>CM040102.1:6523954-11523954 GCA_022496805.1 Pohlia nutans
AAGAACATTGCATGTGTTCATTGCAACCTAAATAAAATTAGCCACAAGGAAGTATTTTTTTGACCTACTTAAAAAAGCAATTTCAAACATGACTTTCAAACTTGACAATAACTTTGGGACGGAGGGAGTAATAATAATAAATCTACCTCGGTGCAGGAACTTGCAACACCAGGTGCTTTTGCAGCAAATCCGTCGCTAGTATGGGAGTTTTATCACTATCGCAGGTGTGTTCATGAGCTCCTTCCTTGCTCACATGCTGTTGTACTGCTTTATTACAAAGTGGCACGAGTGTTGAGAGCTGATGCTTAAGGAAGTGGTCAAAATTTAACCCCTTAGGGACCAAGGGATTCATAGTTTTAAAATGACAAATTCAATTGATCATATTGTGTATCATATTGTGAAAATTATAATTCAAATGAAACCAAATTTCATATCATCGGAACCAGTGAAGAACATTGCATGCGTTGATCAAATCATGAATAAATTTGAACAAAAGGAACTCACTTAGAATCTACTAAAAAATGCTAGAAAAAACATGAGGCCCAATTCGGACTTCTTGGTCCTTTAGGGTTTAAGATAGAGTGTACTAATTTGCGTCACTTGAAGCATTTGAACCATATGTAGAGGTGTGCTTTCATTGGGAGATCAGTTTAGAAATGAGTTTGGGTACAAGAACCGAACTATCTTGAGATCAAAATTTTCTCACTCAATGTATGATGATTTCTTATGCAATCATTTAACCCTGAAAGGATTTAGGGCATAGTAGATACGTTGCTGTATATTTAACATTTTTTTGTAAGTAGAAAGTTCCAAATTGAGATCCTAATAGCTTTTAAGACCATGTAAACATGAATTTTAACCCAACTTTTGATATGAAACTCATAGGAGGTGTAGAACCATTCCAAATACAATGAAATAGATCCATATAATACTGGCCGGAATGGTTAATCTGGACCTTTAAGGGTTAAAGTGGCCGTTTGTAGATCACTATTGAAGTGACAGTAGTCAATTGCATTGCTATTCAGAGATCAGTGGCCATAGACATTTAGCCAAGTCATGCTTACACCCCACTTGCTAATTCAAGGCCAACCAATTGAATGAATAGATGAGTCGTTGGTGGCAACGGGTAAAAATGTTGCTTCATGTTGGTTTTGCTAGTGGTGGCTGAATATTCACTATGTTTAAATAGAATTGAAATATATTACTGTGGCTTTACAGAACAATAGTTGCTGGAGCTGTACCGAACGCAGGCCATTACGCTGTCGCTGCACTGCAGAGGAGATGTCGATTGGAAGACAAGGACTTCATTCTTCTCACGCAGGTGCTCCGTTTCATCAAGGATTTGTGGTTTTAAAATGACAAATTCAATCGATCATATTGTGAAATATATAATTCAGGTGGAACCAGGTTTTACATCACTGGAATTAATGAAGAACACTGAATTAATTTTTTATTTAAAAAAAATAAATTTAAACAAAAAGAAGTCTACATAGGACGTGCTTAAACTGCTATAAAACACATGACGCCCAATTTGGGTTTGTTGGTCCTTTAGGGGTTTAGTGACACCTTGGTATGCACACATTTGCAATGTTTTAACCTGGATGGAGGTCTGCATTTTGCTGTTCTCTTTCCAGTTGGAATCTGAACCCGAAAGGATCAGTTTGAGTTGGTCTTTTGGGGACTTTATTTTGTTCAATTTTATCGATTTATTGACCAACACATGCAATTTAATGCAATTCAATTTTATTAAATGTAATGTAATTTAATCTATCAAGTGGTCGAGCAACAACACAATTTCAGGTTTAACAGAATTTATACTCAAGATTTTCGTGAAGACTATAACAAGTATCATGAGATGTAGAGAGTGTGGAAACGCTCTAACATTAATAGTTAGTTTGCTTAATTTTTTGATTTTTTTCAAAGCATTATCTATTATGAGACCAAGGGAGTATAATATAGTGCATTTGATTGATTATGGTGATATTAAATTTGGCCCTTTCTCAATTATGTTTTATCACTCAAATTGGTCATGTTCAAACCATGAATGCGCAAGGACCTCACTGGATTGGTCATTCTCCATTCTTTGATTAGATGGTTTGGTTTGCTGTTACTATGGTTGCAGAACATTGATGGGCTTCATTTGAAAGCTGGTAGCACCGATGTGGTTGAGCTTCATGGCTCCATGTGGAAGACCCGCTGTTGTCACTGCAAAGCGGTGGAGACCAACACGGACATGCCCATCTGTGCAGCTCTTGATGGGAAGGTACTTCTCACGTGAAAACGAAAATCAGCTGGTTATTTTCATATGTAGTTTCCTTAACTCCTAAAGGACCAAGGATTCATGGTTTTAAAATGACAAGTTCAAACGATCATATTGTGAAAATTATAATTTGAATGGGACCAAATTTTATATCACTGAAATTAGTGAAGAATATTACATATGTTAAATTTTTATTTTTTTAAAATTAACAAAAAAGAACCTTCATAAAACCTACTCAAAATTACTGAAAAAAACAGGAGCCACTGGTGGCTTTGTGGTCCTTTAGGGGTTAACCCTGTTAGTGCCCAGGGTGGTTTTGGAGAAACCACAGTTTTTTTAGGTGATATTTTAAAAAATCTTTCTTTGTTGAAATTAGGGATATCATTAATAGTATTCAACAGGATAAATGTAAGCATAGCTTAACGAAACAAGTGTTGGTTAAATCTTCGTAAGATTGGAGTGTTGGATTGGAAGATTATAGTATGTCTTTGAACCATATAATGCACACTCAAAAATGAGATTTTGGGGGGTGTGTGACTTCAAGGTTAAATAGAATTTGGGTTAAATTTTCAAAAGTGAAAGTGAAGATGTTCAACAATGACCTGTGTCAACACCTCTCCATTGCAATCGTTCATGTTAAGAACGGACTCATACATAATTATTGTGAATTTTATAAGTGAGAGTGACTTATCCATGTACTGTTTAGGACAATATTTATACGTTAAAATAAGAAAGGAGTTGGCACATTGATCAAGATCGGAATACATACACTAATGGAACATGAACAAGAGAACACAATCTAAAAAACACACAAGATAACAAACTTTCAAATACAAGAAATATCGCATAGTACTTGTGTTGTATTTGTAAGTATTTGTTGTATTTTGAGCAACTTTCAGTATTTTGGTGTTTTGTACATAGGTATTTGGATAGCTAAGAAAGTCATATTCCAAATTTTCTTTTTTGCATCATATGCAGAATTAAAAGTTACACATCTGAACTTGAGATACCGGACTGAGATCGTTCACATATTTCATAGCAATTCATTTTCCGGTGATCTAGTGACCACTTAGCGATTACCTGGGCACTAAAGGGTTAACCCCTATAGGACTGAGATTTCATGGTTTTAAAATGACCAATTTGACTGTTCATATTGTGAAAAAAAATATTCAGACAAGTCCAAGTTTTTATATCACGAGGATTAGTAAAGAGCGTTCCGTGTGTTGATCAATAAAATAAACAAAATTACAGAAAAAGACAATCCTCATAATAAGTTCCAATAAAAACATGGGGCCCAATTTGTTTCCAGTTATGATTATGTGATCTCTGAAAGAAGGCTGCTGATAATATTTCAGTTCTTTTCACTTGCAAGTGCAGATTGAATGAGTTGTCAGTCTGCTTTCACCAACCAACTGCAGAACTCATGACTTGGCGATCTTACAGCCTACCAAAAACCAACTTATACTCAAACAATTACCCAACCAATAGTTTGTGGTTACTTTTATTGGTTACTAGACACTAAAGTGTTTATTCTCGGCAGAGGAGAGTAGTTTTGTTTCAATGGCCCTTTGTCCAGTGGGCACTGGGTCATTAACATTACAAACAGACACTTTATTCACGCCGGCCTTGAATAAAGGCCGGAGTTTCTATCTATCTCAGTCTGTTTTCATGAAAATGTTTTTGCTCGTGTTATCATTTGATTCATTGCTTTACTAAATGAGGGAAGGCAATAATTGTGGTGGGGTTGTGTAGGGAGCACCAGACATTCTTGATGAAGCGAACATTCCATCCATGCAATTACCCCGTTGCCAGAAATGCAATGGCTTACTGCGTCCACATGTAGTTTGGTTTGGGGAGTGTCTGGAGAGGGACGTAGTGAACCGCACCAATGATGCCTTGCAAGGCTGTGACTTGCTCTTGGTAGTTGGCACTTCGGCTGTGGTCTATGTAAGCATTCCAACTCACATCATCGATGATACTCCCTCTAATTGTCCTAGTTTTTGGCATTTTTTTTTTTTGGGCAATATTTGTCCTATGTTTTATACTTCAAACGTGAGCCCTGTCCACTTCAAACGAGGCAGACAATGAGAGTGACACAGAAACTACATACCACTATTAAAGATAGACCATTTTATGAGCATTGAGATGGCTTTTAAAAGGCGTCAAGTTAAAACACTAGTAGAAAAGGTGGCAGTGCCGAGGGGCAAGTAGTGCCAAATTCCACGCATGCATAGGTGATTTTGCCTAGGCATGTCCTTGGGGAGTGCCACCTTTTCTACTAGTGAAACATGCCAAAAACTAGGACAGTTATTTCAGGACATAGGGAGTATGCTTTTTGTACGGTTGCTGGGGGGTTGGGTTGAAAGTTTTAGGTGCTTTTGGGTTGAAAATGATTTCAACCCCTGGTTTTACAAGGAGAGTAATTTCAAAATTCTCAACCTAGTATCATTATATGTGAATAATGTGTAGTTTTTGGTTTATTCATACGCAGCCAGCTGCAGGGTATGCTCCCATGGTGAAAGCCTACGGGGTGTTGTTGCAGAATTCAATACAGAAGATACACCTATCAGCTACAATTGCAGGTAACTTGACTACCCTTTGTTTACTCCCTCTGTCCGGAAACAACCGTCCGAGTTTTTGGCGTGTTTAACATAACGTTGTTTTTTCCCAAAAAAAAGTCGTCTCAGTACTTGAAAAATGGACTCTTTTAACTCCTAAACGTCACAGCGTCTAGTTTCTGGAATCTGGATGACTAACAGATTCAAACTCATCATATGTTCTCATCAATGCTTGGATGAAAGTCATCTATTTTTTTGGAGATACTTCACCAAGTTGTCGTCCTATCCAATGGTTGGATTTGGTGATACTTGAGTACATATTCTTCTAAATTACAAATGTAGAAGTATGTCAAGTTGTTGACCAAGCCAAAATTGCATTGACTATAGTTCAAAAGTGGCTTTGCAAAAATGAGGTCATAGCTTGGGTCATAGATTTAAAGAACACAAAAATTTCAAAGAATCACCACGTTTAAGAGTATCTCATTTCAAACTCATTCCAACAAATTTTACTTAAAAAATATTAAATTTTTGTTTGTAATCGAATTTAGAAGGAATTTTTAATTTTAACTTTCAAAATTGATAATTAAATATTGGTAATAGAATTGATGAATTGAACCATATGGATGGAATCTAAAAAGTCAAAATCTAGAACTTTCATTTGTATATCAGTTCCAAAATTTTCTTCTAAATAGTACTCTATGATGATTTTTCTTAAATCGTCAATTCTAGGGACACCCTTGTATGTTTCGGGGTTAACCCCTAAACGTCCTCACCTATGTCCAATTTGGGCAGTTTTGCAAAGATGCATTATTAAATGCAACTAACATGAATATTTGAAACTTGATGTATGAACAAAAGTTATACATTTTGAAATTTAGATTCAATCTATACGGTTGGATTTTTGATTGCTATCATTGATATTTTTCTATAAATTTTGAAACATAAAATAAAAAATTATTTTGAAATTTGATTACGAAAAAGATATTGACTGTATGGGGATGAAATTTGTTGTGATGGCTTATTATGAAGTACTCTAGGTGTAGTGATTTTGAAGATTTTTTGGATGCTTGATTTTATGAGTTTATTTTTTCAAGAACACTTTTAGACTAAAATCTTCAAAATTTTGGGTGAAACACTGCAACACAAAATGAGGCATAAATTTTTGAGAAATTGTTTCCTATTCGATCGGATTACACATACATAAAGCTAACTTCCCATAAAAAATTCAGTAAGAAAATCACACTACAAAAAGTCCATGACGGATGAGAAACTTCGGATGAAATCTGTACATCAAGCAAAATATGCATGGTTGGGCAGTTAGGGGTTAATAGTGAATTTTAGTTTTTATGTCACTCTCATAGTCTGCTTCGTTTGAAGTGGAGAAGACTCATGTTGAAGTGCATAACACAAGACAATTATGTAAAAAATAAAAAAATGGTCAAAAACAAAGACAATTATTTCCGGGACAGAGGGAGTATTTATTTATTTATTTTACAGATGTCATTGAATGTGTTAACCAAGCAATGTGTCTGGTGTTTCAACATAGATTTTTTTTGGTGATCCCATTGCAAAAGGGTGATTGCAAAAGGGTGATGACTCCCATTGCTCTATTATGCTACAATATGTATTTGCAAAGAATTAATTAAATATTCAGCACCCTATACCGTATATGAATCCAATCGTGTACAACGGGTAGTCGACGAAGCAATAGCATACAGTGCTCAGTTAGTCGGCAAGACGACTGCCATGATTCCATCACCAACACACTCTGCCAAGTGAGTATTTTTCTTCTTGTGTACTCCCTCCGTCCCAAAGTTAGTCATGTGTGAAAGTCATGTTTGAAAGTGCTTTTTTAAGTAGGTCAAAAAAATACTTCCTTGTGGCTAATTTTATTTAGGTTGCAATGAACACATGCAATGTTTTTCAATCATTCTAGTGACATAATTTGGAACCTTTTTTAATCGTGTTTCTTACAATATGATCAATGAGGCAAACAAGTTGAACAATAACTTTGGGACGGAGGGAGTACATTCCAGCTTCTTCTCTTCTTCATCTGCTTCATTAAAGCGTGCTCCTCATGAGCTGCGTTTTGCCTGCTACCAGGTTCACATCCAAGCTTCTTCACCACCTCCAAAGGCCAAGGTAATCTTCATTCAATCACGTGTTTTCAAATCGTTGCATGTGCTAAGATACTTCTCTTCTGTTGTTGCAGTCTAACATGGGGTTTTTGCTTGTCTGTTTCATTTTCTCTTTGTTAAATCCAGTCAGTACATGTTACAACCCTACCATCTCAGGGTTTAGGATTTACTGTTTGAAAATTGCTCAGGGTCGGATTATTACAGCAGCACAGACTCATGAGTGACTCAGTTGAGGATTTCAGCTCCGTTCTTCAGAATGCCAAGGTGATTGTTGTTCGTCTGCAGAATTTACTCTCTTTTCTTTCATATGAAATGAATGAACTTAGAATGGTTTTAGGAATAGATTGTCAATAGGGTGTCTGAGTTTATTTAATCAGTGAGGATTGTATGGAAAGCGACATGAAAATTTTAGATTTCTATTTGGGTTAGAGATACTTGGGATTCCAATGACAATCATGTGAACCCTAAAGTTTCAGAAGACTAAATAATACTCCCTCCGTCCCATAGTTTTTGTCATGTTTGAAAGTCATGTTTGAAAGTCATGTTTGAAAGTGCTTTTTTAAGTAGGTCAAAAAAATACTTCTTTGTGGCTAATTTTATTTAGGTTGCAATGAACACATGCAATGTTCTTCAATCATTCTAGTGACATAATTTGGAACCTTTTTTAATCATGTTTCTTACAATATGATCAATGAAATTGGCTCCAAGAAATACCAAGTAAACAAGTTGGACAATAACTTTGGGACGGAGGGAGTACTGCTTAATGCAGTGTATTTTGATTGGGTGCGATGAAGTAAGATGTTCCTAGGGTTTAGGGTTTAGGGTTTAGGGGTTTTTATGTTTCTGATGTGGAGATTTTTGTTCTCATGCAGAAAATTGTGGTGTTGTCGGGGGCAGGGATCTCTGCCGAGTCAGGCATCCCAACGTTTCGTGGCGAAGGTGGCCTGTGGCGTGCCTTCGATGCAACAGTAAGCGCTTTGCTTTCACACCGAATTCGTTAAAGGTCTTTGTATACATTTTATTATCCCATTCTACCGACACAACATACGAGCATGGTAATTACAGTAGACAATCTTCCCCCCTTTCCCAATATCTTTGATGATCACTTTTGTGCAAAAACTGCTCGATTAGAAATCACACTTTTCAAAAGTCACGTGCATTTTTAATGAATTTTCTGTGCAAAAATGAAATCTAGAGTGCACTCCAAGGTCCAGAAGCACTTACATCAATTTTCTAATTTTCTGTTGTGTGGCTTGTCGAAATGCGATTTGAAGCAGCTTACTAATAATAATACTCCCTCCGTCCCAAAGTTATTGTCCAACTTGTTTGCTTGGTATTTCTTGGAGCCAATTTCATTGATCATATTGTAAGAAACATGATTAAAAATGGTCCCAAATTATGTCACTAGAATGATTGAAGAACATTGCATGTGTTCATTGCAACCTAAATAAAATTAGCCACAAGGAAGTATTTTTTTGACCTACTTAAAAAAGCAATTTCAAACATGACTTTCAAACTTGACAATAACTTTGGGACGGAGGGAGTAATAATAATAAATCTACCTCGGTGCAGGAACTTGCAACACCAGGTGCTTTTGCAGCAAATCCGTCGCTAGTATGGGAGTTTTATCACTATCGCAGGTGTGTTCATGAGCTCCTTCCTTGCTCACATGCTGTTGTACTGCTTTATTACAAAGTGGCACGAGTGTTGAGAGCTGATGCTTAAGGAAGTGGTCAAAATTTAACCCCTTAGGGACCAAGGATTCATAGTTTTAAAATGACAAATTCAATTGATCATATTGTGAAAATTATAATTCAAATGAAACCAAATTTCATATCATCGGAACCAGTGAAGAACATTGCATGCGTTGATCAAATCATGAATAAATTTGAACAAAAGGAACTCCACTTAGAATCTACTAAAAAATGCTAGAAAAAACATGAGGCCCAATTCGGACTTCTTGGTCCTTTAGGGTTTAAGATAGAGTGTACTAATTTGCGTCACTTGAAGCATTTGAACCAATATGTAGAGGTGTGCTTTCATTGGGAGATCAGTTTAGAAATGAGTTTGGGTACAAGAACCGAACTATCTTGAGATCAAAATTTTCTCACTCAATGTATGATGATTTCTTATGCAATCATTTAACCCTGAAAGGATTTAGGGCATAGTAGATACGTTGCTGTATATTTAACATTTTTTGTAAGTAGAAAGTTCCAAATTGAGATCCTAATAGCTTTTAAGACCATGTAAACATGAATTTTAACCCAACTTTTGATATGAAACTCATAGGAGGTGTAGAACCATTCCAAATACAATGAAATAGATCCATATAATACTGGCCGGAATGGTTAATCTGGACCTTTAAGGGTTAAAGTGGCCGTTTGTAGATCACTATTGAAGTGACAGTAGTCAATTGCATTGCTATTCAGAGATCAGTGGCCATAGACATTTAGCCAAGTCATGCTTACACCCCACTTGCTAATTCAAGGCCAACCAATTGAATGAATAGATGAGTCGTTGGTGGCAACGGGTAAAAATGTTGCTTCATGTTGGTTTTGCTAGTGGTGGCTGAATATTCACTATGTTTAAATAGAATTGAAATATATTACTGTGGCTTTACAGAACAATAGTTGCTGGAGCTGTACCGAACGCAGGCCATTACGCTGTCGCTGCACTGCAGAGGAGATGTCGATTGGAAGACAAGGACTTCATTCTTCTCACGCAGGTGCTCCGTTTCATCAAGGATTTGTGGTTTTAAAATGACAAATTCAATCGATCATATTGTGAAATATATAATTCAGGTGGAACCAGGTTTTACATCACTGGAATTAATGAAGAACACTGAATTAATTTTTTATTTAAAAAAAATAAATTTAAACAAAAAGAAGTCTACATAGGACGTGCTTAAACTGCTATAAAACACATGACGCCCAATTTGGGTTTGTTGGTCCTTTAGGGGTTTAGTGACACCTTGGTATGCACACATTTGCAATGTTTTAACCTGGATGGAGGTCTGCATTTTGCTGTTCTCTTTCCAGTTGGAATCTGAACCCGAAAGGATCAGTTTGAGTTGGTCTTTTGGGGACTTTATTTTGTTCAATTTTATCGATTTATTGACCAACACATGCAATTTAATGCAATTCAATTTTATTAAATGTAATGTAATTTAATCTATCAAGTGGTCGAGCAACAACACAATTTCAGGTTTAACAGAATTTATACTCAAGATTTTCGTGAAGACTATAACAAGTATCATGAGATGTAGAGAGTGTGGAAACGCTCTAACATTAATAGTTAGTTTGCTTAATTTTTTGATTTTTTTCAAAGCATTATCTATTATGAGACCAAGGGAGTATAATATAGTGCATTTGATTGATTATGGTGATATTAAATTTGGCCCTTTCTCAATTATGTTTTATCACTCAAATTGGTCATGTTCAAACCATGAATGCGCAAGGACCTCACTGGATTGGTCATTCTCCATTCTTTGATTAGATGGTTTGGTTTGCTGTTACTATGGTGCAGAACATTGATGGGCTTCATTTGAAAGCTGGTAGCACCGATGTGGTTGAGCTTCATGGCTCCATGTGGAAGACCCGCTGTTGTCACTGCAAAGCGGTGGAGACCAACACGGACATGCCCATCTGTGCAGCTCTTGATGGGAAGGTACTTCTCACGTGAAAACGAAAATCAGCTGGTTATTTTCATATGTAGTTTCCTTAACTCCTAAAGGACCAAGGATTCATGGTTTTAAAATGACAAGTTCAAACGATCATATTGTGAAAATTATAATTTGAATGGGACCAAATTTTATATCACTGAAATTAGTGAAGAATATTACATATGTTAAATTTTTATTTTTTTAAAATTAACAAAAAAGAACCTTCATAAAACCTACTCAAAATTACTGAAAAAAACAGGAGCCACTGGTGGCTTTGTGGTCCTTTAGGGGTTAACCCTTTAGTGCCCAGGGTGGTTTTGGAGAAACCACAGTTTTTTTAGGTGATATTTTAAAAAATCTTTCTTTGTTGAAATTAGGGATATCATTAATAGTATTCAACAGGATAAATGTAAGCATAGCTTAACGAAACAAGTGTTGGTTAAATCTTCGTAAGATTGGAGTGTTGGATTGGAAGATTATAGTATGTCTTTGAACCATATAATGCACACTCAAAAATGAGATTTTGGGGGGTGTGTGACTTCAAGGTTAAATAGAATTTGGGTTAAATTTTCAAAAGTGAAAGTGAAGATGTTCAACAATGACCTGTGTCAACACCTCTCCATTGCAATCGTTCATGTTAAGAACGGACTCATACATAATTATTGTGAATTTTATAAGTGAGAGTGACTTATCCATGTACTGTTTAGGACAATATTTATACGTTAAAATAAGAAAGGAGTTGGCACATTGATCAAGATCGGAATACATACACTAATGGAACATGAACAAGAGAACACAATCTAAAAAACACACAAGATAACAAACTTTCAAATACAAGAAATATCGCATAGTACTTGTGTTGTATTTGTAAGTATTTGTTGTATTTTGAGCAACTTTCAGTATTTTGGTGTTTTGTACATAGGTATTTGGATAGCTAAGAAAGTCATATTCCAAATTTTCTTTTTGCATCATATGCAGAATTAAAAGTTACACATCTGAACTTGAGATACCGGACTGAGATCGTTCACATATTTCATAGCAATTCATTTTCCGGTGATCTAGTGACCACTTAGCGATTACCTGGGCACTAAAGGGTTAACCCCTATAGGACTGAGATTTCATGGTTTTAAAATGACCAATTTGACTGTTCATATTGTGAAAAAAAATATTCAGACAAGTCCAAGTTTTATATCACGAGGATTAGTAAAGAGCGTTCCGTGTGTTGATCAATAAAATAAACAAAATTACAGAAAAAGACAATCCTCATAATAAGTTCCAATAAAAACATGGGGCCCAATTTGTTTCCAGTTATGATTATGTGATCTCTGAAAGAAGGCTGCTGATAATATTTCAGTTCTTTTCACTTGCAAGTGCAGATTGAATGAGTTGTCAGTCTGCTTTCACCAACCAACTGCAGAACTCATGACTTGGCGATCTTACAGCCTACCAAAAACCAACTTATACTCAAACAATTACCCAACCAATAGTTTGTGGTTACTTTTATTGGTTACTAGACACTAAAGTGTTTATTCTCGGCAGAGGAGAGTAGTTTTGTTTCAATGGCCCTTTGTCCAGTGGGCACTGGGTCATTAACATTACAAACAGACACTTTATTCACGCCGGCCTTGAATAAAGGCCGGAGTTTCTATCTATCTCAGTCTGTTTTCATGAAAATGTTTTTGCTCGTGTTATCATTTGATTCATTGCTTTACTAAATGAGGGAAGGCAATATTGTGGTGGGGTTGTGTAGGGAGCACCAGACATTCTTGATGAAGCGAACATTCCATCCATGCAATTACCCCGTTGCCAGAAATGCAATGGCTTACTGCGTCCACATGTAGTTTGGTTTGGGGAGTGTCTGGAGAGGGACGTAGTGAACCGCACCAATGATGCCTTGCAAGGCTGTGACTTGCTCTTGGTAGTTGGCACTTCGGCTGTGGTCTATGTAAGCATTCCAACTCACATCATCGATGATACTCCCTCTAATTGTCCTAGTTTTTGGCATTTTTTTTTTTTGGGCAATATTTGTCCTATGTTTTATACTTCAAACGTGAGCCCTGTCCACTTCAAACGAGGCAGACAATGAGAGTGACACAGAAACTACATACCACTATTAAAGATAGACCATTTTATGAGCATTGAGATGGCTTTTAAAAGGCGTCAAGTTAAAACACTAGTAGAAAAGGTGGCAGTGCCGAGGGGCAAGTAGTGCCAAATTCCACGCATGCATAGGTGATTTTGCCTAGGCATGTCCTTGGGGAGTGCCACCTTTTCTACTAGTGAAACATGCCAAAAACTAGGACAGTTATTTCAGGACATAGGGAGTATGCTTTTGTACGGTTGCTGGGGGTTGGGTTGAAAGTTTTAGGTGCTTTTGGGTTGAAAATGATTTCAACCCCTGGTTTTACAAGGAGAGTAATTTCAAAATTCTCAACCTAGTATCATTATATGTGAATAATGTGTAGTTTTGGTTTATTCATACGCAGCCAGCTGCAGGGTATGCTCCCATGGTGAAAGCCTACGGGGGTGTTGTTGCAGAATTCAATACAGAAGATACACCTATCAGCTACAATTGCAGGTAACTTGACTACCCTTTGTTTACTCCCTCTGTCCGGAAACAACCGTCCGAGTTTTTGGCGTGTTTAACATAACGTTGTTTTTTCCCAAAAAAAAGTCGTCTCAGTACTTGAAAAATGGACTCTTTTAACTCCTAAACGTCACAGCGTCTAGTTTCTGGAATCTGGATGACTAACAGATTCAAACTCATCATATGTTCTCATCAATGCTTGGATGAAAGTCATCTATTTTTTTGGAGATACTTCACCAAGTTGTCGTCCTATCCAATGGTTGGATTTGGTGATACTTGAGTACATATTCTTCTAAATTACAAATGTAGAAGTATGTCAAGTTGTTGACCAAGCCAAAATTGCATTGACTATAGTTCAAAAGTGGCTTTGCAAAAATGAGGTCATAGCTTGGGTCATAGATTTAAAGAACACAAAAATTTCAAAGAATCACCACGTTTAAGAGTATCTCATTTCAAACTCATTCCAACAAATTTTACTTAAAAAATATTAAATTTTTGTTTGTAATCGAATTTAGAAGGAATTTTTAATTTTAACTTTCAAAATTGATAATTAAATATTGGTAATAGAATTGATGAATTGAACCATATGGATGGAATCTAAAAGTCAAAATCTAGAACTTTCATTTGTATATCAGTTCCAAAATTTTCTTCTAAATAGTACTCTATGATGATTTTTCTTAAATCGTCAATTCTAGGGACACCCTTGTATGTTTCGGGGTTAACCCCTAAACGTCCTCACCTATGTCCAATTTGGGCAGTTTTGCAAAGATGCATTATTAAATGCAACTAACATGAATATTTGAAACTTGATGTATGAACAAAAGTTATACATTTTGAAATTTAGATTCAATCTATACGGTTGGATTTTTGATTGCTATCATTGATATTTTTCTATAAATTTTGAAACATAAAATAAAAAATTATTTTGAAATTTGATTACGAAAAAGATATTGACTGTATGGGGATGAAATTTGTTGTGATGGCTTATTATGAAGTACTCTAGGTGTAGTGATTTTTGAAGATTTTTTGGATGCTTGATTTTATGAGTTTATTTTTTCAAGAACACTTTTAGACTAAAAT
Source organism: Pohlia nutans (assembly GCA_022496805.1). Classification (NCBI taxonomy): domain Eukaryota; kingdom Viridiplantae; phylum Streptophyta; class Bryopsida; order Bryales; family Mniaceae; genus Pohlia; species Pohlia nutans. The sequence continues at coordinate 6,538,239 of CM040102.1, forward strand.
CTTCAAAATTTTGGGTGAAACACTGCAACACAAAATGAGGCATAAATTTTTGAGAAATTGTTTCCTATTCGATCGGATTACACATACATAAAGCTAACTTCCCATAAAAAATTCAGTAAGAAAATCACACTACAAAAAGTCCATGACGGATGAGAAACTTCGGATGAAATCTGTACATCAAGCAAAATATGCATGGTTGGGCAGTTAGGGGTTAATAGTGAATTTTAGTTTTTATGTCACTCTCATAGTCTGCTTCGTTTGAAGTGGAGAAGACTCATGTTGAAGTGCATAACACAAGACAATTATGTAAAAAATAAAAAAATGGTCAAAAACAAAGACAATTATTTCCGGACAGAGGGAGTATTTATTTATTTATTTTACAGATGTCATTGAATGTGTTAACCAAGCAATGTGTCTGGTGTTTCAACATAGATTTTTTTGGTGATCCCATTGCAAAAGGGTGATTGCAAAAGGGTGATGACTCCCATTGCTCTATTATGCTACAATATGTATTTGCAAAGAATTAATTAAATATTCAGCACCCTATACCGTATATGAATCCAATCGTGTACAACGGGTAGTCGACGAAGCAATAGCATACAGTGCTCAGTTAGTCGGCAAGACGACTGCCATGATTCCATCACCAACACACTCTGCCAAGTGAGTATTTTTCTTCTTGTGTACTCCCTCCGTCCCAAAGTTAGTCATGTGTGAAAGTCATGTTTGAAAGTGCTTTTTTAAGTAGGTCAAAAAAATACTTCCTTGTGGCTAATTTTATTTAGGTTGCAATGAACACATGCAATGTTTTTCAATCATTCTAGTGACATAATTTGGAACCTTTTTTAATCGTGTTTCTTACAATATGATCAATGAGGCAAACAAGTTGAACAATAACTTTGGGACGGAGGGAGTACATTCCAGCTTCTTCTCTTCTTCATCTGCTTCATTAAAGCGTGCTCCTCATGAGCTGCGTTTTGCCTGCTACCAGGTTCACATCCAAGCTTCTTCACCACCTCCAAAGGCCAAGGTAATCTTCATTCAATCACGTGTTTTCAAATCGTTGCATGTGCTAAGATACTTCTCTTCTGTTGTTGCAGTCTAACATGGGGTTTTTGCTTGTCTGTTTCATTTTCTCTTTGTTAAATCCAGTCAGTACATGTTACAACCCTACCATCTCAGGGTTTAGGATTTACTGTTTGAAAATTGCTCAGGGTCGGATTATTACAGCAGCACAGACTCATGAGTGACTCAGTTGAGGATTTCAGCTCCGTTCTTCAGAATGCCAAGGTGATTGTTGTTCGTCTGCAGAATTTACTCTCTTTTCTTTCATATGAAATGAATGAACTTAGAATGGTTTTAGGAATAGATTGTCAATAGGGTGTCTGAGTTTATTTAATCAGTGAGGATTGTATGGAAAGCGACATGAAAATTTTAGATTTCTATTTGGGTTAGAGATACTTGGGATTCCAATGACAATCATGTGAACCCTAAAGTTTCAGAAGACTAAATAATACTCCCTCCGTCCCATAGTTTTTGTCATGTTTGAAAGTCATGTTTGAAAGTCATGTTTGAAAGTGCTTTTTTAAGTAGGTCAAAAAAATACTTCTTTGTGGCTAATTTTATTTAGGTTGCAATGAACACATGCAATGTTCTTCAATCATTCTAGTGACATAATTTGGAACCTTTTTTAATCATGTTTCTTACAATATGATCAATGAAATTGGCTCCAAGAAATACCAAGTAAACAAGTTGGACAATAACTTTGGGACGGAGGGAGTACTGCTTAATGCAGTGTATTTTGATTGGGTGCGATGAAGTAAGATGTTCCTAGGGTTTAGGGTTTAGGGTTTAGGGGTTTTTATGTTTCTGATGTGGAGATTTTTGTTCTCATGCAGAAAATTGTGGTGTTGTCGGGGGCAGGGATCTCTGCCGAGTCAGGCATCCCAACGTTTCGTGGCGAAGGTGGCCTGTGGCGTGCCTTCGATGCAACAGTAAGCGCTTTGCTTTCACACCGAATTCGTTAAAGGTCTTTGTATACATTTTATTATCCCATTCTACCGACACAACATACGAGCATGGTAATTACAGTAGACAATCTTCCCCCCTTTCCCAATATCTTTGATGATCACTTTTGTGCAAAAACTGCTCGATTAGAAATCACACTTTTCAAAAGTCACGTGCATTTTTAATGAATTTTCTGTGCAAAAATGAAATCTAGAGTGCACTCCAAGGTCCAGAAGCACTTACATCAATTTTCTAATTTTCTGTTGTGTGGCTTGTCGAAATGCGATTTGAAGCAGCTTACTAATAATAATACTCCCTCCGTCCCAAAGTTATTGTCCAACTTGTTTGCTTGGTATTTCTTGGAGCCAATTTCATTGATCATATTGTAAGAAACATGATTAAAAATGGTCCCAAATTATGTCACTAGAATGATTGAAGAACATTGCATGTGTTCATTGCAACCTAAATAAAATTAGCCACAAGGAAGTATTTTTTTGACCTACTTAAAAAAGCAATTTCAAACATGACTTTCAAACTTGACAATAACTTTGGGACGGAGGGAGTAATAATAATAAATCTACCTCGGTGCAGGAACTTGCAACACCAGGTGCTTTTGCAGCAAATCCGTCGCTAGTATGGGAGTTTTATCACTATCGCAGGTGTGTTCATGAGCTCCTTCCTTGCTCACATGCTGTTGTACTGCTTTATTACAAAGTGGCACGAGTGTTGAGAGCTGATGCTTAAGGAAGTGGTCAAAATTTAACCCCTTAGGGACCAAGGATTCATAGTTTTAAAATGACAAATTCAATTGATCATATTGTGAAAATTATAATTCAAATGAAACCAAATTTCATATCATCGGAACCAGTGAAGAACATTGCATGCGTTGATCAAATCATGAATAAATTTGAACAAAAGGAACTCCACTTAGAATCTACTAAAAAATGCTAGAAAAAACATGAGGCCCAATTCGGACTTCTTGGTCCTTTAGGGTTTAAGATAGAGTGTACTAATTTGCGTCACTTGAAGCATTTGAACCAATATGTAGAGGTGTGCTTTCATTGGGAGATCAGTTTAGAAATGAGTTTGGGTACAAGAACCGAACTATCTTGAGATCAAAATTTTCTCACTCAATGTATGATGATTTCTTATGCAATCATTTAACCCTGAAAGGATTTAGGGCATAGTAGATACGTTGCTGTATATTTAACATTTTTTGTAAGTAGAAAGTTCCAAATTGAGATCCTAATAGCTTTTAAGACCATGTAAACATGAATTTTAACCCAACTTTTGATATGAAACTCATAGGAGGTGTAGAACCATTCCAAATACAATGAAATAGATCCATATAATACTGGCCGGAATGGTTAATCTGGACCTTTAAGGGTTAAAGTGGCCGTTTGTAGATCACTATTGAAGTGACAGTAGTCAATTGCATTGCTATTCAGAGATCAGTGGCCATAGACATTTAGCCAAGTCATGCTTACACCCCACTTGCTAATTCAAGGCCAACCAATTGAATGAATAGATGAGTCGTTGGTGGCAACGGGTAAAAATGTTGCTTCATGTTGGTTTTGCTAGTGGTGGCTGAATATTCACTATGTTTAAATAGAATTGAAATATATTACTGTGGCTTTACAGAACAATAGTTGCTGGAGCTGTACCGAACGCAGGCCATTACGCTGTCGCTGCACTGCAGAGGAGATGTCGATTGGAAGACAAGGACTTCATTCTTCTCACGCAGGTGCTCCGTTTCATCAAGGATTTGTGGTTTTAAAATGACAAATTCAATCGATCATATTGTGAAATATATAATTCAGGTGGAACCAGGTTTTACATCACTGGAATTAATGAAGAACACTGAATTAATTTTTTATTTAAAAAAAATAAATTTAAACAAAAAGAAGTCTACATAGGACGTGCTTAAACTGCTATAAAACACATGACGCCCAATTTGGGTTTGTTGGTCCTTTAGGGGTTTAGTGACACCTTGGTATGCACACATTTGCAATGTTTTAACCTGGATGGAGGTCTGCATTTTGCTGTTCTCTTTCCAGTTGGAATCTGAACCCGAAAGGATCAGTTTGAGTTGGTCTTTTGGGGACTTTATTTTGTTCAATTTTATCGATTTATTGACCAACACATGCAATTTAATGCAATTCAATTTTATTAAATGTAATGTAATTTAATCTATCAAGTGGTCGAGCAACAACACAATTTCAGGTTTAACAGAATTTATACTCAAGATTTTCGTGAAGACTATAACAAGTATCATGAGATGTAGAGAGTGTGGAAACGCTCTAACATTAATAGTTAGTTTGCTTAATTTTTTGATTTTTTTCAAAGCATTATCTATTATGAGACCAAGGGAGTATAATATAGTGCATTTGATTGATTATGGTGATATTAAATTTGGCCCTTTCTCAATTATGTTTTATCACTCAAATTGGTCATGTTCAAACCATGAATGCGCAAGGACCTCACTGGATTGGTCATTCTCCATTCTTTGATTAGATGGTTTGGTTTGCTGTTACTATGGTGCAGAACATTGATGGGCTTCATTTGAAAGCTGGTAGCACCGATGTGGTTGAGCTTCATGGCTCCATGTGGAAGACCCGCTGTTGTCACTGCAAAGCGGTGGAGACCAACACGGACATGCCCATCTGTGCAGCTCTTGATGGGAAGGTACTTCTCACGTGAAAACGAAAATCAGCTGGTTATTTTCATATGTAGTTTCCTTAACTCCTAAAGGACCAAGGATTCATGGTTTTAAAATGACAAGTTCAAACGATCATATTGTGAAAATTATAATTTGAATGGGACCAAATTTTATATCACTGAAATTAGTGAAGAATATTACATATGTTAAATTTTTATTTTTTTAAAATTAACAAAAAAGAACCTTCATAAAACCTACTCAAAATTACTGAAAAAAACAGGAGCCACTGGTGGCTTTGTGGTCCTTTAGGGGTTAACCCTTTAGTGCCCAGGGTGGTTTTGGAGAAACCACAGTTTTTTTAGGTGATATTTTAAAAAATCTTTCTTTGTTGAAATTAGGGATATCATTAATAGTATTCAACAGGATAAATGTAAGCATAGCTTAACGAAACAAGTGTTGGTTAAATCTTCGTAAGATTGGAGTGTTGGATTGGAAGATTATAGTATGTCTTTGAACCATATAATGCACACTCAAAAATGAGATTTTGGGGGGTGTGTGACTTCAAGGTTAAATAGAATTTGGGTTAAATTTTCAAAAGTGAAAGTGAAGATGTTCAACAATGACCTGTGTCAACACCTCTCCATTGCAATCGTTCATGTTAAGAACGGACTCATACATAATTATTGTGAATTTTATAAGTGAGAGTGACTTATCCATGTACTGTTTAGGACAATATTTATACGTTAAAATAAGAAAGGAGTTGGCACATTGATCAAGATCGGAATACATACACTAATGGAACATGAACAAGAGAACACAATCTAAAAAACACACAAGATAACAAACTTTCAAATACAAGAAATATCGCATAGTACTTGTGTTGTATTTGTAAGTATTTGTTGTATTTTGAGCAACTTTCAGTATTTTGGTGTTTTGTACATAGGTATTTGGATAGCTAAGAAAGTCATATTCCAAATTTTCTTTTTGCATCATATGCAGAATTAAAAGTTACACATCTGAACTTGAGATACCGGACTGAGATCGTTCACATATTTCATAGCAATTCATTTTCCGGTGATCTAGTGACCACTTAGCGATTACCTGGGCACTAAAGGGTTAACCCCTATAGGACTGAGATTTCATGGTTTTAAAATGACCAATTTGACTGTTCATATTGTGAAAAAAAATATTCAGACAAGTCCAAGTTTTATATCACGAGGATTAGTAAAGAGCGTTCCGTGTGTTGATCAATAAAATAAACAAAATTACAGAAAAAGACAATCCTCATAATAAGTTCCAATAAAAACATGGGGCCCAATTTGTTTCCAGTTATGATTATGTGATCTCTGAAAGAAGGCTGCTGATAATATTTCAGTTCTTTTCACTTGCAAGTGCAGATTGAATGAGTTGTCAGTCTGCTTTCACCAACCAACTGCAGAACTCATGACTTGGCGATCTTACAGCCTACCAAAAACCAACTTATACTCAAACAATTACCCAACCAATAGTTTGTGGTTACTTTTATTGGTTACTAGACACTAAAGTGTTTATTCTCGGCAGAGGAGAGTAGTTTTGTTTCAATGGCCCTTTGTCCAGTGGGCACTGGGTCATTAACATTACAAACAGACACTTTATTCACGCCGGCCTTGAATAAAGGCCGGAGTTTCTATCTATCTCAGTCTGTTTTCATGAAAATGTTTTTGCTCGTGTTATCATTTGATTCATTGCTTTACTAAATGAGGGAAGGCAATATTGTGGTGGGGTTGTGTAGGGAGCACCAGACATTCTTGATGAAGCGAACATTCCATCCATGCAATTACCCCGTTGCCAGAAATGCAATGGCTTACTGCGTCCACATGTAGTTTGGTTTGGGGAGTGTCTGGAGAGGGACGTAGTGAACCGCACCAATGATGCCTTGCAAGGCTGTGACTTGCTCTTGGTAGTTGGCACTTCGGCTGTGGTCTATGTAAGCATTCCAACTCACATCATCGATGATACTCCCTCTAATTGTCCTAGTTTTTGGCATTTTTTTTTTTTGGGCAATATTTGTCCTATGTTTTATACTTCAAACGTGAGCCCTGTCCACTTCAAACGAGGCAGACAATGAGAGTGACACAGAAACTACATACCACTATTAAAGATAGACCATTTTATGAGCATTGAGATGGCTTTTAAAAGGCGTCAAGTTAAAACACTAGTAGAAAAGGTGGCAGTGCCGAGGGGCAAGTAGTGCCAAATTCCACGCATGCATAGGTGATTTTGCCTAGGCATGTCCTTGGGGAGTGCCACCTTTTCTACTAGTGAAACATGCCAAAAACTAGGACAGTTATTTCAGGACATAGGGAGTATGCTTTTGTACGGTTGCTGGGGGTTGGGTTGAAAGTTTTAGGTGCTTTTGGGTTGAAAATGATTTCAACCCCTGGTTTTACAAGGAGAGTAATTTCAAAATTCTCAACCTAGTATCATTATATGTGAATAATGTGTAGTTTTGGTTTATTCATACGCAGCCAGCTGCAGGGTATGCTCCCATGGTGAAAGCCTACGGGGGTGTTGTTGCAGAATTCAATACAGAAGATACACCTATCAGCTACAATTGCAGGTAACTTGACTACCCTTTGTTTACTCCCTCTGTCCGGAAACAACCGTCCGAGTTTTTGGCGTGTTTAACATAACGTTGTTTTTTCCCAAAAAAAAGTCGTCTCAGTACTTGAAAAATGGACTCTTTTAACTCCTAAACGTCACAGCGTCTAGTTTCTGGAATCTGGATGACTAACAGATTCAAACTCATCATATGTTCTCATCAATGCTTGGATGAAAGTTATCTATTTTTTTGGAGATACTTCACCAAGTTGTCGTCCTATCCAATGGTTGGATTTGGTGATACTTGAGTACATATTCTTCTAAATTACAAATGTAGAAGTATGTCAAGTTGTTGACCAAGCCAAAATTGCATTGACTATAGTTCAAAAGTGGCTTTGCAAAAATGAGGTCATAGCTTGGGTCATAGATTTAAAGAACACAAAAATTTCAAAGAATCACCACGTTTAAGAGTATCTCATTTCAAACTCATTCCAACAAATTTTACTTAAAAAATATTAAATTTTTGTTTGTAATCGAATTTAGAAGGAATTTTTAATTTTAACTTTCAAAATTGATAATTAAATATTGGTAATAGAATTGATGAATTGAACCATATGGATGGAATCTAAAAGTCAAAATCTAGAACTTTCATTTGTATATCAGTTCCAAAATTTTCTTCTAAATAGTACTCTATGATGATTTTTCTTAAATCGTCAATTCTAGGGACACCCTTGTATGTTTCGGGGTTAACCCCTAAACGTCCTCACCTATGTCCAATTTGGGCAGTTTTGCAAAGATGCATTATTAAATGCAACTAACATGAATATTTGAAACTTGATGTATGAACAAAAGTTATACATTTTGAAATTTAGATTCAATCTATACGGTTGGATTTTTGATTGCTATCATTGATATTTTTCTATAAATTTTGAAACATAAAATAAAAAATTATTTTGAAATTTGATTACGAAAAAGATATTGACTGTATGGGGATGAAATTTGTTGTGATGGCTTATTATGAAGTACTCTAGGTGTAGTGATTTTTGAAGATTTTTTGGATGCTTGATTTTATGAGTTTATTTTTTCAAGAACACTTTTAGACTAAAATCTTCAAAATTTTGGGTGAAACACTGCAACACAAAATGAGGCATAAATTTTTGAGAAATTGTTTCCTATTCGATCGGATTACACATACATAAAGCTAACTTCCCATAAAAAATTCAGTAAGAAAATCACACTACAAAAAGTCCATGACGGATGAGAAACTTCGGATGAAATCTGTACATCAAGCAAAATATGCATGGTTGGGCAGTTAGGGGTTAATAGTGAATTTTAGTTTTTATGTCACTCTCATAGTCTGCTTCGTTTGAAGTGGAGAAGACTCATGTTGAAGTGCATAACACAAGACAATTATGTAAAAAATAAAAAAATGGTCAAAAACAAAGACAATTATTTCCGGACAGAGGGAGTATTTATTTATTTATTTTACAGATGTCATTGAATGTGTTAACCAAGCAATGTGTCTGGTGTTTCAACATAGATTTTTTTGCCTCTGGTTTGGTGCAGGTTCAAGTTTCAGGGACCTTCGTCTGTGAAGCTGCCTTTGGCTCTTGGTATTAGAGATGATGAACTGAAGGAGTCTTGACGGCTCTATAACAGGGCTGTCTCACAAGTCTGTATGTAAATAAATCATCTCTTTGGGTTACTAAATTGTGAGGGATGATAAGGTGTATTATTGTGTGCATGTTGAATTTCAATTAGAGTCAGTACCTTTTCTATTGAGCTTCAGTTTGTGAGTAGATATAGTTAACCCTTAATGGACCAAGAAGCCCATATTAGGCCTCCTGTTTTTAATTTTTAATTTTTTAAAGTACTTTTCCCATGTGGACCAAGAAGCCCATCTTAGGCCTCACGTTTTTAATTTTTAATTTTTTAAAGTACTTGTCCCATGTGGACTTGTTTTTTTCAAATTTATTTATTTATTTACCAACACATGCACTGTTCTTCACTGATTCTGGTGATATAAAGTTTGGTCTCACCTAAATTATATATTTCATTAAATCTAACATTTTAAAAACATGAATCTTTGATCCTTAAACAAGTGTAGGGTAACATAGCATTCTCAAACAACCCTTGTGAAGCAAGAATATATATGGGAGGCAATGTAGGGTCTTTCTATTGCAAGCCTTTGAACCAATCAATCATTGCTAATTCAAGTATTTTGTGAGTATATGGAGAAAGCTTACTCTCTGATTGTGTGAGGTGGCGAAGGAAAGTCTTGAAGAATGAACATCATTTGGTGCATAAAAGTGTAAGTCCAAGTCACAGTGACCTTACATTCACTAGTAGAAAAGGTGGCATTGCCGAGGGAGATGCCTAGTGCCCAATTCTATGCATGCACAATGATTTTTGCCTGGGCATGTCCCTCAGAAGCGCTACCTTTTCTACTAGTGATTGGTGCAACATGAAAAACTTTGAAAATTGCATCACTTGGTGTTCAAAGCTTGGCTTACTTAGTTTCAATTGGCAACTTTTGTTCTGTCACTCTTGGAAGTGAAGTTATGTTTGGAGTTCTTACATTGGCACAATTTTGGGAGTTCTTTCCGTTATAATTATAGCGTTGCAAGATGATACAAGGTGCCACACCTAAGTGTGACACCTACCTAAATCACGACATTCTATAATTTTTACACAATGAGTACAAATTCAATACCACGTTAACATCAAAATTCACTTTGGTTTTAGATGGTTTACCAATAAAACTTTGAACCCTTACAACTTCCACATGATATCTACATAATATATTCTTGTTTTGCTAACAAGATTATTTAACATTCAACCATTTCAATAATAGGAATTATGTTCACTTCTTAAATGTTGCGGTTACCTTATTTGAACAAAGGCATGGAGAGCGCAAGCCTACAATGCTTTGAACTTGGATGTGATGGCATGCCCAAGCAACCATTGAAGAGTGAATTCAACTCTCAACATCTTTCTATATTGAAACACAATGCAGTGCACTAAGAGCATATGCACCGTTATTCACCAAAAGTTGTTTGGAGGGCTCATGTTGACTCAAGCGGTGCGAGTTTAAGGGGCTCCCTCTACCGTTACTCGCACTCTACGCGCGCTGAGATGCCGCATACCGGTTGGGAAGTTGAGCTGGTAGTGAAGTAGTAGTTATAGTACTTGGGATGCAGAAGTAGTTGTTGATGAGCATTTTTTTAAAACAAAATGTAGTACCTTCTCGCGACATGACAAAAATAAACCAAAAAGATAACACTCATAAGCCCTAGAAGATGGCAAAAATGACCTCATTTTTTACAAAGCCCGCTCATAAAAAGGCATTTGCCATAAACCTAACCAGAGATGGAGGGCCTTGTCATCTCATCCATCAAGAGATGAAAGGTTGGATGGGAGTTGGTTAGCTGAGGGACTTGGCCATTCCAAACATCCATAGAGTGAGGAGAAGTTATTTTTCTCATTTTTGAGGCTCATTTTCACATTGTTAGTTTCAGTTTTTTGAGATTTGTTTTAACACTATAGTCTACACCAAACTAAAGAAAAATATGTAATGTATTACATTCATTGATCATATTAGCTATTTTTTCATTCTTGCAAAGTAGGTCTGGAAATAGCGCTCCTAAGACCATTCTTTGGTTTTTTTAAACCCTAAACTTAAAATGAACCTAAAATTAAAAACTAAGAGCATGAAGAAAAAAGAAATATTCATTTGACACACTTTCAGAAGTAAAAGAAACATGATTGGACAACACCTCATGGAATTATGCATCAATTGTCAAAGTTTACTTGACTTGAAGACATTTGATTTTTGTCATTTATGAGGATTAGTTTTATAAGGTGCCTTTTATTTTCTTAGGAAATTTCTTTTTATACATTATAGTGTACACTAGAGTGAAGCAATTTGTGGCATTCATTACTTTCATTGATTAAGTTAGCTATTTCTTTCATTACTTCAAAGTAGATTGTCAAAAAGTGCTTCAAAGACCATTTTTCAGTTCTTCGTCAATTTGGATGAGTGCAAAAACCAAAATTTTAAAATTTGGAAAGAGCAATAAAAAAAATTATATATTTTACACACGTTCAAAGTATAATTACATGACAAGACAACACCTGTCTACACATACCCTAAGACGGCATATTCATTTGACACATGTTCAAAATATTCATTTGACACAAATTGTCAAGTTTAGTTTGACTTGATGATTTAAATTTTTTGTGATTAGTGTATCTCTTAACATTGATTATTTTAAAATATCAACAACTCGAGAGGATACGATGGGTTATGGGTAATTTTGGAGAGGTTGATATTTTATTTTATTTTCTTAAAACATCACTTTGGAGCTTAAGATCAAAATATGATCAAAATATCAAATTTTGATGGACAAAATAATGAAGTTGAAGGCACATTCAAATCATGACTTTTTGATTCAAATTGAGAAATTGTTAGTAAAAAAAAATTGAAGAATTTTAACAATCATCCATCACTACAAAATCTAAGTATTCATCAACCTTATAATATATGTGTGATAAAATATACAATTATTATATATATATATATAATAAGGAATACATATATATATATACATGTAATAAGAAATACATATATAGTAAGTAATATAAAAAACATTCAATTATTTAATATACTAGGTACATTGACCAAAAACATTGATCATTGTGTTTTTTAATATGGTGTGAAATGAAATTGGTGACATTGTACACTAGCAGCATACATAAGTATTTAAAAATAGTATCTCCTTATTACCACTCCATTCTTAAAGCGAATCCTATGGTTGAAGATGTCTTCATACATATCTTTAAAATTAAAAAGAGAAGAAAATTAGAAAAAACTAAGTACAAGGTATACTATGTAAATCTCAAACAATTAGCTATTGTTCCTCATTTCTTGGTTCGGCGTGTGTTTGCCAAAGCAATCATTTTTTGGAAAAAGATATTTTTGGATATTAAAAATAATTATATCTAAATTTTCATTATATTGGAGTTGAGTTATGTATGATTTTATCATTAAGTGTCTCTCAGGTATAGTATAATGTACTAAAATAAATCTCTGAAAAAAATAAAAGGCACCTTATGAAATTATGAAACTAATCCTCATAAATGACAAAAATCAAATGTCTTCAAGTCAAGTAAACTTTGACAATTGATGCATAATTCCATGAGGTGTTGTCCAATCATGTTTCTTTTACTTCTGAAAGTGTGTCAAATGAATATTTCTTTTTTCTTCATGCTCTTAGTTTTTAATTTTAGGTTCATTTTAAGTTTAGGATTTAAAAAAACCAAAGAATGGTCTTAGGAGCACTTTTTCAAGACCTACTTTGCATCAATTAAAAAGAATATTGTAGCTAATACAATCAATGAATGTAATACATTACACATTTTGCTTTAGTTTGGTGTATACTATAGTGTTAAAACAAATATCAAAAAAATGAAACTAACGATGTGAAAATGAGCCTCAAAAATGAGAAAAAAAAACTTCTCCTCACACCCTATGGATGCTTGGGAATGGCCAAGTCCCTCGTGAGCCCCATGCAAGCCACACAACCAAAAACACAACCAACTTAACCCTTTAGTGCCTAGCTGGCCACATCATGGTCACTACAACGTCCAAAATGCAAATAGCAGAGAATCCATGAAGAATTGGAACTTCAGTTTTGAAGTTCAGATTTGCCCACATACATTACGCACCTTCCAGAAAAAGAAATTTGAAATTTGAAATTGTACAACTATCAAAATACCTATCAACAGAACGCGAAAATACTGCAAATACTTGAAAATACAGTAAATACTTACAAATACAACATTTGTATTGTGTAGTATTTCTTGTGTTTGGAAGTTTGTTATCTTGTTTTATTTTTTTGGATTGTGTTTTCTTCTTCATCTTCCATTAGTGTGTGTAATCCGATCTTGACTAATGTACCCACTCCTGTCTATTTTCAACGTATAAAATTTTGTCCTAAACCGTACATGGACAAGTCACTTTCACTTATAAATCTCACAATAATTATGTGTGAGTCTATTTTTGATATGAAAGATTGCAACAGAGAGGTGTTGACATAGGGCATAGCTGAACTTCTTTGCTTTTATTTTTGAAAATTTACCTCAAATTATATCTAACTTTGAAGTCACACACCCCCCAAAATCTTGTTTTTGAGCGTGCATTATACAGTTCAAATACATACTATAATCTTCCAATCCCACCATCGGATGATTCTCAAATTTTGATGAAATGTGTGCTCTCGAGTTGAGAATAGAATTGTACGGTTACTTTCCAATTTAACCCATTCTATTTTTGGTAGTCTCAACCACAGTGAAAAAATCTACTGAAATCCAGGGCTCTGAGCTACAGTACCCTAGGCACTAAAGGGTTAAAAAGGAGACACCTCCAACTAACCAACTCCCATCCAACCCTCCATCTCTTAATGGATGAGATGACAAGGCCCTCCATCCTTGGTTAGGTTTATGCCTCAACCAGGGACTTGGGTGGGGCACCAAACAATGCCGCTACTTCAAGTAACGTGCAACAATGCAAATGCTCTAAGGTTAGTGGACGCAAAATCCACCCTCACTAGTAGAAAAGGTGGCACTGCCGAGGGAGATGCCCAAGCAAGTAGTGCCCAATTCCACGCATGCAGAGTGATTTTGTTTGGGCATGTCCTTGGGCAACGCCACCTTTTCTAGTGGTGCCCTACAAGTAATGTGCACACTCTTTTCATTTCTGAAATGACGCTCCACGATCATTTTAGAAATGAATGCATTCTGTTCATTTGGGGGGGCGATTTGAAGTGCACAAAACTGAACACGGTGAGCAAAAGCTATCTGGGTTGGATTTGAGATGAATGGGATGTCGGTGATCTACTGTTTGGAAATGTAGTGTCTTTTCAACAGACTCACTGGAGTGTGCATTGTGTGCAAGGCTAAACTTGGACCGTGGAAAATGTTCTTACTACTTTTAAATTGTAGAATCTCAAAAGCAACCAACTGGTATTTACAATTCCAACTGTAACTATGCCAATATTGGACACGTGCAATGAACTCACCTAACGGAAAAATAATTTCTGTTTGAATCCTCTGGCCAAACACCTGGCCCAGCCAAAAGATTCTGGAGAATTACGCACGGTGCTTCCAACAAGAAAATTGGTTGGCGACTCGCAATCTCGCATTGAACAAGTGTTGTGGGACCTCATTCTAGATCACGGCCGCGCGGCGTGGCAACGTACTGAGAAGCTCAAGGAGTTCTACACGGAACAGGCGCCCAAGTCTCTTGCTCATGACTCCGTTCTTTGGTACTGGGATTGAGGACACGGTTACGTGGCATTTGGCTCGGCCGAAGCCCGACTAGTTCTACTAGGCCTTAGATTGGGTGTAGTTTTACCAAAAAAAAATCAAATTTATTGCTTGTTGTCTGAAAATTTCAAAATTCTCGCCGGGGAGACTTGTCTTCTTTGGTTTTTGGTGTGTGTGACCTTCATTAATTCAATGGGGGTTTCATCCTCTTGTTTCAAAAATAAATAAATAAATAAATAAGTAAATAAAAGATTCTGGAAATTTTGGGAGTGGTTACTTTTATGCTAGATAAAATGGGCAAGAAAGTAAATGAAATCACCAAAGCCCTTTCAAAAAAAATCTAAATTATTTAGATGAAAGTGCCTTATGATAAAGAATTTTATGGATAAATTCATTTATATGGATCATTCTATCCATTTTTTTCCTTACATGGCTACATTCTAGGATGCGTATCACTCTACCAACAGGAAATACAATAAATTTTGATTACAGTGATGGTCCCGACACCACTGCAGAGGAAAAAGGTTAATGCCCCTCCAACCTCTCGATTTGGGATGTTTTTAGACTTGCCATGGTTTTGTAATTGTAGTGTGCGAAAAATCGGATTATCAAGGGTGAACGTATCAATGTTCGTCAAAAGTCGTCTGGTGTAATAGGATGCAATTCATGTTGGTATAGGTAGGTTGCTTAAGCTATATGACAATTGTGGTGAGAAACATAAGGTGGTTATTAGTGTTGAATTATCTTCACTTTGGTGTATTTTGCTCTTGTGGCTTGCATTTCTCTAGGTGGAAGTTAGCTCCTACTTTGTTGGCAATCTTCCCTACCTTAGGGTGTGCACAACCCTTTCCAACCTAAACAACCTTCCACTGCACTAAATAGTGTATTTAGTATGAGGCACTGTAATTGCGAACATCACTCTAAATATCAAAAAACCTACTTTTGTAAAAACACTAAAAACACCAAATTCGCTAACTTTGCACTTGGCCATATAATCATGCACTTGGCCCCCAAGCGCATTAAAAAAATTGTTTGAAAAAATCTCTTAAAAATAGGGATTTTTGTCTTTCTACAATCCCTTACGATGTAAAGAAACAATTATTTAATTTATTTCCCATCCTTATCTTTATCTTTTCTTTTATCTTTATCTTTATCTTATCTTACCTTTTCTTTTATCTTGGTTTTTTTTCTTGTCTTCTTTCTTGTCTTTCTCTTGTCTTCCTTCTTGTTTTTCTTCTAGTCTTCCACTTATCTTTTTTTTTTCTTCACCTTGCCATTTTTGGAGTTTAAACGATAATTTAAAAAATAAATAAATAAATTAGTGAGCAGGCTGAATCCAATACATGCCCGGAAGAAAAAAAATCGAAATAAAAATAAAAATAAAAATAAAAATAAAGTTTTTTTTTTTTTTTTTTTTTTTTTTTTTTTTTTTTTTTTTTTTTTTTTTTTTCCGGTTTTTCCGGGCAGGGAGGGTCCGTGCGCGCGGACCCTACTCTTTTTTTGATCCACTCTCCTTCCCTCCTCTCCTTTCCTTTTTTTCCCCTCTCCCCTTTATAAACACTCCCTCATTCTCCCTCCCTCACTCTTCTTTCCTCCTCTCTCTTCTTCCTTTATATTGAGGAGAAGGGAGAAGGAAGAGAGGGAGAAGAACAAGAGAGGAAAAGGGGAGGAATGAGAGTGAGGGAGGGAGAGTGAGGGAGGGAGAGTGAGGGAGGGCTTATATAGGGGAGAGGGAGGAGTGAGGGAGGGAGGGTCAAAAGAAGAGTAGGGTCCGCGCGCGCGGACCCTCCCTGCCCGAAAAAACCGGAAAAAAAAAAAAACTTTATGAAGAATAGTAACGTTTTGACATTGTGATCTTTTGAGATACGGATATTTAGTGTGAGTAAGGAACGAAACTTGAGATGAAAGTTTAGATGGAAAAACTGAAATTTTAGAAATGGAATGAATCAAATTGGATGATAACTGAAATCATAGAAAGTAAAGCAAGGAACAAGTATTTCAAAATGGAGCAAATTTTTTTGGAAGAAAGAATAACAAAATTCAAGTGCAAATGGCAGCTGCGAAGAGAGGTGGCGACGCATGCAGCCGCCAACACTAATTACCCACAAATTGACAATTAGTGTTAGACAAGTAGTAGGGGTAAGCACGTTATTCATCACCTCACACTAAATACACTATTTAGTGTAGCATTCTACCAAGGACGGTTGTATTCACCAACAATTTTTAGTCCACTATAATCCACCAAAATTCAACGTTGTCCAAACAATATATAGCAAATGCAATACAAAAAGAATGGTGATGCAATGGAGATCCTCTTTAAAAAGCATGCATTGTAGCCTTTTGCCATAATTTCTAAGGCTTTGAGAACTACAACAGTCTATCCGCGTTGAGCCTCATTTTGTCGTCTCCTATGGCTATAGTGTGGAAAGTTGCTTTACGTTGGCCTCGTGCAGTTTGCTCTCACGGCAACCTCTAATGTTGTGTATCCCTACTGAGGAGGGTTGTAGATGCTCTTAGTTAGGACTTTGAAAGATGTTGTTTTCTTGTTTCTTTTTATATTTAAAAAATATATGTATAAAAAAATAAAAGAAATTGTGATTGTTCCTTTCAAATGAATTGAAAAACAAAACGAAAAATAAACATTTGAACTTATTAATATCAAACATAAAGACGTTTCACAAAACCCTCCGAAATAAAACCAATATTCTTACTATTCTATAATACCATACTTAGCCGTCATGGTCGGTTGGTCATGTTGAATAATCAACTCTTTTGCCCAATCGCTTTTCAACAAATGCCAAGTTAAATGGATATTCTCTAAGATTCTATTTTCCACATAGAAAATAGAATTTTTTGAAATTTTAATTTTCAAAACATTTCAGCTTCTCTTCATTTTATTTCTAACGCTGACGGCCGGGTCCGGTAGCTATAAAAAAGAAAAATACAAGTACAAAAGGGGTCCAGGGTCCTGCAGTTAGCAAATTTTACAAGTGAGCGTCGTTGCAAAGGTGGTAATTCTGAGTAAAACCCATGCTATTCTATTTCTAGTTTGGACATCATTTCAGTCACATTTTTTTCATTAGCTATTAGAGTTATTTGTAAAGGCATCCGGTCTTTTGTCCAACATTTTTCATGGACTAGAGCTGGTACCAGAGCATTTTGACACCACTCCTCCTCACGGTCCCACCCCACTACCCAATTCTTCTCCCTCCCTCCAAATTTTTATGAATAAAAATTTCAATCTATCCAGTGTTCTATTCTGGGTCTACAATGAGATCATGCCGATCCTATCCTTTCCAAATTACAGGTCAAAAAGAAGGGTTTTGAGGGACTTTACAAATAACTCTATTACCGGTACACAAAAATAGCAAAAATAACTCCAACTCTGTCCATCCCGTTTCCGAATGAACTTCTTCACCGTTGGATGGATGGAAAAGGAGCTGGATGAATATGAAAAAGTTGGATGGATGTAAAGGCAAGGCCAGTGAATGTTATGGAAGTTCTTTTTGCTAGAGTGCCAATATAAGCCATAAGATATGAAAATTTAGGCGGCATGTGAGTTTCTATTGCTTGGCAGTCTCTACGTCAAGGCTCATCCTAGAATAAGAAGTTTAAAATTTTATAATTAGGGACTAGAGTCCAAGGACCTCCACTGACGACCATTGTCTGCAATATTTAATGCGATGGAAAATTGGCTGTGAATGGAGGGGCCTTGATCTCAGGTCCCTCCAGCCACTCACAAGCTCTTGCATTCAATTCTGGTGGGAATTGCAAAGTAGCGGGTCCGGTATAACTCTCCAGGCTCCCACTCACTCCCGGTATATCATCAGTAAAACCATCACGTACTAAGGTAACTATACCTTAAAGCGTTCACCATACCAATTGAGTCTATTCACACATATGAGACAAAAAATAATTTCAGTGGGTCTTAATAGCAAGATCAAAAGGATTCCAACGCACTTTAGCATGTATTATTTGGACACAATATGAATAAGTTATGAATTTCCAAAGTGTTGCATGTAGGTTGACCTTGAAGCGACCCTAAACTCTAATGTTCAGATTGTGCACATTCTCATCAAAATTAGGGTGTCAAAATCTACTTATTATGGAAGATTGAGTTGTGCACGCTCAAAAGAAATGGTCACTTTTAGATACAGTTACCTCACTACTCCCTTTGACCCACAAAATGACCATGATACATCGACTTCAATTTTGTCCCTGAATAAAACCATGCTTTCTAGTTTTCCACACTTAGGGGCATTTTACACTACGGACCAAGAACTTGTCCCATGCATCTCTTAAATATGTGATTGTCTCCATCAACTCATTCCAGGATGATTTGGGTTTACACTACAAGGAAAAAAAAAAGTCAAAGGAGTTGAGGTCTTCAAAAGGCTTAGAAATAGGCCTAGTGGATAATGTTGAAGGGTCCCCGGATTTAGTGGTGAGAGAGGCAAAAAGAGTTCTCTCATTGTCGAACGAGGAGACCACGGGCTTGAAATGCCATTTTATTTCATTTTAAATTATTTTTTGTCAAGTCCCGGTCCAAGTTTGGTTTACACTTAGTGAGAGGCCCAAGGGCTTTAAAAATCACATTTTTTTTGAAGTGTGACGATGGAAGTGTGACCATGAAATGTGACGATGGAATTAATCCATTTCCTTGGTCACGGCCCTTAGTCCGTAGTGTAAACCGCCCCTTTTGACTCACAAAGTGTCTCCTACCAACAAACTTATTTATTGGATCTGAATTCGATTATATCAAATTTGGCTAAATATCCTAATATTTTTGGATATGTGGTCGCATAAGTCATTGTGTGGTACTACACAATGACACATTTACCTAGTATGAAATTTGCTCTTGATTCACATTGGTCGTAAGGAAATTCACTAATTTTTTTTCCTATCAATTAAAATTTTATTATTAAAATTGTATAGGTAATTATTAATATAGTATTGTTAAGAAGCAATTTCTTAATCAACCATTGATAGATGACTTTCGTCATATTGAATCCAAATATACTTGAAGAAAATTGTTGTTTGACTTGGCATTTGTGGAACTTGTAGCAACTCACAAAGCCCAAATTTGATCAGTTGTTCATAACATATTTTGGGTGAGAGTTCATCACGTTAGGCTCATCGGACTTGGAATATATTGCAGTAGTCATGCCTATAAGAACTAATGATATATGGAAATAGACACTTTGGTGCACATGGGCATTTAAGTGTATATCCTATTTAGGATGTTTTCACGACGGGGCGCTTGAAATATGTAGTTACAAGTTGGGTTTGTCGTTTTTTTTCATTCCGTAAATTTTGATGGTCATTAAAATGAAAATAAAGATAATTCTCAAAATATGAATCATATATGGAAAACTTTTAATAAAAAATATTTCAAAACAATTATTCATAGCATTTGGATCCAAATGTGTAAAACATGTGCCTTGTTATGCCTTAGATGTGCAAAGAGGTTCAAAAGATTCCAAGAATATTATATAAATATTCCAAACATTATTAAAATATTTCAAAAAAGATTCCACTCTAAATATATTTAAACATATTTTGTAACTATTGGATGTAAATAATAACACAATATTGACGCAACATTGGCAAGTGCTTTACATATTGTACGTTTGCCTTATGTGCAAAATCGTCACCCTACCGTGAAAACACCCCTTTCACAACCGCCCCGTCCGTCCATCAACTAAACCCAACATTCAAAAATCCATAAAATCTAAAATAATAATTATTTTCCAATGAATTTTTGTTTTGGTAATTCTTCATCATATTAATCATCTTTCTAAAAAAAAATAGAATTTTCTATGAATTATTGAATAAAATGTGTACTAGACTGGTTGTGTTTTGGTCGTGAAAGGATTAAATGTGATGCAAAGTTGAAATGAGGTTCCAATTTGCATTGAAGTTCCAACTCAACTTTTGAGGCGTGACCCATTCTATAATGTGCTCAACTTTGGAGGGCTATATCATTCTATGAATAAAATTGAGCTTTCATTGTATTTCAAACTGTTTGTACTTTCTAATCTAGTATACAATCCAATCACATACTAAATCACACTTTTGGTTTTCAATTTCCGGATCTAACTAAGTGTGTTGAAACCATCAAAATCAGTCATTTCTCTATTGTTGACTTATAGATTTCTTGTTAATAGCAAGTTTGGCATAAGTATTTCAAAAAGAATATTCCAAATTTGGAAATTATAAGTAGTTTTTGCCGAATTTCACATCGGTCATTTTTTGAAATTGCCAAAAATTACTATTTTCACATTTCTTAATATTTTTTGGGTAGTCAAGCGTAAATTTTGGAGGAAGAAACAAATGGTCTTGTAATGAGAGAGAGAGAGAGAGGAACTCCGTGATGGGCACTGTGAACAAAGAGTTTGTTGAGGGAAGTGGCCCACTACAAATTATTGCGGCATAGATCCACCACAAGACCTAATGCTTACAAACCTTATGTCCTATCTATTAGATCACGTAGGAATTCATTTGAACAATAGCCAATGTTTTTTTGTTGTTTTATAATGTAAAACGCTATTTTCCTAGTTTTAAAGGCTTGCTGATTTTAGGCCTCCTAATTCAAAATTGATATTATTTTTGGGACACTTTAAGAGTAGGGATAGATTCTACACATATCAATTAGTGTACATGCAATTTTTCATGAAAATCTATTGAATAATGAGGAAGATTACAACATATCTCGATTGATAATTGTAAAATCAAGCTTTTATAATCATCAAATTTTGGGGGTTTTTTTAGTTTTTTGGAGGATTTTTTTGTTTTGATTTTTTTTAATTTACTTTTCTAAAATTATACTAAAAGTATGTTAGTTTTAAGAAATATCATCAAGCATATAGAAATCATGGTTTCTCGACTAGTGTCACATATTGACATTCAAAGGATAAAACCCCCATTTTAAAGCCAAAATGTTGAACTAGATCCCTTTTCAAATTGCATTATTTATCTAATGGAGTTGTTTATTTGTAAAAAATGTCAATATTGAGTAAGAAATAAACATAAAAATTGGAGCTTTATTCAAAGTCAACAACACTTTGACCATCCACAAGTCCATGAGTTTGTACATGATCAAATTTGCTTTTGCAATGTGTGTCAAATGAAATTTTCTATCCATTTCATTCAAAAAATATATTTAATTTTATACTCGTCCCGTCATATAGATACAAAAAAAAACAAAAAACAAAAAAAAAACATAGGTCACGGTTTTCCCATAGTATTATTTTGGCTACGTTTGTATGATTTATGTGAAGAGTTGTGTGTTGGATGGTCACTCTTTTAAGTTCGAGTATAGTGTAAAGAGTTTGTATTATGTGGTTTGGGTTTGATTCTTGTTTGGCCTCTAAATTGAAGCCATAATGTATTGTTTCATACTTTGTCTTGTAATCAAACTCATATTAACCCCTAAGCGTCCCGGCATCCATATTTTGAACATTTTTTAAGGGACAATCGACTTTGAAGAGTTGTAAATTTTGCAAAACATGTCCGATTTTGCTGAAATTTTGCGAAAACTCCCCGCATGATGTATAGAATGTGTGGTAAAAATTTCAGATCAATTTCAGATCAATCCATGTTTTCATGAATGTTTGGGAGTCATTTTAGTGCACGGGTCTAGTTTTAACACTTTTTGCTTTTTGGTTCAAATGGGTCACTTTTTTGGCTACTTTTTGACATTGCAAGGCCATTTTAGGGCACAATAATTTTTTGTCATGAGGCTTTTTTGGTACCGATGTGTTTATATGATGATTTTGAACTATTTTGTAGTTGAAAGTTTTTTCATTTGAGTAATTTTGAAAACGAATTTCACCTCTAACTGTGTTGCTAGGAAAATTTCAGCATCCTTTTCTAGCACTAAAACACTATGATCTTGCAATCTATATGGCCAAATGACCCCAAAATTGATCCACATGATCTACAACATGTATGTTATAAGATTGTACGGTTGAGATTTCTATACCTCACTTACATTTAGACCTATAACACATCAAAAGCGATGATGATTTTAAGCTCAAAAAAGCTAAGGACCCTTAGGCATTTAGTCACTCCCAAACGATATGGGATAACAACTTGCAAGCCCATGTGAATTCTTCGTACACCATATTTTCAGTAGATTTTGATGCACAATTGAGCATAGAAAATGATCTTATTTTGAGGTGTTTTGTACACAGAAAATGAGAAGGCCAAGTCATCTTCGACCTCAAAGAAGAATTTTGTGATTTGAAGTTCTTATTCATGAGAGGTGGACAAAATTTAAAAAGGTTGTGAAGAGTGTTCATGAGTTGAATGATAAGAACATGTGTTGTGATTAGACTTTTAAGGCTCAATTGTGCATAGTAGACTAACTTATTTTGAGTATCTTTCAACTAAAAAAACTTGAAAAATTCATATAATCTTTGATTTCCAGAAATAATTTTGTGGTTTGGAGATTTTATACTTGATTTTTTGACATTTTTGTATGGGAATTTATCCAAAGATTAACAAAAATTGAGAGTTCTACATTACATAACTTGCATTCTCTGTTGGCACTAGTGCATTGAATTTTGTATGAAGCATAAGCCTCACCTCCTATGTACTTCACAATTATGAAGTTAAATTACTCACATCTTGACACACCACTTGGTTATGGCCAAAATTCATTTTAAAATTGAAAAAAGTACAAATTTTATTAATTCTCATTTTAAATTCCAAACCATTTTTTCTACTTTCAATAAATATTCGACATGGGAGTGACGAACATGGAGGGCTATTAACCTAAAATTGGTGTTTGATTTTTAAACATCAATCGCAAAAAATCTATAATTTGGAATGAAAAACATAGTGCACGACCAATGTGAGCAGGATAAAATTTCAGTGTGTAGAGATGGCATAGTTGCACGGTATCAAACGATTTTGCTGAGTGTGGGCATCTATAATGATTTTGATTATACTTTGATATTGACTTTTGTTAAATGTGTTACAATCTAAATGACATTTTAACTTTTTGTTGTTGAAATGCAAATAAAGTTAGTAGTTTTAAAGCTCTAAATTACTTCTAAACTATCCAATCTATAGTTTTTTTTTATAGAATAAAAAAACAAAAATTACAAGCATTTTAACTTCCATAATTTTGTGTAAACACAAAATAATCTATTTAAATTTGAATGTTGGAAAGATTGGTCAAAATTATGAGATTCAAAATATACTCAAACATGCAATGCATCTCTTTTTATTCCTTGTGTGACCATGCTCATTCCTAAAATTTTATTATTTTCTTGTGATTTCAAAAAGGTAGTTGTATTTTTTTATTGTTGTTCATGGAGAAAACTTCACTATTGAAACTCAAAGAGGACTTAGTCATGAGATCGTATCTCAATTTTCAAAACATTTTACCTCATATATTACAGCAAAAAATTGAGCAAAATCAAGAGGTCATTCACAACAAACTTTCTTATAAATTCTAGAACAGTGATTATTAGTGTTTGAAATTTCGGGAACATACAAAGATTTACTATATATAGGTTCTCATAAAATGGCGTTCTAAAAATAAACACAACAACAATGATTGATTCTCAAAGATTTATGTTTGGATGAAGTGACTTGTTGGTGATACATTGAGCCGGTGTTTGTAATCGTTATTAATTGTTCCATTGCATAAAATATGTAAAGATTTCAAATTTGTTTTTGGAATATTTCAAAATAATATAAAATATGTAAAAAATATTCCAAAGATTTCAAAATTTCCATTTAAAATATATTTAAGCATTTTCCGTAATTATTATATAATGTTAATGAAGCAGCAAAAGAAAATGTTTTACACATTGTACACTTTTTTTTTGTGACAAATGTAATGCCCTTCAGGTTATCAACTTCCCTAACTACCATATCCCAAGTTCATCTACGTTAACGTTTTAGTTTTTTCCCAATGGATTGATTAACGTAATTGCAAATCTTGAAGGATTTTTGTGTTCTTGTAACGGACATTCACAATTCTAGTTAACATTATGTCAAAATTCTGGAATCCAAATAAATTATTAAATTAATGAAATTATTCTTGATCACAATGTGTCCACTTGGTCCTTTAGAGGTTAATAGGTTTCAAATCAAAATCTAATTACTATAAAACCAAATTTGGACATTTATACAAAAGAAAAGTAGTTAATGTTGGCACATTTTGACTATGTCATTAATCTTGTAATTTGTTCCAAACACAATTTTTTCCAATGAAAATGCATATTTTCATGATTCTTGATATCCTTTGATATAAAAAACTGTTGGAAAAAGTGTCAAAGTGAAAATGCCAACGCCATACATCATTGGATTTCCAACAAATTTTCCATTCAAATGACATATGTGTTATGATTAAGTTGTATATGAACATTTTTCTCAAAAAACTAACAAGTGTTTTATTTTAAAAAAATCATTTGATAAAGAATAATTAGAAGATTGAAACACAGCCATGAAATTTTACAATATTTAAATTGTTCAATTTTCATCATATTGTAGACCTTCTCGGAGATAATTGACGTTTTGGACTTGAGTTCATTCATAGATGAAGAGAAATAGTGTCCCTTGACACTACGTAGGAGTTTGCCACTTGTCATTCCCACTTTCATTGAGAGTGCCATTTTCTTTTCAAGTAATGAGAGTGATATGAGGTGGCATGCCATATTTATGCAAAAGTTGTCATATGTCATTGGAACACAACTTTTAGTTTTTTCTTAAGAAGACATTAGAGAAATTTGCAAAGTAATTAGGTGAGCAATTCTTCTTTTGGTACCCCATCCAAGCCCCGTGGAGAGAAACAAAAAGTATTGAAGATTCCTTGTATCGAAGATTCCTCATATTCAAGATTCCTCAAAAAAATTGTTAAAAAATGTATCTAATATTACATGTTGAAAAGTATATTTAATAACATCAAATTTTTGTCAAAATTAATGGAAAAGGTGTTAAATTTTGTTAAGAATGACGATATTTAAGATACTACCATGTCTAGGTAGTTTCTCTTGTGCTCGAGTACCTATTCCCTTCTATTTGAACGACTGTCTCTCATATCTGACATTCACTCTTTGAGAGTCCACATTAGGAGAAAAAGGGGTCCCAAAGGGGCCCTCTAAGCTTGCCCGTGTTAGGTGAACCGGCTGCCCAAACACCATTTTCTATGTAAACCCATTGGTGCAGTCGCTGCCCGCTGACAGCGTCGGAAGCCGCAGTGTAGGCAGTGCTGGCAGTGTCGATTGGCGCGACCCACGGAACTACGCTGCTGGCAGCCACGGTCGCACCATTGGTGCTCTCTTATAAAGTGCACGGTTTGGCCTAAATTTTTCAGCACGTGCCAAAGGCCAAGGCCCCTTTGTGACAACAAATTTCTCCTAATACTTCCTATTGAGCGCCCTTTTTACATTGCATATTTAAGAATGATTCAAAATATATCTTTTTACACAATGTTAACTAGGTTAAAAAAATAAAAATTTGCAAGCAATGTAATATTAAAATTATATGTATAATATTATATTCAAAGTAGTATACATATCATCTAAAAGTTATCATATTACCACAACAACATAATTTTTTTCTTTTTAAATAATCGCAACAAATATAAAGAAGATTTGGATAAAACGTCATAGTTATTCTATAGATGTTTGTGTTGGCTTTATCAATTCAATACATAAAATTAATGAAAAAAAATTAGCATTGATTACACATGGATTTCGGCTCATTTTATTGTAAACATACACAATTACACATGTGTCCATGATAATTTTTGGATGCAATCTTTGAATGGACAATTGACAATTTACACATAACATATTACAATTAACAATTGAGAGTTTATTCCTTTGTCAGAGGGAGTACTAAATAATCACTAAGTAAATGTGAAATTCACTAGTTTCAACATTGGGAATTTATCATGTATAGAAACTTTAGTTGTTCATTTTTAAGAAATGTGTATCTTGACAAATAAAAATGATCTTTATCTCGCATTTGTTTTGAGAGCCATTGGATTTCATTATCATTTTTATTTTATTTTATTTTTTATGGTTACGCGAACACCTACTGAAATGGACATTAATGAACTTATCTTTACATTGCAAATTAGTCAGTGATATAATGTATTAATTTTTTATAAACATGGTGGGTGATAAAGTTTGCCAAACATATATGTGATATTTTTATGGTTATGTAAATAATTCTTTTTTATAGTTGTGGTTTTTTTAATGTTTATTTTATATCATTGGTTTTTTCTTTTTCTTATAATATAGTTGTATTAAGTTTGCAATGTTGTTGAATGAACTCTACTATAAGTCCACCGACTAGTGCTTTCACCCCAAGTCCAATTAGGACTTTGACTTTGAGCAAACAAAGAATATTAGTCGTTGGTGGAATTGCTCTTAGCACATCTATGAATTTTTACTTTAGGGCATTGTTCTTCAATCTAGCAGTGCAAACAATTTAAGACTCAATAAAATGAATGCAAAATAATCTTAAATATTAATCAAGTACACTAAATAGACACGTCACATTTGGAGAATGTGTTGAGCCTTTCAAACCACATTCTCAGACTAAAATTAAATAGATTCTTGTACTTGATGTAATCTAATACAATAATTTAAACAAGTGACGGTTGTGATTGATTCATTAACTACATACCATGCACGTATAAAGAGTGTGATTGGATTGTTTAAAATTGAAGTATGGATGAAACAAAATTTTGAAGCAACCATTTTTAATTTTTTTTTTTTCTATTGGTATAGCAATACACACCCATGAATGTTTCTAGGTAGATAAAAATGGATAGAATCATCCATATATATGTTCATCTATACAATTATCTATTAAAAAGCACTTTCGTTTGAATATTAGTTAGTTTAGATTTTTTCTTTTGGCTAAGCCACTTTGAAGATTTCATCTATTTTTTTGCCCATTTTTTTCTATTGTAAAAGTAGCCACTCCTAAACAATGAGTTAAAATCGACGGAATAGAAATTCCTTTATTTTAAGTGTGAATTTAGAGGCGTGGAAGAAGAATGGGACGTTATGAAAGTTCTTGTGCTAAGGTAACTATACCTTAAAGGAAGCATTTACTTTGAAGCGTGTGTATCTCCTGCAGTGTGACATTTCACAGCTGAAATGTCACACTGAAATAGATACACACGTTTTAAGGTAAATGCTCCTTTGTAAATATAGTTACCATAGAGTACACGGTAAAACCGTATAGTAACCTTACAACACTTTTTTGTTATGACATGCTTTGTCAATCCCGACGTATAGATTCAGTATAGAAATAAAATATCATATTGAACTCGTACAATACCTACATCACTATCAATATTATACATACATATCTCGATACATATACACATATACACATATACATATATACATATTACATATGACCTGATATGGGTTCCATTTTTATGTGTCTCACATAGTGTGATTTATGTTTAACTCATTTTATGTGTGCTAGAAATTATGTCTTTAACATCATGTATATAGTTGCAACCATGGTGTCTATAACACCCTCTAATTTTTATAATTTTTCAATGTTTTTTTCTTACTAAAAAGATTTTTCTTTTTTTCTCTTTGCAGTGAATTAATATATGTTCACTTGTGTCAAAAAAAGAAAAGAAAAAAGAAGATATTTATCAAAAATCACACTATTTTTGAATGGGTATCCATATTAGGCCATCACCTATGTATACATATAAATCAGAGCTCAAAATTGAAGCCCTCATATGAATTTCATTTTGAAGGGCTCTGAAATTTCAGCATTTCGATTCAAGGGGCATATCTAAATCTAGGACGTCAATGGAAAATTTTCAAAGAAATATAAAACTGAATCACTAGTCTCTAATTAATCGGAAGCTTCAAACTGTGGGCTCAAAGTCTCACCAAGTATGAAATTGAATCACTAATCTCTAACTGATGGGAAATTTGGAAGCTTCAAACTGCGGGCTCAAAGTCTTAGTAAGTGTGAAATTGAATCACTAATCTCTAGCTGATGGGAAATTTGGAAGCTTCAAACTGCGGGCTCAAAATCTTAGTAAGTGTGAAATTAAATCACTAATCTCTAATTGATGGGAAAATTGGAAGCTTCAAACTGCGGGCTCAAAATCTCGCTAAGTCTGAATCTGAATCACTAATCTCTAATTGATTGGAAGCTTCAAACCATCGGAAGCTGAATCATTCCCATTTCCCAATTTTTGAACTTCCCATCTGGATCTTGACTCTCGAAGCCTGACAGCCAGACTAGAAAAACAGTCAGACTCTACGTCTTCACTGACATTGACAAGACCATTTTAAAAATTCAACTTTGTAGTCTCCACGAGTTCATTCCAAGTTTGAAAATATCACTTGTAATCTCCTTTCCAATCCAATTCAACTCTCAAAGAGTCAGAGTCTTAATTGCATAGTCAAACAAATGACTAGATAAGCTGCTTGAGATGATGAACAATACTTGAAGGGTACTATTCATCCAGCACTTCAAGTGACGGGAGCACTTAGACATGAGGATTATGTTTTGAAGGGTTGTTTTCCTAGAGGTATTTTTTGAGGTCCCAAAACCCATTTGAAGGGCACTGAAGACTTCAATTTTGAGCACTGATATAAATATATGAATATAACTATATAAATATTATATATATATGCATGTAATTTTATATAAATACAATATTTTGTACTTCTAACGTAATGTTATCGTATAAATTTATTTGAATCCATACGGTCTTTGTATTATTGACAGTTGCCGTAGTAAAATGAGCTGACTCAAAACCCTCACTTCTACTTTCGTGATGTAAGGTGCACTCACCGTACCACGGACGTTGCAGTGTAAACGCAAATGCAAAGCACCTCCGAGGAACGAAGCTCACAACCACAAGAAAAACAACTAACTTGCAGTAAGTTAACGAAGTCTAGTAAGTTGGTGCCAATTGTAAATAAACTCTTAACTGACGTCGGTGGATGTGCACCTGTATGAATGCATGAATGCCATCATCGTCCATCGCTCACTTCAGTTATCCGTCGCTTCAAGGGACATCAGCCAGATCCAGCAAACAGAAAAGTCTCGAGAGTGAGGCCGGCCACGCAGCAGCGCCAGACTTGGCGACTGACGCGCAAAGATCTGATCACACGATTCCTCAATCCCCTCGGGAATGATCAAGCCCGAAATACTCGGATTAGCTACACCTCCTTTAAATTTTAATATACTGTAGCACAGCCACGAATCCGTTCGTTTCAAACGCAAACGGTTTGCGCCGGAAAGCAAGGCGCGTTCGTGACGAGGACGCGCGGCCAGCCCACTCGAATTCCCGAAGCTCGCTCTTCTCGATCGATCTAGCATCGAGACTGTTCATCCTCCGGTCCATTATTGATCCGCACTTTCCGGGTGTGGTCCCTCCTGGCAGGCGCGCGTAGACCTTCTTCTTTCAATTCCCCCCCTTCTCACTGCAGACGCCCCGTCTCTCTCTCACTCTCTCTCCGTGTCGCCCAGACCCCACCCGGCAGTCAGTCAGGTACAGAACTGATCGCCGCTACTCCAACAGATCTTCCAATGTGAGAATTCATGCGAATGAGATTGCATCTGAAACGTGAAAAGCAGTTCGGGGTTTAGTGCTTTCGTGGGGTTTAGTGCTTTCGTGGGGTTTAGGGATGCGTGCTGGTGGGTTTAAGCGGCTTGGAGTGCGTTACTGACGTTGCTGTGTGTTTGCGTGTGGTTGTAGGTGGACTGATCGACAATGTGGGTGATCTAGCGTGGTGTTGGATCGATCCGAGTTTTTCGGATCTTGCAACAGGGGCGGGAAAGCTAGCTGTGGCAGGATTTATGTTGAACGGTGTAGGGGTTTGGCATTGCTGCTAGAAAAGAGAGATGGCGTCGCCGAGGTCCGCTGCGACCGGCGGGCTAGGATTCCGCGGCGTCAGTCAGCAGCAGCAGCAGCAGGGGAAGGCGTCGAACGGGGGAAGCAGCGCGAGCATCCCCGTGGGAATGGGACACGCGCGGCGAACCTCCAGCGGGCGCTTCATGAACCTGTCGCGCGACGACAGCGAGATGGGCGCCGTGACAGACAGCGAGATGGGCAGCGATTTCCTGTACACGGTGCAGATTCCGGCCACGCCGGACCACCAGATGATGTCCGCGACGCCGTCGAATCGGTCCGTGGACATCGCCGGGAAGGCGGAGCAGCAATTCGTGTCGAGCACAATATTCACGGGCGGGTTCAAGAGCGTCACGCGCGGCCACGTGATGGAGAAGATGATGGAGAGCGAGGGCCATCACCCGCAGCTCGCGGGCGCGCGCGGCCCGGCGTGTCAGGTGGACGGGTGCGACGGCGTGGCAATGTGCGACGAGCGGGGGGATAATATGGCGCCCTGTGATTGCGGGTTCAGGATCTGCCGTGACTGCTACATCGATGCTCTCAATGGGACTGGGTTGTGCCCCGGGTGCAAGGATGAATACAAGGTGCCCGACGAGCCGCTCAAGCATTACGACGTGCGTCAGGAGAATCTGGCCGCGCTGCCACCGCCGCCTACCAGTGATGACAGTAACAAGATGGAGCGTCGCCTGTCCATCACGAAGCAGAAGCCCGGATTGCTCATGGGCAACAACACCTCGGATTTCGACCACGCCAGGTGGCTCTACCAGACCAAAGGAACTTACGGCTACGGGAACGCCGTGTGGCCCAAAGATGATGGCTACGGCAACGGCGCAAATCCCCACGGCCCCGGCATTGGTGACGCGCCGGAATTCGACTCCAAAGCTCGTCGCCCCTTGTCGCGCAAAGTCAGCATCTCCGCTGGCATTCTCAGCCCTTACAGGTAATCAATTCTCACTGCATTGTCTGTCAGATCTCGGCATACGTACAACGCAAACGGACTAGATTTAATGCTCAGACACAAAGTCATTTGAAGCCCAGATCTGTACCGTTCGCTCTTTCTGAGGAATCATAAAAGAAGGTGAAGGATTATGGGTTGTATTTTTTTTCTGAAAATGCCGTGTCATTGTGCTCAGCGAAAAATGTTCAGATCTAAACTTTTTGGTCAGTTAGAACCAGGAATTAGAATAAGAAGATTATTTTGAGTTATAATATTTTTTTGTGACTAGCCAATGAAACAGTGACGTGTATGCCTGAACACTGAACTTTGCATTGTGATGGTGTTTTCAACGGCATCGCATGTACTCCAAGCTGAATTGATTTCAGCTGGATTTGCATCAGCTTGGTGGACTATGGGAGGATTCCTTGCGATAGCGTTAAACAATCTGATCATTGATGAGAAGTTTTATCGATACCTCGTTCTCTCCTTTCACTACGATTAGTTAGTTTGTTTGTCTGTGACCCCGGGTGAGGTGTCTGGAGGGTTCCAAGTTTTCCATTATGACAATGTGGGACAGATTTCTAAGGTTAATGACCATAGTAACAGTGAGGCAAGTGTGCAGTGTATTCTATAATATCACTTTAGAAGAAGATGAAGAATTTCAAGTTTTTCATTATGACAGTCCAAATTTTCGACAAGTTTGATACCATCAACAACAACGATAGTGTGGCAATTGTGGGATATTTTAAAATATCAGTTTATAGAAGGTTTGGGGTCTCAAATTTCTAGTTTGAAGTGATGGTGTGCCAAGTGTGCAGGATATCCAAGAACGTGGGACGTAGAGAAGGTTTTTAGAGTTTTGTTGTGTTTATGAATTGAAAACGAATGGGGGAATGGCTGGCGTTGCAGGTTGCTGGTGGCGATTCGAATGGCAGTGCTGGGCATGTTTCTGGCGTGGCGAATACGGCATCCCAACCAAGATGCGGTGTGGCTGTGGGGGATGTCCGTGGTGTGCGAAATCTGGTTTGCATTCTCGTGGATTCTCGACCAGCTGCCGAAGCTGTGCCCCATCAACCGCATGACGGACCTGAGCGTATTGAAGGACAAGTTCGAGACCCCGCGCCCGGGGAATCCCACGGGGCGCTCGGATCTGCCAGGTGTGGACGTGTTCGTCTCGACCGCGGATCCCGAGAAGGAGCCGCCGCTCACCACCGGCAACACCATCTTGTCCATCCTCGCATCCGAGTACCCCCTGGAGAAGCTGGCCATCTACCTCTCCGATGACGGCGGCGCTCTCCTGTCCTTCGAAGCACTCGCAGAGGCCGCGAGCTTCGCCCGCATTTGGGTGCCGTTTTGCAGGAAGCACAAGATCGAGCCTCGCAACCCCGAGACGTACTTCCTGTTGAAGGGCGATCCCACCAAGGGCAAGATCCTGGCGGATTTCGTCAAGGACCGCCGGCGCGTGAAGCGCGAGTACGATGAGTTCAAAGTCCGCGTCAATGGCTTGCCGGACGCAATCCGCAGACGGTCCGAGGCTTACAACTCCCACGAGGAGATTCGCGCGAAGCGGTCGCAGATTGAGATGGGCGCTGATCCCACGGAGCCTCTGAATGTGCCCAAGGCCACTTGGATGGCGGACGGCACGCACTGGCCGGGAACGTGGACGCAATCGGGGAAGGAACACGGACGCGGTGACCACGCCGGGATCATTCAGGTGATGCTTGCGCCGCCCACGCACGAGCCGCTGATGGGCAGCAGCGACGAGGAGAATCTGATCGACACGACGGACGTCGACATTCGCTTGCCAATGCTGGTCTACGTGTCCCGTGAGAAGCGTCCAGGGTACGACCACAACAAGAAGGCCGGTGCTATGAATGCGCTCGTGCGCACGAGCGCGGTCATGTCCAACGGGCCCTTCATCCTCAATCTCGATTGCGACCACTACATCTTCAACTCGCTGGCAATCCGGGAAGCCATGTGCTTCTTCATGGACAAGGGCGGCGACAGGCTCGCGTACGTGCAGTTCCCGCAGCGTTTCGAAGGTGTCGACCCCAACGATCGCTACGCAAATCACAACACGGTCTTCTTTGATGTGAACATGCGCGCTCTGGATGGTCTCCAGGGGCCAGTGTACGTGGGAACTGGATGCGTCTTCCGCAGGATCGCCTTGTATGGATTCGACCCCCCGCGGTCGCGCGAGCACGCAGGCTGCTTCGACTACATCTGCTGCTGCTGCACGGGGACGAAGAACAAGAACAAGATCATGCACAACAAGCGCATCAATGAGGTCACGGGGATGGTAGAGCACGGGGCGAGCGATGAAGACTTCGATGATCTGGAAGCATCCATGCTGCCCAAGCGCTACGGGGTGTCGGTTGTGTTCGCGGCTTCCATTGCTGTGGCGGAGTTTCAAGGGCGGCCCCTGGCTGACAAGGGCGTCCAGAACAGCCGCCCTGCAGGCGCGCTCACGCTCCCCCGGGAGCCACTCGATGCGAGCACGGTTGCGGAGGCGATCAATGTGATTTCTTGCTTCTACGAGGATAAAACCGAGTGGGGCGGCCGTGTCGGCTGGATTTACGGCTCTGTCACGGAGGATGTGGTCACAGGTTTTCGCATGCACAATCGTGGGTGGCGCTCGATCTACTGCGTCACGAAGCGAGACGCCTTCCGTGGAACCGCTCCCATCAATCTCACAGATCGTCTTCATCAGGTAAGCAACCCGCCCCTCACTAGTACAAGTGCAACCCTGTCACGAAATTGTGCACTTTCCATGGACTAGCTTGAAGTGTAACATAAACAAATTTGATTGATTAGTGAGAAGTTGCCATGAAGTCTTGGGCTTCATGACTAATTCACCACCATTTTTTCCTCACTTGGAATGTGAAACTTGGCCCCATGAAGTCCCCAAAAACTTGTCTTATAGTTCCATACTTCACCCATGGAACTTGGCTCTTACAATTAGCTAGGATTTGTTACTGCCGGGCTTGTGACTTAGGGTTTAAGTGATACTCGTTTTCTGATCCCTCTCTTCACAGGTGCTGCGATGGGCGACGGGGTCCGTGGAGATTTTCTTCTCACGCAACAACGCATTCTTCGCGTCGCCGCGCATGAAATTCCTACAGCGCGTGGCGTATCTGAACGTCGGCATTTACCCTTTCACGTCGATCTTTCTGTTAGTGTACTGCTTCCTGCCGGCGCTCTCGCTCTTCACAGGCCAGTTCATAGTGCAAACGCTAAACCTGGCGTTTCTCATCTACCTGCTGACCATCACGGTGACGCTCTGCATGCTGGCGCTCCTGGAAGTGAAGTGGTCGGGCATCACCCTGGAAGAGTGGTGGCGTAACGAGCAGTTCTGGGTGATCGGTGGCACGAGCGCGCACGTCGCCGCGGTCATCCAAGGGCTACTGAAAGTGATGGCAGGAGTGGAGATTTCCTTCACGCTCACGTCGAAGTCCGCGGGAGAGGACGAAGACGACATCTACGCGGATCTGTACGTGGTGAAATGGACGTCGCTCATGATCCCGCCCATCACTATTGGTCTTACGAACGTGATCGCCATCGCCGTGGGGGTGTCCCGCACGATTTACAGCACCATCCCGGAGTGGAGCAAGCTGCTGGGCGGCGTGTTCTTCAGCCTGTGGGTGCTGTTCCATCTGTACCCGTTCTTCAAGGGCCTCATGGGCAAGAGCGGCAAGACGCCCACCATCATCTACGTGTGGTCGGGGCTCCTGTCCGTCATCATCTCGCTCCTGTGGCTCTACATCAGCCCCAACAGCAGCGTGCAAAACCAGGGCGGCGGCACCGGGTTCCAGTTCCCTTAAGCACATTCCTGATGTGCCCATCACAATCCCTTTTTGCCATCGATAATCTGTGGCTCATGATCTGTATATGTAGGAAGATTGAGGAAGAGATGAGAGTACTAGAACTCTAGTTATAATTAAATTAAATTGCGCAGCTGGACATTGATGTACCATAGCTAATTAACTTCCTTCCCTTTGATTCATGTAGAGTGAGACGACGCGCGTGACGTGACGCTGGCGTTCATGGTGTGAAGGTACACCGCGCGTGGCGCGTGCTCACTGCTCGAGTTCTGCTCGAATAATTTTATGTAGGCCCCCATTCAAGTAACCAAAATTCTTTAGCTATGATCATAAACAAAGAGAAGCCTTCAACCTCCTTGTGTTGAGCTCCGTTTTTCTCCATTGCGTCACTCTTGGGTGCCTTTCCTTCCACCAATTTTGTTTCCCTTTTCTGGGCTTGTAGTACCGTATCCCCTGCCTGCCTTTGGCTGGATTCTAATGATAACCATTTCCCTTTCCATGTCTTACTCTTATTTCCATTCTAGGACTGGCATAGAAATAACAGCAGCTGTGAAAATGAGGAGATTTGGATACTAGAAATAAAATTGTATCTTAGGACTCAATTTTTCGATATAGAAGAGAAGAAATCTTAAAGAGGCGAAGGGATTTCATATTTTTATCCCATATAAATATTTTTCTACGATTTTTTGAAGTGGGAAGTATTTCAAACCTCTTAGGGCTGCTTCACACTGTGGCTGAAGGTCAGGCGGCTGTCAATTTCCACCAATTGGATTGTAAGAGACGAAGCGTTTGGCCTCTCGCTTCAAAGTCCAAACTAAGGCCGTCGCCCTCTAAAATGCTTACATGTCAACACTTTTTCTTACCCAAGGTGACTTTTTTGAAAGGAAGTTTGGGTTGAACGGGAATGGAAAATCCAAACTATGATCAAGAGGCCGTCGATTTCTTTTCATAAAAAATGAGAACTATATTTTATTGCCTATTTTGAGTGGATTTGTTTGGACTCTCAATAAAGTTTGGCCACTCAAGTCCACAACCTCTTGACTTGGACTACTCATCTTGAACCTATACTAGAATTAATCCAAAGTCAATATAAGGGCTGACCCATCATTCTACCCAAAATAAAGAAAATATAAGAAGCTGATCAGGCAACACTAATCTCCTAAAAAATGATTTATGGTCACAGTCTTGACTGTTTCAATGTCAATCTACTTCCCAACTTTTGGACCTTCACAGTTTATGGTATTCCCACGTTAGACACCGCATGCTAATAAGTTCAATAATGTAACCAAGTGTATGAATACGTTTAGATGAAATGCTGTAATAACGTAACCAAGTTTGGATGAGTTGCTGTAACAGGGTGCCGCGGTATAGGAAACGGGATGAGGTTCTAAATAGTGAGAGCCTTAGATTACTCGTAGCCGTAGTTCTTATCTATTATACAATACAACATGGTTTGTCTCACTCGAGTGTTCCCCGCTGGAATCCGTCGAGGAGACAACCCAAGCTCTTTGAAGTACATTAAAGTTCTTAACATTAAACTAATGTCAATGTGCTCAACGGCACGGGTCCCACTAGTAAACTAACAATATGGACCCTGGAAACCAGCCATCTATCATTTAACCCTTTAGTGTCCAGGTGACCACTAAGTGGTCACTGGATCGCTCGAAAATGAAATGCTCGAAAATCTGTGAACCATCTCAATCCGATGTTTGAAGTTCAGATGTGCAACTTTTGATTTTTCAAATGATGCAAAAAGAAAATTTGAAATCCGACTTTCTTAGCTATCTAAATACCTATGTACAAAACACCAAAATACTACAAATACCTCAAAATACAACAAATACTTACAAATACAACACATGTACTATCTGGTATTTCTTGTGTTTGGAAGTTTGTTTTGTTGTATTTTTTTTGGGATTGTGTTCTCTTGATCATCTTCCATTAGTGTATGTATTTCGATCTTGATCAATGTACCAACTCCTTTCTTATTTTAATGTATAAATTTTGTCCTAAACCGTACATGGACAAGTCACTCTCATTTATAAAATTCACAATAATTATGTATGAAACACACATTTCGTTAATTTTGGATTTATGTGCGATCTTTGGACTGAGAATCCAGAATTGCCATGGGGAGATTTCATGGAGAGATCGCCATTTGTGGGGAGGAGTGTTCCAATATGGAGGTACTGACACTCTGATTTTCTGCGCCAAGGAGTTCTCTCCATGGTGGTATTCTAGAATAGTGGTGCTTCCTCATCGCGATATGCATTCATTCTCATTGTCGTCTGCCAAGTGACAGGGAGGCCTCCCCAGCGATGCAATTTTCAGGGTTCCCTGAGTGCAGTCTTGGGCTGTGAATCTGTGATGGGGAGCCCTCCCCACAGCCATACGTCATCCTGTACCATTGGGCAGTGCAAAGCCTGAACATATGCATGTAGCATTACATGCATACCACTTAGAGAAGGGAAATTTTATTTTGATTTGAATCGATTATATTAGGACACGCTTCCACCGGTGTCCCCACACTACTCAGAATTCGATGACTTTCTCGGCGACCTACCCTACATAACGCACGTCACCCGCGGCGTGCGAGTCGGCCAAAACGGCTTTGACGTTGTCCGCATCGAACCTTGGAATCTTGCGTAGCGAGGTCTTGGTGAAGTTAACTTTCGGCGAGCTTC
This sequence comes from Pohlia nutans, assembly GCA_022496805.1. Classification (NCBI taxonomy): domain Eukaryota; kingdom Viridiplantae; phylum Streptophyta; class Bryopsida; order Bryales; family Mniaceae; genus Pohlia; species Pohlia nutans. The sequence goes on from CM040102.1 coordinate 6,576,124, forward strand.
CATAGAGGATGGAAGTCCAGTTCACCCATTGCACGGCGTCATCGCTGCCATCGCGCTTCCATTTCACATCCCAACAACCTCTATATCTCTCCCGGTCTGTTATCTCCCTGTTTCCTCTGGCAGGCCTCCAATATCGAATCTGGCACTTTCTATGGTATATGGACCGGGCATCGCGCACCGCCGGTGCAAGCACCATGTCCATCCACAGTGGATGGATAGATTGCGGTGTCGCTGGGCTTGATGAGGACAAAATTCCCAACTGCAATGTTCACTTGCCAAAACAAGACCCGTTACGGTGACATCCTCGGACTCCAGAGAACCCTCCACACACGCAGTCCATCGTTCACATTCAGGATGCTCCCAGTGGGGAGCCCTCTCAAGACGCATGCTAGTGGGGAGAGCTCCCCACGCACGCTGCTCGGGACGCTCCCTATGAACGGGCGTCGGGAGACGCATGCTATCCCCGTCAAGCATACTCCCACGGCGCGGGGACCTCCTCATTAGTAGTAGAGTATCCCAACAGTGGGGAGGCCTCCCTATCGATGACGACATCTTGGAACAATAGGGCAATTTGAAGTCAATTTACATACGGCATGGAGTGTTAAAAGCAGAAGAGCGAGGAACCTGACCTTACATTGTTCACCTTTTAGCGGACAACCTCCCAAATGACGGCTACTAGGAGGTACTTCTGGACGTCATGTTGCCCGTCGCCAATTCCCTTCATCCTGGTCGCCGACATGACATCGCAAGTGTCATTGACGATTAAGAGTACTGTCCCTCTGCCTGCACGGCCGCCGATCGACGCTTAAGTTGCCCAGTGTTGCCGTGATGGGCCAAACAAATTCCACGTCGATATCTCCGCTTGTAATCGTAGAAGGTCGCGTGTCCTATGCTAAGTATTTTCCAGCAAGCAGTCTCGCACACGTCCACCCCTTCCATTGTTATTACTCCGGACGCAACCCCATCAACGACCCGGAACTGGCCGAATAGCTCGACTCCAAACTCACGGCGCTCGTCAAATTACTTCCTCAAAATATGTGAACGGACCTGAATGGTCTTGAACCACGGGAATATTTGGCAGCAGCTCCACCTGCAACACTCTTCCATACTGACTTCTCTAGCAACATCCCCTCCGAACAGTCTGACACTCCAACCTCATCGTGCCCCAAAATATCTCTTCGGGCATGCTTGCTTGAATTCTGCCTGCGGCTACTACGGCTCCACCCTCACCTTCGAGCATAAACTTTTTTTCCCGCCATCGAATTCGAGGTCGGAAGCGTTGAAGGCCGTCGTCCATCATTGATTCATCTTCATTGTCAGAGGACGGGGAGGCCTCCCCATTGTCCTCATATTTACTATCATTGACATTATCCCCGCCATCGTCATTTTCTAGCGAGGTAGTCGGTGTCATCCGTCGCGTCAACGGCAATGATGGCATTCAAGCATCGCGAGAAATTGTTGGAGGCTGCACCAGAGTCCGCAGCGCCAGGTGATGCACGTACAATATCCACATCCGGCCAAGGAACTTGCTTGCCGATACAGTCGGCAAGCCTCCAGGCATTGAACCCTGCCAATACTGTATTTTCAAAGTCGGCCTCAATGGTGGAGACTCTAACGAGAAACATATGGGATTCAAGGCCGTTGTCACCAACATATCGGAAAGGACTAGACATCACAATCTTGGATGCAGCGACTTGCCCAACCATCAGTAGGAGGACGTATTCGTGCACTTGCCAGTTCGCCATCTCTTCTACCAGATGCAAACACACCATGACTTCCATCAGCGCCATCACACATGATCAGTCTCGCAGGCTCGGGATGACAGTTAATCCCTCCAGTCATCTAGCCAAAGGCACAGCGAGTGGGAGATAGAGAGTGCCCCCCACAAACAACTACCAAGCTATCGTAGCAATGCATGGAGGATTCACTCTACCTCCACCTCACAGACTCTTGCAAGGATAATTTCTCTCCAACGATAACGGACCCAAACGCTCTTCACGGAGGGCAAACTGGGGATGGCTACCTACTTGGCACTTCGAGAGGCCTCCCTTGTGCGTGACGGATGCGACCATGGAAGCTAAGCGGTAGTCCTGGCCATCCCGATGGAGAGACCTCCTCATCATTTAGCGCTTCCCATGGAGGGCGAGGTGGGTTTAGCTGCCCACCGGGCACTCTGAGAGGCCTTCGTGAAGCGTGACAAGGGTGACTATGGAGGTGAAGCAGTCATCCCGGCCATCCGGGTGGGGAGACCTCTCCATCATTTAGCGCTCCCCACGGAGGGCGAGGTGGGGTTAGCTGCCCACTTGGCACTCCGGGAGGCCTCTGTGAAACGTGACCGGGGCGACCATGGAGGCGAAGCGGCCGTCCCGGCCATCCGGGTGGGGAGACCTCCCCATCATTTAGCGCTCCCCACGGAGGGCGAGGTGGGGTTGGCCGCCCACCTAACACTCCGGGAGACCTCCGTGAAACGTGACAGGGACATCCATAAAGGCGAAACGGTCGTCCCGGCCATTCGGGTGGAGAGACCTCCCCATCAACTAGCGCTCCCCACGGAGGGCGAGGTGGGGTTGGCTGCCCACCTCGCACTCCGGGAGGCCTCCGTAAAGCGTGACGGGGGCGACCATGGAGGCAAAGCCATCATCCCAGCCATCTGGATGGAGAGACCTCTCCATCAACTAGCGCTCCCCACGGAGGGCGAGCTGGGGTTAGTTGCCCAATCTAGGCTCTAGGAGCACTCCAAGAACCATGATAGATTGATGGAGGCCGGCCATGGCGGGTCCGTGCTTGTCCCGACCTATCTGGGGGAGACCTACCTAGGGGCCCCGTCTGGTGGAAAGACCTCCTCACAGGCATCCTAGGGCTCACATGTAGGGAGGCTTTCCAATGGATAAGACAAATCCGATAGGCAAATCTCCCTACCACGTGTCAGACGGGGATGAATGTCATCGGCAAAACAATATTTCCGTACACAATAAATGACAAAAATAGAACCCTACAATAATTAAAATTAAAAACAAGGACAAAATATTAATGAACATAGCAGTAGGTGCCAGGAAACCCACTTGCCACTTAAGCGGATAACGTCAGAAAGTACACGTATCAAGCGGTGGATGCGCCACGTCGACACAACAGCATTAATACTGAAAGTACACGAAATTCTGAATTCAAAGCTTGGATCAAATGAGCGAGCTCTCACAATGGTTGGCGGCATTGAAATGGGGATTTATTGTAGGGTTTCAAACTCATAGTTTCCTATCGTGGCCTCCCATTGGTGGGCTTGCGCAGCCGTTGGATTGTACATATGGACAGAGCACATGGCGCCACGCATCCTGATATTTGGGAAGAAATATAATATCCCATTTACACGACCGAGACCCTCCCATACGTGGCTGAGATCCGCCCTTACACGTCCGAGATCCGCACTTACAAGGCTGAGAACCGCTCATACTCGGCTGCCATTCCAATATACACGGCTGAGACCCGGTCTTACACGGCCGACACTCTGACTACTCTAGCCTGTCGCAGTGGCGTGCGGACAACCGTCTGATCTAGGGCATTCACCCTAAACCGTCAGATTAAGCTCAAGCGGCTCCGCAACAGTATATAAGGTCTTTCCGGACTTCATTTTTCCTCATTCGCTTTTCCTGTCGTCGCGAAGCGCTGCCCAATTCCGGTCTCGTCATCCTCGACGCAAATATCTTTGTCCACGCCTAGGGAGTAAGCTCCTCAACCCTACCCGGTTGTGCGTTTTATCTATTTTATATTGTCTCTGGAGAGCTCGCCTTGGACCTCCTCATATGTTTTGAAGAGAGGCCTCCCCAGCCCACCGGCTCTTGAGTTCTTTTCAGCAGCTTCCTTCGGGAGCTCTCTCGAGCTGCTTGTTAGGAAGGTCTCTCCAAATACTAGTTACGTGCGTGGGGAGCTCTCTCCAAGCGCGAGCGTGGGGAGCTCTCCCTGGGCGTGCGCGTGGGGAGATCTCCCCAGCAGCGTGCGTGGGGAGGTCTCCCGAGAACCCCAGAGCGGAAGTCTCTCTACCATCTCCTTCTAGGGACGTATCCCCACAACCAGAGCATGGGGAGGTCTCCCTACCATTCGACTATGTGGAGGTCTCTTCACAACGAAAGCAGGGGGAGGTCACTCTACAAACCAAGCAGTGGGAGGTTTCCCGACCACTTCATCCTTGGGAGGTCTCCTCATAACCCAAGCACGAAGAGGTCTCTCTACCGTCCATCCCTTGGGAGGTCTCTCTACAACTTAAGCATAAGGAGGTCTCCCTACCATTTCACCTTAAAGAGGTCTCCCCACAACCCAAGCACGGTGAAGGATCCCTACCATCCCACTCTGGGGAGGTCTCTCTACAACTTAAGCATGAGGTCTTCCTACCATTTCACCCTGGGGAGATCTCTCTACAGCCTATAGCAAGGCCTTCCCCAAAACCAAGAATGGAGGTCTCTCTACAATCCCACCTTGATGTGGTCTCCCCACAATCCAATTGTGGAAGGACCCGTGAACGATCCCCTGATTGGTTTAATGTAGGTGCATTCTCTGACTCGCTGTCATTGTTGTTTTGTAGGGTTGATATGTCTCAGATTCCTGATGAAATCCAACCAATTGCGCTGAAGCCTCTTCGCGCAAACGCCCTCAACGATGCCCTTACTCACTTTAAGAGCAAGCCCGGGTGTGCCTTTGTTTGCAATCCCAATATCTTGAAGTGGGGCATAGATGTTGATACGGCAAGTCTCCGCCCAAGGTCCTCCTCCTTGGCTATAACCTTCTACTCCGGTCTCCCCAAAGGAAGTCCATGGGGAGGTCTCCCCACTGCACTTTTCTTGGAGACGTCTTTCATCTGCAAGATCCTAGAGAGGCCTCTCCAGTGGAAGTTCATGGGGAGGCCTCCTCACTGCAAGTTGATGGAGAGGTCCCCCCTCTGCAAGTCCTTGTGGAGGTCTCTGCACCGCCAATTCTTGGGGAGACCTCCCCACTGGTAGTTTCCGGGGAGGTCTCCGCACTGCAAGTTTCCGGGGAGGCCGCTCTACTGGATATTCATGGAATGACATCCCTAGTAGAAGGGCAATGGAAGGCGTGTTTGTTGAGTTATCATGGCCCTCTTGGTCTGCTCACTGTTGGAGAGTTTGTCTAGCCATGCGGCCGAAGCTCGAGATCTCTATTGTTTTGCATTGGAAGTATCCACCCTTTTTGCGTCGCTATGGATCCTTCCACAAAATTGTAGCATCGCTGGAGAGCCCTCCCTACCTATCGTTCAACGCAATGGCCATTGACTTGTGTCACTGTGGTTTGCAGTGTTGCAAAAACAAAGTCGTGGAGTTTGTCCATTCGAAAGTGGAGATAGGACCGGCTCAGCTAATGGCCTCGCAAATCCTAAAGGTCTTCAAAGAGGCTGAAGACCTCAAAATTAGAGGCGACGACAACGGGGTAGACTGTGATAAAGATTATGATGCTCCTGGCGAGGGCGGCGATTCCAATTCTGAAACAGCCGATGACGACAAGCCGGGCGCCCGGGGAGGTCACTATTGAAATTTTATTAAACCACGTGAGAAAAAATATAGGGTACGTTTAATTCATTGGAGCAAAAATTTATACAAATTTTAAAAATACCATAGCCTGAATGAAATGGCCTATACAATATTATATCTAAAGTAGGGTAGGTGAAAAGCATAGGTAGTATTCTATTTTTATTAATAAATTAGGGTCTCAAATATTTAGAGGAATCTCGGAGAGGAACAAAGAATTTATGTGAGTTCTAATGAAAATCTTTAGATTGAATGAGAATTGCCTCAACTTGACTAAAAATTGTCGAAGTTAGCCAATGGTTAAGAATGAACCACAAATGAAGGTTGAATTATTTGGCTTTATGGGAAAGTCTCCTCATCATGAATTTTAGCATTAGGTGACCAATGAGATTCACAATGCTAGGGCAGGGTGGTAGTACTGCATGCTTCCTCTCACAACATGCATTTCTCACTTAAACCCACCTTCAAACATTCTAAACACTAAGTAGAGTCGTTATTCTTTCTTTGAAAGTTACGTTGATGTATTGTTGTCGTTTTGTTATGTCCAATTAAATTCAATTTATGCTGAAATTCCAGGATTTTCATAAATGGTCCAGTTTATAAATAAAATAGGGTCTATAAAATAACTTAATGGTGGAAATTATATTTACCTATAGGGTCTTGAAAAATACCTCAAAGTACCATTTTATCTACTAATAGGGTGCAAATTATTGAAGAAATTTAGTTAAATAGCCCACCTATAATTGACCCCCGACCGCACGTGGTTTACAAAAGTATATAGTGTGTAACCTCCCCGTGGCCGGGCGCTGATGAGCTGGGTGGTGCGGCCGATGGTGGCCCAGCAAATGTTAGTGGTGGCAGTTCAAGGTTGACGTTGGACGATACTGCTGATATCACCGTATTGGAGCAATCGGGTCCGAGCTCCACTGCTGCGGTTCTCGGAGCCACGCGTGGCCTAGCTTCAACGCACACTCCTCGCCAACACTAGGGTCAGCCGAGGATATAGTGCGCAGGATGCCGTTAGAGGACTCAGCTAGGGATGGTTTAAGTTTTCATGTGCATGTGCGTCCTCCTCCGCTCGCGGCTGCACGCAAAGTAGGCAAAGTGCTGGGGGTAGTCGATGAGCCTAGATATAGCTTTGAACTGCGGCATATCATGTCTGGCGTAGAAATAGAGAGGCCCCCCCGTAGCGCCTCGTCCCCATTTCCCCGACTTCGGAGGGCGGAACGCGCACATGACGCGAAGGAATCCTGTGGACCAGAAGTGGAGAACCCCGACTACGTTTTGTCTGATACATCTCCGGCACACGTCTCTGCGCCAGGCCGACGTGGGGAGCCCCCTCCAAGGCTGGCAAATCCAAGAAGCAGTCCAGTAAGCGACCGTGTGGATCGAACAAGGACACTGTTGACTTGAGCGCGAAGGGCATGATGGCGAGCATGTCGGAGGCGCCGGACATTCATATGTCTCCAGATAGATAGAGAGGCCTCCCCTCGTAGAATATCAGCCCGTATGTGTTGTCTGCCGTGATAACTGCGATGGACTGTTTTGTGTAATGTACGTGTTATTTGGACTATCGAATATGACTTATGTTTTCACCATGTTTGCCCTCCGGATGTATGTTGTGCATGTTAAGGTCATTCATTTCATGAGTGTTGTGTTCTCTTTAGATGGGGTGGTCTCCCCATCGGTACTCAAGTATTCCACGACAACGCAATGCGTTCTGAGCGTGGCCTTTGGTTCTAACAGCCCTTCGTTTGTATCTTGCATAGACCGGGCGACACTGCAGGCTCCGCTCCACATGGCAAACTTTCCCAGGTGGATTTGAGTTGACAACCCTCGTCTCCGCCGTTGACAATATTTCTCGTGTTTGACGTGAACGGACTAATATGTGACTCCGACTCCGGGGCCAGTGGCAAAATTTGGTGGAGAGCAAACCTGAACGATTTCCTGCAGTATTGTTTTACCCAGTTCGAGGTCGTTTTTTGGTCCGCATGTGGAGGAATAAAATTGGAGCGATACAAGAAAGACCTTCAGGCACTCACAAAAGTCATTATAAGGTCGAAACGGCTATTTGGCCAGGACCTTTGTGAGTGCTCCCAGCATCGGGATCCCTTGAACCCGGAGAAGCCCATTTTCCTAAAGCCCTTCTCCAAGTTCTTCACACAATGCCCCGATGCTAATGCGTCAAACACAGTCCTCATCGACGACTTGCCCGACAAGATTTGCATGAACGATCCCTCCAATGTAATCCACCCATTTAAGTACCGTTCGAATGATCCGAATGCACCTCCCGGGCTTGTGGCAAAGAAGCGGTGGCTAGTCAATCTGCGTGCGTGGACAGGCGACGTTCGGGGGTATGTTGAGCGGAACACACCCGCTTGGTCTAATCCACCTATTACCGTTGATCGTGTAAGACTCCTCTTGGAGAGCTCTAAGACGCCGCAACAAACGGCTGCAGTGACGACTTTGTAGCGTAGGAGACCCTAAACCCTTCCCAAAGTTTGCATGAACGATGTAGGCTCTGAACTTTGCAATGCATTGTAATGACCCTGGCCGGAATTTTTCACTTTCATCAATGTAAATATAGTCCTCTTGTTATTGGAACACACCGTGTATGAAATTGTTACCACCAAGTGAATCAAAAGTAGGGATTGTCTCTGCATTGGACATTCGCGTCTTCTTCAATACTCAGTCGTCGTACCTTCCTACCAAAGTAGGGAGGTCTTCCCATCCACAAACCTTGGATAGGGAGGGCTCCCTACAGTCTAGATGCAGTCTGTGGCAATCAGACCTCCCCCACAGGCTGATGCATAGATACGGTGGAGAGATCTCCCCAGCCAACATTATGCCTCTGCTCAAATTCAGTTGAATAGCGCGCTCCCGCTGCGTGCAAGCAGCTGTCTTCTACAGAGGCTTCCCCTGTCTTCTAGGGAGGCCTCCCCATCTCCAGCTGCTCTAGCCACCTCCCCATCGCTATTATCCCGTCCAAAATTAACTGCATATACTAATTCCGGATTGAAAACAGTCCAAAATTAACGAAATGTGTGTTATGAGTCCGTTCTTGACATGAAAGATTGCATTGAAGAGGTGTTGACACAGGCCATTGCTGAACCTCTTTACTTTTATTTTTGAAAATTTAACCCGAATTCTATTTAACCTTGAAGTCACACACCCCCCAAAATCTCATTTTTGAGTGTGCATTATACGGTTCAAAGACATACTATAATCTTCCAATCCAACGGTCTGATCTTACCAAAATTTAATTGACACTTGTTTCATTAAGCTACGCTTCCATTCATACAGCTGGATACTATTAATAGTATTACTAATTTCATCAAAGAGAGCTTTAAAGAAATATCATCCAAAAAACCACCCTGGGCACTAAAGGGTTAAGGTACCGGGTTCTATTTCCGACTGGGTTCTATTTCCGACCCCTACTGGTTGGGGGATGGGTGTCAGAAACCAGCCAGCATGGTTTTTGATAGTGTCCAAGAGTGTTCTAATTTCGTCCATGCTTGGAAAAATCAAGAGCTTCTGATTGGTGTAGAAGCACTCTATTTTCAGAATCCAACCTCTCATGAAAACCATGACTCTATGAGCAGTTAATGGTCACTCTAAACTTTCAAACTTAAAAAATCATAGAAAATTGTAGAAATGCTCAAAAAATGTTTTTTTTTTGGGAATGCCTTTGCAATAGCTTTGCAAAGCATCCAAAAATTATAAAAAATTTCTTCCACAAGTCTAAGTATGCAAATCTGAAATTCAGTCGGAAATAGAACCCGGTACCTTAAGTGAAAGAGCTGGTTTTTTGTTAGTGCTTTTACTGTGATTTCATGACCTTGCAAAGTGCTTTGCATTCAGTACATTACATTACAGGGATTTTTGCCGTGTTCTCCCTACAGTGAAATTTTGTCATACTTTGCAATTGCTTAAATTTTAAAAAATGCATAAACATTACAAAAAGTTTTAGGTCTCCAAAAAGCTGCGAACTTAGCCAATTGGCCATGCAAAAATACTAAAAATACTAAAATAAAAACATAACAATAAAAATAATAAACCTGTTCACAAAAGATATTAAAAAATATTAATCTGCCGTGGCACCATTTCGGCCATGTCGACTGGATTCTGAATTTTATATATATATATATATATATATATATATATATATATATATATATATATATATATATATATATATATATATATATATATATATATATATATATATATATATATATATATATATATATATATATATATAATTTTGGCGTGAACTTTTTTGTAATGGCGATTTGGTCCTACATGTCAACGAAATATGCCTTGTTTCTACATGTCAACGAAATATTTTTATTTTTGAAATAAATCATGCCAATTTTGTATATCAATACAAAAGTGGGGATCTAATTTTATTTTTTTGATTCCAACTTTTTAAGTGGAAGTTATGGAGCAAAAAGGGCATTTTTGGGGAGAATGGCCAATGCGGGCACGGCTAAAAATAAACCTCAAGAATTATCATTTTTCAACTTTAACCATAGGATCTTGTTATAGATTACCAAGAGAGTGCATGGTATCATTTTCATAGAATTTGACCGTACATATTGCAAGATTATAGCGTTTGAAGTGAAATGATGAAATTGTTGTCTTCTTGGATATTTTTTGTTCGTCTTTGAAGACATGGGAAAATTTGTTAAATTGGTTAAAAAAATTCTTCAATTTTATTTAAATGTTTGATTTGGTATTTTCTATTTTCAAGAAGAAAAAAAATATTCACAAGAAAATGAATAGAAAGAGGTGAAAATGGTGCTCAAAAACAAGAAAAACCGCGGTCCTTCAGGGGTTAACCAACCAGCTTGAACAACCTTGAACACATATGTCTTGCAGGTAGATACTTAACCCTTATATGTACCGTGGTGTCTTTGGGATTGACAAATTGAGAAAAAACATCATAAAGTACTATTTAGAAGAATATTTTGGAATTGGCATACAAATGAAAGTTCTAGATTTTGAATTTTAGATTCCATCGGTACAGTTCGATTCACTCATTCTATCACCATCATTTAATTATCAAATTTGAAAGTTCAAATTAAAAATTTGTTCTAAATTTGATTACACACCAAAATTGAATATTTTTAAAGTAAAATTTGTTGGAATAAGTTTGAAATGAGATACTCTTAAACGTGGTGATTCTTTGAAACTTTTGTGTTTCTTAAATCTAAGAGCTCATTTTTGTAAGGCCACTTTTGAACTACAGTCAATGCAATTTTGGCTTAGTCAACAACTTAACATACTTCTACATTTTTAATTTTAGAAAATACGTAATCAAGTATGACTAAATCTGATTGTAAGATAGGATAACAGCTTGGTGAAGAATCTCCAAAAAAAATGGATGACTTTCATTCAAGCGTCGATGAGAATGTGAAAAGGGTTTGAAGCTGTTAGTCATCCATGTTCTAAACACTCTGACGATTAAAGACTAACTCCTAAACGCCTAGAGCCATGTCCAAATTTGGCAAAGATGCATTATAAAATGCAACTAAGAGGGAAATTTTGAACTTGATGTATTAATAAAGGTTGTACGTGATGAATTTTTGATTCTATCCATATGGTTAGATTTATGATTGCAATCACCAATATTTTTGTATAAAATTTAAAATTTGAAATTGAAAATTCTTTTGTAATTCGATTACGAATATGATATTGACAATTTGTAGATGAAATTTGATGTGATTGGTTGAAATGTAATATTGTTAACGAAGTGATTTTTGGAGATTTTTAGGTTGCTTAAATTTATGAGTTGACCTTTTTAAGAGCACTTTTACACTGAAATCTCCAAAATTTTGGATGAATCGCTACAACATGAAATGAGGCATAAAATTTTCACAAATCATCCCCTCTCTAATCGGATCACACATTCATGAAGTACACATCAAAAGTAAAATGCCTACATATTCTAAAAGTAAAATGCCTAGATATTTTTTAAAATACATATTATTTTAAAAATTTCTAGGGACTTCACTTTAAAGTAGATATCATATGTCATTAACCTCAAAAATAGAGGTTAGTGACGTTAGTCACACATAATGTTTAATTTTCCAAAATAAAACTCTTTGATTGAGGCTTCTTGATGTGTAATGACCAAAGAATTTGTGTAAAATCATCTCCTTATTCAGAGTGTTTATTTGATGTTTATTTATTGTCTAAATGTAACTAATATATATTTTTAAACAAACATTTCACACTAACTTTGCATTCTTCCATTCGAATAAATATACAAATGTGTACAAATGAAACACGATCCACCTCGACCCACCGGCCCAATCCCGCCAATCCCACAATCTCGGTTTGACCCCATTGAACTCGACAGAGCCCGACCTCACGAAGCTGGCCTGACTCCACCAAACTTGTCAACCCGACTCGCCCCCGCCTTGTCATAATCTTGTCATTAGACCTTCTTTTTCAAAAAAATTATTCCTCATCACAGTATTAGGACAACCTTGGCACAAATGCCCATAGGATGAGAATATCGATTTGATACCTTTGGGCTGCCGACCACTTGAATCCTTGTCCTTTAAAGATTAACCGTTCAGTGCCTAGTTAACCATTTGTGGTAACTGGATCACCAGAAAATAAAATGTTATAAATTTGTGAACCATCTCTTTCTATTGTTTGAAGTTTAGATGTGTAACTTTTGATTTTGCACATAATGCAAAACAAATTCTGGGATCAGAATTTCTTAGATATCCAAATACCTATGTACAAAACACCAAAATATTGGAAATACCTGAAAATACAGAAAATAATTACAAATACAACACATGTACTATGCGGTATTTCTTGTGTTTGGAAGTATGTTATCTTGATTATTTTCTTTTAGGATTGTATTCTCTTGTTCATGTTCTACTAGAGTATGTATTCCAATCTTGATCAATGTACTAACTCCTTTCATATTTCGACGTATAATTTATTGTCCTAAACTCTATATGAATAAGTCACTCTTAGTTATAAAATTCACAGGAACTAAGTGTCAGTTCGATCTTGACTTGAAAGATTGCAATTTAGAGTTGTTGAGATAATGCAACTTTCCTTTCATTGCTGAACAACTTTTCTTTCATTTTTGATAATTTAACGTGAAATTTATTTAACTTTAAAGTAACACACCCTTCAAAATCTCAATTTTGAGTGTGCATTATACGATTCAAAGACATTCTATAATCTTCCAATCCAACAGTCTGATCTTACCGAGATTTAATTGACATTTATTTCATTAAACTATGCTTACATTTATACGGTTGGATATTATTAATAGTATTCCTAGTTTCAACAAAGATTTTATAATTATTTTCTTAAATATCACCCAAAAAACTATGGTTTTTCCAGAACCACTCTATTAAATTATTAACACTTAAGCGTGCAAGGAGCCCCGTGTGGCCATGCTTGATTGCTTTTTAGTTAGATGTTGATTTTCATCTAATTCTTTATTTCAAATGAAAATGGTCTCAACTAAGAAAGTGTGGAGACTATCTTCTACCTTCAATTTACCGTTCTTCAAAATTGTTAGAACTGCATTTTTTTAAAGCTCAAAACCCCAAAATTCCAATATACACTGCAGAAATTGTTTTTCTATTGAATTTCTTTTTATGTAAGCTCAAGAATCATGTCACCTACACCTTGTTGTTCATCACTATTATTTACATTTTTGTTACAAACTTCATACTATTCTAAGTTTTTTTGTATTTACTATAATTTTTACATGAAAAATAACTTTGAAAAATCTTATAATTTATTTTTTTATATAAATAGTTATGAAAAAGCAGGGTAAATCAACTTAATAATACCTTATATGAGAAAAATACCAGAAGAATCTAATATATTTTAAAATGTGAGGAATTGATGAGGTTTGACCAAGTAATTGTAGTGTGGACGCTTAAGGGTTAAAGGATTACTCTCTCATGGACTGAGCTACCAGATAGTAGACGCAATTTTTTTTGGGTGCCATTTTTGGATGGGTTTGTCTATTTTTAGATACATTCTCAACATGTAGAAAGTCTACCCCCATGGAGAACTGGTAGCTAGTTAAGGTAGAATATCCTAAAACCACCACTTCCCCCTATTAGGACATGTAGACTTTTCTTGGGGCCACCACAGTTGAGACCCAAAACCACCAATTTCACTATTCAAGTAGACCAATGGCACGCCAAGCATTGCGAAAAAATAGTAGGTGGTTTTGGGTATCATTATGAGTGAAAGTTAGTACCACATGGTGTGGACATGGGGATACCTAGAGGTTTGATTTGGGTCAAAGGTTACTTTCCACTTCAGATTTTTGTATAAAATTGACAAATGCGAATTAGATGTTGGAGATTTTTGCAATCTTCATCAAAACCTATTTTCAATGCGGTCGTATTATTTTTTCGAATTTAGCAGTGCCAAAAATAGGCCAGATTGCAAAGGCATTTTCAAACGTTTAGGGATTAAAGAATGTTTGTGACGCGTTCTTTGATTTTGGAGAGGTTGACAGCTGAGCTTGTTTCAAGCAAAGTTAGGTGGACGTAGCTGCAGAGGCAGTGGAAGCAGTTGCTCAACTTGTTGTTAGAGCAACGACTTATGAAGGTGATAAGTGGAACATGAATTGCCTTTGAATACGGAGTCCAGTCTAAAATGCACAAAGATATGCCTACTACCCTACTGAAATTCACCAACTCAAAAAATAATGATGAGGTTCTAAGAAGCTGTGAAGATATCATTGCCTGTCAACACGAGGCTTTTCAAGTCGCCCTTTTCACTAATGAACAATTTCTACCAATGAGGTGCACTCCAAATTTAAAAGTTGAAGGACTTAAAGATCTATGGATTTGATCTTATTTTGAAATAGGAAAAGTAAAAAGACTATATCTAATTCTAAAATAAAAAAAGTAAAAAAGACTATATCTAATTCTAAAATAGGAAATTTATAAAGACTGTATTTAATTATTTTTTGAAAGACTAAATTACTAAAAAGTAAAACGATTAAAGATAGACTACTAGTTCTTATGGTTAAGATATAAAGCTCGGGGTGAGAAGGTAGAGGCTCTCTTTTTGTGGGAGATCTCTTATCTATGGTTGGGAGGTTGAGCTATTGCATTACTCTTAGAGTTTTATAAATGTATTTATAAATACACTAGGTAATACATCGTAATTTTAGATTTATCATTATTTTCTTTAGGAGGTTCCTGACAATTGATTTCGGCCCAATCTAGCTGTATCAGAGAACTTTTGACATCAACTCTCCTTCTATAATAATTACTCCCTGCTTGTCTCCCCGACCATTACCTACACTACTCGTGTATCACATAATCATGATGAGACTCATCTCATGTACAGCTATAATTTTGCATTAAGCTTTTTGAGAATTCATGCACAAGGTGTTGATTGTTTCTTTGTTCCTCTTTTGTAAAGCATAATGAACATTGCATTGTGTACGAGTATTGTTCAGCCAACCTTCTCTTCGCTTATAGTACTTGGACTGTCAATTGCTTCTTTCAAGGACACAAGTTGAGAGAAAGAGAAAAAAAAAATTGAAAGCATTGTACATAAGGGGATTCAAGTATTTGATATGATGGTTTTATATTGTCCAGGTTCCTACATTGGAAGATACCAAACTTGGAAAATCGAGAGTAAGCCTCGGTAAAAAAGCACGTGCATTGCGGCACGCTCTGGATGATTTCATTGCACGCAGGCAACGGAGAGCTTGCAGGGATGGAGGATGTCGTAGAACATGAATGTGCAAATGAAACAGCATCGATGAACCCCGCAATATGGAGTGATCTGCCGGAGGAGTTGTTGCGGCTTCTGTTCGCACGTCTACCGTTGGCAGGTATCATTCGCCTTCGATGCTTGTCCAAGCAATGGAACAGGATCCTAAACTCCCATGATTTCCAACAGGAGTGTACAGATGCGCATCTCAAGATGTTTGGAATTATCACTCATGGCTATAGCTCCTCCGGAAGCTTCACGATCAAGTTGTATGACTTGAGATCGAGTACTTGGCATACGATGCAAATTGGCACCGAATACCAGCGGCGGTACTTCCACACAATGGACGCTTCTGATGGAGGCTTGGTGTGCTTTGCTTGCACGTCCACAGAAGTGGAAACTTTCTCTGTCCTTGTTTTGGTGTGCAATCCATTAACTCGCGCTGTGAGAGCCCTTCCTCTCCACTCTCACTACAAGCGTGAACCGAGGATGCTGCAACTCGTGATGGACCGCGTCAGCAAATGCTACCAAGTGCTGATTGTGAGCAGCGGCCGAAACGGAGGCCTTGTAGCGGAGATTTTCCATTCCAACACTGGGGCCTGGACTACCGCAAACCCGTCAGAGAAAAGATATTTTTTCGGGTCTCGATACAAGTGGTGGCGAGAGTGGGGGGATATAGGGTTTAGGTTCTCTTGTGTGTATGATTGCGCAGAAGGTCGTTTCCTTGAGATTCCAGCAGTCGTTGATCTACTCGAGGACGAGATTCAGTTCTTTACTATGGACCACTGCGCACTCGTGCAAGATCGGCTCTTGGTTTTGTGTGAAATAGATCGAGAAGCAATTGAGGGAGGTGGATTTTGGGAACCCGATTCGTTTTTTGCAGAGTTTCAATTTCTGGAGAGAGGAGCAAAATGGTTGAAATTGAAAGATCACCGCAGTATCAACTTGGAGTCAATCAGTATGCTGCGATGTGTGCTGGCATGCAAGGGTTTTATGCTGGTAGTTTTAAGGGGTAATATCGCAACTCTTAAAAGGCTCTACTTGTATGATCTCTGTACTGGGAAATGGCATGCCATCTCTCCAGTTATTCAACAAAAAATCTTTCGTGGGGATCTAATGTGTGAGCTCCAATGGGATGTTGTTCCCTAAAGCCATTGGGCATCCTATTTACTTACAGAAACCAAGTGATCAACATCGTAGTTTGCATTTGCATGGGGTTGTAAAATCAAGAGGTTTGAGATTTGTTCAACATCAACCTCAAATGGGTGGTGAGCCGAGTTTTCTGAACTGCGACGATTTTCATCTGTCACTCTGCGTCTTATGGTGCCGTTTTCTTCTATCAAGACCACTATAGACAGTGTACATGGGCAAAGGAAATATTATTACTGGTATTTGTAGCGTTCAGCTATGGAGGCTTTTAAACTTTGGAGTCACTGTTTTTTTTTTTTTTTTTTTTTTTTTGTCATTTTGGTAATCAAGTGTGCAGTAGTTCTTCAATTGGTAATTTGGTGCACGTGGTCAGTTGGTCATGGAATTATGTAAGTGCGACAAATTTACCACTTCTTCAGAGTATGGAATGTGAGAGATGTATGTGACTGAAGCTTTTGTTCTGTGATGAGTTGCTTCAAATTTACTGTGCAGTGTCATACTTGTAATAAAAGGCAATTTGGTGTTTGATCAAAATATTTAATTATATTGATGAATAGTTGCATTGGCCATTATTTTGCATCAAAGGCTCTTTGCAATGAATTCGGGGTGCTTGCAACTCAGTAGACATACAGTATCAGAGTTTTTCCTTTAGCCTGAAGAAATTCCAACTTGTCTCAAAGTTCAGTGAAATATAAACTTGTTGTAAGTAGTTCTGTTTCAAAGTACAACTACAGGTCAAAGGTTTTGGAATCAAAGTTTTTATGTTAAAAGGATCATAAATCTATCATATAGTAATTTTCCATAACATTTTCAAATTTGTAGAGAGCCATTATTGAGAAATCAATCGTGGGAGCTTCTGGGATGCCAAAGTCAGCGCCTCACTGTGGCTCATCAAAGCAGGCTAGTTCCAATGTCACCTACAAGACCTCAGGCAGTGATCTCAAAACTGGCTAAAATTAGCTGGATTTCTTATAAAAAAATGAGGCTGCTAAACATACAAAGAAAGTGAATGCAAAAAAATTGAAATGTAGCGAGAATGCTCATCATGAGGTGATATCCACGGATATCATCAAGGTATCACCTTAATATATCAAGGGTATTGCTGAATATTATAGAGGTACCGTGAGTATTGTATGCACTGGGTAGCAAAAGTAGATACCATTTATGTGGGAGGTCGCATAATGTTCTAAATGTCATAAAGTGGTTTTGAGATCAGGGTAATGGAACCACTCATGTAATCCCACCATCAGCACAATTAAGCTCCTGCTAGACATTTAAATGAAAGCGATTGTGAAAGAACAGAAGATCCTCTACATGCTTACACAGGTGAACATGGGAAGAGAGCATCTGGAAATGACTTAATTTTGGCAAATTGTTCTCGTAGTGGTAACGAGAACAAAAATTTCATACAACAGGTGACCTGTAATCCAGACAACAGTGAAGGCACAGGGGAAAGGGAGATCTCTTATGAGGGTTAACCCTTTAGTGCCCAGGTAACCGCTAAGTGGTCACTAGACCACCAGAAATTGAAATACTGGAAAATCTGTGAATCATCTCAGTCCGGTGTCTGAAGTTCATACGTGTAACTTTTGATATTGGAGATGATGCAAAAAGAAAATTTGAAATCTGGATTTTTTAGATACCCAAATATCTATGTATAAAACACCAAAATACTGCAAATACCTCAAAATACAGCAAATATTTACAAATACATCACATGTACTATGCGATATTTCTAGAGATTAGAAGTTAGTTATCCCTTCTTTCTTTCTTTTTTTGATTGTGTTCTCTTGTTCACATTCCATTAGTGTATGTGTTCCGATCTTGATCAATGTACCAACTCCTCTCTTTTTTTAACGTATAAATTTTAACGTAAACCGTACATGGATAAGTCACTTTCACTTATAAAATTCACAATAATTATGTATGAGTCCGTTTTTGACATGAAAGATTGGAATGGGGAGGTGGTGGCACAAGTCATTGTTGAACATCTTCACTTTTATGTTTGAAATTTAACCCAAATTAACCTTGAAGTCACGCACCCCCCAAAATCTCGTTTTTTAATGTGCATTATACGGTTCAAAAACACACTATGATCTTCCAATCCAACGGTCCGATCTTATCAAGATTTAACTCACACTTGTTTCATTAGGCTACGCGTACATTTATACTAGTGGATCCTATTAATAGTATTCCAAATTTCAACAGAGAAAGTTTTTTTTAAAAATCACCCAAAAACTTTGGTTTGTTTAGAACCACTGTGGGCACTAAAGGGTTAAATGAGCCCCTATAAGAACTTTGAACGAGTCCATCTTTAAAACAAAATAGCAAATGAATCTACCAGATGTGGTTTTGATTTTGTACACTTATGAAGTACACACAAAAAAAATGCACGTCAAAATTGAAGCATTTTCAAGTTTTCAAAATGAGACTTTTGTATAAAATTCAAAGTTTGTCCCAACTACTTTAAAACATCCAAAACATTTATTTAAATTATCAAATGACGTTATTTGGTACCAACTTTAGGTATGTACATTTAGATATGTCTTACTTTAAATGATTACTTTAAAGGATTTAAAAAAAAAATTGTACTACAATATGTACAAAGGCTAATTTTAGACATTTTTCCCACAAAGCATAAAAATATAAAAATTAATTTATTCAATTGCAAAGTTGGATTTTAATTAAATAATTTCATGCCATCTAGGTGTGAAACAGAAATTAGTTAAAAGAAGTAATTTTAGTCAATTGTTATAGAGCAATTTATCAAAATTTGGAAAAACCAGTATATGTTAGAAATTTCCAAATTTCTCAAAAAGTCTCCTATCTTTGTGTATTAGGAAATGACATTTAACCCTTTAACCCCTAAAAGAGGTTGCCCTGTCCATACAGACAGTGTACAGAGAGGAAAAACTAAAATACATTGTACAAATATTGTCTACTTGTATGTCGTATGAGACCATTTTCTTTTTCTAAATATACAAGACCTACAAGGGAGTGTGTTGTGAAACTTCCATAATTTTCCAGAGGCGGCAATGTTTGAAAGAATTTCTTGTACAAATGAAGGAAGACAGAAGCCATAGACCACATTGTGGTTCCTGCCTGCATTAGGGGTTAACGTCCCGATTCAACACAATTTTCAAAAAAAAATTATGAAATGTTTGATGAAAATCAATAATGGAGTTAATGTACAAAGCAAAGCTATAAATTTCAATGTAAAGATCACATATGTATGGTTGGATTTATCATAATTTTTGTTAATATTTTATAGTGAATTTTGCAAGTTTTCTTCTTGAAATTCAATTTAAAATCCAAAATTAACACTAAAAATATTAAAATAAATATTTTATTGAAATTGGAATAACATGCACTGCAAGATGGTATCGTTTCCATTATTTGATTCTACTTAGTTTAGAAAATCATGTTTAAGGTCTCACTTTTTGAATTAAGAAGGAAACTTGAGATAAACCAATTGCCAGTTGTTTTTCAAAAAATCACGATATCTTAAATATTTTGAAGATCCATATTGTGCAAATGATAGTCAACTAGCACAAGAACCAAAAAAAATTGGGTGGATAAAAAATTGTACAGGATGTAGTGTTGAGAAAAGTTGCAATATGTTCGTCGTTCATATAATGGATATAAGAGCGTTAAAGGGCTAACAATTAACCTTTTAGTGTTCAGGGTGGTTTTGGAGAAACCATAATTTTTGAGTGATAATTTTTTTAAACTTTCTCTGGTGGAATTCAGGATACTACTAATAGTATGCAATCATATAAATATAAGCATAGCTTAATGAAACAAGTGTCAATTAAATCTTGGTAAAATCGGACCGTTAGATTGGAAGATCATGGTGTTTTCAAACCGTATACCGTAGTAGGAAGGCAGGGTCGGCAGAAAATAATTCCCCAAAAAAATGCCGGAAAAATAAATAAATTTATCAAGTGTTTTGTCGAAATCAACAAAAATAAAGTCAACAAAAATTGTAGACAAAAAACAAAGGAAAATGTTTAGCTGCTAGTAAAATTTAATGTTAGTTATTAATAGCCGAATTTTTAATAATTATTTTTGAAAGTGCCGACCCCTACTTTTAGAACTTTTATTAATTGTTCGACACCAAAGTGCCGACCCTGCCTTCCTACTACGGTAATGCACACTTAGAATGAGATTTTTTTTGGAGGGAAGGGGGGAGTGTGACTTCAAGGTTAAATAGAATTTGGGTTAAATTTTCAAACATGAAAGTGAAGATGTTCAACAATGACCTGTGTCACCACTTCTCCATTACAATCTTTCATATCACAAACAGACTCATACGTAATTATTGTGAATTTTATAAGTGAGTGTGACTTATCCATGTTTGGTTTAGGACAATAATGCATATGCTAAAATCAGAAAGGAGTTGGTACATTGATCTAGATCGGAATTCATACACTAACATAACATTCAGTAGCCTTCAAGAAGGCTACATGTTAGTTTCATCTACCTTTATATATAGAGTGACCAGTAATCTATAGTTGAATATGCTATTGAATCAAATAAACAATCATATGACACTATTGAATTGTGACTAAGTGAGTGCTTTCAATTATTGTTCATCATGGTTGGTTGCTCTTACTTAATGTCACCTACCCCCATAGCTACTCATGTGATGTAGAATAACCCACATCATTCTATTGAAAAAAGGCAGCATTCAAAGAAGCTACTAAATGTACAAAGTACATATGTTGTATTTGTAAGTATTTGCTATATTTTGAGGTATTTGCAATATTTTGATGTTTTGTACGTGGGGTATTTGGATATTTTCCAAATTTTCTTTTACATCATCTACAGAATCAAAAGTTACACATTTAAACTTCAACACCAAATTGAGATGGTTCACAAATTTGAGCATTTCATTTTCTGATGATCTAGTGACACTGAAGGATTAACCCCTAAACGCCTGAATGACCAATTTTGGTTGATCATTTTTTTCTGCAGCTGAAATGCAATTTTGGCCATCGAGATGATATTTTTTGAATTTGAGCTTAACTAATAAAATGTAGCTTACAAAGTCTAGTTTTCTCTCCATTTTGAAATTTTAAAAAATTCCTAAAATTGAATGATTTATAGCAATTACAAGTTCAGGGTCTATTACCGTGGCTCCTCCACAATGTTCCACGGTTTTAGGTTTTTCCACTGTATTTTTAAGTTCAAAAATATTTTTTGAGCACGGTAAAGAAACTAATGTTTTTCTTTGTAATTTACACATTTGGTAAGTTTTTTGAAATTTTAAAATATATTTTATAATTGATGTGAATTTTCTTTGCTTTTATCACTTCAAAAAATCATGATAATTTAAAATTTGCATTAATAATTTTGAAAAAAATCATATATTGTAGTTGACATTTGGTCTCATGTAGGAAAAATATGAAATTCAATTTTTTACTCAATAATAATGGTGAAAGATTGCCTACAATCTAAAGTTTCCCCACCACGGTGATAGGGTCAGGCATTTAAGGGTTAACATCAGATTGTCTCCTTGGTGTCAAGTGAGTTGCACCAACCCTAGTAAACTTATCGTATCCATCATCAACAAGCAGTTGTCAAACTTTGTGAACATTGAGCCTTGCTCTCATTATATTTACATTACATTTATTTTTTTAAATTAACAAGTTAGGAGTGACAGGGATCTTAACCCTTTAAGGTCCCGATTCAACACTGTTTTCAAATATTTGTTATAAAATAGTTGATGAAAAACGAAACTGGAGTTGATGTACAAAACAAAGTTGTAAATGTCAATGTGTAGATACCATCCGTACGGTTGGATTCATCATATTTATTATTAATATTTTTAAAGCAATTTTGCAAGGTTTTCTCTTGAAATTCAATTAAAAATCCAAAATTAACACAAAAAAATTTAAAAATATTGTAATGAAATTAGAATGACATGCACTACGAGATGGTATGGTTTCCATTATTTGATTCTACTTACTATGGAAAATCATATTTAAGGTCTTTCTTTTTGAACTAAGATTGAAACTTGACATAAATCACTTTTGTAATTTTTCAAAAATTCACATTATCTTATTTGGAAGATCCATACCGTACAAATGGTATTCAACTAGCACAAGAATGAAAAAAAAAAAAAATGGATGAAAAACATCCGGTACCTACAGAAATCGAGGTGCTGAAATTCATCCGGCGTCCAGAATATGGACGCCGGCGCGCTAAAGGGTTAATAGGTTGAAAAGTCACCCAGTTATAATGTAAGTGCGGATCAAATGCGTAAATATTAAGAAATGAAAGGTTTCAAGGATTCCAAAGATTCCTCATAGATGCAATACATATTCAAAGGTAGACCTATACTTATCATTGGGACCCTGCTAGTTCAAGCTTCAACAATTCAATTTGTCTTGCAATAATATCCAAACGATACATGTACCTAGAGTGTATACGAATCCTCAGAGCTTCTTCTGACAATTCATAAACTAGTTATATATACAATTGTCAAAAAAAAACATATTTCAGTGAGATGGAATACTCTAGCTAGAAAGGGACAAGACCCGCAGTAACAAATACAGTAATGGAAAGCACTCCAAGTGAAGAAAGACATGTATGCACAAAGTTTCGGTCCCTTTATTCTTTGAAGGATGCCTATAACAAGGTCAACAGGCATCACAACCTCGTGTGCACATCGATCCAAGCGCGGCACAAGGATAATAAATCAAGTGCAAAATGTTTTAATCTTTGGCCAAGGAGTACAAGAGATAAATGGCGAGAGCTCGTTACTGACCTACGTGTGTAATACACACAATTGGCTAGCATCCAGTCAAGTCTGCTAGCAACTTGGGAAGATCATCTGCCTCCAAGAGAGACACACAGCAGGGAAGACCACATCAATGTTGACGGAAATGTGGATTTCCTGAAAAATGGCAACGCAAGCAAAGGGAACCGGTACTCACTCAGTTGCGGTAGGACCGTTGGCTTTTCCTTTTGGCGTGGTAGGAATGGCTGCTGTGGCCTTCGTCTAATTCAGGTTCGTCGACCAACTGCCAGCGAGTGACCTCGATACTGTTATTGGACGGGTTGGACGCACCCCCCTTGGACTTGAGCTTGCGGGAGACTTGGACAGACTCTAGGTCCAATTCTTTGTCACCGTTGTCCCTAGGTCTCTCTCCTGCAGTACTATCCTCATAATGTTTTCTGTGCTTCCTTTTCTGTTTCCGTTTCGAATCGTCCGATTCAGCATACTCCACAGGCTCCTCGCCTTTGGATTTCGAGCGGCTGTGGTGTCGCTTAAATTTGGGCTTCTCTATAACTTCCACCGCATTTGGAATGGTGGTAGGCTCTTCCATCTTGGCGTCATCATACACATGGTTACGCCTCTCTTGCCGTTTGCGACCCAACTTCAATCGAAGGTCCTGGGGCTCTGGGGGAGGAAGGTCGGAGTGGATCGAGTCCTCTGGGGACAGTATCTCCCTCTTACCACTATTCCTGTAACGACTCTCTGAACCGCTGACAACGTTCACGCGCTTACTACTGTTGGACTCCATCCTAGAACGGGTTTTCTGAGAGCGAGAAACCTCCCTGTCCTGCCTTTCAGGTAACTGTACTGGAGCATCATGCTCAGAGCTGTACTCCACATGTTGCTGTTCTCTGCGCTGCCTACTGCTCTCTCTCTCGCGTCTCACGTCGGGCAAGTGTTCGTCACGGTCACCACGGCGCGCAAGACCACGTCGAGGTTTCAGTTCATCATGAGAAGGAACATCATCGTCATGAGAGTGGTGAGACCTCCGAGAGTCACGGCGATTATCTACCACTACCCTGTCCAGAGCTCTTCTACGCTCTGAAATCCTGCTGCTACTTTTGGGCTCAATCCTGCTGCTACTTTTGGGTTTGCGATACTCTGTATCGTCTGAATAGTCATCCCCTGACACATCACGGTCCACATCATGATGTTTTCTTACATGGCCGTCATGATCTGAACGCCTCTCCCTCGTCTCTTTAAACCTACGATTCTCCAACTCTGGGGATGGGCGTCGAATATTCCCTTCCCTCTCTCTTGGATATGGAGGCTCCGGAGACCATTCTCTGTACGAAAATGAGGACAACGATTAGCTCGGGAATAACGAAACAAAATGCCTGAATGTGGACTCGTTTCCAAATCATCTTCGACATTCGCTAGGCTCCTACCAACTAACTTCAGTCGACTCATCTACAATAGAGTCGGCTAAATGCAAACCAATCAAGCATATTACGTACAAACTGAAATACAAGTGGCTGGAGAAGTAATCTACAATACAGGCTGCTGATAACAAAGTAATTCCTTAAAAGACTCCGCACACAATCGTGGAGACATGTATTAAGTCTGAAATAGAATGTCTGGTTTAAACTCAACCTTCGTACTCCACACAAGTTATTGCGGGTTATCTAAATACGCAAGACATTTTCAGATAGATGTGGCTTTCACATGCAAAGTAGAAGAAGCCATCAAATAGCACCTAGCAAAACTGAGCTAATCTTGTAATGAAAATGCCTACAAACCTCTCAGAATGTTCCATCATCCGATGCTGACGATGTCTTTCTTGACGTTGTCGCTCCTGAACTTCCAGAAACTCCTCTCGAGTCATTGGTGGTCTGTCCATCATCCCCATCATACCTGGCCCATTCCTCATGTAGCCACTGTCCGCCCCAGCCATAATCAGCACACAATGACAACTTCCCAAAATATGAAGAGGAATTGCTAGGACTAAAGACTCATGATGCTTGTTCACAGAAAACATAATTCTACATTGACAGAAAATGACTTGGCAGAACATGTAGGTCTTGGATTTGTGAAAACATTAGAGCTGAAATGCATACCCGTGATGAGGAATTCCAGGATACACTCCAGGCATTCCAAATGGAGGTCCACCATATCCAGGACCAGGCATCATCGGTCTATCAAACGGCATCGGCCCAGGACCAGGTCCATGCATCCCATCAACATATCCAAATGGGCCAGGTCCGTGCATTGGGGGGCCGAGCCAATCCATATTGTAACCCCCACCATAAGGCGGTACACCCATGGGAGGCATTCCTCCTACATCAGCAGTCAGTCAGTACACAGTACAAGCCTCAAGCTGTTATCTTAGATTAGAAACTGGAAAAATATTCATTGTAAGAGGCTGCAACGAGTCCGTATGCAAAAACCAACGACACTTTAAGATCTTCTCATGAGTACAGTATCCTAGTACGAGAAAATCAGAGCCAGCAGAAGCAACAGCAAGATCGGTGCCAACTATTGCAGTTGACATTAGTATTAATATTAAATTTTTAGGAAGTCTAGATGATTACCAGGTCCAAACATGCCAGGATGGGGACCATAAGGACCAGGACCTCCATGGTCCATGCAGTCCCTTGCAAAATGATCAGGAGAGCCACATAAATAGCACACGCGCTCCCCTTGCGTCCCCTAAATAATAAGGTACTCCACTTTGTTAGGGGTTATACGATTTTCAAAAAGCCGACTGATTGATTGATCTCAAAATACGAGATCATCATCTAATTTACTGAATAAACACCACAAAACCGTCCACCAATAGGCATTCATATATATATATTAATTACAGAACAAGCAAACACACTTTTTAGCAACATTTAGGAACTCCAAAATCTCGGTACCTTTCTGATCTTGCCTCCGCCAACATTCTCTGCAGCTCCATCTGCTACAGTGCACTAGTTCGTTAGCATTAATGTCAAAGAAAACAACGAGGTCTCCTTTCTGATACTGTGCGATAAAGATGTTCGCCAGTGTTAGGAAGACGAACACTGCATAGATGAAGGGAGGTACCGAGGACTAGCACAAATCCAGGAGAAACCTAAGCAAGGGTTAGATGACGAGTGTCGTGATCCTGTTAATCCCTTTATGAAACATCTCTCCCTTAACAAAGTTCATCATTGACAGCACACAGACAGAATGCTGCAACTCCGATCAAAATTCATCGCATTCTTGCAGGAGCACAACAATGCAATAACAAATACTACAACCCAGACAAGGTCGTGGATGACTAACGAAAACGAGAACACCGACAAGGTCAAGTTCATCACACCCTACTCACATGAATGCCTCAAACCTCTCAAAACGGTAATTCTAAGATAAGCTAAGTTCTGAAGGTCTGGCACTCAATAAAGAATTTATGTTTGCTGATATAGTCCTCTCGCTACCAGCAACCTGCTATGAGAAAGCACACAATGTGCTTCCTGCCTTCCTACCTGCCTACGTCTGTGTAGAGTCCCTGGAAAGGGAAACTACAGAAGAAAGGACGAGCGAAGAGTAAAGAACTGAACAAGGTGGTTACCCTTGAGGAAAGTTACCATCAGGCATACAAAGTCGTTTACCCGATGAACTTTCTAGCAAATCCATAGACGGGAAAGTACGTCAAAAACTAAAACGGTAAATGTACAACCCTAGCAGTACATTACAAGATAAGTTGCCTACTTCATTACCACCAATTACAAATCCATTCTGGAGCCAAATGCTATGTCAGTCTATACATGAGTCAGAAATTGCACAATGAGATTGTTGAAACTGCATAAACCAGCATCCACTCTGGGCCCCTTCAAACAGCCACCATTTACTACATTTATAGAGTAATTTCAACAAGACCTTCTCGAGAGAAATAACACATTCAAAAGTAACAATAAACACAAAACTCCTACCTGCTTGGACAGGACGGGCGCGTTTCTTCTTCTTCTTCCCTGAGATAAATCAGCCAAAGCACAGTCAGGGTGTACCAAAATGCTCACAACAAGATAACTAGGAAACCTCATGCTTTTCGTTCACCTGATTGATCTTGTACAGGGTCCCGCTTGATGCCTCCACTAACATAACAGGATCCTTATGTACCGATTGCAAATACAAGGTGCACGGCAGCAAACTCATGACCTTAATATGCTTAATTCCAATGCAAGTATGTGATGCTATGTGAAAAGTAGCATGCCATGTACAGGCAAAGTTTGAAACATGCCTACTTTCAAAACAAATGAACGCTAAGGAGTTGAATAGCACAAGGAAAATCCTAAGTAAAAAGAGGGCAGAGGAGAGAGAGCCTTCTTTCTGCACCACTTTGTCCAACATGGGCAAAATAAATGTCTCAAACTGTATACGACCCAGCAAATCCACCTTGTGGGAAAAATCCCTACATCTAGCTCCCAAACTTTGGGAAAAACTTATGTTATTCCTCAATGAGAACACACCTTTGCTAACCTCAGACTCCACTGCTACCCCATCCGTCTCCTTAACTGAGAGAGGCTCGATATTCTTAGATATCATGCCTGTTTCTCCCTCGTCATTTACAAAACCCTGTTTTTCTTCTTCTTTAACAGAAACCCCAACTTCTTTCCCCGAAACTTCTGCTGCGTGTTCCTTAGATGGGGGCCCTTCAATGGCACCTCCACTGTCTTCACCTCCAGCCAGCATAACAGCGGAGCCTTCAACTTGCTCTTTTTTCTCTCTTTTGTCTTTAGACGACTCTACTACATCCTCCACAACTACAACTTCCTTTGTAGGAGGTGTCTGCACCGGTGCACCCGCTGAGCTCACAGGCTTTCGCAGCTCAATTTGTAGGCGTGACGCAGCCGGTGTGGCTACCTTCCGAGGCCCAGACTCCACATCTGTACATTCCCATCATCAAAGTGGTCAGAAACTTGATGACAATAGCCAGAACAGAAATTTTCTTCCATACGACATGCTTAGCAAAACCAAAATTCGAACGTTAAACAGAAGACCCTATTACCAAACTATGAGAACAAGTGCACCAAGTTTGATACTTTTGAGCACCCAGGACGTTGTGTCCTTGCGTCAGTGACACACAACCTGTAAATTTTGCTGCAATGAACTAACTACTAAGAAAAAGTGAAGTAAATGAAACGAAAAAAGTATATAAGTTTGAACTTGATTTACCAGGCAGCTGCTGCTGTCTGTAGAAACTGTCGGATGCCCCACTTGTAGTCATTTGTGCCTCTAGAAAGCGATCAATAGCCTGCCTAAGGTTGATGTTTGGAAGCAAGTCATCATTCTTGAATTTGGTAGACTCACATTGAGGGCACTTCCCTTTCGCAATCAGCTCATCTCTGATACCTGAATCATCGTGAAATACATTATCAGAAACTAGTACTCATCCCACCCTTAATAGCATGTATTGAACCTTAAAATAGTGAAACCTCAAGTACGTACCATCAAAACGTACCAAGATGATAACAGAATTGAACGGAAGAACATGGATCTTACATTTATCACAGAAACTATACTGACAGCAGGGTATCATGACTGCGTCCTTGAAAATGTTGCTACACAAAGGACATTTCAACTCTGGAGGTGGCTCTGAATAGACTGGTCTGATGGCCAACAGAGCATCTGCTTCTTTGGCAAAAACTGACCTGCCAGACATGTACATAGGCAAGATCAGACATTGAATCATCCATAAGCCAGATTTATTAGCACAAGCGTACCAGTAACAAGCTAGAAAACTAGAAAACACATTGGTCTTAAACACTAAGTGTGACAGATAGGAACTTACTCGTCTGGTTGCATGACAGCAACAGAACCATCCGGTAGGATATACGAGCCCTCTTGGTCAGCTTTCAGTCGAGTTTTGGGGATGCCCACGGGTGGTTTCATTTTCCTCATGTCATATGTAGGATCACCATTGGTCGGACAATGCTGGATAAAATGACCTACATGCAAAAGAAGATGTTGATTGTGAGCAAAGGGCCAGCTTTCACAGAATCCTACAACCCTAAATTGCATTGTCCCCATTTCATATGAGACGTAACACTCTAATAGCAGAGATTGACGACCAATTACAGATCACACAGTATACTCACAGCACCTTGCCAGCCGTTCAAAGAAAGCGATACAAACCTGGTTGGCCACAGCGATGACACACATAGCCCTGTGGTGGTGTTGCCCTTCCGAAAGCACGACCTGCATGTATGGTAAATTTCAGTAAATAGAGTCGCAATGATTCGGTCAGCAATGACTACAGTTAAGATACGGGGCTAAGAAAATGACTCACGGACCAGAACGCATGGACCGCGAGTACCTCTAGTCTAAGAACACAGCAGGGCGTGTAAAGCTTAGAGAATAAACAAAAAGAACATTGTACAGAAAATACGAACCTCCGCCGCTGCTACCGCCGCCTCTAGCTGCACCTCCTCTCCCGTAGCCCCCACGCCCAGAACCCCTACCTCCACCAAGTCCCTCTTGTGTTTGCCTGATCGAACATCAACACGATGTCAAATAAAAAGTTTCAAGAAATCACTCCACTACAATTTATCCCTTTAAACGATAAATAAAACAAAAGTAATGCTCTTTCAAAACAGACACTAAAAATTAAGAACATATACCGTTGCCACTCTGTCGCTGTCGTGTTGAGCATGGCCGCAATACGAGTATTTTCATCCATATCTATATTGCTGGTCACCGGCGGTTCGGGCATAGCATATAAGTCCACACCAAAATCGTCCAAGCTGTCCATTCCCGTATTCTGCACCACCCTTAGCTTGTTAAGTAAAAATGAAGGAACAGGACGAGTCAAGAGAAGCAATCAAGGCGTATCTGAAGTAACAAAATTAAAAATATTAGAAAAGCTGTACAATGATAAATGCAGAGAAATCTGTGACTTCAGAAAGAAAACCGGCAACATACAGAAAGAGCTGCGGCCTGTGATGTGATAACAGGTGCCTTGCCATTGTCACCCGCCATCGATTCAGCCATCGAGCCATGATTCTTCGACCTGTCAATGCCACATTTCGAATATCTAATACTTTAGAGCCTCGTAAAAGGACGCACAATTTTCATCCAATCGATAGCCTTGACACAATATCAAATATCAAGCAATAAGGACAACAATGACCAAAGGCGTAAGGAAGCCGCGGCTAAGAAGCAGAAAACAAGAATGTTAAGGGCTAGTCCAGTAACACAACTATTCCACAAAAACAACTGAATAAGTCAGGGGAAAAGACCATACTGCTCTTCCACTCGGAGAACTGGTTTTGAGCGAGATGCAGGTACTCGTTTGATAATAACACTGGTATTTTTTGGCAAAAGATATGAATCATCCGAATACTCTGTAACATTCAAACAGCAATGATATTATGAGTGTGCAAGACAAGGACATGATCATTGTGACTTCCAGCTAATAATTATAAGATTCCATTTGCACTGTGAGCTAAGATGACATGGATTTTTCCCATCCGGCTACTATTAACTGAAACAGCATTATAAAAACGCCTCAAAACCATTTCCTCAATGTAGTCAGGGTGATAGGTAACAAAACCACAAACCGCGACCATCGGCTCAAAGCAAAGTACAAATTCAGGACCGTAATTCCGACAATTCATCATCTAAAAAGTATGCAATAAAAAATAAAATCTAATGGCCGTACACCGACGAAAAGAGGAGTGACCTGTTCATGATTTTGAGAAGAAAAAAAACAACAGGATTCAATACTCCCAGTGCCACAAACAATCTCCCAAAATTCAGAAGAATAACACGCGATATCTAGAACCCTCAGAATCAGAGTCTGAAACTTAATGTCAATAAATACCCCTACAAACATATTGAGATATCAAAAGAACTGTACGAGGATCATAAGCGATCACTAAGTCAATTCCAATTACATTACAACGTAAATATAGATATATACGCCATATCTGAGAACGAACACGTAAAATTCGCACTACAGTCTAGGGTTTTGCATCCAAAGAATTATCTCTCAACACTTTTATAGTCCAAAGCGTCATGAACTGTGACATCTAAATGCTAAAAATTATACAAATATATTAACCATCGTATGAAGGCTCAACAGGAACTATATCCAGTTAAAAAGCCACTAAAGCACACATACACTATCCTCCGCTACGAAAAAACTACTTAATTGCCTCAACAAAGTACACAAAGTCGGAGTGATTAATTACCTTCAGCTGTTTGCGCATTGGTGATGAGCAAGTCAAAATCCGTCGCCCGACCTAAGTTCTTGTGCTCGACTATCTTCTCCTTCAATGAACCAATTGAGATGAACGGACCATCAATATCGATGGAATCATACTCAACGGCGCTTCGAAATTTGAAGTGAATAGCCATACTGAGGTGAAATTCTACAAACACACCAGATGCGTGTAAAGGACGGGACTCTCTACCTACCGTGATAATTTTCACGGCCGCGACACATGACAGGAGCCGCGGCGCTCGCAATTGGCCGAGAAGTCAAATTGCGCAAGGCGATTCGCGGCCAAGAAGAAGAGAAAGGAGCGCTTTAGGGACAGGGGAAGAGGAAAAGAGAGACAGTGAGTGAGCGGCAAGAGAAACGAGAGGCGGACTAGGTTTACGTTGTGAGGCAGCGTCCAGGGTTTGGTGCGCTGCCTGTGAGAGAGAACATTGATGAGCAAGGAGGTCTGCAGCAGCGATGGTGACCTTCGGCGTGACGAAGAGGAAAACCTAGCGATGCCAAATACGAAGAAGCAAATAAGCAGCCCCCGGCCAAGCGAAGCCTCACCCCGACGTCCCCATGTGCCCCGCATCCTTCCTCGTCCTCTTGATATCTGACCAGTCATACCCTGCACATACCCGGACGTATCCGGAACTAGCTAGGTAATTCCGTCTTCCACCTGTCCCAAGTCATAGACCAGGGTATCCCATCACAACCATATTATGGTAGCCGAGGTAAGTTACTTGAAATTTAAAATCTTGCCCGACGTCCCCATGTGCCCCGCATCCCCCGAGCGCCTTCCTTGTCCTCTTGATATCTGACCCGTCGTACCCTGCACATACCCGGTCCTACCTGGCACATACCCGAACGTGTCCGGAACTAGCTAGGTAATTCCGACGTCCACCTCTCCCCAGGGTATCCCATCATAAATATGTTCAAACATATTATGGTAGCTGAGGTAGATAGATAGATAGAAACTCCGACCCTTCTACAAAGCCGGCGTGAATGAAGTGTCCGTTCGTAATGCCAATGATCCGATGCCCACCGGACAAGGGGAAATTGGGACAATACTACTCTCCCCTTTCGAGGATGGACACTATAGTGACACACTAAGCTACTACCTAGCTAGCCACTAGTGCCTTGAAGATACTGGACATGGTATCCCCCCAAAGGACTTTGAGGTACCCATACAACAAAGTCCAAGGACCCCCCACCATAGTTGGGTGGACTATGGTAGTGAGCACCACGCCGGCATGGGGAATATTATGGTAGCCGAGGTACTTGAAATTTAAAATCTTGAGTGTGGACCTGTGTTGTGACGTTGTGACCTAATGTACCCCGCAATTCAGCTATGCTTTTACTTTTCTTTTCTTTTCGGATTAATTTATTTATAATTTGATTCAATTTGTGTTGAAGAAATTCGATTAAAATTTCATAACTTCTATGTCGAGGTTCAAAAGTCACAAAATAATTTGGGTGCACCCCTTTTCATTGAGAGCTTTTTGACAATACCAAAAACGTGGCCATCTATTCTTAGGTCAAGGGGATCTCAACATAATGTACAAAATAAAACAAACTTCCTTTCTTAATGTATAGATTTTTTTGGATTTTTTTTCAATAAAAATAAATTCCACTTTTCAACTCAATTTGAATTATTTCAATAGAAGAAAATTTCCAAATTTCAAATGCTAAAAATAATATCAATAATATCTAAAAACAATATAAAAAATTAAATTATAAATAAATAAATAAATAAACTTTTTTTTCCTTCCCGAATTCCACTGCCGTTAAGGTTTCAGCCACCCTGAACCCTGGACAAAAGAAGAAAACCCAAAAAAAAAAAGTTTTTTTTTTTTCCCCTCCGCCTACAAAAGACAAGAAAGAAAAGATAAAAGAAAACATAAAAGAAAAGATAAAGATAAGAATAAAAATTAAATTAATTAATCGTTTGTTAATAATGTAATTGATTGTAGAAAGACAAAAATCGTTATTTAGAAAAAAATTAGACAAATTTTTTATTGCGCCCCGGGGGCCAAGTGCAAGATTATATGGCCAAGTGCATAAATTGGGAATTGCGTGTTACAACTGATAAGCACATAAGCCCAATTCTACTAATCATAAATTCATTAAGAGCTAAAAAATCTACAATGTATGCGACACCATAGCCATAGTCAGAGTTCATGAGCAATTTGAAGTTCTTCTCTCCTTCCAACAAATGCAATTTCAGATGGTGGTATCATAGCCTTGATCCGTAGAAAGAGACAACCCAACATTGCGCACTAAATTCTTGAAAGTAGCGAAGGGATGAGTGGATGGAAAGATGAAAGGATCGTTGGACTAAAGTGCACACTTTGTCATTACTAGTAGGATTTTGGTCCTTTATAACTAGTCTTTTGTGACTTAAATGGTACAAAATGACTTCTTTTTTAAAGAATTGAGTCACAAAGGACCATGTAAGTCACAAAGGACTAGATATATAGAACCAAAATCCTACTAGTGCATGAAGAAAAACAATTGGAACCATGAACCACACACACTTGATTTCCCTCTCTTCCATACTAATTTAATCACGTCACGACTGCCCTACCAAATCTAACATGTCACGTCATCATCGCAGACTTTAAGCATTAACAATATATGTGTTTAATTCAAGCGGGTTAGTTCGTTTGTCCATAAATGCACCCACCTAAGTACATTCTTGTTGTTTGCTTCATATGTCCCATTAGAGAACAGAAAAAAATTCACGGCAACAAAAGGTTGCAAGTTAGTGCAGTAGTTGCATGCAAAAAAGTATTAAAAAAGTATTATCTATAAAAACAAAAACAAAAATAAATAAAAAACTTGCATTTGGGCAACGTCACATTTTTTATATTTTTTTGCATGCAATTGCTACACCAACTTGCAGCATGCTCTTGCCTTGAATTTGTTTTCATGCCTCAATCATCCGCAATGTCGTCAGTTTGTGTGAAAACAATCTAAGGTAAGGGGTACAGTTGCTGTTAGTTTCAGCATTTCAACCTACACATGGCGTTGATTTTCAACGATAAAAAATTTCATTACATAAAACTTTGGGTTTAATAACCAAGCTCATTTTTTAATTAAATTTTTCACAATGGATGATTTTGTTATAAATTTTCAAACTTAATATGCATAGACTACTATTGATGTTAGTAGGTATGAGCACTTTGACCGTACGGGTGGTCAAAGCATCATACGAAAAGGGCCGAGGAGGGGCTTGTGAACCCTAAGTGCCTCCAAGCAATGGACTCTCTAAGCTACACCGCATATTACTATATTTAGATGTTATCCATAATGCATCACAATTGAAATCAAACATTAACTAAAATCACAAGCAATCTAAGAAACCCCTTGAAATTACAAGTCAAATCACATATCACAATAATTCAATTCAATCTAGTGTCCATGGATACTTGAGACCTTCATTACATGATCTAAACTTCCCCAAATTGATGCAACGCATTCCCTATTGCAACAACTAATGACAGCTGCCCACCTTACACTAAAATGGGCACTCCTCCTTCGTCCATGCTCCAAATTGACTGAGACATAGGTTTTCGGAAAGCCAACCTTCAGATGTATGTACTCCCAAAAACTCAGTCTCGTTCGCCTCACCAATCGCTTGATATCGTCCGTTGAAGTTGGTTGTCTCGTTCGTAGCCGGCAGCTGATCTCCTCGCACTAAAGCAACTATTGAAGGTAGAGAAGATTGCACAAGGCACACACACAAACACAAGGAATGCGTAGAAAGAGATAATCTTTACTCAAAGGCCTTCCACCTTAAGTAGTGTACACTAGGAGGTCACCATGGACAAACCATATGGGATAACTCATCACAAGGACACTCTAGAGATCAGCCCATGCCTAACCCCTCCTCCCACACACCATTATTTAGCACCCGTACGTCTTTGGCTTCTAGCAATACTACGTTGCATCAATTACCTCAATACTCCCACTTTGCGTAGAGCCAAAGCCTCTAAGTCCAAATGCTATTACTAATCGTTGGTGTCGGTCTCTACAAAGACCCTTTGTGAGCACATCCGCCACCATGTGCTCCGTTGGGCAATACTCCAAATGTATAACTCCCAATTCCAACTTCTCCCGAATGAAGTGGTATTGCACATCAATGTGCTTCGTGCGTGAATGATGTGTAGGGTTCTTTGCAAGTGAAATGCACCCTTGGTTGTCACACATAATCGTTGTAGCCTCACCTTGTGTGCAACCCACATCCACCATTAGTTGCCTCAACCAAATGGCCTCCTTCGTGGCATGGCTCGTAGCCATGTACTCGGCCTCCACCGTTGATGTCGCCGTGGTTTGTTGCCGCTTGCTATTCCACGACACCGCTCCCGATCCGACCTTGAACATGTAGCCCGTTGTCGATCTTCGATCGCTCGTGTCTCCCGCGTAGTCCGCGTCACAATAGCCGCTCAACACAATGTCTTTGCCTCCAAGACACAACTTCACATCGCTTGTGCCCCTCAAATAACGCATGATCCTCTTGACCGTCATCCAATGCATCGAGCCCGGTCTCGCCATGTGTTGACTCACCACGCTAATTGGATACGCAAGGTCGGGCCGTGTCGCAATCATCGCATACATCAATGACCCCACCGCTTGCTTGTATGGTACCTCCGCCATCGATTTAGCCTCCATCGCATACTCCTCCTCCGAAAGCTTGACGAGCTTGGAGTTTGCATCCAATGGTGTTGCCACGGGCTTACAATCCTCCATCCCGAATCTCTTGAGCACGTCCATCACATACTTGCCTTGACTCATGGTGATAGTGCGTGTAGCCCTGTCTCGCACAAACTCAACACCAAGACAAAAGTGCAATTCTCCAAGATCACTCATCTCGTACTCTCTCTCAAGCATGCCTTTTAATGCATCCATTAAACTCATGAGGCTTGCAAGAATGATCAAATCATCAACATATATGATCACAATCACCACATGTTGCCCCTCTTGCATGAAGTAGAGACTATGATCCGCAATGCTCCTAGTAAACCCGTGTGCAACCGAGAACGTGTCAATCTTTTGGTACCACGCTCTTGGAGATTGTTTCAACCCATACAATGATTTTTGCAACTTACAAACAAGGTGCTCATTACCTTGTTGCACAAACCCCTCAGGTTGCACCATGTAGATGTCCTCCTCCAAATCGCCATTCAAAAATGCGGTCTTCACATCCATTTGATGCATCTCCAAGTCCAAGGCCGCTCCAATGGCAAGAATGCATCGAATGGTGGTGAACTTGGCCACGGGAGCAAATGTCTCGTGAAAGTCCACCCCATGCACTTGCGCGAACCCCTTGGCTACTAATCTTGCCTTGTGACGCACAACAATACCCGAAACATCCCTCTTTGTCCGAAACACCCATTTGCAACCAATGGGGTTGCGATCCTTTGGAATGGGAGTTAATTGCCACGTACCGTTAGCAATTAGAGAGTCGTACTCCTCTTGCATGGCGTGCTCCCACTTGACCGCATCCTCACCTTGCATGGCTTCTCGAATGGTCAATGGACCATCCGATAATGCCACATTCGCATGCTCGTCCTCCACTTGAGGGAAGATGTGGTTCTTCCACCATTCTCCAGGTGGCTTGCGCGGTCTCTCGGGGTACCGCCGCTCGCTTGAAGAAACTTGCTCCTCTTGCGTGCCCTTTGCGCCATTCTTGGCCTTTGAGC
Organism: Pohlia nutans; assembly: GCA_022496805.1. NCBI lineage: Eukaryota > Viridiplantae > Streptophyta > Bryopsida > Bryales > Mniaceae > Pohlia > Pohlia nutans. The sequence continues at coordinate 6,613,192 of CM040102.1, forward strand.
TCGATGGCGCTTCAACAACCTCCGTGTCGCCAGCTTCGTCATCACCGTCATCATCACCTACATCAACAACACTAGGAGACTTGGAGGGTGTGTCCACCAAAACGTCTCCACTACTCCCACTTGGACCAACCTCCAAAGGAGCCTCCATCGTAGACTCCTCACAAAATGTCACATCACGTGACCGAATGATCTTCCTCGTGTCCACCGACATGAGTCTATACGCCTTGGTACCTTCACAATACCCAAGAAACACACATTTCAAGGCCTTAGCCTCGAGTTTCGTCCTCCGTTCGTCGGGAACCTTCGCATATGCAATGCATCCGAAGATGCGCATGTGTGCAACACATGGTTGCCTCCCACTCCACGCTTGCTCCGGCGTCATGCCTTCAACCGCGCTTGTTGGACACCGATTGCGTGTGTATACCGCATTCACCACCGCTTCCGCCCAAAGGTCCAACTTCAAGTTTTGAGCGTGCAACATGCTCCTCGCCATCTCTACAATGGTGCGATTTGCGCGCTCCGCAACTCCATTTTGTTGAGGCGTGTACGGGGTCGAAGTTTGGCGTGCGATGCCTTCATTCTTCAAAAGCTCGTCAAATTTCTTGGACATGTACTCGCCGCCATTGTCCGACCGAAACACCTTGATCTTCAACTCGGATTGGTTCTCCACCAATGTCTTGAACTCCTTGAACTTCTCAAAGCACTCACTCTTGGCTTTGATAGGGTAGAGCCATATCTTCCTTGAAAAATCATCGATGAAGGTCACAAAGTACTTGCAACCTCCCATCGATGTGGTCTTCATGGGGCCACACACATCCGAATGCACGATCTCCAAAACTTTTGTGGCCCGTGTCGCCCCTTCACCCGCAAATGGCAACCGTTGTTGCTTGCCTTCAATGCAACCTTCACACGTGAATGTAGAAGCATCCACTTTCAATTGATGAAGGTCCATACCGCTTACCATGCCGCGTAGTGTCTTCACACTCTTGATGTTCAAATGGCCAAGTCGACGATGCCACAACGCCAACTTGTCGTCCTTCAAGTTTGAATGCGCCAACGCCGCCGATTCCTTCGAATGCACCTTGGAGAACTTGATGTGGTACAAGCCCTCGTGTTCTTCAATGATGGCCACCTCATCTCGACTCGGTGACAACACATAACACCCCTTATCACTAAACTCAACCCTCAAGTGCTTTGCCACTAATTGCCTCACCGATAGTAAATTTGCCGTTAATTTGGGAACGTGGAGGACATCTTGGATAGTGATTGTCTTCACACGACCCCTCACCTCGGTGTCTACAACAATTTGGCCCTTGCCAACGGCCTCAAGCACCGTATCATCTCCCAAAATCACTCTCCTTGGATTAATGAGAGCATACGAATGAAAACAAGTTTTATGTGGTGACATGTGGCTTGTAGCCCCCGAATCAACAATCCACTCACTCGTACTACCATTGCACGATACATTGCTTGCCATGTTTGCATACTCATCACCAACCTCAATCCAATCACTCATGCTTGCATCACCCTCGATACCATCACTCATGCTTGCATCACCCTCGATGCCATCGCTCATGCTTGCCTCATATCTAGCCGTAAATGCGTACTCATCATCGTCACGAGTTTTAGTATTGTTTGCACTCTCCCCTTTCTCATCCCTCTTGCGTTTGAAGCAAAATTTGGCAATGTGGCCCTTCTTACCACAATAGAAGCACACCTTGTCGCTTGAGCTCCCACCGCCTCCATTCTTGAATTGCTTCGCCACGAGTGCCGCTCCATCTTCTCGAGACTCGTTCTCCTTTCGCCGCGAAAGCTCGTGCAACAACCGTGAGGTCACATAGTCCAATGTGAGCTCCGTAATGGGTCTTGACTCCATCGCCACGATGAGGTACTCGTATGATGATGGAAGGCTCTCCAAAAGTGTCATCACGATGTCACCATCCGTAACCGACACGTCGCAACCGTTGAGTTGATCCGCGAGAGCTTTGACCTTGTTGATGTGCGCCAACATGTCATCTTCTTCGCCCATCTTGATGGTGAAGAACTTGCGCCTCAAAAACAAAATGTTGGCCAATGTTTTCGCTTCGTGAATGTTGCAAAGCTTGGACCATGCTTCCGCGGGTGTCTTGCACGAACGAATGTGCGCAAGTTGCGAATCCGCGAGGTTGAGTGCCAAAATGGCAAATGCCTTCTTCTCCCTCCTCGTGTACGCTTGCATGATCCTAGGATCCGTAGAAGAGAAAGGAGGTTCCTCACTACCCTCGACAATCTCCCACAACTCCTTCTCGGCCATCACCATCTCCATTTTGAATTTCCACAAGTGGAAATTCACCCCATCGAACTTGTCCACGACCTTGGGACCCTCACCCTCAAAAGATGCCATGATCCTCACTTACGTATGCCTCCCCACACAAATGAAACCTCAAACTCAAACACACAACTTTGTTTTTGTGATTTTTTTGCTTTGATATTGCACCTTTGTGCACCCAATGGGTTTAAAACAACCCCAAACACTAGATCAGCACTTTTGTGCTCCACACACGCCTCCCAACACTCAAATGTGAGAACCCTCACCCAAAAATGCAAAGAGGCTCACCAAAACCCCTCAAATCACTCAATGGAGCTCAAAACAACTCCAAATGCTTCAATACGACGCCTTAGTGTCCCCAAACACTCAATGCACGTCAATGACACCTTTGTGTCCTTCAAGAGCACTCACTCAATGCACATGAACTCACACAAGTCCCTCAAAACCCCAATCGCATTGAAATTGCTCAAAACCGCACCTTTGTGCACAAACTAGCTCCAAATGAAAATTTGAGCACCCCAAGAGCATGAAACACATGCAACACCTCAAAGCAAGTGCCTAATCACTAGGATCAGATGGTAGACCCTCCACGAGAGTCTTCACACCTCACAAATCACTTGCATTTACTCAAATGCTCACAATTGAACCAAACGAAGTTCCACTCGCAACGAAGAGATAGAAGAAAGAAAAGAAGGAGATCAAGGGAAGAAATTGACCAAAGAGAGTGCTCCAACATGTAACTTCAGCCCATGCACACCTCCAAGAAACACCAACGCTTCAACAAGCTCCAAAACCTCCAACAATGCTCCAAAACCGCCCGTTGCGCACCGACCTCAAAATACTTGCACAAATGCAATCTAATACTCATGAAACACACATGAGTGGGCCCATAACCTATTGAAGGTAGAGAAGATTGCACAAGGCACACACACAAACACAAGGAATGCGTAGAAAGAGATAATCTTTACTCAAAGGCCTTCCACCTTAAGTAGTGTACACTAGGAGGTCACCATGGACAAACCATATGGGATAACTCATCACAAGGACACTCTAGAGATCAGCCCATGCCTAACCCCTCCTCCCACACACCATTATTTAGCACCCGTACGTCTTTGGCTTCTAGCAATACTACGTTGCATCAATTACCTCAATAGCAACCGCCTCTCCTTCGTCTTTGCTCCAAATCAACCGAGACATAGGTTTTCGGAAAGCCAAATTACAGATGTGCGTGTTCCCAAAAACTCAGTCTCGTTCGCCTCACCAATCGCTTGATATCGTCCGTTGAAGTTGGTTGTCTCGTTCGTAGCCGGCAGTTGACCTCCTCGCACTAAAACGACTGCCTCTCCTTCGTCCTTGCTCCAAATCAAACGCGCCTTAGCTTTTTGGAAAGCTCACTTTCAGAAAAATTCGCCCACCGGATATGAACTTCAACCTCCGCGTGACGCTCTCGATCTCGGCTTCCAAAGTTGCTGCTCTAAATCTTGCGCGGCAGTAGACCTTGCGCCACTAACTCGACCACCGTCGCCTCGTCTCTGCTCCAAATGTAATGAGTCTAGGGTTTTTGGAAAGTCAACTACACGATCTACAACTCCTCCAATTTTCAAGACCTAACTATCTTCGTACTAGAATCTATGTTGATAAGAAAACAACCTATGACTATGTGGTTCGGGGGAAGAGAGAGGAAGAGGGACACATACTCTACTAATCAACTAACATATAATAAACCCCATCTAATAGACTAAAGAATAAACTCAACACTAAGTTAATAAAATAAGACTAAAACAATAGGAAATTAAAATGCTAAAATAACAAACCACGAAGAATAACTCAAGCAACTAATAAAATAAACTAATCAACAAGACTAAACTAATGAACTAAAATGACAAGCAATAAAAATAGACTAGAATCATCGAGTAAAATAAAAGGGCAAACGGCCCAATTGCACATAATCAAACAATCACATCGTTAGAAGTAAATAAACACACAAAATTATCTAGATAAAAAGGAATCTAAAATTGTCAATCAAAACCGAACACTAAATGCAAACAAATCCGGAAATTTGTCTAACCGGCTAAAATGTCCCGGTTAGATAAATATAATTTGCTAAACATATCAAAACTATAGAATTAAGAGTTTATCACTAAAGTGAACCGTTTCAATGGTTCACAGTAGGTGTACGAATGATTGTCTTTCATTTCTAATCCAATTAGATTGCTAACTTGGTATTCATAATCAATGCTTGTGATAATCAGATTGGAAACTCCTGAAGTTGAAACAAGTATGCCATTTAAATCATCTAAATCCTTTTTAGAGACAACACACCGTTGTGACTACTAAAATTATAAGAAATGTTTATAATATCAAAATGATAAATGACCAGTGGCCGCCACATAGGGTATGTTGAGTAGTGCTCAATGTCAATTTTAATGTCTTGAACAAATATCTTAGGTATTTGTACAAGACAAAAACAATCTCATTAAATCTCACTATTCCTCTTTTGATTATTTATTAAGAAAAAAATCAATCTCATTATTTAATAAATATATAATACTACATATAAATTGAAGACAAACAGAAGTGCTTACCATGAGAACTCTCGCCCGTTTTCATTGATGTGCATCTTAAATTGAGAGGAATTGGTATCTTGCAACTCTTTTGTTCACGAATAAACAAATTCCAACTTCAAAAGTAAAGTATGCGGTCATCAGGAATTTCGGACCCCACTGATTCTGCACTGATTCAGTGCGATTTCCGATATTTCAAGGGTTCGTACGATTTTCGCACTGATTCCGCATTGTTGCGTCATTCATCGCAACTACACTGATATGACACGATGTTCGTACAAGCGGATATAGTACTGATTCGACACGATTGATACATCCATTGAAAACGTATGAATTCAGCACTCTTTATAGTCGTCAAATGTCGTGTTTTAATCGTCTTTAAAACTACACTGATTCAGTGCGTTTTTCGTGCGACATCATCTTTTTCCATATCTAAATTTTATTTTCTTTCTATATCTAAATTTGATCAAAATAATATTATTAAAAAATATAATATAATATAATATAAAATATAAAATAATTACTTTCCTCACTACCCACTTCAACTACACGGAAATTGCGCGCACATGCGGTGGGGCCCACCATAGCTAACCAAGCTCTATCGCCAACGGTGGGATTTGAACTCTCAACCTCCCGGTTGCCACCCAAGTTCCTAACCACCAAGCCACCTCAAACTCTTCATGCATAGAATAGAACTCCAGTGGTAATTATCAAACTTTTATTTTCATCGGACTTTGAATGTTTTTAACTATGTGAAAAAAACTTTTTTTCCAAAACTTTTTTTTGCACTAGATTATGCAGGACGTTTTCTATATCTAGGATTTTTTTCATAATTTTTTGAATTTTTTAAATTTTTGCCAAAATCGTGATGGCAGATCAGCTGTGAGCTGTTTTTTGTTTTCAGCGGACTTTGAATGTTTTTAACTATGTGAAAAAAACTTTTTTTTCAAAACTTTTTTTTGCACTAGATTATGCATGACGTTTTCTATATCTGGGATTTTTTTCATAATATTTTGAATTTATTTATTTTTTGCCAAAATTGTGGTGGTTGTGAGCTATTTTCTTTTTTGCTCCTATGATGGAAAGTACAATGATAACCAATAATATCAAATTTGAATTCTAAAAATATAAAATGTCATTTCTTTGAAATTTTAATGTGTATTGCTTCTAAACTTTATAAATGAAGATCTAAAAATGTTTTGGGAAATTAAACCGGAAGTATAATTTAAAGAAGATTCTTGGAATATTCCAAAATAATCCAAAATAATATAAAATATTTTGAAAGATTCCGAAAGATTCCAAAAGATTCCAAAAATATATTAAAATATTGTACACGGATGTCGTACGAAAATAATTTGCATTATAATAGATACTGAAATCGCACGAATATAATAAATGGCATTAATATGATACGTATACGATACTGAATTCGCATTAACTAAAACCGCACGTTATCCGTGTCTTATCAGCCATGTGATGTAAATACACGATTAACGCACGGATTCCGTCAAGCACGACTTTCGTGCGGAAACAACACTTTTTTGATAATCATTGAAAAGACACTGCATCGACACTCTAGTAATGCATGTCACTTCCGTACCGTAACGACACTTCTAAATGCACGTATGACGTGCGGAATCAGTGTTTAACGATAAACGCACTGAATCAGTGCAGAATCAGTGGGGTCGGAAATTCCTGATGGTGATTTAAACTATGTAGATGCTTCATAGATGCCCCATTCAACATCAACACGATTTCTTCTTCTTCTTTAGTAAGAATGCCACTTTCTTTAAGTGGTATTCTTTTTTTAATACTATGTCCAATACTACATTTGAAGAACCTTTTGACTGACTCGATATCAAGGTCTTTCACTAAAATAAAGTATGGAATGATCCTTCGTGATATTGAAGGGCAACTCCGGCTTAGAAGTCCCACAAAATTGTTGCTTTTGTTTTGTCCTTATGATAACTCAAAGATCGATAGAAACTCCGGTCGTTAATGAAGGGCTGGTGTGAATAGAGTGTCTGTTCGTTTGGATAACGAGCCAGTGCCCACGAGATAAAGGTTCATTAATCCCAAACTACTCTCCCCTAAGATAACTCAAACATGTTAATGTTACAACTTAATGTTACAAGTACAATTACACAAAAACTACATGTATCTCAAATTATGCTTCATTTATCATGTTGTTTTAGAGTTAATGAACACCCTTGAACTACTTTCAAACTATGGTAAATTGATTGTTTTTAGCAACTTGAACAACTTGGTGCAAATGGGGCTTTAGAGCCTCCTTCCATGCTTGGATCGGTCCGGCAGTAAACAATGACTTCACCACCACCGAAATCTGCAAAGCACTTCCATGTGCACCAGTAGAGAGGGCCCCCACCAATCTGTATACTCAAATATACGTGCCATGCACCTAAACTTAAACGCAACAAAGAAAGGAGCCAATGAAAGGTGCCACCGATGAGCAGTGAAACTCAATGTCCACTCACCCTCTCCCAGTGAAGTTTGAGACCTCAGTCCTTGTCGTTTTCCTCATTCCACCAGAACCGATCATACATGGAAGCCCGCCCTTACTTCCATGCAAGGGGGGCAGTGGGTGGCCGGTCCTCAAAAGGAGGAAGCTCCACCGATATGGATGGAAACAGGAGGATTCTAGTGTATAAATTTCATTTGTACCGATATGGGTGGAGCATGGGTGGTTCTTGAGACCTCAATTCTTGTCTTCTAGTGCCTTCCACCCACTGCCCCCTTGCATGGAAGTCCGCCCTTAGTCCTAAGTCTGGAATCATCGTGGTCGCGGTCAAGGGAGGTCACTGTCAGCGCGGTCTTAGAGACGAGGTCGCGGTTGTAGGCCAGAGGATCGACGTGGATTTTAGGGTTCGGCGGACTAAACCTTCTTGCTTCGACAGTTCGACGTCGTCACTCAATCTACGGCTTGTCAGCTTAGCTTATCGGGACTTAACTTACTACTCCTTGCGCCATCTCGCTGATACCGCTTCCTTTTAGAATTAGAGAAATTCGCATATCCTTTTCGTGGCACAAATTCGTGTTAGGGCGAGCTCTGGAACGGACCTGCGACAGGCCGGGCACGACAGGCGGTGTACTGTAGCCGACGTTTTATGATTGTGTAGGGAACCGCATTGGTCGCAATTTGGGATCCGGGAATTGATGGCAACATGAGGTGTCTCGGGCATTCGAGTGAAGTGGACTAAAGTAAGCACGTTCATGGGATACGCAGGTGAAGCCGGTGGGGTTAGGGTTTGGGGTGTTCACGTCGGTCCTACTGTGGCGGAGCATCGAGGATTCTCGGGGTTCGATTTTGTTGTTTGGAATTTTACAAGACTTGGGGGTTAGGGTTACTGACTCTTGTGTGCGGTGTTGGTGCTTTTTCCGAGGGTTTACGGCATGAAAGAGGTTTTGTTATGTTCAGTAGCACGGACTGGTGGAAGTCGGTGCAGGGCTGTTTTGAGTCGTTGACGGTGTAAGTTCAACGCTGCAGGTTAAAGAGAGAGAGTTGCCAAGGGTTTGGTTAGAGTTTCATGCTTGGGAGCATGGGAGACCGAGACATGCAGTTCGGCATGGCGCCCCTGCATCACAACAGGGACTACCATTCACCGCACCACAGCCGCAGCCGGGATGGTGTGGAGAGGAGCAGTACTCGTGAGTTTGACTCGTACCTCGACAATAATAAGGATCGAGATAGGGGTCGTGATAGGTGGAGGGATCGGGAGCACGAGAAAGAGAGGGACAGTCGCTTCAAGGACAAGGACCAACAAAGAGGTGGTCGTGACTACGACAACAACAAAGACAGTCGAGACAGTCGCCGAGAGAGGGAACCTTACATGGAACGGAACGGGCATGGGTCGGTGGGGGGTCGGCCTGGGATGGTTGGAGGATTTGACGGGAGGCCGGGGAGTCGTGACCGGGAGATTCATGGCTCTCGCGACGAGCGTGAAGACAGACACGGCTCTGCAGGTTTGCCTTTCGCTGTGCTGCACGCATCTGATGCCTGTAGGCCGAGTTAGATGGTCACTTGTCACATCCTTGTCTTAGAAAAAGGAAAAAAATGCACTCGATTCTGAAACCTGAGGACTGCTTGGACGGGTGCGAATCTTCCGGGGATTATAAGGTTTCCTTGAGTTCCATTTCGTTTGGGAGTTTCTGAACCATTTAAGGCGTAGGGACCAATCTGTATAGGTATCGGCACCTATTCGATGGGTTCTGCACTCGGACTTGCGCAGTTGGTTCTCTCTGGCTCTCACATACACGTCTCATAATTGTCGTTAGGCGAGCTGGACATCATTTCTGGCCGGGTTGAGGTTATTGGGAGGGCTTGGGACTGGACCAGGAACAACAATGAATGGCTGATTCAAACGTGGTATCTGAAACATATCAGTCCAAATGTATAGTATCGTCTGCTCTGTAGTGTCCAGCTCCGTTAAACTAAGGTGTCTTTTCACGGGGGAGAGTGAAGAGTTGATGTGAGGCGTTGCTGGCATGCATTGGTTGGGTGAAAAAAAAAACGCAAATAAGAATAAGTTTGAGCATCATATGGTGGGGGAATGCAAAGGGGTCACGTGGTCGAGGATCACTTGCTTGGGCCAGCATCAGGGTTTTAGATTCAAGCTAGCCAGGACCTTTTATTTCAACAACCCTGACAACTCAGAAGTTACGACCTGGTATAGAGGATTTTTTATGCGGATATGCAGAATTGTGGGGGACTGGAGGCTATAACATTGGTGGTTCGATGTTAGGTTACGATATGGTATACTTCGAACGTTATTGGAGGTAATAAAGTACTGTCTAAGGGTATTGGCGCATGGGTCGACTTTGAGGTCGGGGTTTCAAGGATTTGTCTGTTGATTGTAAAGGGGTAACGAGGAGATTGAGAAGATATAGCTGTAGCTGCTGCGATATCATGGTTTTCTCGTATATCTTCAATCGAATTTGATCTCAAGTCTTCATGGGGATTGTGGAGGTTACAAGTGGTATGGACTTAGATATTGGTCTTTGGTGTAGACCATTTAGTGTTGAGAGAGCATCAGCAGCAATCCACCCTTTGCTAACCTCTGCATGAGAATCTCTGGTCGCTTGGCTCTTGCCACGTTGAACTATACCAGAGGTGCTGGATTCTGGCTGAAGCAGACAATCTTTGGGTACACGATAAACACCCAATGCCTTTTGGAATAGCTTCTTACTAGTAAAAATGTCTTTGTCCCTCTGTTTGTGTGCTGCTTCGAATATGTGACATGTTTGAGGATCAGTGCCTAGTTGTCACTGTCTGTTATACTTTTTGTTTTGTGGGATCATTGAATTTGAACAGACTGTTTTGTGTGTCGTTCTGAAATGTTGTCTTTCCACGAGCAGGAGTGACAGGGGGCCTTGAAGCAAACACGATATACATATCAAATCTTCCAGACAGCGTCACTGAAGACAGCCTTGCTGCCTTGCTGAGTGAGACAGCAAACATTAAGGTTTAACATCTTCATGCAATGCTTGTGTATCCTGTCATATAGGTTCTTCTTTTTTATTCACGAATTTCAGATGTCGTTCTCGTTCAAGTTAATCTCGAGAGTCTCGGTTTATGTTTTATGATTCACTCGCCCGTATTGGTGTCTATTCCAATTTGCAGATGGACAGGAAGACAGGAGCTCCTATGGTGAAGTTATTTGAAGACAAAATGGGTGGTCGAGAGGCAGAGGTAGTTCTTGACGATCCTCGATCTGGAGCAGGCATCGTCAGTTGGTTTAACGGTATTATCCGATTACTACCCAAGTTTCACAGCTGCACTTGGTTTTTTTGATTCAGGCACCTGTTTGAGTCTTGACAATATGCGAAAGGGAGCAACAATCAGCTCTTGGCAGTTTGCAGTTTGGAATGATGTCTTGGTTTTGTAAATGATAGGGTACGACTTCAAGGGAAGTAAGATTCAAGTGTCCCTGGGACATGTGCCACCTCCCGTGTCCCGTTCCAGTCATGAAAGACAAGGAGACATGTACGGTTCGCACTTCGACAGGGATAGCCACCGATCGGGTTACAGGGGTGGTCGAGGTCGTGGGCGGTATCCGGATCGTATCCCGGTCCCGGGTCCAGCTCCACCTGGCATAAGGCGCGGAGCATCCATGTTTGGCAGAGGCGGATTTGCTTCACCTTCACCCGGGGGATTCAACGACTTCCCTACCGGTGGGGAAAGTTTTGGTCGTAACAATCCCAATGTTACCCCTCGAGAAGGCGACTGGATATGCTCAGAGCCAACGTAAGCAACCAAGCTGTTCTCCTTAACCCTACATAAATACAGCATCAACTCTTTGGTTCACACACTTACCCTGAGCTTGTCACAAACACTTATCAATCCTTTTTATGTGTATAGAATCGTAGACTACTCTGAATTGAATCATTACTCATCAATCATGAGCTAGGAAAATTCAGGTACGGTAATGCAGCATTCTGTAGGAATGTGCTAAATCTCTATACCTGCTAAAGTGTTAAATGATCATGAGTTCTTCAATCTGTAGGAAAGTGTTAAAACTATATGATCCTTCTTCCCCTTCTTGACAGCAATTTGTGTGTCCACCAGGTGTGGGAATTTGAATTTTGCGAGGAGAACGCATTGCAACAACTGCAATAAACCACGGAGGGACATTGGAGAGCTGGGGATGCGAGTGAACGGAGGAGGGTTTAGCCAGGGTGGGTTCGGCGGGCCACCTCATGTGCCGTTCATGGGGGGACCAGTGAACGTTGGGGGAAGGGAGATGCCGAGAGGGTTCAGCGGACATGGTGAGCCACCGGGGGTTTGGGGTCCAGGAAGAGGCAGGTCGAGCGATTTCGAGCACGGGTCGTTACCGCCGATCTCAGACCGAGGCATGTCGGACTTCCGATCAGTGAGAGAGATGCGAGAGCGTGATCTCTATGGAGGTGGTGGCCGCGAAATTGGCCGCGAAATTTTCCGGGAAAGGGAGCGGTTTCATTCACGGCCTCCGTTTGAGAGGGGTCCTCCCATGGACCGGATGCCTCTGGAGCCTTTTGTGGACAGGGAGAGGGGGCCTCCCATGGACAGGGAGAGGGAGCGAGGTGACCCGTATCGCGAGAAGAGAATGCTGGATGGTGTGGATCACCGAGGCAGGCCTGCGAGCCCGCCGCGGTCGCGCTGGGGCGCACGAGAGGACAAAGACCGCAGCAGCTCCCCTGGGCGCAGTTTGTACCGCCTGGACCGGCACCGAGATACACGGCGAGAGGAACGGAGAGATCGAAGAGATGCTCCATACTAAGATGAGATGAGAGACTGGCCCAGAGTTGGTCTACTTTTCTAGTGCTGGAGGAATGATGCTGCTGGGGCAGCTTCTGTTCCCGTTGGTTTTGCACATGGGAAAGCTTGCTGCCAGTCCAGGGTGTGGTCTAGGAGATTAGTTTTCATTGCTGAATGATTGCGTCCTTGTGTGTCTATAGTTTGGGACCTGAAAGGTTGTACAATGCCTCTTGTCAATCGTGGAACAGAAGTTCTTTTCTTGGCTAACCTTCTTTCAATCGGTGTGAGTTTGCTGCAAACCTGACTTTCTAGATTGCTGATGGATTTGAGTGTCAACCCCCTCACGTTTGGTGCATCCCAATGGAATTGGTTTTGACCTTGACATTGGCCATAATGCCAAGTGCTAGGTTGTAATGGCCAAAGATCAAAATGCCAAGGTTGGGTATGCTATGTAGGCTAGGTATGTGCAATATGCTAGGTATGTTGGGAATTCTTTGGCATTTTAATTTTCGTCTGATTATGTGATCTTGGGCTTTGGTTATGTAGTCTAAGGTAGGAAAACCAAATACGGTTAATGCCCTCAAGGCGTGCACTAGAGTTTTTTAAAAGCAGGGAGGTGGTAGACCGGAAATGGAGAATTTTTGCATGACGAGGATTAGTAAAAATTTACTAAAATTTACTAATTTTTTTTTGAATTTTTAGTAGCCTTGTGTGCGGTTTTCTGTGATATTAGTTAACCGTTTTAGGTGCTTTCATGTGTAGAAAAGGAAGAGTCTAGTATACAAGAAGGGGGTTTGACAAACTTCCCACTTTGAGAAATTGTAGATAATTATTTACGGGGAATAAAAATACGAAACAACTTGCATTCTTCATCATTTCTTCTTCATCTCAAAAAAATTTCACATAATTTCTAACTCCATTCCTTCTGGTCAAATCACCTTATTTTCACCGTTTTTGGTTTTCCTACCTTACATGGTGCGTTGTGGTTTTTGATTTTGACTTTGTGGTTTTTGACTATAGCAATATTATTTTTGGCTATAGTAATATGGTTTTTGACCATGGCAACTTGACATGGCATTATAGTCTACATTCTATCCAAAATTGTATATCGTATATCTTTATGAATAGGGGTTGATATGCCTCAGATCCGAGATCAAACTTATGTGAAGATTGAGAAGGTTTGGACAAGCCAATGGCAAAATCTTTAGAGAATGAGCCTTTGCAATTCAAGGAGAGAGTGCTACGCTTTCATTCTCTGAAGATTGAGAATGGGGAGAAGAAAGTGTTATAACCCCTAATATGAATAAATGCCGGATCATGAGTGCTATCCTTCAAGCTAGCTTTGGAAGTTGCTATGGTTTATTGTTTCTAAATTAAAGGAAGAAATTACAGAGGTATCTTGCACTTACATAATATTCTTTAAGGTAGAGGGACCTAATTATGACACTTTATTTTGAAAATTGCAATCAATGCCTTTCATGGAAATATATTTTAAAATAAAGAGCATTCCTAGAGAGTGTCACAATTAGGTGAGTGGCACAATCAGGTGCTTCCATCTTAGCAATAGAAAGAACTCATTATAGATGGCAACTCAAAATGAAAATTCAAATACTCTATCAATTACTAATTTGTCCTAACATTAAATTAAACATGAGATTAACCCTAAACCCTAAATATTAGTGGTTTTGATTAACCCTAAACCCTAAACACTAACGCACAACCGTCGACGAAAATCATAATCTATCATGTCCTTTGGTACAAACTCCATATTTTTTAATTTGAATACAAATTAAAATATTTCACAATGAAGTGTCTATTGTTACACTCTTGAATTACACTCTTGAATTTCTCACATTTAGGAAGTAAATAAATAAATGTATATTTAGATGTATATTTAGGAAGTTGCAAGCGAGGCTAGATTGACGACGACGACGACGACGACCACGCTGACGCCTACGCCTTCCGATTCCCTTTGTAATTTTCTTCGGTAAAAACCCTCTCCGAGTACCTCATCGACGAAATTAAAGTAAAGTTAAAAACAAAGTTACTCGTTTTTTGGATGATGGTTTGCAGTGTGTAAATTTGAAAATTGCTTGAAGACCACTTTGTGAAAAAAATTCCAAAAAAATTAAAACTAACAAGTAAGAAATGAAAGGTGTTCATATAAAATGAAATAAAATAAAATTTACACAAAAAATGAATGAAGTCGATCTTTGCTTTTGTTTTTAAAATATGTCAATTGATTTTTAAATATTGTTTGAAATAACTTTTGCAATAACCTTTTGAATAGCCATCTATATAACCTTTCAAACAACCTTTCAAGTTTCCAACTCCAACTTCAATCTCTTCTTTCTTTTCACGACCATATAGGACCAATAATACCAAAGGACATGACGACGACGGTCACCACGACGACGACGACGACGATTTTCCTTCATATTTTTCTAGGATAAAACCCTCTCTGAGTTCCTTGTCGACGGAATAAATATATAAATATATAAATATATAAATATATAAATATATAAATATATAAATATATAAATATATAAATATATAAATATATAAATATATAAATATATAAATATATAAATATATAAATATATAAATATATAAATATATAAATATATAAATATATAAATATATAAATATATAAATATATAAATATATAAATATATAAATATATAAATATATAAATATATAAATATATAAATATATAAATATATAAATATATAAATATATAAATATATAAATATATAAATATATAAATATATAAATATATAAATATATAAATATATATGTGTGTGTGTCATTTGGTATAAATTTCAAGACCAAATGTTGTTAAAATAAATTAAAAAAAATGATAGAAGTTTGAACTAAGTTTTTTACTTCAAAAATCAATTCAAAAATACTTGCAAGTGATTTTTTTTTGAAATTTACACAACAAGAACTTTAGATTGTATTTAAAAACTTCATTTTGTTTTACAATTTTAAGTGATTGTTTAGTATATTCATTGGGGGGCAAAAGTACGCACCCACGTGATTCCTAAACCTAATTTTAAGCACTCCCCATGGGGAATAGTGGCCCAAATTCTGAGGTGTTGTAGAAAAGGACTAATGAACCTTATAAAAGCCTTGTCGGGGCCACTGTGTTTTTTAAGGGTGAATAATAATGAAAAGCATAATGACTACCTTTATATGAGGTAGAAACCATTAATGGCAGGTGTTGACTATGAATTTCTTGAATGTAGGCTATTGTTAAATTATGACTGTAGGCTATTGTTAAAAATATATAATCATTTTAATAGCCTATCATTAAAATGATTATATATTTTTAAAAGGAGTTAGTCTCCATTTCTCAAAAAAGATTTCAATGCATAAAAAAAAAATGTGTTATTTAGATATCATGTGGATAAGTTGGGAATTTTGAAGTATTGCTAACATAATGAGAGAATTTGTGAGAATTTTTAAGGTGTTGTGAACATGATGTGAAAATTTGTGAATTTCATAAACATTGCCAAAATCATGAAATGCTACTTCTGTACTTGTAGGGTACATTTACATTTGTCAAGACTATTTTTAACTTAATCACACTTTGGAAACAATCATGTTTATGGAAAAACTACATTAACTTTTTCCATCTCCAACTTAAAGTACAAGATTGTGTAGATAAAATTACAGTGACTGCCAAAACTGAGTACGAACACAGCTTACTGAAATTTAACAAACAATGTAGGGAAATTGGATGCGTCAAAAATGAAACCATAAATTGCACAAGATTACCATTGCAATCAGTCATACTTCCATGGGGATTGAGGTTTATTACACACATGTATGCATGTTAAAAAAAAAGTAAAGTGAAGTTCAGTCCAAAACTCAGTTTTGCTCACATTAGCTGGAACAAAGTTAAAAATTTGTCCACCTACCCTTAGCAACTATAACAGCTGCAATGTGCTTAAGCATGCTTTTATACAAGTTCTTACACTCACTGGGAGTAATTGAAGCCCAACAATCCTCAACACGCTCCCACAATTCTAACATTCCTTTGGGAGGTCTCTCATATTGGTTGAGTCGACGTTTTAAAGTTGCCCACAAATGTTCGATCGGATTCAAGTCTGGAGATTGCGCCGGCCACTTCAAAAGAGTGAATTCTTGCGAATTCAGCCAACAGCGCACACTCTTGGATGTATGCTTTGGGTCATTATCCTGTTGAAAAATCAAATTGGCAGGATCTAGATTGTATGTATGCAGTGTATGAACCAGTTCTCGCTCTAAAATTTCTCTATACATGTACTGATCCATTCTTCCCTCAATCCTACACATCATACCAAGGCCACTCGGAGTCATGCAACCCCACATCATCACTCCCCCACCTCCAAAGTTGACAGTTTGTTGCACCATTCCAGCACTTCTACTCTGTCCATCACGAAACCAACACCAACTGCGACCATCAGAGTAAAATCGGTTGATTTTTGTTTCATCAGAAAATACTACACAATCCCAATCATCATCAGTCCAATGGCAATGACGTCTAGCAAATTCTAATTGTCCTTTAATTTGAAGAAGTGTGAGCTTTGGTTTCTTTTGCTTCACTTCACATTTCAAACCTGCTTTTCGTAACATTCTCCTCACAGTACTATCACTCATACCAACATGAAGCTCCTCTCAAGTAATTTCCAACTTTGTGTGCAGTTTCTAAGCCACCTATAGTGATTTCTCTCACACAAGCCCTGCGATCAGCTGCACTGTACACCTATGGCCTGCCACCAAAACTGCGATTCACATCACTCAACTCACTCAAATGTTGCTTACGAAATTGTGCAACCCAACTTTGGGATACTTGTAAGTCTCTAGCAACATTTCTAGTACTTTCACCCCTCCTCAACTTTTCTAAAGTAGCTTCTTCTATCTGCTTTCTATCAACAACAGAGAGAGACCTTAATGAAACCATTTTGCTCAATTTGCATACATGATGTGCATTGAATAGGGACACAATTATAAATGTGAAGGCCAAGAACATGCCCATCCAAAAAAATAGACCCAGAAAACCACTTGTGCATGTCAAATTTGTAGCATTCACCGCGTAATCCAAGTGTGAGCATAACTGAGTTTTAGAGCTAATTTACTTTGATCTATATCTTTCTCAAATCATTTTGCATTGCTGGACTTGTAATTTGGTAGCCACATCATTTACTTGAATGTATACTTGTGCCGTCAACTGATTTGGCATTAAATGCAGTAAATTATAAAATATGAATGGCTAAAGGTAGACTAAGCTATTTCGTACTCAGTTTTGACAGTCACTGTAAGTATGTAGGACGTCTATGTTCTTTCACTAGCTTTTGGCACTCCTACATTATATCATTGCAAGAAAATGAATTTGGATTCCTTTTAAAGGTATATACAACTAAATTCCATTGCGGCTTCAAATTAATCATTTGAAAAGGAACATTCAACATAATTACCAATGGGAATTGGAGAAAAGACAATGTTGCATAGTGTAAATGTATTTCGAACAATTCTGTTATTAAACTTTGAAGTTTGAAGGACACTTTCTACTTTGACTTCACACTCTAAAATGTTAAGGTAGCTCCTCGAGAACATTAACCACAGTTGTATACCCGGGGGTGCACTTTTTATTAAACCTTGGATCACGTGCATTCATAACCCCTTTAAAATACCCATTGTATACATTAGAATATATATTCTTATGTATGTATGTGTAATGAAAATATATAACCCCATTTTTAGCCCTAAATATGCTTTTTGTATGTATATGTAATACAATAGTGTTCAAATTAATCCCCCTTTTGTGCATTCACATGATTCCTCACACACAAAATAGTGCACCCTGAGGTTGTGCACTCATGCTCATAAAGATAGTAGTTTATGAGGATGTAATGGCATTGCAATTGCAACCAACCAGAGCAATAATCTACTCCCAACTCTCAATCAATACTGTAAAAACTTCCATGTACCTTACAACATAATTTTCTTTTTTGTTGTCTTTGCCCTACTAGTGGAGAGACTATGAAAACACATCATTTTCAAGAAGTTACATGGCTGAACAATATAAACAAGCCATAAAAGTAGATCTATGGTAAATACTAAGACAAAGACTACACAATTAACTGCTTATTTTAAAAAGTGCCACATGTCATATAGTTTCAGGTGACACGGACCTCTCAAATTGTCGTGGATAATCAATTTTGTCACGAGGCTGTCGAATCTGACCCTCAGGTAACAGTATGAGAAAAAAAAACACTCTTTGGATGGCAAAATTGCAACCATGTTTCAAGGCTTAGGTAAGTCTTTGGAAATGGTGTACCATGGTGTCTATGCACACTCACAGCCTCCTCGTTGTCTCCATGGCTATGGCTTCCTCAACCCCATTGATAATGCCGAACTTAGAGCATGCCCACCAGCGACGTTGGTATTCTTACTTCTGAACCTGGTATACCAGCCTAGACCTATTTCCGAGCTTGATATACCAGCTCAGACTTAAATTTGCTAGAGAAGAGGAGTTTGGCTGCTATCCACAAGCAATATATCAACCTCGAACGCTCTAGTTCGCAAAAAGTCTTCCCAAGTCAAATCAAGACCTCAATTTCTAGCAAGAAATTTGACGTTGTTTCAAATGGTGGCTGAAATGGCGGGCAAGGCCCAGTTGCACACGCAGAATGACCAACTTGGCCCCCGGACAACGCCGTGTGCCTCCTCCAAATGGCAAGAGCTGGAAGTGATGACCTTGCATGTCCACCTCTGGATTGGCCACAAAGCGAACCGGGTCGAACTCCTCTGTGTTGTTTCCCCACATCACAGGGTCTCTCTGCAAGGAATAGATGTTCACCAGCACCTGCGCACGCGTATGCGCACTCATCTTCTCAGTTTCTGCACAAAAAATTACTACCTCTGTCCCAATATAAAACACACGTCCTAAAATTCAGCACAGTGTTGGAAACATTGTGCTGAATTTTAGGACGTGTGTTTTATATTGGGACAGAGGGAGTAATCATTTTGTGTCACATGCGCTTGAAAAAAGTATGTACGTTGATGTGGCATGAAAACGCTAATTAAACGCAAGTGTCTCTACCCCAGTAGAAATCCAAAAGAGTTGTGTGATATCTATGTTCATTACTCTTTTCACATAATCTTTAGTACAATTTGCACTTGACAATCTTAAAAATACCATAATGTCTTACTACATATCACAATTCTAAAAAATTCATTCTTTAGAATGACGAGACCCCAACATGCTACTCTTACTTTTATCTCATTTTGTTTCGCCTTCTAACTTTGTGACTTTGAAGTCACTATTCCCACGATAATTCTATTAGAAGAATGGGTGCCGACCAATGTCGTAATGGTATTACCCAATTCTTGATGAAATGAATGAATTAGAGTCATTATGAGAAGTAGTGAATCTAGGTAGTTTTTGAGTGTTGTAACGTTGCAGTGCACCTAGTGATCCCGCTAGTGATACACCTTTTGTGTCCCAACTCTACCCCCCCGGACATTAATGCAATACCTATTCATCCATGGGTCCCATTTTCTGAAATTTCCATTTTGGGCATCCTAGGGTCTTTTTTTGACAACCTTTTTTCAAAATTGGGGCCTACGGCTTTGATTTAGTTCAGGAGGACTCCATCGGGAATTTCAAACCCTTAGAGAAAGGGGTTATTTTTTAAAGTGTGCCCCTACATGCACAAAATAGGGGGGAATTTTTGTTCTCTTGCATTAATGCCCAGGGGGGAATTAAAGTCTTTTCCTTTTGTGTTGTTCCCCATTCATTTGTGGGATTTTGCCATTACTTGTACCATATGTCTCATTTTCATTCAAGTTGCTAACTTTTGACCTTTCAAACCATAGTGCATAGGGAGTAGTGAAGATCTTTCACAAAGGCCAATCTACTAAACATGAAGATATGAAAAATGTAGAAGTAGGTTGGACATGCGCTTTAGTAGATGGTTAGACTTTGTGAAAGAGCAAGTCGGACCAGAGTTGCAACTTTTCTGGTAAGGAGGCAAAACTGAGAAGGTACAAGGTAAAGTCAAGGCACCTAAAACCGACCATGTACACAAAACCAACCACCCTAGATTCTTGCCTAATTTCTAGATTTTCAAAGGGAAGATGTACCTCATTTGTACATTAGAGCATGTGATTGGTTTTTGGTAAACCTACAACTTTCACTTTGAAAATTTGTACTTATTCGACTAATTATCAAAAAAAATAAAAAAATAAAAATGAAAACTTCTTAATTTCTTATTGCTAAAAGAGGAAAATACTCAAAAATATCGATTCATCTATCCCATGTATAGTGTATGTCTTAACTGATCGGTTTTAGGTGCTTTGGCCTTACATTACAAGCAAACCCGTCGCTTTTTATTGACTGAAATCAAGGAGACCCTTGTCCTATGTGACCAAAAGCACTCACGAACTCTGGAATCATGGTTCAAAATAGCAGTGAGAAGCGACCAATTTCCTTGAAGTAAGAGAGGTAGAGGAGCTCACCTGGGTGCGCGGGGGAACCTGGAAACCAAGCAGACGGGTGCCGCACTGCTGGTCCGAGGCTTCATGAGGGAAGGAGAAGGCACACGGCGGGTGCAGCCGGAACAGCTCCTTCACCACCGCTTGCAGATACGGCAGCTTGGCCATGTCGCTCTCTTGTACCATCATGTCCCCCCCGCCGTTGCAGCAATTGCGCTCCAGCTCCTCGCACACATGCTCCACCACCTCCGAGTGCCGAGCCAGCGCTTCCACCGCCCACTCCACGCACGCCCCTTCTTCCGGCTCGGAGCTCGTCATGTCCTGCAACCACCATATATCCATCATCCATTTATCCCGCACGTGTAGAATGTAGCCAGCGGGTACATTTGCCGAGGTGAGGTTCCCAATACTACATGTGTCCCATCGATCAATTCCCAGTGCAAATCGGTTACAAATCACTATTAGGATTAAGGTCGAGCCACCTAAAACCGACCAGGCACCTAATGCCGATAATTTCTACACATGGCTTTCATTTCAGAACGCAAATCTAAATATGTCATAGAGCCTTTATTGTTTGTTGACCAAAACGATAAGCCATCTATGGTCTACCTAGATGTGCATTCTAAAATGAAAGCCATGTGTAGAAATTATCGGCTTTGGGTGCCTGGTCGGTTTTAGGTGGCTCGACCTTAGTAGGGGTTGTCACTGGACATCTTTTGAGAAGATTGGAGTCAAACGTGGAACCAATCGTGGCCATTCTCTATGAAGAAGGTGTGACAGTTCCCTTAGAGGCCGTGTGAAGTATGAGAATGAACGTGACGGCTTGTTCACAAGGAACCTTGACCGATTCACTGCCAAGTAAATATTACTGCCAAACTGCAGATTATAGCAAGTTTTGCAAGTGGTTGTTCAATTTAATTAGCAAGTGTTCACCAAGAATTTACCATCATTCTTGTACCATTTACTGCCTAGTGAATGTGTCAAGGTGCCCTGTGGTTAATCTTTTCCCTAGATGACTTCTCAATCTTCACGGTTTCTCAACCCTCACACGGCGCATTCTTCACTTCCACAGGAGAAGAATGAAACTTCTCAATCTTTTGAGAATGGGATCTCCACAATTCAAGACGAAAGTACCATGTACGCATTCTTTGAAAAGTGAGTCTAATGCGAAGAACACTACAAGCACAGGCGTCGTTTCTCACTCTAGAGGATTGTGTTCATTGTCGCTTTTCACTCTACATGTTTGTCCTACATGAGCAATAGCACTCACCAAATCCAACAAGAAAGTTGGTGATTGTAAAGTGGTCAAAAGAGTGAAAAGTGACACCTTCTCTTTGAAGTGAAAAGAGGCGTGATACTGATTGCTACGCTTATTAGCAACATTGCTTGAGTTGCTAGCAAACCTAGCACACAGTGTATGATTCTAGTGGTGTACGAGGCTTCCTTCAAACACCAAGGATTTATGGTTTAGGCACGACGAATTCAATTGATCATACCGTGAATCAAGAACATGATTCAGATGCAGAATCAGTGAAGAATAAATATTAACAGAAATTGGAGAAAAGAGAGTTCAGTTCCCGGTCACATGAGTACTGAGCCTTGAGGAAAAGCAAACCCGGAGTCAGGGTGGGTTGGGGTCACGTACCAGGACGAGATGGAGGTGGTTCCAGTACGCGGCGAGAGGCGGAAAGCACAGGGAGGCGAAGCTGTTGGAGAGCGTGACGCGGCCCATGGCGGAAGGCCGCGCTCCGAACTCCATGTCGTGCAGCTTGTAAAACTCCTCCACCGCGGCCACCGACGACAGCACCAGCACGTCCACTTGCGACCACGGCAGCCTGAACTGCATCACGGCGCCGTGCCGCTTCACCAGCTTGTGCAACGCCACGGCCGGGCGCCGTCGCAGCACGTAGCTTTGAAACCAAAACTCCCATGCCGCTGGCCTTGGTGGCCGCCCTCTCAACCTGCTCACCCAACATCATTCATAAAAACCATCAGGGTGATGGCCTGATATGGGTAACCCTCTCCAAAAATAGTGTGATTTTTGAGAAATATCTCTTTGGTAAGAAAAAAACATTGAAAAATTACAAAAACTAGTGTGTCATAGACACCACAACTGCAACTATACACATGGTGTTAAAGACAGAATTTCTAGCACACATAAAATGAGTTGGACATAAGTCGCACTATGTGAGACACGTAAAAGTGATACCCATATCAGGCCATTCCCCATCAATTGCCAACACTGATCGATCGAGCTCTTCCTTGAGGACGGTGCTTCAATCCATCTATCATTCGGAGCCATGGAAAGAATTTTTCTCTTACCTTACTCTGTGAAACATGAGGTTGAAGGCAGCCCACACCATAACGCACACGAAAAACCGAACCACAAGCGGAAATCCATTTGTTGTTGTTGTTGTTGTTGTTGTTTCCGGCCCAAGAGTAGAATTAGTGCTCCAGTGATGTGGAGATTCTGTCCAACGAAGCTCTGGCAGATTATTAATCTCCATCGCCAGAGGGGAATACTGAAACGCTCACAAAACTGCCATGACGGTCTCTCAGCTAGCTTATTATTAAGCGACTGGAGTGATCGAGTGCCGATTCTAGAAAGCTATATTGTTCTGACGGTGTTGTTGAATTGGCTGTGTGGCGATCGACGAATTTGGAGGTCTGGATTGTAAAGAGTGAGAAGAACAGTTAGAGCTTGTCAGTACTACTACTGTGTAGCATATGGGGCCATCACCCACATGATCGACTGTAGATGCAGATGCGCATAAGCCAAAAGTTAAGGTGGTCCGTGTCGGTTATATACGGCAATTCATGTGATTACTTGTAAAGGAGAAAAAGATAGAATCCCGGATAGTTTGCACGGCAGTTTGACTCGGACCGTTGTCCCGCTTGACGGCAGGCGTCAGAACTGAATGAAATTCAGTCTCCCTCGACTCCGTCGCTAGCACATCAAATTACGCCAAGTCTCGGAAGGTACGTAGTGAACACACTTGGCCGTACACACTTGGTGTTAAGTGAATTTTGTAGATCTAAGTTAAACTCATTCGTTAGTGAATGTTAGTAACACCATTCTTAGGCCCATTCTTACATTTGGGGCCACATTGAGGGCCAGTCCGAACTCTTTAAATTTCAACCAATTTCAATCAATTGGATCACTCGATTTTTTCAAATCGAGCCCAACGGCTTTATACTAGGGCCGGGCCGGAAGGAACAATTTTCCTATGTGGCGTCCTATGTGGCATCCTATGTGGCATGATTTTAGCTTCAAATCTTTGGGCCCATTTGATGAAATCGGGACAAGTTTTGCCCATGGCCTGAACCCCAAACTTGGGCCGGATTGAATCGGGCTGACCTTTCATCCAGCCCCAGCCTATGTATAAAGTGGGCCTTAATATCAAGTGAGAATGTTCACTAGTAGGAAATGTGTCATATTCACTTACTATAAATGAAAAAGGAAAGAAACCATGCGAAGCACGTGGGCGTGTTAGTGCTGGTGAGTGCTTTTGGTCACAAGATGACAGAAATATAAGCATAATATTGATGAAAAACGACAAGTTTTTAACTAGTGGAACATATCTTGTTAGGAGATTTGTTGCACCCATACCGGTAATCATCTTTAGTCTAAGAGCCACAATTAGTTTAACCTTTTTTACAAAACGTCACACTAATTCCAGTATTTACTATGGTATTCAAATTATTATTAGTTTGAGGATATAATAATAATAATTTATCATTTTATTTTATGTTCAAAAACAAAAAATAGTATTTTCATATACTATAACCTTTGATTTTAGTTGATGATATCCCATATGTAAAAAAAGGGCTCGGGGTGAGGAGGTACAGATTCTTTGTGTGAATATATATTCTTTATTATTACATCTTAAGTTGAGGTTCTTTCCAAAGGTTTGTTTTTATGTTGTTATATCATTCTAGAGATTTTTCAAAGGCTTGTTTTTTGTGTTATCACATGTACAGTGGGGTCCAAGGTAGAATGGCATTTTTGGTTTCGCAATGAGAAAAATTTCAGTACTGCCAACTTTGAAAGCCTCCCGAGAGCTCAAAAATTGGTGTTTAACCACGAAAGGTTTACCAAAGGATTATCTTTAAGTTAATTATATGTATGCTAAATTTCAAGGCGAAAAGATTCACCAAAAAAAAGTTATCCAAAATCTACCAACATTGGTATTTTTTCACTACTGCCAACTTTGACAGCCTCCCAAAGATTGTATTAATTTTTTTTTGCCATGAAATTCTTGGAACAAAAACCTTTTCATGTTAATTACATATAATAAAAATTTCAAGGCCAAAAGATTAATAAAAAAAAAGATATTAACAATCTACTAACATGTGTAGTTGTGGGAAACAATGGGGGAAACTTTGCTACCAACTTTGACACCCTCCGAACGGTTGAGAAATTGTCTATTTACCATGAAATTTTTGGCACAACATGCTATTTATGATAGAAACATTCATGCGATATTTCAAGGTCAAAAAATCTATAAAAAGAAAAATATTTACAATCTACCAATGTATGTAGTTTCCCCCATTGTTTCCCACAACTACACATGTTGGTAGATTGTTAATATCTTTTTTTGTATTAATCTTTTGGCCTTGAATTTTTTTTTATCATATATCATTAACATAAAGAGGTTTTTGTTCCAAGAATTTCATGGCAAAAAAAAATTAATACAATCTTTGGGAGGCTGTCAAAGTTGGCAGCAGTGAAAACAATTCCACACCTACCAATGTTGGTAGATTTTGTATAACTATTTTTTGGTGAGTCTTTTGACCTTGAAATTTGGCATACATATAATTAACTTAAAGATAAGTCTTTGGTGAAAATTTCGTGGTAAAATACCAATTTTTGAGCTCTCGGGAGGCTTTCAAAGTGGGCAGACTTGAATTTTTTTTCACTGCGAAACCAAAAACGCCATTCTACCTTGGACCCCACTGTACATTTGGTCGTGAGTTCATTGTTGTATAATTGAAAATTTTAGTTGACGACAATAGAAGTGTTAGCAAGTCATGTTTGTTACTACTACAATCATACATATAAATAACCTTATTGTACCTATATTCAACCTTTGTGCGATGTGTAACCAAGACCCATGGGTAAACAAGAATATTGATTTTGGTTTGGAACTAATATGGTTTGAAGGTAGCCAAATGAAGTCCCTCTATCTTTTTGTTCAACAGAAAAGTACTTGCTTTTTCATTGTTAACCCCTAAAGGACCACGAGGCCACTACGTGGCTTCTGGAACTAGAAAGTGAGGAATTTCAAGTTGTTGGACTGTGAATTGTAAAGTGAGCAACAAAGAGACCCTAATTCTTTTTGAGAGCTGAATCTGTGAGTACTTCTGGATCGAAATTTCATGAAGTGTGCAATTTTTGGTGATCTTTTTGAGCTGCAAGGAGGTTATTTGGGCATCACTTGAGACCCTCATATCTTTCTCCTTACACCTCCAAATTAGTTGAAATTTTTTACGCATGTTCAAAATGATGATCATTATGCATAGTAGAAATTTCAGGTTTTTTGGAGCACTTTTGATCAATCCGATTTCAGCATGTGTACAAAATACCCTGAACAAGTTCCATCAATCTTCTCAACGGTGGCATTTTCTCAAAAATTATGCGATTTTGTTGATCCTTTTTTCATACAAAAGCTATGTAAGTCTTCTTTGATTTCAACGGTGTCGATCGTCAAAATTAACCCACATCAATGAGGAATTGAGCTTGTTATAAGAGCTAGTCAAGAAAACAAGAGCTAAGTTAAAAACCCCCCTGGTCCTTTAGGGGTTAATATGTGTCCCTCACGATGTTTTGAAACATACCCAAAGCATTCAAATCTAAAACAAACATTTTTGTTGTTATTCCTTATTCTAGTTTGATTGCCATAAACCAACACAATTTCTTTGTTCATTTGCGACAATCAAATCGGAAAGGGGGAGTAAGTGTGATAGCCACTTACTCTATTAGACCAATGACATACTTCTACTTCATTATTTATCCTTTAAACTAAGACCTTTTTTATATGACTTTCTTCAAAACAACATTCTAAAATATCCTACACACTTGTCATACAAAAAGTAGCACACATGTACGCAAATTAGGGTTATCCGAAAGCAGGACAAAGAGAAGTTTTGGTTCATCAATACAGTAGAAAACTGATGAATCTAAGAGCAGGGACCTAAGCAAAGGGAGTTGAAAAGTGCTTTCATCGTCCAGTCCACTGCCACAAATCCTGCCACAAATTAAACTGAACTATTCCAAGGGCCGTATCCTCTCCAGGGCCCTTGTTGGCAACTTGGCATAAGATCCAGGCCAACAAGGGCCAACGCATCAAGGTAGGAGCATCCAATTCCAGTAGTGTACCCAATGTCGTTAACCTCCAAAGAACCAATTGTTCATTTTTTTGACAATGTACAAATTTCATTCATGTTTTTCTCATTTGTTATGCAATTTTTGCAAGGAAAGAAGATATAAGAGAATTTTGTGGCAAGATAGCTTCATGCATATCTGATTCGATTAGAAAGGGGATGATTTGTGAATTTTCTATGCCTCATTTCATGTTGCAGTGATTCACCAAAAAAATTCAAAGATCTTAGTCTATATGTGCTCTTGAAAAAGTCAAATACTAAAATCATTGTTGTAGTGCAAATTTTGTAACTTTTTTGGGTTATTAGACTATCAACTTTGCAAGGAGAGATGTGAGCTCTAATCTTTCCTCCATGTTCAATTTAAGTAATCCATCACCAATATTTTCAATTAATTACGACGTAAATGATAATAAAAATAAACATAAATGAATTCTTTTTTGTTTTTAAGTGAAATTTGATATGATTGATTGAGAATACAATGTTAATTATTCATTACAAAAAATAGGTATTGTGAAAGGACATAAATACTTTTCTTTTGAGCAATCACTTAGAAAGTTTGTTACTTTATTAGACCGTGCTATATGTGACAATTTGGGCTGAGATAATTTCATTTACACTTAGCTTAAAGACAACCTATTTTTTCTATTTTAAGGAATTTATATAAGCTGTCTTCTAGCCAATAATCAAGTAAATGTAAACTATCCTTCGGTCCATCATAAACACTTGTGGGCCAGACAAAAGATTTTGAAATAGGAAACTATTGAGAAATCTGGGCTGTTCATTTTCAACTTGCTTGATATTCAGTGAGCAATAGTGGGGATTGGTTCCACCTGCAACGGAGAACAGACTAAAATCACAACATCATTTAACTTATGTTCTTTTACCAAAAAGCAACTACATTTTTCATGTAATTACTGTGAACCCTAAACCCTAAACTTTTAGATGTAAGATTGAATTAAATCATTCATTTTTAACTTTTGAAAAAAAATGAACAAATATAAAGTCAAGTATGATTTAGTCCTTGATGCATTAAATTTTTTGTTGCGCTAAGATGTATAACATGAAGTAAATTTCAATCACAACAATTGCAGAAAAAAAGTGACCACATTCTAAGGCCCACTTTATACACAGGCTGGGGCTGGATGGAAGGCCAGCTCAATTCAATCCGGCCCAAGTTTGGAGTTCAGGCCATGGCAAACATTGTCCCGATTTCATCAAATGGGCCCAAAGATTTGGCACCAAAATCATGCCACATAGGATGCCACATAGGAAAAATTGCTCCTTCCAACCCGGCCCTAGTATAAAGCCCTTCATCAAAAAAATTGGGCCAAACTATTTTGGTGCCATTTTGACACCAAAGGCCGCATACAGGTAATTTTAGTGTCATTTTATCCATACTAGGTTGGTATGGAGGTTGGCACCAAATTATCTTAATTTCATTTCAATACACCATCATGGCACCATGTTCACATGCCTTGAAGTTCCTGATGTTGGGCTCGATTTGAAAGAATCGAGCGATCCTATGAAATTTTAAATAGTTCGGGCCGGCCCTCAATCCGGCCCATAAAGTGGGCCTAAGTTATCACTCCATGTGCTCAAAAATCTTACCCAGTAATACCAAGAGAATATGAGAACAACTCCATTACAATTGCGTAGACATAATTAGATTCATGTCAGAGGTAGACAAGTGACCACCAATAACAATTGCAATAAACTATGAGGACTTCCTAAGAAGTTAGAAAAGCGAAAGCTTGATGCCACGGTGCACTGTTGACATCATTCAGAGCACGCAATAACCAGAAAGAATACACATATGTATTGCAACATTACTAACCTACAACAAAGGATTGATCAGAAAATCGCATCTCGTACAAATCCAGAGATATATAAGGACACCAAGAACATTTGATTCAATCACTAATACATAAACCGAGCCTTCAATCTGTTGAACTTGTGTCATTTGATCACTACACTCTTCATTCTATCTAGTAAGCTCTACATTCTACGTTAAATTGATATTACAGTAACACTATTTAAGCTATAAAGTGGTGATGGCTGGTTAGCAATTGTTGCGGTCCCTCCAAAAATTGTAGCTCCCAAAAGACTTTCATTGATTCCATCAATTTAAGAGCAACATTATAAAAATAAAAATAAACACTAAATTGAGTGAAGAGTATACACCACGGTTGTAAGATTGAGCTTGACGTACTTGGTTGGTAATCTACAACCTCCCACTTTGAAATTGCATAAAACCTGATCGCAATAGATTTGGCTCTTGCATCAAAAGCGATCTGTATACCGATCTCCCAAAAATCACTCCTACGTATGCTTAAAAAATGAATCAAATATATACTCCCTCCGCCCCAAAGTTATTGTCCAACTTGTTTGCTTGGTATTTCTTTGAGCCAATTTCATTGATCATATTGTAAGAAACATGATTAAAAAAGGTTCCAAATTATGTCAGTAGAATGATTGAAGAACATTGCATGTGTTCATTGCAACCTAAATAAAATTAGCCACAAGGAAGACCTACTTAAAAAAGCACTTTCAAACATGACTTTCAAACATGACAATAACTTTGGGACGGAGGGAGTACTAATTTCTCAAAAATCACACTCCTACGTATCGCAGGATGTTTACAACGAAGCAAATAGGATCCTCTACCCTAAACCCTAAACCCTAAACCCTAAACCAAGAAATAGCACACCTGAAATAGCAGTTGGACTGGGATGTGCACGACGAGAATCACTCCAAAGCTGGTGCGGCATCAATCAATAGATTGGTTGTGAGCTCCTTCTTCAGTCAAGGATATCACCGGACATCATGGATGTAAACCCTAAACACACTGATCCTCCTTCGATCGAGCGAGGAAACGCCTACCAAAAATCCTTCGGAAGACCGCATCTCCGCCAAGTTAGACTCACGACTCAAACAAGCCAAAACCAGAATAATTATCCAACTCCAGATCATCTCTCATCCGATCTGATTCTGCTGTTTTCAATGCGGAAAATCTGAGCCGGAAATGAAAACTAAGGTGCTCAAACCCTTAGGATTTGAGTACTATCTTCTACACCAACAACTCAGGCCCACTTTCAGGTACTTGGGGCTGGATTGAGGGCCGGCCCGAACTCTCCAAATTTCAACCAATTTCGACCAATAGGATCGTTCGATTCTTTCAAATCTAGCCCAAGGGCTTTAAACTAGGGCTGGGCCGGAAGGAGAATTTTTTTCCTACGTGGCGTCCTACGTGGTGTCCTATGTGACATGGTTTTGGCGCCAAATCTTTGGGCCGGTTTGATGAAATCGGGACAAGGTTTGCCATGGCCCAAACTCCAAGCTTGGGCCGGGTTGGATCAGGCCAGCCTTCCATCCAGCCTCAACATGTGTATAAAGTGGGCTTTATACACTAGGTTGAACTTCTATTGCAAGTGGTGTAAGCATGACTTGGCTATGACACTACAAGGAAACTAGTTGTTTTTCACTGCTATTTTAAGCCATTTCAAAGTTGGTGAGTGCTTTTGGTCACATAGGACAAAGGTTTCTTCAATTTTAGTCGGTGAAAAACGATGGGTTTGCTTGTAGTGAAAAACGATGGGTTTACTCCTCTTTAAATCGAAATGGACTTGTCTAGTGTCAAACTCCGCTTTAACCCTTAGACGTTTAGCATATGACCATAGAATCATACTTTACCTGTTACAATCAATTTTGTCACTCAAATAAGATAACAATTCATATATTATATTTTTAGTAGATGAAGCCATGTGTCTATTACGGAACATGATTTTTTTTCACAAATTTTGATGAAATTTTGAAATTACTATGATTATTTGAAGTGATTGTAATGAAAATTCATATTAATTACAAAATATACTAAAAATTTCCAATTCTTTTTACCAGTGATTGAAAGTTGTCAATGTATTTAAATTTAGAAAAATACTTCACACCATTGTAATATCCACCGAACTTGTAACTCCAATGAAACGCTCGATTTTTTAAAGTTTTTCAAAAATTCAAAGTGGAGTAAAAACTAGACTTGGTAAGCTTCATTTTGTTAGTTTAGCTTTAATGCAATAGAACTCATTTTCATGGTCTAAATATAGTTTAAATAGGAAAAATTTGAAAAATCCAAAATACACTACATGGTGAATTGTTTTAACAACTCCTTGTGTAATTGGGACCCTATATATTCTAAGGTCCCTTTGTCCGGTGGGCATCGGGGCATTGACATTACGAACGGACACTTTATTCATGCCGACCTTGCAATAGGGTCAGTGTTTCTATCTATCTATCTGGGACCCTATGTAAAATCCAAAAATATCTTAAATGACCTTAATTTAA
This sequence comes from Pohlia nutans, assembly GCA_022496805.1. Taxonomy (NCBI): domain Eukaryota; kingdom Viridiplantae; phylum Streptophyta; class Bryopsida; order Bryales; family Mniaceae; genus Pohlia; species Pohlia nutans. Next base: position 6,644,522 of record CM040102.1, read on the forward strand.
TTTGAAGAGGTGGCATGATCAATGAAGAGCCTTCATGAAAAGAGTTGAATAAAAATTCCTTCATTTACTTTGTGATACTTCAATTCATTTTGGATCAGTTACATCCATTTGGATGCAATGACATTTAACCCCTAAAGGACTAAGTGTCCTAACTAGGACATTTAGAGAATCGGGTAGGTTCCGGTGAACACATTTTAAATCGAGTTTTGAAGGAAATTTAATAGTAGATTCCCCAATGTGCCACGAAAATGGAGATTCTTTTTTTTTTGAATTCCGACACCGTATGTGAAAGTTATGAGGGGAAATGTGTTTTTTTCGGGAGAAAGGGCAGCGGGGCAATAGAGAAATAGTTGAATTTTAGGGGGGGCAACAAGATGGGCGGCGTGTGGAAAATGGGGTGGACTGTGGGGGGCAGAAGACCACCCGGTTTTCCAAACTCATTAAAAAAAAATTTAATAATATTTTTTAAAAATTTATAAATAAAAAATATTATTTTTAACTAAAAAATATTGTTTTTAATTAAAAATATTGTTTTAAACTAAAAGATCAATTTCATAATTAAAAATATTATTTAAAATTTTTGAAAATTAAAATCATTTTTAAAAATAAAAAATAAAATCGTCCAATGAGGGACTGCCACGTGGCAGTGGACCTTGAGAGTTAGTGGGGCTATGAACATTGGAATGGGCTGGCACTTCAATTCCCTTCCTCCACCCTTTATTTCCCCTCTAACCCCCAAAATTCTTAGAAAATATGCTACATGTCTTCTAAAACTTGGAGGTTTATTTTTTTTTCAAATTTTTTTTCGCCATTCTGTAGAGGGTGGAATGTACTTGTGTTTCACCGCTCGGATTCGTATTTTAAATAAAGAAAGTCGAACATATAGTCTTTTCTGAACTTTTAAACCCCCAACAAGTGCAAGGTGTTATTCAACATCCTAAACATCTTCAAACGCAACGAAAATTGGTACACAACTAAGTAACATCATATAGAATGTGAAAGTGAAGTGCGACAAGTTTCGGTAGTGAGGGTTTTTTGATGTAGCCGTGGTCAAACGCATCTGAAATTTTCGGGCATGTGTTTTTTTGGGGTGTTTTTTTCAATCAAATGCAATTATCTTGCAATCCGTGCGGTCAAAATCAATGAAATTTGTTGTGTATGTTTTTCAAATAGTTAAGGACAAGATCTTACGGGATATTTTAATAACATTCTTTTGGATATTTTGCACGGGGGAGTAAAAATGGCAGCATTGGAGTGTTTTTGGAGGAAAAACACTCCGGTCCTTTAGGGGTTAAGGGTTAACCCCTAAAGGTCCTCACCTCTTTTGTAAAAGTCAAAGCACTATAATTTGCATACTTGAAATATCACATTGTATGATATATGATTTTTTGTAGATAGTCATCAACATTATGAAGGTATGATAAAATTTTCAACACGATTGGAAGATATTTTGAATATTTACAAATTTTATCATGTAAACAAGGTAAAAATTCAAAATAAATATATTTTTGGCAAAATTAATATCAAAAATTATATTTAAAGTAGATAGAAGTTATATCTACAAGGAGTAAAAAACCGAAAGTGAAAGAATTAAAAATGACCTATGATTGGAGTATCATTAAAAAGCCCTTTGTATTTTAAACACTCAAAATCCAAATTTCTCGACGGTGGAAAATCTTCAAATGAAGTCTATTCTCCAATCCCAATGGTCAAAAGATGTATTATAGCTTAACTTAAACATCTAATGAAAACACCAACTACAATAAAAATAAAACACTTGATTTTTGGGACGTTTGACCAAAAAACAAGCATAATATGGTCGATTGGGCACTTAGGGGTTAATAACTAACTTAGAACTTGTCATGTGGAAAGTGTATGGCGACATATTTACACAATAACAATTACTCTGACTCTGTAGGATCTAATTGTCCCTCTCTATCATGACATATTTGGAAAGCCATAACTTAAAGATGGTAAGCATGAATTAGTCACAGAAACGACTTGTCACATGTGCATTGCTTAAAACAATAATATCGTCATGTTATGGAGTGTCGTTGTATGGAGGGTAGATTGTACATTACAGTGGAGTACAAAATTAATTCGAATTTGTGGTCTGAGCACTGTTGTTCTTGAAAAGATGTCGCTCTTCAATTGAATCCAGTGATCATGTAGTAAGGAGTTTTTCCACAACACTTGGCATTCTATTTTTGGACTAGAAGTGGTGTCCACATGAATGTAATCAACCATGTGTCCTTTTCCACAACACTTGGCATTCTATTTTTGGACTAGAAGTGGTGTCCACATGAATGTAATCAACCATGTGTCCTTGCACGTAGGTTGCAAATGTGATGATTTCTGTAGAAGTCGTTCGGTGAGCTCAAACATCATTGATGAAAGTGCAACATGCATGGAGCTAGCAAGAAGGTATGATGGTACTATATGTTTGGATGGGGTGAGTTACATAAACCATTTAAGGTTGTGAAGCACGTTGCATTGCAACAGATTGAACATTACTAGCATATAGAGATTTTAGAAGTGTGGATTTTTTGTTTTTAGCCTTGTCGGCTTGACTCGCTTCTTGTATCATACTAGAAGTTGATTGCATGTTGTTTGAAGGCTCTACAACAAGCAACATGAAGTATAGAATGTTGTCATTTGAGCAAAAGAATCAAATTGTGGGGATGAAGTAGGCTAGGATGAAGTGTAAGGACATTGCAAAAGCCTTCAATACTCCTAGTTCAACCATTTCAACTATCTTTAGTTGCTGGAAGGTCGATGGAAGTGGAAAGTCCTTGAAATCACAATGTAGGCAGACATAGTTCTAAAGTTGTATGAGTGGGATATGAGGATGTTATGTCGTGTTGTTAGTACAAACCGAAGGCAATCTTTGGCAAAATTTGCAAGCTTGGTGAATGTCTCTCAAACCCAATTCGATTCTACCTTCGCTAGTTTGGCTCTAGAAATCATGTAGCACCTAAGAAGTCATCTTTGAATGTCGAACATGAAGCAAGCAGGCTTGCATTTGCACATGCCCATGCGAGTGCCCATGAGAATTGAACGTATGAAGATTGATGAAATTTTATTTAGACGGACAAGCAATCATTTGAAATTGGCAAAGATCCACGGCAAATTAGAGTGTAGCAAAAGTCATATTAACAAGTTTGAGATGATTGAGATTGTATAGCAACAAGTTTCAAGTCTAACCGCAATGTGGTGATGGTTTGGGGTGCTTTTAGTGGCTTCAATAAGTCTTCATTGGTCATCATTCTTCAAAGAATAGATTAGCAATCGATATTGTCACTATTGTTTACGAAGGAGCATTAAGTGGCTTTTACTTCTTACACAATGATCTTCAGCGATTGAAATTGATAGAAGATGGCGCTCCAATCCACCATAGCTCATTCCTATTGCGATGGAGACATACTCATGGTATGGAAAAGTTAAATTTGCTTGCCAATTCACCGGACTTGAATCCAATAAAGAAGGTTTGGATGGTTGTAACTGAAGATTTTCTTAGAGGTTTTGACATTATGGTAGACCTAATAGTAAAGTAGAAATGACATAAAAAATTCAATCTGTATAGAATACAATATCTTTAGAGTGACTTTGTACATTGATTTCCACTATGCTTTATAAAATGCAAGCAGTGATTGCAGCTAGAGCTTAGCTAGAGGTGGTAGCATAAGATGACAGATAGTGTCACAAAAAGCTTTATTGATGTATCAATTCATAAATTATTTATGTAAACTTGTTATACTATAAAACTAGATTCTATTATCTTCCTAATGCACTTTACAAATCATAAATACATTCATTTTTGAAACTGCAGGAGCTTCACGAAGTTTACTAATTTCTCCTTTAAAAAAAAATCAAACTTTTTTGTATCCCATTATACTGTACTAGAATGTGATATTCAAGAGTGGTAAAAACAAGTTCAAAGTGTACTAGCATAACATTCAAAAGCCTTTGTAATTGCTGCCTTCTTCCAACAGAATGATTTGGAATATCCCACATCACATTAGTAACTATAGGGATAGGTGGCATTAGGCGAGAGCAACTAACCATGGTGAACATTAATCGAAAGTATTCACTTAGTCACAATTCAATAGTATCTTGCAATTGATTATTTGATTTAATAGCCCATCCAATTATAAATCACCAATCATTAAATCACCAATCATTCCATATATAAAGGTAGATGAAACTAAAAGACAACATTTTTGAAGGCTATTGAATGTTATGAGTTTTACAGCCTTCCAAATTGAAATTGCATAAGAAATTTATACACATGAGGGGCCATACAGGGCCGTTCAGTTGAGATTTGAGGCACTTTTTGGTTGAGATTGATTTCAACCGAAGGCCGCACAGGGAGATTCAGTTGAGTTGAGAGAAAAACACTCAATTGTGGTCTTTCAAGGAAGAAAATTCCTATGTTGTAGACCCCCACACCACAAATGAAAACTACACTACGAAATTCAACGGTGCTTGCCCCCATCGTTCAATAAAGTTTTGAAAATTCTTTTCAACACGTGAGAATTAATAAACCAACAATTCTTTCTAGGTTAGATAAAAAAAAATTGATTTTTTTTAGTTTGTACTTTTTTCTGCTTGTATTTTTTTTATAAAGAATTGTTTCTGTTTGTAATTTTATTTGAATACAATTTTTTTAATATTATTTATTTACAAACAAATTTTTATTTTTAATTTTTTACAAAGAATTATTATAATAATATATAATGATATTTTTGAATTATTTACATATTTGCTTTATATATAAATAATTCAATGTCAATATATAATGTAATATACTATTAATAATTAAATAAATAATTATTTGTAAAAACATATTTTATTAGATATTATATAACTTAATATTGATTCAACATTCATATATATTAATTATGTATAAAAATTAATATATAATTCAATATTAATGTATATTATATATTCAAATATATTTATATATTGAATAAAATATGTTTAATTAATATTATATAATTCTTGTTTATTTGAATATGACTTTTATATAATTTATTCAATCTATTATACAATATAGCTCGGTTTGTCTCACTCGACAGTTCCACGCTGGAATTTGTCGAGGAGACAAACCAAGCTCAAGCTCCTGGAAACCCTAGCCCTTGGATATCACGCACACAACCTCCGAGACGCCGTTGCGGGCAAAATCCTCGCGCGCGGCGCTCGTCTGGAGCTCGTGGAAATCGAACGAGAGGCAGTGCCCCTCTCCGCTTGCAATTCTCGAAAACCTGCCATTCGGTCAAGAATCCTTCACGCACCGGATCAGGTTCGAAACTGCTGCTTCTGTGCTTTCTTTGTTCGCCTGTGATTTTGATTCGGTGGGTTTTGGGTCATGCAGCTGAAGGCTTTCCGCAACGGAGCTTGATTGCCGCTCTTTGAGTTGGGTTGTCACGATTTTTGCATGTTTTGTTTTCATTCGGAATGTCCAATAAGCTTTTCTGTAAGGATTTTAGTTGGTGACAATTTTTTTTGGGTGAAATGTATATTAGGAATATTATAGGTGACGATAGGTTTTGCTCTGTGTAAGTTTAGGTTTCGTCTTTTGCTCTCGAGTTTGCATCTGTTTGTCTGTCTGTGATTTCGATTTGGTGGGTTTTGGTCCATTGAGCTGAAGGCTTTCCGCAACGGAGCTTGATTGCCGCTCTTTGAGTTAGGTTGTCCCAATTTTTGCGTGTTTTGTTTTCATTCGGAATGTTCAATAAGTTTCGCTGTAAGGATTATAGTTGATGACAATTCTTTTTTTTTTGGTGAAATGTATTTTAAAGAAGTGTGATGTGTAAAAGAAGATTTGCAAGGTGGCGATAGGTTGCTGGTGTAGGAATCGAAAAGGTGGAATTTAGACTAATTAAATGTAATGCAATCTCATATCTTAGACCCTAAATTTTCTGTAGTGTAGGAAAATTGGACCCTATGCTGCAAATCATCTGTTTGTGTGAAAATGACTTCAACTTGATCTTGATTTAGGGTTTTAGGGTTTAGGGTTCAACTTGATTTTGCAACATATTTGAAGTCCATAAAAGTTCTTAACATTAAACTAATGTTAATGTGCTCAACGGCACGGGTCCCACTAGTGCTAAACAGATTAGTCTACACGAATCAGTGTTGTTGTTGTTTCGGCATCTTTTTTTGTTTCTCTCACGCCACAAAGGCTGGTGACTGACGTACTGTATGTCTGCCAGTTCTAGGGGAAATTCGAAACCCTAATTAACCCTGACAGTGAGGATAGGCCACACTTGATTTTGGTATCTTTTTTCTCATTCAAGTAACAAAAACATTTCTTGATTTTGAACCAGTTGTTTGCGAATCTAGAATCAGTAACAATCTGCTCACAAAACATCATAGCCGTTGTTATTTTTTTCGAGATTCGGTAATATTGGATTGGGTGGTCACACTCTTCTACTTCCAGGCATTAGATGTTGCGTTTGGTTGTATTCTTGTTGATATCATTGTAAGCTGGGAGTTGTGTATTCAAAAACTGATTTCTTAGGGTATAATTCTTTGGAATTTGATTGTGCAGTTTCAGAAGGAGGATTTAAATGTGGGTGAAAACTTGGATATATTTATTAATTTTTTTTTCTGAGTTAAGTTCGCAAGCTACAGATAGAAAGTGCATTTCGGAAGCTAGCCCCGAAATTTAGTTGCCTTCTTCATAAATTTTATGCTAGTTGCCTTCATTTCAAATTTAGTTGGCCACTGAAAACTTTGTGGTTTCACCCGGTAACTAGCTAACAAACTGAACCCTAATTCTGTTTGTAGGGTTCGTAGGTGAGAGTGTAGGATCTTGATTGTCTCGAAGTGATGTAACTCGTGCAAGACGCAGATGCAGCTTATTCTGTGTGCTTCCTCCTGTATCAAATAATTTTACAATTTTGTGTTCTCCACAAAATCAAGAGTTTTGAGAGGGAAATTAAACTCACAAGGACCACATTTTTGAGAGAAAAACCTCGCAAAGATAATATCATCTATAATAAAAAAACAATATAAAAGCCATTGTTTGGAAAGTTCAGGGATGCGGATTGCCATATTGGTCGTTTTTTGAGTAACCTCGGTGTTTTGGGGGATCTGTGCAGATTGACTTGAGGATTACGGTTTGGATTGGAGTTTGTTTGGAGCAAGATAACGATTTCTTTTAGAGTTTTACTTTCAAAAGGTGGCTCGCTACTACGGTAGAGGAGCCGGGGTGATGGCCGCGACTGCGGTAGAGGAGGCGCTGCTGGGCCACTTGCAGCAATCGAGCATCGAAAACAGCGAGGAATGGGCGTCGTCGACTGGATTTGATCACAACGTCGTCAAAGACGTTGTCAAGTCGCTTCACGGCTTTGGCTATGTCGAGGCGGAGGTAGGGTTTAGATTTCTAGGTAGCACCTGATAGTTTTTTTTCTTTTCTTTTCATTAGGGTTTACAATGGACTACTTTGTTTTGTTTGCAGACTGTGAAGAAGGTGAGATGGGCGCTCACCGCTGAGGGCAAGGTGTACGCAATGCGAGGCTCTCCTGAGGTCCAGGTCCTTGCGGCTGTTCCTGCCGAGGGTATTTCACCGGCGGATTTGAAGGTATTTCTCCCTCTACTAGTGACGCTTTTGGCATATGAAATGAAATGAGTTCTTAATGGCCTCTGGAAATACTCTCACAGGGGAAGCTGGATCCATTGGTCTATGAGGTGGGGTTCAAGACTGCGATGAAGAATAGATGGCTGCAGACTACCAAGGGATTGACCTCCCGTAAGGTGCCTTTTAATTTTTAGGTTTTTTATTTTTATCTTTATTTTCCCCTATTTGTGTACAACTTGATTCCTGAAAATCGTATTGTATCACTTTCTGAACCTACTGGTGACGTTACGTAGGTTGATGACGTGAAAGATGAAGTTCGGAACCAGCTGACTGCCATTCAAGACGGAAAGGTAATCTAAAAAAGTGTGCCAAAAAGAGCCAATCCGTTAAAAAATCTGTTGTGAAAAAGAAAGCTGTTGCTGTGAAAAAGAAGGCTCTTGCTGAAAAAGCGCCTGTTTTTGAAGAAAAGCAATCTAAAATGTACGTAGATTTTCTCCTAGTACGTAGATTTGAATGGCGTTACAACTGGCAGGGTTTAGATTTTTTTGTTTAGAAACTGCCTTACAGGGGATTACAAAAGGCAGGGGATTAAAAAAAGGGAGGGTTTTACGTGGTTAGGTCTTCTGTATGGAGCAAGGCTCTACATGAATCTTATGTTTCGTCTGTGCACTGATTACAGGATAGTACACATGTTTTCTTGTTGTCCGAAACCCTAATTACGATCAATAATTTGAGATTGTTCTTGATTCAGGATATCGCTGAGGCAAGTATCACCGAGCTCAAGAAGAGAAAGCTCATAGAATCCAGGTATTTGTGTGTTCTCTGGATAATTAATTTTGGTTTTGGTCTTGATTGGCTTTTTCATGTACGTTTTTTTTGAACCATGCCTGTCCTTTACATTCTCACTTCAGAGTGTTTCTTTTCTCTGTAAGTGATTAGTGACATTAATGCAAAGCCTTTAATGTGATGTGTGTACACATCGTTCATGTGTGAACAGAAACGAGACATGGTTTTCGTTAAAAAAGGGACCTAACTATGCTCCAAAAAGAGTGAAGCCAGAGACAGACCTCACACGTGAACTTCTACAGAGGTACGCTGAGGTCTTCTCGATTAGGTTTCTGTGGAATTTTTGTAGTTCTCAGTTGCTGGTATTCAAAAAAAAAACTGTTTTAAGTTCTTCACTCTGTTCTCGTGGGGGCTAATTCATTGATGTTGCAGTGGTGAATGGTTGAAACGAGAGTTCAAACCTTACAACTTCAATGCATTAGGCCAGCCCACTGAAGGTGGTCATCTTCACCCCTTGCTGAAGGTACTACTAGCTATCTCAGCCTCTTTCATATCATTCCCTTGTAAAATTGGATCATTTCAAGTCCCACAAAACGCCAGAATATCTCTGAACGCGCATTCAAACGTATAGCATCAGTCGCGGATTTCTGGTCGGTTTCAGAGTAGCTCATATTGGCAAGATGATAAAGGTTGTGCATATATGTGGGTTTGATCAACAGGTGAGGACACAATTCCGTAATATCTTCTTAGAAATGGGGTGAGTATTTCTTAGATCTACCACATTCTTTGTTTGTTGTAGTATATCAAAGTTCTAGCATCTGGTGCCAGGTGATCGTCATACCTGTTGGAAGTATGAAGTGGAGCATTAACCCTTTAACGTCCCAGTCCTTTGTAGAACAGTCAAATTACACTTTCATACACAATTCAACCTTCGAGATTTATCAAAATATATATTGTAATATTTTTCATGCATGAAATTGTATGTTTCCTATTAGTCCTAAAATTTTCAGATTTTTTTGATACAAAACGAGCTTTTTACAAAGTTTTCGGTCAAAAACTTCAAGAAATTCATATTGATTACAAAAAAGCTTCAAAAAATATAATTTTTCTGGAACATGTGCAAGTTACGATGGAGAATCACATGATATATTTTCCATAGAAATTTTTAATTAAAATTTTGAAATTCAAAAGATGAACATCCTATGCAGTGTATTTTAGAGGAGAAGTAAAGTGCAAACTACACTCAATAAACTTCATTTTCTTAATTGAAAGTACTAGCAAAAAAATTCATCTTCAGGGTCGAAATTGGATTTGACTAACAAACATGTTAGCGTTTTATGCTGACTTTGTATTACCTTCATTGATCAGGTTTGAGGAAATGCCAACAAACAATTTTGTAGAAAGCAGGTACCAAATGCAGTGTTAACTTTTACCCTTTTCTGATGTGTTTTGGATTTGCCCGATTGTGTTTTATTCACTGTGACTGCATTCTCTAGTTAGTTTAACCCCTAAAGGACAAGGATTCATAGTTTTAAAATGATAAATTCAATTGATTGTATTGTGAAAAATATAATTCAGATAGGACCAGATTTTAAATCACTGGAATCAGTGAAAAAGATTGCATGTGTTGATCAAAAGACAACTAAATTTGAATAAAAGGAAGTCTACATAGGACCGTTCAGAACTGCTATAAAAATCATGAGGTCCAATATGGGCTTCTTGGTCCTTTAGGGGTTACCACCTTCTTGTGCTCATATCCACTTGTGTGTGGAGACTGCAGCTTCTGGAACTTTGATGCGCTCTTCCAGCCTCAACAGCATCCAGCTCGTGATTCTCATGACACTTTTTTCTTGAAAGGTGAGTTGTCAGGACTTGTGATTTTGTGCCAAGCTTTTTTAACTGAGATCGTGGCATGCGTGGTACTTTATGAATTTGTCATGTATTGAGGACATTCAAAGTAATAGAACATTTTTAACGACTTGATCTGCTTATCTATGACTTTATCTGTAACTTAATGTAATTGTAAATGCAGCTCCAGCACGGACTGTTGAATTGCCTGAAGATTATTTGGAACGTGTTAAAAAGACACATGAAGTCGGAGGTTATGGGTCGATTGGGTATGTGGATCATACTCCTTATTCTTGGGGTTTCTTCTGTTTCATTTCTATCAGATCATGTTTTGTATTTGTTCACGATTTCTTAAATTGTGTCAGTATTGTTTGGTCCAGTTAAAGCTCTGCTCAGGTCCCATTAGTTTCTTACAAGCTTGTGAAGTTACTCCCTCTGTTCTGAAATAAGAAGCTCGTGAGAACACTGCTCCCAGTTCTCAAAGGTGCTTTTATTTCGGAACAGAGGGAGTTTTCAAATGAAAATGATGCTGAAAGTGCAATATTGATTCGGCAGCATGTCAAGTTGTCTTTGAATTCATTGTTGGAAATTATGCAAGCAGGTATGGATATGACTGGAAGAGGGATGAAGCTGAAAAGAACTTGTTGCGGACACATACTACAGCTGTTTCGTCCCGAATGCTTTATAAACTTGCACAGGTATGTTGTGTTCTTTGCAACGTACCTCGCAGCTTCCCTTCATTCCAGCAGACTTATGAGGTTGTGGAGAGCTTTCTTCAAATTAATTAATCTCATCTCATTCCATTTTTTTTCAGTATCTGAACATGGTGGCATATTCAGGATGGCTTTACACCAAAGAGGTATTTTTCAATTGATCGGGTGTTCCGAAACGAGGCAGTGGATCGCACACATCTTGCTGAGTTCCACCAAATTGAAGGTGCTACTATTGTGTTCCTTGTTTTCCCGTCAAAATCAAAACTAGGTGTTTCATAGTTTTGTTGTAAGCGGGCATATGGGAGATTGTTTAACAATCACTAGAAGAAATCCAGGCTTTCATGACTACAACTTTACAACTAAAACATGTCCTTAATGACTGAAAATTGTCCAATATGACTCAAATTTGATTCATTGTGGACAATTTGGGTCGTAAAGTTGTAGTTACGAAAGCCCAGATTTCTTCTAGTGAATCCAGGATATTTGCAGATGTTGATGCACCTTTAAGTCTGCCAGTGATATCAGTTGGATGAACTATTTCTGTTCGTTTTAGTCCTACGTCTACAATGTGAGGGAGACAAGTTCGCAGTTATTTTAGTGTCTGTTCTGTTTTATATTAGTGGCGTTGACTTGTTTTGTGTACAATGATGCAGGTGTTGTATGCGATAGGGGTCTTGCGCTTGGAGATCTCATTGGTGTTTTGAACGAGTTTTTTGCTCGCCTTGGTACATCACCTCTTTCATTCTGTGGTTTAAGTAGTTTGTAATATTGTTGTGCTTTCTTTCTGGATGTGTGATTCATCCTTCTTTTTGATATCCTATGTTGCATCTCATTACATCACTACTTATTTTTTGAAGAAGTGTTTGTTCATGTCATCAAAGTTGCAACCTGTTCCCTGCAGGGATTAAGAAGCTGCGCTTCAAGCCAGCTTATAATCCATATACCGAACCAAGTATGGAGATTTTCAGGTGAGAATACTCTAGATTCTGGAGCAAATCGATGTTAATCTTATCTTTAGTTTCTCTTAGGATGCACATTATCTTTAATGGCTTCTTCATCTAGATGATTTCTAACTACTTTGTACACCTCATGTGTTTCAGTTATCACGAGGGTCTGAAGAAGTGGGTGGAAGTGGGCAACTCGGGAATGTTCCGACCTGAAATGTTGCAGCCTATGGGCCTGCCAGAGGATGTGTCTGTCATTGCTTGGGGCCTGTCTTTAGAGAGGTATGAGTTTATGCATTTTAACCCATTAAGGACCAAGGATTCATGGTTTTAAAATGATAAGTTTAAACGATCATATTCTGAAAATTGTAATCTGAATGGGACCAACTTTTATATCACTGGAATTAGTGAAGAATAGTACATATGTTGAATTAAAAATAAAAATAAAAATAACGAAAAAGAATCTACATAAAACCTACTCAAAATCACTGAAAAGAACAGGAGCCACCTGGTGACCTTATGGTCCTTTAGGGGTTAATGTGTTTGCAGCACCTTTTTTTAATGAATTAAGGAATCAACACAATTCAATCAGTGAATCTCCTCTTTAGTAACTCCTGATTTTCTCACTTGTAATATGAAGATAGTTACAACTGATAGAGCAACTATTTGTTGTTGCAGGCCAACGATGATAATGTACGGGATTGATAACATCCGTGATCTTTTTGGTCATAAGGTCAGACCCCTTTACACAGTGATTTCATCTATGCAATCTTGCTTTGTTTCTAAAAATTTTGCAACACAGTAGTAGTATTGCAGAGGACAAAGAGCCAGTTCTTGCCTGATTGATGATCAAGTTTTTCAGTTTCTGTTCAAAGCAATAACAATAGTGTGGTTCTTACAGGTTGATCTGAGGCTTATCAAGTCGAATCCTATTTGCCGACTAGGAATGAAGTAGCCTGCATTTCAAATTTTAGTTGACCAATCATTGAAACTGGATTCATATTATGCTTTTTACACAATCCAGGTACACAATACATTAGTAACATTGCAGGTAGTTTATGTTGCAGACCTGTTCAGTGCCGGTTTCTGTGTGCAAACGTGGGAAGAAAGTTACTTTGGCTCATTTTGACCTCTTCTGATTTTGCAAGGAAAATCCATACAGTATGTGGGATTGTTCTCTAGATTTGTGTAGTGTTCTTGAAAAGATTCTACATTGGTTATTGCCATTATTATGAGTCACAATAATTTAATATTTTCACAGTAATTGTGGCATTAGAACAAAAGTGTAAGTCATAATAATTGAGAGTATTTGAGAATTCTTATAGTAATGTACATTTGAATGTATGTACTAGAATTAGTGTGAAGATCGGTGAAAATTCTCACCCTAATTTTGTCTTATAATGACAATAATCGATGTCGTGGAAGTTGAGGTATATCAAAAGCTATGATCGTAAGATACTAGTGTGGCCCTGTGTGTCGTTGGCCCAAATGTTCCACATGTTCCCTGTACTCATTGTGTACCTGTACGTTCTTTGTGATTTTTATTTTTGCTTTTGTTTTGTAGAATACTTTATCCATAATTTAATTCAAGTTATGGTGACAAAATTAATTGAAAATTCATAACCTTTACACCGTATTATGAGCTATGTAGATAAACACATGATTCAACTTTCTTTTCGTGTTGTGTTAACCTAAATGACGGAGGGGGTAAGGGCAAAACATAAATGTGTTATAAAAAATTACTTCTTCAACTTTGATGAAGTTTAGTCCAAAAGAGAAAATGAGGAGCTTGATGTTTAGTAATTTTCCATACAGTCAAATATCAAAAAATAGCTTTTTATCATCTCATAATGAATTTAGAAGAATCACAAATATTTATAAGAATCACAAATTTTATTTTTAGAATTTGAAATTTTGTATGATTTGTTAAAACTAAACATTCTATTCTAAAATCAAAAATTGCAAATTTTTCAACGGAGAGAACATCATTACTTTCCCCAAATAGTAAGTTTTCTAACACTAGACAATGTAGAAGTGTTTTTCTTTGAAAATTTCTCCCGGGTGGAGTTTAACCCTTTAGTGCCTAGCAAGCCAGATTATGGTCACTGCAACGTCGGAAATGCAAATAACAGAGAATCCGTGAAGAATTGGAACTTCAATTCTAAAGTTCAGATTTGCGCACATACATTACGCACCTTCGAGAAAAAGAAATTTTCAATTTGGAATTGTACAACTATCAAAATACCTATCAACAGAACGCGAAAATACTGCAAATATTTGAAAATACAGTAAATACTTACAAATACAACATATGTATTGTGTAGTATTTCTTGTGTTTGGAAGTTTGTTATCTTGTTTTATTTTTTTGGATTGTGTTCTCTTCTTCATCCTCCATTAGTGTGTGTAATCCGATCTTGACTAATGTACCCACTCCTATCAATTTTCAACGTATAAAATTTTGTCCTAAACCGTACATGGACAAGTCACTTTCACTTATAAATCTCACAATAATTATGTGTGAGTCTATTTTTGATATGAAAGATTGCAACGGAGAGGTGTTGACATAGGGCATAGCTGAACGTCTTTGCTTTTATTTTTGAAAATTTACCTCAAATTCTATTTAACTTTGAAGTCACACACCACCCAAAATCTCGTTTTTGAGCGTGCATTATACAGTTCAAATACATACTATAATCTTCCGATCCCACCCATCGGATGATTCTCAAATTTTAATAAAATGTGTGCTCTCGAGTTGAGAATAGAATTGTACCGTTACTTTCTAATTTAACCCATTCTATTTTTGGTAGTCTCAACCATAGTGGAAAAACCCACTGAAATCCAGAGCTGTTTGCTACAGTACCCTAGGCACTAAAGGGTTAACTCGGATTGACATGATTCAAATTGGGTTGGAAAGTAGACTTGATTACCTATTTAAAAATATTTTTTATTTTCTATAAAAATATTTTTTCTATTTCGGGCAGCCCATAAAAAAAGGGCAGAGACCATAAAATGGTTGATCCGTCACTTAGTGGTTAATATTTCTTTGTGTTTGTAAGTATGAAATATGATTTCCCTAAGATGAGTTCCATGCAACATATGCATTGGTTTGATTCTTGAGTTAGCAGTTTATGCCATCTCCGTTCTGTAATGTAGTTCCAAATTTTGAAATACAATACATGATTGGTTTCTGTAAATTATACAAAGTAGAAAAGTTTACATTGTAGTTCCAAATTGTTTGTGCAATGAGATCACCAGGGCTCCAATTTTGCGGTTTAGGGTTTTAGTTGAGCAGAAGAGTGCGGTATTAACGGAGGCACTACCTGAGTTGAAGTATTAAATTTCAACGAATGACAACAAATTCATAAAATTGTCAATATCTTTAATTATTTGTAATCAAATTACAAAAGAATTTCAATTTTAAGGTTCAAATTTTATTTGAAAATATTGGTGATAGTAATCATAAATCTAACCATATGTATAGAATCAAAAATTCATCATGTACAATTTTTATTCATTTCTCAGGTTCAAAATATCCCTCTTAGTTACATTTTATAAGACATCTTTAGAATTCTCCAAATCTTGAGAGAGGTGAAGGTCTTCCAAGTGGTGGATTTGAACAGCTATGCATTGATAGCTCTCAAGCACTTGGGAGCACACCCTGAGGAGAACCGGCAGCTAATTACATGCTAAGGTGGTTACCCCATTCCCAACTGGCTCCTTTTACCAACAGCTAGGGGCATTATCCACAATCAATGCTCCGACGGTGTTGGTTGTAGCATGAGTTACAGTTGGTAATGGGTTCTCTCTTGTTGGTTTTAGTATGTGTAAGTGTGGTTATGGATTCGTTGTTGTTGGTTCAAGCATCTTTAGTGTGTGCAATACAAATTTTTTTAGACAGAAAGAGGTGTACCTATATGACGTGAATGGGATGCGTCATACTTCAACTTTGAAATTTTGTAACTAATTCATTCTTCATCCAAAAATTATGTTTCAACTTGTGTTGGAATCTAATTCTTCTTGTCTATCTCTGAAAAATAATACCACTAAATAATTTCAATGCCTCCTATCCGTATTTCTTATTCAGTTGGGAATGGGGTAACCACCTTAGCCGGTAGGATTTGGAAATTCCGATTCACATTTAAAAGTCGAGTAAAAAACCGTTCATTTTGAGAGGATAGTTTTCAGACATAGCATATTTTTGTATACAAAACCAAATGAGAATAGCAAGTGATTACCGTAGTACCATAGCTATATCATCATCCCACAAACGAATATAATTTTTTTTGAAATAAAAGGTTTGTTCCTAAAGAAAACTGAAAATTTTATTTTATTTTATTTTTTGAGTAAAAGATGATAAAAAAATGGCTCAAAATGGCCCATAATAGCTTAGAAATAGCAAAATATAATTAAAAATAATTTATTCTATTTTCGTTTTTTGATCTTCATGATTTCTGTTTTTTTTTAACATTTTGTTTTGTTTTTTGAATCATTTTTTAGTTACCTAGCTATGGTAGTACTACTACGGTAGTTGATCTTGGGAAATCTCTACTTTCTTTTGATTTCTTCACGGACATTGTTTGGGGACTTTAGAGTTCGGCGGGTGGAAGGGATAATTTTTCTCTTTCCTCTACAAGTAAAATAGTCGCTTCTCATTGCTATCTTGAGCCATTCCAAAGTTGGTGAGTGCTTTTGGTCACATAGGACAAAAGTTTCATTGATTGCAGTCAGTGAAAAGCAACGGGTTTATTTGTAGTGTTCCAACAACAGAGTCTCAACGACTTCAATTTGTTGTTCTTTTGATGCATGCAACCACTTTTTCGTTCTCTTTTCTTACTCATGTGGAAATCTCTGAAGGCGATTTCTCTCGTTTGATCGGCGCCTTGGTTCATTTCCCCAACTCTAAACCCCCCCTTGACGTTAATGCAAACATTATTCACCCATAGGCTCTAGTTTTTGAAATTTCCATCTTGAGCACCCTAGGATCTATTTTTGGCAATTATTTTTGCAAATTTGGGATACAACCTCAAATTAGTCTAGGAGGACCCCTCGGAAATTTAAAACCCTTGAAACTCGGGGTTATTTTTAGATGGGCCCTTACATCACTACATGCACTAAATAGGGGGCAGATTTTGTCCTCTCGCATTAACAAGGGGAGGATTTAGAGTCGGAGGTTCATTCAGGAGAGCTCAACTTGAGTAGAAACAACTTGCAAGGTCCCATTCCCACCAAATTGAAAAGATGCCAGAGGAGGCCTCTCCCTTCTGGATTTGAATTACAATTCTTTTCTTGATGGGGAGTTCATTTGCCGAGGGGGTACATTTGCCGAGGTGAGGTTCCCGACACTACATACACTACAGGAAAATTGGTCATTTCTCAATGGTCACTTCTCACTTGACCGTGAGTGCAACTGGTCACATAAGACGAAGTTAAGTTTTGTCTTATGTGACTAGTTACATTCACACTCACCAAGTGAGAAGTGACCACTGAGAAATGACCAATTTCTTTGTAGTGTGACGGGCGACATTCCTCCTTCATTTGGCAGCGTTAATTCGAGCCTGATTTACTACAGGGAACCTTGACCGATTCACTGCCAAGTAAATATTACTGCCAAACTGCAGTTTATAATTTTGCAAGTGGTTGTTCAATTTAGCAAGTGTTCACCAAGAATTCACCATCATTTTTGTACCATTTACTACTTGGTGAATGTGTCAAGGTGCCCTGTGTACGTGGACTTCAGTTGCAACAGATTCAATTCACTGGAGGATTTCCCCTCATTTGTACATTCGAGCATATGATTGGTTTTAGGTTACCTTGCAACTTTGCACTTGAAAAATTTGTACTTATTCAAGTAATTATCAAAAAAAATTAATTAAATATGAAAACTTCTTAATTTTTGTAGTGCTAAAAGAGGAAAATAATCAAAATATTGATTCATCTATCCCAAATATAGTACATGTCTTATTTGATCGGTTTTAGGTGTCTCGACCTTATATAGGTGTCATTATTCCCTACAATGTTGGCAACTTGGACAGGCTCAAAGCCGCACGGCTAGAATGTAGTATCAGGAATCTCCTGTGTATTATCTCGCGTAGAATGTAGCCAACATGTACATTTGTTGAGGTGAGGTTCCCGATACTACATGTGTCCCAGAATGGTCACACTACAAAAAGTGCATGACAGTGGATGAAATTTGTACATTGTTTCAAAAAATGAACTCCTTGAGCAGTTAAGAGTTAAACTTTTTAAATACTATTCATTCAACTAGGTACACATACTTCATTATGTTCTTATTCATTCATGGATTAAAAAATAGTTATTATATGTTAAATAGAATAGAGTGTAGGGATTTAAGAGGATACGGTCCTCATCTCCAAGGCATTGTGGTTAGAAGTGTGTTGTTTCACACGTACTTACAATTAGAGTTCTTTTGGTGGGCGATATGTATCGCACTCTGATAGATTTGGACCTCTACAGCCACTTGACAACTCCAAAATATTGTCCACGGAAATGAAGACAACTAAGAGTTTATTCAGGTTCCCAAAAGAAAGTTTCATCCAATAGTATTATCATATTCTATGCACTTCATTCATACCAAGCCAATTGTGATATGATGTGCATTATTTAGTTGATGCTGAGTATTAGAGTTTTGTTACATAGAACTCAAATTTGAAAGCTTATTAAATCAATATGTTTTTTCTTTCAATATGTTTTTTTAAAATCAATGTATTTTTTTCGGTGTTGCGTCGGTGAATGCATCCTTGGCTAAGTCCCTTTGCTTGGCCCAAAGATTAATTGGGCCTCCTAGGGCTTATGTAGGCTGTCTTTATGTTAGAATTTTTTGTCTATCAACATGTGCAATGTTCTTCACTAATTCTAGTGATATAAAATGTTTAATATTATATTTTTTGTATTATGATTGATTGAATCTGTCAATTTAAAACGATGAATTTTTGGTTTTTTCATAATTAATTCTTAAAAGATTAAGGATTTGAACTTTCAACATGACAAATTCAATCAATCATATTAGAGTTATTCGCAATGTGGATAAGGGGTAGTTTGTGATCTACTAGTCTTATATTGTTGCGAATAGGTTTCTTTGGCCAACATAGTCATTAACAACTTGTCATCATACTACATGGGAGCTTGGGGCCGGGGTGGGAGAACTTTTAGATTCTTTCATAGGAACCACATGCGATTTGGGGGAGCTTCTTTTGCATTGGGGAGGTTGAAAGTTTGAATCCTTGGTCCTTTGAGGGTTAATCTTAAGAAGTTAACTTCTTAACTTCTTTAATAAGAGAATTAACTCTAAATGGTTTTTTTAATTTTTGAGGGTCATTTTCACAAATTTCCTTTCATTCTCTTAATAAATATTTTTGAACATTATGGTGTACACAAAAATGGAGCAAGATATGTAGTTTATTACCATAATTGATCAAATTAGCAATTGTTTTCAAGATAGGTCATCAAAAATGACTTTGTAGACCATTTTTTTTTGTATTTTCTTAATTTAAATGACAGGATGAATCTAAAACTAGAAATTTCAAAGACCAAAAATCAAGAAATATTCACTTGACACACTTTGAAAAAAATAAATAACATGATTGGATAAAATCTCGTGGATTTATGCATGGTCAAAGTTTATTTGCCTTCATGATATGCAAAAGAAAAATGTGTATATACCACTAAATATTGACGATTTTAAGAAATAAACAACTCCAACACATGGGTTGGGAAATTTTTGGAAGGCAAAAAATTGATTCTATTTTGCTAAAACATCGTTTGGAGTTCAAAATACCATTTTAAAAACCTATAAGCCCCTCTCAAGGCCTTTGAATGTTTGAGAGTTAATTTGAAAGTTTAAATGAGGCCTTTTCATTTGTTTGAATACTTTGCTTTAGAAACGTTGTTTGAGCCCATGTTGAGGGTTTTCATCAATTTCCATTACAACATCTGTGTACCAATGTCTACTTGTGGCTTGTAGTGTTTACTTGTGGCTTCTAATGTCTACTTGTGTCTACTTGTGTCTTTTTGTGTTAACCCATGTTTACCCGTGACTTCCTCTCGTGTCTACCTAAATGTATTTGTGTCTTCTTGTGTTTATCTTTGTCTTTTTGCGTTAACCCATGTCTATTCATGTCTTCTTGTGTTTATTTAAATGTACACTTGTCTTCTCGTGTTTACTCATGTTTTCTCGTCTCTATCTGTGGCTTTTAGTATCTACATGTGGTTTCTTGTGTCTACTTGTGTCTTTTGTGTTAATCCATAGCTGCACCTTTCATAGCATAGTTAATACACTAATGTAAATGGATAGAATGGAAAGCTGAATGCAAATGGATAGAGCTAAATATGGTAATTATTTCAATGTTCAAAATTGACGATTAATGTAATAAGAAGCTCATGATATTTTGACATCAACAAGTCTGTGAGAAACATCTCATGTTAACCAGAGTATATTCACGACCACGCTGCATTAGAAACATTTACTCCGTTGTTTTCAAATGCAGCCTACAAATGTTACACTCTATCTTCAGAGATGCACTGTTGTTTGCATAGCCACATGGCCACTGCAAAAAGTTCTGAGACAATGATCGGTGACTAAACGCTTGGTGACTCAACCAATGAGAGATTCCAATATCTACTTTTGCTTTTCTTTGTTTTGCCATGAATCTGGACAAAGCATAGGCTACATGAAGAGTCTGGCTCGTAGAAGCAAGCACTTAATCCCAATCCACTTGATTCGATTTTGACGCCACATCAGCCGGTAGAACCTCACATCACGCGCACCTTTGCGCGTGAATGATGCCCCACTTGCAATATCAAAGAGCTCATCGGTAGCCCTTGCCCCTACGCGCGGGTCCATGCATGCACTCGGCTATATAGATAGTCACCAACAGTGCATGGAGATAATTATATGTTTAGACTTGGTCCTGAACGACGTCGACATCGAGGAATCGTGAGCGAGCCGATCTCCTCAAGAACTTACAAGCGGTGGATCCCCCTTTAAGTCGTAATGACGTCCGAATATGCCAACTCACGTTTTTGATGCTTCATGCTTCCAACACTTCCCATTTAAATCTTGAGCCTTGAAATATGAGAACATATGTATGATCATCCAAGGATTCAGAGCTCAATGCAGTTGGGTGCCAAAACTTTGGAGTGCTAGAACTTTGGAGCCCAAAATCTTGCCAAATATTACAATGTTCAAAATTGACAATTAGTAGTATGTGAAGCTGAAGTTCATGGTGTTATGACCTCAACATGCTTGTGAAAAACATCGTACATTCACAGCCACGATGCATTAGACTACTCATGTCTTCTCGTGTTTACATGTATGTACACGTGTCTTCTTGTGTCTATCTCTTTTCGTGTCTATGTACACTTATCTTCTCGTGTCTACATGTATCTTCTTGTATCTACCTATATCTTCATTTTATTTGTTTTTTTTAGTGACTACCTGTGGCTTCTTGTGGCTACCTGTGTCTTTTGTGTTAACCCAAATCTGCTCATGTCTTCTTGTGTCTACTTGTATGTACACTTGTCTTCTTTTGTCTACCTTATCTTCTCGTGTTTATTCGTGTTTTTTCGTGTTTACATGTATCTATGTGTGTCTTCTCATGTCTACTTGTATTTACACATATCTTCTCGTGTTTATCCGTATCAAATGATATTATTGCTTAAAAAACCAACCCATGTCATTGTTTAAAAAGCCGATATGACCAACCAGGCTTGGCTCAACTCCAACGGCCAAATCATACTATACTGTACAACCTGCAGATCCGTTAGGTTGAGGGAAGAATCACAATTCAAAGAGCCATAGACAAATTCAATTTCAGAGTCCAAAATTGTGAATGATGCATCTCTAATTTGTTCTCATTGGGACTCGGGAGAGCAAATGATTGCTAGACTCCAATACAAGCTGCAATCCACCACTCAAAAGCAAGAAATCTCCCACTTGAAAAGAACAATTTCTAGTTGAGAAAGAAATTTGAAATCCACCAATGATATGAAAAAGCAAATTTATTGAAAAGTAGGTCAATTTCAATTTCAATAAACTATAAAAGATAAATTACCACATTTGATCGAGACCTTAGCTTTTTCACTGAAGATTGATTGCAACTTGCAGTCCCTCAAATTACTAAAACAAAAAAACACACTTTCAACAGAAACAAGGCACGGAATGAAACCCCGACTCGGTCTGAGTGTTTCATGAACAGGCGCCTCACAAGGACTTACGAATATACAATATTTCAGTTGGATCTTTTGAGAGTATAGTCTAACCTTGATAATGTCACACCATCCGTTTCACCAAAAAGTGTGATATAAACAAGGTGTGACATTTTTGATAATATCACATTTGGAGGATTTGTGCACAATGTCATATTATCAAAAAAAAATAGGTAGAAAATCAAATAAAATTTACCGAATGTACAAAAGAAAATGACAAAGATGAGAGTTCAATATTTTTTAATATAAAATCAAATTCAAAAGTGTGAATTGAGATCAGGTAAAGACCTCTCACTAGAGACAAAAAAGCTCCTAATGTCACATTGTTTTGTTGGCGGTGATGTTAAATGTGCAACACCAATTCTAATGAGCTTGTCATGGATTTTTTCCATTCCTACTACTTAATAATATCACACTTACACTACATGTTTTGAATAAAAATAGTGACATTATCGAGGGTGATAGGGATAATAACGAGGGAGTTTTACACTAGGAAATTCGGTTTCAAAGTTTTAGGTGACAATATCAAGGTGTTCCATTAACAAGAGTGACATTATCAAGGTTAGACTGTAGAAATCAGGCATTACTACAACAGCAATAAAGATTGAAGTGACAAAGCAAAACTTACTGATTGGAACCATTGGCCACAGAATTACCCCATAAGTGACTAGAACATGAGGTCTGTCACTCAGTATGGATGATGTGAATGACAACGTTGCTCTCTGCCACTCACACCCTGCAACCATTTATCATCCTCTCAATGTCTAAGATAAAAACTCTTAATCTTTGAATGCCCATAGTAGTTATGAAGAAATTGCGGTTTTTTTGGGTGATATTTTTTTTAAGCTTAAGTTTCTTTGATGAAATTAGGGATACTATGAATCAAAATCAACTATATGAATGTAAGCATAGCTTAATGAAACAAGTGTCGGTTAAATCTTCGTAAGAATGGACCATTGGATTGGAAAATTATAGTAATGCACACTTAAAAATGAGATTTTTGGGGAGGGTGTGTAACTTCAAAGTTAAATAGAACTTAGGTTAAATTTTCAAGATTGAAAGTGAAGATGTTCAACAATGACTTGCGTCAACACCTCTCTATTGCAATTTTAAGTGATTTATCATTATATGGTTCAGGACTAAAATTTATACATCACTTTAACCCCTCAACGTCTGAAAGTGCCTTTACAGCCAGTAGAATACGGTGTATTTTTCTAGTATTTGGAATGGATCCAAACTTTTTATAGGTTTGAGTTTAATATAGAAGCTAAAATTTACATCAATGCAGTTCTAGTGAGCTATAGAGATCCTAATTTAGAGCTTCTTGTTGGTAGCAAATGCCAATTATACGGCCACGTATCTACTATCCCCATGGGACGTTTAGGAGTTAAGAAAGGAGTTTGTACATTTATCAAGATTGGAATACATACACTAGTGGAACATGAAAAAGATAACAAAATCCAAAATAAAAACAAATATACAAGATAACAAAACTTTCAAACATAAGAAATACTTTATAGTATTGTATGTGTTCCATTTGTAAGTATTTGTTGTATTTTGGTGTTTTTTACATAGGTATTTGGATATTTAAGAAAGTCAAATTCAAAGATAGAAGTTGAAAGTGTACTAGAAACTTTTGAACTTTAAGCCCCCTGGGCTAAAGTGGTTGTGCAACCTAAACCACAAAGTTTAGCCCCGTCTAAATCCACATCACTGAGCAGTTCCTATTCAACCATCTCGAAAACAGTGAAAGGAACGTCTACTACATTCGGGAACGGAAGAAGGTACAATGATATAACATCTAAATACATTGTTGTTTGTTTTGAGTTGTTTAAAGACAAACCTCAATTTAACTCAATATTTTATAAATAACAATAAAATAGTGAATAGCAAATACTCACCTTTTGTGAATTGGAACAAAATGTGTTCCTTGGTTAAGAGCTTGGTTCCTCTTGTCCAACTTAAAAAACTTACTTTTACAGTGCCAAAACCTTCACTCATTAATGTATAAAAGAAACTATTGAAAAAGTAAAATCTTTTATTTTCTTCTAAGAGAAAGGATTTATCCTCTTGAATACGCTTGATTCAAAAGTCTACAAATGTATTGTTTAAAAATTGTCCAAGATTTTGTCTTTTGAGGTCAGATGCCAAAACCTCCACACAGTGTGGATCATCTCTAGTTCATGCACAACAACCATATTTAGGATCATGCTCACAAAACTACATGGTGTGAGAAAGTCTCAATAGAAAGAGTTAAAAAAATAAAAACTTAATCACCTTAATGAATGCACAAGTGCCACTTGGATTCCAAGAGTCTTGAAAATTTCTTCATTGCAAACAAGTAGATTCCAATATCTCTATATGGTATATATCATCTCAAGTAAATAAAAAGATCAATTAGTGTTATCATTTATATAAAACCAATCATAAACAAATATCATCAATTCTAGTAAAAGAAGGATAATTACCTTGAAGCGTCATTCTCTTAAGAGAAAAGTCTCATCATCATCCAATTCTTCAAATAGTGTACTTGGACCATGATCATTATTCATTGCTCTTGGATTTAAAAGATAGATGTGTATGTTTTTGCCAAGCCTGTTTGAATGTTATTGACACTCAATGCCTGATGAAGGGCTTATAAAGCCAATTTTGCAAATGATTTTCTAATGAAATCTCCATTAAACCATGCCGGATTGGCAGCTGTCAACAACAGTAGAAGAACATAGTTTATCAGTTCTATACAAGTCAAGAGTATACAAGTAAGTAATTTTTTTTTAAAGTAGTAAACAATATATACAGTTTCTCATCTATGAATTTTTCTTGCACAATATCAAAGTTGCTTTTAAATGATTTAAAAACGGCAACGTCCAAAGGCAATAATTTGTGCGTAGTATGAGGCGGTAAAATTGCAATATCTATCCCAAAATTTGCATCCTAGTCCTAGTTACCACTGCAAGAGTCATGTGTGTCTTGTGACCATTTACGATAAATAGGTGCTTCTTCTCTTAAGACATTCCTATCGGAATATGCTCTTTAAATGATTCAATCAATCTAAAAAAATCTCTTAAGCTATCCACCCATGCTCCAACATTGCCATTCTAGCATGTGTCTCGTAGTCTCCAACATAGTCGACTTTCTTCTTTTCTTTTGTAAAGATATATAGACTAGGTAGAGAGTATCCCAAAGCATTCAAACAAACTATGATTGTCATCCATTTTCTACTTGCAGATCAACATTCATGACACTTTTGCTACCTCGCACTCCAATAACCTTCATAGTTCCATTTTTGGTAGAGGAAGATATGCCAGATTCTAGAAGGTGATTACCATCTACTTTAGTATACATCTAACAAAAAGTTTTAGAACTTAACACATGCCTCTTTTGAGAGTCCCCATGTTATTTTGAGGTTTAAACTTTTATGTCTTTGTAATCCTATTTTAGAAAGCCTTTTACAAAAAAACCTCCACCAATGCTTTCAACAAAGGCCATTTGTGAACGATGTTGGCCTATCATTACATATTAATTTTTTGAACTTTTCATCTTAATAAAGTGAGAGACATGCAATGAGCCACTTTCTGATGTGTTTCACACCAAACAACAAGGGTAGTCTCTTCCTCTAGATTGAGAGCAATTGGTGGTCCACTTTCCTTCGAAGACACTTTCCCTATTTTCTAAGCCCCAATAGATGATTATGGGATGCTATGATATCTAGCAACTTTCCTAAGTTTGCGTCTCCCTTGAGCAATATCTTCTAATGCTTTTCTCATAACATCTTTCGTCCACATTCCTCTACATCGTTAAACTTTGCTTGTTTTTTTTAGAATTGGAATTGGTTTTGTATTCCTCTTCCGTGTGATTCTCCATTTTAGAAGAGTAGAGACTTTTGTGGTAATCTCATCGTTCTTCCGTCTATGCATTCTTTTCTAATCATCCTCCTTGAAATAGTTTTAATTCCGTTTCTAATCAAGTCACTTCAATTCTTTTTTAATCCAAAGTCAAATTCCTCGAAATAATTTAAAGATTTTCATCTCACAATTATTATAATTTATAGTAAAAAGTATATTAAGTAAACTTGTAAAAATTAATGATTTTACCATCTAAGACAAATTAGAAAAATAATAGAAAAATATGTGTGTCCATCCATGTAGAAAATCAAACCATTCAATCAATATTCACTAGATGGATTTTGGTCTCCAAAATCACCTTAAAAAGCCAAAGTAAATTCATAAAAAGTTATATGATTCATGACAACAAACTAATGAGGATTCAATTTGATTTTAATTTTAAGAAGTGTGTTGGAAATGTTTAATAGAAACTCAAATTATTATTTTTTTAATGTTGCTCCCGAAATTATTGAGAAGAAATCTTCAATTTCAATGAAAGAGATTTTGTAATTTTCCATTAGGAAAATATACTGAAGTGTGAAAAGTGGCCAATATGAGAAAATATGTGTAGTTCTCTAGGCATAATACAAATATTGTAACAAAGCAGGCTTGTAAAGCAAGATTAAAGTCAACAATTCTATACATATATCATATCAACTATGATATAAAACAACATTAAAACTATTGCAAGCAGGATGATTAGAAAAGAAATGAAGAAGTAAATTAAAGAAATAATAGTATACATATAAAAATATATATCGATATATCTATATAGGATGTTTGTTCACTCCAAACTTAGTAGACAGTCAAAATTTCAAAAAGAAATATCAAATATAATGTAGTTTCTGGAAAAACTCCATTTATAGTATTGTATATCAATAGTGATGTTTGGAAATTGTTTTTAATGCAAAGAACAACATTGAAATGATCCTAAAACAACATATGGTATTAATTGGGTGTCATTTCATAATTATTTTTGGTATTGAAAGGATGCCTAACTGTTGGTATATAGTGAAGTTTGTTGCTACAATAGTAACCTTCTAAATTTGAGATGTCGTGGATGTATTCATGTACAACCAAATGGTCTATACTAAATAATCCATGTAGCAGTTGGAATTGAATTGAACTTATTAAATACATAAATCATTTAACCTCCAATAGAAACTTGTGAAGTTGCTATTGATTTCGTATATAACTCTACGCAAAATGTGTTTGTGATATCCAATTTAATTTTGAGAAAACCTTCCAAAGCTACTCCGAATTGGTAGAAAGCAAGATGAATTGATCTTTGACTTTGATATTGACTTTGTGATCTATCTTTTGACCATATGATTTTGGTCATGGCCACTTAATTTTTGCATAATGTCAATTTGACATTTGACATTATGATCTATGTGGTGTCCAGAATTGTATTCCATAAGTTGGGATGTCTTTTGAATAGGTTAAGTCGTAGGGAGGTTTTAATTGGTGTTGGGTTGTGAAAGGGGGGAGATGTTTAACCCCTAAATGCCTGGAGGCCAAAATTTGGCTTATGAATGTAGCATACTATTCAATTCCTACTCTACATGGATGATTTCTATCCAGTTCTTTTTGTGAAGGATTTTGTTTGGTCATGCCACCACTTCAAGTTAAATTTAGATCATTCAAGCTATTTTATATTTTACATGGGATCCCAAATGCAAAAAGAGTTGTAAAAACGGGTTCACCATGTAGTGTATTATGGATTTTTCGTACTTTTTGTGCTTAAACTAAATTTAGGCTATGAAAATGAGTTCTATTGCATTTGAATTTAACTTAGAAAATGAAGCTTGCAAAGTATGGTTTCTACGCCACTCTGAATTTTCGAATTTTTTTTGAAAATTTAGTGTTTTGTTGTAGTTACAAGTTCAGTGGATATTACCATAGTGCAGCAAATTTTCTAAATTTTGAAACACAAATGATTTTATTAACTAAACTTTTCTTCATCAAAATTTACACCTTTTTTAAAAAAAAATGGATGTTTTTAGTACAATTTGTAATTGATATAAATTTTCTTTACAATCATTTCAAGAAATCACAGTAATTTCAAATCTTCACCAAAAAATTATGATATATAGTAGACACATGGCTTCATCTACTAAAAATATGAAGTTGAATTCTTGTATTATTTATAGTGGCAAAATTGATTGTGATAGGTAAAGCATGATTCCATCGTCATAGGTCCAACCTTTAGGGGTTAAAGCATCAACTTGTGCCTTAGTTTAAGATTTTAACATAAAATCATGAATGCCAACATTAAAACATCATACCCTCTGTGAGTGTTGCCTTTTCCAAACAGAATAATGTGGAATATCCGACATCATTTCATTGATGTGGGATATTCCACATCACATCAGTATCTATGGCGGCAGGTGGCAAGAGTAAGTAACCATGGTGAACAATAATTGAAAGCATCCACTCAATCACAAGTCAATAGTGTCATGTAATTGTTTATTGTCTCTACCCCACCAAGGGAGAGACTACGGAAATGCTTTGTTTTTGAAGAGTTACCAGGAGTTATATGCATATACAGTAAAAAGAAGTTGTAAAAGTAATCTATGGCAAATACTAAAGTAGAGACTCCGCGACTATGCTTTGTTTTTGAGGAGTTACGAGGAGTTACGTGCATATACAGTAAAAAAAAGCTGTAAAAGTAATCTAGGATAAATACTAAAGCAGAGACTCCGCGACTAGCCGCTTGTTTGATTCAATAGCCCATTCAATTACTGGTCACTAGTCACTCCATATATAAAGGTGGATGAAACTAACAGGCAATCTTCTTAACCCCTGAATATACCGATCCTTTGAACACAAATAGATGTTAGCCTCAAAAATAGATATTAGCATGGCTCAAATGTACTGTACATGAGGTGTATATGAGAAGACCATTGCAAGCATAAAATCTACCCAACAAATTTGACATACTTGCAGTTGAAGGCCTCTCTAATATTATCAACAACTCCTCACCACAAGAGAACTATTGTGATTGGTAGAGAATTTAATAGTCCTACAAAGGTGACTTGGATGAAAATCATCCAAAATTGTATGAGAAAGTTGCAAGGCTTTGAATTTTTTTGTGATATAGTTTCTGGACGCTGGGACGTTTAGGGGTTAACCCTTTAGTGCCCAGGCAACCACTAAGTGGTCACTAGATCACTAGAAAATGAAATGTTGGAAAATTTGTGAACCATCTTAGTCCAATGTGTGAAGTTCAAATGTGTAACTTTTGATCTTGCAGATGATGCAAAAAGAAAATTAGGAATCTGACTTTCTTAGCTATCCAAATACATATGTACAAAACACCAAAATACTGCAAATACACCAAAATACTGCAAATACTTCAAAATACAGCAAATACTTACAAATACAACACACATACTATATAATGTTTCTTGTGTTTGCAAGTTTGTTACCTTGTTTTTTTTTTTGGATTGTGTTCCCTTGTTCATGTTCCATTAGTGTATGTAGTCTGATCTTGATCAATGTACCAACTCCTTTCTTATTTGAACGTATAAGTTTTGTTCTAAACCGTACATAGATAAGTCACTCTCACTTATAAAATTCACAATAATTATGTATGAGTCTATTCTTGACATGAAAGATTGCAATGAAGAGGTGTTGACACAAGTCATTGCTAAACATCTTCACTTTTATTTTTGAAAGTTTAGCCCAAATTCTATTTAACCTTGAAGTCACACACCGCCCAAATTCTCATTTTTGAGTGTGCATTATACGGTTCAAAGATATACTATAATCTTCCAATCCAACGGTCCGATCTTACCAAGATTTAATTGAGACTTGTTTCATTAAGCTATGCTTACATTCGTACGGTTGGATACTACTCCCTCCGTCCCAAAGTTATTGTCATGTTTGAAAGTCATGTTTGAAAGTGCTTTTTTAACCCTTTGATGCGCTAGCGTCCATATTCTGGATGATTTCTGATGCGTCCCTTCACCACATGTGGTGATTTTTTTCATCCATCCAAAAATTTCTTGATTCTTGTGCTAGTTGACTACTGTTTGTACGGTATGGATTTTCAAAATAAGATAATGTGAATTTCTGAAAAATTACAAAAGTGGTTTATGTCAAGTTTCATTTTTAGTTCAAAAAATGAGACCTTAAACTTGGTTTTCCAAAATAAGTAGAATCAAATAATGGAAACCATACCATCTTGTAGTGCATGTTATTCCAATTTCATTACAATATTTTTTTTAAAAATTGTGTTAATTTTGGATTTTTAATTTAATTTCAAGAGAAAACCTTGAAAAATTAATTAAAAATTATTCAAAATATATATGATGAATTCAACTGTACTGATGTTATCTTCACATTGACATTTACAACTTTGCTTTGCACATCAACTCCATTTCCCTTTTTCATCAACCATTTTATAGTGAATCTTTGAAAACAGTGTTGAATCGGGACCTTAAAGGGTTAAGTAGGTCAAAAAAATACTTCCTTGTGACTAATTTTATTTAGGTTGCGATGAACACATGCAATGTTCTTCAATCATTCTAGTGACATAATTTGGAACTTTTTTTAATCATGTTTCTTACAGTATGATCAATGAAATTGGCTCAAAGAAATACCAAGCAAACAAATTGGACAATAACTTTGGGACGGAGGGAGTATTAATTAATAGTATCCCTAATTTCAACAGAGAAATTTAAAGAAACATCATCCAGAAAAAGGTGGTTTCTCCAGAACCACCCTGGACGGTAAAGGGCTATTGAGGGCCGGTTTAGACTACGGTGGAGAAGTCCACCGGTCATGAAAAAAAGGGCGATTCTAAACTGTGATTGGCCGAAATTGCAACTCTTCACCGGAAGGTGTTTACACTAGGTGAAGACAAGAATGGTGGTGAAGATTTCTCATGGATGATAAAATGACATGGCAGCACTTTTTGGACTTGGGCTTCTCCGGAGGAGGAGTTTCTTGTCCGGCCTCTTGAGGCCGGAGAAGAAACTCCTCCTCCGGAAAAGCCCAAGTGATTAAAAAAAGTGATTGAAATATTTTATTGCCTTTCATTCTTCTCCGGCACATCCACCATTTGCCTCATATAACCATGTCTTGACCAAGCATTCTTGACCGACCGGAGGCCTTCTCCACCGTAGTGTAAACCGGCCCTGAATGTTATGATGGCCTCAGGAATGTTAGGGTTTAAAATAAAAGAGAAAAACCTGCTCACTCAACAGGCCACATGCCTTTCTCTGCCACTCATTGGAGCAGTAAGGTATGGAATCATTTGCAAGGGTCCTTTTCTAGTGGTTAAGAAGTCATCCATTTGCAATGCAAGTGCCATGGTCACCGGCATTTGCAATGCAAGTGTGCCATTGATGGGCACCCATTTGCAATGCAAGTGCCATTCAAACACGTGACTCATAAAAATCATAAGATATTTTATTTTAGATTCTATGATTGCCAAAGATATTTTACATCTTACAGATGCTCATGGTTCAAGAATAGTCCAATCTTGTGATAAGTTGTGAATCTTCAGCACTTCATGACTTATCCATAGAGTATCCAAATTACACAATAATAATCATAACACTACAGTAGTCTGAAGACCACCTTGAAAAAGGGAGTAGTTCGACTATCTATGCTTCAAGATCACTCAAAGGTAGCTCCAAATTCTACATATTTTAATGCCTTGGGAATCCTCTCGAAAATGGGGACAAGACCCACACAATAAAAACAAAACACAAACCCATTCTAATAATAGAAACCACTCAAAACACATGAAAGCCACGAGTTCTACAGCATACCAAAGCATCCTTGCATTCATTAAGGTAGGAGCACCCAATTTCGACAGTGTACCCAATGCCGATAATTTCTAGACACAGCATTCATTTTAGAACGCAAATCTAAACACATCATAGAGCCTTCATTGTTTGTTGACAAAAATGATAAGCTATCTATGGTCTACCTAGATTTATGTTCTAGAATGACTCCACCGTGTGTAAAAATTATTCGGATTGGGTACATTGTTGGAATTGGGTCTACCATAAACGAACTACTAAAGAAGTGCAGGCAAAATTGTGTGCCTTAAACCCGGCTTGCATAAACACCAAGTGGAAGATATTGATCACAAGGTATGTACACCCAAATTGAAAGCATTCCCTACATTTGGGCCTGAAAAGTGACACTAAAACCCAAATATTGATTGCACAAGATGTACACAATCAGAACATGAGAGTCTAAGGTCAATTTTGGGTGCACCTATAGAGAGTACTTTGAAAATTCAGAACTTATTCATAGTGTCCAAATAATGCATGTTAAAGTGTGTTAGAATCTTCTTTCACTTGCCAATTAGAAAGGAATGCGTTTAATAATAGTACACGTGATTATGGGTGCACATACCTTACAAAATGAACGATCTGACATATGAATTGAATACTTTTATTGTTCCTGTTCGTCTTCCTCTTCTTCAGATTGACAAACAGGGAGGAAGTAAGTATCGAGCTGCCAATACTTGTGGTAAACACCTTTCCATGTCTCTTCATCTAAGCAATCCTTGACTGGCAAAGGAATGAACTGGGTGGTGAGACCCAGGCGGGCAAGTTCCAAAGCCACAAGCTGGCAATAGACCACGTGAAAGAAAGCATTTGTGGCACACAAGCCATTGAAGTACGAGTATACCCCACCCTTCTTCAAAAGCTTCGGTAGATGCTCATGAAACTCCTTCAAGTCATCGTAGAACTCCCCATAAGTGTCGAAGAATATACCTGCACAATACCAATAACAACAACATCAAAAACGGCTATCAAAACGACAAACCCCCGGAACTGATTCAAGTGTGGAAATAATAGCCTTTCATGAGCCACTTTAGATTCCAAAGCTCGAAGCAACAAGCTTGAAATTTGAACTAACTAGCGGTGAGATACCTCAGCTCGAAACCTCGTTATCTCAAATTGATTTTTAGCATGTCACATAGGTCAACTCTTCAAGTTACTTGGACTAGTGTCAACATTGAACAAAAGGAAGTGAAAAAAGAAAAATCATATTTACACCAATCAAGGTGTAGGATTTCTTGTTATCACAAGCTTGTTGCTTTGACCCCAAGCAAAATATCCTTGAACTGATACAAAAAGTACGCTTTTAGACGCTGATTTAACGTTCATGTATGAAGTTAATCTTCATAAAGAACAAGGAAGGGAAACCCAAAATTGCCAATGACTTAAAGGTGCCACCCTTAGACAATGAATACACCACCTCAACATTGATTAAGAGGATGTCCACCACCTCAACATCAGATCAAGTGACAGATTTAAAGCACGAACTTTGAACCTTTGTAACTTTTACATATGATGTCCCAAAACACCCATTCTTTGATGCGCTGAAATCCTATTTCATTTTCCAACAGAACAAGCAGAATAACTACGCTCAGCAATTTTGGCAGTCCCAAATCTACTCATGATCTGCCACAAACAAGATTGACAAAATACAGCAATTTTGTGAGGGAGAAACTGACCATCATAAGAGTCTAACTGAGGAAGAACATCTTGCCAACGACCGAACAGGATACGAACGTTGGGCTTGTCGCCCCACCCGGTTTCCAACATGCGCTGGTAAACCTCCGGGTGCGCCTCGATGATGGTGTGGGAAGCAGGCTGGTGGCCCTGAATGGCAGTGTCCACCAAGCCCATGCCAAAGCCGACGTTCAGAACATGGCCTCCATTTGCGCAGACGGCTTTCGCGTGCGCGGCCATGAGCGGATTCTCCCACGCCATCATCACACCCTTGTTCTCCTCGTCCACCAACTTGCCTTCGCTGTACTCCACTCGCTGCTGCAAATATGGCTTCTCCCCTGACCCTTCCTCCTTTCTCTCTTGTCGAGCTACTACGCCCAGAATGAGCTCCGCTTGCATCCCTGCCACCATTCACTCTTATAAATCATCACTCTGCACCCTTAATGACTCTCAGCTTTTTACTTGGGATGCCTTGGTTATGAAATTCTGCAACATATCATCATTGTCAACATCCACACCTTTTCAGTGGGGGGTGATGGCCTGATATGGGTACCCCCTCCAACAATAGTGTGATTTTCAAGAAACATTCTTTTGGTAAGAAAAAATCATTGAAAAATTACAAAAATTAGATGGTGTCATAAGGGCCATGGCTGCAACTATATGCACGGTGTTAAAGACGGAATTTCTAGCACACATAATATGAGTTAGACATAAGTCACACATAGTGAGACGTGTCTCACCGGTACCCATATTAAGCCATCGCCCTGGGACATCCGTGCACCTAGAGGGGCATTGTAGAAGTATACAATGTGTTCACGTTTATTTGTGGTAACCAATATGTTTCTTCCAACTTAATTCGTTCCCTCGTGTTTTTCAACAAGGAATAATCCATGTTGCAAAAAGTCAGTGTGCTTCCACTCAAACCTCTTATAACCACCTCCAAAATGACATATTGCCACACTATAACACACATTCAAAGTGAAAAAGTTGGGGTAAGATGAAACTGGAAGATTCACCTGGTACCCAAAGATGTAATCAATGGTTGTATTTTGTGCCTAATGTTTTGAGTGAAGAAAGCTACTGTGTTTTTTGAGAGGCTTCTAGTTAGAAAGCTATGAACGATGCCTTTCTAACAAGGCATAAGTATTGAGATTGCGAAGACCAATTGAAGTTCGCTGCCTAGGGTTTGCAAGGCTTTTAGTTTCAGTTTCATACAAACTCGTGTATTTTAGCAAGTAAGGTAACTATATCTAAAAGCGACCATTTCTTTAAAACGTGCATAGCTCAACCTTTCATAATAAGTAGTCTACTGTTGATGAGAATGTGCACAATCTGAACATCAGAGTTTAGGGACGCTTTAAGGTCAACCTATAGTCAGCACTTTGGAAATTCATAACTTATTCATACGGTGTCCAAATAATGCATGTTAAAGTGCGTTGGAATCCTCTTGAACTTGCTAATAAGACCCACTGAAAATATTTTCTGTTTTATGTGTGTAAATAGGCTCAGTTGGTAAGGTGAACGCTTTAAGGTATAGTTACCTTAATCAACGTTGCAAAGTCATTGTGCTTATAACCAGAGTGTGGAGTTCCTAGAACCCTAAAAACTCCAAAAAAATCAACCGCATTGTTGTCTGCACGAGATTCTTCAGTTGATAATGTTCAATAGGTACGAGCTCGGATTTGCATGCCTGAGCACCGCATCAATGGAACCATTGCATACAAACTCAATCACCTCGTGAGTTTTTCACAAAGTCACTGAGCTTACACGCACATGGAACCACGAGTGTGGCGTTCCTAGAAACCCTAACAATTCCAGTTCTTCGTTGTGTGCGATGGCGAGGTAAGAGCGAGGTAAGTACCGATTGATTGACTTACCGGCGTCAAGCAGCACATCGAAGGCTTCCTGGTGACCAGCGTCCATGGCGAAGTCGCCGGCGCATCGGCCCGCGGGGTTCAACGCGTTCCACGGCGCGCCCGCTTGAAGCAGAGCGCGCACCACCTCGGCGTGGCCGTTCTGCGCAGCCAGCATCAACGGCGTCATGCCGTCTTCGTTCCCCTCGCACACATCGTCCGTCGCCGCGTTGGCCAACAAATGCTGCACGCGCTCCAGAGACCCCTCCGCCGCCGCTCTCTGCAGCTCTCCACCTCCCTCCATCTTTCTCTCTTCCCTACAATTCCACCTTAGGTCCACAGATTACTAACCGAAAGACTAACCGAAAACTAATCGTTTCTGTCTCCCATTCCAACAACGCTGCCAAATTCTAAATACAAGGTACACTGTTTCTTAAACCCTAAACCCTGAACCCTGAATGAGCTCTGCTTCACCACACGACTATAAAACTAATCGTGCATTTGAACATTCAAACAAAAGTAAATAAAAAAGCATCCGGTGTTGCCAAATTCTAAACACGAGTATCCAACACGGCTTTGTTTCTTAAACCCTAAACCCTGAACCCTGAATGAGCTCTGCTTCACCACAAGACTATAAAACTAATCGTTCATTTGAACATTCAAATAAAAGTAAATAAAAAGCATCCAAATTCTAAACACGAGTATCCAACACGGCTTTGTTTCTTAAACCCTAAACCCTGAACGAGCTCTGATTGTCAAAAGGCTATAAAGCTAAAGAACATTCAACACACCCAAAAAAAAAAATTCTAAATACGAGGGTGACATTATAACCAATATCCAGTTCCTTAAACCCTAAACCCTGATTCCAATACAGGCATACTTAAATTGGATCATCTTGATGTCAGATTGCATGAGGATTTTTCTTCTCGTTGATCGAAAAAGGTTCCATTGGCTTGGATAACCTAATCTCTATTTCTTCATTACAACAATTATTTAAATTGCTTGTATGGGAATCCACAGACTAACGATTAGTTTCTTCTGCACCGCGTGAGTATTTTAATGCAAACTGTTTGCGTGCTTAGTGAAGCTTCAGTTCGTGAAGAATCTATGGAAATAGTAATGCATCAATTAATCTGATAGTCCAGAATTTTACTGTTACAGTGTTTTTCGTAGTAAAGGTCAACGATGTGATCAGGAATTAAAACTTCTGATGGCGCTGACGAACAAAAAAACGCTTGAATGTTCAAAAAATAGTACCTGTTTTTGCTTGGTTTCTTCACCGGCCTCGGCCTGGTAGTTGTACCCTTTTGTTGCAGTGATTTATAAAGTGATCACTTGTGTCCAAAAAACAAAAAAAAAACGCTTGAATGGCGTCCATCAGCTCCCTCACTGTACAAAATCCGCCGTATATGGTAAACCAGCAGTGAGGAGAATTTGGAAAAAGAGAGAGAATTGACGCACAACAAGACACATCAGTTACGAATCTCTGCATCCAAACATCGACTACAAGCCAAAAGCAAATGATTCATCCTGCATGTCTTCTCAATTCCTGAGCCCCCTAAGGTAAGTTAGTCCTCGAAGCAAACAGTGCAAATATCTGCGGAGGTACACATACATGAACCCGGGGCACAGACCTCCAGAAAGAGAATTCAACCACACTACACCGAGATAGTTATTTGGTATGGGTCAGCAATCCACACTGCACCGAGATAGTTCAGTTATTTAGTATGGGTGATCAATCCACACTGCAACGAAATAGTTATTTAGTATGGATGATTAACCTCTAAAGGACCAAGGCTGATTTTTCAAGTTCGGTCACCTTAGTATGGAATGAGTATTGATTCTCAATTATTGAGATTTTTTTGTGGTGATTCTACTCTTTGTAATGAAGATGGGATGGTAATCCGCGTTCGTAAATAATGTATAGATCAAAAGATACAATCATGCAAAGGTGAAAAACCTAATTGCGGGCAACTCCTGAAAATTTTCATACAATGAGCTATGCATCTAAATTTTTGTACACAATGAGCTAACGCCCCCATATACACAACTGCCAAATTTATTTTAGCATATATGAGACAAAACTTTGCATTTTGGGCATTTTCAAAAAGTTTCAAACTTGGGCAACAAGCCAAAAAAAAAAATGCAATCAACTTTGAAGCTTATAATCTTACCGTTAAAGAACCCTGAACGGTTGAAATTTTTTAGGTTGTAATAAATTCAAGTTGATTGAAATATCATACGATTGGATTGATCAAAAAGGTTTTAAATCAAAAACTATTTGACTTCTTATGAGAAGGGATATTTAGGAGTGTTTGGAGAGAAACATAGTTGCGGTCCTTTAGGGGTTAAGTTACTCTCTAAAGGACCACGCCAAGCCTGAATTGGGCTCATTTGTTTGTGGCATTTCTTTACATAACTTTGATGGGACCAAATTTTTTAACATCAGAATGAATGAAGAATGTTACATGTGAAATGAATCCTTGATCCTCTAGGGGTTTATGTTTCAATCTCAGTACTTACTTGTTTCGTACACCTAAATGTAGTGAGACCTTACAATTTTGTGATATGTATCACGTTTTTTAACGTAATAAAATGCAAGTTGGTTTTTTTCTCTCCATCCTACCAGTCTTCATATCTCATAACATTATTAAGCCCTAGATTTTGTACCCCTACTACAGTTTTCAAGATTCTCTTCGATGCTTTTTGTTGCTCTTTGTTTCCACATCTTAAATTTGTCTTACTTGACTCCTGCAAAATTCCCTCATACAATGACAAGTGTCATCTTTCACTCTAAAGTCAATAAAAGTTAGTGTATCAGTAAAAATCAAATGAAGTAGGAAGGGGTGGAGGACCCTATTGTTAAAGAATGTAATGTATTGTTACGTTATATGACCTTTATACTATTTGTATCCATGTCCAAGAAGCATAGAAATTGTAATACCATAGTTGGGTCGTCCAAAAATAATTCCAAAGAATAAAAACGTAAAACAAACCGAAATTTTTGAGGATTAAACCACGAAAATAGAATAATTTATTTTTAGCTATACTTTAATATTTCGAAGCTATTTTGGATCATTTTGGACCATTTTTAATCATATTTTGGCTCATAAATGAAAATAAAAAAATTCCTATTCTTGGAGAATAAACTTTATTTTTCAAAAAAATATTAAATATTTGTTTGTGAGGTGGCGACCCACCTATGATATTGTGGTAGTCAAACTACCCTCAACATATTCACTCTTTATTCACGATGATCTCACTAATAGAAAAGGTGGTGCTCCCTAAGAAGATGCCTAAGCAAAATCATTGTGAATGTGGGTAGCACGTGCCTAGGCAACTCCCTCGGCAATGCCACCCTTTCGAATAGTGTCATAATGTCCATCTTAACCAACATTAACCCCTAAGTGCCCAAGGGTTCTTTTGAAATGCTAGATGTGTCATAATGTCCATCTTACTCAACTTTTACGAGCTTCAATTTTTTAACATGTGTAGAACACAACAGTAAGACAACATCCATACACTTAAATTTTGGAAAAATGCTATGAATTATTTAATAATAAATTTATAAGAATTTTCTTTGAAAATTCATAAAAACTACATGTTTAGTCATTTTGAATTGGAATCAAGTATGATAAGTCAAAAACATTGGTTTTATATGGTGGTTACCTTGTTCATGTTAGAACTAATCTCATTTGGTAAGGGCAAAATCTAAATGTATTTTAAAATGTTACTTTTGTAACTTTAATGAAATTAAGTTTTAAAGAGAAAATGAGAAGCATGATGTTTAGTAATTCTCTATATGGTCAACCTTTCAAAGAATGGTTTAGACACTCATTTAATGAATCAAGAAGCATTTACCATTTAGTATTCATCAAAATTACATATTTCATTTTTAGAATTTGAAATTTGATATAATTTGTTTAAAATAGAAATTATATTCTAAAATTCAAGAAAGCAATGTTTACAAAGGAGAGGACATCATTAGTTTCCAAAAATAGTAAATTTTACACCACTAGGGCAATATTGAGGTCTTTGTCTTTGAAAAATTCTCCTCGGTGGAGTTTAACTCAGATTGATATGATTCAAATTGGGTTGGAAAGTAGACTTGTTTTCTATTTGAAAATGTTATGCATTTTTTATATAAATACTTTTTCTATCCTGGACAGTCCATAAAGAAATGGGCAGCGACTATAAAATGGTCGTTCGGTTACTTAGGGGTAAATAGAAAGTTCAAGATGATTTCAATGCACTTTAGCATGCATCATTTGGACACTGTATGAATAAGTTATAAATTTTCAAAGTGTTGTCTATAGGTTGACCATAAAGCGATCCTAAACTCCGATGTTCAGATTGTGCACATTCTCATCAATAGTAGAGTGTCGAAATCTACTTATTATGAAAGATTGAGCTAGGGACTCGATTTAACCCCTAAATGCCCAAGCATCCAAATAGTGAATGATGGTTGGTCAAATTCAATTTCAAGCTTAGTAATTATTATTTTTACTTTCAAGTCCAATTAAGAAAATGGAGCTTATCAAGCCTAGTTTTTAATTCACTTTGTAAATAAAATGATAATATTAAGTATTTTATTGCATTTGCAATGTCGAGAGGTCATAATCCAAACTACACTACAAAAAAATTGTTATCATTAAATTTCCACATTTAGAAAATGTATTTTAAATTGATTTTTCCATGCGTTTCTTCATTAGAATTTGAGCCTCTTGTAATTTTTTTTAATTATTTGGAACAATTTTGTAACTTTTTATTTTTATTTTTATTCTACCTCAAAAATCATATTAAATTATTTTAAAAATTAACTAATTAAAGATCAATAAGAATCATATGTTTACGTTTACTAGATTATTTATTTATAAAAACATCTCAAAAGATTTTGATGAGCAAACTCCACATGAAAGTGATGTTTGACTTTTTTGTAATCGCCTTGGGCATTTAGGGGTCAACCCTTAAAGGTCCAAAGAGCCCTTTCCAACCAGTATTATACACCAATATTTTATTGTGTTTGGCATGGTTCCACTCCTCCTATAGGTTTAAGATAAGAAGTGAAGTTAATTCCTAAAGGAGGTTGTATGCTAAAAAAGGGTTGCAATTGTTCTTTCAAATGGTATTTTACTACAAAGACTATAGTATTGATAGAAATTGAAAATATGAAAAATGGAGCTTGAATGGGAATTAATTATACAAATTTTTAATTAATAATATGTGACGCAAAAATAAAGATATGGCTACTCAAAGGGCGTTTTCCACGTATTTAGAGTCGTGTACTAGAAAAATACATAATTGTTTTATGATCCCACAACGGATAGAAATGCTCTTGAAAATCACCACATGCATAGTGCATGAATATGCACCTCCTCAAAAAAATTCTCCTCCAAATTCACACTTTTTTACCTTAGAGTAGTTCTTAGCTCTAGTCTCTGTGGTTGTGGCAAGTTCTGGCTGCTCCCTTGTTTTACTCTCCTTTTGCAATTGAATCTTCTCAATTTTTGTCAAAAATTAAAAATTAAAAATTAAAAAAATCACACTTTTACACCCCTTAGCATCAACTGTATGTTAATACTATGAGCGTATAGAATACCCAAATATCCTTTAGGGGTTAAAATTCACGTCGACATGATTTTAATGAGTTATTGGGATCTCAATTTGGAACTTTTTTATTCACAACAAATGTCAAATATATGCCAGCTTATCTACTATCCACATCAGCCCCTTAAGGGTTAAGGAAAAGGTCGCTTTTAGCTATACTTACCTTATGTTGTACTACTTTTAGGTGTGCTTACCATAGACATTCTCAAAAACCCTAATTGAAGCAATGGTCAAGTTCCATCACAAGGACTTGTGATGAGGGATGATGATAAGGGTACAGTACAAACACAATCAACAGTGACGTTGATGTTGTCAGACACCAAAAAAGAATGTTCCCTGGAGCCCATGTAGTAGTACCGCAAAATGCTTCCAAAAAATGGTTTCAAATTGCTGTGCCTTATGTACATGAAGATTCTGCTGCACCACACTTGCCATCGGTTGAGTTCCCAAAGCGTTCTTCTTTTTCATTTTTCAAAAAGTAAAATAATAAAATTTAAATGACTCCGTTTGCGGCATGTACCCATTTGGAAGATTTGGAGATTCCTTGGCTCATAACATAATGGAGTCACGTGACAATGTACGCAACGGTGGTTTCTCCTATCGAAACACTTTATCGTGACAATGTATGCAACCGTGGTTTCTTGAATTGAAACACCATACCGAGAACAATGTACTTAATGATGGTGTCTTGTATTGAAATACTAGGCCTTGACGTAATGGATTGGCTCTTTGCCTTGACATGATTTGATTCAAGGTATCTATTACCCTTAAAGGACATATGATTTCTTGATTCCACATCCAAAATCTCTTTTAAACTCCATTTTAAGCATGATTCTCTTTCTAATTTACTTTAGTTTTAATCCAAAGAAATATAGTTCCCTCAAAGGTGCTCACTTTGACATTTCAAAAACCGCATTGGAATGATCACCGTAACACCATAGCAGGTTCGCCACTTGGTGAACGAATATTTTTTTTTTTTGAAAAAATAAGGTTCACCTCTCAAAAGCTGAATTTCTCAATTTTCGTTTTTTAGCAAAAAAATCAGTAAAATGACCTGAAATAGCTTAGAAATACAAAATATTGAAAAAAAATTTATTCTGTTTTCGTTTTTTAGTCATCAGAATTTTCTAATTTTTACGTTTTTTATTTTTAGAATTATTTTAGGACGAACCTGCTATGGTACTACGGCATTGGGTCACCAAAAAAAAAATGTTGTAACATCTATGAACCTTCTCAATTTGGTATTTGAAGTTTGGATGTGTAACTTTTGATTTTGCACATGATGCACAATACATATATATATATATATATATATGTATATATATATATATATATATATATGTATATATATATATATATATATATGTATATATATATATATATATATGTATATATATATATATATATATGTATATATATATAATTTTATTTTAGTTTTTTTTGTACTTTCTTAGAATATCCAAATTGGACTTTCTTAGATATTCAAATACCGATGCACAAAACACCAAAATATTGCAAATATTTACAAATACAACACACATTTTCTAAAATTCTCTTTTTCACTGTAGGAAATAATGTTTTTTGAAAAAATATCCTTAAGTATTTTTATTTTATAACTATTTTTGGCCAACCTAACCGACAAAGAGGTATGATACTGAGAATGATTGAGTTTGAAATATTCCATTCACCAAGTGAGTAACAATGTAACACGTTTTGAGACCCTATTAGACAGAATTGGGATTTTCAACTACAAATCTGTAAAACAGAGCGTGTAGCCCACGTGGCACTCACACTTTCAAACTGTACTCTACCTCACTTTATCATCAACTTCATGTGATATAACTTAAAAGCCAATCATTGGTAACCCATTGCCACGTTGGCTAATGGAGTCAAAGCCACACGATCAGTTCTTCCATTTGCTAACTGAAGGGCTCTCTTGAGTTTTAATTTTTTCCTGTCTTTTCTTTTCACATGGCCTATTTGTTTTTTTGTTCAATAGAGTAATTTATAGAGTAATTTATAGATTAATTTATATATTTAATCTGTAGATTATGTTATTTGTTTTTCTATCGTTGATGACCTTAAGTTGGAGTTGATTTACAAAAAATTGTATGATTATAGGTTGTATTCGATTATTAGATTTTCTACTTGAGCTTTGCACTGATGTTTTTTGTTGGAAAAAAAACAGTTTACCATATTCTTAACCCGTTGAGTTGTATGTAGATCCTAGGCCTTTAAATTGTAGGCCTTGCCAAAATTTCCATTTGAATGTCTCTTTTGAGACCACATGCAATGAATCAAGACATGAATCAAATGATGATGTAATGCAAGTCATAGTTTATTCTTTCTTTTAGTTGAGTTTTAAATTTGTACATAAATTGTAGTAAATGCAATTCAACTGTCCCTTGTACACACATGAGGTTCACTTGATTTTACAAATCCAAATAGATTTTTTAACTCAACTTTATCTATGAGTGAGGAAGGCCTTTCTACATAAGTATATTATAGTCATAGCAAAGATATCGGTAATTAACATCTCTGTTGTGTGCTTTAGGTTCTTCAAATTGCCTTTTTAAATAACTTGCTTTAATGATATATAGAAACATGATGGAAAATGTAGATTTTAGTATATTCAATAAGGATACTTAACCCCTAAACATACCAACCCTTTGAACAAAAGTAGATTCTAGCTTCAAAAGTAGATATGAGCATGGCTCATATGTACATGAGGTGTACATGAGAAATCCATTGCAAGCATAAAATCTACCCAACAAATTTGACATATTTGTAGTTGAGGGCCTCTTCAATATTTTCAACAGCTCCCCATCACAAGAGATTTATTATAACTGGTAGAGAATTTAATAAGCTTTCAAAGGTGACTTGAATGAAAATCATCCAATGTTGTATGAGAAAGTCACAAGACTTCGAATCTGTTCATGATCCAATTTCTCGACGTTGGGACGTTTAGGAGTTAATGGGAGCTTTAAATTATTTCATTTATCATTGTAAGAGATTGTCTGAACAAGTGCGAAATATCAACATAAACATCATAGAACAATATAAAGAGTCTAATAAATAAATTCAATAATGTTCATTTTACTAAGTGTTCATAGAACCATAAAAAATAAAATGATAGTGAAGTCTAATGGTACTCAAAAAATAAATTGAGGTAAAGAAACACTTAATTTTTCAAATACATAATTTAAAAAAAATCAATGAGTAAAGATTCCATGCATGATTAATTTCCAAAGTTGATGCTAGTAG
This sequence comes from Pohlia nutans, assembly GCA_022496805.1. Taxonomy (NCBI): domain Eukaryota; kingdom Viridiplantae; phylum Streptophyta; class Bryopsida; order Bryales; family Mniaceae; genus Pohlia; species Pohlia nutans. The sequence continues at coordinate 6,688,717 of CM040102.1, forward strand.
GAAAATTGTGCACTTTGATAAAACACAACTAAATTAACAGGTGAGGTGTCTTATAGGGGAATTCATGGTATTGGTCATAACATCACATTCACCCACATATATGCAATTAACTCAAATGTTTGTACTATTTTTACTAACAAATTCTATTAAAAATCTCTAAACAAAATAAATGAAAGAAACCCTAAAACTAATTTTTGGAAACACTTAGTCTAGCCTATGGTTGGAGGAAGTAGTGAATTAAATTTAGTGACATAATGTTCTCACTAAATGCTACTTATAAAGTTTGACAAAGAAGGAACTTATGATTGATGTATGTCACTTTCTATAACTCTTGCATTAGTCTTGTATACCATGGATATTTTAAGTTGCAATGTTGCTAAAAATGTAGTAATGGACACTAGCTACTATTGGTCCATCTAATAGGGCTTCTACCCGTAAAGAAATAACTAGAAAAAAATTAAAATAGGCAATTAACAACTTCCAATGTTAACCTCTAAAGGACCGGGGGCATTAGTTTTGCTTAACTCTTGTTTTCTTGACTAGCTCTTGTAGCAAGCTCAATTCCTCATTGGTGTGGGGTAAATTTGACGATTTGCACCGTTGAAACTAAAAAGACTTACGTAGCTTTTTTATGAAAAAACGATCGCATAATTTTTGAAAAAAATGTGTAGTAACGAAAATTTCAACAAGGCTTTTTATGCAAAGAGAACTTTCCCGGTAGGGTTCTTTAAGGGGAAAGATGAAAGCGTTTATGGATAATTCACTAAAGTCACTTATAAGCTTAAAGATTATTCAACTCAATCACCCAATGTTAATAAGACTCGGTTTATGTTAGAATGTGGTGAGGTCACTTGCCTATAACTAATTCCAGTCAATTAAATATGTGTCTGTCTTGTCTTAGCCTAAGGTCAAATAGTCATCAACAAGGGCAATACCCCTTTTTATAGTTGTCAGAGTGAGTCAAATAGACATGTCAATCTTCATTGCTTGTTACAACTCAAGATTCATTTCTATCCTAAGGTAGGGAAGAATATTTATCTTATAGAAGTCTTTTCAGTTTAAGCTTTATACTCCCACGTGCTCCATTAAGGCATTCCTTAATTATTTCCTTAATTAAATCACTACAACGACATTGCTTCTATTATATCCTGCAAGAATCTATACTACTAATCAAAAGCAAAGTAATTAAAGAACAAGTACTCCTCAAAGATGGCCAGCCTTCGTGGATTCACTCCTTAACACCATAACTTGCTAGTAGTATCAACTTCCCAAAATATAAAACACCCAATGTCAAATTGACTTCATATATTCTAGTTGTACAACTCTTTTTTAAATAAAATTCATTTCGAATCTCTAATTTTCCATGGTAATAATCTTACAAGGCAATGTACCACAGCAGAGTTTGAAACAATCTAGTTTGACACACTAGCTATCAAATCCCTTGGTAACACTCCTGAATATACACAGTCGTCACCATGCATATATATATTACTGGACTTCAATCTTGACTGAATTACTGTCTTCTAATTCACTCTTTCCAACACACAATGTATACTTCTAGTCAAATTGACAATCCAATATTATCTATTTGTATCTATACGTATTACTTATAAGTTTTTATGACTTTCAGTATACTCTAACAAAGTCAAGTAGATAGTTATTATATGTTCTCAATATTCAGTATCTATTTATTCTAAGTCAAGGAAATCAGTTGCATTGTCAAATTTTCACATTCTGGCATGTGCTCAGTACACAATGGATCTCATTATAGTCAAATAGACACAATTTGAGAAACTCATTCAAGTAGACTGGTTGCTCAGTATCATATATCCAATGTCAATTTGATCATAGTTCACCAGAGTCCAATTGACTGTATCCAATTACCAATTCCCAATGCTCTCAGCATGTGTATATCATCATCGAATGCAACATCCACTCTGATACTTATATCAACTTGACTGAGACTCTCCACAATGCATTATTCCACACTCATGCAATCTCCAATTATAAAGTTAGACTCCATCAAAATCTGTCAAATAGACCATGTATGTATGTAAAATTCAATTAGGCAATCACACAGCCATACACCATTATCACACACAAGCATCCAGATAGAGTCAAATAGACATCGAGAAATCCATTCAACACTTTTACAAACAAAGACAGTCAAGCAGAAAATAAGCAATTAAAGTTTCTTTACTGCACTCTGTCAACTGGACTGTGAGCATGGAGACTAAAGATATTTACAAAGCAAAATCAAGCATAGAGTAATATTTAGACTAACACTCCCTAATGGTGTAGCGAGGAAGACAACTTGCTATCATCTCTCATATATACTATGAATCCTAACAGTTACACCTATTAGAATCTCTATTCAAGTCTAATTGACTGTTTATATCTTCATTCACGCACCATTTCCTTTCTAGTCTATTAGACACTACATATTCACACATAAACTGCATTTAGAGTTCAACAAGAAACAAATTCACACTACAAAATGCCACCGTCGAGAAGATTGATGGAACTTATTTGGGGTATTTTGTACACATGCTAAAATTGGATTGTTCAAAAGTGCTCCAAAAATTTTGAAAATTTTCCTGTGAATCGAAATCATCATTTTTAACATGTGGAAAAATTTCGAATAATTTCGAGGTGTGAGGAGGAAGATATAAGGTTCTAAAGTGACGCCAAAATACCCACAATGCAACTCAAAAAATCACCAAAAATTGCTCACTTGATGAATTTCCGATCAAGAAATACCTACAGACTTGGCTCTCAAAAAGAGCCAGGGTCTCTTTGTTGCTCATCCTATAATTCAAAGCCCAAGAACCCAAATTTTCCCACTTTCTAGTTCCAGAAGCCCGCTAGGGGCCTAACGGTCCTTTAGAGTATAATATTGTGAATATAAATACAAAAAAATGGGCAATGTTCCATTGAATCAAAAACTTGAATCATAGTTACTCACATGTGTGTTTTATTGATCAATTTGGATACTACCTTTACATATCAAAGAAGAAAAAGACTGCCGAATCATGAGTGGGTCAAATAGACATTTTATTCATGCTGGCCTTGAAAAAGGCCCAAAGTTCTTACTACTGCTAATATTGTGAAAGCATGGTGTCTATACCTTCATTTGTGTCAATTAAACACATGTTGTATCAATTCCCATAAGTTGATCGATCTTCCATAATTTAAAATTACATTTTCTTTACTAAGGTTTTGAAAAACATTTCCTCATACTTTGACTGTATTATTTTTCAGTCATATTTCTTTTAATTTTACATAATCATTCCAGTAAGGCAAGTAGACAAGCCGGTTTCATCACATTTGGAGAGTGTGTTGAGCCCTCCAAACTACCCTTTAAGATTAGATTTAGGTAAATTCTTGTAATTGATTGCAATACTATTGGAGAAATCTGAGGTGGCAAAGGGGCCCTATAAGACAGCCCGTATTAGGTGAACCGGCTGCCCAAACACCCCTCTTCATGTAAACCCATTGGTGAAGGTCGCTGCCCACTGACAGTGTCAGAAACCGCAGTGTTGGCAGTGCTGGCAGCGTCGATTGGCTCGACCCACGGAACTGCACTGCTGGCACCATTGGTGCCAGCGTGTAAAGCGCACGGTTTTCCCTCAAATTTTCAGCACGTGCCAAAGACAAAGGCCCCTTTGCCACCCCAAATTTCTCCTAATGTGATGAAACCTTGTGCTATTAAGCTTCTAAATATGTGATAGTTGTGATTGGTTCATTAACTATATACTATACACATATAGTGATTGGGTTGCTTGAAATCGATGAACATGTACTTTGAAGTGTGAATATAGAGGTTTGAACTGAAGATGTCTTTAGAGCATTTGCACCCTACCACTGAAAGTAGGAGATTCTATGAAAAGTGGACAAAATGTGAATGAGAAGTGCTTGTATTTAATGTTGGAAATTCAAGATGGGTAAGAGAGCCACGGAATATGAGCACGATATCTCAATACGGTTCTTCTATAATTAACTGAAAAAAGGGCTCAATATCCTAAACTGGTGGACAATAATGATCACCTATGTATAGTGATTGTGATCGGTTCACCAACTACATAGCGGTTCAAGGGTGTGCAGACAATAGCTTGTGGCACCAATTTTTGAATGTGACTATAGTGATCAAGGGATAAATTGAAGGGAGAAAGGTGCCGATGCTATAAGTTATTAGGACTTTGTCACATGTTTCAAATCAGTGGTGGTCACCAAGGCTGCACATTTCTCAAGTGAGAGAAGCGGTGGCCACACAGACTGCATTGGCAAATGTGCAAGAAACCCACCTCAAATGACAATGACAAATCAGAGTTCCCTGCAGCCAATTTTTGCCAGAATCTTACACCACACTAATTATCCCATTTTGTGAGGGGGAGGGTTTACAGTGCGTGTGGGAAATTAGTGAAGGCAATACTAAATGTCATTATGATGTAAAATTAGCGTGATATGAAGATTTCAGTCACTCAGTAACAATTTCAGTCCTCACTAATTTTGAATTTTCACAAAATAGTGCATGCTTCAAAAATTAGTACCACTTGTACTAAATGGGATAATCAGTTTATTTGATTTTGGGAGAGGCTACTTTTACATTGGAAAAAATGGGTAAAAGTGGTCGGCACCCGATTGCCTTTGGTTTGTTTTATATGTCTTTTGTCCGTCAGTATGTGTCTTCTTCCAGGCCGATTCCGGCTGGGCTAGCATTGTATATCGTTCCACTAGTAGAAAAGGTGGCGCTTCCCAAGGAGATGCCCAAGCAAAATCACTATGCATGTGTGGAATTGGGCACTACTTACTTGGGCACCTCCTTCGACAATGTCACCTTTTCTACCAGTATTCCAAGGTGCGTATTGCTCAAGAACTGAAATTTAAAACATTCTGCACTGTGGCTTGTTTGGTTCGGTGGCTTTGTATTTTATCACTTTGCAATTGATTTTTTTCTATTTGTGCAAGAAATAAAAATAAATAAATAAAAAGATAAAAATTGGCTAGTTTTGTATACTGTACAACAATATACATTTTTGGCAATAGATTGGAATGTCCACAATCCATCAACATAAGTTATAAAGTCAGTTTTCAAATTTTGATGCTTGATTGGCTTTTGTTGATTTTGTTCTGCCCATCTCCATATATCTCCCAAAAGTATGTTACCAATCTGCAACCATCATAACATTCTTCAAAAGCTGCCTTTGCACTCTTGAAAAAAATCTTTTTTACAACATGTTGAAGTCAAAAGATAAAGTTTTTTTAAATTTTTTAAATTTTTAATATATATTTAAAATGTTAGAAATTCCATGCACTCATGCACTCTATAGTGATTGTGAGGCTTTTGAAATTTGGGAAGGTGAAAACACGCTAACCCAATTATTGTACTCGGTGGTCAGGGTCGGTAGGTCATGTCAAACGGTTAATTTTTTTTTCTCAGAAGCTTTTCAACAAAAGTCAAAATCTCAAATGCTAATCGTGGTCCTAATATTTATAAGAAGATTTGCAATGAATGAATTGTTGTCTTTGCACAAATTTGTTTAGAACACAACTCATGATCAAACCTTATAATCATGTAATATATACGTTAGATTGTTCTGAAAATTGATATACAATTTCACAACGATTTTTAAAAAAAAGTTTCAGCGGTGAAGTTTTCTACATGAACACCAATTATGAGACACAACTGCGTTCTTGAAAACATCGCAAGAAAGTGATGAAATTTAGAGATGAACATGGTTCTTTAGGAGTTAATGGTGTAAGATACTTAACAACAGGTATTGTACAGTGTACAATAACAGTTTTGCAAATTTGTGACACATGGTGCAACATTGGCATTGTAGGAATTGGACTTGGCAACAAATATTACAACTCTTTAATGGTGTTATTTTGTATACTCTCGACACAAGTTAGATATTGCGCCAGTAGCTTCAAAAATCTCATGCATCGCAACAAAATTTCATCAAACAAGGAATTTGTTGTTGGGTTTAGAAGGTATGAATATATAGACCTCATTAGAATTTTTTTAATTTAGAGTGGCAAAGAGAATTTGGGGTGTCCTAGATTCTCTTTTATCATACAAAATAGATTTTTCGGAAAAATAACAGTTTCCTAAAAACTTGGGCTTCCTTATGATAATTTTTTTTTTTTCCGATCCTGATGACCACAACAACTTGTAGGGGAAAGATCCATTCATCATTCATCATATGGGTTAGCTTTCCTTTCTTTTTATTAGTTTTTAAAATTTAATTACTTTTTTACGACAAATGAAAATTCCATAGCACAAGAATACGGGTTGGCTGTACCCCACCATGGCCCCCGGCCAGGTTTCAAGGCTCTTCATATGGCAATTTGAGCAGAGCTTGTGGGCCAAACTCAAGACATGATTGGCCACAAAGTGACATATACTTGGAATTTTTGAAGAACAAGAATTTGGACCTCTTTTTGAGGATGTTTGCGTGAACCCAGAATTTGTTCTTTCGAAATTTCTTTTCAAAATATTCTCTTGGTTTCTGTGTGATTTTTTAATTTTATTTATTTTTCCCTTCTCTGCCGAATACAGTGTTCTTGGAATGGTATAATTATGATCATATATTCCTCATTTTTGTCAAGTAAAATGGTGTAAAAATATTACCCTACTTTTTCATAACCCTTCAACGTCCAAATCCACCACTGATTTAAAAGACGTGCTTATTTAAAAAACAAAAAAAAAAGTGTCATAAAATGTTTGATGAATCAAAAAATAGAGTTGATATATAAAGAAAGGTTTTAAATGTCAATGTGTAGATCACATTTGTATACTTGGGTTTATCATATTTTTTAATTAATATTTATAAATAAAATGTGCAAGGTTTTCTTTTCTTTTCTTTGTTTATTTCAAATGAAATGTTGTTTTAGTAAAGAATAATTTGCTTCTAGGCATTTATCTTTGAGGGGTTTTAAGAATTTTTTTAACAATAAGTAGCTTAGTCAGTAGATTAGTGAGAAAAACATTCCAAATTTTAATTACTAATACAAACATAAAAAAGAGAGTTTAAACTAGAGAGAAGGAACTACGTCATTTTAATCACCAACCCATTTTAACCACATCATTTTGTCTCATGATGTAGATTCTACACCAAAAAGATGATTAAGTGTGGCCTTTAAAATACCGTGCTCTTAAAAGTTGCTTCAACAACTTTGATTCCATCTATGGCGTCTTGGGGTTTAGATTGCAAATTAGTGTATGATTTAAAAATAGTAGAGATCACACTAGATCACCTTTTTGGTGTAACTTGTATTGATTATAGATGAAGTATCTAATTGTTTGAGTTCCAAAATGAATCATTATTCATATATCTATTTTTTGTAGTCTGGTTACCATTTGCAAAAATGTTCAAATAAACGTACAAATACAACTCTTATTATTAAAACATCTTAGTTATTGTTGAATCTTATTGGAAATTGAAAAAAGAAATTCCTTAAATATGTATTTTCTAGACATTTTATGATAATCTATGAATTTAAAAATGTTGATAATTATATTGTTTGTCTAAGGTTGAGTGAAATGTATCTTTTAGACATGAATATATAGAGGTTGGCTTCGAATAAGGTTAGATATAGGTGATTAATTAAACCCATTATAAGACCTACTAAAGTAGATTTCTATTCATGTAGCTTTCAATTGATGAATGCATTTATTTAATTATTAAACATAATAACACTAGTAAATCATGTCTCTATTTGCAACAAGATTCTTTGATACACTAAAATATGTAGGACTTTGAATAAATTATGAATTTTAGAACTGTTTTTCTAGTTTTCTTTAAGCCATAGGTAGGCTTTGTATTTACTCAACTTCAAATCTAATTTTAGTCTACCTATAGAAATAAAAGCCACTAAGATGGAGAAACTACTTTAATGTTATATACATCTTTAATACAAAAAAAAACATGATGGTGAGATGGAACTTGCCATTAGATAGGCACTATAAGGATGGTTTGAGATCACTCCAAAGAAAAGTGCTCTTAAACTGCCCAATTTAGTTGTTGTGCTTGGAAAAATTTCATAGGATTATTTTTGGTTGATAGACAGATAAAATTTACTGGTAAAAATGGTTTCTCCCTCAATAAAATGGAATTTATATGAATTTTGAAAGTGAAAGGATAGTCATACTCCACTTGTGACTTATAGATGGTGTTATTTATAGCAAAAGAGTATTGTGGAGTGCTTTCTAGAAGCCTTAACCCCTAACAACTTGCGAGACCCAAAAATGGTCTTTGGATGATCTGTATTAGTTGTTGGATGAAGAAAGAATGTTGAATTCCATTCATTTTTTTGTGTGAAGGGTTTTCATTGGTCATGCCATCTCTTCAAATTAAATTCAAGTAATTCAAGTCATTTTGGGATTTTACATGGGGTCCCAACTACAAAAAGAGTAATAAAAATGGTTCACCACGTAGTGTATTTTGAATTTTTTTGCTTGTTTTACTTAAACTAAATTTAGGCCATCAAAATGAGTTCCATTGCATTTGAGCTTTACTAACAAAATGAAGCTTGCCAAGTCTAATTTCAACTCCACTTTGAATTTTTGGAAAATTTTGAAAATTGCGTGTTTTATTGTAGTTACAAGTTCGGTAGGTATCACAATAGTGTAGCAAATTTTCTAAATTTAGAAAACGGATGATTTTCATCTACTGTAATGTTCTTCATTGTAAATTACCTCTTTGTTTAAAAAATAAAAAAATTTGAGCATATTTTGTAATTGATAGGAATTTTCTTTACAATCACTTCAAAAAATCATAGTAATTCCAAATTTTCAACAAATTTTATGAAAATTTCATGATTTGTAGTAGACACGTGGTTTCATCTACTAAAAATATAAAGTTGAATTTTTGTCTTATTTATAGTGGCAAATTGAGTGTGACAGGTAAAGCATGACTCCATGGTCATAGGCCCAGGCATTTAGGGGTTAAGTCCTACCACTTGTATCTGAAATTGAATCTTAAATTGTTGGTTTAGGGTCTCTGGGGATTACAAGTGGTTGATTTTATGTTCCTCGGGTATTACAAGCAATCTGTTTTACATTTCTCGAGGATTAAAAGTGCTTTGTTTTAGGTTTTTTGGGTGATAGTCATTAAGGGCACCTGCATGACCAAAATGGGAGATGGGTGATTATGTGTTATTTCACCTTAGAACAAGAATGTCATAGCTTGCAACTCTTCTGAGAGCTTGTGACCCATGTCCTACAAAAGGAGGCAATTATGCAAACAAGACTCAAATCACGAGGTGAGGGTTAATATTTTCCTTCATGATTGCTAGGTTGTGAATCACGTTGAATCCAATTTAAAAACCAGGAAAGAAGTTACACATAAGAAGTGCAAATTGTGACACCCCTAGTGAGTGTCTGCTCAATTTATTTGTATTTATGCAGTGAAACTTACTTTCATGCGAGAATTCACTTAAATTCACTTAAATTCACTTTTAGAAATAATCAAGGAATTCGATTTATATTCCATGAAATTGAAGATTGCCGTGTCATTGCCACATAAGCTTAGTTCCTAATTGTAACTAGACTCTGGTCCCATTGCATAAGGTGTTGGCTCCCATTGCTCTATTATGCTATGCCCCGTGCCAAAATTAGAGGCAGTTGCAAAGAAGGGCCACAGGAACTATCTCACAGGCTGGGGCTGAGAGCGAGTGCATGTTTTGGTAGCTAGGCCCAATTGAAAGAGCGAAGCGGAAATGGTGCAGAAGAAGCAGACCATAAGCTCAATAGGGCAGGGACTTTTCTGCAATTTTTCATTTCTCTAAACAGGTGGCACAAACATTCTAACACTTTCATTAACATTTTAGATTCATAATTCGATGAAAATTTGCTCAAACGGATGAAAATATATCAATGCCATGGATGAATATATGGAAGCAATTGTTGGGGCTCAATTGAGAAGTCCAATTTTTTACAATTTTTCATTTTTCAAACAGGTGGCATGAGTGAAACAAACAACTACGCTAACCGGAAGGACAAGAATGCATTTCAGTGGAATCATGGACAGAATATATTTGCTACAGTGATGTTTAGCCCAAGAAAATGGATGTCCCTGCAATACCTCATTATGGTCAGTGCCAACAAATATTGCAACACTTTCATCTAGATTTTACATGAAGTCATCAAAATTGAATGATAATTTGCTCAATCGACGTCAACGTGGATGAATATTTTGAGTTTTGGGTCCAAATTTAGGATCTTTCTAAAAGAAAAACGTTTTTCTGGCTGTAGTTTCGGGTTTAGAGTAGGTTAGGCAAGCCTTGTCTACAGTAAGTTAGCATAGGCCATATCACATAGACTAGTACTCCACTATTTTCTCCAGTCGTAGAGTGCGCAAATAGAAACTTATTACCCAGAGGAATAAAACAGCCACTTCCCACTCAGCTGTTGATTGTTCAGTTGACCCTCTCTGAACCCCTATGCTATCCACTACAGTAGCCTATATAGCCTCCCTACTAATTACTAGGGCCTAGAATCTAGCCTTCATTTAATTTTTTGAGGGCCCAAGGCCTGCTGTAGCGTTTTCCTCGGCATCGGACGGCAGTGTGCCCTGCAGAAGTGTCCCCATAACTTATCAGCCTCCATCGCCGCTCCCTTAACATGCAAGCAGACGAAACTACTCTAGAGCAGCTGTGCTGTGGGTGTGGGCACACTCTATCTTTAGCCCTGCTATTGTCTCATCACCATGCACACACCCTGACGGACCCCATTTGAATGACTATTTGCAACACCAAAATCTCCTCACTCCTCGTCGCACCAACTGGCAACCACCGTAGTACTAGTACTAGTAGTTGAATTCTCCTCCAACTCCAAAGTTAACAGGTGCAGATTCTTCGCAATTGGTAGTACTATATCAGCCTTCACCGCATTTGTGTTAGATCCGATCAAAACCTGTGTCTTCTTGTTTCTAGACACCGATCGATGAGTCTCGGATTGAGTGCCGATGATTGCAACGACTTGCCGTCCATGGAGAATTGGTAATTCTCGATGCTTTGCTCTCTTTCTGCATCGATGCTTTGCTCTCTTTCTGTATCGATGCTTTGTTCTGAACCGTGTGTGTATCGATGCTTTGTTCTGAACTGTGTGTATCGATGCTTTGCTCTGAACTGTGTTTACGGGAGCAATTGCGGGTGATTTTTCTGATTTTTTTGGAGTTGTGTTTTTTGGGGGTGTGCGTACGTGCAGGTTGAATGCGGGAGCAGATTGGACGGAGCACCATGGAATTGAGATCACGGCGAGTGCGAGCGACGAGGATTTTTTCGAAACAGGCTCGACGAGTTCCTTGTTCGAGTCGGCGGCACCAGCAGAAGCAGCAGCAGCAGCAGCAGCGCGACCATTTCTGAAACTGGACGCGCTGGAGCTTTGTAAGAAGGCATCGTCGTCGTCGAATCCGACGGGAAGTTCAAGCATGGTGGACTCGTCTAGCAACGAAGACGACGGGGTTGTGGTGTCCGTCGCGAAATCGTTGCTTGTGGAGAATTTGCAGGCGGACAGCAGCCCGCGCGGGCCGTTGTCACCCGCCGCGCTCCAGTTCGGGAAATCGAACAACAAGCGGTCGTTTGACGAGATCGGCGCGTCGTACGTCTCACCGGCGTTTCCCACGGCTATGGCGAATTCTTCCCTGGCGCTCGACGTTGCGGCTCCGGGGATTCTGTTCCCTGCGCGCCTGACGCTGCCGAATGTGCCGAGCATGGAGGAGATCGCACAGTCGCGGCCGAAACGACGGAACGTGAAAATCTCCACGGACCCGCAGAGCGTGGCGGCGCGGCACCGGCGCGAGCGCATCAGCGACCGCGTGCGCGTGCTGCAGCATTTCGTGCCCGGCGGCACCAAGATGGACACGGCGTCCATGCTCGATGAAGCCATCCATTACGTCAAGTTCCTGCAGCAGCAACTCCAGGTACCCACTAACCAACTTACTGCGGCCTTTCAGTTCCCTTCCTGCTCCAGAACAGTTCTGTCTGATTTCGCAGTCAAACTGGTTAGTCTGCTCCTAATAGCATTCCCACAAGTTGAGCACTTGCATCCTCAAAAACAAAAAATTCCGCTGAAAATCGAGGTCATGATTTTGACTGTAGTCGAGTGAGGCTGGTATTTCCCTTTCGGATACCAGCCAAAGTCTAGAGGACAAAATTGTCAGTCAAACCATTCGAGGTTGGTTTTTTTTTTTTTTTTTTTCGATACCTGCCACAAGGACAAGAATTGAGGTTGAGGTTGGTATACAAGGTCAAAATAGAGAAACAAGCCTCGATTATCCGTATAATGGAAACTTGACTTGTGGGAAGAGGTCTACCATTTGGAACATTCGAGGGTGGCATCTCGTTCATTTTTGTTGAGACCTTTGTTATATGTTGGTTGAGACTTCGTTTGATCTCATTCAATTTTGTTTGCGAGAAGGCAGTTAGTGGTAACTATGGTTGGCTTCCAAAAGTCAAATTGGGACTTCAGCTTTTGACAAGAAATTTGAGGATAGCAGCTACTAGTTAGAATGTTCTTACAAAGCGAGTTATGTTTACACGCACTTTCTATATCACAGAAACCAAGCAGACTGATGGGTGGGTGACTGATGTCAGTCAAGTTGTAGGTGGATCATGAAATCAGTGTAGCGAGCCTTGTGCACAGTTTCTTGTTGACCAAAATACTTTTGACCTTGTCACTGTGGAGTAGTCCTGTGTACTGCAAAATTTTACTTGTAAGTTTCTGCTCCATCTGACAGAAGGGTGAAACTGGTGCAGACACTGGAGCGGCTGGGAAACAATTACGACGGGCGGTTCATGAGCCAAGAGGGAGGCGTGATGATGCCCCCAGTGGGAAGCACCAGCACGAGCAGCTCCTCCGCCGTGCGCCCGACGTTCGATTTGAACTGCGCAGTCTACCAACAACTTCCATGCACATCCATGATGCAACCCCAGCACCACCAGCAACAACAACATCAACAACAACAAATGGCTCAAAACACATCATGGCCTGGCGCCTTCTGCAGCCAGGGCTTCCCGGATTCCGCACAGGAGCAGTTTTGTCACTAACCATTGCAGCATTCATTAGCGTACTCGTACATACTAATTGAGCGGCTCTGGAGATGTATCATCGAGACCATGGAGACTTACTGTTCAAAGCGTCATGTCAATTGGAGGCCATTTTGAGGGAGAATTTCGTGTGCTAGCTAAGGATACTCAATCAACGCTCCTGTGAGAGAATCGGTCATTAATTATGCCTTTCCACCTCTTCAAGGGTTTCTTAGCAGTGGGTCGTTTTTTCTGAAAATTTTGAATGTACAGTAGATTTTAGAAGCTTGTCCTGTCGTCCATTTCAGCAAATACTTCTAGCTGCAATTAATCAGTTGGGAGTATACTGAAAGGGGTTTGTACAAGAGGAAGTAAGTAGTGATCTTGAAGAGCTTGTTCAGTTGCAGTGATATCGATACGATCTCACGAGCGTTACTGTTGCTGTTGTTGTTTTCTCGTCTGACTTTTGTTGAGTCTGTAGTTACCGGAACCGTCAATAGTGGTTCCATCCTTTAGTCGATCTTTTTGTACCAAAATGTACATGATATGCAATGCTTTTATTTTCACAAGGTTGTGGTGGACGGACTAGCTTCATCGTAGCTTCCTGAATTGCAAACAAAAAGTATATGCTGAATTATTACAGTCTGAGTCCTATAATTGTATGCTTTTTTGAATTCTTTTTTGGCGATTTATTGCAGGGCTCACTGATTTGATGGGACATGGACACAACCTGTTGATGTGAGTACATAGCTTGAATGTTGATGTGATCCGAATATGAATGCTGGTAGATCTGAACAAGTTTCAGAAGTCCCTGGCTCGTTTGTGAGTCAAATTCTCTCTGAAGTTGTTGGACAACGGTAGGAACGTCAGCGGCAGCTTGTCATTGCTTGTGATGTAGGAAGTGAGGGGGAAGTTGGTCCATGCGTACACCCCTTTCTGCTTCACCAAGATTTCATCAGCAAGTCGAGCAGCTTCTTCAGGGTTATCTGTGGCAGACAATACAGGAAACATCATCTCGGAGCAAGCCATGAACTGCGAATTTCTGCATGAATGCTTCTTTCTCTTATGTGTGGCCAGTGCCCTTGAGAATCTGTACAAGTTTTACATTGGGTACCCAATGTGCCCACAGTTAAGCTCATTCTCTTTAAATCTGTAATTTTCCCAATGAAAATTACTTTGAAATTGAGTAACTTTTGGTCGTACCTCACTTGCCTCAAGACATGATTTGTGACCTCTCAACATGACAAAAAAACAAAGTACCCTTGTTAATAGTATGACTAGTTTGACTAGTTCACCACAATAATTCCAATGCCGGAACCGTCCTCAAGTGCGTGCATGCATGAGTCTAACACGACAATTCCAATGGTAGAACTATCCTAGCGTGTGCATATGCACGACCTGAGTTATATAATAGGCTAGGTTAGCTCAAACCGACTTTCGAAATGATCATTCCAGACTTCCAGTGATAGAACTTTGTGCGTATGACATCACTGTGTGTTATATAATAGACTAGGTAGGCCCCTGCCAGACGATTCCGACAGTGAAACTGTCATGTGCATTCACCAACCTGCGATATATAATAATAGAAGGAATGGGAACAGTACATACCAAAGGTTTGCAGGAATGTGCGTTTTGGTTTGGCCGTATTGACAGTGTTGGAAGGACCTGAATCATTGAGGAGCACGGTGGAATAGTACTTAATGGTGCCCGTCTTCAACCGTCGCCTGCATGCATGGCACAGAATAACATGCAAATAACCGGACCGAGGATGAGTTAATTCGGTCCCTGTACACTTTGAGTCCTTCAAGACAGACAAGAGGAATCGACCGGTGGGCATTAATGGAAATTCATTCTCACCGGCCAACGTGTTTGTAGTTGACCGAACCGTCCTTCGAGATCCCTCTCCCTCTGCTCAGACACCATTTGGACACAATTAGTACGTTGAATCAGATGGCCGGCACAAAAACATCCCAAGAATCTGACTCTGAACTCAAAAATTAAAGCCATTCTTGTCTAGATGGACAGACAGAGCCAGTGATCTCAGAACCACTTCATGACATTTAGAACATTATGCGATCTCCCACGTAAATGGTATCTACTTTAGCTACCCAATCACTGGAAACTTTGATCAGAGGTAGTTTAACCCCCTCTTTTGCCCGCCTTAGCACTATGTGAAAAATGGGGGAGCTAAATTTTTGTACCACTAGCCCCCTTTTTAGCCCCTTTTTGTACCACGGCTAAAACACAAATTAGCCGAGGCTAAAAAGGATGGTTGCATAGAGATTCGGGTTTACCCCCACAGCCGTTTTAACCCGGGGCTAAAAGTTCGAAAGCTTCCAGTGAGTGCACACAATACTCACAATACCTCTATAATATCCGGCATTACCCTTGATATATTAAGGTGATACCATGATGATATCCGTGGATATCACCTCATGAAGTTGCTACATATTTATATCATGATAGCATTCTCACTACATTTCAATTTTTTTTTTGTCATTTTTTTTCTTTGTATGTTTAGCAGCCCATTTTTTGGGTAGAAATCCAGCTAATTTTAGCCAGTTTTGAGATCACTGGGACAGACAGAGCTTGGGTTTTTCAAGACCTGCCTGAGTCTCAACTCGCAGACGAGGTCCACGTGATGCTTGCCTTCCCATCTTTTCAACTCTTCTGAATACTTTTCAGGCTATCAAACCACAGTATTTATGATTTTAGTGTTTTGGGCGGTGAGTCCGATACATGCCCCGTGTTGGAGGATTGTTACAGAACTAAAAACAAGGAGGAGTAGTCCAAAGAAATCATGTAGAAATCATTCACACTCAAACCTCTTTAATATGACATGTAAAACGACATTTTCTGCATATTTTAATCATAACGTTGGGTTGAAGACCATCCTGAATAAAGAGTTTGTTGGAGGTAGTTCGTCTATCTATGTCTTGGTGCCTCCTCTGAGGTAGACACATTTAAAACTATGTCTGTTATACATTATTTGGGTGTACCGTGAAGGGCGCAAGGTCCATTTGAGCATGTGGTCCTTCATGCAATAGTGCCACTAAGTTATGTGCATCCTTTGCTTCCTCGAAGGTTGGATACTCCCCTGCACACATTCAAGGTGATACACTCACAACTCTTTTATATCACCAACATACAAAGTTCAAAGTCCAATCACAGTGTATACAATAACAAATGTTCTTTTCTAGATACTAGAATGTGATATTGGAGAGTCTGAATATTTAACAAGGTCAAAACTGTGTAATGTCTAATGCACGAGCCCTTTCATTCCTCTCATAAGCCTTTTCAATCCAAGCAACAATATGTTGTGTTTTTTCTCCCATCTTCAAATGTGATTAGTGCTCTCTACAAGCCTTATTAATTGTAGAAAACGGTGAGCTCCAAAAACTGGTATAAATTGTTACAGAGGATCGGACATTTGACTATTGCTCCGGATACTTTCATAGAACTGATCACATGGAATTTATCATGATATTTTTGTGTCGGTAACAAAGTTAGAATTAAGAGCTTGGATACCTAGGAAGACAGCACTGTTATCTTCTGTCCAATATGAAGGCCTGTAGTAAGCCGTGAACCGCTCTTCTTCTCCATCAAATCGCCTACACAATTTGAATGTTCAAGCCAGAGTTAGTACTACACAGTTTAATATTATTATTATTATTATGTAACTCATTTCAATCTCTGCCATAATTAAATTTGGTTAATCATGTTTCCAAACTACACCCACATTGCGACGCCATTGTGGTCCACAATAAGCGTTGTCCTCTTCCGCCCAGATGATGCAACAGCTTCGTCTTGCAAAGGGCCACTCTGTGCTTGCCATACCGGTTGGTATTCCTGAAAAAGCATCGATTCTGGGGCTACTTGATTAATACTCTCAGGAATATAATTAACATTTGATGTAATGGCATTCATGCTCAATAGAGTATTGCATTCCGGGCAAGGAGTTGAAACACTAGCGCTGGAAGTCATGCAGGTTAAATTGCAAGCCGGGAAACCGTTGGAGTCCTGCGTTTCCTGAAAGCTTTCTGACCACTCTGTTTCGTAAGCACAACCGGGATCATGGCAGTTTTCTGGTTGATAATCATCGACAAAAGTCTGCAGCAAGGAATCTGTGAACGACGACGAAGAATTATTAAACTCTTGAAGATCTTGTGGATGAATCTGAAACTCCGGAAGTTCCAAGGCATCCGGTAAGTCTGCTGTGATTTCCTCATCCCATGATTCCATGAAATGCTGCAAGTCATTGAACGTGGAAATTGGCTCCATCTTGAAGAGAAAACTCAACAGAGAACTGAAGGAAGATCAATTAGAATGTGAATGGTGTAGCGATCACTGAAGGAAATTTGGGTTAGCAGTGGATTGAATACAATGAGGAACTTACAATAAGATCTGATATTTATGGCCGGAGGCTTCACCTCAACGTTCTTTTGGCGCAGGGCAGAGCAGTCAAATTTTAGATTTGGAAACAAAGCTTGAGCTACCAACGTGAGGTCCACGTCAGATTTTCAGATGTCTACGTCATCATAAACCAATTACAAGATGACATGTGGCACTCTGTCACAAAAGGAATTAATTTATTGAACTGACCACGGCGTAGTAGGGCATACTAGAGCACACCTTGGATGGAATTGATTTTGGGGATGAAAGTTGGAACTGGGAAGGTGAAAAACGTAGTTTGGAATTGAAAAGGACAAGATTTGGCTGACCTGTCAGAGGTTCCTCCCGGCTAAACACTGTGCCACGTAGGACGTATTGCTGCTGAGGTGGCCTATGCAAATTCTCTGAATTGAGGATCACCAGGGTTTTTGTTTTTGTTTTGTTTTTAGGTCATCTAAATAGGATACAAAGGTCGCATGCAAGTGAATGAGGTGCTTTTTGATCCCTTATTTTTTGTATTTTTATTTGAAAAATTTGGCGACAAATCTTTTATTTTTCATACAACCTATCTTTTTCATTCAATATATTTGTTTTTCGCGAAACCCTTCTTCATCCTATCTTTTTCATTCAACATCTTGGCCTTTTCATCCACTACGTATGTGGCTTGTAATTAGTCCAATTCATTGCCTTGGTGGCTACATAAGGTGGCATTTTTCTCATTATGTTCCGATGTGGTGATTCTCTCAATGAATTTTTGTAGCAAATTAGCTATAAAAAGCCAGAGAAAAACCTGAGGATCACTCTTCAATCAAATATTCTTTCAGAGTAAGAGGGTGTGTCAAGTGTGAAATTTGATCTTGTGTATGGTGATCTTTATTTACACAACAATTATACTAAAAAAATCATAATCATTTCCAAAACCGCGTTAAATTAGTTGATTTGCACATACACAAAGAGAAAGTATGATTGAAGTTCAAGTGAAGATGCTTTAAGGTAACTCAAAGGTCAATCATGCGACTTAGATTGATTGTGTTAGGTAAGCCAAAATGAATGCAATAACCTTTTGGTAGGAATAGGTTTAGACCTTGATACCTAGTTTCATATAGTAGTGTTAATTCATGAGCAACTTGAGAATCATTTTGTTATTTTAACCATGGCACTTAAAATTTTATTTTATTTGTTAAAACCATGTTTCTTGGATAAGAAAAAGAACACTTTTATCACAACATTTTTTACATTTTACTCTTTCTTGATAACTACTTGCTATTTGAAATTTGCTAAAAATAAAATACAAGAGTACGAATTGCCCTTTGCATGAAAAGACACCTTGTGTGGATGGATGGAGATTATATGAAAATTTAGATAGCAAAAAAAGTATTATATCTCCTTTAGAAAAAGCAAATGAACAAATGAGAATTCCAAAAGAAGACACTATTTGCAACACTTGATAAGGCGATAAAGACATCTAAAAATTACCTTTTATTGTATCGTCCAAAAAATCTTTAATTAGTAAATTTCGTAGAAACCATTGCTTCCTTACAATCTATATTTTGTTGTCTATCATCCATGATTTAATCGTTAACCCTTAAACGTCAAAGCAAGCCCCACGGGCTTGGTATAAAGGAATAATTGGAGAAAAAAGTAGATCTTCTCAACCAAATCAAGCGAGACTTGTTGCGTTGGAAAGCTACTGAAAAAGCAATCTAGATTCCAAATTTTTGCCTCATTTGAGAGATTGTGGAATTGTTCATAAGCAATCAAAGTTATCAAATTGAACAAATTTTGAGGTTGGGGCAGCTGAAGTTCAGCAGTGCCGTAGTGCTACAGTGCTAGTCAGTAGTGCACTGCAGAGCCGTTTTTTTTTTAAAAAATTTAAAAATTTATAATTATTTTTTTGCAAAAAAATTTAGATTCTTTTCGGGCTGCCCCGTCCAGGCCCTCTTGACGTTTAAGGGTTAACTGCTTGAGCGTTCATTTTTGGAACGATGTACAGATTTCATCTAAGATTTTTCATCCATCATGTACTTTTAGTAGAATGAATATTTTACTATAGATTTTATAGGAAGTTAGCTACATGCATCTGTGAACCAATTAGAAAGGGGATGATTTGTGAAAATTTTATGCCTCATTCATGTTGCAGTGATTCATCCAAAATTTCAAAGATTTTAGTCTAAACGTGCTCTTGAAAAATTCAACTCATAAAATTAAGCATCCAAAAAATCCTCAAAAATCACTACACTTAAGAATATTACATTTCAACCAATCACGACGAATTTTATCCACAAATTGTCAATATCTTATTCGTAATCAAATTTCAAAAGAATTTTGAATTTTGGGTTAAAAATTTTATACAAAATATTAGTGATGGCAATCATAGTTTTAATCGTATGGATAGAATCTGAAATTCATAATGTACAACTTTTATTCATAAATCTAGTTCAAAATATCCCTCTTAGTTGCATTTTATAATGCATCTTTGCAAAACTGCCAAATTTGGAGAAGGCTTCAGGCATTTAGGATCGGAGTTAGTGTAACACTATTACATAGTAACCTGGAGTAAAAGAATTATTTTTGTTGAATTGTTGTACCTTAGAACCACCATCAAGACACTTTTCAATGACTTATATAGCTACAATATCTTTAAACATTAATGTTGTTGTGGCAATTTTGTGATTTTTTTCGGTTAACCCCTAAATGTTTGAACATGCCTTTGCGACCAGTAAAATACGATGTATTTTGGTTGTATTCAGAATAGATCCACACTTTTAATGGATTTCAGTTCCGAAGAGAAGTTGGAATTTAGATCAATGCGGTTCTAGCGAGTTATTGAGATCCCGATTTAAATTTTCTTGTTGATAGCATATCCCAATCATACGACATCGTATATACTATCCTCGTGGGTCATTTAGGGGTTAAATTAGTTGGCTCCAGAGTTGGTTTAAGTTAAGCTAGATTTGTGTCATACTATGGTAATCAAGAAAATCCATTTGAAGAGTTCGTACTATGGTGATAATTGTATTAGTAAGAGTCAATATCGTAATACACACAATAAATTGGTTAATAATCGGAGCTCTAGTCCAAAAATTAAAAGACATTGGAACAAATAATCAACATTGATTTTGGTCGTCCCTTTGAGTGTTCATTGAATTGATATTCAAAGTTCAACAACAACATCTTCAATATATTCCATTAATAAACAAAGAATGCATCAAAGAAAATCAAGGCAACATATGTAGACATTAAATTTTATAGAGATGCAAAGAGTTGTTTGGCTTCATTGAATATTTCTCCGTTGAATTTTTGGTTACAATCATCGATTTTTACATTCAAATTTTGTAAGGAACTATCACCAAAGAAAAAATTATGGTACAATTTTACCATTTGGTAGCCTAAAAATAGGATTGGTATTAACCTCTTCTACTCAACGACACAGTTTGAAGCTGTAAATGTAGCTCAACCTCCCAATCATGCACTTAAAAATTCTCATTGACAAAGTTTTTATTCCAGTTGATATGATTCAAATTGAGTCAAATTGAGTTAGAAAGTAAACTTGATTTTCTATTCAATTTTTTATAATTTATAATTTTTTTTATCATGGTCCCATGTTCAATGGAATGAAACACAATGATAAATTCTGAAACCGTGTGTTTTGGTAGAACGGGAGTGAAAAATGTAGGAAGTCAATGTGGGAAAACAACACAATGAATGTGGACTCTTACATCGAAGCAAAAAACTGAATGTGGTTTTGGACTCTTACTATGAAACAAAGGGAATATTATGCTATATACCCACAATAGCAATTTTATTTTATTTTCAAAAAAGGAATATTATGAAATATTCTTAAATGCGCAAAAAAATGGATAGGATTTATTTTCATCACTTTCAAATAATCACCAATTTTTGGACAAAAAGAGTGTATTGTACATGGATGAAAAATTAAAAATTTGAATGATATCCATACAAAATATTGGATTGAAATCATTGCCCATCACCACTAAGGGCGAACTTAGATGTAAGCCCTGTCGGCAAAGAAAACTCTAAATGCGCCTACAAGACAAGAGTGTCTTCCACTCATGATCAGTGAGAACGAAAACCGATTTGTGAGTTCTATCGATGTTAGTATAAAATTCTTTGTAGAAAGGACAAGAAGTGCTTTATAGATTCCAGCATCGGTGAACGCACCCACTCACTGATACATGTATGGAGGCTCAAAGACTGTAATTAAAAAAAACTCATCACTAATCTGGCTATATCTCAAAAAACTCATTGCAAATCTAGCTATAACCAAAATGAAAATTAAAAAAAATGAAAAAAAAGAAGAAGAGAAAAGCACTAGCCCCACTCCTAGCACTCCCAAGGCCCCAACTCTAAATCCCCCCAGCATTAATGTGGCCACCGTTCACCCATGGGGCCCATTTTCTGAAATTTTCATTTTGAACACCATAGGGTCTTTTTTTGGAATTTTTTTTTGCAAATTTGGGGCCAACAGTTGAAATTTGGTATAGGAAGACCTGTTGGCAATTTTAATTCCTTGAAAGAAGGGATTATTTTTTAAGATAGGCCCCTATATGTTCCCAGAACCACTTTATAACATTTAGAACATTATGTGACCTCCCACATACATGGTATCTACATTTGCTGCCCAATGCATAGAATACTTACGATGTTGTATATAATACTTACGATATTTCTATAATATCCGAGAATACCTTGATATATTAAGGTGATACCATGATGATATCCGCGGATGTCACCTCATAAAGTTGCTACATATTTATATCATGATGAGCACTCTGGCTACACTTCAATTTTTTTTTTAATTTTCTTTCTTTGTATGTTTAGCAGCCCCATATTTTTGGTAGAATCCAGCTAATTTTAGCCAGGTTTGAGGTCCCAGGGGCCGGCCTCAACCATATCCGCCACGTAAGAAATCCACGTAGGATGGATGTCAGTACGAAAAGAAGGGGAATCAACCATATCCCTACGAATGAAAGCCACGTAGGATAGACGTCACTATAAAAATCTCGTAAGATTCATCCAGCTGCAGCCGCGCGTCACCGGCACAAACTCTCTGCTCTCGTCTCTCTGCTGTCGGATACTAGGTTTAGGGTTTCATGTTTTGAATTTTGCGTCAACGCATCCTATTGGGAACAGAGACTCGATTTGGCTGTCCAGTGCAGCACGGACGCTTTCGGAATCAGCCGACGGACAAGTGGAAACAGAGAGGAATCCCGAGTTTGTTGGAGAATTTTTTGACAGCAATGGGGCGTAACCGGTACTCGAAGAAAGGCGGAGGAACATCGCAATCGCAGCGGACAACATTCTGGGATGACGAGAACAAGGATCAGCAGAGTTTGCCATCGATCACGACGCCTCCGCCGGGAGAACTCAGCGAGCGGGGAGCCCCGAAGCGACTAGCCGTTCACCTGGCCATGTGGGATTTCGGGCAATGCGATTCCAAGCGGTGCACAGGGCGCAAGCTTTCGCGCTTGGGCTATCTCCGGGAGCTTCGTGTGCAGCAACGATTCGGAGGCGTGGTGATGTCGCCCGTGGGGAAGAAGTGCGTTTCCCGCGAGGATCAGAGCTTGATCCGGGAGAAAGGGCTTGCCGTCGTCGACTGCTCGTGGAAAGGGCTGGCCGAGGTCCCGTTCGCGCAATTGCGGTGCGGCGCGGCTCGTCTCCTGCCGTGGTTAGTGGCTGCCAATCCCGTGAATTATGGTAAACCGTGTAAGCTCACTTGTGTGGAGGCTCTGGCTGCCGCGCTCATCATATGCGGGGAGAATGAAGTGGCGGATCAAATTCTGGGGAATTTCAAATGGGGCCATTCGTTTTTGTCTTTGAACAAAAACTTGTTGGATGCGTATGCTGCCTGTAAAGATGGAGCGGAAGTGATCGCCGTGCAGAATGAGTTTCTCGCTACTGCTGGGAAGGACGCTGAGGGCAAGAGAAGCTCGGAATATGAAGACGGCTCCGATGATGACTTGCCTCCTCTCGAACGGAACATCAACCATCGCAATGACGACGATGATGATGAGGCTGGAGACGATGAAGAGGAAGAAGAAGAGGAAGAAGAAGAGGAGGATGTAGAATCGAACGGTAATGTAAAGTTTGAAGCTGAACATGAGCATGGAATTGAGAATCTGTTGAAGCAGAGCCGATTGAGTGAGTGAGTGAGCAATTGTTGAACAGCAGTTTGTGCAGGTAGAAATTTAGACACGCAAGAGCAAGCCACTGCAGAAACTCTCACCTGTTGAGTCTGCAGAGATCGGGATTATAGATTTTTACACTAGGTATTGCAAATGTATGTAAAGAGGAAAAGAATCATGTGAATACAAAGTGTGTCCAAGTACTGCAGGCTGAGCTGAGATTGTAACGTTGTTATCGTCCACTCCATCTCTGCTGCATACTAATTTCTCTCCAAATTCGCAGTGTCTCTTGCAACTTGAAATGAGCTGGTTGTCCTGCCTTCCTTTCTGGTTGTCCTGGTTGCTGCAGGTATGTATTTTGTTTGCGAATTTGCAGGAATACTAAAGGACCAAGAAGCCGCTTCATGTTTTGAGTAGGTTTGTTTTGAGTAGGTCGTATGTGAAGTTCCTTTTGTTTAAATTTATTTGGTATATTCAATCAACACATGCAATATTCTTCACCGATTCCAGTGATATAAAATTTGATCCCATCTGAATTATATGATCGATTGAATTTGTCATTTTGAAATCATTGGACCTTCAGGGGTTAACTTAGATTGTTGACCAGTGTATCCTACATTTATATTCTGTCACCTCTGCGCGAACTCTAATTCATCCTAGATGACAAAAGATTCAAGTAGCTTAGAAGATCTTCTATTATAACATTTCAGAGTTGTTCTATAAAACTCAGCGAAATCTTTCCGAACATCCTCCTGTTTTGAATTCCTCTTTCTCGTTGTTGACTTCCTGTCCATACTTCAAAAATCTGAAGAAGGCGAGAGCTTCTTATGAAATGTCGGTACGAAGATATTGACCTGCATCGATGAGTAACTGACCTGTGTTCGATCAGCAGTTGCCATTTGTCACTCCCCAGTAAAAAACTACAGTGGTCCCGATGATCCAGGCATGCTCCAGAATCCTACTATGCAGAGAAATATTGCATGCAGAAATGATATTTCTGTGAGGACCACACCACTCACACTACAATTCAGAGTGAAAATCAAGCTCTCTAAAATATCGGACGTGCCGAGAGGTGCACAAATTTTTCCCCTGCAATAAGTGAAAGTTCTCATTTGCTTCCAAAATAATAATATCAGAGGGGGTGCATGTTTGCACGGTTTCGCTTGTACGGTTGTCTGAAGCCTACTTTTTCTCCATTTCTTTTCAAAGCTATTTACAGATTAAATAGCTTGGCTAATGCTGAGTGGATTCTGTGTGTTTCGTGCAGGATCCGTTTCAGAAAACCAGGTGTGTGCATCCCATTGATAGCTCGTGATGAGGACCCCACTTTGGAACTGACAAAGAAGGAGCTGGCGCCTACCCAATCCGGTCTGGATGACGGTACATGCGTAGTCAGTGCAATCGGTGGATTCATTGTATGTGAGTGATGAATCTGTCAGTTGTGTCAGCTGAGGTCCAATCCCAGCCAAACTTGGCATCTTCTTACCGATTGCTGTACCAGGGGTTTGCCTGTATGGAGTTGAATTTGCGCATTCATCTCATTGTGTTTGTGAAAGGAAGAAAACCAACGCGCGCAATTTGATACAGGCAAGTGACAGGTTGAATAGGGCGTCAGTTTGTTTCCCTGTCTTCTTCTTTGTTGGTTTTAGTATGGTCATATTCGTTACAATGGTGTGCTTCAGAGCGCCAGAGTTCTGAGGTGCAAGTGCCGAGAGCTCTGAAAACTTGGACTAGTATAGATCTGAGGTTTCAGTTGAGTTAAATCCGCCATTTTAACCCCTGAAGGACCAAGAAGCCCAAATTGGACCTCATGTTTTTTTCAGTAGTTTTGAGTAAGTTCTACATGGACTTCCATTTGTTCAAATTTGTTCGTTTTTTGACCAACAGATGCATTGTTCTTCACTGATTTTAGAGATATGAAATTTGGTCTCATCTGAATTATATTTTCACAATATGATCATTTTAAAACCATGAATCCTTGGTCCTTTAGGGGTAAACGATTATGAGGTGACGTGAACATTATGCAAAACGGTCTTGTGTTATGAAGCTCAAACTTCTGTGTGATTTGGAAGTCAGAGGTCGATTTCATTTGTGCATTCGGGTGAAGAAAATGTTTGTATCAATAATAACGGCGGATGGTAAAATGAAAAACCTTCTAAGATTTCTATGTTGTGATCACATTTTTTATTTCTTTACATGGGTTTTGATTCGATCTTGCTGGTTGAAAATCTCATGAAGCCGGTTTCTGCTTGCAGAAAGTTTGGAACAGGAGTCCATTGAGGTACCGAAGGCTAGCTAGGTATCTTTTTTTTGCATAAATTAACAATCTGATCAAGGTAATTATACAGTCATGTCGACAACCTCGGAGTTTCGTTCCTTTTTCAGCTCTCCAAGCAGCAACCGAAGCCCGCGAGTTTCGCCCCTGTGCGATGAGCTGAAGCACATGTCAGTGTAAGATCAATCTCTAATTTAACCCCTAAAGGACCATAAGGCCACCAGGTGGCTCCTATTTTTTTCAGTTATTTTGAGTAGGTTTCATGTAGATTCTTTTTTTTAATTGAAAAAAAACATATTTTCAACATATGTAATATTCTTCACTAGATCCAGTGATATAAAATTTGGTCTCATTCAAATTATAATTTTCACAATATGAACTTTTAAACTTGTCATATTAAAACCATGAATCCTTGGTCCTTTAGGGATTAATTCCTTTTCTCTCGGACGTGGTAGAGGATACTATTATTTTGCAAGTAGGAATGTGCTTTCATTGGGAGACCACGATCACTTTTGGTACAACATCCAAATTCTCATCAAATTTTAATGCAATCATTCAAATTGGGAGGTTGTTGAAAGGACAGTACACAACTCCATTTCCATCCAAAGATGAGTTGCTATAATCATACTTACACCCAACTTGCTAATTGAAGTGTTGAGAGATGAGTTGCTAGTATTAGATTCTACCTTACGGTGATGGAAGAGAAGCCATATTGGTTATTTTGGCCAATCCCTGTTATTTTTCTAGTGAACAGGGATTGGGCAATATAACCAACATGGCGTTCAGGGTTTCTTGGTTTGTATGTTGCCTTGAATTATGTTCACTAATAGTAGAACTGTCGTTTTTCATTCTCCACTTTGTGGAAAGAGTGAACAGTGACGGAATATTGTGCCTAGATTTCTGTCTTCTTATGACCAAAACCACTCACCAGCATCGAGGTAACCCATGTGCATGGCGCGGTTTCATTCCTTTTTCATTTATAGTAAGTGAAAACGACACATTTCCTACTAGTGGTTTGTCTTCTCATTCATACGTTTTTGCTTTGTTGTGATTGATACACACGGTGCAGGTCTCCTTGGAGTCTTACAATTGACACGGATTTTGAAGAGGTTGAGTCTTCTCACGACGACGGCTGTGCGTATTCTTCAACGTCCACGTTATGTGCTGCTCTTGGCTTGTCCTCCACTCCACATTCTTCAACATCTCCTACCTCGTTTTCGTTCAAATCCAGCTTTGCTTCTGAATCTCCACGATCTGGTGTCAACAGCACTTCTCCGGGACCTGGTAGGAGTCCTCCCTCATCTTCAGGAGCTTGTTATTTCAGCTCACCATGCGTGTTGGTTTGCTCATTCATTAATTCTTTCCGTTGACAATGATGTTGCACAATCACATGACATATTTATTTATTTAACCCCAAGTGCCCAAATGGTCAAGAGTGGCCACTAATCAGTAATTTCAGCAAAATGTATCCCAACTGAAAGAAGAACCCCAACCATAGAAATATGTTTTTGAAAGTTGCAAGAATCGACTATTAACCCTTTAAGGACCAAGAATTCATGGTTTAAAAATGAGAAATTCAATCATTCATATGATGAAAAGTATGATTCAGATAGGACCAGATTTTATATCACCAAAATCAGTAAAGAACATTGCATGTGTTGACCAAAAACAAAAATAAATTTGAACAATAGAAACTTCACATAGAACCCACTCAAAACTGCTAGAAAAACATGAAGCCAAATTTGGCCTTCTTGGTCCTTAACCCCTAAACGTCACAGCGTCCAGAAACTGGATCATGAATGGATTCAAAGTCCTGTAACTTTTTCATACAATCTCGGATGACTTTCATCCAAGTCACCTTTGCAAGCCTATTAAGTTCTCTACCAATGAGAGTAAATCTCTTGTGATGGGAAGATGTCCATAATATTGGAGAGGCCTCCAAATGCAAATATGTCAAATTTGTTGGGTAGATTTCATGCATGCAATGGTCCTTTCATGTACACTTATTGTACATTTGAGCTATACTAAAATCTATTTTTCAAGCTAGCATCTACTTGTGTTCAAAGGATCGGTACGTTTAGGGGTTAAAGGGTTAATTAGCTCCCAAACACTCAAAACTGCTAGAAAAACATGAAGCCAAATTTGGCCTTCTTGGTCCTCAAAGGGTTAATTAGCTCCCAAAGTGGACTTTCTATTGTTATCTTTTTTTCTGTTCCAACATGATCGTGACATGTACACAATGTGTGCAGGAAATGGAAGCCACCCCCGGTGTAATCCAGAGACCCAACCAATGCTATTGGACAGTACTGTCCCCAAACAAAATGAGGAGCTCACAAATGGGCCGACGGTGTTCGTGTGGGACTTGGATGAAACGCTCATCATCTTTCAAACGCTCTTAGACGGGCGCTACGTGGAGCTCTTTGATGGTTTTAAGGACACTCAGAAGGCGACTCTCCTTGGTCGACGCTGGGAACGGCTTATCTTGGAAGTCTGTGATGACTATTTCTTTTATAATCAGGTAAAACAAATTGAGTGAATCTCATTTCTTCCTCAAAACACACTCCTCATCAGCTGGTCATCTCTCTTACACCGTAACGCTCAAACCCAAATGGGCTCCTTTAACCCCTAAAGGACCAAGAATTCATGGTTTTGAAATGACAAATTCAGTCATTCATATAATGAAAAGTATGATTCAGATTGGACCAAATTTTATATCACCGGAATTAGTAAAGAACATTGCATGTGTTGACCAAGAACATAAATAAATTTGAACTGTAATAGAAACTTCACATGGAACCCACTCAAAACTGCTAAAAAAATGAAGCCAAATTTGGCCTTCTTGGTCCTTAAAGGGTTAAGTGCCTACAGATATGGAGTTGAGTGCTGTTTAATTACCAAGGGTTCATGGTATTAAAATGACAAATTCAATCAAGTATATTGCGGAAAATACAATTCAAATAGGACCACATTTTATATCACCGGAATTAGTGAAGAACATTTCATTGTTGGTGAAGATACAAATAAATTCAGAGGAAAGAAAAGCCACACAATACCTAATCAAAACTGCAAAAAAAAAACATGAGACCCAATTCGGGTTAACTAGAGTGAAGGGGTGTCAGGTTGCAACTCCTACTTACACGTGAGCTTCAACAATTTCCTGTGGCCACACGCCCAATTCGATTGGGTTACTTATTGAATATTGAAATTGTGTCGTCCTCCCATTTTGAAGTTGGAATGAGCGGTCTTGGGAGGGGGTTTTAAAATACTGCAACTTTCGGTTTACGAGAGTCTTGGGGTTTAACAATAAATAAATAAATAAATATATATATATATATATATATATATATATGTATACTGTAGGTATCAGAATAGGGTATGTCAAATTAGTAAAGCGTTCTAAGGACTGACGCAGTATTATTTGGAAGCCTGGGTTGACATGAATATCCAATAGGATAGTAGTTTTTCTATCACGCTGACCTGGAAAAAGAAGACTTTCTGTTGAAATGATTCAGGTGGAAGAGCACAATTATTCAAATGTGAATTCATTGCAAGAGTATGACGATGGGGCTGACCTTGGTGATTTCCACGTTGGAGAGAACTTGAAGTCACCATTGGATGCTGATGACTTGCGCAAATTAAGTCACTTACATCGATATGCCAGCCATCTATATGACCAGGTAGTTCTTCTCGATTATCTCGGATCATTCATAGTTCCTCTAGATTTGGAACTGTTCCTACAATAATCAGACTTTTTAGATGAAAATCTTTCAGTAACTGACACCTTGTCTTTTAACCCCTAAAGGACCAAGGATTCATGGTTTTAAAATGACAAGTTTAAACGATCATATTGTGAAAATTATAATTTGAATGGGACCACTAATCACTGGAATTAGTGAAGAATATGACATATGTTGAATAAAAAAATTGAATCAAATTAACAAAAAAGAATCTACATAAAACCTACTCAAAATTCCTGAAAAAAACAGGAGCCACCCGGTGGCCTTATGGTCCTTTAGGGGTTAAGTTGCAATTTTCAAGAATTTTCATACCTTAGAAATTACACAAAGTACTTACTAGTGGTATTTTCATTTTCATGAACGTTTGTCGAGAAATTGACATTGTTGAGTGTTTATAGGGCCTGGAGACTCTTCTGAGTCCTGAACAAGCGAAGGAATGGTGTGACCTTTATGAAGCGACAGACACATTCACTGATGGCTGGCTTTCTGCGGGTAAACAGTTTTGGCTCCCTGTTTCCAACCATTTTTCTTGTAGAATTTTGTGGAACAATTAATTAAGGTAGGATGTCCTAAAACCACCACCTCCCCCAATTATGACATGTAGACCTTTCTTGGGGCCACCACACTTGAGACTCAAAACCACCAATTTCACTATTCAAGTAGACCAATGGCACGCCAAGCATTGCAAAGAAATAGTTGGTGGTTTTGGGTATCACTATGAGTGAAAGTTAGTACCACATGGTGTGAACATGGGGAAACCTAGAGGTTTGATTTGGGTCACATGTTACTTTCTACTTTGAAATTTTGTATAAAATTGACAAATGCAAATTAAAGTTCGAATTTTTGCAATCCTCATCAAAACCTATTTCCAATGCGGTCATACATTTTTTTCGAATTTAGCACCGCCAAAAATAGGCCAGATTGCTTAAGTTGGTGGTTTTAGGAAAATCAACCTTAATGCAATTCATTTTTTTATTTGATTATATTGTTTTCTGAGATGTATGTATTTTTCTTTTTGGACCATGTTTGTTGGACTGTACTAGGAAGGCAGAAACTGGAGGAACTTCAGAGGGTGAACGAGCAGGCGGTGCAAGACACGGCCGACCAGGTTCAGTTTCGAGAAACCAGCCCCAGTGACGACACAAGTGCAGCGGAGCTGAGCGCGTACAATTTCCTGGTCACGTCTGGCACTCTGATTCCAACTCTTGTCAAGTGTTCGCTCTTCAAGCTCAATCCCTACTTCAACCCCTGCAACAGTAAGCCCAGTCACGTCTCTTCAACTCACTCTACTTGTGAAAATTATTATCGCCTCTAGAGTCACTCCCTTGATTCATCAATGCATGACAGTTGCTTCAAGAGATTCTTTGTTTTCTCATCCTTCTATGATGGTTTCGTGGATTAACCCCTAAAGGACCATAAGGCCACCAGGTGGCTCCTGTTTTTTTCAGTGATTTTGAGTAGGTTTTATTTAGATTCTTTCTTGTTAATTTTAATTTTATTTCTAATTCAACATATGTAATATTCTTCACTAATTCCAGTGATATAAAATTTGGTCCCATTCAAATTATAATTTTCACAATATGATCATTTAAACTTGTCATTTTAAAACCATGAATCCTTGGTCCTTTAGGGGTTAATACTATTTGCGCATTCTAACCAATACTCCCTCTATCCGGAAATAACTGTTCTAGTTTTTTGGCGTGTTTTAACTTAATGCTAGCTTTTCATGCCACAAAAAGCCATCTTAACTCAGTACTCCAAAAATGATCTATCTTTAATTTTATTACGTAGGTTTTTTTGTCACTCTCATTGTCTGCCCCCATAACATTCAGTAGCCTTCAAGAAGGTTGCCTTTGTGTTTCATCCACCTTTATATATGGAGTGACCAGTGATTTGTAATTGAATAGATTATTGACTCAAGTAAACAACTACAAAACAATGTTGAATTGTGATTGAATGAGTGCTTTTGATTACTATTCACCATGGTTGGTTGCCCTTGCTTAATGCCACCTGCCCCAGGAATATCCCACATCCACTAGTAGGATTTTGGTCCTTTATAACTAGTCCTTTGTGACTTATAGGGTCCTTTGTGACTCAAGTCTTTAGAAAAGAAGTCATTTTGGACCCATTTAAGTCACAAAAGACTAGTTATAAAGGACCAAAATCCTACTAGTGATCATTTCATTGGGGATGAAATGATGTGGGATATTCCACATCATTTTGTTGGGAGAAGGCAGCAGTCACAAAGGCTATTGAATGTTATGCCGTTTGAAGTGGATAGTGCTCTTAAACATAGGACAATTATGTTGGATAAAAAAAATGACAAAACACGTCATGCCGTGATAATCAAAGAGCTTATGAGGAAGAAGTAATACCAACACATTTACCGACACATTGGTTGGTTGTTTGTTGGTGTTGTTGTTGTGGCAGTTTTCAGCTCAAGAGAGGTTGGAAAACTGCAATGCTGTTGTTGGATCCGTGACCGCTTCTTACACCAGGAAAAGTTTCCGAGATATTGCGCCATTGGCGATGGGCCGGATGAACGAGAAGCTGCTCGAGTATTGGCTTGGCCTTTTGTGGCTATCAGCATTGATCCAGATGCTCCCAATCAGTTGCCTCTGCTCTCCTTTAAAACTGTGGAAGAGCGCATTCAAGCCGTGTATAGGAAACCAGACTCGGTAGTTTCCCATTAAAAAGTGTGTTTTCATTTACATAGTTTTGTGTCAATTGTAAATATCTGAGGAGCCTTCATTGTACATGTTCATACCATTCTGTAGCCTTCATGCCCATTGCCTTTCCTTCATGCATTTTGAGCCTCCACCTGTCCACTTAGCTACTGATGAAGTATTGTTGGGTGTGGAATATTTTGCACCATCTACTGTAGAGCCAAGGCAAAGACAGTGCATGCTACTGAATGTTGTGTTATTTGAGGAATTGTGAATTCTCTCGTTTGAGGGAAACATATTTTGTAGATATAGGTAAATAGTAGTTTACCAGTCAGTCTGCTTATAATGAATATTATTGCTGCAAAGAGTCCTTAGAGCATGGCCTCCCAGAGTCTCTCACACTCAAGAATTAGATGAAAAATGCCAAGGGGAAATGCCTCTTGACTCTCAATCTTAGCGTGTTAAGAAATGGCCCTTCAAATCACTATTTAGTAGACTATATCCCCAAATTCTACTTGTGATTGGTTCATTTGACTATTTGATGTGCACTTTTGATGTGTGAGGGGTGTGCAAGGGTGGGGGAGTGTAAGTACAAGGTCTCTTTAAATGTAGGTGAATAATTTCAGCGTGCATGGGTGTGAATGCTCTAAGTGGGTAATAAAGGTAGAAATATCACATATTGAGACACCCCAAGAACTGTGTCATAGACTACCACTGAAACCGCGCGTGTTGTAGACTGACCTCAAAAACCATATTTTGGGAGGTTAGGATCAACCAATTGGCTTCTTGCGTTTGCTCAATTTTGGGTAGAGTGGTGGGGCAGCCCATATATAGATTTAGGGTGAGTCCATTATTGGTTTAAGATAAATCTAGGGCACAAGTAGGGATTTTGACAAACTTTCCACTTTGAAAATTTGACCAAAAAAATATGAAATCACTTTGTCTCATCATGATTTCTTTTTCTCTATCACGGAAAATAAGTCATGGATCAAACTCTCATTTTTAAGATACAAAACACCTCATTATTTTCTCAATCTATGGTATTTCTACCTTAGTCCCTGGAGCACCTGAGTTACTGAAATTTTGAATCACTATTTTCAAGTGTGAGGATTCTTTATGGGAGTTATGGTCTGCCATCACTGTCCCTGAAGATTTCAATATCTACGAGTGTGGAGATCACTATTTTGCTTCAGTTTAACCCCTAAATGTCCTCACCTATTCTGTAAAAGTCAAATCACTACAATTTGCATACTTGAAATATCACATTCGGTGATTTATAATTTTTCATTGATAGTCATCAACATTATGAAGGTATATCAAAAATTTCAACATGATTGGAAGATATTTTGAATATTTTCAAATTTTATTATGTAAAGAGGATAAAAATTCAAAATAAATATATTTTTGTCAAATTTAATATGGAAAAATGTATTAAAGGTAGATAAAAGTTACATTGACAAGTAGTAAAAATATGACAGTGAAGAAAATAAAAGAGATCTATGATTGGAGCATCTTTAGAAAGCCCTTTGTATTTTGGACACTCAAATTGCAAATTTCTCAACGGTGGGAAAACTTCAAATAAAGCGTACTATCCAATCCCAACGGTCAAAAGATGTATCATAACTTAACTTAAACATCTAATGAAAACACCAACTACAATAAAGCTTAAACACTTGATTTTTTGGACGTTTGACCAAAAATCAAGCATAATATGGTTGATTGGGCACTTAGGGGTTAAGCATTTTATCCCTTAAGCGTCCACAGTATAATTACCCGGTCAAACCTCATCGATTTCCTCACGTTTTAAAATATATTATTTTTTTATAGTATTTTTCTCATATTATATACCAGGAGGACACATTGTATCCACAAATAATTTCATTACTTGAATAATTTGTTTGGATTTCATAATTTTGACTCAATGTTAACTAGAGAATTGAAAATGTTCGTTTCAAGAACACAAAAAAACTTCAAGATTTGCAATTACGTTGATTGATTCATTGGGAAAAAACTAAAACGTCAACGTAGGTGAACTTGGGACATAGTAGTTAGGACGATTGATGACTTGGAGGGCGTTTTCACACTTGGATGTCACATTTGTAAAAAAAAAGAAGTGTCCAGTATGTAAAATATTTTCCAATACTGCATCATTAACACTATAAAATAATTATGGAAAATGTTTAAATATATTTTAAATGGAATCTTTTCAAAATAATTAGAATCTTCTCTAGATATTCTATATTATTCTGGAATATTTTGGAATATTCAAAATATATATTTGAATTCTTTAGAAAAAATTGCAATGTAAAAGTTAATAACGATCACAAACACCGTCTCAACGAGTCATCAACAAGTCACCTCACCCAAACATAAATCTTTGAGAATCAATAATTGTTGTTGTATTTAGTTTTAGAACACCATTTTTTGTGGGCACCTAGATATAGTACATCTTTGTATGCTCCTAAACTTTCAAATGCTAATCATGGTTTCTAAATTTATGAGAAAGTTTGAAATGAATGACCTGTTGGTTTTATTCAAAATTTTCAAAAATCAACTTATGATCAAACCTTATAATCATGTAATATATACG
The DNA here is from genome assembly GCA_022496805.1 of Pohlia nutans. Lineage (NCBI taxonomy): Eukaryota > Viridiplantae > Streptophyta > Bryopsida > Bryales > Mniaceae > Pohlia > Pohlia nutans. Next base: position 6,723,555 of record CM040102.1, read on the forward strand.
GTAGATTGTTTTGAAAATTAATGTATAGTCTCATGACTAAGTCCTTTATGAACTTCAACGGTGAAGTTTTGTACATGAATACCAATCAAGAGATACAATTGCCTTTCTGAAAGCGACACGAGAAAGTGATAAAATTTTAGGAATGAGCATGGTCCTTTAGGGGTTAATGTCCCGATTCAACATTGTTTTCAAAGAAGCGTTATAAAATATTTAACCCCTAAAGGCCCTTTAAAGCCAAAATGGCTTTTTGCTGTTTCGGGCAGCCTAGATGACAGGTTTAACTTTAGTATTTTGGGTTAAAATTTGGTGTGGGTGTGGTAATACATACATACTAAATGTGGTAAAATTTGGGCAGCCAAATTCAAGTTTTAGAATTTTATTATGCAAAATTTTGTTTTCAAGCCCAACTGGGGCAGCAAAAAAAAAAAAAAAAGTGTTTTTTTTAAATTCTTTTTTGGAAATATGTTTATAATAATACTACTACACACATTTAAAAAAAATCCAAGTTGAAATTTTAACAATTTTACATGGGCAGCCTTCAAAATTTACAAGAGCAAGCTTCAAAGTTTTTTGTAATTTTACATTTTTTTCTTTCAAAAATTGTCAAAATTTGAGATTTAGGAATTTTTCGATTATTTTTTTTCTAAAATTCCCAAACTCATAGATGTAACTTTTCACCGTTCACTTTTTTACTAAACCAAAAACCTTTAACGTTATTCAAGTTTTACCATATTGTGGTTTTTGAACCTTCTTCTGGAAAATAATTTGCATGAAGGCCAAAAAAGCATAATGAGTCTCTAAAATTTTGCATGGAGGTGCCTAACTTAGTTACCTACATGGAAAAAAATATGAGCAAAATGTTTGGAGTAACAATCTTCAAGTCCCCATTTGCACAATGGAGACAATGCCTCCCAAACAATGCCCAGAAAAACTTTTGCACAAACTTTGGATGTTATGATCTTGCAAATGATAAACATCCAACGGTCAATTTTTGAAACAGTAGCTATGAATAGGCTTAGGTACAAGATCTTATGGTTGGAATTCTAAAAGAAGTAAAAAAACTTGGTTCACATCCCCGGGAGTACAAAGAGGTAGAAAATCGCAGTTTTGAGGTTTCAAGCTCCTAAAAACACAAGGAAATTTAGGGGTTAATGAAAACCAAAAATGGGGTTGATGTTCAAAGCAAAGTTGTAAATGTCATTGTACGGTTGGATTTATTCTATTTTTATTTAATTTTTTTAGATTAACTTTTGCAAGGTTAATTTTTCTCTTGAAATTCAATTTTAAATCCCAAATTAGTACAATTTTAAAAAAAAAATATGCACTACGAGATGGTATGGTTTTCATTATTTGATACTACTTATTTTGGAAAATCATATTTAAGGTTCTAACTTTTTGAACTAAGAATGAAACTTGACATAAATGAATTATGTTGTTTTTCTAAAAAAACCATAATAATCTATTTGGAAGATCCAAAGTGTACAAAGGATAGTCAACTTGTTGAAGAACCAAGAGAAATTTTGGTGGATGGAAACTTCCCAATTTGGATGAGAATCTAGCAGTTGCAATTTGTGCGTCGTCTACATGTTGGACCCTAGCGCGTCAAAGGGTTAAACCAATTTACCCTGATTATTTCATAATTATTTAAGTAAAAAGAAATTTCATTAGATTTTTCAAAGTATTTTTCTTGTACAAATCATAGTAATTACAAAAAGTTTAGAATAGTATGAAATTCTTAGGAAAAATTTAAATAATAGTGATGAACAACAAGGTGTAGGCAGCATGCTTGTTGCGTTTACATAAAAAGAAATTCAACACGAAAACATTTCTATAGTGTATATTGAAATTTTAGGGTTTTGGCTTTAAAGTGCTAAAAAAGCAATTTCAACAATTTTGAAGAACGGTAAATTAAATCAGAAAATAGAAGATAGCCCCCTTACTTTCTTAGCTGGGACTATTTTCATTTGAAATTAGGAACTAGGTGAAAATCAGTGTTTGAGTGAAAAACGATCAAGCATAGCTCCATGGGGCCCCTTGCACGTTTAAGGGTTAACTAATATGTTGGAGTGTGGGGATCCCTATTTGTTTCACTTGAAGCATTTTGGCCAATAAGGTAGACATACTCCTTACTATCCATTTGACAATTGTGCCCTCATGTATTAGAGATTCTCTGCACATTTTCTCACCATTTGTGATTTAAAGTTGTTTGGACCTACAATGTGGAAGTTATGGATTTTTAATTGAGTTTTTTTCACCATAAATTAAACGAAATCATGGATAAATTGTTCTAAAAGGAAAAAAGGAAGCAAAAGCACAGAGAGAAGTAGGAGTACAAGGAATATAGGGAACACAAGGGCGATGCAAAATACGGTAAACATCTAGATCAACAACATGTGGCTACACTAGTCTATCCACACTGGGAAGGTAGTTTGTTTGTTTGTTTGTTTGATTTGTATATTACGTTGAGATCTCTTGGGTTATGTGCATATAGGCCATCGTCTTTGTATTGTCGGTACGTAAACTTTCAACGCAAAGGGGTGCACCAAAGTCGTTTCGTGACTTTTGGACTTACGGTGTGAAAGTTATAAATTTTTAATCCAATTTTGTCAACATAATTGAATTCAATAATGAATAAAATATTATGAAAACATATACCCCTCATAACATTGTTAAGCCTTAGATTTTGTACCCCTACTAAAGTTTCCTTAATTCTTTTCGATGCTCTTTGTTTTCACATTTTAAGTTTGTCTTAGTTACTTGCTTGCAAACTTGCTAGACTCCTACTAAATTCCCTCATATAATGGCAAGTGTCATCTTTCACTTTAGTTTCAAGGAAAGTTACTGGATCAATAAAAAAAATCAACCAAACACCAAGCAATGCAATATCCTACAGTCATAGAATGTAATGAAAAAGTAAAAGTGTAAAAGGAACATTGGGCCAACAACAAAAAGCCACATTACACTAAATGGTGTATTTAGTGTCTGGGACACTATTTCTCAAATCCGGACACTATTCAACTTTAGGGAGATATAGTGTCCTCGTAAGTAAAAATGAATGTAATTGTGTTCCAATGACATATGACAACTTTATGATAAATATGGCATGCCACCTTATGTGACTCTCAATACTTGAAAAGAACATGATATAACTCTCAATGAAAGTGAAAATGACAAGTGGCAAACTCCTACGTAGTGTCAAGGGACACCATTTCTCTTCGCCTTTGAATGAATTGTGGTAAAAAACATCAATTATCTCTGGACACAAAATACGCCATTCAGTATAGTTCTAAAAATAAACAAATAAAAAAAGGCGGTAATAAAAACTGTATATGTAAGAAATTTTCATATTGCATCACACTAATTATAATCACGGGAACACTTGGGCCAGCTACACTAATTTACGTAACTATGCATATAAGGTAGAGGTACCTAAAACCACCAGGAATCTAAACCACTAACTTCTACACCCTTCTTTCATTTTAGAAAAAAATGTAAGTTGTCGGTACATGATTTAACTTTTGAGCAATCGATGCAGAAATTATGTAAAGAAAGCCTACATTTCCTTCCTGAAATGAAAGAAGGATGTAGAAGTTGGTGCTTTTAGGTGTCGTGGTGGTTTTAGGTACCTCTACCTTACAATGACTTGGGCACTTGACCGATGCATGGCAAACAAGAGATTTTTCCAACCTTGCGGCTCTGCGAAGATTAATTGCGGAATCTGGTCAAACCTAGATGCCAGCATCAGAATCAAAAGGGCTAGTAAAGGAGATACTCTCATGACTCGACAGTAAAAACTGGAAAGGAACAAACAAGAGGGAGTCTCTCTCGTTGTCGATCATCTGCAACCAAAGCTCAGTCCTTGTTCACCTTCTCACATCTCAAGTTTCAAGCTCTTGTACCCTCCGCCCACTGATTGAGGTAGCATCTTTGGAGAACGTTTTTCGTCGATGATTCAGAGCTTGTAGTTTTGAATATGTTTGTGGTGGCTAGCTCTACTCATCTCTGATATCAAACTAGATTGCTGAGTGTTTTCAATTGGGTTCAGAAGCTTCAGCTGAAGTTTTGATAGAGGAGCGATCCGGATAACTAGGGTTCATTAGTTTCCTCTTGTTGAGTGAGTAGATAATCGTTTTCTAGTTTTTCGTTTGGAGTCTCATTGTTTTCTTCCTGATGTGTGTGAGTAGAGTACTTTTCATCTTCTGCAAATTGGGCGAGCTCTTCTAGTACTCGGTTGGTTCTAAATTCAATTTTCCACTTGATGAGTGAGCTTCAGTAGGCTGCCTGGCTATGGTCGATCTATGGTCTTTACACTGGCGATCATGTGTGTGACAGAATATTATCCCTCCGTACTTATGTTAATTAGACGTGACCTTAAGTTAACAGAGGCTCCTAATGCAGAGTTGGCATTTTTCAGAGCATTTTTTTGTCCATCTTACAGTACTAATTGCGTTAGTCGTTAGCCACTTTGCACTTCTGTTCCGTCATAGTTTCACCTTCCTGAGGAGAGTTTGGAGCTTATCATTTTGTCACTACTTGATTTTGAAATCACCGCTTGCAAGAAGAAGAGAGTAAACTCGTTTTGATCCAGTTAATCATGTTCGTGAATTTTTTTGTTGCATGATCTAGTAATGTTTGCCATGGCTGTTTGATAAACAAGCCCTTTTCGGTTTCCTGCTGATGGATTTTGCTTTGGCCAGGTTGCGAAGAATCTGCATTGATCAGAAGGCGAGAAGAGGCCTGAGGCAATGGCCACCAAGATAGACATTGCCCGCATTTTGGGAAACACGGAAGATGATGGGCGGCTCAAAATTGCCAAGACCAAGATCATCTGCACTTTGGGACCCAAGTCCCGGGAGGTGCCCGTTCTGGAGAAGCTGCTCAGGGCCGGCATGAACGTGGCTCGCTTCAACTTTTCCCATGGAACGCACGATTACCAGCAGTACACTCTCGACAACTTGCGCCAGGCCATGACCAACACCCAGATCTTGTGTGCTGTTCTTCTGGATACCAAGGTATTCATTCTCACTTGAGTTTTTTGCATGTTGGTAAATGCTGGAGTAGTTCGTTTTTCGTGGTCTTCGTATTTACATTGTCAATCTGGATTATTGGGAGACTGAGTGTATATCTCAACAGTAGCAGATTAAGTGATACTTTATGGTTTTATAAATGACTCACACAGGGTCAGCTTTTCTATCACCAGAATCAGTGAAGAACAGTGCATGTATTGGTCATAAGATATGCATAATTGAACAAAAGTATTGGCTCCCGTATGACCCATTGCAAAGTGCTAAAAAAAGAAAGAATTCTGGTTAACCTAAATGCGTTTTGTGATGGAATGACAGGGGCCTGAGATTCGAACGGGGAATTTGGCAGGTGGGAAGCCTATCAAGCTGGAGCGCAACAAGGACATCTGGATCACCACCGACTACACGCACTTGGGCGATGAGAATATGATTGCCATGAGCTACCCGAAGCTGGCGGTGGACTTGGCGCCCGGTAACCCCATCCTGTGCTCGGATGGGACCATCACCATGACGGTGCTGGAGTGTGACGTTGCCAAAGGCCTGGTGAAGTGCAGGTGCAGTGAAACTATCATGTTTCTTTCAAAATTTACTTCAACCTGTAGATTTTGATAGCCAGAATATTGTGTGGCACCTTACTATATTTGATACTTTTTTGGCTCATTACTCACTGTGCAGGTGCGAGAATACGGCCATGCTGGGAGAGAAGAAGAATGTGAACCTGCCGGGAGTGATTGTGGACTTGCCGACCATCACGGAGAAGGACATCGATGACATCATGAATTGGGGTGTTCCTAACAACATCGACTTCATTGCCGCTTCGTTTGTTCGCAAGGGTTCCGACGTGTTGGAAATCAAGAAACTGCTGGGTGACGCGTCCCACAAAATCCATATCATTTCCAAGGTGAGTTAATGCAGAACTTCACTGTTTCTAAAAGCAATACCTCCATTTCCATACTCTAAAAATCAACGAGAATCTATTAGAACTGTGATGCGAAACTCTCACTTGTAAAAGGCCTCCTCCAATCAGAACCTAATGGTTTCGAATGTGGAAATAGACGAAAGATATGGTAGACTTGGGCATCCCCTGTATGAAAATTCGCACAGAAAATCGTTTTTAGTCCAAACATTATGTTCTGTTTAATCTTTATTTGTTTATTTTCAATTCCCTTGATGAGAATCACAACACTAAAACCATGCAGTGGGTTTCTACCAGTTAAGCGTCGGACAGTTCCATTCGTTTGATGCTATGTGGCCATGATCTAATTTTCTTACGGAGTGAGTGGGATGTACGTGCAGGTGGAGAACCAGGAGGGTCTGGTGAACTTCGACGACATACTGAAGGAGACGGACGGCGTGATGGTGGCGAGAGGCGACTTGGGGATGGAGATTCCCACGGAGAAGATCTTTCTGGCGCAGAAGATGATGATCTACAAGTGCAACTCCGCTGGGAAGCCCGTGGTGACGGCCACGCAGATGCTGGAGTCCATGATCAAGTCGCCGCGCCCCACGCGCGCCGAAGCCACGGACGTGGCCAACGCCGTGCTGGACGGCACGGACGCTGTCATGCTTAGTGGCGAGACCGCCAATGGCTCGTACCCGGAGCTCGCAGTAAGCTCATCCTTCCATATTTTCCATCACTCAATCAGCACAATCCACCCTCTATAAGTGAACAAAAACTAACACTTCTAAAGTTCTGAAGTCAACACTTACATAATCAAGTTGTTAGAATGTTAACATTTACTCCCTCTGTCCCGAAATTACACTTAGTTTTTGGCATTTTTCAACGTAACGTTTTTTTTTGGGTCTCAGTACTCAAAAAATGGTCTATCTTGAAACAGTAATATGTAGTTTTTGTGTCACTCTCATTGTCCGCCACAGGGCTGACGTTTGAAGTATAAAACATAGGAAAAATATTGTCAAAAGCTAGGACAATTATGAGGGAGTATAAAAGTTCACATTCATTGGTTTGCATCAAAGACCAAGTGATGGATATTAGTACAAGGTTACAAAAGAACCCATGATTACAAAATAATGAAGAGGGGAGTGTCGGTATGAGGAAGGTTGTTAATAATATGACGCACTGTGTTGTATTTAACCCCTAAAGGACCATAAGGCCACCAGGTGCCTCCTGTTTTTTTTCAGTACTTTTGAGTTGGTTTTATGTAGATTCTTTTGTGTTAATTTTTAATTTTTATTCATTCAACATATGTGATATTCTTCACTAATTCCAGTGATATTAAATTTGGTCCCATTCAAATTATAATTTTCACAATATGATCGTTGAAACTTGTCTTTTTAAAACCATGAATCCTTGGTCCTGTAGGGGCTAAAATGTCTCCATGGTGTGTTGAGATGTTTTTTTGGTAAGATTGCCTTCGGTGTGTGTGGAGAAGCTGAGTGGAACATTTGGTGGCGTGCAGGTGGCCGTGATGTCGCGCATCTGTCAGGAGGCAGAGGCGTCGCTGGACTACGCAGCCATTTTCAAGGAGATCATGAAGTCGGTGTCGCTGCCCATGAGCCCGCTGGAGAGCCTGGCGTCGTCGGCGGTGCGGACGGCCAACAAAGTGCGCGCGTCGCTGATCATCGTGCTCACGCGGGGCGGCACCACGGCGGGCCTGGTGGCCAAGTACCGCCCGTACGTGCCCATCCTGTCCGTGGCGGTGCCCGTCATGACCACCGACAGCCTGGAGTGGCAATGCAGCGAGGAGTACCCCGCTCACCACAGCCTCGTCTGCAGGTCCCTCCCTCTCTTCTCCATCCAAAATCATCTCTTGTCCATTTTCTTCTTCCTGGTTCAATCCGTGTTATGCTGTTGTCATTTCTTCCCTTGTTGTTACTCCCTCCGTCCCAAAGTTATTGTCCAACTTGTTTGCTTGGTATTTCTTTGAGGCAATTTCATTGATCATATTGTAAGAAATATGATTAAAAAAGGTTCCAAATTATGTCACTAGAATGATTGAAGAACATTGCATGTGTTCATTGCAACCTAAATCAAATTAGCCACAAGGAAGTATTTATTTTTTTGACCTACTTAAAAAAGCACTTTCAAACATGACTTTCAAACATGACAATAACTTTGGGACGGAGGGAGTACTTCTTTTAGCATTTGCATTTAGCACCTCTTGTATGCAATTCTATGTTATATGTACGAGCCAGTGATCCCAAAACTGGCTAAAACTAGCTGGATTTCTACCCAAAAAAATGGGACTGCTAAACATAAAAAGAAAGAAAATTGAAATTTTTTTTTGAAATGTAGCGAGAATGCTCATCATGATATAAATATGTAGCAACTTCATGAGGTGATATCTGCGGATATCATCATGGTATCACCTTAATATATCAAGGGTAATGCCGGATATTATAGAGGTATCGTGAGTATTGTATGCACTGGGTAGCAAAAGTAGATACCATTTATGTGGGAGGTCGCATAATATTCTAACTGTTATAAAGTGGTTTTGAGATCACTGGTACGAGCTTGATCTGTGCTGAACCCTGGATCAGATCATGCTGAAAATTCTCCCGTGGGTACAACCATACATAGTGATGATAATTTTTTTTTAAAAATATCATAATAGTGATTTTCTTTTGTTTTTTGGAAGACTAGAATAGAGGTGTGTGTTCGTTCCCAATTTGGGCACAATGCAATTCCTCTTTGATGAATGTTTCTAACTCCCTTGAAGCGTGATTCCAAAACCATCTTCTTTAGTGGGCAGCTTTGACAATTTTGCTCGGAAGAAGATGAATAAAAAGACCTAATGCCAGTATGTAATAGATTGGATTTTTTGGTTGTCAAAGCATTGGAAGGAAAGTTCTCAGCAAATATGTTTTTTTGTTTTTTTGTTATTGTTGTTGTGTGCAGAGGCATGATTCCTATTTTGGCAGAAGGGTCAGCGAGGTCTACTGACTCGGAATCAACAGATGCCATCTTGAACGCTGCAATTAAATATGCACTGAGGCGGAGACTTGTTTTGGGAGGGGACTCCATTGTGGCACTTCACCGAATTGGGGTAGCCTCTGTCATCAAGATCATGCAGGTCCACGATGAGAAGTATTATGCAAGGATGTCCACTTTTCGTCAGGGTAGATAGGTCCCATTTTATGCTTAATCCATCATAACAGATTTAGGTCTTTTTTGACTCCTCACCAAAGGATGGGTTATCATTCTGTTCTTGAGAAGGATTTTGAGTAGAGTGGCACGAGGAGGGTTCCTATTTTTGTTGTAATTTAAGGGACCTTGTTAGAATTTGTTAATAATGTTATGATGCATAGTTATAGCAATTGGAGAGTTACAACCTACTCATACTTTTGGAGAACTCTTATAGTAAAATTGTATAAATTTATAACTTATCCTCATGTTATTTGAATTATATATATTTATGCATTGGAATCATTTTGGAAATGGGGATAAGACGTTGAAACATTATTGTGGGCACAACATTTGTATACATGTATATTAACCCCTAAAAGTCGGAGGGGTATTGGATAAAATATAGGTGTGTTATAATATGTGCCTTCCACATGTTTGATGAAGTTTGGTTCAGTAAACAAAATGTAAGGCATCATCTCTACAAATTATCTGCACGGTCAAACTTCCAAAAACAACTTTATGGTTACCAATGACTGCCAAATGACAAATTTTTCAACCTAATCTCTCTATGAACCTCGACTTGAAATCCCCCTTCAACGTTAGTGCAAGCACCATTCACCTATGGGCCCCATTTCCTGAAATTTCCATTTTGGGCACTCTAGGGTCTTTTTTTGGCAACTTCTTTTGTAAATTTGAAGCCTAAAGCTCCAATTTATCCCACGATCCTAAATGAATTTTAAACCTTTCAAAAAGGGGGGTTATTTTTAAACTACATGCACAAATAGGGGGCAATTTCTGTTCTCTTGCAATAATGTAAAGGGGATTTAAGGCCGCTTTACACTTAGAGCTCGGACCAATTTGGTGATATGAATATTTTACTTAAAAACCACATGGTCCGACATGGCATGAGCTCGTTGAATTGGGTGCACCCAAAATGAAGGGCCAATTCAAAAAAATTTAAAAAATTTAAAAAATCATTTTTTATATAAAAGGTGATTTTTTCAACAAACCATATATGTGAAAATCTAAACGGCTCTTTAGAAATGGGTTGAAATTTGCTACATTTATTGAATCAGCCTCGCTTCTTGGCCCCAAATCCTTTACATATGGGAGAATTGGCCCCCGTTATAATCTTATTATAATGGGTAGTTGAGGCCGGCCTTAAGCCCGAAAGGGAGTGAAATTTTATGCAATCAGCTTCAAGAAGAATTGGCCCGAACTGTAGGTATAAAGCGGCTCTTGAAGTCGAGCTCTATGAAGGCCAATACCCTACATCATAGTTATTTTTCGGAACTGATTATATTTCCAAAGTGCCACATATCATCTTGTGATTGGTTTAGGATGACGTGGACCCTCAAAATCTGACGTGGAAATTCAATTGCGACACCAAGCCGCCGCGTCTGCATCCGACCCTCACGGACGGTATCTGGTCAAACCTAGATGCCAGTATGAGAAAAAGAAGGCTGGTTTTCAGGCTTTCAAAAACCTCTCACTGTCGCTCAAGGGATTTCATCATCGCTCTCCATTGAAAAACAAAAAACAAGCAAAACAAACAGAAAGTCTCTGGCTGTCGGTCATCGTTGACGATCTGCACACAAAGCCCTTCTTCACCTTCTCTCGCTCTTGTAACTTCCACCCACCGCTTGCGGTACAAATGTTTTTGAATTTCAGCTTTGTGGGTTGATCGCCTTGCACACAAAAGTTTGCATCTTTGGGCTACTCTTTTTATCGGTGAATCAGAGCTTAAATCGCATTTTGTTGGAGTTTAGAAAGATGCCGGTTTTTTTTTTTTTTTTTTTTTTTTGTGTGTGTTCTAGCTCTTAACCAGATTGCTGTTTTCAACTCTGTCTTGATTGCTTGACCCAACCTACCTACTGGACTATGAAGAAAAAGAAATCCAAGTTTCGATCGCTTTTGAGAACTAGGGTTCAGTACTATTCTTCAGATTTCTCTCGTTGAGTGGATCGTCCTCGTTTGGGGTCCCACTGTTTTTTCTTGTTACTGTGTGAGTGGAGTACTTCTCATCTTCTGAAAATTGGGCGAGCTCTTAGCACAACACTCACTTGATTTCATTCTCTCAGGTTCTAAATTAGCATCCCTAGGATGCGATCAATTTGTCCACTTGATCTGTATCTTCACATTGGCGATGTGTGTGACAGAATATCCCTCCCTTTTTACTGATGTTATTCGGATCCTGAAAACCGTGACCTTGAGTCACTAGAGGTTCCTAATTAATCGATTTCTTCTGTTGAAGAGTTGGCGTTTGAACATTGTGATTACAGTACTAATTCAAGAATTAGCCACGTTTTACTTTTGTTCGGTCATCCAGCTTCATTTTGTCAGTACCTCTTTAATTTTAGTTTAAAAATGATATAAAATCATCACGAGTGCGCTATACTCGGTTACCTCACACGTAATTCAAATTTTGATGCAGAACCTTGTAGATGTAAGAAGTTATGATGCTGTTTGATAAGTAATCCTGGTTTTAGTCGAGCACCTTCACCGGGGAATTAATGAATTCTGCTTTTGCCAGGTTGTGAAGAATCTGCATTGATCAGAAGGCGAGAAGAGGCCTGAGGCAATGGCCACCAAGATAGACATTGCCCGCATTTTGGGAAACACGGAAGATGATGGGCGGCTCAAAATTGCCAAGACCAAGATCATCTGCACTTTGGGACCCAAGTCCCGGGAAGTGCCCGTTCTGGAGAAGCTGCTCAGGGCCGGCATGAACGTGGCCCGCTTCAACTTTTCCCATGGAACGCACGATTACCAGCAGTACACTCTCGACAACTTGCGCCAGGCCATGCACAACACCCAGATCCTGTGTGCAGTTCTTCTGGATACCAAGGTATTCTTTCTCACTTGAGCTTTTTGCATGTTGGTAAATGTTGGAATAGTTTGTTTTTCGTGGTCTTCGTATTTCCATTGACAATCTGGATTATTGGGAGACTGAGTGTATGTCTCAACAGTAGCAGATCAAGTGATACTTCATGGTTTTATAAATGACTCACACAGGGTCAGCTTTTCTATCATCAGAATCATTGAAGAACAGTGCATGTATTGGTCATAAGATATGCATAATTGAACAAAAGTATTGGCTCCCGTATGACCCATTGCAAAGTGCTAAAAAATGAAAGAGTTCTGGTTAACCTAAATGCGTTTTTTGATGGAATGACAGGGGCCTGAGATTCGAACGGGGAATTTGGCAGGTGGGAAGCCTATCAAGCTGGAGCGCTACAAGGAGATCTTGATCACCACCGACTACACGCACTTGGGCGATGAGAATATGATTGCCATGAGCTACCCGAAGCTGGCGGTGGACTTGGCGCCCGGTAACACCATCCTGTGCTCGGATGGGACCATCACCATGACGGTGCTGGAGTGTGACGTTGCCAAAGGCCTGGTGAAGTGCAGGTGCAGTGAAACTATCATGTTTCTTTCAAAATTTACTTCAACCTGTAGGTTTTGATAGCCAGAATAATGTGTGGCAACTTACTATATTTGATACTTTTTTGATGAAAATTTTGGTAGCAAATCCTGCAGTTTTGGCGAATGCCTCTTCGTTAAAATCAGCCAAGATTTTTCTTTTCTACCTAAAATTTGTGCAAATCGGTTTTCACTGTGCAGGTGCGAGAATACGGCCATGCTGGGAGAGAAGAAGAACGTGAATCTGCCGGGAGTGATTGTGGACTTGCCGACCATCACGGAGAAGGACATCGATGACATCATGAATTGGGGCGTTCCCAACAACATCGACTTCATTGCCGCTTCGTTTGTTCGCAAGGGCTCTGACGTGTTGGAAATCAAGAAACTGCTGGGTGACGCGTCCCGGAAAATCCATATTATTTCCAAGGTGAGTTCTGCCACCACGTTTGGATTGGAGCTGAGCTTACACTATAGTCATTTAGACTAAGTACTGTGAAGCTGGTTGACTAGGTCATGTGAATAGCCGCATGATGATGTTAGCCCTGAGCATATTTCTTCTACAAAATGAAACACCATGATGCTCCAATATCCACATAGCTCCATTCGTTTCGATGATATGCGGCCATGATCTAATTTTCTTACGGATGTGCGTGCAGGTGGAGAACCAGGAGGGTCTGGTGAACTTCGATGACATACTGAAGGAGACGGACGGCGTGATGGTGGCGAGAGGCGACTTGGGAATGGAGATTCCCACGGAGAAGATCTTTCTGGCGCAGAAGATGATGATCTACAAGTGCAACTCCGCGGGGAAGCCCGTGGTGACGGCCACGCAGATGCTGGAGTCCATGATCAAGTCGCCCCGCCCCACGCGCGCCGAAGCCACGGACGTGGCCAACGCCGTGCTGGACGGCACGGACGCTGTCATGCTGAGTGGCGAGACCGCCAATGGCTCGTACCCGGAGCTTGCAGTAAGCTCATCCTCCTCGTTGCGTTTGATGTTATTCTTAACATGAAAACCACTTGAAATGCGTCATGCTTAACATGGGTTTCTTATAGTGATCGTCAAGCCTTTGTAGTCAAAAGGATATGGTTCTTAAAGACACAACTTGTGTTTGCTTAAACTCTATAAAATTTCATATTTTTAGAATGCTTCAAATGGAAGAGGTAAAGAAGCTAGACTTGGTTTAGTAGAAAAGGAAGCTGTCATTGTGATGATATTGACATTTTACAATTTCTCTATCTAAAAACCATCAAAAGAAGAGTTACTCCAAATCAATGGTTGGTGGATAACAAAACCAATTACTTGGTTGTAGGAAGAAGTGTCATAACATTCGATAACTTCATTTTTGGTTATAGTGATGAGGATGTACCTCTTATCACCCATGACCCCATGATCAAAGTAAGAAACTTCCTATATATCATCTATTACCCCGTGCATGATCTAAATAAGTAGCTTCCTATGTATTCCTATTTATTAACCCTTAAACGTCAAGAGGGCCTGGACGGGGCAGCCCGGAAGGAATCTTTTTTTTGCAAAAACGGCTCTGCAGTGCACTGCTGGCTTGCACTGTAGCACTGCGGCACTGCGGCACTGCTGAACTTCAGCTGCCCCAACCTCAAAACTTGTTCAATTTGATAACTTTGATTGCTTACCAACGATTTCACAATCTCTCAAATGAGGCGAAAATTTGGAATCTAGATCGCTTTTTCAGTAGCTTTCCAACGCAACAAGTCTTGCTTGATTTGGTTGAGAAATGAAACTTTTTTCTCTAATTATTCCTTTATACCAAGCCCGTGGGGCTTGCTTTGACGTTTAAGGGTTAAGTTCAAATCTATATCTTTGGAGTGTTCTTAAGATGGATCGAAGCAAGAATAAAAGGGTTCTTGTCAGAGTAGAGCATGGGTATTGTACAAAAATAAAGTAGTTATTGTAGAGCATGGGTGCAAGGTTATACAAAAATTAAGTAGTTCTTAAGTTTTCGACATGAATATCTCCATACTAAGAGATTTTCATCGAAACCAAATCTAGCTTCTTTCTCTTTTATAGCTTTCTGGCATTTTAGTTCATGGGCAGGCAGTTCTATTAGGACCTCTTGTTTTTTACCATACCTTGAAGAAATGTACTGTCAGTTGTGACCTTCCGAAGGCTGAGTGGAATGGCTGCGTGATGGCGCGCAGGTGGCGGTGATGTCGCACATCTGTCAGGAGGCGGAGGCGTCGCTGGACTACGCAGCCATTTTCAAGGAGATCATGAAGTCGGTGTCGCTGCCCATGAGCCCGCTGGAGAGCCTGGCGTCGTCGGCGGTGCGGACGGCCAACAAAGTGCGCGCGTCGCTGATCATCGTGCTCACGCGGGGCGGCACCACGGCGGGCCTGGTGGCCAAGTACCGCCCGTACGTGCCCATCCTGTCCGTGGCGGTGCCCGTCATGACCACCGACAGCCTGGAGTGGCAATGCAGCGAGGAGTACCCCGCTCACCACAGCCTCGTCTGCAGGTCCCTCTCTCCTTCCAAAATCATCTGTCCATTTTCTTCCATCCTTTTCTTTTTGTGTTGTGCCGTGGTCTGATCATAGCAATTTTTCCTTCGTTAGTTCTTACCAGTGATCTCAAAACTGGCTAAAAACTGGATTTCTACCAAAACTGGATTTCTACCAAAACTGGGGCTGCTAAACATACAAAGAAAGAAAATGAAAAAGAAAATGTAGCGAGAATGCTCATCATGGTATAAATATGTAGCAACTTCATGAGGTGATATCTGCGGATATCACCATGGTATCACCTTAATATATCAAGGGTATTGCCGTTATAGAGGTATCTTGAGTATTGTATGCACTGGGTAGCAAAAGTAGATACCATTCATGTGGGAGGTCGCATAATGTTTTAAATGTCATAAAGTGGTTCTGAGATTACTGGTTCTTACATCAACAAATTTGCCACTTTCCTATGCGGTGTTATATTGCTATTCGATATGTTTTGATGACAACTGCTAGTACGGTCATAGATATGCATTAATCTTTAGTTCATTAAGTGTTTTCATATTCGGTATTTTATGGAGTTTCCACAGCATTTTTAGAGTGTCAAACACAATCGCAGTTCGTCAACTTTTGAATTGTGACCTCGCTTACGGTAGCACCTCTCAAACCAGTCTTGTATGTAGATGTGTTCATTTTATTTATTTATGTATATACTAGCTTGACCCATGTTGAAAGATGTAGTTGAAAGTGCTCCCATGTATGATTAAAATTGAGGATTCTCTTTTAAAATGACAAGTAGAGACTCAATCCTTGAATTCTGCTTTGGCAATTACGGATAAAAAGACGTAGTTCTTTTATATAATAGATTGGTTATCAATGAATGTCAAGGAAGGCGTGGTCACGTTCTGAGTCTTGGTATAAAATACCGGTAGATTGGTTTTTTTTGTTTTTAAATTAATGTCAAAGCATTGGAAGGAAAGTTCTCAGCAAACATGTTTTTTTGTTTTTTTGTTATTGTTGTTGTGTGCAGAGGCATGATCCCTATTTTGGCAGAAGGGTCAGCAAGGTCTACTGACTCGGAATCAACAGACGCAATCTTGAATGCTGCAATCAAATATGCACTGAGGCGGAAACTTGTTTTGGGAGGGGACTCCATTGTGGCACTTCACCGAATTGGGGTAGCCTCTGTCATCAAGATCATGCAGGTCAACGATGAGAAGTATTATGCAAGGATGTCCAGTTTTCATGAGACTAGATAGGTCCCATTTTATGCCATCCATCATAATCCAGAAATTTCCTTAGGCCTTTTGTGAAACTTCACCAAAAGACGGAATAAATCCTTTCTTGTGAGGGATTTTAATTGGAGTGGCCACTAGCAGGGTCCCTATTTTTGTGGGAGGCAAATGGATACTGCTAGAATTGGTTAGTATTGTTATGATGCACATCTATATAGATCTATATATCTTTGAACTGGTGGTGGTTGCTTTGTACTCCCTCTATTCCAAAATAAAAAGCACGTGGGAACGTATTTTTATTGTTCTGTAATAAAACGACCGTTTGCTTATTCCGCTCGCCTACTGTGCTTGAGCTTACGTCTTTGAGTGCACTATACATCACATTACTTAAACTAATGATGCCATGGCTTGCCCAATCGATTTCTTCATGTGTTTGTAATCTCACGTGTGCTTTTTTATTTTGGAACAGAGGGAGTATTGATTAGTGAAGGATGGACCATCAATTTCTAGAACCTTATTGAGAGACGTTTGTCAACAATAGAGTTAACCGAAAAGAGTGTCTCAAAGTGGAAAGAATATGAAATTTTAATTTATGAAAAGAATCTCAAAGTGGAAAAAATATGAGAAACCCAATCGTTCGAATGTGATCTACACATTGAGATTTAAAACTTTTTCTTTGTATATCAACTCCATTTCTGCGATTCATCAAACATTTTATAACATATCTTTGAAATCAGTGCATCATCTGACCTCAAACGGTTAAGTCCATCACCAAGCTTTGTCAATTCTTGAGAGCGTTTGATAGAATGTGAGAAATAGAAGTATGAAAATTAATTGGCGAAGTCCCTAAACCCTTAAATGCCTACAGTCGTCTTCAGATTTGGAGAAATCAATTGCAAAGATGCATTATAAAATCCAATTAGGAGGGATATTTTGAACTCAATATATGAATAAAAGTTGTACAGTACATTGTGAATTTTAGATTCTATTCATACAGTTAAATCTATGATAGTACATATGTTCAGAAAGCCATTTTTTGCTTATCAATAGTCGTATCTTCATCTCACTTGCAAAGATACGAAGCCTCGGCGTTAATGATGATTAACACTAGTAGCAAAGACGTCGCTTCTCACTCAAAACAATGTCAAAGTTCACTATACACACTTGTCCTACTTGACGAACCGCACTCATCAAATCTTGAGTGCGAAGTGGTGTTGTTTGACTCACCTACCAAGTGAAATGCGACGCCTTCTCCTTCTAGTGTAACTCGAGAAACACCGGTGCAGGGACAGAATCCAGCGACGCTGCAACGTACAAGGGTACGTGCAACCCATTCTGCCATTGCCAAGTACAGTCTCCACAAGGAGCATGGATCATTGTTGTGCACGGCACTCGATCATAAGCCAAAAAACGCACAACAGAGTTACACGTTTTGCACAAGTAAAAAATTAAAAAATGGTGTACCCGTCAGAACGCCCTCCTTCCCTTCACCGTCTGCGGAAGGGCAGACGGGACGTTCATCTAGCATGCCACTTACAGGCTCCGAGGAGCCTGCAAGGAGCTGCGGCAATCGCGCTCTGGAAGGAGGGTCATGATTCATCGTCCGGGGTGGGATACTTGTCTATGATAGAGATCGCAGATCAGATGCACGCACTATAGAACAGATCCTGTTCAAGTATAGTCGTGCTAGATAGACCGCCGACTGCTTCTCTTATACTCGCCCATGGACACCCTGCCTATCGATGTTGGGTATGTGGATCATCAAACATTTCATTGGCATGGTTAACTTTTGTACATTTTCTGCACTCCTTAGTAATATTAAGGATTAATACACTGAAATATACTGTGGGTGGGTGAATGGCGTGGGTACATTGATCCATTTGGACAATTTTTCATCAGATTTGGATGAATTTTACGACAGTATTTTGGAAAAAGAATTATTGGTAAAACCTCTTGTAAATACCGTGGCCCACAGTATATGGTGATTTCGGTATACCACTCGTAACGGTTGTTGCATAGGACATAATGCTCAATGTCAATAAGGTGTGAGTCAAGTTCAACTGCACAAGATTCCCTCAATGAAAAGTGACAAGATTTTCTTAATTATCAATGCTTTGTGCCCCAATGCCAGCGATGCCTCTCATTAGGGACCTGATCATGTCACCTATTCTTTATCGACTGCAACTCATCTATAAGTGAGCGGCGAGATTGGAATTTGGGTTAAGATTTTAAATGTCCTCATAAATGAAGAGAATTCTGGAAACCCAGCCTTAACACCCCAGCTTTCCTAACTAAAATTTCTGTAAACCGAGCCTTGACGCCCACTATGATTTCATACACTTGGTTGCACTTATCATTAAGTGATGTAAGCATGAACTGGCTAAATTATCATTGATCTTCGAATGGAAGAGTTAGTCTCCTCAGTTCCAGTGGTTTTAAACCTCCCACTTCGAAATTGCATAAGAAACTCGTACAATGATACAAAAGTGATCACAACACTTGGACCCAAAGATCTCTCCAAAGCTCTATGCTGATAGAGTTAACCAAAAAGAAGCCCATCTGACCTCCCTTTTTGCCCTCCTAACCTCTCTTTTGAGCTATTCTTGGGTTGAATAGCGTCCTGTCATAACTTGTCCCCTTGTGGGCCATGGGCTTGGAGCTTTGGTAGGAGGTGTGGAAGTCATTGCGAGGTGTGGAGAATAATGACAGTGGCTTGCTTTAGATTGGTCTCCCAACTCATCGTGAACTAGTTTTTGGTCTATTTATATTTCCATATGAGTTCAAGAGGAGTTTGCTAAAACTTTCCTCTTTGAGCTGACTTTTCGGTTAACTCTAATCTCTCAAAAATCACACTCCAATGTATGTTGAAAACCTTAAATAGTATCCTCTATCTCAGTTGATATCAAAGCCAATCCCCACACGAGTGATGTCCAAGTGTATCCTATTGAAATCCGAGAAAACGCATCTGCACTTGCAACAGAAGCGCATTGACAAATATGCAGCCAAAATTTTGGTAGAAGATTTTAGTTTCTCTTCTACGAAGTTCACCTAAGAGCCTCCACAACTAGTGATCTCTCTGCTCACACCCCACTCAGGCAGGATGCGCACCTACAAATACATGTACAGTTTTACCTCGTGTAGTACCTTGACTAGTGTACAATAACCACAACGCCAAAAGAAAAAGAAAACTAAAACCCTAAACGCATTAGGGGTTGTCACACCTCTTCCGAGAAGATAGATTCTATGGAGATTGAAAACCTTGGGCTTAGAGAAACATGGAGCCAATCCTCCATATAGAGGGTGTGACTGCGCTTCTCACCATGTGAAGAATGAAAATAGACACAGCTTGTAATCTTCTCCACGGTTTCTCAATCTTCACGCACATCCTTCACCTCCGGAAGAGAAGAATGAAGCTTCTCAAATAGCTTCTTCACAAATCGAGGAGAAAAGCTCCTTCCAAATCGAGGAGAAAGTGTCACGTACGCATTCTCGGAAGATTGAGAATGGGAAGAAAGAGGTGTGATAAGCCCTATTCTTGGAACAATCAGGGCGACGCATGGACATCCGGGCGGAAGGAAATGGGTGCCAGGAGACGCACATTCTCTTTGACGGAACTGAGGCGACTGGCTTTGCTGCTGAACTTGATGGGACTCCGGCGCTCGCTCCACATCCGTCGCGACAGGTCGTAGGACACGACGCATCCCTGCGCGGTGTCGCTCACGATCACGACGTGACGGCCGCTCACGGCGCACGCGCCCCAGCAGCGCACGCGCCGGTGCAGCGCCTCCGGCATGGACGCCAGCAGCTCCCAGCGCCGGGAGAGCGCGTTCAGCTCGTAGAGGCAGCCCACGGGCCCGTCGTCGTCCACGGGCGCCACGGCCACGAGCGTGCGACCGGCGGTCGCCAGCGGCGTCTGCCGGGCGGACTCGTCCGGCAGGTCGCCCGCGATCTCCGACCAGACGCCGCGCGTCACGTCGAACGCCACCAGCGCGTCCGTGCCCGCGAGCGTGTCCCCGGACGCTTTCTGCGCCGTGCACACGAGTCTCCCCTGACTGTCCAGCGCCCCGTCCTGCGCGTCCAAGTACAAATCGGCCGGTAAGCCCCCCGCTATACTCCACCTCCCCGTTACAGATTCATACACTTCTGTGGGTTGCGGCTTGCGCGCAGAATACGCCTCAGTCCCCCCGAGGATCACCTTGTACCCTCCCTGATCATCCACAATCATATGAAACACGTCCGGGCGTGACCATTTCTGAAGGGGCTCAGGCAATTCCCGGCGTTGCCCTGTCACTGGGTTGAGAACAATCATCGAGCCCGGGCGGTAGACCGCGAGCAATCCGCCTGCGCCCGTGAGCATAACCTTCCCGGTGAGTGAGATTCCAGGAAATGCTTGCCATTTATTCGTTTCGATCGAGAATCCGCACCATTGAAGCTTCCCCGTTTCGCTCTGGCTGTAACGTACTGGGCAGTACGTCGGCCACGGGTTCGTGACGGTGAGGCGCAGATGCGGAGTTCGGCAAATCGCTTGCCATTGCTTGCAGACCGCGGCGCACCGGAAGACGTTGAGGAACGGGAGGAAGCCCAAAATGTGCTCGAGAATCTCGTCGGGTAGGCTCTTCCAGATTGTTGCGTCCAGATTGCCGTCACGCATCCACGCCGGTTTTTGCGTCACTAATTCCTCACACCTGCAACTCCAAATCCACGCATTCAGTCACTCGCACTACCAAGACCACCTCGAGTGTCTTTCTAAGAATTTGCACTCTAGCCGCGACGTACGTGTACTATTCAAAATTGTCACTATTCGAATTGCAAGGCTCCCATCTCACCCTCGAATAATTCTCAACTCCCACCTCGATTATATATTCCGCCGCTGCAGCGAAGCTAGCACTGCCTCAGGGCGGAAGACGGACATAACGGTCTCTGATAGCAAAGATTAAAAAAACCGCGCAGACATACACGTCAGTCTAGTATCAGTACTCCGGGTACGCGCATGCAGGTGAATGCAACCGATTAAATGATTTCAATGAAAAGGCTTTGCTCCCTAGTTCTACTCCCTCTGCATGCAGTGAATACGGTGAACAGACGATTCTCCAAAACTACACAGGATCAGGACGAGGAGCGAGCTCAAAATATATGCCCATTGTCACTGATTCCACGCGCAAAAGACGAGGAGTCAGAGCGCGTACCCAAGTGGTGAGGGCGGAGCAGGAGCCACGGCGGGCGACGAGCGCGAGCATTTCTTGAGGCACCAGAGCTTGAACAGCAACGCCTTGAGGGGCGGCTTCGTCACGTCGGAGGAATGCGGCGTCGCGCCCGTGGTGCCAGTCCCGCTCCCAGTGGAGATTGACGTTGTCTTCCTGCCCATTGTGTGAATGAATTGGCCGCTGCTGCTGATGATGAGGAGGATTGCGCGAGCTCCTCGATCATTTCCTCCCCGCAACGGGAACGGTCTTGGTTTTGGCCTCACGCTGCTTCTGCTTCTTCTTAAATGAATTCGGCGTCGCCACCGGCACCTCGTACAGTACCCCTGGAAAACGCCGTGCTCGCGGAAGAACATTCGCCCGTGGATGACAGATGGCCCATTCTTCATTTATTCACGGATGATATTCATCTGGTGTCACTTGAGTAATCAGTTACTGTAACTTGAGCTGAGTGTGTGGGACTGTGCAGTGATGCATGAAGGTGATTGACGGTAAGATAAACTTAACTGGCAATCAATGTGGTACAGGTCTTTTGTCAGTGACATTTTCATTTTTTAATTCTTCGCCTTTGAGTGCATTGGAATTGTCAACCACTCAGTGATTTTTTCAAGCTAAAAATAGCCCAATTGCTACATTGTGTGAAGTGGCTGGAGTTAGAATCAATGCATGGTAAGTTACACTAACTTAGGATTTCAATAAATCCCGGTGGTCTTGAATGAATGGGGACAAAAGTGCCCCCTATTTTTGTCCTTGTCAGGGCCCACCTTAAAAAACAACCCCCTCCTCCAATGGTTTTTTATTCCCAAATAGGTGCCTCCAGGGTAAATTGGGGCAGTAGGCCCCAAATTTGCAAAAAAAATTACCAAAAAAAGCACCGAAGGTGCTTAAAATGGAAATTTCAGAAAAGGGGGGGGGCCATGAACAATGGTCTCGCAGGGGTCTCGCATTCAAGACCACCGGGGGATATAGAGACCGGGCACTAGCTTACATTTTGCTAAAAGTGCGTGTGGTACTAATTTCATTCTTGCACTAGGAACAAGAATCGGCTTTTACACAATGACACACAATACAAGGTTCAATTATACAAGGACACATCATAGAAGCATGCACTAAAAACCCACTTTGACTATTAGCAAAAAGTAGTGTAGTCAAGTTTAGAGCTTTGAACATTGGCTCGTACCTCAACTTGGATGAGTTTCTATTGGTAGCTTTGTGATTTATAACCAAACTATCACGTTCTTGTATTGAAATAGCTTGTGTTTAGACTGTGTGGGTTTAGGGCATTGCAAAGAGATCATGTTAGGGTTTGGACTAGCGCCACAAAGATTTTTGGGGCCTCAAAATTTATGCAATGCATTTTGAAGAAGCACTTGGTGGCTTCATACATAACTGAAAGTTAGTCAATAATTTATAAGGTGGTGTTTATGACTTAGCCAAAACAATGTACTTCAATTTGAAGATGTAGACACCTTTACCTTACCACAAGAGTATAAAATTTAGAGCAACACTTTGTTTTCTTTGTCAATAGTTAAAATTTGGATCGAATGTGGACGTTGTCTAATCGATTACTCTCTTTGTCCCATTAAAAATTCATGTTTTTTTTGTAATGTACAAAGAAAAACCCGGTTTTTTATTTGGACACAAAGAGTACAACACTTTTAGAAGGATTGAAGTTGGTACCGGAGCTACTCGTTCTTCTCGCCAAGCACAAACCCCTATCGTATATGGACATCTTGGTAGTAGTAGTAGGAGTAAGAGTAGTAAGAACTCCAATCTTCTTTCGAGCCCATCGTGAATAAAGTGTCTATTTGACCCCAGGGAGTGCACTCTTCAAGCACTGTAATTATACACGTGCGTGTACAACAAGGGTATTATTTAGAACAAGCATGTACAAAATGTATGTATCGGAGACATATTTTAATTGAGCGGAAAGTAGATATACATGGGGCTTGGAGTATAATTCCACATTTTTAACCCATGCGTACATAAGGAAATGTATTTTGATGCTATGAGATTTGTACATATATTGCTTAACTTTAGCCAAAAGGAAAAATGTAATACATGGGGTTTTTAATTAGGGGGATGCACGCACGTGATTCTTGGCTTTATTGAATAGTGCACTCCCTGGGATTTGACCCACCCATAGTTCAATGTTCACCCGACAAAGGACGAGTGGTGCAGGACTACTTCCTCCTAGCTCTTAAGGATAGACACTATAATAACCAGTAGACAAGTATGACGTCCTGGTACTTACAGAACAATGTGCACTAGTTTCACAATACTGAAACTTCATCTGCGGAGAAACAATGATGGAAGGAGAAGAAAACCCAATGATGCTACCAACTCATGTTCATCAAACTTCTATCATTTTGTCAACTGACGACATGTAACTGACGACATGTAGCAGGGCTATGGGCCATGGCCCCGAAGGCCCAACCACACAAAGGAGAAAACTAGTAGCTTGGGCCACCCTAACTAAGGGCCTCTTTATACTAGAGGCGAGAAGCCATGAGGAGAGAAATTTCAGCCTATGGGAGGCGTAGAAACCAAGAAGACCAATTTCTCATTGGCTGAATTTTTTCTCTTCATGGTTTCTCGCCTCTGGTGTAAAGAGGCCCTAACAGTGTCACCTACGGGATTTAAGGGGGAACCTATGGAAAAAACTAGTTTTCAACCGGCAGCTATTAACTACCAGTTACTAGTTGTTAAAAATCTTCAGTTGTATGAACTTGAGCACCATTTTCATAAAATACTCTTGTTAAATCACTACTGTAATAAGCTTATGTGGTAAACAATTCTACAATGCTTGATATAATATTTAATGGAGCATAAAAAACATATAGTTGACATGCACTTTGACTGTAGTCCCCGCTGTAGTCACTACATCTCAAATGGACCATTGTTGCTACTGTAGTATATAGGCTGGTTTGGCACAAATTAAATTAATTATGAAATTGTCAAAACTCTCACATATTGTGTTCCTATAATTTTTAAGAAATTTAAAGAAATCTATAAAGAATTATCTTTAATGAACTTCTCAGTCAAAAATAAAATAATTATTAGGAAAAAAATTACCCAACCAACCAAGGTAGTACATTATCATCAAATCTCTTGCAGGTCTCAAATTTGCTTTTTACCATTTACACCAATCGTGGATGAAATTTTGATTCTAGATACAATTGACCTTATAAGTGTTAATTCCAAAATTAGAAAAACAAATTTTAAATGTTGTATTCTTTACTCACACAACCATTGTAATAATAAAGTCTATATGTTGTCCAAGTGTGAATGATCTGACCTAATTGTAAAAATAACACGAAAATACCGTGAGCCACAACATGGTGAAGATGCAGTGTAGTTAGAGCTTCTCCACCGGGGCCTCTAAACAGGCCCCCGGTGGAGATGCTCTCATTGATGATTGCACGTGCATGCGTGGGCCAGCTAAGCCAAACGGTGAGAGTGGGATCCACCGTGGCTCATGGGACCTCCCCAAAGCCAACTGAAGCCAAGTGTCAGCCAAAACCAACCTTTTTTTCAGTTAGCCAAATATAGCCAAAAGAAAAAACATTGTTATAAAAAGCTAAATTTGGACCAAAATCATTCTTTCATCTCCAAGTATTCATCCCATGTTGACATATTTCCATCCATTTCAGCAAATTTTCATTTGATTATGATGACTTCACATGAAAATGTTACAGTGTTTGTTGGCTTTGACCATAAGGAAGAGGCATTGCAGAGTCATTCATTTTTTTTGGGCTAAATACCACTGTAGCAAATATATTTCATTCACAATTCTACTAAAATGTATTCTCGTTCTTCACATGCATAACATTCAGTAGCGTGCACTATCTCTACTTTCATCAAAAAAGTTGGGCCAAACTATTTTGGTGCCATTTTGACACCAAAGGCCGCATACAAGTCATTTTAGTGTCATTTTATTCATGCTAGGTTGGTATGGAGGTTGGCACCAAATTATCTTAATTGCATTTCAATGCAGCATCATGTTCACATGCCTTGAAGTTCCTGATGTTGGCTCTATAGTGGATGGTATGGAATATTCCACACCCAACGATACCTCATAACTAGCGAAGTGGACAGGTGGAGGCTCAAGGTGATAAACAGAGTGCTTGAAAGAAAGACAATGGGTTAACCCCTTAACGTACCGATCCTTTGAACGCAAGTAGATGTTAGCCTGAAAAATAGATTTTAGCATGACTCAAATGTACAATAAGTGTACATGAAAGGACCATTGCATGCTTGAAATCTACCCAACAAATTTGACATATTTGCATTTGGAGGCCTCTCCAATATTATGGACCTCTCCCCATCGCAAGAGACTTACTCTCATTGGTAGAGAACTGAATAGGCTTGCAAAGGTGACTTGGATGAAAGTCATCCCACATTGCATGAAAAAGTTACAGGACTTTGAATCCGTTCATGATCCAGTTTCTGGACGCTGTGACGTTTAGGGGTTAAATAGATAGATAGAAACTCCGGTTCCCTTTCAAGGCCGCCGTGAATAAAGTGGCTGTTCGTTTTGACAATGAGCCAATGCCCACCGGACAAAGGGACATATATGAAGGCTACTGAATGTTATGTGTTTGATTCCGGTCAGAGCTAGCTGCTTGTTTCACTGGTGCCAGTTGTTGGAAAATTGAAAAATCCCTGCCCATGCAGAACTTCATGCTATATATAGAATTGCCCAGATTCAGCGTCAAAGATACACCTCCACTGCATTGCAGCGTACTAGAAAGCTTAATCCGAGTATCTTGGGAAAAGGAAGGAGAGCAGAGCAGCACTGCCTCTACGTTGACCTCCCATCCTCCTCCTTTTCTGCGCTCCGGAGCTGCGGAGATGCTTCGCCTGCTAGATTGCCCTCCAATGCGACAAATTTCTGCTTCTTAATTGTAGGGGCGGGGTGAGCTATTCTCGGCCTGTGGGGCCTGCTTTCTGCACAAGTTGCAAGCTCAGCTAATTTCAAAGGATGGTGCACACGTCGACTCGTGTTCATTCTTCCGTTTCTCCTGGCTTCAGTTCCAGGCACTTCCAGATTCCGTTCCAGCCATCAAATCATTATTATACAGTTGTATCGTCAGTGGACCACTGTTCGGGAAGCTTTTTGAGCCAACCAGTCAATGTCCTCTATTTTTCAAAAGCAACCGGTTTTTTAAGATTATATCGAGTATATTCTATCTATGAATACTAAATATAATTATTTTTCAGTCATTTAGTTCGGTGTTTTGCCTCTATTCTTTAAGTTCAACCAACTATTTCCAAAAACTAATCGGCTCACTTGTAACTAACTGACGGTTCTTCCCGGACAGTGCAGTGGACCATAACATTCAGTAGTTTACACTAGAGTTAACCGAAAAGAAGGCCATGGAACCTCCCTTTTCAACCTTCTTTCAAGCGTTCTTTGAGCTATGTTTGGGTTGAATAGTGTCGTGTCATAACTTGTCCCCTTGTGGCCATGGGCTTGGAGCTTTGGTAGGAGGTGTGGAAGTCATTGGAAGGTGTAGAGAATAATGACAATGGCTTGCTTTAGATTGTCTCCCAACTCATCTTGAACTAGTTTCCGGTCTATTTATATTTCAATATGAGTTCAAGAGGAGTTCAAGAGGAATTTGCTAAACTTTCCTCTCTGAGCTGACTTTTCGGTTAACCCCATTGTCACTGCTTTTGGAATCTACAGTAGATGGTGTGGAATATTTCATACTCAAGAGTGCTTCATCGGTAGCTAAGTGGACAGGTGGAGGCTCAAGGTGATAAGCAGAGTGCATGAAGGAAAAACAATGGGGCATGAAAGCTATTGAATGTTATGGTGGTGTCGAAATGGAATCAAATAGTTTCAAATCATTATTATCCAGTTGTATCGTTAGTGGACCATAACATTCAATAGTTTACATTGTCAGTGCTCTGGCTCTATAGTAGATGGTGTGGAATATTCTACACTCAACAGTACTTCATCGGTAGCTAAGTGGACAGGTGGAGGCTCCAGGTGATAAGCAGAGTGTATGAAGGAAAGAGAGTGGGGGCATGAAAGCTACTGAATGTTATGGTTGTGTCGAAATGGAATCAAATAGTTTCAAACGAATTTCTCCCGGGATATCAATGCAAGAGGAAAAAAATTGCCCCCTATTTTGTGCATGGAGGGGCTCACTTTAAAATTTAACCCCCTCTTTCCGAGGATTTGAAACTCTTAAAAAATTGACAATAAAAGATCCTAGGGTGTTTAAAATGGAAATTTCAGAGAGTGAGGCCCATGGATGAATAGTGCTCACATTAACGTCTTTGGGGGGATTTAGGGCTTCCATATGGGAATCACTAAGTGAAAGGCATTAGAAAACAAGAAATGAGGTCTCGAGAACCACCCATATTCCACTCATTTCGGTACAAATGAAATATATAATCTTGAGTTCTCGTGGTTTCACCCATTTTGATAGAGCTTCTTCCTTTTGAGGACCGGGCACCCACACATGGAACGAAGTCACTAAATCCCCGGTGGTCTTGAATGAATGGGGACAAAAGTGCCCCCTATTTTTGTCCTTGTCAGGGCCCACCTTAAAAAACAACCCCCTCCTCCAATGGTTTTTTATTCTCAAATAGATGCCCCCAAGGTAATTTGAGGCCGTAGGCCCCAATTTTGCAAAAAAAATTGCCAAAAAAAGGGGTCTCGGTGCCCAAAATAGAAATTTCAGAAAAGGGGGGGGGCATGAACAGTGTCTCGCAGGGGAGCCTGGCCTTAGAGTCGGGGGTTTCAGACACTTGGGAATCGGGACTTCAGATTTGAAAAACGGGAGGTTGCATTTAGAAATGGCCTCGCAAATCCTTTACTGTTTTGCTGTTCAGTTTGAAGATCACTGTTTTGTGTGTAGCGTCGATGACTTTGAGTGCTGCTTGCAGTGCTCAAAATTGAAGTCCTCGATTAAAAAAAAAATAAAAAAAATTGAAGTCCTCATATGAATTTCATATTGAAGGGCTCTAAATTTTCCGCATTTCAATTGAAGGGCACCTCCAAATCCAAGACGTCAATGGAGGATTTTCAAAGAAATATAAAAATTATATTAAAATTATGCATGATTTGTATGATACATGTTTCAACTAGGGTGAATTGGCACTCTAGCAATCTCACTCTTAGAGTCTCAGAATTTGAATTTGACTCCATTTTGTTTCTTGTAGATGCCGGATTTCATACACTTGTGATGAATAGTAGATGATGGGCATTTTTTACCAAGCCCTTCAAGTGATGGGACCACCATTACATCAGGGTAATGTTTTGAAGGGCAATTTTTATAGAGGTATTTTTTGAAGCCCCAAAACCCATTTGAAGGGCACTGAAGACTTCAATTTTGAGCACTGGCTGCTTGGTTTGAACTGTTGAAGAATTTGTCTGGACTCTGGTGGTCTGCCATGTGGCCTGAAGAGCACCGACTGCATTATTCTATAATAATGGTATTTAGTGTCAGTAACACTAATTACGAACATCCAACACTATATGTCCATTACCGGACCCTCAGGGTAGGCACAAAATAATAATTACTAAAAGAGAAGTCTAAAGGCATCTTTACACTACAGTAGAGGCGAGAAATCGTGAAGAGAGAAATTTCAGCCAATGGGAGGCCTAAAACTCAAGAAGACCAAAGAATGTCACTTTACACCTGAAATTTTCAGTCCAAGGGATGGAAGGAGGAAAAAATGTCATGGACAACACTTTTGTTCTTCGTGGCAAGAAAAGTGAACATTTTTTCAAGGCCCCCGGATTTTGCGTCAAGCCCACCTCAAGAGGTGGGTTTAACGCAAAATCTAGGGGGCTATTTGGCCAAAATTCTCACAACCAATCATTTTTTATTTTTTTAAAAATATGTAAGAACTTTATTTTTAAAAATTGACACTTTACTTCGAGGCCCCTTCTTGCTTTAAACTATGGAGTTTATAGTACGTGTGGGAAAATTAGTAAAGGTGATACAAAATAACATTGTGATGTAAAATTAGCATGATATGAAGATTTCAACCATTTAGTAAAAGTTTGAGCCACCCAATAAAAATTTCAGCCCTCACTAAGGGGCGGTTTACACTACGGACCAAGAACTTGTCCCATGCAGCTCTAAAATATGTGATTGGCTCCATCAACTCGTCTTGGGATGACTTGGGTTTATACTACAAGGAAAATGAAAATTGACCAAAGGAGTAGAGGTCCTCAAAAGGCCTAGTGGATAATTTTGAAGGGTCCTTGGATTTTGTGGTGAGAGAGGCAAAAAAGGGTTCTCTCATTGTCGAATGAGGAGACCATGGGCTTGAAATGTTGTTTTATTATTTTTTATGTCCCGGTCCAAGTTTGGTTTACACTTAGTGAGAGGTCCAAGGGCTTTAGAAATTATGTTTTTTTGAAGTGTGACCATTGAAGTGTGACCATAAAGTATGACCATGGAATTAATCCATTTTCTTTGGTCACGGCTCTCGATCTGTAGTGTAAACCGCCCCTAATTTTGAGATTTGCAAAATATTGTGTGCTTTGGGAATTAGTACCACACGCACTAAATGGGATAAAGAGTGTAGTTTTTGTCCATGTGGACGACCGACTCTGGTAAATTCACGTCTTTCGTCGTGGTTTGTGTCGCTGCCACCTCATGTCAATCACAGGATACCTGTGTTCCCTTTATTCGTCACAAATTCCTCAATATGTGTCACTGCCACCTCATGCGATAGCTGCTGGGGTTCCCCAAGTTGGGGAGGCAAACTGAAAGGGGACCCCGGATCTGTCTAAGGTCGAGGCACCTAAAACCGATCACTTAAGCTATCTACACTATTTTTGGACCAGCCATTAATAGGGTGATATTTTTCCTGGGTTGGAAGTTAGTTTTCGCGGAGAATGCAAAATTTTCCATGAATTATTTCCCAATATTGAAATTTGTACAATTTTTCAAAGTGAAAAGTACTTCAGAACCCAAAACCGATCACATGCTCTAATGTACAAATGAGGTACATCTTCCCTTTCAAAATCTAGAAATTAGGCCTGATCGGTTTTAGGTACCTGGTCGGTTTTAGGTGCCTCGACCTTAAATCCCCCCATCGAGCGTGGCTCTGAGGCCATGTTCGGGAGGGGGTGGCAGGGGTGGGGTAAAACCTGCCCCCTATTTTTGAGTTGAGTGGGGCCTTACTTGATCTCATAGGGGGCTTTGTAGAGTAACTTGGGGCCGCAGGCCCCAAATTTAGCAAAAAAAAAAACCAAAAAAAGTCCCCAAGGGGCCAAAACAGGGAGGGCCAGAAAAATGAACCCTACCGAGCCCGGCATCCGAGCCACGCTCGATGGGGAGAAATAAAGAGACCCGGTGACCCCAGGGTACGTTCCCATAGAATGTTATTATGGAAGACCGAGCATGTGTCTCAACTGCAGGATTTCTTTATTGGCTCTGACCATAGGGAAGAATCATTATCGGGACGTTCATTTTTTTGGTCTAAATACCACTCTAGCAAATATATTTCGTCTATGATTCCATTGAAATGTATTCTCGTCCTTTACCTTTGCATGTTCGATTTTGGTCAGAGCTCCTCATAGCATAGTTGCTTGATTTAACAAGCAGCTATGCTACGAGGAATTTTACTAAATCCTCCTTAACCCCTAAAGGACCAGGACTGTATTCTCACAAAAAACCATGAAAAACGCAGCATTTGGAAGTTGCAGAAGAAATCATATGTTTTTTTTATTTTTTTCATCATTTAACCGTAAGATCTAATACCCAACTTGAATTTTCATGTGAGCACAAAATTTGAGAGCAAAATGACCATTAGATTCTTAGATTATAAGGATCAAAGTTGCAAAAGAAGATTTTTTGGGGTTCAATCCTGTGACAAATTTGAACTTTAGAAATTAATATCTTTTTTTCAAATGGGTTAGAAATTCATTGAATGGCAAGGCCATGTTAACAATTGAGTTAAGTCTTCACATATAAAATCTTGTAAGAAAAAAGCTCATATTAATTTTTTCATAAAACAATTACTAGAAGTGGGTACAAAGTGAAAGGAAAAAGAAAATCATTTATAAGTTTGACATGGAATTGTAAAATGTCAATCTCAACGGTGAGAATGTTGTACTTGGAAATCTTCACCCACTGCCTTTTATTTCATTAAAAAATATTGAAGATTGAGTTTAGAAATGAGCTTCAAAGTTTTTTTGTCCAAACTGCCCAAAAAACAGATCTCCTCATAACTTTTATCCCATTGCTCAAAATGGGTAGATTTAAAGCTTCATTTGTAGATAAAGATCAACCAATCATGAATCAAAAAAGAAAATTTGAAAAAGAGTAAAAAATTAAAAAAATTCTTGCTGCCCGATCTCGCTTCAAAAACTTCAAATGCTTATAACTTTTGCAATACTTATCGGAATGACATGAAACGAAGAGCGACATGTAGAGTGCAGTTTTTGGAAGCTACACTGAAATCTTCATTGAAAATTTAAAAATATAAGGTCCCTGGAGGCTGCCCAAAAAGTGGAACGACCAAAATATGGTTGCTCAAAAATTTAGGGGTTAAACATTAATGGAAGAGGACAAAAATTGCCCCCTATTTTGAACATGCAGGGGCCCATCTTAAAAAATAACCCCTTCTTCCAAGGGTTTAAAATTTCAAAAAGGGTCCTTTTAAACCAAAATTGGACCGTAGGCACCAAATTTGCAAAAACAAAATTGCCAAAAAAAAGACCCCATGGTTCCAAAAATGGAAATTTCAAAAAATGGGGCTCATGGGTAAACAATGCATGAGTTAACCCCTAAACGTACCAACCCTTTGAACAGAAGTAGATTCTAGTGTCAAAAGTAGATATTAGCATGGCTTATATGTACATGAGGTGTACATAAGAAGACCATTGCAAGCATAAATCTACCCAACTAATTGGACATACTTGTAGTTGGAGGCGTCTCCAATATTATCAATGGTTCCCCATTACAAGAGATTTATTGTAATTGGTAGAGAATTTAATAGGCTTTCAAAGATGACTTGGATGTAAATCATCCGAGGTTGTATGAGAAAGTTACAAGGCTTCGAATCTGTTCATGATCCAGTTTCTGGACGCTGTGACGTTTAGGGGTTAACGTCGGAGGGGAGGGGGTGCTTAGAGTCGGGACACTACGAGGAGCTCTGATGAAATAGCATGAATGAAGGACGAGAATGCATTTTAATGTTTGCTACAGATGGATTCGGAATATATTTGCGACAGTTGTTTTTAGCACAAGAGAATGGGTGTCCCCACAAAGCCCCTGCAATGACTCTTCCTATGGTCAGAGCGAATAATGCAAGCAATGGAAATCAATTCCATTGCATGACTGGGTCTTCTTGGGCTCCAAATGCAAGATTTTGATTTGGGGACATTTCTCTCGGGAGAAAAAACGAATGATGTGGGGCTTCAAACCCTCGAGTAAAGTTGGCACAGAAAACAAACTAAGTCTTCTTTTTCCTCATCTGAATGGCTACTGCAGATTCGTGGGCATGGGCAGGGCATCGGTGCATGTTTGCATGCGGCCTCTGCTTTGTTGCTTTGTTCGTAGAGATGGGTACCACTCATTACATTCAGTAGCAGAGCTTGGTTCTGCCCTGGGCTCCCAACGAATCTGCACTCTGCATTTTCGATAGAGCAAATCAGCCACAGCTACCCATGTTTACAAGGAATGTTTACAAGGAGTTGCAAGTATTGGGAACTTACAATTGTAAGGGGCGGTTTACACTATGGACCAAGAGCCATGACCATGGAATTCTAAAATCTGTGATTGGCCCAAAAAGAGCTCTTGGTCCCATTTGGCTTTACACTACCTTGAAAAAAGGAGAATGACCACTAACTTTGAGGTCCCCAAAAACTACTAAAATCTGCCATTTGGATAATGTGCCATGGTCCAACGGGTTTTCCATTAAGTCGAGGCAAAATGCTCGACTCAACGGAAATCAAGGGAGCTGTAAGGCTGAAAATCAACAATTGGACGAATTTTTAAAAAAAAAATATTTTTGGCCGAAAAAATCAGCCCAAAGTTGTCCCGGTCCAAACCACTTTACACTACAAGAGTGACCAAGCCACTCAAAAATTCATTTTTGATTTTTCATGGTCACAGCTCTTGGCCAAGAGCCATGACCATGAAAATGATTTAATTTTCTTGGTCATGGCTCTTGGTCCATAGTGTAAACCGACCCTAAGAGCAAGCCCATCAGTTTGTCAGTATGCACCTAGTCCACATCCAAGATGGTGTGAGAGAATTAAGGCCCTCTTTACACTAGAGGCGAGGGGCCGTGAGAAAAGAAATTTCAGCCAATGGGATGTGTAGAAATCGAGAAGACCAAGGAAGGTCACTTCACACCTGAAATTTTCAGTCCAACGGACAAAACGAGGAGAAAATGACATAGACAACACTTTTATCCTTGGTGGCAGCAAAAAGGCACATTTTTCAAGACCCCCGGATTTTTCGTCAAGCCCACCTCGAGAAGTGGGCCTGATGCAAAATCCGGGAGGCCGTTTGGCCAAAATTCTCACAGCCAATCATTTTCATTTTTTTAATAATTTTTCAGAACGGCCACTTTTACTGACAGTTTTTTGACCTGTTTTCTACCCAATAGCTATTACTATTCATTCCTGATTTTCGTCCTTTTACATTACAAGTCATTAGTGCATTCATATACAAGCATATGATAGTGCAAACATCCTCAAAATGTCAAAAAAAACAACCGGAAGGGCCCCATTTGAGACCTTAACCCCTAAAGGACCATGCTAATTCCTAAAATTTTATCACTTTCTCGTGATGCTTTCAGAAAGGCAATTGTATCTCTTGATTGGTATTCATGTACAAAACTTCACTGTTGAAGTTCATAAAGGACTTAGTCAATTGTTCAAAAAGATTTTCAGAACAATCTACCGTATACATTACATGATTATAAGGTTTGATCATAAGTTGATTTCAAAAAAAATTCAATAAAACCAACAGGTCATTCATTGCAAACTTTCTCATAAATTTAAAAACCATGATTAGCGTTTGAAAGTTTAGGAGCATACAAAGATGTACTATATCTAGGTGCCCACAAAAAATGGTGTTCTAAAACTAAATACAACAACAATGATTGATTCTCAAAGATTTATGTTTGCGTGAAGTGACTTGGTGACTCGTTGAGCCGGTGTTTGTGATCATTATTAATTTTTACATTGCAAAAATGTTTTAAAGAATTCAAATATATATTTGGAATATTCCAAAATATTCCAAAATAATATAAAATGTGTAGAAAAGATTCCGATTATTTTGAAAAGATTCCATTTAAAATATATTTAAACATTTTTCGTAATTATTTTATAGCGTTAATGATGCAGTGATGGCAAATATTTTACATATTGGACACTTTTTTTTTTTACGAATGTGACGTCCAAGTGTGAAAACGCTCTTCAAGTCATCAACTGCCCTAACTACCATGTCCCAAGTTCACCTATGTTGACGTTTTAGTTTTTTCCTCATGAATCAATCAACGTAATTGCAAATCTTGAAGGATTTTTGTGTTCTTGAAACGAACATTTTCAATTCTCTAGTTAACATCGAGTCAAAATTATGAAATCCAGACAAATTATTAAAGTAATGAAATTATTTGTGGACACAATGTGTCCACCTGGTCCTTTAGGGGTTAAAGAATGAGGACAGCATAGTAAGTGGCCAGTAAACCCATAATCTTTGTCAAGACACGTGTCTTCTGGGTATAAGCACCCCCCCCCCCCCCCCCACCGGTGTAGCCTACCGTAGCGTAGAGTCTAGGTAGGTACTCGGTTTTGGAGTAGAAATGAGAGGTAGTAGAGTGGAAGTTACGATCAGCCCTATATTAGAAAATGTATTAAAAAAATCAGCACATTATTTTGTGGCCCATTCTCACTTTACACTATATCCAAAGGACGTCAAATTCAAAGTTTGGCTTCTCAAGAATGAGCCATGGCCCTTGGCCGGTTTTCTCCACGACTTCTCGTTTCTAGTGTAAAGACCTAAGAACTTCCCCAGCAACAAACACCAAATGTGCTTAGAATAGAGGTCATCAATTCATTTTAAACTATTACTTTTGTCACAACTTGGGACAATCGTAATGATGGAGAATAAGTTTACTAAAGTTAACTTCATAAAGTGAGAGCATGGTCTTGTCACAAATTAGGAAAAAAGTGCTTGATGTGGAAACCACCTCCGCCATATGGACAGTATTTGGTGTAGAAATATCAAACTCCAAACTATAAGAGGAACTTTATCAATCAGAAATAGAGTTGGTGAGTGAAAAGAGGATGTTGTTTGGGCCTGCTACATGTGTCTATTTGCAAGCATGGGAGTAATGATTGAGTAGGTCCTTCTGTTGGATAACGTTGATGTATTTTGTATTTGCCATGTGTCTACCATCTTATTCCCTCCCCATCTCCTATTCATCCACTTTGTTTACCGTAATACCATAGCAGGTTCGTCCTAAAATAATTCTAAAAATAAAAAACATAAAAATTCAAAAATTCTGAAGACAGAAAAATGAAAATAGAATAAATTAGTTTTTCAAATATTTTGTTATTTCTAAGCTATTTAAGGTCATTTTTATTGATTTTTTGCTAAAAAACAAAAATTGAGAAATCTAGTTTTTTAGAGGCGAACATTATTTTTTCAAAAAAATAAATAATCGTTCGCCAGGTGATGACTGCTATGGTGTTATGGTATCTTGTTGAATGAAGCTAAAAGGTATACTCAACACATGCTACTAAATGTCATATAAACTTGTGCTCTCAAAAATGCTCTTAAAAAAGTCAACTCATAAAATTAACCCCTAAATTTCCTTGTGTTTTTGGGAGCTTGAAACCTCAAAACTGCGATTTTCTACCTCTATGTACTTCTTGGGATATGAACCAAGTTTTTTTACTTCTTTTAGAATTCAACCATAAGATCTTGTACCTAAGCCTATTCATAGCTACTGTTTCAAAAATTGACCCTTGGATGTTTATCATTTGCAACATCATAACATCCAAAGTTTGTGCATAAGTTTTTATGGGCATTGTTCGGGAGGCATTGTCTCCATAGTGCAAAGGGGGACTTGAAGATTGTTACTCCAAACATTTTGCTCATATTTTTTTCCATGTAGATAACTAAGTTGGGTACACTCATGCAAAATTTTAGAGACTCATTACGCGTTTCAAACCTTCATGCAAATTAATTTCCGGAAGAAGGTATAAAAATGGCAATTTGGTGAAACATGCATCACATTAACTGTATTTGATTTTTGGAAAAAATGAACGGTGATTAGGTAACTCTATGATTTTATAAATTTTAGGCGAAATTATTTTTAAAAAATTTCAAATCTCAAATTTTGACAAATTTCGAAAGAAAATAATGTGAAATTACAAAAAACCTTGGAGGTTGCTGTTCTTTATTTTGGAGGCTGCCCTTGTCAAGCCAAGAATATAATCAACATGGGTCACTTCAAATTCTGAGCCTAAATGTGGTGAAGAGCATGTCTCCCAAAAAAATTTGAAAAAATGATTATAATAAAAAGTTTTTTTCTGCCCCAATTGGGCTTGAAACCAAAAATTTCAATAAAAAATTTATAAAATCCGAATCTGACTTTGTAATTTTTACCACACACACCTTGTATGTATGACCACGCCCACGCCAAATTATAGTCTAAAAGTCTTAATTTAGACCTTCCATCTAAGCTGCCCGAAACAGCAAAAAGCCATTTTGGCTTTTAACCCCTAAGCTCCCGAGCGACCATTTTCTGGTCGCTGCTCGGAAAAAACGGGCTGCCCGGAACAAAAAAAAAATTTGAAAAAATAAAAAATATTTTAAAATACTGCATCAAGTCTACTTTCCAACCCAATTTGAATTATGGCAATCCGAGTTAAACTCCACCCGGGAGAATTTTTCAAAGTAGATCACCTCAACATTGTCTTCGTGTTACAAAATTTTCTATTTGGGGAAAGTAATGATGATTCCTCCATCATTTCTCTTGCTTTTTTGAAGTTTACGATAGATAGTCCAACTTTAACCAATCGTACTAAATTTTGAACTCTAAAATTGAAAATTATAATTTATACAAATTTTCGAAGGTTAATGCTTTTAAATTCAGTAAAAAATGATCTAAAGATTATTTTGGAAGTTTGACCGTATGGATAATTTGTAAAGATGATACTCTACATTTTGTCTAGTTAACCAACCTTCATCAAACATATGGAAGGCACATATTATAACACATCTATGTTTTGTCCAATACCCCTCGGGCTTTTAGGGGTTAAGGGCCTTTAGGGGTTAAGCAACCAAAATATCTCCAAAAATCATTACACTTAGAGTATTAAATTTCAATCAATCACAACAGATTTTATGTACAAATTGTCAATATCTTATTTGTAATCAAATTACAAAAGGATTTTCAATTTCAAATTTCAAATTTTATATGAGAATATTGGTGATAGCAATCACAGATCTAACCATATGGATAGAATCTAAAATTTATAATGTTCAACTTTTATTCATACATCAAGTGCAAAATATCCTTTGGAATTACATTTTATTTGCAAAATTGCGAAATTTGAAGAGGGATGAAGTCGTTTAGGAGATATAATATCATAGCTTGGTTCGATTCCAAATAAAAAGAGAGAAAAGGTCATAGCAGTGAATGAAATATACATGTGCCCATGTATTTAATATGGAGTATATGCAAGTATCTATTATACAATACAGGATGCTTTGTCTCACTCGACCGTTCCACGCTGGAATTCGTCGAGGAGACAACCCGAGCTCAATGTGCTCAACGGCACGGGTCCCACTAGTGCCACATATATGTATGCATATTGTCACATGCTTATAAGTATATGCTGTACTGTACATTGATTTCATTTACATTTTTGCCCATTTTTTCTAGAGCAAAAGTAACCAGGTATGATTATGCCCATTAAAAATTTCCCATTAATTTTTTTTTGGCTGTATGGAAGCATGTATGTAAGAGCTTTCATTTGTGTAGAAGGCCCACTCATGATATGCATGTTGTAAAAGTCCAAAGCAATTTCGACAAGTGTGACCTTGTCTGCTAACCCGCCTAACCGGTCATTTGAATGGCATCGAGAGACAGCTTTTGGTCTCCACAATATAAAATTCAGTAGCCTTCATGTACTCTACTTATCATCTTGAGCTTCCACCTGTCCACTTAGCTATCGATGGAGTACTATTGAGTGTGGAATATTCCACACCATCTAATGTAGAACCAAGGGGGTGATAATGTAAACTATTGAATATTATGCCAAATTTCAACAGACTGTTATGTCAAATTTCAACAGAATGCTATGTCAAATTTCAACAGAATGCTATGTCAAATTTCAAGATCATCAGCTCCGCCTGTCTGTCCAATAACTAACAGCCACACCAGCCCATGTGCCCTCAATGTTGCTTACAAATGATGTTTGATGTGAACAATTCTTCAAAGTACTAGAAAATGCATATGTTGTGAACTTAGAAAGCACTTAACCCTTTAAGGTCCCGATTCAACACTGTTTTCAAAGATTCGATATAAAATGTTTGATAAAAACCTGAAATGGAGTTGATGTACAAAGTAAAGTTATAAATACCAATGTAAAGATAACATCTGTACGGTTGGATTCATAATATCTATTATTAATATTTTTTTACTTAATTTTGCAAGGTTTTCTCTTGAAATTCAATTAAAAATCCAAAATTAACATTAAAATTTTTGAAAATATTGTAATGAAATTGGAATAACATGCACTACAAGATGGTGTGGTTTTCACTATTTGATTCTACTTATTATGGAGAATCATGTTTAAGGTCTCACTTTTTGAACTACGAATGAAACTTGACATAAACTACTTTTGCTATTTTTCAAAAATTCTCAATATCTTATTTTGAAGATCCGTACCGTACAAATGGTAGTCAACTAGCACAAGAATTAAAAAAAAATGAATGGATGAAAAACATCACTGTGGGTGGTGAAGGGACGCGTCAGAAATCATCCAGCGTCCAGAATCTGGACGCTGGCGCGTCAAAGGGTTAAGGTGGGTGACCCAATAACCAACGTGTCCTATTATCCAACAATATCTCAATAGGTGTTCATTGAAAGCTTCTAATTCTATACCAATACTAGGTTTGCGTGAAAGGTTTAAAGCGTTGGTTTATGGGCCATCCATTGTATGTTGTGAATTGTATTGATGTAATTTGCAAGCAAATTGCAGAGGAATCATTGTTGAAGATAAACAATTTTTTTTTAATTCTCCATGGTTGTCGCAATCTTTGATCATCCTTCTATTTGTGCTTGATGAGAATCTACCATTGGTTAACCCAATATTTAACCCTTTAGTGCTTAAGTGACCACTTTGTGGTTTTTGATGTGCTGAAAACGAAAATAACAGAAAATCCTTGAAGAATTGGATTTTGAATTTTGAAGTTCAAATAAGAAGACTTATAATACGCATATTCTAAAAAAATAAAATCAATTTGGGGTGGTGCAACTATCAAAATACCTATGAACAAAACGTGAAAATACTGAAAATACTTGAAAATATAGTAAATACTTACAAATACAACACATGCATTATACGGTATTTTTGTGTTTGGAAGTTTGTTATCTTGTTTTTTTTTTTTTTGGATTGTGTTCTTGTGTTCGTGTTTCATTAGTGTATGTATTCTAATCTTGATCTATGTACCAACTCCTTTCATATTTTAATGTATAATTTTTTTTCCTTAACTATACTATGAGCGCTTTGACCGTCGCCGGTCAAAGGCCCATATGTCCGGCCGGAAAGTGGGTGAATTGTGGACGCAAGCAATGGACTCCCAAATAAGATTGGCATTTGTGTTGGAAAATTCTAGCCAAAATGGTGAAAAAGTAGAGAAAAGGGAACGAACGGGTAAAAAACCTAAAAATTACAGCGCATAACCCTACTCTCACAAGGACACTAAACTCCTACTATTAGGAGTTTTGTTGATTCCAATCTTTGCTAAAACCATTTTAAGAACAACAAACACCTTTGTGCTCTAAACAATCGTAATTTCAACAATTAGGGTTAGTTGGGCGATTTTGGGCAGCGCTTCCGCGTCGTGCCCAAAACCATAAATCCAAACCCTAAATGATACAAACAATATTTGATTGGCCCGGTGAATTCGGGCAGCGCTTCCGCGCTACACCCTTCACCGGATCACTTTAAACTCACGATGCACAATCAAAACCACAAGGTACAAAACACCAATTTGACAACAAGTGGAACAAAATCATACAAAAAAAAGCTCACACTCAAATCTTGGCAATTACAATTACCAATTGAATAATAAAAGTTCCTATACTAACCTCCTAGTAAATCCTAAATTCATTCGACATGATTCAAAGTCAAAACATGCCAAAGAACAAAGAGGGGATTGCCTCCCTCTATAATGGCACCCTGGCTCCCTCCGTATTATCACACGGGAGGAAGCCAGGGACTGTTCTTCTCCGTGCGAGCTCCGTGGCTCCGACGCCGGTGTTGCGATCGCCCCCGATCCCTCGAAATTCTTGGTCACAGCTCGTCGTCTTCAATCCGTGGTCGCCTCGAACTGCCGTGATCTTGCTCGCCGGTCTTCTGTTGTCGCCCTGGCCGTCGTTGTTGATCGCGCCACCCTGGCTGTCGTCGACTCCGCAGCTGTGAAGTCGTCTCCGTCGCCCTGGTCTTGTCGGTGTTTCTCCGCCTTGAAATCCGGCCCTCGTGTGCTCGTCGTCGCCTTCAATTCGGTCGCTGCAGCGCCCTTCGCTGATCTTCGTGATCTCGGGCCCCGGTTGCTCACGGTAATCGCCCCGGTCTGCCGCAATTCACGGCGTCGATGGTCGAGTCTTCGCTGCCTTCGTCGTCTTCCGTCGCCTTCGTGTTTTGGCTTCGTTGAATTCGCCGTGGGCTGTCGCTGCCCTAATTCTCACTGATCCCAAAAAAACAAGCCACACTAATCTCCACACTAATTCCAATCTCAAGGAACACCACAGATCCAATTTGCACAATTCCGTCTCCCTTCACTAAGTCTAAAACTAAGCTAATCACACACACCCACAACCTTCTTCCCTCAATACTAACATCATTTTTACTGATTTTTTCTTCCTATCAACCCACACACACTAGAATTCTCTTCTTTCCTATTCTCCCATCTCCACACCCCAAAAAACCTCAATGTGTAAAACCCTAGATTCCTCGATCTACAGCTCAACGAGTCTCTCCTCCAAGCTTCTACAGCACAGACACAACTAACTCTCTCAAGCGGAAGCGACAGGGTGGGGCTTGAATCCCACCAAAACTACATCCATCCACTTCCATCTAAATCCTAAACTACCACTTCACTCTCACTCAACCGGGAGCACAATACACACTCACTCTACTAATCAATTAACGAATAATAAACCCAATCTAATCAACCAAAGAATAAACTCAACAATAGCCTACAAGATAGAACTAAACCGATAGGGATTTAAAGGACCAAAATAACGGACCAAAGGAATAACTAGGATAACTCGTAGAATAATCTAGTAAACTAGACTAAACTCACGAACTCAAATGATAATCAAACCTCATAGAATAAAATCATAGAATAAAACAAAAGGGCAAACGGCCCAATTGCACATAATCACAAAATTAAATCGGTAAACGTAACTAAACACACTAATTTATCTAGATAAAAAGGAATGTAATAATTGTCGATCAAAACCGGACACCAAGGTACATAAATCCGGGAATTTGTCTAACCGGCTAAAATGCCCCGGTTAGACAAATATAAATCACTAAACATCCAAAAACTATCGAGATAAAAAATTCAATGCTAAGTGAGCTGTTTCAACGGTTCACATATACATGGATAAATCACTCTCACTTATAAATTACACAATGTTTATGTGTGAGTTCGTTCTTAACATGAAAGATTGCAACGGAAAGGTGTTGATATAGATCATTGCTAATCATGTTCACTTTTTCATTTAAAAATATTGAACCCAGATTCTATTTGAATTTGAAATCACACACCCTTCAAAATCTCATTTTTGAATGTGCATTATATGGTCCAAAGACATACTATGATCTTCTTATCCCACCATCGGATGATTATCTAATTTTGGCAAAATGTCTCCATTCTAATTGACAATACAATTGTACGGTTATTTTCTAATTTAATCCATTCTATTTTTGGTAGTATCAATTATAGTAGAAAACCCAATGAAATCCAGTTGACTAAGCTATAGTACCCAAAGCATTAAAGGATTAAAAGATATGCTTTCCTAATTGCATACCCATAATCTCTTTTAAACTCATTTTAAGCCTGATTTTATTTTTTTGATTTACTTTCGTTCTATTCAAAAGAAGTATAGATCCTTCAAAAGCGTTTGGTTTGGCATTTAAAAACCCCATTTGATGCAACGATGTAGAAGTTATGAGCAAGATTATCCCAAAATACTATCAAGCCCACGGGACCAAAATACTGTGCAAGCCTTGCATTGTCCTTTAAGAGTTTATATAGGTGTCGCTTTAGGGCCTCTTTACAGTAGAGGCGAGATCTCGTGAGGAGAGAATTTCAACCAATGAGAAAATGATCTTCTCGATTTCTAAGCCTCCCATTGGCTGAAATTTCTCTCTTCACGGCTTCTCGCCTCTTATGGAAAGAGGCCCTTAGAATAAGGTAACTACATATAATAAAGGTGAACACACCCATTAACAAATTTTTCCCTCATGTAGCAAAGTGCATGCTTGTGTTCTGGAATGTACTCCATTAGTGCGTGAGCGGAATTGGATGTCGGGTGGAAATTGCTTCACAAACATGGGCTGTTTTCGTGGCGGACGCCAACAATACTCACCCAAGCCCGTTTGTCGGGCTGGTGACAATCACCCTAGTGGACTTGACCTGATTGCCAAGTTTGCGCCAATTGCTTTATATCACCGCTAGACTAGCGAGCTCTTGGACTAGCAAGCTCATGGAGTCCATGCCCAAATAACTTAGTTTTTTTTAAAAAGCACTAAGGTGGTTACCCCATTCCCAACGGAATAAGAAATATGGATATAAGACATTGATATTATTTTTTGAAAACTAGGCAAGAAGGAATAGATTTCAACACAAGTTGAAACATAATTTTTGGATGAAGAATGAATTAGTTATAAATTTCCAAAGTTGAAGCATCACACATCTCATTCATGTCACATAGATAGAGTTGTTTCTGTCTAAAGAAGATTTTTATTGCACGCACTAAAAATGCTTAGACCAACAACAACAAATTCATAACCACACTTACATATACTAAAACCAACAAGAGAGTACCCATTACCAACTGTGACTCATGCTAAAACCAACATCATTGCAGCATTAATTGTGGAAAATGCCCCTAGTTGTTGGTTTAGGGCGCTAGTTGATAAAGGGGTAACCACGTTACAGCATGGCAGGGCATTGGCTCATATGCATGGGCCTGTCCCAAGGCCACGTTGTCCCGTCACGAGTCTCCCTAGCAAAAATCCAGGCCTCTCACGACCTGCCACCTGTCCAAGCCCTGAGGATGCATTCTACATTATGTTAGAGAATCACGTGCGTTCATGACCCCTTCCAAAAACCCTTTTGTATACAAGAGGTTATATGTCTAAATACCTTTGTATACAAATATATTTCATTTTAAATATATGTTTAATGTAAGTATACGTGAACATTTTCAGTTCTAAATGTGTTTATCGTATGTATACATAATATGGCAGTGTTCAAATTAATACGCCTTTTGTGCACTCACGTATACTCGTACACGTTTAGTACAATGTGACTCTCGAGGTCCAAGTAGATAGTAGATGACAGGGTTGTAAAGTTGTACGTGCGTCAGGTCAATGATTATGTCCACCTTAACGCCTAAATGACAAAGGAGGTAAAGGCAAAACCTAAATGTGCTATAGAATGTTACTTCTGCAACTCTGATGAAGTTTGGTCCAAAAGAGAAAATAAAAAGCATGATGTTTAGTAATTATCCGTACAATAAAACTTCCAAAAATTAAATTAACTATTCATTCAATGAATTTAGAAGCGTTCACGATTTAACATTCACCAAAGATATAAATTTTATTTTTATGATTTGAAATTTGGTATGATTGATTAAAAATAGGCATTTTGGTTTAAAATTAAAAAATGCAAAATTTTCAAAGGAGAGAACATCATCACTTTCCTAAAATAATAAGGTTTATAACACAAGGACAATATTGAGGTCTTTGTCTTTGAAAAATTCTTTAGTGAACCTCAATATTGCAAATGAAAATGCAACAAACAACAATAGAACATGATCTCTATCTTCAATTTTATCAGAAAAACTAAAACTCAAAAAATGTCATTTCCTAACTATTGGCAATCATTGCTAATTGAATTGCGATCAAAAATGGTCCATTAGTCACTTAGAGGTTAAATTTGACTTCAAGCTTTTTGTGTTTAAAGATTGTATCATTTTTTTGGAATGAAATATGAAGGTCATTAAATTGATTTCAACGCAAGAATCACATGAACCTTCTTTATTGTGAAGAATATAT
Source organism: Pohlia nutans (assembly GCA_022496805.1). NCBI lineage: Eukaryota > Viridiplantae > Streptophyta > Bryopsida > Bryales > Mniaceae > Pohlia > Pohlia nutans. Next base: position 6,768,527 of record CM040102.1, read on the forward strand.
TCAAGATCAAATTATTCTTAGATACCCATCATTGTTTTTAGACTCATACCAAATAAAGAAAAAAGCTCATAAGATGGTTTGACAATGCATAAAAATAGACATTACATCAAATGAGTAAATAAAGAAACAAATCTCTCACAATAGCAAAATCTGTGAGTGCACATTACATAACCATATGTAAACCCAAATTGAAGTAATTAATGTAAATATTGATTCTACATTCTTTCTGTTTCCATCTACAGTGTAATATTAGTTGTCAAATTTGGTACTTCTACCTTAGAGCATGCCCAGCAGCATGTGTTTTGGAGGGACCAACGCCAAGATTTGGTGTAGTTATGTCCACTTGCTTCGAAGTTTGGCCCACCAACTACCCACCAACGCTAAATAATAGTTTTTGGAGGCAAAGTTTGAGGTTTCCCCGCCATACAGAGAAGCTTTGGCGGAAGCAAATTTCTCACACCAAGCAAGCAAAGATGCTCAATCAACAATTAAATAACGAGCTTGAAGACTATACACCGGCCCGTGCTTCAAGGTCATCAAGTAACTTTATATAAAATCTTCATTTTATAAGTTACCTTGGTGTTCGCTCTAGGAATGCTGTTGGGGTACTTCATGTATTACATTCCTCCATATTAAAAATGGCCTTCAAATTGATGTTTGGTGGAATTTTTTTCTCTCGAACTGCTGGGCATGCTCTTATTATGCCAAGGCACAATACATAATTCTTTCATTGCACTATGTGTGGGTGGTATGTGTCAAAATGTTTTTTTGGTACAAATTAATCCTACAACTAAAAGTTTATACTTTAAACTCTAGTGTTATAGAAAATTGTACACTTCTTACTTCCACGCGTTTGAAAATGAATCCATATTCTATTTATGTACAATCTTGAAGTCATTTTACAACCTCATATACTCCCATCAGGAATTTCGGACCCCACTGATTCTGCACTGATTCAGTGCGATTTCCGATATTTCAAGGGTTCGTACGATTTTCGCACTGATTCCGCATCGTTGCGTCATTCATCGCAACTACACTGATATGACACAATGTTCGTACAAGCGGATATAGTACTGATTCGACACGATTGATACATCTATTGAAAACGTATGAATTCAGCACTCTTTATAGTCGTCAAATGTCGTGTTTTAATCGTTTTTAAAACTACACTGATTCAATGCGTTTTTCGTGCGACATCATCTTTTCTATATCTAGATTTTATTTTCTTTCTATATCTAAATTTGATCAAAATAGTATTATTAAAAAAATAAAAAATAAAATAATAATAATAATAATAATTACTTTCCTCGCTACCCACTTCAACTACACGGAAATTGCCCGCACGTGCGGTGGGGCCCACCATAGCTTCCCAAGCTCTATCGCCAACGGTGGGATTTGAACTCTCCACCTCCCGGTTGCCAATCAAGTTCCAAACCACCAAACCACCTCAAACTCTTCATGCATAGAACGGAACTCTTTTGGTAATTATCGAACTTTTTTTATCAGCGGACTTTGAATGTTTTAAACTATGTGAAAAAAACTTTTTTTCCAAATTTTTTTTGCACTAGATTATGCAGGACGTTTTCTATATCTAGGATTTTTTTCATAATATTTTGAATTTATTTATTTTTTGCCAAAATCGTGGTGGTTGTGAGCTATTTTTTTTTGCTCCTATGATGAAAAGTACAATGATAACCAATAATACCAAATTTGAATTCTAAAAATATAAAATGTTATTTCTTTGAAACTTTAATGTGTAATGCTTCTAAACTCTATAAATGTAGATCTAAAAATGTTTTGGGAAATTAAACTGGAAGTATAATTTAAAGAAGACTCTTGGAATATTTCAAAATATTCCAAAATATTCCAAAATAATATATTAAAATATTGTACACGGATGTCGTACGAAAATAATTTGCATTATAATAGATACTGAAATCGCACGAATATAATAAATGGCATTAATATGATACGTATACGATACTCAATTCGCATTAACTAAAACCGCGCGTTATCCGTTTCTTATTAGCCATGTGATGTAAATACACGATTAACGCACGGATTCCGTCAAGCACGACTTTCGTGCGGAAACAATACTTTTATCATAATCATTGAAAAGACACTGCATCGACACTCTAGTAATGCATGTCACTTTCGTACCGTAACGACATTTCTAAATGCACGTATGACGTGCGGAATCAGTGTTTAACGATAAACGTATTGAATCAGTGCAGAATCAGTGGGGTCGGAAATTCATGATGTCGTCTCTAGAATCCTGGTGGTCTTGAATGCAAGCCAGTGCTCATCCCCTCATTCCTTGAATTTTTTTATTTTGGGCATCCTATGGGTGTTTTTTTGGCAAATTTGTTTGCAAATTTGAGGCTTGCGATCTCGAGAGGACCCATCAAGAATTTCGGACCCCACTGATTCTGCACGATTTCAGTGCGATTTCCAATATTTCAAGGGTTCGTACTGTTTTCGCATTGATTCCGCATCGTTGCGTCATTCATCGCAACTACACTGATATGACACGATGTTCGTACAAGCGGATATAGTACTGATTCGACACGATTGATACATCTATTGAAAACGTATGAATTCAGCACTCTTTATAGTCGTCAAATGTCATGTTTTAATCGTTTTTAAAACTACACTGATTCAATGCGTTTTTCGTGCGACATCATCTTTTCCATATCTAGATTTTATTTTCTTTCTATATCTAAATTTGATCAAAATAATATTATTAAAAAATATTTAAAAAAATATTTAAAAAAATATTAAATAATTATTTTTCTCGCTACCCACTTTAACTACACGAAAATTGCCCGAACCCACGGTGGGGCCCACCATGGCTTCCCAAGCTCTATCGCCGACGGTGGGATTTGAACCCACGACCTCCTGATTATCAACCAAGCTCCAAACCACCAAATCACCACAAACCCTCGATGCATAGAATGGAACTTTTTTAGGAATTATAAAATATTGAAACCATTGGCAATTTTTGCCATGTGTATATAATTCTTTTTTCAAATTTTTTTTTGCACTAGATTATGCAGGACATTTTCTATATGTAGGATTTTTTTCATAATTTTTTGAATTTTTGAATTTTTTGCCAAAATCGTGATGGCAGATCATGGCTGTGAGCTGTATTCTTTATTTCAGCGGACTTTGAATGTTTTTAACTATGTGAAAAAAACTTTTTTTCCAATTTTTTTTTTGCACTAGATTATGCATGACTTTTTCTATATACAGGATTTTTTTCATAATTTTTTGATTTTTTTAATTTTTTGCCAAAATCGTGATGGCAGATCATGGCTGTGAGCTGTTTTCTTTTTTACAGCGGACTTTAAATGTTTTTAACTATGTGAGAAAAACTTTTTTTCCAAATTTTTTTTGCACTAGATTATGCAGGACTTTTTCTATATCTAGGATTTTTTTCATAATATTTTGAATTTTTTTATTTTTTGCCAAAATCGTGGTGATTGTGAGCTATTTTTTTTTGCTCCTATGATGAAAAGTACAATGATAACCAATAATACCAAATTTGAATTCTTAAAATATAAAATGTTATTTCTTTGAAATTTTAATGTGTATTGCTTCTAAACTCTATAAATGTAGATCTAAAAATGTTTTGGGAAATTAAACCGTAAGTATAATTTAAAGAATATTCTTGGAATATTCCAACATATTCCAAAATAATATAAAATATTTTGAAAGATTTCAAAAGATTCCAAAAATATATTTAAATATTGTACACGGATGTCGTACGAAAATAATTTGCATTATAATAGATACTAAAATCGCACGAATATAGTAAAAGGCATTAATATGATACGTATACGATACTGAATCCGCATGAACTAAAACCGCATGTTATCCGTGTCTTATTAGCCATGTAATGTAGATACACGATTAACGCACGGATTCCGTCAAGCACGACTTTCGTGCGGAAACAATACTTTTGTCATAATCATTGAAAAGACATTGCATCGACATCTTAGTAATGCATGTCACTTCCGTACGATAACGACATTTCTAAATGCACGTATGACGTGCGGAATCAGTGTTTAACGATAAACGCACTGAAATCGTGCAGAATCAGTGGGGTACTGAAATTCCTGATGCCTACTTGGAAATTAAAAACTATGAAAGGAGGAGGTTATTTTTTTTAGGTGAGTACTCCATGGGACCAATTTTGTCCTCATAGATTAAAGACCACCGGGGTTCTAGAGACAGGGCCTTATATGACGTGGAATGTACCAAGATTCTATTTGTGTGTACAATCTTGAGGTCATCTCATGAGCTCATATGAGGTGGGATTTACCAACTACACTTTTTTGTGCAATTATTATGAGTGGCCTCAATTCTAAAAATTGTGGGCCATGTGAACTCAAAATCGTCATATTGTGAAAATATTTTCAGCTTTTTGAGGGTGAATGCATGGTACTGTGCTAGACTTTGATATGGGCCAATTTAGTGTTTATATATCACAGACCGTGTACATCAGGAATTTCGGACCCCACTCATTCTGCATGATTTCAGTGCGATTTCCGATATTTCAAGGGTTCGTACAATTTTTGCACTGATTCCGCATCGTTGCGTCATTCATCGCAACTACACTGATATGACACGATGTTCGTACAAGCGGATATAGTACTGATTCGACACGATTGATACATCTATTGAAAATGTATGAATTCAACACTCTTTATAATCGTCAAATGTCGTGTTTTAATCGTCTTTAAAACTACAGTGATTCAGTGCGTTTTTCGTGCGACATCATCTTTTCCATATCTAGATTTTATTTTCTTTCTAAGTCTAAATTTGATCAAAATAATATTATTGAAAATTATTTAAAAAATTATTAAAAAATTATTTGAAAATATTAAATAATTATTCTTCTTGCTACCCACTTTAACTACACGGAAATTGCCCGACCCACGGTGGGGCCCACCACGGCTTCCTAAGCTCTATCGCCGACGGTGGGATTTTAACTCACGACCTCCCGATTATCAACCAAGCTCCAAACCACCACATTACCACAAACACTCGATGCATAAAATGGAACTTTTTTGGTAATTATAAACGATTGAAACCATTGGCAATTTTTTGCCATGTGTATGTAATTCTTTTTTCAAATTTTTTTTTGCACTAGATTATGCAGGACTTTTTCTATATATAGGTTTTTTTTCATAATATTTTGATTTTTTTTTATTTTTTGTCAAAATCGTGATGGTAGATCATGGCTGTGAGCTGTTTTCTTTTTTACAGCAGACTTTGAATGTTTTTAATTATGTGAAAAAAACTCTTTTTCCAAATTTTTTTTTGCACTAGATTATGTAGGACTTTTTCTATATATAGGATTTTTTTCATAATATTTTGAATTTTTTCATTTTTTGCCAAAATCGTGGTGGTTGTGAGATATATATTTTTTGCTCCTATGATGAAAAGTACAATGATAACCAATAATACCAAATTTGAATTCTTAAAATATAAAATGTTATTTCTTTGAAATTTTAATGTATATTGCTTCTAAACTCTATAAATGTAGATCTAAAAATGTTTTGGGAAATTAAACCGTAAGTATAATTTAAAGAAGATTCTTGGAATATTCCAACATATTCCAAAATAATATAAAATATTTTGAAAGATTTCAAAAGATTCCAAAAATATATTAAAATATTGTACACGGATGTCGTACAAAAGTAATTTGCATTATAATAGATACTGAAATCGCACGAATATAGTAAATGGCATTAATATGATACGTATACGATACTGAATCCGCATGAACTAAAACCGCATGTTATCCGTGTCTTATTAGCCATGTAATGTAGATACACGATTAACGCACAGATTCCGTCAAGCACGACTTTCGTGCGGAAACAACACTTTTGTCATAATCATTGAAAAGACACTGCATCGACGTCTTAGTAATGCATGTCACTTCCGTACGATAACGACACTTCTAAATGCACGTATGACGTGCAGAATCAGTGTTTAACGATAAACGCACTGAAATCGTGCAGAATCAGTGGGGTCTGAAATTCGTGATGTATGCACACAAAAATGGTTCCGATGTTAGAACTGTCGTCCTGTACTACTGCACACACCAACTTAGTACTATATATGACACCATACCAACTTAGTACTATAAATGACAACAATGATATTGCTTCCTCACCTTACATCAGGAATTTCCGACCCCACTGATTGTGCACTGATTCAGTGCGTTTATCGTTAAACACTGATTCCGCACGTCATACGTGCATTTAGAAGTGTCATTACGGTACGGAAGTGACATGCATTACTAGAGTGTCGATGCAGTGTCTTTTCAATGATTATCAAAAAAGTGTTGTTTCCGCACGAAAGTCGTGCTTGACGGAATCCGTGCGTTAATCGTGTATTTACATCACATGGCTGATAAGACACGGATAACGTGCGGTTTTAGTTAATGCGAATTCAGTATCATATACGTATCATATTAATGCCATTTATTATATTCGTGCGATTTCAGTATCTATTATAATGCAAATTATTTTCGTACGACATCCGTGTACAATATTTTAATATATTTTTTGAAATATTTTGGAATATTTTGGAATCTTTCAAAATATTTTATATTATTTTGGAATATTTTTGAATATTCCAAGAATCTTCTTTAAATTATACTTCCGGTTTAATTTCCCAAAACATTTTTAGATCTACATTTATAGAGTTTAGAAGCAATACACATTAAAATTTCAAAGAAATAACATTTTATATTTTTAGAATTCAAATTTGGTATTATTGGTTATCATTGTACTTTTCATCATAGGAGCAAAAAAAAATAGCTCACAACCACCACGATTTTGGCAAAAAATAAATAAATTCAAAATATTATGAAAAAAATCCTAGATATAGAAAACGTCCTGCATAATCTAGTGCAAAAAAAAAAAATTGGAATTTTTTTTTTTTTCACATAGTTAAAAACATTTAAAGTCCGCTGGAAAAAAAAAACAGCTCACAGCCCTGAATCCCTGATCTGCCATCACGATTTTGGCAAAAAATTCAAAAATTCAAAAAATTATGAAAAAAATCCTAGATATAGAAAACATCCTGCATAATCTAGTGCAAAAAAAAATTTGGAAAAAAAGTTTTTTTCACATAGTTAAAAACATTCAAAGTCCGCTGAAAAAAAATAAACAGCTCACAGCCTGTTCTGCCGTCACGATTTTGGCAAAAATTTAAAAAATTCAAAAAATTATGAAAAAAATCCTAGATATAGAAAACGTCCTACATAATCTAGTGCAAAAGAAAAATTTGGAAAAAAAGTTTTTTTCACATAGTTGAAAACATTCAAAGTCCGCTGAAAATAAAAGTTTGATAATTACCAGTGGAGTTCTATTCTATGCATGAAGAGTTTGAAGTGGTTTGGTGGTTAGGAACTTGAGTAGCAACCGGGAGGTTGGGAGTTCAAATCCCACCGGTGGCGATAGAGCTTGGGAAGCTATGGTGGGCCCCACCGCATGTGCGGGCAATTTCCGTGTAGTTGAAGTGGGTAGCGAGGAAAGTATTTATTTTTTATTTTATTTTATTTTATTTTATTTTATTTTATTTTATTTTATATTTTTTAATAATACTATTTTGATCAAATTTAGATATAAAAAGAAAAGAAAATCTAGATATGGAAAAGATGATGTCGTACGAAAAACGCACTGAATCAATGTAGTTTTAAAGACGATTAAAACACGACATTTGACGACTATAAAGAGTGCTGAATTCATACGTTTTCAATGGATGTATCAATCGTGTCGAATCAGTACTATATCCGCTTGTACGAACATTGTGTCATATCAGTGTAGTTGCGATGAATGACGCAACGATGCGAAATCAGTGCGAAAATCGTACGAACCCTTGAAATATCGGAAATCGCACTGAATCAGTGCAGAATCAGTGGGGTCCGAAATTCCTGATGTATTCTTGTTGTACAAATTAATATTCTAACACTGAGTACCTAGTGAGCAAACGAGCAGTTCTATAGACTATTTGTTCCAATACATTGCCCATTTACAGATAGTCTCTCTGTCTGGAAATATTTATCCTTGTTTTTAACACTTTCTTGCTAAAAATAGCCATCTCAGTACTAAAAAAATGGTCTATCTAAATAGTAGTATGTAGTTTTTGTGTTACTAGAGTTATTTGAAAATAGAATTGCTCCATGGGCGGAGTTCTCTTCATATAATTACAATTTTTGGGCGTTGTTCATGAATAGTTCCCATCGTCGAGTCTCTTGGTTTGGGGAAACTTGTGGAAACTCTCCTCTAGCATTGGAGAGCTCACGAGTTCCACGCCCCACGGCGGTGCACGGTCTTGTCTTAGATTATTCTCCAACTCACCTTTGGCTAGTTTTGCAATCTTTTTGAACTCAAAACAAGTCTAAGATGAGTTTAAGGTTCCTTTCCATTTTGAGACACTCTATTTGGTTAACTATATTGTTCGCCCCAGTTGAAGTACACAAGGCTTATGGGACTTACATTGGAAGACAAATATTGCGAAAAACTAGGACAATTGTTTTCGGACAGAGGGAGTAGAAGCAAGGCGATATTTGGCGCACAATTAATTAACCTTGATTTATGAAGAAAACAATTGGAAAGTTCCATCAAAGTGCACCTGAGAGTAGTGAGGTTCTCCACATTACTTTTGCAATTTTGATGAATCACCTACAAGTCAGAGGAGTACATCGGAAGTCAAAGGAGTACATCAAAAAAGTTGGGCCAGAATATTTTGGTGCCATTTTGACACCAAAGACTACATACAGGTCATTTTAGTGTCATTTTATCATACTAAATTGATATGGAGGTTGGCACCAAATTATCTTAATTGCATTTCAATGCACCATCATGGCACCATGTTCACATGCCTTGAAATTCCTGATGTACAATGCAACACCTTCATTTTCGTTTTGTACAAGGGTTTTTTTTAAGATTTTTTTAGAAATAATATCAACAGGTGATGGCTATCCCTCATTCCAAAGAATTCAAAGCCATAATTATGCATTACTGGCAACCTGACCCTCTTCTTCACAGCCCCACTCGGATGGCCACCACTTGGGCCGCACAGCCTTCACTTGAACATCCTCCTGATTCTCAATGTGCAGCTCAGCTTTTGCAGAGTCCAGGCGTACCAAACCCAAGCCTCTTGGACCCAGTACTGTCGTCACTTTTCCCACTTTCTTCCCGGTTTTCTTGTCTACCACTTCTGCACCAGGGGTCACTGATTGTTGTGCTTCTGCACAACCATTTTTGTGAAAGCCACAATCAGTTCAATAAGGTCGAGGCACCTAAAACCGATCATGTACACAAAACCAACCACCTTAGATTCTTGCCTAATTTCTAGATTTTGAAAGGGAAGATGTACCTCATTTGTACATTAGAGCATATGATTGGTTTTTGGTAAACCTACAACTTCCACTTTGAAAATTTGTGCTTATTCAAATAATTATCAAAAAAATTGAATTAAATATGAAAACTTCTTAATTTCTTATTGCCAAAAAAGGAAAATACTCAAAATATCGATTCATTTGTCCCAAGTATAGTGCATGCCTTAACTGATCGGTTTTAGGTGCCTCAACCTTAATCAGTTCTCTATTGTGCAAGTCAGTGTTCGGGATTCTTTTCGAGCCAACCAATCAATTTCTTTTATTTTACCAGACCAATCGGTTTTTAAATAATATATCCCATATATTTCTTTTATTAATACTACATATAACTAGTTTTTAGTCATTTAGTCTGGTTTTTTGCCTCTATTCTTGAGTTATTTTGGAAAATAACCGGTTGAATTTTAACTAATCGCCGGTTCTTCCCGGGCTCTGGGACTGCAAGTCATGATAGGAAGCATATCTTTTGTGAACCATGAGCTTTCTAAAAATATCAGTAGTGAAGACCACGTTGAAAATCTGATTTACTTTGCTCTCAGGAGAAGCTTCAAATCTACCTTCAATGCAGCCCTCCAAACCATTTGACCCCAATATTTTGGATTGGATGATAAGCATCCTAAAATAGCGTAGAGGGCAAGTAGATGCGCCATATTTAGAGAGTTTTAAGCGTACTTGAAACCAGCCTTTAAGACTAGATTTAGGTAGATTCTTGTACTTAATTGCACATATGATGAAACCTTGTCCTATATTCTAAACAAGTGAGAGTTATGATTGGTTCATTTACTATATACCGTGCACATAGAGTGTGATTGGGTTGCTGGAAATTGAGTTATAAATGAAACTGTACTTTGAAGGGTGCTTTGAAGGGTCTATAGGGGATGCCCTCAACACCTCTCTAATGACATTGCCTCATGGGCTTCCTTGAGCTTTCTAAAAATATAAGGTACTGAAGAATACGTTGAAAATTTGATGTAATTTGCTTCTGTGACTGACTACCAGCAGTTTCTCAGGAGAAGCATCAAATCTACACTCAACCCTCTCTAATGACATTGCCTCATAGGGCTTCGAAATGTACTCCCATGTTCCACGAGTTTTCTAAAAATATAAGGTACTGAAAACTAATTCATTACTGAAAACTAACCCTAAGGTACTGAAAACTAATCTCTTAAAGGATTCATGGTTTCAAAATGACAAATTTAATCAATTGTATTGTGAAAAACGAAATTTAGATGGGGTTAAGTTTTATATCATCGGAATCAGTGAAGAACATTGATTATGTTGGTCAAAACAAAAATAAATTTGAACTAAAGGAAGTCCATACACGACCTGTTCAAAAATGCTAAAAAAACATAAGACCCAATTTGGGCTTCTTGGTCCTTTAGGGGTTAATTTGCTTGTGTGACTTTCTCAGGAAAAGCATAAAATTTTCACTCAGCCTTCTCTAACGAGATTGCTTCATGGAAATAAATGAGCTTCCAAATGTTTTCACAAGTTGTCAAACCTTCTCAACTTGTTATTTATCACACCCTCCAATATTGCATTCTGGCATCTGTAGAAAATAATTGGTATTGAGTTCACATGTGATTGGACATTTCCCACATGGCAAACTCTGGACTCATGTACGTTGGCTACAAAAGGAGTGATATAAAAGAGTTCCAAGTGTACACAACATGACAGGCTTTAAGAAAGTGTGCAATTACAGAGGGTTGACAGAATTCTTGGACTAACCTTCTCCATTGGGCTGTACGAAGTGAAGAGGCATAAGTCGCTTGCGAATGACACCTCGATGATGAGTACGGGCAACAAGTTCCTGACCCACGTAACATCCTTTGTCGAAATTGATTGCATTCAATCCTGTCAGATTGTACTCCAGTGGTATAGCCTCCCCTGATCATGTTGTGAAAAATTAATAATTCAGATGGGACCAAATTTTATATCACCAGAATCAGTAAAGCACATTGCACGTGTTTGTAAAAATTAAACAAATCAAACAAAAAAGAAAGTCCACATAGAACCTACTCAAAACTGCTAAAAAAACATAATTGAGGTTCAATTTTGGATTCTCTGTCCCTTAGGGTTAAAGGGGTACATCTCACTGTCTTGATGTGGGACTCTGAACATACTCCCTCCGTCCCATAGTTATTGCCATACAAATTTGTTTGGTATTTCTTTGAGCCAATTTCATTGATCATATTGTAAGAAACATGATTAAAAAAGGTTCCAAATTATGTCACTAGAATGATTGAAGAACATTGCATGTGTTCATTGCAACCTAAATAAAATCGGCCACAAGGAAGTATTTTTTGACCTACTTAAAAAAGCACTTTCAAACATGACTTTCAAACATGACAATAACTTTGGGACGGAGGGAGTACTTTTTAAGGTATTCCAGGTTCAAAAAGGAGTAGGACTTAGTTTTGCATTTCTAAGGAGAGTTTTATCAAGGAAAAAAATTGCAGCCAACCTTTAGGAATCTCAATGGAGCCTTCTGCAACCCCTTGCTCCAATCTCCACAAGAGGTAGTAATCCTCGTTGACCTCTGTGCCACTTTCGACCGAAGGTGCTACAAACGCAAACGTTAACGAATTCTAAGTAGGTTTCTATAAACAAGGACAAACACAAGCACATAGAATACATCCACTTTATGAATGAATTGCAATACACTCAACCCTTTCAAATGACACTGCCTTGGGCTTCCACACCTTGGCATGTGGAAGTTTGTGTATTCTTAGTCAGCTACACCAATTGTTGCCATTACTGTGAGTCACAGTAATTCAGTATTCTCACAGTACTTGTTGCATTAGAACAAAAGTGTGAGTCACAATAATTGAGAATTCTTACAATAATGTAAAGTTGAGATGTAGTGTGAGGATTGGTGTAAGTCTCACACTAATTCTGTGACTCACAGTAATGGCAATAATCGGTGTAGTGACAATCAGCTTTTCTGATGACTGATTCAATTAATCATATTGTGAGAAAGATAATTCAGATGGGACCAGATTTTATATCACCAGAATCAGTAAAGAACATTGCATGTGTTCGTAAAAAGCAAATAAATTTGAACCAAAGAAAGTCCACATAGAACCTACTCAAAACTGCTAAAAAAAACATTACAAATTCTCAGAATGGCCAATAACAAAGTATGAGTGAAGCTACAATTTTTTAAGCAAATGGTTTGGCGATATTCTTACGTGGAGTGCCGACGGAGAACAGGCCCCGTAGTCCAAGAGTGCTCAGTCTGGGATCCTGGTACCAGCGCCATGGCTCAGATCCATTTGTTTGAGCAGAAGTTAAGGCAGCCTCATCCTTGCCACCCGCCCATCCAATTGACCCAGCCTCCGATTCCGTTGTGCTACCGGGCTGCTTTGCTAATACTCCGCCATAGTACTGCCACACTGCAAGCGTTTCTGAAATGTCGTGAACTTCCACTTTCTTCCGTAGAATGTGCCTGTTCATCGAAAGTCGCCAAAATCAGAATTACAACCATCATAGCGAGCTCCTCCTAAACCAGGTCCATACAATAGAGTTAACTGAAAAGTCAGCTCAAAGAGGAAAGTTTTAGCAAACTCCTCTTGAACTCGTCTTAAACTCATATTGAAATATAAATAGACCGAAAACTAGTTCACCAAGAGTTGGGAGACAATCTAAAGCAAGCCACTGTCATTATTCTCCACCCCTAACAATGACTCCCACACCTCCTACCAAAGCTCCAAGCCCATGGCCCACAAGGGGACAAGTTATGACACGACACTATTCAACAACCCAAGTATAGCTCAAAAAAGAGGTTAGAAGTAGAGCAAAAAGGGAGGTTAGATGGCCTTCTTTTCGGTTAACTCAAATATGTTACAGGTACCATGAACTGGTTTTAAAATCTTACAGAGAGAGACAGGTGAGTGATCAGACACAAGCACTTATTAATATATATCCTTAAACCCTATACCCTAATTGTGAATGGCAAAAATGTGCAATGAATCAACAGGCAACGAGATGAGAAAGCGAGAGATGTAGTGTACTTCTTCAAGTAGGCCACGACCTCGTCCGCAACGCCAGCGTCGACATCCGCCAACAGACCAGGGGCGTCGTGGCGAGTCGTTCCGGGACCCGAGCCGGACCGATCCAGCTTCTCGTCGTCCACGTTCGGTTTGTACAAGAACAAATCATACAGAAACCGGCCTTGCGCATTCAGCATTGCGGCGTACAAGGGCGCGTGGTACACCGCAGCCGCATTCACCGTGGGAGTCGATGTCTGCACCGTCTGGAACTTCCTCACGTCGTTCGTGACCAATCCTTGCAAGAAATTGAGCACGTCCGGCCCGTCTAACCGAATCACTCGTCTCGTTTCCAGCTTCGACGCATACGGCCCTTTCGCTGCCAACAGCGTGTCGCCATGGATCCCTCGCGAACGAAGACTTACTGCAATTGTACTCACAGCGCGTCTTCCCGCAGGCATTTCGTTCACCTTTTTAGGTCAAAAACGATGGTACGTAACTTAACCCTTGCGACGTCAAACCCTTGCTCGCAATTTACAAATGAGCTCCGAAGAGTACAAATGCATCTTGGTGGTCCAACCACGGACCCACATGGCAGACGAAACTGCCTGCCACTTGGACCATTTCCAGACATAGAAAGCGCATGCAACAGAGTGACGAGAGAGGCTTAAACCCTAAACCCTAAAACCCTTCATGCAAACTAACACCAGAAATCATCTTCTGTAAGCCAGAGCCTCGTGCAAACTGTGATTGATTGAAATATGGGACCTGCATTTGCTCCACGAAGCTTATGTGTAAGAAAAGAGCAAGTCCGTCAGAGGTAGAAGAGATGATACTCATTGTCATACAGTAAATACCAAACCCATGAATGAATGCAACAAGAGATATAAAAGAGTAGTACATTATAGATGCGAATCAATAAACACAAAAAATTATATATGATTCTACAGCGACTTCAAGAAATGAGTCTATGAGGGTATTTGATTTAGAAAAGTAACAATGTAGAGAGTATGAAGAATCAAAGCAATAAATTTTGAACATGAAAGTTTGAAAGCATGAAGTAACTGACAACCTCAAGAGAATTGAAAAGAAATTGCCACTAGATTAAAAAAATACATAGTGCCAAAGTTGACTATGTACATAGACTCATTTTTTGAGGCATTATATACAGAGTGGTCAAAATCTTGTCCACTTTCCACGAACAGCCAAAACAGCTGCAATTCGATCTGGCATGCTAGCATACAATCTCTCACATTGCTCTGTAGTGATCTCTTATAAGTCTCCTCCACACGCTCCCATAATTGCAAAAGACCTACATGAGGAGTTGGATAGGAATTTAAACGATGTTTGAGAATTGCCCAAACATGTTCTATGGGATTTAGGTATGGGGATTGAGCTGGCCACTCTAAAATAGTGAATGGTTGCTCTAAGAACCATTTCTGAACAATCTTTGCTTTATGTATAGGAGCATTATTATGCTGGAAAATGACATTATCGAGGTTCAAGTATCCTAATCTCTCTAAACTTAAGTACAAATCTCCATGCAAGATTGAAATATGGTCCTTCGCATTTAAACGCCCATCCACCTTTTGTAAATCACCTACACCTCTTGCTGTCATAGAACTCCATAGCATCAAAGACCCTCCACCATGCTTCACTATTTGCTTCACCGCACGATCAGGCAAGCTTTTTTGGTCATTGACCCAGCACCAAGTCCTCCCATCTGAATTGAAACGATTTATCTTCGTTTCATCACTGAATACAACTCTCTTCCAATCCTCTACTGTCCACTCTTTATGAATTCTTGCAAATCGTAGCCTCTCTCGTACATTTTTCTGTGACAAACAAGGCTTAGGAATCTTCTCGGAAGCACTCAATCCAGCATCTCTCAAAGCAGACCGTAAAGTGTTATCACAGAAACCCACTTCTCTACCCTCTCTCAACACTTTTGCTGCATGTACTGCCGTTTCCAGCCCTCCAACCGTGACCAAACGCACTGCACGTCGTCTCTCTGAAGCGGTAAGAATCTTTGGAACACCTCGTTTTGGCAATTCTAAGTTACTACAATGTTTCTTCCTCACTCTATTCACCGTACTCTGTGAGAAACCCAAAGACTTTGCAACCACTCTTGTACTCTTACCTTTCATCAAAAGAACAACAATATCTCTCATTTTGTCTCCTGAAATTGGCTTCATCATGCCAATTCTAATTCCTATTCTCCACAGTATGTTCCACAAGAAGGAAGAGAAGAGAAATCACAAAAAAATTCATCAAAAAACATGAATTTCTCTATGTTCTACACTCATCTGAAGTTGCTCTAGAAGCCACCTCAAAAAATGAGTCTATAAGGATACATGCACATTTGTGATGGTAACTCACAATGTAGATATTATTTGGGCAAAGCGCCATGTGGTATGTGTTAACCCTTTAACGTCCCGATTCAACACTGTTTTCAAAGATTTGTTATAAAATGGTTGATGAAAAACAAAAATGGAGTTGATGTACAAAACAAAGTTGTAAATGTCAATGCGTAGATAACATCCGTACGGTTGGATTCATCATATTTATTATTACTCCCTCCATCCCAAAGTTATTGTCATGTTTGAAAGTCATGTTTGAAAGTGATTTTTTAAGTAGGTCAAAAAAAAACTTCCTTGAGGCTAATTTTATTTAGGTTGCAATGAACACATGCAATGTTCTTCAATCATTCTAGTGACATAATTTGGAACCTTTTTTAATCATGTTTCTTACAAGATGATCAATGAGATTGGCTCAAAGAAATACCAAGCAGACAAGTTGGACAATAACTTTGGGACGGAGGGAGTAATATTTTTAAAGTAATTTTGCAAGGTTTTCTCTTGAAATTCAATTAAAAATCCAAAATTAACACAAAAAAATTTAAAAATATTGTAATGAAATTAGAATGACATGCACTACGAGATGGTATGGTTTCCATTATTTGATTCTACTTACTATGGAAAATCATATTTAAGGTCTTTCTTTTTGAACTAAGATTGAAACTTGACATTAATCACTTTTGTAAATATTCAAAAATTCACGTTATCTTATTTGGAAGATCCGTACCGTACAAATGGTACTCAACTAGCACAAGAATGAAAGAAAAAAAAAAATGGATGAAAAACATCCAATACCTACAGAAAACGAGCTGCTGAAATTCATCCGACGTCCAGAATCTGGACATCGGCGCGCTAAAGGGTTAAGAGTGCATTAGGCACAGTAGAATTTTTTATTTAGGCTTCAGCCGCCTTAAAGTTTCCCAGCTAGCCCTCATTAATGCTCCCTGATAGGGGCATTGACTCATTTGTTGAGGTCGGTGTAGTAAGGTACGGGTACCAATTTCCGTCAAGCACCAAAAACCGTGCAGTAGCTTGATTTTAGTAGGAGGTACATTATAGCCCCACCTCGAATTTTGAATGTACTCAACGTGCTCATTTTAGACTGAACGATTTTTGGTACCCCTACGGCTTCTACTTCCAAAATTCATAACTAATTCAAGATGTATCTAAAATTAATGATTCCAATTGCTTTAAATTCCAGCATACTTTGCACATGTACCAAAATTGATTCCCTGAGCCGCCCTCCAATAAGCTAGCCAAATCTGAAATTTGAACGGTTATTGGGCACACTACCTTACTGGGTTGACCATCCATTCATAGTACCGGGTCATCGATTCTGAATTCTAAACAGTGACGGCCAAATACTACTCTACTAACCAATTTCTCAATGGAGTGAGGTTTTGGAAGCTGGACGCCAAGTCTGCATGGTTGTGTACCATCGAGCACACAGCACGAACAACAAGAGGTTCACAGCACTCATGGCTGCCAACAGCCAGAAGAAATAATCAATGTGGCCTCTGTTGAGGTTATCTGCAATCCATCCCGGGTTTCCATTTCTCGTGGTGATTCTGGTGACGAGAGTGAGTAAGACACTGCTGAGGAAGCTGCCCAAGGCAATGGTGAGCAATGCAAAAGCAGTCCCCAATCCTCGCATGGCATCTGGGCTCTCCCCATAGAAAAACTCGTAAATCCCCACGTAGGCGAACACCTCCGCAGCTCCCACGAACACAAACTGGGGCACCTGCCAAAACACGCTGAGTGGGACTGGGACTGAAGGGTCATCCAACAGCCCCTGCTGCTCTGCCACCTTCAAGCGCTCGATTTCCACCAGCGCTGCTGCTATCATACCAAAGATGGAAATGAAAAGGCCAACTCCTATGCGCTGTAATGTCGTAAAACCCCGAGGATTCTTCGTGAATTTTGCCACCCATGGGACCAACAGAAAATCATACAATGGTACCCACACTACCACGCTCAGAAGCTCAATCACCGTGAGAGACGCAGCCGGGATTTTGAAGTGACCCATTCGGAGATCCATTGATGCTCCTTGGATTATGAAGAGCGTTGATAGCTGCGTGTATACCGTGGAAAACATGGCACTGGTGATCATGATGGGGATCATCCGCAACAGCACTTTCACCTGTCAGCAAATTAATTACAGAGTCTGCATGTGAGACATGCACATATATAAAACTATGGTATGTCTTCCTGTGTACTCCGTTCCAAAGTTATTGTCCAACTTGTTTGCTTGGTATTTCTTTGAGCCAATTTCATTGATCATTTTGTAAGAAACATGATTAAAAAAGGTTCCAAATTATGTCACTAGAATGATTGAAGAACATTGCATGTGTTCATTGCAACCTAAATAAAATTAGCCACAAGGAAGTATTTTTTTGACCTACTTAAAAAAGCACTTTCAAACATGACAATAACTTTGGGACGGAGGGAGTAATAATTTTCAGGTGCAGAGAATCCTTTACCTCTTCAACTTGGGTGATAGTGCACAGCCTCCATGGATTAGCTGCGCTCTCGTTAATGTTGTCTGCATCCATCTTCACAGCTGCCTTGTCAAGAAATCTGGTAACATGGTATCAATTAAACTCCTCGTCAGCATTTCCTTCCACTGAAAACACACAACGTTTTCAGTTGAATTAGACTGTTTCAAGAACTGATATCAGTAGCACAGATCGTTTCAGAGAATGAAGAGAAACTGCACCATGACACCAAAAAAAAAAAGCATCATCATCATCATCATCATCATCATCATCAGCAGGGTTATACACCTGAACTGGTTTGTATGCCGAATTTTACGGCTTCCTTGAATGATAGACTCCATGTGTTCAGGAACCTCATAGAGATCCTCGCTAGTTTGGAGACGCCATTTCCTTGCCGAAGCAACCACCACTTGTCCAATTCGAGAGAGCGGGTTCCCACCGGGTTTGTGGTGTCGGTAGAAGGGAGTGCCGGCGAGAAAGCAAACGGTCCCGGCCACCACAGCAATCAACGCTGCTCCAAATCCCAAGCCCCAGCTGACGTTGTCCTGGATATACACGAAGAACGTCGACGCCAAAAGCCCTCCGAAGTTGATGGACTGGTAGTACCTGTATACAAGAATCTCAAAATCAAGAAAAATTTATGCCACATACACATTATCTGAAAACGTAAATATAAAACACTAGCTAGGATGCCATTAGATACGTAGATGTTGAAATTCACAACCTGAATACACCAGCTTGAAAACAGATAATGTGAACATGGGTTTGCCCTGCATATATACAGGCGCTAACTGGGACTTGATGATCCAACAACGGCTAGAGACTAGTGGTGATTAAGCCCACTAAACTAAACAATGGGCCGTTTCTGGTACCGTTCTGTTAAGCAGACGGTACAGTACTGGTAACGGCTGAGTCACCCGAAGGTTGACCAGCAGGACAACGCATTACTATGTTCAACAGTAGATTCAAAGCTTCCACTGACGTGTATTGATTCTCACCTTGTACAGGACAGGACAATCTCTACAACTTCCTGACAGTTTTACAAATCCTATTCATGAACAACAATTTGAACCTCATCAGGAATTTAGGATCCCATGGATTTTAAACGACATCCAACATTTCATGGGTTCGTACATTTTTCGCACGGATTTTGCATGTATTTCACGCTAATTCCACACGGATTCTGCACTCTTTTGATAACAAAAAGAGTGAATGTAGAAGCTGTGCGAATTCAATGCATAATTAGCACGAAATCCGTGCAAAAAATGTATGAACCGATGAAATATCAGATATCGCATGGAAATTGTTAAAAATCAGCAAGGTCCTAAATTCTTGATGCTGCGTAACGACTATGGTATAGCACTAGTAGGAAATCTGTCGTTTTTCACTTACTATAATTGAAAAAGGAATGAAATTGTGCCAAGCACATGGATTGTGTCAGTATTGGTGAGTAGTTTTGGTCACAAGAAGACAAAACTATAAACATAATATTCAGCCACTATTCACTGTTTCCACAAAGTTGGGAATGAAAAACGACAGGTTTGCTACTAGTGTAGTAAGATTGATATAATACCAATTGAAGAAGGAGGTTTTCTGTAATTTCTCATGGGCATCTTCCTCATCGAACTGATCGGCGCCCAAGGATGTCACCACCGCTTGGAATGCGCCCGCTCCCAGGTCCACCACGTACAACGCGAAGAACAGGAACGCTCCTTGGCTGAGCGACGCGTGAGGGCACAGCGCGTCTTGCGTGGAGCACTGCCGGGGTCTCAGCGATGGTACCGAGGTTGACACTGTGAGCACGATCATGCCCTTCCAGAAATTACACAACCACACAATATATCAAGGTCAAAATTAATTAATGGTTGTTACCAGATATACTCCCTCTGTCCAGAAATAATTGTCCTCGTTTTTGGCATTTTTTTCCTTAGTCTTTTGTCCTATGTTTTATACTTCAAACACAAGCCCTGTCCACTTCAAACGGGGCGGACAATGAGAGTGACACAAAAACTACATACTACTATTAAAGATAGACCATTTTTCGAGTACTGAGACGGCTTTTTTTACAAAAAATTGCGTTAACTTAAAATACGCCAAAAACTAGGACAGTTATTTCCGGACAGAGGGAGTACATTGTTGCAGCACCCTCTGTCATCAATAGCAGTGCTTCAAGCTCTCATGTGAATGTCATCAAGCACTACACCGTTTGTTTTCTCTTCAGTATATGATCCATTCTTTCGTAGGTTTAATGCTAGTTTAAATATCACTAATCATACACTAATTGCTTCTAGGATCATGCACTGATTGCTACGTTTTTTAGCGACAGTAGGGGAGTCGCTATATCAACATTATGGTTGACTTCCTAAATGTTGCTTAACAAGCTGTAGTAACGTTGCTTGAGTTACTCCCCTACGTTGCTAACAAACAGTGTATGATCCTAGTAGTGTGTGTCTCTTGATGAATAAGATTGCAACATTATTTAGTGAGATTTAGACTTCGTGTTGACCCTCTAAAGGACCAAGGATTCATGGTTTTAAAATGAAAAATTCAATCTATTATATTGTGAAATATATAATTCAGATGGGACCAAATTTTATATCACTGAAGAACATCACATGTGTTGGTAAAACTTGAACAAAAGGATGTCCACGTATGACCTAACTCAAAACTACTAAAACAGACATGAGGCCCAATTCGGGCTTCTTGGTCCTTTAGGGGCTAAACCAAGTTAGTACACTATGCAAAAAAACCTTTCGGCTTTGGAAAGCTTACAACGATGTAAATGAAGGTGGAGACGAAGGAAGCCCAATATCGGCCCCAGTAAGCATCCGCCAGAAAAGCTCCAATCAAGGGAGTGATGTAGCCCACGCCGTTCCAGTTGCTCACATTCGTGGATGCTGCCGCGTTGCTCTGGTGCATCACCGATGTCAAATACACCACCAGATTGGCAGCGACCCCATAAAACCCCAGATTGGCGAACACCTGGTTTGCTGTAGATCACCACATTCATTCATTTCCAAGTGATTCAGTCCAAATGGATGCACTTTGCACCGCTTCGGATCTTTCTCTTCTAAACTCTTGGCATGAAAAAGAGCGACAAAACGTCAGTTTAAAAATGATCATATTATGAGAAAGACAATTCAGAAAGAGCTAAATTTCATATCACCAGGATTACTGAAGAGCATTCCATGTATTGCTGAAAAGATTAAAACAGAACTGAACAAATGAGTCCCTGTATGACCCACTCAAAAGTGCTAAAAACATGAGCTCTTGATCCTTTCGGAGTTCAGCAAATTGTGCAGGATGACATGTGAGATTCAATTTCATGGTTTTAAAAATGATCATATTATGAGTGAAGACAATTCAGAAAGAGTCACTAAAGAGCATTCCATGTATTGGTGAGAAAAGAAATAAAACTGAACAAAAGAGAGTCCCTATATGACCCACTCAAAAGTGATGAGCTCTTGATACTTTAGGAGTTGAGCAAATGTCATGTGAGATTCGATTTCATGGTTTTAAAAATGACCAATTTGATTGATCATGTCAACAATTCAGAAGGAGCGAAATTTTACACCACCAAGAGCATTCCATGTATTGTTGAAAAGGCAAATAAAAACTGAACAAGAGAGAGTCCCTGTATGACCCATTCAAAAGAGCTGAAAGAAAAAAAACCATGAGCTCTTGATCCTTGCGGGGTTAAGAAAATCATGTGACATTCAACCCTCCGTTTCGAAAAGTTTGCAAAGGAAAGAAACAGCCCAAACACCAAACCCTAAACCTCCACTTCACTTCACTTACAGTAGATGAACCAAGATGTTTTCCAGCCTCCGGTCTTGGCCTTGAGAGCAGGCCGTCCACGGAAATCCAGAGTTCCATCTTTCGTGTATTCCTCGCCTTTCTGCCAACTTGAAAAGCTGGCATCCACTGCACCGTTCGTCGCCTCTTCCTCGGCCTGTGCGGAAAAAAAACGATACAATAATAAATAAGTCGAGACCCTAAACCCTCAATCCTTGACCATAATCAGAACTCTCAGAGTAAACACATGTGAAGAATCATCACAACATGACAGCAACAACGCTCTATCAAGCTCAACCCACCATCTTAATTTAAAGCTCCAGCATAGAGTTTAGGGTTTTAAAACTCCACAAGATGCAGGGAATTTGCAAGAAAGAAAAACATGAACGTACGTGCAGCAATGGTTCCAACATCATGTTAACAGCAGTTCACTTGGCGTAGAGAAAGCGCAAGAACCTATGTAACGCTGTGCGTCCGTTACGCAGTGTGCTTTCATAACTTAGGGTTTCAGAGCTCACCAATCTCTATCTGAGAACCTCACGTACTCCCACAAAAGCGGTAGCTCCATTTGATCAAAACACTATACCTAACCTTTTCTTTTCTTTTTTCTGTATGTTAAGTTTTGCGCTCTGTGTAATTCTTGCTAAACACCGGAACCCGCTACCACCCTCTTAATCTAATCCGTTTCACTGATTAAACGTACCCACACTCATGACGAAGTTGCAATCGATAGCTAAAAAGAAAATTCAAATCGGACCCAGCGTAGAAACCAATGTAGTAGAATTCACACACAGCTAATGTGCTATGACCGCAATTAACTAGTCTCCTCCGAAACAAAAGTAAAGTTGCATAAAGATGACAAGAAAAAACAATCTGAATCATAACGAAGAAATGAAAATCATCGATAGAACAAGAATCTGGTTGTTAATTACCATTCTGCAACGTACAAGGGAGCTTCGGATTCTTCTTGACCAAATTGGGCGAGTGATTTTCACGATGAGGAGTACTGCATGATGTCCATGACTAGTACATGAATTACTTGCATTTGTGAGTTAGGTAAAAATCAAAACACCCGGACCGAGATATGTACAAAAACTGTAAGTGTTTTTTTGCAATGAATCCTCATTTCATTTGCCTCCGGCCCAAAAAACGGAAAATTAAAGAAGAAAAGAAAACTGGAAAACAAGTGGAAGTGACTCTGCAGGGACAGCAGCTTCATCAGATTCTCTCACACGCCACCGACAATGTCATGCAGCAGCATCTTCGCTTGGAATCTTTACTTTCCAAAAGGAATCTGTTTGCGTTGACTTTGGGGGATCGGATCTCGTGACTGTGCGATTTTTGAAATTTTCTTTAAATTTTTTTTTTTTTTTTGGTTTTCATTTTCGTTTTTTGTTTCGACATAAATGAAAGAAGATTCATTTGCAAAATAAACAATGTCTGTACATTATCCTTCATTAGAGCATCTGGAGGAGATTCCGTGAAAGCAAACAAGATGAGGCCAGCGTGAAGCAAGTTTTTGCACTATAGTCACAGGTGACAACAAAAATGAGGCCCAACACATCGATTTGTTGTGGCTCTCAAGGTCCTAGTTGTGTACAAAGAATAGGGCAAAGTCGTTGAAGCTTAGTCGTACAATTGTATATTAATTTTCAAAACAATCTACCCTATAGATAATAGATTACATAATTATAAGGTTTGATCATGAGCACCACCATAGTCCACCCAACTATGGTGGGGACTTGGACCTTGTTGTATGGGTCCCAATTTCCCCTTGTCCGGTGAGCATCGGATCATTGGCATTACGAACGGATACTTCATTCACGCCAGCCCCTTTTTAAAAAGGCACCGGAGTTTCTATCTATCTTTGATCATGAGTTTTTATTCTGGAATTCTTAAGCAAAATCAACAGGTCATTCATTGCAAACATTCTCATAAATTCTAGAATCGTGATTAGCATTTGAAATTTCAAGGGTATACAAAGATGTATTGTATCTAGGTGCTCACAAAAAATGATGTTTTAAAACTAAACACAACAATATTGATTGGTTTCAAAAGTTTTATTTTTGGGTAAAGTGACTTGTTGGTGACTAGTTGAGCCAATGTTTGTGATTGTTATTAACTCTTACATTGCAAAAATATACCAAAATAATATAAAATTTGTAGAAAAGATTCCCAATTTTATGAAAATATATCATTTAAAACATATTAAACATTTTTTGTAATTATCATGTAATGTTAATGACATAGTAATGGCAAATGTTTTACATAATATATGCCTTTTTTTGGAAAAACTTGATGCCCCAATATGAAAACGTCCTCCATGTCACCAACCTCTTGAACTACTATGTCCCAAATTGACTATTGACATTTATGTGACCTCTATTGACATTTTTGTGTTCTCGTAATGGATATCTTCAATTCTTTAGTCAACATCGAGTCAAAATCTTAGAATCCAAATAAGTTGCTAAAACAATGAAATTATTTTTGAACACAATATGTCTTTATGGTCGTTTAGGGATTAAGGGTTAATTTCTAAGTCTAACCTAGCCTCTTTTGATTGATGTACAAAACAAAACTAATTTTTTTTCATCAATCATGCACTTTTTGCAAGTACAAGAAATATTTTAAAATCTTACCGCAAGGATTTTCATGCATATGTGATCATATTAGAAAGGGGATGATTTGTGAAAATTTTATGCCTCATTTCATACAATTGTTTTCCATCAAAAATTTATAAGATCTCAATTCAAAACAAATCAAAGTGCTCTTAAAAAAACAACTCATAAAATTCAGTAACCAAAAACTCTCCAAAAATCACTACACTTAGAGTGTCACATTTCAACCCATTACCAAAAATTCATCCACAAATTGTCAATATTGCATTCGTAATCAAATTACAAAAAAAAATTGAATTTTACGTTTCAAATTTTATACAAAAATATTAGTGATTGCAATCATAGATTTAACTACATATAGAATCTACAGTCATAATATACAACTTTTATTCACATATCAAGTTCAAAATATCCCTCTTAGTTGCATTTTATAATGCATCTTTGCAATTCACTAAATGTGAAGAGGGTTGTAGGCATTTAGGGATTAACCCCTAAACGTCCCAGAGTTCAGAAACTGGATCACAAATGAATTCAAAGCCTTCTCACGTTCTCATCAATGCTTGGATGAAACTCATCCATTTTTTTGGAGATTCTTCACCAAGTTGTTGTCCTATCTAATGGCTGGATTTAGCCATACTAGAGTACATATTTTTCTAAAATTACAAATGTAGAAGTATGTCAAGTCGTTGACCAAGCAAAATTGCATTGACTCTAGTTCAAAGTGGAATCGTGAAAAATGAGGTCATAAATTTAAGAAACAAAAAAGTTTCAAAGTATCACCACATTTAACCCTTAAACGTCAAAGCAAGCCCCACGGGCTTGGTATAAAGGAATAATTGGAGAAAAAAGTTTCATTTCTCAACCAAATCAAGCGAGACTTGTTGCATTGGAAAGCTACTGAAAAAGCGATCTAGATTCCAAATTTTCTCCTCATTTGAGAGATTGTGGAATAGTTGGTAAGCAATCAAAGTTATCAAATTGAACAAGTTTTGAGGTTGGGGCAACTGAAGTTCAGCAGTGCCGCAATGCTATAGTGCTACAGTGCTAGCCAGCAGTGCACTGCAGAGCCGTTTTTGCAACCAAAAATAAATAAATAAATAAATTCCAAAAAAATTTAGATTCCTTCCGGACTGCCCCATTCAGGCCCTCTTGACGTTTAAGGGTTAAGAGTATCTCATTTCAAACTCATTCCAACAAATTTTACTCAAAAAACATTGAAATTTAGTTTGTAATCGAATTTAGAAGAATTTTTTAATTTTAACTTTCAAATTTTATAATTAAATATTGGTGATTGTATTAGTGAATCGAACCGTACGGATGGAATCTAAAATTCAAGATCTAGAACTTTCATTTGTATATCAATTCCAAAATATTCTTCTAAATGGTAGTTTATAATGTTTTTTTCTCAAACTGTCAATTCCAGGGACACCCTGGTACGTTTAGGGGTTAATGCATAGGAGTCATGCTGAAATAAGTACTAAAAAAGCTTTCATAACATTGAAACATTTTTATACTTTTTTTGCACATATTTATTGCATGCATCTTTTGGCGATGAGATTTTCTTTTACGGTATTTGTTTCAAAACAGTAAACAGTTATTTCATTCTGAGGTAAGAACGTTGTCTCCAGAGTGGGAGGGTTTTAAAAGAGCTGCCCGAGAAGCTGCCCGAGAAGCTGCCCGCTTTTGGGCGAGGGTCTCCTTGACCCCTAAAGGTTGGGCCTATGACCATGGAATCATGTTTTATATGTCACATTCAATTTTTCTACTAAAATACTACGAGAATTCAAATTCATATTTTTAGTAGATGAAGTCACATGTTTACTACAAATCATGAATTTTTCATAAATTTTGGTGAAAAATTGAATTACTATGGTTTTATGAAGTGGATGTAAAGAAAATTTATATCAATTACAAAATGTACTAGAAAATTTCGATTTTTTTACCTAAGGTGTAAATTAAAGTTAAGTTGATGAAAATCATCTGTGTATCTAAATTTAGAATTTTTGCTACGCCTTGGTGATACCTACCGAACTTGTAACTACAATAAAACACTCAATTTTTTTAAAAATTCCAAAAATTTAAAGTGGAGTAGAAATAAAACTTGGCAAGCTTCATTTTGTTATTTAACCCCTAAATGACGAAGGGGGTAAGGGCAAAACATAAATGTGTTATAAAAAATAACTTCTTCAACTTTGATGAAGTTTGGTACAAAAGAGAAAATGAGGAGCTTGATGTTTAGTAATTTTCCATACAGTCAAATATCAAAAATAGCTTTTTATCATCTCATAATGAATTTAGAAGCATTTAACTTCAAATATTTATAAGAATCACAAATTTTATTTTTAGAATTTGAAATTTTGTATGATTTATTAAAACTAGACATTCTATTCTAAAATCAAAAATTGCAAATTTTTCATCGGAGAGAACATCATTACTTTCCCCAAATAGTTAGTTTTTTAACACTAGACAATGTAGAAGTGTTTTTCTTTGAAAATTTCTCCCGGGTGGAGTTTAACTCGGATTGACATGATTCAAATTGGGTTGGAAATTAGACTTGATTACCTATTTTAAAATATTTTTTATTTTCTATCAAAATGTTTTTTCTATTTCGGGCAGCCCATAAAAAAAGGCAGAGACCGTAAAATGGTTGATCCGTCACTTAGGGGTGAAGCTCAAATGCAATGGAACACATTTTTCATGACCTAAATCAAGTTTAAGTAAAACAAGCAAAAAAATTCAAAATACACTACACAGTGAACCGTTTTTACGGCTCATTTTATAATTGAGACCCATGTAAAATTTAAAAATAGTTTGAATGATTTGAATTTAACTTGAAGGGGTGGCATCACCAAGCAAAGCCCTTCATGTAAAGAATTGGATTGAAATCATTCACGCAACAGTTGGAATTGAACAATCAACTTCATTTATAGCCAATTTTTGGTCTTGCCGGCAGTTAGGGGTTGGAGCAAGCCCAACAATTCGTCAATGTGCACCAAGTTCACATGCAAGTTGGTGTGAGAGAGTTAAGAACTTCCCCAACAACAAACATCAAGCATGCTTAGAATAAAGGTCGTCAATCAATTTTAAACTACTACTTCTGTCTCAACTTGAGACAATCATAATGATGGAGAATAAGTTTATTGAAGTTAACTTCATAAAGTGTGAGCATGGTCTTGTCACAGAGTAGGACAAAGTAGGACAAAGTGCTTGATGGGAAAATCACCTCCGCCATATGGATAATAGAGAAATTCGTAAAGTCTTGAAATCTCAGGCTTCCGGTACTGCGTCAGTAAAGATTCTGGCTCATGGGACATTAAAAGTAGGAGTGTCGGGCTCCAAAAATGAAAACCGGATGAGTTATATTTCTTGTAAGTAAAGAAGGGTGAGTGAGTTTGCTCCCGTGTCGAGGCGCGCCACCGAGTATGCCGCCAGGGCCCGCCCATTAATGCATCACAAAGTCAAACACTAGTGACCACCAAGGTTTGAACCGAGGACCTTGTGATTCCTATTCCTAGGCCGGCACACAACTCTTGGGCTTGTGTATGAGATTATTCGGATACCTAAGTTACACAGGATACAGGATGCATCTCTGGATCACTGATCCAAAGAGTTTGCAAATTTCTCTAATATTTGGAGTTGAAATATCAAACTCCAAACTAGGCTTATGAGACGCACTTTACCAGTCAAAAATAGCGTTGGTGAGTGAAAAAAGATGCTGCTGGGCCTGCTCTTTAAACCCTAAACCCTTGAGCTCGGCGAGTCTGGTTTCTCTTCCACCTGGCGACTCTGCTCTCGTGGATTGATGGCAAGGGATCGTGAGCTTCCTGTTGATGTTTTCACTCCTCATTATTCCCTTCCGTGAACAGAGCTGAATTAGGGTTCCAGTAAATTATTGTCCCCAGTTGGCGGACTGCATTCAGCAACTTTTTTCCTACTGTACAAGGTTTTGGAGGTTCCTCGAATTGTTTCAGCGATTTTAGGGTTTTCTTCTCGATTATTAGGTTCGCATCTCAAAAACAACAACAACAAAAACGTTGCAACCTCCTATCCAACATATCTATTTCTTCACTCCAAGGTGAGTTTATTAGTTTTAAAAGAAAAATCTTTCTCTTTGACAATAGATTGCTCGCCTTCTAGGGTTTCGAAGCTGAATGGCTCTTTCACGTTATGGAAGCTCTTACAGCGCTGGTCTACGCACTCGCAGGTGTGTGAGGTCCAAGAGCTTCTATTCTCGCTTGTTCATTGTTCATTACATGATTTCTGTCCGAATCAAGCGGTGTCTTCATGTTTTGGTGCGGACGAGAACTCGCATTTTTTAGGTGTAAGACACGAAGCATGGCGGCACACGAGTTCGCGAGGTAGTACTATAGGCTCAGTTCACCAGGTTACCTAACAAGAAGACCGTTTACTACGATTATTTTATCTAGGGTTTTAGTCTGGGTTTAATATGCAGCGCTACTCCTTCGCATAATTTAGTTCTCTGCTGCTGGCAGAGTGTCAGCGCAGGAGTTTTGTATTCGACGGGAGAATGATTTGTCCCGAAGTCACCGTTTTTGTGCAGTTTCTGGGCAAACACATTCAAAATTTCTTTGTGTGAAAATGACTTCAACTTGATCTTGATTTAGGGTTTTAGGGTTTAGGGTTCAACTTGATTTTGCAGTGATGCAGATAGTCGTTTTTTGAGTCACCTTGCATTTTGTTTTGACTAAAACTGGAGAACGGGTGCAGATTGACTTGAAGATTACGGTTTTGGAGCGCTGCCCGCTTTTGGGCGAGGGTCTCACTTCTTAAACCCTAAACCCCTGAGCTCGTCGAGGGTGGTGACCACGAGCATTGCTTCGTGGTTTTGCAGATGTAGGCGTTTGTCCCAATCTTTCACTAAGGCGTCGTCTGCTTTCTCTGATGCCCGGTGTTGCTACCAATTCTCGAGCCATGTCTTCCGGCGGAAAACGCAAGCGGAAACAGGTAGCTCAATCCTCAACCCTAAACCCTAAACCCTAACGAACCAAGCTGCCCAAATTGGGCCTCATGTTTTTTACAGCAGTTTTGAATAGGTCCTATTTAGACTTCCTTTTATTCAAATTTATTCGTCTTTTGATCAACACATGCATTGATCAAAAGACGATTCCAGCGATATAGAATTTGGTCCTATCTGAAGTATATATTTTCATGTTATGATCGTTTGAATTTGTCATTTTAAAACTATGAATCCTTGGTCCTTTAAGCGTTAATCTGATCCTTGGTTTGCGATCGTAGAAAGGAACTCCGGGTGTTACCGCGCTTCCTCCTGAGGTCCACGAAGACGACTTGTATGTGTCCGATGAGGATTTGCAGTTCGTTAAGAAGCATGCGCAGTATGCTGGGTTTATGTCTTCCTTGGACACAGCCACCATAAACAAGTGAGTTTCTGTTTCCTTCACTTGGATACTCGTTCATTCATGTGCGCACAAACGTTTATGCAGACAGTTTGGTCCTTAGTCACAAAGCACAGATGACCAGAAACTATAGTCAGTGATGTTTTTGAGATGGATACTATTCTCGTGAGAATTCGCCTGTTCTCTCTCAGCAATCACAGATATGAATGATATACAGAATTCATAGTTGAGAATCTGAATTCATGTATGTGGACTATACTAAACCCTGAATATGCTTGGACGGGTGTTGTTGTGAACAGGGCTTTTGAGGGGCCTAAGAAACCTAAGCAGCCAGTAAAGAGGAACGAGAGAACAGGTGATGATATTGAAAGCCAGTATGAGGAAAGGGCAGAACGCAATGCAGCCAAGGTTGACAAAAAGGAAGAGGATAATGTGGCCGTGGAGTATCTGGACGCTTTGCCTGTGAAGTCGCTTACGGGAGAGCTTCGTTATATCACTGCACCAAAGAAACCAAGTAGGGATTTCGTCCTTTTAAGCTACTTCAGTACATGATAGGGTTAACAAACATGTAAGCAGGAGTTGGGATTTTGATTGTAGCCCTCTTTGAAAATTTGTGTGGGAATTTCTGAATGTATAGATGCCAAGCTTGAGGAGCGCAAGGCAAATCTACAAAAAGAAAATGGCACTGTCACAGAGGCCCCAAGTGAAGAGGTTCCCACGGTGGAAGCGGTGCCAGAAGAGAAGAAGGAAAAGAAGGTCAAGCTTACGAAGCAAGAACGCAAGAAACTGAGGAAGGAAGAGAAGAAAAAAGAAGCTGAAGCGAAGAAAGCATCTGAAGAAGCCAAAACCAATGGACTAGTTGATGAGGAAAAGGTTTGTTTCAGATTTCCTTGAATTTTGACAAGTACTCCCTCCGTCCCAAAGTTATTGTCCAACTTGTTTGCTTGGTATTTCTTTGAGCCAATTTCATTGATCATGTTGTAAGAAATATGATAAAAAAAGGGTTCCAAATTATGTCACTAGAATGATTGAAGAACATTGCATGTGTTCATTGCAACCTAAATAAAATTAGCCACAAGGAAGTATTTTTTTGACCTACTTAAAAATGCACTTCCAAACATGACTTTCAAACATGACAATAACTTTGGGACGGAGGGAGTAGTTCGTAATTCATGCCACGGGTTGGTATAACAAGGTGGTGTCATTTCACTCTTGGTGAGGCCTGTAACTTGATTATCTCGAGATGGATTGATGAGTGTTATTTGTCCATGTGATACATCTCTAGGAGGAAGAGGTGAGTTACATATCAGTGCAACAAAGACGTTTGGAACTCAAGTCGCACATGGCAGAGCTGGGTATGGGGCTGCTTGCAAATCCAGAAACGAACCTTGGATCTTTGAAAGAACTCCAAGAGATGTGTGAAGACCGTTATGATCCTGTAGCCCGTTTGGCGCTCCTTTCCTCTATGGCTGTTTTCAAAGATATTTTACCTGGGTAACTTGATTCTGCCCACGTTTGATGCTTTTGCTTTAGTTGTAACTCCATTGGAATGAGTCTTTGTAGTTCCTCACAGGTCAATTTTGATATTCCTGTTGAATAGTAAGTCCGGATTCCTGCCTTTTAGCACCCTGGATTAATTTTAGACGATGACACTTCAACAGGTATCGCATAAGGTTGCCTACAGCGAAGGAGTTAGAGATGGTTGTGTCTAAGGAAGTTCGCCAATTACGAGACTTTGAGACCGCTCTTCTCAAATATTACCAGGTAAATGGTTTTGCAAATTCTACTTGCACTCGGATGTTTTTATTCGTTGTTCATTGATGTCGATGCACAAAACCTGCAAGAGATTTTACAGTGTATGAGTATTGCAAGATCCTGGCCTAATTTTGTTTCATCTGGTACAGAAATATGTTCAAACTTTAATCCGAGCAGCCAAGTCACCGGCCCGGCGCCTCACAGCACTCAAGTGTATGTGTGGGCTACTAGAAGCAGCACCACATTTCAACTATCGTGATAGCATGCTAAAGTCTATGGTTCCACGCATGATGTCATTCGATGATGAAATCAGGTTGGTATTGACCATTACATTATTTGAATAAGAAGATGAGCCAGTCTCAACTTGCGGATTTTCTGACTGGGATTTGTGTTCAGCAAATTGGCTTGCGATGCTGTCAAGTTTGTGTTTAAAAATGAGGCCAAGCATGGAGGAGAGGCCACTGTAGAGGCTGTTCAGCTGATTGCAGAGCTCGTGAAGTCGCGTCGCTATCGAGTGCGTCCATCTGTGGTGGAGGTGTGTAATCGATCTGTGAATCTTCACCAACTTGGTTATCTGTTTTATCTTGACTTGCCTCTATTCGACCGCTGAATTGTCCTTTAATATCACCCTTCTGCTTGATTACAGGTTTTCTTGGAGCTATCTTTTGATGAAAACATTGAAAAGTCAAGCACTACTGAGAAGATGGCTGAGAAAGCCAATGTTAAGAAGTCCAAGCGTGTAGAGAAAAAAGAGAAAAAGGAGAAGAAAAGAGAACTTGCTAAGCAGTTGCGAAAGGAGGTGAGTGTTGTGTATAGTGAACCCTCAATATATGTTACGCCTATAAACGTTAAGTCATTTGAAAAGTTTGTTTGATTAAGGTATACTCTATGGATTTGAAATTTCTGATATAATGGAGGTTGTGACCACAGGTGAAAGATGACTTTAAAGAAGCATCGAGTGCACCTGATTTAATATTGCGCAAGAAGCTTCAGACACAGACCTTGGCTGCCATGTTTGAAACATACTTTGGCGTACTGAAGTCCAGTTTGGAGCCTCCTGATGAGAAGTATGCATCTGTCACTGTGGTTTTTGTGGTATTTAACCCCTAAAGGACCAAGGATTCATGGTTTTAAAATGACAAGTTTAAACGATCATATTGTGGAATTTTTAATTTGAATGGAACCAAATTTTATATCACTGGAATTAGTGAAGAATTTTACATACGTTGAATAAATAAAAAATAAAAAATAAACAAAAAAGAATCTATATAAAAGCTACTCAAAATTACTGAAAAATACAGGAGCCACCTGGTGGCCTTATGGTCCTTTAGGGGTTAACTTAGGGGCTCAAGTATTCTTGATAGTAACTTTTTATGATGGTTGTGCAGGGTACTTGCTGCCGTCTCACGAGAGATTGATGAAGGTTTCGATTCGCTTGGCTTGCGGCCACTGCTGGGCCCTTCCCTCGATGGCCTTGGCAAATATTCTTACTTGATAAACGTTGATTTCATGGCTGACCTCCTGAGTACACTTGGTGTAGCAGCAGCTGGAGGCAACAACGCAGAGGCAAGGCCCCCTGAGGATCTGCTCACAGTTGGAGAGCGATTGCAGTGTTGTATGGTCGCATTCAAGATTGTGCGAAGCAACTTGGACGCTCTTACCATTGATTTGAGAGAGTTTTACGTTCAGCTTTACAATCTGCTATTCGAATTCAACTCTGTCAGGTGAAGAATTGATGAATACGATAACTTGTACTCCCTCCGTCCCAAAGTTATTGTCATGTTTGAAAGTCATGTTTGAAAGTGCTTTTTGAAGTAGGTCAAAAAAATACTTCATTGTGGCTAATTTTATTTAGGTTGCAATGAACACATGCAATGTTCTTCAATCATTCTAGTGACATAATTTGGAACCTTTTTTGATCATGTTTCTTACAATATGATCAATGAAATTGGCTCAAAGAAATACCAAACAAATTTGTATGACAATAATTTTGGGACGGAGGGAGTAACTTGCAGCGCCTCTTGTCAAGACGAAAGTAACGTGATTCGTTTCAAGCATATTTGGAACTTTGTTCCTTTTTAGATTTGAAGTCCTAGTGATCCATCCACTTTTGTTTTTAGGAGTTTATCGAACATCATCCCCTTGACATATGTTCGTTTCGTTTTTTCAGACACGATATAAAGTACTCGAAGGTATTTGCAGAAGCGCTTCAAGTGATGCTCTGGGATAATCGGCAGCACGACATGCAACGTGCGGCCGGGTTTTTGAAGCGGCTCTCTACTCTTGCGCTTCACCTTGCACCTGCCGAAGCTATGGCTGGTATGGAATTTTTGTCCCCAGTGTCTGATTCCTACCCGGATAAATAGTTAAAGCATTAGGTGCGTTGAGTAATAAGTGCATATATTCGAGTTATAAAGGATTTTCATCTTATTCCTAGAGTCAAAGAGCAGTCAAGAAAATATAACTCGAGTCGAGTTGAACTTTGACGTCACAGTGAATACCGGTATCAGAAAATTCCAGTTCCCTGTTCATGCCAAATGCCTGGACTGTTTATGTCTACCTTTGCAAGTATCCTAAATCATTTAACTCAAATTGAGTTGAATGTACATTACGTGATTAGGTCTTCTATTCTGGAACTTTGATCACTGGTGTACCCCCAATTCGAATTTAACCCCTAAAGGACCAAGGATTCTTGGTTTTAAAATGACAAGTTTAAACAATTATATTGTGAAAATTATAATTTGAATGGGACCAAATTTTATATCACTAGAATCAGTGAAGAATATTACATATGTTGAATCAAAAATAAAAATAAAATTAACAAAAAAAAATCTACATAAGACCGACTCAAAATCACTGAAAAAAACAAGAGCCACCTGGTGGCCTTATGGTCCTTTAGGGGTTAATTGAAATTGTGCAACAGAAATAGGTTGGAGTTGCATTGTTATAAATGTTTCACATAACTTCTAAGTAGTTCTGAGAACACTTTAGTTCGACTCGAGCTGAATTGACAGTCATAGAATAGATTTGTCATATCAAGGTCCGAGTAGAAGTTAATTTCCATACTCAGTTTGATACTCACTGAGAAATGTCTCTTAGTTTGGATGCCGACTTACAGTACAGGGCTGCCTCAACCCTTTTAGACACTGAAACCACTAGGCAGTGTTTTGGTCTGGAATTGCTTTACGACGCTTCTAGTTGTCTCGCATTGATTGATGGATCGTTGTGAAATATATTTAGTGTACTGATTTAATCTTTCCCCTGCAGCCCTTGTGACTGTACGATACTTACTGCAACGCTATAAGAAATGCCGAAATCTGCTTGAGAACGACGGGGGTGGCGGTGCCGTTGGCGGCAATATGGCCGTAAGTTCTTTCTCTGTAAATTTTCATGCCTTTTCATTGTAGTACTATACTAAGAAAAACGAGGCCTGTAACACTTTCTTCGAACCAATATTGCCATTAGAGTGTAGAAACTACACTGTTTATTGTACTTTATGTCGCAGCCTAAAGCAAGTTATTATAGGCTATAGCTTTTACCAGAGACTTGTTTTGCACTGGCTAAGTTTGTAAAAGCCTTTCAACATGACTAGTACTGCCAGCTATTTCAAGAAGTAAAAATAATCAGTCTCCAATCAAAAGAGTTATATCCTTGCTTTAGGTTGGGACACCAAATAAAATAACTGGTGTAGTCGTGTTTCATTGGTTTGCTATGTATTACATCGCTTCTTTTTTCATGTGGTTTTGTTTGGACAGACTTGTTTTGCTCGTCTTACTGTAATAACCTTTGTGGCAGATGCTTTCTTGTGCTTCTTAGTACATTAAAAGTGTGATTTAGTGTCCGGGACACTCAACACGGACACTATTTGACTTTTTGGAGATAGTGTCCCTGAAAACCAAAACTTTTTACTGTAAAATTAAAATGATAAAACCTTAAGTAAACCTTTTGGATGTAGTGTTCCAATGACGAATGACAACATTATAATAAACATGGCGTGCCAGCCCATGTCAATCTCATCACTTGGAAGAAACATGGCACTCTCAATGGAAGTGGAAAACTCCTATGTACCGTGGGGACACTGTTTCTCCTCACCTTTGAACGAACTGTGGTAAAAGACATCAATTTGTTAGTAGGGAATCTAAGCAACTAATGCGGGAATTTGTGCAGAAATATACACCGGATGGGGATGATCCTGATGTGAGTGGAGCGCTGTCATCAGTGCTGTGGGATATGACGCTGCTGCGGCGTCACGCGCACCCAGGAGTGGTGAAGATTGCCTCGGAGATTGCCAGCATGTCGGTGATGACTGAAAGTTCCATGATAGTATCCTTGTCTCCTGCAGACGCCATCGACTTGTATTCCACCAGGGAAGGTGGCTTCAGGCCTGCAGTGCAGGCACCTCCAAAGTTGGCGAAGCGAAACGTGTTCAAGAATGCTGGACCCATGTCTGTCTCTTCCTTTGATGATTTGGCAATGCCCGGAGGCCGCATGGATGTGGACGAGGCCCATATCAGTGTGGTAAGTGAATCCGAAACCGCTGAAATAGGCAAGCATTTGGGTCGAGAGTTTCGGGCATTGCGGAGCTTTCGAGAGA
The DNA here is from genome assembly GCA_022496805.1 of Pohlia nutans. Taxonomy (NCBI): domain Eukaryota; kingdom Viridiplantae; phylum Streptophyta; class Bryopsida; order Bryales; family Mniaceae; genus Pohlia; species Pohlia nutans. The sequence goes on from CM040102.1 coordinate 6,804,923, forward strand.
ATGAGATGTTGAGGAAAGAGCTTAGGCGCGTTACAGCTCGTCTTGAGCTTCACAAGGCTTACTTGGCGAGGAAACCGAGAAAGAGTAGCAAAGCAGTAATAAACCAAGCTTTGAAGCCCGTGCCTGTTATATCCAAGAAACGAAAGCCCAGGAAACAGACTTTTTGATTACTAGGAATTCGTTCACAGTTGAGTGTAGTCTATGAAAACTTCGGCTCTTCAGAAGGTTGGAAAATTCAAGGGGATTCTGGCTGGTTCTTAGACTCAGTAATGACCAGTAATGACCATCACTGCAGTTCTTAGCAAACTTATGATTTTTTTGTTTGACTTTATTACACCTGCGTTCGTCAATAGTGTAAACCTCAATTTTGAAGCCTCATTTTGCTAATCCATGTTTGCCACCTTGAAGTTAGGGCTTCCCAAACATGTCATTTATGGATGTATTTTAGGAACAACTGTACTCAAATTAACTGAATACATTGGTGTAGTAAAACACAACAACAATCACTTGTTGTACGCAAAAATACATCCATGACCTCAGTGCAACTTGAGGGTCTTTATAGATTAATTTTGAATGCATTCATCTTATTTCTCTACGAGGTAATTTTATAATATGCACCTAAATGAGTCTTTTCTTGGTGAGCACTGCAAGTGTTCACATAAGACAAAGTTGGGTTTTGTCTTATGTGTCTAGTTACACTCACCAAGTGAGAAGTGACCACTGAGAAAAAGTACTCGTTCTGCCGTAGTGCTGGCGAGCCTTATGTAGCACTTTTTTTTTCTAGCGCGTCGACCTGCAACTCTGCAAAGTAGGCCTCCAAGACTTCTTCATCAGAATAGTTCGAAGACGACTCCGGTTCTTTCTTCTCCTCGACTTGGCAAATGTGCATAACTTGTTTCCGACAAAGAGACTTGAGCTCAACCTCCAGAGCTTTCATCTTCTTCACCGCCGCCTTGATCCAACAATCACGTTCAAACTGTTTCATCCAACTTCCCACAAACTGTGGAAGCGAAGTCAAACAGTATGGCAGCTGCAACCTGATGCAGTGAATTTTTTTTTGTCAGGTGACAGTTAAGCATATTTGCTCCTTGGGATGCTCCTTTCATATTAGTAATAGGTAATTGAATTAACCAAAAAGAAGCTCATTTAACCTCCTTTTGTTCTACTTCTAATCTCTTTATTGAATTATACTTGGGTTAATAGTGTCCTGTCATAGATTATTCCCTTGTGAGCCATGGGCTTGGAGCTTTGGTGAAATGTGTGGGAGTCATAGCGAGATGTGGAGAATAATGACACTGCCTTGCTTTAAATTGTCTCCCAACTCATCATAGACAGGTTTTGGTCTAATTATATTTCAATACGAGTTCAAGAGGAATTCAACACAAGTTTGCCAAAACTCTCCTCTTTGGGCTAACTTTTCAGTTAACTCTAATATCAAGGTAATACACTTGTGCTACTTAGACAATACCTAGGTGATACTTAGGTTTAAAGAGGCCACATGAAGTTTAAAGTGGATTCCCTATGACGTTTCCCTACGTACACTAGGAATTTTGTAACAAGTCGCACACTTGCAGAGGGGAAAATTGAGACACACAGGGAAAACTACGACACAGGGAACACTCAGTTTTTCCTTGTGCATGTCTCAATTTCCCCTATGTGTCTCAATATTCTCTATGTGTCTTTGTTCTTTCCTGTGGACTCTTTACAAATTCCCTATGTGTTACATTACACAGGGAATACACACAGAAGCACACAGGAAATCCACTTTAAGCTCCTGGTGGGCTACACATCTTAACTCCATGTACGAAATCTGGCTATTGATTACTTCTTTCTTGAATTTTGATGTGGCTACTAATACACTAGGAAAAATGGAAAAAAAAGTGGATGAAATCGCCAAAATCCTCTCAAAAAAATACCACAATCGCCACAATTTGGATGAAAGTGCCTTATAATAGATAAATTTATTGATGAACACATTAATATGGATGATTCTATCCATGTTTTCCTTACCTAGCTACATTCCATGGTGCGTGTCAGTCTACCAACGGAAAAACCAAAAATAAACGCTGCTTCTTTCCTTTTTGAAGAATCCTTTGTACAAATAGCCAGCCCAAATATGATATATGTAGCACTTTGGCGAAAATTAGCAAGAAAAAGAATGACTGACCTGATGGCCTCCAACTCCGCCGACAGTGCCGCAGCATCGCCACTGACCCACTCCAGAACTTCCTTGACGATGGCCAACTCAATTCTCACTTTCTGCAGCTGAGACTTGGTGGAAACCAAACACTCGTGGACCGAGTCTCTCACCAGCTGCGCTTTGAGATCCCCAATCTGAGCCTGCAAACTCGTCACAGTCTCCCGGTACTTCGCCTCCGACTGTCTTCGCTCCACATGAAGAGCATCCTTCTCATCCTTGAGCGCCGCAACTTCAGCCTGCTGCAGTAGTCTCAGATTCGCATTAATGGTGAGCTCATCCTCACGATTATTGGCGAGATGGAAATAATGCTCAGACTGACAGAAGCTTTCGTACTTGACTCGCAAGGCTTCACATTCGCCTCCGAACTTGTCGATTTTTCCTGTGAGTTCTGTACAAGTGCTGTAATATTGGCCTATGACCACTTCCAGGTTTGTTTTGTTCGAATTCTCTTCTTCCGTGGACTCACCCTGCAGTTTACGAATCTCAGCTTCTACATCTGAAAGCACGGGGAGCGCACTTATAGTTAACCATGTATTTATCTGGGGCTATGGAATATTCCACAATTTACCATACTACTATGGAACATTTTTTTATAAATTTACAAAATGTACCCTATACTTGACTTAACCAAAACGAGAACAGGTGATCTGACCCCAAAATATAAGGAAACCAGAGTTCAGTCGTTTTTGAGTGTAAACGATATCAAATCAAATACTTAGTGAACCCAACACCCTCCAACTTCAATTTTAGACATAAGCTTTGCAAGTCAATTCAAGTTGTCAGAGTCACCTAATTAACCCTTAAAGGTCCAAAGAGCCCTTTCCAACCAGTATTATACATAAATATTTCATTGTATGTGGCATGGTTCCAAACCTCCTGTGGGTTTCAGATCAAAGTTGAAGTTAGAGTTCACATTGACATGATTTTAATGAGCTATTGGGGTCTCAATTTTGGAACTTTCTATTTACAACAAATGTCAAATTTAGGCCACCGTATCTACTATCCCCATTAGCCCTTTAAGGGTTAAACTAATCACCTAATTGCATCTCAAGTTTGCCACATGCCTTGTCATTATCTCAAATTGAATGTGGGTCATCGCCTACAAGCCTTGGCTCTTTGTGAACTCACCTTAAACTGAGTTTGGCCACCTTTGTGACGGCAAAACTAGTTCACCCTCTTTTCTATTTTGAATTTTATGAAAACCATGCTAGTTTGCTTGGCTGCCTTAGATATCGCTCAGACTCACCTCACCTAACATGTGTTCACTCTTCTTTTCGGTTAACTCTATTACTTTTGACACAATGAGGTCCCTATTTTATTTCCAAAAAAAATTTAAATTGATTTAAAACGAATTTAAAATACTCACTTCGTTTTGGAAATTTTGAGAGTGCCTCCCCGGGGTTGTCTAAAAGCTCCTTGATCGATGAGGTTTCCTGCAATCGCCGCGCCTCTCCCGGCTACAATTTGCGAATCTTATCCTTGAGTTCCGCAGTCAAGTCTTGAGCAGTGTTAAGGTCAGCTTTCAGCCAAGCAATCTCTTGCTTTGCCCTTTCTAGCTCTGCACAAGAATAATTGATTCCACATGGAAAAAATCCATTGCAAATTGGCCATATTCGTTAAACTGAGACAAAATGGACATTTTGAGATTTTAGCCTTATTATTTGAGACCTCTATTTTAACAAATTAAAAATTTATGAACATACCAACCTTTGAAATATAAACTAAGGCTGATATGTTCATAAATTTATGAACATATCAATTTCTCAAAGACATAAATGACTAAGATATTCTAAAACCTTCTATAGACTTTGAGAACGTGATTTAAAGAAAGCTTTCTTTGTTATGGCGATTCTAAGATTAAACCAACTCCATTCTTGATCTTCAAACATGATTATTTAATTTCAAGATTCCATTTCATCTATGTCAATATGAATTTATTCAAATCTTATTATTGGTTTAAAAAACAGAATGTTTTTGAATTCACATGGTAGACAAATCAATAGAAGGGAAGCGCATATGTTTAGAGATTGAATTTCAACAAAAAAAAATTCTTGCAAAATATTTATCTCAATTTTCAATTTTCATTTAAAATAGATTTATTTAATCATGAATAGGATGAACACTATCCCAGACACTATTCAAAACACTACCATGGGTGGAGAGAAAAATGGCAAAAAACTATTACTAAATACACCATTTTTAAAAAACAATTTATACAGAGATATAGAAAAAGAATGTTGAATAATATTCACAGACATTCCAACTACCAAACCTTATTTTTTGGAAAGAAAATAAATATTTGGCGACCTTGTCTTCCACCTCCACTTACAACATTACACTCAAACCTCTTTAACTTGACCATCTTAACTTTCAATTTTTTCACTATGACATAGTTTGAATGTTTGAAAAGTGTCACAGGGAGACAAAAACAAGTTTCCCATATGGGAAACCGGAAACGCAGACAAATTTCCCACAATTGTAACTTTCCGAGATAAAAAAATACACTACAATCCTTCTAGGAATGTTACAATTGATTTCTGTCCCACTTCCCATATGAAATCTCATGTAGGAATGTCTTTATCTCTCCTTATATGTGTTACACTCAATAATAGTGTCATGTATGACAAATACGCAATAGCATTAGGAATTTAGGACCCCACGGATTGTAAACGATTTCCACGCAACATCTGATATTTTATGGGTTTGTACATTTTCGTACGGATTCTGCGCGGATTTCGTGCTAATTCCGCACAAATCCTGCACTTTGTCAAATAACGAAAAGAGTGAATGTAGAATCCGTACAAATTCAATGCAAAATTAGCGTGAAATCCTTGCAAAAAATGCAAGCGCCCATGAAATATCAGATATCGCACGGAAATCTTTAAAAACCAATGAGGCCCTAAATTCCAAATGCTATATTCTAGTAGAGAGGCTCATTTTAAAGAGGATAGAGTGTAAAGAAAACAAGAGTTCAATTAGAATATGCACTAGAAGAAAAGAGAAACTTGTTCACTCAGCCTGAAGTGAGATTCTGAGTAAATTTGGTCACATTTAAGTGAACATGCTCAGCGTATAAGTCCCTCTTTTCTTCTAGTGATGACACACAATTAGAAAATGACACACTATTTCAGTGGCACACTAATTCATGATCGGATAGCTAGACAGCATCAACCGTAACTACGGTGTTACCTGCTGCGGAAGCTTCAAGCTCACGGCGAAGTCTGTCAATCTCCAAGTTGCCTGCAGCGTCGATCGAGAGTTGGCCGCTCAATCCACCATCACTCCAGTTGGGCGGCAGAGGCACCGCAACGGCGTCATCAGCTGCGAAATGCTCCACAAGCAACAGTTCATTCAGCAGGCTCTTCATGTTGGCAAACTCTCGCAGCGCTTCCGCCTTGCCTGTCTCGGACGCCACTAGTTGCTCCTTCACCACCGCCAGTTCCTGTTGTAGTTCCGCTTCCAGGGCGGTCATCATCTGCCAACCAACCACTCGTCGATCGCCGGCCATGCATTCAGTAATTGATCACTCCAACATGCTAACGCTACTCACATCTTAATTAATTATTAATACTTTAGAACTCCATTATATTAATTCCCCGACTCAACTTCTTTGTAGAAATCTTATGAAGTAGCCAATTTTATGACCAAGGAAGACCTCAATACGTTTAGAGGAAGTAAGGCCATATTCGTTAAACTGAGACAAAATGGACATTTTGAGACTTTAGCTTTATTATTTGAGACCTCTATTCTAACAAATCAAAAATTTATGAACTTATCAACCTTTATAAAATCAAAGGTTTGTGAGTATAAACGTATTGAAGTCTCAATTCACCAAAAAAAAAATTCAATATCAAACACTAATTATCTTCTAAATGTAAAGTCAAAGATAATATAAGATTAAAAATTGTCTCAGTTTAACAAATATGGCCATTTAACAGCATAATTACAATTCCTTTATGGACCAAAGATTCATAGTTCTGAAATGAAAAATTCAATTGATCATATTGTGAAGATTATAATTCAGATAGGACCAGATTTTATATATCGCAGTCAAGAACATTGCATGTGTTGATCGAAAGACAAATAAATTTGAATAAGAGGAAGTCTTTAATTAGGACCCATTCAAAACTGCTATAAATTTTTTTGAGGCCTTCTTGATCTTTAGGAGTTACGGTACAAGCTGTAACTGTGCTTCAGAACTTTACTCCCGAACTTAATTAGCACACAGTGTATGATCTGGAAAGAAAAAAAAAAAAAACTAATGCATTGGAATTGTATGAGATGCATTAATTCACCCATGCAAGGCAATAATTGAGTAAACTTTCGTACTTCAAAATCGAATTTGGCATGTGGCTTCACCATGACGTACTGCCTCAATTCCTAAAATCTCCAAGTCCCTGAATCACCGACGTGTTCCTTTGTAATAGAAAACAAATGCAAAAACCGTCGGCACTCATATGAGTTCAAAAACAGAGCTTTATATATAATTATACTGTACCAAATTAAAACTACTGGAGTAACGATCTTCCTGCAAGCTAAGCCTGGAGCCTAGCAAAATCAAACCCTGCCATGTAAACTTCAGAACTCATGTAACCTTCAGAAGCAGCTCATGTAACCTTCAGAATTTTGCGAAATTGTGTGCTTTTAGAGCTTGAAGGATGGCGAATTAACTAATTGTGAGCTAGTTCACCGGAGTCTAGCTAGTAGGCCTCACATGCAGGAGTGTAAAACTAGCCTCACTGGCTGATTTCGATCTTGCAATTGACAAGCACCACAATGTTCAATTTCAAGTTGAGCAAGTTGGCGAGGTGGGAATAATCGCGGCGTCGGAGAATGAATTGTTGGAGGAAGGAAATGACAAGCGGGGATTCAGTTACTCCTCCTTGAAGCAGTCTGTCGGAGATGACTCACTAGTAGGAAATGTGTCGTTTTTCACTTACTATAAATGAAAAAGGAATGAAACCGCGCTAGGCACATGGGTCGATGTTGGTGAGTGGTTTTGGTCACAAGAAAACAGAAATCTAGGCACAATATTCGGTCACTGTTCATTGTTTTCACAAAGTGAGAAATGAAAAACGACAATTCTGCTACTAGTGAGGCCCTCCGTTTACACTACAAGCGAGAAGCCGTGGAGAAAACCTCACAAGGGCCATGGCTCATCCTTGAGAAGCCAACCTATGAACTTGATAGCCTTTGGATATAGTGTAAAGTGAGAAGGGGCTACAAAATAAAGTACCGGTTTTAAAAAGTAAAGTTCCTACATATTTCTTAAAAAATAAAAAATGATTGGTTGTGAGAATTTTGACTTGACGGCCCCCCGGATTTTGTGTTAGGCCCAGCTCTTGAGGTGGGCTTGACGGAAAATCCGGGGGCCTTCAAAAATTTCTATTTTTCTTGCCACGAAGGACAAAAGTGTTGTCCATGTCATTTTCTCCTCCATTTGTCCTTTGGACTGAAAATTTCGGGTGTACAGTGACATTCTTTGGTCTTCTCGATTTTTAGGCCTCCCATTGGTTGAAATTTCTCTCTTCACGGCTTCTCGCCTCTAGTGTAAAGAGGCCCTGAGTGTTGCTACAAGCAGGGTACATTCATCCCTCTCTAAATGCACACTCCCTAATTACACAATCCCTCAGTGAGGTCACTAGTATGTATCCACATGTAACCATGTGCATTAAGAGGGTATTTTAATAAGTGTTGTCACATAAATGGAATATTTGAGCTATATTCTAAATATATTCCAAGTATATTCTTGAATTATTTCTTACTTGGATTTGAAGTGTCCTATATTACATATAAAATTTTATAATTAGATAGAATTTTTTTCCTGCAATGAATAAAAAGGACACTATAGTTTAACTTACATAGTTTTTTACTTTTTGCATAGTGACCTCTTCGAGCACAATCCGGCAACAATATATATTGCACCTCATTTTCAGGATTGGTTTGAGTGTTGAACACATAGGTTTCACTTGGGTCTCAACTAGAGTTGTGCAAGCAGTAAAAGGTTCTTATTATTATCATGACTACTAATTCATTTAAGAGCCGCTCCCCATGAAATACGGTACCCGACCCCAATCTTGCAGATAATAAACAACTGGTTCATTGTTCAATTAATATCCTCTAATTCTTTTTTAACCCCTAAACGTCTAACCGTTCATAAAGTGAACGATGGATGGAATCAAACATATTTTTCTCATCCGTCATTGATTTTATGTATTGTGGATTTATTTATATATATTTTATGGGAAGTTAGCCTCATCGATGTATGATCCAATAAAAAAGAGATTTATACCTCATTTCATGTTGTAATGGTTCACCCAAAATTCCAAAGATTTTAGTGTAAAAGTGTTCTTAAAAAAGTCAACTCATAGAATTTAGCAACCAAAAAATCTTCAAAAATCACTACACTTAAAGTATTTCATTTCAACCCATCACAACAAATTTCATCCACAAATTGTCAATAAATTTATTCGTAATCCAATAACAAAAGAATTTTGAATTTTAAGTTTCAAATTTTATACAAAAATATTGGTGACAACAATCATAGATCAAACCATACGGATAGAATCAAGAATTTGTAATGTACAACTTTTATTCAAATATCAAGATCAAAATATCCCTCTTAGTTACATTCAATATGATATTTTTGAAATTCTTCAAATCTAGAGAGGGGTGAGGACATCTAGGGGTTAATAAAAGTGATAGCGATGGTTAAAAAACACTCGTCTTGGTTTAAGAAAGTACCAAACCTGTCCTATAGCTTTAGCACCCGTCCTCTAATTCAAAGTAGAAGTTAAAATTGGTTTATTCTCTTTATAGAAAGTGGGTGTGGGTCTCTCATGGGGACTCTACCTAAGTGTACTTGTTCAGTCATATTTATTAACATGATTAAATACACTAATATTTTCACTAATTGGACATCATTGTCAACATTTTACTACCTACCCAACACTGGTCTCCACTAATGTGGCAAAAAAATTACTTTTTGCCAAATAAGAAAGTGATGTAAAGTATACAGTCTGCCCTCTATAATATGATGATGTTATTCTTTTAAGCAACACACGTGACAAGTCATTTGTGTAATTAACCCCTAAATGCATGGGCCTATTATCTTGGAATCATGCTTTACATGTCACACTCAATTTGTGCATTATAAATAAGACAAGAATTCAACTTTAAATTTTTAGGAGATAAAGCTATGTATTTATTAAAAATCATGAATTTTTCATAAAATTTGGTAAAATTTGAAATTACTACAATTTTTGAAGTGATTGTAAAGAAAATTCATATCAATTACAAAATATGATAAATTTTTTTGATTTTCTTACCAAATTTTAAATGTTTAATTTACACTGAAAAAAATTTATAGTAAATGAAAGTCATCCATGTGTTTTAATCTAGAAAAAATTGCTACACTTTGCTAATATTGGCCTTTGAATTTGTAATTCCAATAGAACAATCAATTTTCAAAATTTTCCAAAAACTCAAAGTGAAATAGAATCTACACTTGGAAAGTTTCATTTTGGTGAATAAGCTCAAAGGCAATAAAACTCATTTTCATGGCCTAAATTTAATTTAAGAAAACAAAAACAAAAAAAGATCCAAAATCCACTACATGGTATATCGTTTTTACTCCTCTTTATATAATTGGAATTCCATGTAAAATTCAAAAACAACTTGACCTAAATTTAACCTGAAGAGGTGGCATGACCAACAAAAACCCTTCACAAAATTAATGAGATAGAAATCATCCATTTAGCAATAAATTGAATAGTGAGTTATATTGAAAATCGAGATCTTCACCTCGCACAGGTTTGGAAGTTAATCCATGCATGTTGGCCACCTTAAATTTAGGGCTTTCCAAACACGTCATAATAATCAGTGACAACTTAATTTTTTTCCTTTCTATCAAACCATAACTAGGTTTTTCTTTTAATTCTTTCCTAAAAGTGCTACTTATGAAGGGATCATAGGAGCTCAACTATCTTTTAAAAAAAAACATTCAGTGATCATTGGTGGAGGGTAGAGTGGACACACTTCTACTAAATATTTAATCATTTAAAAAAAAATAAGGCTTGGTAAATGAAATGTTTTTGAAAGAATAAACTTCAAAAAGTTTTTTCATTTGCTTTTAGTAATATTTCATGTCAAGCTTGCCTGCCTCTACTTAATATGATATGTTCCAAGAATATTTTATGATGTGTACAACTAAAAATATATATTTCCTTCTCCTATATTTATAAAATCTTGAATTGGAGGTTTGTAAAGGCATTATTCTTTACTGTTGAAGAAGATGTTAATACAAGGCGTTTTTATAGTATGGGTGAGTGAAAAAAAGTAATTCAAACTGATGTATTTTTGGAGAAAATGGACTTTAGAAAATTCTAATTAATTTTTCATAACTGATGGATATATGAGATTTTGAAAGTTTAGAGGTATGAGAGATATACACACAATGATAATTTTGACTTCATTTATTTTTGGTCGAATGCCCCACTACATCCACATTAGTAGAAAATACAATGCAGTGTTTCAACTGAATGTAGTGTGAAGAGGATTGTAGCTAATTAGAATTTCATTAGTCAAATTTTTACACGATCTCATGTGACTAGATATTGAATAATTACAAAGTTATACTCTAAATTTAAAATTGTTCCATCCCATGATATTTAATAAGCGTCAAAAACCTAAGAGTGGAAAAATGTGTGAGATCATAGAACTCATGTAAAGAGTTTGATTCTTGAAACATGTACATATGGTGATTTAATGAAACATGAAATTTATATACCAAAAATAGTGTGGAAAGGATAAAAACCATTAAAATATCATTTTTGTGACAAACAAGTTTTTACATCGTTATTACAAATCAAATTTATTGTATTAAAAATGAGTGATTTTGAAAAATAAATATGATGGATATCATTTTGAAGGATATAAATTTATTTCATTTTGTAAACCTTAGCCTTTAAATTTGAAACTCCCTAAATTTTAGAAAACCATGTTGTAGTTGGAACTTATCAATATAAACTTTAAATAATTTTGGTTTTCTGATATCTTGCTACAAAATGTCATTGGAAGGTGACTGTATAAAATCTACATATATTGAAGATCACGATTTCATAGAATTCCAACATTTGAGTCAAAACTTATAGGATTTTTTTGGGTTTGAAAACCGAGAATAAGCAGGGAAAACATTGTGTCTTCCAAAATTGTTACAAATTTGATAAGTTTGTAGCCTTCATACATTATTTTTATATTAAACTTTAAAGTCAACAAACATAACATTGTAATTATAAGTTTATAACAAGTTTGTTAAGTTCCTGAAAGTTCAGTATTGAAAATATACCTTCCAAGGATATCATGGATGGGTATTTAGTTACGTGTTTCAACTTTTGCCATGCGGTCAAAGAACAAATTTTCAGCAAATTTTCAAGTTAACCCCTAAACGTACCAGGGTATCCCTGGAATTGGCAATTTAAGAAAAAATATCAACTCCCATTTAGAAGAATATTTTGGAATTGATATAAAAATGAAAGTTCTAGATTTTGAATTTTAGATTCCATCCGTACGGTTCAATTCACTAATACTATCGCCAATATTTAATTATAAAATTTGAAAGTTAAAATTAAAAATTCCTTCTAGTACATGTGATTACAAACAAAATTTTAATATTTTTTGAGTAAAATTTATTGGAATGAATTTGATATGAGATACTCTTAAACGTGGTGATTCTTTGAGATTTTTGTGTTTCTTAAATCTATGACCTAATTTTTGCAAGGCCACATTTGAACTATAATCAATGCAATTTTGCATTGGTCAACGACTTGACATACTTCTACAATTGTAATTTTAGAAAATATTAATATAATCAAATATGACTAAATCCAACCATTAGATAGGACAACAACTTGGTGAAGTATCTCCGAAAAATTGAATGACTTTCATCCAAACATTGATGAGAACGTGGAGTGCGTTTGAATCTGTTAGTTGTGCAATTTTTGGACGCTGTCACGCTTAGGGGTTAACTTGACTTTGTGTTTTTTCAAAGATTGGCATTATAACATAAGGTTCTTAAGCCCTTGTGAGTTGTACATAGGATTTAGAATTGTCGCACAAGAATCGTTGTAGCAAGTTTTTAAATATTGAATATGCCATGTCATTATTTCCCAGAAAGTGATGATGGAGGGTTGAAAGTTCACATTAGCCCCGCATTAAAAATCACATGTTTTGAATGTTTTATCTTTCATGTAGTGAAAGCAAAAGGGTGAATCTTATGAAAGTCCGATTGTTTCAATCATCTCAGTGTACTTGCAAGCACCCATAATGTAGTATCCAAAACTACGCAACGTAAAATAATGTGATTTAGTGTTCAACCTAGGGTCTCGATATAAAAGGTAGAACTCTAAGATGATATGCAACCAATGATCTTTCCTTTCTTTTCTATTTGGCACAAACCTACAAGGAGCTCTCAGGTGTGATGTCACCTTTGGTAGTTACCACCGCACCCCTAGGTTTCATAGCTCAGCCACTATTGGTCTACTACATATAGTTGGTCATCATGATCGGCAATAAAATTATAAAAAGAAAAGCCCAAATTTTAGCATTTAAGAAAAAAACTAAACTGTTTATTTTGTATGGTTAAAAAGAGAATTTTGGAGAATATTCACATAATTTGATATTTGTTAAAGAACAATTTCCCAACAAATGAGTTGGGGCTAGATATAGTATATCATCCTTCTATTAGGTACCACGGGCCTTGGCTTGGTGGTTGGGGCTCATGGCCCCCAATGAGGACGTTGTGGGTTCTATTTCCCATGCCGGCGTGGTGCTCACCACCATTGTCCACCCAACTATGGTGGGGGGTCCTTGGACCTTGTTGTATGGGTACCTCAAAGCCCTTTGGGGGGATACCATGTCCGGTATCTTCAAGGCACTAGTGGCTAGCTAGGTAGTAGCATAGTGTATCACTATAGTGTCTATCCTCGAAAGGGGAGAGTAGTATTGTCCCAATTTCCCCTTGTCCGGTGGGCATCGGGTCATTGGCATTACGAACGGACACTTCATTCACGTCGGCCCCTTGCTAAAAAGGGACCGGAGTTTTTATCTATCTATCTATTATCCTTCTACACTAAAACCTTGGATACTAAATTCCCTTTTGAGGCCCAATACTTCTCATATTGGTTTTGATTCATTCATTTTATTGAGAATCGTATAATGCCAATGTGAATACCAATACAATGATCAAGGATTTTTTTGCAATCTTTCATTGTTTTGAATAGGTGGCACCAATGTAAACAAACATTCATTATAGTGCTTTCATCTAGATTTCTAATGAAGTCATCATAATTAAATGAAAATTTACTCAAATGAATGAAAATATGTCAACATGGATTAATATTTTGATTATAAAGGAATCAATTTTTGGTCCAAATTTAGCTCTTTCCAAAAAATACCATTGCTTACTTGCTACATTTCACCCCGGGTATGCAACTCCCATATCATTCATAGGGGGCATTGGCATTAAAACGTTGTAGAGGACGGCTTTTGTAAAAATTATATCAAATTATATAAAAATAAAAAAACCAAATAGTTAGGTGAACACCAAATTAAATAAAATGAGATGTAGAAAATGTTGGATTGCATATTTATTAAAAAAAAATCTCCACAACATATAAAGAATTGAAACACCTATGCATATTAATTTTTTTTAATTTATAAAAGAAATTGCCTTTAAATGAAAATTAAAAGTCATTGACGGTGTTTAATTTATAATAAAACAATCTTAAAATTTTATTAAAAAGCCTAAAAAGTTGGGTAGCTTGGCCTATGCTACATGTATTAAAAAAACTCATATAATTAGGTTTTTAATGCTATTATTGCCTTCAAGGAAAATTCAGTTCTTGTATATTATTACATTTTTGGATTCTTTATCAAGAGGGCTACAAGAGTTTCTACATTAAAACCAATTACATCACTTGAGGTTGGACTAAAATGAAATATAAATGATTATAATCAGGGCCACATAATATGGGAGTAGCATACTCGGGTCAGAAAATCATGGTGGTTTTGGGTATTTTCCTGCAATATACCATGCTCATGTTCCATGACTCTTGGTTGACATATTTCTTGGTTGACAACAAGCAGCTACGCTACAAGGATCTGTGACCAAAATAGCATAAATGAAAGACTTGTCAAGAATGCATTTCAGTGGAATCATGGACAAAATATATTTGCTATAGTTATTTTTAGCCAAAAAAATGGGTGTCCTTGCAATACCTCTTTCCTACAATAGAGCCAACAAATTCTCTCAAAGTTACTCAACGCATGTACGCAACATCGGTGTATGTGAATGGGCCATCACTCAGTTACCTGCCATGACATGAAAATGAAAGAAAAAAAAGAAAGAAAGAAAGAAAGAAAAAAAAAGAACACATTTGTCATCCACTTTTCGGAGTCAAGGGCTCATTCAGTGATAAAAATTACTCCCCTTGGTGTAAGGTCGAGACACCTAAAACCGATAACTTAAGCTACCTACACTATTTCTGGAACAGCTATTAATAGGGTGATATTTTTCCCGGGTTGGAAGTTAGTTTTTGCGGAGAATGCAAATTTTTCCATGAATTATTTCCCAATATTGAAATTTGTACAATTTTTCAAAGTGAAAAGTACTTTAGAACCCATAATCGATATGTACAAATGAGGTACATCTGTTCTTTCACAATCTAGAAATTAGAATATATCGGTTTTTGGTCACCTGTCGGTTATGGGTATCTCTACCTTAGCAACAGCGGTCAGAGGCAGAAATGGAAGATTCCAGAATCCCGCCGGAATGGCCGAAAGAAGCATTCGCCTCGCCCTTTGACTCGCTCTGGCCCACTTCCGTTTCTCAAGGACTGTTCCGGCTTATAATGTCCGCGTGCCAGCACACGTACGTTCCAGGGGAGCAACGAACGAGGTTATTGTCGATGGAAGCAAAGCAGGCAGTTGAAAACAACATGCAATACACAGGTGGCTGGAAACTCAATGACACCCAATGTGCACAAACTTTAATGTTTATGAATATTGCATTGACAAATTCATGCTATTGAAATCGTTACTTGGGCTCAGACAAATGACTAGGATGGTGGGACGGACTCTTAATGCACGCTGGCCTCAAAAAAACCAGCCATGGTGAGAGCATCGCCACCCACACGCGCCAAGAGTGGATGAAAAATGCTAAGGGCCCTTCAAAAATGCCTCTTGGCCCTCTACTTTGGCGCGTCAAGAAATGGCCCTCCAAATCTATGTTTAGTTGACTGAATCTGACATTCTACTTGTGATTGGTGCATTGACTATTTGACTTGCACTTTTGGTGCTTGAGGGGCGTTTAAGAGTGGGGGAGTATGATTTCAAGGGCTCTTCAAATAGAGATGTAATATTTTATCGAGTCACCTTTAGCGAGCATGGGTGGAGATGCTCTCAGTAAGGACAGGTAAGGAAGGCTCTGCCCGCGTTCCCAAGAATCTGCCCGTGTGCAGAAGCTGGGACCCACTCGACCGCCAGCTCGGACTCCTGGGTCCGTAGGATCTGGTTCTCCAAAGGGAAGGCGGAGATGGGAGGAGCCGGCGACACCTGCGCCCCGGTGACGCGGTTTCTCCGCTTCGGTTTTGCCGCCACTTTATTAACGACCTCGACTGCATCGTCGATTCTTCGTTAATAAAGTGGCCTGGCATTGGAGCCTTCGTTAGCCATTTGTACATTACTTCTTCATTGCGAGTGTTTTGTTCTGTTTTGTTTTCATCGCCAGCCATGGCGCTGATTCAGCAGCGGGTGTGTGGCGTGCCGAGGCTCGCCTGTTGGAGCAGCAAGGAGCTCAAGCTAGGGTTGCCGCGGGGTAGTAGTTTGCAATGTGGCCGGCGAAGAAGAGATGTTGCGAAGGCGGTCCGCGCGGAAACGCAGACAGAGAGTAAAGCTGTGGCGGAATCCAATGGCGCATATACAATGCCGGCGTTTCCTGGATTTAGCAATTCTCCGGAGCACATTGGCTATGGCATGTTAGATGAGCAGAACTTTTACAGAGAGCGTTTCGTTGTGCGCTTCTCCGAAGTCGGCGATCGGGGGACTATGTCGTTGGAGATGCTTTCTTCGTTGCTGCAGGTGCGTTTTTTCGATCTTCCTAAGCTGACAGAGGTGATTGAAGAATGATTTTTGTCAAGTGTTTTCTTGTTCGGAGGACGGCAATTTTGTTTTGGTTTGGATCGGTTCTTGAAATTTGATCGAGTGTTTTGTTTGGAATTACAGGAAGCTGCATGCAATCACGTCTTGAAGATTGGCTATGGAGCCTTTGCAGGAACGAATGAGCGGATGGTAACAGTCACAACGCGAATGCATATCGAAGTTGACCGATATCCTAAGTGGTGAGTGCGAATGCAGAAGGTCTTTTTCGATTGGAGATTTCTTGAATTCTGTCGGATTGGCACCTTTTGGAGCTCGGATTTTCTTCAAATGGCTCGTATGAGAATCTTGATCGTGATTGTGATTGATTAATTTTTGCAGGAGAGACCTTTTGGAGGTTGATACCTGGTATTGCACGGAGGGACGGAACGCTGTCAGAAGGGACTGGACTCTGAAGGATGTGAACACTGGTGAAACTATTGCAATTGCAACGAGGTTAGTAGTGCTTCTTCTTTCACCTGTTGTCTTGTAGTATTAAGATCGCAGGAATTAACTGCTGTCCGTGATGAAGGTAATCATCACGGACAGTTGGTTCCGAGTCTGAGGGAAATTTGATTCCGAGGGTTAATCGTTGTTATAGGCGGAGGTTTCGATGTGACAACCGAGTGTGTATTTGATTGGAGAAGCTTCAACTGCTTCTGGCGTTCTGTTGAAACAGTAGACCGTCTAGTTTCTTGTCAGGAACTCCTCCTCGCCTTTTGGACTGATTGCAGTTGTTTCGTTACCAGTACTTGGGTTATCATGAACATGGATACCAAAGTTATTCAGCGCATTACGGACTCAATACGATCCAAATTTGCTCCATGGGCGAGGGAACCACCGAAGTAAGTATTCAAGGGCAGACTCTTTCATTTAATTTAATTTTTCTGAAAGATTGCATACCTCTCTTAAGAGAGAACTGACGCTCCCCTTTTGCGAGTAGCTTATTTGCCGATTCTTCTACTTTCAGGTGGGCTCTATCAGAAGATAGGATAAAAGCAAGCTCAGGGCGGATTCCAAAAATCAATGGAGATGCAGAGTTTCAAACTACGGGACTTTCGGTAAGAACTTTCAAAATTATTGTTATATTTTGACTGCTTTTATCACCTAGAATCCCGATCTCTTTTTGCATGGCTAAGTTCTTTCAAAGTATTTCAAGCCTTAAGACTTGGTTCGTGGTAATATTATTATTGTTAAACTTGTGGATCATGTTTTACAGCCATCAGAAAGAGACCTTGATATGAACCAGCACGTGAACAATGTCAAGTATATTAGCTGGACAATGGAGGTTCGTGTTTTGATATCTTACCTGATTTATTAATCCGTAATTGATTAGAAATTTGCCATTGCCTTCCTTTCAGTTAGTTTTGTGAAGCATGACATGTGAATAGTGCAAACTGTACCTCTCTGAATGACAGTATTAGAGAATGTGGATGGATTACGCTGTAGATTTTGTGAGATGTTGGTTGAATGGTAATTATACATTTTTCTGGTGCTTTGGCTGAGGTTTGTGCTCTTCATGCAGAGTTTACCTAAAGAATTTAGGGAAAGTCACGAAATTCGCAAGATCACACTCGAATATCGCCGAGAGGTTCAAAGGGGCGATACTCTGGAATCCCGGGCGAAGGCAGAGCTTTGTAAAGATAACGGTGCCTCAGTAGCTGGATCCGCGGAGGAGCCAATAGAACGATTTATTCATGTCATCAGGAACCAGGATGGCCAAGAAATCAATAAGGGACGCACTGTTTGGGCTCGCTCACCAAAGTGATGAGTGTAATTGGGGTTTCCTAAGGCGAGAATGATCTGCATATTAATAAGTAAGGCACTCAACCCTGCTGCTGTATATTCGCAAAAGCAAGGTGTAGCTTTAGATGCTGTTTTCACGTGAAGTGACGGAAACGTTGTATTTTTAGAAGTTACCGGCATGCCATTTCGGGCATTTGCCTCTGTAACGTATTTTTGGAGTTTACAGGCGCACTGCTGTCATTATGTCAGCATGTCTGGCACATAGCAGCTCATCCATTGAGAGAGACCGTCCTCTTCTACTGCCAAGAGTACCAAGTACTGCGCTCTAGAAACTGCCTACTTGAAATCTCAAGATTGCACCTCTCACTAGATTGCACCTTTCACCTTGCAAGTTACTCACGGGTGTCAGGCCAGAGCGTCTCTTCGGGAAAATTCTTGAGTAGGTTTTCAGACACGATATTCTCCACACCAGAAAACCAGAGCATTGATTTCGGTGCTGTCATACATACATCAAACTTGTGGTTGCTTTATGATGATATTTCCTCTTTCGAACCCTGTATTCATAGAATTTCCGATTAATTCACAGCCCAAACTATGTCAGTGGCTTGTGTTAACTATACCCTAGTTATTGCTGCAACTGAATCACTCGGGCAAGAAACCGAGTAGTGCAGAAGGGACGGATTGTGACTGAGTGAATCGCTGAAACCGATGCCTACATCTATTCATCCTACAACTTTGAGAAGTTGAGGACTATAGAATGCAAGATTTAGAGATTGAAATTTTTACAAAAGAAAGCTAAAACTACTAGTTTCAAACTGGTATAACTCAGAACACATTGGATTTCAATTTTTATAACAATTTGGTTTCTTTTCTACAGTATTATTGTAGGACATTTTCATAATAAAAAATATATATTTTAATCATGTCTTTAGTTTTTTTACGAACTTTTCCTTCTTTAATTCCCTATGAAAATCTGCGGCCCGTTTGGCAGGTTTTGCTTAAAGAGCTTTAACATTAAGGGCTCAAAGAAGAAAACTTGTTTTCTTCTCTCCTGATTCAATAAAAGTATTTGAATCAATAAAGAAAAAGTAAAAAAAAATGCCTCAACTAGATCAATTTACCTATTTGACTCAAAATGAGTGAAAGGCCTCAAAATTAAGTACTACTTCTTGAAGTAATGAATGTAGTGAATGTAGTGGTTAAAATGTGCTTAATTGAAAAATATTTTCAATTGTAGCATACTTATTTAATTATGAAAATAACAAATGGTTTCTTACATATGCCCTAAACCAAAACCAACTCCATCCCAAAGATCATCAACAAAATAAAAATGAAACATTTCTATTAGTTTATTTTTTCCAAATATTTATGTCATTTTGCAGTATGAGGCATTCTTTTATATTTCCACTGCTAAATTTTATTATATTCTCTAAAGCATTTTAAACGATTATCAATAGGAAAAGTGATTTTTGATTCCTAAAATATGTTGAAATCAAAATCAAACCATTTTTGTTTGAGATTGGCTATTTATTTTTGAATTATATGTATATTTAAGTTGCCATTTCATTGGCTCTCTCAAAACAATAAATTCTTAGAATTTTGAGATTGGATGTGAAGGTTATATGAATGTGAAGGTTATAATGATGTGAAAACACAATTTTCAAGTGTGGAATATTCAAAAGAAAAGAAAAAGAATCAATCATGGTTGTGTTGTGACATAGTGATGACAAATAGGAAATGTTATGGTGTTTAAACTAAAACATATCCCTAATTTAATTCAAAATTTGATGAATGGACCCTTAAAAACACGAAGGCCTAAAACAACTTCCACGTAAAAAATATTAATGGAATATATTTACGAACTTGCAACTTTTTCAATAGAAACTTATTAAACCTGTAGTTTAGAGCATTATTTACATTCAATGTGCAACAACTTTTTTGCTCATTTAATTGAAGCATGTTAATGACCTTGGTGCCCTTCCATAGGTGAGGGAAAGGATCAAGAAAAGCTTTATGGGACATCAACTATATTTGAATACCCCTTTACACCTACAACTTGACTAAAAGCCACCAACCTGTGATAGGGAGGTGAATGCATTAATTGATTCAAATAATTATTCAAATCCAATCAATTTTGAGAATCCATTTTGATGAAATTGTATAAATCTGAATGAACTTGAAAAATTATCATCCAAAATATTTATAGATTAACCTGTAAAGGACCAAGAATTCCAAATTGAATCTCATGATTTTTTTAGCTATTTTCAGTAGGTCTTCATGGTGATTTTTTTATTTTTATTTAATTATTTGCTTTTTGTCAACTAGACAATGTTCTTATTTGATTTTAGTGATATAATATTTGGTCACATCTCAATTATATTTTTCGCAAAATGATTGATTGAACTTGTCATTTTAAAATTATGAATTTAAGAGTTAATTCAAAATAAGCACTATATCAAAAGTGAATAATGCAATAATTGCTTCCCAAGCTTGTTCAATTCACTAGTAGAAACATTGCCCATGCTCGCGCCTGCGTAGACTAGCAAAAAGACCCACAAGAAAATCCCACATGACGAATTAGAGTACCGTACCTTCATAGTAGGTTTGTCCTTCCTCAAATTTTTATTCTTTTAATTAATTCTTTAAAACATATTTCTTTTTTCCCAAATATACTATGAAATTCGTTTTTCCCCCTTACATTTTCTTTTTCTTTTGCAAAACAATTTCTTCAGGTTTTTTCTCTTTTTTCTTTTCAAAATTATTTAAAAAGCAAAGCTGCTATGAATATAGAGTAGTTATGGGTTATTTTGGACAAGTTTTTCTAGTCTACACAAGCCGTATTTTCTACCGACAATTGAGCTAATCAAAATCAGAACAAGTAATCTAACCCTTGAAATCTAAGGAAAGGAAAGTCTATGTTGTCTATGAGTGTAACCAAAATCAAATCAAATAGTGAACCCAACACCCTGTACCTTCAATTTTACATATGAGCTTTGTAAGCGAGTCCAAGTTATCAGAGCCACCTAATTATATCTTAAGACTGTCACATGCCTTGCCATTATCTATTTATCTCAAATTGAAAGTGGGCCACGCCTCCAAGCCTTGACTCTATGTGAACTCACCTTAACCCCTAGTGCAGGCAGGAACCAGAATGTCGTCTATGGCTTTTGTCTTCCTTCATTTATACAAGAAATTCTTTCAAGCATTGTCGCCTCTGCAAAACTATGGAAATTTCACAACACACTCCCCTGTAATTCTTGTATCCTTAAAAAAAAATTGGCCTCATATGACATATCGGGGGACAATAGTTGCGCATTGTATTTTTTTGTCCACTTTGTGTAGTGCATGTATGAACATGGCAACCTCTTTTAGGGATTAAACTGAGTTTCGCCACCTCTGTGACAACAAAACTAATTTACCCTTCTTTCTAGTTTGAATTCTTTAAAAATCATACCAGTTCACTTGACTGCCTTAGATACTAGTCAGACTCACCTTACCTAACATGTATTCTCTCTTCTTTTCGCTTAACTCTAATGTTGCTCAGATTTTATACATATATTTTTTGGTTGGGATTAGATTTTTCATCCTCAAATAATGCAATGCCCTTCCACGAAAGGATCACCATTATCTTGCATGAAGCTCTCATTTGCTCTTTCCTCATCCTCTTTCCTGCAGAGATTCAGGCCGGGTTGGTTGTTTAAATCATGTGTGGTGTTTCTGATTGGCTATTCTTACGGCTGCATCTTCACAACCATCCACTGCTGGAAAAAGGCCCTCTTGTACGGTCCTTCGGATTTGTCAAAGTCAAAATTTATCAGTCATCAGCTTCTTAGGTAATCAAGTTCCGCCATCATCTATCATCATGAGTGAAAGTTCAACTTTTTCTTTATTGTATGCCGAAAATATGAGGATACAATCAGTAATTTCCAAGCCGCATTTTCAACTTCTATAGTCACCAAATGCAGATAATACCCAGGGTGCACTCTTTATGTATCATAATAATAAAAACTCCGGTCTCCTTTCACGGCCGGCGTGAATAAAGTGTATGTTCGTAATGGCAACGAGTTAGTGTCCAGCAGACAAAGGGAATCTTATGTATCACATTAGAATGATATGACCTTGGCATAACGTACATTCATGACCCCCTTTAAAATACCGAGAAAATATCCCATGAATATATTAGAACATTCTTATTTGTTGGCTCTAACCATAGGGAAGACTGAGGCATTGTGGGGACACTCATATTTTGGGCTAAATACCACGGTAGCAAATATAGTCCGTCTATGATTCCACTGAAATTCATTCTCGTCTTTCACATGTTCTATTCCGGTCAGAGCTCCTCGTAGCGCAGCTGCTTGTTCATGTATACATGCGTAACGTATTCAACCTTATTTTTAGACCTAAATATACTTTTTGTACATTTACATAGTATAGTAGTGTTCAAATTAACCCTTAAATATACAAAGAGCCATTTTTGACCAATATTATACACCAATATTCCAATTTATTTGGCATGGTTTCAAACCTCCTATGGGTTTAAGATCAAAAGTGAAGTTAAAATTCACGTCAACATGGTTTTAATGAGCTATTGGGGTCTCAATTTGGAACTTTCTATCTACAACAAATGTTAAAAATATACAGCAACATATCAGCCTTTTAGGAGTTAATCCTCCTCTAGTGCACTCATGTGATTCCTCAGACACATAAAGAGTGCACCCCTAGGAAATAATAACATTGCTGCACATAATATTCTATTACACTTCATGCTTTACTACCGTAATGAGGAAACCTCCTATCATTCATGACTTGTATCACTTATCATTCATGACTTGTATCACTTGTAATTCATGTAGTAAATTTTTCTCACTCATGACCCCATGGATGAAAACTGCTTCTCAACTTTCCAATGCATAGCTTGTCTCTTTTGGTATGGACAAAAGAATGAATAAATGGACTATAAGTAGCTCTTGTCAAATGTTGTTAGTAGAGTATGGTCTTCAAGATGGCTCCCATAGAATGTTACGTATGTTGCAATGGATTTTGCCACTACTTAATTTTATATTAAAAAATGAAACATTGGAAAATTACATATAATCAATGATGAACTCGATGATGAAATTCAAAGTTTTTGAACTTAGAACTTACTAGACCACTGCATTCCATATTTTTACTTGGTTTTTTTTACAATATTTTACGTGGGTGTTTTTTGACATTTTAAATATGGCGATGAAATAAATAAATAAAAACATGCATATAACAGTATAACGCTCTTACTAACCCTTCCAACTTTTGTAGTATAGAAATTATTATTATTATTATTATCATTATCATTATCATTAATTTATTGTCTGTTTCTTTGTTTATGGTTCTTCCTTTTAGAATTCGACATTTGGCTCCCTACTTTTTAGTCTTAAATAAAATAGAATTGTCCCTGTATTTCAATCTCATGCAAAGGAGTACTACTTTCAGCTATGTACAACACGTTGAACACCAAAAAATGTGTAGAATAAGCCAATTCATGAAGTACCTTATCCTATGTAAAAAAAATTTAAAAAAAATGGGCCATTAACATTACAAACAAGCATTTTATTTACGTCGTCCTTGAAAGAGGTGGGAGTTTCTATCTATCTATCAATAAAAAAATTTAAAATGCACTTCCCATAAGGTAGGAGCTCCCAATTCCGATAGTGTACCCAATGTCAACAATTTCTACACAAGATAGTCATTTCGGAATGCAAATCTAAGCAAGTCATAGAAGAAAATGTCATGTGACTACCATGTGAAGAAATTATCGACATTGGGTACACTGTCAAAATTGGGTGCTCCTACCGTACGTCAATTTCGATTGCATGCCATGACTTATGCTCAGCCTGGTAAGCGTCACTCGAATACACTGCCATGATTCCGGAGCTTCTCAACCTATTGCAGTTTCCAATATATTTTGGATGAATGATGAAATGGACAAACAAGTATCATATTGTACCATGGTAGCTGCACTTCCGAAAGTAGGCGAAGATCTAGTACTCATCATTCTGAGCAGCCATTTTATCTTTTATGTTTTTTCAACACACACCTTTGGAATGTAGTTGGGTAAAAAAATAATAATAATAATCAAAATCAGATAGAAACATCCATATATATACTCTCATCCATAAAATTATCTATTGTAAGGCACTCTCATACTTTGACAATTTCATCTACTTTTTTGCCCACTGTAAAAGTGGCCACTCCCAATATCAAAATCAGGTAAAACTCTGGCAAAAATTCACCAATTTTTCTTTTGTTAATTCTGAGCTAGAGTAAGGTAAGATGTCCTAAAACCACCACCTCCCTCAATTATGACGTGTACACTTTCCTTGGGGCCACCACAGTTGAGACCCAAAACCACCAATTTCACTATTCAAGTAGACCAATGGCACGCCAAGCATTGCGAAGAAATAGTTGGTGATTTTGGGTATCATTATGAGTGAAAGTTAGTACCACATGGTGTGGACATGGGGAAATCTAGAGGTTTGATTTGGGTCACAGGTTACTTTCCACTTTGGAATTTTGTATAAAATTGACAAATGCAAATTAGATGTTGCAAATTTTTGCAATCCTCATATATCGAATGTGGTCATATATTTTTTTGAATTTAGCACTGCCAAAAATAGGCCAAATTGCTTAAGATGGTGGTTTTATGACAATCAACCTTACAAAATGGCAGCATGGAGCACCAAGTTGAATACCACTAATGTTATATAAGTCACTTTCAACGCAAAATTTAGTGCTAAACTCCACTCATGAGCCGTCTCAAGTGCTGGTTCTCAAGAGGTTTGGGTCTTGCAGATTGGATTGCTTGCATTTATTAGAGAAATTTGCAAAGTAGCAGGTTGAGTGGTCCTCCTTTCTATCTTTCTGTCCTCCATCTCAAATTTGATAGAAAAACAAAAAGATTGATCTAAAACAAGATTCAAGGTGAGCAAGAGGTTGTTTGGCTAGGAATGGTGTTGGCCAGCATTTGGAGATGGCTGGAGTTATCAGATCTACACTGAATTACTTAGTGACTTGTTGAATGGAGTTTTATAATCCTTAATACACCATAATTGTAGATTGATAGGGTAGGATAAACAGCGCCATCCCCGCAAAAGGGCCGTGAAACTCAACCACCCAACTTTACTTTCCGTTTGTAAATCTCATACTGTTATTTTTTTTTTAATAATCTGACACTGCTTTTGTTCTTCAAATTCGTCCAGGGTTTTTTACTGACACAGTATCAGAATCCAGTGATTTTGCTACTTTGCAAATTTCTCAACACCCTGGCCTAGTTTGCATAGTATTTTCGATGGCTACTCTTAAGACCACAAAAACACACGCCCTCAAAACTTTACACAATCTATGGTGAGAACAGGTGAATCAACAAGCATGTGCTTGAGAAATCTAGGGAATTACAAACAATGATTCCCCTATTGTGATTATATTACCAGCAGCCCAAGGGCCTGAAAAAAATATTACAAGGAGCCTCAGATAATTACATACATGTGAAGTAATGTCCTCTAGTTAGTTCGTAAGGTCTGCTCGCTCCAGACTCCATTTCACAAGCGGAAGAGAAGGTGCAGACCTAGAAATTTGCTGAAGAACGAGAGAATCAGGCTCCTAAGAAGGAAGATGCCGACTTAAAATACCTTCAAAAGTGCTATACAGGTCCTTGTTTTCTGGACCGAAGATTTCCACCGCTTTGCCTAGAGTCTCCTGCAGGACGTACAACAACGTGAATTATAAATGAATGTTGGATATGAAAACCACATGTCCAATGACTTTGTAAAAGCCAAGAGATGGCACAAATAGTCTAAAAAGTGCGTACATGTAAGCCACCGATAATGCAGGAGTTTCACACTTGAATACTGAAATGGTAAGAAAAGAAAAGCAAAAAAGCATTGAGGTACAGAAGATTATAAATCTTTGCAGTACATTTTAACATTTGCAAACAACCTGCTTAGAGCAAAAAATGAGAGTTCCATTATTACCTCTCGTGTCTGACGGTGTGCATTGAGCTCCTTGATGTTGGCTAAAAATGAGCTAAATTGATCGTACGTTAACCGACTCCTGCACTCGAATTCAACCCAGTAGTTCGTTAACCCTTAAAGGTCCAGAGAGCCCTTTCCGACCAGTATTATACACCAATATTCCATTGTATTTAGCATTGTTCCACACCTCCTATGGATTTAAGATAAAAAGAGAAATTAAAATTCATGTCAACATGATTTTGATGAGCTATTGGAACTTGATTTGGAACTTTCTATCTACAAAAAATGTCAAATATACGCCAACATATTTACTATCCCCATCAGCCCTTTAAGGGTTAAACGTGCCCACGCTCCAGGCAGTGAAAAACGACTCAATAGCACAGGTCAAATCACCAAGCTTAAAATAATCTATTGCATTTATGACACATTAATTTGACGTAACAAGTGTCCAATCTACCTCAAATAAATAGCTTGGAATTTTTTTATCTCAAATATGTTTAGCATGTCACATGGGAGCCATATAAAGTGTCACTTCTTTATGTTCATTTTTTGTTACGTAGACTTGTCACTTTAAGCCACTGATGTCGGCGCAGTTAGTTGACATAACTTGGCATTAGTAAATAATTATAGTTAATTGGTGCTAATTGGTGCTAATTGGTGCAAGATTAACATGCGAAGCAAAGAAGCTAGAGACACGAATAGTAAAAAAGGGATATATATGCAAACCCCACCTAGCTTGACGGAAAAACTCCTTGCCATCCAATCGGGATGCGCGTGCTGCCACAAAACATTGAACACGAAGAATTAGTTGCATAGAACAGTAACCACACTCTCATAATAATAGCCTTTCTCCAATAGGCGCGAATTAACCCGTGATGAAGCTGGGAGTTTAATCAGCTAAAGCATGAAAACAACCACTCTCAAAAGTATAATATAATTTCTTCAGGTTCTTTGTTAACCCCTAACTAAAGCTAGAATGGTCACGCTGTTTTTTTTTTAACAGTTTTGAGTAGGTCATATTTGGACCTCCTCTTGTTTATTTTGACCAACACATGCAATGATCTTCACTAGTTCCAGTGACATAAAATTTGGTCCCATCTAAATTATATTTTTCACAATGTGATCAATTGAATTTGTCATTTTAAAACTGTGAATCCTTGGTTCAAAAGTATAATATAATTTCTTCAGGTTCTTTGTTAACCCCTAAGCTAGAATGGTCATGCTGCTTTTTTTATTAACAGTTTTGAGTAGGTCATATTTGGACTTCCTCTTGTTCGAATTTCTTTCTATTTTGACCAACACATGCAATGATCTTCACTAGTTCCAGTGACATAAATTTTGGTCCCATCTGAATTATTGATTTTTCACAATATGATCAATTGAATTTGTCATTTTAAAACTGTGAATCCTTGGAAGGGGAGTGATGAAAGCTTCTTTACATTGCCCAGAGCCACGACTTGGAGAACTCGAGCGGCTGCCAGCTCGGCTACTTGGCAACGAAATGTGCTGAGAATCAAGCGCAAAATTGGAAGGCAACGGTGACCCCTTCTTGGACTGCGGTGTCGGTGAGCCAGTTGGAGTAAGCCGTGGAGTCAAGGATGCCGGTGTTCCTCTTGCGGAAGTTCTGGCACTTGGAATCTTGGGCGTAGTTCGTCCACTCTTGGGCTTTGCCACTGTAACTGTCCTCCCAGCATAAAATTTTCAAAACCATTTAGAGGAGAATACATCATCATAGGCTGTAGTCACAATATAAAAAATGTTATGCACGTCAAAGAAATAATCTAGTAAGATTTGATTAAAGACAAATCACTTCTTGTAAACACCCAACTATTTAACCCCTAAAGGACCATAAGGCCACTAGGTGGCTCCTGTTTTTTCAGTGAGGTTTTATGTAGATTCTTTTTTGTTAATTTTATTTTTATTTTTAATTCAACATATGTAATATACTTCACTGATTCTAGAGATATAAAATTTGGTCCCATTCAAATTATAATTTTCACAATATGATTGTTTAAACTTGTCATTTTAAAACTATGAATCCTTGGTCCTTTAGGGGTTTAAAATACTCTAGCAGGCAATAAGCTCAGCAGAATGGACTCAAAACAGTAAAAAGCCATCACCTGATTTCACAACAATAACATCATCCTCAGCTGACTCCGCAGCCTCTGTAAAGATATATGCCGTTAGAAAGCCAGCATCACTTTAGTACTTCGAAGGATTTTACTTTTATCTTATAGCAAGTCATGTAGGTTTCCATTCATACTGAATATAATTTCAAAGAAAAAGACAAGCAGTTACTCGTTGCTGACTACATGCATAATGAGAAAGTTCATCAAAGGGTCCAAACATTAGCAAAGACAATTTTGGTAATTTTGCAGATGGACTGAAGAATTCAAATTATAGAATACAATTGATGGTTGATTGCAGCTTACGTGATGCCTTCCATATCGCCGAATTTGGGGGAAGTCCTCCACCATCACCCTGAGAGTCATTGTAGGTTTCTAGTAGTTCTTAGACATTAGATGCAAGTGAAATTTCCACTGCTCTAACTCAGCAAGTTGCTAAACTCTTATCAAAATCATTTGAATGGTTTCAGAACAGAAATGAAAACGTACGCCGGGTCTATCATCCTCCTCCTGAAGAGACTGCATGAGTGTCCGTTTGAATGTCTCCAGCTGCAAAGCAAATTGGCTACATTACCAAACACAATATGTGTCGTCCAGCTATTCCCTAAGAAAACCAATAGGCAATCACTACTGAGCAAGACCTAATTAACCCCTAAAGGACCAAGAAGCCCGTATCAGACCTTGTGTTTTTTTTAGTGGTTTTGAGTAGGCCCTATGTAGACTTTATTCTATTCAAATTTATTTATTTTTTGACCAACGCATGCAATGTTCTTCACTGATTTTGATGGTATAAAATTAGGTCCAATCTGAATATATTTGTGTCAATATATAATCAATTGAATTGGTCATTTTAAAACCATGAATCTCTGGTCCTTTAGGGGTTCAGCATGGAAAATTAGAGTCCAGCTCCATCGCATACTCTGCATAGATTACTAACCTTTGTAACCTCCCGAAACAACCTTTTCACTTGAACTGTAAGGGCATTCTTCTCATTGACCAGCTTCGCCTGTCAAGAAAGAGCAAAACAATCAAGCTCAAGATGAATCCATGAGTTTTTCCAAGGAGCCTCTTTCCCGTCAGTTGAAGAGTCAACCATTTACAATGCAAGTGTCATCCAAACAGGTGATGAGATCAAGTTCAAGGTTCTATGAATTAAAGATGTTTCCATGAGATGGAATACTCATGTTTCAAGGGTAGTCTAGGCTTGTGAATAGGACCCTACCACTTCAAACTCCAACAATTCATAAGAAATCCTAATAACACCTATTTCGGTGCATTGGAATCCTCTAAAAATGGGAAAAAAGACACCCCAAAAAAATAACGAAAATCACTCAAGCAGCCACCAGAGTGGACTCTATATACAATCAATCATTCCTCACTAAAGATTGAAGCAGCAATCCAAATTTCTAGTTGGAGAAGACTATACTACAAACCACGGGAATGGACTCCGTACTTCACTGGTTGTTGCAGACCCTATACCGCACAATGCTTCATTAAAGAAGCAGAACAACAATTCTGAAGACCAGAGGGCTATATAAAAGAGTCTATTCCAGTACCCGGGATTTTCACCCATCCCAGTGCTATACCGATGCCGGAGGCTCTTAACTTCAGAGTTCTGATGGAATCAAGTGTAGAAGCCTCGGTACGACCGTATCACTGACAAAATGTATTACAAAATGAGTTAAGTCGAAAGCACTAAAGGTTGAAGCTGCAGTTGAACACACTACAAACCACGGCAATGGACTCTATAAAATGAAATATTACTTCCCAGGAACGTCGCCCATCTCGGTACTACACCGATGCCGGAGGCGCTTAACTTCAGAGTTCTGACGTAGTAGCCTTCACCACAGATTCATCATCTGACAAACTGGGTTAAGTCGAACGCACTTAAGTGGAGCTAAGGATAACAATCTTGAGGCAATTCATATATTCCTGACTAAATAAACCCCACGTCTCATTGTAATTGCTTTCTATTGTACCAGTTGGCCAAGTACTGACACGCAGGGGCTGCATGCCTAGTTGGTTACCTGCTCGTCCATGGACAGTAAGATCTTGGCATTCGTTTCTTGTAAAGCAATTTGGGCTTGGACCATGCGCTCCTGCAAGCTGAGCAGCACGTGTTCCTTCTCCGCCAGTTTCTGCCGCAGCCTCCCCGTCTCCGTTTCCAGCTTCGACATCCGAGTCGCCACCGCACGGGCCGTGATACGACGCGCCATATCCAACTGCAAAGACGGATCCGAAGGCAACACCGCCATCAGTTCCTGCGACAACTCCAATTCTCCACCTCCATGGTTGCCCATTTCCACGGACAAAAACTGAACCTCCCTCCAACACTTGCGAGTCTACAGACGTTCCAGCAATTGCAAGGCCATGTCTTAGAAGAAGAAGAACTCGGTTTGCAAGCTCAATGCGAACAAGAGGAATGAGAGACGAGGAGAGCTTGGTTTGCCATTCCTAAATCACAGTAAGAACTTTTTCTTTTTCTTTTTCTTTTTAATATTGTTTTTCTTTTTTTCGTTTGATAAAACAAATTAACAGATTATTTTCGAAATGAAGCAAGTGTACATTATTTTCGAAATGAAGCAGGTGAAGCAATTGATTCTCCTGATGATTAACTTAGCGAGTTGGAGTTTAAACTGAATGCGCAGAATTCGAACCCAGTTTTCAGTTAGCAAATTGCCTGCCAGTACACGCGCAGGGCATGGTGGCCTCCGTCTTCAATGCTGGTGGCCTTTCGTCTTTCGTCCATCCATTGGGGCCTGTCCATTCGTGCTATCCAGGTTGAATCTCCCTTAATAAAACATGAGTTGAGTTACTGTCCTTGTCTCTTAACTTCTTAACTGATTATTGTTGTCGTAACAGAATTACCGCCGCTGCAGCAGCGCGATCTTAGTGAACCACTCGATCCATGTGCGCTTATCCGTGGCAATTATGAGCTCTCCGAAGCCGGCGGACATGGTCCCAACCTGCAGTACTACGGTACAACAACTTTTTCATGAAAACTCGCCGTTGCTGGATTAATATAACTTAAAAACCGATTATAACTTACAATCCCAGCGCCAGCATTGAATCTTCAATGTCACTGGCACACAGCGCTCAGAGAGACAACGAATTCCGATCTCTGAGATTCACGCAAGCAACGGAAACAATGCAACCAAACATATCACGTTAGTATTAATATGCTGTGTTTACAAAACTCCACAGCAGTCAATCGGCTGCTTGACTCGATTTCAATTCCAGAATTAATGCAGTAAGTAATTCCAATTCAACCAATGGGAAAGTAGTACCTAAAGAGTAGTACATACAACGCAAATGAACTGCGTAATCCATAGGGTTTGAGATTCAACTATCACACTAATCTGTCCATACTTCACACTCCTGACCAAAAGTATACAACTCTTGCGAGGATAAAATTCAACTCTGGTATACAACGGAGGTGGTTTAATTTCACTTCCTTCCACTACTTCCAAACTTTCTGTGAGATCTTTCAGCTCCACGTGACCTTGAAAGCTGGCAAGAGTGTAGATTCAAGGATTCCAAACGCAAGCTTTGTCTGCAGTGTGAACAACAGACACTAGAATATATCCCACGTAATATCTCTTGATGGTTGCGTCCAGGTCGGTGAGATTTGACACTTGAAGCTCGAATGGGATCTTCTGGTACCAATCTCTGTGTTCTCAGTCGCCGGTACAGTAATCTTTGTCCTTTGACCTTGGTGCGTGTGGTACATTAAGTGGCAGTGGTGGGAATATACAGATGAGAGAATGAAAGGATGTCGTGATACGAACAGAGATATTATCAATGCTTCTCCATAGAGAGTTGCTTTACTTCGCAGCATACCAATTCTCTGCGTAATCTCCATCGACGACCAACTCAACATCCAAAAAGTTTTTGCCATCAAAGGGATACATCATGGATTGTATCACCAGGTCTTTGGCTTCTGCTGCAGACTCCGTTGGCCCTTCTAAGATGACCTCGTCGTGTACCTGCGAGTTCACCCAATTCCAATCATTCCCGTGTTCTCTGGGTGTACTAAATGCGATCAGAACTAATGCTAAAAGCAAACAAGAATGGCTCAGGTTTTTGCTAGAATCTCTTGCATTGCGGAACCTACTCCTAGACAAGAGGGACCGCATAAAAAGAGTAGGTACCTCTACTACTCTACTACTTGTCCCCAGAAGGAAAACGTTTAGCCAAAGGCTGACCTGTAACAGGAGTTTCCAACCAAGTTCCCGAAGCTTCGCGTTCCGCTTGATTTCAAGCATAGCGCACATTGCAACATCTGCCGCACTTCCCTGATCAAAGCAAACAAGTGCTCAGACAGGCATACATCATGGATTGTATCACCAAGTCTTTGGCTTCTACATGCAGCGTCGACAATACAAATCAGGCACGCTGAACTTCACCATTGGCACCTCACAAATCATGAAGTTTGATATTGGGAAGATCGCCGTTGGAATTGCATCCACGTATATGTGCTTACCTGGACAGGAGTGTTGATAGCAGCGCGCTCCATATGGGACCGAAGCAAAGAGTTGGAAGAGTTCACATCAGGAAGATGGCGTGCACGCCCCAATAATGTATGCACGCACAAAGTTTCATGAGCCTCCTGCTTGCGCTTCTTTTGCCAAGCTAGCACTTCAGGCCTATCACTGTACCAAAGATTCACTGTAGCTTTTGCCTCATCCAAACTCACCTGCGAGAGAGAGGAAAGAAATTAAAACATGAAGATTAAAGCCAGAGTTTAAACAAGCGCTGACAGACCTGCAGAAGCTTCAAGTCGATAAGCAAGTAATACTCGGAACAATACCATTTTCAAACCTGTGCCTCGAACATTACCCAAAAATCACTAGAATGCTATGGACCACAGTCTGGTGAATAGTGATGGATTCTTCAAGATATTGCACTCTCAAGGCAACAAAAACATGCTATATATGACAGAAATCTCACCTTCCAATCCTTAGCCAGCCCCATAGCAGTTTTTCCGTATGCAATTGAGAAGTTCAGCATCTTCGCTTTTCTCCTCTCCGACCCAAACATATCCTAAGAAGTCCACACCATAAATATATAATGAGTACTGCAGATCATTTGTTATTTGACGAGGATATCTTACTATTCGCAATAGGATTTACAACTAGACCGTATTAAAATAAAAGATTTGATATGCTAATCCATACAATGCCACCCTGTCGGTTCTTCCCAGGTTGCTGACCATGATCTTCCAAGTCGGTTTAAATATTATGACAGGCATTTTCTGATCGATAGTGCGTCAATCGAATTTCAGAGTGAAGATCACGTACTTTCAACAGTGGAGCAGGTGGTTTCCCTTGGCCTTCCCACTCGAGCAACACTCTCCCTTTTTCAACAGCTTCACGAACATGAGGGTACATGTTCATAGCCGTCCTTGAATGAAAGTCACCACCAGCTTTGAAGGCCGCTTTCATGCTCTTGCAATCTGCTAAATGAGCAAGTAACCGCAACTCCAACTGAGGCAGCAAAGACCTCCGTGGTTTAGAATTGGCTCAACTTATATGATATTGATTAAAAAATATAAAAAAACCAAGAGACATTCCACACAACCATCTACAGCGGAAAAGCTGACGATGAGAAGCTACTTGGATAAGCTTAACAAACAGCGCCTCACACCTGCCCATAATCAGCAACGACCAAACTCTTTCCAGGAGCAGCAACAAAGGCTTGACGTATTTTGTAACGGTCTTTTTCTAGAGCTGGTTGATTCTGCAACAAAAACAATGCAAGAAAATCAATGGTCGTGATGAGTACCACTATGAAGACTTGTTGAAACCTAGATCAGTGACACAACATACGATGTGACAAATAGTAAGCCAATGACTGCAACTATCGATTAAGAAGTTCTTGATTTTTGTAGCTATAGGTAAATGCATTATCGGAATTAGCAAGAGAAAGTATACTGTAATACAACACAAACATTAAAAAAATCTAGGTATGACGGTACTAGCACATACTAACCTGCAGACTTGGCCTTCTTGCAGACAATCGCCCGGTTTCAGTATTGATGTTCAAGGAACAATGAACCCGACCATCAGAGGTACTCTTGATATCGTTGCCCTGCAGGATATCTCCCATGTCAATATTAAAGAATTTGGTAGAAAGAAAGGTCTTGAAAGACCGATGACTTACTTAGTTAATATGATAAAAATAAATAAAATCTACTATATGATTAGCTATATCCTAGTCAAGTTAGGTGATCCATTTTAAGCCTTCACAGTTCTACAATGTAAATGAACACTAGTTTTGGTGCATTTTTCCGAGAAATGAAATTGGGAGCCATGAATCTTGTAGTCCAGGTCACCGAAACTAGCCGTGGGCGCTAGAAACATTTTCGAACAACAGATGTACCTGTAAAGGCTCTATGAAGTTCGACAGTAAAGTGTTGATTGAAGCAACTTCACACAACGCGGCTAATGCCATGCACGCCTCCTTGCCTTCTTGACCTTTACCAAAGGCCTCATATGCCTTGCCATATACAGACAGATCTTCTTCGTGGTTGGACTCCACTCCCGCTGACGTCAGTAAACCTCCAGAATCTTCGATGTTCTCAAGGATTCCGTCCTCAGAATCAGCTTCCAGAGCAGTATAGTCAATTGCAACTTTACCTGCAAGTGCCTGAAATACAACATAGACAACACAGCATTCAAAAAGCTGGGAAAAAATATCACTTCATGAGAGTTCAAAAGTAACCAGCAACCCCCTTAATCAGGCCTAATGATTTTAATGGCCAAAAAAATTCGTTTGAATATTCCAGCACTCATCAAAATATAGATCGAAGACATTTTCTCACCTTGATTGCTGCACCACCGACTGCTGGCCATCCAGAAGACGTGTAGGTGTCCACAGGTATTTTAATGCCAAAATTCGCAAGCCCTCTTATCACAATGGGTTTTGTCTTTTTGGCAACCTTTTTCCCCTCCTCAATGAATCCGTCAGTATTGGGCACATTGAATTCCCGCTCCATAGGTAGTACTTGGTTTGCATCTTTCCTGCAATTTAAAAGGAAACCTCAATAACCTCAATCTGTATCCTGACACGTATTCTAAGTTAACAGAACCGATGACAATTCAAGTCAATTGATTGTCATAACGTCTACAGCATGGTTTACTTGAATATCGAGGAATCTGATGTAAATTATAATTGTCTCGAAATTCTTGGATAGTCAAGAGCAATTGAAATATCCTAATCTACTACTGAGAACGAGTTAAACACAAATAGCAGCTACTGGAACCAGAGAAGGCATTGCAAAGAACTACCTGTTGGCAGTGCCTCCAAACAAAAATTGGCGAATTTGAGCATCACTTCCAACGTTCATCAATGCAGCATCTGGACAGTATTTTGCCGCCCATTTCCGAAAGCGGCTAACTGAAATTTGTTGTTGATTCCTTGCAACTTTCTCTATGCTAGCGAGGTGATCACAATCCACAAGCATTCCATCAGCCTCCATGTTCACCAAAACTTCTCCAAACGGCCTCCAGTACTTCTCGTAGAAGTCATACATGGACCCCGTTTTCCCCATGTCTGCCACATTCCATGGAGTACTTTTCAGCTTCTGCTGAAGACTTTGCCAGAGGCGCCATGTGCATACTGCATCAAACGTTGAATAGTGAATCCAAGCATCCCGCCGCTGCTCGCCTCTTTGCAATTCCTCAACCGGAGGTATCGTTTTGATTTTACCAGGAGTGCCATCTTTTTTCAAGTTCGCCTTCCCAAACAGATCTTTCATTGACTTCTTCCCCGCCAATATAGAATCATCCATTTCACTTAAATCCCTGACATAACTATCCATCACTTTCTCATCGGCACTTAACACTTCGAGTGAGTAGCCCCCTTTGGCACCCCTCCTCGCTGAATCATTTAAACGAGCCAGGTGCATAGTGTCCGCATAGAAACCTTGAGCATGTATTCCATGTCTGCTTAGGATATGCTTGTCAAAACTGTAATTGTGCCATACCTGCCGACATCACCAAACGCACTGATTGAAGATTTTATACCAATCTCCCTCGATCCTAAAAGCTTAAACATAGACTTAATTTTATCCTTAATCGATAACCCATGTAAATGTTTGTTATCAACGTTTGCTTAAAATGACTGATCGTATAGTAAAACAACAGGGCAAACTTCCGATAAAGTTCGTCCTGTAGCAGGAAAACGGAACGAGATGAAGGCACCCGGTTAACTACAGTAGATCCACTGAAACTCCATGCAAACTATTTCAAATTCACTAAATTGTAGACGATGAAATCTCCGTAGAGACCTTTCTAATTTTAAATACTGCCCACACCAAACTACAAAATCTAACCTACAAGTCAAGCCCCTCGTCACATGAACCAGACAATAATTTCAAATCTGCGAGATAATGATTTCTCTCAATGCATACTAGATAGAGAAGTAAAAGTCGTCAGAAGACCTACCTTGTTGATATGAGGATCCTCAAAATAGCGTTTAAACACTTTCAGAACATCCTCCCCACCATCCAGCACATCCACCCAAAGACGGTTTTTTCCATCTCCAAAATTCGCACTGGGTCCACAATAGATGCTGAAACATGTAATACGCCCATGTCCAACTGGACTCTCTTTCTTAACGTCTATTTCTCCAACCTGGAACATCATGAGCACTGAGTTCACTAACCCAAAATGGCACTATAAAATGAACATTATTGCACAAGAAAGAAGCAGTAGCATAGTAAAAATGAAATGGATGAGTGTTCAATCGAATGCTTACAGTTAACAGGCCGTTAGAGTCCAACGGCAAAACAAAGGCGTTTGAGCACATACACTAAAGCCTATAATTCCTCAGCTCAATCAATTGTGCACAAGTGTAACGTTAATATATAAAATGACATGCTAGAGACTGTCCACACAGACAAGAACACAACGGAACATTACAGAGTCAACTGGATTAGGAATTACTAAAGGAGTACCTCAGTATCACAAGCATGCACCAGATCCTTGTACTCGCCCATCAGCTGCTGAACAATTAGTGTAGCCTTTTCAACGCTATCAATGATCAGAACAGATTCATTGGGAAACAATTGTCGTTCCTCAAGCAGATCCTTGTTGGAGGCCTCCACGGGATCGTTTGTGCCAGCGACCTCCCTTACATCTTTCTCCGCCGGTTGCACGGCGACTGGTACTTTCTTCGCTCTAGGTTTGCGTTTGGGCTTACTCTCGTCCACAATACCATCGACGCCTGCTTTCTTAGCAATGGTCCTCCGTCTCGCAGGAGTCTTCATAGTTTTGCCGCCCTCAGGTTCGTCAATGTGACTTGTTGATAGGTTTTCCTCAAATTGTATTTCAAATGCACTAGGAGGTTCCGACCCCCATTCAGGGATATGCTCACTCACCTTCAAAGGCTCAAAATTATCTTGACGTTCTCGTGCAACCGCTTCAAATATCTCGGACTTCTTCTCACGTGATACTGAAACCAAACGAAAAGGCTCCGATTGGATTTTCTTATCCACGGTAGGGAAAAGCGATGAGTGAGGATTCTCAGGCTCCACCTCGGCCACTGTCCTGAAAGACAATGCACTCACGGACTTTGCTGGCTCCAATAGACCTAACTTTTGCGCAGCCCTCTCCCACGCTTCCCCACGTCCGGAGTCCAAACCCTTGGAAGTCACCGAAACCTGCGGAGAGAGCAGTAAAGGCGAGCTTTGGTTTTGCGCACTGATTCTGCCAACACGACGAGCATACTGAGGAAGGACGGGTGCTGAATTACTTGCTTGAGATTTCGTCTTCGAGACTGCCTGGTAAGCGACTTTGACAGTCCGGCTGGGAGCTGTCCATGTCGGAGGAGATGACCGAAGTACAGCAGATGACATTCCCGAGGGCCCAAACTGGAGTGCCGTGTTAAAACTACTCGCTAATAAGTGCGGCTGAACTTGTTCCTTCGTATATTGTGCAGGACCTAACACTGGATTCAGTGCCGTCGCTGAAACCCTTCCTGTCCTCGGCACGTCCATGTATCTCCCGTTTCTGGTCAAAAGCTCCTCTGATTCTAACTCGGTACTTCCCCAGTGAGAGAGTTTACAGTCTGCACCACTACTAGAATTTAAATACTCAAACCTGTTGCTCGCCGCACTAGATTTCGTCCTAGAGCTTCGCGTCTCTACTATCTGCCTTGCTCTATGCTCAACGCCATAAACACCTCCTCGTCTAATGGTTGCCAAATGAATAGTAGGCCTAGCTAGAAACGTACGGTAGATGAAGGTCCCTTGTGACGAACTCATTGCACTCACATTTGAAATGAAAACTCTGCGATTATGCGTCTTCCTTCTTCCTGCCTTCTCGTCGCTACGCCTGGATGCAAACACACTCTTTCAGTATCGAAAAAAGTGAAGGAGATCCAAAAACCAAAAAAACTATAGAATTACCAAAATGAAGCAACTACACCTAAAAGCAACACTCCAAAATCTTGCACAATAAGTGCACGTTGATTTTGAGAATGTCCACCAGGTACGTTCAAATCCTCTTGCCTAAAAGCAACACTCCAAAATCTTGCACAATAAGTGCATGTTGATTTTGAGAATGTCCACCAGGTACGTTCAAATCCTCTTAGATTTGCAACAAAACATTTTAAAATTCAAACATTCTAATGAGAGAAACTATCCTCAGGAAACTAGCTAACCTAGATGGAGAATGTGAGTAGCATTGCACGAGTAACGCCTAAAAGCTTACCAGTTACGGGAGTCGTCGAAGAAGCCAGACCGCAAGCTCGCACTGCCGGAGGAACAGTGGCTGCACAAAGGGCGGGAGAAAAGCTGTTGCGGCGGAGAAAAGAAGCCCGTTCCGGCTGCTGTACCCGGCATCCTCGCCATGCCTAAAATTTCATCTGCCACCTCCCCGACCTCTCCTTCCTTCGCTGCAGCCGATCAGAAACGCCCGTTCGTCACATCCCTCGTCCCCATTCGCCACCAACTGAGCTCTCCACCGGCAGCCTCTCAAAGCCCTGACTCAAAAAAATTGTAGTCGAAAACCTATTCTACCTCCGAAATCGCAAACTGGACCTACGACGAAAATTCTTTAGAAGCAGCAGACGGTGTGAGAGAAGGCGAAGCTTGCGAGAGCGGAAAGCGAGGTGAAGGGTTTTAGGGTTTTGGTGCTGAGAGAGGGTTTGGATAACGAAGGCTCGCTGGGCTTATGCCACGCCGGCATATTTCTCATTCGTCCTTTGCCCACGTTTTTCATCTATTTTTGACACGATTTCTGATCTGATCACTAAAACTTTAACCCTTCAGTGCCCAGGAGACCATAATGTGGTCATTCGGTCATCGGAAAAGGGAATTCCGGAAAATCCGTAAAGTTTCAAGTTTAATACTCTATGGTTTAGAGTTGCACAATTCTTAATGTCATCTTCTGGGGAAAAAAAAAATCAATTTGGAGCTATGCAACTATCAAAATACCTATGAACAAAACATGAAAATACTGCAAATACTGCAAATACTTGAAAATACAGTAAATACTTACGAATACGGCATATGTACTATGCGGTATTTCTTTTGTTTAGAAGTTTGTTATCTTGAATTATTTTTTTGGATTGTGTTCTCTTGTTCATGTTCCATTAGTGTATCAATTCCGATTTTGATCAATGTACGAACTCCTTTCATATTTTAACGTATAATTTTT
Source organism: Pohlia nutans (assembly GCA_022496805.1). Classification (NCBI taxonomy): domain Eukaryota; kingdom Viridiplantae; phylum Streptophyta; class Bryopsida; order Bryales; family Mniaceae; genus Pohlia; species Pohlia nutans. Next base: position 6,844,857 of record CM040102.1, read on the forward strand.
GTCCTATACCGTACATGGATAAGTCACTATCACTTGTAAAATTCACAATAATTATGTGCGAGTCAGTTCTTGACATAAAAGATTGCAATGGAGAGGTGTTGACATAGGTCATTGCTGAACCTCTTCACTTTTATTTTTGAAAATTTACCCCAAATTCTATTTAACTTTGAAGTCGCACATCCTCCAAAATCTCATTTTTGAGTGTGCATTATACGGTTCAAAGACATACTATAATCTTCCGATCCAACGGTCGGATCTTACCAAGGTTTAACTAGCACTTGTTTGATTAAGCTACGCTTACATTTATACGGTTAAATACTATAAATAGTTTCCACAGATTGAATAAAGAGATTTTTAATAAAAAAAACCACCAGAAAACTCTGGTTTCTCCAGAACGACCCTGGGCACTAAAGGACTAAAATACAAGCGGGCTATTCGCGTGGTATTTTCCCCAAATTTACTTTTATGGCTTGTTTATATTGTTCACTTATGTAACTTCTTGAAAACGATGTGTTTCGGTAGTCTCTTCCGTGGTGGGACAGAGACAATGAAAGGTGATGAGCTTAGAGCATGTTTAGCATTGGAAATCTAAGTCAATGCCATGTAGTTTCAAGTTTCAAATTAGCTTTGGGGAGGGACTAGCTCCAACAACATTTTGTTTATCAAAGTAAGTCATAGTCAAAAATATTGAAAATGAAAATATTGAAAAATATTGAAAAAATAATAATTTTGATTCTTTTTTTAAAAAACAGTGCATGGTGGAACTAACATAGGGGTTTGAATCACAGTATGTGGGGTAAAAACATGTGTTGCATGTTGGGGTTGGATCGATATATATTAAGAATCTCCTAATGCATGACAATGTGTGGACTCTTTCATACTCTTGTTTGGCACCAACAATCCCAATGCGCCGAGCGAAGCTCTTATGGCAAAGAAAACTCAAAGAACATGTTCTTCCATTCCTTAGCGTGATAGCTTGTCCTGCTAGGGACGTAATTTGAACTCCAGCTTACCTACTACCACTACCCTAGAATTAGTCTCTCAAAAAAAAACAGCTCCAATAATTACAAATTTAAATTTAATACATAAACAAAAAAAAAATGGATATGTTTCACTCTAGTATTAACAAGCAATATTTACAAGTTGTTATGGTACAACTTCATGCAATGTTTCTACGTGGTTGAATCCTAGGAACAAAGCGACAAGATTACCAAAAAAATAAATTAGGAGCCTCTTTACAAAAAAATAGAAACGGTAGTAATTTGTTGAAAAATCTACTGAAATATATAGTTGGAGTTATAATTCAGACAATACATATTTCTAAGGTTGCCCCTCGAAATAACCTATTACGATGGCAAGATAAGGACAATGAAATTTCCTACCCCTGTCCTCAATTGCTAATTTGTTAATTTTAAGTGAAGTTTAGTTTGGTGAGGTAGAAGTTGCAACATCACGTCATAAAACAAATGATGATCCTTTCAATTCAACTATCACAATTTTTATATTCCCTTTTTTTTTACGATCCGAGCTTCTATTTTGTGTTTGTTGTGATATAATACTAAGCGTGACGATAAGCATAATAGTGGACTCTTATAGCTGTGTACTCTTTGACTCCAACGTTGCAACAATAAATTATGCAACAAGCAATGACAATAAATATCTTCTTTACAATAAATATTTTCTTTTCAAAAACAAAGGATGTTCAATTCTATTATTATTTATTTTATGAAGGTAGTATGAAAGAACAATTGTTGACATGTAGGTGATAATATTTACTTTTCTATAGCATCTGGACGATGTCATCCAATTTGCTAAAGAAATTATTCAAATGCATTGCCTTCAATATTGCAGGTGTAGGTTTTCAAGTCGATGTTGGTCTCCCCCTAACTCTGTAACCAAATCGCTTCACTTCAATCATTGCTAAGTGCAAACACTAAGTTACTATTATCAGAGAGGCATTGGGAAAAGGATGCAAACAAATAAATGAGAGAGATCCAAATTGGATCCTGTAAGAGTATTACGCTTGAAGAAATCAAACGAGAAGAGTTTATAGGACACACAAATGCAATTGACAATTGTAACCACATGGCACTGAACGTTCTCCGCATTTCACATAACCCCTAAACGTACCGATCCTTTGAACACAAGTAAATGCTAGCCTCATAAATAGATATTAGCATGACTTAGATGTACAATAGGTGTACATGAGAGGACCATTGCATGCATGAAATCTACCCAAAAAAATTGACATACTTGCATTTGGGGACCTCTTCAATATTATCAACATCTCCCCATCACAAGAGATTTACTCTAATTGGTAGAGAATTTAATACGCTTGCAAAGGTGACTTGGATGAAAGTCATCTGAGATTGTATGAGAAAGTTACAAGGATTTTAATCCATTTGTGATCCGGTTTCTGGACGCTGGGAAGTTTGGGGACTAAAGTATTGAAATGGGGACATGTCGCAGAGAATTTGGGAGAATCATAGAAGACACAATGTCTATATAATGGCTTCGTTGGCAATGCAAAGTGGTCGTTTTTACTCAAATACTACAAATATATCGCATTGGCATGATATGACGGAAAACAATGATTGGCCTTTGTCTTTTACTCACGGCAATAATTGGTCAATTGACATACTACTAAAATAGGATTAATTTTTTTCATGTTGAATTAGAAATATTGGTTAATATTAGGCAATGTTGAAATGCTAATATGTAGTGATGACATGCCAACTAACAAATAACACTTCTATCAACACGCAATTCGCTATTTATGCACTTGGCCAAATGCGTTCATTTCATGAGCAAATCGTGCTTAAAAAATTTGTGTAAAAAGCTCTCTAAAAAACAGCGATTTTGTCTCTCTACAAATCACTTACATTGTAAACAAACAATTCTTTTATTTATTTTTTATTCTTATCTTTATCTTTTCTTTTATCTTTTCTTTATCTTGTTTCTTTTATCTTGTCTTCTTTCTTGTCTTCTTTCTTGTCTTCTTTTTCTTTTCCTTCTTGTCTTCCTTCTTGTCTTCCTTCTTGTCTTCCTTCTTGTCTTCTTCTTCTTTTTCTATTTTTTTCTTCATACCTCTTGTGGCAGCTGCAAACCCTACACCCGCACCGAGGAAAAAAAACCAATTTTTTTTTTTTTTTTTTTTTTTTTTTTTTTCTTTTTTTTTCTTTTTTGGCTTAAGGCTCATGAATCCTAAAAATAGAAAATTTTAAATTTCTAAAATTAGGGTTCAGCCAGCGGCTGAACCTAAATGGCGGTGGAGGAAAAAAAACCAAATTTTATTTATTTATTTATTTTTATTTATTTATTTTTTAATTTTTAATTTTTCTTTCTCTTTTGGTTTTCGTCTTCTTTCTTGTTTAGGGCTCATGAACCCTAAAAAAAAATTTAGGGTTCAGCCGCCGGCGGCTGAACCCTAAACGGCCGGAAAAAGGAAAAAAAAAAAAAAAAAAAGTTTTTTTTCTTTCTATTTTTAGATTACTGACGGCTGAGGGTGCGCGGCCGCGCACCCTAAGCCTCTTTTATCCTCTTCTCTCCTCTCCCTCTCTCTCCATCCCTCCCTCTCCATCCCTCCCCTCTCCTCATATATATAGGGGAGAGGAGAGGGTCTCTCTCATTCATTCTTCAACTCCTTCTCCCTCCCCTCACCTCTCCCCTATATATATATGAGGAGAGGGGAAGGAGAAGAAGAGGAAGAAGAGTCTTTGGGTGCGCGGTCGCGCACCCCAGCGGCTAAAAATAGTAATTTTAAGAAAAAGTCAAGAAAGTCAAAAAAAAAAAGTTTTTTTTTTTTTTTTTTTTTTGGCATCTGCCATTCAGGGTTGACCAGCACCCCACGGCCAAGAAAAAGGGCAAAAAAAAAAAAAAAAAAAAAAAAGATAAAAAAAAAAAGATAAAAGAAAAGATAAAGATGAGAATAAAAATTTATTAAAATAATTATTTGTTTACAATGTAAGGGATTGAAGAAAGACAATAATCGTTGGTTTTTAAAAAATAAAAGTTAGACAAATAAAATCATGCGCTCGGGGACGAAGTGCATGATTATATAGCCAAGTGCGTAAATAGCGAATTGTGTGTTTATCATGTTATTCAACTATGATTTTATTTTTGCAACCAAGGAGCAAGTTTAAAAAACATTGACGTTGGATCATTCCAAAGGATTCTTGAATTCGTTAGAAGCCTTGTAAAATACTTAGAGTTGTAAAGGAGTTATGAATTGACCTATGAATTTCAGGAAGTCATTGAGAGACATAAGAATTCGACAACATATGTGCTAATGTGTAAAGAAATTATTCCTATCTTTGATCACAGTTTATTTTTAGTCAGTCAAACAAAATTTGAAGACCATAGACTTGGAATCTCATTTTAATAAGTGAATTTCATATGAGTGAGCTTGGAGCAAACCTTGTAGGTAGAATTCCAAGGGAGCCAATTGATTTTTCCTGAGGAAATTTGGCAGGGTTGTCTTGCCCCTTCATTCCATTTATTTTTTTTCTATGGAGAAGAGGTGAAGCTAGTGTCTCAAACCGTTGGGCTTAGGGCCCAACTTCCATTCACCTGCAAAATGTCGAATATAAAAAGAGCAATGACGCTAGAGAACCATTCTATAGATGATTTTGACGAGATTAAAACTTCACTCCTCATTAGAATTGCAGTTCTTGCGTGAAAAGTAAGTTACACTATAGCTAATTAGAGGCTCTTGAAAAAAACTATTCATCTATTTGAGATACGCAGAGAATCATTCTTTGGCCTAAATTTTTTTAGCAAATGTCCAAGTGCATATAACGGTTGTTGTGGGAAAAAAAATCATACTTGAGATCTTTTAACCCCTAGCTGCCCGAGCGACCATATATGGTCGATCCAAAATTTTAGCTCGTTTGTGTGTGGGCAGTTAAATTGCTTTGCCCGTTTATAAACTTTTTACGGGCATTATAAAAGGTTGCCTTTTGGATTTAGGCATTTTTAACCAAGAAGGGTCAATATTTGACTTTAGAGAGGCCCTCAAAGGCATGTATGTCTTACTAGTAGAAGAGGGCAGTATTGGAGAACCAATGAGAAAAGGCCATCTACTGAGCGGTCAAAGAAAAATAAATTGTGGGGAGTAATGAGTCTGGCTTTTGGTAGAGTGGAGTGTAACTGGCCCTTGATTGGAGCAAACAAATACCTTGTATGGCACAAAAAACCATGAAACTGTAGCCAATGAGATTGCTCCATGTTTGCAACCTCCTAAATGAAAGAGAAGTGCAATGTAGCCACTGTGGCAGGAGGTAACGGCCATCTTATGACTTCCAACCGCCTCTACTACTTTCACAGCAATAGGACATCAAAATGGCTGTGGTCACAACGGATTGAAAAGAGAAAACCCACAAAAATTTATACCAACACAAGGTTGCAAAGTAGTCCAACTAACAAATCCATAAAGAATTTTATAAAATAGACAAACATTATGCTAAATAACAGTTGGTGAAGGTTGAATGCAACCACTACAACAGAAAACGGTTCCGTTCCGATAGAGTTTCAATATAATTCTGTTAATGATACATGTTGGTTAGAAACTATTGATTCGGAATAATCTTAACATAAATCTCTTCATTGGGGCCATGGCTTTCAGCATACAAAGTAGTAAAAACCAACATTGTAATTTATTGTCTTTTGGGCTCATAGTGTCATTTTGGATACTTACTTGTGGTTCTTGAATTAATTAATTAAGGTGGGTGCCCTGGGATCTAAGTGGCAAATTCTGAGCACATCCACGTAGAAAATAACAATAAAATCAAAAAACTCACCAAGATGCTGTTGAACATTCTTCAACACGCACTGCTTGATAGACATACTCGATTCATGATTAATGCAAGAGCAGTATACGAAAATTGCAGACGTTCAACGAAATTCAGAAAGGAATTCAATAACACATGAAATGTGGGACCATCATCTTCAAACGAGTTGGCAAGCTTTGCAATGGAATTGTCAGGGATCGGGTCTGCACAAAGTGCAACCCGTTGGACTTTGCTCTCGCATGGCGTGCAGCCTTGCTCGCCCGCGATCTTCCGGATCTTCCATCACCAAACACGATCTGCAAGAAAAAAACAACAATGTGCTGAGATACTATTCAGAAACTCAACTAGGGTTTTAGAGATTTGAATACACAAACCATGTGCCACTATTTTGTCATTGCACAAAAACTCATACAAGATTACAAGTGCAGAGTTTCATAAAGTAAACCAATTTGCTTTTGCATAAAACCTTGACACCGATCAATGCGCATACACCAAAACAAAACTTGCGCTTCACACCACAGAGACAGCAAGAGTGACACGCTAGTGACATGGCTAGAATGGCAGCGCCAGAAAAGAGCTGGGCTATTGAGGGTGAAGCGAGGCTAACAGTTGGAGCTATAGCGCAAGTGCCGGGAGGAGCGGCAACGTAATTCCCGGTGGCTGTGAGGGAAAATTTCATGCCTTGCTGGCAATGTGATGGAAACTCTAGTCTTTGTAATGCGGATACACTCACAGCGCACAACACTCATAGCGGAAACTCGATCGCCAAAAACTCAGACTGGAAACACAGCCATCGCGCTCAACTCACGCTCGCTCACGCCAGAGCCAGAGCCTCATCGCTATCGGCGACCCCTTCTTGTTTCTTCTTTTCACTCGATCTTCCTCAAAACTTAAAACGGAAATCAATGCCGCAACAAAATTCTCTGCAAGCTCCTGACGCTACAAGATGCGCACACAATGTGATTCCGCAGAAGGTGCGGACGAGCAGATGAGCAAAGTGCGGATAAACAGACGAGTTCTCTCGAACACCCGAGTTTTCTAGAACACGAACAGACAAACCCTAATTTTGCCCGAGTTCTCGAACACAAACAGACCACGCTTGCTCGCTCCTGGACCCCCGCAAAAAAATTTCCCTTGCCTACGTGGATCTCCGCGAAAAAAATTCACAACCCCCTTATCTACGAGGACCCCCCGGGGAATTTTACACTCCAAGTTTTCCGCGCCTCGGGTTTTCTAGCCCAGAATATTTAAATATTAAAAATGTAAATCTTTTAATCATATATATCGTTCAATTTACCTCCTTGGTTGTGTTTTACATTGCATCTTTGCAAAATTATCGTATTTGAAGATTATTTAAGGGCTTCGCATTGCACTAAATATGGTGATTTCATTTTTTTAATTCAAATCCTTCACACAAACGAGGAGAAAAATGTATTCACAAATGGGCTGATATAATATAAAATACTCGCTACAGATTTTATCTCACCTGCAAGAGTATACATAACAAGTGTCAAACAAAGCGGGATGGAAAAGCCATTCTCATTATTTTCAGCTTCAATAAATAAAAAGTACAGTCAAGTTTGAAAATGGTACCTACGTACAGTCTCACCCTTGACCATCATCTTGCTCTGCTGAAATCAACAGATAAATGTTCACTCTGTTGATTTCGATGGCATTATGGATCTATTTCACCATTGTTTTTCAAAATTTGTTGGAACCAACAGAAAATAGTTGATTGTTTGTTGATTTGGACTACGATTTCTTGTAGAGAACAAACACATTTATAAGGTTGAACCAGTCAAATTTGAATTTACAAATGTCTATTGCCATACAAATTTAGCACGATGGACGAAATTCCAAAGCCTCCTATCCCTCTTTCCTACTTAGGAGGACCAATAGACATTGTTCGAAATTGGGTAAGGTTGCAAGGTGCAAGTGCACAATAGGAGAGAGTTATTCTAGCAGCATTAGATTCAAACTATCTTACAAAGTTGCCCAAGCTAAAGAAGTGGCGAGAGATTGGCACAACTCCAAGGAATAGAACTTTTAGATCTAGGTACTACCAACAAGTAACTTGCATTCTAGAGTGGAAAGAGAGACATGTGGATAAATTTTCGGAATCAGTAAGAGACACTTTGAGGACAATAGTGTGGCGAGATCATGGAGAAGAATAGAGAGTCATGGCAGCAGACTATACTCAATGCATTAAAGAGAAGGGGGCTTACACGCTCGCACTCCAATAGAGCGATTTGCAATGGCCAAGGGAGGTGAATCCAAGACGGAAGGCACCCAAGTTGGCAATCAAAAGGTGCACATCAAAAACAACAACAGAGACACAAGCACCATACACAAAAGGGTGGTCAAAAGAACGGAAACGAGTGAGAGAGAAGCTGAAGATTGCAACAAAGTAGAGAATTGTGACCGCGTGCAAGACACCTATAACATGAAACGAGCAAGGACAGAAGAGGAAGACAACGGAAGATCTACAACCGCCTCTTGAGGGACATCGCAGGACGTGTCCTTCCAAAGTGGTTCCAAAGAGATTAGATTTACAAAGTTCATATTGCAAGAACGCGATGTAGCAGTAAGAGTTCCAATGTATGTTTTGAGTGAACTAGAACAATCAGGAGAGGAAGAACAAGATTTAGATCGGGTATTAGGCCTAGTGCAAAGAGTTACATTGAAAAACAATCAAATGCTAGAATGTATGATGTTTTATTTGCTGATAACTGAAAATTAGAAAATGTATTCTAAGTGGATTCACAGAACAAATTTTGAGGCATGAACAAGATTCAAAAAAACCCTTGCAAAAAAATCATTTAACATGCAACATGTCAAGTGACATGAGTCAGAAGATGAAGTAGGTAGTAGAGTTGGAGTAGACAATTGGCCGGTAGAATCAGAACATTACCTTGATGAGCAAGCAGCCGAATGGAAGACTTGGGCAGAAGTGCTTGTATCAAAGATCAAATCTGTCAACATAAAAAACAATGGTAGAGCGGTGAGAACAACACAAAATAATGCGGCAACAAGGAGAGAAACATGTCATAAACCGGTTTTAGACTAAAGTAATTTCTGTAGTAGAAAAGAACAATGGGGGAACGAAACAAACTTGGAGTAGTTGAATGCATCAAACCTACAACAGAAGAAAACATTGAGGAATGAGGGGATCACAACCATACTTGCTGAAGCACTGAGATTTGAAGTAGCTGAGACAAGGGTATTTGCAATTGTTGTTCTACAATCAGAATCGACACTCCATCAGGAATTTCGGACCCCACTGATTCTGCATGATTTCAGTGCGATTTCCGATATTTCAAGGGTTTGCACAGTTTTCGCACTGATTCCGCATCGTTGCGTCATTCATCGCAACTACACTGATATGACACGATGTTCGTACAAGCGGATATAGTACTGATTCGACACGATTGATACATCTATTAAAAAAGTATGAATTCAGCGCTCTTTATACTCGTCAAATGTCGTGTTTTAATCGTCTTTAAAACTACACTGATTTAGTGCGTTTTTCGTGCGACATCATCTTTTTCATATCTAGATTTTATTTTCTTTCTATATCTAAATTTGATCAAAATAATATTACTAAAAAATATTAAATAAAATATTAAAATAATATAAAATAATTATTTTCCTCGCTACCCACTTTAACTACACGGAAATTGCCCGAACCCACGATGGGGCCCACCATGGCTTCCCAAGCTCTATCGCCGATGGCGGGATTTGAACTCACGACCTCCCAACTGTCAACCAAGCTCCACACCACCAAATCACCACAAACTCTTGATGCATAGAATGGAACTCTTTTGGTAATTATAAAAGAATGAAACCATTGGCAATTTTTTGCCATGTGTATATAATTTTTTTTTCAAATTTTTTTTTTGCACTACAACATGCAAGGCTTTTCCTACATCTATAAATGTTTTCAGAATATTTTGAGTTTTTTTTTTTTGGCCAAAATTGTGATAGCAGATCATGGTTGTGAGCTGTTTTTTTTTTAGCGGACTTTGAATGTTTTTAACTATGTGAAAAAAACTTTTTTTCCAAATTTTTTTTTGCACTAGATTATGCTGGACTTTTTCTAAATCTAGGATTTTTTTCATAATATTTTTAATTTTTTAATTTTTTGGCAAAATCGTGATGGTACTCGTGGTAGATCATGGCTGTGAGCTGTTTTTTTTTTCAGCGGACTTTGAATGTTTGTAACTATGTGAAAAAAACTTGTTTTCCAAATTTTTTTTTGCACTAGATTATGCAGGACTTTTTCTATATCTAGTGTTTTTTTCATAATTTTTTGATTTTTTTAATTTTTTGCCAAAATCGTGGTGGTTGTGAGCTATTTTTTTTTTGCTCCTATGATGAAAAGTACAATTATAACCAATAATACCAAATTTGAATTCTAAAAATATAAAATGTTATTTCTTTAAAATTTTAATGTGTATTGCTTCTAAACTCTATAAATGTAGATCTAAATTTTTTTTGGGAAATTAAACCGTAAGTATAATTTAAAGAAGATTCTTAGAATATTCCAACATATTCCAAAATAATATAAAATATTTTGAAAGATTACAAAAGATTCCTAAAAATATATTAAAATATTGTACACGAATGTCATACGAAAATAATTTGCATTATAATAGATACTGAAATTGCACGAATATAGTAAAAGGCATTAATATGATACGTATACGATTCTGAATCCGCATTAACTAAAACCGCATGTTATCCGTGTCTTACTAGCCATGTAATGTAGATACACGATTAACGCATGGATTCCGTCAAGCACGATTTTCGTGCGGAAACAACACTTTTGTCATAATCATTGAAAAGACACTGCATCGACATTTTAGTAATGCATGTCACTTCCGTACGATAACGACACTTCTAAATGCACGTATGACGTGCGGAATCAGTGTTTAACGATAAACGCACTGAAATCGTGCAGAATCAGTGGGGTCTGAAATTCCTGATGTCATACAAGCGCAGGGAGAAATAGAGCACAATTCTACAGCCATGAGACATTTAATAGTGCCCAATAGGGACAAGTGGAGAGTAATCGAAGGTGAAGTAGTTGCGGAACCAAACAACAAGGGTTTTAGAGATACAACAAGCAATATAGTAGCAGTAGAGAAAAAAAAACGAAGATGCACATCATGAATTTCCGACCCCACTGATTCTGCACGTATGTAAAATAAGAGCTGAATTTTTTACTATTATATTTGGTGCGTCTACCGAGAGTGAGAAACTAAATTTTTCAGTTTTGTGTGAAACTTATTTTACTATCAAAGCTTACGAGTGGGAGGAAGAATTTCGAGTTAGGAATTTTAACAACTTTTTGCTAGGGTCGTTGTTACTTGGTAGTTTCTTTTGAATTTTACGAACATCTTGTACTGAGACTCTTCCTAGAGTCAAATTTGCATTTTCCGATAATTAGATAAACGATTGCGAAAAATGAAGAACGAGAGCATTTTCTGAAAGCATCAAATGTTTCATCTTCTATTGCATTTTAATTTGTGCTTATTTTGAATTAGACATGAAGATTATGTGAGATTCTATTAGTAGCTCGTTGCAATTTAGACGTCAAATTGAACAAAAACAAGCTTAGATGGCGTTAATCAAATTCAATAAGGACCAGTGTAGATATATATCTTCATACGTGTGAAAATTTTGTGTAGTCTGTTTAAGGTATGTTGACACTTTGCTTAATGAAGAAATTATCAAATATAAGTTTTTGCAGGATTTTAATAAAATCTATATACAAAAAGAGGTTGTTGTGCAAAGGTTAGTGACTTTCAAAGATGCATTTGAGGTTGCTTCCAAAGGAAAAATGGTCAATGAGCTTATTCTTAACTTCATTCCCATCGACTATCAAGTCGATGATCACTTACTGTACCATCACAATCTTGACTAATATCAAGATCGTACAAGAGCGATTCACGTTCATCAATTGATATTTATGATAACTCAAAAAACTCAACACAATTTCTAAGTTCAGGCTTATCGTAACATGTAAGAAATGAAATTAAGTCTGCCACAAAGGGATTTAAAGAAACATTTATGCATGGGATGAGGTCTTAAAACGAGCAAGTTCCGTCTTTGACCATGGACCATAAATCTTTGGCAGTGGACCTGATATATCTAGATTATCTTGTATTAATCCTGACTGTCATTATCTAACTTATCATACGACTTAGTTTTGACCGACGTAGGTATTTCAAAGAGAACAAACGATAAGTCAACAATGCCAACGACCACCCATACTATAATAAGCATCTCGTTAATTTAGCTCTACTAACATCTGCTTCAAAAACTCCAAAGCATGACTAATAAGAATTTCAACAAGAGGCTCTAATACCACATACACAACGTATGCGAAAAAAATATTTTGTCGAGTATTGGATAAAGAACAAGGTTGTGTCATTCATTTGAACAACTGATTCACTTGTCGCATTTTCTTAAAGCACGCATGAAAAAAACAGACTATTAATCAAAAACATAATAAGGAGGTGTCTTAAGTGCATCGCCTTTATGAAAAACTAAAACTTTAATACAAACCTAATCGTGACGAAGAATTTGATTTCATTGAAATAAAAATAAAAATTTATGATAAATATCATCAATCACGGTGGCTTGTTGGAAAATAAAGTTTGTATTGTTATTATCACTACAAGGAAATGTGTGTTTATATGACAGAAAGTTGACACGAAATTGTCCAAGATGACAATAGCGTTTGTCAGGCGGCCTGCTTTTGTCAATTCGGCTACTTCTGTCAGATTCCCGTCAATTTTTTGTCAATTTCATAGTGAGGAGTACAGTGTGAACTCGGGCTTCAAACTGCAGTTTTGAGTGAAGCATATTTATCTATGCCAAACTGAATACGTATTTTCCATGGTGAAGTGATCTCAGTGTTTGTTTGTTAGTGCTGAAACATAAATGTTGATGGTTGTTCACAAACATACTATATTTTAGACTCTGCAATATACATTTGATATCACTGAGAACGATATAGTAAATAGGGAAGTTCTAGATGCACATTTCAAACAAGATGCACATTATTCATTCAATCTTGCTTCCAAAAAAACTTACGTCATCAACCTTGTACTCTCATCATGTTGTAACATTGAAGAACCCACATCGCGACTGTGCATTTCAAAAATCAGTGGACGGATCTACCATTTTCAAATGATGATGTTGACAGAAATATCCACTGATCTAATATTATCACTTCTGTATCGGATTTCCACAATTGTGGACTACAAATCAATCCAGACTGTAGAAATACGTTGAACACTGGATACTAGTTATGATATCATCATTCACACTCCCTGAGTCGGTGAATATTTCCATGTCCTATGTGTTACAGTGTTAGGGTCTCTATTCTCCAACATATACGGCTTCCACACTTTGAAGTGTCACGGTATACTGATTCTACCGTTCCCTGTCCAAACCACATATAACCTTATTGCTCATATTCTCGTACGAGTGCCACAACAGTTCTAAAACTCAATTATGACAGGGGACAACATGTTTCACTTAACCCCTAAAGAACCGCAGTTTTCCCTCCTTTTTAGCATCATTTTCACCTCTTTCTATGTATTCTCTTGTGACCATTTTTTCCCCTCTTCATAGAAAATAGAAAATCAAACATTTAAATAAAATTTAAGAATATTTTTAACCAATTTAACAATTTTTCCCATGTCCTCAAGGACGGTCAAAAAATCCCCAAAATACTGAATTTTATTTTTTTCCACTTCAAACGCTATAATCTTGCAATCTGTACGGTCGATTTCCATGAAAATTTTACCATGCACTCTCCTGGTAATCTTTAACAAAATCCTACGGTTAAAGTAGAAAAATAATCATTTCAGTGGTTGTTTCTGGGCACTAGCCACACATCCCATTCTCCCCAAAAAAACCCCTTTTGTTCTATAAATTCTATTTAAAAAGTCAGAATCTATAAAAAAAAAAAGGTTCCCATTTTTGTATTGTCGTACCAAATTTACATGAATATTTCCAAACAAGATAAATTAAACATTGGCACCATGGGAACCTACCCGAACATTGAACTGTCCTAGTTAGGACACTTAGTCCTTTAGGAGTTCATCCAACGTCAGAAATTTAATCGTATTCAAAACTTCAAAATACGTATTACACTATCTGACCAATACCCAATGGCTTTTATATGACAATGAAAACACATGTACGAAACTGCCACTTAAAAGTCCGTATACACCGTTCCCTCTGAAACAAGTCATGAGGTTCAGGGAAAAAGATAATAGACTGAACCTGATTTTCAAAAGACGTCGCTGTGTTCTCTCCGACACCCTTCTATTTGCACTCCAATGCCGTCGACGATACCGATCATACACTCTGATCTCACCATCTTCGATGTGAGTACTGAACACTGCTTAGCTTTCATTTGCAGAGTTTGCTTCCTACATACACAGAGTATGGTGTACATTACGTCACTTTCCAAATCTGCTTATATGACATCACAGGTTCATCGAATACGGAATACATGTACAGGGAAATCTCTGTAACAAGAATCAGCCGAAATGACATTATGCATGACATCAGGCATTTTCATGAGTCCAACAAACATGAATATCGATGACTTCAGGCTTATCCTTACATATCTGTAATGAAGCGTTCCTTAAAACAACTGTTGAAAACATCCCACCATCCTATGTGACAATTCTAAACAGGCACATTCTACTCAACAGTGAAACTTCACAATATTTCAGTCAAACGTCTTTGCCCCTTTATTATTTATCACTACGCATATAAACATAATGTTGAAGAGATAAACACTACTCCCTCCGGCTCAAAGTTATTGTCATGTTTGAAAGTCATGTTCAAAAGTGCTTTTTTAAGTACCTCAAAAAATTACTAGCTACTGGCTAATTGTATTTAGGTTGCACTGAACACATGCCATGTTCTCCATTCACCCAAGTGACATAATTAGGAACCGTTTTTAAACATGTTTCTTACAATATTATCAATGAAATTTGCTCCAAGAAATACCAAGTAAACAATTAGGAGAATAACTTTGGGATAGAACTTCCCAAACCTTACAGACTTTGACAACTGACTACTTCTTTATTTCATTCTCTGCACATTACTCTTTCTCTCGTGAATCCCCACACTTGTTAAAATTAAGAGACATCAACAGTTTCTCTTTAACAATTCAACCTTTTCCGATTTTTATAATGTTTACATACACTATATTAAAGTGCACACACCACAATTGGCAGACATGGCACACCATATGTGTACTAATACCCTCGAAGTAACCACAGTGAAAGGTTTCTGCGTTATATTACAAAACTATGACAATTCCCAGATTCAGTGCTTTGCATGTACCAAATTCGGAAAACTTACCTCTCCAATTGCACTATTGTTTGAATCCGTTCCAGAACAGTGAGAGTACAGGTTTGCCGAAGACAATGGATCGGCATCGGAGCTTGTGCCTGCACTGCTCTCAGTTTCTCCATCGACATCGAATCTTGGCCTGACGTTTCTGGTGCCACGGCCATCCTGTGGCGCCCTTCTCCTGCGACTAGCGCGTAGTCCGTGGTCAATGTTTTCCCTGTATAGCCTTTCCTCTTCATGCCGCTCATCTTGCTCACTGCTCCCAGTTTCTTCCTGCACTGCAGCAGCGTTTCTTGCATTGTTGGCACGCCTGCCACGAGTACCTCCCCGACCACGACCACGACCACGAGCCCCGCGTCCTCCACGTCCGCCCCGATTAAGTCTTACTAGGGGTTGAATAATTACATCTTCTCCCGTTACTGTCGGTGTTATTTCTTGCTCTCCAACATCACGATCTGGACGCAAGCCTTCAAAATCCTCATCTCGGCCCATCTGAAACAATTCAGCATCCTCTTCGTTGGCATTATCTGGAAGTACTCGTCTCCCTCTTACTTCCTTTCTCAACACTACCCTCCAGCCTGGAAGCTCCCTCGCAGTGGAATAAAACACCTGTTCACATTGTCTTGGAAATGCAAAACTATCACGGCAAACAGTACCATATCTTCTCCCATAATTAGCTAATGTGAAGCCCCGTTTATCCTTTTTTATGGTTGCATTGTCACCAACGTAATTTGCCTTCACAAAATCACATACTAACACTACTAAACAATGTCGTCTATAGTTTAACTCCAATATCTCTTCAATGTGACCTACATACTCTACATCTGCATTCACTTGGTCTCCATCTCTAGTCCCATTCCTGCATACTTGTCTAAATGTAGCTGCCACACCACTATCACATGTTTTCATGGGCAGCTCTGAGCTAATAACTCTGTAATGGTTTCCAAAAGCATACATTGATTTGTAAGCAGGAGCTACAGGCAACGGGCCTCTCGCTGTGTCGAGGACTCTTGGATCCACTACCTGACCATGTTGTTGCTCACGTCTTACCTCTTCTAGTATCCATTGTGCAAAGTTTGGTAATTTCTGCAGTTCTCTTGGATATGAAAATCGCGTTCTCCTCCTGCCTCGACGTTGTTGACGTCTATATACATCTCTGTCGTGTTCTCTCTCTGTAACTGCCTCTCCATATTTCCTGTGAAATTTGCAGTCAAATAATTAGGCCTCTCTTACCATAGAAGTCACCATCCACTTTGTACAATCCCAATGGCTGCTGTTTTCACGATATGAACCATTTCAGGACCAAGATTTCATTTTTTCAACACAACAAGTCCAATCATTCATATATGGAAAACTCTGATCCAAAGAGGACCAACTTCTATATCCCCAAAATTAGCAAAGAACATTGCATATTTTTAGCAAAAACTTAATTAAATTTGAAGAATTAGAAGTTCACTTATAACCCACTAAAAATTGCTAAACACCAAACATGTTAGCATTTTTTCATTTTTTTGGCAAGATTTTCACATCTTTCTATCTATTTTCTTTTGAATATTTTTTTCCCTCTTAATAGAAAATACCAAATCATACATTAAAAAAAAAAATCAGTTTTTTTTAAATCAATGTAACAATATTTCCTATCTGATCGAAGACGGTAAAAGAAACCAAAAATACAGCAATTCCATTTATTTCACTTCGAACCCTATATTCTTTCAATTAATATGGTTGAATTATATGACAATTTTTAAGAACGATCTTCTGGTACTCTACAACAAGATCCTACAGTTAACCCTTAAACGTACCACTCCTTTGTAGGAAAGTCAAACTAAACAATTTACTGAATTTTTGCCTTCAAGATTTATCAAAATATATTTTGTAATATTTTTCATGCATGGAATTGAATGTTTCCTATGAGTCTTGAAATTTTCAGATTTTTTTGATTTAATACGGCATTTTTAACAAATTTTTAAGTCAAATACTTCAAAAAATAATTTTTATTACAAAAAAGCTTTAAAAAATTAATATCTTTTGGGAGCACATACAAATTACAATGGAGAATCACATGATATGTTTTCCATAGAAACTTTTTATTTCAATTTTGAAATTCGAAAGCTGAAAATCCCATCATTCCTATGTAGTGTAATTCAAACCTTGACCTACAAAGCTTGCACAAGCAATAAAATACTCAATAATTGGAATTTTTAAGATTTGAAAAGTGGAGTACAAACTAGACTTAATAAACTTCATTTTCTTAGTTGGGTGTATTAACAACAAAAGTAATCTTCAAGATCAAAATTGGGTTTGACCAACAAACATCCAGTAACTGGATGCCTGGACGTTTAGGGGTTAAAGTTCAGAAACCAAACAGTTTCCTATTCTGTTTTTTTTCCTTGCACGCACTTCCCATACTCCCCAACAAAACCCCTTTTGTTGCATAACTTCGACTTCAGAAGTTGATATCAACCCAAACAAATGAAAGGCCAACTTTGTATTGACTTACCATACTGGATTTAGTTAAAAGGATAAAATAAACAATTGACAGCACGGTTGCACTTCTTCCGTTCTGCACAATATTATTCTCACATTCACGTACTCGCACTTCACAAATATCATCGGAGTTGTTACAATCACTGTACAAAAATTATACATATTTTTCACTATCACAACGTCTACTAAGTGAGAAAAAAGTAGCCTACTCCCTGCGGGTCATTTTCATAAAAATGTTTGAAACTACGGTTTGAGAGGGCCAATTCAGTAGGTCAAATAAAATCTTCCTCGTGGCTAATTTTACTATAAATGCAATGAACACATTCACTATTCTAAAATCAATGTAGTGACATAATTCGAACCCTGTGTTACTCATGTTCCTTGCATTATGATCAATGAAATTAACTTTAAAAAGTACCAAGAAAACAATTTGGACAATAACTTTGGGACGGAGTGAGTTCTAGTGAGGAAGTTTTACCATACCTCCTATATGGCTCCATGTGTTCAGTGTTGTCTAATACAAACCTATGGATGAGGTTTAAGAAATCCGGTGTCATTTCTCGTTCCCGGTTTGCACCTTCTAGTATTTCGTCATACATAGCAGGTTCCTCCTTGTCATCCCATGCACGCTTTGTGGTCGGGGTATACTCCGCTAGATACTCATTGAGAAACCCAATTGACTCTTCTCTCAAATATCCAAACGCCATACTTCCTTCTGGTTTGGCTTTGTTCTTCACAAATCCTTTCAAACCCTTCATGTATCGCTCAATTGGATACATCCAACGCGTGTGCACGGGACCACAAATAAATAACTCTTCCACCAAATGAATCGGAAGATGCAACATGATCACGAACACAGAAGATGGCAACTCCTTCTCTAACGAGCATATCGTCTCTGCAACATCTTCAATCATTTCCTGCTTCTGATCCGTGTCTACCACCTTGGTACAAAGTCTTCGAAACAATCTACTTACCCTCATGACTGCTCCTACAACTTTCGGATCACCAACGTTTCTTAGACATAGCGGTAGGACTTGATGAAGTAATATGTGAAAATCATGAGTTTTTAAACCCCCCAATTTGCCATCTTGGATTCTGCGTCTTAATGGACCAACATAATGGGAAGGAAACTTTAGGTCCCAAAGTGTGGCGAGAAATTCCTGTTGCTCCTGTTTTGTCAATACATAAGGTGCATCTGGCTTGAAAAAAGTTTGTCCATCTGCATTGCGTTGCAAGTGTAAATGTGGTCGAATTCCTCCTTCTCTCATATCTTCCCTTGACTTCGCGCTGTCAGTCTCACCAAACAAAGTTTTCAGTAAATTCTCGCATACGTTCTTCTCACAATGCATTGCGTCTAACGTATGTCGTGTGGGGAGTTTCTGTACACATGGAACACAAGTTTTTAGTCATATATATATGATAGCCTGACATAGAAACATTGCATTTCTAAGGTGCAACATCAGAACGGTACAACGTATTGTAATCTGACAAGTGCCATATTCTATGTTTGACTAACTCTGTCCCCATCTATACTCCACAATATTATAATCACAACCACATGTACATTACAACAAAAACTAATACTAGCCTTTTTATGTCAATCTCATACTCCGTTCAGTGTTAAGAGGTACTTCAGAGTACGTTGTTTTATTCTCATACATCATATTCTTAGCTGTAACGATTAGCTGTCATTGTCCCATACATTTAACCCTTTCAAGCTCTTATGTCATCATATTTAGCGTTGATCACATTGTGGCTGTTCAAATTCCAAGCACATTACATTGTTTTCAACTACCAACATATGTCATGATTCTTGTTCAATTTGTCTATCCTTTGTACACTTCTGGTTTTTGAAATATGATGTTGTGATGTTTGGAATAACAACTGCAATTGTTCATGTCAAGTTTTTTTCTCATTTCAAAAAGCCGGACCTTCTAGATGATTTTCCTAAGTTAGTAGACTCAATTAATACAAACCATATTATGTTATTGTGATTTCAGGAATAACAACAGAAGTGGTAATTCTCAATTTTAATTTTTAGTTCAAAAAGGCAGACCTTTAAGACAAGGTTTCAAAATCAGTAGAATCAAATAATACAAACCACCCCATGTGTACTGCACTTCATTTAAAGTACATCATAATTTATTATAAAAATATTCTTTCCAGTCATGAATTCTTATTGATTTCCAAGAAAAAACTTTGCAAAATCATTAACAGAATAAGAAAGACATATACAGTAACTCCTCTTGTACAGATGTGATCTTCACATTCACATTTACAAAAAAATTTGTCGTTGTACATTGTTACATTATCGGTTTTCATGGAACACTTTATGTTTAATCTTTAAAGACAGTGCTCACCTGGGCTCTAAAGTGTTAAGTTGCTACTGAAACATGGCTATTCTGAATATTTGCAATGCTGTCGTGTCATTTTAAATGAACAATCCAGCATACACTGTACCACCACAACAGATGATCATTTCACCTGAAATTAATAATTCTTTTTTCTGTCGCTCTTACACTGTGTATAGTTCTAAGAGGTACTTCTTCGACATTGTGTTATTCTCATCCATCATATTTCAGCAGTAAGAAAATGGTATCACTGTCCCACGGAGTTAACCCTTTTAGGCGCTCTTGTCTAAATATGTCTAAATATTGAACGTTCAACATAGTGTGGCTGTTCACATTCCAACCATATTAAACAGTTTTCAACCACCAAACTATGTTATGACTCCTGTTCAAGTAGACTTTCATTTGTACGGTTGTGGTTTTCAAATTATGGTACTGTGATTTTAGGAAAATAACATCACAAGTGGTTTCTGTCAAGTTCCATTATAAGTTGATAAAGTGAGACCTCAAAGACGATCTTCCAAATTCAGTAGACTCCCATAATACAAACCATAATATCTTCTTGTGATTTTTGGAATGACAACACAATTGGTTTATGTCAAGATTCATTATTTGTTCAGAAAGTGAGACCTCACTGATGATTTTCCAAAGTAAGTACGCTCAACTAATACAAACAATACTATGTTATTGTAATTTTTGGAATAACAACACAAGCGGTTTAAGTCAAGTTGCATTATTAGTTCAGACAGTGAGACCTCACATAAGAGTTTTCAAAGTAAGTAGGCTCAAATAATACAAACCACACTACTTTACTATTAGTTTTTGAATAACAAAAGTACTAGACTTTGTCAATTCATTCTTAGTTTTAAAAGTAAAACCATAAATATGATTTTTCAAAATCAGTAGAATCAAATAATACAAACCACAGCATTCGTAGTGCATGTTATTTAAATTTTATCACAGTTTATTTTGGCAAAATTCTGTCCAATCATGAATTCTACTTGATCTCCCGCAGGAAAGTTTCCAAACTGAATATCAGAATATTAAAGAAATATACAGGGAATATATATTGTGAATTGGGCTCTAAAGTGTGAACCCCTAAATGGAAGAGGGGGTAATGGCAAAACATGAATGATTTATAAATAACTACTCTGCAACCTAGATGAACTTAGGTCCAAATGAGAACATGAGGAGCTTTATGTTTAGTAATTATCCATACAGTGAAATTTTATAAAATAGCTTCTTCCCTTCTCATAAATAATTTATCAGCATTTCACTTCAAATATTTATCAAATTAGGGTCTTCAATTTAAGAATTTGAATTGCCTTGGATTTGGTTAAAATTAAACAATTATTTTTAATAGTAAAAAAAGGATATTTTACACCAGATAGAACATCATTACTTTCCCCATATAGTAAGTTTTCTAACAACAATAAATGTTGAAGTGTTTGTAGTGGAAAATTTCTCCCGGGTAGAGTTTAACTCGAATTGACTTGATTCAAATTGGGTTGACAAGTACACTTCATTCCCTCAAGAAAAATATTTCTGGATTTCTACAAAGAAGTTGTTTCTATGTCAGGCACCTTGTATAAAAAGGCCACACTCGATATTCTGGTTGATCTATCACTATGGTGTTCAATTGCTACTACAACATGGCTACGCTGAATATATGCACTGTTGTCTTGTCAATTTCACCAAACAATCCAGCATACAATGTACGACCACACTAGATGGAACATCAGTTTAGAATCACACTACTTCGATCAGCTTTCCATATCACACCAACTCATGAATTCTATATGTCATCTTTTACTATCATTGTCCAGATCGATAGTTCACAATAGTAAACTAACGACCTCAATTTCATTCCACAATATATTATTACTTGGCTTTTCCTTTCGCTCGTACCCTCTATACAGTTATAAGATATACTTCTTGTAAGTCGTTTTATTCTCATACAACAAAGTTGAGCAATAACGATTAGATGTGATAGTCCCACCGAGTTAACCCTTTCTAAATAATGAACATTCAACAGATTGTGGTTGTTCAAATTCCCACCACATTGGACCCTAAACCCAACCACTAAAATATCTGACAACTCTTGTTGAATTTGTCTATCTTCTTTACGGATTTGGATCTCAAAATAGGTTCTTGTGATTTCCAGAATACCAACAGAATTGGTTTATGTCAAGTATCATCCTTAGTCCAAATAGTGAGAACTGAAAGAACATTTTTCTAAAGAAGCATGCTCAAATAATACAAACCATTCCATCTAGGAATGCATTTTATTTCTGTTTAATCACAATTTAAAAAAAAAAAAACATTTCTGTCCATTAACGATTACCGATTCATTTCAAGATAACACCTTGGAAAATAAAAAATATATATATTAAATAAAAATATAATAAATCCTATCGTTCAAATAAGATCTTCACATTGACAATGACAACTTCTCTTTTCTTTGTACATCCACTCCAGTTCTGTTCTTTCCTAAACATTTTCCGATAAATCTTTTAAGACAAAGTAAAACTGGAACCTTGAAGGATCAAGTAAATTCCTCATAGACTTCCCTTCGAAGCCTACATGCAATTATGTCGTGTAGTTTAAAATAAAAAAGTCCAGCATAGAGTTTACAGCCACAACAAAGAAACAGTTCTTGACTCAAACAGCATGCGGTTTTTGTTGCCCACCAACAAATTATTTACAATGCGTTATGAAATCAAACACGTCATTATATGAACCATACATACCTCCCAATACGGAAGTTGGAAAAATATAGAGACTCTTTTCACGCCGGTCCTCTTCACCGGATCATGCTTGGAATTTGGACGGCCTCCAAGTCTCAAGTACGACTCCCTCCACGCTCCTCGTTGTACTACGGTCAATCCTGATTGACGAGGGGGTGCTTCGTCATGGTTTGGTCGCCCGTTGAATGCAGCTCGAGCTGCCCTCCACCGATGATTACGCCTCAGCCACCTCCGATTTCCGAGGAAAATTGTCTTTTGTGCATGTCGAGAATGTTCTGCCGAGGTTCCCTCTCCACAAATGGGACAACCAGCTAAGCCCTTCCCTGATTGACCAGAAACTAAGGTATATGCAGGATAATCATGTATCGTCCAAATTAGCATGCCACGTAGTTTAAAGTGCCGGTTTTCGTAAACAGGTACTGACATGTCTATCGCATTAACACCCACCCACAGCTTCTTTAGCTCATGCACAAGCGGTTGCATGTATACGTCTATGGTTTCTTCAGATGGAGAGCTAGGGCCAGGTATGATCATTGTTAAAGAAATAAAAAACCTCTTTGTCAGTAAATACGGTGGGAGGTTGTATAATACTATCATAACGGGCCACACAGAATGCTTAGAAGACTGCATGCTATGTGGATTTACCCCGTCTAGCGCAAGTCCCATTCTAACATTTCTCTCCTGCCTGCTAAAACTAGGGAACTGTTCCTCAATAAATTTCCATTGCTCACTGTCTACAACTGATCTCATCTTTCCATCCTGCGAATGATTTGTACTATGCCATCGCATATGTTTCGCTAGCTCTGGACAACGAAACATTCTACGCAACCTTTTAATGATAGAAAAGTATCGCAACACCCTAACAGGAATAGTAGTAGAACCTGATATGTACCGAGACTTTTGGCATTTTGGACATTCCTGTAGATCTGCATTTTCTTTCCAATACAAAGTTTTGCCACACTCACAACAATGGATGGTCTCATGGGACAGGCCTAGCTTGAGTAACATTCTCTTCATCTCATATGAAGAGGTCGGACACTTATTGTCCTTAGGCAAAACATCGTTCTTCAAAAAAGTCAATATCTCGTCCAAACAGTGGTAGCTCACTGAAAACAAGGTGCACAATGACATGAGTATAATGCTGAACTATAATCTGGTGGTTTCCGAACCTGGAAACAAGGGCTCAGCTGATTCATGCAATAATGCCTCCTTGACAGGTGTGTTGTCTGCTTCTTCTTCTTCATCTGACAAGTCCTCGAAATCTAGCACTGCATCGTCCTCCTCTCTTACTTGTTGATGTATCTCGTCCACCCGTGCAAAGTAGTTTTCGGCCATAGCATCGAAATTGACATTGGTGTTTGGAGAAGCCGCCTGAAATTCGTCGGAATCTTCAGCATCGAAGTAAATATCCCCATCTCTCAAGTCGCCATTTTCTGCCGACTCTGCATCACTGTTCTGTTGGACTGGCAATTCTCCGTCATCGTCAACAACGTGCTCTCCGTGTTGCACAAGGTGGTTGGGGTTCCTCTGCAATGGCATGGCAAAAAAAATGTAATCTCCCACGTAAAAAATTGATTAATTGCAAGAACTGTAATCATAGGAAACATAACATGATTGAAAATTCTGGACTCATTACTATACCTAGACATAAATCACATAGATTATAGTACCGTAAATAGCTCATGCGGTCATCAATCCTTCCTATAGGTTATGTAGAAAATAAAAAAGTAATGACAAGACAACTTCTACTGTGTTCGAAAACAAAATAGATTTTCATGAGCTACTACGATTTACAGATTCACTAACAAGATAATCATAGTTACTGACAGGGACTTTTTAATTCGTGACAGTTTAATGACAACATTACCCAGGATATTGTTATACATTCAATTTTTTTAATAGAACATAGTGCAATTGGTCATGAAATCAATACAACATTAGTTATAAGAAGTGATGAAGTAGAAAAATAACACAAACTTACAAGAAGAGGTTCTTCGAGTGTGGCGTCGCGTCCGTACTTCCTATGGTGCGTTTCCACAATTTGTATTGTCTGCGTCTTAAATCCATGGCATTTTTCACAGCCACACGGATAACGTCTAATGCCCTGTCTAGCCGCCAAAGCTCGTTCAATGTGGTATGCCTCTCTAAGACGTGTGGTCCTCATTGTTTATGTACCTGCATGTACATAGATTGTACACAAGTAGCCAACAAATCCAATGTAATCGGTTAGGAGGAGTGGAAGCAGTGATTACATTACAAGTGTGAGGTTCTGGGAAAACGTAGTGTATATGGATAGAATTCAACCCATGCATAGTTATGTACACGGACTGCTGACAAGTTTATTCAGAGAAAGCAAACGAAAAATTCAGTAATTGAATTCCGCAGTACCTAAAATTATTTCCTGACATTGGACATATGATTCGGACACTGTCATTATGAAAATTCAAGCAAACCGCGAACAACAGGAATGTCAATACTTGATTGTTGGTTTCTAGATCATACGTAGTGTATCTCGTGGACATCATACGGAATTTGCAGACTTTCCAATACATGAATAGTAGAGTTTATTCTATGTTGTACTATGACGTTTAACCTTCTGATTTGACAATTTATACTGGAAGAATAACCAAAACAAAATCACTTTGACACAGAAAAGAACAAAGGATTCCTACTTTTACGATGACAAGTTAAAACTATCCTAATGGGAAAATTAGAATTCGAGTGGGACCATATTAAATATCACTAGAATCAGTGAAGAATATTACATATGTTGACTGAATAATAAAATAAAAATAAAACTAAAGGAATTACATAAAACCAGCTGAAACTAAGGGAAAAAAACCAGGGATACCCTACCTTGTGGTAAGTTTCGACATAAACTAATTCATTTTGTCATAAGAGTGCCACATATCATGTTGTGATTGGTTTATGATGACGTGGACCTTTGAAAATCTGATATGGAAATTAGATTTCAACGCCGTTCAGTCCGAATCTGACCCTCACGTACGGTATGCACAAGTCTAACATACGTTTAAGGGAAAAAACCGGTAAGTGAAACTCTAATGTAATAGGACGGAATAGGGAAAATCCTAGGATATGCACAAGTCTAACATACCTTTTGGTGTAATAACGGTTATTTTTTTGACTTGCACTCACAGTATTGCAACTTCAATCACGTTGGGTTCTGCTTATACATGTTTCGAGAAGGGAGCTACAAAATATTCACAACGTCTTCTTAGTACTCTGGACAAATACAAACCATTCCATCATATGACCTCTATACAAATCAATCGCACATACGTATACATGTCTACATTCAACAAATTGCAAACAGCTCATGTAAATCATAAAGAAAATGTCATATTCAAATCAGTATCATATAGCTTGTCCTTATATTTCGTCAACTTTAACCATCTACATCTCTACTCTCTAAATTGCATTCCTGCATAAGCTTGACAGTTAACTGCTGCAACTCTCTGGCTTTGTGAAGAATATAATTCGACTCTAGTATAAGTAGTGACAGTTTGTGTTTCAAATCTGCCTTGGAAACTTTCTTACGTTTTGGCAAAACTGTCATGTTTGTGCCCAGGTTTCTATTTGCTCTGTCAATACTTTTGCATTTGGCATCTACATGACATGGGGAGTTGCTAGTTTGACCAACATCTTGTACTGACTCACACAATATGTTTCTATCTACGCAGTCTGTAGACATGGGTAGGCCCTCCCCGAACTTGGGCACGGAATCCATGTACTCTATGCGCTTGAGTTGTACTAGAAAAGGGTCTACACCATACGGAAGAACATCTGAGTTCTGTACATGGGAAAAAAAATATGCAAACCACAATTCATGGTAAAATATGTAGAGGAGAAGTGTGGATGGATTACTCACTCTATTTTTGCTGCGGTTGATGAAGGAATGTATGCTACGGAATTCCAAGTCACTATGTACTCTGAACCATTCTTGTGCCCTGAACAGAGTGGAAAACATAAACTTAAAACGTCGAAGTCTACGATATTCAACCTCTGCAATATCATCAAATAAAATTTCTAGTAAATTTCGTAATGATACGTAATACATGACAGTCTTCACATATACATGTCTCCTGGCTAGAATCTGATAGCTTGGAAATGAGGACCAAATGATGCATGAACTGGAGTACTTCGTTCATTGCAGGAACAAAAAAAAATTGACCACGACAAAAGTGTAACTATAATTAGCGACCTTCAAAATAATCAAGCGGACATTGCATCATTGAATAACAAAGACCGTTCTAACCCATACAAGACGGACCTTCAATTTTTACATATACGTGCAACGATGGATAGGAGATAAAGTAGACAATGTCTATTTGCAGTGCTCCATGGAATGAAATGGTTACAAGAAAAAGTATGGATTGAAATCGACTTAGGTACCTCTGAGTTTTCGTCTTCTTCGTCGATGAGGTGCTGTATTGTGCTGACGTACGGGCAGTTGTTGATATCTGAGATCCAATTGATACTTGACGCCAGAAGGGATAGAGCAAACGGCCTTCTCCAATGCTGGCAGTTGAGCTTCCTAAGACACCGTGGACATCACCACAACCTCAATCACAATTCAGACCTAAATACGGTAATCACTTACTATATTTCATAAAATAATAATTCAAATACAACCACCAACAAAAATACATTTTCCTCTTCACAAGAAATGCGCACATTTTGGTATGTACATTCATCCATTATGAGGTTGGAATATACGGTTCTGTCCTAAATATTGCATGCCAAGTCACAAAGAATACCATGTCCCCTTCAAACTTACAAGGATCATCCTTCACAATTGGATGCTCTATGATTAAAGCTACAAAGGTACGGGGAGTACTTAATCTATCAAAAGTACAAGAATTTCCATCACCCCTGGGTCTTAGAAATGAAAAAATGAAGTATAATTTTGATTGTTATTCCTATGATTTCATCACAATAGAGCGTACATACTACGCAACAAGGAATGGTGTATTAATATATAGTATATGCTAAAAAAAATTCAACTCAACATATTGTGATGTGAGTTATATTTCTTTTTCCTTACCTGCGCTGATGTCTACGTCGACCGAGGGTAGTGTATCGTTAGAACAGCCACTTGTAGAGACAGATAAAATCTGCATAAACCAGTTGTAGCGAAGTGAATAAGTACTTACAAAAACAGGAAAAAAATAGAAGTTGAGGTGTGAAACTAAAATAAAAAATTACGTTGGTGTGCACATGCCAGGGAAATTCAATGCCTGGTATATGGGAATATAATTTAGAAGGTTGCATACCTTTCAAAGCCCAACTTGTCAACAAAGACAGTGAGGGTGAACCACACATCCTGAAACCTTACAAAACCATGTGTGCAATGACTATTCATTTGTGAACTGAATGAATAGTTTTAAATCATGCTTTATTAATGGAGTTATCCGTAAAGTCCATCAAATTTTGAAGAAGATACCATGAATTTTGCTTTACTATACTCTTATTTGTTCACTCTAAATAGTTAAAAGGTGTGGAAGATCTTGGTGGTTTATCATTATTAGGTGTGTAAGAGGTGTGTAAGAGCTTGGTGGTCTTCAAAAGTTTTCAAAAGTTTTTTAGCACCAAGAAAGGAGCTAAAAAACTTTTGAAAACTTTTGAAAACCACCAAGCTCTTACACACCTGTTACACACCTAATAATAATAGACCACCAAAATCTTCCACACCTTTTAACTATTTAGAATGAACAAATAAGAGTATAGTAAAGCAAAATTCTTTATAGATTCATCAAACTCAAGGTGACTCAAATGTATACAAATTACCAGAATTGAAACAATTCAAAATTTGGATACTAATATGAATAAGAAGATTTGAATGCCTTTACATACTATTCTACATTACAAGGGTTATAAATTACATATAATCGCTCAGTTTATGTTTGGTCAAAACAATTCATAAAGTATGAATTATATGACGGTAATATTTGATATTTGATTGAAACAAATTTCAATCTGAAATCCAAATTAAAATATTTTCCAAAACAAAAAAAATCAGACTCATTGAAGATGAAGTAATGCATTGTTAACTGTCACACACACAATTCAACCCGGTAGTACAACTGTAGGACCGTAAAACATCGCTGTCTAAAGTTCATATATAGTGTGAATGTAGTTAGATTTAAGGAGATAAGTGTCATAGTAGGCTTATGTGGTTTTTTTTATTTTAGACTATCGTTAGGCGCTTCCAAACTCAAAATTAGCCTGTAATTCTCATATAGATCACAGTGTTTGTACATAACCTATGGTTTCTTGGAACTCGACCATAGTGAGTTATGAAACCCTTGTAATGACTGAAGTGACGTCTTAGGTGACTGCGTGAATGCAGGTCTTGATGGAAGACAATGAGCCCATGTACAGGGAGTGTACACACAATCTTCCTGCCGATAGAAGGAGTAGGGTTTCATTGTAGGACGCACCTGAACCAGCAAGTGTTGTAGTATTCGCGCGTTAGACTCCCGTGTCTGTTCCCCTTTTTTGCTAGTGAAGACGCGCTCCTGCTTGTGCACGTACAAGAAGCACGACGGACTTTCAAACCTCCGTCCAAGTAGCCACAGAGAATTGAAAGGACAATTTTTTTCTAGTGAACATTGCCAAAGAGTTGAGAGTACATCAGTATGAAGGTATCAGAGTACGAATTGCATAGATACAAAACAATTGTGGAAAACAAAGCGAACTTGAAGGAAAAAACTGGAGTAGAGAACCTGTTGTAAGAATCTCACCAGTAAACCGAAGTTGTCGCATAGGTAGTTCGCCGCACGTAAGTTGAAAGGCGCCATGGTAGATTCAAGTTGCTCGATTAAACTCGGTCTACGTCGGAGAAGTGCATGCGATGGCGTGCGCAGAGTGGTCTGCCAAATATTGACGTCGATCGCCATGCCACTTTTCCGATATCCTTGCAACAGCGTAAAGGAGTGTGCATGTGAAAGTGCAAGTAGAAGTTAGCCACCTGATCTGTACGGTGGTGTTTGCTAGGGTTTACTATTCGTAGGTACAACAGAGTTCATCAGTTTAGGGCGTTATTGGATGAAATCAGTCCAACGTTCATGCACTTGGAGGCACGGACTCCCACATCTGTGTATTTCTTTTTGTCACTCTTTCTGTCAAACATGTTGACGCAAGTTTTGTGGGTGCAGATATGCCGCGCACAACGCGAAGGTTCTAGAGGAAGCGAGGACAGCGCTTGCCACCGGAGAGATTAGAACGCCATCACTTCCTTCTCCAGAATCGTCTGAGGGTGGAGATGAGGACGAGAAATTAGCGGAGGGCAAACATGCAGACACCAATACAGATTGCGCTAGTAGTGGAGAGTTGTATGCGAGAAGCCGCTCTGACTGTAGCAGCTCCGACAGTCTAGAAATATCTGAAGACGAAGCTGAGAACGGGTCTGTAGAAGCCGAGGCCGGATCTACGGAGTCTTTGGTGGCTACAGGAGAAACGACTGAAGAGAGTAGCTTTTACGAGGACAAATCCACAAGTGAAGAGGAGAACAGCGTCTCCGAGGTGTCGTTGAGGAGCGACGGAAACCCTAAGGTATAATAGAGTTATCCTCAGATTGTTCTTTGTTATTGATGTTTTTGTGTCTGTTCAGGGTTGTCACAAAGAAGCACATGCTTTCATCATGGCAGTATTGTTGGTTTTCATTTAATGATGTTGTAGAAATCTGAGTAGAAGTAATTTAGTGCAAGAGTAACAAAAGGATGAAATTAGTACCATGTAAACTGCGGTGTCATATAATGAACAACATTATAGAACCAACATACTCATGAGTCACAGTAGACAATGTTTATAAAGTGTTCTATATATCGCTCACGCAGAGGAGCACCTAAAATACAGCGACTACTGCTTAAGGGAGAGCTTCCTAAACAGAAGCTTCTTAACTTTTTAGTAAAAAAATGGGAAGGTGTACGTTAATATATCTATTTAGAACAGAGTGCGCAGTAGTGAGTATTGTTAGACCTCGAAGAACAACAAAGCCAGTGTTGCATGTCATGGTCTCACTACAGTGAATTAGATAGTACTATACGGGGAGTTTAGTGTTTTGTCATTTTGGTAGTTTTGGATCTACACATGCATAGTTCTGAAGTGCTTACGACTCTCATGACAAATGCATGTCAATGGATATAGTTTATACATTAGATGTGAACGTTCAAGAGACGGTGAATCCTGATAGACGCAGTGTTTGAAAAAAAATTCTTTTGTCTAACGCATTGTAACATGAAGTTGTTTTGAGTTGTACAGTGAAAGGATATACTGAAATGAATGCAACAGTTCGTAGTTGTTAGTGTGGAGGGTTTGAAAGCAGTCGAGTGGGATT
This sequence comes from Pohlia nutans, assembly GCA_022496805.1. Lineage (NCBI taxonomy): Eukaryota > Viridiplantae > Streptophyta > Bryopsida > Bryales > Mniaceae > Pohlia > Pohlia nutans. The sequence continues at coordinate 6,875,974 of CM040102.1, forward strand.
TGTCGTTGATGACGGTTAAGTAGTTTGAGCAAATGTTATTTTTCTAAATGTCTCTCAAGTGCTGGTCGAAGACAAGAGCCATGACATTCATTTTCGATGGGTCAGAAGAGTTTCTATAGACAAGGACAATAATAGTAGTAGCCATCATGTACAAGGCACTGTATAAGCGTATATTCTAATTCTTTTTTTTGTGTTGTTTCATGGCTGAGTGTAGTTGAAACCATATTGTTATAGTTTATTTGTGAATATCGTTGTTTTTTTTGGGTTATGTGATTCAAATACCTTTGCCTGTATGTAAATGAATATTTGTACAATCAGATAAAACTCTATTTTGTGCAAATTAAGGAATTAGTTTTTGAACAACAGTGACAAGCAAAGTAGAGAAAGGGTGTATGTTGGAATCGTAGTCATTGTATGTAGCACAATGGCTCATATATGTAGAGGTTTTTAGAAGCAGTAATACTGGTATTTGGATCTACTATCCTTGATTCTCTAATTCGCTTGTGTAGGAGAAATTATATGAAGAAGAATCCCAAGAGAGTGATAGGGATACAGTACACACGGAATGAAGTCCTAGACGACGCAGCAGGAGGATAGCACGGTTAAAAGAAGCACAGCGCGCATTGAAGAATAATTGCAACTCACATGGGAAATGTCAAGAAGCACTGAAGGAAGTCATCGCAGACCAGGTACGTAACCCCAACCGTATGTCAATGGTGATGTCATTAATTTTATGTAATAGAGTTAACCGAAAAGAAGGCCATGGAACATGCCTTTTCAACCTTCTTTCAACATGTCTTTTGAGCTCTCTTGAGCTATGTTTGGGTTGAATAGTGTCGTGTCATAACTTGTCCCCTTGTGGGCCATGGGCTTGGAACTTTGGTAGGAGGTGTAAAAGTCATTGCGAGGTGTGGAGAATAATGACAGTGGCTTCCTTTAGATTGTCTCCCAACTGACCTTGAACTAGTTTTCGGTCTATTTATATTTCAATATGAGTTCAAGAGGAGTTCAAGAGGAATTTGCTAAAACTTTCCTCTTTGAGGTAACTTTTCGGTTAACTCTAATGGGTGCACTGTATCATAAGCCTCATTTTTCTCACCGGTATTTCAAGTGAACAGGGTCACACGAAGCCGTGCACTGAGCGTGCAAGAGTACAGCAAGATTTGAAAGTCATTGAAGGGGAGGAGGAAGTACGTGCAGAAATCAGGACTTCTGAGCTCCTAAGTATACAGAGAGCGCCCCAGACCTCAAATAAAACTGTAACATCTTCTTCCACAAAATTTGAACGTTATTCGTAATGGTATAATAAGGAATGTATTTAGTAATATGAGATAACATGGCAGGATAGTGACATGGTTTACTGTTGGACTATTGATGAATAGTAGTTATGATATATGAATATTAGAACTTGTATCACTTCTCAAGTTTTCCTAAGTGGAATGAGTCGTTTTCTGTATTCACTGTCTTCACGATTTCATATTCATGATGTTGAGTTCCTAAACATCACAAGAGTAACAACATGTACAATTTTCCATGTGCTGAATTACGCAGGTTATGGCTCCCCCCACTACCTCCCGTAGAGGTAAAGAGGACTTTGTGAAATGGAGAGACCCCGTAGAGGTAGTACGCAAAGAAGCAAATGCTATTGGGGTCGGCTCAACATCGAAGTCTAGGAAAAGCAGAATACCAGATAGGGAGAGGTCAATAATGGAAGGGCCTGTACCATCCCCTACACCGAGTGAGTCAAATAGTGCCGCGCGAGGGGAGGCAGACGATGAATCTCATAGGCTCATTCCACCAACAGTTGCAGAGAGGTCGCCTCGAGTTCCACAACCTTCTCACGTAGCTGCTCCTAACAGATTTGTGCCTCCTAGACCAACATCAGCACCCGCATCAAGAGGTCAACCGCAACGATTATCGCACTCTCCAGAAGAGGACGGACGTCACGCCAACATGTCCCCGGAAGGCTTGGTACCTCCAAAAAGGAATCCCCATTCACAGGAAATGTTAAACAATGAGGGATTACCCAATGTAGAGGATACTGCAGTACCAGCACCTACAGGAAGACCCTTGGGTAAGCGCATTGTCTACATAAATTGACAGTTTGCATCTCTATCATTAGGAAGTGTGAGAAGTGTTTTCAGTATTAGAACCTGACGCCCCCAATATATGTGCATGGAATATGAAAGGCAGTTTGGACTTGCATGCTTACGATACTAATGCACTCATTACCGTTGTGTACATTAATGTCATAGTGAAAGGATGCACTGTGGGGTTGACTGCAGCGCCTAGACAGAGAAAAGGACATGTACACTCCCGGGGTCCGCCTGCAAATACGCAATCATATTCGCCTGTACAACGCATAGGGTCAACTACGTCAGGGTCAGGATGGAGGGGGTCTGCAGCAAATATAGCAAGGGGTATGAACACGCAGTTGAATGTACATAGAGGTATAGATTGTCATAGGACCTCTTCTGTAGTTCATACCAGAGTGCATGATAGTAACCGAGGGCGTAGTAGTGAAGAACAAGAGAATTTCATTTATCAGAGCGCAGCCCCACGTACGTTCGATCTCGAAGTCCTCGTGGGGAAAACCTGCATAGGAGATCAACAACTGCATCCCATTCAGCCACGGACAGAGGAGATTATATGTCGACTTTTGAGGTATGTATGTTACAGACCTTCTAGTTTTTTATGTTGTTCACTAAATGCAGTATGGCATGGACAGGGTGGAGGTACAAAAGAATTGGACCATTACGATGTCCAATATTCCAGAGTATTGGGTGGAGACAATGCTCCTGCTGTAACAAACAATGCAGTATATGTGACATGTTATCCACTTCGGTCGTAAACAATGTTCTCCATAGTAAGGGAAGGTATGGTGAATCGAAGGTTTTATTATGATTTATACTAATCATGTGTAATGAAATGCCAAGTACTGTGAAGTTTATAACAGAGTAACGGAATGACAGCAGAGGGACAGAGGCCATCTTGTTATGTGTACTAATATTTTAATGGGCTGAATTTTCAGGATGTGGGACGAGAGGTCCATCCACATGTGACGTACAACGTGGGTCCATCTCACCGTCTAAGCGAAGAAGAGAACAGAACTTATTCATTTTACAATGACGGAGACGAGGACAACGTCAGCGAGGACAGTGATGAAGGTGAGGGAGACGGAGATTGTCTACATGAGCAAGAGTACGAAGTTCAACACGACATAACAGATGGAGAGTATGCTGCGTACCCTACAGAGACAGAAAAACGCAGAGAAAGGAGACAGGCGCAGGCTGCGAGAGAAAGGGAAGGGGAGAGGTGGAGACGAGTAGGTCTCCCTAGGAACTATCTATTGATTGATCAGCACACACAAGAGCCGTATGGACAAGGTGTTGGCAGTTGGAGGAAAGAGCTGATGTTGTTGTCTCAGAAACTGGACCCAGCCATAGGGTGTATAAAAATCCAACTAGAAAGCGAGGTGAAGGAAATTGCAGATTGGATTCAACACACATGGGAATACAGTGGCCCAATCAAAGACAAGTACGTGAAGGATGTAATAGCCCGTGGGGTGTCATTGAGGCGGTCTGAATTATGGAGAAAGATTAGGTTAGAGGAGCCAAAACCAGATGACGTATCTGATCGAGCGTGGCGCTCTTTGGCACGAGAGCTGGAGAATCCCGCAACTATAAAGAAGGCCGAGAATTGCAGCAAAGCAAATGCTAGTCGAGTGAACTTTGGGAGGACCGGACCATCAGGTGAAGTCGGTGTGCGTGAAAGGCTAAGAAGACGATTCAGAAGGTCCCCTGAGCTTGATGAGGTCAACTTTGAAATGGCCCGAGACAAAGGCTATGGCGGGCGTTCAAAAAGAACTATGAAATCTGAGAATGTTATGCATGGAAGTCAGGTGGGAGCAGTTCCAGTGGCCGAGGGCGAGCGGCAGTCAAAGAGGTCACGACATGCACATCGGCAATCCAGCTCCAGAGAGGGTTCTCCGATTCATATATCTGCATTACCAAAACGATCTGAGGAGAATATCGAGAAGTAGGTCGAAACTGGATTTGACAAAGTCGAAAACTCTGGAGTGTTCACTATATCGGAGGAACAGCTCGCACAACACCCAATGGTGATGCGAATGATGCGGAGGTTGGAGGCGCTTAAAAGCATGCACAATGACAACGTACTTCGGGGAGAAACATCACAACCACAAAGCTTATCCAGAGTAGTGGCGAAAGAAATTTCAGAGCGACCACCTAGTGAAGAGGAGGCAGTGGAACCAGTCGCAGCTGCAGAGACAACTGTAGTGAATCAGGTCAGTGTGCACAAAGGACTGAGAACGTTTTTGCATTTTTTTCTGTAGTTCCAATGTGAAATCGGTGAACTGTAGTGTCATGATAAGGTATTGGCGTGAACCACCCTTCCAATGTGTATAAGTAGAGTCTTGATTTCAATGACAGTATGGAGCTATCCTTAAAGTCCATCAAATTTTGAAGAAGATATCATGAAGTTTTCTTTATTATACTCTTATTTCTTCACTCCAAATAGTTAGAAGGTGTGAAAGATCTTGGTGGTCTATTATTATTAGGTGTGTAAGAGGTGTATAAGAGCTTGGTGGTATTCAAAAGTTTTTTAGCTCCTTTCTTGGTGCTAAAAAACTTTTGAATACCACCAAGCTCTTACACACCTCTTACACACCTAATAACGATAAACCACCAAAACTTTCCACACCTTTGAACTATTTAGAGTGAACAAATAAGAGTATAATAAAGAAAAATTCTTTGTAGATTCATCAAACTCAAAGTGACTTTAAAAGGCCTTATTCGTTAAATAGAGACAAAGTGTAGTCTCAATTTTATTTTTGACTCGAGGATAAACCATTATAACGGTTGAGGTTTAGGACTATTTGGTAATTTGAGACTTTAATATATTAACATATATAAAAACCTTTGATTGTCCAAAGGTTACAGTCTCATCTTCTGTTTGACTAAACAATAAATGACTATAATTGTTTTATGGTTGAAGTCTCAAAATGACCATTCTGTCTCAATTTAACGAATAAGGCCTTTTTAAAGATAATTCATATATGTTTCTGTCTCAGGGTGAGGACAGTAAGAAGGATCCGGAAAGCAGCAAGGGAATTCGGAGATCAGGTCGCCCAAAGAAGAAATCCAAGCGAGTTTAAAGTAATCACTGAACCTTTTTTTTGTTTCTCTGGAAAGTTGCTTGACTAGGATTGAAAGTTGAAGGTGATCAAAAGTAACTGTATGATGGCTTTAGAGTATTATTTAATTGTTGACGTTGCATTTTAAAAGTGAGGAATCTTAGTTTTTGGTGTATTTCAAAAAAATGTAATAACATGAACTGAGTAGTTCTCTTCATCTCCTTTTCAATTGAACGAATTGTTGTGTGGTATCCTTTTTCAATATATAAATTCTAGTGAAAATAATTTGCGAATGCTTTGGCTCAGGTAGAATTAATACGTATACATACGCAATGGAAACGTTGTCATACAAACACGTGAATCAACACTGCTTGAATGGTTGCAGGGCGGGCATCATTCACATGTATTCCATATGGTTGGAGATCGATATTGGGAGCACAATGTGTTCAATTTGAAGTGGCCTACCGCAATACAGTAGCTTCATCAAACTCTCCTCAACGCAGTCCATGATACAGGATATGTTGTGCACATGGTGCAATATTGTAAATAGCATGCATAAGTCACTAGAAATTTGAACAAGAAATATAGTTTTTCTTATATCGTACTTGTTAATAGCAGGGTATAGAGCACTCCAGGCATCATAGTATCTCTTAAACCATATTCTGGCAGTCACGATTGCAAAGAAACGGTCTACAGAATGATAGCTAAACTATGCTCCACTGCAACAGCAGATGGGCGAACATGCATTGTATGGACAATTATCCACATACTAATATTAATATTATCATTAATGGCTAATTACTGTACGTAGACACCAATCTCATTCGTTGAGAGATGCATACAGCACACCAATCCTACAAATGGGGATCTAATTTTAAACAAGAGCAAAGCGCTACCATACGTCCACTTGTGCGCATGGCAGAGAAACTAGCAGAACAACAGCTTCTTAGAAATTCCACTACGCCGCATTATACTCTTTTACCTGCCGAATTACTTATGTAGTGAAAGTTAAACTTCTGCTGATGTGGACGGGTAAAACCACCGTGGCAGCACCTCGGGAAGAGACAATGCTGACGTGTATTTTTGTCCAAGATGACAAGCTAATCTACAAAATTCTGTCAACTACCCGTCCAAATCAGGGTCTCCTAATTGATGGGACAGTTGATAAGGTTTTGTCAAATTTCTGTCAATTAAACCACATATATTCTTGTAGTGTATGAACAAAATAATTTTGAATGCCTTTATTTAAGAACGTTTAGAATTAAAGCACTTATGCTACGAGCATAGTAAAAGTCTATTTCATATGACGCCCACGGCCTTGGTTATTAAATCTCTTTATAGAAAAAGTACTCCAAGTATTTGAAATGGAGCATGTATAGATCTAAACAACTTAGCGTCATAGGATGGGTTGATTATAAATCGGTTCTTATTATGTATACGATGACAGTAACAATCCGTATAACCGGTGAAAGTGTTCGGTAGTTGAGCGGTGAAGAAAAATTTTGCGAAAAAAAATTGAGACATCGTCAATGCCCTTGAAATACACTAAGTTCATGCAAACGGTGAATGTCGCCGACCAACGCATGAGCAAATATTCTTGTCATGTTCACACACAAAAGTGATGGAATTCTTAATCTTTTATTTTCTTTTAAGACTCCACGATGATGAACATGTAGAAACTTCTTTTTTATTAAACCTTGTTTGTAGAAACCAAAGCCTTGAGACATAAATAATAATTAAAATAACCAACTAAACTAGTTGTATATGTTGTTTTTAAACTTTTAGATTATATTCCTACACTATGAAAGACAAGTATTGATTAAAAGTGTTTATTATTGTCGTGTTATTGAATTCAATTTTTTTATAATTAACTTTTATTAAATCATATGTAGTATCGATTGATTAGGGAGATAAAAATGAAGAAGTGATGATGATTTTGATATCGTGGGTGAATGATGCATTTTCTCTATTAAATGTTGTATCGATTATTAATATGAAGTGAAATAATAAGAAAATTATTTCATTTGATGAGAATGCATTGTAAATCACTCTTATGAAGTGTTAAATTTTTTGTGGTACATATTATGTGTGATACTCATGTAATTATTTATTATGTTTAATGTGTTGTGTTTTTTTTTTCAGATATGGAAGATTCAAATGAGAACGTTGTTGAGTTTTATTTGTCGGATCAGAAATTATTTACACTACCGTTGATAAGTGATGTGATGCTGTGCGAATCTTCGAAGCTGTGACATTGTGCAAAGACCATCGACGAGCGTACGAAATTTGACATGACGTTGTATCAAAAGACATCGTTTTTCAGGTCGCATGCCATTTTGAAAAGCGAAAGTATAAAGAGAATGTTCATGATAGGCTTGTTCACATCTAATGTGAAAATTGTGATTAGGAGCATTAGTGTAGGAAAATTATTGTTCTATTTTATGTTCTACGATTCTAATTAAAAAAATTTACAATACACCATGTGATTTTGATATTCTACGGTAATTCTATTTTATGATTATGTACTCATTTGACTCATTTTGCTTATTTTGCACCTTCTGTGAATTTCTATGGAGAGCTTGATAATATCTTGGTATTTAAGAAAAATAAATTTTCAAGTAAAATAAATTATAATAATTTTTTTGACTATCGATGTTTGCTTTTGAAAATCATTATGGTTAATTCATGTATGCATATTTTAGATTTGATATTGAATGTTTGCAAATATTAAGACGATAATGCATGAAAAAAGAAAAGAATTAACTCTAAAAGAAAAACAAAAGAATTGAGAAAATTGAGAAAGCAAAACAAATCTACTATTGAATTAAATGAGGAAATTGTTGTGGAAATAAATGAGTATGAAAAAACCAAATTGCAAGGGCGGAGAGAGATAATACATTTTTAATAATGAAAGCATTGATTACGCTTTTTACTTGTATCATTATATATATGAAGGTGAAAAAATAAATCATTCATATAATTATAAAGCAAGTGAAGAAAAATTCCTATAATAATTGAGTTACTAGTTGAATCATACAATTTTCAAGTCACTTTGAGGTAATAAAAAATTAATGTTATGAAACCAGTGATATTATCGAAAAAACAGAGTTTGTACATTGAAAAATTTGATAATTTTTTTATTAATAAATGATTTAAAGTTGTTGACTGGACTTGCATGCTCAATTTTTTGCAGGACTCAAGTGCACGAATTAACCTCTACTATTTGTATTTTATTTACTCCTCCTCGCCGTTTTTGCATTAGATTGTTTTGTTTTCTTGTGGCCGTTTTATCGCCTTCGATTGCTTTACTTTCTTGTGAAAGCTATCTAGCATGGTTTTTGAGAGTCGATTTACAGCGCTTCGACGCAGGGACTTAAGTACAATTGCAGACATCGTGTCAATTCGTTTTGTAACAGCAGAGGTAAGTCAATCATTTCTGTTAGCCTCGTTCGTATTGTGAGTTTGTGTTGTGAGTTCGTTTTAAGGTTTAGGGCAGGCATGACCGATTCTGCATTTTCACTCTTCCGTTGGAAATAAATGTTTGTAGTGTATTGGTTAGCATTTAGCTTTAAAAGTCGATTGGTCGATCTAAAGAATCTGTATGTCAGCATATGACTAGAGAGTGCGGTGCTCCTGCGAGGGGATGGTTTTAGTATAGAGTAGCGGACGTTTTAGTTGAGTTTTGATTTCACCAGTGAATTAGTGTTTTGTAGGATTAGTTGTTTTTTATCAATCATGGTATGCACAATATCTTAGACTGCTTTAGCAATGATAAGTTCAGTGAGGATTTGACTTGTAGGACCAAATTTTTTGCAGCACTCTAGTGATTGCATTTCTAGCAAGACTCAATTTTTTTGAACAATTATCAAAAAATAAAGTTCATACGAAAATTGAAATTTATAACTTATTTCTAAAAAATGGACATTTATATACATTATCATTTTGATTATATTAATTTATGCTTTATAAATTCACAGTCTTGTGAGCTCACAAAATTTGGTCTTATGCCGAAAATAGTATGAGGGTAAGAACATTCCTATTATAATGGAGATACATTGACTTAATAATAGGATTGTATCTCTTAATGAGTAGTTTAAAATTCTTTAACGAGTCATTTAATTATGATATAAGTAATTTTAGAGGATTGTTGTGAAGGTTTTTGAATCTTCAATTTCATTATTATTTTGAAAAGACATTATTGTACAATTTCAATGTATTTTCTGAACACTCTTTATTTTTTTGATGTACACACTCAGAATAAATTTCTATCGCTATATGTCATGAACTAGTTTTAAATAGTACAATTAATTACGACATGAAGGAATATACCTTGTCGACGCACAAAAAAATAAAACTCTTACATTTTGCAACGTGGTTTAAGAGAATGTTAGTACGATACTATAATGATTTAATCTCAAATGACTCATGATTGTAAAATTGTTCATTGAATTATAAGAGTTCATAAACATATTAAAGGTTGTTATAGATTATTTATAATAATTTATGAATCAAAAGTATAATTTCTCCTCTGAAAATTATAATAAATTTTTGACTGTTAAACCGGCTTAACGAAATGTAAGATTTGTCTTACTTTTGATATGAAATAGAAGATGTTCATTGTTTACTACTTTCAAAACATCCATTGGAATGAATTAATAAGTTTTAATTGATATGTATGATCTTTGTCATTTCTCCTTCTTACTAATTGCTCCAAATCACCAATACGTTAATGAAGTAAAATGCAAATTAAAATCACATACTGCACACATGTATAAATTATGATACTTAAAAAAATAAAAATAAAATTATACAAAAAAAAAGAGATTAAGGACTTTAATTATTCGTTGAGTCATTTTGAATTGACTCAACAATGTGCGTTGACTCAAATGGGAGCCATCTTCGGCACTTCCGATAATTGCCACAATTAACTCTCTAGCAGATCGATTGACTTTCTCTTGGAGAAGGGTATACTTTATTAACTCCCAATGTTGTTTCATATGGTTCGTTGTGTCCATGCCACTATATGAACAAAGCCTCTCAAATTGAGGCCACAATCTTCTCTTAGGCACATTAGTTCCGGCCTACCCAGAATTATTGTATGTAGTAAATGCCTCAATGTGTTAAAATTCGTTTCAATATCTCATCAAAATGAGTCTCATTACCGCAAAGCATTAAGAAGTGTAGAGCTTTCTATACACGATCCTTGTCTTTGTTCGGGATATGAGTGAGTAAGTTTTCACACCATGCTTCCATTGAATGGAAGTGACATAAAAGCACTTTTTCACCAATTTGTATCTTTGCTCTCCCTCATGATTCCAACAGTGAACATCATTGTTTACAATGTCTTGAATTGCATTCAATGATGTCTTGTGTTTATTAATAACTATGACGGATGGCCTAATTTTTCCTTAAGAGCTCAAACACATGAGTTCAAGCTATTTCTACAGCGATACTCTGATGACTTTCTCTTATAACATTGCTACAAAACATATAAAAAATCGGAATTCTCATTTCATTTTGGTTTGGCACAGTTGCCGCATAAAGCTGCAATTCATAATAATTAATTTTAAATATATAGTGCAAGGTCCTAAAATTGTTACCAGAATATCTTTGAACCGATTTTTCATGAACTCATCTTGTATGACAGCCACAAATGACCTTCTTTGTAGGTGCAAATCTTTTAACAATTTTTCCTAGGGCTTCGTGTCCAGTGATCTCAATATTAGCTGCATCCGAATCGTCCTTACGAAGTGCATCTACATGGATAGAAATAACAATCATATGTAGTTTTTTCCAGAGTCTTTTTGATCTATGGGTTTCACATCACCCCTTTTCTATGAGGACGTTTGTTGTTTCCACCCCGGTGACAACGATAATAAGTCATCGTTTTCGTTTTACATACACGACAAATATAACGCCTTCTTAGAACAATGTGTTTTGTGCAAAGTGCATCAAGGGTTGCACTTAGGTTCTCTAATGCAACCCTTACTACTTCATCCCAAATTGTTCTTTCTTGATACACTTCACAACAATTAACACAATCTTGTTTAAATGAATAATTTATACCTTCCACATTGATAATCGTACTCAATTGAGTACGAATGACATTTGTGGTCAAAGGGATTGAAAAATGTTTTCCATTTATATTAACATGTATTTTGTATACAATCGAACGCCAATACTCAATTGGTGGAATTTGTCTATCCTTTGTGTCTTACAAATGAGACCATGAAAAGACACCAAATACTTTTACAACTTTTAATTTCCCTTGAATTTTTTTTCCACCTCTCAATTGTATGGGTTTCTGTTCTTCATTGTAGAACGCCCATGAAGGTTTGATTGAAAGTAAAAAAGAGGGTTTGTTTTATAGATTTTATGAAAGGAAGGAAAATATCCCGCCTTAAGCAATCAATCATAAGTGTAATGGATTGGGGGGTGAAATGTACATACTTTGGAAACATTTCAATGAGAATGTTCCTAAAAGATGATGAAGAAAACTTTTGAGGTGTTGAAGTTCCAATGTTGATATGTTCAACACCTTCCACCAACAACTCTTTCCTAGGTTCCAAAATCTCCTAAATTCCTTCATCCTCATCCATATCCGACACTTCATTTGATAGTAAGAAGTAAGTTTCTTGGATTGTTGAACTTTCAATATTTTCTCACACATCTTGGAGAAATTCCTGCACTCCCTCCAACTCAATTAAGTCATCCTCTAAATCGGTTTAGGGTAGAAATTGTCATTCTTCTTATGGTCTCCATGATCCTCCTTCCTCGACGCCAAAACTTCATAAAAGCTCTATCTATACAACCACATGAGCACATACACGCTCACGTTTTAGAACAATGTGTGCTATAAAGTAAGTAAACCTTAAATTTATAGAACCTAATTCTATTTCTTGAATTTTGAGGTTTATATTCAAGTTTATGAGCAATGCAAAAGAAAAGCACACAATTTGCAACCAAGATCAATAATATTCATAATAACAAAGATATAATAATAATACACCTTAACACTACACTCTTTACACTAATATGTAGAACCCTATTTTTCGTCAAAAAACACACTTACAAACTTATTACAATACAAACACGCAATTCGCTATTTATGCCCTTGGCTAAATGCGCCCATTTCATAAGCATATTTGACTTTTAAAAAGATTGGTTAAATAGTTCTCTAAAAAACATCAATGTTGTCTTTCTTCAATCCCCACAGTGTAAACAAATAGTTATTTTAATAAATTTTTATTCTCATCTTTATCTTTTCTTTTACCTTTTCTTTTATCTTTTCTTTTTTATCTTGATTTCTTTCTTGTCTTCTTTCTTGTCTCCCTCTTGTCTTGTCTCCCTCTTGTCTTTCTTCTTGTCTTCTTTTTGTCTTTCTTTTTGTCTTTTTTTTGTCTTTTTTTTTGTCTTCCTTTTTGTCTTCGTTGTCTTTTTTTTCTTCTACTTTTTCTTCAGTTGTAGCTGCTGAACCCTAAACAATGGGAGCAAACCAAAAAAAAAAAAAAAAAAAAAAAAAAAAAAAAAAAAAAAAAAAAAGGTTGGCCGTGGGGTGCTGCTTAACCTTGAATGGCAGCTGCTTAATTATTATTATTATTATTATTATTTTTGACTTTTTCTTAAAATTACTATTTTTAGCCGCTTGGGTGCGCGGCCGCACACCCATAAACCTTCTCATTTCCCTCATTTTCATCTCCATCCCTCCCTCGCTATCCCTCCCTCTCCATCCCTCCCCTCTCCTCATATATATGGGGGAGAAGAAAGGGTCTCTCCCATTCATTCTTCGACTCCCTCTCCCTCCCCTCACCTCTCCCCTTTATATATATGAGGGGAGGGGAAGGAGAAGAAGAGGAAGAAGAGTCTTTGGGTGCGCGGCCGCGCACCTTAGCGACTAAAAATAGTAATTTTTAGAAAAAGTCAAAAAAGTCAAAAAAAAAAGTTTTGTTTTTTTTTTTTTTTTGGCAGCTGCCATTCAGGGTTCACGAGCACCCCACGGCTAAGAAAAAGGGATTTTTTTTTTTTTTTTTTTTTTTTTTTTTTTTTTGGCGGTTGCCATTCAGGGTTTAGCAGCACCCCACAGCCAACCCGAAAAATGGAAAAAAAAAAAAAAAAAAAAAAAAAAAAAAAAAAAAAAAAAAAAAAAAAAAAAAAAAAAAACTTTTATTTTTTATTTTTTTAGTTTGCTCCCATTGTTTAGGGTTCAGCAGCCACAACTGAAGAAAAAGTAGAAGAAAAAAAAGACAACGAAGACAAAAAGGAAGACAAAAAGAAAGACAAAAAGAAGACAAAAAAGAAGACGAGAAAGAAATCAAGATAAAAAAGAAAAGATAAAAGAAAAGATAAAGATGAGAATAAAAATTTATTAAAATAATTATTTGTTTACAATGTAAGGGATTGAAGAAAGACAATAATCCGTTGGTTTTTAAAAAATAAAAGTTAGACAAATAAAATCATGCGCTCGGGGACTAAGTGCATGATTATATAGCCAAGTGCGTAAATAGCGAATTGTGTGTATACATTGTACGTACCTTGTGACGGGGTAGACTTTGTTGGCTCGCATCAAAGGGGGGTGTGAAACAAGGACAAGAAGTGGAAGTGAAAGCAATGGAAATAAAAATGAGGGCATATAGAAATAAGTATGCTTGGAGTTGTTGACAAATGAGAGGGAGGCTCGAAAAATAACTTTGCTCCCAGTTTTCAAGTGGCTGCACGTAATGGGAATGAAAGAACAGAGTACATCAAAGGGTTTCGATGGGCGGTTCTCTATTGTGCGGGTATGGGTTGTGGGGAGCGGGGGGAGCGTATGGAAGTGCATGGAGCAAGGATCGGGCGTAGGAAGGGCTCACACGGGAAGGACGGATAGGGCTTGCACAGTAGGAATCGGACGACAAGCACTGGCGGCACGCGGGCAGGGCAAGGGGCGGACAGGACAGACGCAAGTCTTGGATCGTCCCGCCCTTAGAAGCGAGGAGTGCCCACCGGACAAAGGGCCATTGGTGCTAGACTACTCTCTCCTTTTGAGAATAGACTATATCCCAATAAGTGATTAAAATCATTCAAAATAGGTCTCTCTATAAGTAATTTTAATTGCAATGATAGGGATGTGAATTTCACAAATATTTGTTTTTATTTATTTTTAATTTTGATCTTGCTAGATGATCAAAACAAAAGTCAAAAGCATCAAGTCAAATTGGTAGATCGCGTTTATAGTGCTTGTAGGATTGTCAATATTGGGGTTTAGGGATTCATTGGTAGTGTTTGTACAGTTGGGTACAACATGCTTACTATTTTTTGTATACATTGAAAGTTGGTACGTTCTATATCAAGCAGCCGCATAGATTCTGAAGATTGCAAATATGGTAAGAAAAAAGAGTACACCTTTCTACTAATGATTAAAGTGTTCATTCTCCGATGGAGAGAGCTCTGAGAGCGTAAGTTAACAGCGGCGATGGAAGCTTAGATGCGTGGGTACTGAAACCAACTGCACACACACAAAGCGGGTGATTCCATAGCTTTGTGTAGCTTGAATGAGGCCTGTTGTTTAGATCTGCCGCCCCTGTGTAACCAAGTTGTTTGTAGTAAGTTGCAAGGTTAGATCACCATAGCTAGAGCGGTGGGAGGGCGTGCCGAACTAGTCTGTTGCGTCAATACTCAAAGCTGCTGGGGACGCGTGAAGGGGACTTGCAGATCTGGTGGAGCCGAACTTCAACCCTGTAGCAGGTGCGTGCAAACGCTAGCGAGCGGTGGGAGAGTGGATCTGATTAGGAGGGGATCTGATCAGGAGGTAGTGCATCAAGATCTGAAGGCGAGCTGCTTGACAGCACCCTCTTCCCTCGCCCACGCTCAGGTAAGACACACAACCCTAATTCGCCTTTCCTGCATACCCAGCATCTGCTTTGAAATAAACAATAGCCTAAAAAGCCAGACCACTCCAAGCCAGGTAAAAACTCAAACCCTAATCCCTTTTTTTAATAAATTTTCTACGTTAACCCATTCCACTACTTTTCTAGCTTCCTGTACTTGTGAGCTAAGTGCAGGATACACGCACCTTGACATCGAAACACAACAACCGGCTTGGATTTGCTCCGAGGGAGGCCGGCAAGCCACTGACATGGAAGTCGATCCTCCAACGGCGAGTTTGAAAAGAATTATCGACGCAAAAGCAGCTCGGGACGCCAAGTACGGCAGTAGCAAGAAAAACAAGAACAGCACCAACACACCGGAGGCGCCCACCAACATTGAAGAAGACGTTGCCATGACCTCAGAAGACTCGGAACCGTGGAGTCTCACAGAAGAACATGACCAGTTAGCCAAGACAAGCAAGAAGGAACGCAGCCGTAAAGAAGCTGATGACAACCGTAAAGAAACAGCAGGAAACCACACTCGCGGCAGAAGTCGCGACTAAAGGAGCCCCAACGAGACACAAAGCCGCAATGCTGCAAAAATCAACGACCGAGGCAGGAGTGTCAGCCGACACGAGAAAGACAACAACACAGACCGCAGCAGAAGTGTGAGCACGAAAAACACAAGCAACGCCAACATTCACAGCAGGAGCGCAAGTAGGCAAGATAATGGCACCTATGACGGAGCAAGCGCCCACGCAGCAGCCAACGGAAAAGACGGGAACAACGTCGACCCAGGTTAGCAGAGAATGACAAAAGGGAAAGACGGTGGCAACGTCGAACAAGACAACCACTAGTGGAAAATCAGTGTCCGGTTCAACGGAAATTCAACAGAGAAGCGTTGATCCTGGCTGTGGTGGTGGACGCGTTGACCTGGACACAATTCAACAGGGAGTTGTTGATCCCTTTTTGTTGATTCGGTCATCGCAAGGGTCGTTTCTATCCTCACTGTTTGTGCCACGTCATGCAGATGTGCTGATGTGGTATGTACGCTGGCATATTTTGGCTTGTACTGAAACTTTATTGTCGCCGACTTTCGTTAATAACGCAGATGATTTCTGTCCAATTTTTCCACTTGCCTGTAACTTTTACACGGGCAGAGAGATAATATTCAAGGAGTGAAATCGCTCAATTTGCCTAAACTAGGCATGCATTCCTATTTTATTGTTACTGCTTTGGGGTTTTTATTGTTACTATTACAGCCCTGTCATTTGTCATTTACCATACTTGTTTTACTAATTAATTCACTACGCATATGTCGGTCGTTGCAGGAATGGTTTTACATACATTAACTCTTTCTATGTCATAGTGTGATAAAACACAATACTCCTCTGCAAAAGGTTTAGTTAATCAATAACATTGAACAGTTTCACTACTGTACACACTATCCAATCATTTTGAAGCATTCACATCTATCCACCATATATACGGTGTGTGAAACATAAAATATTTTTCACGTAACATTGTTACACCGTATCTACCTTGTCCTTGGTAGGCATGTGATTTACAGAGCTCTGTCATATTTCTCGTCATATTGCTGTACTGTAACTCTATCAACCTTCAAACGGACAATCTTCTCCAGCCTTAAATTTAGCAGGTTTCACGGTTGCACTCGAAATCTTCCAATTCATACCACAGTTGCAAACAGTGTCGCCCACCTGCACGATGAGCTCTGTTAAATCGTTTGATACATCTCACTGCTAGCATACGCAACATCCCTTTCTCAATACCGTTCCGTCAGTCAATTTTTCTACGACACATCACCACTTGTTTCTGGTATTAACCAAAAGTATCGTATTCAGTTTGCATGTAATCCCAGTCAAGGTTTGCATTCACATTTCACTTATGAGAATAGGACAAGTGACCTTACCCTTTTCTTCTCCAGACCCAAGGCACCCGGATACGTGTTTCTGACTTCTTTCGAACCTTCTGAACCTGGTCCTCGGAATTTGGGTTCTGTATATCTGCATTAACCAATACAAAAGTCAACAACGTAGGATTCATATTACCTTGTCTAGTGTGAGTTTCTTACTTACTGCTGACTATTCACCTTTGTCTGCACTTGTACTACATCATTTCCAAATTAATATGAGCTAATATGACACGTAATATGAACTAAATTCCCTCACTTCCTGTACAATCACCAACTACTACAGAGTGCTTAGACTGTGGGTATTCAGAACGATCCTCCGTTGTTTACTTTCAGTAGCACATGAACGGAATTTTGACATCACTTGTACTGCCAGTTTGTTAACATCACAGTACATCGTCTTTGCATCTCTCCACATTTCAGAATTAATTTATATTCCGGCTATACAACATGAATGAACTAACAACTTCCCTGGCTTGCTTTGCTTCAGCTAATATTTGGCCTACCCTAACCTTACCGTTTCAGCATGTATAGGCTCTACCATGTTGCTTCAGGGTTGGGCACTTTCAATTACGGTGTACACAATCGTTCCACTCGTATCTGTAGATATTGATGTATTTAAAACATCTGCAGGCAAAACCCTTCATTACACAAGCATCCCGCCTACTTTAATGGGTGCACTGTACATTTCTCTGGAGAATCTAGTGCATTCATGACCCCTTCAAAAACCCCCCTTGTATACGTACGAGGAGTTATATGTCGTCATACCTTTGTATACACATGTATTAAGTTTTAAATATATGTTCAGTGTCAGTATACTTGAATACTTTATGTTCTTATATCAGTTTACAAAACAGTACGTAGTATGGCAATGTTCATAATTAATACGGGTCCATTCTCTGAAAACCGAACCACCTAAGCTGTCATTCTTGCTTTATCGGTGCTTTTTACATGGCCTGTTCAATGTGCTGTTGATTATAATTGTAATTAGACAGGACGGTGATATCTCAACTTCTCCAACGTGTATGTATAACACGGTCTACAATATTAAAGCTATATTGTAACCGAAGAACTATGAACAGCACTAGAATACCTTTTGGAATCACTGGTTTTAATGACTCAATATCACTTTTTTATATAAAATATTGGGATCAACTTATAAGAATGATGCTCATGTGAATGAAAACTATAAAAAATTACACTACAATCTTGAACAATTTCCGAAAACCATGACTTCCTTCTCTTTATGTACTTTCCAAAGCACTCTCTCAAGGACTCTCAACAACAACGAAGAACAGGCGTTTTTGGTTCCTATTTCGGAAAATAGACCCATATCCCTTCTCTGCACTCACGTTTACTCGTACGTGTTAATTACAGTGCACCTCCTGAGTCTTCCTACTCCCCCATACACAGGAGTAACACTTTTCATGTTACATTGCTCAATTCAAGAAATACTTGACTAGAGATGAATGACTCCGCACTCCAAAACTGTACAAAACATGGTGGTGTTGAGTTCAATTACCTGTTTATCCGTCTATACATCCTGTACAAGTGCTGCAGTTCCTCCCTACAAACACCAACTACGTTAATGTTGTATGCAGGGGTTCCCATTCATAGATAAACAATTCCACGTTCAGATTGCAACATTCTCTATCTCTACCTCTACATATAATCGGATTACGGTGCACATTATCTGGGACTTACATGCATTTCTATTGCTCTCAGTCATGTTTTTCATATACGTTGGTAAGAATAACACATACACTTACAGCATATCCAACTGCACAGAAAAGCACTACTCCTCTTTGAAACTCCCAAACATGACAGACACATTACGGTTCACTACATCTTCACCAGTGCTTCATATGCGATTCCTTGTGTGATTTCCCTGCGAGTATCACTTTTCCCAGTGAATCTTAAAGCTGCTTCTTCAGCACTTTAATGTTCACTCACCTGCTTGTAAAAGGAAAGTTTAACACGTGTCAACTCGTGAGGCTCGGTGTGAAAAGCGACACTCACAGGGAAACGCACACCGGGAATCGCATATGAGACCCTGGTGCTTCGAATAAACCTTTGTTGTTGCAACGGCTCCTCTCACCTTACAAACTATACCATATTTCCCACGAAACATTAATTTACCTGCAGATGTTCGATAATTGTTCTCCCTTACCCTCCCCACAAGTACTTTCATATTACTCTGCACAGACAACAATAATTACGACCTCATACTGTACAACATATCACCACGACGTATGATTGACTTTCTTAGGATAGTATAGACATGTTCGGGCATTTCTGAAGTGTGTTGCGAAACCAGTGTAACACTTCTGGATCCATTCAAGCTAATACGAACCAAAGGTGCCTCGTTTTGAGTGCTTTCGAGAGTCTTTTGGAGAATATAGCTAGAGACAAGAAACTCATGATTTTCATTCAAAGAACAATTTTGAAGTGCATTTTTTTCAATTTACATTTACATGTTCATCATTTTCTTTCAATTATCCCAAAATTTATACCAAAAACTGTTATTTATCATTTAGAAAAGTCCTTCGTGAGTCATTAAAACCACTGTTGAAAGAGCTATTCTAATGCTTTTGATAGCTAATTGTTCACAATATTGCTTTCATCTTGTACTATGTGTTTTATATACATGTTGGAAACATTCACATATCACTTTCCTCTCTAATTACAATCTAAATCAAACATCACATTGATAATGCCTTGAAAAAGGCACTGCTGACAACTTTGGTGCTTCGTTTTAGCTTGACTGGACCCTTCTGTGCGAAATACTTACTTGCATTCCATTTTATCTCGTACTGTTCTTCCGTTCGCCTTGCCCTTCACCACCCTTCTGCACATCATATTGCCACCTCACAAACACCTACTTCCGGTTCTTGGAATTAAGTTATATACCATGCCACATAAGTCTTATTCATATTCAATATCTTATAATTTGAAACTACCACAAACTTCAGTGACTGCTACGATATCAACATTCAAATACCGTTTGTGAGTTTGACATGAACTCCGCTTGTTGCATTTCATACTGATCTTTCAAGGTCAAGTTAACTGCACTACTTAGAAATATTTATATTACTACCCTCACAGATCAGCCTATCCATCCAATTGTTCGTTCCTGCTCAACATTGTTTATCAACCTTCCCACAAAATATAATGTACTACAACTCCTTTCATTATATATTATTATTCCTGTAGAACCTGTTAATACAATAGGTTCTCATACACAACAGACACATATGTACTCAGCTATCTGTAATGAGTCTTCGCTGATCCTACAAAACGTACATTTAAATTCCTACACCTACCACATGCCAGTATTATCTCATACAATAGGTGCCACATCTTCAAAATGCAACATGCACAGTGTTCATCGCTACCCAGTTGCATATTGCCACACAAACTTAAAAGCCTTGCTATATTGTATTTAACTAGGTGTACTAAAATTCAGTGACTGGACGAAATATTCGAGCAGAGCCAGTATACGTCGTCCTTTCTTTCATACCTACGCATCCCACAATCTGAAATTTCTCCTTCACTCCGGCATTCTCTCAACCTTCTCAACCTGTACTGCATACTGATATAAAAACTCTGTCCGTAGGTTGCGACAGTGCCGTGGTCTGATATGCAGTGTTTTGACTTCTAATCCTGCAAAACCACAATAATCCACATTCACTAGGATTTCCACACCAATCCGATGTTTGTGTGGTGCGGTCTCATTTTCACCAACAATCAAGCACCCAGTTCGTTCCGTACATCTCATGCGCCTCCTACGTATTATTTTTTGATATTTCTTTCACCAAATTTAACTCCGTCAAATACATCAAATATAGTATCAGTTGTTACTATACTGTGCCATACGATATTATAATACCTTCAATACCTGATGACGGTTGTGCCTCTGATTCTTCGATGCTTTTCCACTGTCGGCCTTTAACCTGTCAATCTCGGCTTGCAGGTGTTTGATGTATTCGTCATTTGAAACATTGTCCGTTCCATGGCTGCTGCTATGTCTTCTTTTAGAAGCACTCCTTCCGGTTGCTATTTCCGTCTCCTCATCATTCATGTGAACGTCCTCGTAGCATTTCTCCTTCACCACATAATAAGTAGGTAAACATTTTAATCTTTTGCAACGGAATAACTGTCCTATACTACAAAAAATTGCTCACTACATCTTTACAAGGAATGCTGTACTCACCTTCTCGTATAGTATACACCAATCTCATTCAATTCAATTACTTCAAGCCATGATTTACGTTCCCCATTCACCGTCCACTCCATACAGAAGAAGCTAACTTTATCATTCTGGCAATCTCTTTAATCACGTATACTTCTGAAACAAATACCTTGTTGGAGCCTCGAGGATACTGTTCCGGTGTGATGTCATGGCCTTCATCACCCATACTGTCACGTGATAAAGGACTACCAGAAGGCGACCCCATTGTGTTTTCTCCAGAGGACACTTGTAGGGACTCTTTCTCAAGCTTCACTATGCCTCTTCTCTTATTTTGTCCTCCATATCCCTTGTCGCGGTTCATTTCATAATCAATTTCATCTGGATCAGGTGACCTATTGAATTTTTCTCGTAGCCTTTCCCGCACGCCGTTCATCCCTCGAGCTCCTGTTCTCCCCAATGTTTTGCGGCGAGAATTAGCGTACCTTCCTTGCTCAGATTTCTCCTTCGTTTGCCTGCTGGCTTCCAACTTTAGCATACGCTGCCACACTTCATGGTCAATGTGTAGAGGTTGGGCACCGCCTTTCCTGATCAAAGCAAACAATTCTCGTCGTTTTCCTGTCACCGCTCTCCCCATAATAGTTCGGAGGTGATCTTCATTCAGGGTTCCAGAGTACTCGAAGGTTTCAGTCAACCTTGATTTCAACGTTGTCACGGCTTCATATGTCTGTCGTGATATGTGCGTGCACGAAGGATCTAACCCCGTCGCCAACTTTGTGATTTCGTGTATCCATGCTGGTTTTCCAATGCCATAAGGTTTGCCGTCCGCATCCAACGTCAAATAGAAGGGTGTTTTTCCGTCTCGCTGCCGCTGGGATTTTTCCTCTTCGCGGGCTGCTTGTTTGTAACGTCTCATCCTCCTATCTAGCGCACGCTCTCGAAGAATGTCTTCCTCTGCCTTCACCTTGTCTCCTGTTTTGTGATAAGTCCTTGCAGGCTCATGCGAAGTCTGCGTCATTGGTCCAGGGGGTGACTGCGGGATCAAGTAACTTGGGCTCCTCCTCTGCCTCCTTGGACTGCGTTCTGGTGATAGTTCTCTACAATACTGTGGACTGCGGTCGTCTGATCTTATATTTCGTCTGCGTTGACCAGTAGACCTCGATGGACTGCCCCTAAACTGTTGAGATTCTGTAAGTCACATATCAATATACGTATATTATTAACTGTCGGGCAAGTTATAAAAGAAATGCCATTGTCATTTTCATACATATTGTTATGGATGTATGTCTTCCACTTGAATTACTCGGTGTTGACATTGTGAAAAACACTTACTAATTCACCGCTAAGCCCTCAATATAGGTGCTGAATTTCCTCGAATTAGACAAGGGAAGTCAGGAGTTTATCATTTCCTATTCCATAACTACCTAGTATGATCTAATGTGTTCATTTCTATTATCAGTAAACTTGCATATTACGCTACATTGACAAGTTTCATCTTAGTGTTGCTTTTAGCATTATATTACAGGTCAATTGCATGAAAGGCTTCGCAAATATCCATTGTATTGGTTGGGAGAAAGTAATTTCACATACCGCGATCAATCCTTCTGTTCTCATATCTATAATTTCGGGACCCCGTTTGCTGTAGCATGTCCCTGTGACGGCGAGGGCTTCTAGAACGACCACTTCTGGGGCTTCTGGAGTCATACCTCCCACTATTCCCATATCGATGATGGCGCGGGCTCAATGACCGAGAATCATATGATCGTTCCCAGTGTTTTCTTCGTCCTTCTCTCGGCGAATAACTCTCTTCAATTGCTCTCCTTCCAGAACGCTGCATACAATTTCTTAACAGACATTAATGTGTCATCTACTAGTGTTGTAAAAACACACTACATTTATCATACTGAAACGGGTTTAGGGTCCACAGTAGTCTATTATTTAAGTTCTCATCACTTACATTGTGGTGCTGGTATTTTGTGGGCGACGTACTCCACCCATACCTCCTCTGCTCACGACCTCGAAACTCTCGATCTGAATCTCCAGCCTCTACTACAGTTTGTACAGCACTGTTGACCCTGGTGCGGAAAATTGTGGCATTGGTATGTTTTGGTGTTGTCCGTGGTTCCTTTCTATTAGAATCCGTGGCTACATTACTCCGAAGAGAGACGATTCCAGGTAGAGGGATGATTCCGGGTGCTAGTATGTCGATTTTGTCTCCTTCAATGTCCATCTCTGACAAGGAGTAATCGAAGACAAAACGTCACCCGTCATTTTTAACATCCAGGTATCCTTAGTGGTGTACAGTAATATTTATGTTAAAGGTAAAGTAATTGCCACACAAATTTTAACTTTGGATGTTCATTAAATACTATGTTACATATGTAGGTCTTCCTTCACATCATTGGCATTGTCGTGCAGTTTCCACTTTCCAGGTACCTTTAATAATAATACAAGCACTCACTCCCCCATAGTCTTTGGCTTATGTGTTAGTTTGTCTTTGCAATATCATGACTTCATACAATTTGCTTTGGTTTTTCTGTGGATGATGTGCATTCGAATCATCTATCATGTGCAAAATCTGTAATTAAGTTGTTTTATAAGGACTTCTTAGTACTTCATATTACACTTACAATATTTTTTCCGCATACATATATTTTATATTGCTTATCGATCATGGAATTCACAGTACCTAAAATCATATGGAATACTCAAGGGCCAACAGGGTCCATTCAA
Source organism: Pohlia nutans (assembly GCA_022496805.1). Taxonomy (NCBI): domain Eukaryota; kingdom Viridiplantae; phylum Streptophyta; class Bryopsida; order Bryales; family Mniaceae; genus Pohlia; species Pohlia nutans. Next base: position 6,899,826 of record CM040102.1, read on the forward strand.
GCTAATACAAACCACCTAAGTTGTCAACAGTGCTTTTTCAGTGCTTTTTTCAAGGCATTTTCAATGTGATGTTTGATATGAATTGTAATTAGAGAGGAAAGTGATATGTCAATGCTTCCAACATGTATATAAAACTCATAGTACAAGATGAAAGCAATATTCTAAAAAGTTAGCTATCAAAAGCACTAGAATAGCTCTGTCAACAGTGGTTTTAATGACTCACCAAGGACTTTTCTAAATGATAAATAACACTTTTTTGGAATAAACTTTGGGATAATTGAATGAGAATGATGATCATGTAAATGAGAATTGAAAAAAAAGCACTTCAAAATTGTTCTTTGAATGAAAATCATTATTTTCTTGTCTCTAGCTATTCTCCAAAGGACTCTCCAAAGGACTCTACAAAGGACTCTCCAAAGGACTCTCCAAAGGACTCTCCAAAGGACTCTACAAAGGTTCGTATTAGCTTTGAATGGACCCAACAGCCATAAACTACTTCATTCCATCAGTTTTCAGGGTTCTAAATATCTAATTCCCATTATGAATACTTATTTCTACGGCATCTGGGAGGAGACGGTAAATCGTACATTTTCAAACATGCTGTCAGTAAGAGATAAGGTCATAGTTTAGTGTAATACCTCCTGATACTTCGACTGCTGATGTTACTGGAGACATCTGTGGCAGTACAGATGCCGTGGGTGGGCTTACGTGGTCATTGTTTTCCCCAACTTCAGTATCTCCTTCTCTGGTTGGACAAGCGTTGCGCGTTGCTGGATGTAAAACTTTCCGGATAATTCTACCGCACGCTCTTGCGTCTTCCTCTGTTTTTAGAGCTAGTTCTTTTACACTGCGGACGGGGTTTTCTGCTCGCCCAAGTACAACATCCACAGTTGCTGGAGGCAAACCCCTTGTCTTCTTCATGCCCTTTGCCTTCTCAACCAATTTTGCTTTACCTTTCCCACGGCCCCTTCCACTCCCACTAGGCAAGCTTGACGGTCTTGGTTTCTCCAATACGATTTTCCCAGCATTTGCTTTAGTAGTTGTTCTTGTTTCCCTTCTTGAAGCTGCTACTGGTTTTTTTTTTTTCAACCATGGCTCAGGTTGGTCTTCAACTTGTACAGACGTCGCCATTGTAGATGCGGCACCCTGTTACCATACATATAATACATATCTATCATATGTGAATAACTAACACATAATTTGCAAAGACAAAGTTCCTGTATTATGCAGTCTTCAGATTTATCAAAATCTAGCAAACAAATGATATGGATCTAGGAATAATATGCATCTATGGCTTTGGAAGAACAGTAGTGAAGGACATGAGAGCGGTATGACTCTGTCGTGATGCGTTTCGTTACCTGGGGGTTGTCTACCCAGGTTATAGTTTTATTCTTGTACTGGACAACTCTGTCAAATTCGTCACTCTGCTGAACACAAACATGAAAATTGCAAGTGAGGTTTATGAAAGTAGGTCCACATTGTGATATTTTTCCCAGTAATTCCTACATAATACAACATTTCAAAGTGCCCAATAGCATACAAAAGCTCGTTCTGCAGCAACGATAATTTACATCAGCGACTATAAATAAATCATTATCGTGGTTTGAATATGCCTTGCTGACGTACGACTCCTATAACCAAGTTCATTATTCACTTCGCACTTACACATAATATACTATGCATACTAATGTATGGACGCCACGTACTATACAGTTTACTATCATAAGACCTATATTTCTTCGTCCCAACGCATTACGTTATATACAAGTGTCCAATAAGTTACGTACACATGGGATAAAACTGCATATAGAATATCGATAAGGATATATTTCCTTTACCTTATTGTCAGTCACATTCGTAGGATCTCCTGGTACAACGCCTTCATTCAACAAGTGCCTGAAACGCCATCACCTATTCTATTAGTACGTCATTCTCGTTTTGATGACATTGAAATAACATGTCATCACCTTCATGTAGGTTGACAGGACATCTCCACGTTAGGTGAGGGAATACAATATGTACAATAATAATTTTGTAATTTAACTTCATAATCAAACACTTTAAGAGTTCACCAACTACTATGTAAGAGCAATCACTGTACGTTTTACAAAAACTTTACTGACCTTGGTGCCGTAGGATTTTGAACCACGTCATTTCCGGAGAACAAACGTTTAGGTTTAGGACTTCTGTGCTGCAGTTCCTCAAATTCCTTTGGATTGCCTGCCTCCAACCCCTGCAACATGAAGATATGTATGAAAACAATGGAGACTATACTGAGTTTTCGACATCCGGGACTACAGTACTTTTTAAAATGTTAGTACACCATCTGATAACCAGAAATGTATAGAACTAAGAAAACAAACTTTTTTTTCTTCAATGAATGTAGATCACTACAGCATAAGTTGCTTTGGTATTGTGTACTGCACAGTACACTTATCGGGGGGCTGGGATTGTCAACCCCCCCTGTTAGTTTGGATTGCGTACTCTAGATAGTGCAATAACTTAACACTCCGAAGATAGCAACTGTCGTATCTTACTGTAAAACACTGGTAAGGGTTATGTGCTCTTGGTGTAGCAACCTTGTTCTAACCCAACTTTCTCTCTCTGTATGTAACAAGAGCGACAAAACTAATGAAGGGTTTGTTAATCTATTGATCTCGATTTCTATACACACTGCGTTACTTAAACATATATGCTTCTAAATACCTTTTAGGGACGGCAATTACTCTCCATCGACCATTGTATGAAGTCCATTGTACATGACACAAAATCACTTACTTTTCTTTCGTTGTAGTTTCGTTCCTTTCGAGGTCTTGACGACAGTACTTGTGGTGTTTGCTCACAAGATGTAGGTATATCGAGGTCTTCGCTTGTTGCAAAAGAGTTATCCTCTTCACTCCTCTCCTCCTGTGACGAACTTGACTCGGCGGTGGTACCTGTATCAGCCTCCGATTCCCCTGGCACAAAGTCTGAATCTGGGTCTCCTTCCGCAGTTCTGTCCGATAAAAGCTCCTCAGACTTCACTGTTTATGGCGTTCCCTGTGCGTTGGTTTCTCCCCCGCCAATGCAGGATACGATATGCAGTTTCCTGTAGTCGATGTCAGTACTTTGCTACCGTCACCTTCTTCTTTAGGAACTGCTGCATTTTCTTCCTCTGATTCTGTTAACTGTACTGCTGACGGACTCCTTACTCTTCCAGTTCTCTCATACAATTCTGCGTTGCGGAGGGCTCGTTCGTTAATCTTGTCGTACCTACATTGCAACAGCGATTATCAAGGAAACGATGATGTAAATAAAAATTACCATAACACAATGGTCGGACATGACATTAACATCACATGCAGACAATGTGATCGGGGGTTCAATTACCGTACGACTCGCAGGCTCAGAAAAGGGTAAAGAGTGTTGCCTGTCGCGAGAGCTATTGCAGAAAAAACAGGACACGTTTAACCCCTAAGCTCCCGAGCGACCATTTTCCGGTCGCTGTCCGGAAAAAACGGGCTGCCCGGAACAAAAAAAATCTTTTTTTGAAAAAATAAAAAATATTTTAAAATACTACATCAAGTCTACTTTCCAACCCAATTTGAATTATGGCAATCCGAGTTAAACTCCACCCGAGAGAATTTTTCAAAGTAGATCACCTCAACATTGTCTTAGTGTTACAAAATTTGCTATTTGGGGAAAGTAATTATGATTCCTCCATCGTTTCTCTTGCTTTTTTGAAGTTTACGATAGATAGCCCAACTTTAACCAATCGTACTAAATTTTGAACTCTATAATTGAAAATTATAATTTATACAAATTTTCGAAGGTTAATGCTTTTAAATTCATTAAAAAATGATCTAAAGATTATTTATGAAGTTTGACTGTACGGATAATTTGTAAAGATGATACTCTATATTTTATCTATTGAACCAACCTTCATCAAACATATGGAAGGCACATATTATAACACATCTATGTTTTGTCCAATACCCCTCGGGCTTTTAGGGGTTAATTACAGTAAAACCGTAGCAATAGCGCCAGAAGTGGACATGATGTGTAAGGGCATCCTCAACTCCGTAGTTCCCGCCGAGAAGGGGAATTTTTAAAAATAAATAGTGGTTTAGGGTATAACATATTTAGAGGTAAAATAAATTTTACATAAATAGCGGTTTTGCTTATAGCTTAAGGAGGCCCGTAGAGGCAACAAGTCCCGGTGGCCGGAGCAACTTTTGTGTTTATTCCTAAACAGAAAACCAAGTAAAATTACAAAGAAACCCAAGCTTTGTAAATGAAGGTCTACTTTCCCCTTATATGTACAATTTGGGAAAATTGCACTAGTTGGGGCCCCAGCTGTAGTAGTTGGGGCTCCCAGTTGCACTACTTGGGGACCCCAGCTGCACTACCTGGGGTCTTTGCTTTTTTACAGTGTTAAAGTTAGAACTAACAGTTAATAAGGTAAAAGTTAAAGTTATAGTTATGGTTACAAGTTAAAGTTATAACTAAGAGTTAATAAGGTAAAAGTCATTCTTTTTACTTAATTAAAATAGAAACTACAAATCGTTTCTAATTTGGGTACAGTTAACCCCTAAAGGCCCTTAAAAGCCAAAATGGCTTTTTGTTGTTTCGGGCAGCTTAGATGGAAGGTCTAAATTAAGAATTTTAGACTATAATTTGGCGTGGGCGTGGTCATACATACAAGGTGTGTAGGGTAAAAATTACAAAGTCAAATTCGGATTTTATAATTTTTTTATTGAAATTTTTGGTTTCAAGCCCAACTGGGGCAGAAAAAAACTTTTTATTATAATCATTTTTTCAATTTTTTTTTTTTGGAGACATGCTCTTCACCACATTTAGGCTCAGAATTTGAAGTGACCCATGTTGATTATATTCTTGGCTTGACAAGGGCAACTTCCAAAATAAAGAACAGCAACCTCCAAGGTTTTTTGTAATTTCACATCCATTTCTTTCGAAATTTGTCAAAATTTGAGATTTTGAAATTTTTTAAAAATAATTTCGCCTAAAATTTATAAAATCATAGAGGTACTTAATCAGCGTTCATTTTTTCCAAAAATCAAATACAATAAATGTGATGCATGTTTCACCAAATTGCCATTTTTATACGTACTTCCGGAAATTAATTTGGATGAAGGTTTGAAACGCGTAATGACTCTCTAAAATTTTGCATAAGCCTACCCAACTTAGTTATCTACATGGAAAAAAATATGAGCAAAATGTTTGGACTAACAATCTTCAAGTCCTCCTTTGCACTATGGAGACAATGTCTCCCAAGCAATGCCCCAAAAAACTTTTGCACAAACTTTGGATGTTATGATCTTGCAAATGATAAACATCCAACGGTCAATTTTTGAAACACTAGCTATGAATAGGCTTAGGTACAAGATCTTACGGTTGGAATTCTAAAAGAAGTAAAAAAACTTGGTTCACATCCCCGGGAGTACATAGAGGTAGAAAATCGCAGTTTTGAGGTTTCAAGCTCCCAAAAACACAAGGAAATTTAGGGGTTAACTACAGGTTAACTATTTGTGACTTCTATTTTAACATAAAGTACTCAATTAAAAACTAAAATCAAATATAAATGTTGTTAGAACAACAAAAATTAAATAAAAGGAAAAAAAGTAGACTAAAACATTAAAAGAATATAAATAATAAAAAAGTAAATAAAATTATAGTAGCCAATTAAAAACTAAAATCACATAAAAGTAAAAAACATAAACTAAAAGAACAATAAAATATTTAAAAATAAAAAAGTCAGCAAAATCTAAAACCGCGGGATCGAGGGTCAGTAGCGTAGTTTGAGGCCCCAGTGCCGGCCGGGTTGGGGCCCCTTCAACAGCATATATTCTTTTTGGCATCCCGTTGCCAAAAGTGCCCCTCCAAATGCTCGTAGCGGGCCACTTTGCGAGGCAAGATTGAGGATGCCCTAAGCATACAGCACCCACTGCACCGCTGCCCTCGTACAATGACAATACAGGGCTGGACAAACAGCCTCATGCAAGGCTATCACAACGAGTGGGAGTCACGATAAAACGGATACCGTTGTAAAATACGTAGTTCACAGCTTAACGTTTTTCATCCAATTTCTAAAACTAGGGTTTTCCAAGGCACGCTTCCCCAGTACCCCCCACTGACTACAGGTATTGGCGCAGTCTTTGATTTACGCTGTTGTGCCGCAGGTGTTCTGGTCATGTTAGCGAAAGAAATGGGACGGGGACCACAACATGGCGGTCCATGTACAGCTTTCCTAAATCAGTGGTCGTGATAATCGGCCATAACTTCTGATGCGGCTCCGTCCATGAATGCAGTTACATACGACACTACAGATGCGCAATTTTTATCTGCATGGACGTCATTTCTCTCCCGGAAGGCCAGGTGCTCCACTATTTGTAGCAGACTAAGCATTGGACAGCATTAGTGTTTCACATGGCAGAGAAGGGAAACTTACACGGAATTTTCGTAGTGCAAGGTGTCGTGTAGCAATTTCTGATTATGCTGAATGACTTTCAGACGTAAGAGCATCATCAACCCACCGCAGGAAAAGGCACATGTCCGTTTCTTTTTCTGCGGTGGGGCTCCCAACTGGTTTTTGGCCGTTCCAATGCAGGAACGGCACCGCCCTTCTAATGCAGGAACGGCACCGCCCTTCTCGCTTCTGCGCACGCCACTTATCTGCTCTTGCCCGTTATTTTTACGATTGCTCCTGCGCCTGGTACCTTGGCTCAAGAAGAGAAGTCAACGCGGCCACGATGGCAAAGATGGAGATTCCACTTGCTTCGGTGGACAAGGTGGCAGATTTACAGTGCTAGTTTGGAACCGCGGGTTGGAGAGAAAGCATCAACATACAAAACAGCACACAGGCGGCCCCGCAGACCAGCCTAGAAATGTGCGATACAACGCCTTGATTCAGTTTCTGCATTGATGATGCTCTAAGACCTCGTAGTCAGTGGGTATCAGCATTGCAGCGTGTCCTTCTGATGCTCGGCAAAACTTGTGCCTGCAAGTCCAGCAGTTATCAGCCTCCGTCGCCTGCCTACTCAATCTACAATCCTGTGTTATCGGTGAGAGATGATGCTCGCTGCTTCCGCCACACTTTTACTATGCAATACAGGATACTCTGCACGTCAATATAGAAATCGCGTTGTTTGTAATATGTAAACAACATTGTTGTGCTGAGGTATGTCGTGACCGACGTCCACCGTACGTCAGGTCACCTCCATTTCTTTATAATTTTTGAAGTTGTGTTTAGGCAAAACGTTGTGTCAACCATTATGAGGTTAGGTGAACTCGAGTGTCTACTTCTTGAGTAGTAAGTACCACATCAGTTGCCCTTACTGCGAGGGTGGTTGTTTAGATCGACTGTTTCACTCTATGATGTATAGTTTGTAAATGAGCGTAGGTACTACTTTTTTGACGTACCGTTCATCTTCCTATGTACTCCCTGTAACGCTCCGCGTCTTTCTCATGAAAAATTCAGAGTATGTGGTTTGGTTCTAATATGTCCCGGAATCTGCAGAGTAGGATTGGGAACATATTACGTTTGGAGTAGAGAAGAAGGTGGACATCTATGCTCCGTCATTCGCAAATCACCTGGCAATTGAAGAAGTACCTCCTGCAGGTACGATAACAAATTCACAAAAGTTGTGATATATTTTTGGTACCATATTTTATAATATTTAAAATGAGTTACTGCTTAGGCTTTTTGGTTCCGCAGCACCTGTTTATTTTTGCACAGCATATGTTGTGTTCGTGTAATGAAATAAACTAAGGATTTGCTGGTTCTCAAGTAAATGGAAGAGAATTATAAGGAAATTATGCACACAAAGCAGCCTTATTTTTAAAGTGTACAGCCTCTATGCAACTTTTATGTATTGATCAAATGCATTTGCAGGTACTCTGAAGCAGTTGAAGTCCGCTTTATCGTCAGAAGAATTAGAGTTGAAGAATCATACGACATTTGACGAACCCAGTGGACATGGACTGCATGCGTGACCGTAGTGACGAAGGCAATAGTCGCAAAAATGGTGTGGGCGCAAACTTATTTCTTGATGTGTGGCGTGAGCTTTGTGACGGGATTTCCAAAGACTCGGGAAAACTGGAGAGCATCCCGGAAAATAGTACCACTGTATCTAAAAAACGAAAACGACAGTCGGAGCGTCATGTTAGGAACTATGAGAAGAGGAAGATGCTTGTGGACATGCTTTTGCAGTCCGATGTAATACTGCAGAAAGCATTAAGAATACTCGAGGAGTGTGAACTTCTCTTAGAGGACTTAGATCGTGAGATGCGTACAGACGATTTGTATAATCGTACACTTAATTCTCTAGGGAACAAATCTGTTCCATGACAGTGATAGCAGTGGTTGCTAAAAACTATATTTTCATTGTGCAACGCACGATTGGTTTTGTTGAACTATTTTGTGAACAAAAAGTGTCATCACTACGTCTTCATATACTGTATCATGACTCCTGTTTCTGTGATGTTTTGTTCAGACGCTCGTTTGGCTCGTATGGAAATGGTGAAGAATGAAACAAAGTTCTGTGTTTTTCCTGTTATGAACTGGCGGTTTTGAATATCACATGCACGAAGAGTGCAACGATTTCTATGTATTAGGAACACTGCAGGTACGTATTCATAATGCTAATATTTGTCAATAGTGTAATATATTGTTCAGAAGTTGGTTTGGCCCGTATGAAAAGCATGAATAAAGGAATAGATTTGTGTGATTTCAAGTCATTTCAGGTATGTGTTTAACATAATCCATTAACATGGCAATCCAACAGTATTCCACATTCATTCTTATTGAGTTGTTGTGATAAAGTTATAAGTTTCTCACTAGCCTTCGTACAATGGTTTTATTAGAGAAGTGCATGCCACTAACTAATGCTGCAGTTGCTTATCAATAATCGATGATGAATGGGATGTAATAATATTATAAATACATACTCTCGGTACTTTACCAATGGCTACAACACTGTTGAAATGGACAACATTAAGGTGAATACCTAATTTGTATAAAGCATGCTGAGGCAGTTGTGCCTGGGTGTAGCCAAATTATGAAGATAAAGTCCACAGGCATTACCAAGGTTGTGTATGACCTTTAGAGTGCAATCCACACACCCATGTAGTTAGATTCGTTGACCTAATCAGGGAGATGATTTGGTGCACTAATACGGTGTGAATTGTTAATAGAAAGTTACCAGGTTGTAACATTGTCTGCTCATTCATGTAATGCAGTGCACAGGTGCATGGAGGGCGTCACAATTGAAGCATACAAAGGGCAGCCCTGACAAACACAGAAGCTCTGTAAGCTCTTGGATTCCAGACCCACGTAATGAATTTGTACATATAACGCCATATTCATTAAATTGGCCAATCTTGATTATATTAGCGGCTCAAATAGTGTGATTTCAGTTCATTTACTCTCTTTATTTGAATAGTGTGGCGGCCAATATAAATAAAATGGCCAATTCAATGAATATGGCGCTATACACTCTAGCTTTGCTATTTGATTGCCTTTATATCTTATTCTTTGGGGAGAACGTGCACAAGTATTATCAATAGAGCGCCTGTATAACTCATAGCTTGTTTTTTCAGGTCCCCGGTGCGCACAGTTGTGTATCAGGTATTGTTTCCTACTTTTCCATAATTTGTAGTGGGGTCCATTCAAGCTAATACGAACCACCTAAGTTGTCAACAGTGCTTTTTTCAAGGCATTTTCAATGTGATGTTTGATTTAGATTGTAATTAGAGAGGAAAGTGATATGTCAATGCTTCCAACATGTATATAAAACACATAGTACAAGATGAAAGCAATATTGTGAACAATTAGCTATCAAAAGCATTAGAATAGCTATGTCAACAGTGGTTTTAATGACTCACCAAGGACTTTTCTAAATGATAAATAACACTAATTTGGTATAAATTTTGGGATAATTGAATGAAAATGATGAACATGTAAATGTAAATTGAAATAAATGCACTTCAAAATTGTTCTTTGAATGAAAATCATGACTTTTTGGTCTCTAGCTATTCTCCAAAGGACTCTCGAATGCACTCAAAACGAGGCACATTTGGTTAGTATTAGCTTGAATAGACCAGTGTTATAAACTTTAAAGAGACGGTAAACAATTTGCAGGTTATTAAATAGCACTGATTTGAGTTACTGCATTTCCCCATCTTAAGTATTGGTCCGTGTGTCTTGATTGCACGACATAGATAATTGGTGCCATCTAGTATCAGATCCAAAGCAGGGATTGATGTATAATATTCACATTTATTAAATCTACAAAATTAAGATGGGCTTGCTAGTATGTAGATACTGTATTGTATATATAACCTGCCATGTCATCTAATATTCAGTTTTTCATTACCAATGCAGGATGCGGCAAAGATTATGTGCAGCATATCACATAGAACGATCTATAGCTAATAGATTGGGATTACCGGAGTATCCTTGTGCTTGCAATCGGTGTAGAGGCGCTTATACAAAAAAAGTGGAGATAGTACTAAGACACCACATCACCCATGGACGAGATCCCTACTTACTATACCCGGTGATGGTAATATCCTAAAACCGTATGACTAATGATATTTATTTTTATTCCATAGTAGTACACTAGTACGAGCCATTAGCGAGGCCATTAGTATAGATATGAGTTGGATTCCACATGTTAAACAACAATAACATACATCAATATCAATAATACATTATATGAGTTGGAAATTAAAATATCACATAAAGATGGTAATGCTTTTAAAGAACATCATATGTAATGGAAATCCTCTTATTATAGGAAGATTTTAATGCTTGTTAAGAATTGTAATAACATTATTGCTATGATTCTGTGCAGACCATTGATGGACGAAATGTTCGAGGACCTGCAACAAGTCCAAACAGACGTAGGGAGCGTTATCGTCATAGGGGACGCGACAACGGGGCAGATGGCTTCACTTGGCCAAGGAGGACTGCTATGGACATCGAGAACATGGCCAGAGATGCTTTTGCTAGGATGGAGGACATCCACAATGTCGCTGTCCAAGACGGTGATCCAACCGGAATGGACATGAACAACGCCCAAGAGGAAGACTTGTATAACGAAGAGAACTTGCAGAACCTGGTACGCAAATCTACTGAATCTGTATATGAAGGCAGCACGCAAAACCGTCTTCAGTGCAGCATCGTGTTGTTCTCCCTATGCAGTCTATACTCTATTCCACATACTTTCCTTGATGCTCTTCTTACTTGGATAGCGGGGGATCTTTTGCCAACATCTAATTGTTTTCCACGCACGTCCTATGAGGTGAAAACGATGTTGATGAAGATGGGTTTGAAGCATAAGCAGGTTCACTGTTGCCCTGAAGGCCATGTACTTTATGAAGGGGATAACGAACAATTAGAAGAGTGTCCAACTTGTGATGAACCCCGATATATTGTTGGATCTAACAGAGTTCCTTCTAGAGTGGTACGTTACTTTGATGTTATTAAACATCTCCAGAGGATGTTTAAATGTCCAGAGATAGCATCCCATATGACATGGTATGCTACCCATAGATCCCGAGGTCAGCTCATGAGGTCTGTAGCAGATAGTGAACAGTGGAAAGCCATTGATCGCCTTTATCCGGACTTCGCTGAAGTGGTCACAAACCTGCGTCTTGGCTTAGTGGGAGATGGCATCATTCCTTTCAAGAATAATGCCATAAAGCACTCCACGTGAGTATTGCTCATTACTGTCTATAACCTTCCCCCGTGGTTGCTGACCAAGAAATTTTTCATTTCATTGGCAGTGTTAATCCCAGGTCCAAAGTCACCGACTTGTGAAAATATAGATGTGTTTTTACAACCCTTAGTTAAGGATTTGCTAAAGCTCTGGGCAGGTGTACCGGCACTAAACATGGCTAAGCCAGAGGGGGAGAGGGGATTCACTTTGAGGGCCATGCTAATCTGGACCGTTAATGATTTTCCTGCATTTGGACTACTTTCTGGGCAACAAGTACATGGATACAAGGGATGCCCATTATGTGGTCCCGAGACATGTGCGGAGCATGCCTTGCTATTGAGCAAGATGATATACCTTGGAGGTAGACGATATCTGGATGCGGATCACCGATTTCGCAGTGCGCTAGCAACATTCAATAACCACGACGAGTGGAGGTTAGCACCAGAACCACTGACGGGGGAGGAAATATTGCGATGGGCTGCTGAAAGATCGGACTTTCTTAGCGGCGGCGGTGTTGAGAACTCAATATTGGACCCAGTCAAGCGTCATGGAGTGAAACGAAGAAGCATTCTTTTTGATCTACCCTATTGGAAGGTATGTACTTGTAATGTATTTATGTGCAGTGTATTTTTCTAACGAAGCTAATTAATTTAAAGGATGTGTATAGTAGTGTGATTTCAGATTTTTACAATTGATTTTGTTAAAAACACATGACAGAACTATGTGTTTTGAATGCATGTTTTTGAAATTAACAAACAAATATTGAATCTGTTATGATCTTCTTGATCTTTTGTAGTGGTTTCACTCACTTAATTATTAATCTTATTCAAAGATCATAAAATATGTACATAAAAAGTGTTATTTATCATTTACAAAAATCTTTGGGGAGTCATTAAAACCACGGATGACAACGCTATACTAGTGATTTTTATATTATTTTTTTTCAATATTGATTTCATCTTGTGCTATGTTTACTAGAGTATGCATGGTCACAGTAGAACTGGTTTTCACTACTATGATAGGATGGCAGGTGTGATAGGTTTGGTTGAAGGGTAAAAAAGTAATGTCTTACTAGTACGTTGAGTTAGTTTGATGCGTGCAAGACACAAGGATCAATTAGAACTTCTAATGATTCTAACAGAATGTAGGAACCATATTCACATCATGAGGATATTATAGGTAGACCGAATGTAGCTTATAATGTTGGGCAACATGTAGTAAAATTAGTCTATGATGTGGGTCGTGTCTCCCTGAAACGAACCACCCCCGCTTGCTCTTAGTTGCTATTGAGAGTCTTTTAGATAGTCTAGTTCAGAGTAGCTAGAGAAAGGAAGTCATGATTTTCTTTCAAGGAAAAGGTTTGTAGGGTAATTTTTTCAATTTTCATTCACATGATCATCAGTATGACAGTATCATTAAATTATCGAATAATTTATACAGAGAAAACTGTTATTTATCATTTAGGGAAGTCTTTGGTGAGTAATTTGGACCAGAGAAAACTGTTATTTATCATTTAGGGAAGTCTTTGGTGAGTAATTTGGACCATTGATGACAAAGCTATTTGAGTGCAATTTATAACTAAATTTTTATAATATTGATTTATTATTGTACTATGTTTTTATATACATGTTGGAAATGTGGACATATCACTTCTTTCTCTAATCAAAATTTCAATGGAACATGTCATTGAAAACGTCTTGTAAATTGCACTTACAAAGCGCAAATAAAAAGTTTGGTGGTACGTTTCTCAGACAATGGAGCCAAATTAATGCTATTAAGATTTAAAATTTTGGAGGCTGAAAAAATCAAGCGTATAGCAATGCACAAGTTATTATGATTCCAATGGTAGTGTGCATGCATGGTAATTGTCCTAGAGGTTTGACAATTGTACTTTTAGTCATTAAGTGTGTACTATATACAAGGTTGAATTTATGAACCCAAATGGATAAGTTTTAATCTGCATTAAAAATGTCTCATATCGGACCAGAAGAAGCACATAGCCAAATAATTTTCTTAACCCCTAAACGTCACAACGTCCAGAAACTGGACGACAAATGATTTCAAAGCCTTCTCACGTTCTCATCAACGCTTGGATGATACTCATCCAATTTTTTGGAGATTCTTCACCAAGTTGTTGTCCTATCTAATGGCTGGATTTAGTCATACTAGAGTACATATTTTTCTAAAATTACAAATGTAGAAGTATGTCAAGTCGTTGACCGAGCCAAAATTGCATTGACTCTAGTTCAAAGTGGAATCGTGAAAAATGAGGTCATAAATTTAAGAAACACAAAAATTTCAAAGTATCACCACGTTTAAGAGTATCTCATTTCAAACTCATTCCAACAAATTTTACTCAAAAAATATTGAAATTTAGTTTGTAATCGAATTTACAAGGAATTTTTAATTTTAACTTTCAAAATTTATAATTAAATATTGGTGATTGTATTAGTGAATGGAACCGTACGGATGGAATCTAAAATTCAAAATCTAGAACTTTCATTTGTATATCAATTCCAGAATATTCTTCTAAATAGTAATTTATAATGCTTTTTCTCAAATTGTCAATTCCAGGGACACCCTGGTACGTTAAGGGGTTAACCTGGTGGGGTGGGTTTGCATTTGTGTCTCTTTCGTTGCAATGAATGTCAACCTTTATTTGTGTAAAAAAAAAAACTCTTAATATTATTCATTCAAATAGTAAGGAAAGACCCAGTGTTGAATATGTGCATTTGTACAGTCTCTATGGTGACGGTAGAATTGAATTTCACTACATTACATAGGTCGATTAGTGTTCCCTACTAACTTCCAAGAATATGTTGTAAGTATTTACTACTGACCAAATTTTTGGCCCTCTATATTGGTATAGATGGGGATCTTTAAATAGAATTGGAACCAATGGCTGTGAGCTTTTTTTTTGGTGGACATTCACTATCTATAATATTTTCAAATCTCATTAATATCTAACACTAATATACCTATTTAGTGTAATATGACAAGATGGCCGATGTGATAGGCTTGGTTGAACCGTAAAGAAGTAAGGTCGAAGCACCTAAAACCGACATAGTACATAATGCTCATAATTTCTACAGATGGCTTTCATTTTGGAACGAACATCTAAATATGTCATGGAGCGTTTATTGTTTGTTGACCAAAACAGTGCGCCCTGTATGGTCTACCTAGATGTGCATTCTAAAATGAAAGCCATGTGTATATATTATCAGCTTTGGGTACTATGTCGGTTTTAGGTGCCTCTACCTTGGTGTCTTATAAATACGCTGAGTTAGAGAAGGTGCGTGCAAGATACAGGGCTTCAAATAAAACTTGTTCTAGTTCTAACATTTGAGAGGGTTGACAAAGTGACTGGGACATTAACTGAGAAGATGGCAAATGTTTCCGGCTTGGTGGGACTGTACAGAAAAACTAATCCTGACATAGAAAAGTGCGTATTTTTATTTCAGTTGACAGAGTTTTGCAAAGGCGATTGATATGTAGGAATTGAGATTGTCATGTAATACGCGTGGCTTCCACTGAAAAGAAATCAACTCTTAACCCCTAAATAACCAGCAATCATAACTTGGACATTTCAATGTCCAAGGACGTCCCATAATGTGAATTTATGAAATAATTTTTTTTGAAAAATTTAGAAGAATCTGGTAAGTCAATTGTAAAATGGGAACCCTTTATTTGGAATATACCGAGTTCTGAAGTGCAAGTTATAGAACAATAGGGGTTATTTTGGGTAGAAGGGGGAGTGTGGGCACGGCTTAAAATATAGAACTCCATTTATTATACGTAAACATTAATTGTAGGATCTTGTAAATGATGACAAACAGAGTCTTCCACCCAAATTTTCTCAAAATATGACTATACAAATTCCAAGTATTTAGCGTTTCAAATGAAAAGAAAAGAAATAGCAATCGATTGGATATTATTTGACCGTCTATGAAGACATGGGGAAAATTGTGAAATTGGTTCCATAAATATTTCAAATTTATCTCAATGTTTAATTTGGTAGTTTATATTAGGAGGTACTAAAAATATTCATAAGACAATGAATAGAAAAAGGTCAAAATAATGCTCAGAACATGAAGAACCGCGGTCCTTTATAGGTCCAACGAAAATGATTACTAGTTTGCAGGGAAATAAATTCCTTATTCTGCGTGTTCAGTTAACCCTAAACTGTCCCATTAGAGTAGAGAACAGTGAAACTACAATTTTAATCTTCTATTAGCCTGAGAGAGTTGTTCAAATATTCCAACTATGCATTGTTTTCATGCATGAGAAAGTGCGTTTGTAGATGGTAGTAATATTATTCATTGATTCTAATTGAGAATTAAATAATTACACATTTTAAGTTTAAATAATTCAAGGAAATCGTGTATATTATAGTAATTCTTCACAGAACATATAATTTGTACAGCATGTGCAAATGTGAATGGAGGAAAAGAGATATTTGTTTTTGTGATTATCATAACTTTAATCTCTAAATTTTGAAGGATAACAGCATATGCACTGTAAATGAAATCAGGTGCTATCTAGTATGCAAGAGGAATAAAATTATTGAAACTTAAAGATTAGAAGATATGAAAAATTGAAGTTGCAATTACAATGGATAATATTCATTCAATCAATTTAAAGCAGTAGCATTACACTTAATATTCAATTTCAAATTTGGCTTTTTACAAGTTACATGTAGTAGTTGGATGCAGTGAAGGTGCTTAGAGGGTTAAGGAATGACAGTTCAACTAGAACGAGTTATGTTAAAGAAATGCCAGTTTTCCCCAGACGCATTACAAGTATGTTGCAAGAGCAATTAAAATTGAAGTTGTAATATGAGACCTATGGCAGTTTCAGTAAAATATCAATAACTAAGCCAAGTCAGTAAGTCCAACATGGTCAATGATGTTATATTTTATACTAGGCAGGTGTGAGTACGATGTGTATTTGTGTATGAACATTTATATTTCATAACAGTGCATGTGTTTATTTGTACAGGATCTACCAGTGCGTCATGTTCTAGACGTAATGCACTGCGAGAAGAACATATCAGAGAACATTTTGAGGACCACGTTTGGTGAGAAGGACTCCCCAGCGGTTAGGGCGGACATGCAGGCACGAGGGATCCGTCCACACTTACATCTACAACCTCTTGGTCCCAACGGTGATAGATTCTACATGCCAGATGCATCTTATGTGTTATCACCGGAAGACAAGGCAAAAGTGTTACGGGTGCTGAAGAATCTGAGAACACCAACGAACTATGTGTCTAAATTGCACACTAAGATCTCAAAAGGAAAATTGTCAGGTTTAAAATCTCATGACTTCCATGTTTTGCTACAACAGATTCTGCCTTTGTGTTTCAGGAAGGTGTCTAATAAATCACTGGCAGCTGCAATAATACGCCTAAGTCGAGTATTTAGGAAGTTGTGTTCCAAAACAATAAACGGAGAGGAAAAGGAACAGTTAGTAAAAGACTGTGCAGAGACAATGTGCATGCTAGAACAAGAGTTTCCCCCAGCATTTTTTGACATAATGTCCCATTTGCCAAACCATTTAGTGGAACAATTGTTTCAGTGCGGTCCCGTTCATACACGATGGATGTATCCATATGAGCGGTACTTTAAAACATTGAAAGGATATGTGCGTAACCTAGCAAAACCGGAAGGTAGCATTGCACAAGGGTACCAAGTAGAGCAGGCTTTGGGATTTATAACTGAGTACATGTCTAACTACAACATCACTTCAAGAAGAGTGTGGGATGACAAGGAGGAGCCAACTATGGTGGACGAGATCTTGGAAGGGAAGGGGAAGCCCAAGGTGTTGACGGAGGGTTTGAGGAATGCGATGCATGATTTTGTTTTAGACAACGCTTCCCACATTGAGCCATACCGGGAGTGAGTAATTCGTACCTTCAATATGTTTGGTATAGTTTTGAGTGTCCAAAATACAAAGGGCTTTCTAAAGATATTCCATTCATAGGTCTCTTTTAATTTTTTCACTCTCAAAATTTTACTCCTTGTATATATAACTTTTATCACCCTAAAAATATAAATTTTGATATTAAATTTGACAACATTATATTTATTTTGAATTTTTTCCTTGTTTACATGATAAAATTTGTGAATATTCAAGATATCTTCCAATCATGTTGAAAATTTTGTCATACCTTCATAATATTGATGACTATCTATGAAAAATTATAAATCATAGAATGTGATATTTCAAGTATGCAAATTATATTTCTTTGACTTATACAAAAGAGGTGAGGACCTGTAGGTGTTAAGCAGCACTAGATATTTTTGAGTGGGGTGATCTGTTAGGTACCTTTGATTTATCTTGTTCGGTTTTTCGAGTTTTTGTTTTTTCTCTGTGGGGGTAGGGTGTTTTATGGGGATGAGAAACAGTTTTATTAATGCGCAGGTCAATGTTATAGGCCAATTGACAATGGACATAGCGGTTCCTAGGAGATGTCAGACTAGTTGACAATTGTGTCCGGAATCATTTAAACTGTTATACATAGACACAGTTCAAAGGAATGGGGTGGGGTGAACTTTTTTACAGCTTGATGCGATTGAAACATAAAGTGAGAATGCATGTGACAGTTACAGAGTTGGCCAAAAGCTTGAAATGACACATTGGTAGTGAATGACGTATCTGGAAACTATTAAAAAATTGGCTTAGAAATGTTCGAATGACAGGTGTTCGATTTAGAAATGCTGAACCCCTTAACATCAAGTCCTTTGTAGAGAAGCTGAACTAAGGTAGGAGAATCCTAAACGGTCAGAATAAGGTGATTTGACCAGAAGGAATGGAGTTAGAAATTACGTGAAAAAAATTTCAGATGAAGAAGAAGACATGATGAAGAATGCAAGTTGTTTCATATTTTTATTCCCCGTACATAATTATCTACAATTTCTCAAATTGGGAAGTTTGTCAAACCCCCTTCTTGTATACTAGACTCTTCCTTTCCTACACATGAAAACACCTAAAACGGTTAACTACTGTCACAGAAAAGCGCACATAAGCTACTAAAAAATTAAACATAATTAGTAATAATTAGTAATTTATAGTTAATTTTTTAGTAATCCTGATCATGCACAAATTCTCCATTCGAGTATACGACCTCAAACTCGTGCCTGCAACTCTAGTGCACGCCTTGAGAACATTAACTGTTTTTGGTTTTCCTACCTTACACATAAGAAGGTCTGCAGTGTCATGTGAAATAAATAATAATAGTTCAAACAGTAAAGGTCCGCACTCTCAAATACAAGTAGCACATATTCTAATATTAATAACTACCAAAGAATTATTAGAACGCCTGAGCGCTTTTTGTTTTTTTTGTTTTAGGGAATTTGTTTACTTCACTGTTGTTCATTTCAACAAAATACATGAAGAATGTTTTTATGTTTTTGGCACTTAATTGGGAAAAAATACCATGTACACCCTGACCGCCAGGTACTTCAGTAGTGTTAGAAAAGCATAATTGCAGAGCACGGTGTAGACGTATACAATACGTGTAATAAGCTTCGGATTATATGGGTTGGGGAAGCCACTTTATTCACTGTGACTGTAAACCAGGAAGTGATGTAATGGCAACAGTTTGGTTAAAAGCCAAAATGAAATGGGAAGGCAGCAACATAACATTCAGTACACGAAATAGTGTATTTAGTGTGAGGCACTGTAATTGGGAACATCACTTTAAATATCGAAAAACCTACTTTTGCAAGAACTCTCAATGTGACTTCTAATAGTATTTATGAAGAATAGTAAGGCAATAACAAAGTGTGATCTTTTCATATATGGATATTTAAAGTGAGGAAGGAATGAAACTTAAAGTGAAAGTTTTTATCTACGCAATTGTAATTTTAGAAAAGGAATGAATGAAATTGGCTGATATCTGACAATGAATCAAATGGGATGATAACCGCCACCACTAATTACCCGGAAATTGACAATTAGTGTTAAACAAGTAGTAGGGGTAAGCACAGTATTCATCACCTCACACTAAATAAACTATTTATTGTTATCTTCAAGAAGGGTGCCAATTTGTTTTTTCCCTAAACCTTTATTTATTGAGTGAGCAGTGATTTGTATGTGACTGAACTATTGAATCAAATAAATGATTATAGAACATTGTTGAATTGTGATTGAGGAGTGCTTTGAGTTCCAGTGCACCATGGTTGATTGCTCTTGCTTGTTGCCACATGTACTCATATCTACTAATTTGATGAGGAATATCCCACATCATTTCATTCAGGGGATGAAATGATGTGGGATATTCCACATCAATTTCTCATGGAAAGGGCACTTTACATAAGGCTACGGAATGTTATGATAAAGTATTCCATATGAGGAGGTAGGAAGAAATAGTATAATCGCATATTAGTTATGGGCAATCACTGTTAAATTAAAGACAGGAGTAATTCTGCGGGTAAATATCGTCAACTTTGTGTTTCTGTTAAGATATTGGGCATTGAGGTAAAATAGGAAGCAACATATGGTATGTGGGTGAAGTGTTCATTTGATTGCCTGCAGTAAGTGTAGTAACTTACTGCGTATCAGAACAGATAACATAACTTGAAAGAATGGTAATAAATGTTGATCTACAAATATCAAAGCTGTGATTGAAGAAAAAAAAAACAAACAATGTCAAGGTGAATACTGTTATTATCATTATCCCTTAAACGACATTGCCACCCACACGGGTTTGGTTGTAGTTTGGGAGAATTTTGCTTGTAACTTCTACACAATTGCACCGAATGGGGTTTTTTTAATTCCGAAATGAGCACCTTAGAAAGATCTATACTTCTTTAGAGTAAAGCTAGACCAAATTAAACATATAATCATGCTTAAAATGGAATGTAAAATGAGATTTTGGGAGAGGTATCAGGAAAGGATTTGTCGTTTAAGGGTTATAGACTACTTTCCTACATATTGGCCTTCTTTGTATCCCCTCATTTAAGCTATACTAAGGTTGAATATTGTAGTGTCATATCTTGTCCGGTTGTGGGCGAAGGGCTTGCAGCATAGGTAGGAGGTGTGGAAGTATTTGCGAGTTGTGGAGAATAAAGAGAATGGCTTGTTGTAGGTTGACTCCCAACTCATCCTGAAATTCTTTTTGGTCCATTTATATTTCAATATGAGTTCAAGAGAATTTCAACACGGGTTTGCTAATTATTTTTATTTCAAATGTATTGTTGGTTATCTCTATTATATCACACCTAAGGAGCGGTTTACACTATGGACCAAGAGCCATGACCATGGAATTCTACAATCTGTGATTGGCCCAAAAAGAGCTCTTGGTCCCATTTGGCTTTACACTACCTTGAAAAAAGGAGAATGACCACTAACTTTGAGGTCCCCAAAAATACTAAAATTTCCCAAATGGATAATGTTTTCATGGTCTCCTTGATTATAGTTGAGTCGAAGCAAATGCCTCGACTCAACTATAATCTAGGAGACCATGGGGCTCAAAAATCATTGATTGGCTAGTGTTCAATTATTTAAAGAGAAAGGAGGAAAAAGGGGAGGATAAAAGAGAGAATGATGAGCTTAAACTTGTCCCGGTCTAAATCCACTTTACACTACAAAGAGTGACCAAGTCATTTAAAATTGCATTTTTGATTTTTCATGGTCACGGCTCTTGACCAAGAGCCATGACCATGAAAATGATTTAATTTTCTTGGTCATGGCTCTTGGTCCATAGTGTAAACCGCCCCTAAGTGCAGTTTCGTACATGTCGGGATTTCAGGGGTAAGAGCTCTGTGCAGCTGAACCCAGCACTGTTATACTGAAATGTGAAGGAGGGCTTCAATGTTGCACTTTAGTTTTATGAATTCCTCAGAGTAGGTGATTACTCCAGATTGTGATATATTGTGGAAACTGTGATAAGATGTGTGAATAGAAGGGAACCACATATGTAGTCTACGTAAGTGAATGAATTTAACAAGTACGCTATTTACAGTAATTTCTAGAAATGCTCGTAAGTATAGAGACAATGAATGCTTGGCTTAAGAGACCAGAAGTGAAAGCAGAGATGTTGGAATACATTCCGGCTAACCAATGAGGGAATGAATATTTGTATACCATAAACTAGAGGTAACAGTCCAAAAGCAAAACAACCATATTAGTATGTGACACTGCCAAGTCACCAACTGTAAGACTTATTTGTATACACCTGCTTGTAAAAGGATGCGATGCATGTACATAAACAGGGAATCTTGTATTGATGTTCTGGTATTGTAACTGATTTTCTGATTACATTGTACACTGAATCTGCAGGCGGTACCAAGTAATATGGCAACAAAGGGCAAATGAGCGAAGTGAGTTCCGCAGAAGACACCCACGCAGGAACGGCAGAGCAGGGGCACCGTATCCGACAGGGATGGAGGAAATTCCCCCCTTTTCAAAGTGGCTGGAAGCTGATGTTATAGCTGCAAAAGAGCGGGGAGATGAAGTTCCGAACGATGTGGAAGACTCGTCTACACCACCAAATCTACAGGCCACACGATACAGAAGTATGTACTCCTATGGATACCACTTCCAAGTAAAGAGCGCAGAGGAAAGCATTAACAGTTCATGTGATTCTGGAGTAGCTGCTATCTTCCGTAGGCCGTGCCGTTCTGGAAGGAGAGACACAAATGTTGTGGACGCAAACTTAGAGTACATCGGGCAGATTTTGGAGATAGTGGAATTGAACTACAGAAGACACTGCACTGTTGTGCTAGTATGCGATTGGGTGAAGGCCAACTATAGAGGTAGAAATGCCACTATAAAGAAGGATGAGTGGGGTTTCACTATGGCTAATTTCAACTCACTTGTACCATACGGATATGAGTCCTTTGCTTTTCCCATTCATTGTAACCAGGTGTTTTTTTCGGACGATGAGGACGAGCCAGGGTGGAGAGTTGTATTACGAACAGAAGTGAGGGGCCGTAGAATCGATAGTGAAATGGAGGAAGAAGAAGAGGCAGAAATGTTTGCCATGGGTCGTGATGCAGATTTCCAGGGACTTCGTGCACCAATCGTAGTACCCGAGACACATCCAAACGCTCTTCCAACAGGGAGGAACATTCGAGTGCCAGATATGCTAGACCCCGTTGAAGATGTACCGGCTCACTTGTTTGACAGAGATGTTGGCGAATCGTCGGAGGATGATATGTAGATTTGAAACCCGAAGGTACGTACGTTGAAAACTACTATGGAGAATATTACAAACTGAAATAAATTTTTTGCCCTCGGTGAGGTCAGTCTTACAATGAAGAACAATAGACTCTTGTGCAGGAAGTGAAGCCATTCTTGAGTCATGATTGAAAGTGAACACGGATAGGCCTCAGAACATGCCTCACAGATATTTTATTTTTACAATTGCAATTACAATTTATATCACATTCATCCCTGGAAAGTGTCATGGACAACGCAATAGCTGAGGTAGATATTCTTAATTTTCTGGATGAGGAAGATCAATATAGACTAGTTCCCAAACTGTAAGATAGAATTGCTGTGGAAGTGAAAGAATAATTAGTGTGAACCCCTAATTGTACCAAGGTGTCCCTGGAATACAGAATTTTGGAGAAAGCATCATAAATTACATTGTAGAAGTATGTTTTGGAATTGATATACAAATGAATGTTCTAGATTTTGAATTTTAAATTCCATACGTTCGGTTTGATTCACTAATACAGTCACCAATATTTAATATTAGAATGTGACAGTCAAAATTAAGACTTCCTTCTATATTCGATGAGAAAATAAATTTTAGTAAGTTTGACTAAACTTTGTTGGAATGAGTCAGAAATGACATACTAATAAATGGGATGATGCTTTGAAATTTTCGTGTTTCTTCAATTTGTGACCTCAATTTTCACGATACCACTTTGAACTAGAGTGAATGCAATTTTGGCTTGGTAAATGTCTTGACATACTTCTACATTTGTAATTTTAGAAATATATGTACTCTAGTATGATTAAATCCAGCCATTAGATAGGACAACAACTTGATGAAGGAATTTCCAAAAAGTGAATGAGTTTCATCAAAGCATTGATGAGAACGTGAGAAAGCTTTGAATTTGTTTGTGATCCAGTTTCTGGCATGGGACGTTTAGGGGTTATAAGAGCTGCACTTATTCTTACTCTGAATAACATATTTAAATGGTTTATGCAGACAGTCGGGTATAACACAGATGGGCTTATGGTGTTTAGCATTTGGGAGTGAAGGAGATTAGCAAAGCAGATTGGGACAACGGAGAACATGCTGGTGTATCTTATCGATGGAAGGGCTTTCAATTGTCATTAATGACAATCTTTTTTATATTATTTGCCTAAGAGGTGAGCACATGTGTGACAAGTAAGTAACTTAGTTGGATTGTGGAGGATATGCTTTAGTTTCCAAGCATCTAGGGTATAATCCTATTACGGTCCAGCGTCTAATTTTTGGACGCTGCATGATTTCTGACACGTCTTTTCACTAGAGATGGTGATGTTTTTCACGCATCCAAAGTTTTCTTAATCCCTGTGCTGGTAGATTACCATTTGTACGGTTTGGTTCCTTTCAAAATAAAGTAACGTTAGATTTTGAAACTTGACAGAAGTGGTTTACGTCAAGTTTAAATGTTTGTGCAAAAAGTGGGCAGTACACATGATGTTTCATAAAAACTGGAATCAAGAAATGGAAACCATACGGTCTAGTAGTGGTTGTATATTCCATTTTCATTGCAATATTTTTTGATATTTTTGTGTTGATTTTGGATTTTAAATTGAATTTCAAAAGGAAATCTTGCAGAATTAACTAAATAATGGTAATAATAAACATAATGAATGACACCGTACAGATGTTACCTTCAGATTCACATTTACATCTTTGTAGGATACCCAAAATTCCATTTTTTTTTTCACCAAACAATTGATAACATATTTTTGAAAACAGTGTTGAATCATAACCTAAATGGGTTAATCAATTATACATATGTATTATCCAGGAGGGCATAATAAAAAAATTATACTAGTACATACAAGCATCGGATGTGATTGGATTAGTAGTACAAATTAATATCTGCGTCGCTGGCGTATGGTGGATATTTTAATGTGAACATTTGAAAACGGTATACTGAAACCAGAAATACAGCAGTGAAGCACAATGCAGTAAAAAAAAAAAAAACTACCGTGGCTTCTGATTTTGAGATGCATCCACACCTAAACATTCTGTAGCCGCAAACACTTCTCAAAGTTAGGAGTGGTTTTTCATCCCATTGGTAAAAAAGCAAAATATTAACTGGATCGGTAACTTTATTTTAACGAACACAATGTGCATGGTTTACATGTAAAATTTACCGATAACTTACACCCACATGAAGTGAAACAGGATTTCCAAACCCAATCCAGTACCATCAGTAAATTGCCGTAATAAACCAAAAGCTTCCTTTAAAATGCCACATCAGCAAATCCAATGAAGGTGTGCAACTTGTAGAGTCTCTCAAAAAGTACAGTGCCAAAGCTAACAGAAATTAGGCGAGCGATTTGACATCCTCAACAGATAATTGGAAAAACAGTTGATCCGGTCGATGCACTGCGAAAAATAACGAAATTCTGTTGATTTATTGTTGATCTGGACGTCAGTTTCTACTAGTGAACCAAGACGGGGCGACACCTCCGAAGAAGACAAATACGGCGGCAGAAGAGAAACGAGGAGGAGAGAAGGCGGCAGCAACGTCGAAGCAAGGAGGCGCGACAACAACAACAGCAGCAAAGCAGGGAGCTGTGGAGGGAGCGACGACGTCGAAGCAGGGAGGCGCGACAGGAGTGACAACATCGAAACAGCATGCGACAGAGGCCAAGACACCCTCGATGCAGGAGCATAAACACATGGAAACACAAGACAATGAAGAAGACGTCGCCAAAGCTGCAGCGGGAACTGAGCGACAGAGGCAGAGCAGCGACAACGGGAGCATGGACGACAGTGACGAAAAACACAATACAGACCAAGATCGATTGGAGGGAGAAGACCCCAACTTTAATTCCACAGCCCAGCCTATTCCCCCTGTAAGCATGGCTCTTGGACCACGTAATCCTCTCTTTTGGCTTGGGTTTAAGCACATGGAAAACTTAAGTAAAGAGAACGGGGAAGACATTATTTTTATGGATGAAACGCTAGATGATATGATAACTAGGGGCATGATTAAATCGGAAACTTTAGAAGTCCTAGAAGCAACCGTGGCATACCCACGCACCCCACAAATTTTCTACTCCATGGAAAGGGAGGATAGGATTGTAGGACAACACTAGAATCTCACCCAACTCCCCTTTGACATACCGGTAGATCCCACTACCGGTTTAGCCTTGGACTTCCGTGTGGAAATCCACTTTGAAGTCCATATAGAAACCCCCATTCTTCATGATGAAACTAAGGCTAAAATTACTAAGCGCTTAGAAAAAATGAACATTCCCCTGGGCCATGGCATAATTGATCCCATGGCGGTTCTATGTTATAGTGCCAAAAGAGGAGGGCAACGTGGGGTTTGGAATGGTGTAGTTAAACTACACCTCCAAAATCCGGGAAAGGATGGCATAAAGCTACTTCAAGGGCTCCGCCCCTTCATTTTAGAGTACGACACTTTAGATGGATACTCTAACACACCTTGCACAAAAAAGTTTTTGGGCAAAGTGTGTAAGAGCTATCATAGTATTGCTAAAAATGATAGTCTCTCGGTTAAAATAAAAAGTGACAATTTAATTGACACTACCGCTAGCTCCCTCTTCCTTGACATCTTGAGGAATAGCTTCCTTAAGAGGCATGACTTTGAGATCACCGATGTCCAAAAAAAAACTTTTGAAACTCATGCTTTCGTAGTTGCTCCTACTCCTAATCAAGCGGACAAGATTAGAATGCATCACGTAGCGGCAAACTATGAGGTTATTAAACCTCAAAAAAAGGTGTATATCACACCACGCATTACACCCGAGGAGAAGGCAAAGAAGGATGTCCTTTCTCTCACTCTCTCTTACCTTCCCATCTTAATGTCGGTGGTTGACACCACCGAAGCGATCCTTAGAATCATGGAACCTAAGAATGTAGCGTCGATTTGGTTCCATAGGGAAGTGGGGATTATGCACAATGGGAGTGTGAACGTGCAATGCACGAATCCCATCGTATATAGATCCTTTGTGAACAAGAAAGTTATCATTGGAGGCAACTATGTAGAATTTTCCCCGCATAGAAGAAGCCTAGACGGTTTGCTCCCACCCACGAAAGAGATGGTGGAAAATGGGGTTTTAATGATATTAACAAGGCCTTGATCAACATCGTGACCACGCTTGTAACGGCAACCCCATCCATCACCAAAGAAGAAGTGAAGAAAATTTTGAAAGAAGACATGAAGACAATATTGGAGGACAACAACAAGACCATGAGGGAGGAGAATAAGAAGATGAGGAAGGATTTGGAGGTGTTCATGGAGAAGAAATTAAATGAAGAAAGGATTTTCAATGATGCCAAACATGATGAATTGCAATCAAAAATTGATGCGGTTCATATGAATATTATGAAAGCAATTCAAGGCCTCGGAGACATCAAGAGTAGTGCTTCCCGCCCCGCCTTAGAGTATTCAAAAAATGTGGATTGAAAAAAGACCAAAGAGTTGAATACATAGTATTTTTTATACTTCATAATATTATGTCCTACTTCCTACTTTATACTATATACTATATAGTATGTATACAGTATCTATACGATACACTACTTCATACTATACAGTATAGATATACCAAATACACATACATACCACTTTGGTATACATATACTGTAATACTATACACCATATATAAAAAGGTATATACTAATACCAAAAAATACATATACATTTATACAATACTCTTTTGTACTAATACTATTTCAAATACAAATACAAATACCAATACAAATATCAACACCAATTCCTACACAGATACCAATACAAATACCAATACAAATACCAACACGAATACCAACACAAATACCAACACAAATATCAATACAAATATTCATACAAAAATTCATACTAACACCAATACAAATACCATCTCCAAAATCAATACCAATAACAAAAACAAGCCAAACAACCACGACAAAATAAATAAAAATAATCAACATACAAAATACATAACACACAAAACAAAAAGAAACATGAAACCCAACAAAAATAAAAAAACCAACAAACAAAATAAATGGACTCCGCCTACCGGCCTCGTCCAAAATAGAGAAAGAAATAGGAAAACCGCAAAAATAGCCGAAAATCTCCCCTAAAAAGAAACTTTTTACACCAATTATTACTATTATGCGGAGACATCGAATCCAACCCAGGGCCCATGCCCGATTTACTAAAAACACATCCACCTACACATAAAAGAAGATCCATAACATATTTTATACCAAGCACGATTAAATTACAACCAAAGTACCAACATTTAGCAAAACAATTCGCACCTATCCTAAAAATAACCCATCCAAACCATACGGAAGCCAGAAACGATTATCCATACATAGCAAATTATATTTACCAAAATCAACATCATCCAACACCAAGAATTTTATACGCGCTCATAGTTACAATTAGTCCATCAAAAGAAACATGCGACCAACTACTAATACAACTCCCCAACCCTGATTGGACAACACTACTGCTAGAAAAATATCCTTACTCCAAAACCCACCAGAAAGACACATATTAACTACACACCCATTTACTGAATTTACAAATAAGAATCAAAACATAATAAACCCACCAAATACAATTCATAAAGAAATCTATGCTTTTATTCATCAATACAATGGTACAATAACCCTTCAAACCATGATCGATGAATTCCCATTCCTCCCCATCAATTTGTTAGAAGAAACATTAAAAATTCATGAACCATTACTAGAATACACTCACCCACCACCAATCCCAAACATACCTATAATACAACCACAAGAAATACGTACAACAAACCATAATACGAGATTAATCACATGGAATGCATCTTCACTAAATACGGCCCTTCCAAACCTACAGGAACTAATCAACACACCGGACCAACCCGCTATCATCACAATACAAGAAACTAAAATAACTGCTACAAAATCCACCAAATACATACAAAACCTATTTCCAAAATACAAGTTGATTTTTAACAATACACACGCCCTAACAAGATGCATACAACAACGAATGCCATACGTACCCACAAGAGGAGGTCTCCTCACACTAAAACACCAAAAATACGCATACCCCGGCAACATCACTAAAATCTCAACTCCCAAGGAAATATCACCCTATTTACAAATAATAAAAATAGACAATAATCCACTACAAACTTGGCTAATCATCCACATGTATATGCCGTCTCATGTAGAAGACACACAATATATACCACTGATCCAACAAAACATAACACAACAAATCAATGCACACCCAAATACCACATACATATTGTGTGGAGATTTTAATAGAGACATAGCACTTATTGGACATAAAAATAACACTGACACAACCCCACCACAAATGGAAGATATAGAATGGAGAACATTTACAAATAATCTCCAATTAGAATATATCCCAACAAATTGCCCATATTCCAGACAAGGGGGTCAAAACTATAATCAAACCAGCCTAATAGATGGATACTATATTAAAACACCAGATAATACTTTATACACATCAACCACAGACAACGACCACAACCTTAACTCTGACCACTCACCAGTAACACTACACATACCACCGAACGCCTTGTTAGCAAGAACCATTCCAATAACAAATAAAACAACAAGAATTCTAAACCCCATACCACAAGAAAATATGGAAAAATTCAAAATAGAATATTTTGAAAAAAATGCTCTACAAATAAATGAACTTGTCACAATATTATCAAATGATCAACTAACAGACGTCCAATGGCAAACATCATGTTCAAAACTAGATCACTTGATACAAAAAATCTCAGACAAAATTCAAGAAACCTGCAGTGCACCACCACTCCCAACACTAACAAATGGCACCTCTCAACAAGGAGGCTTCTTACCAAGAAAACTACAAAAATTGTGGAAAAAACACCTATCTACCTACCATCTAATCAGAAAAACAATGTACATAACAAAAAATACACAAAACTGGCAAACACATCCAATAATTGAAGAATTAAAAACCCATACAAATGTAAACATCCCACCACTCCCAACCCAAGAACATGACCAAACAGAATGGATCCAATCATTAGTAGAAATAGCCAAAACAACAAAAACACAAGCACGTAAAATCACCACAAAATACACCCAAAGTTGTATAAAAAAGGCAATTCAAAAATACAGACAACTATACGACAAAAGCCCAAAGAAAATAAACAAGAAAGTCTTCAAAAATCAAGAAACACCACCACTAGACTGCATTATGGACAGAAACAACAACATACTGACCAACCCAGAAGACATAGCAAATGAAATCCACATACAACAATCAATTAGCAATAGACCTACAGTACCAACATGTTACTACCAACCCGAATACGCAGTACAATGTACTTGCGGAGTTAGACAATACCCATGGCACAATCTTGATGGTTTTGTAATAGAAAAAAGAGGACATCCACAAACACCACTTTATAAACACTTTGATAAGGAAATATATGAAATGTGTCTTAAAAACCTATCCAACAACAAAACACCAGGCCTTGACAAAATCCCCAACTCAATACTAAAAAACATGCCCGAAAACTTCCAAAAACTACTCTTTTTATTTTTCACTCATTGCTACAAACAAAAACAAATCCCAGCCTCATGGAAAATTAGTTTAACCATACTACTTTATAAAAAAGGAAATCCAGCACAACTGCCAAATCACAGACCAATAGCACTTGCAAACACAATATACAAACTCTTCACCAGTACGCTAACATACATATTATCAGCATATGGTGAAAAATACCAAATCCTCCACGATAGTCAAGAAGGATTCAGAGCAGAAAGAAGTACAGCAAGACAATTACAACTCCTCATAGCAACACTAGAAGATGCAAAATTTACAAACCAGGACATATATCTACTTTATATAGACTTCAAAAATGCATTTGGCTCACTAGATCATCCAAGACTCCTAACTATAATGAAAGACCTTGGATACCCAGAAGATGCAATTATGCTAGTTGGCAACATCTACTCCCATTCAAACACCATTTTTACCGGTGAACACTTTGGCAAAACAAAACCAATACCGATTCAAAGAGGAACCATACAAGGAGATACACTTAGTCCATATCTTTTCATAATATTTTTTGAACCACTCTTGAGATGGCTACAAAGAGGGAAAAATGGATACAAATTTAGTACATCAGAAATCCAAATTAGCTTTGCAGCATACGCGGACGATTTAGCAGCTATATCAAACAATACAAAATCACTACAAATACAACTAAACAAAATCGACAAATTGTGTGAATGGGCAGGCATGGACTTGGGAGTCACAAAATGCGCCGTCACCGGTTGCCCAAATAAATCCAAAATGACACCAAACAAATTTAAAACCCACATCACAAACCAAAAAATCAATTACAGAGACCAGACATTACCAGTACTCCATCAAAATGAACCATATGTATACTTAGACATACAATTAGTTCCATCACTAAAATGGAAACTCCAAACACATATCACCACAACTAAAATAATAGACCAATGTAAACAATTATCAAAATGCCCTGCCACCATCAAACAGAGAATCAATATGGTGGACAGAGTAATCACAGCAGGCATAGCCTACAGCTTCTTCGCAGTCCCATACTCACTACCAACCATTAAAAAACTTGACAAGAAAATTATTGCAATCCAAAAAACAATATGCGGACTACCTAAAAGCACCGCAAATATTATAACTCAACTTCCTCATGATTTATTTGGACTAGAAGCCTTCTCTCTAAAAAATGCCTACCTTAGATGCATTGGGGAACAACTTCGTAATGCACTCAACGACAAAGGAAGACTAGGAATAATATATAAAGGACTTATACAACACATACTTGTCAAAGCTGGAGGTGCCGATGCCATCCCAAGAATTAAACGCCAAGACTGCATCACATCACCTACAACACGAACATTATTCCTTCTAAAAACAGAAGTTGGTATACACCTTAAAAGCACAGAAGAAAATTTTCAACTATACATGACTGAACTAGAAAAAGAATGGCGATCTGCAGTCATAAACGACCTACCACTATTAGACCTGAAACACTTCATCAAATTATTATTCAAATTAATGGCACACAAAATTTACAATATCAATCAAATCATCCTTCCGAACGGCACAAAACTAATGTCACCAGAAGAATTTAAAACATACTATCAAAATCCAACTAAACTAGACAAGAGTGCATTAAACATAGCAGAACAACTCTTTTGTGAAACAAAATGTGACGAAGATTGCCCAAATCCATGTCAAATACACTTACCACCCTGTACACTAAAAGAAAAATACAAAATATACAACCACAGAATAATACCAAGAACACCAACAAATCCCGTACAACTCCCTCAACCTCCACAACAACCAGCCCCACCACTAAACATAAAAAATGATCCCATAAGATTCCCCATTCACACAATATTAAACCACAAAAAAATCACAACTACAGAAAAATATAAAATACCAAAAAAATACAACACCTATCTATGTCAATGGATAGATTCAAACCACATAACATACAATAAATGGATACAACAACGCGAACTATTTCCACTAAATCTACCAACAGTAATAGACCATAACCTAAACCTACTTACAAAATACTATACATATCTTAAACTCAAACACTATCAAAATATCATAAATACACAATTCACACTCGAACAAAATAGAGACACAAGACACATCCCACCCCCAACAATAATCCCATACATTAAAACATCCACAATTGAACGTAACCCAGAAAGAGACATAAACACAAACAAGTGCACCATTCAAACACAAAATGATAGAACCCACATATATAATGACACCGGCAAATATATCACCACCATTCCAACTACAAGAATAAAATGGCTATGGCAACAATATAATAATAACAAATACAACATCCACAGACTAATACCTGCTATACAATCATTTGAAACGGAAGTAGTCTGGCTATATCAAAGATATGAACACAAAAACCACAAAAAAAACACAATAAAAACCCCACACCATACCACTCCATCCGACATTTTAGACACACTAATAACAACATTTAATATAACACACTCATACTTTTCCTCACCAATTACATGTTCTATGAAATCTACCCAATTCTTCTCAACATTCGCTAGAGACAGGATTTTTGGCTCACTAGGAACAACCTTTCAATACAAATGGAAAGGTATTGGATATGCTCACCCAAATGACGCCGAAACAGCACAACAAGCAATACATTGGGCTAGACTAGCAGCAAAACAAGACCCAGAAATTGTCACCATATTAGCAATCCCGGACACCAACTGGTACCAAAATCTATCACCGTACAGCGGACCCTTCTCGGATATGCACGCCATTATACATTTTTCCGCGGACACCATTACATATGATGAACCAACAATTCCACTCGTACCCAACAAAACCCGAAACGAACCGCTTGCAATACACATATGGTGCATTCATCATCAAAACAACAACATTGGCATAATAAACCAAATAAACACCGTAAACACAGCAATTAAAAATCTACAAATTTCGCAATACCATACACAAACAGCACCACCAACACCATTAAACACAAAAGTTAACAAAAACACAAAATGGAACAAACTCATATACCCACATTACAATAGTTTACAAAATATGTGGATAGCTCCCCTTCCAAATTTTGAAATAAACACTACACTAAAATTTCTACCACAATACAGCTATTACACAGATGGATCTTTTTTACCACCTGAAGAAGCTAATGATGGCCACTGGAAAAAAGAAAAAGCTGGATATGGAATCTACAACGCATCTAAACCAGATGTACAAATATCAAAAAGACTACCTGGACTACAAACATGCTTCAGAGCAGAACTAATGGCCATACATGAAACACTCTCAATAATCACCACCAAATACATTAATGAACCTGCACACATTTTTACTGATTGTCTCAATTGTATACATGTTCTAAACACACAACTAAAACACCTAACCCAACAAAACAACCACGCCGATAAAACCATATTAGAAGATATGGTAAAAATGCTAAAAAAACGAATACAACCAACCACAATATACAAAGTTAAAGCACACTCTAAAATTACCGGGAATGAACACGCAGATCAACTTGCAAAAGAAGGAACCATAAAAAGAGGCTATCAAAAAGCAGCAAATTCATACGAATTTTCACATACCACACCGTACTACTTCCAAAAAGACACATGGCCCAGCCGTATCAAACGACGAGACAAAGGACCAGTTAGATGTTTGGAAGAATATATAAAGAAACATGACCGAAACACTAACCTAGAAATACTGGCAGAAGACTTTCCCAACATCAGCAAATGGACAACAAACTCCATCATAGATAATGAAATGTCCAATGACTTTTGGAAAAACCCAGAAATAACAGACGTACAAAAAACAAGCATACTAAAATTTAGAACCGGTCAATACATGGGTAATGCCAGAAAACAATTAATTTTTGGCATACAAAGATTCCCCTCAAAAACATGTCCCATATGTAATTCACAAGATGCAGATACATGGCTATATGTACTTTTAATATGCAAACAACACCACATAC
This sequence comes from Pohlia nutans, assembly GCA_022496805.1. Lineage (NCBI taxonomy): Eukaryota > Viridiplantae > Streptophyta > Bryopsida > Bryales > Mniaceae > Pohlia > Pohlia nutans. The sequence goes on from CM040102.1 coordinate 6,934,295, forward strand.
ACGCACTAAGAACCAAAAGACACAATAAAGTGGTATGGGAGCTAAGAAAATTAATATTATCCTCAAATAAATCAAGATGCTACACTCTCATGAATGCGGGCACATTCAACAATAACCCACAAGAAAATACAGTTCCTCCATGGTTATTACCATGTACTTGTAATCAACAAAGATGCCAATGTAATGCCAGATTCAAACGAGATATATTATGCATTAAAGGTCTCCCATACCAAAGCCCGCCGCCTCTAAATCCCGATGATAACCTAACCATACAATTTATAGAATTCACATACACAAACGACAGATTTTCACCAGAAACAATTGGCAGAAAATTTATAAAATACCAACCTCTAATTAACAATATCATACAACAAGGCTGGAAAGTGGATCCTATCATAGTCATTACAGCTGGTGCTAGAGGAACCACACACGTCCCCTCAATGAAACTACTTGAAACTAAATTCAACATCTGTGAAACCTCCATAAAACACACATTCAAAGCAATAAATACCATTGCCATACAGTATGCCGGATCTATCCTTTTACATAAAAGACGTATAGAAAATAATCAAACAATACCAACAGACGTAATACATTAAAAGAGGGGGAGGGGTAGTGGTTAAAATCACTGCTAGCCACTCTTTTCAAACAACTAGCTCAGCTTGTCTCAGGGGATAGGACGGGCCGGTTGGTTGTACAACTTTCCTGCCATGATAACTCACTAGCAGCACCAAGCCATGTGTATCACACCACTGCTCAACGAGCCCAACTGGTTTCGAACCCGGACCACATAATCGTGATACAACGCCCTTCACCAACCAACTAAAGAACTCATGACTTGGTGATAGAAATTAACAGCAAACATACCTTTATACAACTAACACTCATCCATCATTACTCGTTTTTTTTTTTTTTTTTTTTTTTGGTTACTAGTGTCCATCCTTGAAAGAGGAGAGTAGTATTGTCCCAATGTCCCTTTGTCCCGTGGGCATCGGGTCATTGACATTACGAACGGACACTTTATTCATGCCGGCCCATTATTTGGGTTGGTGTTTCTATCTATCTATCTATTTGGTAAGAAAAAAATCCTACTAGTAGAGGACTAGAGTAGAAATGTCCCTTTTAATTTGTAGGTCCATAGGTGTCATATGAAACAGATTACAATTTAGGAAAGGGACTTTGTTTTTATGGAGGAGAAGTAAAAAAGTTTACAAGCAACTTGTACCCGATTATATAGTGTCCAATATCAAGGCACCACGGGCCTTGGCTTGGTGGTTGGGACTCATGACCCCCAATGAGGAGGTTGTGGGTTCTATTCCCCATGCCGACGTGGTGCTCACCGCCATAGTCCACCCAACTATGGTGGGGGGTCCTTGGACCTTGTTGTGTGGGTACCTTAAAGCCCTTTGGGAAGATACCATGTCCGGTATCTTTAAGGCACTAGTGGCTAACTAGGTAGTAGCGTAGTGTGCCACTATAGTGTCCATCCTCAAAAGGGTAAGAGTAGTATTGTCACAATTTCCCCTTGTCCGATAGGCATCAAATCATTGGCATAACGAACGTACACTTCATTCACGCCGGCCCCTTGCTAAAGAGGGACCGGAGTTTCTATCTATCTATCCAATATCAATGAGCCTATATAATTTAGGAGCCACGTTGTAGCGTACGTGTTATGAGGTTCATAGTTGATTGAATTGTGTGGTTTTTAATGTTTTATTTATTTATTTTAAGAACAACCTCATAATTGATTGAATTGTGTGGTTTTTAATGTTTTATTTATTTATTTTAAGAATGACCTTTTGGAAGTTAACCCTTTAAGGTCCCAATTCAATGCTGTTTTCAAAGAAACGTTATAAAATGTTAAATGAATACCAAAAATGGAGTTGATGTACAAAGCAAAGTTGTAAATGTCAACGTGAAGATCACATCTGTATGGTTGGATTTATCAATTTTTTTATTAAGTACTTTACAATTTTTTTTATAAATATTGTAATGAAAGTGGAATAACATGCTCTATGAGATGGTACGGTTTCCATTATTTGATTCTACTTATTTTGGAAAATCATCTTTTAGGTCTCACTTTTTGAATTACGTATGAAACTTGACATAAACCAATTGTGTGATTTTTCCAAAAATCATAATAACCAATTTTAAACATCCAAACCGTACAATACATAGTGAACTTGCACAAGAACCAAGAGAATTTTATTTGGATGAAAACTGTCCAATGCAGATGAGAATCGAATAACTTGAATCTGTCCATTGTCCAGATATTGGACGCAGGAGCGTTTAAGGGTTAATACACAGATGGGTTGTTTTAAGGGTGTTGGAACTCACTCGAGCTTACCACAAAGCTGCACTGGCTATGCGAAAATGGAAGGCCAAAAATTCTAGAAGATAACGTAAATGTCAGTGGAGCAATGTTTTTTCTTAGTTGGAGATCTTTAGGATTTGCTTTATCATATCATTAACCCCTAAACGCCTAGAGCCCTCTCCAAATTTGGCAGTTTTGCAAAGATGCAATATAAAATGCAATCTAGATGGATATTTTGAACTTGATATATGAATAAAAGTTGTACATTATGAATTTTAGATTCTATCCATACGGTTAGATCTATGATTGCTATTACCAATAATTTTGTATAAAATTTGAAACGTGAAATTCAAAATTATTTTATAATTCAATTACGAATAAGATATTGACAATCTACGGATGAAATTTTTTGTGATTGGTTGAAATGTAATACTCTAAGTGTAGTGATTTTTGGAGATTTTTTGGTTGCTTAATTTTATGAGTTGACTTTTTTTAGAGCACTTTTACACTGAAATCTTCAAAATTTTGGGTGAATCACTACAACATGAAATGAAGCATAAAAATTTCACAAATCATCCCCTTTTTAATCGGATCACATATGCGTGAAGCTAACTTCCCATAGAATCTACTGTAAAAATTCCACGCTACAAAAAGTGCATGACGGATGAGAAATTTTGGATGAAATCTGTACATCGTCCAAAAAATGGACGCTTAGGCAGTTAGGGGTTAAGCATACCAATATGTATACATGTGACACTGCGGAACCTGGAGACTTCCTTTTTTAGCTATATCAGGGGAAGTGATGAAATGTTGTATTTTTGGATATGAACTAAGATAGGAACATCCAATTCCGACAACGTACCCAATGTCGATAATTTCTACACAAGGTAGTCTTTTTAGAACGCAAACCTAAGCATGTCATAGAGCCCTTATTGTTTGTTAACCAAACTAATAAGCTATCTATGGTCTACCTAGATTTACATTTTAGAATAATTACCATGTCAAGAAATTATCGACATTGGGTACACTGATGGAATTAGGTGCTCCTACCAGATGCAAATAGATAGATAGATAGAAACTCCGGTCCCTTTAGGAGCCGGCGTGAATGAAGTGTCCGTTCGTAATGTCAATGATCTGATGCCCACCGGACAAGGGGAAATTGGGAGATGCAAATACATTAAATAGGTGATGCAGATGCATACAAACACAGATGCAGATTTTGTAAAAACGTTGGATTTCCGAAATCTATCCATCTAGTAGGTTTTTCTCTAATTCCTTGTTATCCGTCTAGTAGGACTATCAATACTTGCATACATCTCGGACATTAAACTTGGAACTGATAAAATCATTAAGATCTGTAGATTTAATTGCAATCACATATCGGCACAAACCAAGCACGGTAAGATTTCAAACATGCTGAATTAGTCATGTCTTTAGCGCTATAGTAAAGATGTTCATGCTGGGATACAATGTTTCAACCAAATAGATATGATTAAGGTAGGAGCACACGATTCCAACAGTGTACCCAATGTCGATAATTTTCAAACACAACATTCATTTTAGGATGCAATTCTAAGCACATCATAGAGCTTTTATTGTTTGTTGATAAAAAAGATAAGCTATCTATGGTCTACCTAGATTTACGTTTTAGAATGACTACTTTGTCTAGAAGTTATTGGCATTGGGTACACTATTGGAATTGGGTGCTCCTACCTTATGACATTTCGATTATTGGTTGGCTTGAGGCTTGTGAATACATGTAGGAACTGCGTCCACTCAGACGACACCCAGTTAGATGTGCTTGTTCAAATGTAACATATAGAATTTTTTTGCTAATGTTCACTAACAAAATCTTCCTCATTTTCACTCTATGTAGTGCAATATGCTTGCTACGATCTGTACTTGCGGTGCTTAATCCCTAAAGGCCCTTAAAAGCCAAAATGGCTTTTTGCTGTTTCGGGCAGCCTAGATGACGGGTTTAACTTTAGTATTTTGGGTTAAACTTTGGTGTGGGTGTGGTAATACATACATACTATATGTGGTAAAATTTGAGCAGCCAAATTCAAGTTTTAGAATTTTATTATGCAAAATTTTGTTTTCAAGCCCAACTGGGGCAGCAAAAAAAAAAAAAAATTAGTGTTTTTTTTAATTCTTTTTTTGGAAATATTTGTATAATACTACTACTACACACATTTAAAAAAAATCTAAGTTGAAAGTTTTAACAATTTTACATGGGCAGCCTTCAAAATTTACAAAAGCAAGCTTCAAAGTTTTTTGTAATTTTACATTTTTTTTCTTTCAAAAATTGTCAAAATTTGAAATTTAGGAATTTTTCGATTTTTTTTTTTCTAAAATTCACAAACTCATAGATATGACTTTTCACCATTCACTTTTTTACTAAACCAAAAACCTTTAACGTTATTCAAGTTTTACCATATTGTGGTTTTTGAACCTTCTTCTGGAAAATAATTTGCATGAAGGCCAAAAAAGCATAATGAGTCTTTAAAATTTTGCACGGAGGTGCCTAACTTAGTTACCTACATGGAAAAAAATATGAGCAAAATGTTTGGGGTAATAATCATCAAGTCCCCCTTTGCACCATTTAGACTGCCTTTTGGGTAAAGCCCAAAAAAACTTTTGAATCAACTTTGAATGTTATAAACTCACAAATGGTAAAGATCCAACGGTTGCAATTTAACATGGTGTTAGTGCAAGTAGTTGGGTTGAAGATCTTAAGGTTGGAAGTACAAAAAAAGTTAAAACATATTGAAACATACATCAACTTCCACAAGGTGCTCAAAAATCGCAGTTTTTGGTTTTGGAGGTCCCAAAACACCTTGGGCCTTTAGGGGTTAATACAGAAACATCTACAACTCCTATTACAAACAAAGAACTGAAGAACGAGAAGTGTATGAAGAAAAAATCTTTAAGGTGGTTACCCCATTCCCAACTGAATAAGAAATACGGATATGAGACATTGATATTATTTAGTATTTTTTATTTTATTTTAGAGTTAGGCAAGAAGAAACAGATTCCAACACAAGTTGAAACATAATTTTTGGATGAAGAATGAATTAGTTATAAATTTTCAATGTTGAAGTATGACACATCCCATTCACGTCACATTGGTAGAGTTGTTTCTGTCCAAAGAAGATTTGTATTGCATACACTAAAGATGCTTAAACCAACAACAACAAATCCATAACCACACTTACATATACTAAAACCAACAAGAGAGAACCCATTACCAACTGTAACTCATGCTACAACCAACATCATTGCAACATTGATTGCAGAAAATGCCCCTAGCTGTTGGTTTAAGGCGCCAGTTGGGAATGGGGTAACCACCTTAGCACTCACATTTCCCACTTCCAAAGATGAAGAATGCGAGAATGTTGGAAATTTAAGGTATTAAAAAATTAGACTTGATGAGAGACTCCATAAACTCCATTTTCTCGAATACAAAAGCCGGTTTCAATTCAAGGTCAAAATTGGATTTGACCAGCTACCATCCACTATCAGTGCTTGGATACTCACTAACAAGAGTTGGAAAAACAGGAGGCTTTCAAGTCGAGACCTGTGAATTGCTGCAACCTAAACTCAGTTTCACTGGTGAATATTTATACCTTTCTATGGGAGGTTCGGTAAAATCTCTTGAGTATATGCACTTGGGCAATTCCTCAATTTGGAGTAATAGCGGGACGCCCAGTCATCTCGTCATTAACCATGGCTACAATCTCCTCAATACTGCAAAAACAGCATCCATTAAGTTAGTAACCCCCCAAACACTTCTTCTGGACATTACCAAACAAAATGAATTCATCAACCTGAAAGGTACATACCGTTGCTTGTCAATATTGACTTCGATCAACAGAGCTGTCAAATACACCTGTAATCCCAATTCCACCCACAGCAATCTATCAGGACCTTAACCCCTAAAGGACCATAAGGCCACCTGTATTTTTCTGTAATTTTGAGTACGTTTTATGTGGATTCTTTTTTGTTAATTTTTTATTTAATTTTTATTCAACATATGTAATATTCTTCACTAATTCCAGTGATATAAAACTAGGTCCCATTCAAATTACAATTTTCGCAATATGATTGTTTAAACTTGTCATTTTAAAACCATGAATCCTTGGTCCTTTAGGGGTTAACGTTCTTCGCATATAATACATGTAAAGGCAGTCGTTTCTGCAGCATACAGATTAGATAAGAGTAATCTATTATACCACAAATCATTAAGAACCGAGCTCTAGGAATTGCCTGATATGTCTCTCGTTGTACTTCTTCCTTGGATCGCACCTTCAAAATGTCTCCCACTTGATTCCAGTCCAGATTGATAAATTCAGACTTTGCTAAAAGCTCTGGTAGGCCGGAACGACTTGCTGCTCCACTGAAACTTTTAAACTGGTCACAGCCTTCAATGTTTTCAAAATTCATGACAGGCTGAGCCTTGGGATAAAGAAGTGCCCTAAACTCCGATGTTAAAAGCCACTGCAAAATACATAAATAAACGAGAATGCATGTAAATAATATCTCACTCACAGATCCCTTGCTGTACAAACAAATTCCACTCAACGATGAGTTTAGTGCAAAAATTAATATAAACTAAATCCACCATTACAGGGAAGACGACTGATACCTTCAGTTTCAGCTCAGTTTCATACATAGCTACAATTTCCTCGGCCAGCTTCTCTGTTTGCAATTCAAGCACTTTCAAACTTAAATGCCAATAAACACCACACCAATACACTACTGCTGCAAAAACTGAAAACCCTGCTGATTCACTCGACTGTCAACAAGAAGCAGAAACAACCGACGAAATAAATAGTAAAAAGTACAACAACTTGCAGCTCATCAATAGCCTTCAGTGGCCTCCAATAGTTCATTGAAGGCGTGTAGGAAAAAAAATGATAATAATTTAATTTAAGAAATTTAAAAAAGAAAAAGAAAAAAAAGGGAGTGAAAGTTTCAACGGAACTTCAAGGAACTAGTCACCCACCGAAGATAGCTATAGGAAGAGTAGCAAAGACAGGTGCCCCAGCTCCATCACCAAGGTCACCCTCAACAGATGGCTCATTTGAATACATAATTAGAGGCCCATCTTCTGTACGATAAGCTCTCATTGCCTTGCTTGCTTGCAGCATGTTACTCAAAGCTCTGACCTGCAGCGCAGGTTCAAAATTTTAAGATCTTCGGCGTATTATCAGTTGGGCTTCAATAGGTTCCTCTACTATGATCTGTTTCATTCTCCTGAATCACATCATTAACTTCCTGGCGGCTGTAAGGTTCAGCAGCCGAAAAAGAACAAAGCTGACCAAGAACTAAAGCACAAATATTACCGCAAAATATATACAACTTTGTGCCTACATCTACTTATAGCGGTTTCGATGAACACATGAATTTCAGGCTGTGTGCAGAACAAAGCATGTTGGCCCAAAACACTTATTGGTGGCATCCAACGAATTCACTAGTGACCTCATGTTAAGAGTAAGCCAACTCAATACCGAGAACATAAGAACTTGAAGTGCAGAAATATGATATACCTGGTCATCAAATTTTGTTAGCAGCTGTGCCACATGTCCCTCCTACGTACATCATCAATTGCCAACATCCCAATTAGTCAGTAACCCTGTACCCAGCACTAATTTCTAGATATGAATGAGTTACTTATGAGGGAACTAATAGACCAAAAGTCTATGACTCCAAGTTAGTTAGAACACCAAAGTGAAGTCTAGTTAGTCTGTACATATTCTAGGTATGTAGACAGATGGTACTAGAACTATAAGTGTGGCTTGGTGGGTGAAGGAGATACCATTGTCTATTGGACAAGATCTCACTTCTATGGTTGGGTGGCAAGTCACATAATAAACATTGTTTTCCTTCTGTGCACATTATCTTTCTTAATTTAACATGGTATCAGAGCCCCCAAGAGAAGGAGGGAGCGGTCCAACAATATCCAAATGGATAATCTCCAACAACTTAGTTGCACGAGTTGCCATGTCAACTAAGTTAAAGATATGAATGTACAGCAGCCGTTAAAATATCCAAGATAAAGGAGAAGATGGCACCAGTCATGGTGAAAATATTCCCCCCAAAGAGCGTCAAAGTAACGAGATAAAGCACCTGTTGACGCCCCATCTTGGCCCGCGCCTTCTGACAGATGGCATCCATATTCTGTAGTACGCCCAGGTCCATTGTCGCAATAAACCTGCAACACACTACCTTATGATGATAACTCCAGCCTCAATAAGGTCTGCCACAAAGCAAGAATCTCCCTCTCTAAAAAACTACTCCCTCCGTCCCGCAAAAAGACCTTGTTTTCACTAAAATCCATGGATTAAGTGTTGATTTTACTAAAATTCATTGGATTAAACTTAATCCAATAATTGCAGAGGGAGTATGTTGACTGTAATGCAAATCCATGGATTAAGTGTTGATCTTACTAAAATTCATTGGATTAAACTTAATCCCATGATTACAGAGGGAGTATGTTCACTATGATGCAAATCCATGGATTCAGTGAGTACAAGGGGAGTATTTTGACTGCCAGAAAGTTTACACATGACCAAAATCCACGACAATTATCCATGATCAACATGATCAAAAACCATGGATTAACACGCTAGATTGTCTACAATGCCCTTAAAGTAGTTGTCAAGCACGCGCGAAGCTTAATTGTTGGCAGTGAATGAGTATAGTTAGAAATCATGGTTTTATTTAGGGACAAAGTTTAAGTCGATATCATGGTCTTCTTTTGGGACGGAGGGAGTAAGAAAATTGAAAATTGAAACTGCCTACTTTACACAATCAAAATGCCATCTACATCATCAATCCTGCTCATGGGTTTCTGACCAGTACTCAAGCAAAGCACTCCACACATGCTCATTTTACTCATCCAAAATGATTGGCTTTCAAGTAACACAGTAAAAATAATTATAAGTTCCATTGAAATACTGCCGTGATGATCCCAAAAAAACTACAGAGTAATCGCATAAGAACAAGAATTGCTCAAACGGGAGATTAGTTTACAAATTTAACCAAGGATTCATGGTTTTAAAATGGCAAGTTTAGTTGGACATATTGTGAAATATATAATTCAGATGGGATCAAATTTTATATCAACGGATCAAGTGAATAACATTATGTGTGTTGGTTAAAAACTAAATAAATTCGAAGTAAAGGAAATTTACATAAGACCTCGTCAAAAATGATGAAAAAAAACACATGACCAAATTTGGGCTTCTTCGTCCTTTGAGACTTAAGAGAAAAAAATGCAGCCAAAAACTGTGTCACCATACAATAGCTGTGAAACCTCCATAAACCTCACAGTACTCCCTCCGTCCCAAAGTTATTGTCCAACTTGTTTGCTTGGTATTTCTTGGAGCCAATTTCATTGATCATATTGTAAGAAATATGATTAAAAAAGGTTCCAAATTATGTCACTAGAATGATTGAAGAACATTGCATGTGTTCATTGCAACCTAAATAAAATTAGCCACAAGGAATTATTTTTTTGACCTACTTAAAAAAGCACTTTCAAACATGACTTTCAAACATGACTATAACTTTGGGACGGAGGGAGCATAACTGAACAATGGAGGAACTCAAAAATCTCAACGCAAATTTTCATTTAAGCTGAACTTCCTCCTCTCAAAACAACCAACGATCACAGATAGAAAAACCCCATACCGGCTAGAAAGAGCAAGATTGACAAGAGCTGAGGCAGTCTGGAATGAAGCAGACGAAGCAGTAGCCCAGGCTGCGCGCTCTGCGTGCATAGCAGCCCAGGCATTGCGCATATGCCTCTGCGCCGCTGGTCGCCATAGTCTGGCAGCTCCTGGGCTACTACCAGGGCTTTGCATCTTTCTCCGAAACTCTATACCACGGCGCCCAATTGCTTCTCAACTCCGCACCGCACAGCCAAAACACTACAACAAGTAATCAGTTTCCAGCCACATGTATTCTACGAACAACTGAACAGGAACCAAAGAAACGTGAATTCAAGCCAGGATGAAAAATAAAGAGCAATGCCCGTGATCTCTCGGCCGATTTCTAAACACCAGTGATTCTTGTTGTTAGCCAAATTGTTGCATAGAATTTGAGCTGGTTCAAAAAAGGATTCTTGAAAAAAAAATGGAATAATAGCCAGATTTACTACATGGAGTATAAACCTAAGTATCACCCAGGTATTGCCTAAGTAGCACCCAGTTTGAATGAATTGGGAGCGATATAATATATTCAAATGACCAGCTCAAAAACCAACACTCGGTGTAGTATGGGCCTTCTTTGCGCCATAACCTAATCATATTCCAAGAAAGCTAGGTTGAGAAACCTTGAATTTCAGGAAAAGGAATCCGAATAACTCCTAAACCCTAAACCAGAAAATAAATTCGAGAATTAACTAGGTATATAAATTTCTACACAAAATTCGTGAGACACATCTTTTACTTATAACCATAATCACATTGGTTTCGTAGAAGTCCATTAGAGATTCAGTATCCAACGTGTAATATATTCAAATGACCAGCTCAAAAACCAACACTCGGTGTAGTATGAGCCTTCTTTGCGCCATGACCTAATTATATTCCCAGTTGACAAAACCTTGTATTTCACCAATAACTCCTAAACCCTAAAACAGACAATTAACTACGTGTATAAATCTCTGCACAAAATTCGTGAGATACATCTTTCGCTTGTAATCAGAATCACATTGATTTCATAGAACTCCATTAGAGCTTCAGTATCCAACAAGTAATGTATTCAATTCACCACCTTAGAAACCTGAATCAACACGAGTGGGGAAAATTCTGCGAATCACTCAAGAAAAAAGGCAGAAAGAGGGCAACATGCATACCCCGAGGAAATAAAGCAAGGCAGCCCGCAAGCTCGTGGGAAGATGCTCCGTGGCCGACATCTCAAAGAAAGTAGGGCGAGTGCCCTCCCCTCCCACCTGCATCAACATCTTCGCTCACTTGATCCTTTCTAATCCTTCCTCTCCCAGCACTCCATCAAACCCCAAAATGTATGAATCTCCACATTAGTCTCATGAGAATTCGTCCCGCTCCATCGAACAATTTATAACTCATCTTCAAAATCACTCTTGAATCAGCACGTTAAACCCTAAACGCTCAAACCACCATTTTATCGTCGCTGCCGGAATCTAACTGGCTGCCCGGAAAAAATAAAGATATTTTAAAATACCTCGTCAAGTTTACTTTCAGTAATCTCAGAAACACTTTATGACATTCAGAACATTATGCGACCTCCCACATAAGTTAACGATATCTACTTTTGCTACCCAGTGCATACAATACTCACAATACCTCTCCAATATCCGGCAATACCCTTGATATATTAAGGTGATACCATGATGATATCCGCGGATATCACCTCATGAAGTTGCTACATATTTATATCATGATGAGCTAAGTTTCAATTTTTTTCGTTTTCTTTCTTTGCATGTTTAGCAGCTCCATTTTTTGGGGTAGAAATCCAGCTAATTTTAGAGATCACTGTTTACTTTGGTTGGCCATTTTGTTGCGAAGGACAGGCCATTTTGTTGCAGAGCGTCCTGTGCTTTTTGCATTCGCATTCTCTTTTTAAGAACTAAATCACAATCCGTTTTCCATCAAGCAAGCAACTGGAGCTTCAGTTACTACGACTGCCCGTCATGGCGGATCATTCAAATGCTGCGGTGCGATGGGCCGTCAACACCACGCTCTGGACCCCCTCCCATGCGCATTTCAATGCCACTTTGGCGCTTCTCCTGCCTCCCTCCGACTGGCCCTCCGTCTTACGGTACGTTATGTCCATTCCGTTCCATGGATACATCAGTTTTCCTCTTGAATTTTGGCCTGAACAAATGTGTATGCTGGAAGATATATAACCCTAATTGCTGATCATTCTTTGGCTCAGATTTTCAAGTCAGGGTGATCGGATTAAAGCCTTTGTGAGCAGATTGATGCAGCGGAAGCTGCTCCACGATACCCTAGGTCTGAGCTACGAGAATCTCTGCATTGAGCGCACCCCCCAAGGCAAGCCTTACTTGGTCTCTCTCGCTCTCTTTCGCACCCCCTGTTTTCTGATTTGAAGGTTTAGGGTTTAGTGTTTTTAAGTTTTTGATAAACACGTTCAATGTTCTTGGTGATCAATAAAGTTCGGAGTATATTCTTCACAATATGATTGGTCATTTTAAATTCATGGAGTGAATTATTTTATTCTGGATTTTCTGTTTAGGGTTTATGCAAGTCTGAATGTTTGTAGGCAATTTGGAAAATGGTTGCAGGCGAATCAGTCTCAAAGTATGAGGTTTCCAGATCTCAGTTTCAATGTGAGCCATCATGGGGACTATGTGGTAATAGTTTCGGATCCCGTATCACCAGTGGGCGTGGATATCGTTACACACGATAAACGTTTAGATTTGCATCCCGAGGAGCTCTTTTCACTCCATGCTACGTCCTTTACTCACTTCGAATGGAAAACTATCCGCAGTGGAGGACCTGATGCATGTGGCATTCTTGATCAATTTTACAGGTTAGTGGAATTTTTTCTTCATTCACTTCTTTTGCGTAATGTCTTGTAATGGTACAGCACCTTTTGATAACAGTGCCAACTAATTTTTTTTTCAGAACTAAGTCATGCTAAATCAACCAAAATTAAAGCTCTGACATACTTTCACATGTGAAGACAATGGCTTATTGGCTTGAGGAGCTTTCACTTGTTGAAATTGAGTTCAGGATTCTTTTTCATGGCTATTCAGAGGCTGCTCAACAAGGATTCTCTAGACATTGTTTCAATTAGGAGGGTGCGTTGCAATACTTGTCAGGGTAGACTTGAAATTTCTGTCTGTGGTGTGAGTATTGTCCATACTAGTTCTAACAGTTATGTTCACAGGCATTGGTGCATGAAGGAAGCATATATAAAAGCCTTGGGGATTGGATTAGGCTTTGAACTCCACCGAGCTGAGTTTCACTACCATGAAGACCTAATCTGGGGTGATGTTTCATATGTTTATGTCGATGGAATTTATGAGACAGGGTGGCAGTTTTTCTTGCACAAGCTGGATAGTGATCATTGGGTCAGTCTCCATCTGACTCTTGAGAGCATTTTATTTGTTGTGTATCTCTGAATCCGTTGTGGAAACAAATTTACTCAACATTAGGGAATAGGAGAGAGTGTGCACCCAAGTATGTAACATTCTAGAGCAGTATTGACCACTCACCCTTTTCACTGTGGTTGGCAGTAACTACACTTACTACACAAGTACTAATGTGTGAGAGTATCTGTGCCAAAGAAAGATGTTAGAAAGTTAGAGCATCTTGGATGTACCCTGATTCTTTTTGGAATTAGCAGTTGGGCCCAAGGTATGGTAATAAAGTCTGATGTGCTGGAATTGCGTTTGCAGGTTTGTGTTGCTAAAGGTCCGCCCGCCGTGGATGCAAGCAATGCACTGGGGATAGGCCTGGACATTGATGGTGGCAATAGAATGACATCCCAGGACACAAGTTTTACCACTCTGAGAGTTGAGGATCTCTTGAAGCAAATTCGGAACTGCAGCCAGTGAAAATATCTGTTTATCTACGTTAACAAGAGATAAACTCGTACAATCCCAAGGAAGAAGATCCTTTGCCTGCCCATAACATTCTAGAGCAGTGTTGACTGCCCACCCTTTTCACTATCGTTGCACTGTGATGGCAGTAACTACACTTCTCTATAGTACACTAAATAGGTAGATTAGTGTTAGATAATTATAAGATTTGAAAATATTATAGATTTTTACTCTCGACAAAAAAATTTACCAAAGACATTTATTCCAATACTATTGAAAGATCCCCATCTTGACCAATATAGAGGGTAAAAAAGTTGGTCAACAGTAAAAACTTACAACATGTTTATGTAAATTAGTGTATTAACCACTAATCTACCTATTTAGTGTAGTTAGATGAGTGGCAATGCTTTCATTCTTGAACTCAAGATGTGAGAAAATCTGTGCCAAAAAAAATGTGAGATAATTAGTACATCTTGGAAACCCTGATTCTTCTTTGACATAACATTCTTTAGCCCTTGTTGGACCACACCCTTTCTCTACAGGGCCACTATAGTGTAAAGTACTAGTAAAAGAAACCAAGTCTTCAACCCTTGTTGCTTGGCCCATCTGAAGGTATTGTAGATTCCTCCGAGATGCTTGTGATTTCAAGGCAGTGTAGATGCAGATTCTTTAGATGTCGTAAGTGCGACGATGGAACCGTATGGAAATAGTAGGGGTTTTCAGCTTTGTTTGAAGAATGTCATAACCCTCGTTGAGATCAATGTGATGTTGCTGTAATTTTTGAGAGCACCTTCAAAGCTAGATGTGGTGTAATTGAGGAATCTTTTACATGTGCAGATGCTCTGTTAAGGGTATTCTAATTTGACAACAAACTGAATTCCAAGAATATTTGGTGCCACCTTGGTTACTTCCATGCGCATGTGCACTACAAAGATGCCATCGTAATGCTAGATTCAAACCATACATAATATGTGTTAAAGGCCTCCCATATCAAAGCACACCACCATTTAATCTAGATTGTGATCTCACCATACAATTTATTGAATTTACATATTGTAATGATTTTTTTTCACTAGAAAAAATTACTAATTTGAGTTACCGTACGAGGAAGGCAGGGTCGGCAGAAAATAATACCCCAAAAAATGCCGAAAAATAAATAAATTTATTAAGTATTTTGTCAAAATCAACAAAAATAAAGTCAACAAAAAGCCAAAAAATAAATAAATAAAACTCAAAACACAACATCCAACGAAATTGGATGAAAACATAACACTCAACGTAAAAAATAAAATAAAACGTTCAGTAGGCGATTTTTTTAATGTTGGCTATTAATAGCCAATTTCTTAATAATTACTTTTGAAAGTGCCGACCTATACTATTTCAACTTTTATTAATTATTCGACATGAAAGTGCCGACCCTGCCTTCCACGTACGGTATCTGTAAAGTCAAGTGAAAAGAAGGTTTAGAGCCTGGGTTTGACAAAAGAGAGAATCAACTCCTAAATGTGGGAGAGGTGTCAGAACCTAAAAAAAACAGAGGCAACAAAGTTTCCAAGCATCTGAAATGGTGAAAAAAAAACTTCTCACCCACCTTTACCTGCACGTCCTAGATGTCCAGCTGCATGAGCCCCGGATGTCTAACCAGCTCACTCACAAATAGAAATTGAAAATACAAAGAGCCAACAACTCACCCACAAATAGAAACACTGATAGGTCAAGAGTGGGCCAAGAGTGGCTTATAAATTCAAGCTTGTGTCTTTAGCCCATAAATAACAGATTGAGTCTGCCCATAAATAATAGTTTGAGCTTGTGTCTTTAGCCCTAAATTTGCGTTTGTGACTTTGCGTTTCTTAAAATTTTGATGAACAGTGCACCCATTTCTCAATGAAACACAGGCTCACTTTACGAATAACTCCATTGAATTCAAGAATATGAGCCACTAATTGATAGCATCACTCATAGGGGTTGGAAAGTGGACCTACTCATAATCCCCATTGCAGGCGCTAAAACAGCTGCTTGCATCCCTTCAATTAAAATCATTATTTTTTTCCAAAATCCCAAATCAGAATCACCTTTAAAGACATTAACAAGATTAAATTTGTCCAAAGTTTTCCTCCAAAATGGAAGCTCTCACCACCAGATTGAACCTCAAAAATTTAGATTGCAACATTTGCATGATGATTCTATGCAATTGAACAAGTAACTTAACCCCTAAGCTCCCGAGCGACCATTTTCTGGTCGCTGCCCGGAACAAAAAAATCTTTTTTTGAAAAAATAAAAAATATTTTAAAATACTACATCAAGTCTACTTTCCAACCCAATTTGAATTATGGCAATCCGAGTTAAACTCCACCCGGGAGAAATTTTCAAAGTAGATCACCTCAACATTGTCTTAGTGTTACAAAATTTTCTATTTGGGGAAAGTAATGATGATTCCTCCATGTTTCTCTTGCTTTTTTGAAGTTTACGATGGATAGCCCAACTTTAACCAATCGTACTAAATTTTGAACTCTAAAATTGAAAATTATAATTTATACAAATTTTCGAAGGTTAATGCTTTTAAATTCATTAAAAAATGATCTAAAGATTATTTAGGAAGTTTGACCGTACGGATAATTTGTAAAGATGATACTCTACATTTTGTCTATTGAACCAACCTTCATCAAACATATAGAAGGCACATATTATAACACATCTATGTTTTGTCCAATACCCCTCGGGCTTTTAGGGGTTAACAACCTGAAAAACTCAGAAAAAAATTTCACACTTCAAAACTCTCCGTCACCATGGATGAGAAATCTTCCTTCAATGTACATCGCCCATAAAATGAACGAAATCATCTACACTTGGATGAATGGAAGACATTCAAATGGACCCAAGGATGAACAGAAGCATTCGTAGATTTCTTCCCTCACCGTTTTCTAAGCGTTCTCCTTCTTCTCCACGATGTTTGCACCGCAACTCCATCGCTGAGTGATCAATTGCTCTGAAAATTTCAGTAATCGATTTGTATGTTCAGTAATTCGCAATTCAGAGTTTCCGCTGAATAGAAAACAACGTCAAGTTCACGGTTGTTGGCTTCAGAAGTTACAGGCGATGGAGCGGGACGAATTCTCATGAGACTAATGTGGAGATTCATACATTTTTAGGGTTTGATGGAGAGCTGGGAGAGGAAGGATTAGAAAGGATCAAGTGAGCGAAGATGTTGATGCAGGTGGGAGGGGAGGGCACTCGCCCTACTTTCTTTGAGATGTCGGCCACGGAGCATCTTCCCACGAGCTTGCGGGCTGCCCTGCTTTATTTCCTCGGGGTATGCATGTTGCCCTCTTTCTCGAGCTTGCTCTCGCCTTTTTTCTCGAGTGATTCGCAGAAATTTCCCCCACTCGTGTTGATTCAGGTTTTTAAGGTGGTGAATTGAATACATTACTTGTTGGATACTGAAGCTCTAATGGAGTTCTATGAAATCAACGTGATTCTGATTACAAGTGAAAGATGTATCTGACGAATTTTGTGCAGAGATTTATATACGTAGTCAATTGTGGAATTGATATTCTGTTTTAGGGTTTAGGAGTCAAGATTTTGTCAACCGGGCTTTCTGGGAATATAGTTAGGTTATGGCGCAAAGAAGGCTCATACTACACCGAGTGTTGGTTTTTGAGCTGGTCATTTGAATAAATTACACGTTGGATACTGAATCTCTAATGGACTTCTACGAAATCAGTGTGATTATGGTTATAAGTAAAAGATATATCTCACGAATTTTGTGTAGAAATTTATATACCTAGTTAATTCTCGAATTTCTTTTCTGGTTTAGGGTTTAGGGGTTATTCGTATCGAAATTAAAGGTTTCTCAACCTGGCTTTCTTGGAATATAATTAGGTTATGGCGCAAAGAAGGCCCATACTACACCGAGTGTTGGATTACAGTGAAGAAGGATATGCCGCTCTCATGCTTCTACTCGAGTTGCACAGCTTAAAAACAACAGGTTTGTGTTAGTGCATTCCTGTTACTCCCTCCGTCCCAAAGTTATTGTCATACAAATTTGTTTGGTATTTCTTTGAGCCAATTTCATTGATCATATTGTAAGAAACATGATTAAAAAAGGTTCCAAATTATGTCACTAGAATGATTGAAGAACGTTGCATGTGTTCATTGCAACCTTAATAAAATTAGCCACAAGGAAGTATTTTTTTGACCTACTTAAAAAAGCACTTTCAAACATGACTTTCAAACATGACAATAACTTTGGGACGGAGGGAGTACAATCGTTTGGGGTTTAGTGCGAACTCCCATGGCTAGAATCTTTAACTGTTCAATTTTAATTGCAGACGCTTCGTTTTCTGAATCGCTGTACGGTCTGCGCCGAGCCCCAACAGAGATACCAGAAACCGATGCTCTGCCACAGCAAGAAGTTGCTCAAGCAGGACGTAGGCCCTTGACCAGCAAGCAGAGGGCCATTTCGGTATTGTTCTTGGTATGTGTCACGTATCCCCTGTTTGAATGAATTGGGACCAATGCATTGATAGTTGAGGATTAGCCTAGTGTATCGAGATTCAAGGAAGCAATTTCTTGGAGGCAATGCTTATCGATTAGAATTGTCTGAGAAGTTTTCAGATATTCATTGCATTTGAAAAGTGAAACGATTCATTCTCTCTGCTCTCCTCGGCAGAAAAGCCACGTAAACAATGGTGTACTATCATCAACATTCATGAACATTCTTTAAAATGGGGAGTCCATACACTACACTCTACCTCCTAAGTGCCTAAGCTAAAAGTAGAAAGTCCACTTTGGAAGCTAATAGACAATTATAGTACTATTCAAAACAGGTTTCTATTGTTCAGAAACGGCGGGTGTGATTCCTTCTTTCTATTGGTACGTTTTGTTACATGATTTATTTCATATGTCATAGATATGGAAGCGGCCACTTTTGGTGGCTGTTTGGCAGAGATTTAAATACCTGGTTAAGCTGACTCTTATATTGGATTTTAATATGTTGCTAGGTTGGCATGCCATATTTGAAGTACAAACTTGAGGCAGCTGTGAATGCACAGAGGGGAACTGCCCTGCAAGCTGCTCTATGGGGCCGTGGGGATCCGGATGATTTAGATGGTGGGGATGTAGAACCGACAAGAGAGGTGGAAGTTCCAAATAATGGGCAGGAGGGGAGTAGAAGTGCTACAGAGCGTTTCAAACAACTAGTTATTCGAGCAATCGTAAAATGCTATCCATGGGTCCATGCAGTAACAGAAGGTGTGAAAGTGGCCTTACTTTAAATCGTACTGTCGTTCTTTCCATACCAGTGAGGCTTTTAACTTTTTTGGAGAAAATCGTATTTTCTTGCTCTCTGACTGGATCTGTGAACAGGAACCTCATTTGCATATCAGCTGCTTTACCTTCTGGATGCCACACGCTATTACACACCTGCCCTTCATTATATGGGTCTCCAAGTGAACCGTGCGACAGGTCAGGAGCTGGTATGCAAAAGTCCCTGTGAGGTTTATTAATTTTTATTTTTTTTCCACGTTTCTTATTCCGGATTCAGCACTTGGTAAGGTTCAAGACACGATACATAGGTTGTTTGATGATTTGGCTTGCCTCTTCCTGCTACAGATGGATTCAGCCAAAGTTATCGAAGCGAGGCGGAATCATGAGTTTGGTAGAATTAGAGGACCGTCTCACATTCAGGTAAACATCGTTTATCAGTTTCTGACGCTGTCTGGAAACTATTTTTAACATCTTTTTGGCGAAATTCTCCACTTCCAGAGAGTAATTCTGAAGCTTCTCCTGTATGGGATTTTGTATTGCAGACATTACAGAGGGGCCTCCTTCGCTTTGCATATACTGCTCTGGATTATGCACAGACTGGCCTTATTGCAAGTGTCTTTCTTTTTAAGGTCAATTCTTTCAAATCAACCAAATTCATTGCACCAAAGCTACGATATGCTTCAAGGTCTCTTGATGATGTTTGATTCTTTAGCCTCCATAGTGAATGATTTGGTCTTTTAATAAGTCAGGTGTTGAACATGAATGTTTGACGCTATTCCTTTTTCTAAACCGCAAGCATTCCCTACAGATGGTGGAATGGTGGTACCAGTCGGCTGAAGAAAGGGTGACTGCACCTTCTGTGTATCCTCCTCCCCCTCCTCCACCGCCACCAGTGGTAAGCTCTTGTTTCAATCCGAAGTACCACACCTCTAAGAATCTATACATTAAGGAAGGTGCTTTCTTTGTTTTGTTTTTTTTGGTTTTGTATGTAACGTTGAGATCTCCCTGACTATGCGCCCGCTGGTTGCGTTCTTGGTATCGTCGGAAAGCTATCAACGAGAGGGGCGCACCAAAGTCTTTTCATCTCTTTTGATAATAGTGTGGAAGTTATGGATTTTTAATTGAATTTTGTCACCATAAATTGAACTAAATTTTGGATATAATATTCTAAGAATAAAACATAAAACAAAAGCATGGCTAAATCACGGGGAACACTGGAGTTGGCACAGGGCCACGCTAGTATTAACATGAAGGGTGGATGTGTAGAATCAAATCTGCAGGGCGACTTGATTTTCAAGACTATTAGTGTATCGTTGATCAAGATGGTGATCACCAGAAAATATGATTTCTGAGATGCTTTCTTTTTAAATAATGATTTCATGGGAGTTTTACAGGTGGCTAAGGATGGACTACAGTTACCAGCTGATGGCAAGATCTGCCCTCTCTGCACACGTCCCCGCACTAATCCAGCAGTAGTGGCTACATCCGGCTTTGTCTTTTGTTACACATGTGCATTTCATTACGTTACCCAGGTAATAATGATTATATCAGTATTACTTACTGGTTCATTGCTAGTTTATTTGTTTTATATGTCAGAATAAAGCCGGTCTGATTCTGCTGTTTTTCTTTTTGCAGTACAAACGATGTCCTGTAACTCTCGCTCCCACAGGGACCAACCAAATCCTACGACTCTATCAGGATGATTGATCCAAGACAGAAAATCTCATTCCAAAGTAGATGAATCGACTTGCTAGCATTTCCTTGAGAAAGTTCAAGTTGGGACCATCATTCAGAATCATTCTAGTAGTAGCTGAGCTGAAAATAGAAGACCGAGAACCTCAGTTGTGGCCAGTCACAAGTCAATTTTAGATTTCGGTAGTTGGCTAGGCTATCACCATTGTTTCCTCCCAGGATTTCAGAAATAAAAGTGATCATTGTATCAAAAGCCTGGTTATGTAGGATCGTCACCAAGGCCCATTCCATTCCTCTCTATTATGAGATGTTTGGGAAGCTCTAACTTCAAGGTGGGAGTCATGGATTAGTCAACTGACTTGTCACATGTGAATTGCTTGAAATAATAGTATTGGCATATTGTGGAGTGTTATATTATGGAGGGTAGATTGTATGATAGCAACAACACAAGATTTGTGAGTTGGTCTTGTCTGGTATATGTTCTAGATTGCCTACTTAAAAGGTTTTGTTTGAGGTCCTCAAATGTTAACCCTTTGAGGACATAGGCTCAAATGGTGGGCAACTTGAAGGAATCAAATCCTCATTTTCACCCTTTGGGCATTCGTGCCAAGGTTGCCCCAATGCTGCCATAAAGCATAGAAATTTTGAAAAAAGAAAAAAAAAAAGAAGGAAAATAGAGGCTCCCAACACTGGGTTGGCACGGCAGCCTCCGCCGCCAATCGAGTTGGCACCTTGAGCTGACCAACTCGAGTTGTTGGTCCAAGCTGGTTGGTATGAGTTGACAACTTGAGTTGGTTTGCCTACCCTAATAACTCGAGCTGGTTTACCTTGACAACCAAAAGGTCCAACAGAGCCCACTAACACAACTTGTAGAAAACTTTGAAACTAAGGCAATCTAACAAGTTTTGCTCCTTATTCAATATTTTCATTTTTTTCAAATAAAAATGTAAAAATTGTAATGTAGAGGGGTTTGATCATTTAGGGGTTTAATTTTTAAAATTTCTAATATCATTGCAAGCATTGCAAGCACCATCTTGTGGGAATCGTGGAGCCAATGGTGTCAGAAACCAGCCAGCATGGTTTTAGATAGTGTTCAAGAGTGTTCTAATTTCGTCCATGCTTGGAAAAATCAAGAGCTTCTGATTGGTGTAGAAGCACTCTATTTTCAGAATCCAACCTCTCATGAAAACCATGACTCTATGAGGAGTTAATGGTCACTCTAAGCTTTCAGACTTAAAAAATCATAGAAAATTGTAGAAATGCTCAAAAACTTTTTTTTTTTTTGGATGCCTTTGCAATAGCTTTGCAGAGCATCCAAAAATTATAAAAAATTTCTTTCACAAGTCTAAGTATGCAAACCTGAAATTCAGTCGGGAATTGGTCCCCCTACCTTAAGATGGCTGCGAGGCGTCTTTCCTGGAAGGAGGCCCTAAGGCCGCGTTTCCTGGAAACAGCCCCTACGGCCGCGGCCGTGGTCTTCAAGCCTTTCCCACCTTTATAAACCACCTCGGGGTACAGAGGAGTGGTTGTTTCTCTTTCTTCGGAAGCAGATTTCCGAAGGGGGCGCACCGGCTTGCTCTGAGAAATTCAAATCAATTTTCAATCTCTCGAACACTGAAACAGAATAATGTGCTTGTGACCTGGGCGGTGCTCCAGCGCCACCAGAATCTGATTCCCTCTCAAATTTTTATGGCGTTGCGCAACTGATATACATAGGGTTTGGTTTTCGCTCAGTCTCGCTGCGGAGTAGACACCGGCTTGTCGCCGCTCTTGTAGTTGTCGTTGAGTTTAGAAGCTCCAAGCAGCTGCGGAGCGACCATGGACCAGCGCTTTGCCTTCTCCCCTGCCGACTTGGCCCGTGTCAAGACCGTGCAGTTTGGAATCATCAGCCCCGATGAAATTGTGAGCTCCCAGTTTCATGTGCTGGCTTCTGTTATCTTTGAAATTCCTTGCAAGTAGGAGTTTCAGCACTGCAAACTTACCGATTTTATAAGAAAAAAACGATTCCACGACCTAATCCTTCACAATATAAAGAATCTTGAGTTACAAAGAAATTGATAACAAAAGTCGGGCGTGAGAACAAAGCAGTATCGGACATAGCACTACTAGAGAATGCAGCTTGGATTTATGGAAAATGAAGCTCATGGCATGTTTAGGGTTTGGTGGCCCGAAAGCTGTGGATGTTGTTTCATTGACTTTTGTGTCTGTTTCTACAGCGGCAAATGTCCGTATGTAAAATAGAGAGCAGCGAGACGTATGATCGGGGCAAGCCGAAGATGGGAGGTCTCAGTGACCCTCGCCTGGGTACCATTGATCGGCACACCAAATGTGAGACATGTGCTGGCAGCATGGCGGAGTGCCCGGGTCATTTCGGTCATCTGGAGCTTGCGAAGCCCATGTTTCACATCGGTTTTCTGAAGACGGTGCTGTCCATCTTGCGGTGTGTTTGTTACAATTGCTCCCGGGTTCTTGCGGATGAGGTTGGTCATTACTCCTCTTGGTTTTGCCGCCTGTCTGAAACCGTGTTAGGGTATGTATGTTCAAAGTGAGACTTGAGCATATATTCTGACTGTGTCTGCAGGAGGATCATCGTTTTAAGCAAGCGAAGAAAGTTCGCAATCCGAAGCACAGGTTGAAGAAAGTGCTGGATTGCTGTAAAAGCAAAACGAAGTGTGATGCAGGGGATGAGATAGACGAGAATGATACGCAGTATGGCGAAGAAACCGAGAAGAAGAAGTCCCATGGAGGGTGTGGTGCACAGCAGCCCAAGACCACCATCGACGGGATGAAGCTCATCGCTGAGTTCAAGCCGAACCGGAAGAAGGCTGATGAACAAGACCAGCATATGCCAGAGCCTGTGGAGCGAAAACAGCAGCTTAGCGCTGAAAAGGTTTTGAGTATCCTCAAGAGGATCAGTGATGAAGACTGTGTTCTGTTGGGCCTCAACCCTAAGTTTGCTCGACCTGATTGGATGATCCTGCAAGCGCTTCCTATCCCACCCCCTCCCGTCCGGCCCTCTGTTATGATGGACAGTTCAGCTCGCAGTGAGGACGACTTGACGCATCAGTTGGCTATGATCATTCGTCATAACAACAACTTGAAGCGGCAGGAGCAAAACGGTGCCCCTACACATATTATTAACGAGTTTGCTCAGCTTCTGCAATTTCACATCGCAACATACTTCGACAATGATCTTCCAGGACAGCCAAGAGTGCGTACTTTCCTGCTTTCTCTTGCCTGCAGTTTTCCGAGCTCTGGTTTGTGCTCATGGTGTTCTGCATGACTGAATCTAGAACTTCGTTAAGGTTTGGTCAATGTTGCGGGTTATTCTGTTAATGTTGGTCTCTGAATTTTTCAGCTAGTAAAGTACCACAGTGATTGTTTTTAAATCTTTGTGATTGTTTTTAAAAGGTGCGATGTTTTATGCGTGACAGGCTACTCAAAGATCTGGGCGCCCTATAAAATCAATATGCCAACGTTTGAAGGCCAAGGAAGGTCGCATTCGTGGAAATTTGATGGGAAAGCGTGTGGACTTTTCTGCGCGTACTGTGATCACGCCAGATCCAAATATCAACATTGATGAATTAGGAGTGCCTTGGAGTATTGCTCTGAACTTGACGTATCCAGAAACTGTGACTCCCTACAACATGGAGAGGTCAGCTTTTATTTTATGTTATAAGCCAAATATGTCTGTACTTTGTTGTCATCATCATTTGACTGAAACGTGCTTTGTTGATGTGCATCAGGTTGAAAGAGCTTGTAGAGTACGGACCTCATCCACCTCCTGGTAAGACCGGTGCTAAGTACATCATCAGAGAGGATGGTCAACGACTGGATCTTCGATTCCTGAAAAAGAGCAGCGATCGACACTTAGAGCTTGGCTATAAGGTATCGCTATGCTCATAATATATTGGAGTATTTACAGAAAGAGTGAATCTCAACACAAATTCTGCTTTTTTTTCTCGATTTGCTCAACTTAAGATCTCAGTTTTTGAAGGTATCGTGAAAGTTTATGTTGAGAGCTCGATCACACAGTTGTGCTCAAAGCATTTCGCATGCTGCAGGTGGAAAGGCATATGAATGATGGTGACTTTGTATTGTTCAATCGACAACCCAGTCTGCACAAGATGTCCATCATGGGACACCGTATTCGTATTATGCCGTATTCCACCTTTCGGCTGAACCTGTCTGTGACGTCACCATACAATGCCGATTTTGATGGAGACGAAATGAACATGCATGTGCCCCAGTCCTTTGAGACTCGAGCAGAGGTGCTGGAGCTCATGATGGTTCCGAAGTGTGTTGTATCTCCTCAGTCAAATCGCCCGGTTATTGGAATTGTACAAGATACACTCTTGGGATGCCGAAAAGTGACGAAGAGAGACACATTCATAGAGAAGGTACGTTGTGTCATGTTTTTTTTACGTCAAATATTTTGGAGTAAATATTTTCCACTTGAGTCTGAAAACTTTGGTAAAACATTTGTTCTGTGCAGGATGTGTTCTACAACATCCTCATGTGGTGGGAGGAGTTCGATGGCAAGATACCCATTCCAACCATTTTGAAGCCACGCCCTCTCTGGACAGGGAAACAGATTTTTACCCTGATTATTCCGAAGCAAATCAATTTGATGCGTCTGGCATTTTGGCATCCTGATTCAGAAGTGGGCGACCTTTCACCTGGTGACACACAGGTGCGAATAGAAAAGGGGGAGGTTGTGGCAGGTACACTCTGTAAGAAGACTCTGGGTACAGGAGAAGGCAGTCTGATACATGTCATTTGGTAAGTGTCTACAGAAGCCCTTGACCTCTTCTTTTGCCTATACCATACAGTAGATGTCAAAGAAGTGGTTTTATCTGCTCAAATCATAATATTTCATGTGTGGTTCTTGTCCTAGTTTACTGACTTGTTAAGTTTTTGTCATACACGTGATCAGTATATGGCGTGGGCGGTTCTAACATCTGCTGTTTAATTTGGACAGGGAGGAAGTAGGGCCTGATGCAGCTCGGAAGTTTTTGGGGCACACTCAGTGGCTTGTAAATTACTGGCTTTTGCAGCAAGGTTTTAGTATCGGTATTGGAGATACAATCGCCGATGTAGCAACTATGGAGAAAATTACCGAAACCATTTCGATAGCTAAAAACGATGTGAAGGATTTGATTAAGATGGCCCAAGACAAGCAGCTTGAAGCACAGCCTGGTCGAACCATGAAAGAGTCCTTCGAGAACAGAGTCAATGGTGTCTTGAACAAGGCTCGTGACGAAGCTGGAGCTAGTGCACAACGGAGTCTCTCGGAGAGTAACAACCTGAAGGCTATGGTTACAGCCGGGTCCAAGGGTACTTTCATTAATATTTCCCAGATGACTGCCTGTGTGGGGCAGCAAAATGTTGAAGGGAAGCGAATTCCATACGGTTTTGTGGACCGTACGCTACCACATTTCACGAAGGATGACTATGGACCTGAGAGTCGTGGCTTTGTGGAAAATTCATATTTGCGAGGGCTGACCCCACAAGAGTTCTTCTTCCATGCTATGGGAGGAAGAGAGGGTCTTATTGACACAGCTGTGAAAACGTCAGAGACTGGATATATCCAAAGGCGACTGGTGAAGGCTATGGAAGATGTGATGGTGAAGTATGATGGCACAGTGAGAAATTCCCTTGGAGATGTGATTCAGTTTCTGTATGGAGAGGATGGAATGGACTCAGTGTGGATCGAGTCGCAGAAACTGGACTCGCTGAAAATGAAGAAGGCGGAGTTCAACAGGGTGTATAAGTTTGAGATTGACAGGGACGATTGGTCCCCTGATTACATGTCGACGGAAGCTGCAGAAGACATCAAGACCATCCAAGAGATCAGAAATGTGTTTGATGCAGAAGTGTCTAAGTTGGAAGCGGACCGCAGGCAAATGGGTCTGGAGATTGCACCAACTGGGGAGGCTAATTGGCCCCTTCCTGTCAATCTGAAGCGACTCATCTGGAATGCTCAGAAGATCTTCAAAGTGGATTTCCGCAAGCCTTCCGACATGCATCCCATGGAGATTGTGGAGGCCGTGGATAAGCTGCAAGAACGGCTTCGTGTTGTGCCAGGGGATGACCAAATCTCAATGGAAGCGCAAAGAAATGCCACTCTATTCTTTGGCTGTCTTTTGCGAAGCACTCTGGCCAGCAAGAGGGTCCTGAAGGACTACAGGCTGACAAGAGAGGCATTTGATTGGGTCATTGGTGAGATTGAAACGCGCTTCCTCCAGTCCCTTGTGGCCCCTGGAGAGATGATCGGATGCGTTGCTGCTCAGTCAATTGGAGAACCCGCCACACAAATGACACTCAATACTTTCCATTTCGCTGGTGTGAGTGCAAAGAACGTCACTCTGGGTGTGCCACGTTTACGTGAGATTATTAACGTTGCAAAGAAGACCAAGACTCCGTCGCTGACAGTGTATTTAAAACAGGGAACTAACAAAGAGAAAGAGAAGGCTAAAAATGTTCAGTGTGCTCTCGAGTACACTACTCTTCGCTCTGTTACCCAGGCCACTGAGATTTGGTACGACCCAGAACCAATGAGCACGTTGATAGAGGAGGATGTGGAGTTTGTGAGGTCGTACTATGAAATGCCAGATGAAGATGTGGCTCCTGAGAAGATTTCACCCTGGCTACTGCGTATTGAGCTCAACCGTGAGATGATGGTGGACAAGAAGCTGAGCATGGCTGACATTGCAGAGAAGATTAACCTTGAATTTGACGATGATCTGACCTGCATTTTCAACGATGACAATGCCGAGAAACTCATTCTCCGCATTCGAATCATGAACGACGAAGCGCCCAAGGGGGAGGCCTCGGAGCAATCTGAGGACGACGTCTTCCTGAAGAAGATCGAGAGCAACATGTTGACGGAGATGGCCCTGCGTGGAATACCTGACATTCGGAAGGTGTTTATCAAGGAAGACAAGAAGAATCGTTTTGATGAAATCCTAGCCTTTGAGCCGGAGAAGGAATGGATTCTCGACACAGAAGGTGTGAACATGCTGGCAGTGATGTGTCACGAGGATGTTGATGCCACTCGGACTACCAGTAACCATTTGATTGAGGTTATTGAGGTGCTGGGTATCGAAGCAGTTCGAAATGCTCTCTTGAAGGAGCTGCGTGATGTGATTTCCTTCGATGGCTCCTATGTAAACTATCGGCATCTGGCCATCCTCTGTGATGTCATGACCTATCGTGGTCACTTGATGGCCATCACACGGCATGGCATCAACCGAAACGACACAGGGCCCATGATGCGGTGCTCGTTTGAGGAGACAGTGGACATCTTACTAGACGCTGCAGTGTATGCGGAGGCAGACCACCTGAAGGGAGTGACTGAGAACATCATGCTGGGTCAACTGGCGCCTATCGGAACTGGTGACTTTGGCCTGCACTTGAATGAGAATATGCTTCAACATGCCATTGAGTTGCAGTTGCCCAGCTTTGAAGGAACGGACTACGGCATGACGCCATCACGGTCTCCGATGATCGGAACGCCACACAACGAGGGGATGATGTCCCCGAGTTATCTACTCAGCCCAAGTCTGCGTGCTTCTCCCATATCTGAGGGGCAGTTTTCACCCTATGTAGGGAGCATGCCCTTCTCACCTTCGTCGCCAGGCTACAGCCCTTCTTCTCCTGGATACAGTCCCTTGTCTCCAGGTTACAGCCCCACATCACCTGGTTACAGCCCGACCTCGCCTGGTTATAGTCCAACCTCTCCAGGGTACAGTCCCACGTCCCCAGGGTATAGTCCCACCTCGCCTTCGTACAGCCCGACTTCCCCTGGGTACTCTCCCACCAGTCCCTCGTACTCTCCCACATCTCCGAGCTATGCACCAACCTCGCCTAGCTACAGCCCAACATCACCTAGTTACAGTCCAACCTCTCCAAGCTACAGTCCTACCTCGCCAAGTTACAGTCCGACGTCTCCTGCGTACAGCCCGAGTTCGCCAGCTTACAGCCCTACCTCCCCTTCCTATGCTCCATCCTCCCCTGCTTACAGTCCCACTTCTCCCAGTTACAGCCCCACCTCTCCCAGTTACAGTCCCACCTCGCCGGGCTACTCACCGACTTCGCCAAGCTACAGCCCATCGTCGCCGAGTTACAGTCCGACGTCACCTAGCTACAGCCCCACTTCCCCTGCTTACTCTCCCAGTAGCCCTCGTTATTCTCCTTCGAGTCCCTCGTACAGCCCGACTTCTCCAAGTTACAGGTGTGCCCTTGTCTGTGCTTTATAGTGCGCATGATTTTCTCCTCGTTTTGTTGATTACCTTGCTGTTGCAATGATTAAATCTAGGCATCTTTAGAGCTTCATATTTCTTAGTGAGTAGATCATGTTGTGAAGTCATTCTAATGATTGGGATGTTGGAGCAGCCCTACGTCACCGTCATACTCTCCATCATCACCCTCGTATTTACCTACGAGCCCTGCGTACACACCAGGATCGCCTTCCTATTCTCCAACCAGGTTTGTGGACACAACCCTTTTCTTTCGTCTTGACATTGCATGCTTCACTTGGTGTTTGTACTGAGCTCTCTTTGTTTATTTTTGCAGTCCGGCATATACTCCTGGAAGTCCTGCTTACAGTCCCACTTCTCCAAACTACAGGTGAGGCAATTTGGAACTTTGTTGTCAGTTATGGCTTGTTTTATCATAACCTATGGGATGAATCACCAAATTTGAAATGGTTAACTTGTATTTTAGCTTTAAGTCTTCACATGTTTTAGGGCTGATTATGCATAGAATTTGTATTTCTGAAGTTGAAACTTACAAATCAATGTCAACATTTGTGCGGTGCAGTCCCAGTGGTGGCTACTCTCCATCAGCTCCAGGCTTTTCTCCGTCGCAGAATCAATACACTCCGACGTACAGTAAAGATGACAGCAATACCACATAAAACTAGTCAACAGCACGGAGCTTTTTCAGACTTAGTACATTGTGGCATTCTGGAGGTGGTTGTTGCAGATCCTACTTCAAAGTTGTAGCCCAACTTCAACATTGATCTCTGAGACCTGAGCTCGGTTATAGAGTACTGCTTTTGTAGCCTCTTGGAGATTGGGATACCACTCAAAAAGAAGTTGAATTCTTCCTAAGCTACTTAATGCGTTTGTCAGAATTTAAAGTTAGCATTGTACCCTGCTGGCATGCTCTGTAATTTGGGGTAATTGGCATGCCACGTGGGTGCGTACCTTATTTGGATTCAGTTTATGTTGAACGCGGAGGCGGGTGCAAATTACTGGAGGCTTCCACCATGTCAGTAGGAAGATTTTGAGAACTAGGTGGTAGTTCTTGTTGGATCTTGTGTGAAGCAAGTAGAGTCTGGAGAGCTAATGCACTCGCAAGGCTCTTTTGTAAAAAAATATAATTAATTGAAAGAAGATACTCAGTTTTGGAACAACTCCTCCAGTCATCCTGGGGGTTGTGCTCTGCTGTGTTCATTATGTGGGGTTTGCAATGTAAGTTCCTGGACTCGCTAGGATAGGGATAAATTTCAGTTGAAATTGCTAAAATGGTGAAATTTTCAATACATTAGAGTTATCCGTAAAGTCCCTCAAAAGTGGGTGAGTGGACCATGATTTGAGTGAATAGTGATAGTAATTCTCAAAAAAGAACGTGTGTCGGGCACTAAAGAAACTGTGGATGCAAACTTTGAAAGCACCAAAATCGGTGCTAAAAAACTTCTCACCCAAGTTTCTGTTAAGCTTATTCACCTTTCACACGTGAAGAAGGTGATTGCTAGCCCCTTTTCTGGCAATAGATTCTCACTATATACCTAAACCGTCCCCACTCACCCATTCTTTTGATTTCTTAGAAATTTTCTCAATAGTTTTCGTTTCTCCAAATTTTAGTCAAGCTAAGGTCCACTCAACCCTTTAGTTTACGGTTAACTCTATTATAAAAACTATTCCTACAATCTCCAAAATTTCAACAAAATATTCATAATCTACAGAATGTTGAAGATTCAAAATATTTTTTGGCCCATGTGCATATCTTTGTGTGGGATGCCTTGTACTAAGGTAGAGGTACCTACAATAACTCAAAAAACTGAGTCTATATTTGAGTCAGTTTCATGGGACTGAGAATTCCATAAAAACAAATGAGCAAATTCAGAAACTTTCTGCACAAAAGTTGTAAGCATGAAGTAATGAACAACACCTAACTTAAGTGATAGAAAACAAAATATATTAGCTCATTGTGAAATACAAGATTTTGAAATTGTCAATAAAAATTACAAAAATTACAAGTTTTGAGCCTAAATTGGACAAGTTGTAGTGCACAAGAAGAACCTCATATACAATTGAGTTTTGATTAATTTTTTTTTAAATATATCTTTATTTGAAATTCAAACCTTCAATTTTTACCCTTATATCAAACAACTATGAATACAAATTTTGTTACTTATGGTTTATAAAACTTTCAATGGAAAGAATGCAAATCCTTTTTAAAATTGTGTGAAAAAAAAACAAGAGTTTTGGGATCATATTTACTAAAATTTCGATGTTTGAAGTTTTTAAATATAAAATGTTCAAATTGAATATAAATTTTGTATTCTTTTAATATCTGATCCAAAATTTGTCCAAAGAAGTAAATTTTCACACCTCAAATGGTTTAATGTAGTTTAATATTGATATTGATATTTTTATAAATTCTTTGAAATGCTGAATGAACATAAACTTATTGGCGGATACTCTACATTTTAGGGTTTTGACATGTGCTGCGTACTCAACCCAGGATGCATTCTTTATGTGTGTAAGGAATCATGTGAGAGCACAAGACGAGGATTAAATAATTTGAACACTATTATACTATGTACACATACGATAAGCATATGTAGAGCTAAAAAAAAGGTTGTATATTTCATTAGACATGTATACATGGACAAAACTCGGGACAAAATAAGAATATTCTAACGTATATGGGCAGGGTTCAGTCAAACTAATTCAAACCACCTAAGTTGTCAATAGTGTTTTTTCAATGTTTTTTTGGAGGCATTTTCAATGTGATGTTTGATTTAAATTGTAATTAGAGAGTAAAATGATATGTCAATGTTTGCAACATGTACATAAAACACATAGTACTAAAAAAAATTTGCTATTGAAAGCACTAAAACAACTTTGTCATTAGTGGTTTTAATGACTCACTAAAGACTTTTCTAAATGATAAATAACGCTTTTCTGATTGTAATTTTGGGATGATAAAATGAGAATGATGATTATGTGAATAATGATTTAATCCATACCTTAAAAAATTGTTTTTTGAATGAGAAATCATGACTATTTTTGTCTCTAACCACTCTCCAAAGGATTCTCCAAAGCACTCAAAACAAGGCACCCTTGGCTTGTATTAGCTTGAATGGAGGTACAAGGGGTATTTTAAAGGGGGCTATGAATGCACGTGATTCTCAAGTTTAATAAAGAGTGCACCTTGGGATGACCAATTGTCTTGAATGTTACTCAATGACAAAGTGATAAGAATTTTCCTATATTTGATAACCCTAATTAGTGAGAAAATAAAATAACAAATATAGATATGTATATCTAGGGGTTGAACTATATTTTCAAAATAATTAAGAAATGGAATAATAAAAGAACATTTTAGACTGAATAATAATATGAATAATATAAATACCCCATTGTTATACTAGTATCAACTATCATGTATATTCTAAGAACATGAATGAACGTTTGATATTGTTTTCATGGTACAAGTGATTGAAAAAAGTAGCCCAAAGTGATGGATTTTTTGAAAAAAATGAAATTTGAAAAATTCTAGTTAATTTCTCGTAAATGATGAATATCTGAGATTTTGAAAGTTTAGGGGTATAAGGGATATCCAAACAACTATCTTTTTGGCTTGAATTATATTTTGGACATGTGCTCTGCTACGATCACATTACAATAGTAGAAAACACCATGTATTTTTTTAACTAAATGAAGCTTAAAAAGGATTGTAGCTAATTAGAACTTCACTAATCAAATTTTTACGTGGTCTCATGTGCCTAAATGTTGAATAATTATGAAGTTATATTCTAAAATTAAAATCTTTCAATTCCATGATATTTAATAAGCCTCTAAAACCTAAGAATGTAAAAATGTGCATGATTATGAAACTCATATTAAGGCTATGTTTCTTAAAACACATGTACATATGGTGATTTAGTGAAACATGAGATTTATATACCATAAACAGCATGGAATGGGTAAAAACCATTAAAATATCATATTTTGTGACAAATAGGTCTTTTACATTGTCATTATAAATCAAACTCAATACAACAAAGATGGGTGATTTTGAAAAATGTATTTGATGGATATCATGATTAGATAAGAAGTAAGATGTAATTGATTTAAGAAAATTATTAAAGACATTTTTACCACTACATTCAGTACTTCAGAAACTAGTACTTGATTTTGAGGCCAAATAGATACTCCTACCATAAGAACGCCCTACTAGTGATTAAGAAGTCCTTGATAACTACAATTGTTGGATAAAAATACAATAGTTGGATACGAGTACAACACTAAAATAATCATATCTAAATAATTGTCTATTTATGATTTCAGATCGTTGGATACAAATACAACACTAAAATATTAATATCCAAATAATTATCAATTCCGGGGTGCACTCTACATTATGTTTGAGAATCACGTACGTTCATGAGCCTTTCTAAAAGACCTTTCTATTGGAGGGGTTATATGTCTAAAAACCTTTGCATACATATCTATTTTGTCCTAAATACATGTTTAATGTAAGTATACATTAATAATTTCAGCTCTCAATATGTTTATTGTATGTATACGTGATACGGAAATGTTCAAACCAATACTCTTTATGTGCACTCACATATACTTGTACGTGTTTAGTACAATGCACCCCTTGGATTAATAAATAATGATTTTATGATTTCACACCTATAGTCTATCCTCCGTACAACAACACTCCATAATATGATGATATTATTGTTTCAAGCTGTACACACATAACAATCATTAGCATGCAATGTCCCTACCTTGAGTCTACAGTAGATGGTGTAGAATATCCCACACTCGAACAATTCTTCATCAATAGCTAGCTAAATGGAGAGGTGGAGGCCGAAGTGCATGGCCGAAGTGCATGAAGGAAACGCAGTGGGCATAAAAGCTACTGAATGTTATGCATGTGATAAGCCATTTCTGTGACTAATCCATGCTTACACCCTTAAATTGGAGTATAGTAGGGCTTTCCAAACATGTCATTATAATAGAAAGGGACAACTGTAGCCATCAAACCTAACTAATGATGATTTGCACACCCCTGGCTTGCAGGATTATTGCGTTTATTTTTATAGATTATTAAAACCGTTATGCACGGTCCAAGAGTGCAAGTGGTGATCTAAGAGCATTCCCACCCATGCACGCTAGGACTAACTCTCTGAAAATATTCATCTATATTTGAAGGGCTCTTGCACTCACACACCTCCACCCTTGCATGCCCCTCACATATCAAAAGTGCGCATCAAATAGTCAATGGACTAATCACAAGTAGAATGTCAGGATAGAGTCAACTAAATAGTGATTTGAAGGCCCAATTTCTAACACGCTAAGATTGAGAGTCAAGAGGTATTTTTGAAGGACCCTTGACACTTTTTATCTACTTCTTGAGTGTGGGAGACTCTCTGAGAGCATGGCCACCCTAGCCCTCAACAAGTGGCCTTTTGGCACTGTAGAGTGGCCTCACACTTTTTTCTCTCCCACCCTTGGGTTTGCCAGTGGCCTCTCTTGCAAGGCCTCTGTAGAAATCAGCTTTGCCACGCTAGGTTGTCGAGTCTCCTATTTTCTTCTTGAGCTTGAAATCCGGGCTATTTGTGGGATAATCATCTTCATTAATGGCCTGGACATGCTTTTGCATTGGGAAATGCTACTTCAAATCATGGCCGGCCTGTGACATGGCTTGTACATGTTCAAATTTCAATGAGATCAACCCTGGCCCACTCAATTGCATGTGGGGACTCAAATACATGTGGGGGCTTAAATGCATTTTGCCAGTTTTGAATCTCCACGGTGGGTCTGCAGAATTGTGAAGGCCACTCTCACTGCTACAGGGCCCTCTCAAATCAGTTTCCAAGGCCACTTGTTGAGGCCATGGGTGGGAATGCTCTGAGGGCATGGGTGGCCTTGCTCTAAGGTAAAGATGTCAGCCACATAGTGATGGAAGTTGGAGAAGAAAGAGCCAGACTTCATTGGATGACGTAACAGCCTCCTTTCTGATCGTAGCATTAATTGTGTGAAAAGGTACAGTTTGAGTTATTCTGAAGTGGGCAGTTTGAAAAAGGTGTTCAATAGACCCTCAAAGGTGAGTGATAATCGTTGATAGTCTGTTGTCTGAGCCAACAAACTGATGTAGAAAAAATCATCACTGGACTGTCATTGTGGAAATTAAAGAGCTATCATACATGACGTTTGTGGTCTTCTCATGAGAAGGATAAGAAAAGCTTTGGCTACAACTGCTGCAGTATGCTGCACATGGTGACAGCCTTGATGGCAGAGTGATCTGTGTTGTTTTATTCGTAGCATGGTACACTCATAACATTGAATTCGGCACCACAAAAATTCAAGGTTGCCTTACTCAATCACTACACTAAATAGGTAGATTAGTGTTAGATAATTATAAGATTTGAAAATATTATAAATTTTTACTCTCGACAAATTTTTTTACCAGAGACATTGATTCCAATACTATTGAAAGATCCCCATCTTGACCAATATAGAGGGTAAAAAAATTGGTCAACAGTAAAAACTTACAACATGTTTATGTAAATTAGTGTATCTAACACTAATCTACCTATTTAGTGTAGAATTGTCCAACACGACAATGTGGAAGATGTCTACACCAGGGTTTTTTTTTCTTTTTTTTGCACTATAGCAGTGCCCCATCATGGAAGGTGGTCCCTCTAGGTTTAGACCACTGTGACTGTGTCACGACATTGGAGTCCGGCTCCAAGAAGTTAGAAAAAAAAACCCTGATCTACACTGATTATTCCATTCAGTGTGTGTGGTATTATTTTTGAAGCACGCACTATTTTGCACAAATCTCAAAATTACGGCAGTACGGGCTGAAATCTTCATATCACACTAATTTTACATCATAATGATATTTAGTATCACCTTCACTAATTTCCCACATGTACTATAAGTCTATGACCAAACCCCCCACCCCCAACACTAAATGGAACAATCATTGTAGTAAACCAAGAAACATTCACTATTTGAATGTGCGGTCTTTTATCCTTTTGACGCTCTAGCGACCATATAATGGAAGATGAACAAGATTGTAAGCCTACTCTTTACTAAATAGTGATGTTTTTCATCCATTCATGAATGCAAGCACTATTCACTCTTGGTCCCATTTTTCTAAAATTTCCATTTAGGGCACCCTACATACTTTTTTTTGACAATTTTTTTTCCATATTTGCAACTTGTAACTCCACATTAGTTTCATCAAACATTTTGTAAAGCATCTTCAAAATCAATGTTGAATCTAAATGTTAAAGGATTTTGATGGCAAACTTAGATTAGTCACAAAAATGACTTATCACGCGTATTGCTTGAAACTATGATATTGACATATCATGAAGTGTCATTGTATGGAGGATAGTGTGTATAGTAAAACCATTTAAATTCATCTCATGGAAGTCACTATCAAAAATTTAGATAACCATGGAAGAAAAAATATTTTTGGGTGTATTTTGACCAATTATAGAATATTCTTAGAATACACCATGTATATACTCTACATATATTATAGATGGTATAATATTTCAATTGTTTCATAGCCCCCTATTAAATACCCTATGTTCAATCATGTATACCAAAATTTACCACTAAGCGGTTTTTCTGAGAAATTCATAATTGTGTGCTTTATCATTTCCAGTAATAGTAAAAAATAAACTAAATTATTGTAAAACTTTATAAGTTGCCTTGTCTACCTTCAAAAGAGAGCATCAAGGGTAGCACGTGCAACTTGTTCTTAGTAGCCAAATTGAGAGCACTTTGCGATATAAACTCTTCATTGCATTCACTCAATCCTCTGGGCCAAAGTTTCTCTCTCTCTATGAGACTAAGAGCTTAAAATTAGGTGGTTTAGTATAAACAAAAAAGTTACTAGGTTACTGAAATCGCCATAGAAGACGCTCGATTTCAACTTTGAAAGTTCTTAGTTTCTTCATACCATAACTTACATTCAGTAGCCTTCACACACATCCATCCAACGGTTTAGAGGAAAGGGATGGACATAGCCAGGTGCTAGAGTTCGTTGAAGTGGAGTGAAAAGAACATGAAATAATGAAAAGGATATAAATAACCACCAAAAAGAAAAAAAGAAAAAAAACACCACTAGCGCCTGCCATCATATAGCCTGGCGCCTGTAGTGCCAGCCAACTCATTTTTTTAAAATTAAAAAAATAAAAAATAAAAAATAAAAAAATAAAAAAATATTATTATTATTATTTTAATTTTTTTTTTTGCGTTGGTCGGCGTGTCGCTCCAATGCCAACATTAAGTCAATAGAGAAATTCGTAAAGTCCTGAAATCTCAGGCTTCCAGTACTGCGTCAGTAAAGATTCTGGCTCACAAGACAATAAAAGTAGGAGTGTCGGGCTCCAAAAATAAAAACCGGATGAGTTATATTTCCGGTAAGTGAAGTAGGGTGAGTGAGTTTGCTCCCGAGTCAAGGCGCGCCACCGCGAATGCCGCCGGGGCCCGCCCATTAATGCACCCCAAGGTTCAATACTAGTGGCCGCCCAAGGTTTGAACCTTGGACCTTGTGGCCCCCAAGAGCCTTGTAGACTTCCAATCTAAGACCGGCACACAACTCTTGAGCTTGTGTGAGGACTGTTCGGTTATCTCAATATATACGGGATGCGGGATTCAACTGAGGAGCACTGGTCCTCTTAGTTTGCGAATTTCTCTAATATATCAATATCTTCTTCTTTTCTTATTATGTGTTTGAAGCTTTGAGATCTTGTTGACCTTCCCCTCCTAGTTGCCATTTATTTACCTCCGCCTTCCTATAAAACAAATTGGCTAATATTGATTTTGCATAGATTCGAAGATGATGTCGGATATTGTACAAAAGTCAGCTACCGATTTTGCATGATTGATGATGTCAGATATTCTGCACAAGTTAGCATACTGATTTTCCATGGATAGATATTCTTCACACTCTGCACACTCTTCTCATGGGCAGTGAAAGCTACTCTGTGTTAAGCACAGTACAGTCTCCACATATTCTCAAACCAATCACACTCACTTCCACTTAGAACACCGGCCTTGACTCTTGCTCTTAAATATCTTGATCTTTTTAACTTTAATCTCTAAATTGTCTAGATCTCACACAAACAAGTGTCTGTTTGTGGTACTTCTACGCTACACAGAAACCACCATGTAAGTTATATGATACTGCAGATGGTGGGTAATGCTCTCATAACAAAGCGCTAATTAACTACACGTATTACTTACCATTTGGTTTCACATCACAGGAGATATAGTACGTACTAGGTGCACAGTCTTGCTCGCAGAGTAGAACATCGAGGAGCAGTAGTACCAGGATCGATTGCCCGCGCGCTAGCTCGTGAATTTGAGCAGGATCGATTGTTCACTAGCTTGTGAAGTTCAACGTACAGGATCGATTGCTTGCTAGCTTGTGACTTTGAGCAGGATCGATTGCTTGCTAGCTCGTGAATTTGAGCAGGATCGATTGTTCGCTAGCTTGTGAATTTCCCGGGGAGGCAACCCACTTATAATCGACAGGGCTGTGCGGCATAATAAGTCAATTTAGACTTGTTATTCCATTTATAATAACTTATAATATGATTCTTTCGATAGAATCAAATTTTATAATAAAAAGAATCTTATTATGCTTTATTATAACTTGTAAAATGTCCAAAATACACTCGGAGTATTACAGTGCAACCCATTACAACAAATTTCATCCACATATTATCAATATATTATATATCTTATTCATAATCAAATTACAAAAAAAATAAAATCTTAAGTTTCAAATTTTATACAAAAATGTTGGTGTTTGCAATCATAGATCTAACTGTATGGATATAATCTACAATTCATAACGTACAACTTTTATTCATACACAAAGTTCAAAATACCCTTCTTAGTTGGATTTTTTAATCCATCAAAATATCAATATCTTATTCGTAATCAAATTACAAAATAATTTTGAATTTTAAGTTCCAATTTTTATACAAAATATTGGTGATTGCAATCATAGATCTAACCGTATGGATAGAATCTAAAATTCATAATGTACAACTTTTATGCATACATCAAGTTCAAAATATCCCTATTACTTGCATTTTATAATGCATCTTTACAATTCACCAAATATGGAGAGGGCTGTGTGGATTTAGGGGGTTAAATAAATGA
This sequence comes from Pohlia nutans, assembly GCA_022496805.1. NCBI lineage: Eukaryota > Viridiplantae > Streptophyta > Bryopsida > Bryales > Mniaceae > Pohlia > Pohlia nutans. The sequence continues at coordinate 6,973,569 of CM040102.1, forward strand.
TAATACTTTCTATATTAAGTTATATTTCTTTTGTATTTTTACAGGATGAATAATATATATTCTCTAAATTTATCTAGAGTGTTGTGGAAAAGCCATCTTTCTCTATATACTGTATGTCATGATACTTGTTGTAACATTGTAAATAAAAACAATATAATTGAAAGAAATATAAAGATGCATTGTATTGCATATTCTTTTGGCTATGTACTAAAAAGCAAAAGGGATATATAGATGTGTGTGAAGAACCTTACTATGCATTTATTATGCCCTTATTATAAATTTATTTTATTATGTTTATAATAAAATTTATAATATGTCTTAAAATTTAAGAACCTTCTTGTCCTCACACCCCTGCATAATAAAATATCTTATTTTACACTTATTATATGTCATATCTAATTATAAATAAACATTTTTGATATATACAATACATATTCTGAAAGCTCTCAATGTTTACTTTCCAATGAACTATATATCATCACAATCATAAGTGATTAAGTCATAGTATTTTGTAAAATAAGACATAATAAATCTTCTTATAATAAGTGGGAGTTGCCTCCCCGGGGTGAATTTGAGCAGGATCGATTGTTCACCAGCTTGTGAAGTTGAACAGGATCAATTGCTTGCTAGCTCGTGAATTTGAGCAGGATCGATTGTTCACCAGCTAGCTTGTGAAGTTGAACAGGATCGATTGCTTGCTAGCTCGTGAGTTTGAGCAGGATCGATTGCTTGCTAGCTCGTGAGTTTGAGCAGGATCGATTGCTTGCTAGCTTGTGAAGTTGAACAGGATCGATTTCTTGCTAGCTTGTGAATTTGAGCAGGATCGATTGTTCACTAGCTTGTGAAGTTGAACAGGATACATTGCTTGCTAGCTCGTGAAGTTGAGCAGGATCGATTGTTCGCTAGCTTGTGAGAGTTGAGCATTTGTGAAGAGATCGAGATGGGCAGTTATGGTGAAGCTGGGGATCCTGCAGCGAAGCCGCACGTGGTGCTGCTGGCGCCGCCAGCGCCGGGGCACATGTTGCCGTTCATCGCGTTGGGCAAGGCGCTGGCGCAGCGCGGCGTGAAGGTGACGTGCCTGAGCAGCGGGGTGATGTCGGAGAAACTGCGGCGCGAGCTGGTTGAAGAGGTCGACGTCGTGGACATGACGCTGGGGTCCGTGGTGGAGGATCCCGTGCCGGAGCCCGACAATCCGCGGGACCTGGTGCCGTGGCTGTTCAAGCTCACCCCGGACGAGATGGTGGAGCGCGCCGTGACTCTGTTGCGCACCCTCTCGCCCCCTCCGTGCCTCCTCATCTCCGACGCTTTCCTTTCCTGGACCGCGCTCATTGCCACCCAACTGTCCATTCCGAGACACTTCCTCATCACCATGTCCGCCGGTAGTCTCGCATTCATGTTTCAGGTATTCTCCTTCCGTCCCTTGCTCTAAAATTTCGGGGTGTAAAGTGACATTCTTTTGTCTTCTCGATTTTTAGGTCTCCCATTGACTGAAATTTCTCTCTTCCCGGCTTCTCGCCTCTAGTGTAAAGAGGCCCTCATTCATGTTTTTGCGTAACTGGCGTTTTCTATTTCCGGTTCGGTTACTCACAACATATCTAGATTTGGTGGGCTAGGATGTTGTATCGGGAACCTTGACCGATTCACTGCCAAGTAAATGAAACAAAAATGATGGTGAATTCGTGATTAACACTTGCTAAATTGGGCAACCACTTCAATTTAGCAAGTGTTCACCATCATTCTTATGCCATTTTCTACCTAGTGAATGTGTCAAGGTGCCCTGTGTGTTAGAGGAATATATGGTGCGCAAGTGCTTGACTTTGCACTATTTAAACTGACGAAATACAGTATCATATGTGTATGGTAAATAGTGTTTTGAATGGTTTCATTGTTTAATTTCGGACATTGCGACTTCTGTGACGTTTGAGAATCTGAGTTGCGTCCATCGACTGTATCGATTCCTGCTGGGTAGGTACCGCTGTTTACGTAGCAAGGCCTGCTGCCAATGGACCGCCCCAGTGCTGCAACTAATCCGGACCTCAATGTCCCCGGAGTCGGAACCGTTGCGGAAGGAGACGTGTGGGAGTATTTCATCAAAGGGCACCCGCTGCAATCGGACGCCATGATCGCTACCGTGCAGAACCTGACTGAGAGTTCAAGCTCGTCTGCAACTTATTTGATCAATAGTGTTGAAGCGCTGGAACCCCAAGTCTTCGACGCCCTCAAGGAGCCCATCTCATTCACAGACCAGGTACTATATATAGAATTCTTTCCTGACCGTACCCCGGGTAATGCAAATGAAAAATTATCAGAGTACCCTTTCTTTCAACCAGCCTTTAAATGTTGCCAGAATCTTACCTGTGAATCTGAATCTTACATTAGAATAGAGAGTTGTAGGAAGTAATTTATCTATCATTTTCATTTTTGTCTAGTGGGGGTATTGGCTCTCCGGCGTTCTATGGCCAAGCTACAGTGGCGACCAGAAGTCTTCGCACAGTGGCCCATCACTTCAACAGGTGTTGACTATAGCTTAGTAAGTGGGTTTACAGGAGATTTTTTGGGTTAGCATTAATTGATACACCACATGGCACCTAATTAACATTGACTCCCCAAAACTTTGCCACTTGTAGAAATTATTCATGCAAAAATCGTGAAGGGGTGTGTACAACTTAATATGCACATCAGTTGTACACACCACTATCTTCTCATTAAAATTGCACTTGTGAGGCTTTTTGTTTTGGATTTTTTTTGTATGATTTGGAGAGGCCTTTGGTGATTCACTATGGCTCCTAGAAGGTCTGAGAATCAACGTAGGGCAGTTCTTGAGATGTATGAGCGAGGCAACTCATATGGCCAGATTTCTGCAGTTTTGGGCATTCCTCGAAGCACTTCTTCTGACATAGTGCGAAGGTTTCGTGAGAGAGAGAGTCTAACAGATAAAACTTCACCTGGTAGACCTAGAATTCTAGATGAACGCAGTGACCGTGGCATTGTGAGGAGATTAAATGATCCAAATACTAGCACAGCGGCAGCTATAGGAAGAGTGTTACGATCTGAGGGCTTCCAATTGAGTGATAATACGGTGAAAAGGAGTCTTCGGAGGCAAGGGTTGAAAGCATGCGTGAAGACCAAGAAGCCACTTTTGACAAAGAAACATCGAACACGTCGTTTGCAGTGGGCAAAGAAGTGCAAGCATGCAGATTGGGAGTTTTGGGCTCATGTCATTTTTTCTGATGAGTCTAAATTCAATCTTTTTGGCTCAAATGGACGTCAGTATTGTTGGAGAAAGAGTGGAGATCGTCTTTTAGATCAGCATGTGCAATCTACAATCAAACATGGAGGAGGAAACATAATGGTTTGGGGTTGTATGACTTGGGAAGGAGTTGGCAAGCTTCACCTGATTGAAGGGAAGATGGATAAATATGTATATCACAACATTTTAGAGACGGAACTTATGGGTACTATACAGATGCAAGGTTTAGAAGAGGATGAGGTTATTTTCCAGCATGATAATGACCCAAAGCATACTGCACATTATGTTGTAGAGTGGTTGCGTGCTCAAAAATTTGAGCTTATTGGACACCCTCCACAATCACCTGATCTCAATCCAATAGAACATCTTTGGAATGAAGTAGATCGTCGTCTGAGAAGGTCTAAAAGGAAACCAACTAGTAAAAGTGACTTATGGGAGAAGATCCAAGAAATTTGGTACGGTATAGAGCCTGATGTTGTTAGGAAGTTAATACGCTCTATGCCTCAAAGAGCTCTTGATGTCTACCATGCAAGAGGTGGCCACACACGGTGGTAGTGTTTGTAAGTGCTTATGAGTTGAATCATTGAGTTATAAAGGTGTTTAGTAATTTTTAGTCTTATTTTCTATAGTTGATATGCAATAAAAATCAATTTGACCATAAAGAATTGTACAGGCTTGTTACACATTTGAATTATTGTGTGTTTTTCTAATTCATATTTTCATTGAAAACTTTGTGTTTTATGCCTGTTGCAACTATACGTGCTTGTGATTGTGTTCTTGTTATTTTATGAGAGTTCATGTAGATTTGGCAAGTATTTAAAAAAAAAAACTCCTCTTGTACAACTATTTGTGGTTGCCACTGTATATACTATCTCATTTAAGTAACTCTAAAATTACGTAAACTTTACTCTTTTGTCACTAGTTGAACATAATGTCATTTTTCACCCCACAAAGCAGTGGAAGGGCGCCACAATTGACTAAAACGGAATGTCAGCAGTTCTACTCAGTCATGTTGATCACAATGGGACAAAAGTTCCCCGTCTTTTCCCCATGTCAGTGGGTGAAATGTGAAGAGGTTCCTAGTAGTGTGTTTACAGACTGGGTTCTGAAGTACATTAAGTGCTCAATGAAGCTTATGAGTGTGAAGCGTAAATGATATTGTCAAGGACTTCATTAGATTCTATAGAGACGGATTCTTAAGAGTGTTAGTAGCGAATGCTCCGATTAATGTAAGCTTCTGCCATCTAATTAACCGTTAAAGGACAATGCAAGCCCCACGGGCTTGATAGTATTTTGGGAGTATCTTGCATCAAATGGGGTTTTTAGAATGCCAAACCAAACACCTTAGAGAGATCTATACTTCTTTAGAATAGAGCCGAAGTAAATTAGTAACAGAATCATGCTTAAAATGGAGTTTAAAAGAGATTTTGAGTGTGGTATCAAGAAAGCATTTGTCCCTTTAAGGGTTAAGTTGAGCTCCGGGTAGAATTTGAACTGTTTTGACAAGGTGGTTTGATTAATTCCAGGTGGCGAAAGTAGTGTCCATTGGGCCTCTAGAAACAGCATTTGCATGGAAAGAAGCGGCAGACTGCGACATTGCGTCTCTGGAACTGGTAGAGTCGAAGAAGAGTAGTGAAGGATTTTCAAGCGAGGTGATGCAATGGCTGGATGCGCAACCGAGTGGGTCCGTGGTGTACGTGACTTTCGGCAGCATTTTCTCCCTCACGGAAGAGCAGATTAGGGAGCTAGCACATGCTTTGGAGGCCTGCGGACAACGCTTCCTGTGGATCCTCCGGCCCCCGGAAGCGCCCCAGGTTCGGGTCTCCCAGCAGGGTCCTGCACTCCAGAAGCAAATCACCGCCTTACTTCCTCCAGGTTAGTATAATTCCAGTATCCATAAATTATGAGCCTAGCTAACACTCTTCATTACTTTAACCCCTAAAGGACCAAGCATTCATCGTTTTAAAATGACAGATTGAATTGATCATATTCTGAAAAATTAATATAATTGAGATGAGACTGAATTTCACATCATTGGAATCAGTGAAGAACGGTACGGTGCAGATAGATGATGATAGAAACTCCGGTCCCTTTTTAGCAAGGGGCCGGCGTGAATGAAGTGTTCGTTCGTAATGCCAATGACTTGACGCCCACCGGACAAGGGGAAATTGGGACAAAACTACTCTCCCCTTTCGAGGATGGACGGTGCACATGTTGGTCAAAAAACAAACAAATTTGAAGAAAAGGAAACCTACATGGAACCTACTCAAAACTACTAAAGAAAAACATGATGCTCAATTCAGGCTTCTTGGCCTTCAAGCTCTTTGTTATCTCTGTCCCATACGATCAAGGAGAGACTACGAAAACTCTTTGGTTTCAGGAGTTACACGACAGGTGAGTAAAACTAAGTAAATCCACGGTAAGTAGTAAGGGAGAGACTATGTGACTAGCCGGTTGTTGGAGATGTATTTTATTCTCTGCTCCGCAAGGGGAGAGACTATAAAAACACAACGAGCTACATGGTTGAACAGTAAAAACAAGTTGTAGAAATGAATATGGGATAAATACTAAGGCAAAGACAACGCAACTAAGGTAGAGGTACCGTAAACCACCACAACACCAAAAACCACCAACTTCTACACCCCTCTTTCATTTCGAGAAGGAAATGTAGGTTTTCATTTTATGACTTATGCATCAATTGCTAAAAAGTTAAGTCATGTACTGACAACTTACATTTTCTCCCTAAAATGAAGAAAGGGTGTAGAAGTTGGTGGTTTTAGGTTCATGGTGGTTTTAGGTACCTCTCCGCTTCTTAAAATCTCAAAATCTCTCATTTTACCACCTAAAGTAGTGATTTCTCTACAGTAGCATAGGAACTATGAATGCATGCGTGACAAGCGTGCTGCAGTACAATCAGGTTGCAACTTGTGTAGAATATTTAGTAATTTATTATTAGTTTACAAAAATGCATTATAATAAGGTTGGATGGTTGCTACATATGGCCTAATATGGGTACCACTTTTACGCGTCTCACATAGTGTGACTTATATTGAACTCATTTTATATGTGCTAGAAATTCCGTCTTTAACACTATGTGTGAAGTTGTAGCCATAGTGCCTATAACACCCTTTAATTTTTATAATTTTTCAATTTTTTTTTCTTAGCAAAAAGATATTTCTCGAAAATCACACTATTTTTGGAGGGGGTACCCATATGAGGCCATAGCTCTATGGACATAATGGTAATGCTAATCATGTTGTAGGTAGTCTAGTGAGGTATCGTTCCAAGATGATGTCTTGCTCAGGGACTGTAGAGGCAAAAGCAGCTCAAGAATGTAAAGTATGTTTTGGTTAGAGCACTTATTAATGAGGGGTTGAATGCGAATGGAATTATTTAGGGTTTGAGGAGCGGACGAAAGGGCGAGGACTATTGTACAGCAGTTGGGCGCCCCAACCGAGAATTCTGGCCCACAAGGCAGTGGGCTGTTTCGTGAGCCACTGTGGCTGGAACTCCATTCTAGAGGCCATAGCCACAAGTACTCCCATTCTCGTGGACCAGCACATGAACGCCACGTTTGTGGAGAAGAGGTTTCGCATTGGCAGAGCGATGAGGGATGAGCAAGGGAAGTTTTATGAGCGAGGCCAAATTGAATCCATGGTCAGAGGTATCATGATGGATGGGGCAGAGGAGAGAAGAAATGTGGTCCATCTGAATATGTTGATGAGGGAGGCTGTTACTTCATCATCCAAGTCTGGCTCTTCCTCCTCCAACTTCCATCACTATGTGGCTGACATCTTTGCCTTAGATCAGCAGTTGCACTCTCGGACCGCATGCAATGGTCTGCACAACAATAATGTGCAGGGGCGTGTGGGTCATAAATTGGGTTTGAAAGTTACCTCTTAGAACAGAAATAAGTAAATAATTATTTGAATTTGTAAAAAGATTGCCAAGAAAAGACCCTAGGGTGTCCAAAATGGAAATTTTAGAAAATGGGGCCTACGGGTGAAGAGTGATTGCATTAGCGTTTGGAAGGGATTTAGAGTCGGGGGTGTTTTAGTGGTGTAAGGTTGATTGCCTTTAAACCACCAATATTTGTGTCAAACAAGACAACGTTGTTTAACCCTGAACTACTTGAGAGTTCATTTTTTGAACAATGTAAAAATATTTTCTCATCCATCATGCACTATTTGTAGTGTGGATTTTTTTACTGTAGATTTGATTAGAAGTTAGCTTCATACATGTGTGATCTGATTAGAAAGGGGATGATTTGTGAAATTTTTACGCCTCATTTAATGTTGCAATGATTCATCAAAAAAAATTTGAAGATCTTTGTTCAAATCGAATCAAAAGTGCTCTTGAAAAATCCAACTCTTAATTTAGTACCTACGGTCAATTGGATTGAATCTATAGAGTGATTTGTTGTTTTGATGCTCATTTTGCATTGTATTGTGTGCTATCATTTTTCCACTGTCGTGCAACTAATTGTCCTTTTGTGATGGTTTCTTGGCCAATTTGGATTCATTTAGGTATAAGTCATGGAGTTCCTGGTGATTTGTGATTCATTGTACGTTTACTTTGCGTTGCCCGTTTTTAGTAAAGACCAAGTTGACTTGTTTTTGTATTGCATTCGTCATTCTCGTTGCAAATGACCAAAACTACATTCCATTTCTCCATCACATAGGCCTCCATTGCTTGGTGTACTTAGACTGCAAGCCCATAGCCCATTTTGTATGATACCTTGACCGTTCATACGGCCAAAGTACTCATATATGTGTGTGAGGAATCTTGTGAGTGCATAAGAGGGGGATTAATTTGAACACTACTGTACTATGTATATATACAAGAAGCATATTAGGGCTTAAAATAGGCCTGTATATTTACATTATATACACATGAACAAATATAAGAATATTCTAACTGTACAAAGGGTATTTTAAAGGGGTCATGAATGCAAGTGATTCCAAATTTTAATAAAGAGTGCACTCCTAGGAGTGCTCTAAGATCTCTAGGGTAGCCTAATCCACTGTAGTGCTTCATAACATTCTTTAAAAGCCCAACTCTTCACCCTTGGGAATCAACATTATGCCAAAATCATTGCACGAATAGTAATCTTGTGGAAAATCAAAGGCATCTCTAGTTAATGATAGTTTGACAGCTCATATAACGTTTTTTAGCCCTTGTGAGTTGTACTTTGGAATGAGAATCGTTCCACAAGAAAAGCTATCAAGCGGATTCCAGAATATTAGACATGTCATGTCATTATTTACCTAAAGAATAATGATGGAGGGTTGGAAGTCAAAAGTAGCTCGGCCTCAAGGATCACATATTTTGAATTTTTTTATCTTTCATAAAGTAAGAACAAAAGAGTGAACCCTAGCAAAGGCTAAAGAACCTTATGTCAACAACTTCTACTTTTTTTTAATAGTTTCGAAAAGTTCCACATTATTATTTCCCTTGTCATATGTTGATTCTCTGTACAAGCAAAAGGATGTACTCCAATACTACCTAAAGAATGTCAAGTCTTGTACTCTTTTTACCTCTTATGCAAGATTGTAATACATGTTGGGTCACCTATGCAATGCCATTTAATTCAACAAGATTACATTTGGAAAATCACAGCTGCAACAATTGCGTCATTGTAAAGGCTGCTTTATACTACGGCCATTCAAATCGAGAGGCTATGGGACTGAAGAAAATAAAATGATTCCAATTTATTTTTATCAAGAATGGCCAAGAACATCATCAGGAATTTCGGACCCCACTGATTATGCACTGATTCAGTGCGATTTCCGATATTTCAAGGGTTCGTACGATTTTCGCACTGATTTCGCATCGTTGCGTCATTCATCGCAACTACACTGATATGACACAATGTTCGTACAAGCGGATATAGTACTGATTCGACACGATTGATACATCCATTGAAAACGTATGAATTCAGCACTCTTTATAGTCGTCAAATGTCGTGTTTTAATCGTCTTTAAAACTACATTGATTCAGTGCGTTTTTCGTACGACATCATCTTTTCCATATCTAGATTTTCTTTTCTTTTTATATCTAAATTTGATCAAAATAGTATTATTAAAAAATATAAAATAAAGTAAAATAAAATAAAATAAAAAATAAATACTTTCCTCGCTACCCACTTCAACTACACGGAAATTGCCCGCACATGCGGTGGGGCCCACCATAGCTTCCCAAGCTCTATCGCCACCGGTGGGATTTGAACTCCCAACCTCCCGGTTGCTACTCAAGTTCCTAACCACCAAACCACTTCAAACTCTTCATGCATAGAATAGAACTCCACTGGTAATTATCAAACTTTTATTTTCAGCGGACTTTGAATGTTTTTAACTATGTGAAAAAAACTTTTTTTCCAAATTTTTCTTTTGCACTAGATTATGTAGGACGTTTTCTATATCTAGGATTTTTTTCATAATTTTTTGAATTTTTTAAATTTTTGCCAAAATCGTGACGGTAGAACAGGCTGTGAGCTGTTTATTTTTTTTCAGCGGACTTTGAATGTTTTTAACTATGTGAAAAAAACTTTTTTTCCAAATTTTTTTTTGCACTAGATTATGCAGGATGTTTTCTATATCTAGGATTTTTTTCATAATTTTTTGAATTTTTGAATTTTTTGCCAAAATCGTGATGGCAGATCAGGGATTCAGGGCTGTGAGCTGTTTTTTTTTTCTAGCGGACTTTGAATGTTTTTAACTATGTGAAAAAAACTTTTTTTCTAATTTTTTTTTTTGCACTAGATTATGCAGGACGTTTTCTATATCTAGGATTTTTTTCATAATATTTTGAATTTATTTATTTTTTGCCAAAATCGTGGTGGTTGTGAGCTATTTTTTTTGCTCCTATGATGAAAAGTACAATGATAACCAATAATACCAAATTTGAATTCTAAAAATATAAAATGTTAATTCTTTGAAATTTTAATGTGTATTGCTTCTAAACTCTATAAATGTAGATCTAAAAATGTTTTGGGAAATTAAACCGAAGTATAATTTAAAGAAGATTCTTGGAATATTCCAAAATATTCCAAAATAATATAAAATATTTTGAAAGATTCCAAAATATTCCAAAATATTTCAAAAAATATATTAAAATATTGTACACGGATGTCGTACGAAAATAATTTGCATTATAATAGATACTGAAATCGCACGAATATAATAAATGGCATTAATATGATACGTATACGATACTGAATTCGCATTAACTAAAACCGCACGTTATCCGTGTCTTATCAGCCATGTGATGTAAATACACGATTAACGCACGGATTCCGTCAAGCACGACTTTCGTGCGGAAACAACATTTTTTTGATAATCATTGAAAAGACACTGCATCGACACTCTAGTAATGCATGTCACTTCCGTACCGTAATGACACTTCTAAATGCACGTATGACGTGCGGAATCAGTGTTTAACGATAAACGCACTGAATCAGTGCAGAATCAGTGGGGTCGGAAATTCCTGATGATAGCAAAGTTGTAAATGTCAATTGTAAATGTCAATGTGAAAAGTACGGTTAGATTTATTATATTTTTATTTAATATCGTTAAATTCATTTTGCAAAATTTTCTCTTGAAATTCAATTTAAAATCTCAAATTAGCATCAAAAAAATTAAAAATATGGTGTAGAAATTGGAATATCATGCAGTACAAAATGGTATGGTTTCCATAATTTGATTCTATGTAGTTTGGAAAATCATATTTAAGGTCCCACTTTTTGAACTAAGAATGAAACTTGACATAAACCCTTGCATAAACCATTTTTGTTTTTTTTTTTTAAATCATAATATCCTATTTTGAAGATCCAAAGTGTACAAAGAATAGTCAACTTGCTCAAGAACCAAGAGAAATTTTGGTGAATGAAAACTATTCAATTTAGATGAGAGTTTGGCAATTTCAATTTGTGCGTCGTCCACATAGTGATCGCTCGCTCGTTAAAAGGTTAAATACAAATTTAAAGGCAAAAAAAATAAAAAACATAGAAACAACCAAAATCCTAAAATTATTGACACTTGTCACAGCAGATCTGGTTGATTCATAATACATCGATGACTTTTACAAGAGAAAAACCAATCAACTGCCACATTTTTCAAGGGCACAAATCGGTCACTTGTTTCTGTGAGTTTGTGCTTGAAATTAATTAATAGTTTAATTTCAAATTTTAAGGTAATAGGAAGATATCATCCACATGAATGATGTAGAAATGGAAAGTTAACATAGAGAGCAAGAATGTGAACAGAAGAAATTGTTTCTAAACCCTAACCGTTCCTAAGTACGAGCATTAAGAGAGCCGCTTCTTTAACCATAGTGCAATTTGTTCGAGTATTTTTGTGCACATCTTGACACCATTTTTTTTTAGTGGAATATCAAATTGAAAAATTCCCCCGGGTGCACTGTACTAAACATATACAAGTATACATCAGTGCACATAAGGGGTATTAATCTCTCAGGGAGTGCACTATTCAATAAAGCGAGGAATCACGTGCGTGCATCCCCCTAATTAAAACCCCCCTATGTACATTTTTCTTTTGGCTAAAATCAAGCAATATATATACAAATCTCACAGCCTCAAAATACATTTCCTTATGTACACATGGGCTAAAAATGAGGAATTAAACTCCAAGCCCCATGTATATCTACTTTCCGCTCGATTGAAATATGTCTCCGATACATACATTTTGTACATGCTTGTTCTCAATAATACCCTTGTTGTGCACGCATGTGTATAATTACAGTACTTGAAGAGTGCACTCCATGGGATTAATCTGAACACTACCGTATTACATATACATACAATAAACACATTTAGAACTAAAAATATTCACGTATACTCACATTAAACATACATTTAAAACAAAATATATCTGTATACACAGGTATTTAAACTTATAACCTCTCATATACAAGGGAGTTTTTAGAAGGGGTCATGAATGCACGTGATTCTCAAACAGAATGTAGAGTGCACCCCCTAGGAAAATTCCATGTAAGACAAATCTATTGAGACCATGTACCCAACTTTTAATTCTCAAATTTGAGTACATCATGAGTGATCAAAGATTTGCTTTAGAAATGATTAAAAAAAATTGAAGCTTGCATGCAACTAGGAGTTGCCACTTCTTCCTAACTCTAGTAAAGTGGTTACCACCTACAGTGGTCAGCAGAAGTGTTCGGACAGGACGCTTCCACTTCCAATATGAGCTAGTTTTCCTACATAACTCACATTCAAGTTGTAAAAATTTAAACATACAATCACATAGTTACAACAAACATGTAACATAACATTCATAATCAAAAATGTCAATCAAGAAATCAATCAAAAATAAAACACATGATGTGGGTGTCCAATTCTTTATGCAAAAAGTGAAGTGGTTATCTATTTACATGGGAAACAAAGCCATGAGCTACAAAATCAAGCTAAAAACTTGAATGTAGAATCACGATGACTACCTAAAAACTTGAATGTACAATCATAATGACTACCATCGCGTATAGCCACCTTTTGCTTGATAAACATTTGCAGCTCTCTTATGCATAGACATGATCAATTTCCTCACGATATCAATCTCAATGCTATACCAAATTTCTTGCAATTTCTCCCACAAATCCTTCTTGTTAGTGGGTTTCTTCTCCGACATTCTCATACGACGATCTACTTCATTCCAAAGGTGTTCTATAGGATTCAAGTCAGGAGATTGAGCCGGATGCCAAATTAGTTGAAACTTCTGTGCTAACAACCAATCTGTAACATACTTAGAAGTATGTTTGGGATCATTGTCGTGCTGAAAAATAACATTCTCCTCTCCTAAATCATGCATGTGTATAGTATTCATGAGCTCCATCTCCAAAATTTCCCGATACACAAACTTATCCATGTTCCCTTCTATAAGACGAAGGTTGCCAACTCCCTCCCAAGTCATACATCCCCAAACCATAATGTTTCCACCCCCAAATTTGATAGTAGGTTGCACATGCTGATCTAAAAGATGCTCTCCTCTCTTCCTCCAACAATAGTGCCTCCCATCTGAGCCAAACAAATTGAATTTTGACTCATCTAAAAAAATCACATAACTCCAATCCATCCAACTTGCATGCCTACACTTCTTTGCCCATGCATATCGACGTGCTTTGTGCTTTTTTGACAAGAATGGCTTCTTAGTTTTCACTCGGGCTCTCAATCCTTGCCTCCGAAGACATCTTCTAATTGTATCATCACTCAAATCCAATCTTTGAGATCGCATTTCTCTACCCACTGCTGCAACTGTACCATTAGATGGTGCATTCAACAACCTTACAACCTCACGATCACCACGTTCATCAAGAATTCGAAGTCTCCCTTGTGAAGGAGCATCTCTCAAATGACCTCTCATTGTAAACCTCCGCACAATAGCATGGCAAGTGCTTCGAGAGATGCCTAAAACCGTTGAAATTTCAGAGTACGAATTCCCTCTTTCATGCATCTGAAGAACTAACTCACGTTCAACAAGAGACCTTCTAGGAGCCATAGCTAATCAAGAGCAATCTTACTCAATCACAATGAATCATGAAATGCAAGAGGTCTCCATAAATACATGTTCATTCTCAAGATTTTTTAGATGCACAACTTGTGTGCATAATGAATTGGACACCCATGATTGACACATCATGAACTGCTGCCCTTGCAAGTGGCTCAATGTCAATGATGGTACTCTTTCTAGTTTACAAATGGCTCTTTAGTTATAATTAGCTGAAAAAATCAGCACCTACCTACCAAACTTGACAAGTGTTACTACTAAATTGAGATTGTCATTACTGTCCAAACACTTTTGCTAACCACTGTATATTTCTTGTATTTGGAATGAATCCACTCCTTTAATGGGTTTGAGTTCATCAAAGAAGTTGAAATTTAGATCAATGCGGTCCTAGAGAGCTATTGAGATTCCAATTTAGAACTTCTTGTTGGTAGCAAATGCCAATTATACGAAAACGTATCTCCTATCCCCATGGGACATTTAGGAGTTAAGATTTGGAGGACTTAATAACGCATGAAGCACTTAGAATTGTAGTGTGAATGTCAACCAAAAATCACATGACATACCATGTAGTAAGTTCCCCACTAACATCGACTTTGAGCAAGCCACTCGCAAGTCACCATGGACGGATTGTGCAATCATGTGCAGAAAACAAGAAAAGAAAATACAATGAACGCCACATTGATTAAATTGGCCAATTCTTGTTATTTTTTAGTGTAATAAGTTACAAATTACACTAGAAAATAACAAGAATTGGCCAATTCAACCAATATGGTGTTAGTGACTTGAGCTATTTTGAGGATCCTCAACTAAGTTACACTATTCAGTGTCACACTCGAAATGAATTGTTGACCAACCCATATATGCACATTTTCTAGGGCCAGAGAGCTATCCAAAGTGTCGATGGAGATGCTCTCAGGGTTGTGAACTACGCATGGATCGTCAGTCCAATTTTCAGCACTTGAACTTCAGATTCTGACCAATATGAGGTTCAGTGTGTTTACGCACCGAAAATGTTGACGTCGCCATCCTCAAAGTAGGGAATTTGAGCAAACGGCTGAATCATAGCACACACAATATTTGTGAGTGATTTCCAACCCTAGTACCAGCAAAGACATTACATGCAAGGAGAGGGTGTCGCTTTTCACTCCTTCTGTGAATCAAATGGCGCCACTTTGCACTCACCAATTTTTTTGGTTAATCTGGTGAGTAGAACAAGCGTGTATAGTGAAATCGACAATGAACAAGATCCTCCGGAGTAAGAAATGACGCCTTTGCTTGTAGTGAGAGATCAACTTTGTGGGGTTAGAGACTTAGAGCATGGTCAGCACCGACTCTCCACAAGGACATCCTCTGAAATTTCCTAATACACATATGGGAGATTGAAGCAAATTCCCTTGTAGGAATGAACTTGTAGAAGGGATTCAAATTTTCCCTGTTAGACTTGTATATGAGAATTTTAATTTCCCTGCTAAATATTGATTTGGAGTTTATTTGTTCTCAAATTCCCTTAGCAAATCCCTTATGCATCAAAAGTCCCTCATACACTATGAGGGAACTGTCTATTTTTTCCCTTATTGCCACATTCCCTCATAAGTGTAGTTGGAAGAGGGAAATAACAAGGAAAACCAAGCTATTTCCCATATGGGACACCCCAAGAATCTCCTTGAATGTGCTCCAACACTCCGATCCAAATTCACATGCAAGATGGACTGTAAGAAGCTCTCATATCCCAGCAACAAGCACCAAATATGACCCAAATCAATTCCTTACATATCAAATTCTACCCATCAATTTAGGAGAAGAATTTTCTCAACTTTTAATTTCAGAATGTGATAGCATGGTCTGGTAAGGAAATAGGACAAACCACTTGATGCGCTAGAATCAAGCTCTCCAAGGCGCTTGAGCTAGAATTAAGTGTAGAGTACAGTGAGAATGTTGCTTTTTGGCCAAGCTCTAAGAGTGATTGATTATTTTGACGAAAAGCTGACCTGCTTTGCTTTGTAGACGGGTTGGAATTGATCTTTCGTCGCTAAGCTCACCTTCACCAACTCCAGTTCTTTCTCCGTGTCCACCTTCAAAATTAGCCAGGGCTCACAGTCACGAGATCGAAGAAGTTGATCATGTCACGCGGTGGAATGAAATAATCAAAAGATCGAATGAATTGCGAGTCGATCATTCACTCCCTGATCGAGTTCGTTTACCTCAACTTCGAAGAGAGGCAGAATGGCACGCTGCACATTGCAAATGTTGGCCTGCCCAAACAACTTCATCACCATGGCTGCTTGCTAGCTAGCTAGCTGCTTGATCGAAGCCAAACTGTCTAGATGAGACGCTACGTAGGATCGATCAGCTCACGTACTACTCATGGAGCTCGTTAATTACACTCTATCGATGCACAAAACTCCGGCGATGGCTTGAGAATTGAGGGTTTGGTTTGATTCATAAGTAGTTGTCGATAACGTACTCTGACTGACTGTACAGTACAGCTGAACGGCATGGTGACTGGTTGCTGCAGACAAAATCATATTATAATTTACTTTTTGGGAGCATCAAGGAAAGCAAGTTTCACTGGGGCATATAAGCGTTGCAGTCAAATTTGACTCCGACAATTGGGCTGAAAGCTATACACATCCACTACACTAAATAGGTAGATTAGTGTTAGATACACTAATTTACATAAACATGTTGTAAGATTTTACTGTTGACCAATTTTTTTACCCTCTATATTGGTCAAGATGGGGATCTTTCAATAGTATTGGAATCGATGTCTTTGGTAAAAAAAATTGTCGAGAGTAAAAATCTATAATGTTTTCAAATCTTATAATTATCTAACACTAATCTACCTATTTAGTGTAGAAGAAAAGAGGGACTTGTACACTGAGCATGTTCACTCCGATGTGACCAAATTCACTCAAATGTGGCTAAGTTCACTCAGAATCCCACTTCAGGTTGAGTGAACAAGTTCCTCTTTTCTTCTAGTGATCTTTGTTCAACCTTGAGAGTCGACTAGTTACTGGAGTGATCCAATAATTCCAACAAGCAGCTACGGACAAGAATGCATTTCAGTGGAATCATAGACGGAATATATTTGCTACAGTTGTTTGTAGCCCAAGAAAATGGGTGTCCCCACAATGCCTCTTCCCTACGATCAGAGCCAATAAAGGCTTTGGTACATACTCAGGAGGAACAAATAATGACATCCCACCGATTCAAACAACCTGCAATTACCATGTCAAATTTTGACAGGTCTAAGTCATCCTAAAACAGTCACACGTAGCACCATTTTCTCACTATACATTAATTCATTTATGCGGGGATTGATTACGACAAGGCGTAGTGTACTCTAGAGTGAAATTTAGAGACTTTGTAGTAAGGCTCAATGATCCAAGAAATATTTTGGTCCAAAAAGGGCCGCTTCACATTATGGCCATCGGAGTCCAGAGCCATCGGAGTTCTATGGACAATTCATGTTGAGAGTCTTAAGGTTTGGGCTGAGAATATATAATAAAATTTAGAAACTGGAGCCTTCGACCTGCCATACTCTGAAGTTCCAAAGGCTAAGTTCAAAGGCTAAATCCAAAGGTATATCTTCAAAATGCTCATAGTGCACAAAATGCTTTGAACAAGAGTTAAAAAAGCAAAAAAAGTTAAGCTTTTTGAAATCCTCTTAAGATGAACTACAAGATAGATTGTTTAGTAAAGTTGGAGACCCGACCACCAAGAAGCAATATGCATGGCCAGAGAACAATCCTACATACCTTTATTTAGAGGTTCACTATTGCATCTCCAAATCCGAAACATTTGTAAGGATATCAACGGAATCACTGAGAATTTTTTCAAAAACTTTAACTCGTTTAAGCGAAGAGGATAAGAAAGTTGGACTGCGGTATTTTATTAGTAGATCCTCTACATTGTTGCTACCTTACATTGTACATGATGTGGTCCACCAAGGGCTCAAGAAGCAACAGCTGATTCACGACTCAACCTAAATATGACGAGCAAAGCTGATGTGGCATCAATTCAAATTAATCAAACCCATTCACACTTGTAAGAGTGTTCAATGTTCTAATACTAGTAGAAAAGGTGACGCTCCCTAGGGACATGCCTAGGCAAAATCACTGTGCATGTGTGGAATTGGGCACTACTTGCCTGGGCATCTTCCTCGGCAGCGCCACCTTTTCTACTAGTGAATGGGTTTGATTAATTTGAATCGTTGATTTCCCGCTCCCGCGAGTCCTTTCAAACGAGAAGAACATGACCCCACATATGATCTTCCGCCATTTCGCTTTCTGCTCGTTCCTTGATTCTGAAGTTCATTTGCGAAGTGTCTATGCAAACTTCTGGCCGAGCCTTTGGGAAATTGGATTCCAAATGTGCCTAGTGATTACAGTTCATGCATGAGGATATTTTTATCAAATAATTCTTGCGGTCGATCATTGTTTCTGAACTGCCAAAATCTTTTGCAGATTTTTGAACCGATATCCATACCGAGAACCTGCAGTGGAAATGCTCTTTCCTAATTCATCGCTGAATCGATTGTTTAAGTTGTTTGTCGAATGGGAGCTTCGTGAGATCCATGATTTACCGCCACTCATTTGAACGCCTATATATTGCAATAGCCATATTCATCGCAAAACCGCTGCGCATTTTTCGCCAAAATGGCAGGCATCTGGAATGATTGCCGCAATTGCTGCACATTGTTTTATTGTTGCACAATTACGTGGATCTATTCGGTCGCTGGTACGATAAGAGGGTGTATCTGCACGACAATGAAACGATGCTGTGACAGCCTTTGTCCGTGCTGTCGCAGAAAACCTGAAGAGAAAGAGATAGATCTCACTCCTAAGTAGAGGCCGTCCGGATCTATTGTGGAATAGCTTTAAAATATATACAAACAGACCCTAAGTAAGGGATCTAGAGCATGTCTGGCCATCGTTTGATCTTTCACCTTTTTACATTTCCATCACGGTTCGATTCAAGTTCATTTACAAATTGCATCTCTAATTATCAAATCTGTGAATTAGTTGTAGGTCAAGTATCCCGGCATATTTAATTTCCTGGTTTGTTTTTTTCGTGGTCAATTTTTCGTCACTCTTTCGCTCGAGCTCCTTGCATTGGCGTTCTTCATCCTGCGGTAAACTTTCGATTATCGCGCTAGGATACCATTGGGAGTTCATACCACAACTGAAGGCGCCCCGTGCTCAGAATAAGTTAGCATGCACCATTCAAGAAGCTGTTGATCAGGTGCCAGAAAATAACTCGACACGGACCAGAATCTTTTGTCAGTGTCAGTGTTTGAATGAATTAGCCGACATCATCATTCTCCACTTGTTACCGTGTTCTTTTTGGCATTTTAGTAATAGGAGTCGGGCGGAGACTTCAGAGTAGTATGACGATGACGTACTAACTGACGGTTTCCTCATGATATTCGATAGTGCTCCGCCTCAATCCAGCAAGTGATCTACCTAACTGCTTATGAAATTTCACGTGAGACTTAGTTCTGCTATAAATGTTTAGTTATGATATACATTTCATGTGCGCAGGGAGAAGGCACGGGAGAGGGAAAAACATTCTCGTGCACAGCCAGCAACCGAACAATCATGATCACCACCGCTGCCGCTGCGGGCACTTTAATGAATACTGCTTCGGTCGTCGTCGGATCCGACCATTTCTTAGCCAGAAATATTTCGTTCCCTCTAAGGTACTAATCATCTTACCTACTACATCATGTGTATCCTTTAGGAAAAGTCTATACACGTTTCCATGAGGCCGGTACGTGCGAAAGTCTTCACACCTGTTGAACTAGAGGATTGTGATTTTCCATACATACTAAAGTGGTCAGACTTCAAGTAATCAAACCCGGCATGTACAGTCAAGGATATTCAGTGCAGTGCATGTATGCTCTCTATGCTCCATTATTCACGGTCTTGAGAAATGCGCTCGTCGCCTGTACAATGCATAACACCAATGTGCTCTGGCCATGGCTAATGCCTGGGCTAGTTGAATGTGAGCTGCCCATTCAGGATCAAATTATCTTGTGCTTTGAATATTTAAGTTCCTGGAAGGTTTTTTCGAAAACGATTACGACATCACTGAAAAGGTTCCAAATATATAATTCTGCGTGTGTGCAACTACCGTATGTGCTCAGGCCATGGCCAAAGTTGGGGCTAAATGTGAGATGTCAATCTATGGTCAAATTACCTTGTGCTTTGCACAATTAAATTCTTAAGAAAAACTTTGGGATTCAAGGACGACATGAATTAGGTTTCGTCCGATTCCGCAGGTGTGAAATGCAACGATGTACTCTAGGTCGGCGCTAGCTCAGTAGGAGATAGTCACCTGGTAAACAATATCATGTCCTCCATTGCCAACTCTGTGATGTTGTTAAAGGATTGATTCTACAAGTGATCTAAACGTGTGTTGTTGTTACCAGAGATGCTGGGTAGCATTCAATTGCTCATGGCGACAGAGGAGAATTCTGTTGATTCTGATATCGAGACGGGAGATCGTGTTCAAGTCAGAACACTGTTGGCTGCTTTATCGTCATTGTTCCAACATGCACAAATCGAAGAACCACCGATCTATCTGTTTCAGTCTTCGTAAACGCCCTCTTAGTTTACATGACCATTCTTTTAGGTTTAGCTTAACGTTTTTTTTTTTTTTTGCATCGAAACACTGACTCCTTTCAGCTCAGCAAAACGTTTTTCTGGTGCAGATGTATCACATCGAATCCTTTCTGGTTTGTTTTGACACATTCAACTTTTACAGATCAATGAACCATTCATGTGTTGATTAAAGCCTTAAAAAACATGCTGTTAATAACAAGTCTTTCTAAGTTTTCTTTCTGATTAAAAATAATAATAATAATAATAATAATAATAATAATAATAATAATAATAATAATAATAATAATAATAATAATAATAATAATAATAATAATAATAATAATAATAATAATAATAATAATAATAATAATAATAATAATCTGATCAAAAATTGTTCATAATTTGGATCTGTTTGTTTAAATTTTGAATTATTACTCATCAGCAGTTATTCATCTTGTCTTTGGGCCGATATTCGTACCTAATCATCAGATCGATCTGACGAGTCGATTGATGAACTAAGATGAATAAAAATTTCTCATTCCCGCAGATGATAATTCTTGTGGGTTGCACATTTATGTGGCTGGAAAGGATATCTGCCCTGCACCCATCCTGCTCAGTATATGAACGTGATGCAGTCCAAATGATTTTAACCAAATCAAAAATGCAGCACACGTACAAATAAGAATGCTCTCATGCAAAACAAGAAATTCCCGAATGATTTCTGATTTGCTACACTCAACAGAAATCCAAATTACTTGAATGTGAAGAATTCGGCAAAACTGTGTTAATTAAATATGTTTTCTTTTCTACAAAGAGGTATATCTCTCTCTCTCTCTCTCAAGGCCCAGTTTCTCATTGCTCGAGAATGCCTTTCACATACACCATGCCTTTCTCCATGAACCCAAGCTCTCTCCGCATTCGGTCAATCTGCTCATCGTCACCCTGAACAACAATTTCACTGGAACTTTCATCATCCGCTACTACGAGCTTCACCTGAATCTGCTCTGTTCTTGTTGCCTTCCTCCAATAATAAGCTCCTCTGCAACCCAGGAAGCGCTTGTATGTTAGACAATGGTTCTATCACATACTGCTCAAGAACACCAAGACTGTCAGGGCCTGGACTCAGGTACAGAACACTAAGACTGTTAGGGACCTTATCCCGCCTCCTGTACTGACTCTAATTACCAATTCATACATTTGGTTGGACTCAATAGCAAATGTGTAGAAAACAACACGTTAGTCCCGGTCCAGGCAAACGTGATTGTCTTGAGCTTACAAGTACTCTGAAGGTATTAGCTCCGAAAGGACAAAACCAAGTAAGGTAGGGGGTTCTTACGCAAGGGGGCTGAGTAGGGTGATGTAGTAAGCATTTGCTCCAATGTCTTGATTAGCGATCGAGAGGACAAGGCCGGCACTGCCTAAGCTTACGAATGTGCAGAAAGTCAAAAAAGCTGCCTGCCCTCGGCTTGCAGTCATTACTCCTTCGAACCTGCATGTACCAGCCATTTCCCCTCAAATTGCATACTTGTACAGCTGATATAATCGTGTCTCTGATTCTAAGCTAGTCTGGACCATACCGAGCCAAAACTTTATCGTCGCCTACAATTGCTCTAAGTGACAGTATTTACATTAATTCCTACTCTTCACAGTCACTAAAAAAGCATTGCCACTGCATCAAACTGGGCCATTCCCCACCTTCCGTGGACAGTTTCTGTCAATCCATTCTGTGCCTCCACCATTCTTTGTACACTCCAACCGAGGTTGCCATTGAGATTATCAATCCTCTTTCAGAAACAACCAAAATGAATCATGTCGCGACCTAAAACTGGGGTGATCATGTGACGTGATTATTCTATCACCCCGGAAAAGCAAGAGCTCACTTACGTGACAACGTCACTCCGGTCCTTCACTTGGAAATTGTTGCGAGTGAAAAAGGAAGTGATCTCCGCTGCTATTTGCTTCGGTGATTTCCCTCCAGCTACTGTAGGCCCTGGCATGTTAAAAGTTTTCTTCACAATCTGAACCAACGCGAAAGAATCACGTCAGTGATAACGCAAGGAGCTTGCAACGACACGTTACTTCTCCTAGAATAAACTCTATAATCAGCCAACTCTTGCACATGTTGTACCAGAATATAAACCTTTATACCGATTTCATTTTGAATGAATATACTTTCATTCACATTTTATCCTCATATGGTATCAGAGCTTACAATAAACTGTTTGCTACATTAGCTAGATGATTTTCCATGTTTTTTTTCCTCATCGCACGCCATGGCCTAATGACTTCAATGTAGCTCCTAACTCTCAGCAGGATACAAGAAGGCGAGCAATTGAATTAAAAACAGAGTCGATAAATTCATAGATGTAATTGAATCACAACAAAAGGTTAATAACATGACTACAAAAAATATCATCAAGGAATCGTAACCTTAGATTTCGTCGCCCGCTTGACGAGCGACCACACACCCGGCAACGAAAGCAGAAAGAGGCCGAGCGTGGTGTTGTAACTCGCTTGCGAATACCCCGTGGAATCAGCCAATATCATCAACGGTGCAACACTATAAAGAACCGAGCTACTCGCAATCCCTGCATCCATCTCAGCGCCTTCCGCCCTGTCCTCGCACTCCACTCTTCGAGCCGCCTCACACTCCAAACGAGGAAAATCCTTCTTCAAGCTCCGGATTCCAGGAACACGAAGCGAGGAGTGCTTGCTGCGCAATGGTACAGCAGGTGGCAGAGACGTCGGCAATGCCGAGCTCCTGCCGGTGGCCACCGCCTGCATTGCATTCATTCCTTCAAACCCTTGCGCAATTCAAAATGTTCCAGAGGACTCTTGCAAAACAATGGCGCAC
The DNA here is from genome assembly GCA_022496805.1 of Pohlia nutans. Taxonomy (NCBI): domain Eukaryota; kingdom Viridiplantae; phylum Streptophyta; class Bryopsida; order Bryales; family Mniaceae; genus Pohlia; species Pohlia nutans. The sequence goes on from CM040102.1 coordinate 6,996,813, forward strand.
AGAATTCACTTGCAAAACAAGAATTGAATTGCGCAATTGAACGAGACGGGCTGGAAAATCAATAATCTTAGCACCAGAGTGGAGAGCTTTGGAGCTGCCTGTCTATCCATAACGAACTTACTAGCGTAGTGCCACCAGTCACTAACTGCTCTGTGTCGTCCGATCGTTTCGACGCGATCGTGCCCGTCAGATCAGGGAAGGGAGAGTTCGGTCAGCGTAATGCCACCACGGCTCGTTGCTGTGTTGCCACGTCCTTTTAAGGTGGTTACCCCATTCCCAACTGGCTCCTTTCACCAACAACTAAGGTAGGAAAACCAAAAACGGTTACCGGTAATGCCCTCAAGGCGTGCACTAGAGTTTTTTAAAAGTAGGGAGGTGGTAGACCGAAAATGGAGAATTTTTGCATGACGAGGATTACTAAAAATTTACTAAAAATTACTAATTTTTTTGGAATCTTGTGTGCGGTTTTCTGTGATATTAGTTAACCGTTTTAGGTGCTTTCATGTGTAGAAAAGGAAGAGTCTAGTATACAAGAAGGGGGTTTGACAAACTTCCCACTTTGAGAAATTGTAGATAATTATTTACGGGGAATAAAAATACGAAACAACTTGCATTCTTCATCATTTCTTCTTCTTCATCTCAAAAAAAATTCACATAATTTCTAACTCCATTCCTTCTGGTCAAATCACCTTATTTTCACCGTTTTTGGTTTTCCTACCTTAGGGCATTATCCGCAATCAATGCTGTAATGATGTTGGTTGTAGCACGAGTTACAGTTGGTAATGGGTTCGCTCTTGTTGGTTTTAGTATATGTAAGTGTGGTTATGGATTCGTTGTTGTTGGTTTAAGCATCTTTAGTGTGTGCAATACAAATCTTCTTTACACAGAAAGAGGTGTACCTATGTGACGTGAATGGGATGTGTCATACTTCAACTTTAAAAATTTATAACTAATTCATTCTTCATCCAAAAATTATGTTTCAACTTGTGTTGGAATCTATTTCTTCTTGCCTACCTCTAAAAAATAATAATACTAAATAATATCAATGCCTCCTATCCGTATTTCTTATTCAGTTGGGAATGGGGTAACCACCTTAAGGGCCTCTTTACACCAGAGGCCAGACATCAGAAAAGTTGGGCCAGACTATTTTGGTGCCATTTTGACACCACAGGCCGCATACATGACATTTTAGTGGCATTTAGTGACATTTTATCCATACTAGGTTGGTATGGAGGTTGGCACTAAATTATCTGAATTGCATCTCAATGCACCATCATAGCACCATGTTCACATGCCTTGAAGTTCCTAATGGAAATCGTGAGGAGAGAATTTTCAGCCAATGAGAAATTGATCTTCTCGGTTTCTAAGCATCCCATTGCTTGAAATTTCTCTCCTCACAGATTCTCGCATCTAGTGTAAAGAGGCCCTAACATAAGAGCATCATCAAGGAGATTTTGTACAGTACCCATCAACAAGTTTACGATCATTCAACTTTCCATAGAATTATAAGCTTTGAGCCTAATTTGGACAAGTGGTAGTGCACAAGATGAACCACACATATAATTGAGTTTTGATAATAAAAGATGTTTTTTAAATCTATTTTTATTTGAAATTCACAAGTTCAATATTTTACCCTTAATTCAACCAACTACAAATACAAATTTTGTTACTTATGGTTTATAAAAATTTCAATGGAAAGAATGTAAATCCTTTGTAGAATCATGTGAAAAAAAAATCTCGAGTTTTGGAGTCATATTTACTAAAATATCAATGTTTGCAGTTTTTAGTTCAGGAATGTTCAATTTGAATTCAAATTTTGTATTTTTTTAACATCTGATCCAAAAATTGTCCACAGACATATTTTCACACTTCAAATGGTTTAACATATATACTAATATTAATATTAATATTTTATAAATTTAATTATTCGTTCCAATTCTTTGAAAAGTTGAATGAATGTTTTCTTACATTAGATCCGACTTACACACAATATACATATACATATGCTAATAACAATAGAGTTATTTTAGAACAAAGTTGTGTTTGAATAGGATATCATGTGTTTTGGTTTAATATACTCTTATTTGTTCACTCTAAATAGTTATAAGGTATAGAAGAGTTTAATAGTCTCTCATTGATTAGGTGTGTAAGAGCTTGATGGTCTTCAAACTCATGAAAAACTAATTTAGCCATCAAGATAAACGACTAAATTAGTTTTTCATGAGTTTGAAGACCACCAAGCTCTTACACACCTAATAATGAGAGACCACTATGGTAAGGTGATCAATAATGGCTCAATTTTCAGCACGGGAAATTTATAGCAAAGTTAAGAGCGCAAGCAATTTTCGTGCATGTGGAAAGTAAGTGGAAAGAAAGAGCAAGTGGAATCATCATTTTTGGACTCTTTTGCAATTAGTTATGAAGTTGTATTCATAGGTGTTTCTAAAATGGTGCCCTAAAATGACACCTTTAAATGTATGCGCTCATTACATGGTACTGTTGAATTGAGAAGCTATTATGTACCTGTAAGTGAAGATTACTAGAGCTCCATTATTGAACCTGCTCCATTTTAGAGCACTCACCCATAAGCACTTCCACATCTTATAACTATTTAGAGTGTAAAGTTGGGCTTCCTGCCCATATTTGAAACTTTCTGAAAACGCCGAAAATACAAATTTTAGTCTCAAATTTGGCAAAGTGAATTTGGCAATTGTATGCATGAAGGTGTTAGCTCATTGTGTACAAAAATTTAGATGCATAGCTCATTGTGTGAAAAAATATAGGAGTTGTCCGCAGTTAGGTTTTCCACCTTTGCATGATTGTATCTTTTGATTTATACATCAGCTACGTACGCAAATCACCATCCCATCTTTGTTACAAAGAGTAGAATCACCACAAAAAATCTCAAGAATTGAGGATCAATACTCATTCCACACTGAGCTGACCGAACTTGAAAAATCAGCCTTGGTGCTGTTTTCAAAAGCCCACGACCACTCCTTCAGGGGATAACACATGATACCTTATTCAGACACAACTTTTGTTTTAAAATAACTTTAGTATTCATTAAAATTGGCTCAAATTTTAATTACTCTCAAAACTCTTTTATATATCCTTTAGTACCAACATACATGAGTTCACAGCTTTGCCATGTGGAAAGTGTCCAATCACATGCATATACAATAGCAAACATTCTCTGCACATGTTAGAATGTGATATTGGAGAGTGTGATAATAACAACTTCGGTGTGAGGGTCAGATTGAGACAGCATGGTGTGGAAATAATTAGAGTCTAAATCCTCTCCTTGCAACTTTTACGCATAATTAGAGTCTAATGATTTAGGCATTCGTAAAAGTTGCAAGGAGAGGATTTTACTGAAGCTGGAGATAACAAATTGCTCAGATGGGGAAACAAAATGGTGTGCAGTGGTATTGAACAATCTACTAACCAAATTACATATGAGTCGAATTCCAAATCATACAACTTTAGAAGGCATTCGCAGATGAAGACGAGCACTAGTATCAGAAGACGGTATACGGCAAAAGAAAGCAGCAACACCCCCTGTAAAACAAATATACCAACTGCTTGATCTTGCAGGCTTCACAAGCACCAATTCAAAAACAGTTATTTTGAATTCAGTACATAAAGCATCATGTAAAGTGTCACAGACGCTTCAGAAAAGATATTAAAAAACAAACCAATGTATCAATATCAACATGTATAGAGGTCCAACGTTAAACTCTTGAGTAGCACAAGCTGGAGTGATGAGAATTCAGTAGCAAAATTGCATCTATCTTTCCATATCCCTCTTCAACAGGGGATGTTTGAGGGCACTGCAGATTGTACCTTTTGATTAGCAGACTTGCTCCTCGAAGTCGTATGACCATAAGGCCATCTGATGCTGATGGAGCTGCTTGACAATCAAGGAACCATCTAAACCCAATGCAGCTCTCACCCCAGCCTCAGCAAAGACATCCCCTGCAATTCATAACTGATTTCCCGAGGGGTGTGCCAGACTAAACCTTAACCTTCTTTTGGTCACAAATACCATTTGGTTGAATTCTAATGAATAAAAGCTCAATGAAAGCAAGCATCTAGGAGGAAGAAGCACTTGTAGTCCAGACTTCGTCGCCTGCCTTACTCTTGCTGCCTCCACCCTTGGCAAACTCTTCGTTCACATCCACGGGCACGTTGCAACCAGATTGCGTCAAACGTTCACACAGGGTCACCATTTTCGTCTTCAAGTCTTCCAAGAAAGACTCCTTCCCTTCCTCTCCAACTTTCGCTCCGACTTGTACAGGCCAGACCTTCACCATGATTTGCAGGTACAGGTCACGCTTCTCCAAGTCCTTGCAGTGATCCAATATCATCCTCGCAGCTTCTTCAGAGTTTCCATCGAGAATGAACGCTTTCGCCAACGCGAAGGCACTCGCTGTGGTATGTTCCATTCCCTGTTCTTCCCTCCATTGCTGTACCTCGTGCACTTGTTTTACATCACCAACGTTGGCAGCGGTTGCAACAAGCATGTCAAACAACGGTTTCTTCAACGGAACTCCATTCACTCGCATCTCCTTCGCCAGTTGAAACAAAAGCTCCGTATTCCCAGCTTCTTTGCAAGTGCGAAGAATGAACTCAGCCGAGACAGGGGTAGGGAAAACCTCATTGGAAACCATTGTCCGGAGCACTCTCAGCATAAGCTTCGTATCTTTCTGACCTAAGGCGTGTTTCAGAAGCAGATGCGCTTGATCCAGACACGGTGTAAATCCATACACGTTTCGCTTCTTCAAAGTCTGCAGCGCGGCTCGGGAATCGCCGGACCGTATGCACGCCTCCGCCATCAACAGGGCGATGTGGTTACTGTAATTCGACAACTGTCGACCTTGAACGGCCTTCAGCGTTCGCAAACGGCCAACAACATCGAACGCCAGTTTCACGTCGGCAGGGGTGCCGCAATTCTGCAGCAGAGAAGGCAACAAAGAAGCCTGCGGCATGCGCTTTTGACGAATCGAGTCGTTTAGCTCCTTGTACACGCGCTCTACCTCGGGGCTCCCTGCCTCGGGTGGCTCCTCCGCGACGGCGGCCTCGGAAGAGTACAGTCGTGCCAAATGCGGAGGGGCGATCCGTGACAATGCGGGGGACGATGTGACATCCCGAACTCGTCCAACCACACTCTCATGTTGTTGTTGCCCTAATGCGAAAGAGGGAGGAGAAAGAGAATTGCACCACCGACGAAGCGCGATGCTCACACTTCGTGTACCCCGCATCGCGATCACCGCGCCTCGAGCTTCGAAATCAAGCTGCGAACCAAATTCTGTGCTTCAAAACGCACACTCGATTGAATGCGCAGGGCCTGTCTCTCCATCCCCCGATCCTTGCAACCAAACTCTTCCTCTTGCTTAAACCCTAGAAGCCCTAATGGATGAATGAATTCCTCAACGAACGTCGGTGTCATGCGGATGAAATACTCTCTATTCAAGAAATAATGGATAGTAAGGTTAGGGGTACAATTGCCGTCAGTTTAAGCATTTCAACCTACACGGAGTGCTCATTTTTAATGATAAAAATTGCAGCACATAAAATTTTGACGAAGCTTAATTTTTAACCCCTAAAGGTTTGAACATGCCTTTGCGGCCAATAGAATACGTTGTATTTTGGTTGTATTTGGAATGAATCCACACCTTCAATGAGTTTGAGTTCAAAAGAGAAGCTGAAATTTAGATCGATGTGGTTCTTCTAATGAGCTACTGAGATCTTCATTTTGAGTTTTTGTCAGTAGCAAATCCCGATTATACGACAGCGTATATACTATCCCCATGGGACGTTCAGGGGTTAAGTAATTTTTTCACAATGTATGATTTTGTTATAAATTTTCAAACTTAATATACATAGACCACTATTGATGTTAGTAGGTGTATCAATTACTATTTTTCATTTCTAGTCCAATCAGATTGCTAACTTGGTATTCATAATTAATGCTAGTGATAACTAGATTGGGAACTCTTGGAGTTGAAACATGTGCTTTTATAGGTGACCATACTTGGTACCTCACACTTTGTGGTGCTTTTACCTTAAGTGCCTGTTGAAGATTAGTGAGATTTGAGTGGCATTTGCAAGGAGAGAGGGATGAGCGACACTTGAGGGGTGAGAATTAGGTTTTTATATTGCAAATTTGACTTCTTCATAGGAATTACATCAATGTGGTCATGGTATTGAGCAACATGCTTGAGAGGAGCTTCTCCTTTAACTATAGATGATAGTGAGCATTTTTCGGAAAGATAAGTAAGAAGCACTTTAACCACATATATTTTTTGAACAATTACTCTCCATTAACACTATTTTCTCATTGTTTATTACCCATTCCTACACTTATCACATGGAGAATATCCGTTTATTATGTTTTTCATTTGGAAATAAACAAATTATTTCAAGTAGATGAACTCACAACCAAATGGTTTTTTTTTGCACTATAGTTGTGCTTCATGCATACAATGGAAGGTGGCCCCTCCAAATTTAGACCATTGTAATTGTGCCACAACATTGAAGTTTGACTTCAAGGTGAAACAAAAAAAACCCAAGTGATGCCTTGAGAATTTTTTTTAATGATAAAGAATTCAAACTTTGAAACACTTATATTAGAAGTGTATTAAAAACCCCACATCAAATAGACCAATAAAAATTAAGATTCAGACATTTGACAACTAAAATATCTCCTGTATAACCTCCATTACTAAATTAAAAACACAACAAATTAACTTCATATTTGTCGAAAAAAAAATGATTGCTAGAATAAAACTTCAAGCAATTATATGATTTAACATACTTTTTTTTTATGTGCATTGAAAAAATGTGAGGCCTCTAAATGAATGCCAAAACCTTGTGCAAAAAGATATTGGGTTTTTTCACACTAGGGTGTCATAGTTCTCAACAAAAAATGTTTCTAATCTTGTAAATCAATTGCATTAATGACGTAATATAATAAATAGGAAAAATACCCAAAAATACCAATACAATAAAACAGAAAATTTAATATATTTTTCAAAAATATTTTATATTATTTTTGGATTTTTTAGAACATTCTTGTACTCATTTGAAATATTCCTCCTTATGTCATTTAATCTGCTTACAAACCACATTAAATGCATATTCCAACCATACCATAGGCTCCGTTTTAATTAGCCAACCAAGCTTGCAAGAATTTTTTTGGGATCTTGTCATTTTGAGGGGTGTTTAATGTAAATGAACAAATATTGCCGCCATAAACCTCTAATATCCACCTTGTTTACAAAATCTTTTGGAATCTTTTTTGAATTCAATACCTTTATGTTATTGGAATTGAGGAAAATTATTTCCATTGCTATATCTTCAATGAAACGTATGAATTAAGGCAACGTCATTTATTCTACAACGTCATTGAATGCAATGTATTACATTTTGGTCCAAATACTATTGTATATTATTTTTTAAAATTATTAATATACATACAATCCTAAAATACCTTTTCAGTGTAGTTAAATTTTTGCGAAAAAAATAATTTCGATGATCAATATTTTGCTTGTTGTGCAATGTCACACTACACATTTTGAACGCCCCTCCATGAAAACACCTTATTAAAATAATAAATAAATAAATAAAAGTCAACTTGACATGGCCAAACTAGCGCCATGTCATATTGGATTTGTATTATTTAATTATTTATATAATATTATATAATATTATTATTGTTGTGTTTTTTTGCATGAGATTTTGGTAGCTCTTTCGAGGCCTCAGATTTCATCTAATGTGATCATTTGCAATTGTGGAAGTGCCGTATAGAGGTAGTGTGTGATATTGTATACATTTCTTTTGTGAGTTTGTGAGTGAAGTAACATTGCTAAGGTTTATAAAATGTGTAGGTAGGTGACTTGGATTACATTTTAGGGTTTTTCATCCCAATTATATGAACTTCTCCCCGCTTCACACGTACATTCTTGTGTTTTGTATTTCTGTTGGAGGCTTATTTTGTGTTTTGCTTGACGTTAACCCTTTAAGGACTGGTCGACCGTTTTTGGGTTGATTTCCATTGATTTCATCAAATACTCAATGAAAAATTGGGAATTAAAAAATTCATGCCAAACCCCAAAGGTGCATGTCCTCAATAGGGAGCTGCTGGATTTTATTGCGGTGGAATCCAAAAAAATTTAGTGTCAGATACAAAGTAAAACGTGGGAGCCACATGAGTTTTCTGGGGTCTCAAAAAGTGTCCATATTTTTTGAAAATTGTCCCATGTGATAAATTGCAAGTTTCATGATCTATGCAAAAAAAATTGAGCTCAATTAACACATCTTATAGCAATTGGCACATGCCCAAACATCCGGTATCTAGCGACAATGTTCATGGTACTTTTATTTTCTACTATTATAGTCTACTAATCTGTACGGTGGATTCGAAGAAAATTTGTGTGAAAAATACATAAGACCACACATGCTCACTTTGTACGGTCAGATCTACTAGCGGAAACCCACGCTTTCCAGAATAGTTCGCCAAAGCCCTTATTTGCTCAAAATGTTGCCCACCCCCAAAATCAACCAAAGTCCTTAACCCTTAAACGTCAAGAGGGCCTGAATGGGGCAGCCCGGAAGGAATCTAAGTTTTTTTGGGGAAAAAACATAAAAATAAAAAATAAAATTGTAAAAACGGCTCTGCAATGCACTGCTGGCTAGCACTGTAGCACTGTAGCACTGCGGCACTACTGAACTTCAGCTGTCCCAACCTCAAAACTTGTTCAATTTGATAACTTTGATTGCTTACCAACGATTCCACAATCTCTCAAAAGAGGCGAAAATTTGGAATCTAGATCGCTTTTTTAGTAGCTTTCCAACGCAACAAGTCTCGCTTGATTTGGTTGAGAAATGAAACTTTTTTCTCCAATTATTCCTTTATACCAAACCCGTGGGGCTTGCTTTGACGTTTAAGGGTTAAACGGTTAACATAGTTAACTCCTAAGTGCCCAAGTATGTATATTTTGCATGATGTAGAGAAGCAAACTTTGTTTTTTCATCCATCAGTTACTTTTTGGAGTGTGAATTTTTTACTAAATTTTCTATGGGAAGTTAGCTTCATGCACCGTGTGATCCAATTAAAAAGTTGGTGATTTGTGAAATTTTTTATGTCTTATTTTATGTTGCAATGTTTCACCAAAATTTCAAAGATTTTAGTCTAAAAGTGCTCTTGAAAAAATCAACTCATAAATTAAGCAAACAAAAAATCTCCACAAAACACTTCATTTAAAGTATTGCATTTCATCCCATCACAACAAATTGTCAATATCTTATTTGTAATCAAATTACAAAATAATTTTGAATTTTAAGTTTCAAATTTTATAGGAAAATATTGGTGATAGCAATGACAGATCTAATTATATGGATAGAATCCAAAATTTATAATCTTCCCAATTTGGACAGGGGTGAGGACGTTTAGGGGTTAAGTGCTTGGAAGTTATGTCCTAAAAATACTTTGATTTGCACCATTAAAACATATCATTGCCTATGACTCTTTTCTTTCCAGTGAATTGATACAATAACTTTGATGAAGCAATGTTAGGCCTCAACATCATTGAAAGATGAGTTCTTGTTTTCCTTGAATGAATTTTGTCTTGTTTTCTATGGATTATTACTTTTTAACTGAGGAAGTGAGTACGAGAATATGAAGTGTTTTCAGAGAATTGATCATCCATTTAGAGAATACCTCAAATTTCAAAGAATTTAAAAAATCATTCTCTCTGCCCGTCCAAACTAAGAATTGCAGCTGCATGAGGCTTCAATTTCACATAAAGGAGGGTTAGCGTCAAGAGCTCTTCAACTGCATCGACCGACATAATTGACCTCAAACACAAGACTTGTTCAGTGTGGCAATGATCTGCTAGGTTACCAGCCATGTGAACCTCCGTATTTGAGATATGAAATCTTTGAGATATGAAATTCAGGTTGTCTGTGGAAGACTCGTTAAGAATTTAGGATTTCACTGATTTTTAATGATTTCCATGCGACTTCCAATATTTGATGGGTTCGTACATTTTTCGCACGGATTTTACACTAAGATTGATTGTCCTAAAACCACCAACTTAAGCAATCTGGCCTATTTTTGGCAGTGCTAAATTCGGAAAAAAATATGACCGCATTTGAAATAGGTTTTGATGAGGATTGCAAAAAAATTCAACATCTTATTCACATTTGTCAATTTTATACAAAATTCCAAAGTGGAAAGTAACTTCTGACACAAATCAAACCTCTATGTTTTCCCATGTTCACACCATGTGGTACTAACTTTCACTCATATTAGAGTTATTTGTAGAGGCATCTGGTCTTTTGTCCTCCTTTTTTCATGGACCAGAGCTGGTCGTCATCAATCTGACACCACTCCTCCTCACGGTCCCACCCCACTACCCAATTCTTCTCCCTCCCTCCAAATTTTTATGAATAAAAATTTCAATCTATCCAATGTTTTATTCTCAGTCTACAATGAGATCATGCCGATCCTGTCCTTTCCAAATTATAGGTCAAAAACTCAAGTTTTGAGGGACTTTACAAATAACTCTAATGATACCCAAAACCACCAACTATTTCTTTGCAATGCTTGACGTGCCATTAGTCTCCTTGAATAGTGAAATTGGTGGTTTTGGGTCTCAATTGTGGAGGCTCCAAGAAAAGTCTACATGTCATAAGTGCAGGAGGTGGTGATTTTAGGACATCATACCTTAATTATGCACTGAATTCGTATAACTTTTACATTCACTCTTTTTGTTATCTTACACAATGCAGAATCCGTGCACAGTTAGCGTGAAATCCGTGCAAAAAATGTACAAACCCATGAAATATCGGATGCCGCACAGAAATCATTTAAAATCCGTGGGGTCCTAAATTCCTAATGGATACTCTATCCCTCCTGCCCAACGAGTCTACATGAGCATAAATAAAATCTCATAAGAACTACACTACGAACTGCTGTAGAACCCAGTGCAAGTGGTCAAGTAGGAGTCGCATCTGTAATCTGTGTGAAATTTAAAGATGCTGACTAATCAATGAATCATCTCAAAACAATTGTGATATATAGCTACTCGTTTAGATAATTTCATGTCCCAGATTGCACTCTTACCTTGAAGTAAACTCCTGCACAGTTTGAGCTCAACGTGCACTGCTGCTCAAGCTCATCCTTATGAGCCAGTTTTAGTTTGAAGACCTTAGACTTTCTCCTACCATGCCAACCCAATTCCTAACGTGAGTTCCAAAAACGTTTTGAAATTTACTTTATTCTGGATTAATCTCAACGGTGGGTTTAAAGCAAGGACCCACATGCTCATTAGAAAGAACTGATTGAATCTACAGTTGTCCAACCGCTGAGAGGGATCATAAAAGTACTCTTCCCAAAGATGTTACAGGCTCTTCAGTTAATCTGCATACAAACAACCAAAGGTAAAATCTACATTACCATGACCTAAAATCGCCAAAGCTAAGAAGCAAGGCTATATCGATAGACTGCAGAGGAAGTAAAAGCCAATAACTCATTTAACCTGAAATAAGAAGTCGGTCGAAAGAAAAGTCTTGAAAAAGAAATTATCAAAAATACGCCGGAGGCAAATCAATGCCGTGTCTACACTGGGGTTGAAAGACATCAATCTGGTTTTCCTACCAAGCAACTGCATCACAATTGTAGTGCACGCACAATCACTCATCTTGTACACAAAACTTAACCCTTAAAAGGACATATGCTTTCCCAATTCCACACCCAAAATCTCTTTTAAACTCCATTTTAAGCATGATTCTCTTTCTAATTACCCCTCAAAGGTGCTCGGTTTGGCATTTAATAAACCCCATTTGATGCAACGGAGTAGAAGCTATGAGCAAGATTCTCCCAAAATATTATCCAGTCCGTGGGGCTTGCAAAGTCGTTTCAGTCTTAGACTGGTACTGCCCACAGGGCTGTAGAATAGCATGTATTGGTTCAATTATTGAGATGAAAACTAACTAGCGAATTAATTCCTTCCACGACCGAAACAGCACATTGTACCAAGATGACAATCAACACTTAAGAACAAGAAAAAAAAAATTCTCCAGAGGAGAAGTCACCAGCTAGATCACATGCTTTAACTCTCACAAACGGTATAGATTATAAACTCAAAGAGTATTTCTAAAAAATTGAAGAACACAGCTTACAATGGCACATATAACAACAAAAGCCTTCCAGGATCTCCAAGTTCAAAAGAAGTGCAGAATAAAATAATACCACCAGCAAGAGATTCCTGCTCACGTACCAAAAGAGTTTGCCGCATTTGATGGTCTTCAAGCTGGGACGACTCAGTGGACTCCCTTGCATTGGTCTCACTTGACCTCCTCATGAGTCAGGGTTTAGGGTTTAAGGGCACACTTGTCAAGAGGGAGCACACAGACATGCTCAAGCTCTCACTTGACCTCCTCATGAGTCAGGGTTTAGGGTTTAAGGGCACACTTGTCAAGAGGGAGCACACAGGCATGCTCAAGCTCTAGTGATCATGGGTAGCAGTGGACACCTTCATCTGTTTCGACTTGGACATCAGTGGGTATAAGCGAAGGTCAGCAATATGTTTGATTGGCTATTGTAGACAAAATCAATTAGGGCAGCTAAAGTGCACGATGATTGGCATGTCTACGATAACACCCGTATAAAAAAGGAGGGCGGCTCTCTTCCAATTTTCTCTCCGAAGTATGTCTTCTGCTGAAGCATTGACTATCGTGGTATGAGACTCTCCGTTGGATTCCAAACAAACTTTGAGGTCATATTTCACGGCATGGTCTTCAAAAGTAGTGCAAAAAAACAAATTTCCAAGGGTTTCGATAGTTTCCCTATGGAGCAGTAACTTAACCTTCTGATCGACATCTTTCACCAACACAAATCGAGTCGGAACTGAAACTGAACGTGCATTGATTCGGAATTTTCCTTCACGAAGTCCTGGGGTGGTGCCCAATCGAAGTGGAACCGTTTTCACTTTGTGCGTAATCTCCAAGTGCTGCGGTAATGTGCGCTTGGGACCCTCGTGCAAGCATTCAGGAACTGGGCATGGACAAGGGCGGTAACCACACAAACTCTTGATGTGTTCTTCTCTGCTGCTGTACTTCAACATTTGTTCGCAACCATGGGAAGCATGCTCACACCTCACTTGCAAGGACTCTAAGATCTTCTCAGCCAGTAAGTTTCGAGTAACACCAATCGTTTCTGAACAGGAAGGGCATCTGGAGATCTTCGCTTGACACGCTGAACAGAGCGGATGCCCATTCTGGCACTAAACGAACCACACAACAGATCCCCCGTCCCAAAGTTATTGTCCAACTTGTTTGCTTGGTATTTCTTTGAGCCAATTTCATAGATCATATTGTAAGAAACATGATTAAAAAAGGTTCCAAATTATGTCACTAGAATGATTGAAGAACATTGCATGTGTTCATTGCAACCTAAATAAAATTAGCCACAAGGAAGTATTTTCTTGACCTACTTAAAAAAGCACTTTCAAACATGACTTTCAAACATGACTTTCAAACATGACTTTCAAACATGACAATAACTTTGGGACGGAGGGAGTATTACGTAAGGCATCGTTATCATGGGATGCAATGAATCAGATGAAAACTGAGCAGCCTTTGAATTCGGCATGAGTCTGAAAATGTGGTGTGTACCTGGTACACCGGTGAACAGAGGGGCTCAGTGCAGATGGGGCACTCGAGAATGTCGAGATCCAGATCGCAAAGGGGCCTCACATTCCTGCCTGCATTTGAAGGGGAGGACGATGTTTCTCGCATCCGCTTCCCATACACTTTGAGCTGTTCCATAGCGAGGCTAGCTGCTCACCCGGTCCTGGTGGTTTTCGGCTCACCCACGCGCTTCGTAAGCCTCTCGATCTGCTGCTACACCATTAACCACCAAGCTCAAATCTGAGAAGAAAACCACCTGGCTTCCCTCATGCTGTCAAATCAAACCCTAACCCAAAATCGAACCCAAAACCAAAGCTAAGGGCCGCTTCACACTATGGTCGAAGGTCGAGAGGCCGTCGGTTTCCACCAATCAAATTGCAAGAAACCATGGTTTCGGCCTCTCGACCCTTCACACTAGAGGCCAAAGTCCAAAGGCCGTGGACCTCCAAAATGCTTTCATGGCAACACTTTTTGATCAAGGTGACGGCCTTTCGAGCGGAAGTTTGGGTCTTACATTTTGCAAGACCCGTAGCTATGGTCGAGAGGCCGTCGATTTCTTTTCATAAAAAATGAAAATTGTATTTAATGCCTATTTTCAGTAGATTTCTTTGGACTCTCAATCCCACGGCCTCTCGACTTGGACGGCCATAGTGTGAAGCGGCCCTAAGTAAGCGCTCTCAAACTCGAAGAAACATGCCTGCAAACCTATCAGCCAGCTACAGTTGAAAAATTATTGTAGCATTAAAAGCATTCCCAGCAGCAAAGGCGGCTGCAATCCGAATCTGAGTGGACGAACTCTGTTGGAACAGTTGCATTGGTGCGATGATTTCGAGTTTCGCTGCATCAATAAACTTGGAATGTTTGCTTCAGAGTTCACTCTTCTGCATCTTTGGAATCCTGGATGCTTGCTTACAGTTTCTTACCAGTCATCCCGAAACTGGCTAAAATTAGCTGGATTTCTACCCAAAAAATGGGGCTGCTAAACATACAAAGAAAGAAAATGAAAAAAAATTTGGAATGTAGCAAGGATGCTCATCATGATATAAATATGTAGCAACTTCATGAGGTGATATCCGTGGATATCATCATGGTATCACCTTAATATATCGAGGGTATTGCCGGATATTATAGAGGTATCGTGAGTATTGTATGCACTCGGTAAGCACAGGGCACCTTGTCACATTCACCAGGTAGTAAATGGTACAAGAATGATGGTGAATTTGTGGTGAACACTTGCTAGATTGAAGTGGTTGCTCAATTTAGTAAGTGTTCACCACGAATTTACCATCATTTTTGTACCATTTACTTGGCAGTGAATTGGCCTGTGTAGCAAAAGTAGATACCATTTACTGTATGTGGGAGGTCGCATAATGTTCTAAATGTTATAAAGTGGTTCTGGGATCACTGTTTCTTACAAGCTGTTGATCGCATTCGTTAGGGCTACCGAAGGCGGAATCATTTGTTGCAATCTTATGTAGTGAAAGAAACAAAGATTGAGGTCCGAATTGCCTTCTTTGCAATGCCTTACAGTAGTAAATACATGCACCGGTAGTGCTTCTATAAGGGAGCTCTACATGGCTAATTCGATCCGTGATGGCCCATTCACACGAGTCACTTGAAGTTGGGAATCCGCGTCAGTCAAGGTAAGTACATAGTGAAAAATCATAGTTTAATGCAATTTACAGTGATGAAGACTCAAGTAAATAGTTTCACAACGTAAGAAAGGAATGACAGTGAACTTGCGGCAGCAAAATGCAATTGAATAGTGCTTGCACAGTGTTCGCAGCAATATAAAACAAGTTCAGAATAATAAATCATTCTTTCAATTTACCCACCCAAAATTCAAGAACGCAGACGGACTTTGCGTCGGATTTCTTGTATGAATGGGCCATAAGAGATACATAATGTAGTTCCTCACCAACATCACTCAATTAGACTGTGAAAATAGAGAAATACTAGCACAAATTTGTTGCATTGCAACAATGAACATAAGAGAATATACACTTACTCAAAATATTGAGTCTATGTTTTAGTTTGTCAACTTTAGAGAGCTACATCTAGCATTGTAGAAGCTATTTAATTTTAAAAATTGTGATAATTTTGAAAACAAAATTATGTAGATTCATGCCACATAACCCCAATCTCACTACAGGTGGTCGAATTTGAGAGTGAGAGCACGAAGAGAGGCAGCCTTTAAGGTTGGATGACCTATAACCACCAACTTAACCTTGCTAACCTATTTATAGCGCTTATATATGTGGTAATTTATTTTTTGCAGATTCAAAATAGGATTTCATGAATATTGCAATTGTCGCGACCATTTATTTCTTCATATTGAAATTGCTACAAATTTTCAAAGTGGAAAGTAAGCCGTGACCCATTCCTTGACATATGAAACTCCCTACTTCCACACTAAGTTGTGCTAATGACCACTTGTGAAAGTACCCATCATTGTGAGCACAAGAGACTAAATATTGAAAATTGAAAACTACTCTACTGATAACCAAAAGTCAAGTTGGCTGCAACCTAAAAGCACTACGACCAGCAAGAGATATGTTCACGACGTTTACATATTAGATACTACCATATACATAACTTGACATGCTAGAGATATGTTCATGACGTCAACCCATATTGGCGGCTTGACTCACCAAAATCCACTCCTTCTCTTCCTTAACCCCTAAATGACGGAGGGGGTAAGGGCAAAACATAAATGTGTTATAAAAAATTATTTCTTCAACTTTGATGAAGTTTGGTCCTAAAAGAGAAAATGAGGAGCATGATGTTTAGTAATCATCTATACGGTCAAATTTCAAAAAATAGCTTTTGATCTTCTCATAATGAATTTAGAAACATTTAACTTCAAATATTTATCAAAATTACAAATTTTATTTTTAGAATTTGAAATTTGTTATGATTCGTTAAAAATAAACATTCTATTCTAAAATTAGAAAAATCAAAATTTTCATAGGAGAGAACATCATTACTTTCCCCAAATAGTAAATTTTCGAACACTAGATAATGTAGAAGCGTTTGTTTTTGAAAATTTCTCCCCGGTGGAGTTTAACTTGGATCGGCATGATTCAAATTGGGTTGGAAAGTGGACTTGATTCATTATTTGAGAATATTTTTTTTTTTTTATAAAAATGTTTTTTTCATCTCGGGCAGCCTACAGAAAAAGGACAACAACCATAAAATGGTTGATCCGTCACTTAGGGGTTAATTATAAACTAACTTCCCAAAAATTACAGAAATGGGGTGGACGGTTGGCGGTGTTGGGACACATAAGACAACCGGTTTTAGGGTTGGTGGTGATAATAGGTTATCCAACCTTATAGACTTAATTTTTTGAGCAGTTTTGAATCAACTTGTGATGAGTGAAATTTTGTCAATTTTAATCAATTTTGATTGATTTTTGTGGGTGGTGTTTTATTTGAAGGCGTACAAATTTTCTAGTGGGTCCAAAGAAGTTATAAGACACAACGAGGCCAATTTCAAACGAAAAAGAGTTGAACGTAGTTGCGCTTTTGCAGAAGAATTTCAGTAGTAGAAAAGTAGCACAAGTTGTGGAATTGTCGCAGTCTACAATGAATAGGATTAGAAAGAAATGCTTTGAGAACATTGACATGTTAAAAAGAAGGCGTTCAAAGGCTCTCAACACCTATGAGAAGAAATTTGTTGTGAGTTCAATGATTGTAGGTAGGTTAGAGAATGTAGTTCAAGCAATGAGAACACTCAAGACTGAGACATGAGTGGATGTTTGTGTTGAAATAGTGAGAAATGCCTTGAAAGATATAGGTTTAGGGGCAACAAAGAAGGTTTCCAAGCCAACTTTGTTTGCTAAGAATGTAAAAGATAGATTGGCTTTTGCTAAAACACACAAGTATTGGATAGTTAATGATTGGGAGAGGATCGTTTTTAGTGATGAGACAAGAATCAATCGTTTTAATTTCAATAGAAGAACTTGGTGTTGGATTCGTGATAAAAGAGACCTTTCAAATCATGCTATCAAATAAACTGTGAAACATGGAGGAAGTTCTGTTCTGTTTTGCCGTTGATTAATTTCAAGAGGAATAGGTAATGTGTACAAGAAAGATGAGAGGACAAATGCTACAAATTATCTTGTGCTGTTACACGAGGAATTATATATTACATTAGTAGATTTTAATTTTCATCTAGCTGAAGTTATTTTTCAACAAGATAAATAATGCTCATGTGCATGCGGCTAAGATTGTTCAAGAATGGTTTTGGGAGCAACCATATGATGTTATGAAGTGGCCAGCTCAATCTCCCGACATGAATCCCATTGGGCTTTTGTGAAACGGAGATTGAATTATTAACCCATTGCTCCAAAGAATCTTCATAAATTGAAGTCCACATAGAACTTAATTACTCAAAGCTACTAAAAAAATTATGAGGCCCAATTTAGGCTCTTTGATATTTTAGGGGTTAATGAATATCTACGAAAAATTATGTATCATTTAATAAAGTTAATCAAAAAGAAAAGAGAATACATGTTAGGTGAGGTGAGTCTAACCCCTATCTAACACAACCAAACAAACTGGCATGGTTTCTAAAGAATTAAAAATAGAAAGGAGGGTGAACTAGTTTTTCTGTCACAAAGGTGACGAAACTGAGACTAAGGTATGTTCAGAGAGAGCCAAGGCTTGGAGGCGATGGCCCACATCCATTTTGAGATTAGGTGGCTTTAACAATTTGGATTGACTTGCAAAGCTCATATCCAAAATTGAAGTTGGAGGGTGTAGGGTTCACTATTTGCTTCAATTTCGGTTACACTCAAAGAGGACATAGACTCTAGTTTCCTGATATTTTGGAGGCCAAATTACTTATTCTGGTTTTGGTTAACTCAAATGGGATTTCTCTAGAACCTTTGGCGGTCTTGGATGAATGGAGACAAAAAGTGCCCCCTATTTTTGTCCGGTTCAGGCCCCATCTTAATAAACAACCCACTCCTCCAATGGTTTCTTATTCCCAAGTAAGTTCTCCAAATTATCAAAAATAATTGCCAAAAAAAGCACCGAAGGTGTTGAAAATTAAAATTTTAGAAAAAGGAGAGGTGGATGAATAGTGCCCGCATTCAAGACCACCGGGATTTAGAGACGGGGACTCAAATGTGATGCTTCAAATATGCAACTTGTAGGGCTTTGACTTTTACAAAACCCGTGAGAACCTTTTAGGGTTTAGGGTTTAGCGTTTAGCTAGTGCAATTCAGAGTTGCTGGTGGAAAGAAGACAGATTTCCGACACGTGAGGCTGCCATTGCCACCAATCCTCAGGCTCTCACTCTTTTGCCAAACTGGAAGCATGCAAGCTGCTTCGATGGCCCACATTCCCTTTGACAATAGACTAGCAGATTGCTGTCAAGCACCAGAGCAGGCCACCACCTTCTTCCATTTCTATTACAACCGTCAGTCCACGCACGTCACACATGTGCGCATTGCTCACTCACGCCACGCGGGGCCCCTGATCTGCCCTTTCATCCAGCGGCTCCGTCCATTCCATCAACCCAACTCGCAGTCCTCGAGGAAACATTAAAACATTAGCTTCATTGAAACATCAACACACAGCTCAAGTGTTTGATTAATTTCCACTCTCGGTACACTACGTTTTGAAATTTAGGTGTGGTATTCGGATCCTTCTTCGTTTTGAGTTTTGTTTGCAGAGCTATGAATACTTCTTCTTCACTTCGTTTGGGTCACACCACCATCCCATGCAGGAACGCCAGCTCTGGAGACGTCGTCTCTTTTGTTTCGTTTCAAAGAGTAGGCCGAATTCATGCAGGGGAGAAAGAACTTGTGAGGAACCAGTTTCGTGGGATCAAAGTCGGTGCAAGAGGCGCACATGTAGGCCGAGGGTTAGTTGCTAGTGGTAATGGCAGTAAATGGAGCGCAGGCACTTGGCTTGATAACAAGTAAGAACTTCTCACTCTCTGCTCTCATTTCGTTCCTTTTAAGGGTAAGGAAGAGGATACTCTCTCCGTCCCAAAGTTATTGTCATGTTCGAAAGTGCTTTTTTAAGTAGGTCAAAAAAATACTTCCTTGTGCCTAATTTTATTTAGGTTGCAATGAACACATGCAATGTTCTTCTATCATTCTAGTGACATAATTTGGAACCTTTTCTAACATGATCAATGAAATTGGCTCAAAGAAATACCAAACAAATTTGTATGACTATAACTTTGGGACGGAGGGAGTACTATTTACGGCATTTTTGTCATGTGGTTGGGGTGTGCTTTGATTGGAGAGAGCCAAACTCTGTTTAGATCAAATTTTCATCTGATGATTTCTTGGGCAACTTCATTTCCATTCCAAGACCATATCTAATTGACGGGCAACCAAGTGTTGATTGGAAGAGATTTTAGCATTAGCAGCACAGATGCAGTTTGTGATTGATGAGCTCACAGGGGATTTGACTGATGACTCTCTCTGCAGGGCAAGTGTGGATTGCGAGATTTCCGTTGCAGATGCATGGGAGCTGTGGAATGACCGTGAGAAGATTCCCCAGTGGATGAAATGGATTGACAACGTCACGGTACAATCTCTAATTGCCTCTTTCCATTTAGACATTAACTGAAAAGAAGCCCATCTAACCTCCCTTTTTGCTATACTTCTAACCTCTCTTTTGAGCTATACTTGGATTGAATAGTGTCGTGTCATAGCTTGTCCCCTTGTGGGCCATGGATTTGGAGGTTTGGTAGAAGGTGTGGGAGTCATTGCGAGGTGTGGAGAATAATGACAGTGGCTTGCTTTAGATTGTCTCCCAACTCATCATGAACTAGTTTTTGGTCTATTTATATTTCAATATGAGTTCAAGAGGAGTTTAAGAGGAATTTGCTAAAACTTTATTCTTTGAGCTGACTTTTCGGTTAACTCTATTGTGTCATTCTCCATCATACGCGATTTAACCCCTAAAGGACCAAAAATCCCAAATTGGGCTCCATGTGTTTTTTAAACAGTCTTGAGTAGGTTCTATTTGGACTTCCTCTTGTTCAAATTTTCTTTTGTTTTTGACCAACACATATGCTGAGCTTCACTAGTTCTGGCGATATCAATGTGCACCCTTCTGAATTATGTTTTTCCACAACATGATCAATTTAAAACTGTGAATCCTTGGTCCTTTTAAGGGTTGATCATTTTCAATTGGGATGCGGGGTCAGGTTTCGAAGCAGAAGCCGGATTTCTCCAAATGGACACTCCGGTATCATGCTTTTGGTAGAGATTTTGAGTTTTCGTGGTTGGCTCGGAATATGGAGGTAAAGATATAGCCTCTTATATTTGTTTGGGGTTATTCCTGTTATTCATATTGTCTCTTATTATTTACACTGTGCTGGCTGTAATCAATTGTCCCTCTAGGATATTTTAGAGGTGTTGATGAAGATTTGGAATGGTTCATTCATTTCCATGGTTTTTTTGCAGCCTGTACATCACCAGAAGATTCACTGGCGGTCAGTGGATGGTCTCCCAAACAGGTTAGTGAGTATTATGCAGTTTTCATGCATTGGGAGTACACATATAATGGAAACCAATTGTCACTTTGAGACCATCCTTAACCCTTAAACGACATTGCGAGCCCCACGGGCTTGGTTATATTTTGGGAGAATCTTGCTCATAACTTCTACTCCAGTGCACCAAATGGGGTTTTTAAAATGCCAAACCGAGCACCTTAGAGAGATCTATATTTCTTTAGAATAGAGCCCAAGTAAATTAAAAACAGAATCATGCTTAAAATGGAATTTAAAAGAGATTTTGGGTGTGGTATCAGGAAAGCATATGTCGTTTAAGGGTTAACGCAACACTGTAAAAGGGGCGGCATAAATGAGAAATGTCGCCTCTTTTATAGTCTTGCATTTAGGATGCTCTTACATATGTAGATCTTTGGGTACAAGGGTCAAATTTGTTTTAGATCAAACTTTATTGAACTTCTTATGCAATTTCAAAGGAGGTTGTAGACCACAATAAGTAATAGCAGACAACCTTATTTCCATTTAAAGATCAGTGGTCATAGGCATTTAGCCAAGTCATGCTTACATCACTGGCTAATAAGTCCAACTAAGTGTATGAATAGATGAGTTGCTGGGGTTAATCAGAGTTGTTGGTTTAGGGTTTCTCTAGAGACCTTAACATCCATATTACAACAGCATTCAGTTCATACCTTTCCTTTTGTCTTTAAAGCTATTACGTTTTGCGAATGCAGGGGTGCAGTGCAATTTTTCCCTCAAGGACCCAATGCATGTAAAGTACAGGTGGGTTAGTTCATCTTCATTATGAATTAGTTCAACTTTTTCACCATCCTCATTATACAAGTGTAAGTTTGTTCTAAATTCATGCACAGTGATTACCTTTGCTAAAGGTTAAGTTGATGATTGTTTTTAATCTTTTATTGCAGTTAACGATATCATACGAGTTGCCAGATATCATGGCTCCACTTGGCACGGTGAATTCAACTAACCTTCCTTTGCTTGGAATTACATCGAGACTTCTTTTTGTTCAATTTTTAAATTTTTTTCACAACTTCGTGCAATGTTCTTTGCTGATTATGGTGATATAAAAACCGTCTCCATCTGAATTGTATTTTTCACAATATGATCAATTGAATTGGTCATTGTTAAACCATGAATCCTTGATCTTTAGGGGTTCTCTAATAATGTGAATAAAACTTCCTTGCCTTCAATATCCTATAGAACAGCAGGTCTATATGGCAGGTTCTCTATCCTACTGTACTTACCATGTAAACACATTTTGAGTTTGTAATGTTTTGCTCTGTAGCTCTGATCTAGTGGGGATTATTTTTTAATTTTTTAATTTTTTTTGTGTGTGTGCAGGCTGTTGGACCGATTGTTGAAAGTGTATTGAAGAACGATTTGAACCGGTTTGCTAAACTTTCCAAGTCCAAGCAACTCGCACGCGTGTAGATGGACGAAAAATGAGGGTTTGTAAAAATTAGTGTATATATGTACATTCTTTCACTTATGCAATTCACTTTAATCTTTTAATGTCTCGATTCAACACTGTTTTCAAAGACTCGTTGTAAATGTTTGACGAAAAACAAAACGGAGTTGATGTACGAAGTTGTAAATGTCAATGTGAAGATTACATCTGTACTGTTGGATTCATCATGTTTTTTATTTATATTTTTTAAACTAATTTTGCAAGGTGTTTTCTTAAAATCCAATTTAAAATCCCAAATTACACCCAAAAAAATAAAAAATAATGTATTGAGATTGAAATAACATGTATTGTTTTTATTCTACTTATTTTGGAAAATCATGTTTAAGGTCTCACTTTTTGAACCAAGGATCATAACATTTAGTAGCCTTTAAAAAGGGTGCCTTTTTGTTTCATCCACCTTTATTTATAGAGTGACCAGTGATTTATAATTGAATGGGTTATTGAATCAAATAAATAATTGTAGAACGTTGTTGAATTGTGATTGAGGAGTGGTTTCAATTACTGTTTATCATGGTGGATTGTTTTTGCTTAATGCCACCTACCCCCATAGTTATTGATGTGATGTAAAATATCCCACATCATTTCATTGGGGGAATGAAATAATGTGGGATATTCCACATCATTTTGTTGGAGGAATGTAGTACTCACAAAGGCTATTGAATGTGATGATGAAATTTGACATAAACCAATAGTGTTGTTTTTCAAAAAATCACAATATTTTATTTTGAAGATCTATATTGTACAAATGATAGTCAATTAGTTCAAGAACCAAGAAAAATCTGAATGGATGAAAATTTGTAAAGGACTTAGTGTTAAGAAAGGTTGCAATCTGTTTGTTGTCCTTCTTATGGATGCAGGCATATGAAGGAGTTAAGTCTTTACTTTTCTTGAGTGCAAAAAGTGTAATTATTTAGTGATAAATCTATCCTTGAATTATGTGAAAAATTATGATAAATATAGTAAATGATATCTTGAGAATTTTTAGTGAATGTATTAGAGTTAACCGAAAAGTCAGCTCGAAGAGGAAAGTTTTAACAAACTCTTCTTGAACTCCTTTTGAACTCATATTGAAATATAAATAGACCAAAAACTAGTTCATGATGAGTTGGGAGACAATCTAAAACAAGCCACTGTCATTATTCTCCACACCTCGCAATGACTCCCACACCTTCTACCAAACCTCCAAGCCCATGGCCCACAAGGAGACAATCTATGACATGACACTATTCAACCCAAGTATAGCTCAAAAGAGAGGTTAGAAGTAGAGCAAAAAGGAAGGTTAGATGGGCTTCTTTTCGGTTAACTCTATTACCGATATATTATTGAATTGCTCAGACAACTCTATTCTAGGAAGCAAGTGGGGTTGAACTGCTGACCTATTGGATTGCAGCCAAATGTCCTCCCACTGAGCTAAAACTCCAACTAAGATACATGGTATGGTTGCCGTCAGTTTAAGCATTTCAACCTATATAGAGCGCTGATTTTCAATGCTAAAAATTTGTATCACATAAAATTTTGGATTTAATAACCAATCTCAATTATCAATTAATTTTTTCACAATGTATGATTTTGTTATAAACTTTCAAATTAAATATGCATAGTCCACTATTGATGTTAGTAGGTGTATCAATAATTGCCTTTCATTTCTAGTCTAATTAGATTGCTAATTTGGTATTCATAATTAATGCGCGTGGTAACTAGATTGGGAGCTCTTGAAATTGAAACATGTGCTTTTATAGGTGATTACAATTGGTACCTAACAGTTTCTTTCTCGTGCTTCTACCTTAGTAATGTGTTATTTCACAAAGTTTTGTTCCAATGGCCTTTTGTCCGGTGGACATTGAGTCATCAACATTACGAACGCTTCACGTCGGCTTCAAAAGAGGATTGGAGTTTCTATCTATCTATATATTTTAGAAATAGTTAGAATTGTCAATCAATGTTAGTATCCCATACAATAATACTATCTTCCTAGAATTATGTGGATTTGTAAGATGCACTGATAGTTTAGTTAGTAAGTTTTATTTTTTATTTTTTATTTTTATTTATAAATTTATTGAATAACCGGATGTTTGTTTGGTTGGTGGTTTGGTTAGATCAATATAATTAGTGTATAGTGTAAAAATTGTAGTAATATTATCTTTGTATTTTTTAAGACTCAAATAATAACACTTTGTTTGTTGTCACATACACTTACATATACATATACATACACGTACGTATATATTACAATGAGTACTTAGTGCATAGTCAAAGCCTGACAACCCGGGTTTCTATGGAGCTCTCGCGGTTGGATGTCTCTTCCTCTTCGGTCGCTCCTCGCACCAAGGTACTCGATGTGTCTGATAGTTTGTTGACTAAGTTTTGTAGTTCTTGAATCTTTCCATGTTCAAAAGGTGGGCTACAGACGTAATCTCCAATGGATGGCACAAAATAACAAAATCAATTGGGTGGTTGAATCCACCCCGCGTAAAGGATTACACTTTTGGTCCAAAGTCTTTGATGCAAGCATGCCCAAGTCTACGTCCAGTTACTGCGGAATGCCTATTGGAGTGTTAAAAAAAACACAAAATTCAGAACGTATAACTATCATCGGTCCGAACAGAAAGCGCGTTTATTGGGTGCCCTCGAAAGACCTGAATTACGCACCGGACCCTTTCATGCCCTACCCCAAACTCGGGTGGGTCACTTACTGCATTTTATAAACAACGTGCGGCAGAAAATAGCATGGGTTTTATTCATCATAGGTAAAATTTATAAGAATTTATAAAAAATTTACAAAAAATTTACAAATAAGATAGAATGCAATGAAAGAGTACAGGCCATTATAAATAATTTAGGTACACCACAATTCTGGTCCATTATGATTTTAGTACATATAATTTAGGGGATTGCGAATGGGATTCAATGTATTAAACTGAGTACAGTCTGTTTTGGAGGGGGGGGGGAAACAATTGGAGCACAGTTGGTAGGAAAGGGCGTTAGCTGCGCGGTGGACGAAAAGTAGGTCTAGAAGTGGATGAAAGCTCAGTTCTGTCCACTTGAATTTAAGGTTGCCGTTGGTTTTGAAGGTACTTAGAGTTAGGGTGCACATTTTTGAGAATGTATGAAAGAAGGTTAAGTTCTGGTCATTTTCTTGACGCCATTTTTCTCAAATTTTTAAAGTCATGTTACTTTTAGATTATATTTAAGCTTTTACAAGGAAGATAGCATATAAAAAATTGCATTGGTCACCGTTTTATAAAAAATGATAGAGTCCATAATATAAGCCATTTTTTCCATTAACCCCTAAGCTCCCGAGCGACCATTTTTTGGTCGCTGCCCGGAAAAAACGGGCTGCCCGGAACAAAAAAATATTTTTTGAAAAAATAAAAAATATTTTAAAATACTACATCAAGTCTACTTTCCAACCCAATTTGAATTATGGCAATCCGAGTTAAACTCCACCCGGGAGAATTTTTCAAAGTAGATCACCTCAACATTGTCTTAGTGTTACAAAATTTGCTATTTGGGGAAAGTAATGATGATTCCTCCATCGTTTCTCTTGCTTTTTTGAAGTGTACGATAGATAGCCCAACTTTAACCAATCGTACTAAATTTTGAACTCTAAAATTGAAAATTATAATTTATACAAATTTTCGAAGGTTAATGCTTTTAAATTCATTAAAAAATGATCTAAAGATTATTTAGGAAGTTTGACCGTACGGATAATTTGTAAAGATGATACTCTACATTTTGTCTATTGAACCAACCTTCATCAAACATATGGAAGGCACATATTATAACACATCTATGTTTTGTCCAATACCCTCGGGCTTTTAGGGGTTAAGTAATCATAGGGGTTCTTTTAATTTCAGCTAGGAGGTAAATAGCCCCCCAAAAAACACCCCTCGCCGCACGTGGTACCCAAAATATATGAAGAGTGACCCACCCGAGGCCCCAAATGGATTTCAAAAAACACTCAATTACCTGATCAAATCATGAAAGGATTCACATGGACAACAATCAACCAGCTTAGAAAAACTAACACGTTTCTAAATGAGGCTTGTGTACAATTGGAGATTACGTCTGTAGCCCACCTTTTGAGAGCTGTTGTGTGACTACGTATCTAATGAACACGCTTACCCTCTTTGCATAGATTCTACGAGGTTCACATTTTCACCTTTTTGGCAATGTCCTCATTTTTAGGGTATAGAACAATATTTAAAAAAGTCATTGGTGTTGTTTATTTACACTTTTGAGCTTTTATAGATAGTGAAGTATGGCGATGTTTCACTAATTTGTGCAATTAGTAATTTCTATGAGTTTTCTTTTACATAGTTTTACAATATAGTATATTATTATTGATTGATTTTTGAATCTTCTAGTTCTATTTGGTACGCTAATGTATGTTATTTGGTAGTGAAATAAGACAAATCATCGTAGCAAAGCTAATTATAATACCAATTATACTACAATAGTCTTAATGCTCCTTGTTGTATTACTACAATTAAAACTTGTTTGACTTGATTGGATTTTTTAACTAAAATGGGTAAAAAAAATCATGGATGATTGATGATGTTTTGAGAAATTTGCGACTAGTCGTTAATTGATGACTAGTTAAACATGATTGAGTAAGCTTGACCAAAACATTACATTTCTAATATTACATTTTTAAGAATTTTGGGACCTTGATTTGGGACCAAACGAGATTACGCAATCAATGACTAAATCAATGCTTGATCACTTAAGTTAGGGCGCTTTTAACTAGTACTAAATCTTGTTAGCATAACGTTACTTATTAAGTAGTACCGCAAATTACTGGACTAAATAACTCCTAACTTACAATAGTTGGTACAAACTAGTTAGTAGCAAGTGACCAATATCTCAATATTATTTACACACTTTGTGGAGATTTAGTTCGTTAGAAGTTTAATTGATAGTCGTAACATTTACTAAATCATAATTGCTATGAGATATATTATAATGTGAATGATTACTAATGAAACAAATGGCTCCGCTAAGTTGGGATGGCTAAGGATGGGTCACTCATTGTGTAATTTAGAATACACGTGCGCGAAAAATATATTTAAATGGACGCTATCACATAACTGGAATATTTGAGGAATAACATTATATGTATATTTTAAGTAGATTCTCAAATTATTCTTTATTTGAATATAATTTAGTAATTATAGAATCTTCAAACTGAGAGAACTTATTCGTATGTGTTTCTCTTGCTTATCTAATATGATTGTGGTATTATACATAGATGTTTATTAAATCCGGTATTATAAGAATAACGTTTTTAATGAAACAATGAATTATTTTAGTAAAATATCAAAAACTTGTTTGTGTGGATACACACTACTCATTTAATAAGGTCATCTTCAAGTTCTGATTTAATTTAGTTATTGAATTCAATTAGAAGTAGTGACTTCATCATCACTACAACTTGTAATGTGCAATGAAAACTATCAATCAAAAAGCTTGTAAAATGAAAATTCAAACATAACCATAATAAGTTATATCAAAACGTTGTTGATATAAAGATGATTCCGAGAGCCATGTTTTTGAAGCTCAATATTGTAGGTCTCAGGAAAGCAGAATACGAGTTGTATGAACCAATTATAATTGATGATCTACATAGTTTTATGTAATCATGCTATATTACATTTTGTTTTTTTTGCCCTTGTGGTGGATGTTAGAGTGAATGACATTAATTGTGAGAACACACTAATTTCAATAATTTGGAGTTTACGGGGCTTGAAATTTTTACTATATGATGCTAATTGTCATTAATTCATGTCGTCAATTTCTTTTGTATCAAAATAGTGTGTATTTGTTAAATAAGAAATTGGAATAATTTTATTTAAAAACTTTGATTTTTGTAGGTGAGATCATACATAAATAGAAAATTTCATACAAGTCAATTTTCACCACACAACATGAAGTCTACAGTTGGTATACAAGTATGTAGGTGAGAGTCTTTTAAAAAAATTAATTAATTTTTAAGTGCTTGATTTCAAATTCATTTGTAAAACTCTATTTTCCAATCATAAAAATAAATAATTTAAAAACTGAAACAATTTCAAAGTTACAAATAGTTGAGTTAACTGAATTCAGAGCAGGTAATCTGATCTTCAAAATATCAAGAAACCAAAGTCTATGTTTTCTTTGAGTGTAACCAAAATCAAAGCAAATAATGAATACAACACCTTCCAACTTCAATTTTAAATATGATTGAGCTTTGCAAGTCAGTCCAAGTTGTTAGAGCCATTTAAATCTTAAATTGGATGTGGACCATCATCCAACTTCCAAGCCTTGGCTCTCTATGAATTCACGTTAGTCTCAATTTTGCCACATTTGTAACAACAAAACTAGTTCATCCTCTTTTCTATTTTGGATTTTTGGAAAACCATGTCAATTTGCTTGGCTGCCTTAGATACAGGTCAGACTCACCTCACTTAACATATATATATATATATATATATATTCGGTTAACTCTAGTATCACACACTAGTTTTCTGCCAAATTTATAAATAGTATCACATATACAGTTTTGTGTCAATGGCCCTTTGCTCGGTGGGCACTGAATCATTATCATAACAACCAGACACTTTATTCACTTCGGCCTTGCAAGAGGTTTGGAGTTTCTATCTATCTATCTCTGTCACATACACTAATTTTTTCTGACACTAATTGCTTACACACACTAATAGCCATATTTCAATGTGCAGGGAAGAAAATATATTATACAATACATCTCGCTTTGTCTCACTCGACCGTTCCGCACTGGAATCCGTCAAGGAAACAACCCAAGCTCAATGTGCTCAACGGCACGGGTCCCACTAGTCTATTATACAATACAACTCGGTTTGTCTCACTCGATCGTTCCGCGTTGGAATTCGTCGAGGAGACAACCCAAGCTCTTTGAAGTCCATAAAAGTTCTTAACATTAAATTACCGTCAATGTGCTCAACGGCACGGGTCCCACTAGTTCCATATTAAATCTAAGGTAGGGACACCCAAGTGTACTACGGTACACTATTCCTCAGAGCGGGGCTTGCAAGGCAGCTTCCAAGCTTCATTGTGTTCGCGCCACTGGAACCTTGTTTTAGGGTTTCTTTCAAAGAGCAGCTTCACTCTTGAGCTTGTTTTCGCCCGCTCGATTGTGTCGTATTTGATTTGCCGGTGGCAGGGGTGTTGGTAAACCGGGCGCCATGGCGACCAAGGTGCAGCGGATTATGACCCAGCCTATCAACCTGATTTTCCGTTTTCTTCAGAGCAAGTCGCGCATCCAGATATGGCTGTTCGAGCAGAAGGACATGCGCATCGAGGGCCGCATCATCGGTTTCGACGAGTACATGAACCTGGTGCTCGACGAGGCGGAGGAGGTTTCGCTCAAGAAGAACACGCGCAAGCCGTTGGGCCGGATACTGCTCAAGGGCGATAACATCACGCTTATGATGAACACCGGGAAGTGAGCGCTGTGAACTGTAAGTGCCATTTCTCTTTGGCTCTTTTTTCTTTTGTTTTCGTGTATTTTACAGGCTCTCACGTATCCATTTTTCAACGTATGAAAACGGAAGCCTCGGGGTTTAGGGTTTTACGTTTAGGGTTTTTAACACCCGCGCTATTAGATTATTACTCCCTCTGTCCGGAAATAACTGACCTAGTTTTAGTTTTTGGCGTGTTTTAACTAAAAAATTGTCTCAGTATTCGAAAAATGGTTTATCTTTAATAAGAGTATGTAGTTTTTGTGCCTTTCTCATTGACCGCCCCATTTGAAGTGGACAGGTCTCACATTTGAAGCATAAAATATAGGACAAATATTGCAAAAAAAGAAATGCCAAAACTACAACAATTATTTCCGGACAGGGAGATCCGGACAGGGAGAGTATATATTGAGAATCAATTTCGTTGGTGATCATGGTCTTTGTTACACTACTGTAGTTTGCTAAATGAACTGGCGGAGAGTTTGAAATAATCTTGCTGTGAGTTTCAAATGGGAGGTGCAAATGAAGTGATAGAAACTTATCATGAAGTGTATAATATAGTTACCTTTTGAATAAGGCAAAGAGGATTGCTGGTCGTAATGGGAGGTATTATCCCTTAACCCCTAAAGGACCATAAGGCCACCAGGTGGCTCCTGTGTTTTTTTTTTTTTTTTTTTGGTGATTTTGAGTAGGTTTTATGTAGATTCTTTTTTGTTAGTTTTTTTTAAAATCTATTCAACATATGTAATATTCTTCATTAATTCCAGTGATATAAAACTTGGTCCCATTCAAATTATAATTTTCACAATATGATTTTTTAAACTTGTCATTTTAAAACCATGAATCCTTGGTCCTTTAGGGGTTAACCCTTAAACGTCAAGGTAAGCCCCATGGGCTTATTTAAAAGGAATAATTAGAGAAAAAAGTTTCATTTCTCAACCAAATCAAGCGAGACTTGTTGCGTTGGAAAGCTATTGAAAAAGCGATCTAGATTCCAAATTTTCGCCTCATTTGAGAGATTGTGGAATCGTTGGTAAGCAATCAAAGTTATCAAATTGAACAAGTTTTGAGGTTGGGGCAGCTGAAGTTCAGCAGTCCCGCAGTGCTACAGTGCTACAGTGCTAGCCAGCAGTGCATTGCAGAGCCGTTTTTGCCAAATTTTTTTTTTTTTTTTTTTTTTTTTTCGCCTCCAAAAATTTAGATTCCTTCCGGGCTGCCCTGTCCAGGCCCTCTTGACGTTTAAGGGTTAAGTAGGGCAAGGAGTTGCTGAGCCTGCGTTAGTATTAAGGGGTTAGCTCTAGATTTTATAATGCTATGAAGTAAAGGATAACTCTACGTTTTAGGAGTGTTGGTATGGCTTCTGAGTGGTGTTGCAACACGCAGGACACATGTACCATGACCAGGAGAAGACACATCCAGATGTGGTTTGCTGTTGGAGATTTTGCCACCATCTACCACTAGGCAGCCGCACTACCAAAAAAATTAGCTGATGTCTTGATGCTTTTTATTCGTCTCTATTCTGCCTAGCTTGCAAGGAGTTATATTCTGAGCCCTCTGCCACGAACAATGAGTAAATTAGAAAGAGGCATGCACTTAATGGCGAGACCTTTGAGCTTGTATGGATTCTGTATTTGATTTAACCAAGTTTTTTTTTTCCGGATCTGCATTCCCTCATATTTTTTAACTGAGTGGAGCTGAGGTAATAGTCATTTGGGGACAGAAAGTCTTGCATTACTTTGATGCTTTTATGCCCACGATCGATGTTTCAAATGATGATTTGATTGTCCCTTGTGACTGCTTAGATGGCCAGGTTGTTGGTACGATGAACAATTGTGTTTGAGGTTGTTTTATGCTGGAATTTTGAGTGTAGAGTAGAACATGTCTACAAGAGTCTTGACTCTTAGGAACTGCTTGTGATATGTGGCAGCTCCTGGAATTTTCACGTGTAAGAAATTCCAGAGGGTTACTGGTACTGATTATCAACGTGGATGAACGTGGATGTATTATCTCGGATGAACATACCGATTATCTCACTTGGGTTCTGCTTCCCGTGAGCTCACCTTTGGTATGGAAATGCCTTTGGACATTCAAGGAATAGGGTGCTTTTAATGGGGCATATCTCGGTTATTCAAATTCAAATTCCCCTGAATGAGTAGGGCCCTCTCCATATTTGGAGAATTGCAAAGATGCATTATAAAATGAATATTTTGAACTTGATGTATGGATAAAAGTTGTACATTATGAATTTTAGATTCTATCCATATTGTTAGATTTATGATTGCTATCACCAATATTTTTGTATAAAATTTGAAACTCAAAATTAAAAATTCTTTTGTAATTTGATCATGAATAAGATATTGACAATGTGTGAATGAAATTTGTTGTGATGGGTTGAAATGGGTTGAAATGGGTTGAAATGTACACAAAATGGTGTATTTAGTGTTTGAGGAGAATTGATATCTTTTACCACAATTTCATTCACAGGGAAGAGAATGAAATTTGTTGTGATAGGTTGTCCCTTGATGCTACATAGGAGTTTGCTACTTGCCATTCCCACTTTCATTGAAAGTATCATGTTCTATTCAAGTAATGAAGTGACATGAGGTGGCATGTCATATTTATTATAGAGTTGTCATGTCATTGGAACACTACATTTTTTTTCCCCTTTATGAGGGGCACTATATCTCTTTAAAATTAAATAGTGTTCGGGTTTTGAAATAGTGTCCCGGGGCTTTAGTCAAGACTGTTGGTCTAAGGCCAAAGTAGATCAGGTTATTTGGGACGCAGTCATTGATCACGGTCAGACAGTTTGGCACCGGACCCGAGCTTTTGATCAAGCAGTTCCCGGGAGGAGGGATTCCTTCTTAGAGCAATTTGACCATGTTTGGTGTCATAATGATACTTTTGTTTCTAGATTAGGTATGCAGGTTAGATGGAATCCCCTTAAGCCAAAGGCTGGGGCTTTCAGTTAGTTTTTCAGTGGTTTCCGTTTCTTCTTCGCCGATGGTGTGCCATCTGGTTCCTGTGATGTTCGTTTTGTGCAATGAAATGATCGTCATTTGTTTCAAAATAAAAATAAAAAATAGTGTCCCGGGACACTAAATATGCCATTATGTATAGATTTTAGGAGATATTTTGGTTGCTTGATTTTATGAGTTGACTTTCTTAGGAGCACTTTTGAACTAAAATATTTTGAGCTAAAGATCTTAAAAATATGTGATAAATCAGAGTTAACCGAAAAGAAGGCCATGGAACCTCCCTTTTCAACCTCCTTCTAACCTCTCTTTTGAGCTATGTTTGGGTTGAATAGTGTCGTGTCATAACTTGTCCCCTTGTGGGCCATGTGCTTGGAGCTTTGGTAGGAGGTGTGGAAGTCATTGCGAGGTGTGGAGAATAATGACAGTGGCTTGCTTTAGATTGTCTCCCAACTCATCATGAACTAGTTTTTGGTCTATTTACATTTCAATATGAGTTCAAGAGAAGTTCAAGAGGAGTTTGCTAAAACTTTCCTCTTTGAGCTGACTTTTCGGTTAACTCTATCATTGCAACATAAAATGAGGCATAAATGTTTCACAAATCATCCCCTTTCTAATCGGGTAAGATGACATGCGGGAAAATATCAGTTACAGCTGCGGACTCTTGCGACAGGGTAAGCACATGACATGTTGGAAGCGGGTGTACCTCCAAATGTTGTGACATGGACTTCAATTATTGGTGGCTGTGCTAACGCAGGCCTTGTAGAGCAATCCTTTCAGGAATTCGACAAAATGCTGAGTGCTGGTTATTGTCCAAATGTGAATTGCTACAATATGCTTCTTCAGGCTTGTGTGATCGCTAGTAGCAGAACTGTCGTTTTTCATTCCCCATTTTGTGGAAACAATGAACAGTGACGGAATATTGTACCTAGATTTTTGTCTTCTTGTGACCAAAACCATTCACTAGCATCGACGCAACCCATGTGCCTGGCGCAGTTTCATTCCTTTTTCATTTTTAGAAAGTGAAGAACGACACATTTCCTACTTGAATGAGGATTCTACACATTTCCTACATTGAGCACTACTTGAATGAGGATTCTTCTTGAGCGAGAGAGCGTGCTCTAATTGTTGGTGGGATTCTTCGTCACTAGGATGCAAATCCTTGTAGGTTTTGGCTGTGTTAGCTAGATTCTTTGACATGCAGCGATGAATCTGCCATGTTCTACATAATTTTGAAAGGCTGTTTCGCATCTAATTGTTTTGTGATTGGGAATTTCCTGCCTAAAAATTAAAATGCACTTTGATTCTACAGCGATCAGATAATCCTCTACTGCTCTAGGATGTGATGAATTTTCAGGTTTTGCAAGGCAGGTGCGTAAATCAAGAACGTAACACAAACTCTTCATGATTCTTGATGTGAAATGTGCACGGAAACCAAACAATGAAGGATGTGTGGCTTTGCAAAAACTGCCATTTTTCTCTATCTTGTTCACCTGCGAAAAACTTAGAAGCCAGGTAAGTATTGATTTGAGTTTGTAGATTGTTGTTCTGCCATGAATACATGCTGAAGTATGTTGCAGCCTTGCACTCAACCTCCTTAAAGCACCCTCAATTCAAAGCATACACAGGGGCAACATACCTTGTGTCTCAATGTAGACATTATATGAAGTAGGGCGAGAGCACATTTGGCGCCAAATCTATATCATTAAATGAGTAGTGTCACGAAATCTAATTTACTCCCTAAAACGAAAACAACGCATCAAGCTTGGAAAATTATCACAAATAGACGACCATTGCCAAGTAGGATCATCGCTTCACCCCAACTAGCGTCCTGCTAAGTGTATCACCTAACTTCAACTTTTATGTGCACAGAAATCTTATTGTCCATTCCCATCTATGGGCAGTTAATCAGCAAACAAACTTACAACGGTACAAAGGATAGTCAACTTGCACAAGAACCATGAGAAATTTAGGTGACTGACTGTCCAATTCGAATGGAATTCAAACAATTTGAATCGGTTCGTCGTCCACTATGTGGACCTAGGTGCCTCAAAGGGTTAAACTCTCCTTTTAAGTCAACACTAAACTGGTGAATAAGTATGGAATACTAGTTGCACACTGTGACCAAACAACATTTTGCAATAGTAGATTTCGATTTTCATGATATAAAACCTGTCTTTTCGAACCGCTAAATTTCTTGGCCCAAACCACTAGGTGAACTCTTTGTACGACCATCTCGGGTTGCGAAAAATCGATGGTTCCGTGTTTCGTGTAGCCTACCCGATAACGACGGACTGGGTTGTCATCATGTACTGTCTATAGTCGATATCATGTACTCGTCGTGGATTGACATCAACTTACACATGGGCAAGTCCAACAAACATTCCGAACAGGTGTATGCAAGCAAAAGGTTTACCAAGCGGGTACAATGAAACAAAATTGACTTATTCTCAAGAAATTTGAAAAATTATGAATAAAATTAACCCTAAAATACCAAAGAGCCCAAATTGAAAGTCATTTGTTCTAAAGATTTTTGAGTAAGTCTTCTATGGGCCTCTTTATGGTTAAATTTTTTGTTTTTTTTCTTATTTTTCCTTCTCCGTTAGCACATACAATGCTCTTCACTAATTCCGTCAATACAAAAATTGGTCTCATCTTAATTATATTTTTCACAATATGATCAATTGAATATGTTAATTTAAAACCATGAATCTTTGGTCCTTTAGGGTTAGTGTATATGCCTTTATTTTGAAGTCCAACTTTTCATTTTTGAAAGCTTATCTCATACCAACCTTTGAAAATGAAAGATGAAACGGTCTTCACATCAACCCTTCAATATCAAATTGGTTTCATCTTAATTACATTTCTCACAATATGATCAATGGAATATTTTGACGTTTCAAAACCATAATCCCTTGTTTCTATAGAGGTTAGAGGGTACTTGCCTTTCTTTTGGGTCTAACCTCTTATTTATCTTTCAAATATTACCCTTTCAAAAATGAAAGGTGGAAATGACTTAAATCATTCCCATTGAAAAATGTTTTCAAGAAGAATCCATTTGAGAACAAGTGCAAAAGTAGAATACAAAGATCCTTTCAATGAACATACTTCTAAAGTACACATCCCTAAAAGACCAAAGATTTGTGGTTTTTAAGTGACAAATTCAATTGATTATATGATAAATTTCAATTCTAAATTTTATGTTACGTGAAACAAGTGAAGAATATTAAATTGCATGTGTTCAATAACCCCTAAAAGCCCAAAGGGTATTGAACAAAACATAAATGTGAAATAATATGTGCCTTCCATATGTTTGATGAAATTTGGTTCAATAGAGAAAATGTAGGGCATCATTCCTAGAAATTATCCGTATGGTAACATTTCCAAAAAAACTTTAAATATTTTTTTAGTGAATTTAAAAGAGCACATTTGGCCTTTCTCACGCCAAATCTATATTATCAAATGAGTAGTGTCACGAAATCTAATTTACTCCCTCAAACAAAAATAACACACCAAGCTTAGAAAATTATCACAAATAGACGACCATTGCCAAATAGTGTCATTGCTTCACCCCAAATAGCGTCTTGCAAAATGTATCACCAAACTTAACCCTTAAAGGATAATGCAACTCCCACTCGTTTGATTATATTTTAAGAGAATGGCTTGCTTATAACTTTTACACCATTGTACAACTTATGTCATCACCAAGAGCTGTCCATCATGCAACCGACCTATCAGTGCCGACCAAAACATAACCATTGAGAACATCATTAAGTCTTTACGACTAGAAATCATGCATGCTCCTCAAGGTTGCTCTATAAGGCTGAAGTACACACACAACATGATGTAATAGAAGAGCACCAAAGCAAGTTGTGCGAGTCTCCGCTAGTTTGGTGCCCAGACTAGCCAATACTCGCACAACTTGCTTTGGTGCTTTTCTATCACATCATGTTGTATGTACTTCACCCTTGTAGAGCAACCTTGGGGAGCATGCATGAAGTCTAGTCGTACAGACATAATGATGTTCTCAATGGCTATGTTTCGGTCATCATCGATAGGTCGGTTGTATGACAGACAGCTCTTGGTGATTCAAGTGTATCAATCATATCATTAGGTCTAAACTGACTACAATACCTATTGCATCCTTTGCATCTTTTACATTTGGTTTTCATTATAAAGCTTGTTGATTGCAGACACTCCTCGATTTGGACTCCGTGATGCTCCGCCAAGTGCAAGGGTATGGTGACCATGGAACCAACGTACAAGCATTTGCTCGAGGTTTGGACATGGTACTGAATTACCCAATACTCACACACATGGTTCTCGTGTTCGTGCTTTTCTCTCTTGTTGCGCTCGCTGTAATTCACCTTTGTGTTGCAACCGTGCTTGCAGGCTACCTATAAAGACTAAATGATGTTCTCAATGGCCACGTTTTTGATAGCACCCACGGGCTTGGAGCACGATGGACAGCCCTCGTTCAATGTCTTCCAACATGCAGAACACGCGATGTGACCATTCCCGCATTGATACTCCACACGCAATCATTTTTCTTCGGTACCGGAAGACACAAAACATGTATGCAAATTGACACCCAAAAACCAAAAAAAGCGTGGGCGTTGAAGTACCTAGAACATAGGTGTGGAAAATGGTTGTAGGTAGATGGGACACATTTCAGAGTGTCCATATCCAGATCTAACTTT
The DNA here is from genome assembly GCA_022496805.1 of Pohlia nutans. NCBI lineage: Eukaryota > Viridiplantae > Streptophyta > Bryopsida > Bryales > Mniaceae > Pohlia > Pohlia nutans. The sequence goes on from CM040102.1 coordinate 7,034,629, forward strand.
CCCATGGGCTCGAAAGCAGGTGCTCTTACCATGGCGGTTGCCTAGAAACAAAACTACAAAGCCCTGTGCATGCACCCAAATAAGCCACAAATTGTATGAACTTCAGCAAAATCACAAACATGACGTGTTTGTCTTTCTGTACAAATCAAAAGAACATTGCCTCTAGACAGCTAAGCATCAAAACCAAACTTTAATTTGCTTTCTTGTGCACAATCCAATTCTAAAAACTAGGAGCTGAGTGCGTTTTCTTACTGATTTGTACAAGCTGCTACTGATTTGTGTCAAGTGAGAAATCGGCCGTCACACAAAGGGAGAGAAAGGGACAATCAATCGAGAAGCTCCAGAACACAAAGGTAGACAAAGGGACAATCGATCGAGAAGCTCTAAAACACAAAGGGAGACAAAGGGGCAATCGATCGAGAAGTTTTAGAACACAAAGGAAGAGAAAGGAGCAATTGATCAAGACGCTCCAGAACACAAAGGAAGACAAAGGGACAATTGATCGAGACACCACAAGGATTTCAAGGATTTTCAAACTTTCCTTTTTATGGTTTGCAGGGTGACTACTACTATTTCTATCAAATCTTTAAAAGTGAAGCAAAGACTCAAGCTAAGAGGTTTCATTTTAAAATACAAAGCAAAGCCACAGAGAGCCTAGATTCAAGAACCCCAGTAAGTTAACACCAAGGAATATCAAAGATATTTCAAAAAAAAAAGAGCGGCAATGCATGAATGAATCATATTGTTGACTGTTGGCCGGCGTGTGGAGGAGTTTCAAGGTAGTGTAGGACGTTGGAGCGTCACCGTTCCACCTTGATTTCTACGATCCGATCCAGTGCCGCACTTGTGTTTCTCCAAAGCTTTCTTCCTCCACAGGGCACCTTGACACATTCACTAGGTTGTTTAAAAAGGGGGAAAAATACCCTAAAACAAAGAGGAAAAACATCCAGAGTAGAGAGTCAGGAGTCTCAAAGAACATCTAGGGAAGGAGATAGGACAGCACCAGAACACAACAACAAGTGCACCAAGGGTGTTTCAGAATACAACAACAAGTGTACCAAGGGTGTTTACGAGCAGGATTCACTGCACGTCCAAAAAGCAGGCGCACAGACAAAATAAGCAAAAGCATTTCACATCCTAAACCTTCGAGAGCAGCAACACAATAAGAGATCGATCAGCGGCGGCAACACATACTGATGCAGGAACATCAACGGCAACTCAACACACATAGAGATACACGAAAGAAGAGGAGATCAGATCGGCTAATACCTCAATTCGAGGAACCACCCTGAAGCACCGGGCCCAAACAAACTTGGCCATAAAGAGAAAGAGTAGGCTTCATGTTGCAACACATCGATTAGCTCCAAGCATCACCCACGATCCGAAACAACATCAAGAGCAGCAACAGCGAAAGCAGCCAAGACAATGACCAATGCAGCCATGCAAGAACAACATGAATGTAGGAAAGAGCAACGGCAACGTTTCCTAGGGCAAGAGCGACAGCGGAAACCTAGCAAAAATGACAGAAACACCATGATAGAAACACCAGACATGGAAGGACGAACCGCAAAGACAAAGATTGCGTGGATTTAGGGTTAGTATAGGGTTACTGTTCAATAGAAAGCCTGGCCTTTGACCACTCTCTACCACTCGCCCACACCCATGAGTAATTTGCATGTAACATGGTAATAAAAGTTTTTATTCTTTCACCTTGACCAATATGCCACTGACAATGTAGCATTTTTCAGACTTTTGACCAAAAATAATAATATAAAGGGGGGTATTTTAGGACTACTTCATTTTCTAATGGGACCTATTATTCCATACCCTATAGTACTTTAAAAATGTCCATTGCCATTTTTGATACCCTATATTATTCTAAGTCCATTTATAATTTTTTACCCCCATGTTTTTAAAATACCGTATCATTTGTTCGCACGTACATTGCTACTCCAACTGCTCACTACCCCGAGAAAGCACAAAAGGAGACAAGGGACAATTGATTGAGAAGCTCTAGAATACAAGGAGCTCATAACGGTTTCCATGTGTGCGTTTCTTTTTTAGTCTTACTTTTCCCATTGAGCGTCAAGAGTTCACATTTGTTAAACTTTTCTATTAAGTCAACATTAAACTGGTGAATAAACAACTGGGAAAAGTGAGACTCGCAGGGAAATCACACAAGGAATCACATATGAGACTTTGTGGAAGCACTAGTAGAAATCTTGTCTTATGTGACAAGTCTTTAATGACTCAATGTCGGGAATGACAAGTCCGTAATGACACAAAGTCCCACTTTGTGTCATTACGGACATGTCATTCCCGACATTGAGTCACTAAAGACTTGTCACATAAGACAAGATTTCTACTAGTGAAGATGGCGTTTTAAGCTTACATGGTAAGCAAAGTATCAAAAAAAAATCCAATATCACAAAACGTTCACATTCCAAATTTACATGGTAAATAAAGAATAAAAAAATCCAATATTACAAAATTGTTCACTTTTCAAGCTTATAGGATAAGCAATGAATCAAAACGCAATCCAATATCACGACATTGTTTACGTTCTAAGCTTATATAGGAAATAAAGAATGAAAACAAAATCCAATATCATAAGATTGTTTACGAGTAAGCAAAGAATCAAAACAAAACCCAATATCACAAAATTGTTAACGTTCAAAGCTTAAAGGGTAAACAAAGCGAGAAACAAAGAATTTAAAAGAATCCAATATTACAAAACTGTTCTCATTCTAAGCTTACAAAGTAAGCAAAGAATCCAAACACAATCAAATATCACAAAATCGTTCATGTTCTTAATTCATATCGCAAGCAAAGAATCAAAAAATGGAATATCACAAAACTCTTCACGTTCTAAGCTTTACAAGGTAATCAAAAAATCAAAACACAATCCAATATCACAAACAGTTCACGTTCTAAGCTTATATGGTAAGCAAAGAATCAAAATAAAGTCCAATATCACAAAATTGTTCACATTTTAAGCTAACACGTAGGCGAAAAATCAAAACACAATCCAATATCATGAAACTATTCACGTTCTAAGCTCTATGCTTGCATGTTAAACAAAGAATCAAAACACAATCTAATATCACAAAACCATTCACGTTCTAAACTTACATGATAAGCGAAGAATCAAGACAAAATACAAGATCATAAAACTGTTCACGGGTAACCATAGAATCAAAACAAAATTCAATATCACAGATTTGTTCACATTCTATGCTTACAAAGTAAGCAAAGAAACACAATCCAATATCACAAAATTGTTCACGTTCTAAATTTACATGATAAGCAAAGAATAATAAAAATCCAATATCATAAAAAATTGACGTTCTAGGCTTACAGGATAATCAAGGAATAAAAACACAATCCAATATCATCAAGAATATCACAAAACTGTTCACACCCTTAGATTACATGATAAGAAAAGAATCAAAATAAAATCCAGTATAATAAAACTCTTCACGGGTAAGAAAAGAATCAAACAAAATTGAATATCACAAAAGTGTTCATACAAATAGATAAAAACTCCGGTCCCTTTTTAGCAAGGGGCCGGCGTGAATAAAGTGTTCGTTCGTAATGTCAATGACCCGGTGTCCACCGGACAAGGGGACATTAGGACAATACTACTCTCCCTTTTCAGGGATGGACACTATAGTACCACACTATGCTAGTTCCTAGCTAGCCACTAATGCCTTGAAGATACCGGACATGGTATCCCCCAAAAGGCTTTAAGGTATCCATACAACAAGGTCCAAGGATCCCCCACCATAGTTGGGTGGACTATGGTGGTGAGCACCATGCCGGCATGGAGAGTAGAATCCACAACCTCCTCATTGGGGGCCATGAGCCCTAACCACCAAGCCAAGGCCTGTGGTGCCTTCAAAAGTGTTCACTTCCTAAGTCTACAAGGTAGCCAAAGAATTAAAAAAAAATCCAATATCACATATCATCACAAAAAAAAATCACGCTGCAAAGAATCAAAACACAATCCAATATCATGTAACATCACAAAATCGTTCATGTTTTAAGCTTACAAGGTAAGTAAAGAATAAAAAAAAAAATCCAATATAAGAAAATTATTCACATTCTAAGCTTACATGGTAAGTAAAAAATCAAAACACAATCCAATATCACGTAATATCAGACAAAATTGTTCACGTTCTAAGCTTACAAAATCCAATATTACAAAATCCAAATATTACAAAATTGTTCAGATTTTAAGCTTACAAGGTAAGCAAAGAATTAAAACACAATCCAATATCACATAACATTGCAAAATTGTTCACATTCTAAGCTCACATAGTTAGCAAAGAATCAAAACAATCAAAACAAAATCCAATTATTTAGACCAGAGTCGATAGAGGCATCTTTGTAAATACTGCAAACCTAACCTAAATGCAAGTTGCTATTTGGGATCCACTAATTGAAAAATATAATCAAAAAATATAATTACCCCAACAAATTGTGAACAATAATTGCTTAAATGCCAAATCGCTTGAAGAAAATCAACAATCCCAAAAGAAAGCTATCATAGCAAACTAGAGTGAATTGCTAGGAAAAAGCATATGTAGCAAACAAAGCTCCAGCTCCAAGTGCGTGAATTGGAAATTTGAGAATTTCTCAAGATGGTATTCTTTACAAAAAAAACAATCAGGTTGTCAATTTTAAGTTGTACATGAGGTGTCTGCATTATACTACTAGTTGTTATTGTATATTCACAAGAGAAAAAATCTAAGGTAACAAATGCAAATTAGGAAGCAATATCTAATGAACAATGCATGTTAAACTCAATTGAAGCACCAATAGCTCTTCATAAACATGCAATTAGGAAAAGAGACTATTTGCATCCTTAAGATTTTTCTAAGTACTACTTGAGACAAAGTGTCGGTTGCATTGTCGTGGATTAATCCTTTGAGAACCGATTGTTGTTACATCATGCATGTTAAAGCACAAAGCTCAACGCGCCGTCAATTGGACACTATTTGCGAGAGTATTATGAGAGTAAATCTCATAATTAAGTTCTTCAAAGAAAATTTTGAAACTTGGAGGGAGGATAATCCCAATCGAATCTACTCTTGAAGAAGTTGGTATTCAATAATTAAGCTCATAAAATGAATTCAATCATTTGAAGGTAGTTCACTTTAGCTTAAGTAAGTTCAGAAATTAAGCCACATGTACAATGTAGTTTTAGCAGCAAGACAGATTTCTAGGCTTAGGTTTCAAAAACCACAGCTAAATTCCAAAAAAAGAAAAAAGAAAAAAGAAAGACCCACAAAAAAATCAAAAAATTAAAAAATTAAAAAAAAATCCACTTGGACATTCTGGAAAATAAGAACAAGATCACCAAATATATATATATATATATATATATATATATATATATATATATATATATATATATATATATATAATACACAAAAAAAATATAAATAAATAAATAGAATCCATTATTAGAATGGAAACCACTCAAAACCCCCTACCATATGTACCTGGTCTACGGAAATGAAATTCCAATCCTGTGAAGAGATTTTTTCTGACAAACAAAGGAGCCGGAGTTGTCCACTTGACATGTAAGTTACTACATCATAATTCTCAATAACGGAGCAGCCTTTTGGTGCTCAAGTGGGTAATGCCCTAAACGACCGAGGGACAAAAACTGCCCCTTATTTTGAAAATGTAGGGGTTCACCTTACAAAACAACCTTCTTTTTCAAGGGTTTAAAATTTTTTAGGACCCCAAAATCAAATTTGGACCGTAGACCCCAAATTTGCAAAACAAATTGCCAAAAAAAACCTTAAGGTGCCTAAAATGAAAACTTTAAAAAATGAGATGCATAGGTGGATATTGTTTGCATTAACCCCTAAATGACGGAGGGGGTAAGGGCAAAACATAAATGTGTTATAAAAAATTACTTCTTCAACTTTGATGAAGTTTGATCCAAAAAAGAAAATGAGGAGCTTGATGTTTAGTAATTTTCCATACGGTCAAATATCAAAAAATAGCTTTTTATCATCTCATAATGAATTTAGAAGCATTTAACTTCAAATATTTATAAGAATCACAAATTTTATTTTTGGAATTTGAAATTTTGTATGATTTGTTAAAACCAGACATTCTATCCTAAGATCAAAAATTGCAAATTTTTCAACGGAGAGAACATCATTACTTTCCCCAAATAGTAAGTTTTCTAACACTAGACAATGTAGAAGTGTTTTTCTTTGAAAATTTCTCCCGGGTGGAGTTTAACTCGGATTGACATGATTCAAATTGGGTTGGAAAGTAGACTTGATTACCTATTTGAAAATATTTTTTATTTTCTATAAAAATGTTTTTTCTGTTTCGGGCAGCCCATAAAAAAAGGGCAGAGACCATAAAATGGTTGATCCGTCACTTAGGGGTTAACATGGGGAGGGGTGGGGGGGGGGGGGGGGTGCGCTTCGGAGTCGGGACCAGGAAGAAGGACTTTGCACGAAAATTACAAGATTTTAGAATGATTTTTGGTGAGCACATAGGTGTGATTTCATAGTTTTCAAGATTCTCAAAGGTTTTGGGTAATTGTTGCCGTCAAAATTTTGCACATCATTCCAACGTGTAGATGTTGCGAGGTTTGATTTGCAGGGGAAATTTTTTTGGTCGTAGGTGCTTTTCATTGACATATCTTCTACAAATTTTTTTGAAATCGTGGCTTTTTTTTTTTTTGCAACCTTCAAAATGTGCAAGTTGAAAATGAGTATGGCAAGTCTAAAGAACTCACGAGATTTGAGCTCACTATGGTGAACCTTGCAATTTGATGATAAAGTAACTATATCTAAAAGTGACCTTTTCTTAAATCGTCCCTAACTCAATCTTCAATACTAAGTAAATTATGGTACCCTACTATTGATGACAATGATGAGCATGTGCACAATGTGAACATCAGAGTCTAGGGTCGCTTTATAGTCAATTTATAGTGAGCACTTTGAAAATTCATAATTTATTCATATTGTGTTCAAATAATGCATGCTAAAGTGTGTTGGAATCCTCTAGAACTTACTATTAAGACTCACCAAAAATATTTTGTATTTTATGGGTGTAAATAGGTAAGGGGGACGCTTCTAGGTATAGTTACTAATTGCAAGGTATGAAGAATGAGGGACTTTTTGCAAACACGTGTCTAGCCATCACCCTAGTCATGGTCCATTCACACCAGAAATCCAACACATGTCCATCTGCGTTCTTAAATTTTGGGTGGATTAATTGAAGGAATGGTTTAATATTCTACATTTGTCTTATCTTGCTATAAACACTACCCAGGCATTGTTTAACTGCATTTTATTGCCGCAAGTTCACTATCATTCTTTTTTCGCGTTGTGAAACTATTTACTTGTGTCTTCACCACTGTAGATTGCATTGAACTATGATTTATTTTCACCATCTATTTCATCTATTTACCTTTACTGACGCAAATTCCCGACGCAAGTGCATTCAAGTGACTGCTGTAAGGTTGATTGTCCTAAAACCACCAACTTAAGCAATGTGGCTTATTTTTGGCAATCCTAAATTCGGAAAAAAATATCACCGCATTTGAAATAGGCTTTGATGAGGATTGCAAAAATTTGCGACATCTAATTCGCATTTGTCAATTTTATACAAAATTCCAAAGTGGAAAGTAACTTGTGACCCAAAACCGATCACATGCTCTAATGTACAAATGAGGTACATCTTCCCTTTGAAAATCTAGAAATTAGGGTGATTGGTTTTGGGACAGTGGTTGGTAATAGGACAACCAACCGTAATGGGCATCAGGCCCCCTGATACTGCTAATTTTAGGCCAGCCCATCCAGTCTCTTAAATTATGCTTTCAGTGCGCCAACCTTCCTATTGGCCGAGACCACCTGCCTAAGAGCATCATCAATGCAGAAACAGGAAAAAGCCACGCTATCGCAAATTTTCAGATTTAGTTGCGGGGCCGCCTGTGTGGCGTCTCGCATATTGATGCCTCCCCTCCAACCCGCAGTCTCAAACCCACACAGTAAATCTGCCACCTCATTCAAATCTGCTACCTCGTCCACTTGTGGCCACCGAAGCAAGTGGAATCTCCATATTTCGCATCGTGGCCGCGTTGACTGCTCTTCCTGGGCCAAGGTAGCGGGCGCAAGAGGAATGCTGAATGTAACGGCCAAGACGGAAGAAATGGAGTGGCTCCAACCGCGAAGCACGGTGCCATTCCTGCGTTGGAACGCCTAAATCCTCGTTGGGAGCCCCACCGCAGAAAAAGTCACGGTCCTGCGTCTTTTTCTGCGCTGGGTTGATGATGCTCTAACAACGTCTCCTGCAGGCTTGTTTCTCTTAACCCCTAAACGTTCTCACCCTTTTCAGATTTGGCAATTTTTCAAAGATGTATTATAAAATGCAACTAAGAGGGATATTTTCAACTTGATGAATGAATAAAAGTTGTACATTATGAATTTTTCATTCTATCCATACGGTTAAATTTGTGATTGCTATCACAAATATTTGTGTATAAATTTTCAAACTAAAATTTAGAGCTCTTTTGTAATATGATTACGAATAAGATATTGACAATTTAATAATGAGACTTGTTGGGATGGGTTGAAATGTAATACTCTAAGTGTAGTGCTTTTTGGAGATTTTTTGGTTGCTTATTTCTAGTACTTGACTTTTTCAAGAGCACTTTTAGACTAAAATCTTGCAAATTTGGGGTGGAACACTACAACATGAAATGAGGTATAAAATTTTCACGGATCATCCCTTTATAATCGGATCACACATATACAAAGCTAACTTCCTATAAAAGTTTCAGTAAAAATTTCACACTGCAAAAAGTGCATGATTACTAGTAGAAATCTTGTCTTATGTGACAAGTCTTTAACGACTCAATGTCGGGAATGACATGTCCGTAATGACACAAAGTGGGACTTTGTGTCATTACGGACATGTCATTCCCGACATTGAGTCATAAAAGACTTGTCACATAAGACAAGATTTCTACTAGTGGATGGATGAGAAATCAGAGTTCAAATCCGTACATCATGCAAAATATGCATGGTTGGGCGGTTAGGGGTTAAGAATTCATGGAAGCTGGAGTTTTGCCACAATTGATCATTTTCGAAAGTAAAATGGTAGTATGTTGGCTACTAATTCACAACATTTTATTTTATTTTCAATTTTTTTTATTAGTTTTTTTTATTGTTTTATTTTATTTTCTTATTTTCTTATTTTTTTAAAGAATTTGGGCATCGACCACAAAAAGATCACTTGGTTCTTTAGAGGTTGAGTACCATATCCAGGCATTAGGATTGGCAAAAACTAATTTAAAAAAGAGAAACCCAAAGTTTTAGGGAATTTGTTTTTCAACAAAAAAAGTTCTATTTTCTATGGTGAAAAAGCGAATATATACTTAGATATATTAGGAGGATATTTGTATCATTTTGGCAAAAAAATAAATATTAAAGCATTCACATCGTTATTCACCAAATACACCCGCGATCCCATTTGGCGAGCCAAAGTTGCTTCGAGGACCCCCATTGTTTCCTCTCCAACGGACTTATTGGCAACATTCTCGTCAAAAACCTTTGTGGACTTGCCATTTTTTCAGTGTCCATCGTTGTTGCCAACGCGCCAAGATTCTCGACTTATTTTAGGTGTTACTCCTAGTTTGATTTTTCAAGCCCAATTACGTTGGGAGCCCAAAAACTGGGAGCTCTAACTGAGCAGAGTGCCAGCTCAACAACACCACCTCACCCAATTACATGAGCAACAACCATGCAACGCGAGTAACGGTAAACCCGCACCCCGTAATGAGCAAGAGGAGCCCTCCAACGAGCATTTGGCGAGTCAAATTTCACATTATGGCAATATTCGTTTAGTTGGGACTTTTCCACCATATTGGGACTCTTTGAAATTTACAATTGCCCACTGGATCTATGCCAGTTGTAGATTTCAGAGAGTCCCAATATGATGGAAAAGTCCCACCTAAACGAATATTGCCATACAAGTAACAGTCGGCAGATGGTCTTAGGCATGAGCTGCCGACCCGGGTAAGGTAATGCGGCTTCTTTGGTTTTGGGACTTTGGGTCATTGGCCATGGAGCAACTAAGCCAGCATATCTGCCAAGGATATTGAATGTCAGATACACGTGCAGTGAGTAGACGTATACCAACTACCCGACAGTAACTTATTGAGTAGACATGTCTAAGTACGAGTACCGTATTGGAGCTGCCGGGCTTGCTTAATATTATAACAATGCATTTGTCCTTGAGATTTAACCTCCACATGGTGCACTGCTACTGTATGGTTGGCACATAAAAAGTGAGTGATGCAGTTGTTCCATCTGTAAGAAAGACTGTAACTTAGCATGATTCCATTGGCCAAGAGCAGCCACATTGCAGAAAAAAGTTATCACATCCATTCAATCCAATCTGAGGGCCACTTCACGCTAGGGTACCTATACCTAAGAGCGTTCACCTTACCAACCGAGCCTATTTACACACATAAAACAGAAAATGTTTTCATGGGTCTTAATAGCAAGTTCAAGAGAAATCCAATGCATTTTATCATGCATTATTTGGACACCATATGAATAAGATATGACTTTCTAAAGTGCTAGATAGATAGATAGAAACTCCGGTCTCTTTCGAGGCCGGTGAAAAAAGTGTCTGTTCGTAATGTTAATGACTAAGTGTTCACAAGATAAAGGGTCATTATGACAAAACTACTCTCCCCTGTCGAGAATAGACACTTTAGTAATCAGACAATCACCATTGTTGGTTGAATAAATGCTTGAATATGTGGTTGTTAGAGCACCAAGTCGTGTGTTTTGTGGTTGGATGGTTTTAAGAACGTTGTATCACAACTACGTGGTCCGGGTTCGATTCCTATCGGGTCCGTTTGAGCAGTATTGTGGTGTGCATGACATGCTGCTGCTAGTAAGTTATCATTAGGCCTGGACAAGCAGCTCCATCATGTTGCTGCAATAATAAATAGTGGTACGTACCACTACCCTCTTTTTTATTCTGTGGGTATTGCTCGGTTGTTTTCTATGCGTCTTTTGTGTAGGAGAATTGACCCGGCATGTTGTATTGCAATGTTGTTTATAGAATTGAATGTGTGTTTGATAGTGGTTTTTGATAGTTTAAATTTGGTTTCTAGTTGTTTCATTGATGGTGTATGTGTAGTTCCTCTTCCCCCTGTGATGACTAGAAGTGGGTTTCCAAAGTGCTAACTATAGGTTGACCTCAAAGCGACCCTAAACTCTGATGTTCAGATTGTGCACATTCTCATCAACAGTAGGGTGCCAAAATCTACTTGTTATGGAAGTTTGAGCTATGTACGCTTTAAAAGAAATGGTTGCTTTTGAATATAATTACCTTATGGCCGTTCAAGTGGAGAGGCCGTATTATTGGGTGTCCAAACTTTGTTGAGAGTCTAAAGAAATGGGCTGAAAATAGGCAATAAAATATAGTTTTGTTTTTTTGTGAAAACAATTCGACGGCCTCTCGACCATAGTTTGGGTTAATTTCTATTCCCATTCGACCCAAAATTTCTTTAAGAGTCCGTCAACCTTGGTCAAAAAGTGTTGCCATGTAGGCATTTTGAAGGGCGACGGGCTTTGGACTTTGGCCTCTAGTGTGAAGGGTCGAGAGGCCGAATTCCTGGTTTCTTGCAATTCGATTGGTAGAAATTGACGGCCTCTTGACCTTTTAGCCATAGTGTGAAGTAATCTTGAGTACTCTACGTCATTGGTTGTCTAATGTTTTTTGAGCAGTTTTTCACAGTAGGTCCTATATGAACTTTCTTTTGTTCAAACTTATTTGTTTCTTGATCAACATATGCAATGTTCTTCATTGATTCTAGTGGGTATGAAATTTGGTCCAATGCGAATTATATTTTTCATAATATTATTGATTGAATTTGTCATTTTAAAACCATGAACCCTTTGTCCTTTGGGGGTGAACCTTCTCATGTCCCATATCTTTGTAGAACACACAAACTACACTTTTATACATAGTTAGCTTTCAAGATTTGTTAAAATATATATTTTTAATATTTTTCATGCATAAAGTTGTATGTTTCCTATTAATTCTAAATTTTCCGAATTTTCTTACACATAATGAACTTTTGACAAATTTTTAGGCCAAATACTTCAAGAAATTCATATTGATTAAAAAAAAACTTCAAAAAATATAAAATTTCTAGTACATGTGCAAATAACAATGGAGAATCACATAATACATTTTCTATAAAAAAAATTAATTTTTAATTTTAAAATTCAAAAGGTAAACATCCTAAGCAGTGTAATTCAGACCTTGAGCTACATAGCTTACAAAAAAAATAAAATATTCAATACTTGAAATCTATAAGATCCAAAAAGTGAAGTAAAAACAAGACTCGGTAAAATTAATTTTCTCAATTGAAAGCAATAGCCAAAAACTTCATCTTCAAAGATAAAATTGGCTTTTACCAACAAACATCTACTATTTGAATGCGCAGTTCTTAACCCCTAAGCGTCCCTAGTTGTTTTGGGCTTAAAATCATCATTGCTTTTAATGTGTTATAAGTCTAAATGTAAGTGGGGTATAAAAATCTTAAGTGTACAATCTTGTAATATACATGTTGCAGATCATGTGGATCAAATTTGGAGTCATTTCACCATATAGATTGCAAGATCATAGTGTTTTAGTGCAAACAAAGGATGCTCAAATTTTCCTAGCAACAAAGTTATTACACAAATGGAACATGAACAAGACAACACAATTCAAAAAATACATACAAAATAACAAACTTCTAAACATAAGAAATATTGCATAGTACATGTGTTGTATTTATAAATATTTGCTGTATTTTGAGGTATTTGCAGTATTTTGGTGTTCCGTACATAGGTACTTTGATAGCTTCACAACTCCAAATCAAAACATTATTTTGCATAAGATGCACATCACAGACCCCCTCTTTTGTTCTCGAGACAACCAAATGCCATTCACAACCAATGTGGAGCTATATCAAAAAACACCAAAAAGTGACCAAATATTGATCTCCTAAGCACTAAAGGGTTAAAAGTCCCAATTGTGCTCACTTGCCCCAATTGGATTATAGTGGACAGGTTTTAGGTTACTTTCAAGAAGATTACAAATGGTCAGTTTCAGGTTCCCTTCAATGGAAATTTTTGAAGGTACCTATGTGACTGGAATGAAAAGTGGACATTTATGGGTCATTCCACATTGAAATATACAGACTTGTCAACACCCAACATTTAATTGCATCCACGTCATGTTAACACCCACCTCACATACCAACTGTATCAATTTTCACTAGTAGAAAATATGGTAAAAAAGAACCTCAATCAAAATTGGTTGCAGTTCTTTTGACCAGGATGATCTGCAGTTGCTAAATGACTGCAAATTTATTTATTTTGAGTTTACAACTACAATTTTAAGAATTCTAGGGCGTGTAATATACCGTTGGAAAGGTCTTGTAAATACTTTTCCCATGGTATATGACACGCCTGTAAATTATTAATCTTGCACTTGAAAATCAAAAAAGAAAAATCTGCAGTCGCTAAGCGATTACAAAACATGCTGGTCAAAACAACCGCAACCAATTTTGGCTGCAGTTCTTTTTTACCATGTTTTCTACTAGTGTGTATACATTTTGATGTTAAGATGATGCAAACTTAACATGCCTCAAGTCAAAATGATGTAAACTTCACATGAAAATGATACACATTAACCATACATTAGAATGACTTATACGACACGAATGTGAAACTTACATCAAATTGACATCAAAATGGCACTAATCTCCACATCTCCGTGGCATATATCATTTTGATGTCTTTTGACATCAAGATGACCTTTCTTAACTCCTAAACGTACCAACCCTTTGAAGATAAGTAGATGTTAGCCTTAAAAATAGATATTAACATGGTTTAGATGTACATGAGGTGTACATGAGAGGACCATTGTAAGCATGAAATCTACTCAACAAATTTGACATACTTGTAGTTGGAGGCGTCTCCAATATTATCAACAACTCCCCATCACAAGAAATTTATTGTGATTGGTAGAGCATTTAATAGGCTTACAAAGTTGACTTGGATGAAATTCATCCGAGGTTGTATGAGAAAGTTACAAGGCTTTGAATCTGTTCATGATCAAGTTTTTGGACACTGGGACGTTTAGGGGTTAAGTTTACTGATGTAAACAATGCAAGTTTTTGAGTGCATTAATATAAAAGGTGACACTCCCCAGGGAGATGCCCAGGCAAAATCACTACGCATACTTGAAATTGGGCACTACTTGCCTCGGTATCTCCCTTGACAGTGCCACCTTTCTACTAACTTAGTGCTGTAATCCCATAGAAAACCAAATCATTCAAGCTTACAGTGGCTCTCCAAGAGATGCTGTGTTGTGTTGCACTTGTAAGCATGGCAATCATCCAAAAGATGAAGCCACTGCTTGAAGCCTCCGTTCCTGCATGGTAACAATCATCACACATTTCACTTATTATTCAGTTTCTGACCCCCGCTGCAGGAATCAAAGAAAACCAGGCCATCAATAATTTACAATTTTTCCATCTGACACTTGTCTCTTGATGGAACGAAAGACTCTAAATCCCTCAACGTTAATGCAAGAGGACAAAAATTTCCCCCTATTTTGTGCATGTAGCGGTCCACCTTAAAAAATAACCCCCTTTTTAAAGGGTTTAAAATCCATTTAAAAAAATAACCCCTTCTTTCAAGCGTGGGGAGTGTTTGGTAATTCAGACAAGTCCTTAAGGTAGAGACACCCATAACCGACAGGTGACCAAAAACCGATATATTCTAATTTCTAGATTGTGAAAGAACAGATGTACCTCATTTGTACATATCGGTTATGGGTTCTGAAGTACTTTTCACTTTGAAAAATTGTACAAATTTCAATATTGGGAAATAATTCATGGAAAAATTTGCATTCTCCGCAAAAACTAACTTCCAACCCGGGAAAATATCACCCTATTAATAGCTGGTCCAGAAATAGTGTAGGTAGCTTGAGTTATTGGTTTTAGGTGTCTCGACCTTACTACCGCACAGCTTGCTAAGGCGGGCAAAAAAGTTTCATCCATTTCGGTTTTCATCCAATTCCACCATTTTCCATCCATCTCTTGTTTTTGTTTATCTAGGTTTTCATCAAAGTCCATCCTTTTTCATCCATCTATTTTTTTCTTTTATCTAGGTTTTCATCCAAATCCGTCATTTTTCATCCATCCACAAGTTTCCATTTGAGAGTGTGTATGTTATGCATTCTTGTTTGATTTTTGATTGCAAATTTGATGATGGTTTATAGTGACTCAATCTGTGGTGTATGACGATCTTTATTTTCACCACATCACATTCAAAATTTGATGTAACAAACCATTGTCGGGTAGTTGCATGGTACGGTGTGCCTATTAGATGACCAAAAGAATGTGCATGCAATGCACATTTAGCATTTTTGTCAAAATCACTCATTTCAAAAACATATCAAAACTCACTGGTGATATTTTGAACTAATTTTTCTTAACAAATGGTGAGATTGATGTATATAAAATCTAAAGATACATTCTTTATTTGTGTGAAGACGTTAGGTTAAGAAATATGAATATTTGAAAGTACCCTTTTGAACAAAAAATTCGATGAACATGATGAAAGTTCAACAATGAATATTGTGCATGATTTTTAATTTTTTTGCAGATTCAATTCAAAGCCCATGTGTAATGTCTTGTATAAATTACTATATTGATTTATAATTTCTTCAAACCTTGTTTTACATGCTTAAAATGCCTCAATTCTAAAAGATGTCTAAATTAAGTAAAATTGCAATATAGGAAATATTTTAAATAAAAAATTGCAAAAAGGAGTACAATAAGTAAAATTCTATGTGTACAAAGAGTTTGAAGGTTAACCCTTTAACGTCCCGATTCAACACTGTTTTCAAAAATTCATTATAAAATGTTTGATGAAAAACAAAAATGGAGTTGATATACAAAGCAAAGTTGTAAATGTCAATGTGAAGATTGCATCTGTACGGTTGGATTCATCAAATTATTTATTAATATTTATTCATAAATTTTGCAAGGTTTTCTCTTGAAATTCATTTAAAAATCCAAAATTAACACACTTTTGTAAAAAAAAATGGTAAGGAAATTGGAATAACGTGCATTACAAGATGGTATGGTTTCCATTATTTGATTCTATTTATTTTGAAAAATCATGTTTAAGGTCTCACTTTTTGAACTAAGAATGAAACTTGACATAAACCAATTCTGTTGTTTTTCAAAAAATCACAATATATTATTTTGAAGATCCATACCGTACAAATAATAGTCAACTAGCACAAGAACCAAGAGAAATTTGGATGGATGAAAAACTGTACAGGAAGTAGTGTTAGGAAAGGTTGCAATCTGTTCATCGTCCATATACTGGACGCAGGCGCGTTCAAGGGTTAAATTTCAAAAACTCCATTACAAACGGAGTGTATTTGTCAAAAACAATGCATTGTGATTGCATCAAAAATATTACAAATGCACAAGGTTCTCTAATTGAGCAACTTATTTTTTTGAATTGAACATTTCATTTGTATTTTGGAGTATGAATACTAATTACTTTTCATAGTTATACAAGTTTATTTTTATTCAATAATCTTCTATTGAGCTTGAAAGGTCAAAAAAGGCCATAAACTACAAACGTGACCGAAAAAGAGGAACACCGTAGTGTGCAACTACCCGGTCTCTACATCCTTGAAACATTGTGTCCCTCAATATAGTTGTTAAACCAATCACAATGAATCGTTGTACAAATCATGGTTTAGGGTTCATTATTGTTCATCAATTTAGGATACAGAGCTCTTCCTAAACTTGATTATAGAAGAACATATTGAAGTATCTGTATATCGTGTTCATATTCAGTGGCTCCTTTACCACTCTAAATATGCATCTTGATTTCATTCACTTTTCAAAGAATCTTGAGAATTTAGTGGTAGAGTGGGCATACTCTAGCACAAGGAGATTATGTGGGTGTCTTGTGTGGGAAATAGCTTGGTTTTCCTTGTGATTTCCCTCTTCCAATTACACTTGTGAGGGAATGTGGCCATTTGGGAAAAAACAAATAATTCCCTCATAGTGTATGAGGACTTTTGATGCATAGGGAATTTGCAAAGAGAGTTGAGAACAAATAAGTGATATGAGAATGCTCGAAGCACCTAGAATCAAGGAAATTCAATCCCCTATAAACAATTTGGTGGGAAAATTTGAGATTCATTTCAAACTCCATTCCTCAGTATATGGGAATTTGCCTAAATTTCCCCTCTTTCTATTGAGAATTCCAAAGGATCTCCTTATGTAGGACCACTACGAAGACCAAACTAAAACATACTATAATCTTTGGTCTTTTAAAGGTTAATGACCAACAAGCTTGCAAACATGTCAATGTATAGAGCATGATTTGGTGGCCGTTGAATTACGAAAACTTCATTAATTGTTAATTGTGTTGTTAGTTGGGAGACCGTTTTGAGTTTGGATCGTCATGAGTAATCACTACTAGCAAAGGCGTCTCTTCTCACTCAAAATCAATTCACTCACTGTATGTACACAGTTGTCCTACGTGACGAATCGCACTCACTAAGTCTTGAGCGCTGGAATAGTGAGTGTGAAGTAGCGCCGTTTGACTCACCTACCGAGTGAAAAACAACGCCTCCTTATAATGAATTCTTCATTAGTTAGGCTAAGTTGTGTGACGAGAGAGTTTTACAAGCCGATTTTTTAATTTTGAATTGCTATGTTTGTTTAATTGAGAATTTCCACCGTATTTGGACTCTTTGAATTCTACAACCGCCATAGATTCAATGGAAAACATTATACCAAATGTAAACTCCAGAGAGTCTCAGGGTTGCTTCACAGTATGGCTGTCCAAGTCATGAGGCCGTGGGGATTAAGAGTCCAAGCTTTGTTGAGAGTCCAAAGAAATCTACTAAAAATAGGCAATAAAATATAGTTTTCATTTTTGATGAAAAGAAATCGATTGCCTCTCGACCTTAGTTTGGGTTTCAATTCCCGTTCGACCCAAACTTCCTTTCAAGAGGCCATAGCCTTGGTCAAAAAGTGTTGCCATGTAAGCATTTTGAAGGGCGACACTCTTTGGACTTTGGTCTCTAGTGTGAAGGGTCGAGAGGCCGAACTCTTGGATTCTTGCAATCCGATTGATGGAAATTGATGGCCTCTCCACCTTCGCCCATAGTATGAAGTGGCCCTCAACATGGCGGAAATTCCCAATTAAACAAATATGGCGATAGTTTGGCTATGAAGAGGCTGAGGGTGGTGACAGAGACATGAAAGCCACCTGATGAGTGATATGTTTATCATACAAGTTTGTTACTCTGCCTTCAACCGCCTTCAGTTGCAGCAAACTTAGCTACGGTACGTCCTGACGAAAATGTGATGATAGTTCTGCCGATGATGGAATGTCCTTTGGCAGGGAGCTAGCTAACTTAGCTCGCTCTCACCCCTAGTACTCACTGACCTTAGCTACTGCACAGTACTAAAATCCCTTCACACGTGGAAAGGCGGCGGAAACTTACTAGTTTGCCCATGATCCTGCATTTCCACAATTGCTCAGCAGCCACAGATCATGGCAGCCTGCCGCAGAGATTTCCAAATTGGTGCTCTTGCAGATTTAATGCCAGGGCGCAGGGCCCCACTGCGCAGTAATGGCAGCAATCTCATGAGTAGCCCAAGCTATCCATACACTCAAATTTTTTAAGCTTACGAAACTACAAATCTCTGCCAATTGATCATTGCTCGTGTGGTAACTATTATCATCACCTAATCATAGGCCACTCAGGCAGAGATCGAATTAGATCAGAGCATGCATGCAGGCTTCTAGATATATGATCTTAGAGTTGACAATGATCCAATCATCTTCATTGTCAGCTTGATCATCGCCGGGTAGTACTCTAGTAACTTAAGGGGAGAACTTACTAGTAGGTCTTTTAATTGATCAATCAAGCTGGAGTAAGCTTTGGAAAACTTTAGGGAAAGAGGAGACACAACTCAACAGGAAGTACTTGTACATGCCCAGACAATGTTGACAGGCGAATGGCTGTGGCTCACTGAAGTGAGAGAATCGTTTCTATCGATGGGCCAGCTCGTCCCGTGCTTGATGGTGTGTGTCGTCTCTGCCTTTGATTTAATGTTGGCATGTGACTCAGCTTGATAATCCCTGCTCCCTTCTGTAGATACCCTGTTCTTGTAGTCGATCAATTTCCTGCAGACAATCATACATGTGTGGAATAATTAATCATATACACAACTAGTCTAGATTTTGTTTTGGTCCGTGTCTGTACATACCCGTTTCGTTTTTACGATTAGCTTGATGATCGATCAAGGAACCGGGTTACTGTATTTCAACAGCTGAGAAAGGGCACAAATACAGCTTATGGAGGACAAGTTCAATGGGAGGAATGACCCCACTTGATGAAAAATATATATATCATGAGCAGAGCGTGGGACGTCAGATTCCATTCTAGTAGCTGTGGACCTGATCAGCGTCAAAAGGAAAGTCGGTTGTAGTTTCAATTGATGAGCAAAATCAACCTCGGGTTTCGTGACGAAAAGACTTTGCCGTTGACATCGTCAGTGAGATTGATACCAGGCTCTATTTCGTTATAATTATATGTATTCAGACTCTTTAGAAACTAATACCGAGATGTGTATATAATGATGGAAGGGAATGTATTGGAAGAGGATATACCTTCCACGGCGGGACACATCCCCGAAATCACTTAGAAATAAGTTTAAGCCACTTGGGGTCCCACAGTTACGTTGATGTAGAGGGTGTCGTGTAGGACAGGGAACGAATATTCCAGCGTGACTCACTGTGCTAGCTGAGAGATCAACCGGTAGTACCTTGAAACTTGAGCAGGCTGAAATATTCTACTCTACAGTAGTACTCTCCCCGCCCCTCCCAAAGGGTAGTAGTAGAGCTAGAGCATCACCGTTTTGATCGTCTTCCCGGAGTACTTCTAACTTGATGATGATTGAGTTTGTACCTATCAATATTGCTGTGTGTATATATTATACCGTGTCTGATTCATTTCAATGATAAAAATTAGCTACGTACCTGGTGATTTGACTCTTTTCAAATGATCCTTTCTAGGTCGGCTAGCTTAAAGGACTAACTGGCGCTTGCCTGAGCACTTGGGAATCACGCCCTGGCTAGAAGTAGTTGCAAATCTGTCTCCTGGTGTTTGAATTCCGTTCTACAGTTGCTTCACTTTTTGGGTTTGGTCATGTCCGGTACTAAACCTTATCACTGTTTCATATGATTGTGTGAAGGCAATCGAGGTTCGTACTCATCAAAGCTCAGAAATACTCGTGCATGCACTGTTTTGATTATTGCTGAGGAGAGGAATTCATTCGCATCATTCTGTTGATTTTTTGACACTGTACGTAGGGTACAAGTATGGAAACCACGGTGAAAGGGCCTCAGAATGGGAGGACCGTGAGCAGGGTCTCATGGACGACGTTCTCAGTGGGTGTCAATTTGGCACTGGTGGCGATGATCCTGATGCAACCTGCACCTGCTCCTTTGGATTTTCATCTTCCGAAGGTGAATGGAACTAGTGACAATTTGGGTGACAACAACAACAATCAGCAGCAGCTTCTGTGTATACCGCCTCCTGCAAGTCCCCGGTTGTCGTCCACTGCAAGTGACCATATCCAACGTTGCTCCGGAAATGGCCATTATGTCATTACCAACCAGGATGCTACTGGAGCTTGCCACTGCCATGCATGCTTCTCGGGAGTACACTGCGGAGACCTTGATCCTGACTGTGTTCTCAATCTCTTTCAGTAAGAAAAAAAAAAAATCATTTATCTCCTCAAGTCAGTCTTTTATTACAATCACTACCGAGGCGTGTGTTACCGATTACACCCGGTTGCTCTGGTTCTGTTGTTGTTATTGTTGTTTTCCAGGCATGGTTGTTTTTTTTAACCCCTAAACGGGATAGTATATGCGTTGTCGTATAATTGGGATTTTCTACCAACAAGGAAATTTAAACTGGGATCTCAGTAGCTCGTTAGAAGGATCTCAGTAGCTCGTTAGAACCGCATTGATTTAAATTTCAACTTCTCTTTTGAAGTGAAAACTGAAACCTATTAGAGGTGTGGATTCATTCCAAATACAATCAAAATACAACATATTCTATTGACCGCAAAGACACGTTCAGACGTTTAGGGATTAATGGAATGGGTGATTGCAGTGGGGATCCCACGTTGTTTGAGGAGTACTGGCTGACGCAGCCTGGTGAAGCCACGGTCATTCCATCGTGGCAGGGAATGAGTTACTTCGCCCATCGCCACAACTCCTTCTTGTTTGTGGACTACTACTTGGAGCAAGCCATCCGAAGCATTCATGCCATGGTGGGAAACGCGGTCACCGACGACCGTTTTCTCGTGCTGGGCGTTGGCTCCACTCAGCTCTACCAAGCGGCTCTCTATGCCTTGGCCTCCCCTACTTCTCCTTTTCCTACTAGTGTTGTCTCCGCCACCCCCCACTATTC
This sequence comes from Pohlia nutans, assembly GCA_022496805.1. Classification (NCBI taxonomy): domain Eukaryota; kingdom Viridiplantae; phylum Streptophyta; class Bryopsida; order Bryales; family Mniaceae; genus Pohlia; species Pohlia nutans. Next base: position 7,056,220 of record CM040102.1, read on the forward strand.
GGTACGTACCTCTCTTCCTTTCTTTTGCACATCACTACTAACTAGCAAAGATGTCGCTTCTCACTCAAAACAATGTCAAAGTTCATTGTACACACTTGTCCTACGTGACGAATTGCACTCACCAAGTCTTGAGCATCTCGGCAGTGAGTGCAAAGTGGTGCCATTTGACTCACCTACCAAGTGAAAAGCGACGCGTTCTCCTTGTAGTGCATGGTGTATTTCAAGAGGAGGGTCTATAGTCATAATCCCTGTCTTTTATGGAATTTTAGATCTCCAGAATTTGACAGTCTTGATTTGGTTTAGAAAAAGAAATTATGGTCTACATAAACAGCAAATGGACGGCAGTTTCGAGCCGGTTCTAGAATATGTAATTAGTGAGGGATTGTAGTCCAAAATTGTTTATGTCCTATAACCTACTATGCCTTTTTATATTTTCTCTTCTCAAGAATCTCAAATTTTAGTTTCTTGGTTGATCTAGTGGTTCAAAAGAACAAATTTGGTTATGAATTAGAACCTATGAGTGAATAGCCTATCATCTTGTGACACATCTACTTAAAAAAAGGGCACTATAAGTTATGTCCTATAACCGTCTTGGATCTCCTTGTCCTTGATTGGTTATGGAGTACATGATGGACATGTATAAGTTTCATTATTAATTAATGTGCATGCAATGAATATAAGTTCTTTATTCCATATCACAGAGTTTATTTCCAAAAGAAGGCACAGAAAGAAGCACTCATTATCTAGATTCATTCATGTAGAGTTAGTAGAATTAATTGCAACAAACGTACCATTTACATACAATAGTAGGACTTTGGACCATATTTATTCTTCTTTTAAATTTTTAGGATTTTCAAATTAATTATATAATTTTATATGACATTTCTTCAACTTTGGTAGTGCAAAGTTTTGATGCCTCCGTAGCATCATCAATTTAGGTCCATGTGGTGTACACTACTTCTGGCTAATAGTGCGTGTGGGGTTTTAATGTGTGCTCCTCTAATGTGTACTTAATATATAGTTGGACTTTTATCGTGTGTCACTATGCAATGGATTCTTGTTCCTAGTATAAGCAAATGATTGAGTGTAAATTTTAGCAAAAAGTAGTCGGTAGTTAGTAGATCAAGTGCTTGATAGATTCGTCATTCAAGATTAGATTAGAGTGATTAACTTCAAAGAATTGTAAATTCAATGTATGTGATTTGATGGCGGGCGGGGTGAGCAGAGTTTTGAAGGGGTGACAAAGTTTTTGGACTCTCGGCGATACAAGTGGGTTGGGGATGCAGAGAAGTTCCGACGAGAGACAAAGCCGGATGACGAGCAGCCGTACATCGAGTTGGTTACGTCACCAAACAATCCATGTGGATCCATGAACACGCCGGTGGTGAATGGCAACAATGGCTCTGTGGTGAATGACCACGCCTACTATTGGCCCCACTACACTCCCATCACGGTCCCCGCTGACTACCCCATCATGCTGTGGACGTTGTCAAAGATCAGTGGCCACGCCGGCACTCGCCTTGGGTACACTCCACTTTCACCCCTAACTTGCTCATTCCACGTCAGCTTCTGAGAGGTCCACATCATCCTAAACCAATCACAAGATGACACGTGTCACTATTATTTTATTTTTGGCAAAAATTAATTTTTATGTTGGAGCTGACCTTGAGGGCTCTTTACACTAGAGGCGAGAAGCCGTGAGGAGAAAAAATTTAGCCAATGGGAGACCTAGAAACCAAGAAGACCAATTTCTCATTGGCTGAGATTTCTCTCCTCACGGCTTTTCGCCTCTAGTGTACAGAGGCCCTGAGATAGCATATGTGACTCATTTTTCAAACTGAAATATTGGTAAACCTTCCTTTCACTCTGACTAGTATGTGTTTTAGAAAATTAGTAGAATTATGTAATTTTGAAAATCCATATTATCCTTTCATCAACAAGAATATTTTATAATTTTAATAAATGAAAAGATGATGGTTGAAAACCAAAAAAGCTCGTTAACCCTTAAACGGCCCAAAAGCTTCTTGCAGCCAAATAATAGTGTCATAGCACATTCACAATGTTTAAAATATGGAGGGACCACCTTCCATTGCCTGCATGGTGCATGCTACAGTGTCCCAAAAAATCCTGATACCATGGTAGTCATATTGGGGTATAAATGCATGACCGTTGTATGTATGGTTCCTTAACTTTTCTTTCAACATAGAAATGGGACGTGCATTTATGCTCTCAAATGATCACCACATGCGCATCTACAGTACATTTAAGAATGCGTGTTGGTTTTCCAACCTCCGACCTTAATTATTATCAATGGGGTGAGGCCAGGGATTTTTTATTTTTTTTGGGTTTTTGGAGAAACGCTAAAATGTGTAGCCAAATATTTTCATATTCAGATAGAATTCTCCTTTTGATGACTTTCATTAAAACTGGCAATTACATCCACTTTATTTTCAAAGTTTGGAACAATGTGGCATTTTCTTCAACTTCTTTTCCTTGAGGCTTGGTGCACGCCAATTATTTTTGGTGCTTTTTGGCATTTAAATGCCTGAAAAAAAAATCACTGGATGAGGCTTTCAGATGGGCAATAGTGAAGGACGCAAGTGTGGCAGCGAAAATGGCGTACTTCATCCAGCTGAACACGCTGGGTGTGTCGCAAGATGCACAGCAACGAGGAATCACGTTACTCCGTTCCATCATGTCCAGCTACGCACAAGCTCCTGCGGCCATAGCCGGCCGGGAGGCTGACCGATTACAGCACTTTTTCCACTACGGGCAGGCCGTGCTGGAGGATCGATGGCGGAGGATGCGACATGCTTTGCAGAACTCCTCGCGTTTTGCTCTGCCCGAGTATGACTCTTCGTTCTGTTTTTTCCTGGGCAAGCCTTTTACAGCTAATCCAGGTACATGGTACTCTCAACCCTTTCTAATGACACCCTCCCTTATTGCACACTCTCTAATTGCTCACTCCACTATCCCCAAAATGACTATGGATTTAATCAATCATATTGTGAAATATATAATTTAGATTGGACCAAATTTCATTTCACTAGAATCAGTGAAGAACATTTAGGTTGGTCCCAAAACAAAATTCTTATTCCTTTTAGCTATACTAGTTTCATCCAAGGGCCTCTTTACACTAGAGGTGAGAAGCCTCAATGAGAGAAATTTCAGTCAAAGATGGGCTTAGAAACCGGGAAGACCAATTTCTCATTGGCTGAAATTTCTCTCGTCACGGCTTCTCGCCTCTAGTGTAAAGAGGTTCTAAGTTGCAAAGTTGCAAATTGATGATGTACATGAATATAATGGTTGTGAAAATTTTGTATGATCGGCAGCTTTCTTGTGGCTAAGGTGCAAGGCAGAAGAGGATTGCGGCCAACTTCTCAAGGATCATAAGATTATTGCTCGCAGTGGCCCTGCCTTTGGGGTGTCCACTCAGTTTGTCCGAGTGAGCATGCTGGACAGGCATCCCTTGTTCAACGTATTGCTTGCACGCCTTGCCTCTCTCAAATAAAAAAAGACTGAGCTGCATTTTGATTGCACCCAAAAACATTACCCAGCTTTTTGCTTACTCTCAAACTTTGGGGCTCCGTAGAGAATGCTCTCTAATTTTGAGGCGGACTACCGGTGGTAGTTTGAGACCTTAACCCTTTAACGTCCCGATTCAACACTGTTTTCAAAGATTCGTTATAAAATGTTTGATGAAAAACAAAAATGGAGTTGATATACAAAGCAAAGTTGTAAATGTCAATGTGAAGATTGCATCTGTACGGTTGGATTCATCATATTATTTATTACCATTTATTGATGAATTTTGCAAGGTTTTCTCTTGAATTTCATTTAAAAATCCAAAATTAACACATATTTGTAAAAAAAATTGGTAGGGAAATCATGATAACATGCATTACAAGATGGTATGGTTTCCATTATTTGATTTTACTTATTTTGAAAAATCATGTTTAAGGTCTCACTTTTTGAACTAAGAATGAAACTTGACATGAACCGATTCTGTTGTTTTTCAAAAAATCACAATATGTTATTTTGAAGATCCATACCGTACAAATAATAATCAACTAGCACAAGAACCAAAAGAAATTTGGATGGATGAAAAACTGTACAGGATGTACTGTTGGGAAAGGTTGCAATCTGTTCGTCGTCCATATATTGGACGCAGGCGCGTCAAAGGGTTAAGCGTCCACACTACAATTACCTGGTCAAATCTCATTAATTCCTCACATTTTAAAATATATTGTACTTTTTTTGGTATGTGTCTCATGTAAGGTATTGTTAAACCGATTTACCTTGATTTGTTCATCTATTATATTAAATGCATAGTGTCATGGCCCGTGTGTCACAAAATTGGTCACGTGTTCATCCACCATTTCATTCTCAATGTTTCATTCACTACACTTTATCCACTGTACTTTGTCTAGCAAAATCTATTGTTTTGCAATAGGCTATATGCTAGTAATTATTTAAATAAACATAAATTTATAAGATTTTTCAAAGTTTTTTTTCTTGTAGAAATCATAGTAATTGCAAAAATGCTTTGGATCGTATAATAATTATTAGGGAAAATGTAAATAATAGTGATGAACCACAAGGTGTAGGTGGTATACTTCTTGAGCTTACATAAAAAGAAATTCAATAGAAAAACTTTTTTGTAGAGTGTATTGGAATTTTAGGGTTTTGAGCTTTAAAGTGTTGTAAAAAGCGCAATTTAAACAATTTTGAAGAATGGTAAATTAGACTAGAAAGTAGAAAATAGCGTGCATACTTTCTAAGTTGGGATCAATTTCATTTGAAATTAAGAACTAGGCGAAAATTAGCATTTGACTAAAAAAGACCAAACATGGCCCTACGGGGCTCCTTACACGCTTATGGGTTAATATCAAGCTCTTACATATGAAACTTGCACTATACTAAAATTGGGATATAATGTCTAGGATACTATTATTCAACACGAACACTGTTTGATTTTTAAGAGATCTAGTGTCCTTGAAAAAAAATTAAAATCATAAAAAATTTGAGTAAACCTTCTTGATGTAGAGTTTCAATTATGAATGGAAACTTTATAATAAACATGGAATGCCAACTCATGTCACTCTCATCACTTGGAAGGAACATGTCATTCTCATTAGAAGTGTGAATGACAAGTGCCAAACTCTTATGTGTTGTAGGGACACTATTTCTCCTCACCTTTGAACATATTGTGGCAAAAGACATCAATTCTTACTACACAACAAAATCAAATTTTTTAGCGTAGTGCTATTAGCGTTCAAAACTGAGGAACCAAGTTACATGATCCCATTGAGTTTTATGTAATGCTGAGCATTGTTTAATTTGAAGCAGTTGACAACATTGTTCATTAGACTGGTTAAACTTAGCTACTTTTCCTACCAAAATGATGGCAACCTGAAAGAACAAAGAAATTTTGAAGTGATTCTTGCTCATTTATATATCTCTAAACTTAGTAAATAGCATAGGACATTCCATGTGATAATAAGGAAGAGCCAAGAATTTTTGTAAATTTTGAAATTTAAAAAACAAAATTATTATTTTGTTGAGATTCTTGTAAATGGTGGAATTATCGTTGACAATCTAATGAAATTTCTTACCTTCTAACAAGTCAAGTAACTTATCCTTAGCATTTGTTAAAAATCATAAACCATTTAATAAACAGTAGTTAGCAGTACTATAAGTGGATGATGTTGCCCCACTTTTGTGTTTCACTGAAGAGGTTTTCAATCCATACATCACAAAGGCGATGATCATACAACATAATATTGAAACTAACTGTCGAGATATTTAGACACTCTCAGGTGATTGAGGTTGATGTAGTAGTGTTTGATTGTTGAGGTCTTTCCAAAGGTCTTTTGTTGTTAGAAAGTGTTATGTTACTAAGAGAATTAGAAAAGATGGAAAGTGAAACACTTTAAAGATAGATTCATACATGTTCCTTGCTATGAATCACACTGAACATCATCTTTCACACGCAATAGGATGTTGTATTGGTTCACATTCACTATTTACGGAGGTGAATGTTGTAGTAGCTGTAAGGGTACAAGCATTGTCACCAATTTGCGATATGTGAGTTCGGAAGTTGAAGATGTATGGACCACTTGAGTGCCAATATTTGTAGTGTAATCGCTGGTTAGGAATGTATCGCACCAGCTAGACTCTATTTCACGACAACTACCTATCAAAATGGTGTTCACTTCAACAGTTAGGGCCCTACTCAATGTCTAATTTAAACCTCCGAAGTTCTATTTTTTTTTTTGGCAATATAGTCAACCTGACAAGAGTTCTGTTGGCATAAACTTGTACACTATAGGTCGTCCCTTCCATTGCGGTAAAAAATCAAATTTCATGTGTTTCCAGTCTTTGAAATGTTGTCAAGGGTTGTTAGTGCGGTGCCCCAAACAAGTTCAACTACCGACGGTGAAGTACTATTGGCATGAAGGATCTTGCAATATGGTGGCGATACTCTAAAGGCCACTTCACACTATTGCCAAAGGTCGAGGGGCCGTTGATTTCCACCAATCACATTGCAAGAAAATAAGAATTTGGCCTCTCGCTCCTTCACTTTAAAGGCCAAAGTTGATAAGGTGTAGTTATTGTTGATGTAGCATCTCAACCATAGTTTGGGTTTCCATCGACAACATCTTGACCATAGTTTGAAAGATATATTAAGGTGATACCATGATGATATCCGCAGATATCACCTCATGGAGTTGCTACATATTTATATCATGATGAGCATTCTCACTACATTTCAATTTTTTTCTCATTTTCTTTCTTTCCATGTTTAGCAGCCCCATTTTTTTGGGTAGACTGAATCCAGCTAATTTTAGCCAGTTTTGAGATCACTGGCCCTAAGCCACCTCCATTTTTTTCTCAGTTTTACCGTGCAAGGGTGCAGATGCTCTGAAAGCACGTTGTGCTGCTGGGCCCCGGGCACCGAAGACCGAGGCAAGCCACGAAGCGCGGACACGTGGGCTTCTCTCAAAGCCTTCGTCCAGTTCTTCCTCGCTGGCCGCGTCAGAAGGACGGAGCTGCAGCTTCACAGCAACAATCGAGCTCGGAATTCGAGCTTCTCATCACTCCGCCAGGATTACAATCATCGCTGCCGCTTTACGCCACCGCAGCCGATTCTTGCAGACTTTTGGGTACCTTAGAAGAATTCCTGAGTCTGTGCAGTCCAATTGTTGGCTAACTTACTTGTTTCAATGGAAGGGTCATAGCCGGTCATATCATAGTGGGACTTGGAATGAGTCATCATCCTATTTGGTTCCCTCGATCAGCTCTCTCAACAATTTCCCTCACTTGAGCTTACGTTTGATTGATGTCTACTCCGATCGGCGGTGTTCAATTTCATGCTGCTTGATCGGACTTTCTACCGACTGCTCTGTAGCAATTGCTCGTTGTTTAGGGTTTGATTCATTCTCTAGATCTTCGACCTCTTTCGAAGCAGGGAAATAATAATAGGGTTAGCCTTTTCGATCGATCGACCAGAAGCGGATGTCAAAGTTGGTTAAGCTGAAGGTCTGTGTCCTGCTATCAGTTTAGTTAGCCTCTAAGGACCTCATGGTGACGTAGGGACTATTTTTTGTTGCGTTTTTTGACCAAGACATGCAGTGTTCTTCACTGATCAAGACTTGGATTCTATCATTTTCATGGTCATTGGTGTTTTTAGGGATTAATGGTTCTTGATAGACTGAGAATTTTGTCGTTTGTCTTGTTCAGTTAGCTTCGAAGAAAAGCCTCGCTTGCTTTCTCCCGAGCCGCATGGCATCACCGGGTACTTCGACGTTGTTCCCGTCTGAAGCGCCGGACGACCCTAAAGCTGTAGGACATGGAGGTGTGCCCGAAACCAAAACGACTGCTAATGCTGCACCGCCACCCCAGCCAGCAGAGAATTTGGGGAGAGAAATGGTGACCTATGGTGTGGAAAGCAAGAAGAAGGAGGAGAAGAAGGAAGAGCCTGCAGAGGAGATTCTGGAGCTGAAAACGCCAGGGTTCATACGTGTGTTTGGCTGTGACAATTGCGAGGACAGTGACACAGAAATCAAACACCACGGACATTCTTCCTCCGAAGCGAGTGAAGACGATGACAGTCCTCATGCCTCCGGAGCTCATCATCATCAGCCACCTCATTTGATCCCGGTGAGTCATCCTCACCATGTAGTCTTTTCCAGACCTAATTAATTAGATGTTCTCGGCAGCTTTGATTGCTTATGCAATGTGAAAATCGTTCCGTGGCTTTTGACAGATAACATCATTCGAGAGGGTGCAGGGTTTAAATATTACCATTGCTATAGAAGAAGAGGACTAGAAGATGAAACTGAGGGATGTAACAATGACCAATTCGCTTGATCATATATAATTCAGATGGGGCCAAATCTCATATCAGTGAAGAACATTGCATGTATTGGTGAAGAAAGAAATAAAGAAAGTCCCACTCGAAAGTGCTAAACAATATGAGGCTCGATTTGGACACTTAAAGACAGTATCTCTTTCCATTAAAACCTGTCTCATGAACTGTTTAGACGATTATGGTGTACTTGCGATTTTCAGGCTTTGGTGGCATCGATTTGTGTCTTAACAACGCTATGTTGCTTTTTCATGTTGCAGGTTGTTCATCTAAAGGTACCAATGAGAAATGAGGATGATGTTCGAAAAGTGGTAGCTGCACTTCAAATCAAAGGTGTGTTGCTACTCTTCACAGTTTCTTGGGGTGATGAAACAATCTCAATGAACCAATCACAACTTCCAGATATTTTTGGAAGGACAGTCTCATGTTAGAGAGATCAATTGGGGTGTACATTGTCACTCAATGTGCATAAGCTCATGATAATTAAGTTGCAAAACAAAAAAATTAGGGTTTAGGGTTGAAACTGAGGAACCCGGAGTTGATTCATCTCAAAGGTCATGCAGGAATCGAGTTATGAGTGTAAATTGAATGAGGGTTTTCAGTGCAATTTGAGTTCAGAACGGAGGCTCAGGGTGACCATCAGTGATCTCAAAACTGGCTAAAATTAGCTGGATTTCTACCCAAAAAAATGGGCTGCTAAACATACAAAGAAAGAAAATGGAAAAATAAATTGAAATGTAGCGAGAATGCTCATCATGATATAAATATGTAGCAACTTCATGAGGTGATATCCGCGGATATCATCATGGTATCACCTTAATATGTCAAGGGTATTGCCGGATATTATATAGGTATCGTGAGTATTGTATGCTGGGTAGCAAAAGTAGATACCATTTATGTGGGAGGTCGCATAATGTTCTAAATGTCATAAAGTAGTTCTGAGATCACTGGTGACCATTAACTGGATGCAGGGGTACTGGAAGTTGCTTGCGACCTTGAGAATCAGATTGTGAAGGTAACCGGGAATGCAGACCCCGATCGTCTCTTGAAGAAGGTGAAGAAAGTGAAGCGAAAATCAAAGCTGATTTCGTACAGTAATCCAAGTGAGATGCCTAGACCCCCCCCTGAGCCTCGCTTTCATTCTGACATACCCCCACCTGCATATGGGATCCATCAGCCTGTATATGAAGAGCGGTTCAGGCCTCCTTCCCAACCTCACGTTTACAGCCGAGATTTCAACGTCCCACCTTCTCATGTCCGACCTAATGTGAGACCTGCTGCTCAGCCCAGGCATTATGACCACGAAGCCCATGGCCCTTTCACTCCTAATTTGAGACCTGCTGCAGCTCAGCCGAGGCATTATGACAACGAAGCCCACGGCCCTTTCACTCCTAATTTGAGACCTGCTGCAGCTTATGACAACGAAGCCTTTTACCATCACCAACGTCCTCCTCCCAATGTAAGGCCTCCCCCTCCCTACAGAGATGATTCTTTTTTCCCTGATTATATACCATCCAATGTTAGGCGTCCCTCTAGCCCACCGCATTACAGCAGCAACTCCAGATTTTATCCTGAGCGTAGCCCTCCCAGTTTGAGGCGTTCCACCAGTCCACCGCGCCGCAGATCCTACCACCATGACCCTCATTTCAGGCCTCGTCCTCCAGTGCATTACCCTGGCGGTCCTCCAACCCGCTCTCCATGGGGTCCTGGAGCTCCCTATTGCATGGACGACTTCCAACAGGTACCAGACCGAATGACGCACATGTACCATTAAGAAAAAGCTTGATTGCACTCATTTTCATTCCATGTTAGTACTGTACAACTTAGTTACAAGGGATTAGTTCGGTTCTAGAGAGTAACTTGGTTACAAGGGAATAGTTCGGTTCTAGAGAGTAACTTGGTTACAAGGGAATAGTTCGGTTCTAGAGAGTGAGTTTAGTAGCTCTTTGAGATGTGAATAGAGTACCGGTAATTAGTACATGTCATCTTTTGGGAATTGGTGAAATCGCCATTCTGTTCCAAATGTTGTGGTTATCACGAAATGGTACTGCTTCATTGCAATAGTGTAATAAGAAAAGGCTTTTTGGAGATTCAGGGAATTCTTATCAATGTATTTTTGCTACCTTACACAGTTCAGTTGGAGTCTTGGATAGCTCTGTTGCGCTTTTTCTTTTTTATGTTGATTTTCATTACATGTACAACTTGGTTACAAGGGATTAGTTCGGTTCTACAGAGTGAGTTTAGTAGTTCTTTGAGTAGAATGATGTGAATAGATCAAGTAGTACAAGTTATCGAATTGGTGAATGTTCAAATGTTGTGGTTATTACGGGAACGGTATTGCTTCATTGTTTTTCCATCGTGTGATAAGAATAGGCTTTTTGGAGATTCAGGGAGTGCTCAAAGTATTTTTGCTATCTTACACAGGTGGAGACTTGGAGTCTTGGATAGCTCTGTTGCTCTTTTTCTTTTTATACTGATTTTCATTACATGTACAATTGGGTCCAACATGTCTGCGTAATTTTTGTATTGTCATTGGTGTTAAATCACTTTCCATTTGCATAGAAATGGTTGAATGAGCATGAAATTTTGAATACAACATTGCAACTTCATGAACAACATATGTGCAAATTTGGTACTGTGAAGATAAAGGGAAATATAAAAATAAAAATAAAAATAAAAACAAAATTTAACTTTTAATTCGTATAAATTCATAGTAAAAATTCATAGTAGTTACATAAATGCTTTTTATAAAACAAAATTTGGGTACAAGGTTGAGGTTGTGATGCTAAAAAATATGGTTCATTTCAAATAAGAAATAGAGAATTGGCTTAGATGGGTGTATAGATGATATAAGTTTTTTGATACAACTTTAATATACCAAATATAAACAAAAACTTTGACATGATGTTTCCCACTACAAAATGACTATTTTAAAAACCGATCACACCACATGAAAGCTATTTGAGTTATTTTCACAACGGTTGAAGCTTTGCACCAAACACAACCTCCAACTAGGATAGATCAACCAGCTATGACACATGTCGGCCTCTAGCCAGAATTGCGCGCTTTCAAACCCAAAGTCTGCACCGTTGATCTATCAAATCATCGAGATGCATTGGGTAATTATTAACCCCTAAAGGACCAAGGCTGATTTCCCAAATTTGGTCAGCTTAGTGTGGAATGAGTATTGATTCTCAATTTTTGAGATTTGTTGTGGTGATTCTACTCTATGTAACAAAGATGTGATGGTCATTTGCATACTTAACTGATGTATAGATCAAAAAATAACTGCGGGCAGCTCCTAATTTTTTTTATACAATTAACTATACATTTGAATTTTTGTACACAATGAGCTAACACCCCCATATACACAACTGCCAAATACATTTTACTAAATTTGAGACTAAACTTTGCATTTAGGGAATTTTGTAAAGTTTGAAACTCAGGCAGCAAGCCAAAAAAAAATGCAACCAGCTTTGAAGCTCATAATCTTACTATTGAAGAACCCTAAGCCGTTGAAAATTTGTAGGTTGTTATAAATTCAAGTTGGTTGAAATATCCTACGGTTGAATTGGTCAAAAAGGTTTTAGATCAAAAACTATTTGTCTTTTTATGAGTCAGGGTACTTTGGAGTATTTGGAGAGAAACATAGTTGTGGTCCTCAAAGGGTTAAGTACTATTCAGCCCATCATTCAATTCTTGCCCTAGTTAGTGAGTTGAGGAGGCTCTTTCCCACCCAAATTTTTGCACTACAAAGCAGCCCCTTTTTGGAGTCAATTCCCTCCTAATGAATGTTGATGACGATATAAAAGGTTTAGTTGGTTACATCGGTACTTATCAAGCCATGACACGACTTGCATTTCAACTGAAGATACTGCAAAAAGGATCACACATTCCCCTCTCTTGCCATTTATGAAGCCAGGTAGAATGAAGCTACCAAACATTCAGAATTTGTGCAGCAAAGGGAAGGAAGTTTGTTTTCACAAGAATATGAAAGTGCTGTAATTTGTCAGTGATGCAATTTGAGTGTGCATTTGTTTTTGTCCATTGAAGGTAGTGAGTATTGTTGTGATGATGGTAAAAGTTATGGTATGGGAGGCGTACTCATGCTTTGATTAGCCTCTTCTTATTATTATGCCTCCTCACCGACGAACATGTTGTGATTTAATCGACATTGTATGAGAAGAAATTTAACCGCCAAACTTTGGAAGGGATTAGTTTGTTTCTATAGAATGAGTTTAGTAATTCTATGAGTAAGTGCGAATAGATTAATTAGTACCAGTCATCTTGAATTGGTGAAATTACAGTACTAAAAAATCCAACTATTTTGTTGATTTGATCATGTTGATCAGAGACACTTTTCTGTTGATTTAGACAACAATCTACTGATTTGGACAAAAACACGACCAAATCAATAAAAAAGTGTCCCTGATCAATACGACCAAATCAAGAAAAAAGGTTGGATTTTCTAATAGTGTTGCCATTTTTTTCAAATGTTGTGGTTACTTCACGAACGGTATTGCTTCATTGTTTTTTTATTGTATGAGAAATTTATTTTTTTGGAGATTCAAAGAATGCTTCTCAACATTTTGCTACCTTACAAAGTTGGAATGTTGGATAGCTTTATTGCGTTAGTAATAGCAATGAACAATGGCCGTGTCAATGCTAGTGTTGTGTTCGTTGATGAGCATATTCTTTAGACCAATTCAATGTTGTTAATATTTTGGAAGGACCTCGTTGATTGCAAGAAAGCTTGTTTTGCAAGAGATGTTAAGGTAAACAAACCCATTACGGAGTAACTTTTATTTCACAATTCCGTCTTTGTGTGCTAGCAATATACATTTGTACCAAGAATGAACAAAAGCAATGTATGGAAATAAAAATAGGCATGTTATATAGAAATTCCACAAGCTCCCTTTGAAGCCTAACTTCTCCCTAATACCTTCTTCATGTGATCATTTACAAAGAACCAAAACAAAGGATGCCAAAAGGAGTCTAAATGAAATACAAATGTTTTAAAGAATGATATATATATATATATATATATATATATATATATATATATATATATAGTCTTTGAAAATCAAAATACTAAAAATGTAAATGCATTTATCTAAGTGTATGATAGATTGATACAAGTTTCATGTCTTTGATAAATATAGTAAGAGTGTATATTACTAAATCCATTTCTTTGTGTCATTTAGTTCAAAAAAAGGCATATGATTTATTTCTTTCTTTGCTCTAAGAAAATTCCATTTGCACTTTTACAATAATGTTTGTACTTTTAACCTTTAAACGTCATTGACTTGATTAACATGTTGCCTAAAGGAATCACATCTTTTTTAAAGCACATTGTGGCACGGCATGTCAGGCTCTCTTTGCATGGTTTGTCAATTAGCTCCCCTAAAATTTCTTTTAAAATAAAACTGCCACATAGCTTCAAACTTAAGCTTGGCAATCCCTATTGTATTTTAAAGAATAAAAATCGCTAGGCACTATGCTTTCTGCAAGGTTCAAACTGTCAATCTCTATTCAGATGGCCAACCAACTGCCCAACATCCACCTCCCTCTCTGACGCATTTGGATGTCTTTAAACATTGATAGAATTGTCTAAATAAGCGCAATTAGAGAATCTAGCCTTGCATTCTTGGTTTCTTTCCAAAGCACCAATTCATTTTAATTTTGATTGAGAAAATCCTCTTTTTTCCCCATTGTCTCTCATAACTAAACTCATGGGGCTTAGTTTGATGTTTAAGGGTTGACACACTCAATATCATAAACTAAAAGTTTTAGTTTTGTAAATTCATTGTCTATGGCTTCAAAACAATGATATATAATTCAATTGAACAATTTTCCTTACTAGAAATTGAAAAGATTTATGGTTTATTTTTGAAAAAAACTATAAGTTGGAAAATAATGCTAGCTACAACTATGTCAAGATGGAAAATGAAAACGTATTAGTTCTTTTCTAGAACCTTCACCAACAAACTAGTAGGTGAGGCATGTTGCTTTTTATAATGTAGTAACTCAATAATTATACAAAAAGGGTTGGACATTGATATTAATAATCAATTCTTTTAATAATATTCAATAGAATAAAGTTTTTCCTAAGTTTGACTTTAACCCCTAAAGGACCATGCTCATTTCTAAAATTTTATCACTTTCTTGTGATGCTTTCAGAAAGGCAATTGTATCTCTTGATTGGTATTCATGTAGAAAACTTCACCGTTGAAGTTCAAAAAGGACTTAGTCATGAGACTGTACATTAATTTTCAGAACAATCTACTGTATATATTACATGATTATAAGGTTTGATCATAAGTTGATTTCTGAAAATTTTGAATAAAACCAACAGGTCATTCATTGCAAACTTTCTCATAAATTTTAAAACCATGATTAGCATTTGAAAGTTTAGGAGCATACAAAGATGTACTATATCTGGGTGCCCACAAAAAATGATGTTCTAAAACTAAATACAACAACAATGATTGATTCTCAAAAATTTATGTTTGTATAAAGTGACTTGTTGGTGACTCGTTGAGCCGGTGTTTGTGATCGTTATTAATTTTTACATTGCAAAAAAGTTTTAAATAATTCAAATATATATTTGGAATATTCAAAAATATTCAAAAATAATATAAAATATGTAGAAAAATTTCCATTTAAAATATATTTAAAACATTTCCATAATTATTTTATAGTGTTAATGATGCGGTAATGACAAATATTTTACATATTGGACGCTTGTTTTTTTTTACGATTGTGACATCCAAGTGTGAAAACGCCCTTCAAGTCATCAACCGCCCTAACTACTATGTCCCAAGTTCACCTACGTTAATGTTTTAATTTTTCCCGATGAATCAATCAACGTAATTGCAAATCTTGAAGGATTTTTGTGTTCTTGAAACGAACATTTTCAATTCTCTAGTTAACATTGAGTCAAAATTATGAAATTCAAAGAAGTTATTAAAGTAATGAAATTATTCGAGGACACAATGTGTTCACCTGGTTCTTTAGGGATTAAAGCTCAACAATAGTAGACATTAGAAGTCAAGAACAACCTCAAAGAAAATTTATTGAATAATAACGTTGTCATGAAAACCGAGATGAAAACAAAAAAATAAAAAATACATCACTTCCTATTTTTAAGTTATGTGAAAGAATAAGTGTGCCTATTATTGTGATTTTCTCAAAAGGTGCTCTCATTCTATTACCCTTGTTGATTGCAAGGTCCCCCAAATTTTTTTAAACGACCAAAATGTTGTAAGATTTCATATAAAAATTATCAATTCTATTCTCTAATGATAGAAAAAGGCCTCTATTTTAAGATATCATGACTAGAATATGCTTCTCTAAAGTGTGTTGCCATGTCTTTCCATTGTCCCCCCAAAAAAACTTTTAACTTGAATATACAATAAAACGTATAATCAAATAATTTGAAAAAAACTAAGATAATAATTCTCTATATAGTTATAACTTTACAAGATGGTAAAGTTATAGTTCATCTCATTTTTTTTAAATCATTAAAAAAAGTTTTTTAAATTGTTGGTGTTTTTGGTACATTTTGAAAGCACAAGCCCCTTGAATTATTAAGGGTTAAGAATAATATTTTAATATGTGAATCATCACTCAATGTGGCAACATGACATTATTAGTCAAACCAATTTAAAAAAATTCTAAGAGATCTACGGGACACCTTTGTCACGCACAAAATGAATCCTATTATCTGCTTTCGTCGCTTTCGTTTGCCCTCTTGTACACGGTCTCAGAGTAGCCGGGTACGGGTACGTGAGTCGCCAGGTATGAGCATAGTGCCGTGCATCGGGCCATGCATCATCCCACGCTTATGTCAAGCCTAAATCGGCTAAATTTAAACCAATATTTCTCGCTTAATTTTGACCAAGAACACAACATATCAGAGCAGTGCAACAGAGCCCCTTTTCAATATTGGATCAAAAGAGGATCTTCACTTGGATTCACTTTTTTAAGTAATGAGGAAATACTATATGTATTTTATGAATTGTGAGACTACCATGTCATTGACACGTACACATAGTTTCTAATTGTAACTAGAATGTAGTCCCATTGTAAAAGGGAGATGGCCCCCATTGCTCTTCAATCCTAGAGAAGAGTTCCCACAAGCCCGAACCTAAGGGACTATCCATGAAGGGATCAAGGAATTATTTATGTACAAGTGGTGTCAAAATTTAATAACAAAAGGCTACAAATTCCACATAGACCCTATAGAGACTTTTGTTTGTTTTTGGTTAACTCTAATACCATGTGAACTTGTTTTTGTTCAAACTATTTGTTTTTTGTCCAATTTATCTAATGTCCATTGATTCTTGTGATAAAACATTTGAATTCTACTTTTGACAATATATTAACTAATTGAATTTGTGACTTTATATCCTTTGTCCCTTCGATTTGCTTCCTTTAGAGGATTACAGATTCGCCGGGTATGTGCGTCCCAATTATGTTTGTCAACAAGGATGTTCTTCGTCGGGTGTGTGCATTGTGCCAAGCATTTTCAGATTTTTTTTGGTAAGGAAACAAAGAAGATTTCAAAGAATATTCGTGAAATGAATCTATTTTTAGAAATAAGAAACTATTCGTCCAAGAAAGGACGAAGCTATTATTAAGGTACGGTACATTAATTGTGGGTTTCAAAGAACTTTTCACTGTTTTTATTCTTAATGAGTAATATACCGTACCTTAACCCCTAAAGGACCATGCTCATTCCTAAAGTTTTATCACTTTCTCATGATGCTTTCAAAAAGGCAATTGTATCTTTTGATTGGTATTCATGTAGAAAACTACACCGTTGAAGTTCAAAAAGGATTTAGTCATGATATTGTATATCAATTTTCAGAACAATCTACCGTATATATTACATGATCATAAGGTTGATCATAAGTTGATTTCTGAAAATTTTGAACAAAACCAACATGTCATTCATTGCAAAATTTCTCATAAATTTTAAAACCATGATTAGCGTTTGAAAGTTTAGGAGCATACAAAGATGTACTATATCTAAGTGCTCACAAAAAATGGTGTTCTAAAACCAAATACAACAACAATGATTCATTCTCAAAGATTCATGTTTGGGTGAAGTGACTTGTTGGTGACTCGTTGAGCCGGTGTTTGTGATCGTTATTAATTTTTATATTGCAAAAATGTTTTAAATAATTCAAATATATATTTGGAATATTCTAAAATATTCCAAAATAATATAAAATATGTAGAAAAGATTCCAATTATTTTGAAAAATTTCCATAATTATTTTATAGTGTTAATGATGCGGTAATGGCAAATATTTTACATATTGTACACTTTTTTTTTTATGAATGTGATGTCCAAGTGTGAAAACGCCCTTCAAGTCATCAACCGCCCTAACTACTATGTCCCAAGTTCACCTACGTTGACGTTTTAGTTTTTCCCCGATGAATCAATCAACGTAATTGCAAATCTTGAAGGATTTTTGTGTTCTTGAAACGAACATTTTCAATTCTTTAGTTAACATTGAGTCAAAATTATGAAATCCAAACAAGTTATTAAAGTGATGAAATTGTTCGTGGACACAATGTGTCCCCTTCGTCCTTTAGGGGTTAATAGCAACTTGACTAATATACCATACCTTAATAGCAACTTGACTAATATACCGTACCTACATTACCATTTTACAATACCTAAATTTAAATGAGAAAAAAATTCAAAAAATTATCATTCTCTATGAAAAAAAAATCTCATCAGTGAAACTTCAACTATTTTCCATGCTAAAATTCCAAAAACCTTATTTTATCAATTACATGTACTTCTACCTTACATCACCCCCCAAAAAAACCCTCAACACATCCTCAGGGCCTCTTTACTAGAGGCGAGAAGCCGTGAGAAGAGAAATTTCAACCAATGAAAAATTGGTCTTCTTGGCCTCCCATTGGCTGAAATTTCTTTCCTCATGCCTTCTAGCCTCTACACTAAATAGGTAGATTAGTGTTAGATAATTATAAGATTTGAAAATCTTATAGATTTTTACTCTCGACAAAAAAATTACCAAAGACATTGATTCCAATACTATTGAAAGATCCCCATCTTGACCAATATAGAGGGTAAAAAAATTGGTCAACAATAAAAACTTACAACATGTTTATGTAAATTAGTGTATCTAACACTAATCTACCTATTTAGTGTAGTGTAAAGAGCCTCTCATTGCCAAAGCTCATTGCCCCCTCACCTAGTGAATGGATCCATGTAGAGATGAAGAACCAGAAATGGAAGCAACCAACTTGTGGATGAGCGAGGTAGCGTTGGCACAGACGACGGATGACGTTGCCCCACCTATTCTACGCTACGAATCCACAAAAGCCAAAGTCCAAAACAATCCGCACTTTTGCTCCTCAAACAGCCGAATGAGCGACGACAACAACATCATCATCATCGAAAAGCCATTCACGCACTCACAAAACCGGAACAAACCGGAACACTCGCCGTTAATGGAAGAAGAAGAAGAAGAAGAAGAAGAAGAAGAAGAAGAAGAAGAAGAAGAAGAGAGAAAATCCAGCTTCCTAAACAGAAGAGAGGAGAGAATTTGTGCAAGTGTAGGAATTTCTGTGCGTACAAGTTAGTTCGTGAGTGGATAAGCAACGGCTGCGTTGCACCACCCAATCAACTGGGAGCCTTTTGTTTCATCGCAAACCATCAATCGAATACTCCCCGTCACAGAAATTCAGCTGCTTGCTCACTCACTCTAATCTTCTTCATAGGAACAGAGCAATGTGTTTTTATGTCGGTTTGGATTGAATTGCGAGGAGATTTGAGAACCTAAGATAGTAGTTGTAAAATGGAGTCGGTGTTGTCTATTTCGTTTCCCGTGAGATCGCTGTCGCAATGCTGCTCCAGTAGCCGCATCGTCTGGTATTGCAGAAGGCGAAGGAAACCATCATCATCATGTTGCGTATCCATGAAATTAGGGGACCGTGCAGCGATGAATTCTGTGACTCGCAATGTCGCAGCGTCGGTGGATCCTCAGGAGAATAATGTGGTGATTGCTGCTGCTGCCCCTGCTGTTGTTGCATTGGAGGAAGAAGCGGCGGGGGAGATCAGTGACGAGCTTTGGAAGCTGCTGGTGTTGGTCCCCGAGCACATTGGGCAGAAGCTGGTGGCGCACGCGGAGATTCATAACCTCGTGGAGATTGTGCTGGACTTAGGGCGTCGGCCTCTGGCGCGCTTCCCCTCCGGCGATTGGTACATCTCCGAGACCAAAGTCACCGCTCAAGATCTTCAGCATGCCATCTCCATGGTATCATCATCGTCATCTCTTTCCGCCAATTTGCAATCGTCGTGTTTCTCTGGATTCATTCCTCTTATAGCATCCAATTTCCAGTAGGGTTTGAGAGCTACTGCTCTTGCCTGTCCTCACTTCATAGTATTGCTCACATTTAGCAGTCTCTTTCAGCAATTTGAATGGAGCCATTTCGTCATGTTTCATTCGATTGTTCTCGTTGCATCACCAGTAGCCTTTCGTGCATTGGCTCCATTCAAATTTGCAATCGTCATGTGTCTGGATTGCTCTTGTAGCATCACCAGAGCAATTTCCAGTAGGGTTTGAGAGCTACCAATTGAAACTACTCTTTCATTATCGTCGACTGTTCCCACTTCATAGTATTGCACGTTTATCAGTCTCTTTCAGCAATTTGAATGGAGCCATTTCGTCATGTTTCACTCGATTGTTCTCGTTGTATCACCAGTAGCCTTACGTGTATTGGCTGCAACCAATCTCTAGTAGGGTTTGAGAGCTACCGACTAAAAACTCCTTCATTACTATAATGATCATACTGATAGGTAGATCAACGAACAAAAGGTCACTATATATAATGTGGTTTCACAAACTGCTGCTTGCTGCCATGATTTGACAGACGGGAGAATTCGGAGAGGACAACAGAGCAGGGATTGACCGCACGCTCCATCGTGTGAGTGCAATGCGGACGCGGGGAGGGCGCGTGGTGGGGCTGACGTGCAGGGTAGGGCGAGCGATCTCGGGCAGTGCGGAGATGGTGAGGGATCTGGTGGCAAGCAACGGCTCGTTGCTGCTCATGGGCCCTCCGGGTGTCGGCAAGACCACTGCCATCAGGTACAGAATTCCAAATAGTCACAATTTTTATAACATATTCAACGATCTCTAATGCTTTGCTTTTGGGAAACCTCTATTGAAGTACTTATGGTAGAGAGATAGACAGACACATTGTATGATCATAAAAAATGAAGCCAACTTTACATTTTGGATTCAACAAAGAATCAACCCGATTGACAAGAATGGATGGGCCTCTAAGTTGCAAGTGGTCAGGTACAGAATTCAAATAGTCAAACAATTTCTATAACACATTCAACGGTCTCTAATGCTTTGCTTTTGGGAAATCTCTATAGAAGTAGTTATGGTAGAGAGATCATAGTGGCTACACCATCACAGAAACATATAAAAATGAAGCCAACTTTACATTTTGGATTCAACAAAGAATCAACAAGAATGGATGGGCCTCTGAGTTGCAAGTGGTCAGGTACAGAATTCAAATAGTCAAACAATTTCTATAACACATTCAATGATCTCTAATGCTTTGCTTTTGGGAAATCTCTATTGAAGTAGTTATGGTAGAGATAGTGGCTACACCATCTCACAAACATTGTATGATCATAAATTGAAGCCAACTTTACATTTTGAATTTAACAAAGAATCAACCCGATTGATGTGTCGTCGTCTGTGTGTGTTTGTTGTGCAGGGAGATTGCTCGGATGTTGGCTGATGAGTATCACAAGAGAGTGGTCATTGTGGACACGTCGAATGAAATAGCTGGTGATGGTGATATTCCTCATGAAGGCATTGGTATGGCTCGTCGGATGCAAGTCCCCAAAGTAGACCTACAGCATAAGGTAGGGTCAATACTTTGAAATTCAATCTCAGGTTGAAATTGTGTGAAAAAGCTTTAATCCATGCCGTCCTTTTTGAGGGATTTTCGAAGGTCACTCACTGGTCACAGAGATTTATAGTTCAATTAAAACCAAAACAAAACATTTTTTTTAATAGTCATAAACACACTGTCGATTTCCCTGTTTTTTGGGGCTTCTGTCTGATTGCAGGTTATGATTGAGGCGGTGGAGAATCACATGCCCCAAGTTATTGTTATCGATGAGATCGGAACGGAGTTAGAAGCCAACGCTGCGGGCACCATTGCGCAACGTGGTGTCCAATTGGTGGGCACTGCACACGGCATGACTGTGGAAAACCTAATCAAGAATCCGTCCCTGCAAATGCTGGCAGGGGGCATTCAGGTACGCACATTAGGGTTTATTTTTTGCATTCTTTCTTGAAGAAGAAGTTGTTATTATGCCAACGAGTAAGTATGTCGAGACCAGTGATCTCAAAACTGGCTAAAATTAGCTGGATTTCTACCCAAAAAATGGGGTTGCTAAACATACAAAGAAAGAAAATGAAAAAAAATTGAAATGTAGCAAGAATGCTCATCATGATATAAATATGTAGCAACTTCATGAGGTGATATCCGCGGATATCATCATGGTATCACCTTAATATATCAAGGGTATTGCCAGATATTATAATGGTATCGTGAGTATTGTATGCACTGGATAGCAAAAGTAGATACCATTTATGTGGGAGGTCGCATAATGTTCTAAATGTCATAAAGTGGTTCTGAGATCGCTGGTCGAGACATACACTCAACCCTCTCGACTGACACACTTTGTAATTGCACATCCCCTGTATATCCTGAGAATCTAATTGAGCAACTTGTGGAAGTTGTCCAATTTAGAAGCCTCCTCAGGCAGTGTCATTTTTCGTACGGCTTCTACACGGATTTCGCGCTAATTCTGCACTGAATCCGCACGGCTTCTACATTCACTCTTTTCGTTATCTTACACAGTGCAGAATTAGCTCGAAATCCGTGCGAAAAATGTACGAACCCATGAAATATTGGATGTCGCACGGAAATCGTTTAAAATCCATGGGGTCCTAAATTCCTGATGTTAGAGAGGGTTGAGCGTACCTATCTTACCTGTACTCTACAATTGCACATTCCCTGTCTATCCTGAGAATCAGTCACGTTTAATCCTTAAGAAGCCCGAATTGGGCCTCATGCTTCGTAGCATTTTTGAGGAAGTCGTATGCAGACTTCCTTTAGTTCAAATGTATTGGTATTTTGACCAGCTTATACAATGTTTCTGGTGATGTAAAATTTGACCCGACCTGAATTATATTTGTCACAATATAATCGTCATTTTTGAAACCATGAATCCTTGGTTCAACTTCCACATGAACACATGTGAGAGTGCATCATCTTAGAGGCTCGGGAGCGCACTCTACATTATATTTGAGAATCACGTGCGTTCATGACCCCCTTTGAAAACCCCTTGTATACAAAGGGTTTTATATCTAAAACTTTTGTATACATATCTATTACATCCTAAATATATGTTTAATGTATGTATACGTCGATGTTTTCAGCTGTAAATATGTTCATTGTATGTATACGTAATACGGAAATGTTCAAATTAATATTCCTCCTGTGCACTCACGTACATGTTTAGTACGGTGCACCCCCCGAGCTTAGAGGCAGTGTCATTAGAGAGGTTTGTCTTGCATTTTACGTATTGCGATTTCTTGTTGAAAATGTTAATGCTCACAAGGTTGTTGGGATGGGTGTGAAATTGGAGATGGTCAATAGAGTGTGACACTGGGTGATGAGGAAGCACGAAGGAGACGAGTGCAGAAGAGTGTGCTGGAGAGGCAGGGACCACCCACTTTTTCATCTGCTTGTGAAATGATCTCCAGAACCGAGTGGCGCGTGCACCGCAGTTTGGCAGCCACAGTCGATGCGTTGCTTGCTGGTCCTGCCCTCTCAACCCTCCTCTCCTGCAGTTTTTCAATCTCATAACAAAGAGCTAGATATTTGCAGAGAACGTTCTCTAGTTAACCCTAAAAGGACCGAGAAGCCCAAATTGGGCCTCATGTTCTTGAGTAGGTCCTCTGTGGACCAGTGATCTCAAAACTGGCTAAAATTAGCTGGATTTCTACCAAAAACATGGGGCTGCTAAACACACAAAGAAATAAAATGAAATAAAATTGAAATGTAGCGAGAATGCTCATCATGATATAAATATGTAGCAACTTCATGAGGTGATATCCGCGGATATCATCATGATATCACCTTGATATATCAAGGGTATTGCCGGATATTATAGAGGTATTGTGAGTATTGTATGCGCTGGGTAGCAAAAGTAGATACCATTTATGTGGGACGCCGCATAATGTTCTAAATGTCATAAAGTGGTTCTGAGATCACTGCTGTGGACTTCCTTCTATTTTGATTTTTTAACAACACACGCTATGTTCTTCACTGATTTTGGTGACATAAAATTTGAATTTATCTCTGATGATATGATCAATTGAATTTGGCATTTTGAAACCATGAATTCTTGGTCCTTTAGAGGTTAAAAGAGAGCAATATCTAAAGAGGGTCATCTGTATACTAGTATGCTCTGCCTCTGTTGCCTTCTCAAATGTCTGTTATGGATTTTCTTTTTTTTTCTTTTTTTTACCAGGGAAAATGCCGAGGGTTGAGGTACGAAAATTGAATGAGCATGGTGAAGTTGTGGTGGGGAATGTGACCGAGTATGTTGCCCAGTCAAGGCCTGGAACTAGCAGCTCGGGATCCAGTTCCACATACGCATCTGACTGGACTGATGAGAATGAACGTGATGAGGATGAAGATTACGATTTTGGAGAAGACCGAGGGACTGGTCAGTCATGGGAGCGTTCAGATGTTCCTATCCTCTTGTATCTCCACGAGGTAATCAAAACTCACTCACACTTATTCTTTTGAGCTTCTAGAGGTAAAAAAAAATTGTTCTTGTACCTTGTACAAAACACTGCTTTTTCACTTTGCAAGCATCAGGAATTTTGGACCCCATGGATTTTAAACGATTTCCGTGCGACATCCGAAATTTCATGGGTTCGTATATCTTTTGCACGGATTCTACATGGATTTTGCGCTAATTCTGCACGGATTCTGCACTAAGTTAGATAATGAAAAAGTGAATGTAGAAGTCGTGCAGATTTAGTGTAGGATTAGCGTGAAATCCGTGCAGAATCCGTGTGAAAAATGTACGAACCTATGAAATATCGAATGCTGCACGGAAATCGTTCAAAATGAGTGAGGTCCTAAATTCCTGATGAACTCTTCCAAAGCAGAGACTTTTGAAAGTGAAAACAAACCATATGGAATAATGGTTTGCACAAAATACAAGATATGTTTCTTTTGTTATTATCGTTTTGCTTCTGGGTTAGAGACTGAGCCTTAGTTTTATGTTTGGGTTCTGTGTTGTCTACTACAGGTCACAGAAGAGTCCCTGGAGCAGGTTATGGACGTCATGGGTTTGGAAAACACGGTTCAGATCACTGAGGACATAGGAGCTGCTGACGCTGTTCTGGCACTCCGGTCCAAACTGAAGTCGAATTCTTGGGTTAGGGGAATGGCCAAGTTTAGACAGCTTCCTATATTCGTAATCAAGGTTAGTTCATAACCCCGAATTCCCCAAACTAAAAACGAAAAAATCCACTTTGGAACCTCATATTTACATATTTCTATCATTAAAAAAAAATGTAGTATATGATATTTTCTTTCTTTTAATACATTTTGTTAACCCTTAAAGGGCTTATGGGGATAGCAGATACAATGGTGTATATTTGACATTTGTTGTAAATAGAAAGTTTCAAATTGAGACCCCAATAGCTCATTAAAATCATGTCAACGTGAACTTTAACTTCATTTTTGATCTTAAATTTTCATTATTGAAGTAGTATAAACGTGTATGTAGTATATATATTACATACACGTTTATACTACTTCAATAATGAAAATTTTAATTTTCAAATGTTTACAAGAGGTGTCTATAGTCAACCACTGGTCTAATTGCATTCAGGCAAAAGAGTTAGATGTGTTTGAGTAACGTTGTGTCTTTGACTTCCGGAATAACATTTCCTGTGGCAGGCTAACACAATGGCACAAATGGTGAGGGCCATGCGAGCAATAATGAGTATGGAATCACTAGGTAACAACGCCCTTGCCTCAGCCAGCCAGTCAAGAGGTGATGAAGGACAGAAGCCAGAATTGGAATTTAGACGGTCGACTTCGGAAGATGACATTGATGCTTTGGAGGTAACATAATAAATAAAAAGCTTCCACTCCATTCTTCTCCGATATCTATGACTGCATCAGGAATTTAGGACCCCATGGATTCTAAACAATTTCCGTGCGACATCCGATATCTCATGGGTTCGTATATTTTTTGCACGGATTGTACATGGATTTTGCGCTAATTCCGCACGGATTCTGCACTAAGTTAGATAACAAAAAAAGTGAATGTAGAAGTCGTGCGGATTCAATGTAGAATTAGCGTGAAATCCGTGCGAAAAATGTATGAACCCATGAAATATCGAATGTCACACGGAAATCGTTCAAAATGAGTGAGGTCCTAAATCCTGATGCGAGCTTAGTACATGAAACGCATCACTGCTCTTTGCGGTTTTAAATGTTGTTGCAACGAAATAAACAAGCTTATCGTCGTCAATACTCCATCAGGAATTTAGAACCCCACGGTTTTTTAACGATTTCGATGCAACATCCTATATTTCATGGGTTCATACATTTTTTTGCGCTAATTCCGCATGGATTCCGCACTTCATTGATAACAAAACAAATGAATGTAGAAGCCGTGCGGATTAAGTGCAGAATTAGCGTGAAATCCGTACGGGATCCAAGCGGAAAATGTACGAACCCATGAAATATCGGATGTTGCACGGAAATCGTTTAAAATCAAAATTCCTGATGGCTCATTGAGGTTTTGAATGTTGTTGAAATTGATGAAATTGAAATTGTGATGAAATAATAATGATGGTTTTCAGGAGGCACGAGTAGCAGTGGAGCAGATAGTGATACCAAAGGGTCAAGCTGCTGAGCTTCTGCCCAGGTCGCCGGAAGTGGTGGCATTGCAAATCAAATTAGTCGAAAGTTACCAGTTAGCATGGGAGCAAATTGGCTCCGAGGTGAACAAGAGGCTTCGCATTCTTCCTTCTCAATTGATTAGAACCAGTGCCCCCATTGAGCAGGTGCCAGGGGATGAGGAGACTTTTGACGACGAGGAAGAATTTGATTCTGATGTTGAGGATCTGGGTGTGTCTGTTCCGGGCGGTACTAGCCCTGGAAGACTTCCTGTTCTTCCCGAGTAACGAAACTGAAGGAAAAAAACAAAAGAGTCCCTCTTCTGTCTTTGACTTGTACATACATGTACACTCATGTGTAAAATTCGCTTTGGTCAGAAACAAAGGCTCTTGACTGGAATATTACCTTCTGTAGAAAGCTACACATGAAGGTAATAAATGCATCCCAGCTTATTTATTTATTGCTTTTTTGTTTGTAACTCTCATCACATGATGTTTTTATTGTTAGGCCTTCATTTCAGGTCTCAGAAAAGAAAATAGCAATTTTTTCTAAACCTCAAGAGTCTTTTGGCTTTTGAGTGCCTCTGCAATTTGGTATAACGTTTCCTTAACCCCTAAACGTCCCAGAGTCCAGAAACTGGATCACGAATGAATTCAAAGCCTTCTCACGTTCTCATCAATGCTTGGATGAAACTCATCCATTTTTTTGGAGATTCTTCACCAAGTTGTTGTCCTATCTAATGGTTGGATTTAGTCATACTAGAGTACATATTTTTCTAAAACTACAAATGTAGAAGTATGTCAAGTCGTTGACCAAGCCGAAATTGCATTGACTCAAGTTCAAAGTGGAATCATGAAAAACGAGGTCATAAATTTAAGAAACACAAAAATTTCAAAGTATCACCACATTTAAGAGTATCTCATTTCAAACTCATTCTAACAAATTTTACTCAAAAAATATTGAAATTTAGTTTGTAATCGAATTTAGAAGGAATTTTTAATTTTAACTTTCAAATTTTATCATTAAATATTGGTGATTGTATTAGTGAATCAAACCGTACGGATGGAATCTAAAATTCAAGATCTAGAACTTTCATTTGTATATCAATTCCAGAATATTCTTCTAAATGGTAGTTTATAATGTTTTTTCTCAAATTGTCAATTCTAGGGACACCCTGGTACGTTTAGGGGTTAATTGGCAGTTGTGAGAACTCTCCCTTTGATGGCCACCGAGGTACCGAATATGAAGTAGTTTGACGTTCATTTTAGATAGCTCATGCCAGGACTACACAAAACACCATTTTCATTAGAAGTACACATGCAAGCTAATGGCACAATGTTATTATTATAATAGAGTTAGCCAAAAAGTCAGCCCAAAGAGTATAGTGTTGGCAAACTCGTGTTGAATTCCTCTTAAACTCATATTGAAATATAAATAAATCAAAAACTAGTCTATGATGAGTCGGGAGACAATTTAAAACAAGGCACTGTCGTTATTATCTAGACCTTGTTATGACTCCCACACCTCCACCAAAGCTCCAAGCCCATGATTCACAAAGGGACAATTTATGACACGACACCATTCAATCCAAGTACATTTCAATAGAGAGGTTAGAAAGTTGAGCAAATAGGAGGTTAGATGAGCTTTTTTTCGGTTAACTCAAATTTTAGGCTCTAATTGCCAACCCTCTTATCACAGGGTTACGTTAAACTTCCCCATCAAACTTCGCGGTGGAGTAGGTCCCACCAATCTGGAGCAATTAATTGTCTGATGAGTTCATCTCCTTCCATCGACCCTTCATCGCGACTCCACGTGTTCATCGATTGTCGTCGATGTCTTCATTGCCTTTAAACCGGTCAACCCGATTGCTTAACCCTTAAACGACATTTTAGGTCCTGGGTGGGCAGCCCAAGCATCTCTCAAAGAATAAGGGTTATATATTTAGGCCGGGCATGGGTGCATGACCAATCACAACAAAGGAACAAGCACATGAGGAATAAATTGAGTACTTGGGCAAGAATCAAATGATCCTCCAAAACCTTTGATCTAGACATTGCAAACAAGCACGGAAGAATTTGTTGTAGCAATTGAGCACATCAGATGCCTCACCTTGTTGTGCATCCAATGATCTATGTATGGTTCGAAGGAGTTAAGTAGTATTCCTGCTAGAAGCAAGATTCCTTGGAAATAAAGCCCGTGGGGCTTGCTGTGTCGTTTAAGGGTTAATCCCATAAACTTTGGTGATGAAGGCAAGTAGCATGAGACACAATAAAAGATGTCGCCTTTGTATAGTTCTACCTCCTTCACCAGCACAACCCTATACCCTCCTTAGATTAACCCCTAAACGTCTGAAAGTGCCTTTGCAACCAGTAGAATACGTAGTATTTTTTTAGTATTTGGAATGGATCCAGACCTTTTATAGGTTTGAGTTCAACACAAAAGCTGAAATATACATCAATGTGGTTCTGGTGAGCTATTGAAATCTTAATTTAGAACTTCTTGTTGGTAGCAAATGCCAATTATACGGCCACGTATCTACTATCCCCATGGGACTTTTAAGGGTTAAGGGATTCAACAAAAAGAATTAAACCGGAGTGTAATTAAGTCAAAGTCGGTGATAATGACACACCAATGTGAACGTAAAATTCAAGAGTAATCAAGTGAATATTGATTTGAAAGTATGTTCAAGTTTTCAATCTACGAAAATGTAGCGTATAGGGGAGAGCTAAGCTTTTTCCAATCTTATGAAGGTTTGAATCTTCATACATATCATCAACTATTAGCAAGTATGAACATGTCCTATCTTTCTTTGCAACAGATTTGTTTCCACAAAACAAGCTAAATCATTCCGTTTTTTGGATATCCGTAGTAAACTTGTAATTTCATCTGCGAGCGCTGAATTGGATTCAAAGCAATATTTCTTGTTAACCCTTTAGTGCCTAGCAAGCCAGATTATGGTCACTGCAACGTCGGAAATGCAAATAACAGAGAATCCGTGAAGAATTGGAACTTCAGTTCTGAAGTTCAGATTTGCGCACATACATTACGCACCTTCCAGAAAAAGAAATTTTCAATTTGGAATTGTACAACTATCAAAATACCTATCAACAGAACGCAAAAATACTGTAAATACTTGAAAATACAGTAAATACTTACAAATACAACATATGTATTGTGTAGTATTTCTTGTGTTTGGAAGTTTGTTATCTTGTTTTATTTTTTTGGATTGTGTTCTCTTCTTCATCTTCCATTAGTGTGTGTAATCCGATCTTGACTAATGTACCCACTCTTGTCAATTTTCAACGTATAAAATTTTGTCCTAAACCGTACATGGACAAGTCACTTTCACTTATAAATCTCACAATAATTATGTGTGAGTCTATTTTTGATATGAAAGATTGCAACGGAGAGGTGTTGACATAGGGCATAGCTGAACGTCTTTGCTTTTTATTTTTGAAAATTTACCTCAAATTCTATTTAACTTTGAAGTCACACACCCCCCAAAATCGTGTTTTTGAGCGTGCATTATACAGTTCAAATACATACTATAATCTTCCGATCCCACCATCGGATGATTCTCAAATTTTAATAAAATGTGTGCTCTCGAGTTGAGAATAGAATTGTACGGTTACTTTCTAATTTAACCCATTCTATTTTTGGTAGTCTCAACCACAGTGAAAAAACCCACTGAAATCCAGAGCTGTCTGCTACAGTACCCTAGGCACTAAAGGGTTAAGTAACAAATGTTGTCAAGTTACAAGGGGAGTAAAAAAACTGGCACTTCATCTGGTGCCTTAAATGTTGATAAAGTTTGGAATCTGTGGGTGTACTCAGACAAATATATATCCAAAGTCAAAGTCTACATGTTGAAAAAGAATCTGTATGTATATTAATTAAGATTGGCTATTTTTGCCGTTGAGCTTGCTTCGAAGTCTTCTGCTTGCTTTCATTTTTTTCTGCAAGCAAGTTCCGCCGTTTGCTCGAAGTTCTTCTATATGTTCTAGAAAATTTGCTATTTGAAGTTCCGTGTCTACTCTCGCTTTTGCAGCTCTCGTCGTCTGCTCTCACCGATTGCAATCACCGATGGCTCGCTCTTCCGCAAACTGCACTCGCCGATCTACTCTATCAAGTCTCGATGTTTCAACATCGACGTCCCAAACCTCGACCTCGACATTCTAGCCAAGCCGTCCAACCTCAATGTCCCAGCCTTGAACTAGAATTACTTATTTAGGGTTTAGTTCTTGTTTTTGTTCATTTTTACTTCTTGTTTTTGCATACTCTTCTTGGGTTTCTTGTTCATTTTTCTTGCGCATTTGCTCATTTTGATGTGCTTATTTCAACATTATAGAAGTGTGCTTGATGTAGAGTTCTAATTTTGGGTACTTTTTTTTTTCAAGAGTTGGAAGTATTCGTGTTACAATCGTACTAGGCTTACCTGCGTTAAGTGAGAAATTTTGATATTGCTTGTATATTGTGTGGGTTGTCTCCTACTTTTTGATTATCTTTCAGTGTTATTTTTTTTGTTCCTTGCATTAAAGTTTTGTATATTTGTGTTTGTTTGCAGATTGATATTGCTTGTATATTGTGTGGATTGCTTCCCATTGTTGGTACATTTGTATTTGATTGAAAAATTTGTTGTTTGAGATCTTGAATTGTAGTGTCATTTTTATTCTCCTTTGCATGAGACTTTTGGAATTTGTTTTCGTTGGAATCATTTCACAGTAAAAGAACTATGAGGCAACTCTCAATTTAATCTGGTTGTAGTAGAGGTGGCTGCCCCTTCACAATCAGTCTCATTCTACCCAAAACAACAACTATCCGATGTTGAAGTAGCAAAAAGAACTTGAATGCAGGGTATGGGTAGATCAATCAAATAGAATTAAATTAAGAGTTGGGAAATTTTTTTTGCAAACTTTGTAAAGATAAAGGTGCTAAACTTGTGTATGGGAAAGATGGATCCTGTAACATCAAATTTCCTACCTTTCAAGACTATCAAAAGTCTAAATAGCACACTGTAAAGATAAAGGTGCTGAAATTGAGTATGGGAAAGATGCATTCCGTAACATCAAATTTTCTACCTTTCAAGACTATCAAAAGTCTAAATAGCACAAAAATTGAGATAATAAATGTTGTGATGAGGCTCTCTTTAGAACCCTATTCAAATCTGCATATATATTGGGAAGGAAATCAATTCCTTTAATCTCAACAAATATCCAGCTCTATATGAACTTCTAGTTGCAAGTAAGGCAAGTTGTACGAAATCAATGTATCATGATGAGAAGTCTTGCGTTGAAATGCTATTTTTGATTTTTAATGTCCTCCAAAAATCAATTCTCGATAACATTAGAGATTCGAATTTCTTTGGTTTGATGATAAATGAGTCTATTGATATTAGTGTGATAGGTCATGTGTAGTCTTTGCCACATCTGTTGAAGAAGGAATACCTATAATTGCCTTTTCGGGCTTACTTGAAATTCCTCGCGGTAAAAAAGATGCACAAATCATTTAAAAATATTTGTTGAAATCAATTGCATAGTGGGGTTTGAGCATGCAAAAGTGTGTCGAGTTTGGATATGATGAGACATCCACAATGCTAAGAAAAAGATCACATGTGGCAACCAAACTTAAGAAAGTCAGCCCATTTGTCACATAGACTCATTGTCACGGACATACATTAGAAACTTCTAGAAGATTCCTTGAAGATTCTATAGAATATTCTTTAAAGATTCTTTTAGAAGGTTCTGGAAGATTCTTAGAATATTCTTAGTATATTCTAATAGATTCTAAGAAGCTGCTCGAGAAGCTTCCTGGTTAGTGGAAGTTGTTTGAGAAGCGTCCTAGTTCACAGAAGTAGCTCGAGAAGCTTCCTATCCAGTAGTATATATAGGAGTCGAGGCTGAAGGGTTCTTCAGTCTCGACAACGCATTTCTTAGAGCTCTAGCTCACCTCTCTTGGTGTTGTTTGTGTACTCATCTGATCAATCTAGTTCTTGCATGTTCTCTCTGAACTTCTTGTTTAGATTTATTGTGTGTATTTCCGTGACAGTTTGTCGAGACTGATTTCATCTTAATATCAGAGCTGGATCCTTCTTGCTTGAGAGCGGATCACCCCTCTTCTTGAAGGTATTCTAGCGCTTTAGAGGTTGCGGATTACTTTCCTCTAAACTGATATTTTCTCAATTTCAATATCAGAGCTTAGTTTTTCAAAGGCAGAGAGTGGACTACTCCTTCCTTTAAAGATACTTAAGCGTTCTAAGGGTTGCAGATTAGTCTCCCTTGGATTAGTATTAATTCCTTCTTTTTAGCAAAGCTAATAGAAAGGACTATTAACATCGATTTCAGAATCTTGCCTTCTTGATAGAGCGTGGATTACCTCTCTTCTTGAAAGCGTTCTTAGAGGTTGCGGATTACCCTCCTCTAAAGCTGAGATTTTTTAGTGTTTTATTTTCTCTTTTCTCCAAATTAGTTTTAGTAATAGATAGTGTTACCATCTTCTCCAAAGATTTAACAACTTTTTCTTTTCTAAATTTCAATCGATTTATCTCCTTAATATGGAAATAAATCAGGCCATGGATAGTGCATTGCCACAAATAGAGAATAGAGTGGCAACTCTTGCAGATCTTCAAGCTCTTATGAATAGTGTGCGGGAGGAGATCGCATTTCTTCGCAATCCAAGTAAAGAGCCTCAAATTGATCCAATGACTGAAGAAGCTAGACGAGAAATTCACGGCCTACAACAAGAGCTTGTTCGATTAAGAGAAGCAAGACATGTATCACCCACGACCCTAATAGACAATTCAAGGCCTAGTACAAAAGAACCAAAAGCAAGTATGCCAAACAAGTTTGATGGAACAAGAACCAATTTCCGAGGTTTTGTGCAACAAGTACGGCTTTATCTACGCCTATATCCTTCTCGTTATCCAGATGGATTTACTCAAGTTGCTTTCATAGGTACTCTTTTATCAGGAAATGCTCGCTCTTGGTTTGCTCCGCTATTGGAGAAGGATTCTCCAATACTCTATAACCTAGAGGCTTTCATGGAAAGATTTACTGCTGCATTTGGAGATAGCGATCGAGAAGGAGTAGCTGAAAGAAAGATACAAAATTTGCGACAAGGATCGCGTTCTGCTGCAATCTATGCTGCAGAATTCCAACAACTTACATGTGATCTTGATTGGAACGATAAGGCATTTATGACACGATTTCGATATGGACTGAGAGATGATGTCAAAAACTTGTTGATCACTATGCCTAAAGTGGATACTTTAGAAGAACTTATATCTCAGGCAATTATTTGTGACAACCGCCTTTTTGAATTACGACAAGAAAGACGATCCGGTTGGAGAAATGAGGGAGCATTTGCTGCATTTTCAAAAGGTCCAGAAAATCACTCCACAGGTCCTGAACCTATGCAAATTGATGCGGTACGTTTCAAGCCCCTCACAGCTGAAGAAAAGAAGCGACGGTTTGAACAAAACTTGTGCTTATATTGTGGAGAGGCGGGCCATAAAGCTACAAATTGTTCGAAGAAACAGAAGACTCAAACAACAAGACTGAGGAGTACAAGCATACAGGAAAACGAGGACGCCCAGCCACAATAGGGACTGTGCGGCTGGACATCTCAACATCCAAAAATAATCTAGGTCCCTTCCTCTCAGCTCAACCTTCAGATTGTTTTATGGTACCTTTACATTTTGGTATTCAAGAACTTCAAGTTAATGCTTTATTAGACTCGGGTGCATCTGCTTGCTTCATAGATGAAGAGTTTATCAAGCTTCACAATATTCCTCTTGTGAAGAAACCAAAGCCTGTCCATGTAGAGGTCATAGACGGACGACCATTGTCTTCGGGCAATGTTATCCATGAAACTAAACCGTTGAAGATACGTCTTGAAAATCATGAGAGCAACATTGTGTTTAATGTTATCAAGACCCCTTCATGTCCTGTCATTTTGGGACTATCTTGGCTTGATAGATATAATCCATTAATAGATTGGAAGTTGCGGAAAGTAACATTTCCAACAAACTCCTTGAAGGTGGAATCTGCCAAGACAATGTCTAGAAACAAACCTTTGTTTATAGGTGCAAGGGCTTTTATGAAGGAAGCCAAGCAAAATACACCTTTTGTCATCTTTGCTACTCCGACTCGTAAAAATGTGACTCCAACTTTCGTTATTCCAAAGCAGTATGAAGGATTCAAAGATGTCTTTGAAAAGAAAAATGTTGACATGCTACCAGAACATCGACCCTACGACTGTGCTATAGATCTTCATGAAGGAATGCAACCACCTTTTGGCCGAATCTACAACTTATCGCAAATAGAGTTGGCAGAATTGCGGAAGTATATTGACGAAAATCTAGCCAAGAATTTTATTCGTCACTCAAAGTCGTCAGCTGGGGCACCGATTTTGTTCGTGAAAAAGAAGGATGGCTCTCTGCGAATGTGCGTGGACTATCGAGGCCTCAATAAGATAACTAAGAAAAACCGTTATCCGTTACCTTTGATTTCTGGTCTCTTGGAGCAGCTCGGACGTGCAAAGATCTTTACGAAAATTGATCTTAGGGGAGCTTACAACCTCGTACGAATCAAGGAAGGAGATGAGTGGAAGACAGCTTTCCGTACAAGGTATGGCCATTTTGAATATAACGTCATGCCTTTTGGCCTTACCAATGCTCCGGCTGTTTTCCAACATATGATGAATGACATTTTTCGGGAGCACCTTGACGACTTTGTTGTCATCTATCTGGATGACATTCTGATATTTTCGAAGAACGAAGAAGAACACAAGAAGCATGTTCGTTTGGTTCTTGAGAAACTACGAGAACGAGGACTCTACGCGAAGTTGGAAAAATGTCTATTCCACCAAACGGAGATGGAATTTCTAGGGTTCGTTGCAACTACGGATGGCTTGAAGATGGACCCCAAGAAGGTGGAAGCAATTGTATCCTGGGAGGTTCCGAAGACAGTTAGAGACGTACAATGTTTTCTTGGCTTTGCTAACTTCTATCGGATCTTCATCAAGAATTATTCTCGAGTCGCTGCTCCACTCACTCGGTTGACTTGTAAGGACAAGCTCGAATGGGGACCTCAAGCAGAAAAGGCATTCCAAGATCTTAAGACGACGTTTATTACGGCTCCAATCTTGGTACACCCTAACTTTGCAAAGGCCTTCTATTTGGAAACTGATGCTTCGGATTTTGCTTTGGGAGCCGTACTTTCACAAATGGGCGAAGACAGTAAGCTCCATCCAGTTGCGTTTTATTCTCGGAAGTTCTCTGCCGCTGAAATCAACTACGAAATCCACGATAAGGAACCCCTTGCTATAGTGGATTCTTTCCAAGAGTGGCGACACTTTCTCGAAGGCGCTGCGCATCCGGTGACCGTATATACGGATCACAAGAATTTAGAGTACTTCATGTCGGCTCGAGTCCTGAATCGACGTCAAGCTCGGTGGAATATGTCGTTGTCGCGATTTGACTTTGTTATCACCTATCGGCCTGGAAAGCAACAAGGACTATCCGATGCATTATCGAGGAGATTGTATATGGCGCCTAAAGCTGGAGAAGCAGCGTTTGATCAACAATGCGCTACATTGTTGAAATCGGAGCATTTTAGAATTTGCACTGCTGTCGTACCAATTGATGCGGACTTCCTCAACCAGGTACGTACTGCGACAATTGAAGATTTTGTAGCTCTTGAGATCAAGAAGTGTGCCGATAATGACAAGTTCAAGGTAAAGGGAGATCTTTTGTATTTTGAAGAGCGACTGTATATTCCAAAGGGACCAACACGACTTCGAGTTCTCCAATCTCGCCACGACTTTCCAGCAGCAGGTCATTTTGGATACAACAAGACATTGGAGCTTATTTCGCGAGACTTTTGGTGGCCCCAAATGTGGAAGGATGTGAAGGAGTTTGTCCTCTCTTGTGATATTTGTTCAAGGTCCAAGAACCCTAGGCATCGCCCCTATGGACTTCTACAGCCATTGCCTATTCCGCATCGACCATGGTCTTCAGTTTCCATGGACTTCATTACGGACCTGCCGCCTTCAAACTCGTTCGACAGCATCTTTGTTGTGGTGGATCGGCTCACAAAGATGGCGCACTTTATTCCTTGCAAGAAGACATCGTCAAGTGAAGACACAGCAAGATTCTTTCTTGATAATGTATATCGTTATCATGGTTTGCCAGATGATATTGTATCGGATCGAGGAACTCAGTTTGTTTCCAAGTTCTTGAGATCTCTTTTTGAGATATTGAAGGTGGATATCAAGCTTTCTTCGGCTTTTCATCCTCAAACCGACGGTCAGACAGAACGGGTGAATCAAGTCTTGGAGCAGTATCTACGTTGCACCATCAACTACCAGCAAGACGATTGGACCAAGTATCTACCGTTTGCCGAGTTTGCTTACAACAACACCCTTCATGCGTCGACTCAACAAACACCGTTTTTTGCCAATTATGGATACCATCCAAAGCTCGATTTGTTAAATCCAGTAGCAAATAACAACCCGGCAGCAGAAGGCTTTGCGAAGCAGCTGTCGGAACTTCAAGCTACGTTGAAACTTCAAGCTACGTTGAAACTTCAATTACGGACCGCCCAAGAATCTTACAAGAGGACCGCAGATAAATTCCGGAATGAGGCACCTACTTTCAAGATTGGAGATAAAGTATGGCTTCTCCGACGGAATATCAAGACTAAACGACCGTGTGATAAGCTGGACTACCGCAGATTAGGACCATTTGTCGTCCAGAAGCAAATCAATCCCGTGGCTTACCGTCTGGAGTTACCAGCCGTTATGAAGGTACATCCAGTCTTTCATGTCTCTTTATTGGAGCCTTATCGAGAATCACTTTTCCCTGGAAGAGTGCAAAGTCCGCCACCTAGCATTGAAATTAAGAACCACGAGGAATACGAGGTCGAAAAGGTGCTAGATTCACGACGAAGGTGGGGCAAGTTGGAGTATCTTGTTCATTGGTACGGCTACGATATTAATGAGCGAACGTGGGAGCCAGCCGAAAATCTTACAAATGCGCCGCAAAAAGTACAGGAATTTCATCAACGATATCCTGATAAACCGAAGCCATCTCGATGATAGCTTTTTTCTCAAGTTTCTTTAAACAAGAGTATAAAAGGAGGGGAGGACACTACCTAAAACTCATAGTTGATGTTGTTATTTTCTCTAAGATAGAATAGAGTTTTATTCAAGTAGTCATAGTTTGGTCTGCAGTCATGGATAGTCAAGAGATAGATAGTATACCAGTCGTGTCATCTCAACCAACGAACCCACGAAGGCGACCCCGAGATGAACAACCGCCTGTACCATGACGACGACGAAGGATACCAAACAACCGATCGCTGGTGATTGTATTCGAGGTAGAGCCTGCTTTCAATGGTCTACCAGAAGGCGTGTTTGCAGGACAATTTCACAATGAAGACACAGAAGTTCATGCTTGGTCAGAAGTGGAAGGCGTAGGCCACTACCGTTGGCTTCAAGGACCAATGAACCACCTACCTCGTGAACAACAATTGGAGTTCATTGCAGACGTCATGCGACAAATCTTCATTTTTTTACGATGGTTTTGACCGGCGACAACATTGCTTCTCGGAGACCTCGAAGCTAGAAGGAGAGGTGATGTCACGGACATACATTAGAAACTTCTAGAAGATTCCTTGAAGATTCTATAGAATATTCTTTAAAGATTCTTTTAGAAGGTTCTGGAATATTCTTAGTATATTCTAATAGATTCTAAGAAGCTGCTCGAGAAGCTTTCTGGTTAGTGGAAGTTGTTTGAGAAGCGTCCTAGTTCACAGAAGTAGCTCGAGAAGCTTCCTATCCAGTAGTATATATAGGAGTCGAGGCTGAAGGGTTCTTCAGTCTCGACAACGCATTTCTTAGAGCTCTAGCTCACCTCTCTTGGTGTTGTTTGTGTACTCATCTGATCAATCTAGTTCTTGCATGTTCTCTCTGAACTTCTTGTTTAGATT
The DNA here is from genome assembly GCA_022496805.1 of Pohlia nutans. Taxonomy (NCBI): domain Eukaryota; kingdom Viridiplantae; phylum Streptophyta; class Bryopsida; order Bryales; family Mniaceae; genus Pohlia; species Pohlia nutans. The sequence goes on from CM040102.1 coordinate 7,094,586, forward strand.
TATTGTGTGTATTTCCGTGACACTCATTGCATTGCTCATAGGACCAACTTTGCACCTTAAAGGCTGCAAAGTCTACATGATACAATTCATTATCCACTCAACCTCATGCTATGATTAATTCTTTGGCTGTTTAATTTAAGACTTCTAGAAAGAAAAACTATACCCATACTGCAATTCAAAAACCGTTGTATGATGCAAAAATGAATATGATGCAAAAATGAAAATGAAAAGATATGATAAGATTAAACGACTGTCCAAATTTCATGCCATATCCACATTTTGTGATGCTTAAGAGTCTTTGATTGTGTAGATTTTCTTAATGTGCATAGAGAACAAGATGATGGAATAGCCCCTAATCTTTATGAAAAACTGAGAGATTTCAAGTACATTAATAGTCTGTACTCTTGTACTTTTTGGCTGATTTGCTTTTTGGATTAACTATCTTGACAAAATTGTTTAGTACAAAACTACAAATCTGTAGATGTGACAAACATCAAATCATCTTCAAAACACAAATTGATTCAGTTTGCATTTTGTGTGCCGACAACACTAAAGTAAATGAAGATACCTTCACTCAAAGTCCTGGATATCATATCACATCAAACTATGGTCCTCAAAATAGATCTCTGCAGAGATTGTCCAGTGAGATTAAACATGCAAAGATCCACGGAATTAACATGAGAAGGATAGAAGTTCCATAAAATTCTTTGTTCCCTGAAGTTCGTTATCTTTTGTACTCTTGTACTTTTTGGCTGATTGCTTTTTGGTTTAACTACCTTGTCTAAATTGTTTAGTACAAAACTACAAATCTCTAAATGTAACAAGCTTCAAATCATCTTCAAAACACAAATCGAGTCTGTTTGCATGTTGTGTACCGACAACACTAAAGTAAATGAAGATACCTTCACTGAAAGTCCTAGATATCATATCACATCAGACTGGGGTCATCAAAGTGGATCTCTACAAAGATTTTCCATTGAGATTAGACGTGCAATATCCCACAGAATTGACATGATAATGGATAGAAGTTCCACGAAATTCTTTGTCTCCTAAAGTTCGATATATTTTGTACTCTTGAACTTTTTGGCTCATTTGCTTTTTTGCTTTAACTATCTTGTCTATCATATCACATCAGACTAGGGTCCTCAAAGTAGATATCTGTAGAGATCATTTATTGAGATTAGACATGCAAACTTACACTGAATTGACATAATAAGGGATAGAAGTTCCATAAAATTCTTTGGCCCCTGAAGTTTGTTATCTTTTGTACTCTTGTACTTTTTGGCTGATTTGCTTTTTGATTTAACTATCTTGTCTAAATTGTTTAGTACAAAACTACAAATCTATAGATGTGACAAGCATCGGATCACCTTCAAAGCACAAATCGAGTCTATTTGCATGTTGTGTACCGACAACACTTAAGTAAATGAAGATATCTTCACTGAAAGTCCTAGATATCATATCACATCAGACTGGGGTCCTCAAAGTGAATCTCTACAAAGATTGTCCAGTGAGATTAGACGTGCAATGTTCCACAGAATTGACATGATAAGGGATAGAAGTTCCATGAAATTCGTTGTCCCCTCAAGTTCTTTATATTTTGTATTCTTGTACTTTTTGGGTGATTTTCATTTTGGTATAAACATCTTGTCTCTCATATCATATCAGACTAGGGTCCTCAAAGTAGATATGTGTAGAGATTGTCCAGTGAGATTAGACATGCAAAGTTCCACGGAATTGACATCATAAGGGAAAGAAGTCCCATGCAATTATTTGTCCCGTGAAGTTCGTCATATTCTGTACTCTTGTACATTTTGGCTGATTTGCTTTTTGGTTTAACTATCTTGTCTATCATATCACATCTGACTATGGTCCTCAAAGTCGATATCTGTAGAGATCATTTATTTAGATTAACCATGCAAACCTCCACTGAATTGACATAATAAGGGATAGAAGTTCCATAAAATTCATTATCCCTTGAAGTTCGCTATCTTTTGTACTCTTGTACTTTTTGGCTGATTTGCTTTTTGGTTTAACTATCTTGTCGAAATTGTTTAGTACAAAACTACAAATCTGTGGATGTAACAAGCTTCGAATCATCTTCAAAACACAAATCGAGTCTGTTTGCATGTTCTGTACCGACAACACTAAAGTAAATGAAGATACTTTCACTGAAAGTCCTAGATATCATATCACATCAGACTAGTATCCTCAAAGTGGATCTCTACAAAGATTCTCTAGTGAGATTAGACGTGCAAAGTTCCACGGAATTGACATGATAAGGGATAGAAGTTCCATGAAATTCTTTGTTCTTTGAAGTTCTTTATAGTTTGTACTCTTGTACTTTTTGGCTGATTTGCATTTTGGTTTAACTATCTTGTTTATCATATCACATCAGTCTAGGGTCCTCAAACTCGATATCTGTAGAGATCGTGCGGAGAGATTAAGCATGCAAACTTCCACAAAATTGACATGATAAGGGAAAGAAGTCCCGTGCAATTCGTTGTCCCCTCAAGTTCTTTATATTTTGTACTCTTGTACTGTTTTGGGTGATTTGCTTTTTGGTATAAACATCTTGTCTCTCATATGACATAAGACTAGGGTCCTCAATGTGGATATCTGTAGAGATTGTCCAGTGAGATTAGACATGCAAAATTCCACGCAATTGACATGATAAGTGATAGAAGTTCCATAAAATTCTATGTCCCCTGAAGTTCGTTATATTTTGTACTCTTGTACTTTTTGGCTGATTTTCTTTTTGGTTTAACCATCTTGTCTTAATTGTTTAGTACTAAACTACAAATTTGTAGATGTGACAAGCATCGGATCATCTAGAAGACTCAAATCGAGTCTGTTTGCATGCTGTGTATCGACAACACTAAAGTAAATGAAGATACCTTCACTGAAAGTCTTGGATATCATATCACATCAGACTAGGGTCCTCAAATTGGATATCTGTAGTGATCGTCCAATGACATTAGACATACAAAGTTCCACGGAATTGACATAATAAGGGAAAGAAGTTCTGTTGTTCAAAGATTAAAGAAATTCAAATGAAATAAATAGGCCCACCATATCAATTGGTTTACTATATTTACATGCAATTGTTTGTCCACTAAAGTTCTTTATATTTTGTACTTTTATACTTTTTGGTTGATTTGCTTTTTAGTATAAACATCTTGTCTTCATATTACATCAGACTAGGGTCTTCAAAGTAGATATTAGAGATTGTCAGTGAGATTAGACATGCAAAGTTCCACGGAATGGACATGATAAGGGATAGAAGTTCTATAAAATCCTTTGTCCCCTAATGTTCGTTATATTATGCACTCTTGTACTTTTTGGCTGATTTGCTTTTTGGATTAACTATCTTGTTTAAATTGTTTAGTACAAAACTACAAATCTGTAGATGTGACAAGCATCAGATCATCTTCAAGACACAAAATCGAGTCTGTTTGCATGTTGTGTACCGACAACACTAAAGTAAATGAAGATACCTTCAGTGAAAGTCCTGGATATTATATCACATCAGTTTAGGGTCCTCAAATTGGATATGTGTAGAAATTTTCTGGGTTTATTAAACGTGCAAACTTCCACGGAATTGACATGAGAAGGGAAAGAAGTCACGTGCAATTCTTTGTCCACTAAAGTTCTTTATATTCGGTACTCTTGTACTTTTTTGCTGATTTGCTTTTTGATTTAACTATCTTGTCTAGATTGTAGTACAAAACTACAAATCTATAGATGTGACAAATATTGGATCATCATCAAAACACAAATCGAGTCTGTTTGCATGTTGTGTACAGAAAACACTGAAGTAAATGAAGATACCTTCACTGAAAGTCCTGGATATCATATCAGATCAGACTATGGTCCTCAAAGTGGATCTCTGCAGAGATTGTTCACTGAGATTAGACTTGCAAAGTTCCACGGAATTGACATGATAAGGGATAGATGTTCCATGAAATTCTTTGTCCCCTGAAGTTCTTTATAGTTTGTACTCTTGTACTTTTTGGCTGATTTGTTTTTTGGTTTAACTATCTTGTCTATCATATCACTTCAGTCTAGGGTCCTCAAAGTGGATATATGTAGAGATCGTGTGGTGAGATTAGGCATGTAAACTTGCACGGAATTGACATGATAAGGGATAGAAGTTCCATGCAATTCTTTGTTTACTATAGGTCTTTGTATTTTGTACTCTTGTACTTTTTGGGGAATTTACTTCTTGGTTTAACTATCTTGTTTAAATTTTTAGTACAACTCTGTAGATGTGACAAACATGGGATCATCTTCTAAACACAAATCGAGTCTGTTTGCATGTTGTGTGCCGACAAGACTAAAGTAAATGAAGATAACTTCAATGAAAGTCATGGATATCATATCACATCAGACTGGGGTCCACAAAGTGAATATCTGTAGAGATTGTCTAGTGAGATTAGACATGCAAAGTTCTACAGAATTGACATGATAAGGGATTTAAGTTCCATGCAATTGTTTGTCTACTATAGTTCTTTATATTTTTTACTCTTGTACTTTTTGGGGAATTTGCTTCTTGGTTTAACTAGCTTGTTTAAAGTTTTTTTAGTACAAATCTGTAGATGTGACAAGCATTGGATCATCTTCAAAACACAAATCAAGTCTATTAGCATGTTGTGTGTCAACAACACTAAAGTAAATGAAGATACCTTCAATGAAAGTCCTTGATATCATATCACATCAGACTATGGTCCTCAAAGTGGATCTCTACAGAGATTGTTTATTGAGATTAGACTTGCAAAGTTCTACAGAATTAACATGAGAAGGGATAGAACGGGTGGTGACTTCAAAAATACATTGTCTTTGTAAATTGCCTTGCACTTTCCAGAAGGCATATGTTGAATGGACTATCAAGGTCTTGTAGTCAAGCTTTGTGGACAATGTTCCGCTTTCAATGTTCTTAATCCATCTAAGTTGGTGCTAAAGAGAGTGGGCTTCGCATTTTCGGTTATGACTGGTTTAGAACTTCTTTGAAGCATTATGGATTGCAAAAAGAGGTTAAAAGTAAGATTCTTTCACCCCTAGTAAATTTAGATGCATGTATGTAAGAGGGTATTTTCGGATATGGAATTGCAACAAATGGTAGATTGGAATGATAAAACATTCAGAGACCTTTGGGCCATCGTAACATAGAATTTTGTTTTGCAAATGAAGTATGCTAATTATTTGGTTTTAGGTGATATTGCAAGATGTGAATGGGTTAGTACAGCTACTTGTGAAGCGGCTTTCTTAGTGCATAATAAGATCAAGACAAAGTTTAGAAACCATTTAAATACAAAACATCGTGAATGTGTGCTAAGGGTGGCTATAGAGGGGCCATCTAATGATTTTGATCACATTTTGATTGATGCTATTAAGTTATGGCAAAATTCAGCTAAATGGAGGTATTTGTAATTAGATCCAAGAAAATATCTTAGTGGCCAACCTTGTATGGTGATTGAATAGGATACTATAGTTTCATAGTCTTGTATGTAATATTTGTGTTTACTTCATTATTGTATACATTTCTTTTGAGCAAACCTCAAATTAAACCTCAAATTAAATCGCATCTCATCTAAATGTGATGAGGTGAGAATCATTGGCTTCCTAATGGAGAAGGGCTAGGCTTGATTAAATTTTTACTAAAGATACTTTATGGTGTTCACTTTATACATGAATGCATTCATTTGATTTTTTTCCTTTGTAAGTGTATCTTGTTAACATGACCAATTATCATGTAGTTATTGAAGTTTATGTTGTAAAATAAAGGACATTGGCAATCATCAACCTCCGTATCTTGCAATTTAGTCATTTTTAAAGTGCAAAAGTGGTATGCACATTGGACATGCACTTTTAATAGAAGTGGTGTTAAAAGCACGAGTAAAATTTCTTGTAAGTGAGTTGAAGGTTACATGTGTCCGACGAAAAGTAACTTTTCTACTGGCCAAGGAATGGAGTTTGTAGACACCAGTTTCTCAAAACCAAGAATTTCCAATTTGAAATGAAATAAAAATTCATTATTAAAAATCCAACATCATTATTCTTAAGTAAAAGTTGTCACTTGTTATATAGAATACCAACTCCTTTCATAATTTAACGTATAAATTTTTGTCCTAAACCGTATATGGATAAGTCACTCTCACTTATAAAATTCACAATAATTATGTATGAGCCCGTTCTTGACATGAAAGTTTGCAATGAAGAGGTGGTGACACCGGTCATTTTTTAACATCTTCACTTTCATGTTTGAAAATTTAACCCAAATTCTAATTAACTTTGAAGTCACAACCCCCCCCCCCCCCCCCCAAATCCCATTTTTGAGTGTGCATTATATGGTTCAAAGACACATTATAATCTTCCAATCCAACCGTCCGATCTTATCAAGATTTAACTGACACTTGTTTCATTAAGCTATGCTTTACATTTATACAGTTGGGACTAAAGGGTTAAGCCTCAGTGTCGGAATAAAATTTCCACATCAGATTTTGAGAGGTTCACGTCACCCTGAACCAATCATTTCAGAAGATCACACATGGCACCGTTTGACCAAAAAAATAATTAATTTATGTATAGTTCCCAGTAGTCAGAAACCATTTGAATTGGTGCATTGGGATTGGAAATTCATTGAGCTAGAAAGAAGTCATATGGAAGCTTTTATGGTAACTCCGCTTAGTACGGAACGATGCGCTCACTTTGTCAGAGGGGCGGGGTTCTATTAAAAACCCACGTACGGCTTCACGGCATTCACTCATGTAAAGAATTTGATTTGGGACTGAACATTAGGTGTAATGTCAACTTGAAGCCAGGCATGAATGAATTTGGAGTTATGTGGCCAGCGCATGCAAATGCAAACGGCGTGGATATATGACGGACCATGGCAATCACACGGAGGATTTGCAAACTGTGTGTATGGGAGACTGAGAGCAACCACTCTTACGGACCGACTACAGACCCCCAATAACCCCAGTGAGGCAGCGTCGATGTCCATGGAATGGTACTTTGCGGAAAGATCCACGGCAAGGGACAATGAAGACTGACAGAGGCTCCTGAAGAGCTCCATCACCATAACTACTGCCACACTTTCCCATGGCGGGCACTTTTGCCTTCAGTTCTCCGTCTTAATCGTAGTTAAGGAATCGAGCAAGGTTGTCTCTTTATTTGAAGTACATCGAGATTAATTGTAGTGTAGGTCAAAGCCTATGAGTCCTCAGCCTCGATCAATTTCTTTACCCCACTATTTCAATACTTCCTCGTTTGTTGTACGGGGAGTTTTCCAAGGGAACCAGCAAAAATCTAATATTTTTTTATTTTATTTTTTGAAACAAATAGAAATCACTTCAATTGCAAAAAAGAAAAGAAAAAAAAAAAGGAAACAAGGAGATCCCCAGCCGGAAGCCAGCCAGGGCATGAACCCAACGCAAGACCGAACCAAACAAAGACAAAGAGGACTTAGACCTCGCTATCAGTAAGATGGTAATGGTAAAAAATCCAATATTTTCCAAAAGCAACCTGTCTTAGACAAGAACCCATCGAGTTATTACCAATGTTTCACAAGTATTATCCAAATTTCAAACTAAAACTATGAGTGTCAACCGGTACTTTGGCAATTCCGTTCAGTTGATTTTACACTAGCTATTGGATCTCCCCGTACATTGGTCTGGTTCAATTTCTTTACACTACTTCAATACTTCCTAGTTTGTTGTACGGGGAGTTTTCGAAGGGAACCAACAAAAATCCAATATTTTCCAAAAGAAACCAGTCTTGGGCAAGAACCCATCCCAATTATTACCTATGTATTACCTATGCACTTGAGCATCACAAATTTTATCGGGATTTTAGTCGGAAACTATGAATTTCAACTGATAATTTGGCAATTCCATTCAGCTAATTTTACACTAGCTATCAGATTTCCTCGTACGTTGCACACACACGCACACATACCATATTTAACCGTTTAGAGCATCTCTACTAGTACTTTGGATTGCACTTTGAAGTTCATTCAAAAAGTCAATCTTCACCATGTAGTTCTCCACCCACTAAACCATGGGTTTATGGGATGACTCAAATTTTTGCCCCTCTTTCCACATGTCATTCATTGGTTATCCATAGTCATCCGGTCGATGCCTAAGTTTAGTCACTCAATTCAATGAAAATCCTAACGTATTTTTGGCTTCCCCGCTCATTTTCCTTAAGTTTGTATAAGCAATTGGTTACAAAACTGACAAATTACATAAGAACTCGGTTCAAATACTACGTTGAAGGCAATTCACAATTTGAAGCAATTTGTCCACTATTTCAACTTTGATTACTATGTATAATATAAGATCATTTCAAATCATATTTTGAAAGAAATCACAAGTATTCAAGTATGAAATAATGAAACACCCTCAATAATACATGAAACCAACACCAAAACACATCAAATCAACACTCAAAAATGTGAAATCAACACCCTTGAACATCAATTTGAAATAAGTGCTCCAAAACATTAAAACAACACTTAACAAAAGACACACACAAAGGAAAACTGAATCAAACGGACACAATTATGTATAAAGTGAACACCTTAAAGTATCATTGGCAAGAATTGAACCTGGTCTAGCCCTTCTCCACTAAAAGGCCAAGGATTCTCACCTCATCACATTTAGATGAATTGAGATTTGATTTGAAGTTTACTCAAAAAAAATGTATACAATAATGAAGTGAACACAAATATTACATACTATACGACCATAGTATCCTCCTCATCCTCCATTCAAAGTTGGCTACTAAGATATTTTTTTGGGTTAGAATACAAATACCTCCACTTAGCTAAATTTCACCATAGATCTATAGCAGCAACTAAAATGTGATCAAAATCATTAGATGGCCCCTCTATAGCCACCCTTAGCACACTTTCAGGATGTTTTGTATTTAAATAGTGTATAAACTTGATCTTATTCTGCACTAAGAAAGCTTGCTCACAAGTAGTTGTACTAACACATTGACATCTTGCAGTATACTATAAAAAAATGTTAGCATACTTCACTTGCAAAGAAAAATTCTATATTACCATGGCCCAAAGGCCTCTAAATGTTTTATCATTCCAATCCACCATTCCTTGCGATTTGAAATCCAAAAACTCCGTATTACATGCATCTAAATGTACAAGAGGTAGAAGAATCTTATCCTCAATCTCTATTTGCACTCCATAATGCTTCAAAAGAAGTTCTAAATCAGTTATATCCTATGATGCCAAGCCCACTCTCCTTGACGGCATGTTATATGGATTAAGAACTTTGAAAGTGGAAATTAGATCATTGTCCACAAAAAGTGCCTACAAGGCGTTGATAGTTGATTCAACATATGACTTTTGAAAAAACAATGCACTTTCCAAATCACCACATGTTCTATCCTTTATCATGTCAATTCTATGGAAATTTGCACATCTAATCTCATTGGACATCCTCTCAAGATATTCCCCTTAAGGGCCATCGTCTGATGTGATATGATATCCGCAACTGTCATTGAAGGTATCTTCATTTCAATGTTATCCCAAGTGTTGTCCACGGCACACAACATGCAAACAAACTTAATTTGTGTTTTGACAAGTGATCCAATGCTTGTCACATCTACAAATTTGTATCAAAGAATCTTAGACAAGATAGTTAAACCATCAAGCAAATCAACCAAAAAATACAAGAGTACAAATATAAATGTACTTGAAATTTCTCAATTTGTCATAAAGAAGAGGGGCTATCACATCATCTTTTTTCCTTGGCACATCACAAAATACACAGTCATACACTCCTAAGCATCACAAAATGTGAATATGGCTTGAAATTTGGACACCATATCTTTTTATATCCATTTGTGCATCATTCAACTCGTTTGAATTCTATTGAGGGCATATTCTTTTCTTTCCATAATTCTTATAATTAGCAACCAAAGAGTTAAACAAAGACTTGCACTTTGTAAACTTTGCAGCCTCTAAAGTTGCCAGGTTGGTCCTATGAGCAATGCAATGAGTCTATGTGACAAATGGGCTGACTTTCTTAAGTTGGTTGCCACACCTAATCTTTGTCCTATCATTGTGACTGCTCCATCAAATCGAAACCCAACACACTTTTGCATGTCTAAACGACACTCTTCAATTGATTTCAACAAACAATCATAGATGATTTGTACATCTACTTTACGAACTAAACCCAAAAAGGCAATTATAGGTATTATTTCTTCAATAAAAGTGGCAAAGATCATTGTATGACATGTCACACTATCATCAATAGACTCATCTATCATCAAACCAAAGAAATCTGAATCTCTAATCCTATTGAGAATTGATTTTTGGTGGACAGTAGAGATGCAAAATAGCATTTCAGCACAAGACTTCTCATCACCATACATTGATTTAGTACAACTTGCCTTACTTGCAAGTAGAAGTTCACATAGAGCTTGATATTTGTTGAAATTAAAGGAATTATCTTCCTTCCCAAAAAATATGCAGATTTGAATAGGGTTCTAAGAAGGGCCTCATTGCAACATTTATTCGATGCTCTAAATAAATGTGTTTTTCCATGATTTACTTAGCTTGTTGTGCTATCCAACTCAATTCTTTTTGTCTTTAGAGTTTTGATTGTTTTTACGATATACACATTTTAGCACCTTTGTCTCTCCAAACTTTGCAAAAAACTTTGCCCAACTCTGAATTAAATTCTATTCATCTAAACTGCCTATACCATGCATCTCTCCAAATTCTCTTCGCTACTTCAACATTGGATAGCTGTTGTTTTGGATTGGAAGAGACTAATTGTAAAGGAGCTGCCACCTCTACTACAACCAGATTAGATTGTCTCTTGTTTAAGAACATAATCCTTATGTCCTTTTCTTTTTAGCAGACATTTTGTTTTTTTTACTGTGCAATGAAATAAAATATCAATATTCTCACAATTAGACTTAGTGGATTATCCAATGTCACAGGCCAAATTAATTGTTCATGGACCCAGTCTCATTCATTTTTCAATAGCCAGAGCAGTTTCTAGAATGCTAGTGGAGATGTTTTCAATGCCAAAGGTGGTTCTGGAGAAACCACAGTTGTTTGGGGTGATATTTTATTAAACTTTCTATGTTGAAATTAGGAATACTATTTATACTATTCAACCGTATAAGTGTAAGCATAGCTTATCCCTTAACTCCTAAAGGACCAAGGCTGATTATCCAAGTTCAGTCAGCTTAGTATGGAATGAGTATTGATCTTCAATTATTGAGATTTTGTGGTGATTCTACTTTTTGTAACAAAGATGGAATGGTAATTTGCGTACGTAGATGATGAATAGATCAAAAGATATAATCATGCAAAGGTAAAAAACCTAATTGCGGGCAACTCTTGAAATTTTTCATACAATGAGCTATGCATTTGAGTTTTTGTACACAATGAGCTAACGTTCCCATATACACAACTGCCAAATTCATTTTACCAAATTTGAGACTGAACTTTGCGGGCATTTTTAGAAAGTTTCAAACTTGGGCAAACAAGCCAAAAAAAATGCAACCAACTTTGAAGCTTATAATCTTACTATTGAAAAACCCTCAACAGTTGAAATTTTTTAGGTTGTAATAAATTCAAGTTGGTTGAAATATCCCATAGTTGGATCGGTCAAAAAGATTTTAGATCAAAAACTATTTGTCTTTTAATGAGAAGGGATTCCTTGGAGTGTTTGGAGAGAAAACATAGTTGTGGTCTTTTATGGGTTAACCGTTTAACGTCTCGATTCAACATTGTTTTCAAAGATTGTTATTATATGTTAAATGAGGAACAAAAATGGAGTTGATGTACAAAGCTAAGTTGTAAATGTCAATGTGAAGATCACATCTGTGCAGTTGGATCCATCATATTTTTTATTATAATTTTTAATTAATTTTGCAAGGTTTTCTCTTGAGATTCAATTTAAAATCCCAAGTTCACACAAAAAAATAGAAAATATTGGAATGAAATTGGAATAACATGCACTATGAGATGGTATAATTTCCATTATTTGATTTTATTTATTTTGGGAATTCATGTTTGAGGTCTCACTTTGTGAACCAAAAATGAAACTTGGCATAAACCAATCGTGTTGTTTTTCAAAAAATCACAATATCTCATTTTGAAGATCCATACCATGCAAATGATAGGCAACTAGCACAAGAACCAAGAAAAATTTAGATGGATGAAAAATTGTACAAGATGTAATGTTGAGAAAGGTTGCAATCTGTTTGTCATCCATTATATGGACACATGCGCGTCAAAAGGTTAACGTGAATTCAACAGTGATTTTGAAAATGCGTTATAAAATGTTTGATAAATAACAAAAATGGAGTTGATGAACAAAGCTAATTTATAAATACTAAAATGAAGATCAAATCTATACGCTTGAATTTATCATAATTTTTTATTAATAAATTGTGATTACATTTTCAAAATTTTCTTTTGGAATTCAATTAAATTTTCCAAATCAACCAAAGTAATAATAATTAACTGTTCTAATGAATTTGGAATAACATGCACAACCAGATGGTGTGATTTCTTCTACTTATTCTGGAAAGTCATGCTTAAAGTCTCACTATTTGAACTAAGAATGAAACTTAACATAAGCCCATTTTTTATTTATAAAAGATCACAATAACTTACTTTGAAGTTCCATACTATACAAATGATAGTCAATTAGCACAAGAACAAAGGAAAATTTGAATGGATGCAAACTGTCCATATATATAATTAAGGAAATAATTTGAATTTGTTTATCGTCCACTATGTGAACATAAGCACGTCAAAGAGTTAATGAATAAACTATCAATTAAATCTTAGTAAGATCGGACCTTTGGATTAGAAGATTATAGTATGTCTTTAAATTTTATAACGCACACACAAAAATGAGATTTTTGAGGGTGTGTGATTTCAAAGTTAAATAGAATTTGGATTAATTTTCAAAAACAAATGTGAAGAATGTCATTGTGCCCATCACAATATTTTATGTCAAAAACATACTCACACATAATTATTGTGAATTTTGTAAATGAGAGTAACCTATCTATATACAGTTTAGGAGAATAATTTATCCGTAAGATATGAAAGGAGTTGGTACATTGATCAAGATCGAAATACATACACTAACGGAACATGAACAAAAGAACACAATCCAAAAAATAAATACAAGAAAACAAACTTCCAAACATAAAAAAATACCGAATAATATGTGCGTTGTATTTGTAAGTATTTGTTGTATTTTGATGTATTTGTAGTATTTTTATATAGGTATTTAGATATCCAAGAAAGTCTGATTCTAAAAAAATTGCATCATGTGTAGAATCAAAAATTACACATTTAAACTTCAAACACCAAACAAGTATGGTTCACAGATTTTACAGGACTTCATTTTATGGCGACGTAGTGACCACTTACTGGTTAGTTGGGCAAATAAGGATTAAGAGCATGGCCCCTTGTATAGCAGCTAGAGAATATAAGAAACTACCATATAATTTGAGATAATTGTTTTAACGTAGAAAAACTATAGTTGAAACGACACCCAACAACATCCCGGTTCAAACCATTGATGCAGGAAGATTTTGTGCCATAAACATAACCAAACCATTTACTAGGAAAGATTTGTGCTTAGTTGAGTATTCTACTTGTGCCAAAACTCTTCTAGATGGTAGGATAGAATACAAAATAAGGTCATTCTACCAAAATGACCTTATTAGGGCATCCTCAGTCGTCTCCCTCTAAGCTCACGGCAAACCAAATCCTATCTTTTGACTGACCTAAAATTAGAAACTAAAATTACCATCATTAGAAGCGCATCAAAATAAAAGTGAGATGTTTCTCAAGAAAAAAAAATTGTAAAAAATTGACGTAGGTGAAATCCCCCATTTTCAAAATTTAGAGGGAGTGCACCAAATCTTGCTTAAAAATGGAAAGATCCTCCCACACTCCCTCTATATTTCTGAAATTTAGAGGGAGTGTGGGAGGATCTTTCCATTTTTAAGCAAGATTTGGTGCACTCCCTCTAAATTTTGAAAATGTGGTGTTTTCATTGGGAGATTTCACCTACGTCAATTTTTTACAATTTTTTTCTTGAGAAATATCTCACTTTTATTTAGATGCGCTTCTAATGATGGTAATTTCAGTTTTTAATTTTAGGTCAGTCAAAAGATAGGATTTGGTTTGCCGTGAGCTTAAAGGGAGACGACTGAGGATGCTCTTAGGGACTTAGTGAGGCTCAGTGTTGTTAGGGACACACTTGGCCCATCTTAGCCAAACTCCAACTACCCTCTTGCTGCTTAACTTTTTTGATGTTGTTGGACATACTCTATTGCTTAACTTTTTTAATGTAAGAATAGTATGTCCTTTCCAAGTGCATACATGTAGGCTCCAAAATGTAAATTTGTGCCTATTTTGTGGTCTTGTAGAGCCTCCTACTCCCAATGGCACAACCTTTTACACTAAATTAATGCATATAGATGACAAGCCATATCTAACTAATCATACCTACCACCTTGAAGAGACAACTATCATTACAAGAAAGGGACAACACAATTGACAACTGCAAAAAAGAAGGGACAATTGACAAGAGAGAAAGGGACAACTGACAACTGCAAGAAAAAAAGGGACAACTAAACTGCAAGAGAGGTGCAAGAGAGGGACAGTTGACAATTGCAAAAGAGAAAGGGACAAGTGACAACTACAAGAAAAAAGGGACAATTGACAAATGCAAGAGAGAGACAACTGCAGAAGTAGAAAAATCACCCCTTTTATTTTTTACAGTATCCATAGTCAAAGGACGTTTCTTTTCCACTCAGTAGGCCATAGGATCTTTTTACATAGGAGCGTTTCCAATGTTCATCTGCATTTAATTGTTATGGTGCGGTTGTAGAAGATTTGCTCACAATAATGGTGTGGACTTCAAAGGGCTCGCCATAAGGGCGCCCTTGCACATGCAATTTTGACCATTTTGTGCGGCTCTCTACATGTTTGATCCACTCCAATCCACATGTTGTTGGACATGCTCTACTACTTAACCTTTTTAATGTAAGGATAGTATGTACTTTCCAAGTGCATACATGTAGGCTCCAAAATGTAAATTTGTGCCTATTTTGTGGTCTTGTAGAGCCTCCTACTCCCAATGGCACAACCATTTACACTAAATTAATGCATGCAGATGACAAGCCATATGTAACTAATCATACCTGCCACCTTGAAGAGACAACTATCATTACAGAGAGGGACACCTGCAAGAAAGGGACGGGACAAGTGACAACTGCAAGAGAGAAAGGGACAACTGACAACTGCAAGAAAGAAGGAACAACTGACACTTGCAAGAGAGAAAGGGACAAACACGCATTTCGTTAAAATTGGACTACATTTCCTTAAAACCGGACTTCCGGATTGAAAAAGCGATGGGGAGTGCTACCCTTCGCAATAGAGACAGGTCCCCAATTTTTCTACATCACTCTTATTCCGCAAATAAGAGCATTGTAGAAAAATTAGGGACCTATCTCTATTGCGAAGGGTAGCACTCCCCATCGCTTTTTCAATCCGGAAGTCCGGTTTTAACAAAATGTAGTCCAATTTTAACGAAATGCGTGTTGACAACTGATAACTGCAAGAAAGAAGGAACAACTGACAACTGTAAGAAAGAAAGGGACAACTGACAATTGCTAAAGAGGAACAATTACAGACGTAGAAAAGATCACTTCTTTTATTGTTTGTAGTACCCATAGTCAAAAGACGTTTCTTTTCCACACAGTAGGCTATAGGATCTTTTTACATAAGAGTGTTTCCAACGTTCATCTCAATTGCACTTAATTGTTATGGCGCGGTTATGGAAGATTTGCTCACTAATGGTGTGGACTTCAAAGGGCTCGCCATAAGGGCGCCCTTGCACATGCAATTTTGACCATCTTGTACGGCTTTCTACATGTTTGATCCACTCCAACCCACATGGCCATAGTAGATCCTATCACATCACATCGGCAATCTATCTTTGTGTGTCACTCATGGGACGCTTTCCGCGCTAAAGGATTAGTTGAAAGGCACCGAGAAATGATCTTGGTGCGTACCTTTGAAGAGGCACAATTGGAGATGCTTTAACATATTTGAACTACCATATTTTGGTCCTCTTCTATACTACTAATGTAGTGGCATCCATTGTCAATAGTGAATGGATGATGTTTTTATAGTAGCATTTAACTTAGGTCATTGCATGAAACACATGTTTGTAGCATTTGGATTCAATACAAATGATTATTCTAGGATTATTTTAATTTACAAAAGAAAAATAAAATAAAAAATACAAGTAATTTAGCCATACTTCTGTTTTTTATTTTATTTTAAAACCCACTTTATATGCCCATTTATCACAATTCTACTTCCGTAGGTAGAAAGCAAGGTTGTTAAAATAAATAAATCTTACATAAAAGTCATTTTTTGGAAAATTGTAACGATAATTCTGCAAAATTTCACATAAATTACTTTAGAAATGTTTAAAGTGTAAAAAAACCTATCATTCTTCACGTTTCTTGAAATTTTGGGTAATCAAATGTGAGGTGTAGAAGAAAGTGTTGGTATTGTAACCATATTCATTTTGAGTCTCCCCCAAAAGATATGGAATAAAGACATAAAACCCCATGTGAATTCTCACTGTACCATTATTTAGGAATTTATGTGAATTCATGTGAATTTAGGACCTCACGGATTTTAAACAATTTTCCGTGCAACATCTGATATTTTATGGATTCGTACTTTTTTGCACCAATTTTCACGGATTTCACGATAATTTGGCATGGATTTCACATACTTTGTTGATTAAAAAAAAATGAATGCAGAAGCCATGCGGCTTTAGTGCAGAATTAGCACAAAATCCGTGCGAAAAATGTGTGAACCCATGAAATATTGGATGTCGCACAGAAATTGTTGAAAATCAGTGAGGTTCTAAATTCTTGATGACTATTCTCAATAGATTTTGGTATATAATTGATCATAGAAAATGATCTTATTTTGAAAAGTGTTTGATCAAAAAGAATTAGAAGGTCAAGACATTTTCCACCTTCCAAGAGAATTTTGTGATTTGAAGTTTTTTTTCAATTATGCACATTTATGTATAAGAACTTTAACTCGTGACTAAGTGAGATAACAAGAAGTAAGGAGTTTTACATATCTCACATGCATTGATGTCACTAGACAATGGATTTCGTATAAAGTATAAAGCTTTTATCCCTTCCATGACTCACACTAACTTATGAAATGAAATTTACTTCTCTACAACCTTGATGTATCATTTGGTTTTGACCAAATTTTCAATTTTTAAATTGAAGTAAAATCAAAATTTTATTATTTGGAAATTTTAATACAAAATCAACTTTTTCCACATTAATAAAATATTTTGTACAAATGAGACAACATTGCCTTCTATCTATCACACTTCTTCTTTGTTTCCTACAATAAAAATTGTATTTATATTATAATGTATGAACTTATAAGTACCTCAATGAATGCAAATTCAAATTTTATAGTAAATCTTTTATTAGAAGTTCAAGGGAGGAGAGGTGAAATTCCTTGTATATTGTAGGTTATAGAATAGTAGGTTCTTCACAATAAGAAGCAAAAAAAATTAAATAAATAAATAAAATTAGAAATATTGAATTCATTAAAAATCATACTTTTTATAGTAAAATTTCAAGTTTTGAGATTATATAAGATTATATTGATAAAATCTTCATAAAGTATGAGTAAAGAGAATTTTCCAAAAAAACTAATTGAAACCATCTTTAAAATCTTTTGCATCAATATCTTGAATCTTTTCTATTATTGTTTATCTTTGATTGTTATTAGGTAGGAACCATGCAATTTTGCCACAATTACAATTTTGCCACAATTTCAAAAGAAGAAATTCTACTCAACTTTTATTTATGGAAAACTTGGAATATTCTGATACTATAATGACACAATATTTTGTAATGTACTTAACCCCTAAATTTCCTTGTGTTTTTGGGAGCTTGAAACCTCAAAACTGTGATTTTCTACCTCTATGTACTCCCGGGGATATGAACCAAGTTTTTTACTTCTTTTAGAATTCCAACCGTAAGATCTTGTACCTAAGCCTATTCATAGCTATTGTTTCAAAAATTGACCGTTGGATGTTTATCAATTGCAAGATCGTAACATCCAAAGTTTGTGCAAAAGTTTTTCTGGGCATTGTTTGGGAGGCATTGTCTCCATAGTGCAAAGGGGGACTTGAAGATTGTTACTCCAAACATTTTGCTCATATTTTTTTCCATATAGATAACTAAGTTGGGTACGCTCATGCAAAATTTTAGAGACTCATTACGCGTTTCAAACCTTCATGCAAATTAATTTCCAGAAGAAGGTATAAAAATGGCAATTTGGTGAAACATTAATTGTATTTGATAAAAAATTAATTGTATTTGATATCATACATTAATTGTATTTGATTGCTTAATTTGGTGAAACATTGCTTAATTTGGTGAAACATTAATTGTATTTGATATCATACATTAATTGTATTTGATTTTTGGAAAAAAATAAACGGTGATTAGGTACCTCTATGATTTTATAAATTTCAGGCGAAATTATTTTTTAAAAATTTCAAAATCTCAAATTTTGACAAATTTCGAAAGAAAAGAATGTGAAATTACAAAAAACCTTGGAGGTTGTTGTTCTTTATTTTGGAGGCTGCCCTTGTCAAGCCAAGAATATAATCAACATGGGTCACTTCAAATTCTGAGCCTAAATGTGGTGAAGAGCATGTCTCCAAAAAACAAATTGAAAAAATGATTATAATAAAAAGGTTTTTTCTGCCCCAGTTGGGCTTGAAACCAAAAATTTCAATAAAAAATTTATAAAATCCGAATTTGACTTTGTAATTTTTACCACACACACCTTGTATGTATGACCACGCCCACGCCAAATTATAGTCTAAAATTCTTAATTTAGACCTTCCATCTAAGCTGCCCGAAACAGCAAAAAGCCATTTTGGCTTTTAAGGGCCTTTAGTGGTTAATACTAAAGTATTTAATATGTAACCATTGACCTTCCTTCTGATTATAAATATATATATATATATATATATATATATATATATATATATATATATATATATATATATATATATATATATATATATATGTGTCTTATCTGAAGAGAATAAATTCATTTTCATTTGTCCTCCTTTTTTTTTTTCTTTCCACTTTTTATACAATTGACCAAATTTTGTGAAGTTACAGATCAATTCTTACATAATGAAGAACTCATAAATTTAAAATGACAAAATTCAATTGATCGTATTGTAAAAAACATAATGTAAATAAGACCAAATTTTATATCACCAGAATCAATGAAGAACATTGCATGTGTTCATCAATTTCTATTGGCTCCCTAAAAGAACTTTTCAATTCTCATTGATTACTTTTGGAAACTATTGTTGATTTTAAAAACCATGAACATGTTCAATGTAGACGCTACAGTAACCCCTACCGTAACTACCCAACCAAACAAATTTTCCTTGATGTATTGTGAAGAAGAAAACTTTGTATTCTCATCCATCATGCACATTTTGAAGCGTGGATTTTTACTATAGATTTTATGGAATGTTAACTTCATGCGTGTATGAACCGATTAGAAAGGGAATGATCTATAAAACAATTGTGCCTCATTTCATATTGCAATGATTCATCAAAAAAATTAAGATCTTAGTTCAAAAGTGCTCTTGAAAAAATCAACTCATAAAATCAAGCAACTAAAAAGTCTCTCAAAAATCACTACCGTAGTACCATAGCAGGTTCGTCCTAAAATAATTCTAAAAATAAAAAACGTAAAAATTAGAAAATTCTGAAGACAGAAAAACGAAAATAGAATAAATTAGTTTTTGAAATATTTTGTTATTTCTTAGCTATTTAAGGTCATTTTTACTGATTTTTTTGCTAAAAAACGAAAATTGAGAAATTCAGTTTTCGAGAGGCGAACCTTATTTTTTCAAAAAATATATATATTTGTTCGCCAGGTGGCAAACCTGCTATGGTGTTACGGTACTCTTAGAGTATTACATTTCAACCCATCACAACAAATTTCATCCACATATTGTCAATATCTTTTGTAATTCATAATTCTTTTGTAAATTTGGAGAGGGTTGAGGACACATAGGGTCTAATAGTGGTCTATGTTGCAATTAAATTGGTTATCTTGAACTACATGAAAATTATGTAAATTTCACCAAAACTAGGAATTTGAACCAAATTTTCAGAGCCATTAGAGTTATCCTTAAAGTCACCTTGCGTTTGAATAAGATACCGTGAATTTTGCTTTAATCTAGATATATAGATAGATATGAACACCGGTCCTTTTTCGAGGCCGGCGTGAATAAAGTGTCTGTTCGTCTTGACAATGAGCCAATGCCCATCGGACAAAGGTCCATTGGTACAAGACTACTCACCTTGCTTTAATGTACTCTTATTTGTTCGCCCCAAATAGTTAAAAGGTAGGGAAGAGCTTGGTGGTCTATCATTATTAGGTGTGTAAGAGCTTGGTGGTCTCTAAACTCAAGGGAAACTAGTTTAGCCGTCAAGAAAAACGGCTAAACTAGTTTTCCATTAGTTTGAACACCACCAAGCTCTTACACACCTAATAACGAGAGACCACCAAGCTCTTCCCTACCTTTTAACTATTTGGGGCAAACAAATAATAGTACATTAAAGCAAAATTCATGGTATCTTATTCAAATACAAGGTGACTTTAACCCCTAAGCTCCCGAGCGATCATTTTCTGGTCGCTGCCCGGAAAAACGGGCTGCCCGGAACAAAAAAATATTTTTTTGAAAAAATAAAAAATATTTTTAAATACTACATCAAGTCTACTTTCCAACCCAATTTGAATTATGGCAATCCAAGTTAAACTCCACCCGGGAGAATTTTTCAAAGTAGATCACCTCAACATTGTCTTAGTGTTACAAAATTTTCTATTTGGGGAAAGTAATGATGATTCCTCCATCGTTTCTCTTGCTTTTTTGAAGTTTACGATAGATAGCCCAACTTTAACCAATCATACTAAATTTTGAACTCTAAAATTGAAAATTATAATTTATACAAATTTTCGAAGGTTAATGCTTTTAAATTCATTAAAAAATGATCTAAAGATTATTCAGGAAGTTTGACCGTACGGATAATTTGTAAAAATGATACTCTACATTTTTTCTATTGAACCAACCTTCATCAAACATATGGAAGGCACATATTATAACACATCTATGTTTTGTCCAATACCCCTCAGGCTTTTAGGGGTTAAGGATAACTCTATTAGGGGTTTTTTTTCAAGGCCTTTTTTTTTGGGGTTTTTGGGTCATTTAAGTTCAGGCTACAAATCACACATCCAAATAAATAAGGTGGCTTTTTTATCCCCTATTTTATATATTTTTATTTGATAAACGTGGCGACAAATCTCTGTTTTTTTCATTCAATATATTGGACTTTTGCAAAACTCTTCATACATCCCGACGTTTTCATCCAACATTTTGGCCTTTTCATTCAATGTGTGTTGCTCACGAAGTCTCAGTTTGGCTTGCAACTGGTGCAATCCATTGCTTCATAACATTTAGTAGCATGCACTGTCCATGCTTTGGTTCTACACTAGATGATGTGGAATATTCCACACCCAATAGTACGTCATCAGTAGCTAAGTGGACAGGTGGAGGCTCAAGGTAATAAGCAGAGTGCATAAAGGAAAGATAGTGGACAAGAAGGCTATTGAATGTTATGCTTGGTGATTACACGAAGTAGCATTTTGCTCATTATGTTTCCATATGGTGATTCTCCCATTGGATTTTTGTAGGGAACTAGCTATAAAAAGCCACAAGAAAACAACCTTGATCCCAATTTCATCTCTTATATTAAGTACACAGCGTCACAATACCATGTCGCAACCCTACTTGGTTTCCATCACGATATCATGTCACAAAATCATCCACATTTCACATTCATGCCTTCATCCAAATTTTCATGATGTTCTTAAATCGTTCTCCAAAGTTCCTATGATGTTTGCCAAAGCTTAGCATCACATTCCCTAGTGTCCTCTCATGTTCCCTAGTATTCCCTAGCGTTCCCTAATGTTCCCATCATATTTCCTAATGTTCCTAAATTCTCTTTATGTTCCCAAAATTACTGTATTCTTTATGTTCCCAAAATTCTTGTATTCTTTATGTTCCCAATTGATTCCCACGTTCCCAATGCAATGTTGATGCATTGTAATAGGGTGTTTGCTGGTGTATATATATATATAAAACCCTGACCCAGGTTTGTGTCTTATGTATATGGTGATAATTTTTTAATATATAGTGAATTGACTTTTGTATAGGTGATAAATGAATGTAAGGGCTTGGACTTTGATTTTTGTTACTGGCTCATCACGTCTTGACAATGACCAATCCACTTAAGGTCTGTTTTTAGCCATGTGGCCGGTCCTACATGATCCACAGATCCAAATAAGAAGAGGAGACCGACCTGAAAGCTAAGTTATACGACTCATGCACAATCTTTATACTTGGATCTCGGATATCATTGCTCATTTGAATATTTGGGTGTGATGAAAGTCACAACTTTAGTTGACCATAAAATTCGAGCCCGAGAATCTTCCTTTTGTGTCCAATTTAAAAAAAATTAAACTAAAGAAAAATTTGACTCCTTATGGCTTGGGGATGGGAGTGGCACTTGGTCACGAGCCCACACCCTAAAATAATTTGAATTTTTTTTGGTAATTATAACTCCAATGACTCATCTCAAATTTCAAAGTATCACTATAGTAGTAGTAATACCGCATGCGTAGCAAAAAGAAGCATGTCTAAAAAGAAACACAATTAGTCAGTTTGTCATGTGGGTTGTCTCGTGGGTCTTTTCGCTAATTTACGTGAACAATGTTTTTATTAGTGTATGCTGTGAGTCACGAAGTGGGATGAGAATAAGTCAAGTTACTTTTAAATTGTTTACCTATGATACAAAATCTAAATTTAAACATTTATTTATTTTTGTTGAAAATGTGAATACCGTAAATGATTGCATTTTCTTTCCTTTTAGGCTTTGACCCAAGTGCCCCAAATGAAATTAAAAATTAAAATGTAGTGATCTTAGAGTTATCCGTAAAGTGAAGGGGGGTAGCTCATCTGCCACACTATGTTTTCAGCTTACAAATAGAAATCGCAAAGGTTGTCAGCCACAAGGTGTGGGGCACATGAAGATTCCGTAGTGGAAACTAGAGTGTGCGTTGGAGGAGCTTCTCTAGCTTTGGGAAAATGCAAGGTTTGAATCTTCTTGATAACGCAGTGCGTAGTAAGAAAAAGAAATCAAAACTCATTTTTGCCACCTTTCAAGCTAAAATACCAGATCTACCTTGTCTTTCCTCTTCTGGAATTTTTTTTTCAACTTTACGAATAATTCAATTTAGCCACAACATAATTTAAAAATAAAATGAAATAGTGTCCTTATTAACCCCTAAAGAACAAAGGATTCATGGTTTTAAAATGACAAATTCACTTAATCCTCTGTGAAATATATAATTAAGGGCCTCTTTACACTAGAGGCGAGAAGCCGTGAGGAGAGAAATTTCAGCCAATGGGAGGCTTAAAAACCAAGAAGGCCAACTTCTCGTTGGCTGAAGTTTCTCTCCTCACGGCTTCTCGCCTCTAGTGTGAAGAGGCCCTAAGATATGACCACACTAAAATCTCTGAAGAATATTGCATGTGTTGTTCCAAAACTAAATAATTTTGTATGAAAGGAAGTAAATAAAAAAAACTCCCTAACAAAAACACGAGACCCGATTGGCGTTTCTCGATTCTTTAGGGATTAAATGATTAGTCTAGCTAGCCATCAGGCTGTGGACTTGTTCATCAACAAAAAACACAGACAGACACCCATTATTTGATCATATGATTATTGCCTGCACAAAGCTGCCATGAGGTGGACCGGCATGGGAGCAACCAAGCACCCACCTTGCCACTGATGGCGACATCCAAGACAAGGAATTTGAATGCAGCTCTGGCTTGTAACCCAACCGACGGGCGGAGGGCGAAAAAACAAAACAAAAAAACAAAACTAAAACCAAAAAGAAAAAACCTGTCCTCCGACACAAATATGATCGTATCAAGAAGTTGTAAGAGCACAGAAGGCACACAGCACATGAATAGATGGCTGCTGCCAGCAGGACAAAAATTGAGTCAGAAAACCCATCCCGTACAACAAAATGGTCGCACCCCGTAAGCTTCAATAGCCATTGAGAGCAAGAGAACGCGATAACAGAATGGTGGCTTTAAAACACTCCCTTGACTCGCAGGCAATCAATCATTAATGCCATTGCAAGCTCGCGCAGAAAAAGTCCCAAAGCTCCAAAGTCAGTCCAGCCACTACTTGTATAGCATAACTTGAATCCCCTAAATAGTTCGTAGAACTCCTTTGAAGTTTTTTTTTTTTTTTTGGGTTTGGTTTTTTCCACTAAGTTTATTATACTCTTCATTTATACCGTTAGTTATTCTTCTTTTCCATAAAATCAAATTTCCTTTTTGCTATTAAAGTCTATATACAACAGCCTTTTCATTCATGACCAAAGTTTTTCTTCTGAAGTTAATAGTGCTATCTTCATTCAGAGGGTGAGAATTTTTCTTCGTCTGAATTTCCTTTTTAGTATTAATAATATTATTATCATTTGAGTTTTATGTTTTTTGGGATCACAAAATTCATTGCTTTCAATGATTCTCTTTTGATGCTCCAAGGAACACTCTCACTACTGAGATTTGAGCTTCTTCACTGGTGAGTCTTTTTTTCCATTTTCTTTTTCATTTTGGGCTTTTGTTGTTGATGATGATGGTGATGATGTTGTTGCTACTGCCGCTGCTTCCAGTGTACATTTGAAGGTACCGTGGTCATCATCACTCGCTTCTTCTTGCAGAGCTTGAAGAACGAACTCAGAGCTGGACGACTGAGCTTGCTCGTGGTGATGATTCTGGCTCTCAGCTCATGTTGTTGTTAGTGTTGTTGTTGTTGTTTGGATCAAGAGCTAGTTTGTGAAGATTTTTTTCTGGTTTTGAGAATGTGATGTTGTTCCCCACAGTGGACATGGGATCCATGTGTGCCCGATGGCCAGCTGCACGGTTTTCGAGGCTCTGGCAGCAACAACAGCAACAACAGCAAAGCGCCGGGAAGAAGAACAAGAGCAGCAAGAAGAACCTGCAAACTCGATCCCGGTGGCGATGGTGTGTAATTCAGTGCAGCGATGGCTTGTATTGGTAGTCGCGCAGGTTTAGAATTGGGGCTATCGATACAGGCGATGGATTGAGATGAGTAACTGCAGTGTTAGGTCGAGGCGGGGCGCGAGATCTTGGTACAGTTGGTTTTGGGGTTTTGCCGTTTCTTGGGTGAGATGAATGCGCTGGGGGAGACGATGTGAGATCGAGTGAGCATTTCGTTCTTGGGAGGGGAAGCTCCTGTGGAGTTTTTTTGTGGTTTGATCGATGGCCAGTACTCAAGAGGAACCGTCGAGCGTGCAGACCGTGACGGATTTGTCAGCCAAGGCGCTGCTGAAGCGCTACGAGGGGCTGGTGACGGTGCGCAGCAAGGCGATCAAGGGCAAAGGCGCGTGGTACTGGAGCCACTTGCTGCCGCTGCTCGTGCAGCACCCGGAGTCCGGATTGCCCAAAGCCGTCAAGCTGCGATGCGTGCTGTGCAATGCCATGTTCTCGGCGTCCAACCCGTCGCGCACAGCCTCGGAGCATCTCAAGCGCGGCACCTGCCCCAATTTCAACGGCGTGGTGCCGAAACCGCAGCAGCAACAACCCGAGGTAAACAACACCCCTGTACAACCCTCCCGGAAACGCCCCTTACAACTACAACAGGCGCCAGGCGATGGGGGCGTGGAGCTTTTGCCCTTGCTGCAGCTCTCCGGGGGTAAGGAGGATTTGGGCGCGCTGGCATTGCTGGAGGACAGCGTGAAGAAGCTGAAGACGCCGTTGCGCGCGTGCAGCGCGGGCAGCGACGCCGCGTTGAACTTACTGGCGGAATGGCTCTACGAGTCGTGCGGCACGGTTTCGTTTTCGTGTGTGGAGCATCCCAAGTTCAAAGAGTTTCTGCATCAGCTCGGGTTACCCCCTGTGAGTCGCCGCTACCTCGCGGGCCGGAACCTCGACGTGAAGTACGCGCAGGTGAAGCAAGACGCGGAGCTGAAGCTGCGGGAGGCGCTCTTCTTCCAGCTCGCGTCCGACGGGTGGAAGAAGAAAGGGCAACCACCCGCGAACTCCTCCATGGGGGAAACGCTCATCAACATCACGCTGAATTTGCCCAATGGAAACTCCCTCTTCCGCAGCGTGGTGAACGTCAACACGGGCTCCACGGGCGTGAAGATTGTGGAGGAGACGCTGGCGGAAGCGCTGGGGTCCATTTGCGGCCCCGACCCGGCGCGCTGCGTCGGCATCGTCGCCGACTCCGACCGCTACAGCTTGAGCGCGCTGGAGGAACTCGAGTATCGGTTCCCCCGCATGGTCAATTTGTGCTGCCAGGCGCAGGGCTTCAGCAATTTGTTGAAGGACTTCAACAAACACCTCCAGCTCTTTCGATCCATCGCCACTGAATGCGCCAAGATCTCCACCTTCTTCAACAACCAGCCCCAAGCCCGCACCTTCTTGCACAAGTACCAGCGCGAGGTCAGTACTTACTGTTCTCTCCCCCTTCCCAATGCAATTCAATTCCTACACTCAAATGACCTTGCGCACCACACAATCAAACTATGTCGTACTTAGAGCCAACTTCCATGGGTGAAGCATTTCACTAAAAGACAAGCTTTTAAGGGATTGCAGGGACCACATTTCCAGTGAGACTTTGATGGTGAAGTTGTCATGAAGTATGGAGGTTCTCAAGATTTCATGGCAACTTCTCCCTAATCAATTAAATTTGTTCATGTTTCACCTCAATGGAACGTGTACAACTTCATGAATAGCAGGGTATGAGACAAACCCAAGTTCCACTTTTCCCCATGGGCAACTTCAGAGCTTGGCTCATCTGAAAGACCCCAGTGAGGTATCATCTGACTATGGCATGGCATTTGTATCCGCAGGAGTATCAGAGCGTGAAACTGCTGCGAACGCCACCGGATCCGCAGTTCGCAGAGCCGCATTACTCATACGTGCTGGTGATGCTGGACGACATCACAGCGTCAGCGCGGGCGTTGCAACACACGGTGTTGGACGCGTCGTTCAGCCCGCAGTTCGGGGAGGATCAGCTGGGGCGTGACGTCGCGGATCTGTTGGGCAGCGTGCGTTTCTGGTCGGACTTGGAAGCAGTGCAGGATTTGGTGAAGATAGTGAAGGCGATGGTGAACAACATCGAAGTGGACCGGCCGCTGGTGAGCCAGTGCCTACCGTTATGGGAGGATCTTCGGACGAAAGTGAAAGACTGGTGCGCGCGCCATGACAAGGGGGAGGCCTCCATTTACGAGCTCATCGAGACGCGGTTCGGGAAGAACTACCACCCAGCGTGGGCCGCGGCGCTCATCCTGGACCCGCTGTACCTCCTGCGCGACTCCAGCGGCAAATACTTGCCCCCGTTCCGGTGCCTGACGCCTGACCAGGAGAAAGACGTGGACCGCTTGATCACGCGCCTGGTGGCACGCGAAGAAGCGCACATTGCGTTGATGGAGCTGATGAAATGGCGCTCCGAGGGGCTGGACCCGCTGTACGCGCAGGCGGTGCAGGTGAAGGAGCGGGACCCCGTCACGGGGAGAATGAAGGCTGTGAATCCCCAGTCGCGGCGCCTGGTTTGGGAGACTTGCTTGACTGAGTACAAGTCGTTAGGCAAAGTTGCCGTCCGCTTGCTGTTCTTGCACGCCACCAGCTGCGGTCTCAATTACAGTAACTGGTCCATGTGGCGATGGGCTTACCGAAACGGAAACTCACGGCTCGCCATTGACAAAGCGGAGAAGATGATTTTCATTGCGTCCCATGCCAAGTTGGAGCGCCGGGACTTCACCAACGAAGAGGAGAAAGATGCTGAGCTTTTCCTCAACGACGACAATATTCCAGACGAGGTTTTCATGAATACACCAACGCAGACACAGTAGGCTCACTTGTAGCCAATTTTTTTCGTGTTCCTGTGCTCATGTGTACATTTTGAGGTTTGTATTGGGAGGGGAAAATGACGCTAGACCCTTTTGTAAGTGATGATCATACTGGGAGTGATGGTTCATGGAGTGTTTTTTTTTTTTTTTTTTTCTCTTTACGCGGTGTAGCTAGGGGTCCGTTCAGTGCAGGAATTAACATCGATTGCCCATGAACCACCCAGTAAGTAACAGATTGGTAATTTTGGTTCCAAGGTTAGGTACAGTAAATTACAATTGGTTGCAAGCCATCAGGTACTTGCTGTGCATTATACAAACGATTCATCAATCATAGACACACATTCTTGTGATTGTTCGCGTCCTGTTCATGAATTATTCCTTCCTTCCTACCGACTCAGGTCGGTTTCTCAACACCATTAATGAAAAAGCTCCTGAGCACTCCTGAAGTTTACAAAATTGGAACTGTCATCTTGTAGCTAGTTGACGGAGTTCTTTGGGTCAAAAATGAAATAAAAATTTATGGTTGCAGGCGTGAGTGAGTGAGGTATCTTTATCGAAGTCAAAAGCAGGAGAATTAAGAATTGAATGCGGGGAATGATACTACTGTAATAATTCTCAGTCTCATGGGAGCCAGCCAACTAACTTTAGTTATGAGCTCCCGGTTGCTCATTGAATTCAGAGGAAGCAGCAGAAGGGGTCAAAAAAGCAGACACAAACATTCACACGAGAATGAATGCGCTTGTCTGCTGCTGTTTTGCAATGATGGTGGGATTCTTGGCGTAATATTGCAGCCATTGTTGCAACGAGATTGTGGTCAGCGGCTGCAGTACCACTAAATTAGTCAAGGTTCTATGACAGTGGCAGCCAGAGCACTAGAGTCGCACTGACCATGAACAGAAAAAAAGAAATGACATATAGCTTCCAAGATGTCTCATCTCAGCATTGGATTCCCTCGAGAACAGCAGCCTTTCTGTACGAATTCTGTCGATTATTTGGCATCAACTGCAAGGGCTCCTCAGCCCCCCCCCCCCCAAAACAAAAAAAAGAACTTGGCTAATTTTTGTACCTGATTTTGGAAGTGGGTACTTTTACATTACAAAAAACGGGCACAAAAAATAAAAAATAAAATGGCCAAAATCAAAAACATACCAAAATTCATCACTATTTCAATAAAAGTGTCTTTTAATAAACAAATTTATGAATGATTATATATATATATATATATATATATATATATATATATATATGTATGTATGTGTGGATAATTCTATCTACTTTTTCCTTACATGGCTACATTCCAAAGTGCATGTTGCTCTACAAACAAGAAAAAACTAAAAAATTAGTTGTGGTTGACTCTTGTTACCAATAGCAACTCATCACTTCATTTGACATATTTTTTATTTTTATTTTTAAATTTAAGAACTACAAATAATAATAATAATAATAATAATAATAATAATAATAATAAAATTAGTTTTGCAAGTGGTGCCATAAAGCATGAGTTAGCTCAATGTCTATGGCTGTTGATCTTTGAATGGAAATGGGGTTGTTTAACCCCTAAGCTCCCGAGCGACCATTTTCTGGTCGCTGCCCGGAAAAAACGGGCTGCCCGGAACAAAAAAAAAATTGAAAAAATAAAAAATATTTTAAAATACTACATCAAGTCTACTTTCCAACCCAATTTGAATTATGGCAATCCGAGTTAAACTCCACCCGGGAGAATTTTTCAAAGTAGATCACCTCAACATTGTCTTAGTGTTACAAAATTTGCTATTTGGGGAAAGTAATGATGATTCCTCCATCTTTTCTCTTGCTTTTTTGAAGTTTATGATAGATAGCCCAACTTTAACCAATCGTACTAAATTTTGAACTCTAAAATTGAAAATTATAATTTATACAAATTTTCAAAGGTTAATGCTTTTAAATTCATTAAAAAATGATCTAAAGATTATTTAGGAAGTTTGACCGTACGGATAATTTGTAAAGATGATACTCTACATTTTGTCTATTGAACCAACCTTCATCAAACATATGGAAGGCACATATTATAACACATCTATGTTTTGTCCAATACCCCTCGGGCTTTTAGGGGTTAATGGCACTTGAAGTGGTTGCAACATTCCACTTTGAAACTGCATAACTTTTTAAATTATGATGATAAAAATTTGACTATCTTAGAATTCCACATTTGAATTGCATGTATAATGATATCAAATAGATTTGATTTGCTTCTTCAATCCAAAGTGAACAAATGGTAAACTTGAGACTTGAACCCATGGTTTTATTATGTTTTGGAACAGTGACCCTTTTATTGTCTTCATTTCATTAGAGAACATTTGGAGCGACATGGTTGTAAAGGCCCAAATATGATAGATAATGCAATATATTACCCAAAAAAAACTTGCTTGATCAATCTCCTAACTTGAAAATTAGGATTAACTCTTCATCAACAATTTTCCCATGGAAGTATTCCCACCAATGGCATAAATTGATCTTTTTTTTTTTCTCATCAAGTTTAAAGGATTACATATACTTAAAATCAATAGGAATGAAACGGCCAACCTCATAGTTGGAATTTAACACATACTACTAACAAAACTACCACTCATAATAGATTAGCAACATTTCGGTACATACACATGTGAAAATTGTTGCAAAGGAGTAGTATCATCTACTTACATGAAGCTAACATAGTTCATTGGAAAGAACACCCCAATTGAAAAGACAACCAAAAGCACCCCGATTCAAACCATTGATGTAGGAAAGTTTTGTGCGGTAAACATAACCTAACCCTTTACTAAAAAAGATTTGTGCTCAGTTGAGTATTCTATTTGTGCCACAGCTCTTGTAGATGGCAGGATAGAATACAAAATAAGGTCACTCTACTTTATTTTGGTATAAGGCTCAGTGTTGTTAGGGACACACTTGGTCCATCCTAGCCAAACTCCAACTATCTTCTTGTTGAATGATGGCATTTTTTGATGTTGTAGGACATGCTCTACTGATTAACCCTTAAACGTCAAGTAACTGCTAGGCGGGCAGCCAAGAAGGAATATTGTGTAATTTTGAGGACCGGGCAAGAATTTTTTGTTCGAAGGCTATGAGCTCGTGGGTAGTAGAGGGTGAAGAGAGAAAGGGATGAAGTTGCGGAGGAGGCGACGCGTGGCACAAGTTTTGAAGGGAACGAGTCGGTTCAAGCTGAGCCCAATCTGACACCTGCAAAGGTCATCATTGCCAGATTTGACACCTTCAAAGATCATGACTGACTCTGTCTTGTGAAAGGGAAGGTCATGACTCACTTTGTCTTGTGAAAGGGAAAGTCATGACTGACTCTGTCCTGTGAAAGGGAAGGTCATGACTGACTCTGTCCTCTGAAAGGGAAGGTCATGACTGACTCTGTCATGTGAAAGGGATAGTCTTCATTAACCCTGGCCCACTTCACTCTATTTACTAGCTCACTGGACTTCATGTGCTGGCTCATTCTTGAATGTTGTGGGTTGAGAGCTGATTCATCAACTAGGTTGTAGCAACGTAGCTAAATCACATTTTGGTTGTTGGAGACTTGGAGTGTGAGACGGTGGATTTTTTCTTTTATAATTTTGTTTATTTTTGTTTATGTTTTACTCTCTCTAATCACTACCCCGTAAACGTACCAGTGTGTCCCTGGAATGGAATCAGTAGCTTTCTTCAAAAAACCAGTTTTTCAACTCGCCTTTGAATAAAGACTAGCTTTCAAAATTCAAGAGATTCCCTCCAACAACAACAGACCATTGAAAATCTAGATTTCAAAGAGTAGCGGCCTTCGACGGTCATTCTCGTGCTCGTTCTGTTGCTGCGTCATCATTTATCAACAAGCCTGAGTCCAACGACTTTGCCACCTCAGAAGACCATTGTTATGCCGAGTCCAACGGCCGCATCATCCTACACGACCTTGACTTCATCTCCTATTTTTGCATGCATCTTGATTTCATCACCTGTTGAACCAGGTCAATCGCAGTGACAAAATCTCCTAGGCTGAACCCGAATCTGACAGCTAAAGTAGAAAAATTCAGCTCTACTCTGCCCAAACCACCTTCATTATTTGCCAACCGTCCATCGCAAGCCAATTGTACTCTCATTGATTCTTCGCACCCAGATCTTGTTACAAATCCAAATGTTCTTTTTTTGGCACAAATGGTTGCCCACAACTCGATTTTGACCCAAGATTCTATTTGTGCCGGACATGACGTTTAAGGGTTAACCTTTTTAATGTAAGGATAGTATGTACTTTCCAAGTGCATGCATTTAGGCTACTCAATGTAAATTTGTGCCTATTTTGTAGTCTTGTAGAGTCTCCTACTCTCAATGGCACAACCATTTACATTGAATTAATGCATACAGATGACAAACCATACATGTGACTAATCATACCTGCCACTTTGAAGAGACAAATATCATTACAGAGAGGGAAAAATGCAAAAAAACGGGCACAACTGCAAGAGAGGGACAAGACAAGACGTAGAAAAAATCACCTCTTTTTATTGTTTACATCACCAGTAGTCAAAGCGAGAGTCAAAGGACGTGTCTTTTCCACTCACTAGGCCATAGAGAGAATTTATAGAGAGTGCTCTCATATTTTAGAGTGTAGAGAGTCGTTTGTGTGGAAGTAACGAACGCTATAGTTCTATTAGAGTGTTTACTACAGTGAGTGGTAGTTCGAGCATCTTTTGTGCATCCACGGTAAATGGGAGTAGCCAAGAATTGTCAAGGCCCATACTCAGTTGTCAACTGTCAGTATTGTCAGTTGTCAGCATTGTCAGTCGCCAACATTGTCAATTGCTACCATTATCAAGGGAGATATTTTCAATGTGTAACGGTCACATGC
This sequence comes from Pohlia nutans, assembly GCA_022496805.1. NCBI lineage: Eukaryota > Viridiplantae > Streptophyta > Bryopsida > Bryales > Mniaceae > Pohlia > Pohlia nutans. The sequence goes on from CM040102.1 coordinate 7,127,579, forward strand.
CAATGGTCGTTGTCCTAGTGTCACATACCAATGGTCACTCCGTAGATTATAGTTCGTAGATGATGCGAAATCTAGGCTAAGGCAAGAAATGCAGAGCATCTCGCCTGGCTTGAGGGGGAAGAAGCTTGTCTATCATATGCTAATGGTCACTTCTATTTGGGCCACTTCGACACTTGACGCCCCTCCCACATATAATGAGTTGTAAATCTTAAAAAGGGGTTGCAAATCTAAAGGGCTTTGGTTATTTTGTGAAAGCCCATACTAAACCGTTATCCTCATGCAATGACTGTTGAACATTAGAATTTTTTTTTTTTTTCAACTTTGGATGTGGACACTGCACGTGGGAGACTTGATCAATGGACGGTGTAGCAAGGATTAGTTACAAAATAGCTAAATGCTTTCAAAGATTTTTGAATGAGTTTGAAAAAAAGAAGGAAGTCTCGTGGACTACATGCGACCAAACAAAATGATGGACTGTATCAAAGAGAAATTTGACTATGAGCTAGTTGGGAGGTCCATGACAATGCACTTCTACAGTAACTAGTAAGTACCGCACATGGGACCAGGGCCATAAAGCGAAGCCAATTATTAGACAAGCTAGCACACCGAGCTGCATCAACATGACATGATTAATTGTTCCCGTTCGATCTGTCATGTTGATGTAGCTCGGTGTGCTAGCTTATCTAATAATTTGCTTTGCTTTATGGCCCTAGTCCCATGTGCGGTACTTACTAGTTACTGCAAAAGTGCATTGTCATGGACCTCCCAACTAGCTCATAGTCAAATTTCTCTTTGATACAGTCCATCAGTTTGTTTGGTCGCATGTAGTCCGCGAGACTTCCTTTTCTTTTTTCAAACTCATTCAAAAATCTTTGAAAGCATTTAGCTATTTTGTAACTAATCTTCACTACACCGTCCATTGATCAAGTATCCTACATCCAAAGTGTCCACATCCAAAGTTGAAAAAAAAAAAACATTTCTAATGTTCAACAGTCATTGCATGAGGATAACATTCTAGTAGGGGCTTTCACAAAATAACCAAAGCCCTTTAGATTTGCAACCCCTTTTTAAGATTTACAACTCATTATATGTGGGAGAGGCGTCAAGTGTCGAAGTGGCGCAAATAGAAGTGACCATTAGCATATGATAGACAATGACCATTAGTATGTGACACTAGGACAACGACCATTGGCATGTGACCATTACACATTGACAATATCTCCCTTGATAATGGTAGCAACTGACAATGTTGGCAACTGACAATGCCTGCAATTGACAATACTGGCAGTTGACAACTGAGTATGGGCCTTGACAATTCTGGCTACTGCCATTTACCATGAATGCAAGAGATACTCTAACTATCACTCACTGTAGTAAACACTCTAGTCATGGGTTGAAATGGACAAAACCCCAATGTAGAATGGGGAATTAGAAATCTCTTATTCACCTGTGTAGTGAGTCCTCCTATTCATGTGGAATAATCATAAGCATCTCCAACAATGCAGGCTAAAAGTGAGATACATTGAAATTACTCTTTCTAATCCATAATAAGCTTATTGATTCCCTTTTAAATTATGTCCCATAATATTTGCTTCTTCTTTGTTCAAATCAACTACTCCTATTGGCTCAAGGTCCACACCATTGTATTCATGGTCTACACCATTGAACTGCAATGGTGACTTAATTTTTCAATTTTCCCTCTAAAAGAAGCTTATTATCGAACAAAATAGTACTCATCTATATTTGAAGAGCCCTTTAACCCCTAACTGCCCAACATGGCCAAAAACACTTGATGTACATAAGTAAACTTTGTTTTCTCATCCCTCATGCACTTTTTGCAATGTGGATTTTTTATTGAACTTTTAAAGGGAAGTTAGCTTCATGCTTTTGTGATCCAATTAGAAAGGGAATGATTAATGAAAATTTTATGCCTCATTTTATGTTGCAATGATTCACCAACTTTTTTGAAGATTTAGTCTAAAACTGCTCTTGAAAAAATAAACTCACAAAATTAAACAACCAAAAAATCTTCAAAAATCACTACACTTCGCAAAATTGGTTAAAGTTGGTTAACCCCTAACTGCCCAACCATGCATATTTTGCATGATGTACAGATTTCATCCGTAGTTTCTCATCCGTCATGCACTTTTTGTGGTGTGATTTTTTTGCTGAATTTTTTATGGGAAGTTAGCTTCATATATGTGTGATCTGATCGAAAAGTAATCAATTTATGAAAAAATTATGCTTCATTTTGTGTTGCAGTGTTTCACCCAAAATCTTGAAGATTTTGGTCTGAAAGTGTTCTTGAAAAAATAAACTCATGAAATCAAGCATCCAAAAAATCTCCAAAAATCACTACACCTAGAGTACTACATTATAACTCATCACAACAAATTTCATCCACATATTGTCAATATCTTATTCATAGTTGAATTACAAAATAATTTTTTATTTGACGTTTCAAAATTTATTGAAAAAGATTAGTGATAGCAATCATAGATCTAACCGTATAGACAGAATCTAAAATTCAAAATGTATAACTTTTATTCATACATCAAGTTCCAAATATTAATGTTCGTTGCATTTTATAATGCATCTTTACAAAACTGCCTAAACTGGACATAGGTGAGGACGTTTAGGGGTTAATCTATTGTAAACTTCAAAAAAGGAAAAGAAATTATAATGGAGGGAACATCATTACTTTCTCCAAATTTTATAACACTAAGACAATGTTGAGGTGATCCATTTTTAGAATTTCTCCTTGGCAGAGTTTGGATAATCCATTAAAACTAAGGCCATCAAAGTCACTCAAGTAAGTGTATCTTTGCTTCTTAATTGCACATCATCATTATACAGTCTATACGTGGTAACTTGTGAGTGGTTGACTTACTACTTTCAAGAGTTAAATTGAGAGATGTTAGTGGGGAACTACATGGTGAGGTATGACTTTTTGGATGACTTTCAAAGTGCAGTCTTGGGTGCTAGTGGAGATGCACTAAAGGGAGTGGTCCAACAATGGTTGAAGAACGTTATGAGTAAATCAAGTCAAGTAAAAGCCGCGTTGTTGTTGTTGTTGTTGTTGTTGTTGTTGTTGTTGTTATTTTCAATTATAAAGAATTAGCGTTGTGTGTTGTTTTCCCGCCAGGAGGTTGAAGAGTTTAGTTGCAAAAGCTTTTAACCCCTAAACGTCCAACCGTCCAGAAACGTGGATGATGTACAAAATCAAACACAATTTTTTCATCCGTCATTGATTTTTTGAAGTGTGGATTTTTTTTACTATATATTTTATGAGAAGTTGGCTTCATGCATGTGTGATCCAATTAGAAAGGGGAAACGATTTGTGAAATTTTTATGCCTCATTTCATGTTGTAGCGATTCACCTAAAATTTTGAAGATTTCAATGTAAAAGTGCTCTTAAAAAAGTCAACTCATAAAATTAAGCAACCAAAAATCACTACACTTAAAGTATTACATTTCAACCAATCACAACAATTTTCATGTCCAAATTGTCAATATCTTATTTGTAATCAAATTACAGAAGAATTTTCAATTTTAAGTTTCACATTTTATACAAAAATATTGGTGACAGAAACCATAGATCTAACTATAGGGACAGAATAAAAAATTCACAATGTACAATTTTTATTCATATATCAAGCTCAAAAATATCCTTCTTAGTTACATTTTTATAAGATATCTTTGAAATTCTCCAAATTTGAAGAGGGGTGAGGACGTTTAGGGGTTAGCCTTCGAAGGTTCAAAGATCCGTTCTGACCAATATTATACATCAATTGATATTTTGTTGTATTTAGAATAGTTCCTTGCCTCCAATGGTCTAAAATCAAAAGTGAAGTTGAAATTCATGTTGCCATGGTTCTAATGAGGTACTAACGTTCCAATTTTGGAGCTTCTTACTGACAACAAGTAGCTACGCCACAAGGAGCTGTAACCGAAATAGCATGAATGAAGGATGAGAATGCATTTAAGTAGAATCATGGACAAAATATATTTGCTACAATTGTTTTTAGCCAAGAAAATGGGTGTCCCTGCAATGCCTATTCCCTACGGTTAAAGCCAACAATCTCTACTATCCCCATGGGAATATAGGACCTTTTAACCCCTAAAGGTTGGGCCTATGACCATGGAATCATATTTGATCTGTCACACTCAAATTTTCTACTAAAAATAATACAAGAATTCAAGTTTGTATTTTTAGTAGATGAAGTCACATATCTACTACAAATCATGAATTTTTCATAAATTTTGGTGAAAATTTGAAATTATTATAGTTTTATGAAGTGATTGTAAAGAAAATTTGTACCAATTACAAATTGTACTAGAAAATTCCGATTTTTTTACCTAAAGTGTAAATTACAATGAAGAAAAATTTAGTTAATGAAAATCATCCATGTGTCTGAATATAGAAATTTTGCTACACCTTGGTGACACCTACCGAACTTGTAACTACAATAAAACACTCAACTTTCAAATTCTTCCGAAAATTCAAAGTGGAGTAGAAACTAGACTTGACAAGCTTCATTTCGTTAGTTAAGCTCAAATGCAATGGAACTCACTTTCATGATCTAAATTTAGTTTAAGTAGAACAAGCAAAAAAAATCAAAATACACTACACGATGAACGGTTTTTACGACTTTTTTTGTAGTTGGGACCCCATGTAAAATTTAAAAATATCTTGAATGATCTGAATTTAACTTGAAGGGGTGACATTACCAAGCAAAGCCCTTCACATAAAGAATTGAATGGAAATCATCCATAGGAGCAATTAGAATTGGACAGTCAACTTCATTCATAAGCCATGTTTTTTGGTCTCGGCGGCGTTTAGGGGTGTTTAGGGGTGAAGGGTTAAGGTTAATAATAAGTGAATGGGTGCAGGCAGGGAGTCAGGGTACGGAGAATCAGCATGTGATTCATTTTGCTCACTTCCCAGCTCAGTGAGTCTCTTTTGTAGTACATCAGTCCCCAGCCCACTGGCCTGCCTGCCTGCTCACTGCCTTGCTTGAATTGGTGGTAAATAATGGTGGTAAAACTAAGTTACTACTTGCCCTTAAGATTCCACTTCAGTACACTGAGATCACCATATACTGTGGGTGGGTTAATGGTGTGGGTATATTCATCCATTTGGACAAAATTTCATCCAATTTCATTCAATTAAGCAAAGTTTCATCCATTTGAGCAAATTTTCATCGGATTTGGATATTTTTACCACAATATTTTGAAAAATAACAATGATTAGTAAATCCTCTCGTAAATATTGTGGGGCACACTATATGGTGGTTTTGGTGTAGCAAGTGTGAGGTTTGCCTTTCCATCCATCCTCGAGTTGGAGTCTTCATGCATGACAGAGACGAATTTACAACATATGGATGCTTCTCCTCCCTCCTCACTGTTGCTACCATGCAAAGATGCCAATTCATAAGTTTCCACCTGTTTGGAAAAATGGGTAGCTGCTGATGGAACTCATGAATGATGATGATGAGGAATGATGTTGTACATTCTTCTCAGACAAAAGACAGAGGTAACACTAGCTACTAAATGTTATGTTTAGTTCTTTGTGAAGATTTTCGTCTTTCCTTTCTTTCTTTTTTTGAAAGAAATTACAGACTTTTTAAATATTTTTTTGAAACAAGAGGGCAAACTGTTAAGCGTGCAAGGAGCCCCGTGGGGCCATGTTTGGTCGTTTTTCAGTCAAACGCTAATTTTCACCTAGTTCCTAATTTCAAATGAAAATGGTCTCAACTCAAAAAGTGTGAAAACCATTTTCTACTTCTTAGTTCAATTCACCATTCTTCAAAATTCTTGAAAATTGCAATTTTTTACAACATTTTAAAGCTCAAACCCAAAAATTCCAATATACATTGAAGGAAAAAAATTCTACCAAATTTCGTTTTATGTAAGTCCAAGAAGCATGCCACCTACACCTTGTTGTTCATCACTAATATTCACATTTTTCCTAAGAAAACTCATACCATTTTAAGTATTTTTGAAATCATTGTGATTTTTGTAAGAAAATACTTTAAAAAATATTATTAAATTGATTTTTATTTAAATAATTATGGAAAATTTAGGATAAATTGGTTTAACAATTGCTTATATGAGAAAAATATCATAAAAGTATAATATATTTTTTAAATGTAAGGAATTGATGAGGTTTGACTAGGTAACAGTAGTGTGAACACTTAATGGTTAACAAGTACATGTACAACCCCGCACGTTGAGGAACACATGTCTAAACAAGTAGCTACGCGACGAAGAGCTTTGACCATAATAGAATAGGTGAAGAATGAGAATGCATTTCAGTGAAATCATGAACGGAATATATTTGCTACAGTGGTATTTAGCCCAAAAAAACGAGTGTCCTCGCAATGCATCTTCCCTATGGTCAGAGCCAACAAACAAGAGCAAAATGAGGGATTATGGTGCATTTTGAGTGCGCAACGCGATGTTGTTTGCCAAGTGCCGTAGGCATGAATGCAAGAATACCGAGGTGAGCACAAAAGATGCACATAACCCGGCGTTAAGCAATGTGGATGAATTTGGAGCTCGGCCAGCTTAGCAGTGCACCTTGTACAACTGCCAGAGTTCAATAACCCAATGTAAGGTAGGATGTCCTAAAACCAACACCTCCCCCAATTTTGACATATAGACCTTTCTTGGGGCCACCACAGTTGAGACTCAAAAACCACCACTTTCACTATTCTAGTAGACCAATGGCACGCCAAGCATTGCGAACAAATAGTTGGTGGTTTTGGATATCATTATGAGTGAAAGTTAGTACCACATGGTGTGGACATGGGGAAACCTAAAGGTTTGGTTTGGGTCACATGTTACTTTCCACTTTGGAATTTTGTATAAAATTGACAAATGCGAAGTAGATGTTGCAAATTTTTGCAATCCTCATCAAAACCTATTTCGAATGTGGTCATTTTTTCCAAATTTAGAACTGCTAAAAATAGGCGAGATTGTTTAAGCTGGTGGTTTAGAACAATCAATCTTAGTGAGACAAATACCAAAATTCATCCAAGTGCTTAATGATAGATACAAGACATCCAAAACCACCACTCTAGGTTGTAAAATGAGACCTTTATTAGGCGATCTTTCCTTTCACACTACCATCATAACATCATATCCTCCTAGAGCTGAAGACTTTTCTACTTAGTGTTTAGGAGACCACATTGTAGGCATTCATGTGTCAAAAATGCAAATAACGGAAAATCCGTGAACAATTGGATTTTGAATTGTGATGTACAATAGGGTGACATTCAAATTGGCCGTTTAGTAGTTCCAGGGATAGTGTCCTACACTGCTGCCAACTTTGACACCCTCCCCAAAGCTGAGAAATTGTTATTTTACCATGAAAATTTGGGGACAGCATCATCTTTATGTTGAAAACATGCATACCAAATTTAAAGTCCAGGAGACTTATACAAAAAAACTTATGAAAGATCTACCAACATGGGATAGCTGTGAGAAAAGTGTCACAGCTGCCAACTTTGACACCCTCCCAAGAATTGAGGAAATTTATTTTTCCCATGAAATTTTTGGAGAAAAAACATTTTTATGTTTTTTGCATGTGTGGAAAATTTCAAGTCCAAAAGACCCATACAAAAAATAATATTCCAAATCTACCAACATGTGTAGTTTTGAGAAACAAAGGGGAAAACCATTTTACTACTTCCAACTTTGACGCCCTCCTTAGGATTGAGTTTTTGTTGATACATAATGAAATTTTTGGCACAAGATCATCTCTACGCTGGTAACATGTGGGATAAATTTCAAAGCCAAAAGACATACATAAAAAAAGTTATACCATATCTATCAACATGTTTCTCAAAACTACACATGTTGGTAGATTTGAAATATTATTTTTTGTATGGGTCTTTTGGACTTGAAATTTTCCACAAATGCAAACAACATAAAAATGTTTTTGCTCCAAAAATTTCATGGGCAAAATAAATTTCCTCAATTCTTGGGAGGGTGTCAAAGTTGGCAGCTGTGACACTTTTCTCACAGCTATCCCATGTTGGTAGATCTTTCATAAGTTTTTTTGTATAAGTCTCCTGGACTTTAAATTTGGTATGCATGTTTTCAACATAAAGATGATGCTGTCCCCAAATTTTCATGGTAAAATAACAATTTCTCAGCTTTGGGGAGGGTGTCAAAGTTGGCAGCAGTGTAGGACACTATCCCTGGAACTACTAAACGGCCAATTTGAATGTCACCCTATTGTACAAAGTTGGAGATTTATAATACACATATTCTAAAAAACAAAAATTTCAATTTGGAGCTATACAACTATCAAAACACCTATGAAAAAAATGAAAAATACTGCAAATATTTGAAAATACAATAAATATTTACAAATACACCACATGTTCTATGCGGTATTTGTTATGTTTGGAAGTTTTTTATCTTGTTTTATTTTTTTGAATTGTGTTCTCTTGTTCAAATTCCATTTTTGTATGTATTCCAATCTTGATCAATGTACGACCTCTTCTCATATTTCAACATATAATTTTTTGTCCCAAACCATATATGGATAAGTCACTATCCCTTGTTAAATTCACAATAATTATGTGTAAGTCCGTTCTTGACATGTAGGATTGCAACATAGATGTGTTGATATAGGTCATTGTTGAACCTCTTTACTTTCATTTTTGAAAATTTAACCAAATTCTATTTCACTTTGAAGTCATACATCCTCCAAAATCTTATTTTTGAGTGTGCATTATATGGTTCAAAAACATACTATAATCTTCCAATCCAACGGTCAAATCTTACCATGGTTTAACCGGCACTTGTTTGATTAAGCTTTGCTTACATTTATACAGTTAAATAATATTAATAGTATCCCTAAATTGAACACAGGGAGTTTTAAGAAAAGAATCACCAAAATATTGTGGTACTAAAGGGTTAACCAAAAACTCATAAAATTGTATAAGAGCATGTCCAACACCATCACTTTTCAATGAACCAACGCCAATGTTCACGTCAAAAAATGGTGTAGCAGGCTCTAACTTGAGTTTTGCCCGCCATATGAAGCTCCCTTGGCGCGAGAGAATTACTGGTGCTAAACATGAATGAGGGAGGAATCAATAGACTTGGAAGCATTGATGAGAGTCGAGGTGCACCTGTTGAATAGATGTTGGCCTGACGCGTGTTAGATTCATCCTCAAAAGGGACAAGGAGTTTCAAATGAATTAAGTAGAACAAAGTCAGAGGTGGTCAGTGGTTGGTAAATGGTTGGATGTTGCTGGGGATCTCAGGCATCCCTCTCAAACTCATATGAAGTTGGGTCCATGATTTTTTAGAACTGTTGGGAATGCTCTAAGCAATTCAGTTAGCTTGAAGCCTTGTGCAACTTTGCATCCTCTTGTCTCACCTAATATATGCAACTATTCATTCTCTTGCCCTCACGTAAGAAATACTAGGTCATTTTTTAATATAAAACTAAACTCAAAATAAGTTATGAACCTTGAAGGTATGGCACAAATATGAAAAGCAAAAAACAAACATTCTACAAATAAGTAAAAATTTGAGGGGCGAAGTCTTATTCATACATTGACATTTAATTTGTACTGCACAATTTGTTCTTTTTCAAACTTCCCTTCCAAAGTCCACCATAGCAATTACAATTGTTGTACATCACATTACCACTCCATTATGTTTTATACATAACATTTGTAAGCAACTTCCTAGTGTGATATAGTGAAAATACTAATGAATGTGAATTGGGTACGTAACAATTATTGTGATAATGAAAACACAAAATGAGGTTAAACTGTGGTCCGGAGCTTAATAAGAGAATAGATGATGTGATATTAAACAAAGTAATATTAGGACGTAGTGAAATGGAGAAAGGATGTGACTTTAGAAGATGTGATAAGTTATTCGAATTTGATGAAATTACAAATGTTGTGTTATTAGAGAAGGTGATAAGTTATTATCCTTTTATAAGAGAGTAGAGGAAGTGATGTTACTTAAAGCTTGTTGAGACAACAAATGATTCCGTATGAGAGAAGGCAATAAACTATTGGGGCTTGCTTAGAGAATAGAAGATGTGCCACAGTTGAAAAGATGTTGAGTTTGTTGAGATGACAAATGATGTAGTGTCAGAGAAGGCAATAAACTATTGCGGCTTGCTTAGAGAATAGAAGATGTGCCACATTTGAAAAGATGTTGAGTTTGCAGAGATGACAAATGATGTAGTGTCAGATAAGACAAAAATAATATTATAGTTTGGTCAGAGGATAGAAGAAGTGACAGTTGAAAAGATGTTAAGGCTTGGTGAGAGAATAAATGATAAGATATAAGAGAGGGTGATAAATCAATAGGGCTTAGTAAAAGAACAACGAATGTTACATTAAAAAATGTTAAGGTGTTGGGATTTGGTGAAAGAATAAATAATATGATGAATGTGATATTAAAGATGGTATTGTTAAAGCTTGGTGAGAGAATATATGATATTAGAGAAGGTGGTAGGTTATTAATATTAAGGGCCAAACTTAATGGGTGAAGTATCTTATTAAAAAACAACTTTGTAAGGACTTCAGGAGATCAAGTTTTACATTTCAAATGAGCTCTTGAGAAAAAAGTGATGGAGAAGTTATCATGAAGTATAAATGGTTCTAAAGCCCGAATTCTTCATGGCAACGTCTCCCTAATTAATCAAATTTGTCCATACTGGTATTCAAGTTCATGGAACATGCACAACTTCATGGCCAAGTATGATCAAGACAGAATCAAATTTCACTTTCCCCCTCCTCTTCCCTTCTTTCATAGGCAACTTTGCTCTAAGACTTGGCTCTAAGGCCCACTTTATACATAGGCTGGGGCTGGATGGAAGGCCGACCCGATTCAATCCGGCCCAAATTTGAAGTTCAGGCTATGGCAAACCTTGTCCTGATTTCATCACACCGGCCCAAAGATTTGGCGCCAAAATCATGCCACATAGGACGTCACGCAGGAAAAATTGCTCTTTCCGGCCCGACCCTAGTATAAAGCCCTTGAGTTGGATTTGAAAGAATCGAGCAATCCTATTGATTGAAATTGGTTGAAATTTGAAGAGTTTGGGCCGACCCTCAATTCGGCCCCAAGTATAAAGTGGGCCTAAGACTTCTCTCTAAGACTTGGTGAGAGAGAAGGCGATGTCAAGGCATACTGAAGGTGACATTAGAGATCAGACCATGAGACGGTGACATTAGAGATCAGACCATGAGAAGGTGACATTAGAGATCAGACCATGAGAAGGTGACATTAGAGATCAGTTAATGAGAAGGTGACATTAGAGATCAGACCATGAGAAGGTGACATTAGAGATCAGACAATGCAATAATGAAGAAGGTGACATTAGAGATTAGACGATGCAATATGGGAGAAGATGATATTAGAGATCATACGATGCAACAATGGAGAAGGTGACATTAGAGATCAGACAATGCAACAATGGAGAAGGTGACAATAGAGATCAGACAATGCAACAATGGAGAAGGTGATATTAGAGATCATACGATGCAATATTGGAGAAGGTGACATTAGAGATCAGACAATGCAATAACGGAGAAGGTGATATTAGAGATCAAACAAAGCAACAATGGAGAAGGTGATATTAGAGATCAAACAATGCAACAATGAAGAATGTGACATTAGAGATCAGACAATGCAACAATGAAGAATGTGACATTAGAGATCAGACAATGCAACAATGGACAATGGAGAAGGTGACATTAGAGATCAGGCGAGGCGATAATGGAGAAGGTGATATAAGAGATCAGGCCATGCGATATTGGAGAAAGCGAAGGGCAGGCGACATTACAGAGGTAGGGGTGCGATGAGGGTTGTTGCGTCGTCCTTTCTCTCCTTTTCCAGATTTGATCGGCGATGATCGCCCCTCCCTCCCGTTTCGCTCCTGCAGCTGCAGCTGCACCGGCGCATCCTCGTCGTCGCCTCGGCCACTCAGGCTCTAGCCGTGGAGGTCTCATTCATGCTCACAAATGTGGGGACCAGCTCGACGCTGACGTGACAACCTCCCGCGCTCCGTGTCCCGGAGCAACCAGCAATTGCGTAACAGCATACGACATGAACGCCAACAAATCACTCCACAAACAGACTCGCAATTGCCGTTAACTTACCTTTGTGTTTTGGAGTGAGTGAGCCATGGGGGCGGAGCAGCAGGAGAGCATGAGGAAGCGGGGGAGCGTTGTGGCAGAGGAGGAAGGGAAGTTGGAGAGGTCGAGCAGTCCCCGGGAGAAGGCCATGGAGCTGTGGAGCAATGTCCGCAACCAGCTGGTGGAATTCTCCGCGCTCCCCGAGTACCTGCGTGACAACAATTACATTCTGCGATACTACCGTGTGGATTACCCCTTCAAACGCGCCCTGCTCTCCGTCTTTCACATGCACAACGAAACCTTCAACGTCTGGACGTACGTTTGTTTTCTTTCGTGCCTCCTAAATTTCGCCTTGCAATTTGATTGAGGATGCCCGCCTTCCTTCAACAGGATCATATATATATTAGGGTTGGTGTTTTGTTTTTTTCAGTTGAAGAGTGTTTCCGGTAAAGCCTCAAGGAGGGGGTGTGCCTATTGAAAGGCTCACATCGACCAGGAGGATATTGAATTTTGAAATAATTTTGTATACAAAAACATAACGTTCTTGAGTAGTAATGGCAATTGCGAGGTGTTTAGAGCAAATGAATCGAAATTAAAGCTATGACATGTGAAGACAATAGGTCATTGGCTTTAGAAGCTCTTACTGCAAACTGAGCTCAATTTCGGATCCCGTTTCATTGCCAATTCAGAGGGAAGGTTCTGTAGAATTCTTGAGTAGTAGAGGTGTTTAGAGAAAAAATCATGTTAAAATTAGAGGAAAGCAAACGAAATTGAAGCTATGACATGTGAAGACAATAGGTCATTGGCTTTAGAAGCTCTCGCTTCAAACTGAGCTCAATTTTAGGTTTCAGGGATTCCTTTTCATGCCAATTCAGAGGGAAGTTTCTGTAGAATGCTATGTATTACTCCCTCCGTCCCAAAGTTATTGTCATGTTTGAAAGTCATGTTTGAAAGTGCTTTTTTAAGTAGGTCCAAAAAATACTTCTTTGTGGCTAATTTTATTTAGGTTGCAATGAACACATGCAATGTTCTTCAATCATTCTAGTGACAAAATTTGGAACCTTTTTTAATCATGTTTCTTACAATATGATCAATGAAATTGGCTCAAAGAAATACCAAGCAAACAAGTTGGACAATAACTTTTGGACGGAGGGAGTATGTATTAGATAACTTACGAGCCAAGTTGAAAGGAGAGAAGGTTATGAGTTGCAACCTGTGATGGTGGTGACGGGTTAGCGTTCAAAAAGCAACAACCGGTTATGAAATAAGAAAAGTAGAGGATAAAAGGGCTGCCATAGTTGTGGTGATGACACAGGAGTGATACTGAGAGAGAGTTGCTGTGATGGTGATGTGACAGACACTTGGTTGGATTTCTTCTCTTTCTGGGGCTCACCATTTACACCGCCACGCATTTGCCAACCATTGTGGAGCCGACGACTCTTCAGAGATGGCAATCCGGAATCATGGATTCATGGCCCTCGTATTTGCAGCTGCCGGAAGCTCTTTCCAGTTGCGTACCTGGCTCTCATCACGGCTCGCAATGCATTCAGGTAGGGCTCTAATCTAAGCTTCTGTCTTTGATCGTTGTCTTAACCCCTAATTGCCCAAATGGTTAAAAATGGACGGTTCCATGTGTATGAGAGTTCATGTTAACCCCTAAAGGACCATAAGGCCTCCAGGGGGGTTCATGTTTTTTTTAGCAGTTTTTAGTAGGTTTTATGTAGACTTTTTTTTTATCAAATTTGTTTGTTTTTTGACAAAAACATGCAATGTTCTTCACTGATTCTGGAGATATAAAATTTGGTCCAAGCCGAATTATATTTTTCACAATATGATCATTTAAATTTGTCATTTTAAAATCATGAATACTTGGTCCTTTAGGGGTTAATCATTTAGGAAGGTATCAAAATGTTTTTAAGTTGGCGACTTAGGGGTTAAAGTTGTTCAGGATTTTGATTTATCTCACCTCCAACGAAGATAAGAGATGATTTTAACTTTCAACTTCATTAGGTTAGGTTCCTGCCAAGTCCGATTCACTGCAGGAATCAGTTGGTGTTGTGGAGCCTACAGGAATAAAGAACAGGATGAAACCAGAAGCTTTGACACAGGTTTTAATTCTAGAAGAGGGGAATTGCTGCATGTGATCAAGTTGGTATGTAATATGAATTAGGTTAGAATAAGATGTAAGATTTAGAAAGGGGAGGGGTTTGTGTTGAAAGTATGTTTTGAATCCTGGTGTGTTGTGGATGATGCAGAGACCCATCACACGTTGGCCTTTCTTCGTGTTCTTAGGAGGTGCAATGTTCTGCTTGTTGGCTAGCGCAACGTGTCATCTATTCGGCTGCCTTTCCAAAACATATTTCTACGCATTGATGCGGATGGATTACGCAGGGATTTCGACACTCATTGCAGCCTCATTTTACCCACCTGTACGTATCCTTCTTCACTAAACTAGAGCCTTTTTAACTTCACATGAATTTGTCATTCACACTACACAGACCAACATTTAGGGCTGGTTTACATTTGTCCAAACGAGCACAAGACATTTTAACCAGACACTCAGAATTCTTTTATATCACCCCTTTGGTACCAAACGAATCTGAACTCAGAAGAGTTGCCATGTGGAAAGTGTCCAATCACGTGTACACAATAGAAAATATTTTCTAGTACAGATTCTAGAATGTGATATTGGAGAGTGTGATAATAACGAGTTCAAAGTGGTTGGTTGGTTGAAAGTTGGAGATTTTTTCTTAAAGGGTTTACACTTTCTCACATGCCATGGAGAAAGAATCTTGAAAAATGGCATGATGCTTATTGTGAGTAGTCTAGTCATGCCACGTGCAATACTTTTAATGAGCGATCTTATCCATTTCGTAAAGTGCTCCAAATATCATTAGCTCACAAAATGGTCAAACAGACAAAGACCATTGAAACTAACTTTTAGCCATTTTGTCCCATATAGACCTACTCATGTACAGAAGAAATTAAAATTGAGTCAGAATTTAATGAACTAATAGCTTTGTTTGCCATTGCTGGATAATACTCAACTTGGTAACCTATTCTGCCAGATTGAGAAGTGAAATATTGTGGCTGTAACATGATCTGTGTTTGTCAAATGGGGCAGGTATATTACAGCTTTATGTGCAACCCTTTCCTGTGCAAGATGTACCTGGCAATAATCACAACGATGGGGATTTGCACCATCTGTGCATCGTTGCTACCAGTGTTTCAGAGTGCAGAATACCGCCCGTTTCGCGCGGTCTTGTTTTTCACAATGGGAGTCTCAGGAATTGTACCCTGTGTGCACAAGGTTTTGTTGTACCAAGATGAGCCAGTGGCGTACCAAACCTTGTGGATGGAAATCGCAATGGGCATTATGTATGGTGGAGGTGCCCTGATCTACGCTACTCGTATCCCGGAGCGCTGGAAACCCGGAACCTTCGACATCATAGGAAACAGTCACCAATTGTTTCATATTCTGGTTGTGGCAGGGGCTTATACTCACTACCAAGGTGGCTTGCTCTACCTCAAGTGGCGTGACGTCACCGGTTGTCCTGTTACCTAAATGATCAGAGTTTCATCACAATGGCCAGTTGAGTATCATAACCAGCTTCAGACTATTACTCTCTAGTTCGAGTATAAGCTTGTGAATATGCAGTGTATGATCCACTCATCTTAACCCTTTTAAAGGACGTTTCCTAATTTAGAAAGAAAGGAGTATTTTTGAGTTTTAACCTCAAAATATAGAATTAATTTACATTCTAAAAATGTAGGTACATACTATTCTTGTCATGGATGATGCCTGAAAAAGATGATTCATAAAACCGTTTCTCCATTATTAGCAACTCATTGTCAAAGTGGTTTGAATACTGAAAACCTGAGGTTGACGTTAAACTCCTATTTTGTACATTAGATAGAACTAGAACATAACAGTAGCAGTTTGAAACATTATTGCCACTTCATTCTTTTCATTCATATTGTCAAATTCAGGAGTGATCCAGTCATGTCCATGTGCATCTGTACTGTTGGTTGTAGAGACGAACAAAGGGGTCGCTGTCCAGAGCGTTAAGTTATTTCACCACGTTGTTAAACTCAACCCAACCAAGGGCCGTATAGAGTAGAGGTCGGGTTGGGTTAATGTTAGGGCTCTTTTGTTTGACATACAGTACAGACACATTCTATAATTGAAGACGCATTCCTCCTTTCGGAAGTGAATAGATTGAAGAGGTTCATACACTTGTACTGGTTGAAAAAAATGCAAGTGGATCAATCAACACCTAAAATCAGACCATTGTTGCTTCAGTTTTAATTGCTTGACCAACACAAAAAAGGCTCCAAGGCGTTCCCAAGGCAGCTGATGAGCAATTCCTCCCTTCTTCAAGACAATCTCCAAAGGAATCACAGTACGGATTGCATAAAACACTATCAATGGCCAAACTTGTTCAAGAGCTTGTGTGCACCAAAAACATGCTCTCACCATCACAAACTCCAAGCACCTCCATCACTCAAAGATGGGTAACAACGTGAAAGAATTTACATGGTCCTCAGCAAACCCTAAATTTACCTCTGTTGCAAACTATCCCACGAAGAAGGTGTCACAAATGTCGAAGTACCGGCATGTGAAGCTCAACAAAGAATGTGTCAACAGGGAACCCACCAGCACCAAGAGCAGAAACAAAGTAGCGTATCAATCATAAATCTTAGAACGTACAAAACCCATTCTGTGTAACCCATCATTGCATAAAATGAATGCCAATAATAAAGATGGAATCCCAAAGAACATAATATGGGAAGGGACCTTTTAACACTATTGTAGAAGATATTGCAGAAAGAACTCCCGTCAAGACGTGATAATAAAAACATGCCGTGTTATTCCATTCAACACATTGCTTGCAAATAAAACATTGCCATCTAGCACATTCTAATAGGAACGAATTCCAATCAATTTCAGACAGGACTTTCTCGTTCTGCCATCACCTACAACTGTTAACTTGCCACAAATTTAAATTACAGGCACCTCTAACTACAAGCTACTGCTAGAATATCAAACTGAACCGAATAATACTGGTATAACCAATAAAATGGGAAGAACTCAATCAATGTACAGAAGGTGACTTCGAATTGGAAACAACAATAAGTTTGTATAATACAATTTAGTTAAGGGACAGATACCGGCCTTCGTCCGTGGTCAACAGGAGTAAAAAGCTGCATGCTACTAACTGCAGCTCTTTGCTTCAAGTCTTCTCTTGTTGGGGTGTAGCCTCCTTCTGGCGGCGGAGTGGGGGGTGCCATCATTGAGTGCTCACCATCACTCCAATCCGCATCGTGCATGTCGGACTCATTCGTTCCTGCAACTCGCCCTGATATCATCATGTGCACAGGAATCACATGTCAACAAACAAAAGACTGATCCTTGTATCAAATTGAGTGAAAGAAGAAAATTAAGGTAGAGGACAGCTTACCTGAAACTTTTGCCAGAATCTTACCTGATTTTGGGAGTGGCTACTTTTACACAAGAAAAAATGGGCAAAAAAGTGTACTCTAATTTGTTATCTAAAATTACGAGTATAAAACCATGAAAACCATCATCTACCTTAGTGGAAGTGGAGGACGTACCAGGGTGGGTCTCGCCGTCATCTTCTTCATCATCATTCTCAGCAGTGTGGCCAACATTCCAGTGCCAGTGAGCGAGATGGGAGTGACGAGGAGAAGTGCTCTCCAGGACGACAGAGCCCCAGTCTTTGGACCCAGGGTGATTCTCTTTACCGCGTCGCCGGGTGTACTCGTTGCCTGCAGCCAACCCTCCAAAATCCGCGATGGAGCGCATGGTCGCCGTGCACAGCAGCAGCACCAGCACCACATCTTCCTCAGGCACCACCTCCATGGCCGAGACCTTGAAGTTGAAAAGAGCCGTGGCTTTGCCTTGGGGTGCTTGTGGACTATACCGCATGAGTGTCACGAATCCTTCGTCCTCCTGCGCACTGGCTCCTGCCACTTCGTACTGCTGCTTGCGCCCATTGACAAGCCGAGCCTGCATTCATGATTTTCCATAATAAGTAGCAAATAATTACGTCTCGCAAACAGGGAGGTCTAAGCTAGAGGATACTCCCTCTGTCCGGAAATAAGTGTCCTAGTTTTTTGGCCAAAACATCATCTCAGTACTGGAAAAATAGTGTATCTTTAATAGTAGTATGTAGTTTTTGTGTCACTCTCGTTATCCGCCCTGTTTGAAGTAGACAGGTCTCACGTTCGAAGATATAAAACATAGGAGAAATATTGCAAAAAAACAAAATGCCAAAAACTAGGACAAATATTTCCGGACAGGGGGAGTACTATTTACGTCACTTCAAGCATTTTAACCAACACTAGTATGCTTTCATTAGGCGATCAGTATAGAGCTCTGCAGAGATCACTTTGGATTCAAGAGCCAAACTCTTGGGATCTAATTTTTATCACTATGTATGAATTTCTTATTCAGGGGCTGTTGTAGGGATAGTAACAACCCCATTTCCATTCAAAAATCAGCGGCCATATACATCATGTTTACACGAAGTTCCACCAAGTGTACATATAGACGAGTTGTTGTTGGTAACCGGAGTTGGTGTAGGAGACAAGATCAGGTCTCTAACGGTTTTGGTATCTCTACCTTACATGTTGCAGTGAAAGATAGATTCATGCATGTTTAGGGTTTAGGGTTTTGGAGGTGTGAGGTTTGTGAGCTCACCAAACCAGCTCCTCGAGTAGAGGTTTTGAGGGTGAACTCCAGATGTCGCTCCCATTTAGTATCCCTACAATCCCTCGAAATTATGAGCGTATCTCCGGTGGAGAGCGCCCAGCTCAGCTTATATTGCTCCAGTTCATGTGCCAAGGGTGTTGCACTCCCTACAATTTTTTCTGGAGATTACACACAAAATCCCACCACCACTCAGTATTAGGACTAAGGACATCCAATTTTGACCTTGAGCACATGTCCTCTTGCCATTAAGCTGAACTAAAAATAATGAAGTTTATAAAGTGCAGTATGTGCTTCACTTTTCAGATCTTGAAGCTTTCAAATTATTGAAGGAACAGGTTAAACTATCACAGCATATTAATTTCTATGAAAAGTAGATCATACGATTCATCATTAAAGAGAAATTTCATAATACCTGGGGCAATGCCAACGCTGTTAGCAACATAATTCCACCCTCCTTGATGAATGTTAATGACCCGCTCGTTCCAGTCCACGCCCACTGGTCGATCACCGCTCTTCCTCCATGACCCTTTGGCGGCCCTGTCAGAGAGCGGCACAAAATTGATTTCATCGTTCTTCAGCTCCAATTGGTTTCACATTCAGATGAATATAGCGTCCAATCATTCTACCAGTAGAAGAAATCTAACCGTTGTCTAAAATGGTTTCATGTTTAATCTATGTTAAAAGTAATAAAAATTCACGCTGAAAGTAATAAAATTGCGTTAAAACTAACACAAATTTAACACAAAACCATTTCAGAGAGTGTACTAAACCCTCTGAAGTTATCATACTCAAGAGAAAGAATCACACATACCGAATGCGGATGACGAAGATTTCTTTGCCAGCATGGCTGAGCACAGTTCGTGAGATCCACCGCCCACTCTGCGGTTCACGACTACGTCGTGTCCGCAATATGGTGCTGGACAGCATAGCCCCTTGATCGTCTGTCACTCGGTCGGGAACAGATTTCAACAAGTACGCAGCCTGAAAACACAACCAGATTAAACAACAAATGCTCAACATCTAAAGCCCAGATTGGCTCTCATTTGCTTTTTTAGCCAGAACACAACAAGATGAAACAAGAACTTAACCTCTAAAGCCAAAAATAAGTCTCATGTCTTTTTTCAGAATCATATGATGACTTTCTTTTCACTAATTTTATTTATTTCTTGACATCAAATTCTCTTCGCTACTTCTGGAATATAAAATTTTGCGCCATCTGAATTATGAATTTGTCAAAATATGATCAATTGAGTTGGTCATTTTAAAACCATGGCGTTAAATACTGACTGAAGATCCTAGACTGATTGAACAAATTATATATCAACAGAGCCGTGTTGTGGAACATAACATTCTTGACACGAGCTGTAAACACCTTGGGCCCAACTGCTAATTCAAGGAAGAGTAAAGGTTCCAATTCATTGCCTTGACACGAATCCTATCACATGTTGAGTTCAAGACTGAAAGCCTTAGTACTCAGACAACTATTATAGGCAAGTGCCACCACAGCAAATAAGCAACATTGCTCTAGAATTTGATATACCTGGACTGGAGGGGTAACGGAAATGTGCAGGCGAAGCTGGTGCGGTTGCTGGCGTTCCACCGAGTTACCACGTTTCACTCGCAGTGGGAGCACAATTTCATGGGAGAGCATGGACGCCTTCTGAAGCTCTGGCCATGTGAGCTTTGCGCCACCAATTCGCTTTGTTTTCTGGAAAGTCCGAAGGCAGCCATCGACGTGGTAGCGAAGCTCCAGCAGCACGCCTTTGGTCTTGGTTTCGCATTGGAGGACCCAGAGTTTCTGCCATTGAGGATCTTGTGTATAAACAGGAACCACTGGAGTTTCCAGCTTCAAGGCTGTGTAAGCATCTAATGTTTTCAACCTTACGAACAGATTCGCATTCTCTCGTCCGATAGGCGCCATGTTCATCACACTTTTGATTAAGACGCAAACCTGATCAATGCCCGGACCATTAATGTCAGCTTGTCAGCTGGCATACCCTCATGCCAAAATGGAAAAGGAATACACTCAACTCTAAAGACACTGCATGGGCTTCGAAATACTGTGTTCATGTGGATACAACATTACAGATTCTCAGGATATACAAGGCTTAAGTGCAACTACAATTAACCAAGGATTTATACCGTACGTGGAAGGCAGGGTCGGCAGAAAATAATTCCCCAAAAAAATGCCGAAAAAAATAAAAATTTATTAAGTATTTTGTCGAAATAAACAAAAATAAAGTTAAAAAAAAGCCGAAATAAAATAAAATAAAAACATAATACTCAACAAAAATCCTAGACAAAAAATGGAATAAAACGTTTACCTGCCGGAAAAAAAATCAATGTTAGGCCGATTTCATAATAATTACTTTTAAAAGTGCCGACCTTCACTGTTTCAACTTTTATTAATTATTCCACATGAAAGTGCCAACACTGCCTTCCACGTACGATAGTTTTAAAATGACAATTTCAATCAATTGTACCGTGAAAAATATAATTCAGATTGGACCAGATTTTATAGTACTGGAATCGATGAAGGACATTGCACATGTTAATCAAAAGACAAACACACATGGAAGTCTACATAGGATCTATTCAAAACTGCTATGAAAAAATAAGGGATTCTTGGTCTTTTGGGGGTTAACGGAGATGTGATGAATATGTTTATTACCTGCAAGACGTGCCTGGGAGTGAGAACTGGATACTTGGTGGGATTATGATCTGGCACACAGAAGTCCCAGGGCAAAATGACGGGAAGCTTTTCATACAGGGAGCTTTTCATGCAGGGATCCAAATTTGGAGGCGGCAGTACATTTACTAGCCTAATGTTGTGATACATGGACCCAGCTCTTTCATATGCGAGACCAAAGGTGCTCTCCCACAACCTCGCCGTGTCTTCAAATCCGTGCCCCAATTTGGATCCCAGTCCGTAAGTGTCCTCGAAATCCATAGTGCACTCCAGCAAGGCTTTTGTATCCTTGACATACGCCACTGGTGCAAGCTGCACATATCCACATGCTGGGAATCAGAAAGAGTACCATTGAGTAGTCTCAAAACCTGGTGACACGTTTTCATTCCAAACCCCGTTTCATGTGAAACATTGATGAAAATATTCACAGCCACATTTTGAACTTGCCAATAGGACCCAAAACGCCTTGTGAACAAACCTGATGCGCATGCCAAATTAGATCAATATCAAAAGTCGGAACGCAGCGGATCTTCCCCTTTGATTTGTACATTAAATGCAAGAAGCACTTGTATCTCTCTGTTGCAGTTTGCAAGAAGCTGTCTTCCCACATGTAAGGCTGGGAAACCTGGAAAATTCAGCAGCGGGTGTAAGAATATCAACAGAGATAAGGTGTTTGAGAAACACAATCTCTAGAAAACCTAGCCGCATTACAATGAGTAGAGTTTACCTTGGAAACTGCCATAAGATAAACCACCCGATTTGTGCCACTTTATAGCCACAATGTATCTTACATTTAAAATTTGACATGTACACAACTAGTGCATACCGTAGTAGCACAAATAGATTAACTTCTGAATCGTGGCACAAACAGGGTAGCTAACCTTATATGACATTACAGTTGGCAAAGTTTATGTTAGAAACTGTCTTAAATGACGTTAGGTTTAGATTTCGAGAGTAGCGACCTACCTGACAGGATAACAACAATTTCTTTCAACTCACATAAAAATTTCCTCTGATCTATTGTTGTCTCGAAGTGTATTACAGAATGAACTCTCATGGTTGCTGCTTGTTATCTTTCAAAGCGTAAGAGAACGAGACCCTAAGCCCTAAACGCTAAACCAAAATGCAGGAAGAATACTGTTGAGAACCTACACAGTAGTAGAAGCTGGTTTGCTTGGCAACGGCAGCGATGAGATCCTCCAAGTCATCAATATCGTCAACAGGACAGACTTGACCGGAGCCACTGGCACTCCCATTAAACTTGAAGAAAGTTGACAGCATGTCGTAAGGCTCCTTGTGATACACGATAGACCATAACCTCTTACACCTCTCCTGTGCCAAGTTCTCGCTGGCCACGTCCGGAAACAGAGGGCAGTCAATGATCCTGCCAAATTTCGACATGCAATACCGCCTGTACGCAATCTACAAGGTCCAACAATAATAACTTCAGAAAACAATTAACCCCTAAAGGACCAAGGATACATGGTTTTAAACTGACAAGTTTAAATGACCATATTGTGAAAATTATAATTTGAATGGGACCAAATTTTATATCACTGAAATTAGTGAAGAATATTACGTATGTTGGATTAAAATTAAAATTAAAATTAACAAAAAAGAATTTAAATAAAACCTATTCAAAATCATTGAAAAAAAACAGGAGCTAACTGGTGGCCTTATGGTCCTTTAGGGGTTAATTCACATCTCTTCAAGCACACTCTGATTTGTGGAGACTAAGCAAGGGTTCAAAATGTGGAAAGTGAGATGGGTTAGAATGTTGGTACGCTATGTTTGAAATTCTTGTGTTTAGTAGAACCCTCAAAAATAATTATTAGAATAGTGGCATTCAAATTGTGTTTTTCAATAGGATTTATATTGAGGATTGTACTGAAAAAAGAGGCATAGAAAAATTATGGAATAAGAGTACTCACCGGATTCAATCGATGGCAGTGCCATATCCACTGCACATCCAATGGGGGCAAGAAACTTTTCCCCATCGAATCCACATTCAGCAACGCATCGAACTTGAGAGAGTCTGCTACCAAAGGCATCCAAAAAATTTGATACCTGTCCAGCACGCAACACAGTTCGCAGTCAATTTATAGCACAGTGCACTGTTTCACAAGTTACTAATCAATTTCAAAAGCAGAAAAAACCCCATTGCAACTCAAACTGCAGTCCAGTTCAGGAAATAAGCAACCGAAGAAACACTCACCCTCAACCTACAAAAACAAATGACATGCTAAAAGTACACTATTCCAGAATCCATAACTGGAACAGGAGTATGGTAAGCCACCCTAATTGTGTCACAATTTAAAAGCCATCCTATTTCTGTCAAAATTCAGAAGTCACCCTATCTGTGCCACTATGTACCAATAGTGTACATATCAAAATTTTAAATGTAAGAAACTGAGACCTAATGATCACACACAGGCACGTGGCACAAAGAGGGTGGTTGACCTGAGTACATAAACCATGAAGTCCTATCTGAACTATAGACAGGAGCATGGTAAGCCAGCCACCTTAATTGTGTCACAATTCAGAAGTCATCCTATCTGTGCCACTATGTACCAATAGTGTACATATCAAAATTTTAAATGTAAGACCCTAATACACAATGATCACAGAGTGGAGCATACAGTCACATGGCACAAATAGGGTGGTTTACCTGAGTACAGAAACCATGCAGTCCTATCTGAACTAGAGGACCTTAGTGTGTTTATAAAACCTAGACCCTAAGCGGAACACACATTGAAACCATTCCAGCTTAATCACAAACACTCCTTGTTTTGTGATTTATGAGAGTCCTCAAGCACAGGATCAGAGGTCTTCAAAGCATAAGAAAAAAACCTACAGTAGGTTTCCTACTCTTTAGTAAAATCAGATCAATCAGAGTACAATGCCAAGAGTATCGATCGATGAAGCAATCAATCTCAAAAGGCTGAAGCGAGAATGAAGCAATGCAGACTACTTGAACTTCTCGATTGATCGGAATGTGTTTGATCCGTGGTCTAGAACTATACAGGACCTTAGTGAATTTATAAACCCTAGACCCTAAGCAGAACACAAATTCCAATCATTGCAGAACTCTCCTTGTTTGTAATGTATGAGAGACTTCCCTGAAGCCCGGATCAGGGGTCTTCAAAGCATAGGAAAAAACCCTACAGTAGGTTTCCTACTCAATAGGATCAATCAGAGTACAATGCCAAGAGGATCAATCGTTGAAGCAACCACTCTTAAAAAGTTCAAAAGAAAATGTAGCAATGCAGACTACTTGGACTTCTCGATTGATAGGAAACTCGAGCTCCTGATTCTTGGTTCAATTGCAACGTAAGGAAGAATTGGATAGCGTACCTGCGGATGGCACGAAGGACAGCAGGGCCCGTGTGCAGGCACGGGAAGCTGTCGATGGTGCGCAGGAACCCCAGCAGGCGCTTGGCAGCGAAAACCAGATCCATGCCAAAGTGAATGCGCTGCGCCGCGCCCCGCTCCTCCGCGTGGCATCGCTCGATCTCCTCCGCGGTCCGCACGATCGCCAGCGGCCCGGCCACCTCCACCGCCCCTTGCAACGGGCCAGAAGGCGGCGGCGTGATGTCCGGGGAGGTCAAATCCTCGGCCGCCATTGATTGTACCCAAACCTCAAAAAAGATCGGGTTCCGTGCTCCTTAAACCCTCAACCCGCAGCATTGCATTGTGGGCGCAATGCAGTAGCGGCATTTGAGAGTGGGCTTGTCAGGAGTTAGCGATGGGAGCAAGCGAGAATGCGGAATGGATCTCCATTCGCGAGCGTTGAAGGATGATTCCGTGCCTGCCTGCTTGCCCTGCAACCATGAATCTATACGAGAAAACTTGTGAGTTGTGCTGGTGTGAGTGATCTGGAGTGTGAGTGTGTGTTGATATCCACCTTGCTAGAAAAACAAGGGGAGATGAGCGTCACGTTGTTGCGGCGCGTTTTGGGTGCCGCGGGTGACGGGGTGGCGGGTGGCTTCGCCCCGACTTTAAACCCCCGGACTTGAATGCGACTGCCATGTGGGGGTCTCTTTATTTCTCCCCATCGAGCGTCGCTCGGATGCCAGGCTCCGTGGGGTTCATTTTTCTGGCCCTCCCCGTTTTGGCCCCTTGGGGACTGTTTTTGGTTTTTTTTTTTGCTAAATTTAGGGCCTGCAGCCCAAATTACGGTAGGAGGCCCCCTATGAGATCAAGTAAGGCCCCTTTCATCTTAAAAATAGGGGGCAGGTTTTACCCCACCCCTACCACCCCTGCCACCCCCTCCCGAACCTGGCCTCCGAGCCACGCTCAATAAGGGGATTTAGACAGATCCGCCATGTAGGGCCAGTTCTGGCGCCACTTTCGAGGCATCTTGAACTTGTCTTTCGCGTTTCCAATTTCTTTCTCTAAGGCCCTCATTACACTACAAACGAGAAGCCGTGGAGAAAACCTCACAAGGGCATGGCTCATCCTTGAGAAGCCAACCTATGAACTTGACGGCCTTTGGATATAGTGTAAAGTGAGAAGGGGCTACAAAAGAAAGTACCGGTTTTAAAAAGTAAAGTTCTTATATATTTCTTAAAAATTAAAAAATGATTGGTTGTGAGAATTTTGCTTGACGGCCCCCCGGATTTTGCGTTAAACCCACCTCTTAAGGTGAGCTTGATGGAAAATCCAGGGGCCTCCAAAAATGTCTATTTTTCTTGCCACGAAGGACAAAAGTGTTGTCCATGTCATTTTCTCCTCCTTTTGTCACTTGGACTGAAAATTTCGAGTGTAAAGTGACATTCTTTGATCTTCTCAATTTTTAGGCCTCCCATTGGTTGAAATTTCTCTCTTCACGGCTTCTCGCCTCTAGTGTAAAAAGGCCCTAAGGTCGAGACACCTAAACCCGATCAAATAAGACATGTACTATACTCGGGATAGATGAATCGATATTTTGATTATTTTCCTCTTTTAGCATCAAAAATTTAAGAAGTTTTCATATTTAATTTTTAAAAACTGGTACTTATTTGAATAAGTACAAATTTTTAAAGTGGAAGTTGTAGGTTTACCAAAAACCAATCACATGCTCTAATGTAAAAATGAGGTACATCTTCCCTTTCAAAATCTAGAAATTAAGCAAGAATCTAGAGTGGTTGGTTTTGTGTACATGGTCAGGAATGGGTGTCTCAACCTTACCATCGGCTTTCCAGCGTGGCACTCTTTATCATTAACTGTCCACAGTAGCACTCTCTGCCCGAGAATCCATTGCCCTACACTTCAAACACCCTCCAAGTCACCCTCTCTCAGTCGAGGGCAGGTCGACATTCAGATTCAAGAGTCAACCAACTCTCGATGGCTAAAAGGTAGTTATTGGGAAATGGGGGGAAATCTGAATTCTCCTACCCCATGGAATGAGATGTGCGGTTAGAGTTTAGGTTTTGGTACGCCCTGCTTTCGTCAAACAATTTTTGTAATGTGGCCAAGGATTTCCTTGGTAATCAACAATCGAGGAAAAATCGCAATCAACACAAAATGGTGGACAATGGCAAAGGCTTGAAAGTCCGTTCGCACTAAAACGGTGTCCCCTTGGCCTATGCGTGTCAAATGGATGATTCCGCCGTAGGTTCTTGATCCCACTTCGAACAACTCATGGATTCGTAATTATGAACACGCGTACCTCCATAATCATGCTTTTAGTATACAAACAATACAAAACAAAGTTCAACCATGCACACCTAGTCCATTCATATGGAAAAGTATTAAATGGGACCATATATAGGACTTGTGTCTTAGTGGCTAACTAGAAACCTCGTGTGGATGGGCTAGTAGAGATGGATGATCTGCTCCCTTTGACGGGTATCACTTAGACATCTCATATCTTTTAAAACATGTACGAGGATTTCATAAAAGATAATTGTAGTTTTAGATCCGATCTTCAGTGTCGCTTTCTAATCCGGGACCCAGATCCCTACTCTGGTAAAAAATTCTAAAATGCCACTGCAATGATAACATTGAGGTATGTTGCGCTATACGATCCACTCTCAAAAAACCTAAATGCTTCTCGTTGCCCGCATTGTCAATGTTGAAGAGATATTCATTTGTTTTGTTGTACTAGATTCGAGTGTCAATACGGTCCGGAAAACACTTTGGACAAAACAATACAGATAATATCTTCAATGGAGAGGAAACCTCAACAATACACCAAACAAAGAAAAAAACGTACGCATCGGACGTTCTCGTAACAAACTCAGACATGGTAAGGCCAAAAAATAGAGGTACAATCAATAAAGGGTGTCATGCAACCATTAAGGCGAAGCAATGTACCATTGTCCAAGACACACCAATGTAGTCGGAATCATTGCACATGGAGTTGTCAAATCGGGGGAGCGCTTGCAATTTTGTGACCCGCTTGTCTCCCGAGGCAAAGTCTTTCGTTGAGGACAATTTGTGGGCAAGGTTTCTGATTGCAAAAATCATAAGCATGCATGTCCAACTTGTTCTAGAGTTGAAGCAGAAGAACGTTGGATCAAATTGAAACCACTTCATCAAAGAGGCCAACATGACAAATATCGCAAGAATATCGACCAAGACTTGTTTAGAAAACACACCAATGATGGTGAGTCCGTTCAGCTATGGGTGCAAGCCAATTGTGATATTATCTTCTACTATTAAGAATTGAGCGTTGGACCTATTTCATGTATTAATAGTAGGGAAAACATGTGATTCGTCATTTGGACAAGCATTGGGATCTAGACCCAATTCCAGTTCGAGATGATGTTGAAGTATAGACATCGGAGTGTTGTCTATGTCGATGTAATCTTTGGCACGAATGACAAGAAGGTTTGTATTCTGCA
The DNA here is from genome assembly GCA_022496805.1 of Pohlia nutans. Classification (NCBI taxonomy): domain Eukaryota; kingdom Viridiplantae; phylum Streptophyta; class Bryopsida; order Bryales; family Mniaceae; genus Pohlia; species Pohlia nutans. The sequence goes on from CM040102.1 coordinate 7,155,956, forward strand.
TTTTCTCCTTGATTGATGTAGGTCATAAGATGTAGAACAATTCTCAAATAGTCATTAGTTCTCAAGCACATTTTCCTCCATATATAATAACCCCGGCCCCTGGGGCTGGGTTTTGGCCTTCTTTTCCCTCGTTCCTCAGATATAGTCAACCGTTGTTGACCGCTGTTGTATCATTCGGCGCAGGGTCGAGCAGTTTTTCCAATTCTTTTTTGCGCGGCGTTTGAATTGCTGCGCTAAATCTTTGATTTTGATCGCTGGTGTTTCGGGAGGAGGAGCTCTCGTTTTTTCTTTTGCCCGTTTGCTTGCCCGTTGCAGAGACGGTTGTTCGTGCGGTTTCGAGCACCATCAGGAGCATAGTTTCTTTGTCAAACTGCGTTGCTAAATCTGAGGGTTTAGGTTTTTTTTGGAATTGTGTTTGAGCCGTTGATTGCCTATTCGCCTGAGTGGAAGTGAGGTCGTTAGTGAATTGAGGAGGATGTTGGGAGAGAGACGTTGGCTGCGACAAGTAGTAGAAAACCAGGTCGAATTGGAGATGACGAGTGTAGAGATGCAGAGAGCGAGAGAGGTGCAAGGAGATGGCTTCAAGCGCGACTTGGCGGAGTGGCTGCGCGTAGAATAGGGGCAAGGAGAACTCTTGGTGGCAGAAGTATTGCGTTGCCTTGACGAATCGCACTTATTGTCGTTGCCATTGCCGAAAGGTGTGCATTGGCCTGAGCGTCCGGCTGGAAAAAAAATTCGATTCATGTTTCGGCATCAAGTTGCGCACCTACTGGGCTCGACGGAGCGGCGTGTGGAAGGTGAAGCACAAGGATTTTCTTTTGCCATCAATCAGGGACTACACTTCATTTCGTGGCCAGATGAGGAGCCAAGGAATGAGCGCCGCAGTCGGAGCCCTCTTCTCCAGCGACAACCCAGGTATGTGTCCCAAAATCATTGCTTCGCAACCTGTATGTATGTCATCGTTTTCTGGAAGGTGCTGTTTGGGACTTTGGGTATGGATGTCAGGGACGGCGACGATTCTGATTTCAGCGAATTTTGGCCCTTCCGACCTCTGTGCAGTGCCAATCTCATGAATAAAGGTGCACCTCGGTAAGCACAACCCATTTTAGTGCAGCAAATCGTGAGGATGACCAAACCCAACAAGTGCAAGAATCATCCATGTATACTTCTCTTGTTGTATCATGATTCTAAACATAGAAAATTTTCTCTGTAGAAGTCTAATGTTGTTTTCATGACTTATCAAACCCCAAGGAAGATTGAAACCCTATTTCTTAAAATTGATTGTTTGGGGTAACATATGTTATGATAGGGGAAACTATTTGTTGTTGTAGAGTCTTGATTATTGTTTGTCCTTGCGCTGTAGGAGAAGTCGATTTTTGGTATTGTTGGTTTCAATGTTGATCTCACTTCGGAGAAATAATCAGTGGAGGGTAAGCTCTCTTCTTGATGATCAATGATCCTCCCGTTTGAGGAAAGCATTGATTTCTTGTCTTTACTTTTTCCTTTGAAGGTATTTCATTCACTCAAAGTGAACTCCGATTTCAATGTAGATCTCACGCTTGAGTAGTAGTCTTGTTTCAAGTCTGGTATTTGAATGATTAGACTCAATCTTGGGAGAACATCTGAAGTCAATATCCGCTTAATTTCTGGAAGGACATTAATTCCAATCTGTGTTGTATCATGGAGGGTTTCTTGAGGATTTTGAGGAGTCTTCGGATACCTTGGGAAGCTCATTCCCTTTATGGTGTATGCTTTGTTTTTTAATGTTATAGAATTTTATTTTTCTCAAGCATGTCTTTTATCGTGTTTTCTCTGTTGGTAGTATTTCTCCCGCACAAAAGGAGGACAATTTTATTGCCCAACATGTGAAGAAGCAATGTGCCTTGGCAAGTGCTACGTGAAGCACCATAGTAATCTTCTTGAGCACCAAAATATCCAACTACAAGACCTACCCAAGTCTCGTGGAGGGAGGTCAATAAAACGTCCACAAAGGAGCTAATTTTTTTGTTCCTCTATTGTTTCTTGATGTTGCAGTGCATGAAATGGCATTCATGTATTGTTGTTGTTTGTTGATGTTGGTCTGGTCATGTTATGTGCATTGAGGACGGAGGGCAGAGGGTGGGAAGGGGGTGCCAGTCCACGCATGGTGGTCAATCGGGTTCAGTTCCCGAGTTGGCAGGTTCTGACATCAGTCATTAATATTCATGGCCCTGAAACCATGCAGCTACAGTACCCACTCACTTATCGTGGCAGAGAAACCATGAAGCTTGTATTTCGCTACCCGGCCCTCACAACCCATTATCGGCACTCAAGTGCCCGAGTTGGAGATTACCTTCTAAATTTCCACGGGCTGCCCGGCCAGGCCTTCAAATGACGTTTAAGGGATAATGGTTTTCGACTAATGGATAAAAGCACACCGAGATAGAATGCTCCTGGTGAAACCCAAATGGCTCTCTAACGCATTCATAGTAGAAAAGCCTATGCTAAAATTAACTCAATCAGTCACTCTTGTCATTCTCTCCAAATTGACGGTTGGTGTTGAGCCCGGCTTATCTATGCATTATTCCCTCGCATTTGATATTGTTGCTCTCAGACGACACTATTGTAAATACATCTATGTTTGCAAATACTTGCAGAGAAACATGCCCACTTTTCTTTTTTTGTGGCACGTTCATCTGGCCTAGTAGAAGAATACATGTTCCACAGTCCAAAGGATGGCAATTCAAGCCTAGGTCCTTACACTAGTAGAAAACTATGTCAAAATAACTACAACTAATATTAGTTGCAGTTGATTTGACCAACATGATTTGTAATCGCTAAACGACTGCACATTTGTTTTTTTCGTTCAGCAACTGCAATTTTAGGAATTTGAGTCGTAGAATATTTTGTTGGAAAGATCTTGAAAATGCCTTTGCAACGGTATATTACATGCCCCAAAATTCTCAAAATTGCAGTCGTAAATCAAAAAAGAAAAATCTATAGTCATTTATTAACTGCATATTATGTTGGTTATACGACTATATTATAGAACCGGGGGGGGGGATTTGAGCTTAGCCCATGTTTTCAAAACAAGCTCCTGTAACAAGCTCAATTCCTCATTTTCGCATGGTAACTTTGACGATTAGCACCGTTGAAATTGAAACAGACTTATATAGCTTTTGTATGAAACGACAATTGACAAAATTGCACAATTCTTGAGAAAACGCCACTGTTGAGAATCTCACTAAACAATGTTCAATCAATGGGTAATTTGTACATATGCTGAAATTGTATTACTCAGAAGTGCTCCAAAAAATATGAAATTTTTACTGTGTATAAAAGACATAATGATCCTCGTGTATAAATTTTTTTCATGTAATTCTAAGGTTTATTGTAGAGGATATAAGGGTCTGAAATAAGCAACACATGAGATAGGTCCAAAAAAGTCCAAAAATATTAGACTGCCCTTGCTTGCAACTTGGCATGAAGCCTGATCCACAACTGGTCCTCCTACTCCCCCAAGCAATGACGAAAATCAGAAAAAATGATAAAATAATTCAATTATTGGACATAGACCTGGTTTTGTCAGTGGGCCTCACACCCTTGATTCGTGTGACTCGTGCAAGGAGCCCGGCTCCTAAGAAACAGTGGGACAATCTATGCTAGGTGAGGGGCCCGGAATTCAATGTGGCCAAGAACCCTTGACCTTCTATTGGTTCTTGTGAATTGTGCGATTTTGCTCTTGACGTTGCCCTTCCAGCCCATCGAAGCAGCTCTGAGCTCTCCCGTTGCTCAAAAAATTCACCAGAAAATCATTCCTTCATCAATTTCCGATCGGAAAGAACCCATGGATCAAGCTTGAAAAAACAACTATGCACTAGTAGAAATCTTGTCTTATGTGACAAGTCTTTAATGACTCAATGTCGGGAATGACATGTCCGTAATGACACAAAGTGGGCCACTTTGTGTCATTACGGACTTGTCATTCCCGACATTGAGTCATTAAAGACTTGTCACATAAGACAAAATTTCTACTAGTGATGATCTTCTTGACACAAATCTTAGCTCCTTTGGTGACATTGCACGAAAATCAATCTTGTCTACCTACAAAATTCCCCTGGGGGGCCTTACGGTCCTTTAGGTGTTAAAGGAACCGCAACCGGTTTCGTTTGCAGTTGTCTTTGGCATAGTCTCTAGTAGTGTTAAGACAATCAGGTCACTCATGTACATGTCCCAATCACTGCACGTGCACCTCACCATCTTGGATTGGATCAAGCTACTATTTAAGCAATTGAGGAAAATAATAACCGGAGCTAAAGCATTTTGGAACTATTTTGCAAAAAACTCGAATGTCTAAGGTAGATATATGGTTGACTGGTAATCAAAACATACCTCACCTGGGCCAACACACAAATGCGGCTATCAAGTCGTACTATAGCAACATGAAGGCCGTCTCAAAGGCCTTTTGGAGAAGACTCACTGATTGGAGGGTGGATTGGATGATCCATGAGCTTATGAACAACATTATTAACCCTTAAACGTCAAAGCAAGCCCCACGGGCTTGGTAAAAAGGAATAATTGGAGAAAAAAGTAGTTTTACTCAACCAAATTTAGCGAGACTTGTTGCGTTGGAAAGCTACTAAAAAAGCAATCTAGATTCCAAATTTTCGCCTCATTTGAGAGATTGTGGAATCGTTGGTAAGCAATCAAAGTTATCAAATTGAACAAGTTTTGAGGTTGGGGCAGCTGAAGTTTAGCAGTGCCGGAGTGCTACAATGCTAGCCAGCAGTGCACTGGAAAGCCGTTTTTGCAAAAAAAATTAATTAATTAATTTTTTTTAATTTTTTTTTTTCGCAAAAAAAATTAGATTCTTTTCGGGCTGCCCCGTCTAGGCCCTCTTGACGTTTAAGGGTTAATCATTACGCGTATAACCAGTACATAGAGGACAACGGTTTTGTGGATAATAAAAAATTCTAAGAGGGTGGTCATAAATTCTTTGCTACATGCTAGGAAAACACCAAATGTGTGGGTGTTGCTCATTTCTTGAGCAGGAAAACCGACCCTCGTCTGCTTAGCTAAACAGAGGCATCTTAGATATGTCATGTACAATCTAGACACAAAATGGGCATTTTGTGAGTGTTTCCACTTGAGAAAGGGCAACATGTGCAAACATCAGATAATTATTTAGTGCCTAATGAGACCCAATATTGTAGACAACCAAATTGTCAAAGTTTGTGGCACACTGCAGGGTATTCAACAAGGCGGTATATTGAAACTGCTAGAAACACGCAATTTGCTATTTATGCACTTGGAGAAGTGCGCTCATTTTATGAGCATATTTTGCTTTAAAAAATTGGCTAAAAGGTTCTCTAAGAACATTGATTTTTGTTTTTCTACAATCACTTACATTGTAAATAAACAATTATTTTATATATTATATATTTTTATGATTATCTTTTCTTTTATCTTGTTTTCTTTCTTGTCTTCTTTCTTGTCTTCCTCTTGTCTTTCTTCTTGTCATTCTTTTTGTCCTTCCTTTCTCTTCTATTTCTTCTTTATTCTTTTCATTTCATTTCTGGCTCTTTTGTGCAACCGTGGATCCCACACTCGCACCAAGGTTTTAGATTTTAATTAAAAGTAAACAAAAACAATAAGGAAATCGAATTCAGGATGGGTAAAGATGCGGCCACTAATTTTCTAATTCTTTTTTCTTTTTAATAATTTGTTTTCTTTTACTATTTTTGGTTATTGGGTGCACTGCCGCGCACCCATGGTCCCTCTCCCTCTCCCTCTTGAATTAGTAGGTTTTGGTTGTGCAAATTTTAGGGTTTTCGACATGACGCGGAAGCGGTGCCAAATTCTCATCATTCCTCTTCATACCATGATCAATGTGTGACTAGTAAGTTAGCAATCTTCGTCATTTATATTTTTTTGGCTATTTGTAAATGAATTAGGATTCGTGAGCACTCATTTTGTGTTGTTTTGTGTGCTGTCTTTTTCCAACAAGGATGCGATTCTCCCCTTTGTGATGATTGTTTGACTAATTAGGCTCCACTTGAAGTACTATGAATAACTATGGTCAATTGGGTTGAATTCATGACTTTTTTGGTGTTTTAGTGCCCATTTTGAGTTGTTTTGTATGCTGTCATTTTTCCACAAGGATGCATTTTGCCCCTTGGTGGTCGTTATTTGACTAATTAGGCCTCAATTAAGGTACCAAAAGTATTTAGGGCTATTTGATTTAACCCTTAAACGTCAAAGCAAGCCCCACGGGCTTGGTTTAAAGGAATAATTGGAGACAGAAGTTTCATTTCTCAACCAAATCAAGCGAGACTTGTTGCGTTGGAAAGCTACTGAAAAAGCGATCTAGATTGCAAATTTTCGCCTCATTTGAGAGATTGTGGAATCGTTGGTAAGCAATCAAAGTTATCAAATTGAACAAGTTTTGAGGTTGGGGCAGCTGAAGTTCAGCAGTGCCGCAGTGCTACAGTGCTAGCCAACAGTGCACTGTAGAGCCGTTTTCACAAAAAAAAATTGCAAAAAAATTGCAAAAAAATTTAGATTCTTTCCGGGCTGCCCACCCAGGACCCAAATTGTCGTTTAAGGGTTAAGTGCATGGAGTAGTATGTTGTTGAATGCTCCATTATGTGTTTGGCCTTGTGTTGCCCTTTTTTAGTGAAGGCTCAATTGATTTATTTACACATGCCATCCATCTCTCTTTTTGCAAACGACGGTAGTTACAATCCATTCTACTATGACATAAGCATCTATTGCTTGGGTTTATTTAAACAACAACCCCTCGGCCCAATTTATGACACATTAATCGTTCACGAGGACAAAGTGCTCATAGAAGGCACCGAGATGAACTTGCTTTCATCCATTGAGAGTCAGTTGGCTCTCAAACTTGGCTCTTGACTTGCCACGTGGGATTGGGGTGGTCTTCGGCCAAGAGAGGGTGACGTGGAGGATGGAAGCCGTGGAGAGCAAGCGACATGGAGGCCAAACGATTCTCAAGCAAAGAATGCCACAATGGACTTTTATATATATACTAGTAAATCTTGTGTTGCAATGCAACACAAAACTAAATAAACATGATCAAGAAATATGGACTCCATTGCAAAAGAATGTTGATTGAAAGAAATTGAAAAACTTGATTATAGATGAAAACAATTTACAAAACAGGAAAATGGATGAAAATGGATGAAAATGGATGAAAATGATATATAATGAGATATAGGATGATAATTGATGGATGTAAAACTTGGATGAAAACGTGACGGATTTTGTGACATAGGGGTTGTGACACTCTACATTTAATATAATAGATGAATATATTTTGGATGGATGATGTGGTGAAATTAAATACTATTAGTATGTGTATTTATGTATGTTAATCATATAATGGTAAAGATATATTTATTTGTTTATTTTATGTTTATTTATTCGAAATGTTCGTAGGTACATCATAAATTATTAAAAATATAATATGCACAAAAGGTAAATAATGTTTATTGTGTGACTTACCGCCCAACCATAGAAGTGAGATCTTGTTGGTTAGGCATTGTGATCTCCTTCAACCACCAGGCGACAATTATGGTGTTAGTAACATTTGTTTATATATTTAGAATACATATAGAAGCCTCATTCAAGCTTTCAAATTAATAAAATAAATAGAGTTAACCGAAAAGAAGAAAGAATACATGTTAGGTGAGGTGAGTGTGACATGTATCGGCTAAGGCAACCAAGCAAACTTGCATGGTTCTCAAAGAATCCAGAATAGAAAGGAGGGTGAACTAGTTTTGTTGTCACAAAGGTGGCGAAACTAAGACTAAGGTGAGTTCACAAAAAGCCAAGGCTTGGAGGCGATGGCCCACATCCAATTTGAGATTAGATGTCTCTAACAACTTGGATCAAATTGCAAAGCTCATATCTAAAATTGAAATTGGAGGGTGTCGGGTTCACTGATTTTGGTTGCACTCAAAGAGGACATAGACTCTGGTTTCTTGATATTTTGGGAGCCAAATTACCTCTTCTAATTTCGGTTAACCCAAATGTATCAAAAAGATTTTCAACCACTTAAGGGTTCCTGGATAAAGACAATATATTTTCATGAATGATTAGAAAATGTTTCTATAGTTCCATTAACGATGTACATTCAAATATGGTTCCCTAAAGCAAGAAAAACTAGTATTTCGTTCATTATTTTATCAAAGTGTAGTTTAAACATGCAACTTAAAGAAATGAAGGGTAGTTATTACAAAAGAGACTCATGTCTAAGAACAAAAGGTTCATAAAGGTGTGCATAAAGGGCATTTATCACAAAAAAACACGCAATTTCGTATTTATGCACTTGGCCAAGTGCGTTCATTTCATGAGCAAATCGTGCTTAAAAAATTTGTGTAAAAAGCTCTCTAAAAAACAACGATTTTGTCTTTCTACAAATCACTTACATTGTAAACAAACAATTCTTTTATTTATTTTTTATTCTTATCTTTATCTTTTCTTTATCTTGTTTCTTTTATCTTGTCTTCTTTTTCTTTTCCTTCTTGTCTTCCTTCTTGTCTTCTTCTTCTTTTTCTATTTTTTTCTTCATACCTCTTGTGGCAGCCGCAAACCCTACACCCGCACCGAGGAAAAAAAACCTTTTTTTTTTCTCTTTTGGTTTTCGTCTTCTTTTTTGCTTAGGGCTCATGAACCCTAAAAATAGAAATTTTAAAAATTAAAAAATTAGGGTTCAGCCAGCGGCGGCTGAACCTAAACGGCGGTGGAGGAAAAAAAAAACCAAAAAAAAAATATATATATATATATATATATATTTTTTTTTTTCTCTTTTGGTTTTCGTCTTCTTTCTTGTTTAGGGCTCATGAACCCTAAAAAAAAATTTAGGGTTCAGCCGTCGCCGGCTAAACCCTAAACGGCCGAAAAAAATAATAATCTATTTTTAGACTACTGACGGCTGAGGGTGCGCGGCCGCGCACCCTAAGCCTCTTTTATCCTCTTCACTCACTCCCTCCCTCTCCATCCCTCCCCTCTCCTCATATACAGTGAGTAGCAAAACTGAGTCAACTTGTCATAAATGAAACTTTGAACTTGAATTGCACATAACACAAAGCATGATTTTTTTAATCTTTATTGTCAGAAGATATTGCTTCAAGTGTGGTACATGGCAATCAACCAAATGCCAAAGTTTAGATGAAAAAGTGATGATGCAACTCAAACATGTGGCATGACTCAGTTTTGCATGCCTCTTCCATATTAAACACAATGAACTTTATGATCATAAATATCAATACAAAGTAGGAGGTTCAAGATTTAGATGGTCATACTCAATGCATAGTCCTTCAATGGAAGCTCTTTACCTCTTTTTTGTTGATCTTGTTTTATCATCATGGTACATTTAAAGGAGCTTTCTGCTACTGCTAGAAGAGACCTCAACAACTCTATTGTTGTCAAGTTGGAAGCTGGTAGTTCTACGAGAGATGTAGCAAATGAGTTGCAGGTGTCTCAAAGTTATATTGCACGGATTAGAAAGAAGAGATTGCCTGATCTTGAAGCTAGTTGTGGAGGTAGACCACAAGTGCTCACAGATGCACAGAAGAGAGTATGCATCAAAGCTGCTACATTAGGAGGCATTGATGCTGCAACACAGGTTGCTCAACATGTGCGTGGAGAATGTCATGTTAGTGTAAGTGTTGATACAGTGAGAAGGGTGTTACGTGCTGCAGGGCTCAGATCAAAAGTGAAGCAGAAGAAGCCAAAATTGAACCAGAAACACATCAAGGAGCGACTTGAATTTGCTAGGCGCCATGAACATTGGACCATTTGTGATTGGAAGTGTGTGATCTTCTCTGATGAGACAAAGGTAAACCGATTTTGCTCAGATGGTCGCAGTTGGTGTTGGATTCGTGATGGACAATCTTCTAATTCAAGACAATTTCAACAAACAGTAAAGTTTGGTGGTGGTTCGGTGATAATGTGGGGTTGCATGACGTTCCAAGGTCCTGGTATTTGTTGTAGAGTTGAAGGAAGAATGAATCAACATCAATACAAGGAAATCTTGCAGAAAGATTTATTGTACAGTATGATAGCTTATGATCTTGATCCTACCCATCTAATTTTTCAGCATGATAATGATCCCAAACATATAGCAAAAAGTGTCCGCCAATGGTTGAAATCACATGGGCTTAATGTTCTTCAATGGCCTGCGCAATCTCCCGATTTAAATCCTATTGAGCACCTTTGGGCAAGGCTAAAACACCGTCTCAATCAATATGAAAGTGCTCCAATGGGAATTTTAGAATTGTGGGAGCGTATTGAAGAATGTTGGGTTTCCATTACACCAGAGGAGTGTAGAAGGTTATATGAGAGCATGCCAAAGCGAATCCAAGCTATTTTAGCTAGCAAAGGCAAGTGGACAAAGTACTAAATTGTTTTGTGATAGAGGATGCAAAAGTGAGTCACAGAACATAGTTTCCGTTAAATGTAATTTTTTTGTACATATTAATGTGAAAGATACTTTTTTTCCCATGAAAATGTAGCCTACTTAAATTATTATCTTACACAGTTTATAGCTTGTGATGACCTATTACCAAATTCTCTACATTGTTGATTGAATCAAAAATTTCAAAAGTTTGACTAAGTTTTGCTAGACACTGTATATAGGGGAGAGGAGAGGGTCTCTCTCATTCATTCTTCAACTCCTTCTCCCTCCCCTCACCTCTCCCCTATATATATATGAGGAGAGGGGAAGGAGAAGAAGAGGAAGAAGAGTCTTTGGGTGCGCGGCCGCGCACCCCAACGACTAAAAATAGTAATTTATAGAAAAAGTCAAAAAAGTAAAAAAAAAAAGTTTTTTTTGGCAGACTCCATTCAGGGTTCAGCAGCACCCACAACCAAGAAAAAGGGCAAAAAATAAAATAAAATAAAATTTGGCGGCTGCCATTCAGGGTTCAGCAGCACCCCACGGCCAACCCGAAAAACGAAAAAAAAAAATAATAATAAATAAAACTTTTTTTTTTTTTTTTTTTTTTTTTTTTTGTTTGCACCCATTGTTTAAAGTTCAGCAGCCACAACTGAAGAAAAAGTAGAAGAAAAAAAAGACAACGAAGACAAAAAGGAAGACAAGAAGAAAGACAAAAAGAAGACAAGAAAGAAGACAAGAAAGAAGACGAGAAAGAAATCAAGATAAAAAAGAAAAGATAAAAGAAAAGATAAAGATGAGAATAAAAATTTATTAAAATAATTATTTGTTTACAATGTAAAGGATTGAAGAAAGACAATAATCGTTGGTTTAAAAAAAATAAAAGTTAGACAAATAAAATCATACGCTCGGGGACGAAGTGCATGATTATATAGCCAAGTGCGTAAATAGCGAATTGTGTGTTAAAAGAGATTTATGTACAAGAACAAACGGTTCATAAAGAGATTTATGAACATTACAATTATTTTTCTACAATTTTTGCACGCTGTGGAATTTTCTCCATTCAAAAGCATGTTCTGATCTCCACAGACACAACATAGTGTCTGAATACCCTTGAGGATTTGTAATCATTCGGGATTTTGAGCATAGATTTCCTATCGTTGAACTTCACAATGATCTCCCACTTAGCTGTTCTTTTATTTGGAATGAGAAATTTGTTGAAATTAAGTTACAGATATGGTAATTAAGTTACTTATGAGGAAACTTATAGACTAGGCGTTCAAGACTCTTAGTTAGTTAGACTTACAAAATATTATTGCCATTATTGTGAGTCACATAATTAGTGAGAATCACACTTTGTTCTAGTACCACAATTTATTTGCAAGGAAATTCAATTACTATTATATGACTAATATATACAAATATACATACTAAGACCATCTCCGCTAGCACTCTCGATACCGCTTTGGCTATGGAAAAATAGATGAGCCTCATTTAGTGAACAATTTATTTGGCCCATGACAATGGAAATTCCACTAGAAACACTCTTGTTAGTGTATCTTCTCTTTTTACTTGCACATTATAATTGCACAATCCATGCGTGGTGACTTGTGAGTGGCTTATTTACTATTTTCAAGAGTCTAATTGAATGATGTTGGTGGTAGAACTACATCGTGAGGTTTGACTTTTTGGATGAATTTCAGAGTGCTAGCAAGAATGCTATTAGAGATGCTCTAATAGTACTTAATCCCTAAACGTCCAATCGTCCAGAATGGAGACATTGTACACAATCAAGCACAAATTTCTCATCCGTCATTGACTTTTTGCAGTGTATATTTTTTTAACTATATATTTTATGGGAATTTTGTTTCATGCATGTGTGATCCAATTAGAAAGGAGTTGGTTTATGAAATTTCTATGCCTCATTTCATGTTGCAGTGATTCACCTAAAATTTCAAAGATTTTAGTGTAAAAGTGCTCTTAAAAAAGTCAACTCACAAAATTAAGCAACCAAAAAATCTTCAAAAAAACAACACATTTAGAGAATTACATTCCAACCAATCACAGCAAATTTCATGTACAAACTGTCAATATCATATTTGTAATCAAATTACAAAAGAAGCTTGAATTTTAAGTTTCAAATTTTATACAAAAATAATGGTAATAGCAATCGCGATCCAACTCTATGGATAGAATCTAAAATCAATAATGTACAACTTTTATTCATACATCAAATTCAAAATATCCCTCTAGATTACATTTTATATTGAATCTTTGCAAAACTGTGAAATTTGGAGATGGGTGAGGACGTTTAGGGGTTGATTTCAACACATCACCTATCCCAAATATATTCATAAATTAGTATGTCATAATTGAGTTAACCAAAAAGAAACGCATCTAACCTCCCTTTTTGCTCTACTTCTAACCTCTCTATTGAACTATACTTGGGTTGAATAGTGTCATGTCATAGATTGTCCCTTTGTGGATCATGGGCTTAGAGCTTTGGTGGAAGGTGTGGAAGTCATAGCAAGGTATGGAAAATAATGATAGTGCCTTGTTTTAGATTGTCTCCCAACTCGTCATAAACTAGTTTTTTGATCTATTTATATTTCAATATGAGTTCAAGAGAAATTCAACATGAGTTTGCCGAAACTTTCCTCTTTTGGCTAACTTTTCGGTTAACCCTTAAAGGTCCAGAGAGCCCTTTCCGACCAATATTATACACCTATACTCTATTGTATTTAGATTGTCTCTTTGTGGGCTATGGGTTTAGAGCTTTGGTAGAAGGTGTGGAAGCTTGTAGTAACGAAAAGTTCAAAAAGGCTTTTTATTCTGTAGAACTTTCCTGGTAGGGTTCTTTAAAGGGAAAGATGAAAGCGTTTATAGATAATTCACTAAAGTCACTTATAAGGTTTAAAGATTATTCAACTCAATCACCCAATGTTAATAAATCTCGATTCATGTTAGAATGGGGTGGAATCACTTGCCTATAACTAATTCCAGTCAATTAGATATGTGTCCGTCTTGTCTTAACCTAAGGTCAAATAGTCACCATAAAGAGCACCATTCCTTTTCATAGTTGGCAGAGTGAGTCAAATAGATGTGTCAACCCTCATTGCTTGTTATAACTCAAGGTTCATTTCTATTCTAAAGTAAGGAAGAATACTTATCTTATAGAAATCTTCACTTTAAGCTTTATACTCCCACGTTCTCCATTAAGGCTTTCCTTAATTATTTTCTTAACTTAATCACTACAACGACATTGCTTTTATTATATCCTCCAAGAATCTGTATTACCAATCAAAAGCAAAGTAATTAAAGAACAAGTACTCCTCAAAGATGGCCAACCTTTGTGGATTCACTCCTCAACACCATCACTTGCTAGTATTATCGACTTCCCAAGATATAAAACACCCAATGTCAAATTAACTTCATATATTCTAGTTGTACAACTCTTTTTAAATAAGATTCATTTTGAATCTCCAATTTTCCATGGTAATAATCTTACAAGGAAATGTACCACATCGGAGTTTGAAACAATCTAGTTTGACATACTAGCTATCAAATCCCTTGGTAACACTCCTGAATATACATAGTCGTCACCATGTATATATTTATATACTTACAGGAATTCAATCTTGACTGAATTACTATCTTCTAATTCATTCTTTCTAATACACAATGTATACTTCCAGTCAAATTGACAAACCCATACTATCTATTTTAATCTATACTTAGTACTTATAATTTTATATAACTCCCAGTATACTCTAACAGAGTCAAGTGGACAGTTACTGAGTTCTCTTCAATATTCAGAGATTGGGTAATTGTTCTAAGTCAATGGAATCAGTTACAATGTCAATTTTCCATATGCTTACATGTATCGAGTACTCAATGGGTTTCAATATAGTCAAATGGACACAGTTTGAGAGCCTTGTAAGTTCAATTAGACTGGTGACTCAATACAATTTCCAATTGTCAATTTGACTACAATTCTTCCAATGTGTAATTGACTGTATCTAATTACCATCTCCCAATGCTTTCAAGAGGTGTACATCATCATAGAATGCAACATTCATTGTGTTACTGATATCAACTTGACTGAGACTCTCCAGAATGCATTATTCCACACTTATGCAATATCACTCAAGAGTAATTGAATCAACTTGACATACATTCTTCCACTGTGAATCAAATGCATCTATGTATACCTCAATTTGCAAAACCAGATTCTATCAATTACTGTCAAATTGACTAAGCATGTATGCAAGACTCAGTTCACAATCATACTGTCATACCACATTGTCACACACAAGCATTCATACAGAGTCAAATAGACATCAGCAATCCATTCAGCACATTTACAAACAAAGGCAAGCAAGCAGAAAATAAGCAATTCCAGTTACTTTACTTCTCTCTGTCAACTGGACTGTGAGCATGGAGACTAAAAATATTTACAAATAAAAAACAAGCATAGAGTAATATTTAGACTGACATTCCCTAATGGTGTAGCGAGGAAGACAATGTGCTATCATCTCTCATATATACCATGAATCCTAACAGTTACACCCATTAGAATCTCTATTCAAGTCTAATTGACTGTTTATATCTTCATTCACGCACCATTTCCTTTCTAGTCTATTAGACACTACATATTCACACATAAACTGCATTTAGAGTTCAACAAAAAACAGATTCACACTACAAAGCCATAGCAAGGTATGGAGAATAATGACAGTGCCTTGCTTTAGATTGTCTCCCAACTTGTGATAATCTTCCAAATATTGGGTGAATCACTACAACATGAAATGAGGCATAAAAAATTCACAAATCATCCCCTTTCTAATCAGATCACACACTCATAAAGCTAAATTCCCATAGAATCTAAAGTAAAAAATTCACACTACAAAAAGTGCGTGACGGATGAAAAAACATGAATGAAATCTGTACATCGTCCAAAAAATGAACGCTCATGCAGTTAGGTGTCAAAGGTTAACTCTATTGCCTTAGATTTTTTGTTAAAATTAGAGACACCCATTCCCGACCACTTAAGACATGCACTATACTTGGGATAGATGAATCGATATTTTGAATTTTTTTCCTCTATTAGCAATAAGAAATTAAGAATTTCTTATATTTAATTCCAGTGACGACGAAAGTCGGAGCTAGTTTAGCCTGCATTGAATGGTAGGTTCATCGTCATGACAATTCTATTTCGTCACCATGACTGTTCTATTTCGTTTCGTCACCATGCCCGTTCCAGCTATCTCCATGACAGTTCCGGTTCACAGTCTGTTCACGTTCTCAGCTTGTCTAGCACGCTCTCTCTTCTCGTCGTGCAGATCTTGGCGACCAACAAGTTTACGGCGTGGCAACGATGGCGCCCTAGAGTAGTTTGCTCGTGGTGCTGCTGCCCTAAACCGCATTTCTCTTGCGAGCCTTTGGTAAACCATCTGTGCTTGATAGTATGTTTGATCATATGATGTCTTGCACGGTGCATATCTCAAGGGAAGCGATTGTATGTTTTCTCGCAATTGGAGCGACCAAGCGATCCAGGTACGTACTAAGCCGAAGCAACGTTTAGGGTTTGTGCACGAGTTTGGTAATGTGTACGAGTTTAGAAATTTTCTTGTAAGATTCTTGCGTTTGCTTTGATTTTGAAATTGAAAAATTTGCATTTCGAAGATCTGAAGTAGTGAGAAATGGTTCTTGCAAGTATCCCAATGAAGTTGCGAGCTGCCATCAGAGCTCTATGAAGCGACTAGGATTGGTGTGTATTATGATGAGTTTTCCCTGGGCTTTGTGGCGATCGCTGGAAGTAGATCGCTCTAGAGTCGCAGGGGCACGCATACACATGAGCCTTGAAGCACACATGTCGGTGTAAAGAAATCGAAACGGGACTTATGGATCGCGAAGGAGGGAAAGGAAAGAATCGATTGGACCAGAGCCCTTTTTATATCAAAATCAATTTTTGAACCAAGATCAGTGCAATCAATCAATCCATCCTTTTGCACGCATGGGACAATACGTAGTAGGATTCTCCAATTAGAATTAGAGTTCTTCATTCCAATTCGCATACCACATAATAGAATAGTTGCTACTCTGCCTTGAAGCCCTACACGTTTGGTGCCCTTGCTCAATTTTGCAGTGCGGGGACTTGTTGGAGTAATTCTTTTCATCTCGAAGTGGCAATGGCGGGCGACTCAGGGTTGTTAGCAATTCTGCGCATCAGCCCTTCGCAGTCAATTCTCCAGTTTTGAAGCGAAACCTTGGTTGAACCATCTGTCAGTTTTGTCTCAGGAGCTAGGCTGCAGGTTCTACGGAATAATAATTTTATTCACCATGACCTCAAACCTCTGTTTGGTCGTAATTTCTTTTTTAAATTTGTAATATTTCTGTTATGGAATGAGTGTTCACTAGTAGAAATCTTGTCTTATGTGACAAGTCTTTAATGACTCAATGTCGGGAATGACATGTCCGTAATGACACAAAGTGGGCCACTTTGTGTCATTACGGACTTGTCATTCCCGACATTGAGTCATTAAAGACTTGTCACATAAGACAAGATTTCTACTAGTGGTTTAGTCAATTTCAGCTGTGCTTTAAATTACTGACGTTGAATTTATTTGTCGCTCGGAAATTGTAACCCTTAGTGGACCATGTCTTTTGAGTAGGTAATGTGGAGGCTTTCTCTTGTCCAGTTTTATTTAATTTGTGACCAGCACATGCAATGTTCTTCATTGATTTTGGGATATAAAATTTAGCCTCATTTGGATTATGTTTTCACAATATGATCAGATTGGTCAATATTTGAAGATATCACAAATTTTTTTCGTTTGTCCGTGGAGCTTTGGTGGTGGATGTGTCCACTCGAAGCAGAATTTTTAAGTTAGGGTGATGGAGGTGTGGGAATGACGTACTAGGGATTTTGATTTTGTTCTCTCGGATCTTGAAACCTGGACGTGGTGAATTGCAAGCTAAATTTCAATCAAGTGTCTACTTAAGGTGCAATTACGTGAGAGGATTGCCCTGCCTGCTAACCCTAGAGACGTAAATGTGACCGGGTAGTGCTTTTCGTGGTCGTCTTTTGCGAGGGTGTGGTGAGAGATCGATTGTTAGGTTTTATGAGATCTCTCTCTTCTTTATGTCAATTGCTGAGAAGTGAATAATGTGGCATCTGCAGATGTGTTTAGGTTTGTGTTGGGATTGTAGCGAGAAGTGAATAATGTGGCATCTGCAGATGTGTTTAGGTTTGTGCTGGGATTGTAGCGAGAAGTGAATAATGTGGCATCTGCAGATGTGTTTAGGTTTGTGCTGGGATTGTAGCGGTAGGGCCCGGAAGTAGGGCGATGATGCCAGAGGATGATAACTCAGAAAGAGCATGCTTGTTTCAAAGATTGGCTAATAGAGTGCTGGAATTGGAAGTGGAAGTAGGGTGTGTGGCAAAATTACAGTGCAGGGAACCAAGACAGTATGGCCACCCCTTGTGCTGAGGCCACGTCTCGGAAAAATCAGCTCGGCATTGTGGACTTGTTGCGCCCGTTCTGCGTTCTTGAATAAATAGATGGTATTACAATTGTCCAATTCAAATGCATCCCATGTCTTTTCTGTTGCGTGCTTCAGAATCATGTGCAAATGAACAATGTGGGAATAAATTAAATGATATTTTCTGGCTGCGAGTGTGGCTACAGTTCCAGTGCGCACAGCCAGTGATTTGCCTTATAGATTACAAGATTTTGAGCTCCGGATGTTTTATGCTGCCGATATTGGCCAACCCAGTGCTGAGGTAGGAAAACAGGCATTTTTCTAATTTTGGGATTATCTGCAAGTGAAGGAAAATGGAGAAATAAATCTAGAGATTGTTTTTGGTTGATTTTTGGAGTTAGGTGTTGGTCACATTGCCTTCTGGTTCTTCAAAAAGAAATTTATCTGGATTTTTGATATTTTACATTCAATGCATTGTAATTCATCATGGCTGTGTTTCTTGATGAGTGATTATTGGCAATGTTGATGAAATTGTTGAGGTTGGTTCTGTGTATAACATTGAATCTATTTGCTTCTGTATCAGGCATAATCCACACAAATCCACATATCGTCACGGAATCTAAAACTTCCTCGTCAATGTGACAAGAAACAAGCACAAAGTGTGCTCACATTTCAACAAAATCCTAACCCTAATTCTCACAAAACAAAATTGCAAACTCGTGAAACCAGAACCCCGAAAATCTATATACTATACAGTCATGGAATCCAGAATTTTCTTGTCAATGCGACATGATTCAAGACATAAGCAAGGCGTGCTCACATTTCAACAAAACCGTAACCCTAATTCTCTAGAAAAACTGGCAAATTCATGACATCTAAACAGAAATCAAATTTTCAGAGCAATATTTTCACAAAAATCAAAATTGAGGAAGCGGAAGATTTATTTTTGTTGCACCCTGTCAAAATAGAGATGGGCAAACCATATTTGATTAAAAAGTATACTTATGTACACAAACATATACATACCATTATTAAATGTATTATATAATATCATATATACCAATGTTTTCCTATATATGTACCAATGTATCATAAGATATCAATCGTCACTGGTAATGCGAAGAGCAGCAAAGCCCTAGTTTAATTTTTTTAATAATTATTTAAATAAGTACAAATTTTCAAAGTGGAAGTTGTAGGTTCATCAAAAACCGATTGTAGGCTCTAAAGTACAAATGAGGTACATCTTCCCTTCCAAAATCTAGGAATTAGACTAGAATCTAGTGTGCTTGGTTTTGTGTACGTGGTCGGGAATGGGTGCTTCATTATTGCAAGTCAAAGGCCTGGCTCCGCGTTCCCATTGCGTCCTGCCAGCAAGCGTTCCCAAAAGCCAAAAGCCTCGTGCCAGCTCGGATGGAAAGAGTCGGCAACAGAGCCTCCCGCGCCTCAGCGACGCGTCCCCCGCCCACATAAGTTAGCCGCCCTCGCTGCCCACCTGCACAATCGCACGGTCGGTATTCCCGTTTCCTTATAAACAAAACCCAGCTCCCATTTTGTTCTACCATTTGCATCCCCTCATTCCCACCTCTCCCCGTTCCTGCAAGTCACCGCCTCTTCTTTCGCGGACCCAGTAACAGCGAAGGACAGGGGAAGAGCTCGCACCTCGTAC
The DNA here is from genome assembly GCA_022496805.1 of Pohlia nutans. Taxonomy (NCBI): domain Eukaryota; kingdom Viridiplantae; phylum Streptophyta; class Bryopsida; order Bryales; family Mniaceae; genus Pohlia; species Pohlia nutans. Next base: position 7,175,506 of record CM040102.1, read on the forward strand.
TCACACACGTTTCTCGCGTCGTCTCTCTGGGGTTTCAAGCTTTTCTATCTTGCGGCGAAAGTTTTATCGTTGCATCGAGCTTTTGGGGTTTTCAAAATGCCTGAGATGGTGGCTTCGTATTCTTCCCAACGATTCTCGGCGCTTCTGGATTTCCAAAGAGAAGTGGACTTGGTGTGCCCGTCGCACATCGGGAAAAAGAATGCGCCAACGGTCTTGGAAAGGGGGTTTCTCGCCACAGGGAATCAGGCGAAGGCGAACCACCACCGGGCTCGCTATGGCGACAACACGTCCTGGCAGCAGCAGAACTGGTCGGAGTCTCTGAGTGCACTTCTAAGACCGCCGGCTGTGGCGGAGTCTCCGAGGCCGTGCGCCGTGGAGGCAAGAACAACCAAAACCACGCTGGCTCGGCCTCAGGGCCAATTTTCCGCGCAAAAGTTCATTCGAAATGCTCTGAAGCGCGCGTTTGCGAGAGACGAGCCGGTTGTTAATGTGAAGAGAGCCAGGTTGTTCGAGGATTTTGGTTCCACAGCGGAGCCCATGGTGTGTGGATAGGGGCTCTCAGATATTTTTGTTCTCTGTAAATACTTCCTTTAGCTTAGTTTTTAGGTCAGTGCAACCAGATATAATTCCCGACGATGACTCCTGTGATATATGTATGAGCGGAAGATGGAGAATGTGATATTTGATGTAGACACAAAGCTTGTGCTCCCTGCGTTCAGAAAATGCGTATTGCAAATGTTTATAAGGTAATCACCTACACTAATTGAAGGCAGAGAATACTCACGGAAGGATTAGTGAGGTTGTATGCATTTGTGTACCTCTTTGAGTTTCCTTGCTATTGCGGATTGCGAATGAGTTGTTTGTTCGGAGTTTTTGCGCTTCTCGTTTGTTTGTTGCGGTAGTCAAGTGTGAAGTGTAGCTTGTATGCCTTCGAGTATCAATTGGTCTTCGATTTGAGCGGACCTTGTAAACATTTTTCTTTCGGTAGCTGGATACGTGAAGGCAGGTTTGTGAAGGATGGTCGCAGAATGACTCAGTTTGATTTTATGATGTGGCGGTTGCATTTGCAGGCTGATAAGGGTGTGAGATGTCCATTTTGTCTGCAAGTAATAGAATTCTCCTCCAGCATGTCGTTCACCTAATTCTCCTTTTCCACCGGAATCATCATCATTCAGGGGCGGTTTACACTATGGACCAAGAGCGATGACCAAGAAAATTAAATCATTTTCATGGTCATGGCTCTTGGTCAAGAGCCGTGACCATGAAAAATCAAAAATGCAATTTTAAATGACTTGGTCACTCTTTGTAGTGTAAAGTGGATTTAGACCGGGACAAGTTTAACCCTTTAGTGCCTAGCAAGCTAGATTATGGTCACTGCAACGTCGGAAATGCAAATAACAAAGAATCCGTGAAGAGTTGGAACTTCAGTTCTGAAGTTCAGATTTGCGCACATACATTACGCACCTTCCAGAAAAAGAAATTTTCAATTTGGAATTGTACAACTATCAAAATACCTATCAACAGAACGCAAAAATACTGCAAATACTTGAAAATACAGTAAATACTTACAAATACAACATATGTATTGTGTAGTATTTCTTGTGTTTGGAAGTTTGTTATCTTGTTTTATTTTTTTGGATTGTGTTCTCTTCTTCATCTTCCATTAGTGTGTGTAATCCGATCTTGACTAATGTACCCACTCCTGTCAATTTTCAACGTATAAAATTTTGTCCTAAACCGTACATGGACAAGTCACTTTCACTTATAAATCTCACAATAATTATGTGTGAGTCTATTTTTGATATGAAAGATTGCAACGGAGAGGTGTTGACATAGGGCATAGCTGAACGTCTTTGCTTTTATTTTTGAAAATTTACCTCAAATTCTATTTAACTTTGAAGTCACACACTCCCCAAAATCTCGTTTTTGAGCGTGCATTATACAGTTCAAATACATACTATAATCTTCCGATCCCACCATCGGATGATTCTCAAATTTTAATAAAATGTGTGCTCTCGAGTTGAGAATAGAATTGTACGGTTACTTTCTAATTTAACCCATTCTATTTTTGGTAGTCTCAACCACAGTGGAAAAACCCACTGAAATCCAGAGCTGTCTCCTACAGTACCCTAGGCACTAAAGGGTTAAGCTCATCATTCTCTCTTTTATCCTCCCCTTTTTCCTCCTTTCTCTTTAAATAATTGAACACTAGCCAATCAATGATTTTTGAGCCCCATGGTCTCCTAGATTATAGTTGAGTCGAGGCATTTGCTTCGACTCAACTATAATCAAGGAGACCATGAAAACATTATCCATTTGGGAAATTTTAGCATTTTTGGGGACCTCAAAGCTAGTGGTCATTCTCCTTTTTTCAAAGTAGTGTAAAGCAAATGGGACCAAGAGCTCTTTTTGGGCCAATCACAGATTTTAGAATTCCATGGTCATGGCTCTTGGTCCATAGTGTAAACCGCCCCTCATTATTGGGGGGAATGCGGAACAAGCTTCTAAGGGAGTAGCTGAAATCATTTTTCTGTTCAAAAATGGTGAGCATTCCGACACCCTCCCATATGCATTTGTGGTTGTATATTCTGGACTGGATTCGATTGGAGCAAACTGGTCTCTTTGTTGTACTTGTATCTTGGTTCACGCTGTAATTGGCTTCATTGTTCTGGATCGAGTCTGTTACTCAGGCATTATACATTTGTTAAACCCCTAAAGGACCATAAGGCCACCAGGTGGCTCGTGTTCTTTTTAGTAATTTTGAGTATGTTCTATGTAGATTCTTTTTTGTTAATTATTTTATTTTATTTTATGCAACATATATAATATTCTTCACTAATTTCAGTGATATAAAATTTGGTCTCATTCAAATTGTAATTCTCACAATATGATTGTTCAAACTTTTCATTTTAAAACCATGAATCCTTGGTCCTTTAGGGGTTAAGCTTATGATCTTCGAGGCTGCCTGATACAGTTTTTGAGGGGTCTGTCCTAAATATTGTAAATTGATTTGGTGTTATTGATAAGAATTCCTTGAAGATTCCTAATTTGAATGTTTTTGTGCAGGCACAACTTGCGCTAGATCAATATGGAGTTTATGTGTTGGAGCGATTGGTGATTCTCCACCTCGCTTCACTGTTCTATGTTATTCGCTCCGAAATATATAGGAAAGCTTAACATGTGATAATCCTGTGCTTTTTGCTAGGAGTGTCTTTGTTGGGTAATGGAAGCTGGATACCAGCTTCGTGCACATGGCTCAGAACTTGTTTGCGTCACGTGTCATGAAAGTAGTGTAACATAGTGATTACAGGAAAGCTGAATGAAATAAACAGACATCCTGTGTTTGTTTGGTTTGTGATAGGTAGAGGCAATGATAGCATCTTTATCCCCTAAACGTCCTCACCTATGTCCAATTTGGGCAGTTTTGCAAAGATGCATTATAAAATGCAACTAACATGAATATTTGAAACTTGATGTATGAATAAAGGTTATACATCTTGAATTTTAGATTCAATCTATACGGTTAGATCTGTGATTGCTATCACTAATATTTTTCTATAAATTTTGAAACATAAAATAAAAAATTATTTTGTAATTCAATTACGAATAAGATATTTACAATATGGGGATGAAATTTGTTGTGATGGCTTATAATGTAGTACTCTAGGTGTAGTGATTTTTGGAGATTTTTTGGATGCTTGATTTTATGAGTTTATTTTTTCAAGAACACTTTTAGACTAAAATCTTCAAAATTTTGGGTGAAACACTGCAACACAAAATGAGGCATAAATTTTTCAAAAATTGTTTGCTTTTCGATCCGATCACACATACATGAAGCTAACTTCCCATAAAAAATTCAGTAAAAAAATCACACTACAAAAAGTGCATGACGGATGAGAAAATGTGGATGAAATCTGTACATCATGCAAAATATGCATGGTTGGGCAGTTAGGGGTTAACCCCTGAAGGACCGGGGGGAGTTTTAGCTTAGCTCTTGTTTTCTTGACTAGCTCTTATAACAAGCTCAATTCCTCATTGGTGTGGGGTAGTTTTGACAATCGGCATGGCTCTTATAACAAGCTAATTCCTCATTGGTGTGGGGGTAATTTTGACAATCGGCATTGTTGAAATTAAAGAAGACTTACATAGCTTTTGTATGAAAAAAAGATCAACAAAATTGCACAATTTTTGAGAAAATGTCACTGCTGAGAAGATTGATGGAACTCGTTTGGGGTTTTTTGTACAGTGAGGTCTGATTTGCTTATGAATTCCCCTCTGCTGGAAGAATATTCAGAAACTTTGAATAATGTGTGTGTACTTAAGAATGATCTGATTTGGAAACTATAAAGTGTGTTGCAATCACATTGGAGCGTACTACAATATCATTACAAAGTTACACATGTATTAGTAAAAATCATACAACAAGTTACAAATATTATATAAACCATCTACCATTGAGTGCTCTCACCCTTTGCTTTAATTACAATGTCCATTCTAGCAAGCGTATTTGAAACAAGTGTTTGAAATTGTTCTTGAGATACTTGAGCCCATACTTGTGGAATGATTTGTATCATTTCCTCTTTGTCCTTCATAATCCATTTTAAAATGCCAATACTACAAAATATATTGCCTTGAAAAATGCCCCCTAGTATTTTGAATTACTTATTTGGACACTTTTTAGTGGTCGCTGATGTGTCAAATATACAAATAACAAAAAATCCATGAACGATTGGATTTTGAATTGTGCTATTCAAAGTTGGAGATTTATATTATTCATCTTCTAGAAAAAGAAAATTTCAATTTGGATATGAATGAAACGTGAAAATACTGCAAATACTTGAAAACACAATAAATACTTACAAATACAATACATGTATTATGTGGTATTTTTAGTATTTGGAAGTTTGATATCTTGTTTTCTTTTTTTGGATTGTGTTCTCTTGTTCATGTTCCTTTAGTGTATGTATTCCAATCTTGATCAATGTACCAACTGCTTTCATATTTTAAGGTATGATTTTTGTCCTAAACCGTATATGGATAAGTCACTATCACTTATAAAAATCAAAATAATAATGTGAGTCTGTTCTTGACATAGGTCATTGTTGAACCTCTTTATTTTCATATTTTGAACCTCTTGAACCCAAGTTCTATTTAACTATGAAGTCACGCACCCTCCAAAATCTCATTTGAGTGTGCATTATACGGTTCAAAGACATACTATAATCTTCCAATTCAACGGTTTGATCTTATCTAATGAAACATAAACATAATCAAATATAGTTTTCTCAAAGATATACTATAATCTTCCAATCCAACGGTTTGATTTTATCTGATGAAACATAAACATAATCAAATATAGTTTTCTCATTTGTCATTGGCTTTTTGCAGTATGGGAAGTTAGCTTCATGCATTTGTGATCTGATTAGAAAGGGGATGATTTGTGAAACTTTTATGCCTCATTTCATGTTGTAGTGTTTCACCCAAAATTTTGAAGATTTTATTGTAAAAGTGCTCTTTAAAAAAGTCAACTCATAAAATTAAGCAACCAAAAAATCTCCAAAAATCACTACACTTAGAGTATTACATTTCAACCAATCAAAAAAAAAAAAAATCGTATTAAAATTGTCAATATTTTATTTGTAATCAAATTATGAAAAAGATTTGAATTTGAAGTTTCAAATTTTAAACAAAAATATTGGTGATAGCAATTGCAAATCTAACCATATGGAGGAAAACTATGCTTATCCCTTTGGATTGCATTTTACGATGCATCTTTGCAAAACTGCCAAATTCGGAGAGGGATGTGGATGTATAGGGTTAATCTATGCTTAAATTTATACAGTTAAATACTACTAATAGTATCCACAATTTGAACAGAGAGAGATTCAAGAAAACAAATCACCCCAAAATTGTGGTTTCTCCAGAACCACCCTGGGCACTTAAGGGTTAATTGCTTTGAAGTTGTGGACATGGACCACAAAATGTGGACTTAAACGAACAAAATGAAAGGGCCAAAATTGCTCCAGAATTCAAGATTACAATTCCTGAACGTGAAGGACTTATCGAATAACAGCTCGAGCTTGTAAAGTTTGCATACAGGTGATGACCTTTAGTTCTTGAGTACAAATTACTGTCCTTTTTTGATCACTCTGAAACAGAAAAGATAAGATCCCTGGTGCACGATCAAGAAAGAGTTTAGGGTTTAGGGTTCTGGTGTTGATTGCAGTTTCGTCTCTTTACGAAGCTCCAGAATCATTCAGAATGACTGGGCTATATCACATTTATATAAATATCTGAAAACAATGATCCAAAACATATTAAATATCATTTGACTTCAGTGATCCAAAGCATCTTATGTGGGTCAGGCAAATTCTTAAAGTAGCCAATGTTAAGTAGGGATTATAAGTCATGTGACTAACAAGTAGTGCACCCACAACTCACACGAATAACAAGTTTTCAACGTCGCATTTGGTTAGTACATTCAACCCCAAAGGATTTATTAAGTATCAAAACATATGTAAATCATGTTCCTTAGGCTCATTGCAGAACACCAGAAGAAAAATAAAATGAAACTTGATACATCCCAGTGGCCGATACTACTCTCAAAGGACTACTCCCTCACTGAAGAAAGTGGGGACCTTCACTAACATCTCGGAAGTAGGTGTATATGTAGGCCGCTGTCAAACACAAATGCTAAAACTCGGGTCTGTATTCACAGGTGCCCCCTCTCACCACCTATGACCTGCCTAGCTATCCAAAGTCCTCCAAGGTGATGATGCTTACGATTTCAATATCATCAGATTACACGAAAAAGGGCTAAAAATCTTAAACAGAGGAAAAGGACAAACAAATTATGTTTTCACTCACCACTCACAAAAATTAACCTTTCATAACATAATACTACAAGCCTACTGGTATGTCCTCCATTGAGGTGAGACAATAGAAGTAAAGTCAGAAACCGCTGAGGTGTGACTGGGTTGAGCAACTACCGGAGCTGCTGGCCGGGGGAAGAGGCCAGGAGGGCGGTACAATCCAGGCGGTCGATATGGAGCAGGAGGACGACGTATTGGCGTCGGTGCGTTCACCGCTGGTGCAGGAAAGTGCGCAGCAGATCCATTCAAGTTAGCTCCTGCACTGTTGGCAGGACTCGGAACCATCATGGATGAGAAACTGGACCCAGGGACAAGAGTACCACTCATAGCAGATGGAAAGAAATCAGAAGGAAGGAAAAGAGGTCTGCCACCTCCCGAGGAGACGGAGGGGATAGAGGTCACACTGGTTGGGGTAATCGTTTGAGGACTAGTGCTGCGGAGGATGGATGAGACTGGCTGCATCGAACTCTGCTTGGGAACTGGAATTCCAGGTGGAGGCTGATCTGATGGTAAATGTCGGAAAGGATAATGTTGATTTGCTGGCTTGACAGAGCTGCCCTCAAATGCCGCTACTGCTGCTTCACTGCCTTGGTATTGAGAATTAGCAGATGAAGGTCGCGAGGGACCATCACGAAACGGATTCACCCCATTGCTTGTGTCAAGCATGGAAGTTGCAATCGACGAAGCGGAATTAGCCACTGCAGACATGTCCCATGCATTCGATGTGCCATTTTGTGGCGGCAAAGAAGGTGACGGACTGGGTGGCATTCCCACGGGTCGTATGTCTATGACACTGGACACCTTGTTATTGCAGATTGGACATAACTTCACGGCCCGAGAGCACACAGTGCAGCAGCACATGTGTGAGCAGCTCAAAAGAACCTGCATCCCAGAGCAGATAAGAAAATCGGCCAATTTGTAAATTGCGAATATCAGCGGATAAACATTTCACCTCAATGCTTTCTCAGTTTCAGGGGACACACATATCACTGATGCACAGGGCAGGTAATAACCGTGAACAACAATCACTGGGGCATATTCTATCTACTCAATCTTGTCAATGGAATAGTACTAACTTTCCAAGCAGGTAAGAAATTATACAAATATCAAAGTTCAGACATCAATTGGTTAACAATAGGAGATACAAAACGAGGAAAACATGCAGAAAGCACGAACCGTATTTGCAGCGTCTCGATTGCAGACAGCACAAATGCCAGGCTGCCGGTGAGTCCCCAGCGGCTTGACTGCTTCAGTCTGTCCACCCTGGTCACCGACTTTCTTTGGACCAGCAAATGTCGGAGAATTCTCGGGTTCTGGATTAAAGTCAAGGAAATCCGAACTTCCGTAAGGGAGTAAGCTGTGTCCGTTAGTAGAATCACGAGGGGAGTTCCCAGTAAGACTTTCATTCCCAAAGTCTCCACTGATAGAGGACTCTATCTCGTGCCTCAAGCCTGATAAACCAGTTGGCGAAGTAGTAGCATTGAATGAGTTAGAGAGGCGCAAATGGGGAGGGGCATATGAACCGGAACTTTCTTCTAAGGAAGGAAGCTGACCTAGAGAGCTGGTTACGGCACTCTGTCCAGATACTACGGCAACGTTTTTATCCCTTAAATGGGGAGGTGTGTAAGTGGAACTACCAGCCTGGCTAGGATTTGCTCGAGTATTGGCGCTGGAGGATGTACTACTACTGTTCTCTAGAACCCTGGAGGATTCTCCTGAAACACTGTGTTCTGTAGACGTTACACGAGAACTAGGAGTTGATGGTCGAGAATGAGGCATCGAAACTACTCTGGTCAAAGGCTTTTCAATGTGGTCCAATGAGAAGACACCCCCCGACGGAGCTTCCTCAGACCATGGATCAGATACTAGCTGTCCGTGAGAAGAACGAGAATATCCAGATACAGAATTCGAAGAGAGGTCACTTCTGGAATTGCTTGAACTATGATCAAGTGAACGAGCTCTCGTAACTGTGGGGACTGAAGGAGCGGAAGGAGCGGAAGGATGAAGATTGACTTGCGAGGCTTCATTAAAAAAGTGCTTTCGCATATTCTCTACACGTTCACGAAAAAGAAGAAATTTATCTCGTTCCAGAAACATAACCAATTTGTCCAACCGTTCATCCAAAGCCCTGCAATCAGCGAGTAGAGTCGAAAGATATTGAATCATATCAGCTACACAAACATAAACGGAAGAACAAACCGCCAAATTATAACTTCCAGAAGCAAATGAAATTTGGGGCAGAGGCTAACCTGCGCGTGAGAAGGCAAAGTCCAAAAGCGAATGTGTCACAACCAGCTGTGTTATCAATCAAAGAATAATGTCCAGGTGGATGAATAACTCCATTCAGAAGTTCGTCGACAACAATGAGTCGCATGTCTTCTCCAACTGAAAGAAAAACAACAGAGACCCACCCCATAACCACAAGATATGACATAAATAAAAATATTGTTCAGGCAATGTATTAAATACAACTGTAGAGTCCAAAAGACAAAAAAATGAGAACAAATGTAAAAACGAAAACACAATTTATACGACACCAAAGCACCTACCACAAGGAGTTGCAAGGCATGCTCGCACTAGCTTAAATCCAAACCCAGTTGTATCAGATGCTAGTTCTACATAGTGCCCTTGAAGGCCGAAAATAACATGCTCAGCCACCTCCTTCACCTCCAGACTGTCCCAGCAAAATAAGAGAAGTGAATTGCATGATAATTCAGTAATTACAGAGTTTAACTTTTATTCAACATTATCTCAGCGATGCCATGGAAACATGAATTAGTGTTATGCGTTTGCAGAAACAACTTTGAATCCATTGTGCTGTAGAACTCAGCACTACTGCAATGATTCAAATTGAAAATAGCTGAAACATGATGACATGTCATAGTTCTCATATTGTGCTTGAACACTCTTGTTAACAGACACTCAATAAATCTTACGGGAACACACAATTAATAAATAGAAACAAATAAAACATGATCGAACAGGGGTTGTAGGTCGAACCATTTGAAATCGACAAGGAAAATTTAAAAAAAAACTGAAAAGCGAAGAAAAAACACCGGAAAGTACTAAAAGACTAACAAGAAAGGTCAAAGGGATACCACTAACCTTAGAACACCTTGCAGTGTTCGATGAGATAGCTTGGATCCAACAAGATCACCAGACATATTTGCTAGGGCAAGGGCTGCTGTCATAGCCTCAGATTGTGGTAATGCCCATCGAATGCACTCAACAAGCATTATTCCACTCACCTGTAACAAGAAGCGACATCTTGATTAAGCATGCACGACCAAGCGTCTCATAAGGACCCACCGTTATGTTGCATACAAATAACATTAAGATTCGCCAACAATTAGCAGAACTCCCCCACATTGAAGTCCAGTCAGTAACTTTCAACTTCATCTAAGAACATTACTGTCCAGACAAGGCAGCTCTGGAGTACCCAAAAAGACCTGATTTAAAAAGCCTGAAACAAATCAACAGAATGGAGAATAAAATATAAAAGTCACGCTGCTTAACTGCACAGACAGAAACAGTATTGTCGATGATGACCTGGTGCTTAGCAATGCTGGCTAAAGACTTCGAATCAGTATGCATTTCTTCGCAAATCTGCCCCAAAATTTTGATTGCAAGCTTTGATGGAACTCGAGGCTTCTTGCCCGGAGCAGGGTTTAAAGATGTTATCATTGCCTCTACCTATCACAAACCAAACAAACACAGGATAACTGTTTAATTCATTCAGGTTCTCTGTAATCACTGTGTTACACTACTTTCATGACACGTGACGCAAAACAAGTTATGAACCATGTGCGGCTGGTATCCAGCTTCCATTACCCAACAAGATACTCCTAGTAAAAAGCACAGGATGATCACATGTTAAGCTTTCCTATATATTTCGGAGCGAATAACGTAGAAAAGTGAAGCGAGGTGGAGAATCACCAATCGCTCCAACACATAAACTCCATATTGATCTAGCGCAAGTTGTACCTGCACACAAACATTCAAATTAGGGATCTTCAAGGAATTCTTATCAATATCACCAAATCAATTCACAGTATTAGAACAGACCCCTCAAAAACTGTATCAAGCAGCCTCGAAGATCATAAGCTTAACCAAATGTATGATGCCTGAGTAACAGACTCAATCCACAACAGAGACCTAATAGTTGCTCATAAAAGACTGCACTGGCAACGACTCCTCGAACACGTAGCAAGCTTCAAATGGCTGATTAGTGTCCATAACAATTTAATAAGAATTACTTTCTATTGCAAGCATGCCCCGTGGATAACTTGCTCACAGTACATGACATGATTGCAGACACTTACCACCGACCCCCGAATACATGTGGCGACTAGATTTGCTTCTTCCGCACCTTTAACCGATACCAGCTGCATAAATTGCCAGGTCACTATGATTAGGAGCCCATAACAATCAGTGTTTGTTTGCATGACACATATCACCATCAAAAGGCAGAATTAAGGATTGACTGTACAGGTCGAACAATGAAGCCCATTACAGCGTGAACCAAGAAACAAATACATCAAACCGACCGGTTGCTCCAATCCAATCCAATCCAAAATACACAACCGCAAATGCATATGGGAGGGTTTCTGAATGCTCACCATTTTTTGAACAGAAAAAGTGCCACGATGATCTTGGGCGGCCATGACCAATCCTCTGTCCTGACAGAATGAACGGACAATGGCTGTGAAAAAGCTCTCAGCATTACCACCTTCTCCCCTATGCGTAGCAGCATACTCCAACATTCGTTGCAAAACATAATTTCCAGAAGCTGCAAAGACAGCGAACCAACAAAAACGTAGCATGGCTTGAGATACATAGTAGAGCAGGAACGGTTCAAATATTTCTACATCCGGCTCAACAGAAGAGTTTGTACAACTCATACCAACCTCCTACAAAGTCCTAGAAACTCCGTACACATTTTACGGACTCCACAATCCTAAAACATCAAGAGCAATGGAATAATAAATTCAGCTTACCATGAACGGCTAGTTTGGCTGCAAAAGGGGTAAGCATTTCTCGACAAAGTTTAGCCACTTTGTGACGCTTGGAATAAGAATCTCGTAACATGAAATCTAAATGCCTAGCACCCTGCAAAAAAGAGAATGATCCTCCATTACAAGCAATTCACCTTGCACAACATTGAGATATCAACATGCCTGCAAATCCCTTTGGCTACAGACACAGAAACCAACACGCTGAGATTGAAGATTCACCGTTCGATCCATGGCCATGCTGACTATATCGTCTGTATCTTTTAAGGGAGGTACTACGTAACCAGGTAAAAGGTCATCCATTCGAGTATTCGAGCGCAAACCGCCCCCATCACTTCCTGTAACACCTTTAGGGGGTATGTAGTCATTTCCTCCTCCAATAGATACTATTCCCCCTCGACCGTAAGGTTTCTTGATTTCAGCTACTGCCTTAGAAGCTTGTTCCGCATTCCCCCCAATAATGAGTGTGAATGATGATGATTCCGGTGGAAAAGGAGAATTAGGTGAACGACGTGCTGGAGGAGAATCTAGATAAGATTCTATTACTTGCCGACAAAATGGACATCTCACACCCTTATCAGCCTGCAAATGCAACCGCCACATCATAAAATCAAACTGAGTCATTCTGCGACCATCCTTCACAAACCTGCCTTTACGTATCCAGCTACCGAAAGAAAAATGTTTACAAGGTCCGCTCAAATCGAAGACCAATTGATACTCGAAGGCATACAAGCTACACTTCACACTTGACTACCGCAACAAACAAACGAGAAGCGCAAAAACTCCGAACAAACAACTCATTCGCAATCCGCAATAGCAAGGAAACTCAAAGAGGTACACAAATGCATACAACCTCACTAATCCTTCCGTGAGTATTCTCTGCCTTCAATTAGTGTAGGTGATTACCTTATAAACATTTGCAATACGCATTTTCTGAACGCAAGAAGCACAAGCTTTGTGTCCACATGGACTGAACCAAATATCACATGCTCCATCTTCGCCCATACATATATCACAGGAGTCATCATCGGGAATTATATCTGGCTGCGCTGACCTACCACCCGACAATTCAAGAGCTCCGGGACTTCCTGCGTTCCTCCAAACAGTTGCCATGGCGAAAACCTTCCTCTGATTCTAGCTTTCCACTATGACTTGGCGAATAGATCAATCCTCAATTTGTATCATATAGCTACAGGAGTCTGGTTTCAGAGAAACTGTGACCAAAGCCAAACACCGTATTCACGAATATGTAAACGCCGATGCAACAGTACTGAAACTCGTACCGTTCTTGTAAGGCGATCCAAGTGAGGAACTAAAAAATCTCACACAGAATCAGTAAGAGGCGAGAACTGAAAAGTCACTAGTTCCGAGCTGCGTTCGTGTTACCAATTCGAACAAGACTCTTCCAATTACTCATAAGCAGACTAGTCGTCCGATTCCGACACTTGCCATGCCTCTGGTATAAACTTTCCAAAATTTCCACGGATTAACCCTAATCATCAAAGGAAGCGCAAAGCCGCTAGTTCAAGACCCGCCGCACATGCGAATGCAATTTTTCTGGAGAATCAAGAACGAAACAAAAAGAAATTAGTGAATTCTTCACATAAGAAAATGGATTTAATGAGAAATATATACCATAACAGTCTTAATTTGCTCAAAATTACACCGTCACGGACACCTAAATCTTCAAACAAAACTCATACAAAGAACGAATGGCATAAGATCAAACGTCGCAATCTCCGAAACTAAAAACAAAACTCAGGCATCAGCAAGAAAACCGTCACGTTCTAGGAGACGAAACCAGGAACAACTAATCCTGTCTTACAATAATGGACGGCCTCGCACTAATTTATGAGCTCATCCATCCCATTCCAAACAATCCAGCAATCAAATCAAAATTAATAAGAAAAAGCCGCAATAATCTCATCATTCACCGAGAGAAAAGAAGACGAAACTTAGTACCCCTGCGATTCACTTTCTTTAACACAACGAGAGCCGCTCTTTCGCTCTCAAAGCTCTGGAACGGATTCGGCAAGTGTTTTTCTTCCAGGCAAAGCAGGCTCAGGCAACCTCGGAGCACAGAGCCACAGCTTGCGCTTCGCAAGCCTCGTCGATGGGGCTATCTCCTAGCGTCGATGTTGCTAACCCTCGTGATAGCAGCAGAGCAGGAGCAGGCCAAACGCTCAGTCCAAGACCCTTCGTCTCTCATTTTCCAGCTTCTCCGAACAGGAGGCCAGGTTCTGCCTCAGAACCGGCTTCTTGTCTGATCAAGAGGACCCGTTCTGCTTCAGAACAGGCATCCTGGCTCCAACCGGATCGCCCGTTCCGGCCCGGAACGGGCCTGCCCCACTGGACTGCATCCCTACGTGGATCTCGTTCTTATGCGCTTGTGACTAACTGGACATCGTAGCCCTAGTGGAAAGGCTGTCGATGGGAACGCGAAAGAAACTCTTTGGGAACGTACGATATGACGTGATGGACCGTCTCGATTGACCATCGGCTGATTCCAGTTCCACACGGGTCCGCGATTGGGAACGGTTGGAGAACGTGTGCGAACGGGAAGGACTTTTTGGTTCCCTTACCTGTTTCTTTCCTTTTTCTTTCACTTTGACATTAAAAAAGGGCCTAGAATTATGAAGACGACATGCTTCAGGTGATACTTAAATTAACATTCATCTGCAATGAGGATAGTGACTAATTTCGTTTTGCTTTGGCCTCTATCAGTTTTAAACTAATGTATGATAGATGAATGAACTCTTATCATTAAATGGCTAGTATGCAAGTAGAGACTATTGGGAATATTGTAGTTTATCAGCAGATTTGGCATTACAAAAATCTAAAAATACATGCTCGAAATTTCGGACTTTTTTTTTCAAGAAAACTATATTTGTTAGTGAAAATACGAATTTCAAAGAAAATTCATTTATATCTAATTTATTCTTAGAAAAAATTAAATATTAGGCAGTTGGGTGAGGAACCTGCTAGTAAATTACGATAGTTAACTTCAATTAAACAAATTTTATGGTAGTATCAACAAATGTTAATTGTATGACAACCACGGCGTAAAAAGGTGGCTTTATAAATATTGAAGATATGTGAAGGACCTTGTATTAGTTCAATGTTGTTTGATGAATGAATTATATATTAAATGAATACACATTTATTATACTCAGTAATGCCAAGAGTATAAGCAAAGGTTGATTGGGATTCAACAACTCTATATTAATTTGAGCACAAGTTTGATAAGCTTCAAGTTGATAAAATGTACAGTGGGGTGACACCGAAATTGTCCCCTTGTGCAATTCCAGGGAAAGTGCCCACACTGCTGCCAACTTTGACACCCTCCCGAGCGCTGGAAAATTGATATTTATACATGAAAGATTAGACACAAAATCATTGTTGTGTTGACAACATGTGTACCAAATTTCAAAGCTAGAAGATTGATACAAAAAAAGATATTCAAGATTTACTAACAAGGGGTAGCTATAAGAAATGTTTCACAGCTGCCAACTTTGACACCCTCCTAAGGATTGAATTTTTTTTTTTCGCTTGGGATTTTGGGAGTAGGAACATCTTAATGTTGTTTACACATGTGAAAAAACTCAAGTCCAAAAGACCCACGAAAAATATGATATTCCAAATCTACCAACATGTGTAGTTGTGAGAAACAAAGTTGCTTCACAACTTCCAACTTTGACAGCCTCCCTAGGGCTGAGAATTTGTTATTTCAATATGAAATTTTTGTCACATGATCTTTATGATGTTGATCACATGAATGAAAATTTTCAAGGCCAAAAGATACACACAAAAATAGTTATTCTATATCTACCAACGTAGTTGTGAAGCAACTTTGTTTCTCACAACTACACAAGTTGGTACATTTGGAATATCATTTTTATTGTGGGTCTTTTGAACTTGAATTTTTCACATGTGTAAACAACATTAAGATGTTCCTACTCCCAAAATCCCATGCGAAAAAAAAAAATTCAATCCTTGGGAGGGTGTCAAAGTTGGCAGCTGTGAAACATTTCTTATAGCTACCCCTTGTTAGTAAATCTTGAATATCTTTTTTTGTATCAATCTTCTAGCTTTGAAATTTGGTACACATGTTGTCAACATAACAATGATTTTTTGTCTAAACTTTCATGTAAAAATAACAATTTTCCAGCGCTCGGGAGGGTGTCAAAGTTGGCAGCAGTGTGGGCACTTTCCCTGGAATTGCACAAGGGGACAATTTTGGTGTCACCCCACTGTACACTAGAAATTTCAATGTACTTGCACATTGAGGCTTGAAATGATGGTATGAACTTAATTGAGAGCTTTGGGTAGAGAAGACATGAAGCTTGATCAAGCCTAAAGAGTCTACAAAGACAACGAAACCATTGGATGGACCTTTGGAGCTTAGTCAAACATGAAGAAAGAGATGAGAAAAATGAAGCCTTTAAGACTTAAAAGTGATAACATAGGTTACAATAGTTTTGAGGCCTCCAAAGGGCTGCAAGTTTGGCCAAAGATGGCATGCAAACCAAATATTCAAAAAATATAAAAATTATTAAATGAATTAAAAATATTTTTAGTTTTTTAGAAATTGAATCCTACGTGGCCAAAATTTGGACACGTCATATTTGGATTTAATATTTTTAAATTTTTTTATAATAATAATTTTTAAGATTAATAATTCTATAATGGTTTTATTTATTTATTTTACTTTTTATCCCAGAGTTTTATTCTTTTTGTATTAATTTTTGTGCATGAGGGTGTTGGTTCATCTCACGGCCCTTTGGAGGCCTCATAATCTTTCCAATAGAACATGTTAGTATAGTCATTGATCAAAATGTTAGGTCTTTGTCTTATAAAGTAAGATCGTTATACACAACAAAATCATAAACCAACGTCAAATTTGTAATCAAAAATGAAACAAGAATGCATAACATACACATTGTCAAATGCTATGACTTGACATTTAAATTATTTATAAAATCAAGGAGGAGTAGCTTCTGTGCTACAAAGTGTTTTCAGCCTTCAAATAGACTTAAATGCAATTTCAGTCATTAACAACCAAACGCTTGTTTTGGATGAGCGCAAGGGCTAGTGTCGGGGCACATGAAGATTCTTTGGTGGAAATTCAAGTGTGGCACAGAGGAGCTTCTCTAGCATTGGGAAGGTATAAGGTTTGAATCTCTCTAAAATTGGAGTGCACGGTGAGCAAAAAACCTAAGTGGCCAAATGATCATTTTATGGTCCTTGTCCAATTTTTACAGATTGCCAAGGGTGAAAAAAATTATAAAAAAATAAAAAAATAAAAATTCAAATAGGAAATCAAGTCCACTTTTCCATCTAATTTAAATCCAAGTTAACTTAAACTCCACCAAGGAGATTTTTTCAAAGACAAAGACCTCAATATTGTCCTAGTGTTATAAAATTTACTATTTCCCAAAACTAATGGTGTTCTCTCCTTTTAAATTTATGCATTTAGTCTTTTTGACATGATCAAACATATACATCACTTGGTGGATTTGGCATCACTCTCATTAATTATTTTATGAAGAATGACGTAGGACGTTAAACAAATAGATTCATGTGAAAAATGTTGTGGGACCTTAGATAAATAAACTCATGTGTTATGAATGAAAGGAAGATGTGGAATTTTAAGGGTGCACGAGCTACTACCAAGTTACAAAAGACTCATATGAACAAGGCCATGGAACCTATACAAATAATAGAGATGAAATGTATGCCAATTATTGCAGTTAATCTATGTGCAAATCAAGTTGAATAGTAAAAGACCAAGTGTCCTACATATTTTTTGTGGTAATGTTCAAAGTGGAGTTAGCTATCGGGGGAAAAAAAAATCACAAGAAAATGAATAGAAAGAGAAGAAAAATGATGCTCTGAAATAAGAAAAACCTAGTCCTTCACAGGTTAACCCCTAAAATTCTGAGCGACCATATTCTGGTCGTTCCACTTTTTGGGCAGCCTCGAGGGACCTCATACTTTTAAAAATTTCAATGAAAATTTCAGTGTAACTTCCAAAAACTACACTCTACATGTCGCACTTCGTTTCATGTCATTCCGATAAGTATTGCAAAAGTTATAGGCATTTGAAGTGTTTAAAGCGAGATCAGGCAACAATTTTATTTTTATTTTTTACTCTTTTTCAAAATTTCTTTTTTGATTCATGATTGGTTGATCTTTATCTACAAATGAAACTTTAAATCTACCCATTTTGAGCAATGGGATAAAAGTTATGAGGAGATCTGTTTTTTGGGCAGTTTGGACAAAAAAAACTTTGAAGCTCATTTCTAAACTCAATTTTCAATATTTTTTAATGAAATAAAAGGCATTGGGTGAAGATTTCCAAGTACAACATTCTCACCGTTAAGATTGACATTTTACAATTCCATGTCAAACTTATTAATGATTTTCTTTTTCCTTTCACTTTGTACCCACTTCTAGTAATTGTTTTATGAAAAAATTAATATGAGCTTCTTTCTTACAAGATTTTATATTTGAAGACTTAACTCAATTGTTAACATGGCCTTGCCATTCAATGAATTTCTAACCCATTCAAAAAAAAGATATTAATTTCTAAAGTTCAAATTTGTCACCGGATTGAACCCCAAAAAATCCTCTTTTGCAGCTTTGATCCTTATAATCTAAGAATCTAATGGTCATTTTGCTCTCAAATTTTGTGCTCAAATGAAAATTCAAGTTGGGTATTAGATCTTACGGTTAAATGATGAAAAAAACTAAAAAACATATGATTTCTTCTGCAACTTCCAAATGCTGCGTTTTTCATGGTTTTTGGTGAGAATACGGTCATGGAATTTTAGGGGTTAAAGTGACAGGTTTAGGGCAACCCACATTATCATTCCAGAAGTGGAACCAAAGTGGGTGGGTATAAGACTATTTACCTCATATCACAAAACAATTAGTAAGACCCTAAATGGCGAATTCTTCTTCACCTAAACTAACTCTAATGTCTGTTCTACAGTACTTACACTTACCTCTTTTGCTATCGATCGATGCCATTATACACTCAACTTCGGTCAATCAGTCAATCATTACATATTGACGGCGACCTTGAGGTAAGTTTCAAAACAACTTATGATACTGACCAGCATACCGATCACTTGAAAATGGATGCGGCCACAAAAGCTTGAAAAACCTGCACTCTGACACCCCGGAATTTCCTTGTCATTTTAGCCCAACAGATGCAGCGATGGTGATGGCGATATCAGTCAATCAGTCAATCGTTTCATCTTGACGGAGATCTCAAAGCAAGTTTCAAAATGACTTGCGTAGGACACTATTGTAATACCTTATGATAGATATGCACACCGACAGTGCTCCCTTGAAAACAGATGCGCTCGCTGCAAAAGCTTGAAAACTTGCTTGAAAACTTGCACTCTGACACCGCGTAATTTCCTTTACATTTGCGGCGATGGCGATATCAGTCTATCAGTCAATCGTTTCATCTTGACTCGTCTCAAGGCAAGTTTCAAAATGACTTGCGGTAGGACACTAACGCACATCGACAGTGATCCCTTGAAAACAGATGCGCTCGCTGCAAAAGCTTGAAAACTTGCACTCTGACACCGCGTAATTTCCTTTTCATTTGCGGCGATGGCGATGGCGATGGCGATATCAGAGTGAATTTCGACGTCCTAGGCGGGAGGAATTTCTTCCGCGCGCTGCAGAATGCGAGCAGAGGAGGGCGAGGGCTGATTGGGCAAGTTGGCGTGTTTTGGGGCACCCGGTGTGACGAACAGCTTCGGTGAGGCCATGGTGGAGCTCCTGATCTCCGGCGTACCGGACGGCGTACTCCTCGACGCGCAGAACACGCTCGATGACCCACACGGCTTTCTCCTGCAGCTGCCCTTGATACAACAAGTCCAAAATGGGTTGCACGCCCCCGCCGCGCACGAGCTCGTCCACGCCTTGTTTCACATCCACAGTGCTGGAATCCGCAAGGAGCGTGGACAGTGCGCCCAGTGCGGCGTCTCGAACGCCCTCATCGTCTTCCTTCTTCACCAGTCGGATCAGAGGCCCCACGGCCTGCGCTGCGACCAGGCAGAACGTGCCGTTGGGGCTGCAGTGGTGTCCGCCGTGCACGGCGCACTCGACGGCTTTGGCAGGGAACACGCACAGGCCGAAGAAGGAGGCGCGCTGCGGGGTGGAGTTGAAGAGGTGGCAGCGTTGCGAGAGGTGCTGCAGGCCCCGCGCCGATCGCTCCTTGATGCGCGGCGTCCACGAGCTCAGATGGACCTGGAACAGCGTGAACGCCTGGAGCTCCCGTAGCGTGTTGAGGATGGTGATGTTGGAGTTTCGTGCGAAGTGGAGCAGGATTCCCAGCAGCGCCTCCTGCACTGCGATCGTGTGCTCTGCTCGCCCTGACTGTAGGCGACGGTCTCGCTGCGCACCTGTTTTGTAGTCTTGCAGCGTGCTCACTGTCCACTGCAGCATCTCCACTTCCAGCACTCGGATCACCTGCTCACAACCTCCTCTCATTAGATACCATTCAATCACTGATCTCACTTCCATGTTCACCGACATCCAATGCATCGATCGCTGAAATGGGGTCACGTTAATGTCAAGCTGTACTCTTGAATCAGAGTGACTTTTTGGGTCATATTGAAGAGCGAGAACTGACGTTGGTCGTTTGTGAACAAAGAGTCAGTCCCACAATCGAATGAAAGTGAAACAATTACAGTGAACATAGCTACATCGACTACGTAATGTGAAAGTAATGTCCTCGTTACGAGAAATACATGCCAGGATGTGGGGATGTTGTGTACGTAATGAGACTCTACGTTCACATTACTGGACGAAAGTTCAATGGCTATATTCCACTCAATTTTCACATTACCGTATTTAACCTCAATGGTTGGATTATGTACAATCAGAGTTCTTTACGTAACTGAACATAACTAAACATAACTTCAATGATTGGATTCTATTCAATTAGGGTCTTACACGTAACCAGACATCACCTCAAGGATTAACAAGGTTATGAAATATATCCATGATTAATGCGTAACCAGCTCTGACTGAGCGCAAGTGTCTTGGACTTGTTTCATTCACGAGCAGCACAATTTGTTCATAATCATGCAAGATTCATCCATGAAGGCAGCAGTTACGAGATTTTTCATCGAGGAACAAAGCTGGTTATGTATTAGATAACCGGTCGAGCCGCGTAGCAGCGAGTCGGTTATCGTACATAACCGGTTGTTCATTTTTCAATCACAACCCTTGATCTTCATGATCCAAGGATGGAAGTTGAAAGGAGAGAAGGTTATGAGTTGCAACTTGTGATGGTGATGGTGACGGGTTGCCAATGGGATGGAGCCACGTAAGCGTTGAAAAGTCAACAACCGGTTATGTCCGGTAACCCTCTTGCCGCCTCACGGCAGCTCGAAGGTTGCCTAGTTCATAGGTGCCAGCTCTACAATAAAAACGGAGCTGTATTGAGTAAAAACGAAGGTTGATGTGCACATGCATGCATACCTCGAACTCGGTGAGGGGAGTATTGGCAAGAATGGTGGCAGCCGCAAGATGCTCTTCCAATATGGGCTTCCTGTGCGGCAGGAGAAGAATCTGCTTGAGGAACTTCAGCTGGAGTGCAGAGCGCATTGCGGCCGCAATCTGTTGTCCAATGTGGACACTGAGCAGGCTCAGTAAGCGCAAGGCATTCAGTCGAGTGTTGCTGTCGACGTGCGTGACGAACATCATGAGTGTGGTCGAGCCACCGCAGTTGCCTATGTTGGCTGCTACAACACCTGCAAACACTCACCACTCAATACATGTCAGCAACGCATTCAAATGCCACAATACCCACACTTTCGGACACCACAACATTCTATAGCACTTGTCAGTTCCACTCTCCACAACAGTCACTGCAAGGAGAAGGTGTTGCTTTTCACTCAATAGGTGAGTGCGCCACTTTGCACTCACTGCCCAAGCGTTCAAGAGTTGGTGAGTGCGATTTAACACGTAGGACATGTGTCACAGTTTTGAGTGAGAAGCGACACCTTTGCTAGTAGTAAGTGCCAAGAACCCTTTTACACTCTAAGCTTGTTATTATCATAGTTACTCTCCAACATCACATTCTAAAGAATATTTGCTATGTTATTATCATAGTTACTCTCCAACATCACATTCTAAAGAATATTTGCTATGTGATTAGACAGTTTTCACATGTCAAGTTCTGAACTCATATACATAAATTACCCAAGACGTGATGTGAAAGAGTTTTGAGTGCATTCCTGACTTGACACTACTACCAAAGGTGTCGCTTCTCACTCAAAACATTGTCAGAGTTCACTGTACACACTTGTTCTATGTGACGAATCGCACTCACTAAGTCTCAAGTGCCTAGGTAGTGAGTGCCAAGTGGCGTCGTTTGACTCACCTACCGAGTGAAAAGGACACCTTCTCCTTGTAGTGTGAGCCCTTTAATATCTAGTAATAAAATGTTGTATTTGTTCTTTGAAATTCGAATGTGAAGAGTACCATGTGCGTGTTTTCTATAGAGAATGCAAGTATTTCATTTTTGATTGCCATCAAATGTGGACACGTAAACTCTTTCAACTGCTATTTTACTATGTAAGTATAGAAAGTAGGTCATCATAATCGCACTGAATCTATTCCATATCATCTATTTCTAAAAGTGTTGAAGAGTTACTCATTAATACTCTAAATTGAGGACATCACATAACATTTAGTAACTTTATGCTCTTTGTCTTTCCTTGGGACTACACCTATCTAATTAGCTATTGATGAAATCTTGTTGGGTGTGAAATATACTATACCATCTACTATAGGGCATACTAGAGTGAATGTTATGAACATTAATCCTTAAACGTTGTTGTAGCCATATACTCACATATGAATGTAACCTATCAAAAGTGAACTGAAGTACGACAAAATAAATGAAGGATTTTTCACCCAATTTTTTTCATGAAGGCTCTTTCTTGGTCATGCCACCTCGTCAAGTTAAAGTAAGGTCATTTAAATCATTTTTGGATTTTATATGGGTTCACAACTACAAAAAGAGTAGTAAAAACGGTTCACCATGTAGTGTATTTTGGATTCTTTTGATTTTTCTTAAACTAAATTCAAGCCATGAAAATGAGCATTTGAGTTGAACTAACAAAATGAAGCTTACAAAGCCTGGTTTGTGCTTCATTTTGAATTTTTGAAAAACTCTAAAATTGAGTGCAAGTTCGGTGGATATTACCATGGTGTAGTAGGAAAATTATTCTAATTTATTTAGATACACGGATGATTTTCATTTACCGTACTACGATATTCTTCATTGTAATTTACACCTTAAGGTAGGAGGACCCAATTCCAACAATGTAGCCAATGCCAATAATTTCTAAACACGTCACATCTAAGCACATCATAGAACCTTTACTGTTTGTTGACAAAAATGATAAGCCATGTATGGTCTACCTAGATTTACATTCTAAAATGACTACCATGTCAAGAAATTATCAGCATTGGGTACACTGTTGGAACTCGGTGCTCCTACCGAAGATATAAAAATCATAAGTTTGGAGTACATTTTGTAACTGATATGAATTTTCTTTACAATCGCTTCAAAAAATCATAGTAATTTCAAAAGTCATTGGGAGGGACAAACCTGCCACTTGGCTGGAGCAAGCCATGCTGTACAAAACGTGCAGGATCTTCTCCTTCCACAGGGAGCTTCCCGTGTGAAGAAGGACGAAGAATTTGTTGAGGATTTTCTCGGAGTGCAAGAAGTGGCCGTCTTTGTCGACGACAGAGTGCTCCCAGGAGCCCGGCACCAAGACGAGATTTGCCAGAGTGCAAACAGCAAGCTCCTTCAAATTCTCCGGCGCGGGAAGCGAGAAGATTGTCGACACAAGGTGGGCGATGGCGCCGGCGTTCACGAGCGTCTCCGCCGTGCCATCGATGGTCGACAAGTTGAAGAGCGCACCCAACGCGGCTTCCCTCGCATTGGGACTGATCGACATCATCCTCACGAGCGTCTTCCCTCCCGTCTCCGCCACGGCTTCTTTGCTCGTGCTCGTGAGGATCATCTCCGCCAAGTGCTGCGCCAGCTCCACCTGCGTGGCCTCCGGGCCGTCGCACAAGCGCGTCAGCACGGGCTGCATTCGCCCTGCCCTCGCCATTTGCAAGGCGTTCGCGTCCAGTCTCTCCATGTTCCTCAGTGTCTGCTCCGCTAGCTTGCAAACCTCGCCGTTCTCCGAGGTTGCCCCGATCAACGCCACGATGGCGCCTTGCTCCGAGCCGATGCATGTGCAAATCGCGGGGCTCAAGGAGAACTCGTGCAGGAGACCCACTGCACTTTCTTTCTCTTTCTCCGCTCCGCTGCTTAGGCTTTGCACTGCCAACTTGATCGCTCCCATCTCCACCATCACGTACTGTTGACACGGAAAAACACCAACAACAGTGTCATTCTAGGAAGTCTTTTGAGGTCAACAGCAAAAAGATTGTTGAAAAACGTGAAAATGGTGTGATTTTAGGGAGTCTTTTGAGGTCCAGACGCAAACGTGAATGGATTTTAATGGTCTGTAGTAAAGTGAGGATTTGACTCGTAAAAGAGTTACAGTACCTTGTTTTCTTGAGAGCCTGTGGCCATGCTGCGGAGAGCGGCGAGGCTTCCAGTTCGCAGGTGATGAGCTCGTGACTTTCCATGATTCCGCTGCCATACTCCAAGCACCAGAGGAATGAATCCTGCTTCCAGAAGCTTGCGACGGTTTTCGGCGCTGTCCTCCGCCATGAGATGAATTTCCTCCAGTGCATGCTCAGTCTCCTTACCCTGTTGAATGTTTGAATCGACACAAATTCAGTTGAACTTCTTAAGTAGCAAGTGGTGTAAGTTACGGCTACTGATCTTTGGGGTTGTCGACTGTCACTTGTAGAGGTGTACAACCTCCCATTGAAAAAAGTGCGGAAGAAAATTCATACTTAGTGATAAAAACCGATTGGGCTAAAATGTAGTAATGATTTGGCTCTTGTATCCAAAGGGATCTCTCGACTGAGCTGAGCTCCTAATGCAAGAGCACGATATTGGTTAGAGTGTTTGAAGGGACGGAGGTTTAGGGTTTAGGGTTTAAGATACATACCGATGCGGTAGGGTGCAAGCGAGGGGTAGCTAAACGGATTCGAATGCCCACGTTGCGCTGCTTCCAGTCCTGAATGGTTTGACGAAGAACCAGGCTGGGTTGCAGCTCCGTGGATGTCACTACCTGTCCCGACACTGGGCATGTGGCTGGCCGTCCTTCCTCTTCACACGCCCTGAACCACTTCTCTATCGCCCTGCGCTCATACGTCCGCCCAGATTGCAGCAGGAACACCGGATCTTTCATTATCTGCACAGTCACTCCGATCCTTTTTGAGCTCAATCTATGCAGCAGCTAATAAGATGGATATTGAGCATTTTGAGTCAAGACCTTGATTTCAGCTATTTCGATATAGATGTCTTTGTAACCTGATCTCAACTCCTAAACTGACCCTTGTAACCATTTCAAACAACCCTAATCGAAGATTCTGCACTATCATCACTTCACATCTATCTCAGATGTTTAGAAATAATATATGATCCTTGTAACCATTTCAAATAACCCCAATCAAAGATTCTGCACTATCATCACTTCAAATGTATCTCCTGAAGATGTTTTGAAGTATATTATATGATCCTTGTAAGCAATGCTGCAGGTGATATAGAACAAGGGGAGGAAAGCACGACGTACTTGTTTAGTCAAAGGACAGAGGAAAGTGTCGAACGGTGTAAGCGGGTCATCGTCCGCAGACTGCGCAGCGATGGTGTGCCAGTGCGGGACGCCAGCGGGCTCGTGCGTCCAAGACTGGAACATGTATTCAATGGTTTCCAGCAACCGAATTTGAGCGCGGTCTCCGCAGTCCACAAGTTCCCTTCGCAGCAGCTGGAGCTGCTCAAACAGAGCGCCTGGATTCCTGTCCAGATCAAGCCCCAACTCGTGGCCAATGTCCACAAGAATCGCTCCCGCGGACTCCGATGGCTCCTGTGATTGTGCTTCTCTCTCGAGCGCCAAGCATATGCGCTCCTCATTTGCTGACACCTGATTCACCAGCACACAAATTAATAGAAATAACGGTCGGCATGTTTTAACGCTCTTTTTTTTTTCTTTTTTTTTTCACTCTCATTGTCCACACTGTTTCAAGTGGAGTTGGGTCAACCTTGGAGTGTAAAGCATAGGTCAATTAGCTCGGGAAAAAAAACATGCCGAAAACGAGGGCAATTATTTCCGGACAGGAGTACTATTTTCTTGGAAGGTGAAAGTGGAGTGGAGCAAGAATGATGCGCCTCTAGACCTACAACAAAATTTGAAATCTTGCCCCTTCTTCAACAAAAATTTGGTTGTGACGTTGTAACCAAGAAGAAAATGAAGAACTAAGTCCAATGAAGAGGGGTTCTACTTTCGTCATTTCAAGGTCCACACCATTATGAAACATAAGCCCCACACTTGATTTTTTAATGAACATTACTAGGCTCACATTTGTTCTCACAGATCATACACAATTTGTGTCCAGGTTTCAAGACATGCATTCTTCGTCAAGGTTGATACAAATGAGTCCCATAGAAGCTGGAGAAAATTCTCTACACAAATTTGTTCATTTCAAGCTCCTTTGTATTGATGGCTCAGGGCTTCTCACATGTTTTGTACCTGCTATTTTATGCGACTGCTAGATTACAAGAATTAACCCCTAAAGATTCATGGAACTTCAAATTTTATATATCTCTAGAATCAGTGAAGAACATTGTGTTTGGTCAAGAAACAAACGAATCTCAGGAATAAAAGGAAGTCCATAGAGGACCGACTCCAAACTGTAAAATAAACCGATTTGGCTCCTTGGCCCATTAGGGACCGGAGGAGAGGAGAATGATCAGTAGTACCGAGAATTGGACTTGTTGCATTTGGCGGGCGAGGACTTCGACCTGCCTACCGACATCCAGCATTTGCGAGGAATCGCGCATTTGAGACGCCGTTTTCGACAACGAGAACTGGACCAGGCAATTCCCGACGCCATGCGTGGACTTCTGGATTTCCGTCACCACTTGGTGGCAATGCGTGAGCAGATACAACCGGCTCTTGCTCCTGCATCCAATTCATATCAAACTGTAGCCCCTCAATCTCTTTAGGACTATCAACGTATTCTTTAGACAAGCTTTTGCTACAAACTGAAGCAACAGTTTTGAGTACTACCTGCACGTCTGCAGAGGGCCTTGGAACTTGAGGAGCTCCACTTTGATGCCACTCAGCGCCGTTTGCACGCGGAGAGGCAGCTGCGGCACCTTGCCGCAGTTGAGTTGATCCAGAATGGGCCGCAGCTGCTCCAAGTAGGAACTGAATCGCAGGAAGCTGTTCTTCGCCACGGGCGCGTTCCGCGATTCGTGCACCACCTTGGTCAGCTCGCCTATCACCTCTGTCACGATGTTCTGGTTGGCGTCCGACGCCATTGCTTCTTGCAAGCCACTCCTGCATGATCGATGAGAACATTCTTTAACTCCTAAAAGGACCAAGGATTCATGGTCTTAAAGTGACAAATTTAAATGATCTTATTGTGAAAAATATAATTCAGCTTGGATCAATTTTATATCTCCGGAATCAGTGAAGAGCATTGCATGTTTTATCAAAAAACAAACAAATTTGATCAAAAGGAAGTCTGCATAAAACCTACTCAAAACTGAAAAAAAAATATGAAGCCGCATGGGGGCCTTATGGTCCGTTAGGGGTTAAGAAATATATGCGGAACATTCGTTCCGGACTTTTCGATCATTCCTCCACTGACAGCAGAAATGATGCCTCTACAGTTGATTCTCACGTTCAATTCAAGGTTTCTTTTTCTGTTGAAAACAAAGAGACTGTAGAAACGGCATCATCGAGAATCATGTTATATGTTCTGAGTTTTTGCTTTGACCTCCTAGAAATCAGTGCATTTCACAATGTCCACAATACACTATATATAGCACTGGTTTGCTTTTTGAACTCGTAGCAACCTACTCGTACTTTCTCTGAACACATTACTTCTAATAAGAATGTCTTTTTTTGAGTTTCGAGTTTCAGGGTGTTATGGACTATTTTTGAAGATTTTGAGTCACCCCATGTTCAAAATCAAGGGCAAGCTTTTGATGAAGGGCTTACAAAACCCCATGTTGGTACTAGGAGTAATTTAGAAGTCCTTGTAGATTTAACTAACCTCTTCCTTGGTAATTCAGTGGAACACTAACACCTGTCCATCTAGACCTACTGACTCAATTCAAACATTTAAAAGTATAGTAAGACATGGAGGTCCAAAGCTGATTGTGAGTTCGTTCAACACGAGAGGTTCTGTCTCTACAGCATTGGATCGTTTTTCAAACTTCCTCACATTCAATCAGAATGTAACAAAACTTCAGGCTCTCAACAAAATGAAATGTATCCCACTATTCTCAATTTTGAACCTCTCCAAAAGTTATTCTCTAGAGGCTTTTCACATTTTACCCACAACATCCGGGATCGTTCTGATGTACATACCTCTATTGAATCAAGGAATACAGATCGTCCTCAGCGGCCTCCATTTCCTGAGGCTTGAACAAATCGATCCAATTTCCGTGTTTATCGGTTGCATCCGTTATGCATCGATCAAGCCGGCTGAGTGGTCTTTCTGATCTAGAAGAGGAAAGCAAGGTCTACGTCTTGCTGTACAAGAACGATACATTCAAGTCTTCTTTTTGTCCTTTTGATACATCAACAGTCTAAAAAATTTCCAACGGTTAGAAGTTCGATGAGATCCAACTAACACACAACCGATCAAGAAACTTTGGGACCCTTCAAAACACACCGAATTTCTGCTCACAACTCAAGATTTTTTACTCGTCGACGGAGATATATATACAGACCAGATCGGAGCTTCTTCAAGTTTTTTTAAATATGAATCTCTAGAACGCAGACACAGCGGCGACTAACTTAACAACTGATCAATTGCAAGAACCTCAGTATTTGGGAAACGCCCAAGCCCACACTTTACGGAGAGAAACGAGTATTAAAACGATCATTCTGATGATGATGCTTCGACAGAGGGTGTATCTAGGAGGAGCTTGACTTTTAGAGCATCAATCGAAAAAGGAGGAGAAACGGTGCTGACTTGTTCGGGGCGACCTTTATGGCGGGAGCGGCGAGGACCCCCCCACATGCTAGCATGAAATTTTGGGGACCTGGATTAACTTAGCCCGCTCCGAGCCCAGAATAGAAAACACGCAGTAGCATCCTGCCTTGTGGGCTTTCACCCTCGAATAAATCCCCGCAACAAGAGGCTCATGTAGACGCATAATGGGAAAACGTGTGCACATCCGTCGGAGGTCGTGAATGAACCTCGCTCACCGGTTGTGTCGATCGACTGTTCACAAAACGAACCCGGCGGGTTCGTTGCAGTCCTTTCTCGTTGTGCGAGAGATCCGGATGCTTTGGAAAACCTTCAAGAGAGAAAACATTCGAGGGAGAAAACATTCAAGAGATCCGGACATATGCTTTGGGAAACGTTCAAGAGAGAAAACATTCGAGAGAGAAAACGGTTCGAGAGAAAATATTTAAGAGAAAGCATTCTAGAGAAAATATTTGAGAGAGAAAACATTCAAGAGAGAAAACGGTTCAAGGGAAAATATTCAAGAGAAAGCATTCTGGAGAAAACATTCAAGAGAGAAAGCATTCTAGAGAAAACATTCAAGAGAGAAAGCATTCTAGAGAAAGCATTCAAGAGAAAATATTCAAGAGAGAAAGCATTCAAGAGATCCGGATATATGCTTTGGAAAACGTTCTAGATTTTGTTGAAGACCCCTGAGATTGCAGCATATAGTTCAGGGCCGTTTGATCAATTAAGCAAGCTCCGGTATGAAATTCTACTGTGAGTCAGTGTGAGATGCTGCGGCTAGAATGCTTTCAAGTATGTTTGGCTAAGTTCGAACGGGGATTCCTGTGTGTAGCTGCGATTCTAGCTACTCCGGAGCTTGTCGATACCGACTCCTGATCGATGCATTGGAATGCATTCGATGTCCGTCGGTAAGAAAGTTTTCAGTTTTTGTCGGTGTCGGTGATTATCGTGGTTTGACTGTTTCAATCCAGAGTCGGTTTTGATTTATTTCAAAAGCTATCTAGACTTTGATTGTTGATGCATTGCATTCAAATATAATGCGGAAAGTGAATGGAACTTAGAAAGATCATCTCCAAATAGAGTTAACCGAAAAAGAGTGTCTCAAAGTGGAAACCCACCTCATACTCACGTTTTCAGCTCAAAAAGACGCAAAACCAGTTTATGATGAGTTGAAAAATAATTTAAAGCAAGACCTTGTGCCACCATGGAGTGTAGAATTCGTGACCTCCCCAATGCTAGAGAGTTCCCATTCGCTCCCTCAAACTAAGAGCTCTGACCATGGGGACTATTCATCAACAATAGTTGTCAGAAAATATAATTATAGAGAGGAAACTCCTCTTCAGTTTTCGGTTAACCCTTAAACGTCAAAGCAAGCCCCATGGGCTTGGTATAAAGGAATAATTGGAGAAAAAAGTTTCATTTCTCAACCAAATCAAGCGAGACTTGTTGCGTTGCAAAGCTACTAAAAAAGCACTCTAAATTCCAAATTTTCGCCTCATTTGAGAGATTGTGGAATCGTTGATAAGCAATCAAAGTTATCAAATTGAACAAGTTTTAAGGTTGGGGCACCTGAAGTTCAGCAGTGCCGCAGTGCTACAGTGCTAGCCAGCAGTGCATTGTAGAGACGTTTTTGCAATTTTATTTATTTTTATTTATTTTTTTATTTATTTTTTTGCAAAAAAAATTAGATTCTTTCCGGGCTGCCCCGTCCAGGCCCTCTTGACGTTTAAGGGTTAACTCAAATACCAGAGCTTTGAAAGTTGGGGTAATAATAAAAAGAAGGGTAACTTTTGCTCCAAAGGATTAGCATGATTAAGTGAATGTTAGCGAAAGTGCTACTACCTAGGCCATTAGGATCGACACAGCACTCGTGCTATTGTTAGCGTAACATTTTTATCACGTAACCAATAACTAGTAACCAAAGGTAATAAGAAATATAAGCTCGAAGGTCTTATGATGATTTGATTCTAAATGCTTTGATAAAATATTAATGTTTTCAAATGCAAACAGAGTTATCCATAAATAGCTACTTAAAGAGGAAGAAAAAGAGGAAGTAAGGAGAATCTCTTTTGTTAATTAGCTTTGTAGCTTGCTGGTAGGGTTGGGTTTTCCCCGTTGGGGTTTGGCTTGGACTGGTTTTTGCTTTTCTAGCTTTTGTTTTGTTCCTTTCCCCTCTTAGTCTTAGGACATTGTTTGTGTTGGTCATTTAGTGTCGCTTTTTGTGCCCCGACCGTGAGGTTTTATATTTCTACGTTTTTGCGCCTCTTTAATCCCCAGATTTCAAGTTTTCAACTCAAAACACCATAAAAAAGAAGCACATTGGAGTTTCACCTTAGATCTAGATATTGATAATGAAACCACATCAGGAATTTCAGACCCCAGTGATTCTGCACAATTTCAGTGCGTTTATCGTTAAACACTGATTCTGCACGTCATACGTGCGTTTAGAAGTGTCGTTATGATACGGAAGTGACATGCATTACTAAGATGTCGATGCAGTGTCTTTTCAATGATTATCAAAAAAGTGAAGTTTCCGCACGAAAGTCGTGCTTGACGGAATCCGTGCGTTAATTGTGTATATACATTACATGGCTAATAAGACACGGATTATATGCGGTTGCTTTGAATGGGGATCTAGTATTGTATACATATCATTTCAACGCCTTTTATAATATTCGTGAGATTTCAGCATCTATCATAATGCAAATTATTTTCGTACGACATCCGTGTTCAATATTTTAATTTTTTGGAATCTTTTGGAATCTTTTCAGAATATTTTTATATTATTTTGACAGATTTTGAAATATTCTAAGAATCTTCTTTAAATTATACTTACGGTTTAATTTCCCAAAACATTTTTAGATTTACATTTATAAAGTTTAGAAGCAATACACATTAAAATTTCAAAGAAATAACATTTTATATTTTTAGAATTCAAATTTGGTATTATTGGTTATCATTGTACTTTTCATCGTGAGCAAAAAAAATTGTACAAAAAAGGACAACATTACTTTTTCAAAATAGAAAAATTTGTAACACAAGACAATGTAGAGGTGTTGTTTTTTTGAAAGTTTTCTCTAAGCAAAGTTTAATTTGGATTGGCACGATTCAAATTGGGTTTGAAAGGATACTTGATTTCCTATTAGAAAAAAATGATAGTTCAATTTAGTTTTAATTTTATTAGTCTTGGGTAGCTCATAAAAGGGGGCATCGATCAAAACATGATCTCTCAAAGCATTGCGAGTTAAATTGGGTTTAAAAACAAACTTTCTTTGAACTCAATTTGAGCAACTTTTCAAAAATAAAATTGCATGAGCTCTCAATTGCTTGCCACAACATTTAAACAATTCAATTTTTTTTAGGTCTAGAAAAAAGCTTGTATAGTGGAATGCAAACAAAATTTGGAATAAAATATTTTTTTACGGTGCTAAAAACATCTAAAATCTACTGAACATAAAAAACAGCTCAGAGCCTTTAAGGTTTTGGGAAAACAAAAACAAAATTAAAAAAAATATGAATTTTTTTCTAGATATAAAAAATGCTTGCATAATCTACTGCAAAAAAGAATTGGAATTTTGTTTTACATTGCAAAAAAACATCCAAAGTCCGTTTAAAAAAAATAGCTCACAGCCACCACGATTTTGGCAAAAAATAAATAAATTCAATATATTATGAAGAAAATACTAGATATAGAAAAAGTCCTGCATAATCTAGTGCAAAAAAAATTTGGAAAAAAAGTTTTTTTCACATAGTTAAAACATTCAAAGTCCGCTGGAAAAAAAACAGCTCACAGCCATGATCTGCCATCACGATTTTGGCCAAAAAAAAAAATCAAAATATTATGAAATTTTTTGTAGATGTAGAAAATGCCCTACATGTTGTAGTGCAAAAAAAAAATTTGAAAAAAGAATTATATAGACATGGCAAAAAATTGCCAATGGTTTCATTCTTTTATAATTATCAAAATCGTTCCGTTTTTTGTATCAAGTGTTTGAGGTGGTTTGGAGCTTTGTTTGCAACCGAGAGGTCTTAAGTTCAAATCCTTCCGTCGGCAATAGAGCTTGGGAAGCAGTGGCGTGTCCGACCGTGGGTTTAGGCAATTTGTGTGTAGTTGAAGCGGGTAGAGAGGAAAATTATTATTTTTTTATTTTATTTTATTTTATATTTTTTAATAATATTATTTTGATTAAATTTAGATATAGAAAGAAAAAAATCTAGATATGGAAAAGATGATGTCGCACGAAAAACGCACTGAATGAGTGTAGTTTTAAAGACGATTAAAACACGACATTTGACAACGATACAGAGTGAAGAATTCACACGTTTTCGATAGATGTATCAACCGTGTCGAATTAGTACTATATCCATTTGTACGAACGTGATGTCATATCAGTGTAGTTGCGATGAATGACGCAACGATGCGGAATCCGTGCGAAAACTATACGAACCCTTGAAATATCGGAAATCGCACTGAAATGGTGCAAAATCAGTGGGGTCCGAAATTCCTGATGCAATGAGAGCATTCTGACAGAAATGGGCCGGGAACAAAATTTGGTCTATTGTTCACATGTAGAGATTTAAATTTGAAACCTCCTATGTGCAATCACCCACCCTTCACCCGACCCACCTACCAAACAGTTGAAAAACTCTAATATTTGATGCAAAACTGATATACCATTGCACAAGAGTTGGGTCGGAGTTATAATTTGGAGTCATTGTAGAATTTGTAAAAAACCTACCAGTGTTTCTTATTTCATTCTTGATTTATACATAACTTTGTTACATGGAGCTAGGATAATTCTACACACATAAAAAAGTAGACCATATGCAAAGACTATCAGGAACTCTTGCCAAATTGTGTCCAAAATGAATTGAGATGTTTTCGATGAACAAGTCCAAAGGCGTTGCTCAAAGAATGTTACGTCTTTGCTAAATCTTAAATTCAAGTAAACTTGCATATAGGAAAAGAATATTCCTTCAGAGAGCAAGGTGGCCAAAAGAAAAAAAACTTTTTAAATTACCATACAAGAAGGAATTGCTATTCTCGGAATATCCAACAGCTTCTGGTAAGATACTACATTTGACCATGGTACAACAAAGACTGGTTTCCCTCAACACTTTCAATTCCTGTACAAAAAGATACGTAAGGTAACCGAACCTAAAAGTGACGCTTATTCAGATCTCACTTTTGTGAGTGAAAGGTACACTCTGAAATTTGACGAGTATTGCAATGCAAGTTCTTTCATATTTTTTCGACAGTCCAATAATACTCTATGGATTTTTAAAGTTAAGATTATAGTAGAACTTATTATTAGCACTAGATTGACACTTATGATGTTTCAACTCCCGTTGGTTGCCTAAAAGAATTTTTTAATTCCCATTAGTACTTTTGAAACAATTGTTGAATTCAAATACATTCTTTTCAGTGATAAATGTAGCCCAAACTCTCCATCGAACACTTTCAAAAAAATAATCACCATCGCTATACATCATGCCGCCTCAATCATACTACATAAAAAAAAATAGAAGATAATCAAACACTACTGCAAAACTTTGACACACCCTGAACATTTGTCAGAAAAGAAAACAAAAACGAGGGAAAGTGGTCAGAACCACTATTTGTTAGCACAATTTAAGCACTTGTCTCAAATAGATAGGACGGGGTTGGTTGATTGACACATAATTCCCTGCCTGTGATAACTCACTAGCAGCACCAAGCCATGTATATTACAAACACTCCTCAAATGAATTCTTCAGGAACAGAACCCAAACCACCCATTTGCAACGCAACGTTCCTCACCAACCAACCGACATAGAACTCATGGCTTGATAAAACACAAAATAAACAAACTTCATAATATACCCAACACAACAACAAAACTACCCTTGTTTTTCAGTTCCTTCCTTTTGTCTTTATCAGATACAACAATGTCTATTCCAAAAAAGGGAGAGTAGTTTTGTTCTAATGACCCTTTGCCCAGTGGGTAGTAGATCATTGTCATTACAAACAGACACTTTATTCACACCCACCCCAAAAAGGGCTCGGAATTTCTATCTAAATGTAGATGTCACATTAAGAATGTTGTCACTTTTGCGTTTAGTTACCTTAGTCTTCCTAATCTCCCATTACAAGAAGCATTACATACCTGTGTTGTGGCCTTCTTAGCTCCAAATGACACATCCAGTAGCAAAGCTCCAATTATACACATGGACTGTAACAATCAGTGTGCAATTCTCTCACTGAAGGAAATTTAGAATCCAAAAGCTCCTTTATAACACCCCCACTGTTTACAAAATTTACAGAATCTCACGCGGAATTCTTGGGAGATTCTCCTGATTGTCTTGACTCCTCAATCTGAGCAGTCAGTGCAGCAATTTGTTCCTCTGTTGGCGGGGTTTGATTTGCTTCAATGGAACGGTGAATGTCATACGTTGTGACGCTCAAAACAAGCAGCCTGCACATAGAATCTAACATGAAGATCATTCCACAATGGAAACCACAGAAAGCCGATGCTTCACGGAAAGTTAGACAAGAAACTTTGTCTTTTGAGAAAGGAGCGAAGATCGAAATAAGCATAGTCTCGTGCGAGGTTTTGGGAAAGACACCATGGTAAGTATGAGAATTCATAACTAATTCAATACAACTCCAAAACTTACAAAACGGCTTGTGTTCCATTCCATTCTCTCTTGGCAACAACCAAAAGAATTTGAGATTAATTCTCGTCACGTTAGATCCTTAACCCCTAAAGGACCGTAAGGCCCCTACACGGCTTTTGGGACTAAAAAGTGAGGAAATTCGGGTTCTTGGGCTTTGAATTGTAAGATGAGCAACAAAGAGACCCTAGCTCTTTTTGAGAGCCAAATCTGTAAGTACTTCTTGATCAGAAATTCATGAAGTGAGCGATTTTTGGTGATTTTTTTGAGTTGCACGGAGGGTATTTAGGCATCACTTCAGACCCTCATATCTTCCTCCTCACACCTCCAATTTACTTGAATGTTTTTGCACATGTTTAAAAATATGATTTATACTCACAGGAAAAATTTCAAAAATTTTGGAGTAGTTTTGAACAATCCAATTTCAGCATGTGTACAAAATACTCCAAACAAGTTCCATCAATCTTCTCAATGATGGCATTTTTTCAAAAATTGTGCGATTTTGTTGATCTTTTTTTCATTAAAAACCTACATAAGTCTTCTTTAATTTCAATGGTGCCAATTGTCAAAATTACCCCACACCAATGAGGAATTGAGCTTGCTACAAGAGCTAGTAAACAAAACAAGAGCTAAATTCAACACCCCAGTCCTTTAGGAAATAATTGCACGTTTTAACACCTAAGCGTCTAAAATGCCCAAGATGGCCATCTGCATCACTCAACTTTGCAACAGTGGCATTTTCTCATTTTATCTTGGTTTTCTGATTGCAATGCATCATTTTAAAGCTCTTATTCTAGACTACAAGATCAACACTATCGATTTGCAGTAGGGGTCCAATTACACTACAGAAGATACACAGCGGACGCTTAGGGTTCAGAGAACTAATCTTAACCCTAGGTCGAGGAACATAGTACAAAGGACAGGTTCCAGAATTAAACCTCAAAATCCTACACATCTTGTCCCCTTCCATACACGAGCGACAAGTTGAAAATCCTTCCTTAAAGCCAACTGCATCCAAGCATGACAAGAATGCAGCATTGACCTAAACAGAATCTATGCTAGCTGAAATCCGAATTCCGCAGATATGGCAACATGAAAATTTCACCGAAAATTTCACATTCACGAGGACATAAGATGTTGAGGAGTTACTTACGCTGCACCGCCTAGAGCGAGTCGGCTCACCCAAATCGGGTGCTGCGACATGTTGTTCCGCCCGCGGCAAGCAATTCCGCAAAAGATTATGAATTCTCAACCCGGAAAACTCCAGGGAAAAAAAAAGAACAGCAACAATCCGACTGCAAATGTTGCTTCGGAGAGCCTTTGTTGTGATCAATCCAGCTCTAAACGATGTTCGGAAGAGCACGACGACAAGCTCCGCACTCAGTGAAAGTGGTAATGTAGTGATCACAAAAGCAGAAACGAAGGAAGACCGGAAAGGGAAGGGTATCAGTCAGCTACCGGGTATCAATCAATACATTCTCCGGGTATGAGTTGCCACATCCGCAAATACTGCATCATTGGAGGGTGCATGGTTCAGAGTGCAAGCTTGCTCTGCGACGCGGTCCCTAGTGGCAGTGATTTTGCATAGATAATGATGTCGAATATTCTACACATTCTCCTCAAGGGCAAGGCAGAGCCAGTGAAGCTTGTAAATGTTATGCAGCCTCCTGTCACTTGTTCATGTTTTTGTATGTGAGTTGCTTAACCCCTAAACGTACCATAGAGTTTGCTAAACCAACGTACATAGAGTTTAGAGGTTTTGTGGGCTGTCATACAATAAAGGCACTTCAGATGGTGGAGCTTTCTTGGCAATCAACCATGCACTCCATGGTTTAATGGGGGGTTGGTCAAAAGTCTAGAAGAGTTTCAGAATGTGGGAAAGGCTTTGTCGATTGTCAATTATAGATAGGTTGAGGAACCTCAAATAAGTGCCAATGAATATGGATCATCTTTATTTATGTTGAAACTAATCATGACGTAGGGCAGGTTTTGAGTCTTTAGTTGTTCATGTACTCAACTTCAGATTTACGTTTTCCAACTTCAAATCTAGTTTTAGCAAGCGACGCTTTTGGAACCATTTTGCTTATTGGGAATTTACCTTATTGTTTTTGGAAAGTAGCAAGGAAGGCTGACCTGAACAGTTGCATAAATTAAAACATGAAACTAATAACATTCATGAAGTTCAATTGCAAAAAATAAGAAGAATTGCTGCACAGTTACACATTCTGCACACAATACCTCATCCTATTCACAGGCAACATTTTTATGCCCGCAGGCAATTGCTAGTAGAAAATGCCACTGCCATGCATAGTCCATGGTCCAGGCAATGAACAAGTTATGCCTTCCCAAAATAAAAACACTGAATTTTAAAGAAAGCAAATCCAATACTGTGGGATACTATTTGCTTTGCATAACAACTGATCTTACTCTCAGCTCTTTCAATGAAAAGAAGGCTCTGTAAGGGATCCCGCTAATTTGTCAAATAGCCCGAAGTTGGTTTCGGGTTGAAAGAATGGTAAAATATAAATTATGTGCGAAAAAATTCCTAAGCTGATGTTCCAAAGAATTTCTAGATGTAAATTCTGCAAAGCCAATAGATGCTACCCAGTCCTACATTTCTTGTCCACAGGAACCTGCTGTGTGGGGTGCACAATTATATCACAAATCAATTTCACCTGCACAGATTTGTCACAACAAGGCATCAATTGGCAAAGCTTTTTCTCTCAAAGGGAATGTAAAAGAAAGAGACAGAAAGAGCTAGTCATGGGCCAGAAAATCTTGGCAATTTTCTTTATTAACTAGCTCAACATAAGGTAGAGCAAACCAGAACCGTCACGAACCTAAAAAAACCACCTTATTTGTGTCATGTGATTACTTTTTATCACTATTTATCAGTGTCTCAGGTTTAAGACTTTGATGTGTACACTGGCACACAAATAGGGTAGCTTATCTTAATTTTGTCTCGTACTGATTGACCCATGTTACCAACAATAACTCATCTATTCATACACTTAATTGGCCTTCGGTAAATCATCCTATTGTGATCACTATGTATCACACTCCTACATATCCATCAAGCAGCCCAAACCAGGCCAGCTCATGGTTCTTTTTAGCAAATTTCAGTGATACTACATGAACTTGCTTTTGTTCAAATTTGTTTGTATTTTTATCAACAATTTTCTTCTCCAATTCCAGTAATGTAAACTTTGGTCCCATTTGAACTACGTTTGAAGCTGTCAGTATTAAATCATGAATACTTGGAGTAAGTGTGTAGATGCTTTAAGGTAGAGGAACTTGAAAGTAAAGATTTGTAATTTCCGCGGGTCAGTTTTACCGTGCATGGGTGGAGATGTGGGTACCTTTAAAACAGAGGACGAGACGCCCCAGAAATGAACGCGAGCTCGGAGGACGCCGACGACAGTGAAAGGAATGGAGCCACCTGCGGAGTCCTTGAGCAAGCTCAGCCCCGTTCCCTGCAACACGTCGATCTTGTCCGTGACCAGCACCACGGACATGGTGTGGTTGCTTTTGCCCGGCTGATCGATGGCCGGCACGGTGGAGTTCCCCACGAACATGTCCTTGTAGCTCACGTCCGCCTCCGTGGGGCTGTACGTGATTCGGAAGCGGTTAGGGTTTACGGCTGTCAGATTGGCCGTCATGTTCATGGACAGCAGCGCTTTCAGCGCAATCCCGTCTCGCGTCGGAGCCACCTGCACCATCACCCACATTTTCAACCTCATTTGCATTCCTATTGCTAATCTCTCACACACACAGAGCATCATGAAGCTAACTCCAGATCTTACGCTTCAGATTCCACAGTAGAATTGCATCTTGTACACTCTCTTCAACAATGTTTTAGGGGCTTCAGAAAAAGTGTCAGCTATGTATTTGCATTTTCATGAAACTAACTCCACATCTTGCGCTACGGCTTCGTAAAGAACAGCGGCCAGTCATTTACACTACTATTGATAATCTCACACAGAGAGAGAGGGAGAAAGAACATGATGCTTTCTCCAGATCTTACGCTACAGATTTCAATGATTCTCTACAGTACTCGTCCCTTCGCACAGACAGTAGAATTGCATCTTGTACAGTATGTTAAAAGGCTTCAGGAAAAGCGCCAGCTATGTATTTGCAATTTCATGAAACTAACTCCACATCTTGCGCTACGGATTAGTTCGTACAGAATGCAGTAGAATGCGCGCTCTCAATTTGAGGCGACATTGCCAGCATTGGGGTTTGAACATTCTTTGTTCTAAAACGATGTTCCGATCGGGTACAAAACGTAAGATCTGAATGATTAAATATATGCGGAGTATGACTCGTACCTTCATAGACGCGATGGAGATGTTGCTCATCTCGACGGACGGGTATTGGGGTTTCACGACGAGGTACACGGTGAGACCGACGAAGAAAAGCAGGAGGAGCAAGACGAGCACGACGAGGATCGTCCAGCAGCAACATCGCTTCCAGGGATTGTTCTTCTTCGTTGGCGGCTCGACGTTGAACTCCTCGTGGAACGAGCCATGCTTGGATCGGCTGTAAGGAGCTCGCTCACTGGCGCTCGTAAACTTCATAGCTAATTATTTAATAACACTTGTACCGCTCCACTTTCATTTTTTCAACTGCTACATTGCGTTGATCAATGCAAACTTCATAAAAAGGTTGATCGCTTCGACATTAATTGTTGAATCTGTGAAACGCATGCAGCGCCGTGGGAAATGAGAGAGGGCGCGAAGTTGAGTGCCCGGCGCGGATGGGTGGGTGACGAAAGTGTGTGGGTAAGAGGGGGAGCTAAGTTATTTCGGGAATGAGGTTGCGATGATGTCCGCCATGAAGGCCCAGAAAACTTCGGGATGGCTAAATGCGTCCCGTTTTTGCGCAACCTCGGGGATGCGCCTTGCGAGTCGCCATGCGATGCTGCCAACTCGTTCCTCGCAGATCGGCGAGCTGTGCGTGTGCTTCTGGATTCCGGCGTTGCGAGGGTGGAGCTGTCAACACTCTGATTCGTTTGTGAGAGATCTCCTGCCCGGCGTTCCGTTGCGATGGCCCATTCACACCAGTCACCCAACGTTGAGTGCGCGACAGAATCTGCGTTCGTCAAGTAAGTTTTTGGTAACTACATTGTGCTCTTGTAAAATTTTCTTTTTTTAACCTGTTGTATGCAAGAAGCTGCTACACCGTATTTTGGATGCCACAAGAAACATGCCTTGGCCAAAAGTAGGAAGAGACTATGCTTTGCCACTGCAAGAAATTGTATATTATTTTTTAAATTTGCCTTGCGACATTCCAAGAACGCAACGCAAGTGCTGGAGCTTCTTGGTGTGAATGGGCCATCATACCAAGAAGCCCCAGTTCTTGCGATGCATTCGTGGAATGGTGCAAGGTAAATATT
The DNA here is from genome assembly GCA_022496805.1 of Pohlia nutans. Taxonomy (NCBI): domain Eukaryota; kingdom Viridiplantae; phylum Streptophyta; class Bryopsida; order Bryales; family Mniaceae; genus Pohlia; species Pohlia nutans. Next base: position 7,216,602 of record CM040102.1, read on the forward strand.
GAAAATAATATAGAATTTTCTTGCGGTGTCAGAGCATTGTCTCTTCTTACTTTTGGCCAAAGTATTTGCGTTGGTAGAGCGCAAATTTTTTGTGGCACCAAAAATGCACCGATCCTTTCAACACAAGTAGATGCTAGCGTCAAAGATAGATATTAGCATGACTCAGATGTACAAGAGGTGCACATGAGAGGACCATTGCATGCATGAAATCTACCCAACAAATTTGACATATTTTCATTTGGAGGCCTCTCAAATATTATCAACATCTCCCCATCACAAGAGATTTACTCTAATTGGTAGAGGATTTAATAGGCTTGCAAAAGTGAGTTGGATGAAAGTCATCCAAGACTGTATGAGAAAGTTACAAGGCTTTGAATACATTTGTGATTCAGTTTCTGAACGCTGAGACATTTAGGGATTAAAAATAAATAAAAATTACAGGAGCACACCGTAGCTACCAAAAACTTACTCGACAAAATGCAAATTCTTTGCCGCACTCACGTTGGGTGATTGGTGTGAATGGGCCATGAACAAGAGGTTGATTCTTCCTCCCCGAGTTGCAGTAACTTAATTCTTGGTTCCATTCAAACCTTTTTAATCTGACCATAAATTCTTAACCCTTTCAACTCCAAATGCTGTACCAGTTTCAAAAATGTGTTGTAAAATGTTTAATGAATCACAAAAATGGAGTTGATATAAGGTAGAGGGCTCTAAACTTGCCACAGTTCTAAACCCGCATTATATCAAGGACAAACATTTTGAAATTTTGAATGTACCCATGGTGAAGAGCACCACTTTAGAACCCATGTCATTTCAATTTTAGAAATTCGTAACTAATTTTAGGAACATCCAAATTTTTTGATATTCTCCTTATGTTCTCATAAATTCGCAGCCTTCAAAGTGGCAGGTTTAGAGCTGCCTACCTTACAAAGAAAAGTTACAAAACTCAATGTGTAGGTTACATTTGTAGGTATAGTGAAGGGTTGCATCACAAATCAGCCAACACTGAGAATATGGATGTTCGTGCATTAAAGGGTTAATACCTTGTTCAACCACACCCTTTACATTGTAGCAACACTCTAGAGACCACTCATAATACAATCCAACTCTCCAACCCTCTTACTTAGATCACCTGAAGTTAAAAAAAAAATCTCTATGATTCCATCAATCCTCTGACAGATGCTTCATCAGGAATTTCGGACCCCACTGATTCCGCACTATTTCAATGCGATTTCCGATATTTCAAGGGTTCGTACAGTTTTCGCACTGATTCCGCATCGTTGCGTCATTCATCGCAACTACACTGATATGACACGATGTTCGTACAAGCGGATATAGTACTGATTCAACACGATTGATACATCTATTGAAAACGTATGAATTCAGCACTCTTTATAGTCGTCAAATGTCGTGTTTTAATCGTCTTTAAAACTACACTGATTCAGTGCGTTTTTCGTGCGACATCATCTTTTCCATATCTAAATTTTATTTTCTTTCTATATCTAAATTTGATCAAAATAATATTATTAAAAAATATTTTAAAAATATTAAATAATTATTTTTCTTGCTCCCCACTTTAACTACACGGAAATTGCCTAAACCCATGGTGGGGCCCACCATGGCTTCCCAAGCTCTATCGCCGACGGTGGGATTCGAACTCACAACCTCCCGATTATCAACCAAGCTCCAAACCACCAAATCACCACAAACCCTCGATGCATAGAATGGAACTTTTTTGGCAATTATAAAAGATTGAAACCATTGGCAATTTTTTGCCATGTGTATATAATTCTTTTTTCAATTTTTTTTTTGCACTAGATTATGCAGGACTTTTTCTATATATAGGATTTTTTTCATAATATTTTGAATTTTTGAATTTTTTGCCAAAATCGTGATGACAGATCATGGCTGTGAGCTGTTTTCTTTTTTTTCAACGGACTTTGAATGTTTTTAACTATGTGAAAAAAACTTTTTTTCCAATTTTTTTTTTGCACTAGATTATGCAGGACTTTTTCTATATATAAGATTTTTTTCATTATTTTTTGAATTTTTGAATTTTTTGCCAAAATCGTGATGGCAGATCATGACTGTGAGCTGTTTTCTTTTTTTCAGCGGACTTTGAATGTTTTTAACTATGTGAAAAAAAAAATTCTAAATTTTTTTTTTTGCACTAGATTATGGAGGACTTTTTCTATATCTAGGATTTTTTTCATAATATTTTTAATTTTTTAATTTTTTGCCAAAATCGTGGTGGTTGTGAGCTATTTTCTTTTTGCTCCTATGATGAAAAGTACAATGATAACCAATAATACCAAATTTGAATTCTAAAAATATAAAATGTTATTTCTTTGAAATTTTAATGTGTATTGCTTCTAAACTCTATAAATGTAGATCTAAAAATGTTTTGGGAAATTAAACCGTAAGTATAATGTAAAGAAGATTCTTGGAATATTCCAATATATTCCAAAATAATATAATTTTTTTTGAAAGATTCCAAAAGATTCCCAAAAATATATTAAAATATTGTACACGGATGTCGTACGAAAATAATTTGCATTATAATAGATACTGAAATCGCACGAATGTAGTAAATGGCATTAATATGATACGTATACGATACTGAATCCGCATGAACTAAAATCGCATGTTATCCGTGTCTTATTAGCCATGTAATGTAGATACACGATTAATGCACGGATTCCGTCAAACACGACTTTCGTGCGGAAACAACACTTTTGTCATAATCATTGAGAAGACACTGCATCAACATCTTAGTAATGCATGTCACTTCCGTACGATAACGACACTTCTAAATGCACGTATGACGTGCGGAATCAGTGTTTAACAATAAACGCACTGAAATCGTGCAGAATCAGTGGGGTCTGAAATTCCTGATGTTGAGATTTTAAGATGAATAGTAGAAAGGCTCAACATTGGGTACCAATTTCTTCATTGTAGCATGATTTGAACATGTGACGTGTGTGTTGATAGTGTCGGAACTATGCATGATATCTATTATTGTCCCTCTATTACGACATGTTTGGAATGCCCTACTTTAACCCTTAAATGTCAAGAGGGCCTGGATAGGGCAGCCCGGAAGGAATCTAAATTTTTGGAGGAAGATTTTTCTTTTTTCTTTTTTTTTAATTTTTTTTTTCAAAAACGGCTTTGCAGTGCACTACTGGCTAGCATTGTAGCAATGTAGCACTGCGGCATTGCCGGCGGAACTTCAACTGCCCCAACCTCAAAACTTGTTCAATTTGATAACTTTGATTGCTCACCAATGATTCCACAATCTCTCAAATGAGGCGAAATTTTGGAATCTAAATTGCTTTTTCAGTAGCTTTCCAACGCACCAATCCTCGCTTGATTTGGTTGAGAAAATCAACTTTTTTTCTTCATTGTTCTCTCAAAACAAGCCCGTGGGGCTTGCTTTGACCTTTAAGGGTTAAAGGTACTAGACATGGATTATTCAAAGAAACAATAATATCGTCATATTATGGATTGTCATAGTATGAATGGTAGATTGTAAAATGTCATTGTAGAAAGGGTCATTATAAAGAGGTTTGATTGTACCTAGTGGTGTACTCAAAGTTCAAGAAAAATGGACTAATAACTAACTTACAAGCAAAACCCCAAATACTCCGTCCTTTCTTTCAAAATTAGAAAAGGATGTTTTAGGATTAATAGAGGGGAATGAATAGGGAGAATCATCCTCAAGTTCCAAATTGACAAATTAAAATTAAGTTGAATTTCGTAACCTTATGAAAGAAAATTGATAAATTTTTATGAAAAGTGACACATGTATTGTATTGATTGGATGGGACCCCTAAAAGACATAAGGTGAACCATCTTATTTAAGGTAGGTGGCTCAAAACCCGCACAGCACCTTAAACCGCTCACTAGACCTATTCAAGCAGGAGGTACATTATAGCATCCAACCTCAAATTTTTATGTAATCATGGTGTACATTTTAGGGTGAGTGGTTTAGGGTACACCTATGAGTTCCCCTTTCAAAATTCATAACCAATTCAATATTAATCCAAAATTAATTATTCCAATTGGTCCAATTTCCTAAATACTTTGCACATCTTTCAAGATTGATTCCCCCTTAATAACTCCCCAATGAACCTGCCAATCTAAAATTTGAGCGGTTTATGAGCCACCTATCTTATGTCATTTAATTATTTGTGCCACTTTGTGGTCAGTATCTTCCATTTTAAATTTTCATTTATACACTACTTGCACAAATAAGGTGACTTCTGAAATGTGATGCAGATAGGGTACATTACCTTAACAACTGACGTATTTAGAATCTATTATGAATGATTCTAAAATAGAAGGGACTATCGGTGATTCTCCCCAAATCCTTCATCAACCCAGATATGGGATATCAAAGAATATAATCTCAACTTCTGACTCCAAGCAAATTGTACGTTATGAACAATGTGCCCCGAGACCATCATGAATGAAGAGTATCAGAATTCAATCTATTTGATCTTCAACTGATTACAAGATGATACATTGATTACTGTTAACATTGGCTTCTTGAAGCAAGATTATTCGTGTCAAACAGTTCATCATATGAAAAAAAAACTTCCACAACCAGAGCATCTTTAAAGAGGAAAAGAAAAGATTGGAAATACTCTAAAATAGATATTGAGGATTGGAGTACATATAACGCTCAGCCCAATCAACCGCTCCACTGCTAAGAAACAAGCACGTTCATATGACATGCTGTTTCAATAAAAAGCGCAGCCGATGTTGGTGGCTGTGTCACTAAACTTTCTCTGCAAACCGAGACCCCAGATATCTATTTGTACTGATCTTGTGAAGTAACCAAATGCCATTTCTCTCAAATGAAACCTAGGTGCAAAACTTGTGGTCTCCGATGAAAGCAAAAGAACACACTACTATTTGAAATGAAAGTCTGTAGATCTCTCTGAGTGCACTCCTGACATTTAACGAGTTTGAGGCATTTCCAAGAAAAATGAATCCTAAACCTTAATGTGATAGTAATCAGCATCAAAGAAGTGCACACGGACATATCCGTCTTCACCGCCGCTTGAGAAACTGCATTTCCACCCCGAAGTTTCACCAAATTAGTAAAGACTTAATTTTGGATGAAAGCTAAAACTTCTATCCAAAAATCCCAGTAAGCTCAATGGAAACCCTGTAGCCATAATCAAAAGACAATCACCAAATGATTTCTAATTTCTAATATGGAACAGGTAAACTAAAACAACTAAAAAATAAAAAACAAGAAAGCCACATTTACTTGCATTCAATCACTTTTCTGACGCACAAGTTACTACATATGATATGGGTGCTCGTCGCCCAGTTCTCAGCAAAAACAGTGTTGAGAAAAGTATAAATAAAATTCCCAGCATTGATAAGTAAAGAAAGTAGTGAAAAACTGGTGTGTCAAGAAGCACACCTTCTACCATCGGGATTGAAAGCAAGAGCATTAATGGGTCCAAAGTGACCCTTCACGCCACCAATTTCCTCTTCAAAAATCTGCACAACGCATGACAAGTTGGTGAATGCTGATCGCACTCTTTACATTCAGTCATGTAGCACTTCTCAGATAGACATATTCTGCGACTAAGCCTTTCGTACGAAACATCAACTCAAACTGATGCATAGTAAGAGTCATAAAGTACGGTATTGACATGATCAGCAAAGAAGAGACTGACCTTGTGGAAAAACTTAGCCTCGAACTTTCCAGCTCGTGAGCTTGTCATCGTCACTTGTGAAGCTTCTTGACCACCACCAATGACGACCTGTATCAAGGCCACAAACATATCCGAATGAGTATCCTTGAAGTCCCTTGAAATTCGATAGTCTCTGCCATATGAACTTGTCCACCACTTTCAGGCAAGCCAAAAGTATTAAATTCCTGCCAGTCTCGTCAGGAGAAGACTAAAACAATGCTAACAGCCTTACATGGTCAAGGAGAGGTGAAATTGCAGCAGCATTCACAGGTCGCTCTGTAGTGTACGTCTTAAGCACAGTCAAGGTCCGAATATCCCACAATTTTGATGACTTATCGTGAGAACCGGTAATGAAATGTGAGCCATCTGCTGATTTAGCCATCGAAGTGATAACTTTCGAGTGGCCTGTATCAGGATCACTTTCCTTCAAACACTTTCCCGTCTGCAAACAAGGCAACCAAAAAAATTGAAAAGTGCAATAAAAGAAAGTGCTGAGGTCTCAATCTCAAGTGGCTGATATTATGCTTCCAGTACTAAAAGAGTTCAGGAGTGTAAACTAAATAATTGCAGATTTTACGAAGAACCGGAGATCCAAGAGTTGAGACAAACCTCGGCATCCCAAATGCGGATGGTAGCATCTTCCCCAGCACTGATGATGGTCTTGTTGAGAGGCCCCCACATAACTCTGTTGATCCTTCCTTGTGGACCCGTGATGGTCAGAATATCCTCACTGGATTCTGCATCTTCGTAAAAGCCTCAGATATCAGAAATTGACAAGTACATAGAAAATTGCCTTGCAAACCCTAATAACCTACATTCACAGTAACTCCTCCAACAAAGTGATACAACAAAGATCTAAGAGCACAAACAGAACATCCTGAGCTATTCCTTCAGCATCTCCTTCCGTTGATACCGACAAAGAAATTTTCAGAGTACTCCCGTAAGCAACATCAAACTGACACTTTCAAAATGAAAGCAAATATTGCTCAGGCCTGGGACTTGCAGCAAAACTTTCTGATTGCGATCTCTAGTAACGTAAACGCACAAGCCAGGAGGTAATTTAACGGTTCGAAAATTTCTTCTTATCCTGAATCGAAACTGAAAGACGACCAAATTACGTACAGCATCACCGACGGTTCTTCTGCGATAAAAAGACTATTCCCTCTACCCAGAAATAATTTTCCTAGATTTTGGCATTTTAATTTTGATTTTTCAATATTTTCAGTATGATTTATACTGCAGACGTGAGCCCAGTCCTCTTCAAACGGACCGGACAATGAGAGTGACACCAAGACTACATACTGCTATTAAAGATAGCACATTTCTCGAGTACTGAGACGGATTTTTTTGGAGAAGAAAAAGAAGCGTTAAGTTAAAAGACGCCAAAAGATGGTGAGAGCACTTACGCAAGGACCGGTCAGACTCACTCCGCTTCACATGAATGGCCGACTGCTGTTCCATGAAAGGATCGGTGGTGATGACGACCATCTTGTCTCCTTCGGAAAAGCTCACAGCTCTCGCGGGCGCATCGAAGTTGAAAGAGTGCAGTTGAACACCCGTTTCGCAGTCCCACAGCTTCACAGACTGGTCGGCGGAGCTCGTTACCAACCGTGTCGAATCCCCTGAAAGCCAAGACCATAACAAATGAGACAACACGAATCCCTACACTTCGCCACCATAACTAGGGTTTCACTGAATGCGCCAGAATTTTTCAAAGACTTACTGGAAACATCGCAGCACCACACGGCTCCGTTGTGGCCACGGTAAGTGCCCAAGCGCTCGCCGTTGCTCGCGTACCACACGGTGGGCGTGTGATCCTTGGCACAAGAAAAGAGCAAGTCGCCATCTCGGTTGTACTTGAGGAAAGTGAGAGGCCTCTCGTGCCCCTTCAACAAAATCGGCCTCATGTTACTTGAATGTCCTCCTCTTTCTTCCACGCACAAAAATTAAAACGGACGCAGACGCAAAACGCAAATAACAATGAAATTTGCAGCACTCAAAGAGCCTCGAGTTCCGGAGCTCGGAAAACGCGAAAGAGAAGAAATTAGGGTTTCGTTCTGGAGGTTTTGTGTATTTAGCCACGTTGGCCCTAAAGCGAACCCACGACAGTGATCTCAAAACTGGCTAAAGTTAGCTGGATTTCTACATACAAAGAAATAAAATGAAAAATAAATAAATTGTAGCGATCATGATATAAATATGTAGCAATTTCATGAGGTAATATCCACGGATATCATCATGGTATCACCTTAATATGTCAAAGGTATTGCCGGATATTATAGAGGTATCATGAGTATTGTATGCACTCGTAGCAAAAGAAAATACCCTTTATGTGGGAGGTCGCATAATGTTCTAAATGCCATAAAGTAGTCCAGGGATCTTCACGTATCAATGTCCCGCCTTTTCAACCGTTAGACACGCAGCCCGAAGGAATCTGAACCCAAATTTCAAGTTAGGGAATACCTCTTAACCCTTAACCCTTCAGTGCCCAGCTGACCACATTATGGTCACTGCAACGTTCGAAATGCAAATAGCAGAGAATCCGTGAAGAATTTGAACTTCAGTTTTGAAGTTCAGATTTGCCCACATACATTAGACATCTTCCAGAAAAAGAAATTTTCAATTTGGAATTATACAACTATCAAAATACCTATCAACAAAACGCAAAAATACTCCAAATACCTCAAAATACAAGAAATACTTACAAATACAGCACATGTATTATGCAGTATTTCTTGTGTTTGGAAGTTTGTTATCTTGTTTTGTTTTTTTGTATTGTGTTCTCTTCTTCATCTTCCATGAGTGTGTGTAATCCGATTTTGACTAATGTACCCACTCCTGTCAATTTTCAACGTATAAAATTTTGCCTAAACCGTATATGGAGAAGTCACTTTCACTTATAAAATTCACAATAATTATGTGTGAGTCTATTTTTGATATGAAAGATTGCAACGGAGAGGTGTTGGCATAGGGCATAGCTGAACTTCTTTACTTTCATATTTGAAAATTTAACCCACATTCTATTTAACTTTGAAGTCACACATCCCCCAAAATCTCAATTTTGAGCGTGCATTATACAGTTCAAATACATACTATAATCTTCCGATCCCACCGTTGGATGATTCTCAAATTTTAATAAAATGTGTACTCTCGAGTTGAGAATAGAATTGTAAGGCTACTTTCTAATTTTGATATATTCTATTTCTGATAATCTCAATCACAGTGGAAAAACAAACTGAAATTCGGACCTCCCAGCTACAGTACCCTGGGCACTAAAGGGTTAAGCGCTCAAATGACAATTTTTTGGTTGTTGTCCAAATCTAACAGGCTCCCTGGAACAAAAAAGTATTTTTTTTGAAAAAATAAAAAATATTTTAAAATACTAAATCAAGTTTTCTTTTCATCCCAATTTGAATTATGGCAATCTGAATTAGCTCCACCCGGGAGAATTTTTCAAAATAAATCACCTCAACATTGTCTTAGTGTTATAAAATTTTCTATTTGGGGAAAGTAAGGATGATCCTTTCATCATTTCTTTTGCTTTTTTGAAGTTTACAATTGATAGTCCAACTTTAACCAATCATACTTAATTTGAACTCTAAAATTGAAAATTATAATTTATACAAATTTTCAAAGGTTAATTCTTTTAAATTCATTAAAAAAATATCTAAAGTTATTTTTGGAATTTTGACCGTACGGATGATTTGTAGAGATGATACTCTACATTTTGTGTATTAAACCAAACTTCATTAAACATATGTAAGGCATATATTATAATACATCTATATTTTGTCTAATACCCCTTGGGTTTTTAAAGGTTAAGCTTCCTCCACTGCAGGATAAGAGATTGCTCTTCTTTTAACACATTGATTAAGTTCTTCTAAGGGATGTTGGTTTGCACATTGATTACGCTCCTTTATGTCTATCAATTTAGGCAGGATGATCCGCAGTCTATCTGTTGTCGAGAATCATCTGCCATGTGTCACATAACATCACAAACTTGGCAAGTCATGTTTTTGCTATGTTTTGCGTATGTTGTTGAGATGAACAAGGGTGATTACTTTTGACATACGTTTTACATATGTTTATTGTATTAAAAACGTACGAATGACATATTACAAACATGAAAAAACACATCATGATAAAATTCACATGTTTCAAATATGTCTTTCCTACGTTTTTCTATACTAAACACACATAAAAGGTATGTCGAACGGAATCACCCCTGTTCATCTCAACAACATACATAAGATATTGCAATCCACCGTGAATCCTAAACTATAGGTTTTCATCCAATCTCAGACACGTTCACACGCGGAAGTACGTAGTGTACTCCTTTCCCAATTTAGGATGTTTATACCAGACTATACATTATATTTAGAAATAAAAAATCACCATTTTATTTATGACCATATATTTATTATGATCTCCACTGTATTTTTTTCTCAACAATACATTATTTCAAATAATTTTCAAAGATTTACCTGCACCATAGAGTTGTTGCCCCCTTTGAGACCATTGTGAATTAAGCCAGTTTGTTGAAGGTAGTTTATCTATTTATGCCTCAAAGGCATTGGTAGCAAAGTTTACCTTTGGTACCTCTTTTCATAGGCAAACTCTATAATTAAGAATGTCACATCTCAAACCCATTGCAACATATTGTATTAAAACTTTATCAATAATTTTTTAGTTTCAAATTCAAAAAGAGTTTTGAGTTTTGAGTTTTCAATTTTTTTAATGAAAATATTGGATATAGAAATGTCATATAACACCATACATATATAAAATAAATTCGAAATTTACAACATTTCAAGTTTATATTACGATAATCAATGAAGAGAACATTGCATATGTTGATCAAAAAACAAAAAAAATAAACTAAGAAAAATCCTACTGGAAACTATTTAAAAAACACATATTGCTCAATTTATGCTTTTTCATCCATTTTGGAATTAAGGGTTAAAAACGCCCACTTTATATTGGGGCCCAATTTTTTAACCAACCCAAACTTCACAAATTTCAACCAATAGGATTGCTTGAATTTGACAAATCTCTTTACACTAGGACCTAATTCAAACTTCTCCTCATCCTATGCAGTAGCAGTCTATCTGGCTCAAATCTAAAAAAAAATTGAATCAAGATTTTTCTTGAACCATTACAAACGTTTTGAGGTCTTCAAAGGGCTTTGAATCTGGCCAAAGATGCCATGCAAATATATATATATATATATATATATATATATATATATATATATATATATATATATATATATATATATATATATATATATATATATATATATATATATAAAACTTGATGTGGCTATAATTTGGCCACGTCAGATGTAGATTTATTATTTTTAATTATTTTGAATAACTTATCAAAGAATAATAACTTAATAATGATTTATTTATTAATTTATAATATTTAAAATATTATATTTACCTATAAATATTATTTAAAATTACTTTTTAGCCTGGATTTTTTATATTAAATATTCGTTTTTGTGCATGAGAGTCATAGTTGCTCTCACAATCCTCCGAAGACCTCAAAATATTTTTGATGCCAATTCGACAACTTGGACCCAAACACCTCAAATACACCTTAACTCACCATCGGATCTCACCATCCGCACGATCATCGACCCCATTACTTGTCAATTGGGTTCAAGCCAACAATGGGATTGAGCCCTAATGTAAAGTGAACCTTAAAACTACTCCAATGATGCTCTCGGACTGTGATAAGGTGGAATGTCCTAAAACCAATACTTCCCTCAATTATGACATGTACAGCTTTTTTGGGGCCACTACAGTTGAGACTCAAAACCACCAATTTCACTATTTAACCCCTAAAGGACCAAGTGTCCTAACTAGGACATTTAGAGAATCGGGTAGGTTCCGGTGAACACATTTTTAATCGAATTTTGAAGGAAATTTAATAGTAGATTCCCCAATGTGTCACGAAAGTGGGGATTCTTTTTTTTTTGAATTCCGACACCGTATGTGAAAGTTATGAGGGGAAATGTGTTTTTTTCGGGAGAAAGGGCAGCGGGGCAGTAGAGAAATAGTTGAATTTTAGGGGGGGGGCAACAAGATGGGCGGTGTGTGGAAAATGGGGTGGACTGTGGGGGGCAGAAGACCACCCCGTTTTCCAAACTCATAAATTTTTTTAAAAATAATTTTTTTTAAAATTTTAAAATTTATTTTAAACTAAAAAGTATTATTTTAAATTAAAAATATTATTTTAAACTAAAACTAAGTTCAATTTCATAATTAAAAATATTATTTAAAAATTTGAAAAATAAAAAATAAAAAATAAAAATCGTCCAATGAGGGACTACCACGTGGCAGTGTACCTTGAGAGTTAGTGGGGTCATGAACATTGGAATGGGTTGGCACTTCAATTTCCTTCCTCCACCCTTTATTTCCCCCCTAACCCCCAAAATTCTTAGAAAATGTGCTACATGTCTTCTAAAACTTGGTGAATTTTTTTTTTTTCAAAAAAAATTTCGCCATTTTGTAGAGGGTGGAATGTACTTGTGTTTCACCGCTCGGATTTGTATTTTAAATAAAGAAAGTCGAAAATACTGCAATTCCAAAAACATATAGTCTTTTCTGAACTTTTAAAACCCCCAACAAGTGCAAGGTGTGATTCAACATCCTAAACATCTCCAAACGCAACGAAAATTGGTACACAACTAAGTAACATCATATAGAATGTGAAAGTGAAGTGCGACAAGTTTCGGTAGTGAGGTTTTTTTGATGTAGCTGTGGTCAAACGCATCTGAAATTTTCGAGCATGTGTATTTTTGGGGTGTTTTTTTCCATCAAACGCAATTATCTTGCAATCCGTGCAGTCAAAATCAACGAAATTTGTTGTGTATGTTTTTCAAATAGTTTAGGACAAGATCTTACGGTTAGAAGGTAAAAAATAACATTCTTTTGGATTTTTTGCATGGGGGAGTAAAAATGGCAGCATTGGAGTGTTTTTGGAGGAAAAACACTCCGGTCCTTTAGGGGTTAAGTAAACCAATGGCATGCCAAGCATTGCAAACAAATAGTGGTGGTTTTGGGTTAGCTCATGAGTGGAATGTAAGAACAAAAAAGCGTGAACTTAGGAAATTGGTATGTGATGTATGGATCTAAGGTTACTTTCCACTTTGGAATTTTGTATAAAATTAACAAATGCGAATTAGATGTTGCAAATTCTTGTAATCCTCATCAAAACCTATTTCAAATGTGGTCATATTTTTTTTCTCAAATTTAGCACTGCCAAAAATAGGCCATATTGCTTAACCCCTAAACGTCCCAGCGTCAAGAAACTGAATCACAAATAGATTTGAAGCCTTGTAACTTTCTCATACAACCTTGGATGATTTTCATCCAATTCACCTTTGAAAATCTATTAAATTCTCTACCAATTACAATAAGTCTCTTGTGATGAAGAACTATTGATAATATTGGAGAGGCCTCCAACTACAAGTATGTCAAATTTGTTGGGTAGATTTTATGCTTGCAATGGTCTTCTCATGTAGAGATAATGTACATTTAAGCCATGCTAACATCTACTTTTGACTCTAGAATCTACTTCTGTTCAAAGGGTTGGTACGATTACGGGTTAACCCTTTAGTGCCCAGGGTACTGTAGCTCAGAGCCCTGGATTTCAGTAGATTTTTTCATTGTGGTTGAGACTACCAAAAATAGAATGGGTTAAATTAGAAAGTAACCGTACAATTATATTCTCAACTCGAGAGCACACATCTTATTAAAATTTGAGAATCATCCGATGGTGGGATCGGAAGATTATAGTATGTATTTGAACTGTATAATGCACGCTCAAAAACGAGATTTTGGGGGGCGTGTGACTTCAAAGTTAAATAGAATTTGAGGTAAATTTTCAAAAATAAAAGCAAAGAAGTTCAGCTATGCCCTATGTCAACACCTCTTCGTTGCAATCTTTCATATCAAAAATAGACTCACACATAATTATTGTGAGATTTATAAGTGAAAGTGACTTCTCCATGTACGGTTTAGGACAAAATTTTATACGTTGAAAATTGACAGGAGTGGGTACATTAGTCAAGATCGGATTACACACACTAATGGAAGAAGAAGAGAACACAATCCAAAAAAATAAAAGAAGATAACAAACTTCCAAACACAAGAAATACTACACAATACATATGTTGTATTTGTAAGTATTTGCAGTATTTTCGCGTTCTGTTGATAGGTATTTTGATAGTTGTACAGTTCCAAATTGAAAATTTCTTTATCTGGAAGGTGCGTGATGTATGTGGGCAAATCTGAACTTCAAAACTGAAGTTCGAATTCTTCACGGATTTTCTGCTATTTGCATTTCGGACGTTGTAGTGACCATAATGTGGTTTGCTGGGCACTAAAGGGTTAAGTTGGTGGTTCTAAGTTAAGACAATCAACCACAATTTTGAATGATGTCATCCAGGAAGTCCTTGAGATTCTTCACTTTACACTGAAAAAGGCAAACGGGTTCAAGGCCCGAAAAGACGGACTCTGAACAAACTCTGAACAAAATTCTGGGACTGACTGCTGGAGCTGCTTTCCTGATTTCTATTCAGAATCACTGTGGCGGATGTGCCGGTAAGTTAGAGTGCAAGCAAGAAGAACAAGAAGAAGAAGAACTTATATCTGAAATGGGAACAAGATGCATGCACTTGTGAATTGATGAGAACGCTCAAGCCTCACCAGATTGCTTGCATTACAATCACTTGCTCTTCTCGCTTGTTTTTGGGTTCCTTACAGAATCCGCTTTGTAGCAGTAGAGGCAGAGAGCCTTTGATTATTATTAGCAGATCGACAATGAACTCTTTGCAATTTTCTCACGCAATTACCGTTGCGTTTCTACAATTGCAAACTGAATGAGACCGACTGCACTTGCAGATCTACTGCAAAAAGATCATTTCTATCGGTTTTAGGGTTTTCGGATTCTAGGTCGCATTTGAATGGAGCTGGATTGGTACTCCAAGAAGCAGTTCACGTCGAATTCCGCAAGAAGAGTTGCGACATTGACCACCTTCATGGGACATGTAGGTCATCATCGATCTGCTCTGTGTTTTTTATGCTCTCTCGTGGTACAAGAATTTTGTAGGGTTTACTGGTTTTTGTAAAAGATTTTCAAGCTCCATCGATCTGCTCTGTGTTTTTATGCTCTAAGAATTTTGTAGGGTTCACTGGTTTTCGTAAAAGATTTTCAAGCTCCATCGATCTTCTCTGTTTTAGGGTTTACTGATTGATCTCTTGCGTGCAGGTAGGGTCAAGCATAATGCTGGTGAAACCGTTGTACAAAAGATTTTCCAGCTCGATCTCGTCGAAGTCGCTCCCCGCATCGGGAAACTCGAAGAAGTGGGACGTCGACGACGACGACGAGTTTCTGGATTTCCAGCCCAAGTGCATGTCGCTGGGAAGGTCACGGAAATGGGTGTTCTCACAATCTGACGAGAGAGCACGAAGGAAACAATTGCACAATTGCTTTGCATGCGTTCTTCACATTTGATCTTGATTCTGATTTGTTTAGAAACATTTTTTATAGCTACCAGTGACCATGCCTGTTAAGTAGAAACTAGAGCATGCTAAATGACATTTCACTCGCGTAGTAGTCTGTTAAGTAATTCGAATCCAAAGTCTATTCGAAAACATGATTCTCCTGCACTGTTTCTTTTCTTTTTGTGTGCATATGTTTCTCCTTGCAATATGTGCATTTACCCCTAAACGTCTGAACGTGCCTTTGCGGCCACTAGAATACGTTGTATTTTGGTTGTATTTGGAATGAATCCACACCTTCAATAAGTTTGAGTTTAGAAAAGAAGTTGAAATTTAAATCGATGCGGTTCTAATGAACTACGGAGATCTTCATTTAGAGTTTCTTGTCGGTAGCAAATCCCAATTATACGACAACGTATATACTATCCCCATGGGACGTTTAGAGGTAACTATATCTAAAAGCAACCATTTCCTTGAAGCGCCCATAGCTCAATCTTTCATAATGAGTAGATTCTGACACCCTACTGTTGATGAGAATGTGCACAATCTGAACATCAGAGTTTAGGGTCGCTTTAAGGTCAATCTATAGTCAACACTTTGGAAATTCATAACGGTATCCAAATAATGCATGCTAAAGTGCGTTGGAATCCTCTTGAACTTGCTAATGAGACCCACTAAAAATGATTTCTGTTTTATGTGTGTAAATAGGCTTAAGATATAGTTACTTAAGATATAGTTACCTTAAGCTTGTAAACTAACGGAATACATTGAAGCAGTTAGGGTTACTACTGTGAGTATTGCAGTTATGGTAGTAACAGGGCTCAATGGCTTGTTAAAAGAACTTATATGCCATTGTTGTACTAATCAAGCATTGTGTGGCCTGTTTAGGATTTTCATGTGCTTGTGAGTACAAAGTAGACAGTAGGAGGAATCCTTTAATTCATTCAAGTAAATAGAGTAATCCTTCTAAGCATGCTTTGGTTTTTCCGTTCTCAATTTCCTGCAGAATTCTTTTCTAAGATATATGTAGGGAATGGATGATCCTTTGCACTCTTCAAGTTGGCTTTTTCACAACATGGAATTGTGATATTTAATAAGTAAATAGAGAGTAATCCTTTAATTCATTCGAAGTGCGGATGCTGATCCCGGGTTATGCATGAATCTCATGAATATTGCTTGATGAAGTAATCACTCATCAATGCCAAGTACCTTCAGCTGTCAAATTGTGGATGTATATGTTGAGTTGACGGAGCATGAATGTCCGCGTCCAACTTTGGCTGGTGATCTACATTGTGCTGTTGATATTGTTTAAAGAACCCCTCAAAGCTGCCATTGAAAATGTACCAAAACTCGTCAAAAGAATTGGATGTTACGAGCGCATAGAAACGGATCAAAGCCCAACATCCAGAGAATATTATTTCCAAAACAGAGTACGCTTCTGGTGCCTCTTCTTGATGAAACTTTTTCCTTCTTGCAATGAAACTTGCTATTCAAAAAAACCAGACATAAATGTGATTGCTGAATTGGTGGTGCAATACACTTAGACTCAAACAAAATTTAATGGTTTGAATAAAAAACGAACACTTCAAGCAGCTCGTGAATTCAAGATCACGGTATAACTTATTGAATTTCAGCTAACTCGTTAAATTCCCCGACTCTAAATCCCCAATGTTAATGCAAGCATTGTACACCCATGGGCCCCATTTTTTGGAATTTCCATTTTGGGCACTCTAGGGTCTTTTTTGGGCAAATTGTTTTGCAAATACGGGGCCTACGGTCTCAATATTGATTTGGGGATACCCTTGGAAATTTTAAACCCTTGGAAGAGGGGGTTATTTTTTAAGGTGGGTTCCTACATGCACAAAATAGGGAGCAAATTTTATCCTCTTGTATTAACGTCCGGGGATTTAGAGTCGAGGGTTAAATTCCAACTTCATCCCCATTCTCTTGGTAGAAGATTTGAATGAAGGATTTCATGATATGTAAATTTCATCATCACAATCTCAAAGAATTGGATTTCAACAAGTTTGTTGAAACCACGACATTGAGGATCATGTTAACTTACAGGAAAATTCACCTGACTGGTTGGGTCTTTTTCACCAAAGTGACTCCCTTTGACGTTCAACATTTTTGTGCAGAGGTTTTGGTTTTGCTCCTCTTTGGGTGTAACTCTCTATAATATCACATTCTATAATACTCCATATTTGCTACTGTAGTGATTTCCACGTGCCAAGTTCTGAACTCATATATGTTGCTTACCAAAGAGGTGATATAAAAGAGCAACCCCTTGTGCACTTGCAGTCTCGGGCACCCGCGGAAGCTTTGATCAGGGGCACTTCACTGAAATCAACTCTAGCAGTGGAAAAGTTCAAATCTTATCTTTCCTGCTTCAGGTACCATTTTGATTGATCTTCTACAGTCAAAATCTAATCTGCCTGCAAAATGTTAACCCCTAAAAGCCCGAGGGGTATTGGACAAAACATAGATGTGTTATAATATGTGCCTTCCATATGTTTGATGAAGGTTGGTTCAATAGACAAAATGTAGAGTATCATCTTTACAAATTATCCATACGGTCAAACTTCCAACATAATCTTTAGATCATTTTTTAATGAATTTAAAAGCATTAACCTTTGAAAATTTGTATAAATTATAATTTTCAATTTTAGAGTTCAAAATTTAGTACGATTGGTTAAAGTTGGGCTATCTATCGTAAACTTCAAAAAAGCAAGAGAAATGATGGAGGAATCATCATTACTTTCCCCAAATAGCAAATTTTGTAACACTAAGACAATGTTGAGGTGATCTACTTTGAAAAATTCTCCCGGGTGGAGTTTAACTTGGATTGCCATAATTCAAATTGGGTTGGAAAGTAGACTTGATGTAGTATTTTAAAATATTTTTTATTTTTTCAAAAAAATATTTTTTTGTTCCAGGCAGCCCGTTTTTCCGGGCAGCGACCAGAAAATGGTCGCTCGGGAGCTTAGGGGTTAACAAATCTTGTTGAACCAGATTTTTTTTGCAAAACCACTTATATCCTTTATATTGAAGGGAATGTCACACAATTGCCCAAAAAAGAAACCTTGTGTTGGAATTTTTTAGTATCCTACATAGCATAACAAAGCAATGGGAGTCAAGTACACCCTTTTGCAATGGGACCACAGTCTAGTTACGATTAGAAACTTGGTTAACATGGCAATGACACGGTAGTTCCAAAATTCATGGAATATAAATGACATTCAATTCAACACTTTCATTACTTTAAAAAGTGATTTCAAATAAAGATTCTCTTTTGATCCAATTTTCAATAGGGTTCTCTGTTGCACTACTCTATTATGATATCCTATGTGTGGGTCAATTTTGGACATAATTAATTGTTTTCAAGGTGTAGAAATTGAAGAAAGCCACATGTCACATTTTTATTTCTTGCTACTACTAAAGAACATACTACTACATGAAGAAAAAAATAAGCTTTTTGTAACTTGGGTGTCAGAAACGAACCATCAGGTACGGTACTTGATTTAAATTTCTTGACTGCAACAAAAATTTACTACATTGATTATCCCATTTAGTGAAGGGGGGGTTTATAGTGCGTGTGGGAAATTAGTTGAAGGTGACTAAAAATCATTATGGTGTAAAATTGGTGTGATATGAAGATTTCAGCCACTCAGAAAAAATTTCAGCCCTCACAAATTTTGAGATTTGGTCAAATAGTGCGAGCTTCGGGAATTAGTACCACACGCATTAAATGAGATAATCAGTGTACTAAGTAACTCATTTAATTTATATTGTGGCATGGCAAGCAGTGAATCTGGAACATGGGCACTGTACCCACATCCCCAGCCCAGCTTTTGCAAAGTGAATACCACTCCTCACATCTACTGCAATGACGCCAACGTGCTCATTTGGTCCTACGAGGGATCCAACGTCGAGGTCGCTGAGCTACAAGATGGCCACTTCCCGGTGAGTGATCAACCAAAAATCTTCCGTCGAAATTCACTATTCAGTATTAGTGCTATGAAATGCTAGGAAGATGATAGATAGAAACTCCGGACCCCTTTCGAAGCTGGCGTGAATAAAGTGTTAGTTCGTCTTGACAATGAGCCAGTGCCCACCCAGACAAAGGGCCATTGGTGCAAGACTACTCTCTCCTTCCAAGAATAAACACAAAATGCTAAGAACATCATGAATTCATGTACCTATTGATGTTCATCATTTACTCAGCTTTTAGTCTTGTATTGGTTACTTATTATTTGAGTGACTATCAACAAGATTTTTTTTGTGAATAGTCACCAATTTTTTTATTTTAATGATAGTCCCAAGGTATAGAATTAAACCAGAAAAGATCGTTTGTCATGTATTACATTGAATTGATGTTATATTAATGAATTCTTTATTCACGTCAACACCAAAGTTCTTTCTCTTTCCTGTGTTACATTAAATCATGAATGATAACCAACAGTAAAATAAATTGTGTAATTATGCCATAATCACCAATTATGTTAGAAGTGCACACCAATTTTGCACTTCAAAAACACAAAATTGCATAATTATATAAGGAGGCTGATGATCACCGATCCTCTTCAATTCACAATATAATCTTCAAAAACCACATGATAAGAAGATTAATAATTACCAATCCCATGAAATTTACAATCCAAATTCATTATCATAATTTTGCACATTTCACATTGCATATGCACTTTCATTAAAAAGCAATGTGCATCACAAATTATGCCAATCTCATTTTTAACCCCTAAAGGACCGGAGTGTTTTTCCTCCAAAAACACTCCAATGCTGCCATTTTTACTCCCCCATGCAAAAAATCCAAAAGAATGTTATTTTTTACCTTCTAACCGTAAGATCTTGTCCTAAACTATTTGAAAAACATACACAACAAATTTCGTTCATTTTGACCGCACGGATTGCAAGATAATTGCGTTTGATGGAAAAAACACCCCAAAAATACACATGCCCGAAAAGTTCAGATGCGTTTGACCACATCTACATCAAAAAAACCTCACTACCGAAACTTGTCGCACTTCACTTTCACATTCTATATGATGTTACTTAGTTGTGTACCAATTTTCGTTGCGTTTGGAGATGTTTAGGATGTTGAATAACACCTTGCACTTGTTGGGGGTTTAAAAGTTCAGAAAAGACTATATGTTTTTGGAATTGCAATATTTTCGACTTTCTTTATTTAAAATACAAATCCGAGCGGTGAAACACAAGTGCATTCCACCCTCTACAAAATGGCAAAAAAAAAATTGAAAAAAAAAAAAAATCTCCAAGTTTTAGAAGACATGTAGCACATTTTCTAAGAATTTTGGGGGTTAGGGGGGAAATAAAGGGTGGAGGAAGGGAATTGAAGTGCCAACCCATTCCAATGTTCATGACCCCACTAACTCTCAAGGTACACTGCCACGTGGCAGTCCCTCATTGAACGATTTTTTTATTTTTATTTTTATTTTTCAAAATAATTTTATTTTTCAAAATTTTAAATAATATTTTTAATTATGAAATTGAACTTTTAGTTTAAAATAATATTTTTTATTTGAAATAATACTTTTCAGTTTAAAATAATATATTTTTTAATTAAAAAATTTAAAATTTTAAAAAATATTATTTTTAAATTTTTTTATGAGCTTGGAAAACGGGGTGGTCTTCTGCCCCTACAGTCCACCCCATTTTCCACACACCGCCCATCTTGATGCCCCTCCTAAAATTCAACTATTTCTCTATTGCCCCGCTGCCCTTTCTCCCGAAAAAAACACATTTCCCCTCATAACTTTCACATACAGTGTCGGAATTCAAAAAAAAAAAAATCCCCATTTTCGTGGCACATTGGGGAATCTACTATTAAATTTCCTTCAAAATTCGATTAAAAATGTGTTCACCGGAACCTACCCGATTCTCTAAATGTCCTAGTTAAGACACTTGGTCCTTTAGGGGTTAATATAGAACATGGACTTTGATGTTGATTCAATCCATAGTTGATTGAGATGATACTGAAGTGATATAACTTGTGGATGACATCTTCATTCATCCTCATTCATATAATTAATAATATGAATATCCGACATCATGGCTAGTTTCAACATAAATCAATTGATTTTTGTTTTTTTAAGACCTACCACATGTTGTCTTGTGATTGGTTTAGGACTTGCGGAGGTCACTTCCAAAAATTAAGTACTATCGTGCAAACAAGTGATTTTCAACCCCTGTATATTTTTTTATAAAGTTTAATTTACCATCAAATTTTTGAGTGTGGTCACATAATCATTATATCATTTCTTTTAAAAAAAACCCTTATTTCAATTAAATTCAAAACTAGCTCTAAAAACACAAAAACTAGCCATGTAAGATATTTATTTAATTCAAAAATTTGTAAATAATTAAAATGAATAAAGAAAATTTCCAAAAATTCGTAACATAAACTGATAAACTTTCAACATAAAAAACATCCTAAATGTTTTGTAGTTGTTTGATTGATTATTTTCAATGTAACATAAGGGGGTCAAAGATTTGTTTGCTTGTGATACGCATAAACTACATTAAGTGAACTCTTAGAGGTTGAAGATGACGTAGACCCTTCAAAATCCGACGTGGAAATCATGTGTCAAATTTGACCATCGTTATATGGTACTGGTACAGGATCAAAGGAAGCATGTGAGTTGGTTGTGGCACGCAAACCAATCTTGCCCATTTGTACATCTCGACCAAATGGATGCATGCAGGCTCTTGGTTTCCAAAGGAAACCTACTTATTGTAGGAGACTCTATAAGCTATCAGATCTTCACTACATTTCTCAACTTCTTGCGATCGGGTTACTCACACCACGTGCATAGCGACCACGGGTTTGGACGAGAAGAGATTTGTGGGGATGTTGTTCCACGTGTAATCAATCCCCGTCAAACAAAAACAACAACGATTGGATGGGTGTGGAACCCTTTCCTACAACTCAATGTCACGGTGCCTTATTTAGAAGAATGGAATATCAATACGTTGTTGTTTAATACAGGTACAATTGTTTCTCTCTAGTATGACATATTTGGGAAGCCCTAACTTGAAGGTGGCAGACATGAATTAGTCACAAAAATGACTTGTTGCATTGAAACAATACTATCGTCATATTATGGAGTGTCATTGTAAAGAGGATAGACTATATCCAAAAGGAATTATCTCTTTGTAAAGATATAAGATAAAGGGATATTTTGATACGGGTTATTATAGGTAATGCATATATTTATTGAATATATTTCACCCATTCTGATGAATACTCCCCAAAATATACTCAACTTGAATTATTTTTTAATATATTTAATTTACTGAAAATTTCTTATGTGGGTAGTAATAATCCTCTTGGCCACAGGTGCCAAGTATCGAGCAGACAATGTGTATGGTAGAGTGATCTAAAATGGAGCAGGTCCCATTATGGAGCTCTAGTAATCTTCACTCAGAGGTACATAATAGCTTCCCCATGCAATAGTGTCATGTACTTACTGCAAACATTATAGGGTGTCACTTTAGGGCACCATTTTAGGAACACCTATATTTCCAATTTCAAATATTCATAACTCATTGTAGAAGAGTCCAAAAATGATGATTCCACTTGCTCTATCTTTCTACTAATTTTCCCCATGCACAAAAATTGCTTGTACTGGTGACATCCTTGTTGATTTCACGTGCTGAAAATTGAGCCATTATTGAACACCTTACCATATTTGCGCTCTATCCAAACATTTGTTGATGTCTTGCAAGCCCGTTACCCTCACATCCTTGTCATTTTCCGAAATACGCCTCCAGGTATTAATTGAGCTTATACGCAGCTATGTGTTTCATATATTTTGATAGTAGAACGTGCACCACAAAAAAATTGTTATCTTCAACATTTTTTTCAACACCTTGGTATGGACTCAATTAAAGTGTTGAAAACAATTTCAAAAACAACACCTTTTTTCTCTTCTTTTTTTATGGAATGAAAAGGGTGAGGTAAAAATTCTGAAGCTCCTTGCAATGGTTGATTTTTATATATGAATCCATCTATTATATTAAATATAAAACCTCACAATACCATGTCAATACTCTACTTGGTATTCATCACAATATTATGTCACGAAATCATCCATATTTTTAATCTTGTTACCAAATAGTTCTCCACAGTTATCATTCTGTTTCCCAAAGGTTTTCATCATGTTCTCTTTATGTTCCCAATTGCTTCCGAAGTTCTTAAACCCAGGAATTTTGTATATAAAACAGCTATAGGGGGTCTTATACGCAGACTCATTTGAATTCCCCTATCAATGTGTACACCTAAATTCTCAATTAGCAACTTTAATCGTTCATATTTCATTTAGTACTAGGAACTAGCATTTGATCTTGGGCTCATCGGAAAGATCTCGTCGTGCACTACAAGATGCATATATCACAAGCAAGTTAAGTAAGTTTGTCCTATGGTCCTTCAATGTTAGTCCTATGGTGTTGTTCTTCAGTTCTTTGGAAACGGCATGACGAGGGCTATAAGATTAGTACCTTGTTTGCCTGATTTGAGCAAGTTTTGAGTAGCCTATGACACTTTTAGTTTTGGTAGTGTTGGAACCAACACTGGGAGATTGTAGTAGATTGTAGACAGGTTGTAACCACCAGACTAGATTGCCTTTTGTTCCGAAACCTTGGATTTAATGCAATTCTTGCGCTTTCCTCTATTGTTGTTGCATTGCGAGAGGGTGTTTGCTATAATTAATTACTAGTACATGTGGAAGGCAGGGTTGGCACTTTCATGTCAGATAATTATCAAAAGTTGAAACAATGGAGGTTAGCACTTTCAAAAGTAATTATTAAGAAATAGGCTATTAATAGCTAACACTAGATTTTTTCCAGTGGCTAAACGTTTTATTTTATTTTTTGTCTAAGATTTTTGTTGAGTGTTTTGTTTTTTTGTTTTTTTTTTTTTTCCCAGCTTTTTGTTGATTTCGACAAAATACTTAATAAATTTATTTAATCTTTCAGCATTTTTTTTGGGGAATTATTTTCTGCCAACCCTGCCTTCCACGTACAGTATATGGAACTAATTTTATTATTGATTGACGGCATGGCAGGGCACAACAATTGCGGGCAGTATCATGGACCCATTCCTGTTCCACAAGAGAAGGAGAGATTGAACTACCACTGGGGTGAATTTGCGCGCCAGAATCAACTGGCAAGGAAAATCATTGAGAAAGCAAGGTACATCTACATGGACGTGGACACCATGTTAAGCTTGCGACCTGACCAGCACATGAAGCCTCCAGGAGACTGCTTACATTATGCAATTCCAGGACCTCTGGATGTTGTTTTCCACCTCTTCTGTAATATACTTCTATTGTTTCGATACGAATTAGCGTTTGCGCCAATGACATGACATGCCAAAGCCCACATGATATGCATAATAGAGCAATGGGAGCTAACACCCTTTTGCAATGGGACCACAGTTTAATTACAATTAGAAACTAAGTTTACCAGTGGCAATGACACGGTAATCCAGGAATACAAATAGCATTCCTTTATTACTTGGAAAAGTGAAGATTCCTTTTCGATTCAGTTTTCAAAAAGGTGCCCCATTGCATTGCTCTATTATGCTATGCATTGTTTACGCCATCTATATCACTGCCTCATTGAGTAGTCAGAAAAAAAAAGAGGGTCGTAAAACTGGTATTGCGTAAAATGAATGAATCAGAGTCGTTATGAGAAGTAGTAGACCTTAAACTAGTATTTAGAATGAACCACTGTCCAAAGTTTCAAAGTTTCACTGCAGAAAGATGCCATACCAATCCAACACTCGTTACAACTCTTCTAGGCTCTCTCTCATTAATGTGTCAAAATTTGGTTGGCTAGACTCTCGGGGGATATTTTGCATAATTTCATGCCTTCTCACTAAAATCTCAGTTTCCCTCATAGAAGGGGCACTTTACATTAGGGTTTTTGGGGTCCAAGAAAACCCCAAAATCAAGAATTGTATTGGCCAAGAGTTTACTGGACCCCATGAGAATTGGACCCGGACCTTAACCCTTAAAGGTCCACACAGCCCTTTCCAACGAGTATTATACATCAGTATTCCATTGAATTTGGTATAGTTCCACACCTCCTATGGGTTTATGATCAAAGGTGAAGTTAAAATTCACATTGACATGATTTTAATGAGCTATTGGGGTCTCAATTTGGAATTTTCTATTTCCAACAAATGTCAAATATACACCAACGCATATACTATCCCCATCAGCCCTTTAAGGGTTAATGTAAAGTGGCCTTTTTGGAGTCCACTTTTGTTCAGAGTCTTACACTTTGCAGCTGAGTCTGAGAGTCTTGAGCTCCTCCAACACTTCGACTTACTCAAGTCATAAGCTCCTTTTTCCACGCTATTCATCACGGCCCAGGCCTGTGTCTCTTTTATCTCCAATGAGAGGATTGCAGGGCTACAAATGCTCATACTCCACAGCAGGCCCTTCATTGCTCTTGATTGATTGGAAATAAGATATGCTTTTAGAGGGCTGGCTGTGGTAAAGATATAACTGATCAGTTTAGGGTTTAGGGTTTAGGGTCATAGTCAGTCACACAAGATATGTTGCATGGACAACACACAAAGGATCCCGAATATGATGAGGCAGTAAAAAATCTTGGAATTGTAGGAACACTCCGCGCTCACCAACCGCACTAGTTTCTGGAAACAGGTGAACTCCTCCGGCACCAGGAATCGCTCCAGTTGCTGCTCTTCACGACTGAAATCGAACCCCTCCGGCCCATTCTGTCGAAGGTCACGGAGCTTGTAAACGACTGACTGCAAATCATGGCAAGAATTTAGGTCAGAATGGATTCACAGTAGCTTAGAAATTCAAAAAGATGAAGGTGAAAATCACTAAGTCTTGGGTACTGTAGTAGCATACAATGCCATGCTTTGAAGGTAAACAGCACCATTTTATGACACCAACCTACTATGTTGAGGAATGAAGGGATTCACGTTCAACCTTGGCAGTGAAAGTGTCCATTTGGATTTGAAAGAGATGACACTGACAACATTGGGTGCAATGAGGGTTGAAATGCTATGTTGACTTTGGATATTCTCATCCTCTGTTCATGCGTGAAGTCGTGGACAATTGACTCTAATCTAGACTGATTTTGGGGCATGTTTTTGTTTCATTTCATGATCTGCTTTGCTCAAACGATTCTTATTTGTGATCTTCTATTGCTAATCTTTTCTCCCGTTCACCATGAACCTATGTGTCTACAACCCACTCTATTTGAATCAAACTCAGCTAACTTCCAATTTGTTGATGATTTCTCAGTTTCACATCCAAGTACTTTCAACTCACAGAGCTCAAATTGTCGCGGTGACCTGAGTTACAAATTCACAAATGTTCGGTAGTAGAACCCTCATAGAAAGCATAGCAATAAATTTCTTCAAGAGGGCAGAGATTAGGGTTCCAAAAGAGTCACGATCCAAGCACCCTCTCCCTTACGAGTTCCACCAGCTTAACATCTCGGAGTTAGACCAAGAATTCATTGCTGTAAAATGACCAATTCCAGTGATGGCTCTGTTTTTTAGGGTTTAGGGTTAAGAACCTTTTTGTGAGGCTCCTCGAGGCGCATGACCTCCTGTATCTTCGCGGCGCTCTTGGTCTTGCCACGGACGCCAGCGGCGGTGACGACAGTGGCGAACAAAGACAACGAGAGCACCCACCACTTGGTGTGACACGACAGCCGGGAGGCCTGCGACGCGGCCGTCACCAACAAGCCTTGGAAGGCCGCGGAGAATCCCACCAGCTGGTAGATCTCGTTCGTCAGGCTGTTGATTCGTGCCTGCTGGCGCTCCAGGAACCTGATGCTCATGTCCATGTTCTTCTCCCACTCCTGCTCCGCCACCATCCAGAAGTGCGTGGGGTCCTGCTGCCTGATCTTCATCAGCGTGCGAATCCTTTGCTCCTCCGACGTCATCTTCCGACGCTCTTGCTGTGTCTCCGGGTCTATCTCCACCATGCGAATTACGTGCGCGTCCGGAGCGCCGTTCCTGTATAAAAACGACATGATCCTGTGAGTGCAATTTGCAATTGTGTCTCCGGGGCCATTTTGAAGAATGCTCTCTGTTCTGTGGTTCTGGAGTTTACACTCGATTGTCAACACCGTACAACAGCGTGTGCTACTTTTGCTTTGTTGTTTTTTTATTGTTTTTTCCCGGTTCGAAAACATGATCATACATAGCATAAAGTAGACGACCTGTTTCCGATCAGGCCCCCATTCACGCAATATAGGGCGACCTATTTCCGTGAAGCAGCCTGCAATATTTTTCGAATTCATTCGTAAACAGTGACGGGAACATGTTTCTTCTTAACCCCTAAACGTCACAGCGTCCAGAAACTGGACGACGAATGATTTCAAAGCCTTCTCACGTTCTCATCAACGCTTGGATGAAACTCATCCAATTTTTTGAGATTCTTCACCAAGTTGTTGTCCTATATAATGGCTGGATTTAGTCATACTAGAGTACATATTTTTCTAAAATTGCAAATGTAGAAGTATGTCAAGTCGTTGACCAAGCCAAAATTGCATTGACTCTAGTTCAAAGTGGAATCGTGAAAAATGAGGTCATAAATTTAAGAAACACAAAAATTTCAAAGTATCACCACACTTAAGAGTATCTCATTTCAAACTCATTCCAAAAAAATTTACTCAAAAAATATTGAAATTTAGTTTGTAATCGAATTTCGAAGGAATTTTTAATTTTAACTTTCAAATTTTATAATTAAATATTGGTGATTGTATTAGTGAATCGAACCGTACGGATGGAATCTAAAATTCAAGATCTAGAACTTTCATATGTATATCAATTCCAAAATATTCTTCTAAATGGTAGTTTATAATGTTTTTTCTCAAATTGTCAATTCCAGAGACACCCTGGTACGTTAAGGGGTTAATATGGAATGGTTGGCGCCGAGAATGGAAATTTGTTACCAAGTTAGTATGATATCATGTGTTCTTGAAATCTAGTTTTATAGTTCTTGGAAATAGGTCAGCCTATATTGCCAGAACGGGTTGGAGAGAATCTTCACTTTGAAAATTTGTAGTAAATTCAATATTGCCCGGAAATTTGTTCAAAAATATGTGACCTTCTTCAAATCTATTTCAAATCTATTTCCCTACACTGCAAAATTATTTGCCTATTTGTTACTCCACCGGAAGTATGCTCAATTGCTTAAGGTGATCGGAAACAGGTCGTCTACCTTACTAGCGCGAACAGAGGAATGTATGGCATTTCAGCTTCATGAAATGCTGTGCATTCAGTAGCAGTGAAGGTGGAGAATATATGGCTCATGAGCAAAAAGGCTTATGGGAAAAAAAATTCAGCCTTAACCTCTAAATGCTCAAGGGTTTTCTTGAAATGCTAAATGTGTCATAATGTCCATCTTACTCAACTTTTATGAGCTTCAATTTTTTAACATGCGTAGAACACAACAGTAAGGCAACATCCATACGGTTAAATTTTGGAAAAATGCTATGAATTATTTAATAATATCAATTTGTAAGAATTTTCTTTGAAAATTCATAAAAACTACATGTTTAGTCATTTTGACTTGGAATCAAGTATGATAGGTCAAAAAAATTGGTTTTATATGGTGGTTACCTTGTTCATGTGAGAACTAATCTTATTTGGTAGAAAACTTAAAGATTCCATTCCGGGCAGATTTTCAAAATTGTGACAATTTGAGATGCTGTCACTTCGAGGGCTTTAGAGGAAAATTGGTAAAAAAATTTCAAAATTTCTTTTTGGAAAAGATGCTCAGTTTCAATATCTACAAGTGAAAAAAAATTACGCTCAAAAATTGTTATTTTTGCAAAAGTTATGGGCGTTTAAAGTGGGTTGAACTTTTTTTAAACTCTGAAATTTTTGAGCGACCATATATGGTCGCTTAGGCAGTTAGGGGTTAAAGGTTGCTGCCACTTTGCTTTTGTTGAACACCGAAGGCTGCTTACCTTGTGGAAGTATGACGAATGTGCTATAGTAGTGGATTTTATTAAGAGCAAAACAGGCGAAGGTTATATGTTGTAAGTTGAAACTTACTTTGAATCTTCACCTGTGTACAATATATGACCCGCCTCGGCCCAAGAGGAGGCGATTTAGGGTTTTGGGGGCAGGCGTCAGGGCCAACAAAGGTAGTTGGTAGCAGGTCATGATGATGTCAGTAGGGCTAAAACAGATCCAGCCAACCTGGCAATCAGGTCACGCATCATGCGACAGTAGAAAGCATCAGGCGATTATTCCATTAATTTATTTATTTTTCCTTGGTTGTGATTAGCCACATTAAAACAAATGTAGCCACTTGGCTAAAATTTGCTCACTTTAACTTCATTGTTCAGAAGCTTTCATGCTCAATGCCTTTCCTCCATGCACTTTGCTCATCACCTTAACCCTAAAAGCCCGAGGGGTATTGAACAGAACATAGATGTGTTATAATATGTGCCTTCCATATGTTTGATGAAGTTTGGTTCACTAAACAAAATGTAGAGTATCATCTCTACAAATTATCTCTACGGTCAAACTTCCAAAAATAACTTTAGATCATTTTCAATGAATTTAAAAGCATTAACCTTTGAAAATTTGTATAAATTATAATTTTCAATTTTAGAATTCAAAATTTAGTATGATTAGTTAAAATTGGGCTATCTATTGTAAACTTCAAAAAAGAAAAAAGAAAACACGATGGAGGGATCATCATTACTTTCTTCAAATATCAAATTTTATAACACTAAGACAATGTTGAGGTGAATTGCTTAAAAAAATTCTCCCAAGTGGAGTTTTAAGAGGGATTGTCATAATTCAAATTGGAATGGAAAGTAGACTTGATGAGGTATTTTAAAATATTTTTTATTTTTTTGTTCCGAGCAGCCCGTTAGATTTGGACATCAACCAAAAAATGGTCGTTCAAGTGCTTAGGGGTTAACCCTTTAGTGGCCAGGTAACCGCTAAGTGGTCACTAGATGATTAGAAAATGAAATGTTGTAAAATTTGTGAACCATCTCAGTCTGGTGTTTGAAGTTCAGAATGATGTATAACTTCTGATTTTGCATATGATCGAAAAAAGAAAACTTGGAATCTGACTTCCTTAACTATCTAAATACCTATGTACAAAAAATCAAAATATTGCAAATACCTTAAAATACAAAAAATACTTACAAATACAACACATGTATTATGTGGTATTTATTGTGTTTGGAAGTTTGTTATCTTGTAAAAAACAATTTGAATTGTGTTCTCTTGTTCATGTTCCACGAGGTATGTAGTCCGATCTTGATCAATGTACCAACTCCATTTTTATTTTAATGTATAAATTTTGTCCTAAACGGTACATGGATAAGTCACTCTCACTTTTAAAATTCACAATAATTATGTATGAGTCCATTCTTGATATGAAAGATTGCAATGGAGAGGTGTTAGCACAAGTCATTGTTGAACATCTTCACTTTCATTTTTGAAAATTTAACCTAAATTCTATTTAACCTTGAAGTCACACACCTCCCAAAATCTCATTTTGAATGTGCATTATACAGTTCAAAAACACTATAATCTTCCAATCCAACGGTCTGATCTTAGAGCATCTACACCCATGCTCGCTAAAGATGACTCGCTAAAGGTGACTCGCTAAAATTATTCATCTATATTTGAAGAGCCTTTGAAATCATACTCCCCCACCCTTGAACGCCCCTCAAGCACGAAAAGTGCACGTCAAATAGTCAATGCACCAATCACAAGTAGAATGTCAGATGTAGAATATCAATAGAATTCAATCAACTAAATATAGATTTGGAGGGCCATTTCTTGACATGCCAAAGTTGAGAGCTAAGAGGCATTTTTGAAAGGCCCTTAGCATTTATCATCCACTTATTGCGTGTGTCATACTCTTGGCGCGTAGGGGTGCAAATGCTCTTACCAAGATGAACCGACACTTGTTTCATTAAGTTGTGCTTACATTTATACAGTTGAATACTATTAATGATATTTTGAATTTCAACAAAGATTTTTCAAAACATCACCCAAAAAACAATAATTTCCCTAGAACCACTGTAGGCAATAAAAGGTTACTCTTCCACTTGTCTACTTAGCTACCAATGAACTACTCTTGGGTGTGGAATATACGACACCATCTACTGTAGAGCCAAGGCAGGAACACTGCATACTACTGAATGTTATCATGATGTTCCTTCATGCATTAATCCTTAACTAACCGAGCATTCATTTTTTGCGAGCGTTCATTTTTTGGACGATGTACACCGGGGTGACAATCAAATTGGCGATTTTGAATTTGCAATGAAACCATTTCACTATGTCAACTTTGATAACCTCTTGAGGGCTGAAAATTTGATATTTCAACACAAATGTTTTTTTTACAAGATTGTCTCTAAGTTTAAAAATATGTGACAAATATTGAGGCGAAAGAATTCATATATAAAAAGATATTCAAAATCTACCAACATGTGTAGCTATGATAAACCATTTCACTATTGCTAAGCCATTTGACACCCTCAAAAGGGTTGAATTTGTTTTTGTTTACCATGAATTTTTTTTTTCACAAGATCTTCTCCATTCGAATAACATGTGTGCCAAATTTGAAGGTCAAGAGATTTATAAAACTGCAAAATACCAACATATGTAGTTGTGGGAAACAATGGAGGAAACCATTTCACAAATACATATGTTGGTAGATCTCCGATGTTTTTTTTTGGTGAATCTTTTGGCCTTCACATTTGGTACACACATTATTAACTTAGAGACAATCTTGTCAAAAAAATTTGGTGGTAAAATATCAAATTTTTAGCCGTCGAGAGGTTGTCAAAGTTGGTGAAATGGTTTCAGTGTGAATTCAAAAACGCCATGCTAACTGCAAATCTTGAAGGATTTTGGTGTTCCCGTAACAATAATTTACAATTGTCTGATTAACATTGAGTTAAAATTATGAAATCAAAATAAGTTATTCAAGTAATAAAATGATTCTTGAACACAATGTGTCGACTTGGTCTTTCAGGGGTTAAAGGGGTGATTGCCACTTTTCATCGATTCAAGATATGATACATTGATAAATTCATTGAAGAGCACTTTACTGCTTGGATATAGCCACTTGGAAATTTTTGAAAAACTATTGTGTGAACTGTTCGAATATCAATTTTATACAAAATTCTTTTAACAAGTCACTGCCACGCTTGGATGATAACGAAATGAAAACATTTTGGATGGATATAAAGTGTTACGCCGGATATCCCGCATAATGTCGGTTGCGGTTTGTCCCTTGTAATATAGCCTAAATTTTGCGATATCGGGGTCTCGCTAGAGGCCAATGCACGGTAGGGTCAACAAATGTTTTTGTCCCGATGCACTAAAAGTAGCAATTTTCAAATTTTTGAAAACTCATAAGCAAATATAAAGAATTAATTTTAGTGCAAAATTAATTTGGGTGGCTTGGTAATGTTACTCTTGGGTCATCAACATCAATTTTTCGTAAAATGATGATTTTATTCTCGTACATACATTAGATTCCTTAAAAGCATTGCATGTGTCAATGCACAAATGCACCCTAATTTCATTCAAATTTAAAGAAATAGATGGTATTTCATGTGATTTTAGCTATAATTTTTCATATATTCAAACATATAAAAAATAAACATCCCCAAATTTCATTTGGATTTTTTTCAAAGATAATTTGTTTCAATTCCTTAAGTATTTAAACTTTTTATTTTTTTATTTTTTTAAATTAATGTTTTATTTTTTTGTGTTTTCTAAAATATATTTTTTTCAAGTGGGAGTTTTAATGGACTTTCAAACTTAGAATTAAACATGAACAATTTAAAAAAATCAAAGCTTAGATAGAAACCCGGATTGAAATTGGTCAAACTAGTATTAAAACGGCAGTTTTGATTTTGATTTTTTTAAGATAGCTCAAATTTGATAAACTAAAATTTGAATATGGGCTTGATATATAGTTGATGTATATTCAAAGTGCATTATCTTTTGTGCCAGTGCTATACATCCTTAAAATTGGTTTAAAAACTGTTGTTTTTAATAAAAATGTACAATGTGCCTTCCATATACGGTATGTTACCAAAGTGGATAGATATCAATGATAATGGGTGCACTGAGGAACCAATATCGATTGTATTGGGTGAGCTCTTGCAACTCCACACCGCCCCGCAAAAACGAGACTAATGTCGTCCACGTGATATATACACCACGATTAGGTGTCCACAAAATGGCAATGCACCAAACTCTGCATCAACCTCCAATCCAAACTCCAAGGAAGTCATTGTTAAGAATTTAAATAACTATGATAGAACAAATATAGGGTGTCTTTTATTCCTTTGACATAAAAATTATAAATTCATAAAAGTAATATAGTGTGTTTTAAATGAATATTTTAAGAATATTTCTAGAATATGTATAGAATATACTCTAAGTAAATATGCTATAAATAGTATAATATTTCAATTATAACATAGCCCTCCATTAAATACCCTTTGTTCATTCATGTGTACCCAAAATTTACACTATGTGACTTCCCCGAGATCCAAACTCTTTAGTTTTACCAAGATTAGTTCAATTCTTGATTATTGTACTTCCTCATTATGTTTGTAGACTTGGTTGCTCAATGAGTTTTGTTCAATGATGCCTTTTTTTATTCTTCTTGTGCATTGTTACATGTGAGTTTTTTTCCCTTCCTTTGAAAATTGAAATCAATATATCACTAACATAAGTTTTATATTCTACAAAATTATGGCACACAAGTTGATATTTGCCTTCTAAAAAGGTCTTTGCTGAATTTGAAATGGATTATTAAGCTAACATTATGATACAATCTGAAATTTTTATGTTATGAATAGTATGACCACGTCTATGTTTGAATATATGATTAACCCAAGTTATCTATGATGAAGTTAGTCAAAGGCTTTGTCATGCTTTTTGTTGCTTATGTTAAAGATTTATCTAAACTAAATAAGTGTGATAAAACCTTTCGGATTATGAACTACATCTTGACTCCTAAGAAAACACTTGATAATTATCTTTTGACGATAAGCAAACATGAGAAGCATAAGAAGCGGCAAAGTGTCACTTATTCTTAAGGTTGTTTGAGGTTGGGTTCAAGAGGTTTCCTCTTAGCTCAAAGTTCTAGTTTAAAGGAACACAAGAGATTACAAAACATCTTGGTTGATTTGCCAATGTACGCATGGTGCAAGCTTCACAACAAATTTGCAAAGGCATTTACTATCTAACTCACTTTCATGAAATAAGGAACAACAAGCACCAACAAAGACAGCTTGTTACAAGGCTACGAGCACCATGCGTACATAATCAATGAAAAACAACCAAAGGTTCTAGAATCCTTTGGCAACAAACCCTTTGTTAATACTTGAATTCTTTACCACCCGCACATCGATAGACAAGAAGCTCCGGGAAACAGAACATACCAAGTTCAATAATGCTATAACACAACTCACATCTTGCACACACTTCGTTCACTCGTTAAATTTCTTACGGGAACACATAATTCAATGAAATCAATACACTACACCAAACCTCCAAATCTCTTCTTACTAGAAGAAAAGAAGAACTCGTACACCAAGCATGTGCAATCAAATGTGGCCAAATTCACTCATAATTCCAAATCCCACTTTAGATTGAGTGTACAAATCTCGATTTTCTTCTAGTCTGTGTTTCAAGAAACTAAAGCACCATCAAGGAAAAAATCTCTTGGAATTCATCTCCAAACGAACAAAACAATGAATGAAAATCTACTTCTTTTGTCCCGTTCATATACTTGTTTGTATCATTAATGGGTGGTTTCAAGTGCGACTCGTTAAGTGGTAAGCACCAAGTATTGAGTGATGACCCCCACGTATTGGGCCGTGACCACCACGCTTCGAGCCGTAACGTCCACTTGTTGAATTGTGACTACCATACGTAGGATGGTGACCACTACACATCAAAAAGACCGATTACCATGCGTTAAGAGTGGTGACCACCCAATATCAAAGAGTGATGACCACCCATCATCAAAGAATGATCACCACGTGTCAAAGGTGGTGACCACCGAACATCAAAAAGTGATCACCACGTGTCAAGAGTGCTGATTAATACACATCAAAGACCGATTACTACGCGTCAAGGATAGTGACCACCCATCATCAAAGAGTCATCACCACACGTTAAGAGTGGTGCCCACCCAGCATCAAATAGTGATCACCACGTATTAAAGGTGGTGACCACACTGCTTCAAAGAGTGATCACCACGCGTCAAGGGTGGTGACCACCCAACATCAAAGACTGATCATCACGTGTCAAGGGTGGTGACCACCCATTATCAAAGAGTGAGCACCACGTATCAAGGGTGGTGACCACTTACAATCACAGAGTGATCACCACGTGTGAAACGTGGTGACTAATACACATCAAAGACAGATTACCACGCGACAAGGGTGGTAATCACCATGATCAAAGAATGATCACCACGTGTCAAGGATGGTGATGACCGAGCATCAAAGAGTAATCACCACGCATTAAGGGTGATGATCACTCAACATCAAAGAGTGATCACTACGTATTAAGGGTGGTGACCATTACACATCAAAGAGTGATCTCTACGCGTTAAGGGTGGTGACCACCGAGCATCAAAGAGTGATCACCACGTGTGAAAAGTGGTGACCAATACACATAAAAGACCGATTACGATGCGTTAAGGGTGGTGACCATCCATCATCAAAGAATAATCACCACGCGTCAAGGGCGGTGACCACCCATCATCAAAGACTGATCACCACGCGTTAAAAGTGGTGACCACCCAACGTCAAAGAATGATCACCACGCATTGAAGATGGTGACCGCTCAGACTGATTATCACGAGTGAAGGGTGGTGACCATCCATCATCAAAGAGTGATCACCACGCGTCAAGGGTAGTGACCACCCAGCATCAAAGAGTAATCACTACTCGTTAAGGGTGATAACCATATACATCAAAGAGTACTCACCACGCGTCAAGGGTGGTGACCGCTAAGTATCAAAGAATGATCACCAAAAGTGAAGGGTGGTAACCACTACACATCAAAGACCGATTACCACGAGTCAAGGGTGGTAACCATCCATCATCAAAGAGTGATCACTACGTGTCAAGGTTGGTGATCACCCTGCATCAAAGAGTGATTTCCACGCGTCAAGAGTGGTGACCACCCTGCATCAAAGAGTGATCACCACGTGTGAAAGGTGGTGACCAATGCACATCAATGACCGATTACCACGCATCAAGGTTGGTAACCACCCACCATCAAAGAGTAATCACTACGCGTGAAGGGGGGAAAGGTCGTATGCGAGCGGTGAGCGGAGAGCGGAGAGCAGAAATTAAAGAGCAGACTTTAAAGATTTTTGCAGTCTTTTTTAGGGTAAGGGTTCCTATAACCGTGGATATTTTCATTTTTTTATTAATATATTTTGGAAGAATTGGCGTATATAACCGTGGAATTTGGGAGAATTTAGCAGTGAAATATGGAATTTGGGACATTCATCCACAGTCTTTCATATGACATTCATCCACATTCATCCATATATGGGACATTCATCCGTGGTTTTTCATCCACATTCATCCATAACTGGTACATTCATCTACGCATCACTCAAGCACACTTGACATTCCATATAGCAGACTCGCACCACACCCTGCTTCGCGTTACTCACACCACGCGTTACTCTATTAATACGAGCACTACGACGTCATAAACACACGCACTCACCACAACATAATCTCCATACGCATGACCCCCATACACATGACTCCCACTCATGCATAACCCTCACACCTGTAACTGGCACATGTGACTCGCAACCTGTGGTCTCGAACTGTGTGACACACATTTGGCCAAATAAACAGCAAGACCACCCAGGGCTTTAAGCACAACGTGACTTGCAGTACTGGCATGAGGAAAGGAACACCATGACCAAAGGAACACCAAGTCCAGCGTGAGCGAGGAGCCATGACCAAAGGAACACCAAGTCCAGCGTGAGTGAGGGGCATGATCACCAAGAACACCAAGACAGCGTGAGCGAGGAGCAGGATCATCAAGAACACCAAGTCCAGCGTCAGTGAGGGGCATGATCACCAAGAACACCAAGACAGCATGAGCGAGGAGCAGGATCACCAAGAACACCAAGACAGCGTGAGCGAGGAGCATGATCACCAAGTACTCCAAGTCCAGCGTTTAGGGTTAAATGCTATCTTGTACAGCCCCCTTCAAGTGCGAATGGGCGGAATCAAAATAGCCGGAGTGGGATATGCTGCAGAATTGTTCAATTGCTCATGCCAACCCTAGCTAGACTCTGGACAAGAATCCACGTGATGATTTCTAATTATCACGTGGCCACCACCATGATCAATCTGAAAACAGAGTTGAGGCTGCTGTTACCGCCAACCCGGTTGTCTATAAAAGCAGCCTCGCTCACTTCAAACTTCATCATCCCCTCTGCAGACCGACTGATATTTCAGCATAATTCAGTATTCGAAATTTAGTCACCTCTGCCTTCTCATCTCAGCCTAATTTCGCACCCATTGGCATTATCTTTGCATAATAGCAATCTCATTTCCAGTTCTCTGATTCTACATCAATTGAAGTTCATACATCACAGCCGAGATCAGGGTTCGGACCCGACCATGAAGACAACAGATCAGGGTTCGAACCCGACGACCACTTGACTCCGTTACTTGCACCACATGTGACTCGCGATACTCGCACTAAACCTGCCTCGCGCTACTCCCACCACATCTGACTCGCGTTACTCGCACAACAACTGACTCGCATAGGTCACACCACGGGATTACTCACGCAACTCAAACTACAACCTGACTCCGTGACTCTAACCATTCCACACGATAATACTAACACCACAACTTGACTCCTTTTCTCACACCACATTCTAACTCGAACATGGCAACTAGCACCTTTACATTATTAAAACCAATGCCACACATACTAGATATATAAATTAGTTGCAAGGAATTACAATATTGATGAGGGCTACTCACGAGGTTGAAATTGAGATAAAGCTAGATCAAATCAACCTCAGCATCAACATCCAAATACATTAAGACACGAGAATCATACTTCGGGGGGGGGGGGGGGGGGGGGGGGTTCTAACATAGGAGGTGGAGATACTTCAATTTCTTGCATCTGTGCAATGTTTTCAGCATATGAAGGCAGTCTCCAACTCTTAGCCGGACTTGCAAAGAGCGTGCAATGTAAAACATCATGAATGTTTAGACTCAAAAGATGTAATAATGACCAAAATAAAACACAGATTAAATATAAATAGCAGCGGTAAGCAACACTTACATACTGAGGGTCCTCCACACGACGACGCTTCACTGCAGCAGCCCTCTTTGGCTTCTTTGCAGATAACAGAGGAGCAGAAGGAATTGGCCGAGACAGGGTTAGAGATATCATGGGCTTAAGAAGAGCCTCAAATATTTTCTTGTCACCTTTCATGCCCACAACGTGTCTATCAATTCTCTTGCAAGCAGTGATAGAATTCCCTATAAAAAACCACCACATCAACCACGACATAAGTACATATTAAAAACATGAAAAGCAAAAAAGAATAATGAGATTTTGCTAGAAAAGAAATGTATAATGGTTCATACCAGTGCCAGCTGCAACATCGATTACAACGTCTCCAACAGTGGCCAACGCCAACACGAGACATGCATAAAAATACTCATCCTTCTCCCTTGGGCCTCGCCATGGACGAGCACCATTCCTGAGAGGGTTGGTGCAGTGGTTGATCAACGTGTTGTTCAGCCCGACGTTCAAACCGTGGACAACCAACTCTGGCACGTCACGAATCTGAAATGCTGAACTCCATGTGACAGAGTCCTCATCCCGAGAAACGCACTTGAGTAGAAGAATATTAAACTTGTTCGTTGTAGTGTTGGGGACCCTTGCCGAACTCATGGGCAAGTAGTTCACGCCCATCCACTCTTTGCAAATTGCAAATCCAAAAGCGTCAAAAAACGTCTCTATGTCATCAAGGACCTCGCCATTGTCAAATGGATAAAATAGCAGCAGTGCTCCATTATCATCAAGAATTTCATCTGCAAAGTCGAACAACTCATGCAAATAGTTCTCAGGCCTCAAATTCCAAGTAGGTACCAGAGATGATGGCACTGAGACGTTTGACACCGGTAGACCATCTGGAAGATCCGCAATCACCAAGCCGGCATGTCCACGCAAAGATGGCAACCCACGGAAGCTACGAGAACGAGAAGGAGAGCATGATAGAGAAAACTTCTGAACCTCACGAAGATGTTGCTGCTGCTCGAGAATGGAGGCGTTGATGACCGTGGCTTGCGAAATAAACTCACTCGGTGCAGGCTCAGATAAGGTAGGGGGACTCGGTTGCTGCACGCGGCTTTGAGAAAGAGGAAGGGAGTTGGCATCCGTCATCACCGTGTCTCCTCCAGTAGTAGTGGATGAAGCCTTACCCTTAGAAGTGGCCTTCTTCGATGCAACCTCCGTCACACAGCTGCCGGCCTTCGTTGCCACCTTCTTCTTTGATGTAGCCTTCTCCTTCGCTGGCGCCTTCTTCTTTGACTTTGATGCATCTTCAGCTGCAGTCTCATCGACATTCTCCTCATCATCTTTGTCCTCATCAGACAGCTCGACATCACGACTCAAAGACTTCTTGAGGTCAGCCTCCGAGTCAGGTACAAAACTTGGGGGGCACTCTATGTACCAGCAGCGCTCCAAGAGGTGATCCCTGCTGAAGTTCCTCTTCTGCGTCTTTGTGAAGATGTATGTTGGTGAGGAAGAATCGCACCATCCTTGAACACAAGGTGGTAACTTTGAAATCGCCCCAACTTTGAGGAGCACTTGCTTCATGTACCTACACCATGAACACCAAGAGCACCACGACAAGCATGAGCAATAAGAACCCTAAACCATAACCCTAATCCAAGAACAACTTGAACAGTAAGACTACCATCACGAGCTTGATCACCACAACCAACATCACGAACGTGGTCAAATGCAATCAATTCTGCACCACAGCGTGACTCGCGATGTTCAAGATACTCCCCCAACCCGATACCCAAGCCCTAAACACCAAGGCATTGTGAGTGAGGAGTATGATCACCAAGAACACGAGTACCAGATTGAACACCAAGAACAACATCACGAGCTTGATCACCCCAAGCACCATGACGAGCATGATCACTAGGACCAGCCTCATGCGTAACTAGGACCAGCCTCATTACGAGCAACATGAACCCTAAACCAACATCACGAGCACGAATTACAGGATCAAAATGCACCCAACCCAGTATTAGTCGGGGTCGACCCTTGAATCACAGCACCTTGTGACTTGGCTACTCACACCATTGGGTCGCACTTTGTTACTCACACCACTAGACTCGCGATCACCAAGAGGATCACAATAACCAAGAACACTAAGGACAGCTTGAACACTAAGCTAGCATCACAAGCTTCATCACCACGACCAACATCACAAACATGGTCGAATGCAATCAATTTTGCACCACAGCGTGACGAGCGATGCTCACAATATTCCCCTAACCCGATACCACAGCACCCCAAACTCCCATCAACGCCTGACTTAGTTACTCAAACCACACGAGTGACTTTGTTGCTCACACCACAGGACTCGCGTTACTTGCACCCAAGCCCTAAACACCAAGACAACCTGAATGAGGATCACCAAGATCACCAAGACGAGATTGATAACCAAGACCAGCATCACGAGCTTCACTCCCCCGAGCACCACGACGACCATGGTCAGCAGGACCACCCTCATGCGTCTCGAACACGAACACTGGCATCACAAGACAGTTGCCCGTATACCAGCATCACGAAATGAACACCAGGACCTTCATCACGAGCACGCATTACAAGTTCAAATTGCACCCAAACTAGCATTGGTCGGGGCCGACCCCTGAATCTAGCCCAAGTCCAGCATTGAAACATAGAACACTAAGAACACATGTAAGATGCATCCAATCCAGCATGACTGACAAACATGATCACCAAGCACACCAGAACTAGCATGAACACCAAGAGCAGCATTAAGACATGTACACCAAGACCAGCATGCGCACAAGCTCCCACCATTACAAGCTTGATCACCACAAGCAGCATGGTGACGTGATCACCTAAATCAGCATCACTCGTCACGAACACCGAGACACAAGAGGGCTGAGTTCGTTGTCGCATAAAGAGCACCAAAGCAAGCATAATCACCAAGACCAGCATCACGGAAGCATCATGGATGAGTCAACACTTGCATTATTCACTTGCTCGCAAAACACAAAATTATGAGGGTGGATTACTAATCTGAGACAGAGCCGCTTCACAACGAACTCGCCGTCCTTAACTTTCTCAAACTTCGAGGATTTATGATATGCATCAGGACCACCGAAGTGGGTGTTATATGCCTTGTCCCAAAGGCAAATCCGCCAATTCGCCAAGTAGTCTTCAAAACTATCAACTACCTTGGAAGCATCAAC
This sequence comes from Pohlia nutans, assembly GCA_022496805.1. Classification (NCBI taxonomy): domain Eukaryota; kingdom Viridiplantae; phylum Streptophyta; class Bryopsida; order Bryales; family Mniaceae; genus Pohlia; species Pohlia nutans. Next base: position 7,258,405 of record CM040102.1, read on the forward strand.
ACCACCAGCTAAAGCTAGGTAAGCACCAAGCTCTTTAGTAGCAGTCTCTTCAATTCCTGCCCAAAACGATGCACGGTCCAACCACTTCTTTAAAGTGTCCTTACCGACAGGAGACTTTAGAAACCTCAAATCCGATCGAACAAATGATGGACTATTCCACCATTTGAGCCACCGGATCTTATACTTTGGCTCCACGGCTGCTGTTGCCACCAATTGCAATTTCTCCAAAGTCATCTCGACCTTTGCAGCAACATGTGCACTATAGTGCTCAACAATCTGCATGTCCATAGGGAAAGAACTCATTAGTATCCACAATTCTTTCACCACACATAACTCCAAAGCACCAACTGACTCCGCAACCCACGCACCACAACATGACTTCCACACTCAACCACCCAAACATCACTCACATCCTGCTAAATCCGTTACTCTCACCTCGTGTTACTGGAGTTATGAAGCCACGCGTTACTCACTTTACTAGCATGACTTAGACACTGACACCACAGTAGGCTCATCGCGTTACCCACATGAGTGGTTACTTGCTTTACTGATACACACACGTAAGCTCGCGTTACTCACACACTACGTCTTGCACTAGACACGCACGACCACTCCCTGATCGAAGGAGCGTGACTCACGTCTGTAGCGCCACACCCATGACCCCTGTTTCTCACACCCTATGACTCGCGATATTCACACCACGCTATGACTCGCGTTACTCACACCACGCGTTACTCGTGACTCACACCTTGCGTTACTCGTCACTCAAAGCACACAGCCTGGCTCACGTCTCTCGGACCACGCAGACTGGCTCACGTAACTTGCCCTCGCGCCACACAGCTAATTCGCCACAGAGCCTGACTTGCGTTATTCACATTATGGGATGCGCTCACCACACCCTACAGATCGGGTTGATCACGCCAAGCATTACTCTCGCCATAGAGCCAGACACACAACCTGACCCGAGTGTCTTGTTCAAGCTTCGGACTCGACCATTCATTCCAGACCCAAAACTTGCTTGTTTGCCATCCATTCTAACATGCTCACGAGAGCAACAGTCACACCCGACCATTCATTCTACGTTGCCTTTGCCTCTGTGGCACACACTCAACTACTCGTGTTACTCACACCATGCGATACTCGTTACTCACACCACACGTTACTCGATCCTCACACCACACGATTCTCGTTACCACTCGTTACTCACACCACGCATTACTCGATACTCACAGCACGCGATACTCGTTACCACTCGATACTCACACCACGCGTTACTCGATACTCACAGCACGCGATACTCGTTACCACTCGTTACTCACACCACGCGTTACTAGTTACTACTCGTTACTCACACCACGCGTTACTCATTACCACTAGTCACTCGACACTCATGTATCTCGGACCACGCATCTTGACTGACGTTACTCGCCCTCGCGCCCAATAGCCTGATTCGATTCACATCATGACTTGAATAATTCACATTATGGGATGCGCGTTGCACACACCCTACTAATCGGGTTTAAGGTTCCACGCATTAGTCTCACCATACAGCCAGACTTACTACCTGACCCGAGTGTCATGTTCAAGCTTCGGACCCGACCATTCATTCTAGGCCCAAATCTCGCTTGCTTGCCATCCATTCTGTCACGCACACGAGAGCAATAGTCGGACCCGACCATTCATTCTACGTTGCCCTTGCCTCTGTGGCACACACTCAACAACTCTCGTTACTCACACCCTGGGATACTCGCGTTACACACACCATGGGAAACTCGCGTTACTCACACCATGCGATACTCGCGTTACACACACCATGCGATACTCGCGTTACACACACCATGGGATACTCGCGTTACTCACACCCTGGGATACTCGCGTTACACACACCATGGGAAACTCGCGTTACTCACACCATGCAATACTCGCGTTACACACACCATGCGATACTCGCGTTACACACACCATGGGATACTCGCGTTACTCACACCATGCGATACTCGCGTTACACACACCATGGGATACTCGCGTTACTCACACCATGCGATACTCGCGTTACCCACACCATGGGATACTCGCGTTACTCACACCCTGTGATACTTGTTAGTCACACCATGCGATACTCGCGTTACTCGCACCATGCGTTACTCGTTACTCACACCATTAGATACTCATGTTACTCACACCCTGTGATACTCGTTAGTCACACCATGCGATACTTGAGTTGCTCGCACCACCCGTTACTCGTTACTCACACCATGGGATACTCGATACTCACACCACGCGTTCCTCGTTACTACTGGTTACTCACACCACGCGTTACTCGTTACTCACACCATGGATACTCGCGTTACTCACACCCTCTGGTACTCGTTAGTCACACCATGCGATACTCGCATTACTCGCACCACGCGTTACTCGTTACTCACACCATGGGATACTCGCGTTACTCACACCCTCTGGTACTCATTAGTCACACCATGCGATACTCGCGTTACTCGCACCACGCGTTACTCGTTACTCACACCATGGGATACTCGCGTTACTCACACCCTGTGATACTCGTTAGTCACACCATGCGATACTCGCGTTACTCACACAACGCGTTACTCATTACCACTAGTCACTTGTTACTCATGTATCTCGGACCACGCATCTTGACTCACGTAACTCGCCCTCGCGCCCAATAGCCTGATTCGCTTCACAACATGACTTGAATTATTCACATTATGGGATGCGCGTTGCACACACCCTACTAATCGGGTTTAGAGTTCCACGCATTAGTCTCACCATTCAGCCAAACTAACTACCTGACCCGAGTGTCATGTTCAAGCTTCGGACCCGACCATTCATTCTAGGCCCAAAACTCGCTTGCTTGCCATCCATTGTCATGCACACGAGAGCAACAGTCGGACCCGACCATTCGTTCTACGTTGCCCTTGCCTCTGTGGCACACACCCAACTACTCGCGTTACTCACACCACGTGCTACTGTATACTTAAACAACACGGCCTGGCATACAACCTGACATCCACTCAATGCCGTACTGCCGCACAGTTGCCATTCAAATCCACAGCATGTCATCCTGACTCGACCCCAGTCGGACCAGACCATACATTCTAAAATGCCGCACCCACTATGGCACACACTCGCATTACTGGGTACTGAATTCTTACACTCATTACTTGATTCACGAGCATTAAGGCGTCGGACTCGACCACTCCAAAATCTCCCACCCATACCTTGAGAAACCGTCTCTAATCCACAATAGTATGCAGCAAGAAACTATCAGTTGGACCCGACCAATCAGTTTTGAAGCACCTCTCCTTAGGGTATCTCACTCCTCCCATACTTTAGCATCATTTTGACTCATGGGTCGGACCCGACCACTCAAAAATCTCCCACCCACACTTTGAGAAACCGTCTCTAAACCCACAATAGTATACAGCAAAAAACTATCAGTCAGACCCGATCAATCAGTTCTGATGCACCTCATGTTAGTGTATCTCACTCCTTCCATCCTTCAACATCGATTCTACTCATGAGTCGGACCCGACTATTCAAATGTGTACCACCCGCACTTTGAGAAACCGGCACGCACCCACGACACTTTACTGCAATAAACTATCAGTCGGACCCGAGCAATCATTATTCGCTTTGCATTACTGGCGTAACTCACGAACTCATGGCTCCAAAACTCTGCCATTCGAAGCATCTGACCCGACGCGACTCCAGGAGCTTAACCATGTGACTCGCACCACCGTCCCTAAACCTACTCTGACATTCGAAGCTTCGGACCCGACTCTTGTTTAATTGCTTCAGCCTGTGACTCGCAACACTTGCTGGAACCCACACTCGTGCGCCTCACACGCTCGCATGCCCACAAGACAAGTCTGGCTAGACACCCACACTCAGCCCATACCACGAGTCCCACGATGTGTCCCACTCGAATAATTCGCATGACTCCCAAAATCACGTAGAACTCTAGTACCAAGGTCTTAGGAGAAATCGGACCCGTCCACGAAATTAAGATCTTGAGTACCAAGGAGAGCTCAACGCTCACGCACACAAGAGCAAGATTCATATCCATCATCACAGCACAGCAAGCTTCAAAAGCCTAACACAGATCAAGCATCGGACCCGAACCCTTATTCATTACCATCCCAAGCACAGTGTAGCACTCTATCCTCAGTTATTTAAACCACACTCGTCAACTAAATAATTGCAAACGAGTTACCACACTGACCTGCTCCAGGAAGCCAACTCCAAGGGATGGATTTGCAACTGTTTGCGCTTTGACAAAATTAGTGAAGAGCTCCTCTTTCTTTTTAGAGATGGCCTTGTTAACATATTCTTGGAGACCAACGTCACTTTGACTGCTGACATCCACTTCCTCCCAATACATCTGCCCAGCCTCGTTAGCAACCTGGACAATCTCATCCTGTAGAATCATGCCAATAGTCAAAACTAGAGCCTTGCATTTATTACATCAAGCTAGAAATAGAGAAATCATGAAGGTAATGACGAATATGACTTACGCTGAAGATGAAGTTGATCATCAAGTCCCTTGTAAGTGGGTACCATGTCTTTATTGATTTTGTTTGGCACGACTTGAATTGCTCTGCAGTAAGCATGGGCTTGAAGTACTCTAGATCATATGATCCATACTTTTGAATTTGGTGAAGAATGTGTACCAAACTAGTCTTCACGTGAGCGGTTTGGTTAGCACTGCACATTTTCCATATAAGTGACCTCAATCCAAATTCATAAAATCAACAAATTAAATATTATGCAAGAAAATTAAACTGTCTATCGAAGTGGTTTCGTGGCTTACGAGTTTATGTTATGCATGGCACTCAGAATGTCTCCACGACCTCCATCGATATCGAGCACCACACACTCTGGATTTCCGTTCTTTGTGTACCATTGCTGGTCATTGGCATGAAGAGTTTCGATCACCTCCTTCCACGCCAAAAGTCTATGGTTCCCATCATATACAAAGAACATAGAGCCACTCAAGCATTCGAGGTCAGGATCAGATTTTAGCCTCTGCTCAAATGCTTCGTTCTCTAGGACCCAACATGGGTCCCATTGGTCTTTGACTTCTTCACTCACCATCTGATTCTCCCCTTGGTCATTCATTATAGACACATACATAGCTGCTGAATTTGGCTTGTAGCCATAGCGAAAAGCACCCATCAGCTTCACTACATCACAACGAAGTGTTGGTCTTACCATTGGCATGTGAACCAACAACAAAGTGAGATTTTGAGGACGGTCTTAGAGTAGGGTTTTTTTCTCATTTTCTCAATGAGCTCGTGCAAGTCTCCATAAATGAGACCAACATGAACGTTATCCCCTGCCTTTGTAACGTCAATGAATTGTCTACGCGCTCGCTCTAATGGGGGCAGAGACTCTAAACCACCACTTTGCGTCTCTTGAGTGCCCTCACCGCTTGATAATATCGCAACATTACCAAGTGGAGCTTCCGAACTTCCTTCATCACCACCTGCTAGACTGCCACCTTCACCATCTTCGGAACAACCAGGTCCTCCACTCGACTGAGAGTCCCCACTCTCACTGGACTCACTCTGTAGAACGATCTGGCGTCTATCGCCGACAGTCGCTCCATCTGTTACAGCATTGGGTGTTGAATGCACAACCTCCATTTCCATAGCGTCTTCCCGGCTGATCCCTTGATTCTGGGAGTCTCCAATAGTAGTGCTGGACATGGGTCCATGGGCCTTGTTCATCCCAGCATCTCCGGATCTCCCCATCTCAACAATCTGGATAAAATTGTGACTCCATCCCATTAAATCCAAGAACATGCCATACCCATCCAAGTATGATTCTAACTTTTATTTACACAACAGTCTGACTCTAACTGATTCACACTACAGCTTATATTTCTACCAAATTCAATTGCAATCAGGCATGATAGTCGTGGTGAGCATCTCATGAAGCAATCAAGCATCGGACCCGACCACTACTTGGCAGCACTCACATTACACTTGACGCTACTCACACCAAAACCTGAACACAAGTCTCTCATGTCAAAGCCTGACTCTAAGTTACTCACACTGGACTCACACCATTGTTACTCACTCTACCTAAATCTAAGCAACTGTCACAAAAACCTGAACCCAAGTATCTCGCGCCTCAGTCTAACTCTAAGTTACTCACACTGAATTCACACCATTGTTGCTCACACCACTTGACTCTATGCTACTCACACTATAGCCTAAATCTATTGCACCCACTCCAGATCCATAACCCTAAACTTGCACCCACGTCATATCGAGCATGACACCCTTCTGCCCACAGCATTCAAGCTTCGGAGCCAACATCCTCTTCCTGCTCTCAACAATCAACCTTCGGACCCGACCACTACTTGGCGTTCCTTACAATACAGTTGACTCAAAGTTACTCACATTAAAGCTGACTCGAATTTACTGAGACCAAAGCCTAGCCCTATGATTCGCACACACCCCAACACTGATTCGCGTTGCTCACAACCCAGATTGGCATGCATAACTCACACCATAGCCGAACCACGAGCAGTACTCGAGAATCAACAGCAACACAATTATGAGCAACGCAATTACATCATACCTGACTGCTTGGGTCCCTGTGGCTTATTGGGGATCTCACACGTATTGGCAGCACCTGGGCAACTGAATCCTGGAACATGGATCACACCACAGCTGAGTAGGCATACACTCACTACGCCATGACTCGCATAGTTCACACGAACACTATCTCGCGAAACTCATACCACGCCAGGACTTGCGTTGTTCACACCATCACTAGCTCGCGTTAGTCACAACACAGCTGCACTCGCATTACTCACAGTAGACGAATCACGTTACTCACACCACACGTGGGACCAACAAGCTATCTGACCGGTCGGTTCCGACCCTGATCCTAGCCCAAGTTTCGTTCGCCACTTGCCTACTCTAAGTACACCCTTCAGACTTTATTTGCAAAGACTGATTGTACCCGACACACAATTGATTCAATGGGAACTGTGCTCGAAAATTTAAATACATACCAGACAGCTAGGGATGATGTGGGTGGATTGAGAGCTCACTCTTACTGGCAGCACCTGGGCCACTGAAACCTCGGCCACTGAATTCTATATCAATTACATCAGTCAGAGGTGGAAAGATGAAGTTGGTCAAATGTGATGAAGAGCATTTAATGTAGACTTCAGCGCATTCAATTTGCACACAAGGATTCCAATGACAAAGATTGCACCTGAATGGACAATCGTGCGAGTGAGGAACGAGTGCAAGTGTAAACCTGACACTCATCAGTTGGAGAATCCAGCAGCTGGGAAACACATAAGCGCGTGAGAGATCAGAACACACGAGGGAACCACGAGTCAAGCATCATCAAGCAAGAACACACGAGCTTAGAACACACGAGCAAGAACCCACCTAGTCGGCCACGAGCGCTGTGAAGGAATGCCACGAGCTCCGCGATGGAGGCAGAAACGACTGCAACACAAGGTCGAGAGGTGGCAGCCTCGGCCATTAGGGTTCAGGGCCTCCACCAAAAATTTGAGACGCTGCCCGTTGCCCACAGCAGCTGCCCCCCTGCCCTATGCCCGCTGGTGCTGCCTCATCCCAAAACCGCTGCCCGTGACCACTGCCCCTAAACCCTTTGCTAGCCCCATTGCCCAAACATCTATCCTTTGCCCAAAAATGCCCCTTAAAAATGCAAATGGATGTCTTGGTATCCTTGTGGAAAAAAATGTTTGATAGAAGTGATACGGTGGCAAAAGAGTGTACTTGATTGTCGTGAGGAATACGAAAGTCCACCGATAGGTGCACTTTTGTCTCACAATTCGAATGGGATGGTATACTGTCTTCTTGCTCTACTAAAAGGCGAGGCACGGTCTCCACTAGAAGTTTGGCAAACTCGGCTGTTCAGGTCTTGATCGTGCCCCTCAAGTTAGCATAACATCTATTCCTACTCTCTGCATTTCTCATCCTAGAACGCCTGAGCTGCTTTGCACTGGAGAAAAGCAGCTTCCCCCTTTTCTTTGTCTTGGCAATAGAAGGTTTCGCACCTTCACATGGTGAGACGTTGTGCATCTGAAACGCAACCTCTTTCACTAGCTACCACTTGCACTCACATTTTGAGAATTCTGATTTCTTTCCATCTTCTTATGCATCATTGTCCCAATCCTCCAACGGTTGCACAACTTGGCGCCATGTAATTATTGAGCTCTAATATAGGAATATTGTTAATCTTGTCTTTCACATTTCGGCTCAGATCTATCTACTTCAGCCATGCCAGTTCAACACTGACAGTTGCCCTATAATTTTACGGCTGGTCCAATAATTCTGGAATGCCGCCAATTTCCCGTTGACCATGCTTCCATTCATCATAACACGGGACTCCAATAAAAGGATCCCTTAACCCATTGTCTCCTCAGTACTATCAAATTACCATCTGCCTCGTCTAGTTGCACGTAGTCTACTCTCATAATGCCACTCCCCACCCTACTTGATTCGCCAGATATGGTCGTGCTCCGAGCTCATGGCGTGGGTCTCCCACTCACATTTCTTGTAGACTCGGAAGGATATGCTTTAGTGTCGTGTCTGCGTTTGAGTCTCCGGTTTAATTTCCAGGAAGACAGTATTAGTGTTGAGGAAGAGATATTCAATGACCTCACGTTGGAGCTGAGCTACACAGTTGGTCAGTTATCAATTTCTGACGAGAGCAATTGTAGAAGTTGGAGGCTCGCCCCAGGACGGTATAGAGTCTATGGATTGACGGAATCCCAAATGGCTGCATCTACAGAAATACTAACCCCTCGCTGTTCCTCAACTTGCACCATTCAGAACCCCCTTCCTTCCAATGTAACGGTCAAGGTCGAGCCTGGGTTAGAGAATCCTCATCTTGATAATATTCAACTTGAGACGGGAACTATTACTCCCATCATTACCCTCTCATCAGATGAAGACAGTAGTCCTCTAAAAACCACTCATTTTGTCCTTGCATAGTCTAACCCTCTCGTACAGTCGAAGTCCCCTGCAGTAATGTTTTGAAGTTCTTCTTCTTCCCCACCACCGGGTTCTACTGAGTGCGATAGTGTCGTTACATGTCTGAAGAAGCTTACCCTTATGCTAGGGAAGAAGAATGCACTGAAGAATATTGATTATAGCTCCATTAGACATGAGAGAGTCACGTACTTGACCTCGACGTTCAACGGAGACGTCATGTTTGAGTTGCCTCCTGCTGAAGCGTCCGCCTCTCGTTCGCAAGCAAAGGCTATGCAAGGAATGGATAAGCGCTACGATGGCCATGTATGGACCAAGACCATCACATCTAACATTACTAATACCATGGGTCTCTCATTTTGATTCTCCAGCTGTGTAGGGTACCTGCGATGTGAGAATAAAGAGTGCGACTACCTCAGACGTGAACATCACATCTATGAAGTGAACGAGACTGAGTTTGATGGATGCACACTGCAAGCATTTGTTGTGGGCCAAGGTCCTCCTACAGGCTCGACCGTGGTGTGCAAGGTGTGTAAGGAACCGCCCTCCTGTCTTGCCACTTGTGAAGCAAAAATCTACTATGTGTCCGGCAAGCGTAACAGAACTCGTGTTTGCATCCACCTTGGATCTCACGAGCATCCTGTTAAGGTTGGTGACTATAGGGACACCAAAGTCAAAATCAGCAGTCTAATTGGAGATGAGGTTGAGAAGACTCCACAAGCGACAAAGAGTGCAGTGGTATTCGAGGCAAGCAAGAATCTCATCGGAGGCAGCTTGTTGAGGTCCGAGGACGATCCGCCCAAGACGTTGAGCTTTGAGGAACTAGTTCCGGTGCTAGATCGATGCAAAGACATGGCTTCCCCAAATATTCGAAATAAGGTTGTCACCTTCAGGTACTTGAGGAGGTACGGTGTCATGGATAGCATCACTAGGTTGCGCGGCCTTAGCAACTGGGCTTTTGTTCAAATGAACATGTTCCCTGGACAAGGTTCTTAGCTGGACAAGGTGTACGTCTTCAAGATGTCTGAAGTGGGTCCCGGTAGTGGGGTGGACCTAGTGAAGCGGATGCAACCCAATGGTGATCTTGAGAACGCATGGTTGATGTTCGATCATGTGAAACGAGTCAAGCAATGGACAACGATGGCTTGCCATGTCTATGACTCCACTTACTGCCGTGTCATGACTATTGCTTGTTGCGACATGCAGTCGGAGGACATTGATGCCCAAATGGTCCTTTGGAAGAATCTCAACGCCGTGATGAAACGACACAGTGTTGACATGCCTAACTTCAAAGGCTTCATGGCAGACAGTGCCCAGGCCAACTAGAACGTCGTCCGGGTTGTCTATGGGTCCGGCAACAAGGAGGAACGTATGGATGACCGTGAGAGGACTTGTCAATTTCACTGAACCCAGTCCATGGTGAAGCATACTGAGAAATACATCGCTGAAGATCTATGGGACCAACACAAGCAGATGTGTCACCAATACAGGAAGGCTCAAACAATGGCCGAGGCTGAGAGATTGTATCAAGGACTTAAAGCATGGTGGGTATCCGCCGGGGCTGTAACGGAGTCAGCCTTGAGCAAACTTGAGCTATGGCTGGCATTTTGGCACTTCCGTTATCGCCAATGGGGAGGATTTATGGTCGGGGTGAGTGCACACGTCCTTTGTTGCATGCTCCATGCCCTTACAGTCTACTCATAAGTTGGACCCGACCACCAATTCTGGCTAACTTCTCTTCACATGACTTCTTCAGCTCCATGCCCTTGCAGTCTACTCATGAGTCGGATCCGACCACCAATTTTGGCTAACTTCTCTTCACATGACTTCTTCTGCTCCATGCCCTTACAGTCTACTCATGAGTTGGATCCGACCACCAATTTTGGCTAACTTCTCTTCACATGACTTCTTCAGATGTTCTCAGAGGACGAACTCGCGGAGATGCCGTCGTGCAATCTTGCAGAGTCTGTCCATAACAAGTGGCTTCAAGCGTCCGGCAACAACGGTGGTGATCTCTATGTTGCTATAGTGGATGACTACATCCGGGCTTTTCTTCAAGTCGTCAATTACTACCAGTATTTGAAGGGCGATGTAGGGGGAACTGGACCAAGCAAACAAGAGCTCAAGCTTCGCATGGCTTAGCGTAGGGCTCAAAAAACAGGTGACCCCAAGGTCCTGAAGGACCGCATGCTTGACATGCCTGGGGCGGACAAGTTCTGTACACGTGATCCTTACATGGCTGGAGAGGAAGTGTTTGGCTCCATGAAGCGCACGCTGGATTTGCCACTTGGAGCTGATGATGAGTCACACATGCCGGATAAGGTAAATTTCTCGCATCCTCGTGGTTGTGGCAGAAAAACCAAAGTGCGCATCCCTCACATGTCAGTGATTGCTGAGGATGATGAAACCAACGTCCTCGAATTTGCACCTTCTTCACCTTCTTCAAGGCGACAATGAAGTTCCTTCTCCGTGTAGTCAAGACAGATTCGTCACGTCTCTTGTGTTCAGGGGACCAGAGTTAACGTGAAGGAGTGGCACATTGCTCGGTTGGCAAAGAATTCAGGTAAGTGTTGTTGGGCCCAAAGAGCTGTTACTAAGAAGAAGTGTTCGGAGAGAATCGTAAGGGGTGCTAAACCCACCCCCGCGCTTACGTACATCGGTCTATGGCACAACACTAGGAAGAACTTACAAGTGTCGGAGGAGTTCTACTTCTGCTCGGATGATATTAAGAGGTGTGTCAAAGGTTCAAGGCGGAAGTGGGTAGTTCCGTACTCTAGGCAGCAAGAGAGGCCCACCATCCCTGATGTATGGCCAGTGAAGCTTGGAACAAATCTCAAGCAAAGTGAGATCTTTGCCCTCGAAGCTGTTGGGTTCCAACTACCGCAGAAAGCCCTTGTCTCTCCAAGAAGGTTATTTTTCACAGAGAGGCCTCCCGCAAATCTAGACACCGTGCCCGTACCTGCAGACGCGGATAGGTATCCTGGAAAAAAAGAAGGGAAGATCGTCAAGCGAATTACTGGCCGCCCAAATCCGCAGCAGAGGTTGGCTTTGGGTTCTTCAAAGTCCCTTAAAGCTCGACTCCATGCTGTGACAATGATTCCTCACCCTCGCCATGGCTGCATCGTCGCTCTAGACTTGGGAACGCCACCAGATGTGAAGCAGTATCAGATCACAATTAGCTCCCTACCAGGCTGCAGCTGCCCTGCATTCAAGAAGACAATGACAAAGTTCCGTGGGAATCGCCAATTCTCATATTGCAAGCATGTGTACTTCATCTTCTTGAAGGTCTGCCATTTCAATCCCTGGGTTGACATGTTCATCCACGCGCCAACGTTCAGCTTCAACGAAGTCAAACTGGTCCTTGAAAGTGGGATCTTGAGTCACCCTTTCGCTGAGAAGTAGGAGTCACTATAGAAGTATCCCATAGTACATTCAATGGAGTCCAATGACCTACCATTTATGTTTCAGGCTTATCTGAAGATTACAGCAATATAAAGTTTCTTCTATCTATTATTATATCAAAAAAAATTGTCACATGTTAAAGTTTTGTATTTACTGCATAAACTTCCAAACAAGTGTATGTGTTCACTCACAGCTTTGAGGACACCCTAAACCGAAAATTGATGGAATATGCAATAAACCCGGAAATAAAAAAATCATGTGGTTGAAAGAAAAGTGTAAATCAAATGCCATTTTACCACGTTTTAGCCCACGGTCATAGGTCAATATTATTTTCTATAAATATACAAATATTCAAATATTCTATTAATAAACGAATATTTCCTGAATTATTCGAATATTCTGAAAAATTCTTCTAAAATTAGTTTTAAAATTCTATTTATAAATTGTGTTCCCAAATTTGTGCTCTTCGCTCGCTTTTTTTCTGCTCTCCGCTCACCGCTCGCATAGTAGACACGTCCCGCGTGAAGGGTGGTATTCACTAAACATCAAAGAATAACTCACCACACGTTAAAGGTGGTGATCACCCACCATCAAAGAGTGATCACCACGCGTCAAAGGTGGTGATCACCCACCATCAAAGAGTGATCACCACGCGTCAAAGGTGGTGACCACCACAGATCATAGAGTGATGACCACGCGTAGGCCGAGCATCAAAGAGTGATCACCACGCGTTTAAGGTGGTGATCACCTACACTCTTATCTTTGATATCTATATAATTTTAATTAAGTTGTGATTATAAAGGGTTAATCCTATCATCCCAAATAGATAGATATTCCAAACCAATCAAATATTTGACTTATTGTAACATAGAATGGATAACAAGAATGTTGGGATTATAAAATGTTAAACAAGTAACTATTCTCACTAGTGAGATATTAGGGCAATGCTATCATATTGTTCATTATTATTGGTAATACACCTTCAAATTAAATTTGGTTTTAAGAATAATGACTAAGCTTTATTATTAATTAGGATTAACCAAATTCTAGCAAAATTAATTTTTAAACTAGGGATTTTTTGCTTTTTTCACTACCAATGATGATCAAGTTGAAAATTTATAATTAAAATGTTGTATATAGTGTAGGCCAAAAAATTGTATTTAATATCTTGACCAGTAATTATAGGCTTGTAATTGAACAATTTTCTCTTTCTTTTTTTTGTTCTTGCTTTTATTCTAACTTTCTAAAAATTTAAGTTTATTTTGTAATATTTTAGGATAATATATAGATCCTTTCCTAATCGTTTTCACTTTTCTAATCTTTAGTTGACAATTTAACAAATCTTTTGATTATAACCTCATTTCCAATTATGCACTTTTATTTATATTGTATTTAGTTTATCTTCTTTCTTTCTTCATATTTTGATTGCATTATTCAAATTTTATTGCTGAAATTGTCAAATTGTTAGTATTTAAATTACTTAAATATTATTTTATTCTATATATGGTTTAAGTAGTCTTTTATTGTAATAGAGTTTGATAATTATAGACTTATTTTTTAAGCTAAATTTATATATTCATTTTACTGTGAAGTCTTAACTTAACAATTTTTCCATTTTTCCATTATTTTTAATTTTTAAAATCTTAAAATTTTCATTTCCACAAAAAATTACAGCTTTTGACTATATTACTTACATGTTAGTTTTGATATCTTTATATCTTTTACACTTTGATATTTTAACGAATTCATGACAAATTACCATAGAAGTGGAATAATATGATTTCTAGATTTTATCATCTCTTTTAAATGTGAAACTATCACAGAAAGTGATATTTCATGTAACACTTCTTAGCTTAATTCTAAAATTTTAATTCTAAAATTTTCTTAGGAATGTGAAAATCTCCAAAAAATTTAAAAAATCATGTTTAATCAATGAGTATTTTTATATTAAAAATCTCTTGTGTTCAATATTTTCATTTTGAATTTTTCCTATTGGTGATTTTGTACTAATGGTCCTTCTTGGTTTAGAACCCTTTAAATGTAACTTGCAAATTTTCCAACATTATATTAAATGAAAGTTCAATATACTATAATATACTATATTTATCTTTTCTTTTATCTTTTCTTTCATCTTTTCTTTTTCAACTTGATTTCTTTCTTGTCTTCTTTCTTGTCTCCCTCTTGTCTTTCTTTTGTCTTTCTTCTTGTCTTCCTTTTTGTCTTCCTCGTCTTTTTTTTCTTCTACTTTTTCTTCAGTTGTGGCCGCTGAACCCGAAACAATGGGAGCAAACCCACCCAAAAAAAAAAAAAAAAAAAAAAAGTTTTTTTTTTTTTTTTTTTTTTTTTTTTTTTTTTTTTTTTTTTTTTCGGGTTGGCTATAAGGTGTTGCTGAACCCTAAATGGCAGTTGCCAAAATTAAATAAAAAAAACTTAAAAACTTTTTTTTTTCTTTTGGTTGGCCGTGGGGTGCTGTTAAACCCTAAATGGCGGCCGCCCAAAAAAAAAAGTTTTTTTTTTGACTTTTTTGACTTTTTTCAAAATTTACTATTTTTAGGCTCTGGGTGGGCGGCCGCGCACCCAAAGACCCTCCCATCTCCCTCTCATCTTCTTCTCCTCTCCTCACATATATAGAGGAGAGGAGAGGGATGGGAGAGGGAGTGGGAGAATGATGAGAGAGACTCTCTCCTCTCCCCTATATATATGAGGAGAGGGGAGAGAGATGGAGAGGAGATGAACGTAGAGAGGGAGATGAAGATGAAAAGAGAGATGAAGATGGATAGGGAGATAAAGATGTAGAGGGAGATTGAAGGGTCTTTGGGTTCGCGGCCGCGCACCCATAGGCTAAAAATAGTAAAATTTGAAAAGAGTCAAAAAAGTCAAATCTTTTTTTTTGTGTGGGGGCGGCCGCCATTTAGGGTTTAGCAGCACCCCACGGCCAACCAAAAGAAAAAAAATGTTTTTTTTTTTTTTTTTTTTTTTTTTTTGGCGGCTGCCATTTAGGGTTTAGTAGCACCTCATCTCCAACCCGAAAAAAAATAAAAAAAATAAAAAATAAAAAAAAATAAAAAATTGTTTTTTTTTTTTGTTTTTTTTTTTTTTTTTTTCGGTTTGCTCCTATTGTTTCGGGTTTAGCGGCCACAACTGAAGAAAAAGTAGAAGAAAAAAAAGACAAGGAAGACCAAAAAGAAAGACAAGAAGAAAGACAAAAGAAAGACAAGAGGGAGACAAGAAAGAAGACAAGAAAGAAATCAAGTTGAAAAAAAAAAGATGAAAGAAAAGATAAAAGAAAAGATAAAGATAAGAATAAAAATTAATTAAATTAATTATTTGTTTACAATGTAAGGGATTGAAGAAAGACAATAATCGTCGTTTTTGAAAAAAAAAATTAGACCAAAAAAATTATGCGCCCGAGAACCAAGTGCATGATTATATGGCCAAGTGCGTAAATAGCGAATTGTGTGTTCATGTATAAACGTTTCACATTTGAAATTTTGATATACAAACATACTACTAATACCGTAGTTTATTAGCAAGTCCGGCACCTTGCTACCTAATAATTAATTAAAGTTTGAAAAGAAATTTTGACACTTAAAAATAGAATATTAAAAAAACTGGCATTTTTTTTAGATTAAAAAAACTGGTTTGTTGCATTGGTCGTCAAAGTAGATGTGAGTTGAGAGTTTGGAACGACGTGTCTTTTATACAACTGGAATGGAGTTGTATCAACAATGCATGTGGGGTATGTAAATTTTGAGGTGAGCACCTAGTTAGTCTTCATTTTTATAACAAACATAGTTTTTGCATAAAGTTGATAAATGACATAAAATTTGTCGGAGGTGAAAGATTACTTGATTTCCAAACTTTTTTTTGTAAAAAAAATTCCAAAAAAGTTGATCTTCTATCCACACATGAGCTCCAAAAAACCATTAGGAATGCATTCAATTTTGATTCTTTGACCTCTACAATGCTTCGATGTTTTGTCCAAATCTTTTGCATAAAGATTTATTTAGAACAAAATCGTGGGAAAATATGCATTCCTTGTTGAACCTTATTTAAAATGAAAGAAAAATATTTAACCAAAGATATCATTGCTAAAAATACATTTGATTGTGTAAGTTGGTGTTGTAAAGGCTAGACAATCAACTTTAGTAACACAAACATGATAGTTGACCTTAACCCCTAAACGTCACAACGTTCAGTTTCTGGACGACTAACACATCCAAATTCATCCTATGTTCTCATCAATGTTTGGATGAAAGTCATCTAATTTTTTTGGAGAGGCTATATTAAGTTATTGTCCTATCCAATGAGCGGATTTGATGATACTAGAGTACATTTATAAAAAAATTACAAATGTAGAAATATGTCATGATGTAGATCAAGCCAAAATCGCATTGACTGTAGTTCAGAAGTGACCTTGAAAATACGTGGGACTCATAGATTTAATTAGTTCAAAAATCTTAAAGAATCACTATGTTAAGAGTATCTCGTTTCAAATCCATTCCAAAATCCTACTCACAAAATGCTAATGTTTTGTTTGTGATCAAATTTAGAAGAACTATTTTAATTTTAGCTTAAAAAAATTATAGTAAAATATTGGTGATAGTATTGGTGAATTGAGTCGTTTGAATGAAATTTAAATTTCAAAATCTAAAACTTTCATTTGTACATCAATTCCAAAATATTCTTCTAAGTAGTACTTCAATATGATGATTTTTCTCAAATCGTCAATTCTAGGGACGCCTTGGTATGTTTAGGGGTTAAAGCAAAAGTGTTAAAGCATCCGCACCTATGTCGTCCTTGAGTCTAACACACGCAATAACTAAATGAAAAATGTTAAGGCCCCTTCAAACATGCCTCTTGACCCTCAATCCTATCGTGATGTGTACGTTTGGTGCTTGAAGGGCATTCAAGAGTGGGAGAATGTAAGTTCAATGGCTCTTCAAATGTAAGGTAGAGGTACTTTAAACCATCACGACACGTAAAACCACCAACTTCTACACCCCTCTTTCATTTCAAGAAGGAAATGTAAGTTGTCATTAAATGACTTATGCATCAATTGCTCAAAAGGTAACTCGTGTATTGACAACTTACATTTCCTCCCTTAAATGAAAGAAGAGTGTAGAAGTTGGTGGTTTTAAGTTCGGGTGGTTTTGGGTACCTCTACCTTAACTGAGTAATTTTAGCAAGCCAACTTTAGCGTGCATGGGTGCTCTTATATAAGGTAGGATGTCCTAAAACCACCACGTCCCCTAATTATAACATGTAGACCTTTCTTGGGGCCACAAAAGTTGAGACCCAAAACCACCAATTTCACTATTCAAGTAGACCAATGACACGCCATGCATTGCAAAGAAATAGTTGGTGGTTTTGGGTATCGTTATGAGTGGAAGTTAGTACCACATGGTGTGAACATGGGGAAACCTAGAGATTTGATTTGGGTCACAAATTACTTTCCACTTTAGAATTTTGTATAAAATTGACAAATGCAAATTGGATGTTGCAAATTTTTGCAATCCTCATCAAAACCTATTTCAAATGTGGTCATATTTTTTATTCAAATTTCGCACTACCAAAAATAGTCCAGATTGCTTAAGTTGGTGGTTTTAGGACAATCAACTTTATGCATCAATTGCTCAAAAGTTAAATCGTGTATGAACAGCTTGCATTTCCTCCCTAAAATGAAGAAAGCATTTAGAAGTTGGTGGTTTTAGGTTTGTGGTGGTTTTGGGTACCTCTACCTTAACCCCTAAACGTCCACGCATCTAGTTACTGGATGTTTGTTGGTCAAACCCAATTTTGATCTTGAAGATGACTTTTGTTGCTAATACACTCAACTAAGAAAATGAAGTTTATTAAGTCTAGTTTGTACTCCACTTTTCAAATCTTAAAAATTCCAATTATTGAGTATTTTATTGCTTGTGCAAGCTTTGTAGGTCAAGGTTTGAATTACACTACATAGGAATGATGGGATTTTCAGCTTTCGAATTTCAAAATTGAAATAAAAAGTTTCTATGGAAAACATATCATGTGATTCTCCATTGTAATTTGTACATGCTCCCAATTTTTTTTTAATTTTTTAAAGCTTTTTTGTAATAAAAATTATTTTTTGAAGTATTTGACTTAAAAATTTGTTAAAAATGCTGTATTAAATCAAAAAAATCTGAAAATTTCAAGACTAATAGGAAACATTCAATTCCATGCATGAAAAATATTACAAAATATATTTTGATAAATCTTGAAGGCAAAAATTCAGTAAATTGTGTAGTTTGACTTTCCTACAAAGGAGTGGTACGTTTAAGGGTTAAATGAACAATTTTAGCGAGTCAACTTTAGCGTGCATGGGTGCTCTTATGTATGGAATGCCGGGGGGATCGGAGTATTCTTGCGGAAGTGGGATTGACGAAAGGGCGACCTAATCTGGACCACACTAATTGAGGGACCCTCCCGTAATTGAAGGATTGATGAGCCTAATTGGCGCTAATGACGCAAAAGAATAATAAATGCAGTTGCCTAGTCGTCCGCTCAAAGCTGAGCTGTCTGTTTGGTTGCCGAAGACTCGGCCCTCCATTTTCTCGACGACCTCCTCAGCCCTGCTCTTCTCCGCTCCGCCCCGCCACCCTCCCTTGCACTCGCCTCGCCACCTCTCGCGTCGCCGTCGCCCCCTCCTCCCCTCGCGCCGCACCATCGCTCTTCTTCCCCGTCGCACCCCCTCTCCGCCGCCCCAAGCCTCGTCCCGAATGGTGCTCTATCGAGAAACTTAGGCGAGCTCACGTCCCTGCTGCAGCCGGCCGTTCTTTCTCCCCTTTCGGTGAGTACATTTACCACCGGAGTTTCTTCTCGTTCGCGTCGCCGCAGTCCGCATCGTTGCGCAGAGCTCAATTGTGAAACTCTCGTGGATTTCGATTTTCGGGCGATTTTAGGTTAGGTTGGGGTTTTGGTTCGTATTTCGCGAGTTTTTCCGCAGCTAGGCGAGACACGAGGTGACTGTATTTTCGGCTTCTGGTAGCGCTGGCGAGTTCGGTTTTTCGCTGATTGTTCAGTAATAAGTGAATCTTCACGTTTCATGACTAGAAGCGATCTTTGTGTGTAACGATTTCGTGTATTTTGTTTCCTATTGTCGATCTGGGAAGCTGTGTTTGTTGCGGAGGTTGACTCAATTTCAGGGGTTGAGGATTTGGTGTGAGAGCAAAGCTCTGATCTATTCTCCGCATCCTTCATTTAAAATTTCGGACTTTAGTGAAAGTGGATCTTTTTTGAGTTGTTAGAGGCATTATAGCAAAGGAGTACGTAGTGTAGGATCCCTAAGGATTTCCCGGGTCTGCTACGTGCTTCCGTTCTGTGAAGTGGGAACTGGAGCTTTTTTTGTCGGGATTATTTTACATGACACTTTTGAGTTTTCACGCTTCATAGATCTCTTCTGTGATGGATTGTCTCTACGGACGCCTCCTACGGCATCACTATATTAGGTTACGGACACGTCCATGTGATGTAGATTCACTTGCGGTTATTTCCTTTCCGTTTAGTCGGGGTCAATTTATTAAACAAAGCAACGCACAGTTCTTAGTGAGTGTTGACCATGTTGGTCATTCTCATATTGGCATCGGCCTCTCAGGTTGTTGAGGTGGAGCAGGCACAAGTATGTGACAATTTTACAGATGTGGTGATGTTTATTTTATTTTATACTCCATGTTCTGGAACTTTGCTGAGTTGAAGTTGTCTGTGCAGGTCCTTTTGACGCCAGGGTTTATCTTAAAGAGGATATGATCGCAAACATGTGGATCTTTTCTACATCTTCCGTTGTTTTAGCTTGCAACTAGCGTTTTCGGATCATTAGTTGCAAGGTGCCAGCGATCTTTTGTACCTTGTGTGCACCGAAGAAAGGACTGCATCAAGTATTTGATAGTGTAGAAGGATGCAGGTTGGACTGCTTGGAACAAAACAGTGTTCAGAAGGCGGGGAAATCAGGGGAGTTTGGAGTATGATTTGGATACAAGGCGGTGCCACAGGGGCACAAGCATTCATGTCTAGTAGGACTCAACAGAGGTAGTTCTTGGGCAGATGGTCCAATTCATGGGGAGTATTCGATCGGTTTACTCAACATCATTTTGATCTGGTTCATCTACTAGCTTATACACCAAGCCTTTAAAAGCTCTGTGGCCTCGGTCGCTTGAAAAAGGGTCCTTTCAAGAGTCTATTTTTCATAGGTCAAAACGATTCTTTTGCTCATGGAGAATAGGTGAAAGAGTATCCCAAGTCTTCAATGTGGGAAAGGTACACTGATGCACCGAGAAGAGTGGAGGTTGGGTGATGCCCCTGACCAGTTCAGCCGCGGATGTGCTTGGTGTTACGACCCTGGTTCTGGTCCTCCTGCTCGTCTGTGCAGGACTAGGATGTATTGCCTACGTCCTCTACTTTCGGGCCCGGATTCAGAAGCAACGTCAACCAGCATTACAGGTTCTTATCTACATTCAGAATTATTCAAAACTTGACTATATAATGTTGTTTGGCTGTTTTTTAATAACGCACATGAATTTTCATTTGAAGTTTCAGTAGCAGTCAGAAACTGTGTGCTCAGGGTTGTCAGGATTGATGCAAATGCTAGAGGTTCTTATCTGCGATAGTATTCGAATTTTGCAATTTTTATACTATTGATCGCTCTTTGGCTTTTTGTTATAAGGCACGTAAATATTTTCAGTAGCAGGTCTTATGTGGTAGCATCTGAGTGCTCAGGGTTGGTGCAAAACCTAAGAAGTCAG
Organism: Pohlia nutans; assembly: GCA_022496805.1. Lineage (NCBI taxonomy): Eukaryota > Viridiplantae > Streptophyta > Bryopsida > Bryales > Mniaceae > Pohlia > Pohlia nutans. The sequence goes on from CM040102.1 coordinate 7,279,574, forward strand.
CCCTTAATTACCTACTATGAATGATGTGCCTACAGGACTTCAATGCACTATGGATAGTCCGCATCATTCTCATAGTGCTGGCGGTTTTGTGGAGCCTAGTGGAGCTGTTACGCCTCCCTCTACTCCGGCAGCCGAATTGGCTAATGCATTCTTGGAGTTTCCGCGCGCAAGCCAACATATGTCGGTTCTACATCCTGTCGTCCCTGGGTTTTCTGGAGCCATGCTTCTTCCTTACTGCGCTTTTCCTGGTGCATGGCTCCCTACGCAGGGACCCATTCACACCTCGCAAAGCGTGGAACAGCAAAGTGGTGGCTCTCATTTTCATCTGCTGTCTCCCGGTGTTCCTGTTCCAACTTTTCTTTGTTGTCATTAGCCCAAACATTGAGTTCAAGAAGAGCAGTGGCGGGGTCTACAATGTAGAGAACGAGGGCTACGGTGGTAAAGTGCCGATTTACTTCACGCAGGCCTTTGTGAACGTGACAATGGACACCAGGGAGGTGGCTGTGTGTTGTTACCCTTTCCTAAGCACTATGGTGTTGGCTACCTTTGGGATACTCTACTCTGCGTGCTTTCTCATCCTGGGCTGGAGAGTGGTGGGGGTTGTCATCAACAGATACTTACAGAGGAGGTTATATGGCCTTCTTGGAGCAGTCCTGGTCCTGCTGCCTCTGCACGTCGTGTTCCTCGGCTTGTCGGTTCTTTCGAAGCCTATGCATGTCCCCTTTGAGTTGCTGAGCTTCTTCGGGTTTATCATGGTGTTGCTTTGCACCACGGTTGGTGAAGGTATCCTCGTGATCCGGCCCATTGCGGACGCACTGGCAGTGGGGTGGGTGGCACTGTATGCTCCGTCTGAATCCAGCCGGGATACAGACACTGGGGGCCCCGGAGAAGGTCTTGTTGCCTTGTCCATGTTTGGAAGCGACGATGACGAAGCCTCCTTGGTTGGCAGCCGGGCTTTGTTTGCCAAATCTCAGTCGAGACGATCTCGGCATGTCGAAGAGCACGCCGAAGAGAATGGCTCTGCAAGGAGGAGCTTCTTAAGGCCGCCGTTGGACCACACAGGGAGTTTCTCGGATCACAATGGTATGACTCCTTTCTTTCATCCAGACTCTCCTGCACTTCCTGGCAAGCCACTGATCGCTCATCACCATCCCCAAAATGCTGACAAACCATTCTACCCCTTTTTGTAGCCAGGATGGTGACACTCAGAGCAGCAGTTAGTAGGCCCGTCCAATGTGAAACCTTAATTCTACAGTTAATGCAAGATGATGCTCAACGCTCTTTCATTTTGTCAACTAAAGCAGATTGTGGACCTCTTTGTAACGTAAATGTCGTGGTCAAGATTCTTGCCTGAGGATGTTCCAATTTGCTCTAAGTGTTGTAGCCAAGTCAAGCACAGCATTTGGATTGGATGTGGCCTTCACTATTTGAGCTTCTCATTCTCTGTCGCGTTCTCTCATCCATATATTGATGGATTATACGAGTCATGATTTGCTTCATCCGGAGTTCTGCTGTACATGTTGCGATAATGTTCCAAGGACGATGAATCAAGCAATGTGTACCGTGCTTCCTTGCACTCATCATCTGTTGATTCCTGATCACATCATGAGGATTTAAGGTAAGATACCCTGCTTGTGCCACAATTCGTGGGTGTGACAAATGTCCCACGCACATGTAGCTGCAAGCTGCAGCCTTCCTTGATGAAGATACATGTGGAAGGTTAACCCTTTATCGTCCCGATTCAACACTGTTTTCAAAGATTTGTTATAAAATGGTTGATGAAAAACGAAAATAAAGTTGATGTACAAAACAAAGTTGTAAATATCAATGTGTAGATAACATCCGTATGGTTGGATTCATCACATTTATTATTAATATTTTTAAAGTAATTTTGCAAGGTTTTCTCTTGAAATTCAATTAAAAATCCAAAATTAACACAAAAAAATTTAAAAATATTGTAATGAAATTAGAATGACATGCACTACGAGATGGTATGGTTTCCATTATTTGATTCTACTTACTATGGAAAATCATATTTAAGGTCTTTCTTTTTGAACTAAGATTAAAACTTGACATTAATCACTTTTGTAAATATTCAAAAATTCACATTATCTTATTTGGAAGCTCCATACCGTACAAATGGTATTCAACTAGCACAAGAATGTAAAAAAAATAAAAATGGATGAAAAACATCCGGTACCTACAGAAATCGAGCTGCTGAAATTCATCCGGCGTCCAGAATTTGGACGCCGGCGCGCTAAAGGGTTAAGAGTGGCTCGCTATTTTCGGCAAGACATTGAATATCTTCTGAGGAGCTCAACCAAGGCCGTGACAGTCGTGAACAGTGATTGCAAATGGCTGCAAGGTTTTTGACCACCTGGGAGTGCAGCGGCATCTTGCATGATCTTGCCAATTCTCCAACAAGAACACTGTGCTGCTTATACCAGTGCTTCAGCTGCAGCCGGCGGTTGAGGTCGATGTGTGGGGGCCTAAAGTGGCACAAATAGTCAAATTAGGTGGCTTACCTCATGTGAGACTTTGCATATATGTAACGTCATTTAACCCTTAAAAACGTCACAGCAGCTTCTCAGGTCTGCCGGGTGGGTTCCAGAATGAGTTCCGAAATAACTTTTATTTTTTTAGTAAAAATTTCTATTGGAATTGTTTATTTCTTAAAATAGCCAATGTTAAGGGAGATGCACATCTTTTAACTGTAAAGTCAACTTAGCTTTAACCATGCATAATTCCACTAGGTTCATTCCATCATTCAAATTGAAGAAAAATCAAAAAATGATTGTAGGAGTTTTTTCTGATGACCTACTTCAAAGCAATGATTTTTTTTACAAATTTGATTAATAAAGGTAATAAATTAAATATGTTACTTCATTTTAGTGTACACTGTAATGTAAAAAAAGAAAATTCTCAAAAAATGAGAATAATGCTGTGAAAATGAGCCTTAAAAATGAGAAAAACTACGTGAAGTTTAAGGCTTAACAAAGAAAATGCTTGAGATTATGACCATGAAATTAAGTTTTAATTGAGTATCTCAAAATTGGGTAAAGAGTACAAAATTATACTTTTAGGAGATGAAGGTATATGTTTACTACAAGTTATAAGAATTTACGAATTTTGGTGAAAGTTTGAAATTATTTTATTGTTTAAAGTGAATCTCAAAGAGAATATTCATCCTTTTAAGTGATGTATGAATGCCACTTGTATCCTATAAATTGTGGGATTTCTCTAAATTGAGTTTCTAATCATAACTAGATTGTAGTCCCATTTGAAACTAGGTTGTTTGCTCCTGTTGCTTTAGTATGCTATGAGTTTACAAAGTCTAATTTTCACTCCATTTGGAGTTATGAAAAATTCTCAAAATTAAATGTTTTATTGTAAGTACAAGTTTAGTACCTATTACCTCACCAAAAGATGAATAGAAAACAAACAAACATTATGAGTCTTACCCTAAACTAAGAAAAAAGGTTCCAAGTATCACACACTTAGCTTAGAGTGTGAAATAACGCCATATGACTTAAATTCAGGGGCTATATAGGAATCAAACCCAGACCATCTAATACAAACTCTTTCGACTGCTTATACCATACTCAACTTAAAGGAGTAACAATACAATATACAAACTCCCCACATAATCATGCAAATCTAGTCAAAATACCAATTTGACTTGATTCATGTTATTTGTTATTTTTGTAATTATAGAGTCTATCCTTAAAGAGTGCATCAAGAGTAGCATGCGCCATCTTGATCTTGGTGGCCAAGTTAGTAGTACTTCTCTCAACAAACTCTTTATTTATACTGAATACAAACGCATCATTAAAATCTAGGTACCGATTGTACTGTACAAGACGTATACATTATAACATGAAGCTTTTGAGAGCCTAAGATTAACAATATTTTAAAATTTTATGACTTGTTAATACAATGTTTAAATAACGCATGCTAAGTTGTATTGAACGAGATTCACTTGCTAATAAGATTTAATAAAATAATTGTGGTTCAATAATAGAAAATATATTTAGTTACTATTGGTGGTGATTATGGGTGCACATATTTTAAATCTTAATGTGTAACGTACTAAAATTGTTGTTAGATTAGTTGATCCATTTTGAATATGTAAGCTAGGTGGTTTAATTCCTATCGCCTTTTAAAGTTGAAGTGCAACCTACTAGTTTAACATACACCAACTCTTGCATATGGGCATGGATGACTTCAAAGCTAGAGGTATTTAAAGAGGCTTTATGCTTTTTTGATCCTAAAAAAATAAAAATAAAAATAAAAAAAATCAATTAAGACAACAATAGAACATGAACATGAGACAAAAATTCACATATCACAACATAGGTGTTCAAAATGCATGAGATTATCTAAGAAATTTTGTAACATTTTGTAACAGTGTTGTATGTAAAAGTGACATTAAGGAAGTACTTCAATTTGCAAGAGTTAAGAAGGTGGTATACAACCTTTTCACAGTTATTGAATTTTGTAGGATCACACTTCTATGGAACTTTTAATTATACAACAAAGTGAGAGTTGCTATGAGTCTTTTAGGATTTGTAATTCAATTTCTAAACCAAAAATGCTAGCCAGAGACGAATAGATTCTAATGACAAGACACGTAATACAATTACAAAGCATAACTTTTGGAAAACTTCAAGGATTTGAGTTGAGAGCTCTTTCTTTCAACTATGGACGATAGCACTTGTAATTACCAAAAGACTATCACGTATACCTTCTAAAAATAAATTTAGATTTATTAGGTTTAAATTTATGAATACTTTAACTTTTAGTTTTGAAAGTTATTATTTATAACTAACTGCACTTGCGCGATGTTATAAGCAAGGAGTATTGAAAAAACAACTAGTCTTCATAACATTCAGTAGCCTTCGAAGACTGCCTTTTAGTTTCATCCACCGTTAAATATGAAATGACCAGTGATTTTTTATTGAATGAACTATTGAATCAAATAAACGATTACAAAACAGTGTTGAATTGTGAATGACTCAAATAAACAATCACGAAACACTGTTGAATTGTGAATGAATCAAATAAATCACATGTGAATGAATCACATGGAAATCGTTAAACATACGTGAGGTCCTAAAATCCTGATGTGGTTTTTTATACCGAATGTGAGGATCAGATTCGGACAGTATAACGTTGGATAACCTATTACCACCAACTTAAGCAATCTGGTCTATTTTTGGCAGTGCTAAATTTTCAAAAAAAAAATGACTGCATTCGAAATAGGTTTTGATGAGGATTGCAAAAATTTGCAGCACCTAATTCCCATTTGTCAATTTTATACAAAATTCCAAAGTGGAAAGTAACCTTTTACCCATAAATCACATACCAATTTCCTAAGTTCACACTTTGTTGTTCCTAGATCCGCTCATGAGCTAACCCAAAACCACCAGCTATTTCTTCACAATTCTTGGCATGCCATTGGTCTACTTGAATAGTGAAATTGGTGGTTTTGGGTCTCAATTGTGGTGGCTCCAAGAAAGTTGTACATGTCATATTTGGGGGAGGTGGTGGTATTAGGTTATCCAACCCTAGTGTCTAAATCTAATTTCCACATCATATTTTGAGAGGACCACGTCATCATATACCAATCACAAGATGACATGTGGCACTTTTGGACAAAAAATAATTAATTAGTGTCGAAACTGTCCACGACGTAGGGTACTGCAACTTTTCTTGTGAACTTTTCCTGTGAACTTTTCCTGTCCACGGAACGCTCTTTTCACATGCGAACTGGAGTTCCTGGCCCGCCATAGCCAGGCTCTTCCTGGCATCGATTGATCATCAATGAAGTGAAGTGAAGTGTGCACCGGACATGCAAGAAGTCGCAGGAAGTCGGTGATTAGGTGAGTGCCATTACATAATTTTCTGCAATAATGATGCGCTTAAGTTTCGTGGTTTTATTCTTCACATCATTTTCCAGCTACCGAATTGCACTGATGCCAGATCTTTGACTCCGCATTTGTGTAGGGTTTCGGTTTCCTTCTCAATTGTTTGCGCCATTTTTTTCAAACTTCGGATTCGCATCAATGGATGCTGTGAGTGTTCTTTCTAGCTGAATCCAGACCTAATTAGAACCTCGCTCCTTTTTCCCGCTCAAGGATTTCAGTTTTGAAATTGGAGTTTTATTTATGGAATTTTGCATCAGGGGAACTGACGACAGCAACTGGAAAGTCAAAGCAATGTGCTACTAACTCTTGTTTTTTTATAAAACTCTCTCTCGAAAACACTGCAACATGAACCTAGCGTGCCCTAGGATCTGGTGTCTGCCTCTTGAGAATGACAAACGTACGAAACGTAGATTGTTGCAATCGCGTTCGACATTTCCTCTCTTGTCCTCCATCTCTGGAAAGGGCCGTTCAAGGCTGCACATGTCTTTGTTTGCCATTCCATCCAACGATGAAGAGCGTGGGCCAACATTGACTGAGGAGTACTCCACACGACAGAGCCCTGATGCGGTAAGATCATCCTGGCTCATCTGATTCTCTGTTGCTAAACCTTTTCAGTGTGAACCTGTCTTTCCGTTTTTCTTCATTGATTCGAGTGATGTAGAATTTGGTCCAGTGATCTCAAAACTGGCTAAAATTAGCTGGATTTCTACCAAAAAAAAAGGGGGCTGCTAAACATACAAAGAAAGATAATGAAAAAAAAATTAAAATGTAGCGAGAATGCTCATCATGATATAAATATGTAGCAACTTCATGAGGTGATATCCGTGGATATCATCATGGTATCACCTTAATATATCAAGGGTATTGCCAGATATTATAGAGGTATTGTGAGTATTGTATGCGCTGGGTAGCAAAAGTATACCATTTATGTGGGAGGTCGCATAATGTTCTAAATGTCATAAAGTGGTTCTGAGATCACTGATTTGGTCTCATCTGAATTAATTTTTTTTACTTTATGATCATTCCAACTGGTCATTTCTGCAGTTAACCTACTGGGTAGGAGTGAGTTGGCAATCCCTTGTTGCATGCAAGCTTCAAGGTCTCCCATCACCACACTTCGACAATTCACACAACTTTTGAATATTGCTCATTGTGTGCATAATTTTGAGAATATTTTATAACTTTTGAATATCATTCATTGTGTGCATAATAGAAGTTGGGTGTGGTTGATCTCATTTTGAAAATAATCGCAAGAGTGTTGATTTGATACCAAATTCAAGACGTGAAGTAACTTCCTATTGTGTCTAAGATAAATACAAAGTGAAGAATGGCAGATGTTCAAATGCTCGTAGTGCACAAACCGTTTGGAGTTAGAAAATGAGCTTAAGCTCTTTGAAATCCTCTTGAGATCTATAACAAGATAAAGTGTTTGTTTGTTTGTTTGTTTGTTTGTTTCATGACAGGTTCGGAAAGAGATTCTGGACTGCTACAAGCTTATAGACAGGCTAGGACGCGGGGCAGTGTACTTTGGATCGGCTCGGACTAATATTGACCACTCTCATTACTTGAAGGCCAAGGAGCTCGCGCATGAAGTAAGTTGTATTCTTGAGCTTTTGCAAGGTTTTTAGAATCAGTATAAGGTTGATTTTAGATTTGGAATGCCATAGTATCACAATCAGAAGAATCTTATATACCAACACCAAAAGTGAGCATTTAGTTTTTAAAAACGGCTTGTTTTTTCAAAATGGTTTGTTAGGGCACGACATGCGACCGCAGCTGTGAAGAACAGATCCTCAGGTGGAAAGAAACGTCTTGAAACTGGACTCTGCGGGCTACCTATTGAGCTGTATTTTTCAAGTACTTTAGAAGAAAGAATCATAGTTGTCTGTTGGATACTTTTGCTCACTTGTGATGGTCACAGCCAATTTTGTTGACTCCAGTTCCATTGCACATTCTGAGCCTCGGTTGTTGAACTGTTTTGCATATTATTCAGGTGGCTCTGCTTCTGAAGTGCACATCATGGACAGGGGCGGGGCCAGGCATGATGGATGCGGTGTTGCAAGGGGCCATTGGAGCCAAGCATCCTGTTGGAGGTTTCAGAATAGCAAGCGAGGGTGGCACTTGGGTCCAGAGCTCTGTCCACCCTTACCTTGCAAACGAAACGTATTTCACCTGTCGGTACGTTACCTCTCCTTTGCTCATTTGATAGGCTCACAACTACTACAGGCAGTTGAACTTCTCTTGTTGCACGAGAACGGTGGGGATTAGATTTTAGCAATACCGTATGTGGGGGTCAGATTCGGACAGTATTGTGTCGAAATCTAATTTCCACGTCATATTTTGAGAGGTCCACGTCACCACAAACCAGTCACAAGATGACACGTGGCACTTTTGGACAAAAAGTAATTAATTAATGTCGAAACTAGCAAACACCGTGTCGCAATGCACCAACATTGCATTGGGAACATGGGAATCAATTGAGAACACAAAAGGAACATGGGAACTTCAAGAACATAAAGAGAACTTGGGAACATTAGGAAACATGATGGGAACATTAAGGAACGCGAGAGAACATGAAGGGAATGCTAGAGAATGTGATGTGAAGCTTTGGGGAACATGGGAACTGTGGAGAACGATTTGAGAACATGATGAAAAATTGGATCAAAGACATGGATGTGAAATGTGGATGGTTTCGTGACGGGTACCAAGCAGGGTAGTGACATGGTATCGTGACCGTGTGTACTTAATATAAGAGATGCACATAAAAGAAAGCTCAAGTGCCAAAGTGCAATTATAAGAACATGTTCATGTTGTACAATAATTGTGTTTGATTGGTGACTCATGTAAAAAACTAGACTCCCTTCTATATGGTGTATGACATCTATAGTGGAATGGTATACTGTACCCTTCTCTATGTCTATATTAAAATACAAGCGGTCCCATCTAACACAATCGGTGGTTATTGTATTTGACTTTATGCACATAAGGAGGACGTAAATAAAAGAAGTACAAGTACAAGTATCTATGCAAGCAAGGAATTTGCATTATGAGAGGTTTGACTATATTACACTGCTCCTATTTCACATAAAAATAAAAATAAAAACGTTTTGAAAGAAACTTTCACCATAACCTCCAAAAAATCAAGTTGAATTCTACTTTTATTCAACAAAGTGGAATGTAATCTAACCTTTGCACATGAGTACAATTGTCTATCTCTATTATGACATGTTTGGGAAGCCCTAACTTCAAGGTGGTAGGCATGGATTAGTCACAAAAATGACTCGTCACAAAAACAATAATATCGTCATATTATGGAGTGTCATATTATGGAGGGTAGATTGTGTTGATTCTTCCTTGAATTGGCAAGGTGTTTTGAGCTAGAATGTTGTATCAGGAACCTCCCGTGTATTATCCCTTGTAGAATGTAGCTAGGGGGTACATTTGCGGAGGTGAGGTTCCCGAGACTACATGTGTCCCGGTGTTTTGTCAAAGAATGTTGGATATTTCTGATGGATTTGTTTGTTTTTTTTAATCTTTTTTTCTTCTTTTGTGTGACAGTTTCTTTTCAGCGCGGAAGCATGGTCTAGTGGAGGCAGGGGTGCGCAACAGTGCATCTGATCTTACAGCATTTATTTGCTTGCCCGGGGGAATTGGAACCCTGGATGAGGTGTTTGAGATCATCACCCTCATTCAGCTCAACCGTCTGGGGTCGTCGTTCCCGGTCCCCTTTCTCATCCTCAACTATGATGGTTTTTTCACCCATCTCATGAGGTTCATGGAAACGTGCCAAGACTGGGGGACCCTTCGACCCGGCGAGTTTGAAAGTATTTGCCATGTGTGCACCTCCAACTTGGAGGCACTGGAATACTTGGTAGATTTTTATGGTGTGGCTGAACATGATCGCGTCTTCCGTCTTCGTCTTCAGGAATTTTAACATGACACTGCCTAGACAGTAGCTCATCTTGAATTGGATTTGCTCATTGGGAAGATCTTGAATGTAACATTATTTAGCAGTTTTGACTTCTTCACAAAAACAAGACTCAAAAGTCTGACATTCATTGTAGAGAGCATGCATGGCACTCAGTGAGTGGTCAATACCTATCTTGTTTGCAACCAGAGTTTTGCAAAGACGTCAAAATTTGACTCTTACAATCAGCATTGGAATTAATATGAAACCATGTTGTGTACACTTACCACTCCCTTTGTCCTGGTGAAGCGTGCTCGTGTGTATGAATGATACTTCATTCTTTCAGTGCCAATGAACACTAATTGCTACCACTTCTACAATACTAAACTAAAAATTTCAACTAAACATCCACGGAAACAAATGAACTCACGACTAGATGTACATGTGATAACACCAGAGACAAACCTTTGGGAAAACCCCCCAAAGAATGACTGCTAAGAGCTCTTCCTCTCGACCATAAGGTAGAGACACCTATTCATGACAATATAAGAGACGTGGTACCTTGGGAATGCAGGCAACATGGAATGAAATCATGAATGTATTAGCAAATCTAGGAGGAAGTGTTGGGCCTTGGAATTAAATTTCTTGGAAGCATGAGCAATTTTACACAAATTTTTGAAGCAAGGGTGTTGTAGACACCTATTCTAAGTTGTAGAGTTATTCAAAAGAAACAAAGAAGCAACTGTGAAGCAACATTGAACTAGACCAATTGTGAAGCAACAAGTGGGAAGCTGTCGACAGCTTTCAAACTTATCGGGGTTCATTTTTGGTCCAAAAGTAGTTGGCCACAATGGGTCGTTGTCCATTTTAGATGCTGCTACCTTAGAAGAGAGATAGAAGATGTTCTTCAACTAGAGCTCTCTTTTTGTTCACATATGAGATGTATTGTTCATCAATTGATGTATATCTTTATCTTTATCATTAGTATCAAGGATTTCTTCTCTCTATCTTTCCAAGGCTTGACTAAGTCCAAAGGTTCTCTTATCTTCATTTAGGTTGACTAAGCCTCTTTTCTATAATATCCCTTCAATTCTTTCTTACCTACATTCTTTTAGCACAACCATGATTCTTTATAGTTCCAAAAATCATTGTCTTTCACCTCTTTCAACATGGGGACAGTTGTTGTTCGGGATACCTCTTGGTTTCCCCACCTTGTCTCTTGCAAGGATTGGCCTGTCATCCTTTGTCACCCCTTTACTCACTATGGTGTTTGAGCATTCTTTTGAAAGGGATGTGAAAAACCAATTAGGGCTCTACTACTCTCTTTGCTTTACTAATGACAATTATAAGTTAATATTTTTAATTTTCTATATGATGTATACTCAAAATCATATAGACCTCTTTAATATTACAATTCAAGTGCCCAAAATGCAACGAAATATATGAACATTCATTGGCACTTAGATAAAGGCAAATAAATCAGTTTGGAATGAAAAGCACTGTACCAAAATTTAGGAATTACCAATTATGAAGTAGCTTTCACCTACAAAAGTACATAAATATGCAGAGGAAATCTTTTTAATTCAAAGATTTTATAGCCAACATTATTTTTGTTGATCAATACTTTTAACGCACAATAAGAATAATTATGGCAACCTAGGTTGATATTTTATAACATTGTGCCAATCAATGATGCATGTAACAAAATAACATTTAAAAAAGGCATCAAAACCTTTGCCGGCGGTTTTACTAATGGTTGCTAATTTTTATCATTACCATATGAATATTTTGGGAATAGGTATGTTTTATTTTTCCCAAGAGTGTACTTTTCCATGTGGTGTTGTTTGCTTTTTTGGTTTGCGTGCCATCTTAGTTTCCATACTTTACTTTTTTTTCATCCCTTTCTCTTGATTTGTTTAAAATTATTTAACATTATAGTGACTTAGGCTCTCTTTTAACCCATAAAATTTCCAATTATAGATCTTCAAATAGAGTATATATTAAATTTTGAACTAGGTAGAGTTTCACAGCATTGTCAGAAAAGAGAGCATGTGACATTAGAGAAGGTGCTTATAAAATATTCTAGATTTACATACTTGTCAAGGGCGTTCTAGATATTCCATCCTAAAGTAGTTTAACCCTTTGGGTCCAAACTACAATTACGCGGTCAAAACGTCATCAATTTTTCACATTTTAAAATGTATTATAGTTCTCTCTTATTCTTTTCATATAAATTATTGTTAAAAAAATTTACTTTAATATTTTTCATAATTATGTAAATAAAAATGAATTGTATAAGACTTTCCAAAGTTTTTTCTTGTAAAAATCATAGTAATTGCAAAAATGTCTAAAATAGTATGAGATGTTTAGAAAAAATGTAAATAATAGTGATGAACAACAAGGTGTAGGTGGCATGCTTTTTGTGCTTCCATACAAAGAAATCCGATAAAGTTTTTTTCTTGCATTTTATATTAGGATTTGAAGGTTTTGAGCTTTAGAGTACTATAAAAAACGTAATTTTAACAATTTTAAAGTATGGTAAATTGGACCAGAAAGTAGAAGATTGTCCCCACACATTTTTAGTTGGGACCGTTTTTATTTGAAATTAGGAACTACATGAAAATCAAAATTTGACTGAAAATTGACCAGATTAGGACCCACTCCGAGGCTCTTTGCACGCTTAGAGATTAACCCCTAAACATTCTCACCCTTTTCAGATTTGGCAGTTTTCCAAAGATGCATTACAAAATGCAACTAAAAGGGATATTTTCAAGTTAATGAATGAATAAAAGTTGTACATTATGCATTTTAGATTCTATCCATACGGTTAAATTTACAATTGCTATCACCAATATTTGTGTATTTAATTTTAAACTTAAAATTTAACACTCTTTTGTAATATGATTACAAATAAGATATTGACAATCTAATAATGAAATTTGTTGTGATGGGTTGAAATTTAATACTCTAAGTGTAGTGATTTTTGGATATTTTTTGGTTGCTTAATTTTAGTACTTGACTTTTTCAAGAGCACTTTTAGACTACAATCTTCAAAATTCTGGGTGGAACAATACAACATAAAATGAGGCATAAAAATTTCACAAATCATCCCCTTTCTAATCGGATCAGACATGCATGGAGCTAACTTCCTAGAAATGTTTCAATAAAAAATCCACACCGCAACTAAATGTGCATGATGGATGAGAAATCGGACTTCAAATCCATACATCATGCAAAATATGTATGGTTGGGCGGTTAGGGGTTATAGGGTTAACACTGAAGTGTACCCAAGGTGTGATATGTTATCCAATCTTCAGTCCGCATGCAAGATTAGCTTTTACCTTGTTCAAAATAGTTAGTGGAGCACTCTCGGTTCATAACATTTAGTAGCATGCACTATCACTACCTTGCCTCTATAGTAGATTGTGTGGGATATTCCACACTCAACAATGCTTCATTAGCAGCTAAGTGAACAAGTGGAAGCTCAAGGTAATGAGTAGAGTGTGAAGGGCCGTGAGTATGAAGGCTACAAAATGTTATTTTTCTATGATGAGAGATGTTGTATAATGTTTCTTTTTATGATGTGAAACTCCCTTTCAATGTGTGGAAGAAAAAAACAGAAGAAGAAGAAATCAATAACATGAAAAAGTAATCAACGTAAACTGAATCTGAATTGTAAACTCAATTGTGCTTATGGTAGGTAAAGCACTTTTACATTTCTATTGTTACGGTAATGTAAAGAGCTCAGTGGCAAGCTTCTATTTACGAACATGGCATCTTATATTTCAAAATCTCCCCATAAGACACATTTTGCATGCATACCTTGGAAGACCCCTCACAAGACATATTCTTGTAAATTAACCCCTAAACGTCACAGCGTCCAGAAACTGGACGACGAATGATTTCAAAGCCTTCTCACGTTCTCATCAACGCTTGGATGATACTCATCCATTTTTTTGGAGATTCTTCACCAAGTTGTTGTCCTATCTAATGGTTGGATTTAGTCATACTAGAGTACATATTTTTCTAAAATTGCAAATGTAGAAGTATGTCAAGTCGTTGACCAAGCCAAAATTGCATTGACTCTAGTTCAAAGTGGAATCGTGAAAAATGAGGTCATAAATTTAAGAAACACAAAAATTTCAAAGTATCACCACACTTAAGAGTATCTCATTTCAAACTCATTCCAAAAAAATTTACTCAAAAAATATTGAAATTTAGTTTGTAATCGAATTTAGAAGGAATTTTTAATTTTAACTTTCAAATTTTATAATTAAATATTGGTGATTGTATTAGTGAATGGAACCATACGGATGGAATCTAAAATTCAAGATCTAGAACTTTCATATGTATATCAATTCCAGAATATTCTTCTAAATGGTAGTTTATAATGTTTTCTCTCAAATTGTCAATTCCAGGGACACCCTGGTACGTTAAGGGGTTAAAAACTAATTTAATTATCCATCTTTATTATCTTTCTTTATTACTAGAGTGGCCCTGTGCGGTTGACTCAGATGTTCTCTGTGTTTCACATATCCAGAGTGCTTTTTGTATTTTTTGTGCATTTAAAAAAAAAATCTATGGAGAATTTAATTCAAATTATGGTAACAAAATTTGATTAAAAATTCACAAATTTCACAGATAAGGCCCAAAAGCTAAGAAACAACTTTAGTGAACCCCTATTTGTTGAGACTTTCAGACAATGCCAATAATGACATCAAAAACCCTCATTTTTTTTTTTCATAATTTAATTCAATTTATAGTAATGACATTCAATAACAATTCTATAAGTGTCACACTGTAGGTCGAAACACGACGAAACGAACTCCTTGCGCCCCTCTTCGTTGAGAGCTTTTCAACGGTACCACGAATGCAGTTGTGAAGGCGCATCGTTGGAGAGATCTCAACGTAACAAAAAAACCCCTTCCTTAATGTATAGATAGTGTGGCCCTATGCCATTGGCCCTAATGTTTCTTGTGTTCACGTGTCTTTTGTGTTCTTCGTGTTCCCGTGCGTTCCTATGTTCTCCGTGTTTTTGTGTGTTCCGCGTGTTCCCATGCGTTCCTATCTTCTCCGTGTTTTTGTGTGTTCCCCGTGTTCCATGTGTTTTTTTTAATTTTTAAAGTAACTTATCTGTAATTTATTCAATTTACAATGAGGAAATTTAATTTGAAATCCACAACTTTCACACTGTAAGTCCAAATCCAACGAAACGAACTTTGTGCACCCTTCTTCTTCAAGAGCTTTCTGATGGTACAAAGAACACGATCGGGGGACACACGGTTGAGAGATCTCAACTTAACGAAAATATGAATCAAACAACCTTCCTTGATGTATAGATTTTTTCATTCAAGTAAATATTCCCTCCATCCCATAATAGAAAATGCTTTTGAAAAAAAAAATCCTAAAGTACTTGATGCAAATAATCATTTATTCAATTTGAAGTTGTTGTTTTACAAATAGAAAAATCACAAGACAAGTGCACATGTAGTGTCTTTTAAGCCCAATAGGTTTCGAACCCGGACCACATAAATGTGATACAACGCCCTTCACCAACCAACCAAAGAACTCGTGACTTGGCGATAATAATTAACCCAAAACATACCTTTATACTATCTCGCACCCAACCATTATTAATTTGATATTTTTGTTACTGTTACTTTGTTTTGGTTACTATAGTGTCCATCCTTGAAAGGGGAGAGTAGTATTATTCCAATGTCCCTTTGTCCCGTGGGCATCGGGTCATTGACATTACGAACGGACACTTTATTCACGCCGGCCCTTTTTATAGGGTCGGTGTTTCTATCTAACTATCTATCTAGTGTCTTTTGTTTGTGAAGTTTGTCTTTGCTCATATGTGGATCACAAACAACATATGAGTTAACTTAAATCAATGCTAGCATATATTCGTTGCATTAGAGAACACATTGCAACGAACATTGCCATGTTGCCACATGCGAGGCCACATGCCACACATATTATTGAAACAATATGATATTGCTTCGATAGACAACTAATCCAAAATAGAAACTTACTATATTTAGAGATTTGATGAAATCATTCTAGTTTGCTTAATATTTTTTTTCTTCTCGAAAGTATCATCTACTATGGGACAAAGGGAGCATTACACATCTGGTAAGAGGCATGGGATTCCAATACTTCTTTCGTCATAAACGAAACCTTTGCCCATACACTTTACATCGGGTAAGCCTGTAAAAATGCCCTCGGTTGGGAGACTTTGCCCTGTACAAAAATCACCATCAAGAAATTTTCCATTCAATTCTCGAAACGATTGTTTACTATGATTAGGGTTTGAAAGGTGATTACACAGGAATTCCCGCATATTGTGCATTGAGCTTTTTTCATAACAAGTGATGTATAAAATTAAACTTCATTTACTTTCCCAATTGTGGTTTACGCCAGGTAATGCCTTTCTTTTCGGCCCGGGGAATTCATTGTCGATTATTTAGATGATCATGAGAGAACAAATATAGGGTGTCTTTTAGTCATTTGAGATAAAATTATAAAATTATAAAATTATAAATGTAATATAGGGTGGTTTTTAATTGATTGAAGAATATTCCTAAAATATACTATGAATATACCCAAAATATACTATAAATAATAAAACATTCCAATTATTTCATAGCCCCCCATTAAATATCCTATGTTCGCTCATGTAAGGTAGAGGGCTCCAAAACCAACAGGGTTCTAATTCCAAAAGGATTTAGGCACAATAATCATCCTAGAACCTAAATCTAGGTATACCATAAATAGCTTATCATTTTAGTCAACATCCAATAAGAGATCTATGATGTGCTTAGATTTGTGTTTTAAAATAAATACATGGGTTAGACTCTCTTGGAATTAGAACCATGTTGGTTTTGGAGCCCTCTACCTTATACCAAAATTTACACTAAGTGACTTCCCGAGCTCTTCAAACAATTCGCAAAAAAGAAGCTTCCTCATCAAGCTTTGTCCTCCTTGTCACCCTTTTTCGCCCTATACATTTCATCCTTCCTTTTGTAATGTTTGACGAATACAGGGTGAAGGTGTGAACGAAGGGATTGTTTTCTGGCAGGGGAAGACTTGGGGGTGGGTTTGTTAGGGTTAGAGGAAGGGGCACCTTTAACCGTGGCAGGGAAGGCTTGCCATGACCGTGGCTATGGCTATGGAGCTTCAAACCCTACCTTGCCCACGCTGCTGGATGCGCCCGCGGGTGGATTTCTTCTATGTGGTCGACTGGCGGAGCACCACGCGGACATAATTTATTTCTTCCGTTCCGGTTCGCTTTGGCCGGAGCGCAATTTGCTTTGGATCATCATCGGGAACACTCTTTTGCTTTTTCCGATGTCGCAGGACGATGCTTTGTAGCTTTCTACAGCACTTTGTATTGAAGGAGGCGCGGAGGCGAGACGCTTTGTAAAGATGGCCATGGTTGGGAGTGCTTCGCGAGCTAGTCGAGGGAACACCATGTCCGGCTCTTCCACGGATGACAATCCGCCTGCACGACCGCGCAATCCGAGAAATGCACGCACCGGCGGTGGAGAGTCCGAAGGATCGGAGGACGAAGTCACGGAGCGAGGGAGCGAAGTCTGCCAAATTGGTGATGATATGTGTACCGTGCCGTCGGAGTTATTTAATCTTCCAAGCTTGAAAGGCGTGCTTTCTCTGAATACGTGGAATTATTGCTTAACAGGTTCGCAATTATTCGCTTTCGTCTTTTAATCAGCACGATTATCACGTCTTTTAGCATGCAATTCCATGCGTCTGAAAGATAGTTTGATCTGTTATATTGAGTGATGGGAATGTATAATTCATGTGCAACCCGGCGCTGCATTCTGGCCGATGCAGTTACGAACTTTAGTTTTGGTCGTTTTCTTACTTTTTGTCAATTGATTGCTATTATTATTTTTCTTTTCGAATCCTCGATTCATCATTCACATGGAACCTTGTCCAATTCACTCGGAAGTAAACATTACTGCCAAACTGCCGTTTATAGCTAGTTTTGCAAAGTAGTTGTTCAATTTAGCAAGTGATTTCCAAGAATTTGCCATCATTCTCGTACTGGTAATACGGTCAGAGTTCCTTGTGCATGATCATTTGAAATTATTTGTCATCTTGGTTTGAAGAAGAGGAGCGAGTCATCGCTTCAATTTGAAATTTTCATGATGAAGTGTCATTTTGGTTTGATAGAGGAGGAGCGAGAGTCACTTGCATTGCATCTTCCGCCTATTGAAGATGAAGAGGTTTTTAAAGACACCATAAAAGATTTGCTGGGAGGAGAGACATTTCATTTCACTAGCCCGATGGCGGATCTGTTTGATAGGCTAAAAGGAGGCTTGTGCCATCCGCGTGTGTCACGATACCGGGAAGGTCTGAAATATTTGCAGCGAAAGGAGCATTATCACGTACTGCGAAGGTATCACAATCACATGGTTAGCCTGTTCGTGGAAATGCAGAAGCAGTGGGAGAATTGTCCTGGTGCTGATATTGATGAGAGGTTAGAAATCTGGGATAGGTTTCAGACTGAACCACTTCCTTTGCCTAAACCTAAACGCGTGGTACGTAAGCCTGGAACTGTCAGAAGGGTCAAGGCCAGCGTTGAGGCTGCTCCTCCGAGAAGAATTCCAGAGGTGGTGCCCCTGAAGACGAAGGCTATTGAGCTGCCCAGAAAAGGGAAACTGTCGATGAAAGCACGGAGTGAAGTAGGAGCTCTGGGACCCTCGAAGAAGAAATCGGCTGTCTTGGAGCCTGCAACTGGATCAAAGGGGGTGCTTAAAATCAAGACAGTAATGAAGGATCGCCCAGAGGCTCCATCGAAGAGGATAGTGGACGTTGACAAGGTAGAAAGAGTGGAGCAGGAAGAACCGGTGCGGGTCAGTAATAAAACTAGACCAAAAGGGGTTCTAAAACTGATGCCCAAGGGCAAGAACGTTTTGAAAAAAACTGCCTCACTCTCGGTGAAAGGGAAAGCCCCAGTGACAGAAATAAAGAGGGAACAACTGAACGATGTAATGGAGTATGAATTCGAAGAGGATAATTTTTTGCCTTTTGAAGCAGAGGTAATTACATCTTCATTAGAGCCTTATATTCCGGTACGGGAAACCTTTGAAGAGAAAAAATCGAAACATAAATCATCAGGAGAGAGCAGGAAACGCAAAGTGGTAGATATTGGAGGTGGGGCAATGGAAGGCGAAGTAATCGTGAAGAAGAAAAAGAAGAAGCAGTCACGGGAATCGAAAGATCAACATGCGCCCCTGGAAATGCCTGAAGCACTCGTAGGTGAACTATCTCCTTTTGAGAGTGCGAAGCCACTTGTAGAGAAAGGAAAAAGATCGGGAGAGTCGAAGAAGAAGCCTCATCGGAAGAAGAAGATAGAGGAGATCACAAAAGAGCCAGAGGTGATCGTTGTGGAGGAGAATCGAGCTGTTGAAGATGATTTTAGGCCGAGTGACGAAGTTGACGAGAAGCCTTTCGATCTCCCTGTCGATGAAGATCAAATCGACCTGGTCAAGGAAGAGGTTGGACTAAAGCCGAAAAGAAAAACTAAGAAGAAGCCTAAGGCGGAGGCGTTGATGGCGTCTCCTGGGATGTCTTCCCCTCCTGCTGGTAAGCTGAATGTACATCTTGCAACTTGCTGTACAAAACCATAGTATCCGAGACAAGTCGACTCTGATACTGACCTTGACATGCTGTTAGTTTGTTAATTCGAAATAAAATGCTGAACTATCCTTCACCAGGTTAATTTCAGTCTTAAGATCAGAGTTTATGTTTTGCCTGACCAAGTGAGCAGTTCCTTAGTCTCAACCGTGAGTTTGTTGCTGATCTCCGAGTACTAGTATTTTGGTATGCAAAAATGCTTGTTAAATAAAACTTACTGGGTTATTGTTGTGGAATTTACACTTAATATAACATTTTCATTTTCTAGGTTCGCCTCCTGAGAAGACACCCGGAAGTGCAACCAAGTCATCAAAGAAACCTGCGCCAATAGCCATCCCTACACTTGCTTCCACATTTCCCTTCTCTGTCATGCACCTTTTGTCAGCTGTACGCACGGCGTTGATCACCAACAATGGGGATGGAATGTCTGAATTTCACGACCAACATGATAGGGTACCCTATGCCCGTGAAAGATTAGATTTTGACCTTCCGTATTCTACGTCTGAGGGAAGCCTGTTGGGTCACAGTGATCAAGTAGCTGGGGTTTCTGGTGTGGAGAGGGGAGACAGCAAGGAAGTAGATGGAGATCAAAGACCTCACTCATTTCGTGGGGTGCCATTTAGTGAGCTTGTGAGAAGAGTGCGTGAAAACCCTGGCGATCATCGAATTTTAGAGACAGACGAGAAATTACAGGTATGCACCAGCAGATTTTACTCCTAATATATACTGGGTAACATATGTTGGTAATTAAACGTTGCTACCCGTTGCATGTGTATCTAGGTGATGTTTCATTGGACGCTGTTCTAGTGTCCACTTGTTTAAGGCATCTTTGTGGATGCTATTTTCCTTGGAGTTTCAATCATCATTTGTTTCCATGTGCATTTTTAGTAACATTCGATTTGAACCATCAGGATCTTGTGCGAGGAGCACTAAAAATCATGGGAAGTAAAGTGGCACCAGCAGGTACAAAAGGTTGGAAGCCTCTGGTCTGTTTTGACAAAGAAATGAGAACATGGTCGTGGATTGGTCCTCCCCCTGTTCCTGTAGCTTCTTCTTCTTCTCAGGTATGTTAATATGTTCTTGTTTTGCCTACCATGTATGAAATAGATGACAGTTTTCTGTGCTAACAGCCATCCCATGAAATCGGACGTCATTTTTGTTCTATGTCATGTAATGCTAGGCTTATTTGATTACGTAACACCCTTCTACCTTTTATCATATTCGATCTTGGTTGAAATCAAGCTTACTTCTATCGTATGGGGGTCAGATTGATTCCAATTAAACATGCTCTGAGTGAGTAAGTTCGTGAATAATTTTTTCAAGTGTAGTTATCGGATTGGCTTAGCTGTTCCATTATAAGTGGGGTGCGCTCAGAGACTTAACTAATTAAGAGCAAGACTTTCCTTGGTTCTTACGATCAAAAGGTAGTTAGGTTTCTGTGTAGGTGTCTTGCTATGTGTGTTCATACCGCCTGAATGGTTTGTTTCTGTTATGTTGGAACAGGAAGTGGTAGAGGTGCAGGTGACTGCTGAGGCATGGGGTATACCACAGAAATCTCTGCTGAAATTGGAGGACATGTTTGCGATTTGGCTAAAGCATGACCAGGAAACACTTCAGCAGATCGACTCACTTCCTCTTCCACCACCTCCACTTATGCCTGTTCCCGTTGATGAGAAGGAGCGGTTTCGAGACCTTAGAGCTCAAAAGAGTCTAATGACCATTGCACCTAGCTCAGAAGACATGCGTACTTACTTTCGCCGACAGGAGCTTGTCCGATACTCGTTACCTGATCGGGCTTTTGCTTACACGACAGCAGATGGAGGGAAATCTGTTGTTGCTCCGTTGAGGAGAGGAGGTGGAAAGCCCACCTCGAAGGCCAGGGATCACTTCATGCTGAAGCCGGATAGACCTCCCCATGTGACAATTTTGTGTTTAGTGAGAGATGCAGCAGCTCGTTTACCTGGAAGTATTGGCACTCGTGCAGACGTTTGTGCTCTAATTCGAGATTCACAATTCATCATGGAGGATGTGTCTGATGCACAGGTTGGTCTAGTTTTGGCCGATGGCGGCAGTGATTTAACTATGTTCCATCTTAAGTCAAGTTGACTTGAAAGTTTAATCACTGGATCATTTTTAAGAATGATTTTTTGATGAATTCTGATCATAGCATATCGAATCTTGGAAGCCCTCCTTGTCATGCAGAATGGTATAACGATTTTGCTCTGGGGTTGTGCTGACAGGTGAATCAGGTAGTAAGTGGAGCACTAGACCGGCTGCATTATGAGCGAGACCCTTGTGTTCGCTTTGATGGTGATCGTAAGTTGTGGGTGTATCTTCATACAGAAAGGGAAGAAGAAGATTTTGAGGATGATGGTACCTCTTCGACAAAGCGCTGGAAAAAGCCTAAGAAGGACAATGCTGAAAACTCTGAACATTGTGCAGCAGCCTATGAGACCGGGTCACCCAGTGGTGCTGATGATCCTTCCGGGACAGGTCTTATAGACTTGCACTCTCCTGATGGCATGGGTGGATCTATGGACAATTCTGCAATTTACTCAGTTGGCCGGACAGAACTGGTTTACAATAAAAGCAGTTCGCTGACCAGTCCCCGGGTGTTGGGTAATGGCCTCTCAAGACATGATGATGGGGATTTACCGTTTATTACTCTACCACCTGGTATAGATTCTGGTCATCCAATGGGGTGGGAGGGGATAAACACCCAGGCATCCTGGGACCGCGAGACCCATTTGCAATCTCAAGAGAGCTTGGGATCTGAAGACGAGTATTACATGGAGGGTGCAGGCACAGCACAACGGCATGCAGAGGCCATGTTCAATGCAGACACAGAATGAGATTTTCATCTTCATTGGAAGATATTTATTTGAAGACAATTTTCCAGTTGCCTTTGTTTCCATGGAAAAGAGGACCTAGCAAGCATCCTGATCTTAATGGGATTTTTGTTACTTACCCTGTTAAGTACAAAAGCGGTGGTCCTTACCCATAGAGTTTTGTGCTTTTCGCTTGTGTAGCAGCGAATGAACAGTTGGCTATCTCTGGAATGAGGTGTTTCTCCCGGAACATTAGGCACTTTTGTTTATAAGGATCTTTTCTTGTGGAGACACCACAAGAATAGTCAACAAGGTAATTTCCCGAGTAGGCGAGCGGTTTCAGTAATGATGGGGTTTTTACTTACCTGCACATTGCAGGCCCTGGGCTTTTCTGAACTAGTAGTGCACAGATTTGTACTCTTGAAAGAGACAATAATGGTTTTCGAAGTAGTGGACAACAAGAGACTGAAGAGAATATCCAGGCGGCATGGAAGCTGACAAGAGCAAGGGTGCTAAATGGCAGCATGCTAACTGGTTAAACAAGAAGCTCGCATCCTAGGTGATCAACATGGAGATTATCTTTTGTCCAAGTGACGTGGTACGTTATTATAGATCTTTCACCATCTTAGGTCTGGTGCTTGTGTGTTTTTCTTGGAAGTGGTAATGGTTGCCTCTAGAAGTGATTCATTTGCTGTTCCGTGAAACCTGAAATTCAAAATTTGTCAAAGTTGGCGCTCTTAGTCTCTTGTTCTTTTGTTTTTTCCCTGTACATTCCCTTAGTACTGAAAATCCTGAGGCATTAAGGATGGTCACTCTTTGACTGAGAGTTGGAACTCACAAATTGTGATTATATGCAGGATCAAATTGGCTGCTGGCTTCCGGATACCTTGTTGTACGCTGGAGGAAACTTCGTGTAACATTTTTTGTAGATGTGCATATCATTTCATTCATCCTTGCGGTTAGATATTGACCCATCTTCTGCAGCTCTAATGAGTGAGCACCAGAAGTGCAAGTGCTGATGGATTAAACGCGTGAACAGCAATGAGTTTTTCAAGCTTGCAGATGATCTGTTTCTGGATTGCCGTAAGGGAGCTCAATGATGATTAATATTTTTGTTCTCCACACTCAAACCTCTTCTATGTGATCACCTTAGAACATCATAAAGAGGATTGTGTAAACGAGTTCGCAACTTAATTGACTACGTGGGTGATTTCGTCTCCTTAACCCTTAAGCGTGCAAGGAGCCCCGTGGGTTATGTTTGATTTTCACCTAGTTCCTAATTTCAAATGAAATTGGTCCCAACTAAGAATGTGTGTGAGTTGCCTTCTACTTTCTAGTCCAATTTACGGTTCTTCAAAATTGATAAAATATTAAAATTGCGTTTTTTATAGCACTTTAAAGCTCACAGCCTATAATTCCAATATACACTGTAGAAAACTTTCTTCAATCAAATTTCTTTTTGTGAGCTCAAGAATCATGCAACCTAAGCCTTGTTGTTTATCACTATTATTTACATTTTTCCTAATAATCTCGTATTATTTTAGACATTTTTGTAATTATTATAGCTATTACAAAAGAGAAACTTTGAAAATCCATATAAAATTCGTTTTCATTTAAACAATTATGAAAAAATCATTGTAAAACGATTTAAGGATAAATTATATGAGAAAAATATCAAAAAATATAATATGTTTTAAAACGTGAGAAGTTGATGAGGTTTGACTAGACAAATGTAGTGTGGATACATACAGATTAATCTTTTAGTGCCCAAGTAATTGGAAAGTGGTAACTAGATCACTAGAAAATGAATTGTTGTAAAATTTGTAACTCGTCTTAATTCGGTGTTTGAAGTTCAAATGTGTAACTTTTGATTGTATAGATGATGCAAAAAAGAAATTTTAGAATTTAACTTTTGTAAATATCCAAATACGTGTACAAAACACCAAAACACTACAAATACCTCAAAATATAGCAAATACCTACAGATACGACACATGTACTATGCGGTGTTTGTAGTGTTTTGAAGTTTGTTATCTTCTTATATTTTTTGAATTGTGTTCCTTTGTTCATGTT
The DNA here is from genome assembly GCA_022496805.1 of Pohlia nutans. Taxonomy (NCBI): domain Eukaryota; kingdom Viridiplantae; phylum Streptophyta; class Bryopsida; order Bryales; family Mniaceae; genus Pohlia; species Pohlia nutans. Next base: position 7,303,972 of record CM040102.1, read on the forward strand.
CCACTTGTGTATGTATTCTGATCTTGATCAATGTACCAACTCCTTTCTTATTTTGACGTATATTCCGTCGACGAGGAACTCGGAGAGGGTTTTACCCCAGAAAAATATGAGGGAAAATCGTCAACGTCGTCGTTGTCGTCGTGACTGTCGTCGTCATGTCCTTTGGTATTATTGGTCCTATATGGTTGTGAAAAGAAAGAAGAGATTGAAGTTGGAGTTGGAAACTTGAAAGGTTGTTTGAAAGGTTATATAGATGGCTATTCAGAAGGTTATTGCAAAAGTTATTTCAAACAATATTTAAAAATCAATTGACATATTTTAAAAACAAAAGCAAAGATCGACTTCATTCATTTTTTGTGTAAAATTTATTTTATTTCATTTTTATATGAACACCTTTCATTTCTTACTTGTTAGTTTTGATTTTTTTGGAATTTTTTTCACAAAGTGGTCTTCAAGCAATTTTCAAATTTACACACTGCAAACCATCATCCAAAAAACGAGTAACTTTGTTTTTAACTTTATTTTAATTTCGTTGACAAGGTACTCGGAGAGGGTTTTACCCAAGAAAATTACAAAGGGAATCGGAAGGTGTAGGCGTCGGTGTGGTCATGGTCGTCGTCAACCTAGCCTCGCTTGCAACTTCCTAAATATACATCTAAATATACATTTATTTATTTACTTCCTAAATGTGAGAAACTCAAAAGTGTAACTCAGTCACCCTTCACATTTCTCTCGCGAGTGCCGCAATAGACACTTCATTGTGAAATATTAATAGTATCCCTAATTTCAACTAAAAAACATTATCACCCAAAAATGGTGTTTCTTTAGAGCCACCTCCAACACTAAAGGGTTAAGGCGATGCATGCAGGCCAACGAAGCTAGTATGCAGAATTGTAGGACCAGTGACCTGTAGTTTACGTTAAAAATCCATGTTTTCTTCTGCTTCTAATAAACTCGTTCAGCAAGTCCACAAGACTTGAAACAAATTGAAGCATTAGCTTGCCAGCGTGTACAAATCATCTTGCTTTTCTCTCCCGGTTCCATCAAATTTAGGCCCTCTTTACACTAGAGGCGAGGGGCCGTGAGAAAAGAAATTTCAGACAATGGGATGCGTAGAAATCGAGAAGACCAAGGAATGTCACTTTACACCCGAAATTTTCAGTTCAAGGGACAAAACGAGGAGAAAATGACATGGACAACACTTTTGTCCTTGGTGGCAGCAAAAAGGCGCATTTTTCAAGACCCCCAGATTTTTCGTCAGTCCCACCACGAGAGGTGGGCCTGACACAAAATCCGGGGGGCCGTTTGGCCAAAATTCTCACAGCCAATCATTTTCATTTTTTTAATAATTTTTCAGAACGGCCACTTTTACTGACGGCCAGTTTTTTGACCCGTTTTCTACCCAACAGGTATTCCTATTCATTCCTGATTTTTGTCCTTTTACATTACAAGTCATTAGTGCATTCATATACAAGCATATGATAGGAAAAACATCCTCAAAACGTCAAAAAAACAACAGGAAGGGCCTCATTTGAAGCCTTAAAGAATGAGGACAGCATAGTAAGTGGCCGGTAAACCCATAATGTTTGTCAAGACACGTGTGTGCTGGGTATAACCCCACCACCACCACACAAGAAAAACAAATGAGCGTAGAGTCTAGAGTAGGTTCTCGGTCTTGGGGTAGAAATGAGAGGGGTATTAAAAAAATCAGCACATTATTCTGTGGCCCCTTCTCACTTTACACTATATCCAAAGAACGTCATATTCAAAGTTTGGCTTCTCAAGAATGAGCCATGGCCCTTGGCCGGTTTTCTCCACGACTTCTCGTTTCTAGTGTAAAGAGGGCCTTAACGGTCAACTTGGGAAATACTTACCCCACGGAAATGCAGGATGCGAGTAAGGAGAAACCGTGTGATACCCTACGAAACCACGTACGAGTCAAAATTGAAAGTCCAACTATGAAAGTTTGCTCCCTGTAAGACTCAATTAAACAAAAAAAAAAGGATCGGTGTAGATCAACATCTGAGATGGTGAGGAAATTTCCGGGCGATATGATGGAAATAAACAGGAGGAGGAAGCCAGCTCCACTAGCTAGTGTGGTGTTTGTCCCATACGTTCTGGCGAAGCTCGTCAAGACAGAGTGGGGGTACAAGAAGGGCGAGTTGAGAAGTGAGTCGCATACCTTTCTCGGCCTTTTGGCTAAGATCAAGTGTAGTATCTGTTCTTATCAGTTTAAAATCTGATACGGGGATCATCGATCCCCATGATATTAATCTAATTTTCTTGGGAGCGGGTCCATCCGGCAGCTTGCTGCCCGGCCCCGCGAGCGTCGCCTTGGTCTTGCACTACCTCCTTGGCCGGCGCAGCCCTCCACACCCCTCTTCTGGGGTACCCAACTTGAATATAAAACAGCACATCAGTAGAGGTAGGCGTAATTAGATACGTTAAGTCTAATTTCATTCCCAATGCAAATAGTGAATGTGGAGAGACCTAGCCCCAGAGGTTGAGATCTGGCACCTATGTCAGTGTACTGAGAAGATGATGCTGATTCACATGCTAATCAATTACTCGAGGCAGAGTCGCGTTTCTGGTGGATTACGAACTTGAAGTAACCTGGCAGTTTGCATGGGGTCGTGAGCTGCATGTGTTCAAAAGCACTGAGTTTTTCATTGCACTGTAACTCGGCGAAGGTGATCAAGTACTTATGGCACAGTCGCGAACAAGGTGTTGTGTTTGGAGCTTTCTGACGAGTGTCATCTCTTCTGTTTTTGGATAGTGTCCGGCCTTAAGGATCGGGAGCAATATATATTACGCTTAAAAAAGAATGTCGCAGCAGTTGGAAAAGTGGCAAGAATTGATATTATGGAAGACCGACTCCAAGAGCTCATCCCTGATCGATCATTGAAGAGATCATATGAGAGAGCCAAAAGGGAAGATGGTCAGTGGGAGCATGCTAAGGTGAGTGATCTGCAACGAACATTTAGGCCCGTGATCCCTCCACTACACAGAGCGGGAAGTGAACGCTGCTCGGTTGCCCGCCTCACGCGGTACCCTCCTCTCTAACACCGCGGTAACCCAACCCTCCGGCCAGGTAGCCCCGATGACTCCATGCTTGGAGCGGGCAGGCTTCGACACGCCATCACAGGCCCATCCCAAGCGCCCCACGTCCACATCGTCCTTCTCCCGCTCGGGTTACAGACGGACGCTGCCCCGCCCAGATACACAGCAGCGAGCCGTTCAGTACCATATCCACGATATGAATCATTCTGACAATCCTTATGGGCTTCCACCTTGTGTGAAGATGCCTTGGTACCTGAACCCTGGGCCAAATACATCAGCAAAGCCCAAGTCAACATACTAAGAGCAGGTACCGGTTCAAACTCCAAGCTTGCTCATAGCCTCATAAAATAGTTACTTGGAAGGCAAGATTGATTTGGGTCAATAACAGAAACGTTCTCTTTGCAGATTCGCATCGAATTCTAAATGGTTTCTCAGCCAAGGATTTTACTATCATTCTCTTCTAGCTAGTTGCTAATACTCATTTCACACATGCAATCCAAGGCATGGTCTGAGATGATTAGCATTCCCTGCTCATCGGGAATGCAAATTGTGAATGTTGAGACTCCCAGCCCGAGGTTGAGATTCACCTTCAGTGTAGCGAGAAGATGATGCTCAACAAGCTGAAAGAATCAAAGAACAGGTAAAGCAACAACTGTGAAAGATCACATTATTTACTATCACTGTGTATATATACATTCCATACTCACCGTGCATGGATCACCGTAGGTCACCGTATACCGTAGTAGTTTCGTCCTAAAATAATTTAAAAAATAAAAAACGTAAAAATTAGAAAATTCTGAAGACAGAAAAACGAAAATAGAATAAATTAGTTTTGAAATATTTTGTCATTTCTAAGCTATTTACGGTCATTTTTACTGAGTTTTTGCTAAAAAACGAAAATTGAGAAATTCAGTTTGAGAGGTGAACCCCTTATCTTTTCAAAAAAATTAAATATTCGTTCGCCAGGTGGCGAACCTGCTATGGTGTTACGGTAGGTACTTTGCCTTTGCGATTAACATGGAGTCACTGAGCCACTTGGTTAAGTAACTGCTACCTACGAGAACTGTAAGAGGTTGACGTCAGCTGATGCTAGTAGGCTAATGTAAGATGGTGTGTTGACTTCCACGTCATATGATCTTCAGGGAGTGTTACTTCCAACACCCTCCCTTGCTCCCTCAACAATTTTCATTTCACGACGACGCAGTGTCGGTGTGGTTCGGAGCTCACCATTGAGTTTCTTCGTTCTTCTTTAGAATCAAGCTTGATGGTATTGAAGAGCTTGACTCTCTTTTGTTGATTCCTTCGCTGCTTGTGTTTCTTTAGCAAGGATGAACCGTTAAGATGCTGTGCCTTTGTGCTTTAGGTAGAAATCCTCCTTGTGGTATGCTGGTGTCTCTTGATTCTGCTTCGTTGTGTTGTGAATTGTGCTCTCGATTTGGTGATAAAACTTCTTCAAGATCCTCCCAAGCCTTCTCTTCATGTTGGTGAGGAGCTTCGAGTTTCGACAACAACTAGTGACGAATGTGGTATTTTAAATACTTCTAGTTCTGTTTCAAATTCTAATTCTAGCTATTCAACTTCTCCTTCAGGAAAGTACTATGTAGTTAGAATTGGTCGTCGATCTGGGATTTACTCTACATGGTCTGAGTGTCAGACTCACGTAAAATACTATTGTGGCACTCAGTATAAGAGTTTTAAATTGCTCATTGAAGCAGAGAGGTACTTGGCTAGCAAATCTTGAGTATCGAGCATCACTTATTAGAGGTAATTGCTGCAATTTTGGACAAAGCCCTCCCTGATTGTAAACTACTTATGAATATCAACTTCAATTTGCTTACCTTGTTGAAAGTGTTGGAATTTCTACTACTCCCAAAGCTTCTCGATTGATTGTAAATTTTCCTATGTTGAGTGGCTTTGTCAGGCATTCCGCTTCTTGTTGATCTGTTGGTATGTAACCGACTCGTAAGTCTTCTGCCTATGCTCTTTCCCTTATGAAGTGATGTTGAATTTCTATGTGCTTTGTTCTGGCATACAAGACAAGATTCGCTACTAGTTTGATGCAAGACTGGTTGTCACTTAGAAGTGAAGTTGCTGCTTTTTCGCATAACTCTAACTTTGCTAGTAATTGTCGTAAGAAAACAATGTCTTTTGCAGCCTCAGAAAGTGCACGATATTCAACTTCCGTAGTTGACATCGTCACTCTAGACTGCAATTTGCTACTCTAATCAATCGTGGTACTTCCAAGCTTGTGAGCAATTCCGGTTGTCGACCTCCGAGTATCGACATCCCTCCTATAATTGGAGTCGGCAAAAGTATGATACATCAAACCTCCTTGCTGCATGAAGTGAAGACCCCAATTCATCGTTCCTTTCAAATACCACAAAGTTGACTTTGCAGCTGCCCAATGAATCGCTTCGAGATGCTGCATATAGCAATACACGCTATTCACTGCAAAGCTAATATCGGGCCTTGAGATCGTTGCGATAAAGAGGAGAGATCCAACCAATGATCTGTATAATGTGGCATCAACTTCCGGTGTGGCAGTAGGATGTTGTAAGTGCAATCCAAGAGCCATAAGAAGATGAGGTGAGTTACAGTAGTCTAAATTAAACTTCGCTAGAAGTTTACGTATAAAACTTCTTTGATGCAAATAGATTGCAGTCTCTGTTTGCTCCAATTCCACCCCTAAGTACAGCTTTGCATCATCCAGAATCGTCATATCAAATTTACTCGTAAGAATACTATCAATCGTGTTGAGTTCGTCATCATTATCGCCAACAAGCAACAAATCATCAACATAGAGTAGTACAATCGCAAACTTGCCATCAATGACTGAGTAGTACATATTACTATCAGTTGTTATCTTCTTGACTGAGCCATGCTGTGTTAAATAGGTATCGATTCTCTCATACCAGGCCCTTGGTATTTGTTGAAGCCTGTAGAGAGTTTTCAAAAGTTTACACACTTTCCCGACTTGCGATCCCTCAAAGCCATCAGGTACATACATATACACGTCTTCACCCAGCTTACCATTTAAGAAGGCTGTTTTGACATCAAGCTGACGAATCTTCTACTTTTTGTTTGCAGCTAATGAAAATATTGTCCGTATCATGGACCACTTCACCACCGGAGCAAAAGTATCAAAAAAATCTACACCCTCCAACTGTTTGTTTCCTCTGGCAACTACCCTGGCTTTAAACGTTATAACTTCTCCTGATGCTCCAACTTTGGTTTTATAAACCCACTTTGCTGTAATTGGAGTGATTCCAAGAGGCAGTGTATCGACTATCTTCCACGTCTTGTTCTTGTTAATTGATTCAACCTCTTGTTCTATTGCAGCTCTCCAACCTGCATGTGTCACTACCTCTATAAATGTGACTGGATCCTCATGTGCCTTCAACGTCTATAAGTAATCTTTGTATTTGGAGTTAGGAGCCCTCTCTCTCAACGGGTTACGCTTGGCACGTACAGGACTTCTTTGTCCTCGTTCATAAACCCTCGCATAAACCCGTGAAGTTGGAAACAATTCAACTTCATGGTTTGTCGGTTCTGACTGTATGCTCTCTTCATTAATAGACTCGCTATCACTGCCGCTTGAGTTTTGGACCTCAGGCACATCTGTCTGTGGAAGTGATGTTGAACTAGCAATTGGTATCATTTCCTTGACTTCAACTTGTCCATTATCACTACTAGGAAATGCCTGAAAGATGTCTTCTTCACGTGTCTGAACATTCCTCAGTTCAAAGAAACCGACTCTACTTTCATCGATAACGTCTCTGGTGATAATAACTTTTCTTCGTTTTGGACAATACACTCTATATGCCTTTGACACACTATCATAGCCAACTAACATGCACTGTATTGATCAGTTACTGTCCATTTTCCTACGTTCTTCCTTTGGAATATGAACATGAGCTATGCTTCCAAATATTCTAAGATGGGACACATTGAGTTTCTTACCATTGAATTTTTTGAATGGTGTCTTCTCATGATTTGCTTTAGTTGGATCGATGTTCTCCGGAAGAGTTGCTGTATTGACTACTTCACTCCACAGGAACCCGGGGAGCTAAGATTCGATTGCCATTGCTCAAGCCTTCTTGATTATCGTTCTGTTACGTCGTTCTGCAAGTCCATTCTGCTGCGGTGTTTGAGGTTGTGTCAGATTTCTCGTAATGCCTTCGACCTGCAAGTACGCTTCAAACTCCTTGGATATATACTCGCATCCTCTGTCGGACCTTAAAGTCTTGATCTTCTTATTTATTTGTCTCTCCACTATCGCTTTGAATATTCGAAATTTGCTGTAGGTTTCACTCTTTGCCTTCATGAAATAAACAAACGACATTCTTGGATAATCGTCGGTAAATGCTACAAAGTACTTAGACTTGCTTAGTGAAGGACACGGCAAAGGCCCAACTACATCTGTATGAACTAGTACTAATTGTTCACTAACTTTGTTAGTTGATGATCTAGGAAATCTTTCTCTTGACTGCTTACCAGCCTGATATGCTGTGCAAACTTTATGAATATCATCTATTCAAGACATTCCTACAATCCTACTACATGATTCTCTGTTGACAAGTGACTAAATCCATAGAAGTTGAGATGACCAAACCGACGATGCTATAGATTTTCATCTCTTGTTTTTGTCATGTTGTTTATTTCACCAGCTGATGAGTTAAACATGTAGAGTCCGCTACATTGGTCTCGACTTCCTGTAGCTATAACTTGCTTGTTAACTAAGTTGTTTATGTGGAAACAGAATAGCATGACCCTTATCTGCAAGTTTACCGACTGAAATTAAATTGTTGCGCACAGACTGTACGTAGAGAATATTGTGAAGCTTTATTCCATGACTCTCTGCTGAAACGTGAACATTCCCACGTCCCTCAACTCTACGATGTTTTCCTTCAGCTGCCATCACGGTACCTCCCTTCTCTATCTTTACTAAATCTAATGCCTTTTTATTGCATGTCATGTGGTTAGAGGCACCGCTATCCATATACCACTTGTGATTATGGTGATTGGTCACATTTGCTAATACTAGATCAAAGTTGTCTACAGCATCAATGTAGTCTACTTCTTCTCCATCATGAACAATGGAGTTGATCGACTGGCGTTGCTCCCCGGAAGGTCCTCTAAGCTTTCTCAGTAAGCAGGTAGAGGCAAAATGCCCTTCCCTGCCACACACCCAACAAGTAGGACTATTACGTTCACGAAACTCCTGGATATTGCTGGGATCGTGGAAGTCCGCTCCTTCCTCCAATGTATCGCGATTACCAAATCGTCCTCCATTACACTGAGAGCTTCTACTATACTCACGTCGCATTGGTGCACGTCGCCACTGCAGAGCTAGAGCTGCATCTTCTTATCCAAATCGCTGATTTCGCATCTCATGTCTGTGTCCTTCGATGAGCAGTTTGGATACAGTCTTCTCAAAAGAAGGAAGCTCCTCCAAAGCAGCAATGCCTTGAATAACTCCTTTGTAAGATCTTGGCATTCTGTTCAGAATGATTGAAGCCATTGTCTTGTTAGGAACCACCTCTTCGATTGACGATAGCTTGTTCTTCAACTCTCTTGCCTTTTGGATGTACTGCGTAACTGATCCTCCCTCCATCGTCTTGAGTGAGTGCAGCTGCTCGGACAAGAGAAGTACTTGTCTTTGATCACTCGATTGGAAGTTCTTCTCTAGCACTTGCTAAACGTCAGACGGATCATCATTCTCAGACACTAAGTCCACGAGATCATCGCTTACAGACATTGTAATTTCCGCATGCATGTGCTGTGTTCTTCAGTTTCTTTAGTTGGATCTCATTCACAACTATGCCATTGACTGTAACCGGCTCTCTGCCTACCATCTTGATCTTGTTTATCGTTACTTCCCAAAAGTCAAACTGCTTCAACATCGACCGCATCTTCAGTCGCCAAATGTGATAATAGGACTCTCACACCAACTTGTTGCTATCTCCTACAAGCATCATCTTCCTATTTCCATCCATAATAAAGCGACACGTACAATGAATGGGAACAAAAAAACTCTCTTGAGAGAATGGAAGCAGAGCTCACTATTTTCTCTTCACTAGTGTACTTGTTCTTTGCTCTGATACCATGAAAGAATCAAAGAACATGTAAAGCAACAACTGTGAAAGACCACATTATTCACTATCACTGTGTACAGGTATATATACATTCCATACTCACGGTGCATGGATCACCGTAGGTCAACGTATAGCTACTTTGCCTTTGCGATTAACACGGAGTCACTGAGCTACTTGGTTACGTAACCGCTACCTACGAGAATTGTAAGAGGTTGATGTCAGCTGATGCTAGTAGGCTAACGTAAGATGGTGTGTTGACTTCCACCTCATATGATCTTCACGGAGTGTTACTTCCAACACATGCTAATCAATTACAGTACAACATGAAGGCGACTAAGTTGTGATAGCTTTGTAGTTCCTGCAATAGAATTTGCAATGATCGATTTCTTCTCACATTTGCCATACATTTGCAATGGTTTTGCAATATCAATATAGTATTTCATTCAAATGATGGAGGATTGGTAAATCTTTGTGAGTTAATGGTCGATTATACATTCTGATTTGGTTTCAACTACATTGATTATGGCTATTAGTGTGTGGGCAATTAGAATCAAAATAAATTAGTGTAACACTATTTGTAAACTTGATTTAATTATTACATAAAGAGTTTGTTGGATTTTAGGAGAAGTCTCACTTATATGCTTGTATGCCAATTGTTGACTTCGTATTGTGTGGTGAAAATTGACTTGGATGGTCTCACCACTAGTAGAAAATCTGCGTCCAAATCAACAGAAATTCAACAGAAAGGTGTTGATTTGGTCTGTTAAATAGGTCGCCTTGACTTGGACGGTATTCAATACGGGGTTGTTGATTTGGTTCTGTTGATTTGGACATCTCACGAGTCCTATGTATTGTGACTGTACCTGCCATGTCATACACTACTGCTGACGTGTCTATTCTTTGGCGTTTTGGTGACTGTATTTCAACATTTTGCATTTGTTGCTTTTGTTAAAAAAAACATTGACTTTCACTCACCGACCACGACGCATAGGTTACTATAATTAGATGATAACAGTGTGAATGGGGATACCGGAATGTTACTGCAGTTCTTTAAATTAGCTGATTCTGGAGTGGTAAAAATACTATTCCGTGTGCTTCATAAAACACTTCAAATTCACTACAGTTTCGCATTTCAGATTAACAAATTCACTTCTTTGTTTTACGTAACTGTCTTCCACGTGTACATTATCGGTTGGTTTACAATATCTACTCATCCCTGTACATTCTGTGAAGAACATGTTCATGTTAGTTACATATTCACGCGCAATCACTTTGAATGCCTCACTTGGAAGGTATTCTGGCCAATCATGGTTTAGGGTAATAATTAATTTCCTCAAATTTGCTACACAATTATTTTCTAAAATCGAATGCCCCATCTTCCCTACTGAATACATTCATAGCAAATGCTACCTTTCCTCCCATGATGTTTGCTGCTACACCTGGTAATTCACTACCTATGCACCCTGACATTACAATCCTTCTAATTCTTCAGTGCTCCATAACTATACGGGGATCCATTTCATTGCCCTCCCAATGAACCCTCTTTCTTCAGAATCCTTTAATCACCTGCACAGAATATTTGCAAACATTCATCGAAACAGTACATTGTCAAAATTTTACCCTTACAGCAACATACGATGTAAACAATTCGAAGTTGCGGATCTGTTTTTGTTGATGTACTATCATTCTGCTTTACACTTAAATTTTTTAGAACGCTCAAACTACTGTGCTCCCTCCATTTGCATGTATTCTGAAATATCTGCATCCTGATTTATTGTATACTATTGCACATACCGAAAAGATGAGCGTACGTTGTCCAAGACATGATTCTGGGCTTCCAAGAATTATGATATCATGTGATGCCATGATGAATCCTTGTCACTAACTATTAGAGTAGGTCCACTCTCTGCAGAAGTAAAACATATGTCAGAATTCCTACTTTCACGATTACACATGCTTGTTCACAATTTATACTTTCTCTTACACTGTACAGTTTCCACCAGCCTTTATCACTCCAACATGTCAATGTAATGGAGCATGTGTATAGGCAAAAGAACTCTGTAAATTATCGAACATCCTGGAGTCAGAAATTTGTGCTGGACTATCACAGTGTGAACGATTACCTATAATGACAATCAATGAGTGTATTTGCACTCATCGTATGCTTAAACAATTGTCCCAATTATACCCATGTGCCTTATCTATTATTTTATGAAATGGACATCTACTACAAACAGTATGTGTTTCTACATTTATTTCTTATTATCATCCCGAATGCACTGCCATTACCAGAATGTTCTATGAAAGTCTCCTCATGTGTACATTACCTTCCGTTATAGAAAAACTAATAATAAATAGCACTAAAAAATACCTTGGACAAACATTCACCACATGGTTCAGAAGTGCACCTGAAGGCATTCCACATTCTCGGATGCCGGATTGCTGTACAAACTCACCTGTATAAACTACCAATACAATTAGGATTAAACGTTTAGTAAATTAAAATGAGACATAGCCTACATTAAATGAGGCTCTCACTAATAAATCTGAATACAAACTCTTTCACTATATTACATGTTTTCCTACAATTTTATTTACTTCACTCCACAAATACCCCTTACCTCATCGGCCATCATTAATCACCATATTATTATTCACATTCACTATGAATCTCTGACATTATCACATAACACTTATCGTGAGTTTAGTGTCTACTCTATTTTTCCACCAAAATGTTATTGCCTGCATACTGTAACTAAAACTTTAAGAACCCTTCTTGTTCACGAATGCTATAACCAATTTCTGGATGCACCCGGTGTTACAATCATGAATGCATTACTACACACTCCTTTTCTACAAGGCGCACTACAAGCATTATCCTCATTTGTACAGAGCACATCTCCACACATGGTTTTCACGGTCACACATACCTGAGATATGGGTCCCAGAAGCTCTTGTACTTCGTGATTCACATGAGTTCTGGGAATTCCCGACCGTAGAAGGAACTTCTGACTCCCATTCTGTCCACGTTTCCCTGTCTCATGTTCCACTGCAATCACTCATGCCAACGAATACATAGTCACCCATTATTTTTTAGATTTGGATATTAACGGCTAGCATTGGCAAATACTATTAGAAATTCGGTATTCCCAAAGTAGCCCACATTCTCTTGAACATTTCGCTCTAAACTTCTGGGACTTGTCATAATTAACATTAATGCATGGTTTAGGAAAAATAGTCTTTTTAAATACAGCTTACCCAAACCTCCCGGTTCTCACATTACCTCAAAGCCTCTTCACAGTTGCGCTCTTGCATTTAGGTTGCTCTAATATTCGTTGTACTTCATTTTCACCTGCGAATAAAACTTCACCTACCTACAAAGTGATCGCAATGTACGCAATTCAAAGTCCACATACATGACATTATCCTTTCTACATCACTGAATGACATAAACATAGTGTCATGGTCCACATCTGTCACCTTCTTCATGGTTTGCACAGTTGTCAGAAGCTACCCTTATTAGTGGTTTAGGGTACAATCGGACAGTCTCACTTTCATGTGCAATACCAGATTCTTCATGACATGTTTCTGTACAGAATGTGCACCAATTTCGACATGAAGCTTGGGCGACATTACTATTCTAAAATTATGCAACTGATGTACAGAATTGCCTACATGATATGAGTTAGAAAGTCGTTCTCTGATGTATAAAATAGCATCCCCCTACACACTCTACACCCTTATACATATACTTACATTCCATAAAAAAAAAAAAAAACTCGCCGTTAACACTACTTTCTGTTTACTCCTATATTATTCACATGATCACTCAAGCTTGTAATCAGGCCTAACGCATCCCCTCCTGGTCAACATGCACATCTGAAGACCTCATCAATATCCCTTTTTTTAATACTGTAGATTGCATTTAGTATAGTTTGCAACATTATAAGTATTAATATTACGTTAACCCCCAATATACTGTCTCCACATCAAAGGAGGATAATTGTCTGACACATCAAAGTTACGTCTACTTTTTCAGTTCCTTAATGGAACTCAAAATTTAGCATATCACACTTTCGTCCACTGTGTGACCCTCTTCACTTTACATACGATATCTATATACTGTTCGTGTGCTACATTTGCTACTTTCGTTACCGCACTACTCAGTTTGATCACAAAATGCAACGAAATAAACGTATTGTCCTCTGCAACTTCCTACTTCTAGCATGCAAATCATTTTTCGTAATGAACATCTAACACCCACAGTTTCCTTGTAATCTGTGAACCCTCCACTCCTTGCATTCTCTATCAAGCCACACTATTTTGATCTCCTTCACACGTCCTGCAGTAAAGCTACTGTACCCGTCATCGATGGGTTTCACACCGCATTGTCACTGCGTATGTTCTCCTACCGCGTTCTCATAACGTAGTTCCACTTGCCACATTCTCTCCCTCTCCACTGTTCGTTCCGGTTTTCTTGTTGGGTTCCCTGCAAAATCTCAACCGCCCCCCGGCCTACATCCAACAGTTCAGTTCAATGCATGTAGATACGTAATCTATCTGTGTTGTTTTTCCAAACACACTCACATGTTTCATTTGGATGAACTTGCAAAACATTTCAGTCAATGCAGTTCAGGAAATTATTATGGAAATTGTCTTACTTTCTCTAGCGCTCTTCTCTGGTAAACTTGGATCTCATCCCAGCATCTGCTCTTAACCTGTCAATTTCAGCCTGCAGTTCCATAATGATTTCCTCATTTGAATGGCGCTGTGCTCCATTGTTGCTTGAATTTCTCCTACTGGATGCACTCCCTCCTGTACCATACTGCGTCTCTTTCTCCTGAAATCAGAAAGCTACTTCTCAGAACTCTCATATGTATCTTATCATTACTCCAAAACCAACGTATTACTTAGTTAAACAGCACATGTAAACTATTAGATTTTAAGCAACCGGATAGTACATTATACTATCATTGACAGGTGCTACATTATTCACATAGTACAAAATGTAAATAATTATTTGGAGTTACATTGACCGTAGTAGATTATGATGAAAAACCGCTCAAATTCTTCATTTTGCATCCAACCGCCAACTCTTTATCCAAAAACAATGAACTCCCACCCTAACAATGACACCCGGTGATGATAATATTAATTTTTTTCTGGACTTGTCACCGAACTTCAATACTTTTTATTAAAAACAGTTTGTTCAATGTTTGGCCAACCCCGCTCCATAGTCGATGCCATCATGCACTACCGCTGAAGTACACATCGATAACTTCAACCATGAAAGCATTGGCTTCTTAGTGGCTTCCAAAACTCTACAATGCATTTGTTATTTACAAATACGTCATTTACACATATGGCAATGTATTCACTCAAAACACAAAGACTCACTTCATTGTGCATTCACATTATGTCAGTAGTACACAGTTCAACCTGTCCCCTTCAAATAATTTACAGCCACTGCACATGAATTCTTGGTGCAGATACCCTATTCGTTGGAACGTACCTTATTCGCAGATATCTGCTGCAGATTACTTGGACCGCAGTCACCGTCATCACTCTTACTCTGATCAGTCAAAGGACTGTCGCTGTGCGAGCCCATGGAGTCTTCTTCTGAAGTCCGTTCTGTGGACTCTTCCTCTTCCACACCGTCCGGATTTTTATTCTTGCTCAATCCCCCGAAGCCCTTGTCACGGCTCAATTCGTATTCCATTTCATCCGGATCCGGAGACCTCTTAAATTCTTCACGAAGTTTCTCTCGCACGCCATTCACCCCCCTACTTCCAGTCCTTCCTACAGTTTTGCGGCTTGCATTTGCCTTTTTCCCTTGTGCAGATTTTATACGTCTCTGTCTGCTTCCCGCTAACTTGACGAGCCGTTGCCAAACTGCATGATCAATATGTAGGGGTTGGGGTTCTCCTTTGTCGATCTTAGCATACAACTCTGATCGCTTTCTGCTTATCGCTTTCCCCAACAGGGATTTCATCTCATCTTCATTGAGGGTCCCGGAGTATTCGAACCGTTCATCCAACCGTGCTTTGAAAGTTGACACAGCCTCATATGTCTGGCGTCTAACGTCTGTGCATGACGGATCCAGCCCCGCTGCAAGCTTCCTAATTTCATTTACCCAAGCTGGTCTTCCGGGACCATACGGTTTTCCATCTGCATCTACAGTCAAGTAAAAAGGTTTCTTTCCTTCCCGTTCTCGACGCGCCATTTCTTCTTCTCGAATAGCTTGTTTGTAGCGGCGTGTCCTTCTATCCACAGCTCGTTCCGTAAGAAAATCATGATCTTCGTTCATAGTCTGAGAACTTTTTTGTTCCGTAGATGCAGCACCGCGTGAATCTCTGTGCATGGAATCGAGTGGCGATGGAGTATATGACTTTGCAGGGCTCCTCCCCTGCCTTTGTGGACCACGGCCTGGTGACAGTGATCTTCTGTACGTGGGACCAGCATCGCCAGATACTGCCTTCCTTGGGCGTTGTACCGGGGATCTGGATGGCGATCTCCCATACTGTCGCGAACCTATAATATTGAAAACAGTATTTCAGCAAACAATATATCCAGCTTACAATTATGCAAATTAAGGATTGTCAGTCCATTGTTGTATATATCAAAACATGCATCTGAGTAGAATTTCATGAACCATGATTTCTATGTACGCTAATACTATACATATACATACCCCGATCAACTCTGCCATGATCTTCTGTGTACTTGCTCGAGCGTGCTTGCGTATGACTGTCGCGGTGATAAATAGGACTCTTTGACCGACTGCGACGCGGGCTCCTCCATTCATATTCTCGACTGGACCCATACCGATAACGGGGAGGGCTTCTAGACCTGGACCTGTATGAACGTCTCCGCTCAGCTCGGCGGTCCTCTATAGGCGACTCGTTATATCGTACGCCACTTCTTCCATATTGCTGCATTACCATATGCATCATAAGTACTGGCAAGACACATACACACCCTCTCCATCGTCATACATGAGACCATCAATACTATAATTTTTTTATGGAATTCACCAAGGCATTGAAGCTTACTGGTTGACTGTAGTAGTTCGTCGGCGACTGACTTCGCCTGTACCGCCTCTTCCCACGATCCTGGTGTTCTCCACTCGGTGTATGATAATCTCTTTCAGTTTGCATGCCAGTGTCTACCTTCTGGCGACCAAACGTGTTTTGCGTATGCTGAGGACTGCTCCCTAGCTCTTGCACATCTGAATCCTTCGATTCGATGCTGGGGTTATGGCCCAGCAACACATCAGTTGCGTCAAACATTTCCTCTTCACATTGATTGACATTTTCGTCTGTGAGGTTCTTCTTCTCTGAACATTTGAAAACACATATTTATGTGAGTCCCTCATTTGAAGCCGTCGCATTGTTTTTGCTACACCAAAAGACATTACTACATGGTATAACAAAGGTAGTGCACATGCAACTGCAAATTCATAGATTACTACACTGTCAACATCTGAGGGCTTGCATACACAATATTATTGAACACTTCACATGGGTCTTAGTTACATCCATAACTTCTCTTCCTGTGGTGTAAATGCCTGAATATGTAATTCGTTATCACTTCTAATCTATACATATTGCAATGAATACAATGTTCGGATAAATTCCAGAGTCTTACCTCTTGGTTCTAGAATTGATGATATATTTCCCGAGCTACCTGGTACTCCTGATATATTTCTTGGTGGCCTCGAATCCTCGACACCCTTTTCAGTGCAAACAGTGGAAGTAGGATTGGGGCACACTTTTGCCGTCCCTGGGTTTGATACTGTCCTTATAACTCTGCCACAAGCCACAACATCTTCTTCGTTCTTCCGACGCATTTCTTCTATGTCCGAAATAGGATTACTACCTCGCCCTAGTACTACAGCTACTGCTGCTGCAGCCATTGGCTTCGGTCTTTTTTGGCCCTTCGTAGTGTCACGCAGCTTAGGTTGAGCTTTCTTCCTTCCTTTTCCGCTTCGACTTGGCAAATTCGATTCTGATGGCTCCTCTGCTATGTCCATTGTAGCAACGGATTTTGCAGATTTACGTGTTTCTCGGGTGGTTGCGGGAACAGGTTTTCTTTTTTTCAACCAGGGCTCCGGGCGGTCTGCGTCTTGTAGACCCGTCACCATTGTCGCTCCTACACTCTAGTACAGTACATTATGGACATGAATTCAAGTTCATCACGTATTGCTAATACAGGAATTCACAACAACATATTTTTTTCCACTTTCATACCGAGGAACAAGCATCTACACAGTTCGGGGTACAATATTTTCCGGTAGCAAGTAAAGGAGGCATGTAATTATATTCCCCATGTCTGTCTACATGCATGGTCATACATACCTGGACTACGTCAACAAAACTCTTTGTTTTCTTGCAGTACTCCAAAACTCGTCCGACCTGATCATTTGCCAAAATTAGTCACGCAAATTTCTCAATAATGGTTCATTTCACAATTTCATATGAAAACAACTAAATATACCAATGCCTATAACTGTTGTAATTCTAATAAAATTATTTGCATGCAGTCCGCAGTACGTGTTTTACATTGCAACTGTCGTGATTCCTTCAGCATCTTTTACTCCTACTATGTGATCCACATCTTCTCTAGCACTTTTTGACATATGAATGCCAAATATGTAGTTTATACCATAAACTCCCTATCTCAAATTGAGTGAGAAGTTTCGACTATGCTTATGCAAGGAAAAATCCTTAATGCCTGTGCTAATTGCCTTCAAGTTATCATATTTATATAGCCAGATCTGTAAGGTATTTACTTACCGGTTTTACTGTTCCCTGAAGCAGAGCTGCACAGGCGTGCGAAATCAGTTCTCTGTTTTGCGGCTCTTTTCCTTGCAGTATCTGCAAATACACATTGCCAATCACTATTAATGAGTAACCAAACACGATACACTCTCCGTTTGGTTGCTATGCTTATTAGTGAGCTCACACATATACCATATAATAAGTCATGTGCCTGTACAAGCTACTTTGATTGCTTTTAACAAATCCCTTTCATATTAAGAGTAGTGCAGCAAGATGTACATGAAGGGATACTTACAGGATTTAGAACAGCCTTGCTGTAAGTTTGAGAGGTTGTTATAATTTCAGAAAATCGCACCTTCTTCTGTACACACCAGCAGAGATATACGTGACAGCAGGTTAGTGCACCTCATTTGGAAATAGAAAATCAATACATGTTACATTACATCATCCACTAGCTCGGTTTAAGCTACTGCATATTTCATCATACAAAAATTATTGACATTACCTTTTTTTTTTTGTGCTTTCTCTTCCTCCTCAGATGATGAGGAGGATATCAATATTTGAGTGTTCTCCTGACCTGCGGTATTATCTCCACTTCCGCCACCCTTGTCCGTGCTTGTCCCCGACGGATCTTCTGGTACTGTTCTCTCGTCACGTGAAGAAGACCTTGATTGTGTATTGTTCACCGTATCGCACTCCTCCTCGCTGCGTTGAAAGTCGCAGTCAGCATCACAGTCAGTGTTTGTTTCCTGCCCAAGTTCTTCTCATTCTGCAGTTTTAGACGACGTGCACCCTTGTCCTACTTCATCGCCAACGCCAGGTACAACATCTGTCTGCAATTGTCGTTCTTCACTCGCATTACTCCCACCGTCACATTCGCCCTTCGATGCGGCCGCAATATCCTCTTCGGACTCGGAACAAGGCACTGGGGACGGTGTCCTCACTCTCCCTGTTCTATCGAACAACTCCACATCACGAAGCGCGTCTTTGTTTATGCAGTCGTACCTTCATCAAATAAAACAAACAACTTTTAGCACAACGCAGTAAAAATGTCTCTCAAATCAAAAACTACTGCTGTAAAACTAAATTGTGAGCAGTACAAAACAAAAATAAACATGTTATTCGCAATAAGACAAACTGCATTGTTTACGACCACCTTCACAAAAGTCTAAAATTAAGTACGTATACCCCACTCGCAGCGGAAAACCGGCTTTCATGCCATACATCTGCGTGCCACTCTACCCATACAAGCGCTGAACAAGACAAAACGAGCTGGAGTTTACTGCGCTCCAGTCTCTACTATGGCAACGCAAGAGCACTCTGCAACAACAAAGAACATGACAACGAGGCACCACCATGCACAGCGTGTAAATTAAGAATGAAGACCTTCACTGCAGACAACGACTTTCATCCAAAACCCTAACATTAGGGTTTGGCCAAGGCACGCGTACCAAGACCACCCCGACCCGGCTACACGTTGAAGTCTATTCTTCCCTTCCTCTCACACTCGTTTGGACGCAACTGATTTCTACTGCGATCGCGTAAAATTTTGGGCTTTCCACCGCGATGGCATCCATGGCGTGAGTTATTGCTATTTTCAGTGTGCGGCTAAGCGGCTTTAATGACAAAGCATACTTCCTTGATCGTGGCTGTTGCATACGACACATTAGTTCAGCACAAAATTGCGTCGTGCGGCACAACAACCACAAACAAGGCGATAAGATCGAATTTCAACAACACACGATGCCAAAAGTGTTGCACCAGTGGAACGGCAGGGGTCCCACTATCTTCATATCAGGTGAGAAGCCACTCACACAGAATCGTGGTGGTTAAGAGCGTCGTCCAAGACTTTTTTGTTTCTCTGTATTGTTCTCAAACGCAGAACCTCGTAGTCATTGGGAATAGGCATTTTGTACGTCTCTGAATGCAGCAAAAGCTCACTGAAGCAACTGCAACGTGTTTTACTGTAATTTTTTAGAACCACTGCGACATCTGCACTATCAGCTAGCGGCGACTGTGGTTTCTGTTTGCTGCTCGCGGCTCGCCTCAACTGTGCGGGTTGTGAATGCTGTGGAACTGTTTCTATTTCTACTGCGAAATCAGATATCGGCTAGCGACTACTTCGGTCAATATTGCTGCTAAACTACTGTGGCCTAAAGTGAAGACTGCTGCGTGGCCTCAAGTGAAGTTGTTGTGAATGCTGAGGAGGGGTTTCGATTTTAAGGTAGAGAAACCTGCTTCACCACTCTCTACAACTCATTGCGTCCATTTAATTGCATTAAATTTATTTGGAGAGATGTTTTGTCACACATCATCCTCATAGTAATCATTTACATGTCAATTGTCGAAGATTCAGTGACGCACCAACCAGACTCTGATTTATGAAGGAAACTATGACGTGATTTAACATGTGCAATAGAGTGTCCTACACAAACAATCTAGGTGATTTCTTGACAGCTGTTGTTGATCTCTTTGAAATGTTTCCATACTCTGTAGAATTTTTAATCTAGGCTTTAACACGTTACACATTTCACAGAAATTACCTTTGCCTAAAATTATAGTCTGAATAAGTTTTTGCACACTGTAATTCATATATGCACTAAGTGTATTTCATAGGCAATCTATTGATCACGTCATTGATATTGTTATAATAACACAATGAACATTTGTTATATGCTTTATAAAATTTTAGTTTGTGGATACAGATTTCTGCGCTTCATATTCAATCGAAACTTAATTGCTTAACACTGGAATTTGTAAATCTTTCTGTTGTTCTGAACGCAATCTGGACAATCATGCATGATTTATTGCAGAAATCGTCCTAGATTTACAAGTATCAGCGAAGTGTATTTCAAAGGTACGGTAGTAATACCATAATCGATTATGCACTAATCACAGAATTCACTTCTGTGATTTGCTTTGGAAATCTTCAGTTTGTGATGTTATATTTGTGTCCTTCATAAACACTGCAGAAAGCGCCCTGTTTTATACTGGGTTTTTTATATTTTTCTGTTCTTATGAATAACATGTGTACATGTTTCTGTTATTGCAGAAGGCGTCCTGGGATTATTCATAGCGACATACGGTACTTGTACGGTAAATTCTTATACTATGTTTGTCTGTCGAAACAAGTTTCTATTAAAGTGTTGTGTTGATAGTATGACTAGTGTGTTGGCACACTAAAATCGAGGAATTGTCCAAACATTCTCAAAAATTGTTATGCAGAGTTCTCATTCTAGTGGTCTGAAAACTCGATTTTTTTTAAAATTCAGACGTTATGTGAGTGGATTCCATAGTATATTTTAGTAATACGGTCACAGCTTTGTCGTTACAATTATTATTAAGAACGTCATGACTGTTGTAATGTTTACAGTATACGGTATCAGAATTAAACGTCATGTTGGACACTAGATGTACTCACGTCTAACATGCTTGGATGCTCTGCCACTACATGTACTGTTGACACTGTGTTCCAGGGAATACTATAATCTGCAATTAGCTGAAACGGTATATCATTTTGTTTTGAAGACCTAAAGGACATCCGACAAAGCCAAATCATGGAGTGCAAGTCGGACCCACTTTACAAAGGTATCAATCCTACAGACAGTGTGGATGCAGAACCTGTACCTTGTATATCAAATGAACAATGCTCCGGCAGTCGCCTAGATAGAACCAAAATAGGGTTCAAACTGCCTAGTAGGTCCATTCTCTGTACAAAGGCAGATGACGCAACAAGACATGCGGTTTCAACAAAAAAAATTAGACACAAGAAGCTTCGGAAGCAACTCATGGAAGCACTACTGCTGTCGGATAAAATAATGCAGATGTCGGAAAAATTAATCCAAATGTCGGATGAATTACTCCAGAAGTCACAATTACTGGAATTAGAATTTGGGATTCTCTTAGAGCAAGTCATTGCTGAGAACCGTACAGATCCATTGTAGAAACGTGGACTTCATTTTGTATGTATCCACTTTGTAATTTGACAATGATATGAAGCTTTGAAATTATTCATATTCGTTCAGAAGCGTGCGAATGGATTCGCGTGCAAATATAGTGTACATGTAATTTCATCTGTTTGACTTCATAAAGTGAAGTATGACCATTTTTTTCTATTGTTTGTTGATCAGATCCGTGATTGGGTACGTTCGATTGGCCTGATGCAGAACCCTTCTTAGAGTGTTCACAACATTTCAGGTATGTATAAAAAAATGGTCCATTTTCTATTGATCAATGTTTTTTTGCATGGTATGGCATCTCTTTCATGCACAAACACTACTTGATCCATGAGGTACTTTAATGTCTATATGCTATCCTATTCATGATTCCCTTGTTTCATAGGTTCTCACATATGAAACACAACAGTCATAGGCAGATTCTGCACACTGTTCAACGGAATGTAGTAAAACAGGCTCTGGTTATATAAATAAATCGTCTGTATATGCAAGGATTCCATAATTGAGTCCACACAAATACTGGAAAATAGAATTTAAAGAATTGATTGGGCGTTCGTCAATTTATAGTTAAATCACAGTCGATATGAACAGTACTTGGTGATTAGTAGTAACTGGTTAATGACCAAGGCACTACGAACAAAATAATAACAATAACAGCACAATGAGAATTTCATGTAGAATCTCATGTGTATGATATATATAAGTCTATCATGCATTAAGTTACTCTGTCCACGCCATTAGCTAATGTACTTACGCATAATTGTGATCATGCAGAAAACTGAGGCAGAAAATCACTACAGCATCGGTGAATTCGGAGGATAGAGTTGTGCGCATTTCCATTTTCACGACCACGACGTACTCTTCTTCAAAGTCTGTGTGATTGACAGGTTCGAGCTCACATCCCCAAGCCCCCATTCACTGAAAATCGTGCCACCTCAGAATGTCTACACACTTCCCTAGTCCTCCCGAGCTCGCTTATTGCAACTACAGGTTCACGTCATGCCCATTCATCACCCGACTTTACCTGTTTTTCAATGCTGGCCATTTCTGCGACGACTGCAAATGTATCAGATGTGTAGTTCTTCGTTGGGTCCGAACACCCCATTGCGACTATAAACTTCGTCCACCCCGACAGGGATTGTCATTGGATGATAGAATTCGGAAAAAACGTCTACAATGTCGGCATGAGCCAAACTCTGTACCCATTTACCCTCATTACCTTTGCTTTTGTGACCATCCTGAGAAGAAAGAAACTCAGCTAGCATTGACAAATCGCAAACGTAGTGCATCAAACTACTCGGACGAAGATAGTGATCCGTTTGATTTTGAATACGACAGCTCAGTGGAACTTCATAGTCCAGATACCAGTGGCATAGACGTTCATTGTTTTAGGGATTTTAGGCGCATATAGACATATCACCGGTAATGTGCCACATGTCGGTGTTCTTATACCGACCTTCTGTATTGTCTTTCCCATGGTTAATGTATCAGTTATTTGCCTTATGCTATTTCTTACGTGTGGTTTTGTGCAATTTATGTGTGAGGAGTGCTCTTGAAATTGGGCAAAAACAGCAATTCGTCATTGTATAGTATAGTGCTAATACACTGAAAAGGGGATGTTGTTCCCTTTTTAATTCTAGGTGTCGTTGGAAAGGTTCACCAATTTACTGAATATACGACCCCCTCTGTTCAAGGTGTCCAAAAATTCACCAGTCTGACGGCTCTAAGGCCTTTTCTGCAAAGTGCAACCCAGGGATCCAATAATGTATGTGGATAGGTTCAGTTCATCACTACGATGATTTGAGGCACGCCTTGGTCAAGCTTTGCTGAATTATTGTGAGATGTTTTAAATGTTTATTGCAGGGCACGGTAGCATGTACCTTGACATAAAAGGAGCGTTTCCGTTCTGAACAATCACAACCACTTTAACTGTAAGGTATGAGACTCATAAACAATGCGTTGAATTCAATACTATGTGTGTGCATTATAATTAGAGTATGTCCAAGGGTATTTGGTCCCTCACAGATTGTGGGATTCATTTGCAGGAGAGTGGATGCGGAACTTCTTACTGCTGTTGGCAATTATCCAGGCTTGAAGCACGAATATCAGGTACTGTTGCATACTACGGTATGTTGGATTTGTAAAATATTATGTTGGTGAATTCTATGGTTCTAAGGGATGGTGTGGAACTTGCTATCTACTTGCTGTAATGGATGAAACAGAAGCCTTTCTCATGTTTTGACATAAGCAAAGGGAAATTATGCTTGAACAAACTTAGAGTGTTCAATTGTATTTGCATGTTCGTGAAATTATAGTTGCTGTGCGGTTCTGAAGCAACGATTGAAGAAACGGTAGTGTAAATCCATAGCGCTATAATAATCATAGGAGTATGTAATTCCGTACTGATGGAGCATTTATACATACTGTGTGAATCCAGAAGTTCAAGGGTTTAGTGCTGATTAATTGTAGAAAAGAGTTCTCCACTTTGAATTATAAATACTAATGGATACAGTACATTTCCAAGTGTACTAACGACAAGTCAATACTTTCTATTACTGTTCTTATAACTTAATTGTTTGCTAACACTTTACTCTAATTCTGTAAAATGAAAATTATGTGCAGAATGCGGCGAAGATTATGTGCTGCTTATCACATAGAACGCTCTATTGCCAATAGGTTAGGATTACCGGAGTATCCACGTGCATGCAATCGTTGCGGGGGTGCGTCCATTAGAAAAGTGGAGACTGTGGCAAGGCATCACATTGTACATGGACGGGATCCATACTTGTTATATCCTGTCATGGTAATTCCTCATTTTTTTACAATTCGCATGAGTTTTTGGCTCATGTAACTCTCATCGGAGTACTATAATTGTTAGTGATTAAGACGTGAAAAATCCTGTTGTGCAGTGTAGGGAGTGACTGAATTTAGTACAATACTAAGAGCTTATACTTCCCTTTCTCATTATATAAATATATTCCCATTCTGGGATGTAATGAAATTTAATATTGGATAAGAAATTTTTAAGTATTCTTAGTTTAGGAAGATGCAAGAGATTGTATTTAATAAGATTATACATTTATGTGTATTGTGTATTTACAGAGTATAGATGGGCGCAATGTTCGAGGTCCTACAGTACGTGAAGACATAGCAGAAGAGCGGTACCGTCATGTACAACGTGAAGATGGTCAGGATGGCTTCACGTGGCCAAGGGCAACAGCTGTGGACCTGGAAAACATGGCCAGGGATGCGTTCACGCGAATTGAAGACATTCACAATGAAGCAGTGAACGAGGGCAACCCTGCACCTATGGATGGCAACAACATGGATGGTGACGAACAGTGGAACGAAGCGAACCTAGAGAATCTGGTGAGAGAATCCACAGAAGCTGTTTTTGAAGGCAGCACACAAAACCGCCTTCAATGCTGCATTATATTGTTTTCCCTTTGCAGTCTATATTCTGTACCACAGACATTCCTGGATGCGCTTCTCAAATGGATTGCGAGGGATCTTATACCAACCTCAAATTGTTTTCCTCGAACATCATACGAGGTAAAAACCATATTGATGAAGTTGGGTTTGAAGCACAAGCAGATTCACTCTTGCCCGGACGGCCATGTGCTATACGAGGGGGATAATGAAGCACTAAACGAATGCCCAGTATGTGATGAACCCCGTTATATAGCAGGATCTAATAACGTTCCACAACGAGTAGTCCGTTATTTTGATGTAATTAAACATTTGATACGAATGTTTAAATGTCCGGAAATTGCAAAACACATGACATGGTATGCAAACCATACATCCCGAGGTCCTATGATGGAGTCTGTTGCAGATAGTGAACAATGGAAGACCATAGATCGCTTATATCCTGACTTTGCCCAGGTGTTAACCAACCTACGTCTTGGTCTAGTAGGAGATGGCATTATTCCGTTCAAGAATAATGCCATAAAACATTCCACATGGGTATTACTAATCACAATCTTCAATCTTCCTCCATGGTTATTAACCAAGAAGTTTTTCATAGCATTAGTTGTGTTGATTCCCGGTCCAAACTCTCCTACAGCGGATAATATTGATGTTTTCCTGAGGCCATTAGTAAGGGACTTGCTGAAATTGTGGTCGGGCATACCAGCAATGAACATGTCAAATCCAGAGGGGGATAGGGGTTTCACACTAAGAGCCATGCTCATATGGACTGTTAACGATTTTCCTGCACTGGGGTTGCTATCGGGACAACAAGTTCATGGGTATAAAGGGTGCCCAATGTGTGGCCCAGAAACTTGCGCGGAGCATGCTTTGCTATTAAACAAAATGATCTATTTGGGTGGTAGACGGTATTTGGAAGGGGATCACCAATTTCGGAGAGCAAAAGCAGCTTTTAACAATCACGAAGAGGACCTGTTACCTCCAGACATAATAACCGGGGAAGAAGTGTTGCGTTGGGGTAATGAAAGAACAGAGTTTCTTAACAATGGTGGTGTTGAGAACTCTAATATAGACCCAGTCAAAAAACATGGAGTGAAACGGAGGAGTGTTCTTTTTGATCTCCCGTATTGGAAGGTACGTAAGATGTATTTGTTGAAGCAAGTGTATGTAATTGTTCTCATAGAATAATTTCGGAGAAGTGGGTAACACTTGTGATCATGTGCAATGTTAATTTTTGTAAATTGCTGTTAGTGTTCATAAATCACGTAGATGCAGGAATGTTTAAGGTATGGCAAAGCTTGACTTAGTGGGCATCAAAGAACAGAACATATTGTATTGTAGGATGTTGGGGTTTTTTATGTTGCATGAGATGTATTAGAAAAAAGCTGTAAATGTCAATGAGAAGATGACATCTGTACAGTTTGGTTCACCATGTCAACAACTTTTTTTGGGTTAATTTCTTTGGGTACATGTCAACTTTTGGTATTCCATGTTCCCTTAATTCAGTTAAATGTCATAGTCATTAAAGTAGGGGTTACATTGTACACAAAGGAGTAATATTTATAATTTATAAAACTGAATAATTGAAATGTAATGAATATATAAATTTTGAACTTGACAATGAATTTCAAATTTGCACTTGCAAATAGGAATTGAGGTCCTCATTGAAAACCGTTTATAATTATTGTCATACAGTGGGTGATGAAATCACAAATTTCTACTTCATGTAATGCGCGGATGTGTACATGTCATTATGAAAACATCAAGTGTACGGGTCAATTAATCTAGTTTCTTATTAATATTTTTAATTAAATCTTAAAGATTTTGTATATCCATTCATCAAATAATTTTAAAAGAACTCCAAAAATCAGAAAACTTTGTATTGGAATTATAAAGTCTAAGGTTCTATTCACAATGGTATAGTTACGATTAAAACATGGAACATATCGTGGATTATAATGTCTAAGGTTATATATTTTTTTGTGAGATTGAAACTGAACATAAAACACGGTCGTAATTTTCCCAAAACTCACATTCTAATATCTTGCAGAGACATACCGTAGAAATGGTAGCAAAATACCGAAATACTTTTTAAAACAGTACAATGGATGAAATTATCACCGTCAACGATGAAGGAACGCGTTAGATATTATCTTCTGTCCACAATATTGACGTAGGTGACCTGATTTGGTTAATATTGAATAGTAGGGGATTCTGTGAACTATGTAGAGAGGAAAAAATTTCAGCATATAATGCTTGTTACATCAGCCCGTATTTGAGCCCATATTGCCTGAACAATGAATATGCAGTTTCAGGTAATAGTAGGTAGTTGTAAGAGAACAAAGTTATGTATGTCATTCACCAATTTATAGGACATGAACAATGATGACGGGGAAATTAAAAAATAAAGTAGATGAGGATTATGAACCACTGTTAATAGATAAGATAGCACGGTACACTAAATAGGTAGATTAGTGTTAGATACACTAATTTACATAAACATGTTGTAAGTTTTTACTGTTGACCAATTTTTTTACCCTCTATATAGGTCAAGATGGGGATCTTTCAATAGTATTGGAATCAATGTCTTTGGTAATATTTTTTGTCGAGAGTAAAAATCTATAGTATTTTCAAATCTTATAATTATCTAACACTAATCTACCTATTTAGTGTAGTAGGAGATGAAATGCATGGTAAATAAAGCATCTGTATACGTGGGTAGAAATATATATGTTATCCCTTAAATTGCTAATGGGAATAGTACATATGTTGACGTTTAATTCACATTCGTTGAAAATAGTAAACTGTACTAAATTAATATCCCAATAGCTCCTTAAAATCATGTTGATGTGAATTCTAACTTCAATATTTATCATTTTGGAATATAGGAGGACCAAAAACTAAGCCACTGCACATGGAATATTAGTGTATTATATTGCTCTAAAAGGGCTCCCTTAACATTTTTTTGTACAGTCTTGCTCATAAAATACACTATACAAATACATATTGGGGTTTTTAAAATGCCAAAGCAAAGGTCTATGTATTTAGAACACTCAGATTGCACATTACATATAAAATAATGCTTCGATGGAACTCTAAATAGGTTGTGGGTGTGGTATCAAGGAAGCATATGTTGTTAAAGGGTTACTTCATAGAAACACCATTATGGCTAAATCAAGTACTGTGCTTGGTAAAATACCAAATATAGTAAATTCGGTTCAATTTCGATATGAAGTATGAGTTATAATAATATATGATGTGGTTTATGGAATAGGACCTTCCGGTGCGACATGTCCTAGACGTTATGCACTGCGAGAAAAACATCTCGGAGAATATATTGAGGACAACATTTGGAGAGAAGGACTCCCCAGCTGTGAGGGCAGACATGCAGGCACGAGGCATCCAACCACACCTCCATCTACAACCTGTTGGGCCAAACGGGGACAGATTCTACATGCCAGACGCATCGTACGTGCTTTCAGCAGAAGACAAGGCTAAGGTTTTGCGAGTGCTCAAAACTTTGAGAACACCTACTAATTATGTGTCAGCGTTGCACAAGAAAATAAGCAAAGGGAAATTGAGCGGCCTTAAATCACACGATTTTCATGTCCTCTTACAACAGATTTTACCGTTATGTTTTCGTAACATCTCTAACAAGTCTCTAGCCGGGGCAGTTATACGATTGAGTAGGGTGTTTAGAAAATTGTGTGCTAAAACAATAAATTCTGATGATAAGGAACAGCTCTTAGCGGATTCAGCAGAGACTATGTGCATGCTTGAGAAGGAGTTTCCACCAGCGTTTTTTGATATTATGTCACATTTGCCAAATCACTTAGTGAAACAGTTGTTTCAGTGTGGGCCCGTTCATACAAGGTGGATGTACCCGTATGAACGGTACTTCAAAACTCTTAAAGGTTATGTCCGTAACTTAGCCAAACCTGAAGGTAGCATCGCACAGGGATATCAAGTTGAGGAAGCATTGGGATTTATTACTGAGTATATGTCGGAGTATAACATTACCTCTCGGAGAGTGTGGGACGACAAGGAGGAGCCAACAATGGTGGATGAAATATTGGAGGGGAAGGGGAAGCCAAAGGTGTTATCTGAGGGCTTGAGGAATGCGATGCACGATTTTGTTTTGGACAACGTTGGCCACATTGAGCCGTACAGGGAGTAAGTTTTATTCTTATCATATGAAAGATTGGGATTGATTATGGAAAGAGTGGGATTTTTTATCATAAGAAAGAGTGGGATTGATTATGGTTGGTATGTAGTGTATTGCTGAATCGAGAATGGAAAATTTAGGCAATACAAGGGTTTCTACAGTAGAAATTGTTGTTTTCTGAGAAAGACAATGGTGTAAATGATAAAAAAGGGATCTTGTGTGCATTTAGGAAATTGAGGAACAAGAGTATGAAATAATCAGACAATGGTTAGTACAGTACTGTCCAATGGGAATGGTAAAATTTCCGGAGTTGTTACATCTGTCATGAAATCAATAATCAACGCATCAAAATTTTGAACTATACAGAAAGTACTATTTTAGACCCAGTTGTAAGTGTCAAGCCAACTTTGGGGACACATTAAAAAATCGATATTGATGTAGTTATGTGCATGGGATAATTATATGGGAAGGGGAACATGGGGATGAAAGAGGCTACCGTGTAAGATTTGTAATAAAGCCAGTGCAATGTCAATGGAGTGTGACACCCTGAAACGTGTAACATCCTAGTGGAACCATGTTTTATAATAATTGTGATGATATGATTCTTGGGAACCAAGGGTGAGGGTGATGTACAGAGAGGGGTAGAAAAGAAGATCATGAAGATCACAACGTTAACACTTTCATTATCCAACAGTGTGTGTAATTTGATTTAATGAAATATACCATGGTCTATATTGAATATGAAATAACAATCCTAAAAGAAAGGCTTTGTTTTATTTTTCAATGTTGTAAGTATAAAACACGCAATTCGCTATTTACGCACTTGGCCATATAATCATGCACTTGGTCCCCGGAAGCATTAAAAATATTGTTGTAAAAATTTCTCTAAAAAACAACCATTTTTGTCGTTCTACAGTTACTTTCATTGTAAACAAACAATTATTTTATTTAATTTTTATTCTTATCTTTATCTTTTATCTTTATCTTTTATTTTATTTTTTCTTTTATCTTTTCTTTATCTTGTTTCATTTATCTTATTTCTTTCTTGTCTTCAATTTATTTTCCTTCTTGTCTTCCTTCTTGTCTTCTTCTTTTTCTTCTATTTTTTTTCATTCCTCTTGTGGCAGCCGCAAATCCTACGCCCGCACCAAAGACAAAAAAAGAAAAAAAAAAAGAAAAAAAAACCTTTTTTTTTATTTTTATTTTTATTTTTTTTTATTGGAGTTCGTCTTCTTTTTTGTTTGGGGCTCATGAACCCTGAAAATAGAAATTTAAAAAAATAAAAATTTAGGGTTCAGCCGCCGCGGCTGAACCCTAAACGGCGGAGGATGCACACAAAAAAAAAAAAAAAAAAAGAAAAGAAAAGAAAAGAAAAGAAAAAACTTTTTTTTTTTTTTTTTTTTTTTTTTTTTTTTTTTTTTTTTTTTTTTTTTTTTTGTGTGTGTGCATCCTCCGCCGTTTAGGGTTCAGCCGCGGCGGCTGAACCCTAAATTTTTATTTTTTTAAATTTCTATTTTCAGGGTTCATGAGCCCCAAACAAAAAAGAAGACGAACTCCAATAAAAATAAAAAATAAAAAATAAAAATAAAAAAAAATAAAAAATAAAAATAAAAATAAATAAAAAATAAAAAGGTTTTTTTTTCTTTTTTTTTTCTTTTTTTGTCTTTGGTGCGGGCGTAGGATTTGCGGCTGCCACAAGAGGAATGAAAAAAAATAGAAGAAAAAGAAGAAGACAAGAAGGAAGACAAGAAGGAAAATAAATTGAAGACAAGAAAGAAATAAGATAAATGAAACAAGATAAAGAAAAGATAAAAGAAAAAATAAAAGATAAAGATAAAGATAAAAGATAAAGATAAAAATAAAAATTAAATTAAATAATTGTTTTTTTACAATGAAAATAATTGTAGAACGACAAAAATGGTTGTTTTTTAGAGAAATTTTTACACAAAAAATTTTAAGCAAGATTTGCTCATGAAATGAACGCTCTTGACCAAGTGCATAAATAGCGAATTGCGTGTTATAAGTGGAATAACTTGCAATAGAAGAGATTAGCGTATGCATCATTGGATTGTAAGTATAGCTAGAAGTCATGATCTAGGTCTAAGATGTTTGGACGGGAGACGGCACTTCATGTCATAGTTGTGTGATTTTAAAATGAACATAATAGAATGACATGACACCTCTGGAATTGCCTTTAATTTAACCTCTCTTCTGAGCTACATTTGGTTTGAATCATGTTGTGTCGTAACTTATCCCCTTGTGGGGCATGGGCTTGGAGGTATGGTAGCTAGGAGTTGTGGAAGACACTACGAGGTGGGGTGATAATGATTATAACTAGTTTTACATTGTTTCAGTTCATTTACTGTTTTGTTTTGAATAGTGTGGCGACCAATGTAAATAAAATTCGCCAAGTTAATGAATATGGGGCTAGCAGTTCGGTACGAGTTTGATGAAACTTTCCTTTTTGAGCTAAGTTTTTGGTTTACTCTTTTTTCTAATATTTAAATATTATATCAGGATGAATTGAATATGACAAAGCATAATTAAAATGTACAATGTTTGTATAATAGTAGAGTCGAATCCAATTGGTTGAACTTCAGAGGAAGTTGAAGAGTTTGAATGCGCTGATTGTGTAAATAGTGGAGTTAGGAAAATGAAACGGTGACTGTCAGGTGTGACAGTTTAAATCATTTAAGCATGGTCTAGCAGGTTGAAGTACTAGAGGTTTCTATTTGTGTTTTTAAAATTCAGATTTTGATAATTATGTTTGTAAAATTTGGTGTGGTGACTGAAGCAATGGAATTTGAGATTGGAATTACAGCACAGAGGATTCTTAAATTGTTGAAATGTAAATTTCAGTGAACCAGTACACTAAATAGTATATTTAGTGTGAGGTGATGAATAATGTGCTTACCCCTACTACTTGTCTAACACTAATTGTCAATTTGTGGGTAATTAGTGTTATTAGTTATCATCCAATTTCAGTTATCATCCAATTTGATTCATTCCATTTCTAAAATTTCAGTTTTTCCATCTAAACTTTCCATCTGAACTCACACTAAATATCCATATCTCAAAAGATCACAATGTCAAAACGTTACTATTCTTCATAAATAGTGTGAGAATTCACATTTAGTGTTTTTACAAAAGTAGGTTTTTTGATATTTAGAGTGATGTTCGCAATTACAGTGCCTCACACTAAATATACTATTTAGTGTAGTACTGAAATTAAAACATGGGAGTGTCTACTGAAACGTGATAATATAATGAACGTGATGTATACGTTAGGTTTTTTTTTGTATTACGAAAGTGGATGTCTGCAAGCGCTACAGTGGGGAATAATTTTTTAAACAAACTTCTATGACAAAGATTTTACAATTGTTGAGCAGATATAAAAAAATCCAATTTCAGAAATTGGAAATATTAAATTACACATCGAACCAGAGCATTTATTAAGCATCTTGTAAATGCGTTTGTTGTCTATAGTACAATTCTCTGGTAGTTTCTATTCTGCCTGTACAGTATTAAAAATATATGAAATAAATCATGTGCAGTGAGTATGTAAAAACGAAGAAGGGGAATTCATTTTATATTTTCAGTCCAAGTTGGTAAATGGAAGTTAACCCCTAAGTGCCCAGTCAACCATATCATGCTTGATTTTTGGTCAGAGGCCCCAAAAATCTAGTATCTTAACTGTAAAACAATTGGTGTTTTCATTAGATGTTTAAGTTTAGTTATGATACATCGTTTGACCGTTGGGATTGGAGAATAAACTTCATTTCAAGATTTTCGTCCGGCAAGAAATATGAAATTTGAGTGTCCAACATACTAAGGGCTTTCAAAAAATGCTTCAAGCATAGGTCCCTTTTAATTTCTTCAAATTCAGTTTTGTACTCCTTGTAAAAGTAACTTGTCTGAACCTGAAATATAATTTTTGATATCAAATATGACAATAATATATGAATTTAGAATGTTTTCTTTGTTTACATGATAAAATATGTAAATATTCAAAAATTAATCCAATTAGGTGGAAAATTTTGACATACCTACATAATGTTGAGGATTATGTATGAAAATTCTATAAATCATAGAATGCGATATTTCAATTATGCATATTATAGTGCTTTGACTTTTACAAAAAAAATGAAAACCAGGAGGGGTTAAGGAGCAATATGGGAATATGTTGGGGGGACTAGGCAGTACAAGCAGGGCTCAAGTCAGACCAGAATAATTTAATTTTTTCAACTGTAGCTTCACTATTATGTTATAGATTACTAAGTCAGTGCGTCTTTATCGTTTTAAAATAATTTTCACCTTCCATACCATATGCTTATGTTCGGAAATGAAGCATGTGGATTCAGTATGTGAATACGAAGAAGGGGACTTAATATTGTTCTTGGAGTCCGACTTGTTAACCCAGAAAGGGCTGATAGGGATAGCAGATACGATGTCCTGTCTTTGACAGTTGTTGTAAATAGAAAGTACTAAAATGACTATGCAGTACACTGAATAGGTAGATTAGTATTAGATACACTAATTTACATAAACATGTTGTAAGTTTTTAATATTGACCAATTTTTTTACCCTCTATATTGGTCAAGATGGGGATCTTTCAATAGTATTGGAATTAATGTGTTTGGTAAATTTTTTTGTCGATAGTAAAAATGTATAATATTTTCAAATCTTATAATTATCTAACACTAATCTACCTATTTAGTGTAGCTGTTTAAAATCATGTCAATAAAAAGTGTAACTTCACTTTTGATCTTAAACCCAAAGGAGGATTAGAACCATGCCAAACAAACTGAAATATTGATGTGTAGTACTGGCCGGAACGGTCTTTCTGGACTGTTCTGGGTGAAATGGAAGTTGTGGAGCATTAGAATGATTTATATTGGGGGTCTGGGCAGTAAGGGCATGGCTCCACTCTGATTTCAAAAATAATAATAATTCAACATTAACCGCATGATCCCCTACATTACTAAGACATTGCATGGTATCGTTGTAAATGGATTCGAACAAGTGACGTTGTACCATTAGATGTGAAATGCTGAATTGCAGTACTATAGAATTTGAAAGATGTGGTTGAAATTGTACTGGTTGTTGGATATTCTTGAATCGACATGGGAGAGATTGGCCCAGTTGTTGAATTCGAGGAAGTGTTTGAGGAAGATCAGTCAGAAGTGCATGATTCATTATTTCCCAGGAGTGGGAAAAATTCAGTCATATGAAAATGATTAAGAAACAGTGAAAATGTCGCTTATTATCAGAAAGAACCGCAGTTCTGTAGGATTCAGAATTTTAGATACAATGAAGGGCCAACTCCAGTGTAGATGGTGATAAATTTGGGTTGTTTAATCCCAGGATACCCTAAATTAAGGAATGGTTCATTGTGGAAGTGTGTTTTGTATATGTCACAGGGCCATTCAGTTGTGTTTTAGGGATACTGCACGTTTATTTCAGGAAAATCATAAGTCATGTAATGAACAATTCTAAGAGATGTATATTTGTCTCCTCATGGGCCATGCATGAGATGTAAATCCAGTGATGTACAATCCTGAAGTCATGGGGGATGAGGTGTATGAAAGCAGACATGGGTTCACTGATGAGCAATGTAATTTCCCCAAAAACGTGCAGTGAATACACTGTTTCAGTGTGGTATGTATAGGCAGGCTTCATAGGTGCGTACCTCAGTTTATGGCTACTTCAATAATTAGATGATGACTATGGTGATAATCTGTTACTAAATCATTTGTATGTGGACTATGCTGAAAATGATGCAGAACATATCAATTGATTTGGGAAGAGAGGAGGAATGCAAGGGCAGAATTCCGTAGGAGGCACCCACGGCGAAACGGTAGACCAGGGGCACCATACCCAAGAGGTATGGAGGAGATTCCGTCATTTGCACGGTGGTTGCAATTACACGTTCAGGAGGCCAAAGACCAAGGGTTGGTGGTACCTGATGATGTAGAGGACACTTCAAAACCACCCTCTCTACAAGCCCAAAGATTTAGAAGCATGTATTCATACGGTTATCATTTCAGAGTGAAGAGTGCAGAGCAAAGTGAGAATAGAACTGTGACTCTGGGGTAGCCGCAGTTTTCCGTAGGCCGTGCCGTTCGGGGAGGCGAGACCCAAACCCTGTGGATGCAAACCTTGAATACATTGGCGAACTCCAAGAAATTGTGGAATTGAACTACGGACGACATTGTATTGTGCTACTAGTGTGTGACTGGGTGAAGGCCAACTATAGAGGTAGGAATGCCACAGTGAAGAAAGATGAATGGGGGTTCACTATGGCTAACTTTGAAGCACTAGTACCATTCGGATATGAATCATTTTGTTTTCCGATTCACTGCGACCAGGTATTTTTCTCTGACGATGAAGACGAGCCTGGATGGAGAGTAGTGTTACGCACATAGGTGAGGGGCCGTAGAGTAGACAATGAAATGGAGGAAGAAGAGGAGGCA
Organism: Pohlia nutans; assembly: GCA_022496805.1. Lineage (NCBI taxonomy): Eukaryota > Viridiplantae > Streptophyta > Bryopsida > Bryales > Mniaceae > Pohlia > Pohlia nutans. The sequence continues at coordinate 7,339,930 of CM040102.1, forward strand.
CAAATGTTTGCAATGGGACAAGATTATGACTTTGAGGGACTTAGAGTGCCTGCAGAAATCCTAGAAACAAATCCCGAACCTCTACCTACTGGAAGGAACATTCGGATGCCGGAAATAATAAACCAATTGGTTGAAGAGAATGGCCAGGTATTTGACCGGGATGTCGGAGAATCATCAGAGGACGATGATTAGACAAGCGTCCGCATACTTTGTAAGTACTCGTAATTTGTAATTTTTTTGGATTATATACGTGGCACATGCTGTTGAGGGACCATATGAAGGCAATGAAAGAAATTAGAATTAAAGAAAAATATCTTAATTAAGGAAAAGAAAATTAATTACAAGGCAGTGACCATGAAGGAGGCATCATCATGACAATGACAGAAATGCAGCTTTGGGTTGTATAAGAGTGGTGTAGATAATTGTATTGCAATGGCTAGTGGAATATAGAAGTGTGTAAGTGAACGCAACAACTGAAGAGGGTAAAATCATAGGAAAGTACAACCCAGTATGTTAATTTATATGTAAAAGCTTGAAATGGTTTAGGCCGTGAACGTCCCACAATCATGAGATTGGATGACAAACAGAGTTACTGCAGTCTAGTGTTCTCATCAATGCGTAGATGAAACTCAGTAATATTTTTGTGAATTATTCACGAAGTTGTTGTCATATATAAGGGATGGATTTAGTCATACTGGGGTACATAAGTGTCCCTAAAATCACAACAGTAGAAATAGGTCAAATCGGTGACGAACCCAAATTTGAATTGATTGTAGTTTCTACTATGATCGTGTAAAACCAGGTCATAAATTAGAGTGAACACTCAAAAGTCAAAGTATCACCTAATTTCAGAGTATCTTATGTGAAACTCATTCCTATAATTTTTACTCAGAAATCAATGAAGTTTAGTTTGTAATAGAATTTTGAAGGAGTTTTTAATCATTTATCTCAAGTTTTATAACTAAATACTAGAGATTGTATTAGAGAATCCAACTGTAGGCATAGGATATAAAGTCCTAAACCTAGAAATTTCAATTCTCTATCAATTCAAAAAATTTCATCCACATGATAGTTTATAATGCTATTGCAGAAATTGCGATTTCCAGGGAATCCCTGATACGTGTAGGGGTTAAAATATGATTCAACCCATTAATTCCTGAATTTTGCGATGTGACTGAGCATGTATGGAATGATGTGGTTTGCAGAGGAGGACTTCTAGAAAGGCAGTGGACAGGGGGTCTGTACTGGGTTTGTTTTGAACAACCACAGCCCAAAGCCATGTACATCATGACGATGACATAATCGAATCTGAGATCAGCAGGGTGATTTCCATTGTTGTAGTGTAGTGGTATTTTTATTTTTTAATTATGATTTTATTATAGCAAATTTATAGCTTTATATGTGTTTTTCAGTAGGAGTTCTGGAAGTGCAAAATTACTGGCTTTTTAGTAGCAAAGATGTAATCTATGACTGGGAATACAAATTTTACTTCACTCTCAGTATCCCTGTAGAAAATGTATCCAGACTGCTAGATTGCTGAATGACTAATAGTTCTGGTTCCATTCAATCTGGGGTCATGTGTGTTATCACAGCGTCTACATGTGGAGGACCAATCAGAGCATGACAACGACACCGTCTAGCGCGATGCATGTCTGTAGTGTGAAAAGGATTTTCTGAATACGTGAACATACTATTTCTGAATTTACCCTTAAACTCAATTCATCTGTTTTTATTACACACGGTAAATCACATGAGTTTACATAAAGCTTAAAATGTGTGGTAAAATTTTGCACTCGAATAAATATATTCAAACAAGAGTGATTCTGTACTGGACACATGTCAATTCTCACCCTAAACCTATAATGTAAAAAATCAGGGTAATTTGCAACGTGACATGGTCTTCTATGTGGATATGCCACATCACTTGTGTTCAATTCTACATGACCCTAGAACCATGGGTAGAAAAGTGTAGTACCCAAATCAACAGAAAACTGGTGATCATTTTGACAGAGTACAAAAATATTACAGAATTTTGTGCAAATGGTCATTGCACTGCGCAAAACAACAGAAATCTGTTGATTTTTTGTTGATTTGGACAGGATTTTCTACTAGTGCACATATAAAAGTCAATTTCTTTAAATAAAATTATTTAAATCCTTCCAATTTCATATTTTACAAACATACATTGATATTGATACTAAGAGGGGTTAAAGACATGGGTTAACCCTTTAGTGCCCAGGGTGGTTCTACAAAAACTACAGTTTTTTGAGTGATGTTTCTTTCAAACTCTCTCTGTTGAAATTAGGAATACTATTAATAATATCCAACCGTATGAATGGAAGCATAGCTTAATGAAACAAGTGTCGATTAAATCTTGGTAAGATTTGACAGTTGGATTGGAACTTGGAAGATTATAGTATATCTTTGAACTGTATAATGCACACTCCAAAATGAGATTGTGGAGGGTGTGTGACTTCAAGGTTAAATAGAATTTGGGTTAAATTTTCAAAAATGAAAGTGAAGATGTTCGACAATGACATGTGCCGACACCTCTCCATTGCAATCTTTCATTTTAAAAATGAACTCATACATAATCGTTGTGAATTTTATAAATAAGAATGACTTATCCATGTACGATTCAGGACAAAATTTATACGTTAAAATAAGAAAGGAGCTGGTACATTGATCCAGATCAAACTACATACACTAATGGAACATGATCAAGAGAATACAATCCCAAAAAAAAATACAACAAAACAAACTTCCAAACACAAGAAATACCACATAGTACATGTGTTGTATTTGTAAGTATTTGTTGTATTTTGAGGTATTTGTAGTATTTTGGTGTTTTGTACATAGGTATTTGGATAGCTAAGAAAGTCGGATTTGAAATTTTCTTTATGCATCATTTGCAAAATCAAAAGTTGCACATCTGAACTTCAAACATCGGACTGAGATGATTCACAGATTGTTTAGCATTTCATTTTCTAGTGATCTAGTGACCACTTTAGTTAATGGTTACCTGGGCACTAAAGGGTTAATGGCAATTAGTCATATAGTAAGAAATTCAATCCTTCTAGATTTCAAATTATTGGAATGAGTGTGTCCTTGTAATTAGTGTCATAGGATGACATATACCATGTGAGAAACTTGACAAGAGCGTAAGGTGTGTTGAATTTATTTTTTCTATTTCGACCCATTTCTGACATTCCATCTCGCATTTCATCCACTTTCAGATGAAAAATACACTAGAATCCCAAGAAAGTTATAATTGTGTGAATTTTGTCCCACTTCCCATATGAAATCCCGTGTGGGAATGTCTTAATTCCTCCCTCTGTTAACTTTAGGAAACGCCATGGTGGAGGCGCATTCTGCATGGGAGCTCGCCCTAGGAATCGATCATTGCAAATTCTATTGCAGGAACTACAAAGCTATCACAACTCAGTCGCCATCATGTTGTACTGTAATTGATTAGCATGTTGAGCATCGTCTTCTCGCTACACTCAACCTCGGGCTGGGAGTTTCAACATTCACAGTTTGCATTCCCGATGGGCGGGGAATGCAAATCATCTCTGACCATGAAATGAGTATTAGCAACTAGAAGAGGATGATAGTAAAATCCTTGGCTGCGAAACCATTTAGAATTCGATGCGAATCTGCAAAGAGAACGTTTCTGTTATCGACACAAATCAATCTTGCCTTCCAAGTAACTATTTTATGAGGCTATGAGCCTTGGAGTTTGAACCGGTACCTGCTCTTAGTATGTTGACTTCGGCTTTGCTGATGTATTTGGCCCAGGTTTTAGGTACCAAGGCATCTTCACACAAGTTGGAAGCCCATAAGGATTGGCAGAATGATTCATATGTACTGACCATCTTCCCTTTTGGCTCTCTCATATGATCTCTTCAATGATCGATCAGGGATGAGCTCTTGGAGTCGGTCTTCCATAATATCAATTCTTGCCACTTTTCCAACTGCTGCGACATTCTTTTTTAAGCGTAATATATATTGCTCCCGATCCTTAAGGCCGGACACTATCCAAAAACAGAAGAGATGACACTCGTCAGAAAGCTCCAAACACAACACCTTGTTCGCGACTGTGCCATAAGTACTTGATCACCTTCGCCGAGTTACAGTGCAATGAAAAACTCAGTGCTTTTGAACACATGCAGCTCACGACCCCATGCAAACTGCCAGGTTACTTCAAGTTCGTAATCCACCAGAAACGCGACTCTGCCTCGAGTAATTGATTAGCATGTGAATCAGCATCATCTTCTCAGTACACTGACATAGGTGCCAGATCTCAACCTCTGGGGCTAGGTCTCTCCACATTCACTATTTGCATTGGGAATGAAATTAGACTTAACGTATCTAATTACGCCTACCTCTACTGATGTGCTGTTTTATATTCAAGTTGGGTACCCCAGAAGAGGGGTGTGGAGGGCTGCGCCGGCCAAGGAGGTAGTGCAAGACCAAGGCGACGCTCGCGGGGCCGGGCAGCAAGCTGCCGGATGGACCCGCTCCCAAGAAAATTAGATTAATATCATGGGGATCGATGATCCCCGTATCAGATTTTAAACTGATAAGAACAGATACTACACTTGATCTTAGCCAAAAGGCCGAGAAAGGTATGCGACTCACTTCTCAACTCGCCCTTCTTGTACCCCCACTCTGTCTTGACGAGCTTCGCCAGAACGTATGGGACAAACACCACACTAGCTAGTGGAGCTGGCTTCCTCCTCCTGTTTATTTCCATCATATCGCCCGGAAATTTCCTCACCATCTCAGATGTTGATCTACACCGATCCTTTTTTTTTTAATTGAGCCTTACAGGGAGCAAACTTTCATAGTTGGACTTTCAATCACTAGTAGGAAATGTGTCATTTTTCACTTACTAAAAATGAAAAGGAAATGAAACCGCGTCAGGCACATGGGTTGCGTCGATGCTGGTGAGTGGTTTTGGTCAAAAGAAGACAGAAATCTAGGCACTATATTCCGTCACTGTTCATTGTTTCCACAAAGTGGGGAATGAAAAACGATAGTTCTGCTACTAGTGAATTTTGACTCGTGGTTTTGAAGGGTATCACACGGTTTCTCCTTACTCGTATCCTGCATTTCCGTGGGGTAAGTATTTCCCAAGTTGACTGTTAAATTTGACGGAATCGGGAGAGAAAAGCAGGATGATTTGTACAATGCTTCAATTTGTTTCTGAAAGTCTTGTGGACTTGCTGAACGAGTTAATTAGAAGCAGAAGAAAACTCCGGGGCTTCATTTTCGGATTACTGGCTCCTATTTTGCAAGCCTTTTGTTTCTACAATGAATGTGTGAAGAAAGCGAGAGTCCCGGTCCAACAGCTATGGTAAGTCTTGACGTATGTAGTTTCAGTTTGCGGGCAATGGAGGCCCTGTGTTTTTTGTCAAGCTCTGTTTCCTGGTTGCTGTACTGTACAGAAAGGAGGCACTGAGAGTAGTCGTACGCAGTGGATCTCCACTGGAGCTCTCCTCGTAGGTAGCTCCCTTTCTGTTGTCTGCCGGATCATGTTATCTCCTCAGTACCCTCAATCTAGGCTCGTTCGATAGTCTTTCCATATTACTCCCTCCGTCCCAAAGTTATTGTCATGTTTGAAAGTCATGTTTGAAAGTGCTTTTTTAAGTAAGTCACAAAAATTACTTCCTTGTGGCTAATTTTATTTAGGCTGCATTGAACACATGCAATGTTCTTCAATCGTTCTAGTGACGTAATTTGGAACCTTTTTTAATCATGTTTCTTACAATATGACCTACTTAAAAAAGCACTTTCAAACATGACAATAACTTTGGGACGGAGGGAGTAATATGTAGGTAATATCCTATTACCAATGGACCTTTGTCCGGGGGGCATTGGCTCATTGTCAAGACGAACAGACACATTATTCACGCCGGCCTCGAAAGAGGACCGGTGTTCATATCTATCTAGGTAATATCCGGGTCAAAAACATGTGCTACCTAGGTGAGCGTACTTAGGCAATACCTGGGTGATGCCTAGGTATCTTGACTCCATGTAAGAAATGTGGCTATCATTCCTTCTTTTTATTTAAAAATCCTTTGTGTTAATTAGCAAAGCCAAATTTTATGCAGCAATATGGCTAAAATTAGCAACAACAAAATCATTGAATGTGAGAGGTTTAATTCTACCCTTTACCGCAAGGACGGATGAGTGGAGTTTGTGGTACAGGAAGAAGATGATGACCCCTTCCCTATTATTTTGTATTACCAAGAGCCAGTAGTTGCTTTGTCAATGCTCTTTTCAAACCCCTCAATTGTTGATGGCTTTTATCTTGGGCCAGCATTATCACGTGTTGGCAACAATCATTCATACTTTGTCGACGCCAAGCACTGGCCAGTGGTGAATTGAAATGCAGAAGCACATATCTTAGCTTCAAAGTGTTCTGGAGGTGTGATACTGTGATTGCTCCGAGTGCTGATCCAGACTTCTTTATCTAAAAATGGCAAAGTGATTGGGTACCCTCTCGTACCGTACACTCCCAAAAATCACTCTTCTCAACATGTTAAAATAGTATCCTCTATTTCGCCAGAAAATTTCAATATACAAGTCCGAGCAAACCTAGTCGTATGAGCAGACAGAACAAGAATATGCTAGAAACCATTCGCAAGAAAAAGGATCACATATAATTCTGCAAAGAAAAAGTCCCAATTCCTAATTCAAAATTGCGAAGTGTACAGTCAGGTGTGATGTTTGAGATGATTCCATTCAGAGATCCATTGTCTTCACTCTGATCGATCTCTCTCTTGTCTACATTTATGCGGTTAAACGTTATTAATAGTATCCCTAATTTCAACAATTAAAAAAAATTATCACCCAAAAATGGTGGTTTCTTTACAACCACCTCGAACATTAAAGGGTTAAGGCGATGCATGCAGGCCAACGAAGCTAGTATGCAGGATTGTAGGACCAGTGACCTATAGTTTACGTTAAAAATCCATAGATTTGGACAAAACACTTCAATTCAATTATAATATGACAATGATCTTATGAAATATATAGGTTTATACTGAGACGAGTCTTAGAGGAAATTTTTTTCGGTTTGGGAATTTGCCAATTAGGGGTCTATCACCTCCTTCTCCCCATTCTCAATCTTTAGAGAATGCATGTGTGGAAGACTCATTTTTTGAATATTGAAAAGTTTCATTGTTCTCTGGAGGTGCAGAATGGATGTGCAGATTGAGAAGCGGGGCCATTTTCATTCTTCACACGGTGTGAAAGGGAGTCACATCTTCTTCATGGAGAATGGTCAAGATTCGCTCCACGATTCTCTCCCCAGTTTCTCAATCTTCAAAGAATCAAACTTCTTGGAAGAAGTGTGACACTCTCTTATGGAAATATGCAAGAGTTGAAGTAGAATTATAGTTTGTCTTATATCTTGCCATGAAGTGATGCACACTTCCATGGCTTGCATAAGTGACCTTTTTATTAGTTAGGTTGCAACGTGAACAAATTTGATCAGATAGGAAGAAATTGCGATGAAGTCAAGGGCTTCAGAACCCTCTATACTTGGATAAGAATTTATAAATTCAATTAAAGTGATTGTTCTCTGTTCCAAATTTGTAATATAAATATTCTTAAATTGTAATATTTCTAAAATTTCTAAATCAAAATACCATCATATCTCGCATTATATATATATGAGATCTATATCCATATGTATGTAACCATGTCCTCAGAGCAGTGCTAATAGCGTCCACATTTTGAAGATATCTTTTAACACATACAACACTTGATTCATTAAAAGTGCATGTGCCATATAGAAAGTGCATATGTTGAAATTTTGTACGTTTGAAGAAAGTATAGTCACTATTTTCCTATAAAGTGAAAATTGAATGTACATTACATAAAAAAAATGTAGTGCAAATTTTAAAAGGGGGTGGATATGTTCCCACCCCTCCCCCTAAAACTCGGGGGAGGCACTCCCTTGTATATTTTGCATACACCTGCGATAATGACCTATTTATTTGGGGGGTTATTTACCTTGCAAAAGATATTATAAGGTGATGGTATTTTACATGTAAAAAGCCTGAGAATATTATATGTGATGGTATTTTACATGTAAACATGTTTCATTTTTTTTAAATCCCCTATTTTACATGTACATCTTTTACAAAATTTATCTACAATGAATATATTAGACCCTATTTTTTATCGCACGTTGTTTCTAAAAAATTTGCCAGTGAACCCCCCGAGCCCTAAAATTAAAAGAAATGCAGTGCAAATTTTAAAAGGAGGTGGGTTTGTTCTCACCCCCCTCCCCTTTTTAATAAAAAAAAATGTAGTACACATAGCAGTAAAAAAAATAGTGCACATGGCTATGTGCACTTTTAACAAAACAAGTGTTATACATAGATATTAGATTCTTCAGTGTACGTAGACTGAGGAGGCGATGATTTTAAAACACAACATTGTTTAGTCCTAGATTTTGTATCCCTACCAAAGTTTATAAGATACTTTCTCATGTTGTTGGATGCTCTTTGCTTTCATATCTTACGTTAGTCTTACTTGCTTAGCTCCTACTAAATACCCTCATAAAATGGCAAGTGTCTTCTTTCACTCTAATTCCAAGAAAAGTTATTGTATAAGTAAAAAAGAAAACGAAGCAGCATGGAGTGCAGAACCCTATTGTTATAGAATGTCATTGAAGCTATGCCATTCCTACTTCCAGAAATTTTAATTAATTTTACAAAAGTCTGAAAAACACAAATAAAAATGGTTTAAATGAAGTTTCCATTTATCCTACAAGAAAAAATTAAAGAGAATTTTTTTGAGGTGCTATCTTAGCTGAATGGTAGGCTTTTAGCACCTCATACCATAGCAGCCTTTCAAACAAATAAAATGATCATGTGGAGAGCAGAAAATGATAGGCAATAGAATGCATCGATGATACCATTTCTTGTGAAATGATTAACACATTCAAGAGCCAGCCGATCAGGAAGTGATACATCAAATCATCATAAAATCATATTGCAATGTCGACGCAACCTTTTAACCTTTAACCCCTAAATGTCTACAACTCTCTCTAAATTGGGCAGTTTTGTAAATTTTAGATTTTAATCATATAATGGCAATCACCAATATTTTCGTATAAAATTTGAAACTTAAAATTCAAAATTATTTTGTAATTCAATTATGAATAATATATTGACAATCTATGAATGAGATTTGTTGTGATGGGTTGAAATGAAACACTCTAACTGCAGTGATTTATGAAGATTTTTTGGTCGCTTAATTCTATGAGTTAACCTTTTTCATGAGCACTTTTGAACTAAAATCGTACAAATTTTTGGTGAATCACTGCAATATGAAATGAGGCATGAAATTTTCACAAATCATGCCCTTTCTAATTGGATCACACATGCATAAAGCTAACTTCCCATAAAATCTATTGTAAAAAATTTACATTGCAAAAAGTGCATGATGTATGAAAAAACGTGCATGAAATCTGCTTGAAAAATGGACGCTTAGGAAGTTGAGGAGTAACCATTAACTGCCTAACCATGCAAATTCTGCACGATGTACAAAATTGTTGCCACTTTCACTCATGATGAAAGTGTTTTACATCGTGGTTGTTTTTTACATAAATTTTTGAGGTACTTGAATTACGGGGATCAAATATTCTGATATCAAGTAGACAGGAGGCTAATTAGGTGATTCTAGGCTACGGTGGGATGAAGAATGCACTCACAAACCAAAATTTTACGATAGTTAAGAACTTTCACAATTTTTATTAATTTTTTATAAATATTTTAGATTTTTGTGAGGATGAAATTATGTTGAGGGCAAAATTTTTGGTGTAAAAAAATGTCAAGCCGCTATATATGTATTATATCCTTGGTTTTGAAGTACTAAAGTGTTGAATCTTACACGCTCAGTAATACACAAATGCACTCATTGGAACTTGTTAAATTTGCAATTCTTTTGCAATGATTTCTATGAAGGTGCATTTACATGTTTTATTTCAATATTTTCTATTTTAGTTACCTAAAAATAGAAAACATCTGTTACAAATAAAGGATTTAGAGGTGGAAATGCAATACAACAATTTTAATAACTTAACATACATGGTTTTTGTTTTTCATTCTTTGTGTATGTTCACTTGTTCATTGTTTCTCCAACTATTAAAAAATAGCTTACTAGCAGGACTAAAAGAGCTATATATAGGAGTCCTTTGTTTTTTAGAATGTTAGTTCTTCACCACCTACACTTTGCTACCCACTTGTTTTGTATGTTGACGGTGCAAAGAAGATATTTTCAAAGAATAGTCTAGGTAGACTTGACTATCATTGAACTTATTGTACAGGGAGAGGCCATCAGGACAAAATTCAATGCAGCGCCCAACGGCTCTCACTATCCCGGCGGCTTGCTCTAAGGGCCTTTGTCTATGGAAAATCCATACAATATAAGAATGTTACATCACAAGATAGAGGCTCAGATTGGTTGCTGTAAGACCTTGTTAAGGTTGTTGCTTCGCAAACGAGAGGTAGGCGAATCATTCAGAGCCAAACTTTATCACCCAGTTGGATCCCTCCCATCCTCTAGGTCTATGATACTTGAACTACGCACATGGAGCTCGTAGACATAAGGTTGACAAAAAACTAAGAAGATGTTCACAGCACTTAAACGTGGTGAAACTTTTTTGATTCATGCTCAGGTTTGAGCTTGACACACCTCCAATTCCAGTTGAGTAATGGAAACTGGCTGTCAGTGTCACCCTCTTAGGATACGGAGGGTCTATAAATTTGTACAGCAAGTAGGCACTTATTTGTTTCCTCTCTTTTTTGCCCTCCGCATTATCCAGCGAGTCTCACGAAAAGTAAGGAGCCCTCAAAATGAAGGGAGAAAAATCCCGTAGGGCTCTATGTATTCTCCCAAGATCTTTACTTATTGTCACTATGACAACACATAAAGAGCCTTTATAATCAATTTAAGAGCTCTTCTTCATTGCATTATTTAGTAGCATGCATGTTGTTTTTCATTCCACAAAAGGGGGTTCAACAGTGGCTAAATATGCAGATATCTCATGACCAAAACCATTGACACAACCCAGCTGCTTGGCGCGATGTCATTCCTTTTTCAATTAAATTACTTCAGGAATTCAGGACCCCACAGATTCAAAACGATTTCCGTACAACATCCGATATTTCATAGATTTGTACATTTTCCACACGGATTTTGCGCTCATTCCCACAGATTCTGCATTGTGTAAGATATCGAAAAGAGTAAATGTAGAAGCCAAGCGAACTCAATGCAAAAAATGTACGAACCCATGAAATACCGAAAGTCGCACCAAAAAAATCATTAAAAATGAACGAGACCCTAAATTCCTTAGTAATTGAAAAAGCGACAGATTTCCTACTACTGTAAGAGTTGGGTGACCCTCAACAGAAAGACAGATTTGGTGACTCACTGAATGAATGAAGAGGGAAGATGGAACTGACCGTCAAAGCCCTTTTCACGCTGCTCACCAGCCGCAGCCCCCTGAACGAACACCCATCGCTTTCTCTCCGACCTTCCCCCATCAAACCGGCCACACTCCTTTACGTAAACCCCTCGGGCCCTCATGCCCTCATGTGTAAGGTAGGAAAACCAAAAACGGTTAATGCCCTCAAGGCGTGCACTAGAGTTTTTTAAAAGCAGGGAGGTAGTAGACCGAAAATGGAAAAAAATTGCATGACAAGGATTACTAAAAATTTACTAAACATTACTAATTTTTTTGGAATCTTGTGTGCGGTTTTCTGTGATATTAGTTAACCGTTTTAGGTGCTTTCATGTGTAGAAAAGGAAGAGTCTAGTATACAAGAAGGGGGTTTGACAAACTTCCCACTTTGAGAAATTGTAGATAATTATTTACAGGGAATAAAAATACGAAACGACTTGCATTCTTCATCATTTCTTCTTCTTCATCTCAAAAAAATTTCACATAATTTCTAACTCCATTCCTTCTAGTCAAATCACCTTATTTTCACCGTTTTTGGTTTTCCTACCTTAAATTCTGGGAGTTTATAGGCCGGAACCGAGGCCGGAACGCCCTCCTACGAGCTGGGAGGGAAAATAATGGAATGGAACGCCCTCCCAAGGTCTTCGGGGGCGTTCCTCAGGGTTTACATAGCAGGGAGCCCCTGCCCTCGGGAATTCCAGCACAGGGAAAACCCTACTCAGCCTCGACTCAACCTCGGGTTCCCGCCCTCAGCCTCGGGGTTTTCCTGCGCGGAATTCCCTCGAGCCGGGGCTCCCTGCTATACATTATCAACCTCTAATGCATCATCATCATCAAAGCCACTTTCAATTCTTCTTTGAATCATCAATCGTTTACCTTGAACATCACCATTACATTCCCATCATGGATGATGGCTTGATATGGGTACCCCTCTAAAAATAGTGTGATTTTCAAGAAACATTCTTTTGGTAAGAAAAAACCATTGGAAAATATCAAAAAATAAAGGGTGTTCTAAGGACCATGGCTGCAGTCCTATACATGGTGTTAAAGACGGAATTTCTAGCACACATAATATGAGTTAGACATAAGTCACACATAGTGAGACGTGTCTCACCGGTACCCATATTAGGCCATATACGTTTCTTTGCCTTGCCTTGGGGAAGTCGTCCAGGCAAGTGCTCCTGCCCTTGTCAACAATGGTAGCTCCAACGTCACAGCGCGCAGTTAGTGATGTACCTGAAAGTCTCGCAAAGCTGGTGAAACATGGGCCCTGCAGATCGTGGAACCCAACATCATAATATATGCATGCAGGAGGAGATTTGTTTGAGATGCAGCATCAAGTAGTACCCGCTTCAAGAGTTATTGACAATCTTCCAAGCCCAGGGAGCTTTCACGACTTGTGAAAGATCTTGTAGTAGTACCTCTTAAGGACAATCGGTTTCAATCAAAGTACTCACTCTATACGGCAATGAGTTTCTCGATTCGTTGATACATGACACTGCCATTATTTAATTCAATCGATCTTATTTGTCAGAAAACTAAGTAAGCCTCTCGATCTTTTGTTTGATTAGAGAACGGTGTTCTGCTTCTTGGCTTTCAAACCAGAGTTCTGGGGTTGGAAGGCTGTGTCAAGGCGGGTTTGATAGCAATGGAAATGAAAAACGTTAATGATGAAACTACCGTGTTACGGTACTAAACCTTATTATAATTGTTATTATTATTGTTGTTGGGTCGTTTCGTGTTAAGAAAGATCGAGGAGAGAGCGAAAAATGTACTACCGTGTTACGGTGAACCTTATTGTACTTATTGTTATTATAGTTGTTGAGTCATTTCGTTTTTCAATTCACAGTGTTGAGAAAGATCGAGGAAAACTAATTGATCTGCTGTAGCACTGTTAGAAACGCACCCTGAGGCGGGAAAACAAAACAAGAATGGAAGTAGTTTGAATGGTTTACAAGAATGAGAGTTTCTGTTTGTAATTCAACAAGCCATTCAATTAGTCATTCACAAGATCAGAGTTCAAATTCCTCGCGAGAGTAGTGTGCTTAATTAGTCTGATAAGATTGAGTCATGGCATAAGAAGATTAGCGTCTGGGAGATTTACAGATGTTGCTGTTGCAGTGGGATCTCAGGGCTACATGGAGGAAGGTCGATCATACACATCAGTGGCGCTGCTGATCGGAGTACTAGCGGCGGTGTCATGGCTGTGGTTCTTCCGGTGGCAACAACGGCACCGACAAGGTCCCAAAGACTGGCCTCTCATCGGCGCCACCATCGAGATTCTGCGCCACTTCGACACCATGCACGACTGGCTGCTCTCGTACTTCCAGACTACGGGTCTCAAGACCTTCCGTGTCAACATGCCCCGCATCGTTTACACTTACACCGTCGACCCCGCCAACGTGGAGTACATTCTCAAAACCAACTTCTCCAACTTCCCCAAGGTACCCGCTCCCATTTCTTGCGGCGCCCAAATTGGTCTTTATATATTTTTTACGGTAGGTTTGAATAGGTCCTAGATGTAAACTTCAAACTTCTTTCTCTTTTGATCAACTCATGCAATGTTCGAATTGTACAAAATCCGGTCCTATTTGAATTATACTTTTCACAATTCACAGGGAGCTCATAATGGTTTCCCTGTGTGCGTTTCCCTTTTAGTCTCACTTTTCCCACCGAGAATGACTTTAGTCGACACTTGTTAAACTTTCCTTTTATAAGCAGGTGAGTCAACATTAAACTGGTGAATAAGTAGCTTTCAGACTCAGTGGGAAAAGTGGGAAATCACACAGGGAATCGCATATGAGACCCTGGTGGTTGAATTTGTCATTTTAGAACTATGAATCCTTGGTTCTTTAAGGGTTAACGCGGAAATGGCATGGGATGGCAGGGAGAGACGTTTCACGCGCAGATGGAGACGCTTCTGGGCAACGGGATTTTTAACGCCGACGGGGAAGACTGGCGCCATCAGAGGAAGACGGCCAGCTTTGAATTCGCCTCTCGTGTCCTTCGTGATTACAGCACCGTCATCTTCCGTGAAAATGCTCTCAAGCTCGCTGACATTCTTGCGCGCGTTTCGGATACCGGAAAGTCCATAGACATGCAGGTACGTAATGGATCTGATCTTTTAATCCTTTAACCCCTAAAGGACCAACTGAAGAAGCCCGAATTGGTGCTTTTAGCAATTTTGAGTTAATACTAAGCGCACTTCCTTTTTTTCAAGTTTTGATTGACGCATGCAATATTCTTCGCTGATTCCGATGATACAAAATTTGGTTTCATTTGAGTTATGATCTTCACAATATGATCAATTGAATTTGTCATTTTAAAACCATGAATCCTTAGTCCTTTACAGTGATCTCAGAACCACTTTATGACATTCAGAACATTATGCGACCTCCCACATAAATGGTATCTACTTTTGCTACCCATTGCATACAATACTCACGATACCTCTATAATATCCGGCAATAACCTTTATATATTAAGGTGATACCTTGATGATATCCGTGGATATCACCTCATGAAGTTGCTGCATATTTATATCATGATGAGCATTCTCACTACATTTCAATTTCTTTTTCATTTTCTTTCTTTGTATGTTTAGCAGCCCCATTTTTTTGGGTAGAAATCCAGCTAATTTTAGCCAGTTTTGAGATCACTGGTCCTTTAGGGTTTAAGCTAAGTTCTAAGTGCGGCGTGGGCTCATTTTGGCTGCGTAATGGCTTATGAAGGATCTTTTCATGCGGTTAACTCTGGACGGCATTTGCAAAGTGGGATTCGGCGTGGACATCGGAACGTTGTCGCCGTCGTTACCAGCAGTGCCGTTTGCGACCAACTTCGACAACGCCAACGAATGCGTGACGTACCGGTTCTTCGACCCGCTTTGGCGGCTCAAGCAAATCCTCAACATCGGTAACGAGGCCGTGCTGAAACGCAGCGTGAAGGTGGTGGACAAATTCACATACAATGTCATTCACACCCGGCGCGCAGAGCTCCAGATGGCCACATCGCAGGGGAAACAACAGGTATATATATCCGCCATATCTGCATTTTCGTTTACTTTACACCAGTGATCTCAAAACTGGCTAAAATTAGCTGGATTTCTACCCAAAACATGGGGCTGCTAAACACACAAAGAAGGAAAATGTAGCGAGAATGCTCATCATGATATAAATATGTAGCAACTTCATGAGGTGATGTCCGCGGATATCATCATGGTATCACCTTAATATGTCAAGGGTACTGCCGGATATTATAGAGGTATCGTGAGTATTGTATGCACTGGGTAGCAAAAGTAGATACCATTTATGTGGGAGGTCGCATAATGTTCTAAATGTTATAAAGTGGTTCTAAATGTTATAAAGTGGTTCTGAAATCACTGCTTTACCAAATCTCTATAACCGAAAGACATGTAACTATGTGGATTTGAAAACGTTCTTCCAACTCCATGTGCAGAAGGCGGATCTCTTGTCCCGTTTCATCCTATTGGGCGAGGAGCCTGACCAGAATTTCACGGACAAGACTCTGCGTGACATCATCCTCAATTTCATCATCGCTGGTGAGCTCTGATTCATTTTGTCAGGAGACTGTAGTTTAGCATTTTTGCTACTTTTCCATGGTTTGATGAGCAATCCAGGCTCCTTGGATGCTCTTTTCATATATATAATTTCAGGGTAATACACATGTGCTACCTAGGTGCTACTTAGGCAATAACGGGGTGGTACCCAGAATTAAAGAGGCTACACGTCTTGAATCCATGTAAGAAATCGATCTGGCTATTATTCCTTCTTTTTTTCAAAAATTCTTTGTATCAATTAGGGCCTCTTTACACTAGAGGCGAGAAGCAGTGAGGAGAGAAGTTTGAGCCAATGAGAAATTGGTCTTCTCGGTTTCTAGGCCTCCCATTGGCTGGAATTTCTCTCCTCACGACTTCTCGCCTCTAGTGTAAAGAGGCCCTAGCAATTTGGCTAAAATTAGCAAGCAAGCATCTCTTATTAGAATCGTCACTCACCAAGGTGTCCGGATGTCAGTACTGAGTTCAATTGTTTGTGATTGAGCCCATTTGTTTGTGATTGTTTGCTTGGGGGTGCACTGTACTAAACATGTACGAGTATATGTGAGTGCACAGGAGGGATATTAATTTGAACATTGTCGTATTACGTATACATACGATAAACATATTTAGAGAAGAAAACATGAACGTATACATACATTAAACATATGTTTAGGATGGAATAGATCTGTATACAAAAGTTTTAGATATATAATCCCTCGTTTACAAGGGGGTTTTCACACGGGCTCATGAACGCGTGATTCTCAAACATAGTGTAGAGTGCACCCCTCGAGATTGTTTGTGGTAAGTTCAATTGTTTGGCCGGTTTGGTGATTGATGCAGGGAGGGATACAACGGCTGCGACGTTGTCTTGGTTCGTCTACCTCTTGGGTAACAACCCTCACGTTGCCGACAAGATTTATGAGGAGCTTCATCTTCTCGAGACTGATCATGATGCAAAGGTCGATGAGAGCCAGACTCTTAACGAGAAGCTCGTTCAATTCGCGTCACTTCTATCATACGATGTTCTTTTGAAGCTGCAATACCTCCACGCTGCCATCACAGAGACCATCCGCCTATACCCTGCTGTGCCCCAGGTACTTTTACTTAGACACTGTCCATGATCTCAAAGTATATCCTTGAATTCCATTTTCAAATTAAGAGCCTCTTTTTACTGTAGGCGAGAAGCCGTGAAGAGAGAAATTAAAGCCAATGGGAGGCCTAGAAACCGAGAAGACCAATTTCTCATTGTCTGAAATTTCTCTCCTCACGACTTCTCACCTCTAGTGTTAGTATCTTACACTTACAGTGTTACATTTCAACCAATCACAAAAAAATTCATGTACAAATTGTCAATATCTTATTCGTAATCAAATTACAAAAGAATTTTGAATTTTAAGTTTCAAATTTTATACAAAATTATCGGTGATTGCAATCGCAGATCTAACCATATGGATAGAATCTAAAATTGATAACGTACAACTTTTATTTGTACATCAAGTGCAAAATATCCCCTCTAGGTTGCATTTTATAATGCATCTTTGCAAAACTGCTGAATTTGGAGAGGGTTGAGGAAGTTTAGGGGTTAAAAACGGATCTGTCCACGTACTAAATTGATGGCTGAGTTTGACAGTCTTTTGTGCATGAACAAACTGAACAATGTGACGTTTTCCTAGTATGTTGACCAGACTTAGTGATGTTCTGTGCATGTGAGTTTTCAGGATCCAAAAGGGATACTGGCAGATGACGTGCTTCCAGACGGGACAGTCTTGAAGAAAGGAGGACTGGTGACCTACGTGCCGTACTCCTCAGGAAGGATGACCGAGCTTTGGGGTGAGGATGCCAACGAGTTTCGTCCGGAGCGCTGGCTCAAGGACGGCGTGTTCATCCCTGTGTCTTCATTCAAATTCAATGCCTTTCAGGTCAGCAAAACAATGCAGCATGCATGTATCTCCCCTCTTCCCAAGTTACCATTGCACCATTCAATTCATTCATTCATTCATTCATGCCTCTGCACACAGCACTGTTTGGGATACTTTTTGAGCCAACCAGTCAATTTCCTTTATTTTACCAAACCAATCAGTTTTTTAAGAATATATCCCATATATTTCTTTTATAAATACTAAATATAACTAATTTTTAGTCAGTTTTTGGCCTCTACACTTAACATTCAACTAGTTATTTTGGAAAATCAACCGGCTGGCTTGCAACTAACCTCCGGTTCTTCCCCCGGGCTCTGGCATGCAGGCCGGCCCCCGGATTTGCCTTGGGAAAGACTCCGCATACTTGCAATTGAAGATGGCTACAGCCACTCTGTGTCGCTTTTTCAAGTTCGAGTTGGTGCCTGGCCACCTCGTCAAGTATCGCACCATGGCCACTTTAGGGATGGAGCATGGAGTGAAAGTGTATGTCAGCGGACGCTGATTAGTACAAACTCATAGCATGTATGTTGATCTTCCCCATAGCCTCTCATGTACTGTACTGTACATCATCATATTACATTTGTAAGTTACGTTTTGTGGAAGCCTTGTACTCAATCATGCAATTATAAACTGCATTGGGTGGCACTCTGAATATTAGTTCTACTTAGTCTCGTGAATAGTAAATAGGTGACATTATATATCTTACTGGTTAGTGTCCAAAAATGCAGTTGTTCTAAGACGTAGTGTTTCACAGGATTAATTATACTGAACATTCCTGATACCTCTGTAAATGCTTCTGAAGGCATGTCTGCCAATCTAAATAAAAAGGGGTGTCAAAGTGCAAGTTTGTGAGGGGAGACTCAGCGACATGAATTGAATCATAGTTGTTTAATCAATCCCGATAATGATAAGGTAGATTGACCCAATTCCATTCAAATGTAGGCTTGATAGTGATTATAGACTTACAAAGTAAAGCCACAGTCTGGACATCGGTCTTATTGTTAAGACATTTGGAAGTTACATGCCTCATTGTTCAGCCACTTGCAAGTTAAGGATTCTAGATTCTCATTCTAGAATCAATGAGTGCTCTACATTTGAGCGGAATTTTGAGTAAGCATAACATTCATTAGCATGCATTGTATCTGTCTAGGCTCTACAGTAGATGGTGTGAAATATTTCACACTCAATTGTACTTCATCAACACCTAAATGGAAAGGTGGAGGTTGAAGGAGCAGAGTGCATGAAGGAAAAGCAGTGAGCATGAAGGCTACTAAATGTTATGGGGTGATATTGGATAAGGCAACCTTACTCACCAAATATGTTGCTTTCTACATGTGAATTGAAACCACGGGATTTTGCAACTACCCTTTTAGAGAGTCCGCAGCCACATCCTTGCTCCATAACTCATTGCAAAAGCTTATGCAAAAACTCGCACGTACTCTAACCCGTTGCAAAAGCTCAAACAAAAACTCGCACGTACTCTAATGCTCCAATCTATGCTTTGAAATAGATGTTGAAGTGACTTAGAAACTCGGCTTAGAAAACTTCTTGAAATGACAGATTGGCATGAGTGCATCACTAAAACTCATATGACTATCTACTGTACAATAGCCATATTACGGTACTTGAACTCCGTTTGTCACTAGAAGAAAACGACCCCTTATGTATCTCATATTGCAATTTAGGGTTTATATCTAGATTTTCAGGTATACATCACACCAAAGCTATTGCGTACAAAAGTAACAGAGGCCTTTAACCCCTAAAAGTCCTCACCTTGCGGCAGTTTTGCACGGATGCATTGTAAAATGAAACTAAGAGGGATATTTTGAACTTGATGTATAAATAAAGATGTACATTATGAATTTTATATTCTATCCATACGGTTAGATATGTGATTGCTATCACCAATATATTTCTATAAAAATTTGAAACTTAAAATTCAAATACAACAAGATTACGAATAAGATATTAACAATTGGTGGATGAGACTTATTATGATGGGTTAAAATGCAATACTTTAATTGTAGTGAATTTTAGAGATTTTTTGGTTGCTTGATTTTATGAGTTGAATTTTTCAAGAGCACTTTTCTCAAAAAAACTGGTGAAACACTGTAACATAAAGTGGTTCGTATACTAAAACCAACGTTGGATTCATTGTTGTTGGTTTAAGCATCTATAGTGGTTACGTATACTAAAACCAACAAGAGAGATGTTATGGATACGTGATAAAACAACTGCGACCTGCCCTTATGAGACTGCGGCTTTGGAGAAGGCCAGGGAGACTACGGCTTTGGTAGAAGTTGAGAAATTTTTTAGATGAGTTCTAGTGTTTCTCATGTGTTGGTTGGTATTGGTTGTAGTTGTTGTGTTTCCAAAGACATCACAAAATATAAATCTAAATTTTTAAAAATAAAAAATAAAAAACTATTTTGGTGTCCCAGTTTCATCCTAAAACTAAAAAGGGTAATAAATCCAAAACCTTTTTACTTTTACTTTTGAACATTTACTTTCAAAAATAGTATCTGGATTGGAGTCCAGAAGTTGCTAATTTGGGGCCCAATCTAGGGACTTGGGGTCCCCAAGTGCATAACTTGGGGCCCCAATCCAGCGACTTGGGGTCCCCAAGTGCAAATCTTAGGGGCCCCAATCCAGCGACTTGGGATTCCAATCCTAAAACTTGGGGTCCCCAAGAAAAAACCATGAAACCCCAATTCTATCCCAACTCAGCTATTTAGTTTATAAATTTTTTGACATAATATATAATTTGGCATGATAACTTTAATTTTTTGGCCTCCTTCGCCTTCGGCCAATTCGTCATACACATCCGTGTCCCAGCTGCGACCTCGATCCATCTGCGAATCCTCAATTACTAGCACCTCCAATTCGAGTTGCCCTGCTCTTTCCCTCCGCCCACCCTCGACGACGCCTGACGGCCCGTGCGCAAAACCACCGCGAGCACGACCACGCGCCGCTGACAGCCCACGCCCACGCCACGCTATAGCGACCCAAAAAAAAACAAAATCCAAGACCAAACCACAAATAGAGCAAGATCGACAAAGATTTGCCCGTGTTTTGGGCCCGCTCAAGACCAACACACACTCTACAAAATGGCGAGTAGAGGAGCGTTTTTGACAAGGCCGCAACCCAAATGTTCGTTGCGCGAGCCACGGTGGGGGACGAATTGATGCCCGGGCCCTCCAAACCCTATTGCGGCCGGGTATAGCGTGCAACAGTGCAGATGCTCTAACCACCTTAAGAGGAGGCATAAAAGTTTCACAAATATTATAAATCGGATCAAACATGCATGAACCTAACTTCTCATAGAAAATTCAGTAAAAAAATCACACTGCAAAAAGTGAATGAAAAATGAGAATACGAAGTTTGCTTCTTTAAACCATGCAAAATATCACACAAAATATGCATGCTTGGGTAGTTTGGAGCAAACAAAACACCGACATAATTGATCACTATGAACTTTGAACAATATGACTGTAGGTCACTTTCTCCCACAGTACTGACCAAACGATCTCCCAAGAGACAGCCGCTTCACATGCTTTAACTGATTTAATCCTAGTGCAGGATTCTGCACTGCTGTAAGCTTGCTGTACAGTACATCACGCACAGTACAATAGCATCAAGCAGTCCAGCACATTCACTAACTGATCATGCACTCATGCTTTGAGAAAACACTGATTTACTAAAAAAACGATCATCTCGAACTCAATCCAAACCAAACCTTACTATACCAACAACCCTATATCCAAAGTCAATCAAAGCAACCCATTCACCTCCAGCAATCACATTACAATCAGTAAAATACATGCATGTCCAGAGGCAATCCAGGCCAAAACTCCAACCCCTATGCATCAACCACACATCAACCACGCTGGTCTGCACTACAAATTGCACTTCTCAAATAAATAAAGAGGATAGCACCACCTCGTCCCTAAACCTGTTTAGAATCTACGGTACTCATTACACCATCATCATGCACTCCTTAACCACGTAGTCTGCACAATTTTCCTAAACAACGTAGTTCTCAAAGAATAAAGTGGTATCAGAAAACATTCCAATCCTACAGATACTGAAGTACCAGCCCCACTCCAAAAAAAGGAGAAACTTCTACAAGGAGACAAAGCTACAACAAAAATAAAAACAGATCACATTAAATGCTGCAGCTATCTTCAGGCTCAGTACTCTCCTATGAATTGTCCTAAACCATAAACTAACAGCTAACAGCAGGCCACTCCGTTGCCAATCCGTTGCCTGCAATCCGCAATCGTCTCCTCCGGACTTTCCAGCAAAATGGCAACGTAGTCAAAATCCTGCCTCCTTTACTCCTTAAAAACTAGGTCGAACCTCCTGAAACCAAAAACCCACATCGAGCCGTCAGAAACCAACCCAACCAAGCATCCTAAAAAAAACAAAAACAGACAATGCTACCCTGCATACCCTACTAGCCACAAACTCCATCAAAATCCAAACATCTATAACATCACCCTGGAAATGATCAAAAACTAGGCAAGCACAAAACACCAAAACCGCTACCCTGCATACCCTACTAGCCACAAACTCCATCCGAATCCAAACATCTAGGACATCACCCTGGAAACTATCAAAAACTAGGCAAGCACAAAACACCAAAACCACCACCCGCATCTTCCTAACGTCACCAATCCACAAACACATTTCCTAAACAGCACTAACGTCCAAAACACCTACCACCTCACACTCCTACACAACAACTCCATCTCAAGCTTTGCTCAAACGCTCAAGTCTATCACGAACCCTCTACCAACACTCCCACCTCACAAATCCCCTGCATCAACCACCAGCTACCAGGAACACACTATCCACCCCACTCACCTCCACACAACCAATGCCTACATCACAACACACAATCTAACCCCCGCCACTCCAAACAACCCACTCTCCACTTCAACTCCCCATCACGCATCATTCACTCATACCACATGCAACCCACTCACCCCCACAATTCATCCCCACCTCCACCCAACGCCTAGAGCTACACCGACACCTGACACCGACACCTACGACTCCGACTACGACTCCAACTGGTGGTGCGGTGATTCCATAATTATAATAAGCATATAAGGACCTTATCAACATCTGCTGCCCTCTAAGCCTCGTACGCAACCAAATGTATTGTATTGAATGCAGTGACTAGCCAGTGCGGTCACCAGCGGCAGGGTAGGGCCTGAATCTGGCATCAGGACCTCGCTGTGTCTGTCTGCCCGCCACACCATAGCCCCCACCGTAGCCCGACGTCCCGTTCACCGCTCCGTCCGCCGACGCGCCTCCGCCCACGCCGAACCCCCCGCCCGTTCCGCCGCCCACCGACCCCGTCCCCGCTCCCGAGTACCCCGTCTCCGTCCCCGACGACCTCCACGTATTGTCGGCGTACCCCGAGTAAGCATCGCCGTACCCTCCCCCGTAGCTGCCGCTTCCCGTCCCGCCCCCGCTCGTCCCGTAGCCCCCCGCGCTCGACCCGTACCCGCTCCCCCGCCCGCCGTAGCCCCCCGACGTCCCGTACCCTGTGTCGCTGCTCCCGTAACCGTAACCCCCGCTCCCGTACCCCGAGCTAACTGCCGCCCCGCCTCCGCTCCCCGTCGTCCCCCACGCCGCATTGCCGTACCCCGTCATGCTCCCGCTCCCGCTGCCCCCGTACCCCGTCGAGCTCGCTCCAGTCCCATACCCCGCCCCCGCTCCGCTGCCCCACGCGCTCCTCCCCCCCGCGGGCGCGCTCCCGTACCCCGCGCTGCCTGCGCCTCCGCTCCCATATCCCGCTGCGCTCCCGTAACCGCCCGCGCCCGGCGCGCTCCCGTACCCTGCACTCCCGTATCCTCCCGCTGCGCTCCCATACCCCACGCTGCTCCCATACGCGCTGCCCCCGTACCCGCCGTTCATCCCTGCGCCATACCCCCCGCTGCTCCCGAACCCCGCTCCGCCGTACCCTGCCGCGCCGTACCCCGGGTACCCGCCGCGCCCGCCCGGCGTCGGCCCGTACCGGCTGTCTCCCCGCCCCCCGTACCCGCTCCCCCCGCCCGGACTCCCCCCGCCGTAGCCCCCCTGGCTGTACCCCGATCCGTAGTTGCCCCCGCCGCGACCGCCCCCGCTGAACCCTCCCGTGGCCCGCCCCGACCCCGCACTCAACTCCTTCGGAATGGCCTTCTTCACCTCCACCATCTTGTCGTTCAGCTCGTGGAACGACTTTTGGATCACGTTCTCAACTGCATCCTCAGAATCAAACGTGATGAAGCCAAAGCCCCGAGGCCTTTGAGTATTGTGGTCATACATAACAACCACATCTGTAATAGACCCAAACTGCTCGAAATACTTTTTGAAGTCATCCTCTGTAACTGTCGAGGCTAAGCCCCCCACAAATATCTTCTTTGTCCTAGTCTGAGACGTTGCTGGCCCTTGGCCACCCCCGCTGTTGCTCCTAGGCATATTCTGCTGCTCATCCCTCGGCACAGCTTTTTTCGCTTCCACCTAGATTGAGAAAAAGATTTAAGCAAGACAGGGCTACACTAGTTATATAACTGCCCAAGCTCCATACAGTGCACACACATCCTCAGCCAACCACGTAACATCCACCACACACTCCCTCGCTCGCTCCTCGCCGCACTAACTTAGCATACCCTCTCCTCCCACCTCTACATCGACCACACGCACTCACTCCCTCTTCCTAATCGCTAACTACGGGTGCCTCGGTGCGTATCACTCACCGTTCTTCCGTCGATGGTGTGCTTCTCCCCCGCCACCCGATCCGCCACGCTCGGGTCCGCGAAGATCACGAATCCGAACCCGCGCGCGCGCCCCGTCGCGCGGTCCTTCATGATCACCGTCTCCGCCACCTCCCCGTAAGACTTGAAGTAATCGCGAAGCTTCTCCTCCGTGGTCTCCCAGGATATGCCCCCGATGAAGAGCTTACCCTGATCGGAGTCCATGGCGTCCCCTAACCCGTCCAGGGTGCCCGTCGGAGCGTCGAAAGAAATAGCGGGAGCGATCGCGTCACCGCTCAGTGACAAATGCTAGCCACAGAGAAACGAGGGAGAAGAATACAGGCGACAACCCCCATCCAACGCGCGAACCAGAGGCCGCGGTGGGGCGGGGAGGAGCGAGATCCTGCGCTAGGGTTACAAGGAATGAAGAAGAGAAAGTGAGCAAAGCACAGCAGGCAAAGAGCAAAGGCGAAAGCCAGGACGCTTGCCAGCCTGCGCTGGGGAAGACGACGACGGAACTCGCCAAGAACCGGCAACTTCCGTCCGTCCGTTCGTCTCTGTTCCGTCGGGTATCGTAGTTCGTTCGTTTACCGACCCCACATTTTCAACTTAATACCTATGTGTCTTCTTTACCTTGTGCAAGTTCGTATTGGAATTGATTTAATATGTAGATGTCAAAATAGTCTATATTCAAATTTTCTTTAGATTACTTGTGCATAGAGTTTGTGCTTTATCCACAGGTTGGATTCTCAAAATTAGCAAATAGAAGAGTTATTTTTAGAGTGCTTCCTAGGTGTTTTTTAAAACTTGGTCAAGCGGTTTTAAGGACCCAGCTATAAAATGTAAGAGTGGACATTGGGACCCGCGCGAAATTCAGCACACCTTCCTTGAACCAACCACGTGGTCGTCTGTAATATTGAACCAAGAAGTGACTCATAGTGAGCCGCCATGTCGCAACGTGTAAGTGTCATACCAGGACAAACTATCATTAGCCACATGTGCATGAGTTTCGCCGCATGTGCAAAAGCTTCCCTGCTTGCGCCCAAGCTTCCTAGGTTGAAAAAGAAATGCCACCCAAATACCCTACGCTTCCCTAATTCACGATTCTATGCGACTCATTTTGAATTTGTATGAAACTCAATCAACGCTTTGAGAGAATCATATTATGCAATTTCATTACCTTTCCAATGAAACAATCCTCTCATTTTGGGTGAACAATTTTTAATGTCTCTAAAAAAATTCTTCAAGACTAAGCCCTTCATGCTTATCGTGTCTTTTACATGTTAAAATCGTTGTTATGTAGAAGGAAGCACATGATGCAAAATGAAAAAAAAGAATGCTAATAAAGTTAGCATGAATTGAAGTACGTCAATTATTGTGATGAAAAGAGTTCAAACCATTTACACTCCTAGCACTTTTTAATTAATCAAAATTTAAAAACTTAAGTTAAAAAACAGATCGTGTACTAAAATCTTGGAGTTCTTTGGCTGTTATACATTAGATTCTTCATAGTTCTCATTTCATTTATCTAAATAGAATCAATTGAATGTTTCTTTGAAATCAAATATTCAAATATTTTTAAAAAGAATGTTTTAATACTTTAAAAATAATTTTTGTATGCGCTTAAAAATCCATAGAAATCATAAGAGTGCCAGAATACCCTAATCACAAGCTTGCTTCTTGTGCAAATTGGCTCCTCGGAAAGCTAAAAAGTATTTCCACTTCACAAATCAGTTTCAAAAACTCCACATGGATATTTCAATTACAACACCTTGCCAAGTAATTCAAAAACTTGATTTGATTACTTGAAACTTTAAAGAATATTATAAAGTCTAAATTATAGAATGAATGAAAAATGTTTAACTTCAAACTCATCTGGCAATTTGTCTAGCAATCGAACTTGCACTTGTACTAGTAGAAATACTAAACATCTTTCTTCTAAACACTCATTGTTGTCATAGGGATCGGTGTGCATTGCCATGCTTGATATATCGGTAGCTATAAACTAGTGCTGGACTGGTATGGCATATTTCTACAATAAAACCTTGGATTGTGGTTCATTCTAAACACCCGATTGAGGTCCACCACTTTTCATAATGACTCGTATTGATTCATTTCACTGAGAACCAAGACATTCTAGTAAGTTAGATTGCACTAATAAAATTAACTCTAATAAAAAAGACTCTCGATGGCATTTGTTTGGAAATCTTTATTGAAAAAACGAAAAAAAAATTGCCCTTATTATGTATAGCTGAGGTGCTCATGAGCACCAAGATGGCCTTTCATTGATTGAAAATTTGTTAGCAATTGCAACACTAATCAGTGTATATGTGAAATATTATCAAAACGTAATACACTAAAATAAAAGTGTACATCATTCAATAAAATAA
Organism: Pohlia nutans; assembly: GCA_022496805.1. Lineage (NCBI taxonomy): Eukaryota > Viridiplantae > Streptophyta > Bryopsida > Bryales > Mniaceae > Pohlia > Pohlia nutans. Next base: position 7,367,025 of record CM040102.1, read on the forward strand.
AGTCACAAATTAAGCTTTAAATAATAAGAAGCGCTTCAATATCTTTAAACAGGGACATTAGCGATAAGAAAGAACCTTTAGGCATACCACACCTTACTTAAATTACCTATCAAATAATTGTATAATTATAATTATAATTATATGTATATATACAAAATGAATGTTGCACATGCAAATAATTCAGAAAGTTTTCCAGTATATTCTTTCAGAAATAGTGCACTAACTTGATTTCTGTGATGGCATGATTACACTTTCAAAACCATAATCATGCTGAGCTTAGGATTTTGCAGGATCGTGTAATACACTAACACACTACAACTTTTGTAATTGCATTTTCAAATTCTGTTCACTGACCCATGATATGGCTGTTTAGATGCGAATGCTAGAAAATCAATCACAGTCTTGAGAATCACTGTATGTAGGGCGAAGAACATGGATGCATAGTTGATTATGCAGGAATATAATTAATCATAGAAACCAGCAAAGGTTTGTCTAAACCATGTAATGCACACTCAATGACACAACACACAACGACCATCCCAAAACCAAATCAAATCATGGCATTTCACGATCATGATATATTAGCACATCTGCTCAATGGGATGTGACATATCTACTATTAACCGATGTTTATTTTAAGTAATTCCAAACAAGAGCAAGAAACTTCGACATTCTACAACGACTAAAAACTCAGAAGTCGTTCAAGAATATAGCGTCTGCAAAATTGAGAAAGGAGAACGGTACCCCTTCAGTGATAACTGAGCCCGACCAACTTCACCAGGCGCCAGGAAGAGAGCAGTATGAGTCGTATATGCAGGCTGGACTGCTACAGCCTTTATACACTCTGCCTAAGCTGCATCACCCTTCCCAAGGCTGCATTATGAAGTCGAAGAGTACCCTGCTTCGGCACCAACAATCGCTTTAGTATAATTATTATGCCGATTTCAGCAGTTATTGATGAAGAAGTGTCCCGAAGATCAATAGTATCAGAGTCGGATCCTCAACGTGCCCAGTCGTGACCTCAGCTACTCGTTCGGCAGCTACATCCCCAAGATGCCTTGTAAATACGGTATTCTTTGATACCCATATAGCTTGGAAGTGAAAACCTGCGTACAAAACAGCGCAGGCATGACTTTTGAGCAATGTGCACAAGAGTCTTTACCCAGAATGACCCTGAGCTTGACTTTGGATGTTGAAGCAGCCGCCTCAAGCTCGCATTGGACTCACATCCATCGGATAACTGCCCAGAACCCTCAGGAAGGTCGCAAACTCCTGCACGTCCAGAATAGCATACTATTAACCTCCATTCTAGGTAGAAAATACCGCCAGTCTTCATCCCGTCAGCCTTGGACTGTCCTAAAGGGCTGACCAAAGCAATAAATGAAAGAATGGTACACATGCATCGCAACCACAGTTATTCGGAAACAGTGAAAATGTGAAAAATCCCGTGGAATCCTGGTTTCGTAAATATCAGACTTTCTGTAATGTACTGCCTCTGAATGTACCTGCAAATGCCCTAAGGCATTTTGTGCGCGCACATCAGCCATTGAAGCCTCGAAATCCACATAGAAAAGATAATCAAAATATCTGCGCATAAACCCCAAATATCATAAGTGTCCAATAAAAGCTCTCAGGTTATAATAAGCCTAATAAAGGCCTAACGCCTTAGAATAATCACGAAGATAATGAACGGAGAATTGCATTACTCTTGGCCACAGTTCTAAAGTGAATACATATATATTACACTAAGCAATTAAAGGTCTGTGAACGCACTTCGCACTTCCATTGTTGCTATCATCCACCACACGCAGTGGCCTCTTTCTTTGGGGACGACTTTCAATCTGCCAATCCAATGATGAAATTCATTTATTTGGGCACCACGGTCTTAGAACACAGAAATGTAAGCAATGTGCAATTTCAGGAATTGAATGATACCTTTGTAAGATTGATTTCCCGCAGTGCAAAGACAGCAAGTGCCTTAAACAGAACACCTGGTCCCTCCTCCAACGTGAACACAATACTGGTCTGCAGCAGACAAGTCCCCAAAACAAAGAGATTTAATTTATTTTTTGTAAGAAACAGTATATCATGTGGCACAAGTTTACTTGCCCAAGTACATGAACAATGTGGGAGTACTGAACATACACAAAAGTATAGAGAAAGTTAAGTAGCTTTTAAGGCCTACAAATAGAGGAGAGAGTGTATGCATGCCAGATCACTCCCATTTTATAAATACCGGTTGGGTGAATACAGCCGCTGATAGACAATCACTACGTTCATGAAGAGCTCAAACATACACCCTAAGGTTCTAATTCAAAAGATTCAAGTAAAATGATGCGTCTCTCATAGGTGAGCCTATCAAACAGTTGATGACTTAATGTAGAAGGAAGAGAACCTTGAATGGTCTGTCAACCCTTGGAATAATAGGCTCACGGGCAAGCATTAAAAACCGAGTAACATTATCGAGATCATCCTGCAGATACCATCGTCCCAAGTAACTTAATCAGAAGCAACGCTCGCATACCTTCACTTTGTGTTAGTGTACAAGCTCAAAAAGGAACGGTAATTTGATACACAATTCAAGGACTACTTAGAGATGCAATACTTGGAGAGGGAGGTCTTAAGTCAATCAAATGGCCCCAGCAATGACGATGTTAATCGTGCGCAAAATCTAGGTCTGTGACCCCAAACCAAACATCTTCTTCACTGAAAGAGATTTAGTGGCACCCTTATAGATCAGAAAAATGTCCAAAAAGAATTTTACGTTGATATGAGATGGCATGTGCCATCAACAGTCGCTTCTCACACTCACCAATAAACAAGGGAATTGATAAACTTGGCAATTCATCATCCATGGCAGCTGAAACTCTCAAACTTCATACAAAGCTGCAGGCATATACCTGGATACCATCCATTAAGATCTCAAGCCCATATATTTCTGCAGCTCGTGCACTTGCAACAGCTCCCGTGTCCCGGAGATTGTGAGCAGCGATAAACTGCAGAAAGGAATTTCAAATAAGCTGAGTGATACAATTCACTAGAAGCACTACATAATCTGGTAAATATATACCAGAAAACAAAACTACACACAATTAGGATACATTAGAGTTATCCTTAAACTCAAAAAAATCAACCTGCTTCAGATTTCATTGCATGAATGACATATAGTTGAAGAGATTGACGGACAGTTTTGAACAGAATTTGAACATTTTTTAAGTTTAAGGATAACTTAATAGACGATATACAAAATGAAAGTTGAAAAATTACAACCGAACGAATTTTAAGAAAATAGAACTCCCCATTTAAACTCTAGCTTAACAAATCGCTGGAATGAGTGGCACCATCGTTACAAAGTCAAACTTAAGATATCAAACTCCAGATAACAGTAGTAACAGCGTTTGGTATTTGATATCATTTGGTAAATGATAACAAAGAGCAAACAGAAGGTGGTGTGCAGACTCTGGGTTACCTGTGCAGCTCCAGCAGTATCATCTACAGCTTCTCGAGCCACCCCTAATTTGGACAATGTGTTCTCACACTGAGCTAGAGCCTGTAATTTGGAAACAAAGAGAAGATTGTAGTTAAGATTAGCGATTACGTAGTCAGCAACTCACTGCAACACCCGGGTTTACATCCGTAATAAGCAACCCATGATCTACTAGCAGCCCAAGCTTCCTTATCTTACACCAAACACCACACTACTGATGCACGCAATAATACTAATTCGAGTGTCAAGATAAAAAGGGTTTTTCGGCAGCGGTTCTAAACCTAGTGACTCAGAGAAACTTACATCAAAGCATTACTCTGGTGATAGGAAGAGTAACACAAGCAAGATGTCCTTGTGAATAGCAATAAGTACCTGCGGATGACTAACAACTCGCAGCAATTCCTCTTTTTTCACACCTGGGATTCCTAAGAGGCAGTGGTGAACTGCAAGTTGAACTTCACCGACTATGTGAAGGCGGTGACGTAGCAACAGGTCATAGTTGCGGTGTATGCTTCCACCCAGAGAATTCTCTATTGGTAACACTGCTCTGTCAACCAACCAAAGCTCGACAGCCTGGAGTCCAAGATTTCAAAAATCAATGACCAAGACTATGAATTATCAAGACACTCTGCTGACTGCAAAATGTGCCAATGATTTGCTTCACTACTACACCTGAGCAACATAAGTCTATGGTCTGAACCGAGATCACCGATAAGCGTTATGCTCTAAGTTCTAGAGATGATTCAAGAAAACTTCGTCACCCATAACCATCCGGAAAAAAAAGCGTAATTCCAGCATCCCAAACACGGGGCTGTAAACGTAAGGCAGGAAAACCTAAAACCCTAACAATCTGTTCCAACACTGAAGAAGCAAGTCTGAAGGTAAACTATACCTGAAAAGCAGCTTCAAACTGTTCACAAGGAACAGCCTCACATCTAGGGTAAGCCTTGGCAGCAGCTGCTTCGCTATAGGCACCAGGAACACCCTGAAAACAAAGCAGTGAATTAATACACCAGTTGGAGTAATTCCACCGTCAAGAGCAAAAGCAATTGCAAATGGTACCACACAAGAAAGAAATAAAAAGCAGATACTTCTCCTAGTAAGTGATTGTGAAAAGATACCTGATAAGCTACACGTAGATCAGATCCATGCCTCGGTGGCAAAGCCAAATCGGTGATGGACAAAGGCTCTGCTCATCCAACCGTTATATTGTTTGGTTAGACGCTGACAAACCGTAATGCTTTTGATATATTTCTCTGTATTTCGCAACAATCCAGAATCTCGTGATTTTACAAAGCTATGCCAAGATTAAACAACAAGAACAACTCTGGCAAAAACTGGCGGTGCGCATATAGTGAGATTCCAAGATAGGACTCTACAAATTGAGAGCATAAAAATAAATAAACTCCTAAATCAAATATGACGCATGCATCACTTAGTAGGACGAGATTTTTTTCCCGTTCCAATATCAATCAACAAGTCACATTAATCATAGTGCAACCATCGACACCTGAAACCAGGAAGCATGCGGCATTACCGAATACCTCAAATACAGAATTAAGGTAACCACACCTACCAAAACGCAACATTCCAGAATCTTGCACAACGAGTACATATTAATTTTAAGAATGTACACCACCTCAACATCAAAAATAAAAAATACAATCGGTTTTAGATCATCACTTTGAACCTTCATAACTTTTGACTATGACATCCAAATAATGCATTCTTTCGGGCGTTGGAATCTTCTTGATTTGCTCACACGAATATTTTGACAATAGAAACTATTCAAATGTTGCAGTCACTTTGAACCTTCATAACTTTTGACTGTGATATCCAAATAATGCACTCTTTGGTGCGTTGGAATCCTCTTTGATTTGAGGATTTGATTAGACAATAAATAGAAACTATTGAAATGTTGCAGTCACTTTGAACCTTCATAACTTTTGACTATGATATCCAAATAATGCACTCTTTGGTGCGTTGGAATCCTCTTTGATTTGACAATTTGATTAGACAATAAATAGAAACTATTAAAGTTTCGCAATCGATTAGATGTGGTTACCTTAGTTCAACCACCTGAAACCAGAAAGCAAGCCGCATTCCCGAATACCTCAATACAGATTTATCATTCCAATTTGGTGGATCAAGTAGAGAATTTAAGCTTACGACTAGTGCAAAAAGACTGCTCTAGACAAAGATGCCTTCTCGGTAACTTACTAGGAATTTGAAGGCTGACTAGCTGGTTCGTGGGAACCACGGGCGTCATAGGACCGCCGGCAGTGTCCCAGGTTTGCTCCACCTTGTTCTCTTCTTCGACTTGAAGGGAGCCAGGGCCAGAGCCATCCTGCGCAGCGAGCACAGCTTTATGAGCTACATGGCTGCGTGCGGTGGAAAGCTTGGAGAAAGCAGCAGACGAGAAAGTGTGGCTGCGAACACGAAGACATTGCGGCCAGCGGGACGCTACATTGGAGAGGCGTCTTAGGCTTGGCAGCTGCTGCTGGAGTGGAGCTCGGGAGGTGCAAACCGCACCTTCTAATCCGTCGCCATAGAAAACTCCCTTGGACATCCTGGACATCCTGCCTACTTCCTTCCTTCCTTGCTAGGGTTTGGAGGAGCTTGAGAGAGCAGCACGAAATTGCAATGGCCAAGAAACCCGACGTTGGTTTCGACTCCGCCTTGGACCTCCGTCCCCGGGCAGGATGAGCTCAGGCAGGCAGGAAGGCAGGGAAAGCACATTCTTTTTTTTTAATTATCACATAAAAATAAAACTATTAAACTAGGGCTATGCAATGCTACGCACAACTGTTGACAAACTAAAAGTCATAATTTATTGTGTTCTTTGAAATGAACTTCATATCTTTATATTTTTTTGGCTTTGACCATAAGGAAGAGGCATTGCGGTCGACGATCTAAAAGTCATAATCTATCGTGTTCTTTGAAACAAGCTCCGTATCTTTATAATTTATTGGCTTTGACCATAAGGAAGAGGCATTGCGGTGACACTTGTTTTTATGGCTAAATACCGCTGTAGCAAATATATTCCGTTCATGATTCCATTGAAATGCATTCTTGTTCTATTATGGTCAAAGCTTCTCGTAGCATAGTTACTTGTTCGTATAATTTCCAAATGATATATGCTAAAGTGTTTTGGAAACCCCTTCAAATTTTTACTTTACATGTTCAATGACTAAACTACTTGGAGAACACGTTTGATATGAGAGGATGAACTTCAAGCTGAAGAGCCGTTTATTGCGTGGTGTGGAATTGGGGGTGCGGGGCGCAAGTGTGGAATATTCTTGGAAAATCTTGTCCCGTAAGCACTATCAAGTGGCAATTTAGGATTAGGTTTGGAATTTAGGCCTAGGGTTTAGGATTTTGGGGTTTAGCAATATTATGTTGGCGCCATGGAATATTCCGAGAATATACCACACCCACACCTATATCCTGCACCCCAATTCTACACTGCACAATAGTTGACCTCCAAGTTGAAGATCCTTAACCCCTAAAGGACCATAACTATTTTGCTAAAAAAAATTCAATGTTGCTATTTCTAAGCCTTAAGGCATATTTTCAAAAAATAACTTTTCTTTTTACAATCCAGTTGTACAAACTCATTCTTTAAATCAAAAGAAATGGGCACAAAAATTCACAATCTTTGATAGTATGGATTGGAAAATATATACGTTTGAAGTGAGAATGTGTGGAAAAAATAAAACCCGCCCAAATAAATTAACTGCGTATTTTTGTTCCTATTTTGAAAATGTTCCACTACAATAACTTGTCGCTCTTCATTTTCAAAATCTATACAATTTTAGTTATTTTCATACTAAATTTGGAAAGTAAGATAATGATTTAACATATTGAAAACAAAACAGCAAGTGGGGGGAAGTTCAATTCATTACCAAACATGTTTAATTCTATTGTGAGCCTAGGTTTTTTTATATCTCAATCCAAATGGTAAAAACAAACATTCATGTTTCTTTTTGAAGTATAGAAAAAGATTTTAAAAATAGCAAAATCTCTCTTTTTTATCTCTAAAAATAAGTTGTTTTTTTCTCACCCTGCCCGACCACACCAAAGATTTTTGCCTCCTCTTGGAATGAGAATTTTGAGCTACAGGGAGTTAATTTTTTACCATCCCAAATAATATCATGTCACTTGCTTCTGTATCAAATTTTAAAGCTTTTGAAGTAGTTTAGCATTTTGCCCAAACTACCCTGCCTCGCAAAAAAAGGGCTTCATGCAACATAATTTTTTTTACCAATGTCCAATGGGAGAAAATATATATATTCCCACAAAGCCCTTGAAATTCCTCACATTCACTAAAAAAAATTAATAATCAACTCAAAATTGACATCGTGGGAACTTGCCCAATTTTGGAAATGTATTAGTTAGGAGTCTGTCTTTGTCCTTTAGGGGTTAAATTACAGCTTGGAATTTTAGGACATGTAAATTTGAATTGCATGGGTGGAGATTTTCTAAATAAAATGGGATTAAGAAAGACTTGATGGGTGCTCAAACACTTGGTCCCAAGCCTAAAATGGGAGAGTGAATGGAGTTGTTCATGGCTTCCCATTCCACACAAAACCAACAAACTGGACCCTATCCATTGTAAGCCTTCATAAATAATAAAATCGTCACCACGCGGAGGTGTACTACAATCCAAAAGATCGGGATATTTGCTAGATTGTCATCAAGAATTTAGGACCTCACTGATTATTAACGATTTCCATGCAACATCCAATGTTTCATAGATTCGTACATTTTTTCCAGAAATTCCTTACAAATTTCTCGTTAACCCCTAAACGTCCTCACCTATATCCAATTTGGGCAGTTTTGCAAAGATGCATTATAAAATGCAGCTAACATGAGTATTTGAAACTTGATGTATGAATAAAAGTTATACATTTTGAAATTTAGAATCAATCTATACGGTTAGATCTCTGATTGCTATCACTAATAGTTTTCTATAAATTTTGAAACATAAATTAAAAAATTATTTTGTAATTCGATTAGGAATAAGATATTGACAGTATGGGGATGAAATTTGTTGTGATGGCTTATAATGTAGTACTCTAGGTGTAGTGATTTTTGGAGATTTTTTAGATGCTTGATTTTATGAGTTTATGTTTTCAAGAACACTTTTAGACTAAAATCTTCAAAATTTTGGGTGAAACACTGCAATACAAAATGAGGCATAAATTTTTCAGAAATTGTTTTCTTTTCGATCGGATCACATATACATGAAGCTAACTTCCTATAAAAAAATTCAGTAAAAAATCACACCACAAAAAGTGCATGACGGATGAGAAACTGCGGATGAAATTTGTACATCGTGCAAAATATGCATGGTTGGGCAGTTAGGGGTTAATTCTACACAGAATATGTACGGCTTCTACATTCACTCTTTTCATTATTTATCAAAGTGCATAATCCGTGGAGAATTAACGCGAAACCCGTGCATAATCCATGCGAAATATGTACGAACTCATGAAATATCAAATGTCAAACGAAAATCGTTTAAAATCCGTGGGGTCCTAAATTCCTAATGAAGATCTTTTCCGCGGGATACTTGCCATGCCAATGCCACTACAATTCTAAAGCTCACTCATCTCATGACTCTATGACCACAAAGGCATATCCATAACTCAGAACATTCAAGGCTATCTTTTACTCAAGCCACAACGTTCTTTGTGTATTTGTTTGATCATCGTCAGAAATACAAGACTCCACACAAGATCATGAATTCAATGATCATATGGTAAGATTCACTCTCATCCACAATGTTAGCCATGTAAGGTGTCCTAAGATATTACATTAGTATATCATCACACGACCATAGTATCCCAGGAAATGTAAAAAGACCAATCCACCATTTCAAACGTCAAACATCATATTGTCATAAGTGTATTATATTTCCACACATAATCTTTCACCGTGTAGAATAAAGGCCTCTTTACACTAGAGGCAAGAAGTCGTGAGGAGAGAAATTCTAGCCAACGGGAGGCTTAGAAATTGAGAAGACCAATTTCTCATTGGCCGAAATCATGTGCGATATTAGATAAACATTTCAAGGTATAACTTTCAGAGACCACAAATGGTAAGTGACAGACACTCAACATGGCATCATTTTAATCTGCATGTTTGAATTTTTGTCGTTACCAAAACCAATTCACCGTTATGCTACAAAACCCTAAAACCAAATGCAAAACATTAATAAAGAATATGAGTAGGAACATTTGACACAGGAGCCACATAAAACTCTAGCTAAGGTTGGTAAGATCCATCTCTAGTTCATTCTAGCACTCTTAATTAATGCCTTAAGCCCTGTCAAAGCAGTGAACCCTCAAAAAAAATCAATTAAACCCAAAACTCAGTCGTACCAAAACCATGTGAAAAACGTACCCTCTGATGGAACATACAAAACGGGATGAAATCTCAAGCTGAAACAATGGTTTGATGCAAACTGCTGAATGAATTGAAGCAGAAAACAAAGACACGTACGGAAGACACAAAGACATTCCCGCATGGGATTTCATATGGGAAGTGGGACAAAATTTCCACAATTGTAACTTTCTTGGGATGATTATAGTGTATTTTTTATTTGGGAAAGTTACAATTGTGGGAAATTTGTCCGCGTTTACCATATGGGAATCATGTATCATCTCCTTGTGATTCATAGAAATTAAGGTACATAGTAGAAGCTAGTGGAGCGAGCAATTGGGAGCAGGCAGAGGAATTGATTATCAAACACAAAATTGAACATCAAAGTTCGAGTTGGAAAACTATGAATAAACTAAAATCTCAAAAAATAGGTCAATGATGACGACAACTTTGACGTCGACCCCAACCTAAACGCTAACGTTGGCAAATTCTCATTATACTTTTTTCGGGTAAAAACCGTCTCCGAGTACCTCGTCGATGGAATAACTAAATAATTAAATAAATCTTGTGAGCTTGTTCTTGATCCCCTAAAAGATACACCTCCTCATTAGATTTGAAGAATTGCAAAGATTCATTATAAAATACAACTACAAGAGATATATTGAATTTTATGTATGAATAAAGTTGTACATTATGACTTTTAGATTCTATTTCCTTGATTAAATCTATAATCGCTATCACCAATATTTTTATATCAAATTTAAAATTCTTTCTTAATTTGATCACAAACAAGATGTTTGACAATATGTATATATTTCGTTGTAATAAGTTGAGACGCTCGCCAAAGGTAGCTTGGACCACCCATTAATCCAATTCCGTTCAAATATAAACTTATCATTGATTCTAAAATTTGAATGTAAAAATTTCGAAACTAAATCAATTATCATTTTATCAATAAATGAATATTGACACTGCAAAAGAAAGTAGTAATATATTCAAAATTATCAATGGGTCCTTCTAAAATATGAAATTGTCGAAAACATTTTATAAAATGTAATATGCTTCATAGTATGTGTAACATGTATATAATATGTATACTATATCATAGTATATAGTATTTATAGTAGGTTTATTTATAAAATTGAATATGCCTAAACTATAAATAATATATTTTCTATGAAATTGAACATGTCTAACACATGTACAATAAATTGATGTTCTAACTAACATCCCGTTTTTGGACTTAAATGATGTCTAGGTCATGCGTATAGTTTATCCTTGAAAAAAATATCAAATGTATAGTGTATCATTGAAAATTTATTATTTACGATGTATACCCAAAAACCAATATGTGAGATACATTATTTGTGAATATTCAACCAAGCATCAAGTTGCTTTTCTTTTCATCTTTTATATTAGGGGTTGTAACATGAAATAAATGTACAGGATTCAATGTTAATACCATAAAATAATGTAGTACTATAATTTCTAGATAAATTTTAAATAGATATGTCTGAAAGTTCCTTGTAAAACCCATTGTTGTTATGCTCATTGTTACGTGACCTCTTAATAATATTCCCTTCAACTCTATAAATCGACCAAAGCTATTTCAAAAGTTAGATATTTTGGTCCAAGAATAAATTTAGAATGTTGTTTTTTAGTTGACCCCTAAATCCCCATGACCTTCTCTAGATTAGGTAATTAAGAGGGATATTTTGAACTTGATGTATGAATAAAAGTTGTACATTATGGATTTTGGATTCTATCCATGCGGTTAGATCTATCATTGCTATTACCAATATTTTGTAAGAATTTCTAAACTTAAAATTCAATATTAATATGTAATCCGATTACAAACAAGATATTGAAATTTTATAAATGAAATTAGTTATGATGGATTAAAATTTAATACTCTAAGTGTTGAGTTTTTTGGTCACTTAATTTTATTAGTTGACATTTTCAAGAGCAATTTTGAACTGTTTTGAACTCAGATTTTTAATATTTTTTGGTGAATCAATGCAACATGAAATGAACATAAAAATTTCACAAATCATCCTCTTTCTCATTGGATAAAATGTGCATGAAGCTGACTTCCCATAAAATCAATAGTAAAAAATCCACACTGTAAAAAATGCATGATGGATGAGAGAAATTGGATGAAATTTGTACAACGTTCAAAAACTGAATGCTTGTACAGCTAGGGATCAACTTCAAAACCACGTCACTTTTGCATACTTAACTTGATTTTAATGAATTTTAGTATTATAGAGAGCTTAGGGCTTTTATATAGTGTATATATTGTTAGTGACAAAAAAAATTAAAAATAGAATCTCTTTCAAGTTCTCAAACGTCCCAAAAGGGTTGATTGTTCCTTGTGGTGTTCCTGGGCCATCTTTCCATTTCCAAAGACGCTTCTTAACCCTTAAACGTCAAGAGGGCCTGGATAGGGCAGCCCGGAAGGAATCTAAATTTTTGGGGAAATTTTTTTAAATTTTTTTTAAATTTTTTTTTTTTTTTTTTTTTTCAAAAACGGCTCTACAGTGCACTACTGGCCAGCACTGTGGCACTGCGGAACTTCAACTGCCCCAACCTCAAAACTTGTTCAATTTGATAACTTTGATTGCTTACCAACGATTCTACAATCTCTCAAATGAGGCAAAAATTTGGAATCTAGATCGCTTATTCAATAGCTTTCCAACGCAACAAGTCTCGCTTGATTTGGTTGAGAAAATCAACTTTTTTCTTCATTATTCTTTTTTAAATAAGCCCATGGGCTTACCTTGACGTTCAAGGGTTAACTTCCATTTGCTTTGCTACATTCATCCATCAAAGTGGTGAGAGCTTTGTTCGTCCACTGTGATTTTGCTTGGTGAACAATTTGTTCTGTTAAAACATTCATCCTCCTATAGCTTTTCGGTTGTATGTCCAAATTAGAAGTGTCTTACACTTTTAAATTCTCATAGAATATTCTAGACCGTGGTGTAGTTTAATTTTTTTTAAATTTTAATTAGAAAAAAATGACATGTATGGAAATCTAGGGATTAAATAAAAATGTTGTTTTTTGAGTTTAAAAATGCCTTAATTTCAAAAAATCATAATGTTTGCATACAATGTCCATTATTTTAGTATTTCAGCATTTCAAAAACCATAGAGCATCTAATCTATAATAGTAGTAATATTTTTGAAAATAATTACATGTTTTTAAATTGTCTATTGCTTGAAAGGCAACCAAATTAACAACCAAATATCTTGTTCTGTTTCTTGTTTTATTTTATTTTTTCTTCAATTCCTTCTTTTGTTTTTAGTTTGCTTTGTCAAAGGTTAGGCAATCACCCAAACTTGTTGTGAAGAAGAGTGAACTTTTAAATAATAAAAGGAGGGGATGTAAGCTCTTGTCTCACAACAACCCAATTAGGGATGCCATTTTCACAAAAATTGTATATATTCCTCCGCATTACTCTCAGTTTCATGTCATGTCCTTTAAAGATTAAGACAACCATGGACAAGGGAGTAATTTGAAAATATAATTGTATATTTTATAATATCGAGCACAATTTTACTAGATGAAGTGACAAGTATAACAACAGATTATGCATTGTGAACCTACTTGTGATTAATTTGTATGTCTTTCATACTATAATTTCTATTATTTATCCATTTTCCAAAAAATAAATTTAGTACATATAGAAAAGAAATTAATTTCTTTTACCTTTTAAGGTGTGATTGCATCTAGTTCAGAGATATTTCCTTTTAACTGCCTTCTTGAAGGTATTTAAGATATATATTCATAATATCAGAATATAAATGTACAACAATTTGTGTCTCATATTTTACTATTTTTCACCCATACAATAAAGCTAAGATCCTCAATACATATAACAAATAGGTGTAAAATGAATTGAGGAAGTAATATTTTGCATACTTTTTTCATAGGATAAGCACCTAGAATACGTTGTCTACCTTAATATACAAAAAATTGGATACACTAGTTTCAATCCCATGTAGTCCATTTAAGAGTATAAATACACACCATACAATTGTAAGCCCTCTTCAAATGTATGTTGTGCATGTGCAAGTGCAAGTATATGTCGTACAATTATGAGTTCACAATTCAAATGTATATGGTTCGCTTATGAGTGTCAACCTACACTTTTATCTCTTACCATTTAAAAGGTAGTACATGCATCATTCATCCTCTTGAACATTCTTTTCATTAATTAAAAAAATATTTCAAAACTATATATGGCCATTTTGCTGGAAAGAAATTGATCCGTCAATATTTATTTTATAACTATAGAATTGGCTATTCAGAATTTTAAAGTATAGCTTTACAAACTATTATTAATAAAATATTTTGCATAAATGTCTCAATAATATTATTACTCATATTAGAGGTATTTTACAAGTAGACAAGAGGAATGACGATTAGAATTTTTAAGATTGTGATTGGTGAAGAAGTAGAAAGTGGTTTAACTTGAATTTACATTGGATGAGAAGTTTGTTTGAAATCCTTCGAGGCATATGTAGATAATTTTTTATTGGTTAAATTTACAAGTTTTTTTTTTTTTTTTTCTAAACTACATCTATGGAATAGTCCTAATAGAAACCTATGGAGACCGTTATGCTTAGAAGTATGAGTAATTCTCGAAGTTCATTCCACTTTGAAAACTAGAGGTTTGATTTGGATCACGAAGTTCTTTTCACTTCAAAAAATTGTATCAATTTGAATATTGGAGATTAAATTGCAAATATATGTGCATTTCGTGAGAAATCTTCTTCCAAATGACCAAAAAACATTTCTCAAAAAATAAATTTGGAAAAATGAGGCCATATTTCTTAAGTTGGTGGTTATAGAACATCCTACCTTAGAAGAATTGCAAATAACTGTTTCTAATTTTGGTTGAGCCAAGCAAAGAGGGTAGGAGAGATGAACTGTTTCATTAGTAGTTTCTCGACAATACTACGACAATGTAAATGGTGTATGAAGAACGTTGTGGTGGGTGCCTGGATAGGTGTTACAAATAATCAGGCGTAAGTAAAGAGGTTTTGTTCCCTTGATTTGTTGGCTCTGACCATAGGGAAGAGGCATTGCAGGGACACCCATTTTCTCACGCTAAAAACAATTGTAGCAAATATATTCCCTCCACGATTCCACTGAAATGCATTCTCGTCCTCTACCCATGCTATTTTGGTCAGAGCTCCTCATAGCGTAGTTGTTTGTTCTGGTCAGAGCTCCTTATACCCCTAAAAGTCCTCACATATTTTGTAAAAGTCAAAACATTATATTTTGTATAATTGAAATATTACATTGCACGATTTATAATTTTTCCATAGATGCTCATCAATATTATGGAGGTCTGACAAAAATTTCAACATGATTGACAGATACTTTAAATATTTACGATTAATTCCAAGAAAAAAAGAAAAAAAGAAAAATCTTTTTATCAAATTTATTATCAAAAATTATATTTAAGGTAGATAAGACTTATGCTTACAAGTAGTAAAAAAAAGAAAGTGAAAATTTTAAAGAGACTCATAATCGAAGCATTCTTAAAAAGCCTTTTGTATTTTGAACACTCAAATTTTAGATTTCTTGACGATGCAAAATCTTTGAATGAAGTTTATTCTTCAATCCCAATGGTCAAAAGATGTATCATAACTTAATTTAAACATCTAATTCAAACTCCAACAAAGCTAAAATACTTGATTTGTTGAGCCTTTGACCAAAAATCAAGCTGAAAATGATTGATTGGGCACTTCAGGGTTAACCCTTAAAGTACAATGCAAGCCCCATGAGCTTAATTATATTAGAGTTAACCAAAAAGTCAGCTCAAAGAAGAAAGTTGTAGCAAATTCCTCTTGAACTCCTCTTGAACTCATATTGAAATATAAATAGACCGAATACTAGTTCAACGTGAGCTGGGAGACAATCTAAAGCAAGCCACTGTCATTATTCTCCACACCTCGTAATGACTTCCACACCTCCTACCAAAGCTCCAAGCCCACGGCCCACAAGGGGACAAATTATGACACGACACTATTCAACCCAACTATAGTGGCAAACTCCTCTTGAACTCCTCTTGAAAAGACATGTTCCAAGGCCTTCTTTTCGGTTAACTCTATTTTGAGAGAAATCTTGCTCATAATTTCTATTCCATTGCACCAAATGGGGTTTTAAAAATCCCAAGCTGTGCACTATAGAGAGATCTATACTTCTTTAGAATAGAGTTAAAGTAAATTAAAAACAGAATCATGCTTAAAATGGAATTTACAAGAGATTTTGGGTGTGGTATCAGGAAAGCATATGTCGTTCAAGGGTTAACCCCTAGAGGACCAATCACCCAATTATGCTTGATTTTTGGTCAATGGCCCCAAAAATCAAGCGTCTTAGCTTTATTGTAGTTGGTGTTTTCATTAGATGTTGAAGTTAAGTTATGATACATCTTTTGACCGTTGGGATTGGAGAATAAACTTCATTTGAAGCTTTTCCACCGTTGAGAATTTTGAATTTTGAGTGTCCAAAATACAAAGGGCTTTCTAAAGATGCTTCAATCATAAGTCTCTTTTAATTTCTTCACCTTCAATTTTTTACTCCATGTAAATATAAATTTTATCTACCTTAAATATAATTTTTGATATTAAATTTGACAAAAACATATTTGTTTTGAATTTTTACCTTGTTTACATCATAAAATTTGTAAATATTCAAAATATCTTCCAATCATGTTGAAAATTTTGTCATACCTTCATAATGTCGATGATTATCTATGAAAAATTATAAATCATTCAATGTGATATTTAACGTATGCAAATTATAGTGCTTTGACTTTTGCAAAAGAGGTGAGGACCTGTAGGGGTTAATGAATAATAAGATTGAAATACACAAAGGGCTGCAGACGATAGACATGTGATGATTTTAAAATGAATTCATTCAAATAATACCCAGTGAGAAGACGACGTCAACATTCCGTCCACAGCGAAGATGCGCAAAATAGAATTGCGAGAGCAGCAATCGTCCAATCACAAGACGCAGAGAGCAGCAGCCAACCACAGCAGGCCAACACACCCGCTCGGAAATGCCGGGCGACGAAACTCCGGCCGGGAAAACGCCGGGCCATTGGGCCTAGGATCCAAGGATGCCAGGGCGACGTCCGGTTCTTGGCCGTTCCCGCTTACCTTCACTCTCTCCCTTGTGTCCTCCTTTCTCCATACGACCGCTTCTTCTCCCTCTCCCTCTCTGTCCTTGTAACCCTAGTGCTGTAGGATCCCGTTGCGCTCGCCCCCCATTGCGGCCTTCCGTGCTCGCATTGTCGGATGGGGGTTGTTGTCGCCTGCATTCTTCTTCCTCGTTTCTCCGTGGCTAGCATTTGTCACTGAGCGGTGACGCGATCGCTCCCGCTATTTCTTTCGACGCTCCGACGGGCACCCTGGACGGGTTAGGGGACGCCATGGACTCCGATCAGGGTAAGCTCTTCATCGGGGGCATATCCTGGGAGACCACGGAGGAGAAGCTTCGCGATTACTTCAAGTCTTACGGGGAGGTGGCGGAGACGGTGATCATGAAGGACCGCGCGACGGGGCGCGCGCGCGGGTTCGGATTCGTGATCTTCGCGGACCCGAGCGTGGCGGATCGGGTGGCGGGGGAGAAGCACACCATCGACGGAAGAACGGTGAGTGATACGCTCCGAGGCACCCGTAGTTAGCGATTAGGAAGAGGGAGTGAGTGCGTGTGGTCGATGTAGAGGTGGGAGGAGAGGGTATGCTAAGTTAGTGCGGCGAGGAGCGAGCGAGGGAGTGTGTGGTGGATGTTACGTGGTTGGCTGAGGATGTGTGTGCACTGTATGGAGCTTGGGCAGTTATATAACTAGTGTAGCCCTGTCTTGCTTAAATCTTTTTCTCAATCTAGGTGGAAGCGAAAAAAGCTGTGCCGAGGGATGAGCAGCAGAATATGCCTAGGAGCAACAGCGGGGGTGGCCAAGGGCCAGCAACGTCTCAGACTAGGACAAAGAAGATATTTGTGGGGGGCTTAGCCTCGACAGTTACAGAGGATGACTTCAAAAAGTATTTCGAGCAGTTTGGGTCTATTACAGATGTGGTTGTTATGTATGACCACAATACTCAAAGGCCTCGGGGCTTTGGCTTCATCACGTTTGATTCTGAGGATGCAGTTGAGAACGTGATCCAAAAGTCGTTCCACGAGCTGAACGACAAGATGGTGGAGGTGAAGAAGGCCATTCCGAAGGAGTTGAGTGCGGGGTCGGGGCGGGCCACGGGAGGGTTCAGCGGGGGCGGTCGCGGCGGGGGCAACTACGGATCGGGGTACAGCCAGGGGGGCTACGGCGGGGGGAGTCCGGGCGGGGGGAGCGGGTACGGGGGGCGGGGAGACAGCCGGTACGGGCCGACGCCGGGCGGGCGCGGCGGGTACCCGGGGTACGGCGCGGCAGGGTACGGCGGAGCGGGGTTCGGGAGCAGCGGGGGGTATGGCGCAGGGATGAACGGCGGGTACGGGGGCAGCGCGTATGGGAGCAGCGTGGGGTATGGGAGCGCAGCGGGAGGATACGGGAGTGCAGGGTACGGGAGCGCGCCGGGCGCGGGCGGTTATGGGAGCGCAGCGGGATACGGGAGCGGAGGCGCAGGCAGCGCGGGGTACGGGAGCGCGCCCGCGGGGGGGAGGAGCGCGTGGGGCAGCGGAGCCGGGGCGGGGTATGGAACTGGAGCGAGCTCGACGGGATACGGGGGCAGCGGGAGCGGGAGCATGACGGGGTACGGCAATGCGGCGTGGGGGACGACGGGGAGCGGAGGCGGGGCGGCAGTTAGCTCGGGGTACGGGAGCGGGGGTTACGGTTACGGGAGCAGCGACACAGGGTACGGGACGTCGGGGGGCTACGGCGGGCGGGGGAGCGGGTACGGGTCGAGCGCGGGGGGCTACGGGACGAGCGGGGGCGGGACGGGAAGCGGCAGCTACGGGGGAGGGTACGGCGATGCTTACTCGGGGTACGCCGACAATACGTGGAGGTCGTCGGGGACGGAGACGGGGTACTCGGGAGCGGGGACGGGGTCGGTGGGCGGCGGAACGGGCGGGGGGTTCGGCGTGGGCGGAGGCGCGTCAGCGGACGGAGCGGTGAACGGGACGTCGGGCTACGGTGGGGGCTATGGTGTGGCGGGCAGACAGACACAGCGAGGTCCTGATGCCAGATTCAGGCCCTACCCTGCCGCTGGTGACCGCACTGGCTAGTCACTGCATTCAATACAATACATTTGGTTGCGTACGAGGCTTAGAGGGCAGCAGATGTTGATAAGGTCCTTATATGCTTATTATAATTATGGAATCACCGCACCACCAGTTGGAGTCGTAGTCGGAGTCGTAGGTGTCGGTGTCAGGTGTCGGTGTAGCTCTAGGCGTTGGGTGGAGGTGGGGATGAATTGTGGGGGTGAGTGGGTTGCATGTGGTATGAGTGAATGATGCGTGATGGGGAGTTGAAGTGGAGAGTGGGTTGTTTGGAGTGGCGGGGGTTAGATTGTGTGTTGTGATGTAGGCATTGGTTGTGTGGAGGAGAGTGGGATGGATAGTGTGTTCCTGGCGGGCAGTGGTGCCTGGTTGATGTATGGGATGTGTGAGGTGGGTGTAGTGCTAGAGGGTTTGTGGTAGAGCTGAGCGTGTGAGGAAAGGTTGAGATGGAGTTTGTTGTGTTGGAGTGTGGGTGTGGTAGGCGTTTTGGACGTTAGAGCTGTTTTGGAAATGTGTTTGTGGAGTGGTGGCGTTATGAAGATGCGGGTGGTGTTTTGGTGTTTTGTGCTTGCCTAGTGTTTGATCATTGACAGGGTGATGTTATCGGGAATTGTGGAGTGCAGTTTGTTTTTTTATTTTGCCGAGACTAGGTGTTGTGTCGAGGAAAGTGGGTTCGATATTTTGGAACTGGCCGGCAATGGTGCCTGTTGATTGATACATGTTGATTAGGTTCGCTGCTTATTTATGGTCATACCACCAGTTGTGTAGGTGTAGCTCTAGCTGTAGGTTTAGGCGGGATTGGTACTGTGTTGAGTTGGTGATGTTTGGTTGTGATTGGCTGTTGAATGGCAGTCTGGGGCGTGTGGGTGGTTGTTTGGGATGTTGGGGTTCAGTTTGTGAATTGAAGTTCTTGGGCTAGGTGTTGAGTAGAGTGGGATGGATATTGTGTTACTTGCCAGCAATGGAGCCGGGTGTTGGATATATGGGGATACTGTGATGAATAGGGTAGGGGTGTAACATTTTTGCAAGGTGTTCATAGAATGGAGAATGCCAGAGGAGTGGTGGCTGTAGTGAACGTGTCTGGTGTAATGTGGTAGTTTTTGTGGTGCGTAATGCAGTTTTAGGACTGTCTTGGTTCATTGTTAGCATGCTGTTTGTGATTTAAGCATACGGAGTGATTTTTTTTTGTGTTTTGATGGATGTTTGTGGGGAGTTGCGGAATTGTCCAGTTCGGTGTTTATGGTGTGGTCCACGGTAATAGTCGGGGTAAATGTTTTTTGAGGCTGGGTTGGTTCCTGATGTTTGGATGTGGTTTTTGGACTGCAGGTGGTTCGACCTAGTTTTAAGGAGTAAAGGAGGCAGGATTTTGACTACGTTGCCATTTTGCTGGAAAGACCTTGAGTGAACGGTTGTGTATTGGAGGCAACTGCTTGGTCGGGTGGCAGCGGAGTGGCCTGCTGTTAGCTGTTAGTTTATGGTTTAGGACAATTCATAGGAGAGTACTGAGCCTGAAGATAGCTGCAGCATTTAATGTGATCTGTTTTTATTTTTGTTGTAGTTTTATTTTTTTTCATTGTAGAAGTTTCTCTGTTTTTGGAGTGGGGGTGGTTCTTCAGTATCTGTAGAATTGGAATGATGTCTGATACCACTTTATTCTTTGAGAACTACGTTGTTTAGGAAAATTGTGCAGACTACATGGTTAAGAAGTGCATGATGGAGTATGAGTAGATTCTAAACAGGTTTAGGGGCCAGATGGTGCTATCCTCTTTATTTATTTGAGAAGTGCAATTCGTGGTGCAGACCAATATGGAGCAGTTTGTGGTGGATGGGCAGTTGTTGATCTTGGTCTTAATGATTCTAGTTGTAGGGTTTGCTTGGGCTGCCTCTCTTCATTTGTGTAGAGTTGTGGCTGGAAATGGTTGCGATGTAAAATTCCTCGTTTGTCTCGTTATGTCTGCTACGGAAAGATTACCACTGATTAACTTCTCTTGAATACAATTACCACTGAAGATACAATTTTGCAGGGTATGTTTATAGTCTCTTAGGTCTTGACTCTTTGATGATGTGAGATTTTTGATCTCACCGTGGAGATGGTATTGGTTGTCATGTTTGAGTCTTGGAGGTACAGGTGTATCAAAATTTGAAATCCAATTGATATCGAGTTTTCGAAATTGGCACATTGGGTCAACTTTGCAGGACTGCTGACTGGGTTGACAGCCAATTCAGGTTGACCAGGTCTGTTCTTACTAATTAGTATGAAGCATGTGCCTGTGGGCTTTTTATTTTCTAGTTAAGTTATCATGATTGAGTAAACTAAGAAGCACTACCAAAGGCAGTGTCTCATTTGACATTAGAGTTAAACCCAGGGTTTCGGTATATAAGACAGCTATCATCGTGAACACCTAAATTCTCAATCAGCAGCTTAGTTGGCAATATCTCGTTCAATACCAAAAGTTAGCATTCGATCGTGGGCTCACTACGAGATGCATACATCACAAGCAAGATTTGAGTAAGTTCTGAGCAAGATGTAAACAATATAAGAATTACTTTTTAAAAGCTCTTATCTCTCTCAATATCAATTGCATAGTAGTGGTTTTAGGCTTTTTGTAGATGTTTGAGCAAGGGCTACAAGATTCATACCTCACTCAAAAAATTGAAGTATAATATGAAGGAGATGTATGCTTCTAGGGTTGTGACCCTTAGAAGTTGATACCTCCAATTTTAGTCTTGTGGTGTTGTTCTTTAACTCTTTAGAAATGGCATGACGAGGGCTATAAGATTGGTACCTTGTTTGCTTGATTTGAGCAAGTTTTGAGGAACTTATGACACTTTTAGTTTTGGCAATATTAGAACCATGAACATTGGAGTAGAGTGTAGTAGATTGTAGATTGGTGGTAACCACTACACTAAATAGGTAGATTAGTGTTAGATAATTATAAGATTTGAAAATATTATAGATTTTTACTCTCGACAAAATAAATTACCAAAGACATTGATTCCAATACTATTGAAAGATCCCCATTTTGACCAATATAGAGGGTAAAAAAATTGGTCAACAGTAAAAACTTACAACATGTTTATGTAAATTAGTGTATCTAACACTAATCTCCCTATTTAGTGTAGTCTAGATAGCCTTTATACTGTAATCCTAGGTTTAACGGAAAAATGCATTCAACTTCCCTTTTTGCTCTACTTCTAACTTCTATAGAACTATACTTGGATTGAACAGTGTTGTGTTATAGATTGTCCCCTTTTTGTAGAGTTTAGTGAAAGGTGTGGAAGTCATAGCGGTGTATGGAGAATAATGTCAGTGCCTTGTTTTAGATTGTCTCCCAACTCATCATAGGCTAGTTTTTTTAATCTGTTTACCGTACCTTAGGGGCAGCTTCATCACTCCTCCGTCGAATAATTAATTAATTTCAAATTTTGATGTCCGGCAATAAAAAAAGTAATTTCTTAAAATTCAAATTTTCAGGAAATAAATAACTTTAAGTTCGACTGTCATCCACAATTGGTGAAGTTTCATCGAATGTTTGTTATTATAGTGGACTTCATGTGATCACTCTTAACATTTTTAATTTATTTTATTTTTAGTTCATGGATTCAATTTCAAAATATTTCATCATTCATCTAATTTAATTTCATGGTTTTCCGGCAAATAGGCAACGTAATATTATTATTTTTTCGACATTTTTATTTGGAATTATTTTTTGCCGAAGCTGCCCCTAAGGTACGGTATATTTCAATATGAGTTTAAGAAGAATGCAACAAGAGTTTGCTAAAACTTTCGTCTTTGGACTGACTTTTTGATGAATTCTATTGTTTTTGACATACTCTTGAAAATATCACCCTTTTTTCCTCCATTGAAATTGATTGCTCTGGTACATTCACCTGGACAAATGCTCGTCTATTTGAACAATATTTCATCCATTTGATAAATTTTCATCATGTTTCGATGAATTGTACCGCAATAACTTGGAAAATAATTACTAGTGTGGTTGTTCAAAAATACTAGGGACTACATTATATGGTGATTTTATTGTAGTAGGGTATTGATTACTTTGATTGCTTGTGGATGATTCCACTATCTCTCAAATGAGACACAAATGGAGAATCTAACTTGCTTTTTAAGTAGCTTTCCAATGCACCAATCCTCGCTTGTTTTGGTTGAGGAAAACAACTTTTTCTAAATTCTTCTTTCCATGGGGCTTACTATGATGTTCAAGGGTTAACCCCTTAAGGACTTGGATTTCACCGAGGTTTCATTGTTTTAACCCTTGAACGCCACTACAACCCAATTTTGGCCGTATAAGGTGGTTTTTTTTCGTATTTTGGACACCTACATGGTCCCAATGACATAGGTGTCTGCATGAGAAATTGTAGTATTGATGAGCCAAATCCAACAGTATGTAGGTTGTAGCTCTAGGCACTAAACCCTATTTTCTGAGGCACTTTGTACTCTCACTTTGGCGTATACACGTAAAATATACAAGTCTCCTGCGTACCCGGTCATTCACAGGGTGCTCCCATGGTGACATGGAGATACCGTTGGCAAGTAGTAGCGGGAGTTGGGCGGGACGCATGCTGGAGAGGTGGGAAGAGTACGAGACGTGGGACTGGGTGGAAGGGACGGTGTGAGGCGTGAGCGCGCGTTTGTATCATTTTCAGCACAACGTGTGGATGCAAGGACGAGGTTGTTTCAATCATGCAGGAGAGTGTTGGAGGCAAGGAAGATAGAGAGGGGAACAACGGAATTCTTGGATGCCAATCCGCCACCAATGTCTCTGAAATTATGGAATGTAGTGGGAATTTGGAGACAAAAGTCACGGCCTGCACTATGTTTTGTGCACTCCTTAGTGAGAGTGGATTGATGGTTACAATAGCAACCCGCACTTCGCCCAAACTATCACCCGACTTGTTATATATTGCAAACGGCTTGAGAGATTGGGCACAAGCCACATCCCCTATTTTACTCCAGTACCAGAGTTGTATGCGCGGTGTCGATGTTGTTGACAAGCAAAGGGCAGAGTACTCAGTGCAATTACAAACGCACAAATGATGGCATTGTCTATTCATGTTCATAGTTGATTCTTCCCTTTTCAACGCGTATGTTTTGTATCGCTCCGATTGCACCTCGTTCGGTATGCAGATCCATGCGTGGGTGTTGTGGCACTATGAGCTTGCTATGCGTTTGATCAAGCCCCATGTGCAACCAAACATTGTACGAGGCCGACTGCAGAATCTAGCACCTCCAGGATTCGATGTACCTGAGCGCCACCCCAACGTTCGACGGCAGTGCGTTGTTTGTCGACGACGCACACGCCACTTTTTTGGAGGATGCAGAGGGGCCTTCATGTGCACTACCCTGTGTTACATCAAGGTTCACAAGCAGCCGAACCACGTCATTCTCCCTTTACAGTAAATTGTGGCTACCTCTGTGGGGGTTGTCTTTGGGGATTGCAGGCAGCGGACTCGACGGAGAATGGGATAGCGACATAGTCTCATTTCTTGCATGGATCGCGAACTAGCCTTGTGACAGCCAAATCATCTTGGAAGGTGGTGAGAACAAACATCGCGACACATTTTGGCGGAGTTGTAGTGGTGTTTCTAATGGCGGAATCGCAATTTTGTTTTTGGATTGTAGGTTACCAGCGATGCCATGTGGACTTGCTTGTAGTTTTGTTACGCCTTCGAGCTCAATTTTCATATGACCTCGAGCTCAATTTTCGTGGAAAATGTAATAAATTTTGAAGTATTTTTGCTGCAAGAAAGTATCTCACACAACACAACAATCAAGCGTTGAATTTGTTCATTATTCGTATGCATGAATTTCATTATTTTGATACAAGCATGCGTTGAATCACACAACACAAAAATCCCCTACTGCATGAATCTGTTCATTATTCTTATGCATGAATTTTATAGTACACTTCAAGCCTACCTCAAAACGTATTTACTTTTTAGGAACACAATTTAGATCAAATAAAAAAGTAAAAGTGTGTTGAGGTAGGTTTGAGGTACACCTCAAGCCTACCTCAACACACTTTTACTTTTGAAGAACACAATGCAAATCAAATGAAAAAGTAAAAGTGTGTTGAGGTAGGTTTGAGGTACACCGCAAGCCTACCTCAACACACTTTTACTTTTGAAGAACACAATGCAAATCAAATGAAAAAGTAAAAGTGTGTTGAGGTAGGTTTGAGATACACCTCAAGCCTACCTCAACACACTTTTACCTTTGAAGAACACAATGCAAATCAAATGAAAATGTAAAAGTGTGTTGAGGTAGGTTTGAGGTACTCTTCAAGCCTACCTCAACACACATTTACTTTTGAGCCATAGACTTTTGGTCTATTAGTTTCATCATAAATAAGTGTCTATAACTAAGTTATTTAACTGTCAAGATGCTTACCTAGAAGAGAACTGATAGACCAAGAGTTTATGGTTCTAAGTTAGTTAGATAATAAATATATAATTATAGTAAAGATAATAGTATTGATGAAGACATACATAGATAGAGGAGGACCACACCAATTGGATGCAGCAGGAGAATGGTGGGCGAGGAGTGAGAAAACACATTGCACAGTGAATATTGGTAGTGGTAAGTCCTGGATGTGTTGTTATGTCATGTCCATGTCCTATTTCCCGCCCCAACCAACTGTGCATGGTTCCCTCGCTGGAATGCCAGTCGTATTGTGTAGTCAGCATTGGGTGCGGTCCACAATAGTACCTGCCATCACAACGCCGTCCATTTCTCCACATGGCACACATCCCTTGCCTACAGACAAGGACATCGTTGTCCATGTCATTGCGAGGCAGTCTCTTGTACCCAAGACCCGATGATGTTCTGGGCGACCCAATGCTCGAAGCTACGCTGCAGCTGCTTCCGTATACGGAAGCGGTGAATCTCGAGGATTTCTCTTGTGAAAGTTAGATTGCACTGCCAAAAATTACACAGCTAAAAAATCGCATATAGGGCTCTTACACCGGTGCGATCTTCAAACGCACCATTAACAATTTATGTTGGAATTTTGACGCTTTTTCAAAACACTACAGCGCCCTGAATACACGAGATTTGTGCCGCGATCTATGGAATCCCACTGTGAAATGGTGCTAAAAAAATTATTGAGCAAGGTACCATCAGGGTTGAGGTTCCAATGCGGCTGAGATTCTTGGATTTCATTACAATGTCGCATTGAAGCTGATAGGCGGCCCTATACGATCACAGCACCTACGGTTCCCAACCGCCGTTCAGGGGTTAAATGTCTAGTTTGATTGGTAGTACTATGAAAATTATAATTCAAACATCACCAAGTTTTTTATCACCAAGATCATTAAAGAACATTGCAAGTGTAGGTCAATTTTTTTATAAACTTGAACAAAAGACAGATTGCTTAAGTTGGTGGTTTTAGGACAATCAACCATATAATTCATTTATATACCCCTCGAGCTTTTAGAGGTTAAAAACATTCACTTTCAATTTCAACCCAAGTCTACTGTCACAAGTAGGCAAGCTAGACTTTGTACTTTGAAAATTCATAACTTATTTGATATAACTTGAAATTTTATAAATTTGAGTAAATTGACTTACTTTAGGATCAATTCACTCATTACTATCACATTTACCCTTACATTAATGGTATTATAAATAGCGAAATGCTTAAAGTGTTGGTTTATTGTCCACTCACCTTACACTTAACGAAATTTTTCATAATCATCTACAAAGAATAAAAAGATTTTATAATCACCTAAAAGAAATAATCGGGGTACAAATTCGGGGTATTGAACCCGACGTGAATCGAACACGCAACCTTCTGATCTGGAGTCAGACGCGCTACCATTGCGCCACGGATCCCCTGCTGATGTCAGACGTGTTCTTTTAAATGTAATTATATCCCTATCCAAATGCCAAACAGCAAGAAAAACAAATAGTCTTCTTTATTTTGTAATTTGTTTTTTGGGAACAAAGGATGCGAAAAACGAGCAAACCGTAAAGCTTGCTGGCGAGGATACTTTTTGGAATTTTCAAAGTCCCTAATAAGAACCTGAAGGCCTGGCCACAGGCCCGCCAAACCTGAGAACCAACAGTCCATGAACAGACGGGCCAAAACAAGACCAGCACCAAGGTCATGGACAGAGAGAAGAAATAGAACCTAGGATTTTGTACTTTTGACACTCCATGCTCCCAAGGCTAAGTGACTTGCCATTACATTAACAAAAAGAAGCATACATGAGTCAAAACGTGTTTTGCGCGTGAATTAAAGGCCCCTCACATGACGAACCCAAGACAGTTCTGACAAATAGCAGAATGATCTACTGAGGTTCCTATGCTGGGAATCCTACATAGGATATACTGAACAAAACGCTCCAGAAGGCAGTGCTATTTTCTCCTTTCACGTCTTCACTCTGAGAGTTGGAGCACACAACGCAAACACTTCCCACTGTGGAGAAGATTGAAGGCCTCGTTGATGTCAGCAAGCTTCATGTTGTGGGTAATGTATTCATCCACCTTGATCTCCTGCTCACAAGATACAAAACTGATGTTAAGATTGATCGATTGAACAAATCTTCACCTATTGGCGATTTCAGGGCATCTGATAAATAGAATTTGAAAACACGTGGATGAAAAATCCCAAATAACACCACGTAATAAATTCGATATTGCTGACTTCGAAGAGGATGTGGTGAGCAAACGTCTGTCTCCGCATAATGGTAACCTCAAAGTACCAGTGGTCTCAGAACCACTTTATGAAATTTAGCACAGGATGCTACCTCCCACATAAATGGTAGATACTTTGGCTACCTTGTGAATGTACTACTCATGATACCTCTATAATATCCGGCAATACCCTTGATATACTAAGGTGATACCATGATGATATCCGCGGATATCACCTCATGAAGTTGCTACATATTTATATCATGATGAGCATTCTCTACATTTCAAAAAAAAAATCATTTTTTTTCTTTGTATGTTTAGCAGCTCCATTTTTGGGGTAGAAATCCAGCTAATATTAGCCAGTTTTGAGATCGCTGCCTCAAACTAAGTCCAGGTGAAATCATCAGAAAACGTACCTTTTTCAAATACTTCTCTACAAGCTCTGGAACTTGAGAGCGACTCTTGAATCCTCCGAATGCAGTGCCCTTCCACACACGCCCTGTAACTAGCTGGAATGGACGAGTTGAGATTTCCTGCCCTGCAGCTGCCACTCCAATGATGACAGATGTGCCCCATCCCTGCACACAACCGAGAAGCCTCCATTTAAAACCGCGCCACCAAGAATCTCACATGCAGGGACCTGTAAGAGCATGTTCTCATGATCGTCTGCCCAAGCAGATGAGCAGCGTATATTTTCTAAAAAAGGCTGTATATCAGGCTAGAGGGTGAGGGAGGGGGCCTGCACGGCTGCAGGCAGCTTGTTTGTAGGAGCTCATGGAAACCGGCTCTAATCAATCAAAACCCCACTGTTCAGAATACACGTATGAGGATAAATGGGTCAAATAGTACCTTGTGGCAACACTCTAGGGCTGATCGCATAACATTGACATTGCCTGTGCAGTCAAAGCTGTAATCCACACCTCCGTCTGTCAAGTCAACAATAACCTGCACATGGAAGCAATAAAACTTAGAGGGTAAAGATAAGAAGCTCCTAGAAAAATCTCACAAGTTGACAAATAAAAAGACGTATCCTAATGTGTTCCACTATAAAATAACATCAAAACAGTCGCCACAACCATCGAGCGTCTTTCTGAAAGCTCTGGGACAATAAGGCAGAAACAAGATAGCAGCAACATGGAATACACACAAACCTCCTGGGTGGATTTCTTGTAATCCTTTGGATTTATGAATTCCGTCACTCCAAAGTCCTTGGCTGCAACAACGCGAAACCTGGTGTCAGAGAAGAGTCCAAGATATGATGTAATGTAGATTGTACTTGGCCTTCGTACCAAGTGAATTCAGGTTAGAAACTTTGCATGTCATCCAATCTAATTTGAAATTATTTCCAGGATTCACATACCGCGGTCAAACTTGGTGGGGTCAATATCCACACCGATAACGCGAGATGCACCGGCAGCTTTAGCGCCCTCTGCAACCTGTCAAGCTCGAGGCGCATCAGCAGATTTCATGCACTATCGTAGATTTTTGTCATGAAAACCACAATACTTCAACCCTCACTTCAAAACAACAGCCACACTTGTTTGAATGCCTCCCAAGCTGTCGAGTACATCTCTATTTACATGTGTATATCTTACAATTTTAAAAAACAACACCAATCCTGTCATAGTCTAATCGAGAGACACGAGAGAAAAAGTTAGGAACATACTGCCAGGCCTACTGTTCCCAGACCAAAAATAGCAACATTGGCTCCTTTCTCCACCTTAGCAGTGTTCCATACAGCTCCTAGACCTGGCCGCATCATCAACAAGTGAATTCAAAAGCTCCTCTTTGGAAGAACACACAGGATTCAAAGAAACATCCATGGTAGCGTCAAAAGAAAAAATTCTTGAATTGAAGATAATTCATACCTGTGGGAATCCCGCATCCCAGCAAGCAGATTTTGTCGAGAGGAGCGGCAGGATTCACTTTCGCGACAGAAACAGCGTGCACTACTGTGTATTCACTAAAAGTCGACGTCCCCATGAAGTGGTAAATTACTTTGCCGTCCTTGGAAAATCGTGACTTACGATCGCTGAGCATTAGTCCCACACCAGTAGCTGACCTGACTTTCCCACACAGATTCGTCTTTCCAGACAAGCAGAACTTGCACTCTTTGCATTCTGCCTGGTAGCATGGAATCACGTGGTCTCCCGCTTTGACCTCAGTTACTCCCTCTCCAACACTCTCAACGATTCTGCACAACAACAACAACAACAAAAATCAAATGCATATAATGACTTTCAGGAAAAAGAGATACAATCGACCAACGTCCAAACTCGCTCACCTAAGCTACAAGTGCAAATATATAATCTTCTACTCCCTCCGTCCCAAAGTTATTGTCATGTTTGAAAGTCATGTTTGAAAGTGCTTTTTTAAGTAGATCAAAAAAATACTTCCTTGTGGCTAATTTTATTTAGGTTGCAATGAACACATGCAATGTTCTTCAATCATTCTAGTGACATAATTTGGAACCTTTTTTAATCATGTTTCTTACAATATGATCAATGAAATTGGCTCAAAGAAATACCAAGCAAACAAGTTGGACAATAACTTTGGGACGGAGGGAGTAGCTGATAATCACTCTAAGCACGAAATTCGAAGCGCTTCAGATCGACTAAGATCATTTACTGATGCCCTAAGAAATAGGGGAGCTTACCCTGCTGCTTCGTGTCCCAAAATGCAAGGAAACAATCCCTCTGGATCCTGCAGAAACCATAAGGACATGTAAGTCTAGCAGAGAACGTGCCAATCTACCCTCCCGATTACAGCAATCTCTTCAAAAATCTGAGTCTTATAATTGGAAAGCCTCTGCCCCTATCCAATCCACAATTACACACACTAGACAAGAAGAAAGGCGGGGTGGAGGAACCGGACATGGCCATCCAGAGTGTACGCGTCGGTGTGGCAGAGCGCAGTGTGCGTGATCTTAATACGTACTTCGCCAGCTTGAGGAGGCGCTACTTGAACATCCTCAACCGTAAGTGGCTTCTTGGCCTCCCAAGCGATAGCAGCTGCATTCCAAAAAACGGTCTTAACAATAATCCTCAAGCTCGAACAAACATGAATAGACCACAGCGATGAGCCTCAAGCTACGTACCTTTGCACGTGATGACTTGTCCTTCGGTAGACATTGCGGCAACCCTGCGTTCACAGATGATCACGCAATCAGAGCTACTGATTCTCAATCCCTCTTTCGTTAGGGAATGAAACACCACGACCTAAATTTTTGAATGCGAAAACGGCAATATTATTCTCAAGAAATCTGCTTACCTGTACACTGGCTTGCGAATGTGAAGGTAATCGTTGCTGCCGAGATCGATGGGCTCACAGCAAGGATTGAATGTGACGAAAGTGCAGGTGATGTGAGGCTTTGTGCTTTACAGAGGATGACAGATTCCGCGTAGAATCGAGCCCTAGCGCAGAGCACGGGTATCGATGACCGCGCCCGGATGACAGATTCCGCACGGAACCGCGGAGCACGGGCGTCGGTGACCGCGCCCGTACTGAATCATGGGCCTGAGAACCTGGCCCATTCCTGGGACCCGTCAGAACTGCAGCCTCAGCTAACTGCAGTGCCGCATTGCTCAAGCGCGGAGAGCGCAGGTTGTCTTGTCGCCGGCACAGCGGCTCTCCGCCCTCCGATCGCAGCTCATGATTGAGCGGTCCACAGGCGCCATTAAGGTGCAGTGAAGGTGGGGGAATATATGGCTCATTTGTTGAGAGAAAAAAAGAAAGAAAGAAAAGAAAGAAAGAAAGAAAGAAAAATAAATAAATAAAAATAAAAGAAAAGAAGAAGAAGAAGAAGAAGGGCTTATGGGAATTTTTTTTCAGCCCTAAAGGCTGATGTCACTTTTCTTTTGTTGAATACCGAAGGCTGCTTACCTTGTCGAAGTATGACAAATGGGCTATAGTGGTGGATTTTATTAAGAGCAAAACTAGCGAAGGTCATACATTTTACGTTGAAACTTACTTTGAATCTTTAACCGTGTACAATTATATATGACCTACCTAAATTCAAGAGGAGGCGATTTAGGGTTTTGAAAGCTGACGTCAAGGTCAACAAAAGTAGTTGGCAGCAGGTCACGATGATGTCAGTAGGGCTAAGGCGGATCTAGTCAACTTGGCAATTAGGCCACGCATCATGCGACGGTGGAAAGCATCAGGCGGTTATTCCATTAATTTTTATTTTTTTTCCTTCAGTTTGTTGTGATTAGCGACATGAATACAAATGTAGCCACCTAGCAAAAATTCGCTCACTTTAACTTCACTATTGAGGTGGGACGGGCTCAAATGAAGACGCGGGGCAAGTTGTAATTACAGGCAGACCTTGGTACTTTTATTGTGTTACTTGTTATTAATATGTTCACTCCACACATAGGAGAGTGGTTTTGTTGCAATGGCCCTCTGTCCGGTGGGCACCGAAACATTAACATTACAAACGAACACTCTATTTACGCCGGCCTCAAAAGAAGACCGGAGTTTCTATCTATTTGATTATAGGCAGGCGGTGAAATTTGAAGGGTGAGCAGGCGGGCCAATGGAATTGAAGAAGAAAAACAAACAAACAAACACACAAACAAGAGCTCAAACCATCCAATGACTCAAATTGCTAATGAAATGAACCATCCAACAACTCCAATGGAACGAGACTTGAACCATTAACCCCTAACTGCCCAACCATGCATATTTTGCATGATGTACAGATTTCATCCGTAGTTTCTCATCCGTCATGCACTTTTTGTAGTGTGATTTTTTTTTTACTAATTTTTTTATGGAAAGTTAGCTTCATGCATGTGTGATCTGATTGAAAAGGAAACAATTTCTGAAAAAGTTATGCCTCATTTTGTGTTGCAGTGTTTCACCCAAAATATTGAAGATTTTAGTCTAAAAGTGTTCCTGAAAAAATAAACTCATAGAATCAAGCATCCAAAAAATCTCCAAAAATCACTACACCTAGAGTACTACATTATAAACCATCACAACAACTTTCATCCACATATTGTCAATATCTTATTCGTAATCAAATTTCAAAATAAATTTTTATTTAATGTTTTAAAATTTGTAGAAAAAAATTAATGATAGCAATCATAGATCTAACCGTATGGATAGAATCTAAAATTCAAAATGTATAACTTTTATTCATACATCAAGTTCCAAATATTCATGTTAGTTGCATTTTATAATGCATCTCTACAAAACTGCCCAAACTGGACATAGGTGAGGACGTTTAGGGGTTAAGGTACGCCTACCTTATATTGGTTTTGGGTGCATTGTCAGTTATGGGTGCTTCTATCCTATACCACTGTTTTGACCATGCTCATGGAACTATAGGGAATACTTTCTCATAATGCATACCACTGAAAAGATTCTAAAATTCCCTCTTTAATTGTGTGCTCTTATATGACCCTTCATCAGGGACTGATGTGACTTTGCACAGGCAATTCTCCGCAAGCTCTTGTTGGAAAGAAAGCTCGCCTCCATTCCTCCGTCAAGGCTCTTCACGTACTAGAGAAGCTGCAGGGTTGTGCCGATTCGGCAGTATGGTGAGGTCACTGGCGAGCCCGTAGGGCGAGCCAGCTGGCCGAACCATACTGCCGAATCGGCACTACCCTGCAGCTTCTCTAGCGTTAAAGGACCGTATGTCCAATTCGGACCGTATGTCCGAATCGGCAGGCCTGGCCGATTATGACTGGCAGAATCGGCAGTCCACCTCAGCTGCCGATTCTGCCCAAAAAAAGGGCTCAAAAATTGGCCGAATTGGACATACGGTCCTTTAACGACGGAGCTCCACATTCCGATCGATCAAGCTTTCGGAATATTTGCTCCAACTCTATTGTACAGTACAATCCCATCCAGCAGCTGCGCCAATCCAGAATTCCATTCTTATAGCTTTACCGAGAGATTCATCACTACTTTCTAGTGTGTGTGTGTACATCAAGCTGTGAATTCGTTCTCAAGGTTAGAACTCTCCTCTAAATTCTCCTACTAGGTTTCCTAACATGCTTTTGGTTTGGATGCTCATCAAATTTTCCGCACTTTTGGTTCAGTGTTTTTCCTTCTGGCTATCAAAAAGCTCGTGTCACTTTCTTACACTCGCTCTTGGTAGCCAGAAGAAGAAACAGTGAGTGCCTGAAACAACTGGCTCTGTAATTAGAATGCTCATTGGACAATAATTTTATATTCGATCAATTCTTATCTTCAGGGAACACATGCATTTCAGCTTCTCAATTAGTATAATTCATTCCTGTCAATCAATTGTAACCCTAGTTGTGATGCCTTCGCTTTCGGAGCTCTGATGTTTGCTGTTGCAGTGAAGAAGAGGTCAAGTAGCTTGAATTTCGATCGATTTGTATCCTAGAGCTTCACCATTTCAACTGCAGTCTTGGTGTAACCCTAATGGTGATGCCTGGACAGCTTGTGCCCTAATTTTCGACAGGGAAGAAGAGCAGCACCATGTCGGCAGGAGAGGATCATGGTCCATTGAAGCAGGGAGAGCCAGTGGCGGAGCCGTTCTACTGGCCTCTGGATGCGACGTTGTTCGACCAAAAACGCGCAGCTCGGGAGAAGCTGCGAAAGTTCAACAGTACGGGCCTCTCGGATCTGCCCACCACGGAGCTCGAGGCGCAGCGCACCGTCATCTTGTCGGAGCTTTTCGGCAAAATCAACCACGAGAAGCCGCCCTTCATCGAACCCCCCTTCCAATGCGACTACGGCTTCAACATCGAGGTTAGTAGGGCACTCATCTCAACATCTTTGAACTCTTTTAGCAACCTTCAGCATCTTCACTTTGTAGAACTTGGAGAGCATGTTTCCTTCATGAATCAATGCGTTGTACCGTAACTCTTTTGTTTGATGTTGATCAACATATTTGACCTTTTAGCAACCATTAGCATCTTGACTTCTTAGAACTTACAACTTAGAACTTCTTAAAACTTCTTAGAACTTACAACAAACTTTGAGAGCATGTTTCCTTCATGAATTGATGCATTTTTACTCTCTTGTTAAATTTACTTAATACAATATTGATCAACATCTTTGAACTCTTTTAGCAACCTTCAGCATCTGCACTTTGTAGAACTTGGAGAGCATGTTTCCTTCATGAATCAATGCATTGTACTGCAACTCTTTTGTTAAATTGACTTTGATGTTGATCAACATACACAGGGCACCTTGACACATTCACCAGGTACGAAATGGTACAATTATGATGGTGAATTCTTGGTGAACACTTGCTAAATTGAAGTGGATGTTCAATTTAGCAAGTGTTCACCAAGAATTCTTGTACCATTTACTTGGCACTGAATCGGTCAAGGTTCCCTGTGATATTTGACCTTTTAGCAACCATTAGCATCTTGACTTCTTAGAACTTACAACAAACTTTGAGAGCATGTTTCCTTCATGGATTAATGCATTTTAACTCTCTTGTTAAATTTACTTGAATACAATATTGATCAACATCTTTGACCTTTTAGCAACCTTCAACATCTTCACTTTGTAGAACTTGGAGAGCATGTTTCCTTCATGAATCAATGCATTGTACTGTAACTCTTTTGTTAAATTGACTTTGATATTGATGAACATATTTGACCTTTTAGCAACCATTAGCATCTTGACTTCTTAGAACTTACAACAAACTTTGAGAGCATGTTTCCTTCATGAATCAATGCATTGTAACTCCCGTGTTAAATTTAGTCTAATATTGATCAAGCTAACCTTGATAGGTGGGCGCTGACTGCTACATGAACTTCGGGTGCTGCATTCTGGACTGTGCCAAAGTGACCATTGGCGACAACGTTATGTTCGGCCCCAACGTGCAGATCTACTGCCCCGGTCATCCCCTGGACCCTGTGATAAGAAACGGAGTGAATGGGCCGGAGTTTAAGTTGCCTGTCACGATTGGCAATGACGTTTGGATCGGTGGAGGTGCCATTCTTCTCCCGGGCGTGACTGTGGGTGATGGTGCCGTTGTGGGCGCGGGCTCTGTTGTGACGAAAGACGTGGAGCCCATGGTGGTGGTGGCTGGCAACCCTGCCAAACTGGTGAAACGCATTCAGAAGGGGGATTGGGGTGGCGTTGCTTCTCGCTACAAAAAATAGCACATGACAATTCTCATACGAAACTTGCATTCTTGCAATAGTGAGTTTCAGACAATAGTGAGTTTCAGACTTGGTAGAATGATACGCACTCCATGATGGAGATGTTTACAGGACAGTTTGGATGTGTTCCATGTCAAACTCGTTTTTCCATCTTCCCTACCTGCATAATGGCACTGGTTTCGTCTTTGGCTAGTCCTCTTGTTATTCTCCTTATAACATGATGATAACCACTCGGGGGTTCTCAAAGTTTCTCAACTGGTGAATGTTGTGATTGGCCAGTTCGTCCTGAAACCCGTGATTTTAATTGTTTAATCTCCTGTTGATTAACGAATTCGGTTGTCATTGATAGATTTCGTGTGTGCGCTCATGGCAGTGCTGCTCTGCAGGGTAATGGCACATAAGCAGAGAGCTCATCAGATTCTGCAATCAACTGTAAGCCAATGGACTAATCTTATCAGGAATTTTCCAATGAAACTTCTCCGTTTTTAACTGTTCGCTTGCCTTTAGAGTATTCCATGTCTCTACTGATCATATTCTCTTTACTGACATTAGGGGGTTTCAGAGCTCGTTTCAAAACTCTACGAAGGGGCTAAATACTTTGAGGAAAGAAGAATTGCGTTGTGCCCAATCTGACCATGAAACCACGATCTGCACTTGGAGGCAGTTAACTTATTAGTATAGTTCCCTTTCCTGAGAACCTGTGCACCTCTCTTTGTAACTACCGCGTGCAAGGATTCGTGACTAATCTCGGCCGAAAATTTTGGAACTTTTTACAGAGGATGACAATGCACGAATATCACCACCAGCCAAAAAAACCATACGTGGAGATGATGATGATGATGCTGTTTTGCTGTTATCGTAACGGGCAAGTCCAGTGGCGGCGATGGTGTGACCATAGCCATGTTACTCTTCGCTTTGTTCAGTCTTGCCATTGAGCAATTATTGACAACCTTATTTGCTGCCTGGTATTGCAAACGTGGTGCAACAGCAATTGCGGTTCAGGCAATCTTCTTCATGTCAACCCTAAATTCAGATCTCATGCTACAGGAAATGTAGTGAGTAAAATCCTGTGAACCGGACGAAGCTTTGTGCTCTCCATGCCCTTCCTGTGTGTTCAAACCGTTTCTGGGCTTCATCTGTTGGATCCAGAACTTCCAATATAGCCACCTTCAGGGCTTCAAAATGATGCAGGTACTCAACGTGAGCTCTGGCACCTGACCTCTTTATGCATGTGTCATCCCCCTTGTGTAATCCTTTTCCACAACCTCGTGTTGATTTTGGTTTTTGTCGCAATGACACTAATCTGAGTAAGTGCAGTTTTGTAAAAGTGTAGAAAGATCTCGTACCCAATGAAAATAAGACATGTGTTAAAAGAAATAATAGCATGTTGGGGCCCATTCTTATGTCTCGTCAAATTTTGATGAGTTCATAGGAATAGTGGCATTTGTAGATTGTTGAATAGGGTTTTGGATTATATTGGGGAGGATTACATGGAAAATGACATGAAAATTATACATTTCTAGAGAAACTTGCGATTAGCTGCTTGTTATGATTTGCACTTGTGAATCTTCGCTTGCAGGGTGTACAGAGAATCCTTTTGCAGAAAACAGGGAGCCCCCAATGTATGCGACAAAGGGGTCGCTGGATGAGCCAAAGCAAAGGAGGGGTACGAGTCAATGTCTTGTAATTCTATGTCATAGCTTTTTCTTGGAGGTAAATACTATGCATGCTGGAAGATTTATCCGTGATGTGGAAAATGTTTTTCTTTCGGTTGCCACGCAGGATTTGAAGTCCAAATTGGCTGAATTGATTCCGAAAGAGCAGGTACCTTCCAAATTCTTCATACCATAGCTACAAAAAGCTTTATAGTTACATGTTTCAGTTATTTCCGACTGTAGAATCTGAATTATATGAGATTCTTACTGCGCTTAGGTGATTTTGGAGTTCATATAACTAAGGCAAATGAACTTCTTCTTTTTTTAATTTTTTCTTTGCATTTTGCTTCTACAGGAACGTTTCAAGAAGATAAAGAAAGATTATGGAAAGATCTCTCTTGGTGATACCACAGTGGACATGGTAAGGAGAGCCCCAAGCTCCTTTGATAATATCCAATTATGTTGATGTGTTTTAGAGCTGTGAGACGAAACATGCTCTAGTTTGTAGGGAGGGTTTTTAACTGCGAGCCTAAACTCTGCTGGGATGTAGTGCATTGGTGGAATGCGTGGCATCAAAGGCATGCTCTGGGAGACGTCTTTGCTCGACGCTGATGAGGTTAGGACTTCTAATCCTTCTCAATGTTTTTCATTTTGGGAAACCATTCCTTGATGCATGTGATGAACATGGTCAGTGCCAACCTTGCAGGGTATTCGATTTAGGGGATTGTCAATACCCGAATGTCAGAAAAAGTTGCCTGGAGCAATTAAAGGAGGCGAGCCTTTGCCCGAAGGCTTGTTGTGGCTTTTGGTCACCGGCGAGGTCAGCTTCTGGTTTCCTTGAAATTTATTCACCCCTAAAGGACCAAGCGGCCCAACTTGGGCTTCATGAATTTTTAGCTCTTCTGAGTGGGACTTTCTTTGGTTCAAATTATTGTTCATTTTTTGACAAACACATGCAATGTTCTTCACTGATATAAATTTCGACTCTGCCTGAATTATACTTTTCACAATATGATCGATGAAACTGGTCATTTCAAAACGATGAAATCTCGGTCCTTTAGGGGTAAGAAAAAGTGAAATCTGCAACATTAGCAATGTCAAGCTCTGATTGTGGTTTTCCGGTGAGCGAAGGTCCCTACAAAGGAGCAAGTAGCTGGGGTAACCAAGGACTTCCAGAAGCGATCCAAGGTCCCAGGTACGCTAATGAATGTAAGCTTTCTCAAGCAGTTGATACTTGGGATTGAAGTCTCTGCTCTGGCTTGGCTCATTATAACACCAAGCACGATTTAAGTGGACTCTTGTGTTGATGTAAACAGGATTTGTTTTTGACGTTTTGAATAAGTTTCCAACGTCTGCACACCCCATGACCCAGCTTTCTGCAGGCATTCTGGCTCTCCAGGTCCATATCTCTACTTCTTACGTAAGTTTGTAATTGCTTTGTATCAGTCTTAAACATATTTAAGAATACCAAAAACGAATAATTTTCTATGGGGTAATGCAGACCCAGAGTGAATTTGCGAAGGCCTATGAAAGTGGGCTTCATAAAAGCAAGTAAGCAAGTTATTTATGAAACTTCCATCAGTATGATATAAGAGTGTGGAGAGAAACACTGCTTGTTACAGACTTGGAAGGGCTCTTGAAGTTAACTTGACTTGAGTCATGATCTTGATCTCAATTTTGTAGATATTGGCAGCCTGTATACGAGGATTCTATGAACTTGATGGCCCAGTTGCCAGAGGTTGCGGCATTCATTTATCGCAGGTATTTGCAACTCTGTAGCTATGGTGTATAGTGTAACTACACCTTCCCTGCAATTACTGTGGGGAGGAATTAGTGGAGTCCAATTATACTGGGAGTTGAGGTGTTTCCAAAAACTGAAGATATCTTCACATTATGGAGATTCTGAGCTTGTAGTAGAATTAGCGTGGCTCACAGAAAGTGGACGGACGACCATACATTTTTAAGATAAAAAGGCTTGCTGTGCTACAAAGAAATGATTTTATTGCAAATCGAATAGCATGAAAAGTTACATTTCTGATTCGCAGGGTGTACAAAGGTGGGAAGACAATACCGCCAGATCCGAAATTGGACTATGCAGCCAATTATGCCCACATGATGGGTTACACAGACAAGAAATTCCACGAGCTTATGCGACTCTACATAACCATTCACAGGTCTCACGGTGATAACCATTGATAGGGTATCTCTGTTCATCTATTATCCTACACGCTGAAGTCATTGCACTAGTAGAATTTTGGTTCTTTATAACTGGTCTTTTGTGACTTAAATGGTCCAAAACGACTTTTTTTCTGAAGAATTGAGTCACTAACGACCATGTATGTCACAAAGGACTAGTTGTAAAGGACCAAAATCCAGGCAGTCGTAGTTGGTTTTTTGAATTATAGCTTTTCACCTTTTGATTCTTTTGTTTAATGACCGAGACGCATATTGTTTGAATAGTGATCACGAGGGCGGCAATGTGAGTGCACACACCGTCCATCTGGTAATCAGCAAATCAGATCTCTCTCCCTCTCTCTAATTCCCTTGTTCTGAATGTTTTTCATGCTAATGGAGCTTACTACAAATTGGACTTTATATAACACAGGCTGATGCTGAATACGATGAGATTATTATTTTACCCTTTGTCTTTTCCAGGTGGGAAGTGCACTCTCTGATCCCTATCTATCGGTTGCAGCTGGAATGAACGGACTAGCTGGCCCACTTCATGGACTTGCAAACCAGGTCATAACCATCCATAGCTTTGTCACATTAAGGCACGTTTGTTTTTATGGGAAAAAGTACATGTCGGTTAAAGACCGCTTCTGTCGACCTCAAGTCATTCTTCTCATTATTGTCCTTGCTACCATTCACCAATTTCTACATAAATGCGGTCATAAATGTGGTCAAGGATGAGATCGCCGTCAGCGTGATATCACGGGAGCGTCACCGGCTGACACTACTGATAGAAACTGGACTTACTTTGACATGAGCTGACCAGTGATCTCAAAACTGGCTAAAATTAGCTGGATTTCTACCCAAAAAATGGGGCTGCTATACATACAAAGAAAGAAAATGATTTTTTTTTTGAAATGTAGCGAGAATGCTCATCATGAGATAAATATGTAGCAACTTCAAGAGGTGATATCCGCGGATATCA
Organism: Pohlia nutans; assembly: GCA_022496805.1. NCBI lineage: Eukaryota > Viridiplantae > Streptophyta > Bryopsida > Bryales > Mniaceae > Pohlia > Pohlia nutans. Next base: position 7,407,695 of record CM040102.1, read on the forward strand.
TCATGGTATCACCTTAATATATCAAGTGTATTGCCAGATATTATAGAGGTATCGTGAGTATTGTATGCACTGGGTAGCAAAAGTAGATACCATTTAACTTATGTGGGAGGTCGCATAATGTTCTAAATGTCATAAAGTGGTTCTGAGATCACTGGAGCTGACTGATGTTTCGAACATGACGTGGCATGAGCACAGGAGGTATTACGATGGATACAGGGTGTTGTGAAAGAGGTCGGAGCTGATGTCAGCACCGAGCAACTGAAGGAGTTTGTATGGAAGACCTTGAAGAGTGGCAAGGTGAGCAATACTGAGTGAGGAACTACTCTCTGAAGTCTATCTAGTGTGGGCCACTTTATTTCAAGAGATTTTTTACAGACCAATCATCTTGCATCCACCTATTCAGGCTTAACCCTTATAGGACAAATTCAATTGATCATATTGTGAAAAATATAATTCAGATGGGACCAAATTTTATATTACTAGAACTAGTGAAATCATTGCATGCGTTGGTAAAAAAACAAGCGGCTAGTCGAGAAGTCTCTGCCTTAGTATTTACCCGAAATTTATTTTTACGGCTTCTTTTTACTGTTCAAGTGCGTAACTCCTGGCAACTCCTCAAAAACGAAGCGTTTCCGTCTGGAAGGGCAGAGACAACAAATGAATTCGAACAAGAAAGAGAAGTCCAAATAGGACCTACTCAAAACTGTTGAAAAAAACATCATGACCATTCTGGTCACCGTGGACTCGTAGGGGTTAATGACAACACTATTATGACTCCTGTGTTTCAATGGTAGACAGAACACCCGGCTTATTTCAGAACCCACACTAAGTAGACTGAAGAGTGTACTAGTGCGGTTTAAGTTATGCTTCAGATTTTCTCTTTAGTTACATTGGGTGTATATTCTTTTCGAAGTAACTTTATAAGATTTTCGCAGCTAATGAGCCATACATCAATTAATAGTAGTTTGCTTGGAGAAACGTTCCATCACTATCTTGGAATTGAGTAAGTTATACATTCGTTGATTATGGGGACAGGTGGTGCCAGGTTACGGGCATGCAGTATTGCGGAAAACTGACCCTAGATATCAATGTCAGCGTGAATTCGCCCTGAAGCATCTTCCAAATGACCCCTTGTTCAAAATGGTACTTACTGACCTTACTCTAAAAAACAGATCTCTTTTGGAATTCATGTTTGGCAATTGAATGCTGTGTGTGTCCAATGCTATTGTACTACATTGTTTATTTCAATTACTACAAAGCGCACAATAAAATTTATTTTCAAAGTTTTAATGACAAAGAAGACACTCCTCTCAGAATCCAAAAAAAACAATTAGTGCAATACAAAACAATTAGTTCGTCTTGCAGTAATTGAAATAAACAGTGTAGTTTGTCGTTTTCTCTGAAACCAATCCACCACTGAGATACAACCCATTTTTGCATTGATACATAAATCCGAGATAGAGGTACATGGTTGTCAAAACTTCATGTTTACTTTATGGGGATGGCTGTGCATGCAGGTATCTAAGATATATGAGGTCGTCCCACCAATACTCTTAGAAACTGGCAAGGTATATGGCAGCCTGTTTTTCACCTCAACAATGATGTCATTCGTTCATTCTAGATCTCCCTCCAGGGTGGATTTATGTTTCTATTCGCTTCTTTTAACTCTACTATTAGCTTCCAAAGTGGACTTTCTATTTTTCACTTGGGGTTAAAGATAGTAATTCCAACATAACTGCTCTGGAAACAGGTCAAGAATCCATGGCCGAACGTGGATGCTCACAGTGGAGTTCTGCTTCAATATTATGGAATGAAGGAGGAGAAGTAAGTTTCTTTTTCTCCCTCTAAAGGACCAAGGATTCGTAATTTTAAAATCACAAATTCTGCTTTAAAAAAAACCATGACGCCCAATTCCGGCTTCTGGGATTAAGTGGTAATTTATTACCCCTGCCAAGTAAAGACAAGCCTCATAAAACTGAACTTTTTCTTATCTGTTTTGGGGTGCACCAAGTTTCAAAATGTGCGGTGAATTGATGTGCAGCTACTACACGGTGTTGTTTGGAGTTTCTCGAACTATGGGCGTACTTTCACAAGTAAGTTTTGCATTCTCTTCAAGTAAGTATCTGCAACCAAATGATGATACAGTTTGAACTCTTTTTTTATCATCACATTCTAGTATCTGCATGATATATTTGATGTTGTGTACACGTGCAATTGGAAAATTCCCACATTTCATGTTCTGAACTTTGACTGCCAAAGATGTGACATAATAGAGTTTGAGTGTACAGTTGTCCCTCTCTATTATGACATGTTTGGGAAGCCAGGCATGGATTAGTCACAAAAATAACTTGCCACATGTGTATTTCTTGAAACAATAGAGTTAACCAAAAAGTCAGCTCAAAGAGGAAAGTTTTAGCAAACTCCTCTTGAACTCCTCTTGAACTCATATTGAAATATAAATAGACCGAAAACTAGTTCATGATGAGTTGGGAGACAATCTAAAGCAAGCCACTGTCATTATTCTCCTCACCACACCTTCTACCAAACCTCCAAGCCCATGGCCCACAAAGGGACAATCTATGACACGACACTATTCAACCCAAGTATAGCTCAAAAGAGAGGTTAGAAGTAGAGCAAAAAGGGAGGTTAGATGGGCTTCTTTTCGGTTAACTCTAATAATATCGTCATATTATGGAGTGTCTTTGTGTGGAGGCTAGACTGTATTTGCACTGTGTGAAATTTGCAGCTCATATGGGATCGAGCATTAGGCCTGCCAATCGAGAGACCCAAGAGTTTGACCTTTGGCTGGATTGAAAACTATTGCAAAAAGAAGGCGAAGTAGATGGACACATGAGTAGCAGCAACCAAGGATAGCAATTTGAAGGTATGGTTCGGAAAGGCATATATGGCAGGTTACAAGCCAAAAGAAATGATGCTTTTTTTCCTCCAGGCAAATGGATCGTGGAGGAAAAAAAACACACACTCAATTCAAGACATGAGAAAAAGCATAATGTAACGAATAAGACTTCATGGCCACGCAATATCTAAGGTAGAAATACCATAATAAGGTGTTTTGCATCGTAGAAATGGGACTTCTTTTTCCTAGATAGAGAATAAAGAGATATTGTTTGTCAAATAGAATTTTTTTTACAATTTTTCAAAGTGAAAAGTTTGTCATTTGAACCCTTAATTGTGCCCAAGGCTTTAGAAATGGGACTTCTTTTTCTAGAAATAGAGAACAAGAACTTATGAATCTTGAGACTTTGATTCCATATTTGTTTGCCACATGGAAAATTTTCTACAATTTTTCAAAGTAAACAATTTGTCAAACTCTTACTTGTGCCCTTGACTTATCTTAAATTGATAATGGGTTGACCTTAGATAGATATATGGGCTGCTCCACCGGTCTATCCAATATATAGCAAACACAAGTAGCCAATTGGTTGACACTAATCTCCAAAATAGTGATTTAAGATCATTCTACAACACGGTTTCAGTGACACGGTTGTCTCAGTTCATGGTATTTCTACTTTAGTATCATATCATATCTTGTGAATGCCATCAACAAGATACACAATATTTGAAGCTCTCCACACACTGCATGATTCAATATTTTTTTCTTAAACCATTACAGCGGCAAGTCTTGACCGTATACCCTGGCAGATAATTTGACATCACTCCATATAACTCTATTGTTGGAATTGATCAGATCCAATTGAGAAATTTCATGAATTTCAGGAATTGTCCATGTCCCTTTTTTGTGAGCAAGACCTTTTGATATGGGTAGGCCTTATGAGCAAAATTTCAAAACTTATTCATATACTATCTAAATAATATGTACTTTAGTGTGTCGATATCATCGCAAAAATCAGAACAATGTCAACATGATAAAAAAAACTCCATTTTGATAAGCAAAACCACTCAAAGCCACGAGAAAGGTTTCCTTCCTTTAATTGTTATATTCATTTAATTGGGAATTTCTGTCATATTAGGACTCTTTGAAATCTACAATTGGCATAAATTCAGTGGGAAATTCTATACTAATTGTAGATTTTAAAGAGTCCCAATATGACAAAAATTCCCAATTAAACGAATATGGCGATACTTAATTCCTGCAATCTTTCAAGAAACTTCAAATTGGTGTCTTCATTGTGCCTTGAGTATCATTAGAGTACCCATATGAAGAAGCAGCTGAAATGCAGTGACCACATAAAATTGTAACTTTGATTCAAATCTTGAATATACAAAACTACTACTTGAGGTGTTTGACCATGCACTCCAAAAGACCACATAAAATTGCAACTTTGATCCAAATCTTGAATCTACAAAACTACTACTTGAGGTGTTTGACCATGCACTCTAAAAGAAGAGGCGGAAGAGGAAGTGTAAACCACTCCAATATTCATTTCTTGGTGGCCTAATTCTTGACAATTTGCAAAGTGCGTGTGAATGTCACTTTTAAAAGTGACAACTTGTAAGCTTGCACTTATTTCTAAGCAATTGAAATTGGTGTAAGCATATCCAAACCAAAGGGAGCACTACTAGAAAACTGTGACCACTTTAGCAGATTTTCAGCAGATTTCTGTTAAAGAGGGTACCGGCGGTCACTAATTGACTTGTTCAACACTTTTCTGTAAAGGAGTGAATAGAACCGACGTCATTGCTGTTGACCATGGCGCCCTTCTTCAGAGGTACCTTTGTTCTCAAAATTCGTGAATATATCTGCTGACATGGCATTGGAAAGGGTCGATAGTTGTTCACGGTCATTTTTAGGCATTGTAGTTAATGCACTTACATGATACTCATTACTTTTACTTCAGTCTTTTATGATTTATTGAGTTACTGTTGACTTTACCTTCCTTCTGTTTTACGCTTTGTAAACCCCCCATTGTGAATATCGATTTCTGCAGTAAATTGTGTAGGTCACTCACGGTAATTTCTTTTTAACGGTTTCAGGTTTTAGCTTCTCCTTCTTCTCAGCACACCTCACATTCCACTTTAGCAGGTGAAATAATAGATTTTCCCCTTACCCTATATAATGAAAAAATTACATCTGTCTTTACACTTTCAGATATTGTATTCTTCTGTAATTACATCCTAGTAACTGACGGTATATAAAACTCTGGTTTCATTAACCCTTGAAGGTCTGGATTCAACATATGCAACTGATTCGTTATAAATTGCCAATTGAGTCACGAAAATAGAGTGGATGTTCAAATCAACATTGTAAATGTCAATGTCAAGATAACATATGGACGGACAGATTCTTTAAGTTTTATTATAAATAATTTTAAATTTATTTAGAAAGGTTTTCACTTGTAATTTTATTAAAAATAAAAAATAACACAATATATTTATAGAATATTGTAATGAAAATGGAAAAACTTGCAGTACAAGATTGTGTGGTTTCCATTATTTGATTTTAGGGATTCTGGAAATTCATGTTTAACCCCTCATGGTCCTCAACTCTTTTGTAAAAATCAAATCACTATAATTTGCATGCTTGAAATATCACATTGCATGATTCGTAATTTTTTTATAGATAGTCATGAACATTTAGAAGGTATGACAAAATGTTCAACTTCACTGTAAGATATTTTGAATATTCACACATTTTACCAAGTTCACTAGGTAAACATTAAAAATAAATATAATTGTGTCAAATTTAATATCAAAAAATATATTTAAGGTAGGAAATAGATTTAACTATTAGGACTACAAAATTGAAAGTGAAGAAATTAAAAGATACCTATGATGGGAGCATTTTTAGAAATGCCTTTGTACTTTGGGCACTCATAATTCTAATTTCTCAACGGTGATTTTTTTTCAAATAAAGTCTATTTTCCAATCCCAATGCTCTATAGTGTATCATATCTTAACTTATACATCTAATGGAAACACCAACCACAATAAAGCTTCAATACAGAAGAAAGGACTGTTTGACCAAAAATCAAGGGTAATTTGGTTGATTGGTCTTTTATAGGTTCAGGACTAACTTTTTGTGAACTAATATTGTAACAACACATAAACCACTTCTGTAAATTTTTGGGAAAAAGGCTAGTTCTCAGCTTGACAATCCATTTCGTACAAATGTCAACTACCACAAGAATCAAGAACTCAATTTGATAAATGAATAATAACACAGATTATTATAGTTAAGGGCTGCGTCAGGATTCATTCATTGTCCAGTATTTAGACACCATCGCGTCTTTACGTTACTGCGGTCCTGAATACAAAAAACAGGTACTTCATAATCTCCAAGATACTCTCATATGCTCACTACAAGAAACTAAGTTTCTCAGACATAACATTGGAATTTCAATTACATCGTTCCATTTCAAAAGTGTCACATACCACAGCATGGGGCTTTTACGATATGAACAGAATTACCTAGAATGTTCATACCCATCCCAATTTTTCTTACAATTATTATTTTCTCCATGAACTGTCTCAGGAGCTGTTACAACATATCTTACTCAATGTGATATTAACATACTAATCACATTACAGTCCTGCATATCTGTATTCACCTTCCTCTTCTGATGACTCACCAATATCTCTGTCAAACACTACAGCCTCTTCTTCCACTACTGCATTGATAATCTCATTGAGTTGAATATTCCTACCTGTTGGGAGGGGATCTGGGTTTCTCTCTGGGATTGATTCTGGAACTCGTAGTCCTTCAAAATCATAATTAGACCCCATGGAAAACATAGGGTGTTCATCGGGATCCTCCATTTCATTGTCAATTCTCCATCCTCGAACCTCTGTTCGCAAGACCACCTTCCATCCTGGCTCGTCTTCTTCATCTGAAAAGAACACTTGGTCACAATGTACCGGGAATGAAAAGGATTCGTAGCCAAATGGTACCATATTGTTAAAATTTGCTAGAGTGAAACCCCACTCATCTTTTCTCACGGTTGCACTCCTTCCCCTGTAGTTAGCCTTCACCCACTTGCAAACCAAAAGAACCGTACAATGCCGCCCATAATTTAACTCCACAATCTCTAGAATTTGGCCAATGTATTCCAAATTCGCCTCAACAAGATTCTCATCGTGCCTCCCTGATCTACAGGGCCGGCGAAAAAATGCAGCAACTCCTGAGTCACAGGTTTTGGTGATGGTCTCTTCCGCACTTTTTACTCTGTAGTGGTAACCGTAAGCATACATGCTTTTAAACCGCTGAGCTTGTAGTGACGGTGGTCTAGAGGTATCATCAACTTCATCTGGAATTTCAATTCCCTGCTCCTTTTTCTCTTCGATGTCCATGCGCAGCCACTCTGGAAATGTTGGCAACTCTGCCAACTCCACTGGATATGGTGCTCCCCTCTTCCCATTTCGTTGTGGATGTCGGCTTCGGAATTCTGCTCGAGCCTGGTTCCTCTCCACCCATAAACCTTCGTACCTCCTTTAGCACACCACACCAAATCAGAATGCAAGCCTCTCATTGATTATTTTCATTAGGGTTCACTGTTCTTCAATATAAAACATGTTTGGAAATATGACAGTTCACAGCTCTAAGCCATGGCTTCACAGTTTCATCTTGTATTTCTACTAGCACATTGATTTACGGTCGGGCACAACATCATACGTTTTTTCTATCAATACTCTCTGTAAAGTTCAACAAACAAGTGGAACTTGTACCATTCTGGATAATAAACCAACTTTGAAAAAGAATATTTGAAATGTTGCATGATTCAACATGAAGATCAGATTAAACATTCTACTTTTACATCACAGAACTATTGCGTACCGATTATACAATACCGAGTATATCCTTGAAAAATCTTTTGCAAAGAGTCAATGATGTCTTGCATTTTATCATCAAATAAGTAACGAGTCATACACAAACTTCAAGCAATCTGGACTGCATGACCTCAATAGTTGCTGTGAATTTTCTATATCAAATATATCATTCAGGAATGAAATTGTACTTCTCATAACCGCTTGAACACTCTATGTTACACATTATAAAGACAACATCAAGTTCCCTGTAATATATATAAAAATGTAGACGTATTTTTCAGACTAATTTTTATTCATTTAAGTAAATAATTACTTTGCTCTCTTTTACCACACCGTACATACCATTACTGTAGTCACCAAAATTTGACATAACATTTCCCACACTTCAAACAACAAGGACCTCGGAATATTATACACATAGTTCTCAATCAATCTGAAGAAGTCATGTCAGAAGAGTACTACTTTCCAAGATTTTCAATACATTCCCAGCCTTCCACTTCCCTCGGTGCCTTGTTGTTGCCTGTCACCCTAGTCACCTTCAGATATTGCACTCAAATCTTTAACTATTACGATAGTTACCTTGAGGTTACGAGTTCTTCATTACCGTACCAGCAAGGCAGGGTAGGCATAATATAATTCCCCCAAACAAAGCCGAAAAAATAAATAAATTTATCAAGTATTTTGTCGAAATCAAAAAAGATGAAGTCAACAAAAATTGTAGACAAATAAAAAAGGAAAACGTGTAGCTGCTAGTCAATTCAATGTTTGTTATTAATAGCCGAATGTTTAATGATTATTCTTGGAAGTGCCGACCCCTACTTTTCAAACTTTAATTAATTATTCGACATGAAAGTGCCGACCCTGCCTACCTACTACAGTATACAAGACAGGCCTTGAATTGCAACTATTACTAATTCGTTACTCTACCTGTAATGTAGAGTCGGCCTAAAATTATTCCCAGAATTATTGCCTAATACAATTTAACCCCTAATCGACCAACTGTCCTAACTAGGATACTTCACTGTCAGTGTATGTTCTCATGGTGTCTATTTTTAAGTTTCATTTTTTCATTAGATCAGGCGACATTAATATACCACAACAAAATAGGGGACTCTACTTTTATTACTGAAATTAGCATATCAAGTAGAAGATATGGAACAAAATATGTTTACAATATAGGATGGGCAATGTGGACATGGCTCTGAAAAACCTCACAAATCATTATTTTTCAACTCCAACCTCAGAATCTTGTTACAGGTTACCAAGAGAGTGCATGGTGAAATTTTCATAGACATTGACCATACACATTATCTAGTTATTGCGGTTGACGTGAAAAGCTTGAAATTACAATTTTCTTAAGCTTCACAGCCCGTCTTCGAAGGCATGGGAAACATTGCTCCATTGGTTAAATAAACTCTTATACTTTATGTCTATGCTGTGGGTTGTATTTCTATCGACAGGAAAAAACATATTCACATTCAAATGAATTCAAAGAGTTTATATTTTGTGCACAAACATGAGAACGCGTCGTCCTTTAACCCCTAAAGGTCCTCACCTCTTCTGTAAAAGTCAAAGCACTACAATTTGCATACTTCTAATACCGCATTGCATGATTTATATATTTATTCATAGATAGTCATCAACATTATGAAGGTATGACAAAATTTTCAACATGACTGGAAGATATTTTAAATATTTACAAATTTTATCATGTACACAATGTAATAATTCAGAATAAAAATATTTTTGTTACATTTTATATTATAAAAAAATATTAAAGTAGAAAACAGTTATATTCACAAGGAAGAAAAAATTGAAAATGAAGAAATTAAAAGAGACCTATGATTGGAGCATTTTTAGAAATCACTTTGTACTTTGGGCACTCAAAATTCAAATTTCGCAATGGGGAATTTATTTAAAATGAAGTATATTTTCCAATCCCAATGGTCAAAACATGTATCATATGTTACCTTAAACATCTACTGAAAACATCAACCACAATAAAGTTATAGTACTTCAGTTTTTTGGCATTCAACCAAAAATCAAACATAATATTGTTGATTGGGCATTTAGAGGTTAAGGGTTAATTTATTCGTCATATATGTTGTCTAACACAACAATCACAAATTCAGCACAAACTTTAGACTCTAAACAAGACCAAACGTTGTACCACTGAATTACTTGAATGTGATTTATCCATCCATGATCCAGCCTACAATTCAGTTCTGACTGTGCTGACCACCACTTCCGTAACTTTTAATGATTATTTGACATGACAATACATCGGAGCCACTGTTGTATCTATTTTTCAGGGTAAATACTACAGTACTTCTGTTTCAAGGATTTGTACAATTACAAATTACATTACTTCTGTTTCAATGCATACTTCTTCATATGATATAAACTCCTGTAGACAACACACTCACACTGCACTTCAGAATTTAACCCTCACACAACAAAGCCAGCCCCACGAGTTTGTTTAGTTTATAGGAAAATCTTGTTCATAACTTCTATTCCATTGCACCAACTGAGTATTTTAAAATGCCATTCGAGCACCTTACTGAGATCAATACTTCTTCAAAATATAGCCCAAGTAAATTAAAAACAATATCGTGCTTAGAATGAACTATATAACAGATTTGGTGTGGTCTCTATAAAACTTTTGTCGTTTAAAGCTTGAAGTTCAAAGGGGGCATTACCTAAAAATTTAACCTCTTCAGGGATTAGGATTAAATACAGTATGCCACCAGAATCATTATAGCGCTCAAACAGAGTCTCCCATATCTATCACATGTAGCCAAGCCCTACCTTCCTCACATTCATCATTTTTATACAGAGGATGACTGACATGTAATACTGGACGTCCCTGACTGGGGGACATTCTTTCAAAGTTTCAATCAATAGACAAACATAGCAGAGTTATTCTTACTGGCGATAGGGTTCGATGTGGGCTGAGTTGTCCAAGACAAAAGCGTGCATTGTACTCCTGAGCTCCTCTGACAAAATCTTAGGCTTTCCCTTCCCCTCCAAAATCTCGTCAACCATTGTTGGTTCTTCCTTGTCGTCCCAAATTCTGCGCGTCGTGACATTGTACTCTGACATATATTCTGTAATAAACCCCAAGGCTTGCTCAACTTGGTAACCCTGAGCAATACTGCCTTCTGGTTTTGCAAGGTTCCTCACAAAGCCCTTCACAGATTTAAAATATCTCTCAAATGGATACATCCATCTGGTATGGACAGGTCCGCATAGAAAAAGCTCTTGCACTAGATGATACGGCAAATGTGACATTATGTCAAAGAAAGATGGGGGCATTTCCTTTTCCAGCATGCACATCGTTTCAGCGCAATCCGCAAGCATTTGATCTTTTTCTTCACCATTCACTGTCTTCGCACAAAGCTTTCTAAATACCCGGCTCAATCGAATGACTGCCCCTGCAAGCGCCTTGTTAGAGACTTTCCTGAAACACAATGGTAAAATCTGTTGCATTAAGATGTGGTAATCGTGTGATTTTAGACCACTGAGTTTCCCTTTGCTAATTTTTGTGTGTAGCGCTGCAACATAATTGGTTGGAGTCCTTAAATTCTTTAGCACTTGCAGCACCTTTGCCCTATCTGTTGCAGACAAAACATATGAGGCATCTGGCATGAAAAAACGATCTCGGTTTGGGCCTGTTGTTTGTAAATGCAAATGTGGTCGAATTCCATGGGCTTGCATGTCAGCTCTTACGGATGGGCTGTCCTTCTCTCCAAATGCCGTCCGTAGTATGTTTTCGGAGATGTTTTTTTCACAGTGCATCACGTCCAGGACATGACGCACTGGTAAGTCCTGTACAATTTAAATTGTTAGATCAATCATTCCTCACATCTAAATATACCCATTATCATCCACCTCGTCACATTTTGGCTCTAGATATAAGGTAGAGGGCTCCAAAACCAACACGATTATAATCTCAAAACAACTTAGAACTTTCATTAATCGAGGGACATAGCATGACGATGGTCATAGGTGGGTTATCATTTTCATCAATATTCCAGCAGAGGTCCATGACGTCTCTAGAAAACCATTCCACAATAATTCCATGGCCTAGATTCATGTGCAATTACAACCCCATTGGTTTTATAGCACACTACCTTAAATACACTTTCTGATTAGTATTTTCCTGATTACATTACCTAACTATATCCCCTACCAGTCCATGGATATGGTAGTAATTTCAAAGCCATTGTATTAGTTCCTTTTGGATTACAGTGTACCCAAAAATTATAACCATCCAGGGAGCTCTCAGTTTACACATTTAATGTTCGCAAATCAGTTTGTTTGGGACATCAATTCCTTACACATCACAATTAAGGCTTTACTGTTTTCTGTTGTTCATAATACTTCATGTTTGATGATCATAACAAAGCTTCAATGTGCACGTCAAGTCTAACCCTTTTCCCCCATTCTTCTGACAACACTTAAACTACACTCCTATATACATTGTAGTTCTCAGTATTTGTTAAAATATACGTGTTTATACTCATATCACCTTAACTCCAACCCGTCACATCGTCCAGATACTAGATCACTAACGAATTCAAAACCTTCGCACATTCTCTTCAATGATTGGATGAAACTCATCCAATTTTTTTTCTTACTTCACCAAGATGTTGTCCGATCTAATCGCTTGACTTGGTCATACTGTAGTACTCATTTTTTGAATAACACAATTGTGGTAAAATGTCAAGTCATGGACCTAGACAAAATAGAAATATTGAAATTATGTTTATAATCAAATTTAGAATAAATACCAGGATTTTAACTTTCAAGTTTTATAATTAAATGTTGGTGATATTATTTGTTAATCATACCAAAAAGATGGAATCTACATCTTTGACGGTCGAATCTGTCATTTGTATATAATTTACAAAATATTCTTCTACAAAGTAGTTTATCATGCTTTTTCTCAATGTGTTAGTTCCAAGGACACCCTGGTACATTCAGGGGTTAACCCTTAAACGTCCCATGGGGATAGTATATACGTTGTCGTATAGTTAAGATTTTACTATCAATAAGAAACTCTAAATTGGGATCTTAATAGCTCACTAGAACCGCATTGATTTAAATTTTAACTTCTCTTTTGAACTCTAACTCATTAAAGGTATGGATTCATTCCAAATACAACTAAAATACATCATATTCTACTGGTCGCAACTGCACGTTCAGACCTTTAGGGGTTATGTCAAATCATATAAACCCGTGAAAAAAATTATGCTGGCTCGGAGGATATACTTCTGGGAAGTTAATTTACTCAAGACTATTGATTTACAATCGCAATCACCCTATTTAGTGTAAATCAAACCTTACCTTGCATAGCTAGCATGAGAAAAAAAATCCTTCAATACTAGACATTTGTGAATTATATATTTTTATATATAAATGAAAAAAAAAAAGGACTAATTTAGAATCACCCGTTGGCTCTGACCACCAAACACTATCTATTTTGATCTGCAGTATTAAAAGCTCAAACAGATGATTTGAATGCTCACATGTGTGTACACTACTTTCTTTATCTTCTCTAGTACTTTATTACTGTTCTATTATAAGAAATTGTGAATTAGGAAATATTTGCTACACTTAAAAAGTGGATTCCTGTTAGATAATTATAAGCTTTGCAAATACTATAGATTTTTTCTCTCGACAACTCCAATTTACCAAAAACATTGATTCCAATACTATTGAAAAAATCGAAACTTGACCACTGTAGAGTCTTAAAAAATTTGTCACCATAAATAACTAATAACATGTTTTTGGAAATTAGTGTATCTAACTCTAATCAACCTATTTAGTGTAGTTTGGGTCTTTCTTCAAAAGAGCATCAATACGTTCCTTTCCTGAAAAGCTTTACTACATACATAAATTATCACAAATCTCATTCGTAACTAAGTACTATGGGTTGCTACTACTCATTTGTCTTCAGACAACATTGGTAAATGCCATATGTGACATCGTTTTTAATGATTCCACATAGGCTAACATATCAGCAAATTGCATTTCAGCCTTACTGCACTTTTTCCACAGATGTGACATTATTTTACATGGATCTCAACCAGAAGAAATAACAAGTAGAACACCTCTTACAGTTACATATGTACACATTGAAATTAATCTATTGTAAGGCTTGCATTTTTAAAATGGGTTTTTTGACATATTTCAGCACAATAACATGATGGTGAATGACAGTTTTAAGTATTAGTTGAAAAAGTGAGACCTACATCATGATTTACCAGAATCAGTATAATAAAAGAATGGAAACCATACCATCTCATAGAGCATGTCAGTCCAATTTCAATACAAATAATATTAATTTTATTTGTGTAAATGTAGGATTATCAGTTAAATTTCTATACATAGTTAACCTTGCAAAAAAAAAAACATAGTGAAAAAGAATAAACACGATAAATTTGACTGTACAAATGTCAACTTCATGTCAATCTTTACAGCTTTGCTTTTTACATCAACTGCAGTTTCTGTCAATATTCATCTAACATTTTATAACAAAGCTTAAGTATCACTGTAGAATTGTGACCTTACATGATAACATTGAGTTTACATACAAGAACAGAAAGGCGGCTTCCGTTGACACTCGGAATTCCTTGTTCCTACCATTAATTTTCCTTGGACAACAGTGTATTAGACCATGCTTGATATCGTATACACTATTCCATCATACCCTATCAAATCAGGACAGTTCATTCAAGTATATCATCACTTCTTCTATCCATATATATGATATTTACATGGATCTCAACCACAATGAACAACAACTTTGAACTCCGCATAATATAATGGTAATGAGGTCATCAGAGCAAAGACAGTACCTTCCAATAGGGAAGGTCAAATAAAATACTCCGTCGCTTCACGCCGTGATATTTGACAGGATCATCGCCGGCATTTTCCACTCCCCCACCTTCAAGATATTTGGTTCGTTTTGTACCCCATTGTAGAATTTCATCCCCGGTGGGTCTTTCTGGAGCCCCGTCCCACTCCTCCTGATTATTGAATGCACCTTTTGCTCTACGGTACCTGTGATCGACATCTAGGTATCTTCGAGCCCCCAGAAATATCATCTTGTTCAAAAGTTGGGCATGCTCTGCACATGTTTCGGGACCACAAAGCGGACAACCCTTGTAGCCATGGACCTGTTGTCCTGACAGAAGTCCATAGGCTGGAAAATCGTTGACAGTCCAAATTAACATGGCTCGAAGAGTAAATCGTCGGGATCCTTCCGGCATTGACATATTAATAGCTGGGACACCTTCCCATAGTTGCAGCATATCACGAACTATAGGAGCTAGATACACATCTATGTTCTCCGCAGTAGGAGATTTAGGGCCAGGAATAAGTAACGCTAAGGAAATAAAAAATTTCTTTGTTAGGAGCCATGGAGGGAGATTATATATTGTTATCAGAAGCACCCAAGTAGAGTGCTTGATTGCATTATTCTTGTAAGGAATAATTCCATCACCAACAAGCCCGAGACGAAGATTGGTTTGAACCTCAGCAAATTCTGGCTCGTTTTCATCAATACTCTTCCATTGCTTGCTATCAGCAACTGACCTCATTTTCTGCCCTTGCGATTTGTGAGAATGGTACCATGTCATATGTTTAGCAACTTCTGGACATTTAAACATTCTCTGTAGGTGTCTAATGACATCGAAGTATCGGGCTACACGCTGAGGCACATTGTTCGACCCTGGTATATATCGTACTTGTTGGCATGTCGGACATTCTTCCAGGTCTGCATTGACGCCTTGGTACAGCACATGGCCGTCTGGGCAACAATGCACCTGCTCATGTTTCAACCCTAACTTCATGAGGAGGGATTTAACCTCATATGAGGTTCTAGGGAAATTATTAGATGTTGGTAACAAGTCCCCAGCTATCCATTTGAGGAGGGCGTCCAAAAATGTGTGAGGCACCGAGTATAATGTGCATAGGGAAAACAATACAATTGCACATTGCAAACGGTTCTGAGAGCTTCCCTCATATACTGACTTAGTTGACTCACTAATCAGGTGCTCCAAGTTGGCCTCATCAAATTCTCTTTCGTTCTCAACACCACCCTCATCCATAGCAACTTCGTCACCTCCATTCGTGGTGTTGATGTGAATGTCATCTATATGAGCAAATGCATCGCGTGCCATGTTCTCCACGTCCACGGTTGTCCTCTGTGGCCAGGTGAATTTCCCCTCTCCATCACCACGTCTTCGTTGTCTGTAGTGCTCTCCCTCCCTCCGTCGGACTCTAGATGGTCCACGAACATTTTCTCCATCTATCGTCTGTAAAATAATAATAGAAAGCATATAGAATTTAAAAATAATTCTTGTACCTTAATAAACAAATATACAATAAGGTCTTTGAGAAAAATATTTAATACCACATGAATATGTACTTCAGTAACAGATGAACATTTAATTTACTAAGAAATGAAAACGCAACTCTAGTTTCGTCATACTAACTACACTGCTCTATTACCATGGTTTCTAAGTGGTAAACAACATTTTTACCTTCAGTATGTTTACTTACCATTACTGGGTACAGGAGGTATGGATCTCGTCCATATGTAGTGTGGTGCCTTGCCACGGTATCGCATTTTTTAATTCGAGCTCCCCTACATCGGTTGCATGCACATGGGTATTCCGGTAAGCCCAAGCGTTGAGCTATTGAGCGCTCAATGTGGTACGCTGCGCATAGCCTTCGTCGCATCGTGCACCCCTTCTCCAAGCACCGGATACCTTTGAGATTTCACGGCCCTTTAAATCAAAAACAAAAAAAACAGTGTTGTAAATTAGAAATGAAGTACGTGTTTAGGGTATAACAATCGACGACGGAACGCCCATTGCTATAGAGATCCAGCCATTTTGTTCCTCAGTTGCAAATGTACATACCATGTGAGTAATTAATAATACATTCAAATGATATATAAGTCATTTAATACACTCTAAATCAAGCGGAACTTACTGTGTTCAGGACAAAAAATACAAAATGCTGTAGCACCCACAGAAGTTGAATCGCTCATTGCAAAAGAAGCACAAGTGACTCTGCTGATTGATTGGAAATCAGGAAAAGTGTCACTTTAAATTGTCTGATGTGACGAATCCGATTGACAAGCACTAATCTAAATTATTTGTTGTGACAGCCTGGACATTTGAGCACCTCTAACGGCAGTCAGAAACACTCAAATCAAGTGCTACTGTTGTCCCATACCAACTAAGAATTGTATATAGACAATACATATAGTACCTTTGTACTAGTAGAACTCATTACTTCAGAGGCTAATTGTAACTTTGATAACTGTTTATTACTGCCGGTTATAAGCATTGTACAGGACTTACCTAATGCATAGAACCACGGACCATGATGCGCATGAAACGTATCTCAAATTCATTAAAAAGAAAGGCCCATTGCAAACAAAAGACACATGTTCGGCAGTACTTCACCGACAGGTTGCACATTCCCTGCGAACTGACTACCGTTTCCTAAGCTCTCCAAAACTACGTCCCTTAGTATCATAGGAGTTTGCAACTCCGCATTCCAGAAGTCCATCCTCCACATGTTTGGTACTCAGGAATGCTGTCGTGTGAGCGGTGAGCAGTGAGCGGTAACTCCATAGTTTTTTTGGAGACTATGTTCAGTGAAACAGGCCCTATAACCGCGGTCCGAAGATGAATTTTGGAAAATGTTTCCGGCTCAATTCACATAAAAGACCCTATTTCCGTGGCTATAAGGTAATTGTTTGGTGGGAGTTCCCACCCGAGAGGTGCATACCAATTAGGTGGTTTAGAATCTACATTGAATGTTGATGTTGGGTACATAGGAAATTAGACACAACAAAGAACGAAACATTGAAATATCATGTCACTTAATGTAGGCATTGTCAGAGTCACAGTCAGTGGATACAAATAATGCATTGGAATACAAGCGTGGATACGGGCCTATTTTGGACAATATGTAAATAGAATTTCCAACTGGTAGAAATGGCAGAAATACATATACATTTGAAAATTGTCAGTATAGTCAACTGTAATCCGAAGAGTCACTAGAACTAGGAGAACTACTAGAGGAGAAACAAACCTTTGCATCCAAATCTAGGAACCTATGCACTCCGAATCCAACTCTCCTTGACTTTGATTGTATACCACTAGAGCTTTCGGGAGGTTCTTCTACAAAGGCATGAGCTAATGGGTGTATATAGCAAGGTAGAATGAATGAATCATCGGGACTTTTGATATCCTCCAATAGACCTCGAATTCCACGGACCCTTGTACTTCTACATCATTGAAGGAAGTAGTGCATCAGAAATTAGAAAAGACGTTCCGTAATTGTCAATGAAGAGAGGATAGAAGACAGAAGATAGTAGTAGTGAAGTAAATGAAGCAAGAATTGAGTTAAACTTACTTACAGAATCTTGGCCGTTTGACCTTCACGGCAGGGACATCGTCGTCGTTGATGGCAAGAGAAGGTGCCCTCTTGATATTAGATGGAGAAGGGGAAATCTTAGGGTCCATGAGTGCCTCAAGCACTCCTTTGAAGATATCGGAGTTGGGCTCTAGGGCAATGATATGGCGTCCAGTCAGGCGACAAGCATAAATGGAGGCTCCTGCAAAGTAGATCCAGTGCATAGTAATTCAGAATGACTCCATGCAGTATAAGTGATGCCAGAATCAAATTTTCTCTAGTGTACACTCACCAGTAGATGCATTCTAATCCAGTACCACATCTCGAAGGTTAGAGGAAGCTTCGATGAGGACTTGCAGAAATCGGGGATCCTTCTCACGAGCACCCCTCCACGGAATACTCCCATTCATCAATTGGCTTTTGGAAGTGGTGAAATTGTGTAGGAGATCATCAGCTTCTAAATCAATCTCTGCGTCCTGCACTTCAAGAATGATTCGCAGCACAAATTTGGACTGAACTAGAGTGTCCTTGATGCTCTCCTAGACAAATAACAATACCCAAAAGCGTCGTGTTTGCATTGGCATAGTTGAAATGGAATTCTTAAAATGATACAAGAAATCATGATGGGTGGAAGAAATTAATGAATAATGGAGAAGGATGTAGGGGAGGTGACAAAGTCATTACCGTGCACGCAGGATCTCTAAAGGAGGTGAGTCGAAGCTTATTAATGCCCCACCAACCCTTGTACATATTGTAGCTATATTCAGTAGCCCAACCAAGCACATCATTGCGTATAGAAGGACTCTCAAGAAGGAACATTAAGATAGCTCCATTATCGAACAAGTGTTGCACGGCATAGGCAAACAGGATCTCCACAAAGTCGTCAACATTGGTCTTGTTCCAGTTGGGAACTGTAGTGGACGGATTAGAAATGCCAGGGACAGGAAGGTTGTCCAGGATATCCGCAATGAGCATATCCAGGCATGCATCGGGATTCACCACGCCACCTAACTTGCGAGATTTTGATTTCCCCACCTGGAAGCAATTAAAACCGAGGTATTCAAGGTTAGAAACAATTTAGTGCAAACATTCCCAATATATGAAGAAACAATTATGACATCTGAATACAAAATTATGGAAAAGACCTTCTTAGCAAACTCTAGAATTTGAGTCCACGGAGCTGGTGTCAAGTCGCTCTTGAGCTTCAACTCCCCAAGCGAGATGAGGGACTTGTTGAGAACTAGAGCTTGGGAGTGGATGCCGCGGTTGCGAGCACCGAGGGAACACTGAGCAACAACCTGGGACGGCAAAAAATTCAATGAAGACACAAAGGGTTGGAAGTTTGATCGGTTAGCATTGGCGATCTCTGCAGAAGGTACCTGTACTGGAGCAACTGCGACGGGGGGTGGGGCTGCATCTCAAGGCTTTGGCTTGGACTTC
Source organism: Pohlia nutans (assembly GCA_022496805.1). Taxonomy (NCBI): domain Eukaryota; kingdom Viridiplantae; phylum Streptophyta; class Bryopsida; order Bryales; family Mniaceae; genus Pohlia; species Pohlia nutans. The sequence goes on from CM040102.1 coordinate 7,427,324, forward strand.
TTGGAAGAGTCAGCGGCAGCATGTGATTCGGAAGCCTTTCTCTTACCCCGCTTGCCTTTCTCAGGCTTTGCTACAGTGGGCTCTGGTGTTGTATGAAATAATTGAGAGGTCGGGATGAAGCCTCAAGAACTCCTCAAATTCTGAGTTTCTCTGAATCCGGTGCTTATTCCAAGTGTCCATAAGATCCTCGGAAACATCCATAGAAGCGCCATGGTCATAAGCAATGGAAACATAGAAACATCGATCACCACCCCTATAGCCAGACCAAAAATCTTGCTCAAGCCTCTTTATGTCCGACTGAAGAATCGACCTGACTAGAGGAAGAGCAACCATCCTGCATAGAGGAATTAGAAGCTGATACTTCTTTGTTTCAGGCAAAAAGAGAAGACTCTGGATTACAGCATTTGAATTCAGTTTATGTTTCCTTTGAAATTGGACCTCAGTGTCATCAATTGACAATCCATCATCGCCTTGGGAATCGTCCCGACATCCATCGTGTGGTAGGGCTTCATCAGAATCCTGTAGTTTTATGCATCACATTAGTCTTTGACACATATTACCAAGACATATACAACCGTTGTAGAGAGAAAGAAAAATCGCAACTAACGTGGGGGAGGGAATTGAGCCTGCCGGTACCGTGAGGCTCTCAGAAGGCGAGAACTCGACTAAGTGGGAAAGAAATGGCAGTTGAAGGAGTATTAATTCCAATTCAAAAACAACATTCAAAAAGCTTCCGCATGCTGCCCCTGGAGCTCCAAGTACCCTCTTGGTACCGAGAGGTCGAATTGGGCACAATTTGCAACATTGCCCACTACACGCGAAGCCACTGTTTTTTGCAATTTTCGACTGCAATTTTTGGAATTTTGGGGCGTGTAATATACCATTGGAAAGGTATTTTCAATACCTTTCCAACGGTATATTACACGCCCCAAAATTCTAAAAATTGTAGTCAGAAATTGCAAAAGAAGCTAACAGCCCTATAATACCCTCCAAGACAGCCCTACGATCTTGTTCTTGTAGTAATCTGATGGCGAAATTGGTCACTTAAACCTTCTCGGTACCGAGAGACCAATTTCAGTGTGATTCCAAAGTTCTTTAAAGACAAGCCTCCGACTGCAATTTTTGGAATTTTTGGGCGTGTAATATACCATTGGAAAGGTATTTTCAATACCTTTCCAACGGTATATTACACGCCCCAAAATTCTAAAAATTGTAGTCAGAAATTGCAAAAGAAGCTAACAACCCTATGATACCCTCCAAGACAGCCCTACGATCGTGTTCTTGTAGTAATCTGATGGCGAAATAGGTCACTTAGACCTTCTCGGTACCGAGAGACCAATTTCAGTGTGATTCCAAAGTTCTCTAAAGACAAGCCTCCAAAATTTATACTTTAGAAGCTGTCCAGAACTCTGAGGGAGGCAACACACAATCGCTATCAAGGGAATGAGGTCCTTCTCTGTACCGAGAGAGTTGTTTGTGGCATAGTTTTGGGCTTCAAGTGCCAAATACACGATGGCGACAAGGGTCCTCAGTACCCTCTTGGTACCCAGAGACCCCATCCAGTCCAATCATGAACTTCGATGGACATGCCGAGAGGTCCCTCTCGGTACCGAGGGGCTCGAATGGCCTTATTCCCGAACCCTAGACTGCCAGCATCAGCATAAGCAATCAAATTTGAAAACTCTGCTTTAGCTCTCGTCTTACAATTCTGGAAGTATAAAACCATCAATTCTGAAATTCTCAAAGCATCAAAGCATCAACTCTGAAATTCTCAAAGCATCAACTCTGAAATTCTCAAAGCATCAAAACATCAATTCTTTGGGTATAATCTATTGTATTACATTCTTTGGGTATAATCTATTGTGAAAAATTTATTTTTAGTTACTGAATGGTTCATCTGACTTGCAATTAACAAAATTTTCATTTTGTCTCGAGGTCAATAATGCAAATCCCGAGGTCGATAATGCTCGAGATCAAGCAGGCAGGCAGATGCCCATTCAACCCAAGTGAATACAAAGGGATTACGAGGCAGTGAGTACTAACAGATGTGAGGCCCTAAACCCTTGAGGCCCACTTCATAATTTTGGACATCGACCCTCTCCGTACTGAGAGACCAACTGAAAGCCGACAAACTTCGAAAAAAGTAACGATTCTAGGCGCTACATTTTTTAGTTCCATTTGGAAGTGGTAACAACTCCTCTGGAATTGGATCTCTTATCAATTTTTATTTTATGAATCGTTCTTCTCCCACCCTTCAGAGCTTTCATGCCGCTGCAATTTGTTTTCTAGAGCATCATCATCCTTTCGCATGAGTATAATTTTGGCCCATAAAACCATGGTTGCTGACACCTTCCTTTAGAGTATTAGTACGTTTCATTATTTTTCTGATACTAATTTCACTTCTCCTTATGGAAAATTTGACTCCAGAAGGCTCACCTCGTTCTCCTAACACTTGTTAAGCGCTTCATACAGCTGCAATTTACTCTTCAGACCATCACCGTCGTTCAGTATGAATGGAATTTTTGGAGCTTATTAACTATTTTAGAGCTATTAAGCAACAAAGATCAATCATGGTTGCTAACAACTCACTTTAGAAAGTATCACTATATTTTTATTATTCACTAGATCTAAGTTTCTGGGGCATTGTGAACAGTATCATTGAACAGCAAATCACGATGTTGCTTACAGTGCCATATTGAATCTGCGCAAATACTCGAGAATTCAAGAATCAGGAAAATCAGGTTCATTCATGGGTTTTATGTCTTGAAAATTATGTGATGTACCAGAGCTATCTTTGTACATTAGCCGAGACAAGTGCATAAGATAAGTATATTTTCTTGTTCGATCCTGACATCAAGTTCGATAATGTTATTCAAAAAAAAGTAACGTGGTCCCTCTCGGTACCGAGGGGCTCTCTCAACATGACAGGTCCAGAATCTAATATCAGTAAAATTAGTGAAGAACATTGCATGTGTTGATCAAATTTGAACAAAAGAAAGTCCACATAGAACCTACTCAAAACATAAGGCTCAACTGGGCTTTCTTGTCAAACCACATGTCCTTCCTCGGGGTCCTCACACACTTATTATGCCGTTGTAAAGATCATAAAACCCCGTTGCAATCATTTTGTACCAATCAGATCTCATGGAACGAGTACGTCACTGACCTCGGGATTATTACTTGCAAAAAACCAACCGATCGAATGCGAAGTCAAGCGGGACCGGGGACTGTTTACAAGATTAGATTCTCGTTGTGAATGATTCATGAGTGGACCAACTCTCATCATCCCAGAAAATAAGTGGAAGCTTACTTACACTATTTCAGATTCCCATGAAAAAGGAATTCAATCAGAGCCACTGGCTCACAAGAATAATGTGCCACATTATTTACCTGAGCATGAGAATTTTGTAACAGTCAACTTAACCTATAATAAGACATTTTACAAAAGCTGGGGTATACCAGAGTACACCAGAGTACCTCCTCGGTACCGAGAGACCTCACTCTGCACTTTCATTTGCAACTGGCCCTAACTCGCAACTGTAGTTACTGATGATTAATTCTCAAAAGAAAGCTGAGGCTTAAGTCAATTGATTGGACCAGTGTTACGTTGTACAGAGGAGTGGAGAATTGGCAATCGGAGTGACTACATAAGTGTTCGTGTCTGTCAGTTCTGTATACTCCGACACATTGGGAAACATCTCGTTTTCCGTTTTGTTACAATACATCTGGAAACATCTCGTTTCCTTGTTCGATTGATTTCTATCAAAGCTCGTTCATCTCATGACTATCAAAGTGCAGAGGAGAATTCTAACACAGATTTAATTTGCAGAGATTAATTTGTATGGTGGAGAATCAGAGTGATTTCATTGTCCCTAGATGAAAATTTCAAATTTCAAAGGCACTTCTTTTCATTTCAGTGCCAAATTGAGACCAGAAAGTTGAGGTTGACCACAGAATTGCAGCCAAAATCTAGGAGAAAAATAAAATAAAATACATGCTATGACATCCAATCAACGTCGTGAGAATTATTTTTAAGGGAAGGTTGGACACAAGATGTCTTAAATGGTGTTCACCTACCCAGCAAAATTAAAGTCAGCACTGATACAGTCCCTATACTTTGTTGCATGTCGGTAGCAATGATACTAACGATCACTCTACTTGGTTGGGCGGATCCATTTAGCAGCAGTCACTATTTACAAACGGAACACTCACCTTTCTGGATGACATACAGAAGAAAGCTGAGCTCAAGCTCCTTAAGTCACTCCCTCGGCAATGCTCCTTAACACCCTTTTGCAATGGGACCACAGTTTAGTTACAATTAGAAACTAAGTTTACATGGCAATGACACAATAGTCCCAAAATGCATAGAATACAAATGTCATTCCTTCATTACTTAAAAAAATGGATCTAAATAAAAAATTCTTTTTCGATTCAGTTTTCAAAAGGGTGCTCCATTGCAGTGCTCTATTATGCTATGATAACATTGGACTAGAGATTGCTGTGAATATAGAGTAACTTGTTGATTGTAATTCGTTTAATCAAACCTCAAAGGCATAGATAGTGAGGTACTTAGTTCACGTTTTAACACATTGCAAATCTATCCTCTTTCTAATTATCATATTATATGTCAAATATGAAATATTTTCAATTCATTAGTTATTATAGAGATATATCATTCGTATTATGTTGATTCCGGCACACCTCCCAAAATCCAGCAATACCACTTGACAATTTCTCAGCTACCTGCTTGCACCTACCCCAACTTCAAAGAAATGGCGACCAAAGCACTTGGAAAGCGTGTTTAGTGGGCCAATTGTAAGCACATGTATTATTTATTCACTGTCGTTTGTGGTTTACATTCTGAGACCGATACATTCATGCACGCTGCTAGTTTTAGTTTCAATGAAGTGAAGCGTGTTTTAGAGAGTGGGTTGTTGACCCACCTTATCTCCTAGGATACCAAGTTCTGATTTTGGATTCTCTGTAAGCGCCTCTTGATTTATTAATGCAGTAGTGAAACTAAAAGGGCCACTACAATTTTCTGCACTCATTTTCTGTTCATTATGGAACGACTTCAATCCATAACAGTGTTGAGGGCTAACTAAATATTGTATGTAATCCGCTCTGATTTTCACAATATACTGGAAATGTATTGGCATTTGCAATTATTTATTACTCATAAGATATCACCCAACCATATTTCCACGGTTATAGGTCAACTAAATTCCACGGAAATAGGTCACATAATTTTACTATAATTAGATGAATATTCGAATATTTACTAATTTAAGAAAGTTTGACTAAGCTTGACCTACTTTTTGTGCTCAAAAGTCCTGATTTTACCGCTCATCGCTCACCGCTCACCGCTCAAGGCTCACGCGATAGCTTCGTCCGTTTGGTACTCTCACTATCATCGTCAGAGTAATTTGTAGTACTGGTTTCAGGATTTGCCAATGCTATCTGACGGTTTCTGTTTTCTGGATTGTCACATAAGCATAAAGCATAATGGAAAGTGGGTACAGATCTGGGCTCGTGTCTACATGCCAAACGTTTCTTCCTAATTCTGCAATCCAAAGTCAATCCCTGTCGAGGTGCCGGAAGCCTGCAGTTGCAATGCGGCTTTCGTACCCAACGTTGTACTATACACTTGATACATTTGCAGTCCTCACAAACATGGCCATGATTTCCAAACAAGTACATTCGTCTGACTAATGGGCACGAGGTGAACCTGTACAAACAATATAGGAGCTCGGAAGTACTATTGGATTCTTCAGTCATTTTGAAATATGCTGTAATATTGGCAGGAGGGTGTTGAGCTTGAACCTGTGAATCGCAGCTTCTCTGATGGGGAGGTCGATTTCGTCGTGGAAAGACAAGTGTTGACAATTATCACATACACCGTGCATAGAGTACTTGAAAATATAACTGCATGATCAACGGAATGCATCATTAACACTTAAAAACTCCATAATGTTGAATCCGGAAAATAATTTATTAGGAACAGTATTGCAATCAGTGGAAGTGAAGCCCAGTTGTTGAAATAACCTCAACCCCCAGTTCCGATGTCACTGAGAAACCATATGTGTCAATGCTAATGCGACAGTTTTATTGTAATGTGATCAACCCACCCCGCTATATTACATTGTACATCACAACACACTAACATGACTCAGTCACACACACGACACATGTCTGTATATCACGCATACAATATCCAACCTCTTTAGCAAAATATAATAAGAGAATTTAAATACTACAACTCCATAATTCAGGGTATACTGTTTGTTGAATGCAGACATAAGCCCACTGTGGTTTGTTCACGAAAATGTTTTTGAGTTAACTATAACTTCCCTAAACGTTGGTGAAACAATCGATTGTAGTTCAAAGTTATGTATTTGCACAAAACATTCATACCATAACCCAAAAACTTAAAAAAGTAAGTGACTTACACTGTATTTTAGTTGCTTTATAACGAACTTAACCCAAATAACTTATAGCTCGGAGAGAAAACTAAAAAATCATCTGGCCTCGTTCCTCAGCCTGCACGTCAAACAAAAAATATGTTAGTACATAGTCGGTACATGCATACCGTTGCGCGAGAACTCAGATACCGAGTGTACTAAGTTATTATGAGGAGTTTTGGGAGATGTAGTCACAGACACAGTTTTCAAACTATACGATCACGAAAAAACATATTCATCAGAATATTACTCCAATTGCGTAAGAACATGCAACGAGGCTGGTGGATTTCATTGGCACATGTAAAATAATTGCAGTAGTCCTCAAATTGGGACATTCAGACTTCTTGATTCGGGTAGATTAAACGTAGTAGGTTTCTCATGCTAGTCTTACAGAATTGTGTCTGAGTCACAGATATTGTATGAACCCAATTCTATGAGAGAACATCACGTACGCTTAACAGTAGACGTTCGTCCCTGAGTGTCTAAGCGGATGAGAACGCTAAATTGTATATGGTAGCCTTTCTCTCTAACTATTTTAATGGTGGGGGATTTCGGAACTCAATCATCTCATTGTTATATTTGTGGAAAGACTGAAAGAACTCAATTATTGTTTTGGGGCTGATTGTTTCTGTAGAATTCAGTTATTGCAGGACTAGAGCAAATTAATATTATTCACTAGATTTGCCTCTTACAATGAAACGACTTCTGCCTGTATGAAAAGGCAGTGGACATTATCAGTATATAGACCCTCGAAAATTGCGCATAAATGTAATACACGTGATTTCTAGATATACAACAAATAGTATATTCAAAGCCTGTGAGGTGGTCTAAAAATCCCACATACTGTAATAACTAGACATTTTGTGTGACTAACGTGCTTTTCAGTGGTGGAATTGCCCATTTTATAGTAAATTGTGGCTATATTGGAGAAAAAATTGTACTGTTAATTATCTAAGTTGTTATGTTCATAGAATCCAGTAGTCCTCACCCCCAATGATAAATAGAGGAGCTCATTGTATGTAACAAAAGGTAGGATGGAAACACCAAATTTTAATTATACTAGTAATTAAAAATTCAGGAGTTGTGGGGCTAGACAGCACAGAGTATGAACAACATGACAACCTTCAATCAAATCGCGGGGGTACTCATACTTAGCAAACGGTATTAACAAGACAATCTGCATACAACTCCACCAATCTTTATTATTATGTTACATTGAAGGAGCAGGTTGTGCATTAAACCATTGCAATCAAGGTGTCACTTCAGAGAGGATTATACGGTTCCCAACTATAATTTGCCTCAATGCAGCGTATTTAGAGAGTGAGGTTGTAGAGGCTCACCTGGGTTTACATATGCTGGTTTCAACAGAGTATCTCTCTCTCTTCACAAGAACGTAATGTTTCCGTAAGCAAGGGAGTTGCATGTAGCAAGCCACCGGACAGAATTGACGAGCACCGTCAATTGTGCCAAAATTGAGTGATTAGCAGAGACTACCACGGAGAAACTTGCAGCATGCCGATTCCGAACGACTACAATGTGGTCCGCCTAAAAACCATTGCAGAAAACCACAGCGCATTCAGAGAGAGCTAAACTACAAAAACTCAGTGTGAGCACGGAACACCATGGCAAAGTTGATGTACGACGTCTGAACGTAGACAAGCGAAGCTCTTTGTGTGGGAACTTTCACTGTCAGGAATTAAGACGCTGCTGTTGAAGCGGCGGAAGGATGGTCATGCTGTTTTCCTGTGCGCATTTTTTGCATAACCTGTCGAGCCGCCATCCTATGCACATACCCTCAAATTTAATGATGGCTTGTTTTATTCTCTGACTCATGCTTGAAATCGCTACAGTTAGAGCACATGTTGTCTTTAGCGTAGAAGGATTTAGTAACCTTCACGCAGATGAGGTGGGTTTACCTATGTGTAGTTGCTAAACGTGGCACATGGCCATATCCTGTAGAAATCTGGAACTGGGCTAATTTCCTATGAATCCGCTAACTCCTACGTACCGTAGATGTAAATTAGGCAGTGTATGCGTGATATATTGTATTTCCAATGGCGACGGTAAGTTTCCTCGACTAACGTGCCTCCATGAAGAAATTCAGTGGACATTTGGATGAATGTCGTTCATGTTAGACAGCTTCGTACAGTCTTCTAGAAACTTGTTTACTTTGTGCATTGAGTCACAGGCCATTTGCGAAGTACCCGCCTGATGTAGTTCTGGCCACTACGTGTTTCTAGTTAGAGCGTTGTTTGAGCAATTTTTTGTGTGCTCTGTCTAAGCATTGAAAGGACTGCACATGTAGGTATGAAGCCTTGAACAAAAAGGCGTTGCTGGACATTGTAATTTATTAATTTTTTTAACTTTCTAATGCAATGAGCATCTACATATTGTTATTTACACCATATTAGGAAACATCATTCAAACATATTTGGAATTGTTTTTATAGAAAAAAAGTGATTTGTGTGACACAACATGGGTTGAATTGATATAAAAAATATATAAACAAGATAATTTGAAAGAGAAAAATAAAAATAGAGATCATATAAAAAATGTAAAGATATTTAACTCCTAAATGTCCTCACATATTCTAAAAAAGTCAAATCACTACAATTTGCATACTTGAAATATCAAATTAGATGATTTATAATTTTTCATTAATAGTCATTAGCACTATGAAGGTATGACAAAAATTTCAACATGATTAGAAGATATTTTGAATATTCACAAATTTTATTATGTAAACAAGATAAAAATTCAAAATAAATATATTTTTGTCAAATTCACAAAGCATTACAAGATAAAAATTCAAAAATTCGAAATAAATAAAAATTCAAAATACATATATTTTTATCAAATTCATAAAGCATCACAAGATTCACAAGAAGTGATGAATTTTAGAGATGATCATACACTTTAGGCATTAAACAAATCTATATAAAATTTCCATCTGCCATTAATCTATTCACAAAGAATATGTTTTTGTTTAAGTAAAATATTTTTTGGATTAAATTATAGATTATTTATATTAAATAAGGTAAAAAATACAATTTAAATATATTGAGTCACAGTGATGGGCTCGAGTAAGACAGACAGAGGGGTGAGAGTGAGACAGGGAGTGAACCTCAGTCGCCAGTCACTCGAACCCCTCTTCCTACGTGGACCCCTGAAACCCTGAAATTTTCACTTGATTTTTCGCCCCCCTTGCGTACGTGGACCTTTCGTTATCGCCTACGTGGACCCCTTCAGTCATTTTTCCTGAAAATCCCCCTGCATACGTGGACCCCCTCAAATATTTGTTTTTCCTGAAATCCAGGGCCCCGCGTTTCCCGGCCACCACCAAAAACGAATTTTGACTCCAAAGTTCATTTCAGGGGTGTCTCGGAAAACACGGGGGTCCCTGGATTTAAAAGGAAATTTGGGGGGGTACACGTAAGCAATTGTGAATTTCCGGCCCGGAAAACACGGGGTCCCTGGATTTAACCCCTAAACGTCCTCACCTATGTCCAGTTTGGGCAGTTTTGCAAAGATGCATTATAAAATGCAACTATCATGAATATTTGAAACTTGATGTATGAATAAAAGTTATACATTTTGAATTTTAGATTCTATCCATACGGTTAGATCTATGATTGCTATCATTAATTTTTTTCTACAAATTTTGAAACATTAAATCAAAAATTATTTTGAAATTTGATTATGAATAAGATATTGATAGTCTATTGATGAAATTTGTTGTGATGGGTTATAATGTAGTATTCTAGGTGTAGTGATTTTTGGAGATTTTTTGGATGCTTGATTTTATGAGTTTATTTTTTCAAGAACACTTTGAGACTAAAATCTTCAATATTTTGGATGAAACACTGCAACACAAAATGAGGCATAACTTTTTTAGAAATTGTTTTCTTTTCAATTGGATCACATAGACATGAAGCTAACTTTCCATAAAAAATTCAGTAAAAAGATCACACCACAAAAGTGCATGATGGATGAGAAACTACGGATGAAATTTGTACATCATGCAAAATATGCATGGTTGGGCAGTTAGGGGTTAAAAGGAAATTTGGGGGGGAGGGGTACACGTAAGCAATTGTGGATTTCAGGGAAATTGTGGATTTCAGGATTCTGAGGGGGTCCACGTGGGCGGTGATGGGGCGCTGAGGTGGATTGTGAGGGGGTTCCAATGCGACTCGATGGGACTGGATGGGCTCACTCTCTCTGTCCCTTGTCACGAGCAAGTGCTGAGTTTCAGCGAGGGCTCGTGAGAGGAGGACCGTCGATCAAGATAAACGGTCCAGATGCGGGGAGATTTACTATAGACCGAGCGCTGTCACTCCCGACCACCAAGCTTGTGCAGAATCCGTCGGCCAAACTGTTCATCTTTTCTGTTGGCTCGTGTTCATCATCAAGAAATTGCAAGGGATTGATGCAATACTAATTTTCACACTTGACAGTACAAGATTGACGTAGTACTGCATCAATACTGTTAGCAATACTATATCAATACTGTACTCATTGCCAACAATATTGGTACACTTACAGTACTGCCAACAGTATTGATTCAGTACTGCATCAATCTTATACTGTCAAGTGTGAAAGTTAGTATTGATGCAGTATTGCATCAATCCCTTTGCAATTTCCTGATGATCTTCTTCGACTGTTCATCGTTCTGGACGATTTTGGACATACTATTTGGGTGAATTGTAACATGTACAAGATTTGAACATACATTGGATTTGAAAGAGTGAATTGAGGAGTTTGAGTTAGAAATTAAGCCCTAAAGGACCAAGAAGTTCAAATGGGGTCTGATGTTTCTTTTAGCACTTTTGAGTAGATTCTAAATGGACTTCTTTTTTTCGAACAAATTTGTTCTTTGACCAACCCATGCAATGTTGTTCACTAGTTCCGGAGATTTTTAATTTGGTCCCATCTAAATTGTATTTTTCACAATAAGATCAATTGAATTTGTCATTTTAAAACCATGGATCCTTTGTCCTTTACTTCATAATGACAATGACCCAATGCCCACCAAGGCTACTACTCTCTTCTATCAAGAATAGTCACTCTAGTGACCAATAGTTGTAAGTAAAAGTAACTACTATCTAGTTGGAAGGGTAGTTGTTGGATATAACTTGGAGTTTGTTTGGTCGGTGATCTTCAAGTCATAAGTTCAATAGTTTTTTGGTGGAGGACGCAATATTAAGGCTTTCAAGGCTCCTTGCCTTTCACGTCCGACCTTTTGTTCTTTTTGGAGTCCCCCGCATTTAATTTTGTCGGGCTTCTTTGGCTTTGGCTTCTTGGGCCTTGTGTCCTTCTTTGACTTGTGGATCTCGGGAGTTTTCCCGTTGTTGTTTTCTCTCTTTCCAACCCAAAGCGGATTTTTTGGTGAAAGACGCAATATTAGAGTTGGATGGGCTTGGTTCGATTCCTGATGAGTTCATTTCAGCATTGTTGTTATATACATGATTTTGTGTTGCTAGTGAATTTTCATGGGCAAGAAAGTTTGTACTAATCAATCGGCCCCATTTTATCTATTTAAGACATGCTTTTATTTTGCTAACAATAAACAGTGGTCTTAACTACTACCCTGCCTTTTGGTTTAATTATTCAAGGGCGGTTTAGGTTTAGTGAGAGTGGTTGGTTATTCTCAATTTTTCTTTTATGTAGGATAATTGATGTAGCATAGTGTATAGAAATGGCGTTTATTCTTTAAAATTTGTTTTTAATGAAGGTGTCTGGCGGGTTAAATTTGTTTTCTAGGAATTTTATAGAAGGGGTGTGTATCGTTCCTCTAACTCCATCAATGATGACTTTGAGGGGTTTAATTTTCCATTTTTGATTAATGATGCTATTAATTAATGGTTGGTATTTTTGGATTTATTGCCGATTTTTTATTGAGAGAATATAGTTTTGCAATAAATGAATTTGATAAATTGTATGGTGAGATTGTCTTCTAGATGTAGTGATATATAATTTTGACCAATGTCCCTTTGCCCGGTGGACATTGGCTCATTGTTAAAATGAACAAACACTTTATTCACGCCGGCTTCGAAAAAGAACTGAAGTTTCTATCTATCTATCTATCTATCTATCTATCTATCTATCTATCTATTTTTAATTTTGGCATTGTAGTGACATCTTTGTGGTCCACATGTGCAAGGAAGAAGCCTAGGGGGTATTGTGTTTTTTTGTGGGTTGTAGTTGAAGGTGCCTCCTTCATAAGGATGTAGCATCATGATTTTTGTATCATTAGTATCAATTGTCTTAGTTCCCATACTCTTTATCATGACTTTTAAGTCTAAGAGTATGTATGTGATGTTGGTTACATTTGAGGAGAACATGTAGTCATGTATTCTGCATCTCAACTGTTGCATATGGGGCATGTGATAGATAGGAATCTTTCTATATTAAAGAATTTTTGTTTTCTAGCAATTCCCATGTATTGTCCAATGCAAAATTTTAAGAGACTTGTTTATAAAACTTCAATTGTAGAAATGTAAAGGATATTGTAAGGTTTGGATGTCATTTATAATAAACTAATACACATTGAGGTTTCAAGGAAGTTACAAAGTGATTCGTCCAAATAAATATCAGAGCAATTGAACCATCGCAAAGTCTAAATAATTGGGTCCTTTGAAATTTTGGGTAAAAATATAAGATAAGGAAGACATTCAAATACATATATATATATATATATATATACATATATATATATATATATATATATATATATATATATATATATATATATATATATACATTTGACCATATGTATGATGTTTGAATATTAATTAAAGTGAACATGCGCCAGCTTCAAAGCCTTAATATTGCGTCCTCCACCAAAAAACTATTGAACTTATGACTTGAAGATCACTGACCAAACAAACTCCAAGTTATATCCAACAAAATACCCTTCCAACTAGATAGTAGTTACTTTTGCTTACAACTATTGGTCACTAGAGTGACTATTCTTGATAGAAGAGAGTAGTAGCCTTGGTGGGCATTGGGTCATTGTCATTACGAATAGACACTTTATTCACGCAAACCTCAAAAGAGTCCCCACAATTTTTCATGAGTTGTTATGAAAATGCTCTTCAATTATGTGAAAGGTTCCACCAATTTTTACATTTGGTCTTTAAATGGTTGGTATGAGATTTGAAAAAGAAATGAAAGGCTAGACCCTAAGATATCGGTACCGTCAAATTTGTTTGAACCCGTAAAGGACAAAGGATCCATGGTTTTAAAATGACAAATTCAATTGATCTTATTGTGAAAAATACAATTTAGATGGGACCAAATTAAAAATCTCCAGAACTAGTGAACAACATTGCATGGGTTGGTCAAAGAACAAATTTGTTTGAAAAAAAGAAGTCCATTTAGAATCTACTCAAAAGTGCTAAAAGAAACATCAGACCCCGTTTGAACTTCTTGGTCCTTTAGGGCTTAATTTCTAACTCAAACTCCTCAATTCACTCTTTCAAATCCAATGTATGTTCAAATCTTGTACATGTTACAATTCACCCAAATAGTATGTCCAAAATTGGTGTTATCAGTTCAAACGTCGTCCAGAAAGATGAACAGTCGAAGAAGATGAACACGAGCCAACAGAAAAGATGAACAGTTTGGCCGACGGATTCTGCACAAGCTTGGTGGTCGGGAGTAACAGCGCCCGGTCTACAGTAAATCTCCCCGCATTTGGACCGTTTATCTCGATCGACGGTCCTCCTCTCTGAAACTCAGCACTCCGCGTCACTGAGGCGCACAAACTTTGAGCAGCTCAGTTGCCGGCTACGGCGATCTCAGCCGTTCCTTGACTCAATCTGATCTAGCGGATGCCATTGTCCGAGCTTGCAAGTTTGAGTGGGGAACGGGCACAGTCTATACACGGCGCATGAAAATTTCTGACATACACATGTACACGCTGGTGGATGGGAACGCGGGAACATGGGAACATGGGAACAGGGGTCCACCGGGTTGAAGGCATTCATTTGGGTTCCAGCCTCCCAGGCTCATTTCACTCATTTCTTTGTACTACAGGGAGTGCACTAGGCTCATAACATACACCATTTTCATCTTCTGAACCATTTGTGTATCCGAATTTTAAACACACATTCAAGCTTCAATTTTTCCTGGATTTCAAGGTTACATTCAAATGTTGTGACAATGGAAAGTTCGTGGATGTAATTTATATGTCGCAGTGGAGTAGAATTTTATGACTGTTTGCTCGAGAGGATTTTTGGACAGTTTTGATTACTGGAGCTCAAGGCAAAACAGCCATTTGAACTGTAAGAGCATTTGCACCCTTCTCCCTTGAATTCATTCCTTGACCACTATCATCACATCCAAATCTTGATGTCACAAGTTATCATTTTCACATCCTTGAACTACTATATGTTCCTCTATATAGTTTGTGAATCAATCAAAATCACTATACATAGGTGACCATGAATGTTCATTGATTTAGGATACCGACCCATTCCTTAAATTAGCTATAGAAAAACTTATTTAGATATCACTATATTGTGCTTATATTTTATGGCTCTCTCACCTGCCCGGAATTTTCAACAGTAACTCCTAAACGTACCGATCCTTTGAACACAGGTAGATGCTAGCCTTATAGATAGATATTAGCATGACTCAGATGTACAATATGTGTACAGTAGAGGACCATTGCATGCATGAAATCTACTGAACAAATTTGTCATACTTGTGTTTGGAGGCCTCTCGAATAATATCAACATCTCCCCATCACAAGAGATTTACTCTAATTGGTAGAGAATTTAATAGGCTTGCAAAGGTTTAGGGTATGAATTGTTTTTTGGAGTTATTTATTTCTTAAAATTGTCAATATCAAGTGAAATATACACATCAAAAAAATTACATATCCTAAAGTCAACTAAACTTTGACCATGTATAATTCCATTAAGTTTTTTTCAATTTTATTTTTTATTTTTCATTTTTTTCAAAGTGTGTCATATAAATATTTCATTGTCTTTTTCTGTAAATTTCATTTTTTAGGTTCAACCCGTCATTGAAAATTGAAGAAAAACTAGAAAGTTGTCTCAAAAACACTTCTTGATAACCTACTTTGGAACAATGGAAAAAATTGCTAATTTGATAGATTTGGGTTTTAAAAATACACATTTTACTTTGTTTTGGTGTACACTATATAGTACAAAAATATATTTCTCAAAAAAATAAAAGGAAATCAATAAAAATGACCCTAAAAATGATAATAAAAAAGCTTGTATTTTAATAGTTAAACATAAACCTCACATATCATAAATACCCTTCATTTGTGTGGGTCGCCCATTAAAGTACACTCAGGAAAAAAGAATGAATAGAAAACTAATTCTCCTACTTTAGGGAACTATCTTTGCACCCCATCATATATCTCAACTCTAAACCCCTAGTGGTCTTTAATGCGGGCACTATTCAACCACCCCTCCTTTCCCTAGAATTACCATTTTAGGCATCATAGGGGTACTTTTTGGCAAATTTCTTTTTGCAAATATGGAGCCCCCGACCTCAAATTATCCAAGGGGGACCTACTTTGGAATAAAAAACCATAGGAGGAGGGGGTGGTTTTTTTAGGTAGACCCCTATATGGAACAAAATAGGGAAAAAAAATTGCCTCTATGCATTAACCCTTTGATACGCATGTATCCATATAATGAATGACTAAGAAATTGCAACCTCTCTCTTGATTAGATCCTATACAATTTTTCATCCATCTGAAAGTTCTTTTGGTTCTTGTGCTCCTTGAATATCATTTGAAAGATTTGGATCTTAAAAATTAGATATTGTGATATTTTTTTAAACAACACTATTGGATCATGTCAAGTTTCATTCTTAGTTCAAAAAGTGAGGCTTTAAACATGCTTTTCCTAAATAAGTAAAATAATATAATATAAACCATACCATCTCATAGTGCATGATATTCCAATTTCATTACAACATTTTATAAATTTCTTTTGTGGATTTGGGATTTTTAATTGAATTTCAAGAGAAAAACTTGCAAAATTATTTTTAAAATATTAATACATTAAACAATGAATCCACCATACAAATCTAATCTTCATATTGACATTTACTATTTTGTTGTGAACACCAATTCTACCTTATTTTTTAATTCAACATTTTAAAACAAATCTTTGAAAACCGTGTTGAATCGGACGTTAAAGGGTTAACCCCTAAAAGTCCCAACGTCCAAAAACTGGATCACGAACAAATTCAAAGCCTTGTAACTTTTTCATACTACCTCGGAATATTTTCATCCAAGTCACCTTTAAAAGCCTTATAAATTCTCTACCAATTACAATAAATCTCTTGTGATGGGGAGTTGTTGATAATATTGGAGAGGCCTCCAACTACAAGTATGTCAAAAACTTTGGGTAGATTTTACGCTTGCCATGGTCTTCTCATGTACACCTCATGTACATGTTAGCCATGCTAATATCTACGTTTGATGTTAGAATCTACTTTTGTTCAAAGGGTTGGTATGTTTAGGGGTTAAAGACAATCGGGGGTTTTAGAGGCAAGGCATTGTATATAGAAGAATAAAAATAAATAAAAATAAATAGTCTTGAAAATTTGTTATTTATGTCCAAGTCATTTCAAAACATGTTTGGATTTTAGTTTCAAAGCTTGAATGTGTGTTTAAAATTCGGATACACAAATGGTTCAGAAGATGAAAATGGTGTATGTTATGAGCCTAGTGCACTCCCTGTAGTACAAAGAAATGAGTGAAATGAGCCTGGGAGGCTGGAACCCAAATGAATGCCTTCAACCCGGTGGACCCCTGTTCCCATGTTCCCGCGTTCCCATCCACCAGCGTGTACATGTGTATGTCAGAAATTTTCATGCGCCGTGTATGGACTGTGCCCGTTCCCCACTCAAACTTGCCAGCTCTGACAATGGCATCCGCTAGATCAGATTGAGTCAAGGGACGGCTGAGATCGCCGTAGCCGGCAACTGAGCTGCTCAAAGTTTCTGCGCCTCAGTGACGCGGTTCAGCACTGGCTCGTGACCTGGCTCTCTGTCTCTCTCACTTTCACTTTCAGTCTGTCTCTCTCTCTCAGTTCTCTCGAGTTCTCTCGAGTTCTCTCTCACTTGGATCGGGGATCGGGGCGAGTGATCAAGAGTGAGATCGAATGTGGGTGCGAATCTGAGTTTTGCGTGCAAATGTCGATCGGAGTGAGTGGCGACTGTGGATCGGAGTGAGCAGAGTGAGCGGAGTGAGCGGCGACTGTGGATCGGAGTGTGTGTGGATCGGAGTGTGTGTGGATCGGAGTGCGTGAGCGATCGACTTCGAGGGTTCGAGAGTTCTGTCACGCGAGCGATCTTCGGAGTGCGAGGCGATCTTCGGTGCAAGCGAGTGTGCACTTTGGCGAGCGCAGTTGCCATCTTTGGCGCAGGTCAATTTTCTCCCTTCTGTTTTTTTTTTTTTTTTTTTGGAGTTCTGTGGGCGGAGTGATGCAGGCGCAGGTGCGACAGTGTTGGTGAGTCTCGGGAGAGAGTGACCAGCGATCTTGGGTGCAGGCGATTGGTTTCGTGAGTGATCGTGAGTGTGGTGTTGTGAGTGCGGGTCTGTGTTCCGTGAGTGTCGCGAGAGTTCCGATGGCGAGAGTCTGTGTTCCGTGAGATCGGGTTTGAAGGCTTTCAGAAAATTGAGATGTTCCGTTTGCGGAGGTTGGAGGTTCTGTCTGCGAGAGTTTTGTGCGCATTTGAGTTTGGCTTCGGCGCAATCGACTTGCGGGTGTCGACCTCTGGAGTGCGAGTGCGTGGCGATCTTTGGTGTCCAGCGTTTGATTGATACCCAGATGCGATTGATACCCCAGGAGCTGACACGCGGATCCCCTGAGAATTAGGGATTAATTAGTTAAGTGGAAAACGCTGATACAGCAATGCTCATACGTGTACATCTTCTCCAGTTGACACGTGGACTCAATTAATTAATCCAATTGTGAGATTAATTAATCAAGTGTAAAACTCAATAAAATGTGCAATTCGTGACACTATGAGACTACATGACATTCAAGTAAAAGACATGTTTTCAAGTGAAGAAGTTAAAAGGACCAAATGGTAAAAAACCATAAAAACCTATTTTAAGCGTTTTGTAATAACTAAAGGTTATTGTTAAAGGACCATGCTCATTTTTAAAATTTTACCACTTTCTTGTCATGCTTTCAAAAAGACAGTTGTATCTCTTGATTGGTATTCATCTAGAAAACTTCGCTGTTGAAGCTCAAAGAGGACTTAGTCATGAGAATGTAAGTCAATTTTCAGAACAATCTACCGCATATATTATATGATTATAAGGTTTGATCATAAATTGATTTTTGAAATATTTGAACAAAACCAACAGGTCATTCATTGCAAACTTTTTCATAAAATTAAAAACCATGATTAGCGTTTTAAATTTTAGGAGCATACAAAGATGTACTATATCTAGGTGCTCACAAAAAACGGTGTTCTAAAACTAAATACAACAACAATGATTGATTCTCAAAGATTTATGTTTGGGTGAAGTGACTTGTTGGTGACTCGTTGAGCCGGTGTTTGTGATCATTGTTGATTTTTACATTGCATAAAATGTTGTAAAGAATTCAAATATATATTTAGAATATTCCAAAATATTCCAAAATAATATAAATTTCTTGAAAAGATTCCATTTAAAATATATTTAAACATTTTCTGTAATTATTATATAGTGTTAATGATGCAATAATGACAAATATTTTACATATTGTATACTCTTTTTTTCTAATCGAATGTGACGTCCAAGTGTGAAAACTCCTTCCAAGTCATCAACCGCCCTAACTACTATGTCCCAAGTTCACCTACGTTGACGTTCTAGTTTTCTTTTGATGAATCAAGCAACGTAATTACAAATCTTGAAATATTATTTAACCCCTTAAGGACCAGGACTGTATTCTTAGAAAAAACCATGAAAAATGCAGCATTTGGAAGGTGCAAAAGAAATCATATGTTTTTTATTTTTTTCATCATTTAACCGTAAGATCTAATATCCAATTTGAATTTTCATATGAACACAAAATTTGAGAGCAAAATGACTAATAGATTTTTAGATTATAAGGATCAAAGTTGCAAAAGAGGATTTTTGAAGTTGAATCCAGTGATAAATTAGAACTTTAGAAATTAATAACTTTTTTTTGAATGGGTTAGAAATTCATTGAATGGTAAGGCCATGTTAAGAATTGAGCAAAGTTTTCAAATATAAATTCTTGTAAGAAAAAAGTTTATATTAATTTTTTCATAAAACAATTACTAGAAGTAGATACAAAGTGAAAGTAAAAAGAAAATCATTAATAAATTTGATATGGAATTGTAAAATGTCACTTTTAATCAGAGGATAAAAGTAGATAAAGATAGATGGCTTCCAGTTAAACAACTACAAGTCGACAATTTGTGCACTAGAGTTAGACAGCTCCATTTTTAGTGCACTAGAGTTAGAACACTCCAGATTGAGAACATGTGCACAATAGTTAGATAACTTAAGACGACTCTAGATTGAGAACATGTGCACAAGTGTTAGACAACTCAAGATGAAGTGCACTTAAGCCTTGAATAAGACTAGTAGACTACCTTTAGATCTGGAAGTAAATGATAGAAAGATCTATGACTAAAATCAAAGACTAGGATAGAAAGTAATAAGACTAGAAGTAGACTCTAGTTATCTATGACTAAGATCGAAGATTAGGATAGAAAGTAATAAGACTAAAAGTGGACTCTAGTTCCTTTGGAATAGGAACTATTATGTAAAAGCTTGGGTGTGTGACTTCAAAGTTAAATAGAATTTGGATTACATTGATTTATATGAATTGATTGAACTAGGGTTTTTGTGTTCAAGGTGTTATTTTTATTCAACTTATCACAGTACAGGTATTGATTTGTATTAATTAATTGGACTTTTATGTTTGAAATATTATTTTTATATAGTTTATTACAATATGGGTATTGATTTATATGAATAATATGTGAAGTGATTTTTTGCATTTGAGATGTTATTTTCACGCAGCTTATCATGGTATGCATATTGATTTGTATAAATTAATTGGGCTAAGGGATAATAATAATAAGTGAAGTTATTTTATTTTCATTTATTTATTTGGTTATTTAAGCTTATAAATACTATTTTTATTTTTATCTTGATTTAGTTATTTGAAGAAAAAAAATTAGTGGATATTTTTGGTAGATTTTTTAGATTAGAAAAACCTTCTTTTTCTTTAAATTTTTTAAATGTAAAGATTTTTTTAAATTTATTTATTAGTCAAAAAGTTTTTGTAGATATATTAGATTATGAAAACAATTTTAGTTTTTTAATTTTAAAAATACTAAGAAATAAGTTGAAATTTGTAAATATCTCTATATAAATCTAGAACTCCCTTTTCTGACTACAGGATTCAAGTTTTTCAGTTTTATTTTCTTTACTTTTTTTTTACTTGGTGTTGTTTTGTTTTTGATAGTTTGTTTTTTGTTTTATCTTTTTTGTGTTATATTTTCTCTTTATTTATTTATTTTCATTTATTTTCTTATTTTTTGTCTTCTTTATCTTTTCTTTTTATTTGTTTTGTGTTGTTATTTATATATATTTTTTATATTAATTTTCTATTTTTGGTCTTTTTTACCTTATCTTTTCTTTTCTTATTATTTGTTTTGTTTTGTTTTGTTTTGTTTGCTTATCTTTTTGTTTTTTTGTATTTTTTTTTGGTCTTCTTTGTCTATTTTTTTTTTTTGTATGTTTGTATGTTTTTTGTCTTTTTATATTCTATTTTCTTTTTTTTTTTCCCTTTTTTTTTTGGTGTTTTGTTAATTAACAATAACATGTATACTGCAAATACTACTACCACCTTTTGATTTTATTGTTTTTGGATTTGTTTTGCATATTGGATTATAGCATGGGTAAGCAGAAAAGAGGGAGCAGAAGTAAGCAAGATCAAGATGAAAAGTTGAAAGCACGTAAAAAACTCAAGCGAGATCGATTGATTTCTGTTGTACACAAGAGTGTTTCTAATACACCATACGTAATGCGAAGATGTAGAAACGAGCACGCAAGCGAATTGAAGGGTACTTTCTTATCTGAATGCCCTGCCACTTATAAACGTCTGACTCATGGCCGAGTTGTAATTCAAGATAAAGCAACAAATGAAATTGCTTTAGTAGTTTGTTTTACACTATTCCAAGAAATGTCCACAGAGGTATATAGTAAATTTGAAGAACTTACTTCTATGTTAGTAGAGGTTTCTGAGGGGGCAAGTGAGTGAGTGAACTATTTGATCTACAACAAATTTGAAGAACTTACTTCTATGTTAGTAGTGGTTTCTGAGGCCTCAGTGAGTGATGGATTCAATTGCAATGGTGGGGAATTTGTTGTACCTAGCTATGAAGTCTATATTGATTTTGGAGCATGTGATGGGATTGTTGAAGCAATTTGGCGAGGGAAAACAGATTATCTTTGCACTACCAAGTCAACAACAACACGGGGATATACTAGAATCGGTAATTCTGTACAAATTTCTCAAAGGCTTGTTTCTAAACTTGAGAATGCGATAAAGGCTCTTCAAAGCGGTAATCAAAATTTAGATACTATAAACACTAAAATTAAAGGAGCTGATAGAAGAATCAAAGATAAACTTGCTTTATTAGATACAGACTCAGATTCAGACTCGAACTCAAACTCAGGCCCAAACTGAGATTCTGATTTATAGATTTCATAGATTTCGTAGATTTCATAGATTTCATGGATTTGATTGGATTTTTTAGGATGCTTTTTTTTCACATCTTAATAAAATTTTGTGTATTTGATTATAACTAAATTCCTTTATACAATGCCAATGATTCTTTTTTTCTTTTTTTCTTTTTTTCCTTCTTTCTTTTTTTATTTATTTTCTTATTTTCTTATTTTCTTTGTTTCTTTGTTTCTTTCTTTATTGCTTTCTGGCTTTCTTCCTTCCTTTCTTTAATTTTTTCTTTCTTTCTATCTTTATTTGTTTTTTTCTTTCTTTCTATCTTTATTTGTTTTTTTCTTTCTTTCTATCTTTTTTTTTTTTTTTTTTTTTTTCTATATGTCTTTCTTGCTTTCTTTCTTTCTTTCTTTCTTTCTATCATTCATTCTAAAAAATAAAATAAAATTCAATTCCGGAAAGAACATAGAAAATGGTTAGCAACTATAAAATGATTGTTTGGGCATTTAGGGATTAATCCCTAAACGTCCTCATCTATGTTCAATTTGGGCAGTTTTGCAATGATGCATTATAAAATGCAATGAACATGAATATTTGAAAATTGATGCATGAATAAAAGTTATACATTTTGTAATTTAGATTCAATTTATAAGGTAAGATCTTTGATTGCCATTACTAATATGTTTCTATAAATTTTAAAACTTAAAATAAAAAAATTATTTTGTAATTCAATTACGAATAAAATATTGCCAAATTTCAAAGCCAAAAGATTCACCAAAAGAATGTTGTTCAAAATCTACCAACATAGTAGTCAAAGTTGGTAGCAATAAAATGGTTTCCCCCATTGTTTCCCAGAACTAAACATGTTGGTAGATTTTTAATATCTTTTTTTGCATTAATCTTTTGGTCTTGAAATATTTATTATATATTGTTAACATAAAGAGGTTTGGTCTTGAAATAATTATCATATGTTGTTAAAAATAAAATTTAAATATATTGATAAATTTCACAATTTTAATCATTAAAGAAATCAAAAGTTAATTTTATAAATTGGAATATTGTGCATTATGCAAAATATGAATCTTCTAATTCATTATGCACTTTTGGCCAATGAATTCAAAATTCATAATACAATGATTATCTTGTATTTTTCATATGATTAAAACAATAATCTTTTTAAAATCAAATTCAAACACATTTTACCTTGTACTTGTCCCTGACATAACTATAATAGAAAATGGAACGATAATATTCCCAAATTTGGCAGCTACTACCAGTCCTACCCAAAATTCACTCAAGACAGAGACATGTTTTTGTCAGGGAAGTAGTCCTTGCCCTACCATCTCTAGCCTACAAGAAATTTCTGTGTTTGTCAACACCTTCAGGCCCCGTGTTGGGCTCATATTTTCTCTATGTTTTGTAGTGACAAATTCTAACTGCATGCATATCGTGCAAAATGAAATAAGCATGTACCATTACATGTGTCCTCTACTGCGCGTAATTTTTTATTCCCAATCTACAGTGTTTGACATGCCCACACTAAGACTTGTAATGATCTTGATTCGCTGGAAATAGCAAAGATAAATTAGCAGTCTTTGTGGTGCATACACTACACCAACACCAGATTGACAGTTTAAGGTAGGAAAACCAAAAATGGTTAATGCCCTCAAGGCGTGCACTAGAGTTTTTTAAAAGCAGGGAGGTGGAAGACCGAAAATGGAGAATTTTTGCATGACGAGGATTCCAAAAATTTACTAAAAATTGCTAATTTTTTTGGAATCTTGTGTGCGGTTTTCTGTGATATTAGTTAACCGTTTTAGGTGCTTTCATGTGTAGAAAAGGAAGAGTCTAGTATACAAGAAGGGGGTTTGACAAACTTCCCACTTTGAGAAATTGTAGATAATTATTTACGGGGAATAAAAATACGAAACAACTTGCATTCTTCATCATTTCTTCTTCTTCATCTCAAAAAAATTTCACATAATTTCTAACTCCATTCCTTCTAGTCAAATCACCTTATTTTCACCGTTTTTGGTTTTTCTACCTTAGTAAACCCCAGCTGTGGTAGAACACGATTGTGGAGGATAAACAAGCGCATGTGGCGGGTTCAGTGACAACGACTTTCATTCACAATTCCAGATTTAGGTTTTACCCGAGGCACGCATTCCCAATCTGTGCTTTAATTCTAAGCATGCACAGACCATACAACATCCAGAAATAGCTTCTACAATTACGTCTAGCCGCAAATGCAGAAGAAACAACAGGAAAAGGTGGAGTGGGAGGCACGACTGCTGCTGTGATTTGCAAACTTCCAATTTCAGAGGTGCATGTAACTGGCGTCAACTCTACCTGCACCTCCCATGCTGACGGATGCTACAAAAGACACACTAGAATCGCAGAAATTCTCGTGATGGATAACAACAACCACTTTCCACGTATTTTGCTCTAACCTCTACATCACACGCTGCCATCAAAACGTAATCAGATGCAAGTGAGTAAAAGGCACCGGTACCACACATTTCAAAAAGTGGTTTACATATTTCACACTGAATTCTCATGGTGGAGGGCGTCGTCTAGCAACTTCTTGTTAGCTTGTATGGTTTTCAAGCGGATAAGCTCATACTCACTAGGTATAGGCATTGTCGTGTCTTTAGCTACTCTAGCGTCGTTCATGTGGGAAGTACTACCTTCAAGCTGTGAATCCCTCCAGCTGTTACTAGCAGTGCTGTGGAGCGAACAGAAGCACAAACTGAAAACTAATTCTCGTGATTGGACAATACGCTTGAGGTGGAGTCTGCGTGAATGGCAGTGCATGTTTCCAGGTGAGATAAATACCTGCGCCCTCTCTCGAAGTTGCTCGATTCATGACTGTTGCATTCAATAACTTGTAGCAAAATGTTCCATCAGTAATAATTATAATTGTAGTCAGAATTGTCACAATTAAGTTTGTATGATTGAGATAGTTTAGGGTCAAGTGTTCATAACTTAACAGAAAAGTATGGTGTAATTCCAGAAATGTCTAGTGTTTCAAGTTCCTCAAGAGTGTTTGAGGTAATTTACATCGTGTATAAATTATAATGCAAGGCAGTCAGGGGA
The DNA here is from genome assembly GCA_022496805.1 of Pohlia nutans. Taxonomy (NCBI): domain Eukaryota; kingdom Viridiplantae; phylum Streptophyta; class Bryopsida; order Bryales; family Mniaceae; genus Pohlia; species Pohlia nutans. Next base: position 7,452,588 of record CM040102.1, read on the forward strand.
GGATATTGGTAATTCCATGGTGCACAATATTAGGAAACCTATGAATTGTAGTCGGTTTTGTTAAATAAAATGAAACTTTATGTACAAGTAAGTTTAAGACCTGTTCTGTAGATTTCTTTGAAGATTTTCGAGAATATATTTGATTTTCAAGCTCACCGCCCCCCTTTTGACGTATTTTCGTGAGACCACAGAATGATGTCAAACACCGATAGTCCTCCCGAGCTTGCTTATTGCAACTACAGGTTCACGTCATGTCCATTCATCACCCAACTTTACCTGTTCTTCAATGCTGGCCATGTTTGCGACAACTGCAAATGTATCAAATGTGTAGTTCTTCGTTGGGTCCGAACACCCCATTGCGACTGTAAACTTCCTCCACCCCGACAGGGATTGTCATTGGATGACAGAATTCGGAAAAAACGTCTACAATGTCGACATGAGCCAAACTCTGTACCCATTTACCCTCATTACCTTTGCTTTTGTGACCATCCTGAGAAGAAACACACTCAGCTAGCATTGACAAATCGCAAACGTAGTGCATCAGACTACTCGGACGAAGATAGTGATCCATTTGATTTTGAATACGACAGCTCAGTGGAACTTGATAGTCCAGATACCAGTGACATAGACGTTTATTGTTTTAGGGATCTTAGGCGCATATAGACATATCACCAGGAATGTGCCACATGTCGGTGTTTCAATACCGACTTTTTGTATTTTGTTTGCCATGGACCATTAGGTGATGACTAATTCACCTACGCAACGAAGTAAAGCATGCCAGGCTTTTTGAAGTAATGTTTTAGAAGTTATGTTTGTCAGAGACGTGAAATTGCTATTGTTTAAGTTTCACTTGTATAAATGAATCAACTCAACTTTCTGTATTACTTTTTCAGTTACATCTCCATCTCAAGTAAATAGACTTCCCAAATTCACTAATTGTTGTAATAATCTTTTTATTGTTAAAAGATTACAGAGTGCTGGACTGACAACTTACTTGTTCACCTTATTTAAAATACTTAGGCAAACAACATACTGATAATGAATACATGTTTTGCAGTGCTCTAGAATTTATGTGCTGTTGTTATGTTTCTGTAGATTCCAAAATCTTCTGAAGTCCTCCTCAACGTCAAAAGAAGTGCAGTTCAAGTCACAGTGGAAAGACAAAGACGCAAATCTCCATGGACTTCATCCCAGACGTTAATGATGAAGGTAGAACTTCTCGGGAAAGTGGTGATTTGAAGCTTGATTCAGACATGGGAATTCAGCAGTCAGTTGTCATTGGGAAGGGGAAAACCAAATTAGATTTGTGTCGGCATTACACTAGCAGTCCGGGTACACAGCACAAACTAGAGATTGCAAATGGGGGGAAGAAGAAGTGTAGTAAAAAGGTTGCATTACGGAGAACACTTATAGAACTCCTCCGTCAGTCCGAAGAACTCTTCCATCAGTCCGAAGAACTCCTCCGTCAGTCCGATGTACTCCTCTGTCAGTCCGATGTACTCCTCCGTCAGTCCGATGTAATAAGACAGAAGGCCTTGAAACTACAAGCGCGGTCAAAAATGCTATTAGAGCAAGATTCTAAATGCACACCTGACTCCAATTTGTAGAGAAATGGTCATGTTTGTGAATGCAACTAATATTTAATATCGAAGTGAATTGTAAATTCTTGAGACATACTGTTCTAAACCCTCAACCGCATGCGTCTGTGAGTATCAAGTTACTATATTAACGTACGTTTCTAACTATGAGCTGGTAACCACTGAATGATGATGTTTTATTCTGTGTTGGTTTTTTCAGAAACATGGTTGGGCACGTAGGAATGTCATGGAGATCCAATATTTCTTTTTGTATGGTGGCGTATTTTCAGGTATGTATTATGAGTGGTCAGGCTTTGTTTGAAACATATGTTGTCTATATTATTTGTTGTGCATGTGATTATACAGTTTACGGTTTTCTATATTCACTGATGGGCATCTAGAGAATGAGTGCATGATTGTTATTAACCCTTAAAGGTTCTCACCTCTTTTGTAAAAGTCAAAGCACTATAATTTGCATACTTTAAATATCACATTGAATGATTTATAATTTTTCATAGATAATAATTGACATTATGAAGGTATTACAAAATTTTCAACATGATTGGAAGATATTTTGAATATTTACAAATTTTATGATGTAAACAAGGTAAAAATTCAAAATAAATATGTTTTTGTCAAATTTAATATCAAAAATTATATTTAAGGTAGATAAAAGTTATATTTACATGGAGTAAAAAATTGAAGGTGAAGAAATTAAAAGAGACTTATGATTGAAGCATCTTTAGAAAGCCCTTTGTATTTTGGACACTCAAAATTCAAAGTTCTCAACAGTTGGAAAGCTTCAAATAAAGTTTATTCCCCAATCCCAAAGGTCAAAAGATGTATCACAACTTAACTTAAACATCTAATGAAAACACCAACTACAATAAAGCTAAGATACTTGATTTTTGGGGCCTTTGACAAAAAATCAAGCATAATATAGTTGATTGGTCCTTTAGGGGTTAATGTACGATAATTATGAAACTGAAATAGTGCATGGAATGAACAAAGTGTAGGTAAAAATTGTACAGGTATCTAGACAACCCTTCATGTACTCAATGAAAATTATGTTTGTTCTGATTTCAATATGTGTTTAGCAGAACTGTCCATTCTTCATTACCAAGTTGGCTATTAAGGTTTTGCCTTAACTTAATTTATTTAGTTAACACTGGTACTTCACTTTCCTTTAGTTGTACCAATTTGACTATCTCATATGGTGCTTAGTAATAGTGTCTTTTGTGTCCAGTTCCTGGAATGTCCTCATTCTTGACGGGACACATTGGGAGCAGGCCTGTTGTAAATATGGACATACTTTACGGCCCTAGGAGCCTGTGGCACTTTAGATGTACACATCAGAAATCTGTCTATCCATAGTGGCATCTCATATATTCACGCTCTCGCTATTTTTGTTCTACGTGGTTAGTATTATTTTGCAGGAAGAAGTAACTTTTTGTCCAATAGTGTATACTAAGCCTATTAAGTGCAAGTTGTGGTTAAAGATTGCCGCTTTACAGTGCCTCTAGCTAGGTGGTTTTATTACCACAGATACATCGGAGGGGGAGGTATCGTCGGACTCAGAAGAACTTTCCAATCCGGTACATGTTCTTTACCTTCTATACACGAGCAAAGTGCTTGCCACTAGTGATTTTTGGTTGATGTGAATGTCACACAGTAATGTACTAACTGTAGTACAAAATAAGTGAGTACGGTGAATTTTTAAATTTATGGGTCGTCAAGGTCATTCTGAACCATGATGCGCGGACTGACGTGGTAGAGACAATGAACCCGAGGCATGGTGCTGTCGTTGAAAATGGTCTTTTGGTGAATAGGATTGTGAAATACTCATATATGTGGTCCACTTTACAATGTAGAAGTTAGATTGAATAATGGACTATCCATGTGTAGAGTAATTACTATATTGGGACTACATGGTCCAAATATTTTGAAAATCGGACATTAAGTTCTGTATGTCACTGTACTTTGAGTACTGTATTGCAATGTCTAACTAATAGTAGCTATCTTGTGGTCATAGTATCTGTCAATTCAAAATTTGGCTGTAGGATGTATACAAAGTGGAGTGATATTCACGAGGTTCCAGCGGTGTTCACTAAAATAACTTTTATTGTAACTATGTTTCTATGTAATGATTAGCATTATACAACAATGAGTCTGCTTTGTCCCATTATAATGTGTTAATGTCTGCTCCGTGAAGTATACGGTGAAGCTGCTGCCATAGAGCAAAAATGTAAAAAATACCTGTGGTCATAGGTATTAATTGAAATTGGAGATGGGATATAATTCCAGAGTTCTCAACTGTATGAAGGGGAATAAATGGATGCAGTAATATGAAGAAACGGATGTACGGTTCCCTATATCAATAACCGGTGTTCTCATATGTTTGGCAGCTTAGAGAAACCTGCATGGCAAAAGCGTTGAATGATAAGGACCGGCCTGAACCATGGTTCGGGAAGAAAGGGAAGCCAGCTCCTGCACCAAAACAAACAAGGGCTGCGTCCAAAAAAATGACAGAAGAGCAGAACAAGGAAGACAACGTGGTGGAGGAGCCCAGTACACGAGGAAGGGGACGGCAGAAGGCTAAGGCAAAGGAACCCGCCCCTGCAAAAGGGAAGAAGAAGGTAAATTCACTTCAAACTGGAGCCGCACAAGTGGTGTTAGGCCTGACCAAAAGTCCAGTGCCAAATCCGGAAGAACTTAGGCGGAAGAGAGAACAAGATGCGCTGGCTTATGGGCGAGTAGTGAAAATAGTGACGAAGCCTTCAAAGAGACAATCTTGTCCTACGATACTCCCACACGATTCTTCAGAAAAATTACCGGTAGCAGAATTGGCGACAGGGGATGATGGAAAAGATTGCCACTCTCCATCCACCCTCCAACTAATTCATCTGTCTCCTGGTATGAAAACCAAACGATTATCTATCCGATGTATTTTCTCTCAGGGAAATGTATAGAAGTATTTAATATGTGCTTCATAAAGTATGATTACAGAACGACAATTCCACCATGCCAAATCTTCCTTGTAAACATCGAAGTAGAGGGCAATGACTATGTAATGGAACGTGGACGGCAATGGTATTGATGTCTGACGACTTCGGTATTTGCAGATAACAACTTCCATGGTCAAAGACATGAGGGTGAAGGAGGAGGTACTTCCGTTGCCCGGAAAACGGGTGCAGTCCCAGAAGCGGCTCTGGATCAGAGGGTGGTGGAAAGAACAGCAGCGATAATTTCCCCGGTCCATGTGCCTGGGCAATTGAAAAGGAGCAGACCCAAAACATCTGTTGCAAAAGCTACCAGTGTCGAACAAACTGTTCTAGAGCAAAGTGCCTTTAAGCATAGTCGCTTAATAGGGAGTCCTTCTACAATGGACCACAAGGGTAAGGTAAGTATTATGCCCTGCTTGGGATCTCCCGAAGTTAGAAAGTTTTTGTTACCCTAATTCAATTAAGTAAAAGTGTTGTTTGTCCCATTGCAGAATGCAATGTCTTATTCATCAAACATCATATACTATGAAGAAGGTGTGAATAACTTGATGATTGTGGTAAAACGTATGCGTGTAAGTGGCAATGTGCAATGAATTATGATTTAACTTTTAGTATAGAGTTTAGTGAAATTGATAATGTAATGATACTTTGTATTGAAGAGGGCAATGAGCGAAGAGAGAGACGAGGACGATTCTCCAACGTATGGAAGACCATCGCATTACCGTCACAGATACGAGAGCAGGCGTAGAAGTCCTCCACACCATTACGCAAGTAGTAGCCGATACTACAAGCATCAGAGCCACCATCGACGTAGTAGATCGTCCAGCCCGGACCGTGAGAGAAACGACAGGGACGAAGAATGGGGACGGCACGGCAAAGAGGGATACAAGCGGGATTTGTCGTCAGATTCTAGTGAGTGTAGTAAGACCAATATACTTATTCCTACAGTAGTGAAAGACCACGTACATACTTGAGGATTTGTTATTAAAATGCTGTTCATTTCACAGTGATGTTTACTGTAATTCATCTCTGTGATTGGTTTTTCACTACAGATGCTAGAGAGTATAGACGGGTTTATTCTAAGGACGACCGTCGTAGGAGGAAACACACCGTATCGCCATCAAACAGTGAATCCTCCTATGGCAGAGGTAGGCATGGTGATCACAGGCGACGACGTCATAGGCGTAGCCACAGACGGAGCCCCGAATCCTCTTATTCTGGATCACCCGATTTGGGATATTGTGAAAACTATGGATATGACAAAATGGATCGGCCTGGAGTTGCTGTTGTGAAACTCGAGAATGCTATAGCTCCATCACCAGCTTTTGAAAGGAGACGTCGTCAGTACAAACAAGCTGTTCGCGAAGCAGATGCTTCTAAACGAGCAAAGGACGGGAAGAAGCCATTCTATATTACCCTTGACAGAGAGGGAATACCGTATGGGTCGGGAAAACCCGCGTGGAGTCAGGAAATAAACAAGCTTGCAAGCGGCCTTGATCCCTCGTGCACCGACGTCAGGAAACAAACGTATGAAGACGTCAGAATTTTCAAAGAACGATTGAGCCAGAGCTTTGATTATTCTGGAGAACTCAATGAAGGCTATTTGAGGAGTTTAATGGGTAAGGCTGTAGGCAGGAGAAGGACCGGTCTCATCAAAAAAATCCGAAATGGAGAATGCCAGCCAATCCACATTGACTCTGCAGTATGGAAAAGACTGCAGAAGTTGGCATCAAGCAAGCAGTGGGAGGATAAATCAGAACAAGGAAAGTATGCAAACAACATGAGAAAAACAATAAACAGAACTGGGAATCGAGGGATGAATGGAGTGCGTGAGAATTTGCGTGAAGAATTGGGGAGGTCACCTGATCCGGACGAGGTTTACGTTGAAGCGCACCGGCCCAAAGGGCCTGTTGCGGTGAAATCTAAACAGGAGACCAACAATCCGCAATGGGAAGAAGTTACGGGAGAAGAGTCGACAGATGGTCTAAACCGGAACAAGTCGGGGCAGAATTCTTCAGAGCTACAATTCAGCAACGATGAAGTTGAACGCGCATTGTATACGACGAGTGCCCCTCAGGTAGGATTGATGGATGTTCAATTCTGCTAGGTATGAATTATTTCCCTATTCATGAATGTGTAAGTCAACATTGATTACTGTGGTTTCTAGTGGGGCGATTGAACACAAGCAGAGTTGTCAGTTTACTCTGAGGTTAATACAATATAAGGGTGGAGTTGGTAAACAATTGAATTCTGCTGTAACAGAAGTTTGTGCTTGTTTGATCTGAGGGGATGTGGATTATGAGTAAATGAAATGTATTAGTTGCATGTGTCATACGAGTGAAGCATCCGGTATTGTTTCAAAATATGTACACTTATCATAACCCAGTCAATGTCATGGGATGTCTGTCATGTATGAAAAATCAAGTAGGTTACGGGAAGGTCATTGCGTTCGACCATGAAGGAAAAGGAGAGTCGTCCAAACGGAAAAGGGAATAGCAACGAAAATTATGTTGTTTGCGGAACAAGGTCTAATACCAGGGACGAATACATAGCAATGTTACAGGCAGAATTGGATGAGCTGAAGGGATCCCGGGGGTGGGATCTTCTTCTCAAAGAGTGAACCCAAAGGAGAACCCCCGCTCTAGGAAAAACAGAAGTCCAACTGCAGAAAAGGTATGCAAATCCTTTCCTATTCCATTTTACAAAGGGGACAACAATTACTGTAGAATGTGTGTAAAATAATGTTTGCAAAGTGGAGAATGCACTGTCTAGAGTCGGAGGTGATGGGAACCGTAAAGGGTATGGAATGTTGTTGCAGTGAGGAACATGTGGGCGTGGGATCGATTCATGGACGGAGTATGTAGAAGAATGACATGCCATGGCGAATGCTCTAAAGATGGACAACAGAGATGGAGAGAGAAGGATGAAAATGAAGTCTGTAAAGCGTGGATGTAGCATGCTTAGTGAAAGATAATCGTGTCTATGCATGTACCTTTTTTCCAGAGGGCATGATATGTAGAAAGGAATAATTGTTTTCATGAGGTATTTTGAAACTTCAGTGTGTTAATGTTTTGGGGAACCTGGGAACGGTTTAAGGATTTTACGGATGTCTTGTTGACATATGCAGCCAAGTACAATGTTTCTGGAAAACTATATTTGTGATTGATGAGATAGACCCTATTTTTCTTGGAAGCTCTACGTAGTAAGCACATTGTGTTTTCTTTGGATTTCCGGTATATAAATATTTTTTTTTTTTGAAAATGTACATATTAAGCATGTATAATAGTTAATGTCAGTTTGTATAAGTATATGTGTGAAAGTAGTGGACCATTGCACCGTTGGAACGTCTACTGGAACCGGTACCGTGAAGTGTTGGAATTAAAGATTTAGAATGGTATGTGAAGGAGGGTAATATACAAATTACATATTCTGAGCAATAGTTGATAGAGTTTTTGATGACTATATCACTAATATTATGGCAGGCTAAGTCGAAGGTAAGTAGAAACAATGCATTGTTCTGTACGGGACATGCAAATCCAGGAAGAATAGGACAATACGTATTTTCGACCATAGTGTTGGATATAAGGTGAGAGGCAGCCACGACATCCTTGAAGATTCAGGTTGGTTGAAATTGAGTACAATTGAAGTGAAGTGTACTTACGTGGAGACCCTGTAAATAATGAAAGCGTCAATTCTGAGATTTTAATGTTTTCACATACATGAAAGATATACCAGGCGTCATGATACAGACCCTGCAAATGTAGGTTGACTACTGTGGTCCATTGAAATCTAATTTCTTAATGAGGTTAAGGATAGATTTATTAATTTTTACACTGAATAGGCCCTTGGGATTACTCTCCACAACCCGTACCTAGAGTGCTAATTGTGTAATTGTGATTTTATAAATGAATAGAAATATATGGTTATGAACATATTATCTTCATTATTGATGTAACTTTCTACTGAAAAGTATTTGGTCATTGTTATCTTGATGGAATATGAGGAATTATAAAATATACTATACGGCCGCAAAGGGCTTTTGGGCCGTTCAAGGGTGAATGGGACAGTGAGGAACTCAATAAGTGTGCATCATATACACTAAAACCACAATGTCCATAGAATTATTGCTTACATTTATTCATATACATATGGGATGCTCATTGCGAAGTATGTGTGATGACATGTGAATTGCAGGTGGTAGCAGTTCCTATGGACTTCAGTACTCTACCAAAGGCCGAGTAGAATTACATGTTCTGAAGTGAGGTGAGAAGTAAACTTCATCCAGACAAGTTTTCATTGGAACAGGCGTGGCTTGATTATCAATTTACAATCTAGTTCCCAGCATAACACTCAAGAGTGGTGCTTTTTGCAAAATGTGGATATAAGGCAGTATACCACAGGCGTATTATCTCCACGTGACTCTGCTACCAGGACATGAGACAGGCATATGTAATATAGTTGTGTGAATAAAGACGGACTTATGTGAGTGTGTACACAACAGAAGTGTCAAATCTAAACTTTCATTGGTTTGTCACACAGGAGAGAGATAAGAGGCGTACTGATGGAGGGAGTGCAAGAGTAAGGTGATTGCTGTGGTCCATGAAAATCTAATGTCTTACTGAGGGTAAGGAAGGTTTTTTTAGTTTTAACTCTTAACGGGCCCTTGGGATTCTTCTGTACAACCCGTACGTAGCCTTGTAATTGTTCAATCGTGGTTTTACACATGAATTGTGATATATTGTTATAAGCATATTATCACGATTACTAATGTAACTTTGAACTGAAAAGTATTTGGTCATTGTCATTTTGATGAAATACCAACAATTACCAAATATATTGTACGGCCGGAAAGGGCTTCTGGGCCATTCAAGTGTTACAGGGACACTGATGTAATCAATGATTGTGCATCATATACCAAAGTTTTATTTATAATTGGTTACCTTATATTCATAGACATTATGGATGCTTACTGTGAATTGTTTCTGATGCCATACCATTTTTAGGTGGTACCAGTTCAGACGGAGTTCAGTCGTCAACCAAAAGGAGTAGCATCTATTATACAATACAAGACGCTTTGTCTCACTCGACCGGTCCGCACTGGAATCCGTCGAGGAGACAAATCGAGCTCAACGTGCTCAACGACACAGGTCCCACTAGTTAAATCATATGGTGAGAAGTAAACTTCATGCAGGCAAGTATTCATTGGAAGAGCCGTGGCTTGATTTTTCATTTTTCATCTAGTTCCCAGCATACCACTGCAAAGTGGCAGTAGTTGTCAATTGTGGATATAAGGCACTATAGCACAAACGAATTTTTACCCAATCACTATGCCAGCAAGCTATGAGACAGACGTATGTTATATGGTTGCGTGATTAGGGACAGAGTTATGACCCTTTGTCATTGCTATAGAAGTTGCAGTATAAGAAGTCTTCTGTATAATACGTAGGGCAGTCTCTCTTCGACATTATTGAAATGTGCATAACATTCAGTAGCCTTGGTTACTGCTGCCTTTATTTGACTGATGTAATGAGGAATATCCCACATCATTACATCCCACGAATGAAATGATCTGGGATATTCCTCATCACATCAGTAGCTACAAAGACATGTTGCATTAAGCAAGAGCAATCAACCATGGTGCATGGGAACTGAAAGCACTTGTCATTCACATTCAATAGTGTTCTATAATTATTTATTTGATTCAATAGTCCATTCAAATACAAATCAGTGCTCACTCTAGAAATTAAGGTGGATGAAACAAAAAAGAACCCGTGTTGAAGACTACAAAATGTTTTGTGATGGAAGGACCTTTTAGTATGATGTGCAAAAGGTAAATGGACGGATCTTTAAAGCATCTGAGTTAATGATTGTTTGAAGGTTCAAGAATGTAATGATTGTAATTGTGTGTTGGTGACGTATATAGGAGGACTACAAAATGCACAGGATTTGGAGGGCGTGGAGAAGGAAAAGTATTTAACGAGGTAAGTATAACCCTCTCTAGAAGTGTTAACCCTTCACATGAAAACCAAACTGTGCATGAGATGATTGCATACCGTATTCTGTAATTTTGTTATGTATAGGTATCCCATACACAAAAGACACAAAAAATCCGTAAACAGTGCAGGAGGTTATAATTATTTCAATGTAGTTAACCCCTAAAGGTCTGAACGTGCCGTTGCGACTAGTAGAATACAATGTATTTTGGTTGTATTTGGAATGAATCCATACCTTTAATGAGTTAGACTTCAAAAGAGAAGTTAAAATTTTAATGAATGCGGTTTTAGTGAGCTATTAAGATCCCAATTTAGAGTTTCTTATTGATAGTAAAATCTTAACTATACGACAATGTATATACTATCCCCATTGGACATGTAAGGGTTAATGTCAATGACACAACATTAGAACCATACTACCTTCTACAAAGTGTATGTCAAGGCGCACTGATTGAATAATGGTGTTGAAAATTTGGGTATGTCCAACTTGCCAGCACATGCCGTAGGGCTAGGAAGTCAGGTGCAAAAAGAAAGACACATGGCGGAGAGCTGTGACTCTTTTGAAGTGTGAGTGTTCATGAAGATGGATGGGATGCAGTAGCCGTAGAATCATAGCGTCGTCTGCACATGTCGACTACTCTCCACTGAAGATATATTACCAAAGTAAGTTTCCATGCTTTATAGTTCCATATTGGTGGGTTGTATTGGCAGCGGTTCCAAATCAAACAAGGACAGAGGCTATGAAATTAAATCCGGAAAACGTCCTGTGCTGGAGACATGGACGACCACTGCAGAGCCCAAGTTCAAGAGAGAACCAGCGACCACCGATATAGAATGAAGGAGTAGCTCTGAATATGCAGTTTGGAGAACAAAAATTTGGCAGTAGGAACGTCCTTGAATTCACAGACAGTAAGATAGGAAAGTCCTAGCCAAAACAGGCTAAATGGAATTGATCGCCTGAATTATGAAGACCTCAATAGTGGACCCGTCATACTTTATGTTAAATGCAGCCCGTTGATGAGTATGTGAGTTTACGGCTTAGATTCAGCTATTAGGGCTTCTGTGATTGGGTCTATTAAATTCCACCTGATCCAGTGGATTGTAAAGTCTTTGTAGGGTGTAGATTATCGCATGTCATGTACTATTGAATCTCCTAAACTACCGTGAATAAAGCAAATTATTTACTGGACCAGTCATATACTGACAAGTACGCTCAAAATGCTAATGAAGCTACAGTTCTGATTTACCGCACGTCCAATTGAAAACACCCTCACGCATGATGTACATCCCCAAAAGAAGGAAGACGGAATTGACCTTTAAGTAGGTGACCCTAAATTTAGAATTAACCCCTATGTAAAAATTCATGCATATTGCTATGACAGTAAATTGCGAGGGTGATCACAAAGATAACTGTAAAAATCAAAAGCGCACAAAGGTAATAAAAGAAAGTGGGTCTTGGAATATTTTCTCACCATTTTGATCGGTGCCACCTCATATTTTTATGCTGAAGTTATGGCTTAGTTGGCATGCCACGCGGCATGTTGAAGATCTAGGGAGTGACCGTTTCAACGGAGCCACGCAACAGATTCTTGTTGTAGGATGTCCCCCTCAACGCGACCGATTTAACAGAAGTGCGCAACACTTTTCTGTTACAAATCTGTTGAATCGGTCGCAATTTTTCTAGTAGTGGAGAATGAGTCTTTTGAATGCAATTCACTTGTGAATGCAACTCGTCACAAAAGACAAAGTTGGTCTTATGTGACTAGTTACACTCACTTAGTGAGAAGTGACCAATGAGAAAAGACTCATTCTATTGTAGTGCGATGAGCGCCAAGTGGTTCAATTGTTAATGTACTTTATTCTTGGTATCTTGTAAGAGCATGCGTGTGCACCCTACGCCTACATGTGCATTTCTGGGCAACTTGAAATTGAATGAAATATCATTGTATTTAATGTTGTGTTTTTGCAAGGTAGGTGAAAGAGCCACGGAATATGAGCTACATATAGTGATTCCTCTTTAGTCCCTCTATAGCTAATTCAAAGAAGGACTTGATATCCTAAATTGATGGACAACAACAATTTCCCGTGTATGATGATTGTAATTGGTCCATGCACTATAGAGCGCGTGATTATACCGGTTCAAATGGATAGCTTGTGACAAATCTTGAATGTGATTATAGTGATCAAGGGGTGAATTGAAGGGAGAAGGGTGTGCATGCTCCAAGTGCATATGAATGTCACTTTTAACAAGTGGCAACTTCTAAGTGCACGTGAATGCCAATTTTTCAAGTGACAACTTGTAAGCTTGCGCTTGCTTGTAAGCAAATCGGTGTAAGCATACCCATGAGCACCAAGTGGTGCAATTGTCAACCCTGAGTACCACGTATACAATGTCGTGGTTTACGCCACACCAATATAAGGCAATTGAACGCTCACGCTTGAGCCCTAGCGTGGAGTTGCCGTACATTGGTGAAGCTACTCAATGGAGTGGTTTACAATGCACTTTTCATTCTTGAATGAAAAGCAAATAGCAAATGTTGCCTTCGCATCTTCTCATGCTTTACCTTGGAAATAAACACTTCCAACCAAAAGAGCCACGGTTGCTGCCTGAAATCCAACTCGGGCTCGCATCAACATTTGACTCCTTCTGAAGTTTCCCTGACGAAAACTTACTAATCCTGCTACTAGCACGCCAGCAGTTGCAATTGCACCTGAATATGTCATAGCAATGATTCCTCTAAATTAGCAACACTCTCATCCACAAAACTTTACAAACTCCATGTCATATCATGCAAGCACATAAAATTGGCTTGCTATATTGTCATTATTAATATAGAAAAAAGAAAATTGGAATTATATAACTTGAAATTGTGCAATCAAATTCAAGTTTAGAAAGATATTCACTCTTAGACAGCCGTGTCATACAAGCTTATAAAGGTTAAAGAGTGTCGTTAAGGAGTAAAAGAAAGCTCTATAAAATTCAAATGTCATATGAAGCTAAATACAATTCAAAGCTAAAGAATAATGTCATAAAGAAGCAGGAATTCACCGAAGTTGCAATTCCAATTGTCATAAGATTAAAAACAATACAATATGAACACAACATTCTTTAGATGACCTATGCTACACTTAAGAATCTAACTCCATTACTTTGATTTTACCAAATGGTTAGTTAAAGTTGCTATGTTGAGTTGCTATCTTGCTCTTAAGGTAGGATGATCGAAAATCGAATGTGTGCTCTTAAAAATCTAGGCAATAAACAGATCCTCGTTGCAAAATGTACAAACCTTCAAAATTAGGGTCCAGATTTAGAACATCCTGCCAATTGAACTTGGAACTTATTCAACTTTTGCATTCCAAACTCAAACAAAATAATTTCACTTGATTTATGTTCTCCACTTCCAATGAAATTTTCAATCCTCTACAAACAGATTTTCAACGCTACTGTCGGTAGGTCTACAATCTGCCAAAATTTGCTTCGTTACAGAAATTCACTCGATTACAGGTGTTATGACCTTAACCCCTAAAGGACCAAGGATTCATGGTTTTAAAATGACAAGTTTAAACGATCATATTGTGAAAATCATAATTTAAATGGGACTAAATTTTATATTACTGGAATTAGTGAAAAATATTACATATGTTGCATTAAAAGTAAAATTAAAATTAACAAAAAATAGTCTACATAAAACCTACTCAAAATCACTGAAAAAAACAGGAGCCACTTGGTGGCCTTATGGTCCTTAGGGGTTAATAATAGAGCAAAGAGTAGAGTTACCGGTAATCAAATTTAATTTTAAAAAATAAGTCAACCTTGATCAGATTGCATTGTTTATTCTGATTCTCAAAGCAATAATGCAAGCCTACTGTAAGGGCTCAAGAATGTTACAGGGATTCACAAGTGGCAGGACATCAACACAGGAATTCGAGGAGCCAGGAAGCTGAAGCTCAGTAGCTCACCACGAGCGAATTTTTTTGGCTTGCAATGTCGCTATGAGAAAAATCTGGTTAAAAAATTGAGTATATCGCCCTAAACTTCCCTTATCATTGATACGTATAATCAACGATTCTATAGAAAGCTAAGTATTCTTAGTAAATCGCTAAGAAATGCTTTCTATTTAATTTTCCAATGGGAAAAGAAAATCACTGCTCACCACAAATGACAAGGGGATTGCGTTTGTCCTTGCGCTTCTGGTTCCCGAACAGGTCATCCATATCGACTTCGGCAGCATCCTTCAGAATTTCCGAATCGTTCGTCTTCATTTTTACGATTCCGAAGCTTCAACAAAACACTAACTTAAAGAACTCCATGAAGAGCGCTGCATTGTTCAAGAAAAAAGGATCAGCGCTCCGTCATTTCTGAACTGTTTCGGGAATTGTGAAAACGGCGTGCGTCGCTGCTCCATGAGATCGATGAAACTCGAAGCTGCGACGAAGTCGATCTGCTGCTCTGGTGGATCGACGGGCAGGGGGATCTCTCCAGAGGCGGAAGAGGCTCCTCGGCTTTCTCGATGAGCAGGCGAATCGACGTTTGGATGAATGTTTTGTTTTGGATGAATAGTCGGTGTGGATGAATGTTTGATTTGGATTACTCCCTCCGTCCCAAAGTTATTGTCACGTTTGAAAGTCATGTTTGAAAGTGCTTTTTTAAGTAGGTCAAAAAAATACTTCCTTGTGCCTAATTTTATTTAGGTTGCAATGAACACATGCAATGTTCGTCAATCATTCTAGTGACATAATTTGGAACCTTTTTTAATCATGTTTCTTACAATATGACCTACTTAAAAAAGCACTTTCAAACATGAATTTCAAACATGACAATAACTTTGGGACGGAGGGAGTAATATTTATTTTGATTAACTCCTAAATGTACCAATCCTTTGAACACAAGTAGATGCTAGCCTCATAAATAGATATTAGCATGACTAAAATGTACATAAGGTGTACATGAGAGGACCATTGCAAGCATAAAATCTATCCAACAAATTTGACATACTTGCAGTTGGAGGCCTCTCTAATATTATCTCCTGGCAAGAGAACTATTGTAATTGGTAAGAATTTAATAGTCTTACAAAAATGACTTGGATGAAAGTCATCCAAAATTGTATGAGAAAGTTGCAAGGCTCTGAATCTATTCGTGATCCAGTTTCTGGACGTTGGGACATTTAGGGGTTAACATATGCTTAGAAGAATGTACAATTAGGGGTTGTGACATTTTCTCGAAGTATCAGACTTCTTTTTAAGATTGAGAAGGTATGGAGAGAAAAGAGGAGTCAATAGGGGCCCTTTTCTATGGATAAAGTGCGATTTTATTTTTTTGGCCTTGTGGTGAATGAGAATAGAGAATGAGCATGGAATTTACTTGTAATTGAAGATCTTGGAATGGCTGAGAAGCTCATGGAAAAAAAATCACACTCAAAACCATTCTTCAAGCCCATTCTTCACCCTTTGGAAGAGAAGAAAGAAACTTTTGAATCGACGTTTGGATGAATGTTTTGTTTTGGATTAATAATCGGTGTGGATGAATGTTCGTTATGGATATGTTCGTTACCAATATTCTATTGTATTTGGCATAGTTCCACACTTCCTATGGGTTTGAAATCAAAAGTGAAGTTAAAATTCACGTCAACATGATTTTAATGAGCTACTGGGGTCTCGATTAGGAACTTTCTATTTACAAAAATTGTGAAATATACGTCAACGTACATACTATCTCCATCAACTCTTTAAGGGTTAATGTTTGCTTAGAAGAATGTACAATTAGGGGTCATGACATCTTCTCAAAGAATCAGACTTCTTTGAAGATTGAAGAGATTTCAAACCCAAGGTTGTAGCTAGCTTTCAACATTAGATTTGAGATTCTTCAAAGTGCAAGAATTATTAGTGTTAGAATGGGCCTGCTACAGACTATGAATGGGAGTATAATTATAAGCTGGGGAATCGAAAACTTTTTAATTGAGATATTTTTGGATTATTGCATGTTTGTTTTAACAATAGTTTTAGAGTAATTGCTTCCATTGTTGGAGGTTCTCATTATTGAACATAACTTCCTATGTGCCTACTTTGTAATTTTCAATGACGCTTCCAACAATGAAGGTTATCTCCTATGTACCTAAAAGATATAGATACTTAGTCTGTAGTTGTCAACAAGGTTTTATTTATTTCTTTCTTACTATCACCAGCATACTAGAAAAATTTATTTTATTTGGAAAAGTCAAGTAGTGACACTCTTTGTTTGGAAAGTGTTTGATTTCGAGACAACACTATTTAGACAAACAAGATGACATTGAATTTTCTCAATTGTCAATCATTAAGCTTAAAGTTATAGCCCTTATGCAGGAATCTAACTTCGTTTTCATTCAATGAAAGTTGGATTTTGTGAGACTGGAGGTTCCAAGTTTGAATTTCCGTGCTCGCATTAGGAATGTTAAGCAAAATCTGCCTTGTTAAAGCTTGATTTTGAAGCTAACTGCGTGGTCAAAACATTTTATTCAATGTGTTCATGTGCAGGAACAGATCAATTTTTTTTACAAAGGCATTTCACCAAATGTTCTTCTAGTGCAAACTAGCACCAGTTCGCCAAAAAAAACCTCTAGTTTTCAACATTGAAAAGTGATCATCATGTTTTGTGGTTGGAGACTCCATGACATTCTTTAGCTAGTACTACAACACACCCTATCTTTTACTTGTGCAAAAAATCAACATATGAATATGGAATTGATGATGTGGAACATGTAGAAACTATTAAAAAAAACATAAGATTGTTTAGCTGCCACGCCATCATAAGTTAGAGACGGCTTTAATTCTCTAAAAGATTACAATTCTTGCAATGATTATGCCTCGAGATCTATGTTGATTACCAAGGGTGAACAATGAGGCTCCTAAAGAATATTATGAGTCATCTTCATGATTTTCACAACATTCAGTAGCTTTCGTGCCCACTGCCCTTCCTTTATGCATTCTGCTCATCACGTTGAGCTTCTACCTGTTCACTTAGTTATAATTGATGAAGTATTGTTGGGTATGAAATATTCCACACAATCTATCGTAGAACCAAGGCAGAGACAGTGCATGCTACTATATATATACATTTATTTATTTATATTTATATTTATATTTATATAGAACTCTGGCATGAATAAAGAGTCCGTTCATTTGTAAGAGTGCTATTGGTAAGCCTTGTGGCCTAAACAGACTCTTCTTTGGAGTACTACCACCTTTTGGTGGTGGGACTCTATAAACATGCTACTGAATGTTATGTTCAACGGATTTTCCCTATCGGAAAATGCCCGCATACTTTATTGGTCTTCGCTGTACAGTAGAGTATAACAGAAATGCCATGACCAGGCTTTCAAATATTGTTCAAGAGTTCATTGAGTGGCTCCACCAGTATAAAGTCCAGAGCTGCCGGGGCATATAGATGCGTCGCGCGTGTAAGTAAATTATATCAGATACAGAGAAGCTTCTGTAAATAAATGTGTGTAAGGCTCCCATCTGAAATAAAGCTGGGAAAAAGGTTGGTCAGCTTTCTGCTCAGCAACGAATGCGGAGTGCCTGCCTGTTGCATTTTTCTCGCGGGAAATAAAAATTGTACCCTTCAGTTGTAGATCCCCGGCCCCCCAAAAGGTACTTTTTGTGTTTGGCGCAAGTGAAAAGTAGGTTTCGTTGCCAAAAGGACGTTCAAGTTCAAAGCAAAAACTTGTAGTGTACCAGTACAGAGTGTTCAAACTATTCAACAGTACTAGAAAAGGTGGCGCTCTCCAGGGAGATGTCCAGGCAAAATCACTATGCATGCGTGGAATTGACCATTGATGTGTCGGGAATGCATATAACGGAAAATCGGATTTTGAATCATGAGGCTCAAAGTTGGAGGTTTATAACACACATCTTCTAAAAAAACAAATTTTCAATTTGGAGTTGTGCAACTATCAAAATACCTATGAACAAAACGTGAAAATATTGTAAATACTTGAAAATACAGGAAATACTTACAAACACAACACACAAATTGTGTGGTATTCCTTATGTTTAGAAGATTGTTATCTATTTTTATTTTTTGGGATAGTGTTTTCTTGTTCATGTTCCATTAGTGTGTGTATTTTGTTTTTTGTTATTCATCGTACATTTGATAACGCATCTTTGAAATCAACATAACATTTAGTAACCTTTGTAACTGATGCCTTCCTCCAACAGAATGATGTGAAAAATCACACATCATTTCATCCCCCAATGAAATGATGTGAGATAATCCACATCACATCAGTAGCTACGGGGCAGGTGGCATTAAGCAAGAGCATTCAACCATGGTGAACAATAGTCAAAAGCACTCACTCAATCACAATGCAATGGTGTTTTGTAATTGTTTATTTGATTTAATAGTCCATTCAAGTACAAATCATTGGTCACTCCATATATGTAAGGGTGAATGAAACTAAAAGGCAACCTCTTGGAAGGCTAATGAATGTTATGAGTGTTGAATCGGGACGTTACTGAGTTAATTCGTACCAGTTACATCCAAAAAGACGAATAATGGAATTATAGAACTTCTCGATAGGAGTTCTAATTAACGGAAACTGCCGCATTGGGTGGGATATGGTATCACCCACTGTGCTCAATTACACACAGAGAGGACAAAAGGCCTGCAGTTAGCTAACCTAACATGCACAGCCATGGACTCATGGGTATGGAGATTGTGATGGCCCCTTCCCATACACCAATACTGCCGCATGCATGCATGCATCAGGTGGCTTTGAGGAAATCTGTTGTCACCTAAGGGGCGGTTTACACTACCCACCAAGAACTCGTCTCATGCAACTCTAAAATTTGTGATTGACTCCATCAACTTGTCCCGGGATGACTTGGCTTTACACTTCAAGGAAAAAAGAAAAGTGATCAAAGGAGTCGAGGTCCTCAAAAGGCCTAAAAAAAGATCTAGTGGATAATTTTAAAGTGTCCCCTGGATTTTGTGGTGATAGAGGCAAAAAGGGTTCTCTCATTGTCGAAAGAGGAGACCATGGGCTTGAAATGCTCTTTTATTATTATTTTTTAAGTCCCGGTCTAAGTTCGGTTTATACTTAGTGAGAGGCCCAAGGGCTTTAACCCCTAAATGGCGGAGGGGGTAAGGACAAAACATAAATGTGTTATAAAAAATTACTTCTTCAACTTTGATGAAGTTTGGTCCAAAAGAGAAAATGAGGAGCTTGATGTTTAGTAATTTTCCATACGGTCAAATATCAAAAAATAGCTTTTTATCATCTCATAATGAATTTAGAAGCATTTAACTTCAAATATTTATCAAAATCACAAATTTTATTTTTAGAATTTGAAATTTTGTATGATTTGTTAAAACTAGACATTCTATTCTAAAATCACAAATTGCGAATTTTTCAACGGAGAGAACATCATTACTTTCCCCAAATAGTAAGTTTTCTAACACTAGACAATGTAGAAGTGTTTTTCTTTGAAAATTTCTCCTGGGTGGAGTTTAACTCGGATTGACATGATTCAAATTGGGTTGGAAAGTAGACTTGATTACCTATTTAAAAATATTTTCTATTTTCTATTAAAAAAAAATTTCCATTTCGGGCAGCCCATAAAAAAAGGGCAGAGACCATAAAATGGTTGATCCGTCACTTAGGGGTTAAGAATTACATTTTTTTGAAGTGTGACCATGGAAGTGTGATCATGAAGTGTGATCATGAAGCGTGATCATGGAATTAATCCATTTTCCTTGGTCACGGCTCTTGGCAAACCGCCCCTAAGAAATACAAAATACGCAATTAAAAATTACTCTAACTTGTGACAAAAAAGAACGCAACACAAAAACAGAACATTGTTCTACTTGTGGCAATGTATGCAGCTGCATAGTGCTTAGTCAATAGTTGCAACAAGAAAAAAATAAAGCTCTGAATATTTTTTTGTTTCTCAATTTTATCTTCCTCCATTTCAAGAACACGGATGCAAGTGCGGCAAGGGCTTGGTGTAAATGGGCCATGAGCATATTATAAGCCTATTTTCAAGATAACTAACCAGAACAAACTTATGTTTTAAACCCTTAAACGTACCACTCCTTTGTAGGAAAGTCAAACCACCCAATTTTCTAGAATTTAGCCTTCAAGATTTATCAAAATATATTTTGTAATATTTTTCATGCATGGAATTGAATGTTTCCTATCAGTCTTGAAATTTTCAGATTTTTTAATTGAATACGGCATTTTTAACAAATTTTTAAGTCAAATACTTTAAAAAATAATTTTTATTACAAAAAAGCTTTAAAAAATTAATATTTTTTTGGGAGCAGTTACAAATTACAATGGAGAATCACATCATATGTTTTCCATAGAAATTTTTTATTTCAATTTTGAAATACGAAAGTTGAACATCCTATCATTCCTATGTAGTGTAATTCAAACCTTGACCTACAAAGCATGCACAAGCAATAAAATACTCAATAATTGAAATTTTTAAGATTTGAAAAGTGGAGTACAAACTAGACTTAATAAACTTCATTTTCTTAGTTGGGTGTATTAGCAACAAAAGTCATCTTCAAGATCAAAATTGGGTTTGACCAACAAACATCCAGTAACTGGATGCGTGGACGTTTAGGGGTTAAGATAGTTTCTACATATTTCACATCATCAATTCCCTATTCATATGATGATTCTTTGCACAAGCAAAAGGGTATGGTGTAGTACTAGTTTAAAGAATGTTATGCACACTTGAATTATAAACTTGTTTACTCGCAAATAGGGAACTTTTTTCGGTTTTTGGAGAAATGCTAAAATGACAACATAAAATGAAAAAGGTGTAGCCAAATATTTTCATATTCATCCATACTTTGGATCAAACTATCTTTTCATCCAAAATTTGGATGACTTTCATTAAAACTGACAATTTCATCAAATTTATCTCCAAAAATTGGAACTACTTAGTATCTTCATTCATTTTTTCTTTGATTTTTTTCGTAAGGCTTGGTGCAAGCCAATTATTTTTGGTGCGTTTTGGGGTTTAATCTCTAAAAGACCAAGAATTCACAGTTTTAAAGTATTTTAACCAAAATTGAAAGTCATTTCCAACAACCATCATTTTGGTTAGCATATGAAGATTTATTTTCCATTAGATTATTAATCTCTTAAAAAGAAACTAAACCCAAGTTGTTTCGAAAATTTTTAACACTTCATTTGTGCTTTTTGATTTCTAAGAACCTATATCTGCTTTGCATTTAAAGATGGTCATGTGTAGGTATTCTATGATTTCACTTAATATGGTACATCATACGTGCACCATTTTGGGGTGTTTACTTTCAGAATAATCCTATCTCAATTAGGTTACTACCATACTAAGTTAAATGCACCGAGTCTACACAGAAAGTACTAAGTGCTACCCTTGGCTTCATAAAAGCATGTGAACCTTACATTTTATTTTATTTTTCCATTTTCACTCTTATCGGTTGCATTATTCATTAGGATTAAGGTATTACATGTAATCCATGTGTCCCTTCAAATAAATTCTCCTATGTTCGGGTTTTTGGCAAAGAAAACAAGAATACACATGGAAGAAAGAAAGAAAAAATAAAGTAATAAAAATAATAAAAATAAATAAAAATAAAAATCAAGTTTACATACTCCCTCTGTCCCAGAAAATCTATCCCGTAGGTTCTCTCAAATCTACCTCTTGAGGTAGATTTGAAAGAACCTATAGGACAAATTTTATGGGACAGAGGGAGTACAAGTCAATTTTTTTTAAATCACTAATGGAAAAGGTAGCGCTTCCAAGGAGATGCCCAGGCAAAATCACTATGCATGCGTGGAATTGGGCACTACTTGCCTAGGCATCTCCCTAAACAGTGCCACCTTTTCTACTACACTAAATAGGTAGATTAGTGTTAGATAATTATAAGATTTGAAAATATTATAGACTTTTACTCTCGACAAAAAAAATTACCAAAGACATTGATTCCAATACTATTGAAAGATCCCCATCTTGACCAATATAGAGGGTAAAATAATTGGTCAACAGTAAAAACTTACAACATGTTCATGTAAATTAGTGTATCTAACACTAATCTACCTATTTAGTGTAGTGAATAGATATAATCCACATGCCAAGTTATGAACTCTGTACGTTGATTACCAAAAGAGCAATATGAAAGAGTTTTAAGACATATACACTCTAAAACACAATCAAAAATAAGATACT
This sequence comes from Pohlia nutans, assembly GCA_022496805.1. Lineage (NCBI taxonomy): Eukaryota > Viridiplantae > Streptophyta > Bryopsida > Bryales > Mniaceae > Pohlia > Pohlia nutans. The sequence goes on from CM040102.1 coordinate 7,475,358, forward strand.
CTGGTTGACTTTACACCACTTAACTCAATAAATGAAAGTTGAAAAGCTTTAGAAATAATTTTCACCAATTTTTTAATTTCAATATGCATATATATATATATATATATATATATATATATATAGTTATATAGTTATATAGTTTTTTATTTTTTTAATTTTTTTTCCAAAATGGAAAATAAAATGAAAATGAAAATTTGCACGTCAGGGTCAAACAAGTATTGAGGTAATTGATGCAACGTAGTATTGCTAGAAGCCAAAGACGTACGGGTGCTAAATAATGGTGTGTGGGAGGAGGGGTTAGGCATGGGCTGATCTCTAGAGTGTCCTTGTGATGAGTTATCCCATATGGTTTGTCCATGGTGACCTCCTAGTGTACACTACTTAAGGTGGAAGGCCTTTGAGTAAAGATCATCTCTTTCTACGCATTCCTTGTGTTTGTGTGTGTGCCTTGTGCAATCTTCTCTACCTTCAATAGGTTATGGGCCCACTCATGTGTGTTTCATGAGTATTAGATTGCATTTGTGCAAGTATTTTGAGGTCGGTGCGCAACGGGCGGTTTTGGAGCATTGTTGGAGGTTTTGGAGCTTGTTGAAGCGTTGGTGTTTCTTGGAGGTGTGCATGGGCTGAAGTTACATGTTGGAGCACTCTCTTTGGTCAATTTCTTCCCTTGATCTCCTTCTTTTCTTTCTTCTATCTCTTCGTTGCGAGTGGAACTTCGTTTGGTTCAATTGTGAGCACTTGAGTAAATGCAAGTGATTTGTGAGGTGTGAAGGCTCTCGTGGAGGGTCTACCATCTGATCCTAGTGATTAGGCACTTGCTTTGAGGTGTTGCATGTGTTTCATGCTCTTGGGGTGCTCAAATTTTCATTTGGAGCTAGTTTGTGCACAAAGGTGCGGTTTTGAGCAATTTCAATGCGATTGGGGTTTTGAGGGACTTGTGTGAGTTCATGTGCATTGAGTGAGTGCTCTTGAAGGACACAAAGGTGTCATTGACGTGCATTGAGTGTTTGGGGACACTAAGGCGTCGTATTGAAGCATTTGGAGTTGTTTTGAGCTCCATTGAGTGATTTGAGGGGTTTTGGTGAGCCTCTTTGCATTTTTGGGTGAGGGTTCTCACATTTGAGTGTTGGGAGGCGTGTGTGGAGCACAAAAGTGCTGATCTAGTGTTTGGGGTTGTTTTAAACCCATTGGGTGCACAAAGGTGCAATATCAAAGCAAAAAAAAAAAAAATCACAAAAACAAAGTTGTGTGTTTGAGTTTGAGGTTTCATTTGTGTGGGGAGGCATACGTAAGTGAGGATCATGGCATCTTTTGAGGGTGAGGGTCCCAAGGTCGTGGACAAGTTCGATGGGGTGAATTTCCACTTGTGGAAGTTCAAAATGGAGATGGTGATGGCCGAGAAGGAGTTGTGGGAGATTGTCGAGGGTAGTGAGGAACCTCCTTTCTCTTCTACGGATCCTAGGATCATGCAAGCGTACACGAGGAGGGAGAAGAAGGCATTTGCCATTTTGGCACTCAACCTCGCGGATTCGCAACTTGCGCACATTCGTTCGTGCAAGACACCCGCGGAAGCATGGTCCAAGCTTTGCAACATTCACGAAGCGAAAACATTGGCCAACATTTTGTTTTTGAGGCGCAAGTTCTTCACCATCAAGATGGGTGAAGAAGATGACATGTTGGCGCACATCAACAAGGTCAAAGCTCTCGCGGATCAACTCAACGGTTGCGACGTGTCGGTTACGGATGGTGACATCGTGATGACACTTTTGGAGAGCCTTCCATCATCATACGAGTACCTCATCGTGGCGATGGAGTCAAGACCCATTACGGAGCTCACATTGGACTATGTGACCTCACGGTTGTTGCACGAGCTTTCGCGGCGAAAGGAGAACGAGTCTCGAGAAGATGGAGCGGCACTCGTGGCGAAGCAATCCAAGAATGGAGGCGGTGGGAGCTCAAGCGACAAGGTGTGCTTCTATTGTGGTAAGAAGGGCCACATTGCCAAATTTTGCTTCAAACGCAAGAGGGATGAGAAAGGGGAGAGTGCAAACAACACTAAAACTCGTGACGATGATGAGTACGCATTTACGGCTAGATATGAGGCAAGCATGAGCGATGGCATCGAGGGTGATGCAAGCATGAGTGATAGTATCGAGGGTGATGCAAGCATGAGTGATTGGATTGAGGTTGGTGATGAGTATGCAAACATGGCAAGCAATGTATCGTGCAATGGTAGTACGAGTGATTGGATTGTTGATTCGGGGGCTACAAGCCACATGTCACCACATAAAACTTGTTTTCATTCGTATGCTCTCATTAATCCAAGGAGAGTGATTTTGGGAGATGATACGGTGCTTGAGGCCGTTGGCAAGGGCCAAATTGTTGTAGACACCGAGGTGAGGGGTCGTGTGAAGACAATCACTATCAAAGATATCCTCCACGTTCCCAAACTAACGGCAAATTTACTATCGGTGAGGCAACTAGTGGCAAAGCACTTGAGAGTAGAGTTTAGTGATAAGGGGTCTTATGTGTTGTCACCAAGTCGAGATGAGGTGGCCATCATTGAAGAACACGAGGGCTTGTACCACATCAAGTTCTCCAAGGTGCATTCGAAGGAATCGGCGGCGTTGGCGCATTCAAACTTGAAGGACGACAAGTTGGCGTTGTGGCATCGTCGACTTGGCCATTTGAACATCAAGAGTGTGAAGATACTACGCGGCATGGTAAGCGGTATGGATCTTCATCAATTGAAAGTGGATGCTTCTACATTCACGTGTGAAGGTTGCATTGAAGGCAAGCAACAACGGTTGCCATTTGCGGGTGAAGGGGCGACACGGGCCACAAAAGTTTTGGAGATCGTGCATTCGGATGTGTGTGGCCCCATGAAGACCACATCGATGGGAGGTTGCAAGTACTTTGTGACCTTCATCGATGATTTTTCAAGGAAGATATGGCTCTACCCTATCAAAGCCAAGAGTGAGTGCTTTGAGAAGTTCAAGGAGTTCAAGACATTGGTGGAGAACCAATCCGAGTTGAAGATCAAGGTGTTTCGGTCAGACAATGGCGGCGAGTACATGTCCAAGAAATTTGACGAGCTTTTGAAGAATGAAGGCATCGCACGCCAAACTTCGGCCCCGTACACGCCTCAACAAAATGGAGTTGCGGAGCGCGCAAATCGCACCATTGTAGAGATGGCGAGGAGCATGTTGCACGCTCAAAACTTGAAGTTGGACCTTTGGGCGGAAGCGGTGGTGAATGCGGTATACACACGCAATTGGTGTCCAACAAGCGCGGTTGAAGGTATGACGCCGGAGCAAGCGTGGAGTGGGAGGCAACCATGTGTTGCACACATGCGCATCTTCGGATGCATTGCATATGCGAAGGTTCCCGACGAACGGAGGACGAAACTCGAGGCTAAGGCCTTGAAATGTGTGTTTCTTGGGTATTGTGAAGGTACCAAGGCGTATAGACTCATGTCGGTGGACACGAGGAAGATCATTCGGTCACGTGATGTGACATTTTGTGAGGAGTCTACGATGGAGGCTCCTTTGGAGGTTGGTCCAAGTGGGAGTAGTGGAGACGTTTTGGTGGACACACCCTCCAAGTCTCCTAGTGTTGTTGATGTAGGTGATGATGACGGTGATGACGAAGCTGGCGACACGGAGGTTGTTGAAGCGCCATCGAGCTCAAAGGCCAAGAATGGCGCAAAGGGCACGCAAGAGGAGCAAGTTTCTTCAAGCGAGCGGCGGTACCCCGAGAGATCGCGCAAGCCACCTGGAGAATGGTGGAAGAACCACATCTTCCCTCAAGTGGAGGACGAGCATGCGAATGTGGCATTATCGGATGGTCCATTGACCATTCGAGAAGCCATGCAAGGTGAGGATGCGGTCAAGTGGGAGCGCGCCATGCAAGAGGAGTACGACTCTCTAATTGCTAACGGTACGTGGCAATTAACTCCCATTCCAAAGGATCGCAACCCCATTGGTTGCAAATGGGTGTTTCGGACAAAGAGGGATGTTTCGGGTATTGTTGTGCGTCACAAGGCAAGATTAGTAGCCAAGGGGTTCGCGCAAGTGCATGGGGTGGACTTTCACGAGACATTTGCTCCCGTGGCCAAGTTCACCACCATTCGATGCATTCTTGCCATTGGAGCGGCCTTGGACTTGGAGATGCATCAAATGGATGTGAAGACCGCATTTTTGAATGGCGATTTGGAGGAGGACATCTACATGGTGCAACCTGAGGGGTTTGTGCAACAAGGTAAAGAGCACCTTGTTTGTAAGTTGCAAAAATCATTGTATGGGTTGAAACAATCTCCAAGAGCGTGGTACCAAAAGATTGACACGTTCTTGCTTGCACACGGGTTTACTAGGAGCATTGCGGATCATAGTCTCTACTTCATGCAAGAGGGGCAAAATGTGGTGATTGTGATCATATATGTTGATGATTTGATCATTCTTGCAAGCCTCATGAGTTTAATGAATGCATTAAAAGGCATGCTTGAGAGAGAGTACGAGATGAGTGATCTTGGAGAATTGCACTTTTGTCTTGGTGTTGAGTTTGTGCGTGATAGGGCTACACGCACTATCACCATGAGTCAAGGCAAGTATGTGATGGACGTGCTCAAGAGATTCGGGATGGAGGATTGTAAGCCCGTGGCAACACCATTGGATGCAAACTCCAAGCTCGTCAAGCTTTCGGAGGAGGAGTATGCGATGGAGGCTAAATCGATGGCGGAGGTGCCATACAAGCAAGCGGTGGGGTCGTTGATGTATGCGATGATTGCGACACGGCCCGACCTTGCGTATCCAATTAGCGTGGTGAGTCAACACATGGCGAGACCGGGCTCGATGCATTGGATGACGGTCAAGAGGATCATGCGTTATTTGAGGGGCACAAGCGATGTGAAGTTGTGTCTTGGAGGCAAAGACATTGTGTTGAGCGGCTATTGTGACGCGGACTACGCGGGAGACACGAGCGATCGAAGATCGACAACGGGCTACATGTTCAAGGTCGGATCGGGAGCGGTGTCGTGGAATAGCAAGCGGCAACAAACCACGGCGACATCAACGGTGGAGGCCGAGTACATGGCTACGAGCCATGCCACGAAGGAGGCCATTTGGTTGAGGCAACTAATGGTGGATGTGGGTTGCACACAAGGTGAGGCTACAACGATTATGTGTGACAACCAAGGGTGCATTTCACTTGCAAAGAACCCTACACATCATTCACGCACGAAGCACATTGATGTGCAATACCACTTCATTCGGGAGAAGTTGGAATTGGGAGTTATACATTTGGAGTATTGCCCAACGGAGCACATGGTGGCGGATGTGCTCACAAAGGGTCTTTGTAGAGACCGACACCAACGATTAGTAATAGCATTTGGACTTAGAGGCTTTGGCTCTACGCAAAGTGGGAGTATTGAGGTAATTGATGCAACGTAGTATTGCTAGAAGCCAAAGACGTACGGGTGCTAAATAATGGTGTGTGGGAGGAGGGGTTAGGCATGGGCTGATCTCTAGAGTGTCCTTGTGATGAGTTATCCCATATGGTTTGTCCATGGTGACCTCCTAGTGTACACTACTTAAGGTGGAAGGCCTTTGAGTAAAGATCATCTCTTTCTACGCATTCCTTGTGTTTGTGTGTGTGCCTTGTGCAATCTTCTCTACCTTCAATAACAAGCTACTAAGAGCATCCTCAGTCCTGCGCACTTTGCTCACTGCAACGGTGAGTGGCGGGCACGGGATCCCATAGCGCGGGCCAACGCCCTCAATATTCCTCCCGTTACTGTGCGGCCCTCGCTATAAGAGCTCCCGCTCTGGGCAAATTTTCCCCGTTTGCCGTGAGAGAAAGTCCTCCCGCTAAGAGCCCTGACAGAGTCCTTGATTGTTTGCAAGCCAACGAGATTCTAACAACCTGGAGTCCCTGCGCCACCTGGCTGCCCACGTACTAGCATAAGTTCCTTGCCGGGGCAGTTGACGGGAGATACGTTGGACCCTCCTCCCTGCTCATGCTCCCGCTCCTTTGCAGGCCTCTCTGCAAAAGCTCATTGCCGGGAACTGTGGAGGGAGAGGACTGAGGATGCTCTAACCCATGGTATGAATTCATTGCAAAAAAACCCATAGATTTTTCTTTTCAGTTTCAGGATGAGTACAAAGGTGAACGGAAGAAGAATAATATTACTGAATTATGACTGAATGGTCTGTTCAGAGCACAACAGGTTGGGAGGCAAGGAGAGCAGAGCAAGTACTTGCCCATAATGCGACACATGGAAGCGCACATGGACAAGGGAGCCCGGATATGAATTATGGCAAAGTGGAAAATTCAGTGAGTCACACTGCATTATTTTGACGTCAACAAACTTGACTGAGGGTTTACAATTGTTATTTTTTTGGTATATCAAAAGCTGGTGATCGTACTTGGATTCTCGTTTGGGAAACAGTGTCAAACAAACCTCTTATTTTCTAGCTAGCTCCTGCAGGGAGACCGACCCAATAAGTTCGTAATTGACCAGACAACTCCGTCTGCGCGAGCGACTCGAGTGATAAATTTCCGCTCCATACTTCCAATTAATAAGTTACTTCTGCAAACAAACGAGATGATCGACAGATGAGTGACAGGCTGTGGAGAATATTAAGCCGGTTGGTATTATGAATCATGGACTGCCTTTGAACATGCACACCCAAAGGCTGTCAACTTTCAAGCATGGGGCCTTGGAAACTGCTCTTGTATCCGTCTGTGGAAAGAGGGACTTTTTTTGAAGGTAAATTCCACCGAGTGCAAGATCCCAGTTCAGAAGTATGTACTTACTCCTGGTGTCGAAATGGGATTGCCATGTCAGATTTTGAGAGGTCCACATCACCCTAAATCAATCACAACATGACACATGGCACCTTCTTTTTACCAAAATTTAGTTGCACGGACCGTGACGTACACAACATTTAGTAGCTAGTGCTACCTTTGACTTTGCCTCCACAAAGAATGTACAACATATCCCTCATCATCATCATCATCCATGTTCTATCAATATCATTAAAAGAAAACTTGGTAAAAAGAAATGTAGCTGAATTTGGCTGCGGTTTTTTTTTACCGAGTTTTCTTATAGTGTATCTACTCATTTTTCAGAGAGGTGGAAACTTAGCTAGTGACTGGCATGTAGCAACAAGGAGGGAGGTGAAGAGCCCATGTGTTGCAACTTCATCTTTGTCATGCACGAAGACTCCAACTCATGAATGGATGGAAAGGCGGACTTCACATTTGCACTAGTAGAAAAGGTGGCACTACCACTATAAGAGAACTTAGTAAAAAAAACCGGGGAGATGCTCATGCAAGTGGTGCCCATGATTTTTACACATGCACAATGATTTTTCTTGTGCATCTCCCTGGGAGGCGCAACCTTTTCTACTAGTTTCGCTAATGAATGTTATGTAGGACATAAGGTATACCAGTCTGTTACCACCATGTTTCCAATTCCACCCTCATGTACTGGTGGTAGACATATTTGATTTGGAATATACACCACCAAAACATGACTCGGGTGGTAATTGAATAATAGGTTGGTGTACCATATTATACATCCTAAGGGAAAAGAGAAACAATCAATCAAGCAAAGTGCTGACACTTGATAAACATGAGTGAGTGTTAGCTTTTTGTGGGGTTCTGACAGGTCATGGCATTTCCAGCCAGGAGTCAAGCTCTCAGACTGGGTTTCGCTAACTTTTTTAGTGTCATAGCTTAACTTTACTTTTCAGAGGCTTTTAGGCAGGACTCTCGTTGTAATTTGACTCAAAAAAAGTGTGCATCTCGTTGGGGTTGAAGAAGAATGCCTCGATCTGCTCCTTTGAGGGAAGAGCATGAATAAAGAGTCTGTTTCTCCAGGACTCGTACCTTGCTATATGATCGAGTACTGCCCTCGTTTAATGGTAGATTCACTCTATATTTTAACAATATGACCGTTATAACGCATGGTGGTGAATGTACCCATGCTCCCCACCATCACAAACTTGACAAGTCATGTTTTTGCAAGGTTTCTCGTATGTTGTTGAGACAAATAGGGGTGATTACATTCGACACATGATAACAATATGTTAATTGTAGAAACATTGTATGAAAGAAGTACCACAAACATGCAATTTTTATCTTGAATTTTTTTTTGCATGTTTGTGATACATCCTTCGTACATTATTTTTACCAACAAACATATTATCATCGTGTGTTAAACGTAATCATCCTTGTTCATCTCAACAACATACAAAAAACACGGCAAAAACATGGCTTGCCAAGTTTGTGATAACAACAATTTCTTTTGTGTATGATATTTAATTTGAGATGGCAAATGGAGATTGTGTTTATATTGTTAAGGGTTTGCAATTTTGTGTTATAAAAATGAATAAATCATCTTCAAGATGTTCAATGGATAAAAAAGGCGTGATGCTTTGCACACCAGCAGTAATTTCAACTAGTGGTTTTACATTTCAACCTCTAGTTCAGATAACATTTATTTAGACGTTTAGATTTTTCAGTCTTTTCTATAATAGTCATTTGGCGAGAAGCAGTCAACATGAAATTGCTACCGTCTATAAATTGAATTGTGAAATATGCCTTAGGGGTGCGGATGTCTTTGTATGCAAAGACTGTCAAGTTCAACACTTAACCCTTAACCCTTAAACGTCAAGAGGGCCTAAATGGGGCAGCCCGGAAGGAATCTAATTTTTTTTGGGGAAAAAGCGCTTTTTTGGAACATCTCCTTTCAAAGCATATTAATTCAATGTCTTTATCTAAACTAAGCTATATTAGGTTGGCAAGGAATAAAACTAGTATAAAGCAGTGCAAAGCATGGAGCTTCCAAAGCAGAGTCACATCAAGACAAGGCTTTTTAAAGACAAAAATCAAGAAAGCTCAATATAAGCCTTTCATGAACTGAGATATACAAGTAATTGAGCAACCAGGTTTTAAACATAATAGACAGAAGCTTTGCATAAAAGGTACAAAAAGCTTTACAAAAGAGTCACAAAAGCTCTGCATAAAAGCACACTGTGAATGACGATTCCTAAAAGCTTAAAGGGAAGAAACCATTCTTCCACAATTCTTGCGCAATTTGTTGTAGAATCATAAGGAAAGAACAAGAGGAAGCCATCCTCACCTGTACCTATACAATCCAACGCCACAAACGAGGGTTAGAATGCGCATACAAGGTGTCTTCAGGTAGCTTCAGCGTGTTATTGCAATCACAAGTCCATGAACCAAAATCAACATACAACAAAGCAAGAAAAGCATAGATCATCAATCAAATCACAAAACTTTATGAATCTGGCTCGATAAAGGTGAACCCTCCATGTTGGAGAGCAGTGTAGGTTTGTCCAAGCAGCTTTCGAAATCCCAGGCCAAAATTACTACAACTCCGGCACTCCCCTCACACAACGTCGTCAAGCACTAGACGCAATTACTATGGGCAAGAAACCCTCAGTGAAGAAGAGCAAGAAACTCACAATGACGAAGGGCCTTGGATCGGCTAAAGACTGTGAGGATTGCAGGTTGGGCAAGGGTTTAAAAAGGCTCGCTGGTGCATGCATACACGCACGCAGGCTGGCCTTTAAGGCACCAACCCCGAGGCGGCCATTTAATAAACTTAGGTAAGAATTCAAAACCCCCTTAATCAGGCTAGAATAATTAATTGTCTGAGTAGGGAGGGAGCGGAGGAATTTTAGAGCCAACATAATCACAACAATCACTAACTAGGTAGAAAACTCAACTACTTAGGTAAATTAGTGACATGGCTGGAAGAAGGCCAAACAACTCTGGTCCATTAACTTGATAGTCATATGGCGCTAAATTAAAGCAAGCCAACAAAATCAAGACATCTTACTAACTGGGTAGAAAACTGAACTACTTAGGTAAGTTAGTGACATAGTTGGAAGAAGGCCAAGCAGCTTTGGTCCATTAACTTGTCATGATAGTCATATGGCGCTAAATTAAAGCAATCCAACATAATCAAGACATTCACTAACTTGGAACTCAACTACTTAGGTAAGTTAGTGACATGGTTGGAAGAAAGCCAAGCAACTCTGGTCCATTAACTTGATAATCATATGGCGCTAAATTAAAGCAAGCCAAAGCTAGTACTGTTTAAGTGCAAAAAACCAAGTGTAGTCAAAGACAATACATCGTGGTTGTATTACAAGATAAATAGCAGTACAAAGCCAAAAAAAGAAAAAAAAAGAAAAAAAAATGGCAAAAACGGCTCTGCAATGCACTGCTTGCTAGCATTGTAGCACTGTAGCAATGCGGCACTACTGAACTTCAGCTGCCCCAACCTCAAAATTTGTTCAATTTGATAACTTTGATTGCTTACCAACGATTCCACAATCTCTCAAATGAGGCGAAAATTTGGAATCTAGATCGCTTTTTTAGTAGTTTTCCAACGCACTAAGTCTCGCTTGATTTGGTTGAGAAATAAAACTTTTTTCTCCAATTATTCCTTTATACCAAGCCCGTGGGGCTTGCTTTGACGTTTAAGGGTTAAACGTACCACTCCTTTGTAGGAAAGTCAAACTACACAATTTAGCCTTCAAGATTTATCAAAAATATCAAAATATATTTTGTAATATTTTTCATGCATGGAATTGAATGTTTCCTATCAGTCTTGAAATTTTCAGATTTTTTTGATTTAATACGGCCTTTTTAACAAATTTTTAAGTCAAATACTTCAAAAAATAATTTTATTACAAAAAAGCTTTGAAAGATTAATATTTTTTTGGGAGCAGCTACAATTGGTACAAATTACAATGGAGAATCACATGATATGTTTTCCATGGAAAGTTTTTATTTAAATTTTGAAATTCGAAAGGTGAACATCCTATGTAGTGTAGTTCAAACCTCAAGCTCCAAAGCTCGCACAAGCAATAAAATACTCAATAATTGGAATTTTTAAGATTTGAAAAGTGGAGTACAAACTAGACTTAATAAACTTCATTTTCTTAGTTGGGTGTATTAGCAACGAAACTCATCTTCAAGATCAAAATTGGGTTTGACCAACAAACATCCAATAACTGGATGCGTAGACGTTTAGGGGTTAAAGGACGTGGCTTTCTTGTTTCTCACACCTAAATCACTTTTAAATTTCATTTCAAACATCATTTTCTTTTTAATTTACATTGATTCTATTTGAAAGATGTGTAGATGCTTTAAATATGTTTGTTTTGGCATTTAAAAACCCCTTTTGTTCTAACGTAGTAAAAGTTTTGAGTGAGAAATACAATCTTGTAAGCAACAAATAGCAAGCAGCGAGCAGTCATTTTGTGTTTTCTGAATTTTCATGTAAATAATTAATAAGAAAGTATAATACCGCGGGAATCATTAACGAATATTTGAGGAATATGGTTTAGTAAGTTGGAATCTACATTATATATTGCATTCACTGATTTAGGATAAAAATTTGAACGTTTATCTCATCTTCAATTTTGAACAGAATGAATTTACGAAATTGATTACAACGTATCCGCGTTCTTTTTTTCATAAAACCTGTAGCTTCCACCACGTTTCAAGGGTCCTTTGGATTCAAAGGACCCTTCTACGATGCAGGTGGAGTGGACTTTCGAATCCGAAAGACGTTCAAGTATGCTACAGCTTTTTGTGCAAAAAATTCAACTACTTCCAAAAGTTACAAATACGTTTAAAAGTGCAGGTTACCGGGACTAACACAAAAAATTTACAAAAAATGTACAATCTCCTTTTAGTTACGAAAATTTTGTCGGGTTTTTTTGAGATATCTAAAATTTGACCTAATTTTAGCAAATCCACGGAATTAAGCACTTTACTAAATTTAATAAAATTTGCTGAACTCGTTCTGAAAAGTTCAAAAGAAGTTCAATCTTTACTCAAAATCTAATTTTTCCCAGAAAAATTTGTAAATTTCTTCTAAAAACTGAATGCAATGCTCATTGCTCGCAAGATTGCTTTGCTGAGTTTTTAGCAAGACTCTCTCCAAAAAAGAAGTAAGTCAGTGGGGCTTAGTATGTCTTTTAACCCCTAAGCTCCCGAGCGACCATTTTCTGGTCGCTGCCCGGAAAAAACGGGCTGCCCGGAACAAAAAAATATTTTTTTGAAAAAATAAAAAATATTTTAAAATACTACATCAAGTCTACTTTCCAACCCAATTTGAATTATGGAAATCCGAGTTAAACTCCACCCGGGAGAATTTTTCAAAGTAGATCACCTCAACATTGTCTTAGTGTTACAAAATTTGCTATTTGGGGAAAGTAATGATGATTCCTCCATCATTTCTCTTGCTTTTTTGAAGTTTACGATAAATAGCCCAACTTTAACCAATCGTACTAAATTTTGAACTCTAAAATTGAAAATTATAATTTATACAAATTTTCGAAGGTTAATGCTTTTAAATTCATTAAAAAATGATCTAAAGATTATTTTGGAAGTTTGACCGTATAGATAATTTGTAAAGATGATACTCTACATTTTGTCTATTGAACCAACCTTCATCAAACATATGGAAGGCACATATTATAACACATCTATGTTTTGTCCAATACCCCTCGGGCTTTTAGGGGTTAAGGGTTAGGTAAGATTGTTATGTCTAAAGTAATTTTCCAACTTGACATTGTAATAAACGATTGACATCGATTGTCTAATCAAACAAATGTCAATGACGTTAGACAACTTGGATGAAATATTCCCAAATACTCAATAATAGTCTAAAATATTATGGATCTATTTTAAAAAGGAGGTTTACTAAACGTCTTCGACGTTTTGTTCAACACTTTGTCTAGTGCTCAAATATTGCAATCTTGGATTTCAGATGGGAATTGCAATGGCATTGATGTGTAAGACATCTATTCATTAACAAAGGTTGTTTGTTTGCTTGTTTGTTTGTTTTGTTACGTTTAGATCTCCGATACCGTGTGTCCGCCAATCGCGTTTTTAGTACCATCAGAAAACTCTCAACAAGGAGGGTGCACGGAGTTTGTTTCATCACGTTTGAACATATGGTGTGAAAATTATGAATTTTTAATCAAATTTTGTCACTACCGTACGTGGAAGGCAGGATCGACAGAAAAAAATTCCGAAAAATAAATAAATTTATTAAGTATTTTGTCAAAATCAAAAAAACAAAGTCAACAAAAAGCCAAAAAAAAAAAACAAGCAGTACACTCAACAAAAACCGTAGACAAAAAATATAATAAAATGTTTAGCAGCCGGAAAATTTTAATGTTAGCTATTAATAGCCTATTTCTTTATAATCACTTTTGCAAGTGCTGACCTTCACTATTTCAACTTTTATTAATTATTCAACATGAAAGTGCCAATTCTGCCTTTCCCGTACGGTATAAATTGAATTAAATGATGAAAATGGAGTTGTTGTTTCTTTCTTACAATGAATTTACTTCATCTGTGTCAAAAATAAAATAAAATAATAAAAAATAATCTAAATTTTTCTTTTTTCTTTTTTTGGGTGACACAAATAGAAAAAAATTGTTTTTCAAAACATAAATTAGTATTCACAAATGAAATGAAATGGCAATGGGGGTGACAGCAAGGGTGGGCCTGCAGTGAGTGAGGGAGCAGTGAGGCAGCTGGTGAGGATGGTACTGGACAACACAGGTGGTGAAAAGGAAAGGTAGGTATCCAGGAGCATGACGCCAACCAATGCTGGTACCTGCAAAAGAAATGATGAAATGCATGACCTGTTTCATCTTGGAAGTCAACCTCAACACCATAACTACCTACCTTTTAACCTTTCTTACACACAAAAATTAAATTTAACACTAAGCTACCTATACCTTAAAACACCTTAAAACACCAACTGAGCCTATTTACACAAATAAATCAGAAAATGTTTTTGGTGGGTCTTAATAGGAAGATCAAGAGGATTCCAACGCACTTTAGCACGCATTATTTGGACACCGTATGAATAAATTATAAATGTTCAAAGTGTTGATTATAGGTTGATCATAAAGCGATCCTAAAATCTAATGTTCAAATTGTGCCCATTCTCATCAATAATAGGGTGTCAGAATATACTTATTATGGAAGATTGAACTATGGATGGTATAAGGAAAAGGTCACTTTAAGATATAGTTACAAGTTAGGATGTTTATTATTCCCTTGAGATATTCCAAATTTCCATTACAAGAGGTCTTTAGGGCAGCTTTCTATTGAGCATTTGTGCTTTCCAAAACCAGACGCTCTAATCCTTTCTATTTGTGCCACATTCAGATAAAGAGATAAGAACTCCGAACTCCTTACAAAGCCGGCGTGAGTAAAGTGTGTGTTCGTCTTGATAAAGACCTAGTGCCCACCAGACAAGTGACCGTTCGTGCAAGATTACTCTCCATTGTGCTACATTCAGAATGGATGGAGGCTCAATTAGGGTTTTGCTCTCTTGATGAGTAAAACCCGAATGGTCATCCGTATGAGCCTACAAATGTGACACATAGAGAGTTCCCAACAAACCTGACACGTGGAGAGAGGTGGAGAAGAGATGAGTTGACATTCTCAATGTGCGCCATCTTTTCCTAACATTCCATGTCAAATCTCCAATGGAAGTATGGAAAGTATCGGAAGGTACAAGTTTGGAAAACTCCCATGAATCAAAGTTTTTGGTTTGAGCCTTCAGGTCTCCAATGGAAAACCACCAAATTATTATCATATTCTCCAATATCACATTCCAATAGAGTTATCCTAAAACAAAAGTTGTGTCTGAATAAGTTTTCTTAACGGCTAAACTAGTTTTCCATAAGTTTGAAGACCACCAAACTCTTACACACATAATCATGAGAGGCCACTAAACTCTTCCACATCTTATAACTATTTAGAGTGAAAAAATAAGAGTATATTAAACCAAAACACATGGTGTCTTATTCAAACAAGACTTTTGTTTTAGAATAACTCTATTATGTAGGTGATTTGACACAAACCAATTCAAAAACGTAAGCCGTTTTTTAAATTTTAAATCTATTGTTTGAAAAACTTAATTTCAATATGGTGAAAAAGGAATCTTAAAATGCTTATATTGTCAAAACGAACTTTATTTTAAAAAAACAAAAAAATATATTACCGGTATCTGGCACATTAGTGTTGAATGACCCATCGACCTTTGATATTTTCTACTTTGTAAACATGTGGTTGTTCACTTTTCACTTGTTAAAGATTGTTTTTTTTGAAATAAGATAAGCAATCTTAATAAGAACTAGTACAACTCTACACTCTGGTGACTACTTCTAGGTCAATATAAATGGAAGTAGAGACAAAAGATCAAACTATAACCTTGTTATGTCACTTTCATTGCCATACGAGGTATAGCAATTAGAGAGACAAAAAAGGTGGTTTTAGAGTCATATCTCTCTCCTCTACTCACTCTTTTAAGAGAGTTGTGGATCTCCAATATATAACAGTCTAAATCTAGTTAGGAGGAGAGTTTGATCTCCGATCATAACATACTCAACTAGTTATTTATTTCAAAACTACTTGAATATTCTCATTTGTATAATGAGACCCTTATCATATAATCGTTTCTACTACACAATCCTCATATCCATCCTAGATCCTTTCCACATGCGAAGCCTTATGAACATTGGTTACCAAAGGAGCAAGGTTTTCATCTTTGACACTCTTTTCCGGCTTGACGTCGTATTAGACATGTAACGTCGGTTGTTTACTTGGATGAAATATTCCCAAATATTCTAGAATATTTTAGAATATTTTAAAATATCTCATGTGTATTCTAAGAATTTGCTTGTCTGAAACATGAAGATCTACCACATGTCATGTTTGACACTGTTTAGTGATCAAGTAAAAAAAAACCCTACACAAGGGGTGATACAAAAGAATTATGGGTGTACAATAAGATTCTTCAGTAGTGGAGTCTACCCTCAGTTTCAACAGTAGCACCATAGAAGCTTTAACATTAAATAGAACGACTCACCACCCAATCTTTAGCTAAATTTGATGTGGACTTACCCATGATTCTGAATCTGCTACAATAATTCAATAATAGTTGCCAAGATTGTGAGGTCAACAGTACACCTTGGGCTAAAGAAACCTTATGGTACAGTGAAGGATAACTAAATTTCATGACCAAATTCAACAATTTGACATAGGTTTGAATGGTAACCCAGACTAAGTAACCACCTTTATAAAGTATGGCCAACATGAATACCATAGCCAAGTAGCCGACCTTCAATACCTTTCTACCAAATATATATAAATATAAATTCAACAAAAAAGAATATTCTCTTAAATTTGTATTTTCCCCTTACAAAAAAATTTGTACGAAATTTATGGCATCTATTTTTAGAATTATCTTCCGCCAAAGTTGCTACCTGGCTACAGCGGTGAGCTTGTTGTTTTTGTCAAGCTTCTTTGTATGTGGTCCTTGATTCCCAAAAAACAGGCACTTGAGGGATCAGTTTGTCACGAAGCTGTCCATCTTTATGGAATTTCGGTGATCCAAAATGCTAGCGTAGTGGTTTGGCTGTCTGTTTCAGTAAGTTACTTTGTGTTCAATGGGATGTGCATTGTAGAGAGTGTCGTAAATACGTACGTACTCACTTGTCCTCACCTCCGCCTCAAGCTCAAAGCTTGCTCCAGCACTCATGAGATAATTCATGGATTTTGCAAATATTTTCCAGACAAATCCCGGTCGAAAAACACCTGAGTGTACCCGTGGGTTCAACATCAACCAACTATATGATTAATGTGTTGCGACAATAAGAGAACCGACCCCATCAATACTCCATTTTTGGGTCAACATCAACCAACTAGTATGTGAATAATATGTCGAGGCATTAGTTCATTACTCATTTTTCGGTCAACATCAACCACCTATATGATGCAATAGTTCAATATGGTACTCACTTTTGAATTGTGGAACAAAGGTATAATTAGAAACAAGGACGGTGGTATAATCATGAGATTTTTTTTAATATATTTTTTGTAAATATTTGAACAAGTTTTAAAATGAGATTTTTATTATTGGAGTAGTATGAATGGGTAGATAATTATATACCGTATGTTGTATCAAGATAATACATTGCTTGCAAAATTAATTATTTTTTTAGTTTTGTCCACATTGTATGAAAAGGTATGTTTTGAACCATCTTAAACTGGGCTTTGAGAAAAAGGGTGATTGATAAGATGTGAACTCTTAAGAAAGTGAGAGTGATAATTGTTGAGTAGTTATTGCCCAAAGGAGTAGAGACAACAGACAAAGTTGTAGCCAATATGACTTGTGAACATCAATAGCGGCATGGATTATATTTACTAGTATGTGTCTTACTTTACCAGATACTGTAGATAGAAACACCGACCCTACTTGCAGGGCCGGCGTGAATAAAGTGTCCATTCGTAATGTCAATGACCCGATGCCCACCGGACAAAGGGACATTGGAACAATACTACCTTACTTTACCACTTGATATTGTGTTGAACAAGACGTCTATAACGTCTAGTAGATACCTATGTCTGTCATATAGACAATCCTCATAACATACATGGAATATGTTTCAATATTCTAAAATATTTTTGTAATATTTAGAATATTTGACTATATTCCATGAAGGTTGTCTAAATGTCAAGTTGGAAAAAAGTGTTAAATAAGACAATGCCAACACTATTGGTTGTTATTTACGAAAGCTATTAGCAATTTAGGGTCCTTTTTGCTTGTTGTAATTTTAAAACTATTTATTGTCTCATTTGCATAAAAATAGGTACATTCAATCGGGCATTCTTTTTCCTTTGCACAAAAAATCAAACTCATTCTTCATGTTATATAGATTTTAGATGATAATTTTGAGTGCTTAGGAAAAAAAAATACAAAAAAAATACAAAAAAAATTATAATATTTTTTTTTTGTTTCTTTAGTATTGGTATAGTCACTCATGTTTTAGTCCTTTTGGAGTATCAAAAACTAATACACCTTGGCCTTAATTGTTGTCAATTGTGAAAAAAAATTCACATAAGGTAAACAAAAATAATAATTTATTTCCTAAAATATGAGTGAACGAGTAATTGAAGAGCTACGTTGCTTTCATGAACTTTGATTTTTTACTTTGATTAAATGTGTCATAAACTAAATAAATCAATATTCTGTTGTTAAAATTCATACAAAGTTTGGAACTTTTAAGTCTTGGATTACATCTATCAGATTGGATTCACGTTATTCAATAAAATAATAAAAGCAAACAAATTTATAAGCATATAACTTTCAAAGATTTATTTTTAAAATATAATATATCATCTAATATAAATTTTGAAGTTTTTGGATGAAATTGCCAGATGTGAAATATATTCAACAATATAATATGCTTTGTGTTGGGAGCCTTCAAAAATCAAGTCAAAAATCAATATAAAAACAAAACTTGAGCATATTCACAAATGTTTCAAAAATGTTAAATCCTTGAACAATTGAATCATGTCATAAATCTCATAGTTTTAGCAATCGTATAAAAATAAATATAAAATTGTATTTTTAATATACGTTATATTTTTTTCAAAAATGAATAATAATAATTTTATTTTTTTAAAGATTCAACTATAAAATTGAAAAGCTCCTATTATTTACTAAAAAAAAATTACAATGCATATTAAAAAAAATGATTGAAGTCACACATAATTATCATTTTTGAAAAAATAGAGGCATAATCAGCACTACCCATCAAATGACATAAAGTAAAGGCACAGTGAGTAGCACCCATCATGTGACATAAAGTAAAGGCACAATCAGTAACATCTTTCAAATGACATAAAGTAGAAGCACAGTTGGTAACACCTATCAAATGACACAAAGTAGAGGCACAGTCAGTAACACCTATCAAATAACATAAAGTAGAAGCACAATCAATAACACCCATCAAATGATATAAAGTAGACGCACAATCAGTAGCACATATCAAATGACATAAAATAGAGGCACAGTTAGTAACACCTATCAAATGATATAAAATAGAGGCATAGTTAGTAGCACCCATCAAATAACATAAAATAGAGGCACGGTCAATAGCACCCATCAAATGACACAAAGTAAAGGCACAATCAGTAACACCCATCAAATGACATAAAGTAGAGGCACAGTGAGTAGCACCCATCAAATGACATAAAGTAGAGGCACAGTGAGTAACACCTATCAAATGGCATAAAGTAAAGGCACAGTCAGTAGCACGTATCAAATGACATAAAGTAGAGGCACAGTTAGTAACACCTATCAAATGACTTAAAATAGAGGCAGAGTTAGTAGCACTCATCAAATGACATAAAGTAGAGGCACAGTTAGTAACACCTATCAAATGACTTAAAATAGAGGCACAATTAGTAGCACTCATCGAATAACATAAAGTAGAGGCACAATCAATAGCACCCATCAAATGACATAAAGTAAAGGCACAATCAGTAACACCCATCAAATGACATAAAGTAAAGGCATATTGAGTAGCACCCATTAAATGACATAAAGTAGAGGCACACTTACTTACTTAGTAACACCTATCGAATGACATAAAATAGAGGCACAATTAGTAGCACCCATCAAATAACATAAAGTAAAGGCACAATCAATAACACTCATCAAATGACATAAAGTAGAGGCATATCATCTCAACTATGTTACGTTTTTGTCCATTCTAGAATCTTAAATACTTTTTAGGTTTGGGTTTTGGAAATAAGAATCTTTTCAATCTAAGGAGCATTCAAAGCCTAGTAACGATTTGAGTAAGTTCGTTAACACTAAGCATGTAGTCAAATTAAATGAAATACAAAGAACTCGGGCCAAATTTTATCTAGGTAACTTGTAATTTTCTAATCATATCATAAACATTTGGTATCATTTCTGACTTGTTTGTTTGTAGTCAATAAGTTGGTTTTGTGTAAAATCGTTCTAAAGGTCTCTTTGAATGTTGAAATTTTTTCAAGGAACTTTTTGTTACTCTATGAAAATTAAAATTTGTTTGAAAAATTTTCAACTCTAATTTATGAAGAAATAACTCAAGAAAGCAATGAAATGCCGTCACTATGAAAACTTTCTTGAAAAATGTTCAATACTAATTTAGAAAGAGTTCAGGAAATGAAGCTATTGGAGACAAGTTAGATTTGAGAGGTGACAATTCCTTTATAAAAACCCATTGTTTTCATTTTTCTTTGCCTATGTTTGTTTTTGGTAAAGTTTAGGAGATTTTTTTACAAAGATCTAACCCTTAACCCTTAAGCTCTTAAAAGACCATTTTTTTGGGTTGTTGCCCATTTTCAATGGGCAAAAAAGTAAATAATTGAAAAAATAAAAAATATTTTAAATACTACATCAAGTCTACTTTCCAATGCAATTTGAATTTTGTAAATTCAAGTTGAACTCTACTTGAGAGAATTTATAAATTGGATCACATCAACATTGTCTTCGTGTTATAAAACTTGCTATTTGGAGAACGTAATGATGTTCCCTTCATCATTTCTTTTTCTTTTTTGAAGTTTACAATAGATAATCCAATTTTAACTAATCATGCTAAAATTTTAACTCTAAAATTGAAAATTGTAATTTTCAAAATTCTTCAAAGGTTTATTTTCATAAATTCATTAAACTTTTATCTAAAGTGTTTTTGAGAAAGTGTGAATGTACATATAAATTTCCAAATATTGCCAAAAACGATCATCTGCAGACATCGTAGTACAAAATAAATAATATTTTTGTTTAAAAGAGGGACTAAATAATAGTTTTGTTTAAAAGAGGGACTTATTCAAAGTTGCCTTAGAGGATGATTTTAGAGTTCAAAGGGCTTTTCGGGGTACCCCAATCACACTATTTTCCTTATAGTTATCATTTAATTTTTACTTCACGTGCTTGAAGGAAAGGATGTAACTCTTGAATAATAATAATATGGATGTAAGAGCATTCACTCATTTCTCCCTTAACTCACCTCTTAATTACTATCATCACAACCAAAATTTGGTGTCACAAGCCCAAGTACACAACTCCCATATTATGTGCAAGGGCATTGACATTACAACGACTTATAGAATGGCTATTGTAATTTTTTTTTTATCAAATTATATTAAAAAATGAAAGAACTGGAAAGTTAGCTATTTAGGTGAATAGAAAATTAAATAAAATGAAATATAGAAAATGTTGTGTTGCGTAATTATTATTAAAAATCCACAAAGAATATAAAGAATTGAAACACCTATGCACAGTTTAAAAAAATCTACATGAGAAGTTGCCTCCAATTAAAATTAAAGTCATTGGTAGTGTTTTATTTATAATGCAACAGTCTTTAAATTTTTATTAAAAAACCCAAAAGTTGGATAATTTGGCCAATGCTACATGTGTTAAAAAAAGCTCATGTAATTAGGTTTTCAATGCTATTATTGTCTTTAGGGAATATTCAATTCCTATAAATAATTACATTTGTAGATTCCATGTTAGAAGGGCTATAAGAGTTTCCTACATTAGAAAAATTATATCAATTGAAGTTGGACTAAAATGCAATATAAGTGATTATAATCGGGGCTATACAATACGTGTGTTGCATATTCGGGGTCACAAGCTTTTCTATCTTACTCATTCACAATGGCTCTCTTATGGAAAACAATTTGTTACAATCACTAGATCATAATGCCAAAAACCACATTGTGGAAGGCAAAGACCATGTAGCTGAAAGACAAAGACCATGTTGCTGAAGTTGGAGAACATATTACCACAAGTGATCAAAGATTGTAGTGCCACAACCAATGACCATAACCATTGACAATGTCGTTTTTGGTTTCGGCAATTTGTTCTTTGGCTTTAGCTGCATGGTCTTTGGCTTTGGTTGCATGGTCTTTTGCTTTGGTAACATGGTTTTTGACTTCCACAATGTGCTTTTGGTATTATGATCTAATAAATGTAAAACATTGTATTTCATACTCTCTCACCATCCATTTATGAATATGTATGCTTTATTTCATCTCAAGAATTCAGTGGCAAGGCGGGCATGCTCTAAGGGTAAGGTAAAACTACTCTGTAGTGGTGTAGTAGACTACCATTGAAATAAGGAAGTGAGTGGTTTTAAACGGTTTTTTTGGAAAAACATACCAACCAATTGGTTTCTTGCATTTGTTCGATTTTAGGTAGAATGGTAGTCAATCCATTATTGGTTTAAGACCAGCCCTAGTAACTGTTTGAGATGAGCCTATATAACCACTAGAAGATTTGACAAACTATCCACTTTGAAAAATTGTAGAAATATATTTGCAAGGGTTAAAAATATGAAATTACTTTGCCTCTTCATGATTTTTTCTTCTTCAATCTAGCAAAATGAAGTCCTTGAACAAACTCCTATTTCTAATATACAAAACTCCTTATTTTCATTGTTTATCCCCTAAACGTCCCATGGGGATAGTAGATTTGTGGCCGTAGAATTGGCATTTGCTACCAACAAGAAGCTCTAAATTGGGATCTCAATAGCTCGCTAGAACCGCATTGATCTAAATTTCAACTTCTGTGTTGAACTCAAACCTATAAAAGGTCTGGATCCATTCCAAATACTAGAAAAATACACCGTATTCTACTAGCCGCAAAGGCACTTTCAGACATTAAGGGGTTATGGTATTTCTACCGTAGCTCTATTATCCAATAGCGTTCTTTTCTTTTCTTTTTCTCATTTCCATTTTGTTGGTCCAGTTGTAGAGTAATAATATTGAATGAGATTGCACCTGATGGAGCAGGCACTGAAACTAGGGCAGAGAGCACATCACCCGCCTGATCAATACGCTTACAGGAGCTGCACCCAAGATGGAACGTTTTCTGGTCGAATGCACATGAGAACAGTCAGACGGACTGTGAATGCAAGCCGGGAAGGGAAGGCGAGTGAGGCAGGGTTTCTGATGGCCCATTCACACCAAAAATCTCCAGGGCACTTGCGTTGCATTTCTGGAATACTACTAGGTAAATTTCGAAAACAATATATACAATTTCTTGCGGTGTCAGAGCCTTGTCTCTTCCTCCTGCTTTTGGCCAACGCATGTGTGTTGGTGGAGCGCAAATTTCTTGCGGCACCCAAAATGCATTGGAGCAGCCTCTTGCATGCGTCAAGTTAAAAAACATAAATTTTATAGGAGCACACTGTAGCTACCAAAAAACTTACTTGACGAATGCAAATTCTTTGCTACACTCTTGTTGGGTGACTGGTGTGAATGGCCAGTCACCCAACGCAAGTCCAACAGAGAATCTACGTTCGTCAAGTAAGTTTTTTGGTAGCTACAATGTGCTCCTGTAAAATTTATTTGTTCAACCTAACGCATGCGAGAAGCTGCTCCAACACATTTTGGGTGTCGCAAGAAATTTGCGCTCCATTAACACACATGCGTTGGCCAAAAGCAAGAAGAGACAAGGCTCTGACATCGCAAGAAATTGTATTTTATTTTCAAATTTTACCTTGATGCATTCCAGGAACGCAACGCAAGTGTTGGAGCTTCTTGGCCATGAGCCTGGCTCTGAATGCCACCACATGCTGTAAGTTAAGGTAATAGCGACTCGGCAAGCCTTCAACGCAGTGATCTGTAGATCAGTCTGCCCACTCACCCTGGCACCGTCTGCGACCAACACTGCGGATTGGAAAACAGTGTGTAAGGCAGTCACACGTGATGAGCGGCCCATCACAATAAACGTTAACGCCTTTTGAGCCTCAGTAGCCTTTGTTTCCAGGAGTGGCCAAAACCGGCCGGGCGATCGACCCTGAGCCAGTCCCGGCCAGCTGTCATTTGATTCAACATCCGGCTTCAAATGGGGTGAGTGGAGGCGAGGCGAGGTTTTGGTCGGGTCAAAGCTGGCTGGATGACTCTTCATTGATTGATTAATTGAGGGCATGTTGTGAATGAGTGCATGTACGACAATGCCCGCCAAGAGGTGAACACCCCCACCTGCCACTGCCAGAGCATCTTGACTTCACCACCTGCCACTGTTTTGTATCTATCTTCGTTTCACATGTAATCCATTCTAGATATCAAGGAACTTACTAAAAATATATTAGATGATTCTCCTTGCCATCGACAAAATAATGTGTACCCGCATTTTTTGTTGCTCAAATATCATTCATTAGCATGCACTGTCCTTACCTTGGCTCTACCGTAGATGGTGTGGAATATTCCACACTCAACAATACTTCATTAGTGGTTAAGTGGACAAGTGGAGGCTGAAGTGATAAGCAGAGTGCATGTAGGAAAGGCAGTGGGTATTGAATGTTATGTTGTTTTCTCGGTTGTTTTGAGTCACTAGTGATGCATGCCCACCAATGATGTTGGTATCCCTATTTACAAAATTCATACACCAACCCAAACCTACATTTGCCTGAAAAGAGGGAGTTTGGCTGGTATCTACAAGCAAAAACTCTACTTGTTTTCGCCCTAAATATTTGCGCCCTAAAGACCCTTATACACTTGGCAAGTATAGCCAGCAACAGCAAGGGCGCAACATATATATTGTTGCGCCCCTTCTTAACTATCCCAACCCTAAACACGCAGGGTTGAGAAAAGTCTTCTCAAGTCAAATCAAGATGTTGATTTTTAGCAAGAAACTTGAGAATACCATTCACTAGTGGGAATGCTCTAAAGTGAGTAATTTCAATAAGAGGAATGTCTTGGTTGAAGCTACTTCAAATCCAAGTTTCAAAATTATATTCATGTAGTTTCTCCATTCATGTGGATAGGCTGAAGAATAAATATGCAATTGAGCACGTTTACAGAATTTTGCTAAAAAGTCTGCCATTTTTGAAAAATCTATGAGCAAAGTTTCAAAATTTTGTGACTTATATATGTACAATATCTAAATAAACCATATTTTAGTGCAATGGAATTCTCTTCAAAATGGACATTGGACCCCACATGTCATTTAGTCTATAAAAAAACACACTCATGAAAATGGGGAAATTACCTTAGTTAAATAACAAATTTATTATATAATGCAAATAGTGCACGTATGCAAGGATGGTTCCGCCGCTAAAACTATCATGCCGAACTCCGAACTATTTATTATATAACAAAATGTGCATGCAATCTTGCGAGGGCAATTCCACTGCTGGAACTATCATGTCAGACTCCAACACGGGCCAACCTAATTACTAAATAATGTACCACTCACAAAGAATAGAGTGGCCATTGTTATGTGTTTCATCCATCCTAAGGCAAAGTTCAAAATGGAGTACAAATTAAGCTTGTTATATATATATATATATATATATATATATATATATATATTTATATATATATTTATATATATATTTATATATATATTTATATATATATTTATAGCGGTTGTTTTTAAGGATGAGACGAGGTGTTAATAATGTAAAATTAAAGTTTTCGAGAGGAATAAAAGTGAAGCTGTAAGTAAGTTGTTTTGGGGATGCAAAGAGAATGTCAGTCACCCCACATGTGATGAAAGAGAAATGCAAAGAAGGCAGGGGAGTTAGTTGGAAGTTTATGGAAAGGGCGTCATACTCGTACTAAGTACTCTACTTCCCCTCCGTCATGGACCCTACTTACTAAGTTACTTCGAAGCAGGGCATTTTTTATTTTTTATTTTTATTTTTTTTCCTTTCTTCATGAAGTGCTAAAGTAGCGATATAAAATGTTATAGTGGTGTTCCATATTTCAACAATCATCTATATATTGAATAGAAGATATCACATATCCATAATTTTGTATTATTGTTATTTATAATCATTTACAATCTGATGATTTCATCCAAGATATTTTTTAATTTGAAGTTTTTTGGAAAAAAAAACTAGATGGGTTTTTGGCCATGCTTTTAACCACGTCATAATGTGCATGATTGAAGGGTATTAGGAATGGCACTGTTTGGCCTGCAAGCTTCTCTCCAGGCCTACGGCGACGTCCCCTTCACAATTAAGCAGCCGTGATTGGGGCAAGCCTCTTTCCACTTCCCCTTCATAAACAGTGTTGGCCTCTATTCTGATTAAAAATCCCGATTAACATAGCAATGATTACACTCAGACAGTGCTTTAGTGAAAAATGAAATTGGTAGAACAAGACTCTTAACCCTTACCTGCCTAAGTGTTCATTTATTGAACAATGTATAGATTTCATCCACGTTTTCTCATCCGTCATGCACTTTTTGCAATGTGGATTTTTGACTCTAGATTTTATGGGAAGTTAACTTCATACAAGTGAAAACTGATCACAAAACATCCCTCTTAATTGCATTTTATAATGCATCTTTGTAAAACTGCTCTTATTTGGAGAGGGTTGTAGGCATTTAGGGGTTAAAGCAACATATTTATTGCATTCTAACCAAATTATAAAATTTCTTTACTAGGAGAAACCATTTCCTATTCTAGTAAAGGAGATTTGACTGCAACTTGTCATTTTACTATACCGATTATTGTCATTACTGCGAGATACACTAATTGTTTTAAAATTGCTACATCTTTTTACGAAAGGTGAACATTTTTACGAAATATGTTTAATATGGACGTTTCACTACTGATTAGTAATACCAATATCTTTGACATTGGTAAAAATGTAATTTGCCTCCTGTAAAAAGTTATAGCCTTGAGTAAATAGTTAGTTGTAAGAAAGGATCACATGAATGTCCGATTGCGTATAGTTTGACGTTTCTGCTATCCCTCGCTCACACACTCATTCTATAATTAATGTAATTAACCAATTCTTGCGAAGGTTGGCGGAGGAGTACTCAAGTGTGAGAAATACTTTTTGCCTTGTGATATGAGTACATTCAAAGTCACGTATAAAATTGTACTAACCATGCCAATTTCAAGGAATGAATATGAATCCCAATTGGCGTACTGCTCAAGTGAGGTATTAGTACATGCAACGGATACATTCCCACTCTCAGATTCTGAAGAGTACATTTGTACAGATTCATAGAACATACAGTAATTCCTTTTGGAAAATCAGTATTGAAAACTAAAGTGACAGCGATCGCATTAAGAACGGTGAAAGATCTGCCACAATTATTATTATTTTTTGATAAAAAAAGTTTCGAAGCTTCAGAAACAACAAGGAGGTAATTGACACATTGATAAGAATTCAATCATCACTGCTTGAATGTGCTCTCTGATATAGGGTCATGTGACAGCATTTATTTGGAACTTAGAGGCCCAGCCAATTACTTAAAATTTTAATATATCATTTGGGGGTCACGCCTTGAACGCATTCATATTAGTTGTTGTAATGCCCACCTCAAGATCGTGTGGTGTGCTACTGCTTTTCATTCACATGTTTCTGGCACCCATTCACACGATTTGTATGTAACACTAGAAGCTTTGCGGCCTTGGCAAAGACACCTATATTTACTTTTATATTTTGAATTAACTCCTAAAGGACCAAGGATTTATAGTTTTAAAACAAAGTATCAATTGATCATACTATGAAAAATTTATTTCAGATGAGATCAAATTTTATATCATTGGAATCAGTGAAGAACATTACATGTGTTGATGAAAAAAGAATAAATTTGAATAAAAAGAATTCAATAGGAGAACCACTTAAAGGTGCTTTAAAAAAACATGAGGCCCAATTTGGGTTTCTTGGTCCTTTAGGGGTGAATTAAATATCTTGCTGTCGGTAAAGAGGTATTTCGAAGGGGCTTATGAAATAATACACATATTTTGAAATATTATATGTATAGTTTTAAGAATCATAGGCCTTTGTATGTATACTCTAAGCATCTTGTTGCTAATCAGTATTTGTTGCTAAGGTAGAGGGCTCTAAACCTTCCACTTTAAGGGTTGTGGCATTATGAGGACACAAGGAGAACTGAAGATGATTTTTCAGTGGAAGACAAATCCCTCGATAAATCCAAGCAAAGACCAACATACTTTGAATTAAAAAATTGAATGTTCCTAAAATTAGTTATGAATTTCTGAAGTTGAAATGACATGGGTTCTAAAGTGGTGCTCTTCACCATGGGTACATTCAAAATTCCAAAATGTTCGTCCTTGGTAAAGTGCGGGTTTAGAACTGTGGCGGGTTTAGAGCCGTCTACCTTAACCCTTAGAGGGCTAATGGGGATAGTATATACGTTGACGTATATTTGACATTCGTTGTCAATAGAAAGTTCCAAATTGAGACTCCAATAGCTCATTCAAATCATGTTGACCTAAATTTTAACTTCACTTTTGATCTTAAACCCATAGGAGGTGTGGAACTATGCCAAATACAGTGAAATATTGATGAACTATACTGGTCGGAAAGGGCTCTCTCGACCTTTACGGGTTAATCAGCATTCGTAGCTAATGGCCTAATCAGTATTTGGTGCTAATCACCATTCATAGCTAATCGCCTAATCAGCATCTTGGTGCTAATCAGAATTTGCTGCTAATCAGCATTTGTAGCTAAATAATCAGTATATGCGCATTTGTAGCTAATCACCTGATCAGCATCTTGGTGCTAAACTGCTAATCAGAATTAACTGCTAATCAGCAATTCAGCCCATAGTGGTGCTAATCAGCAGTGCTTTAATGAGATTTACTGCCTAACTCTTAGATACATTTGACCTGATTCCTCTTAATTAAGACACAAGAGTTGACTTGGCTAGTAATTAGATTCCAGCCTTGATTGAATTATATCCTGTCACAAACTGCTAATTCCCCTCTTTAATATCACCTTCTCTTATATCACATGATCCTCTGTAGGCTCTCATGCCCCCATGCCCCCATTGATCACCTTCAGAAAAAACAAACAAATATGAATCACACCGTGAATCCCAATATGGATCTGACCGGGTGACAAGATTGCATTTCATGCATAAGCAAGGTCTATGGTAAAAGTAGTGTTTGATATAATAATAAATAGTATGGCTAGCCTTTGGAATGGGGGTTTGCGCCGCTTGCAGCATCATGATGAAATCATCTCAGAGTTCAGAAACAGGCTGAGCAAACCGAGTCCCAATGCATGCAGAGTTTAAATAATTTCATTAAGATGTAGAAGATTCCGTGGTCTTCGTCTTCCAATTTTTTTCATTCATCATGATCACTGTAAGTTAGTCCCATGCCAGCTGCTGCATTTAAACTGCACGTATCATAACTCCGAGCTACTTGCATACAAATATTGAAATATATAATTATACTATACTCTACTTGACTTGACTTGACCGAGACCACGTGGATAAGATACGCGTCTTGCCCATGATGGTTGCTTGGACGAACTCATATGAAGTTAAGAACCATGTTCCGTGGAATGTGACGACAATCATTCCACTCACCAAGCCGCTCGTGGTCACGTTCATCTTTTATTCTTTTTTAATTTTTTTTTTTTGAATGAATGGCAAGTTGGTCGTGTTCAAGTTTGAAGCAAGAGGCCAGAGACTTGTTTGAAGAAAAAAGTTTGTAGGAAGATCCTGAAAAATGACTGTAAATGTCAAGTGGTATGGTTAGTCCACTTAGAAATGTTTACACGACAAATTTTTTTGGAAGTTCTCCAATATAATTGGGAGTTCTATGTTATGTCTAAAAAAATTAGGCAACTCGTTCAGTTTAGTAGCTTGATTATTATGAGATTGAAATAAAATATGTATACACTTAGAGAGGGCCAAATGTTGTGAGACCAAACTAAGGTATTTACACCTAAAAGCGACACTTTTTATTATAACATTTTAGAACAGAAGCTGGATTCCAAACCCCCTATTGCTTGGGATCGAATTTTACAGATACAAATATACAATAACTTTTTCTTGGAACTATGGTGAGAGAGGACATTTGACATTGTATGAGAGAATTTAGTTCGACTCAAACAAGGAAATCCTACTTAAGATGTGAAGAAAAAAGCATCCAAGAGCATCAGAGAAAATCTTGAAAACTTTAGTAGCACTTGGTAGAAATTCAAAGCTTTTATAATATAATGTGGATCATGCTATCTTATCATTCAAACAACAATCCTTTGTTTAATTTCTTTTTTTCATTTAATTTTTGTTAATTTTTTTAACACTTAGATAATATTCTATGAATTTTCATAAATAATAATTAGAAGATATTGACATATGATGTCCACTAGACTCTTTTAACCCTTGAACAACTTGAAAGCCCTTTGCGGCCGTGTAGTATATTGTATATTCAATGGTATTTCATCGAAATGACAAAGACCAAAAAATTTCAGTACAAAGTAAAATCAATAATCATGATAATATGTATATAACAATATATCACAATTCATGTATTAAACCACAATTGAACAATTACAAGGCTAAATACGGCTTGTAGAAAGGGATCCCAAGGGCCTTTTAACCCCTAAACGTTCTAGCGTTTAGAAACTGAATCATGAACAAATTTGAAGCCTTGTAACTTTCTCATACAAACTTCGATGATTTTCATCCAAGTCACCTTTGAAAGCCTGTTAAATTCTTTACCAATTACAATAAATCTCTTGTGATGGAGAGCTATTGATAATATTGGAGAGACCCTCAACTCCAAATATGTCAAATTTGTTGGGTAGATTTTGTGCTTGCAATGGTCTTCTCATGTACACCTTATGTACATTTGAGCCAAGCTAATATCTACTTTTGAGACTAGAATCTACTTATGTGCAAAGGGTTGATATGTGTAGGGGTTAAGGGTTCAACGCACATCCTTGAAGTACAAAATGCTTCAACTCCCATTTGAAACTGGTGGCAATTGTTGATCACGTTGATATTCATTCAAGTGTGTCACTATTTTAGATGTTGGAGAACAGAAAGTGTCTCTTTTGGATGTACATCAATGAGTACATGCCGCGTTCAAATTGTCCTTGGAAAAATAGTAATTAACCCTTTAACGTCCCGATTCAACACTATTTTCAAAGATTTGTTATAAAATGGTCGATGAAAAACGGAAATGGAGTTGATGTACAAAACAAAGTTGTAAATGTCAATGTGTAGATAACATCCGTACGGTTGGATTCATCATATTTATTATTAATATTTTTAAAGTAATTTTGCAAGGTTTTCTCTTGAAATTCAATTAAAAATCCAAAATTAACACAAAAAAATTTAAAAATCTGTAATGAAATTAGAATGACATGCACTACGAGATGGTATTGTTTCCATTATTTGATTCTACTTACTATGGAAAATCATATTTAAGGTCTTTCTTTTTGAACTAAGATTGAAACTTGACATTAATCACTTATGTAAATATTCAAAAATTCACATTATCTTATTTGGAAGATCCATACCGTACAAATGGTAGTCAACTAGCACAAGAATGAAAAATAAATAAAAATGGATGAAAAACATCCGGTACCTACAGAAATCGAGCTGCTGAAATTCATCTGGCGTCCAGAATCTGGACGCCGGCGCGCTAAAGGGTTAACCTCCACCCCAAGTTTACGCTATAACTTGAATTTCAGCTTTCCTAATTCCAATCGCTGTTAGTAGAAAGACGGATGATCAGACAAGCTTAAGTAGCTTTGGGATTTTCCATACGCTATGTTACTGTAGTGTCAGTTTCCCTGCGGACGGACCCACGGCTTTGGAATTGGAGCTTTAAAAGCTGCAGAGTGGAAAGGATCTACGGATTCTACTCCATGGGTTTGTCTCATTTGGTACAATAAATAAGTAAATAAATAATATTTTTAAATTTTTAAAGAGGGGAAAAAGAAAAAATTCTTCTACCTCTCTAGACTAGAAGAACATCATTCGGCAGATGCCAACCTTTTTACAGTAGTAGTCTGAATTTCAATCATGGTGCCCTTTCAAAGTTAGACCGGAATTTGACCAGAATTTCAAAGCTGGTCAAATTGACATTTTGGGTGACCTATAACTGCCCTAATATTCATCTGACGGAGAATGGTTCTAAATATTAGTAGAGTTATCTACTAAGTTAACTCATAGAGAATGGGGTTTCTCACTCTTGATTCCCCAAAAAAGAGACAGTGAACTCCAAAAGTAAAGCTTTAGTTTTTCTCCAAGAAGAAAAAAAAACTAAGGTCGTGAAATCCTTTTGCTGAAAGATAGACTTGTTTCGAGTTTGAACTGCAGTTTTGAGTTTTGGGGAATAAAATAGCCACTAGTGGATCAAGAGCTACTATTCTTGTGTGCAGGGAGGTGCAGGCGGAGTGCTAGGCAAAATATGCACAACACCAGGTTGAACAATAGATTGGCTAATTAGATTGTCGATTTTGGGTTCTTTCTCCCTATCATACTAATTTTGAAAGAGAGGTTTAGTTAATGTTTCTCTCATATATTGTAAAAGAGAAGTTTAGGGACCTCTATAATTAGTGGATAACTCCAATATGTCTCATGTTTGTTGAATCTTGTTGTAAGAGAATTTGAACATGTGTTTTTTGAATTTTGCATGAATATTGTAACTTGGTAGTAGCTTTGGAGCATTCGGTGTTCCATGTTGAATTTCTCCCCATCCACGTCCTCTTTTTCATAAATCACAACCAATAAGAGAGCAACACGTGACACTTTCTACAAAAATTGGATTAATTTGCACCGAAGTTGCCATGAGATTCTGAATTTTCAAAGTGATGATTATAGTTGTACCTAAAGTTGATCTTGGGCGGAATCTTAGGTTCTCGTGTTCAAAAGCAGTATGCGTTCTAGAAAAAAATCTAGTTGGGCTAATTTTAACCAAGGGTAGCAATTAGATCACCTGATTTACAATATGTCAAAAATCACAAACTCAAAAATTTAATGTTTTGTTTGTAGGTTTGGTCTATTCACTCTAGGGTCTGTTCCACTTGTTTGAGATGACTAGTTTATTTGCTCTCATTCTTTAACGATTTTTTAAAATGGTGTGATTGGTTGACTTTACTTTTCACTACCCACTAAAAAAAATTGGCAAAAACTTGAAACAAAATGAAATTCTATATATAATCCCCAGGATTTTAGGCATCTATTTTTAAAATTATTTTCTACCAAACTTGTTAGTAAACTAGGATATGTTTATTTAAAGTTATATTATGATTCCTTGAAGGCACCTCGTTGGTAGGAACTATGTTTATTCAAAGTTATCTTGAATGGATAATGTTTGATGGTCTCTTATATTTTATATCAATAAATCAATATATTTGTTCTTACTATAAAATTCATGAGGCTATGAATTTTTATTTTTATTTTTATTTTTTAGCCTCATGAATTTTTATTTTTATTTTTATTTTTATTTTTTCCCGGTTTTTCCGGGCAGGGAGGGTCCGCGCTCGCGGACCCTACTGTTATTTTGACCCTCCCTCCTTCACTTCCCCCTCTCCCCTATATAAACCCTCCCTCACTCTCCCTCCCTCACTTCCCCCTCTCCCCTATATAAACCCTCCCTCACTCTCCCTCCCTCATACTCTCCTTCCTCCCCTTTTCCTCTCTTGTTCTTCTCCCTCTCTTCCTTCTCCCTTCTCTTCAATATAAAGGAAGAAGAGAGAGGAGGAAAGAAGAGTGAGGGAGGGAGAATGAGGGAGGGTTTATAAAGGGGAGAGGGGAAAAAAAGGAAAGGAGAGGAGGGAAGGAGAGTGGATCAAAATAAGAGTAGGGTCCACGCGCGCGGACCCTCCCTGCCCGGAAAAACCGGAAAAAAACAAAAAAAACTTTTTTTTTTAAAATTTGTTTTTTCTTCCGGGCCTGTATTGGATTCAGCCTGCTCTTAGATTTTTATTAATTTTTATTTTTATTGTTTAAACTCCAAAAATGGCAAGGTGAGGGAAGAAAAAGGAAGACAAGTGGAAGACTAGAAGAAAAAGAAGAAGGAAGACAAGAGAAAGACAAGAAAGAAGTCAAGAAAAAAATTAACAAGATAAAAGAAAAGAAAAGAAAGATAAAGATATAGATAAAATAAAAGATAAGGATAAGGATGAGAAATAAATTAAATAATCGTTTCTTTACAGCGTAAGGGATTGTAGGAAGACAAAAATCCCTGCTTTTAAGAGATTTTTTCAAACAATTTTTTTAATGCACTTGGGGGCCAAGTGCATGATTATATGGCCAAGTGCAAAATTAGCGAATTGGGTGTTGTTTGTTGTTGTTTCTTTTGTAGTTTTACTACCTTATATAGAATTTTTTATTATGTACTATAATGTTGTATTACCATAATTGATTTTAAAAAGATTTATAGCTTTTTGTTATTATTGATTCCATTGTCAAAATTTTATTATGGTCATTTTCATGGTCTATTTCCAATTATATTATTTATAGTGACCAAAGCTTCACAAGAGCAATACTCCTCCAATTTACATTTTTTGAGATGTTTTTTTTAACGCTCTTTAACAAGATTTAACAGATTTTAATAAAATCCAATTTACATCAAATAGACTCATTGAGCTAGTGTATAGATTTTTTCTTTATAATCGATTGCACAATCCATGCATGGTGACTTGTGAGTGTTTTACTTCCTATTTTTTAAAGTCTAATTGAGTGAAGTTGATAGATAACTATATGGTGAGGTATCAAGTTTTGAATGACCTTCACAATACAATTCAAAGTTGTTGGTGGGGACGCTCTAAACTTCTCAATCCTCCATGTGATGAATATAATTATCAATATATCATTGTATTTTAGTACATAAGACAAATTATATGAACAAATGCACAAACTTTTAGCGTGTTCACCCTATCACTGAATTAGTCCTTCACTCTCAAAATTAGATGAAATATGCTTGTATTTATTTAATGTTTTTTTTTTCAAGGTAGGTGAGAGAGTCACATAATATGAACATGATATAGTGATATTTGAATACATCCCTCTATAACTAATTTAAGAAAGGCTTTAGTATATCAAATTGATGAACAACAATGGTATAGTGTTTGTGATTGGTTCATGCACTATATGTATAGAGGACACACAGCGGTTCAAAGGTGTGGAAACAAATCCTTGTGGCACCAAATCTTGTAGGTCATTATACTGATTATAGTGGTCAAAGGGTGAACAACTGAACATACTCATAGGGCAAAGCTCTATGGGTGAGTATCTCACTAAAAGACAAATTTTTAGGGACTTCGGGGAATCAAGTTGTGCATTTCAACTTAGCTTTTAAGGAAATAGTAGAGGAGAAGTTGTCACGAAGTATAGAGGGTTTTCAAGCCCAAGGCTTCACCGCAACTTCTCCCCAACTAGTCAAATTTGTTTATGTTTCACCCGTAGGGGAATGGTTTGATATGGGTACGACTTTTATGTCTCACATAGTGTGACTTATGTCTTACTCATTTTATGTGTGCTAGAAATTATGTCTTTAACACCATGTATACAATTGCAGCCATGGTGCCTATAACACCCTCTAATTTTTGTAAAATTTTTCTTACCAAAAAGATATTTCTCAAAAATCACACTATTTTTGGAGGAGGTATCCATATCAAGCCATCACCCCTCATCTAATAAATTTGTTTATCTTTTACCTCCAACAAGTCCATAAAATGCGCACAACTTCATGGCTGGGAAGAAACAAACCCAAGTTCTACTTTTCCCCTCCTCTTGCCTCCTTCTATAGACAACACCTTAAACCCATGATGGAACTTGGCTCTTTTGCTCTTAAACCCCCTAATTGTACCAACCTTTTGAACAGAAGTAGATGCTAGCCTCAAAATTAAATATTAGCATGGCTCAAATGTACATGAGAGGATCATTGCGAGCACAAAATCTACCCAACAAATTTGACATACTTGTAGTTGGAAGTTTGTCCAATATTATCAACAACTCCCCATCACAAGAGATTTATTGTAATTGGTTGAGAATTTTGTAGGTTCATAAAGGTGACTTGGATGAAAGTCATCCGAGGTTGTATGAAAAAAGTTGCAAGGCTTTGAATCCATTCGTGATTCAGTTTTTGGACGCCACGATGTTTAGGGGTTAATTATAGGATGCATTCATGCTAGTAGGAATCAACATAAGTATAACCAATGCTTATTTTTATGAACTATTAAGCAATAACTTTATCATATGAATTGATACTGCAACATAAATTATTTCTTACATATATTATATGTCATTCTAACATATACCAAATTTTGACGATGTTTGAGTAATTATTCGTACTCCAAAAGGACTAAATATGGCTATAACCTTAATAAGAACTTACTAAAATGTTCTTAATATTTTGCGAAAAGTCTTTGATTTTTTTTTAATATCTACATACATTGAAGATATCATATCCTAAGAAGTCATCAAGAGTTCTTAAATTTAAGCACTGTTGTCTCCTATTACCATAAATCTCACCCTCCACGGAAAAAGTATAGTGGCTTAAAATAGACATTTTGGACCCTATATTATCGAATGCAGTAAAACAATAAAACTTGATTTCTGAGCAATCTAGGAAAGCCACCCCAGATTCTATTCTTAGCTAGTTTAGTTTTTCCATGGAAGGTGAGAAATGCACCCTACACACGATGACAAGGCTCTTAGTCATACATACGGAATCCCGAAGGGAGTCGACGTTAAATGCTTTACGATTGAACACAACATCCATGTGTGAGCGAGCACCGCTAAACCGCTTTGAGCAGGCAGGGGACAATAAGGTGGTTACCCCATTCCCAACTGGCTCCTTTTATCAACAGCTAGGGGCATTATCCACAATCAATGCTCCAACGGTGTTGGTTGTAGCATGAGTTACAGTTGGTAATGGGTTCTCTCTTGTTGGTTTTAGTATAATTATGTAAGTGTGGTTATGGGTTCATTGTCGTTGGTTCAAGCATCTTTAGTGTGTGCAATACAAATCTTCTTTAGACAGAAAGAGGTGTACCTGTATGACGTGAATGGGATGCGTCATACTTCAACTTTGAAAATTTGTAACTAATTCATTCTTCATCCAAAAATTATGTTTCAACTTGTGTTGGAATCTAATTCTTCTTGCCTATCTCTAAAAAAATAAAAAATAAAAATAATATCAATGCCTCATATCCATATTTCTTATTCAGTTGGGAATGGGGTAACCACCTTATACAGTTCAGGCTTCAAGCAAGTAACAAATCTCGTAGTGAGCGAGGCAGCACTCACTCATCAGTTGACCTGGTGATAAATAATGTGGATTAGTAGTATCATAATGGTGACTGTAAGGAGGCAGCAGCAGCACGCTGGGAAGCAGAAAAATCATGCAACGTGGGCTGCACTGTCAGACACTCTTGTCTGACACCACAGATTGCCATGGCGTGGTCTGCCCATCACCCAGCCTGCTCAGCTGCAGTAAGTTAACAAGTTAAACAACGCCCTTCTTCACCAAAAAAATACACACACACACACAAAAGAAACTACTACTGGACTCACTGCATGCCAGTGAGGCTCATAAGTTCCCAGGGGAATATTAAGAAATTATAATTATGGGTACTACTACTACAGACTGCATACCGGCTAAGAATTTACAGTAGAAGAAGGTTGAAGAAGAATCCGGGCCGGCCGGGATGATTGTGGTTGCAGTGTTAATGCGGGCGCCCCCAGATGCACGCACTTGAGTGCTGCCTGTTCCCTTTGTCTGTCGGGACTGGAGTTCTCATGCTAGCTAGCTCCTCACCAAGCCTTTCTCATCTTCATTCTATGCACTCGGTGTCGGTGTCAAATCGGTGAAACTCCGTCAATATTACAGCAAGCAAGCAAGCATATAGATCAAGTACTCGAGCTATGAAACGTAGCGTAGCTTGCTCTCATTACTCGTGTTGTCACCCACCAAGCTAGCGATCAATATCAC
This sequence comes from Pohlia nutans, assembly GCA_022496805.1. Lineage (NCBI taxonomy): Eukaryota > Viridiplantae > Streptophyta > Bryopsida > Bryales > Mniaceae > Pohlia > Pohlia nutans. The sequence goes on from CM040102.1 coordinate 7,512,950, forward strand.
GAGGCTATCGAGATTTATATTAAACACAGCGCTTGCTTACAGACAGAGCATTCTTGCGGCGTTTGAATCTGACTGTTCAAGTGTGCTTGTGATCGAGGTGAATTTTTGTGATTGAATCGGTTTTTTTCCTTTGACAGTGCTGTATGTTTCGTGTTCAGTGATTGATATACAGTGCTGGAGTTTTTTCTTTTTATCATTGAGTAAAGTTGGAAAGATGGAGGTGGTGTAGTTTTTGTTGTGAGGAAGAGGAAAGTTGCGTGCTGGAAGGCGCAGTTAGTAGTACTCTAGTATGATCCCGTGATTCTGGCCATGGAGTTAAGTTGCTCAAGTGTTACAATAATATTGCGTCTTGCTAGGGTTGTGATGATGAGGAGGACATGAGTGGGCCCTTCGTAGACCCACCTGCATGATCAATATAAATTCAAGATATAACTGGTCCATGTGTCTATCTATACTCACTCATCAGTGGCCGTTTCTGTGCAGCCTGAAAAAACTCACTTCCGAACATGGAAGCTGCACCATTCTTGTGATCCTCACCGACACAAATCGGGATTACTTGCTGTATGTATGTTTCCTGACCGAGTGGGTTCAGTGATGTTGTATAGTGCATTTTTTCAACGTTTTTTGTCAATGGGTAGAGTTGGAAAGTTGGAGCTTGTAGGTCTAGCTTTTTGTTGTATGATCCCAGCCTTGAAGATATATACTGGTCCATGTGTATATATACTCACTTAATATCAGTGGCCGTTTCTGAAAACTCAGTACTGTCGACGTTCCGAACATGGAAGCACCATTCTTGTGATCCTCACCGACAGAAAGCGAGACTCGTCGGGAATCCGAGACGGAAGAAGATGGAGACGAGAGCGCCATGGAAATCTGTAACTTGAACGAGATAGATATTCTCTTTTCTGAGCACGGCATTATGGTGGTCATGTCATGTTTCAGAGTGCCAAAATTGTGACTTTTCAATGCTGAAAACTAGGACGCATTACGTAGATTTTCAGAGGTTTCAGTTGTGCTAAAACTGTGCCGTTTCGACGAAGAATCTGAGCCGGTTCATTAGGCCAGACAATTTGTACGTGTGATGGCGGTTCAGAGCATTGCGAGAGTGCTGTTCCTGTGCTGCATCGTTTTGTCGGTGCGCGCGCAGTCTACTCGCAACACCAACATGGAGGCGCTGCTGACGTTCAAGGAATCGCTGGCCGGAGAACCGCTACTCGCCGACTGGAGCCGCAACAGCGTGACGCCGTGCACGTGGAGCGGCGTCACGTGCAACGCGCAACAGCAAGTGACGAACGTTTCCCTCTACGGGCTGGGGCTGAGCGGCGCGATCTCGCCGGCGCTCGCGTCGCTGCAGCATTTGCAGTACCTGGACCTGAGCCTGAACTCGTTTCAGGGCGCGTTACCGGAAGAGCTCGCCAATCTGCACGACCTCCGCTTGCTGGACCTGAACACGAATTACCTCCTCTCCGGCACCATCCCCGCCAGCTTCTTCACCGGGCTGCTGAAACTCGAGTATCTCGACCTCAGCTACAACACCATCAGCGGTACCATCCCTGTCGAGATTGCCAATCTGGGCATGCTCAACACGCTTATATTGGCTGGAAACTCCTTCACCGGCGTCATCCCGCAGCAAATCGGTGGCTTGGTGAACCTGGAGCGTCTGGATTTCTCCGTGAATTCGCTCACCGGCGTGCTTCCGCCGCAGCTGGCGCGTCTCGTGAACCTCCGGTACTTGGCCGTGAGCGAAAACTCCTTGACGGGCGCGTTGCCGGCCTGGAACGAAGCCATGTCGAAGCTGGCGGTGATTGATCTGAGCAGTAACTTATTCTCCGGGCCGATCTCGCCGTTGATCGCGCTGCTACCGGCCGTGACGAAGTTGGACTTGAGCAACAACAGCTTCACCGGGACGGTCCCGGCGGAGATTTGGACCATGACGATGCTGGAGGAGCTCGATCTGGGTGGGAACACGTTGACTGGCAGCATTCCCGGTGAGATTGGGAACCTCGTCAACCTAAAAAGCTTGTATCTGGGCAACGGGCATTTCACCGGTACCATCCCCAGCGAGCTCGGAAGATGCGTGGGGTTGCAGAAGCTGGACCTCGGCGGGAATGAATTCTCCGGGACTATTCCGGAGTCGTTTGGCGAGCTGCGGAACCTCGTCACGCTGAACTTGCCGTCCGTGGGCATCAACGGCTCCATTCCTGCGTCGCTTGCGAACTGCACGAAGCTTGAAGTCCTGGACCTCCCGTTCAATTCGTTGAGTGGATCGATTCCGTCGTCACTCGCCGCGCTGGAGAATATCATCTCATTCTCCGTCGAAGGGAATAAGCTCACGGGCGCCATACCCAGCTGGTTGTGCAACTGGAAGAACGTCACGGCGCTTCTGCTAAGCAACAACTTGTTCACGGGCACCATCCCGGCTGAGCTCGGCACATGTCCCAGTGTTCGCCACATCGCCATCGACAACAATTTGTTGACGGGCGCCATCCCGAAAGAGATTTGCAACGCGCCGGTACTCGACAAAATTTCCCTCAACGACAACCAGTTGTCCGGGACGTTGGACGAAGTCTTCACGAACTGCGTCGAAGCTTCGGAGATCGACGTGACATGGAACAAGCTCTCCGGTGGCGTGCCCACCTACCTCGCCACGTTACCGAAACTGATGATCCTCTCCCTCGGCGAGAACAATCTCACGGGCGAGATTCCCGAGGAGCTTTGGAACTCGACGTCGTTGGTGGAGATTCTGTTGTCCGGAAACGAGCTCACGGGCAAACTCTCGCCGTCCGTCGGAAGAATGACGGCTCTGGCGTATCTCGTGTTGGATAACAATCAGCTCCAGGGGGAAATACCGGCCACGATCGGGGAGCTCACGGATCTCACGGTGTTCTCCATGCAAGGGAACAACCTCTCGGGATCCATTCCCAAGGAGGTGTGCAATTGCGTGAGGTTGACGACGCTGAACTTGGGCAACAACTCCTTGACGGGAAGCATCCCGCCGGAGATCGGCAAGCTCGTGAACTTGGATTACCTCGTGCTCTCCCACAACAAACTCACGGGACCCATTCCGGTTGAAATCTCCTCCGACTTTCGCATCGAGGGCTTGCCGACCTCCAGCTTCGTGCAGCATCACGGGGTTCTGGATTTGTCCAACAACCAGTTGAACGGGAGCATTCCGAGCGCCATCGGCGACTGCGTCGTGTTAGTCGAGCTCAAGCTCGGGGAGAATCTGCTCACGGGCTCGATCCCGGGCGAGCTTTCGAAGCTGACGAATCTAACAACGCTCGACATCAGCAGCAACCACTTGACCGGGGCGATTCCCGGAACGCTCGGGGAGCTTCGGAAGCTGCAAGGGATTAACCTCGCGTTCAACAATCTCACGGGCTCCATCCCGGCGGAGATCGGCAACATAAACAGCCTCGTGAAGCTGAACTTAACCAACAATTTCTTAACCGGCGCAATCCCCGCGACTCTGGGAAACTTAACCGGATTATCCCGGATGGACGTGAGCTCGAATCGCCTCTCGGGCGTGATCCCCGCTTCGCTTTCCAACCTCGTCTCCGTGGTCGGTCTGAACTTGGAGCAAAACTTGTTCACGGGGAGCATCGAAGGGCTGTTATCTGAATCCTCAGTATGGCATCAGATGCAGAGCTTGAATCTGAGCTACAACGAGCTCACGGGCTCGATTCCGTCGACGATCGGAAACCTCTCGGGGCTATCATACTTGGACATAAAGTCGAATCGATTCTCCGGGTCGATTCCAGACGAAATCAGCAGCCTAGCGCAGCTGGATTACTTGGACTTCAGCAACAACAAGCTCACGGGATCGTTCCCAGCTGGGTTATGCGATCTTCTAGGGTTGGAGTATCTCAACTTCTCCTATAATTTTTTGTCCGGGGAGGTTCCGAGTCACGGGAAGTGCGCGTCGTTAACTGCAGCGGCGTTTCTAGGCGAGAAAGCGTTGTGCGGCGAGGCTGTGAACACGATTTGCCGGCGTCACGGCGCCCCGGGGTTGGGGATGAGCACGGGGGCCATTCTGGGAATCTCCCTGGGCTCCTTGATTGCGGTGCTGAGCGTGGTGTTCGGCGCGTTGCGGTTGCGGCAACTGAAGCAGGAGGTCGAAGCGAAAGACTTGGAGAAGGCGAAGCTGAGCATGAACATGGCGTTGGATCCGTGTAGCTTGAGCTTGGACAAGATGAAGGAGCCGCTGAGTATCAACGTCGCCATGTTCGAGCAGCCGTTGCTGCGTCTCACGCTCGCGGATGTGTTGCGAGCAACGAATGGGTTCTGCAAAACGAACATCATCGGCGATGGCGGATTCGGAACTGTTTACAAGGCGCATCTTCCCGACGGCCGCATCGTGGCCATCAAGAAATTGGGTCATGGGCTGTCACAGGTAGCGTTCTTTCTCTCTTTCTTTTTCTGGGCCAGATTTCTCTGCACAATATGACATTTCTCTACAAAATATGGCATCTCCCCGTCTCTTGTTAAACATAGCATAATAAAGCAGTGCAATGGAGCACCCTTTTGAAAATTGGATCCAGAGAGAATCTTCACTTAGATCCACTTTTTCTAGGAAAGCCATTTGTACGGTATTCCATGAACGTGTAATTGCCATACATGTAAACTTAATTTCTAATTGTAACTAGATTGTGGTCCCATTGCAAAAGGGTGTTGATTCCCATTGCTCTATTATATTATGAACCCCTAGAGAACTAAAGATTCGTAGTTTCAAAAGGACAAACACAAGGCACCTTGACACGTTCACCAGGTAGTAAATGGCACAAGAATGGTGGTGTGAACACTTACTAAATTGAAGTGGTTGCTCAATTTAGCAAGTGTTCACCACGAATTCACCACCATTCTTGTGCCATTTACTTGGCAGTGAATCGGTCAAGGTTCCAGGCTGTGAAATTCAATCGATCATATTGTGAAAAGTCAATAATTCATACAGGACTAGATTTCATATCACTAGAATCAATGAAGAACATTACATGTGTTGATGAAAAGACAAATAAATTTGAATAAATGGAAGTCTACACAGGATTTATAAAAACATGAGGCCCAATTTGGGATTCTTGGTCCTTCTAAAAAAATGAGAATTTTTTGAACTTTTTAGCTAGAATTTCTCTATATTTTTTGTGAAGATAGCCAGGTTTTGTGAAGAAAACTACCTCAAACTTGCATCAAAATATGAAACTTTCGCCAGATGTTCTTTCTCAAAAAAATTACGTCGCCAGTTTTGGCTTCAAGAATCACTGAATTCTTGGTCGTGTACTCTTGCAGGGGAACCGGGAGTTTCTGGCGGAGATGGAGACCCTGGGGAAAGTGAAGCACCGGCATCTGGTGCCGTTACTAGGGTACTGCTCCTTCGGCGAGGAGAAGCTGTTGGTGTACGACTACATGATCAACGGGAGCTTGGACTTGTGGCTTCGCAACCGCGCGGACGCGCTGGAGGTTCTCGACTGGCCGAAACGGTTCCGGATCGCGCTCGGGTCGGCGCGTGGATTGTGCTTTCTCCATCACGGTTTCATCCCGCACATCATTCATCGAGACATCAAGGCGAGCAACATTCTTTTGGACGCGGATTTCGAGCCGCGCGTCGCGGACTTCGGCTTGGCGCGGCTGATCAGCGCCTATGACTCGCATGTCAGCACCGACATCGCGGGAACATTCGGGTACTACACGATTCTAATTCCTGGATAATTATCCGTAAAGTCACCTTGGATTTGAAGAATCAACAAAGAATTTTGCTTTATTATACTCTTATTTCTTCACTTCAAATAGTTAGAAGGTGTGGAAGATCTTGGTGGTTTATCATTATTAGGTGTGTAAGAGGTGTGTAATTGAATAAAAACTCTTGACAAGTGCCGAATTAGGGTTTCACAAACTTGTTGGAATATATTCAGGTACATTCCACCCGAGTACGGGCAGAGCTGGCGGTCCACGACGCGCGGCGATGTGTACAGCTATGGCGTGATATTGCTGGAGCTTCTGACGGGGAAAGAGCCGACGCGCGACGACTTCAAGGACATCGAGGGGGGAAACTTGGTTGGCTGGGTCCGGCAGGTGATCAAGAAGGGTGAAGCGCCGGAAGCACTGGATCCCGAGGTTTCCAAGGGCCCGTGGAAACTCATGATGCTCAAGGTGCTGCACATCGCCAATCTGTGTACTGCGGAGGATCCCATCCGCCGCCCCACCATGCTCCAAGTGGTGAAATTCCTCAAGGATATCGAAGACCTCGGCCTCGTTTGATCCAAGTCCACCTCCTTCTCCTCCGCAACCGCAAACCTCCACATCGTATGTGCTCTTTTCATTGCGATGTCTACAAACCCTATGTCACACTTTCTTGCGTTGTGATTTCTCTAACATACAGCGGATGCAGTGATCTCAAAACTGGCTAAAATTAGCTGGATTTCTACCCAAAAAATGGGGCTGCTAAACATACAAAGAAAGAAAATGATTTTTTTTTATAAATGTAGCGAGAATGCTCATCATAATATAAATATGCAGCAACTTCATAAGGTGATATCCACGGATATCATCATAGTATCACCTTAATATATCAATGATATTGCCGGATATTATAGAGGTATCATGAGTATTGTATGCACTGGGTAGCAAAAGTAGATACCATTTATGTGGGAGGTTGCATAATGTTCTAAATGTCATAAAGTGGTTCTGAGATCACTGAGCGGATGTTTCGATCGCCTCTTCTAACATGCAGTGGACGTTTTCAATTGCGATGCAGAAATTTTTTTTGGCTGCATGCTCTTCCATGGCAGTCTTCTACATGAATTCTCAGTTTTCGCTGACATCAACTCTCTCGTGGTTTTATTTAACGTCAAGGTATGACGACAGACTCTTTTCGATCATGAATATTTACTGCAGACTATGTATATGTTATTTGCGTGATTTTTGGGCGATTAGTGTGGAGAGATCACTTTGATTTTGGTGCAAGAATCAAGTCTGTTGAGACGAAATCTTTCTCAGTGTCAATATGAATTTCTTATGCAATTTCAAGTTAGGAGGTTGTAGATTACTGTAGTTCTACAATCCCAAAGATTTCTATATACATAGCCAAGTGTCCTTTGACAATTTGAGAGTCCTCTAGCATTTGGGGTGTTGATCGATCTTCTAGTTTCAGTTCATGGATTGCAAGGTACTAATTCTTGTGTTTATGTTTGTGTGGGATTTGCAGTTAATTTCTCTGCATTCTTTTTCCACCTGGGGTGTGGCATATGTAGAATTGGACATTGTGGATCCACTAGCACGCCCTCTTACTACATGACCTTAGGTGAAACACTTTTTTTTTATTGTATTATTCATGACAGAACAGGTACATATTAGAATTAGAATGATTCATTTTTGTTTGTACATCGTAGAGCATTTGACACCACCTTGATATACAGATGGAGTCTGTAGCTAGTAGCGATGATTGATCAATACCATAGCACCAAAATCCGATACTAATGGGTAGCCATGGGGGGTGTCATGTAGTAGTAGTACCGTAGTTTTCAGAGATTATTAATTGATTATTTTGTAGTTACTTTGCTGTCACCATTTTGCGCTTCATAAAAGCGGTTCCTTTTTTTCTTCCAACCATAAGTTATGTGTACTAACACCAGTATCAATCAGACCTGGCCAGTGTTGGGATTTGAACCTCAATTATTTTGATGCAGCCTCAATCATGTTAGGATTTGCATGTTCAATTATTTTGATACGTACATATGTAGAGTGTTGTCCATATGTACTGAATGAATAGGACCTTAGTAGGAGGATCATGATGTTTTGGGAGATTCGCAAGCAGTTTTTAGCACATGGATGTATCTGTAAATTTGCAATTTCTTCTGTTGCCAGGAACGGGATTAATGCGCTTCCCGAGGTAGTTCTGACAATGCTGATTTTTCCCATGCGCTTACACAGAGTTCTCTGCAAAAATTTAAAATTTAATTGAAAAAGTTGCCCAGGATGACCAGGGTCCTCAGTTCTGGAAAAAAAAGGCTTTACAGTTGCAAATTCAAATCAGTCTGAGGAAATGGCAGACTGGGAACTTTGGTGACTAAACTCTACTTTCAACAGATGTGAATATTCGAGTTCAGCCTGCATAACTTATGTATATATGCTGGATGAGCAGATTGAAAGCTTAAGAGAGAATCAAAGCAAGGGCAGCAGCAGAGAAAAGGTCGGTTCTTGTGCCTTTGCAGAGAGATTCTCTGGCAAGAAATCCACTCGAAACTTGCCATGCCCAGTTACTGTGAGATCGCCCAGATTCGGACTTCAGAGCTGTACGTTGCGTCCAAGTGAGGGTAAAAGCATGTATGTGTGTTTATCTAGTTTGTACGAATTTGATTGTGGTGATAAAATCTGATTGAGTTGCTTGAAGCATAAGGTAGAAACACCTATTGCCAACATTGCTACAGAATGTACTGTATTGTAAAGGCCACCAATTTTCACCCAAAAAATAGACACCATGTTAAAGAAAGTTCAATTCTGATCCAAGAACGAAATGAGATTCACGGAAATTCACCTTTGAATAGTGTTTATATCTTCAATGCCTAGGGTTGTGCAAAATCTTGAAAGAATTGACCGTTTAGCTTACAAGATTATAATGTTCAAGTTTACATTCAATTTTTCTTGGGGGGACACTTTAACGCCCTTTGGTTCATTAAGGGTTAATGCTTTCATTCTAAAAGGGTGTTGTAAAACGAGTGTACGTGCGTAAATGGTTTCCAAGGAATAGTTTAACCATGTACACTCGCCCTACATCCTCCTTTGAAGATGAAGGCGCCATGTACATTCTGGTAGCAATAGAAACAATGTTGGAAATGGTTCCGCTTATGTTACATGATACCTCTAGTTTCTTGAAGTTTGATGACCAAATTATAACTTACTAAGGGGTTTTACATTTTATTGGGCATCCAGGGACCCATTTACACCCTCCTCTCATCCCAGGTAATCCTTCTTAGAGATGTGCACTTAGACTTGGCACATACAACATCCGCAATTCCACACCCTTCTTCCTTCAATGAATCACCCCTTGACTACTCTCATCACATCCAAAATTTGGTGTCACAAGCTATCGTACCCACATCCTTAAATTGTTGTGTGTCCCTCTATACAATCCGTGACCCAATCACAATCACTTTACATGTGTAATCATTATTGTTCATCAAACTACGATCTCGAGTCCTTCTAAAGAACTTTTAATCCATAAGTGGCATCGCTACGATTTGGACTACTCATATGTGGTGAGGTGGCTGCATCTTGGCCGTCTACGTATAGCAAACCCTAAGTGTTTACATGAAAGACGTCACCCTTAAGGCCTTCCTCCATTAGCACACTTCCTTCTGCCTAGTCCGGCCCCCATTAGCGTGTCTGCTTCCTCTGGGTTGCAACAACTTCCATCTGCATTTTTGCATGTAGCAATCGATGTCTTTGAAGTGCTTCCTTCCTTGAGATTTGAGCGTTGCGCCGTTGCAAAGTTGTGCGTGGTTCCATGCTACGTTTTTTAAAATGAGTGCCTCTTTGGGCGCTGTAAATGTTGTAGCAATGGTGGAGCACCATTCTTTGAATTAGAGAGGTGTATGATTTGATGTAGTTGTTGGTGCACTTCTTTTTTGATGTGAACCTTGAAAATTGTGGAATTGGGATTCTTCCGCATTCAGGGGCGATTTACACTATGGACCAAGAGCCATGACCAAGAAAATTAAATCATTTTCATGGTCATGGCTCTTGGTCAAGAGCTGTGACCATGAAAAATCAAAAATGCAATTTTAAATGACTTGGTCACTCTTTGTAGTGTAAAGTGGATTTAGACCGGGACAAGTTTAAGCTCATCATTCTCTCTTTTATCCTCCCCTTTTTCCTCCTTTCTCTTTAAATAATTGAACACTAGCCAATCAATGATTTTTGAGCCCCATGGTCTCCTAAATTATAGTTGAGTCGAGGCATTTGCTTCGACTCAACTATAATCAAGGAGACCATGAAAACATTATCCATTTGGGAAATTTTAGCATTTTTGAGGACCTCTAAGTTAGTGGTCATTCTCCTTTTTTCAAGGTAGTGTAAAGCCAAATGGGACCAAGAGCTCTTTTTGGGCCAATCACAGATTTTAGAATTCCATGGTCATGGCTCTTGGTCTATAGTGTAAACCGCCCCTCACTCTGATAGTAAAGTGGAGGCTGGCTGCGTGGCGTGAAGGTTGACAACTTGGCAATGGCAAGGTCAAACTTTCCCTTTACTTTTTTTGAGTATTTGTATAAATTGGCATTGTGATTTTTAGTTTGATGTTCTTTTACTTGCTGCATTTAGAATTTTCTACTACGTTGTGACAATTGGCCTTGCAATTCGCCTTTGTGAGTGACCATGCAAACTTGATTGGTCTTGTGATCAGTGTTTTTGGAATTGGCTTTGCAATCGAGAATTGTTGTTTAGATTTTTAGATTGGATTTGTTGTTTGGATTTTTAAATCCGCCTTCTGCTCTACTTTGCCTTGTGATTGAATAAGACAAGATCTTATGGTTAGAAGGTAAAAATAAATAAAAATTTAGAAGTTTTGCATAGGGGAGTAAAAATGGCACCAGAGGAGTGTTTTTGGAGGAAAAACATTCTGGTCCTTTAGGGGTTAACTTTCAATCCTAACTTGTTAAAAAATGGCCCTTCAAATCACTATTTAGTTGAATATATCCCACATTCTACTTGTGATTGGTCCATTAACCATTTGATGTGCACTTTTGATGTGTAAGGGGTGTGCAAGGGTGGGGAGTGTAAATACAAGGGCTCTTCAAATGTAAATGAATAATTTCCGCAAGTGAACTCTAGCTTGCATGGGTGTGAATGCTCTTAGGAACCAATTTCAGTCACCTATGCAAGCACTTGTTTTACTTCGTGAGTTTCCAATCAAATTATCACAACTATTAGTTATACTAGTTTGCTGATTGTTTATGAATGCCAAATTAGCAAACTAGTTGGACTAGATATGAAAGACAAGTATTGGTTCTCCTACTAACATCAATAGTGGTTTATGTTGATTATTTAAAACAAAATCATACATTGAGACACAATTAATTAAAAATTGGGCTTGGTCATTAAACCTAAAGTTTTATGTATTGCAATTTTTAATCATTGAAAACCATAGCTCTAAATAGGTCAAAATCTTTAAACTAACACGTATTGGTGCCTCCACCTTAGCATGAAACGTCCAATCAAAAGTATGTTACATCAAGCATTTACTCGTAACTTCCTCTTGTATGAAACTTAATATCATGCAATATCCAATCAAAAGTTTGTTACATCAAGCTTTTACACGTATTTTTCGCTCGTATGAAACGTAATAGCGTGCAACATTCAAACCAAAGTAAGTTAAATCAAGCTTTTACACATATCTTTCACTCGTTTGAAACTTGATAGCATACAACATCCAATCCAAAGTAAGTTACGTCAACCTTTTACACATATCTTTCTCTCGTATGAAACTTAACAGCGTGCAACATCCAATCCAAAGTAAGTTACATCATTATTTTACACGTATCTTCTTTAGTATGAAACTTAATTATAACGTACAACATCCAATCCAAAGTAAGTTACATCATTATCTTACACGTATCTTCTCTCGTATGAAACTTAATAAAGTATGTCAGTTGACATCCAATCCAAAGTAAGTCACATCAAGCTTTTATACATATCTTTCTCTCCTGTGAAATTTAATAGCCTACAACATCCAATCCAAAGTATGTTACATCAAGCTTTTGCCTCTCAATTATGTACACTAGGCCTACATTCCTAAGGAATCTTATTGTGTTGCTTGCAGAAATGAAAAATCGATTGTTTTCATAGGAAGGCAAAAAAATATCAAATATTAGAAGAAAAAAAATGGAATCATCTATGTATCAAAAAATTATACACTCAAAGTCTCTGTTGACTCCTAAGCCCAAGGGGTATTGAACAAAACATAGATGTATTACAATATCCACCTTCCATATGTTTGATGAAGTTTGGTTCTATAGACAAATTGTAGGGCATCATCTCTACAAATTATCTATAAAGTCAAGCTTCCAAAAATAACTTTAAATCTTTTTTTAATGAATTTAAAAGCATCAAACTTTGAAAATTTGTATAAATTATAATTTTCACTTTTAGACTTTAAAATTTAGCAGAATTGGTTAAAGTTGGTATACCAATTGTAAAATTCAAAAAAGCAAAAGAAGTGATGGAGGAAACATCATTACTTTTTCCAAATAGCAAATTTTATAACACTAGGACAATGTTGAAGTAATTCACTTTGAAAAATTCTCACGGGTGGAGTTTAACTCGGATTGACATAATTTGAATTGCGTTTAAAAGTAGACTTGATGTAGTATTTTAAATTTTATTTTTATTTTTTCAAAAATATTTTTTTGTTCCAAGCAGCCCACTAGATTTGGGCAACGACTAGAAAACGGTTGTTTGAGCGTTTAGGAGTTAACAATGTTTTTTTTTTCAATTAGTACATTTTCCATCATCCAAAACTAATATTCTTTGGATGTTATATAACAATGGATAATGTGAGAGGCTTTAACCCTATTGTGTTGCCTTTACAAGAAAACAATTAATTTTTGTTAAGAATAAATGAAAATAAAAAGTGATGAAAGTGGAATTTGTTTCTAGTAAAGTATATAATTACAAGATTTTGTAGAATTGTTTATAAAATTGTAGCCTATTGCCCCTTAACCCCTAAGGATCAGGTGGACACATTGTGTCTAGGAATAATTTCATTACTTTAATAACTTGTTTGGATTTCATAATTTTGACTCAATGTTAACTAAAATTGAACATGTTTGTTTCAAGAACACAAAAATCCTTCAAGATTTGCAATTACGTTGATTGATTCATTGGGAAAAAATTAAAACGTCAACGTAGGTGAACTTGGGACAAAGTAGTTAGGGCGGTTGATGACTTGGAGGGCAATTTCACACTTTGACGTCGCATTCGTAAAAAAAAAGAAGTGTCCAATATGTAAAACATTTGTCACTACACTAAATAGTATATTTAGTGTGAGGTGATGAATAATGTGCTTACCCCTACTACTTGTCTAACACTAATTGTCAATTTGTGGGTAATTAGTGTTGGCGGTTATCATCCAATTTGATTCATTCCATTTCTAAAATTTCAGTTTTTCCATCTAAGGTAACTATATCTAAAAGCAACCATTTCCTTAAAGCGTGCATAGCTCAATCTTCCATAATAAGTAGATTCTGACACCCTACTGTAGATGAGAATATGCACAATTTGAACATCAGAGTTTAGGGTTGCTTTAAGGTCAACCTATAGTTAGCACTTTGGAAATTCATAACTTATTCATACAGTGTCGAAATAATGCATGCTAAAGTGCGATAGAATCATCTTGAACTTGCTAATAAGACCCACTGAAAATATTTTCTGTGTTATGTGTGTAAATAGGCTCAGTTGGTAAGGTGAACGCTTTAAGGTATAGTTTCCTTAAACTTTCATCTCAAGTTTCATTCCTTACTCACACTAAATATCCATATCTCAAAAGATCATAATGTCAAAACGTTACTATTCTTCATAAATAGTGTGAGAATTCACATTTAGTGTTCTTACAAAAGTAGGTTTTTTGATATTTAGAGTGATGTTCGCAATTACAGTGCCTCACACTAAATATACTATTTAGTGTAGTGCATCATTAACACTATAAAATAATTACGGGAAATGTTTAAATATATTTTAAATGGAATCTTTTCAAAATAATTGGAATCTTTTCTACATATTTTATATTATTTTGGAATATTTTGGAATATTTTGGAATATTCCAAATATATATTTGAATTCTTTAAAACATTTTTGCAATGTAAAAATTAATAACAATCACAAACACCGGCTCAACGAATCACCAACAAGTCACTTCACCCAAACATAAATCTTTGAGAATCAATCATTGTTGTTGTATTTAGTTTTAGAACACCATTTTTTGTGGACACCTAGATATAGTACATCTTTGTATGCTCCTAAACTTTCAAACGCTAATCATGGTTTTTAAATTTATGAGAAAGTTTGCAATGAATGACCTGTTGGTTTTATTTAAAATTCTCAGAAATCGACTTATGATCAAACCTTATAATCATGTAATATATACAATAGATTGTTCTAAAAATTGATGTATAGTCTTATGACTAAGTTCTTTTTGAACTTCAACGGTTTTCGACATGAATACTAATCAAGAGATACAATTGCCTTTCTGAAAGCATCACAAGAAAGTGATAAAATTTTAAGAATGAGCATGGTCCTTTAGGGGTTAAAGCAAGTAGAGATGGAACATAAACACCTAAAAGGAATTGAGAAAGGAATCTAATATAGTAATAAATTTTACTTGCAGTGATATTTAATTGATTCTGAATGGACTTTAAAAAGGTTCTATAATGACCATCAAAAATATGCACAGAAGCCTACCATCAATTCATTTTCACTAACACAATATTTGATCAAGTTTGTCTAACAAAATCAACACATAAAACACCCAATTCCCTAATTTTGCACTTGGCCAAGTGCACTCATTTCATGAGCAAACTTGGCTTTAAAAAAATTTGTTTGAATTTTTTTGTAAAAAACAAGGATTTTTGTCTTTCTACAATCTCTTCATTGTAAAGAAACAATTATTTATTTTATTTGATATCCTTATCTTTATCTTTAATCTTTATCTTCATCTTTTCTTTTTCTTTTATCTTGTTTTAAAAAAAATCTTCTTTCTTGTCTTCCTCTTGTCTTCCTTCTTCTTTTTCTTCTAGTCTTCCTTTTTTTCTTCACCTTGCCATTTTTGGAGTTTAAATGATAATTTTTTTAAAAAGAAATAAAAATCAGGGAGCAGGCTGAATCCATTACAGGCCCGGAAGAAAAAAAAACGAAAAAAAAAAAAAAAAATTTTAAAGAAAAAAAAAAAGTTTTTTTTTTTTTTTTTTTTTTTTTTTCCCGGTTATTCCGGGCAAGGAGGTCCGCGCGCGCGGACCCTACTCTTTTTTTGATCCACTCTCCTTCCCTCACTCCCCCCTCTCTCCTATATAAACCCTCTCTCACTCTCCCTCCCTCACACTCTCCTTCCTCCCCTTTTCCTCTCTTGTTCTTCTTTCTTTCTTCCTTCTTCGTTCTCCTCAATGTAAAGAAAGAAGAGAGAGGAGGAAAGAAGAGTGAGGGAGGGAGAATGAGGGAGGTTTATAAAGGGGAGAGGGGAAGAAAAAGCAAGGAGAGGAGGGAAGGAGAGTGGATCAAAAAAAGAGCAGGGTCCGCGCGCGCGGACCCTCTGCTCGGAAAAACCGGAAAATAATAATAAAAATATTAATAATAATAATAAAACTTCTTTTTTTTTTTTTTTTTTTTTTCTTCTTTTTGTTTTTTTTCTTCCGGGCCTGTAATGGATTCAGCCTGCTCCCTGATTTTTATTTATTTAAAAAAAATTATCATTTAAACTCCAAAAATGGCAAGGTGAAGGAAGAGAAAAGGAGACTAGTAGAAGACTAGAAGGAAAAGAAGAAAGAAGACAAAAAAAGACAAGAAAGAAGACAAGAAAAAAAAACAAGGTAAAAGAAAAAATGAGATAAAGATAAAGATAAAGATAAAATAAAAGATAAAGATAAGGATGAGAAATAAATTAAATAATTGTTTCTTTAGAGCGTAAGAGATTGTAAAAAGACAAAAATCCCTATTTATAAGAGATTTTTTCAAACAATTTTTTTAATGCGCTTGGGAGCCAAGTGCATGATTATATGGCCAAGTGCAAAATTAGCGAATTGGGTGTTATAAGTTGTCCTAAAGTAACCTCCCTATTCTTTAAAATAGCCAGTTAAATTTTTATTTTCACCACACAAAAATCTCAAAAATCTCAAATCACAAAAATCTCTTTAATCACATATGATGCAAAATTTATTCAATTTCTGATTTTGCTAAAATAAAATGATGACAAAAATGAGTGAAAAAATAAACAACTATAGTTGTGAAGTTGTCAGATCCAAGTGAACCCTCTTATTTAACAAAGAGCAAAAGTGTTGGAGTCAAAAAATAAGAAATTTCTTCAATTGGTGTCTCCTTATGACCTAATCATTGAGAATGCTTCAACAATGGACAACCTAGCGCAAAATTAGCATCTAGATACATGCTAATTTAGATACATGCTAATTTATTGAATTTAAAGTTTTCCATCCAATAAAGAAGAAAATAATTCCTACCCTACAATAAGCCAATATTAATCATGAATCCTAAAACATTCTATAAATTAGGGTCCTACATTCTTTAGGCCCTTTCATTTTTCCTACACTATATCTTCATCATTTCAAATTAACCCTTTACCCCTAAAAGCCCGAGGGATATTGGACAAAACATAGATGTGTTATGATTTGTGCCTTCTAAATGTTTGATGAAGTTTGGTTCAATAGAAAAATTGTAGGGCATCATCTCTAAAAATTATCCGTTTGGTCAAATAACTTTAGATATTTTTTTAATGAATTTAAAAGCATTAACCTTTGAAAATTTGTATAAATTCTAATTTTCACCTTTAGAGTTTAAAATTTAGCATGATTGGTTAAAGTTGGTATGTCTATTGTAAACTTCAAAAAAGCAAAGGAAATGATGGAGGAACATCATTGCTTTTCCAAAAATGGCAAATTTTGTAACACTAAGACAATATTGAAGTGATTCACTTTGAAAATTTCTTTCCAGTGGAATTTAACTTGGATTGATATAATTCTAATTGGGTTGGAAAGCAGACTTGATGTAGTATTTATATATATATATATATATAAATATATATATATATATATATAAATATATATATATATATATATATAAATATATATATATAAATATATATATATATATATATATATATATATATATATATATATATATGTATATGTATCAAAAAATAATGGAGAAAAAGTGGATCATTTCAACCAATTTTGAAACGAATTAGTGCTTTGGAAAAGTGATGAAAAAGTGATGCTTAATTAAGCAAATACAGTTAAATTAAACAATTGTGGAACAATCCGCAATCAAAAGAAGGAATTAAGGAAAGGGGGGACCTACAATCAAGCATATGCTATGGAGAGAGTCAAAATATTATTTTATTATAAAAAATCAAAACACTAGCCAACAGCATCTACTGACCAACGTCAAAGGAAGTTGGGTTTTTTTTTTTTTTTTTTTTTCCTCCAACTAGTGTAGACTTTTAGAAATGCTCCTAGGGTTGACCTCTAAAGACCCTTTTGAAGTTTAACTTGTAAGTGACCGACTATTGAAAGGACTCCAGTGTTGAAGGACTTCTATTGCAAGCAAAAGTTTATGACTTTGGATGGCGAGAGTCTCATCATCCCTGAAATGTTATCCGCATCGCGATTGGATACTGAGTAATCCTTGTTTAAATTGACAATGAAGGCCACTTGTGAATCGACATGTACATCCTTCATTTAGTGTGAATCCGCTTATGAAGTTGTGGAGGATCCTATGAGCATTAAGGCCCTTACGAAAGCTGATTCCGAAGTATTTGGAGTTCACTAAAATGGGCAATGTGTTAGTTTTTGGCTTGGTAGAAGATGGGTGGCATTTCTCAACTTTGAAGTTCTTTAAATCTTGCTAAAGAAATAGGTTGGGGAAGCATTTACCTCTAGTTGTAAAAATGTTTGGTAATAATTCTTCTCTCTTGAGGATTTCCCATTTGAAAAAGTCATTGATTCATAGAGAAATGTTGTGAAGGCTGACCGTCAAGGAGATGCCTAAGCTTATGCATTAGAAATTGTGTCCTTAGTTTCCATGATGCCAAACTAATTTCAAAGTTCATTCTACACCAACATTCCATGAAGTTGTAGCCGGTTATGAACAATTGGAGGATGATGCTGCTAGAGGGGATTACTAGTCTTTGGAGCTTCTTGAAGTTGTTTTTTGTACTAACTTGCACACTATTGTTGCTTGATTGTGTCGTATTGTGTGTAGAACGTTGATGCTACAATATGCAGTTTAAAAAGTTCAATTCCCTCGTAGCCTTCTTACTAATTTTCATTTGATTTGTACGTTAATTTGTGAAATAGATAGTCACAATTGTAATCACATTTCATGATTTTGTGACAAACATCAACAATTTTTTCTTGAAGTTTGATTTCTCTTCTCAAAGAAGAAAACATAAAATCAAACTACAAAAACAAAGGCTCAATTTGCAATACATCATCATTCCTTGCTTCATGTCATATTTTGTTTGCCAAAAATTAACACATGTAGCATTTTGTTTGCCAAAAAAAAATCAAGTGTAATGTTATGTATGTAAAAAAAAAAACACATGTAGCAAAGTCTGATCAATTTTGATTCAAAATCTTTTGTAACAAATGTTGTTCATTAAAAATAAAAATAAAAGCTAAATGACTACAATCTAAACCTACGGATTCAAATAAAATTGTGCTACCAAACTAAAGAATAAAAGCCAACTTCTCTAAAACCAAAAAACAAACTTGGGATCACTGCTGCTCACTGGTTCAGAACATTTGTATCCATCATTTTGTTAACATAGTTCATCCATTTGTAAGCTTCATTCATTCGTTTGATGAATTAATCCATCCATATGTTGACATTATTCATCCATTTGGCAAACTCGTTCTCTTATGTTGAACATCAAGTGAGCTTTTTAGACGAAACTCTTTTACACGTTGCTTCTTGCAATCCACGTTCAAAATCGCGAGACTCTCACCAAAACAATGGCCTTAATTTCTGGGTGAATTGAAATTGTCATTCTGCTATTGTCTTTCAAAGAGCCATGGACCACGTCCTTGCTCAAAAACTCGTGACAAAAACTTGTTGCAGAAGCACGTGCAAAAGTTGGGACAAATACTTGCACTCCGACAACCCTTCACTTGTAAACCCTATTCATCCACTTGCTGCCCTTTGTTATTGACATTATTCATCCACTGGATAACAGTATCCATCTACTTGATGCCCTCTGTTATTGGCAATATTCATCGTTTACTCCATAAAGATATTCATCCACCGCGAACTACATTCATCCACCGCGAACATCGTTCATCCACCGAAAACAGTATCCATCCACCGTGAACATCATTCATCCACCGAAAACAGTATCCATCCACCGTGAACGACATTCATCCACAGTGAGCAGTATTCATACAGTATTCATCCATATTTGAAAGCTTTCCCTCCGTCTCCTTGAGATTAGAAGCCTGTTGCAATTCATCATCACCGCGAGGGCGGGCGATGCTGGCCGGCAATGTTTTCAAATTGGCTGCAGTTTTTTTGCCTTAAAAATTTTATTTTTTTTATTTTTAAGAAATCTTGCAGCTCGCATTCATCACTGAGTGGTGTTCCGGAATTCTCTTGTAATAAGTAGAACGTTCAACTTTTGGCATCAGAAAGTTGGTTGGTCTTTTGGATTTTGCAGCACTCTGGTTGCTGAAGGAGCCTCCGGGAGCCAAATTTGGTCACATTTTCGACGTCTTGTTGATTAGGTCAGTGCAATCACCGTGTTCGCTCAATCATAAATTTGTTGCGTTGTTAGGTTAAAGGCTTGATCTGTACTTTAAATTTCCTCGGTGATGATGGTTTTGGTTTTGTAACGCGGAGTGTGGATCTGATCTCCTGAGTATGGAGCCAATGTAGTTCTCCGAGTCGTGTTTGAATTGCCAATTGTGAGGGTGTCGTTCTTGCTTTCAGATCGAGCAGGGGCTCAGCATTTTGATAGATACAAGCGATCTGTGCTTTAATTGCAGATTTAAGGGTTTCGGGTTTAGCTTTTGTTACTGTTGAGAGGAGAGCACGTAATCATCCTTCTAGAATTCTTTTCGAGGTTACGGACCTCTTTATAGGCTTTTGTACATCTGCGACAGGATCATGCAATTAGAGGTTGTGTTGATTTCACGACGAGCAGGGGTTTTAGGGGTTTAGGGTTTCTGGAGATCTGGTGTTCGATCGTCCGGTGTGGTAGAAGCTGCGATTTATCTGCGGAGGTTTTGCTGCGTTGCCGTTATTTATCTGTAGTTTGCCGTGGCTCTTTGACTTTTTTTTTGTTTTTGTCTCTTCGAGCGTTTTGATTCATAAGATCTAGGGTTCGTGTCTTATCGAGTCATCGCGTTTTGATGGCAGGACTAAGAAGCGGGAATCAATCAAGAGGCACTATGATCACTCGTTCGCCTGTTCAAAGAAGACGGTTCTCTGGTATATGTGGGATTAGAAACTGAAGAAATTTGTGCTCTTTTCTACGTTGTGAGAGCTGAGAGCGTTTTTTTTTGTTTGGTGTGTTTGACTTCATAAGGCATTAGACGTCATCTCATTTTTGAAGGTCATTTTTGCATATTTTACTAAATCTTCTTTTGGAGTTTATAGATTACACAAAATAAAGTTAAAAATTTGAAGCTTGACTTCATTACTGATTTTTTTTCATTGTTTCAAAGAAGTATATCAAAAATTGAACTTATTCTTTAATTGTGCACGTTCCATGGACTTGCTTGAGGTGAAACATGAACAAATTTGGTTGAGTGAGGTGAAACATGAACATTGGTTAGGGGGAAGTTGTCATGAAGTCTTGGGCTTGAGAACCCTCCATACTTCATGACAACTTCTCCACCACTTTTTTCTCAAAAGCTCACTTGAAATGTGGAACTTGGTCCCCCGAAGTCCCTAAAAACTTGTCTGTTAGTGAGATACTTCACCCATGAAACTTGACCTTAGATATGTTCTTGTTGGAAGTTGAGATACTTCACCCTTGGAACTTGACCTTAGATATGTTCTTGTTGGAAGTTGAGATACTTCACCCATGGAACTTGACCTTAGATATGTTCTTGTTGCAAGTTGAGATACTTCACCCATGGAACTTGACCTGAGATATGTTCTTGTTGGAAGTTGAGATACTTCACCCATGGAACTTGACCTTAGATATGTTCTTGTTGGAAGTTGGTGACAATTTTGGGCTTCACAATGCAGTTTTTTGCCTAGTGTTTTTGGTAAAGCGCGCAGATACCACTGGCTTAGCACTTGTTGTCTCTTGCCACAGGTATTCCAGGGCCCGGGTCTCCTGCCATGGATCAACCAGAGCGGCCATCTCCGACGAAGAGACCACGAGTACCTCCAGATCATGTGGATGATAATGACTTTCTTTCCCGAAGAGCTCTCGAGGTCTACCACGGAGCACAGCGATCTGGCAGTCATCGAATGCTGGCCTTGTCGGCTTCTCGACCTGAAAACGAGCTTGGGACAGTGGAGTTTGACGATGTTGATGAACACTTTGGTCCTGGGTCTACATTTGCACTTGATTGTGACGATCACGATCATTTGAATGACTCCATTCGATGCACGTACAAGTGCCGCAACATGGTAAATTTCTAGCCTGAGATTCTTACTCTGTAGGTTTTTTTGACTGCTGGATGGATATGTCATTAAAATGATCAGGGCTACTTTTGATCCCGATGATGTTAGATTATTTCATGCTGGAAAAGAGTTCCAAATACGCTTTTTTTTTTGTTCTTCTTTCATGCACTGATGTACTGCGGAATGATAGTTGTGTGAGTGATTTCCATAACATAATGTAGTGGCTGCACTGATGCCTAGATTTGTAAACTTATCTCAATTTTACCTTGATCAGGACTCCAGTTATACCGGTAAAGAATGTTACTCCCTCCGTCCCAAGGTTATTGTCATGTTTGAAAGTCATGTTTGAAAGTGCTTTTTTAAGTAGGTCAAAAAAATACTTCCTTGTGGCCAATTTTATTTAGGTTGCAATGAACACATGCAATGTTCTTCAATCATTCTAGTGACATAATTTGGAACCTTTTTTAATCATGTTTCTTACAATATGATCAATGAAATTGGCTCAAAGAAATACCAAGCAAACAAGTTGGACAATAACTTTGGGACGGAGGGAGTATGTTATACCGGTGCTTGAGTAATGTGCTGACTCTTTTTCTCTTATTTTACTGTGGGTGAAGTTGACTACTGTTGCTGACCTGTTTGGGTGTGTAAACAGGTGAAATCAGAATTACTAGAGAACTTGAGCATGAGGGAGAAGCAAGTGGTTGAACTTCAGACTTCTGAAAAATCTCTCCGAAGCAAGCTGGCAATTGTAGGTGTGTGACATCTAGGCACCTTATCACGTCAAGACGGATGGAACTGCCGTACTAAATCAATCAGTCATATAAATGTTAGAATAAAATTGTTATTCTGATGTATGTTAACAGTGTTATCACCTGACATAGTCTGTCTCTTTTCACTAATGCTAGCCTCTGTGTATGTCAGTGGATAGCGAGAAGCGCTTGGTGCAAAACCGAAAGTCATTGGAGCAAATTGTTGCCGCTTCAGGCGGTCGAGAGGCATCCATGCACGCCCAACGAATGCAAGAGAGTGCTAAGACCGAGGAGATGCTTCGCACACAAATCAAGCGCTGCCATGAACTTCAGGTATTGAGAATCCATTGTGGAAGACATTTGAGACAATTTGTAATGTATAGTACTCTTATTGTATACTTGCCATTTTCGCTTGCTTGATTTTTCCGCTGCTTTCATCGTCTCTTATCATCTTCAGAAACGTTTGTCCCGGTCTCGGTTTGAAAGACGCAGCGAATAGAATCATATAGTTTAAAGACCTTTTTGGTATTTCTCTTTGTATACATATAGGTATTTCTGTTCCACTTTAACCTTGCTTATGGCATGCAGGCTCGATTACAAGAAGAAATGCAACTCAAGGCAGAGGCAGAGGCAGAGGCTAGAGCTGCAGAGGCACGAGCACTGGAAGCCGAAGAAGAGAAACTGAAAATGGAGGAAAATTCGAATGAGGAGATAAATCAACTCAATCGTGATCTGGCTAGACTGAGGAGGGATACTGAGTATTCCATGAAAAGACTGAGGAAAGAGGTAACTGGTTATGTCTACTGTGACCTTGTCCAATTAAAAGGCAGTACAAATTGCAAATCCTCATTCATGTTTGAAAGGTGACAGCAGAAGCAGAGTGCCTAGCCAGCCCACTGCAGGAAGACGATACGACCTTAGTAGAATAAGGGTGAATTGGTAAGGTGTATACTATGAGACCTAATTTTTTTGGTTGATTTCCAATTTCTGCATGCTACAGAATGAAAGACAAATGGAGAAAGCTCATGGTGTTGCTGAAGAATTTGATAGCTTGATGGCCCAACTTGACGAGGAAAAGAAACTGGTTGCTCAGGTTTGCATCCTTTATTTCCAACATTTGTTACATGCACGGATGCATATTGTAGTTGTATTTTTCTTTAATACGACTTGTGGAAAAGGTTCAGATTGCGATAATGGCCAGATTTGGCAAACCTCTAACAGCTTTTATTTGCAGACTGTTGAAGAGAAGCAGGAGCTGGAGCATAAACTAGCAGATGCTATGAAGCAGCTTGCTACACGGTCAACTACTGGTTCAGAGGCTGATACTGTTATCAAGCATCTCCAAGAGGAACTCAAGAAATCTGTAAGTTATAAGCATTGAGTAAATGATTTCCAAGTTGATATGTATTGTATGTCTGTAAATCACTTTTATGTTAAGTGAGGAGAGATGCTTTTGCAAAATTCAGAAACAATCTGTGACAGCCGTTGCCTTTGATCATGCATGCATTTGTAACTGCAATGCATTGTGTTGACAATATGTTTTCTCATATTTTGGCAAGTTGATGACTAGTCAATTCTTGTTGGAACTTGATCACTCAGTCTGCAGACGTTGCTGAGGCAAGGAAGCTGAAGCAAGTCCATGTTAATGCTGCCCTGTTAAAGGAGCAGTTGCACAATGAGAAACTACGTGCAAATAGGGCAGAGGCTGGTCTTACTGATCTTGTCAATCTGCAATCAAGAGTGACCGAACTGGAATCTGAACTTGAACGCTGGTCTGAGATTATTGAAGTTATTCCCGGGGCACACAGCCGTGATGATATTCCTCGTTGTATTGTCGAGCTTCAAAGGTGAAAATTTTAGTACTCCCTCCGTCCCAAAGTTATTGTCATGTTTGAAAGTCATGTTGAAAGTGCTTTTTTTAAGTAGGTCATATTGTAAGAACAATGATTAAAAAAGGTTCCAAATTATGTCACTAGAATGATTGAAGAACATTGCATGTGTTCATTGCAACCTAAATAAAATTTGCCATAAGGAAGTATTTTTGTGACCTACTTAAAAAAGCACTTTCAAACATGACTTTCAAACATGACAATAACTTTGGGACGGAGGGAGTACGTATTCTGGTTTTGCATTATATATTGTTGACTTTCTGTGCTTCTACACTTGTTTACTCTTGCTACGTCGTTGCTGTCATCTTGAAAGCATTCAGCTAGGCAAAACATTCATCAACGATTAGGGCCTCGCTGTTGAATCGTGTATGAATTTACTTGTGGCTGATAGTGGATGAGCTAACACGAGTATTCTATGTGCAGGGCAGCTGTGGCTGCAAATGCCAAAACTGGAGAGGCTGCCGCTCAAGTAGCAGAGCTTCAAAGAACTGCTGAAAGAGCCGAAAGGGCTAAGACACATGCAGAAACAAGGGCAGCGACCCTTCAGGATGAGGCTGCAGATGCCATGATGAAGGCTGCTAGACTTGAACGCAAGGTACTCCCTCCGTCCCAAAGTTATTGTCATGTTTGAAAGTCATGTTTGAAAGTGCTTTTTTAAGTAGGTCAAAAAAATACTTCCTTGTGGCTAATTTTATTTAGGTTGCAATGAACACATGCAATGTTCTTCAATCATTTTAGTGACATAATTTGGAACCTTTTTTAATCATGTTTCTTACAATATGATCAATGAAATTGGCTCAAAGAAATACCAAGCAAACAATTTGGACAATAACTTTGGGACGGAGGGAGTATCAATTATTCGGGTTACCTGAGATTTGATTTGCAATTATGCTTGTTTGACTATTGACCGTCACCTCATCACTTAACACCTCATCTCTCTTTTAGGCGGCAACAATGAATGAACTACATCCATTGGACCTGGTTTCAGGGTAATTGTATGGAAATTTCTTTGAATAGACCAAGTATTGTTTCTCAATGTTCTGTCTTATGTTCAGGTCGCCATGATAAGCACAGAGAGAGATGGGTTGAAGAGAATACTCGAGTCATATGACAATGAAGAGGCTGTAATTGCCAGCCATAGGAAGCCTGGTGATAAAATAGCATCATTGGCGACTCCTGAAAAATCCAAGGAAAGCCGCATTCAGGTTAGCCTCACCCATTCTTCTTCACTTTTATGTTGTAGTTGAAATACCAGTTGAAGCAAACCCAAATAGAAGATGACAGATGCATTCCTAGCCGCATTAATAGTAGCGACTACCGTAACACCATAGCATGTTCGCCACCTGGCGAACGAATATTTATTTTTTTTGAAAAAATAAGGTTCGCCTCTCGAAAACTGAATTTCTCAACTTTCGTTTTTTAGCAAAAAATCAGTAAAAATGACCGTAAATAGCTTAGAAATGACAAAATATTTCAAAACTAATTTATTCCATTTTCGTTTTTCTGTCTTCAGAATTTTCTAATTTTTACGTTTTTTATTTTTAGAATTATTTTAGGACGAACCTGCTATGGTACTACGGTACATGAGCCACCCAATGTCCAGAATTTCGATGTAACGAGTTTGCATAGTAAACCCCAAGACTTTCTGTCACTCTGTATCTACATACTTTAACCAAGTTTTTCCATAATTGTAAATGCGAGGTGATTCTGGGAGTAAAGAGCTTGGTTACGTGTTTTGTGCAATGAAAATGAACGGCTTGGTATCACAGTCGCAAATTCCATGACCTGTTGCAGGAGCTTACGTCAGCATTGACAGAAGCTGAGCAAAATACAACACAACTGGAAGAAGCACTTCTGCAAAGCAACAATATCACGACAGAGCAACGACAGAAGATTGAGAGTCTTACTGAGGAAATCAACGATGCATATACAAAGATCAAATCCTTGGACCGGGAAGGTGAAAGCCTTCGAAAAGAAGTGGCTGCCTTGGAGTTGAGGGTACGCATCTTTATCATTATCCTCAGCAGCTGTTCATGTTACGCCCACTGTTCTGCTTTCTATTCAGTTCTGTTCTATCACCTCTAGTATTGTGTAGGATTTTCTTCATCATAGGTGAGTTCATTGATTAGACTCTATGAAGGCTGGACCTGAACTATCTACTCATGGTAAACACAAATAACTGGATGGAAAAACATGCTGCTACTTCATCTTTTGATAATCTACAACTTTCAGTGTCTTTTAACCTTGATACAACAGTTACAAGACTATAGTAGATTCTTTTTGGCTCAATCAATGAACGATTGGAAGTCTTGCTTGATGATAATAAGAAGCGTTAGATATAATGAGGAAGATGATCAATGTAAAGTTGCCAATCATACGTGGCTGTTGACACATATTATTGCACATTGCTTAATTTTACAGTTAGGAAGGGGTGAGTTCAATCAAGCCACGACAAAAGTCTTACATCTTATTGGAGGCGTCGGAGGTATGGTTGTCGGTGTTTCACTCCTGATCTTGAATCTTCTTTGTGTTCTTGATGTTACATGAAGAATTCCATAGGAAACTGGGTCCAAACTCGTCCCAGTTCCTCCTATATTTTTCTGTGCCATTCTCACAGGGCTTGTTTGTCTGCAGGAGAAAGTAGTACCAAGCCCTCTGCAGTTACAAGAGGAACTGACCAGGCTCATTCTCAAGAACTGGTAGCCTTAACGAAGCAAATTGCATCCTTGGAAAAGCGGGAAGATCGGTATTACTCTTGTACTTTCAGTTTTTCGGTAGTTGATTGATCCTCGTCTGAAATTCCACTAATCGATTGTACTCCCTCCGTCCCAAAGTTATTGTCCAACTTGTTTGCTTGGTATTTCTTTGAGCCAATTTCATTGATCATATTGTAAGAAACATGATTAAAAAAGGTTCCAAATTATGTCACTAGAATGATTGACGAACATTGCATGTGTTCATTGCAACCTAAATAAAATTAGCCACAAGGAAGTATTTTTTTGACCTACTTAAAAAAGCACTTTCAAACATGACTTTCAAACATGACAATAACCTTGGGACGGAGGGAGTAGTGGCTTGAAACATTTTTGTATTAATATTTTTCTTCCGATTTGCCTGCTGGACTTTGGTCTCCTGGTAATCACGTCGAACTCTGAAATGGGGACGATGGATTAGCTGTCGTACTTGTTTTCATGGACCTTGTTTGTAAATTTGGGTTGTTCTCACTAATTTGACCATGTGGTGGGTACAGATATCGAAAGATCTTTGCAGACAAAATTTCGCTTTTCAGAGAAGCTTGTTATTTGCTTTTTGGATACAAGGTAATGACATCTCCAATCGCATAACTCAATTCAGCTTCATCAACAAGCTGCTAGTACGTTTATTTCTTGTTGTTCAACCACATAATGAAACCATCTTTGTTGTGCTTGTGACTTTCAAACACCAGTTTTTTAACATTGTAAAATGCTCACACCATACAACCTGTGCAGGTACAAATGCACGAGGAGAAAGACTCCTTAACACAGATGCCGGTGACAATGTTCACGCTGCAATCCATCTATGCCTCCAGTGATGATGACAAACTGTTGTTTCAGCTCAACCAAGGCCGGATGGATATGCTTGTAAGTGCCGAACTCTCTTTTGGATATTTTAACATTCTTTCGTGTATTATGTCAGTTTACTATTGAAACTGTTTACAAAGAATTTCAAAGTTTAAACTAAAAGTAATTTGACATATACCAAGTTTACTATTCTGCTTTAGCTTTTAATGCTCGTGACTTAAAATCTTAACGGCCTGCATGCTTGCATTCATTCAAGTGGTTACTCATTTATGCATGTTTGTACTTTGAAAGAATATGAGTGTGATCCAAAAGTCTCAAATTAAAGAGAAGGTAGTTTTTGGACATTCTTAGAATATTTTATGAATTTCTAAAGTCGAAAACCTTGTTTTCGTCATCTACATGAGGTGTACATTTTGTAATTCAAATTTTTGGTACAAATAGGTCCCTAACGGTTTTAGTATCCTCTACCTTAGCTGCTGTGATTACCATAGTTTTGAAGAGTACAAACGTGTAACTTGTGACCAACAGCGTGGCATTCTTAATTTTAGTTGGCATGACTTGATCCTAATATTATTTTGCAGGCTACCGATTTCACGACCTCCCCAGAGATTTCTCGTCAGGTACATAATCCTGCTATTCCTAACTATAGCTCTAGGTGCTCCCCATGCTTATGTACCAACCAGATAATTAAAAAACTCGTTAGACATGGAAATGTCACGTTGAAAAAATTGTGCTATCTTGTTTATCCACAACACATTCAACATGATCAACCCAATTGATAAATTTAAGGAAATCAGCAGATCTCATAGATTTCAGAGAATCAACATGTCATTTCCTGAATCAGTGCATTTCATAGACTTCTAGAATCCATAAGTGTGAGATCCTTACAAATTGGAAAAATTTATGAAATTCTTTTAAAAAAATTCGAGATCTCACTGATGCCAGCATTTCGTTTAGTCACACTACTAAGTTTCTTTCTCTTGAAAATCGATATGGGATATCGTTCTATCTTATGAATTGTTAACGTCCATTGAGAGGCCTTTCCATGTTATTGGTAACGGGAATTTTCATTTTTTTTCTCTCATGTTGGATTTGTGTGCTCATGTATTGGTGTGAACAGGTGACGACCTTTCTGAAGAACTTCAAGTCAATTCCTGCGTTTATTGCCAACCTCACCATGGAACTCTTCAACAAGACAACCTTGAGTTGATAGGTATAGTACTTTTGCAGGATTCTAGTTTACATGTTACAGAGATTTACTGGTATCCGTAACCCTTTGAGGTCCAGATGATGCACCGATTTCAAACGTGTGTTATAAAATGTTTGATGAATCACAGGAATGGAGTTGATATACAATGAAAAGTTGTAAATCTCAACCTGTAGACCACATCTGTCTGGTTGGATTTATCATGTTTCTTATTAATATTTTTAAATTAAATTTTCAAGGTTTCCTTTTGAAATTCAATTTAAAATCTCAAATTAACAAAACTTAATTTTAAATAGTTGTAATGAATTTGGAATAATATGCACTATGAGATGGTATAACTTCCATTATTTGATTCTACTTATTTTGGAAAACCATTTTTAAGATGTATCAGAAAATCATCCCGGTAATACTCGTTTTAGTGTTATAACATACAAAGTAAACAAGCAAGGAGGAAGATATGTAATATTAGTGCTTTTGTTCTCCCATTAATGCTTGCAGCTGAGTAAGATTTGTACTTCTGAATGTTCTGATGAAACAAATTTTGGTTTGGTTTTGCAGTAAGTTACCTGAATACTGGAAACATCAATACCATCAGTTTTAGGTTTCAGAAATATGCTCACAATTGCCGTAGGTGGAGGGCAGGGTTGGCAATTTTTTTTCTAAAATAGATGCCAAATTTATTTAATTATTTATTTATGGCAAAAAAAGAATCTTGTACTGTAGAACATTTTGTGAATATTCCATTTGTCAATCCTTAATTTTCAAAAAAAATTAAATATTTGGTGTAGATGTTGTGCTGACCCTGCCCTCCACCTATGTTCATGTACTACAGTAAGTGCACAGATTTTTCTGAATACTCGAGGGGTATTGGATTAAACATAGATGTGTTATAATATGTGCCTTCCATATGTTTGATGAAGTTTGGTTCAACAGACAAACTGCATCATCTCAAAATGATCCATACGGTCAAACTTCCAAAAACAACTTTAGATTTTTTTAATGAACCCATGGATTACATATGCTAAGAATACTACAATGAACACCAAGGTAGGGCACTTACCCATCTCAAGAATGAAACATTGAGCTTGCCTAAACTATGAATCTTGCCTCAATTGGTATAATTGGTAAGAGGGCCAATTCCACCCAGAAATAGATGTGAACCAGTTCTGCACTTGGAAAACTTCTACTCTTATCGATCCAAGTGTTTGAACAAACCACAAATCTACAATTCTTGCACCTGAAGCAACGCATAGATGATTCTTCTATCGAACAAGTGATCACATTATCGTTGAGAGCAGAATATGGTAGAAAGTGCACATAATACGGTGTAGACATATGTTAGAGCCAAATTTGACGGGTTTGAGAAGTTGCCCATGGAAATTGGCAAGAGGAGGAGAAAAGTGGAACTTGGATTTGTCTCAAACCCTGCCATGAAGTTTCTACCATATTTTGCTCTCTACCATGATGTGATCACCTTCTACCATATTTTGTGCACTTTCTACCATATTTTGCTCTCTACCATAATGTGATCACATGTTCCATGTACTTGAACATGATCAAATTTGATTGGTTAGGGCCATGAAGTTTTGGGCTTGAAAACCCTCCATACTTCATGACAATTTCACCACTTTTTTCTCAAAAGCTCATTTGAAATGTGGAACTTGGCCCCACCCCCCATGCATCTCCAACACGCTTGCTTGCGCCCCAATCCAAGAAAATATGAGGTGGCGAGATCATGACAAGGTAGCACAAAAATTAGGATCACGTCCCCTAATTTTGGCCTAGAACAGGCATGCAAGACAAGGTGGAGAGACTCGCGACGTTGGCGAGCAACTATCAAGATTTGAAGTGGCCGTAGCTCTAGAGTCCGCTCATTTGCTTCCAGTGGGGACAAAAACCACACCTAGGATCCAAATAATGGTTTTGGGCTCCTTGTTTGGACCGTGGGTGGCCATGCTATGACTATCAATCCTAGCATGTTCAGAAATGGTCCTTCAAATCACTATTTAGTTGACCAAATCCCACATTCTACTTATGATTGATCCATTCACTATTTGATGTGCACTTTTGATGTGAAGGGCATGCAAAGGAATGGAGAGTGTAGGAGCATTCACACCTATGCACGCTAGAACTGACTTGTTGAAATTAATCATCTACATTTAACCCTTTAACCCCTAAAGGCCCTTAAAAGCCAAAATGGCTTTTTGCTGTTTCGGGCAACCTAGATGACGGGTTTAACTTTAATATTTTGGGTTAAACTTTGGTGTGGGTGTGGTAATACATACATACTATATGTGGTAAAATTTGGGCAGCCAAATTCAAGTTTTAGAATTTTATTATGCAAAATTTTGTTTTCAAGCCCAACTGCGGCAGCAAAAAAAAAAATTAGTGTTTTTTTGAATTTTTTTTTTGGAAATATGTTTATAATAATACTACTACACACATTTTTAAAAAATCCAAGTTGAAAGTTTTAACAATTTTACATGGGCAGCCTTCAAAATTTACAAGACCGAGCTTCAAAGTTTTTTGTAATTTTACATTTTTTTCTTTCAAAAATTGTCAAAATTTGAGATTTAGGAATTTTTCGATTTTTTTTTTTTCTAAAATTCACAAACTCATAGATGTAACTTTTCACGGTTCGCTTTTTTACTAAACCAAAAACCTTTAACGTTATTCAAGTTTTACCATATTGTGGTTTTTGAACATTCTTCTCGAAAATAATTTGCATGAAGGCCAAAAAAGCATAATGAGTCTCTAAAATTTTGTATGGAGGTGCCTAACTTAGTTACCTACATGGAAAAAATATGAGCAAAATGTTTGGGGTAATAATCATCAAGTCCCCCTTTGCACCATTTAGACTATGCCTTTTGGGTAAAGCCCAAAAAAACTTTTGAATCAACTTTGAATGTTATAAACTCACATATGGTAAAGATCCAACGGTTGAAATTTAACATGGTGTTAGTGCAAGTAGTTGGGTTGAAGATCTTACCGTTGGAAATACAAAAAAAGTTAAAACATATTGAAACATACATCAACTTCCACAAGGTGCTCAAAAATCGCAGTTTTTGGTTTTGGAGGTCCCAAAACACCTTGGGCCTTTAGGGGTTAACCCCTAAGTGACGGATCAACCATTTTATGGTCGCTGCCCTTTTTTTATGGGCTGCCCGAGATGGAATTTTATTTTTTTTAGAAAATAAAAAATATTTTCAAATAGGAAATCAAGTCTACTTTCCAACCCAATTTGAATCATGTCGATCCGAGTTAAACTCCACCGGGGAGAAATTTTCAAAGACAAACACCCTCTACATTGGCTAGTGTTAGAAAATTTACTATTTGGGGAAGTAATGATGTTCTCTCCATTGAAAAATGTGCAATTTTTAGTTTTACAATAGAATGTCTAGTTTTAACCAATCATATCAAATTTCAAATTCTAAAAATAAAATTTGTAATTTTGATAAATATTTGAAGCTAAAGGCTTCTATATTCATTATGAGAGAATAAAAAGCTATTTTTTGAAATTTGACCGTATGAATAATTACTAAACATAATGCTCCTCATTTTCTCTTTTGGACCAAACTTCATCAAAGTTGAAGAAGTAATTTTTTATAACACATTTATGTTTTGCCCTTACCCCCTTCGTCATTTAGGGGTTAAGGTCCCAATTCAACATTGTTTTCAAAGATTTGTTATAAAATGTTTGATGAAAAACAAAAATGGAGTTGATGTACAAAACAGAGTTGTAAATGTCAATGTGAAGATAACATCTGTACGGTTGGATTCATCATATTTTTTGTTAATATTTTTTAATTAATTTTGCAAGGTTTTCTCTTGAAATTCAATTTAAAATCCAAAATCAACACAAAAAAATCAAAAAATATTGTAATGAAATTGGAATAACATGCACTACAAGATGGTATGGTTTCCATTATTTGATTCTACTTATTATGAAAAATCATGTTTAAGGTCCCACTTTTTGAACTAAGAATGAAACTTGACATAAACCACTTCTGTTATTTTTCAAAGATTCACATTACTTTATTTTAAAGATCCGTACCGCACAAGTGGTAGTCAACTAGCACAAGAATCAAGAGAATTTTGAATGGATGAAAAACATCACCATGTGAGGTGAAGAGTCGCGTCAGAAATCATCCAGCGTCCAGAATCTGTACGCTGGCGCGTCAAAGGGTTAAAGGGCCCTTGCACCTACACTCCCCCGCCCTTGCACACCCCTCACACATCAAAAGTGCATATCAAATAGTCAGTGGACCAATCACAAGTAGATTGTGGGGATATTGTCAACTAAACAATGATTTGAAGGGCCATTTCTCAACATGCATTTATGAAGGGCCCTTGGCACTTTTCTTCTAGGTCTTGAGTGTGAGAGACTCTGGGAGGGCATAGGTGGCCATGCTCTGAATGCAAGGGCTCTTCAAATGTAGTGAATAATTTCAGCGAGTCAGCTATAGCGGCCTTGGTTGTGGATGTTTTTCGCAATTCACAATCAACCAAAAGAGCAAAATCAAACCTTGCACGAACGAACAACAGTTTCGGGAGTCAACAAACAACAAAATGTACACAAAGTTTCGAGCAAACTCGAACTTGCATTTAAGATTAAGAAGGATCAAAATCAGAGATTCCAATTTCCTGACAGCTTACCAAAGAGAACAAGGTGTTCAGATCACAGTACCGCTTGCAATGTTAAGCTAGGCCCTTTCATTTCAAAGAGAGTTAGCTAGCGTGCAGACTGGTGGTTCAGTCACCGCTGTGGGGAATTGCGGATGAAACCGAAATTTTTGTCTCGGAAACAATTTTCACTTTGAAAGCTTGCTGCAAGTCGTTCTTAATTCAAGAGATTTCAATTAAGAACGATTTGTTGCAAGTGCCTTGAAATGAAGAATCTTAGTTTACAGGTTAGGCGACTAGATATTGTGCCAAAACGCTGTTGAGCAAAATAAGAAGAGCAAACTGACTACAATACATGTGCTGATCAACTACTGCACTGAAGCAATGAGAAAATGTTTATAAAGGCAAGACTAAAAGAGTCAAGCCAATACTAAAGTTGGTACCATTTCTTGTTTTCAATCTTCTTAGCTAGCTCCTCCGCCAATGACGCAAAATTTCCAGCTTCCTCTAGCATTTCTTCAGATTGATTGTTCATAGCCTGCACGGGGGTCAATGTTCAAAGACGAATTTCAATCATAAAAAATCAATACGTAATGAGCACTTCTTCCGAAAAAGAATCTTAGCAGACCCCCAAAACTAAAACGCCATATAATCTAAATTATACTTGTACTCAAAATCCTTCAATGATGCGAACAAGATGAACCTGAAGCTTCTCTTGACGTTCAATCAACTTCTCTCTGTTCATAGCAGCAATACTTGTAGGGTCCTGCATCGACAAAGACCAAAATAAACCATATCCGTAAACTTTGTGCACTGTGGGTACAGATCGTAGCAGCATATTGCATCACATAGAGAGTGAAAATGAGGAAGATTCCGTTGGTCAGTATTCGCAAAAAATTCTACAAATTACATTTGAACAAGCACACCTAACTGGGAGTCGTCCGAGTGGACGCAGTTCCTACATATATTCACAAGCCTCAATCAACCAATAATCGAAATGTCATACCGTTATCAGACCTATTTGTTTGAAACACTATATCCTACCATGAACATCTTTACTTTAGTGCTGAAGACATGACTAATTCAGAATGTTTGAAAACTTACCGTGCTTGGTTTGTGCCCATAAGCGATTTTAATTGAATCTGCAGATCTTACACGGGGTGACGGGTCGTCCGGATTTCCATCAAGAAGTTGCGATCTATTGTCAGCATCGGTGCTCTTCTTTCCTACTGAAAATCGAACCACATACAATTGCATCATTGATTAAGAACGAGTAGATGCAATCTGCTAGACAGAATAAAATTAAATAAACTTGACAACAAACTTAATATAATTCATGGTTACAAAGTACTCACAAAAATTTGTCAGATTAATGTCTAGTTACAAATTGGAAAAGCAGACTTCTAAGGATAATAAAAATTCCAGAAGAGAGCATATGGGGTATATGAAAACATCAAAATGACAGTCGCTCATGGTTACTTGGCAAAATGTTAAAAGTGGTTCCAAAGAACCTCATGAACAGAATCAAGTAGAATGTCAGCTTATCGAAGTAAATGAATCATTTTTAAAAGAAGGGGAACTGAAATGTGAACTAGCTTGCAGCAAATTTGATTCCGCTAAGTAGGGGCAAGGATATCTATCAAGCATATCAAAAAGCAGTGTGCAAGGCCTAAGGAAGCTAAAAGGAACATCAGTATTTTTAATTATAATTTTAGTTATTTGTTCTGGATTGTACCTTTGAACCCCCGTTTCAATTTGCTGACAAGCTTTGCCTTTTTATCCTTACTTGACTTTGGTGAATTTGGAGTCGGTTCATCAGTGACAAGTTTTTCTTTTCTTTCCAAACTCGAATTTGGCGAATTCGGATGCAGCTCGTCAGAAACAAGTTTTTCCTTTCTTTCGGAATTCGTTTTCGGCGAATTTTGAGAAGGTTCATCCGAGACAGCTTTAGCCTTTCTTTCCAAACTTGAATTTGGCGAATTTGTAGACGATTTGTCAGAATCAGCATCAACGTGATCTGCAAATAAAAACATGCACAAAGTGTTAGACATGGAAACTTGTGAGTATGGTTGCAAATTCCAAAGCTTTCAAGTCAAAAAAACGAATTCAAACACAACAGCTCGTTGAATCAGTTCTAGTGAGGCCGTTGTGCATAGAAATTTTGAGGTTCAGTTGATGCTCACTTAGCGATCCATTAGGTTTGGACTCCTGCACACACAAGAAATACAAGACATTATGCAACTGAAGTATTGAAATTAACAGGTCCAAACTAATAACAGAAATTCTAACTTCCACATGCACTAACTAGTATGCTTACATAGGTAGGGATGTACCGAAGAAGAGGAGGTTTATGTTAACTTCTTAGATTATAATTTAGGTCCCTTGCAAATCTCTCGGATGCTTGCTTTGTTAGAAAGTGAAGATGAAATTGAAGAATTTCAGACAAAGGTCACTAATAGCATTCATTTCAATGAAATCTCTGCAGGAAGATAAGTGCTGTGAGCTGTATACTGTTGGAAATTCAATATTGATGTCAAATAGCACTCTACTTAGTGATCTAGAACGAAGGAGCTCAGGCGAAATCAAGGAGCCCGAGCGGCAACACATGACCACACATGACTGCTGTAAATTACATTCTACACTTAAGCAGGCGTATATTACGAGAGCCATTTTCTTGTTCCAGAAAGCAGCACGATCCACATCTCAACAGGGCCAAAACCTAATGCAGGATTTATTTACGCGAAACACAAGAAAATCATATACCAAAAACCAGTGCAACAGCGTGAATGTGAAGAGAAACCTTGGGAGAATGTTTCGCCATGTGAGAAACCAGGCCAATCAAAGCTTTGCCACCTTTCGCCGCAGCATTGCTGACCTTTTCCTTCGCCACAGCAATGCTGATCTTTTCTTTCGTCTCAGCACTGCTGACATGTTCTTTCGCCTCGATATTATCAGAAATGCTGACTGAGTCTTCCATAATGATTCCTTGCTTCCACCTTATACTCTCGCTCACAACTCGAATTAGCGCAGGTCAATATAAACTAAATCCTCTTCCTCAATCTTGATCTAGCTGCATACAAAAACGTTCAGACCATCAGCTAGCAAGCTTCTCCCGAAATCTGAAAAAAAAAAAAAAACTAAAAACTAAGCCGGATTATAAGATGACCGAAATACATCCAACAGCAAGAAAAAAATTCAATACATCAATGCGCCTTTCTCCTCCTAACCCTACCACAATCCTTCTCCCAATTTCTCCACTCCAAGAGTGAATGCACTTCCCTCACTCCATCTCCTTCAGGAATAAGCAGCTAAATGCAACAGAGACGGAAGAGCGCTCTCTCTATCGCGAAATGCATTCCGTACTGTAAAAACTTACTGAATGTAAAGAAACTAACAACTACGTGCTCACGTTCGAAAATCCACAAGCGCATTACACCAAGAGTCTTTGTAACTTCCCCGATCTCAATTTAAAAAGGGAGATGCGTTCAACAAGACAGCGATCAGGTCAAGATAGAGAACGGACAGGTCTCTGGACCGATTCTTGATTTAAAAAAATGTAAAGAACCAGAAAATTTACCTCCGCGGTCGTGGAAAAACACAAATGCGCCAATGCGCGGTGTGGATCTCCTCCAGGCTGCTGTGTTTCCGAATGAAAGCTCGCGGCGACTACAGGCAGCGGCAATTCAAAGGCAGTGAGCAAAACGCTTGGCCATCGGAGGGCTGTGGTAAGAGTAGAGAGGAGCATCGGACGATTGAAGATGCGCCACGTGTTGAAAGCGGACTTGGCGTGATTCCCATGAAGTTCGCCGACGACGGACGTCGTACATTTTCCGTTCCCCGCCGTTTCGTGCTCCCAACTTCCGTCAACGGAAATCGTGCTCAACCTCTTTAATGTCACAGTCTAGCCATCCAAAATGCATGTGATAATACGGAGTGATTTTGATTTTGTTTTTATTTTATTGGTTCTGTTGGACAGAGATCCAAAGGGACAGAGGGACAGAGACTACCCGACAATTTGCGGGTCCACTTTGTATTGAACGCCCTTTTCACACTACCCACTTTAGGATGGTTTAAAATATTTTTTGTGTCTGGAAATATTTTTTTATGTCCTAGTTTTTGGCATGTTTTAACTAATTGCTGTTTTTGCCAAAAAAAAAAGCATTCTTAGTACTCGAAAAATGGTCTATCTTTAGTATTAGTATGTAGTTTTGTGTCAATTTCATTGTCTGTCTCGTTTGAAGTGGACAAGGCTCACATTTGAAGTATATTACATAGATAAATATTGCAAAAACAAAATGCCAAAAATTAAGACAATTGTTTATAGACAAAGGGAGTATATCTTTTCACATGATGCTAACTAAGCTAAGAAAAATTTAATTCTACAAGGAATGTACTATCCCTCTACTATTTTTAATATAATATCATAATATGTCCTTAATACATTATTTTATATTATAAATCATCTACACATTTGAAATAATCCAATAATAAAAAATTAAATTAAATTAAACTTGTTCAAAATTTGCAACAAATATGAAGAAGATTGGGATTTTTAAGAACACATAAATAACTCTACTAAAGAATTACAACACTTCTAAATAATTTATTAGTCTTAATGAGAGCAGTTGTTGCGTGGAAATCATATTGTTTTGAAGATGAATGCCATAATATATAAATGCCAATAATAGTCAAGTTTGGAGAATTTGCATTCAAAAAGGTATATTACAAGAATGAGTGAAAAAGTTATAAAAGTGCAAAGACAAAATTTGTAGTATGTGAAGTATTGCACTCTTAAATTTTAAAAATTTTAAAATACAATCCCAATTTCAAAATGAATGAATGTCACAACTTGTCACCTTACTTATTCAAATTTTCCCATCTCATAAGAGTGCATTCAAAAAAATTCAAAGTTGGCCATGAACCTTTAGTTAGCATGGTGTTTTATATTGTTTAAAATACAAGGCGTTCTCATAGTACAGTTGACTAAAAGGCTTCAAAATCAAATGTTACTTTTTGAAGTAGTGAATGTAGTGAATGCAGTGGTTATAATGTCTTTAATTAGAAAGGAAATTCAATTACAACTTTCTTCTTAATTATTTATGATGTCCATCAAATTTATTTTTCAAAACTATCCATCTTTGATGCACTAAATTTGATTTGTAATAACAATGTATAAAACTTGTTTGCTAAAAAATCACTCTTCTATTTTTGTAAGAAGAAAACAAACTGCTTGCTAGAATCGATTCATTATTTTATAATGGTATTAGTCAGTGCCTTAGCATATTGTATTATAATAAAATTACAATAAAAAGAGGTACAATAGATTTTGTGAATTTTGAACTTCATTTTATTCTCTTAACATAAAAAATGAAGGATTAACTGGCACGCTATAATATGTTTTCCATACAAAAGTTGAGGATTAAGTAGCAAACTATAATACATTTTCCATCTAAACTTCTTTGTCTCAGATACTTTATCTCCAATACTTGAATTCAGTGAAACTGCTAATTAAATAAAGGACCCTCATTTATTAACCCCTAAAGGTCCTCACCTCTTTTGTAAAAGTCAAAGTACTATAATTTGCATACTTGAAATATCACATTGTATGATTTATAATTTTTCATAGATAGTCATTAACATTATGAAGGTATGGCAAAATTTTCAACATGATTCGAAGATATTTTGAATATTTACAAATTTTATTATGTAAACAAGGGAAAAATTCAAAATAAATGTATTTTTTTCAAATTTAATATCAAAAATTATATTTAAGGTAGATAAAAGTTATATTTACAAGGAGTAAAAAACTGAAAGTGAAGAAATTAAAAGAGACCTATGATAGGAGCATCTTTAGAAATCCCTTTGTATTTTGGACACTCAAAATTCAAATTTCTCGACGGTGGAAAATCTTCAAATGAAGTCTATTCTCCAATCCCAATGGTCAAAAGATGTATCATAACTTAACTTAAACATCTAATGAAAACACCAACTACAATAAAGTTAAAACACTTGACTTTTGGGGCGTTTGACCAAAAAACAAGCATAATATGGTTGATTGGTCCTTTAGGGGTTAAGATGGGGTATGGAGTACACAACTATGATTTCTTCTAATGATTGTAAAGGTTCCAAGTTTAATGTCTAAAATGTATGCAAGTATTGATAGTCCATTAGGTCATCTATGAAGTACCAATGGACCTTTGTCCGGTGGGCAGTGGCTCATTGTCAAGACGAACATACACTTTATTCACGCCGGCCTCGAAAGAGGACCGGAGTTCATATCTATCTATCTAACTCTCTCTCATCTATGAATATAAATACTATATAGATAGCAACCTTTTGTCTTGAATGCTTTTGTTGAAGTTATCAATGTAGGGTAGTGTTGCTAAAAGCCAAAGGGACTTGGGTGAAAATAAATGATGTGTGAGAGGAGTGAGGGCATGGGCTAGTGATCCCAAAACCACTTTATGACATTTAGAACATTATGCTACCTCCCTACGTAAATGGTAGGTTTCTTTTGCTATCCAGTGCATATAATACTTATGAAAGCTCTATGATATCCGGCAACACCCTTGATATATTAAGGTGATACCATGATGATATCCACGGATATCACTTTATGAAGTTGCTACATATTTTACAGAATGGTGAAAAATGGAGCTAATTTTTTTTTAAATCATTTTTTTCCTTTGTACATTTAGCAACCCCAATTTTTGGATAGAAATCCAGCAAAATTTAGCCACTTTTAAGATCGGTGGCATGGACTGATCCTAGAGGCCTCTAGTGGTGGGTTATCCCATATGGGTTGACGGAACTCCTTTCTATCACATGCTTGAGTAACAACATATTCTAAAACGAGCAACACAGAAAGGAAACTTGTCGTGTTTTTCATCGACTAGAATAGTGGAAATCCTTGTCCTCTGTGACCAATTGCACTAACCAACTCTGCATTGGCTTAGAAATAGCAGTGAGAAGTGAACAACAGTGATCTCAAAACTGGCTAAAATCAGCTGGATTTCTACCCAAAAAATGGGGCTGCCAAACATACAAAGAAATAAAATGATTTTTTTTTGGAAATGTAGCAAGAATGCTCATCATGACTTGAATATGTAGCAACTTCATGAGGTGATATCCGCGGATATCATCATAGTATCACCTTAATATATAAAGGGTATTGACGGATATTATATAGGTATCGTGAGTATTGTATGCAATGGGTAGCAAAAGTAGATACCATTTATGTGGGAGGTCACAGAATGTTCTAAATGTCATAAAGTGGTTCTGAGATCACTGGTGACCAGTTACATTGCACTGTGAGTTCTGCTAAAACAGTACACGCAGGCCTAAATCTACAAGAATGAAGTAATTTGATACTCCAAATGCCAAGACAGATGGTTAACCCTTTAGTGCCTAGCAAGCCAGATTATGGTCACTGCAACGTCGGAAATGCAAATAACAGAGAATCCGTGAAGAATTGGAACTTCAGTTCTGAAGTTCAGATTTGCGCACATACATTATGCACCTTCCAGAAAAAGAAATTTTCAATTTGGAATTGTACAACTATCAAAATACCTATCAAGAGAACGCAAAAATACTGCAAATACTTGAAAATACAGTAAATACTTACAAATACAACATATGTATTGTGTAGTATTTCTTGTGTTTGGAAGTTTGTTATCTTGTTTTATTTTTTTGGATTGTGTTCTCTTCTTCATCTTCCATTAGTGCGTGTAATCCGATCTTGACTAATGTACCCACTCCTGTCTATTTTCAACGTATAAAATTTTGTCCTAAACCGTACATGGACAAGTCACTTTCACTTATAAATCTCACAATAATTATGTGTGAGTCTATTTTTGATATGAAAGATTGCAATGGAGAAGTGTTGACATAGGGCATAGCTGAACGTCTTTGCTTTTATTTTTGAAAATTTACCTCAAATTCTATTTAGCTTTGAAGTCACACACCCCCCAAAATCTCGTTTTTGAGCGTGCATTATACAGTTCAAATACACACTATAATCTTCCGATCCCACCATCGGATGATTCTTAAATTTTAATAAAATGTGTGCTCTCGAGTTGAGAATAGAATTGTACGGTTACTTTCTAATTTAACCCATTCTATTTTTGGTAGTCTCAACCACAGTGGAAAAACCCACTGAAATCCAGAGCTGTCTGCTACAATACCCTAGGCACTAAAGGGTTAACCAACGATCATAAGAATCACAAATTGCTAGGCTCAGCAGCGTGGCCTTTGGAAGGTTAACCCTTAAACGACATTTCAGGTCCTGGGTGGGCAGCCCAAGCATCTCTCAAAGAATAAGGGTTATATATTTAGGCCGGGCATGGGTGCATGACCAATCACAACAAAGGAACAAGCACATGAGGAATAAATTGAGTACTTGGGCAAGAATCAAATGATCCTCCAAAACCTTTGATCTAGACATTGCAAACAAGCACGGAAGAATTTGTTGTAGCAATTGAGCACATCAGATGCCTCACCTTGTTGTGCATCCAATGATCTATGTATGGTTTGAAGGAGTTAAGTAGTGTTACTCGTAGAAGCAAGATTCGTTGGAAATAAAGCCCGTGGGGCTTGCTGTGTCGTTTAAGGGTTAAATTGCCGTGAATATTTACAACTTCATACGTCCGAGCTACTGTGATTGAAACACAGTAAGAAAGACTTCCAAAGAATTTCATATCCTCAATAGATTTCCTGAACTTGGCAACAGAAAGAGATGATGAATGCTTGCTACGAAACTAATAAAAAAAATTACTCTAAAAGTGAAAGCCGCCACCAGGAAATCCTCCTTCAAATTGGAAAGAGAATGTTTGACCACCACCCCCACCCCAATCGTGAAACCCGGGGCCGCCACCACCCTGCTCCTCCTCCAAGTCCTCACCTCTATCATACCTTTGCCTCTTCTCTTCATCCCCAAGCACCTGTCACAGAATGAAATCTAATATATAAGCACTAAAAAATGAAAAATTATCTCAGTACACTAACACGAGCCAGTAGTAAGTGCTTTGGCAATGAAATCTTTAAATTATGTAGATTTTAGAGGGAGTTTAACCCCTAAACGTCCCAAAGTCCAAAAACTGGATCACGATCACATTCGAAGCCTTGTAACTTTCTCATACAACCTTGGATGATTTTCATCCAAGTCACCTTTGAAAGCCTATTAAATTCTCTACCAATTACAATAGATCTCTTGTGATGAGGAGCTGTTGATAATATTGGAGAGACCTCCAATTACAAGTATGTCAAATTTGTTGGGTAGATTTTATGCTTGCAATGATCTTCTCATGTACAACTCATGTACATCTGAGCCATGCTAATATCTACTTTTGAGGCTAGAATCTACTTCTATTCAAAGGATTGGTATGTTTAGGGGAAAAGGACATTTTAATACTTAATAAGCTCCTTTTTAGTCCTTAAAGACTGGTTACAAGCACTTTTTAATCCTTACTCTATACTTCAAATTGAAATTTACCAAAACCAACAAGCAGACAAAATGAATGAACTACAGGGTTGTTTAAGTATGCAATATTGTTACTACTGTAATTTTAAAGTGAAAAAGTGAATTTTAGCAAAATCAACAAGCGGACAAAATGAATGAACTATAGGGTTGTTTAAGTATGCAATATTGTTACTACTGTAGTTTTAAAGTGAAAAGGTGAATTTTAGTAAAATCCTAAGGACTGGTTTCACGGAGCGTGGCTCATGTTAGCAAAACTACACAACACAGCATAAGCATAAATCAAGTATTACGAGAACTACAAATACCCAAATCTTGTAGACATTGTGCCGTCCAATTCACAGGAACGTTGACCGATAAACAACGAAGCACAAAATGAAGTGTATTTAAATGAATGAGATAATTTCTAACAAAGAAAAAGAGGTAAATGCAAACAAATGCATACAAGTTAATCACATGAGAACAAAGGGGTGGAAACTCACCTCGTAAGCCTCAGCAACTTCACGGAACTTATCTTCCGCTGCCTGCTTGTTATCCTGATTCTTGTCAGGATGCCATTGAAGGGCGAGTCTTTTGTAAGCTTTTTTAATCTCTGACGCCGATGCTGTATTTGATAAGCCAAGAATTTGGTACCAATCCTTACGTTTGCTCAGTTTCAAAGCATGCTCAGCCCTATGAAGCCCCTCCCTAAGATCACCGTCCTGCAAATGGCCAGTGCTTGTATTAGAAATTTAACCAGAGTAGTTAACCCAGATATATAAGAGGACTCATATCACCCACCTAATATGACGAATCTCTACAAATGCCAAAAAAAAAATCAAAAGTGCTTGGTGCGGATATTCATACACACAATTACTCAAAACTGGTCACAGCTTATCTGCTACTACTGGACTAAGGTAAGAGCACCCAATTCCGATAGTGTACCCAATACCGATAATTTCTAGATACGGCATTCATTTTAGAACACAAATCTAAGCACATCATAGAGCCTTTATTGTTTGTTGACAAAAATGATAAGCTATCTGTGATTTAGCTGGATTTGTGTTTTAGAATGACTACTGTGTGTAGAAATTATCGGGATTGGGTACACTGTTGAATTGGGTGCTCCTACCTTATATCAAGTTCCAAAATAAACCCCCGCCTACTAACCTGAGGGTTTTGCTGAATAGCAGCCTTGAAATCAGCCACAGCTCCTTCCCAATCCTCCACAAGTAACTTTGCCTCTGCCCTCTGCATGGGACAAACAATTTGTCAGGACCTTTAACTCTTAAAAGGTCCAGAGAGCCCTTTCCGACCAGTATTCCATTGTATTTGGCATGGTTCCACACCTCCTATGGGTTTAAGATCAAAAGTGAAGTTAAAATTCATGTCGGCATGATTTTAATGAGCTATTGCAGTCTCAATTTGGAACTTTCTATTTACAACAAATGTCAAATATACGCCAACGTATCTACTATCCCCATCAGCCCTTTAAGGGTTAATATTAGAAATATGTCTACTGTCATTCTGGGATCCTTCCTGAACGGCGTTGATTCTACAGATTATGGCTCCATCATGATACAAGATTAGTTTCAGAGTGCACAATGACCTTATTGTAGAGAAAGGAGATATTGAACATCTACAAAAAGTCGGTATCAAGCACCTGTTCTAATGCCTCAAGAGAAGAACCATCCATTTCCAGAACGAGAGAACAACGCATCAAAGCATCCTTTCCACGGCCAAGTTGCACTAGTGCCTTGCAAAGACCCATATTCAGCTTGATGTTGTGAAGGTCGTGATCTGGGACAATCTCCAGCGCTGAAAGGTAGGCTTCGACCGCAGTTCGGAATTTGCTCTTTTCCAATGCTTCATCAGCCTGCAAGCAAGTTTCACACCTAATTTCATCAGTTATATATGAGGCTTTCGTGAATTAGAACTGTCTCAAAAGAAAAATGACGTGAAGCAGTTTCTAGCCCCTAAAGGACTCAGGAGCCCGAATTAGGCCGCATGGTTTTTTTTAGCAGTTTTGAGTACACTTCCTTTGTTTATATTTTGATCAACATATGCAATGTTCTTCACTGATTCCAGTGATGTAAAATTTTGTCCCATCTGAACTA
Source organism: Pohlia nutans (assembly GCA_022496805.1). Classification (NCBI taxonomy): domain Eukaryota; kingdom Viridiplantae; phylum Streptophyta; class Bryopsida; order Bryales; family Mniaceae; genus Pohlia; species Pohlia nutans. The sequence goes on from CM040102.1 coordinate 7,557,894, forward strand.
TATTTCTCATGGGGTGATCGATTGAATTTGTCATTTTAAATCTATGAATCCTTGGTCCTTAAGGGCCAAGCACAAATGAACAAGTCATTGCAATGTATCAAGCGTATTGATCCCCTAAATCCAAAGAATGAGTAAATAAGAACAAAGTGTAGATCAAATAAACATAATTCTGCAATGTGAAAGAAGTTTGACATACGGCCTTGGTCTTTCTTAGCAACATTTTCAACTTAAAATACTGCTTTTTGAGCTCTCCGTGTTCGGGGTCCAATCGGAGACCCGACTGGTAATGCCTGCACATAATAATCACAAGGCTTCCAGCGTCATTGATAGCAAAAGAAAGAATCTGTACACTAGAAGAAAAGACATAATTTTCATCTAAAATTTACGGTTCAAAAACTATGAAAAAAAGGAACAGCACCTGAGGGCGACTTCGTGGTCAGCAAGATAGAAATATGCATTGCCTCGGACAAGTAAAGCATCCAGGTCACTCTCATCCAATTTCAGCACACGCCCGGCCTCAGAAACTGCATCACTATATTCTTTCTTCTTTAATGCCAGCTTAGCTCTCAATAACCGTGCCTGCATAGAGCAACTCCATCGATCAGACAAGTCACCAGTATCATTTTTTGTCCAGGGCTGCTTTCATATTAAGTTATGAAGATTCAAAACTTTAACGTTCTACATAAGGTCTCAAGTTTAATGATTCAAAAAGTGCAACTGACCATTGCTATGGATACAAGAACTGAAAACTTTTACAGACCAAACTATAAGTACAGAGGTGACAATGGCTCAATGCTAGTAGATACTCCTGTCTGGAAATAACTGTCCTAGTTTTTGGCATTTTCTATTTGCAATATTTTTCCTCTGTTTTATACTTCATACATGAACCCTGTCCACTTCAAACAGGGCGGACAATGCAAGTGACACAAAAATTGCATACTACTATTAAAGATAGACGATTTTTCAAATACTGGGACAGCTTATTTTGACAAAAATAAGCGTTAAAGTTAAAACATGCCAAAAACTAGGACAGTTATTTCCGGAAAGAGGGAGTACTATTTATGAAAACCTCGGTTGCAGACACGAGTTGCAGAATAAGAAACCTGCGTAAAATAACTCCTAAGCATGCATGATCTCAATTGATACACGATTGCAATACTCAAGCTAAAACACCTTTGTCAAGGATGTTGGAACGAACTGAATTCAAGTCTTCTAGACTGCCCATCACTTGAAACCCCCTTGCATGTACATTGTAGGAAAAAGTACCTGAGCACACTCCGAAGATACATCCAACACTTTCTCCAGAGCCTCTGCAGCTTGATCAAATTCCTCTGCATCAAATTGCGCAGTCGCCTGTTCTAGCAAAGCTCCAGCATGAGCTGACTGCTCCAGCTCTTTCTGCCCAGTCGAGTGCCCAGGTTTCAGCTCCAAAACCATCTGAAAATCTTTGTTGGCGTCCTTAAAACTGCAATCACCAAGATGTACCCGAGTTCAGAGCAAAATCCTCGGAAAACAAGACCATAGGTACAGTCACCAGTGGTTTAACCTCCACAGTTTTAAAATGAAAAATTCAATTGATCATATTGTGAAAAATATAATTCAGATAGGACCAAATTTTATATCACCAGAACTAGTAAAGATCATTGGTCAAAAAAGAAAGAAATTCGAACAAGAGGAAGTCCAAATAGGACCTACTCAAAACTGTTAAAAACACATGGTTGCTTACCGACACATTTGACGCAAAAGCCGTCCTCGATTGAGGTAGCCTTGTAAGAACGACGGGTCCACAGAGAGCGCACTGTCTAGATCTGCCAAAGCTTCCCGGTACTTCCGTTGCTGTAGGTAGACAGCTGACCTTTTAGTAAACCCTAATGGCACTGTTGAATCCAACTCTGCAAAGTGCACCAGATATTTGCAATGTGAGTGAGTTCGTGAATTGCAAGCCACTTGAACAAATCAGTTCTTGTCCTTTCACCAAACCCTAATTAGAACGACGTACAATTCAAAACTCCTGCTCACCAATGAATTTGCTGTATTGCCTAAGCGCAATGGTATAATCTCCTTTCGATAGCGAGGCATCGCCAGCCTGCAAATAAGATGCTGTAAACCAATGCAACTCAAAATCAGGGTTCAGGAATACCAATTAACTCACATTCGTCACAACGGTGTGTGACAGTGATCTCAAAACTGGCTAAAATTAGCTGGATTTCTATTCAAAAAATGGGGCTGCTAAACATACAAAGAAAGAAAATGATTTTTTTTTAAATGTAGCGAGAATGCTCATCATGATATAAATATGTAGCAACTTCATGAGGTGATATCCGCGGATATCATCATGGTATCATCTTAATATATGAAGGGTATTGCCGGATATTATAGTGGTATCGTGAGTATTGTATACATTGGGTAGCAAAAGTAGATACCATTTATGTGGGAGGTCGCATAATGTTCTAAATGTCATAAAGTGGTTCTGAGATCACTGGTATGTGACATTCAAATCCAAAAACTAGAACTGCTATAGATCTGAAGCTCCGACCGGAAAAGTGCCAATCTCTTGAACTTTTGCCGTTCTAACGAAAAATAGCAAACATAACCCCTAAGCATTGGCCGAAAACTCCTAAACGCCCAATATGGCCATCTGTATCACTGAACGGTGGCATTTTCTCATTCTACCTCGGTTTTCTGATTGCAATATATCATTTTAAAGCTCTTATTCTATACTACAAGACTCAACGATTCCGATCGTGGCAACTTTTGCCGTTCTAACGAAAAATAGCAAACATAACCCCTAAGCGTCCAAAACGCCCAATATGGCCATCTGCATCACTGAACTTTGCAACGGTGGCATTTCTTCATTCTACCTCGGTTTTCTGATTGCACTACATCATTTTAAAGCTCTTATTCTATACTACAAGACTCAAAAGTGTCGATCGTCATTTTCACACGATTTGCAACAGGGTGTCCAGTTCTCCAACACTACAGAAAATACACAATGGACGCTTAGGGGTTAAGAATAGTTTTGCAATGTTGCCCAAAAGACAAGATCGGGCACTATCTAACACGCATTTGCAGGAGCCCTAAACCGAGAATGTATAAACCTCGGAAACCTAAACAAACAGAAGAAGCTCCAGTGAGGCTTGAATTTTGAACAAGAAAGAAAAGATGGGACCCCGGAAAAAGAATGTATTACCAGCATCGGATGCGAAGACGTAGAAAACCTGGGCCAAAATGAATCCCGACACAACAATGCAGCGGTAGCATTGAGCAGCAATCCACGGCCTGTGCGATTCATCCTTCCTTCTCCTCATGATTCCCAACCCTAAAACCCTAAACCCTTCCGGAGAGACGGATCTAAGCAGATTTTTGGAAATGTACGAGGTGGGGTTTAGGAGTTTGGATCGATTGAGGCGATCGGGAGAGTTTGGGGTGATTGTGATTTGTGAGAAGGGAAGAATGAGGGAGAGGAAGGCGACGGCGTGGTGACAGGGGCTGGAAGCTGACGGCCAATACGATTCAAGTAATGTCCACGTGGCTGTGTCTCGTTGGGTGGGACGGAGACAGGGGATTGGTGCAAGGGCGTCAGTTGGTGGGTTTAAGTAATCAAAAGTCAACGCTCTTGACTTACCTAGTACTGTGCAGTCTACACCCATTATCGTATTTAGTCTCACTTTTTACTTATGGTTATTAGTTTATATATGAGACAAATATTTTACCAAGACTAAAGATTTTGGTAGTACTCAAGGAAACAACCATACAAAAGATTCTCATTATTTTTCATCATACAAAATAGAATTTTTTTGGAAAAAATAACATCCTAAGGATTTTCATAGTTAATTTTTGGCAATCCTGACGACTAATTACAGTATACAAATGTTCGTTGATAAAGTTGCACTGGTATTCAATCTCAATCTGTGATCTCAAAACTGGCTAAAATTAGCTGAATTTCTACCCAAAAAAATGGGACTGCTAAACATACAAAGAATGAGAATGAAGTTTTTTCGGAAATGTACACTAAATAGGTAGATTAGTGTTAGATAATTATAAGATTTGAAAATATTATAGATTTTTACTCTCGACAAAAAAAATTACCAAAAACGTTGATTCCAATACTATTGAAAGATCTTGACCAATATAGAGGGTAAAAAAATTGGTCAACAGTAAAAACTTACAACATGTTTATGTAAATTAGTGTATCTAACACTAATCTACCTATTTAGTTGTAGCAAGAATGCTCATCATGATATAAATATGTAGTAACTTCACAAAGTGATATCCGCGGATATCATCAGTGGTATCACCTTAATATATCAAGGGTATTGCTAGATATTATAGAAGTATTGTGAGTATTGTCTGTACTAGGTAGCAAAAGTAGACACCATTTATGTGGGAGGTCGCATAATGTTCTAAATGTCATAAAGTGGTTATGAAATCACTGGTCTACACCCATTATCGTATTTAGTATTAGACAGACAAACTTTTTACTTACAGTTATTAGTTTATATATGAGACAAATATTTTACCAAGACTAAAGATTTTGGTACTACTTATGGAATGAATCATACAAAAGATTATAATTTTCATCATAAAAAATAGATTTGTTTTGAAAAAATGTTTTCTTAAAGATTTTTTCTAAGTTTCTTTTCATAGTTAATTTTGGCAATCTTGGAAACTAATTATAGTATATAAATGTTTGTTGACAAGGTTGCACTGATATTCAATCTCTATGCATTAACCCTTAAACGTCAAGAGGGCCTGGACGGGGCAGCCCGGAAAGAATCTAAATTTTTTTGCAAAAAATAAAATAATAATAATAATAATAATAACAAAAAAAAAAATTGCCCAAAAACGGCTCTGCAGTGCACTGCTGGCTTGCACTGTAGCACTGCGGCACTGCTGAACTTCAGCTATCCCAACCTCAAAACTTGTTCAATTTGATAACTTTGATTGCTTACCAACGATTCCACAATCTCTCAAATGAGGCGAAAATTTGGAATCTAGATCGTTTTTCAGTAGCTTTCCAACGCAACAAGTCTCGCTTGATTTGGTTGAGAAATGAAACTTTTTTCTCCAATTATTCCTTTATACCAAGCCCGTGGGGCTTGCTTTGACGTTTAAGGGTTAACCTCTAAACGCCACCCAAACTAAAAATTGGTTTATAAATGAAACCGACTATTCAATTCCAATTATTGTGTGGATAATTTCTTTTTGTGAACGATTTTGCTTTGTAATACCATCCCTTCAAATTGAATGTAGATCATTCAAGCTATTTTTAGATTTTACGTGGAATCCCAACTACAAAGAGTCCTAAAAACGGTTCACCATGTAGTGTATTTTGAATTTTTTTTCTTTTTTTTTGCCTAAACTACATTTAGGCCATGAAAATGAGTTCTATTTCGTTTGAGTTTAACTAACAAAATGAATCTTGCCAAGTCTAGTTTCTACTCCACTTTGAATTCTTGAAAGATTTGAAAATTGAGTGTTTCATTGTAGTTACAAGTTCGGTGGGTATTACCAAAAATATCTAAATTTAAATGCATGGATGATTTTCATTAACTAAAATTTTCTTCAGTGTAATTTATACCTTCGGTAAAAAAACAAAATTTTTTAGTACATTTTGTAATTGATATGAATTTTCTTTACAATTACTTTAAAAATCATAGTAATTTCAAATTGTTACCAAAATTTATGAAAAAAGATTGTGGCCATGCTTGATCGTTTTTCAATCAGATGTTGATTTCTACCTAGTTCCTAATTTCAGATGAAAACGGTCCCAACTAAGAAAGTGTGTACGCGACCTTTTATTTCTAATCCAATTTACCATTCTTCAAAATTGTTAAAACTGCATTTTTTGTAGCGCTTTAAAGCTCAAAACCATAAAATTCCAATATACGTTGCAGAGAATGTTTTTCTATCGAATTTCTTTTTATGTAAGCTCAAGAAGCATGCCATCTACATTTTGTTGTTCATCGGTGTTGTTTACATTTTCCCTAAACATCATACTATTCTAAGATTTTTGTAATTACTATGATTTTACAAGAAAGTAACTTTAAAGAATCTTATAAAAAAAATCATTTAAATAATTATGAAAAAATCAGGATAAATCGTTTTTACGATACCATATATGAGAAAAACACCAGAAAAATAAGTTTACAAGGAGAGATTTTTACATATTAAAATGGTTTTCATAATTCAAATTATATTTAATAAATTTGATAATATAATAATTTGATAAATATTTAATAATATATTTTAAAATGTGAGGAATTGACAAGGTTTGCCCAGGTAATTGTAGTATGGATGCTTAAAGGTTAACACCGTTTTTTCCTAGAAAAATCAACTGAAATTTAAATCAAAATCTTCATATTACAAAGCCACCTCCACATTTTTTGGGGAACATGTGGTAACATTACACTTGCTATGTACTCGCTGAACATAAATTGTAGTGCACTATATACAATGCCCCTTTCTATAGTAAGGTAACTATACCTAAAAGGGAGCATTTACCTTAAAGCGTGCGTATCTATTATAGTATGACATTTCACAACTGAAATGTCATACTATAATAGATACGCACGCTTTAAGGTAAATGCTCCCTTTTAGGTATAGTTACCTTAGTCACATTCTTGATCACATTCCTTACAAATAGTGTTACAATAGCTGCTTTCAATGAGTTGTATTCCTCAATGGTTATGCTAAATAGTGCATTGCTTATGATGTGCCATAGTCTGTAGTGCAACACATACAATGCACTATCTAATTCAATGATATTGTTGGCATCATGGCCTTTACATGACATTCATAAAATTATTCTCATAGAGAGCATTTTTTTTTATAATTGATAAAAAAATTTGAACTACAAGTTCAATCATTCAAAAAGAATCAAATATCCAACAACGTATCCATGCAACATTCATAAGTACAGAATTTATTTTTTAAATAAAATAAAATAACGTTACTAAACAACATCTCAAGATGATTGAATGTTATTCTTGACAACACCAAGTATAGAATACTTGTTTCATTAAAAGTGCACATAGCCATGTGCACTATTTTTTAGTGGTATGTGCACTGCATTTCTTTTTATTAAAAAATGAAAGGGGATTGGAACAAACCCACCCCCCCCCCCCCCCCTAAAAATTTGCGCTACATTTTTTTTAATTTTAAGGAGGGGGGTGAAAACATACACCCCCTCTAAATTTTGCACTAATTTTTTTTAATTTTAAAGGGAGGGGGTGGGAACATACCCACCCCCCTTTAAAATTTGCATTACAGTATTTTTTTATTGTAATGTACATTCAGTTTTGGCACTTTTATAGGTAAAATATGACTACTCTTTTTTCAAATGTAAAAAATTTCAGCATGTGCACTTTTTATATGGCATGTGCACTTTTAACAAAACAAGTGTTACGTGATCATGGTATCTTCTTCAAAGAATTTCAATAACTTAGTTGATTACTTTTGGAGAGGGATTCTCCTTGAAATATTTTTGTTGTTGTTGAAATATATAATATAAATAAAAAACCCTTATGATATTTTCTTATGAAACTTAGAAAAAACCACATGTAATAGTCAACTACACAACTTTGAAGATTACTTGTCATTAACGAGACATTTTTTTTAAAGATAAACATCAATATAAAAAAGCCCTGATTATGTTAACATTTAACATTTAACACATGTTTACTTTTAAAACCATGTTTATTATCATATGAGCCTTACATAAAAAGAAGTTGGTTGATGTTAAAAGGACTAATGTCATCAAGACCCCCATCTAAGAATCGGTTTGCCAAATAAATGTTGGTGCGATCTGAAGAATGGAAGGGGTCCCAAAACAAATGAGTAGATCGATTTGTGCAAAGGTTAGATGTGGGCAAACATCCCAATTGTCCATTGTAAGGCCCACTTCCACAACAACCAACATTGGTGAATTCAAACCCTGCCAAACAACATAATTATGTTAATCTTTTGCTAGCTACATATCATCTTGTAATTGGTTTAGAATGACATGGACTAACCACTCAAAATCTGACATGGAAAGTTAATTTCAACATAAGGCTATTTGAATCTAACCTTCACCCATAAAAATACATTTCTACTTGAATCCATTTAGTACTAGAGTGAAAATTAGGGTCCCATATTTACTCGTTGATACATTTTTCAAACTGTTGTTTATTGATTCAAACTCATAATGGACTTGGGTGGAGATGATTCAAATCTATCTATCTTTACAATAACGTTGCCTCAATAATATAACATTCTTGAATTGTCATCGTATGGTACCTTTCTCATTCTCATTTCCACAACAAAAAGTTTAAAATTAAGGGTATGCAATGCTACTTTCAAAGAAGTATCATTCTTCATTGTTAAAGACTAATGTCTCTATAGTAGCATTGTAGAAATAGGATTGGTTCAAGAATGCTATGAACATGAATTCAATAGCAACTAATGCTATTCATGAATTCAAAGCAACTACTAAAGCATTGTTTGTAACCGCTATGGAAAGAGGGATTGCATGCATATATATATATATATATATATATATATATATATATATATATATATATATATATATATATATAAACTCCGGATCTCCAATAGAGACCGGCGTGAATCGCTTAACTTCAGAGTTCTGATGGGATCTGGTGTAGTAGCCTTGGTATGACCGCATCACGGATTGCATGCACTATTTGATGAGTACAAAGCCAATCTAACATCAATTGCCATTGTCAAAATGTTGACTAATTTAACTACAATGCTAAAATAAACTTTCTTGAGTCACAAAATGGATAAACGCCTCAAAATAATTCAATAGGGTACTAATACTATCCTAATTTACAAAGTATACCATCGCTTAACCCCTAAAGGACCAAGAAGCCCGAATTGGGCTTCATGTTTTCTTTAAGCAATTTAGAGTAGATTCTATATACACTTCTTTTTGTTCAAATTTATTTGTTTCTTGGTCAACACATACAATGTTCTTCATATAAAATATAGTCACATCTGAATTACATTTTTCACAGTACAATTGATTGAATTTTTCATTTAAAAAAATAAAATGAATCTTTGGTCTTGTAGGAGTTAAATGAATAAGGTAAATATATATTCAATTCTTAATTTTTTTTCTTTCTCTCTCTATATATATATATATATATATATATATATGTTTTTCCTTTATAGTAATAATATTTTTTTCTCCCCAAAAAAATGCAGAGATGGCAAGGAAAGGAATGGATCGAGTTGTACCGTATTGAGCGGGATCGGCTATGAATTGTGACACGGCCCGATAAGCATCCCCATAAACAAATTTTGCATCAGGGTAAGCGGAGTTCAGTTGGCTCAACATGGGCTTCACAGCCGCATTGAAACCGCGGCAATAGCTGTTCACTGTGTCCACGCACTCGCCCTTGCTATTCACCTGCGACGGAATGCATCCCAGAGGCCCCACAGCAAACACCACAATTTTTCTCGCTCCCAGATTGTACAATGTCTGTCCCCAAGCGACCCATCCAAATTTTTTTAAAATTTTGATGAAAAACTCATATATAAATAAAAAATAAAATAAAATAAAATAAAATAAATAAATAAAATAAAATAAAAATAAAAATATATATATATTTTTTTTTGTATTTTTAACCCCTAAAGCACCAAGAAGCCCAAATTGGACCTCATGTTTTTTTAGTAGTTTTGAGTAGGTTCTACATAGACTTTCTTTTGTTCAAATTTGTTTGTTTTTTGAGCAACTCATGCATTGTTCTTCACTGATTCTAAAGATATAAAATTTGATCCCAATTGAATTCTATTTTTCACAATATGATCAATTGAATTTGTCATTTTAAAACCATGAATCCTTGGTCCTTTATGGGTTAAACTTGCATATGAGGGTCTAAAAAATCATAATAATACCAAGGAAATTATATCACTGTCTTGTCCACTACTGTAGGACATTCGTTGTTATGATAGGCAAAAAATAATTATGAGAAGGGAAGCCCAAATCATTAGGAAATTATTTTTCAGAATTAAAATAAAGTTTGATGGTGAAAAAGAGATTCTTAGAGAATGTTCAGAGAATTTGACATTTATTGAAAAGCAAATTGCATTTTTTAAAAAATAATCACCGTTGAGGAAATTAACCCATTGAGGAAATTAATCGATAACATTGTGTTCAAGGTGAGCCCTTTTATACATTCTTGATTCAAGAGTACAACTTCAAGAGTTGAGAAGGTTATAAAAGACATAATCATGTTCATGAATTGCGCTTCCTCAGTCCCCGGGGTGCACTATGTTAAAATTTTGTGAAAGTATACGTGAGTTCACAAATGGGGTATTAATTTGAACATTGACGTACAAAATAGACATATTTAGAGCTGAAAATATTGACATATACTTATATTAACCCTTAAAGGGCTGATGGGGATAGTAGTAGAGACGTTGGTGTATATTTGACATTTGTTGTAAATAGAAAGTTCCAAATTGAGACTCCAATAGCTCATTAAAATCATGTCGACGTGAATTTTATCTTCACTTTTGATCATAAATGTACCCATAGGAGATGTGAAACCATGCCAAATACAATGGAATATTAGTGTATAAAGCTAGTAGGAAAGGGCTCTTTGGACCTTTAAGGGTTAAACATACATTTAGGATGGTGTGGATTTGTATAATTAAAAAGGTTTTTAGTCATATAAACCCTCGAATACAGGGGGTTTTTAGAGGGGTTCATGAACGCATGTGATTATCAAACATAATGTAGAGTGCAACCCCCGGGGGTTCCGCTCACCATGAGCTGCTTCCTGTAGGTGGAAATGAGCAAATCCTGATACTGCAAGGGCGTGTATTGTCGCGACGTTGCCGAGTTTTTGAGAAGATAGTTGTTGATGTAGTCATTGCTTCCAAACACAATCACATACAAGGCATCCTTCAGTAACTTGGATGCTCTTGGTCCTCCAATTAAGTTGTTGATCTCTGCCACTGTCTTCTGGAAATAACCCAGCTGCTCGGTGAATGACAACCGCTGAATCTGAAGGAAAAAAAAGGTAAAGTTAACCCCTACAGGACAGAGATTTCATGCTTTTAAAAAGACCCATATATATAAATGATCATATTTTGAAAAGTGCAATGCTAAAATTTATACTAGTAGAAAAGGTGGCGCTTCCCAGGTAAAATCACTATGCATGTATGGAATTGGGCACCACTTGCCTGGGCATTTCCCTCGGCAGTGCCACCTTTTCTACTTGTGCTCAAATTAATGAACATGAACATTGTATGTGTTGGTAAAAAAATAAGTTATGACAAACCATAGAGTAAAGTCCATAAAATGAAAAAGAAGGTCAGTAATCACAATTCGATTCAAATTCTTGGTTTCTTTTCTAATTACTGTCTATTCTATTACTTCTAGTTTATCCATTGTCCCATCTATTTGTTTTCCATTTTCCATTTTCATATAAATAGCACTCTTGATCTGCCTCTTGCATTTTCATTAGGTGATTCATTTTCATCAATTGAGCTTCGTAGAATAAAGCTACCATTCCAGTATTCCACTTCTATTGAACGACATGTTTTTAAAATGTTGATCTGGCTGCAGACTGGGCTAAATTTAATATCACTAGAATCAATGAAGAACATTATTTTCTATGTGTTGGTTGGAAAATGAGTAAAAGAAAAGAAAAGTCCACTTATGAGTCATTCAAAAGTGCTAAAAAAAATATTACGTAGTTGCTTCCAGTGGAGTCCAGGATACCCCCAGCACCCGAGGCATAATTCACGCCATTGAGGAGCACAAGACCGTGTGTTTTGGGACTGAGGTATGGCTGCGGTATTGGAGCTCCCAGCTTTTCAACTGCCATACATGTACGTCAAACCAGTCAAACCAATCAGTACGGTCACAAAAAAAAAACACCTACATAACATTCTTTAGCTAGTACTGCAGCACACCCTTTGCTTGTGCCCTTTTGTTTGTGCAGAGAATCAACATCTAAACAGGGAATTGATGATGTGGAACATGAAGAAACATTGTATTACAAAGAAAAACTATGATTCCTGCAACAATTCTAGCCATGGGTGAATAGTGAGGCTGCTAAAGAATGTTATGCATGCATGCTCAGGTTTCAAAAGAAATTCATAACATTCTTTAGGCAAATTATGATTCCTGCAACAATTCTAGCCATGGGTGAATAGTGAGGATGCTAAAGAATGTTATGCATGCATGCTCAGGTTTCATAACATTCTTTAGGCCTAACTTGTAAGTGTGCACCTTTTATTACTTTGAGAATTAAAATTAGCACCATATAGACTTTTGACATGTTATTAATAGCAAATAAAATATACAAAGAACTTTTCACTTTCAAAATTTGTAGTGACTTCAATATTTGCAATAAAATCTTACAAAAATTTGTGAAAATTTTCTTCCTAGAAGGAGAAAATAAAATCTCCAAACACAGCTCTACTGAAACTATAGCACAAAACCTTAAGTTGGTGGTTATAGGACATTCAACCTTACAAGCAACCTTTTTTTTAGCTAGAGTTATATATAGCTAGAAAGCAAAATTTGGGCCCAAAACTCGTTCCTTTATCGCCAAAACATTCATCGATGTTGACATATTTTCATCCATTTGAGCAAATTTTTGACAACTTAGACCGGTTTGAAAAATGCCACTGGTTCGAGAAATGAAAAAATCGCAAAAATTCGTATGTAAATCCGGGATGGTACATACAAATAATGTCGGCCACAGTGCGGCCGTTACTGAAGCGGCCAGTTGCACGGCCGGTGCCATAGTCAATGCCATTGGGGTAGAGGTTGGCCTTGGCCAGAGACAAAGGGAGGTAGTTGTTGTTTCCAATGTCCACCAGAGAGTCGCCCAATATGAACGCGGCCGGCGTTGCCTCCGAGAATGTGAACATCCACAACAAAAATGTGAAGAGAATTACGCCATCTGGAAGCTCCATGCTTTCAGGCCCCCAAATCCTGCAGGCACACAATTTCACTTCACAATCGTAAGGCCCCCCACTTGATCATTTACCTTACATCAACCCATTAGAATTTTTTTAAATAAAAAATGCAAAAATTTGAGCCCTGAAGTGGTTGTGCATAAATGATAGAATCATGCACAAGATGTCATGGTGCTACACGTGGATGCAAATAGAATAAAAAAGATTTACATTCACTGCCAACTAGGATTTATTTTTTGGTTGCCTCCTGCCTGTCTAACCATTAATTAATCCCTTGTTTTGAAACTTGAAAAGTTCTCAACGTAGAAAACAAAATACTACACAAGTCACAAAACTGTCAAATTTCCTCTAACTATTGTCAATCTTATGATTGTATTATCACTTGTTCGCAGAATCTAAAGTAGAGAGGAAGAAGAAAATAATAAAAATAAAATAATAGTAATAATAGTAATAATAAAAATAGTATGATAGTATTAGGGACTTATACTGACCCCTATTGCCAACTGCAACTCATCTTGGTTGGAATTATTCAATTTGCAAGTGGCACAGTTCAGCGTGGCTTGCTAAATGCGGCTACAGCCACTCCTTTTCAATAGAAATGAAGTTTTATAGCTATTGGTATTGATAAGGAACTGAATTCAAGCTCCCAAAATTCAAAAGCCCATTTTATAGCACAAGAATCAGTGGAGAAAGTAATGCAAACACAAAAGCTGCAGTTTGTGAGGTCCCCAAATTCAAAAAAAACCATTTTACAGCACAAGAATAAGTGAACAAATGCAAACATAAAAGCTGCACAATGTGAGAATTTCAACGTAAGCTGGCAGTGTTGAAAGCTAACCCGACTGATGAACGGAAGCTGCGGAGAAGCCAGAAGCTCAAGTTGGGGACATAGAAATATGGCAATGTGGATGGCCTTATATGATCAGATTTTATGGTGCATTAATTAGCCCTGCATGCACGTACAAACTGCCTACCATAGATGATCAAGGGTCTGATTCGACAGCCTCAATTTCCACATCAAATTCTGCAAGGTCCCGTCACTCTAAACCAATCACAAAACGACACGTGGCAATTAACAAACTGTTGAAACTGACCATGACCGGCTTGGACATAGCCTTGAAAGTCTAGAGACATGATGAATTTGGTCTCTATCTGTCTTTTTTTTTCCCTCACGGTTTTTTAAGGGTACATTAAAAAGTGAGGCTCGTGAAGGTTGGCTGTCATTGGTACCTCGCATGTGGAGTTACAGTGCGTCTGCCACTTTCAGAGGACATTGAATTTCAGGCTTTTTTCCAGTCCGCTTGGCGCATGAGAGTTTTATTGTGTGTGTACGAGTGCACATGATAGCTGATACAACAAGCTGGCTTTTCCTACTTTTTATTTTATGTGCACCCATTCTCAACAGTTTTTGTAAATCTGTCACTATCGCTTGTTGTTTGACATTTTGCCACCCACATTATCAATCACCAGTATGTAGTGACATTTTACCTTGTTATTATAGCACCCTACAATATCCCATTCTACTCTAAGTAGGGGTATTAATGGAACCTATACTTATTTATCGGCATTTCACACTACATAAATGTTTATCGTTCCTGTACGAAAACACAACAACTTTTTAAAACTTTTTATGTGTTCATAGTTCATACAGAACGACAAAATTTTAGAACTAAAAATCATATTTAGTTTCATTGAGCCATGAACTTTATGGAGTAAGTCCCCCTAATTATTCAGTCCCCTTAATACCCCTATTTAGTGTAGTATCTGCACTCATTATTACCACAACCTCCAATATCGGATTCTAGTATCCTCACTCGTTATTATCGCATCAAGGTTTTTTTGGGGTACTGTAGCAATGCTCCATGCAAGCAATGGAGAGTTGTCCCTCCAAATTTAGACAATTGTGACTGTGGCACAACATTGAAGTTTGGCATCATGATGCCCAAAAAAAAAACTTATATCGCACCCTCCAATATCACACCCTCAAATATCACCTTCCAATATTTGCACTTGTTATTGTCACACCCTCTAATATCACATTCCGGTATCTGCACTAGGTAAATTATCACACCCTCCAACATCACATATTCCAATATCTACTATTGTGTACACATGTGATTGGACGCTTTCCATATCAAGTTCTGAACTCACGTACATTGGATACCAAAGGTGTGATATAAAAGAGTTCTGCATGTACAAACACTCTCAACAATGGGTACATGACGTACTTGAGTATAAATGGCAAGTAGGGGAGTTTTTCAACAGCCAGAAAAAAATAATGGACAAGTTCACACTGCAAGTTTTGCACGATTAAAAAGTACACGCGAAGAACAACTAACTTATCCTCGTTCTAACCCATCTCATGTACTGACTCTACTCTAACTTCATGACATGTATTTCCAGCAACAAACTTGACATAAAAAGGTTGCGTCATCTAGAATGAAGTGAACAAGTTTGAGCAGGTTCTTATATAGTGTTTGGTTGTTATTCCAAAGTGGGCCCCTAACATAAAAATAAACTACGAAATTAGCCACCTGGAAAGGGATAGAGCCTCTGCTTGTTTGAGTTTTTTCCATTGTGTGAAAGTGCAACTTTCAACAAGTATAAAATTTGTGTTCTCCGTTGCAATTACAACAATGGGAAAATCACACACGAAACAACGGTAAATCCTACCATCTATATGAGGCTATCCAGAATCAGTGCAAGCAGAAAGGTTTTGTTATGTGTTGTGTTTTTTTTGGTTTGTCTAGGTTTGGTAATTCTGCAGTTACAACTGAATCTACTTGGCAACAAGCTGCTGGATATTGACAGGCTCAATAACGTCGGAGCCCCCGGAGAAGAAAGAGTCGGCCAGAAACCCGTTGGGTTTGTCGGTAGGGTGGAAAGGGTCCCAAAACAAGTAGAGCGATCTGTCGGGGCATGGCTTAATGGTCGGAATACAAGGAATGGCGCCTCTGTAAGGCCCTGCTCCACAGCAGCCTTGGTTCACCACCGTCAACCCTGTCCAACCATAACATCCAGTTAGCTTAATTTCTGGCATACATTAACCCCTAAAGGTCCTCACCTCTTTTGTAAAAGTCAAAGCACTATAATTTGCATACTTGAAATATCACATTGTATGATTTATAATTTTTCATAGATAGTCATTAACATTATGAAGGTATGGCAAAATTTTCAACATGATTCAAAGATATTTTGAATATTTACAAATTTTATTATGTAAACAAGGGAAAATTTCAAAATAAATATATTTTTGTCAAATTTAATATCAAAAATTATATTTAAGGTAGATAAAAGTTATATTTACAAGGAGTAAAAAACTGAAAGTGAAGAAATTAAAAGAGACCTATGATAGGAGCATCTTTAGAAATCCCTTTGTATTTTGGACACTCAAAATTCAAATTTCTCGACGGTGGAAAATCTTCAAAGGAAGTCTATTCTCCAATCCCAACAGTCAAAAGATGGATCATAACTTAACTTAAACATCTAATGAAAACACCAACTACAATAAAGTTAAAACACTTGATTTTTGGGGCGTTTGACCAAAAAACAAGCATAATATGGTTGATTGGGTTTTTAGGGGTTAACCCCTAAAGGACCAAGAAGCCCAAATTGGGCCTTATGTTTTTTAAGCATATCTAAGTAGGCCTTTTGTGGACTTTCCTCTTGCTCAAATTTCTTTGTTTCTAGACCAACACATAAAATGTTCGTCACTGATTCCAGTGATATAAAATTTGGTTCCATCTAAAGTCTATTTTTCACAATGTGATCAATTGAAATTTTCATTTTAAAACCATGAATCCGTGGTCCTTTAGGGGTTAATGAAAGCTGAAAATTTTGGTTCTCCCAAAAAAAAAAAATGTTGTTTTCAATGATGTAAAAAGGAATTTGCGTGAATAAATGAAAATTCCCAAAAATAAAATAAATATTCGGCGCTTCAGTATAATAATAGATCCAAAGCAGGTCCCTCAAAGTAGGCCATAACATTTAGTAGTTCTGCCTTGTCCCTGAGGAGAATGTGAAACTTATTCCTCATCATTCATGGTCCATCAATAGCTACTTATAGGTGAAAAACTTGGGTGACCCACATGCATAAGCCTTCAAGAAGGTTGCCTTCTCATTTCATAGATGGATCACTTTTATAGATGGAGTGACCAGTGATCTGTAATTAAATGGGCTATTGAATCAAATAAAAAATTACAAGACACTATTGAATTATGACTGAATGAGTGCGTTAGATTACTATTCGCCATAGTTAGTTGCTCTTGTTTGATGCTACCTGCCCCATAGCAACTGATGCAATGTGAAATATTCCACATCATTCTGTTGGAGGGAAGGTAGCAATCACAAAGGCTATTGAATGTTATGTGTGTGCATCCTTTCATGGATGAAGACCCCAACTCGTGGATAAGGTGGTTACCCCATTCCCAACTGGCGCCTTAAACCAACATCTAGGGCATTTTCCACAATCAATGCTGCAATGATGTTGGTTGTAGCATGAGTTAAAATTGGTAATGGGTTCTCTCTTGTTGGTTTTAGTATATGTAAGTGTGGTTATGGATTCGTTGTTGTTGATTTAAGGATCTTTAGTGTGTGCAATACAAATCTTCTTTAGACAAGTAACAACTCTACCTATGTGATGTGAATGGGATGTGTCATGCTTCAACTTTGAAAATTTATAACTAATTCATTCTTCATCCAAAATTTATGTTTCAACTTGTGTTGTAATCTATTTCTTCTTGCCTAACTCTACAAAATAATGATTCTAAATAATATCAATGTCTCATATCCGAAATTTCTTATTCAATTGGGAATGGGGTAACCACCTTAGATGAAAAGGCAGACCACACACTGGCTACTGAATGTTATGGAAGAAGGGGGATGAGAGTAAATGCGTAGTGGAGCACTAACCATATTTGGCTGGATTGTTGACATATGCTGAAACGAGTGCATACGAATTTGCGTAGACGTAAAGAGAGCCCGGAAGGCTTGCAGTTAATTGCTGGAGGAGCACGCGGGTGGCTGCATTGAAGCCCCTGACATAGCCATTGATGAACTCTATGCAGCTTCCATCTGGGCTCTTTTGCTGGTACAGTTGCGAGGGGATGCACCCCAATGGACCCACAGCGACAACGACGATCTTGCGTGCTCCAAGGCCGTACAGTTTCTGCCATTCAGACACAGTCAGAAACAACAACAATAAAATTCATCACACTTAACCCCTAAACGTCCCACCGTCCAGAAACTGGATCACGAACAGATTCAAAGCCTTGCAACTTTCTCATACAACCTTGGATGACTTTCATCCAAATTATCTTTGTAAATCTATTAAATTCTCTACAAATTACAAAAAATCTCTTGTGATGGGGAGCTGTTGATAATATTGGAGAGGCCTCCAACTACAAGTATGTCAGATTTGTTGGGTAGATTTTAGACTTGCAATGGTCCTCTCATGTGCACATGATGTACATCTGAGCCATGCTAATATCTACTTTTGAGGCTAGGATCTACTTCTGTTCAAAGGCTGGTACATTTAGGGGTTAAATCTAGACTTACTAGGATTGTACACTGATCGCTACGTTTGTTGGCAACGTAGCTCTAGGAGTAACTCAAGCGATGTTAAAGCTTGTTCCGCAACACTTAGGAACCATAATGTTGTTGTTATAGCTACTTTCCTATCGGTGCTGACAAATGTAGCAATCAGTGTATGATCCTACTAGTAACCCATTCGCAATGGACGCCCTCAGACTCCATCCATCATCCATGCAACTTTTCATCCATCAAGTACACTATTCATTTATCAAGTATATTGCTACAACTACTTCTCATCCATTTGGCCACCTGCTACAAAAATATTTCGTCCATCATCTCATGGGTTACGTCATGTAACTCGCCTCGTGGACTTAGAAGTTACCATACTTGTAGCAATCAATGTCTGATCCTACTAGTTAGTGATTCATTTTGGCTACAACCTACTCTAGGAAATCAAGACCAGTTGTGATAGCTTCAGATGGGTTCTAAGCAATACAATTACAACCCTTAACGTATTTTCTTATGCACACAATCTTCCGTAACTGTGTATAATTCCAAAGAATTGCTCCTAATCTCTTTCTACTCTCGACTCTCCATAGTGTACTCAAAATAAAAACTCTACTAATTTGTGACATGTGTCGTAGGCTGTGCTAGATAGAGTACTCCATGGGCTCACCATGTCGTGTAGTGGGTGCATGATAACATCTCGTCGCTTCGCAGCAGAGCCTATGGAGTACTCTACCTAGTACATAATGTTGTTATAGCTACTTTCCTATGGTTAATAACAACAGTGCATGATCCGACTAGTGATTCATTTTGGCTAAAGAGTGTTATTAATACAGTCTACTGATTTTGGAATGGTACCAGACACAGTGTCAGTCAGTAGGATGATCAGACTCGTACCCTCAATTGTTGGTCGAAAGTTTGGATCAAGAGATCTTGGTACTGCTGGGGAGTGTATTGTTTGGAGGTAGCAGAGCCAGTGAGGAGGTAATTGTTGATGTAATCGTTGCTTCCGAAGGTAACATACCACAGTGACTTGGCGAAGATGTCAGCAGTTTGGGATTCTCCCACCAGCTGAACGAATTCGGCTCGTGTATTTGTCAGGTATTCCAGTTGTTTGTTAAACGATATGCGTCCAATCTGCCACAAATCAGGTCAAAATTGCATAAGCTCCTTGGTTTTGACACCGGAATCTACGTGCATTGTAAATAATGCTAATCTGCGATTAATTAGTTTCTAATTAAATCCAGTATTGATGAACTTACATAATTATAGCCAGTGGAGTCAAGGATGCCACCAGCAGCTGAGGCGTAGTTTAACCCTTTCAGAATGACAGCTCCTTTCGACTTTGGACTCAAGTACGCCGGTGGGAACGGCAACCCCATCATCTGAACTGCAAAATCAAACCATCCAGCTCAATCAATGCTAACTTTAATCTACCGAACTCCGTAAGGTAGGAGCACCCAATTCCGACAGTGTACCCAATGCCGATAATTTCTTGACATGGTAGTCATATCTAGGTCCGTAGACCAAAGATAGCTTATGAGCTTTTGGTCAACAAACAATAAGAGCTCTATGACGTGATTAGATTTGCATTCTGAAATGACTAGCTTGTGTAGAAATTATCGGTATTGGGTACACTATCGGAATTGGGTGCTCCTACTTTAGATCTACCGTTCTCACAACCACGTAAACTCTCCCCTCATTTAATTCCTCCTGTCTCTAAAAAAACAGCACAAGACAAGACATGCATCCAATGTGGGATTATAACCCCTAAGCATCTAAAACGCCCATCTGCATCACTGGCATTTTCTCATTTTACCTTGGTTTTCTGATTGCAATCAACATCATTTCAAAGCTAGACTTGGTTCTATACTACAAGATCAACAGTGTCGAACTAAAGTCACACAAACAGATGCTTGGTCCAATTTTCCGACACTACAGAAAATACACAGTGAGAAGAGATGGTGGCAAACGCACCGATGAAATCGGCTACGGTGCGGCCATTGCAGAACCTTCCGGTGAAACCCTGAGGGAAGTCCAGGCCATTAGGAGGGAAATTGGACTTGGCAAGCGTAAGAATGTAGTTGTTGTTGCCAACATCCACAAGCGAGTCACCGAGAATGAAAACAGCCGGCATCAGGGGCTCTCCACGCACCGTTCCAACGCTCAACAATACGAGGATGGCACTCAGCCATGGTAACAGAGACATGGTGCCTTTGGAATCCAGCTAGCTGCACATCAAGATAGTTACAAAATCAACAATGTGCCCATATATCCACACTCCACTGACAGATCCTTATCCTACAACAAAAGAAAATCAAAGGTTGGTGCAAGTAGTAGATCACAAGCAATGCTTGTTGACAAGCGACCCTGCAACAAGCAAGAAACTAGTCCTTCCTGAGGTGCAACCTGAGGTACAGTAGTCCTTTTGGGCCTGTGAAGCTCTCCTACTCCAGCATGGTTGATAACAATACTCCACACCGGCAGGCGGCTTTGGGCTTATAACCGAATGGAATGCTATATGATCCATCAGTGCATTAATCAAAGTTGAACCACCGCCATGTGATTTCACTCAGGATCAGTGTCGTCAAAGGTGCCCATGTCTTGTAGTAGCTGACGCTCCCTCTGTGATGATCCCATACACAGCATGTCAGGAAAAAGATTGACCACTGAAAATCTGAGTCTCTTAAAAGGCATTTGAGACAAATTAATACTTTTTCCCACCAGTATTGAAAAAAGAATGTGTTATAGGAAGTCTTGAGTACTCAAATTACCTTGAAGGCTCAAGTCATCTTTGAGGACTATGGCCTGTTTAGCTTCTGTTTGTGCACCTGGTAAAGAGTTGACAACCTGTTCCTGCATGAGGAGGTACAATCCAAGAGTGATAAGTATAATGCGTAGGACATGTTCCACAGAGTTTGAAAACATTTTTTTCCTTTCTGTGAATACATACAGAATTATAGGAAGAAACGAAAAGACTCATTGTCTATATAGTCACTTGCAAGGTCAATATTAGAGGCATCACTTGTGAGAATGTTAGTTTTTCATGTTCTTGACTTGATTCATAACACCCTCAATTATTTTCTTCGTAATTTATTATTAAAAATTCACAACAAAACTATCGGGTAGCAGTGAGCACAATTGGTGATTTCATTCTCGATCTCAATCAATAAAGAGGATATTAGCATCGAATTTTTGAAAGTAATTCTACAAACTGTAGGAAACTCAAAGATCCTAAGGTTCACTTTCAAATCCCCATATTCATATAGTCCCAAAATATTCATTTTTTGCAAAAAATTCTATGCCTCCATATACCCCGGTCTTTTAAGGGTTAATTACCCAGCTCTTAGCTTCTGTTTGTGCACCTGGTAGAGAGTTGACAACCTGTTCATGCATGAGGAGGTACAATAGGTTTAATGTCGGTACTCAGGTTCGGTAAAGGAACTGCCAACCTATTAAGTGAGCCCAAGCTCATGAGTTCAATAATGCTGCGATTGCCAGTCATTCTAAATTGCCAACTTGATGATCTATTGAAGAGCCAGCACTCCAGTGCGTGACAGCGCAGTACAGTCATTAAAATGTACTCAGAGACCATTTTCTTCTTTCTCAACGTGCTCTGATGGCCCCTGCGTATCATAAATTGGCTTGCAAGAATTTGAGCTTTCAGAAACCAAAAGCCTGGCTGGGCATGTTTCGGGACTCGTACTACGTGTCTAGCCCTCTCTCCTTCGAGTTTTGTAGAGATTCGAAACATAAAACGAAACCTGAACAGAGCAGGCTTTGAGTCTAATAATACTAAGTTATTTCAAACGAAGTAACTTAAAAACTTAACCCGTGTGTGTTATTGAGATACGTCAGAGTGTACTCGTCTCGGACTAGTAATTGTGAATATCAATAATGCTTTTACTGGTTGTCAGAGAATATACTAGATCGTCAGTGATGTCATGGAGTGGCTCCACTGACTGCCCTAAGTACTCAAACATTCTCCAATGGCACGGAAGGGAACTACCAAATGTAATCCATGGCACGCATCGGAAGGAGCCAGGTGTTAGTAATCTGGTGAACGAGGAAAAGCCCATCCCAGGGTTTAGACTAGTTACCCGTAAGTTATAAGGCCTGAGGATGCGTGCACAAAAGGAAGTCTGGACTGCATCCCTGAACAGGTGGACGAAGCTGCCACTTGGATGCCTCGTGCATGTCTAAATGCAAGGCCACGTCGTCCATCCCAACTGGACACACACAAAGTCCTCCCTCGCATTCCATATCAATATAATCCCCATCCTCCTCCAGGGACAATCATCTTCACTTCGAATTCAATTCATTCACAACCCCACTTTCATTCTTCACACATCACGTCGACACTCCCCAGGTACTTTGTGAACAGTCCCAAATTTTAGGTTCAATTTTTGGCTGGGTGATGTGGGCAAGGACCCAACATGCAACTAGGTTCTCATGTCGTGATAGTCGTTGGTTTGATGTCGGCTAACTAACTGAACCAATGTCGTGGGAGTGGCGTCCACAAATGTGAATGAGCAGCTGGAGGACTGATCGATTGCTTCTATTGAATTCCTCATTGGGTGCAGGTGAATCTTACATTTCGAAGATGGCAGCCATGGCGACAGCATCCATGATGCAAACTGCAAATCTCGCAATTGATATAAACTGCAAATCAACCAAGGTGAGCGCCACCAGCAACGTCCGCATGGGAGCTCTCCGTTTCTCCACTCACAGGGCCACCGGTTTCAGGGTTCGCGCTGCCGGCAACCCCGAGCGCATCGACAACTTCGTGGAGGGGGCGAAATCCGACGCCAGCAAGAACGCCAGCAACTTCGGCAAGGCAGTGGCGGAGAAAGTGGGCGACGTTGAGCGAACGGTCAAGGACGTGGGACGCGACATGGGCGCCAAAGCTCAGGAGGCCGTGGACGCTGCCAACAAGAAGGTGGACGAGGCAGGCGACAAGGCCAACGAAGTGGGTGACGAAGTGAAGACCTCCACCCGCAACACCTTGGATTCCGCCACCAGTACTCGTGACGGCCAATCCGTCGTGGTACGCACATCCCCATCTCCTTGTGCTGCATCTCCATCTCCATAGCCATCGCCCTCTCTTGTGTGCACAGCCCCATCTAAATCGCCATCTCCTCTGCACAGTCTGTCCACATGTCCACAAGAATGTTCTGACTCTGATCTTCGTGTGCAGGAGAAGGCACAGAATGCTGCAGGAAATGTGGGCGACAATTTGAAGCAGAATGTCGATTATGGTGTTGGCGCAGTGGAGAATGCGGCGGATGACGCAAGCAAAGACGCTAAGAAGAGCATGTAGAGATTGGGCTTGGTTACAGTGTACGATAGAGATTGGCCTCGGTTACATATTTGACTGATAATTGTACAAATTGAAACTAGAATTGGTTTCGTGTAATGGAAATCTTGAAGAGCAGTGCTGGTTCTTTTACTCTTTCTTTGTAAGCAAATGAAGAAATTCATTGCAAGAGCACTACTGGTTCTTTTTTTCTCCTTTGTAAGCAAATGAACAAATTTATTGCAAGAGCAGTGCTGGTTTAACTCACAGATGCTTCTTCTTGGATGCTTCATACTTATCTGAGAAATTCTCCATTCCGTGAACTCTTAGCAGTGAATCTACACGTCTTTAGCATAAATGAAAAACTTGCTGACCCTGTCACTCGTCCATATTCTT
Source organism: Pohlia nutans (assembly GCA_022496805.1). NCBI lineage: Eukaryota > Viridiplantae > Streptophyta > Bryopsida > Bryales > Mniaceae > Pohlia > Pohlia nutans. Next base: position 7,582,069 of record CM040102.1, read on the forward strand.
TTTATCGTCATGGATGTGAACTCCGCGTTGATCTACTGCGTCAACAACATCAAATACTGAATTACAGAAAACAGCAGTTGGAGACATCTGTACTTCACCTGCATTAGCTGAGAAGAAAACCAACAATTACTGTGAATCCGGGTTTGCAAAATTATTGCAGAAAACACATTTATTTGAAACTCGGGCTTAGAAAAACAATTGCACCAAAAGGCTCATATATTAAAACTAGAGCTAAGAGAAAGAACCGCTAACAATTGCGCACCAGAAAGCTCATGTATCTGAAGCTGGAGCGTAGAAGTAGAACAGCTAACAATTGCACCAGAAAGCTCATGCATTTGAGCCTCCTCGGCATGCCATTGAGTAAATCAAAAATCCTAAATTATTGTACATGAATTTCAACAAAATCGTGCCAAAAAGCTGTCAAATGCATAGGGCTCCCATATCAGGTGCACGAGGGACCTCTTCCTCGCTTATGTGAAGGCCTTTGGTAACTTTCTGCTTCTGCTTTCTAATTTTGTTGGAAAGACTTTCTTCAGCTCTTCACAAACGCAAACCACCCAAAAATTATGTCAGTGACGAACACCTAGAGTTGAGCAAAAACATCCTTATTCATTTCTTGCAAGTTTGTGGCCTAACATCGATTGTATCAAAAAAAGACGTGCAGCTCGAGTTACGAAGCAAACCTGGTCATATACGCTAAAGTCATCTTGGTTCTTGAGGTCCCACAACAAGACTTGTACTTTCTCTTTGAGCCACAAGGGCATGGCTTGTTCCTGCCCACACTCTGCCATAACGAAATCCCCCAATCAGTCTCAACTTAAATTGTTATGTCAACTGATGTCAAGATACGTAACAGAGCCTGAGAAAACAAGATGAGGAGTGCTAAAGAATGACACCTGAACTGGAGAAGACGAGTCGTTGGCACTACCAGTCCCTCCATTTTCACTGACCGTAGAAGACATCAGCGATCTAGCCGATTCCCCTTCATCCGAAATTGATGTTCTATAGAAACTGCTTTGATCCCCTGTATAAATCACCAACGGAATTTAGACCTAATACTACCTGAATTACTGTATACAGAAATTTCCGTCACTAATTAGCAATACGGAGCTTATGGATGTGGCTCAGGCCATGAAGAACCAATTGTAGGATTTGTGACCAATGAGCTAAGAAGCACAACTAGATGAATCGTCAAAGTTAGAGAGAATGTGTACCAGTGGCTGGTGAAGATTCGGGATCACTTTCATTTGAGCCGTTAGAGCTGTTATCACCATTGCCTTCTGCAATTAAGTACTCTATAGCTACATCTACATCACCTCGCACATCACGCAAAACCTGCACAAACATTATTGACAAAAGGAGGTGGTCTTAGACCCAAATAGCTGAACCCAGGGTAATGGTCAGCTCAGCTCAGCAGATACAAGATGAGTGCAATTGAGACGTTCGCACCGCAAGTCACTTTCATTCCTACATCTGCAAGTGGGATGTTTGTTGATACAGAATATTTTTACTTACTTCTCGAGCTCGAATCTCATTCGTACAGCCACTGCATCCCATCACTCTTCTGACTGTATCTGCCTCAAATTCCCTGCTTTGCTGTCTTGCGAGACCCTTTACCGGTGGTGGTAGAGTGGCGGGAGTAGCATCACCCTTCGAAAACAAAAGCATTAACCGTAAGCAAATTTCTGATAAACGATAAAACACGATCAACAGAGATAAAATCAGAAATCATTGTGAGGATGACATGGTAGAAGTTTAAGGTGCTGCAAAGCTTATTTAAATATAAAGGGAAAATCAATCCAACTCTTGTGAAACTAATGACGATTGCTTCAGCTTGAGCAAGGGAAACCTCCTACAAGATTACGCAAAATACCCTCTACGATCATGATTTTAGAAACCAAAGTTATGATCAGCTCATCCTAGTTACCTCGATAATGAAGGGTAAAGCCGGACCAAGTCCAGGATCGTCTTGTCTCCGCACACTGTTGTAGTGTTCACCATCGTGATATGATCTGCCACCAGATAAATTCAAGGTTAGAAACATAATACAAACCCGTAGCTTACAAGTTCACTACACAGCAGGAACATGTTTACAGTTAGACTAGTCCTCAAACCCCATACAGGGCAATTCTACCCCAAATCGGTAGACGAATCAACATGCCCGTTCAATGTGAAGATATCACTCATGGTACACCTAATCCAATGCTTCAGAAAGAAGTCGTATGAGTCCAGAAAACAATGGACAATTGACTTGTGAATAGAACTGAAACCTACAGGTGAACGGTCTTCGTATCTGCAGTATTGAAATTTCGAATATGCCACCTAGGTGTCTTCAGCTGCAAACACATTTTACACCAATGGCACGTCAAATTTTGAACACCAGGAATTCCCCAACCAAAAAATACAGAACTACCTTTCAACACTTCAAAACCAAATGACTTGCAAAATTGAAGACAGCAGAAAACGACGTGATAGGTAACCAATGACCATACATCTATGACTGAGTGTCCTGCTATGATTTGAGTGTCCAAGAAGGAAGAGAAACTAAAAGTCTAGGTGACCTCAACAAGATGATTTTCTACTTGACGTACCTACGAGGAAAGACATATCTAGCTCCACACAATCAATGCAACAACATAGATAAGGAAAAAAAAATCATCTCGGTCTAGTAAGGCCAGTCAAGCAAAGCTTAACTTTCCAGTCAGGAACTTGGACTGCTCTTTATACGAGTTTCTTATGATCCACAGTACCGAATAGGAGGACAATTAACCTCCCATCAAAACCAGGTCATTAACTGAGCAAGAATGGTAAAATGGTCTCGTACATGATTCGCGTCCAAAGGTTTTTTCAGAATGTAAGTCACGTAACTATATCTCAAGGACTCACTATCGTTGAATTGCAAACCACGCGTGCACAGAATAACGTACCTGATGAATACAGATATTGGTCCGAGTGACAAGTGACGTAGCTTGTATCTCCATATGGCCTGCCCACGTACATTCTTCTCGCATGGTCTTACAATAGTCATCAAAGGGAACTTCATCTTCCACAAATGGCTCGAAATCTTCTCGATGTTCCTATAACAAGTATAATGTGTAATCATAATCAGACCAACTGTTTAAACCACAGCAGATAGCATATATAAAACTAAAAAATACATAAATTTACGAAGGATCACAGAATCACCGTATCGTTTCAATGCACTACTATATTAACCATACAAAACAAAATAAAAAAATAGAGAATGCACACACATGTATACCACAATTCCTAGACGAAATGACAAAATTACTTGACCAAGTATAGCACCTGAAGGTAGTCCACAACCATTTGCCGGTACTTGGAATGTTGCTCCTCATCGCCCTCTAGTTGCTCCGCAACAGCTCTACCAAAGACATACTCGATATCAGTTATCGCGTGGACTTCCTCACCAATTCTCTACTCGTCGACGGCAACATCCAGAAACAACTCTTTCATCAAATCTCAAAATAGTTCAAGGTACAAAGAGAAAAATCCTTTCCATAAATTAATATACCTGAAAAAACAGTTGCCGTCAGCTGTAACCGGGACAACTTTAAGATCCAATAAGCCTAATTGTTGGTTAAGGTTAGCAATCTCCTTAGTTTTATCCTGCACACCATGGAACATCAACATAAAAAAACATTCAAAAGTGTGGTACAGAAAAAGGTGTCCACCGAGTTCATCATCTCGTACTCCAAAATCATGATTCCTGTTATCAATGAAGCTTCCATGATAAGCATCTAAACCCTAATTCGTTAAGACCGGAGAAACTTCTTCGGCCTGTAATCTGATAGCGACGAGCTGAGAAACAATCGATGATCAAATTCCAAACGCACGTGCTTCACAAAAGACCTCCAATAACTCACCGTGTCGAATGGAAATCAAACAATCAGACAGGCAAACCAAACAGAATTGTACAAAGATAGAGCAATAAAAAAGCAACAGCCAGACCAAATCAACTGAAAAGAACGTAAGGAGACGCTAAGCACAAGTTCAATGCTCGGGAAATACCGACCGGCAGTTAGTGTAAAATGATCCGGCTGATTTTCTAAAGAAGCCGGTTGATTTTTCTAATTACCTAGAGGAATCCACGGATTTTTTTCTAATTGAAATATAAAATAGCTGCAATAGTCAAGATAGATCCGGTAGATTTTTCTAACAGGATCCTGGCTGCTTATGCTTGAATATTTCGCGAGCGCTGAAGAACGGGTTAAGCAGTTCACAAACATCATCAATTTCTGTCCAATTCTAGGTACACGAAATCAAGACACGGAAATAGAAATACCTTGTGTCGATGAACTTTCATCCTCAGGCCGGTCCGTTTCTGTCCCATCGCTGAAACCTCTCCTTCTCACAGCGTTCTCAAAAACTCTCTGAGCAAGCGATCTGCACGCGTTTCCAAGAAAGCTCCGATTTGCGTCACATGAACTCCGCCCTCACATAATCATGATTGTGCCAACCTACTCCACAAACCATACCGCACGTTGTGTCACCGTCCCTGGCGATCAATCCAACTCTTCCTCGCGCGTCGTCTTCGTTCAAAACCAAAATCAAAAAAGAAAACTACTGACAACTGTTCTTCAGCTCGCGGATCAGAATCAAATGGCAGCTTCCGTCGAAGATTGCGAGCCGGTCTGATTGTAGTGAAAAGTAATACTAGACTGCGAGTAGGATACTGTTGTGCGCCTTCAATTCCTGAGGAGCTTCCACATCAGCGCGCCCGCTTTTGAATGCTGGTCGCATCGCACTCGGTTACCGGTCACCGTTCTTCTGGCCCCGGTGGCCGCGTGGACAGATGGCGGTTCCGTCTTCGTCGACGAATGGAATCATTCTTTCCATCCTTGCGGTGGCAGGTCAGGCTCTGACCTGTACCGGCAGTTAACCCTAACGTCCTCACCCCTTTCCAAATTCGGCAGTTCTGCAAAAAAAATGCATTATAAAATGCAACTAAGAGGGATATTTTGAACTTGATGTTTGGATAAAAGTTGTAGATTAACTTATTTTAGATTGTATTCATACGGTTAGATCTGCAATTGCTATCACCTATTGCTATCATTCATACGGTTATATCTTTGTATAAAATTTGAAACTTGAAATTTTAAAATTCTTTTGAACTTCAATTACAAATAAGATATTGACAATAGAGTTATTTGTAAAGTCCCTCAAAACCTGACTTTTTGACCTGTAATTTGGAAAGGACAGGATCGGCATGATCTCACTGTAGACCCAGAATAGAACACTGGATAGATTGAAATTTTTATTCATAAAAATTTGAAGGGAGGGAGAAGAATTAGGTAGTGGGTGGGACCGTGAGGAGGAGTGGTGTCAGACTCATGACGACCATCTCTGCTACTGATTATTTTGGGGAGATTTGGAGGTTTGGTTTTCATTTCCATGAAAAAAGGAAGACAAAAGACCGGATGCCTTTACAAATAACTCTAATATGTGAATGAAATTTGTTGTGATGGTTTGAAATATAATACTCTAAATGTAGTGATTTTCCAAAAAAAAAATTGGTAACTTAATTATATGAGTTTTTTTTTTCAATCGACTAAAATCTTCAAATTTTTGGTGAATCGCTACAACATGAAATGAGGCATGAATTTTTCACAAATCATCATCTTTCGAATCAGATCACACATGCATAAAGATATCTTGCCATAGAATTTTGTAGTATTTTTTTTCCGTACAAAAAGTGCATGACGGATGAGAAAATGTGGACATCACAGTCCAAAAAAAGGACGGTTAGGCAATTAGGGGTTAAGAACCCGTTTCTATTGGAGATGGGAATTGGAGGGACTTCCAGTTGAATCTCGCGCAAGAAATTTTTAAAACATAAAATAAGTGAGATCTAGGAGCCTCTGTGAGATTTCAGGTTTAAATCAGTTCTAGTAGCTCCAATTTTGCGGATTATATACACCAAATGAAGATAAATCATGGCTCTTGCAATTTCATTTAAACGTGGATGACTTTCATCCAATGTTTGTTAGAATAATCTTGAAGTTCTATATCTTTTGTAACAACTTGAATTCAAATTTGATCATTTGATAATTGTGATAAATGAAAATGAATCAAAGTATGTATGGACTCTTCAAAAACAAATATTTTTACGATGTAGAGATTTCAAAAAAATTACATGGTAATACGTTTCTACTGCATAGATGTTAAGTTGTTATTTCCAAGCCTCTGATGTTCAAAGGTTAAGTTCTATCGTAAAATGAGAATAATTGAACTTGAATAAGTAAATTTAAAGTATATTTAGAGCGACAATAAACAAGTGGGACAAGGTCGTGATGAATTTTATCGCAGTAAATTTAAAGCAACAATAAACATGTGAAACAAGGCCATGATGATATTTGTTAGAATAGATTACTCTAATTGCATAGTGGACAATGAGAAATTTAATCTCTCTCTAATTCAGTGCTAGTGGTGATAAAAGGAGTTTTCCAAAGCAAAAAGCATTTGACAATGCAAGAATAACGGAAAGAAAACAAATTTTTCCACTGGTATAAAGTTTCATTTCTCATGCATTGAAAAAGCTTTGACAACACATATCCAACCAAAATTGCATGAATTATTTCTAAAGATGTGAATATGATCCAAAAATTGAATGTAAAATCACTTTACATCCAAATTTGAAAAGCTAATTCTAGAACTCCAGTGAAAAAAATTAAAATTGATGAAACGGCCTCCTCAAACCAAGTAGAGCTATTGTCACTTCCTAAATGACTATGGCAATTTTGTATTAACGAAAAAAATTGGTTAACCCCCATCACTATGTACACACACTAATATTAGATTTCATGACTATATAATGTTGATTGAAGACCAAGTAGCTAGTTGAACATTCTTGCTACTTGAACTTTCTTCCGCCACAACAACTGCCAAATCATTTGTCTTCTACATCGGCTGCCTAGAAAAGAACACCATAGACCATTTGAAATGAAAAAAAAATGCAATTTGATACAAATAAGTATTTATAAAACTAACCAACTACTAAAACTAATGCATTGAAAGCATATGGTACTCTTGTTATTGCCTCAGCATCAAACATACATCTTCTTTTACAAGAGTTTTGGACATTTCTCCATCATCTTGTCATGTAATTGAAACTCTTGTTATTGCCTTGAGCAAATATGGTATGATCTCATTACAACCATTCAAACCGATTCATGAGAGTCAGTTCTCACGCATATTAACCAACCTATGAGGAATCATTTTTTTTGTACTTGGTCATGGCTTGCTCATAAACAATCTTTTTGGAGTAGGATGACGTCTTTTGTAGTATGTGCACAAACCATCACGTATTGAACGAGCCATCAAAACCTTTAAAGGCATTCACATCATTCAAATATGGTCGGGCGTTTAGCAAGTTTATGAGTATGCAATTTCGTGATTTGGATGTAAAAGAGGTGGTAAATGAAAGAATAGATACAACAAGTAGGCGTGTAATGTGTTTAATGAATGGGAAGTACACTGAGGCTTCCCATTGGAAAAGTTGATTGAAGATCTTAGTGACCAAAAAGATGCACGGGCATTTGTAAATATGCTATAAAAGTTCACACTACAAGTTACAAGTCTAATGGCAAGTTTTATATGCCTACGTTGTAAGTTGCTTTAATCTTATAATTTAATGTAGTTAAAAAAATTTATCACTATTTAATTGTCTACTGATAAATTATTGTGCTAATAGTTTTTGTCATGTTGATTTGTAGCATTCAAAACATGGTTCAAGCCATCAGCACAGTTGTTTGAGCAAGATCCAATTTTATTTTATTTTATTAAAAACAGAAACGTTCAAAATCACTACAAAGAGAAGCTACAAAATCACTACAAAGAGAATATTCATGCATAAATTCAGTCATATCCACAAAAGTTAACCAGAATACGAACACCAAATGCATATTAAGCATATTCCGCACTTCAACAAGTCGATCATTAACGTTGTCTTTACGAATCCTAGGCCATATTTCTGCAGCCACTATATCGACAGGGATTCTCGGAATTAGATGTTGCCCATCGAATCCTCTATCAGGAACGTAGTCTACTTCCCCATTTAGTCCTTTCATAATATCCTGTGGGCGTATCTTTTTTGACCCGCCATAAATTTGGTAACGGTGACCGTCTCGTAGAATTAATGTTTCTTCAGACGACCTGCCCCTGAAGTCGTGCACTGGTCCTTCATGCTTTCGTTTCTTCAGTTCACAGTTGATGTCGTGGATTGTCATGGCGTGCCTAGTTGACGGAATTCTGCATTACAAGCAACATCAGAGCACACTTCATTTTCTCTTTGTAGTGATTTTGAAAAGCGTCACTTTTCACTCGTTCGGTGAGACTCTTATGAAAAAAATTGTCTTTTGCTTACAAATTGAAATAAAGGATTTTTCCCATTGCCCTTCAAGGAGACAAAGGCGATGTCTTTGCTTACCACTAATTTCATTAGATCACTGTTGAGCTAATTCAGTGGCGCGTCAGTGCTTTCTTGTAAGCACAATGTATAATAATAATTGCACGATGAATGGTGGGGAAGACATAAGTTGTTGAAGTACCATTTGATATCGTAAAAGATGTGAGACACTCAACGATTACTATTGTGAGCACAAAAATTGCAAAGCGTTCATTTAAGTATAGACTTGGAGCCTTAATGATGATGGCTGACATCCAAACTCGTAAAAAAAGAGACTCTTGTTCTAATAAACGAAGGACCAGCGATTGTTCATCTTTGCGGTTTAAATGTTAATTCCTTTAAATGAACTTCCAATATTATTTCATTTGAGGTTGGGTGGAGTTGCGGAAGATGAATGCATCCCCATTTTTGCTTTAAATGAATTCAAAAAGTAAAGAGTTTCTAAAGCTCGGGGGGTCACTCCCTTGTATATTTTGTATACACGTGCGATAATGACCTATTTATTTGGGGGGTTATTTTAGCAAAAAAATTTAGCAAAAAATATTATTAGGTGATGGTATTTTACATGTAAAAGGCCTGAGCATATTATATGTGATGGTATTTTACATGTAAACATGTTTCACTTTTTTAAAATCCCCTATTTTACATGTATATTTTTTACAAAAATTATCTACAATGAATATATTGGACCCTATTTTTTATCGCACGTTGTTTGTAAAATTTTCGCCAGTGAACCCCCCGAGTTCTAAAGTAAGTAGCCGTTTCACGTTAAGCTGAATTCTAACATTAAGTCTTTGTCATCATGATTTGAATTGAGTAACTGAATAAATAATAATCACTAAATTAATTATATGCAATCTTTTGTGAATTAATTAAATGACCAATGTAAGCAATAGTCTAATATGAGCTAACATATTGGATTTATTTGGCAGATATTTACCAAATTTTAGTAATAATTACAAGATGGACATGAAGCATTGTTTTTTGCATACTATGTGAAAACCTATTAACGTTTACTGAAAAAATTTCGTTGATACCTATAAAATTTTAAAGTCCTACCAGCCTATACTCACTGAGAATGAATTGGAGGAAAAGGCCGCATTTAACTCTTCCGCATAATTCAAATTTTGGTTTAATATATCAAGAGTCTTAGATCTTGTCCTAGATCTACAACTTCAGTGGTCTTACTTTTGTCGTGTTAACTCATTATTCTCTTTCACACAAATTTTGTAGGTTTAATTGCTAATATGGACCTCAAGACTATAGCACAATCGTTAAGGACATCACTGCCGACATGCTTCCAAAGTTTAGGCAGAAACGTCGCACAGTCAAAAACGTGGAAGGGGAATCTAGGGCGCCTCCAAAACCATCCAAATTTGATGGGCAACCTCATCTGATTTTTCTTTAGCCTAATGTTTGTGTGAAGAGACAGGATCTTGTTTTGTTTTAAAAGTTTGTTGACAACATAAATACTTCGAGCTGCACGTTTCTTATCGAGAATATTCCTGGTATTTAAGCTAACGGTAGGTTATTCACAATTAAAACTCCTTGCCGAATAGCAATCACGTGAATGGAACAAAGACCGGTACCTGTTGAGAAAGAAATGAAGATGATAGGACATTGTGCTTACAAATCTTATAAGCTGTATAATGATAACCCAAAGTTTATAGATGAGGCAAGTTATCTTAGAGGTTGATTTTTGTTATAGACACAATAAATAAAAAGCTTTGTTATGCACTAATGTTCATAAGAAAGAAACCAAAAAAAAAATCATTTACAACAAGTGTGCAACTTCTTCAATCTTTTAGTTTATTTGGTTGTATGCTTTGTGGTATTAAAGTTTTTAACATTGTATTTTGAATTGTTTTTTTTGTAGGAGTTGGAGTGTGATACAACTACTGCAATTAACAATGGGCAACATTGATTTGAACAACTCCACCTAACCCTAATGATGTGATTTAGAAGCCTGATATATTGGATGTGAAGCCCGGAAGTATGATTCAAAAGTTGTTTGCTGCTAATGCAAGTCAAGTTGCTGCAAGACCTAATCATCCCAATGAACATGATGGCAGTGGATCATTCTCATTTGAGATTGTGTATGGTTTCCTTTTGAAGTGTCACTAATGCTGTAGTTGAGCTCAATTTTATGAAGCATTTCAAGAAAGAATAGACAAATATGAAGGTACAAATGTAGAATTTAGTGGTACAAATCTGAAGGTTTGAGCTTTAGCCTCTTCAATTATTATTTTTTTATTTTGAATTTGTAAATGAAATTTGAGTTGCTCAAATTCAAACCTTTCTTGACCGGTTAGAATTCTCATGCAAAGTGATGATTTGCCATGGGCATTTTCCACCATGTTCCAATCACCACAAAGGATTCATTTGCAGTCATGGTCAATAGATTTTACCATTTCTTGCCATAATTGAATCCTACTTTGCATGAGAATTCTAACCAGTCAATAAAAGTTAGAGTGAGGTTTGTACACATTAAGCACCGCGATGTCGCTATCAAGAATTTAGAAAAAAACGGATCTATTGGGCTAGGTTGGTGCCTAAAGTACGATGATTGTGTATGTTTGGAGAGAGCTTGGGGGAGATGAGCATGCAAATGCCACCCTTGCCCGCCCCTCCCTCGGGGGGGGGGACTCCCTTGTATATTTTGTATACACGTGCGATAATGACCTATTTATTTGGGGGGTTATTTTAGCAAAAAAATTTAGCAAAAAATATTATTAGGTGATGGTATTTTACATGTAAAAATCCTGAGAATATTATATGTGATGGTATTTTACATGTAAACATGTTTCACTTTTTAAAAATCCCCTATTTTACATGTACATTTTTTACAAAATTTATCTACAATGAATATATTGGACCCTATTTTTTATCGCACGTTGTTTCTAAAATTTTCGCCAGTGAACCCCCCGAGGCCCCTCCTGACCGTCATTGTGATTATAGACTTCTAATGCTTCGCACCCAAAGTATGTGGTTGCGTGCTATACTTTTGAGCCAAATTCTAAAAGCTTGTCACCTCGCAGTTTCTGTTCTTGAAAGCAAAGAACGTCTGTTTGCCTGAAGTGGTGTTGGAAATATTTTTGCGCTCTTAGGGACGCCACGACATTGTTTGCCGCCTCCAAGTTTTGGCATAGAATTTGGATTTTTGTGGAAAAGGCAATGAGTTGTTGGAGAGAGCCGATTCAGGGGAGTCATAGATTCTCATTAGAGGTACACCAGCGTGAGCATCATTGCTGGCTTGTAGGTCTAATTCACGCTGAGTGCAAAAAACCCCGTTTCCTTAGGGCGCAACAATGTCTCTCCCGCTTTTAAAGCGGCATCTCGTTACTCGATCAAAGCGCAGGACGAAGAAAGGGCAAGACATGCTCTCTTTATCGCGTTCAACCAATGTATGAAGTGGATACGGATTGTTCAACTCGTACAGAAGTTAAACTTTGCTAAGGATGAGGTGCATTTGGTTGTTGATAAGACCTGTAGTGGAGTAGCTTGAGTCGCATGACGAGGACTCTCCGAACTGAGGCGTTGAGAGAGAGTTAGAAACCCATCTATTATTCAGGATGGGGCTTGGGCTTTTTTCTGTGTGGAGAGTGTTTTTTGGGTTGTTTTGTGAGGCTCGCAATCTCTCAACTTAGAGTGCGTCTTCATATCAATGCAAATCCAACACCTTTGTTTCAGTGGGAGTTTGTGTGGGCCGTGGTGTCGTTGTGATGACCTGAATCCTTGTTTTTGCGGGCATTCGAATGCCGAGGGCAATTCTTCACGCAATGGTTAGTGTCCAAGTAGTAACGACATCTAATAGGGAGATAGTTGTAATTTATACGAATTTTCCTAGTAGACAGTGTTCCTAGTTCCATTCGTAACAAATACAATAAGCTCCCATCCTCTGTTGGTGTAAGTGGCAATGCAAAATCTAGGGTCTTGCAACTGATCATTAGAAGTGTCCATGTTGATGAGCTCTCTAATGCCCTGCGCAATCTGGATTGATACTGTTTGGAATTCTTCAAGAATTTGTTTAAGAGTGACCCATGTAGGAATTTTCATTGTAGTGGGGAGTTTGGAACTAGACCCCACCTTCAATCTGAGAATGGAGGGATCAAAATCCACTGCCCATTTCTGAAAAATGCAAAGACCTCTTGATCTTCTGGAGGGAGTGGCAAACAAGAAGTTCATAACTGTATCCGGATTATTAGTTTTAGTAATAAGAAAAACTTTTTCCTAAGTTCCTTTCAAGAATGAGACGGTCGCATACCTTTTCTTGTAACGTGGACAACCACTCCTTCATTTTGTGGTGAAGCGGACGACCTTCCACAAAGCAAGCAATTACAGCAAAAGCAACCAGATAGTCTATTTTTTGTTTCACAATAGCTTGATTTACCTCAATCACTCTTTTGTTGTCCCTCAACCAGAAGCCGGCGTGGCTACGACTGAATCCTTCTAGGAGAGATTCCCCTAGCGTGGCCTTGATAGGGTGCGAGGCCTTGGTCGTCGTCTCTGATCCAGTCACTACTGCTTGCATAGTTAGCTCGGTATCTGCCTAGAGCATCCCTACATCCGTGGACCGTGACCACCTAGCCTCCTCGAACATCGAGTCGTATCTTGCAACATCACTCTGATCCTAGACCTTGTCCGCATAAGATGCAGATCATGCCATGTTGTCATACTAGTAAATAGAATCGACTCACTAATCAATCGAGTTTAACATGCCCTCCACTACCTCTGCTAACACAATCACGAACCAACAGATTGTATGAACAACAATGCATTACATTGCACACAACAAGTGGTTGAAGACTAAACAATTAGATACAATTAGATCCAGATCTCAAGGTAACAAGGCTCAGATCTAAGTAGGGTGCCCCTAAGCCTGCTATGCCTCTAACCATAACTCAAGGAGCTCTCGTGTTGCTCCATTATTCCCCCCATTTTAGATTTTGACATATGATCCCAAAACCAAACCGTAGAAAGGCACTTCAAGGTCCATTTTACCTGGATGACTAATAAATTTGAGTGAATTCATGTTCGATTTTGTGGATTTGACAATGCATATCTGTTTCCAAGATCTGGTGAAACTGTTAAGTGCAGAAAAATTGAATTTTTCAAAGTACTTACTTTGTATAAAAATGTATGTCGATTTTGAAAATTGATTTAGTGTGAAACATTTTCAATTAGAAAAATAAATTCTGCCCCTGCTCACAGTGCAATTGTGAGCACCTCGTTTTGAGGGACCTCCCGTGTGTGAGGTGCCCACGCAGAAAGAAGTTTTCCTTGCCAGTCTTTATAGTTGTGAAAACAACATAAAGCGGCCGCGAAAGTCCTCAATTCTCCCATCTCCATATGTCCTCACAACACAAAAGAGAGGAAATATTCACAAGCAAAAGCCAAAGCCAAAAAATTTGGACCATTTCTCGGTTTATGCGTGTCATCCTTGCGCAGGGGCCATGCTAATCTTCTCTGCATCATTCCAATTTTATCAGATGTCTCCGAAGAGACAAGAGCTGAGGTTATGAACAAAGCTTAACAATACAAACCGTATGGGACAAACCACATAGATCCAGTCCATTGAACATCCACTTACTGTAAGGTAGAGGGCTCCAAAATCAACAGGGTTCTAATTCCACCAGAATCTAGGCACAATAATCATCCTAGAAACTAAATCTAGGTAGACCATAGATAGCTTATCATTTTGGTCAACATCCAATAAGAGCTATATGATGTGCCTAGATTTGTGTTCTAAAATAAATGCATGGTCCACATTCTGTTGGAATTAGAACCCTGTTGGTTTTGGAGTCCTCTACCTTAATGACAAACGTCATCTCCATTACAAGTAGTGAAGTTTACGCTACCAAGACCTGTAACAAGGTTTCAACGTTTCAACCAAGTACTGCCAATTAAAGATGTCACAAACAAAAATGTATTCCCATACAAGAGCTAGTAGCATTCCTTTGATTTCAAGTGTGAGATCTGCAAGTAGCTTACACGCCTCTACTAAGAGCATCATGTCAATCATGCCTTCCGACAGAGTTGATGATCTGTGCAAATACATATTGTATCAAACAAAACCCAGATTGCTTGATGCAAGAAACCCTTCTCCCACAAGTGTGTCGGGAGATTCAGAAGTTCAGTAAGAGCCTCAAAACCATGTACATGAATACCGAGTACTACATACTGGACACAGTATGTTGAAAAATAACCCGAGATACTGTAAGTACCGCGTATAGTTGGTAACAAATTACACCACGGCCACGTTGAAAATTATAACAATACTACAATGAATTGGAGGCAATTGACACAGGGAGCTCATAATGGTTTCCCTCTGTGTGTATCCCTTTTAGTCTCACTTTTCCCATCAAGCCTCAAGAGTTGACACTTGTTAAACTTTCCTTTTACAAGCAGGTGAGTCAACATTAAACTGGTGAATAAGCAGCTTTAAGACTTAGTGGGAAAAGTGAGACTCGCAGTAAAATCACACAGGGAATCGCATATGAGACCCTGGTGTGAGATGCCGTCTCTAAAAATTTAAGAACATCTCCACCAGCAACTCTGCAAGGTCATTGAATATTACAGGGCATACACACCATGTAGTTCCCCACCAACATCACTCAATTAGACTCTGCAATCACTAAGAGAAGATACACAAGCTTGAGTCGTTTTGAGAAACCCATGCACATCCATTGTTTTCCAGAGCCAGAGAGCTATGCAGAGTGAGTGCTGGAGGAGACGCTCTAACCTTGTTATCTTTCCCGAGTCACTGCAGGAACTGCTTGTGGATACCGTCCAAGAGAATTCCAGAAAATGTATTCTCCAGACAACACCTGCGACGAGAATTCGCACGCGGTCTTCACAGCAGGATAGACCGAGACAGTCTTGGGATCAATGGAGATCCCAGACATGCTTCCGCTGGTGACCTTGATGGAGGCTTTGGCAAAGCTGTAAGCTTCCCAGCACAGAGGCTCCTCCATATCTGCAGGCAGAGCTCTGAAAGACTCATTCTCTTCAACTTCTGTGTCACTATCGTACGAGTTTTTTTGCCGATGATTCGTGTTGGTAGCGAATTTCACTGTACCAGGGTACGTCACCTCGGTGCCCTTGGGAAGGCCCCTTCCCAACACAATCTTCCACTCTATGGAATGCTCAGTCTGCGACACCGTCCCGACTGATGGTACGCCTTCAACACCAACGATCTTCCGTCGCGGAAACGGTACAGAGAGCGAGCATTGTTCCATGACCATAGAAGTGTTTTTGTACCCTGCCATCACGCGCATTCGAATCAAAAACGCGCCCTCGGTCTCGGACACCATGGATAGCTGGTAAAAGCCTTGAAGAGGAGGATTGATGGTCTTCGTCAACGCGGTATACCGTGCGAGAACAAAGTTACCCAAGGGAGGAGTGAACGTCACGGTCTGTTTATCAACTCCTTGCTCAGGAGCTTGAGCACAAAGATGAAACGTGAGCGTATCAATAGTGGAGCTTGCAGGTGTGAGCAGCTGAAGGTTAACCTCGGGAAGGCCTTCAAGGTCCAAACGGCAAAGAACCTCCCCTGCTAAGGAAATCGAGTCTTGTACGTCGTCTCGGTCATATAGCGCGGCCGTCACGACCTCGTGCACGGCAAACGCCATTCGCTGCTTGCCCCTGTAAAGATAGGGTTTCCACATGGGCTGCCGCTGCTCCGCAACTGGCACATCCAGTGGGGTGAATCCATTGCTCTTCACTGCGGCGAGGTTCACGGAGTTCACATCCAACGGAGTCCCGAACGGCATTGCGCTCGTAATGAACGATCGCAGCGCGTCTTTCTCCGAGGATTTTAGCGTTGCGCGCCCCCCACCGGTGATGGCAGAGGTCGCCGTGGCGGCCGCAGCGGCCACTGCATTCGCAGCTGCCGCAACGGGAACTGCAACAGGCTTCGCTCGCGCTGCAATACCTGAAATTCCCACGCCCATGCCGACCGTGATACTGTCCAGAAAGCTCCCCATCGTCGCAGTGGACGTAGCGAAAAGCTCGGGCTCCACCAAGTCTCCACTCAAGACGTCGCCTAAAGCTTGGGACACTGCTAATGCCCCTGTCACGCACGGCATCTCCAACAGGAGCTTGGATAACCCTAAATCCGAGGTCACTCCGCCGCATCCCGATTGAACTGAAATCTCTTCGAAGGACGACATCTGCCGGGGCTCCACCATGGGGAGGACTAAGATGAAGCATCCGCTTCGGCGATGCTCGATCACCGGCCAGAGGCGGCCTTCTTCCACCTTCAGGCTCATCACGTAACGCATGATCGGGTCATCGCTCGAGGGTCTTCCGTCGCGCTTGCTGGCGACGAAAGACTCGGCGACTTGAGCGTCGAAAGGGACTGGACAGTAGATCGATCGTTCCAGGTTTAGGGTTTCGCAGGATTGCTTCCAGAGACGCTCCACGGTGACGAAGCGGCGCGAGAACACCAAGTTGAACGACTGGTTGAAGATCCAGAGCGCTCGAATGCTGCACCCCCGAATCGAGGGCGTCGGGCTAGTCATCCTCCCACTCTCCTACATCTAAACCCTAAAAATTCGCAACACAGAAACGGAACCAGAGCAAACTATGAGAAAGGAAGACGAAGCGGAAAAGAATTGGTATCATCGAAATTGAGCTCCATGGGTTACGGAACGAAACACCGCTGACAGTTGATTGTGTTGCGATTCAAGCCATGAAATGAAAGCCCAAGAGTTCATGGAGTTCAAGGCGACATAGCAGGTGTTTTCATCTGCTTGATCGAGTCTGACTGCGGGATCTAAAACGATCCTAGAACGATCTGCGACAAGGGAGAGATGAAGCACGCAAGGAATTGAATGGGCAGTGCAGTCGGTGAATCCAATGCAGAGACAGGCAGGCAGGCAGGCAGCACGCAGAAACTGGACACTCAGTTTTACACAGGCAGAGTTTCTTTTGCTCTTGGCCCATTCACACCAAGCCCCTGCCGCATTGTTGCATTTGCGTTCCCGAAACGGAGGAAGGTAAAACCCAAAAACAAAAAATATTGAAAACCTTGTCTTTTCTTGCTGCAACTATTGTGCAACTAACTTACATTAACCCCTAAACGTTCTCACCCTTTCCATATTTGTCAGTTTTTCAAAGATGTATTATAAAATGCAACTACAAGGATGTTTTCAACTTGATGAATGAATAAAAGTTTTACATTATGAATTTCAGATTCTATCTATACGATTAGATTTGCGATTGCTATCACCAATATTTGTGTATAAATTTTCAAACTTAAAATTTAGAACTCTTATGTAATATGGTTACGAATAAGATATTGACAATCTAACAATGAAAATTTTGGGGATGGGTTGAAATGTAATACTCTTAGTGTAGTGATTTTTGGAGATTTTTTGGTTGCTTAATTTTAGTAGTTAACTTTTTCAAGAGCACTTTTAGACTAAAATCTTTGAAATTTTGGGTGAAACACTACAACATGAAATGAGGCATAAAAATTTCACAAATCATCCCATTTCTAATCGAATCACACATGCACAAAGCTAACTTCCCATAAGAGTTTCGGTAAAAAATCCACATTGCAAAAAGTGCATGTTGGATGAGAAACCGGAGTTCAAATCCGTACATCATGCAAAATATGCATGGTTGGGCGGTTAGGAGTTAAGGTTGGATAACCTATTACCACCAACTCAAGCAATCTGGCCTATTTTTGGCAGTGCTAAATTCAAAAAAATATATGATTGCATTCGAAATAGGTTTTGACGAGGATTGCAAAAATTTGCAACATCTAATTCGCATTTGTCAATTTTCTACAAAATTCCAAAGTGGAAAGTAACCTTTTACCCAAATCAAACCTCTAGATTTCCCATGTCCACACCATGTGGTACTAACTTTCACTCATCATGATACCCAAAACCACCTACTATTTCTTCGCAATGTTTGGCATGCCATTGGTCTATTTCAATAGTGAAATTGGTGGTTTTGAGTCTCAACTCTGGTGGCCCCAAGAAAAATCCACAGGTTGTAATTGGGGGAGGTGGTGGTAATAGGATATCCAACCCTACACTACCGCAAATTGGGCCATGCTCCTTTTTTGCGTTGCGTTCCTTCTTGTCATGCGTTCGAGTAATTTCTCATTTCATATTTTATATTTCTTGGTTCCCAACAGATTCCCTCAAAGTTACCTGACGCACGTATGGATGCTGAAGCACTGCTATATGTGAATGGGCCTTCTGTCACGACTCGTTGTCACAAATATGGTCATGTTTTCATCCTGAATATTTCATCCTGTCATCCCAAAAAAATTTCATTCACTCCCGTAAGACCTCCCAAGGGAATATTTATTATTTAATATAAATATAAGGTTCATTCCTAAATCAAGATTTTCTTTTTTATATTCAATTTCAAAAATAAAAATGTCAGGATCTGCGAACCTTAGTCATCGCTCCTGAGTCTCGATTACGTAGTCTAATCGATGAACTTGACATATGAGAATTTACTACCGAGCCATGCAATTGCCAATGATATCAACTTGTTTGTATTATGGAAAATGTCGCGTGAGGAACAACCCTCTTCCCATGGGATTTAAGGAAGACGAAAGACTAACCGTTTAACCCTTTTAGGCGCCGGCGTCCAATATTTGGACGCTGAACAAATTTTGACTATTCGAATTCTATCCAAACTGGACAGTTTTCATCCACCAAAATTTCTTATGACTCTTGTGCAAGTTGACTATCCTATGTACGGTTTTGATTTTCAAAATAGGTTATTATAATTTTTGGAAAAATAACACAAGTGGTTTATGTCAAGTTTCATTCTTAGTTCAAAAAGTGAGACCTTAAAGATGATTTTTCAAAATAAGTAGAATCAAATAATAGAAACCATACCATCTCGTAGTGCATATTATTCCAATTTCATCATAATTTTTTTTAAATTCCTTTAATTCATGATTTTTAATTGATTTTCAAAAGAAAACCTTGCAAAATCAATAAAAAAATATTAAAGAAATATATGATAAATCCAACCATACAGATGTGATCTTCACATTGACATTTACAACTTTTCTTGGTACATCAACTCCATTTCTGACTTTCATCAAACATTTTATAAAGAATTTTTGAAAACAGTGTTGAACTCGGACGTTAAAGGGTTAAGTAACCGTCACTGTTAGGAACACACTAGTTCATAACAAAAAAATGATTAAAGCTGGTTCAAAATGACTTATAAATAGCAAAATGTAGCTAAAAATAATTTATTTTGTTTTTGTTTTTTTTCCTCGTGACTCCCCTTTTTGTGGGTTTTTTTTTTGAATTTTTTGAATTTTTTTGGCAACCTTGCCATACTATAGTACTCCCCAGTCACACATAGCACGCCTAGATGAGACTAGGGGCTATTCAAATTGAAACCAAGTAGTGGTGAGCTCATTGAAGGCATTGTGGCACGTCTATATAGCACGCCACCTTTGGAAATGCTCTTATGGCATATCACATAAAGTAACCATCAAAATTATGTATGACCAAAAGGAATAGAGTTAACAAATATCAAAGAGTAGTACGAGTTAACTCCCAAAGAACCATAAGGCCTCTACGTAGCTTTTGGAACTAAAAAATGAGGAAAATCGAGTTCTTGGGCTTTGAATTGTAGGATGAGCAACAAAAAGACCCTAAACACTTGTTTTGTTAAAAGTGCACATGCTATATGAAAAGTACATATGCTGAAATTTCTACGTTTGAAATAAATGTAGTCATATTTTACCTATAAAGTGCTAAAACTGAATGTATGTTACATAAAAAAAAAGTGTAATGCAAATTTTAAAAGGGGGTGGGTATGTTCCCACCCCCCTCCCTTTAAAATTAAAAAATGTAGTGCAAACTTTAGAGGGGGTGGGTATGTTCCCACCCTCCCTTCTTAAAATTATAAAAAAACAAATGTAGCGCAAATTTTAAAAGGGGGTTGGTTTGTTCCCACCTCCTTCCCCTTTTTAATAAAAATAAATGTAGGGCACATACCACTAAAAAATAATGCACATAGTTATGTGCACTTTTAACAAAACAGGTGTTCCTAGCTCTTTTTGAGAGCTAAAATTTTAATTACTTCCTAATTGGAAATTCATGAAGTGTTCAATTTTTGATGATTTTTTTGAATTGTAAAAAGGCTATCTAGGCGTCACTTTAGACCTTCACATCTTCCTTCTCACACCTCCAAATTACATGAAGTTTTTTTTCACATGTTTAAAATGACAATCTCTAAGCATTGTAAAATAAAATAAAATAAAAAAATAAAATGAATTAATTATTTTATTTTATTTTTCTTGCCCTTCGCCACCGTTAGGATTTTAGCAGCTACCCTAAACAGAAGAAGAAAACCATAAAATAAAATAAAATAACATTTTTATTTATTTTTTGAATTCAAAAATAAATAAAAATCTTTGGTGCGGGTGTGGGATCCGCAACTCCCACATGAAGAAAAAAGAATGGAAAGAAAAGAATTAAGGAAATTAGAAGAAAAAGAAGAAGACAAAAAGGAAAACAAGAATGAAGACAAGAAAGAAAAAAAGATAAAAGAAAAAATAATAATAAGAAAAAATAACAAATAAAATGATTGTTTGTTAATAATGTAATTGATTGTAGAAAGACAAAAATTTATATTTTTTAGACAATAATTTTATTGCGCCCGGGGGCCAAGTGCACGATTATATGGCCAAGTGCATAAATTGGGAATTGCGTGTTCATTGCGTCACTTTTGGGTCCCTTTCCTTCCACCAATTTTGTTTCCCTTTTCTGGGCTTGTAGTATCCCTGCCTTCCTTTGGCAGGATTCTAATGATAACCATTTCCCTTTCATGTCTTACTCTTATTTCCATTCCAAGGATTGGCATAGAAATAACACTCGGGGAGGTCATTCTTTGTATCGTTCGAGTATCACGTGTGAACAAAGGGTATTTAAAAGTATCATACAAATTAAAAATAATTCTTACTATAATTAGTAATATTTTCAAGAATATTCTCATTTCTATTCTTGTAATGAATTGTGAGCATCCTATATTAATGTAAATCATTTATAAAAATTATCTTCGAAGATTTTTTTGGACCCTATCTTTGTGCACACGTTGTTGCGTAATATTTGGAAGTGACCTCCCCGAGAAATAACAGCAGCCGTGAAAATAAGGAGATTTGGATATTAGAAATAAATTGTATCTTATGACTCAATTTTTCTATATAGAAGAGAAGAAATCATAAAGAGGCAAAGGGATTTCATATTTTTATCCCATATAAATATTTTTCTACTATTTTTTTAAGTGGGAAGTATTTCAAACCTCTTAGGGCCGCTTCACACTATGGCTGAAGGTCATGCGGCCGTCAATTTCCACCAATTGGATTGTAAGAGACGAAGCGTTTGGCCTCTCAACACTTCATATTAGAGTCCAAAGTCCAAAGGCCGTTGCCCTCTAAAATGCTTACATGGCAATTCTTTTTTTTACCAAGGTGACAATTTTTTGAAAGGAAGTTTGGGTTGAACGGGAGTGGAAAATCCAAACTATGGTCAAGAGGCCGTCGATTTCTTTTCATAAAAAATAAGAACTATATTTTATTGCCTATTTTCAGTAGATTTTTTTGGACTCTCAATAAAGTTTGGCCACTCAAGTCCACAACCTCTTGACTTGGACTACCCATCTTAAACTTATACTAGAATTAATCTATCCAAAGTCAATCTAAGGGCTGACCCATCATTCTACCCAAAATAAAGAAAAAATATAAGAAGTTGATCGGTCAACACTAATCTCCTAAAAATGATTTATGGTCACAGTCTTAACTGTTTCAATGTCAATCACTACAAGGGCTTGGTTGTTCTAATTGACAGAAAATTGACAGGAAACTGTCAACTGTCACTACTAGAGAGTGCGTAAAAACCAAGACAAAACCAACACACATCTGTTGAAACCAACAGAGAATGAGTTTAACGTTGCAAACATTTAGTCATCTGCACAGAACCAACAAGTTCCTGTTGATTTCTGTTGGAACCAACAAGTTCCTGTTGCTTTTCCTCTTGGAACCAACAAGTTCCTGTTGATTCACTACTAGAGAGTGCGTCAAAACAAGACAGAACCAAGACAGATTTTGTCGAAAAAAGAAAATTCAAAAAAATTTGAAATTTTTCCTAGATACAGAAAAATCCCTGCATATAATACTGCAAAAAAAAAAATTTGAAAAAAAAGTTTTTTTTACATCGTTAAAAATATTCAAAGACTGCTGGGAAAAAAAAAACAGCTCCAGCCTTCAAGATTTTGTCGAAAAAAAAAAAATTCAAAAAAATTTGAAATTTTTCCTAGATACAGAAAAATCCCTGCATATAATACTGCAAAAACAAATTTTGAAAAAAAAGTTTTTTTTACAGCGTTAAAAATATTCAAAGACTGCTGGGAAAAAAAAACAGCTCCAGCCTTCAAGATTATGTCCAAAAAAAAAAAAAATTCAAAAAAATCTGAATTTTTTTGTACATACAGAAAAATCCCTGTATGAAATAGTGCAAAAAATAAAATTGAAAAAAAAAGCTTTTTGTACATGGCAAACGAATCGGCAATGGTTAAGTTCTCTTATAATTAACAAGATAATTCTCATACTTGCATGAGCGTGTGTATGTGGTGTGGTGGTTTAGTAAGTGGTTGGGGTTTA
Source organism: Pohlia nutans (assembly GCA_022496805.1). Taxonomy (NCBI): domain Eukaryota; kingdom Viridiplantae; phylum Streptophyta; class Bryopsida; order Bryales; family Mniaceae; genus Pohlia; species Pohlia nutans. Next base: position 7,605,150 of record CM040102.1, read on the forward strand.
GAAGGTCTTGTGTTCGAATCCGGCCGTTGGCAATTGGTCTTCGGTTAGCCATGGTGGGCCCTACGGTGGTGGGTCGGGGTTCTTGGCCGTGGTAGTCAAATTTTTTTCCGGGCAGCCCAAAATTTCCGGGCAGCTACTTTTCCTCGGGCAGGCCAAAAAAAATGAATGCTAGATTAGAAACTTTCTTTATCTGTATACTTGGACATTGAAGCAACACCGAACCAAGACATTTCTGTTGATTGTGATCCGGAATCAACTGTTCCTAACCCGCACACGAACCAGCAGAATTTCTGTTGATTTTCTCTTACACCGGAACCCCATTTCTCTAGTAGTGTGTCCTCTCAATTATACGCCTTGATTCGGTCACTTATTTGACAGAGTTTTGTCAACTATGTTGTCATCTAGGACATGAATACACGTCGGATAGTCGAGCGTGGACCGTCTCTGCCACGCTGGATATACCATTGCCTTGTTAGCATTTACCTACGTCAATCAGTAGTTTTGAGCCTTAGTAAGTTCTTCGGTAAATTTCCACGAAACTTCGTGCACTGGGTAACTTTGTAGATTCATCGGAAGTTAACTACGTGACTGCTCCTTGATTTGTGGTGAACTGGGAGTTTAAATCTCCTTACGTTTAGGAGTGGGGTTGACTGTGATCCAGTGCGGCCAGTACAAGTGGACGTCAGAACTGAGCTCGCCTATTTTCGTGCTCTTCGACATTCATCAAGGTGTCTGCACGTGGAATTCTATTAACCAGTAACATTGCTTTGCTGGTTTAGGGTTTCATGGTTATCAAATCAAATGCAAATGTCAAAATTGTTTTTTTAATTTTATCCTAATCACATTGCAGTATTACAGATGTTTGAATCGTTTTGTACTCGAGCATACTGTGCGCCTCACAGTATAACAATGTCCTCATACGTTATCAAGCACCGTTCCGTATGATATGTATTTTCTAACCCGCTATGCACAGACATGGAATTCCTCTTCTATGAGGCATAGTCCGTTCATTATATATACTAAGGCCTCTGATTCCATCACCATTACAAAATGTTGCATTGTTTCAAAATATCTGCAGCAACTCTCATCTGTTGATGTTCATAGATGATTGTCTTAAACTACAACCCACAAACGGACAAATCATTTAATACTGCTTTGCTTTCTTCTTTATGCGTCCAGTTTTTTTCATGGGTTGACTGCTCCCTGCTTCAGCAACAACCTGCTTACACTGCGAAAACGATTGCATGCACACTTAACCATACTCTATTCCATAAACACATGCAGATTATGGACAACTACATTGAGAATAAACACAATATAGTGGACTTCAACTTGTGCATCGTGAGATCGATGCCATCACATTGCCTCAACATGACACTACTCAGAACTTCCTCAAAACTGTACATGACTTAGCAAGTCATAATTCTGACACATTTCTATTTCTGCAGTCCATGACTATAACGGTACTACTTCTAATGACACTACGTAGTGAGACCATTTGATTGATAATCCCCAATAGTCCATACCCCTCTCACATTACCTATTGTCTCCTTATCTGACACACCTGATTTGAGGGAGCGGTTTTATGCACTGGTCCTCGTTGCACGGCACGTTCCTGCCAATATAAGGCATGTTAATGAAGTGCTCGATTCTGGTTACAATACTATAGAGGGATTTCTAACTTTCACACACTGTACAGTTCAAGTTCGTGGTTGCTCAATGAGAATTTCAATATTGCATATCATACACACGTAGATGTTGTGCGTTACGTTGTCTGCACTCTTCCATGCACTACAGTAATACAAACAGAAGACACCATTGCTTTCAATTTTCGAACTCACCTGCATGCTGTTCATTTGTTGTGGTCCTCGCTCTGATCCAACACGTGGACACTGAAATCATAGAGAACACTGTGATAAGGACCGGCTTTTTCATGTAGACGGCACATCTAATTTGCTCTAATATATGATACAACTTTTATTCACAACCACAATCATTCTGTCATACTATAACCAAGTGAGTTCATCAAGAGCTCGGAGTACTTACTTCCATGCCTGTTGTATTCTCTGCTCCTGCTCCGTGGTCCACGCCATCTGCACCTACACTTGGGCCTGTCTGGAATTGCGGTGTCACCTGTGCTACTTGTACTTCACCAGTGCTTTGGCGGCTTTCTAGATCTGCTATTCTTTGCATTAGTTGTAGTACAAAGGGGTTACGTGCAAGTTCCTCTGCTGACATAATATGTTCAGTCCCTGAGTCGGTTTTTCCAGTTTCAGGTCTTGCTTCACTTCCCATTTCGTTTGGCATTTGAACTTGGGAATTTGATGCTGCAGGAGCATGGGACACCTCTTCAGCGTCATCCTCGTACACATTGCCAAACCCGTCGGTTATGCGTGCCACCTCAAATGAGGCAGTCGAAGCTATTTCATTCTCGTGCATAATATCGTCGTCTTTCTTCTGTCGCTTTGAGCGACCACCATATCCCTTGTTCCTGGCCATTTCAAAACATAATTCGTGTGGCTCAGGAGATCGTCTGAAACGCTTCCTTAATCTCTCACGCACCCCCACCTCTCCGGACGGACCTATTCGTCCAAAATTAACACGGCTGGCATTAGCTTTGCTGCAATTCAAGGCCTTCTGTTGCGTTGCTGGACTCTCCAGCTCCTTCCTCAGTGACCGCCACGTACGATCTAAGACATCCTCAGGTTTTGGTTCCTCTCTACGGATTTTTTTCCATAATTCCGCACGCCTCAAAGATACTCCACGGGCTATAACCTCTTTCACCCACTACCGGAGATGGGTACTTTTATGACTGGGAGAATATGACTGGGGATGACAGGCGACTGTCGGCTGTCACATTCTGCGAGGGAAAAATTCTCGGCGGAAGCTAAATTAGACAATGTGACTGGTAGTCATATTTTGCAGTCATATTTGCCACGTGTACCGTATAAAGTGGGTGGGAGGGACGTATATCTTCGTAGGGAACGAGAGGGAACGAGTGGGAACGTTCCTGGGGGACGCACAGTCATATTTGGACGTCACTTTTTGCTCCTAGTCATATTTTGCAGTCACATTTTTCCCTATAGTCGTATTTTTTTTTTTTTGGGCTGCCCATGATTATAAACACTGCCCGAGACAGTTTACATGTATATTGGCCCTCTCAATCACTGTATAGTATGAGAATTTAAGGTATTAATTTTATAGGGAGAATTTGTGTCCAAAATTGAGTAGTTTTTCATTTGTTTAGGGTAATTAGGAATTGGCCATCGGCATTATTTTAATAATTGATTAGTAAATTATCTATTCACGCAATTCCATGGTAGAGCGGTTTAGGGTGGAGGTGGGGTTTTACATTGAGAAGGAATGTGTGGCAGAATTATTACGGGTTTTATAATTGTGTCCGTGCCTGTATGTAGTAGTTTAGGGCAACTAACGTGAGAAGTCTGAAACTTATCGGTTTGGGAGGTTGAAGTGAATGTGTGGTGCATGGCCAAGACTTGATGGTGCTAATTACACAATTTCATGTGAATATATGTATATATATTTATATATAGATCGGTCCAGCGGGTAGACTGTTCACAACTGTATGTGAATGAATAAAGACTCGGTCAATCCTGCTCTGAGTCGCAATAATCTAAATCATCTACCGATGTGTCATCTTGTCCGAGGCGTTCTAATGCTTTAGCCACCACCTCCGGAGCTACTTCCACTGCGTTGTTTAAAATAGGTGTTTGGGGTATGAGATCCGAATCCAAGCCTGTGGCTTCAAGTCTGGGAAAATCACTTGCTCTCCCCAAGGATATGCACCGTACTTCATCCGTGAGTTGGTGGTTCGAGAATGTCCGAACTCCAACGAGGGATTAACGGAAAATGACGCAAAACTTTGACCGGTACCGATTTGGAGTTGTCTACGTACCGGGATTTGTGGCATATTGGGCACTCCGTCGCATCCTCCAATTCTTTCCGAAATAAACAACACCCATCTCTACACGCATGTATGATGTTGTAGGACAACCCCAATTTCATCAACAAACCCTTCGCTTCGTGGAAGGTTTTCGGAAGTGTGTTGCCCTTGGGCAGTATTGACTTGTGCAATAACTTCAACAACTCGTCCACAAAGCTGTTGGATACGCCAAAAGTGGTGCAACAATTAAGTACCATGAGGATAGAGGCGAGACGGTTGGATGAGCTCCCTGCATAAAGCGGAGTCCTTGCTTCGCGTAAAAGGACATCCAGTACTATGCCACTTGGGTCCTTGATGTTCATCGTTGTCCCGCTTGACTCCATAGGGTCGTTATTGTCCTCTATTCCGTTTTTGCTACCTTCATCGTGACTTGGTGTGAAGGCATCGTCCCAGACCGGGGCCATTTCATTGAACTCCACATCAAATCCATCATGCATGGAAGGGTTGGTATCGCTCCCTCCTAAGTTCACGTTGTCATACTTGTTGAAGCACTCTGCCACCATGCGTAACACATCTACTTCTCCGGCTTCTTCGCTGTCAATGCTAGGACTGGACGGGGGCTCACTACCTTGCCCACTGCTTGGTGCACTAGGGGTCAAGTTCAAGGGGTTGTACTCGTCCTGTAGTTCCAAGGACAACACATTGGATGTCACATTCCAAAGTCTGATGATAAGCTACATAATGCATGCGGTTCCTAGTTCGGAGGGCTCCTTGTTATTGCATCCACCTGCGCCGGGGAGTGTGTTGATGTTGTTTTAGTCTTGTCCACGCATTGAGGGTCACATCGAATACATGATACGCAACATATGACTAGCTGGCATTCTATTACAGTGTTAAGTAGTGACTAACTGTAGTCACTTTGGGAAAACGTGACTGACAGTTGTCACATTACAGTGGTAAGCACAGACTGTCTGTGGTCATTTTAGATGATAAGTATACGTTTACAGTTTGCAGTGCAGTGATAAGAAGTGACTGTCTGTAGTCATTTTGGGAAAATTCAAGATAGACACTATACATATTACAGAGACAGTCTCAGACTATCTTCCTGCCGTTTGGGCATATAGTAATTTACCGTACACTACTCGGATTTAGAGGGTAATGCGCATAGAGTTCTTCTCCGGCAACAATGTCCCTTGTTGCTATGCTAATTACATATCCCCATTCCTCGTGGTTCCACGGTTTAGGCACCATGCGATACTCCCACATGACATTGCCTATTTCGGAGCGCCCGGCGGAACTATTAATGAATCCAGCGACATTTCCTTTCTCTACATCTCCGTCGATATACAGGTCCGACTCTGCGCGCATTACATACGATTTCATTCGGGATTGTGCCTTGCTCAAAATTTTGAATTCCGCCGAGGTGTACTGCGCTCCTACAAAAGGAAGCAGTTCTTCACCCTCTTTGGCTGGTTGCATTGCAAAGAGACCCCAACCCATGAAGCGGTATTTAGACACTTTCACTTGCCATTCCCTTTTCCAAAATACGAATGGAGTTAGCTTTGGTATGGGCCCGTCGCACCATTGTCCATCATACACGTCTGACTGCCACTTCTGCAATCGAGAAATTTGCGCGGATGTCGCCGTGGGTCTGGCGCTCTGGGAGGATTGTGGTTGGCTTAGAAACTTGGTCAGCGATGTCAAACTTGCGGCTCTTACTAAGGGTCTCCATCGGGCCTACATAATTCATTAACACATATTTTTTTAAACCAAATCACTGTACGTAGAACCACGTCGCTTTGCTTACTGAGGACTGGGTACGCAGTTGAAATCATAGGTCTCATCACTTACCAATATTGAAGCTGTGAAAACCGGGTCCCTTCTTCTAGTGCGAAGATGCTTCCGAATCGTCGCTCGGTCGAGGACTTTTCCTCCAGCACATTCCATGCATGGGCAGGGGTACTTCATGAATTGCATGGAGTCTGCTTGGATCTCTTCATCTTGCCATAATTGGAGATGATTCAAGCGCTCCTACAGTCCTTCTTCCATCCTACGGAAAAATACAGTAGAGAGTCATTCAAGACTACAAAGTCACTGTGCATGACTAGAGGGCGTTATGACGATGACTCCAGAGTGTTATATAACTCCAGAGTGTCACATAAATCACTTCACTAAGTCATTTTAGGAATTTTTTTGTTTGCTCCCTTCCTTGTTTTATATAAGAATCGATTGAATAAAATTGGTGGTATGCACGACGTTTGGAACTGGGAGTCGCTATTTCTATGTCTATTGTCACTTTAATTTCATTTAAATTATGCAGTCATGATGTACCAAACTATTTCGTATGGAAATCATTCACTACATGAGTAGACAGAACCAATGGTGAAGAAGTAACACATCAGTGATATTCCTGAGGCATCTCTGCTAATGCAAAAGTGAATGAAAAACTTATCCACCAACCCAAGTTCATATTCTTGCACTCCTTCCATACACCCCCCCTTATGCGCAATTACACAGAAGTGGTCTATATAACATTCATATGATATGAATTGTACTTAGTAAATATGTAGAATACCATTGTCAACTTATGACTCATTAATGTCTGCTCTATGCTTTACTATGAATCACCGACATGTAGCCCTATCCCGGTGAAATGACTATATGCGCCTCAAGTCTCTAAAACAATGTACGTTTGTATCATTGGAGTGTGTACTATCTTGTTCCACGGAGCTGTCATCTTCTTCTTCAATACTACAACTTCCTTCATATGAGGTTTTCAATATACGTCAGTGCTATCTGATCGTGTGTCTTCTCGGGAGGTTCACAGAAGCAGAACTCTGGAGGGAATATGGCAGAAGATTTGGGCTCATGGTGACATGCCAAGCGTTTTTTTCTAATTCTGCCGTCCAAAGACAGCCCGTGCCGAGGGGAAGGAAGCCTACAATTAATTGCAGTTAGAATTCCGAACCCAACGAAGTACTATACATCTAAGACATTTGCTGTCTTCGCAAATGTGTAAATGATTTCCACACATGTACATTCGGGTGACGAATGTCCATGATGTGAACCTATACAAGCAATTCTGGACCTCAAGAGTCCTACTGGAATCTGCAGACATTTTTTGGTATGATGTGAAATTGCCAAAGAGGTGCGTAGCTGGAACCTGTCAATCGCATACACTTTGATGTCGGAAGTCAATTCGTCCTGTTAACACAACTGATGACAGATGTGACGTCCACCGTGTACGTTAGAGTAAAGGGTTACCTGCATGCTCACATGAAGCGTAGAGTGTCACATATATATTGTGAAGCATAATCGGCAACAAGGACACATTTTTCCATTTGACAAGAGACTTTACTTGGACTTATCTTTCATAGTTCTTTTTAGATCAGCTAGCGTGTAGGAATGGTTAATTCAGGTGTGCTGGTTCATCAATTTGCTTACATTTTGGTTCTTCAAGTAGGTGCAGGCAGTTATTATACCCTATTACTGGTGCACTCTTCTTTACTCAGATAAAGACCAATTAATACGACTTTTGTGCACACCATTTGGGTGTCAAGGTCTACAACTTTCAAGAGAGAGTTATACTGAACTACAGAGTCATATAGATGACTATAGGGCGTCATCTATATGACTGGAGAGTGTTGTATAACTCTCGGGTGTCACATACATGACCCTGCTCAGTCGTCTTTGTGTCGCGCGGCTTGGTCAACGGAGATACACGTGGCACCAATTGACCAAGCGACCATCGCTCAAGCAATATTCACGGCGTCCTACAGAGATTTGCAGAGTTCTCAAGCACCGTTGTCGATGGCGCGTTCACCCCACGCGTACGAGCGCATGAGGAGCAGTCTCATCGAAGAGAACAACGGAGCTTTGAAGAGTTTGGGGTTGCCGTCGCTTTCAAAACAAACCTTCAAGAAGCCAAAAGACAAGAGGTGAATGATTACCTCTTCAAAGTGAAGTGCGTGTTGTGACGTCCTTGAATTTCTGAATTGCGCTTAGAATTGTTGGCTTCTAGAAAAAACGCGTTAGGGTTTGGAGTAGATGCGGAGGGAGATAGTTGCAGAGCACAAGGTTTCGAGCTTGCCTTGCGCTTGCCTAGGGTTTCGAGCTTGCCTTGCACTTGCCTAGGGTTTCAAGTTTGCCTTGCGCTTGCCTAGGGTTTCGAGCTTGTCTAGGGTTTCGAGCTTGACTAGGGTTTCGAGCTTGCCTTGCCCGCCAGCGCTTCGACCTTGCCGAATCCGCTTCACAAATCAGGTTGCCAAATCCGCTTCGAGCTTGCCAAAACTCCTGGCTTCGAGCTTGCCGAAACTCCTTGCCGAAACTCCCTGCCGAAACTCCTAGTTCGACAAACGCAGAGGAAGCTCCTAACCGACTCCGAGTGTGGCGACAAGGATGACGGTGAGGACGAATGCGTGGAGGAGCCGTTGAAGACGACACGAAGAAAGGCAAGAATTTCATCTCCAATTTGAAACCGCAATTTTTACTTATTTTTGGAATGCATAGAAGTATTTATTTTTTGCCTTAGACCAAGCTATTTTCCATACGCCTGTAAATGTTATGTTTGGAATCTCTATAGAGTCTCGAAGTTTTCCATCTCTTTTAGACTGTCGCTAAGTTAATTAAAAGTTTGTGGTGCAATTCTTGTATGAAAAATGAAACGGCTAAGAGATGATCAGTTTTAATGCTTTTTGCAAATGGGAGGCAAAACTTTTTCTGGCTTTGACCTTTGATGTTTCTTAGAACTCGATTCTGTTTTGAAGATATGTGATTATAAGTATACTGCAGCCAAGTGGATTGTAGTTCTTCTCGTTCCAGGTACTCTGACTTGAACTCAAGAGAAAGTGATTGTGTCTCTATCTCCCGCGTTAAATGCTTGTGAAAGATCAATCTCCAAGTAATCTTGCAATTGTGCATACGGCATTCGCTTGAACTAACAGCTTGAAGTCAATTATCGTCACCAGGTTGAAATTACAACCAGATGGATTCCTTTAGTTTCCTTTTTGAGCTTAATGCTGGGGTTGTTACAGAAACATAGTTTTCTTATTCATTTTTTCTCACTAATGGACGGTTTTGCAGGCGATGTCGATGACATGAAGGCCACTCTCAGGGTTTTGCTCCAAGAGGTCCGCACACTAAAACCGCCCATGACACCACACGAATCGTCGGAGGTGGAGAACACGGGGTTGGAGGAGTCCCACCCGCCAGTTGTGGCTCCACCGGCAATAGCGCCGGCAGTCGTGGACCCAGTGTGGCCAAAGGAGGTCCACCTGACAAACGAGGAGGTACCACACGCATCGTGACCCCGAGTAGTCATAAATGAGCCATCGCATACTCATTGTATACTCATGACTTGCAATGCTTCATATTACCGCAGATTTTCCTTCTCGTATCAATTCCTTCATTGTTGACAACTTCAATTAGTGCAAGTAATAGAAATCCACAAAATTCCTTTTCTGGTGTGTCCAAAGAGATCACATAGATTTAATTTATAGTGATCCTATTTACGCCACTTATTACTAGTAATTTACAAATCAAAGTTTTAAATGTGCTTACTCATGACTAGTGGATTTCTGACTTCCCTTTACCGTGTGGCACCAGGGGACCACGAACTTGGTGAAGCCCGGTGGCGTACGATCCGGTTGTAGATCGCTTGGGTGCTGCTCTCAACAGCATCACCAAGTGGCCCGTTGCCGCACTGGAGGCAGCCTAAATGCCGCGACTGCGAAAGAGAAGGTGACATATAAACGATCTTCTGATGTTTGATGTAGCACGCAATGCTGATGAATTCCCTGAATGTCACAGGGTTAAGTAATGTACGCAGTCTGCCATGTCACAGTGATCAGTAATAAGCATAGTGAAAATGTCACACGGTTCAGTCAAGTATACCTGGGAAGGTCACAGGGACTAGTCATGATACAAATGAATGTAACAGATAATAGTCATAATTGCGCAGCATCCGTATTAAGGGGTCCTCTACTGAATTAATGAGGTTTGCGCAAAAAAGTTGGATAACCCACTTGTCATTGTGGTGGTGCACACAGGATGACCGAAGAAAATCACAAGGAGCCAGCAGCAAGAAGTAAATGGGAAGCACGAGATGATGGATGTTGGATGTATATAATGGTGAAGAATAAGAGTGGGTTAGCTAGATAGCAACTCCCTCTAAGACATTATCGAGTTTTGGTTTTGTATTGAGTCTTTCACTACTAAATACAAGTGAACATGTTGCATTTCCCTTCTCAGACGTAAGCGTCTTCCATTGAATTCCACGTATAACACGCAATTCGCTATTTATGCACTTAGTCAAGTGCGTTCATTTCATGAGCAAATCTTGCTTAAAATTTTTTGTGTAAAAATTTCTCTAAAAAACAACCATTTTTGTCGTTCTACAATTACTTTCATTGTAAACAAACAATTATTTAATTTATTTTTTATTCTTATCTTTATCTTTTATCTTTATCTTTTATTTTATTTTTTCTTTTATCTTTTCTTTATCTTGTTTCATTTATCTTATTTCTTTCTTGTCTTCAATTTATTTTCCTTCTTGTCTTCCTTCTTGTCTTCTTATTTTTCTTCTATTTTTTTTCATCCCTCTTGTGGCAGCCGCAAATCCTTCGCCCGCACCAAAGACAAAAAAAGAAAAAGAAAGAAAAAAAAACCTTTTTTTTTTTTTTTTTTTTTTGGAGGTCGTCTTCTTTTTTGTTTGGGGCTCATGAACCCTAAAAATAGAAATTTAAAAAAAAAAAAATTTAGGGTTCAGCCGCCGGCGGCTGAACCCTAAACGGCGGAGGATGCACAAAAAAAAAAAAAAAAAACAAAGAAGTTTTTTTTAATTTTTTAATTTTTTAATTTTTTATATTTTTAGTCTCCTGTGGGCTAGAGGGTGCGCGGCCGCGCACCCTTTGCCTCATTTTCTCCTCTCCTCCTCTCCTCCTCTTCTTCTCTCTCCCTCTTCTTCTCTCTACCTCTTCTTCTCTCTCCCTCTTCTTCTCTCTCCCCTATATATATGAGGAGAGGGGAGAGAGAAGAAGAGGGAGAGAGGGAGAGAAGATGCACAAAAAAAAGAAAAAAAAAAAAGTTTTGTTTTTTTGTTTGTTTTTTTCTATTTTTAGTCTGCTGTGGGCTAGAGGGTGCGCGGCCGCGCACCTTTTGCCTCATTTTCTCCTCTCCTCCTCTCCTCCTCTCCCTCTCTCCCTCTCTCCCTCTTCTTCTCTCTCCCTCTTCTTCTCCCTCCCTCTTCTTCTCTCTCCCCTCTCCTCATATATATAGGGGAGAGAGAAGAAGAGGGAGAGAGAAGAAGAGGGAGAGAGAAGAAGAGGGAGAGAGGGAGAGAGAAGAAGAGGGAGAGAGGGAGAGAGGGAGAGGAAGAGAGGAGGAGAGGAGAAAATGAGGCAAAGGGTGTGCTGCCGCGCACCCTCTAGCCCACAACAGACTAAAAATAGATTTTATTTATTTATTTTTTTTTTTTTGTGCATCCTCCGCCATTTAGGGTTCAGCCGCCGGCGGCTGAACCCTAAATTTTATTTTATTTTTTCTTTTTTTGTCTTTGGTGCGGGCGAAGGATTTGCGGTTGCCACAAGAGGAATGAAAAAAAATAGAAGAAAAAGAAGAAGACAAGAAGGAAGACAAGAAGGAAAATAAATTGAAGACAAGAAAGAAATAAGATAAATGAAACAAGATAAAGAAAAGATAAAAGAAAAAAGAAAATAAAAGATAAAGATAAAAGATAAAGATAAGAATAAAAAATAAATTAAATAATTGTTTGTTTACAATGAAAGTAATTGTAGAACGACAAAAATGGTTGTTTTTTAGAGAAATTTTTACGACAATATTCTTAATGCTTCCGGGGACCAAGTGCATGATTATATGGCCAAGTTCGTAAATAGCGAATTGCGTGTTGTATGTGTCTTCTATTGTATGTTTCAGATACATAATAGTAATGTAACTCTCAGTAAGCGAAAATATCACTGTGTGCACTAATATGGCCACATACATGGCAACAACATTATGACTACCGCGAGTCATATATTGATCTCACTCCGACCGATACTGTGACTGAAACCAGTCGTATATCCTTTGCACTCTTGTCAAACACTACTGGAGGTCTTGAACACACGACTGGCTACAGTCATAGCGACCGCTCAAACACGACTGTACACAGTCATAATCCACGAAAGCCTAAAACATCACTACCAATCGAATTCCACGTCAGCAACATTATGACCAAAACTGTGACTCCACAGAGTCACATTCCACGTTAGTCGAACAATGACAGTATTCACATTCCATGTGGAAGTGCCACGTCAGCAAAAATATAACTCCACAGAGTCACATTCCACGTCAGCAGAAAATATGACTACGCAGAGTCACGTGCCACGTCGGATGCCACGTCGGATGCCACGTCAGCAAAAATATGACTCGCCCAAGTCACATGCCACGTCGGATTTTGGCCTCAGCTGCGCGGGCAGACCTCCAAAAGTCAAGGACTTGGGGCCGGCCAAGATGGCGGCTGGAATGCTGATGTGGCACGTACATGGCGCCCAAGTATACGCTTTAAGGCGTATTTATTCATATGACTAGGTGTCCGAAGCGACTCGGCGGTAACTACGGCATCCAGTCATGCTCCGCGTCACATTCCACATCAGCAAAAAATATGACGCGCAGTCACAGACCCGATTTTATGACTGCGCGCAGTCATAAACGCAGTCATTCTCCCAGTCATAAAAGTACCCATCTTCGGTAGTGACCGCCTCGAATTTTATAGGTTCACTGTACTCCCATGTATGTTGAATCCAATCAGCAATCTCCATGACAACATTCTGAGGTTGGTATTTTATCTGGCCTATTGCTGGGTCCAGTTTCCTTGACAGCAGCATGACCTCTTTCCGCCAATTGCCCACTCCAGCGCCGTATGGTTTCTTGGTGTACTCATCCACTAGCAAGTAGTTCCGAGGCTTCCCTTCCCAACGCCTCCTCTCCCCTTTTCTTTCTCTAGCCACCTTTGCTCGTCTCCTCTCTTTCCTTTTTTCTGCTTCAGTTTCACAATACATGTCGTCTGGCACGAACTCATCTCTTGGTTCATTGTCATCATCTTGTACTTCCTCCACTGGTTCTTCGTAATTCCCGTCGCTGTCATCGTCACTGGAACCTTCATTCTCTTCATTCTCTGAGTTGTAGAATGAGTATGTTTGTGGTCGTTCTTCTCGTGATCTATGGGACATGCGCACTCTTGATCCTTGATGCTCTTCTGGCAATTTCCCATGTACCTGAAGTGCAGTTGTAAATTATGAATACTACAAGTCTGCACAATGCAAGACCTACAATCACCTAAGCGCATTATTTCAAGTCTTCCCCTACTTACTCCTTCACATGGACAAAAATATTCCAATGACTTTGCAAGTGCAATACTATTGTACTCCAAGAAATACTGCGAGAGAGTGCCACATTCATTCCACAGTAAAGAATTAGGAAACAATTTGATGAATGCGAGCGGCAGACGGCGTAGATGGTGATCCTTGATGAGCACGCGCAAACGGCGCAGATGATGGACTTCCAGATGTTCCATATGCTGGAGTACGCTGCTGTCCTGCAATTTGTACATGACGCGGAGTAGGCGGTTCATGACGTCTTACTCCTTCCATACTGTCGACGATGTTAGTATTTTGTTGCAATGCTGGATTCCTCCCTAACTCCACTTCCCTGGCCACCGTGCGTGCTGTCGTTGTGGCCCCGGCTGTTGATAGAGAGCCCATTCCAGTTTCCACCCTCTGCTGCCTTTCCAAGGACCTTTCAGTAAATCGCGGTACTTGTCGGTGATGAGGACTCTGTCCCCTCGCAAGTCCTGGCAGCACAACAAAACAATTCCCTCTTTAACTTTCTGCCTCTCAAATTAACTATTAGTGCCTAAGTCTCCTAATTTCCTCCAGTGCAACCGTACCGTGTGTTTTTTCACATAATCCTCATCAACCGGGACTCAATAATACCTTTAGTCACATACAAAGTTCAATAGTCCACTCCTTTGAATTACATATTCCAATAGAAATTGCAAGCACAGCATGATAGTGTGGACAACACTTGTAATGGGAGTGTACTCGTATAAGATGTACTAAAATGGTCCAAGGTTAAACTTGGACAAATGAATATGCTCATAATCAACCCACTCTGAAAATCAATATATAGTGCACTTACTCTTCATATATTGTAGCTTTATTTTCTGCAACCACGTTATGCAATATACTTTTAAAGGCTGGCTTCTGCTCCTTCAGCATTACATAAAGAATATAACAATTCACACTCAAAGCAATAGTCACTGACATGTGTACCCCCATGTAATAAATAAGTTAAAATACTCTGTCAAACTGTAAGAATCCACATCAGAATGCCTCCAAATTATACTAATTTTTTGTCCCATTATTGCTTACAAAATTACAATCCATTCTGTCTATTTCGTTCAAAACAGTTCTGATAAACTAAATATGCTATTATAAAAGTAATTCATTCATAGTGTATACTCTCTTACCTTGTGGTGCTCTTCTCTGTGGTGATCCTTCAGTCCCGTCTTCTTCTGTTGGTGAATCAGTTTGATGAAGGACTGAATGCTGTCGAGGCATTCCACATTTCTCAACTGCAGGTACCCTCTCTCCTGCTATCTCTGTTTGACCATCGGAAACTGATGTTATGTTTTGGCCTCTTCTTCCTGTACTCTCCACTTGTCGAGGTGGTCTGAATCTTGGTGGTACAGGTGAATTCTGGATATTTGCAAGATTAGGTGATGACGTCCTACGTCCGCTTTCACTGTCAAATGTAGGAGTGCTTGTACCTTGGTCTTCTTCTTCGATTTCAGGCCTCTGAATAGACGCTACAAGTGATGACAACAGGGACTTCTGTCTTGTTGTGGGTCTGTTCTTCCTAACTCGGGAAGAAGTATCAGGACCATCAAAATCTCTTATTCCTCCCTTTGATGGCACGGGGTCGTCCTTCCATTGCACAAATTTTTCTTTGCCTCTCTCTGAACGCACGGTTCGACCCATCCCCTGCAACAATTGTCAGAGTAAATTGCCATTGCTATTGTTTTTTAGAAATACGTTCATTTCCTATAGTGTAGGACATTGTCTTTAGTACAACGTGTCATGCGTCTTTTCTAAGTTGGATTTGTTAAGATCTTGATTGGAATAATGAATAGCATCAGAAAATATGTTACATTGGCAATATGTACAACATATATGAGAACATTAGTAGCGTCCAGGTTTTTTAAGCTGACAAACGAAAACCCCCAACTCTATGAACTGCAGGTGTCACATGATTCCCAAATTCCCCCTAGTCATTCACTTCCTCAAACCAGAAACTCGGGAATAAGGCTATATTTACATCACCATCCCAGTCACCCTGCGCTCTGGAATGAAAATTACTACTTATGCATGCAGTGTAACTTCTGCTTGTATGTACTGCAACAATCTGCGCTACAGTCATGGTCTCCCTTTTCTAAATTGCACCTCCTGATTAAGCTCGATTACTTCTACCTCCGTGGGAATTTCTAAGAATACAAAACTGCTCTAATTTGCGGCTAATACGAATAGGTTCTTCACACTGTCTCTTTCATCTCTCATCGAAAAACTTAGAAGGCCAAAAAAAGAAAATCGGCCTTGCAGAACTCATCCACTACTCTGAATTCTTGCCTAAAAAGAGCTATAGAAATAACCATAACCATTCCTATTTCAATAAGTTTCCTTCAATCTAACAAAACCACAGTTATGATCCTGAGACCCCAATCCAATATTTTCCTAACGTATGACATACCCTAAGTCATCAGCGGCTTGATGTGCATAATTATGCACCAATGATATACATCACGACATGTAAAACATACAATTTGGTTTATTTGACATACATAGTGTTCTAGTAATGACTTCACCACTCTGGTAGACCCAATTCGTTTTTCGATGGCTCAACCACTCCACACTTACATACACATAAATAATTCAATCACCTCCCCAGTCACGATTCCAAAATGCATAACATCAATCAATATACATATTGTACACTCTGTATGCGGTTGTACTAAATCTGATTCTATTCCCCCTGATTTGTAAAAAAAATTAAAAATGAAGTACCCAAAATAACTTGGCCCAACAAACACTTAATAATATCTATTTCTATATTCCATCCATAACATCCATTCAGACCGCGGTTTATGCATTATATGTAACGAACATATTATCTACATGATGTTCTGCACCTCTTGTATGTTTTCTATAACATATTTCATTAATATAAGTATATTCAAAAACCACACACTTAATCCAATTTCTGCTGTGTAGAGAACATGTTCTTGGTGGCATAAACTTCTAAGAACCAAACACCGAAATTCAGATAAGAGGCAATTTCAGGCAAACAACTATTTGAATTATTCAAGCAAGCACCCTACTCCTCTCCAGCCCAACAACATATTCTGTCTGCGGAACACACAGGATTAAAGACAATGACAAATCTCTCTTAACGCTGACAAACTCATGAACGCTTCAGATGCCGTCCTCACCAAAACTTCTGACAATCATTCATGGCTAGCTAAGGCAGTGCTACTTGTTATGCTCATAAATTACTGAATCTTACCACACCGAATTCTCAGCAACTTCCACGTCATTCAAAAATGACAGAATGTCCCACAAAAAAATCTCCGTACCTCAGACGCGGAAGGTTCGGCTGCCGTACGTGTTGTCAATCCACAGTGCTCTCGGCCCTTTTCTTCCTGCGATAGCAACTTCCTATTTGACATGCAACTCCCCTTGTCACTGACGTAAGCAAATTGCCCAATATGACATGAAAATTACCCCACCATGTCATTGCCGTTATTACAATAGATATCATACTAGCCAAAACAATCTCATTCACTTAAAAATCAGGGTACAAAGCATTGCACAGACATGCACCTTTTGTCTGTGACTGTATAATTCCCCTGCAGCGCCAACACAACGTACATATTAGCCTTCACATAAATTGACATTCTCATTGTGTATGAGACAACATGTTTGACGTTCTCATCCAATCTTGAATACACACAGAGTTGCATCCCGGTCATAATGGACTCTTACCTGTAATATTGCAGTTATCAGAATCGGCATTCTACAATACCATTCAAACGACTCTTTCTAGGATATTTCATACATAAACTATACTTCTGTAGTAGTGCATTATTTTGAATTCCAATTTTCTAGAAATCATGCAATTGTGCCCTGTCAACTAATTAAGAATTCTTTAGAAGTGCCAATAAATTTCAGAAATGCAGAAGATAGTACAAAAAACAAAGCCTAAACCAAATCATTAAATACAAGAAGAATATACAATAAAAATTCATGCACTCCAAAGATAGAAATTGACCTCACTGGCAACATACCTCTGAGTTTGTCGCTGTAGAATAAGACGACTCGGAGCTAGTGTTGCCTTCCGGTTCCCACTCTGCTTCACCGTCGAGGGTGTCTCCTATGCAGTGGCTCTCGACCTCCTCTTCTAAGGACTGTTCGGAAGCACAATATTCAGAGTCATTAGAGTTTTCCTCTTCACTGGTGTCGGACCTAACGCCGGTGCCGTCTTCAGACTGGCCGATGTTGTAGTCTTCTCTGCTGCTAGCTGCTGTTTCAGTGCAACTAGAGCGCGTATTCTCAACCGACCTCTCGTCACTCCCGGAGCGTTCACTACTCTACTTCGAACACTGCAACGGAGTCTTAATTTCTCATGTTTGAAGTGCTGTCTCTGCTTCTAACAACGCTTTGGCGTTTTGCGCTGTATACCTGCACAGACAACATGTTCCTTAGAGCCATGACATTCTGAAGACAAGAAAAATCTATTATTGTCCAAAAATCGCCTAGCGCGCAGTCGTGGAATGCAAAAACAAGAGTAGCACTACCGAAGTACTGCACAGTTGAATGGAAATGAGAACAATCTCCTCAACCGTACTCAACCCTCGCCGTCACAGCTGTAGACAGCCACCACGCATAGAAAGTTGACAGGAGCCATGCACAAGCACAATGGAAATGACAAAAGCTGTGAAGTGAGGGGCACAGACTTGAAAGTTTGTGCCTCCACAATGCATGGCTGTTTTTCATCCAGAAAACCCTAGCACGATGAATACTGTCCATCTGATCTCCTCTCTCTCACCCGTCCCTATGTTCACTTGGAAATAGTCTATTTTTGTAAATCATCTTTTTCACAGTCCATGCACGTTTGTCGCAACTGGAAGCACGCATGGACAATAAGTCCGCAATGGCGATCGCGGCGGCATCGGTAGTACTGAAAAAGTTACTACACCTCATAGTTGTTAATTCTGCTCTACTGCTTTACCCGCACAATATGCGTACTACAGGTGCGATGACTACCTTAGGGAAGTACACGTTCACCAACATATCCGACATCAGCGGGATAGGTGAGTTACTTACAACCAATTCACGACACCAGTCTTTTGTCGTAGTAATTCATTGTTCTCCACAATTGTTCGGTATCGTCTTAACTCATAGTCCGGAACCTTCATACTCTGCTGGTTCTGCCTTCTGCTGGTTCATCGCCACTAGGCCGGAGTAAATTGCGCTCCCCTCCGACACGCTCGAATGCTTGGAACCCGCGGTTGTTGCTGCTACGAAGACAAATTCCACACAACCTGCGGCACTCTAGAAAACATCAATGGAGGACAACAACGGCGGTACCGTGCTTTTCTGAACGTGGGAGCGTTTACAAAGATTTCCTGAACTGACGAGGCGCCGTTGCGCGGACTGTGCGAAGCATAAACAATGCTTCGGAAGAAAGCGGTTCACGAAGATCACTCGGCAGACTCTGACGCAGATAGAAGGTGAGTTGCCCTCCCCCCTACTTTCTTGCAATTTCTGCTTGCAGCACACAAGCTGTTCCCGTTGCCCCTCGCCCTCAAGTTCGTTAGGTAGTGTCATAAATGAGTCCATAATGGGTTACTAAGATGTCACTTCCGAGAGAGATTGTCAATATCTCCTCACTCTAACACTATCTCTGCTAACACTAGTTTAGTGTCTCTGGTTTTCTTAAATCTGTATTGACAGCACCGAATGGAAGGCTTTGTTTTTCTTTAATACTTAGTGCCGCATACTTGGAGTACAGATAAGCCCATGCACAAAGTTTTGTCAAATTTGCTTCAACAGAATTCTACAATTCACTGACAAAGCAAATTACGTGTGCATCTGTGGTCATACCTCTAACTAAACCTCTGTCAATCATGACGGTTTAGGGTAGTTACAGGGCATTCAGTGCCTCTCATTTCCATGGATTCATACATCGCAACTACAGAGTCACTGAGATTATAAGTTATTCATAAAACCTCAGCTGTTAACCTCAGTAATTGAAACCTCAGCTGTTAACCGTAATGTCTAGTGGAAAATCATGCTGCCATGTCCACAGCCACATGCTCACTGCAGGAGCTGGACCGTATGATCACTTCATACAAGAGTCGAATTGGCAAACCATGGACACCTGAGATTGCACGAAAACGTAGAAAAAAGGATAAGATCAGAAAGATCCTTATAGAAATGCTTTTACGGTCGGATAAAATACTTTTACAGTCGAGAATATTAGAATAGAAGGCTCGCAAACTACAAGAACAGTCGCGCCTTCTATTAGAAGATGTTACTGATGACCTCCTAGCAGGCCCTTAGTAAAATTATAGAGTGTATTCTGTATTGCACAAATGCTTTGCATTGTCAATCATATGAGGAGTTGGGCCTTCTTTCCTAGTGATTATAAAGCCCAGGCTTATTTGTGTAACATTATGATATGCAATTTTACATGATTGTTAGTCTTTACGTCTGTAAACAATGAATGGTGACATATGTTTCTGTGATCATTTGCTCACAGGCGCGGTTGGTCAAGTGCAATATTCGTGAGGCACCAACACTGCTTTGGTATTTTTGCAACAGTTCAGGTATGTAGAGAAAAACACTTTGTCAATGTTCTCAATTGTTCTTCAATGTTAACTGTATACTTCTGCACTGTTACTTCATAGCATTTCTCGCTGCGATTACTACCCGGTATGAAGAATAGAATTGAATGATGGTTTACAATGCTATAGAGGATTAGTATAATCGAGGTTTAAGCGGGATGAAAAGATGGAGCTACAAATTGTATAGGTACAACATAAGTGGCTATGAGATTCTTGAAATAGACAGATTCCGTCGATTAATTTAGTAAAAAATGTAATGCAAATGGTGAACTGTGTAGAAGTATAGTGGTGAGGTAGATATTGGGATTTAGTAGTGTTGAAGTTCTGAAATAGCATCCATGGTAAATGTAGAAAGACGACACCTCTTTCAGTACATTTCTCTTTCGTGGTATTGTACCTGATAAGTATAGTTTTACAGAGTGTGATGGAATGTGCTTAATGACATATTTGTGTTGCAAAATGCAGAGTTGATGAGACTGAGCCTGTGACTATCCGACATGTATCCTCTTGAAAGCAAAACAGACAGCTCTGCTCAACTCCAAGAATTACTGAAAGTCCAATCCGCCAACGTAAATTCCGGAATCTGTATTTGCTTTACTTCTAGTCATTTTGTCGAGACCGTGCTTGTTCTCTTATTGATATAGTGACATTTATACCCCTGCTTTATGACTTTATCAGAATTGACTGATCAAAAATATACATGTCTGCAGTGTCTACTCTTTAGAAGATTACTGTATTTACGTTACTTTAATCTCACGAACGAAAGGTGTACTCCGTATTTTAAAACTAGTACACTTATCTAGGATATTGTGTGCTTCCTCAACATAGCAACCAATATGATTTTCTGTGCTCGTTATTTCCGTATGTTGTACAGGTATTTTCTTAGTCAAAGACTCTAGGCATTTGACATATCTCTACAGTACCTAATTACCATTGTTATGCAATATACCTTTCTAGTTTCACATGACAATATTGAATGTATTTGTGAATTGTACTACGCATTCCAGTTTTACGTACAAGTAATTTCTTGTATTCTAATATGAGTAAATCGCTTGCAGTGTAGGGTATTACATTGTTTTTGGCTTCATATGTGTGGTTTTTTTTTTTGACTACTGACCAAAATTCTTGTGATGCAAGCGCTGGGAAGGTAGAATTCAATAACTGCATAGAGTCTTTGCTTCGAAAGATAACAGTATGTTCGTACTTAATTCATTTCTATGCAATATACTATGTCCGCGCAGTTTAGTGACATGTTATGCAAAGGAAAGGTAGTTAGAATCTTAGAGATGTATTATAAATTAGACATACTTTTAATGAATTTCGTGTTTGCATGTCGACTGTATGATTGGATTTGTAGATAATATGAAACATTCTAATCGTTTCTTCTTCTAGACTGAACGAAGCTGTGTCACTCGAATGTTGTACTTACACTGGTCAGTGCCATGCAGAAGTAATATAGAGTGCTCTCTGAAAAATTTGGCCAGGAATTCGCACTTCACTCTTGAACCTTAAAAAGAGGTTAATGAAGGGACACTGTAACTCTGTCTTGCATGCAGTCAGATTAATATGTGCCAATGGTGTAGTACAACAGGTTTCTGTATAGTGAGAACCTGTTTTTCACCGTTGTGCAAGACAACGTGAAGTAGGTGGCCTACGTCATGGTTGTTGTCCTGGAAATATAAGTGCACAATATTCTTGTCTCTAAATTAAGGAAATTCCATATATTCTGCATGTTCATTTGAGAAAATAAGTACATCATATTCTATTTTGTAAGGTCATGGAACTTTAAATCTACTGTATTCTTCTTAATACAAAGTTTTGCATGTAGGTGCAGAATGAGGCCAACACGCCTGGGAGAAGCTTATCACATAGAAAGGGCTTTGGCGGCTCGACAAGGTATTGGACGCTATCCATGTGGATGCGAACGGTGCCATGGATTTAAAATAAAGTCAATTCAGATGGTTGAGACTCACCATCGAAAGTACGGACGGGACCCTGCACTCGCGGAGCCTCTTCTTGTAAGTTTTTTCAAACCCTGTTCATAAAGTACTTTAAACACATACATGTATATTTTTAGCTTTATATACAATTTCCATGACTTTTTTTCTTTTGTAGAGCAGACTAAACATCATTATCCTTCATTAAATTAGAGGATTAATGATCACTCTTATACATTATGCATGACAACGCTAAAGTCCCAACGATTACGTAACTAATGCAGAATTATTGATAGAACCCACCGATGCAATAATGAATAATATTGAATTCCAGGTTCCTGTTCTGTGTAACTTCTATGCAGTGACCACTGCTCACTTCACCAGGCGATCATTGGACACTTACGCACAGTAGGATCAGAAATTTCTAAATCTAACAAAGTAGATTACAAAATGTGAATAACAATCACGTACATTATAAGGGAATTCCAGTTCTTGACGATACAATATGTTATGTCAACTTTAATAAGTGTAAGCTGTGGTGCATGGTTTTTGCAGCGGAATCCCCATGCACGTGTCAATTGCAGAGAGCAGTACCCTGATGTCGAGAATCATGTACCGGTAGAACCAGACAGTCAAACAGAAGATGAGGAGGTATACCTCGAAGTTGGAGGCTTTGAGACTTTTGAAGCTGCACCTCCTAACACAAACATCAATTTTGAAGAAATGGCCCAGAACTACTTTGCACGAGGGGATGAAATTCACACAAACGGGAGAGAAGAGGAAGAAGAAGACGAAGTCATTGATTTCGAAGACCTGTCCTCAGAGGAGGATGAACCTGACGACACTCCAATACTTGAGGACATCCTTCGACAATCTTCTGAGCCTCTGTATCCAGGTTCAACCAACACCCGGTTACAATTTAGCATAATACTCATGTTGTTGTGCACACTATTTTCGATCAGCCATCACTGCTTAGACGAAATTCTTACTTTCCTAAAACATGATGTGTTGCCCCCAGAAAATAATTGTCCAAAATCTTCCTATGAAATGAAGGCAATGCTCATGAAACTAGGATTGTCCCACGAAACTATACATTACTGTGAATGTGGCAAAACCTTGTACTGGAAAGAAAATTCGCAGTTGCAGGAATGTCCCAAGTGCCATAAGTCCAGGTACATAGCTGGGTCCAATACAGTTCCTCTAAGAGTGCTACGTTATTTTTCTATCATTAAAAGATTAAGAAGAATGTTTAGATGTCCAGAATTGGCAAAGTATATACGTTGGTACAGTGCCAATCATTCAGAGGATAGTAAGATGAGATCTGTAGTAGATAGCAAACAGTGGAAATTCATTCAAGAGGAATTCCCAAGATTTAGCAGACACAATAGGAACATTAGGATGGGGCTAGCTTTAGACGGTGTCAATCCACATAGCCTACAGTCATCAAAACACTCAGTGTGGCCTGTTATGATAGTACTATATAATCTTCCACCCTATCTATTAACCAAGAGGTTCTTCATAAGTCTATGTTTGATTATACCTGGACCGAACTCTCCCTCTGAAGATACGATAGACGTATTCTTACAACCTCTTGTACACGAGCTCAAAAAGCTTTGGGTGGGAGTGAAAGCTGTGGACATGTCTGAGCCAGTAGGTCCTAATCGGATCTTCAAGTTACGTGGGATGCTCATGTGGACAATTCACGACTATCCAGCATATACTTTGATCTCTGGTCAATCTGGGAAAGGGTACGCTGGATGTCCTATATGCGGGGAGGGTACTTTTGCAGAATATTCTAAACAGGCCAGGAAGACTGTATTTCTGGGAAACCGGAGGTGGTTAAAGCAAAATCACCGGTGGCGGTCAGCTCGAGTAGCTTTCAATGGCCGTGCAAACCACGATCCTAAACCTGAAAGACAATCTGGATTAGCAGTACGACAACGTGGAGCGTGGAGGGATTCTTTTTTGCAGCTCGGTGGACGTCCCAATTCGAAATATGATCCTGTAAAGAAAACAGGAGTGAAGCGAGTTAGTATTTTGTACCAACTTCCGTACTGGGAGGTAATTTTATTTCTTTTCTCATCGTGCACAGAATGACTTATATCGGCCGAGATTTAAATGTACGTAAATTATATTGACGAAGACGCCAGAAAATGAATTTAATGTGCTAAGATTTGCACCAGTCTTGCTTTGTAGTTTTTTCATATCATTATGCATATTAGTTGCACTGATACGGAAGTTCTTCATAGAGAGGGATCTTTAAAATTCGATGTTAGAATTGTAAAATAGGTTTTTGTGGAATGTGAAATAACGCATACAGTATGAGTCATTGCAGGTGATCTTAGTTGTTAACTCGTAGAGGACCACAAGGGCAGGAAGCAGGTTTTGTAATTTTCCAGTAGTTTTGAACTGCTTTTATTTAGATTACATTCTCATTATTAATCAATTTTTATGAATTCAGCATATGTAATATACGTCAGTAATTCCGGGGATATTAAATACGGTTCACTTCAAATTATAAATTTCCCAATATGATTGTTTGAACTTGTCATTTTAAAACCATAAAGCCGTGGAATTCGAGGGGTTAACATAACTGTGTAACCTACTGCAATTAAGTGCCCATGTACGCTTTGTTGTCCGTAATTGCAACGAAGACTGAGGGTATACCAAGGTAATGCCTAGACATTGTCAAATCGTAGGTGTCCGGGGAATGTAAAATGACAGAAAGAATACCAACCCATTAATGAGATTTTGGGTGTTCGAATGTAAACGTACCGGGTGTCCCTTGAATTGTCAATTTCAACAAAAACATTGTAAATTGCCATTTAGAAGAATATTCTGGAATTTATATACAAGTGAAGGTACTAGTTCCTGAAATGTAGAGTCCATCTGTACAGGTTGATTTACTAATACAATGACCAAAATGTAAGTATAGACTTTGAAAGTTAGAATGCAAAATGCCTTAAAAAGTTCAGTACAACCTAAATTTCAATTATTTTTCATTACAATCTGTTGGAATGAGATTGGAATGAGATACTCTGAAATGTGGTGATACTTTGAAATGTGGTGTATGACGAAATCTAGCCATTAGATAGGAGACATTCTTGGTGAAGAATCTATAAAAAATTGGTTGAGTTTCATCCAAAATTTGATGAGAACGTGAGAAGGCTGTGAATGTATTTGGCACAGTGTTTGCCGGTTCAGGGGTTAATTTGTAAATGACCATAACACCACCACATATATTATGCATTTTTCCAATGTTTTCAGTGGCATGTATTTGTATTATTATTATTATTTTTTCTTATTTTTTATGTTCTCAATATATGTAACCTTATTCACTAATTACAGGGATATGAACACTGAACCCATTCAAATTGGAGATTTCAGAGTATGATATGTTTGAACTTGTTAGTTTATAACGTTTAACCCGTAAACGTCTTAACGCGCCGTGGTGACCAGTAGAAGGTGGTGTATTTTCGTTGGATTTGGAATGTAAAAGGTGAACAGAACTGTGTCCGAGATGAATATCCGTGAAATGTGCACTTATAGAGCATTAAGTGGTAATATCAATTAAATGTCCGTCATTGATGCAGAGCCAGAGGTGTACCAAGGTATTGCTGCGAATTCTGGTCTCTAAATAAATTAGTGTTTGCTGTGGACAGAAACTTCCCATCAGACACACGTTGGACGCTATGCATTGTGAGAAAAGCATCTGTGAGAACTTGTTGCGCACTCTCTTTGGCGAAACAGATGATGCAAGACCAAGGGAGGACATGCGTGCTCGTGGCATACGGAACCATCTGCACTTGCAACGAAATCCTGATGGACAGACATATTTCAAGCCTGACGCCCCATACATCTTGACGAGAGAGCAACGGCAGGAGTTTTTGACTACCTTGCGGGAATTAAAATTTCCATCACATTATGTTGGTCCCATAAAAAAGAGGATTCAGGATGGAAAATTACGAGGTTTGAAGACTCACGATTTTCATATATTGCTGCAACAGGTAATCCCATTGTGCTTGAGGAACGTCGGTGATTCCAAAGTTGTTGGTGCTGTAATGCGGGTCAGCAGATTGTTCAAAAAAATATGTGCGAAGGTGGTAGATGTCAATGAGAAAGTTGTTATGTTAGAGGAGGTTGCGGAAACCATTTGCACTTTAGAGAAAGAGCTGCCACTATCAATCTTTGTGATAATGATGCATCTACCAATTCACTTAGTAGAGGAATTATTCATTTGCGGGCCGGTGCACACACAATGGATGTACCCATTTGAGAGGTATATGAAGGGTTTAAAAGGGTTTGTCAAGAACAAAGCTAAACCTGAAGGAAGCATGGCAAACGGGTATTTGAGGGAAGAATCTATTGGCTTCCTAAATGAGTATCTCTCTGAGTATACTCCCACGACAAAGCGTGCATGGGATGATAAAGAAGAACCTGCCATGTACGATGAGATTTTGGAAGGAGCTAAAAGGGATCGAGTAATGACACCAGAGTTTCAGAAGTTGGTACATGAGTTTGTCTTGGAGAACACAGAGCACATGCAGCCATACAAAAGGTAATTTTTTCTTTGTCTCCAATGTAAGCAATAATGATTCATTATATTCAGTTTGATGTGAGGTAAAATATACAGCCGAACTTGAATATATTATGGAAGAGTAGATCAGGAGTGTGCAACAATATGCATTATGAGACGAGAACAGCTCTAATCAATCAGATTGTGATGGACTGGGATGCAATGCTATAGTACGTAGATGAGAAGTACCCTTAATCCCTGAAGGACAATTTGATTTGATGAGGATAATTCTGAGTTAGAGGAGGTTCCCATGGTGTCAAATTATTTTGTTAGTTTCTGAAAAAAAGAATGCGATTTTAGTATGTTAATTTAAAATTAGGAATGTGATATTTTTTTGAATCCAACTTTTTCAGTCTAAGTTATGGAAGAAATGGGTTGTTTTTTGGGAGAATGGGAGGTGCAAGTAGGGCTCAAATTAAACCTCAGAAACAATATACAATGGACCGTACATATCGGAAGACTATAGCGTTTGAAGTGGAAAAGATAGTGGCAATTATTGGGTGTTTTTTTCCATCTTTGAAAAAATGGGGAAAATTGTTAATTTGCTTAAAAAATTCTTATATTTAATTCAAATGTTTGATTTGGTATTTTCTTGTAGGAGGGAAAAAATATGTACAAGACAATTAATAGAAATAGGTGAAAACAATGTTTAGAAACGAGAAAAACCACAGTCCATTAACACCTACATGACATAGGGGGAAAGGGCAAAACATGAATGTGTTACAAAAAATTACTTCATGAACTTTGATGAAGTTTGGTCCATAAGAGAAAATTTGGAGCTTGATAGTTAGTAATTATCCATACAAAAAATTTCAAAAACTAACTTCTTATCATCTCATAATGAATTTATAAGCATTTAACTTCAAATATTTATCATAAGTACAAATTTTATTTGTAGAATTTTAAATTCTTTATGATTTGTTAAAACTGGAAATTATATTTTAAAATAAAAAATTCCAGATTTTTCAAAGGAGAGAACATAATTAATTTCCCGAAATCGTAAGTTCTCTAAAACTAGCCAATGTAGAAGTGTTTTTCTTTGAATATTTCTCTCAGGTGGAGTTTAACTCGGATTGACATGATTCAAAGTGGGTTCAAAAGTAGATTTGATTCCATATTTAAAATTTATAAAAAATCTATAAACAATTTTTTAATTTTGGGCAGCCCGTAAAAAAAGGGCAAAGAACATGAAATGGCTGATACGTCACATAGGGGTTCAGGGTTAAACCAACAGAGAGAATAACCTAGCTTAGTTCTATCACTGTGTTTCATACAGCTCATCCTCCAAGAAGCCGTATATGCACAGGGTTTCAAAGTTGTAGACTAATTCATTTTCGTACTGAAATGCCATTGCTGTATAGTTGCTGTGCACAGGAATAGTACGGACTGCAAAATTAGAAACTCGAAATGCAATGCTATAATGTAGTCAAGAATGATGTGCAGGAAATATGAGGACGATGTGGCAGAACGGGAACGAGAAAGAGAATTGTATCGTCGACAGCAACGTCGAGGCGGAAGAAGGGTCCGGTTTGTGTTCCCCGTTGAACTCCGACCACTGCCGAGTTTTTCAGATTGGGTCCTTGAAGAGGTAAGACGTGAGCAACAAGCCGGTGTTGTTGTGGAGCCACAGGTACTGGACACCGCAAGAGGTCCGCTAAATGTAGCTGCAGCATATAAGTCCATGTATGCCTTTGGGAACCACTATCGAGTCAAAAGCTCAGAAAGACCTAACAAAACATGCGATAGTGGAGTTGCAGCTACATTTAGACAAGTGTGTAGAAATAATACACGAGATGGTAACAAAATTCAAGCAGATGTGGAATACGTTGGACACATTGAGGAGATCTTAGAGTTGAACTACAGAAGGCATTGCTTAGTAGTGTTAGTCTGTGACTTTGTGAAGGCAAATTACATTGGCAAAAATGCAACAATAAAAAGAGACAAATGGGGGTTCACATTAGCAAATTACGACAAAAGATATGGAAGGATATGCAAAGATAGCTTCGCATTTCTAAGGCACTGTGAGCAAGTGTTCTATTCAAATGCTAGAGAGTCCCCGGGTTGGAGAGTAGTGCTAAGGAAAGAAGTCAGAGGGAAACGAGTAGTACCGAACCATGACATCGAAGAGGAGGCCAAACTGTTTCATATGGGCCAAACTGAGGACTTTGAAGGCCTACGGCCTGATCGAGACGTTGGCGAGCAAGACATGGCTCCATCCACCACAGGAGAGGATGTAATACTGGAACCAGTGAATAGACCAAATAGAGGAAGACGAGAAAGACACGCAGGTCGTGGAAGTAACCGAGGAGGAAGAAGGAGGAGACGTGGTGGACGTGGCAGTACTTTGGGACATGAAGTAGAGGAGCGAGAACCCAATTCGGCCAGTGAAGAGGATGATGAAGCTGAAGAGGAGCGACTGTACAGAGAACATGCTCATAATGCAGGGCAACTTCCGAGAAGAAGACGATCGCAAAACGGCCATAGTGGGAGCAGGAACGTGCGGCGCAGACATGAAGTAGATGAAGACAGTCACAGGGACGAGGCTAGCAGCTCGAACGAAGATTTTGTTCAGTATGCGGATTCATCATCTGATTGTGAATCTATAAATTCAGAGCCTACTGAAGAGGACAAGGTAAGGTGCAGTTCAAATGTATTGGAGAAGTAATCAGTTCCATAGTTTTGGATATTAAATTCTCGAAGTCCATATGCATGAAGTGGTGATGACAAGGATGTGCAGTGTAAGAAATAGACAGTGTTTATTCCCGAATAGTACCAGGGTGTCCGTGGAATTGACAATTTCGAAAAAACGTTTAGGAACTACTCATTAGAACAAATTTTTGGAATTGATATTCAAATGAAATTTTGAGATCTTGAATTTTAGATTCCATCTGTACGGTCTTATTCACTAATACAATCACCAATATTTTATTTAGAAATTTCAAATATTAATCTAAAAATTCCTTAAGAATCTAATTACAAACTAAATTTCAATATTTTTCAAAGGAAATTTGTTGGAATGAGTTTGAAATGAGATACTGTTAAATGTGGTGATACTTTGAAATTATTGTGCTTCTTAAATGGATGACCTCATGTTTCACAATTCCACTTTGAACTAGAGTCAATGCAATTTTGGCTTGGTCAACGACTTGACGTACTTCTACATTTGTAATTTTAGAAGAATATGTACTCTACTATGCCTAATCCAACCATTAGATAGCACAAGATTTTGGTTTATAAACCCCCCAAAATTGGATGAGTTTCACCCAAGCATTGATGAGAACATGAGAAGGCTTTCAATTCATTTGTGATTCAGTTTCTAAAGTCAAGGACATTAAGGGGCTAAAGAGTGTGTGATACAAAATTATGTACAAAGGGAACTGTAACAGCATGTGTTGAAGAATTGTATAAAAAATTAGTTATGATAGGTGTAATCGAAGTGATCGCATAAAAAGAAATTTTCAGAACCAGTAAGCATGAGGAAATAGTGTTAAAGTTGCAAACAGAGTACGGGGATCATGTTTGGGATAATGGAAATTGATGTTGAGAAACAGGGCGTTGCTTCAGATGAAGAATGCGATACTGTAGGTGCCACATGAAGTAAACAGGTGTGTAGTGTTTCAATTTCTGACCAAGTAACTGAGGTGTACTAATGCAGAACTCATGTGGACATGAAGGGAACCGAATAGTGAAGGTTAAGGAGTACGATGGCACAGCAAGGAACATGAGTGAATTGTTGCAGACGTTGCGTTTCACAAAAATCATCTGGAAATGGAAAAGTCTGACTGGAAGAGCAATGTTCTATTTTGGAGGTAAGAGAACCGTAACACTTCATTCTACAAATGCAGTAGAAAGTTTGAACATTAAAATTGCTTGTGGTCCGTTCATAGCTGACAGAAATTATCAAGTATAACTAATCCTTGAATTTCTTGTTCTACCATTTTTTGCAGAGTTGTTCAGCAAAGGAACTTGTACAATCTTTGCTGTCGAACAGAGTGGATGGTACATGCCAACTATGCATATTTTGCATGATGTACAAATTTCATTAGAAGTTTCACATTCGTCATGAACTGTTTGTAGTGTAGGGTTTTGGTTTAGGGTTTTGCCAGTGAAGTTCGCTTCATGTATGTGATATGATCGGAAAACAAGCTAGTTTTGAAAAATTTAAGCCTCAGTTTGTGTTGCATAGTCTCACCCATAATCTTGAAGATTTTAGTGTAAAAGTGTTCTTGGAAAAATAAACTCATAAAATCAACCATCCCAAAAATCTCAAAAAATCACTACACCTTTAATACTACATTAGAAGCCATCATAACAAATTTCATCACCATATTGTAAATATCTGACTCGAAATCGAATTACAAAATAATTTTTTATTTTATGTTTGAAATTTTTTAGAAAAATGTTACTAATAGCAACCACAGATCTAACCGTATAGATTGAATTTAAAATTCAATAAGTAATACTTGTATTCATACATCATGTTTCAAATATTCATGTTAGTTGCATTTTATAATGCGCGCATCTTCGCAAAACTGCCCACATTGGACATAGGAGAGGAAGTTTAGTGGTTAATGTATGTCGCACTGTTTGAAAGTGGTGATATTTGATAGTTCAAACTATACAATAACATGTCAATCTTAGTTCAAAAATTGATATAGTTTATACATGTGTGATAATAAACACGGTGCAAAATTATCAAGAACAAAATGAAAAAACAATATTTAAAAAATTATTTCAGGTTGACATGATAACTCATAAAATTTTAATGCAAGCTTTGTAAAAATTAACTTGATACCGCTTGCTCTAGGAATCACACATTGACTGTAACTTTACTCCTATAAACCGTTGTGTACAGATGACACATGTCACGTTCTAACGGGATATGTTCATGCTGGCAAGAAAAAGGGAACGAAATTTACTCGAACAGAAGAGGGTGCACGAGTACAAGCCAATTTCAAAAAAAGAAATTAAAAAATTCCTTAATAACTGCGGAATTACAAAGTCCACGCTGTAAAGTTACCTCGAATATTGACAAACAGTTGACAAGAACGGCATAATAAGCACATTACGAGTCCACGCTGTAAAGTTACCTCAATAGTTGACAGAATTTTGACAAAAACCGCAGACGACGGAAAAGATGACAGAATACAGATCAGAAATGCCGACCTCGTCAATCTGGACAAATCGCTGTCAACTTCTGGTCATTTTGTCACCCATTTCCTTGTAGTGAATCTACTTCCAACTTTTGGACCTTCACAGTTTATGGCATTCCCAAGTTAGACACCGCATGCTAATAAGTTCAATGTAACCAAGTGTATGAATACGTTAGATGAAATGCTGTAATAATGTAACCAAGTTTAGATGAGTTGCTGTAACGGGTGCCGCGGTATAGGAAACGGGATGAGGTTCCAAATAGTGGGAGCCTTAGATTACTGGTAGCAGCAGTTCTTATAAACTAACAATATGGATCCTGGAAACCAGTCATCTATCATTTAAGTGAAAGAACTGGTTTTTTGTTAGTGCTTTTGCTGTGTTTTTACGACCTTGCAAAGTGCTTTACATTACAGGGTTTTTTTTCTGTGTTCTCCCTAAAGTGGAATTTTTTCATACTTTGCAATTGCTTAAAGTTTTAAAAATGCATAAACATTACGAAAAGTTTCAGGTCTTTAAAAAGCTGCGAACTCAGCTAATTTGCCATGCAAAATAATAAAAATACTAAAATAAAAACATAATGATAAAAATAATAAACTTGTTTCACAAAAGATATTAAAAAATATTAATCTGCCGTGGCGCCATTTCGGCCATGTCAGACTGGATTCTGAATTATCTATATATATAATAAATATAATATAATATAATATAATATATAATATATATAATATATAATATATATAATATATAATATATATAATATATAATATATATAATATATTATATATATAATATATATATTTTAAAATATTTTAATATTATTATTTTTGGCCTGAATTTTTTTGTAATGGCGATTTGGTGCTACATGTCAACGAAATATGCCTTGTTTCTTATACAAACGAAGGAGTAATCTGGTTTCATCTTCAGGTACTGTAGTTTGTTATTAGGGTATTTAACCCTTTCAGGCGCCTGCGTCCACTATGTGGACGCCGAACAGATTCTAACTCTTCGAATTCCATCCAAATTGAACGGTTTTCATCCACCAAAATTTCTCATGGTTTTCATGGTTCTTTTGGAAGTTATTTTGTACGGTTTGGATCTTCAAAATAGGTTATTATGATTTTTGGAAAAAATACTAAAGTGGTTTATGTCAAGTTTCATTCCTAGTTCAAAAAGTGAGACCTTGAAGATGATTTTCCAAAATAAGTAGGATCAAATAATGGAAACCATACCATCTCGTAGTGCATGTTATTCTAATTTCATTACAATTTTTTTATTTAAAAATTCATTAATTTATGATTTTTAATTGATTTTAAAGAGAAAACCTTGCAAAATTAATTAAAAAACATTAAAGAAATATATGATAAATCCAACCGTACAGATGTGATCTTCAGATTGACATTTACAACTTTGCTTTGTACATCAACTCTATTTTTGGTTTTCATCAAACATTTTATAATGAATCTTTGAAAACAGTGTTGAATTGGGACGTTAAAGGGTTAACTCTAGGTTTAACGGAAAAAACTTTATGACAATGTAGATATTCATATTGCAAGAGTTTTGAGATGACTTTGATAGTGGTGTTCTTTTATAATTACGAAGCACTTAATTTCACATCTTGATTGGACATTAGATTTAATTGAAAAGAGTGTCTTTTAGGGAAAATAAGCCTCAAAAACTCACATTAGACTTGTTTTGAGTTCAAAAAGACTGTAAAACTAGTCTATGGTGAGTTGGAGTATAATTTAACTTACTAAGGCCCTGCACCACCATGATGTGTGGAATTTGTGACCTTCATGATGCTAGAGCAAAGTTTCCACAAGTTCCCTCAAGCCTATAGAATCAAACATGGGAATTATTCATGAATAATGCTTGTCAAATTGTAATCAAAGAGAGCAAAGTCCTTTGGAAGTCTTCTTAAACTGTATTATGATAACTCTATTCTCATCCCGAGTAGGTCTTTCATACATGTATTCAATAACCCATCTGCGACAGAAGGGTATTCATATTTTTTAAAATGGAATTTTTACACCCTATCAGTACAGATAAATCTAAATTTTGTCATTTTAGATGACCCTATTTGTATTCATAAAGTTGCAAGTGAACCAATTTTTAGTATCCTATGTTCCTTATAATTTTTATATTTGACCTCATGAATGAAAAACCATAGGACGCTTGAAAGTTTGCAGTGAAAATTCAATAAACCATGTCTCCATTGAAAACATCAAACAATGTACATACTAAAAATGAATAGTTTTTCATGCATTGACCACCTTAAAATGCACTATATACCTCTGCCTCAATTTTTTTCTCTACCTAATATTTCCAACCCTATTTTAGATTAACATAATTAAATAAATTGATTCATTATATGGTACCTTTATTTTTTTATACACGCAACTTTGTAATTGAAGAGATCCTTCATTATATCAAAGAATTGTATAAATTTTCTCACAAATGAATAAAAATACCCTACATTCTTTCTCACATAGTTTAATAAATTTTTGCAAGTGCCCTACCCGGGATTCTCATATGAGTTTTTATCATCCTCATTATATTATAAATATTGGTCAAGAAATTTTTAACATGTACCTTTATGTCAAAGATAACAGTGGCTAATAGGTTTAAAGAGGATAGGTACGTTTTGTATTTATACATAAGTAATGTAAGAATTCCAAAATGTATCTCAAAAAAACAAAAAAAAATTGGATTTACAAAAAAATTGGGTATGATAAAGAGAAGAGAACTTTAAAAATACTCACCAAAATTTTGTATACCAATTTTTATTTTTTTTTAAATTAAATATTTGGCATAGATGTACATTTCAAATTTGCCTTCTACAAGCAATAGTGCTTGTGACAATACTCCAACAATTAACCGTTGTTTAAGCATTGTAAATGTTGACTAAAACATATTGTCACAATGGTAACATTGAAACTAGACTCTTATTGTAACATGAACTAAATTGACATTGAATATGTCCATAATCCAATTTTTTTGCAATTTTTTTATTTATTGATAAAGAGATGTTCTACACTAGCAAGGTTAGGTATACTATATGTACTAAACATAAGATGTTGGCAATTTCGACTACAAGAAATGGTGCAGTTGTACTTCTACTTGTAATGAATATTTTTCCATACCTTAGCATTCAAAATTAAATTGTTAAATTCCATGGATTTGGTTGATAACGTGAATGAAAATTTAATCATAAGAAATGGCACCATAAGACGCAGACTCACAGATGAAAATGGTCGCAGTTCAGAAAACTGGGCTCACCACCTATTTGAGGTTGGTGTTGAACAAACCTCTAACCTATTAATTTTACAATTCCATGCAACTGCAAACTACGATGTTGGTCACTTGGTTTTCTGTAAGTACGTAGAATGCCCCATTCTTTAGGGAACAGCATTCCATTAGAGCTCACATATCACATGCCCACGGAAGAGAAGAGAAGAGAATATTTGTTGTTGAAATCCTGAAGAGATGGCATGCCATTTTCCAGTAGAGAGATCATACAAGTAGAGCCTTTCAAGAGCTACAAAATTAGAACGTATAACTACCGGCATAAAACCCTTGCATGCAAGCACATGTCGCATCACAGTGATCGACTCCAAGTTGGTACTGCGGTGATCTTTCAATTTCAACTATTTTGCTCTACTCTCCAGAAATTGAAACTCTGCAAAAAACCACTCTGCTTCCACTACTAGAGAGTGCGTAAAAACCAAGACAAAACCAACACACATCTGTTGAAACCAACAGAGAATGAGTTTAACGTAGCAAACATTTAGTCATCTGCACAAAACCAACAAGTTCCTGTTGATTTCTGTTGGAACCAACAAGTTCCTGTTGATTTTCCTCTTGGAACCAACAAGTTCCTGTTGATTTTCCTCTTGGAACCAACAAGTTCCTGTTGATTCACTACTAGAGAGTGCGTCAAAACAAGACAGAACCAAGACAGATTTCGACAAAAAAAAAAAAAATTCAAAAAAATTTGAAATTTTTTCTAGATACAGAAAAATCCCTGCATATAATACTACAAAAAAAAAATTGAAAAAAAAGTTTTTTTTACATCGTTAAAAATATTCAAAGACTGCTGGGGAAAAAAAAACAGCTCCAGCCTTCAAGATTTTGTCGAAAAAAAAAAAATTCAAAAAAATTTGAAATTTTTTCTAGATACAGAAAAATCCCTGCATATAATACTGCAAAAAAAATTTGAATTTTTTTTTTTTTTACATCGTTAAAAATATTCAAAGACTGCTGGGAAAAAAAAAACAGCGCCAGCCTTCAAGATTTTGTCGAAAAAATAAAAAATTCAAAAAAAATTGAAATTTTTTCTAGATACAGAAAAATCCCTGCATATAATACTGCAAAAAAAAATTTGAAAAAAAAGTTTTTTTTACAGGGTTAAAAATATTCGAAGACTGTTGGGAAAAAAAAAAAACAGCTCCAGCCTTCAAGATTTTGTCGAAAAAAAAAAAAAAATTCAAAAACATTTGAAATTTTTTCTAGATACAGAAAAATCCCTGCATATAATAGTGCAAAAACAAATTTTGAAAAAAAAAGTTGTTTTTACATCGTTAAAAATATTCAAAGACTGCTGGGAAAAAAAAAAACAGCTCCAGCCTTCAAGATTTTGTTAAAAAAAAAAAAAAATTGAAAAAAATCTGAAATTTTTTGTACATACAGAAAAATCCCTGTATGAAATAGTGCAAAAAAAAAAATTGAAAAAAAAAGCTTTTTGTACATGGCAAACGAATCGGCAATGGTTAAGTTCTCTTATAATTAACCCCTAAATGCCTAGAGCCCTCTCCAAATTCGGCAGTTTTGCAAAGATGCATTATAAAATGCAATCTAGAGGGATATTTTGAACTTGATATACTAATAGAAGTTGTACATTATGAATTTTAGATTCTATCCATATGGTTAGATCTATGATTGCTATTACCAATAATTTTGTATAAAATTTGAAACGTGAAATTCAAAATTATTTTGTAATTCAATTACGAATAAGATATTGACAATCTACGGATAAAATTCTTTGTGATTGGTTGAAATGTAATACTCTAAGTGTAGTGATTTTTGGAGGTTTTTTGGTTGCTTAATTTTATGAGTTGACTTTTTTTGGAGCATTTTAACACTGAAATCTTCAAAATTTTGGGTGAATCACTACAACATGAAATGAGGCATAAAAAATTCACAAATCATCCCCTTTCTAATCAGATCACATGTGCATGAAGCTAACTTCCCATAGAATCTACAGTAAAAATTCCACACTGCAAAAAGTGCTTGACGGATGAGAATATACGGATGAAATCTGTACATCGTCCAAAAAATGGACGCTTAGGCAGTTAGGGGTTAACAAGATAATTCTCATACTTGCATGAGCGTGTGTATGTGGTGTGGTGGTTTAGTTAGTGGTTGGGGTTTAGAAGGTCTTGTGTTCGAATCCGGCCGTAGGCAATTGGTCTTCGGTTAGCCATGGTGGGCCCTACGGTGGTGGGTCGGGGTTCTTGGCCTGGGCAGTCAAATTTTTCCGGGCAGCTACTTTTCCTCGGGCAGGCCAGAAAAAATGAATGCTAGATTAGAAACTTTCTTTATATGTATACTTGGACATTGAAGCAACACCAAACCAAGACATTTCTGTTGATTGTGATCCGGAATCAACTGTTCCTAACCCGCACACGAACCAGCAGAATTTCTGTTGAATTTCTCTTACACCGGAACCCCATTTCTCTAGTAGTGTTCCGATAGTCCCCCTCCCTCGATTGCTTCTCGTTCTTTCCGGCACAAAATGAAGAGCCGATTTTGCACGAGTGAGCAAAAGTCCATAGTAAAGTGAATTGTCTCGTCTCTGAGTAGATCAGCGACTGCTGGAATCTCAAGGAAACGGCCTTCTGCGCAATCATACACACAAGGAGCCCCACCTTCGGCATAAAAGGTGGCAGATCCTGTATACCCCCACTGGTATCGAGACCTCAAAAAGTATCTTTTCTCTGACGGGTTTGCGGTAGTCCAGGCCCCAGTGTTGGAATGGAAAATCTCCCCTACAAGGCCTCCGTTTTGGTCGGTGCTAACAATCAGCACTTAGTAGCATTTGCTGACGCGGTCCATCACGAGCTGTAGCATCCTCGGTAGACGCTTTTAGTGAGAGTGGATAGGAAGGGCTCTCACAATGCGAGTCAATGGATTGCAAACCAAAACAAGGACAGAGAAATGTTCCTCTTCTGTTGACGTGCAAGCAATGCACACCAAGCCTCCATCAGAAGCGTTCATTGTGTAGAAGTTCCACCGCTGGTATTCAGTGTCAATTCAATCTCAAGTCATACAACTTGATTGTGAAGCTCCTGGAGGAGCTATACTCGTGAGTGATAATTGCAAACATCTTGGGATGTGCATCTGCACACACCTGCTTGAAATCATGGGAGTTTAGGATCCCGTTCCATTGCTTGGATAGGCATCGAAGGCGAATGATACATGCCAACGGTAGACGTGCAAACACAAGCTGCAACAACTCCTTCGGTAGATCATTCCATATTGCGGGGTTCATCGATGTTGTTTGATCATGTTTACAGGAAGGTATTGGATTCTCTATATATGCCCGGTAAGAGTTCATTGGACGCAAGAGCTTTTTGATCCGAGAATCCCATGTGTTGGGCTACGAATTCAACGACTTCCTCCATCCGTGCAGGTTCTCCGCTGCCTACCTGCAATGAAATCATTCAAAGCGTGCTGCAATGCACGGGCCTTTTTAACGTGGCTCACTCATGACTTTGGTATCCTCCAGAGTATCTTCCAATGTAGCAACTTGGACAATATAAAACCATCATATAAAATACTCAAATTCCCTTATTTACAATGCTTTCAAAATTGTTGTCTCTCTCTTCTATCAAGTTGTGTCCTTGAAGGGAGCAATCAATAGTCAAAATACTAAAAGCGAAG
The DNA here is from genome assembly GCA_022496805.1 of Pohlia nutans. NCBI lineage: Eukaryota > Viridiplantae > Streptophyta > Bryopsida > Bryales > Mniaceae > Pohlia > Pohlia nutans. The sequence continues at coordinate 7,643,618 of CM040102.1, forward strand.
AGAAGGTTGGCTGAACAGTACTCGCATACAATGCACTCTGCACTCTACTTTACAAAAGAATTTAAGTTAAGAACTAGTAGTCTATTTCTAAACAATCTTTTTGCTTTTTGTTTCAAAATTAAAGTTAGTCTTTTTACTTTTCCTATTTCAAAAACTTAGATATGGTTTTTTTACTTTTCCATTTTCAAAATTAGATACAGTCTTTTTACTTTTCCTATTTCAAAATTAGATCTAGTCCATAGATCATTAAGTCCTTCAACTTCTAAATTTATGAGTGCTCATTTTGACAAGCAATGATATCTTCACAGGTTCTTAGAAACTCATCATTATTTGATTTAGTGAATTTCAGTAGGATAGTAGGACTATCTTTGTGCATTTTAGACTGGATACCGTATTCATTCACAAGTCGTTGCTCCAACAACAAGTTCAGCAACTACTTCTACTACGTGTGAAGCTAGGTCCACCTAAATCTGCTTTAAACAAGCTCAACTGTCAACCTCTCCAAAATCAAGGAACGTGTCACAAACAATCTTTAGCTAGCATTCCTCATGCATGTATGATTGGTGTCCAATTCGTAGACAAGTGCACCAAAATCTACAATTTAATCTTAACATACATGCAGTGAGTCATATCAACCTTAAGTACTCCACTAAAAATGAATAGAAAAAATTCCTTGACACGTGCCCCTCTTCCTCATGCCTCTCCAAATAAACAGGCTATAGTTGGGATTCTATATAAACGCACCTAGATGTAGTCAGTAGTACATGAGGTGGCAATAGTTCGGGATGCTCACTATTCTCTTATGATTCCCAATTCTTAACACTTTGATGTTGATTCTCTGAGGATTCTAAGGTGTGTAGCAACTCGGCTAAAAGTTGTTATGTCTTATCACTTTGTGGTCCATACATTATCTTCATATGCATTCAACTCTATTTAACTTATAAAGAGTTTTTAACTAATATGCATCTCTTTAAACACATATCATGTGGATACAAGAATGAACTTGTAGATTTCTTCCTCTTCACACCTTTGAAGCATTGGATTTTCCTCCTACCTGATGGATAAAAGAAGGCACGGAAGAAGTTCCATTAGGAGAAAAATGGGGTTCCAAAGGGGCCATGTAAGCCAGCCCGTCGTAGGTGAACCGGCTGCCCAAGTACCCCTTTTGTGTAATCCCATTGGTGCAATCACTACTAGAGAAATGGGGTTCCGGTGTAAGAGAAAATCAACATAAATTCTGTTGGTTCGTGTGCGGGTTAGGAACAGTTGATTCCGGATCACAATCAACAGAAATGTCTTGGTTCGGTGTTGCTTCAATGTCCAAGTATACAGATAAAGAAAGTTTCTAATCTAGCATTCATTTTTTCTGGCCTGCCCGAGGAAAAGTAGCTGCCCGGAAATTTTGGGCTGCCCGGAAAAAAATTTGACTGCCCAGGCCAAGAACCCCGATCCACCACCGTAGGGCCCACCATGGCTAACCGAAGACCAATTGCCAACGGCCGGATTCGAACACAAGACCTTCTAAACCCAACCACTTACTAAACCACCACACCACATACACACGCTCATGCAAGTATGAGAATTATCTTGTTAATTATAAGAGAACTTAACCATTGCCGATTCGTTTGCCATGTACAAAAAGCTTTTTTTTTCAATTTTATTTTTTGCACTATTTCATACAGGGATTTTTCTGTATGTACAAAAAATTTCAGATTTTTTTGAATTTTTTTTTTTTTTGACAAAATCTTGAAGGCTGGAGCTGTTTTTTTTTCCCAGCAGTCTTTGAATATTTTTAACGCTGTAAAAAAAACTTTTTTTTCAAAATTTGTTTTTGCAGTATTATATGCAGGGATTTTTCTGTATCTAGGAAAAATTTCAAATTTTTTTGAATTTTTTTTTTTTTCGACAAAATCTTGAAGGCTGGAGCTGTTTTTTTTTTTCCCAGCAGTCTTTGAATATTTTTAACGATGTAAAAAAAACTTTTTTTTCAAATTTTTTTTTTGCAGTATTATATGCAGGGATTTTTCTGTATCTAGGAAAAATTTCAAATTTTTTGAATTTTTTTTTTTTCGACAAAATCTGTCTTGGTTCTGTCTTGTTTTGACGCACTCTCTAGTAGTGAATCAACAGGAACTTGTTGGTTCCAAGAGGAAAATCAACAGGAACTTGTTGGTTCCAACAGAAATCAATAGGAACTTGTTGGTTCTGTGCAGATGACTAAATGTTTGCTACGTTAAACTCATTCTCTGTTGGTTTCAACAGATGTGTGTTGGTTTTGTCTTGGTTTTTACGCACTCTCTAGTAGTGAGTCGCTACCCGCTGACAGCGTCAGAAGCCGCAATGCTGGCAGTGCTGGCAGTGTCTGCAGTGTTGGCAGCATTGATTGGCGCGACCCACGGAACTGCACTGCTCGTAGCCACGGTGGCACCATTGGTGCTCTCTTGTAAAGTGCACGGTTTGGCCTAAATTTTTCAGCACGTGCCAAAGGCAAGGGCCCCTTTGTGACTACAGATTTCTCCTAATGATTTCTTTATTTCACTTGCTTGGAGCTTTAAGGCAAGGTAGTAAATAGAAGGGAATGATGCATGTTGACGATGCTCACTTTTTGTTTTATATGCAAGTATAGTTGATTTCAGAAATATGCAACTTTCCAATCTATCTACTTTCCAATCCATTATGCATAGTCAAATTTGCATATAATGAAGTCAACTAATGCATAGTTACATGAAATTTTATTCAATCATGTTTAAATTTTTCAAAGAGTGTCAAATGAATATTTATTTATTTATTCTTTTAAATTTCTAACCCTAGGTTCATCTTGTCATCCAAAGTGAGGAAAAACCCAAAAATGGTCTCATTAGCACTTTTTGACAACCTACTGTGTAGCAATGAAAAATTTTCGTTATCTCATCAATTATGATAATAAGTTACATTTTTTGCTTCATTTTGGTGTACACTATAGTATACACAAATACATTTCTAAGAGAAAGGTGTAAAAATGACCCTTCAAAATGAGAAAAAATATTGACCCTATGAGGGTTAAGTTAACCCTTAAACGTCAAGAGGGCCTGAATGGGGAGTCTGGAAGGAATCAAAAAAAATTTGGGGAATTTTTTTTTTTTTTTTTGGCAAAAACGGCTTTGTAGTGCACTGCTGGCTAGCACTGTAGCACTGCGGCACTGGTGAACTTCAGCTGCCCCAACCTCAAAACTTGTTCAATTTGATAACTTTGATTGCTTACCAACGATTCCACAATCTCTCAAATGAGGCGAAAATTTGGAATCTAGATCTCTTTTTCAGTAGCTGTCCAACGCACAAGTCTCGCTTGATTTGGTTGAGAAATGAAACTTTTTTCTCCAATTATTCCTTTATACCAAGCCCATGGGGCTTGCATTGACGTTTAAGGGTTAACATAAACAAGTTAAAACACTAGAGAGCTAAAGAGTTTGCACTTGCGGCTACCATATGGCAAGGATGACCTAGCAATCCATTTTAATGAGCAATCCATTTAATAAGCAATCCATTTTAACAAGAAACTAATGTCAAAATAGTTGAAAGAGGGTGTCATGCAAGCCTTATCTCAAACCAACTTTTTGCTTGATGAGCAACTAGGGCTTTAGACCATTCGATTGAGGTCAAAAGCCACGGTTCTTTGTTGTATTACGGGCTTGGGTTGCCATGGCTCCAATCCCCGTGGTTCAAGCACTACGCCCCAACCACGCTCCTGCCCAACTAGAGCCCTAATCTCAATCGATGGTGTAGATCCCCAAGTTGCTCGTTGAATTTAAGGCTGCCCCGTTGCAATGGTATTAGAAATGTAATATCGCTACATTTTGGATGAATGTCTGGCCATAAATTCATCAAGCAAATTTCTTGGTTACATTAAAGTAATACAACTGAAATGGACAAAATGGAAAATGGCCAAGTGAAAACAAATATAATTAAAAAGAAATATAGTAAAAGTATTAAGAAAAGTTTCTAAAGAACTTTAGTAAAGAAATTGTAATTTTATTTTTTTTGTGTAAGATTAAGTTGTGGGATGTGCTAGGTTGACAAAAATAAATGTGTAAGGTAACTATACCTTAAAGCGTCCCCCTTACCAATTGGGCCTATTTATACACATAAAAATAAAAATAAAAATTTGGTGTGTCTTAATAGCAAGTTAAAGAGTATTCCAAAGTACTTTAGCATGCATTATTTGGACACCAAATGAATAAGTTATGAATTTCCAAAGTGTTAACTATAGGTTGACCATAAAGCGACCCTAAACTCTGATGTTGAGATTGTGCACATTCTTATCAATAGTAGGGTGTCAGAATCTACTTATTATGGGAGATTGAGCTATGTAAGGAAAAGGTCGCTTTTAAATGCAGTTACCTTAGTGCAACATTTTTTTTGCATCCAAAACCATCTATGATAAGTAAAAACAATGCCAAAAATGATCAATAAATTATACAACAAAGGTTTTGATCCAATGAAAAATCAAGCATTGCTTTCATTGTTCTCTATAAAATTAGAGAGCTTTGACATTGGAGGTTGTTGCATTGCCTATTTGCATCCTTTTTTAACTACCCACTTTGCAATGTTGTCCATCTAAGCAAAATTGTTACTTTAAAGTCTTTGGCCTCTTTGTACTTCACAAAAAACCAACCATAATATACTCATAAAGCAAGTTTGTACAAAAATAATTATTTTTTAGTTTGAAAAAATTTAAGTTGCCATGTGTCACATAGGCATTAGCTGTAACCCACAAAAGAGTCTAGGTGGCACCAAAAATAAATAAATAATATGATGGCACCACAGACTTCACTCCTCAAGAATAGTAGTTTACATTGAACTACTGTCCGTAAATGTTAGAAGGCTTTGTCTTCAGAAATAACCTGCTATTAGCCTGCTATGGATTCTCTCAGTACTGCATCCTGTGTTCGACAATACTACAGTATCTTTATGCTTTCCCTTGACAAAGGCCAAAAACAAGGGAGGATACTAACCTACAAGGAGTTAATAAAGAAAAAATGGAGTTTGTGATAATTATACTGATGCTGCAATTCTACCTCGAAAGGTTCATCCAAAGTTGGGATTGTGATTCTAAGAAAACAAAATTTGACTTGGAACATTAAACCTACAATCAAAGGCCTCCAGAGACGACTTGTGCACCGACCTTCTCTGGCTCTCCTTGAAGCTCCATTATCAGGTTCTTGATGTCAGCGAACACTTGGTCTTTTGGGCGGTTCCCATCCACCTGTAAGAAAAAAAAAAAACTCCAATTAAATAGTCTGTAACTACCGTACGTGGAAGGCAGGGTCGGCAGAAAATAATTCCCCAAAAAAATGCCAAAAATAAAATAAAATATATTAAGTATTTTGTCGAAGTCAACAAAAATGAAGTCAACAAAAGGCCAAAAAAAATGAAAAGCCGAAATTAGATCTAAACGCAACACTCAACGAAAATCGTAGACAAAAAATAAAATAAAACGTTTAACCACCGAAAAAAATTTAATGTTAGCTATTGATAGCCGATTTCTTAATAATTACTCCGTACTTTTGAAAGCACCAACCTCAACTGTTTCAACTTTTATTAATTATTCGACATGAAAGTGCCGACCCTGCCTTCCACATACGGTATGTAACTAAGACGCTGATCAACCATGGAGATTGTCAAAAGAAATGATTCCAGCTGATACTACTCGTGTAACATCCAACTGACTTATGTTACTGCCGAAAGCTCAACCAAAAACCAGCAGAAAGTGCCACAAACGAGCGGTTAGAAGCTTACAATTTTCATCACGGGCTTGTAAATGTCAAGCACAGACTGCACGTTGGAAGCATGTGTCTGCAGCCGAAGTTTCACCTGCAAAGAAAAGCTCACACTGATATCTTCAGTCATTGAGCTTAACCCTTTGGGAGACTCTTACTCACAACTTCTACTTTGTTGAATCAAATGGGGTTTTGAAATGCCAAAACAAACTTATTAAAGGCATCTATACTTCTTTAGAATAGAATCAAAGTACCCTAAAATGGAGTTTAAAAGAGATTTTGGATGTGGGAATGAAGAAAGTCATGTCCTTTAAGGGATAAACGGCAAGCTGTTTGAAAGAAACCAGAAATAATTCGGTCAGTTTTGGCAAATAGCACTCCCAAAACATTAGTAGAAAAATCCACACGGGTGAGAGTACCCGTGTTAGTGAATATTAAATGAATAAGCTCAATCAGTTCACCTTCTCTTCTGTATCGTCATCTCGTTGTGTGAGGCGTGCAGCAATTTCTGGTGTTTCTGGAGGAGAATACATCAGGTGATAGATTTTCCCTGTGACGGGGTCAAGCCTCCTTCCTACTATTCTCTGCACCAAAATCTCATCAGGCACCTGTACAAAGCAACAAACACTCTTGTTAATAGGGCAATTGTGCAAGATCCTTCGACACTTAATTAGCAAATGAAAGAGAAGATGAGTTTGAAAAGGAAAAATCCAAAGGGCTCAAGATTCATTGCAAACCAAAGCAAACGACAAGTGGAAGCAAACAGAATCAGAGCAACACTCGTGATGAGACAACAAATGAAGAGAAGAACACTACTAACGTGTTTGGAAATAACTGTCCTAGTTTTTGGCGTGTTTCCACGTAACGCTTTCTTTTGCCAAAAAAAGTCGTTTCAAAAAACGGTCGATCTTTAATAGTGGTATGTAGTTTTTGTGTCACTCTCATTGTCCACCCCGTTTGAAGTAGACAGGGCTTACGTTTGAAGTATAAAACTTAGGATAAATGTTGCAAAAAGAAAGTAAAAAATGCCAAAAACTAAGAGGAAGTATCATTCAATTCTGCTTTCGGTTGATAGAACTTGCCTCAAGCAGGATGAACACATGCGGGTGAATGTCCAAAGCTTCCAGGGACTCTGCTTGAGACAAGCTACGTGGGTAGCCGTCCAAGAGCCATCCATTTGGTGCCTTGCAAAGCTTGTTCTTCACAATCTGCACAATTAATTCAAAGATATGTCGAAACTCAATCTAAACAAGATTATCCACTCATAGCAGATACACGTAGCAAACACGAACAACATCTTCGAGTTGTCCAAAAGCAGCCTGGTGATTACAAAGTCTGGCAAACAGCTTCACATGGAAACAACATTGCTGACATAATTCAACATAAACTGAAAGCCCTGGTTCAGAAGTTAGAGCTGATTAATAGAAAGAATCTTGTACCGTGACGACAATGTCACTTGGAACGAGCTGTCCTTTCTGCATGTACTCTTGTGCCAGTTTCCCTGCCTCGGTCCCAGCTGCCGCTTCAGCCCTCAAGAGATCGCCTGTTGCTATATGGGCCAAATTGAACTGCCACATCAACAATCAGACCACTGATGCTCCACCTCAAGAAGAGTCCCATTCCCATAGAACCCTTCCGGTTAACCCCTAAAAGACCAAGGATTCATGGTTTTAAAATGACAAATTTAAACAATCATATTCTGAAAAACATAATTTAAATGGGATCAATGGAATTAGTGAAGAATATTACATATTTTGAATAATAAATAAATAAATTTGAACAAAAGAAAATCTACATAAAACCTACTCAAAACTACTAAAAAAAACATGAGGCCACCTGATGGCCTTATGGTCCTTTAGGGGTTAAGCCATTGTCTATAATTGCGTCACTACAAAAACCTCGCTGTATCTTGCTTAGAGTGAAAACATTCATTATGAACATGTACTGTCATCAATTTTCTAGACTATGTTCAGCACATGGTGTCCAAATGATACATTGCTAAAGCGCTGCATTGAAATCCTCTTTCATTTTCCAATAAGATCGAATAGAAATGAATTCAAAATAATTGAAATCCAGGCAATTTGAGTGGTAACAAGGCAAGTATACCTGTTCCACAATCAGTTCACACTGCGTGCCTTTTCCAGATGCTGGAGCGCCCGAGATCATGATCCTCAACGGAGCCTCTCCACCCTGAGCTGTTCGTACCGGCGTGCACTGCAAATGCGAAAGTAGCACAACAATTTTGCAATCACACACTTGAAATGCAGTACATTCATTCAGTTGGCTGCAACTCAGGAGACAGACACCCAGTGTATGTTCTATGGAAAGAAGATCAGTCCATTTGAGAGAGTAAGTACTCCCTCCGTCCCAAAGTTATTGTCATACAAATTTGTTTGGTATTTCTTTGAGCCAATTTCATTGATCATATTGTAAGAAACATGATTAAAAAAAGTTCCAAATTATGTCACTAGAATGATTGAAGAACATTGCATGTGTTCATTGCAACCTAAATAAAATTAGCCACAAGGAAGTATTTTTTTGACCTACTTAAAAAAGCACTTTCAAACATGACTTTCAAACATGACAATAACTGGGGGACGGAGGGAGTAGAAGAATTCAGAGTTCTGCGGGTATCGACAAAGAATATCTAAAATCTACATTCAGTTACAATAAGGCCCTTTCAAATGGATGTGTTGGAACAATGCGAGCTTAACCCTTTCAGGACCAATAATTCATGGTTTTAAAATGACAAATTCAATCATTCATATAATGAAAAGTATGATCCAGATAGGACCAAATTTTATATCACCAGAACTAGTAAAGAACATTGCATGTATTGACCAAAAACTTATATAAATTTGAACAATAGAAACTTCACATAGAACCCACTCAAAACTGTTAAAAAAAATATGAAGCCATATTTGGCCTCTTGGTCCTAAAAGGGTTAACTATGATTGCCAAATGGTCTACCACACACGGTCGATTTTTCTGTACATGACATTGCAGGTTGGGAGATGAGGTGGATCACTTTTTCTGAAGTTCGACTTCTGGCCAAGAGTGCCTAGATGCAAAGTTGATGTGTACATAAGGTAACTATATCTAAAAGCAACCATTTCCTTCAAGCGTCCATAGCTCAATCTTTCATAATAAGTAGATTCTGACACCCTATTGTTGACGAGAATGTGCACAATCTGAACATTAGAGTTTATGGTCAACCTATAGTCAGCACTTTAGAAATTCTTAACTTATTCATACAGTGTCCAAATAATGCATGTTAAAGTGCGTTGGAATCCTCTTGAACTTGCTATTAAGACCCACTGAAAATATTTTCTGTTTTATGTGTAAATAGGCTCAGTTGGTAAGGTGAACGCTTTAAGATATAGTTACCTTAGAACCAATCAAATGGGAGCTCAAAAGTTAAGGTTGTCAAAGGAAGCTAATCCTACATGCACCTAGAAATAAATAGAAAATTTAAAAATAGAAAAATTGCTACTCAACAAATGCCAAATTGTGTGAACATTCTTCAAGTTTCTCTTGTTCACCATGCACAATAGAATTTTTTTGAAAAAAGAAATTCCTAAAGATTTGCGCACTCTATTCATAACTCTGTTTTTTTTTTTTTTTTTTTCCGATCCTGAAGACTGACTACGGTAGCTGCTTTCTTCAACTCGGGGAGATTTCATAAACCCTAAATTACCCTAAATTAACATTGTCGCTCACAAAATTCATTATGACAATGCTGAATTGAATTGCGAGAAAAGGAAGGGGCAGGATTCTTTCGTACCTTTGCAATGGGCGATTTCCTGCTCTCATCGACGATCAACGCTTCTCTAATCGAGTCGCGCCGGCCATGGAACTGAAGTGACTGCGCAACGAATTGCGACGCCGCAACTCTTTTGAACGAAGCAAAAGAAGAAGTGGAAGATGAAGGAGACGAAGAAGACGAAGCCTGGTGACGAGTAGCCACAGGCGATCGCACAGGCACGAGAGTGGTCGTCATCCTCCTCGAACGCTCAATCCCCAGCAAAGAAAGACAGATTTCTCCGATGAATATCACATTTGTAACTGATCTTCAGGGAAGTTCGGTGTTTCGGAATCACGAATTCCTCTTGAAAACAAAACCCACAAGAGGAAATTCGTTAATTAAATAATTACAAAAATCAGAAAATGACGTTCAGTTCGAGGAGCTCTCCTCCGCCGGGAGAATTGACCAGGCACTTTTCTGCACATCCGGACCTCGGCTGAAGATGATACCCGGATGATACCCGGCTGGTACCCGGATCTCGGCGTACGCGCCCGGCTGAGTTGACCGTCATTAGTGAGGAGTCACGGATTTCTCTAGAACCGGCCCCGGTGGTCTTGAATGAATGGGGACAAAAGTGCCCCCTATTTTTGTCTGGTTTAGGATCCATCTTAACCCCTAAATGCCTAGAGCCCTCTCCAAATTCGGCAGTTTTGAAAAGATGCATTATAAAATGCAACCTGGAGGGATATTTTGAACTTGATAAGGTAGGAAAACCAAAAACGGTTAATGCCCTCAAGGCGTGCACTAGAGTTTTTTAAAAGCAGGGAGGTGGTAGACTGAAAATGGAGAATTTTTGCATGACAAGGATTACTAAAAACTTACTAAAAATTACTATTTTTTTTTGAATCTTGTGTGCGGTTTTCTGTGATATTAGTTAACCGTTTTAGGTGCTTTCATGTGCAGAAAAGGAAGAGTCTAGTATACAAGAAGGGGGTTTGACAAACTTCCCACTTTGAGAAATTGTAGATAATTATTTACGGGGAATAAAAATACGAAACAACTTGCATTCTTCATCATTTCTTCTTCTTCATCTCAAAAAAATTTCACATAATTTCTAACTCCATTCCTTCTGGTCAAATCACCTTATTTTCACCGTTTTTGGTTTTCCTACCTCATATGAATAAAAGTTGTACATTATAAATTTTAGATTCTATCCATACGGTTAGATCTATAATTGCTATTACCAATAATTTTGTATAAAATTTGAAACGTGAAATTCAAAATTATTTTGTAATTCAATTATGAATAAGATATTGAAAATCTACGGATGAAATTCATTGTGATTGGTTGAAATGTAATACTCTAAGTGTAGTGATTTTTGGAGATTTTTTGGTTGCTTAATTTTTGAGTTGACTTTTTTTAGAGCACTTTTACACTGAAATCTTTAAAATTTTGGGTGAATCACTACAACATGAAACAACGCATGAATAATTTGCAAATCATCCCCTTTCTAATCGGATCACATATGCATGAAGCTAACATCCCATAGAATCTACAGTAAAAATTCCACACTACAAAAAGTGCATGACGGATGAGAAATTTTGGGTGAAATCTATACATCGTTCAAAAAATGGACGCTTAGGCAGTTAGGGGTTAAAAAACAACCCCCTCTTCCAATGGTTTTATTATTCCCAAGTAGGTTTCCCTATAGAAATATAGGACCATCGGCTCCAACTTACCAAAAAAAAATTCTAAAAAAAGCATCGAAGGTGCCTAAAATGGAAATCCCAGAAAAGGAGGGATGGATGAATTGCCCGCATTCAAAACTACCGGGGATTTAGAGACGGGGGGGAGGCACCACTAGGCCGGATGTTCAAATTCTTTTTAAAAAAATCAAAGTTTGGGAAGTAGAATCTTTGCAAGTGTGCTTCAGAATTCTCCTTTTTCGCCATTAATTAAAAAACAATTTTGAAAAAATAATTTCGTACAAATTTTGGCATTCATTTTTAGAAATGTTTTTTGTCGATCTTCCTTCCACCCGCTGTATTTGACAACAAAATGCTTGTTTTTTCTAAACAATCTCATGTGTAAGTTATCCTTCCGTAGTATTCTACAACACTTGTTGCTTTCATTAGAGATATCTGCAAAGTAGAGAAAAAGGGATTGTTCAAACTTTGTTCAGGAAAAGTAAAGTTTAGGAAAAGTACTCCAGATTTGACCCTTAAATAGAAAGGTGTGTTTGGAGCTTAAAAAAATAGCGGCATGGAATGTACTCGTGGAAAAGATTATTTCAAAAGTTATGATACAAGATGCGTTTTACGTATAGTGGGTGATACAAAAAGAATACAAGTGATTACACCTTAAATTCTACTTTTTTTTTGTTCGTTATATACTCTTTCTCATAATACTTGACAATTTTGGTTTATTTGTTTATTTACATATTGGTTTGTTATTTTATTTATTATTATTCCTAATTAGGTGAAAGCAATTTTCAAATGTTCATAGTGCACACACCACTTTAGAAAATGAGTTGTTAACTTCTTGAAATCCTTTCAAGACGCATTACAAGATGGAATATTTTTTCTTGTTTCATTTGGTGGAAAATTGTATAAGATATTGAGGATTAAAATCTCCTTCCACAAGACACTAGTAGGATTTTGGTCTTTTATAATTAATTCTTTGTGACTTATATGGATCTTTGTAACTCAATTCTTTAAAAAAAAAATCATTTTAACCATTTAAGTCACAAAAGACCAGTTATAAAGAATCAAAATATTCAAAATCCTACTTGTGAGAGTAGAACTATTCTGAGGCTCAATATCTTGCATATTTTTCCGCCCAATGGAGCAAGTAAACATCCTGTCTTATGACATAAAGTGAAAAAAAATTCAAAGACCCTGGTTTATCATTTAACTTCATGGGTTTATGCACTATGAACAATGTGCTAATTGGATGGTTCGCGAAGACAATCTTTCACTTGTTAGCTCGTAGGAGACATTTACTTGGTACAAAATTTTGTGCATATACAGATGATGTAAAATTTGATGAAAATCATACCATGGATATTGTAGTCCACCGGGGTACGTCAATATGTTGCATGTGCAAGTGAAAGCGAGCATGCATAACATTCTTTAGCAGCATGCCCATTTATTTGTGCAGAGAATTAACACATGAACAAGGAATTGATCGGATGCGGAACATGTAGAAACTATTAAAAAAACAGAAGTTTGTTGAGCTACCAAGCCGTCATTGATTAGAGATGGTTTTAATTCTCTAGAAGATTACGATTCTTACAATGATTATGGCTTACTATGCTAATTCCCAAAGGTGAACAATGTGGACACTAAAGAATGTTATGTGACTCAAATGAGTTGTTGCCTCACATTTGAATTTGTGCAAATTTTGACTATGGGACTACAATCCCTGGTGCAAAATGGAAATTGTGTTTAACAACTGTTGGTACACTTGAGCTTCATTCTATTTAGTGTCATTTGTAATTTGGTGTAACGTGGCATTTGTAGGTGTATAATACTATAGCGTAAACGAGCAAAATAATTCACTAGTAGCATTGTACTTATTGTTTTTTATTACCACAAAAGAAGAAAAAAGTGGCTAAATATGCAAATATTTCTATCATCTTGTGACCAAAATCACTTACCAATACTAACACAATTCAATAGTCTGGCACGGTTTCATTCTATTTCCAATTATAAGAAGTGGAAATTGACACATTTCCTTCTAGTGTTTTGTTAGATGTGTACCTTGGGATCATCTTCATGTAGCTTTTTTATTAGTGAATATTGATTGTGAGAAGTTACCATTCAAAAGCTAGTAAATGATGTTCATTAATATGTACACCAATCCATGCATGATTGATGTTTGAATTGGCACAAAAAGTAGGGAATTAATGAATTATTAACAGTGTATGAAGCAACACTAGTAGAAAAGGGGCGCTCCTAAAGGAGATGCCTAGGAAAAATCATTGCGCATGCGTGGAATTGGGCACTATATGTCTGGGCACTATATGTCTGGGCAACTCCCTTGGCAATGCCACCTTTTCTATTAGTGCAACAAAATGAATGAAGAATAGTGTGAAAATTGGAGTTCTTGCAGTGGAGATGTTGCATGCTCACGTGAAATGTGCATAAGCACCATATGATTTGGTGGGCTCGTCGGAGAACCCTACATATCGTAGCGTTAAGGGAGGATGACAAATGGGCTAAGATATTAACCTCTAAATGCCCACAACCCTCTACGAAATTGGGCGGTTTTGGGAAAGATACAAAATAAAATGCAATTAAGAGGGATATTTTAAATTTGATGTATGAATAAAAGTTGTACATTATGAATTTTAATTTCTATCCATACAGTTAAATTCATGATTGCAATCACCAACATTTTGTATAAAATTAGAAACTTCAAATTCAATTTTTTTTTGTAATTGGATTACCAATAAGATATTGACAATTTATACATGAAATTTGTTGTGATGGGTTGAAACGTAATACTCTAAGTGTAGTGACTTTTGGAGTTTTTTTGGTTGTTTAATCTTATGAGTTAAATTTTTCAAGAGCACTTTTGAACTATTTTGAACTAAAATTTTTAGAAATTTTTGGTAAATCACTGCAACATGAAATGAAGCATAGAAATTTCACAAACCATCCATTTTCTAATTGGTTCACATACGGCTTAACATTTTTTAGCCAATGTTAGTTCTCGTTGAACTTGTGAGGAGACGAGTCAAAACTTAGAAATTTAATAACAAGAGCTTCTTGACTTGTGTATTACACTCAGTGGCTTTACTGCTGAGAAATTGTTAACAAAGCAAGCCATTCTATGTGACTTCTGTTGATCAAAGCAACGTTTATTCAATGATTTTGATTCTTGTGGTTTTTATTCGGATTTTGTAATAATTTCCGAGTACTAAAGAATGTTATACATGCATGAAGCTAACTTTCCATAAAATCTATAATGAAAAACCTATATTGCCAAATATGAATGTCGGATGAGAATATGTGGATGAAATATGTACAGTAGGGTGACACCCAAATTGGCACCTTGTGCAATTCCAGGGATAGTGCCCACACTGCTGCCAACTTTAACACCCTCCCGAGCGCTGGAAAATTGTTATTTATACATGAAATTTTAGACACAAGATCATTGTTATGTTGAAAACATGTGTACCAAATTTCAAAGCTAGAAGATTGATACAAAAAAAGATATTCAAGATTTACTAACAAGGGGTAGCTGTAAGAAATGTTTCACAACTGCCAACTTTGACACCCTCCCAAGGATTGAAGAAACTTTTTTTTCACATGGGATTTTTGTAGTAGGAACATCTTTATGTTTTTTACACATGTGAAAAAATTCAAGTCCAAAAGACCCACAAAAAAATGATATTCCAAATCTACCAAAAGGTGTAGTTGTGAGAAACAAAGGGGAGAATCGTTTCACAACTTCCAACTTTGACAGCCTCCCTAGGGCTGAGAATCTGTTATTTCAATATGAATTTTTTGTCACATGATCTTTATGATGTTGATCACATGTATAAAAAATTCAAGGCCAAAAGATACACATAAAAATAGTTATTCTACATCTACCAACGTGTGTAATTACAATAACCAATTCAAGGACATGGTGAAAATATTGAAATATCTTTGACACCTCATGCTTCCTCATTTAACTTATCCATTTGACACAATGCCTAATCATAAATGCATCTAAGAAAAATAAATTACATTCAAATGCATGTACAAGTATGGAGTTGTCACATCAAGAAGAAACCACTTACATCATTCACGCATAACGGAGTTTCCCCCTCTAAATATCAATTGAGCACTATTGTGTAAACTTAAGGGAATGTTGCATATGATTTGTGATCATCGGATGTTGGAGTAATGGTGAGAGCAGAGAGAAATAATGTGTTATGTGTGAGACATGGAGTGATGTGTTGTATGAGTGATGTGATGCATGAGTAATTTAGTCATGCTTGCTTATGCATGTTGAGTGATGTGTATGTGGTTATTCTAACTAGACTGAATGATGTGCATGTGGTTATGCCTAATGGATTAAATGTTGTGATTGAGTGACTGATTCTGTATAAAATTGTTAATGTTGTTAATGAGAATTTAAGGTTCTGTTAGCCTACTAAAAGAAAATTCAACATATTTCAGATGGCAATTTCCGATGAAATTTGTGAACGTATTATAGGTATGAGTGAGGGAGGGAGTTCTCAAGTTCAAATTGCAGCCACAATCAAAGTTTCCGTTAGAGCAATTAAGAGGTTGGTGAAAAAATTTAGAGAAAATGGAACTTACAAGCATGAACCTTGTGGTGGAAGTCACACTACAAAGCTTAGTGATAGAGATGTGCACTGCATTTTTCGTTTCTCAAAAAATAAATTCGCGCGTCAGTATCAGAGATTGCTAGTGTATGCCCTACTCCAGTGTGTGGACATACCATTCAAAGGCATTTACATAGAAGTGGCATTTTCAATCGAATTGCAGTCAAAAAACCTTTTTTGACACCTTGTCACATATATCAAAGGCTGGTTTTTGCTCAAAAGTACCGTGGATGGAGCGCAAAAGATTGGAAGCGTATTATTTGAACAAATGAATCTACCTTTGAAATTGGGAAGAATTTAGAGACAAGTTCGTGTTTGGAGAACTGCAAATGAGCAGTATTCATCAAATTGTACAGTTCCTACTTTTAAAAGTGGACGGACTTCTTTGATGACTTAGGGCGCATTTGCTAGAGGCCAAAAGTCAAAAATTGTTTTTATGCTTAAAGATCGACGCTCTGCAAAGGATTTTGTGGAAGTGGTTTACGAAGAGGAATTATTTCATTTCATGGTTAAAGTTCCAAATGCAGTGCTCATGAAAGACGGCGTATCCGTCCATCGTAGCAAAATATGTGAAGAATGGAGACAACTGCGCCTTCTTGAAAAGCTCAATTGGCCTGCAAACTCTCCCAATCTCAATCCAATTGAGAACCTGTGGAAGATTCTAAAAGATGTAGTACAACGTAACAAGGCATGTCCTAGAAACATAGATGTAGTTCTTGAAAGAGAGTGGAAGTCAATTAGTGAAATAAAGCTCTTTCAATTATGTCATTCTATGCCCTCTAGGTTACAAGCAGTGATTGATGCTAATGGAGGACATACACGTTGGTAGATATAGAATAACTATTTTTGTGTGTATCTTTTGGCCTTGAATTTTTCATACATGTGATCAACATCATAAAGATCATGTGACAAAAAATTCATATTGAAATAACAGATTCTCAGCCCTAGGGAGGCTGTCAAAGTTGGAAGTTGTGAAACGATTCTCCCCTTTGTTTCTCACAACTACACCTTTTGGTAGATTTGGAATATCATTTTTTTGTGGGTCTTTTGGACTTGAATTTTTTCACTTGTGTAAAAAACATAAAGATGTTCCTACTACAAAAATCTCATGTGAAAAAAAAGTTTCTTCAATCCTTGGGAGGGTGTCAAAGTTGGCAGCTGTGAAACATTTCTTACAACTACCCCTTGTTAGTAAATCTTGAATATCTTTTTTTGTATCAATCTTCTAGCTTTGAAATTTGGTACACATGTTTTCAATATAACAATGATCTTGTGTCTAAAATTTCATGTATAAATAACAATTTTCCAGCGCTCGGGAGGGTGTTAAAGTTGGCAGCAGTGTGGGCACTATCCCTGGAATTGCACAAGGTGCCAATTTGGGTGTCATCCCACTGTACTGTACATCGTTTAGAAAATGGATGCATGGATAGTTAAGGGTTAATTGGTGAACTACATAGTGAGGTCCCAATTTTTGGATGACCTTTAAAGTGCAATCCAAAGTTGCTGGTGAAGATGTTCTTATACTCATAATGAACCTGTTGAAAGGAGTCAAAGGACTCCTACATTTGGATTCAAACACAGCACTAAAATTTAGATGTTTTTTACCCAAGATGTACGCAATCAATACATGAAACTTTATAAGAGCCTATAGTTGATTTTGGGAACATGTGCAATTAATACTTTCAAAATTAATAACTTATTCATATGATGTTCAAATAATACAACATGCTAAAGTGCGTTGGAGTCCTATTTCACTTGCCAAAAGGCTCCGATAAAAACAAGCAGCTAGTTGTATAGTCTCTGCCTTAATATTTACCCCAATTTTATTTTTATGACTTGGTTTTTTTGTCCAGCCATGCAACTCCTAAAACAAAGTGCTTTTGTGGTCTCTTCCCTTGTTGAGCAAAGACAATAAAATCCATCTCAATTAATATTAATCAAAACATTTTTAAGCTCCTAAACATCCTCACCCTTGTCCAAATTTGGCAGGTTTGCATAGATGCATCATAAAATGCAATCGAGAGGGATAATTTGCACTTGATGTATGAATAGCAGTTGTACATTATCAATTTTAGATTCTATCTATACACTTAGATTTGCAAAAGCTGTCACCAATAATTTTGTATAAAATTTGAAACTTGAAATTGAAAAGTCTTTTGTAATTTGATTACGTATAAGATATTGACAATTTGTACATGATCTTTTTTGTAATTGGTTGAAATGTAATACTCTAAGTGTATTGATTTTAGAAGATTTTTTGGTTGCTTCATTTTATGAGTTGACTTTTTAAGAGCACTTTTACACTGAAATCTTCAAAATTTTGGACGCATCACTACAACATGAAATGAGGTATAAAATTTTCACAAATCATCCCTTTTTTAATTAGATCATACATACACAAAGCTAACTTCCTATAAAATATAGAAGAAAAGATCCATGCTACAAAAAGTCAATGACCAAAGAAAAAGTTGTGTTTGATTTTGTACATCATTCACTTTCTGGTTGGTTGAACTTTTAAGGATTAAGCAAAAGGATACTCCACTACCTACTACTTGGTTTGCTTTTTACTAATACAATAACTTTCCTTAGAACATGGAGTGAAAGATGACACTTGTCATTCTATGAGGAAATTTTGGAGGCAAGCAAATAAGACAAAATTAAGATGTGAAAACAAAGAGTATCCAAGAGCATTGGAGAAAATCTTGGAAACTTTAGTAGGGGTACAAAGTCTAGGGCTTAAAAGTATTATGGTGGCAAGTATGGGTGCACATACATTACAACAAGCAGCTACGCTACAAGGAGCTCTGACCAAAATAGCATGGACGAGGGACAAGAATGCATTGGAATTTCACTGGAATCATGAACAGAATATATTTGCTACAGTGATATTTAGCCCAAGAGAATGGGTGTTCCCGCAATGCCTCTTCCCTACGGTCAGAGCCAATAAATCACGCAAACAACAAACAAAACGTGATTTTCACCATCTTCACAATGAATTGTTGAGCTTTTTCAATAATAGAGTAAATATGAAAAAGTAAATATGAACAACATACATATGACTCAAACATGTGATCATATAGAGTGGATATCTCTATAACAGGAACTATATAATAGGAACTAACAATGAAACCCCATGTTCCTATAACTATGCACCAAAATCAATTATGAACAATAATAGGAACAACAAAATTAAACACTCTTTGCAAAAAGGAGGCAATTTCAGATTACATGCACTAGCAAAAGTAACACCGAGTTGAATAAAAGTAAGAGTTAACTTGGTCTTCGAGATTGTGGTGAACTTTTTTCGAAAAGTTTTTTTTTTTTTTTTTCTTTTTTGATATGCGCTAGGATCATCACAATCATACTTGTAGGGAAGGCTATCCTATATACTTCCATGTAATTCAAGGTATAAATATCCAAACACATCACAAAACCTGACAATGTGCATCATATTTTTCCTTTCCAGCAATAGCAATAATACTAATACAGTATCCAAGCTTGGGAACCTAGCAATAACTAACAACTACATATATCACCAGGACTGAAATTGGCCGCATATTTCCAATCAAAACTCTCCCAGGAAACTTATGAATTGATGCAGAAGTACCTTCTCCACACCACAATTTGTTTTGTTATTTGGGAGCCCGTTTTCCATCGAGAGTTGGTTGCAATGCATCTTGAGGCAAGGAAGAAGCCACTGCAGGAATTCCTTGCGGGATACCCCAGGCAACGGAAGGAGGAATGTCGTCTCCTATCAATACTATCACAGTCGAGGGAGTTGCTGAAATCTGCATTAAAATACACACAACAAACCATTCATTTCAGAACTGAACAAATATGAAAAAAAACGCACTCACACCGACCTCTTTAATAGCACTTTCTCTAATATCACATGCTTTGTTCTCTCACCAAAACCTAGGGACAGGAAACAAGCCCCAAAGTGAACAATTACGAATCTTCTAATGAAAAAGGTACACCAACATCAATCTCTTTGATAGCACTTTCTCTAACATCACACGCTTTGTAAACCTAAGAAATGGACATACGCAATTCAAACCTCTCACTTTGTGCTCTCGCTATCAAGGAGTTCGACAAGTGTGAAAAGGGCTCGAGACTCCAAGTACATCTTTGTTGTCACTTTTACATGCAACGCTATTGATTGTCAATGTTGCAAAACTTTACGTAATCGTTTGATTGTCACAATGTTGCAAAGGTTTACGTAATTATATGCCTTCGGGCACCTAGACTGTGACATTTAAAGAGGTCTGAACTAGTGAGCTAAATGCCACATAAGGAAGATCTAAACAACACTCCAAAGTATGAAACCAACCATGAAGGAACACGCCACCGACTTTTCATTACACTGCAAACGAGGGTCTGCCATTCCCCAATGTCGTTTGAAACTGCACCCAGTTATGTGAATCTCCCATGATTCAGTTCCATGAACAACCGATTTACTAAACTCAAAAGTTAATGTGATATCCTTAAGAAGCTCTACCAAGAGTTGAGCATGAATTTCTCAAGCGACCAGTCCTCAATGTCGTTTATAACTGAAGCCGGTTTTATAAAAAAGAAAATGAATCTCATTAACTTAGCAAGATCTAGTTCCACCAACAACCGAGTTAATAAACTCGAAAGTTGTTAAGAGGCTCTACCAAGAGTTATGAATCTCACATGATCTATTTCAATCAACAACCGATTTACTTAAGTGTGATGTCCTCGACCAAAAGCAATTGAAGAGGAGAGAAAGGAAGAGCTTACCATCCGTGAGTTCATGGTGTGGAGGTTACTACCATCCACGGGATCTTGCAGAGAGGTAGACGAAATTTGCTCGTTGTTTCTGGCTTCCACTCTGAGGCGCAGTTGTTGCTCCCACATGTAGCAGCAACAAATCAGGGCGGCAGTGGCCAGCACCATGAGCACCACAATGGCAGCAACCAGAGAGTGGTTGGCTCTGGTAGGCCTGGCTGATACAGGACTCTCCAGGGGAGGCTGAGCTACTGATTCCAGCACCGTCCTTCCTTGTGCAACAGCTTCCCAGTCCGAAGACCCAACTTGCACTTCCATTGCATTGGAAACCTCCCGGTTGATTAAAAGTAGCAAAATCAACACGTACCCTATCATGGGTGCAATCTCATCTGCTCTAGCCAAAATCTACTACTCTACCATGTGGAAAAAGAATCAGCCCCAAAAATCAAACCAAAACCTGCAAGTTCTAGGCGATCAGCCCTGGACAACAATCTGCCGCCATTGCACGAATTAAAAAACAAGCTCAAGGTTAGCACTGCTTATGATCGATATATCAATCTTTGGTACTAACTAACACTGCAAGTTCTCATCACTCGCTGAATTGTGAACCCAATTAGAGACAAAACACCGAGTACTGGAGCAAGACTAAATGATTTTTATGCTGTTCACTCCGAGGCGTTATAGAAAGGTAGGAGGTTTTGGGGAGATCCCACTAATTGAGAAGGTCAGCATGGAGACTACTTGGAACGTCACCGTTCAGTTACTTTTCCAGGTGCAAGAACTAGAGAGATGACAGGGTCGTCACCTGAGTACAGGAGGCTTGAAGTTGCGTAGAATATTGAACCAAGTGTACTAGGAAAGTACTTCTTCTATAGCCTATGCCGAACAGCACTTCGCACATGCACTTGAAGTGCATCCTGGAAAAAGACCAAGATCTCAAGGTGACCGTACTCTACCCTAGAAATTAAATGGGTGTTTTGAAGGATAGACACTACGCTCCGAGGAGGATCCTTACTTGACCTAATCGATGGAAAGGGAAAAACAAAGGAGGTTACTACCAGTGCATGCTTCTCACACAACAAACGTGGCTAATATAACGTCGAAGGGATTCAGAGAAGCAGAAGTGAAAGGAGCAAGTGGGGTCACTCAAACCTCAAGTACAGATTACAGACTTTCGATCTTGAACAACACTCCGAACAATTTCGGACAAGAGCAATAATAGTACTACTTCGACTGAAGTTAGAAATCAGGTGGTTAGCAGCCACCATGACCTCCAGTGTAAATAGAATCGCAGGAGTCAGCCATTAGGCCATCTGCCAAAACACAATGTGCGTGAGGACGATCGTCCATGAGAAGAGTGCTGTCGGCGTAGTCAAAAGCACTCAAAACTGCAGTTGAAGAGACTCGTCAGAAGTTGGTTGCTCTTGCCAAGACAAGAAAAAGCTTCCAAATTGACCACATAATTTTCTGTAAATATAAATATGTTTATATTTATATGTTTATATTCTAGACTCCCATTTGGAGATTTACAAAGTTGCTTTTACAGGTTTCGGTTATAAGTACTTACTCCTTTCCCTCACAATGCACCTCCCCTTTCCACTCTTCCTCTACAACACCAATGTAGAGGATATTATTATTACTATTATATCCCTGTTCTTTTCATTAAATACTTCCCCAGAGCAAGAGTGTGAGCAGCCCTCTACATTCTTTCAGAGTGGACTCACGTGTGCTGGAACGAAATGATTTAAAGCTGAAAGATTGAGATTCGAAGATTCGAAAACTTGTGCCATGTTCGTCACAACTTCTTGTCAGATGTCAAATAAAAAAGAATAGTTTTCCTATAAAGTGCTTTATTGACGGGAGATGAATACTACTAGGAGTGGCTTTTTTAAAGGTTAGAAAAGAGTAGTAGCAAGTAGGAGTGTTTTTTTTAAGGTTAGGAGTGAGTAGTACCTTGTGGAGCACTGCTGAGTGGGCTGAATCTGCTGTCCAGGATAATTCCAAAGGAGCTGCAACTTCTTGAGGTCTTCCTGAAGGGGCTCACAAGGCGCTATTCCTGGGTTCACTCCCTGACAAGGACAAAGCGGCTCGTCACCATAAAGCGTTGCTTCAATTCCTTCTACAACCCGACCAGCAGTGATGCTGCTATTCAAGTCCTACATATCCACGAGGAAGCATTTGCATGTAGCCTGAGCACAGGTGCTTTTAAACGTGCAATCCAGGTAGGGGAGGTCGTAACTGCAGGAGGTCCACACAATCACGCCAAGCTCATTGCAAATCCAGGGGCCATCATTTAACGAGAGGGGAATAAAAGCAGTCACGGAAGCACCATCCAAGCGCTCGGAATGAATGCAGTTCATATCTACAGAGCAACATTATAACTTGAACAGCTGATGAGCTCCTTGCAGAGGAAGTTCGAGAACATCTGGAAAAACCTCTACTTTCATGAATCTCACTATTTTGCAGCAGAGGACGCACCTTATGGTCTGCAAGCTTGGCACCTTCACCCTGGTCCGATCCATAATACTGGAATAGAGTTAATATATATATATATAATATATAATATATATACATATATTTAGCAAAGCATGCTAGACATGAGGTATTGATTACAAGTTGAAGAAGCCCTTCTAGGGTTTGCTTGAGAGGGACATGATCCCTAGGTCTCCCACTCTGGAAGAAATCCCACACTCCACGGTTTTACAAGTATCAAGAGCTCCAGCAACCAGATTCTAGATTAAAAACCATAGGGTTTAAAAACCAGTTATACCTGCCGGTTTTTGGTCAAACAGATTGAGAATCAAAAATTTCGGTTAACAGTGTCTGGGACACCGAGATGGACCAATTGGACACAGCAAAAGCAATCTCCGGAAAAAAGGGGAAGGGTTATTCCCCTGAGTATTGATTTTTTCGCACTCTATAGGTCGATATAAACGACCCTCATCAGACACTTGTTGCAATCAAAACCAAGTGCTATGGTAATACTACTTTCTAAACTAAATGAATATTCAAATGACGAGACGCAGTCAACATAGCCTCTCTAGGTGCTTCAGAGAGCTATGTAACTATCCCCCCATGAAGCAGCTAGTTGGGTCCTTTTTTTCTATTCTCCAGAATGGGTACGTCCACGTTGCATACATGGCGTATCTTCTATATATCAAATGATACTCATGACGACCTTGAGCACGTCACTCCTCACAAATGCAAAACTTGAGTGAGATACAAATAAAATCTATAGTTGTTTTCACGCCACATCCTCCTGGAAGACTGACAACGCCGCCACGCTGAGAAAGACGTACAGTACATGATTCCAACACTTGCTCTGCTTCTAAACCTGCATACTGGGGCCCCAACGAGCACCCGTGTTCACTAGTTTGGTGTAGACAGCCGCAAAATCGGTGAAAAAGCGCCCTTGATCAGCTGCGTACACTTTCAGCCACCTGCATGTACCAGCCGAAGGACCATCAGAATCACGCACAGCAAACTTGGCAGCAAGAAACTCTGCAAACCGAGCAGTAGACGGTGTGGTACTGCCCATCTCTCCTCTTGGAACCGTACACTCAAACCTCTTTATTACGACCTTCGCTAAAAATGAAATTCTAAAATATCCTGCACATTTGTCACACTATCAATTGTAGCACACTTCACACATTCAAACTATATCATAGTGAAGAGTTGGGTAAGATTTACGAGGTTTGAGTGCACGTTGATTCCAGCTTTTCATGGAGTTCTATAGACCATGGTGGTTTCAAAGCTATAAATTCTTTCTTCCAAAGGCAAGCTCGAATTGAAATAATGGCATTCACGGCAGAAACTTACTTTAAGCACTCCTCGTCATCAGCGAGTGCACGGTCTGTTGCTAAACCTATCATAGATGTCATCCCATCATCTGGCCCTGAACACAAATATTTCATATAAAATCTTGTCACAAAAACGACGTGAAAAACACACATGACGCTCAATCACGAAGTCACTCGATATCTCGTGCACCAAATGCAGCAGCATCATTGAGGCTGATTAAAATTAGACAAGAAAAATATGTCATTTCGATCAATTTAGCACACAAACAACACAAACAACATACTTAATCGACTTCATGAGTATCCATTTCAAGGATTACAGAATGCTTCTGATGCAACAGCACAATTGGCATACCTGCGATTTTCCAGGGCTTTTGTAGCAGAATTTGGAAGTAAGAATTGTCGAATAGATTGGGATTTCCAAATCCCTTGTTTCCTATTGTGTGCGCTCCAGAAAGTGCTACAAGCTCCTGTGTCCTACATTCACATAGCCCACATTTTGTGAATGCCTCTTGGAGTGAGATATTAGCAACACTGGAAATCTCAAAGTGCACAGATGTTGTTGAAAAGGGATAGAGGCACATACGTGAAGCCCTTAGATTGAAACGCTTGCTTAAGATCACTTGCACTGAGTGTCTCCTCAGGCATTTTGCCTTCTGGATCAGGCCCACTACAGAACAGAGAATCACGTCAAGACATTTCTCTAAATGGGCACAATGTACATCAATCTGAACAAATGAAATTCAGCAAGTCCTATCAACATGACTTACTAAGACCTTCAGCAAGTTATTTATCCAGGGAAATGCAGAGATAACGTCAACAACGATCATGGTCTAGAATATGCTTACGAGGAATCGAGCCGGCCAAGTGTTATTGGAATCACAGGTCCATCACATTCCGCCACGGCCGCGGCTCCAGCCACAGCGATCAAATCAGCCCAAGACACTGCCAATATGCCAACGTTCATGAATTACTCAATCAAGCAGGGGATATCCTTCTCCTGCACCACCTTAACCTCCAACTACATGAGACCATTGGATTCCTGTAATTCGATGAGCCCATTTATTCCTTGTTTCAATATATATAAAAGACCGTGTATTTTCATCGAAGCTTGCATCACAAGTAGATATGCTGTACAATACACGAAACTACAAAGGCATGGGACATACCTGGAAAAGCTAAGTCAAGTTCTCTTTTCACTTTCTGCAACACCTGCACATACAACAACCATCATCTTACGATAGAAATACACACAAGCAAAGAGATGTTGCAATTTACCCAAAAGCTTAATAATATAGGATGATTTTCTAGATGAGAGTCTATCGAATCCTTGAGCAAGGGCCATGATTAATTGTAACAATTTTATTGATGACGCTACTTGAGGGTTCACGAAACCAGATGCATCAAAAGCATCCATTGATTTATGAAGGATAAATTGGTCACATAGCAGAGTTCAGAAGAAGCTTTTAGAAAACACAGGTTTAGATTGAAACCTTAATTGGTCGCTGAAGACCTGCGCTCTCAGGTCTGTCCAGTTCAAACAGTATTGAACCATTCATTCCTCCTGCAACAAAAAACCACCGAGTTTGATTAACACACCAACTCGACAAGGAATAATAATAGTCACTACGCCAGAAGGAGAAACATTGAGTGAGGAACACAAAAGAGAATCAACCATAATAAGCAAGAAGGATGTGATCATGCTCGGAAAAACTTCAGGAAATGGCCTAAGTAATCCTATTTCGACACGCAACGTGCAAGAGCAAGTCTAGATTTACAACTTGCGCTTTACCTAAATTGTCAGAGCTGTCAAAAGTTCCTGCATCGTGGAAAGCCAAACGCAAAACTCCAGCTGATTTCCCCTTTGTAAGTACCTTTTTAAGTTCATATTGAATCAACTCAATATTCTTCTTCTCATCGCTGGGAAAAAAAAAACGAAGAACTTCGTAAGTATTTGTGAATCAGAGATGGATTCCATTCAAGACAGGTTTACGATAAGCTGCAATTTCGTGACGAGTTGGATCCTACTGCAATACAAAATCCAACCTTAAATCACACAATACCCTACCCTTCAAAAATGAACAGAGGTCAAGATAGAGGTTGAGCTCACATACTCAACAGCCAGAGCTTGAGAGTCTCTTTGCGGCTGGAAAAGGTGAGAACCAGGGACTGTGAAAGCCAATGCTGCCAACAATACCTGTCTTCTTGAAACATCTATTCTCTCTTCTGCAGAACATGAAGATTAGTAAACAAAGGAACTCAATGCTTTTTCAGTGTACAATGCTCTTTAATCATGTATGTCAATAGATTCATAGATATACACTACAGTCGACTTGCATAGTCGATACGGCAGAATCTAGGAATTCAAGCTACAGCAAGCACAAACAGGTAAATTTGAAGTACCACAATCAATACAAAAGATTCACCGCAACCAGCCATCCCAACTCTTGAGTGGACCAAAACCACTGAAGCATTTTGAACATACATTCAGCAACTTGTATAGCAAAGATACTTCAGTTTTTCATTCTGTGCATAGCATTTAGAAAACAATAATGAACACAATAATGTTTTCAGTAGAATTAGACTGTTTCATGAACTTTTAGATAGCATCATGAAGAGATCTCTATATGGTTACAGGGATCATACGGAGGTCTTTCTATGATACATGGAAAAGGCCTCCATATCCATATGATCATAAGCAGACCTCCCTGTGGATTATGGAGAAGAATCTCTTCATAGTATTATTTAAAATTTCTTGAAATGCTTTAATTCTATTGAAAAACCTACACCTAATTGTGAACCTTAACTAAAAACCACTCCTACATATTATTGTCTATAAATAGATTCTCTGTGAACCATAGTTCTTAGTGTTATTTTAATCTATTTTGAAACAGTCTAATTTTACTGAAAATCTTAACTCCACCTAATTGTGACCCTTGCCCCTATAGATTCTTACCTCAAATGTACAATAGGATTGATTTTGGATACACCTAACATCAACCTTTTGAAAATTCATTTAATCATACAATGTTCATAAAGTACATGCTAAGATGCGTTGGAATCCCCTTTCAATATGCCAATAATGCTCAACAAAATTTTAAGGTAGTGTAATAATAAGGAACCAATGCTTCTTTAGGTATACATGCTCGCATGAAGATAAGGCTCAATTAGAAATGAAAACAAGAAGCATTACCTGGTCCTGGAGTTGCATTACTTGCCGAAGCCCGAATGCCAGAGCCATGGCAATGCGAAATTGATAATTTCCTATTCCTGCAACCTGACGACAATCCATAACCAGAATCAAACCTAAACCAGTTTTACAAATTCAATTGAAAGCTGAAATTCATAAACCTCAAATTGAATCACGAAAACCTAAAAAACTCACCAATGACAGAACATTGAACCTCGAAAAGAAAAGAAATCTGCAACGATTCGTCCGCTACAAAATAAAGAGCAATTCAAGCAGAGGGATAAGGCGGGAGCAATTACCACTATGAGAAGCTAGATTATTACGTGCTGGTGGACGAGAGAAGAGATTTTTAGATGATGAGAGAGATTTTTTTTGTAATGCAGAGATTGTAGAGCAGTCCATGGAAGAAAGGCAGCAGCAGCTCGTAGTCGTCGTCGCCATAGCTGCGAAATAATGTGAGCTTCTCGATTGAGTAGCTCAAAACTGTTCACTCTCATCGTCAACGAGAGTGACGATGTTCCCAACGATGTTCCCGAATATGTTCCCAACCATGTTCCCAACGATGTTCCCAACGATGTTCCCAACCATGTTCCCAACGATGTTCCCAACGATGTTCCCAACGATGTTCCCAACGATGTTCCCAACGATGTTCCCAACAATGTTCCCAACAATGTTCCCAACGATGTTCCCGAGGCCGATGTTCCCGAGGCCGGTGTTCCCGAGGCCGGTGTTCCCGAGGCAGCGATGAGATTTTTGTTTTCTTTTTCTTCGGAAATAACGTGTTATTTTGAGGAAAACGAAAGGATGCCATGGAATTACCATCACATTCCACAATTGATTTTGGTACTGTAATTAAAATTAAAATTCAATATTATAATTTTAGAAGATGTGAAGGCATGTGTACACTATATGTCAAAAAGTAATCATGTATTTTGGTGAAAATTGTAATTATTAAGTGAATGTTGAAGAAATTCATGTCAATTACAATATGTATTCAACTACATCAAATTCTCTACCATGAATGTAAATCGAAATGAAGGTCATTATGGTGGAAATTTTTTTACCGTCATTGTAAAATCAGCAAAAATAATCATCCCATGGTTGTTTAACATTCAGTAGCTATTGATTGAATGAAACGATGTGGAATATTCCACATCATTTCATCCTTCCAATGAAATAATGTGGGATATTCTACATCCCATCAATAGCTATACGGGCACGTGGCATTAAGCAAGAGCAACTAACTAGGAGTTGGTTAAATGGCATGTGAGAATTTAATGTAGATTACAATACCTTCTTAAATGAATAATTGTTTGATTCAAAAAGCAACTCAAAGCTCACAGCTCGCAACCTTTATTTAAATGGCATGCCAGTATCTAACTTAACTTAATTCATGCATGAGGAACCTCCATCGGTTTTAATGTTATAGGTGACATACAAAATAAAATCAATGGGCCACCTTTTACATGTACATCCGCAATAGTTAATAATTTGCCTTGCCAATGAACTAAAGAAAGGTTTATTCGGAGGTCATGTGGGCCAAAGTGGCCATTGAAAAAGGGATGATGTGCTTTAGATGAAGTTGAATGAATCCAAACACAAAATCAAAAGGTAGCCCCAACAAAGGCTACTAAATGTTATGAATGGGATTCAACTTGTGGCCGTAATAAAAAATTTAAATTTTTTTTTTAAAATTTAAAAATCAAAGTAGATACTAGGTTTGGAAAACTTTATATTGCTAATTATGGTAAAATTCAAAAAACATCATTTTAATGGTTTAAATTGAGTTTTGGTAAAAAGATCTTTATAATTTAAAATACACTACACCACGGTGCATTTTTACTACTCATTCAACAATTAAGATCCAATAGTGACACCTTGTACATGCAAAAAGTATCAATATAGATACCAACTACACGCTTCATTCACAAAATGAATGAAGATTTGATGAAAAACCGTTCCTAAAGCACTTTCTGCCTTTTTTTTTCATTCATCACACACTTAGTGTCTTTGTTAGTGTTCCAGGGTTAAAATCAATATGAAACAAATGAAGAGTTTATTTCATAGTCAATGAAGAATTCTTTAGGGGTTTTTTAAAAAAATAACAAACAAATTTTGTCTTTGTGAAAAGGAGAATAATTTTTATACCTTTCCAAGACTACCTTTGTGAAAAGAAGATGAAGAAGAAGATGATGACTACCTTTCTAACTCTAGGGTTGATTTATTTTTTCTTCTTCTTTGAATATTATAAATTATTTACATCAATGCAAAAAATTATAGCATCTCTTATCTTTTTCCAAAGTTTGATGCACATTAGGAATTTGTATCATTAAAATAGAGGGGAAAAAATAGAAAAAATATCTTTGATCCTAGTTTTTTTCATATTTTATTTTAGCTTTCATTTTTGCAAACTAATAGCAACTCCAATTCTTTTTGAAACTGGCAAAAATTACAAAAAAAATTGCAAAGAAAAAATAAAAAAGAAAAAAAATAATGTCTTTAGAAGAGGTGAGAGCAAAAACATTGTTGGAGATAGTACTATTTAACAAGCCATTGCAAGAATTCACGAAGAGTGAGGTTTTCCATTGGCATGTATAATTCATGTATTTGTTTATATAAATAGTAAACTGATTATAATGTAGTTAATAGAAATTAACCATATTTATTTTAGAGTGAAACTAACTCTATAGACATTGAGAATTCTTCCAAATACAAACAACTAGGGTATTTTTAAAATAAGTCATATTCAAAACATCTAAGAAAAAACCAAAAAAAATTATATAGTTGAAGACCCTATATAAACTTCATTTAACGCTTTGATGGTGATGGTGTAGAATCAACAGATGGTGATGGTGTAGAATCAGCAGATGGTGATGGTGTTGAATCAACAGGTGGTGGTGGTGTTGAACTTCGTGGTCGTCTTGGAAATGGAAATGGAGGTCTTGGAGGTCGTTCTGGTCTTGGAGGTCGTTCCGGTCTTGAAGGTCGTTCCGGTCTTGGAGGTCGTGGCGGGAATGGTGGAAATGGAGGTCGTTCCGGTCTTGGAGGTCGTGGCGGGAATGGTGGAAATGGAGGTCGTTCAGGTCTAGGAGGCCGTGGTGGAAATGGAGGTCGTTCAGGTCTAGGCGGAAAGGGAGGAAACTGTCGAAATGGAGGTCTTTGAGAATCAACTTTGATCACATATATGAAGGATAAAACTACTATGAGTAGAATTGAAATAAAATTCATGGAAGCCATGGTAGTTTGTCCAATATAACCTATACATCAACAAACATCGAGATTTGCATACAACATAATGAAATGATCAAATATAATGGAAAGGAAGTTGTATACAATGATAATATCAATGTTCTATACATTTCATTAATAACCTAAAGTTCTATACAATTTAACTTAAGTTGTCTCATTGTAATACTAGATGGACTCACGCTTACATTTAACTTTTTAATATTTAGAAATATCCTAAGATAAGAAAAAAAAGATTATATTTAGAAAAGAAAATAACTATGACTTACTATTATTGGTAATTGAAAGTTAGTTTTTATTTTTGCACCTTATAATCTTGCTTTAACTTTTATAATAATAAATGTTTTAGTAGATGTTAAATACAGAAAAGATAAATAACTCTAGTTCTTTTTGTTCAAATTCATATACCTTACTTTTAGAATTTGTTTCTAAAAACACGCAACTTCACCCACAAAATAATAAGGGTGACTCAAAAACTACATACCATACCCGGCTATCAAGGTCTACTAATCATGCCGGATTTTTATTTTTTTTGCCCAAATAATTTTCAACAAACACTAGACTATGTGGATATTCTAAAAGATTCTCTTCCAACTATAGAAAATATTCTTTTTTGGAAAGATGATTTTTTAAAGATTTGGGATTTTCTATTTATAACACTACTATTAGTGAATGATAAGATTATACCTAAATAAGAATCGATTTTAGAAAGCGGTCTTCTTTTGTTGATCAATCTATATGTGTTTATTTTGTAAGCGCCCAAGAACTTCTCCCAAACAACATCACAACTTATTCTAGCCGATATTTTCAACTTTTTCCCAAATTTCCAAATTTAGACTCTAAATTGAAAATTGGATATTAATTGAATAGTTTAGTGTTTATTAAACATTAAAAAAGTTCCTAAAAGGAATAAAATAAAATATAACAAATAGATAAATACACTAAATAGGAGTATTAGGGAGACTTAGACTAATTTATCAACATTTCATACTATATAATTATATTTGACATTATTGTACAAAAACACAATAATCTTTTCTTTTTCTTTTTAACACAAATACTCACTCAGTTGCAAATATATATATATATATATATATATATATGTATATATTAATTTTTTTTAATTTTTTAATTTTTTTTTCACCACAAGGTGATTTTACAGGGTAAGTCCCTCTAATTTTTTTAGTCTCCTTCATTAGATAGGAACTCCAATTTTCTTTTGAGGTCAACATAATTAAACAAAGTGTTTGTTCAAGCCACCTATAATAAACGTATACGATGACTCCTAAATTAAGGGGACTAAACTTAAAAACAACAACCAAAATATAAACTTTTCTTTACTTTTATATGTATAGTAATATATATACATCTTTATAGTCACTTGTTGGCTTTCAAGCTTGATCATTCTTGTGTTTTTACTAGTGGTTATCATCTATTGATATCTTTTATGATAGTAGAATAAACTTAAATGTTTGGTACAATTTGATTGAATGAGCCTCTTAGACCCTTTGTGAGAGGAAAGGAAGTTGGAGTGACTTATGTGCGATGAATTCATAAATCATAATGATATTTTTTTCCAAACATAATGTTCCTTTATGTTGCTAAGTGCATGCAATCTACGGAATTTCATCATTACAGTGGCCCAAAATACAAAACCTCTATCTAGATGCATACCATATCCACATATCCACATTTCTAATCATACAAAATCAATCTTTTGATTTCCAAAATTAGCTTTCCAAAATTTTATTACTATTGCAAGAATTACATTTTTCCAACCCTACTATTGGGATACACTAAGATGAAGACTAGAGAGTGTTATAGAAAAATGCACCACTGTCTTATCCCTACTTTTGTAATTGATACCAAGCTTCAAAATGCTAGCAAATATGCAAATAATTTTGAATACCAAAATTTCTACATATGGGAGGTGTCATTTTGAGCGATGGTTTGTGTTCACTTTGGCTTGAGTTTTCCAATTGGTGCGATTTCAACCAAACTCAATTCAGCTTTCAACAAAACTCAATTCAATTGAGCGCCATACAAAGAATTGAGTTGGTTTATAATTTGGGTATTGTTGAAGGGTGTGGAGGATGCATCATTCAAACTATAAGCATAAATTTTCAATTAAGGGACGGGAACTACAGTTGAAAATTTTCTTTAGGATTGAAATTAGTCTCTTTTTGCGGCCCAAGGTTGAAACCATTTTTTATCAAAAAGCATCTATAATCAACAATAGTGAGTGTTGTGATGAATTAATAAAACAAAAGTTGAAGATTATGCTTGTTGATTAATACTTTTAAAAATATCTAAATTAAGAAGATTACTTTGTAACAAATGCATGTCCTTTGCTATAACCTAAGGGGCAATTCACACTATGGTTGTTGGTCGAGAGTTCATTTAATTTCACCAATCATATTCCAAAAAAACCAAAAATTTGTTTATTGGACTTCACACTACTCTAGAGGTCAAAGTTCAAAGTCCATCACCCTCTAAAGTGCCTACTAATTTGTGAGTTTTAGCACAATTCGACAACTATCGAGGAACCATTGATTTATTGTTATCATATATATATATATATATATATATATATATATATATATATATATATATATGAATATATATATATATATATATATATATATATATATGAATATATCCAACCCAAGACTTTGGACTCTTCCCATGAATTGGGTTTGGATTGTGACGACCTTTTGCCATAGTGTGAATCGACCTTCAGAGCGAAGTTCTATGGATGAAGTACTTCACTAAAAAAAGAAGCTTTTAGGACCTTTGGAAGACCAAGTTCCACATTTCAAGTAAGCTTTTCAAAATAAAAAAGGTAGAGAAGGTGTCATGAAGTATAGAGGTTTTTAAGCCCAAGCCTTCATGGCAACTTCTCCCTAACCAATCAAATTTGTTCATATTTCACGTTAAGCAAGTTCATGAAATGCATACAACTTGAACACAGAATTCGCTATTTACGCACTTAGCCATGTAATCATGCACTTGGTCCCCGAGCGCATAATTTTTTTTGTGTAATTAAAAAAAAAAAAAAAACCAACAATTATTGTCTTTCTTCAATCCCTTACATTGTAAAAAAATAATTATTTTAATTATTTTACATTCTTATCTTTATCTTTTATTTTTATTTTTCTTTTATCTCTTCTTTTTGATCTTGATTTCTTTCTTGTCTTCTTTCTTGTCTCCCTCTTGTCTTTCTTCTTGTCTTCCTTATTGTCTTTGTTGTCTTTTTCTTCTTCTACTTTTTCTTCAGTTGGGGGTGCTGAACCCTAAACAATGGAAGCAATCTAAAAATAAAAAATAAAAAAACTTTTTTTTTGGCGGTGGGGTGCTGCTAAACCCCAAAATGGCAGCTGTCCAATTTTTTTTTAATTTTTTTAATTTTTAATTTTCCCTCTATCTTGGCTCTGGGGTGCTGTTGAACCCTAAATGGCAGCCAAAAAAAAAAAAAAAAAAAAAAAAAAAAAAAACTGTTTTTTTACTTTTTCAAAAAATTCTATTTTTAGGCGCTAAGGTGGGCCGCGCACCCTAAAGCCCTCTCATTTCCCTCATTTCTATCTTCATCTCCCTCTCCATCCCTCCCCTCTCCTCATATATATAGGAGAGAGGAGAGGAGAGGAGAAGGGATGGAGAGGGAAATGAAGATAGGGATGGAGAAGGGATGGAGAGGGAAACGAAGATAGGGATGGAGAAGGGATGGAGAGGGAAACGAAGATAGGGATGGAGAAGGGATGGAGAGGGAAACGAAGATAGGGATGGAGAAGGGATGGAGAGGGAAACGAAGATAGGGATGGAGAGGGAGATAAGGACTGGAGAGGGAGATGAAGATAGAAATGAGGGGGATGAGAGGGCTTTAGGGTGTGCGGCCGCGTACCCCAGTGCCTAAAAATAGAATTTTTTGAAAAAGTCAAAAAAAGTCAAAAAAAGTTTTTTTGTTTTGGCGGCTGCCATTTAGGGTTCAGCAGCACCCCACGACCAAGAAAAGGGAAAAAAAAGTTTTTATTTTTTATTTTTATTTTTTATTTTTGGCTTGCTTCTATTGTTTAGGGTTCATCACCCCCAACTGAAGAAAAAGTAGAAGAAGAAAAAGACAATGAAAAAAAAAAAAAGACAAGAAGAATGACAAAAAGAAGATAAGAAAAAAGACAAGAGGGAGACAACAAAGAAGACAAGAAAGAAATCAAGATAAAAAAGAAAAGATAAAAGAAAAGATAAAGATAAGAATAAAAAATAATTAAAATAATTATTTGTTTACAATGTAAGGGATCGAAGAAAAACAACATTGATGTTTTTTAGAGAATTGTTTAACCAACTTTTTTTAAAGTCAAATATGCTTATGAAATGAGCGCACTTGGCCAAGTGCATAAATAGCGAATTGCGTGTTCTTCATGACTAATTGACTACCGTACGTGGAAGGCAGGGTCGGCACTTTCATGTCAAACAATTAATAAAACTTGAAATAGTGGAGGTCGGTACTTTCAAAAGTAAATATTTAAAATTTGGCTATTTATAGCCAACATTGAAAAAAATTGGCAACTAAACATTTCGTTTTATTTTTGTCTACGATTTCCGTTGAGTATTATGTTTTCATCCAGTTTTGAGTGTTATTTTTTTTTTACTTTTTATTGACTTTATTTTTGTTGATTTCGACAAAATACTTTAAAATTTTTATTTTTATTTTTGGCATTTTTTTGGGTAATTATTTTTTTCCACTCATGCCTACCACGCACGGTAGGTATGAGACAAATCCAAATTCTACTTTTCTTCTCCTCTTGCTTACTTCCATAGGTACTTCTTAAGTTCATGGAACTCAACCTTAAGTATGTGGTCTGACTACCACGATCCATCCAATCATGGTGCCAATTCATCATAATAGATCTAAAGTTATTTTTCGAAGTATGATCATATGGATAATTTGTAGAGATGATGCACTACATTTTTTCTATTGATCCAAACTTCATCAAACCC
Organism: Pohlia nutans; assembly: GCA_022496805.1. Classification (NCBI taxonomy): domain Eukaryota; kingdom Viridiplantae; phylum Streptophyta; class Bryopsida; order Bryales; family Mniaceae; genus Pohlia; species Pohlia nutans. Next base: position 7,679,439 of record CM040102.1, read on the forward strand.
CGCATCAAACATATGGAAGGCACATATTATAACACATCTATGTTTTGTCTAATATCTCTCAAGCTTTTTGGAGTACATTATAAATGAACATAACCATTGAGGATTTTTTTGCCAACTGAGTAAATTTATTTATTTTTTCAATTTGTTTTGCACTAGATCATGCAAGCTTTTATGCATGTGTAGAATTTTTTTCAAAAACTATTGATAAGTTTTTATGAAATCGTGAAGGCTACAGCTATTTTTAATTTTTTTTTAATTTAATTTTTTTAGTAGACTTTGGAAATGTTTAGCGATGCCAAAAATGCTTTCTTTCCCAAAATAAATTGCACAATAGATCATGCAAGCTTTTTTTGAATATGACGAAATAATTTTAAAGAATTCTAATTTTTTTTTGGACGAAATCACGAAGGCTGGGAGATGTTTTTCCTTTAGTAGATTTTGGATATCTTTAGCAATGTCAAGAACGCTTTTCTCCAAAAAAGTTTGCAATACATCAGAGTTATCCTTAAGCCACCTTGTGTTTGAATAAGATACCGTGAATTTTGCTTTAATGTACTCTTATTTGTTCACCTCGAATAGTTAAAAGGCATGGAAGAGCTTGGTGGTCTCTCATTATTAAGTGTGTAAGAGTTTGGTGGTCTCTCATTATTAAGTGTGTAGGAGCTTGGTGGTTTTTAAACTCATGAAAAACTAGTTTAGCCGTCTTTTTTAAAGGCTAAACTAGTTTCCCTTGAGTTTAGAGGTCACCAAGCTCTTAAACACTTAATAATGAGGGACCACCAAGCTCTTCCATACCTTTTAACTATTTGAGGTGAACAAATAAGAGTACATTAAAGCAAAAGTCACGGTATCTTATTCAAACACAAGGTGACTTTAAGGATAACTCTATCATGCAAGTTTTTTTTGTACATCTACATTAATTTATTTATTTTTGAATTCTTTCTTGTTTGACAGAATTGTCATGGCATGGAGCTTCTTATTTCTTCTTTTGAGTATGGATATTTTTAGTGATGTTGAAAACATTTTTTTCCCAATTTATTTATTTATTTTATGTTTGATTCAAAAACCAAATTTTTCATTGTAAATTATTAATGTTTTTGCAACTTTCTTTTCACTTCTTGACATTTCAAATAGATAGATAGAAACTCCGGTCTTTTTCAAAGCCTCGGGTGGGTCACTCTTCATATATTTTGGGTACCACGTGCGGCGAGGGGGTGTTTTTTGGGGGGCTATTTACCTCCTAGCTGAAATTAAAAGAACCCCTATGATTACTTAATGGGAAAAAATGGCTTATATTATGTAATCTATCATTTTTTATAAAACGGTGACCAATGCAATTTTTTATATGCTATCTTCCTTGTAAAGGCTTAAATATAATCTAAAAGTAACATGACTTTAAAAATTTGAGAAAAATGGCGTCAAGAAAATGACCAGAATTTAACCTTCTTTTATACATTCTCGAAAATGTGCACCCTAACCCTAAGTACCTTCAAAACCAACGGCAACTTTAAATTCAGGTGGACAGAACTGAGCTTTCATCCACTTTTAGACCTACTTTTTGTCCACCGCGCAGCTAACGCCCTTTCCTACCAACTGTGCTCCAGCTGTTTCCCCTCCCAAAAAAGACTGTACTCAGTTAAATACATTGGATCCCATTCGCAATCCCCTAAATTATATGTACTAAAATCATAATGGACCAGAATTGTGGTGTACCTAAATTATTTATAATGGCCTGTACTCTTTCATTGCATTCTATCTTATTTGTAATTTTTTTATAAATTCTTATAAATTTTACCTATGATGAATAAAACCCATGCTATTTTCTGCCGCACGTTGTTTGTAAAATGCAGTAAGTGACCCACCCGAGTTCAAAGCCAGCTTAAATAAAGTTTATGTTCATAATGCTAATGACCCAGTGTCCACTGGACAAACGGCCATTGGAACAAAACTACTTTCCTCCGCTAAGAATAGACACTTTAGTGATGAGTAACCTTTGACATTTCATCAAACACGCCTTTGTGATTCAATTAAATTTTTTTGATTGTACCTTAGAAAAACGAGTTGTGCTTCTAATAAAAAATAAAGTCACGTAAAACCTTGGATATTTGCCTTGAAATGAAGTAATGAAAGAGAGGTATATAGAATGAAAGTAAAAAAGATTTAGAAAGTTCATGATTTTAGAATTGAATAGAGTCAATTTTTATAGTCTTGATGTTGTAGCAAGCAATCAAAAGCTTATACAATTTTTTTATTTTCAAAAAAATTGGTCAAATTGAGTTCAAAGAAAGTTTGATTTTAAACTCAATTTAACCCATAATGCTTCAAGAGACCATTTCTGGTTGATGCCCCTTTCGATGAGCTGCATGAGACAATGATAAAATAAAAAATTGAGTAAATTATAATGATATTTCAATAGGGAATCAAGTATGCTTTTAAACCCAATTTAAATCATGCCAATCCACCACCTATGGGAACTTTTTAAAAACAACACCTTTACATTGTCTTATGTACAAATTTTAATATTTAAGAAAAGTAATGTTGTTGTAATTTTCATTAAAAAAATTCTTGTTTTTGCTTCTATGATGAAAATTACAGTCTTAATCAATAATACTAGTAAATTTCGAATTCTAACATAAAAATGTATTATCATTGAATTTCTATGTTTTTTGCTTTTTAAATTCTATAAATGAAGATCTAAAACTATTATAGGAAGTTAAACTATAAGGATAATTTAAAGAAGGTTATAAAAATATTCTAAAATATTCCAAAATAATATAAAATATTTTAAAAATATTCCAATAGATTCAAAAAAATAGATTTTACTATATTAATATATTTTTGATATATTCCTTATTTATTATATCATAGCATTAAATCAATTGTTTTACAACATTAGAAACTTTATTGGTACAAAACTATGACACCCATAGTACAAAATCACCCAATATGTAGTATAATATAATATAATAATATATTATTATTATGTTCTTTATATATAATATATATACAATGAACTTGTAGATATAAAATGAACTATTTTCATAAAATTAATCTAAAATTTATATTTTTCAATCTTAGTTTTAACGTTTTTGTAATTTGACACTTGATAATGCATTTTTTAACAATTTTAAAATTGATAAGGAATGAAATTTGTTGAATTTCTATTGATTCGGTCACAATTTTTCTTGTAGTGCCTGAATCAATAGAAACCAAACGAGGTTTTTTGCGGCCTAACATAAACTTTGAAAATCAGTGAAAACAATCATTACATTGCACGAAACAATTTGCAGTTATTGATTTTTTTTTGTTGATTCGGTCCTCATTTTCTAATAGCGTGGAGCTATGGTTGTGATACTGCACCGCAATGCTTACGACCTAAGCAAACAACCTACCGACCACACAAAATCGAAGAGGAGGACCTCAATGCATTGTGTTGTAAATTGAATACTTTGAGACCTAGCTTTGCTAGTTCAAACCTTACTAAGCGAATGCCATTGTTCATATGCTGCACCCTTGCTGATGACACTCATTTGCACCGTCCCGCTTGCTCCTCAATCCGCATCTTGTTGTCTTTTCGAGCATGCAAATTGTTAAATTTCATCCTAAACTTCAAGTATACATAATTTATTCACACCATATAAAAATAACAATACATGGGGTGAATGACCCTACGTCCTCAAGACGAACACAAACAGACACTTTATTCATGCTGGCTTCGTAATACAGGTCCGGAGTTTCTATCCAATAATACATGTTTTAGTACATTGGGACCCCAAATTTTTTTTGGTCTTTTTGATAGTAGGAAACACAATCGGCACGGTAATGGGAAACAACCACGGCTATGCATGGGAGTACAACCGCAAGTTGCGGGAAGGATACATACTGTACAATCCTACGGACCCTGGCGGGCATCGACGGGCATCGACGGGTATCAACCGTACACGACCGTCGTCTCTCTCCCTGTGCCTCGTGCCTCCTGTGCCTCCCGTGCATTTTCACACCAGGAGTTCTCAATCTTCAGAGAATGCAGCATGTGGCACTTTGTCCTTGAACTGCAGAGGGCCCATTCTCTGAAGATAGAGCAAAGAATGGGCGTGAAGAATGGTTTCGGCTGAGAAGTTTTCACCGCTTTGCTTCTCCTTTTTGTTTTCGGCTTCGTGATTTGCGCAGGTAATTCTCATTCTGCATTGTGCATTCTCATTCTAGCAGGGCTCAAAAGGAGAGTCACACCTTCTTCATGGAGAAGGGCTCCTATTGGCTCCTCTTTTCTCTCCAGGCCTTTAAGAGAATTTTCATTCTCTGAGAAGGTGTGACAACCCCTAGTTTTGTTGACAGCTGAGACTGAATTGCCGTGGTCCTTTAAAATTGGAACAGACTTGCGTCACCCATGCATCGAACTACACGTCGCTCGACTTTGAATCATTAGTACTCAACTCCCTCAGGTATGCAAATCAGATCAGCCTCCTGCCCTTGTTTTTCCCGGCACAGAGAGCTTCAAGATTTGCTAGGGTTTGGAGTTTCTAGTCTTTACCCTGATCCTTCGTCTTAGGAATGGATACTCTGTACTCATTCTTCGTATGTGGACTCTCTGTCGATACCCCCGCGTTCGTAAGGCCGTTCGCAGAATTTAAACTTCTTGCTCATGGGATGGAGCAGAGTCAGGCAATTTTTGGATAATCGTCCTTGCTGGACGTGAGTCGATAGGTTTCAGCAAGTTGACAGGATTTTCGTCGAGGGCATTGTTCGAATATGTATACTGCAGAGAATAATTGTAGTACTTGAATTTGGTCATGTGGACAAGGAGGAGCTAATTTAATAATGAGTGAAAGAATTACGAAAAATTAATTAGGTTCGGCTTTCTAGACACTTAATGTAGTTGAGTCGGACGTGTGTTTTTCCTCGTTGGAGTTCCCGAGTAGGGGCTTGTATTAGAGTGTGTTGAGTACTCCCCCCGTCCCAAAGTTATTGTCATACAAATTTGTTTGGTATTTCTTGGAGCCAATTTCATTGATCATATTGTAAGAAACATGATTAAAAAGGGTTCCAAATTATGTCACTAGAATGATTGAAGAACATGCATGTGTTCATTGCAACCTAAATAAAATTAGCCACAAGGAAGTATTTTTTTGACCTACTTAAAAAAAGCACTTTCAAACATGACTTTCAAACATGACAATAACTGTGGGACGGAGGGAGTACATCAAACTTTGTGCAGGAGATAATCTTGTATACGCTCATCGCTTCAGGATTCACTACTTCTCATCCGAAGTGTATATTTATGTACGAAGATTTTGCTGATTTTGTACTCACTGGTTCTCTTTATTGGACTATTAATTCTTGCGCAGATACCGTTTGACGATCGCCACGAAGTGCGACAATGGCCACATTGTTTGCCTCTTTCCCAGTGCTTACGAAAATAACATCCAGCACGACTCCATCATTCCGAAGAGCAAGAACTTGTCATCCTTCAATTCTCCCTACTTCATCTTCTTTGAAATATGGACTGGTCGAGGGTGAACAGTTTCATAGCAATTTCCTCCCGAACAACACAGGCAGCTTATTTAAAACAAATTTAATACCCGCCAAAAAATCGGTGGGGATGCTTATTCAAGCCCAACGTGTGAACTTCAAGGCTACGAGGTCGGTGACGATCCCTTTCAAAGAAGGGGCATTGCCAGCAAATGAATATTTGAAGGAAACCGAGAGGATAGTCAAAGTTACATTTCCTGATTCATCAAGAATTGAGTACTTGGGGGATAAAACATGGCGGTCTCGTTTGCGTCCTATCACATTCATCAATGTTACTGCTACACCGAGTGTTGAAATGAGGTCAGCTCTCAGTGTACACCTCTGTTTTTATTATTTAAGTCATACTCCCTCCGTCCCAAAGTTATTGTCATGTTTGAAAGTGCTTTTTTAAGTAGGTCATATTGTAAGAAACATGATTAAAAAAGGTTCCAAATTATGTCACTAGAATGATTGAAGAACATTGCATGTGTTCATTGCAACCTAAATGAAATTAGCCACAAGGAAGTATTTTTTTGACCTACTTAAAAAAGCACATTCAAACATGACTTTCAAACATGACAATAACTTTGGGACGGAGGGAGTAGCATTAGGCACTGAAATTACTTACGTGGACTACATATTTTGAGGGTTCGCATTGCTCCTGCTAAATAAACTAGCATCTCTAATTCTCTGGGCTATGTGTTTCTGTCACTCTGAAGATCAAGAATAGGGCGATTTATGTAGAGTGTTGTCTATTCAGAGAGTTCACGTCTGCACTCTCTTCCTTCAGTTTATTGGATTCTTTTCCTGTAGAAGATTAGAATTGTCTCTGTTGTCCATGCACTGTTTGGAAAGTGCGAGTGTTGAGTCCTTGTTCTGCATATCATTGGCATTCGCATGTACGACCTCTGATTTTCTACATCTCGTAAATTCCAAGAATTTACTATGTCTAAGATTGGTGGATCACGTTGCAGGGTGGTTTTTGAAAAGGGTGTCCTGCGTCTTCATTCAGACAAGCTCTTCCTCGACTTCACTGGAGTTCCTGATGGTTTCGCAGTAGCAGATTTTTCCTTCTTACTGGATGGCAACATGCGTGCAATTCCTCATTCGGCAGAGACCACTACTGTTCGACATAACTGTGATTTTTCTGGTTCGGTAAGTTTGGGGCTTTCAACAGACCTTCCTGCTGCTTTTGCACTAATACCTGAAGGCATTGTGACACGAGTAGGAGACGAGATTCTCGATCGTATCATTGGTGCCATGGAGGGAGCTTTATTGCAAGGCATAATTAGAGATTACAACATCTGGTGTCGGATGAAGAGCAGAAAGAAGGTTGCTAACCCTAGAAAGCCTGTAGTGCCCCTAAGGACATCCACAAGTTAAAGACATTTACACACTTCTCATCAATACATGTGTATACCGTACTATAGGATATGTGGATTTTCATGATATAATCCCTCTTTTACAGTGCAGATGCCCAGTGAATATGTCAGTCCAGAATGTGCTAGAATCAGCCTTCTCGTTGACCGTTTTATTGTTGATTACTGGATCATATTACCCCTTGGTCTGTATACTCTAGATACAAGTCGGTTGCTTTGAGAGAAGAGCCGATTGATTAGGCGAGGAAGTACAAAGATGGAGGACCAGTATTGTGTCCTAGAATTAAAGACAGAAAAGATGTCAGATCTAGCTCTTTAGTATAGTGTAGGGCATTGTATTCTACGATGTCTTCACATCCTTCAGAAACATTGGATATCCGTTTGCAGGAGGATCAAGTATGCTGCTCATATTTGCTTTGGGTAGCGGCCAGGACTGAATTCTTTGTAGCCATTCAAGGAGGAGCACTAGACCCCTGTGTGAAAACATGTGACATATTGAATCTCCTTCTCATTGTGATTCTTGTAAAGCATACAGCATATATTCTACTTCCAACTTTCAACACTGCTTTAGTGTCTTTTTAGGTCGCTGTGGTATAGAAACGAAATGGAGGAATACTTCATTAGACTGGTCCTTGACAACAGTGTGTCATGGTAGAAAAAAAGAAGATTGAAATCAATAGAAATATTATAATAAAGAGTGTTTGACTGAAATCACAGAGTTGAAATAGTGGTAACATAGAGTCAGTTGAGTGTAAGTCTCAAGCGTTCCACAAAATGATCGATTGTACATCATCCTACAATGTATGCAAGTAGAGAAAGTTGGTGGATTGTTTTTTGAATTCTCTCTTCTCTTAGGACTGCTGTTAATCTAGAACCACAAGGAAAGAAACAACATGATCACAAGAGTTTAGATTTGCCTTTGTCCTCCGCTACCTTCGAGCGACTTTGCGGTTGCGAATTTCTTTCCCAACCTGCACATCAAATGAATGAGTTGCTTGAGTCCAAAGTACAATTGTGAACCAAATTATGATGTCTACTATTAATTCAAGACAAAATCATGGATATCAAGTAGGTCCTTGTCATGACAATATGCACCATGTCAAAAAAAGACTAGTATCCACCTACAAGGCACACATGAAAATGCACATAACTTATTGATATGATTTCCAAATAAGAGACTGGAATCCCTTCACAATTGCTAGCAAGACCAAAGAAAACCAACTTATACTAGTTAATAAGAGGAACCATGCATGCTATGTTGCTTAAAATGTCCACAAACTTTAAGGTTCAAGAAATGTTCAAAAGGCTTGAATAGTTGAACCACTCTTGGTCATTCTACTCTACAAAGAATGTTAAAATCTACACTTTTTACTTAAACATGATAAAAAATGATCAAACAACCCAAGTTTATATTAAAAATTATAAATACTAGAACAACGTGAAATGCTGCACAAGTGAAGAATGCTAGTGTAGCTATAAAATCATGAAGAAGAGGGAGAAGCTAGCTTACGTGATGTGGGTGGGGTGTGGCCACCGAGTCCGCGCGGAAGATGTGGACAAAAAAGACAAAAGTTGGGTCGTAGTCAGAAGGCTCGTTGAGGTCAGTGAGCTCGAAAACACACACATCCCCTCCTTCCAACGTGTGGTCGAAGGCAAACTTGGCCCATTCATTGCAGTTGAGAAGCGGTGTCTCGCAGAAGGGTTGCCACGCCCAGTTGGTCACGTAGAACGCTTGTTCTTTGTCGGTGAGGCAGACATGCACCTCGTTTGCCTGCAGTGTTTCCCTCTCCTCCAAAATCTCCTGTGGGATGGGCTGTAGACCACAATCCCACATTGCAATTATGAGCACGGAGCTTCAAATACATCACAAGAATTCAATCTTAATAATTGCAAACACTGCACTCTTTTTCTATTCACTTACAGATAATCAGTCACATAGGTTGCGCTATTTGGATCTTAAATACAAACACAAGGTAGTAGCTTAGACAATAGAGACTACTTGGTGCACATTGTCATGACAATGTGCGCCAATAGTCAATTGTGACTACAATAGTCAATTGAGACTATTTGATACAATTGACTATTGACTATTGACACAATTGTGCACCAATAGTCAATTGTGTCAATAGTCACAATTGACTATTGGTCAATTGTGTCAATAGTCAATGTGCACCAATACTCAATTATGACTACAATGTGCACCAATAGTCAATTGTGGTGTTACCCTTGCATCTTTCTATAAAGAATGGGAGAATGAGCATCACAAGGCCTAAGGACTGTTCATATGTATCCGTCAATTGATTATAAGTGTACATGAACATCATTTTCAACATTTGTGAATTTTCTTGCATGGAGTACTAACTACTGATTTGTGGACATAATACAGATAGTCAACTGTGGTGTTACCGTTGCACAAAAATAAGTATGTGGGACATTAAAATTTGCTGGCAATTAAAAAGTTTGAAGTGAATAGTACCAGGTGGAATCCGTGGTAGATTTGGGCATCACACATCACCGCCAGGAACTTGACATTCTCTACCGTAGATGCAAATCTCATGGCCGCCTTCACGACACGACTTCGTTCTTTGTCACTCACGTGATCACGCCGTTGGCACTTGGAAACAATCTCTGAGAATTTCGTGCACCTTTGTTGCTCCAGCAGACGCATGGCGCGACTCGGACATTTACCATTCAAGGTCTCCGCTGCACCTATCCCGGAGGTATTTCCAACTCCACGATACCGACTCGTTGTTGTTGTAGCATCAACAAGGGAAGGTGCGAGAGAATTGAGAGATTTCGCTACAACCGCCCGTGGAGGACAACATGTCTGGCTTCTTTCATAGTGGCCAAAGAACGTGACCATGAAGTGTAACTTTTGCACTAGGATGAAGAGCAGGTAGTACCCTTTTGGAAGATGATTCTCTACAAAGAATTGCCTCCAACCTTTGCCGAACCTCATCCCATTGTTGCTGTGACGTAGCACCGCCACCCTAAACCTTACACCCCGGGGACTCTCCAAGATCACGTTCTCCTCCAGCAGCTCCGGATGGACCTTGGCAAATTTCTTGGGTATGGGCTGCAACATGAAAAATAGTTTTGTATCAACATACAAAATACAAAAGGTTGTACAAACAAGTGCATTCCGTTTTTCCGCAATAAATTTGAAACTCGGCTAAAACTCCAATCAATACCACTTGACAACTTCGTTGACCATCGAACAACACTAAACTGACATTCTCGAACCTGAAGTGAAATCACACAAAATGAAATCCTCAAGGACGATTAATTATTCACTAACACAAGAAGCGCTTTGATTCCTTGTTTGCTCGTTTTAGATGTAGATATCATAGATATGGAATGTTTTTAAAGTGATTCGCATTTCGTTATGGTCATTCCTAAATTTTAAGGATGTTACCACAACAACCCTTCCGTCGGACCCAATGCACTAAATAAATGGTTTTGCTTTCAACCCACTTTGTGAGCTTGTCATAGGAAGAACATTAGCATGAACATTGTCATTTTTTCATGCATCACTGTTTAAGATGCTTGGAGCATACCCAAATGAAGGAAATTATTCTTCACTATTTACTCGTTATTTATCTAATATAGTAGCCACTTTCTCTAGCTATTGGGTTTCGGCTCAAGCACAATATACACAAAACTTTGGAAGGTCAAATGCGCACGGTCACAATGCAACGGTTACCACTAACTTACTAACTGCATACAAAAGCGCCATATTATGAAAGGTTGACAACAAATGTAGTCTAACTTACTTGCTGAAAAGGCCAGGTAGTGCCAGACTTTCCCACTCGAACCTTGAAGAAAACATCTCTTCAGTGCTTGTCGTCGTTGATGGCCACTTGCAGGTCAGTGCTCCAGTTCTCGTTCACTTTACTACAAACTTGCACATCGTTACCTTCTGCCATTCTGGTCTTGTTCAAAACAGATCTGGCACTGTGGAAAAAGCACCACAACCCTCTTTCAAACGTTTTCTTTCTTTCTTTCGATAAGCGCTATCCTAAAGAGTGGTGCCACAAACTTGCATTGGCAAAGAAAAAAAAAAAGAAACGAAAGCTTATTAAAAATTCTACACCTTAAACCAACACACACAAAGAAAAAAAAAAGAGAAGAAACAAAGCGCTTCATGATACCTCCGACACGAGACTGCACTTTACAATATTAACCGTGAATGGCTTGCAAAAGAATAGATTCTCATCAGGGAAGATACTTATCAACCATCATGAGTCGAGCTCTTGCAACAACACCAACAATTTTTAATCACTTGAATCTAATGATCCAGCGCCGAACAAGCAAGCGAGCTACACGTTGGCCGACTGCTTACAAAAATTAGTGCTCGTAGCGTGATGAGAGGAATTGTTATACAAGTTACTACATAATTATTAGAGAAGATCAACTATCAAAGAAAATAAGCTCTAAACCCTTTCCAAACTTTCATGTCAGGGAAGGTGAAGAGTGTACTCACATTCAAGTTGCGTTGCTGTGAATGAACGGGAGTGAGGTTTTGCGACGGAATGACGGATGTCGAGGGTTACCAAATAACTATTAGAGAAGATCAACTATTAAAAATAATAAGCTCTAAACCCTTTCCAAACTTTCATGCGAGGGAACGTGAAGAGTGTGCTCACATTCAAGCGGAGTAATGTGCGAACGGTGCGAGGTTTCGCGACGGAATGACGGATGTCGAGGGCTACCAAATAACTATTAGAGAAGATGAACTATCAAAGAAAATAAGCTCTAAACCCTTTCTTAACTTTCTTTCGAGGGAAGGTGAAGAGTGTGCTCACATTCAAGCGGGGTCTGTTGCGAACGAAATGACGGATTTCGAGGGCTACGGAATAACTATTAGTGAAGATGAACTATCAAAGAAAATAAGCTCTAAACCCTTTCCAAACTTTCTTGCGAGGGAAGATGAAGAGTGTGCTCACATTCAAGCGGCGTCTGCTCCAAATGGGAGCGAGGTTTCACGACGGAATGACGGATGTTGAGGGCTACGGAATAACTATTAGTGAAGATGAACTATCAAAGAAAATAAGCTCTAAACCCTTTCCTAACTTTCATGCGAGGGAAGGTGAAGAGTGTGCTCACATTCAAGCTGCGTCTCTGTTGCGAACCGGGAGTGAGATTTTGCTATGGAATGACATATGTCGAAGGCTACGGAATGTAAAAAGGTAGCATGTAAATTGTTTGTATTTTCTGTACATTGTGGTGTCTGCTTCACGGACCCTTTGTCTTTTGGTGTTAATGTGGATTTACATGGACGAGTTGAAGGATTTTAATCAATGTTTTTGCTTTTGTCAAACCTGTAATTAGTGTGGAAATTGTGATTGGTGTGGAAACTATGATTGGTGTGGAAACTGTGATTGGTGTGGAAACTATAATTGGTGTGGAAAATATCATCCACCCAAAGCACGTGTCATTTGTGCTACAAAATCTCATCCATCCCGAATTTCTTCCAATAATTTCAATCCAATTCATATGTCATCAAAATTTTGTCCTCCCAAATGTCATTCATCCATATACATTCATCCGTGAAATACATCCAATTTTATTCTCGGAATCCATTGAATTTCATCCACGTATGCTGCTCATACTTACTTTGGGTAGCGGCCAAGACTGAATTCTTTGTAGCCATTCAAGGAGGAGCACTAGACCCGTGTGTGAAAACATGTGACATATTGAATCTCCTTCTCATTGTGATTCTTGTAAAGCTTCCAGCATATAATCTACTTCCAAGTTCCAACACTGCTTTGATGTCTTTTTAGGCCGATGTGGTATAGAAACGAAATGGAAGAAAACTTCATTAGGCTGGTCCTTGACAACAGTGTGTCCAGGTCTTAGTGCCCAATCAACCAAATTTGGCAGCTCAAAATTTTCAAGTGGTTACACTGCCCGAATGGCAAAGCTTTTTGAATTTTATTTTATTTTATTTTTTCTTCGGATAGATGTAAAAGTTAACGTCCCAATTCAACACCATAACACGATAGAGCACTGTCTCCTTTTGAAAATTGGATTAAAAGAGGATTTTCAATTAGATCCATTTTTCTAAGTAATGAGGGAATGTCAATGATTTTTGTCACAATAAATCAAAATAAATTCTAAACAAACAAATAAACAAAAGCACGCGTGACACAACATTGTCCAAGCTGCAACCGATTCTGCCATTGTCAATTAGAACTTGTTTCCATGATCGTTTGTCCAAGCAAATGAGGAACAAATATTTTCTAAAAAAGGTTGTATATTAGACTGGACGGTGGTAGAATGGGGCCTACCAATCTGCCACGGCTATGGGCCGATTGTTTGTAGAAGCTCATGAAAACCAACTCTTACTGTAACAAGCCCTCCCAAGCTTGCCCAATAAGCATCACTACAAGGAGAGGAGAGGTGTCGTTTCTCACTCTGTAGGATCTTGTTCATTATTTGTTGCTTTTCACTTTACATGCTTGTCGTACATGACGAATCGCACTCACCAAGCCCAACCAAAAAATTGGTGAGTGCAAAGTGGCGCCGTTTGGCTCACAGGAGTGAAAAGTGAAAAGCCACAATAGCAAAACACAGTTACATTTTGCACGAAAAAACAAAAGGTGAGTGACTGTACCCGTCAGAACGCCCTCCTTCCTTCACCGCCTACGGAAGTGCAGGCGGGACGTTCATCTAGCAAGCCGCTTACAGGCTCCGAGGAGGTCCTGCAAGGAGCTGCGGCAATCGCGCTCTGGAAGGAGAGCCATGGATCATCGTCCGGGGTGGGATACTTGTCTATGAAAGAGATCACAGATCAGATGTACGCACTATAGAACAGATCCTGTTCAAGTATAGTCGTGCTAGCAAGCGAGCTCACTGCTCTCCTTATACTCGCCCAACTACACCCTGCCTAACTATATTGGGTATGTGGAGTGTCCATACGATAATTCAGAGCATTTCCACTCTACTGGTCATCCAGAATATTCATTTGTTATATCTGTTCAAAGAAAATGTGTCTTAGCCCCTTTAATTCTTGTCCAGAACTTTTTGAACAGAATACAAGAAAAAATAACTGCATACCCTTGGAATTCTCTTTTTCTAAGTACTGGACTTGAAAAATACTGGTGCATGTGCAGAATCCAGCCAACGCCCATGGTGCAATTGCATGTAGAAGGCAACAGATTGAAATACTCGAACAATTTTCATACATGGGAGTCATGGGTGATAGAGGAGGTTTCTTCATCACTATAGCAAAGAGTGAAGCGAAGCCCTAGAATGTTGTGAAGTACAGAAATTGCCAAATGTTTTCAATGTTGCAAGTGGATACAAACCATTGCTATCCCAAACTAGCTTAATTAAATGTATAGAAAAATGGGATGAAATACAAACAGGGATCTCTAACCAGTGAGGAGAGCAAAAAAAAGGACTCACTGCTTACAATTGGGGCTCTCGTGCAACTTGGCAATGGAGTTCCAAGTACCTTGACAGTGCAAAACCTAAAGTGCAGCAGAGCTTTCCTGGCCCTGAACAACCTGATCCCATTCCCTCTTCTCTTCCTCTTCCTCCTCGCCCTCGTCTTCGTCTTCATAATCAGAGTCATCTTCTTCTTCGCCCTCTGCGGCCTCGGAATAATAGTTGGGAGGTGGTACAGAGTCTTCCACTTGGGCTTCTTTTTGCGAAATGCACATGTGCCGAATCACCCGCTCATCCTTCTCAAACATTGTGTTCAACTGATTGATAGCTGCAGCTTTCATTTCTATGTTCATGAGTACGTAATTTGCTCGTTCCGCTTTCTTGAATTTGTAGGCTAGTTTTCTCAGGCCCCAGTCATTCACCCTCCAAATCTTCCCCTTCTGTTCTGCAACAAAGGCTGCATGCAGGAAAATCCTCATAAAAAACACATTTGACAAATATACAAAACTGTCATTAACTGTCATTAGAAGCCCAAATTGGGCCTATTGTTTTTCTAGCAGTTTTGAGTAATGTGGACTTCGTTTTTTTCAAATTTACATTTTGTTTGACCAACACAGGCAATGTTCTTCACTAATTCTGGTGATATAAAATTTGGTCTCATCTGAATTATTGCTTTTTCACAATATGCGTCCTAATAAAGTGCACATTCAACGAATCCTATACTTTTTGAAAATTCCAGATACAAAGAATAGAATCTAGAGCTTTCAACTTACCTTCAACCTTCTTGATCACGTCTGGTACCTTCCCAACCTCTTTCTCAGGAACCAAGAACATAATCTCATAATGCCGAGCTGCATCCCAAAAGAAAATCCATTGAATAAGTCACAACACGGCGTTGCGTACATTGAATGACATAAAACCTAAAATTGATCACAACAATCTCACAACACTGAACCTTGAGCCCTGAGACACAAAATATAAAACCGAAACAAGACAGGTATCCATCATAGTTTGCTCCTAAACGACCGAATTTCATGGTTTTAAAATGACCACTTTGATGCATCATGTTATGAAGCCCTACACTTTCTACATTACATTATTAAGCCCTACACTTTCTACATTTTCTACATTACATTATTAAGCCCTACACTTTCTACATTACATTATTAAGCCCTACACTTTCTACCCCTACTAAAGTTTCCAAGATTCTCTCCGATGCTCTTGGATGCTCTTTTCTTCACACCTTTAGTAAGTTTTCCTTGTTTGGTTCTTACTAAATTCTCTCATACAATGCCAAATGTCCTCTCTCACCATAATTCCAAGAAAAGTTACTGTATCTGTAAAATTCAATCCAAGCACTAAGGGGTTTGGAACCTTACTGTTATAAAATGTTCCACGTTCAGATGGGGTTAAATTTTATATCACCACAAACAATGTATATGTTTGTCAAAAATTAATAAAATTGAAAAAAGAATGACTATTAAAAAAACATGAGGCCTAATTTGAGATTCGTGTTCCTTTAGGGTTAACACAATTACAAAAAGGCAAATGCAACATACCGTCGTCTAGATCATAATCCGTTTGAAGTTCGAGATCCAAAAATGCTTGAAGTGCCTCTGTAAGGAAGTGGTACAACAACAACAACAACGTAAGCAACAGTCATTTTGAACCTACATGATAAGAGTAGAAACCCTAAAAGATGAAAGAAAATTATCCGCTCTAAACAACCAAAGAAGCATTCGTCTGTACAAACACAGACACGATTACAAAGAGCCAGTGTCCGTTACCTCTATCAATTTCTTCAGCTTCTGGGAAGAAAACATCTTCGTCATCATCTTCTTTCTGACGTTGAGGCTTGGCACGCACCTGCATCCAGAAAATTTACACATAGACAGAAATTTTCACCAATTCTTTCAATTCTTTCAATTCTGGGTTCCTACCTGCCAGTGATTTTTTATTTGGCAATAGAGTTAACCAAAAAGAGTGTCGAAGGTGAGTACGAGGTTGTGCAGCGTGGTTCGAAAATGCCACACTAAATTCGAAAAATATATATCACTGCCCTTTCGTAATTACTGTGGTCCACAGCATATAATGTATTTAGTGTAGCTCTCAAACTGAACTTGGACAGAATGTACCGTACCGTACCCTGACTGTGAGCCTTGGAAAATTCGGAGTAGACGATGCGTCGACGGAAGATTGCCATAATGTATTTGAGCTGCTCATCAAGCAATCAGCCCTCAAGCCCTCGAACGTCGACAACTGAACCTACATGCCAAATTTCTCGAAAAAAAACTCAGAAAGAAACAAACGAATTACTAAATAAAATTTGAAATGATCCTCGAAACTCTTGCTTCGACTAAAATTAATTAATTAAAACTAGGATAATTTTTAAAAAATCAAAAAATAAATTAAAAATTTGTTTAAGTATGCTGATGTGAAGCCGTCAGATGGATTCGAAATGACGAGGAGAAACCCTAGAAAACCCTAACATGAGTTGCTCCCTTTACTTATCGCTACCACACAAAACTCAGTGGCGAGAATGCTGAGACGTGTAAGAAGCGTTCCATAGAGAAAATAAATGGTGAATTCGATAGCATTCTCAGGAAATGGTCTAGAGAAATTTGCAAACAATTGTAGGAAATCTCATGAGACCTACAGAGGAAGGTGAAGCTCGGGAGACGGCCACGCGCGAGGAGGAGGCGAATGTGGAGGGCAGGGCCAATGCTGCTGCAGCAGCTGCGATCGACGCCATCGCTGCAATTGCTCCACAAATTTCTGCAAAACCCCCCAAGGAAGAAGGAGAAACCTCTCCTTCATGCAGAGGGCCTTTGGATAACTGAAGGCCCCGGCGTGAGAGTGGATGAGAAACTGGATCATGGATGGATGATATCGTAACGAAGGCAGTCAGTTAGTACGAAATACGAAATCGGGTACAGGATGCTTAGATAGATATGAACACCGGTCCTCTTTCGAGGCCGGCGTGAATAAAGTGTTTGTTCGTCTTGACAATGAGCCAATGCCCACCGGACAAAGGTTCATTGGTACAAGACTACTCACCTCTTTCGAGAATAGACACTTTAGTGACCAGAGATAAATACTAGTAACACTAGTAAAATATGTTAAATTAGAATTAGCGCGGGTATAAATTGGTGTTTGTTTTGCTGGAGGTCGCCAAGTCATGGTTCCAAGGTTGGTTGGAGAAGGGCGTTTATGTTACAATTGTACGGTCCGGGTTCGATTCCCGTGGAGTCTGTCTGAGCGTTTATTGTGATATACATGACTTGGTGCTGCTAGTGAATTATTCATAAGCAGGAAAGTTTGTACCAACCAACCGGCCCCGTCCCATCTACCTGAGACAAGTGTGTACTGTGAGCTAATCAAACAAAAAATATAAAAGAAATAAGTAGTGGTCTTCACCATTACCCTCCTTTTGTTTGGTAGTTTTGTTTTGATTAGTAATCCATTGGTAGTGGTTGGTTATTTTCTATTTTTCTTTTATGTAGAATAATTGATCCGGCATGATGTATAGCAATGGTGTTTATTTCTTTGAATGTGTGTTTAATGGCTGTTTCAGGTAATTTAAATTTTGTTTCAAGGAGTTTCATCGAGGGGATATGTGTTGTGCCTCTAGCTCCTGCCGTGATGACTACGAGTGGGTCAACTTTCCATCCTAAATTAATAATGTTGTTAATAAGTGGTTGGTATTTTTGCTTTTTGATATCTATTGTCGTTTGTGGGAATCTATCATTACAATATGTAAATTCAATAAATTGAATTGTGAGGTTGTCTGATGGATGTGATGGTGGGTCATTTTTGTATGGCAGTCCTTTTACGCAGAGGATGTCTGGTTTGAATCTAGCGTTGCAATGGCATCTTTGTTGTTCACATGTGCATGGTAGTAGCCATGAGGGTACTGTGTTTTCTTGGGGGTTGTTGTTGAATGTTCCTGCGTTCATGAGGGTGTAACATCTAGATTTTTGTGATGAGAGGATTAATTTCCTTAGTTCCCAAACTGCTTTGTTGTGTCTTTTGACTCTAATGGCGTGAATGTGGTGATGACTACATTTTAGAAGTGCGTGTAGCCATGTGTCTGCATCTGCAGAGTTGCAGATAGAACATGTTATTGAGGGGAATCTTTCTCTTCCAAAAAATAGTTGTTTTCTAGCATTACCCATGTATTGGCCGGTACGAAGTTTTAATATAATTGTTTTTTGTGAGTCAGTGATTGTAGGATTGGACCAAAATGTGTTGGATAGTTCGTTATCGATGTTTGGGTTCATGGTCCATTTGCTAATGTTTGGAAATTTGATTGCCATTTCTTCAAGGTTATTTTCTTGGTCGTATTTGGTTAGATATGTTTGGAGACATCTGACGGGGCCTTTATCTGGCCGTTTTATAGGTCCTGGCCATATATCTTTTTGAAAATAAAATGGTGTAGTATGTGCAAATTCATATGAACTTGTGGCTCTGAAGTATTCTTTTCTGGCCCCCTGTTTTGCAAGTATATCCGCTTGTTCGTTGCCTTTAATGTTAATATGTGCTTTGACTTTGTGGAATGTAGTGGGTTGAGTACGAGTTTTTAACATTTCTACCATGTCTGTTAGTATGGTTTTATCCGCGTGGTTGTTGTGTGTGGTTGGATGTTTGATGTGTGTGTTTAGATTGTATAGGCAATTGAGGCAGTCTGTAAATATATGTGCCGGTTCATCTGGGTATTTAGTAGTGATTAATCTAAGTGTTCTATGGATAGCCATTAGTTCAGCTCGAAAACATGTTTGTAGGCCTGGTAGTCTTGCTGATATTTGCATGTCAGCCTTTATAGAGTTGTATATTCCGTACCCGGCTTTTTCTTTTTTCCAATGTCCGTCGGGAGCTTGTTCAGGAGGAAAGAAGGATCCATCGGTATAGTAGCTATGTTGTGGTTGGAATTTAGGTGTAGTGTTTGTCACAAAGTTTGGTAGAGGTGGCGTGTTTAAAGTGGTTGGGTTGATGAAAGGCGGGTATATGAGTTTGTTCCATTTTTTATTTTTATTGACCGGTGTGTTGTGGGGAGTACGTGGAGCATTTTGTATGTGATATTGTGGAATTTGTAGGTTTTCAATTGCTGCTTTAATTGTATTTATTTGGTATGGTGTACCAATGTTGTGATCTTGGTGATGAATGCATAGGACGCGGATTGCAAGGGGTTCTGTCTTTGGTTTATGTAGTTCTTGTGGGATTGTTGGTTCTTCATATGTGATGGAATTTGCGGCGAAGTGGGCAATTATATGGGTGTCTGAAAAAGGCCCTTTGTGTGGGGAAGAATTTTGGTACCAATTTGTATCTGGTATAACCAGTATAGTGATGTTATTTTGGTCGGTTTTGGCTGCCAATCGTGCCCAGTGAATTGCTTGTTGGGCTGTTTCTTCATTATGTGGGTGGGCGTAGCCTATGCCTTTCCATTTGTATTGGAAGGCGGTACCGAGTGATCCAAAGACTTTATCTCTTGCAAAAGGAGAGTAAAATTCTGAAATTTGTGTGGAACATGTTATTGGGGAAGAGAAGTATGAGTGGGAGATATTAAAGGAGGTAGTAATGGAGTCCAAAATACTTGTGGGTAAAGTATGTTGTGCTGCTTTTAGTGGGTCTTTTCTGGGGATTTTATGGTTGTATCTTTGATAGAGCCATATTACTTCTTTTTCAAATGATTGTGTTTGCAAAACTAGGCCGTGTGAGCTATAAATTGCTTTATTGTATTGTTGCCATAGCCATTTTAGTCTTGTGGTTGGTATAGTGATGAGGTGTCTACCGGTATCTTCATATAGGTGGGTATGTTCATTATTTACTTGTATGGTATCGTAATTGGAAACGATGTCTTTTTCCGGGTTACATTCTTGTATGTGTATGTGTGTAAGCGGGGTGGATGTGGGTGGAGGGATGAATCTTGTATCTCTGCTTTGTTCAAGAGTGAAGTGTGTGTTAATAATTTTTTTATAGTGATTGTGTTGTAGTTTTGTGTAGTATTCTGTTAGTAGTTTGATGTTGTGTGCAATGGTTGTTGGGTGGTTGAAAGGAAAGAGTTCTCTTTGTGGCATCCATTTGTTGTATGTATCGTTGTTTTGAAGAGTCCATTGACATAGGTATGTGTTATATTTTTTTGTTATTTTATACTTATCTTTTGAGGTATTTGTTTTGTGGTCCAATATTATGTCGATGGGAAATCTTAGGGGGTTGTTCTTTATGTTAGGGGGTGGGTTTGGGTGAAGGTGTTGTTGTGGGGCTGGGGTTTGAGGTGGGTTAGCTGGTGCTCTTGGTAATATGTTTTGGTTATTTGAGATGAATCTTGGTTTAAGCGTACAGGCGGGTGGGTGTCTTGCACATGGGTTTGGGCAATTTGGTGTGCAACTTGGGTAGGGTTACAATTGTTCAGCTATTTGAAGTGCGCTTTTTTCTAGTTTGGTTGGTGTTTTGTAGTATGTTCTGAAGTTTTCTGGCGTCATAAGGGTTGTTCCGTTGGGAAGGGTGATGTGTTTTATTTCGTATATGTTATGGATTAATAAATTGTGTAAAAGTTTGAGTGAAAGTTCGGGGTCGAGAAGTGGAAGTTCAATTGTGGATTGTGCTCGCCATTCTCGTTCTAATTCTGTCATATGTAGTAGAAAATTTTCATTTGTACTTTTGAGGTGAATTCCTCCAGCATTTTTTAGTAGAAATAATGTACGTATGGTTGGTGAGTTAATGCAATCATATTGTGTGATTCTTGGGATTTCTTCTGCGCCTCCAAATTTGGCTAATATGTGGTGTATAAGTCCCTTATATATTATACCTAGTCTCCCTTGGTCGTTAAGTGCGTTTCTAAGTTGTTCACCAATGCATCGTAGATATGCATTTTTTAGTGAGAAGGGCTTCAAGACCAAAGAGTTCATGAGGTAATTGGGTTATTACATTTGTTGTGCATGTTGGTAGTCCACATATTGTTTTTTGGATTCCTATAATTTTTTTATCTAGTTTTTTGATGGTCGGTAGTGAGTATGGGACTGCATAAAAACTATATGCAATGCCTGCTCTAATGACTGTGTCAACCATGCTGATTTTTTGTTTAATTGTGGCAGGGCATTTGGCTAGTTGTTTGCATTGGTCTATTATTTTGTTTGTGGTGATGTGTGTTTGGAGTTTCCATTTTAAGGATGGTACTAGTTGAATGCCTAAGTATACATAAGGTTCATTTTGATGTAGGACGGGTATTGGTTGATTTCTGTAAGATATGTTATGGTTTTGTATTTGGGTCTTAAATTTTTCAGGATTTAGTTTGGATTTGTTGGAACATCCAGTGATGGCACATTTTTGTACACCCAAGTCCATTCCAGCCCATTCACAAAATTTATCTAGTTTGTTTAGTTGCGTTTGTAGTGATTGGAGATTATTTGTTATAGCTGCTAGGTCATCTGCGTATGTTGCAGAGCTGATGGTTAATTTCGATGTACCAAATGTGTACCCGTTTTTACCTCTTTGTAACCATCTAAGTAGTGGTTCAAGAAATATCAGAAATAAATATGGGCTTAGTGTATCTCCTTGGATGGTGCCTCTTTGAATGGGTATTGGTTTTGTTTTGCCGAAGTGTTCACCGGTAAATATGGTGGTAAAGTGTGAGTAAATATTTCCAATTAGTGTTACTGCATCTAATGGATATCCAAGGTCTTTCATTATAGCTAATAGTCTAGCGTGGTCAAGGGAGCCAAATGCATTTTTAAAGTCTATGTATAGAAGGTATATGTTTTGGTTGGTAAATCTGGCGTCTTCCAGGGCTGCTATGAGTAGTTGTAGTTGTCTGGATGTACTTCTTTCTGCTCTAAATCCTTCTTGACTGTCGTGTAGTATTTGATATTTTTCACCATATGATGATAGTATTAGTGTTAGTGTGCTAGTGAATAATTTATAAATTGTGTTTGCAAGTGCTATAGGTCTGTGGTTTGGTAGTAGTGATGGGTCCCCTTTTTTGTACAGAAGTATGGTTAGACTTATTTTCCATGATGCTGGGATTTTTTTTTCTGTTTGTAGCAGTGGGTGAAAAATAGGAATAGTAGTTTATGAAAGCTATCAGGCATGTTTTTTAAAATTGAGTTTGGAATTTTATCTGGGCCTGGTGTTTTGTTATTCGATAGGTGTTTTAAACATAAATCGTATGTTTCTTGGTCGAAATATTTATGTAGTGGTGTTTGAAGGTCTCCTCTTGTATCTATGATAAATCCATCTAGATCATGCCATGGGTATTGTTTAACTCCACATGTGCAATTAGTTGGATGTTCTGGTTGGTAATAACATGTTGGGACTGTAGGTCTATTACTAATTGGTTGTTGAATATAAATTTCATTTGCTATGTCTTCTGGGCTAGTTAGTATGTTGTTATTTCTATCCATAATGCAATCTAACGGTGGTGTTTCTTGGTTCTTGAAAACTTTTTTATTTATTTTCTTAGGGCTTTTTTCATATAGTTGTCTATATTTTGTGATTGTTTTTTTAACACAGTCTTGGGTGTATTTAGTGGTAATTTTCCGTGCTTCTTTGTTTGCGTTTTTAGCTAGTCCTGCTAGAGTTTTAATCCACTCTTGTGGATTTAATTCTGGGCTAGGGGGTGGCGGGATGGTAATGTGGTTATGGTTTTTTAATTCTTCTATTATTGGGTGATTTTGCCAATCTGGTATGGTTTTTGTTATGTATATTGCTTTTCTGATTAAGTGGTAGGTAGATAGGTGTTTTTTCATTGTTTTTGGAGTTTTCTTGGCAAAAAACCTCCTTGTTGAGCTGTGCGGCGTGTTAGTGAAGGTAGGGGTGGAGCACTACAGGTTTCTTGGATTTTGTCTGATATTTGTTGTATTAAGTGGTCTAATTTTGTACAAGATGTTTGCCAATGGTTGTTTGTTAATTGTTCGTTCATCAGTATTGTAGTGAGTTCATTGATTTGGAGTGAGTTTTCTTCGAAAAATTTTGTTTTGAATTTTTCAATGTTATCTTGTGGGATGGGGTTTAGAATCCTTGGTGGTTTATTTGTTTTTGGTTGTGTGGGGCGAGCTAATAGTGTGTTTGGTGGTATTTGTAGGGTGACTGGTGTATGGTCTGAGTTTAGGTTGTAGTCGTGGTTTGTGGTTGAAGTATACAGTGTATTATTGGGGGTTTTGATGTAGTATCCATCAATTAAACTTTTTTGAGTGTAGTTTTGACCTCCTTGCCTGGTGAATGTGCCATTTGTTGGTATGTAAGTTAGATTTAGAGTGTTTGTGAATGCACGCCATTCTAAGTCTTCTATTTGCGGAGGTGTTATGTTGGATTCGTTTTGTCTTCCAATAAGGGCTATGTCTCTATTAAAATCACCACATAATATGTATATGTGGTTTGGGTGTGCTATGATTTGTTGTGTTATTTGTTGTTGTATTACTGTAATATATTGAATATCTTCTATGTGGGAAGGCATGTACATATGTCGAATTAGCCAAGGTTGTAATGGTGCATTTTGTATTTGTATAATTTGTAAATATGGTGAGATTTCGGCCGGAGTAGGTATTTTGGTGATATTTCCTGGGTATGCATATTTGTTATTTATTAGAGTGAGGAGTCCGCCTCTTGCAGGGATATACGGCATTCTCTGTTGCATGCATCTTGTTAAGGCGTGTGTTTTGTTGAAGATTAGTTTGTATTCTGGGAATAGATTTTGTATATATTTTGTTGATTTTGTTGCGGTTAGTTTGGTTTCTTGTATTGTGATAATTGCTGGGTTTGTTGTGGTGTTTGAAATTAAATTTTGTAGGCTTGGTAGGGCTGTGTTTAAAGATGAGGCGTTCCATGTAATGATGTGTGTTTTGTGGTTTGTTGTTTGAGTATCTTGGGTTTGCAATAATGGTATGTTGGGTAGTGGGGGTGGGTGTGAGTATTCATTTATAGGTACATTGCATTTAAGAGATTCTATTAGTAAGTTTTCGGGTAGAAATGGGAATTTGTTTGTTAGTATTTGTAGATTTAGTGAATTATTGTTTTGATTGATTAAATCATATAATTGTTTATGGATGGTATTAGGGGGGTTAATTAGATTTTGGTTGGAGTTTTTGTATTCAATGTAAGGGTGTAGGTTTAAGATGTGTCGTTCGGGGGGGTTTTGAAGAAGTGCCATTCTCTCAAGGAGTATTGTGGTCTAGTCTGGATCGGGTGTTTGTATTAATTGATGGTCGCATGTTTCTAATAATGGACTTATAGTAGTAATGAGTGCGTATAGCATACGAGGGGGTGGATGGTATTGGTTTTCATGTATGAATTTGACGATGTGTGGGTAGTCTGTAGATGTTTCAGGGTGATTTGGGTGTGTTGTTTTTAGACAAGGAGCAAATTTTTTTGCTAAATGTTGATATTCTGGGTGTAATTTTATTGTGCATGGAATGAAATATGTTTTGCTTCTATTTTTATGTGATGGTGGGTGTGTTTTAAGTATGTTTGGCATTGGTCCCGGGTTTATTTCAACGTCACCGCAAAGGAGTAGTAGAATTTTTAAGATATGAATATTTTTATAGATTGGAATGGTTGTAATTTTGATTTTGTTGTGAAGGTGTTTTTTGTTCTTTTTTCTGCAGGGATTTAAAGACTTTTTATTTATTATTATTGTTGCTATAATAATAATCATTTTAGTCGCGTAAATTTTATATTCTTGGTGTTGATATCTATTGCTTTTACAAGTATTGTTTAGATGTGTTTTGGATGGAGTGTTATTGTATGTCGTTTTGTTAGTTATGCACACTAGTATTATTTTATGTCTTTTTTGGCCGAGGCCGCTGGGCCGAGGCCACTTAGGTTTTATTATTCTAGTTTTTTTGGAATTTTGTGGTTTAGATTAGTGGTTTTTGCATGTTGTTTTTTGTTAGATGTTTTGAGTGTGTGTTTTTTACTTTTTTTTTTTGAATTTTTAAGATAGTATAGATATATACTATATTTACATTATATTTTTTGTTGGTATTTAGGGAGATAGGGTGGTAATTATTTTTTGTTGTATTTAATAATTTTATTATTTTTAGAGATTGTTTGGTTTTTTGGTATATGTTTGTTGATTTTTTTGGTTTTTTTCTAGTTTTTATAATATATATGTATACTTTTCATGATGTGTTATTTATATTTATGAGTATTATATATAGGGGTTGTTTTTGTTTTGGTTTTTTTATATTTTTTTGTTTATTATTTAGGTTTATTTTTTGTTTATTTTTATTTTTATTTTTATTGTTACTTTTTTCTCTTTTTTTAGTATATATATATACTATTTGTAAAAGTGCTATTGCCGCTGCGTTGGGTGTCAAAACTAGTTTGACGTGTCCATTTGTTCATTGTTGGTTGTCGAGGAGGTGGCATTCTCCAAACATGCCATTGTTGTGGCGAGTTGTCTTTTGAGAATGGTCATTTGTGTTTTCAAGCTAGATGACGATTTCTCCACCACTCTCTCGGCGATTTCCCTTTGCTCACTCCTCAAGTCTTCTTTTAGGGTTGACATTTCTTCTCTTATCACTGCAAGTTCTTTTGAGAAGTCTTTTTGTGGCTTCTCTTGTAGTGGGATGTTTGTGAGTGCTTCTATAGTGTTTGCTAGGGCAATGTTAACATCACTAAACCCTAGTCTAGTGAGCTCTAATGCACTCGGAGCGTTTGCACCATCAAGACTTTTAGGGTGAGGTGTGAATTCTACATACTTCCCTAAAATCTTGGCCGACTTTTTGACATGCTGCTTATACACTGTTGCATTCAAACATTGAATGTTGCAAGATCCAAGATGCTTTCCGTATTTGTCATCCAACTTGAAGAAGTAGTTCACCACGTTCTTGGGCCCCATGTATTCTCCAATGCTCTCCTTTAATTCTTCAATGCTCTTCACCTTGTTGAGGTTCTTGGCGATGAGGATGACCGCGTTCTTCTTTGCAATGTCGTCCGCACTTGCACGTGTTTGATCCGCTAGTTTACCCTCCAAGACTTCGTTGTTATAAGTTATCTTGTGTTCTTTCATCTTCTTTGCTTGTTCCGGTGAAGAAGCAACTACCCAAACAAATGTGTTTTCCTTCTTCTTTTGAATATTTGTGATTTCATACTCTAGACCCCTTTTGAAACCTTCTATCACAATTGTTTCATACATTTCGTGCCATTCCTTGAACTCTAATGCTTCGCTAGCGATTTTGACCGAAAGCAAGTTGTTGAGGGCCAAAGCATCGTAAGTTTTGCAAACTTTACCTCTTTTTAGTTTTCCTTCATCAAGCTTGAGGATGAAAGGCCGCAGCCCTTGGAGGAGCCCAATCCCGTCAATTTCGGGTTTTTCCAAGTGGAGTTTGATAACTCCACTCCAATTTGTGCTTTTATGAAAGCACATTAGAGCGATGGGCTCCCCAAGTTCATTCCCAAGGTGAATGTTCATGTCTTTGAGCCTATGAGTTACTAAAGTCATGATGGTTTCTTTCTCCCACAAAACTTCTCCCATCTCAAAGTGGATGGCAATTTTGTAGTCAAGGGCAAAACCAAATTTGTCCACTTCGACATCGGAGGGGATTTGTGTTAGATTGAAATGTTGCCCATCTTTTAAATCCTCTCTACTATTAGGCCATTCCTCTTGCACCACAAAAGGGAAGCAAGAGTCGCAAAGTTGACATTGAAAAGCCTCTTCTTCCGTCATACCATTTTTAATAAGGACCGCTGCTGGTTCTTTTGTGTCCATGGGATATCCTTTCCCTCTATTAGTCCAATTCATAGCTTGGAATCCAAGCCAAAAAGGAGGACGTTTCAAAGCTTCCGCTTTTGACTTGCCCTTAGCCTTCTTTTGGCTTGTGGTTCCTTGTGAGACATTAGACACACGTTTTTGAGTGACTGCCATTTCTACATCCGTATTTTCTACATCCGTTAGAGCTAAGAGTTTCTCCTTGTACTTTTGAGCGGACGTGGCGGAAGAGTGCCTTTGAGACATTCTGAAAATGCAAGAGTAATTCGTCAAAAAATTGTAGATTTTAGTTGAGAGATTTCTCCTTTTTGTCTCAAATCTGCTCCTCCCCCCAACTTAATTTGAGGGGCCGCACGGAGTATGATTTTAGAGAAGAAGATGTTATAAGAGATGTTAATGATGCTGTTGTTGGCTATTTCTATACAATAGGCAAAATTTCTAGTGATAATGTAATGGTCGTTACTAACAAAATAGCAACCATTCTTAGTGTTGATAAAAGAAGTGACAATAACACCGACAGTAATGCAAAGGTTTGAATTATAACTAACGAGCATGACAATCGTGTTCAAAATAAGATTATTAACATGCATGGAGGCATTTACTCTACCCAAATCATAATAAGTACAAGTGGTACAGTTCCGATCTAATCTGTTGTCTAAAACATTCGCAGACATGTCATAAATTAACCAATAATTGCTACAGCAGTAAATCCGAACCACATGAATATTCAAAAGAAGAATTCTAGAAGAATTGAGCATACAGACATTACACGACAACACCAAGACCGGGTCCTTTTTCATGGAATTACAGGTATACAAAGGGCTTGCATAATAAGCCTTAGAGATATGCATATAATTACTAAAATATCTAATGTAAAGGTTGAGGGAAAAAAGAAGAACCTTGTTTGTCTTCGCTTGAGTGTTTCGTGTGTATCCTGCTGTGGCGTCTCCTTAGCTGCTGGACTTCGTCTTGGGCGTTGTTTCCAGTTGTATCGTCCTTCTGGCTGCCACCTTGTTGATGCGTTGCAGCTTCTTCTTCACCACGCTTTCTCTGATCTCCAGGGTGTCGTTCGTTGTACTGGGGGTAGTAGGCTACTGGGGTGAGAGACAGAGAATGAAGAAGGTGATAGACTAATGAGAGGGAGGTTTCGAAACAAGAAGGTTGCTGTGCAGATAAGAGGTATGCTAGAAACTGTGGTCTAAAGAAAGTTTCCAGTACAGAGCAAACATGATAGGGAGGAGAGACGAGGTGCACCCAAATAGGTTGGGAGACTTCAGGTTGCGAGACTTGTAAAGCAGATAGAAATGAAGAATGAAAGAACCTGGGAGGTTTATAAGCTGGTTGGTAGGGTTGAGGGTCAGACAGTGGCGTTAGCAGGAAAGTTGCTTCCGTCAGGCTTGGCTGTTGTGAGATGTCGGGATTTCGGAGATGACTGGTGTTAGTTCTTTTGTCAGGCGCGTGATTGGCAAGGCTGAGTTTGGACATTCTGGCGTTTTCCTCTAGCCGGTGGTTTGCGGTGGTGGAAATCAGGTTTTTACAGAAGCCTTTTTGACTTTGTCGTTTAGAGCCAGGCTTGAGTTGGACTTTGGGGTTGTTGGGGTGGCGCGCCTCCAAGATTTTTGGTGGTTGTTTTTGTAACTCGAAGATGGCATGCATCTTGTGGTGAGGTACATCGTGGGGCGGTCCTTCGCTATCCCCTATTTGGGACTCCTTTGGCAGATGCGTCAGAGCAACAATAGGGTTTCCACGTATTCTATTGCTGAAATTAAGCTTGGTCCTATCCTTCTTGTCCACATTATCTGTATGAGAGCCGATGTAGCATAGCATGCATATCTTGCGCGGACTCTTTTCTCTGTTTAGGGTTGCTGCGGTGCCTGTGGAGCGCCTAATTTTGCCACAGAAGGATTCTAAAGGTGTGTAAATTTCGGTAGAGGACAAATCTTGGCAAGGTTTCCGCAGCTTGGGAGGTGCTTTACAAGTCTTCTGGTTAGTGCTATCTTTGTCTTCACCCATGTGCTTGTCCCGTGACTCTATGAGGTAGAATCGGGAGCTGAGATGCGTTGCCCGTTGGTTAGGGTTTTTGGGATCGACCTTGGTTTTGATTCCGTTGATGCTGGATACTATAATACTTATGAACAAAAATTTATGGTGTAGAAAGCTTACCTGATTTTTCTCGATGCTGGTGTCGATCTTATCAGGTCGGTCAGGCGCTCCTGTCGAAGCAGCCCCGTCGGAACAGCCCCATCGAAGCAGCATCGCCGCTCCTGTCGAAGCAGCATCTCCGCTTGCTACTGCAGTTCCTGATGCGCCGGGTTGTTGATTGCTCCGGGTTGGCACTGCGGCGAGTTTTGCATTGTCGGTGGCGGCTCCTGTTGTTGCGATGCTCCGGGCTGGTTCGGCGACATCGTTTGCTTCTGCAGCATCTCCAGCAGCGGCAATAACGGCATCATCGGGGACACCTGCAGCAGTGATGCCAAACCCTGCTGAATCTAAGGTCTTGTTGTCGTTCCGTCTTGGCCCTTCAGCAGTCGATGCAGCGTCGTTAGTTTCAGCTAGGGTTTCGGCGTTTTGTCCTGTTTCTTTAACTGTCTCTATTCCCTCCGCGTTGTCTTCGTCGTTGCCTATGCGGTTGCGGTTGTAAACGTGAGAGAGGTACTCAGCCTCGTCATCAGTTCCATGGTCTTCCTTGTGGCACAGAATTGTCTCCAGCACCGGCTGTCTGTTGCTTGAGTGATTCTTGTGTGTTTTATAAACACATTTGTTAATGCAGTAGTTTAATTGATGGAAAAGGATTGATTCACTTACTTTTGTTACGTACTGTAGGTCTTCTGAGTGATCTTGCTGGTTTCTTCTGATGGTGGCTGATTCCATATCCACTCGGCCAATCTTTTGTTGCTTCCATCTAATCGTACAGGTACATCTTCTTTGCAGTTTCTTCACTTCCATAACCGCGAAGTCTTTATTGTACTGTTGTTGCAGGTGCTTGCTGCTTCTCTGGCGTGTCGTAGCTCCGTTGGTTGTATGTCTCCAATTTTGCCTGAGAAATAGCAAGCAGTGATGAGTAGAAGTTGTACCTGAGCAAAGAATTTTACTGTTTTTGTGATGTGGGCTGTGGATGTCCCAAGATTGGGATGGCGTTGTTTGAACAGATGGTTGATGCAGAAAGGTTTGGTGCAGGCTTTGATGCTGCAACGGTGCGTTGTTGGGGCGCTTGTAGTGCAGATTCGGCGTTAGATCTTGTCTTGCAGCACACACTGCTTTGTCCTGTGGCTTATTCACTAGAGAACCGTGCGTCAGTAGATAAATACATACTATTAATGCTTTGTCAAATCTGAAGCAAGGAGTACAAGGGCAAATGTGATAAGTTGCGGGAGTAGGGTTGAGATAGGGAGCATAAACTTAGTTGTAGTGAGCAAGAGCAGCATGGCATATAGCATTGATACATGTAAAAGAGCAAAAGCAAATAATGAAGAGAACACTTGGAGAGATTGCAAGCCTGTTTGAATTCATCTGCGTCGATAGTGTGCCTTTGGTGTGGCTCGGGGGAATTAGATCCGGGCAAGGAAAACATGTGATTCTAGATCTGTCTTGTGATGCATAATGCAATGTTGGACTAGTCAAGTGATTACTGGTGTTGTAGGAGTAGCCCAGCCTACTCTAAGAATATGATGCAACACTCATCATCCCGTCCCAACACTAATCGCTAATCTTTGGTGCAACACTCACCGATTAGATCTAGATTTGCGCGCAGATCTGAGATATTAGACACCCCAGCGTGTCCGATCTACACACCTTCATCAACTTGAATAATGTCCCAGCCCATCTCTAGCCAACATAGCGCTTGCACATCACACACAAATCTCCAATCACAGCATCATCCTCGCTTAGAAGCTCGCGCAGGGCTCCCTGCGCCTAACTCCTTTGCCATATCGTCGTCCCCCCTCACCACACATCTCGGAGCTCTCAGTTTGATCTCATCGTTTTTTTCCAACCGTTTCCTACTCAGGATGCTTACAATTTCTTTTGTAAGCATTAGAGTTATCCTTAACCCTTTAAGGTCCCGATTCAACACTGTTTTCAAAGATTCGTTATAAAATGTTTGATAAAACATTAAAATGGAGTTGATGTACAAAACAAAGTTATGAATGTCAATGTGAAGATAACATCTATACGGTTGGATTCATCATATTTATTATTAATATTTTTAAATTAATTTTGCAAGGTTTTCTCTTGAAAGTCAATTAAAAATCCAAAATTAACATTAAATTTTTTAAAATATTGTAATGAAATTGGAATAACATATACTACAAGATGGTATGGTTTTCACTATTTGATTCTTCTTATTATGGAAAATCATGTTTAAGGTCTCACTTTTTGAACTAAGAATGAAACTTGACATAAACCACTTTTGCTATTTTTCAAAAACTCTCAATATCTTATCTTGAAGATCCATACCGTACAAATGGTAACCGACTAGCACAAGAATTTAAAAAAATTGAATGGATGAAAAACATCCCCTGCGTGGTGAAGGGACGTGTCCAGAATCATCCATCGTCCAGATTCTCGACGCAGGCGTGTTTAAGGGTTAAAGTCACCTTGTATTTGAATAAGATACCGTGAATTTTGCTTTAATGTACTCTTATTTGTTCACCCCAAATAGTTAAAAGGTAGGAAAAAGCTTGGTGGTCTATCATTATTAGGTGTGTAAAAGCTTGGTGGTTTTTAAACTCAAGGGAAACTAGTTTAGCCATCAAGAAAGACGGCTAAACTAGTTTTCCAAGAGTTTAAAGACCACCAAGCTCTTACACACCTAATAATGATAGGCCACTAAGCTCTTCCCTATCTTTTAACTATTTGGGGTGAACAAATAAGAGTACATTAATGCAAAATTCAAGGTATCTTATTCAAACACAAGGTGACTTTAAGGATAACTCTATTGAAAGTAGGTAGATCTTCTATCAAGCGGTCGCATTGATTATGAAGATTGCAAATATGGTAAGAAAAAATTTCTACTAGTAGAGGACTACAGTAAGAATGTCCTTTTCAATTTGGAGGTCCATGGGTGCCATTTTGAGCACATTACAATTTAAGGAAGGGACTCTGTTTTTATGAGGGAGGAGTTGAAAAGTTTGTAAGCAACTTGTACCCGACGGTATAAACACGCAATTCGCTATTTATGCACTTGGTCAAGTGCACTCATTTCATAAACATATTTGACTTTAAAAAAACCGGTTAAAAAGTTCTCTAAAAAACATCAATGTTGTCTTTCTACAATCACTTCAATTGTAAACAAATAATTATTTTAATTATTTTTCATTCTTATCTTTATCTTTTCTTTTATCTTTTCTTTCATCTTTTCTTTTTCAACTTGATTTCTTTCTTGTCTTCTTTCTTGTCTCCCTCTTGTCTTTCTTTTGTCTTTCTTCTTCTCTTCCTTTTTGTCTTCCTTGTCTTTTTTTTCTTCTACATTTTCTTGAGTTGCGGCCGCTGAACCCTACACAATGGGAGCAAACCCAAATTTTATTTTATTTTATTTTATTTTTTGTAATATTTGGATTGGCCGTGAGGTGCTGCTGAACTCTAAATGGCAGCCGCAAAAAAAAAAAAAAAAAAAAAAAAAAAAAAAAAAAAAAAAAAAACTTTTTTTTTTCTTCTTTTGGTTGGCCGTAGGGTGCTACTAAACCCTAAATGGCGGCCGCCCAAAAAAAAAGAAACAGTTTTTTTTTGGACTTTTTTCAAAATTTACTATTTTTAGCCTCTCGGTGCGCGGCCGCGCACCCAAGACCCTTCAATCTCCCTCTACATCTTCATCTCCCTCTACATCTCCCTATCCATCTTCATCTCTCTCCATCTTCATCCCCCTCTACATCTCCCTATCCATCTTCATCTCCCTCTACATCTCCCTATCCATCTTCATCTCCCTCTTTACGTTCATCTCCTCTCCATCTCCCTCCCCTCTCCTCATATATATAGGGGAGAGGAGAGGGTCTCTCCCATCATTCTCCCACTCCCTCTCCCTTCCCTCTTCTCTCCTCTATATATGTGAGGAGAGGGGATGAAGATGAGAGGGAGATGGGAGGGTCTTCGGGTGCGCGGCCGTGCACCCAGAGGCTAAAAATAGTAAAATTTGAAAAAAGTCCAATTTTATTATTATTATTATTTTAAACTTTTTTTTTTTTTTTTTTTTTTTTTTTTTGTGGGCGGCCGCCATTTAGGATTTAGCAGCACCCTACGGCCAACCAAAAGAAGAAAAAAAAAGTTTTTTTTTTTTTTTTTGTTTTTTTTTTTTTTGGCGGCTGCCATTTAGAGTTCAGCAGCACCTCACGGCCAACCCAAATATCACAAAAAATAAAATAAAATAAAATAAAATTTGGGTTTGCTCCCATTGTGTAGGGTTTAGCGGCCGCAACTCAAGAAAATGTAGAAGTAAAAAAAGACAAGGAAGACAAAAAGGAAGACAAGAAGAAAGACAAAAGAAAGACAAGAGGGAGACAAGAAAGAAGACAAGAAAGAAATTAAGTTGAAAAAGAAAAGATAAAAAAAAAGATAAAGATAAGAATTAAAAATAATTAAAATAATTATTTGTTTATGATGTAAGGGATTGAAGAAAGACAATAATCGTCGTTTTTATATAAAAAAAGTTAGACAAAAAAAATTA
This sequence comes from Pohlia nutans, assembly GCA_022496805.1. Lineage (NCBI taxonomy): Eukaryota > Viridiplantae > Streptophyta > Bryopsida > Bryales > Mniaceae > Pohlia > Pohlia nutans. Next base: position 7,713,079 of record CM040102.1, read on the forward strand.
TGCGCTCGAGGATCAAGTGCATAATTATATGGCAAGTGTGTAAATAGCGAATTGTGTGTTTATAGAGCATTTTTTGTTTCAAGCATTATATGCAACATACAATATAGCATACAATTGTGTGCTATTTTTAAAAAACAAAATTATTCTATTCACGTTAAGTTTCATACTTAGTTCAAAAAGTTTGATCTTAAATATGATTTTCCAAAATATGTAGAATCAAATAATAGAAATTATCCTATATCATTGTTCATAATATTCCAAAATTTGTTATAACAAGTTTCAAATTTATATTGTTGATTTGGGATTTTTAATTACATTGAAAATTGAATACATTGAAAATTTAATTAAAAAATGTGAATAAAAAAATATGATACAACCAACTCTATGCATATGATCTACACGTTGAATTTTTAATATTCTCTTCAAGCTATTTACGCTTTTATTATTATGAAATTTTGTTACAGTTTTCATTCATTTACCTCTAGAACGATACCCTTCGATTATTTACTAATTAAATTAATTTTCTTCGAATTAACCACATCACGGTCTTCAATCTCGTCGTGAATCTCGTATGCTATTTATAAAATATAAAGCTTGTTTTATTGAATATATTATTGAAAATATAGATGAGTGAAGTTTCGTTATAATGGTTTATTTATGCAAAAAAAAATGTTTCAAAGTTATAAGTGTACGTATCATCTTTGAATGAGTTTTTGATATTAATTCAAGTATTTTGACTCCTTTTAACACCACTTTCACACATATGCTTCATTTAAATAACTGTCATAATACACAACTCTTGTGTATAAATCATAATGCATGTTTTTACACAAATTCACATTTGCACACATACAATATCTCAGAAAACATAAATTAATACATAATTGAGAAGTAAATGAGTATAAAAATTAATTTGACAATTAAAAAAAAACACTTAGATAATTACAAGAAAACTAAAAAATACATAAAAATTAACCACGACAATAATAAAGCCTACAACTGCACGACATGCAAAAGAAATTAATGATGTTTCAATTGAAAATTTAATTCCAATGCTATATTATACAACAACTCACAAATGATAAAAAAATTCACTAATTGATTTTCGTCAAAAAAATAAAAAATAAAAAAATTACAAATTTGCCAAAAAATTTAAAATAGAAGATAAAAGAAGATTACAAACACTGCAAAGCATTAATTTTAGTAACCTTATTTGTTATTTTGAAGTGAAAAGGAGACTTTTAAATAGTAAACAAAACGGTCAAAAACACAACTTGCGACTAAAGAATTCAACAATTACGCAAAAATTGAAACTAAACTAGCAGTCTTATGAGCCTTTAGTTCTGGGTCTTATAAGCTTGAAAGTTCTTAATTGACGATGTTATGTTTATTAAATTAATTAAGAGAATACCCAAATTATTTCAAACCTAATTTATTGTTGAATATAAAATGAAAATTTCTAAATGTAACTTGAATTCGCCATGCAATAACCACATTCCCACGTACACTTCAAATCCTCTACCCTAATGATAGAGAGGATGGGATTATGGGGCAACATTATAACCTAACTCAAATCCCGTTTGAAATCCCGGTTAATCTCGACACACTATTAGCCCTTGCTTTCCATGTAGAAATCATCTTTGAAGTGGATATAGACTCACCTTTACTACACGATGACATTAAAGCTAAGTTCACAAAGCGATTAGTAGATATGGACATCCCTCTTGGCATGGATCTCATTGACCCGATAATTGTGCTTTGCTTTAGCTCCAAGAAGGGTGGTTAAAAAGGGGTTTAGAATAGTGTACTCAAATTATACCTGCTAAACCCTGAAATTGATGATATTGGGATGCTTAAAGGATTGCACCCTTTTATCCTCGAATTGGACATAGTTGATGGTTACTCAAAGACACTTTGCTCAAAAACGTTTTTAGGCAAAGTGTGTAAAAGTTTCCATAGTGTTGCTAAGAACACTAACCTATTTTTGAAGATTAAAAGTGACAACCTAGTAGATATGTCCCCTAGTGCCCTATTTTATGATGTCTTAGAAAATAGTTTTCTTAAGAAGCAAGACATTGATATTATAGATGTTAAAAAAAAATATGTTGGAGAGTCATGCTTTCATCATGGCAGCCACTCTAAGCAAGTGGAAAAGAGTAGGCTTTATCACGTAGCCGCCAACCAAAAGATCATTATGCCACCAAACACCCCAATACACTTCAACCAAACTATGATAAAAATTATTCAACAAACTTTACGACTATTGAAACATGATGATTTCAATCAATGATAATGAATTTCAAAATGATAGTGTTATAATTGTAATTATGGAGAATTTTCAAAGCTACTTCTTGTAAATTCATCTAAAAAATGTTTAGCCATCTTACTTCAAACTTAACCTTACAAATGTCTTCTAATTACATATGCAAGTAATTTCATGCCCTAGAATACAATGATGCAATAGGTTTTCAAAATCTTGAGCTTACCCAATAAGCATCACTACAAGCAGAGGCGTCGTTTCTTACTCGGTAGGATCTTGTTCATTATTTGTTGCTTTTCACTTTACACGCTTGTAGTATGTGACGAATCGCACTCACCAAGTCCAACCAAAAAATTGGTGAGTGCAAAGTGACGCCTTCTCCTTGTTGCTTACGATCAAAAAGTAGGTGTACCCGTCAGAACGCCCTCCTCCCTTCACCGCCTGCGGAAGGGCAGACGGGACGTTCAATTAGCATGCGCCTTGCAAGAGAGCTCCGAGCGAGATCGTGCAAGGGAGCTGCGGCAATCGCGCTCTGGATGGAGGGCCATATATCATCGTCCGGGGTGGGATACTTGTCGGCGAATGCGATCACATATCAGATGTACGCACTGTAGAACAGATCCTGTTCAAGTATAGTCGTGCTAGCGAGTGAGCTCACTGCTCTCCTTATACTCGCCCAACGACACTCTGCCTAACTATATTGGGTATGTGGAGTGTCCATACGATAATTCAGAGCATTTCCACTCTACTGGTCATCCAGAATATTCATTTGTTATATCTGTTCAAAGAAAATGTGTCTTAGCCCCTTTAATTCTTGTCCAGAACTTTTTGAACAGAATACAAGAAAAAATAACTGCATACCCTTGGAATTCTCTTTTTCTAAGTACTGCATACCCTTGGAATTCTCTTTTTCTAAGTACTGCACTTGAAAAATACTGGTGCATGTGCAGAATCCAGCCAACGCCCATGGTGCAATTGCATGTAGAAGGCAACAGATTGAAATACTCGAACAATTTTCATACATGGGGGTCATGGGTGATAGAGGAGGTTTCTTCATCACTACAGCAAAGAGTGAAGTGAAGCCTTAGAATGTTGTAAATCACAGAAATTGCCAAATGTTTTCAATGTTACAAGTGGATACAAACCATTGCTATCCCAAACTAGCTTAGTTAAATTTATAGATAAATGGGATGAAATACAAATGAGGTTCTCTAACCAGTGAGAAGAGCAAAAAAAAAGACTCCCTGCTTACGATTGGGGCTCTCGTGCAATTTCGCAATTGAGTTTTAACAGTGCAAAACCTAAAGTGCAGCAGAGCTTTCCTGCCCCTGAACAACCTGATCCCATTCCCTCTTCTCTTCCTCGTCCTCCTCGCCCTCGTCTTCGTCTTCATAATCAGAGTCATCCTCTTCTTCACCCTCTGCGGCCTCGGAATAGTAGTTGGGAGGTGGCACGGAGTGTTCCACTTGGGCTTCTTTTTGCGAAATGCACATGTGCCGTCAAACATTGTGTTCAATTGATTGATAGCTGCAGCTTTCATTTCTATGTTCATGAGTACGTAATTTGCTCGTTCCGCTTTCTTGATTTTGTAGGCTAGTTTTCTCAGGCCCCAGTCATTCACCCTCCAAATCTTCCCCTTCTGTTCTGCAACAAAGGCTGTGTGCAGAAAAATCCTCGTAAAAAGCACATTTGAAAAATATACAACCCTGAAGAACCAACAAGCCCAAATTGGGCCTCATGTTTTTCTAGCAGTTTTGAGTAGGTCCCATGTGGACTTCTTTCTTTCAAATTTATATTTTGTTAAGTTGGACCAACACATGCAATGTTCTTCGCTGATTCTGGTGATATAAAATTTGGTCTCATCTGAATTATTGATTTTTCACAATATGCGTCCTAATAAAGTGCACATTCGACGAATCCTATACTCTTTGAAAATTCCAGATACAAAGAATAGAATCTAGAGCTTTCAACTTACCTTCAACCTTCATGATCACGTCTGGTACCTTCTCAACTTCTTTCTCAGGAACCAGGAACATAATCTCATAATGCCGAGCTGCATCCCAAAAGAAAATCCATTGAAAAAGTCACAAGACGGCGTTGCGTACATTGAATGACATAAAACCTAAAATTGATCACAACAATCTCACAACACCAAACCTCAAGCCCTGAGACACAAAATATAGAACCGAAAAAGAAATAAGTATCCATAAAATGCTTCTCTTTTAAAACATCTTCGTCATCATCTTCTTTCTGACGTTGAGGCTTGGCACGCACCTGCATTGAGAAAATTCACACATAGACAGAATTTATCACCAATTCTTTCAATTCGCGGAACATTTCTTAGCCACGGGTTCCTACCTGCCAGGGATGTTTTTTTTTTTGGCAAAGTTATTTGTAAAGTCCCTCAAAACCCTTCTTTTTGACCTGTAATTTGGAAAGGACAGGATCGGCATGATCTCACTGTAGACCCAGAATAGAACACTGGATAGATTGAAATTTTTATTCATAAAAATTTGGAGGGAGGGAGAAGAATTGGGTAGTGGGGTGGGACCGTGAGGAGGAGTGGTGTTAAATTGATGACGACCAGCTCTGGTACCAGCTCTGGTCCATGAAAAAAGGAGGACAAAGGACTGGATGCCTTTACAAATAACTCTAATATATCACCAACTTACTATTTGAAAATGTATAGCCAACAAATCTTTAGAAAGCTATGAATATGTAGTAAATTTTTTTTGTAAATCGCCCAAAAAAAATGCTTTCTAGTTTCAATTTTCAAATCGCCAATGAGACTCCCTTGAAAAAATGAAAAATAAAATAAAATCACTGCATGGGGTAGGGGTTCCTACCTGCCATGTACTTCTGGCCTGCGTCGAAACGCACAGCAGACGATTCTCACTCCGCCATGATGATCCTCGCGCAGACACTGTCATTTAGCCAAAAAAACTCATCTTCAGCAAAAATGAAAATATAAGAAGCAAAGAAATGGAAGGACAACAGACGATTCGGTTTGCGCACCTGAGCAAACGCGTCCAGAGCTAGAACCAGCAGGACTCGAGCTTTGCTATACCAACAAGCTGTTGCCACCAACAATTGTTGTGACCGCTTGTGCAAGCGCCGACATGGTGACACTGTTTCGAGAATTCTTTCAAAGAATGGCCACTGATGCTATGGTTTGCCAAAAGAGTTTCCGCGGCCAAATTGGGTTCGTGGGGTTTAAGCGACGGAGAAGATGACCCTATCCTGAGCACGGTTATGGGGGCAGAGCCCTTATTCCGCGACACCTATTACCGTGTCCTGCTGTCGGCAATGTCTGAGCTCAAAGTTGGAGGGGTCATTTTCATAAAGTAAATGATACAGGATGGGCAATCAAGAAAATGGCAAAGGCCATATGTATAGAACTCCGGTACTACAACCGGCGTGAATAAGGAGCCCGTTCGTCCGTAAGAGTATTGTTGGTAGGTCCCTTGGCCTAAACATTCTCGTCTTTGGAGTACTGCCACCTTTCAATGGTGGAGGCAAAGGCCATTCACATTTGGAGCGTTCTTTTGAAGCTTCTAGCTCACTCCAATTTGGAGGGGAGCCGGGTGGTGCAAATGGAGTGGGAGGGGGATATCCTATAGAGATATGTGGGATGTGGAGCTAAGCCCTTTACATGTTGAGTGGTTGCGCTTCCTACAACATGTCTGGGCTGAAGCTATATTTAGCCTAACCCGAGACACTCTTAGAGCACATGCACCCATCCCTATGAAAGCCTTGGTAACAATCAATAAGGCTTAAACTCACTGAATGGAAAAACGGAGTGAAAGAGTCTATAATCAAGAGTGACTCTACTATCCAAGGTCAATGGCAACTAATGAAGTTGAGGTTCATGACACTAATGTCCATATACCATTTGATAAGATTGAAGAGACTCTTAATTTAAATCATCTAGAATTAGATTTGCATGCTTTAATGAATTTTGAACCTTGATGTTGTGACTCTACAAATCCTTTTACAATTTGCCTCTACTAGCGAAGTACCAACAAGGCTCTTGCTTGGTGATAACAAATGCTTAGTGTGTCATAATATAATTAAACTAGTAGGAGTAGGTTTTGGTTGTTAAAGCATGATTAATTCCATCAAAAAAATTTGATAAGTTTTCACATTTCTTGAACAAGCTAATAGAGATTGATTTTGGTTGTATTGAAAAATAAGGAATAGTTACAAAAACATTGAAAAACACTAATATTTTAAGGTGATGAAGTTTATATTTTTTTTTAATTTTTAATTTTTTTAGGGCCTAAAAAACAACTTATTTAGCTTAGTAATTTATGAAAATCTTCAAAGAACACGTGAAGCTAAGATCGGGGATCTTTAATTGTATGGGTTTGGCTTCAAAGCACCATACATGAGAAAGAAACCATATAATATGTTGGTTTTTTCCTCGGAACTATCTACAGTATAATGCAAACTAGCATTGCAATAGGAAGTTGTTAAACACACCACAAGTTCATTTTGGAGCAAATTGATGCTTACTTTTTCTTTTGACCTAAGGCAACAAAACTAACATATTAATTATAAATTACACAAGAGCTCTACATGATCACACAATTCAGTTTGTTAGTACGGCTGCTTTTGTTGACAACGGGTGAAGAAAAAGTTGTATCAGGATTTTGAAGTAAACTTGACTGCCCGCTTGACTGTTTTTGGATGCGAGGAATTCTTTCCCAAGAGAACACTCCCGGTGTCACTTCTATGATGGTGATCACTTTGTTGTCGATTAGGACATCAGAAGAGATAACAATTGTCCCTGCACTAGACGCAGGTATCATTGACAAATGGTACTCCCTATAGGTAGCGTTTGTATCCAAAGTCATTTTGTAAGAGCTGTTGGTATCACCCTGCTTAGCAAGCTTGTATAAAAAGCTCTGCATTCCGCTGTTCCCTTCCTTTAATGTGATCACGCTGTCAGTACCATTTATGAACTCCGTCGTCTTCATCTTCGTACTACTACCTAGTAGAGAGTGTTGAGTACTTTAATTACACGTACTACTCGATATGTATATAGGTGGTTGAGTGTTACTTTAGAAAACTTCACAGTTACTTGGGATGGCACAAAATCACTGGGTGTGCCATCGCAAAAATCAACGAGAATGATATTATGTTCAAAATCACGAGACACCGGGTGTTGAGGCCACAAAGCTTGAACTTTTTGCGAGTACAACACTGGATGGTTTTTTCTTTATCCTCTAGGAAGTCGTAAAACCGAAACGCCTCGCCATGTCTTTTCAATGCTGATATTCTTTCTCTTGCTTCCTGAGCACCCAATTCCCAGATCAACCAACTTTTATATACTAGAGCTCGATGAGCTAGTAGTCATGCTTGACAATTGGTAGACAAAATATATTTGTTAATGAAGAAGTGGCTAATTGCAAGTATCTCTACCCAAAGAGAAATGAATCTAAATGTACAATTTTACACATGCCTCTTTTCATATAATCATTATACTTATATTCACATGTCACAACTCTATTAGATAGAAAACATTCATTCTTTTAGACAAATGAGCCTCAACATGCTACTATTACGTTTATACTATTTGACTATTTACATTTTGACTTTCAAGCACTACAAAGAGAGGCATCACTTCTCAGTACAATTCCTTTTTTTATTTTATTGTACACGTTTGTCCTACGTGACGAATCGCACCCACCAAGTCCAACCAAAAAATTAGTGAGTGCGAAGTGGCGCCGTTTGACTCACAGAGAGAGTGAAAAGCGACGCCTTCTCCTTGTAGTGAAGTCACCATTCCTCGGGGGTGCACTCTACAATATGTTTGAGAAATCACGTGCGTTTGCGACCCCTTCTAAAAACCCCCATGTATACAAGGGGTTACATGTTTAAAATCCTTTGTATACAGATCTATTCCATTCTAAATATATGTTTAATATAAGCATACATTAATATTTTGAGATCTAAATATGTTTTTTGTATGTATACGAAATACGACAATGTTTGAATTAATACCCCTTCGGTACACACGTATACTTGTACGTGCTTAGACCCCCCGAGCACCATTCCCATTACTACAAATAATGATTCTATTAAACATTTAAGAAGTCCATTATTTTGAGTGATGAATCCCAAGATGACACTGTTGCTTTTTAACATACGTCTCATTGCACAATTGCTTAGTCCCTACAAATAAAATTGATTTTTATCTTCAGTTTGAAACAAATGAAAAAAAATCTCGAGCAGCAAACCTTGAGAGATGCCTCTTCCGAGCAAATTGTCTTGTCCAGAGCAGAAATCCGGTTCAACCGCACAATGAGAGCGATAAGGGAACTCACAGACGCCAACAGAGACAACGCAATGACGATTCCGACGTTTTGGCAATGCAAGTAGGTCGATTGAGAGGTAGATGTCAAGAGCACGGCTTGAAAAGCACTGTAGAAGCCAATCAAGTGGTAAATCTCAGTGTTCAGTGCGGCACTCCGGGAGATCTTCCGCTCAACTCTCGCTTCGAAACAACCCACCCGGCACTTCCACTCGGCCAGAGCCGCCTTGTAGATCGGCTGGCTCTCGATCCACACCAAGTTCTTGATCTGTCGGTACGAGTTCGGCAGCTCCGATTCGCCGACAGATTCGGTGTCGCCGGCGGTGTGGGTGATGGTTATACTCCTGGCTTGGAGTCGCCCAGCTAACTCCGTGTAGTCGATGGCTTTCTTCACGTCCTCGTCTTCCTTTTCCGTCAATTCGCGGCCTTCCTTCTCTTGCCTGCTCCGGGAGGTCACTTCCAAATATTAGGGTTGGATAACCTATTACCACCACCTCCCCCAATTATGACATGTACAACTTTCTTGGAGCCATCACAATTGAGACCCAAAACCACCAATTTCACTATTCAAGTAGACCAATGGCATGCCAAGAATTGCGAAGTAATAGCTTATGGTTTTGGGTTAGCTCATGAGCGGATCTAGGAACAACAAAGTGTGAACTTAGGAAATTGGTATGTGATGTATGGGTAAAAGGTTACTTTCCACTTTGGAATTTTGTATAAAATTGACAAATGCAAATTAGATGTTGCAAATTTTTGCAATCCTCATCAAAACCTATTTTGAATGCAATCATATTTTTTTTGGGAATTTAGCACAGCCAAAAATAGGCCAGATTGCTTAAGTTGGTGGTAATAGGTTATCCAACCTTACGTAACAAAGTGTAGGGTTCAAATAAATCTTTAAAGATAATTTTTATAAATAATTTATATTAATATAGGATGCTCACAATTCATTACAAGAATTAAAAATGAGAATACTTTTGAAATATAATTAATTATAGTAAGAATTATTTTTAATTTTTAGGGTACTTTCAAATACTGTTTATTCACACGTGAAACTCAAAAAATACAAAGAGTGCGTCCCGAGCTTGCCTGGCTTGGAGAGCAAGCTCCAGCTGCCTGCACTTGCGCTTGTACGATTCGAGCTCTAGTTTGTCAACGGCGGAGATGGATCTACCAATTGTGATCGCGCATGAAGCGGGAGTGTTGCTCAAACATGATGGAATACTGATGTTGTCGGTGTGATTTTGTTGTACAGTTGATGAGGACAGAGAGCCCATAACGCCCTGCAAACGATGGACGTTACTGCTCATCTAGTTTGAGACATGATAGATTCTCCACGGCCATCACCCCATGAAAATTTGAGACAAGAGGGTTAAGCTAGAGCAGAAAATTATCTGTACCTGCGGAGTTAGTTGGAGAAGGTTAGTGGAAATTGTATGGATGGCGATGCAATTGATCCTTTCGACATCAAATCACATCAAGTCTTCACTATAACAAAACATGGTAAAACAAAATTGACTGCGGTTCTTTTTGCCACGTTTTTGTGCATGCGCATGCACGTAGTGGGCTGTTTGCTTTGTTTGCAATTTCTGACTACAATTCCTAGAATTTTGGGGCGTGTAATATACTGTTGGAAAGGTACTCAAAGGTACCTTTCCATATAATATACTGTTGGAAAGGTCCCATTCCAATGATATATTACGCACCCTAAAGTTCCAAATATTACACTCAAAAATTGTAAAAAACAGCGGTTGTGCGCGTAGTGGGTCTGCACGAAAACGTGGCAAAAAGAACCACAATCAATTTTGAGTGCGATTTTTTTTACCGTGTTTTGTTATAGTGCTTGAATTGCAGCAGATATTTGCCTCAAATTCACAAGCTACAAATTTACATAAGAGCCAGATACGGGAAACAAACACGTACCAATATGGAGGACACCGAAGCAGTAGCTTCTCGATCTCAAACCTGCAACCTCCAATCAGAAAGGAACCTAGTTGTAACAGAGCCAATGAAATGGCATGTAAAGGACGATCAAACTGGCTCACTCTAACAATTTGACGCGTGCATGAGGGAACAAAAACAGCAGCACCAATTCTGCAAGTACTAACCTTGTGTGCTAATGCGGTACTAGGCATGAAAAGGACGTATATAAATACATGTGTGTTAATACTCTTTCGTCCTAATTGACCTATGTCTGTACCGATTAAAAATGTCTGTACCTACGTACAGTGTCTGTACTACAGTGTCTGTAGAGAAAATTTCCGTCGACACTCAACAGCAGCAGACTTTCTACTGGATTCTGCAATGTATTCTGAAATACGAGAACATCGAGAAATTCCTGATTCTGCCGACTACTACTGTACTGGACAACTGAGAACCAGTAGATACACATACACAGTGGTACCTACTTTGTACATTCTTAGAGTGTATGGTTGATTGCCCTAAAACCACCAACTTAAGCAATCTGGCCTATTTTTGGCAGTGCTAAATTCAAAAAAAATAAAAATGACTGCACTTGAAATAGGTTTTGATGAGGATTGCAAAAATTTGCAACATCTAATTTGTATTTTGTCAATTTTATACAAAATTCCAAAGTGGAAAGTAACGTCTGATCCAAATCAAACCTCTAGGTTTCCCCATGTCCACACCATGTGGTACTAACTTTCACTCGTAATGATACCCAAAACCACCAACTATTTCTTTGTAATGCTTGGCGTGCCATTGGTTTACTTGAATAATAAAATTGGTGGTTTTGAGCCTCAACCGTGGTGACCCCAAGAAAAGTCTTCATCCCATAATTGGGGGAGGTGGTGGTTTTAGGATACCGTAGTAGGAAGGCAGGGTCGGCAGAAAATAATTCCCCAGAAAATGCCGAAAAAATAAATAAATTTATGAAGTATTTTGTCGAAATCAACAAAAATGAAGTCAACAAAAATTGTAGACAAAAAACAAAGGAAAACGTGTAGCCGCTTGTAAAATTCAATGATAGTTATTAATAGCCGAATTTTTAATAATTATTTTTGAAAGTGCCGACCCCTACTTTTCAAACTTTAATTAATTATTCGACATGAAAGTGCCGACCCTGCCTTCCTACTACGGTATCCTACCTTAATTGCACACTATTCTTTGTGAAAAAAAATAATTTTCTTTCATTTTCCGTTTTGATAAAACACTCCAAGTGCATAACCATGCTTATAGGTCTATATCATTCTCTTCAACACAGCTACATGCCCAATATTTCAAGGTTAACAAGTGCACAACCAATTCTGCAACATTAGAGTTAACTGAACAGAAGAACAAACTCATGTTATATAAGGTGAGTAGAAGGTGAACCAAGGGCAGCCGAATTGACTGGCACGGTTGCCACAAAAAAATTAATAGAATATATCTTAAATAGAATACATGTAAAAAAGATGACAAAACTAGTTTTAAGAGTAGTTTGGTGTTAGATGCATGCGTTGGCTAACTAATGCGGCTTGCAAGCTTCTTTCCTGACCATCCCACCCTTTTTGCCGGCTACAGAATTTTTCCTTACAACAGTTCCGAAGTCCAAAGAAAAATGAAGTTTTCAATATGAGTTTTCATTTTGCCTACACTCGTAGAGATCATAGACTTCCATTCCTTGAAATTTTGAGGGTCAAAACTAAGGTTCTAATTTCGGTTAACTCAATTGCCTAGAAAACAATAAAACAAAGTTCACCATCCCTTTATTGCAATAAGTTAGTTGAATCGACCATTCACACAAGTAAGTGTTTGCACCGCACAGTACAAAATCTTAACCCTAATCCAATGTTGCACATGACATGGTAGACAAGATGGATCTTAACCTCAGAAGGTTATATATTCAAATCTAATATCTTGAATATTCTAATTTCATAGATACATACATAGACATATGACTTTTCTACAACACTTTGGGTAAACCTAGAGCTTCATAATCACAAGATTCTAGTATTCGGGTACTTGAATTAAACCTGGGGCTTTGCAGTGATCCGTAGTAAGTTACTTTACAATAGATGATTTTATTGATTTCAGGAGCTACTATGGTCTGACATATTCTATTTCTATGTACATCATGTACATCATGATACCCCAAAAGGACCAAGGACGGATTCATAATTTTAAAATTACAAATTCAATCAATCATATTGCGAAAAGTATAATTTAGAGTGGACCAAAATTTATATCTTGGAATAAGTGAAAAAATTGCATGTGTTCGTGATAATCAAATAAATTTGAACAAAAGGAAGTTCACATAAGACCTCTCCCATGTAAATGGGAATCAAAAAAAAATACTTACATTGCATTCAATATATGGCACTCCCTTGTAAAAATGGGAATCACATTGGAATATGGGGGAACAAAAACAAGTTGTGGCTTGTAATAAAAGGACTTGTGGCAAGAATAATCACATTGGAATACAATTGTCCCTCTCTATTATGACATGTTTGGGAAGCCCTCCCTTCAAGGTGGCAGGCATGGATTAATCATAAAAATGACTTGTCACATGTGTATTGCTTGAAACAATAATATTGTCATATTATGAAGTGTCATTGTATGGAAGGTAAAAGAACAAAAACAACAAATTGTAGTTTGTAATAAAAGGGCTCAAGGCAAGAATACTCCGACATTGCAATATGGGACAACAAAAACGACATTTTGAGGCTTGTAATAAAAGCTCTCTTGTCAAGAACAAAAGGGCTCTCGGCACTGTTGTGGAGAGTGGAACTAACTAGTGCTATAGAATATTACGTGCTCACTTACAAGTAGAATTGTCGTTGGTGGGGAAGACCCTGTTCTTGCTAAACCACCTCCAATGGAATCAGAGAGCTATCACTCCTCAAGCTGGGCAATTATGCTCGTCACAACCCGAAAACCTTGCTCCATGTCAGATAGCAAGCAGTACTCATTTTGTGCATGGTATGTCTTCATCAAGCCTAGAAGCCAGAAACAACAGCAACAGTCAAGGAATTATACTACCCTATTAGAAAGAGCATTTTTGAGACCTTTCCAACGATATAATTCCAAAATTGCACTTGTAGTGAGCAAATGAGGATTTTGCTCATATTTTACATCTGCAGTCCAGGGTGGTCTACAAAACTACACATTACTAACTTGTGTAGTTCATTTTACCAAATTCTCTTATAGAGCTAACAAGAACCATGTGCAAATTCCTATTACACACGTCTTGGAAATCACACCTCTGTCACAAATGCAGATGTCCTGAATATTAACACCAATAATAACAGTAAATCAAAGAGAAGAGTACAAAGAGCGCATACCATAGCCAACCGTATGTACGTCGAAACCCTCGTCCTGTAATCGACACACACCACTCATCGTGAAAATCAGAAAACTTGAGTCTAAGCAGCTCTTGTGCATCAAGAATCACAATTTAATACAAAGCCGCAGGCATTGGTCAGAGAAAGAAGCAGAAAATTCAATGTATAGTATTCTCGAGTTGATTCGCCACCCTCTTAATTATGTTTACATTCCAATTTCCCTGTGTTGATGTACATCATACCTGCAATTCCCGAATCAGCGGGAGAGAGCCTGTAATGGAGTAAGCTTCACATGCCCTACAACTTCTTCTGTAGCTTTGCAAAGAGCATGAAATCCTGGTGAGTCCAGATCACAAGCCACTCCAGACATGAACGCCTCGTCGAACTCTAATGTCACCCTGGCGATCATGAATTTCCAAAACGCAGTTAGTGTCCATATTACAGATGTACAGGTCATTTTCAAGAGTGAAACTTCTTCCATAAAAACGATCGAAGAAAATTACTGTGAGCTGCAGTAAGTAAATTACATGATCTTTGTATTGAGGAAGAGTTGTTGTGTAGCCTCATGATTGCACTTCCAGGAAGACGACTACATACTACTCATATGGGTGTATTAAACGTATACCTATATGTTACGTAATATATATTTAGACTAATAACGCCTTCTACTTGACTTCATGGGAGGTGTGAGCTATAGCATGTCCACAAAAAAGAGAAATGATGTATATGAAATGGTCACCAACCTGCCTCGTAAGCCTTCTTCAGGCACGACATACTTCGAAACAGGACCGCGTGAATCTAGTTTCTCTATATTGGCATTTATGTCTTCTACAATTTCCTTCAATTTCTTTGCAACCTCTGCTACACTGCATTCACAACCATGTCATGATGGTACTACTGCAAATAATCCTGTAACTCCTGACTTGCAATTTTGAAGTAACACCTCTCTGTAAACCCTCAATAATGACTTCTGACTGAAATTAAGTATCTCTTTCTCTATTTTGAACACAACTCTCACTTTCCTTTTTCCTTTACCTACTTGGAAAGAAGAACTCATTTTCAAATAGGGAGCCAAAAGAGCAAAGACAGAGTCAGGACATCCCATGCCGTTAATCCTTAGAAGAAGCAACAGCTCCAAATGTATGTCAACAATTTTCACAACTACAATGCAAGAGTAGAACTCAACCAAATAGCCAAAGGAGCTACTGAGTAAGTGACTCACTTGTAGAAAGGTGTAATTCTGCAAAGAGGAACCCCCATGATCACCCACATCAGTTAGCCATCGTTCTGTTTAAAAACCCTGATATTTTGTACTAAAGAGTTTTTCTGTAAGGCAAGTATAAAACCGACTTGATGTAGGTGGCCAGAAATCAAAAAACTGATATATAAATGACTCCTGGAACTGGATGCACGTGCTAGAATGAGTAAGTTGGTTAAGTTGATTCAGGCACCTGCAGTCGCCGCAAATGGTGCATTCTCCAGGGATCTGGTTCACGCCACCTCCAGGATCTGATGACCAATTTTCAAATCGCCAATGGGACTCCCTTGAAAAAATGAAAATAATCCCTGCATGGGGTTCCTACCTGCCTGGCCTGCGTTGAAACGCACAGTAGACGATGCTCACTCCGCCATGATGATCCTCGCGCAGACACTGTCATTTAGCCAAAAACACTCGTATTAAGCAAAAATAAAACATAAGAAGCAAAGAAATGGAAGGGCAATAGACGATTCAGTTTGCGCACCTGAGCAAACGCGTCCAGAGCTAGAACCAGCAGGACTCGAGCTCTGCTCCACCAACAAGCTGTTGCCACCAACAATTGTTGTAGCGGCTTGAGCAAGCGCCGACATGGTGACAATATTCCGAGAACTCTTTCAAAGAATGGCCACTGATGCTATGGTTTGCCAAAAGAGTTTCCGCGGCCAAATTGGGTTTGTGGGGTTTAACCCCTTAACGTACCGATGCTTTGAACGCAAGTAGATGTTAGCCTGAAAAATAGATTTTAGCCTGACTCAAATGTACAATCAGTGTACATGAAAGGACCATTGTATGCATGAAATCTACCCAACAAATTTGACATATTTGCATTTGGAGGCCTCTCCAATATTATGGACCTCTCCCCATCACAAGAGATTTACTCTCATTGGTAGAGAACTTACTAGGCTTGCAAAGGTAACTTGGATGAAAGTCATCCCACATTGCATGAAAAAGTTACAGGACTTTGAATCCGTTCATGATCCAATTTCTGGACGCTGTGACGTTTAGGGGTTAAGGAAATACCTCAGGCGACGGAGAAGATGACCCTATCCTGAGTACGGTTATAGGTGACAGAGCCCTTATTCTGCGACACCTATCACCATGTCCTGCTGTCGGCATTCTCTAGGCTCAGAGTTGGAGGGGTCATTTTCAATGTCCATAAAGTAAATGATCCAGGATGGGCAATCACAAAATGGCAAAGGCCATATATATAGAACTCCGGTACTACAACCGGTGTGAATAAAGAGCCCGTTCGTCCGTAAGAGTGTTGTTGGTAGGCCCCGTGGCCTATATAGACTCTTCTTTGGAGTACTGCCACCTTTCAGTGGTGGGGGCAAAGGTCATTCCCATTTGGAGCGTTCTTTTGAGGTTTTCAGCTCACTCCAATTTGAAAGAGAGTCGGGTGGTGCAAATGGAGTGGGAGGAGATATTCTATACAGACATGTGGGATGTGGAGCTAAGCCTTTTACATGTTGAGTGGTTGCGCTTCCTACAATGTGTCTGGGTTGAAGCTATATTTAGCCTAACCCGAGGCACTCTTAGAGCACATGAACCCATCCCTATGAAAGCCTTGGTAACAATAAATAAGGCTTAGCCTCACTGAAAAGTTTATACTAATGGCAAAACGTTATGAAGAGTCTATAGTCAAGAGTGAGTCTAGCTACTATTCAAAGTCAATGGCAATTAATGAAGTTGAGGTTCATGACGCTAATGTCCATATACCACTTGTTAAGATTGAAGAGACTCTTATTAATCTAAATCATTTAAAATTAGATTTGCATGCTTTAATGAATTTTGAACTTTGCTATTGTGACTCTACTAACAAATCTTTTAACGATTTGCCTCCACTATCAAAGTACCAACAAGGCACTTTCTTGGTGATAACAAATGCTTAGTGTACCATAGTATAATTAAACTAGGAGTAGGATTTGGTTGTTAAAGCATGATTAATTCCATCAAAATTCTTTGATAAGTTTTAACATTTCTTGGATAAGCTAATAGAGATTGATTTTGGTTGTATTGAAAAATAAGGTATAGTCACAAAAACATAGAAAAGTACTCATATTTTAAAGTGATGACGTTTCTAATTTTATTTTTATTTTTTATTTTTTCATTAGGCCCTAACAAAACAACTTCTTTGGCTTAGTAATTTATGAAAATCTTCAAAGAACACGTGAAGCTAAGATCGGGGATCTTCAATTGTATGGGTCTAGCTTCAAAGCACTGTACACGAGAAAGAAACCATATAATATGTTGGTTTTTACCTTTGAATTATCTATAATGCAAACTAGCATTGCGATAGGAAGTTGTTAAACACACCACAAATTCATTTTGGAGCAAATTGATGCTTACTTTTTTTTTTGACCTAAAGCAACAAAACCAACATATTAATTATAAATTACAGAAGAGCTCTACATGATCACACAATTCAGTTTGTTAGTACGGCTGCTTTTGCTCACAAAGGGTGAAGAAAAAGTTGTATCGGGACTTTGAAGTAAACTTGACTGCCCGCTTGATTGTTTCTGGATGCGGGGAATTCCTTCCCAAGAGAACACTCCTGGTGTCACTTCTATGATGGTGATCACTTTGTTGTCGATCAGGACATCAGAAGAGATAACAATTGTCCCTGCACTGGACGCAGGTATCATTGACAAATGGTACTCCCTATAGGTAGCGTTTGTATCCAAAGTCATTTTGTAGGAGTTGTTGGTGTCACCCTGCTTAGCAAGCTTGTATAAAAATCTCTGCATTCCGCTGTTTCCTTCTTTTAATGTGATCACGCTGTCAGTACCATTTATGAACTCCGTCGTCTTCATCTTCGTACTACTACCTAGTAGAGAGTGTTTAGTACTTTAATTACACGTACTACTCGATATGTATATAGGTAGTTGAGTGTTACTTTAGAAAACTTCGCAGTTACTTGGGATGGCACAAAATCACTGGGTGTGCCATCGCAAAAATCAACGAGAATGATATTATGTTCAAAATCACCAGACACCGGGTATTGAGGCCGCAAAGCTTGAACTTTTTGCGAGTACAACACTGGATGATTTTTTCTTTATCCTCTAGGAAGTCGTAAAACCGAAACGCCTCGCCATGTCTTTTCAATGCTGATATTCTTTCTCTTGCTTCCTGAGCACCCAATTCCCAAATCGACCGACTTTTATATACAAGAGTTGGATGAGCTAGTAGTAATGCTTGACGTGGTAGACAAAATATATTTGTTAATGAAGAAGTAGCTAATTGCAAGTATCTCTACCCAAAGAGAAATGAATCTAAATGTACAATTTTATACATGCCTCTTTTCATATAATCATTATACTTATATTCACATGTCACAACTCTCTTTTAGACAAATGAGCCTCAACATGCTACTGTTACGCTTATACTATTTGACTTTTTACATTTTGACTTTGTAGCACTACAACGAGAGGCATCACTTCTCAGTCAGGAGGATCCTGTTCATTTCCTTGTACAGGCTTGTCCTACGTGAAAAATCACACCCACCAAGTCCAACCAGAAAATTGGTGAGCGCAAAGTGGCACCGATTGTCTCACAGAGGGAGTGAAAAGCGACGCCTTCTCCTTGTAGTGAAGTCACCATTCCCATTACTACAAATAATGATTCTATTAAGCATAGGAAGTCCATTATTTTGAGTGATGAATCCCAAGATGGCATTGTTGCTTTTAGCACACGTCTCATTGCACCATTGCTTAATCTCTACAAATAAAATTGATCACAGGAACCTTGACCGATTCACTGTCAAGTAAATGGTATAAGAATGATGGTGAATTCATGGTGAACACTTGCTAAATTGAGCAAGCAATTCAATTTAGCAAGTGTTCACCACGAATTCACCATCATTTTTTACCCTTTACTACCTGCTGAATGTGTCAAGGTGCTCGGTGGATTTTTATCTTCAGTTTTGAAACAAATGAATAAAAGATCTTGCACAGCAAAGAGCAGCAAACCTTGAGAGATGCCTCTTCCGAGCAAATTGTCTTGTCCAGAGCAGAAATCCGGTTCAACCGCACAATGAGAGCGATGAGACAACTCACAGACGCCAACAGAGACAACGCAATGACGATTCCGACGTTTCGGCAATGCAAGTAGTTCGATTGAGAGGTTGATGTCAAGAGCACGCCTTGAAAAACACTGTAGAATCCAATCAAGTGGTAAATCTCAGTGTTCAGTGCGGCACTCCGGGAGATCTTCCGCTCAACTCTCGCTTCGAAACAACCCACCCGGCACTTCCACTCGGCCAGAGCCGCCTTGTAGATCGGCTGGCTCTCGATCCACACCAAGTTCTTGATCTGTCGGTACGAGTTCGGCAGCTCCGATTCGCCGACAGATTCGGTGTCGCCGGCGGTGTGGGTGATGGTTATACTCCTGGCTTGGAGTCGCCCAGCTAACTCCGTGTAGTCGATGGCTTTCTTCACGTCCTCGTCTTCCTTCTCCGTCAGTTCGCGGCCTTCCTTCTCTTGCCTGCTCGGGGAGGTCACTTCCAAATATTACGTCACAACGTGCAAACAAAGATAGGGTACAAATAAATCTTTGAAGATAATTTTTATAAATGATTTATATTAATATAGGATGCTCACAATTCATTACAAGAATAATAATGAGAATATTCTTGAAATATAACTAATTATAGTCAGAATTATTTTTAATTTTTAGGGTACTTTCAAATACTGTTTATTCACACGTGAAACTCAAAAAATACAAAGAGTGCCTCCCGAGCTTGCCTGGCTTGGAGAGCAAGCTCCAGCTGCCTGCACTTGCGCTTGTACGATTCGAGCTCTAGTTTGTCGACGGCGGAGATGGATCTATCAATTGTGATCGTGCATGAATTCGCGGGAGTGTCTTCCTGGGGTGTGCTCAAAGATGAAGGAATACTGTGATTTTGTTGTACAGTTGATGAGGACAGAGAGCCCATAACGCCCTGCAAACGATGGACGCTACTGCTCCTTTTTAGTTTGCGACATGATAGATTCTCCACGGCCAGCACCCCATGAAAATTTGAGACAAGAGGGTTAAGCTAGAGCAGAAAATTATCTGTACCTGCGGAGTTAGTTGGAGAAGGTTAGTGGAAATTGTATGGATGGCGATGCAATCGATCCTTCGACGTCAAATCACGTACATCAGGTCTTCACTATAACAAAACATGATAAAAGAAAATTGACTGCTGTTCTTTTTGCCACGTTTTTGTGCATGCGCATGCACAAAGTGGGCTGTTTGCTTTGTTTGCAATTTCTGATTACACTTTTTAGAATTTTGGGGCGTGTAATATATTGTTGGAAAGGTATTGAAAATACCTTTCCAATAATAAATTACACACCTTAAGATTCCAAAAATTACAGTCGAAAATTGCAAAAAACAGCGGTTGTGCGCGTAGTGGGTCTGCCCAAAAACGTGGTTAAAAGAACTGCAATCAATTTTGACTGCGATTTTTTTTTACCGTGTTTTGTTATAGTGCTTGAATTGCAGCAGATATTTGCCTCAAATTCACAAGCTACAAATTTACATAAGAGCCAGATACGGGAAACAAACACGTACCAATATGGAGGACACCGAAGCAGTAGCTTCTCGATCGATCTCAAACCTGCAACCTCCAATCAGAAAGGAACCTAGTTGTAACAGAGCCAATGAAATGGCATGTAAAGGACGGTCAAACTGGCTCACTCTAACAATTTGACGCGCGCATGAGGGAACAAAAACAGCAGCAATAATTCTGCAAGTACTAACGTTGTGTGCTAATGCGGTACTAGGCATGAAAAGGACGTATTTAAATACATGTGTGTTAATACTCTTTCGTCCTAATCGACCTATGTCTACCGATTAAAAATGTCTGTACCTACGTACAGTGTCTGTACTACAGTGTCCGTAGAGAAAATTTCCGTCGACACTCAACAGCAGCAGACTTTCTACTGGATTCTGCAATGTATTCCGAAATACGAGAACATCGAGAAATTCCTGATTCTGCCGACTACTACTGAACTGTACATCTGAGGACCAGTAGATACATTCATACATTACTGCTGTTTATAGCAAGTTTTTCAAGTGGTTGTTCAATTTAGCAAGTAATCACCAAGAATTTTCCATCATTCTTGTACCCTTTACTACCTGTTGGGACCTACTTTGTACATTCCTTAGTGTAATTGCACATTATTCTTTGTAAAAAAAAAACCATTTTCTTTCATTTTCAGTTTTGATAAAACACTCCAAGTTCACAACCATGCTTATAGGTCTATATCATTCTCTTCAACACAGCTACATGCCCAATATTTCAAGGTTAACAACAGGTGCATAACCAATTCTGCAAGATTAGAGTTAACTGAACAGAAGGACAAACTCATGTTACGTAAGGTGGGTCAAGGGCAGCCGAATTGACTGGCACGGTTGCCACAAAATTTTAAATAGAATACATGTTGAACTAGTTTTGCCGTCAAAAAGATGACAAAACTAATTCATTGAGAAGTTTGATGTCAAATGCGTTGTTTAACAAATGCGGCTTGCAAGCTTCTTTCCTGACCATCCCACCTTTTTTGCCGGCTACAAAAAATTTCCTATTATAGGATTACAACAATCCCGAAGTCCAAAGAAAAGTAGAGTTTTTAATATGAGTTTTCATTTCCGCTACACTCGTGGAGAGCATAGACTTCCATTCCCTGAAATTTTGGGGGCCAAAATTGAGGTTCTGATTTTGGTTAACTCAATTGCTTAGAAAACAATAAAACAAAGTTCACCATTCCTTTATTGCAATAAGTTAGTTGAATTGACCATTCACACTAATAAGTGTTTGCACCGCAAAGTACAAAATCATAACCCAAATCCAATGTTGCACATGGCATGGTAGACAATTAACCTCATGAAGGTTATATATTCAAGTATTATATCTTGAATATTCTAATTTCATAGATACATACAGAGACATATGACTTTTCTACAACACTTTGGATAAATCTAGAGCTTCATAATCACAAATTTCTAGTATTCTGGTACTTGAATTAAATCTAGGGCTTTGCAGTGATCCCTAGTAAGTTACTTTACAATAGATAATTTTATTGTCTCTTAGGAGCTACTATGGTCTGACATATTCCATTCTGTGTATATCATGATATCCACCAAAAGACCAAGGACAATTCATGGTTTTAAAATGACAAATTCAATCAATCTTATTATGAAGAATATAATTTAGAGGGAACCAAAATTTATATCTTGGCATAAGTGAAAAACATTGCATATGTTCATTAAAAATCAAATAAATTGAACAAAAGGAAGTTCACAAAGGACCTCTCCCCTGTAGATGGAGATCAGAAAAAATACTTACATTGCATTCAATATAGAGAGCTTGCACATGGCACTCCCTTGTAAAAAAAAACTAATCACATTGGAATATGGGAGAACAAAAACAACAAGTTGTGGCTTGTAATAAAAGGACTTGTGGCTAGAATAATCACATTGGAACACAATTGTCCCTCTCTATTATGACATGTTTGGGAAGCCCTCCCTTCAAGGTGGCAGGCATGGATTAGTCATAGAAATGACTTGTCACGTGTATTGCTTGAAACAATAATATTGTCATATTATGAAGTGTCATTGTATGGAAGGTAAAAGAACAGAAACAACAAATTGTAGCTTGTAATAAAAGGGCTCAAGGCAAGAATAATCACATTGCAATATGGGACAACAAAAACGACATTTTGAGGCTTGTAATAAAAGCTCTCTTGTCAAGAACAAAAGGGCTCTCGGCACTGTTGTGGAGAGTGGAACTAACTAGTGCTATAGAATATTACGTGCTCACTTACAAGTAGAATTGTCGTTGGTGGGGAAGACCCTGTTCTTGCTAAACCACCTCCAATGGAATCAGAGAGCTATCACTCCTCAAGCTGGGCAATTATGCTCGTCATAACCCGAAAACCTTGCTCCATGTCAGATAGCAAGCAGTACTCATTTTGTGCATGGTATGTCTTCATCAGGCCTATAAACCAGAAACAACAGCAACAGTCAAGGAATTGTACTACCCTGTAAGAAAGAGCATTTTTGAGACCTTTCCAATGATATATTATTCGCCTCTTAGTTCCAAAATTGCACTTGTAGCGAGCAAATGAAGACTTTGCACATATTTTACATCTGCAGTCCAGGGGTGGTCTGAAAACTACACATGACTAACTTGTGCAGTTTTTTTTACCAAATTTTCTTATAGTGCTAACAAGAAGCTACTGAACCATGTGCAAATTCCTATTACACACATGTCTCGGAAATCACACCTCTGTCACAAATGCAGATGTCCTGAATATAAACACCAATAATAACAGTAAATCAAAGAGAAGAGTACAAAGCGCATACCATAGCCAACTGTTTGTACGTCAAAACCCTCGTCCTGTAATCAGCACACACCGCTCATCGTGAAAATCAGAAAACTTGAGTCTAAGCAGCTCTTGTGCATCAAGAATCACAATTTAATACAAAGCCGCAGGCATTGGTCAGAGAAAGAAGCAGAAAATTCATTGTATAGTATTCTCGAGTTGATTCGCCACCCCCTTAATTATGTTTACATTCCAATTTCCCTGTGTTGATGTACATCATACCTGCAATTCCCGAATCAGCGGCAGAGAGCCTGTAATGGAGTAAGGCTTCACATGCCCTACAACTTCTTCTGTAGCTTTGCAAAGAGCATGAAAGCCTGGTGAGTCAAGATCACAAGCCACTCCAGACATGAACGCCTCGTCGAACTCTAATGTCACCCTGGCAATCATAAATTTCCAAAACGCAGTTAGTGTCCATATTACAGATGTACAGGTCATTTTCAAGAGTGAAACTTCTTCCATGAAAACGATTGAAGAAAATTACTGTGACTTGCAGTAAGTAAATTATATGATCTTTGTATTGAGGAAGAGTTGTTGTGTAGCCTCATGATTGCACTTCCAGGAAGACGACTACATACTACTCATATGGGTGTATTAAACGTATACCTATATGTTACGTAATATATATTTAGACTAATAACTCCTTCTACTTGACTTCATGGGAGGTGTGAGCTATAGCATGTCCACAAAAAAGAGAAATGATGTATATGAAATGGTCACCAACCTGCCTCGTAAGCCTTCTTCAGGCACGACATACTTCGAAACAGGACCGCGTGAATCTAGTTTCTCTATATTGGCATTTATGTCTTCTACAATTTCCTTCAATTTCTTTGCAACCTCTGCTACACTGCATTCACAACCATGTCATGATGGTACTACTGCAAATAATCCTGTAACTCCTGACTTGCAATTTTGAAGTAACACCTCTCTGTAAACCCTCAATAATGACTTCTGACTGAAATTAAGTATCTCTTTCTCTATTTTGAACACAACTCTCACTTTCCTTTTTCCTTTACCTACTTGGAAAGAAGAACTCATTTTCAAATAGGGAGCCAAAAGAGCAAAGACAGAGTCAGGACATCCCATGCCGTTAATCCTTAGAAGAAGCAACAGCTCCAAATGTATGTCAACAATTTTCACAACTACAATGCAAGAGTAGAACTCAACCAAATAGCCAAAGGAGCTACTGAGTAAGTGACTCACTTGTAGAAAGGTGTAATTCTGCAAAGAGGAACCCCCATGATCACCCACATCAGTTAGCCATCGTTCTGTTTAAAAACCCTGATATTTTGTACTAAAGAGTTTTTCTGTAAGGCAAGTATAAAACCGACTTGATGTAGGTGGCCAGAAATCAAAAAACTGATATATAAATGACTCCTGGAATTGGATGCACGTGCTAGAATGAGTAAGTTGGTCAAGTTGATTCAGGCACCTGCAGTCGCCGCAAATGGTGCATTCTCCAGGGATCTGGTTCACGCCACCTCCAGGATCTGATGACCATTCAATAGGATCAGCTCAAGAAGAAAAAAATTCCGTTAAACTATCAAAGAATAATCCAGCCCAGAGATGCAACAAAGGGTGCTCGTCTATCAGAAGAATCTAATTATACAAGGCATGTATATATATTTTGCCAGTGAGATAAAAAACTTAGATTGCACATACATGTCCATTGAGTTGGTTTCATTGTAGATGGTGTTGCAAAGCCATATCGTTCCTCCATAGGATGAGCTGGAAACGCAGTGTAGAACCGGTTCTGAATCTCCTTCAAGGCCTCCATGGCCAACTCCAACGGGTTTACAGTCTGCATACGAGGTCCAAATGTCTTCCATCACCTTCTGTATACAATGACAATGGAGGATGCATGAACAGGAAGAATGCGTAAAACGCCATATTGGTTATATTGGCCAATAACTGTTATTTTCTAGTGTAACAGGTCACCTTGTGAGGTAGGCCGCTATGAAAGAGCTTGCCGAAAGCGTGCAGCTTCCAGCTCAACATCCCACCAGTCCCAATACAAGGCTGCTTGTCCGCAGTGTCAACCCAAAACCTGTAACCAATATGTCAATTCATTACATAACACCGCCTCTGAATTGCACTCTGAAGGTCATCCAAAAAATTACAGGACATACTATGTAGTTCCCCACCAACACCACTCAATCAGAGCCTGAAATAATAAGTAAGGAACTCATAAGTCGTTATGAGGACCCTGAACTGGGTTACACTATTCAGTGTCACACTCCAAAGAAATTATTGACCAACCCATGCACATCCATTGTTTTCCAGAGCCAGAGAGCTGGTGGAGACAGGATAGGGACCCGTTTAATTTGACAGGATTCAGGAATTTGTATCCTTTGTATAAATTCCATAGACTCTAGAAGAACATCAGGAATTTAGGACCCCACGGATTTTTGTGCGACATTCAATATTTCATGGATTCGTACATTTTTCGCACATATTTGCACGGATTTCGAGCTAATTCCACACGGATTCTACTCTGTGTAAGATAACAAAAAGAGTGAATGTAGAAGCCGTGCAGATTCAGTGTAGAGTTCGCGCAAAATCCGTACGAAAAATGTACGAACCCATAAAATATCGGATGT
Organism: Pohlia nutans; assembly: GCA_022496805.1. Taxonomy (NCBI): domain Eukaryota; kingdom Viridiplantae; phylum Streptophyta; class Bryopsida; order Bryales; family Mniaceae; genus Pohlia; species Pohlia nutans. The sequence goes on from CM040102.1 coordinate 7,739,164, forward strand.
TGCACGGAAATCGTTAAAAATCAGTGAGGTCCTAAATTCCTGATGTGTAAGTCCTGAGATTGATTGTTATTATTGCATGTAAAGAAAAAGGTACTCACAATGGCCCTGGTTTCAGGTTTTCGAGAAGGCCATCCTTGACAAGGGAGTCCACGCCAACACCTGCAACTGCAGAGCTTTCCTCATTGGCAATGAACACGGCCACCACTGTGGATTTCAAGGGAGCTCTTGTTTCTGCAAGATTGCGAAACAGCTCGGTGACCAACGCCACATGCCCCAGACAATCGGTTGTGCCTCGTCCCCGCAGCTTGTCACCGTCTATGCTCATTGAAAATGGATCAAACTCCTGAAAAAAAACAAAAAGATAATAAATCAATGCACAGAAAATTGTAAACCCTAATTGATCTCAAATCTAATCAAGATACTTGAAAAAGAGTGAATTATCATAACACCTACTGAATCTCCTCCAGAATTGAAACTTACACAACATGATTATGTAGTACTCCCTCCGTCCCGAAGTTATTGTCATGTTTGAAAGTCATGTTTGAAAGTGCTTTTTTAAGTAGGTCAAAAAAATACTTCCTTGTGGCTAATTTTATTTAGGTTGCAATGAACACATGCATGTTCTTCAATCATTCTAGTGACATAATTTGGAACCCTTTTTAATCATGTTTCTTACAATATGATCAATGAAATTGGCTCAAAGAAATACCAAGCAAACAAGTTGGACAATAACTTTGGGACGGAGGGAGTATCCTCTTTCGATGGCAAGAGAGGAATTTGTATATGTAAACACCGAGTTTCAATTGAACAACCCTAATTGTTCTCAAGATACTTAAATCTGCTCCAGTAAAATCTCCTCCAGAAATGAAAACTTACACAACATGATAATGAAATATCTTCTTTCGATTGCAGGAGAGGAATTGTAAACATCGAGTTTCATTTGAACAACCCTAATTGCTCTCAAATCAAATCAAGAGTGAATTACCGTAACATCTACTGAATGTGCTCCAGAAAATTCTCCTCCAGAAATGAAACTTACACAACATGATTATACAGTATCCTCTTTCGATGGCAAGAGAGGAATTTGTATATGTAAACACCAAGTTTCAATTGAACAACCCTAATTGTTCTCAAGATACTTAAATCTGCTCGAGTAAAACCTCCTCCAGAAATGAAACTTACGCAACATGATTATGAAATATATTCTTTCGATTGCAGGAGAGGAATTGTAAACATCGAGTTTCATTTGAACAACCCTAATTGTTCTCAAATCAAATCAAGAGTGAATTATCATAACACCTACTGAATGTGCTCCAGATAATTCTCCTCCAGAAATGAAACGTACATAATCACGTACATAACATGATTATGTAGTATCCACTTTCGATGGCAAGAGAGAAATTCCTCCAGAAATGAAACTTACACAACATGATTATGCAATATCTTCTTTCGATTGCAGGAGAGGAATTGTAAACATCGAGTTTCGTTTGAACAACCCTAATTGTTCTCAAATCGAATCAAGAGTGAATTATCATAACACCTACTGAATGTGCTCCAGAAAATTCTCCTCCAGAAATGAAACGTACACAACATGATTATGTGCTTGGCTTACCCAGGCTTTGGGATCCGCGGTGACGACGTCCATGTGCATGCCGACGAAGGAAACCACCTTGCCAGGCTCGGAGCCCGGGTACTCCACAATCAAGTTTCCCCGTCCCTTGACGTAGCTGACGTGATTCACCTTAAGAGGGCCGCCGTGCTCCACGCTGTGCGGCGACAGAACCTGCAGCACATGGCGCACGGCGCGGTCTTCCTCCGGGACGAGCTCCGGCGGGTTGTTCTGCAAGTGCTCCGCCTCGCCGATCAACTTCCCCAGCAGGGTCGTGAACGCCTCCTTGTCCATCTCCATCGCCGTCACCGCCTGCGGCCCCATCTCGATCGATCGATCTTCAAAAAAAAAAGCACCCACACCCCAACAACAACAATCTGCGATGATAACAACAAGATTTGTTGGTTCTCCGGTTCTCTCTTGCTTCTTCCTCCGAGTCACGATTTGTACGTTTTGTACTCAAGAGCAAAAGTATGAGTGGGTTTTACGCCTTTTTTCTGATCTTTCCTTTCAGTCTTTTTGACCTGGATTTTCACTTTTCTTCTGATTGATCTTCTTCGGATCGATCTTCTTTCTTGTTGATGCCAGGGACAAGCAAAGGCCTTTCGTGCATGATGTTGATGTGCGGATTAAAAATAGGTTGCCCATAAGGTAGGAGCACCTAAAACCAACATCGCACCTAATTGCGGCAGAATATAAAGCATGCAATCAATTTAAAACGCAAATCTAAGCACATCATAGAGCCTTCAGTATTGTATGTTGATCAAAATGATATGTTATCTATGGTTTAACTTACCTAGATTTACGTTTTAAAATGATTTTGAAAGTTAGATTTTGTTGCAATTAGGTTCAATGTTGGTTTTGGGTGCTCCTACCTTATATTGTATCGTATGTGAGGGTTAGATTCCGACAGTATTGTGTCGAAATCTAATTTCTACATTGGATTTTGAGAGGTCCACGTCACCGTAAACCAATGACAAGATGACATGTGGCACTCTTATGACAAAATGAATTAATTTATGTCGAAACTGACCTCGAGGTAGGGTATCGTAGTTCAATAGCCAATAGCTTTGATGCGCATTGTCTTTACATCCATCCAATGGTATAGAAGTTCGTTAATGGACAGAGCTAGTCGCTAGAGTGGAGTGAAAAAAAAATGAAAAAAGAAAAAGAGAATTAATAAGAATAATTTTTTTAAATAATAAATAAATAAAACACTAGTAGCACTTGCTGGCACATGTAGTGTTAGTCAAATTTTCAGAGGAAAAATTACATGTTTTATAAAACATGTTGTCATGGCCTAAACATGTTTTATAAAACATGTAATTTTTAGGGGTGAAGCTCAAATGCAATAAAACTCATTGTCATGGCCTAAATTTAGTTTAAGCAAGGAAAAACAAAAAAACAAAAAACCCCAAATATACTACTTGGTGAACCGTTTTTACTACTCTTTCTGTACTTGGGACCCGATGTAAAATCCAAAATACCTTAAATGACATGAATTTTCTTGAAGAGGTTGCATGACGAATAAAATCCTTCGCAAAATGAATTGGATGAAATTCATCATTCATTCCTCATCCAACAACTACCTTAGATCATCCAAAAATCCATTTTTGTCTTGCCAGCAGGTAGGGTTTCACACCTAAAGGACGGAGGCCGATTTTCAAGTTCAGTCAGCGTAGTATGGACTGAGTTTTGATCTTGAATTTTTCAATTTTTTCGTGGTGATTCTACTCTTTGTAACAATAATAGGATGGTAATTTATGTACGTAGGTCAAAAGATACAATCACACCAAGGTGAAAAACCTAAGTGGGGGCAAATTCTGAAAATTTTCATACAACTAGTGAGTTGTGCATTTGAATTTTTGCACATATTGAGCTAACACCCCTTACACAAGACTACAAAATCCGTTTTACCAAATCTAAGACTGAATTTAACATTTGGGCCTTTTTGAAAGTTTTGGATTTGTGTAGAGGGCTCAAAAAAAATTGCATCCAACCTTGTAGTTTATAGTCTTAATATTGAGGAACCTTTAATGGTTGAAAATTTGTAAATGTTAATAAATTCAAGTTGGTTGAAATATCTTAGAGTTGGATTGGTCAATAAAGTTTTGAATTGAAAACAATTTGCTTTTTTGTTTCAAAATAGGTATTTTAAGTTCTATTGGATTGTTTGGAGATAAACATAGGTATGTTCCTTTAGCGATTAACCCTAGAGTGTTGTTTTGCAAAGAGACTACATTGGAGGCTTAGAGCTGAGAGTGTGTGTTCCAATTAACTTAACTAAATAGGAGTAGTAAGGGGACCAAAAAATTAGAGGGGCTTACCTTGTAAAAATTACCTTATAGTAAAAAAATTGTGCGGCAAAGAAAACAATTTTTTTTGTGACCGCTTGTTTATTTGAGTCAAAAATAAATTAAAAAATTATGGTGTTTTTGTACCGTAATAGTAAATATTTTTTTGAAGAGATAGAGAGTACAAGCCCGCAATATTCAAGTGCATGTTGGGTATAGTAATACTACCCAACCTACCGAGCCTACCACTGGGTACCCATACAACGAGGCCATTCAGACCCCCCACTATGGTTGGGTGGACCATAGTGGTGGCCACCAGGCAACTTGGTGATTCGAACCTTCGCCATTCTCATAGAATGCCAAAGCCCAAACCACCCACCCAAGCCCCCGGCGGCTTGTTTTTATAAACAGTTTGAAGAGTTTTGTAGAAACTCTTTGTATATGATCATTTTTTATTCTTTTTTTGTATATCCAGAGGTTTGCATTGTTAAAAGGGTTTTATTAGAGTAAACCACCCGCTATTTGTGCCTTTAAACTATATGAGCCTTTCCATATTGACTATATATGAGTGTCTTATATGTACACTACTAGCATGAATTGGTAGTGGCACAAACGAGGTGGTGTACCTTAATCCTACTTTGCTCTAAAGGCAAGTCAAAATATGTAATTGGGATTATTTTTATGAAAATTATTTTTATTCTATAAGTTGAAATTTTTAACATATTTAAAAATGACATTTAGAAAAGAAAAATCCCATAACTAATATATCTATCTATCTACGGTATCTTTATATATAACTAAATTAAAAGCATCTCTATATTATTCTTATGTTTTAAAATGGGAATGGGATCTAGGGAGACCCCTTTTTCTTCTTATTCATTTTTTTTGCATTTTGCATTTTGGCCTACATAAGCTCTAAATATATAAAAAATACTTTTAATATATATAGGGGCTAAAACACATGTGCTTTGAAAATGTTAGTTAAATAAATTTAGAAAATTATAATCTAAAGCTTTGGAATTCATACTCTTGTATGCTAAAATTTTACACTGGCAAAGGAACTCAAAATAAATGCTTACCTTCACAAAACAAAAGCGGTTCATTTTTAACCTTTTTTTTTGTTTTTAAATAGGTTTTAATCCATTTGAATTTTCATATTTAAAAATTCACGCTCATGATTATACTTAATGGTTTTATTATAGCAAAGCCATGTAGAATAATTGTTTTCTTACACAAAAAATAGTGATTTATTTATTTATTTATTTACGAGTTTATTTATACATATATTTCACTAAGATTTCTATACCGAAAAGTTTAACGACTTCATTCTTAAGTTTGATTCTTAACATGTATACGAAAGTTATACCTCTTGAATTTATATATTTTAAAATGTCATCATTTCATTATAAAAACCTTATATTGTAACAATAAGAAGAAACTCTTGATTCTTCATTTTTCAAAACCTTACCACTCCATTCCCAAGTTTGTCCCTTCATATTATTCCAAAAACATTCACATAATCTGTGGTTTCACATGATATAGAGTGTCACATAATTTAGGATTTTGAATTTATAGAAATTAATTTTTATTTCCTATGAGTAATAAATGTAGTGTAGGATTTGTGTTTAAAGTAATTTAGAGTTTGACATAGTCTACCATTTTATTATCATTCATAACTTCCTTGTTTGACTTTCAAAGTACTTTACAAATCATAATCATATTTTTTTACTATTGCATTACTATACGTGTTCGTCATTGGTAGAGCAAAAAAAAAAAAAGTCCAGAACCACATGTGCAAGTCTCGCAATAGAGCCTTCTTTGCAGCCATGTGGAGGAATCGAAATTTGCGATTTCTACATTCTCCCTGCAAAATAGATGTAGACCTATAGTGGAAATATGCTTTCAAAAGGTGACCAATAGCTTTTGTATTTTGAATACTCAAAAGTCTTCAAAACTATAAAAAGTAAAAACGTGACAAATTAGCAGAATTGCAGTTTGAATAACAATTTTTTTTCAACCATTTAAAAATTTAAATATAATCAAAATGACAACTTTTATCCTCTCTCTTAATTCTAACTCCTCTTAATATAAAAAATAGAATAAAAAAGGTAGCATCTACAATCTCTTTCATAAATCAATAGTATAATTATTTTGTGTTTTCACTCTTTGGCATGAATGAAAGTCAATATCATTGCAAACAATTAATTACAACTTCTTTTTATTAAAAGAAAAGTCCCAAGGGAAGTGTAAGCATTCATTCTTGGATGAAAGCACGGTAAATTGAACTATTAAAGTCATCCTTAGTGCTGAAATTACAACTTTCTTGATCAAAGGCCATAAATAATGATTAAAAATTCATTTATTTAAGACCTAATTTGATAGAGCCCTCTATAGTTCTATTAGGTACTTCAATCTAAAGTTTCAAATTAAAATATTAAAAAGGTTACTAAAAGTAAAGCTTGAAAATAGATGTTTAAAACAAATTTTGGGAGCAAATTTGATGAATTGAATCATGTTCAACATGAATGTAAATTATATACTCCACAAGCCCTTTGTGCATTCGAGGACTCCAAAGAAGCAAATTCTTGAAAAAATAAATATTTAATGCAATTTCGACATATTCTATATCTACTTTTCAATTTGATAATAACTACTTTTCCAATTTTAACGGCTTCAACTTTACTATAATACACATAAATACTTATTGAACATGGTTTTTTCAACTTTTTGGTTAGACTTTTCTTAATATTGTATCTTTTATTTTATCCACAAAAAAATTCACAAAAATTAAAAATTTAATGGATTTTTGGACCCTATATTGTTGCTTCTTCATAAGAATCACAAGTAGTTCAATTTACCATGATTTCACCCTCTTGACACTCCCTACTATTGATTGTTACAATATTATATATATATATATATATATATATATATATATATATATATATAAACTCCTAAGCATGAAAGGAGCTTCGTGTGGCTATAATTGATTTTTAACAAATCAAACAATGATTTTCACCTAGTTCCTGATTTCAAATGAAAATGATCTCATTCAACTTAAAAAGTATGGGGGGCATCTTCTACTTTCTAAACCAACTTACAATTCTTCAAATTTGTTAAAATTACGTGTTTTAAAGGCTTTCAAGCTCAAAACCCTAAAATTCCAATATACACTACAGAAAAAGTCTTTTTTAGTTGAATTTATCTTTATTGAAGCTAAAATGCATGCCACCTAGGAACCTACACCTTCAGTTGTTGTTCATCACAATTATTTACATTTCTTGTAAAAGTTCATACTATTGTAATCTTTTTTTGTACTTATTGTCTGTGATTTTTACAAGAAAAAGCTGCCAAACATCTTATAAAATTCAATTATATTTACACAATTATGAAAATATCATTGTAAATTGGTTTAACCCCTAAATAACCATGCTCATCTCTAAAAAAATTTCACTTTTTCTGATGCTTTCAAAAACACAATTATGACACTTAATAGGTGTTAATGTAGAAAATTTCAAGTTTATTGAAGCTAAAAGAAGACTTAATTGTGAGACTCTATATGAATTTTGAGGAAAATCTACTAGATAGATAGATAGAAACTCCGACCCTTCTACAAGGCCGGCGTGAATGAAGAAAATCTACTATATATAATATATTACATGATTATAAAGTTTGACGATGAGTTTTTCTTTTTTAGTTTTTGAACAAAATCAACAAGTCATTCACAACAAAGATTCTCATAAATTTTAGAACCATGATTAGTGTTTGAAAAATTAGGAGCATGCAAAAATATACTATCATTACTATTTTTAGGTAGTCACACAAAATGGTGTTCTAAAACTAAATATAACAACAATGACTGTTTCAACAAGAGTTATGTTTTATTGGGTGAAGTGACTTGTTGGTGATTTGTTGAGTCGGTGTTTCGTGCGGTGTTTATGATCGTTGTTAATTGTTACATTGCATAAATTGTGCAAATATTCCAAAATTATGTAAAATATATAGAAAAGATTCCAAAGATTTTGAAAATATTCCATTTTAAATATATTTTTAAAAATTCCGTAATTTATATTAGTGTGTATGATATAGACTTGATGAAAAGTATTTTATAGATTTTATACTTTACAGTATTTTGACAAATGTAATGCCCAAGTGTGAAAATGCCCCCCAGATCATCAAGCTCTCTAACTACCATGTCCTAAATCCACCAGCGTGCCATTTTTTTCCTCAGTATATCGATCAATGTCATTGCAAATCTTGAAATAAAAATTGTGTTCTCATAACAAATATTTCTCAATTCTCTAGTGAGCATCGATTCAAAAGTATTGGTGGCATCTTAATATCTTCAACAATAGAGTACAAATTATATGTAGAGAAGGATAATTTTGTGACTCACAAAACAAACATGATTGGTGGACCATTGCAAGCGTGTGGTAGTTGAATGGTGAATGATTGCAAACGTGTTGAAGACGTGTGGGGATAGATGGCACAATAGGATGTAGATGGGCGCAGACGGATGTGGAAGGGTGGCAAGACGATTGTTGATAATTGGAGACGATTTAGAGATGAAAATTGTCACTGAATTGGCAAATGGTATTCATTGAAAGAATTTCAAAAAAGTTCCAAATCAATGAAATCATCAACTTACGTGTCTAATAAAAAGTAATTACACCATAAAAAAACTCGGTAAGGAAACTGCACATGAATTAAGTTGTGGTTCGTTTGACCTCATTTTGTTGCAGTACCAAAACGACTACAAGAATTTTTTTTTTGCTTTGCAGCCGAGGTTTTAAGTATTTTGTGGCCCCTGTAATATATCATTAGAAAGGTCTTGATATTACACCATCGGTGTATTACACGCTCCAACATACTTAAAATCTCGACCGCAAATCCAAAACAAAGTTTTGTAGTTGTTTTGGGACTACAACAAAATGAGGTCAAACAAACTGCATTTAATTTTGGTGAGGCTTTTTTACCCAAGTTTTTTTATAGTGTTATAAATGTTTTGTACATCATCTACTCTTCTTTTTGTTGGACGATACAATGACAACACAATTTAGCATAATGTTATGTGGGCACGACGATATGCCAGGATTTTCCTTAGGCACAACGAAATGAACAACCCTGGATCTATAGGATTAGACAACCACAATAGAAGCGACAACACGAATCGGGTCTTCCAATCCGTCATTAGGTTTAACATGGAAGAAGCCATGATTGGACAAATCTAATCTTGAGCAAAAAACCGGGTTGACTAAAATCAACATATACTATGTATACACATTCAAGACGTTGCCATGGTGTTCTAAGTGGATCAAACCAAGCCACCTGGGCAGAAGATGTTCTCCTTCTGGTATTTTGTACCTTTTGGCTTTTGTTCCAAACAATGTAATGCATACGCTAAATATAAATTTTGATATTCATGCACCATCTATAACTATCTAGTGTAAATTTTATGATGTATGTTCTTTGTGTGTAACCATCACTAAACTAGAATAGAGTTTACATATAAAAATTCAAAGATTTGTGATGTAATTATTTATATATATATATAGTACACAACGTCATGATACCATGCCTTTCATTCAATTTTGCATAATGTTCTCAAATTGTTCTCCATAGTTTCCATGATGATTCCCAAAGCTTCGAATCACATTCAATTGGAAATACAATAGGAACATCGGAACTTTGGGAACATGAAGGGAACATTAGGGATTCCGACATTCCCAATGCAATGTTGTTGCAATAAGGTATTTGCTAATTTTTATATACATTTATATACATACATACATACGTATGCATGCATGTATGTATGTATGTATGTATGTATATGAATATGTATACATATATAAATCTAAAATGTAGACTTGGTAATTTGTAAGGGCAGGGCTAGTCTACTTTTGTATGCTTTGTAGAGCAACAAAGTGATGAGGAGAGAGGTGTGCTTCAGACTTTGAAGGTGGTGAGTGGAGAGTATGCTATCAATCCAACAAGCTTTTGTTGTGCAGACAGAGGTTATCCTTGGGGCTCCCAATGCACCTTGAACTGTAGTCAACATCATTAGAAATCCAGTATTAGCTTCCATTTCTATTTCAAATGCCGCAGTTCTTTCATTCACCATCTCCGGGTTGAACTTGTCCACGGGTGGGGAATGAGTTTGAACTTTGAAGTCAAGTGGACTACACGATTAGCACATTGAATGAACACACTCTTCACCTTCCTTGGCATGAAAGTTTGGATAGGGTATAGAGCTTATTTTCTTTGATAGTTGATCTTCTCTAATAGTTATGTAGTAGCCCTCGACATCCGTCATTCCGTCGCAAAACCTCGCTCCAGTTCGCAGCATGAGACGAAGCTTGAATGTGAGCACACTCTTCACCTTCCCTCGCATGAAAGTTTGGAAAGGGTTTAGAGCTTATTTTCTTTGATAGTTGATCTTCTCTAATAGTTATGTAGTAGCCCTCGACATCCGTCATTCCGTCGCAAAACCTCGCTCCAGTTCGCAGCATGAGACGAAGCTTGAATGTGAGCACACTCTTCACCTTCCCTCGCATGAAAGTTTGGAAAGGGTTTAAAGCTTATTTTCTTTGATGGTTGATCTTCTCTAATAATTATGTAGTAACTTGTACAACAATTCCTCTCATCACATTGTAAGCAGCCGGTCAACTTGTAGCTCGCTTGCTCGTTCGGCGCTTGAAGATCAATAGATTCAGGCAGTCTTGTGTCGCATGTATCATGGAGCGCTTTGTTTCTTCTCTCTTTTGTTTTCTTACTTGTGTGTGTTGGTTTAAGATGTAGGATTTTTAATAAGCTTTCTTTTCTTTTTTTCTTTCTTTGCCGATGCAAGTTTGTGGCGCCACTCTTTAGAATAGCACTCATCGAAGAAATAAAACGTTCGAAAGAGGATTGTGGTGTTTCTTCCATAGTGCAAGAACTGTTTTGAACACGACCAAAATGGTAGAAGGTACTAGTAACGATGAGCATGTTTACAACGGAGTGAACGAAAACTGGAGCACCGACCTGCAAGTGGCCATCAACTACTGCAAGCGCCAAAGAGATGCTTTCTTCAAAGTTCGAGTGGGAAAGTCTAGCACTACCTGGCCTTTTCAACAAGTAAGTTAGAGCTCTTGGCATTCATTTTCACTCTTATTCAGACTGCTTTTGTTGTCAACCTTTCATCATCTGGCGCTTTTGTATGCAGTTAGTGAGTTACTGGTGACCGTGAGCGTTTGAACTTCCAAAGTTTTGTGTATATTATGCTTGAGTGGAAACCCAGTAGCTAGAAAAAGTAGCCACCACATTAAATAAATTATGAGTAAATAATGAAGAATCTTTTCTTTCATTTGGGGGTATGCTCTAAGCATCTTAGACAGTGATGCATGAAAAAATGACATTACGCTAATGTTCTTCCTATGACAAGCCCACAAAGTGGGTCGAAAGGAAAACCATTTATTTAGTGCATTGGGTTCGACGGAAGGGTTGTTGTGGTAACATCCAAAAATTTAGGAATGACCATAATGAAATGCGAATCATTTTTAAAAACATACCATATCAATGATATCTACATCTAAAATCAGAGCTCAAGAGCAAACAAGAGTCAAAGGGCTTCTTGTAGTAGTGAATAATTAATCGTCCCTGTGGATTTCATTTTGTGTGATTTCACTTCGGGTTCTGGAATGTCGGTTTAGTATTGTTTGATGGTCGACAAAGTTGTCAAATGGCGGTGCTACGTCTCAACAACAATGGGATGAGGTTTGGCAAAGGTTGGAGGCAATTCTCTGTAGAGAATCATCTTCCAAAAGGGTACTACCTGCTCTTCACCCTCGTGCAAAAGTTACACTTCATGGTCACATTCTTTGACTACCAGGAAAAAAGTTAGAGTTGTTGTGCTCCACTGGATCCACAACATGTTGTAGAGAAATCTCTCAATTCTCCTGCGCCTTCTTTTGTTGATGCTACAACAACAACGGTCGGTATCGTGGAGTTGGAAATACCTCCGGGACATTGAATGGTGAATGTCCGAGTCGCGCCATGCGTTTCCTACAACAACAAAGGTGCACGAAATTCTCCGAGATTGTTTTTAAGTGCCAACGGCGTGATCACGTGAGTGACAAATATCAGGAATTTCAGACCCCACTGATTCTGCACGATTTCAGTGCGTTTATCGTTTAATACTGATTCCGTACGTCATACGTGCATTTAGAAGTGTCGTTATCGTACGGAAGTGACATGCATTACTAAGATGTCGATGCAGTGTCTTTTCAATGATTATGACAAAAGTGTTGTTTCCGCACGAAAGTCGTGCTTGACGGAATCCGTGCGTTAATCGTGTATCTACATTACATGGCTAATAAGACACGGATAACATGCGGTTTTAGTTAATGCGGATTCAGTATCATATACGTATCATATTAATGCCTTTTACTATATTCGTGCGATTTCAATATCTATTATAATGCAAACAATTTTCGTACGACATCCGTGTACAATATTTTAATATATATTTTGGAATCTTTTGGAATCTTTTGGAATCTTTCAAAATATTTTATATTATTTTGGAGTATGTTGGAATATTCCAAGAATCTTCTTTAAATTATACTTACGGTTTAATTTCCCAAAACATTTTAGATCTACATTTATAGAGTTTAGAAGCAATACACATTAAATTTTCAAAGAAATAACATTTTATATTTTTAGAATTCAAATTTGGTATTATTGGTTATCATTGTACTTTTCATCATAGGAGAAAAAAAAAATTAGCTCACAACCACCACGATTTTGGCAAAAAATTCAAAAATTCAAAATATTATGAAAAAAATCCTATATATAGAAAAAGTCCTGCATAATCTAGTGTAAAAAAAATTAGAAAAAAAGTTTTTCTCACATAGTTAAAAACATTCAAAGTCCGCTGAAAAAAAGAAAACAGCTGAGAGCCATGATCTGCGATCACGATTTTGGCAAAAAATAAAAAAATTCAAAATATTATGAAAAAAATCCTATATATAGAAAAAGTCCTGCATAATCTAGTGCAAAAAAAAATTTGAAAAAAGAATTATATACACATGGCAAAAAATTGCCAATGGTTTCAATGTTTTGTAATTACCAAAAACGTTCCATTCTATGCATCGAGGGTTTGTGGTGATTTGGTGATTTCGAGCTTGGTTGATAATAGGGAGGTCGTGAGTTCAAATCCCACCGTCGGCAATAGAGTTTGGGAAGCCATGGTGGGCCCCATCGTGGGTTCGGGCAATTTCCGTGTAGTTAAAGTGGGTAGCAAGAAAAATAAATTTTTAATATTTTTAATATTTTTTTAGTATTTTTAAATTTTTTTAAAAATTTTTTAAAAAAAAATTTCTAAATTTTTTTTAAAAAAAATTTAATTTTTTGATTTTTTTTATAAATTTTTAAATTTTTTTAAAAAAATATTAAAAAATATTTTATTTTATATTTTTTAATAATATTATTTTGATCAAATTTAGATATATAGAAAGAAAATAAAATCTAGATATGGAAAAGATGATGTCGCACGAAAAACGCACTGAATCAGTGTAGTTTTAAAGACGATTAACCCCTAAAAGCCCGAGGGGTATTGGACATAACATAGATGTGTTATAATATGTGCCTTCCATATGTTTGATGAAGGTTGGTTCACTAGACAAAATGTAGAGTATCATCTTTACAAATTATCCATACGGTCAAACTTCCAAAATAATCTTTAGATCATTTTTTAATGAATTTAAAAGCATTAACCTTCGAAAATTTGTATAAATTATAATTTTCAATTTTAGAGTTCAAAATTTAGTACGATTGGTTAAAGTTGGGCTATCTATTGTAAACTTCAAAAAAGCAAGAGAAATGATGGAGGAATCATCATTACTTTCCCCAAATAGCAAATTTTGTAACACTAAGACAATGTTGAGGTGATCTACTTTGAAAAATTCTCCCGGGTGGAGTTTAACTCGGATTGCCATAATTCAAATTGGGTTAGAAAGTAGACTTGATGCAGTATTTTAAAATATTTTTTATTTTTTCAAAAAATTATTTTTTTGTTCCGGGCAGCCCGTTTTTTCCGGGCAGCGACCAGAAAATGGTCGCTCGGGAGCTTAGGGATTAAAACACGACATTTGACGACTATAAAGAGTGTTGAATTCATACGTTTTCAATAGATGTATCAATCGTGTCGAATCAGTACTATATCCCCTTGTACGAACATCGTGTCATATCAGTGTAGTTGCGATGAATGACGCAACGATGCGGAATCAGTGCGAAAACTGTACGAACCCTTGAAATATCGGAAATCGCACTGAAATCGTGCGGAATCAGTGGGGTCCGAAATTCCTGATGTAGAATGCCTTCACAAATGCTAGTAAGTCCAAAGAACCAACTTATACTAGTTAATAAGAGGAGCTATGCATGGTATGTTGCATAAAATGTCCACAAACTGTAAGGCTCAGAAAATGTTCAAAAGTCTTGAATAGTTGAACCATTCTTGGTCATTCTACTCTACCAAGAATGTTAAAATCTACACTTTTTACTTAAACATGATAAAAAATGATCAAGCAACCCAAGTTTATATTAAAAAAATATAAATACTAGAACAACAACGTGGAATGCATCAGGAATTTCCGACCCCACTGATTCTGCACTGATTCAGTGCGTTTATCATTAAACACTGATTCCGCACGTTATACGTGCATTTAGAAGTGTCGTTACGGTACGGAAGTGACATGCATTACTAGAGTGTCGATGCAGTGTCTTTTCAATGATTATCAGAAAAGTGTTGTTTCCGCACGAAAGTCGTGCTTGACGGAATCCGTGCGTTAATCGTGTATTTACATCACACGGCTGATAAGACACAGATAACGTGCGGTTTTAGTTAATGCGAATTCAGTATCGTATACGTATCATATTAATGCCTTTTATTATATTCGTGCGATTTGAGTATCTATCATAATGCAAATTATTTTCGTACGACATCCGTGTACAATATTTTAATATATTTTTGGGAATTTTTGGGAATTTTTGGGAATCTTTGGGAATCTTTCAAATTATTTTATATTATTTTGGAATATGTTGGAATATTCCAAGAATCTTCTTTAAATCATACTTCCGGTTTAATTTCCCAAAACATTTTTAGATCTACATTTATAGAGTTTAGAAGCAATACACATTAAAATTTCAAAGAAATAAAATTTTATATTTTTAGAATTCAAATTCGGTATTATTGGTTATCATTGTACTTTTCATCATAGGAGCAAAAAAAAATTGCTCACAATCACCACGATTTTGGCAAAAAATAAATAAATTCATAATATTATGAAAAAAATCCTCGATATAGAAAACGTCCTGCATAATCTAGAGCAAAAAAAAAATTGGAAAAAAAGTTTTTTTCACATAGTTAAAAACATTCAAAGTCCGCTGAAAAAAAAAACAGCTCACAGCCATGATCTGCCATCACGATTTTGGCAAAAATTTAAAAAATTCAAAAAATTATGAAAAAAATCCTAGATATAGAAAACGTCCTGCATAATCTAGTGATAAAAAAATTGGAAAAAAAGTTTTTTTCACATAGTTAAAAACATTCAAAGTCCGCTGAAAAAAAAAACAGCTCACAGCCGTGATCTGCCATCACGATTTTGACAAAAAATTTAAAAATTTAAAATATTATGAAAAAAATCCTAGATATAGAAAAATTCCTGCATAATCTAGTGCAAAAAGAAAATTTGGAAAAAAAGTTTTTTTTCACATAGTTAAAAACATTCAAAGTCCGCTGAAAAAAAAAGTTTGATAATTACCAAAAGAGTTCCATTGTATGCATGAAGAGTTTGAGGTGGTTTGGTGGTTTGGGACTTGAGTAGCAATCGGGAGGTTGAGAGTTCAAATCCCACCGTTGGCGATAGAGCTTGGGAAGCTATGGTGGGCCCCACCGCATGTGCGGGCAATTTCCGTGTAGTTGAAGTGGGTAGCGAGGTAAATAATTATTTTATATTTTTTAATATTTTATTTTATTTTATATTTTTTAATAATATTGTTTTGATCAAATTTAGATATAGAAAGAAAATAAAATCTAGATATGGAAAAGGTGATGTCGCACGAAAAACGCACTGAATCAGTGTAGTTTTAAAGACGATTAAAACACGACATTTGACGACTATAAAGAGTGCTGAATTCATACGTTTTCAATGGATGTATCATTCGTGTCGAATCAGTACTATATCCGCTTGTACGAACATCGTGTCATATCAGTGTAGTTGCGATGAATGACGCAACGATGCGGAATCAGTGCGAAAATCATACGAACCCTTGAAATATCGGAAATCGCACTGAATCAGTGCAGAATCAGTGGGGTCCGAAATTCCTGATGTGCTGTACAAGTGAGGAATGCTAGTGTAGCTATAAAATCATGAAGAGGAAGCTAGGAGAGGCTAGCTTACGTGATGTGGGGTGGGGTGTGGCCACCGTGACTGGGCGGAAGATGTGGACAAAAAAGACAAAAGTTGGGTCGTAGTTAGAATGCTCGTTGAGCTGAATGAGTTCGAAAACACAAACGTTCACTTCTTCCAGCGTGTGGTCCAAGGTAAACTTGGCCCATTCATTGCAATTGAGAAGCTGTGTCTCGCAATAGGGTTGCCACGCCAGTTAGTCGCGTAGAACGCTTCATCAGCAATTTCGGACCCCACTGATTCTGCATTGATTCAGTGCGATTTTCGATATTTCAAGGGTTCGTACGATTTTCGCACTGATTCCGCATCGTTGCGTCATTCATCGCAACTACACTGATATGACACGATGTTCGTACAAACGGATATAGTACTGATTCGACACGAATGATACATCCATTGAAGACGTATGAATTCAGCACTCTTTATAGTCGTCAAATGTCGTGTTTTAATCGTCTTTAAAACTACACTGATTCAGTGCGTTTTTCGTGCGACATTATCTTTTCCATATCTAGATTTTATTTTCTTTCTATATCTAAATTTGATTAAAATAATATTATTAAAAATATAAAATAACATAAAATATAAAATAATTATTTTCCTCGCTACCCACTACAACTACATGGAATCTACCCTCACCCACGGTGGGCCCCGCCATAGCTTCCCAAGCTCTATCGCCCACGGTGGGTTTTGAACTCACAACCTCCCACTTGCCAACCACGCTCCAAACCACCAAACCACCTCAAACTCTTCATGCATAGATTGGAACTCTATTGGTAATTATAAAAGATCAGCGGACTTTGAATGTTTTTAACTATGTGAAAAAACCTTTTTTTCCAAATTTTTTTTTGCACTAGATTATGTAGGACTTTTTCTATACCTGGGATTTTTTTCATAATATTTCGAATTTTCTTATTTTTTGCCAAAATCGTGATGGCAGATCATGCTGTGAGCTGTTTTTTTTTGCAGCGAACTTTGAATGTTTTTAACTATGTGAAAAAAAAAAAATTCCAATTTTTTTTTTGCAGTAGATTATGCAGGAATTTTTCTATATATAGGATTTTTTTTCATAATATTTCGATTTTTTTTATTTTTTGCCAAAATCGTGATGGCAGATCATGCTGTGAGCTGTTTTTTTTTTCAGCGGACTTTGAATGTTTTTAACTATGTGAAAAAAAAAAAACTTCCAAATTTTTTTTGCACTAGATTACACAGGACTTTTTCTATATCTAAGATTTTTTTCATAATATTTTGAATTTTTGAATTTTTTGCCAAAATCGTGGTGGTTGAGCTAGTTTTTTTTGCTCCTATGATGAAAAGTACAATGATAACCAATAATACCAAATTTGAATTCTAAAAATATAAAATGTTATTTCTTTGCAATTTTAATGTGTATTGCTTCTAAACTCTATAAATGTAGATCTAAAAATGTTTTGGGAAATTAAACCTTAAGTATAATTTAAAGAAAATTCTTGGAATATTCCAACATATTCCAAAATAATATAAAATAATTTGAAAGATTCCCAAAGATTCCCAAAAATATATTAAAATATTGTACACGGATGTCGTACGAAAATAATTTGCATTATGATAGATACTCAAATCGCACGAATATAATAAAAGGCATTAATATGATACGTATACGATACTGAATTCGCATTAATTAAAACCGCACGTTATCCGTGTCTTATCAGCCATGTGATGTAAATACACGATTAACACACGGATTCCGTCAAGCACGACTTTCGTGCGGAAACAACACTTTTCTGATAATCATTGAAAAGACACTACATCGACACTCTAGTAATACATGTCACTTCCGTACCGTAATGACACTTCTAAATGCACGTATGACGTGCGGAATCAGTGTTTAACGATAAACGCACTGAATCAGTGCAGAATCAGTGGGGTCGGAAATTCCTGATGTTGTTCTTTGTAGATTTGCACTTCGTTTGCCTGTAGTGTTTCTGTCTCCTCCAAAATCTCCCGTGGGATAGACTGTACACCACCATTATGAGCACGGAGCTTCAAATACATCACATGAATTCAGTCTTAACAATTGCAAACACTGCACTTTTTTTCTATTTACTTACAGATGATCAGTCACGTAGGTTGCGCTACTTGCATTTTAAATACAAACACAAGGTAGTAGCTTAGACAATACATAGTTTACTTGGTGCACATTGTCATGACAATGTGCACCAATGCATCAGGAATTTCGGACCCCACTGATTCCGCACGATTTCAGTGCAATTTCCGTTATTTCAAGGGTTCGTACAGTTTTCGCACTGATTCCGCATCGTTGCGTCATTCATCGCAACTACACTGATATGACACGATGTTCGTACAAGCGGATATAGTACTGATTCGACACGATTGATACATCTATTGAAAACGTATGAATTCAGCACTCTTTATAGTCGTCAAATGTCGTGTTTTAATCGTCTTTAAAACTACACTGATTCAATGCGTTTTTCGTGCGACATCATCTTTTCCATATCTAGATTTTATTTTCTTTCTATATATCTAAATTTGATCAAAATAATATTATTAAAAAATATAAAATAAAATATTAAAAAAATATAAAATAATTATTTTCCTCACTACCCACTTTAACTACACGAAAATTGCCCGAACCCACGATGGGGCCCACCATGGCTTCCCAAGCTCTATCGCCAACGGCGGGATTTGAACTCACGACCTCCCGAATGTCAACCAAGCTCCAAACCACCAAGTCACCACAAACTCTCGATGCATAGAACAGAACCTTTTTGGTAATTATAAAAGATTAAAACCATTGGCAATTTTTTGCCATGTGTATATAATTCTTTTTTCAAATTTTATTTTTGCCCTACAACATTTAGGGCTTTTCCTTTATCTACAATTTTTTTCAGCATATTTTGAGTTTTTTATTTTGGCCAAAATTGTGATGGCAGATCATGGCTGTGAGCTGTTTTTTTTTTTTTTCAGCGGACTTTGAATGTTTTTAACTATGTGAAAAAAAAAAATTCCAAATTTATTTTTGCACTAGATTATGCAGGACTTTTTCTATATATAGGATTTTTTTCATAATATTTTGAATTTTTGAATTTTTTGCCAAAATCATGATGGCAGATCATGGCTCTGAGCTGTTTTTTTTTTCAGCGGACTTTGAATGTTTTTAACTATGTGAAAAAAACTTTTTTTCCAAAATTGTTTTTTGCACTAGATTATCGAGGACTTTTTCTGTATATAGGATTTTTTTCATAATATTTTGAATTTTTTTATTTTTTGCCAAAATCGTGATCGCAGATCATGGCTCTCAGCTGTTTTCTTTTTTTCAGCGGACTTTGAATGTTTTTAACTATGTGAGAAAAACTTTTTTTCTAATTTTTTTTACACTAGATTATGCAGGACTTTTTCTATATATAGGATTTTTTTCATAATATTTTGAATTTTTGAATTTTTTGCCAAAATCGTGGTGGTTGTGAGCTAATTTTTTTTTGCTCCTATGATGAAAAGTACAATGATAACCAATAATACCAAATTTGAATTCTAAAAATATAAAATGTTATTTCTTTGAAAATTTAATGTGTATTGCTTCTAAACTCTATAAATGTAGATCTAAAATGTTTTGGGAAATTAAACCGTAAGTATAATTTAAAGAAGATTCTTGGAATATTCCAACATACTCCAAAATAATATAAAATATTTTGAAAGATTCCAAAAGATTCCAAAAGATTCCAAAATATATATTAAAATATTGTACACGGATGTCGTACGAAAATTGTTTGCATTATAATAGATATTGAAATCGCACGAATATAGTAAAAGGCATTAATATGATACGTATATGATACTGAATCCGCATTAACTAAAACCGCATGTTATCCGTGTCTTATTAGCCATGTAATGTAGATACACGATTAACGCACGGATTCCGTCAAGCACGACTTTCGTGCGGAAACAACACTTTTGTCATAATCATTGAAAAGACACTGCATCGACATCTTAGTAATGCATGTCACTTCCGTACGATAACGACACTTCTAAATGCACGTATGACGTGCGGAATTAGTGTTTAACGATAAACGCACTGAAATCGTGCAGAATCAGTGGGGTCTGAAATTCCTGATGTAGTCTCTTATTTGGAAATCATATGGATAAGTTATGTGTATTTTCATGTGTGGCTTGTAGGTGGGCACTAGAATTTTTTTGACATGGTGCACATTGTCATGATAAGGACCTACTTGATATCCATGGTTTTGTCTTGAATTAATAGTAGACATCATAATTTGGTTCACAATTGTACTTTGGACTCAAACAACTCATTCATTTGATGTGCAGGTTGGGAAAGAAATTCGCTCAAAGGTAACAGAGGACAAAGGCAAATCTAAACTCTTGTAATCATGTTGTTTCTTTCCTTATGATTCTAGTTAAGCAAGCAGTTCTAAGAGAAGAGAGAATTCAAAAAACAATCCACCAACTTTCTCTACTTGCATACATTGTAGAATGATGTACAGTGGGGTCCAACATGGAATGGCGTTTTTGGTTTCGCAGTGAGAAATGTTTTAGTACTGCCAACTTTGGAAGCCTCCCGAGAGCTCAAAAATTGGTATCTTACCACGAAATTTTTACCAGAGACTCATCTTTAAGTTAATTATATGTATGACAAATTTCAAGGCCGAAATATTCACCCAAAAAAAGTTATTCAGAATCTACCAACATTGGTAGCTGTGGAATTTTTTTCACTGCTGCCAACTTTGACAGCCTCCCGAGAATGGAAAAAAAAATTCCTTACTTTGGTTTTTTTTTGGTAGAAACCAATTTGTGTTAATAATATATTGTAAAAATCTCAAGTCTAAAAGATTAGTAAAAAAAAAGATATTCCCAATCTACCAACATGTGTAGTTGTGGGAAACAATGGGGGAAACCATTTCATTGCTACCAACTTTGACTACTATGTTGGTAGATTAGGAATAACTTCTTTTTGGTGAATTTTTTGGCCTTGAAATTTGGCATACATATAATTCACTTAAAGATATTTCTTTGGTAAATCTTTCGTGGTAAAATACCAATTTCTGAGCTCTCGGGAGGCTTTCAAAGTTGGCAGTATTCAAAGTTGGTAGGAATGAAATGGTTTCCCCATTGTATCCCACAACTACACATGTTGGTAGATTGGGAATATCTTTTTTTTTACTAATATTTTAGACTTGAGATTTTTACCATATATTACTAACACAAATTGGTTTCTACAAAAAAAAAACCAAAGTAAGGAAAAAAAATTTCCATTCTCGAGAGGCTGTCAAAGTTGGCAGCAGTGAAACAATTACCACAGCTACCAATGTTGGTAGATTCTGAATAACTTTTTTTGGGTGAATCTTTCGGCCTTGAAATTTGGCATACATATAATTAACTTAAAGATGAGTCTCTGGTAAAAATTTCGTGGTAAGATACCAATTTTTGAGCTCTCGGGAGGCTTCCAAAGTTGGCAGTACTAAAACATTTCTCACTGCGAAACCAAAAACGCCATTCCATGTTGGACCCCACTGTACAATCGATCATTTTGTGGAATGCTTGAGACTTACACTTAGACTCTATGTTACCACTATTTCAACTCTATGATTTTAGTCAAATATTTTTTCTTATAATATCGTTAACCATACGTTTCTAGTGATTGCAATCTTCTTTTTTTCTACTTTTCACATATTCAATAGAAAGCGTTTGATGCACAAGTCACTTCCATTTTCTTTCTTTTCAAGTTAGTTCCTTTATCATTTTATTTACAAATTCATTTCATTCCTTTAGTTTCAAGTTCTTTGTCTCTTTAATTCTTTTCAAGTGAGGGCCTTTTCCTTTCCTTTCAAATCACGTTTTTTTCCCATTCCTTTCAAGTCATATCCTATCCCTAGCTTTTTTTCAAATCAACTCCTCTCCTTTTTTTCACAAATAAGGACATTTTCTTTTTTTTAAAGTCTAATCAGTTTTCTCTTTCCTCTCAATTGAGGTCCTTTTATTTTCTTCCCAAGTTAAGTTCATTGCCTTTGAAGTCTATTTCCTTTAAAGTCTATTTCTTTTCAAGTCATGTCTACCCTTTCCTTTTCTTTTCAAGTCAATCCTTTACTTTCAATTGTTTCAAGTGAGGCCTTTCTCTTTCCTTCTCAATTCATTTCAATTCATTACATAATTAGTCTTTAAGTGTCTTGATAAGTGGAAAAATTAAAATTGAATTTACTATCTAGGTCCTTCCATTCCATGTGAGCTTCCATTTCGACAAAAAAAATTCCAAAGTTATGAGCTAGTCAATCCGCACTAAATCCATTATTTAAGGTTGTCATACACATGAAAGTTTTAAATGATGACTTTTCAATAACATCTATACGGTTGGATTAAGTAATAGTATTGAAATATATTAGAATTTTATTTTAGAAGAGCATATTGTTTTATTTATATGAAAAATACAAAAATATTCATTATCTTATGAATTTTGGAATGATTGGCCAAAAGTACAATGTCCCTAGTAAGAAAACATTGTTGCCTCTTTACTAAACCGACAAATTTTGTATTAAGAAAACACAACATTTGAGTTCAAAAATTTAGAAGTGTAATTCTAAAGGCTTTTTACTTTTGACTTTAAAAATTCAAGGGCTTTACACTTGGAGTCCAGGGCCAAAATGTCAACCACCTGCAAAATACTTTAGAGGCCCGTATGGTCTTGCCAATAAGGTTGGCTTCCAAAAAATTGAGAGCTTCCAACAACTATGAATTACACTCCAAAGCTAGGTCATTCAAAATTTGAGACCTTATCATGTAGTTCTCTACCTACATCAGTCAATTTGGGTATAAAGTTAGTAAGTAAGCCACTCACAAATCACCACACATGGATTGTGCAATCATGAAAAAAAAAGATACACTACACTCAATGGCGTATTTAGTGTTTGGAAATAATTGATGTCTTTTACCACAATTTGTTCAAAGATGGAAGAGGAATAGTGTTCTTTGACACTACATAAGAGTTTACCACTTGTCATTCCCACTTTCATTGAGAGCGCAATGTTTTATTCAAATAACGAGAGTGACATAAAATGACATGCCATATTTATGATAAAGTTGCCATATGTCATTA
The DNA here is from genome assembly GCA_022496805.1 of Pohlia nutans. Lineage (NCBI taxonomy): Eukaryota > Viridiplantae > Streptophyta > Bryopsida > Bryales > Mniaceae > Pohlia > Pohlia nutans. The sequence goes on from CM040102.1 coordinate 7,762,612, forward strand.
GAACACTACATTCATTTTTTTCTTACGAAGACACTATATCTCCCTAAAATTAAATAGTGTTCAAATTTAAAAAATAATGTCATAGACACTAAGTACGTCAGTAGTGTAGCTTGAATTGTCATGACTTTTTGGGGCCCTAAACTGAATCACATTCCAAACAAACAACTGTGCTTCGAGGAGCTCTAGGTGGAATCGAACATGTGAAGAACAAGAATGCATTTCAGTGGAATCATAGATAGAATATATTTGCTACAATAGAGTTATCCGTAAACTTAAGGGTTGAGTGGGCCTTATTTGAAGAAACGAAAACTATCAGTGAGAGAAGTTCTAGTAAACCAAAAGAATGGTGAGTGGGGATGGTCTAAGTATATAGCGAGAATTTATTGCCAGAAAAGGGGCTAGCAACCATCTTCTTCATGTGTGAAGGTGAATAATAAAAACTTGGGTGAGAAGTTTTTTAGCATGGATTTTGGTGCTTTCAAAGTTTGCATTCACAATTTTTTTTTAGTGCTCGATACACGTTCTTTTTTTAGAATTGCTGTCACTATTCACTCAAACTATGGTCCACTCACTCACTTTTGAGGGACTTTACAGATAACTCTAGTGATGTTTAGCCCAAAAAAATGAGTATCCCCGCAATGCCTCTTCCTAATGGTTAGAGCTAATAAATTGTTGACCAACCCATGCACATCCATTGCTTTCCAGAGGCAGATTGAGAGAGTTATACAGAGCGGCGGTGGAGATGCTCCGAGGCCCGCAAAAGTAAAGCAAGACAATGAGCTCCAACTCCGGCAAGGAAGGCAGCTCCTGCGTCGCCTCTTTCGCTTCGCCTCTTGCAATTCTTGCAGAGAAAATGGGTTCATTCCAAGCCCCGACGATCACCTCCTCCGCCACAATTCTCGTACCGCCAGCAACGCCCACACCCCCGGAGCATCGTCACTTGCCCCTCTCCCTTCTCGATTGCGCCGAGCTTTGCATCGTCACTCCCGTTTTGCTGCTGTATGCACCACCGCAATCAGACGCTTTTGTAGCCCGCCTCAAAGACGCACTCGCCCAGGCCTTGGTGCCCTACTACCCCTTCGCAGGCCGCTTGGTCAAGGGGCGCAATGGCATGGCGGAACTTCGGTGCGACGACTCCGGCGCTTTCTTCACCGAGGCCGTCGTGGAGCAGGAGCTCCACGAGATTGGCGGGTTGGAAGGCTGTGTGGTGTTGTCCGGTATGGAAGCTGCCAAGCTGAGCAGCGTAGGAATCCATTCTCTCGATGAGTACCCCGAGATTCCCCCTCTTGTCATTCAGGTATGAATCCAATTTTGATGAATGCTTCATTTGATTGTTGGAGCTAGGTTACCGAATTCGAACAGTGTGTTTCTGTTCGTATCCCTAGAGCTCTTACTCTTCTTCTTGAAAATGGTAATTGCTGAGTTAGGGAGCCATTCTCTGGATGAGAACGAAGAGATTCCGGCTCGTCATTTAGATATGAATCGCTCCGGAAGCCCTAATCTACTACAAGCTCTAATTCACTAATTCAGTATTGAAGCTAAAACTGCCTGCCACATTTGGTTGTTTCCTGTTGAAATGCAGTCAGAGTTTCTTTCCAGTTTAGTACATCTGGTGTGACCAGTGATCTCAAAACTGGCTAAAATTAGCTGGATTTCTACCCAAAAAAATGGGGCTGTTAAACATACAAAGAAAGAAAATGAAAATAAAAATGAAATGTAGCGAGAATGCTCATCATCATATAAATATAACTTCATGAGGTGATATCCGCGGATATCATCATGGTATCACCTTAGTATATCAAGGGTATTGCCGGATATTGTAGAGGTATCATGAGTATTGTATGCACTGGGTAGCAAAAGTAGATATCATTCATGTGGGAGGTCGCATAATGTTCTAAATGTCATAAAGTGGTTCTGAGATCCACATTACATGTGTGAGGATTTAGGTTACCGAATTCGAACAATGTGTTTCTGTTCGTAACCCTAGAGCAGTTACTCTTCTTCTTGAAAACGGTAGTTGCTGAGTTAGTGAGCCATTCTCTGGATGAGCACGAAGAGATTCCCCCTTTTGTCATTCAGAGTGTGATTTTTTCTGAATTTCACTACAGTTTTGAAGCTAAAAATGAATGCAACATTTGGTCGTTGCCCGTTGAAATGGAGCTAGAGTTTCGAGGATTTAGGTTACCGAATTTGAACACAAACATCGTGTGTTTCTGTTCGTAATCCTAGAGCAGTCTCTTCTTCTTAAATGTGGTGATTGCTGAGTTAGAGATCCATTATATGGATGAGAACGAAGAGGTTCCCTCTCTTGTCATTTAGATATGAATCCCCAGCTCTAATTCACTACAATCAGGTGCAGTTTTGAAGTTAAAATGCCTGGTTCAAATGGACCTTCAGTTTCTTTTCAGTTTAGTACATCCGTTGTGAAGATTCAGGTTACTGAAATATGGTGTGTTTCTGTTGGTAGCCCTAGAGCAATGGATTCTTGAAAATGGTAATTGCTGAGTTAAGGCACTCAAAGCATGGGTGTGTGTGAGCTAGGTTACATCTAATTCACTACAATCAGGTGCAGTTTTGAGCTTAAAATACTTGCTACGTTTGGTTATTGCCGGTGGAAATGTAGCTAGAGTTTCTCGTAACATTGGATGTGTGAGGATTGTGAGGATTTTGGTTACTGAATTTGAACACACATATGGTATGTTTCTGGTCGTAACCATAGAGGAACCTATTGTTCCTGGAAATGGTAATTACTGAGTTAGGGCACTCAAAGTGTGAGGCTTTGTTTGGCTAGGTCACATCTTTCAAGTGTAAGTCGATAGCATTGGCGGTGAATTGGCATCATCAAGTGGTGGATGGCGTCTCTGGGATGACCTTTTTGAAGGCATGGTCTGAATTGGCACTCGGGCTACCCATCACCAGCCTTCCTGACCATCGGTGAGGTTTTGCATTTCAAATTCCTCTCATTGAATTCCAGCTTTGGCAGAATCCTTGCAGGCTAGTTTGTACTTATAGAGGACCCGGAGGACGACACTCGGCATACTGTAGTTTTTTTATTCCTCCAGGCTTCATACTTCAAAGACCCCAATCCCGGCTTTAGGGTGCTCTTCCAAGATCCTCAAATCCCAGACCTTAGCGACTAGAGTTTGTGTTAAGACTAGAACGGCCACTACATTTCATGTTGGAGTGATTCACCAAAAAATTCTTAGATCTTAGCTCAAAACGAATCCAAAGTGCTCTTGAAAAAGTCAACTCATAAAGGTAAGCAACCAAAAATTATCCAAAAGTCACTACACTTAGAGTATTACATTTCAACCAATCACAACAAATTTCATCCACAAATTGTCAATATCTTATTCATAATCGAATTACAAAAGAATTTTGAATTTTGAGTTTCAAATTTTATACAAAAATATTGGTGATAGCAATCATAGATATAATCGAATGGATAGAATCTAAAATTCATAATGTATAACTTTTATTCACACATCAAGTTCAAAATATGCTTCTTAGTTGCATTTTATAATGCATCTTTGCAATTCTTCAAGTCTGCAGGCATTTAGGGGTTAACCCTTTAGTGCCCAGCTGACCACATTATGGTCACTACAACGTCCGAAATGCAAATAGCAAAGAATCCGTGAAGAATTGGAACTTCAGTTTTGAAGTTCAGATTTGCCTACATACATTACGCACCTTCTAGAAAAAGAAATTTTCAATTTGGAATTGTACAACTATCAAAATACCTATCAACAGAACGCAAAAATACTGCAAATACTTGAAAATACAGTAAATACTTACAAATACAACATATGTATTATGTAGTATTTCTTGTGTTTGGAAGTTTGTTATCTTGTTTTATTTTTTTGAATTGTGTTCTCTACTTCATCTTCCATTAGTGTGTGTAATCCGATCTTGACTAATGTACCCACTCCTGTCAATTTTCAACGTATAAAATTTTGTCCTAAACCGTACATGGATAAGTCACTTTCACTTATAAATCTCACAATAATTATGTGTGAGTCTATTTTTGATATGAAAGATTGCAACGCAGAGGTGTTGACATAGGGCATAGTTGATCTTCTTTATTTTCATTTTTGAAAATTTACCTCAAATTCTATTTAACCCTTCAACGTCCCGATTCAACACTGTTTTCAAAGATTTGTTATAAAATGGTTGATGAAAAACGAAAATGGAGTTGGTTTACAAAACAAAGTTGCAAATGTCAATGTGTAGATAACATCCGTACGGTTGGATTCATCATATTTATTATTAATATTTTTAAAGTAATTTTGCAAGGTTTTCTCTTGAAATTCAATTAAAAATCCAAAATTAACACAAAAAAATTTAAAAATATTGTAATGAAATTAGAATGACATGCACTACGAGATGGTATGGTTTCCATTATTTGATTCTACTTACTATGGAAAATCATATTTAAGGTCTTTCTTTTTGAACTAAGATTGAAACTTGACATTAATCACTTTTGTAATTTTTCAAAAATTCACATTATCTTATTTGGAAGATCCATACCGTACAAATGGTATTCAACTAGCACAAGAATGAAAAAAAAAAAGAAATTGGATGAAAAACATTCGGTACCTACAGAAATCGAGCTGCTCAAATTCATCCGGCGTCCAGATTCTGGACACCGGCGCGCTAAAGGGTTAACTTTGAAGTCACACACCCCCCAAAATCTCGTTTTTGAGCGTGCATTATACAGTTCAAATACATACTATAATCTGCCGATCCCACCATCGGATGATTCTCAAATTTTAATAAAATGTGTGCTCTCGAGTTGAGAATAGAATTGTACGGTTACTTTCTAATTTAACCCATTCTATTTCTGGTAGTCTCAACCACAGTGGAAAAATCTACTGAAATCCAGGGCTCTGAGCTACAGTACCCTGGGCACTAAAGGGTTAAAACAACATTATATAGCAAAGCCTGTTGTTTCGATAGTGTTTCCAAATTTGAGATGTACTTCAAATAGGACTTCGTCACCAGGTGTGCACGGGAAGTCCTATATACTACTGTCCAATGTTGCTAGTTTTGTTGCTCACTTCAGTACTTGCATCCTTATTGCTATCGATACCCTTGCAAGTCTCTAATGTACTCAATGAATTTTTTTCAATTCCAGACGTCATTTGTTGTCACCCCGAGTGCCACCACAACCAAGAGACTCCCTTCCGGGGTTCAAGGTGTTGTCTAAGCAGCCTCAGGAGCAAGAGTCCTTACTACCTTGTGAAGAAAAGTGGAGTAAAGACAACGTCGACAGCCTTCCAAAGAAGGTGAAGTTCACAATCTCACCGGAAGACATTCAGCAACTGAAGAAAGAAGCTAGCGAGGGAAGCACTTCCTTTGCATCAGGCGTGCTCATTTCAGCACATCTCTGGAGGCTTGTCACCAAAGCCAGAGGTTTGGACAGGGACGCCACTACCACAATTTACACGGTAGTAGATGCGAGAAAAAGGTTGAAAGAGTTTCCAGCGAATTACTTCGGCAACTGCATTTTCATCAGGCCAGCAAGCTGCTCGGTGGCGGATGTATTGGACATGCCTCTGGCTCATTTAGCTCAGCTTATCCATGACTCTATATCTGTAGTTACGGATGACTACGTCAGGTCTCTTGTGGATTTCGTTCACGTTACAGGACCGTCGAATCTTGCTTGGGATCGGCCTAATCTTGCTACCCATAATCTACAGGCAACTTTTTGGAGATTCTTTCCCATTTATGAGCTGGACTTTGGATTTGGAATCCCTAGCTATGGAGGAAGAAACAGCCCCACATTAGGCTCCACCGGTTTTGCTGCAGTCAGCCCTACTCCTTCCAGAGACGGCTCTGTTCTCATTTCACAATTTCTTGACGCTGATGCAGCTGACAATCTCGAAGCATTGCTGAAACTGGAGTGCTAAACCCTAAACCCTAAGACTGTAAACTGTAAACAGGGTTTAGGGTATGTTATGCTAGGACAGTGATGCTGCTTTTGCATCGCGTTTTTGGAGCTCCAGAAGCTGCACGAGGAAATGACAAGAATTGGCTGAGCATGAAGGTTAACCTTTGTAACTTTGCACTTGTGAATTTCTCTTCTTATGGAACATTGATAATACTGAGAGACAACTTTGCTTTGCTTGTGTTGATAGCCATTCTTTGCTTTCTCCAGTATGAATTCTTGGAAATATATGAAACGGTTTAGGTAAATTGATTTTGAATGCACTGATTACCACAGGTTATGAAATGAAAGCCACGGTGGCTGCAAAAACACAACTTGGAATAACGCCATGGATCAGAATGTAGGTACTGAATGTTTCATGCCCTTGCATACTCTTGACTAATGACCAAGCTTCTTTGTCTGATTCTTCGACTGCACTCTTTGCGCTCTTTAGGTTGCCTTTTCAATTATCGTGCATGATAAAAAAAATTACATAATGGGAACTCAAAATCACTTAAATCTACCACTATGAATAATTACACAGACTAATGTGAAATGTCGAGACTATAACATGGAACAATCGGCATTGTAAGGCCAGTAAGACATGGGCTACGCCCATCTTTGTCCTGAATAAACCATAACATTTTTAGATACGAAGCTGCCTCATCACCCTATGAAAAGGTAAGGTAGAAACACCCATATCCAATAACTTAAGCGTAGGAGTAGAAAGCAAATAGTACTTTTCCTTCATAGGAAATTAGAAATCATGAAGAATGTAATTTTTTCCATAATTTTATTCTAGGAAATGAAAGTTTTACAAATCTTCAAAGTGAAAAGTTAGTCATCAAATAGAATAATTGATATAATTGATAAGTAGACTATTCCAAATCTATGAACATAAGATTCTACAAACTGGCCCAAGCTGCTTCTTGAAATTGACTAATACAGATAATAGTGCAAGTAGTTGATTGGTTGACAAAAATTTCTACACAAGTTGCATTGAGTTTGGTTGTTAACCATTATGGGTCAATCTACACATTGGTTTTGGGTGTATTCTCCATTATAGATGCTTTTATCTTAGTGCAACTAGTTCATTGGTTGACAGAAATTTCTACAGAAGTTGCATTGCGTTGTTAACCATTACTCTATTTTGTATAGGTCAGCCTACACATGATTGGTTTTGGGTGTACTAGTGGGACCCGTGTCGTTGGGCACATTGATGTTGGTATAATGGATATAATCTCTTATACATTTGAGCCTAGGTTGTCTGGTTCGACCAGTTTCAGGGCCGGAACGGTTGAGTGAGACAAACCTATGCTTCAATGTATAATAGATTCTTCGTCATAGGTGTTTCTACCTTGTTCAAATTCTTATCTCATGTGGGAGGTACCATTGTAGAAGCTACAGGAAGAAGACTACCATACCAGGAAGGCAGGGTCGGCAGAAAATAATTCCCCAAAAAAATGCCGATAAATAAATAAATTTATCAAGTATTTTGTCGAAATCAACAAAAATGAAGTCAACAAAAATTGTAGACAAAAAACAAAAGAAAATGTTTAGCCGCTAGAAAAATTCAATGTTAGTTATTAATAGCCAAATTTTTAATAATTATTTTTGTAAGTGTCAATCTCGACTTTTTGAACTTTTATTAATTATTCGACATGAAAGTGCCGACCCTGCCTTCCTGGTACGATAATCGCTACAATAGACAGATAGATAGAAACTCCGGTCTCTTTATAGGGCCGGCGTGAATATAGTGTCAGTTCGTTTGGTTAATGAACCAATTACAATAGACACTCACCAGTGCTACGCATGCCCTTGACTCTAAAGCCCCCTCGAACGTAATGCAAGCACTGTTCACCCACTGACCCCATTTTCTAAAATATCAATTTTGAGCACTCTAGGACCTTTTCCTCGCAATTTTTGCAAATTTGGGGTCTATAGACCAAATTTGATCTAGGGTGGACCCCATGGGAATCTTAAACCGTTGGAAGTGGGGGTTATTTTTTAAGATGGGCCCCTACATAAGGTTACCTGACCTGGAACTTAGATTGGATGATTTGCATGTCCAAAAATTCATCCAACCTCTATCCAAGCTCTCATTTGCAACATTTGCATTCAAAAAGCCATATCTTGAGCATCAATGAATACAATGTCAAAGTACAAACATGAAAACTGTAGTCTATGATGTAAACTTCTGCTTATTCATACATGAAAATTTGATTTCAACAAATTTGACTCTTTCACCGAAAGATCTCTCCACACTTCTCCCAAAAATCACTCCTACATATGTTGAATTGCTTCAAATGTTAAATGCTTACAAATTATCCTCTACCTTACATGCCTCTGTATTAAGACAACGCAGTTGACTGTGTGCACAAAACATTAAATGAATCAATTGAATTTCAACTCAATGGTAGAGATACCGGCCATAGTCTATTCTTTTTTCCACCATTTCATTCTAAGTTTCGCATATGAAGAGAACCAATAATGTGTAATGAAATTATGTACACTCACTGTTTCTACCAATATCAGCTTCAACAGCACTGACCCTAGAAGTATTGATGGGCTTGCCTGACGCCCCTTTCAACAATCTCAGCAGATTACAAACACTCTCCACATTCTCTCCCCCAATTACCAGCTTTAGGCGTCGTCAATATCTTTCATTGCGTTCTGTCATCACAGGGACACAAAAACAATGTGATGAGAATTCCACGTTCCAGTGCTCTGTAAAGTTCCACCAGCCAGATTTGTAAGACAAGTGCAAATATGAGAAATTCAATTCAGGCTTTGATAACAAGGTTTCAGGAACTTGTAGACAGTAGGAGGTGTCAAAGTCAGGTATTCATGTCTGACACTTTTTTCCAACTTGACGTCATATTAGGCATCTGACGTCAGTTGTCGTCTAATCAGACGAGTGTCAAAATATGTTAGACAACTTGGATGAAATATTCCTAAATATCCAAGAATATGCTTATCTCATAGACAGGGAGGTTTACTAGATGTCTTTGACGTCGTGTTCAACACAATCTAGTGGTGAGTAAGACAACCCTGGTCAAAGTGCAAGTAATTGCCCCATTTTTTATACGGGCTTCTGCAACAAGCTTTCAAGCAAGGACATGGCCCCTCTCTCCTAGAAGGGCAGTGGCAGAACCCCGCAATTTTTAAAAATGTTTAATTTCAATTCACAGGTATAAGATGACTATTTTGGTGAGTCGAGATTCATGAACGTGGATTACGGGATGCACCACGTAGGAACCGCGTCGTAGAGTCTTGCCTCACAAGCTCGCACTGACACCCCTACTGTGAAAAGGGAGATTCTTCCCCATGCTTCATGGAAAGGTCTCCCTATGATCACAAAGGCCTCCCCATGGAGGCCTTTGCATGATCACTAACCACAGGAAGGACCTGTCCATGGATCATGGAGAAGATTCTTTTTACAATGTTGCCTAAAAGAGTTCCTGAAACAGTCTAATTTTAATTTTTTTTCAAAAACATGTTTGATCTAAACAATCTCCATATGTACACTAGTTTATTGGTGTTGAGCAGTAAAGAGGGTAAAGGCAAGAAAAACAAACCTTAGCCAATTTACCAACATAAGATGCTGCAAAAATGGTCGCTACCAACCCAATTCCCAGTGTCCAGTAGCTTTCTGGACCGACGGGGAAGACAGCCTCTGCCTCTTGTTTCTGCAAAGGAGAATTGAGATGTATTAAGCACTTTCCCATGTATAAAATAGAATCAGAGGCCAATCGTTTAACCTTAATAACGTGTTCAAACATGAGCTGCTGATTAATCAGAATTTCGAATATGTAGAATCACCACACCTTGAAACTCAAACCAACAGATAAGTAGTAACAGATACTCACATTCCGGAAATAATTGTGTAAGTTTTTGGCGTACTTTAACTTAACGCTTTTTTGCCGTCTCAGTACTCATCTATTTTTAATAGTATTATGTAGTTTATGTGTCACTCTCATTGTCCGCCCCATTTGAAGTAAACAGGGCTCACGTTTGAAGTATAAAACATAGGAAATATACTGCAAAGAACAAAAAAAATGCAATAAACAAAGACAATTATATCCGAACAGAGGGAGCACTACAAATGTAGGATTGAATTGGAACTTACAATGAAAGCCCTTCCAATGGCACCTGCACTTACATAAGCCCATGTTCCAGGTAGCATACCCAACCAACTGCACATCATGTTCAGATAATTAATATGGCGCGGACACACAATATAGCAAATAGCATTAACATACAAACCCTTTTATCTTCAATATAAAAATAGTAGGGTGCAGAAAAGAACAATCCCAGCTATACCTTCCAAGCACGTAAGGGAGAAGCTCGACCGAAGTGAGACCGTAGAGGTAGTTTCCAAGAGAGAAAGGAAGCAAGGGACTAAGTCGCAGCAGAGTGACCACTCTGAAACTATCTGCTCCGATTGCCTTGTCAATTGCTAGAAACTTTGGGTTATTTTGGGCCAATTTAAGAATACGGTCCCTTGCAAAATACCGCGCTATAAGGAAAGCAACAGTCGCTGCAAGCTGCAGGAAAACCACAGAGATTTTTTTTCAGAAAATACTCTAACAAGAAATGGTAAGAAAATAAGATGAGATGAAGCCCTAAAAGGCTTGAAATGTTCAGGGTTTTCATTGTAGTTTCGATTTGGCTTACCGTGCCTGCTATGGACACCAGAATTGTCCCGTATAAAGTACCAAACAGCAATCCTGCTGACATAGTCAAAGGAACAGCTGGAATCGCAAGCACCTGAAAATTTCCCACAACAAAAGTAGGGCATTAAATGAAAACCAAGAACCACAAAGGGCTGTCACTTTGCACGACATGACTACAAATCCTGAAACCTCTCCAACCTATTCCACTTAAGTATAGCTGTTCACACGCTCAATCTCAATTTGAAAACGGTAAACTTAGTGCCGCTTTAGACTGAACCAACAAGAAGCTTGAGATAACAATAAGTCTTAACCCCTAAAGGACCATAAGGCCACCAGGTGGCTCCTGTTTTTTTCATGTTTTTTTCAGTAATTTTATGTAGGTTTTATGTAGAATTTGTTTTTGTTAATTTAAGAAAATAAATTATTCAACATATGTAATGTTCTTCACTAATTCTAGTGATATAAAATTTGGTCCCATTCAAATTATAATTTTCACAATACGATCGTTTAAACTTGTCATTTTAAAACCATGAATCTTTGGTCCTTTAGGGGTTAACCCCTAAACATCCTCACTATGTCCAATTTGGGCAGTTTTGCAAAGATGCATTATAAAATGCAACTAACATGAATATTTGGAACTTGATGTATGAATAAAAGTTATACAGTTTGAATTTTAGATTCTATCCATACGGTTAGATCTATGATTGCTATCATTAATTTTTTTCTACAAATTTGGAAACATTAAATAAAAAATTATTTTGAAATTTGATTTCGAATAAGATATTGACAGTCTATCGATGAAATTTGTTGTGATGGGTTATAATGTAGTACTCTAGGTGTAGTGATTTTTGGAGAGTTTTTGGATGCTTGATTTTATGAGTTTATTTTTTCAAGAACACTTTTAGACTAAAATCTTCAATATTTTGGGTGAAACACTGCAACTCAAAATGAGGCATAACTTTTTCAGAAATCGTTTCGTTTTCAATCGGATCACACATACATGAAGCTAACTTTCCATAAAAAATTCAGTAAAAAAAAACACACTACAAAAAGTGCATGACGGATGAGAAACTACGGATGAAATCTGCACATCATGCAAAATATGCATGGTTGGGCAGTTAGGGGTTAAACAGTGATTAGTGCAAAAATCATTTTTTATTTGTTTGTACCTTGTTTTGTTGAATGTGGACTTTATACTAGTCCAAGTAAGAAGAAGAGGTGGCGCTTACATGGCTCCTATTGGTGGCATGCTAAAAATCAATTTGAGGTGACAAGATTTCAAGACTGAACACTTGTTAACCTCATAAATGCAATGGATCGTTTTCAGCTTGTTATCTCACCCTCAGTTGGTTCAAATTTTAAGCTTGTTACTTCAACCTGAGCAATCTAAAGTAGCAATGGTAAAAAATACTACTGAAGGTGATGGCCATAAAAACCCTATCTCGGTATTTCAACTGATTTACCGATTAGGGCTTCCAAAAGAATCATGTGATCTTCAACCTTGCACCGGAAAATAAATACATGCGAGGAAAGGGAAGTAGTTCATACCTCTAAGCCGGCATAAGCAAGAACAAACAGGACGTATCCAGCAGGTCCATACCCTGATTCCCAGTGCCCACAACAATCAGTTAGACCTCATACTAGTGATCTCAGAACCACTTTATGACATTTAGAACATTATGCGACCTCCCACATAAATGGTATCTACTTTTGCTACACAGTGCATACAATACTCACGATACCTCTATAATATCCGACAATACCCTTGATATATTAAGGTGATACCATAATGATATCCGCAGATATCACCTCATGAAGTTGCTACATATTTATATCATGATGAGCATTCTCGCTACATTTCATTTCTTTTTTCATTTTCTTTCTTTGTATGTTTAGCAGCCCCATTTTTTAGGTAGAAATCCAGCTAATTTCAGCCAGTTTTGAGATCACTGCCTCATACTCAAGAAACTAACAGAACAGAATTGGCTGACCTGACGCAACGAAACCCTAAAGGATTCATACTCTCAGTTCGATTGATCATATAATTCAAATAGGGTTAAATCATATATCGCTAGCATGTGTTAGTGAAAATCAAACAACAGAAAGACCTAATCAAAAATGCACACGAGGGATTCTAGGGTTAAACCCTAAGAATGCTATGAGCCATCAAATGAATTCTGACCTTCAAGGAAATCCGAGAATTGAGTGAGGAGATCATTGATGGGCTCCTTGTAAAAGAAACCTAAAGCTCCAAAAGCACCCACACAAGCGAGCAACAGCAACGTGGCGACAATGGTGCCCTTCACGGTGCTCGAAACACCCGGCGTCTCCTCCTCGGGAGCTTTCACAGGCTCTTCTTCCTCCTCCTCAGGGTCGGAAGAATGCGACGACGTTGTGGGTTCACTTCCATTCAATTCCGAGGACCGGGATTGCTCCTGGACTTCGTGGACCGCCTCGTCTTTCACGCGGACGGTGCGCAAGACGTGTGCACGTCTGCTGCGAAGAGTGGGATTGCCTCTGTGTCCAGCGGATAAGAACAATGGCAAGCAGCTGGACAGACCGAAACCTCCTCGGATTTGCGCGGGCGAGGCGCAGGTGAAGCTTGCAATTGGCGACGCCATCGTCGCGGAGTCGGCTATGGCAACATGGAGCTGCAACGTTGCTGCTGTTGCCATTCCTGGTCTGTCTCTTGCAAGCGATGGAAAGCCAAAACTGGTGCACAAGGCCACTCAAACTGGTGATGACTGAATGGCTGTGTGTTGGGAAGCCAAAATGCTAACTTAGCGAAGGCCAAACTGAAGTGGTGATGAGAATGGTGAAGTGGAAGGTTGCATGTGAGAAAGGAAGACGCTCCGGTGGCGCCGTGGGAGTGATCCCTTTCCTTTCAGTTGGGCGTGCCAATCCTCAGACAGTCCATAAATAAAGAAGATGGAGCCACAGCATATATCCACGTGAGCTCTTCCCCTACGTTTCCCATTCTCTTTACTACTAGCATAGAAATACCAGAAACCGTGAAAATAAGGCCCACTTTATGCTCGGGGCCGGATTGATGGCTGGCCTGGGGGGCGGTTTACACTATGGACCAAGAGCCATGACCAAGAAAATTAAATCATTTTCATGGTCATGGCTCTTGGTCAAGAGCCGTGACCATGAAAAATCAAAAATGCAATTTTAAATGACTTGGTCACTCTTTGTAGTGTAAAGTGGATTTAGACCGGGACAAGTTTAAGCTCATTATTCTCTCTTTTATCCTCCCCTTTTTCCTCCTTTCTCGTTAAATAATTGAACACTAGCCAATCAATGATTTTTGAGCCCCATGGTCTCTTAGATTATAGTTGAGTCGAGGCATTTGCTTCGACTCAACTATAATCAAGGAGACCATGAAAACATTATCCATTTGGGAAATTTTAGCATTTTTGGGGACCTCAAAGTTAGTGGTCATTCTCCTTTTTTCAAGGTAGTGTAAAGCCAAATGGGACCAAGAGCTCTTTTTGGGCCAATCACAGATTTTAGAATTCCATGGTCATGGCTCTAGGCCCATAGTGTAAACCGCCCCTGAACTCTTCAAATTTCAACCAATTTCAACCAATAGGATTGTTCGATTCTTTCAAATCCAGCCCAAGAGCTTTATATTAGGCCTGGGCCGAAAGGAGCAATTTTTTCTATGTGGCATGATTTTGGCGCCAAATTTTTGGGCTGGTTTGATGAAATTGAGACAAGGTTTGCCATGGCCCGAACTCCAAATTTGAACCGGATTGAATCAGGCCTGCCTTCCATCTAGCCCGAGTCTGTGTATAAAGTGGGCCTAAAGAGATTTGGATGTTAGAAACAAAGTTGTATCTTAAGACTCAATTTTTCTATATAGAAGAGAAGAAATCACGAAGAGGCAAATTGATTTCGTATTCTTATCCCATATAGATATGTTTCTACAATTTTTTTAAGTGGGAAGTATTTCAAACCCCTTAGTGGTCATATAGGCTCATTTTAAACCAATACTAACTCTTAAAAAACCAAATCTATCAAGGAAGCCATAAATTTCTTGATAATAGCTGGGATGGTAAAATAGAGCATCATGATATATTTTCTCAAAGATTAAATCAATAAAATGAACTCATGCTTGAAATTTGGATAATTGAGTTAGAAGTTATGTTAGTTGGTTGCTTGGTTCGTTATTATGTCTAACACTATTTTCCAACTTGACATCATATTAAATGTATGATGTTGACTGTTTTATTAAACGAGTGTCAAATATGTTATATAAATTCAATGAAATATTTTCAAATATCCAAGAATATTCTAATAATATTCTAATAATATGATTGTTTGACATATGGAGAGGTCTACTAGATCATGTTCAAGACTTTGTCTAGTAGATAAGTGGCATAAACATGATTTTGAGACCAAGGAGAGGAAGTGGGTGGTCTTCCAAAACCGAAGTGTATAGGAAGTGTTCTAAACTAAGATTATAAGGAGGCTTATCAAAGACTATAGAGATTATTGTAAGGAAGTGTAGTCCCCCTCCTCACTCCCACATAGTGCCAAAATGATTCAAAGGTTTCCAAGAGTGAGGCTAGTGTTGGGCCCTCACTCCTGCACCTTTGGCATTGTGAGGTGCTCAATTGCACTTTTTGATACTTGTAAGGAGATGTCTCACTCTAATGAGTATCAAATAGTGAGTTCCAAAGTGTTAATTCCACCATGAAAATACTAAAGGCCTAATGGGGAGTTGGGCATTAATTAATGGTGATTAGTGTTGGTAGTGAGTACTTGAACAAGAGTAAAAACCCCATGTTATCAAATGACATGCTTGGTTGTCTCATAGGAGTTACAGCGACCTCAACAAATGAGTCAATGCCCCTGTCAGGGAGCATTAATGAGGGCCAGCTGGAAAACCTTAAGGCGGCTGAAGCCTTAAAAAAAATTCTACTGTGCCTAATGCACTCTTAACACATGCCACATGGCGCTTTGCCTAAATAATATCTACATTGTGAGTTACCATCACAAATGTGCATATACCCTTATAGACTCATTTTTTGAGGTGGCTTCTGGAGCAACTTCAGATGAGTGTAGAACATAGAGAAATTTGTGTTTTTTGATGAGATTTTTTGTGATTTCTCTTCTCTTCCTTCTTGTGGAACATTCTGTGGAGAATAGGAATTAGAATTGGCATGATGAAGCCAATTTCAAGAGACAAACTGAGAGATATTGTTGCTCTTTTGATGAAAGGTAAGAGTACAAGAGTGGTTGCAAAGTCTTTGGGTTTCTCACAGAGTACGGTGAATAGAGTGAGGAAGAAACATTGTAGTAACTTAGAATTGCCAAGACGAGGTGTTCCAAAGATTCTTACCACTTCAGAGAGACGACGTGCAGTGCGTTTGGTCACGGTTGGAGGGCTGGAAACGGCAGTACAGGCAGCAAAAGTGTTGAGAGAGGGTAGAGAAGTGGGTTTCTATCATAACACTTTGCAGTCTGCTTTGAGAGATGCTGGATTGAGTGCTTGTGAGAAGATTCCTAAGCCTTGTTTGTCACAGAAAAATGTACGAGAGGCTACGATTTGCAAGAATTCATAAAGAGTGGACAGTAGAAGATCGGAAGAGAGTTGTATTCAGTGATGAAACGAAGATAAATCGTTTCAATTGAGATGGGAGGACTTGGTGCTGGGTCAATGACCAAAAAAGCTTGCCTAATCGTGCGGTGAAGCAAACAGTGAAGCATGGTGGAGGGTCTTTGATGCTATGGAGTTGTATGACAGCAAGAGGTGTAGGTGATTTACAGAAGGTGGATGGGCGTTTAAATGCGAAGGACTATATTTCAATCTTGCATGGAGATTTGTACTTGAGTTTAGAGAGATTAGGATACTTGAACCTCGATAACATCATTTTCCAGCATGATAATGCTCCTATACATAAAGCAAAGATTGTTCAGAAATGGTTCTTAGAGCAGCCATTCACTATTTTAGAGTGGCCAGCTCAATCCCCAGACCTAAATCCCATAGAACATGTTTGGGCAATTCTCAAACATCGTTTGAATTCCTATCCAACTCATCCTGTAGGTCTTTTGCAATTATGGGAGCGTGTGGAGGAGACTTATAAGACGATCACTACAGAGCAATGTGAGAGATTGTATGCTAGCATGCCAGATCGAATTGCAGATGTTTTGGCTGCTCGTGGAAAGTGGACAAGATTTTGACCACTCTGTATATAACGCCTCAAAAAATGAGTCTATGCACATAGTCAACTTTGGCACTATGTATTTTTTTAATCTAGTGGCAATTTCTTTTCAATTTTCTTGAGGTTGTCAGTTACTTCATGCTCTCAAACTTTCATGTTCAAAATTTATTGCTTTGATTCTTCATACTCTCTACATTGTTACTTTTTTAAATCAAATACCCTCATAGACTCATTTCTTGAAGTCTCTGTAAATGTGAGAGTCATGGGGTGTTGAATCCAAGACTATTATGGAAGCTAACATTGTAAGTGTGACATACAATGTTAGCATATTGTGTTTGTTGTCACTATCGCCATATTCGTTTAATTGGGGATTTCCGCCATATTGGGACTTTTTGAAATCTACAATTGGCATAGATTCAATTGGAAATTCTATACCAATTGTAGATTTCAAAGAGTCCCTATATGGAAAAAATTCTCAATTAAATGAATATGATTCAATTGGAAATTCTATACCAGTTGTAGATTTGTAGATTTCAAAGAGTCCCAATATGACAAAAATTCCCAGGTAAACGAATATGGCCATCACTAAAGGAGTGAAGCGCTATTCATACACAAACAAAAATCACTAGGGCAAAGAAGTGGCACGGTGTAACAACTTTGGACCATTGTACTAACGACTTGGATGTTTATTTAGTTTTGACAATTGGTGAGAGAAGTGAGGCTCATCACATATGAGACCCCTGTGCAAGTCATGCATAGAAATTGGACCGAGCAGGCATGGCAAGCAACGAAACACCATGAAGTGGGTAAGAATCAACTCATCAAACAGGCATCGATTTGATTCTCAATCTCCTTTTTTCTTTTCTCAAAATATCTAGACAAATGAAAAGAACATTTCATTTGCAAAACTTCAAGTCAGGACTGTAGTTGACACTACTTGCTACAACTAGTCATATCACAGCAGCCGTTACCATGTGTACTAAAACTGATGATTATCTATACAAAGTTGTGATGAGCACAGGACCTGGTTTTCAACATTACATTCGCAAGCTGAGTGGTCTTAACACAACCACCAAAGATGACCCTGCAGCTTGCGGATATCCGTCTGTCTTCCAGCCAAAGTCTCGAAGGAAAAGTAAAAAAATGGAGCTGAAAAAACAAACACTAAATGTGTATCAATCACGATTGCTGTACTGTACAGTCACTGTCTGTCTTACGTCTTGCATACTCAGACCACAATAAGTGGGCACAAGAATAAACCTTCTCTATCTACATGGATCCTCATAAGCTTCAAAACTTTGATACACTTCTGCCCCTTCCTCATTCCCATTCTTCATCGTCCTCTCACCAGGGCAGCAGCAGCTGCTGCTGCAGCTATGGCGTGCTCATTCTACTCTCAAGCTCGAATAACTCTTCGTCCTCACGATCGCTCTCGTACTCGCCATCTGCAAAGTCACATGGAAACAAGAAACATTCAACTCAACAACCTATTCCATACATTAAAATATCCCAGTCATATTGAAACTGCATGGTTTTGCAACAGCTCTTCCAAGGAAACAGGGGCCACGTCCTCACTCCAAAGCTCCTTGCAAAAGCTTGTACAAAAGCTGGAGCGAATACTCGCACTCTGACACCCCTATTCAATACTTCCTCTCTGGAAATAACTGTCCTAGTTTTTGGCATGTTTTAACTTAAAGCTTAGCCGTCTCAATGCTGGAAAAATGGTCTATCTTTAATAGTAGTATGTAGTTTTCGTGTCTCTCATTGTCCGCCTTGTTTGAAGTAGACAGGGCTCACGTTTGAAGTAAAAAGCATAGGAAAAAGAAATGCCAAAAACGAAGACAATTATTTCCGGACAAGGAGTATTTCACAACCCCTGGTTTTGCATGATGACAAATGTACTACATGACAAAAGATTACCTTGCAGAGACAGTTCTAAACCTTGATGAGTGTAGGACTTTGACACATGGATGGTTCACTACTGAATGAAACTCAGGGACCAAATCTGCTAAGTTTTCTTCTACTGAGTCTCTCGGATTAAAGAAACAGGTGCCTTTCTTTTAGCATATTACGCATATATCGATGATAAGATCAAATAATGAAGCTAATTCAGAAAAATACACTACGGGAAAAGGTTTACATACACATACCACTTTCAGGTGGGCGTGCCAAGTAGTCTATGCCAGGCTGAAATTGGAGAGGCACAAGCTCCATGGAAAAGTTCTCCAGCTTCACCAGTAACCAATCTCGTTCCATTGCCGCCTTCTTTGCCTGGTGTCACAAATGCAATCAATTACATAGGTCAGAATATTAGAATAATGCTAGATACCTAGTAGCATCGATTCAATCGTTTCTTCTTAATAATTTTTTAAATCAGCTTTTTGAGAAGGTCACTGAATAGTAGTTATAGTGTAGTCATCATTGGTTGTTGATGATATGTAAAGAGTTTGCAAAACCCTGAGAGATAGTTAAGTCAATTCTGGTTCTTAACCTCCAAAGAACCAAGGATTAAAACAACGAACTCAATTGTGGAGGATAAAAAAACAGATAGCGCTAAATTTATACTCAATAATTGTGTTGGTCAATAAATAAATGAAATTGGACAAAAGAAAGTCCGCGTATGACCTACTCAAACTGCTAAAAAAACATGAGGCCCAATTTAGGCTTCGTGGTCCTACAGGGGTTCAAGATTGAATGATTCTAGTGACACTTTAGAGAACCCGAACTTCTCATCAATCAAAAACTGGAAAGAATTGCTTGTGTAGGGTTTGACAAAGTAAACAAGGCTCCCAGACCTTGAATTTGGAACCCTGTATGTGCAGGTTGCAGAAAGAAGAATACTAAAATGACATGAGGTCCATTTAAGGCTTCTCAGGGTTAAAGCTTGAATAATTCTAATAAAACTTTGGAGAACGTAATCAAAAACAATAACTTCTCATCTGCTAATACTTGTCGCACAAAAACTGGAAATAATTGATTGTGTAGGGTTTGACAGAGTAAACAAGGTCCCCAGACCTTGAATTTGGAACACTGTACGTGCAGGTTGCGAAAAGAAGAATGCTAAAAGCACATGAGGCTTCTCAGGGTTAAGGCTTGAATGATTCTAATTACACTTTGGAAAACGTAATCAACGACTAATCAGTCACTCAACCATCTCACAGAGTGAAAAAGAGTTTCTCGTGTAGGGTTTGACAAGAAAGTTATGAATTCGGAACTAAGAGAGGTATGTTCTGTATGTGCAAATTGCTTGCCTAGGGTTTGACAAGAAGGTTGCAAAAGATTCAGAGTATGCTCTGTATGTGCAAGTTCCCTAAAATCGTCACCAATGCAACAACAACAAGAAGCAAAAAAAAAGAATCAAAGCAAGAAAAGAAAGGCACCTCCAATTCCGCCCCGGTGGAGGGAGACGGGATGGTTTCGCTCTTCAAGAGCATGGAGCCCAGGGCGTAATGCAACAAAGTTCTGGCTTGGCGGAGGGCGCTCTCTTTGGTCTCCCCTTGGCCAAGAAACTGCGGGTGATCGAGCACAATCGAGAAGAAGCTCTTGTACTCGTTCACATTCTCCTCCTCCGACGCCACCAGCACGGCGAACTCGCGGCGCTCCCCGTTCACGGCCTGCAACGCCGGGGCCAATTCGCGACCATTATTACTGCCGAGAGGCGCCGCGACAGGGGCCGCCGGGGGGGTTCCATCCGCATGCACGAACACCAAGCCACCGCGTGGTTGTTGCTGCTCCTCGGTTGCTCCGCCATCGCTGCTACTGCTCTCCTCGGAAATGTCACTCTGTTCGGAATTATTCGTCGTTTGCTTCTCCTCCGCCGCCCCCCCGGAACCGCACTTCAAGTGACGATCATCGTGCTCCTCGTCTTCCCAGAAGTAGGGCTTGAATTCCAAACCCATCCTGCCTCCTCCTTTCCAACAATCACAATCAGGGTGGGGGGAGCTTGATGATGATGTTGTTGTTATTTGGTGACGATTTCAATCTGAGGCAGGCAACCCTACGCGCCTCGGATGGGGCTCCTTCTTCTGATGATTTGTTGCGATCTCAAGAACGGGATGATGTGCCGTGAAGGGCACGTTTCGATGGGTTTTTGGAGAAGAAGAAAAGACCGACAGTTTGGACGGGCCTTGGGGAGGGGGTCGGCTCACCGGGAGGACCGGCTACCGACCGGGAGGGCCGGTATGCTGAGGGAGTATTCTTTCTGCTAGTACAGTAGTCGTTGTTTGTTTGTCTGTCTGTGTGTTTGTCTGTCTGTGTCTGTGAGAACTTTTCCTTGTAATGTGACTGGGTGTGGGTTGACTCTTTCTGGAGGAGGGAGGCTCTCACTGTTGCTTGTGTTTTACACTTGCTGGTTCTCTTGCTGAGGGCAGGTTTCCAATGTGAGGATTGCCGGTGAAAGCTTAGGGAACGTGTCGTGGCGGCCAGTAGAATACGGTGTATTTTGTTTGTATTTGGACATCTTTAATGGGTTTGAGTTCAGTGGAGAAGTTGAAATTTAGATCAATGTGGTTCTAATGAGCTCTTAAGATCCCAATTCAGAGTTTCTTGTTGGTAGCAAATCTCGATTATATGACAACGCATGTACTATCCCCATCGGACGTTTAAGGGTAGCATAATAGAGCAGACAATAGAGAAGACGAGAATACATAGCATAATAGAGGAGTGCAATGGAGCACCCTTTTGAAAATTGAATCGAAAGAGAATCTTCATTGAGATTCACTTTTTTAAGTAATGAAGAAATGTTGTTTGTATTCCATGAATTTTGGGACTATTGTGTCATTGTTAAGTAAACTTAGTTTCTAATTGTAACTAGATTGTGGTCCCATTGCAAAAGGATGTTAGCTCCCATTGCTCTGTTACGCTATGTACAAACTCTTGGGTTCATCCATTTTGGTATAGCATTGGTAGAGTTTAGCTTTCCAGGACCCCCAATTGATACATAGAAAGAGGCCCTAATAGCATGGCCACCAGTGAGACTTGTAAACATGTTTCCAAACGTTATTTACAAACCATGGCTTAAATTTTGTCAAATAAGAGTGTCGTTGGTACCTACAAGCTATATATGAGGCTCAAACGTTTTCGTTAGAAAATGTCTTCCCAAGTCAAGTCAATAACTCTATTTTTAGAAATCACTACACTAAAATCACCATGTGTTGTGGGTGGATGAATAGCATGGGTACATTCATCAATTTGGACAATTTGGACAGTTTTCATCCAATTTGGATGAACTTTACCACAATATTTTGAAAAAGAATTATTAGCAAAGCTTCTTATAAATACCATGGGCCACAATATATGGTGGTTTTGGTGCAGTAGGAATGCTCTAAATTACTACCGTAGGCATGCTCAAACTTGGGTATGGGAAAAGGATTGCAATTTTTCTTCTTAACCCTTAAATGTACCAGGGTGTCCCTGAAATTGATTATTTGAGAAAAATCATCATCAAATACTATTTAGAAGAATATATCACCAATATTTAATTATTCAAATTTTAAAAGTTAAAATTAAAAATTCCTTCTAATTTCAATTACATACCAAATTTTAATATTTTTGAGTAAAATTTGTTGGAATGAATTTGAAATGAGATACTCTTAAATGTGGTGATTCTTTGAAATTTTTTTGTTTCTTAAATCTATTACCTCATTTTTGCAAGGCCACTTTTGAACTATAATCAACACGATTTTGGCTTGGTCAACAATTTGGCATACTCTACATTTGTAGTTTTAGAAAAATATGTAAGCAAGTATGACTAAATCCAACGATTAGATAGGACAAAATCTTGGTGAAGAATCTCAAAAAATGGATGATTTTCATCCAAACATTAATGAGAACGTAGGACGGGTTCGAATCTGTTAATCATTCAGTTTCTGAATGTTGTGACGTTCAGGGGTTAGCCCCTAAACATTCAAAAAGTTGAATCATGAATACGTTCAAAGCCTTGTAACTTTCTCATACAATCTTGGATGACTTTCATCCAAGTCACGTTTGCAAGCCTATTAAATTCTCTACCAATTAAAGTAAATCTCTTGTGATGGGAAGATGGTGACAATATTGGAGAGGCCACACAACGCAAGTATGTCAAATTTGTTGGGTAGATTTTATACTTGCAATGATCCTCTTATATACACCTCATGTACATCTGAGTCATGCTAATATTTATTTTGAAACTAGCATCTATTCATGTTCAAAGGGTCGGTACATTTAGGAGATAACCCTTAAACATCTTTCTAAGCCCCTCAAGCTTGATTTCCAAGGAATCTTACTTCTAGCAAGAGCACCACTCAATTCCTTCTAACCTGACATAGATCATTGGATGTAGATAGATAGATAGATAGAAACTTTGATCCTTTTTCAAGGCTAGCGTGAATGAAGTGTCTGTCCGTAATGTTAATAATCATTGGATGCACAATAGGGTAAGGCATCTAATGTGCTTAGTTGCAAGAACAAACTCTTTTATGCTTGTTCGTAATGTTTAAATCAAAAATACTAAAGGATCATGTAATTCTTGCCCAATTTCCCAATTGATTTCTCATATGCTTATTTCTTTGTTGTGACTAGTCATGCACCCTTTCCCTAAATATACAATCCAAGTTCTCTTAGAAATTCTCGGGTTTCCCACTAAAGATTTAGAATTTTGTTTAAAGGTTAATGATGAAAGAAGAAGAGTTTTCATTGGTCCTTAGAGCATCCTTAATCCAGCTTGCAAAGAGGACCACTGACTGAATAATGTCGGCAAAACAAGTTGCAAAAGACCCTCTAAGGTAGGAAAACCAAAAACGGTGAAAATAAGGTGATTTGACCAGAAGGAATGGAGTTAGAAATTATGTGAAATTTTTTTGAGATGAAGAAGAAGAAATGATGAAGAATGCAAGTTGTTTCATATTTTTATTCCCCGTAAATAATTATCTACAATTTCTCAAAGTGGGAAGTTTGTCAAACCCCCTTCTTGTATACTAGACTCTTCCTTTTCTACACATGAAAGCACCTAAAACGGTTAACTAATATCACAGAAAACCGCACACAAGATTCCAAAAAAATTAGTAATTTTTAGTAAGTTTTTAGTAATCCTCGTCATGCAAAAATTCTCCATTTTCGGTCTACCACCTCCCTGCTTTTAAAAAACTCTAGTGCACGCCTTGAGGGCATTAACCGTTTTTGGTTTTCCTACCTTAGCACTTTGTTGATCCCTGTACTTGGCCCTCTGTTGTCCTGACAACGTCTGAAAATGAACGTCAAAAATTGTGCCTCTTTACTTCAAGGGTTGTAGCTAAACATAAGGTTCTTTAGCTCTTCTCTGCAACACCTTAAAATCTAACCATTATCCTCAAATCACTGTAGCAGATTCTCGAATCAAGTAAGTCCACACCATTTTTAGCTAAAGAAGTTGTGTGGTGTCACACTATTGAAGCGTCTATCGTACTATTGTTGAAAAGGGTGAACTCCGCTAACTATTGAAATGAATTTCTCACATGGTATCTAGAACTTTCTTTGTTGTGTCATGTTCTCCAACTTTTGAAAGTGTTTGAAAATGAACCTCAAAATAGTTAACGTACATTTTTTTCGATGGTGAAACCTCGGGGGGAGCACTCCCTTGTATATTTTGCACACACGTGCAATAATGACCTATTTATTTTGGGGGGTTGTTTACCTTGCAAAAAATATTATAAGGTGATGGTATTTTACATGTAAAAAGCCTGAGAATATTATATGTGATGGTATTTTACATGTAAACATGTTTCACTTTTTAAAAATCCCTTATTTTATATGTACATTTTTTACAAAATTTATCTACAATGAATATATTGGACCCTATTTTTTATTGCACGTTGTTTCTAAAATTTTCGCCAGTGAACCCCCCGAGGGTGAAACTTATTGAGTTCCAAAGAAAATATGTTGCTATAAAAATCAAGGAAAGTAACCAAACATGGAATTTTCAACATTCTAAATTGTGAGGCACACGGGAATTTTTTAAATTAATTGCCGCCGCCGCCGCCCCCCTTCCCCCCCACCAATTTGAAGATTACATACAGCCTTCTTAAAGGTATTTAGTGATGATTTCAAAATAATATGATTTAATCAATATCAAAATGACATAAATTATGATTCTTAGTCACTTCTAAGTAAGATATCACTTCCAAGTAAGATAGTAAGAAAGGACAAAGTAACTATCTTTTTAAGTATCAATAATCACAAATTTATAGTTATACTTCTTCTATGAAATGGTCAAATTCTTTTCAAACATACATATTAACATTTAATTACAAAGGTAAATAAATAATTTCATAACATACAATAAAAGAATTGTTGTACTTGCCTAGAAAAAATATTTTTAAAGTGTCTAGAGTTTATAAAATATATATATTCATCTATGATATTCATAATTTTTAATTTTTTAAGCTATCCCACAAAGAAATAGTCATCACCCTACTTAATCACTCCACTTAAGTGGAGTTTGAGTTTGAATTTTGCTATCCATTGACATAGAAGAAAGTAGAATGATCAACATAAGACCTTGATATGACTAGATGCACATGAATCTTTTAAGTCACACTCATGTGACACGCAATTCCCAATTTGTGCACTTGGCCATATAATTATGCATTTAGCCCATGGGCACAATAAAAATTTGTCTAAAACATTCTTTAAAAAATAGCGATTTTTGTCTTTCTACAATCAATTACATTATTAACAAAAAATTATTTTATTTATTTTTTCTATCTTTATCTTTATCTTTTCTTTTTTCTTTTCTTCCTTGTCTTTTGGCGGCGGAGGAGAAAAAAAAACAAAAATAAATAAAATTTGTTATCTTATTTTGTTTAGGGTTCAAGGTAGCTAAAATCCTATTGGCGGTGGAGGATTTTTTTGCTTTTTCCACGCCGCCGTTAGGGGTTTAGTCACCCTGAAACCAGAATAGAAGAGAAAAATCGAAAAAAAAGTTTTTTTTTCCTCTGCTGCCGTTATGGTTTTAGCCACTTTGAAAACCAAAAAAAAAAATTAATTTTTAAAAAAATTCCCCTCCACCACCAAAAGACAATAAAGACAAGAAAAAAAAGATAAAAGAAAAGACAAAGATGCGAATAAAAAATAAATAAAGGAATTGATTGTTTACAACGTAAGTGATTGTAAAAAAACAAAAATCGTTGTTTTTTAAAGAAATTTTTAGACAAATTTTTTTTAGCCAAGTTTGCTCATGAATAACTGCACTTGGCCAAGTGCAAAAATAGGAAATTTGGGTGTTAAATTGTATAGAACACACCCATCATTAAATTAGCAAGTCGATTGTAATGCAATGTGTGGAATGCAAGTTGTATTTTTTAAAATTGCTCCACTTCATTTTTAAGGTCTTGAAGGTAATATTTTAC
The DNA here is from genome assembly GCA_022496805.1 of Pohlia nutans. Taxonomy (NCBI): domain Eukaryota; kingdom Viridiplantae; phylum Streptophyta; class Bryopsida; order Bryales; family Mniaceae; genus Pohlia; species Pohlia nutans. The sequence goes on from CM040102.1 coordinate 7,788,746, forward strand.
TTATGTTAAATCATGGAATAGTTTCTTTAGCCCTTTTTCAATATGTGTTGGTGTTTTATATGTTTAATATAAGACTCGACTTGCTAAATGTTATGGAGGTTTAGTCAGCATCATGCCAATGTTCTCTACAATTTTTTTATCGAGCACCGACTAGCCAGAGCCTCCACGATCTCGGAGCAGAGTGTGTGCGCGCGAAGATCCAACGAATTCCACAGAGAAGGAGAAGCGGCGAGGCTGCGCCATGCTTTGCAAACCGAGGCCAAACTTGTCTATCCTATGATTCAAGAGCGTGAACAGTCCTAGCACGATGTCGTCCGCGAGCCCCGTCCAATGCGCATTCCCGAAATTTTCATGTCGCTGCGGCAAAATTCGTGAAGTCACGATCCTGGCTTTCTTCTACACGGTTGACTATTGTAGAGGCTCAAGATCTTCCATGACAACATTCCGCCGCCGCGTGCTAGGCATCTCCTCTATTGCAGCTACTGCTGCGACTGCTGTGATCCGCTTTATTGCTGATTCGCGATCCCCTCGCCGGCACGCACAACATCCACATGCTCACATCCACAAACCCTGGAACCCTGAATTGAACTTCTACCATCACCTTCGCCAGGGCTTGCTCATTAAAGTCACTCGGCCGCCATTCCGGGCCATTCCGAAAAACTCTTGCATGATCTTGTGATGGCGAAGAAAGGAGAGTGCGGGACGGGGAAGAGGGGTAAGGGAATGGCTCAAATGCATGGAAGGAAAAAATGCAAGGATAGCGCCTTCAAGGTAATAGTAAGGCAAAAAGCAAGGGCTCCAAACTACTTTTGCGCGGACTTCGCTAGAATCGTAGTGGCGATCACCTCTGCATTCAAGCGACTGCTCAACGAAGCAATGAGAAAAAAGAACGCATGAGGCATCTTTGCAGTCAATTGAAACTCTAAAACAAATCAAACTGCAAGCAGGCCACACAACAACTACCACAGCCTACAAATTTCCATTGATCGTGCCTTGGCCCTTTCCTCTTTGTGCCTCGTCAATTTAATTACTTTTGTAAAATTTAAAGGTGCAAAATGAGCACATAATCATAAAATAGAACAACCATAGAATATCAAAATCATATAGTGTTTTGTATAAAATTTCAATCAGAATCGTTGAACATAAAATAAAACAATAAATTTTCCACACTAACACTCAAGATCACAACTATTACACCAAGTCCGCACAAGCCTATCATGAACATTCTCCATCATTCTATTTTTCAAAATGAAATACCACCTGAAAAACGATGCCTTTTGTTACAACGCTATGTCAAACTTCCCACGCTCGCCGATGGTCTTTGTGCAATGCCACAACTCTGAAGATTTGTACAACATCATATCACCCACCAACGGTCTTGTAAATAATTTCAGTCCTGGCAAATAAAATTGAACCGCGTTCTCATTTGAATCTTGTGTACCTGAAAAAAAAAACACAACACATTTAACATAATAAAAGCACGTATGTACATCACACATAATATGCATCACAAAAATTTTATCAAAAAAAATATGAAACAATTACTTACCAAGATTGCCGAATTAAATGAGAAACTCATACGATACATCATCTGTATCGATATGGATGTTTCAGTAGTAATCCTTTATCACACACACAATAACGAATGGTGTGCTTCCAAGACGCACATTATCATCATCCCCAATGCCTTCTTTTACTAAAACATTTTCCAAATCTTTAAAAGTATTTGAAAATTGAACCATAAAATGATCACACAGCATTGTAACAAGCAGATCAGCACGAAGATAGCACACAATTTTACTATGCCTAAATCTGCAAAACACCACAAGAAACCATAAGAATTTTTTTGATAAAAATAAAACATACAAAATCATATCAAAACATGAAATTTAGAGATCTCACTTCCCGATATCTCCCTAGGCATATCTTAAATCAAAATAACGATCGTAAAATCACGATCCGATCTCTTTAACTTCCGTTTGGTTGGATTTTCTTCGGCCTCCAAAAACATGGCGAGTTCCGTCATCGCGGTCAGAGCGTTGCAACTGAACCTCTTGTTGACAAGGAAAAAATGCAACCCCACCACATGTTTCAACACACAAAGTAAGCGATGCAATTTCTTGAAAGCGTACACTCTCCTCTTCTAATTCAAACTCTGTAGTCCAGTACATCTTAGGCCTAACATTTTGAACCCTCTCCATTACCGTAGGATTCTCAGCACCAGAATACCACAATGTCAGGCCGTTTAAAGAATCGAGATATGTTTTTTTTGAGTTTACGAAATGAACATTTAAAAGGTGTTGCTTCAATTTTCTAGCATTAGCAGAATCTCTTCCAGTCCACACAATGTACAAACATAACACTTCTTTGAAACATCATGACAGAGCCCATGATCTTCATAAAAAACACTCCACATCTCCAACTTCTCCAGTCGGAGATGTGACCTCCCTAAAAAATGCTCATTCAAAGATTTTTTGTTGTTTTGAACAAAACAGTTACATATTTGGTACCAATGCTTGTTTGGATCCCTCATTCCAAATTTTGCACCTTGTCCCTCGTGCTCTTCATGTTTGCCGTGCATCTTAGAACAACGCTTCCTTCCTCCCATGCTATGCAAAAACAACAACTGAATTAAACAGTTATGAAACAACAATACAAAAAAAAACTATACAATAAAAATTAGATTACAGAAACTAAGCCTAAAAAGTAGTAAAGGAAGGAGGTGTTTTAAAGCATTTTGTTGCGATATGAGGATCGTCATACCGCCACGCAGCTGAAGCACCATACTCCCCTAATACTTACAGCATACCACTAAGCATCAACACTGAGTTTCAAAGCATTTTGAAGTAATGTGAGGTTAAGTATCAGAATCATTCAGTCAACGCTCAGCAATGGTGCAACCTATACAATTTTTTACGACCATCATATAAACGTCAGAGCAGGAGAATACGTCTAGACATTAGAACCCATGCATTGAAACCATACAACAACTTTCAGTGTATAATATTGGTCATACATGATTTTGGCAATGGGCCCTCAATAGCGAACCACGGACCTCCAACACCCTGCATGATTAATCTACTATTTCCTAATTAATTAGCAAGCCGCCTCCATCGCTACCTCTCCTAGACACAAGTGATACCACATCGACTTATGTAGGTTATAAAAATCTTTCTAATTCTGTGAAGCAATTCCTAAATTTTAACTTTCATGCGGTAACAGCCTTGTCGTTTGTGATTTAATGATCGTGAACTGGGATGCAAGAGCAAAACCACGTTCACCCTTATCATCTAACAGCTTCTTACAGACATGTTCGACAAGAGTTTATCATAATACAAGAAAAAACTCAACAATGTATGCAAAAGAAAAAGTGACACAGTTGGAAGCACAAAGGAACTCACAAGACGTGACTTATGGTGGTATAGAAACCTCACATGAACAAGCGACGAGGACATTATACAAAGTTCGGCATCAAGAATCTTGCTCACATTTACAGTCGGTAAAATTAATCACCGATGTAGTCAAGATGGAAGAACAAAAGCTCGAAACCCCACCAATTGCTTTAGATCCAAGAAGTGCTGTAGTTTTCTCGTAATGATCAAATCCCTAGAGAAGATCGAGATGAATTTAAAGAACCCCTGCCCACTGGAATTACGAGAATAAGATGAGGAGGCCGGCGTTGAACAGGTTACGTGCTTGAGACAGCCAAAACTATTGTCTTGAGCTAGGTGAGGTGGGGGCCATGCACTCTCCGCCCTGTGCCTTGCAATTATGTTCACAATTCCACTGTTGTTTAGCCTTCTCTTGCGTTACTGAATAAGGAACAGTCAGGAAATGTAAAGTCAGCCATGTTCGAGCAAAGCAGGCTAAGGTGTTGTTTCGACAATTAGAAACCGACATACCTGCATGCATAATGGTCAGTCCACACGATAAACTTTTCAGTCCCATGCGCTGCTTTTGTTCAGATAGAACACAACATACAATTTGCCTCTTACAATTATAACAACCACTTCTACAAATGCCAGAGATATAAAAGGAAAGGGAAATATGCCCCACGATAAAAGGCCCACTACAGACAAATGACTCCTGAATCAACGAAAAAATACAGAAGAACTGATGTCCGAAACAACACCCGAGATCAAGCTCAATCCTAACCTATCATCAATAAATTTTCTTCTCAAATCTTCACTGCTGTCTTCCAAAGCTTACACTGCTTAAGTTAAGCACACTGCTTCACCTGAACACATAGATCACATCTCTCATTACAGTTCGCATACTAGATGGTCTCTAAGGGGAAGCTTGTGATAAATGATACATTAAACTTCTCTACAATTATACATTATCAAATATTAATATGGAATATGGTTCACATGTACTAAACGTCTCCTTTTATCCATAACATTAGAACTACATGAGAACATCATTGGAGCATCATGGGAACTGTGAATGAGAATAAGAGATATAATGCCATCCAAATCCACTGTCCTCAATTTAAATGACAAAACCAGGCCTATACTAAAAGAATTTACTACAATTAAATGTCTGGAATGTAAGCTAAAATTATACAAATGATATATATACTATAATTATGCATTCTTTATCCTAGTCAATATGAGTTTACTCGGTACTAGCAGCTTTGTCGGATAATTTTTTATTTTAAATAGAGCTTTCCAAAGAAATAGCTTAGTGGCCACATTAGCAGCACTTGGAATGATTTTAGGCGCAACTTATTTTCTTGGCTATATAATCGTGTGATTTTTGGGAATTTCAAACCCAAATTCCTCCAAAATTTCTCCGGTTTAAATAGAAGAGAAGTTTTAATATTTTTCCCTTTTATTGTCAGAGTTATTTAGATGGGTGTTTACCCCGAAGTTTTCTTAGAATGAATGCATACTTCCGTAAGTAACTTAGTGCAACATGGAAAATTTGATCAAAAAACATTAAAAAGAGGTTGAAAAAATGTTTGAACATGATTTTTAGCGCTTTTCATAGAGATTTTTCTTATTAACGCAACCATCATTTTGCTTAATTATAGAGTTGTATGTAGTACCTCCAGAAAACATGATCATCACTCCATTTAATTACCCCATTTAAGTGGAGTTTGAGTTTGAAGTTTGCAATTCATTGACTTGCAAGAAACTAGAATGACTAACCCCTAAACGCCCATACAACCATTTTCTGATCGTTGCCCAAATCTAACGAGCTGCTCGGAATCCAAAAGTATTTTTTTGAAAAATAAAAAATATTTTAAAATATTTTAAAATATTTCATCAAGTTTACTTTTCAACCCAATTTGAATTATGTCAATCCAAGTTAAACTCCACTCGGGAGAATTTTTGAAAGTGAATCACCTCAACATTGTCTGAGTGTTACAAAATTTGCTATTTGCGAAAAGTTATGATGTTCCCTCCATCTTTCTTTTTCTTCTTTGAAGTTTACAATACATAACCAAATTTAACCAATCATGCTAAATTTTAAACTCTAAAAGTGAAAAATTAGAATTTATACAAATTTTCATAGGTTAATGCTTTTAAATTCATTAAAAAAATCTAAAGTTACTTTTGGAAGTTTGACCGCATGGATAATTTGTAGAGATGATGCCCTACATTTTGTTTATTGAACCAAACTTCATCAAACATATGGAAGGCACATATTATAACAAATCTATGTTTTGTGCAATATCCCTCGGGCTTTTAGGAGTTAACATAAGACCTTGATACATGACTAGATGCACATGAGTTTCACGAGACACACTAATGTATAGAACACATCCATCATCAAGTCAACAAGTCGATTGCAATGGAATTTGGTGGAATGCAAATTGTACTTGGTGGTTGTAGAAGATGTTTGCGATCTTTCACGGTTGAGGTGGAAGTGCATTTGCAATGTTGAGGTGAATTTCTATGCGTGCTACAAGTTGGTGGATTTGTATGCAGTAGGGCAATTGTGAGAACCTCCAGCTTGAGTGATGATTGGGTAGGGATGACATTAAAATACTTACAATGAAGGTAGCGCTTTGAACAAGAATCTAGTGATTTATGTGTGTGTCAATGATCATCGTTTGACACAATTAAACTTTGTTGCTCTACTTTCAAACCTCGACACTCCTTCAATGGTTTCCATATTTGTCAAAATTTCTTAACTCAAATTTACAGAAGATGACAAAATTGACGAGGTACACCAACAACTACACCTCCACTTTGACAGCCGACCAACAACCCAAAAGAAACATAAACTTTAGTGTCTAATACACCCCATTTTTCTATATCCACACGCCTTGAGATTCGTGTAAAATACAAACCTCTATTCTACTATTAGTGTAGCTGCACAATACTTAGAGGATATCTATAATGGTAGCGGCAATTTTTTCATGATTTATGTGCACCAACTTTCTATGATGGCAACAAGACTTTTGTTGCCACCGCTCATTGCCGACTCCAAAATGTTCAAATCTCAAAGTGCAAACAAGGCCTTAGAAGACTGGTCGCACTAATTGCACCACTTTTACTAATTTCAGATATTTTTTACTTTATTTAATCTATTTATTATTATTTCAACATTTATTTCATGAATTATTTTCCATTGGGCATAAAAAAAAGAATCATTAAATATTGTACTTGAAAACTTGTTAGGAACCTTGGTGTCAAAATAGTTTCTTTTTAAGTAAAAAGAACATTTAGAAATTTTAAATTATTTTTTCAATATCCCAACACAAAAAATTATGGCTTGTTCCTAGTGAGGTTCCTCATACAATATTGAGTAATAAGCATTAAATTTTCCAATAATTTCCAGAACGTCATTGTACTTGGTCATTAGGGTCGACAAATCATGCCAAATAATTAATTTTTTTGAAAAAAATCTTTTCAACATATGCCAAATTCTATTTTCTTTTTCACCATACAAAATAGTTGTATTTTGAATGAAAAAATTCCTAAGATTTGGGATTCTCTTTTTATATATTTTTTTTATTGATGATCCTGACGACCAACTACAATATACTATGTTTGTCCCACTAAAAAATTGTGGTTTTTGACATTTTTTTGGCAATATTTTTCTTATACTTTATGTTTCAAATGTGAATCCTATCCACTTCAAACATGATGGACAATAGAGTTATCCGTAAAGTCCCCCAAAAGTGGATGAGTGGACCATATAGTGACAGTAATCCTCAAAAAAGAACGTGTGTCGAGCACTAAATAAAACCGTGGATGCAAAATTTTAAAGCACCAAAATCGGTGCTAAAAACTTCTCACCCAAGTTTCTATTATTTACCTTCACACATGAAGAAGGTGATTGCTAGCCCCTTTTCTGGCAATAGATTCCAGCTATATATATATACCTAAACCGTCCCCACTCACCCATTCTTTTGATTTCCTAAAACTTCTCTCAATAGTTTTTGTTTCTCCAAATTTTAGTCCCACTCAACCCTTTAGTTTACGAATAACTCTAATAAGAGTGACACAAAAACTACATATTACTATTAAAATTAAACTATTGAAACGGCTTATTTTGGCGAAGAAATCATTAAGTTAGAACACTGGTTTTTTTAGTGGGACATAGAGAATAACAAAACAAAAAAAAAAAAAAAAAAAAAGTTTTTTTGGGTAACAATCCCAAAAATACTTAATTTTATGTCTGAATCTGACCTTGGAGCAAAAGGAAGCTGACACGTCTCCACACCAGTCCTGACACGTCTCCCTCGAATCTACGGATTACGCCTCTCAAATCTACCTTCAGTTCTAAAATCTACTCATCTCAGCCAAATCTTCGCACCACGGGCCTCCTTCTTCTTCAACCACCGCACACAGCACTCGTCATACTCATCGCAGAGCCTTCGTCACAGAGCGTTTCAGTCTCGATTTCGCACCGATTTCCGATCGTAGTTTCTGTGTGTTCAATTTCTCTCGAGATGGGTTTGGACGAGGATTTCGATCAAGCCGCCAAGGACGTGAAGACGCTGACCTCCAAGCCCTCGGACGACGACCTGCTCATCCTGTACGGCTTGTTCAAGGTGGCCACGGTGGGCAAGGTGGACACCGCCAGGCCCGGCTTGTTCGACCTCAAGGGCAAGGCCAAGTGGGACGCGTGGAAGAAGGTGGAGGACAAGTCGCCGGAGGATGCCAAGAAGGACTACATCCTCAAGGTGCAGCAGCTCATGGAGGCTTAAAGAAACCAAACCAAACCCTAGGGTTTCGTGAGCAGTAGCATCATCATTGTGTTGTTTATAAATCCGCCAGTTGATTGACGACGGCTGGCTCATTGATGTATATCATGTGGAGAATTTTCTTCTTGTGAAAGTTGAACCTCGCTCTTCATGTTTTGTTCGTGCATTCTTTTCTTTCGCTTTCCTGCTGCGCACGTGAATGCGAGCTTTGGTAGTATCGATCTGAATGTTTGTAAGCCTTCGTTACATACCTGGACTTGAAGTATGTCTTTTCTCACAGTTTCAAAATTAGAACTAGGAACCTCTGTGAAAGACAGGGCTTCTTTTTTGGTTTTTGAAACATCAGTGCTGTTGTGGCAACTTTGTGATGTTTTTGGCTACATTGGTCTGAGTTTAGTTAGATTTGTGTCATACTATGACAATCTAAAATGCATTTGAATGGCGACAATTGTATTAGTAAGAAGCAATTAAGGAATACATGATCAAAACTTCTGAGTTTTTCTTGAAGTCTTTTATCGTTTAGGGTTTGGAGTCTAGTTTGCGAATCAGATTCAGATTAGTAGCGATCACGCAAGATCTGGCAGAGATCGTTGTGTGCTCTGACAGTCTAGTTTATGCAGAGGATCTGTTCAGCTGAACTGTAACTGCGAGTGTAGCATATTCTTTTCATTTTTCTTGGATGTCACGCTACAGTTGGCTTGTGAAGAAATTGACAACGGATAATACGGTGATAATAAATGCGTGGATCGGTGGATGGAAACCACTCAACCCGGATGCATTGAAAAGTAGGTAACTTAATGGTGGAAAATCTACTGGAGAGTAGGTCCCAGTGGGCTGACAACTTTTAGTATGTCCCAATGAGCGTCAGACACATGCTGTGACGTGTCAATGCCTTGTTGTTTCCTGTACTGACCAGATACAGTCAGTGGTCTCAGAACCACTTTATGAAATTTAGCACAGGATGCTACCTCCCACATAAATGGTAGATACTTTGGCTACCTTGTGAATGTACTACTCACGATACCTCTATAATATCCGGCAATACCCTTGATATACTAAGGTGATACCAAGGCGATACCATGGTGATATTCGTGGATATCACCTCATGAAGTTGCTACATGTTTATATCATGATGAGCATTCTCGCTACATTTTTATAAAACAAATCTTTTTTTCTCTTTGTATGTTTAGCAGCTCCATTTTTTTGGTAGAAATCCAGCTAATATTAGCCAGTTTTGAGATTGTTGGATACAGTGCAGGCGTTTTTGTCTTGCATTGCAGCCAAATTTGTGGCCACTCCAGTGATTTATGCCACTTACAGCCTCAGTTTTATTGAAATTTTGGGAAACGTAAATTGAGTGAGTAGTGAAGTTCATTAATTAGAAAAAAAATAAAATAGAGCATGCGTCATATGAATCGGTGGTGGATTCGGGGACATCACAGGCTTGGCTCTATTGTAGATTGAGTGAGGTTCATTAAATAGCAAAAAAATAGAGCATGCGCCGGATGAATCGGTGGTGGATTCAGGGACATCACAGGTGGAGTAAAAGCTTGGGGCTCCCTAAATTATCTAAAATTGATTGGATCAAGAAAACTGAGGATCTAAAGTTTTTGGGCACTTTTTTGGAGCCTTGAAACTTCACACCTCTAGTTTTTTATTGGGTTCTCAACCATAGTTTTCACAAACTTTGGTCCAATCACCTCTCTTTTACAAACTTTGCGGATAACTCCACCCCTCTTTTACAGACTTTGCAGATAACTCTATTGTTTCATTTGTTTTAAAAACTCTTGGGAATGAGTTTGTGGATGTGCTAACTTATCTGCTCTAACTTATCTGCTCGTGTTCAACTGACCAGATAAGTTAGAGTGCAGGAGTTTTTTTGTCTCAGTTTGTGACCACCTGCTGAAGCTTATTGTTTCCTTCGTTTTAAAAGCTCACAGAAGGAGTTTGTGGATGCTCAAGTGACCATCTTGTTCGTACAGGTACTGTGAGTCATTTTTTCTTCCTTATCGTTGCCACCGACCTCAATCATCACTCGTTCATACCAACAAACAGATGGGCAAAATATCATGGTGCTCAAATGGTGGCCAAATATCATGGTGCAATTTGAGCACCGACAGGTCAACTTTTCAGCTACATTTTCCACGTGAAGTGTACCATTGTACTATGCCACTGTGGGCGTTGTTGTTGTTTTCATGTGTGAAGGTACACTGGTCCTCTATAAGTAATATGTATGATGTAACTTTCATATTGTCTGTTTGAAAGTACTATGTTACCGAGACAATTGATCCTTATGGGACACCTCACCATCATGTGTCTCCTGTTATCAAACAAGTCCATAAGTACTGGTTATGAAACCTTGATTATGCCAAATCACCTCCAAAATCGACAACATATTTAACTGTCATGTCACATCACCACGAACTCCCAAAGTCGGAATTTAGGATCACGATTATGTATTAGATAACTGACGAGCCGTGGTAGCGGCGAGTAGCTTATCATACATAACTAGTTGTTCACTTTTCAATCATAACCCTTGATCTTTATGATCCAAGGGCGTAGGATGCAAGTTGAAAGGAGAGAAGGTTTTGAGTTGCAACTTGTGATGGCGATGGTGACTGGTTGCCAATGGGATGGAGTCACGTTAGGGTTGAAAAGTCAACAACAGGGTTATGGACTAGATTATGATTATGGACAAGGATTACAATTATGAACTGGGATTATGATTATGGACAAGGATTACGTTTATGGACTAGGATTATGATTATGGACTAATCTTCTTGTGACTTTTAAACATTGTTGAACATCCATATTTGTACTATTTTTTTGATAAAAGTGATCACATTGCAAATGAAAACTTGTTCCCACTCTCATAGCCAATCGTCACCACAATTGCGGGATTTGGATTACCCCAAAAGGACCAAGGATTCAATGCTTTAAAATGACAAATTCAATTGATCATATTGGGAAAAATATAATTAAGATGAGATTGAATTTATATCATTGGAATCAATGGCAGACGAACATTGGTAAAAGAATAGAGAAATAGTTGAACCGAAAAAAAGTCCACATAGAACGTGATTAAAACAACTAAAACAAATATGAAGCTCAATTTTGACTTCTTGGTCCTTTAAAGTTTAATTCCACTCAATAAAGAGCCTACCCTCTAAAACGAGAATGTGGTTTTTGTAGTGCTATCAATGTCTTATACGCTTTGACGTAGGACATTGGACAAACAAGTTGGCTTCAAAAATGAGTTCTCTCACTCTCTTTGATTTTATTATATTCTTTCCTAATGAGATATGATGAAGACTACTACCCTACGTTAAGGTTCAGTGTTGTAAATGATGAAGAAAGATTTGAAGCATGTTCAAATTTTGATAAATTTCTAAACCAATATCCAAAAAAGAATAAAAAATTATTTGAACATCTTTAGTTCTTTGTAAAATCCGAAATGTCATAATTAGCATATTTTCCAAGATTTAAAAAATTAAGAAATGGCATTTCATAAAGTGCCATTTGTTAATATTGGCATTTCCAAAATTATATTATTTCGACACTTGGGTGACGAAATTGACCTTAAAGTACTTCAGTAAAAAAGATTCTCACATTGAATGAAATATTATTTCACTATACCTTTCTTCCAACTAACCATCAACATAGAACCATCATTTATTGAACTTCAAGATATGTTGTCCTACTTTAGAAATAAAAAAACAAGGGGTTGTGATGCGTGATAGCAATAATCTCAATTATCTCTTATAATCAAGATCGCACGTTCCAATATGTGATAGAGAAGTCAAAGTGTGTCAAATGAATATTTCTTTGCTTTGATTTTTTAAATTTCTAATTTTAGGTTCATCCCATCAACCAAATTGAAGAAAAACCAAAAATGGTCTCGTAAGCACTTTTAGATGACCTACTTTAAAACAATGATGTTTTTTTTTGCTAATTTTATCAATTAAAGTACATTACATTTTATAACAATAGGACTCAGCACCAGCTACTACTTCGTTTGATTTTTACTCATGCAGTAATTTTCCTCGGAACTATTCTATGAGGGAATTTAGTAGGAGTTAAACAAATAAGACAAACTTAAGATGTAAAAACAAAGAGCATTGGAGAGAATCTTGGAAATTTTTGTAGGAATAGAAAGTCTAAGGATTAACAATGTTATGAATAAATTACATACTTTGGTGAATTTGGTGTACACTATTAATAATGTATATATATATATATATATATATATATATATATATATATATATATATATATATATATATATATATATATATATATATATATATATATAAAATAAAAGGAAACATATCATAATAGAGCAATGGGAATCAACACCCTTTTGCAATGAAACCGCAATCAAGTTACAATTAGAAACTAAGTTTACGTGACAATGACACAGTAGTTCCAAAACTCATAGGAATACAAGTGACATTCCTTCAATATCTAGAAAAGTGAATCTAAATGAAGAGTCTCTTTTGATCCAGTTTTCAAAAGATGCTTCATTGCACTTCTCCATTATGCTATGAAGTTGTGAATAATTGCTTGTCATTTCAACCCCTAAAAGACCTAAGACCCCATAGTTTTTTCCCCAATTTTGAGTAGGTCTTATGTAGATTTCTTTTTGTTCAAATTTGTTTGTGTTTTTTACCAACACATGCAATGTTCTTCACTCGTACCATAAATATGAAATTTGGTCCCATCTAAATTATATTTTTCATAATACAGTACGTGGAAGGTAGGGTCGGCACTTTCATGTCGAATAATTAATAAAAGTTGAAACAGTGAAGGTCCGCACTTTCGAAAGTAATTATCATGAAATCGGCTATTAATAGCTAACATAAATTTTTTTCCGGCTGCTAAACATTTTATTTTATTTTTTGTCTATGATTTTTGTTGAGTGTTATGTTTTCATCCAGTTTTAAGTGTTATTTTATTTCGGCTTTTTGTTGACTTTATTTTTGTTGATTTTGACAAAATACTTAATAAATTTATTTATTTATTCGGTTGAGACAATAGAGTTAACCGAAAAGTCAGCTCAAAGAGGAAAGTTTTAGCAAATTCCTCTTGAACTCCTCTTGAACTCATATTGAAATATAAATAGACCGAAAACTAGTTCAAGGTGAGTTGGGAGACAATCTAAAGCAAGCTACTGTCATTATTCTCCACACCTCGCAATGACTTCCACACCTCCTACCAAAGCTCCAAGCCCATGGCCCACAAGGGGACAAGTTATGACACGACACTATTCAACCCAAACATAGCTCAAGGGAGCTCAAAAGAGCGCTTGAAAGAAGGTTGAGAAGGCATGTTCCATGGCCTTCTTTTCGGTTAACTCTAATGGCACTGAATTCCTGGCTCATACGACACAAGAGGAGCATGTGTGAATGGGAAGCATTCAAGCGAGCGCTTGCTTGCTTGCAGAAATCGTGGAGCCATGCACAAGACCCATTATATCACATTCACAGGACCCCACACAGATTGCCAGTGTTGCCGTCGATTCACGGACTCGGACGGCGATGGCGCCCCAACGTGTCTTGCTGCTGCCAATTCCACTCTTGTCACATAAGATTTCTTAATTCTTTCTTCTCTCTTTACATGCAACACTGAACTGATCGGTACCGCAATCTAGGGTTCCTGCTACCTCCATCGACTTGGACAATCGCTCCGTATAATTCTGACCAAATTTTCTCGAACAATTTGAGGTATGCCTTCTCCTTTACGATCCATTGAATATGTATCGTAGAATTAGGATTTGTTGGAAATGACGCCCCTGTTTGTAGGTTTCTCGCTCAAGTGATGGATCTGGTAGCACAAAAATCTTTGGATATTTGTTTCTCGATCCTGCTCTGTTTTAACCCTAAACAATCAAGAAACACAACCTCGTTGTTGAGTACGTCATACGAGGACGGTTTGATTTACTGACTCACTGATCAATAAATTTTGGCTCCATCGGCATTCTACTAGGGTTATCCTCACCCTATGCATGAAACCTTACTTAGTTTTAGTTTCTTATTGACTCATATTAACACTTACTCCCTCCGTCCCAAAGTTATTGTCATGTTTGAAAGTCATGTTTGAAAGTGCTTTTTTAAGTAGGTCAAAAAAATACTTCCTTGTGGCTAATTTTATTTAGGTTGCAATGAACACGTGCAATGTTCTTCAATCATTCTAGTGACATAATTTGAAACCTTTTTTAATCATGTTTCTTACAATATGATCAATGAAATTGGCTCAAAGGAATACCAAACCAATTTGTATGACAATAACTTTGGGACGGAGGGAGTACTTCATTTTAGTTTCTGATTGATTCATATTCAAACTTACCTCATTTTAGTTTCTTATTGACTCATATTCACACTTCATTTTTCAAACTTACCTCATTTTAGTTTCTTATTGATTCATGTTCAAACTGTGATGGTGGAAATCCTGAAACGATAACTCTATAATTTTCACATCGGAATCGGTTGTTTGATAGCGTAGGAATTTAATTCTCGGTGCTGTAGGGAAGAGAAGATGTCTCCGGGAGCGGTGGTACAAGGATTGAGTGCTCTAGCAGGCGCATGGGTCATCAAATCTCTCATAGACGCCGAACAGGAGAACAGTAAGCCATGGATCAACGCGTGCCCGACGTGCAACGGCGCTCGCCGCGTGCCGTGCATGTGCACGCGATGGTCCGACCACGACGTGGGGTGCAACACCTGCAACAACTCCGGCATGATGCGCTGCAAATCCTGTGGCGGCACTGGCACCGGCAGGCCCCTTCCTGCGCAAATCCGAGCTCAAAACCCTAAACCCTAAAAACCACCATGTATTCGAGGTTTGCAGAGTTCTTCACTTGCAGATTGAGAGTTGAAGCCAAGCTATGTATTGCGGTAGTTTCAGGTTTCTTTTCCTTTGTATATATAAATTCTTTTCTTCTGCTTTGGACATTGTATTCATTTTTTCTCCATGTATATGTAACGTATTGGTAGGATAGAATTTTCTTTACAGAAATCAAAATGAGGAGGTTTTGCAGCCACAATATTTCTAGTGTGTAAGTGACGGTATCTTAAGTTTTCAAGTCTGGTTCAGTATACAAATGATTTTGATTGAGGGAACAGGAAGTTTCTGTTTTTCATTTCCTTGCATATTATTGTCTATTTTTCTGCTGAGATTTTTTTCTTCTGCTTTGGACATTGTATTCATTTTTTCTCCATGTATATGTAACGTATTGGTAGGATAGCATTTTATTTACAGAAATCAAAATGAGGAGGAACTCGCTGGTTTTGCAGCCACAATATTTCTAGTATGTAAATGACGGTATCTTTAGTTTTCCAAGTATGGTTCAGTATACAAATGATTTTGATTGAGTGAACAGGAAGTTTCCGCTGTTTTTCATTTCCTTGTATATTTTTGTCTTTTTTTCTGCTGAGATCTCATGCCTTTGAATGTTGTATTCATGATTTTTTCCATGTAATATATTGGTAGGATCAGGTGTGTATCTCACTTGTCAATTAGAACTTGTTATATACTATTCCCACTGTCCCACTGAAAGTCCATGATAGTGCTGAAACCCATGGATTAAGCGTGCTTAATTCCATGATAACAGAGGGAGTATGTTGACTATGATGCAAATTCATGAATTGAGTATAGAGGGAGTATTTTGACGGTTAGAAAGTGTATACATGATCAAAATCCATGTCAATGATCCATTATCAGCATGATCAAAATCCATGGATTAAGTTGCCTGCATTGTTTGCAATGCCTTGAAGCACTTATCAAGCATGTGCAAACCTTTACCTTTATAAAATCCACAATAATTATGTGTGAGTCCGTTCTTGACATGAAAGATTGCAACGGAGAGGTGTTGACATAGGTCATTGCTAAACCTTTTCACTTTCATTTTTGAAAATTTAAACCAAATTCCATTTGACTTTGAAGTCACACACCCATAACATTCACTAGTCTTCAAGAGGGGTGCCTTTTTGTTTCATCCACCTTAATTTATAGAGTGAGCAGTGATTTGTATTTGAATGGACTATTGAATCAAATAAATAATTATAGAACACTGTTGAATTGTGATTGAGGAGTGCTTTGAGTTCCTGTGCACCATGGTTGATTGCTCTTGCTTAATGCCACATGTCCCCATAGCTACTAATATGATGAGGAATATTCCACATCATTTCATTTGGGGGTTGAAATGATGAGGGATATTCCACATCAATATGACAGGGAAAGGCAACAGTAACAAATGCTACTGAATGTTATGCCCTCCAAATTTTCATTTTTGAGTGTGCATTACACGGTTCAAAAATATACTATAATCTTCCAATCCAACATTCCGATCTTACAAAGGTTTAACTAGCACTTGTTTGATTAAGTTGTGCTTACATTTATACATTTCCATACTATTAATATCATTCACAATTTGCACAGAGAGTTTTAAAAAAACAATCACCAAAAAACTCTTGTTCTTCTAGAACCACTTTGGGCACTAAAAGATTAATTGTCGACAATGAATAAATACAATTGGAAATCTTGATTTTATTTTGGGACAAAATTTCAACCAATATCACAATCTTTATGTGGGACGGAGGGAATACAAGACTACTCTAGTGTAAGGTGGAATGCTCCATAAATAATTACCCCCTTCCACTAATCATGCAGGTTCTTTTAACGACCACTTCAAGAAACCTAAAATCAACCACTTTAAGGCCTTTGATGAGCTTGTGGAACAAACTGGAGTTTCTAGCCCTTTGATGAGCTTGCATCCATATAATGGACTACAAATAGATTGTAATCTTTTTCTTAACTATTTTATGTACATTTTTTCATCCATCCAAATTTCTCTTGCATTTTGTGCTAGTTGACTAATAACATAGTTAATTGCATGAACTTTTCTTTTACTTTGGGAAAATAACTTAAACTACAGAACTATCTATATATTTACTCTTATCTTGGACTTATCTTGGACTTATCTTGGATTTATCTTAACCCCTAAGCGTCCTCAGCCCTCCTCGCATGCCAGTTTTGACAGTTTTTGGTGAAAATTTCAAAACAACTTCTGCCTCAATTCTCGTTCTTTTTTTACATTTCAACCGTAAGATATGGAAGGAAATGAATTTGGCCGCATGTGGCATTTGAAAAAACTGAGTTTTGTGCAACGGATACCGATTGACCAGGGGATTTTGGCATTGACTGTAAGCGGGCAGTGGTGCTTTTTCGAGCTATAATGCAAAATTTGACCTCCTAGTGATCTCCAAAAATTCCCAAAAAAATTGAACATGAAGTACATGACATGAAGCAAATATTTCCACACTCAGATTCAAAATTGGATCATTGTCTTTGAAGTTACGATCCTTGCAATGTGACTTACAAGAATGTCAAGCTTTCTGTAAGCTTCCCAAAACCTGCCCGGACTGGATGAACACCCTCCTTCTACTAGAGTTGGTTGTTGAACTGCCATTATCATCTGCTGCCCAAGAGAGGATAAGCCTTGGTGTATGAGCCGGGCGTCCCATTTTTTCATCAGAAATGGAAGCTTACAAGCTTTGAATTGATGTGAAAAATTGAAATGAAGTTATTCTTTTGATATTTTGGTCAATTTCGAACCCTACCTTACTATAGTTTTTTCAATTAAAAAATCACCCCCAAAAAATTCTCAACGAATGTACAATCATGCCTCCATTCTGTACATCAGACCAAAAACGCCTACTTGGGCAGTTAGGGGTTAAAATTGGAAAAATGTGACAGAAAATGAAAAGGAGACTATTTCTTACTATTATATAGATAATTATTGCATGTCTAGGAAGACGCTTGCACTCGACCCTCCCTCGTCTCTATGGACTTGCTTGTACAGTACCCGGAAGAAATGTTACGTAACTTTTACTTAACTCCTAAAGGACTATGCTCATTCCTAAAACTTTATCACTTTCTTGTGATGCTTTCAAAAAGGTAATTGTATCTCTTGATTGGTATTCATGTAGAAAACTTCACCGTTGAAGCTCAAAGAGGACTTAGTCATGAGACTGTACATCAATTTTCAAAACAATCTACTGTATATATTACATGATTATAAGGTTTGATCATAAGTTGATTTTTGAAAGTTTAGAACAAAACCTACAAGTCATTCATTGCAAACTTTCTCATAAATTTAAAAACCATGATTAGCGTTTGAAAGTTTAGGAGCATACAAAGATGTATTATATGTAGGTGCTCTCAAAAAATAGTATTCTAAAACTAAATACAACAACAATGATTGATACTCAAAGATTTATGTTTGAATGAAGTGACTTGTTGGTGACTCGTTGAGCCGGTGTTTGTAATCGTTATTAATTTTTACATTGCAAAAATGTTTTAAAGAATTAAAATATATATTTGGAATATTCCAAATATTCCAAATTAATATAAAATATGTAGAAAAGATTCCAATTATTTTGAAAATATTCTATTTAAAATATATTTAAACATTTTCCGTAATTATTATATAATATTAATGATGCAGTAATGACAAATATTTTACATATTGTAAACTTTTTTTTTTACAAACGTGACGTCCAAGTTTGAAAACGCCCTTCAAGTCATCAACCGCCCTAACTACCATGTCCCAAGTTCACCTACATTGACGTTTTAGTTTTTTCCCGATGAATCAATCAACGTAATTGCAAATCTTGAAGGATTTTTGTGTTCTTGTAACAAACATTTTCAATTCTTTAGTTAACATTGAGTCAAAATTATGAAATCCAAACAAGTTATTAAAGTAATGAAATTATTCGTGGACACCTAGTCCTTTAGGGGTTAACTCTAGTTCTACTAAATAACAAATAGTGAACTTCAAGTGACCACTAGGAGTGCAAACCTGTCGTTTTTCATTCCTCACTTTGTGGGTACAGTGAATAGTTCCAGAATATTATACTTATATTTCTGTCTTCTTGTGACCAAAACTACTCACCAACATTGACACAACCCATTGACGCGGTTTCATTTCTTTTAAGTGAAAAGCGACACATTTCCTACTAAGGTCGAGCCACCTAAAACCGACCAGGTACCTAATGCCGATAATTTCTACATATGGCTTTCATTTTAGAACGCACATCTAGGTAGACCATAGATGGCTTATAGTTTTGGTCAACAAACAATAAAGGCTCTATGACATATTTAGATTTGCGTTCTAAAATGAAAGCCATGTGTAGAAATTATCGGCATTAGGTACCTGGTCGGTTTTAGGTGGCTCGACCTTAGTGGTAAGATGGTGCTCACGGAGCTGGACGGCCGCATCTCGGGAGCCCTTGAACGGATGAGCAATGCCACTGTTGTTGATGAGAAGGCGCTCACAGAGTGTCTGAATGACATTTCGAGGGCGCTCATGTCGGCCGATGTGCAACTCACGATGATCCGCACCATGCTAGACAACATCAGAAAGACTGTGAACTTCAATGAGCTTGCTGCTGGTCACAACAAGCGAAAAATTATTCAACAGGTGCGTATATATAAGGGGATGCATGCTTTTTTGGAAATTTATATCGAACCTTTGTTTTGCGAGAAGCAGTGAAAATTTCCCTGACTACTAGAGTTATTTGTAAAGTCCCTCAAAACCTGAGTTTTTGACATGTAATTTGGAAAGGAAAGGATCGGCATGATCTCAATGAAGACCCAAAATAGAACACTCGATAGATTGAAATTTGTATTCCTAAAAATTTGAAGGGAGGGAGAAGAATTGGGTAGTGGGGTGGGAAAGTGAGGAGTGGTGTCAGATTGATGACGACCAGCTTTGGTACCAACTCTGGTCCATAAAAGAAGGACAAAAGACCGGATGCCTATACAAATAACTCTACTGTTTTGAATTCAGAGAACGTACTGCAGGCTGTTTTTGGTGAGCTCTGCAACTTGCTTGATCCTGGGAAGCCAGCATTTGTGCCAAAGAAAGGAATGCCTAGCATTATCATGTTCGTCGGTCTGCAAGGTGAGCACATGTGGAACTATATATGCCCTCCATATGTATGCTTTACTCCCTCCGTCCCAAAGTTATTTTCATGTTTGAAAGTGCTTTTTTAAGTAGGTAAAAAAAATACTTCCTTGTGGCTAATTTTATTTAGGTTGCAATGAACACATGCAATGTTCTTCAATCATTCTAGTGACATAATTTGGAACCTTTTTCAATCATGTTTCTTACAATATGACCTACTTAAAAAAGCACTTTCAAACATGACTTTCAAACATGACAATAACTTTGGGACGGAGGGAGTAACATTTGTCATTATCGATCTGTATGTAGTTGAAGCTTGGGAGTTGAATTGCATGCTCATTATATATATGACCAATCTTGACTTGTAGGTTCTGGAAAGACTACTACGTGTGCCAAATATGCACGCAACTATCAGAAGAAGGGATGGAAGCCGGCCCTGGTATGCGCTGATACGTTTCGTGCTGGTGCGTTTGATCAACTCAAGCAGAATGCGAGGAAGGCTAATATTCCTTTCTATGGCAGGTAAGTCGCAATGTTATTAATACTCGTTTTGAACTATCATGTTTTCAGCAGTTTGTGTATGACAAACATTAGTCTTTGAAGGAGTTGGAAGCTTTACGATGATTTCGTGAACGTGTTTCTACCAATCAAATCTGCAAGATACTTTCTTTTTTTGATTGGATATTCCACAAGGAGTTTTCGAGACATTAGCCCCAGGGGCTAATGTTGCGGGAGGGGCTAAAGTGTGCCCCGTTAGCCCCGTAATTTAGCTGTTAGCCCCGGTAATGGGATCATTTTGGGGGCTAAAGTCCAAAGTACAACAAAAATCCGGGATTTTCCACTGCGTGTGTCGGGGGGGCTAATCATGGGACTAACTCACAGTGCTTTAGCCCCGACTAATGTCTCGAAAACTTCCTGTGTTCCTTGAAGCTTCTTCTATGATTTATTGCAATTTTTGTAGATATGGAAGTGGCCACTGTTGACAAATTGGGCACATACGGCTTGATTTGCTAAGTTATTCTAGAGAATCATAGCTGCTCCTTTTGTTGTTTACCATCCATCAGTAGCACTAAATGGTGAAGAGCCTGGGAATGTCACTAATTGTATCGTCGTGGCCTTTTTCTGCAGCTACACGGAGACGGACCCGGTGAAGATTGCACAGGAGGGAGTTGAGAGGTTTAAGAAAGAGAAATTTGATTAGATACAAGTGGACGACACAAGCAGGAAGCATCTTTGTTTGAGGAGATGCGTCAACTTGCTGAAGTCACGGTTAGTGTTGTCGGTCTATTAATTTTTACACCCTACGTATTATATTTGGGGTTGATATATAGCGTTGCGTATTCATGACCTAAGAGCATGCCCAGCAGTTCCAGAGAAAAAACTGTCCGCCAAGCATCAATTTGAAGGCCATTTTTAATATGGAGGAATGTAATACATGAAGTACCCAAGCAGCATTCCTGGAGCGAGCACCAAGGCAACTTATAAAATGAAGATTTTATATAAAGTTACTTGATGACCTTAAAGCACGGGCCGGTGAATAGTCTCCAAGCTCTTTATTTAATTGTTGATTGAGCATCTTTGCTTGCTTGGTGTGAGAAATTTGCTTGCGCCAAAGCTTCTCTGGATGGCGGGGAAACCTCAAACTTTGGCTCCAAAAACTATAATTTAGCGTTAGTAGGTAGTTGCTGGGCCAAACTTCGAAGCAAGTGGAAATGATTACACCAAGTCTTGACGTTGGTCCCTCCAAAACACCTGCTGCTCTAAGCGCACAAAGTTACTACTTCATCTGAAAGATGAAGCATCTGTCTCCAGGTTCACACATTATTAGGCTACTTTAGACAAGGAACTGTACATATGCTCATTTTGGATGAGGTTGATCAAGTACTTTGGTGCGTGAGTGCAGAGTCCAGATCTTGTGATATTTGTGATGGACAGCAGTATTGGCCAGGCAGCTTTTGATCAAGCCAAGGCCTTCAAGGACAGTGTTGTTGTTGGAGCGGTTATTGTGACCAAGATGGACGGGCATGCGAAGGGAGGAGGTGCTCTCAGCGCGTAATTAAATTCACTCTGGATGCCACCATCCTTAATTAATTTCTGTCGATTCTTGTGTTTGTTTGACATCAAGGAGTTTATTAATCATGGCATCTAATCACTGCATGCAGAGTGGCTGCAACCAAGAGTCCAATCATCTTCATCGGTACAGGGGAGCACATGGATAAGTTTGAGGCCTTCGAAACCAGGTCGTTTGTGAGTCGACTATTAGGTGAGTGTTGCAAAAACCATTAATTGTGGGTGCATTTTCCTAAAAATAATCAAGCTGAACACTTGTAACTTTTTCTTAGGTTGCTTGTATTGATCTCAACTGTCAGGTATGGGTGACTGGTCGGGATTAATGAACAAGATCAAGGAGGGAGTACCAATGGATCAGCAATTATCAGAGGGCAAGTTCACTTTGCGCACCATGTATGAACAATATCAAAGCATACGGAACTGGGGTCCTATCAGTCAGGTAACTGTCTACTAGCCACCCTGCACTCTTGTTATGACCTCATGCAAACATCATGATTATTCATTGGTCACTAATTAGAGTTAACAGAAAAGTCATCTAAAAAAGGAAAGTTTTAGCAAAGTCCTCTTGAACCTCTTGAACTCATATTGAAATATAAATAGACCGAAAACTAGTTCATGATGAGTTGGGAGACAATCTAAAGCAAGCCACTGTCATTATTCTCCACAACTCGCAATGACTCCCACACCTTCTACCAAACCTCTAAGCCCATGGTTCACAAGGGGACAATTTATGACACGACAATATTCAACCCAAGTATAGCTCAAAAGAGGTTAGAAGTAGAGCAAAAAGGGAGGTTAGATGGGCTTCTTTTCGGTTAACTCTATTGTGTGTGTTATGAAATTTGGCAGGTGATGCCCATGATTCCAGGTGGGAGCGAAGTCGACTCGACGACCAAAAGCAGTGGGGAAGAAAGTCAGGCAAAGAGGAAGAAGATGATGGTGATGATGGATTCCATGACTCGTGCAGGTTTGGTCTCGTGCTCTCAGAATTACTTACAACCCCATATTCATTAAATTGGCCAATCTTGATTATATTGGCCGCTCAAATAGTGTGATTTCAGTTCATTTACTCTCTTTATTTGAATAGTGTGGCGGCCAATATAAATAAAATTGGCCAATTTAATGAATATGGGGCTTTACGTATCTGCTTGAGAACCTGAATTGAATGTGTTACAGAGACGTCAATCCCATGAACTGCCAGTAGCACTGGTAGCAGATTTGTCGTTTCTCATTCCCCACTTTGTGGAAACAGTGAACAGTGACAAAATATTGTGCCTATATTTCTATCTTCTTGTGACCAAAACCACTCACCAGCACTAATACAACCCATGTGCATGGCGCCGTTTCATTTCTTTTTCATTTATAGTAAGTGAAAAATGACACATTTCCTCCTAGTGTAGGTAAGCTAAGTTTAATTTGTATGCATGTTGCAGAGCTCGATAGCACAGGTCCAAAGTTGTTCCATGACTCGCGCATTAAGCAGATTGCGAGGGGTTCGGGGCAAATGGAGAGCGCTGTGAGAGAGATGTTGGAGGAATTTAAGTGGTGGGCAAAGATGTGGGGTAAGATGAAGGGACTTAAAAAAAATCCCAAGAAGGGTGATATGAGCGCCATGTCGCGGAACATGAATGCACAACACCTGAGTAAAGTGCTTCCACCGCAGATGCTGAAACAGATAGGAGGTATTGGAGGGTCCAAGTAAGGATTTCCCGCCAGGCATGTCTGGACACTAGTAGGAAATGTGTCGTTTTTCACTTACTAAAAATGAAAAAGGAATGAAACCACGCCAAGCACATGGGTTGTGTCATTGCTGGTGAGTGGTTTTGGTCACAAGAAGACAAGATTATAAACATAATATTCAGCCACTATTCATTGTTTCCACAAAGTGGGGAATGGAAAAGGACAGGTCTGCTACTAGTGGGAGGCGGTGATGGGATGGACATGAAATAGTTGAAGCTCGTCAAAGTGTAGTGTGGGTATATTCTTACGAGTTAGTCAGTGAAGCTTTGAGCGAGGAATGTCTTTTGTGTCTTCACTATGACTTTCATGTAGGCTTTTTACGTTATACCAAGTTGATTCAAGTGGTGGCCTCCGGCATTATATCTCTGTCTCTTCTCTTCTCTATATCTATGATCGTGTAGATTCAATCATCTTCACATTGACATTTACAACTTTGTTTTTTGCAACTTTGTTTTTGTTATTCATCAAACATTTTATAACACATCTTCAAAATCAATGTTGGATCAAGACGTTAAAGGACTAGGATGCAATGCATGGTATTTTTTGTGTTAAAAGTACCATAAGCTACATATCAAGAGTAGAATATGACTATCTTTTCACTTTCAAAATCTATCAACCAAAATAGTGTCAAGTCAATTTTCAAAATTTTCCAAGCATGTTAAAAGAGCAGTTTAAGGGTATTCTACTTTACATCCACATCACAACACCCTACATGAGGATTGGATTTACACAACATGATGTAAAAATTGGATTTCCCCATCAAATTTAAAATGTCCACACCACCTCTACCCAATCACAAGATGACATGTGGCACTCTTGAAAAATTATTAAATTTGTCAAAACTAATCACAACATAAGGTAAAAATTTAACCCTTAAAGGTTCTTCCAAGCCCCTTCGGCTTGATTTCCAAAGAATCTTATTTTTAGCAGAAGCACTACTCAACTCCTTCAAACATAGATCATTGGATGCACAACAAGGTGAGACATATGATGTGTTTAGAGCAAGCTCTATAGCTCCAGACCAAATATGTTCACCAAACATTAATTTGAAGGTCATTTTTAACTTAAAGGAATGTTAAACTTGAAGTTTCCCAACAACACTCCTTGTGCGAACATCAATGTAACTTATTAAAAGAAGATTTTATGAAAAAAACTTGATGGCTTTAAAACGTGGGCCGGTGTATAGTCTTCAAGCTCATTTTCTGATTATTGATTGAGCAAAGATGCTTGTTTGGTGTGAATAATTTGCTTGCACTACAGCTTTTGTATATGGCAAAGAAAACTTTAACTATTTTTTGGCGTTACTTAGTGGATAGTTGTTGGGCCCGACTTCAAATCAACTCGAGCTAACTACACCAAATCTTGGTGTGGGTCCCTCAAAAACACATGTTGTTGGACATGTTAACCCTTTAGTGCCTAGGTAACCATTAAGTGGTCACTAGATCACTAGAAAATGAAATGCTGGAAAATCTGTGAACCATCTCAGTCCGATGTTTCAAGTTCAAATGTGCAACTTTTGATTTTGCAAATGATGCAAAAAGAAAATTTGAAATCCGACTTTCTTAGCTATCCAAATACCTATGTACAAAACACCAAAATATTGTAAATACATCAAAATACAGAAAATACTTACAAATACATCACATGTACTGTACTATGTGGTATTTCATGTGTTTGGAAGTTTGTTTTGTTGTATTTTTTTTGGGATTGTGTTTTCTTGTTCATGTTCCATCAATGTATGTATTCCGATCTTGATCAATGTATGAACTCCTTTCTTATTTAACGTATAAATTTTGTCCTGAACCGTATATGGATAAGTCACTCTCACTTATAAAATTCACAATAATTATGTATGAGTCCGTTCTTGACATGAAAGATTGCATTGAAGAGGTGTTGACACAAGCCATTGCTGAACATCTTCACTTTTGTTTTTGAAAATTTAACCCAAATTCTATTTAACCTTAAAGTCACACCCCCCCAAAATCTCATTTTTGAGTGTACATTATACGGTTCAAAGACACACTATAATATTCCAATCCAACAATCTGATCTTACCAAGATTTAATTAACATTTGTTTCATTAAGTTATCCTTCCATTTGTACGGTTGAATACTATTAATAGTATTCCTAATTTCAACAGAGAGTTTTAAAGAAACATCACCCAAAAAACTGTGGTTCTTGCAGAACCGCTTTGGGCACTAAATGGTTAAGTTGCAACCAAAAATTCTTTCATGCTTGTTTGCAATGTCTAGATTAAAGGTTTTAGAGGATCGTTTGCTTCTTGCCCAAGTTCCCAACCAATCAATTCTGCTTGATTCTTTATTGTGATTGGTCATGCACCCATGCCCGACCTAAATATATAATCCATGTTCTTTCAAAAATCCTCGGATTGCCCACTGAAAACCTAAAATGTCTTTTAAGGGTTAACTTCTAAGTGACCAATCAACCATTCTCTAATCACAACCCAAACAATAGTAACTACCCATAGTCAAAAAATGACATTTTTTGAGATTTGATTTTTTTTGTTAAAAATGGAGGATAGAGATCATGTTCTAATGTTGTTTGATGCGTTTCATTTGCATGAGTGCCTAAAATATTTTTTGAAAGTTTAACCATACAAATAAACATGCATTGTGCTACTCATTTTCTCTTTTAGACAAAACTTCATCAAACATCATCCTTCTCATTTTCTCTTTTTCCTCAAAGTTGCAGAAAGAACATTTTGTAACACATGTAGGTTTTGCTCTTACCCCTCTGTCACTTAGGGGTTCAGCATAGACTATGTGGAGAAACACTCTCAGCCATTTGACAGACCTGACCTTTTGCTTTGCACAATCTCATGAAGGGAGTTCAAATTACACATCGGTTTTCTGAACCGCTTCTAGTCTGAACTGGACTCTCTTCTTATCACAATTCACCTGAAGCAAATCACAATGACGAAACAGTAAAATTCAAGGGGTACACAGATTGTAAAAAGAGTACTTTCACATAAATAAGAATATGATCCTTCGTAGGAATTAAGACATGACTCCAGCTGTCCAGTCCCATCTATGAAACTCTAATGTGGTCTAAACAATCCAGCAATAAATGGCAAACATTGGAGTATCCAAGACTATCATATCAACCTTGCTGGAGTTAAAAAAACCAACGGGATAGAGTCAGTCAGGCAGTCACCAATTCCTCTACATCCCATCAGCACCTGGAGCAATGGCTCCCAAAAACAGATCCTCTCTCTACCTACACTTCCACTAAGTGAGAAACTTATTTCAAATTAGAGTCTTGTGAAAATATGATACACGGGGCAAAAAAGCAGGCAAGCTGAGCAAACCCCAATCTTAGAGGTAACGAATCATGGTTTTTCTTCTTTTTCCTTTCCCTCACACCGTCTTGGAACTTGAAGACTTTGAGCGTGTACTTTCCACTCCATAACGTACCAACAGCTGTACAAGTTTCTCTCTCGATAAAGGCTGCAGCAAAAGGAAAAAAAAGACACATGGTTTAGAGAAACCACTTTACGCAAAAATGTCTGCAAAGGCCACAAGATATTTCTCAGAGTGAAAGCCTCCAGGAAAAAGGAGAAAAGAAAAAGGTAAGTACCTTGGTTTGGAAGTCGTCAACACCAGCCTCAAAAAACAATTCTCTATCCGTAGTCAATGCATTTCCTGTCAAAGCAACAATCGGAGTCTTTACTCCCATGCTGCGTAGTTGTCTTGTGGCTTCATGACCATCCATTACAGGCATCTCCTTGTCCATCAGAACAAGATCGTATGTGTTTCCTTGCTTGTGTAGATCTACTGCTATTTGTCCATTCTCAGCTTCATCACATTGAAGGTTCAAGTTTTGTAACACTTTTCGTAAAATAATCTGCAAGAAGCAAAAATAGCATCGTCAGAACTTCCAACAGAAAGGAGGTGAATTATTAAGAGGTAGTTCTTTTACAGCATAAGTTGAAGAAAACAGTTTGTATTACTTACTCTATTGATTCGTGTATCTTCGACAAGCAGAACTTTTCTTTGAGCTCCTTCAACCACATCATGCTTGGTACTCTTTGAGAAGCCGTCAGATTGAGTTTCGCTGTTCACATCAGACAATGTAGAAGCCAGTTTGATTTTCGTTGCTGGGAGTGGATCCTCTTTCAGATTTGATCGCCTTCGTGATAATGTGATGGACTCATGAACAACTGTTACACCGGAACTATTCTTGGACTGCGTAACCTCAGACTTCTGAAGGACAGCAGCTGTCTCCGACTTATTTTGTTGCTCCCGCTCATTACTGACATCCACTCGGACAAGTGGGAATGGAATGGAGAAGAAGAAAGTGCTACCACTGCCTTCTTCAGATTCCACGCCAATACTTCCTCCGGCCCGCTCTACAAACCTCTTGGCCATGCTCAGACCCAATCCAGAAACACCTGCTTTCAGAACCCATCCCGAAGTAACAAACGAATATGGTTCAAACAGCTTGGCCTGATCTTGAGCAGAGATTCCTGCACATATAAACATGAAAATTAGAAAACATGCGAATCAAGAGATAGCAAAACATTAGCTCACAATACCTAAATACGCTCATTTCGAGGCTTAGGCAGAGCTTGCACTTCTAGGAAAAATGATGAGCAATCTTATTACCACTGTCAACTGATGCACACATGCCTGAAAGACAAACAAACCTAAGGAATTAAAATCAACAGTAGTCACGAGTTTCTTACCAATTCCGTTATCTTTAACAGAAAGTCGAAGCCTTGCCACCTTGCCCTCACCAATCTTCATCTGAAACGAGGGTTTTGACAAGATTTGGATGCCAGCAGCTCCCAACAAAGAACCCTCACTTGTGGACGCAGTTGGACTAGGATTAATAATATGGTCTTCAATGTTTTTGCTCTCCACAACTTCCTCGCACTGTAAATCGAGATCTAATTTGCCTCCAGATGGTGTGAACTTGACAGCATTACTTAGAAAATTTCCTGCACATGTAATGAATCCAATTAGTAACCCACAAATACATGCATGCTTAACAACGAAATGGAGTATCGAAGCATGAACCAATACTCCACAAGACACACAAATAACTTTATCAGACACTAGTCATCTATTGAGCTCGTAGTTCCTGAACATCTACCACTTCAGACGTGTTCATTTCATTGAAGCTATCAACACATCGACATTGCAAATCACACATGACACACAGATGCATCTTGCAACTCACCTAAAGTCTGCACTACTCGCTGCTTGTCTCCAATAACTCGATGATCTGTAAGCAACTTGTTTGCAAACTCATCAATATTCATGTTGAAAGCAATTTCTTTTTGCTCAAGAAGATCCTTTAGACCCCAAGATAAGAACTTGATAACAGCGAGAATGTCAAACTCGTCTTTATGAAGCTCCATTTGACCACCTTCCCATTGACCTGCACAGAACAACACCCATTTCAGTTGATCAACAAATAACTCAAGACACACGTTAACAGTAAAGTACATACCAGTTCTGACGTAAGAGTGATTTTCAAAATGACACTAAAGCACAAACTTACCCATATCCGTAACATCGTCAAGAACACTTGTCATTGTCTCCGCACAGTCGAGCATCATCTGAACTAGGTCCATTTTATCTGCTCCGCTTCCTACCACGCCACCTCCATCTCCAAGAGCTCGAATATGACCGAGTCCCAACACAATGGCGTTGAACGGCACTGCATGTGCAACGAAAGAACCATTAGGAAAACCGTGCACCTGAAAGAGGAAGACTTGCACATGTATTCTAAAAAAGGTGAGTATGCCTGAAGTTATCCACAAGTACATATACAGCATCTAACGATCATAGCGATGTTTAGCAACTGAAGAGCAACGGTTTTATCAGCAAAACTTCACAAGTTAACTTTAACAATTAAAACCACACTCATCAGCCACGAGAATGAAAATTCAGTATGCAGGTTTTAAAAAGTTTTATAAGCAATCCCACCTCTTATGTTGTGAAATACGTATGCCATGAACTGCTGCTTGGACCGATCAGCCTGACGAACCTTCTCTTCAGCCTCCTCGGCCTGACGACGATTCTCCTCGTAGCCCTCACAGTGAACACAAGTGGTGGGAGGCGGTGTGGACGACCATCGATGCCACAACCGACCATCAGACACCCATGCCCCTAGCACCACCACGAACCCGGCCATCAACAGCCCGACCAAAGGGCACGCCTTCGCAAACAGCCCACACTGGGCTTTGACGTCGCCAAGAGCCCCAGAGTCGTTGCGGTACAACTTCGACTCATCTGCCCGGGGACTACTTGTGGCAGATGTCAGAAATCGTATACAGAGATACAGAGTAAACATGGCTGCCATCACGGTGAGAAACGTGGAACCTTCACAAGCCAACAACACCACCACCAAAATCTGTAAATCCCATGTCCAGGGCTCCTGAAAAGAAGCTGATTATTCTCTCCTGACAGAGACCACGGACAAGTGGCCACATTCCACCTCGGGAACTCAACACCATCTCCCTCCACAATATCAAAGCAAGAGTAATTACAGAAACCTATCAAACTATTCACACTGACCCTTTCAAAATGCCCAAATTACATCCGTTGACCATGTAGCCATTTCTTCAGACGCTCACCACATATTCGACTTATCAGTTCCTGAGCATCTCGAAATTGAGAGGTCAAAGCACAAGGAAAGAGCATCCCTCTGCACTATACTTAGACTTGGTCATGGCATTAGAGAGCACCAGCAGTGCATTAGGTTGCAAGGTAATGCTTTAGACTCACTGAGACACTAAAAACACTTCATTGACACTCTAAGAACATGGAAATTCAGGAGCCTCACTTACCTGCTTGAAAGAATAACGTGGACTTGGAGTGTCGCTCAACCTCCATGTCAAAATCCCGGATATGATGTCCGTCGTTGGCATCACAAGAGGAAGAGCTGCTGACGCTGGTTAATCGTTGCTCTGAGTATGTCACATTCCTAGAGTTGCTATCACTATCCAAGTGTGCCTGCACTTCTGTGGACTGTCCCACATACTCGCTGATAGAATACTTCTTCCCCACCGGGAGAGAAAGAGTACGTCTATCAAGCAAGGCATAATTTTTAAAGACGAAACTATTAATTTGACCCTTTTTCCCTGGAGAAGGTGATGAAGAATGATACGTTTCCTGGGAAAATTCATGGCTCTCATGTGAAACCTGTCTCACAAGGCTGCCCGGTGTCCCCGCTTTCTTTCTTGCCTTGCCTGTATCACTGCCATAGCCATCCTTGCCGCCACCGCCATAGCCATCTTTCACATGATGGTCCCTAGAGCCTTGATTCAACCCTAACTGCATCTCTTCCCTCACTTCACTAACTGTATGTACCAGACTCCTTTGGTTTGTGTCCAAATCATGCTCGAAAACTACACTATTGTGTCGGACAAGCGAGTAACTACCACTGCTGTTGCGATCCCGCATCTTGGCCCCAGCCAAACCTGCATCTGCACGATACTCATTTCCCTTTGGAAAAGACACTTCCATGCATTGCTTGGGGCGTCGATTTCTCGACGTGGTTTCTGCCCCGGTCGACGGGACTCTCATACCGCTGTCAAAACCACCAACCACACCTTTCCCGAAACACTTTCCCTTCTTCGCTCCTGCTTTTTGAAAGGAGCTTCCTTAAAACACCTTCAAGAAATACCCGGGCAAAAACCGTACAACCTCGTATATAAACACAGCAATAAACTATATCTGTAAGCCGCGCTCAACAACGTCACTTCGGTAACCTCCGCTCGTCCCGCCTCAAGGCAACAAGACGAGGTGAGCATCTGAATGGCACCTTCACCGTCACCCGAATAGCAACAGAACCTCTTATCTCTTCACCGAAACCATCATATCTTCGTCCTTAATCTACAATAGAAAAAAAGTGATCCACGCTTAGAAGATCGTCCCCTTGCCGACTCATACATTGTCAAACAAACGAGATACATGCAACAAGCAAGAATATTCACAAGAATAACCAATTATTCAACACTTCATGCATTTCCGACAAGGAGAAACGAATTCCTTTTGTTATGGATCTTTCAAATCACCTAATCGTTCCATCCGACACGGATTTTCCACTGTAGAAACCTAATTAGATCCCTGGCCGATATCTTCCAGCAGAACAACCCTAAACTCATCCTCTTCCTCAGCTGAAACGCATCAGTTTTCGAAGGCGCAAACCTGTATGTATTGTGCTCTAACTTTCCAAGTATTGTAAAAATCTCTTAAGGAGAAACAAGATGCGCAAGCGAAGGCGGAGTATGCAGGTTTCGTTAACAGATGACGGACTTTAACAAGAAAGAAGAGCCCTACCTTCACGGCAAAGACACTCTACCGATACCGCCACAACGCAAAATCTCTTGCGAGCCTTAGAACATGGAAAAAACAAAGTCTCTACTCTACCGTCCCTGCAGTGCTGCTTAAGACTACCACAATTAAGTCTCCTCGTTCTCAACGAAATGGCTTCTCCTTCGACGGTCCCGTAACTCCATAGCTTAATGCTTTCCTACAACAAAACAACTGGCAAGGAGAAGAATAGGAAATACCGTCTCAAATCGGACTCCGTGTTCTCGCAGTGCTCTCGCTGGCTTGCTCCTACCTCTACAAAATTGTGTCTGTCTCGTTAGCTAAGAAAGAATGCTAGTTCCTCTGTGTTGTTCTTCTTCGTTCGTGTGTGCGTGTCTCCGACTACGGCGTTTTCACTATCGTTTTCCTACCAAACAACTTGGACACAAACAAGAAATGTATACAAATAGTCTTGGAAACCTCGTGAGATGCATAGCACCTCTGTTGTGCACTGGAGAAGAAAGGAGGAACACCGCTCGAGGCTTGTAAACCCTCGCCTCTCTCCCCGCTCGACACGTGCCCCTACTGGCTCCTTTTGGTGAAAAATCTCGTGGAATCTACGTTTCCTCATATCTACAGTACGGGAGATCTACGGAGGGGGGAGATAGCGGGAATTTCCCCACGCGTCTGCCGGCGGGAGTCAGCCGCGATGAAATCTACGGATTCGAAGTTGACTGGCGAAATCTAGGCCGCGGGTTGATTTGCGTTCTTTCTATTACTTGGCAATGCAGACGGAGAAAGGTCCGGGAAGGTCCGGGCCACCCGTTATTGAGGCCCAATTTGTCCTGGTCCAGGTCTCCATGTGTTTCTGGCCCGTTCGTTGGTGGCATGGACGTGGGGAACCGTCTTCTGGGAACTTCGAGAACATTAGGAACTTGGGGAACAGGTTGAACACGAGCCTATAGTTAGGTTTTGGAGGGAATTGTCGAAAAAGCGAATTGGACTCTTTTTTTCTCCTCCAGATCACCGAAAAGAATCGCATGCGCAATCAAAAAGATAAAGAAACCGAAAAGTAATTAACTCACTGTCGTAACATTCTTTGATACTCATGTTAACTTCAGTTGGTTCCTTTTTTACTCCTTAACCCTTTAACGTCCCGATTCAACACTGTTTTCAAAGATTTGTTATAAAGTGGTCGATGAAAAACAAACAAAGTTGTAGATGTCAATGTGTAGATAACATCCGTACGGTTGGATTCATCATATTTATTATTAATATTTTTAAAGTAATTTTGCAAGGTTTTTTCTTGAAATTCAATTAAAAATCCAAAATTAACACAAATTTTTTTTTAAATATTGTAATGAAATTAGAATGACATGCACTACGAGATGGTATGGTTTCCATTATTTGATTCTACTTACTATGGAAAATCATATTTAAGGTCTTTCTTTTTGAACTAAGATTGAAACTTGACATTAATCACTTTTGTAAATATTCAAAAATTCAAATTATCTTATTTAGAAGATCCATACCGTATAAATGGTATTCAACTAGCACAAGAATGGAAAAAAAAAAAATGAATGAAAAACATCCGGTACCTACAGAAATCGAGCTGTTGAAATTCATCCGGCGTTCAGAATCTGAACGCCGGCGCGCTAAAGGGTTAACCCCTAAAGGACCAATCAACCCAATTATGCTTGATTTTTGGTCAAAGGCCCCAAAAATCAAGTGTCTTAGCTTTACTGTAGTTGGTGTTTTCATTAGATGTTTAAGTTAAGTTATGATACATCTTTTGACTGTTGGGATTGGAGAATAAACTTCATTTAATATGGCACTGGGCAGGCGTCAGCCCCCATACATGGTCTTACGACTTTGCGGAGACCTGTGTTTTTGGTAAACAGTCGCCTGGGCCTGGTCACTGCGACCTCCTTGGTGAGAAGGCACCCCTTCTCCCGAAGTTACGGGGCTATTTTGCCGAGTTCCTTAGAGAGAGTTGTCTCGCGCCCCTAGGTATTCTCTACCTACCTACCTGTGTCGGTTTCGGGTACAGGTACCCACTTGTTAATGGTCGTTCGAGCTTTTCTTGGAAATGTGGCATTGGTTACTTCAGCACCGTAGCGCCTAGTACTCGGACGTTGGCTCGAGTACATATATATATATATATACATATTAATATCACATAGATTCTTAATTGTAAACAACCTACTATTGACTACGAGAGCTAACTTTGTTTCTATATGAACCGGCTTACATTGAAATTTTGTCAAGGTTTAAAATTGCACTCATTTAACTGACACTGGACTACTTTGTATTGTACATCATTGGAGAAAAAAGTTTCAACACTTTAAAACGGTTAACATAATCAAAACATCACCCAAATATTTACAAATAAATATTCAAAAATTACAAATTGTCGATCTATAAAAATAAAAATAAAAATAAATTTGGTTTTCATAATCTAAAATATCACCCAACAAACATTCACAAACACATAAAACTTACCAATTGTCAATTTGTAAAAATAAAAATAAAATAAGTATGTGGTGAAAAGATATTGATTAAAACCATTCACGAACGGCGCACGAGGTGGTGAAGAGGTAATGATTAATTGTATATGGAACCGATGGTCTACCCATGTTATAGATAGATGATGACAACTAATTATTTTTGCTCAACAATCTAAATAAACTAGGGCTACGCGATGCTGCGCACAACCGTCGACGTAAATCATAATCCATCATGCCCTTTGGTACAAACTCCATATTTTATAATTTGAATATAAATTAAAATATTTCACAATTAAGTGACTATTGCGGTACTTGCCAAAGAAGTTTGGAGGGTGAGTTACACTCTGAATTGCTCACCTTCAGGAAGTAAATAAAAAAAAAGTATATTTAGATGTATATTTAGAAAGCCGCGAGCCAGGCTGACGACGACGCCGACGCCGACCGATTCCCTTTGTAATTTTTTTGGATAAAAACCCTCTCCAAGTACCTCGTCGACGGAATTATAGTAAAGTTAAAAACAAAGTTACTCGTTTTTGGATGATGGTTTGCAATGTGTAAATTTGAAAATTTCTTGAAGACCACTTTGTGAAAAAAATGATAAAAAAATCAAAACTAACGAGTAAGAAATGAAAGGTGTCCATATAAAAATGAAGTAAAATATAAATTACACAAAAAATGAATGAAGTCGATCTTTGCTTTTGTTTTAAAAATATGTCAATTGATTTTTAAATATTGTTTGAAATAACTTTTGCAATAACCTTTTGAATAGCCATTTATATAACCTTTCAAGTTTCCAACTTCAACTTCAATCTCTTCCTTCTTTTCACGACCAAATAGGACCAATAATACCAAAGGGCATGATGACGACGACGCTGACGATTTTCCTTCATATTTTTCTGGGGTAAAACCCTCTCCGAGTTCCTCGTCGACGGAATTTAAAAAATTGCAATGACAACTTTTAAGTTGAAAGCGCTTTTATTTAACATTGGTCGCCATGAGTTTCCTTTGTTGGATGAAATGAGCACTACATATTTTTGAAATGCAAGAAATACATAACATTTTTTTTGTAAATGAGGTGCAAAAACGACACATTTTTGAAATAGGCACAACATATTTTTAGAATTTCAAACATTTTTCATCATCTTTAAGAATTCACTAGAGTTTGAAATATCTATGCGTGTGCTATCCTCCAGGCTTCATAGTAAGAGGTATGTGATCGCATACAAGTGTGAAGAGGTACACAACATAGAAGTGTGTAAAGGTAATAAGAGATCACAACAAAAACATAGTGGTTTCACAACTATCATGCGGAACAATCCTCACTACATCACAAACTTAGCAAGCCATGTTTTCGCAATGTTTTATGTATGTTGTTGAGATGAAAGGGGTGATCATGTTTGACATACTTTTTACATATGTTTATTGTATAAAAATTGTACGAACAACATATTACAAACATGAAAAAATACATCATCATAAAATTTACATGTTTTTAATATGTCCTAAATATGTTTTTTGTATAATAAACATATGTAAAACATTTGTCAAATGTAATCACCCTTTTCATCTCAAAACATACATAAAACATTGCAAAAACATGAGTTCCTAAGTTTATGATGTAATTACCTTGACTACATATACCTTACCTACTTTGTTCTTCTTTATGTGAGCACTTGACAGACCGTTGATAAAGATCATATTCTTTGTGGAAACTTTGTCTTGATTTGTGCGCAAATAAGTGTCTTGGCCATGTTGTCACTTTTTGTACGGAGCTCCAAGCAAAGCCCAAGTTTGTTATTGTTCCAAAGATTGTTAATTTTTCTTAGAACTAAAACTCTATCTTTGAAGTCCAAGCTTCACATGTGATTTTTAATGCAACAATGTTGATTTGGTTAAAAGTGCAAAAAGATTATAAAATTGTTAAAGAAACATTTTGCTACCTAAACGCCAACCCTTTTAATTAATGATAAATGGAACATACTTTGAGATTTATATCCAAGGATGCTAATCAATTTTATTAACAACAAGTGGAAACATAGAAGCCAAATAGCTTTATTGCAAAGAGGTTCACATATAGATTTAGGAAAACAATAAGCCACCAAAATGTGGCGGCCCTCCAAATATCTAGTATATAACATGGGGTGATTCACGCTTCCTACTAAGATTTTGCGGCCCGTACGATTGTGTTGGAGTCACTTTGGCACAAGCCAACCTAACCTAGTCATATTTATTTCCTTGTTTTTACTTGCAAGTGGAATATATCACACGTCTCACAAATGACAAACTTGTTTTAAAAGTGACTAAAATTGTGATAATGTAGAATGCTTTTTACAATTTTAAGGAAGTAAGAGTTTTCACATTTTCAACAACTAATTATGTGGCCTTGGTTAATTATAGTATTACTATCAATTACAAAATAAACGACCTACTTTATTGGGATTCAACTATTGAATGTATTTTATAATGAAAATGACTATTTTTTTTGGATTATATACATATCTTTAAAAAAATTCCTAAACCCTGCAAAATGTATTATTTGAATATCATACAAATGAGGCATGAAAATTTGAAAATTCTCCAATAGACTTAGGCTCTTTAGCTACTAAACATTGTCATAATCATATGTTCAAAATTATTTCTAATTAAATCAAATTACATTGATTAAATCAAATTACATTAATTAAATATAATTACATTCAATTACATTATTTAAATATAATTAAATATAACTACATTAATTAAATATAATTAAATTAATTGCATCTAATTAAATTAAGTTACACAAAGATACTAATAAATTAGGAGGAAAACAACTGTTGAAATGGATTTTAACCCCTAACTACTCAGTTACCCATTTTTTGAACGACGTACATGTTTCATCCACATTTTCACAACCATTTTGCACTTTCTGCAATGTGGAACTTTACTATAGATTTTATTGGAAGTTAGCTTCATGCATGTGTGAACCGATTTGTGTATAATTTATGTCTCATTTCATGTTACAGTGATTCACCAAAAAATTCTAAGATCATAGTTCATAATAGTTCAAAAGTGAGCTTGAAAGAATTAACTTGTGAAATCAAGCAACTAAAATATTTCCAAAAATCACTACACTTAGAGTATTACATTTCAACCCATCACAACAAATTTCACTCATAGATTGTCAATATCCTATTTGTACTTGAATTACTAAAGAATGTTGAATTTTGAACTTTAATTTGATACAAAACTATTGGTGATAGAAATCATAAATCTAACTATATGGATAGAATCTAAAATTCAAAACATGCAACTTTTATTCATACATCAAGTTCAAAATATCATTTAAACTGCATTTAATAATGCATCTTTGTAATCCTCCAAATCTGAAGAGGATTGTGGGCATTTAACCCCTAACCGCCCAACCATGCATATTTTGCTTGATGTATAGATTTCATCCGCAGTTTCTCATCCGTCATGCACTTTTTGTAGAGTGATTTTTTTACTGAATTTTTTATGGGAAGTTAGCTTCATGTATGTGTGATCCGATCGAAAAGGAAACAATTTTTGAAAAAATTATGCCTCATTTCGTGTTGCAGTGTTTCACCCAAAATTTTGAAGATTTTAGTCTAAAAGTGTTCTTGAAAAAATAAACTCATAAAATTAAGCATCCAAAAAATCTCCAAAAATCACTACACCTAGAGTACTATATTATAAGCCATCACAAAAAAATTCATCCCCATACTGTCAATATCTTATTCGTAATCGAATTTCAAAATAATTTTTTAATTAATGTCTCAAAATTTATAGAAAAATATTAGTGATAGCAATCAATGATCTAACCGTATAAATTGAATCTAAATTTCAAAATCTAGAACTTTTATTCACACATCAAGTTTCAAATATTCATGCTAGTTGCAATTTATAATGCATCTTTGCAAAACTGCCCAAATTGGACATAGGTGAGGACGTTTAAGGGTTAAAGGTTAAATGCAATGTTTACATTGCTCTAAAAACATTTAAACGTTGTTTGATTCTATGATGTCACTTTCTCAATGGCCGTTCGATATGAAATTCAACTCAATCAAAAAAAGTTATATTACTATGCTTGTTTTCTAATACATATTCTAATAATATTCTATCCATTACACACTAATAAAAGTAACCTCACCAAACTTCTTCAAGCAACATATTAACATCATTATTATTTTTTGATTATGAGTAACAAACATTTGAAAACATCTACCAACCCAAAACAAGCTGGTTTGTCTTTTAGAAGTTAATAAAAACAATAAATAAGTATTATATCAAAAAATATTTTTAACATGTATATAAATAGATCAAACTATAAACTAAAAAATATATTCCACCTATAGAAAAATCCTTTTGGACGATCATTACAAACACAACATAGCTTGGATAATTCTTGGAACATTTCCACTAAGGATCGAACTTTAAACCAAAATTCATCTATTTTTCAATATCTTGTCCAATTTAACTTCAAATTTCAAACTTTAAACCAAAATTCATCTATTTTTCAATATCTTGTCCAATTTAACTTCAAATTTCAAACTTGATTTTAGGTTGCTTGTTTGAAATTTTGAATCGTTTTCAATTATTTAACTTTGTAGGCTGACCTTCTTTACCGGCTTCACGCCTGGTCATTGTACTTCTATTCGTAGTGGTTTATAAAGTGATCATTTGTGTCAAAAAAAAATACAATAATATGTATGTAAGTATGTAAGTATGTATGTGTACATACATGTAAAGGGTTAAAGTATGTAAAAAAATCCAATAAGAAAGAATCACAATTATGAGTACCCAGATTTACACATTTAACCCCTAAAGGACCAAGAAGCCCAAGTTGGGCCTCTTGTTTTTTTAGCATTTTCGAGTAGGTTTTGTGTAGAGTTCCTTTGTTTTTATTATTTATTTATTAATACATGCAATATTCTCCACTGATTCCAGTGATATAAAATTTGGTCCCATTTGGATTATATTTGCAATATGATCGATTGAATACAATCAATTAAGTTCATAATATGATCGATTGAATACAATCAATTAAGTTCACAGTATGATCGATTGAATACGATCAATTAAGTTCACAGTATGATCGATTGAATTTGTCAATCAATCCTTTGATTCTCTGGGGGTTAAAAGAACCCAAAATTCTGAAAGAAATTTCATACGATTTGAAAGAACCCACATGCAGTTCGTAAAAGAGATTTTATATGATTTGAAACTGGGGGCCATTTGCAACCTATTTGTGGTTGAATGATTTTGGGCCCATCCAGGCCAACTGGTGCAAGTGGAAGGAACAGTGCATAACTTATCACTTACACAGTTACGTATTTCAATTTTTATCATGATGGGTGGAAACTCAAGAGGGCTGGAAGTACCAATGGACGGAGAGCCCTTTTTCATATGCATTAAAAAAAATCTGAAAAAAGAGGAGGGCTCGTAGCCAAGTCTTTTGGTGCCCTATGGCTGTGCAACTGAAATGCTGAGTAGACCAAAGTGATGGAGCCAAGGGATGAGCCTACTGCGAGGCACAAAAGACAACCCATGAGAGGCACTTTAGCATAAAACTGAGAAAAGGCCCCCGCCTTTGGGTGTATGTATGTATCACTACAGTCCATTCTGACCATACATTCCCGCTGGGGGGCCCCATGCTCAATGGTTCTTCATATCTGTAATGTACCCAAGAAGGATGTAATGCAATATGATATTGGCCTCGTTTTTTTGTTTTTTTGTTTTTTTTTTTTTTTTTGAAACAAGAGGATGGATCTTGGCCTCGTTCATGTACCAAATCTCAAGGCCAAGTTGTGTGCAATCAAACTATACTCTGTATCAGGGTTTTTATTTTATTTTTTGGGTTTTTGGGTCATCTGATTTTGTTTAGTTTTATTTTATTGATTGGTGGATTTATTTTTATTAACCCTTAACCCCTAAAGGACCATGCTCATTCCTAAAATTTTATCACTTTCTCGTGATGCTTTCAAAAAGGCAATTGTATCTCTTGATTGGTATTCATGTAGAAATCTTCACCATTGAAGCTCAAAGAGGACTTAGTCATGAGATTGTATGTCAATTTTCAGAACAATCTACCACATGTATTACATGATTATAAGGTTTGATCATAAGTTGATTTTTAAAATTTTTGAACAAAACCAACAGGTAATTCATTGCAAACTTTTTCATAAAATTAAAAACCATGATTAGCGTTTGAAATTTTAGGAGCATACAAAGATGTACTCCCTCTGTCTCACTAAAAGACCGTGGGTTCCTTAATATGACAGATTTAAGGGCAATTCTATTTTGGGTTTCCCAGAACACTGTTGACTTGGATTATGCGGTTTCGTCTTTTCATTCGCCTTGCATTGCCTGATGTGTCCAGAGGACATTCGCCTTCAGGGAATGGCATGTGTTGGCATCATTGATTAGCTATTAATACACCAAACGACAATCTTATTTTGAGACAAATTATTTTACCAAACCACGGTCTTTTAGTGAGACGGAGGGAGTACTATATCTAGGTGCTCACAAAAAATGGTGTCCTAAAACTAAATACAACAACAATGATTGATTCTCAAATATTTATGTTTGGTTGAAGTGACTTGTTGGTGACTCGTTGAGCCGGTGTTTGTGTTGTTGTTGATTTTTGCATTGCATAAAATGTTTTAAAGAATTCAAATATATATTTGGAATATTCCAAAATAATATAAAATATATTGAAAATATTCCAATTATTTTGAAAAGATTCCATTTAAAATATATTTAAACATTTTCTGTAATTATTATATAGTGTTAATGATGCAATAATGGCAAATATTTTACATATTGTATACTCTTTTTTTTTAACGAATGTGACGTCCAAGTGTGAAAACGCCTTCCAAGTCATCAACCGCCCTAACTACTATGTCCCAAGTTCACCTACGTTGACGTTTTAGTTTTTCCCCGATGAATCAACCAATATAATTGCAAATCTTGAAAGATTTTTGTGTTCTTGTAACGGACATTTTCAATTCTCTAGTTAACATTGAGTCAAAATTATGAAATCCAAACAAGTTATTAAAGTAATGAAATTATTTTTGGACACAATGTGTCCACCTGGTCCTTTAGGAGTTAAACGACAATTTGGGGACTGGCCGGGCAGCCCGAAATTGGATCATGACATCTTTTGTACTTGGGCATCATGAATAATGAATTTTTTGAACTTGGGCATCATGACTGAACCAATCAATGACGAGCTTGCAACCTCCTACAAGGTTTTGTGCAACCCCAACCTACCTACCACAATCCTTTCAAAGCACAAATCACTCATACAAATTGTGATTTGAATTGTAAAATTGCACTTTGTGAATGCATCGTAAGAAGGTGATTAGAATGATATCAAAAAATAAGTGAAAAGTTGAGTACAAGAAGAGCTACAGAGAAGATTCTGTAGAAACCTAGCCCTTGGGGCGGAGGTTGACGTTTAAGGGTTAAAGAAACAAATGACACACATTTCACTGCAACTAACGAAATACACATCATTCAGGTAAAAGCACCTAATTGTGACAGATCTTAGTTCATTTCATAACACTTATCTACATGAGTCATAGATCACGGATTTCAAAATAAAGTGTCATAATTAGGTGCTTCTACCTTAGAACCAGATTAACCCCTAAAGGCCCAAGGTTGTCAAAATACACTGAAAATCAAGCCATTTTGGCTTGCTTGGGCCTTTAGGGGTTAAACCGTCGGCAAGAGAAAGAAACTAGCTAGTTAAAGTTACCAAAATCGGGCTTGTAAGAGCTCCAGTGGTCATCTAACTTTATTTTATTTTATTTTATTTATTGACTGGTTTACTTTTATTTTAGAAATAAATGACACAAATTTCGTTGCAAAGAACGAAATACACATCACCATAACTAGACGGGATTGCAGCCGGCGAAGGATAGAAAGGGTTGCTTAGTTAAAGTTACCAACATTGGGCTTGTAAGAGCTCCAACAGTCATCTAAATTTAGGCTACAAAGGTTGCATGCAAAAGAATGAGGTGGCTTTTTGATCCATTGTTTTTCATATTACTATTCGAAAAACATAGCAACGGATGTATGTTCTTTTATGCATTCTATTTTTTTCATGCAATACATTTGCCTATTGCAAAACCCTTTATACATCGTATCTTTTTTCATTCAAAATCTTCTCCTTTTCATCCAACATCTTTTCATTTTCATCCATTGCATATTGCACATGAAGCCCCAGCCTGGCTTACAACCGGTGCAATCCATTGGATACACAAGGTGGCATTTTTCTCATTATGTTTTGATGTAGCAATTCTCCTAGTGGATTTCTGTAACAAATTGGCTATTAAAAGCTTTAAAAAGGAAAACCGTGCTATGTATGTATCAAATCACTACATCGATTATCCCATTTAGTGTGGTACAAATTCTTGAAGTATGCACTATTTTGCCAAATCTCAAAATTAGTGGGGGCTGAAATGCACTATGGGTTCATCTACCTTATCATGAATGTCCATCAATATCACTATGTCCATCCGGTACTTGATGAGCACGGTGACATGTCTTTCATATCGAGCTCAAATCATGCCAATCTCTATAGTAGGTTCCACACTTCAAAAATCATAACAAATTCATAGAATTCAACGAACTTTGTTGAGCTGAAAATTCTACTCATGAATTAACTTATAGAGTTATCCACTCAACAAAGTTCAAGAGGGTGTGAACCCACTGTCTAGTAGTGTTTATTTGTTAAAAAGATTAAATTGATTCCAGTGACGACAGTGGATCACAACTCGTTTAGAAAAAATGGTATTGACAACTATAGGTTCCCGTAGTGGCTTTTCAATGGTTGTAGGGTTTGTAATTGAGTTGGCAAGCTGACAGTCAATGGTTATAGGACAATGTTTTCTATGTTGTAACCTAGCCTTTCTCATTCTTCGATGATCTTCCCATGACTGTTTCATTCTGCCTTTCAAAGAGCATTGTGTGAAGTAACTTAATCTTTCACATCTTATTCCATTTCGTGTCTTCTCAATTCGTCACTAGTGGTACAAAGAAAACTCGAACCCTAATTTAATTATTATTTTTGAAATAAGAATAAAAAAGAAAAAGAAAAAGAAGAAAGTAGCACCCACTGCAAGAGAAATATTTCAACAGTGTCTATAAGTTAGCAGTTGCAATTCCCATTGTACTTCAAAGTCTCTACGGCACTGTGTTCGCGCAATGCATGCTGCTTGCCAATACGCGACGTACTCTAGCATTTTGTCATTTTAGCCACAAAGCTGCTTGATTTTTTTACCAAAGGTGC
Source organism: Pohlia nutans (assembly GCA_022496805.1). Lineage (NCBI taxonomy): Eukaryota > Viridiplantae > Streptophyta > Bryopsida > Bryales > Mniaceae > Pohlia > Pohlia nutans. The sequence continues at coordinate 7,832,772 of CM040102.1, forward strand.
TATGCATTGTGATACTTAATTCAGTGGAGTGCGACCTGCTGAGGTACATGCCTGGCAGCCATTGCTTTTGACCGCAGATATTTGCCAATTTCCGTCAACCAAAATCATTGGCATGACAAACTGGAATTCTCATGATTCCATCAGCCTATCCCATTGGTGGATGGCATTGATGAGGTGCCAAGTGTTAGATGATATTAGACGATTTTTAATGAACCCAATCACACTCAATTCCAACAACCCTCAATTCCGACATCCAATCCGGACACAGAAAAAACCTTGGACAACAAATACATCTTTGATTATGAGAATGCACATCGTTGTAAGGTAACTACACCTTTAAGTGTCCCCCTTAGCAACTGAGCCTATTTACACACATAAAAAATAAAATTTAATATTGATGAGTCTTAATAGCAAGTCCAAGAGGATTCCAACACACTTTAGCATGTATTATTTGGACACCGTATGAATAAGTTATGAATTTCCAAAGTACTGACTATATGTTGACCATAAAGCGACCCTAAACTTTAATGTTTAGCTTGTGCACATTCTCATCAATAGTAGGATGTCAAAATCTACTTATTATGAAAGATGAAGCTGGGGATGATTTTAAATAAAATGTCACTTTTAGATGTAGTTAAAGTCTTTACCTTGTGTTAGTTTTAGATCGATCAATTTTGAACTCCCATGACTTTTACAAATAATAGAGTAATTTTTCTATTACATTCTATAACGATAGGGTTTTGCACCCCCTAGTGCTTGGTTTGAATTTTACTCATACAATAACTTTCCTTGGAACTTGAGTGAAAAATGACACTTACCATCATTCTATGAGAAAGTTTAGTAGGAGTCAAGCAAGGAAGACAAACTTAAGATGTGAAAACAATGAGCATTCGAAAACATCAGAGAGAATCTTGGAAACTTTAGTAAGGGTACAAAGGCTAGGGCTTAACAATGTTATGCAACTGGAAAGATTGCATAAGTAACAGATAACTAACATCATATTGCATTTTAAGATTTAAAAGAAAAGAAAAGTTGTAATGAAAGTTTGACAAAATTTTGAGGTAAAGAATATCTCTAGCATCCAAAGAATACATGTTTTGGTGAGATGAATGTATTTAATAATAACCAATAAATGACATAATTGTGATCTTCACCCAAAACCAATTCCTAAATATTCTTGCTTATAATACACACCTCATTAACATTAGAACCTAGAATTGGTTTTGGACACACCTACAATTATCATTTAATTAATTTTTTCAATATTCGTATGGTCATAGCATAATAGATTAGTGTAATGAGGCACCCTTTTTTAAATCGAATCGAAAAAGAATCTTCAATTAGATTCAATTTTCTAAGTAGTGAAGGAATGTTATTTGTATTTCATAAATTTTGGGACTATCGTGTTATTGTCACATACCTTATTTGACTAAACAAGTAGACACTCTATTCACGCCAGCCCCCTTAGGGATTGGAGTTTCTATCACATACCTTAGTTTCTAATTGTACCTGAACTGTAGTCCGATTGCAAAAAGGTGTTGGCTCCCATTGCTCTATTATACTATATAGCCAACAAACACTAAGACCACCTAGGACTATGGGTGATTATTCTTTTTCTTTTTTCCTCACACTTTAATGGATTGGTTTCTCTCTTTCGAAGGAAACAAAAAAACACTAAGACCATTTAGTGATATGATCCATTAGTGAAATGCTTTGTGCGAGTTTTAGCCAAGTGGCCACAAATTGAAATTTTATGCTAATTTTTACTCATATTTGAGGGAATTAGTCACTACTATTTAGCTAAATGGCCTCTCCCAATATGGTGAAATTAGCCAGTTTTATACTACATAGAGTAATTTTCTACTATTGCATTAAGGAATTTAGAATATCTTGCCAAAATTGGCTATGAACTCTTTAGATCTATGACAATTTTGCTAAAATGGCTGAAATTCCTCACCTTCATTGTGATCTATCCTTATGTGGACAATATTAGGTCACAGTATTAGGTCACAGAATTAGGTCACTCACAGTCAGTACCCGTAAGTTGCTTCCCCAAAAATCTTGCATCATCCCGCCCATGCACATGCATATAATTGCACGGGATTTTATTTCATATTGTTTATTTTTGAGTCAAATGGTGTATATTCCACATTGCACAGGACTGACTTTTGTGTCAAAACACAAAGGTAAAATAATATCCTGCATGACTGTGCCGGTTCACTACATGTCATCATATTATAATCGCAGAAAACTCGCATGCCCATGTGGCATGCAGATATTTTGGGAAACTTGCCATGTCAGATCCACGTACACAATTACAACCCAAGGCAACTGTACCTTTGTCACAAAGTTCACTCCGAGGGAGCTCATTTGTACAGTACTAACAATTTCTCACATGTTGATACAATTGTACAGTTTCTCCAATGGTGTGTTGACATCTGTCATCCAATATAGATAGTTGTAGCTATTGTTCTTTGTCAAGTCATGATGTGTTTTGGTTTGTACATAACCCCTCTTCTTTTGTTCACATTGAACACATGCCAATTTTTCTTTTAAGATTATATTTGAATTCTTAACCCTTAAAGGTTTAAAGAGCCCTTTCTGACCAATATTATACATCAATATTCCATTGTATTTGGCATGGTTTCACATTTCCTTTGGGTTTTAGATCAAAAGTGAGAGGAGCTCCACCTCAACCCTCCTAAAGTTTCTCACACTCCAAAACTAAATGAAAAGTGCCAAGGGCTCTTCCAAAATGCCTTTTGACTCTCAATCTTAGCATGTCAAGAAATGGCCCTTCAAATCACTATATAGTTGACTATATCCCCACATTCTACTTGTGATTGATCCATTGACTATTTGATGTGCAATTTTGATGTATGAGGGGGTGCAAGGGTGGGGGAGTGTAAGTGCAAGGGCTCTTCAAGTGTAAATGAATAATTTTAGAGAGTCATCTCTCGTGTCTAAGAGTGGAGATGCTATGAAGTTACAATTCATATCGACATAATTTTAATGAGCTATTGGGGTCTCAATTTGGAACTTTCTATTTACAACAAATGTCAAATATACGCCAATGTATCTACTATCCCCATCAGCCTTTTAAGGGTTAATCAACTTTGTGTTTTTTTTTAAAGAATGATAAGAGTTCTATTACATTATGTAACAATACGATTCTGCACCCCCTAATGTTGTGTTTGATTTTTATTGATACAATATTTTTTTTCCATAGAACTAGAGTGAAAGATGACATTTGCCATTATATGAGGGAATTTAGTAGGAGTCAAGCAAGGAAAACAAACTTAAGATGTGAAAACGAAGACCATTGGAGAGAATCTTGGAAATTTTAGTAAGGGTACAGAGTCTAGGGCTTAATCATAGGGTTTCAATTTCATCAAATGTATGTATTGAAAACGGAAGGAAGGGAAAAAAACACACACAAAGAAAACATTATACCTTTCCAACTATTTCATTTCAATGACTAATTCCGGTATAAAGAGCTCACATGGTCTAATAAAAATGACTCTACATTTCACTTATTTCAAGATTTAAAATAGATAAATTATTATTCTATTTTATAAATAGAATACAATTGTCTCTCTTTGTTATGACATGTTTGGAAAGTCCTAACTTCAAGATGGCAAACATGTAGTAGTCAAAGAAATGACTTGTGCTTTAAAGTGATCTCGGCGATCGATTAGACTAGCAACTCTTTCAAACGTTTAGAAATTTACGTTTGATAATGATGATTTTAGCTAATTCATCTTATTATGTTAATTACTTAATTAATGCTTCTCCTTTCAAACGCAAATTTCGAATTGAGCGTAATCAAATGTAATCGAGAGTAATTAAGCCTAATTTGTTGCCCAATATAATTTTTGTGGACAAGGCGGCCTTCAGGAACCCCGTCTCTAAATCCCCTAGTGGTCTTGAATGCGGGCACTATTCATCCACCCCTCCATTTTCTGGAATTTTCATTTTTGGCACCTTCGGTGCTTTTTTTGGCAAATATTTTTGGTAATTTCCTTTTTGTGGCAAATTATCCAAAGGGAACCTACTTGGTAATAAAAAACCATTGGAGGAGGGGATTATTTTCTAAGGTGGGGCCCAAACCAAACAAAAATAGGGACACTTTTGTTCCCATTCATTCGAGACTACCGGGTTCTAGAGACTCCCTTCAAAGAATGCTAAGGCAATTTTTTTGAAGTCGGGCGGGGCGGGCAGCGTTTTTCGGTGGGATTCAGAAACGTTTTTCTGGAGCTGCCCGGGGGCTGCGGGCCCCGAAAAGCTCGTTTGGGGCACTTTAGCGTCCGGCTAGCTGCAGTGAGAGCTCATGCAACGTACGTTCGATACTAACAATAAAATGCTTTGATGTCGACGGAGTTAGACATGCTTCTTCAGTACGGATTTTTTGGTCTTTGCATGTGATCGAGGAAAGTGATCTGGGGGTTTCCGTTTTCCCCAATATATCTTGGCAAGATATATGGCAGTCCATTGTGTTTTCGTATATAATGACATGCAGCAGCAGATGGAGCAAGAAATTACAATCTATTTATTCCGGAGCTCAAGTGGAGAGTAACACCGATCGATCAAACTCGCAGCTCTTTCAACCATACTAGTCTCTCACTTGTGGGTACGTGGAGCTTGAATCGGAAGCTGCAGGTCAAGAGATTAATTGTCCAAGGTTGGTATTCACGTCTGGCGATCGATGAGTGAGATCGAAAAGAGTTTGACACACTCTTAGTGACTGAATTAGATTTCGGCGCAGGAATATGATGTATTTTGAACGAGTTAGGGTTGCAGTTAGAATTCGCGATGTTTGCTGAATTCTCGGTTGTCGTTGCAGAAACCACAGTCAGGCGCGGAGCAGCCATGGTGATGATTTTATACGGGACGATCACTGCCAATGTCCAGCGTGCAATATTGCCGCTCTTGGAGGCAGAGGTACAAAATTCTTCTGTGTCAGAGTTGATCTATAGTTGAAAGAAGTAAAATTTACTGGGACTTTGTTTTTTTTTACTGTAAAGAACGTCTATAAGAAATTAAGACCTGTAAAAAAAAATTATTAACTGTATAATCCACATTATTAGAAATGCATAATTCCTTGCAAAAGCTAATTTTAGCAAAGCCCAAGAGCTTGAGACAGTCATGGATGAAATGAATCATTCATTGCTAGTACTGAATGTCTGACGCTGTTCGAACCATGAAGGTGGACATCGACAATGTATTGGAGCTGAAGTTCATGGAACTATTCACGGCCTTTGATCAAAAACGCCCTGCACATATGGCGAAGAACGTAAGATTCCATAGCCTGTTGTAAATGTTGACCTGCATAGTATACTGTAAAGCCAACGTAGTGTATTTTTTGCAAATGGGGGTCTAGAAATTTATCTCACCGAGGTGTACGTACACAGTGCAGTTGTACATGCATATGTATCAATAATCAGCCATGATTCTTGCAGCCCTTTGGACAAGTGCCATGCCTCGAAGTCGACGGCGACTTCATACTGTTTGGTAAGTCCTCAAGTCTCAAAACCCTAAACCGGAACACATTCAGTATGTCATTTTCCATGCTAATTAGTTGAGCCTGTAGTTTTTTTCCTGTAAAATAGTGTTAACAACTACTGAGTGGAGTGCAGAGTCTCGAGCAATTGCGAGATATTTTGCCGTGGTGTACGGGCACGATGAGCTGCTGGGCAAGAGTGTGAAGGAGAGGGCGATCATCAACCAGTGGATGGAAGTGGAGGGGCAGAACTTCGCCCCCGCCGCAAGCCCCATGGTCGTGGAGTTGTTCGTTTAGGGGTTCACGAAGAGGCCTTTGGAGGAAGACATTCTTGTTGTTGGGGTGGCGAAGCTGAAGCCGGTGCTTGATATTTACGAGGCGCAGCTGAGCAAGCACAAGTACATTGCGGGTGAGGAGTATTCCCTTGCCGATGCTTACCACACTGCGAGCCTGGACGGGCTCATGGCAATCAAGGAGCGCGTCTTCACTGCAGACCTCCCTCACGTCCTTGCTTGGGCTCAGGATCTCATTGCAAGGCCTGCGTATCAGAAGGCCGTGGCGTTAATTCCCCAGTGGTTGCAGCAACAAGCTTGATGGACGACACAGCGAACCCTCACAGTTTGACTCTGTGTGGAGGTAAAAATGAGGGATTTTTATCCCGGGCAGTTTCTTTTCTTTTAGCCCCATGCCCGTCAATTGCACCATGGTTTTACCCCGGTAAAGGTTTCAGAATGGGAGTCAAAGTTTGACCCCGTCTCCCAATCTGTACTTTCGGTGCTAAATGGGGTCCAAACTATCCACTTTTTACCCCGGCAAAAATGTTTGTGAATCCAGTTTTCATACACATAATTGCAGCTTCAATTCATAAGGTAGTGGGACCAATTCCCGACTGAATTTGAGGTTTGCATACTTAGACTTGTGAAAGAATTTTTTTATAATTTTTGGATGCTCTGCAAAGCTATTGCAAAGGCATTCCCCCAAAAAAAAAAACATTTTTTGAGCATTTCTACAATTTTCTATGATTTTTTAAGTCTGAAAGCTTAGAGTGACCATTAACCGCTCATAGAGACATGGTTTTCATGAGAGGTTGGATTCTGAAAATAGAGTGCTTCTACACCAATCAAAACCAATCAGAAGCTCTTGATTTTTCCAAGCATGGACGAAATTAGAACACTCTTGGACACTATCTGAAACCATGCTAGCTAGTTTCTGACACCCATCCCCAACTAGTAGGGGTTGGAAATACAACCCGGTCAGAAATATGACCCTCTACCTTATTGATATATAAAATAGTTTGGGGTGCTAGTGTAGATTCCCCTTGAATCTTCAACAGTCCCTTAATTACGGGATTTAGACAAGCCAGTTTGTCTGAGGGGAAATTTGAGGGCAAGAGAAGGCCCTCTTTCTTTCTGTGCATAGACTCAAGTCTCCATGTCATGAGCCAAGTACGGCCACACCATCCCTCTTTTGTCCTCATCTGTTTACAAAATTCTATTTATAGAGTTGTTCACAAAAAAAACCCATTTACAAAGTTGTTTACAAAAATTCTTGTGTGGAATGATTGAATAGTCCAAAGAGAGTACTCGACTTCCAGGGTCATTTGAGAGCATTCCCACCCATGCACGCTAGGACTAACTCTCAAATTATTTATATCTTTGAAGGGCCCTTGCACTCACACTCCCCCACCCTTGCACACCCTTCACGTATCAAAAGTGCGAATCAAATAGTCAATGGACCAATCACAAGTAGAATGAGAGGATACAATCAACTAAATAATGATTTGAAGGCCCAATTTCTAATACGCTAGAGTTAAAAGATATTTTGAAAGGGCCTTGACACTTTTCATCTACTTCTGGAGTGTGAGAGACCCTTTGAGGGCATGGGTGGCCTTGCTTTGAGGGCATTTCATTCTTACTCATGTGGTGAATCAAATTTGTTTTTGTCAAAAATATATCATCACTTTTTTGTGCGGGCGTGGGCTCTTTGGATGATCTCTGTGATATATTTGTTTTGTTGGAACGTGGACTCATTGGATGATATTTGCGTGTTGGACTCATTGAAGGTGTAACATCATTAGTTGTTTTGTTGCCAACCTCCATACCAACCTAGTATGGATAAAATGACACCGAAATGACCTGTCAAAATGGAACCAAAATAGGCTGGCCTAACTTTTCGGATGAATGTCAACAATGATTCAAACCACTGGCAGGGAATCCGTCGTTAGCAATTCTTTCAATGGAAGGTTCTGCCAATAACTTGGTAGTGTAGCACTACCGTGGCTAGCCTAGAGTAAGAAAAGGGATACTGAGTAATTTCCACAATGAAGGTACACCCCAGGCTGGCAAAGGTACTATAACAGGCACACTGGCCAAAGTCAGCACAGGTTCCCAGACGTTCTCATACGTTCCCACATGCCCCGAATAGTAACATTCACCAAGTGGGGGTAGTTCCCAAAGTTCCCAAAGCTCCCAACATTCGCTTGCTTTATGGCGGTGGCGCAGATTTTTTTCCTCTCGTTTCCCTTCCCTGGTTCATCTATGGACACCTGGACTGGCAGCTGAAATATCTAGCCTGACCGCCGTACACTTACTGACAGGATGAAAAAACGGATCTGAAAAAGTCATCCACTCAACAGATCTTTTTTTTGGGGGGCTTTTTTGGTGTTCAGAAAAAAGATGATTGATGGCTCTAACTTTGGTGATAAGGTTGGAGGGAATCATTTGAAACCCATTGAGGGGTACCCAAGTGTTGGGACTGCAGCTCCTGCAGTATTTGGGGTATTATTATTCCTTGTCAAGGTCTCATTCCATTACAGTAACACAAGTCAGCAAGCCATTTGCTTCGTTAGCATATTTTCATGTGATGATGAGAAATCACATTGCTGATGTCATATAAGTTGCTGACTCCAAGCAACTCCAGTGTCATAGCGTCAATGGGCATGGAGCAGTGATATTTTGTTCCTAATTATAGCCAAATTGCTACATTGATTAGTGAATCTGGGCCCAATTCCTGAAGCACACGCTATTCTGCAAATACTTGAAATTAATGAGGGATAATTTTTCTTTGTTGAGTGGCTGAAATCTTCATATCACACTAGTTTTACGTCATAATGACATTTAGTATCACCTTCATTAAATGGGACAATTAGTGTACATAAAATTTGGGCTTAGCTAAGTGATACAAAGGAATTTTGAAAAAAGAGAGGAATGATAGCCGGATTTCCTAAATGGAGTCAAGATGTGTAGTCTTTTTAATCTATATAGCGCCTATGTAGCACATGTGCATTGTTACCTATATATTAATATAAAAAGAGCATCCATGGAGCTTGGATTGCTCTTCAAGCCTTGGAAAAGTAGCAAAATAGCAAAAAAAATATATTGGCTTATGACCAAAAAAAACATTGGTATGGAGTATGGAGGAAGGTCAAGGCACCTAAAACTGCACATTTAACCCTAAAAGTGCATGCATTTTTTCTCATTTTGAGGGTATTTTTTCACGATTGTCGCTTCATTCTTTTGAGAAGTTTCTTTTTTATACATTATAGTTTACACCAAAAATGGAAAAAAGTAATTTATTGCTATAATTGATCAAAGTAGGAAATAAAATTCATTGCTACTTAATAGGTCATCAAAAAGTGTTCATGACACCTTTTTTGTTTTTCCTCAATGGATGATACAATGAAACTAAAATTAGAAAATCAAAAGACAAAAAGATTCATTCAACACACTTTGAAAAAAGAAATAACATGTTTGGACAAAACCTTATGGAATTATGAATGGTCAAAGTTTAGTTGACTTCTGGATATTCAACTTCTGAAAATGTGTATTTATTTTAATTAATATTTAATATATTTAAAAATAAAAACCCAATGTATGAGTTAGGAAATTTTGGAGAGGGGTGGTTTTTTTTTCTCTTTGCTAAAAACAATATTTTGGAGATCATTTGGAACCTGCTGGCTATGAGAAGATTGATTTGATCTTTAAGGGTTAAGCTATTGTGCTTGGAATTTTAAGAAAATTGAATTGGGACTACTTTTGGCCAATATACGTATCAAAATTATAAATGAAAGATTCAAATTAAAAAGTAAAAAAAATCTTTGTTAAAATGTTAACATAAGAATTAGGGTTGGTTTACACAATGTTGAGAGGCCGTTGCAATCCAAATCCAATTCATGTCAAGAGTCCAAAAATGATAAAAGATTTTCAAAGTTGATAAATTTCAATAAATAAAGTTATTGTTTATCAATCGTATGATTTTTTTTATTACTTGCAATCTTAAGACATCATCAACAAGTTTTTACAACTTGGGCTTTGATATTATTTTCATTGCATGTTGCCCATCATTTCTATACTATAGTATATCAAATCGATACTATATTTGTGCTCTCTAGGTGGTAAATGTAGGAGGTCCAATATTACCATCGAACACTTGGCAATGCATGCAATGCTCTAAAATTACTCTTGTTCATGCTTCTCTTTTTTGCTTGGATTTGTAATGGAAGCAAGTTTGCTCATGCTTGTGCTCACACCTAAACTCAAAGAGAAAAACATAGTCCCTTGTAATAGTAAAATATTGGATTGCTCTCACTTCTCATATGTAAATGATGTAAACAATGTAAAAAATAATATTGAAGCAATGCTAAAATAATGATGAAACCAATGCTAAAATAGTTTTGTCATGGATTGTGCTAAAATAATGTTGTTTCAACGCTATTTTTGCATTTTTAGCACTGAAACAACACTACATTCAATAAGAGATTAGCTTGTTTGCATTGAGACCCACAATTAATCCGATTTTGGTTATAAATCCTCAAATTAATTATCGTATGTATTATCCAAATTAGTTCAATAATATAATAATAAAATATTGTTCTTTTCTTTATATTATAGTATTTTATTTTTCAAACAACATAAAATAGTAATGTCTTATTTTATCGTATTTGGCATGGTAATTCATAGTAATTTGAATTATTATTTTTAATATAGGCCATACTATACCTACATCACCACAACTACTACAAGTTATCTCAATTATTGTGACTTGGATTTCTTTCTAATTCTACAACTAGTCCAAATTTTCTTCATTAGAATGAGTTAGACTAAATAAGATAATTGGTGTAGATGATACGTTATTTTTTTGGTGTTATTTCAATACTACCTTAGGTGGAAGGTAGAATTGGTAGAGAATATGTCTGAAAATGAATTCCAAAAATGGTGAGGAATTATTTTCATTAAAAAAACACTTTTTGAATGACAAAAGAAACCTGAAAAATATTCTTAAACATTTTATTTGACAAACCTTGTTTTCCAGAAAAATTAAATACTTGGTACAGATGTATCAACCTGCCTCTACTCATGAAAAATGATGTATAGAGGGAAGTTTATGATGACAATACAAACTCATTAATCGAAATAAACCTTGCTTGGTGAATCCAAGAATGTTATTAAGATGAGGTCCTTGCTACCCATGCCCTGAAGGCATTTACATTATATAAATATAAATATAAATATAAATATAAATATAAGTATAAATATAAATATATATATATATATATATATTACTCCTGACAAACTCTTCATTTACGATAGTCTTTTAAGCCAACATTAAAACTATTATTATTACTGTAGTTAATCGTCATGATCAACAAAAAATAAAACTATAAAAAGAACAATCAAAATAAAATTATAAGAAGAGTAGTCCAAATATTCAAGATGTTTTTTCAATTCTTTATTGTATGGTGAAACAAAATCTTGAAGACTATTCATAAAATTTGGCATTTGTTGAGAAGGAATTTTTGAAAAATGAATTATTCGGCATGAGATGCCGATCTTGATGGCCTGGTATGGTATTAAAATAAGATCCATTTTGGCTCTTGGTCATTGCACTAGTATAAAGACATTCTTAGAGCAAGCCCACTTTACCACTGAAGTCTCAATTGACTTTGAAAAGTGCTTGTATTTAATGCTGCATATTTAGGATAGGTATGACAACTACCGGTACTATATATGAGCTTCAATACAGTGATACCGCAATTCATCCCTTTGTTGCTAATATTAACCCCTAAAGAACCATGACTATGTTTCTCTCCAAACACTCTAAAGTTGTCAAAAGGTACCCATTCTCATAAAAAGGCTTATAGTTTTTGATCTTAAACCTTTTAGACCGATTCAACCAAAGGATATTTGAGCCAACATCAATTTATCAACACTTACAAATTTCCAACCGTTCAAGGTTCCTCAATAGTAAAATTATAAGTTACAAAATTAGATGCAACTTTATTTTGGCCCCTTGTCCGCGTTTGAAACTTTTTGAAAAGGTCCAATATACAAAGTTCAATCTTAGATTTGGTAAAATGAATTAGGCAATCGTGTATGGGGTTGTTAGTTCATTGTATGCAAAATTTCAGGAGTTGCCTGCACTTATTTTTCACTTTTATACGATTGTACCTTTCAATCTATACATTACCTATGTATGCAAATTGCCATCCATCTTTGTTATAAAGAGTAGAATCACCGCAACAGATCTAAAAATTTCACGATCAAATTCATTCCACATTGAGTTAACAAAACTTGAAAAATCAGCCTTGGTCCTTCAGGAATTAAAGAAGGGCTCAATATTTTAGATAGATGGACAGTAATGATTATCCATGTATATTGAATTTTGTGATTGGCTTACGAACAATATAGCCGAAGGGACACAAGGGTTCAAGGATGTGGAGATGATAGCTTGTAATGCCAAATTTTGGATGTGATGATAGGGATGAAGTAAATGAGAAGGGGTGCAAATGTTCTTGTAATGGTGTTAAAACTAGACAAAATATTTTGTTTAATAATGGTGTTAAAATAGTTCTGCATAAGGTTCTTAGACCCTTGCAAGAGTTCACCCTTTTGCTCTCACTGCACAAAAGATAAAATATTCAAAACATGTGATTTTCGAAGTGGGGCTAATCTGGACTTCCAGCTCTCCACCATCATTCTTTAATTAAAGAATTACGTGACATGTCCAATATTCTAGAATCGGCTACAACAATTATTATTCCTAGGTACAACTTACAAGGGCTAAAGAACCCTATATAGTGGTAAATCCAACCTACATCAATCCTGACTCTAACCCCCGTCCCCCCCCCCCCCCCCCCAACGTTAATGCAAGTACCATTCACCCATGGGTCTCATTTTTTGAAATTTCCATTTTGATCACCCTAAAATCTTTTTTTGGCACTTGTGTTTTTTTTGCAAATTTAGAGTTTACTACCCCAAATCAGTCTAGTACAACCTCCTTCAAAATTTAAAAACTTTTGAAGAGGTGATTATTTTTTTAAGGTGGGCCAAAAATAGGGGGCAGTTTTTGTCCTCTCGCATACGTTGAGGGGGGGATTTTAGAGTCGGGGCCTACATCGGTTACTCTTTCCAACACGGCCGTTGTGGCGTCTTCGATTGGTGGTGGTTATTTGGAGGACTGAAATGTCTGCCAGGGAGTTTCCACTGAAAATGGAGACGCGGCATGGAGATGGTGGCGGGGACGCGGGGCTCATGGCACTTGACTGTACTGTACGTAGAGTTGCTGCTGGCTTCTAGGGAAATTCATGGCGGGTTTTGCACATGTGACTCATCACAGCTTCTGGGAATCCAAGTTTGAATGGCTCCTCCGGCCATGTTCAAATGACTGTGCTGAATCACGATTCACGAGGTCGGCGATCATGGATGGCTCAGTTTGTTGCGATTTTGCCACATTGGCAGTGAAAAAGGTGTCCACGTATAAACTTACCTGTCCATCAAATCTGTTGGAACCTGTGTACAAAGAAGTTGTTGGTCTACACAAAAAAACATGCAAATATTAGTGCTCCAAAAAATGTATATACTTAGAACTCTTTTATATCACCCCTTCCGTAACCCATGTACGTGAGTTCAAAACTTGGCATGTGGAAAGTGTCCAATCACACGTATCTACAACAACAAATATTCTCTGCATATATTGGAGAGGTTGCACTTATTGGAAAGTGTGATAATATGAACACTACCGTACCAGGAAGGCAGGGTCGGCAGAAAATAATTCCCCAAAAAATGCCGAAAAATAAATAATTTTATCAAGTATTTTGTCGAAATCAACAAAAATGAAGTCAACAAAAATTGTAGACAAAAAACAAAGGAAAACGTGTAGCCGCTAGTAAAATTCAATGTTAGTTATTAATAGCCGAATTTTTAATAATTATTTTTGAAAGAGTCGACCCCTACTTTTCAAACTTTAATTAATTATTCGACATGAAAGTGCCGACCCTGCCTTCCTACTACGGTAGTAGAAAAGGTGTCTGTACTGAGGCAATGTTGTCTAGTTCTAAGCAAGTGTTGCCCATTTGCATGAGCTTCTGCCTGGACACATGCACTTTTCTACTACTGTAGTGCAAAGGACTCCCTATTTCATCAAAAATGGCAACCAAAAAGTGTTCAGTTTCATTCAAAATAAATAAATCTTTAGTAAAATTGAACAATTTTTAGTGGTTGTTTTTGACAAAATAGGGAGCCCTTTGCACTAGTGGATATAAATAAAATATTATTACACGTATGTTCTAGATGTTAGTTTATAATGAAAAACAACCAATTGATTAGAAAGATCAAAGAAGGTTCATTATTCACAATGTTTTACTCTTGATTTTACCACATGGGTTTCTCATGCATAGATTTATATAAACTATTGCATCTGATGACCCAATATTATTGAGTACAATTGTAGCAGTCATTTGGTTGCACGACTCGTTTCTATTTTTAGATTATATTTAAAGATGTTATTTGATTTAAAATAAAATAAAATTATAACTCCCATTTAGTAGAATCAAATGGTATAAAGTAAACCCAATACACACTTTTTTTAATAGTAAAAGCTAATTGAAAATACTTTGCACGCCTCTATTAACTGTACAATTCAAAAGATTTCAACATGACAAATTAAATTTTTACCTTCTATATTAAGCACCTAAACTAATACATTTTCATTGAACATCATTCCTTTTGTTAAATCCATTATATTTATTGATTTATGTTAACCCCTAAACGTCCTCATTCCTCTCCAGATTTGGAGAATATTAAAGATGTCTTATAAAATGCAACTTAGAGGGATATTTTGAACTTGATGTATGAATAAAAGTTGTACATTATGAAATTTTCAACATGATTAGTTTTAACTGTGATTACCTTATATGCAATTGAACATTGACCATCATTTGTTGTCTCTTTCAAGGAGTTACATGAGTGAACAATATGAACAAGACATAAAAGTAAATCTAGGAAAAATACTAAAGCATAGAATATGCGACTAGCAACATATTTTTCTTACTTATTTTTCTTCTACAATGGGAATCATTTGTGCTAAATAAAGTCTCTAGGCTTACAACTAGGAATTGCTTACATACAATGGGAACCCGAAACCACTATTATGCTAGCCAAAATGGACCAAATGATATTAGCCACCAACAATATGTACATGCTCACTCATAGTGGACCTTGTCTCAAATGCAACCTAAAAGTGATACTAAAAGCTACATACTGATTGTATAACTAAACTGTACATAATCAAAACATGATAATCCTAGGGTTGATTTTGGATGTACTTATAGGCAACATTTTGAAATTCATAACTCATTCACAAGGTGTTCAAATAATGCATCCCATAAATAATCCTCTTTCACGTGCCAATAAGGCTCAACCAAAAAAAATTATGTTTAATAATACTAAATATGCTTAGTTGCCATTAGTGATGATTATAGGTGCACATACTTTATGTTGGAAGTCTAAAGTAAATACTTTATACATCACTACCAGGAAAGTATATCTTGCACGCATCATACTATATTTAAATTTCTATTATATTTTGATAATACACTACACTGAAATTGTGATTTAGTATCCCACAAAAGTTGATGTCTTTTAATCCATTTCATTCAAAAGTGAAGAGAAATAGTGTCCCTGTAGTACATAAGAATTTGCCACTCTGTCATCCTTACTTCTATTGATAGTGTCATGTTCCTTTCAGATGATGAGAGTTGTCATTCCTACTTCTATTGAAAGTGCCATGTTCTTTTCAGATGATGAGAGTGACATTAGTCATCATGCCATGTTTATTATAATATTCCCATTCGTCATTGGAACACTACATCCAAAAAGAAGTTTTATCATTTTAAATTTTACACTAATTTTGTTATTTTACAGCCTGGCGCGATACCTCCAAAAAGTCAAATAGTGTCCGTGTTGAGAAATAGTATCCGGATATGGTCATGTATAGTGGGTGGTATTGGATTCCCTCAATTCACACCATGTTTTGTCAAACACAAAGTGACAAATAACTTCAAAAGAGGCATATGGGCGGTTATGTTTGTTGCATATTGTGGTCTCATTCCATGAGCATGACAACTTGCGGCGGTGATTATGAGAGGCTTGTTGTGGTCGAGCAACATAATTTGCCGGACACGCTCAGTTTGTCACTGGGGTAAGCTTATTGCTAAAGGCTGTCCCTACAACAACAAAAGCATGGAAAGCTCCTCACTCGTCTTAAGAAATAACTGACGTTGCTGACTAGGCATGTAACCCACTTGTTAAGATATTGCAACAGTTACCTTTGATTGCTGGATTGATAAGTGGTCTTCCAAGGATGGAGATATGTTCAGAAACATGTGGTACCCATACAACTGACATATCTACGGAGATATTCACATTTGAGAAATAAAATAAATATTTCATAAATTTACTTTTTTCACAAATTTATTTATCCTTAGTTTTTTGTTTATAATTTTTTTAATTATTAATTATTTTTTAAACAAATGGATGTTTTGTTTCCATTGCATGACAACAATATCATGCTGGGAACGAAGAGATCACGTTTTTCAATGTTCCCACGCAAGTGATATTTTTGGATTTTCTTTCAACAATATCTAGACTACACTCTATGTTCTTAATCATTTCCAACTAAGAGTGATGCCCCTGCCGTAAAAATGAGGCTCGAGAGCAATCTCCGTCATGCTCGAGATTCCTATCAAGCAAGGAGGTATTAGTCCTCACGACGCACAACTGATTGGAATTGAACCGCTGCCCTCATTGGTGCTAATATCCTCTTTCTCTTTTTTAAATCAAGAAAGGAGATTATTCACTAATTTTATGCAATTACCGTGGACCAAGGTAATTTTGATAAGATTTTCTATCTTTTTCTACAAATTTCATTTCATTTAAAACAATGGGTTAATATAAAGTCATGTACTCTGTATGCCCTATGTTTTGGTTGTAAATTGTCTTCTTGTGATTGGTTATAGGTGACGTGGACCTCTCAAAATTTGATGTCCGAATCCAACCTTCACATATGATGATTAAATTTTGGACATCGGTTGAAAGATTTCAACTCACAATAATTCTAGTGTAGCCCACAATAATTGCATTAAAAGGTGCAGACAGGAGTTGTTAGCTTAATCCTATTTGAAAAGTAAGCTTCAAATGGAAATGATAGAAGATTAACCGCCAAGCATCCATACTACAATTACCCAGTCAAACCTCATCAATTTCTCACATTTAAAATATACTATATTAATTTGGTATTTTACTCATATAGGTTATTGTTAAAGAAACTTACCTTGATTTTTTTCATAATTATTTAAAAAAAAAAGAATTTCATAAGATTTTTCAAAGCTTTTTCTTGTAAAAATGTAGTAATTAAAAAAGCTTAAAATAGTATGAAAATTTTAGAAAAAACGTAAATAATAGTGATGAACAACAAGTTGTAGGGTCATGCTTTTTGAGCTTACATAAATAGAAAAACATTTTCTAAAATGTATATAGGTCTAAGCTTTTAAGTGTTGTAAAAAGTGCAATTTTAACAATTTTGAAGAATAGTAGATTGGACTAGAAAGCAGAAGACAGCCTCCACATTTTCTTAGTTGGGACCATTTCATTTGAAACTAGGTGAAATTCAACGTTTGATTGGAAAATGACCAAGTTTGGCCATATTGGGTTTAACCCCTAAACATCTAAAAATACCTTTGCTGCAAGTAGAATACAAGGTATATTTCTTGTATTTGGAATGGATACACACTTTCAATGAGATTGCGTTCAACAAAAAAGTTAAAGTTTAGATCAATGCGATTCTAGTGAGTTATTAAGATCTCAATTTAGAACTTCTTGTTGATAGCAAATGCCAATTATACGAAAACGTATGTACTATCCCAATGGGACGTTCAAGGGTTAACCCCTAAACATCTTAACATGCCGTGGCGACCAATAAAATATGATGTATTTTGATTGTATTTGGAATGAATCCACACCTTTAATGGGTTTGGGTGCAAAAGAGAAGTTGAAATCTACATCAATGCGGTTCTAATGAGCTATTAAGATCCCAATTTAGAGTTTCTTTATTGGTAGCAAATCTCAATCATACAACAACGTATATACCATCCCCACCATTCCCATGGGACGTTTAAGGGTTAAGTTGGCTGATGAGCATGGATGTTTCCCTGAAGCAACCTAGATTCATTAGCTGTAAAGACCAAGCACAAAGCAGTACGAAGCCGATGATGGATCCCTGTGCTTTGTTTGTGACCGCTGATATTACAAATCAAAAAGCTTGTGGAGCATGCCTTGGATCCACAAACATCTGTCACAACTAACAAGGTGTGCTGCAGAGAAAAGCAAGTGTGCTCACTGCTCAGGTCTGGCACAACTAAGTGATTACTATCAGTAAGTTGAGTAACTGATGTACTCAAACAATCAAGAATGCATGTTGACAGTACTAGAGTACAACGATTCAAAATGTGAAGAGCCTTCCAAGGACATACAGCTGTTAGGGCAGTATCCGTTGACAAATCGCTATTGCCAGGTGTACCCCAAAGTCACAGTCCTGAGAATCATGCAAAACAGCCTGCATCAATTTAGTAGGAGGCATCCTCAACGTTCATGTGTCAATGCAGCTCTGCAGTTTGGTGAAGAGCTGGTGAGCTTCAAACAGCTATCCATGTCTCCGTGGTGATGGAAACCGCTAAGCTGACCATAGCATAATAGAGCAAACCATAGCATAATAGAGCAATGGGAGCCAACACCCTTTTGCAATGGGACCACAATTATTAGAAACTAAGTTTACCTAGCAATGACACGGTAGTCTCAAAATTCATGGAATACAAATCTATCTTTTGATCCAATTTTCAAAAGGGTGCTCCATTGCACTGCTCTATTATGCTATGACGATGGACAGTGACTTTGAAATATATCATTCTCTAAATGAAGATTTGGCAAATTGTCTAGTACAGGAAAAACTTTATAAAGTGAATGCCACGCATGAACGCTGAGAATTGCATACCTACTGTATTATTGAAGAGCGGTAAATAAATTGCATCAATAAAGCAAACTTGAAAGCGTTACATCAAATGTTGCACATCTGCAGAATTTTGACCAGTGTCCTCTGGTTTCATGAAAGCTGTCAGAGTTTACCCAAATGAGGTAGTCCATAATCTTCTGTGCATTGACCATTAGTTCAAGGAGTTCGCTTGATCTGCATTTTCATATAAACAGGGCAAATGCAGAGTTCCCTATCGGTCTCGGAGGCTCCAAAATGAACAATTCTGCTCCCAATGTTTCACTAATTCTCAAAAAAGTACAGAAGTTACCAGGAAGG
This sequence comes from Pohlia nutans, assembly GCA_022496805.1. Taxonomy (NCBI): domain Eukaryota; kingdom Viridiplantae; phylum Streptophyta; class Bryopsida; order Bryales; family Mniaceae; genus Pohlia; species Pohlia nutans. The sequence continues at coordinate 7,851,910 of CM040102.1, forward strand.
ATTCTCAGTCATCATCTTCATCGGATTCGCTGGCCGAGCCGTAGTCGCTACTGAGGTCCTCTTCCAGTTCTGGATTGAGATCAAGATTTACATGTGGAACAACCATAATCACTGGAGCCGGTGCCCTCGGGGGAAGTAGACCCTCCATAGGCAGACCAGGCAATGGCGGAAGAGGAATGGGATCACCGATTTTCCATCCGGCGGGCATTGGTGGTAACTCAGTGGGAAGCTGTACAGGCATCCCTGGTTGCCAACCTGCAGGCATTATTGGTTCCGCCTTCGTGGGTTCAGGCTCCTCCAGGGCATCAGGTGCAGGTGGTGGTGCAAAAGCACTCGTGAAACCTAATTCAGACACCTTCACATGGTACAGTTGAGAAGCTCTCATATGCTCCTCTTGTGGGGCTGGCGGTAAGGCTCCGCGCAATACGGGCTCTCCGGCTCCATGTTCAGGTGGAGCAAATGCAGTGTAGCTTACGCGATGCGCGTACGAAACCAACTCCGCAACTGGGACAGAGTTTCTGTGCTTCCCTTTCTTCAAGTCCGCGTACTCCTCCAGTGTGCCCTCTAACACCTGATGCGCTTCCCGCACTCGCTTGGCAAAGCCTCGCACCACAGCATCCTTGTTGTTGATTTCTTCGGCAATTTGCTGCTTCTCTTGCTCCAGATCCTGCAGATCTTGCAACTCGGCCACCGCTTCGTACAACAGGTTCTGGTGATTTTCCAATAGCACCTGAATCTCTTTTGTTGTGACTGCAGCTTGACCTTCCGGAGGAACTGTTGCACCAGCCAAAAATGATGGAATCGCCATCTTCATATGTCCAGGTTGCCAACTTTTGGTTCCTGCACCCACAAATTCAGATCAATCCTACAACCATCCATAACACTAACGTAATGGTAATCACAACGGCTTCTGATCAGCTCTCTAGCACGTCTAGTTTCAAATCTTTGATTCAGTGATCACGTGACAGAAGCTTCAAGACTGTGCAATAGTGAATACAAGTTAAACAACTAAGAGTCTCGCGGGTCAAATGAGTACGGAATTTCTTGTGATGAGTAGTCCATTGTTTCCTTCTCAGCGATGGTATCCTTGTTCAACATTAACCCCTAAACGTACCAACCCTTTGAACAGAAGTAGATTCTAGTCTCAAAAGTAGATATTAGCGTGGCTCAAATGTACATGAGGTGTACATGAGAAGATCATTGCATTGCAAGCATAAAATCTACCCAACAAATTAGACATCCTGGTAGTTAAAAGCCTCTCCAATATTATCAACAGCTCCTCATCACAAGAGATTTATCGTAATTGGTAGAGAATTTAATAGGCTTTCAAAGGTGACTTGGATGAAAATCATCCGGGGTTGTATGAGAAAGTTACAAGGCTTCGAATCTGTTCGTGATCCAGTTTATGGACGCTGGGACGTTTAGGAGTTAAGCACTACAAATCTCAAAATGAGGACAAAATAACAAAATATGAGGTTTTTAATACCATATCATTCTGAATAGCCTAGTTTTGAATGTTAAGAACCAGCATGACACATCAATCTAATATGATCAATCAGCTTTTGTGGACTGTGAATCTCTTCACCCCATAATGACATACAGAATGTGCACTTGTTACAACAATGTTCTGTTTGCCTTGACTTAAAAAATTCTGCACTCACTGGTTTTCAAAATCTCCATCTCAATGCAGCATTGTTCTCATGTCAGTATCTATAATAGGCAGTCACTTCAGTTGAATCATTTTTTTAGAAAAAAATGAATCAACAGTTGCGAATCCGAATCTGTTACTTTCTCCACTTTGCATTTGCCTTCATTCATCAAAATTAACGAGTAAATGTCTCTAATTAGACCTCCTAATCACGATCCAAGAATTATGAACTGTTCATACAACTTTCCCTCTCTATCATGACATGTTTGGGAAGCCCTAACTTCACGGTTTTGTCATAGAAATGACTTGTCACATGCGTATTGCTTGAAACAATAATATCGTCATATTATGGAGTGTCATATTATGGACGGTAGACTGTAACACCGCTTCCAAAGTACCAATATATTTGCCGGTTAAGGTGGTTACCCCATTACCAACTAGCTCCTTTCACCAACAGCTAGGGGCATTTTCCACAATCAATGCTGCAATGATGTTGGTTGTAGCATGAGTTACCGTTGGTAATGGGTTCTCTCTTGTTGATTTTAGTATATGTAAGTGTGGTTATGGATTCGTTGTTGTTGGTTTAAGCATCTTTAGTGTGTGCAATACAAATCTTCTTTAGACAGAAAGAGCTCTACCTATATGAGGTGAATGGGATGTGTCATACTTCAACTTTGAAAATTTATAACTAATTCATTCTTCATCCAAAAATTATGTTTCAATCTATTTCTTCTTGCCTAACTCTAAAAAATAATAATAATACTAAATAATATCAATGTCTCATATCCGTATTTCTTATTCAGTTGGGAATGGGGTAACCACCTTATGCAATACATGAATAAAACGAGGATCTTAGCGCACTGGACAAGAATTGAATCAATTTCAATGCAAACCGACCTAACCCTAGAAGCAAAACTCACCAGCAATTTCCACGAGACGGTTGGCGAGCCCGGCCATTTCTTGCAGAAGCATGTGCGCTCGCCGTTGCGGCGGCTGATTCATAAGAGAGCTTCGCAAAACGGGACGCGCCGTAGCAGCAGTATCCATAGGCTGCTGAGCCGCTTGCTCAAGCATTTGCTGTTGTTGCTGTTGTTGCTGTTGCTGTTGCTGCTGTTGCTGTTGCTGTTGCGATGACCTTCCCGGTCCCCATATCGTTTGCAGCTCCCCGTGACCGGCGCTCCCCATACTCAACATACTCATCGTGAAACCCTCGCAAACCCCAAACCCTAATTCCAGGCTTCACCGCTTCTAGAATCTCTCTTCGACGTCGCCATGAGAAAAATCATAAGCGGCATTCATAGCTCGCAAATAAGAAACCTCTGTTCCTCGATGCCATCTTTGCCAGAACATCATCAGAAAAAAATTAATGAATAAATAGGAAGGGTAGATGGCGTCAATCGCAGAAAGCGAAAATCACGAACAAGAGACGAGTGTCGAGATAACAAATCATGAGCGGCATTCAGAGCTCGCAAACGAGCTCACGCTCTCTCGATCTACACTATTTTCCTTTGCCAGAAACCTCATCGAGAAAACTATAAATTAAAAAAATTAAAAAAATAGGGTTTGTGGCATCAAAAATCACGAACAGGAGATCATCCGACGAGCATTTCCAAATGGATTGTCTGTCGGTGGCACAAGAAGAGCGTCAAGGAGCCAGTGCGGTAAAGACCGAAAAGTGCAAATAGTGTGGATTCAAATATCGCGTGGGTTGCAAAATCTTCAACCCCTAAATCTCACTCTTCGTGGAAAAACTAAATTGGCTAAAAATAGTCATTTGGGACCCTATACCGTACGCGGAAGGCAGGGTCGGCAGAAAATAATTCCCAAAAAAATGTCGAAAAAATAAATAAATTTATTAGGCATTTTGTCGAAATCAACAAAAATAAAGTCAACAAAAAGCTGAAAAAATAAAAAAAAATAAAAACATAGCACTCAACGAAAATCATAGACAAAAAATAAAATAAAATGTTTAGCTACCGGATTTTTTTAATGTTAGCTATTAATAACGGGTTTCTTAATAATTGCCTCGGGGAGGACACTTAGGAAATTTAGTAAACATTGTGCATTAAAATATAGGGTGTGTTTTATTCATGAGCAATAAAATTTGGAAAAATTTAGATGTAATATAGGATGCTTAAAATTCAAGTAAGGAATAATTACAGAATATATCAAGAATATAGCTGGAATATTCTAGAATATTTGAGAATATACCTCAAATTTTCCAATTATGTGATAGCCTCATTTAATTACCCTGTTAACGCACGTGTCCACGTTAATTTCAACTGAGTGTCTTCCCCGAAATAATTGCTTTTGAAAGTGCTGACCTCCACAATTTCAACTTTTATTAATTATTCAACATGAAAGTGTTGACCCTGCCTTCCACGTACGGTATTATTGAATGCAATAAACCCGAGAATAAAACAATAAAACTTGATTTCTGAGTGTTCTAGGAAAGACACCTCACATTTTATTTTTATCCAGTTTAGTTTTTCCATTGAGGGTGAGAAATACCCACAACCCTCTTCATATTTGGAGAATTATAAAGATGTATTATAAAATGCAACTAGGAGGGATGTTTTGAACTTGATGTATAAATAAAAGTTGTACATTATGAATTTTAGATTCTATTCGTACGGTTAGATTTATGATTGCTATCATCAATACTTTTGTATAAAATTTGAAACTCAAAATTCAGAATTCTTTTGTAATTTGATTACAAATAAGATATTAACAATGTGTGGATGAAATTTGTTGTAATAGGTTTAGATGTAATACTCTAAGTGTAGTTGAAATTTTCAAGAGCACTTCTGAATTGTTTTGAATTAAGATCATAATTTTTTTTGGTGAATCACTACAACATGAAATTGGAGGCATAAAAATTTCACAAATCATGAGTTTTTTTTTGCACATATGTAGATCTTGCAGTTGTAAATAGTGATTTCTTTGTATTTAGTGGTGTCTATGGTACTTGCATTTATTTTGAGGTGTATCTTGGCTTGTGATGCGTATTGTAGTTGGTTGTGAGGAATGACAAAAATTAATTAGAAGAAGAGAAGTCAAAATCTTTAGGATTTCTTTTTTTCAAAAAAATATTTTTATGGTGAAAAGGGAATATCTCAAAGAATATTTACATAATTCAATGTTTGTTGAAAAGGAGTTTTCCAAAATATATATATATTTGGCATGAGACTGTTGGCTACGGTAGTGGTGATGTTATAGAAGTGTCTTTATTTATTTTTGAATGAGTTTCTTAAAAGTGATAAAAATGAGATAGATGGATAAAAATAAGTTTTTGAGAGTTTGAAGTGAAAATAAATTTTATGGTTTCTTGATATATATATATATATATATATAATTTTATTGAATAATTCCATCTTATATATTATCTATGAATGTTAATCTAACTCCATATTTTTTATTCACCAAGAATCTTCAATTGTCATTTAAACTAGTATTATCTGTATTTTGGTATGTTTGACTTATTTTGATAATATTTGGGTAATTGTGTTTACAATGTTCATGAGGGTGAGTCTCGAATGTTGTACCGGTAAACGGTGTTTTCAAGCTGTAACAGGGGTCACCGTGTTTGTTCTAGCAAAATGCCAATTTGTATTAGTTTATAAATCAAAACTTGAGCATACTTTTTTTTAATTATGATATGAGATTTTATTTTTTTACAATAATACATGTTTTGATAAACTTTATTCAAATTTTTGAATTTGTATGTGAAAATCTTACTCATATGGAGTACTAGTTTCTTATTGACTCATGTTCAGAATTGTTCAACTGACGTGTATTTGGCATTTGTTTTAAGTAGAAAGTTCCAACTTGAGACCTCCAATAGCTCACCGTTAAAACCATGTTCACATGAATTTTAATTTCACTTTTAGTTGATCTGAAATCCAAAAGAGGTGTACAAACCATGCCAGTATTATTGTATAATATTAGTCAGAATAGGCTTTTTGGACCTTTGAGGTTTAAATAGTTTTCACTTAGTTCTACTTACAAAAGCCATTTTAAAGAATTAACCCATCATTGCAATTGTATGTAGAAGTGTTTGTAACCACTTGTCTCAAGAAGGTAGGATGGGGCCTGTTGATTGATACCACTTTCCTGCCTATGACAAATCACCAGCAGCACCAAGCCATGTGCATCACAAACAAATGCAAAAACAGACACAACAGGAATCGAATCCGGACTACATACTTGTAACACAAAGCTCCTCACCAATCAACCACAACTCACATGACTTGGCGACCCCCACTTCAAAAAAACCACACAAATACCGTATCAGGAAGGCAGGGTCGGCAGAAAATAATTCCCCTAAAAAATGCCGAAAAATAAAATAAATTTATCAAGTATTTTGTCGAAATCAACAAAAATGAAGTCAAAAAAAATAGTAGACAAAAAATAAAAGAAAACGTTTAGCCGCTAGTAAAATTCAATGTTAATTATTAATAGCCGAATTTTTAATAATTATTTTTGAAAGTGCCGACCCCCACTTTTTCAAACTTTAATTAATTATTCGACATGAAAGTGCCGACCCTGCCTTCCTACTACGGTACCTAAAATTTACCCAATCACTAAATAGCGGTTACTATTTTACTATTCACTGGTCACTATAGTGTCTATCCTCGAAAGGGGAGAGTAGTTTTGAAACAATGGTCCTTTGTCTGGTGGGCACCAAATCATTGTCGTTATACATAGATATTCACGCCGACCCCCATGGGATACGGTGTTAATATCTATCTATCTAAAAGTTCTTCCCCTTGTATCATCTTGTATGTTTCAAATTCTTAAAATCGTAGATGCTGACCTATAAAAGGGGCTTGTACATGATAGGACACCCTACAACACACTCTATCTATGTCCACCCATCTTTGAGAACCTCATATAGAAACACATACAAATACCTCTATAGATTACATTGCCACTATCTTCATCACAAAAAAATCACCATATTGACACCCAAAATAAAATGCAAGTACTATAAACACTACTAATTACAAAGAAAACACTTTTTTACAACTAAAAGATCTACACAAATCTAGATACAAATCTCAAAGCAACCACATACAATTTAAAGACTTTACAATGGTCCATGCGATATGCGAACCCACACAATGAGCAGCATTACACAGGGAGATAAATACAAGATTCCCATACAGGAAACGCGGACAATTGTAACTTTCCCAGATCAAACATACACTACAACCATCCCTGGAAAGTTACAATTATGGGAATTTTGTCCCACTTCCCTTATGAAATCCCATGTGGGAATGTCTTTATCTCTCCCTGTGCTCTCCCTGTGCTATTTGCCTCATCCTGCTTGCTCTCACGGCACCCATCTTCCGCGGCATAAGACTCTGTTAATTGCGGAGGGTTGTGGATGCTCTTCTGTAAACATACAAAACAAAATCACAGAGAAAGCATCCACACCCATGCTCAAGGAAGGAAGGTGTGCATCCACACCCAGTCAATTAAACTCGATCCATGAGAAATTGAGTTTCATGGTCTTGCAAATTTAGCCTCCAAATCAAGTCTGAATCCCAAGTCGTATCAAACAAGAGCCTGCCCTTTGGATCTAAATTCAGTTGAATATCTTCTACCAGTTGTACATTCTCCTTACCAGTGATTGATCCACATTATACATTCTATGTGGAGAACATATTTGGTTTGGTGGGGAAACGCTAACTTGAAGGGCTCTTCAAATACGTACTGACATGGATCATTCGGTAATTTCATTTCAGCGTGTGGGTTTCAGCTAGCGTGCGTGGGTACGTGTAGAGACTCGGAAGACGCACAGAAGCACAGAATTGACTCCTACAGAATTAATGTTAGGTCCGGAATGAACAGCAGATGGAAACAAACAAGGCTTTGAATTATCCACTGACATACCCAACATCGATAGGCAGGGTGTGCATGGGCGAGTATAAGTAGAGCAGTGAGCTCGGGATCTAGCACGACTATACTTGAACAGGATCTGTTCTATAGTGCGTACATCTGATCTGTGATCTCTTTCATAGACAAGTATCCCACCCCGGACGATGATCCATGGCCCTCCATCCAGAACGCGATTGCCGCAGCTCCCTTGCATCGGTCTTCTCGGAGCTCTCGTGCAAGGCGCATGCTACATGAAAGTCCCGTCTGCCCTTCCGCAGGCGGTGAAGGGAGGAGGGCGTTCTGACGGGTACACACACAACCATCTCTTGCTTTTTCGTGCAAAATAGTTCCTTCTTAGTATTTGCGGCATCAGGCATGCATAAGTCTTCAGTGCGGTGTATATACGCCATGGATTACGTTTCTTCAACTGCTGTTGCTGATCGATTGTGTTGTGGATAGTACGCATTTTCTTGTCTGCATGCAAGGCAGTTGATCGGTCGAGATCACAAATTAAGCGTGTCAATCTCCTGACCAAGTAATGACTTCGAAGTGTGTGAGCATGCAGGTGTGCAGCTAAGTAAGGCTAGAAGCTAATACAAGTGATCGATATGATTCTTCTGCAAAATTCAATGAACAAATCATAATATATTAGTGACTGATTAGAATGCTTGCGATTCCTTTGGTTAAAAAATTCACGGTCTGATCATAAGTCAGCAGAGTATTCGTCAATGGCTATGCAAATGGAAGACCATGACAATGTTCAATAATTAATTTACCTTGTGTTCTCCAAAGTTGCAAAAATCTCCCAGTGGATCATGGAATTCCTCAAGTCCCCAAGGCATGTCATCCTCGGGACCGATACACGGCCTTTTCAAGTTTTTGAAAATGGGAAGAGTGGGCAACTTGTGAAGCTCACAACATACTTCCGAAGAAGCCAAGTGCAATCAAGTGGCGCGATTGCTCCAGCCCTTAAATTTCTAGATTGGGGTAGCACAACTGAGATCAAAGAAAGTCAAGGGGACTGTAAGCTAGTTTGCCGACACTCATACGAACATCCATTCATACACTGCACGGTCATCCACGAAGTCAAGCACCGTCAGATTTGATTGTGAGGTTCATCACCTCGTGCAACAATATATTGCTTTGCCATGTCCTCCATGAAATTCCGAACGATATGTCGATCCCAATGGAAAGCCAATTCTATTAATGCTATGTTGCTGCTGAGACACTGAAAGCCCGTAATATGTGTTGCTAGCAGAATCATATCGATCACTTGTATTAGCTTCTAGCCTTACTTAGCTGCACACCTGCATGCTCACACACTTCGAAGTCATTACTTGGTCAGGAGATTGACACGCTTAATTTGTGATCTCGATCGATCAACTGCCTTGCATGCAGACAAGAAAATGCGTACTATCCACAATACAATCGATCAGCAACAGCAGTTGAAGAAACGTAATCCATGGCGTATATACACCGCACTGAAGACTTATGCATGCCTGATGCCGCAAATACTAAGAAGGAACTATTTTGCACGAAAAAGCAAGAGATGGTTGTGTGTGTACCCGTCAGAACGCCCTCCTCCCTTCACCGCCTGCGGAAGGGCAGACGGGACTTTCATGTAGCATGCGCCTTGCACGAGAGCTCCGAGGAGACCGATGCAAGGGAGCTGCGGCAATCGCGTTCTGGATGGAGGGCCATGGATCATCGTCCGGGGTGGGATACTTGTCTATGAAAGAGATCACAGATCAGATGTACGCACTATAGAACAGATCCTGTTCAAGTATAGTCGTGCTAGATCCCGAGCTCACTGCTCTACTTATACTCGCCCATGCACACCCTGCCTATCGATGTTGGGTATGTCAGTGGATAATTCAAAGCCTTGTTTGTTTCCATCTGCTGTTCATTCCGGACCTAACATTAATTCTGTAGGAGTCAATTCTGTGCTTCTGTGCGTCTTCCGAGTCTCTACACGTACCCACGCACGCTGAAACCCACACGCTCAAATGAAATTACCGAATCATCGATCCATGTACGTATTTGAAGAGCCCTTCAAGTTAGCGTTTCCCCCGCCAAACCAAATATGTTCTCCACATAGAATGTAAAATGTGGATCAATCACTTGCAAGGAGAATGTACAACTGGTAGAAGATATTCAACTGAATTTAGATCCAAAGGGCAGGCTCTTGTTTGATACGACTTGGGATTCAGACTTGATTTGGAGGCTAAATTTGCAAGACCATTCAGCACAATTTCTCATGGATCGTGTTTAACTGACTGGGTGTCACACCTTCCTTGTGCATGGATGTGGATGCTTTCACTGCGATTTCTTTTGTACGTTTACAGAAGAGCATCCACAACCCTCTACAATAGAGGCTCATGCCACGGAAGCTGGATGCCGTGAGAGCAAGCAGGATGAGGCCAAATAGTGCTGCAACATCTAATGCGAGATCTAATGAGACACATCTAATGCGAGAGCTCTTGTAACACTAACAGTCTTGGATTAAGTCAACTAGCAACGGTTTGAATTGTAGTAGTATTTGAAACTCACATATTCTATGAAAAATCAAATCCAGAAGTTTCATTTGAATCGTGACCATCAGAAATTTGTCCAAAACTTACATGATTTTGACTAAACAGTCGGGTACAACATGCTTACAAAAATTTTCGTAAGCATTGAAAGTAGGTAGATCCTATATCAAGCGGACGCATTGAATCTAAAGATTGCAAATATGGTAAGAAGAATTCCTACCAGTAGAGGATTAGAGTAGGAATGTCCCTTTCAATTTGTAGGTCCATGGGTGCCATATCGAGCACATTACAATTTAGGGAAGGGACTTAGTTTTTAAAAGGGAGGAGTCTAAAAGTTTGTAAGCAACTTGTACCCGACTATACTTTCACAAGGAGATAAATACAAGATTCCCACAATTGTAACTTTCCCAGATCAAGAATACACTACAATCATCCGAAGAAAGTTACAATTATGGGAATTTTGTCCCACTTCCCATATGAAATCCCATGTGGGAATGTCTTTTTTCTCCCTGTTTACAATGGACTCAGTTGTTGCCATAAAAAATATGTTCCAAAATAACATGCTGTCATTTCAGAACTCCAAAATCTTTTGTACTCCATGCCGAAAACTTCCAACCCAGAATCTCGTGGCGTTTGAAAGAATCTCGGTTGCCCCTTTTCCAGGGAATATTTCATACATAAATAATGCCCAGAAGGTACCATTGATTGACATGAAAAACAAGTGATTGTCACTCATGGGAAGTTGGCACTTCATTGCATAGCAAGAAAGTTGATACCCATATCCTTCTATTTCTGTTGCATGTGGTTGTAATTCCACAACCTGCAATATGCTCCAAATCTAGAGCCCTTGAATGAGTACATATACAAAAGGACACTACAATGGATCTTTTGGGCAAGAATGAGGTTGTCCACAACCACATTCATTATTGGCTTGCATCCTTTCATCCACTCATGTGATTCCAGTTGTTTAGATGTCCCCCAATTAAGTTAGAAAAAGATGCTAAACCCTAAAAGAAATAAAATTTGAAGCAGGTCAAATTATCACATACATGCTTCAAATAACATTGTCTGGCAAAACACTACAATGCATGAAAGAGTGCACAAGAAAAAATGAGGCTCAAAAAGTGGTGAATGATGCTTGAAAAAATGAAGTTTAAATCAAGTCAATGTGTCATGTATATGATGTTCTTTACCAAGCTTGAAATGTTCCTTGTTTTAATCAATGGAGTGAAGCATTTACGCCTAGATTTGCAACTTTACCTCCTTTACCTTGGACCCTAGAAACACCAGGTATCTGAAATCGGAAGATATATATAGCTTAACCTCTGTAACTTTGACATTCATTGTCTCATGTGCGTTAAATTTCAATAAATAATGTACCCAAATTTTGTAAAAGATGAGATGAGTTTGTGTTTTGTGTAATTTCAAAAGTGTGTTGCTGAGATGAGACTTTGGAATGCAACCCATGAAGAAATTGGTTTGCGCGTAGGAATAAAAAATAACTTCCTAGGCAACACTTAATTCCATGCCTCTTGTTCCATGCAATGTCACTACTAGCAAAGGCGTCGCTTCCCACTCAGAACAATGTCAGAGTTCATTGTACATACTTGTCCTACGTGACAAATCGCACTCACCAAGTCTTGAGCGCCTGGGCAATGAGTGGCACCATTTGACGCACCTACTGAGTGAAAAGCAACACCTTTTCCTCGTAGTGGGTAGAGAAGAGACAACTCTTGAAAGCTTCACCCTCCTCCCCTCTCTGCAGCTCGCCCACCCCAATCCTAAAATTTTGAGTACTCTTAAATCCTCTTACAAGTAGAGAGAGTTCGAGATTCTCCACATTGCATGTTTTATATGCTTACATGATCAGTTACGAGAGAATCGCGCTTGTGGGAGGAGAATATATTTTAATTTTGGTACTCATGAAAGAGAATCCAAGCAAATTCAGCACTCAACACGTAAGACATGAAAATGAAAATCTGGTACTCACAGAGCAGAGATAGCAGTCAAACCGCACAGATCCAGGGGAATGTGGACAATCATGACATTCCTAAGCTATTTTAGGGTTTAGGGTTTATGAGTGCACTCATCTGACGACATGAAAAAAGAAAATAACAAGATATGATTTGGATTCACTCAAATGGTGTGCAACAATATGCTACTTCTGCTGGCTTGTAAGGGCATGTTCATCCTACCACTACATGAATTCTCTCATGAATCTGAAAAGTGAATGAAATTCAGCATGCATATTGAGGGAGGTGAGAGAAGCATAAACACCTCAATATGTCCCTCCGTAACAGAGTTTAACCCCTAAACATCCTCATCCCTCACCAAATTTGGCAGTTTTGCAAAGATGCATCATAAAATGCAACCCATAGGGATATTTTTGCACTTGTATGAATAAAAGTTATACATTATAAGTTTTAGATTCTATTCATACACTTCGATATGCAATTGCTATCACCAATATTTTTATATAAAATTTGAAACTTAAAATTGAAAATCCTTTTGTAATTTGATTATCAATAAGATATTGACAAATTCCCCCACCAATTGCAGGGCTCCAATTGAGAATGCCCTAAGACAAGCCCTAGAAAAGCTGCTTGGCTATAAGAGTGGAGTTCAGAGTAACCAACGGGTGGATGAGCGTGCTCTAATGATGACCCATTCACATACACCAATGTTGCCACATGCATGTAACTTTGAGGGAATCTCTTGTCAACCAAGAAATATAAAATACGCAATTACAAATTACTCTAACGCAAGACAAAAAAGGAACGCAATGCAAGAAAAGGAGCATGGCTCTACTTGCGGCACTGTAATGTAGTTGCAGAGTGTCTTGTAGCAAGAAAAGACAAAGCTTTGAACATATTTTTGTTTCTCACTTTTACCTTCCTCCATTTCAAGAACGCACTCAGATGCAAGTGCTGGTCAGGAGCTTCTTGGTGTGAATGGGCCATGACTCAGCAAGGTTTGAATATCAGGGTTCACGAATTTTTGATTGATGTCAGGCCATCCCAATTTAATGACGCTGCGTTCATCACCAACTACGGTACCTGAGCAAATATCATAAACCTTTGTGAAGGGTACGCCTGAACCGTACACACCTGCTTGGTCTGGCACATCTCAGTCCCCTGACAGACAGACATCAAATTTCCTGCTCATTCTCCCCGGGTTTTAGTAAAGCTAACTTAGAGGCACTTTGAGAGTGACAAGTGTCTAGGCACGGACGATGCGGGCAAACAACTAATGCATGTGAATTCTGCTCACTCCATAATAACATGAGCCCATCGTGATGTGCCTGTGCAGGGCTTGATATTTGGGAATTTGACTGTAAGGAAAAAAATATGTGTAGTCGTGTATAAGCACAGGCTTCACAGTGTCATGCAGATCTGACTCTGATATGGGCATTCCAGTGCGCCTCTTTTCACCAAATAATGCACTTCCTGCTTAAATGCACCCATTGATGAACTGCAATTCTACCTTCGAAACTGTCCTTCAAACAACGTACTTTGGGCCGGTTCACACTATGGCCAGGACCCAAAATCTTGGGCTGTAGATAGATAGATAAAAACTCCGGACCCTATTATAGGCCGGCGTAAATAGAGTGTCTGTTCGTAATGCAAATGACTCGATGTCCACTGGACAAAGGTACATTGTGCTTGGGTTGTACCATACATAACGTTCCTTAGCTCTTGCTAGACCACATCCTTTCTCTACAATGTTGTTTCATAAAAATAATTCATCTCTTCAACCCTCTCTGCTTGGCCTAGTTGAAGTGAGAGAAAAATTTGTGCGAAAAAATTCAAAATTCAAAAAAACAAAAAAACATCAAAAACTATGAGGGCAAAAGAACGAAAACAGAATAATTAGTTTTTGACTATATTTTGCTATTTTTAAGCTATTTTGGGTTTTTTTTGGGCCTTTTATTATCATGATTTGCCAAGAAATGAAAATCAAGAAATTAGTTTTTGAGAAACAAACCAAAAAATATAAAATATTCGTTCCCAGGGTGGTGACCCTGATATGGCAATACGGTAGTATAAATGCAAATTGTCAAATTCTAACTAAATTGTCAAAATAAAAATCGATGGACTCTCAAAGGAGAACTAGGTTTTCATTCTCAATCGACCCAATTCTCCCTTGAGAGTCCGTCACATTGGTGTCAAAACTCGCAAAAGGTGTCGCCTTGTGAGTACTTTGGAAGACGACAGCCTTTGGACTTCGCCCTCTAATGTGAAGCCCGAGAGACCAATTTCCGCCTTTCTTGCAATCTAATTGGTGGAATCCGACGGAATCATAATGTGAACAGCGCTAAGATGCAGGTTGCTGCATGTCCTGTTCCTGCTAATATCAAAGATTTGAAATGCTGTTTGTAACGATTTGGGGAAAAAAATTCCTCGAGTCCTTCTGTCACTTCTGGGTACAGTACCAGGTGCACTGGTGTTGTTGTGTTTTTTTATTCAAGAAATCTTAAAGTTGCATGAACTCGTTTATTTTCCATTGCACGCAGGCATTGACCACCCATGTGAAGTTGTGAGTCAGATGTTGGTAAGATAATGTCTGTGTACATGTAAGTTACAGCTACAAATCAGGTGCATGATAGTCAATTGACACATCTCTACGCTATTGGAAAAAAACACGGAACCCCATTCGAGCTTCTTGGTCCTTGAGGAGTTAATCCCTAAACGTATCGACCCTTTGAATAGAAGTAGATGCTAAACCCAAAATAGATATCAGCATGGGTCAGATGTACATGATGTGTACATGAAAGGACCATTGCAAGCATAAAATCTACCCAATAGATTTGATATACTTGTAGTTAGAAGCCTCTCCAATATTATCAACAACTCCCCATCACAAGAGATTTTTTGTAATTGGTTTAGAATTTAATAGGCTTACAAAGATGGCTTGGATGAAAGTCATCCGAGGTTGTATAAGAAAGTTGCAAGGGTTTGAATTTGTTCGTGATTCAGTTTTCCAACGCTGAAACATTTTGGGGTTAGCCCCTAAATGTCTAAATCTCTCTTTGCGGCCAGTAGAATATGCTGTATTTTGGTTGTATTTGAAATGGATCCACACCTTCAATGGGTTTGAGTTCAAAAGAGAAGTTGGAATTCATATCAATGCGATTCTAGTGAGTTCTTGAGATCCCAATTCAGAGTTTCTTGTTGGTAGCAAATCCCAATCATACGACAACGTATATACTATCCCCATGGGACGTTTAGGGGTTAAACAATCACAATAATTACAAACTTTGAAACTCTCCACAATGACTCCTTTGAATTCCATAACATTCAGTACAGTAGCCTTCATGTCCATAGCCTGTTCACTTAGCTACTGATGAAGTGCTGCTGAATGTAGAATATTCCATACCATCTACTACAATGCATGCTACTGGATGATGTAGAATATTCCATACCATCTTCTCTAGAGCCATCTACATATTCCATACCATCCACTACCATTGTCCGGGAAGAACCGTTAGTTAGTTACGAGTGAGCCGGCTCATTTTCTAAAATAACCGATGAAACCTCAAGGATAGAGGCAAAAGACTGGAAGAAATGACTAAAAACTAGTTATATTTAGTATTTTTAGAAGAAATATACGAAATATATTTTAAAAAATGGTTGGTTTGGGAGAATGAAGGAAACTCACTGGTTGGCTCAAAAAGCTTCCCGAACAGTGTCCACTACAATACAATGCATGCTACTGAATGTTATGGCCCTCAATACCACAGTATTCTGGCAGTACCTATTTGTCCTTGGCGGAATGATATTCAGTAACAGCGTGTCATTAAAAGCCATTTCAAGCCTTCTCCTCAGGTCATTCGTAATTATTCTTCCTTTTCTAGAAAATCAATACCTTCCACTTGAGATCTTTTGGAGCTTCCTGAACATACTCATCATCCAGCAACAATTCAGTGCGATGCCCCTCATGAGGGGGAGCCTTTTTTCCTTTACATGATGCAAGACAATTTTTCGAATTTGAGGAAAAAAATACCCAGTACTGTACAGTACAATGATAAATAACTTTTACGCAAGTTCTTCCTAGCCAATGGATTCTTTGTGAATTATTTTTTTATTTATTTTTAATATTTTGTGCCAAAATATATTTTTTGTTTTACACTTTGTGAAAATTTTCATTGCACTACCGGGGTACCATAGCAGGGTCGTCGAAAAGTAATTCAAAAAAAAAGGAAAGGCGTGAAAAACTGGAAATTATGGGGACATAATAGTAAAAATAGAATAAATTACTTTAATTTATATTTCTCTACTTCTAAGCTAATTTTGGTCATGTTGGAGGCCATTTCTATCATTTTTATTTTTTAAATAATGTATTTTTTTTAGCAATGGACCTTTTTTATTAAAAAAATATTAAATATTTGTTCATAGAGTGGCCACCCTGATATGTTGCTACGGTAGTAGAAACATTTGTGAAAATTTTCATTTCACTACAGCAGTAGAAACACTATTCGTGTAGATTAAAGAAGCCTGTTCAAAAAGACCCACAACTAATCAAGTTCATTATGTGGTGTCTTCTCGTGGGTCATTTTACTACCGGTAGTCTACATGGGTAGTGTTTCTACTAGTGTTGGATGAACATTGCACTTCATTTGTTCAATAGAGTGTTATTTTTTAAACCATTATAGACCATTAGAACCAAGCCAATCGTGTGTGGAAACTTTGAACAAACAAACACTTAATGCATACTAGTTCTACCAAAGAACCAAAGTTTCATTGAAGAAGAGTTTACTCTTGAAAGATAGCATCAAGGGCAATATGCGGCATCTTAGTTGGTGGGTAAGTTGATAGCACTTCCTCCAAAAATATCTTCATTCACAATGGCCCTTTGGGCCAAAGTTCTTCTTTCTTCATTGAAGAAGCAAATTCAAATAGAAGAATTAAAGTTGTTCCATTTTCCAAACCAGTAAACTAAGGTAATATTCAATAATTAATTGACTCAAATAACTAGATATTAGCCTAAGTTATAACATGATCATGTGTTTTCGACATTCTTACCTTTAAAGTATGTGCGCTCATAATTGCCAATAATAAAAAACTGAACATATTTTATATTATTAAACAAAACATATTTTTATTGAGTTTTATTGGAAAGTAAAAGAGGACTTTTACCACATTTTAGCATACATTATTTGGATTTGTATGAATAAATTGTGAATTTTCAAATTATTGTTTAAAAGTGTACCTAAAATTGATCCAAGACTCTTATAAGTTCTCGTGTTTTCACTGTGTACATCTTGTTCAGTTAATATATAAGTTTAACCCCTAAACGTCATTGAAGTTAAATTTTGGCTTTTCAATGTAACTCATTGTTCAATTTCAATTGCTAAATGGATAATTTCCATCCAATTTTTTTCATGAAGGATTTTCATGCCACCTCTTCAACTTAAATTCAAGGCATTTGAGCTATTTTTGGATTTTACATAGGGTCCCAAATTACAAAATGAGTCAAAAAAATGTTCACCACATACTATATTTTGGATTTTTGTGTCTTTTTGCTTAAACTAAATTTAGGCCATGAAAATAAGCTCTATTGCATTTGAACTTAACCAACAAAGTGAAGCTTATCAAGTCTAGTCCCTACTCCACTTTGAATTTTGGAAAACTCCAAAAACTAAATTCTTGTATTGGAGTTACAAGTTCAATGGATATTACTGCGGTTTAGAAAATTTTCTAAATTTAAACACATTCATGATTTTCATTTACTGTAGTATTCTTCATTGTAAAATCGAAAATTTTAAAACACATCATAGTAATTTCAAAACTTCACCAAGATTTATAAAAGATTCGTGATTTGTAGTAAACACATGGCTTCATTTACTAAAAATATAAAGTTAAACTCTTATCTAATTTATAGTGGAAAAATTGAATGTCACATGTAAAGCTTGATTCCATAATCATAGGTTCATGCAATCAGGGTTAAGTATCAATTTTGTGTCCAAATAGATCACTTTTGAGACAAGGTTCGTTATGAATGTACATATTTTAACCCCTAAATGCCTAATCCTATCATCATGGTGGAAAACATTAGACTATAGGCCATCTTTTACCATTATTATTGAATTAAAAAGTAAATTTCATGTTTTTCCTACATGAGACCAAATGTCAACTACAATATTTTTTTTCAAAGTTATTAGTGAAAAATTTAAATTATCATGATTTACCGAAGTGATAAAAGCAAAGAAATTTTACAGCAATTTTAATACATATTTTAAAAATATAAAAAACTTTTAAAATGTGTAAATTACAAAGAAAAACATTAGTTTTTTACCATGCTCAAAAAATATTTCTAAATTCAAAAATACAGTGGAAAAACCTAAAACCGTGGAACATTATGAAAGAGCCACGGTAATACACCCTGAACTTGTAATTGCTATAAATCATTCAATTTCAGGAATTTTTCAAAATTTCAAAACAGAGTGGAAACTAGAATTTTGTAAGGCCCACTTTATACACATGCTAAGGCTAAATGGAAGGCCGGCCCTATTCAATCTGGCCCAAGTTTGGAGTTCCGGCCAAGGAAAACCTTGTCCTAATTTCGTCAAACTGTCTCAAAGATTTGGCACCAAAATCATGCCATGTAGGACGCCACGTAGGAAAAATTACTCATTTCGACCCGGCCCTAGTATAAAGCCTTGGACCGGATTTTAACCCCTAAAGGACCATGCTCATTCCTAAAAATTTATCACTTTCTCATGATGCTTTCAAAAATGCAATTGTATCTCTTGATTGGTATTCATGTAGAAAACTTCACCGTTGAAGCTCAAAGAGGACTTAGTCATTAGACTGTACATCAATTTTTAGAACAATCTACCGTATATATTACATGATTATAAGGTTTGATCATAAGTTGATTTCTGAAATTTTTGAACAAAACCAACAGGTCATTCATTGCAAACTTTTTCATAAAATTAGGAACCATGATTAGCGTTTGAAATTTTAAGAGCATACAAAGATGTACTATATCTAAGTGCTCACAAAAAATGGTGTTCTAAAACTAAATACAACAACAATGATTGAATCTCAAAAATTTATGTTTGGGTGAAGTGACTTGTTGGTGACTCGTTGAGCCGGTGTTTGTGATCATTGTTGATTTTCACATTGCATAAAATGTTTTAAAGAATTCAAATATATATTTAGAATATTCCAAATATTCCAAAATAATATAAAATATGTTGAAAAGATTCCAATTATTTTGAAAAGATTCCATTTTAAATATATTTGTAATTATTATATAGTGTTAATGATGCAATAATGGCAAATATTTTACATATTGCATACTCTTTTTTTTTAACGAATGTGACGTTCAAGTGTGAAAACGCCTTCCAAGTCATCAATCGCCCTAACTAATATGTCCCAAGTTCACCTACGTTGACGTTTTAGTTTTTTTCCCGATGAATCAACCAACGTAATTGCAAATTTTGAATTTTTTCTGTGTTCTTGTAATGGACATTTTCAATTCTCTAGTTTACATTGAGTCAAAATTATGGAATCCAAACAAGTTATTAAAGTAATGAAATTATTCATGGACACAATGTGTCCACCCGGTCCTTTAGGGGTTAAAGAATCGAGCAATCCTATTGGTTGAAATTTGAAGAATTTGGGCCAGTCCTCAATCCGGCCCCAAGTATAAAGTGGGCCTAAACTACATTTCATTTGTTAAGTTCAAATTCAAAAAATATCATCTCGATGCCAAAATCGCATTTCAGCTGCAGAAAAAGAACCAAATTTGGTCATTCAGGCATTTAGAGGTTAAATTATGCCATGTGTGAGGATGCTCTAGTAGCTTATGTGATCACATAAAAGGCACCACAGGCCTTGGCTTGGTGGTTGGGGTTCTTGGCCCCCAATGAGGAGGTTGTCGGTTCTAATCCCCATGCCGGTGCGCTCACCTCCATAGTCCACCCAACTATGGTGGGAGGTCCTTGGACCTTGTTGTATGGGTTTAGGCCTTGAATACCATACGTTTAGTCCTTGGACCTTGTTGTTTAGGGTACCTCAAAGTCTTTTGGGGAGATACCATGTATGGTATTCAAGGCACTAGTGGCTAGCTAGGAACTAGCATAGTGTGTCACCATAGTGTCCATGCCCGAAAGGGGAGAGTAGTATTGTCCCAATGTCCCCTTGTCCGGTGGGCACTGAATCATTGACATTACGAACGGACACTTCATTCACGCCGGCCCCTTGTTAAAAGGGACCGGAGTTTCTATCTATCTATCTATGATCACATAAGTTACTACAAGGTGCTTCAAAATTTGATAGGATTGGAAATCATTTTTGAAATTTTTGGTCACATGTCATTAGCACATTGGTTGCAATCCGCAGAATCTCATGGTTGGAATTTCATAATATTTTGATGTTCAAAAAGTGTGACCTAATCAAAAGCACTTCTTGGTGCTACTTCAAACGTAAAATTCCGAACAAGTCTCTCATCCACATTGTAAACTGAACCATGAAAATATTATTATAAAATTTTAAGTGGAATAATATCTCAAAGGCCATTGCATGCAAAGATGGCCAGTTGCCTAGACAGCCACATTTGCTGCAAAGTAGCCATTCACTGTACAATCCGGCCCGCTTTACAAATTTAGTTCAGCCCTTTTTTTTTCAACCAAAATTTCAGCTCGTATTATCCTCAGGTCCAGCCTTAACCCCTAAATGACGGAGGGGGTAAGGGCAAAACATAAATGTGTTATAAAAAATTACTTCTTTAACTTTGATGAAGTTTGGTCCAAAAGAGAAAATGAAGAGCTTGATGTTTAGTAATTTTTCATACGGTCAAATATCAAAAAATAGCTTTTTATCATCTCATAATGAATTTAGAAGCATTTAACTTCAAATATTTATAAGAATCACAAATTTTATTTTTAGAATTTGAAATTTTGTATGATTTGTTAAAACTAGACATTCTATTCTAAAATAAAAAATTGCAAATTTTTCAACGGAGAGAACATCATTACTTTCCCCAAATAGTAAGTTCTCTAACACTAGACAATGTAGAAGTGCTTTTCTTTGAAATTTTCTCCCGGGTGGAGTTTAACTCGGATTGACATGATTCAAATTAGGTTGGAAAGTAGACTTGATTACCTATTTTAAAATATTTTTTATTTTCTGTAAAAATGTTTTTTCTATTTCGGGCAGCCCATAAAAAAAGGGCAGAGACCATAAAATGGTTGATCCGTCACTTAGGGGTTAACCCTTTAGCGTACCAGTGTCCATATATTGAACGACGAAAAGATTGAAGTTGTTCGGATCTCATCCAAATTGAACAATTTTTATTCACTGAAATTATTCTTGGTTCTTGTGCAAGTTGATTATTCTTTGAACGGTTTGGATCTTCAAAATAAGCATGGGGAGGTTACATACTACATACTTTTGTAAACCACGTGCGGTCGAGGGTCAATTATAGGTGGGCTATTTATCTAAATTTCCTAAATAATTTGCACCCTATTAGTAGATAAAATGGTACTTTGAGGTATTTTTCAAGACCCTATAGGTAAATATAATTTCCACCATTAAATTATTTTATAGACCCTATTTTATTTATAAATTCGACGGTTTATCAAAATTCTGGAATTTTAGAATAAATTGAACTTAATCGGACATAAAAAAATCGACAACAATACATGAACGTAACTTTTAAAGAATAACGACTGTGCTTAGTGCCTAAAATGTTCGAAAGTATGTTTAAGTGATAAATGCATGTTGTAAGAGGAAGCATGTGGCACTACCATCCCACCCTAACCTCGTGAATCTCATTGGTCACCTAATGCTAAAATTCATCATAACAAGACTTTCCCATGAAGACAAATAATTCAACCTTCATTTGTGGTTCATTTCTAACCATTGGCTAACTTCGACAATTTCTAGTCAATTGAGGCAATTCTCATTCAATCCAAGGATTTTCATTAGAACTCACATAAATTCTTCATTCCTCTAAATATTTGAGACCCTACTTTATTAATAAAAATAGAATACTACCTATGCTTTTCAACGACCCTACTTTAGATGTAATACCGTATAGGCCATTTCATTCAGGCTATGGTATTTCTAAAATTTGTATAAATTTGTGCTCTAATGAATTAAATGTACCCTATATTTTTTCTCACGTGGTTTAATAAAATTTTGACAGTGACCTCCCTGGGAAAATAAGTTATTATGATTTTTAGAAAAATAACACAATCGGTTAATGTCAGGTTTCATTCTTAGTTCAAAAAGTGAGACCTCAAACATGGTTTTCCAAAATAGGTGGAATCAAATAATGGAAACTATATCATCCCGTAGAGCATGTTATTCCAATATCATTACAAATTTTTGACATTTTTTTTGTGTTGATTTGGGATTTTAAAGTGAACTGCGAGATAAAACCTTGCAAGATTAAATAAAAAATTTGATGCATCCAACCGTATAGATGTGATCTTCACATTGAAATTTACAAGTTTTCTTTGTACATCTACTCCATTATAGGGTTTCATCAAACATTTTATAGCGCATCTTTGAAAACAATGTTGAATTGGAACGTTAATTAAAAGGGTTAAGTACTCAATACAAAGAGATTATAACGGATCTCATTTACCCCAGGCCTTATGGCATTGGGCCCATGAGACGAATGAGGACTGAAGGGAAAAAGAGACTAAAAAGAGCCGTTCAAATTTGCAAACAATCTAAGGATGTCGATTACTCCCAAAAAAGTAATTTTAATGAAAATAATAATTATTATTATAATGAAAATTTTGCAACGAGTCAAAGCCCACAAATTGGTCTTTCATTTTTGATGAACCCAATTCTTTCAATTGGGCATGAGTCAGGGTGTCAAACCCTTGGTTTTCGCCTTGGTCAAAAGCATCTTGGTATGATTTCTTCCATGATTCTTGTTGCCCCCATTGCAACGCCAATAGTGACAGATGTTGTAGTGGCAAGCACCGTGATCTAAGTGGAGTATTCAAACAACAAAACTATATGCAACCTCGTTGCCCTTGTAGAAAACACACGCAACGTTGGGAGGAACATAGGCTATTACAGTTAATTAATTGGAGTTGTTTTCTTTAGTATCTTATCCAAGATGTTTACATTGTTGAAATGGACGGCAAGAGGTATACTACTTCCACCTTAATTGGGGGCTTTTGTAGATAGGCTAAATTGAAATTATTGCGTTAAAATAAACACCACTTGTATGCCGGACTATATTTTCACCTTCAATAAATAAATATATTGTAGTAACCATGGACTTACCATTGCATGATTGCCATCCTACAAGAAAATATTTATTATTTTTTGAAAAATAAGTTTCACCCCTCAAAAAACAAATTCCTTGATTTTCTTTTTAGAGAAAAAAATGATTAAAAATGGCCAAATGATCCAAAATGACTTAGAAATAGCAAAACATAGATAAAAACAATTTATTCGGTTTTGGTTTTTTTGCTCATAATTTTTGGTTTTTTAGGTTTTTATTTTTATTTTTATTTTAAATTATCATAGTATAGTATAGTATAGTATAGTACTATACTATAGTACTGTGGTGTTTGAATTATTTTTTTCCATTTTTATTGTATTTATTTATTTAGTTATTCATAAACAAATGTTATCAATTCCATTGCAAAAGAGAACCAATATACAAAATATTCTCAGGTACATTGTCTTGAGTTCTTCTTTTTACTAAATGGGCGGTTCTAGCCCCTGACTCTAAATCCCTGCCTTGATGTAAATGCAAGCACTATTCATCCATAGGTCCCATTTTCTAAAATTTTCATTTTAGGCAGGATGATCATTTTTCAGCAAATAGTTTTGCAACTTTCAGGCTGACTACTCAAAATAAGTTTAAGGGACCCTCTCGGGAATTTTAAACCCTTGGGAGAAAGGGTTATCTTTTAAGATGGGCTTCAACATGCACAAAATAGGGGACAAGTTTTGTCCTCTTGCATTAACGTCGAGGGGGGTTTTAGAATCGGGGGTTCCAGCCACAACATTCTACTTTTACAATAGCAAGATGGCCCATTCACGCCAAGAATCTCCAATACTTGCATTGCGTTTCTGGAATGCTGCAAAGTGAATTTCAAAAATAATATACAATTTCTTACGATTCCCTGTCTCTTTTTGATTTTGACAAAGAACGCAAATTTCTTGTAGCACCCAAAATCCGTTGGAGCAACTTCTTGCATGCGTCAAGTTAAAAAACATAATTTTCACAAGAGTACATTGTAGCTACCAAAAACTTACTTAACGAATGCAGATTCTCTCCCAGAGTCGCGACGGGTAACTTGTGCGAATGGGTCATGAGGGACGAAAGGCGGATGTGTTGGAGTGTGGATCAGTGATCCCACAACCACTTTATGACATATAGAACATTATGCGACCTCCCACATAAATGGTATCTACTTTTGCTACCCAGTGCATACAATACTCACATTACCTCTATAATATCCGGCAATACCCTTGATATCTTAAGGTGATACCATGATGATATCCGCAGATATCACCTCATGAAACTGCTACATATTTATATCGTGATGAGCATTCCCGTCACATTTCATTTTAATGTTTTTTTTTTTTTTTTTTTTTCTTTGTATGTTTAGCAGCCCCATTTTATTGGGTAAAAATCCAGCTAATTTTAGCCAGTTTTGAGATCACTGGTGTGGAGGCCAAGAAGTGACCCTTCCCCCAGTGAGGCTGTCAGGCTGCAACAATGTAAATACGCCGCTCTCTCATACATCCACCTGCCCATGCAAGCCTGCCCAGGAAGTAATGGCCCCTGCCCCCCTGCAATCATAATTATATTGTCCTGCCCAAGTACATGCCCGCTCACTCCACTAGTTGCCAGCTATCACGTGCGGGCAGCCACTAACACAATATTTACCACTCATTCACCATCCTGTAATCAAATAAAACGGTTCAATGATATTCAAAATATACCCCCCAAACAAAACAAAAAAAATGACAAAATTTCGTGTCTAGTTTAGTTTTTTATTATAAATATTTAATAATAATAATATTATTATTTTCAAAGTTTAGAAGAAAATAGGATTAGAAAGCCATTTATAGAGTTGTGATGGAATCAACATTGTTATAATCGTAAGGTTTTTTAGCTAGTATTGCATCATACCCTTTTGCTTGTGTAGAGAATCAACATTTGAAAAGGAAGTGCAACATGCAAAAACTATAAAAAAAACATAAATTTATTGAGATGTCAAGCCATCTGTAGCTAAAGATGGCTTTATTTTTTTCAGAAGATTACAATTTTTGCAACTATTATTGCTTGGGATGTTGATTCCCAAGGGTGAATAGTGGAGCTATTAAAGATTGTTATGGTCACTTTGTATAGTTTCCAATGTATACATTATAGAAAATTGTGACAATTTTAAGAAATAAAATAAAATATTTATATGATTGTCGCACAATTTTATTTTTTCACTTAAAACTAGCGTACTTTTGTACTATTGGTCTAGTGTTCCTTGCGATTTAGTGATGTTTTAAAAACAATTATTCATAATTTAATACAATTTGTGGTGATGAAAATGAATAAAAATTTGATAACTTTCAAATTGTAAGTTCGAAAGCCACAAAACAATTTCAATGCTCCCCTTCTCATCGAGAGCTTTTTTACAATACCAAGAATGCGACTGGCAAGAGCATGGTCCGGGGATCTCTATGTAACATACAAAACAAACAAGCAACCTTCCTTAATGTACATAATTTTTTAAATGAATATGTTGGTTTACAACATCTTGAACTTAGAAGGTTACAGAACAAATACAATCTTCCATATGTTTTATATGGATAGAAGAGTTCATGTTTTTTTTTTTAACATGAGAAGCATTATGAAACACTGAAAACTAGGGCATGTGATATGTGCATCAGGAATTTCCGACCCCACTGATTCTGCACTGATTCAGTGCGTTTATCGTTAAACACTGATTCCGCACGTCATACGTGCATTTAGAAGTGTCGTTACGGTACGGAAGTGACATGCATTACTAGAGTGTCGATGCAGTGTCTTTTCAATGATTATCAAAAAAGTGTTGTTTCCGCACGAAAGTCGTGCTTGACGGAATCCGTGCGTTAATCGTGTATTTACATCACATGGCTGATAAGACACGGATAACGTGCGGTTTTAGTTAATGCGAATTCAGTATCGTATACGTATCATATTAATGCCATTTATTATATTCGTGCGATTTCAGTATCTATTATAATGCAAATTATTTTCGTACGACATCCGTGTACAATATTTTAATATATTTTTTAGAATATTTTGGAATATTTTGGAATATTCCAAGAATCTTCTTTAAATTATACTTTCGGTTTAATTTCCCAAAACATTTTTAGATCTACATTTATAGAGTTTAGAAGCAATACACATTAAAATTTCAAAGAAATAACATTTTATATTTTTAGAATTCAAATTTGGCATTATTGGTTATCATTGTACTTTTCATCATAGGAGCAAAAAAAGAATAGCTCACAACCACCACGATTTTGGCAAAAAATAAATAAATTCAAAATATTATGAAAAAAATCCTAGATATAGAAAACGTCCTGCATAATCTAGTGCAAAAAAAAATTTGGAAAAAAAGTTTTTTTCACATAGTTAAAAACATTCAAAGTCCGCTGAAAAGAAAAAAAGCAGCTCACAGCCCTGAATCCCTGATGTGCCATCACGATTTTGGCAAAAAATTCAAAAATTCAAAAAATTATGAAAAAATCCTAGATATAGAAAACATCCTGCATAATCTAGTGCAAAAAAAAATTTGGAAAAAAAGTTTTTTTCACATAGTTAAAAACATTCTAAGTCCGCTGAAAAAAAATAAACAGCTCACAGCCTGTTCTGCCGTCACGATTTTGGCAAAAATTTAAAAAATTCAAAAAATTATGAAAAAAATCCTAGATATAGAAAACGTCCTACATAATCTAGTGCAAAAGAAAAATTTGGAAATTTTTTTTTTTTCACATAGTTAAAAACATTCAAAGTCCGCTGAAAATAAAAGTTTGATAATTACCAGTGGAGTTCTATTCTATGCATGAAGAGTTTGAAGTGGTTTGGTGGTTAGGAACTTGAGTAGCAACCGGGAGGTTGAGAGTTTAAATCCCACTGGTGGCGATAGAGCTTGGGAAGCTATGGTGGGCCCCACCGCATGTGCGGGCAATTTCCGTGTAGTTGAAGTGGGTAGCGAGGAAAGTATTTATTTTTTTTATTTTTTTATTTTTTATTTTTTTTATTTTTTTAATAATACTATTTTGATCAAATTTAGATATAAAAAGAAAAGAAAATCTAGATATGGAAAAGATGATGTCGCACGAAAAACGCACTGAATCAGTGTAGTTTTAAAGACGATTAAAACACGACATTTGACGACTATAAAGAGTGCTGAATTCATACGTTTTCAATGGATGTATCAATCGTGTCGAATCAGTACTATATTCGCTTGTACGAACATTGTGTCATATCAGTGTAGTTGCGATGAATGACGCAACGATGCGGAATCAGTGCGAAAATCGTACGAACCCTTGAAATATCGGAAATCGCACTGAATCAGTACAGAATCAGTGGGGTCCGAAATTCCTGATGTGTAATAATTGTAAAGTTCCAATATCCCTTTGTCCCGTGGGCATCGAGTCATTGACATTATGAACGGACACTTTATTCACGCCGGCCCTTTTATAGGGTTGGTTTCTATCTATCTATCTATAATAATTGTTATCCCCTTGCCCGGTGGGCACCAGGTCATTGACATTACAAACGGACACTTCATTCACGCCGGCCCTGAAGTAGGGTCGGAGTTTCTATCTATCTGTAATAATTGTTAAACGGCTATTTTTATTTAATTTTGCAAGTCAAAACTAAAGCGGTCTTTCTAAGTATACCCGCATATTAAAGGGATCACTCTAATCTAGCTTTGGAAAAATAAATATCAGGGCCTCCAAAGCACCGCTATCTGATTTGGACATAAAGAAAAACATATTTATCTCCACTTTGAACACTATTCATTTGGTGACCTTTTCTACAAGTGTATATATTTTGGTTTTTACCCATGGATGTTAGGTATGTGCTTTAAAACTCACTTTGTACCAATGTTACATAATAATAGAATATTCTTGTTTTGCATTATTTCGATTTTATTTTGAATTGCTTTGGACCGCATTTAATTTTGTTTTCATAAACTCTCATTTTAAGTTGTAAGGATATATATAAAGATTGAGAAACACTCAAAAGTGTCAAAATTATTACTAAACCATAAACTAATGAATGAAAATATTCCTCTTTTTGATAATAAAAATTTGTATTATTAATACCACAATTTATGTATAATTTTTTTTAGGCATTTGTCTTTTAGTATCCTTGCAAATTTATTAAACTTTAAAACTAAAAGGTAAACCAAAGTAACATTAAAACATCACTCACGCTCATTAGATTGAATACATGATTTAATAAAAAAAATCCTTTTGATTATAATGATTGAAGAAGGGTGAGTTTTTACAACTGCTCAAGAATGTTTATAATGCTTGGTTTGATTGTCTAAGGTTTACAAATTCAATATTCAACTAATTGGAAATAGTACATGTAATCCGAAAACGATACTTTCCATTCATTATAGTTTCATCTTGAAAAATTAGTGTGATTATTGTTTTACGATACAACAATGCCAATTTTGACAACAAATATCAAAAATTTAATTTTATAATAGACAAACATTAACTAACGTTAAATACATTTGATAATAGAATCCTTATAGTTTTGGGTAAAAAATAAGATCAAATTTCAAGAAATTTTCATCCAAAACAGTGACAATTTTAGTATTTCTTTGAGCTGACTTCAATGATTCCATTAAACTTTTAGCTCATTTTTTCTTGTGTAAAAGTAGCCACTTCCAAAATTAGGTAAGATTATGACAAAATTTTGCCAAAAAAAATTCATACTTCAGTTCAATCTACCCTTTATAATATGTCACTCCATAATATGACAATATTACCATACGTGAAATGCACAATTGGTGGCTCATGTCCAATGATGCGAATATTCTTCAAGATTTGTGAAATCATATGTTCACAAATTTGTGATAGTCTAGTTATCAGTTTCGAGTGATGACTGCTACCATTTTAGTTTGAAAATTTGTAGAAATTTCATTTAAAAAAAACAAAATAATAGAAAAAATTACATTCTTCATAATTTCTATTTTTCTATGACGGAAAAATACTATTTTCCTCTTACTCATATCACACGTAGGCTAGAACGGTTAAATTATCAGTTAAGGTAGGCGCACCAAAAACCGTTCAAATTTCAGGTTCATCAAGTTATCATAAAAATTCAGAAAAATGAAAAATTCAGAAAAATGTGCAAAGCTCGTGAGAGGCTAGTTCAATTTGAATCAGATTTCATCGATTTATTTATGAATTTTTGAAGTTGGAGACGTAGGAGCGCCCTGAACCGCATAGTCTAATATGTTTTATAAGGGTACATGAAATTTTCGTGAAATGTACCCACTGCCGCCTGAAACGTAGGATGAGGATTTTGGACCTGCACGGTTTTCAGCGCTGACCTTATGTGTGCTTTTACCTTGAACCCATGCTTGCCACTTTGAAGTTAGGGCTTCCCAAACATGCCATAACTTAATAGTTCAGGACACCTGTTTCTCACACCGTAACTTATCCTATTATTCTATTTTTCTACTTTCACTGAACCCCAGTTCTAACTTAAGTTACTAACTTATTCCCGAATCCCGGGTCCGTCACTGTCCCGTAGAAACTCGCGTTTTTTGCGTTGCGGTGACGTGCACTCGCGGACCAAGGCCGCATGCCCAATTCAGACTATAAATCCACCGCTCCCGTTTTCACACGCCCAGCCGAGATCAAAACACCGAAGCAAACTGATCAATTACGCAACTCACTCACTTCGTTTCCTCACTCGAAAGATCCCGCCCAGCCAGTTGCAGATGCGCAAAATACGCGAAATATAGCGACGATCGTGGACCCTCAGGCCGGCCAGCACCTTCGTTGCCGATCTATGGGGAGCGCCCGGAGCTTCCCAATGCATTGTTTCTGGTTTCATTGTTCGGAGTTTATTTCGAGAGGGCGTCGACAGGGAGATTGCGAGTGACGTAGCTGCTGTTCCCTGTGGTGTTCTCTTCCATTTTTGACACCCGGTTCAACTGTCTTTTTCCCCCTGTTCTGTTTCTTGGGAGTTGCTGCGAAGGAAAGAAAGAATAAGAGCACGGCCAGATATTTCGAAACAGAACAAGTCAGTAGTCTGCCGCCTCGCTTGACTCTCGGCGTTTGTGATCGACTTCAGAGTGCGCATTGATGGGTAGCTTGGGATCAGTTCTGCCGTCGGGGGTTAGTTCGCCTATTTTTCGTCGTCGAAGTCCAAGACCTTTTAGAACCTACACTTTTGGAGGTATGCTTTTCTTGCTTTTTGAGTTTGGAGGTTATATGGCGGATTGAAATTCGAGTTTCTGAAGCGTGGTTTATGAAAAAGATATTTTTGAATTTCTTGGTGAGCTCTGTTCTGTTTTGGATCCGATGCAGAGTTTGTGCGATTTTTCTTCTTCTTGAAGTTCGTGCATCATGCATGGAGCATGCGGCAGTGAATTCCGGATCGTCCTCTTTACAAAAACCCGGAGATAGTTTCAATTGTGATCGGAAGCGTTATGTGTCGTGCACGTACGAGTTTTTTTTTTTTTTTTTTGTCCAGTCACGATTCTGAACCTCAATTGTTCAGTTAGTGAGTTAGTGAGCTCGTCCACCGTTACAACACGCAAATTTTAGAAGTAAATATCCTCGCTAATTTTCTTCAGGTTAGGTGCAAACCGAAATTGACAAGCTGCGGTATCGGGGTTTTGGTCAGAAGCGGCCCCTCACGTGGTATCGTTCTTGCAGGCGTTGATTGCGCAAGTATGCAGCCTCGGTTGTTCTTCGTTGGCAAGGTGCTGCTGGGAGTGATGCTCACTGCCTTCTGCATGAGTGTCTTACGCCAGTCGGCTACTCTTGCTGGTCCTAGCAAGGTAGAGCTTCAGTTTTTCAAAACCAAATGTGCAGATAATTCTGTTTTTTTTTCTTTGTGGTTGTGGATAGTAGCTTGACTGTGCAGTTGTGATTTGTGTGCAGTTTGCAACACATGAGAGAGGAGTGACTCATGTGCTGGTGACGGGAGGCGCGGGGTTTATTGGCTCCCATGCCGCACTGCGCCTTCTCGAAGACGGCCACCGCGTCACCATCGTTGTATGTCTTTGAACTCCTATCTTGGTCTCTCGTTAGTTTCTCTTAGTCAAAATTTATAGAAGAAAAGATAATTTCTAATTGAGTGATGGTTGATTGCAGGATAACCTTTCACGTGGAAACATAGGAGCGGTGGAACAGTTGCAAGCCTTGTTTCCCGAGCCAGGCAGGTTGCAGTTCGTCTATGGCGATCTTGGTGACAGTCAGCGCGTGAACGAGATTTTTGCACAGAATGCCATTGATGCGGTGATGCATTTTGCAGCGATCGCTTACGTGAGCGAGAGTATGGCGGATCCTTTACGGTATTACCACAACATCACGTTTAATACCTTGACGGTCTTGGAGGCTATGAAGACGCACGGAGTAAAGAAGCTCATCTACTCGAGCACTTGTGCAACGTACGGTGAACCGGAGGAGATGCCTATCACTGAAGAAACACCACAGGTATTTCACT
Source organism: Pohlia nutans (assembly GCA_022496805.1). NCBI lineage: Eukaryota > Viridiplantae > Streptophyta > Bryopsida > Bryales > Mniaceae > Pohlia > Pohlia nutans. Next base: position 7,883,656 of record CM040102.1, read on the forward strand.
TCAAACTACATAATATGTTGAATCCGTTTCTAATGCATTTTTTCAGTGCTGAAACGGCATGATTGACCAATTCATCATATCTATCAATCAATCAATCATTATTGCTTGGCTGTTATGATCTTTATAGGTACCAATCAATCCTTATGGAAAGGCGAAGAAGATGTCGGAAGATCTGATTAAGGACTTTGCAAGGACTGCAGACTTGTCTGTTATGATCTTGAGGTGCTGCGCTGTTCATTTTTTCTTTTGCAGTCAAGCAAATTCTCTCTCTATTCTGCTTTTTACAACTTCCTGACAAATTAAATGTCCTGGTGCAGATACTTCAATGTTATCGGTTCAGATCCAAAGGGCAGGCTCGGTGAAGCACCACGACCAGAGCTTCGACAGCACGCTCGGATCTCCGGAGCTTGTTTCGACGCTGCGACGGGAGTTATCCCTGGAATACAGGTTTGTTCTCTCTCCGATTCGTCGACACTTAATTTGCCTGATGTGTTGTTCAAATATTCCGGTGACATCGCCAACTGAGGGTATGGAAGAAGACAGATAGAACCTTGTGCTTCCAGAGATTACGTAGATAGCGGTATATGAGCCTTACTCTGAGCATGTGTTCTGCCAGGTGAGAGGACAAGACTACAATACTTCAGACGGCACTTGCATTCGTGACTATATCCATGTCACAGACCTGGTGGACGCTCACGTCAAGGCTATGGACAAGGCACAGAGAGGGGAGGTTTCTGTATACAATGTCGGCACCGGCAAAGGTACAAGAGAAACCTTCTCTTCTTTTCTTTTCTCATGTTCGTTGAGTTCATATCCCTTCTCGAGAGTCGCTGATTTCTGTCTGTACGTTTGTGTGGCAGGGAGTTCTGTGAAGGAATTCGTGGAGGCATGCAAGTACGCAACGGGTGTGAACGTAACCGTAACTATGCTCGATCGCCGACCTGGTGACTACGCTGAAGTTTACAGTGACCCGTCTAAGATCCAACGTGAACTCAACTGGACGGCGCAACACCTCGACTTGAGAGAGAGTTTATCGGATGCTTGGAGGTGGCGCAAACGGCATCCCGATGGCTACTCCGTTGCACTCGTCTAAGCATAACGTAGACATTCTTTTAGCTGACCACATCAGTTTTGGAAGGTAGAGGGTGAATACTCAGGCGTAGGTAGGGATTCGGCTTCATTCGAAACATTGTATACTTAGGGTTCAGACTACAGAATAATCTCATTTTTTCAATCTGCTCAATAAAATCGATATGTTCAATCACAATATTATGCAAATTCTCATCAACGGCAATGCTCTTTAATCAGTGTTCAAATGGTGAAACCCTAGGGTTTCAAGCTTTTCATTGTTCTTGTCCGATTTTAGTTTCGTAGTTAGCTTTTTTGCGTTTGTAGAGGAGAGTTGGCGCTGAAATGGAGTACAGCGAGCTCTCTGGTCTTTAGGGCCTCGTGGAGGTCAGAATTCATTTGCTCTTGGGGGATCACCTTCAGTAAATGGAGCGCTAGCTGGCAAGACCCCGTCACTACTGAAGATTCACTTCCTGTTCGGTTTTCTGGTGCGTTTGTCCTTTTGGTACACTAGGGATTGGCTTCCAGGTTTTCGAATTATTCAATTGCATCTGGACGTTTAACCCTAAGCGTCCACTGTATTTTCTGTAGTGCAGGGAACTTGGACCCCCTGCTGCAAATCATCTGTTCGTGTGAAAATAACTTCAGTTTGACACAATCTTGTAGTATAGAACAGGAGCTTTAAAATGATGTATTGCAATCAGAAAACCGAGGTAGGATGAGAAAATGCCACCGTTGCAAAGTTCAGTGATGCAGATGGCGTTTTGGACGCTAAGGGGTTAAGAAATTGCTCGGTTTATTAAAATACTGGAGCATGGTGCAATTTTCTCCTTGTCAGTTGAACTTGACATGGTGTTCGGGATAAGAGCTCACCGTGGAAGCTGCAGCTTTGAATTTTGGTGTATATCGCCAAATACTTATCTCAATGACGGTTCGGCATTTGGAGCGGCATTACAGCTTTCTCATCATCTACAGAGCTATAAACGAATTTAAGCAGTGGCTTGAAGTGACTTATCAGTAGTAGCCATCTGCGTGATTATGGGCGGTTAGGGTTTCAGAGGCCGTAGAAATTCGAGTCTGGTGTCTGTCTGCATTGAAGAGGAATATGTAGGGATAGGCAAGAGAATAAATAAGGTGCCATATGTACATGGCAGCAGCGTCTTTTCAAATCCATGTCATGTACTAACAGCTCTCTTCAAGTCCACCTGTTACGATTTCCTCTGCTTTTTTTTTTTTTTTTTCCCAGCATCATGTTTCTTAGCATCTGAGAAGTAGTCGGTTCCTTTCTTTCCTCCCCGGCCTCATCGTTGTTCATGAGTCCGAATCTGTCTCCTCCTCGGGGTCGCAACAAGGCTGCATGTAATCACTCACCGCCTCATGGCAGCAGGGCTCATCACGCATCACCGCATGGCAGGGGCCATACTTCCAGAGGCGCTTCTCCCACTGGGAATTTCGATTCCAGTTTCTCGCCCAGTCGCATTTCCCCTGAAGGCGAGCAACCAGTTCCCGTTCTCTTCTCAGCCTTACCTTGCTTTGATTCTACTGTAGTTTGGACCAAGGATTCATGGTTTTAAAATGACTAATTCAAGTGATCATATTATGAGAAAAACAATTCAAATGAGAGTGAAATTTATATCACTAGATGCAGTGAAGAGCAATGCATATGTTGGTAAAAGAAACACCAAATTCGAACAAAAGAAAGTCTACATAGAACTTACTCAAAACTGCTTAAAAAAACACCATGAGACTTGAGACACTTGGTGGTTCTTTAGGGTTAATAGTTTCAAGCTTGTTGTGTCTGCGTGCGCAGTTAGGGACAAGAATGAATTGGTGGTGTGCTTTGGTGAGTTGCTCATTGATTTTGTGCCAACTGTGGGAGGAGTTTCGCTCGCTGATGCCCCAACATTCAAGAAAGCGCCTGGAGGTGCACCCGCGAACGTGGCCGTTGGGGTTGCAAAGCTTGGGGGAAATGCCGCCTTCGTTGGCAAGGTATTACGCCACTCCAATTACTCAAGATACAAGACAAGGCAACACTCAAGATTGCTCCTAAACTGGTGTTGACGAGATTGAGGAGTCCCTCATCATTGTTGATTATCACACACATTTTGCATTTTACACACACACTCTAGTTTTGGCAAAGTGGAGGGAAAATGGGGATTATGAAGGGCAAATTCTTTTTGTTTAATAAAAGAAACAATACCTTGGGGTTCCTTAGGCCATGCTACTTATGAAGTAGATGTCTAATTCTGTCAGATCCTTTCGTCTGTGCCGTGAGTACATTGGTAGAACACCGTCATTTCTCTTCTTCTTCGACTAGGATTCCTCTTTTCAAATTCCTCTTTTGTTGGAACCTGCTCGGAGATGCTGAAATTTTCTTTCGAATGGGGAATCATTTCTGATGGGAAGAATAACGTATTGGATTTTTTAATCAGTAAGAAAGGTCGGTATATTTCGCAGATTCTTTTGAAATGCTTGACTGTTACAACTGGCTTATGGTAACTCTAAATCATGCACACATGCTAGTTATGTGCCTTTTGATCAGTTAGGTTTGTATTCAGTGGCCTGCTTGTTTGTGAAAATTGGAAAGATGAGCTTGCTTGATGGTTACAGGTTGGAGACGATGAGTTTGGGTACATGTTGGTGGAGGTGTTGAAAGAGAACAGGGTTGAAACAAAAGGTTGTAGGTTTGATCCAAATGCCAGGACTGCGCTTGCGTTTGTGACGTTACGAGCGGATGGGGAGCGAGAATTCATGTTCTATCGGAACCCCAGTGCAGACATGCTGTTTGAGGTGAAGGAGCTTGATACTGAGCTTCTAAAGCAGGTACTGAATTATTTATGTGAAAATGTTCACAAGTTTGAACATTCATGGATTATTTTATTCAATGGAATGCTGGAAACTAGCATCATGTTCAAGAGCCAAGCTCCAAATCGTGTGTTCTTTATCTGTTTACTTTAAATTTTCGTGTGAAGTCTTCACGTTTTTCTGCTAAGCGTCCATTGTGTATTTTTCTGTAGTGTAGGAAAATTGGACCCCCTGCTGCAAATCATCTGTTTTGTGTGAAAATGACATTAGTTTGACACTGTTGATCTTGTGGTATAAAACAAGAGCTTTAACCCCTAAAAGACCAAGAAGTCCAAATTAGGTCTCGTATTTTTTTTAGCATTTTTGAGTAGGTTCTATGTAGACTTCCTTTTGTTCAAATTTGTTTGTTTCTTGACCATCATATGCGTTATTCTTCAGTGATTCTATTGATACAGAATTTAGTCTCATCTGAATTATATATTTTACAATACGATTAATTGAATTTGTCATTTTAAAACCATTAATCTTTGGTCCTTTAGGGGTTAAAATGATGTTGATTGCAATGAGAAAACCGGGGTAAAATGATAAAATGCCACCGTTGCAAAGATCAGTGATGCAGATGGCCATATCGGGCGTTTTACACGCTTACGGGTTAAGAATGTTTCCTAGTGAGAAATAGCATATGATGTCGTCATCAATGACTGAGGTTAATGACTTAGGAGCATGACATCATTATTTATGAATTGATCAATTGTCGTTCACAGGCTACTATAATGCACTACGGATCTATCAGCTTGATTACCGAGCCTTCACGGTCAACACATATGGAAGCTATGAGGATTGCCAGGGAAGCAGGGTGCTTGTTGTCTTATGACCCAAATCTTCGACTGCCACTTTGGCCTAATCCAGAGGCTGCTAAAGCGGGTATTAAGAGTATTTGGGATCAAGCCGATATCATTAAGGTGAGGATTTGAAGGTTACTTACAGTGCGTAATTGTTGACACATAGATCAAAAGCAGACATCATAAGACCAGAATTATGGTCTGATTTAATTATTAATAGAATTACAGTCCATGGAGTAATCTTTTTTAACTTGTATATTTAAGCAGAATTCACTTTTGCATAAATCTGACGGGGTCAGTAATAGTATTAAACATCAGTATGTCCTCCTTTAAACGAATTGTCTACACAGTTTTAGCCCTCTAACCCACAGGAACATTTCAAATGCTTGCACTACTTCCAAAGTAGGAGAAATACTCCGCAAAATAGGGGATTTAAGGCTATGAGCAAAGAAATGTTATGAATTGTTGAATACCTGGAGAATTTGACCCAATACGTGAATTTGAGAATTTCTGATATCAGAGATGTGAAATGAGGTTCTGAAGGTAAGCGATGAGGAGGTGATATTTCTCACCGGTGGGGACCCAACAAAGGATGAGAATAACATGAGAATGTTTCACCCTCGATGCAAGTTGATGATGGTGACTGAAGGTGGCGAGGGATGCCGGTATTACACTCAGGTGTGAACATCTTTCTCATTGATGGCTTTTCTTTCTCCTGTAGAAAGTACTTCCAACGTTGCCCTGTCATGATTTCTCATAACAATTCTCAGAATTATTGGAGTTATCCGTAAAGTCACCTTGGATTTGAAGAATCAACAAAGAATTTTGCTTTATTATACTCTTATTTGTGCACTCCAAATAGTTAGGTGTGGAAGATTTTGGTGGTTTATCATTATTAGGTGTGTAAGAGGTGTGTAAGAGCTTGGTGGTCTTCAAAAGTTTTCAAAAGTTTTTTAGCTCCTTTCTTGGTGCTTGAAAACTTTTGAAGACCACCAAACTCTTACACACCTCTTACACACCTAATAATGATAGACCACCAAGATCTTCCACACCTTCTAACTATTGGAGTGAACAAATAAGAGTATAATAAAGCAAAATTCTTTCTTGATTCTTCAAATCCAAGGTGACTTTACGGATAACTCAATTCTATTTTGCAGACGCAAGGTTTGTAGTCTTTATAAACAGGGATTGTCACAAGGAAGTTCAAAATGAAGTGACAATTGCTATCTTGTGTGGTCACTGTTATCAGACATCTGGCCATGGATTGATGAAGCACTAATTCTTGATTATGTTGATGTGAGCATGCAGAGATATAAGGGTAAAGTGGGCGGTATTAAAGTGCAGGTCGTTGACACAACTGGGGCCGGTGACGCATTCTGTGCTGGCATTTTGAGCAGTCTTGCGAAGGATTTCGGCATCATTGATGTTAGTACATGGTTCTGAAACCCTAATTTCATCTTTCATAGATTCTACGAGCTATGAGAATGATGCAGATATCTGATTGGTATATAGCCTACCTTCCCTAATTGGTGCAGGAGTTGCCTCTTGACAAAAGTAAATCAGTATTGTGTCCAATTGCTGGAAATTGATGTGCATCTAAATTTGTGATAAGAGCATAAGCACCCTATCTGTATCCGCCCTTGACTCTGGAAATTGGATGAAATATGCTTGTGTTTAATGCTATTTTTTTGCAAGGCAGGTGAGAGAGCCACATATAGTGATGCCTCTATAGTCAATCCCTCTATAGCTAATTCAAGGAAGGGCTCAATATCCTAGATTGATGGAAAATAATGATTACCCATGTACAATGATTATGATTGGTTCACGCAATATACATAGGGAACCTTGTCCAATTCACTAGGAAGTAAACATTACTGCCAAACTGCTGTTTATAGCAAGTTTTTCACGTGGTTGTTCAATTTAGCAAGCGATTACCAAGAATTTACCATCATTCTTGTACCCTTTACTGCCTAGTAATATGGTCAGGGTTCCTTGTGTATATAGAGGGTGATTATAGCCGTTCAAGGGTGTGGAGACGGTAGCTTGTGACACCAAATCTTGAATGTGATTATAGTGGTGAATTGAAGGGAGAAGGGTGTGTATGCTGTAACATACACAACGATTTGGATGAAGTATACTAAGGCATCAAGTTATAGATCTTTTGAACTGGATATATTTTCGAATACTAACGGATTTAGTTGTTCAGTTATCGTTTCATTGCAGAATAATATGTTTAGACGTTTCTAATCACTGGTTTGAAATTATGCCAGGACGAGCCGCGGTTGAGAGAAGCTCTAAAATTTGCTAACGCTTGTGGAGCTATTACAACCACAGAGCGAGGAGCGATTCCGTCCATGCCCGACAGGGATACCGTCTTGAGGATGATAAGTAAAGTCACTGCTCTTTATCTCATAGTGTACACATCAATAAAATATCATAAATACAGTAAAATTCTCTTGCAATACAGTGTGCACGTACACATATAAGGTAGGAAACCATGCCAGGTTTGTTCCTACTTTTGAGAGGATTCCAATGCACTAGGATATGGATTGTTCATATATCATATGAATAAATTAGTTGAATAGTTGAAGTTTGAAGTAAGTCCCAATCACAAGTGTGAAAATTATATATCTCATGGAAGCATCTTTAATCCCTTAAGGACGAAGGATTCATGGTTTTAAAATGGAAAATTAAACTGATCATATTGTGAAACATATAATTTAGATGAGACCAAGTTTTATACCACCAAGTTTTATACCACCAGAATCAGTGAAGAACATTGCACGTGTTGGTCAAAAAATAAACAAATTTGCACAAAAAGAAGTCCACTTAGGACCTGCTCAAAATTGCTAAAAAATATGAGGCCCAATTTGGATTTCTTGGTTCTTTAGGGGTTAATTGTGATAGAATCTAGAATAGATCTTAGAAGTATCTCATTTCTTACAAGTCACGTGTTTGGATGACACTTGCATTGTAAATGGGTGACTTTCAACCCATGGCATAGCAAATGTATGCAACTTTGTTTTAAAGCATTTGATGTATACTGAGATTGAGTAATTTGTATGTCCTCCAGGAAGACCATCTGCTGCGACGAATTCTTCGACAGACCCGTCCTGGCAAGGTTACCAAAGATGGCGGTTTCGCAACTCTACTGTTGCATGAAACTCAAATGCGGTGGTTAAACAGTAAAAAAAGACAGGCAGGAAAGTTTTCTTGCTCGCCCATGGTTCTACCCTATCAGCTGAAGACGGTTTTGTCAAATTTGTGAGAGAATTACTTGAAGTGCAAGATGATGAACTCCATTCTTTCTAGTCACTACTAGCAAAGGCGTCACTTCTCACTTAGAACAGTGTCAGAGTTCACTGTACACACTTGTCCTACATGACGAATCTCACTCACCAATTCTTGAGTGTCAGAGTTCACTGTACACTTGTCCTACATGACGAATCGGACTCACCAATTCTTGAGCGCCTGGGTAGTGAATGCAAAGTGGCACCGTTTGACTCACCTACTGAGTGAGAAGCGACGCCTTCTCCTTGTAGTGAGTCGTGATAGGAGACTTGGGTATTTGGTAAAGAATATGGGAGTTGAATGTAAGGATGCTAGTTTTAGAGCAGTGAGTAATAGAAGAAACTTGTACTTGGCCTTGGCCTGTCATGGCCGGTTGTAAATTTGCACTATCACCAGTCTGAAGTTTGCAAGAGAACGTTTGGCATTTGTGTACCATAATTAACCCTTGGGGCCTAGAGTGGTTCTGAAGAAACCACAGTTTTTTGGGATGTTTTTTTAAAACTCTCTCTGTTGAAATTAGGAATACCATTAATAATATTTAATCGTATAAATGTAAACATAGCTTAATGAAACAAGTGTAAATCTTGGTAAGATTGGACCGTTGGATTAGTATGTCTTTGAACCGTATAATGCACACTCAAAAATGAGATTTTGGGGGGTGTGTGACTTCAAGGTTAAATAGATTTTGGGTTAAATTCTCTAGAATGAAAGTGAAGATGTTCACCAAGTGTCAACACCTCTCCATTGCAATGTTTCATGGCAAGAACAGACTCATACATAATTATTGTGAATTTTATAGGTGAGAGTGACTTATCCATGTATGGTTTAGGACAAAGTTTATACTTAAAAATAATAAAGGAGTTGGTACACTAATCAAGATTAGACTACATACACTAATGGAACATGAACAAGAGAACAAAATCCCAAAAAAGAATACAAGATAACAAACTTCCAAACATAATAGATATCACATAGTACATGTGTTGTGTTTGTAAGTATTTGTTGTCTTTTGAGGTATTTGCAGTATTTTGGTGTTTTGTACATAGGTATTTGGATAGCTAAGAAAGTCAGATTTCAAATTTTCTTTTTGCATCATGTGCAAAATCAAAAGTTACACATCCGAACTTCAGACATCGGACTGAGATGGTTCACGAATTTTCCAACATTTCATTTTTAATGATCTAGTGACCACTTAGTGGTTACCTGGGCACTAAAGGGTTAATCCCTAAATGCTTGAATAGCCAATTATTGGGTACTCCCTCTGTCCCATAATATTATGGCACGTAGGTTCTCTCAAATCTACCTCAAGAGGTAGATTTGAGAGAACCTACGTGCCAAATATTATGGGACAGAGGGAGTATCCCGTTTGATGGATGAACAAACTTCAGTTGTAAAAAGCATGCTTTTTTATCCAAGTTTTTCTTTCCCATTGATTGAAGGTCTTCAGAATCAGACTATCACAAAATATCATGAAAAAAATACAAATTATGAGGCTTTTAATTATGTAGGAAACTTAATAAATTAATGGATTATGTAGGTGCGAAATTACAGTATTTTTAAACTACATGCAAATTGTGGTAGGTAAGTACTCCCTCTGTCCCATAATGACTCGCACGTAGGTTCTCTGAAATCTACGTGCGAGTCATTATGGGACAGAGGGAGTATATACTAGTGGTGGGCATGTATAGCATCTTTTGCATGAAAGGAATATAGCTTAAATAGTGTTCTATAGTGTATTGTAACTCCAAATCAAGATTTGTTTATTTAAAGTTATTGAAACAGGTATTGGATCCTTATAGTTTTTCTTGAAATGGAAAAGCTTGTCCAGCTTGTTTGTAGGTTTCTTAAAACATATCTCCTCTATCTCTTCTACATGATATTTTTCCCTTAACCTTTCTATATGTCCCTTCTTTATGATGGACATCCATACCAAATTATGTTCATAACTACAAATTGTTGCTAGAGTACCTACCATTATGTGTATAACTTTATGCGCAACGGTCACAACATTTCAAAAAATGTTGAGTCTCGGATCTTCATAAGACACGGTTCAACGATTTTATACATATTCTAAAATTAAACAGACTTTTAGGAATATGAAATAATTACTATTTATAACGTGTCGACTATTAGACCTTGGTTCATGTTTACTTGATATTAGAATTTAATTGTTTCAAAGCTTTGTAGGAGATTCTTTCATAATAAATCAAACAAAGGTAGAGGCACCTTAACTTGTCCACCTCCCCATTTTGGTCATATAAGTGCTCGAGCTACCACCGTCACCTAAACAACCTAAACCTAGACCACTTATCATCCAAATAAAAGGGTTTTACAAGTGGGCGGAATGGGGGAGCCTAGGATGCAATTCATGATTCTTTTGGTGTTGGGAAAACTACCCCTATATGGCACAAATGGGGTATGACTAACTTTTCACTTTCAACTCAGGGGGAGCACTCCCTTGTATATTTTGCATACACGTGCGATAATGACCTATTTATTTGGGGGGTTATTTACCTTGCAAAAAATATTATAAGGTGATGGTATTTTACATGTAAAAAGCCTGAGAATATTATATGTGATGGTATTTTACATGTAAACATGTTTCACTTTTTAAAAATCCCCTATTTTACATGTACATTTTTTACAAAATTTATCTACAATGAATATATTGGACCCTTTTTTTTATCGCACGTTGTTTCTAAATTTTTTGCCAGTGAACCCCCCGAGACTTTCAAATTCATATATATATATATATATTACATTTTAATTGAGAAACATGTAATTTTTTTACACTTTTATTTATGAATTTTACATATCTATCAACTAAACACATAGAATACTAGAGCAGAGAGAGGGATTACCCTTTTGAATGTAGTCCTCACTTTACTTTAAAATAAAAATGAAGACTGTATTTTTGGCATTTCTTCATAAATCCCGCAATTCATAGTATGCACATGGCATTTCTCATGAGTTAGAAAAGAGGATCTAATTCAAGACTTCCTTGGGATGATTTTTGGAAAAGGGTACTCTTTCTCTTTGCTCTAGTACTAGTATGCTACACATATTTCCAATTCAAATTTCAAAAATTCCAAACACAATAGTTCAAGTTGGGTCCAAACTCTTTTTATTTTAATTGTGAGCAAGTGTTGTCATAAATGTTATAATTTTCCAAGAAAACATTTTGATGATTCTAGAAATCTTCATTCAATCCTTTTAATTTTTAAGAAAATATTTTAATTGTTTTTAACTTTATGAAAAATAATATATTATAAAAAAAATACGAAGGCACAAAGTGACCAAGGGTATTTTTGTACTACAGGTATCATAGTTTTGAACAAAAAACTGTGTAATGTTGTAAAACAATTGATTTAATGATGTAATATAATAAATAGGGAAAATACTCAAAATATTTTAATATAGTAAAAATGAATCTTTTAAAAGATTTTCAAATTATTTTACAATAGTTTGAAATATTATTTAGAACATTCCTTAAATATTTTGAAATATTCTTGTTGATGTCAATTTACCTGCTTGCAAACCATGTCAAATGCATATTCCAATTACCCCACAAGCTCCGTTTTAATTAACCAACCAAACACGTAAGATTTTTTTGGAAATTTGCCATTTTCAAGAGCATTTAATGTAAAGGAGCAAAAATTGCCGCCATAAACCTCTAATATCCACCTTGTTCACAAAATATTTTTAGAATATTTTTAGAATATGATATCTTTATATCATAGGAATTGAGGAAAATATTGCTATTACTATATTTTCAATGAAATGTATCAATCAAGGCAATAATGTACTTATACTACAACCTCGGAGGAGGCACTTGCGGTATTTTAAAAGCGACTTGCAATAAAATATAGGGTAATTAATATTCATTTAAGATAAAATTCTGGAGATTCTAAATAAAATATAGGGACTAATTAATGTTAATAAGAACATACAAAAAGGATACCATACTATGTAATACGTGCTATTTTATTTTATTTTTATTAAAAATAACCCATCGATAAAGGTATCCTAAGTTGAATTTCATAAGAATGAAAACTGCATCTTTTTAATGTTGGACAATTGTGTTTTTTAACACTATACACTTACAAACAAAACTGAGTATTGATTTGAAACTTTTACATTCAAACAACCATATCATGAGCATCAATGGGCAAAGTCCAAAAGTGAATATGCAAAAGTTGTAGTGTGCGGCATATAACACGTTACTACCAAAGTTTGAATAGAAACTCAATTGTGATTTGAAAGAAAATGAATTTCAAAATTAGCCATGTCTAAAACTCGGTTTTGTGCGCTATAATTTGGAACTACTTTAAATTTTGTCAATTTTTTCTTATAGCTTCAATAAAACTTTTTGTTGTTGGTATACATCGTTTTAGAGTGTTGTACGCAAAAATTGAAGGAAGCTGACATACATAGAATTTAAAAAATCCACAATTTGACAAACGTGCAAATGATGTTGGTTCTCACGATATTTGAATATTTTTTTGGATTCAAGAGTTTGGGACTGCATTGGCCATTGTATAGAGAGCATAGATTGCAATATGAACCATTGGTACATCTTAATGCCTTTACATTTGAAATAGTTGTTGAATAGACCAATACGTTCAATTTATATATTAGAGCTATATGATGTAGTTTTTTGGTTTAGGTTTTTTGTACAAAAACTAGAGTTTGTGACGCACATAATCAATCCTACAAATCAAAATTAAAAAACATATCATTTTCAATATCATAAAAAAAACTCAAAACTACCAGAAATTACACTGATTTTCATAAAATTGTCATTTTTTTGATGATACTGAACACAAAAAAAACAAGTTGTTCAATTGGTTGATTGAGTTTGTGCGTCATGAACCCTAGACTTTGTACAAAAAAGTCAAACTAAAAAACTGCATCATACAGCTCTAATATACAAATTGAACACATTGGCCTATTCAACAACTATTTCAAATGTAAAGGCATTAAGATGTACCAATGGTTCATATTGCAATCTATGCTCTCTATACAATGGCCAATGCAGTCCCAAACTCTCGAATCCAAAAAAATATTCAAATATCGTGAGAACCAACATCATTTGCATGTTTGTCAAATTGTGGATTTTTTAAATTCTATGTATGTCAGCTTCCTTCAATTTTTGCGTACAACACTCTAAAACGATGTATACCAACAACAAAAAGTTTTATCGAAGCTATAAGAAAAAATTGACAAAATTTAAAGTAGTTCCAAATTATAGCGCACAAAACCGAGTTTTAGACATGGCTAATTTTGAAATTCATTTTCTTTCAAATCACAATTGAATTTCTATTCAAACTTTGGTAGTAATGTGTTATATGCCGCACACTACAACTTTTGCATATTCACTTTTGGACTTTGCCCATTGATGCTCATGATATGATTGTTTGAATGGAAAAGTTTCAAATCAATACTCAGTTTTGTTCATCACTGTAACTTTCAAGTAGCATTCTACTGGCATTCACCATTATAATTTTGTTGTTGTATTTTTTTTATTGTATTTTCCTCTTTGCTATACTAAAACAATGCAATTTGCTTTGACCAAAACGTCAATTCACAATTCACCCCCCCACTCCCTCCTCCTTTCACAAAAGAAATATAAAAAAACTAGAGGCTATAAAAAATTTGTAAGTAAAATAGGGTATTTAATTTTGAATACATTCTTGATTTCTAATTACTTTTAGGGTATAAAGAGATCAAGCTTAGTAGATTTTTTCTATTTAAAGTACATTGAATATTCCAATTTTTAGAAGTAACACCTCCTTTAAAAATAAGTGGTTATCTCATGTGTCTCCAAAAAAATACTCCAAGTGCTCTCCCGGGCTCTCTTTAGAGTTCGAGAATTACAAAGATGCATTTTAAAAATGCAACTAAGAGGGATATTTTCAACCTGATGTATGAATAAAAGTTGTACATTATAGTTTTTAGATTCTATCTATAAAGTTAGAAATTTAAAATTTGAAATTTGAAATTCTTTTGTAATTTGATTATTGATGAGATATTGACAACATGCAGATGAAATTTGTTGTGCTGGGTTGAAATGTAATATCCTAAGTGTCGCGATTTTTGGAGATTTTTGGTTGCTTAATTCTATGACTTGACTTTTTTTAGAGCACTTTCAAACTATTTTGAATTAACCCCTCGAGGCCCAAGGGGCGAAAAAGACGCCCCTCTGGATCAAAAATCTTATAAAAAATGGGTGGATCCCATAGTAATCATCCAATGGTGCATGCCACTTGCTCATGAATCGGGTGGTGAACACGATGGTACTGTCGCGTACAAAAAATTCTCAGCGGTGGATGCTGAATCGAGCCATGAGCGCCGAAGATGCAAACGAGGGACATGGTGGTTTGTACTGCTAGTCCGAAAATTGACCGGTTGTAGCCGGTCCATGGCCGTTGGGTCACATTTGGGCCTTGGATACCCTAAACAGGAAGAGCGTCCGCACAGGGCACTGTCCGATCAACACTCGCATTTTTGAGCTGGTGTCCTGCTGTTTGCTCTAAAAAATTGCAAGCAGATGCATGACGGATGTGGATTAGGAAGTTGCGCAGTCATCTAGAATCGGAGTGGAGGATTTGTTGGCAGTTTAGCATCATAGCGCGAGTTGGGGAGGGAGCGGGTGTGACGTCTTTCACGATCGGCAGAAGAAGTTGTGCGCCCTCCACTTCCTGCTTTGAGGAGAGTACGCTCGGGTTTAGCAAATTGTTGGTACGCACTCAAGCTTCGGTGAAGATGACAACTGCATTGTCTTCAGGGAGGGCAACTATAGAAGAGTTGTGAGAAGTTCAGGACATCCTGTATGCTTGGGGCTTGTCGAAAGGGGGAATTGAAGTGCTCGCGCAACAAGTCGTGAATTGCTTAGATGAGTCGTTCCTCCTGAGCTTGCCGCCACCCGTCAGGAACCATTGGTGGCCTCAAGAACCAAGTGCGGCAAATTGGAGGTATTTGTTCCATCACCAAGTTGCTGCATTGCTTGGCTGGATACAAGTGATTCCAGAGGGAGACCATGTTGATGTACCGGCTGAGGTTGAGCGGTTTTTGCGAGAGAAGCAGTGGCCTAAAGCGCATGATCAAACATCAAGCAAGGGCGATGGCAGCAGCAAGGGTGGCGGCAAGGAGGGGGAGGCCTCGACGAGCTCCAACTGCGGCAATGACCACATCGGAGCCAGAAGAAGGCCTAGACGTACCCCACGTCGAGCAGCTCCAATTGGGCGGTCAGCGCGTCGTGCCCGACATGGCCCATATGGTGCACGCTGGGGACTCGATTCCGGAGGTGCGACCAGTGGAGGACATTCTTCTCCAGGCACGCCGTGATCTCCAAGATGAGAGGATGTCATCTGCGGATCTGGGTAGAGGCAGGGGAGGGAGAAGGGGAGGTCGAGGCAGATTGGGCGACATTGCTGGGGACAAAAGGCAAATTTTGAATTCAGAGGCTTTTAGGGTTGTTGAACATTTGAAGAATCATGTAGAAGAGGCCGACGTAGGGGGTGAGGAGGTAGGAGGACGAGGGCGTGGTCGTGGCAAACGAGGCCGAGGCAAGGGACGTGCCATTCGGGGCGGGGGTGTCTCAAGGCGTTCAGAGATCTAGTGGAGAAGAGTCCGAGGAGGTCCCGAATAATGCTATCCAAAACTCCGTCAATGACGACACCTTCCAGAGGGCTACAATGCCAAGAGGACGAGGCAAGGCCGTGCGTATGCGAGAAGGAGGACGTCTGGGATTTATACGGCCTCCTGTTGATATTCTCGAGGGCTCGGAGGCGGGGACTATAGGAGGTCGTGGTAGACGAGGCCAAGGTAGAGGCAGATGCAGAATTGGGAGAGAAAATCCGACCACACCCCCAGATTGGCAGCGTCATCAAATTGAATCTACATTACGCACGCCTCCGAGGCTGCGGAAATGTGGACTCACCCACCATGGTCGAGATGGAAACAACATCGTGTCGACGCTCCAGACTCCAGGCAGCATACCGGATCATGATAATCAGCGCGCACGGAGAGGGCCAGGGCTAAATTCTCCTCTGTCAATGTGGCAGCATGGTCGCCAAGCCGGGAGGGATGAAGGTACACATACCCCTTTGAATGCGTCACCGTTGGGACAACAAAGAGATAGACATGGTGGCCATCGTATGGGCAGGAACCGAGCTGTTCAGAATTTGGGCGGCCGATTTGCAGGCATCGAGTGTGTGGATGACTAGCTAACTGCTGTGACAAACTTGGCATCCCAGGACATTCCTCCAATTGCACATGGGGTTGATCTGTCCGCGCGGCATCAAGGAACGACCTCTACCACACCGGTGCGGGCATTGACGATTCCTTGCATGCCCGGGGGAGTGAACTCTCGAGGTGGATCTAGCATACCTGAGGACCATGTCTGGGTGCCATTGCGAGTGCTTGGTTTTGATCCCGCTTAGTGGGGTGGGCTACGCGACTTCATGGGAGATGTGCAGCTTGCGTATTGGGAAGATGGCGTGCAATTTTACGGAGTTGATTTCGTAGGTGGTATAGGGTATCGAGTGGTTGCGGTAGCAGATTGCCAAACTCTAGATTGGCGTGCTCCGGTAGTAGAACCATATACTCGCATAGATTTCGCAACACCTCTAGGGCGTGCTTGCTCTTTGCCACATGACGGCAGCGTTGGTGAGTGGTAAGCTCAATGGCCAGGTTCCTCGTCTACCAGCGTTTCGCAAAGGTCCGCTCGCCATGAACGTCCTTCCAACCGAGACACCGATGTCGCAGAGCCAAGTTCTGCAAGAGACCCTGATGATCAGGTTGTGCCGTCATATAACGACAGTGCGCCACTCAGCCACATGGACGGGTGGACGGATGATTCCACGGACGCAAGCTGGATGGGGGAGTACCGCGATTTTTCAGGTGAGAACAATTCTGACGATGCCAATTCTGATTGGTGTTTATACAGTGACATGTCAGATAGGATCTATGTGGACTCCACTTTCGATGCCGAGAGGTACATGGAGTTCACAGAACGAGACATACAGAACCCACAAGAACCGTTGGGCATTAGAGAGCGGTATGCAGATAGTCGTTAGGGCACACATCGAGAAACTCTGCTAGGCGATAGAGAGAAGTTCACCGGTCCGACTCCAGGTCCAAAGCAACGTTACAGACGAAACAAGCAAAAGGCGGGCTACTTCTTTGATCTATTTTGGGACCTAGCCACAATTGCAGAAATTCTTTCGGCAAACCAACGTTTATGCAGGACAGGCGGTGACAGAGTACGCCTCGCAACACACAAACGGAGGGCCGCGCTGGCCCCCGTTGACACCTCAGGAATTCAAGTGTTGGACAGGTGTGGTCATCCTGATGGGCCTAAAATCCACTCCAACCATACGCGACTTTTGGAAGGACCATTCGTTTTGGAGGTGCCCAATCATTTCAAAAGTGATTAGTCACGATAGGTTTGAGTGTATACTCCGTTGTTTACATTGCATAAACAACGACGAGATAGTGATTGATAAGCGTGATCCGGCTTACGACAAAATCATGAAGGTGCGCTGGATATTCGAAGGGTTTGTAGAATGAGCGAAAAAACTGTATAACCCGGACAAGTACTGCACTTGCGATGAGATCATGATCGCGTAGTGTGGTTCCTTCAACCCTATACGCCAGTATATGCCAGCCAAACCAACTCGCTATGGCATCAAAATTTGGGCTTTAGTCTGTAACCCTACTCGTTACATTTACAATATGATGCCGTATTTAGGGAAGAATGGTGAGACTGAGGTTGGTCAGGGTGAGCGGGTAGTACAGCAATTGACGCGAGGGATGTCGGGACATGGCCACACCGTTGTAGTCGATAACTTCTTCTGCAGCCCATCACTATTTGATGCTCTCTTAGACCGTCACATATGGGCTACAGGAATTGTGAAAGGCACACGAGTAGGCCTTCCTGCTCGTCTCACCGGGTTCAAGAAGGGCAAGTATGAGCGGGGCACAATGTTTTGGTCGATGCATGAGTCCGGCAGAATGGCTGCCTGCACATGGTACGATAGCAAACCCGTCACGTTTTTGTCTACTTTAGCGGACCGAGTTGGTGCAGGCATCGTCGCAAAACGGTGGTTGGGAGAGATCCGGAAGGATGTGCCCACGAGTCTACAACAGGTGGAGTATCAATCTCACATGCACGGTGCCGATTTGATAGATCAAATGCGACGGGATTACTCCGTTCAATTCTGGTCTTGAAAATGGTGGCACAAGATGTATTTTTTTTTACTGTGGATTGCTCTCTTCAGAACGCATGGGTACTCTACACAGACCACATGAGTGTACAGTATGAGAAATGCAGGGGCCGTAAAACATTCTACTTGGCGGTGGCAATGCATCTTATTTCACAGAGTGTGTCCCTCCCCGTCACTTGCACAAGGCAAAACCGCAATCCTAATGCTGTACATGTGAGCGTCCGGAACCAGGGGTGGCCGAGGCGCTGTCGACTTTGCAAGAAAAAACAGAGCAGAATGTGCCATGAATGTGGAGACGTCTTTATGTGTGACGAGCCATGTTTTGCAAAAATCCATTCCAACCGCAAGTGGGCTTTACGCTTAGCGACCTAACTTGCTGCATTGCTTGTGTGGGCTGTGTACAGCTTGGCTTCTAAACAGTTCGGAACGCTCACCCGGATCAGCCAGTCGGATTGGACGTCAGCGTTGTGTCCAGGAACCGCATCATCGTCACTGAAGTTTGGGCCTGAATGGGGCGGTACCGGCGTAGTGCAGGCCTCCTAGCATTCATGTTGTTTTTCTTCCTTTTCCTTTGTAGACACTACAGGCTTCGCCTAGCTTTTCCTGGTTAGTGCAGTAGTTGTCCTTTACTGCAAGTGCAGCAAACTGTTGGCCTCATTGCAAGGTTTTTTGCACGGTTTTGGCAGTCAAAATTGCAATGGATTTTCCATTTTTCTGGCCACATTTGCATGTATTTCTCTATGGCCGTGTTTGAACTTTGTATGGCGATGTCGCATTTGGGGTGTAGTCGCAGTAGGCGCAGGGAGAACCGTGAACTGAAGCCGTTGCTTCAACTGAACGCACACGGCCGTTGGGTCGTCCTATCGAGGTTCCAAGCACGCCGGGAACTGACACCTGCCAGCTCTCACACTGCAGGGGCGAGGGTACTGCCCGTGGCCTCCCTCTCCGGGTACCCATGAGGTGGAACTTCCGGAGGTTGCTCAGACCAGAATACATTTAGGGTTGACTTGAAAAAAATTCCACCTATTCCTAACATCACCCTTGACTGCATACCCAAATTTCAGAATCTAAGCTTCGCTGGCCAAGATTATATTCACTCTTGAATTGCCAATCGGCCAAAAAATTCTTGGTCAAACTTGGTCAACATGCTTGATCGAACACTATATGCTCGGCATCCGTACGGTGGATCCTTTCCATTTTTGGACCACACCTAAACACTACAGTTGAGATCTAGATTCAACGGTGAAGTTTTCCAGAAGTGCTCCCACTACGAGTAAGTGCACATTTAAGGTAGATGGTGCTAATTCCGTGCATCTTCTAAAGTCGTGCCCCTCAGGTGGTGAAGAGAACAGTGCAACACGTGATCCAAACCCGCGCGCAGTTGGAACCGTCTATAATTGGATGCATGCGATGACGTTTCAAGCGCCGCATGGGAGGTGAAGACAGCCCGCAATTGACGTTTTCAAACCATTGTCAGCGTGATTTGTGACTGTCATTGTTGACAATCTTAAGTACTGTTGAGGGCGGTTATTTCACAATTGGTTTCAGTGATGCAACCATTACTGAGCATGATGAGAAGAAATAGAGAACACTTTAATGCTTTCATGCCAGGTGCTATTAGTGTTTCGAAGTAGTGGATGAATTTCCAATCTTGGTCGACATTGCCAATCTTGGTGCCTGATATTGCAACACATGCTTTGTGCATCATGGGCTTCACAAGAGTGGCTGAAATGGCGAAGATGAGCAAGAATGTGGCTGCTCTTGGACGGAATAAAAGAAGGATTCACGATGCACTCGGCCTCTCTGATGCTTGTGTTTTCGTTGAATACTCAAGCTGTAGTAAGTCATGGCCGTGCCGTTGTGGAGGCAAGATGCGTCATGGATGCAATTCAGCAACGATGAGGCTGATGATCAAGGTGATCAACGTGCTTTTGAGAATGAGGATGAAATCATGGATAGTGAGTCGGAAGAAGAGGTACCAGAGTCTGAAGAAGAGGTACCGGAGTCTGATCACCTATCCTTCGGTACTGCAGGCGAAGCTCTGAGTTCAAGGACTCGACAGGCTTCACAACGCAGTAAGTTATTGATCACTGCTAACTCAACCGATCGATCATGACCTTGACACTTTTTCATCTTTTTGGATATCTGGAGTATAAACTGTTCAATTTAAGCTTCTTGGTCTTTTAACCCTTAAAAGATTGATGGGGATAGTATATACGTTGGCGCATATTTGACATTTCTTGTAAATATGAAGCTCCAAATTGAGACCCCATAGCTCATTAAAATCATGTTGTGAAGAGAGGAAAGTTCTGCTGGGAATTCTCCTCTGATCAGAGTGTTGTCAACCCTCCTGAAAGAATAAGAAAGTCAGACACAAGTGGAAACCCTAGAAAATTAACTCATGAAGTCCTACCAAGCCCTAGAATTCTATAGATTGTGGTGCGCAATAGTACTACAGATCAAAATCACTTACAATTCCACAAGTTTCTTGAGCTGAAATATGGCCCTGGAGAAAGTGGAAAGATGCATCTCATTTGATGTCATACACCTGGATTCAGCCACAAGCAATGAATCAAGTTAATGCCCATCTGCCAGACCAATTTCTCTTAGGCAATTCAATAAGTAAGAAAGTCCTTGGATCTAAAAAAGATATGAGGCTGGTGTGGAGAAATAGACTGCGCCATAAGGGTCTCATTTTACAACCTAGAACGTTGTCTGTTGTCTGTCTTTTCTCCGTCTGTTTTAACCCCTAAAGGTCCAAAGAGCCCTTTCCGACTAGTATTAAACAATAATATTCCATTGTATTTGGCATGGTTTCACACCTCCTATGAGTTTAAGATCAAAAGTGAAGTTAAAATTCAAGTTGACATGATTTTAATGAGCTATTGGGGTCTCAATTTACAACTTTTTATTTATAACAAATGTCAAATATATGCCAACGTATCTACTATCCCCATCAGCACTTTAAGGGTTAAGAAAATGGGCCTGCCCTTCTTGTTTAAAATATATATATATATATATATATATATATATATATATATATATATGTTTTAAAATATAAGTAAATAGATGATCTTATTAATGATTTAAGAATCAAGTCTCACTCACAGAGACTCAAGGTTCACCAGATTTGCAATGAGAACGAGGTTGCCGGTCACTTGGTTCCACACCGAGCAGCAAATCTTGCAAATCCTTTTTGGATATGTGGATTTAATGTGGATTTTTGATACAAGTCGAGGTTTTAGAAGTCAGGATAAGTTAAGGGATATTTATTTGGAAATTAATTGAATACCACTGGTGTTGACATCAATGGTTGAAGTCACTCTTTTTTCAGACTTTCATGCTGCTTTTGTTGCAACGTGAGTTAACGAATCTCATGAAATCTAGCTAGCTTGCACTTGAAAATTTGCAAGATCTTACTCTGTACTCAGTGATGTTGAAATTGAATGCTGATCAATAGAATCAATTTGGCTACTGTCAAGAATTACACATAGCATTCTTAAATTGTCTAGCCATCTTAAATTTTTGATTTGAAATGCAAATATGTCTGTGAAAGCGGAGTCTAATACGAGTAGGTTGTGTTTAACTTATAGGAGGCTCAGACATGCTCCATAGTGCAGCGGAAGAGACGGCAAGAAACGCAGGTGGACGAGGAGGCCGGGCTGCAACACGTTTAAATTTTGGGACCCCACTTGTGCGCGGGTCAACACTGCCGACGTCTGAACATGGAAGTCTTCCACCGGAGCTAAATTCTCAGCCTCTTCAGAAGCCCGTACGCCGTAGGAAGAATGGAAATTGGTCCACGGAGGCCTTGCAAGCTGCTATCAACGATATTGACGACGATTTAGGAATTCGTGCGGCGGGGCGTATTCATGGAATTCCAGCATCAAGCCTTCGTGATCATTTGATGGATCGGACTGTGGGTAGACACCGTGGTCGCCCTAGAGTGCTATCTCATGCCGAGGAGTCTTTGCTCGTGGAGTGGGTTATGAAAATGCAGAGTATTGGGCATCCCATAACAATCACACAATGTCGACTCAAGGTTGCAGAGATCACTCAATTCCGCGCGACTCCATTTACGAATGGCATCCCAGGCCAAGGATGGGTTAAGTGGTTCAAGCGGCGTCATCCCGAGTTGTCCTTGCGCCATTCGCAAGGATTGGAAGCAGGGCGTGCTTGCGCGTGGCTTGTGTCCGGAGAGTGTGGTGTCCTTTTATTCGAATTTAGCAAAGCTCTATGAGACTCACAGCTACTCATCACATCAAGTGTGGAATTGTGATGAATCTGGTGCGCAAGCGGGTCGCAATGGTGGTGGATTAGTCTTGGCTAAGACGGGTTCAAGAAACGTGCACACAGTCATGCCTGATCAACGGGAATGGCTAAGCTGCTTGCATGCATGAATGCGGCGGGTGGCACGATTTCGAATTTTTATATTTTCAAAGGTAAAAGATTTCGCAGAAATTTCATAGAGAAGTGTGAGGCAGGCGCAACCAAGGCCATGCAGCTACGTGCATGGATGACGGGCATTCTGTTTTCAAAGTGGCTATCTCATTTCATTGAAGCTGTGAATCGACAAGGTGATATTTCATCTACTTGCCGGCACCTGCTTATTTTTGACGGGCATAACAGCCACGTGACTCTAGATGCAGTGAGACAGGCCAGAGAAGCAGGGCTCGACATGATCACCCTACCCTCGCACACATCGCACGCTCTTCAACCGCTTGATGTATCAATATTCAAGCCATTCAAGACTGCATTTTGCATGTACAGGGATGTGTGGTCTTTGAGCCACAAAGGTGAGCCCGCAACGAAGGAAATACTCGCCCAATGGGTATCCTTGTCCCTCCACAAGGCCATGACCGAGAATATCATCAAGAAGGGTTTTCAGGCGTGCGGAATTTGGCCCTTAGACGATAGCAAGATGGTCGGCAAGATGGCACCCAGCGAATGCTTTCGACCCGCCGATGAAGAGGAGCCCTTGGTGATGCCTGAAGTGGAGCGGCTTCAACAGGAGCTTGATGGTTTGGTTGTAGAAGACATCACGGATGACATGGTCATTCCAGAGACGCAGTCCAAGAATATCCAACCGCGGCAGTACTTTGTGGCCGAGATTACGGAGGAGGAGGGCAACTTTGCACTGCCCGAGAGTGGCAACGAGTCTACTGCTCATCAAACAACACCGTCCATGAGCTCCGGCCCGCCCAGCATCATGAGCTTCTTGTCGCTCCCGGAGCATGTGCGCCCCGCACCACGAGACCGTGGCGATCAACCATACGTTGACTACTCTAAGAGCATAATATTGACCACGGATGAGTATCTGAAGATGATGGCTGATAAGTCTGCCAAGAAGGCCGCAGCAGGTGAAGAGCGTGAGAAGAAGCGTAAAGAAGTTGAAAGGTCCAAGCTGCGACGTGATCAAGAAAAATTGCAGGCCGAAGCTCAGAAGATCAGGCGCCGCGAGGAAAAAGAGGCGAAGAAGGCCTTTGACTCCCTCTGGACACCCACCGCGTGTAGTGCCGCCGGGCAACGCCTGCATGACTTCATCAAGCATGCCACCCCCCGCCAAGAGTCTTACAACCAGCTGCAACTTCGTGCTCTCTCCAAACCTGTCTGCATGCAAAACATGAAAATTGCAGTGGAAAGTCGACGTTGAAAGAAGGCTGGACTCCCCACCTCTGATTTATCGCCCTTGGTTGAACCCCTATGGGCGCACCGAGGTCATTGATAATTGAGGTTACTCTAATCAATCAAGTTTTTATTTTTATTTTGTGTTTGTCGTGAGCCATCGGTGCTGCCTTCCTTTTGTTTAATTAGTACGTACAGTCAGTGTCGCACCAAACTGTTGGACTGTCTTTGCCATTCATTCAACACTTAGGACTGGTTCTTACGTACGAGTGGAAGCTCAAAAACTTCAATCTCCATGTTACCACAGAGAAGTCTCTCTCTATATATGCAAGTCTCTCTCTATATATGCAAGTCTCTCTCTATATATTCAAGTCTCTCTCTAGACTTCGTTTTCGTTGTGATTGATGCTTAGGATTCCATTCCACTCCAGCAGTAGGGACCTCGGATGCAAGGATTATTATTCAGTACTAGTAAAGAACGTTATGCTTCAATGTGCAAGTCTCTCTCTATTCAAGTCTCTCTCTAGACTGATGCTTCAATGTGCAAGTCTCTCTCTATTCAAGTCTCTCTCTAGACTGATGACAACGTCTTCTACGTACAGCGATTCACAAAGAGCGACTAGATGGAGAAGCAGCTGGGTAACCTGGAGAGACTGAACGAAGACTACATCGACTGGTTCTTACGTACAACTGGAAGCTCTAAAACTTCAATCCCCATGTTACCACAGAGAAGACAAAAACTGAGAAGCTTCTTAGTTTTTGGACTTAAATTCAGGTTCTCCTTTTGTCATGTCATTATAGGTACAAAAGCAACATACATTAATAAACCTCAAAAGTTGGACATAGTGTCATCATAGCAAAGCAATAATAAACCTCAAAAGGTGAAATGAATCATGCATCTCGCAAATTGGTGGAAGCAACTTCTGAAACGCAAAGTCAGTCAAGAAAGTCTAACCAATCTCATTGTGATGTGTGCAAGACTTGTAACCGCTCCGTACGTTGGAAAAACTTACTGCAGTTGTTGTAGCATCCACATGGAGCTCATAATGGTTTCCCTGTATGCGTTTCCCTTTTAACTTAAGCTTACAAAAGTTGAAGGTTGGATTATGTATTTGCAGCACTGCAAGTTGACTAGGCAGGATTTGCATTGTCACCTGAGCAGCACTGTAGCTTGACAAAGCGGATTTGGATTGTTACGTGAGCAACACCGCACCTTGGCCAAAGAGATTTGGGTTGTTAGCTAGACAGATAAACCATGCGAGATGCACGGTTTTCGACAATGCACATTTCAGTATGAGGCACTACATCTAGACGGTTATGTTGGGCTTTGTACTTGCTTATCTGTTTGTGTGTTGCGGAAATTTTCAACCAACGTGTGTGGTTACAAAGTAATGGTGCTCAAAGACTAAATGTAGTCATAGATAGATATAAGAAACCTTATAGCCGGATTTGTACACCACCGTGGTCGGATTTCACCCCGGTATTGGCTAGGGATAGTGGCAGCACGGCACGTATGTAGGGCTTTTTGTTCATGTCACTTTGCGAATTTCTTATTAATCAAGGGAGATTGATCTACCTGTGCACATGTTGCCCAACGACTCCTCTGATTCCCGCAAGCGTGTGGGATTTTTGCAATAATTTTTGCCTGCCTCAATCTTGCCGAATCCCTTAAGTGGGCGGTTTAAGCACTGTCTACCTTAATGAACGCAGGTACAAAACCTTCACGAACGCCCCATTCAGGCATGGGCTTTGAGGGGTTAAGATCTTAAATTTTTTTGGTGAATCATTGCAACATGAAATTAGGCATAATTTTTTCACAAATCATCCCTTTCTAATTGGTTTACACATGCATGAAGCTAACTTCCCATAGATATGTATTAAAAATCCACACTACAAGAAGTGTATGACGGATTGAAAAACGTGGATGAAATCTGTACATCGTCAAAAAATGAACACTTGGTCACTTAAGGGTAAACCGATTTTAGTACAAGACATAGGTATACAATCATTGATGAGTGAGTAGCCATAAAGATACTTACTCTATCCCGACTCTGAATTCCTCGACGTTAATGCAAGAGAACAAAACCTACCCCCTATTTTGAATATGTTGGGACTTTAAAAAATAACCCCTCTTCCAAGGATTTAAAAAATTTCCAGAATCCTTTGAGACTACTACGAGAGTCGAAAGCTCCAAATTTGCAGTAGCATTTGCCAAAAAAAGTCCATAGAGTGCCCAAAATGGAAATCCAAGAAAATGAGACCCATGGGTAAATAGTGCTTGCATTAACATAAAGATTCGGGCCCCACCCACTATGTGATTATGATTATGGGTATGTGGATGTGACACCGGTAATTACCAGTTGAAATCGAGGATGGGACCGGCGATATCCGGTTGCCAATCACTCTCTCATCCGAAGGGTTTTAGGGTTTAGGGTTTAGGGCTCAAACACGCAGATAGTCGAGTATTATCATTGTTGGTTTGCAGGAAGGCTGAGCAGGATTTGAGTCGAGCGTTGTTGTTGTTGTTGTTGTTGTTGTTGTTGTTGGTTTCGTAGCTCAGGAATCATGAAGAAGGAGAAGGATGTGAGCGGCGGGCGGCCTTCGCCTGCCGCCATCGGGGACCCTCGGTTTGCCAGGATTCAAACCGACCCGCGGTTCATGCGCATGCCGAAAAACAAGACCAAAGTGTCGATCGACAACCGATTCTCCCACATGTTCTCGGACAAGAATTTCTCGGACCCGCTCGGGGCGGACAAGCGAGGACGCGCCAAGAAGAAGAAGGAGAAGCACATGCTGCAGCGCTATTACAAGGTCGGCGAAGGCGAGGACGATGCCGAAGGAGCTGCCAAAGGGAAACAAAAATCAGGAGAGAGGAGTAAAGAATTAGTTAGACCTAAGTTTCCAGGCCCTGTCGCTCCTTCAAAGCTTGCTTTAGATCAGGAAGACGATAGTGATGAGGAAATTGACCTAAAGTCGAGAAAAAAGTCAGGAGAGAAAGTTAAGGGAAAAAAAATAGCTCGACCTAAATCTCCAGAGGCAGAGAGCGATGCGGAAGACGATAGTGATGAGGAAATTGACCTAAAGTCGAGAAAAAAGTCAGTTAAGGGCAAAAAAATAGCTAGACCTAAATCTCCAGAGCCAGAGGAAGTCGATAGTGACGAAGAAATTGACTTAAACAGTGACGAAGAAATTGACGAGAGTGAAGAAGACGCTGGAAGGACGAAGAATTTGATTGCGCAGGAGGATGGTGATTCTGAGGAAGAGGAGGAGGAAGAGGATTCTGACGCGGAATTGTCGTCGTCGTCTTCCAGTTCTTCCTCGGAGAGTGAGGCTGAGGAGGACTTGGACGATCCCAGGGACGAGGAGAAGGTTCCTACAGCACCCGGTGCCGAGACTCGAAGGTTTGCCATGATGAATATGGATTGGGAGTATATCAAGGCTGGCGACTTGTTAATGTTGATGCGGTCTTTCCAGCCTAAAGGCGGACGTGTTGAATGCGTTACTATTTACCCGTCGGAGTTCGGCATTGAGCAAATGAAGACAGAGGAGGTATGTACTTAGCACGTGTTTGTTGATCAGGTGACATTCAGACTAGAAATTGCGTTGAACTTTTCGATAGGGTTTCTCTGTAGTGTAGGAAAATTGGATCCTCTGCTGCAAAGCATCTGTTTGTGTGAAAATGACTTCAGTTTGACACGATCGACACTGTTGATCTTGTAGTATAAGGTGGTTACCCCATTCCCAACTGAATAAGAAATACGGATATGAGACATTGATATTATTTAGTATTATTATTTTTTAGAGTTGGGCAAGAAGAAATAGATTCCAACACAAGTTGAAACATAATTTTTGGATGAAGAGTGAATTAGTCACAAATTTTCAAAGTTGAAGTATGACACATCCCATTCACCTCATATAGGTAGAGCTCTTTCTGTCTAAAGAAGATTTGTATTGCACACCTTTAGTGCTTAAACCAACAACAACGAATCCATAACCACACTTACATATACTAAAATCAACAAGAGAGAACCCATTACCAACTGTAACTCATGCTACAACCAACATCATTGCAGCATTGATTGTGGAAAATGCCCCTAGCTGTTGGTGAAAGGAGCCAGTTGGGAATGGGGTAACCACCTTAGCACGTGTTTATTGATCAGGTGACATTCAGACTAGAAATTGCGTTGAACTTTTCGGTAGGGTTTCTCAGTTGTTTCGATGACTAGCTTGGTGTAAGGGAGCAGATACTCTTTGCGTCACTTTTAACCCCTAAGCGTCCACCGTGTATTTTAGGAAAATTGGATCCTCTGCTGCAAAGCATCTCTTTGTGTGAAAAAGACTTCAGTTTGACACGATCGACACTGTTGATCTTGTAGTATAGAACAAGAGCTTTAAAATGATGTATTGCAATCAGAAAACCGATGTAAAATGAGAAAATGCCACCGTTGCAAAGTTCAGTGATGCAGATGGCCATATTGGGCGTTTTAGACGCTGAGGGGTTAATCATTTTGAAAATTGCGTATAGAGCTGTGGAGAGGTCTTTGGGTTCAAAAGGAAAATCTGTTGAAGTCAAATTTTTATCTCGATGTATGAATTTCTTATGCAATTTCAAAGGTAGGATAGACCACTAGACAACCCCAAATTCCGTCTCCTATACTAAACCCTGTTACATTAGGTATTGGTCACAATTCACTACTCATCAGCTTGTGATGTCTTGGATATGCCAAATTTCTGTTAATCACATTAATTCAACTGTAATCGCATTTCATATGTAATATTCAGTTTGTTATTGTGTTGGGTGCCATGCGGAGTTAGGAAAGGTCTTTAAGTGAGCACATTCTTAATTGTGTATGTTACATCGATTCCAGGTGCACGGTCCCAATATGATCTTCGAAGATGAAGAGGACGATGAGGATGAGGACAAGGAAGTCAACATGGAGAAGCTACGTGCATATGAGAAGAACAAGCTCAAGTATTACTACGCAGTCGTAGAGTGTGACTCAAAGGAAACTGCCAACCATATTTACACACAATGTGACGGAATGGAGTTTGAGCGGACATCGAACACTCTTGACCTTCGGTTTATTCCTGATGACATGACGTTCGTGAGAGAGCCTCGGGATGTTGCCAAGGAGGTGCAGCTGGATGGCTATAAGGCTCCTGAGTTTCAGACTCGGGCACTACAACATAGCACTGTGAAACTGACATGGGACGACGATGAACCAACTCGAGTCAAAGCGTTGCGCAAAAAGTTCAACGCGGACGAGTTGAATGAAATGGATTTCAGGTTCGTGACAATCTGACGAGGTTGTCTTGTGGTTTTCTTTCCTTTTTGGTTGATTCAAACGATAGAGTTCTCTTTCTGCTATTGCAGAGCATACTGTGCTTGAATATCCGAGATTCTAAAGCTGCATTTATTCTTCCTTCCAGAGCTTATCTTGCGTCAGAATCTTCAGAAGAAGTGGATGATGACGAAGATGGGAGCCCAAGCAGTCCAGAAAGGGAGGATGCGTCCAATGTAGAAGGAGCTAAGTCGAAAAAGGACAAGTATCGTTCATTATTGCTCGGTGATTCCACTGAGGAGGTGGAGCTACCTGGACAGAAGAAGAAGAAAGGGGACGTGGATATGGAGGTGACTTTCCACACAGGATTAACGGAGCTGAGTGAGAAACTAATGCAGAAAAAGGAGGCCAAGAAACGTGGCGATGAGACTGTTTGGGAGGCGTACTTGCGCAAAAAGAAGGAGAAGAAATCACAGAAGAAACGAAGCAAGAACGCCAAGTCTGATGATGATGTTTCCTCTGAAGAGGATGTTGCCAGTCCTCGCACGGGCCAGGGAGAGGCAGATCCATTCTTTACACATGATGACAATGGTTTCGATGACCCGTTTTTCGCTGACGATGCTGAATTCCCTGATGAGTCTAAGGCAGCACCAAAGAAGAGCAGCAAGTCGAAATCAAAAGAAGATTCTGAGAGGTTGAAGAAAAGAGAAGAGAAGGAGCAGCAGAAGAAGGAAGAGGAGAGGAGTAAGGCTGAACTGGAGCTCCTTCTCATGGATGACGAGGGTGTACAGGGCGCAGCCCGGGGCTTCAACCTTAAAAGCAAGAAGGACAAGAAGAAAAAGGAGAAGGGAAAGAAGAAGGGCAAGAAAGACGACGACGAGGAAGAGGATGATAAATTGGCCACTGCAGATCTTACCGATCCTCGTTTCGCTCCTCTTTTCTCAAACCATCATTATGCTATTGACCCCACTAATCCTCAGTTTCGAAAGTCTGCAGCCCAGCTTAAAATTCTCGCTGAGGCCCAACGAAGAAGAGTACAGAAATCTGACGATGGCGGCGACTCAAGGGAAGCCAATGTTGCATCTGATGGCTTGAATCCTGATGCTACAGATGCTGCACTGGGCTCCCAGGACCGTAAGAGAAAAGCTGAACTCTCTTCTTTAGTAAGGTCACTCAAAAGGAAAGCTGGTAAACCAGGGTTGGTCAATAATAAGTAAAAGATACTTTGGAACTGTAGTTGTTCATTTTTTCGGGAATAGGTAGTTATAAGAGTGTTGGTGACTTTATTGTTATGAAATTTTGGCGACATGGGAAATTATGCCCACTTTCTTTTTTCCTTTTCGTTGGAGCCTTTCTCTAGAGTTTTATTTCAGAATTGAGAGAGGTCGTTTTTCATTTTCTAATGAAACTGCTCTGTTGGTCTGTCTCAAATCTGAATCTGTAACATTGAAATTTTGACCAGAAGTAAGGAGTTTTATTACCGGTATGAACAGAAACCAAGTGGAATTATTGTAAATTAGTGAAGTATAAAGATCAGTTGGTAGATGTTCCAATCCGTGCTCTAATTTTGATGTTTTATAGTTTGTACATTCTGTAATAATTATTTATTCATTGTTAAGATATTTTTGGGTGCAGATTTGGGTGTGTAACCTAAATTGCAAATCAATTTATGTAGACGCCCTTATATTTTATGACACATTTGCAATTTGCTCACAAAAATCAAATGTATTTGGAAAAATCAAAACTTGGAACTTGGAGGCATCTTTGGTGTAGGATTGTGTACTGTCGGGTACAAGTTGCTTACAAATTTTTTGACTCCTCCCTCATAAAAATAGAGTCCCTTCTCTAAATTGTAATGTGCTCAATATGGCACCCATAGACCTACAAATTGAAAGGGACATTCCTACTCTAATTCTCTACTAGTGGGAATTTTTTCTTACCATATTTGCAATTTTTAGAATAAATGCAGCAGCTTGATATAGGATCCATCTACTTTCAATGCTTTACCAGAAAATTTGTAAGCATATTGTACGTGACTGTACAAAATATCTCAAAGATTATACATGATGGATGTTCTAGCTTGATGCATTAGAATATAATTGTATCATATTTGAATAGTCTTCATGTGCTTTTTGTATGAGCTTATGTTTGGAAAAATATTGACTAAAAATGAACAAAATATTCTGTTGACATGTTGAATAGCCAAATCCCACATGAATCTCTTGGAAAAATTTGTACGCCCAAGTGAGCTTGCTTTGAGATTCTATGGTTTGCCAAAGTTGGAACACGATTAAAATTCCATAGGTTTTGAAACGTTTTTGTATTCACATTTATTATATGTTTCTTTAGAGGCTATAAATAGATTAAAAATTTCAAAAAAAAGGAAGAAATTGCATGCTTCCAATCATAGATCTTTTTTGAAGATTTTTGGTTGTATTTCTTATATGTTATATGCAAGCCAAATCTAATATTTAAACCATGTATTTGCATTGCATGGAAGCTAAAGTTTTGTATACAATTCCCTCGAGGGGTTTTCCTCAATACTCTCATCGAAGACACATTAGTATTCCTTGAAGGTCTTTGGTGTGTTACAAATTTTCAAGAAAAGGAAGATGTGTTATAAAGTGCATTTTAGAAAAATAATATAGTGATGATTTTGAAACTAAAGTTGCAAACAATGATCTATATAGTGACGAACATAATTGAGTATTGATTTGAAACTTCTCCATTCACACAACCATGTCATGAGCATCAATGGGCAAAGTCCAAAAGTGAATATGCAAAAGTTGTAGTATGTGACATATAACACATTACTATGGAAGTTTGAAGAAAAACTCAATTGTGATTTGAAAAAAAATGAATTTCAATGTTTAAAACTCGGTTTTGTGCGCTATAATTCGGAACTACTTTAAATTTTGTCAATTTTTTCTTAGAGCTTCAAAAAACACTTTTTTGCCTTAGCATGTTGGTATACATCATTTTAGATTGTTGTACACGAAAATTGAAAGAAGTTGACATTTATAGAATTTGAAATATTCACAATTTGACAAACATGCAAATGATGTTGGTTCTCACAATATTTGAATATTTTTTTGGAATTGAGAGCATGGAATTGCATTGGCCATTGTATAAAGAGCATAGGTTGCAACATGAACCATTGATACATCTTTATGCCCATACATTTGATATAGTTGCTGAATAGGCCAATGCATTCAATTTATGTATTAGTTGTATAATGCAGTTTTTTGGTCTAACTTTTTTGTAGGATGTTTAGAGTTCATGACGCAATTAATCAATCAACCAATTTAACAACTTGTTTTTGTCGGTTTTAGTACCATCAAAAATTTGTTAATTTTATGAAAGTTAATTTTATGAAAGCTTTGAATTTTTTGATGATATTGAAAATGTTATGTTATATATTTTTTGATTTGTTGGATTGATTATGTGCGTCATGAACTCTAGTCTTTGTACAAAAAACCTAAACTAAAAAGCTCTAATATATAAATTGATTGCGTTGGGCATTAACCCCTAATCACCTAACCATGCATATTTTGCATGATGTACGGATTTGAACTCCGATTTTTCATCCATCATGCATTTTTTGCAGTGTGGATTTTTTACTGAAACTTTTATAGGAACCTAACTTCGTGCATGTGTGATCCTATTAGAAAGGGGATGATTTGTGAAATTTTTATGCCTCATTTCATGTTGTAGTGGAGTTATCCTAAAAGAGGAGTGGTGTTTGAACAAGATTCATGTGTTTTGCTTTAATATACTCTTATTTGTTCACTCTAAATAGTTCAAAGATGTAGAAGAACTTAGTGGTCTCTCATTTTTAGGTGTGTAAGAGCTTGGTGGTCTTCAAACTCAAGCACAATTAGTTTAGCCGTCAAATAAGACGGCTAAACTAGTTTACCATGAGTTTGAAGACCACCAAGCTCATAGACACCTAATAGTGAGAGACCACCAAGCTCTTTCAAATTTCATAACTATTAAGAGTGAACAAATAACAGTATATTAAATCAAAACACATTGTATCTTATTCAAACACCACTTGACTTTTAGAATAACTCCAGAGTTCCACCCAAAATTTCAAAGATTTTAGTCTGAGAGTGCTCTTGCAAAGGTCAACTACTAAAATTAAGCAATCAAAAAATCTCCAAAACTCACTACACTCAGAGTATTACATTTCAACCCATCCCAAAAATTTTCATTATTAGATTATCAATATCTTATTCATAATCATATAACATAAGAGCTCTAAATTATAAGTTTGAAAATTTATACATAAATATTGGCGATAGTAATCGCAAATCTAACCATATGGATAGAATCTAAAATTCATAATGTAAAACTTTTATTCATTCATCAAGTTAAAAATATCCCTGTTAGTTGCATTTTATAATGCATCTTTGAATTATTGCCAAATCAGAAAAGGGTGAGAATGTTTAGGGGTTAAGATATAACAATGGTTCATGTTGCAACCTATGCTCTTTATACAATGGCCAATGCAATTCCATGCTCTCAATTCCAAAAAAATATTCAAATATTGTGAGAACCAACATCATTTGCATGTTTGTCAAATTGTGAATATTTCAAATTCTATAAATGTCAACTTCTTTCAATTTTTTTGTACAACAATCTAAAATGATGTATACCAACATGCCAAGGCAAAAAAGGGTTTTTTGAAGCTCTAAGAAAAAATTGACAAAATTTAAAGTAGTTCCGAATTATAGCGCACAAAACCGAGTTTTAAACATTGAAATTCATTTTTTTTCAAATCACAATTGAGTTTTTCTTCAAACTTCCATAGTAATGTGTTATATGTCACATACTACAACTTTTTCATATTCACTTTTGGACTTTGCCCATTGATGCTCATGACATGGTTGTGTGAATGGAGAAGTTTCAAATCAATACTCAATTATGTTCATCAATGTAGATCATATCTACATAGTTAAAATTACTATTGCACCAACTACTGTAGGCAATATTTATCAAAAAAATTAAAATTATTTTAAAAAGTCATTTGAGTTTGAACAATAATTGTAGGGGTTTGAACAATAATTATTCGGCTGTACTGACTTTGATTTTTTAAAATTTAATTGATTATTAATTATTTTTTCAAGGTTTAGTGCCACGAATGGTAAACTTAACTCTGACAAAGGAAAGGGAAATAAAAAAAAGACCTTATTATGAGTGTGGGATCCACAGCTGCACAAAAAGAGCCAAAAACAAAAAAAGAAGAAGAAAATAAATAGAAAAACAAAAAAAAAAGACAAAAAGGAAGACAAGAAGAAGACGAGAAAGAAAACAAGATAAAAATAAAAGAAAAGAAAAGAAAAAAGACAGGATAAAAGACAAGATAAAGATAAGAATAAAAACAAAAATAAATAAATAAAAATTGCTTGTTTACAATGTAAGGAATGTAGAAAGACAAAAATTTCTCCTTTTTAGAGAATTTTTTAAACAAATTCTTTAATGCGCTCGAGGGCCAAGTACATGACTATATGGCCAAGTGCGTAAATAGCAAATTGCGTGTTAAACTAGTAAGCCAAAATTTCTTGTGGGAAATAAAATAATTATTTAAAATTGGTAAAAAAAATTCTTGAAAAAGAGGACATTGAAAAGCTGACATTCTTGAAAAAGAGGACTATCTGATAAAAGCTTTACAACTATTTCATGTTAAGTGATACTAAATTGTTTTTTACTAAAATATTTAATCAAAAGTTCAAGATGCAATTTGTTGTATCAATCATACTAATTCTTACTTTCCTAAAATGGAATTTTGTGTTTTGGTGAGAATTTAAAGAAATTTTTGATGAGCTTTTAAAGACTTTACGGTGTTTGATCTTAGGAAAGAATTTGAAAAATTATCATTGATATATTTTGAACATCTTATTGTACACTTGTATAAATAAATTAGAAACAAACATCTTCCTATTAAAAAAATTATTAAAAAAGTTGCAGAATTACATATAAATCCAATAAACTAAAGAGTGTTTTCAACTACTTATGACAACTCAAAATCTTACAATTAATACTTTTTTAACCTTTAAAGAACCATTAGGAGAAATCTGGGGTCCCAAAGGGGCCCTGTAAGACAACCCGTGTTAGATGAACCGACTGTCCAAACACCCCTCTCCATGTGCTCCCATTGGTGAAGGTCACTGCCCGCTGACAGCGTCGGAAGCTACAGTGCTGGCAGCGTCAATTGGCTCGACCCACGGAATTGCACTACTGGCACCATTGGTGCCAGCGTGTAAAGCGCACGCTTTTGCCTCAAATTTTCAGCACGTGCCAAAGACAAAGGCCCCTTTGCAACCCTAGATTTCTCCTGATGATAGGGGTAGCTGGACGGAATTTAAGTCATAATTTCTAGCAAAGACACCGTTCATCAAGTTGCCCACCAAAAGATGTGAAACTCCAAACGAGTAGTAAATATTAGGTGCGACATCAATGCCAATTAGATGATCACTAGGGTACCATCATTGCATCTAGTTGGGTACCATCGGGTATTGGGTCACATTGGTGATTTAATGACGTGGGCGGCGTAGGAGGTTGATGGTCGAGTAACACTCTGTGCACCCGAAATTGATAGAGCATGGTATAGCCAGTCACATTCGGCAACCCAAGCGTTGAACTCTGTAGCCTCAACTTTGAACTCCTAAATTGAACTCCATTGCGCCAAATTTCAATCTTTGTTTGTTTGCTTTGAGGAACAATCTCTTGAGAGTTGTAGAAGAATCTCAAAATGAAATTCAATCATCTTTTCAACGTGATTTATCAATAAAAAAATGATGAACTATATCAACAGTTTTTTCAAAGACTTTTACAAAACTAAGGCGATGGAGCTTAGTATGTCCTTTAAGGGTTAAGGCTTTTCACCTACATTTGAATGATCTAATGACTACAAAATTCTATCAATCTACTTTTTTGCCTTATCACTATTTACAATCTAGAAGGCATAGAGCAACACAACTTCAAAAGATTTTTAGCTTTTTTTTTTTTTTGTAGAAACAACTATATGTGAAATTCAAAACACTCCCTGAAATTTTAAGATTTTAGTACAAAACAATAGTCACATTAAAAATTTCTATGGTGAAATAAAATGATTAGAATATTATTTTTTTGGGAAATATAGAGAGTAAAAGTGCTTTGACCTACAATCCTTGTAAATTGAATTTAGAATGTACAATATTTAGATTTTTTTTAATATAAAATGTAAAACATAAACTAGAGTTAATAAGCTGCACATGTGAAAATTCCTATTATAAGTTCTTCAATGATCATGAGGATAGTTATGTTGTGTTTTCTTAATACAAAATTTGGGGGTTTAGTAGAGAGACCACAATGTTTTTTTACTAGGGACATTGTACTTTTGGCCAATCATTCCAAAATTCATAAGAAGATGAGTATTTATGTATTTATCATATAATTAAAACAATAATCTCCTCTAAAATTAGATTCTAACATATTTTAATACTATTACTTAATCCAACCGTATAGATGTTATTGAAAAGTCATCATCTAAAACTTATTCGTATGAAAATCTTAAATAATGGATTTAGTGCGTATTGACTAGTTCAAAACTTTGGAATTCTTTTTGTAGAAATGGAAGCTCACATGGAATGAAAGGACCTAGATAGTAAATTCAAGTTTTATTTTTTCCAATTATCAAGACACTAAGAGACTAATTATGTAATGAATTGAAATGAATTGAGAAAGAAAGAGAAAGGCCTCACTTGAACCAATTGAAAGTAAAGGATTGACTTGAAAAGAAAAGGAAAGGGTAGACGTTACTTGAAAGGAAATAGATTTGAAAGGAAATAGATTTCAAAGGCAATGAACTTAACTTGGAAGGAAAATGAAAGTACCTAATTTGAAAGGAAAGAGAAACCAGACTTGACTTTAAAATAAAAAATTGTCCTTATTTGTGAAAAAAAGGAGAGGTTGATTTGAAAAGTTCTAAAGGAAAAGGATATGACTTGAAAGGAATGGAAAAAAACATGATTTGAAAGGAAAGGGAAAAGCCCTCACTTGAAAAGAGCGGTAAAAGACCTACTTGAAAAGAAAGAGACAATGAACTTGAAGACTATGCATCAAACGCTTTCTACTAATATATGAATAGTAGATAAAAAGAAGATTGAAATCACTAGAAATGCATAGTTAAAAATATTATAATAAAGAGTGTCTGACTGAAATCACAGAGTTGAAATAGTGGTAACATAGAGTCAGCAGAGTGTAAGTCTCAAGCATTCCACACAATGATCGATTGTACATCATTCTACAATGTATGCAAGTAGAGAAAGTTGGTGGATTGTTTTCTGAATTCTCTCTTCTCTTAGAAATGCTTAATTAACAGAGTCTAGAACCACAACTAAAGATACAACATGATCATAAGAGTTTAGATTTGCATTTTTCATCCGCTACTTTCGAGCGACCTTACATCCGTGGTTTGATCAACTTGGTCCACAATGGCAACGAGTTGTTTGCTCTTCGAGCTTTTCTCGGTTGGCTAGAAAGGCCAAGGTTAGTGATGGGCCGCTTTTTGTGCATAAGTTTAGACTTTGCAGCCACAAATTTCTCCTCCAACCTGCACATCAAATGAGTGAGTTATCTGAGTTACCATGCATGCTATGTTGTTTCAAATGTCCACAAACTTTAATACGCAAGAAATGTCCAAAAGGCTTGAATAGTTGAACCATTCTTGTCCATTCTACTCTACCAAGAATGTTAAAATCTACACTGTTTACTTGAACAAGATTTACAAATGATCAAGCAGCTCAAGTTTATGTTCAAAAATATAAATACGAGAACAACGTGGAATGCTGCACAACGCGGAATGTTGCACAACGCGGAATGCTAGTGTAGCTATAAAATATTGCAGAGGAAGGGGTAGCTAGCTTACGTGATGTGGAGTGGGGTGTGGCCACCGCGGTCAGCCTCTACCGCGCGGAAGATGTGGACACAGAAGACGAAAGTCGGGTCGTAGTCAAAAGGCTTGTTGAAGCCAGTGAGCTCAAAGAGACACACATCTCCTTCTTTCAACGTGTGGTCCAAAGCAAACTTGGCCCATTCATCGGAGTTGACAAGCGGTGTCTCATAGAAGGGTTGCCACGCCCAGTTGGTCACGTAGAACGCTTGTTCTTTGTCGGTGAGGCAAACCTTCACCTCGTTTGCCCCCAACGTTTTGGTCTCCTCCAAAATCTCCCGTGGGATGGGCTGTACAACACAACCCCACACTGGAATTATGAGCACAGAGCTTCAAATACATCATATGAATTCAATCTTAACAATTGCAAACACTGCACTCCTTTTCTATTCACTTAGTGACGGATCTTAAATACATTGTTTGTTTGCTGCACTTGCCAATGAAGTAGCTAAGACAATACTAGTACGGTTTTTATATGTTGTTGCTTGACAAGGTGTAACATTGTTTCAGTTGCTCCCCAATTGAAAGATGCTCGAGTTCACTACTAGGATCATATACATTGTTGCTACAAACGGTGGGAGTAGCTGTAGCAACATTCCAGTTCCAAATTGTTAGTAGCTTAATAATCTTATTCCCCTACATTCTATACACTGCTAAAAAATGTATCGCACATCCTGTAGAATTGTGATCCGAGCAGTGATAGTGCACACTGAAAAAATGCCGGTCAACATGTGAACAAGTGAACAAGTAGAACAACATGGATAGACCCTCTTTTGTGATAGCTGATGATTATGTTCTTACTCACCCTTCTAAAAATTAAAGTTCCCTTCGTTGCATCTTTCTATAAAGAACGGGAGAATGAGCATCGCAAGGCCTAACTACTGTTCATATGTACCCGTCAATTGATTATAAGTGTACATGATATCATTCTCAACGTTTGTGAATTTTCCTGCATGGATTTTTAACTACTGGATCTAATACCAATAGTCAAGTGTGGTGTTGCTGTAGCACAACAATAAGTATGTGGGACGGTAAATTTTGCTCGCAATTAACAAGTTCGAAGTGAATGTTACCAGGTGGAATCCGCAGTAGACTTGGGCATCACACATCATCGAAAGGAACTTGACGTTTTCCACCTTAGATGCAAATCTCATAGCTTCCTTCACGACACGGCTGCGGTCTTTGTCATGCACATGATCACGCCGTTGGCACTTGGAAACAATCTCCGAGAATTTCGTGCACCCTTGTTGTTGTAGCAGACGCATGGTGCCACTCGGGCATTCACCATTCAAGGTCTCCACTGCACCAGCATAATTTCCTGTCCTGGAGGTATTTCCAACCCCACGATGCCGATTTGTTGTTGTTGTGGCAACAGCAAGGGAAGGTGAAGGAGAATTAAGAGATTTTGCTCCAACAGAATGTGGATCCAGTGGAG
Organism: Pohlia nutans; assembly: GCA_022496805.1. NCBI lineage: Eukaryota > Viridiplantae > Streptophyta > Bryopsida > Bryales > Mniaceae > Pohlia > Pohlia nutans. Next base: position 7,923,167 of record CM040102.1, read on the forward strand.
GACAAGAGGTCTGGCTTTTTTTCTGGTGGTCAAAGAACGTGACCATGAAGTGTAACTTTTGCACGAGGGTGAAGAGCAGGAAGTACCCTTTTAGAAGATGATTCTCTACAGAGAATTGCCTCCAACCGTTGCCAAACCTCATTCCATCGTTTTTGTGACGTAGCACCGCCACCCTAAACCTTACACCCCTCGGACTCTCCGAGATCACGTTCTCCTCATGCAGCTCCGGATGGACCTCGGCGAATTTCTTGGGTATCGGCTGCAAGCCTGCAACATCCAAAATAGTTATGTATCAACGTACAAAATACAAAAGGTTGTAAGAACAAGAGCATTCCGTTTTCCCGCAATAAAAGCTACTCTGAAATTCGGCTAGAAACTCCAACCAATACCACTTCACAACTTTGTTGACCATCAAACAAACACCAAACCAACATTCCCAAACCTGAAGTGAAAATGTGATATCACACAAAATGAAATTCACAGGGACGATTAATTATTCACTAATACAAGAAGTGCTTCGATTCCTGTTTGCACTTGAGCTCCGGTTTTAGATGTAGATATCATTGATATGGGATGTTTTTAAAAGTGATTCGCATTACGTTATGGTCTTTCCTAACTTTTTAGGGTTTTACCACAAAAACCCTTCCGTCGGACCCAATGGACTAAATAAATGGTTTTCTTTTCAATCCACTTCGTGGGCTTGTCATAGGAAGAAAATAAGCGTGTTGTGATTTTTTCATGCATCACTGTCTAAAATGCTTGGAGCATATCCAAATAAAAGAAAAGATTCTTCAATATTTACTCGTAATGTGGTGGCCACTTTCTCTAACTATTGGGTTTCCGCTCAAGCATAATATACACAAAACTTTGGAAGCTCAAAGGCGCACGGTCACAATGCGGCGGTCACGATTGACTCACTAACTCCATACAAAAACGCCAATGATGAAAGGTTGACAACAAATGAAGTTTGAGTAAGAGTGCGAATGAATGCCGAGAGCTCTAACTTACTTGTTGAAAAGGCAAGGCAGTGCTAGACTTTCCCACTCGAACCTTGAAGAAAGCATCTCTTTGGCACTTACAATTGTTGATGGCCACTTGCAAGTCGGTGCTACAATCTTGTTGTTCTTCGTTACTAGTACTTTCTGCCATTCTGGTCCTCTCCAAAACAGTTCTCGCACTATGGAAGAAGCACCACAATCCTCCTTCAAACGTTTCCTTTCTTTCTTTTGTTGAGCGCTATTCTAAAGAGTGGCACCACGGTCTGCATCGGCAAAAAAAGAATGAAAGAAAGAAAGAATCGAAAATTTATTGAAAATCCTACGTTTTAAACCAATATACACAAGTAAAAAAACAAAAGAGAGAAGAAACGAAGCGTTCTGTGATACCTGCAACACGAGTGCACCTTACAATATTAACCTTGAATGGCATGCAAAAGAGTGGATTGTCATCATGGAAGATGCTTATCAACCATTATGAGTCGACAACATCGACCATTTTCAATCACCTGAATCTAATGATCTTCAGGCGCCAAGCAAGCTAGCTATTGGCAGGTTGGCAATTGGGCACATGTAGAGTCTCTGTAGAAGTGGAAGAAGCACCACAACCCTCCTTCACATTCAAGTTGCGAACGTCGCCCGGGAGGTTTTATTGAAGGTGATAGAAGAATGCAAAAAGCACATACACAAACACAAGGAATGCGTAGAAAGAGATGTCTTTACTCATGGGTTGCCCGCTTAAGTAGTGTATAGTTGAGGTGCCCTTTGGCAACTGTGAGCACTTTGACCGTGAGGATGGTCAACTCGTCACACAAGATGGGCCGAGGTGTAGTTGTGATCCCTAAGTGCCTCCAAGCAACGGACTCTTAACGTACGTGTATCATAGACATAGATAAAGGTGGCATAGACCACAAGCACAAAGATCATAGGCATAAATGAATGCAAAGAACACCTTGACCACACTTACAAATTAGAAATCAACATTGAAAGAAGGGGCAACAGACCCTCTGACACTAAAACAAACGTCATTCCCTACTAAATACTCCAAATTTTACACAATAAGCTTCTAATACAAGCTAGCTTAATTATCTATTAGTTCGCGAAAGAATCAATAGAAAATCGTTTACCGATTGGAAGCTATGTGCTTCCAAAGTCGGTGCTCTTCAATCCTCATGGCCGTAGACCTCTTGGTGCTTCATCAGTTGCTGCATCCTTGTCTTCCCTCCAAAGATCACAAAAATTGACTGACGCCTAGAAGATTTCATCTCACCCTAGCACGCGCAAATTTTATTGAAAAAGGTTTCACCAGTCAGAAGTTACAAGGCCCCAACTGGCCGACCTTCAAATCCTCCGGCAGTCAACCTCCTCGCACTTGATCGGTCCTTCCTCCTTTGCTATAACTCCAAAGATCACGAAATTTGACTAGATTTTAGACGACTTGACGCCACTCTAGCACGCGCAAATTTCATTGAAAACGGTCTCACCAACCAAAAGTTACAAGGCTCCAACCGGCCAACCTTCAAATCCTCCGGCAGCCAACCTCCTCGCACTTAATCGGCTCTCCCTTATTCGTTATAACTCCAAATCCAGCGTATGAGGTGTCCCTAGAAAGTTAACATACTGATCTACCTTGTGCTAAAATTTCAGCTCCTTCCTTGTTAGAGTCAAAGAGTTATCGACGATTTTTTCCTCTACTGTCTTTTTCCCATGCTCTCTCCCACACCCTCCATACCTACTACCATTATGAGAGAGAGAGAGAGGGAGAAAGAGATACGACCCCTCTCCCAAGCTCCCTCTAAACTAACATCCAACTAATCTACATCCAATACCCTTTCATCCGGTTGGGCATTGATCAACCGGTTCCTCTTCCTAATCTCATCACTTCTTTCAAATTAACTCTTCTACCATCAACCATGTTAGTCGCACATTGCCTAATAACTTACGAAACACCATGAGGATTCCATCTACTTTCTACAAACACACACCAATCACACCAAAAATTCATCTCATAATAAAATTATGACCTCAAGCTAATTATTCTGCGAAAATATCACCAATAATCCAAATCTATTAAAATACATAGAGTAAATAATGGGAATAACTATAAAACATCAAATACCACGGTAAATGCTTTACCGTGGTTCGTGAGCCGTTTGAAGGGTTCACAGCAACCCATATGGGATAACTCACAACTAGCTCAAACCTCAAAGGTCAGTCCATTCCTTGATCCCTCTCCTACGCATCATTTATTTCCACTCAAACCCCTTTGGCTTCTAGCAACACTACCCTTCATCTCCTACTTCAACAGGTTTTGCGACGGAATGATGGATGTTGAGGACGACGGAATGACGGATGTTGAGGGCTACGGAATGTGAATGAGGTAGCTAGTACAATCATGATCACTTACTATAATTTGTAATTTCTTTGCATTGTGCATTGTGCATTGTGGTGTCTGATTCACGGATCTTTTTTCTTTTGGTGTATCATGGATTTACATGGACGAGTTGAAGAATTTAAATAAATCTTTTTGGTTTTGTTAAACCTGTCATTGGTGTGGAAACTATAATTGGTGTGGAAAATATCATCCACCCACAACACTTGTCATTCGTGCTACAAAATCTCATCTATCCAAAATTTCTTCCAATAGCTGCAATAATTTCAATCCAATTCATATGTCATCCAAATTTTGTCCTCCCAAATGTCATTCATCCACATACATTCATCCATGAAATACATCCAATTTTATTCTCGGAAGCCATCGAATTTCATCGACGTAATCCATCCAAGTTCGTCTATGACTCCATGTTGTCATTTGTGAGGAAAATTTTCATCCAATAATTTTGGCGGAAAATGCAAGTTACGGAGTAGTGAAATTTACTTGGTAGTAGTTTTACACGGTAGTAAGTGGTACAAAAATGGTAGTAAATTCGTAGTAAACGAGGCCGCCCAAAATTCGCCCGAGCTTTACCTTTGCAAGGTGAAATTAGGGTGAATCAAGAGTTAATTGCCGGTGAGGGAACGAAATGAGTTGCGTAATGAAGATACAATTGCAAGTGTATGGGATTACATCTTTTTAATAATTGAAGAAAAAAAAACATTTGCAGAATAACATATAAATCTAATAAAATAAGGAGTGTTTTCAACTACATATAACCAATATAACCAAAACTCAATTCAACACCAAGACTTAGACTTTATTCAATGGCACAAAATCAACTATTTAATTGATTCAAAATTATTCCAATAATTAAACTATAATAGAGCTGGAATGTGTACCTAATAAATCAAAGTGCAAAGAGCTTTAATTTATGTAGGACTAAAGGTTTGATATAAGAAGTAGAAATTCATATGTAAAAGCACAAAGAGTGTTTGTGAGTAAGTCATGCAAGTACAAAAGGACCGTTCTGTTATTTGAATTACCATCCCGAAGTTTGGCAATGGCCAACCTACTTAACCCATATGTAATCCAAATAGTACATGAATGATTACCTGGTTGGAATCTAGTTGAAAAAATAATTAAAAATAAATAAAATTAATCATATTAGTCATATAAAAAATAAATACTCATGAATGTGAATTGTTTAACCAGTTTGACCTCCAAACGTCATACCGAAGTAAAAAACAACAAAATTCAAATTTCCCCTCGGCTCTCAATGTTGCATGGATGACAATCATCCATTTTCTAAGAGAAAAATTATTTGGTCTCCATGCATTTAGGTTGGAATGTTGAACTTAAGCGTCTAAATCGCCCAATATAGCCATTTGCATCACTAAATTTTGCAACAGTGGCATCTGCACATTTTACTTTTGTGTTTAGATTGTGATACACAATTTAAAGCTCTTGCTTCATGCTACAAGATCATCGATGGAAATTGTATCAAAATGAAGTCATTTTCATACAAACAGATGATTTGCAACAAGGGTTAGATTTCCTACAGTTCATATACATAGTGGACGCTCAAGAGTTAATGGAGGCCAAAGAAAACAAAGCACTAGTAGGTAAGCCACATTGTCTTCATGCCCCGCACTCCCGGGTCCACTCCCAAAGGCACTCTCACCACTCCACACTTAGCGAAATCTCCCAACACTGGGACTCGTCAAACATACCGACAACCATCAAAAAAAATAAACAACCACAACAATGGAAAAGCCTAGCCTTTAAGTTCTTTCTTTTACGATCATCTTATTCTCTTTCTCATCTTGTTGTTTTCTTTCTCATCAATCTACTCATTTTCTTTCTCGTTTAGGTCTTTCTTTTTATGTCACGTCCAATCGTTTCCTTTTTAAGTCAAACCTTTTTCATTTCCCTTTCAAGTCATGTTCAATCCTTTCCTTTTCAAAACAAGTCTTTTTTTTCTATTTTTTTAAAATATCATATCATTTCCCTTATCCTTTCAAGTCACGCCGTTTCTTTTGTTTTCAAGTTAGGTCATATCTTTTGTTTTCAAGGCAAGCTGTTTCGTTTGTTTTCAAGTCAAGCTGTTTCGTTTGTTTTCAAGTCATGTCCTTTTTCATTCTTTTTAATTCACATTCATTCTTTGTCTTTTCAAATTAGGGCTTTTATCTTTCTTTTCAAATCAAGTCCTTTCTCTGTGCATTCAAATCATGTCCTTTCCCATTCCTTTCAAATTCATGTCCTTTTCCTTCTTATTAAATGAGATATTTTTCACTTTATTTTATTCTAAATCTCTTCCCCTTCTTGTCAAGTGGCATACTATTCCTTTCTTTTCAAGTAGTATACTCAGTATTCCTTTCTTTTTAGATCAGGTCCTTTATTTTTCCAAGTTGAAGTCCTTTTCCTATCATTTCAAGTCAAGTTTTTTTTTGCCTTTCCTTTCAAAATGGATCCTTTTTCTTTCTTTTCAATTCAAGTGCTTTTTCTTTATTTTCAAGTCAAGTCCTTTTCCTTTTTTGCTAGTCAAGTTCTTTCCCTTCCTTTTCAGATCATGTCTTTTTCTACTCTTTTCAAGTCATGTCTTTCCATTTCCTTTCAAATCATGTCTTTCCCTTTCCATTCAAATCATAATTTTTTCCTCTTTTTTCAAGTTTGTTCCATTTTCTCTCTTTTTTCAAGTTATTTTTTTTTATCATTTTATTTCCAAATTCAATTCATTCTTTTAGTTTCAAGTTTAAATCCTCTCTCTTTCACTTCAAGTAGGTCATTTTCTTTCTTTTCAAATGAGGTCTTTAACTTTATCTTTCAAGTGAGGACCTTTCCTTTTCCTTTCAAATCGGGCAGAAATCTGCTTGGGGTATCACTTTTTGGACACACTAATTAGGTTATTTTTGTTTAAAACCTCCAAAGTTTGCCAAATTTGTTCATTTTGATCAAGTAGAAAGACCCTAAAATGAAAAAAATAAAATCCTGCACCTCAATGGAATCAAAATGTATATGTTCAAAGAGTTTATATTAAAAAAATTAATTTTTTTGGATCCATTCATAGATGTGTAAAAAAATGCTAAATTTTGGGATTTGCAAGCTGCATGTGCACAATTCATTAATTTTTTAATGATAAAATAAATTATTTTGTACTCTACACAATTAGATGTAGGTCATATCTCAGGGGTGCACTGTACTAAACATGTACGAGTATACGTGAGTGCACAGGAGGGGTATTGATTTGAACCTTGTCGTATTACGTATACATATGGTATACATATTATATCTTGTAATTACGTACATATATGGAGGGCCTTTAAAAAGTATACAACAGTTGTACTTGTATGGTAGTGTTACTATACTACATAGCATAAGTTTTCATATTGGATGAAACTAGGATGAACGATTTTCGTTAGCTATTAGGGTAATATTGGGCAAAAAGGCAGTGTTAGGGTTTTGAAAGGATTCGTTGAGCTCATTTTGCTTCCCATCTTAGGTTTTTGTTTTCTCTTGTAGTCGGCCGCCGTTGTCTCGCTTGCCTGAGCGCTCGCTCGTCGCTGTACTTTGGAAGTTGAGCGTTCATTGTGCTTCCTCAGTGTTCCAAGGTCCTCTGCATCGCCTTTGGAGAATCTCGAGGCCCCTGCGCGGAGCTTTTCTTCGATGGCCACTTCCTGCTCTTGTTTGATGTGCGCGTGGCGGTGATGACGACCCCTGGCTGATCGATCGGGATCTCTATCTCCTCCTTCCTTTCGGGCGCGCCCGATTGCCGGCTTGTCGACAGGCTCTACACACTAAGCTAGTTTGTTGGGAGGGTTTATAGGATACGGAGGAAGTTTGGTAATCGTTGGATGGAGTATAGGGATCCAATTGACTTGATGGACCGTCCAAATGTGAATATTGGTTTATGTTGGTATCAAAAAGGGACTAACAACAAGTGGACATATGATCTTACTGATCATTTGATGGTAGACTTAGAGACAATAATTGCATTGGCTACAATGATATATATTGCCGAATCAAATGTTTATGAGTTACATCCAGGAGATGAAATTTTTTTCAACGACTTTGCTGTTGAAAGTTAGAATATTTTGTTATACATATTGTAGGGGTTGATTTTTGTTCAAAAGTATATTTGTATACTTATGTTAATGACTATATATGAATGGATGTTTTTTTATGTATACATATTGTCACTTGTATATTTATTGTTGCAATTGTATGTATATTACTTCATTTCACAAAAAAAAACTTGTATATAGGGGGTTTTTAGAGTATGCGGCAAACGCACGTGATTCTAGGTTTTAATAAAAGGTGCACCCCCTGAGGGTCATATTCAAAAATAATATTAATTTTTTTTTTTTGATATTCCATTTGCTTGATTTCAGAGATTCTAGGTGAGTGGGACATAACTTACTTTTTCAACTAAAAAATCAAATAAAATTACTTAAAAATCTTTGATTGTAATCAAATTTTTTTCCTTGATACGTTATAAGAGTAGAAAACTAAAATCACATTTAATGAAGTCTTACTTTATTAAAATTAAAAAATATGTTTGTTTGACACACTAGCACATAGTGCAATTGTCCCGAAGACAGCTTTTTTGGGTACCCCAACCAGACCATTACCCAATCATATCCTTTCCCTTTCATTTCAAAGCAACTCCTCTCCTTTTCTTCACAAATTAGGTTATTTTCTTTTTTCAAAGTCAAGTCACTTAAATTCCCTTTCCTTTCAAATCAGGTCCTTTTTTTTTTTCCTTCCAAATTCATTCCCTTTCAAGTTTGTTTCCTTTCAAGTCACGTCTACCCTTTCTTTTTTTTTCAAGTCAATCCTTTAATTTCAACTGTTTCAAGTGAAGCCTTTCTTTTTATTTCTCAATTCATTTTAATTCATTACATAATCAATCTTTAAGTGTCATGATAATCTGAAAAATCACAATTAAATTTACTATCTAGGTCCTATTCCATGTGAGCTTCTATTTTGACAAAAATAATTCCAAAGTTTTGAGCTAGTCAATGCGCACCAAATACATTATTTGAGGCTGTCATACACATGGCTGTCAGACAGTTTTAGATGATGACTTTTCTATAACACCCATACGGTTGGATTAAGTAATAGTGTTAAAATATAATAGAATTTTATTATAAAAGAGATTATTTTTTTAATTATCTGAAATACAAAAACACTCACTATCTTATGAATTTTAAAATTATTGGCCAAAAGTACGATTTTCCTAAGAAAACATTGTCTCCTCTGTACTAAACCCACAAATTTTGTATTAAAACAAAACAACATACCCTTATGATCATTGAAGATCTTTTAATAGGAATTTTCACAAGTGAAGCTTATTAACTATAGTTTAATGTTTTACTATGTTTATTTTAAATATTGTGCATTCCAAATTGCATTTACAATCCACCCTCGATAAATGTTACATTTATAAACGTTAACTCATTATATTTGTTAACAAAATTGTACTCCCCTCATATTGCTAACTAGAATGTTAACCATGTTAAATGTTAACAATAATTTACTCCCCTCTTTGTTAATTTCCCACTTATAAATGTTAACCTACGAAATACATTCAATATTGTGTGATGACATCCATTACATTGACTCACAACCTTTCAAAGTGGCAAAAGCCACCAAAGGACTATTGATTCTTATTTTGTTTCATAAAAATAAAAGATTGATTTGATACACATATTTTATATATGATAATTTTGCGAAACTCTCCCTCCATAATTGTAATGAATTTATATTTGTTAAGCATTCAAAAAGCTCGATTTATAATTATTACAATGTTAACTCACAATAAATGTTAAGAAAATTTTACTTCAGAGCCTAACATTTATAGAAGGTGGATTGTACAAGCCTTGTGAATCAAAATCTATATTATATTCTATGGCACTTTTACTTGCTATATTTCCGAAAAAAATAATACTCAATAATGATTTTATTTTACCATAGAAATTCTTAATGTGACTAATATTTTGTACTAAAATATTGAATTTTCATGGAATATTTTGAACTTTAAATATGGTTGTTTCTTCAAAAAAAAACCAAAAACTCTTTAGAAATCGTGTTAATTTATACTTTCTAGATTGAAAGTATTGATCAAGGCAAAAGGTAAACATGTATGCTTCTGTTACTAAAACAGTCTTCTTTAAGCTCCCAAGCTTACGACCATCGCCATGGCCAGAAGCTTCTTCCCCTTCCAACCTTATCACCATTGCCATGGCCAGAAGCTTCTTCCCCTTCCAGCCAGACGAGATGCTCCATTTCTTGCCTTGGCCTGGAGTTCGTCCATCATCTACGAATGACAATCTATGGAGACCCGACACCTACAAAACGTACAACCATCGCCATGGCCAAAAGCTTCTTCCCCTTCCAGCCAGACGAGATGCTCCATTTCTTGCCTTGGCCTGGAGTTTGCCCATCATCTACGAATGACAATCTATGGAGACCCGACATCTACAAAACGTACAAAGCCGCACACCAAATCTTCCCCAAAGCTAGATTATAAACATTGGAATTCACGTCAGCGATGAATCTTTTGCCGCACCAGCTGTCGAATTGAATGCATTTATGGCATATAACATTGTAACAGTTATAAAGGGAACTTTTTGAATGCTTAACAAATATAAATTCATACGGTACCCTCCACAATATAGTTTAAATGAATGATTTAATCACAATAATGGATGTCATCACATAGTATTGAATGTATTTCATAGGTTAACATATATAAGTGGCAAATTAACAGAGAAGTAAATTATTGTTAACATTTAACATAGTTAACATTCTAGTTAGCAATAATTATGAGGGGAGTACGATTTTGTTAACAAATATAATGAGCTAACGTTTGCAAGTGTATCATTTATCAAGGGTGGACTGTATCAATGGAAGTTTTTACATGACATTCTTGCCTCCACCTGCAACTCTGAATAGCACTTTGAATGTCATTCAAAAATTAAAAAGAACGTCAAAAAAAGCACTTGGTGACAATATCCATTGGTTATTGGTTATTTGTTCTCACGCTTCAAAAAGTGTATTGATATCATTGATTATGTTCAAAAATAATGGGATTAGACTTTAAAGGACTGACTTGGAATAACATGAAAGGAAAGAATTGACCTGGAAAGAAAGGACTTACAAGAAATATGGACAGTTGTGAAAGAGAAGGAGTGACCATGAAAAGAAAGGAGTGATTACCTAAAGGAATCTAGAAGGAAAAGACTGACTTCAAAGGAAAGATAAAAGAGGAGGGTTAAAATATTGAAGAAGAAATTTGACTTTAACTATTTTCTTATTACTCAATTATTTTGTTACAAATTAAAGAATTTATGGATTAAATAATACATAAATTCTTTGTAGCAAAATGTCTAGTTAAATTCTTATTAGTGCTTTGATTCTTCGGATCTTTTAAATAACATGGAAGATAAATTAATGAATTTACAAAATATTCTACTATTTGGATACAAAAAAATTCAAGTTTGATGAAGAGGAAGACTCTAATTTTAGATTGTTAAATCCAAAAAAAATAAAAATCACTTTGACTACCTAATTGAAAAAGTTTGGAAGGTTGTGCAATTTGAACAAGTTCACATTTTAGAATCTGTGGATAAACCTTAGTATGCATGTGCAAAATTTCATAATTAGATCACCTTTGATTTTATTTTGGTAAACTTACATGTAAATGAGCAACCTCGGGGGGTGCACTGGGTGGTAGAAGTAGAAAACTACGTGCGAAATAATGTAGAGTGTCAAATAAACATTGGAGCTAAAAATTACAATTAGTTTAGATCTACAATAGCATATCGAAATATGCATTGGATGCCCTTATAACTAATATAGAGTATTATCTATTCTACCAAAGTAGAAAAAAAGTAGAAATAGTATAGGGTCTGGATTATTCAAAATTTAGACCTGATGGTGTCAAATGGGTGACGTGGCGCTGGAAAAGCGCTGAGCTGGCGCTGACGTGGCGTTCAGGGGTTTGCAAAAAAAAAAATAGGGTTTGAAGGCCGTTGGGCCTCCCTTCAAGAAGCTAGGGTTTCGCTTCCATTTCGCAGTTTTTCGCTGGTGTTTCCGCCTCCGCGCTTGTTTCCGCTGGTGTTTTTTCCGCCTCCGCGCTCGCTTACAGTTCTTTGCTCCTTCGCGCTTAGGGTTCCTTAGGCTGCTGTTGCTGGATGCGGGTTTGCTGCTGTGAACGTTCAACATTGTCTTCCTTCGCAGCTACCGTTCATTCGCGAAGTTTTGCTGATTTGTTTTGGCGTCCATTCTAAACCCTTTGCTGATCTGTTTTTGCGTCCATTCTAAACCCTTTGCTATTATGTTTTGCTGATTGTCTTGGCTTTGGCGATGAGGGTTTAGTTTTGTATCTGCATTACTCGATTATGGTTTGGCGGTTATGGTTTGGCGTCTTCAGAATTTGTTTAGGGATTAGGTATCACGTGGTGTAGGGGTTGCGGCTTAGGTCTACGGGAGTTTAGGAAATATGGCGTTGAATCAGAAAATAATACTATACACCGTCGCTGATGAAGATGCGCGGCCATAACTTCTGAGCCCGTTTTTTTGTCAATCAGGAGACACTTACGCAGAATTGCGTTTGCATTTGGAGAAGGGTGCATGCGTGGATTGGCTGTTCGTGTTTTGGGACATTGCCGAGCATTGTCGCATCCCAAAAAAATTCAGGGTTTTAATCCAGTTTCTGATCGTGTGTATGTGATTCAGCAGGAGGAAGAAGATGGCGAACGCGCTTGTAAGCGAAGTCGACTCCTGAAGGTAAGGCAGAACTCCAACCTCATTTCATTGGCACCCTAAACCTCGTTGCCCCATGACCTGTGCAATTGGTTTGATTGTGCTGGTGTCTTGTGCTGGTGGTCACGTCATGGTTCTTGCTACTTTGTGAGCTACAGCTCATCTAACTTATTCTCTCTCTGTGCTGCAGCAGGTGGAGGGAGAATACACTCAACCTAGGGGTAGTCATATGTAGAAATTAGGCTCATATGTGCATTTCCGCAGCCCGTTTTTGCAAGTAGTAGATGTTTTGCAGATTTAGTTGATGCCACGGACACACCTTAAACATTACAGCTACTATCTAAACCCTAAACTCTGAACTTCCATTTGTAAGGATGTCGTTTTTTGTAATTGTGTTGTTTAACACAGTTCTATTCCTTGTTTGTAAGCATTTGCGATGCTACTCTGGTGGGTTTCATGTCTATCTTGTTTTTTGTTTCTAATCACTTGCTTTCCATCTTAAAAATAAAATTTTGAAGTAATATAGCATATGATATATAGATGGAAATCAAAAATTATAATTAATGTATGCCCCCACTTTAATGACCCAAAGTATCAAATTATGTAATCATAGGGTGCCAAAAAATAGAGCAAAGGAAAATAATAGCCCCCATTTAAATACCCCATGATCGCACCTATATCCTTATTTTTTTCAAGGAGTGCACCCCCCGAGTGAGCAACACTCCAATTTTCTAAAAAAAACACACTCTAATGATAATTTGAATGTTATGATTTTTTGGTTTTTTTTTTTTTTTTTTTTTGGGTAAATTGATACATGTAGTTTGTATCTATCCATGGAAACTAAATCACTTGAATTTAATCACTTTACTAGTTTTGTTGAAAGTTAAATGGCATTAAAACTAAAAAAGATTGTGAAAAGAACAAGGAAAGGAAAAATAGAAAAACTATTGAGAGTACTCTACTTTGCAGTAGTTTGTTTTGTTCATAGAAATTCATAAATTCCTAAGCTCATTTTGCAAATAAGCTTATCTTATGAGAAATTTTACTTCATGAACAACGGTGTACTTGAATTTTCATTTTGAGCAATGGAACATGACTCAAATTAGTGTATAAATGTAGTTGCAACCATTTTTTGGTTGCATATATAGTATTTCAAGGGCTAAGAGATGAGAGATTATACTCCAAAATTGGCATTGGTAACTATGTCAAAATGAAATCATATTCACACAAACTCATGATTTGCAACATGGTCCAAATTTTCCTACACTATAGAAAATATACAATGTACACTTACGGATTAATGGAGGCTAAAGAAAGCAAAGCGCAATGATGGCAGTCAACAAAAGAAAGTAGACAACGGCGGCCATGGCAAAGTCTCTCCTTTTAGTTTTTTCTTTTAGGATCTTGTTCTTTTCTTTGTCAATCTTGTTATTTTCTATATATCCTACAAGATAACCCTACTTACTAATTATGTGTTAGCTTTTACTTAAACTAAAATTCAACAAAGAATTCGAAGACCAAATATTTCATCATTGCATCATGGTCTTCTAGAAAGGACCAAGTCGAATGAAATATATAGGGTATAGAATATTATTAGGACATCTTTATGTAATCTTGTATACATCTTAGGTTTTTTTTATGTTCCAATGTAATCCCATATGCACATTAGGTTTTTCAAAAGAGGGTTGGAGTTTATATATATATTATATATATAGGATATAGAATATTATAAGGGCATCTTTATACAGTCTTGTATACAATTTAGGTTTTTTTTAACATCCCAATGTAATTCCATATGCACTTTAGCATTCTTTTAAGGTTTATGTTTCTCTCTCATAACATTGGTGAACATATCATTGTATTTAGCTCATTATCTATTTAAGTTAGTTATTTTTTTAACCCGTAAATTTCCTTGTGTTTTTGGGAGCTTGAAACCTCAAAACTGCGATTTTCTACCTCTATGTACTCCCGGGGATGTGAACCAAGTTTTTTTACTTCTTTTAGAATTCCAACCGTAAGATCTTGTACCTAAGCCTATTCATAGCTACTGTTTTAAAAATTGACCGTTGGATGTTTATCATTTGCAAGATCATAACATCCAAAGTTTGTGCAAAAGTTTTTCCGGGCATTGCTTGGGAGGCATTGTCTCCATAGTGCAAAGGGGGACTTGAAGATTGTTACTCCAAACATTTTGCTCATATTTTTTTCCATGTAGATAACTAAGTTGGGTACGCTCATGCAAAAAATTTAGAGACTCATTACGCGTTTCAAACCTTCATGCAAATTAATTTCCGGAAGAAGGTATAAAAATGGCAATTTGGTGAAACATGCATCACATTAATTGTATTTGATTTTTGGAAAAAATGAACGGTGATTAGGTACCTCTATGATTTTATAAATTTAGGCGAAATTATTTTTTTTTAAATTTCAAAATCTCAAATTTTGACAAATTTCGAAAGAAAAGAATGTGAAATTACAAAAAACCTTGGAAGTTGTTGTTCTTTATTTTGGAGGCTGCCCTTGTCAAGCCAAGAATATAATCAACATGGGTCACTTCAAATTCTGAGCCTATATGTGGTGAAGAGCATGTCTCCAAAAAAAAAAATTGAAAAAATGATTATAATAAAAAGTTTTTTTTCTGCCCCAGTTGGGCTTGAAACCAAAAATTTCAATAATGTTTTTATAAAATCCGAATTTGACTTTGTAATTTTTACCACACACACCTTGTATGTATGACCACGCCCACGCCAAATTATAGTCTAAAATTCTTAATTTAGACCTTCCATCTAAGCTGCCCGAAACAGCAAAAAGCCATTTTGACTTTTAAGGGCCTTTAGGGGTTAAGCTAGTCATCTTTAACCCTTACCCTTTCTTTTTCAGTCTAGTCTTATCAATTCACGTTCAACTAAGTTCTTTCCTATACTTTCATACCTATTCATTTGTTTTCCTTTAAGTTCACCTTAGAAAGTCGTATCCTTTTAGCTCTAGTTTGGTTCTTTAGTTTCACATTTAGTTTAATCAAATCTAATTAGATTTAGGCCATGTGAAGTCTCCTTTGGTCAAATCAACTCTAATCAGTTCTAGGTATGAACGTATCATTTAGTCTATTCTAAGAAATCACATCTAGTCTAAACCTTTCCTTTCCTATCAACCCTTTAAATTTATTTCATTTCATTTGCTTACTTATGTGTTGACCCTAATCCTTTCCTTTTAGCTCTAATTTAGTTCTTTCCTTTCGCATCTAATCTAGTCTAGTACTTTCATTTCATACCTAGTTTAATCAGGTCTAGTCAATTTAGTTATGTGAGGTCAAGTCCATTCAGGTCATATCTAGTCGGTTCACATTTATTCTAGGTCAGTTATACATCATGTCAATTCTAATCATGTCAGGTGTATTTAGTTCCACGTCACATCTATTCTAGTCAATTCATATGTAGTCAGGTTTAGTCTAATCTCATCTTCTCCTTTCAATCCTTTCCTTTCATTTTATAAAGTTATTACTGTTTTTGAGTGTTAAGATTTTCAAAACTCTTTTTTCCAATCCTAGTTATTTATTTTATTTTCGTAATACACCAAAATAAAAAGTGGTGAAGTAGACACCACAATGCATGAAAACTACAAATAGTGATCTTGCTGGTACTAGCTACCTCATTCACATTCCGTAGCGCTCGACATCCGTCATTCCGTAACAAAACCTCTCGGGCGACGTTCGCAGCTTGGATGTGAGCACACTCACCTTCCCTGCCATGAAAGTTTGGAAATGGTTTAGAGCTTTTCTTTGATAGTTGATCTTCTCTGCTCCCTAACGCTTCTTCCACTTCTAGAGTAGACTCTATAGGTGCCCGATTGATTATTTTGGAGACCTTGTAGTTATTTGTGAAGTTTTAAGTGAACTCTACTTTTTCTGCGTGTGGTGTAACTAAGGAAAATCAATTGTTTTTGTAACACGCTTGAATTGATTTGAACATGATCAGAATGGTAGATCGTACTAGTAACGATGAACAAGTTTACAGCGGAGTGAATCAGAACTGGAGCACCTACCTGCAAGTGGCCATCAACTACCAAATGTACAGTGGGGTCCAACATGGAATGGCGTTTTTGGTTTCGCAGTGAGAAAAAGTTCAGTACTTCCAACTTTGAAAGCCTCCCGAGAGCTCAAAAATTGGTATTTTCCCACGAAATTTTTACCAAAGCATTATCTCTAAGTTAATTATATGCATACAAAATTTCAAGGCCAGAAGATGCACCGAAAAAAAGTTATTCAAAATCTACCAACATTGGTAGCTATGGAAATTTTTTCACTGCTGCCAACTTTGACAGCCTCCCAAAGATTGAATTAATTTTTTTTTGCCATGAAATTCTAGGAAAAAAAAGATCTTTATGTTAATGACAAATGATAAAAATTTCAAGGCCAAAAGATTAATACAAAAAACGATATTAACAATCTACCAACATGTGTAGTTGTGGGAAACAATGGGGGAAACTACACACATTGGTAGATTGTAAATATTTTTCTTTGTATAGATTTTTTGACCTTGAAATTTGGCATGAATGTTTTTGTCATAAAGAGCATGTTGTACCAAAAATTTCATGGTAAATAGACAATTTCTCAACCGTAGGGAGGGTGTCAAAGTTGGTAGCAAAGTTTCCCCCATTGTTTCCCACAACTACACATGTTGGTAGATTGTCAATATCTTTTTTTGTATTAATCTTTTGGCATTGAAATTTTTATCATATGTTATTAACATAAAGAAGTTTCTTTTCCAAGAATTTCATGGCAAAAAAAAAATAATTCAATCTTTGGGGGGTTGTCAAAGTTGGCAGCAGTGAATAGCTACCAATGTTGGTAGATTTTGAATAACGTTTTTTTGGTGAATCTTTTGGCCTTGAAATTTGGCATACATATAATTAACTTAAAGATAAGTCTCTGGTAAAAATTTCGTGGTAAAATACCAATTTTTGAGTTCTCGGGAGGCTTTCAAAGTTGGCAGTACTGAAATTTTTCTCCATGTTGGACCCCACTGTACAAAGATTGTGTTCATCTTTGTTTTTGAACAAAGAATTATGAAAATATACTAGGGCTTCGCTGCTCTTCGCATTACCACTGACGATTGATTTCTTGTGACACATTGGTACATATATAAGAAGAAATTGATGTATATGATAATATATAATAAATATAACAGTGGTATGTATATCCTTGTGTAATGAAAATATACATAATTTCATTATATGTAGATAAATATACCTTTTATTCAAAACTGGATTATAATATATATTGTGCAAGTGATATTAATATACATTAATCCATTATGATTTGTTTTGGAAATGGTATTATTTTTGACTGTGTGATGCAATCTCTTAAACGTTGTCTCATATTAGAAATTTTGTGTATTGATGTTTCAAGATTTATTTTATATGAAACATCTGATTGATGCAAAACATTTGCATATTTATTGTGGAATGTTATAAAAGGCATGAGTGGTTGGAGTTTTTGATTTATGTCATGTGGTAACAAACACACCTATTTAAGATCTAAGCCAAACAAATGTTCCCACTGAAAATGTAAATTTGGATCAACGAATGTTCCCACTGAAAATGTAAATATGGATCGTGTAAATATGGATCAACGTCCCTGACAATCTATTGACAACTGAAGAATTTTAAGTGGCATTTCCCTTGCCAGAGACCATATTATATTTGTGCAATTTCTAAACTAACCGCTCCTTGCAGCATTGAGCCCCGTACCAAAATTTGCGCACTAAAATCTGGTCAATTTTCTTATGACTTTGTTAACACAATTGCAGTATGGCAATCAATGGAGGAGCTTTAGAAACACAATCGCCAAAGCAGACTACGTTCCTTCAGCTTCTCATTTCCTCATCTCATTTCCTCATCTCACGTAGCTTCACAATAATCAGGGGAGGCTTCCAAGAGAGACAATCAGGCCCGTCATTCGTAAGCTTCTGAAATAAAAAAGATGAGCTTCACAGTCAACCAACATTATCTCTACTCATATTTCTGTGATATTCCATGAGAAGATTTTCTTTCACTAAATTTCCTGTAATATAAACTACAATTGGATTCATCAGTATTTCAGGTAACCAGCTCGCTATTTCAATTTTGAAATCTTGCATTCATTTAAAATAAGTCCAGAAATGAGCAAATGGAAAAATAAACTCAAAAGAATGAATAAACATCATCTACAATAGCGTTCCAAACCCGGGCTTCCAAATTCCACTTTCTCTAGTTGTGATGGGCTCCACTGTCAGAACAATGAGCTCCGTTCTATGATAAACTCTGCAATTGGATTAATCAGTAGCTCTAGTGCCCCTCAACGTCCCTCATTGACTCCGTCAACCATTCACTCTGCCTCTGAGCTCACGCGGAGCCAATTTGATCAAACGAAAAAGCGGTCTAATAGTCGCTTAAAATTAATTCCGGAAAATTTCGTAACACATACTCCCTCCGACACAAAGTTATTGTCATACAAATTTGTTTGGCATTTCTTTGAGCCAATTTCATTCATCATATTGTAAGAAACATGATTAAAAAAGGCTCCAAATTATGTCACTAGAATGATTGAAGAACATTGCATGTGTTCATTGCAACCTAAATAAAAGTAGCCACAACGAAGTAATTTTTCTGACTTACTTAAAAAGCACTTTCAAACATGACAATAACTTTGGGACGGAGGGAGTACCATTCTTGAGCAGCTGCCCTTGCGGAAAGAATCTAGAGCTACACCAACATCAAGGAAAAAAGCAGAAAAATCCAATCCTAAGCACTATGCATTCTCTTCATTTTTGTTGGTTTCATAACGAAAGATCTTCAGATGAGGGTCAGATATCACGATTGCTAAAAAATGTTATGCCAGTTTACAGATCTGAGCAGATAAAGAACAGAAGAAAGACGTACCAGAGCCAATCAAGTCAAGAGTGCTTGAACCGGCGGGCGGTGTGATCTTCGTAGCGAAATCAATACCTTCCACCTTCACAGTTGGGTGACCCATGTCGAATAATAACAACTGCTGAATTCACAAGAGTTTTTCTTCTCGGTTCAGGCTTTCCTTGCTGTGAGATTCAAAACAGAGTAAAGTTTTAGCATCAGTGAAGGATTCTCTCCAAAAAAAGTAACCTTCCCTCAACCAAAGCCACCGAATTCTCTGTTACCAAGACCGTAAGAGTAAACTCTCCCTGAAAGAAACCGTGACCTGTGATTCAAGCAGCACGAAATGAGCAGAGAAGAGACGAACCGGAAAATTGCGAAGGCACGAAGAGACTCTGCGGCGTTTGCTTCAACTTGATGCTCTCACGCTCTTCATCAGAGTTCTTATGTGAAGCTGATGCTTTAGTGTGGAAGCCCAATTGTGCAGAATATGTTGAAAGTTGTATATTCCCACGCATGGAAATGTTGACTTGATGGAACGAAGTCGACCAGTTGGTAGTCTAAAGTGCCATGCTGCTAATGTCATGTAGAGTGTATGACTCCTTTTTCGTCTCGACGTTGAATTGGTTGCACTGATAGAGGAGATTGCATTGACTCTTCCGTCTCTGGTGAGAACAGAAACAACAACGTCACTGGTAGGTCATCTCCAAACGGAAAAAAAAAAAACCCTAAGCCGCGACGGACAACAAGGGTTATCACCAATGCACACGCCTCTGCCGGGTTACCCGTCTTGTCTCATCAAACCCCCTTAAAAACCATCACCGCCATCGTCAACAAAAAGCCGCATGCACTCACCAACAATCACAAGAATTACAATCTCCCGCGTCGCGTCAATCTATTCCTAAATTCCGACACTGCGAAGGCGCGGCATCCGTGCCCGAGGACCCGACTGCGAAGACGGTCGACTGCGATGAACAAGGGCGACCCGGAACGACGGCCTGCACAAAAAGTGAGTCATCTCGTCAGAATACGAAACCCTAGCCTGGAGCTTCATGCTGCCATAGACGACGCAAACAGAAACAGCAGATATCTTGGCCACCTACAAAGAAAGAGAGGTTTTCAACACAAACCATCATCGCGCACCGAAACGCTCAAACGCCCGACGCTCAAACGCCGAAACACTCAAACGCAGAAACGCCCGACTGCGATGAACCCGGAACGGTCACCTGAACTGCGATGAACGAGCCAGGGCACCTGGTAACGGTCCTCCAAACAGTCTGAAACAGTCTTGGTGACGAGACGAAATGGAACCGTCTTGGTGACGAAACGGAATTGTCATGACGACGAACCTACCATCCAATGCATGCTAAACCAGCTCCGACTTTCGTCGTCACTGGAATTATTTTTTCTCAATTAATTCCAAATACTCCAATCCAATCTAATTTGTACTAGTATATGTCTCAATAACCCAATTTATGTCTTGATAATTCAATCTACTCTCAACAATGCAATTTATATCTCAATAATTTAATTTGTGTTGAAATAATCTAATTTTTCTTGAAGTAATTTAATTCATGTCATAATAATCTGAGTTGTGTCAAAATATTCTAACTTATTTCAATAATGTAGAATATGTCAAAGTAATAAAATTTGTGTCAAAATTATCCAATTTATACAAAATAATATAATCTAGATCTCAACAATCTAATTTGTGTAAAAATAATCCTATTAGTTTCTTGATAATATAATTTAATTAATCTAATTATATTTAAAACATATCATTATATTCCAAAATAATGAATTATATGCCAAATTATAACAATACATTCTTATTCATTTGAATATGGCTTTCAAATAATTTATTCAATCAAGTACAAATTAAAAAGTAAGATATCATAAGTTCATAAACTAACTAATAATTGCAATTAAATGATCTCGATGAATAAAAGGTTTAAAGGTGCATTGATGGATTATAAATTCTCATCCATCTCTTTATTTTCAATTGGTTTTCATGTGCAACCTACAATTGAAAAACATTCAAACTCGAGTTGAAAATTTTCAACTAAATTGATTAAACTAAATTGCTTAGAGTTCAGTTGAAAACTTTCTAGTGAGAGTTGAAAATCTCACTTGACTAAGTTCAACTCAACTATTAGATTGACCCTGCTCATAGTCATCCCTCGCTCTTTATCTTTTCATAATAAATTGAAAGCAAATTCCAGACAGTCACAAATTAAACATTATTTTGACGTATGTCAAACGAGAAAATGCTGTCTTCTAGCAACTGACAGACGTACACACGTCACCATCGCCAATACTTGCAGTGACAGAGCTTCTTTGCTAGAATCTCTTTTCTTTCATTCCACTCAACAGTTTGGTAAGCATGCTTCTTTGTATGCCCCTTAATTTGTTCGCTCATGTACCAGTGCCTTCTTCTTTGTCGTCGTTGTTTTGAAAATTAGTTCATTCCCTTTAGTTTCAAATTCATGTTTTTTCTCTTTCTTTTCAAATAGGTCTTTTCCCTTTTTTTTCCAAATGAGGTCTTTTCCCTTTTCCTTTCAAGTCATGTCCTTTCTTTTTTGTCAACTGAATCAAGTCATTTCCCTTTCTTTACAAGTCAAGTCGTATTTATTTTTATGTCAAGTCACTTTTCACATTACTTTCAAGTAGGTTCTTTCATTTTCCTTTCAAATTAAGTTCATTCAATTCCCTTTCAAGTCTATTTTCATTAAATTTATTTCTAACTCTTTCAAATCTATTTCCTTTCAAGTCAAGTCCATCCTATCCTTTTTTTTCAAGTCAATCTCTTACTATTAACTTTTTCAAGTGAGGTCCATTCCCTTTCCTTTTCAATTCATTTCACTTTACTACGTATATATTTTTAAATGTCATAATTTTAAAACCCCATATACACTTATTAAGGTTTCTTAGTTCTTAAGTTCTATTTTTTTTCTCTCATAGTCTTGGTGAACGTATGTCCCTTCCCTTCCATATCAGTCCCTTTCCTTTGTTCCATATCAATTGTTCTCTTTTATATTAGTCATGCTAGTTAGTCCATCCCTTCATGTTGTCAAACAATTTAGCATATAACATAATTACTATTTTGCACATGGGAGAAACAAGAGCCCTTGCAAGTATTTTCCACGCTTTGGACCGACACACTTGGCTTGATTACAACAAACTCTTTGCCTGGGACGAAGAGAACTAGGTTCACAAAAATTGGACGGTACGCAAGAGGAAGGGAATCATAACCAAGTCTCAACACTTTAAAAACCCGTTCCTCATTTTAGTAGTTGGCAACCTTGAAGTCAAAGATGTGATCAGTGAAGGTTGTTAAGAGCATTATTTTCAAATACATTTGTGAACTTAGTGTTCAAGTGTTGTGTGCACCTATTTAGTGAAAGTGTTCAAAACAATAGATGTTTGTCCCTCCATTCATATCAGTCCCTCCCTTCATGTTAGTTCCTCTCTTCATGTCAATCTTTGCCTCCTTTCATGTTAGTCCCTCCCTCTCTTCATGTTAATTAGTCCCTAAGTCCCTTCTTTCATGTCAATCCCTCCCTTTATGTCAATCCCTCTCCGTGTCACTCTCTCCCTCCTTTCATGTTGGTCCCTCCCTCCCTTCATGTTATTCAGTGCCTTCTTTTCATATCATTAAGTCCCTCCCTCCCCCCTTCCCTTTCATGTTAGTCGTTTCCTTTCTCCTTTCATATCAGTCTCTTTCTTTTTTGTTAATCCCTCCTTTTATGTCAATCACTTTTTTTTTTTTGATGTCAAACCCTCTTTCCTTTTCATGTTGTTCATTCTTTCTATTTTTTTCAACCCATTCCTTTCATGTAGTCCATTCCTTTCATGCCAGTCCATCCTTTCGATATCAAACCGTCTCTTATTGTCAATCCTTCCCTTTTATGTAGTCCTTTCTCATGTCAATCCCACATTTTCTTGTTAGTACCTCCCTTTCTTGTCAATCCCTCCCTCGATCTGTTCCTATCTTGTCAAAATATACGTGAGTATACAAAGGGTATTAATTTGAACATTTGTGTACAAAGTAAATATACAATAGACAGTTTAGAGATGAAAATATTGATGCATACTTACAATAAACATATATTTAGCATGGAATAGATTTGTGTATAAAGGTTTTTGAACATACAACTCAACATATAAATCCTTGTATTTAGGTGGAGGCACTTCTAAATATTCCATAATGACATTCGAACAAATAAAAAGGTCCAATTGATCTTTGAAGGTAACAAGTATGATTGAATTACATTTATGTATGATGCTTAAAATTGATTACAAGAATAAAAATGAGAATATTAATAATTATAGTAAAAATTACTTTGTTCCTTTAGAGTACTTTAAAGTACCCTATTGACTCATGTGGTACGTTAAAAAACTTAGAGGTCACTTCCCCGTACCTTGAATACAAGGAATTTTAGAGGTCATGAATGCAAGTGGTTCTCAAACATAGTGTAGAATGCATCCTTTAGGCTATCATTTCATAATCACTTTAGATTGCTACAAGTAGCTTTCATACAAATGATACAAGCGTATTTTCATTTGAGTATGTTGGGATATTTGGCCTTTGTACATGGTCACAAATTTGTGATGAATGAAGGCATATCCTGTGTCTTTTTTCGACTCTTGATTCAATATAAATTTATTAAATCGAAACGACTTTCCTGCCGAATCTCTGCTTCGTGTCCGTATGAATTTTTGACCACAAACAATCTCCATAGCTAATTTTACATTTTTTATCAAATTAGAGGGTGCTTTTGGAACTATTATTATTTTACACAATCTAGGAACTTCCATAATGTTGCCATAATTCAATTTTAACAACAAATCTTGACGTAATAAATTTTCGTATGTACAGTTTGACTCTTCTTCGTGAATCAATTACATTTTGGTGCACATTTGTGCACTTTGAGCATTTTGTTTAAAAACTTAACTTTCAAACCAATTTAAAATTTATATAGCAATGGTTCAATAAAAATGAGTGAACCAACTTCTAGATTTATGTACATAATAACCAAAAATTAAATTTTAGAAATCAATGTTTAAATGATTTTATGTTGAATATTATGAGTATCAAAACTCTCATTCTAATAACAGTTTTACCAATTTATAATCAAATTTTGAATTTAAATAAATTTTATGTTTGATTCTATATTAAAATTTCTAAAAATAATCTCAACTTAAGAAAATTCATTCTTAAGTACGTTAAAAAAAAATCCATCAAAAAAAGATTTAATTGAAAAACAATTAATCCCTCGTAAAATAACACATCTTAAAATTTGAACCTTGAATCAACTCAAATATATTTTTAAAATTTGAAAAACATTTCTTTTCACATTTTTGAACATGAGCGAAATTAATAGCTCAAAGTTCCATCGACAACCCTTTGTTCTCCTACTCTTTTAAAATCTAAAGTGCATACTATGCACTATAACTATGCACTTGTTTACTCTTTATTTCATGCGAGGTCCATTAAAATATGATGCCTTATTTTTAATGTTCTATCAAAAATTTGTTCTTTTTTGTCGGTACAGTCCATCCTACCACTTTAGATTTTGCAAAAATATATTTCTTTCTCGGGAATGGATTTTTCAAATTCTCAAAATCCTAAAAAGAATGAATAGTGACAAGAATGCTAGTGGGTTGTACCATACAAATAACCATAGTCAAAAGTATACAAGATCATGCATGAAATCAAGGATTGTTGATTGTTCATCCTGAAATCAGTCTGTGAATCTATGATCAAATTGACAAATAATGACTGACTTGATGACTGCTCTTGAATGTCTAAAAGCACTCCATTGAGATGCATATAAATATGTATGTGTGTGTGCAGTGTTCATTAAGATGGAGAGAAATACTTATATACTTCTTTATTCTAGAAATAACAAATTTTTAGTAGGACAAAGGGAGTATAGATGTATGTTGCTGGTTAGTTTTCTTTTCCTTTTTATGTAAATAATAAAACTTGTACACATACTAATTCCTATACATCAAAGGGTAAAAACACACTATAATTGTGAAGGTTAGTGAATATACAACCTTTCAATTTACATCAATTTATGTTTGTAATGTTATAATTTTATATTAACGTGTCGTTTTATACTAACTAAATCTTTGTGTATTCTACAATGAGCATACCCATGACTCACACTATATTGGAAAAATATATAAAATAGATCAAACGTAATGGCTCGCGTATTGGCATTGTGTAATACCACATATTGAATAGAAAGCCTAAATATCCGCTTCACTATAATTTCAATTGATGAAAATTAAGTCATGATACTAAATATTTTAGCTCACATTACTTCAAGCATATTGCAAATATAGTGTCATCAGGTAATTACTACTACGTGTATTATTAGGATAAGTTAATTTAGTAAAATTATGCCAAAGGCTCTTGATTCACACTGGTGTTAGAACCAAAGTTAATTGAGTACACCAATTGAAAGTAGAGTGAGTACAATGTACCACATTTATTTGATGTCAATGTTAAAGTTTAATTATGTATTTGTTGAATGTAGGAGGTATGTTATTTTATGTTGTAGGCTATGTTGATTGGATGGACAGTAACACCTCACCCATTGAATATTCCATATATCCAAGTAGTTTGTGTTGTATTGTTGTACAACTTACATTAGAGATTTTTTTATCTTGCAAAAGAGAGGAGATTTTTGAATGTACCATTTGGATTTTCATTTTATGAAAAAATGAATTAAAAGAAAAATATGGAACAACGGCTACAATTTTATATTATGGCTAAAATCATCTTCTATGTTAACCCCTAAGAGTCCACACAACATTGATCTGGTCAAATCCCATCAATTTCTTACATTTTAAAATACTAAAAATATTTAAAATTTCTTACATTTTACATATTTTCAGGTATTTTTCTCAAATAGGTTGTTGATTAACAAATTTACCTTGAATTTTCATAATTATGTAATTAAAAATAAATTTTATTAGGATTTTC
Source organism: Pohlia nutans (assembly GCA_022496805.1). Taxonomy (NCBI): domain Eukaryota; kingdom Viridiplantae; phylum Streptophyta; class Bryopsida; order Bryales; family Mniaceae; genus Pohlia; species Pohlia nutans. The sequence goes on from CM040102.1 coordinate 7,949,190, forward strand.
AAAGCTTTTTTCTTGTAGGAATCATAGTAATTACAAAAGAGTTTTAAATAGTATGATTTTTAGGAAAACTAAAAATAATAGTAGTGAACAACAAGTTGCAAGGGCATGCTTTTTGAGCTTCCATGAAAAAGAAATTCAATAGAAAAACATTTTTGCAATGTATATTGGAATTTTTGGGGTTTGAGCTTTAAAGTGCTGTAAAAAGTGAAATTTTACCAATTTTGAACAGTAGTAAATTGGATTAGAAAGTAGAAGATAACCTCCACACTTTCTAATTTTAGACTAGTTTCATTTAAGATTAGGAATTAGGTGAAAATCAACATTTAGCTAAAAACGGCCAAGTTTAACGATATTGGGCTCTCTAGATGTTTAAGAGTTAACCCTTGAAGGTTCAAAGAGCCCTTTCCGACGAGTATTATACACCAATATTATGTTGTATTTGGCATGGTTCCACACCTCTTATGGATTTAAGATCAAACGTGAAGTTAAAATTCACGTTGACATGATTTTAATGAGTTGTTGGGATCTCAATTTGGAACTTCCTACATACAACAAATGTCAAATATACGCCAACATATCTACTATCCCCATAAGCCCTTTAAAGGTTGAAGATATAACCATCATTTCTTGTGGTGCAAAACCTTTACACGAAGGATGGTCAAAAGCAACAATAATTTTTGGATAGGGTGCCCAAAAAAATTCCAACTTGAAACGCTCATATGTTGTAGTCTAAGGGCCGCTTCACACTATGGCTGTCCAAATCGAGAGGCCGTGGAATTGAGAGTCCAAACTTTGTTGAGAGTCCAAAGAAATCTACTTAAAATAGGCATTAAAATATAGTTTTCATTTATTATGAAAAAAATCGACGGCCTCTCGATCATAGTTTGGGTCTTGCAAAATGTAGGACCCAAACTTCCTCTCGAGAGGCCGTCACCTTGGTCAAAAAGTGTTGCCATGTAAGCATTTTGAAAGTTCATGGCCTTTGGACTTTGGCCTTTAGTGTGAAAGGTAGAGAGGCCAAAACCATGGTTTCTTGCAATTTGATTGGTGGAAATCGACAACCTCTCGACCTTCGGCCATAGTGTGAAGCGGCCCTACGAAGTCAAATGTCATGAAATTGTTTCCACACCTTTAGAAATGGAAAAATAAGTAAAATTATTCAATGTATTAGAAATGGTTGTTTTGAGTGATTTTGGGGTAAACGTGCTAGATGTGAACAAAAACTCATTTCTTTATGAATTCCCTACCTTTATACCTTTTACTTAAGGTGCTCTGTCCGAATCCTAAGGGCGTGACCCAAATTCCTAGTAGGAACAATTTGAAGAAAATTAAGAAATGTGAGTTTTCCAAAGTTCTAATAACATGACATTTTGTCAATAACATGACATTTTGTATAGTAAGGTAGAGGGATCCAAAACCAACAGGGTTCTAATTCTAACAAAATCTAGGTACAATAATCATCCTAGAAACTAAATCTAGGTAAACTATAGATAGCTTATCATTTTGACCAACATCCAATAAGAGCTTTATGATGTGCTTAGATTTGTGTTCTAAAATAAATACATGGTTTAAATTGTGTTGGAATTAGAACCCTGTTGGTTTTGGAGCCCTCCACCTTACACTTCCAATGGGCATTTGCATAGTATGCATGTGTATTTGGATTCAAAACCAAGGACTACTTTCTAAAGTGAATGTAATGGTAAAACAAATTATAATTCGAAAGGTTCTCAATTAGAAAGGTTTTTCGTAATTAATTACAGCTTACTTCTTATCTAATTATGATATCTATCATATGTAATTTTCAAAATTACCCATCTTTGATGCATTAAATTTTGATTTGTAATAACAATGTAAAAAACTTGTTTGTTACCAAAAATGATATTTTAAGGGTTTTACCATTCCTACACTATTTTTGATATATAAATTTCATGTTTCACTAATCATCATATATGTACCTATGTATTAATAAACAAACTCTTCATATGAATTTCAAAATCTCACACATTTTTTCATTTTTGGGTTTTTGAGACTTATTGAATACTATAGAATGGAAGAATTCTAATTTTAGAATAAAACTTCAAAATCATTTAACATTCAGTTACATGAGACCACATAAAATTTGAATAATGAAGTTCTAATTATTTACGATCCTTTTATACTACATCATATTTTCTACTAATGTAGTTGTAGCGGGGCATTGTCCCAAAAATAAACCAAACCAAAAATATCATTGTGGGCAATGTGGGGATATCCCTCGTACCTTTAAATTTTCAAAATCTCATACATCCATGAGTTACAAAAAATTAATTAGAATTTTCCAAAGTCTATTTTCTCAAAAAATCTATTACTTTGGACTACTTTTATCAATCTCCCATATCATGAGAACACCCCAATCTCGGGGGGTGCATTGTACTAAACATGTACGAGTATACGTGAGTGCACAGAAGGGGTATTAATTTGAACACTGTCGTATTACGTATACATACAATAAGCACATTTAGAACTGAAAATATTCACGTATACTTTCACTAAACATATATTTAAAACGGAATACATCTGTAAACATAGGTATTTAAACATATAACCTCTCGTATACAAGGGGTTTTTAGAAGGGGTCATGAACGCACGTGATTCTCAAACATAATGTAGAGTGCACCCCCCGAGACCCCAATACATGAGGGTGGAATTGGGTGTTAGGTGGTAAAGGATAAGTCCACCTTAGTGAAAGGAAAAGTAAAAAAGTATGAACATGTGAACAAAAATCAAATAACAAGCAGCTGCGACATGTTGAATACAACTTCAAAAATTTGCAATACATGATTTAACTCCTAAAGAATTGGAGCATTGTTCCTCCAAAAACCCTCCCATCCTGTCATTTTTACTCTCGCATGCAAATATTCCAAACATAACTATTTTTAACTTCTAACCATAAGATCTAGTCCTAAACTACTTGAAACATACACAACAAATTTCATTAAATTTGACCGCACAAATTGCAAGATAACTGAGTTTGATGGAAAAAAAACACTCCAAAGGAACACCCGCCCGAAAATTTCAGATGGATTTAACCGTGGCTACATCAAAAAAGCTTCACTACCAAAACTTGTTGCACTTCACTTTCACATTCTATATGATGTTACTTAGTTGTATACCAATTTTTGTTGCATCTAGAGATGTTTAATGTGTTGCAGAATATCGTGCACTTGTTGGGGTTTTAAAAGTTTAGAAAAGACTCTTTGCTTTTGAAATTGCAATATTTTCAACTTTTGTTATTTAGAATACAAATCCAAGCAATGGTATTTTATTGGAGGTTAGGGGAGAAATAAAGGGTGGAGGAAGGGAATCAAAGTGCCACTTCACCCCAACCCATTCCAATGTTTAGGACACCACTAACTCTCAAAATGGATTGCCATGTGGCAGTCCTTCATTGGAAAATTTAATTATTAATTAAAAATAATAACTTTTGATTAAAAATGATAATTTTAAATTTAAAAGATTTTTTTTTTAAAAATTATTGGGAGCTATCTATTGCCCCTTAAAGTCCACTCCATTTTCTACACTCCACTCTTATTGTTGACCCCCCCCCCATCCCAACCCCTCAAAATTCAACCATTTTTCTACTGCCCCGCTGCCCTTTCTTTAAAAAAAAAACACATTTCTCCTCATAACTTTTACATACGGTGTCAGAATTCAAAAAAAAAATTCCCATTTTCGTGGCACATTAGGGAATCCGTCATTAAATTTTCTTTAAAATTAAATTAAAAATGTGTTCACCAAAACATACCCGATTCTCTAAATGTCCTAGTTAGAAGACTTGATCCTTTAGGAGTTAATATAGACCATACTTGTAGGCACGCAAAGACAGTTCCGTTCCTCAAATTATTGTGTAAACCCATATAGAATCCAAATAATACATAATTACATGATGAACATCCTCTTGATCATAGAAACAAAGAGAATCAAATAAATTTTGATTGCTTTTGACATATAAAAATGAATAGCTCATGAATATGAATTGATTACCAACCTTAACGTCTAAACATCCTCACCCCTCTCCAAATTTCTAGAATTTTAAAAATATCTTATGAAATGTAACTAAGAGGGATATTTTGAACTTGATATATGAATTAAAATTGTACATTATGAATTTTTTTATTCTATCCATACGGTTTGATTTATAATTGTCGTCACCAATATTTTTGCATAACACTTGAAACTTGAAATTGAAAATTATTTTGTAATATGATTAAAAATAAGATATTGACAATTTGTACATGAAATTTGCTGTGATTGGTTGACATATAATACTCTATGTGTAATGATTTTTGGAGAAATTTTGGTTGCTTAACTGGCTAAGCACTCAAACAACCACTTTCTGGTTGATGCCTAAATCTCACAAGCTGCTTGGAACAAAAAAATACTTTTTGGAAAGAATAAAAAAGAATTTAAAATGTTGCATCAAGACTACTTTCCAACCTAATTTGAATTATGGCAATCCAAGTTAAACTCCACTTGGGAGAATTTTTCAAAGTAGAGCACCTCAAACATTGTCGTAGTGTTATAATAATTTGTTATTTGGAGAAAGTAATGATTATCCCTCCATCATTTCTTTTTCTTTTTTGAAGTTTAGAATAGATAGCCCAACTTTAGCCCATAATATTAAATTTTGAATTCTAAAATTGAAAAGTATAATTTATACAAATTTTCAAATGTTGATGCTTTTAAATTCATTAAAAGATGATCTAAAGTTATTTTTGGAAACTTGATTGTACAGATAATTTGTAGAGATGGTACTCTACATTTTTTTATTGAACCAAACTTCATCAAACGTATAAAAAGCACATATTATAACACATCTATGTTTTGTCCAATACCCTCGGGCTTTTAGGGGTTAATTTTATGAGTTGATTTTTTTGAGAGCACTTTTACACTGAAATCTTCAAAATTTTGGATGAATCACTACGACATGAAATGTGGCATGAAAATTTCACAAATCATCCCCGTTCTAATTGAATCACACATGCATGAAGCTCACTCTGCATAAAATATATACTAAAAAATCCACACTACAAAAAGTCAATGACGGATGAGAAAAATGTGTTTGATTTTTTACATCATCCACTTTTTGGACGGTTAGACATTTAGGGGTACATGTCACAGCATCTAGGAAGTGAACGAAGATCAAATTCAAATTGTCCCTTTGAACACTCTCAATGTTTATCGGATGATACTCATCCATGTTTTAGAAGATTATATGATCTTCCATATATATTTTATTAAGTTGGTACTTTAACTCCTAACTGTCTTCAAAAATCACAACATTTAGAGCATTATATTTCAACCCATCATAACAAATTTCATCTACAAATTATTATTATCTTGTTTGCATCAAATTACAAAATGATTTTGAATTTCAAGTTTCAAAATTTTAACAAAAGTATTGGTGATAGCAAACATAGATCTAACCCCATGGATAGAATCCAAAATTCATTATGTACAACTATTATTCCTTCATCAAGTAAGTTCAAAATATCCCTTATAGTTGCATTTTATAATGCAGGGTGATTGCAAGCTACGGTCTACCAAGTAGGGAGTGCAGCTTGTGCAGTTAAGGGCCGTGCAACTTATGCACTACTGTTGTAACGTGCACCTCTCAACTTTCAATTAGATCAAAAATTTCACCATCCCAAATAGGGTTTATGCTAATACTTTCACTTTAGCAATTGTTATGTTAATTTCAAGACTTTGGGCTTTACTCAATGTCCTTTTTTGTTTTTTACCCAACATGGGTAATTAGAGCCTTTTTTACATAACATCCTTAGCTAGGTTTTATGAAAAATGCATTTCATGTCCCACCTCTGAAATTGAACCATTACTTCATTTCCAAAAAAAAATCCAAAAAAAAAGTTTTAACAGCACGAAAATCTTAAAAAACAAAAACATCACAAAATAATTAATTAAAAAATAAGTAAGCGTAATACCAAAAACAATAAAATATGGTAGCTTTGTACACACTTGTGGTATGTTGCTATAAAATTTTGAAGTTCAAATTTGACCCCCTTCTAGCATTTTCCACAAAATAGGTGCACTTTTGACAAGCGACACGCTACCAAATCCAAGTAGAAATGCTTAATTTGAATAGAAAGATTGAAATTTTGCAAACTTTATTGTGGTAAACATCTTAACTTTAGATTTCTAAAAACAATGCAATTTGTTTCGTCACAAAATTTCATCCCAATATTTATTGATGATTTTCCAAAGATTGGAAAAGTGCACCAATTTGTAGACCGCCACAAAAAACTTGGGTGACCGTAGCTTGCAATCACCCTGCATCTTTGCAAAATTGTCCAATCTGGAGAGGGCTGTGGGCATTTAGGGGTTAAAGCTCTTGTTCTACACTACATTCAAGATCAACAGTGTCGATCATGTCAAACTGAAGTCACTTTCCCAGATAGATAGATAGATAGATAGATAGAAACTCCGGTCCCTTTTTAGCAAGGGGCCGGCGTGAATAAAGTGTTCATTCGTAATGTCAATGACCCGGTGCCCACCGGACAAGGGGACATTGGGACAATACTACTCTGCCCTTTTGGGGATGGACACTGTAGTGACACACTATGCTAGTTCCTACCTAGCCACTTTCACACAAACATATGATTTGCAACAGTGGGTCCAATTTTCCTACACTAGTAGTGAAAATACACGGTGGACGCTTAAGGATTAACCTTTAAAGGATACCACACCCAAAATCTCTTTTAAACTACATTTTAAGCACGATTTTGTTATTAATTTACTTTGGCTCTATTCTAAAAAAGTATAGATCTCTCTAAGGTGCTTAGTTTGGCATTCTAAAAACCCCATTTGGTGCAATGAAGTAGAATTTATGAGCAAGATTCTCCCAAAATATAACCAAGCCCGTGGGGCTTGCATTGTCCTTAAAGGGTTAATGGAGGCTGAAGAAAGCGAAGCGCCAACAAGTGAGCAAGACGCCGGTAGCCAGCAAGAAAACGTAGACAAGCACGGCCATGGCGAGGAAATACTGGATCCCGGAGGTGCGCGCGCCATGGAAAGCCTCGGCCCACTTGCGGTACGCGGCGTCGTAGCTGCCGGCTACCACCTCGGCCGCGGCCACGCGCGTGGCCTGGCGCGCCTCCGGCGTGGTGGCGAGCTTGGCCACCACGCGGCTCTGGCGGTCCATAATGTGCTCCAGCGCTTGCTCGCCCTCGGGCCCTTTCAGGTACTGCATGAGCTCCTGCACGATCGAGAATCCGATCGTGTTCACCATGTCCTCCACTTGCGGGTGCGGGTGCTCTTTGCCATCGTCACTCTCGGTTCCCACCCCCAGCCCTGTTGAGGCCTTTATGATCTTCCCTGCCATTGATCTCCTAATTCTTGGAACCTGCACATATCATTTAAGGTTAGCAAGACAAGTGATCATCAATTCATGAACAACTAGATTTTCCCTAGAATTTTTTTATTTCAATGTCCCTAAAACCATGATCACAAGGACTCAAAAGCAATCAATGGGAGTTGAAACATTTTGTGAATGAAGGATGTCAGATTAAGGTGTCACACCTCTTTCTTCCCATTCTCCATCTTCAGAGAATTTCTCCTTGAATTGTGGAGGATTTTTCTATTCGAGAAGTTTCATTCTTTAATCTTCTCCGGACGTGAAGAATGGGTGTGAAGATTGAGAAATTGTGAAGATTGAGAAGCCATGTCTTTCATAGGGCCTCAATGGAGAATGGTCATGATTGGCTCCACGTTTCTCTTCCAAGGTTCTCATTCTCTAAAGAATCAAACTTCTCTAAAGAATCAAACTTCTCTAAAGAGGTGTGACAACCCCTATTGATTAAACTAAGGCAATCTAGTAGGTAGTAGATTACGCTATGATTTCAACTTTGGAAATTCATAAAATATAATCAAAGTGTAAGAAAATCACAAAACGACTGTATTCTTTTAAAGTTTTAATAAATCTTATGTAAAAGAATTAGTATATAATTTTCCACTTAAATGGAAAGATTACATTAAGTGTCCCTTTCAGGTTCATTTACCGTAAGAACATGATCCAAAACAGTAGAGTAGTCTGTGATGTCCACAACTCAATTGCTCACCTATACCAATATGGGTTTTGGGTGTAACACAAGAATAAATCTGACTAAGGTGACTATATCTAAAAGCAACCATTTCCTTAAAGCGTGCATAGCTCAATCTTCCATAATAAGTAGATTCTGACACCCTACTGTTGATGAGAATGTGCACAATCTGAACATCACAGTTTAGGGTCGCTTTAAGGTCAACCTATAGTTAACACTTTGGAAATTCATAACTTATTCATACAGTGTCCAAATAATGCATGCTAAAGTGCGTTGGAATCGTCTTGAACTTGCTAATAAGACCAACTGAAAATATTTTTTGTGTTATGTGTGTAAACAGGCTCAGTTGGTAAGGTGAACGCTTTAAGGTATAGTTACCTTAGTATGTAAAGGGAGAGGCCTCTCCCGGCGTAAAGTCGGGCAAGGAAAATTTTTACTTTTTACCCCGAGCAGCATGTTTAACGTAACCATGGGCAGAATTGAAAAAAAAATCATACGCATGCTCACGCCTCACAGTGCACACCTGGGTTAGTAAAAGTTCACAAAATCCCAGTTCACAAGTGTCCCGGAAAATGTTTTCGCAGGACACCCCTCAACTGGGATTTTGCTACGACATGGACCTACATAGCAAGTGCTACTCTTCATGTCACTTTTCGGAGGTAATTTTCACACTGTCGCACTAAGTGCAGAAAACAGGAAGAGTTTCAGAAAACAGGGTATTTGAGGTAAATGGCCCCTCGAATAACGGTTGTGTGCAAGTTAATCTGAACCAACGTACTGCTCCCGATCATTAATCACACAGTTCTGTGATTTTTCAATTGCCTCCACGATCTGGCAGGTCGCAATGAAAAAATCCTTTGTATAATTGTACGAGTTGAAAGACTTGGTGTGTTTTCGTAGCACTTAATCATGCTCTTTTCTCATATCTCTCAGCGCACAAGCAATTCCTGTTACAATTCATATATTAAATAATAAAACGAGAACTGAGGCTGGTTTCAACCTTGATCGTAGCTAGAAGGCGATCCAGGATCGATCTGGCTATCAACATCACAAGTAATTAAACAAGGAAGCCCGTCTCATAGACAAGTAATCCTGTCCTCTTGAAACAAAAACATCCACAGTAACAACGAATTGAACCAGTTTCGTTTCCTGTGAATGGATCGGAGTCAATCGACGAGGACTAAACGAGTCTGGGAGTGAAATGCTAAGGATCCATGGTTTTAACAAATGAAAAATTCAATTGATCGTATTGTGAAAAAAAAATTCAGATGAGACCAAATTTTATATCATTGGAATCAGTGTTCTTGGTGAACTAAAAAATAAATCTGAACCAAAAAGAAGTCCACATGAGACCTACTGAAAACTGCTTAAAATTTAAAAAAACCATGAGACCCAATTTGGGCTCTCCTTTGTTCCTGAACTTACAGACGTCGACCGATCATAACCTGAGAGACGTTACAGTAACGAACACATCAGAGGTAGGCTACGACTGGAATTCTTACCTCGTAATGATCACTCCTTCAAGGGCTTCGATCAGCATCCAATTCCTTGAATTGCGCAATGAAACGTCCACAGATTACAAACAATTGTTCGATCAGGATGCAACGAATTAAAGGTCAGTCCGTCACGCAAACCACATGATCGATCTAGTCTGTCACACAGGCAAGTCACAAATCAGTGATCATTCTGGAGCCTTGAAGCTGATTCAATCTCTTTGAAGGTCGATCACAATTGAATTGATCGTTTGAACCGGCATATTAAATAATTATTATATTGATTGGAAATTGGTGTACGAATTCTTCCAGGTGTGCCGCCCGCAGGCATGACACTTGTTAAAGAGTTGAAGGGCTGCTTCACAGAATATAAACTTTTAGAATTGGCAGTAGGGATCCAAGAATGTCAGAACGCCACGTATGTGAAGTGAACTGTTCATCTCATTCTATACCAGAGCTAGCGCCCGCCCTTTTCTTACAGCCTACCCTCCGTACAATGAATATGACAATATTCATTGTTTCGAGCAATGTGACAAGTCGTTTCTGTGACTAAGGTAGGACCACCCAATTCCGACATAGTACCTAATGCCGATAATTTCTACACATGGCTTTCATTTTAGAACGCAAATCTAAATATGTCATAGAGCCTTTATTGTTTGTTGACCAAAACGATAAGCCATCTATGATCTACCTAGATGTGCGTTCTAAAATGACAACCATGTGTAGAAATTATCGGCTTTGGGTACTATGTCAGAATTGGGTGGTCCTACCTTATGTTTTTGGATTTGGGCAACATAACATTTAGTAGCGTGCATTGTCACTGCCGTAGATGGTGTGGAATATTCCACATTCAACGGTACTTCATAATTAGCTAAGTGGACAGGTGGAGGCTCAAACTGATGAACAAAGTGTATGAAGGATAGCATTCAGTAGCATGCATTGTCATTGCCTTAGCTCTACAGTAGATGGTGTGGAATATTCCACATTCTATCAGTAGTTAAGTGGATAGGTGGAGGTTCAAAGTGATGAGCAAAGTGCATGAAGGATGGATAGTGAGCATGAAGGCTACGTAATGTTATGATTGGTCTGATTAGGGTAATTATCCACCTTTCCAGACTCTTTGGACATTATATAAATGTCCTTTTGGTAATGAAAAAAATTATTGGAAAATTAGAAAAATTATTACATGTGTGGTGCTATAGATAGCATGGTGGTACACAGTGTTCAATCATGTGTTCAAGAGGTCAAATTCAAAACTTAATTTTGTTTCCTTGATTTAACCCCTACAAGGTTTTCATCTTCTGAATACGGTTGAGATACAAAGGAAGTGGTTGAATTAATAAAGGGATTATTTTTATGATTTCAATCTGAAAATTTGCAGAAGTGATGCCTATAAGGGTTTTTGATGGCCATGATTTTTTTCAGATTTTTTGCAAACTAACTTATGAAGTAATACAACAGATGTGCATCAAATTCAAAATCAAAGCACAGGGACACATATGTCTTCGCTTGCTCACAAGGGTTAACATATGCAGCATATGGTCACATTATTTATAGTATTGAAAGCACTTCGTATTTGAGGTTTTCTATTTAAACAAATAGTCATGTACTTTATTAAGTTTGTATTTTAAGTGAAAAATATGGTTTTAGGGTTTAGGGTTATAACATCATTGTCCTTTTAAATTGTGTAGAAATATGTGATTTTTGAAAGTTCTCATAAACAAGGAAATATAGTAATACGTCAAATTAAAAGTTAAAATTAAACATAGATATGACTTAAACATTGTTTTAGCAAAATTTTATGTTTCTCAACTTCTTTGCTATTAATTGGTGTTCCGGCGGATTGTTCCTTTTGCCTCAAATCTTGACCTAAGGCAATCCGGATTTGAAGAACAAAAGAATGAAAAGGAATACTAAAATTGTTCAATTTCCCTTACTCAATAGTACGTTGAATGGAGTATTACAACTTTCTCATGAATTTGTCATAAAATTTATGTACATTGAAAACGTGCAATTCCTAACACACATTGAATGAGTTATAAAATGAGAGTGCTTTAGTAACACAATTATTTAGTAAGGCATTCCCTTCAAGGACTAAATTATGTCTGGAGTCATACATCATTATTCCTTTGTTCTACTAAAAAAATATTGACGAATTCATTGAAACTTTGCGATCAAACCCCCCATATCGCCAGAGAGGGAAATTAGTGTGCCAAATTCAAAGCTCTTTGCATTACAAACCCTCCCTTGAAATTTCTAGGGTTAGGGTTGTATGCTAAAACACTTGGCTCAACAACATCTTCCCGTCTTGGCATCAATGCATGATCAAAACGATGCCAGTGAGTGGCGGCAACAATTACAAGGTGCCTCACATGGGGAAGGCTCATTGCAGTATACTTCAAACATAAGATGATTATTATCCCAAAATAATTGTCCTAAACCACATCAACAAAAATCAAGACCTGAATTTAGGACAGGTTTTAAGTCCAAATCACAACTTTTTAGTGGGACGGAGAACACGAGTACACCTTTGACATGTAAGTGACATTGTACTAACATTGCTCTTGTGCATGTTCACTATGTTTAGTTATGCTTATTCACAATTAAGGTAGAACTCCCAATAACCGGCACTTTGCCTTTCTTGTCTTCATCTTTAGAGAGCATTCATTTTTACTGTTGAAATGAATGCCATGCAAAGATGAAGTTCTACCTTGGGGAAGTAGCGATTGTGGTGGAGTTCTACCTTATTATTATATGATGATCATAAAAGATTGCGACTTTAATTATATTTCCCTCTCAAATAGAATATGTGGAAGAATACTGGACATTATGTTGGCATGGTAAGACTTTTCAAGGAAATAAGAAAGATTGGAAATTATATAACACTGTTTTGTTGCTATGAACACTACCTATGAAGGCAAAATTTTGGTCCGTAATATGAATTTGAGAGTTTGTAACACCTTAGAATCAGTTATAATACTCATTCTCCCTCTCTTTATGGAAAAAATACGAGAAGAAAGTTGAGGGATGTAAAACAGAAATATGATACCATTATAGCATAGCTGGGTCACCACTCCAAGAACAAATATTTATTTTTTTTGAAAAATAAGGTTTGCTTCTCCAAAAATGAATTTTTTGGTTTTTGTTTTTGAGGAAAAAAATGATTTAAAATGGCTCTAAATGGCCCAAAATGACCTAAATAGCTTAGAAATAGCATAAAACAGTTAAAAATAATTTATTCTATTTTCATTTTTTTGGTCCTCATAATTTCCAATTTTTAACGATTTATATTTTATGAATTGTTTTTTTGGCTACCTTGCTATGGTACTACGGTATAAGCATAGATGCACATATTGTTGCATATGAGCATTTGTAGAACCAAGCAAAAGCTTTACTCTGTCAATTCAATATCTCATCATCTGTAAGCACAAAACTTAAGGTGTAATAATTCAAAGGCTAAAAACCGAATCAAAATGAAGTAAGAAGATAGATGAAGTGCGTGACGATGAATAATGACTTTGGTTCTAAGACCCATGTGAATCAAGAGCCTTTGGAGTAATTCTAGAACCGGTACATTAAAAAAATTAATTATACATAGAATACTAGTTATTTCATGACAAAATATTTGCAATATACCATATATTCAAAATTTCAAAGCAGTGTGAGTTGAAATATCTATTACACACTTAAAATTCGCAAAACCATATAACTACAACTAAGTATCACAATTTGTATTTTAAAGCAATTTCATGTTCTTGAACACGATGATGCAATTAGTTTTTCAAATTTTATTTACAAAATTTGGGTAGGTACCACCATTATTTATAGCGTATATTTTGCAATATTTTTGGGTTGTTGCAACTAGTAGAAAGGTTTTGGCAACTAGTAGAAAGGTTTTTGGGTTGTTGACAATACCATTCCATTTCAAAAATTCATCATCAAAAAACTTTAATTAATTATTATGTGAAAAAATGAATAATTAAGGAAAAACATCATTGTAAATGTAGTATATAGATTTTTTGTGTATTTTTTCCATGTGTTATAGGTTCACAAACACACAAGATCAAATCAAAAATCACAAAGTGAAATAGAAAATTAGTGTTACACTCTATTTCAATGACAAGTCCATTATTCTTCATATGAAAATGCTTGATATAGCCTTCTTCATTTCTCATTCCGTTATGTAGCCTTCATGCCCTATGCCTTTCTTTCCATTCATGTCGCCTATGGCCGCAAGCAAAAGGGATGAATGTCATGCAAACAAGGGGAGATACTTGGCGGGTTCTAAGGTGGTCCATAAGTTGTTGATTATCTTGGAACCCCATTTGTATGCCGCAAGTTACATTTACATATGGGGTCGACTCCACGTGTATGCCTAAGTTAACAAATCTTTCAATAATGATTTGGTTAACCCTTTGATGTCCAAATGATTCGGTGATTTCAAAAATGTGTTATGAAATGTTTGATGAATTTAATAAATGGAGTTGATATACAAAATAAAGTTGTAAATGTCAATGTGTAGATCACATTTGTACAATTGAATTTATCATTATTTTTATTTATGTTTTTTAAATAATTTTTCAAGGTTTTCTTGTAGAATTCAATTTAAAATCACACATTAACAATTCTTAATTAAAAAAAATTGTAATGAATTTGGAACAATATGCACGATGAGACGATATAATTTCCATTATTTGATTCTACTTGTTCTTAAAAAATCATTTTTTAGATCTCACTTTTTGAACTAAGAACGAAAGTTGGCATAAACCAATTAATTATTTTTAAAAAATCAAAATATCTTATTTTTGAAGATCCATACCGTACAAATGGTAGTCAACTACAGTAGCACAAGAACCAAGAGAAATTTGGATGGATGAATGTAGTAATGTGAATGGTTGGAATCTGTGTTCACTGCATCCATTATATGGATATAAGCGTGTCAAAGGGTTAACATGAGTTTTACATAAGTTCATAGCATCAAATATGTACTAAAAATCATCTTAATTGCCGGTTGTTATACATCAATCTTTCTAACCAAAAAGAAAGAGGACAAAAAATTAGATATTCTTAACCCCTAAGCGTTGGGCCTATGACCATAAAATATTGTTTTACCTGTCACACTCAATTTTGGCATTATATATAAGATAAAAATCCGACATTATATTTTTAGTGGATGAAGGCATGTGTCTATTACAAATCATGAAATTTCATAAATTTTGGTAAAAGTTTGAAATTACTATGATTTTTTGAAATGAATGTAAAGAAGATTCATATAAAATATACTCAAAACTTTTGACTTTTGTACTCAAGGTGTAATTTACAATGAAGAATAGTACAGTAAATAAAAATCATCTATGTATCTAAATTTCAAATGATTTCCTACACTATGGTAATACCCAATAAACTTGTAATTCCAACAAAACACTCAATTTTCAGAGTTTTCAAAACTTCAAAATGGAGTTAGGCTAGACTTGGTAAGCTTCATTTTGTTACTTCATCTCAAATGCAATAGAACTCATTTCATGGCCAAAATTTAGTTTAAGAAGAAAAAACAGAAAAATCCAAAGAACACTATATAGTGAACCATTTTTACTACTTTCTCTGTAGTTGAGACCCCATGTTAAATCCAAAAAAATCTTAAATGACCTCAGTTTAACTTGAAGAGGTGGCATGACCAACGAAGTGCCTAAAGTCTTGAAAATAATTGGATGAAAAATCTTTCATCAACAGTGTGATACTTCAATTCACTTTAGAAAAGTTACATCCATCTGCCAGTATATGGTGGCAACGATGTTAAAGGGGTTAACCTTTAAATGCCCACAACTCTCTCCAATTTCGGCAGTTTTGCAAAGATGTATTGTAAAATGTAACTAAAAGGGATATTTTGAACTTGATGTATGAATAAAAGTTGTACATGAAATTATAATGAAATTGGAATAACATGCACTACAAGATGGTATAGTTTCCATTATTTGATTCTACTAGTATTTTGGAAAATCATGTTTAAGGTCTCACTTTCATAACATTTAGTAGCCTTCACTGGCTTTGCCTTGCTCTTGAATATAGAAGCATATGATTCTATATTATCATCCAAGAACAATTAATAGCTAACCATGTCTTCTGACATATGGAGGTTTTTAAAAACTAGAAGGGAAAGTAACAATGTATGGTCTTTGCTGACACATCCCCACCTGTCTTTTACCTTCTAAGAGAGCAACATTATAAATAATAATACTTTAATCCAAGAATCTTATAGTGCATGGCTAATCCATAGAAAATGGGCAACTATTCATAATTCATTGAACACTACGCCACTTCTTTTGTCTTCTTTTGCGGCTCCATTGACAAAGGTTTATGACCTTCCTACTTCCTTCTCCAACCTCCCCACTCTCCAAAAAATGAAAATAAAGGACTACACTTAATGCACTACATAGATAAAATCACATGATGCATTACAAATCACTAGATGGATGAATAGGCAAAGTGTTTAAATGCTAGTGAATGTTATGTTTTGAACTAAGAATGAACCTTGACATAAACCAATTTTGTTGTTTTTCAAAAGATCACAATATCTTATTGATAAGATCCATACCATACAAATGATAGTCAACTAACAAGAACCAAGAAAATTTGGATGGATGAAAAAATGTACAGGATGTAGTCAAGAGAAAAGTTGCAATCTGTTTGTCGTCCATTATATGGACACAGGCGCGTCACACGGTTAAGGGTTAAGACATTTTCTGCCGTGTGAGAATCCTACTAACCTAGTGAATGCACCCAGTAAAATACGGGTGGTAAAAAATTAATGTCAATAATCAAAAGTAAATCAATATACTAACTCCTGCATTAAGAGATGAGCTACGTATCTAGAGCAACAGACCTCTACCTCTTCTACTAACTCCCGCGTGCTGCAAACAAAGTCGCTACTAGATCATGCTTCCTAAATCACAGGAGCAAAACGGGTTAACCGGTGTTTTCGATGAAGTTAATCACCATTAACATACGTTTTTGACTGATAGTATTGTTTCTCACTCTCCACCTTCTTCTCGTTCCGTTTCTGCAGCACCAACAATTACAAGCATGATTTTCAGTACCGGGTTTCAGACTAGTTTAAAAGGCAAAATGTTCAATGTTGCGTGTTCCAACTGGGAGGACCCCAAAGTTGCAACACTGGAATTGGACCACTAAGAGGGGCAGAGGTGGTGGGTACTTTGAAAGCTCATCTTTTCTCAATTTCCAGGAAAATGAGCCTCCACTACTGGGAGCATGAAGATAAGTTTTCAATGAAGCATCAAGTCATTGGAAGCGTGCGAGTAACAACTTCCAACGTTGAAAGGTTCATTGAAGAACGCGAATAACAACTTCCAACATTTAAAGAGTCAAGTAATTTAAGAATGCAAGCGACAACTTCCAACGTTGGAAGAGTCGTGTCATTGAAAAATGCGAGTGAAAACCTCCAATATTGGAAGAGTCATTGAAGAAAATATGCAAGTTCTGTCCAACAATGAAGTGGCTACTCTGAAACCCACCAGTAACAGAAACTTCAAAGTCATTCCCAGTAGGAAAAAGCCATTATGTACCTTGTAAGCTTCATGATTTGCAAGTATCCGACTTATAATGGTGGATGTAGTAATATCTCGGGGACTATTTATTACTTTCAAGATTCCCGCTTCCCTGGCAGCTGCATAAGGATCATTCTCTCCCTGCAACAAACACATTGGATCATCAATATTATCAATCACAATATCAATCAAAATGTGAGGAAACCACCAACTAGTCACAACGCAGACCTTACAGAATCTCCTAAATAAAACACACATCACTTCATTGAATTCTGAATAACAGCTCCTGGTTAGGAGCTACAGAAAAGCTCAATTGAGTTGAAAAACAATGCCATGTCTCAGTGTTGGAACATACATTCTTCACATTATTTTCCTCAGCACAGGTTCCATGCACAACCAAGGAAATGTTGAAGGTTGTTATCTGCAATAGCACATCAACAAACCACACAAAACAACCTTGTCAGCTACTCAAAACCTGCCAACGCCGTGTTCAGTCAAAGCAAACGTATTTGCAACCGAACAACCAAAAATAAAGAACATAAAATGACATAGACACAGAGTCACAAAACGTACCATGTCTTTACTAACTTCCCATGGGGCACCAATAATGACTTCGTCCACATAGCGGCAAGCCAATACACTGAGACTGCGCTCATGCACGTGCATGACTGGATGATTTGGTCCACGGTGCGCACTGTTTTACCAAAACTCCACGTCAGCTACCATTCAAAGGAAATTCAGACTGCCCTACGAATTGTACTGCTTGTATTCCAAAATGATGAAATGTCACAACATGCATGCCAAAAATACCAATGAAACGTAGAAATTAACACAAAACAATTTGGCAAAAGAATCACCTGACTATTTGATCACTGTGGATGCCAACAAGCAGGAAGTCACCCATCGCTCTTGCAGCCTTCAGAGTCTGCCAACATACCAAGTCCAAAAATGAACCAAAAGTTGAGCATATTAACTCCTAAGTGTCCAAAGGCCAAAAAAGCCACTTCCATGTCGAATACATCATCTAGAAAGGTAACAAAATGTACCAATAGAAAGAAGAATTCGTGTCACACATTTTATAAAGATGGAAATATGCTTTAAAATTTACCATTTCCAAAGTCAGTTTTCTGTTTTAGGGGCTAAATACATAGGCGCTTAAGACAAAGCTGAAATATTACATACACCTTCAAAGACCGGAAACAAAACAAAAGGCCTACTCGAATACAGAAACAACCACTGCTAGCAATAAGAGTACTAGCAATACCTCAACGTGACCAGCATGGAACAGATCGAAAGCACCATCCATGTACACAATACGTGCATCTGGTCTGGGTCCTTTCCCATTCGAAAACTGGACAATACGGCGCGAAGTGGGCAAGAAATGTGAAACCCGGGTTGCAGCATGTGAGCCATTTTCATGGCTACCGCTGTGGCCATGACTGAATTGTCTCTGCAAGGAAGCGTGCGCCGGCGTTTCGTTCGGTCTATCCCTCACACACAAGAGCATCCTCCCTGGATCCGTAACAAACAAGAAGAATCAATGCTTGATCTATTACAAGAGTAATCACTACAGACATTGGAAATCTTGCCTAAACTCTGTTCATGCTACATATGGAAATCAGCACCTAAACCAGGGATAAAGGACCAGAGATTCATAGTTTTAAAATGACAATTTTAATCGATCAAACTACGAAAAAATATAATTCAAATAGGACCAGATTTTGTATGACTGGAATCAGTGAAGAACATTGCATGAGTTCATGAAAAGACAAATAATTTTGAATAAAAGGAAGTCTACACAGGACCTATTCAAAACTACTGTAAAAAACATGAGGCCTAATTTCAGCTTCTTGGTCTTTAAGGGTTAAAATAGTAATAATGTTCTGTCGATGACAACTGTGACCCGAAGTTTCTGAATATTCTGCTCAAACCTCTTTATTATAAGCTTCTCTAAAGAGGCATTCTAAAATATCAGACTGTAGCACACATTGATAGGACGCCAGGTGGTAAGATTCAAAAGGTAAAGTAATATACCGACGATGTCGGTGCTGGAAACGCCTTCCGTGCGTTTGATCTGTTTGTAACGACCTGCCTTCTTGGCATGAGCATAAGCATCCGATCCATCGGGAAGTAGGCACGGGTCATCACCATGAATAATGTAATCAATTCTATGCTCGGTGAACAACTTGTTCATAAACTCCTCGTTAATTTCGTAAGGAGCATCCGGAATGATTTCATCCACCCACTTCACCGAGTTCACCATCACCTTTCTGCAGCAGCTGCTTCCCATCAGTTCTTGCGCAATAATAATGCCAACACACTCATAGCTTAAAATCACTCCGCTCTAAATCACTATTCTCACCAGAGCTACTCTGACAACTCGCTTAATCACCTCCCGTTTCCGGTGTTGCCAAGAAAGATTCAAATCGCTCTGAAACATGGCGACAAATCACCACCTGAAATGTATACGTCTGGTACATTCTCTCTATCGCACTCTACCAAGAGACATTCAAACCATTCCTGAATAGAACAGCAGAATGCAGTCGCAACCATAGCCCTTCCCCTTCCACATTATTCCACCATGAAGAGACTAAATGAAAATGCTAAAGGTCTGGTTCGAGTTTGCAAGAAAATTATACGTTACCTTTCGTCCATGGACATGACGGGAGGGCCTTTGTTGGCTTTGATCTCTTCGTCACTGACGACACCAACCACGAGCTCATCGCCAAGAGCCCTGGCCTGACGGAGCGCATTGGCATGGCCATAGTGCATCATGTCGAAGCAGCCGTCCATGTACACTCGCACCTTCTTCTTCGTCGTCTTCTTGCCATTGCTCTTGGGAAAAAGATCAGGTAGCGGAGACAAGCCGATTACGTTCCCCGCCACTCCTATCATGGCAGCCGCCATAGCCATCGCTCCAAACACCTTCACGGCCTCTCCTGCACCTTGCCTGTGATCCTTCTGCCCCATCTACCAAACCCCGAACTCGCTCCAAATGCAAAAACCTCAAAAAAAACTCAATTCTCGCGTTACTACTCCAAACATCGCAACACTTCTTCGCCCTTCTTCTTCTTCTTATTCACTGCTCCTCGTTCTTCTTCGTTCTTCTTTACTCCTTCGTCCCGCTCACACGAAAAAACGCATCCCGCAAAAGAAAATGGAGCACAGAAAGGCACATTAAATACTTGGAGTGTGGATTCCGCAGGTTTCGCACTGAGGATCGATCGGAACCGACGTCGGCTGTGGAATGGAAAGGAGGAAAGCCGACTGGCCGGATCTCTCGCAGCAGCAGCGCTGCAGCCAGCGCACAAGCAAGGGCCTGAAGAAGCTCTGTCTCTTTGTGTTGGTGTTGGGGTTCTCGCTACCTACCTACCCGGTGGATTTTGCTACCTGCCGGGTGGATTTTGCTGCTGCAGGGTTGGCTCGGGAGCCAACCGACCATGGGTGGGGCCCACCGGCTGACGTTGGCACGGACACCAAGGTATTACGAGCGGCGTCGGGGTCACCCTCGGCCACGTGGCAGTTCTCAAAACCTTGTTGTTTCTGAAAACCGACCAGTCTAGAGTAGTGAGTACGTGACCTGTTTCAATTCTCAAATTCTCATTTGTGTCCATACTTAGGCCCACTTTATACACAGGTTGGGGCTGGATGGAAGGCCGGACTCAAGTTTGGAGTTTGGGCCAAGCAAACCTTGTCCTGATTTTATCAAACCGGCCCAAAGATTTTGACGCCAAAATCATGCCATATAGGACACCACATAGGAAAAATTGCTCCTTCCGACCCAACCCTAGTATAAAGCCCCTGGGTTAAATTTGAAAGAATTGAGCAATCCTATTAGTTGATATTGGTTGAAATTTGAAGAATTCGGCCCAGTCTTCAATCAGGCCATAAGTATAAAGTGGGCTTAAGGACGGGCTTCCATGTGAGCATCAAGCGGGAAGATACAACTGAAGGACAAAAAATGAGGTCTTAACTTTCATCCATGCTCAGTGAGCGTTGAAGGTGGATTTGCAAAGTCATCCACATCATCATGCCATTGGTAGGTTATGTGATTGATTTCTTTGTGGAGAGTTTCTAATTATAACTATTGAATTGCTCTACCAAAGTGTTACGTGCTTTTTTTTTGTAGGTGGAGAGTTGATTATCAAGATGCGGTGCTGGCCTGTATTAGTTGTGTCTTTGTGGTCTCGTGTCGTTTTGAGTCCTCCTAGGCCGTTTGCGGCTAGGCTGGTTTTAGTTCTTGTCCTCTTGCAATCAAATATTTTCATTTGTGTTAAAAACAAAAAGACCAGCCCCAGTATCTATGGAAGGAGGTCCATATGAGCATGGCTCGTGGAAGACACTAGATGACAAGAAATGAGGTCCTAACAACCACCAATTGTCCACTCATTTCGGTGAAAATGGAAAGCATATTCCTCAATTCACCTATTTCAGTGGTGAATTGGCAGGGTTCCACGTTTCAATACCGGTGACCAATACATGAAAGCCTAGCATATGGTTGAGGAAATTAATTTTTATTTAATAATGATCATCAGTAATGCCTAAATTTGACCTAGAAACAAGAAAATGATTGGTGAATTCATGTAGATACATATGTGAGTAAATAGTTTAACCCTTAAACGTCAAGAGGACCTGGATGGGGCAGCCCAGAAAGAATCTAAATTTTTTTGCACAACAAAAATTATTATTTTATTTTTTTAAATTAAAAAATTGCACAAACGGCTCTACAGTGCACTGCTGGCTAGCATTGTAGCATTGTAGCATTGCGGCACTGCTGAACTTCAGCTGCCCCAAGCTCAAAACTTGTGCAATTTGATAGCTTTGATTGCTTACCAACGATTCCACAATCTCTCAAATGAGGCGAAAATTTGGAATCTAGATCGCTTTTTCAGTAGCTTTCCAACGCAACAAGTCTCGCTTGATTTGGTTGAAAAATGGAACTTTTTTCTCTAATTATTCCTTTATACCAAGCCCGTGGGGCTTGCTTTGAGGTTTAAGGGTTAAATGCATTGTGGTGATATTTTTTACTTTTTATGAATTTCAGTGGAGAGTACAAAATAAGGTCTAATAGAACAATCTCATATAACATTCTTGAGCAACCGTTAAATTTCCACTTTAGATGGAGACTAAACTAAAAAGGATATAAAAATGTAACAGTTGTTAGAGAGACAAGCATTGAATGATGCTTACTATCATTAACAGCATGACAAAATGGTAAATATGAACTTCTGTTAATATTAAGTACATTTATTGAAGACCCATAGTTATGGAAGGAGACAAAATATTAGATATATACGTTGATAGTTTTTTTCCAAGTCAAAAGTATCAAAATATTATGACCTTTTAAATTTCATTAACAAGCATGACAGATTTGTTACTGGCGTGTTTTCTTAGTAAAGCCTAAAAAATCTAGGTTTGGAAAAACAAAACAAAAAAAATTCCATCAAAAACCATCAAATTTGCAACAAAATAATCTCTAAAATATCCAAGTTTGTCGTCCAATTTTTTTAGCAACTACACAAAATGAGATTTAAAGGGGAAATAATGATTTGGCTAAACTAGAGTAATGTAGAATACCTTTAAACCGCCCATTTCAATTATGCTTTTAGAGAAAAAAATTGACCACCCAAGAATATTTTAGTTGATAAATAGATCAAATTCATGCAAAAAAATTAAATGAAATTGATATAAACTTTGAAAGTGAAAAGATAGTCATACCCACTTGTGATATTTAGGGGGTGGTTATGTTACATTATGTCTTGATTCTCACTGTCGTCAAAGCACTTATAGCAAACAACCCACATACACCCAAAATTTGAGGTTGAAAATATTCTTCAGTTTCTTCATAGACTCTTCATTCACGCTAGATTTAGGAATTAGTAATGTTCCTCGGTTTCTTCGTAGACTCTTCATTCACGCCGGATTTGGAGGATGGAAATGTTCCTCGGTTTCGTCTTCCAATTACAAGTCTTGAATAATACAAGTTCATTTATTTGATCTTTTGATGGTTGAGGTTGAGTAGTGGAGTACGAAAAGACCTTGCAATTGCGTACAGCCAATCAAATGTGATGATGGCTAAGGTGACAAAAGTGGCAGGTGAGGGGACGGAGCAGCACCTGGCACACGTTTCTAGGAAATATCATTCCGAAAATGAAGGTTCTGGGATGCCTCCCTCACATACTTTATTTGTGCACTTTACTTTCTGTAACTGCGCCTGTAACTGCGCATCAGGTTTTTATTTTTATTTTTTTGGGCGATACAACCTGCTTTCAGTTACATATGAAGTCGAGCCCGTTTCTTCGTAACATTCTTCAACCTTTCCTGGACAACATCCTTTCTCTACAATGTCGATATAGTGTAAAGTACTAATAAAATAATTCAACTCTTCAACCCTTGTTGCTTGAAGTTATTGTAAACGACAGAGATACTTCAGATGTCATAAGTGCAACAGTGGCCTACTTGAGAATGTTAGAGCAGCCCCACCGCAGCCCTCCCAGGGCCCCTTGCAGTTTTGCACTCTAGAAGTAAATGAAGAGTGCCAAGGGCCCTTCCAAAATGCCTCTTGACTCTGGATCCTAGCATGTCAAAAAATGGCCCTTCAAATCACTACCGATATTTAGTTGACTAAATCTCCACATTCTACTTGTGATTGGTCCATTGACTATTTGATGTGCACTTTTGATGTGTGAGGGGCCTCCAAGGGTGGGGGAGTGTAAGTGCAAGGGCTCTTCAAATGTAAATGAATAATTTGAGCAAGTCATCTCTAGCGTGTAGGAGTGGGGATGCTCTTATGCAATTCAATCAAATTTCAGTTCATATTAGCACATTCGAGTATTCAATATAATAGTATTATAATGGAGTTCATTTCTCCCATGTTTAAAGGCGTTGGGCACAAAAGGATGGAGGAGGATGAAAAGAAGAAGAGATAATAAAAAGTCGTTCAAATTTGCAAATAATCCAAGGGTGTTGGTTTTTGGAAAAAATATTTTTAACAAGAAAAAAAAAAAAACAATTAATAACTAATTTGATAAAATTGAAATATGAAAATGGGTCCAAGTCCAAGAATTGATATTCTTTTTTCAATGAATCCAATTCTTTGGGTTGGGCCCATGTTAGATCTTGTCAATTTTAATTTTGGTTCCAAATCTTGGTGTAAAGGAGTTTGGATTGATTCTGGGATTTGGATCTTTAAAAGATGAGGATTACAACCCTTTTATACATCAAAAAAAAAAAAAACTCGATTCCATATATAATGTTGCCTTCTTATTATAGCACGTTGGAAGGAGATTTTTGTAAAGGAGTTTAGCTCGTGATTAAAAAAGAACAAGAAGTGAGAGTTCTACATATCCCACATTCATTGTTGGTACTAGTATCATGAATTTTGTATAAAGCACAAGAGTTTACACCACTTGATCAATAAGACTTAGCAACTGAAGTTATTCATGTACTGGTACTAACTTGCAAGGCTCCTTTGGATGAATGACAAAAATACAATATTATGTTTTTTCGAGAAATGAACTTAACAAATATGTAGAAACGACCAACGAACGTAACTTTTTGAAAAATATTAAATATTCATTAGAAGCACGACGAAGCTGCTTGGAAGGTATGGTATCCTTAGGAATTTTTTTGGAATTTTTTTTTGCAAATATAGGGCCTACTATCCTAGATTACGCTAGGGGGACCTACTTACAAATAAAAAACCATAGAAGGAGGGGTTACTTTTTTAGGTGGACCTCTAACCGGTTCAAAATAGGGGGCAATATTGTCCTCATGCATTGGGGGGGGGGGGGGGGGGGTATTTAGAGTCAAGGTACTGGAGGTCAGGCCTAAGACTAACATGGGGAGAATTTATGTTGAACTGAGTCCAAGAGCAAACGGGGGTCAACTACCGCGTAGTGCTCAGTAGTGCGTGTGTAGGGAGGTGCAATATGTTATTTGACTATTCCTTTAATATCCGCCAACATTTATAGAAGTATTTCCTAAACCCCAAACCTTAAATTCTAACCCCCAAATCCCAAATCCTAACCCTAAACTACAAACTGCCACGTAGCACTGCCGACGAAACATAATATTCTAAGGTTATTCTATACCCCAAATTTCGCACCACACAATAGCCGATCCGGAGCAAACGGGCCAACCCCTATTGTAAAGTGGCACTTAGTGTCAAAAACAACACCTTTGTTTTTGGTAGTGTAGAAAACCACACCTTTTTTTGCTTTGGTACAGTAGTGTACTCCGTGACTCTGCACGCAACTTCTTACCATGCATTCATGGCTGTACACCTATGCACTTCGCAGAAGCAATGTACTCCGTATAACAACTGCCACCTGCTGTCAATCTCCCTGGGTGCACGTTTGATTATGATGTTGAAACTAAAAACAAAATCCTCACAGAGCATTCTGAATTTCTAATTACCTGCTTTACTGTTATGGTAGTTGGTCATAACGTTCTTCACCCCTTTCTGGCATAACATCCAGTAGCCTTCACTGGCTCTGCCTTGCTCTTGAGGAGAATGTGCAGCATATTTTGCATCATCGTTTAACCCCTAAAGGACCAATCAACCATATTATGCTTGTTTTTTGGTCAAACGCCCCAAAAATCAAGTGTTTTAACTTTATTGTAGTTGGTGTTTTCATTAGATGTTTAAGTTAAGTTATGATAGATCTTTTGACCGTTGGGATTGGAGAATAGACTTCATTTGAAGATTTTCCACCGTCGAGAAATTTGAATTTCGAGTGTCCAAAATACAAAGGGATTTCTAAAGATGCTCCTATCATAGGTCTCTTTTAATTTCTTCATTTTCAGTTTTTTACTCCTTGTAAATATAACTTTTATCTACCTTAAATATAATTTTTGATATTAAATTTGAATAAAATATATTTATTTTGAATTTTTCCTTTGTTTACATAATAAAAATTGTAAATATTCAAAATATCTTCGAATCATGTTGAAAATTTTGCCATGCCTTCATAATGTTAATGACTACTCCCTCTGTCCCATAATATCTGGCACGTAGGTTCTCTCAAATCTACCTCTTGAGGTAAATTTGAGAGAACCTACGTGCCAGATATTATGGGATAGAGGGAGTATCTATGAAAAATTATAAATCATACAATGTGATATTTCAAGTATGCAAATTATAGTGCTTTGACTTTTACAAAAGAGGTGAGGACCTTTATGGGTTAAGAATAATCAATAACTATCCATGTTTTCTTACAGATGGAGGTTTTGGAAAACTAAAAGGGAAGGTAACCATGCATGATCTTTGCTCACACATTCCTACATGTCCCTCACTTTTAAAGAGAGCAACATTATAAGTAATAATACTTTAATCCAAGAATGTTATGGTGCATGGCTAACCAATAGAAAATGGGAACCATAATAAATAAATTCCTTGAACATTGTGCCATCTTTTTTGTTCATTCATTGACAATGGTTTATGACCTTCGTGCTTCCTTCCCCACCCATTCCATTCTTTGACAAATGAAAAATAAAGGGCTACACTTAATGCACTAGATGGATGGAAATCACATGTTGCATTACAAATCACTATATGGATGAAAAGGCACAGTGGCTAGATGCTACTTAATGTTATGGGACCACACGATTTCTCTATAGTGCTTCTTTAAAATTCTACAATGTAAACTACTAACAAAGTAATTCAACTCTTCAACCCTTATTGCTTAAACTAGCTTTAGTTTTAAAAAATCCTCTATGTCATGCAAAAAAGGAAAAACAAGAAAATTATCTATGATTCCTTTCATCTCCTTGACATATGCTTACTATTTGGAGGTGCACTAGTAGGCCTTTAAAGAACTTTATGGTGGTTTATTTGGGGGTTTGAGTGTGTCCTAGTTTTTGCTTTAGCAATACACCCTATCAATCCTTTTACTTCCATCTATTTATGTTGAAATAAGAGTACTCTTTGTGATACAATAGAACTTCATAATTAATTGAGTAAGGTGAAGTGACATAATATTCTTGATTTGTCTTAGCTTGGTCCTTTATTTATCGGAGAAATCTTAACCCCTAAATGTTCTCACCCTTTTCGAATTTGGCAGTTTTCTAAAGATGCGTTATAAAATGCAACTAAGAGGGATATTTTCAACTTGATGAATGAATAAAAGTTGTACATTATGAATTCTAGATTCTATCCATACAATTATATTTGTAATTGCTATCACCAATATTTGTGTATAAATTTTTAAACTTAAAATTTAGAGCTCTATTGTAATATGATTACGAATAAGATATTAACAATCTAATAATGAAATTTATTGGGATGGGTTGAAATGTAATACTCTAAGTGTAGTGATTTTTGGATATTTTTTGGTTGCTTAATTTTAGTACTTAGCTTTTTCAAGAGCACTTTTAGACTAAAATCTTCAAAATTTTGGGTGGAACACTACAACATGAAAGGAGGCATAAAAATTTCACAAATCATCCCCTTTCTAATCGAATCACACATGCACAAAGCTAACTTCCCATAAAATTTTCAATAAAAAATCCACACTGCAAAAAGTGCATGATGGATGAGAAATCAAAGTTCAAATCTGTACATCATACAAAATATGCATGGTTGAGCGGTTAGGGGTTAAATTGTAGGTGTATAAGAGAGTTTAACTGAAAAGAGTATCTCAAAAAAATTGCAAAACAAGTTTTCGGGGAGTTGGAGAATAATTTAAAACAAAGCCCTACACTGCCTATGGGAGTGGAACTCATGACCTCCCTAATGCTAATGAAGAATACCCCAAGCGTAAGAGACTATTCATGTGCAATTTGTGTCAAAAATGAATTGAATTTACTCTTTTAACTCCAAATTGACTCAATAGCAAGAGCTTCTTGTTTTTGGTTAACTCAAATAATACTTTGGATACATTGTTTTATAGTGTTGAAGAGTAATGCATATGACAAAGGACTTCAAGAATATTATGGATTTCAATTTCATCCTTGTTTTCTTAAAATGTTAATTTTTAAAATTATCACAACAATGTTGAGGTTCTTCACTTTGAAAAACTCTCATTGGTAATATTTTATTTTGATTGATATTATTTAGATTTGGTTGAAAAGTGAATTTAAATCCTATTAGATTTTTATTTATTTTTAATGTAAACTTGAACACTGAAAAATTCTAGGATGCCCATCCGATAAGGAAAGAACCATAAAATGATTGATGATTGGGTTCTGCGGGTTAACTTTTAAAGGATATGGCTTTCCTACTCCCACACCCAAAAATTCTTTTAAGTTTTATTTTGAGCACAATTATTTTTATAATTTATTTTGTTTCTATTCTAAAGAAATATAATTTTTTCAATTTGACATTTAAAAAACTTCATTCAATTCAATAGAGTAAAAGTTATGAACAAGATTCTTCTAAAATAAAAAAACCCGTGGAACTTGGTATGTCCTTAACCCCTAAACGTACCAACCCTTTGAACAGAAGTAGATTCTAGCCTCAAAAGTAAATGTCACCATGGCTCAGATGTACATGAGGTGAACATGAGAAGACCATTGCAAGTATAAAATTTACTCAACAAATTTCACATACTTGTAATTGGAGGCCTCTCCAATATTATCAAAAGCTCCCCATCACAAGAGATTTATTTTAATTGGTAAAGAATTTAATAGGCTTTCAAAGATGATTTGGATGAAAATCATGCGAGGTTGTATGAGAAAGTTACAAGGCTTCGAATATGTTCATGGTTCATGGGTTAAAGGCCTAACTTCCAGGGCAGTAACGAATGAGAACGTGGATCGTCCACGTTCGTCCACATAGGCTTTCGTCCACATTCGTCCGTCCAG
This sequence comes from Pohlia nutans, assembly GCA_022496805.1. NCBI lineage: Eukaryota > Viridiplantae > Streptophyta > Bryopsida > Bryales > Mniaceae > Pohlia > Pohlia nutans. Next base: position 7,978,146 of record CM040102.1, read on the forward strand.
GATCGTCGTCACGGTCCCGAAGCCCTCGTACTACACTGAAGCTTTTCGACTCTCTCAGCATTCCTTATTGCTGGATTGTGCTGCAAGGCAATCCATTCAATTTCTCGAATCGTATACCCCGGGGCAATTCATCGACTGAATGGGAAGAGTCCTGTGGTCGCCATGGGGATCATGCAGGTGTGTGTTCCATTTTACTCAAGCTTGCGCAATTCCCTGATCAATTAGGGTTCCTGTGATTGCTTTTGCTCCATTCGAGGTTCTCTTGATCGAACTGATAAATCCGCTATTGGAATTTTCACTAGGAATCGTTTTCTCTGAAATTTGAAATCAGACTGTTCTAGTTAAATTTTTTTATCGCGAGCTGCGTAAATTGTAAAGTGTTTTGGAGTCATGATCATGACTGTTGGCTTTTTAGCACGCTTTCGCATTGTTTTATCGATTTACAATTTTGCCGCAGCTCGATTTCAGTATCGAATCGTGTAATTAGGGTTTTCTTGTGATTATTATTGTATTATTCGTGATCGAAGCGATGAATTCGTGAAGTGATTGGAGATTTGACTACGAATTATGTCAAGACAGAGTGTCATAGTTAACTTTTTGGTGGACGGCTGTTATCGTGAGCTTGATGTTGATGCGTGAATTGTAAAGCGTTGTGGAGTCATGATCATGGCTACTGGAGTTTTAGCAGGCTTTTTGCATTCTTTTGCTTTTCAGCAATTTTGTACATTTGGACCGTCACATACGAGATTGATTGTTGGAAAGTTTGGAGATTTGCCGACTGAGTTGCTATTGATGACGTTACATGTTCAGAGGTGAAGGAAGTGGTTGGTTACAGGGTTGCTAGGGTTTAGGGTTTAGGAAGTAATGACTGACTTCGATGCTCCAACCTCATGTTCATAGGTTCACCTCCCTTGTACGTGGTTGATGTTGCAGAAACCACGATTGAGCACAACTGTGCGATCGTTCTCTAACTCAGGAAACTACCTTGACATCGATAAGTTGTATCTTGCAAGAAAACTTGTTCTTGAACAAAGGCGTCAATCGAGGTGAATCTGTCTGTTTTACTTCATGAAGAAAGGACGTTTGTTTTTCCGGCTTTCCCTTAATACGGGACGTTCTGTTAAAATTTTATGTCATGCTTGTGATTAGTTGTTTCACTGTATGTTTAATACCCGTTTGCCATTGATAAGTACATGTCGAATGGAAAGTTTAACTTGGCTAAGATACATAACCTGATTGCGCTGGTTTGAATTATTAGGATCGGTGTTGCTGCTGTGGGCTCCTCCGAATTGGCTCGAAGGCTGGTGCCCTTTTGGGACGATGGTATGTTTCTGCATTTTCACTGCTTTAATCCGAACGCTGTGAAAACCTGTTTAGGCTTACTGGTTGCACTCTTATGTGTTTTTGTTCGAGTATTTTATTCGTAATCGTAATGTTATTTCAGTTGTAGAGCGGATTTTGGAACATATTTGAGCTCTTCCGTTTGTGCGATGTTGTGTAACCGGCTGATAACATTGCATTCTTGTTGATTGTAGCTCCAGCGCAAATTCGTCACGCTTATGAGCAGTTCTTGGTGGCTGTTTCGGAGTTACTAGATGGAGAAGTCTCCTCGGATGAATTGCAGCAGTCTGCAAGTCTGATATATGATGTTATTTATGATCTTGACAATGCAAACGCAGGGCCCGAATTTAACCAGAAACGGTATAATTTATGATCGGTTTTGAGATGCTCAATTCTCTTGCTAGTTTACTGGTTAGGGTGTTAGTTTTTTTGTTCACTTCTGATGTAGAATAAATTGTGACTTTTGATGCATGTGAATGATTGGCTGCAGAGAAAAGCTAGCAAACATCTTTGGTCGAACATTCCCGAATGATGGATTGTCGAAAGCTGCGAATCTGGCTCATCAGATTCACACCTGGAAGCTGGGCTTAAATCAAAATGGGAAGTCAGGCAGCAAGAAACCTGGAAACACATCGGATGAATTCGGTTCAAACCTGAGCTTTCAGGTGCCGTCTGTCAGTTCTGATGATTTTGAGGATGACAGTGATGATGACGAAGATGATACTTGGGAGGATATTGAGACATCTTCCAGTTTGGCAATCATTGCATCGGCTGCTCCGCCCGCATCTGCCGCGTTTGATCAAACTGATGGACAATTCTACAAAAGTAATAAAGAAGAGTGGCATTCCCCTGCAAGTGATGGAGTTGGGGGAATTACCTTACGATGGTTTTATAAAGCGTGCGAGCAAGCAGGCCAATTTTCAGGGTCTGACTTGGCCATGGCGCTTTACCACGTTCTTGATTCCGAACGGTCTGGGGATGAGGTGAGAGTTGCTATTAGACATGGCAGAAGGACAGTTGATTTTCTATATAGGTAGAGGAAGAGTGTACTTTCTGTAATATTATGACGCTTCTACACGCTATGCTGTTACTTTCTGAAGGGTCTAGATTTATTATTTCAAGAAATTTGATTCAGTTGAATTTAGGAGCTTATATTATAGAAGACTTGTGTATGTTTCCAGATACTGACATGATATTAATCTCTCGGGGTCATCACACTGCACGTAATTGCAGTCTGGAGTATGGTTTCAAGTTCTTTCAGCTTGCCTTGGTTTTCAGGATTCTGATCCGTGCTTGACTTACGTGTGACCTCCTTTTGAATTGAAGATTGCAGGAGAGCTGTTTGATCTTGTCGGAGATGGGGGATTTGAGCTAATTCAGGAACTCTTGCAGGTATTATCTCCTCTTTATAGTTGTGTTTATGAACAGCTTATGACTCATCAACCGGTTTTGGTAGCCTCTCAATGAGGTGAACATTTGTTTTTGTGATTATGCTTTACTCTTAGGTGGCCTCTGGCTCATGCGACTGCGAACAGTGAATCCTTGAGTCTGTGATTATGGAATTACCAAGATGTAAACTTTTTCTCAACATTTTTGCAAACTCCACCTTGATTGTGCAGCATCGCAAGGAGCTTGTGGAGCTTGTGCATAAAGCCATTTCCATCCTCAAGTCAGACAAAGCTGGCCCTGGACCTCAGTCTCGCATGCCCAGCTACGGCACGCAGGTTTATTATTTTCTGTAAACACTCAGTGTGAGAATAGTTGGGTAAAATATCAACAGAGAAGACCAAGTCATAGAAATGGACGTCTACTGAGTACTGACTGAAATCACGGTCCATGTTATTCTCTTTTTGATGACAACGAATGATTTACAAATATATTGAAAAGCCATGAAAAGATAATTTTCTTATAACAATGGCTGAATCTGGAAACTTTGGATCAACAGGTGAGTGTCCATTCCGGCCTAGACAAACAACTGGACAAACTCCGCAGGAAGGAAGAGAAAAAGCAAGCAAAGCGAGTCGCTAACGGAGATGGTGACGCAGAGCTTGATTGGCTGGCGGGATTAGGAGGTTTCTATGCTTTGGTTGAAGCCAGTGAAAAAGGCAGCAGTGTGATTGACAACCTGGTTGGTAAAGGGGATGATACGTTGTTGACTGGAACAACTCTACCACAAGGCTCTATTCGGAAGGTTTTTAAGGGTTATGAAGAAGTACGAGTTCCAGCAACCCCCACTGCTGCAATGAAGCCTAATGAGAAGTTGGTAAGGAGTATCTCTTAATCTCAGTACTTGTTTGTAATTAAGTTTGTATGCTTCCTACATTAGATATGTTCAAGGGACTGGAGGTTAATATCTTGGTTTATCCTATTTTTGATCGATCAGATCAAAATAACAGAGTTGCCAGAATTTGCACAACTTGCATTTGAAGGATACAAGACACTCAATCGCATACAAAGCCGCATCTTTCCTACAGCCTACAATAGTAATGAGAACTTACTTGTGAGTACTCTTGACCCTCGCACTTACCTATTGAATTTAAACTTCTTTTGGGTGTTCAAATTGAGTGACTTGATTCAGTGTAGTGGTTTTTTCTTTTAAATAGGTATTTTTTTGGCTTTTTCTGATCTCATGGGCATGAAAGACTCACCCTACCATAAATGGTTCCTTTTATAAATAGTTTGACATGCTTGTCTGAACAGGTTTGTGCTCCAACTGGCGCTGGTAAAACAAATATTGCGATGATCGCAGTACTGCATGAGGTGTGTTTCCTGGAATTGTCTCAACTGCAATGCGAAGTATCTTCAGCGAGTTTAATTTTTTTAAAGTTTGGAGTCGTCAAGTTGTATCTAATTGTATCTACTTTGATGATATATCGTTGCGTTTGACTAACTTTTGTGGAACGTTGCGTACAGTTAGGACAGAATCTGAAGTATGGCGTGCTGCAGAAAAATGATTTCAAGATTGTATACGTAGCTCCCATGAAGGTACATCATGGTGGTTTAAGGGCCCTTATTCTTAAGAGCTAATGGTGTTGTATGGATTACAAATAAATACTTTTTGTACTTCACGTCTAGGATTAGCGGATGACAGGTTATCTCCATGCAATCTTGCTTGCGATATTCAATCTGAAGTGTCCCGTTTACTTTGTGTCGAGTGCAGGCACTTGCAGCTGAGATGACACAAGCATTCAGTCGCAGGCTGAATTCCTTAGGTGTTGTCGTGAAAGAGCTAACTGGGGACATGCAATTGACTAAACGTGAGCTGGAAGAAACCCAGGTAAAGTGAAGGGCCTCTATTGTGTCTGTTCATGTGACGGCATTTTTCATCTTTGTTTCGTTTCAGATTTTCTCTTTGATGTACTGGTGCATGATTGTGTTTAAGCTTAGAACATGTTTTGCTCTTCTAGTAACCTCGACCTCCCATCTGCTGGGGTTATTTTGAGATTGTTGGTTTATAAGACAATTATGAATTGCTTTGTTTGACCTTAGTTTTTCTCTGAGAATCGGAGAATGCTTGGCGAGTGAGATTTTATAGTCCGAAATAAGGGTCTAACGAGATCTTGGGGGCATTTGACAGATGATTGTGACAACACCAGAGAAGTGGGACGTAATTACCCGTAAGAGCAGCGATATGGCGCTGGCTACACTAGTGAAGCTGCTGATTATTGACGAGGTCCATCTACTAAATGACGACCGTGGTCCTGTAATTGAAACACTTGTGGCTCGAACTCTTCGCCAGGTACGGTTTCAATGATGGAGTACATGATTTGCAATGCTGTCAGAATTACTGCTAGAGGTTTTGACCAATTTTGACGTCCGGTGGATGAAGGCGTTGATTTTTAGCCATAACAGGTTTTGAGCCGTGAGAACCAAAATATGTTGTATGAGCATTACACGGAATGTCTGGAAAGCATAGGACAAATATTGCAAAAAAATGCCAAAAACCACGGGTTTTTTATTGGAACAGAGGGAGTACTGTTTATTTTTACTTGCTTGTGACCAAACTTGTATGTACGACAGCATGACCCTGGATGCCTTCTATAGCAGTAGTATTATGGGGCCATTCTGAGTTGTGTAATTATGATCTGTTTTAATATTGTAAAGAAAGTAGCATAAAATATTTTCACACATTGTTGTGCTGCTGGGCTGAAATTTATATCCTTGCGTACCCTGCAGGTGGAATCAACCCAAAGCATGATTCGTATTGTTGGCCTTTCTGCTACTCTTCCCAATTACTTGGAGGTGTGATGCTTATGCATTAATTGAGTGTTTACTTTCATCTCGAAATGTCAGGCGCTTGAATGTCATGCCCTAAAGAAAACAGGAACCAATTTGAACTAGCCGAGGTTTTGAATTGAAATCCTAGATACTCACGGGCCTTCGGCTCTACTATTATTCGTTAAATCGGCTATTACTCAAATATCCCAAGAGCAAGAATTAAAAGTAAACCCTATTCAAATATCTGGCACGAGTCTTGCTCTTTAATAGACGGTAGTTTTTGTGACGGTAGTTTTTGTGAAGGGTTTATTTATTTTCTGTCCCTTGAACTGTAATATCTAACTCATTGCTTCTCATGAGCAAGTCCAATATCTTTATGTTTTCCTTTCCTCTGAAGCCAGGTCTTTCTTCCTATAAATCTTGCAGGTAGCACAATTTTTGAGGGTTAATCAAGCAGGGCTATTCTACTTTGATGCAAGCTATCGACCAGTACCACTTTCTCAACAATATATTGGTATCACGGAGCAAAACTTTGTCCTTCGTAATCAGCTCATGAATGAAGTGTGTTATGGCAAGGTAGGATGTCACTAAAAACATATCTAGTGTTTTTTTGTCCTTTTCCTTTTTTCTCTTTTCATTATTGTGACACGCTTTGCGAAAGAAGTGATTTACTTATCTGTATTATAGAGAGTTTTTTTTTCACCCTCTTGCTGAGGAAGAGTCTTGGGGAACATCACAGGGATTCTGATTGCCGATCAATCTTCGACTTCATTGTAGAACATCCGTATTCTACAATATTTCTCCTGGAATGGGTGCCTGTTCTTGACTTTGTGTGTAGCTTGAACCATCCAACAGCGCATTAAGTGCTTTACCACGGTGATGCAAATACAAGTAAGAAGTAAACTGCTCTGATGCGCGACATCCTTTGCAGGTACTGGATGCTGTCAAGCGTGGGCAACAAGCAATGGTTTTTGTTCATTCAAGAAAAGACACAGTGAAGTCAGCCCGCAGTCTGGTAATACTGTCGTGATTCTGCGCTTTTCTGCTTAAATTGTCTACAAATTAACCAATGTTGATACCGCACTTTACTGTGGCATGTATCATTGTAAATCCTAGAGTTACAATATCAAACTCTTCTCGTGGGCTCATGGGTATACTTGGGACCTAGGCTAATGTATGATTGTATGTATATGAATTGTATATTGCACTTCGTGTTTTGTAATCCTGTTTTAAACTTGCCGTAGGTGGAAATAGCACAACGAAATGATACATTGGGACAGTTTACAGACGTAACTGAGATTCCACTGTATGGGATGATGAAGGTACGCATTTTTTGGGCAGTTGTTGGGGTCTTGTATCATAATAATGCTATTGTTTAGTCTTTTTATTCTCGTCTCATTTCTTCCATTCTGTATATGTTTGTCTGGATGATAGATTTGTACAAAATGAAATAGTAACAATGTGGTTTTGGTTGTCCATTGCCGGATTGAGGGTGGAAGTGGAAGCTCTTTACATTCGAGGTAATCTTCATTTTTTTGAGATGTCGAACAGAAAGAGGTGTCAAAGTCAAGAAATCGGGAGCTAGGAGAGCTTTTTCAATCAGGTTTTGGCGTTCATCATGCTGGGATGCTAAGGTCGGATCGAAACCTCACTGAACGGCTCTTTTCAGAAGGATTAATTAAGGTATTTTCTACTGTACTGGAAGCTCATCTGTCCTTTCTTGTCTCTATTTTAGTTTTCTTCGATACTACTTCCGAGACTTTTGGAACATTAGAAGTTCTAAGGACAACAACACGTGAAGGACATGTTGCGAGATTTGGGCCAAGTGATAATTTTCTTGGTGTAAATTGATCGTTAATTGAAACCATGTGCTAAGTAATCTAGTAACGGTGTGTGCTTTTGACCTTTATTGTATTGATGAGATTTGCATGAAAGGTTTGCAGATGAACTCACTTTTACAATTTGATTGATCTATTTGTGGTTTCAATTTTTTTGGCAGGTGTTGGTTTGCACAGCTACGCTTGCATGGGGAGTGAATCTTCCAGCGCACATGGTAGTAATAAAGGTCAGTTCTTCCTCCATGTTTGCTGTTTAGCACTTGATAAGCATGGGAAACTGAGTAAGTTGCTAATCTTACTTCGTCTTATTACAATCCTCTATTTGCAAATTGCATGATAAGAACTACAGTCCTTATTATTTGGTGGTTTCGTTGATATTACAGGGAACACAGCTCTACGATCCAAAAGCTGGTGGTTGGCGTGAACTTGGTATGCTAGATGTTATGCAGGTGATGATCTCCCTGTACCGATGTTTGAAAAGGTTTACATTGTTTGGTTCTGCTTGGAGACTCTACCTTTACCAAACCATTTGGCGAGGCTTTTCATGATTCAACTTTGAGCTTTGCTTGTGTTTGCATATTTGTTGTGAGTTTTAGCATGTGATGTGCATAGTTACGTTCCCATGGCTCGATTTAGGATTGAATACTCTTCTTGCAGTCTTCTGATTTGTATATGTGCTCTAAATTGATTATCAACTGTGCGACAGATATTTGGACGAGCAGGGCGACCGCAGTTTGATACTAGTGGTGAAGGCATTATCATTACAACTCATAACAAACTCTCTCACTATCTCCGACTTCTTACTCATCAGTTGCCAATTGAGAGCCAGGTCTGTGTCTTTTAACGGTCTTTGCCTCATGCAATTTAAACCTATGTTAAGATGGTGAAGTATTTCATGCGATTGTAAATTCTTGTAGGTATTGACTTTCTTGTCTCTCCTGTTAGATACTGTTTTCTGGTTTATGGTTTTATTGGGGTTTCATAGCTTTTCTTGAAACGTACGATATTTATAGTTCGCCATGATGATTTTTTTGATAACAATAAGAAAATAACAAAATTCAGAGCCTGAAGTTTATGCCTTTCACTCATTCGACCTATTGTAGTAAGTTTTTCTTTGAAAAGTCTAAACTCTTGTATACTTCAAACTGAATATTACAGTAAGCAGATGAACAGCTCATTTCAAAACTGCAGAATGATATCAGCAAGTCATGCATCAAATATTCTGTCATGAATTGTGCTGCTGATTGTTGTGATCCTTCTCACATATAGCATCGTGGTTTTTTGCAGTTTGTGACTTCCCTCAAAGATAATTTGAATGCGGAAGTGGTATTAGGAACTGTGACCAATGTGAAAGAAGCCAGTACTTGGCTGGGTTATACCTACCTGTTCGTTCGCATGCTAAAGAATCCGCTTGTGTATGGCATGACCTGGGAAGAGGTGCGCATCTAGACCAGCGACAGTAATTTTGACCGTCATATTCTTGTCCTTTTCTTCGATAATAAGTATTATAGATCAATATTATCAATCTGAAACGTTCGCTTACATGATTTGATTAGTGTCTGGTTAAGGATTCTACGTGCTTCTAATATTGTCAATCTTACAGGCTGTGATCGACCCTGGGCTTACAGCAAAACGCAAAGCGCTCATTACAGATGCTGCACGTGAACTTGATAAAGCAAAAATGATGCGGTTTGATGAGAAAAGTGGCAACTTATATGTTACTGATCTTGGACGGGTTGCCAGTCACTTCTACATACAATACACTAGTGTGGAGACATACAATGAGATGCTAAAGCGTCACATGAATGAAGCCGAGGTAATATATTTCTTCTGCATAGCATTAGTATTCATGGTATCTTTCTTTCGTGGTTTATTAGTGTCTTTTCAGATACATTGCAGGTAGTTCGCAGTTTTAATATGATGCCTTTTACCTTATTCAGATTTTACTGTAAATCTTAGCTTAACCACGCACAAGTCCATGATGGATGCAGTTAATCCACATGATTGCTCATTCTTCTGAGTTTGAGAATATCATGGTAAGAGAAGAGGAGCAGCAAGAATTGTCACAGCTTGTCAGGCGCTATTGCCCTTTTGAGGTCAGAGGGGGTCCTGAAGATAAATTTGGGAAAATCAACATTCTAATCCAGGTATCTCCTCTGTTCTGAGCTCAAACCTATGTGCTTTTCTTGTCTTTCCTGTTTGGGGGTTTTGCACGTGCCGGAAAGAACCACGCATGACTTTTCTCTAAGTTGCTAATACTAAATTTTGTACCAGGTGTATCTGTCTCGAGGGTTTCTGGATGGATTTTCTCTTGTGGCAGACAGCTCCTACATCAATGCGAGTTTAGGCCGTATCATGCGAGCCCTGTTTGAAATATGTTTACGACGAAGCTGGGTGACTATGGCAGCACTTCTCTTAGAATACTGTAAGGCAGTTGATCGACGGGTCTGGCCTCATCAGCACCCTCTTCGCCAATTTGATGCAATTCTATCCCAAGATGTAAGATCCTTTCAAACTCAGATTCTGATCTTCGTTGTTCCTGTTTAATGGTTTGACGTACAAAAACTAGTCGCTAAAGATTTTTGTGTGCAGATTTTGCACAAGCTAGAGGATAGAGATGCAACAATGGAGCGATTGTATGACATGGATGAAAAGGAAATCGGAGCTTTGATCCGGCATCCACATGGCGGGAAGGTGCACAGTGTGACCTCTCATTTACAACCATCAAATTGTTTCTGATATTCAAGTTTAGGGTTTTCCTGACACTTAAGATATTAACCAGTTGGTCTTTCCTGAGCTTCTCTACCCTGCAACATTTCATGTGACGTTGCGGGTTCATCTTCGTGAGATTTTCATGCTTTGATTGTTCGTTGCAGCTTGTCGTGCAATGCTTACAGTATTTTCCCCGAGTTAAACTTTCGGCCAACATCAGCCCTATCACACGGACTGTACTTCAGGTACTGTTTATTCGTATGGGCGGGATTCTCTTGCTTATCAAAGAAATGTGCGAGTTGCTCACATTCAGTACATTAAAAAAATCATATATTTTTTAATGCAGGTTGCGTTGACCATCGAACCGGAGTTTGTGTGGAAAGAAAAAATCCATGGTTCATCTGAACGCTGGTGGATTTGGGTTGAGGTCCGTAAATTATTCTACTTGAACCAATCTCCCCTGCGCGCCTTAGATAAGATGTTTTTATACTTTTGTCTTTTTATAACTCAGTTGGTAGATTTTCCTGACGAGCTGAGGTGGTGGATGTCAAACAGGATTCTGATAATGAGCATATTTATCATTCAGAGCTCTTTATCATGAACAAAAAAATGCTTACTGAGGGACGACAGATTCTCACCTTCACAATTCCTATATTTGAACCTCTGCCAAGCCAGTATTACATTCGAGCAGTTTCTGATACGTGGATTCAAGCTGAAGCTATTCTGACAGTCTCTTTTCAACATCTCATTCTACCAGAGGTAATGTCTGTGAGTGTTTCGTCATTGATGTAGTGGGTTGGTCAATTGCATAGAGTCCAACTTCGTGTATGATTTTTAGTGACTTAGAATCATTGCTTGTTTATTCTATACTTTTCTATAGTAAGACCCTTGAAGTTCTAAAGTTCAGTATTTGTTGTTTGGGACGAATGAACAGCAACACCCCCCACATACGGAGTTGCTAGACTTAAGGCCTCTTCCTCTGGCGGCACTTGGAAATCCAGCTTATGAGCAGCTTTACAGCTTCAGTCATTTTAATCCTATTCAGACTCAGGTTTGAATCTTGTATATGTGAAGACTTCCGGAAAATGTTGATCTTGTATTATTATTGATGGTCTTTAACCCCTAAAGAATCCTATCTACGTTCTAATTTGAAGATTTGTAAAGATACATTATACAAAACAACTTGGACAGATAATTTGAATTGGATATGGAAACAAAAGGTGTAGATTTTGAGCTTTAGATCTCATCTGTGTGGTTAGATATATGATTTCTATTACCAATGTTTTTGTATAAATTTTGAGATTAAAAACTTAATTTTAAAAAGTAAAATTTATTGCAAACAAAGTATTGAAAATTTTAGAGCAAGATTTGCTGAATTGCGTTTGAACTATGAAATTCTTAATTTGATGGGTTTTTGAAAATTTTATATTGCTTAAATTTATAAACCTATTTTGATGAGGCCACTTTTGAACTAAGAAAATCATATTTTTTGATGAAACATGCTTACATATTAGTGGAGAGTAGATATGGGAATCTGAACTGTTACAAAGTTGATTAACTAGCCCAAAAATTTAATAAATAAAAGATCGCTAGGGGAGGGCAAAGGACAGATATCTTTGTGAGTTGTCGATATTTTTGACGATGGCAATGTAAAGGGTTAATTGTAAAATAGTCTTATTTGTAAGAAGTAGTCTTAAAAGCACGTAAAAAAATATACACAATCATCTTTACTACCAAAAGCAGTAGGGAATAATCTGGCAATGTCGATCCGAAAATGCCAACTGAAGTTAAGTACATTTAAAAACATTCTTAGTCATGAAGTGCTGAAAGCAACTATGTCTATTTGTAGGTATAGTTTTAAAATATATAAGCCTGTAATATTCTTTAATAATGTCCGTCACAGCTTCCTCTATGTAACTGCGGGTGTTGTCATTCCTGGAAGACGCCCACAAATAATCTTCTATGCGTCTAATTCAAAAGATTAGACGCATAGAAATAACGAAGTGGCATAGAACTACCGAAAACGTTGTTGATGGATAATAATTTATGAGTACAACAATCTTCATTGTCCCTATCATTGTACCAGCTGATTTTCATAATCTTGATATTTATGTGTTGTGAAGCTAAAGGCGATAAGTTTTTGTGCAGGCTTTTCACACACTCTACCACACGGATAACAATGTCCTTCTGGGAGCTCCAACGGGCAGTGGAAAGACTATTTCTGCAGAGTTAGCCATAATGCGGCTTTTTAATACACAACCTGATATGAAGGTGCCACAGCTTAAACTGAAGTTTTCAAGTTCAACTGCTATGGCTCCTTATCTTTCTCCTCTAAGTTACAAGATTGATCTCATGAAATTTCGTAAGAGTAAACTGCTGAAGTAGATGTACTTCAGCTTTCTCGTCCTAACTCTTTCAGCAAAATTATATTAATGTAGTTTACTTTATATGCTGCCTTTCTTTTCAGACTTCGAGCCGTATTTCTGTGATGTGGCAGGTCATCTACATTGCTCCGCTTAAGGCACTTGTAAGGGAGAGGATGGACGGCTGGGGAAAAGGCCTTGCTAAATCGCTTAACAAGAAGCTGGTTAGTAATATCGGTTACAGGATAATTTGACGTTAGGCACCTATTGAGACATTCTTTGAGAAGTTGAAATTTGATGGCCTAGTAATTAATTTTGCATTATGATGTTTTCTGGAAATTCAATGAAGATCCTGATGCACGAATTGGGAGTTGTTACAAAAGTTCATTTGAAAACATTCCACACATTCAATGAGATGATAAAGCGAACGTGTACCTCACAAGCGAAGGACACAACATTTCTTTTGTTGTACAGGTGGAGTTGACTGGAGACTTCACACCTGATATGAGGGCCCTGCTCTCAGCTGATATCATCATCTCAACACCTGAGAAGTGGGATGGTATTAGTCGGAATTGGCATAATCGTAGTTATGTTACAAAGGTATGTTCAAATGATTCCAAAGCAAAAACCTCGTCTGATTTAGTATTGTGGTAGGCTTTCGTTTTATTGAACGATCCTTCGGTTTCAGCACTTTCGCTGATGAAGCGATTTCTTTGGCTAATTTTCATCACCATCGTCATGGAATATTAGGTAGGACTAATGGTGATAGATGAGATTCACCTTCTTGGAGCTGATCGTGGACCCATTCTAGAGGTGAGCCTACTATCAGAGTTTGATGACATATATCTGGTATTCAAGTGATGCTAATTGTACGAATGTGTATCGGTATATAGATACATTATTTCTTGATGTCTTTCTTCAAGCTAGATATGGCTCTCAAAGACTCACTTTCTTTGGTATGACATTCTATTGGTAGGTCATTGTTTCCCGAATGAGATACATATCTTCTCAGACAGGAGCTCCTGTTCGCTTCATCGGATTATCTACAGCTCTTGCTAATGCTCGGTAAAAGCCTATTCCCATTTGATAGCAGTAAGTTGCGATGAGGTTGCTCAAGGTCCTAGTTGGACCACCAAACTTTCTATACAAATTTCCTTACATAAACATGCTTTGTATTCTACTTGCAGAGACTTGGCAAACTGGCTAGGAATCGAGGAAGTTGGACTGTACAATTTTAAGCCCAGCGTTCGTCCTGTACCACTTGAAGTGCACATTCAGGTATTTGATGATAACCGGATGTTAGTACGATGTGTCCTCGTCTCCTTCAGCTTCAAATTTTTATGTAGGTGATTCAATTGACTTACATGCGTATTTATGCTTTCTCAAGTTCCGGGCTTCCTTTTTACTGTCAAGTTCTTCATGGTACCACTACCCTATTATTAGTATCGTAAGACATTCATACTTAATGGAACTGTTGCATCTTTAAGGCCTCAACGCCTCACTGTTGAGCTATTTATTTTGTTCAATTGAGTTTTTGAATTCTCATTTGATTTTTCTGGTTTACCAAAGAACCCGTGAATCCTCAAGGGTCTTACCAGAGTTAACATAACAGAGTTTTGACCTGAGGTGCATAAGTGTGAATTTGGTCTGTAATTTCCTTAATATCCGTTGATATGACAGATGTACTAACAGATTTTTGAAATCATTTACTCAGTTTTCTGCATTCTGCTCTTGGGTTGATCAAATGGTGTGCTTGGATAGGGTTACCCTGGAAAGTTCTATTGCCCAAGGATGAATAGCATGAACAAACCAACGTATGCAGCCATAACAACGCATTCTCCTTTCAAGCCGGTGCTTATATTTGTGTCATCTCGACGTCAAACGCGCCTGACAGCGCTGGACCTGATTCAGGTAAGTTTCTAGCAGTAGCTCTCATATTTTGTACAGTAACAATGTCACAATCCAAAGTTATTTCATTTGGTCTCCTTCCTCCTAGTTTGAAATTTGCAGTTTTTCCTTTTCAGGTTTGTTTTGCGCATCCTTATCCAAACCTGAGTAGAACAATCAGCATCTTTGTTGAGCTCAAGCAATATTTTAAGTGCCAACGTAACATATTTACATGATCTAAATGCAGTATACCTCAGCTGATGAACGACCACGACAGTTCTTAAACATGACAGAGGATGAGATGGCCATGGTTGTGTCACAAGTAATGGATGAAAATCTGAAGCACACTCTGCAATTTGGTATTGGACTGCATCATGCTGGTTTGAACGACCGTGATCGGTCTCTTGTTGAGGAACTATTTACCAACACAAAAATTCAGGTGTTATTTCTTCAAATGCTTTTATCCTGACTGAACCTCTTGTTGCCGCTCGCACCAATGTGATACTGTAGGGATCACGTTGAACAAACAATGTGCTCTGCTTGTTATGATCAAACACCATCTGTATGTTATTATGGGACCTTGTAGTTGCAGTAAGAATGGGTTACTGTTTTTGGATTTTATGAAGTCCTGCCTTATTGTCGTGTCCTTGGTTGCATTTTTATTATCCAACCACACTTTAGAAGATAACCAAAACGCTCAGAGATTCATTTGTATTTGTGGTCTGTATTTGATTTCTGTCATTTGATGCTTTTATGATCAGTGGTTATTGCTCGCTCACCATGGGTTTCTTTGGTGGTGCAGATATTAGTTTGTACAAGTACACTTGCCTGGGGCGTTAATCTTCCAGCTCATCTTGTTGTCATAAAGGTGCAACCTTCGCACACATTGATATGATGCTAGGCTGCTCAATTTTATAAATCTTGTTGTATGCCATTCCAGTCATGTTCATTTCTTCATTACCACTGCGCAGTTCCGACAAGTGCCATCTTAGATCCATTTTCCAGTAATCAATGACCCATTTATTATGGTCTGATTAGAGCGACTCATTTAGCTGAATATCCTGAATAAGCATGTCTTGAGAATTGGTTTATGGCTTTGACAGGGCACTGAGTTCTTCGATGGCAAGACCAAGCGCTACATAGACTTCCCTATTACAGATGTTCTGCAGATGATGGGGCGTGCTGGTCGACCTCAATTTGACCAGCATGGGAAAGCGGTGATCTTAGTTCATGATCCCAAGAAGAGTTTCTACAAGAAGGTACGACCTCTATGTGTATGATCATGTGGCACGCGTACATGAATGATTCCTTTAGTCAAGCAGTGGGTACAAACTGTTGTGGTTGCTGTATTAACGCTGCCATATCTATACAGTTTCTGTATGAGCCTTTTCCGGTGGAAAGTATGCTTACGCAACATCTTCATGACCATTTTAATGCTGAGGTGGTGGCTGGCACAATATCAAGCAAGCAAGATGCCATCGATTATTTGACCTGGACATACCTTTTCCGTCGCTTGGTGAGTTGCTCTACAGTTCCATTGGACATTAACCTCCACTCTTGACTGACTGTTTGCATTTACTACTTCAGTTGTTGGAGCTATCAAAGTTTATTGTTGATGTACTATCATATACACATTGAATATGTGAGTGGCTCAAACTGGGCCTTAGTTCTCAATACTCCTTGTACTAGAATCCACCCATTTTCTCTAATTTTATTAGCTTCATGATTTATAAGTACCTTGTGTTTTGATGAATTTCAGGTCATGAACCCCAGCTTTTATGATCTTGAGGACACCAGCAGCGCTTCTATCAATGCATACCTATCGAAGTACTAAACCTGATTCTCTTGCGGGCCTTTGCTACTCAATGAAATTGGTCTGGGTCGTTGTTTACTCCAACTAAAAGGAAAGACGAGCATTGGTGGCAGAAAATGAAATGCTTTATCAGCTTGAGACTCGCTAATTCTGTCTTTTCCAGCTTATCTTACCTTTTTTTGTTACAAGGATGTTAACTCATAGTAGTCTGTTAACTTATGACTGACGCCAGTTTGTGGATTCATTGTTTATTGAACAGTCTTGTGAATGACACTCTGCAAGCTCTTGAAGATGGGGGTTGTTTAAGAGTGAACGAAGATAACACCGTCGAATCATTGGTGATGGGCACTGTTGCATCACAGTATTATTTGCACTACACAACTGTTGCCCTATTCAGTGCTAATATTCGTGCGGACACCTCCCTCAAGGTAAGGGAGATAGCTCTTCTTGCCAGTACTTTATACGTGGTTAGAAGTGGTCTCATGATGTTTCTCTTTGCTATGTGAACTGGAGTTTTTTTTACTGAGAGGTTTGTTCCTTAGCATTTTCAGTCAGACCGGTAAGGCTTACCGATTTTAACTTTAATTAAGATCAATAGTTGCACGCTGTCCATGTTTGTAAAGTGCTATTTATATTCATTGTATACTAAGTATCTGTTAATGACATGGCAGGCTCTTCTTCATATTCTAAGTGGGGCCGCAGAATTTGACGAGTTGCCAGTTCGACACAATGAGGTCGAATTTTGCACCTGGTTCTCTCTTTGGTTTTCTCTTTATTGGAAAGTGGACACGTGACGATTTTCTTGGCTCTTTGATGTTACTTTACTAGTCATGTTGTGTCGTAGGCTACCAATCTGCTCATAGTTACTAACGTAATGAAACACGCATGTTCAGGAGAAATTCAATGAGGGTTTAACCAAGGAAGTACGCTGGCCTGTCGACATGCGTGCCCTTGATGACCCACATGTGAAAACAAATCTACTTCTGCAGGTACAGGCAGAGTCCAAAACCAATCTAGCCTCAATAGTCTTCATGACGTGCTCAATAGAAGCTTGTTGTGAGCACTCAGTTTTTAGCTCTTCTTTTTTTTACCGACCATACCTGAATATCTTGTTGATCTTTTGAGTGTTGGAATGAACAGTCTCACTTCTCAAGGATTGATTTACCTGTAAGCGACTACATTACTGATACCAAGTCAGTGCTAGACCAAAGCATACGTGTGCTGCAAGCCATGGTAGACGTGGCTGCCAATGGTGGTTGGCTTGAAACCGTTCTCTCCACCATGCATCTCCTTCAGATGATTATGCAGGTTTTTCTCTGGTCCTTTGGCTTGTACTCCCTCCGTCCCAAAGTTATTGTCATGTTTGAAAGTCATGTTTGAAAGTGCTTTTTTAAGTAGGTCAAATAAATACTTCCTTGTGGCTAATTTTGTTTAGGTTGCAATGAACACATGCAATGTTATGTTCTTCAATCATTATAGTGACATAATTTGGAACCTTTTTTAATCATGTTTCCTACAATATGATCAATGAAATTGGCTCAAAGAAATACCAAGCAAACAAGTTGGACAATAACTTTGGGACGGAGGGAGTAGGATTTAGAATGCTTGCAGATGTCTATTGCTAGTTGTGCGTTTTATGGGCTTGGTCGCTTTGAACCAAACTAAGAATGTTGTCATTTCTTTGAGTTGTCTATAGTAACAAGTGTGCAATTGTCCAATTGTGGAAGATCTTGTAAACCTGGATTAATAATTGGGGTTATTGCTTCATTCATTTGTTCAGGGCCGTTGGTGGGAGAAGGATGAGCGATTGGCGCTAAATATGTTGCCACACGTGAACGCTGACGTACTGTCTGTTCTAAAAGAACGTGGTATAGTGACTGGACACGACTTGCTCTCAAGCTCAGCTGATCATGTGAGAGGGGCTCTGAGGACTGTTATTGGTCCCCCACAAGTCGCAGAATTTCTGCAGGTGCGTAAAGGGTTGAGCCTGTCAGAAGATTTTTGATTGCATCAGTGCTTTGAAAAGATCCTACTTCTTCAGAATAGCTTGCTTCTTCTGTATTGGTGCTCTATTAAAAATGCTTACCATCAAAAGGGTCATAATGAATCAGATTGAGCAATGAAGAACTCAAGCGTTAATGAGATCTTTAGGACATGTATTTATGCCGAGTACCTCACATGTGCCCCACGATTTAAACTATATAGGTCCCATTCTTGTGCTTGTACGAGAATGCCCTTCGAATTCTGTGAAACTAAGTTCTTGATGAATGAAAGAGAATGCTTTGTGAACAATGCTATGGAAGACTATCTCTTGGTAAAGAGCTTAGGCTCATGTGGGTTGAAAATAGACTCACTGATAATATCACTGTAACAGGTATGGATGAGGTTGCCTCGTGTGGAACTAAGATGGAGGCTGCAACCAAGCAGGGAAGACACGAACCGAGAGTGGGTACTGCGAGTTGAGCTTTTCAGACGCGTCCTGAAACGAATGCCAAATGCCAGGGCTTATGTGCCTTATTTTCCAAAGGTTAGCTAGCTGTATTTCTCTTGTTTTGCACAACTGGGAAGAAAGATAGCTACCAGCAATTACTTCTGTTATTTTTGAAATATACTCCCAGTTGTTTTTTTTGGCATACATTAAAAGTAGTTAAATTGCAAAGAAGATGATCTGTGTATTCATTACAATTAAATTTGTATAGCATCAAACTCAAGAGTTTTCTGACTAATGTAGGTCAAAGACGAAGGATGGTGGCTGGTAGTTGGGAATCCAAAGACTCGTGAAGTCTTTGCATTAAAACGAGTCACCTTTTTGGAGCACCTGAATTCCAACTTGGTTCTACCAAAGCATTTGAAGCCTGAATCAGAGGTAAAATCTTCGCCTGGAGTCATTTGATCCTCTAAAGGATTAATGTTAGAATTGCTTGGTATGTTGAAGTCTACCTCTGTTGCATTAGGCTTCTGCTTTGGAGCTTATTAGATTGAATCAAAATCCTGCTCTTTCTAACATAAGGAGTTTGTGTACTTGCAAGACTTGGGATTATTACTACTACTAGTGGCACCAGCTTTTTGAGGATTTGAGGAGTAGCGTTCTTTTTTGAATTCAGTGTTCCCTTACAATACCCGTTCCGTATGTATTTGTGCAGCCTATGAAGCTCTATCTGGTATCAGACTGTTACATTGGGCTTGATCAAGAGTACGAAATTCGAGGTGGAGCTTAGATACAGTTGTCCCTCTCTATTATGACATGTTTGGGAAGCCCCAACTTCAAGGTGGCACGCATGGATTAGTCACAGAAATGACTTGTCAGGTGTGTATTGCTTGAAACAATATTATTGTCATATTATGGAGGGTAGACTGTAGGACAGAAATGTCGGCAGAGAACTTAGGCAGCACAGGCTGCTGCATGTAATGCATGGGAGAATCGGATTATATAGGAGATAGTTTTAGCCACTGGTGTATTCTCATCAGTCATTGATTATGTAAATTGGCATTGTCAAGTTATTTGATTGATGAAGTAATTCACTTTGAGTAAGCAGATTCTCTGTGAGGTCTCTCTACATCTAATTTTTGTAACGTACTTGGGTTTGCACTTGACATACTATTTCATCTGTCAAAGATTTTCAGATAAGATTGTATCATTTGACCTTCATGTTAGTTAGGGACACCCCAAAATGAATGCTATCTGTCCATTGATTTAAGAGCATCCTACTTTACCTCTCAAACTGTGCTCATTTTTCCATTCTCGTCACTTATCAATCTTTAGAATTATTGAAGATTTATGAAATGGACTTCATAGTGTATAGGGAAGTCCAAAGTATTGAATAGTACATTATCAAAAAAAAAGTATAAGCAATCAAGTTTTATAATATTGAAAATGAAGTCAAAGTCATGCATGTTTCGTTTTTTTTCCTTCTGAAAACTAGTATTCTATATCCTCAAAATACAACTTCATAATGAGAGATGTATATTCGTATACTATACATAATTCAAAAGTTTATATTCATGAAAATATAACTTCAAAATTAGAGATGTATATTCATATATTATACATAATTAAGAAGTTCATATTTATGAAATGCAAGAGTTGTGAGTGTCCACATGACGATCAAATTTTTCCATGAGTTGTGCAATCATTGCCTGCGAATTTGAACCTCAAAGACAAATTGCCCTAGAATGCTACAAATCATGAACTACTTCCACTTCAAATGAACTATAAGTTCATTTAGGCTCTAAAGATTAAGACCATTATAAAGACAATGAAAAAGGAAATTTTAAAAATAGGTTTTGCTGAATACGAAAAACCAATAGGGATGTCGAAATGCAAGCTTGTGAAGGGAGACTGCAATGAGGTTTACACGTGCTGGCATCCTATAATCTACACCCACAACTATAAGACTCATACCAAAAATCTATTGCCTCATGCATGCAAATTGAAACTACGGGGTTTCACTGCTACTTTTCAAGGACACATGCATGCCACGTCCTCGCTTTGCAATAGTTTTGCAATAGAATCTAAAACTTATAATTATGTACAACTTTTATTCATACATCAAGTTCAAAATATCCCTCTTAATTGCATTTTGTAATGCGTCTTTGCAAAACTACCCAATTTAGAGAGGGGTGAGGACATTTAGGGGTTAACCTTTAACCCCTAAACGCCGGAGGGGGTAAGGGCAAAACATAGATGAGTTATAAAAAACTACTTCAACTTTGATGAAGTTTGGTCCAAAGGAGAAAATGAGGAGCATGATGTTTAGTAATTATCCATACGGTCAAATTTCAAAAAATAGCTTTTTATCTTCTCATAATGAATTTAGACACATTTAACTTCAAATATTTATCAAAATTACAAATTTATTTTTAGAATTTGAAACCTGTTATGATTTGTTAAAACTAGACATTCTATTCTAAAATTTAGAAAAGAAATTTTTTCAAAGGAGAGAACATCACTACTTTCTCCAAATAGTAAATTTTCTAACACTAGACAATGTAGAAGTGTTTGTCTTTGAAAATTTCTCCCCGGTGGAGTTTAACTTGGATCGACATGATTCAAATTGGATTGGAAAGTAGACTTGATTTCCTATTTGAAAATGTTTTTAATTATCTATAAATATTGTTTTCCATCTCCGGCAGCCTGTAAAAAAAGGGCAGTGACCATAAAATGGTTGATCCGTCGTTTAGGGGTTAAACGTCAAAAGATGCCCACGGGCCTTTTAGAAGGGAATATTTAAGAAAAAAGGTAGTTTTTCTCAACTAAATCAAGAGAGAATACACAAATTTGTGCCTCATTTGGGAGCTTGTGGAATCATCCACATGCAATCAAAGTACTCAAAGTGAAAAGGAGTTGAAGTTGGGCGGTACAGGTTGTTTTGAAAAAGTGCCGCAATGCAATAGTGCCGTAGTGGTGGCTGGCCAATAGAGCCGTGTTTTCAAAAAAAAACAACAACAATAAAACGATAATTTTTTTATTTTTTATTTTTATTTTTATTTTTTTGTTCAAAAATTTAGATGCCTTTCAGGTTGCTCCGCCTAGGCTCTCTTGATGTTTAAGGGTTAATCTTCCCGTTTGTTCAAACTACTTCTACTGGCTCAAGGTCCACATTGCTATGCTCAGGATCTATACATTTGGCTAGTTAAGTCATCTATTTTCAAGGTACAAAATCTTAAACGTCTGAACGTGCCGTGGCGACCAGTAGAATACGGTGTATTTGGGTTGTATTTGGAACGAATCCAAACCTTTAATGGATTTGGGTCCAGAAGAGAAGTTGAAATTTACATCAATGCGGTTCTAATGAGCTATTTAGATCCCAATTTAGAGTTTCTTGTTGGTAGTAAATCTCAATCATATAACAACGTATATACCATCCCCATGGGACGTTTAAGGGTTAATATGGGACAGAAGAGTTTACGTGAGCTGGGTTTTATTTTTGTTTTCAAGTCATCTAACTTTAAGATACAAAGTTGGCATGGAAATGAATGACGCAATTTTTTTATACATTATTTTTTATATATTTATTTGACAAACCCAACAACCTTGGTCTCTGGTTTTCATTCATCCTATCTTTTTCATCCAATATATGGCCTTTTGCGAAACCCCTTCATATATTGTGCCTTTTTCATTCAACATCTTGGCCTTTTTATCCATTGCGTGCGATTTTCAGTCCCAACTTGGCGTGCTACTCCTTTTGTGACTACATGTCTACATAAGGTGGCATTTTTCTATTTATGTTCCCATATGGTGATTCTCCTAGTGGAATTCTATATAAAATTGGCTCTAAATATCTAGAAAAAAAAAACCATGTACGTGTGCGAATAGAGATTGGTTGATTGGAATTTTCCTACACTTGTGTCAAGCTGCTAGAACATGAGTGATGCCGATGGCAGTGATTTTTCAACTACAAATAGCCCAATTGTTGCATTTTGAAGTAATTGCATGTTGAAATAAATTTTTATACCAAAATCTTTGTAGTGAGGAAGATTTGGTAGTCAAGTTTACAGCATTGAACAATGGCTTGCAGCTTGAGCTTGGATGAATTTATGTTGGTAGTCAACATGTTTGTAGCCAAACTAAACCGTTCTTGAATTAGAAGTAGCCTATGTCACTTAACGTATATGTAATTTTAGGCTTCAGGCATGCACTGTACTAAACACGTACAAATATACATGAGTGCACAAAAGGGATATTAATTTGAACATAACTATATAACATATACATACCACAAACATATTTAGAACTGAAAATATTAAAGTATACTTACATTATATATATGTATATATATATATGTGTGTGTATATAAATATATATTCAAGACGGAATAGATTTGTATACAAAGGTCTTTAAACATATACCCTTCTTTACAATTTAGAGGGGGGGGGGGGGGAGGGGGTCAAATAGGAAATTAGTAAACATGGTTCGTACATATTTCATCCCTTGTTCCTTTCTTGGAGACCCCATGCAACAATGTAATATTTATTATTAGAATTCTTTGTTCAGTTTTAATTTAAGTGAAAACAAGCACATAACTAGTACTCCCTCTATTTCATGGTATTAGTCTAAAACCACATAATTTTTTGCGTCAATTTAAGAGTCCACATTCATTGTCTTGCCTTCCTACATTGACTTCTTACATTTTTCATCCCCTTTTATCGAGACACACGGTTACAAAAATTTTCATTACGTTTCATCCCTTTCAAAATGGGATCTATTTCCATCTTAAATATAAAAGAATTCTACAAAGTGGACTCTTATTGTGAAATGGAGGGAATAAGTTGGTTTTTCTAGTAGAAAATACAAATAATATTTAGAATTGCTAAAACAATTATTGAAAATCATGGCACCTAAAAGTTAATTACGTTATGATGTGAAATGACTTTGAATATTTTATTCATTATGACACTCTTATTCCTAGTATATTTTTATTTTCAAGCATGTAGGTTTTTGAGATGGTAGCACATGATTTAGATCATGACTTTAACTTTGTTGGTACGACTTTGACTATGAATGTAACTATTGTCTTATTTTTCAATTATTTTTGTTACAAATTAAAATATTTATTGACTAGCTTGCCACTTAACAAGGATTTTGTGTAGCAAAACTGCCTATTAAATTCTTGTTAACCATTTAATTTATATGTATAAGTTTTTTTTGAACTCTAAACTATACGTGTGTATGTTTTAGACACTAAATTTTGTGTGTGTGTGTTTTAATGAGGATTTTCTTAAGAGTACATGACTTTGTTTAAACTATGATAAATTTTGAAAAAAAGAAAAAGTTAAATTGAAATTTAATTGATTTGTCCTAAAATTTGACATAAAGAGACATGATTAAAAGAAAAGAGGAAACGATTGACATAGAAGTAAAGGACTGACAAACGTGAATGGAAAAAAGGGAAGGATTGATTAACTAACATGTCAGTAAAGGATTGACTAGCCTAGAAGGAAATGCAGTAATGCACAACAACAGTTTCTTTGCTATCACTAGCTGGAATCAACAAGGAGTTGTGGCAAAGAAGCTCATAATGTCAAAGTAGACAACGAGAACGACCAGAGACCTCCGCTTCATTCTCTTAAAAAAAAATTCCTATAATGACAACACCTCTGACAACCTCATAACTCGCTTGATTCCTTTAAAGATAAATTCCTTTAATGGCTCATAATGTCAAAATAGACAACGAGAACGACCAGAGACCTCCGCTTGATTCCCTTAAAGAAAAATTCCTTTAATGACAACACCTCAGACAACCTCATAACTCGCTTGATTCCCTTAAAGATAAATTCCTTTAATGGCTCATAATGTCAAAATAGACAACGAGAACGACCAGAGACCTCCGCTTGATTCCCTTAAAGAAAAATTCCTTTAATGACAACACCTTTGACAGCCTCATAACTCGTCCAGCACATGTCGAAGTAGACAACGAGACGACCAGAGACCTCCGCTTCATTCCCTTAAAGAAAAATTCCTTTAATGACAACACCTTTGAAAGCCTCATAACTCGTCCGGTATATGTCGAAGTAGACAACGAGAACGACCAGAGACCTCCACTTGATTCCCTTAAAGAAAAATTCCTTTAATGACAACACCTCTGACAGCCTCATAACTTGTGCGACACATGTCGAAGTAGACAACGAGAACGACCAGAGACCTCCGCTTGATTCCTTTAAAGAACAATTCCTTTAATGACAGCACCTTTGATAGCCTCATAACTCGTCCGGCACATGTCGAAGTAGACAACGAGACGACCAGAGACCTCCGCTTGATTCCCTTAAAGAAAAATTCCTTTAATGACAACACCTTTGATAGCCTCATAACTCGTCTGGCACATGTCGAAGTAGACAACGAGAACGACCAGAGACCTCCGCTTCATTCCTTCAAAGAAAAATTCCTTTTAATGACAACACCTTTGACAGCCTCATACTCGTCCGGCACAGGCCGTAGCTGATACAGTGCAGCACATGCAATCAACGCTAGCTCCCTTCTTTCCGTGCTGCCAATTTAGCTGCTTGGCCCTCATTCGAAACATCGCCAACTGGCTGTGCTATCAAATGTTTTCGTCATGATAATTTTTCCCACGAGAATGCTATATGAAAGTTTGATTTACTGTGTTCAATTACTCAAGGACTAACTAAAGGACTAACTTAGTTGAAAGGAAACAAAGGAAGGACTAACTAATATGGAAGTAAAGGACTGACTAACATGAAAGGAAAGGGGGGAAGGACTAACTAACACAAGATTGATTTGAAGAGGAAAGAGGGAAGGATTTGCTGACATGAAAGTAATTAAATGATCTAAAAGGAAGGAAAGATGTAAGGACTAATTGACATAGAAGTAAAGGAATGACTAAGATGAAAGTAACTTAGGATTGATTTTAAAGGAAAGGAATGATGACATGGAAGGACTAAAAGGAGGGAGGGAAGGATTGATTGAAAGGAAAGAGTGACTTGAAGAAAGGAAAAAGAACCATTTACTTGAAAGGAAAAGATGACGTGAAAGAAAAGGACTAGAAAGACGGAATCCAATGTACAGGGAATATTGAGGTTTTTTTTATTGTATTTGAGCATCATTTTTATAGTGGATCTTTGCAAAACTATCCTATTTAGAGAGGGATGAGGACACATATAGGGGTTAAGGCATTAACATACATATTGTGTTGTGTGGCAGGACACAAATGTCACATTTTGGTCCAGATACTATTTTATTTGAATATTTTTTATATACATACAATTTTAAAATACCTTTTCACTATTGTTAACATTTTTGCAAAAAAACAGATTTCAATAACTAATAGAAAATGTTTTATTACTACCAAATTTTTGTTGTTGTGCAATGTGTGACTACACATTTTTGATGACCCTATTTGAGAAACAAGAGAGGATGAGGTTGGATGTCTCTTTGACGTCGTGTTCGGCGTTTATAGCAGGTTTTACTCTAGTCCATTGAAAATAGAGATAAGTTCCACAAGCTTTCACTATTAGGGCTAGGATCATAATGTATCCTAGCTAGTAGTAGCTAAGACACAATCAAAACTTAAACAAAAAAGATAATTTTTCCTCTTTGTCTATGTAATTAAGTATCCAACTATCCCTCATTTCTCTCTCTTTACTTTCACATATTCCATGTCACTCTTTGTCACTTCTCCACTTCATTACAGCCCTCAAATCTCTTACAATCTTCTATCCGTTACAACCCTTACATCCTGTATATCCCTCACATCTCTTACAACCCTTACATCCCTTCTATCCCTAACATTTCTTACAACTCTAACTTACATTCCGTCTAACCCAATGTTATTTTTCTTTGTGGCAATTAATTTCCACATTGCTACAAATAATAATCTCTAGCAATTGGCCTTAAGAGAATTTCATTGCCTTTTCAACCTAAAATGCCAAATGGCAAACCGTGTTCAAGGTTTGTGTGCCAAGTGGGCTCTGGATAAAGGGTACGTGGCCTTTAGCATCCTCAGACCCATTCAAATAATATTAAAATAAGCCAACCATTCAATGAAAAAGGATAAAAGGTACGTGACCTTTGGCATCGCCAGACCTAGGGTGATTGCAAGCTACGGTCTACCAAGTTGGGAGTGCAGCTTGTGCAGCTAAGGGCCGTGCGACTCATGCACTAGTGTTGTAATGTGCACCTCTCAACTTTCGATTACATCAAAAATTTCACCATTCCAAATAGGGTTTATGCTAATACTTTCACTTTAGCAATTGTTAAGTTATTTTTAAGACTATGAGCTTTACTCAACAACCTTTTTTGTTTTTTACCCAGCAGGGGTAATTAGAGCCTTTTTTACATAATATCCTTAGCTAGGTTTTATGAAAAATGCATTTCATATCCCACCTCTGAAATTGAACCATTATTTCATTTCCAAAAAAAATCCAAAAAAAAGTTTTAACTGCATGAAAATCTAAAAAAACAAAAAACATCACAAAAAAATTAATTAAAAATTAAGTAAGTGTAATACACAAAAAAAATGGTAGCTTTGTACACACTTTTGTGGTATGTTGCTATAAATTTTTGAAGTTCAAATTTGACCCCCTTCTAGCATTTCCCATAAAATAGGTGCACTTTTGACAAGCGACACGCTACTAAATCCAAGTAGAAATGCTTAATTTGGATAGAAAGATTGAAATTTTCAAACTTTATTGTAGTAGACATCTTAACTTTGGAATTCTAGAAACAATGCAATTTGTTTTGTCACAAAATTCCATTCCAATATTTATTGATGATTTTCCAAAGATTGAGAAAGTGCACCAATTTGTAGACCGCGACAAAAAGCTTGGGTGACCGTAGCTTGCAACCACCCCCCATTCAAACAAATAAAAAGAAAATTAAATAGCGATATCAAACATTGAATTCTCAATGAAGTAGCCATATAAGTGTTTGGCTCAAAACCAAAAAAAATAACTGGTCTAACCCTCACATCTCTTACAACTCTTACATCCCGTACACCTCACATCTCTTACTACCCTTACACCTCATACACCTCACATCTTTTAAAACCCTTACATCTCATACACCTCACATCTCTTACAACCCTTACATCCTGTGTACCAACCCTTTTATATTTGGCGAAATAAAGCCAGATTGCTACTTAATTTGAATGGGCCTTAAGGAAACCAAAAGGAATTACTGTGGTTTTAGCCAATCGAAGGGGTCAGATGGTATCACATCACATCCCTCACAACCCGCATGAAGCCAAGCTCCCAATCCTCCGCGGCAAGGCAAAGGCACAAAAAACGTGGGCTCGTCGCCCGATTTCATTTGGTAGCTTTCCATCTACGCCACCTTTTCGTTCTCTTTTTCATCAGATGGAGCCACCAATATTTCCCACTTGCACTACTTCGTCAGCTCTTAGCGTTG
This sequence comes from Pohlia nutans, assembly GCA_022496805.1. NCBI lineage: Eukaryota > Viridiplantae > Streptophyta > Bryopsida > Bryales > Mniaceae > Pohlia > Pohlia nutans. The sequence continues at coordinate 8,006,181 of CM040102.1, forward strand.
TACATTTGTCCTTAGTCCTTGTGCCCACGTTGTCTTTGCGCTTTCGTTTGAATGGCCAAATTGCCTTTGGTTGTCATCGTGGATAGTCAAGTCTTATTCTTGCATTTAGTTTTGTGGTTTGTGGGGTGAGTGGAGGGAAAATAAGCGGCTGTTGTACCTCTTGGCCTTGTAATGCATTCACGGTGCATTTAGAGTTTAGGGTTTTGATGGATCTTCAAAAGGCACAATTGGGAAGAGGTAATCAACGTGATCTGCTTGGTATATGTATCCATCTTGCCATTTCGTCAATCATAAGCATTTTAGTTTTTGTGAATCATATGAAGTTGTTCCTTTTCTTCTGATTCTTGTGAACTTCACTATATTGGAGTCCAATTGATGTTATTTGCTTTGCTTTTCAATTGTGCCATGGTTTGATCCTCATTCGCCTTTCAACTTGGTCTAAATGGCTTTGTTGAACAACCATGATTCAACTTTCAACTTGGTCTAAATGGCTTTGTTGAACAATTTTGCTAATCTCATTGTTCTCTCTAACCACAGGAATGCCTCGCACAGATGCTTGACTCCTACATTATTCTTGGGATGTTTGCCATCATTCCCATGATTGAGGCCATAGATTGTTTGGTGGTGTTTGCGCAAGGAAAAAATGTCTATATCTAGGACTTCGTGGCCGCCCTACAAATTTGCCAAGAGCAGCTCTTTCGAATGTATGTAGATCCTGCAACTTCTTTCTCGACAGACAAGCATCACAACTTTCGGGCCTTGCTAGAGTTGTCACATTTCGACATATTCCTCACTTGGAAGATAGATTTGAACACCGGGGAAGAACGATTGACGTTTTTGGTAAATAGCTCTCGAGTATTGGCCGTGAGTGGTGGCAGACCAGTCGATCGAGCTGCCTTTATAGGCCTGGCTAGAAAGTCAAAGAAGTCATCTATTTTGTTTGGAATTCGCCGAATTACTATTTTGTTTCATTCATATGTTGTTGGTATTGTTTCAATGCACTTCTGTCCCATGTGTGCCATAGTGCTTGATGTATATTTACATGGTTGAATTTTTTTATGTGAGCAGAAGCTGCGGAAGGGCTAATCAAGGCTTTAAATAAGCGATTCCCACATCAAAATTTGCTCAATGCAATGGGGATATTGTCTCCCCAATATTGGCTAGTCCCAAGGTTCTAAGTACTTTGTCTACCCGCTAGGAGATTCTTAAGTAATGGTTTTGTGAGTCAAAGGGAGTAACGTTGCTCAACGGGTTGAAGCAAACAATCCCTTGCTTGCTGGATTCATATAGCTTGGATACGGAACATAGTTTGTTCAAGCTCTCAGTGACTAGCAATAGTCGGGCAGCTATGGAGCCTCCATTCGATCATAATCCTCTCACACGGATATGGCGCACATTATGTGCCAAGGGCCCCCTTGCTGGTCGTTTCCCATCTTATGTAAAACTTACAGAGATTGTTGTGGTGATGGTTTTGGGTAGCATGGAGGATGAAAGGACCTTCAGCTTTGTGAAGTTCTTAAAGTCTCGATTGCGAAATTCCCTTGATGCTCACTAGATTCTCGTTGTGGGTATGTACTCACAAAAGATCTTTTCTTTGAAGAACTTCCCGTATGAAGAAACATTCACCTAGTGGTACAACACTGTTGACGGAGAGTGTTATAGGGACGTTGCATAGTTTGAATTGTGGAAGCAGCATTGTTGAGGCAAATTTGTGATAGTTGCTGGATTAAAGGAGTAGTGGTAGCAATATGGTTGAGGAAGTGGTGGTAGCAACATAGTTGAGGGAGTAGTGGTAGCAGCATGATTGAGTGTTATGATCGAGTTTAGCATGGTTGCCTTGCGTCTTTGTAGTGGAATGTTGGTATTTTGTACTGGTGGCAATGAAATCTAAACTCCTTTGAATCATCGGTGTGTATTTTGCGAGTTGTTTTTTACTTTATTTCTTTAGTCTTGCCAAATTTGTTATATTGAGACTTTTCGTAGAAATTCCAAATTAAAGTTGGTATTGTTACCTCTTTGAAATTTTTTTAGTAAAGAGATAAAACGGTTTATTTTTTAGTTGAAGATAAAAATGAGACAATGAAAAGTCTCAATATAATGAATGTGGCCTTTCATTTTGATGCTAGTTTTGAATAGGTTTGATAGCCACATTTACTTTTAGTTTTGTGTACAGTTGAAGTTGACATGAGAATGTAAGTTGAGGCCACTCTGAATCTCGATCTTGTAATTGTGCCAAGAGCCACTTATTTTTTTGTCATGGTTGAGCATATTTCGCCTAATAAATCTTTTTAATAAATGTCATTCTCGCCAATGAGCACTCTTGTAAAATTTAGGTGAGCCAGCTACTTTTGTGCAAAACAATTTCCCATGCGCCATATTAGCACTTGTGCTTAGCAAGCTGAAGCTATTAAGGCTCTTTCCTCAAAATGAAAAAAAGGCTGTCTTGTACACCGCACATCTCTTACAACCCTCACATCTTTTCATATCTTTCCCTTACTTGGTACGGCCCTTTCTCCCCCATTTTCTTTCACACCCATCTCCTTTCCAATTCCATTAGTAAACCTGTATGTGTAACTAAAATTGAAAATGTGAAGGGCATACTTGTGTGATACCATTTTTTATCTTGTTGGAATTAACACATCTTTTGATGAGTCCTTTTTTAAGAATACATAACTTTGTCTAGAATGTTATAAATTTGAAAGGGATAAAAAGTGCAATTCGCCTTTGCCAAAAAGATTGTTTGGAAAAATAGATTTTGCCATGTGGCTCTACTTTGCCAAGGGAAAAAGCCCAATAGGGGGTGTTAAAGTGGAAGTCTGTCAGGGGAGACTGCAATGCGGTTTACATGTATTAGCATCCTATAATCCACATGCACAATCACAAGACTCTCACCAAATCTAAAGCCTCTTCACCCCGAAGCTCCCAAGAGACCATGTTGTGGTCTCTACCTATTTTCTCAGGTTGTTTGGGTCCCAAAAAAATTCAAAAATTCAAAATCAAAAATATGATGTCATAGGTAAACAAGTCTTTTTTCCAATCTAATTGGAATTATGTCCATACGATCAAAACTCCACTTAGCACAACCTTTCAATGTAAAACGCCTAAATGTTGAAACGAGCTTCAACACTTTGGGTAGTCTTGTCAAAATATTTATGCCAGTGAGATTCCTTGGGCACGTCAAAAGAATTTCGTTCAGGTCATATAGGTTGCATGCCATGAGTTTTGGGCTCTTCTAATTTGACAAGAGTTGAAAGGGTAATCCAATTTGGCCAAAATCCCTTACCTTCTTTCATATCCTCACCCATGACAAAGTCTATGAAAATGCTAATGAATTGATCATCTTGTCAAATTGAATCATGCATCTTGTTAATCCTTGAACGGCCCGAAAGCCCTTTACATCCGTATAGTATATTCCGTATTTGATAGTATTTCATCAAAATAACAATGACCAAATTCTTTTTAGTACAAAACAAAATTGATAATCGTGAGAATATGTATCAAACAATATATCACAATTTGTATAGTAAACAACAATTGAGCAATCATAAGGCTAAATACCGGGCTAAATACAGGTTGTAGAGAGGGACCTCAAGAGCCTTTTAAGGGTTAACTCTTAAGCGTCCACACTAAAGTTACCCGGTAAAACCTCATCAATTCCTCACATTTTATAATATATCATATCATTCTCACATAAACTTTTGTCAAAATGATTTAACATTCTTTTTTTCATAATTATGTAAATAAAAAGGAATTTTATAATATTTTTAAAAGTTTTTCATATAAAAATCATAGTGATTACAAAAATAGTTAAAATAGTATCAAATTTTAAAAGATGAACAACGTGTAGGTGGCATGCTTCTTGAGCTTGCATAGAAATAAATTTGAAAGAATTTTTTTTTTTGCAATATATATTGGAATTTCAAGATTTTGAGCTTTAAAACTTTGTAAAAAATGCTATTTTATCAATTTTGAAGAATGGTAAATTGGACTAGAAAGTAGAAGATAGCCCCCATACTTTCTTAGTTATGATCATTTTCATTTGAAATCAAGAAATAGGTGAAAATTTTCAATTGACTCAAAAACGTCCTAGCGTTGTCCCACCGGGCTCTTTGCACACTTCCGGGTTAACTACCTCATCTTGAGGATGGTCAAAAACAACACATCATTTCAACTTTTTTTTTGGGTGTGGGAGCCCATCAAAGTAAGATTGCCTAGATTTTTCAGGGCTTAAAATTTCAAATTTTCAAATTCATTTACTATTCCATCCGTACTTTCAAATATTTTGAAATTTGAAGGATGGTTTATATGGCCTAAAAGTACAAGATCCTACAATTGAAATGTGAAAAAAAGGTTTTGAAAATTATTTAGAGATCTTCAACAAAAATGACCATAATGAGGCTGTTTGGGGTGGAAGACCTCCCTCGCACGTTAAGGGATTAAGGTAGAAATACCATAAACCGAGACACTCAAAAAACCTTCTACAATTTATGATTTCTTTTTCTCAATCTAAGAAGCCATGGTGGTAATAGGTTGGTGTACCTAAAGGGTCAAGGACCAAAAAGCTTGAATAGGGCATTACTAATTAGATTTGCACTTAACATAGTACTTTAATTTGTCTGTGAATCTTAGATAGGATTGTCGCATTTGACCTCCATGTAAGGTAGGAACACTCAAAATTGACCCCTAAAATAAATGCATTTTCTTCATTGATTTCAGAACATCCTACGTTACCTCTCAATTAAATTGTGATCATTTTTTCATTCTCATAACGCCTCACTTTTAGAATTACGAAAGATATATGAAGTAATTAATGGACTTCTTAGTGTATGGTAAAGTCCAAAGTATTGTATGTGACATTCATCAAAGTAGTAAAAACTAAAAGCAATCAAGTTTATAGAAGTGAAAATGAAGTCAAAGACATACATGTTGGGATTTATTTTTTCTAAAATAAAAATTCTATTTCCTCAAAATACAACTTCAAAATCAAAGATGAATATTCATATACTATTCATAATTCAAAATTTTATATTCGTCAAATGCAAGAGTTGTGACTATCAGCATGACAATCAAATTTTTCTATAAGTTGTGCAATCATTCCCTACTAATTTGAACTTCAAAAACAAATTGCTATAGAATGCCACAAATCACAAACTACTACTTCCAAAGCTCATTCAATGAACTATCAAATCACATAGGCACTAAAGGGTTAAGAACATTATGAAGACAATGGATTGGTGAGAAATAGGAAAAAACTAAAAGTAGATTTTGCCATGTGACTCTAAATATGCCAAGGGAAAATAACCAATTGGAGGTGTCAAGTTTGTGAGGAGAGACTACAATGCAATTTACATGTGTAGGCATCTTATAATCCACACGCACAACTACAAAGACTCACCAAATCTATTGCCTCCTACACGCAAATTGAAACTGCGGGGTAGACGTGGGCCACGTCCTTGCTTCAAAGCTTGTTGCACTAAAGCTCACACAAAAACTTGCACTTTGACAACCTCTAATGGCTTGCAGGAGTGCCAAAATCCAGAACTGCCAACTTGCACCAGAAAAGATGCACATTGAAACATCAACCTATTGCCACCATGTTTCCACTCCAGTCGTGTAGTGACAATAGACATTTCTAGTTTGAAATGTACACCAAAACATGAGGGTGGAATTGGAAACATGGTAGTAATAGCTTGGTGTACCTTATCCTCTAAACGACAAAGAAGCCCAAATTAGGTATCCAATTAGCAATTTTGAATAGGTCCTACGTGGACTCTTTTGTTCAAATTTGTTTAGTTTTTGTCCAACACATGCAATGTTCTTCATTGGTTTTGGTGATATAAAATTTGGTCCCATTTAAATTATATTTTTTCACAACAGAAATAACCATAAAGTCATAGGTATAGTCATGCTAGCTTTCTTATCCAACCTTGTATTTCATTTGACAACTAGAAAGTCTTCCTGTAAAAAATGTCTACCTTGAAATAGCACCCATTTGGGCTACCTTCCGTGGTGAAGGATTGACAACTCAAGCTCAAACTCTTTATTTTTTTCATTCTCTTTATTCTTGAACAAGGACAGGAACCCCATTTTCGGCAAAAACCCCTATTTCATGAAAAAAACATGGCTATATTGTGTTTCAATGACTTTACAGTTATCTATAATAATTATGATCAATTGAATTTTTCATTTTAAAACCATGAATCCTTAGTCCTTTGCAGGTTAAGACAACAGCAAGAACTCTTGGGTTACGCACAAATGAGGCAGTGTAACAGAGCGGCCATGGAAGAAAAATGACGTAAATTCAACAATGTATCCCTTCTAATGGCCAGACTGGAAAAACAGGGCTTAAAACTCACTGCCAACAAACACCAACCTAAATGCAACAGAATAAGTTGAACAATCTCCTATCACCCCAGTATGCACCAAATAATCAGCACACATTGAACACGTAAAAGTTGCATGACTTTAATGAGTCGTAAAGAATCAATACCGCTGGTGGTACCACGCTTCATGTTTATGTTCTAAGCTTCATGGAAATACCCCATTTTCTATCGCTACATTTAGAGAGCTCACTGACAACCTCCCTCCATGCAAATTTTGGAAAGCTGACCTGCGTTACCACCTTTGTATTTTGTGTTATGCGTCCATAAAATACACTCCGTCATGATCCACAAAGGAGCCAAAGAGAAAGTCCATGAACGGTTTTGGTAGTTGGCTCGTCCCAGTAACCATCGAACTATGATTTTCTTCCAGCATAAGACCACACCTGAAATCACAAAAGCACCACTCAGGTTTCAGTGATATAGAATAGGGTCGCTGTCCTCACAACTATCACAGTGCCCCTGTTTCAAATCATTCATTTACCTCGATCTCAAAAATCAAGCTAAATTCTACTTTTATTCCACAGTGTTATTTTTACAAGTGCATGTAATTAGAAATAGCCTCCTTCTGCACATGGGTCAATTATTCCTAATAATCTCAATTGTTCCTAATAATTGATTTTGGTGAGCAATCATAAAAACATGAGTTAGGAGCAATAATATTACTGCTCTTACTGCTCCTAATTGATTATAAAAACTGCTATTACTGCTCCTAATTGATTTCGACATATATGTCAGTATTATAACAGTAACATAACATGCAGTAATATGACTCCTATCCTATTACTGCTCCTAATTGATTTCAATACCAGTCATTTACTGGTGCATGAGCAATCATAGGAACGCACACCCTAAGATTCCAATAAGATTGCAGTCACATCGTTTACGTACATATAATTAGTCTTTCCAAAGCCAGAAAAAAAATAAGTTCTTTTTGTGGAGCACACAAACCTTGAGAGTGGTGTCCCAACTTCCTGTGCAAAGAGCATCGCCGTCAGCTGCCAATGCTAGACAGCTGACACGATTAGTGTGTCCCTCAGCTCTGCCTCCACCCAAGTTTGCCACCACCTGCAATCGGGACAAAAAATATTTAAGCATACAAAACCGTGACTCTCAACATATTCAACTTAAAAAACAACAAATATTTGCAATGTGATCGAAGAATACAACAGCGTTTTCAGTAAAATCAGATTGTTTCGAGAACTTTAAAACATTACAAAGAGAATCTTCCCCATGAATTTCATGGGAGGTCTCCAAGTGATCATACTAAGGCCTCTCGTGATACGTAGTGTGGCCTGATCCTGATGTGAGACTTCCCTACGAATAATGGGGAAGATTCTCTTGATGACAGTAGAGATGGTTGATAAGTCTCTAAAGTCTCATTTTGTGTATTTCCTTTTTAGTCATCTCTTGAATACATGTTAACGATTTTTCCTAGATTGTATTCGACTTCTTGTGCTTTTTGGGATGACAAAAACTCATAGTTGCATGCAATTTATTAACATTGAGTTGGCTTTTTTCCCAAATTGGAGTTTTGGTTCCACTTTCACAACTACAACCCAAAAAAAGCACCTCAATGGTTACTAAAATGTGTTTAGCTTCTATTAGTTAGATTTTTTCCAAAGTCGAGCTTCAATTCCATTAGGTGCATGCATCCAAAATGGGAGAGTAAAATTTAAAAAACACCAGTTAACTATCTCCGTTATCCAACAGTCGAATTTAATTGAAAATCTTGCCAAATCAAAATAATGTAAAAGCCTGCGTCGACTAAACATGCTCCCTCTGTCCAGAAATAACTGTCCTAATTTTTGGCGTGTTCCAACTTAACGCTCTTTTTTGCCAAAAAAAGACTCGAAAAATGGTCTATCTTTCATAGCAGTATGTAATTTTTGTGTCACTCTCATTGTCTGCCCCGTTTAAAGTGGACAGGGCTCAAGATTCAAGTATAAAACATAGGACAAATATTGCAAAAAGAATGCCAAAAACTAGGACAGTTATTTCTGGACAGAGGGAGTATTAATTAGTATCATAACTCGTTTCACACCTGTAGCATCAGAAGATGCACGGGAACAGATCATACCTTGGCTAACAAAGTGTCCCAGACATAGCAATTGCCGTTGGAGTAGCCAGCAAAGAGAAGACGGCCGGAGCGTGAAAGAGCGATGGAAGTGACATTGACGGGACCGCGAGCAAGAGCCTGCCGGTCCCAGTATTGCTGCAACTCGTGGCCCGTGCCAATGTCGAACAGTCGACAGCTGCCGTCGTCACTCCCCGTTCCAAAGTGGCGGTCCCCCGGCAGAATGTGCACCGTATTTACATCGCCCTCGTGACCGTGGAACGTGCGCTGCGCCCTTGCAGGTGTCCTCACGTCCCACAGCTTGGCCGTTTTGTCACACGAACCTGAGATGAACATGTTGGGCTTGCTTGAACTCACCGTTACACTGTTCCCATCCCATCCCTTTCCATTCGTCAGTGGTCTTTCAATCGTGATTCTCCAAAGTGGTTGTAAACATGGAAAACACGGGAAAACTTCTGACAGACATGGTTGTAAACATAGTTGTAAACATAGAAAAAATTCTGACAAACATGGTTGTAAACATGGTTCTAAATACGGTTGTAAACATGGAAAAACTTTTGACTAACATGGTTGTAAACATGGTTCTAAATATAGTTGTAAACATGGAAAAACTTCTGCCAAGCATGGTTGTGAACATGGTTCTAAATATGGTTGTAAACATGGAATTTTTTTTGACTAACATGGTTGTAAACACGGTTGTAAACACAGTTGTAAACATGGAAAAACGTCTGGCAAGCATGGTTGTGAACATGGTTCTAAATATGGTTGTAAACATGGGAAAACTTTTGGCAAGCATGGTTGTAAACATGGTTCTAAATATGGTTGTAAACTTGGAAAAACTTCTGACAAACATGGTTGTGAACATGGTTCTAAATATGGTTGTAAACATGGAAAAACTTCTGACAAGGGCGGAAAAAATTACTATGGGGACAGGGGTAAGGTAGAATGTCCTGAAACGGATAACTGAAACTTTCTAGGCTACTTGCAGTAGAGGTAGAAGGCGAATAACATTTTTCCTTCATAAGAAAATAGAAATCATGAAGAATGCACTTATTTCCATAATTTTATTCTAAAAAAATGAAATTTCTACAAATTTTCAAAGCAAAAAGTTAGTCATCGCTCAAAACCGATAACTAGCTATCCCAAATCTGTGAACATATGATTCCACAAATCGGCTACAAATTTGATTGGTCGACACACAAGTGGCATTGAGTTTGGCTGTTAACCATTATGGGTCAGTCTACACATCGGTTTTGGGTGCATTATGGGTCAGTCTACACATTGGTTTTGGGTGTATTAATTGTTTCAGGACATTCTATCTTAGTAGTATAGTGGATTTGTCATGCAGACCTGGCATTCAAAGGATGAGGTTCCAGTGAATTTATAAAAGAAAAAAGTCAATGAGATCAATGCCGTGAGACCACTTCTTTGTAAAACAAAATTTAAGACCCTGGGCGGAATGCCATTCTGTCCTTATCACAAACCCTACTTGCAGGGTTATGATTTATCGGTCTCTGAAGAGCACCCTGAAGCTGGGATTGGAGTTTCTGAAGCTTCATCTGCAGGGGTTTTCAAAGAGGAAGAAACCCTGTAGTAGTATGCTGGGTTTCCTCCTCCGGGTTCACTAGAGTATAAACTAGACTTTTCTATGTTTTCTGAACTCAGTATTTGTTTTGGAATTAGATTAACTTTTTTTGTCGGTAGCAGTTCACTTTGACAGAAAGATTTGGTGCTGACTATCCTCTCAATCAGCTTATCCATTATTTAACCCCTAAAGACTACGAAGCCAAAATTGGGCCTCATGTTTTTTTTTAATCGATTTTGAGTAGGTCTTTGGTGGACTTTCTTTTTTTCTTGACCAACACTACCGGTGTCACTGATTCCGGTGATACAGAATTTGGTTCCATCTGAATTCTACTTTTCACATTGTGATCAATTGAATTAGTCATTTTAAAACCATGAATCCTTGGTCCTCTAAGGGTTAAAGTTCAAAATTGCCACAACTCAACGGTGATCCTGCGAAACTATATATCCAAAGTTGCACACAAATCCTACAATGACATTTGAAGAGGTTTCGTTTTGACATGACAGAAGACTCTTGTAGATTTCTAGTGATCGTAAGAATGGCAACACCCACCTCATGACGTCACCAGTATGACCGGTCGCAATGTCACCTCCAAAAATGCTGATGCATTGTTGAGTTTCTGCATCCCACAGCCTACAAGTGCGGTCTTCCGAGCTCGTCACAATGCGTTCTTCTTGAGTGGGGATATATTTACAACAAGAGAGGTAACCCGTGTGGCCCGTCAGTGAGCCTGATATGGACAGATTGCCTTCCTTGTCAGGAGCAGAGTTGAGGTTAAAAATGGAGCAAACGTTGTCCAGGCCACCACATGCAACCATATTGCCTCCTGGTGAAATGGCAGCTGCCATGACCCAAGCGCATGCCAACTTAAAAGCATGCGTCTTCTGACCCGAAATCGCGTTCCACACAATGAGTCTGCCATCTTGTGATGCTGATACAATTCGCGACGTTTCTCGGTAGCACCAATCCAGTGAGTATATCTGTTCCAGCAGGACAAGTCTTGAGGACATAGCTATTTGGAGCCCACGGGACACGATGGCAAGACATTAAAAAATGAGTAACTAAGTTAGGCTAAATGGCTTTGTTTGCTTAATCATTTTGTGGACTGAAGGTATTTGGAACATTGCACAAAATAGTCAAACGGGCTAGTCTTGAAGGCAACAGAAAGTTCAGGTCAAGACATAGCTATTTGGAGCCCACATGACAAGATGACGAGACATTAAAAAATAAGTAGGCTAAGTGGTCTTGTCTGCTTGACCATTTTGTGGGCTGAAGGTAATTGGAGCACTGCACAAAATAGTCAAATAGGCAAGACCACTCACAAAAAGTATTGCCATGGAAGCATTTATCATCCATTGTCAAGATTCATTCTCCATGGTTGTCCACACAGAAAGCATAATCCGACACAAAATATGATACTCATGAATCATGAGCTGCCAATTCATAGAAAGTTACGTTCACATTTTCACTGCAATCACAAGAGTATAAAGAACGCAAAGAGCAGGAAAGAGTAAAAGAAAACCAGGCCTACCTTGCCTGTGTGTCCTTGCAGATTTCGGCAGCATTTGAAAGAGCTGTTATTAATGTCAACCTGCTTGGATCCCTGACTTTGCGCATACGTAGCCACTGCTCATCCCACCAAATCAATACACGTCAGTTTACAATAAGGAAATTCTAACACAACATGAGCTCTTCATAGAGTAAGGTAGGACACTAGAACCGTGATCCTGCCTCCTATACTGAACCCTGTTTTGTTTCGAAACAATAGGGCGTAAAGTCCCTTGCTTTGAAGGAACTCAAGAAACACGTAAGGCCAACTAATCTATTCATACACTTGGTTCAACTTATTAGTCAATGGTGTCAACATGCTTTTAAATATAACTACATTGTTTAAAAAAAATTAAACAGCATCATAGGTAGATTGATAAGCATGCTAAGAATGATGCACTTCATGAAGAGACTTTCTCATAAGTCATTCGTAGGGAGGCCTTCTATACTCACCTACTTCTACAGTTGCTTATGTCAATATCTACTAAAATTATTTAACCCCAATCTTTTAACCCCTAAAGGACCATGACTGATTTTCCAAGTTCAGTTAGCTTAGTATGCAATGAGTATTGATCCTCAATTATTGAGATTTTTTGTGGTGATTCTACTCTTTGTAACAAAGATGGGATGGTAATTTGCGTACGTAGATGATGTATAGATCAAAAGATACAATCATGCAAAAAGGTGAAAAACTTAATTGCACGCAACTCCTGAAAATTTTCACTATGCATCTGAATTTTTGTACACAATGAGCTAACGCCCCCATATACACAATTGCCAAATTCATTTTACCAAATCTAAGACTAAACTTTGCAATTTGGGCATAGTTTCAAACTTGGGCAACAAGCCAAAAAAAAAAAAGTGCAACCAACTTTGAAGCTTATAATCTTACTATTGAAGAACCTGGAACGGTTGAACTTTTTTAGGTTGTAGTAAATTCAAGTCTGTTGAAATATCCTACGGTTGGATCGGTCAAAAAGGTATTAGATCAAAAGCTATTTGTCATTTTATGAAAAAGGATATTTTGAAGTGTTTGGAAAGAAACATAGTTGCGGTCCTTTAGGGGTTAACAATCTCAAAATAATGAATGAAGAGGTTCCTCCATCATTGACCTCCTTAATTGCCATCTCCCCGTTGCAGATCTCCCTCCGATTGATGTCCCAAAATCACTGAAAAATCTAACACTCCTACATGCTTCAAGTGACGTAAATAGTAGCCCTCTAAGGTCGAGGCACCTAAAACCGACCATGTACACAAAACCAACCACCTTAAATTCTTGCCTAATTTCTAGATTTTCAAAGGGAAGGTGTACCTCATTTGTCCATTAGAGCATGTGATCGGTTTTTGGTAAACCTACAACTTTCACTTTGAAAATTTATACTTATTCAAATAATTATCAAAAAAATTAAATTAAATACGAAAACTTCTTAATTTCGTATTGCTAAAAGAAGAAAATACTCAAAATACTCATGTATAGTGCATGTCTTTAACTGATCGGTTTTAGGTGCCTCGACCTTAGCTTATGGTCTCCAAAATGGTCCAGACGTCAGCCAGACGTCAGCCCTAACCTGACATATCAAACTGTAACCCTGTGCGTGAAGAAGAAGACTGAGATGCCGGCCACAATCAACCAATTGTGCACATTCTAGCTGCCACTACAAATCTCCATGATTCTTGACACTCTTGCAAAAAGAATCTAGATTCTATTTGCGCAATATCAATATGAACATCCACAGACAGACAGCCACCTACAGACTCATGAGTATTTCTGTTTCCATCTAGGGTGAGTTCCGTCGTACTCACATCTGCTCAAGAATGTTGAGCCATTCAAGGAAGAAAGAAAAACGGGGGTGCAATCACTGACCATCGGTATCGCGGAGGTTTGCCCTCTTCTTGTGCAATTGGTCCCGCAGGCTGTCCAATTCCGCTTTGGCCAGCTTCGTGGCGCTCTCCGCAGACATATCTCTCCGTGACCAATTCAAAATACCATTACTGAAAAGCAATGAATCGGAATTCCCTAAAGTGTGATCATCGCCCGATGATCCTCAGCCAAAGTATGAACAACTGGAACAGGGGCGCCATCACATGGAGTAGTAGAGAGAGAGCGGCATTCTAGAGGTGAGGGCGTGGAATCGGATTTCCTGAGAGTGAGGGAAGGGGAGCAAGAAGAACGTGAAATGTGATGGTGTGCAGGCGAGGGAAAGGGGTCGCCATAGCTACTGCACAGAAAGAGAGCGAGATGGAGCTCGACGTTCGTTTCACGTGCCGGGGCCTGAAAGAAGGTTTTCCCGTGCCGACACTTGACTCTACCGTGGTTAATCCGTTGTTAACCGTGGTTAACTCTACTCTAGCCACCAGTGATCTGAGAACCACTTTATGACATTTAGAACATTATGCGACCTCCCACATAAATGGTATCTACTTTTGCTACCCACTGCATACAATACTCATGATCCCTCTATAATATTCGGCAATACCCTTGATATATTAAGGTGATACCATGATGATATCCGCGGATATCACTTCATGAAGTTGCTACATATTTATATCATGATGAGCATTCTCGCTACATTTCAAAAAAAAATTCATTTTCGTTCTTTGTAGGTTTAGTAGCCCCATTTTTTGGTAGAAATCCAGCTAATTTTAGCCAGTTTTGAAATCATTGGTACCAACCAGGTGTATACTAGTGCGGGTGTATATCGGTACTGTAGTAAAGTTATCCGTAAGGTCGTGTAAAAAATTCCACAAGAAGAAAGACAAGGAAGAACTGGATTTTTATAGCTTGAGAAGCGACAAAAATGCCAGTTTTGGCTTTTTTAACTCCTAAACGTCCCAGTGTCCAGAAACTGAATCACGAACAAATTCAAAGCCTTGCAACTTTCTCATACAATTTTGGATGACTTTCATCCAAGTCACCTTTGTAAGACTAATAAATTCTATACCAATTACAATATTTCTCTTGTGATGAGGAGTTGTTGATAATATTGGAGAGGCTTTCAACTGCAAGTATGTTAGATTTTTTGGGTAGATTTTATGCTTGCAATGGTTCTTTCATGTACACCTCATGTACATTTGAGCCAGGCTAATATCTATCTTTGAAGCTAGCATCCACTAGTGTTTAAACGATCGATACATTTAGGGGTTCATTTCGACCAATGACAATGCTATGCATTGTCAAAGAGGTTCGAACCCTTGAACCTCCCCAATGATAAAGAAGCTCCCTCATGCCTCACACGAGTTCCCAAGGGAGAATCTCCACGCATCTTCACACGAAGCACATGCTAATCCACACCAAGTATACTGGTGCTTCATGTTAAAGATGGACATTGAAATTTATTTATATAACGAAAACTTTGGTCAAAAGACAAGTTACCTGGCTTCAATTTTTCGAATAACTCTAGTGTATACCAATCCTATTTTTTCCCTTTTTTAATCAAAGAGTATTAAGAGCATATACCCAAATAAGTGTTAAGTGTCATGCGATCCCTTAGATACCGAGGCCTCTCCAATTGATATCTGTCCAACTTATAGGGGATAGCTACTTGTTTCCGCAACAATACAACTTGCTAAAATATGCTTCCAACCAATTACAGGTCATATAACTTACAAAAGCAAAAAAGTAAGCTATTATTATTATAACAACTTGTTAATCCTAAAAGAAAATATAGGGGAAGGGGTATTGTTGGCCCATCCAAATTCATCCTTCATATCATAATATAGCAATGCAATGTAGCACCCTTTTGAAAATTGAATCAAAAGAAAAATCTTCACTTAGATCTACTTTTCTAAGTAATGAAGGAATGCCATTTGTATTTCATGAATTTGAGGACTACCATGTCATTGCCACTTAAACTTGGTTTCTAATTGTAATTAGATTGTGATCCCATTGCAAAAGTGTGTTGTCTCCCATTGCTCTATTATTCTATATTATTTATCGGGGCAAAGAGACTTTAGAGGCCAACAAGAGCATAATTCATCCAAAAAATAGAAGACCGGTGGTATTTTGAGGGGCCGCAAGATATATTCTAAGAGCATGGGCAGAAGCACCCCTTCTAACACGATATACACTACTTTTGGATGATAAAGGTATGTTTAGAGTGTTGGTCTTGATTTTAACTTGATCATCAAAGATTTGCGCTTTGGAGAGCTTGATTTTAGTACATCAAATGGTTTGTCATAATCTTTTACAAGACCATGCTATCACTTCATAAAGCTAAATGTTAAGAAATTTCTTCTCCTAAATTGATGGCTAGAATCTGGTGCCAAGTGATGGTATATAATTAGTCCATGAAATTTATTTGGGTCATATTTGGTGCTTGTTGTACGGAAAAGGAGAGCTTCTCACACTACACTTTGGCAGGTGAGTTAGTCGTGTGGTGAGTTAGTCGTGTGGTAGTCATTGTTGGCTATGCTCTAAACTGGTGACACAAAATAATATCCAAGAACCACATTTTGGATTAAAAAATACTTATCGTCTACATTTTATTGTTATTTTCATCCAAAATTGATGCTTTCATCCAAATTTTTATTAAAATTTGAAGATATTTGGGCAATCTAATATTGAGTTTCTAGTTGTTTTGTAGTCAATTTTTTTGTTGTTGTTGAAGTCTAGTACTATAAAGCTCAAAAAAAGATTGGTGTATACCTATAGCATTCACTATAGTGAAATGTCTAGGTTGGAAAAAAAAAATCCAAATAATCAATTTTTTTGGAAAACTTCTTTTCAACAAATGTTAAATTTTGTAAGTATATTTCAAGATTCCTTTTTCACCAAACAAAATAGATTTTTTTTTGAAAAAATAACTTCATGGTTTCTCTAACTTTGAAATTAATTTTTGTTGATTCGGAAGACCGACTTCACTATCTTGGTTGTAACTTATATTTAGGGTTATCACACACTAAACACTAGTAGAAAGGGTAGTCTTTGAGTACAATAAATAGATATCCTTAATTTTTTAATCCATTAACCGTTAAGGTTAAGGAATAATTTATTTAATTAAATTCTACATTTTATAGTTAAAAAAAAATCTTATTTTTCCAAATAAAAGTTAAGATAAAAAATTTGCCATAAAATTATTTTTTATGCATACAAAAAATTTAAAGGAAATTCCAAAATGGAATTAAAAAAAAAAGTTAAAAGGATCAATCATTGGTTTAACCCCTAACCGCCCAACCATGCATATTTTGCATGATGTACAGATTTGAACTCCGGTTTCTCATCCATCATGCACTTTTTGCAGCGTGGATTTTTTTATTGAAACTTTTATAGGAAGTTAGCTTTGTGCATGTGTGATCCGATTAGAAAGGGAATGATTTGTGAAATTTTTATGCCTCATTTCATGTTGTAGTGTTCCACCCAAAATTTCAAAGATTTTAGTCTAAAAGTGCTATTGAAAAAGTCAAGTACTAAAATTAAGAAACCAAAAAATCTCCAAAAATCACTACAATTAGAGTATTACATTTCCACCCATCCCAAAAAAATTCATTATTAGATTGTCAATATCTTATTTGTAATCATATTACAAAAGAGCTCTAAATTTTAAGTTGGTAAATTTATACACAAATGTTGGTGATAGCAATTGCAAATCTATTAGTATAGATAGAATCTAGAATGCATAATGCACAACTTTTTTTCATTCATCAAGTTGAAAATATCCCTTTTAGTTGCATTTTATAATGCATTTTTGAAAAACGGCCAAATTTGAAAAGGGTGAGAACGTTTAGGGGTTAACTCCTAAACGTCAGAGCGTCCAGAAAGTGAACGACTGACAGATTCAAACCCTTTTCAAGTTCTCATCAATGTTTGGATGAAGTCATCTAAATTTTTAGAATGTTGTTATGAATGTTTGGGAGTCGTTTTAGTGCACGGGTCTAGTTTGGACACTTTTTGGTTTTTGGTTCAAATGGGTCACTTTTTGGGCTACTTTTTGACATTGCAAGGCCATTTTAGGGCACATTAAATTTTTCATGAGGCTTTTTTGGTACCAATGTGTTTATATGATGATTTTGAACTACTTTATAGTTCAAAGTTTTTTCATTTGAGTAATTTTGAAAAACAATTCACCTCTTACCGTGTTGCTAGGAAATTTCATCATCCTTTTTTAGCACTAAAACACTATGATCTTGCAATCTATATGGCCAAATGACCCCCAAATTGATCCACATGATTTACAACATGTATGTTAAAAGATTGTATAGTTGAGATTTCTATACCTCACTCACATTTAGATCTATAACACATCAAAAGCAATGATGATTTTAAGCCCAAAAAAGCTAGGGACCCTTAGGGTTAAGAGTATCTTGTTTCAAAGTCATTCTTACTGAAAAAATATTAATTTTTTGTTTGTAATCAAATTTAGAAGGAATTTCACTTTTAACTTTCAAAATTTATAATTAAATATTGGTGATAGTATTGGTGAATCGAAATGCACGGATGGAATCTGAAATTCAAAAATCTACAACTTTCAATTGTAGGTCAATTCCAAAATATTCTTCTAAATAGCACTTTATCTCAAATCGTCAATTCCAAGGACACCCTGATATGTTTAGGGGTTAAAGTGCTCTCGTGCATAGATTTTAAAATTTGAAAACTTTAAAGTAAAATGCTTCACTTACATTGAATTAAAGTAAAAGAGGAAAATGATTCCAAACAAAGTAATTATAAAAGTAAAAAAAAAAAACATTGTTACTTGGAATATAGTACATAGTAATTTCAAGTATAAATTAGTAAAAATTAGTAAGTTCTATACATAGATCAGTAAAAATAGTTCATCATATGCATAGAATAGTAAAAATAATATACTTTAATATATCTGAATGAATATGATCTTAATTTATTCTACACAAAATAAAATTTATTATTATAAAAATAACATCATAGAATTAATACCCTCTCTAATTTTGTAATTTGAAGAAGAGGTTGGGTTTGCAACAAAAGTCTTTAACTTGAGTTATAACTTCAAATTAATTAGGTCTTTTCTTTAAAAAAGTAATAATTTCGACCATCAAAACTAATGCAATAAATTTGAAATTATGAAGGAGTTTAGAAAGTTACAAATAATAAAGTACACCTATAACATACAATATATGTTGGAGGGATTTTTTATTTCAAATAAAAGGCATCTAATGAATCCCAAAATGAATGCGAAAAATCGAGTCTAGGAAGTGACCAACTTTGAAACCCATAATTTATTTCCAAATCACAGTTTCAAGTCAAGCTTTTTTAGAGTTTTGAAATATGTTGCACCTACAACTTTTGTGAAACTAGATCTTATGCACTTATAATCTTCTAACAAAAACAATCCACACATAGACTCAATTTTACTCGCTATTGTACCTTACTAGAGCCCTTCTAAAAACTTCAAATAGTGTTTGTGCAAATTGTTTTTACTTAATATAAAATTACCTTAATTCCTAAAAGAGCCAGCATCTAAAGGGTGGATGATGAACATTTTTGAGAGCTCATTGTTGGAGTTGTATGAAGTTCATTCCAGTGAATGTAGCTTTTGTCTACTTTTCAAGTGTGTGACTGGCTTGGTCACTTGATGCACTATGATTTTTGAAAATCAATTCACATCAAGATCAAATTAAAAGAAAAAAATTGCAAAAATAAACATTTTTTTGGTCCAAAATCTTATCAACCTAAACTTTATTTTGCTTCTACATTCTACCCCCTTCCCCTAGGCTCTTTTAGGGATGAAATTATTTGGATGATCTTAGTACTTGTATATCTACTTTTAATATGTGAGGTTCAATTCCTACTAACACGAGTACTAACAATATGTAATCCAGGTGGACACTAACTCTTGCCCATAGACAAGAAGAGGTTTATTGTTATTATTGTTATTATTATTATTATTATTATTATTATTTTAGAAATACAATTGACGGTGGTCCCTCCAAACTATGATTGTGGTATAACACCAAGGTAGGAGCACCTAATTTCGATAATATTTAGACCATGCAATCATTTTATAACAAAAATCTAGGCACATCGTAGAGCCCTTATCGTATGTTGACTAAAATGATAAGCTATCTTTGATTTACCTAAATTTACATTTTAAAATGATTATCGTACCTTGATTTTGTTGGAATTGAGTCACATTGTCGGAATTGGATGCTTCTACTTTAGTATTCGCCTACAAGATGCCAAAAAATAAAACAAACCTTACATACCTTCTAAACAAGCATAGCATAATAGACCAGTGCAATGGAGCATCCTTTTGAAAATTGGATCAAATCGCAAAACTATCTATGGTGAGTTGGAAAGAAATTTGAAGCAAGGTTTTACAAGGTTGTGGGGGTATGGAACTCATGACCTCCTCTATGTTGGCGGAGAGTTCTCACAAAGTTTCTCCAAGCCTAAGGGACTATTCATGAACAATATTTGTCAAAATCTGTTATTATTAGGTCACAGACTCACCTTACAAATTAGAAACGTAAGCTTTGTTTTTTAAACAACTCTATTACCACATAAACTAAGTTTCTTATTTGCAATTAGATTGTGGTCCCATTGCAAAGGGATTTCTTTAGAACCCCGGTGATCTTGAATGAATGGGGACAAAAGTACCCCCTATTTTTGTCCAATTTAGGGCCCACCTTAAAAAACAACCCCCTCCTCCAATGGATTTAATTTCCTAGTAGATCCCTAGGGTTAATTCTAGCCTCCGGCCCCAAATTACAAAAAAAAAAATTGCCAAAAAAGCACCAAAGGTGCCCAAAATGAAAATTCCGGAAAAAAGGAGGGGTGGATGAATTGTGCCCGCATTCTGAAAGACCATCGGAAAATTTAGAGACGGGGATTGCAAAAGGGGGTTGGCTCCCATTGCTTTATCAACTATGAAGAAGCTTTAGGTTTTTAAAAGTGAAGGAAAAGAGAAGAAAAAAATTGTCTCCATTCTTGGAGCACAAGTCTGGACCAGCTAGGCTCTAGACGGGAATGAGAATCACGCGCCTATGAAGCACTTAACCCTTTAGCGCGCCGGCGTCCAGATTCTCGACGCCGGATGAATTTCAGCAGCTCGATTTTTGTAGGTACTGGATGTTTTTCATCCTTTTTATTTTTTTCCATTCTTGTGCTAGTTGAATACCATTTGTACGGTATGGATCTTCCAAATAAGATAATGTGAATTTTTGAATATTTACAAAAGTGATTAATGTCAAGTTTCAATCTTAGTTCAAAAAGAAAGACCTTAAATATGATTTTCCATAGTAAGTAGAATCAAATAATGGAAACCATACCATCTCGTAGTGCATGTCATTCTAATTTCATTACAATATTTTTGAATATTTTTGTGTTAATTTTGGATTTTTAATTGAATTTCAAGAGAAAACCTTGCAAAATTACTTTAAAAATATTAATAATAAATATGATGAATCCAACCGTACGGATGTTATCTACACATTGACATTTACAACTTTGTTTTGTACATCAACTCCATTGTCGTTTTTCATCGACCATTTTATAACAAATCTTTGAAAACAGTGTTGAATCGGGACGTTAAAGGGTTAATACACGGAATTGAGCCTCTCCAATATAAACATTCCTCGTGAATCACTCAGAGCAAGGATTTTCCTGGAATTCTTCATTTTTGAGCAAGTGGCACCAGTGAAATAAATATCTGTTCTTTCAGTTTCTGCCTATAACTTATTTCATATCTCTAAAACCAATTTCGGTTTCTGCCAGTGAAGATGTTTTGTGCCAATTTTAGCCAAAAGACTAAAAATAAAATTTGAAGCTAGTTTTTCCTCATACCTGTAGGAATTAACCACTATTTTTTACCCAAATGGCTTCTCCCAATTAGCCAATACAGAGTAATTTGCTACAAATACATTAAGGAATGTGGAATGTAGAATATTTCGCTAAAATTGGCTACGAAATCTTCACATTTATGACAATTTTCCTTAAAGAGGCTGAAATTCCTCACCTTGCACGCCGAGCCAAACGTCGACGCCAATCTGTTCCCAATTCGCAAGCAACTTGTCAACCGACATGAACAAATTCCTCCCCACCTCATGAACAACATCACACAATGTGCACGTACAGTACATTGATCCATTCACTAAAATGCAAGCTAGCATCGACTCAGTGATCCATTTCGCTTGCTGAATCCGAGTACAGACACTTACAGTAGACACATCAGAGCTTGGTCCGATCCGCTTTGGTTTGAGCACAATTTAAGTTCTAGCTCGACTGATCCATTTCGCTTGCTAGCTGAATCCGTGAACAGAAACTTGCAGTAGACTAGCTTGATTAGAGCTTGGTCCGCTTTGGTTTGAGCGCAATTTAAGTTCTAGTTCGACTGATCCATTTCGCTTGCTAGCTGAATCCGTGAACAGAAACATACAGTTAGTATAGTAGACACATCAGAGCTTGGTCCTCTTTGGTTTGAGCACAATTTAAGTTCTAGCTCGACTGATCCATTTCGCTTGCTAGCTGAATCCGTGAACAGAAACATACAGTTAGTATAGTAGACACATCAGAGCTTGGTCCTCTTTGGTTTGAGCACAATTTAAGTTCTAGCTCGACTGATCCATTTCGCTTGCTAGCTGAATCCGTGAACAGAAACATACAGTTAGTATAGTAGACACATCAGAGCTTGGTCCTCTTTGGTTTGAGCACAATTTAAGTTCTAGCTCGACTGATCCATTTCGCTTGCTAGCTGAATCCGTGAACAGAAACTTACCGTTAGTAGACACATCAGAGCTTGGTCCGCTTTGGTTTGAGCACAATTCAAGTTCTAGCTCGGCTGATCCATTTCGCTTGCTAGCTGAAGCCGTGAACAGAAACTTGCAGTAGACTTGATCAGAGCTTGGTCCTCTTCGGTTTGAGTGCAGTTTGTTCGAGCTCGGCATGGCGACTGCAAGCTGTGCAAGGCCATTACTGTTACAGTCCAAAGCGTTGCCGGATGTAGTTATTGCCGACACCGCCATTCCCGAGAGCTAGAAGTGGCCGCCGCACGAGCTCGACCACGTCGATCACGACGCATTTTCACACGAGGAGATTCCCGTGATCGATTTGAACGGTGATCATGTGCACCGCAGCAGCCGGGAGGCCTGTGCAACCTGGTGTTTCTTCCAAGTGGTGAACCACGGCGTGAGCCCTGCGCTTCTGGATCGCGTGCAGACCATGTGTAAGGAGTTTTTCGAGCTTCCGTTGGAAACCAAAGAGAAGATCGATTGCAAACTGGACGGCGACCGCGTGCTGGGGTACGGGTTCCCCAACTCCAACAAACTCAAAACCAACCGCAGGTACGTCACTGATCCATCACACCAGGAGCTTAAAGTGGATTTCCTGTGTGTTTCCGTGTGTATTCCTTGTGTAATGAAACACAGGGAATTTGTAAAGAGTCCACAAGAGAGAACTAAGACACACAGGGAATATTGAGACACACAAGGAAAATTGAGACCTCGATTGAGAAATACATAGGGAAAAACTGAGTGTTCCTTGTGTCTCAGTTTTCCCTGTGTGTCTCAATTTTCCCCTCTGCGATTGTGCGACTCTTTTACAAATTCCCTATGTATATAGGGAAAACGTCACAAGGAATCCACTTTAAACTTCCTATGCATACTCTAGAATCTTTAGAATCACAATACCTCCTCATTCGTCACAAGGGTCAGAATGCTCGTGCTTGCACAGGGAGAATTAAAGACATAGATTTCATATGGGAAGTGGGACAAAATTCCCACAATTGTAACTTTCTTGGGATGATTGTAGTGTATTTTTGATCTAGGAAAGTTACAATTGTGTCCCTGTTTCTCATATGGGAATCTTGTATTTATTTCCCTGCGTTGATAGAAGAAGAACTCCAATCCTCTTTCAAAGCGGCGTGAACAAAGTGACTGTTCGGAACCATAATCAATTAACCAAGTAATCAAGTGGTTGGGATCAAGTACTAAAGTAATCGTGGATGGTTTCTTTCTCTCATTTAGTGGTGGCCAAGTCATGAACTCAGTGGTTGGTTGTGAGTGGGTGTTTGTCTCTAGTAGGTGGTCTAGACTTAATTCCCTTGGGTTCGGTTGAGCGGCTATTAGATACTGTATGTTGTTGTTAAGTGAGTAACACATGGGTCTTATATGGTTTCCCTGTGTGATTCCCTATGAGTGCCACTTTCCCTTCTGAGCTTTAGAACTCGACACACGTTAAAACTTTCCTTCTACAAGTAGGTGACTAAGCTGAAGCAAGTGATTTTGTACACATGTCAAAACTCGAAATCATAGGGAAAAGTGGCACTCACGGGAGAATCGACACAGGGGAACGATATGAGCTCCCTGTGTAATTGCGCATGCCAAGAAAGTTTTAACAACCAATTGGCCTCGTCCCCAAATTCGTGACTAGTGCTAAGATATGCTATTGATACTGTTATGTTGTGCTATGCAGGTTGTGGAGTGAGGGTCTGTTCATGGATATGCCGCACGTGGCGGGATTCGCGAGGACGCTGTGGCCGGAGGATGAGCACGCGCGGGGCGAGTTCTGTGAGACGATGGAGGAGTATTTTGGAGCGATGAGAGAGCTGGGAGTGCGGTTGGTTCGGATGATTGTGGCGAGTTTGGGCGTCACGGCGGATGTGGAGAGGTTGGTGCCCAAGGAGCCGGCGCTGGCACGGCTGAACCATTACCCTCCCTGCCCAGACCCGGCGCGGTCCACGGGCTTGGTGCCGCACCATGACGCCAATCTCATCACCATTTTGCACCAGGGCGGCATTGGCGGCTTGCAGGTGTTGAAAGATGGGCGCTGGGTTGCAGTTTGGCCTCACCCGAATGCGTTTGCCGTCAATGTCGGAAATATGCTCCAGGTAACTTAATAAGAATTCTCCTTGCACTCACACAGGGAGAAAAAAAAAGACATTCTCACATGGGATTTCATATGGGAAGTGGGACAAAATTTCTACAATTGCAGCTTTCTGGGGATGATTGTAGTGTATTTTTGATCTGGGAAAGTTACAATTGTGGGAAATTTGTCCGCGTTTAATTCCCATATGGGAATCTTGTATTTATCTCCCTCTGTCACTCTCCATCTCCTAATTAGGGGTGTCACACCTCTTCCAAAATGTTTGATTCTTTGAAAATTGAGAACCTTGGAAGAGAATCGTGGAGCCAATCCTGGCCATTCTCCATGAAGAAGCCTTGACTCTCGAGGTCGTGTGAAGAATGAGAATGGCCACGGCTTCTTAATCTTCACGCCCCTTCTTCATCTCTGAAGGAGGAGAATGAAGCTTTTCAATCTTCAGAGAATTAGTTCTCCACACTTTGAACTTTGCAATTCACGTACGTCAATTCCATAAAAGTGAATCAAAGTTATTGCATTTAAGGTAGTTAATTTCCCCATTCCCGTGGCTTCCCCATTCCTTTGGGAAGGCTAAAACTAGACTCTAAAGTTGTGTAAATGTATAACGATTCAAGAGTCACAAAGCCATGAGAGCTTTGAGACAGGCATATATAAGATCCACAAACTGTATTGATTTAACCCTCAAACGACAATGCCAGCCCCACGGGCTTGGTTTTATTTTTGAAGAATCTTGCTCATAACTTCTACTCCATTGCATCAAATGGGGTTTTCAAAATGCCAAACTAAGTATTTTAGAGAGATCTATACTTCTTTCTAAAGAATAGAGCCAAAGCAAATTTAAAATAGAATCACGCTTAAAATGGAATTTAAAAGAGATTTTGGGTGCGGTATGAGGCAAGCGTTTGTCGTTTAACCCCTAACCGCCCAACCATGCATATTTTGCTTGATGTACAGATTTCATCCGCAGTTTCTCATCCGTCATACACTTTTTGTGGTGTGATTTTTTTACTGAATTTTTTATGGGAAGTTAGCTTCATGTATGTGTGATTCGATCGAAAAGGAAACAATTTTTGAAAAATTTATGCCTCATTTCGTGTTGCAGTGTTTCACCCAAAATTTTGAAGATTTTAGTCTAAAAGTGTTCTTGAAAAAATAAACTCATAAAATCAAGCATCCAAAAAATCTCCAAAAATCACTACACCTAGAGTACTATATTATAAGCCATTACAACAAATTTCATCCCTATACTGTCAATATCTTATTCATAATTGAATTTCAAAATAATTTTTTATTTAATGTTTCAAAATTTATAGAAAAATATCAGTGATAGCAATCAAAGATCTAACCGTATAGATTGAATCTAAATTTCAAAATCTATAACTTTTATTCATACATCAAGTTTCAAATATTCATGGTAGTTGCATTTTATAATGCATCTTTGCAAAACTGCCCAAATTGGACATAGGTGAGGACGTTTAGGGGTTAAGGGTTAAAGTGATCTAAAGTGTAAGGAATTGAAAGGGAATGTTGAGTGGGTGCGTGGGTGCAGGTGATAAGCAACGAGCTGTGCAGCAGCGCATTGCACAGAGCGAATGTGAACAGCAAGGAAGACAGGTATTCCCTGGCGTACTTTGTGCAAGCGCCGGACTGGGAGCTCATCACGCCTCTGCCGGAACTGGTGGACCAAGCGCACCCTGCCAAGTACCGCCCCTTCACATGGTGTCAGTATTTGGCCAGCCAAGTGGAACACCACGCCAACGGCCTCGACCATTTCCTCTTACCCTGCTGAGGCCAGCCAGGCTTCCCGGGCCTGTGAAAGTCGCTAGAAGATAAGAATTCAAGAACCACCGATGGTTCACTAGTGTCTGCAAGAATTGAAATTGAACTTTGGGGTTCACCCATTTTTTATTTTTTATTTTTGAAACGAATGGATGTTTTATTTCCATTACGCAACAATAGATTACAAACATCACATTGAGAACGAAGAGAGCACATTTTCCAGCACTCCCCTGCGGGTGATTTTTTTGGAGTTTTCTTTCAACAATATCTGGACTAGACCCAATGCTCCTAATCATTTCCTACTAAGAGCGACGCCCCCACCAAGAAACAAGAGGTCCGGGAGCCATCCCCGTCATGCTGGGGGTTCCTATCAAGCTTGAAAGTATTAGCCCTCACGATGTGCATCCGACCGGAATCGAACCGCCGCCCTCTTTGGTGCTAATAAGCACACCTAAGGGGAGCCCACCTCCTAACTATCATCTAGGTAGTTTAAGGTCATTCCGGATTGGGGTTCACCCATTTCAATACAGAAGGTTCTTTAACAATTAACTCCTAAACGTACCAACCCTTTGAACAAAAGTAGATGTTAGCCTCACAAATAGATATTAGTATGGTTCAGATGTACATGAGGTGTACATGAGAGAACCATCGTAAGCATAAAATCTACTCAACAAATTTAGCATACTTGTAGTTGGAGGCCTCTCCAATATTATCAACAACTCCCCATCAGAAGAGATTTATTGTGATTGGTAGAGAATTTAATAGGCTTACAAAGTTGACTTGGATGAAAGTCATCTGAGGTTGTATGAGAAAGTTACAAGGCTTTGAATCTGTTCATGATTCAGTTTCTGGACGTTGGGACGTTTAGGGGTTAATCAGTGAAGTTGTCCCCTTTTTCAACAGTAACACTGTAGATGCTTCAATAGTGTTTTACCGCCCAACCAACCTATAGTTAAAAATGAGAATGTAATTCATTCGGAACATGCTACAGTGATTTGAGAATAGTGGTTGAGATTCTTAGGTCTTGTAGAGAAGGGCTAAAGAACCTTATGTATTGTAGAGGGTTGAGTATAGCTTTGTGGCCAAAAACAATTAGATGAGTCATGCTTACACAACTTGCTAATAAGCCCAAACAAGCGATAGACAAATTGATGTTGACAACACAAGTCAAAATAAAAGTTAAGACCAAAATCTTTGAGGTTTAGGACACTTCCACGGTGTAGTGTTTGGGAGTGTTTCACAATTTTCTCTTTTGACATGTCACCCAAAAGATAGATAGATAGAAACATTGGTCCTTTTTTTGAAGCTAGTATGCATAAAGTGTATGTTCATCTTGACAATGCCCAAAAGGTACCACTAATATGAATTCTCAAATTAAAATGAATCGAAGTTGTTGATGTGAGTCATTATTGAAGAAATGCTTCATTTTCTCTTGTTTGATAGTGCATTGCTTGTAAGTACAAATTAACCCTTTAGCGCGCCGGCGTCCAGATTCTCGACGCCGGATGAATTTCAGCAGCTCGATTTCTGTAGGTACCGGATGTTTTTCATCCATTTTTTTTTTTCATTCTTGTGCTAGTTGAATACCAATTGTACGGTATGGATTTTCCAAATAAGATAATGTGAATTTTTGAATATTTACAAAAGTGATTAATGTCAAGTTTCAATCTTAGTTCAAAAAGAAAGACCTTAAATATGATTTTCCATAGTAAGTAGAATCAAATAATGGAAACCATACCATCTCGTAGTGCATGTCATTCTAATTTCATTACAATATTTTTAATTTTTTTGGTGTTAATTTTGGATTTTTAATTGAATTTCAAGAGAAAACCTTGCAAAATTACTTTAAAAATATTAATAATAAATATGATGAATCCAACCGTACGGATGTTATCTACACATTGACATTTACAACTTTGTTTTGTACATCAACTCCATTTTCGTTTTTCATCGACCATTTTATAACAAATCTTTGAAAACAGTGTTGAATCGGGACGTTAACTAACGCCTTCCATCTCAATTTCTTTCCACTTATGTGATTTTCATCATAATATCCTTCACCTTAATCCAAGGGATTTGTACAAACTTAAATGTGTTGTACAATATATGTTTTGCAACTTTTTGAAATTCTCATCGAAAAAAATTGTGTTATACAGTACAAATAAAAATGGTCTAATATGCCAAATTTAGAAAATATTTATAGATATTTGTCAAATCAACTTGAAAAAAAAGAGCACTTTAATAATTCACAAGGTCCGTAATGACCCTGAACTACTAAGGTGATGGTGAAGAGGTATGCAAACAGAATGGCGTGGTTGGCGGTTCAATTTCTAGTTGTGAAATCATCTCTCTACTTGATTGGAAACCCTTGCCATGGGTTCCGGAAAGTGATTTGTGTGTATCAAAAATAAACCAAAAAAATTTAAAAAAATTTAAAAATTTAAAAAAAAAAAAAAAAAAAAAAACGAGTCACCTAATTACAATTTATGATTTTAGAATTTATTAGTTAACTTTTACATTTATTAGTTTAAAAAATCAAAGATGTGATCATTTAAAACAACATTACTTATTTTTCAATAGTAAAATTCCAACACTAAAATGATGTTGTATGCTTTGTGTTCTTTTTGTCATAAAAATTATTCAAATAATAGCAATTTTAACCCAAAGGTCGTCACTCCTCTCCAGATTTGGAGAATTGCAAATATGCATTATAAAGAGACCGTCTATTTGGAGTGCCTAGTTTTGGAGTGCGAGGGTGCTAAATGCAAGAGTGCAAAGGTGCAGAGGAACAAGTTGAAAAATATAAATTCTAGCTTGGAAAAAAACTAAGAATAATTCAAAAAAAACCTTCACTCCTAGAGCACCAAGAAGCCCAAATTTGGCCATGTTTTTTTTTTTTAGCAATTTTAAGTAGGTCCTATGTGGACTTCTTTTTGTTCATATTTATTTGTTGTTTGACCAACACATGCAGTGTTCTTTGTTGGTTTCAATAATATAAAAAAAATTCTTCTCTGGATTCTATTTTTCACAATATGATCAATTAAATTTATCATTTTAGAAAACTATGTATTCTTGGTCCTTTAGGAATTAAACGAAAGCATTAGGGGCTCTTTACACTTTGGACCAAGAGCCGTGACTAAGGAAAATGGATTTTTCCCTTTGTCACGGCTCTTGGGCACACGTCCATAGTCACACTTCAGAAAATGCAATTTTAATGCCCTTGGGCCCCTCATTAAATGCAAAACAAACTAAGATTGGGAGGAATGACCATGCACCGAAAAGAGGGTGGGTTGATTTTCTTAAAACACGTTATAATTGAAGAATATGTATGTATGTGAAGAGTTCAATTTGTAACTTGCCAAATATAGCCCCTAATTTTAAAAACTTGTTATTTTAGATTTTTATTTTTTTTGGCACCTATATCTCCCAAACTACAACTTTGAATGTAAAAGTTTTGACGGATTTCAGTTTAGAATGGCTACCTTATGCTACCTTGAAATTTTCAAATCATTTCGACACTTAAGATTATTGGGCACAGCATGATTTCAAGAAATAAAGTAATCGAGGCTCGATTATTACATTTGAATATTATTATTTTTTAAATTTAATTCTGTTTTGAAGAAACATTAAACTTGATTTTCATAATTGTTGAAAATTTTGTACATAAAATTTAGTAACAATCCACTTACACTCTAGAATAAGATAATATTATTCATTTGAAATTTTATTTATAATTCTTAAGAACACCCTGCACTCCCGCACTCGGCAACCCAAGAACTGTACTTCATATAACTTAGCTTCCCCCACTTATAAAATGCACCTAAGAAGGATCTTCTGAACTTGATATATGAATAAAAGTTGTACATGGTGGATTTTAGATTCTATCCATACAAATTTTGTATAAAATTTGAAGCTTAAAATTAAAAATTCTTTTGTAATTTGATTATGAATAAGGTATTGACAGCTTGGGGATGAAATTTGTTGTAATGGATTGAAATGTAATACTTTAAGTGTAGTCATTTTTGGAGATTTTTTATTTTTTATTTTTTTTTGAAGCAAATGGCACATTTATTCTACAGCAAAGAGAACATAAGGTAAGGACACCCATTCCCGTGACTGCACCCATTCCCGTCTACATACAGGGCACCTCAATCCGAGAAACTCTGATCTTGGGTGGTTGAAGAAATTTGCTATTGTAAGGAACTTTTCATGGCAGAAGTTGCTTCTCCAAGTCACGGAATCAAGTGCATTCAAACACAATCAAAATGTGCAAATCATTTTTTGGCTTTGACTACCGAGAACGTACACAATTTCTACAATAACATGACTTTGTCGATGCAGTCTAGATTAATATCTAATTGCCTTTCCCTTGATATAATTACCTTACAAACTGCTCATTCAGAAGTATAATAATCTGCTTAAAGTCACGGGAATGGGTGTCCCTACCTTAACAAAGACACCGTAGCACAACCGAGCCAGCACAAGTCTGACTGGCAAACCAATTTAAATTTTTACCAACCTGATTAGCGCCCGAAGGCTACTAATTACCTAATCTGAAACCTACCAATTCTAGGACGTTGAAAGTTCCACACATGACCATTGTTACTATTCGTGATTTTTGGAGATTTTTTGGTTGCTTAACCCCTAAACGTACCAAGGTGTTCTTGGAATTGACAATTTGAGAAAATCATTATAAAGTCCTATTTAGAAGGATATATTTATTTATTTATTTTTGAGTCAAATGGTGAAATTTCATTGCAAAGAGAAAATACACCGCAGCAAAACTAGGCCCAAGCACACCAGGCCGGTAAAGAACACTTTTTGGATTTTGATACCTAATAAACCATGAGTAATCTGAAAACCATCATAACATTCAGTAGCCTTGGTTACTGCTGCCTTTCTCTGACAAATTGATGCGGAATATCCCACATCATTTCATCCCCCGAATGAAATGATGTGGGATATTCCTCATCACATCAGTAGCTACGAGGACATGTGGCATTAAGCAAGAGCAATCAACCATGGTCCACAGGAACTCAAAGCACTTAAAGCACTTCTCAATCACATTCAATAGTGTTCTATAATTATTTATTTGATTCAATAGTCCATTCAAATACAAATCACTGCTCACTCTATAAATTAAGGTGGATGAAACAAAAAGGCACCCCTCTTGAAGACTACTGAATGTTATGATAGAACTACAAGCCGGAGAGGCCTATTTAGAAGGATATTTTAGAATTTATATAGAAATGAAAGTTCTAGATTTTGGATTTTAGATTCCATTCGTACATTTCGATTCCCCAATACTATCACAACAACTTGGTGAAGTCTCCAAAAAATTGAATAACTTTCATCCAAGCATTGATGAGAACATAGGGTGGATTCAAACCTGTTAGTCATTCAAAAACTAAACGTTGTGACGTTTAGGGGTTAAGATCTTAGAAATTTTGAAATGAGGCATAAAATTTCACAAATCGTCCTCTTTCTAATCAGTTCATATATGCATGAAGCTAACTTCCCATAAAATCTACCATAAAAAATTCACTCTACAATAAGATCACAACAGACGAGAAAACAGGAAGTACTCCATACATCATGCGTATACCTGGTTGGGCAGTTAGGGTTAATTTGTAATATAAGTCTTAACCATACACAAGCAATCCATCTCACCATACTGACACAAAAATAAAAGAATTGGAAGAAAATGTTTTGGCCGCCCAAGAACATTGCCTGCAAGCCAATAGCTACCACAAAATGGTTTCAAGGGTCATTACCAATGAGTTTTTCTCCGAAGGGCCAAAGATTCAAGGTTTTAAAATGACAAATCCAATTAATCATATTGTCAAAATACTCGGTATGTAATTAAGATGGGACCAAATTTTACCAAGGAAGAACATTGCATGTGTTAGTAAATATAATAACAATAACAATAATAATAATTTTTAAAAATTACAAAAGGAACTCCACATAGGACCACTCAAAAATATCAAAGAAAACATGAAACCCATTACACAGAAGACGGAAGATTGATTCCAGGTCCGAGGGTAAACACATGACGCATGTGATGGTTTGATTATTGATGGAAAGGATCAACGGCTTCCCAATTCTACCCATGATACTCACATTGGTAATATCCTCTTTACAATGTTGTCAAACCACACTTCGCAAGTGTCATTCAAAAACTGATGATTGTGTATAACTGGAGAGAAGATGCTAAGGACTACTCAAAACTTTTAACTTATCGAAGTACCCAGAACTCAACAAAATAGCTCACTCAGTCTTGGCTCCCTTTGGGTTTTCACTTGAAGAAGGTTTAATGTACTTCTGCACATAGAAGTTGCCGAACAGGAACAGCAACGAGATCATGTAATAGAACAAAATCTGCATCACAACAGTCGGTGCACACAGTCAGTGGCTGAACAAAGTTAACCCCTAAAGGACCAAGGATTCATCGTTTTAAAATGACAAATTTAAATGATCATATTGGGAAATATATAATTCGGCTTGGATCTAATTTTATATCTCCGGAATCAGTGAAGAACGTTGTAAGTTTTGGTCAAAAAACAAACAAATTTGATCAAAATGAAGTCTAAATAAAACCTACTGAAAACTGCTAAAAAAAATGAAGCCCCCTGGAGGCCTTATGGTCCTTTAGGGGTTAAATATCAAAAACTTAGTAGGGTCTAAAAATAGATATCCAAAGGTCCAGATGCACAACAAGGCATTGAGCACATTAAACGAAGACTTTTTATGTTCAGACACCCTTGGAGAAATTGAATATTTCAAAAATAGAGTCAACAAACCTTGATCAACCATTGTGGGTAAGGTGCATTGGTTTTAATATCATAGTAAGCTTGAATCAAGTTGAGAAGGAACTGGAACATTTGGAACTGAGTCAAATATCTGCAACATAATCATACAACGATTAGAAAAAACCGTCACAATTAGAGTTTAAGCTCAAAATTTGTTAAAAGGCCAGGAAAAAAAGAAATTCCTTACCTGCCCCAGAACAGGTACTTGGCACGCAACTTTGGGTTACTTCGCAGACAAGCAGCCAAGAAGTAATAGGCATACATGAAAACATGCACTCCGGAGTTGAGAGCCGCAGAGAAGTACGCTGCACACCCCACAGAACATGGATGGTTAACCCCTAAAGAATCAATAATCGATTTGATTCACAATTTTATAAAGTAGCAAATTCAGATGAGGCAAATTTTAATATCAGTGAAAAGCAATTCATGCGTTGTTCGCAAAATAAAATAAAAAAGGACCAAAAAAAAGTCTACTCAAACAATGGTGTTGCAAGAAAGTCACCTTCACCGCCCGGGGCGTGATGAGCAATAGCCCACCAGATGAGAGAAATCGAAGAATGATGGTACACATGGAGAACAGAGATTTGCCTTGTGCTGCGCTTAATAATCATAATAACCTGTTCATCACCACCACGAGTTCACATCCGTACCGTAACAAAACCATAGCTCACTCATTAATTACAATCGACAAAAAATCAATTACACAGAAAGAATGGAATTGTCCTTACAGTGTCCATAAACTCCACGTACTTGGACATATAGAACAGGTACGTAAGAATCGCCATCTGCATTGCAGTGAAAAAGCCACCTCAGGATTCATAACTCCACAAGACCTAAAAATTCTGGAAAACTGCAACTAAACCTAACTTCTAATAACAGTAGCAATAACTCAGCCACGGAAAAAAGAGCGATCAAAATCAATTCCAATAAAAAAAAACTCATCGTTAACCCTTAAATGACCAAGGATTCATCGCTTTAAATCGAAAAAACCAATCAATCGTACTGTAAAAAAATCAATAATTCAGATTTCATATCCCTAGAATCACTGAAGAACATTGCATGTGTGACAAATAAATTTGAATAAAACGAATTCTATTCAAAACTGCTGTAATATACACGAGGCTTTTGGGTCCTTCAGGGGCTATCAGTGAAGAACATTGCATGTGTGGGAAGGAAAACGAATTCTACATGGGACCTATTCAAAACTATAATATACACGAGGGCTTTTGGGTGCTTTAGGGGTTAAGATCTGCAGTGAAGGAATGAATACCTCTTTGTGCTGGGGACGGTAAGCATTGCCCCACAATGAGTAACTGAAAACACAAACACCAAAAACACGTAAGACTATTTCCACAACAGAAGAGGGATGATGAAAAACAAACAGGGGACGAGTGAGTGAGCAATAGGCAATGCTAACTTACTTATGAGTGATGGCCTGATACGTGATACAGACACACATGTAGAGGCTGAGCGAGAAGCAGAAGAAGTTGTGCACGAGGACCAAGGCTTGCAAGAGCAGAGGCTCCTGGGTGCGGGGCTTGAGATCCTTGGCTTTGATCCAGAGCAGGCCGCCGATGACGATGGAGAGGTAGAGCGTGACGCCGATGACGATGGGCGTGGGGCTGTCGACGAAGAGCAGGCCTTTGGTGGTGGGCGTGCTGGTGAGCTCGGTGTGGAACACATTGCGGATCAGTGCGTGCACGCCTTGCGAGACCACCACGTCGAGCTCGGTGTACGCCCTCTCCACGACCTCCATGGCTGCCTGCCTGCCCCGATGCGATGTGGAAGGAGCAAGACGGCGACCTCGTCGAGGCGAGAGCGAGAGAGAGAGAAGGAGAGTGGGTTTGGAATATGAGTGATGATTCCAGATGGCTGGGCACGCTTTTTGTGTGGTGGATTCAGCGATGGGAGTGGGCGGAGAGTTTATACGGCTGGCAGAGGTGCAGAGTTGACGGGGGACGGAAGGGCGGAATGAAAAAGGCGCAACGAGCGGAGCGAACGGAGCGTCCGTCACGCCGGCACGCGCTGCGAGTGAACAGGAAGCTCGTCTTTTTTTTTGTTGCCACGGATTCCTATGTGGCGCAATACGGAAGGGCGTTCATTGGTTGGGGCGATGAAAGCAAGAACCAGCCAAACTAAGGTAAATATATAAAAGGACTTTTTTACATATATATTTATCTTGGTTGTTAGAAGGACTTAGAGCATGGCCTCAGAGGGTCTCTGACCTCAAGAAGTGGATGAAAAGTTTCAAGGGGCCTTTCAAAATGCTTCTTGACTCTGGATTCTAGCGAGTTAGAAATTGGGCCTTGAAATCACTATTGAGTTGACTATTCGATGATTATTCCTCTCATTCTACTTGTGATTGGTCC
The DNA here is from genome assembly GCA_022496805.1 of Pohlia nutans. Lineage (NCBI taxonomy): Eukaryota > Viridiplantae > Streptophyta > Bryopsida > Bryales > Mniaceae > Pohlia > Pohlia nutans. The sequence continues at coordinate 8,041,518 of CM040102.1, forward strand.
ATTGACTATTTGATGCGCACTTTTGATACGTGAAGGGCGTGCAAGGGTGGGGGAGTGTGAGTGCAAGGGCCCTTCACATGTAGATGAATAATTTGAGAGGGTTAGTCCTAGCGTGCATGGGTGGGAATGCTCTTAGGGCGGGCTTCCATGCAAGGGGGGCAATAGGTGGAAGGCACTAGAATACAAGAATTGAGGTCTCAAGAACCACCGATGCTCCACCCATTTCGGTACAAAGGAAATTTATACTCTAGAATCCTCTTGTTTCCACCCATATCGGTGGAGTTTCTTCCTTTTGAGGACCGGCCACCCACTGCCCCCCCCCCCCTTGCATGGAAGTCGGCCCTTAATTATGAGACCACATAACTTGTAGTGGCTTTGTCTTGTCCTACAGTAGATGGTGCAGCATATTCTACACCCAACAAGATCAAATCAGTAGCTAATTGACACGTTAACCCTTTAGTGCACAGGGTACTGTAGCTCGGAGCACTGGATTTCCGTGGATTTTGCCACTGTGATTGAGATTACCAGAAATAGAATGGATCAAATTAGAAAGTAGCCGTACAATTCTATTCTCAACTGGAGAGCACACATTTTATTAAAAATTGAGAATCATTCAATAGTGGGATTGGAAGATTATAGTATGTATTTGAGTTGTATAATGCACGCTCAATAATGAGATTTTGGAAGGTGTGTGACTTCAAAGTTGAATAGAATTTGGGTTAAATTTTCAAAAATGAAAGTAAAGAAGTTCAGCTATGCCCTATGTCAACACTTCTCCGTTGCAATCTTTCATATCAAGAATATAATTATTGTGAGATTTATAAGTGAAAGTGACTTATCCATATACGGTTTAGGACAAAATTTTATACGTTGCAAATTGACAAGAGTGGGTACATTAGTCAAGATCGGATTACACACACTAATGGAAGATGAAGAAAAGAACACAATCCAAAAAAAAAACAAGATAATAAACTTTCAAACACAAGAAATACTGCATAAAACACGCAATTCGCTATTTATGCACTTGGTCAAGTGCGCTCATTTCATAAACATATTTGACTTTTAAAAAAACCGGTGAAAAAGTTCTCTAAAAACCATCAATGTTGTCTTTTTACAATCACTTAAATTGTAAATAAATAATTATTTTAATTATTTTTTATTCTTATCTTTATCTTTTCTTTTATCGATTCTTTCATCTTTTCTTTTTCAACTTGATTTCTTTCTTGTCTTCTTTCTTGTCTCCCTCTTGTCTTTCTTTTGTCTTTCTTCTTGTCTTCCTTTTTGTCTTCCTTGTCTTTTTTTTCTTCTACTTTTTCTTCAGTTGTGGCCGCTGAACCCGAAACAATGGGAGCAAACCCAAAAATAAAAAAATTTAAAAATAAAAAATAAAAAATCGGGTTGGCTGTAAGGCGTTGCTGAACCCTAAATGGCAGCCGCGAAAAAAAATTAAAAAAAAAAAAAAACTTTTTTTTTCTTCTTTTGGTTGGCCGTGGGGTGCTGCTAAACCCTAAATGGCGGCCGCCTAAACCAAAAAAAAAAAGAAGTTTTTTTTGTTCTTTTTTCCGGGTTGGCTATAAGGTGCTGCTGAACCCTAAATGGCAGCCGCCAAAAAAAAAAATCTTCTTTTGGTTGGCCGTGGGGTGCTGCTAAACCCTAAAATCAGGCCGCCAAAAAAAAAAAAAAAAAAAAAAAGCTCTTTTTTTTTTTTACTTTTTTCAAAATTTACTATTTTTAGGCTCTGGGTGCGCGGCCGCGCACCCAAAGACCCTCCTATCTCCCTCTCATCTTCTTCTCCTCTCCTCACATATATAGAGGAGAGGAGAGGGATGGGAGAGGGATGGGAGAGGGAGTGGGAGAATGATGAGAGAGATCCTCTCCTCTCCCCTATGTATATGAGGAGAGGGGAGAGAGATGGAGAGGAGATGAACGTAGAGAGGGAGATGAAGATGTATAGGGAGATGTAGAGGGAGATGAAGATGTATAGGGAGATGTAGAGGGAGATGAAGATGTAGAGGGAGATTGAAGGGTCTTTGGGTGTGCGGCCGCGCACCTAGAGCCTAAAAATAGTAATTTTTTTGAAAAAAGTCAAAAAAAAAAAACTTTTAAAAAAAAATAAAAATTTGGGCGGCCGCCATTTAAGGTTTAGCAGCACCCCACGGCCAACCAAAAGAAGAAAAAAAAAGTGTTTTTTAAAAAAAAAAAATTTGGTGGCTGCCATTTAGGGTTCAGCAACACCTTACAGCCAACCCGAAATTTTTATTTTTATTTTTATTTATTTTTTGGGTTTGCTCCCATTGTTTCGGGTTCAGCGGCCACAACTGAAGAAAAAGTAGAAGAAAAAAAAGACAAGGAAGACAAAAAGGAAGACAAGAAGAAAGACAAAAGAAAGACAAGAGGGAGACAAGAAAAAAGACAAGAAAGAAATCGAGTTGAAAAAGAAAAGATAAAGATAAGAATAAAAAATAATTAAAATAATTATTTGTTTACAATGTAAGGGATTGAAGAAAGACAATAATCGTTGTTTTTAAAAAAAAAAGTTAGACCAAAAAAATTATGCGCCCGAGAACCAAGTGCATGATTATATGGCCGAGTGCGTAAATAGCGAATTGTGTGTTATAATACATGTGTTGTATTTGTAAGTATTTACTATATTTTCAAGTATTTGCAGTATTTTTGCGTTTTGTTGATAGGTATTTTGATAGTTGTACAATTCTTAATTGAAAATTTCTATTTCTGGAAGGTGTGTAATGTATGTGGGCAAATCTGAACTTCAAAACTGAAGTTCCAATTCTTCACGGATTCTCTGCATTTGCGTTTCGGACGTTGTAGTGACAATAATGTGGTCAATTCGGCACTAAATGGTTAAGTCCTAACATAATGCATGAAGGAAAGGTAGAGAGCATGAAGGAAAGGTAGAGAGCATGAAGGAAAGGGAGAGAGCATGAAGAGTGTTGAATGTTATGCATATACAAGATCAAGGGCACAAATAAGGGCCTTTTCTACATGGCTTAGGTTAATAACTAGTCCGTCATTTTTTATTTTGAAATTATAGATGTTCATCAAGATTCTCTTTTTTCATCATACTAATATATCTTTTATGAATAGTCACTTTGCTAAAAGAAATTGACTTTCATGTGTTGTACTAGATATTAGAGTTATCCGCAAAGTCACTCAAAATAGGAGTGAGATGACCAAAAAAAAAGTATCTCACGCACTAAATAAAAAAAGAGGTGTAGAGTTTTGAAGCTCCAAATTTGGTGCTCTAAAAATTTTGAAACCCAATTTTGAAGTGTGCCCCTCGTTTGGCGTTGACCGAGGTGTTGACGCACAGACCGACTTTGTAAATGCTAGTGTTTGTACTTGTCAAAGTTTTTTTTGAGGATACATGCGTCGGTAATGAACACCTTTTGTTTATGAAACTTTATGTTTGTAAAAACCTCCTAGGGCAAGGTCACTTGATGTATTTTTAAGCGATTTGCCAACCTCGCACAACTATGCCCATCGCCACGTGTACCTTTCTTACTGGCTAATAGATTTTGACTCGTGTGTTGGCCCTCCACTCACATGTGCTTTGTTGCCAAAGTATTTTGGGGGTCTAATTTACGTTTCTCTAATTTTTAAGCAAGTTGACCTTGGAAAGGTTGATTAGCTTGCGGAAAACTCTATTAACTTTCAAAAGAATGAGTGCTCGTTTCCCTTTGCGGCTTTGATTCTTTCGTATTCTATTTGTTGCCACCATACATAGAAGGAATCTTATGTGGTATAATACAGAAGTGCATTCATTGGTTGAAGCAGTGAAAGCAAGAACCGTGATATTATATATTTGTGTTAGTTGTTGAAAAGACATAGGTACAAAGACAAAAAGGTATTTTTTCTCTTTATACCATTGGTTAACTCTTGAAATTGATGCATGGATAAAAAGTTTTACATTATGAAGTTTAGATTCTATCCATATAGTTAGATCTGCGATTGCTATCACCAATATTTTTCTATAACATTTGAAATTTGAAATTCAAAATTCTTTTGTAAATTGCTTACAAATAAGGTATGGACAATCTGAGGATGAAATTTGTTCTGGTGGATTGAAATGTAGTACTCTAAGTGTAGTGATTTTGAGAGATTTTTTTGATGCTTGATTTTATGAATTTAATATTTCAAGAGCACTTTTGCATTGAAATCTTCAAAAAAATTGGTGGAACAATGTGGCATTAAAGGAGGCATAAAATTTTCACAAACCATTTCCCTTTTCTAATCAGATCACACATACATGCATGCATGCAAATATATTCTCATAAAAGTTTTAGTAAAATATCCACACTGCAAAAAGTGCATGACGGTTGAGAAAATGAAGTTCAAATTTGTACATCATGCAAAATATGCATAGTTGGGAAGTTAAGGGTTAATAGTTGGTTCACTAATAAATCAAACAATTGCTATTTTTGGATTTTAAAAAGAAATGGCACTATAAACGTTCATCAAGATTCTCCTTTTCATTATAATAAAAAAATTTGAAAGATTAAAATGTAGAACAAGTGGCATATGGAGGAATGTCATTTGAAAGAAAAAGCCAAGATCCAATTTTAAGTGCCACCTTTGAGAAATTACCGAAATCCTATGATGCAAAATAAACTATTGATAGGTAAAACTTTTATATGCTATGTTGTTTTCTTCATTTTTAGTAATTACAACTCCTATGATAATGACCTTGACCTTTAACTACCTAACCAGCTATCTTTTGACCAATGTATATAATCAACATTGTTTTCTCATTTGTCATGCACTTTTTGCAAGTAAGAAAAATGCTACAAAATCATATGGCAAGATAGCTTCAAGCAGATGTGATCCGATTAAAAATAGGGTATCTTGTGAAAATTTTATGCTTCATTTCATGCTGTTGTTTTCCACCAAATTTTGGTAAGATCTTTTGAAAAAATCGACCATAAAATTTAAAATTAAACAATCGTAAAATCAACCACAAAAAAAATCATAAAATCATAAAATGAATCATAAAATTAAGCAATCATGAAATCAATCGTAAAATCATAAAATCCTAAAATCAAGCAATCAAGCAATCACAAAATTAATTATAAAGTTAAGCAACCAGAATTGACTACACTTAGAATATTACTTTTCAACACATCACTTCAATTTTCATTCACAAATTGTAAATATTGTATTCATATCAAATTACAAAAGGATTTTGAATTTTACATTTTAAATTAAATTTTTAAATGTTGGCAATTGCAATCATAGATCTAACCATATGTATAGACTCCAAAACTCATAATGTACAACATTTATTCATACATCAAGTTCAAAACATCAGTCTTAGTTGCATTTTAGAATGCATCTGTGCAATTCTCCAAATCTAGAGAGGGCTATATTCTTTTGTCCCATATTAAGTTTCCTCAACCCTCAAAATAGAAGCATTGAGTGGTCTAGTAGTGTGGACTCTAAGCAAAATGTTGTAGACCCTCAACCAATAGGAAGAGTAGTTTGAGCAAAGAGGAAGCTTAACCCCATAAAGCACCAAGAGTCCATATTTTGGACGATATGCAGAAACAACCATAGTTTTCTCATTCGTCATGCACTTTTTGCATAGTGGATTTTTAACTATATATTTTATGAGAAGTTATCTTCATGCATGTGTGATCGATTAGAAAGGGGATGATTTGTGAAATTTTTATACCTCATTTCATGCCCTAAAATTCCCCACCCCTAAAAGTCCTCACCCCTAAAAGTCCTCACCCCTAAATGTTCTCACACCATCATCTTTACATAAGATTGACTAGCATGCATTGTCACTGCCTTGGCTCTACAATACATGGTGTGGAATATTCCACACCCAACAATACTTCATCAGTAGTTAAGTGAACAGATGAAGACTCAAGATGATGAGCAAAGTGCACGAAAGAAATGCAGTGGGCATGAAGGCTGCTGAATGTTATGTATCTGGAAAAGAGTACTGGTAACTTTTCGCTCAAGAGTTTCTTTCCACACATTGGATTTGATCTCTCCGTCAACACTTGGCTTCAGTCAGTTGCAGAGAAATGTTTGTAGCCAGAAATGCACTGGAGTATTGATTGTAGAGAAATGCACGGTCAGGTCGGGTCTATGAATTAGGTCTCAGTGTGCGTGGATTCATCAACGAGGTTCAAATGTCATGAAACATTCTACCATTCACCTGAGGTTCTTTAGTAGTTAGTGGAGTTCACCTTTTTCAACAATAGTTGTGTAGACGCTTCAACATTGTCTCACCACCCAATTCTTTAGGTGAAAATGATGTGAAATTGTGGACTTGTCATGATTTGGAAATATTGACCAGATTTTGAGAAGAGTTAAAGAACCTTATGCATGATTTGATTAGTCATTCATCTTTACAATTGAGCCTATTCTTTTGTGTAGCTCTCAACATTTTGATAACTAACAAGCTACTTGATGTACTGTGCACTTTTGGCAAAAAAAACATCCCTGAATAAACGTAGCTTTGAAGAGTTCAGTGAGTGGCATCAGTTACATTTGGGCCTTGCTGAGCATGGCATTCAACCCACATATCCTGTACAAACCCAGTTAAAATATCAGCCCTGTGTTGCACGGATTCAATGACTTTGGAAGTGTCGCACCAGTCTTTTCATAACATAAGGTAGGAGTACCATAACCTCCATCCCTCCACTAGTAGAAAAGGTGACATAGCAAGGGAGTTGTCCAGGCATGTGGTGCCCAATTCCATGCATGCACAATGATTTTGCCTAGGCATCTCCATGTAAAGCTCCACCTTTTTCACTAGTGCTCGTCTATTACTATAGCCTAGTAGCACCTTTGGCAAAAAATAAATTTGAAAATGGATGCCAAAACTTTCCATAAATTATTCTTATTTTTTAAAATTGTAAGGGAATAAACTGATTTTAGAGAACATTTGTTTTTGCCAAAATCAATTTTTAGAAAAATGAATGTTCGGCTAAAAAGTCCTGATTGTGCTATTGGGCTACATTATGTAGTTTGTAAACTGAGAAAATAAGGTGTTTTCCGTCTTTAGACATGAGAGTTTGATCACGGATTTATTTTTCCTAACTAGAGAAAAAGAAATCATGAAGAGACAAAGTGACAAAGTGTATTTATTGGAGATAGGAGATGAAAGCACAAGGCACACACAAACACAAGGAATGCGTAGAAAGAGATGATCCACCAAGAAGAGTGCTCCCACGTGTAAAGTCAGCCTGTGCACACCTCCAAGAGAAAAGACTCCTCCAAAACGCTCAAAAACGCTCCCAAAAGCTCCAAATCAGCCCCTTCCGCAACGACCTCAACTAATTGCCTCAATGCAATCAAAGACTCATGCAACACACATGAGTGGGCCCATAACCTATTGGAGATAGGAGATGAAAGCACAAGGCACAAACAAACACAAGGAATGCGTAGAATGAAATGATCTTTACTCAAAGGCCTTCCACCTTAAGTAGTGTACACTAGGAGGTCACCATGGACAAACCATATGGGATAACTCATCACAAGGACACTCTAGAGATCAGCCTATGCCTAACCCCTCTTCCCACACACCATTATTTAGCACCCCAACCTCTTTGGCTCCTAGCAATACTACCGTACATCAATTACCTCAATAGTATTTGTATTATTTTTCTAAATATAATTTTTTTACAATTTTAAAAGTGGAAAGCTTATCAAAACCGCCCACTTGTGCCCTAGACTTATCTCTAATTAATAATGGATTGACTCTAAATTGATATATGGAATGCCCCACAAACTCTACCCAAAATAGAACAAACCACAAGAATCCAATTGATTCACACTAATCTCTAAAAAAAGGGGTTTTAGGTAAGTCTACAACACAGTTTCAATGGCAATTGATGATATGATTTTTGGAATGGCTCATTTTATGGATTTTTTACTTTAACCCCTAAACCTCGGGGGGTGCACTCTACATTATGTTTGAGAATCACGTGCGTTCATGACCCCTTCTAAAAAACCCCTGTATACAAGAGGTTGTATGTCTAAAATACCTTTGTAAACAGATGTATTCCGTTTTAAATATACGTTTAGTGTAAGTATACGTGAATATTTTTAACTCTAAATGTGTTTATTGTATGTATACGTTTTTGAAGGTTAGATTAGAATGCCAAAGCGTCACACAAACACTTGGAATGCATAGGAAAGAGATAATCTTTACTCATGGGCTGCCCCTCTTAAGTAGCACACCCAAGGGAGTCCCCTTGGCAAACCATATGGGACATCAGCCCATACTCCACTCCTAGTACACTAGGATCAGCCCATATCACTTGGGAGACCCAATTCTCATTACTTCTAACTAGTACCACTTCTCTAGTTGCAAGTCTAGCTCATTCGCATCATCTACTCTAGCTAATGCGCATGGCTATGAGCAACTTCAGCCCACGCAATCATCCTACTTCAACACTCCCACTTTGCGAATAGCCAAAGCCTTCGAGCCCAAATGCCACCACTAGTCTTTGATGTCGATCTCTCGCAAGAGCCTTTGTCAGCACGTCCGCCACCATGTGCTCCGTTGGACAATACTTCAACTCTATCACCTTCATCTCTAACTTCTCTCGAATGAAGTGGTATTGCACATCAATGTGCTTTGTACGTGAGTGATGCGTTGGATTCTTCGCCAATGACATACTCCCTTGGTTGTCACACATGATTGTTGTAGCCTCCTCTTGAGTGCATCTCACATCCGCCATTAGTTGCCTCAACCAAATGGCCTCCTTCGTACCGTGGCTCGTCGCCATGTACTCCGCCTCAACCGTTGACGTGGCCGTGGTTTGTTGGCGCTTGCTATTCCATGAAACGGCCCCCGATCCAACTTTGAACATGTACCCCGTGGTCGATCTACGATCATTGGTATCACCCGCATAATCCGCATCACAATACCCACTCAACACAATGTTGTCACCTCCAAGACACAACCTCACATCACTTGTGCCTTTCAAGTACCGCATGATCCTCTTGACCGCAACCCAATGACTTGAACCCGGTCTTGCCATGTGTTGACTCACAACGCTGATTGGATACGCAAGGTCCGGCCTTGTTGCAATCATAGCATACATCAATGACCCTACAGCTTGCTTGTATGGCACATCCACCATAGATTGAGCCTCTAATGCATACTCCTCATCGGTGAGTTTCACGAGTTTGGAATTCACATCCAATGGAGTGCCAACCGGTTTGCAATCCTCCATGCCAAAGCGTTTGAGAACATCCATAACATACTTGCTTTGATTCATTGTTATGGTGCGTGTTGCTCTATCTCGCACAAACTCAACTCCTAAACAAAAGTGCAACTCACCGAGATCACTCATCTCGTACTCGTTCTCAAGCATTGCCTTCAATGCCTTCAAAGAGCTCATACAACTTGCAAGGATGATCAAATCATCCACATATATGATCACGATGACCACATGTTGCCCCTTTTGCATGAAATACAAGCTGTGATCAGCGATGCTCCTTGTGAACCCGATATGAACAAGAAACGTGTCAATCTTTTGATACCATGCGCGTGGAGATTGCTTCAACCCATACAATGACTTGTTCAACTTGCAAACAAGGTTCTCATTACCTCGTTGCACAAATCCTTCGGGTTGTACCATGTAGATGTCCTCGTCCAACTCGCCGTTCAAGAACGCCGTCTTCACATCCATTTGATGCATTTCCAAATCCATGGCAGCCCCGATGGCCAAAATGCATCGAATAGTGGTGAATTTCGCCACCGGTGCAAAGGTCTCATGAAAATCAACACCTTCGATTTGTGAAAAGCCCTTTGCCACCAATCTTGCCTTATAACGAACCACATCACCCGTTGCATCTCTCTTTGCACGAAATACCCACTTACAACCGATAGCATTGCGATTCTTGGGGAGGGGAGTCAATTCCCAAGTGCCATTGTCCATCAACGATTTGTACTCCTCTTGCATGGCTTGCTCCCACTTGTTTGCATCATTACAACTCAACGCTTCACGAATCGTCAATGGAGCATCTAAAAGTGCAACGTTTGCATGCTCCTCCTCACCTTGAGGGAGAATATGATTCTTCCACCACTCGCCAAGTGGTCTACGATTTCTCTCTGGATAACGACGATCGCTCGAGGATGCATTGTCTTCAACCGCCGTTGCTTGTGCCTTTTTCTCGCCATTCCTTGTCTTCAAAGGTCGCTCCTCAATATGTTCCTCATCACCACCATCTTCGTCATCCTCGTCTTGATCAACAATATCAATAACGGGAGATTTGGAAGATTGGTCCACAATGGCCGGTTTATCGCCACTTCTCCCACTTGGACCATCGTCCAAATTGTCTTCAACCTTGGAATTCTCGCAAAATGTCACATCACGAGCTCGAATGATCTTCTTGGTGTCGAGCGACATGAGCTTGTACGCCTTGGTACCTTCACAATATCCAAGAAACACACATTTTGTTGCCTTGGCCTCAAGTTTGGTTCTTTGAGAATCGGGTACCTTTGCAAATGCGATGCATCCAAATGTGCGCATGTGCTCCACGCGGGGTGGCCTCCCACTCCACGCTTGCTCTGGTGTCATGTTTTGAACCGCACTCGTCGGTTGCGTGTGTACACCGCAGTCACCACCGCTTCCGCCCAAAGGTCCAAACCCAAATTTTGTGCATGCAACATACTCCTTGCCATTTCCACAATTGTTCGATTTACACGCTCTGCAACTCCGTTTTGTTGTGGTGTATATGGCGTTGTGGTTTGTCTAGCAATGCCTTCTTTCTTCAATAACTCTCCAAATTGGTTGGACAAGAACTCGCCGCCATTATCCGATCGAAACACCTTGATCTTGTGCTCGGATTGCTTCTCAACCAACGCCTTGAACTCTTTGAACTTCTCAAAACACTCGCTCTTTGCTTTGATCGGATACAACCATATCTTCCTCGAAAAATCATCAATGAACGTCACAAAATACTTGCAACCCCCCATAGACGTGGTCTTCATTGGACCACACACGTCGGAATGCACAATCTCAAGAACCTTGGTTGCACGAGTTGCCCCATCAACTGGAAACGGTGAGCGTTGTTGCTTGCCTTCAATACAACCCTCACATGTGAATGAACTAGGTGCGACGTGTGATTGTGCAAGATCCATGCCACTTACCATTCCACGCAGTGCTTTCACACTCTTGACATTCAAATGCCCGAGACGACGATGCCACAACGCCAACTTGTCTTCGTTTGAACTCGATTGCACCAACGTTGCCGATTCCGCCGCGTGCATCTTGGAAAACTTGATTTGATACAAGCCGTTGACTTCGTGTATAATGGCCACCTCCTCACGACTTGGAGACAATACAAAACACCCTTGGTCGCTAAATTCCACTCGCAAATGCTTCATCACCAAATGTCGCACCGATAAAAGATTTGCCTTCAACTTGGGAACGTGGAGGACATCATGGATGGTAATTGTCTTCACACGACCCTTCACCTCGGTGTCTATGACGATGGATCCTTTACCCACGGCTTGAAGAACCGTATCATCACCCAAAATGACATTCTTTGGAGATATGACGTGATATGATTGGAAACAAGTCCTAATGGGCGTCATGTGACTCGAGGCTCCCGAATCAACAATCCAATCGATCACACTACCATTGCATGACACGTCACTTGCCATCATTGCATACTCGTCCCCGTCATCACTACAAGAAGAGACGCTAGTCATAAATGCGTACTCATCACCTGCATCGTTGACCTTTGTATTGTTGGCACTTTCCTCTCTCTTGCGTTTGTAGCAAAATTTTGCCAAGTGGCCCTTCTTACCGCAATAGTAGCATACCTTGTCTGTAGAGCTCCCACTCGCACCGCTCTTGGATTGCTTCGCCATAAGCGCCGCGCTATCGCCACGAGTCTCGTTCTCTTTGCGCCGCGAGAGTTCATGCAACAACCGTGATATCACATAATCAAGAGTGAGCTCGCTAATGGGCCTACTCTCCATAGCAACGATAAGATACTCGTACGACGGCGCCAAACTCTCGAGGAGCGTCATAACGATATCACCGTCGGTAATGTTGACGTCTGCGCCGTTGAGCTGATCCGCAAGAGCCTTGACTTTGTTGATGTGCGCCAACATGTCGTCGTTTTCTTCCATCTTGATGGTGAAAAACTTGCGCCTCAAAAACAAGATATTGACCAAGCTCTTTGCCTCATGAATATTGCAAAGCTTGGCCCATGCCTCGGCGGGAGTCTTGCACGACCGAATATGAGAAAGCTGGGAATCAGAAAGATTAAGAGCCAAAATCGCAAAGGCCTTTTTCTCTCGCCGAGTGTACGCAGTTCGTACCCTAGCCTCGGCGTCGGACGAAGGCGGTTCCTCACTACCCTCAACTATCTCCCACAATTCTTTTTCGGCCATGACCATTTCCATCTTGAATTTCCACAAATGGAAGTTGACACCATCGAACTTGTCTACAACCTTAGCACCTTCACCCTCAAATGTAGCCATATCCTTGATTGAAGGACGTATGCTTACAAAATTCAGCCCCTAGAAAGCTAAGAAAAATTGTTTTTATGATTTTTTGACAATTTTGTGATTTGTGAAGCAAATTGCACACGTATGTGCTTCCAATGCCTCCAAACTAATTCCAAACACTAAATCAGCACCTTTGTGCTACACATCAACCTCACAACACTCAATCGTGATGGTTCTTAGTGAATTTGCACAAGATCATACCACAACACCCTAACTAGGAGAATTGCGCACTCGTTGGCTCAAATCCACTCAAATCAGCACCCTTGTGCTTCACAACATGTAATGCACCCTATGGACACCTTTGTGCCTTCCAAGGACTCTCAATCAATGCAAATTCAGCCCCTTCAAGTCCTAATTGCATTGAAATTCATCAAATCAGCCCCGTTGTGCATTCACTAACCCAAACTCTAATTTTGAGCACTCCAAGGGCATAACTCACATTCCAAACCCTTGTGCAAGAATTGCAATACCAAAATCAGATTGTAGACTCACCCCAAGAGCCTCAAAGCATAAAAGTGACTTGCAACAACACAAGTGCACAAATTGAGCACAAATTGAGCCAATAAGCTCCAATAAGCTCCAATTAGCTCCAATCAGCTCCAATATACTCCAACAAGCACCAATAAGCTCCAAAGCTCCAATTCAGCCCTTGTAGACGTGTATAAACTCCAAAAGTGCTCCAAAGTGCTCCAAAAGCTCCAAATCAACAAATGATAGCTCCAAAGTGCGAATTCAGCCCTCCAACACGTAGATCAAAGGTAGGAAGATTGTAATACCTCCCAATGTCGAAATCAGCCCACCAAAGCTCGAATTCAGCCCTCCAAAGTTCCAAATCAGCGCTCCAATACTCCAAAATCAGCGCTCCAACGCACGACCTCCACACAATGAGCAATCTAATCTTTGACTCACGCAAAACACATGAGTGGGCCCATAACCTTTTGAAGGTTAGATTAGAATGCCAAAGCCTCACACAAACACTTGGAATGCATAGGAAAGAGATAATCTTTACTCATGGGCTGCCCCTCTTAAGTAGCACACCCAAGGGAGTCCCCTTGGCAAACCATATGGGACATCAGCCCATACTCCACTCCTAGTACACTAGGATCAGCCCATATCACTTGGGAGACCCAATTCTCATTACTTCTAACTAGTACCACTTCTCTAGTTGCAAGTCTAGCTCATTCGCATCATCTACTCTAGCTAATGCGCATGGCTATGAGCAACTTCAGCCCACGCAATCATCCTACTTCAACATACGTAATACGGTAGTGTTCAAATTAATACCCCTTTTGTGCACTCACGTATACTCGTACATGTTGAGTACAGTGCATCCCCCGAGCCCTAGACGCCTTCACCTATGTCCAATTTGGGCAATTTTGCAAAGATGCATTATAAAATGCAACTAACATGAATATTTGAAACTTGATGTATGAATAAAAGTTATGCATTTTGAAATTTGGATTCAATCTATACGGTTAGATCTCTGATTGCTATCACCAATATTTTTCTATAAATTTTGAAACATAAAATAAAAAATTATTTTGTAATTCAATTACGAATAAGATATTGAAAGTATGGGGATGAAATTTGTTGTGATGGCTTATAATGTAGTACTCTAGGTGTAGTGATTTTTGGAGATTTTTTAAATGCTTGATTTTATGAGTTTTTTTTCTCAAAAACTCTTTCAGACTAAAGTCTTCAAATTTTTGGGTGAAACACTGCAACACAAAATGAGGCATAAATTTTTCAAATTTTTTTTTCTTTTCAATCGGATCACACATACATGAAGCTATCTTCCCATAAAAAATTTGGTAAAAAATTCACACTACAAAAAGTGTATGACGGATGAGAAACCGCGGATGAAATTTTTACATCATGCCAAATATGCATGGTTGGGCAGTTAGGGGTTAATATGACCTCTACAAAAGTTCCCTTCCAAAAATAGAAGAGATGTTGATGTTTATAGTAGCATCAATGGAAGGCTAGAGGGACACTAGTGCATTGATAGTCCATAGAGCCTAGTGTCCCTCTAGCCTTCCATTGATGTGTGGTTCTCCTTTCAGGGTTGCTCTTAGAGAAAGTCACTTCCAAAAAATTACAATCAACATGCAAACAAATATAAGGTGCAAATAAATCTTTGAATGTAATTTAAAAAAATGAATTACATTAAGGTGCTCAAAATTTATTACAAGAATAAAAATGAGAATATTTTCTAAATGTTATTAATTAAATTACTAATAATTACTTTGTTTTTTAGAGTACTCTTAAATACCCTATTATTGTAGGTATCTAAAAGAATACATAGAGTGACTTCCCTGACCTGACGGGGAAGACGCTCTAAGCCTTTAATTTTGAAATGCGTGGTGAGCCAAAAAAAACAAGTAATGAATGTTATCTTGGAATGACTAATACTGGATGAAAGACAATGCTTTTCTAGCATTTTTTGTTTGAAAGTTCCTAAGGTTTTTTTACAACAAATGGTAGTGAAAATTCCTCAATGAGATGTTTTTTTTTTTTTTTTTTCTACAAAAAGGATGCTTTATCCATGGTTTGAAAAAAGTTTTTCTAATGTATTTTAGCAACTTCTAGGTCTTTGCTTTTGATTTGGATTTTAGCCATGAAAATGATTTTATTTTTGAATTTGAACTCAATGTATGGTTATTTCAAATCCTCACAGAAAAAAATTGTAGATTTTATACCCTAGAGCATTCTCAATGTGCATGACAAACCAATCCAACAAATAAAACCATAATTTACTATTGATTCCCATGGAATTAAAACTTCATATTAGTATGATGACTACTAGGAGAGGAGTCGAAATATGACTGGGGTTTATGACTAAAAACGGGCATAAAGTGACTTGATGACTAATACCATTTTCAGTCATCAATCCAGTCATAGCGGACAACGAAAATTACTAAAAATACTCTAGTCATATTTGCGGTCATACGTTTGCTGTGGCGCGTTCCCTAATTTTTTTGGGACCTCGATTATGGACAGCCCGATAAATGTGACTATTTTTAGTCATATATGTGACTAGGAATAGTCAGAAAAATCTGACTAGATTTAGTCATAGACGTCAACTTAATGACTAAAATGGCATAATTTTATGACGTCATCATATGACTATCATTGGTTGCGAAATATGGCAGTGATGACTAGATTTAGTCATCATTTCGGTTTAGATATTCGTGAAGGCTCATCAGTCATTCACATCTGTATGACTAGTTGTAGTCAGAACTTTAGATACATTCAAGTTTATGCCCAACGATATGACTGAATAAAAGCTTTATTTTTTAACAAAATTGCTCAGAAACTGACTATGCATAGTCATTGCTTTCATACACGTGACTACAGCTAATGACTACATATAGTCATTTTGGTTCACATATCATAGTCATGAGATCCAAAAAGTTAAGGAGACTAAATGACTAAATATAGTCCGCTGATAGAAATCAATGACTACAATCAGCGTCAATGTCTAATATCCATACTGTTCTAACCGCATTGAACAATGCCTATTTTAGCCAACGCAATTGCTCATGGATGCCTTAAGAATTGGGTGGGCCACAATATAAAGCTATCTACTACTTGTCCCATCTTCGTGATAGAAAGGTCGTCCAATTCTACACTGGAATAGAAAAGGTAGTCGTCGTTGTTGCTCTTCTGCACCTCCACGGAGACACACCCTTCTGAAATTGTGACCCCATGCAATCTGGCTCCTTCCAAGTCAATCACCTTCCCAATTCCAACCACCTGTTCTTCTTCTCCGTCTGCAACACCCATGATTTCCACATCTCCTTTGCTAAATTCCGAAGGCAATGAGGCTTTGTTCTTTTGTCCACTTGTCTGCAATTCCACAAACACTCATAAATAATGGAATGAGGACTGCCATAAAAACTAAGATGTAGTTTAAGAAAGAACCAAGTGGGTAGTGCTTTGGCTTTCCTTACCTTTGATGTGCTCTTGTCCTGAAGAGCCCCCATTTTGTCTTCCTTACTATCTTTTGCCACGACAATAGGATTCCTTGATTTCTTTTGTTTCCCACCCTTTCCCCGTGTCTTCCTCTCCTGAGCAACGGGGGATCCCTTCTGTGACCTCATCTGCTCCCGCTCATTAGGGGACCCCTTCTGTCTCCTCTTGTAAACGCTGGCGGTACCCTTCTCTGTCCGGGGTATCTTCTGCTCTCCCCCGTTGATTTCAAGCTTCTGTACCTCAGTAATCCTTTTCCTCTTCTCACCAGCTGGACAATGCTCCAGCGGCTGTCGTAGCACGTGATACCGGATATTCCCCTAGAACGCACTTTTTCGTATTAAGAACGCTCGAGGTGATTTCCGGATTATCGTTCCGCGGAAACTCTGTGAAGTGGGAAGTTTCCGGAGATGGTCCCGGACTGGTGATCTCTCTCTCTCTGTCACCAGCTGAATTCCTCTTTCCTACCAAACCGGGCCTTCTCCTACTGACTGACCCGGTTACGACTAGATCCGGTTTTCGTCCGAGTTGGGAATTTATCCAACCCTACTCTGTCCGGTCTATCCAAACAACTCAAACCGGTTTACATTAACCTCTGTTTTCCTTCAGAGGGTTCTCCATTTACATTTAGCGGTGCTGGATTTAAAGACACACCCTTCCTGCTGATTCAAGTGATGGGAACTTCACTACCTTCCGGTTATCCTAACTCCACTCCTCAATCCGGGTAATTCCCGTACTGTATTTCAGCTGCAGATTCATCCCAAACCCACAGTCGGTCACTTAAGCACAACCCGGGTTTCCCCCTTCTAAAAATTACTACAGCGACTTGATAACCGGGATGGACATTTACCCGGGGTATCCGGAATCGGTTCGACTCCTAACAGTTCATTTTACTCTGATCATTCCGGCTCTCCTTATCACATGGTCTACCCAGGTGCTAGTACCTCAACTGGACTACCCGTCCAGGAGTTCTGAAAGAACCGGAGTACCCCCTCCTATCCACTCAGCCACTAACCCGGATTATACTTTGCAACCGAGCACAAAACAACCCACCTTCAAACAATCTCTGAGTTTGCCCAATACCCAGACTCTTAACTGGATCTACAACAGAACCCGGTTACTCTAGCTATTCCGTACCTTTCTGTCACATAATCTACCCAGGTGCTGGCACCTCAACCGAACTACCCGTCCAGGAGTTCTGAGAGGACTGGAGTACCCCCTCCTACCCACTCAGCCACTAACCCGGATTACACCTTGCAACCGAGCGCGGAACAACTAGATCTACAACAAAATCCGATCAACTCTTCCGGTTACCAAGGGACTTAATTGGACCACGATCTCAATCAACAACCACACACACACACAACCGCTCCGGTCCGTAGAAGAGTATGCTTATGATCATTTACAAAGAGAAAATGGTACACGAAAGAAGACCCCAGGAATGAGGAACATCCCTGGATAAAAAGAAAACACAAAGCTGACCAGATCCGGGAAACCCGCAGATCCGAAAAAACCGGGGGGGCTACCCCACGATTTAGTTCTCTTCCTACACTGCAACTAACATTAGAATCCTAAAAAACTAACTCCCAAACAGAGTCCTACCCTACTTACTCAAATAGGGCCCCGTTCAAAGTACTCGGATCCACTAAGTCCGGGCCACCGATTCGGGGACTCTGATGATTCCGGGCAGCTATTGGCCTACTTGCGGCTGCTATTCCTCATCTTCCGGGCTCCCCACCAAGATTAGATCTGCCGGCCTATCTCCCCGAGTTCCGCGCCCCGCCGGTTGTCCCACCTGTTGCTTTTCCGCCCTGTCCGGGTGGACATCCATTGCCTCCGTACCTTCGCTCAAATCCCGGACTTCTTCTGGGCTTACTCCCGCAGGGACCATGTGGATTGGCTTGACATCCACCACAGTCCGGGAAGTAGGTTCCTCCTGATCCGACTCCTCCTCCGAAGAGCTCTCCCGGATGTATTCCGCCAGTACCCGGAACTCCACCAAATATGCTTCTACCTTGTCCGAGTACTCCCGGACTACATTCTTCATCCGGGCTGCTCCCTCCAATCCCGGTTGAAGTACCCGCTCGTCGTACAA
This sequence comes from Pohlia nutans, assembly GCA_022496805.1. Lineage (NCBI taxonomy): Eukaryota > Viridiplantae > Streptophyta > Bryopsida > Bryales > Mniaceae > Pohlia > Pohlia nutans. Next base: position 8,060,093 of record CM040102.1, read on the forward strand.
CCGGGCCTTCGTTTGTGCCTCCCCATCCGATTGAAACAACCCGGATAGCTTGGAGACGCACTGCCAACTTGTCTCTGCTACCCTCCGGATGGTATCCTCTTGCTCCCGGATCTGCAACTCCTTCCTCTATACGTGGGCCTCCATCTTGTTAATGTAGGCTACCTTTCATTGTAGCTCCTCCTCAAATCCCTTCAAGAGAGCCGCCGATTCGCTCTCTGCCTCCCGGATACCCTGCAGTTGTCCGATTAGCTCATTCTCCCTTTCCCTGCTCCGGATGAGTTTCCTCTGGAGCTTCCGAATCCGTGCTGGATACTCCAGAGCGTCGTTCGTCCGGAGAAGGGTCCCTGTCTCCCGGAGAGCAACGAACATGGGGTTGTACTGCTCCGTAACCATGTCCAGTGTCACCCGTGTCTGCAGTAATATGTCCTCCATCCGGAGCGGTTCTCTTCGTTCCGCTGGCACATTCCCGGATGGGCCTGCCTCCTGGACCGGTTCTGCTCCCGCTGGCATTCCCTGCTCCTGGTCCCCCTCATCTCCGGTTTCCTCTTCGTCCTCCCCTGCTTCCTTGGGACATTTGTTGAGTGGGGTCACCTTCCTCCGGGCCGGTCCCTTCTTCTTTCCAGGTGTGGTATCCGGTCCTTCCGGTTCTTCCTCCCCTTCAACCGGGAGGACTAACTTCCTCTTCCGTCCCTGGGATCACGGCTGAGACGGACCTCCCTCCCGGTCTGTCCGGTTCTCTTCTTCCATACGTTCCTATGGAGCCGCCGGGGTAGAATCCTCCTCCATTGGTCCGGGTCCCTCTCCCAGGTGCTCCTGGGGCTGGGGTGGAGAAGGCCTTGTCTCCTCCTCTGGCCTGGACTCCTCGATCGGATCCACCCGAGGTTGTGTCTGGGAAGGACCGCCTACCTCCGGTTGAGGAATTGCCTCTTGTCCTCTTGCCGGCTTCTTCCGGTTTAGCTTCGGCTGTGGAGAATCTTCCTCCTCATCCGGATCCCCCCTCGGCTTTGTTCTCTGCTCCGGCTGAGGTCTCGCTCCACCCGGTCGTTCTAGCCCCGGGTCCTTTCTCCTTTCCTGCCGCTCCTCCTGTTGCGGTCTGGCGCCACCCGGTCGGCCTCCCTCCGGGCGGTCCTCTCTCCACTTGGTCCTGTTCTCCGGATTGGGACTGGAATCGCCCGGTGGCCTCCTTACCGGTTGGTCTTCCTTCTCCTTCCGGCGCTCTTCTCCCCGGACTCTGCTCCTATCCGGTTGGGTTGCAGGTGGAGCCATCCTTCTCTCCTCCGGTCGGGACGACGAACCGGGTCTGCTGGTCCCCGCTTCTCCTCCCGAAAGCGCCGTCTTCTTCTTGGCCGGGCTTCTCACCCCCGGAATAGGCACTACCTCCAACCTCTTCTTCTCCCCTGCCGTGAGGCACCCATGTTTCTCGTACAAGTGGTAGAGAAATGGGGCTAACGGGCATACCTTCTTGTTGTCGAGGTTACCCGCCCACTTCTGCGTGTTCCGGTGGATCAGGATCGCCCAGTTGATCCGTTTCTTCCGGAGAAGGGCGGAGTAGATACCCCGGGCCAGCGTCACAGTGAGGGTGGTGGGCTTCTCCGGACTGAGGATGGGCACGACGTACTGGAGCAGCCGTTGCTACCGGGGCAGTATACAATCTGCCACCTTGAATCCGTCCTTGTCTGAGAGATGACTGAACCGCATCTTCACCCAGTCCGTGTCGCCTTTGCCTCCCGGTTCCAGGTCCTCGTTGGTGTCCAGGAAGTCGTACAGTTCCCGCCACATCTCCCGGGTCCAACTGCCATACTTCGCCCGGATGGTTGTCCGGAAGGCGTTTACCATCGGCCCGCCCTCGATTTCCTCCAGCATCCGGGAGTCCTGCACATCCCACAATCTCCCAAACAATCCCAAACACCCCATCTTCTGGAGGTCCTGCATTAGCTCGTCGAAGTCTTGTTCGTGTTGCGGGATGTCCGGGCAGATACGTTTCTCCGGAATCTTGGCCCCGGCTTCCCTGCGTGCCATGGCTGCTGACTCCGGGCGGAATTCTTCACTCCTCCGGATGTGGCGCAGCTCCTTCTCCGGATGCGCCCTCTCTTTCCTCGGTAAACCTCGCGCCTCCCGCTCCGGGCGCTTCCCTTTCCGCTTCCGTGGTGTTCTTCTAACCTCCCGGAGACCCCGCGACCCTTTTCCTGGCTGCGCACTTCCTTTCTTCCTCAAACTCCGCCGGAAATGGCGGTGCGCACTGTCCGGAGGCTCGCCTATTTCAAATTCTAACCTTGCGTCGCTGTTTCTCACCGGGTGTTCAGTTTCTCTCACTCCCGGACGCTCAGAATCTGCACAATACGGTCGCTCAATGCTCTCTACTTCCGGTCCCACACTATCAACTCTACGGCTATCCGGAAGCTCGAAATTCTGCTGGCGCGGACAACTGGAGCTGTAGAGAGTGAATGAACAGTGGGTCGCCCAATTTAGAGCGGCCCACTTCAATGCTCGGACCGTGGCCGGGTCCATCGGAGACCCGTCCTCACCTATCCGGTCTCCCATCCGATTTCCCACCGGAATCTACTGTCGGTCTTGTCTTGTAATAATTCCTCTAGACTGCGCCCGGATGGTACTCTCTCTCTAAATAAATAACTGGGCTGTTATGGCCATTACTTCTCCTATTTATGGCGGAAAGACTACTCCTAGTTGCCCTAGAAACCCTAACTAGCCGCTTTCGGTAAAACGAGGTTTGACAGCGGCGATAGCAAGGCAGTGTCCGCCTCGACTTCCTTCCCTTCGCTGACTTCTTCCATCTACACATCGTCTCTTCCTTCAGACTCATGTTTATTCCAGTATAAACAACCACAGTCAGTCATGAAAACATGTAGAGTTAAAGGGGACTTCTTCACTAATTCTAGTCAGCAATGTAAAGAACGTAACTAACTTTAGTCATAAATTTCATAAGCATGACTAGCACAAGGCATTTCAACCCTAAACCCTAAACTCTAAAACCGCCCTCGCTGCTGCTGTCGACAGGGCCGCTGTCTTTGCAGCTATCGATTTCTCCGCGACCTCCGCCTCCACGTCGCTTTCTCCGCTGTTATTGACTGCTTCCTCCTTGTTGTCTTCCTCTGCATCAGGCTCCTCCGCCGTAGACGACAACGCGCTATTGAGATCTAACTTCGGTGAGGACTTCGCCGCCTTTGCCTCCGCTTCGGATTCCTCGCTGCTGCTGCTTTCCTGCTCGTCATCAAACTCTTCCTCCTAAGACTCTTCTTCATTCGATTCTTCCTCCTTCGACAGCTCGCTTTCCAGCACCGTGGGCTTCTTCGATTTTGCCATGGCGACAGAGCTTCCAAGTGCAACAACGAGATGCAAATGAATTTTGAGCAGTGGTCTCTATTTTTCAAATTCCAACAAGGGTAAGGACAATCTTAGTACAACAATCCTATGCAATGATGATTGAAGAGGTTGACTGAGGGAGTGGGGAAGTGGAGCTGTGGAGTGAAAGTGAAATTCAAACCACTTAGGGTTTCGTAATCAATGAGTGGCGGCTGCGTTTGGGGTGCGGAATTATCGCCGCCGCCGCCATGTGTTTGTAGCCAGTGCAGTGCTATTAATAGTTCACCGTTATCCATCGATGACTAGGTTTAGTCACCAGTCTGCTTCGTTGACTATTCGTAGTCAGGAGTTCTACATCTATAACTAGATGTATGCACGTCATTGACGATTTTGAAATAGTGCTAGAGTGAGTATACTTAGCTCTTCCTCAAATGATGCCCTATAAAGCAACGCGTCAAGGCGCTCAAACACATTAGGAATCTGAAGTATTTCTAGAATGAAGCGATCTGCAGGACCGAACAAAGCTGAGTCGCCCTTATGCTCTTGAAACTGGGACACTTCTTCCTCTGTCGGTGACATCTTTACTAAAAGCTGTAAGGTCTCTTCGCTCAGACCCTCGGCTGCAAATTAAGAACGAGTGCAGTATTTCTCACTCTTCGTGAATTTGCCATCCACAACTCGCAAAGAGTTCATGTCCATTGTATCGATCGTATTGTACAAAACCTAATTTAGATGAGGGCATCACCAAAATAAGAGAGGAACATTGCATGAAATCCTTCAAGATTACAGAGAGTATGCACCCAAGCAATATAATTATTACATAGTAATATAAGATAAACTAAGCACTACGTCTGGTCATCATTTTAGATTTAAGGACTAGCTATTAGCACGAGACAGACGAAACAGTCAGGAAAGTGAATAATACGACTAAGTATAGTCACCATTCTGGAATAGCTGACTAACAGAGCTACACATGAGGTTGTATTCTAACACTTTAAGAAAAATAACGGACTCGAGGTGATGTGTATACTGCAGGCGGTATGCGAGTGAAATGAGTCAACGAAAAGAGGCCTGAAAAGAATTCCGAACACAAAGCAGGAGAAGACTTCTAGATTATCCCATGGATATACGAAGGAATCTTTCAATACGTGGTTCAAAAATGTTGCATCTGAAGACGTTGCGATGGGAAATGATGTCTCTGGGGATATACTCGCACTGTTACTGCCTCCTAGACAAGAAGCAAAGGGATACAAGGCGATGTATGCATACGGAAATCATATACGAGTACGCGAAGCAGAAGCAGATATGTCGACATATGACAGTGGAGTTGCGGCTACGTTTCCGCAATCTTGTCGCGCTAGTTCTACTGACAGGAACATGAGGACAACAATTCTGGAGTATGTGGGGTGGGTGGACGAAATTATCAGCGTAGACTACGGGAAATTTGAAATGGTGGTGTTGTATTGCACATGGGCTCAAACAAACAAGAGGGGAGCTCGGGCTACAATGAAATGTGACGAATATGGATTCACATTGTTCAGATTTGATCGATTGATTCCATATTCAGCAAACTTCTTTGCATTTCCTCTTCACGTACAACAAGTTTTTTATATAGACAACGAGGACAACAGTGGATGGAAGATTGTGTTACGACAACAGCCGCATGGCGCAAAAGTCGAGTCAAGTGATGGCGGAAGACATGATCTGCAAAGTGTGCAGTTAGGTAGAGACGAGGAGCATGTAGGCCTACGGCGTGAATACACTACCATGGAAAGGAAACTGGACACTCCTGATGTGAGAGGATGTAGGAGACTAACCACAAAAGATGTAAACCAAGCTTTGGTCGCTGCAGAGGAGGATCAAGAGGTGGGACATGATGTGCTATCACAATAGGAAATGAGGTCAAATGCATGGCATAGCCCATTGTATTAGTAGACCAAGTACGAAGCATACTATGATATGCAGTAGCTTTGGTCTCGGTAATCTTGATGACTACACTTAGTCAGTGATTCTACATACACGACTAATATGAGTCACTCGCTCGACATTACTGTCTACAGTGTCTAAGAGTATTTTTTGAACTGCAACAAATGGCCAATTCCACATTGCTAATTCTACATTGCCATGGTATACAAAAGGATTTGCCCTATAAATATCTTCAACATCACTGATTGACGCTAGAACATGCATGCGCACTACCCTCGTGGGGTGCATTGTACTAAACATGTACGAATATATGTGAGTGCACAAAAGGGGTATTAATTTGAACATTGCCGTATTACGTATACATACAATAAACACATTTAGAACTGAAAATATTCACGTATATTTATACTAAACATATATTTAAAACAAAATACATCTGTATATAAAGGTATTAAACCTCTCGTATACGAGGGTTTTTTTTAGAAGGGGTCATGAACACACGTGATTCTCAAACATAATTTAGAGTGCACCCCCTGAGGCACTACCTCAAATTATAATTTAAGATGAATACCAAAGCAACACTAAACCAATGATTGAGAAAAAATTTAGCATGGACGTGAAACGGGCACAAATTGAAAGAAAAAGCTGATAAAAAAGAGGGAGAGGTAGAGTAAACAAAAGTGGAAAGAATACATGAGGGGAAGAAGCACTGTAGTCAAAATAAAACTATCCTAGTCAAAAAGAGAAAAACAATACATCAATGTAAAGTAGATAAATGACAAGTATTTGAACAAGGTGCGAAGAGAACAGCAGTGACTGTAGACAGTAAGAAGGGTATGTGGAAAAAATATCCATGACATCTGAATTGCAAAAATGATATAAAAATGTAAGAAGAAAAAAAATTATGGAATGAAAAAAAAAAAAAAAAAAAAACAATAAAACAAAACACGCTAGTTTGTTTTTAATAAAAAGTTAAAACATACAATATATAAAATGTTAAAACCTCGAAGGAACAAAATAAATTCGAAAGAAAACCCTAAACTGAAGGAAAAAAAGTCAAATTGAAATAATAACTCGAACATAAACAAAGGATATAAATTTGAATTAAAACCATGAAGGCCCCACTCTAAAACCCACTTACAAATGGCTGCCCAAAACTATAGTCACATAACTACTAAATCTAGTCATATCGCTGCCCACGCAAAAAGTCATATGGCTGCCCACCGAAGAATACGTTCCCCAACTACGTTCTCATTGAGGTTCCGTGTAAATATGACTAAAATCATAGTCATGTGATGACTATGGACTGTTCTAGTCACCAAAGTAGTTACTGGTGAGTCATATCCTCCCGATAGTCATATCTAGTCATATGGCCGTAGTCATATTTCGTATACTCTCCTAGTAGTGGATTAGAAGGGTATCCAAAAATTATGTTGAATACATAACAAAAAATTGGATGCATGAATGAAGTGGGATGCCTTTGACATGGTATCATCGAGTTATAAAAACATAGGATGAAACATTTAGGATGAAAACATGGCCGTTTTCGTGACAACAGGGTTGCATGACAATGTGAATTTAATATAATAGATGTCTGCCGCTCAACCTTGCCCTTGTCTTCTCCTCTCAATGCTCGCTGCTTTATTTTCAGCTATCATCGATCTAGTTCCATTCTGGTTTTAAAAGATCTACTTCCTTAGAACTGGCAAGACACGTTCGTAGGACCTGGTAACAGAGCCAACCTATACTTCTCCTCATGTCACTACGAGAAGAAGGCGTCGCTTTTCACTCCTTCTGTGAGTCAAACAATGCCATTTCGCACTCATCGATTTTTTGGTTGGACTTCGTGAGTTCGATTTGTCATGTAGGACAAGCATGTACAATGAAAAGCGACAATGAATAGAATCCTCCAGAGTGAAAAACGATGCCTCTGATTTTAGTGTGTGTTGAATTTCTAAAATACAAAAGAATGCATGTGCATGGGTTTGGCGTCAAAACCATGTTTAGACCAAAATTGCATGATAGATGTTAAGATTCCAAACTACGGATCAATGCAGAACCAATGGGAGCAAGTGGTATTATAGAACCTCCCATTTAGCTTCAGTTATCTTTCCCTAGTGGTACTTGTATAGTACAATCACAGGGAGAAATAAAGACATTTTCACATGGTCACAGTGGGACAAATTTCCCACAATTGTAACTTTCTTGGGACAATTGATTTGGGAAAGTTACAATTGTGGGAAATTTGTCCACATTTCTCATATGGAATCTTGTATTTATCTCCCTTAGAATATTGCAAAGGATTGCACCTTGCATTTCGCAGATCCCACAAATGCTGTTATTGTTGTGGAGAAATATGTACAAGTTGAACCAGGTTTAATCGGCCATTGCAACATTGTATAACCTCTGCAACTAAAAGACTGAGGTATATTGTGGGATTATAATGCTTCTTCAAAATGCTTGAGTGTGCGTACACGGTTTCTGTCTTGAAGGGAAGAGTGTGGGTCTATAATACGTGCTCTGGACTCATTTCATAGGGAGAAATAAAGACATTTCCACATAGGATTTCATATGGGAAGTGGGACAAAATTCCCACAATTGTAACTTTCTTGTAGTGTATTTTTATCTGGAAAAGTTACAATTGTGGGAAATTTGTCTGTGGGAATCTTGTATTTATCTCATTGTGTTGATGAACAACCTTTTGGAAGACATCTTGACATCGAGTGTATGCACAAGTTTGTGCCAGCGCTGGAGATCTGAACATTAGATTCAACAACGTAGCATATTCCTTTCTTGACAGCAGAAATCAGTCATGAATAGACTTATTCATTTTCGCATCCCAAGGGCTGCTGAATTGTTGTGCTCCAGTTATAGAGAATTTAGCAAGACTAGCAACACCATCAACATTCATGATCTAGTTTGGCAATTTGAGTTTCACCGTGCGGGATCTGGGTGCTTGGACAAATATTGACATATCTATACTCAAAAAATGGTCTATCTTATCTTTAATAGTAAGTCTATAGTTTTTGTGTCACTCTCATTGTTCGTCCCGTTTGAAGTGGACATGGCTCATGTTTGAAGTATTAAACATAGGACAAATATTGCAAAAAATAATGCCAAAAACTAAGACAATTATTTCCGGACAGAGGGAGCAACAGCTGATGCATGCAAAGAGCTAGCAAAGTGTCATGGTTACTAATGTGACCATCTGGTGCAGGGTTTTGATATTTGCCGTGGACTTGAATGACAAGGAGAGGATACAAGAAGCTCGAGACAAGCTGCACAAGGGACACATGTAGTATCAGGAACCTCACCTCGGCAAATGTACCCCGTGGCTACATTCTACAGGAGATAATACATGGGAGGACGACACGACTTTTTCATGCTTGTTGGTGTTGCTAAACAAGCAAGGGGCTTTTCCATTCCTGAGGTGACTGCACAACGGGATCTTTACAAAATGCAACATCGGAAACACTTTGTGCAGGGCTGTAGTGCAAGAAGAGGGGAAGGACTGCATGAAGGGTTGGAATGGCTTGCATCTACAATTTCACTGAAGAAGTCATTGGTAAACACGGATGTGTATAGTATCTATAAGTTCTGTTTTCAGAATGTCTCAATACACATATCTATTCATCTTCCTTTCAATCAAATGATTTGAAGTTTGTTAACTCCTTCCCAATTCATACAACCCCAAACCATTATGCTTCCTCTCCTGTGTTTAACAGCACATTGCACATGCTGGTACAAGAGACGCTCTCCACTCTTTCTCCAACAGTATTGCCGCCCATTTGAGCCAAAAGGTTAAATTTTGACTCATCAAAGAAAATGACAAAACTATGATCTACCCAAGTTACATGGTTGCACTTTTTTGCCCATTTAAAATGACGCACTTGATGCTTCTTTGTCAAAAGTGGCTTTTTGGTCTTAACACATGCATGCAGCCCTTGCCTATAAAGGCTCCTTCTAACAGTGTCATCACTCAACTACATGCCCTCCAAACGTAAATCTCTTCCTATTGTTGTAGTTACTAGTACATCACCTCCTTACAATTTTATCGTTCACTTGCCGTGCTCATCAAGAGTTCGAGGTTTATCAAGTGAAGCTCTATCTCTCAGACTTCTTTCACCAAACCATTGCACTATGTCATTGCAAGTGCTTCGAGGAATGTCCAAAATTGCTAAAATTTTGTCATATGAGTTGCCTCATTCTTTGCATCTTAAGAACTGTCCTTCGTTGATTTTCAGATCTCCCAAGAGCTATAGAAAATCATTTGTAGCCTCTCCAAAACACTATAAAAAATTGTAGTACAAGAAAGCCTCAAAACAACACTTGCATTGAAAAGATTGTGGTGTGCACAACTTTTGTGCATATTTAGTTGTACACATCAGAGTTATCTTTAAAATCACCTTGTGTTTGAATAAGATATTGTGAATTTTGCTTTAATGTACTCTTATCTGTTCACTCGAAATAGTTTAAAAGCTTGGTGGTCTCTCATTATTAGGTGTGTAAGAGCTTGGTGGTCTCTAAACTCAAGGGAAACTAATTTAACTGTTAAGAAAGACGACTAAACTAGTTTTCCACCGAGCTCTTACACACCCAATAATGAGAAACCACTAAGCTCTTCTATACCTTTTAACTATTTTGAGGTGAACAAATAAGAATACATTAAAGAAAAATTTACGGTATCTTATTCAAACACGATGTGACTTTAAGGATAACTCTATCGCTTCCATATCTTTCAATCTGTAGGTCCTCCGCATGACTAATTTTGACATAAATCACCGCTTCAACCATTACAAAATTCACTACACAGTTCAAACACTTTTGCTAACTATAGTTTATAAAACTTCGGTATTACAACCAATGTGAATTGTAAAGAGTCTATTCATGTGTAAGAGTATTGTTGGTAGGTCCTTGTAGTCTAGATAGACCCTTCTTTGGACTACTGTTACTTTTTGGTGGTGAGAATCTACCTATCTTAAGTGATAAAAATGCAATATATTACTAAATATAATATATGTGATGTTTGATATTTATTTAGTATTGATGTCCGACATCGGATGTTATTTGAGAACCTTGAGATTGTGACAAGAACTTGTTTATATTCAGGTATAGGTAGTGGTGTTATTTTTGTGAGCTAAAATTACGTTTCATGCAGTGATTGTAATTGCACCCCATTTCTTTTTTGTCCATGTAATTTGATTTGTGCTAGTTTGGTGTCTTGATTTATTAATGGTTTGTTTTAGTTGTTCTTTTTTTTTGCAGATGGATTAAAGTTTTTTGGTTCCTAAAAGTGGCGTAAGGTGAGCTAATCAAGACCTTCTTTGGGAGTTAGGGCGGACTTCCATGTGGGGATCGGTTGGGTGGAAGGCACTAGAAGACAAGAATCGAGGTCTCAAGAACCACCCATGCTCCACCTAGTTTGGTACAAATGAAATTTATACTCCTGAATCCTCCTGTTTCCACCCATTTCGGTAGAGCTTCCTCCTTTTGAGGACCGGCCACCCACTGCCTCCACACATGGAGGAAGGCCCTTAGTAGCTACAAGTAAGTTGAATGCAAAAAAACTTGAATTCACTACAAAAATAAATTCTATCTACAATAGCAAAACAACGAAGAGAATATGTTAACCCCTAAATGTTTGAAAATGCCTTTGCGGCAAGTAGAATACAACATATATTTCTTGTATTTGGAATTGATCCACACCTTTAATAGGTTTGAGTTCAACAAAGAGGTTGAACTTTAGATCAATGCAGTTCTAGTGAGCTATTGAGATCCTAATTTAGAACTTTTTGTTGGTAGAAAATGCCAATTATACAAAAACGTATCTATTGTCCCCATGGGACGTTTAGGGGTTAACCCCTAAGCTCCCGAGCGACCATTTTCTGGTCGCTGCCCGGAAAAAACGGGCTGCCCGGAACAAAAAAATCTTTTTTTGAAAAAATAAAAAATATTTTAAAATACTACATCAAGTCTACTTTCCAACCCAATTTGAATTATGGCAATCCGAGTTAAACTCCACCTGGGAGAATTTTTCAAAGTAGATCACCTCAACATTGTCTTAGTGTTACAAAATTTGCTATTTGGGGAAAGTAATGATGATTCCTCCATCGTTTCTCTTGCTTTTTTGAAGTTTACGATAGATAGCCCAACTTTAACCAATCGTACTAAATTTTGAACTCTAAAATTGAAAATTATAATTTATACAAATTTTCGAAGGTTAATGCTTTTAAATTCATTAAAAAATGATCTAAATATTATTTTGGAAGTTTGACCGTACGGATAATTTGTAAAGATGATACTCTACATTTTGTCTATTGAACCAACCTTCATCAAACATATGGAAGGCACATACTATAACACATCTATGTTTTGTCCAATACCCCTCGGGCTTTTAGGGGTTAAACAATGAAACAAGAGGTACAATTAAATACAACAATACTATTTTCCAATCATAAAAATACACTACAATTGAAACTTTTAAGTATGAAACCTTCAATACATTAAAACTATTTTCAACCCAAAAGTACCTAAAATTCTCAACCCAACCCCCAATGTGGCTCTCCTTACTCCCAAAAAGCAAGGAGAGGTGCCGTCTTCCAATATCCGGGCGCTATGCATACCCTGCTCACCCGGGTATCAGGCCGGATCAGGCCGTTTTGACGTGCTTCTGTTTCTCGAGGTCCAGGGATTCCCAACACGATTTGTTGCGCTTCTTCTCTGAATTTCTAGGTTAACAACCTCCGGTGACAATTCAGTTTTGCGCGATGTGGATTGATGTCATTCCCTGCTCAACTCCTCAGTAACTTATTCTAAGCTTTTCACGGCTTTTCACGGCTTTCTGTGGACCTCTGAAATTCATCTCGAAAGATGCGCTTTTGGATTTTGGAACTGAATTAGGGTTTAGATTGGAGACATGGAGTCGTCTTCCCGTCCCCCGCGAAGCTCGTCGCCAATTCGGGGTGACGGCAGTCGCGACTTTCGAGCTGTTTGCAGCGACGTGCAACACAAGCTTCGCGAGTTTTACACTTTCGATTTGATGCCGAAGACGTTCACTGTCAAGTTCCACCAGCGCGTGGAAGGACTCCAACTAGGCGCGAATTTCGAGGTGAACTGCTTTAACACCTCTGTTTGTTTGATTGCTTGAATCTTTTTTTTAGTGTTCATCCAATTCGATCTGTTTTATGGAATACCTAAAAACGAGATTGAGAAACACGAGTTTATGCGTTGGTGTGCAATTCACTGCACCATGAGTCTCAACACGGTTGAAATTGTCTTTGTCGGAATTTGGTAGATTTACCGACAATTCAATTTTCTTTTGGACAGAATTTTTCTAAAGAACCAAGAATCCCAAATTTGGTCTCATGTTTTTAAAAGCAGTTTTGAGTAGGTTCTAAGGTGGTTACCCCATTCCCAACTGAATAAGAAATACGGATATGAGACATTGATATTATTTAGTATTATTATTTTATAGAGTTAGGCAAGGAGAAATAGATTCCAACACAACTTGAAACATAATTTTTGGATGAAGAATGAATTAGTTATAAATTTTCAAAGTTGAAGTATGACACATCCCATTCACGTCACATAGGTAGAGTTCTTACCGTACAAAGAAGATTTGTATTGCATACACTAAAGATGGTTAAACCAACAACAACGAATCCATAACCACACTTACATATACTAAAACCAACAAGAGAGAACCATTACCAACTGTAACTCATGCTACAACCAACATCATTGCAGCATTGATTGTGGAAAATGCCCCTAGCTGTTGGTTTAAGGCGCCAGTTGGGAATGCGGTAACCACCTTATGTGAACTTCTTTTTTTTCAAATTTATTTGTGTTTTGACCTACACATGCAATGTTCTTCAATGATTCCGGTGATATAAAATTTGGTCCCATCTGAACTATATTTTTCGTAATATGATTGATTGAATTTGTCATTTTAAAACCATGAATCCTTCGTCCTTTAGGGATTACGGATGCCTTGTGTTGAAACTAGTTAGCTCTATATGTTTATGCACTCTGTTTCTTGGTTGCTATTTGTGTGGTGCATATTTGCTCATGCGACTGTTGTCACTGAAGTGTAATGGTTGTCGACAGTTTAATGGTATGCAGGTCGATGGAATGCACCTGCAACGTTGTAAGACCGAAGATTGTCACACCAAGCTTGTCATCAAACCTTACTCCGGAAACGGTTACTGGAAAGTAGTTTGTGAGCCAAAGCAAAAAGACGTGCGGATACTTACGAAGAAAATTCCCCTTGGTTCGTTGTTGCATTTTCAGGTATTTCTCTCTTTATTATTTTTGAAAAGATCTTTGATTGTAAACTGACGGCTTGAATTGAAAGGTTTCCGTGGGATGTAACATTCCGTCTCAAATCTGCTCTTGAATCTTATGTATCGTTTGTATGTATCATATACTCCCTCTGTCCGGAAATAGCTATCCTGGTTTTTTTTGGCCAATAAGGTCATCTCAGTACTTGAAAAATGGTCTATCTCTAATAGTATTATGTAGTTTTTGTGTCACTCTCATTGTCCTATCTCTAATAGTATTATGTAGTTTTTGTGTCACTCTCATTGTCCACCCCGTTTGAATTGATGAAGTGGACAGGGCTCACGTTTGAAGTATAAACATAGGACAATTATGTCGGAGAAAAATGCCAAAAACTAGGACAATTATTTCCGGACAGAGGGAGTACTTAGAATGCTGGGCAGTTTCTGTAGCTTCATTGTATTCTGTACTTGTAGTTGCTAGAAGTTATACGGTACACATTCTTTACACGGTTTTAACATGTGGAAGCAGATTGGGATTGGGCATGATTTCATCAGGAATTCTACTGGCTGGAAGTGGAAGGTAACGTCAGCTTTGGGCTTGCCTGGATTACCTGAAGTTCGTCAGAAGACCAAGCTGCCAATATTCCCTGGGTTTGATATTAACGTGGATTGGAATGCTCAGTATGAACTTCCCGAGCTTCACGGGTATGTGATCATCCATTGTTGCTTTGTGTTGGATGGATTCTACATATCATTGTTTATGGTGTCGACGAACAGGGTTAGGATTCATATTAGTCCTTGCTTAAGCACTGAGCTCAATGGCAATGAGCTTTCTGATACCTTCATCATAAGTGCTTCTGTTTCTTCGGAGCATTTCCCCTGGGCCTAGAAGCATTTGTTCTCATTGCACAACAACGATTACGGTAGTATTGTTTAGTAGACATTAGAGTTATCCTTAAAGTTACCTTGTGTTTGAATAAGATACTGTGAATTTTGCATTAATGTACTCTTTTTTGTTCACCCAAATAGTCAAAAGGTAGGGAAGAGCTTAGTGGTCTCTCATTCTTAGGTGTGTAAGAGCTTGGTGGTCTTCAAACTCATGGAAAACTAGTTTAGCCGTCTTTCTTGACGGCTAAACTAGTTTCCCTTGAGTTTAGAGACCACCAAGCTCTTACACAATGATAGACCACCAAGCTTTTCCATACTTTTTAACTATTTGGGGTGAACAAATAAGAGTACATCAATGCAAAACTCACGGTATCTTATTCAAACACAAGGTGACTTTAAGGATAACTCTATTAAATACTTTAATCCTGAAAGGACCAAGGATTCATGGTTTTAAACTGACAAATTCAATTGACCATGTCGTGAAAACTATAATTCAGATGAGACCAAAACCAAAATTTTATATCACTAGAATCAGTGAAGAACATTGTATGTGTTTGTCAAACAACAAATAAATTTGAACAAAAGGAAGTCTACATAAGAGCTATTCAAAACTGCTATAAGAAACATGAGGCCCAATTTGGGCTTCTTGGTCTTTTAATGTTTAAATAGTCAGACATTTACTGCAGCTTCACTACGCATTCGTTTGTGCATTATGCTCCATTCTACTTTCCTTCATATGCTGCAGGTTATTAAGGACGTTTGCTTGCTTGCTTGTGCAGGGCAAGTGGCACTGGGGAACCTCCAATAGAGGCGAACTTAGGTCATCTTCATGCTAAGATTGAAAGGGTCTCTGCTGTCTACACCCATGTCGGCTGAGCTACAAAGAAAGAAGCTCTTGATGAAGAAGCTTCTCGACTTTCTGTAGCGTTGGAGCTTCCTACGGTGCATTGATGGTCTTCGGTTCTTCTCTAGGGCTCAGCTGGCTTTGTTCTTAAATTAGTGTACATACAAGCACTTGATGCATTTGGATCGTGTTTTTGGGGCTTAGGTTTGGACCAAGTGTGAAGACGAGGAGTGTTGACCTGGTCTGGCAATAATTTCCAAGTAGCAATTATCCAGGCTGAAGGGTGAGCACCCTATTTGTTCAAAATTTTCATCCAATTTCTTCTCACTCTGAATCTCTCTTTGGACGTCTATTGGAAATCACATCTTTTGTATTATGATAGAAAGCATTTTCAGGTCGATTGGGGTCATAACGTGTGGCAACTTTTATCCCTTATAAGGAGTCCGAATTTGTGACAATCAAACTGTTGCTGAATGCAACCACAATCATGGAGTTTGACCTGGAAAGTGGTCAAACTAAGAAGACAAAGATCAATTTTACAAAATCAAAATAAATAATAGGGACTTTATAACAATAATCAAAACGCAGACATAGAGACTGTTGTGAATAAAGAGTTTGTTGGGGTAGTTTGTTTGTCTATTCCTGCCTCAAGGTTATGGATAACAAGGTTTACTTGCAAGTTCTCTATTTAGAGCATTTTTTGTAATTTTCATTGATGTACTATGTAATTTTCTTTGAATATCAATTGGATGGAGTGGACCTTTTAAAACATACATCATCCATGTGGTGAATGGTTGTGCATTTAGGATTTAAGACTACAGTTTAGAAATGTAATGGGGATGCTTTGTCAAGATAGTATCATTTGGTTCAAAATGTGAACTAGGAATCCCCTTCAATGATAGTGTTCTATAAAAAGTTGTTACTTTTTATTTTTGGATATATCTATGGTGTTTATGTTTGCACAATTGGATCCACAATTCATTGCACAATTGAACATTTTGACTTTGTATTTTATCACCAATTCAAACTTTCACTAGAAATTGAAGTATTCTTTAAAACAATTTTTTTGACAAAACTTTGAATCAAATTTATCCGACGTAATATGGATGACATTTTGTTTACTTTGGGATGATGTTTACTAGATTGTTTCATTTTATTGTTGTTGTACTATGAATATAGTGATAGATTTGTCTTTTTAATGTTAAAAACTTTGGGTTAGAAGACAATTCTAATATTTGCTAATCATAAAGATTCTAACTAATTGATAAAGCTTCTTTTATTTACTCTCCCTTTTTACCTCCCTTGTGTTTATTAAAAAAATTATCATATCATATATATTTTATTCAAATGTTAAATTTAAATTTAGAAATTTTATGAGTGAACACACAATGAAATGCTTAATATGTTTTAGAAATTAAAATTTCAAAATATGATTAAAAAGACAAATTTAATGAGTCTTACTTTGTATGTGGGATTTGAAAGAAATAAAACTTACGTTCAAGATTAAAAAAAATAAACAAGTTTAAATATCTACCATCCACAACGAAGATGTTTGTTCCTTAAAAGGAATAATGTGTAGGATATTACAACCACAAAGATTACTCATAGATTCAAAGTAATAAATGAGCTTTATTTATTTTTATCATAGGAGACTCATTAAAGTAGCTAAGGAAATACTATGTTGCAATTCCGCTACTCATTTGGGTAGGAATACTGTAGCCATAGAGCATGTTCAATCTCTACCCATTAAATATTCATTTTGGCATTTTGGCATATTCTATTAAAAATCAAGATTTTTTTATTATTTTATTTTATTTTTGGTAATAAAGAGTCTTCATTTGTTTTTTGTTTTTGTTTTGTTATTGTTTTTTTTAAACAAATAACATATTTCATTGCAAATTAAAAAATACACATCACCAGAACCAGACGGAATCACCGTCGGCGAGAGAAAAGACCCAATTAGTTAAAGTTACCAATATTGGATTTATAATAGCTCCAACTAACTTTCATGCCAGTCCTAGTGGTAAACATGTTATCAAACTAGTCGATGAACTTGCCGGCACTCCTCCATGGATACCAAAGAATCTTGTTTTGAAAAAAGAATTTTGCTTTAGAATCGTTTTCTTGCCAACCCTGCTTTGGAGGAAAAACTTGCTTCCACTACCCCAAGATTGTAGAACGCAACAATTTTAATAAGATGTTTCACCTTATGCTATGAGTTCGAATTAAAACTATAGTATAACACCATGTTTACCACTAGGGCTGTCATGAAAGTTAGTATAAAGTCATGTATAATTTAGTCCTTCATACGTTAACCCCTAAAGGTCGCATTGGATAGAAACTGTCCTCCAAGAGGTCTAATATTTCATTACCAAGAGAAAAGAGTTGTTTAATTTTTTGACCTACATAAAGTTCTTCAGCCCTTGCCAGGGTTCACTCTTTTGCTCTCACTGCATGAAAAATAAAAATAAATTCAAAACACGTGATTCTTGAGGTGTGGCTGCTGTGAACTTCCAAATCTCCACTATCATACTTTAGGTAAAGAATTACTAGACATGTCCAATGTTCTAAAATCCGCTACAGCGATTCTCATGCAACGAGTCTTATTCATAGGTACAGCTTACAAGGGCTAAAGAACCTTATGTAAGTAGACGTTACGTTAGCTGGCATTCTGAGACTGCATTCTTATTTAAGAAACGGAATGGAAACTAATTTATTGTGATCGCTGAGCCAGGGAAATATTGACCTGGTGTACATCGTACCCACATCTACCCAACATGGATAACATGGGATTGTTGATTAGGTTGCTGTTTGAGGGCTTGGATCATCTCATCATGGTCGTACTTGCAACCCGGACTCCTGGAGTCCCAGAACTGACATTGTTTCGGGTAACAGATCGAGCCCTGTATAAGGTAGTGGGACCAATTCCCGACTGAATTTCAGGTTTGCATATTTAGACTTGTGAAAGAAATGTTTTATAATTTTTGGATGCTCTACAAAGCTATTGCAAAGGCATCCCCCCAAAAAAAAACATTTTTTGAGCATTTCTACAATTTTCTATGATTTTTTAAGTCTGAAAGCTTAGAGTGACCATTAACCGCTCATAGAGTCATGGTTTTCATGAGAGGTTGGATTATGAAAATAGAGTGCTTCTACACCAATCAGAAGCTCTTGATTTTTCCAAGTATGGACGAAATTAGAACACTCTTGGACACTATTTGAAACCATGCTGGCTGGTTTCTGACACCCATCCCCCAACCAGTAGGGGTCGGAAATACAACCCAGTCGGAAATATGACCCTCTACCTTAGCCCATTTTAGGACGGCTTTTCATGTAGAGGAACCTAGTACATGTGTGACGTCAAGGTCGATGCATTAATAGTCATTCAAGCTAATATGTAGGTGTTCTGGTCTTGCATTTTTAATTTATAAGACCAGTAATAGCTGAAACTCTAGTATCGAGAAGGGCCTGCTACACCAAATATGTAATGCTACGATTCAGGCTCTACATGGAAAGCCGTCCTTAGAGGGAGTTGTGCCCATTAATTTTCTCTCCCCACAGATGGGATTGCATTGCACACTGTATCGCAATTGATCCAACCACTACTTTGCGCCAATTTTTTTCCTCCGGCTAGGTCACGCTTGGGTGTATATACTGACAGTTTGGATCATCAAAATTGCAAGTGTATATTTTTCTATAAAATGTACAAGAAAATAAAAATAAAAATAACCCAGATTTCCTACATGGAGTCAAGATGTGTAGTCTCTTTAAGCTTAGGTATCACCCAAGTATTGCCTCAGTTGCACCTAGGTAGCACATGTGAAGAAACCTAACTCTCCAAGCCATGGAAAAGTAGCAAAAATGCTAAATTGTCTTTGACAAAAAAACAAAAATCACTGGAGTAAAGTTGAGGAACCTTAAACCACCACGACACTTAAAACCATTGGGTTAAAAAAGAAATGTAGGCTTTCATTACATGACTTGTGCATCAATTGCTCAAAAGATAAGTCATGTAACGACAACTTACTTTTCCTCCCTAAAATGAAGGAAGGGTATAAAAGTTGATGGTTTTAGGTTTGTGGTGGTTTTAAGGTAGCGGACCCAATTCCCGACTGAATTTCAGTTGTGGCTAGTTGGGAATGTGAACCAACTTTTTCATAAATTTTGAGTGCTCCGCAAAGCTGGTGCCAGAGCAACCCCAAAAAGAACGAATTTTTTTAGCATGTCTGTGATTTCCTACAATTTTTTAAAGCAAACCTTGTACAGTGACCAGTCGTCGACCATAGAGTACGTGTTATGTCTACAGGTTGGATTTCTAAATCTGCATCAGTGGGTAGTCTAAAACCGAGCACCTTTATCCTCTGTCAACAAATGAGGTTTCCCAAAAAAAACACGTACACTAAACAATAAAGCCCCTTCCTGGGCGCTTTTATAAATTCTATTGGCCACATATCTGGACCCAGCCCCTGACCCTAGGGGTCGCCATTCAGACCCTGACGGGAATTGGGTCCGCTACCTTAGGTACTTCTACCTTAGAGTGCACGAGAATGCCTTCATGCCAGCCGAGGATTTGTGCAGACGAGTCACAATTCTGTACATACCTGCCATGTCCATTCAAGTGCGATGCAGGCCGTGATGGGAACTAAGAATTATTTTTGCCTGTCTGCCTTAGCTTTCATGTTTGCCAGCAACTTGATGGATCTGGCTGTGCAATTTAAATGCACTTCGCCACTTTTCAACACTTCCGGTACCTTTAGTCATGTTCACCAGAACTCTCATGAGTATTTGAAATCTGATCAGCCAAGGATGCCAATGCTGACCCAGCCTCATTCCCACCTGCAAAAAAAACAGGCATGAATACGATAGCATCTCCGCCAGCAACTCTGAATTGCACTCCGAAGGGTCAATCATCCAAAAATTACAGGGAATACCATGTACTTTCCCACCAACTTCACTCAGTTAGACTCTAAAAATAGTAAGTAAGCCACTCATGAGTCACCACTCATGAGTTTTGCAATCATGATGTGCAATTAACCCAAGGGGTATTGGACAAAACATAGATGTGTTATAATATGTGCCTTCCATATGTTTGATGAAGTTTGGTTTGATGTTCAAAATGTAGGGCATCATATCCACAAATTATGTGTAGTGTCAAACTTCCAAAATAATTCTAGGTCTTTTCTCAATGAATTTAAAAGCATTAACCTTGAAATTATAATTTTCACTTTTAGAGTTTAAAATTTAGCATGATTGGTTAAAGTTGGTTTACCTATTGTAAACCTCAAAAATCAAAAGAAATGATAGAGGGAACATCATATCTTTCTCCAAATAACAAATTTTATAACACTAAGACAATGCTGAGGTGATCCACTTTGAAAAATTCTCCCGGGTGGAGTTTAACTTGGATTTACATTATTCAAACTGCGTTGAAAATTAGACTTGATGTAGTATTTTATTATTCTATTTTATTTTTATTTTATTTTATTTTATTTTTGTTGTATTTTTCAGCTACTAGAAAATGATCATTTGAGCGTTTTAGGGGTTAACCCCTAACTGCCCAAGCAGGCGTTTTTGGCCTGATGTACAGATTTCATCCGTATTTTCTCATCCGTCATGCACTTTTTGTGGTGTGATTTTTTTACTGAATTTTTTATGGGAAGTTAGCTTCATGTACGTGTGATTCAATCAAAAAGGAAATAATTTTTGAAAAAATTATGCCTCATTTTGTGTTGTAGTGTTTCACCGAAAATCTTGAAGATTTTGGTCTAAAAGTGTTCTTGAAAAAAAAACTATTAAAATCAAGCATCCAAAAAATCTCCAAAAATCACTACACCTAAAGTACTACATTATAACCCATCACAACAAATTTCATCCACATACAGTCAGTATCTTATTCGTAATTGAATTACAAAATATTTTTTTATTTTATGTTTCAAAATTTGTTAAAAAAGATTAGTGATAGCAGTCATAGATCTAACCGTATAGATAGAATCTAAAATTCAAAATGTATAACTTTTATTCATACATCAAGTTCTAAATATTCATATTAATTGCATTTTATAATGCATTTTATAATGCATCTTTGCAAAACTTCCTAAACTGGACATAGGTGAGGACATTTAGGGCTCGCCAAGGTTGCAACCGTCCCCAGCAGCAACACTACAAACACCCTACAGGCTTCTTCCGCAGTTTTTTTTTGGCCTACACTCAGTATTTTTCATGATTCTCCAGGGCACTGGGTGTCGCAAGTAAGACCTATTCTTGACATTGACCTGGTACTCAAGCCTTGCAGCAGAGCGAGGGACAAAGAATTAGAGCATTCCCACCCATGCACGCTAGGACTAACCCTCTCAAATTATTCATCTACATGTGAAGGGCCCTTGCACTCACACTCCCCCACCTTTGCACGCCCTTCACGTATCAAAAGTGCGCATCAAATAGTCAATGGACCAATCACAAGTAGAATGAGAGGAATAATCATTGAATAGTCAACTCAATAGTGATTTCAAGGCCCAATTTCTAACACGCTAGAATCCAGAGTCAAGAAGCATTTTGAAAGGCCCCTTGAAACTTTTCATCCACTTCTTGAGGTCAGAGACCCTCTGAGGCCATGGGTGGCCATGCTCTTAGCACTATCAATGACTTTGGGACCCATCATCTTGTATACTATGTTCATCTACTAGGACAGCTGAATCCCATGTCTCTGTTGGGGTTTCAATTGCTTCACAGACACGGGCTCCACATGTGGCCTTGCACATAACATTCAGTAGCCTTCATGCCCACTGCTGTTCCTTCATGTCCACTGATGTTCCTTCATGTACTTTGCTCATCACTTTGAACTTCCATTTGTCCACTTAGCTACTGATGAAGCACTATTGGATGTGGAATATTCCACACCATCTAAGATAGGAGGTTCTAAACCCGCCACTATAAGTGTTGTGAATTTATGAGGAGAGAGGGAGAACTGAGCATGATTTTTTGCAAATCCAAGTAAAGACCAACATACTTTGAATCCACAAATTTGGATGTTCCTAAAATCTCGGGGGGTGCACTGTACTAAACATGTACGAGTATACGTGAGTGCACAGAAGGGGTATTAATTTGAACATTACCGTATTACGTATACATACAATAAACACATTTAGAGCTAAAAATATTCATGTATACTTACACTAAACATATATTTAAAACGGAATACATCTGTATACAAAGGTATTTTAGACATACAACCGCTTGTATACAGGGGGTATTTAGAAGGGGTCATGAACGCACGTGATTCTCAAACATAATGTAGAGTGCACCCCCCGAGCCTAAAATCAGTTATGAATTTCTAAAGTTGAAATGACATGGGTTCTAAAGTGGTGCTCTTCACCATGGGTACATCCAAAATTTCAAAATATTCATCCTTGATAGAGTGCGAATTTAGAACTATGGCGGGTCTAGAGCCCTCTACCTCACTATAGAGCCAAAGGAGAAACAATGCATGCTACTGAATGTTATGCACACAATCCGTGTCAACCCGTTTTGGAGAGCTAGTTCTAGCGCTCCTAGTGGAGATGTCATCTTACATTATTTTGTGACACGTTCTAAATAAACTGTTCCCCAATCCATGCACATTCAATTTTCCAAAGCCAGAGAGCCATCTAGAGTGTTGGAAGAGAGTTCTACTCTCCGTGCCGGCATGGTGCTCACCACCATAGGCCACCCAACTATGGTGGGGGGTCCTTGGACGTTGTTGTATGGGTACCTCAAAGCCCTTTGGCGGGATACCATGTCCGGCATCTTCAATGCATTAGTGGCTAGTTAGGAACTAGCATAGTGTGGTAGTATAGTGTCTATCCTCGAAAGGGGAGAGTAGTATTGTCCCCTTGTCCGGTGGGCACCGGGTCATTGACATTACAAACGGACAGTTCATTCATGCCGGCCTTGAAATAGGGTAAGAGTTTCTATCTATCTATCTGTTGGAGGAGATGCTCTAACTTCCAAACAAGGGTTCCACGGGGGGCTCCTCAAAAACCAACACATGCACGTGTACATTTCAAGCCTTTGCAAAACAACCCTCTATCTTCACTATACTTTGAGTGAACACGTGCGTTAACAAGGTAATAAAATGGAGCTATCACATAATTAGAATATTTGAAGTATATTCTAGAATATTATGTGTATATTTGTGAATTATTCCTTATTTGAATTTGAAGCATCCTATATTACATCTAAAATTTTCTAAATTTTATTGCTCATGAATAAAACACATAATATATTTTAAACCATCATATTTTCTAATTTTCCTAAGTGTCCCCCGAAGTATTCGTCTCTATGTTGAACAAGGTTGAAATTGCTTGTTACTTATATGAATTGTTTCATATCGCCTTGCAAAAACAAAAACAAAATCTAAGAGTAAAGTATATTCTAATAGCTTCATATTTCCTTTTCCTGTGGAATAATTATAGTTGTTAATGTATTGATTTGCATTTATTGGTGAGAGGCTTAGCAAGATGAAGACCACAAAGTTGGGCCTAGTACATGTGATTTGTTGAGTTTGTTTGCTATATTATTTGTAGAAGACTTGTCATTTTTCATTCCCCATTTCAAGGGACAATGAACAAAGGTTAAATATTATGCTTGTATTTTTGTATTCTTGTAACCAAAATCACTCACCAGCATTGACATAACTTAGCCCATGTGCCTGACATGATTTCATTCCTTTTCGCTGAAAAACAACGCATTTCCTACTAGTGTATCTCTTTTGAGGATGTGAGAGATTTGCAATAAAACCCTCATGAGGATTGATGACAGAAACCATCCACGAGTGTCTTCAAGCTCATACTTCTGTCGGGGTTTATGGTGCCAATTTATTATTAGTCTTTGAAACCATTTTTCACCTTGAAAGGTTGGTAGCCAAATTGAACTACATGACAGGGAAAAAAACAGGATTGTAATCAATCATGGTCCCATTGCTGGGCGTACAGATTTAAAATAAGAATCAGTGCTAATTTTCCAGGGGGTAAATGAATGCTCTCTGTGCAGATGAACATCCTGGACAATACAAGTTTGTTTTATTACCATTTCTTTTTCTTTTTAAATTTATTTTAAAAAAACAAAAGGAAGTTCACTCCAATGCATTAACCCTTTAACGTCCCGATTCAACACTGTTTTCAAAGATTTGTTATTAAATGGTTGATGAAAAACGAAAATGGAGTTGATGTACAAAACAAAGTTGTAAATGTCAATGTGTAGATAACATCCGTACGGTTGGATTCATCATATTTATTATTAATATTTTTAAAGTAATTTTGCAAGGTTTTCTCTTGAAATTCAATTAAAAATCCAAAATTAACTTAATTTTTTTTTTTAAAATCGTAATGAAATTAGAATGACATGCACTACGAGATGGTATGGTTTCCATTATTTGATTCTACTTACTATGGAAAATCATATTTAAGGTCTTTCTTTTCGAACTAAGATTGAAACTTGACATTAATCACTTTTGTAAATATTCAAAAATTCACGTTATCTTATTTGGAAGATCCATACCGTACAAATGGTACTCAACTAGCACAAGAATGAAAAAAATAAAAATGGATGAAAAACATCCGGTACCTACAGAAAACGAGCTGCTGAAATTCATCCGGCGTCCAGAATCTGGACGCCGGCGCGCTAAAGGGTTAATGAGAATAAACAACACAATGAAATCAGACGAGAAACTTGTCGGCGCAACAGCCTGAGTAAAAAAGACAACACAAGTTTCACACCACTGAACGTAAACAACCTGCCAACTATTTAGCAAGCTATGTAGCCATCATTCTAGTGAAAACTCTAGACCATATACGACTTAGGGCCGCTTCACACTATGGCCGAAGGTCGAGAGGCCGTTGGTTTCCACCAACGGCCTTTAAACACGTGCAATTCATAAACACGTGCAATCCATAAACACGTGCAATTCCATCTCCAACTGATACCACTCGACCGATCTCATCCACTTGCAATTTGGCATGTTGCAACCTTATGGTAACAAAGTCCAGCAAGTACGTCTTGGGTTTAAGGTGCATACATAGCGCGGCCGCATTATGGCGAAAACCGCGATAACAACCAATACTCATCAATTGTTTAATATCCCTCTGAATTACTCTTGCTAATTCTAAATCAACCCACCTGGGGCGGTAGTACGTTCCAAGGGTTGGGCTGTTTGCCCATTAAAGCGGTACGTGAGCTGGGTTCAGAACGTCGTGAGACAGTTCGGTCCATATCCGCTGCGGGCGTTAGAGCATTGAGAGGACCTTTCCCTAGTACGAGAGGACCGGGAAGGACGCACCTCTGGTGTACCAGTTATCGTGCCCACGGTAGACGCTGGGTAGCCAAGTGCATTTTATTTAAATCTTTCGGATAGGAAAATCTTTGTAAATAAAAAAAGCTAGCTAGTACTATATTTCTTAATGTTAGTAAAATTAAAAAAGGGTAACAAGGTAGCCGTACTGGAAGGTGCGGCTGGATCACCTCCATTTCAGGGAGAGCTAATGCTTATTGGACAATTTTATTTTACGCTGCTTAGACCTAAAGCTTTATACTCAAAAACGAAGAAGCCTCATCATTTAAATAAAATTGTTTGAGTAAATCTCAGAGATAAAAAGTTTTTTTTTTTGTTTTAAGTAAAGTAAAATGCTCGCTATGAGGTACTTGGTGCCATTATAACGGGAGAACCTTCGGGGTAAACACCCATCCAATAACTCCGACAATAAAAGGGAAAAATATTAGAACTTCTCTTCTATTTAAATCGGAGAATTTTTGGAGGAATTTGGGTTTGAAATTCCCAAAAATCACACGATTATATAGCCAAAGAGAATAAGCTGTGCCTAAATATATATATATATATATATATATATACACACACACATATATATATATATATATATACATATATATATTTTATTTTATTTTATTTTGCGGTATCACGGACACCCAGATGGAAGCATGGAAACAATCTATGAGTGGAAGAGATACTCCACGCAAAATATAAAACCGAAAAAGGGATATACTAAACACTAGAGGCCAAAGGTCCAAAAGCCGTGGACCTTCAAAATGCTTACATGGCAACATTTTTTGACCAAGGTGACGGCCTCTCGAGAGGAAGTTTGGGTCCTACATTTTGCAAGACCCGTCACTATAGTCAAGAGGCCGTCGATTTCTTTTCATAAAAAATGAAAACTATATTTTATTGCTATTTTCAGTAGATTTCTTTGGACTCTCAACAAAGTTTGGACTCTCAATCCCACGGCCTCTCGACTTGGACGGCCATAGTGTGAAGCGGCCCTTATACTCTTGCATTCCAAAACTACTCTCCCCTAAGCCTGGGGAGTGCACTGAAAGTTAAGATTGGAAATCACATGAGTGTGCACTATGTATATATACTTGTATGTATATATATATATATATATATATATATATATATATATATATATATATATATATATAAAAGTATGTATACATGTATATGTATTCTTTAAAAATCTGTAAACAGAAAATATGAAGTCAAACACAATCTAAATTTCTTGTTTTATGAATTTCAAATAGTAATCACTTGTAAATGTTTTTAAATTGATTTTGAAGCAAAAAACAACACGTTTTGGTTCAAACTTCTATCATTTTAAAGTATTTTTTTAAAACAATTGGTACTAAAATATATACCAAATAATAGATATGTATGTAATGATTTAGCACCTAAAAAAAATTATTTTAAAAAATTATTTTATGGTCAAGTATTGTAGGGGGGTATGCTATTGAAATGCACTCACGTGTATTACTAATCTTAACTTTAAGTGCACTCCCCATGCCCCTTAGCCTTATACACTTCAAACATAGCTGACCATTTTGCAACTCATAAGATTTTCAATTGGATTTCATCATGAACTTTTAGAATTCATTGCTACAATTCATAAGAATTCTAGGAATTATCCATGTCCTTGAGATAAGGATAGTCGACTACCCAAAAAAACACTCTTTTAAACACTCTTTTAACCCTTAACTGCCCAAGCAGGCGTTTTTGGCCTGATGTACAGATTTCATCCGTATTTTCTCATCCGTCATGCACTTTTTGTGGTGTGATTTTTTTACTGAATTTTTTATAGGAAGTTAGCTTCATGTACGTGTGATTCGATCGAAAAGGAAATAATTTTGAAAAAATTATGCCTCATTTTGTGTTGTAGTGTTTCACCGAAAATCTTGAAGATTTTGGTCTAAAAGTGTTCTTGAAAAAAAAAACTATTAAAATCAAGCATCCAAAAAATCTCCAAAAATCACTACACCTAAAGTACTACATTATAACCCATCACAACAAATTTCATCCACATAGTGTCAATATCTTATTCGTAATTGAATTACAAAATAATTTTTTATTTTATGTTTCAAATTTTATTATAAAAGATTAGTGATAGCAGTCATAGATCTAACCGTATAGATAGAATCTAAAATTAAAAGTGTATAACTCTTATTCATACATCAAGTTCTAAATATTCATATGAATTGCATTTTATAATGCATCTTTGCAAAACTGCCTAAATTGGACATAGGTGAGGACGTTTAGGGGTTAACCCTTTAGTGCCTAGCAAGCCAGATTATGGTCATTGCAACGTCGGAAATGCAAATAACAGAGAATCCGTGAAGAATTGGAACTTCAGTTCTGAAGTTTAGATTTGCGCACATACAATACGCACCTTCCAGAAAAAGAAATTTTCAATTTGGAATTGTACAACTATCAAAATACCTATCAACAGAACGCAAAAATACTGCAAATACTTGAAAATACAGTAAATACTTACAAATACAACATTTGTATTGTGTAGTATTTCTTGTGTTTGGAAGTTTGTTATCTTGTTTTATTTTTTTGGATTGTGTTCTCTTCTTCATCTTCCATTAGTGTGTGTAATCCGATCTTGACTAATGTACCCATTCCTGTCAATTTTCAACGTATAAAATTTTGTCCTAAACCGTACATGGACAAGTCACTTTCACTTATAAATCTCACAATAATTATGTGTGAGTCTATTTTTGATATGAAAGATTGCAACGGAGAGGTGTTGACATAGGGCATAGGTGAACGTCTTTGCTTTTATTTTTGAAAATTTACCTCAAATTCTATTTAACTTTGAAGTCACACACCCCCCAAAATCTCGTTTTTGAGCGTGCATTATACAGTTCAAATAAATACTATAATCTTCCGATCCCACCATCGGATGATTCTCAAATTTTAATAAAATATGTGCTCTCGAGTTGAGAATAGAATTGTACGGTTACTTTCTAATTTAACCCATTCTATTTTTGGTAGTCTCAACCACAGTGGAAAAACCCACTGAAATCCAGAGCTGTCGAGCTGTCTGCTACAGTACCCTAGGCACTAAAGGGTTAATCTATGATATGATGGTCTTTGGGCTAGTGTTATGATTATTTTTACAAGGTAAATAGATTCATTTTTTATAAACAGAGGAAAGCCTGCAAGGGAATTCTTTCCCATCAGAAATTCAGAATGATGTGATTCTGTGTCTTTCACTAGGCCTGAACTTTGAGTGAGTACAGACAGCAGTAGAGCACTAAAAGAAATTATTTATTTACACACGTCTCATCACATGTAATTATGATTATCATGTTCTGAAGCAGCTGTCATTACCTCTTTAACCCCTAAACGTTCTCACCCTTTTCAAATTTGGCAGTTTTTTAAAGATGCATTATAATATGCAACTAAGAGGGATATTCTCAACTTGATGAATGAATAAAATTTGTACATTATGAATTTTAGGATCCATCCATACGGTTAGATTTGCAATTGCTATCACCAATATTTGTGTATAAATTTTCAAACTTAAAATTTAGAACTCTTTTGTAATAGGATTACGAATAAGATATTGACAATCTAATAATGAAATCTTTTGGGATGAGTTGAAATGTAGTACTCTAAGTGTAGTGATTTTTGGAGATTTTTTGGTTGCTTAATTTTAGTAGTTGACTTTTTCAAGAGCACTTTTAGACTAAAATCTTCGAAATTTGGGGTGGAACACTACAACGAGAAATGAGGCATGAAAATTTCACAAGTCATCCCCTCTCTAATCGGATTACACATGCACGGAACTCACTTCCCATAAAAGTTTCAATAAAAAATCCACACTACAAAAAGTGCATGCTGGATGAGAAATTGGAGTTCAAATCCGTACATCATGCAAAATATGCATGGTTGGGCGGTTAGGGATTAACCCCTAAACGTACCAGGGTGTCCATGGAATTGACAATTTGAGAAAAATTGTCATAAACTACTATTTAGAAGAATATTTTGGAATTGATATACAAATGAAAGTTCTATATTTTGAATTTTAGATTCCATTCGTACGATTGAATTCACTAATACTATCATCAATATTTAATCATCAATTTTGAAAGTTGAAATTAAAAATCCTTCTAAATTCAATCACATACAAGATTTTAATATTTTTGCAAGGCTACTTTTGAACTACAGTCAATGCAAATTTTGGCTTGGTCAATAACTTGACATACTTCTAGATTTGTAATATAAGAAACATATGTAATCAAGTATGACTAAATCCAACCATTAGATAAGGTAGGTGGCCCAGAAACCACTCAAATTTTAGATTGGCAGGTTCATTGGGGGGAGTTATTAACGGAATCAATCTTGGAAGATGTGCAAAGTATTTAGGAAATTTGACCAATTGGAATAATTATTTTTGGATTAATATTGAATTAGTTATGAAATTTGAAAGGGGAACTCATAATTAGGTGTACCCAAAACCACTCACCCTAAAATGTACACCATGATTACATAGAAATTTAAGGTTGGAAGCTATAATGTACCTCTTGCTTGGATAGGTCTAGTGAGCGGTTTAAGGAACCGCACGAAAATTGGCACACCTACCTTAGGACAACAACTTGGTGAAATATCTCCAAAATTTTGGATGAATTTCATCCAAGCATTAATGAGAATGGAGGAGGATTTGAATTTGTTGACCAAAGCTGCTTCATTTGCTAATGCATTGAAAGTTGAATTTTCAGAATGATGAGTGCATCCCATTGGAGAGATATCCTTGTTCAGAAGCATGTCTCTTTAATGTACAGTACAGTGGGGTACCAATCAAAATGTCGTTTTCGAATTCGCAGTGAGAATTTTTTAGTACTGCCAACTTTGAAAGCCTCCCGAGAGCTCAAAAATTGGTATTTTACCACGACATTTTCACCGAAGAATAATCTTTATGTTAATTATATGCATGCCAAATTTCAAGGCCAAAAGATTTACCGAAAAAACAGTTATTCAAGATCTACCAACATTGGTATTTTTTCACTGCTGCCAACTTTGACAGCCTCCCAAAGATTGAATGTTTATTTTTTTGCCATGAAATTCTTGGAAAGAAAACCTCTTTATGTTAATAACATATGATAAAAAATTCAAGGCCAAAAGATTTATACAAAAAAATATATAAGCAATCTACCAATATGTGTATGTTGTGGGAAACAATGGGGGAAACTACACGCATTGGTAGATTGTAAATATTATTTTTGGTATAAATTTTTTGACCTTGAAATTTGGCATGAATGTTGTGATCATAAAGAGCATGTTGTGCCAAAAAATTCATGGTAAATAGACAATTTCTCAACCATTGAGAGGGTGTCAAAGTTGGTAGCACAGTTTCCCCCATTGTTTCCCACAACATACACATATTGGTAGATTGTTTATATCTTTTTTTGTATAAATCTTTTGTCCTTGAAATTTTTATCACATGTTATTAACATAAAGGAGTTCTTTTTCCAAGAATTTCGTGGCAAAAAAAAAAACATTCAATCTTTGGGAGGCTGTCAAAGTTGGCAGCAATGAAAAAATACCAATGTTGGTAGATTTTGAATAACTGTTTTTTCGGTAAATCTTTTGGCCTTGAAATTTGGCATGCATATAATTAACGTAAATATTATTCTTTGGTAAAAATTTCGTGGTGAAATACCAATTTTTGAGCTCTCGGGAGGCTTTCAAAGTTGGCAGTACTGAAATTTTTCTTACTGCGAATTCGAAAACGACATTTTGATTGTTACCCCACTGTACATGCATTGAATAAGCTCATCTATTCTTCTCTCAGAAGTGGTCCTTGGAATGAATTGAGGATGTTGGACATAGGGATGGGACTCCATCAATTACCCATCACATCACAATTGCTGTGCCCAGTGATCCCAGAACCATTTTATGACATTTAGAACATCATGCGACCTCCCACATAAATGGTATCTACTTTTGCTACCCAATGTATACAATACTCACGATACCCGGAAATACCCTTGATATATTAAGGTGATACCATGATGATATCCGCGGATATCACCTCATGAAGTTGCTACATATTTATACCATGATGAGCATTCTTGCTACATTTCAATTTTTTTTCATTTTCTTTCTTTGTATGTTTAGCAGCCCCATTTTTGGGGTAGAAATCCAGCTAATTTAGCCAATTTTGGGATCACTGGCTGTGCCCCTTATCTGTTCAGATTTGCCAAAAAGAATTCGTTTTAAATTAAAAGCTTGTTATATGCTCTGAAGCAAACTAAGGGCCGACTTCCATGCAAGGGGGGCAGTGGGTGGTCAGTCTTCCAAAGGAGGGAGCTCCACCGATATGGGTGGAAACAAGAGGATTCTAGAGTATAAATTTCCTTTGTACCGAAATGGGTGGAGCATCGGTGGTTCTTGAGACCTCAATTCTTGTCTTCTAGTGCCTTCCACCCACCACCCACTCACATGGAAGTCCGCCCTAAGTAAGTGTGCAAGACATTGATACTGTATTCAAATGGCCATGCATAAGCTAATAAAATATACTTTCTTCCTTGAGCTGCAATGTGAGAAATGGTCAAGGCAATCGTTGTGAAATTAACCCCAAAAGGACGAAGGATTCATGGTTTTAAAATGAAAAACTTAATTGATGATATTGTGAAAAATATTATTGTAATAGGACTAAATTTTATGTCATTGGAATCAATGAAGAATATTGCATGTGTTAGTCAAAATACAAATAAACTTAAACTATAGTAAGTTCAAATAGGGCTTGCTGAGCAATTAAAAAAAACACAAGGCCCAATTGGGGCTACTTGGTCCTTTAGAGGTTAATTGTGGTGCTTGCCGAATGAAACCTAGGGTCTCCATATAAAAGATGGAATTCTAAAATGACATCATTTTTTTTTTGACCACCAATGACTTCTTTGATATTTCCTCTATGGCACAAGCCCATGGGGAGCTCTATTGTGTGATGTCATTTTTGGTGGTTATCACCGCACCTTGGGTTTAATGTTTTGAAACTTGCACATTCAGCTTTTGCACAACTCACATTCAATGAGATCATGTCCACTCTATCAGTGAATTCTTGGAAAAGTGAATGTGAAATGAGTGTGAGGTTATGGAGAGTGAGGGAACCACTCAACACTCGGGGGTGTCACTAACATATATTTAGTGTAACCACGTGCATTAAAAGGGTATTTGAATGAGGGCTGTCACACAATTGGAATATTTGAGGTATATTATAGAATATTATAAGTATATTCACAAAAATCTTGAATTATTCCTTACTTGAATTTAAAGCATCCTATATTATATGTAAAATTTTATGATTAGGTGGAATTATTTCCTCCCGTGAATAAAAAGGATCCTATAGTTTAACTCACGTGGTTTTTTATTTTTCGCATAGTCACACAACAAAGGAGATGATAGACTTGTGACACCAAATTTGGAATGTAAATATAGTGGTCAAGGCGTGAATTGTAGGAAGAAGGGTGCAAATGCTCTAAAGATAGTAGAGGAGGCACTGCAAGCTCAGTCATGGCATTGCAAGCTTGATGCCACTGCCAGATTGCCTTAAAGGCCTACATCCATGTAATAGTGGGGGGTCCTGGAAAGCTGCCGGAAGCTACCGATACACCACCAAAATGGGTGAAGCTAGGAGTATAGTTTCAATTCTTGTAGACACTCGTAGACCATTGATTATTCTTCCACCTGTCAATTATTTTTCTAGCCATCGATGATTCTTCCACCCATTGATGATTCCTGAGACCTCATTTCTTGATTTTTAGGGGCTTTCACCCACCCAATCCTCACATGGAAGCCTGCCCTAATTTATATGTAAGAAACAGCTCTCTTGAAATGTACGACGTTTTCTTCACAAAAGTGACACAACTGGTTGCCAGATGAGCCTGCCAGGTCTCATTGGATAAACATGAGTGTTTGTAAGGGCTGACAAATTAGTAATAAATGACATCAACAACTAACTTGAATTATGTGGTGTGAGCCAGTGTTTGGAAGCTTTATGTAACATTTTATAATACAGCATCATCAGCCCAGACATCTACATTGACAAGTATACATGTCCTACATGGCATCCCACACAAAGTCAAAAATTCTCATAAATCTTGAATAATGTATAGATTACAGATTTTTTGTTGAACTTTTGTAGATTGTAAGAGCTTTTTTTTTACAATCTGTAAAAAAATTCACCATTTCAGCAATTTCAACAAAATTTCTCACCATTCTAACAAGTCCAGGTACTCACCAGGTAAACCCCATGTTACCATTATACGGGAAGATTGAAAACCATTGAATGATTACTGGTCGTGCAAGGCATTGACAGGCATCGCTACCCTTAGAATCAAAGTGCTTCTAGAAGTTACCTTGTGATTAATATTGACTGTCAATAGTCTGAAAAATTGAACATTAAACTGATTAAAGTGCTTGGTTGGGGATAGCATATGAAGTTGCCAGAGTGGAATGACTTGCATTCTCTGTCAGTTAACCCCTAAATGACAGAGGGGGTAAGGGCAAAACCTAAATGTGTTATAAAATGATGTTTCTACAACTTTGATGAAGTTTGGTCCAAAGGAGAAAATGAGAAGCACAATGTTTAGTAATTATCCGTATGGTCAAACTTTCAAAAAATGTTTTAGATACTCATTAAACAAATTTAGAAGCATTTATCGTTGAATATTCACCCAAATTACAAATTTTATTTTTAGAATTTGAAATTTGGTATGATTGGTTGAAACTAGACATTCTATTCTAAAGTTCAAAAAAGCAAAAATTTAGAAAGAGGGAACATCATTACTTTCCCGAAATAGTAAGTTTTGTAACACTAAGACAATGTTGAGGTGTTTGTCTTTGAAAATTTCTCCCGGGTGGAGTTTAACTCGGATTGACATGATTTGAATTGGGTTGGAAAGTAGACTTGATTTCCTATTTGAAAATATTTTTTATTTTTCAAAAAAATATTTTTTTCATTTAGGGCAGCCCGCTAAAAAAGGGCAGCGACCATAAAATGGTCGTTTGGTCACTTAGGGGTTAAGAGATTACAAGTAACCTAAACATCCTTTGGACACTATATGTATGACCATCATATATTCGCTAACGATCCATCTCTCATATTAAAATTCAATTTATGTGCTCAAATATGTTGGTGTAGCAAAATATACAACCAATCACTTGTTTGTACACAAAAATACATACAATCGTACATGGTTGTAGTGGAATTTAATTCGTTTAGAGGTTAATACTATTTAACTGTGCAACTACAGTGGAATTAACCCCTAAGTGCCTACAGCTCTCTCCAAATTGGGTAGTTTCGCAAAGATGCATCATAAAATGCAACTAAGAGGGATATTTTGAACTTGATGAGTGAATAGAAGTTGTACATTATCAATGTTAGATTCTTTCCATATGGTTAAATCTATGATTGCAATCACCAATATATATTTTTTTAATAAAATTTGAAACTTAAAATTCAAAATTCTTTTGTAATTCAATTATGAATAACATGTTGACAATTTGTGGATGAAATTTGATGGGATTGGTTGAAATGTAATAATCTAAATGTAGTGATTTTTAAAGATTTTTGGTTGATTAATTTTATGAGTTGACTTTTTCAAGAGCACTTTTGAACTAAGACCTTAAATTTTTTTGGTGACTCACTGCAACTTGAAATGAGGCATAAAATTTTCACAAATCATCCCCTTTCTAATCGGTTGTCTCATGCATGAAGCTAACTTCCCATGAAATCTACAGTAAAAAATTCACATTGCAAAATGTGCATGACAAATGAGGAAACCTGAATGAAATCTGTACATTGTCCAAAAAACGGATGCTTAGGTAGTTAACCTTTAGTGCCCAAGTAACAACTAAGTGATCACTAGATTAAAAAAAAAATGAAATGCAGAAAAATCTGTAAATCATCTCAGTCCGGTGTTTGAAGTTTAAATGTGTAACTTTTGATTCTATAGATGATGCAAAAAGAAATTTTGGAAATTTACTTTCTCAACTATCCAAATACCTATGAACAAAACACCAAAATACTACAAATACCTCAAAATATAGCAAATACTTACAATCACAACACACGTACTATGCGGTATTTCTTGTGTTTAGAAGTTTGTTTTGTTGTATTTTTTTTGGATTGTGTTCTCTCGTTCATGTTCCATTAGTGTATGTAGTCCTATCTGGATCAATGTACCAACTCCTTTTTAATTTGAATGTGTAAATTTTGTCCTAAACCGTACATGGATAAGTCACTCTCACTTATAAAATTCATGATAATTATGTATGAGTCTGTTCTTGACATGAAAGATTGCTATGGAGAGATGTTGGCACAGGTCATTCCTGAACATCTTGACTTTGATTTTTGAAAATTTAACCCAAATTCTATTTAACCTTGAAGTCACACACACACCCCCCCCCCCAAAAAAAAAAAAAAAAAAAAAAAAATCTCTTTTTTGGGTGTTCATTATACGGTTCAAAGACATACTATACTCTTCTAATCCAACGGTCCAATGGTACCAAGATTTAATCAACACGTGTTTCATTAAGCTGTGCTTCCATTCATACGGTTGGATAGTATCCCTAATTTTGACAGCGAGAGCTTTAAGAAAACATCACCCAAAAAAGTGTGGTTTCTCCAAAACCACTCTGGGCACTAAAGGGTTAACCATTTTTCATCTTTTTCTTTCATTTTCTCCTGTTTTTATTTTATTTTCCTTGTTTGTTTTAGTTTTTGAGACACAAATGACAGAAGAATTTTAACAACCCCTCGTAGCTTGGCGGTCAACCAAGGACAACACCAAACTCTGCAACGACATTTAAGAAGATGTACAAAGCAGCCTGCCTGCAAGCAGTAGCATTGAATTCAAGTTACAGAAAGAAATTGGGATGCTCATGATGCATGGGCAATGTTGTCATAACTTAAATTATGGCCACAAGACACTCAGGACGGTGATGTATCATTGTTTGCACTGTCTGTCGAAATGCTACTGCAGTTTATCTCTACAATTTAGTCCATCACTCTCCTTGAAACTTTCGCTGTCTCCATTCATGAGACATTCTCATTCTCATATAAACAGCAGTCCGCGCAGGAATTGAACAGTCCTGCTTCACTGTGAGCCATGGCCGCTATCTCTCACCTTGTGAGCAACGAACTCTGGTCCCTCACACCTTTGCAATGTCATGTCATGTTGTGCATTTAGACATTACAAACTAGGATCACAGACTAGGATTGGTACTAGGATCATTACAGACTAGGTTTGTTAGCAATGTACTAGTCTCTCAACACGAGTGGGAGGACTTTGTTACAACAACATTGTTTTAGTCAATGCAACAGAATGTCCACATTAGAATGTCATTTTGGTGCGTTGAAACGCCATCAAAATGTTGTTCTGAACATCTTTCAGCTCTACCGACTTGTGCAAGCAATGTTACAGCTTGTTGAGCAGCATTTTGGAACTATAATATCACTACTAGGATCATAGTACATTGTGTGCTACGTTTGTTAGCAATGTAGGCAGTGGAGGAACTCAATAGAAGTGGGAGCATGTGGTTAGAACAACATTGTTTTTTAATGAACACAAAACGCGTTGAAATGACATCAAAATGTCGTTATTCTAATGTGTTAGAACAACATCCCAATGTCTTTCAGCTCTACTCACTTGTGCAAGCAATGTTACAGCTTGCAGCATTTAGGAACTGTAATCATTAGGGAGCAAGTGGTTTGAATGGCATTCTTCTAAAATGCATTCGAACGACATCAGAACATGTTGAAATGACATTAGCATATCGTTAAAACAACATGGTTATCATAACATTCCAATGTTGTTTTGAATGCCGTCCTAAATTTCTCCCTCCACTTGTGGTTGCTACAGCTACAATCCTAGTACCGTTGCTACCAAACGTATGATTCTAGTAGTGAATGTTGTTGGCTCTGACCATAGGGAAGAGGCATTGTAGGGACGCCCATTTTCTTGGGCTAAATATCATTGCAG
Source organism: Pohlia nutans (assembly GCA_022496805.1). Lineage (NCBI taxonomy): Eukaryota > Viridiplantae > Streptophyta > Bryopsida > Bryales > Mniaceae > Pohlia > Pohlia nutans. The sequence continues at coordinate 8,097,665 of CM040102.1, forward strand.
TAAATATATTCCGTCCATGATTCCACTGAAATGCATTCCCTTTCTATTCTAATCAGAGCTCCTCGTAGCGTTGCTGCTTGTTGTTATAGCAACTTTTAACAAATGTAACAATCAGTGTATGGTGATCCTAGAGGTGACTAACTTTGGGGAGGTTTCAATTTCCTGCAGAGGATGGAGCGGTTGTGGGGAGTGTGCATGAGCATGTGGCTGCTTGCAACGGTGGCGAGAGCCCAGAAGCTGGTGCCCGCCATTTTCATATTTGGGGACTCGCTGTCGGACCCGGGCAACAACAACTACATCACCACATTGTCCAGGGCCAACACTCCTCCCAATGGCATCGACTTCCCCGGCGGACCTTCCGCGACTGGCAGATACACCAACGGACGCACCACCGTGGACATCATAGGTAATAAGCAACTGAACTCCTCATTCTGCATTAATTTCCACGTTTATTACACTCCACTACAAGCTCACCCGTCCCTTCACTGACTGAAATCGAGGAAACCCTTGTCTTATGTGACCAAAAGCACTCACCAACTTTGGAATGGCTCAAAACAGCAATGAGAAGCGACTAGTTTCCTTGTAGTGCTCCAAGTTGTCTTTCCTCTTTCATGATAAGGTAGGAGCACCAAAAACCAACATAGTACCTAATGTTGATAGAATCAAGACCATGCAATTATTTTAGAACGCACATCATAGAGCCTTTATTGTATGTTGACCCAAATGATAAGCTATCTATGGTCTACCTAGATTTACGTTCTAGAATGACTATTGTACCTAGATTCTGTAGACATTAGGTGTGTCATTGTTGCTTTTTGGTGCTCCTACCTTAGGGTGCTATGTTTTTTAGAAAATAATTGTCGTGATACAGAAGTTTGAGTGTAGTACGTGTGTATCTAGTGTGCTACAGTTGATGCAGTTATTTTAGAGAACGTCATCATAAAGAGGTTTGAGTGTAGTGAGTTTCAACTGTCACAGTCGAGGATAATGTCATTTTAGCAGGCTTGTAATATTTGACCACTAGATAATGTGTCAAACACAAGTAGACCACCCCATATGTCAAACAAGCATATTCTTAGAATAGAAATGGATTTTTAGAAGAATATTCTTAGGAATGTTTTATTAAAGTTGTCCAAACATGTTGCCATTCCATCCCGGGGTGCACTGTACCAAACACATAGAAGCATACATGAGTGCACGAAAGGGATATTAATTTGAACATTGCTGTATGACATGTACATATAATATACATATTTAGAGCTTATAATATTGACGTATTCTTACATTAAACATAGATCTGTATACAAAGATTTTAGACTTATAACCTCTCATATGTACATGGGTTGTTTAAAGGGGCTCATGAACGCACGTAATGTAGAGTGCACCCCCGGACATTCCATTGTTGGAAACACTTAACATAAGACATATTTTGCCACCTAAACTTCTGCAAAACCCACAATAAATTCAGATAAAATTCATATGAACCAATTATTCCACTTTAATGTTGTCTTAATTTTTCTGTCATGTGAATGATTCAGCATGACTTGCAGCTGATGTTGTTGATTGGAGTGTGCAGGGCAGTTGGCAGGATTTAGTGAATTTATTCCACCCTACTTGGCTCCCAATTCCACTGGAAAAGCCATTCTCAATGGGGTGAACTACGCATCTGGAGCTGGAGGGATTCTGGACTCTTCTGGCTACATACTGGTAAGTCTCAGATCTATCAACTTATTGATCACCTTTTTTAATTTTTTAATTTTTTTTTGAAGAAAAGGGTTATGAACTAGGTAACTGTTAAAGACAGTGAGACTGGTTACATGACATAACCTAATGTGCGCTTTTTTTAGCACATGTGTCACAAGATGATAGGCTATTCACTCATGGGATAGAACTCATAACCAAATTTTTTTTTTGGACAATAGATCAATTAAGAAACTCAAAAGTTGAACGATCTTGATTAAATGGTTATGTCCCATAACCATGGTTATAAGATGTAATAAGTTTGCACATGGACAAAAAGTGGTAGGTCATGGATGAATAACTTCCATTTTAGTTGAAAATATGCAAGGCTTATGAACATATGCTATGACATTGATTACAAGGGTTGTTAGTATCTTTTGACTATCACCCTTTTCTTTGACCTAGTTACTTAAAAGAAGCGGCCTTGATCCTGGAATCAAAGCCGTCTTTAGCTGAAGCCATGTAAGATAGAGTGGTCAAGATGCTACGATCAAGGCTGATACTTTTGGGTGACCGCCTGGCTAGAAAAAGGGTACCCTCTCTAACGTGCTAAAGGACGTTATGTAGATTTTAATTTTTTAATATTTCCAACCCAGAAAAAAGGGAAAACCAGGGGGGTTTACTTATGAGTTTTTGGGAAAATTATTCATATCCTCGAATTCATGGTTCTGTCAAATTCCAGTATGGGAGGATTTCAATGAACCAGCAACTGGACTACTTCGCCAACACCAAGGCACAGATTATAGCGCAGTTGGGAGAGGCTGCAGGAATGGAGCGCATTTCTAAGGCTCTGTACTCGTCTAATATTGGCTCCAACGATTATATAAACAACTACTACCAGCCTCTGTCTCCCATTGCCAACCTCACATCTGAAGAGCTTGCAAACCTGCTGATCAAAAATTACCATGGTCAACTCACGGTACGTCGCAATTCCAACATGATTCCATCGCATCTTAACACGTATTCTTTCGACACCGTATGAATAAGTTATCAACTTTCAAAGTATTTTCTATAATTAAGTGTACTTAAAATTGATCCTAGGTTGTAATATATACAGATGCCGTACATTTTAACCGCCCTGAAGGCCCATCCCCTTCTGAATGTAATCAAACTTCGATCTACTGTTCAATTTCTCGTTTTGAATTTGCAAAAATAAATAAAAATTAAAAAGCTTTTCATAGATGAACCTATGTTTATTATAAATCTTGAAATTTTCATAATTTTCTCTTGGAAATTGAAATTTTTATGATTTTCTTAAGCTTTATGTCTTGATATTGATTACAATAAGTATCCAAAATTGATGGGTGTAAATCAAAATTAAAAATACTATAGTATATTTAAAAGTTGCATAAAGATTTTAATTTGAAAAAATTGGTAGGAAAACTATGTTGAAGGACAAATTGGCTATTAACCCATCAATTGAATTGGTAATTACTATAAAAGATTCAATAATTTGAATTTTGATGAATTGTACAGTGGAATAGAAATTAGGGCCGCTTCACACTATGGCCGTTCAAGTCGAGAGGCCGTGGGATTGAGAGTCCAAACTTTGTTGAGAGTCCAAGGAAATCTACTGAAAATAGCAATAAAATATAGTTTTCATTTTTTATGAAAAGAAATCGACAGCCTCTCGACCATAGTGAAGGGTCTTGCAAAATGTAAGACCCAAACTTCCTCTTGAGAAGCTGTCACCTTGGTCAAAAAGTGTTGCCATGTAAGCATTTTGAAGGTCCACGGCCTTTGGACTTTGGCCTCTAGTGTGAAGGGTCAAGAGGCCGAAACCATGGTTTCTTGCAATTTGATTGGTGGAAATCGACGGCCTCTCGACCTTTGGCCATAGTGTGAAGCGGCCCTTAGAATTTAGAGGTGGGCATCCTTCCATGCATTGTCCCCCTACATTGTGGGTAGGGATGTAAAAGCAATTTTCGGAAGGGGAGGCCAAAATCTGAAGCTTGTGGAGAGGGACCAACACGAGTAGAGTTTTTTGGTGAATTATCTCTAATTTTTTGCTTTATTTCTCCAAAACATAATCCCCTCAAGCTTACCGTTTGCCATTTAACAATTAACAAGTTTATTGTATGCATCATTACAATCAGAAGGTGCTTTAGAGAGAAAGGATCGCATTTATCCATACCGTGCTAATATTATAGTCCATCTTTTATTTCATCAATACTATGTATTCTAGTTGTTTTTCATGTCGAGAGTATTCAACAAACAAATTCTTAGGTTATGTTGGTTTTAAAAGAAACCATAGTTGTACATTTGTGGTTGGTGATTTAAAAGAGCCTTTTCAATGACTAACAAGAGTATTTCTTTTCTTTTTAAAAGGGCTTTTATATTCTTTATTTTTGCCTAATGAAGAGAGAGAATAACTCTAACAAGAACTTTGACCCAAAGGGCCAGCGTGAATGAAGAGTTTGTTGAGGGAAGTACTACCAACTTGACTACCATGACCAAGACGGCGCATGCTACCTTTAATGCCTTCTTTTTGAGGGTAGAATCTGAATAATGAAGAAATATAAATTGAAAGGGTGGTGAGAAGCTTTCACATATGGGATCGATAAAAAGTTTCATGCATATATGGGGTCATGCATGAGATCATGAGTGATAAGAGGTTTTTGCTTTATTAGTGTAACAACAAAAAGTGAAAACCTAAAACTGTTATACAATGTTATGTTACTTCTTGAATTAAATATTTTATGAATATTTTATGATTAATTAAACAATGTAACATGTACAGAGGATGTACAATATGGGTGCACGGAAGATCGTGGTGGCATCAGTGGGCCCCTTAGGATGCATTCCCTTCCAACTTTCTACGCGGCTCAGCAAGAATGGAGAGTGCAGCGAGAAAGTGAATAATGATGCACGACTCTTCAATGCGGGTTTGTTTCCCATGGTGAAGCAACTCAATGCCGAGCTCCCCGGTGCACATTTCATCTATGCTGATGCCTACAACGGCGTCCTCGACATGATCACTAAACCAAGCCAATATGGTAAGAGTTCAACTTTTAACCTTACTTATTATTATTATTATTATTAATTTTATTTTATTTAAAATATAGCAATTTTCATTAAGGCAAAGGAATTAAATTTATGAGAATGATAGCGACAAATTTGTGGAGTGAAAGTAGAGCCTTGTTATGAGAACATATTGAGCCATAGAAGTGGCAAAGGATGTCATTTCTGTAACATGCAAGACTCTACTTTCATGTTGTTGAACATAACTCCATAGTTGAATCAGGGGTCTCAAAAGAAAGGTTTCATAATGCTAAGGACTATGAGTTATAATCTTCTTGTAACTGATAGGCTTTGTTTAAAAACAAACAAAAGTTAGTTTTCTTCTTATTGTGGTCATATAAAAAAACATCACAATATCTTATTTTGAAAATCCATACTATACAAATCATAGTCAACTAGCTCAAGAACCAAAGAAAATTTGAATGGATATACAACTATATGGGATGAGTCAAAAGAAGGCTTACAATCTGTTCATCATCCATTCTATGAACGCACGCACGTCAAAGGGTTATCCCTAAAAAGGCCCTTGGGGTCCCTCTCTACAACCCATATTTAGCCTTATAATTGTTCAATTGTGGTTTGTTATATTAATTGTGATATATTGTTATATACATATTATCATGATTATTAATTTACTTTGTATTGTAAAGTGTTTAGTCATTGTTCTTTTGATCAAATGCCACCGAATAGATGATACACTATCCAGCTGCAAAGGGCTTTTGGGCCATTTGAGGGCTAATGTAGAGTTGATGGACTTGGCATCACGGTCATCCTGATTGAGTCTTTTTAAAAAAAAAATTTATGCAGGTTTTAAATTTGTGAGCCAGGGGTGTTGTGGGGCTATTGGACCTTACAAGGGCATAATTCCGTGTCTGGTAATCATCAAAGAATGCACATACCGGCCTGATTTCCTTTTCTGGGATCCTTACCACCCAACAGACAAAGCTAATGTGGCATTGTCGCTCAAATTCTGGGAAGGAACAGAGTTCACTTACCCTATGAATATCAAGCAACTCATCATGCAATAAAATCCCTTTTACCCAGCCTCCCATCCAATGCAATTTTGAAGCTATTGATTCTATTGACATACAACCCAATTCTTTTACACAGCAGAAAGAAGTGTAGCTTAATCAATAGGTTTTGATTAGGGAAACTAACAAACTTCAAGCAGGAGTGACATTATGGTAGCAACTGATAGATGACTTCTTGCTTCTTTAGAAGAATCAATTGTTCTTCGGTGTGAGCTTGAATGGAAAACCTCTGTTCTTGAATCAAATTAAGTGAAGGCTGCTGTGAATCTCAACATCCTAAGTGCAAAGTCTAAACTTGTTATTATCATACTCTCCAATATCACATTCAGTAAGAAGACAGAGAATGTTTGCTATTATGTACACATGTGAATGGACACTTTCCACTTGTCAAGTTCTGAACTCATGCACGTTGATTAGCAAAGAGGTGATGTAAAAGAACCAAAGAGGTGATGTCAAAGAGTTATGAGTGTATTTCATTTTCAAAGTCTTCTATTTCTTCCAGTGAAAAATGGCAGTTTTGAACATAGTATGAGCAATTGAAAGTAGGCCACAAATAGACAAATATGTTTTGAATATGCTTTTTATTACACAAACACACTTTACAGGTTTACAATTTATAAGAATAGTACAAACTTTAAATTAGTACCTTCACAACTAAACTAGAAAATCACATACCATATAGTAATGTACTCATATACTCTAGATAGTAAGCATCTAGTTCATTTTGCAACCTCTTGTCACCCATGCTTTCAATCTGCATAGCAACATATTCAAGTATGTGCGACTTTGCTTCATTTGGAATAATAATTTGCTTCATCTACACGTAATCATATAGCGCCATTGCTGTGACTGTTGCTTCTTCCTTCTAAACACAAGTCCACTATGACATTTTTTTTAATTGTGTTATCAAAATAGATTGCCCAACCTCTTGGAACAAACTTGCCTGAGAACGAGCCGAGCAATTCACTTCCCTATTTAGAGTCCATGGCATTCCACATGAACAACATCGTTAACAAGTCCAATGGGGCTTCCAAATGCACGAAGGAAAGGAGGAAAAAAAATGTAGGACCATTCACTCTCAATCACTTGCGCGAAAAAAAAATTTAACCCCTAAACACCCAAACGACCATTTTTTGGTCGCAGCCCGTATCTAACGGGCTACCCGGAATAAAAAAATAAAAATAAAAATTGCAAAAAAAAAATTATTTTGAAATACTACATCAAGTTTACTTTCCAACCCAATTTGAATTATGTCAAATCCAAGTTAAACTCCACCCAGGTCTGGGTCTGATCAGGGTACCCCTTCCCGGACTGTCCGGACTTTAGAAGAATGTCCTTTTGGTAATGAAAAAATTATTGGGAAATTAAAAAAATTACATTGTATTATAGATGGCATGTTGGTACACAATAATCATGTGCTATATAGGTCAAATTCAAAAATTGAATTTTTTCCTAATTTATCATATTTAGCACCTAGTCACATTATAGTAGCAAAAGGAATAAGTCTTTAAGTTCTTTTATTAAAAAAAATATTCATGCACTTTATTAAGTTTATATTTAAGCATATCATATAGTTTTAAGACAAAGATATTATGAAATCATAGTCTTTTTAGATTGTGTAAAAATATTTGATTTTTGAAAGTTCTCATAAATAAGGAAATATAGTAAAACATCAAATTAAGAGTTAAAATTAAACATAGATATGACTCAAATGTTGTTTTAGCTAAATTCTTGTTTATGAACTACTTCACTATAAATTGATATTCGGGATTGTTCCTTTTGTCTCAAATCCGGAACTGAGACAGTTCAGGATTTGAAGAATAAAGGAATAAAAAGGAATATATAAATTGTACAATTTTTCTTACTCAATACTATTTTGGATTGAGTATTATAACTTTCTCATGAATCTATCATTAACCCTTTAAGGTCCCAATTCAACTCTGTTTTCCAAGATGCACTATAAAATGTTTGATGAAACCCTAAAATGGAGTAGATTTACAAAGAAAACTTGTAAATGTCAATGTGAAGATCACATCTGTACAGTTGGATTCATCATATTTTTTATTGATATTTTTTATTTAATTTTGAAAGGTTTTCTCTTGAAATTCAATTAAAAATCCCAAATCAACACAAAAAAATTTCAAAAAATTGTGATGAAATCGGAATTACATGCCCTACGAGATGGTATGGTTTCCATTATTTGATTCTAACTATTTTGGAAAATCATGTTTGAGGCCTCACTTTTTGAACTAAGAATGAAACTTGACATAAACCGATTGTGCTAGTTTTCCAAAAATAATAATAACTTATTTTTAAGATCCAAACCGTTCAATGAATAGTCAACTTGCACAAGAACCAAGAGTAATTTTGGTGGATGAAGATTGTCCAATCTGGATGAGATCTGAAAGGTTCAAGTATGTTCGTCGACCAGTATTTGGACAATGGCGCGTTTAAGCGTTAAATTCATTTGAATTGAAAATGTGTAATTTTTAGCACACGTTAAGTGAATTATAAAATGACAGTGTTTTAGTGAGACAGTCCTTTTTAGAACCCATATCAGACCCGGATCCACCCGGGAGAATTTTTCAAAGTGAATCACTTCAACATTGTCTTAGTATTACAAACTTTGCTATTTGAGGAAAGTAATGATGTTCCCTCCATCATTTTTTTTGCTTTTTTGAAGTTTACAATAGATAAACCAAATTTAACCAGTCATGCTAAGTTTTAAACTTTAAAAGTGAAAATTATAATTTATACAAATTTTCAAAGGTTAATGCTTTTAAATTCATTAAAAAATATCTAAAGTTCTTTTTAGAAATTAAACTGTACAAATAATTTGTAGAGATGATGCCCTAGATTTTGTTTATTGAACAAAACTTCATCAAACATACAGAAGGCACATATTATAACACATCTATGTTTTGTCGTATACCCCTCGGGCTTTTAGGGGTTGAATCATATAGATAGATAGACTGAAATTTTTGAAATTTTGGGTGAATCATTACAACATGACGAGGCCATAAAAATTTCACAAATCATGCCCTTTCTAATCAGATCACATATGCATGAAGTTAACTTCTCATAAAATATATAGTAAAAAACCCACAGTGCAAAAAGTCAATAATGATCCATGAGAAAAGTGTGTTTGATTTTGTACATCGTTCACTTTCTCGACAATTGTACGTTTAGGGGTCAATTATGAGTTCTATCCCTTGAGTGAATAGCCTATCCTCTTGTGCTATAAAAGGGTACAGTAGGTTATGTATTTGAATGAGGAAATTCTTCAGAGCTCTCGCCGGACCTCGCGGGGTTGGTTTGTATTTGTATCTCTTTCTGTGCAATGAAGGTCTCCCTTTATTTGTGTCAAAAAAAATAAAAATAAATTGTTCAGAGCTTCATGTCCACTTGGCCAGCCACGTGGAGGATAAAAGGGCCTGCCTGGACTGCTGACCTGGACCCCTGTCGCTTCCCATTCTCACCACAAAGACCAAGCTCAAATCCGCCATGTCCACCTCGCAGAGCAGAATTTTTTTCTGAAAGACCGAACTGTTTGCATCTGTGCACTTCACAATTGTCACAAGCGACGCTGCTGGAGCTCCTCCGCTCCTTCTCTTGAACTGTTGCGGTGTTTTCTAGAGTTAGTATTCACATTACTGCCCGAAGTGCACTGCCAATCAACAGGTGAAGAACCTCTTCAATCGGCTCAATCGCAATTAAGAATTAACCCTTGCCACTTAGGGTTTTCATTTACAGATCGATTCCTGACGCATCTTCTTGCACACGATGGATTTTTGTAGAGATGCTGAGTGTGTTGTTACTCTTTGACCATTTCTAAATTCTGTGAGAGTAGACCCTAATCTGGCACTGTTCGTGTCCATTGGAGCTGACTGGTTGTTTTGATGATGCAGGGGGTTGTTTTCAGAAGAGGAAGAAAATGGCAGGCGCAGTGCAAGAGTGGGTGAAGAGCGCCGTGCTGCCCAATGGCCTGGCTGTCATCACCTTGGACCGCCCTAAGGCTCTGAATGCCATGAATGCAGGTTAGTTCATCTCTAGGGCAAGAGGCACAGAGCGAATCTCGTTTAGAAAGTCCATGAAAACCCTAAGGTGAACTGTGTAGTTCGAGGACTTAACCCCTACAGGAACTTTGATACTGTATTTTTCCAGTTTACACATTGTATATGATTACCATCACAAAACATGATACTCATCTTGTTGTTTGAATCTCGTTCAGATTTAGTGCACACAAGAAAGATAAGAATAAGCTCATTCAAGGGCTCAATGGTCCTTTAGGGTTTACTGTCTGAAACCATTGTGTGCGTATGTTTGGAGTACTGTTTGGGCTTCTTGCTTAACTCCGGTGGATTTTGGAAACATGCATGATGGAGCACATATTAATAATATTTGCTTGTGTGTGAACAGACATGACGGCTCTGTACAAGAAGTTTCTGGACGAGTGGGAGAATGATAGTAAGGTGCGGGCAGTTCTCGTTGAAAGCTCCTCCTCACGCGCTTTTTCTGCAGGTTACTCCTCCTCCTTTCTCTTTCTCCTCTTTCTTTCCTCTTTTCAAAATCCGAGCTAGTTAGACAGCCTTTCCTCGTACACCTTTTTATACCTTTTCCCCCTCTTCTTTCCTGGCTCTCGAGTGAAATGTAAATAAGCGTTCGGTACTATTTTCGTCGTCTTACAGGAGCTTTCATTGATAAAGTCATTCTTTTGTAAGGGCTTGTTTCCATGTGCCAACCAACCTGTCATCAACCACATGTGACTACTGTAGAAAATACCTTCAAAAATTGAATTGAGTGCAACCATGTCCATCCTGCCCATACATAATTTCCTCAATCACGAATAGTAACTATATCTTTCCACTAGTGACATGTGTATGCAAAACATGTATCATGCCACCATGGAAACTGCATTTAACTTTAAAAAAAAAGCCGTTGCAATGATGCACGGATTTGGTTTAAAATTGTTTTTAACCCTTTGAGGTGCTTGCGTACACTATGTGGATGATGAACAAATTCAAACTATTCTCCCGACTACATACATGGACAGTTTTCATCCATCAAAATTTCTCTTGGTTCTTGTGCTAGTGGACTATCATTTGTACGGTTTGGATCTTCAAAATAAGATATTATGATTGTTTGAAAAACAACACAATTGGTTTATGTCAAGTTTCATTCTTAGTTCAAAAAGTGACACCTTAAACATGATTTTCCAAAATAAGTAGAATCCACTAATGGAAACCGTACCATCTCGTAGTGCATGTTTTTCCAATTTCATTACAAATTTTTCAATTTTTTTGTGTGTTAAATTGGGATTTTTAATTGAATTTCAAGAGAAAACCTTGCAAAATAAGTTTAAAGTTATTAACAAAAAATATGATGAATCCAACCATACAGATGTGATCTTCACATTCACATTTACAATTTTTCTTTGTACATCAACTCCATTTTTGTTTTTCATCAAACATTTTATAATGAATCTTTGAAAACAGTGTTGAAACAGGGTTAATAAGACGCATAGCGCAATATTGCCTCTAGTCAGTGTCGGGTCTTCCAAACCGTTATTAAATTTTTCTTTTAGAGATGTTGCGAAGACCTGTAGTGCAACCCTTCCAAACCGTTATTAAATTTTTCTTTTAGAGATATTGCAAAGACGTGTAGTGCAACCCAACATGGTTTTATGGTGGGATGGGTACTGAAATGAAGCATGAAGCCACCCTACCAGTATAGGTTGGGTTGCACATGGAAACATGCCCCAAGGTAGAGGATACTAAAACCGTACCCTGTCTCTGATACTAACCCCTGTTACCAACATCAACTCATCTCTTTCAATTCACTTGGTTGGCCTTCAATTAACAAGTGGTGTAAGAATGACTTGGCTAAATGTCTATGGCCACTGAATGGGGTTGTCTACTGTCACTTCTACAACCACTCATTTTGAATTGCATTAGAGAATCATAAAAATTGATCTCAATGTGTCCAAAGATCTCTCCACAGTTCCATAGGGATCTGCCCATAAAAGTATTATCATTGTAAGATGTTTGAAAATACGCAAAGAGTATCCTCCGCCTTAGTTTCAGAAACGACTTGCAGGTGGATCAAGAGGTGGATGTCACAGGAGACGTGATGATCAAGGTTTGCCTTGATTGCAGGTATGGATGTGAAAGGGGTGGCAGGAGCGGTGCAAGAAGATGCCAACACATCTGTGGTGCCCACGGACTTCACCGAGTGTCCAAACTTCTAAAGCAGTGCAAGAAATCATTCAATTGTACAGGTTCGCCAACATAACATGACCTGGTTGACCAGATTTTAGCATTTCTTTTCCATGACTCCAACCGAAGGAGAACCTGCAAGTTGCAAACAACCCCAGGTCAACTTATTACCGTGCTCCCTTAAAAGAAATAATAAATCATACCAGGAAACTTTAAGTTTCCTGGTATTAACGTCTAACACCAAACAAAACGAATTAAAGCTCGAAAGTTAAATTAATGATTATTTTAGGTTAGCTCATATAAAAACGTATAAACTTATTAAGATCTTTATAAATTAATTAATCTAAGTTTATACGTTTAATCATAAAAACGTATAAACTTATTAAGATCTTTATTAATTATTAATTATCTATTCATTATTAATAAATAGATAATAAGTGATCTGAATTTTAGATTAATAATTAATTATAAATTCACATTCTTATAAGCTTCTTTAAATCTTATATAAAACGTCGCACAATGTATGTGGTATATACGAACACCATATTCACGCCAAGCCAATAAGGGTCTGGTGTTCTTCTTCTTCTTGGTATATACGATATATCATATGTATTATATATATAGTAGCACAAAAGTTGGGTACTTGCGACTATCTTTGTTGATGGTGTCCCACTTGTTTCTCTTTCTGAAAAACATGTTGAACAGGATCCAAACAATCACAATAAATATTGCCACGTTCAGGTTCATTGTTGGCTGCACAAAAGGAGGATTGAATATATATTTGGCATGTGGTGAAGTCAAGCCCTTATATATATTTCTACTTCTTGCAGAAATGGAAACCCTTCTTTTTGCGCCAAAAATAGTAATCACAGGAAGAACGGGAGGGTGATACCGGGGTAGCCTGGAGGCCAATGTAGATTTACCCCCCGAAACTTTCTAAACAAGTAGGTCGAGGGGGGGTAAATCTACATTGGCCTCGTATCACCCTCCCGTTCTTCCTGTGAACTACATATTAATAATAATCGGCACATTTTAAAAAAGAAAGAATCCAGGGTGTCAATCAACAGAGACTCCCTCTTTCTTTTCTTTGAGTCGACACCTGAAAGATCAAGAACTCCTCGTGTCTGTCTGAACTCTGGACACTCGACGGAGGCAACTGGTGTCTATTATCAGAAGAAGCTTGTACTGTATACAATGTGTTTAGCACCTTCTGTTCCACACCGCCACAGTCGGCACAATTTGGTTAAACGTGAATTGTATGAAACAATCCTGATACAATATGGTAGCGGGAATATCATGGTTGAGTCCAGCAGTTACGACAAGGTGGACCACGATCTTCCAGGTGAGTACTAGAGGATTATTGCGGATGTGACGATTGCAACGCGCCGACTGAGAGCTCGATCGATCGTGCCCGGTACTAATCCGATGCGCCCGGCGAGTCTAGTAGCGTGCGCAACAGTTTGCTCGACGACCGAGCTAGCAATGGGCCTAATCAGCAAATTAATCAGCGGGACGTTGGACCAGAGTTCCATCAGTTCAATCTGCTCCCTATAAATGTCGTACAGAGGAGTCGGTGAGAACATCGATCAATTTCTGTGAGAACAAAGCAACTTGCTCGCTCGCTTCACGTACCTACTCACGCAGTCACTTCGCTCCATCTGGCTAGCTAGCTAGACTCCGTCCTCGATCGATCATCATGGGCCAAGGGGGACACATCGTTCTCGTCAATGGGACTCCATACGACTGGCAGCGCACTGGAGCGCACACCTATCAAATGAACGCGTGGGGCTTCTATGATCGTGCATATGATTCTATCCCCGCTGGCACGAGCGTCGATGCCTATGTCGAATGGGACCAGTTTATCTTTACTCGTGAGCGCGACGATGCCGGCGAAGCAGAGTACACTCTCACCGGCACTGACTGTAAGTTCGAAATTCAGGCTCGCTCGGGTGATGCTTTCAACATCCAAGTGTACCTGAAGAGCATTACGACCCAGAACAACGCGCAAGGCTCCATCATTCCCCTCGGCTGGAACCACAACGGCTGCGTCTACTTCATTCTGTCCGGCACACCGGGAAACTTCGTGTCTAACAATCCTCCAGTGGATTGGTTGCACTCCAACCTCGGCACGCTCGGTGATCGCACTTTGCGTCACATCTGCATTCCTGGCACCCATAACTCCGGGATGAGCGTCAGAACTGGCGAGACCCTCTTCGGAGTCAAGGACATCACCCTCTGCCAGAGTCTGTCAGTTGGTGACCAACTCGTTGCTGGAGCACGATGGTTCGACATCCGGCCAGTGAAGAGCGGGGGAGTTTTCAAGACGGGCCACTATTCATATATCGATCAGATCAATAGCTGGCAAGGTGCAGACGGCCAGTTCCTCCAGGAGATCATCAACCAGGTCAACGCGTTCACAGCTGATCATTCTGAGCTCGTCTTCCTGAATCTGTCTCATACTGCAGATACGGACGCTGGGAACTCTCACTATTTTTCCTTCACCCTGGACCAATGGAGTTCGTTACTGAAGGAGCTCCTCGGTATCCAGCACCTGTTCGTCGCACCGAATTCGGGAACTGTCAATCTGAACACTCTTACTCTGAACTCTTTCATCGGGCAAGGGAAGGCGGCTGTCGTCGTGCTCCTAGACTCCGGCGACAACGTCGACCTAACTCCGCTCCTGAGTACTGGCGATTATGCTAACAAGGGCTTCTACAAGGCCAGCCAGCTCACCTTGTTCGGCGGCTCCACGGAAACCAACAGCGAGGACGTGCTGGAGAAATTGAAAGCTCAACTGTCGTATATGAAGCAGGAAGTCAAACCCGAATCTGACCGACTCTTTTCTCTCGGGTGGACGCTCACCCAAGACGCAGGAGACGTCGCAAATTGCCTAGCGCTCACCGCCGACAGATCTATCAAAAGCCTTGCAGCCGGGATCTATCCTGAGCTGTATAGGCAGCTTATCAATTACTGCAGCAAGCAGGTATACCCGAACATCATACATCTCGATTATATGTCTCCCAACCGAGATATTGTGGCACTTGCTATGGCGGTCAACGGATTCGCCGCCTAGAACTTCGTTCCGTCGTTCTCTCGTTAGTTCATTTCTGTGAGTCGTTTTCTCAGTTTCTTCAGGAAATTTTGTTCGAGTCGGGTCAGGACGATGATGACAGCCAGGAGGTCATAGTAACAAGACAGTGAGTGGGAGAGAACGTTCGAGATTCAAAAACTATATATGAGCTGGCCATAACTTAGTTATGCTTGGTGTGCTTGTGTGTTATGTATGGCGAGCTAGAGCCTGTTTGTTGCATTTACATGTGCTCGATTATTAGCATCTCGGGTAGAGAGCATGTATTAATACGTATGTTCCATTTGTTCCGCGTCAATAAAGATTCATTTGGTAAACTCGTCTAACTTGCATATTTGTCCTGTTTTGAGCATCATTTTGTGTGCTACTCGATTCACGTGGAATGTCTCACGAGACTTGATTTTTTTAGCCGCTTGTCCAGAGCATCCACTGAGACATTGCTTTTCAAAAAAAATTATGATGAGAGGAGTTGAAAGACCGCTAGCACGGAGCTAACGGATCACTAGACTCGACTATTGATCCTCCAGCATTCAATGGAGAAATGACTCGCAGTAAATATCAAGTTGCCGCTCTGATGTGGGATTTCTCGACGATGTTACTAAACTCCTCAGAATCCGAGAAACCGGCCGATTTCGGTCCGGGCGTACTACTGTTAGGGCATGTGGAGATTTTACAAAATGCTGAACCCTCAAACATCTCCTTCCATTTTGTAAAAGAACCAAAGAGGTGATGTAAAAGAGTTATGAGTGTTTCATTTTCAAAGTCTTCGATTTCTTCCAGTGAAAAATGACAGTTCCGAACAACCGAACGTGAGCCCACATGAGCTTGACGAGTTGCTGATTATTGCAGTTACATCATTCCGTTCTGCTGATCTTCAATTCTGTGTGCACCGCATCTAGAAAAGGTCATTGCGGTATCAGCAATTCTAATAGTCAATGCATGAAAAATACCAGTACGAAGTGACTTGGAAGTCCCTCAAGCTCTGCTGTTGACGTCTCCTGAGGCAGTTGGAGCTGGAACCTCCAATTCATCCATGGGATTTTCGAACTTCTCAAATAAGGCCACAACATCAGATACTGCCACATCTTCAACAGTTGGTGGCTGCCACTTCGGTTTCTGCCACACCCTCAGAATTCCACAAGATGAGAATCTCCTCCAGTTTTGAATGAAATACTAAGTGTAAGTAGTGACGAATGATTAAAAGACAAACCTATTCCTTTGATACGCTCTAGGACACCCTTACAGACGAGTAATTAAGGACTACACACTGGATAAATTTGGTATAGTTTAATAGACCATGTCAGATTCAACGGCATTTAGATTGATGAACATGACAAAGTGGCTACGCAAAGCAATGTTTCTCATGCTTACTTGATCTTTATCAACAAGCACTGCCCTCACGCCCTCTACGAAGTCCGGCCTTGTTGACGTCCGAACACCGAGTCTGAATTCAGTTTTCATGACCCCCTCGATCTGCAAAATCAGAAACCGTTTGCACAGTCTCAAGTCACAAGATGTGCAACTTGATCATACACTCAACCCTCTCTAATGACACTGCCTCAGGGATAAATGGGCTTCAAAATGCACTCTGACTTGTGTTAATTCGACATGTGGAAGTAGTCCAATCTCAGGGAATGTGCAATTACAGCGTGTGTCATTGACTACTGACTATCTAAAATGGTCAAGAGGAGCTTCAATACCGGGTCAGAATCTGTTAGTTACTCTAGAGTGTAGAATAATTGTGCCCTGCAACACAAAGACCCAAGTGACAGAACTCCACCATCCCTGGGTGCTAAACGAAAATGTCATCGCTCGTATTGGCAGTAACGTATGGGAGTTCAGAACCTCGAACCTCAGAAATGTCGTTTTCAGGTGACTCTGCTGGAACAGCATTCTCTGCTGCAAGAGCTACGGTTGCGAAGTGAAGTTTAGTCAAACTAAGACTGAAGGGAGCCCCCTTGGCCATTCCAGCCAATGCTCCTTTTGCCCACTCTGCCACTGCATGACGAAAGAACACTAGATCTCAGGACTAGAAGCAACAAACTTAAAACCTGCACACTGTTTGTACTTCTAGCCTCTACCTCATTCAACTGGTAGAGAAGGCTGAAACATCACCCTCAATTACAATCAACAATTAACTGTCTGCTAATCCTTGTTTTAGAAGGAGTTGGTAACTTGCCTGAGGAGTCAGCAGAGAGTTCGTGTTCTTTTAGGGCCTTGATTGTCTCCTTCACTGAGAGGTTGACACCAAAGCAAGCACTAATGGCAGGCAGAAGAGCTTTTAGTGGAGGATCTGATTCTGGAGTTACGTGATGACCGGCCAAAACTTCTTCCACTGCCTCCCATGCATTATCTAACCTGCACATTTAGCCAAATAACACAAACCTAAGCTACGGATTCCACGCCCACAGAGAATCCTCCACCTTGTTCTTAGCACCTGTCTCTCATAGTTAAAATGCATCTCACAATAATGTCAGCTGTATACATCCTCTACAACAGCTATTTAGACTTCGTTTTTTCCTCTGTATGAATCGTTGTTCCTGGACATCTCCTTTTCTTTCCACCCCTAAATGTCTATCATATAAGAAAAATTATGATTGTCAAGCTGTATCGGTGCAAATTTATCCGTAGAAGCAACAATCCACAAAAACTCCTCAGCAAGAGTCGCCGTTCATGACTTATCCAATGTTTCTTAAAGAACTCCTAAGCCACGGCAGAAACATACGAGTTGTGATTGCGGAGAGCTTCTTGTAAAGAGGGCAACTTGTCTGTAGGTACAAAGTGTGTACCCAGACCAACATACAAAGCATCAGCTGGATTGGTGACCCTTGCGCCAGTCATAGCCAAGTATGCGCCTGCAAGATTCAACATTGTTGAGAATTGCACTGTAAGTAGTAACAGAGATAGTGCAGCAAGTACTAGAACGATCGCAAACATAAGCATAGCACTTTGATAATTAAATCTCTCTATGTTCAACACTCCTGCTGAAAAAATTAGTAACTACCTACAAAACAAGCAGTTGCGTCCTTGGATACCAGAAACGCAAATGAGAAAAACTCACCAACTGATCCATTTCCTGGGCTTCTAGCAGCAATATGTGCAAAACCAACATCAGGAAAGAGGCCGATCCCATTCTCCGGCATCGCTAGCATAGTTTTCTGCCACAAACTATCTCGGTTTTATTAATGCCCATTCCAATAGAATTTTCCTTTATGTACCAAATACTCCAGACTGAGCCACACAAACAATTTGAGCCTCTACTCAGAATTCAAAACCTGGAAGGGGCCTGATAGTGTACCTCAGTTACCACTCGAAAGCGACCATGACCGGAAAGGCCGATGCCAAACCCCATCGTGATGCCATCCATCAAAGAGATGTATGGCTTCTGGTACCGTGCAATTTTACATATCAGCTTATATTCATTGTTGAACACCTGTACCACACATCAACATCATGAGCTAATAGAGAATATTCAAATCACCAGGACTGCTGGCTTGGTAGGCTAACCCATTTTCCACAAATCTGATATCAGACTTGCTGGGAGTGAACCAGCTCAGACCTGGCGCGCCAATGCCAGAGCACTATGCCTCGGTTCAGACACCATCGTTTTCACATCTCCACCTGCAGGCAAAGCATGTAACCTTCTCTCAATGCGATTCACGTTCAACAAATGATCATCAGATTTTCACACAGAGCATTGAACAGACCGTGGGCACCACAGATGTGTTGGCATCCTCTTGCACCGCTCCTGCCACCCCTTTCACATCCATACCTGCAATCAAGGCAACCCTTGATCATCACGTCTCCTGTGACATCCACCTCTTCATCCACCTGCAACTCGTTTCTGAAACTAAGGCAGAGGATGCTCTTTGCGTGTTTTCAAACATCTTACAATGATAATACTTTCATGGGCAGATCCCTATGGAACTGTGGAGAGATCTTTGGACACATTGAGATCAATTTTTATGATTCTCTAATGCAATTCAAAATGAGTGGTTGTAGAAACAACCCCATTCAGTGGCCATAGTCATTTAGCCAAGTCATTCTTACACCACTTGCTAATTGAAGGCCAACCAAGTGAATTGAAGAGAGATGAGTTGATGTTGGTAACAGGGGTTAGTATCAGAGACGGGGTACGGTTTTAGTATCCTCTACCTTGGGGCATGTTTCCATGTGCAACCCAACCAGTAGAGGTAGGGTGGCTTCATGCTTCATTTCAGTACCCATCCCACCATAAACCATGTTGGGTTGCACTACAGGTCTTCGCAACATCTCTAAAAGAAAAATTTAAAAACGGTTTGGAAGACCCGACATTGACTAGAGGCAATGTTGCGCCATGTGTCTTAAACCCACTTAACGTCCCCATTCAACATTGTTTTCACGATTTAGCATTGTTTTCAAAGAATTGTTATAAAAAATTTGATGAAAAAAAAAATGGAGTTGATGTACATAGCAAAGTTGTAAATGTCAATGTGAAGATCACATTTGTACGTTTGGATTCATCAGATTTTTTATTAATATTCTAAAATTAATTTTGCAAGGTCTTCTCTTGAAATTCAATTACAACTTCCAATTTAACACACCAGAAGTTAAAAATATTGTAATGAAATTTGAAAAACATGCACTACGAGATGGTATGGTTTCCATTATTCAATTCTACTTGTTTTGGAAAATCATGTTTAAAGTCTCACTTTTTGAACTAAGAATGAAACTTGACATAAACCAATTGTGTTTTTTTTCAAAAAACCATAACATCTTATTTTGAAAATCCGTACCATACAAATGATAGTCAGCTAGCACAAGAACGAAGAGAAATTTGGATGGATGAAAACTATCCATGTATGTAGTCAAGGTATGTAGTCAAGAGAATAGTTTGAATTTGTTCATCGTCCACATAGTGCAAGCAGTCGCCTCAAAGGGTTAAAAAAACATTTTTTAACTGAATCCATGCATCATTGCAAAGCCTGTTTTTTTAAAGTTAAATGCACTTTCCAAGCAAGCCTTGGTGACATGATACCTATTTTGTATACACATGTCACTAGTAGAAAAATATAGTTACTATTTGCGATTGAGGAAATTATGTATGGGACATGGTTGCACTCAATTCAATTTTTGAAGGTATTTTCTACAATAGTCACCTGTGATTGGTGACGGGTTGGGTGGCACATGGAAACAGGCCCTTACAAAAGAATGACTTTATCAATGAAAGCTCCTGTAAGACGACGAAAATAGTACCGAACGCTTGTTTACATTGAACTCGAGAGCCAGGAAAGAAGAGGGGAAAAGGTATAAAAAAGTGTACGAGGAAAGGGCTGTCTAGCTAGCTCGGAAAGAGAAAGGAGAAAAGAGAAAGGAGGAGTAACCTGAAGAAAAAGCGCGTGAGGAGGAGCTTTCAACGAGAACTGCCCGCACCGTACTATCATTCTCCCACTCGTCCAGAAACTTCTTGTACAGAGCCGTCATGTCTGTTCACACAGAAGCAAATATTATTAATATGTGCTCCATCATGCATGTTTCCAAAATCCACAAGAAGCCCAAACAGTAATACAAATATAAGCACACAAAGGTTCAGACAGTAAACCCTAAAGGACCATTGAGCCCTTGAATGAACTTATTCTTATCTTTCTTCTGTGCACTAAACCTGAACGAGATTCAAACAACAAGATGAGTATCATGTTTTGTGATGGAAATCACATACAATGCATAAAGTGGAAAACTACAGTATCAAAATTCCTGTAGGGGTTAAGTCCTCGAACTACACAATTCACCTTAGGGTTTTCATGGACTTTCTAAACGAGATTCGCTCTGTGCCTCTTGCCCTAGAGATGAACTAACCTGCATTCATGGCATTCAGAGCCTTAGGGCGGTCCAAGGTGATGACAGCCAGGCCATTGGGCAGCACGGTGCTCTTCACCCAGTCTTGCACTGCGCCTGCCATATTCTTCCTCTTCTGAAAACAACCCCCTGCATCATCAAAAGAACGGACACAGAAATGCACGAACAGTGCCAGATTAGGGTCTACCCTCCCAGAATTTAGAAATGGTCAAAGAGTAACAACACACTCAGCATCTCTACAAAAATCCATCGTGTGCAAGAAGATGCGTCGATTCTAGGAAAGGAATCGATCTGTAAATGCAAACCCTAAGTGGCAAGGGTTGATTCTTAATTGCGATTGAGCCGATTGAAGAGGTTCTTCACCTGTTGATTGGCAGTGCACTTCGGGCAGTGATGTGAATACTAACTCTAGAAAACACCGCAACAGATCAAGAGAAGGAGCGGAGGAGCTCCAGCAGCGTCGCTTGTGAGAATTGTGAATTGCGCAGATGCAAACAGTTCGGTCTTTCAGAAAAAAAAATCTGCTCTACGAGGTGGACATGGCGGATGTGAGCTTGGTCTTTGAGAGAGAAAGGGAGGAGACAGGGGTCCAGGTCAGCAGTCCAGGCAGACACTTTCTTCCTCCACGTGGCTGGCCAAGTGGACATGGAGCTCTGAACTATTTCCTCGTTCAAATAAGGTTGAGGTACCTAAAACCACCAACTTAAGCAATCTGACCTATATTTAGAAATTCAAAAATTCACCCAAAAATATTCTAGTCTTCAAAATAGGATTTCATGATGAATGCAAAAAAATTCATCATGAAATTTGCAATTCTCAATTTTATAGAAAATCTCAAAGTGCAAAGTAATGTATGACCCATTTCTAACTCTGAATCTCCTATGAGCAACAATGTTGATCCTAAATTTTGCTCACCATCAAACCCAAAACCGTATTTTATGATTGTCAGATTTCACCCACTAGCAAGGTGACCAGTAAGCAAATTAGTCCTCTAAATCTGGACTGACAATACGCTTTTAGATCTCCTCCTGGTTGGTGGGGTGTGGTGGTTTTGGGGGTTGTGGTGGTTTTAGGTACCTGTACCATACAACCTACTGTGCCCTTTTATAGCACAAAATGATAGGCTATTCACTCATTGGATAGAACTCATAATTGACTCCTAAACATACAATTGTCGAGAAAGTGAAACGATGTACAAAATTAAACCAATATTCTATTGTATTTGGCACTAGTGGGACCCGTGCCGTTGAGCACATTGAGCTTGGTTTTTGAACTTGGGTTGTCTCCTCGACGGATTCTAGCGCGGAACGGTCGAGTGAGACAAAGCGAGCTGTATTGTATAATAGATAGTTCCACACCTCCTATGGGTTTAAGATCAAAGATAAACTTAGAATTCACTTCGACATGGATTTAATGAGCTATTGGGGTCTCAATTTAGAACTTTCTATTTACAAAAAATATCAATAATACGCCAATGTATATACTATCTCCATCAGCCCTTTAAGGGTTAAAGTTACCATAGTGCTATAGTATGTTAAGTTTAGGCACTTCTAAAGCATCGATCCTTAAATTCTAATAGCTCAAGTGACCATTTTTTGGTCAATGCCTTTGTATATGTAAAGTTTTTTGTTATCAAATTTTGGTTTTTCTAAAATGAATTTTTTAAATGTTAAAAAAATAAACTGTATATTCAATTCAATGGCATTAGTTTCATTGAAGTTTGATTTAAGTATCGGAAAAGTCATTTAGTGTAAATTATAGGTACATATGAGCGAACAAAGGGTATTTAATGGAGGGCTATGAAGTGATTGGACTATTCTACTATTTATAATATATTTAGGGTATATTCTATATATTTTAAGAATATTCCTAAAATGTTCCCAATTTGGTTTTTAAACACCCTATATCAGTTCTATAAATTTATAATTTTTTATGTGAAATGAATAAAAGAGACCCTATATTTGCTCTATTATAGTTATTTAAATTTCGAAACAGTGACTTTCCCCCGGATTTAACTTTGCTTTTGTAAATCTTTATTTGTCCAAAAGAGGCACAAGACTAAAGAAAACCCTATAATGCTAACAAAACTAAGTAACATGGAATTTGAAACATAATAATCAAAATTGTTTAGTAAACTATCTATACTCTCTACACCTTTTTTTGAAAATTATAAAAATTGAGTGAAAAAACAAACTTTATATGTTTATTTTTCTATGAAGTTTTATGATTGCTAACTTCTCATCTAATGAGTTTGTTTTTTAAACTTGTTGCAATAAACTCTTCATTAATTTTTGTTGGTTGTTTAGCAACCAATAACTTGTTGGTTATTTAATATGCTTGAATAACAAGTGCATCAACTGACATCCTCTAGCTACTTTGCAGTTTATAAGCTTTTCGTTGATTTATGAATTATATGCTCTTGTTATATGTTTTTTGCATTACTTTATCAAGAATTAATATTCTAAAATTGGACTTTTAACTAACTCTTAAGTGAAACTTGACTTATGACTAAGTTTTACATGGAATTGGAACTTGACTTTTAATTAGAACACAAACTAAAACTAGACTTTTAACTAGCTCTTAAGTGATTTTTTAAAACTTTAAGCTAGAAAAGTTTTGATGGCTTTGTTTTAAGGTGGGTGTGTGCATTTTCATCACCAACAAGGTTAAATATTCATAATACTTTCTAGTGCTTTTTTTAACAATCAAGATTGTATTGCTTTGGTTTGAGATTACATTGCTTTGGGATTAAATAGTTGAGTATATCAATGTACTAGGTAGATTTTCTTAAGGTGTGTTTTTTGGTAGTTAAGAAGTTTGTGAAGAGGATTTCTACAAGAAGTATGAATGTGGCATCACGCACCAGATCATCTAGCTTCAAAAAAGAATGTGACATATATCGCTTGGTGTGTATACAATAGTTTAAATTAAGTGATTAAAAAATCTTTTACTCGGTTGTTGTTTGAAAGGGTGTGGCCATGAATATTGCTATGATTGTTGCAAACAATATGCGGAGGTGAAGTTCACGACTAGGAGCCCTTTTATCAAATGCCCTCATGACAATTGCAAAAAAAAATACACCTTTTTTGCAATGCAAGAGAATGCTCTCCAAAGAACACTTCGACATCCTTAAAAAAAGACATGTAGAAGCTGCAACCCCCCCTTTGCTAAGGTTTTATTGTCCCTACAAAGATTGTTCAGTCTTCATGAAGAAACCTAAAACGAATGGCAACATTGGAACATTTGTTGAATGCTATTCGTGCCATCGTGGCTTCTGTATAGAATGCAACAGCCCATGGCATTCATCCCAAACATGTGGGGAGTTTTGTGCACATACAGAGAATTCAAGAGTAAAGGGAGATAAGAAATTGCAAGATCTTGCCAAACGTATGAAATGGCAAATTTGCCAGCGTTGTAAACGAGTTGTCGAACGAACTACACGCTGCAACCGTATGATTTGTTTGTAAGAAACTGCTGACACTAAAATTTTATCTTCTAAATTAACGTTTCATTTTTATTTTCTTTCTATAGATTGTGACGAAATGTGAGGAGCTTATGTTCATATTTTTTAGTCCTGTGATTTTGGATTCCATTTTTATTTTAGAGTAGTTTGAAATTGTATTATAGTGAATGTCTCAATGATAGTTTGGCAAGTGTGTTGAATACTCTAGAATCTCACAACGAGAAAAGGAAATAATAAAGATTTGTGAGGTTACGCATTTTTTGTCCCTTTCTATTTAGAATCTCAAAATTAACACATGGACGTAAACTCATCAAAATATTTTTTCTTTTTGTTCATAGATTAATAAATGAATGTTACTTGCAATGACTTTGTAGCCCACTTTCTAATAGTTTTCAATGTGATAGTAAGTATGTTGCCTCTTATCCTAAGGTCTATTGTGTTTTTGTTTTTCTACAGATGCGGCAATGAATTTTGCTACAAATGTGAAGATATGGTTGATGCACATGGTATAAAAGCTTGTTCTCGTGGCCTAATATGATTACGGAAAAATTTCTTGCACCATTGAGGTGTTTAGTATAAGACACTAGAAACATCTATTAATTCTCCATGGGAGTTTACACTTTGTGTATTATTTTGAATTATTTTGAGTACATTATATAAATTTCTTTTGCCCCAAACACTTTATAGACCACAAAATTTTCTAATCTTCACTAATTTTTCAAACAAATAAGACATGTAGTGTGATTGAAATTGAAAAAAGAGAAAGAAACAAATTTTGTGATCGTGTATATGTATATCACAAGATTGAAACTTATGATATCATAAGATTGAATTCTTCAATTTCTAGCAAACGTAAATAAAGGCAACTCAAATTCACAACATATTTTAGCATTTAACAAATAGCTGAAATTCAGATTACTGTCTGATTATGTACTCTAGCATTCAATCAAACAAAAATAACATTAATCCTTCATAACTTTCGCAATACTTACTGAAAGCTTACGAAATAAAGTTTACCATATGGAATATAGCCTATAAAAAAAACACTATAAAAATCTCAAAAGAAAATTAAAAAAATATAAAGTCACTGCCAATAGAGTTTGTCCAAAAGTACTAAAATCTCACTTTAAGTACTTTGGTCCTCTAGGGTTAAATTATGAATTTAATTATTGTTTGTAAAATTTTAAAAAATCATAACATTCGTGAACAATGTTGGCCAAGTCCCTCTTGCACTACACAATGTACCAACTCTATAGAAGCCTTAGCAAAGTTGCTTAAACCTAGTGACCATGTATAAAAGGCGAAACCCTAATATGACATCATTCCATTCCTCTCTGGAACAAGTTTCTTGAGAACTCTCCTTTGTGACACGAATTTGTTGGGAGCTCTCCTTGTGTGACATCACTATTTCCGGTGACCATAAAACAACGGGTTTGAGAAAATCTTGAATTGAGCCTTTGAAGTGCTAACTATAAATGACTAAAAGGAACAATTACTCCAGAGGAGCATTTGAGAAAAGGGCCCTGCTCCTTCATATTCAAGAATGTTGTGACTGAATGCTCACAGAAAACTGACGTACTCTTGATCTAAATGACGTTCACAACGCCGGCATTCAGAAACCAGAATTGACTAGGCGTATTAGTTGATACCCGCAAATGACCAGGTGTATCAGTTGATATCCGCGACCCAGCGGATACCCGGACTCACGGGCATGGTTCTTGACTCCTTTATAACAGAAAAGGAGAAACATAAAGGAGCTTCGTCTGTTTATGTTGTCGCCTCTTCCCTGCATTTGTGCCAAGCATTCGGGCAGTTCGAATTGACAGTAGTGAGGATTGTTTGTAAATTTGGAGGCGATGGAGAAGATGAAGATGCGCCAGCAAGTGTTGCTGAACCACTTGGATCCCCGAGTAGGACCTCGGGCGTCGGCCAACGTTATTGTAAGCTTTCTTTTCCGCTGCCTCCGCTCAATTCTTACGCCAATTGGAGGCTGCAATGCGATGAATGCTTTTTAATATTTTGAAGAAGCTTAATTTCATGATTTTACAAGCGCTTTTGATGCGATGCCATACAAGAAGATTGACTCACTGATAATTTCGACATTTGTGCGTACTTTTAGTCCTATGCCATCTGAGTGTGAGTGGCAGCTGTAATGCGATGAGCGCTTTCGTTTTCTTTATTTGAGAATTTACAAGCGCGTTTGATGCTCTGTTATTCAAGACGATTGTCTCTCTGACAGTTTCGGGAGGTGATCCTAATGCTTCACTTCTTGTGCGTATGTTTAGTCCTCTGTCTGTGCAGCTGGTGATTACGCTCGGACAGCCGATTTCTTGGATGACGTCGTCATTGTTGCGTAAGTGTTTTCTGAGCTGTGATGTCTTTGATTGTGCACCTCACACTTCTGCTGCGAAAGTGCACAAGTGTGAGTCTCAATCTCTCTAGTTCATTTTTCAGTTGCGAAAGTTTCTAGTCTCGCTTGATGTCTCGCTTGATGACGTCACCTATGACGTCACCTATGATGTAGGGGGAAGTGATTGACCGTTTTTTCTGTGTGCATATGCAGTGCGTTCCGGACACCTATTTGCAGAGCAAAACGAGGTGGCTTTAAGGATACATTTCCTGAAGATCTCTTGGCCCCCGTTCTTAAGGTCAAATTCCGTCTGTAGCTTACGATTTTCTGAATTTGTATTTTGAATTCATGTTTTGAATTTTTACCATCGATATCTCTTGTCGTGTCAGGTTGTGGTGTTGTTTCTGTCTCATTGATTTAGAGATAATATGTGATGATGTAAATTGTGTTTTGGTGACGAATTCTGAGATACTTTGACACAATGTTGTCGAATACTGGTGGATGTGACGAACTGAATGCGATGAGGTTGGGACCAGGCTGTTGTGGATTCTACTGGGTTAAATCCGGGAGAGGTGGGAGATATTGTGGTTGGTTCTGTACTGGCGCCAGGTTCTCAACGGGCAGTGGAATGTCGTGCCGCTTTGTTCTATGCTGGTTTTCCAGGTCCATACTCTTGCAAACGCACATATTTTGTGTGCATTTAATAATGTCCGAATTGACCTTCTGATAGAGTGAATGAGTGGCGTCGAAATGCAAAGAACGTACCACTATGAACTCGTTCTTTGAGTGTGAGCACGAACTCTTTTTATGCTGGAATTTTGTTTTCATGTATGCAATGCTGTCTCATTGAACTTGTAAGTCTGACGAATTGAATTTGCAAACAGATACGGTGCCTGTAAGGACGGTCAATAGGCAGTGTTCATCCGGACTGCAAGCGGTTGCTGATGTGTTTGCAGCAATCAAAGCTGGATTGTATGACATTGGTACGTACGAGTTGTGGTGAGAGTGTAAGAGTACAAATATCAGTAATCACTGTTCAAATTTGAAAACCATTTTATATGGTGTGTGGAGGTTAGTATTTTCTTGTTCGTAAAGGAATCATTTTGGATAGAGATTGACGAGGTTATTGATCATTACAGGTCATTTTTTTTACAACATCTTTTATGTTTTTCCAAGCAGGTATTGGAGCTGGCGTAGAGACTATGTCGATCAATCCTATGGCTTTAGATAAGCGTGTTAACCCACGGGTATGTTATCTTATGTGAACAATCATAATATGTCTTCTTTAAAGTGCCTCTTTGGATTCTTTGTATCATGGTACTTATCGGTGCAAATTACAATCCTTCACGAATTTGTTGGTGCGTGACTACCCTGAATTCATACTCCGTGGCATGTTTGACTCCTGCACTTTCTTTTATCGAAAGTTATGATCGGTTATAGTAAGGAGTGATGTTTGCAGGCTGAGTCAAACCAAAGAGCTCAGGATTGCTTGCTGCCAATGGGCATGACTTCTGAAAACGTAGCAGAGAGATATGGAGTTACTCGCAAGCAACAGGATATGGCATCAGTGAGTAGTTTTCTGAACCTCTGTAGTCCTTCGCACAACACTGTAGCGATAAAGTAGTAGAACCTTAGGGACATATTATAGCAAGCACACAACAGAGAAACCGATCATGAAGTTCTAGAGCACTGGAAGCCTCTTCAAAGTTCTGGGTATATCAAGAAGTGTTCGTTGATAAATATGATGTTTACTGACTACAGGTGAGCTCGCATCAAAAGGCAGCAGCTGCTAAAGCCTCTGGCAGATTTAAAGAGGAGATAATCCCTGTTCATACGAAGGTGTGAGCAAAGCCACATCTTTGTTGCGATTGACATGCTCATTGTACCATAGAATGTGTACAGCATTTCTTGTTTCAGTTTCTTCATCGCTGGTATTGGTTTTCACAGCTTTTTAGTACCATGTCTCCCCTCACTTTGGCTAAAACTGAAGAAACAACTTTCTTGTAAGCAGCTGGTTGATCCAAAGACTGGAGTGGAGAAGAACGTTACAATCGTAGAGGATGATGGAATTCGCCCTGAAACTTCCCTTGCTACTCTCGCCAAATTGAAGCCTGCTTTCAAAAAGTCTGGCACAACCACTGCTGGTATTTGCTTTATTGCCATTCTAGGAACGGTTGCTGTGACGATTGACTAATTTTCTAAGGAGAAAGCTGATTTTTTTTGTCATTCTGAAAGGTTCTGGTTGATTACCTTGTTCTTTTCCAGGATAGTTGAATTGTCACCTTGAGTTTTATTCACGGTGGTGGAACATCTACATATGGGTGACAGGAAATTCATCACAAGTTAGCGATGGAGCAGGTGCCGTGCTGCTCATGAAGCGCAAGTTAGCTTTGGAGAAAAACCTGCCAATTCTTGGTGTTTTCAGGTTAGCGTTGGTCACCTCCCTTCTTAGTGCAATCAACTAGGCATTTCCAAAAATGGATGAACTTAACAACCCACCAAATAGCACATCAAAGTTGGGAGATATAGGCCTCATGTCATGGTCGACTTGCTAAACTAAAGAGTTACAAGAATGCAATGCCCTGGTGTCCATGGTCCGGCGTAAGATATTTGATTGCGGCTGTAATATGCAGGAGTTATGTTGCTGTTGGTGTAGACCCGGCTGTCATGGGTATCGGCCCTGCAGTTGCTATTCCGGCGGCTGTCAAAGCAGCAGGACTTGAGATTGGCGACATTGATCTCTTTGAGATTAATGAGGTATTATCGCCAGTGCTTTGTTTGTCACTATGGCCCTATTAATAGAATTCTCAAGCATATCTTTAATGTGTATTGAGTAATCCAATACCGGATTGAATCAAGTATTTGAAAGCGTTAAGAGAATTTTGGATGCAGGGTGCTGCCTGTCAGAATCGGTTGTCTTGCATGGTGGCTAAGCTTTGTGTAATTCAAGTATAAATGGTTGGTGTCTTTCTATACAGGCATTTGCCTCACAATTTGTATATTGTATACAAGAATTGGGACTAGATGAAGAGAAGGTGAACGTTAATGGTGGTGCTATTGCCCTTGGTCATCCGCTAGGAGCTACTGGTAAGTTTTATCTTTCCTGAAGCTCTGTAGCATCCATCATTAGTACGAGTGACTCAGGCTTGAGCTGATTTCATTCCATCACAAGTGTTGTCTTGATATCTCCATATTAAAATAAATACACTCAAGAGCTTCACAGATACAGTGTGGGTATGGTGGGCTAATTCTTGGCTTCGTGTTGTCCAGGTGCTCGATGTGTTGGAACACTTTTGCACGAGATGAAGAAGCGTGGAAAGGATTGCCGCTTCGGTGTTGTGACCATGTGTATTGGTATGCATTTTTTCCTTGTTTGAGTTTTTCTTCAACAGTTATCAGGGTTGGACATTATGACTATATCATTGTGTCGTTGTGCATGCTCGTTTAGATTGTTCCTTAGATCGACAATTTCTTGACCATTGTGAAGTAGAATACTGCATTTTGAGTTCTTTAGGATCAATCTTCTTTAAAGGTTGTGATATGATCCTTTTCAATCTGCAGGGTCTGGAATGGGAGCTGCAGCTGTGTTTGAGCAGGGGGGTGCCGTGGATGGACTAAGGAACGCGAGACCTATTGATGAAGTCAATCTTCTGTCGAAGGATGCAAAGTAAGGAGACTCAGGTGACGAGTGTCATTGATCTCGTACATTCTCGTGATGAATGGTACTTTACTTAAATTCCAGATTATAGTTTCTTAGTAGTTTTTATTGTACCTTCATCAAAGAGTTGTGCTTTTAGTGGCGAGCGAAGCAGCTGTATGATCTAGCTCACATTGCTGCAGTAGACTGCATCTCCTGACCATGAGTTGTGCATCATAACTTGGTTATGATGTAATTCTTATAGAAGGGCTTTTAATGTCCTTGCTACCACTAATGTGGTACGTTCTAAGTATCCTTTTCAACACTTCTTTTCAGTAATTGGGTATTGACATCGATGATTTGTCAGTGTCCAAAACGTAGCATCTGGAAGCACTGTACACGAAGGCTCTGAGAAGTTTGATATTGCAGCATCTAAACCTTGACTTTCAATACTACCTAACGAGAAAGGCTGGAAGAGACATGTTTTGGCAATTTCAATGGGTTAGAATGTCCAATATCAATAGTCTTGCATGCATGGCACTATGAAGTCCTTCGAGTGAGGTAGAAATATGTCAGTGTGGTAGATGATAAATCATCAATAATTTTTTTGAAACTATTGGAATTTTTCAGCCTGGTACTGTAGGTGATATGCCATCGAGACAAAATATGAAACTATTGAAAACAGGTCGGAAGGGGCTTCCTTGTTGTGAGCATATTCCTGATGAGTTCTACACGGACGCCATGTCCAGGATACAGCAGTTGAAAGTTCACTCCAGATGCACAGAAAGTGCGACGACCTTAATGATGTACCTTAACCCAGCCTGAATGCCTTAACCCCTAAAACGCCCTCACCCCTCTCCAAATTCGGCAGTTTTGTAAATATGCATCATAAAATGCAATGTAGAGGGATATTTTTAACTTGATGTATGAATAAAAGCTGTACATTATAAATTTTAGATTCTATCTATATGGTTATATCTGCGATTGCTATCACCATTATTTATGTATAAAATTTGAAACTTGAAATTCAAAAATATTTTGTAATTCAATTACGAATAAGATTTAGACAATTTGTGGATGAAGTTTGTTGTGATAGGTTGACTGTAAGTGTAGTGATTTTTGGAGATGTTTTGGTTGCTTAATTTTATGAGTTTATTATTCACAGAGTACATTTAGACTACAATCTTTGAAAAGAGGCATAAAATTTCACAAATCATCCCCTATCTAATTAGATCATACATACAGTCATGAAGCTATCTTCCCATAGAAATTTGATGTATTTCTATTCCTCGCAAAAAATGCATGATGTATGAGAAAACGTGGACGAAATTTTGTACATCGTCCAAAAAAAGAACAGTTGGTCCTTTAGGGATTAATCTAACAACGTGATTTAAAATTCCTTTAAGAAACTACGTAGAAATCTAACTAGCACTAAATAATTTCAAGGATTATTATAAATGTACTTTAACTCTTTGGTCTTGAAACCTTCTCACTAAAAAACGCATATTTACGATGCATCGGTGAACAACTTCGAAACGCACTTAACGACCAAGGGAGACTAGGTATAATATACAAAGGACTTATACACCACATATTAGCCAAATATGTAGGCGCGGAAGAAATCCCAAGAATCACAAAATATGATTGCATCAACTCACCAACCATACGTACATTATTTCTACTAAAAAATGCTGGAGGAATACACCTCAAAAGTACAAATGAAAATTTCCAACTACATATGACAGAATTGGAACGAGAATGGCGAACACAATCTACAAACGAATTTCCACATCTCAACTCCGAACTATCACTCAAAGTTTTACACAAATTACTAATCCATAACATATGCGAAATAAAACATATCACCCTTCCCAACAGAACAACCCTTATGACGCCAGAAAACTTCAAAACATACTACAAAACACCAACCGAACTAGAAAGAAGTGCACTTCAAATAGCTGAACAATTGTTTTGCTACCCAAGTTGCACACCAAATTGCCCAAACCCATGTGCACGACACCCACCCGCCCGAACGCTTAATAAGATACATCTCAAACAATCAAAATTTATTACCAAGAGCACCAAATAATCTACCTTAACCCTCAGCCCCACAACAACACTTCTACCCAAACCCACCCCTCAACGTCAAAAATAACACACTAAGATTTCCCATCAACATAATACTAGACCACAAAACAAAAACCACAAAAGATAAATAAAAAATAACAAAAAAATATAACACATACCTATGTCAATGAACTCTCCAAAACAACATTACATACAACAAATGGTTGCCACAAAGAGAACTCTTCCCCTTCAACCATCCAACAACCATCGCACTCAACACTAAACTACTAACAGAATACTACACAAAACTACAACACAGACACTATAAAGAAATCATCAACACACACTTCACCCCTGAACAAAGCAGAGATACAAGATCCATCCCCCCACCCACATCCACCCCACTCACACACATATACATACAAGAATGTAACCCAGAAAGGGACATTATTTCCAATTACGATACCATAAAAATAAACAACGAACAAACCCACCTATATGAAGATACCCGTAGACACCTTATTACTATACCAACCACTAGACTAAAATGGCTATGGCAACAACATAACAAAGCAATTTATAGCTCTCACGGCCTAGTACTACAAACGCAATCATTTGAAAAAGAAGTAATATGGCTCTATCAAAGATACAACCATAAAATCCCCAAAAAAGACCCACTAAAAGCAGCACAACATACCCTACCAACGAGTATTCTTGACTCCATTACTACCTCCTTTAATATCTCCCACTCATACTTGTCTTCACCAATAACATGTTCCACACAAATTTCAGAATTTTACTCTCCCTTTGTAAGAGATAAAGTCTTTGGATCACTCGGTACCGCCTTCCAATACAAATGGAAAGGCATAGGCTACGCCCACCCACATAATGAAGAAACAGTCCAACAAACAATTCATTGGGCACGATTAGCAGCCAAAACCGGCCCATATACCATCACTTTACTGGTAATACCAAATACAAATTGGTACCAAAATTTCTCCCCACACAAAGGGCTTTTTTCAGACACCCATATAGTAGCCCACTTCGCCGCAGATTCCATCACATATGAAGAACCAACAATCCCTCAAGAACTCCATAAACCGAAGACAGAACCACTTGCAATCCGCGTCCTATGTATTCACCACCAAGATCACAACATTGGTAAACCATACCAAATAAATACAATTAAAACAACAATTGAAAACCTACAAATCTCGCAATACCACATACAAAATGCCCCATGCACTCCCCACAACACACCGGTCAATAAAAATAAAAAATGGAACAAACTCATACACCCGTCCTCTATCAACCCGACCACTTTAAACACACCACCTCTACCAAACTTTATGACAAACACTACACCTAAATTCCAAGTGCAACATTGCTACTATACTGATGGATCCTTCATACCTCCTGAACAAGCCCCCGACGGACACTGGAAAAAAGAAAAAGCCGGGTACGGAATATACAACTCTACAAAGGCTGACATTGCAAAATATCAGCAAGTCTACCAGGCCTACAAACATGTTTTCAAGCAGAACTAATGGCTATCCACAGAACACTTAGTCTAATCACTACTAAATACCTAAACGAACCGGCACATATATTTACAGACTGCCTCAATTGCCTATACAATCTAAACACACATATTAAACACCCAACCACACACAACAACCACACGGACAAAACCATACTAACAGACATGGTAGAAATGCTAAAAACTCGTACCCAATCCACCACATTCTACAAAGTCAAAGCACATATCAACATTGAAGGCAACGAACAATCGGATAAACTTGCAAAAATGGGAGCTCGAAAAGAGTACTTCAGAGCCACAAGTTCATACGAATTTGCACATACAACACCATTTTATTTTCAAAAAAAATATGGCCAGGACCTATAAAACGACCAAATAAAGGCTCTGTCAGATGTCTCCAAACATATCTAACCAAATACGACTAAGAAAATAACCTTGAAGAAATGGCAATCGAATTCCCCAACATTAGCAAATGGACCATGAACCCAAATATTGATAACAAACTATCAAATGCATTTTGGTCCAATCCCACAATCACTGACTCACAAAAAACAATCATATTAAAACTTTGTACCGGCCAATACATGGGTAATGCTAGGAAACAACTATTCTTTGGTAGAGAAAGATTCCCCTCAATTACATGCTCCATCTGTAACTCTGCAGATGCAGACACATGGTTACATGTACTTCTAAAATGCAGCCATCACCATATTCGCGCCATTAGGGTCAAAAGACATAAAAAAGCAGTATGGGAACTAAGGAAATTAATCCTTTCATCACAAAAATCTAGATGTTACACCCTCATGAACGCAGGAACATTCAACAACAACCCCCAAGAAAACACAGTACCTCCATGGCTACTACCATGCTTATGTGAATTACAAAGATGTCATTGCAACGCTAGATTCAAACCAGACATCCTTTGCGTAAAAGGACTCCCATACAAAAATGACTCACCATCACATCTATCTGACAACCTCACAATTCAATTTATTGAATTTACATATTGTAATGATAGATTCCCACAAGAAACAATAAATATAAAAAATCAGAAATACCAACCACTTATCGACAACATTATTAACTTAGGATGGAAAGTTGACCCACTCATAGTCATCACGACAGGAGCTAGAGGCACAACACATGGTCCCTCGATGAAAATCCTCGAAAACAAATTTAAATTACCAGAAACCGCCATTAAAACCACATTCAAACAAATAAATACCATTGCTATACATCACGCCGGATCAATTATTCTACATAAAAGAAAAATAGAAAATAACCAGCCACTACCAATAGACTACTGAATAAAACAAAACTACCAAAGAAAAGGAGGGTAATGGTGAAGACCACCACTTGTTTTCTTTTGTATTTTTTGTTTATAGCTCAAAGTACACACTTGTCTCAGGTAGATGGGACGGGGCCGGTTGGTTGGTACAAACTTTCCTGCCTATGATTAAATCAATAGCAGCACCAAGTCATGTATATCACAATAAACGCTCAGACGGACTCCACGGGAATCGAACCCGAACCGTACAATTGTAACATAAACGCCCTTCTCCAACCAACCTTGGAACCATGACTTGGCGACCACCAGCAAAACAAACATCAATTTATACCCACGCTAGTTCTAACTAATAAATTTTACTAGTGTTACTAGTATTTATCTCTGGTCACTAAAGTGTCTATTCTCGAAAGAGGTGAGTAGTCTTGTATCAATGGTCCTTTGTCCGGTGGGCACTGGTTCATTGTCAAGACGAACAGACACTTTATTCACGCCTGCCTCGAAAGAGGACCGGAGTTCATATCTATCTATCTATCTTAAGTGTACTTTAAGAAAATGCATACATAGTTTTGACAAGGCACTTTGCATAATTATGTGAAATAAATCAAGTGATCACATAAATTCTTCTACAAATCATCTAAGATACTATGTAAATGTAATTTAATTTTTTGACTTCTCAAAGTAAGGTGAAAGTATCTATTACCATCCATTTAAACCCTATAAGTTATATTTTCTTTGGTAATAAGAAGAATCATAAAAAACATTACTGAATCTTATAAAATATCCACAACAATAATAATTATTGCGCATGACCTTTCCAACCCTGATGGTCGAGTATATTAATAGAAACTAAAGTACAATATGCTCTAAAGCTCAATAGCCATAACATTCAGTTGCCTTCATGCTCACTGCCTTCCCTTCATACATCATCTTGAAACTCCACCTCTCCTGTTAGCTACTGATTTGGTCTTGTTGGGTGTGGAATATCCTGCACCATCTATTGTGGGGCAAGGCAAAGCCAATACTGAATGTTATAGTGAAAGTGGTTCCAACGACCCTATGTCTTGTGGACTTTAGGTCGTTGCTATTACGAACATACACTTGGCCGGTGTTTACTGGAAAAAGACCGGTGTTTCTATCTATCTTTATGGCGAAAGTGACAATTTGCTACTTTTTGGATGAATGTGGCTTCTATTTGGATGAATGCTACGGTGCCCTATTGGATGAAAACGGGAGGCCAATGAGCTTGGTTGGCCACAAGCAGTCCAAGTGTCCATCAACAAAAGTGCACAATAGTAAGCGGATCGTCTTCACTTCTCGCCCTCGCAAAATTCCGTTTCGATTTCTGGACTACAATCATGTCCTCAATCATGAATTCATGAGCATCACGTTTTCGATCTCAGGGAACCACAACAATGTGGAATTGAAGGGGTCTGCGCTGCAGCGAAAGAAGAGCCCGGCAGCGGGCGATGTTAGCGCGACATTTCTTCCGAGGACGCGGGGCTGTCGCATTGCAGCAGCAGCTATGGCGGGCGATGTCGTCGTCAAGGGGCGACAAGCAGCGGTGGGTGGCGCTGTGGGGCAACGGCGACTACGGGCGCTTGGGCATGGGCGCCGGCTCCACGGGAGCCGGCTCATGCTGGCAGCCCACGGTGTGCCGCAGCATGCAGAACTTGCAGCCCGTTGCTGTGGCTTGCGGCGGCGCACACACTCTTGTTCTCACGGGTTCAATCGTTTTCCTTCTCCCATTGCATTTGTTGATCGCAAAAGATCGATCTCACAGTAAGCGGAGAATGAAAACCCTAATCGGCCTTGTTGAAATCCAATTCATCAAGAGTTGAGGTGATGGAATTTGCGCAATGGAGCTTGTCACCTAATCCTCTCTTTTTTGTGATCTAACTTCGTTCCAAGAGAATAGGGAAGAAGTGCAAATTTTAACATTCTTCTGAGACTTTTCTTAATTCATCAGGAGTTGTTGTGATGAAATTTGTATGCAAAATGCCGTTCAACCCTCCATTTAAACATCCGTTTCTTGTGTTAAGGACCAAGAAGTCCAAATTGGGTTCCATGTTTTTCTTAACCCCTCAAGGACCATAAGGCCACCAGGTGGCTCCTGTTTTTTTCAGTAATTTTAAGTAGGTTTAATGTGAACTCTTTTTTGTTAATATTAAAAAATAAAAAATTCAACATATGTATTTTTCTTCACTAGTTCCAGTGATATAAAAGCTTGTCCCATTCAAATTACAATTTTCACAATATGATCGTTTAAACTTGTCATTTTAAAACCATGAATCCTTGGTCCTTTAGGGGTTAACAGTTTTGAGTAGGTCCTATTTGGACTTCCTCTTGTTCAAATTTATTTGTTTTTTTATCAACACATGCAATGATCTTCACTAGTTCTGGTGGTGTAAAATTTGGTCGGGTCTGAATTATCTTTCACAACATGATCATTTGAATTTTTCGGAATCCTTGGTCCTTTAGGGGTCAAGAGAATAGGGGTGAAGTTTGAAATTCAAGGAGTTTGCCGGAATTGCAGCGCTTCTATTGTGACTTTTCCCTAATCTCTGATTTTATTTTTTGCAACAGAGGAGGGTCGTGTGTACACATCGGGATTGAATGATTGGGGTCAATTGGGATTGCCTTTGTCAACCAGCTACTCTATGGTATGTATCAACTTTTTCTTCTTGGTTATTTCATTTTGCAATAAAAATGTATGCTATGAAGATTTAGCCACTTTCTTCTTGGTTATTTCATTTTGCAATAAAAATGTGTGCTATGCAAATCTAGCCACCTTCTTCTAGTTTATTTCATTTTGCAATGGAATGTATTACATGAAGATCTGGCTAAGGATGTATTGAAAACATACGGGTTTGATGCTGCAGGAGCTTGTGGAAGTTGAGGGTTTCCCAGATGACGCGAAGATTGTGCACATTGCAGCTGGAGACTTTCATTCTGCTGCTGTTTCAGGTGCGCACTCATGAGAGTTTTCTAACTTGGTTCAATTTGATAGATAGTCCCTCTCTCCAGAAATAACTGTCCTAGTTTTTGGCGTTTTTCAACTTATCATTTTTTTCAAAAAGAGCCCGTCCCAGTACTCGAAAAATGTTCTATCTTTAATAGTAGTTTGTAGTTTTTGTGTCACTCTCATTGACCGCCCTTTTGGAAGTGGACAGGGCTCACGTTTGAAGCAAAAAACATAGGACAAACTAGGAAAAAAAAATGCCAAAAACCAGGACAATTATTTCCGAGTATTAGACTCGTGATGTTTCTTAGTTAGTGGGTTGTCTGTCCTTTGATGTTGGCATTGGGCTTTATCTCCTAAAGGACCAAGAAGCCCAAACTGGACCTCGCGTTTTTTTTCTTAACGGTTGAGTAGTTCCTGTGTGGACTTCCTTTTTTTCAATTTTTCTTTCTTTTTTGACTAACGCATGCAATGTTCTTGATTGATTCTGATGATATAAAATTTGGTCCCACTTGAATTATATTTTTTACAATACCTAACGAGTTTGACGACAATTCTAGAGCACAATGCATATGACGACTTACGTAATGCCCAATAAAGGGAAAATGCACTTCCAAATCCCACGAGACCAGAAGAAACCAGAACTCTCCAACTAGGCTGAGCATTACGAAAATCATCATATGCTGTGTGCTCTAAGAATTGTCGTCAAACTCGTGTGCTACACTTAAGATACAGGATACCATAGTCAACAGAAGCTGATTATTACTACCTTTGCAACAAAGATTTTCATTTTTGGAGGGATCATGGTTGTGGCAGAGGACGGGCGAGTATACATGTGGGGTAGAAACACACAAGGGCAACTCGGTCTTGGAAAACGTAAGCAAATCTTACTGCATGGCTTGAATTGGAAATCGTTTCCATGGCACCTCGTTCTTTAATTTGGTGATCATACAGGGGCGCAGAGCAAAGTATGTGCAGCTCAATGGATGGATTCTTTGAAGGATCTTCGTATACGGATGATAGCTCTTGGCGCCGAGCACTCTCTTGCCCTTTCTGGTATTCCTCTATTCCCCTCTTGGATTAGAAACTCTATTAGAATTGAATATGGTTACTCATGAAGCAATTTTCTGACTCTCTACCAGTTGTATGAGGTTCATATCTTGTGTTATTGATCAACTCATCCGGTTTATCAAATCCTGTATATGATCTAAGCTTTGGATGCCACCTTTACTCTGTAATATTAGAGCTGCTATTTGCGGTAAAGATTGTAGCTGTTGCTTAAAAAGCATCCATATGTGATTATAGCCAGTCTTTTCAGGCTCTGAAAGAAAGTAACAGGGATACAAGTTCCATATGTTGCAGTGCTTTCTTCCTTTGCTATAATCGCCTGGAAAACATTAGTTGTCTAACACGTATTTCATCCCCCCTCAGAATAGTATTCTTCAGCTTCATTGGAACTTTAGTTTCTCAAAACCTTACACTCTATCATAACAGATCCTAAAGAAGGACAAGAAGAATGCCCAGTTCTGTTGCCTTAAACCCTACTCCCTCTGTCCCACTAAAACACCTTGTTTTCATTGAAATCCATGGATTAAGCGCTGGTTTTACTGAAATCCATGGATTAAGCTTAATCCCGTGATTACAGTGGGGAGTATTTTGACTGTGATGCAATTCCATGGATTAAGTGAGTATAGAGGGAGTATTTTGACTACTAGAAAGTGTAAACATGATCAAAATCCATGACAATATTCCATGGTCAGCATGATCAAAATCCATAAATTCAGCTGCCAGGTTGTCTGCAATACGCTGAAGCAGTTGCCAAGCGCAAAGCTTAATTGCCGGCAGTGAATGAGTACAGTTGGAAATCTAGGCTTTATTTTGGGACAAAATTTAAGTCGATATCATGCTCTTTTAGTGGGACAGAGGGAGTAGTTTATTTAGGGAGCGAGTTTTCAGCATTGTGTGAATATGGGTGCTATCTCACCGTCTCATGTGTTGTTGCTGCATGGAAGACGAGGGTGAGGTGCTGAGCTGGGGAACAAGCTTGAATGGACGTCTTGGACATGGAGAAGGTCACAGATCATCGTCTATGTTTAGTATATTTCGTAAATCAAGGTAAAATACTTCCTTCCAGAGCATGTTTATGTGGCTATTGCCCAATCGAAACTAGACGTTGTCTGCACACTTCAGTCGGATGTAGAGAAAGTGGAATTTTAAAGCTTTCCTTTTTTCGTTTTTTTTCTCTCTCTTTTTCTAAGTCCTATCGTGGGTCAATCACTTGCAAGCTCGTAGTGTCAACCCAGTGTACCCCAGAACCTTGGTCTTTTCGATTTTCCAAAAATTATAATCCAGTTGATTTCTCTTTGCAGTGAACATACACCCAGACTAGTGAAGGGCTTTCGGGATGTCAAGGTCAGAAACAAGACGTCTAACACATCTTAGAATTTGGCAAATTTTCTCTGTCCACGTCAAAG
This sequence comes from Pohlia nutans, assembly GCA_022496805.1. Classification (NCBI taxonomy): domain Eukaryota; kingdom Viridiplantae; phylum Streptophyta; class Bryopsida; order Bryales; family Mniaceae; genus Pohlia; species Pohlia nutans. Next base: position 8,138,373 of record CM040102.1, read on the forward strand.
AGAGAAAACCCTGTAGAGTTTTCTTGTGGAGGATTATGTTGCAGGTAGACTGAGGGCCAAACAACTTTTGTACATCTTGTGGTATGTTTTTCGTAAATGAATTAATCTGCTAGTGTATTCTCATTCAGGTGTCGAAAGTTGCTGCTGGCCTGACTCACTCTGCCTGCCTTGATGGTCAGTTCCCTCACTAATTGGTCCACTCCAACCACCTCTTAAGGTAAACCACCCTATTTGTGCCACTTTGTGATCACTATGTATCAGTGTAGCATTTAAAAAGTTGATATGTATACTACTGGTACATAGTGGCACAAATAGGGTGACTTCCAAATTGTGGCACAGATAGGGTGGCTTACCTTATAACTACTCTTTGATCTGAGAGAAATGTAATTGTTTGAATGCGTTGGGTATTTATTACACTATTTTTTTTGAAATATGATATCTTATTTTGATTCAAACCTTGATATCTTATTAGAATATGCACTTGAGCATGACGAGAGTTCAGTCATGCTCTAAGGAATTGTGGTGAGTAAAATGAGGAATGGGAATGATATTGATGGGGAGGATGGGGGCACAGAGCAAGGATCTCTGTTCACGTTCGGGAAAGGACGGGAGTGTCAACTGGTAAGACTACTATTATTTTTTCATCCATATACGTATATGGCTCCTTTAATATTTACTGGTGTGTTTTTTCGACGATGCTTTTTCATTCATGGTATTTTTTTCTAATGGTGTAGCTTCCAGGGTTTAGGTGTTGATAGAGACTTTTCTAAGCCAATGCGAGTGCCGATCATTCCTCCAGTTGAGGAGATAGCTTGTGGAGGGTACCATACTGGTGCAATCTCTCGTATGTTATTTCTTCCTTGAGACTTTGCAACTACTTACTACTTAAGTTGTTCTAACTAAAAATAATTTGTAATTTTAATGTTGCTTAGTCTCTCAAATGTATGGACCTAGATTACAAGCAACCTTCACTTTCTATAGATTATGCTGTGAAGATTATGTTTTGTATTTTGTGAGCAGCAGAGATGAATTTGTCATTCATTTGTAGGACGAATTGGATACATTTGAAAAGCACTGTGGATGGATTTTTCAATTTTTTTATTGAACGCCTTCAAAGTATGGTTTAGAATCTTACAAGTTCCCCTGTACTTGTTTGTCACAGGGAACGGCCAGTTGTACATGTGGGGTTCCAATGAGTATGGCTGTCTCGGTTTTGGGTGAGTCAATACTTACTGGGAACATTTGAAATTAACTGTCCGTTCTAAAGGTAATATTCGTTGGAATATTTTGTGAATATGTGGTTTACTATTAGCTTCAAGTCGCATTAATTTTCACAAGATTTGGATTTTGGTTTCAGAGTTATACCCAAAATTGTGTGTTCTTTTGAGATGTGCGCAGCTAAATCTTTTTTTTATTTTTAAGGTTATTTGGTTGAATTTGTTTTTCATTGATTCTTAACTAAGTTATGAAGCATATAATCAACTGATGCAAGTTATAAAATACACATTTTACGCAACAGGTTTTGAAAGACGAGCTACAAAGTTTTGTTCAACTTTTTTCAAAAATGTAGTTCATCTTTCTCAATTTGCCTCGTAAAATGTGTCTTACAACTTGGATCAATGGATTATATGTAGATAACTTAGTTAAGAAATGAATGAAAAAAATTTCAACCAAAAAAAAGATTTAGCAACTCCCACCTCAAAAGAAAACATGATGTTGGTGCATAACTCTTAAACCAAATATCTGAATCTTGTGAAAATTAGTGGACCTAAAAGCTAGTACTAATTAAACCACATGTTCACAATTCTTTTTGGCAAATATTACCTTCACAATGTCCTGCCCAGGCTTAAAAAATGAGCTGTTTTGTCCTTTCGGGTTATTCTTCAGTGTCAATGAGTCAATGATACCGTAGTCAGGGTACTATGATGACGTAAAAGTACTTTGCTGCCTGAGCTGACACTGACTTCATATATATGCTTTGTATTTATCTCCTGCCCAGTGAGGGATTATCATGATGTATATATACTTACCTCTCGTACCATACAGTCTTACCGTTACAACCTCCGTTTACTTTTATCATATCATTGCACCAGAAAGCCTACGTTTTGCAGTAACTACGTTTTGCCAGCTTTGTCGGGGCATCAATGCTTATTTACTGATTGCTGCCTCTCTGCCTTTGTTCTTCAGTAATATGTATTCTGAATAATAAACCAGTCACTACTGTTGCATCTTATCCACAGGTACAAGCAGCAAAATGCAGCAAAGTTGCCTATGCTTGTGGAGGGTATCTTGGCCCCACTGAGAGTGACACAGGTGGGCTATTCTCTCATGGGGTTTTTGGTAAAATTGTGATTTTTGGACACCAATCACAGGGAGATCTGTAATTGGAAGATGACAATTAAGTAGGTTAATCATGGGGAGACCTCCCCATTCATTTCTCTGAAATTATTGCAAGGTTGTAATCCAAATCATTAAATAGTGACATAAGTACATAAATCTCTTAACCCCTAAAGGACCAAGAATTCATAGTTTTAAAATGACAAGTTTAAACAATCATATTGTGAAAATTATAATTTGAATGGGACCAAATTTTATATCACTAGAATCAGTGAAGAATAATACATATGTTGAATTAAAATTAAAATTAAAATTAACAAAAAAGAATCTACATAAAACTGACTCAAAATCACTGAAGAAAACAGGAGCCACCTGGTGGCCTTATGGTCCTTTAGGGGTTAAACAGTGACCCTATTTGTGCCACAATTCAAAAGTCGCCTTATTCGTGCCACTATGTACTAGCAGTGTACATATCAAAATTTGAAATGTAAGACACTGTTACATAGTGACCGCAAAGTGGCACAAATAGTCACATGGCACAAATAATGGCACAAAAAGGTGGTTTACTTTAAGTAGGTGATCATAGTGAGGCCTCATTATGAATCATTGGGAGCTCTTCCTATGCCTTCTCATGATCAACTTCCCTCTGATGTACTCTAAAATTTCTTGAACAGTCCAAGTTTACTGAAACCATGTTAATTTGTACCCAATCAAATCACGTTCTGTTGGTCTAGACAAGGGATCATTTTGTGCAAAGTGATGGACTTAGTTTTCTTTTGCAACTTTTTTTGGTAGGTTGAATGTGGTTGGAAACACACTCTGGCTCTCACAGGTACTTCTTGCTGCCAAGTTTTGTTTATGCTCTTTGATGATGCGAATTTTCCTGCCAAGTAATTTATGCTGCGGCATCATGATGTGTTATTGTGGTTATGTGTGACAGTTGAAGGGGATGTATATGCGTGGGGTTGGGGAGGCTCGCAAGGCACACATGGAGTGGATGGTCAGTCTTCTGGGGGCCAATTGGTAAGCATTGTACCCTCCTTTCAATGCACTGCCCTGGGGTAACATTAACTTAGTCACTGGCATGTGCATTTGATTTTTTTAAGTTCAGGTACAGATGTAGAGACTGCAGACTAGAAGACCATTTATTGTAAACGTACTTCCAAGTATATTATTACTTGGTTAATTCTATGATGGCTTCTGGCAAAGGAAAGTACTCATGTCATTAATCTTCCCTCTAGTATTAATTAAGAGGGTTTTAATGGAGCGGTAGAGTATGAAGAAATAGAGTTTTGAAGCTTGTGTGTTGGGTTGCAGGGACTTGGTAACGAGCACGATTTTTTTGAGCCCACGCATGTCAAGCTGAACAACATGAAAGCTGTTCAACTATCTTGTGGGTTCAATCATTCTGGAGCAATATTAGAAGAGCAATGACTGGTGATCATGGCTGTTTCGTATAATTAAATTGATCAGTATCTAGGCAGCATTCTTGTATCCACTCATTGACAGCGCAATAATAGTGAGACAATAACTTGTTTCATCTGCAGTCTCATCTACCAACTAAAATTAAGTCGCGTAAATTTTGTCTTGCAGTTTGTATGTGAGGTAATAACTGTGTTGTACTTTTATTACACGGTTCACAGTGAAATGAATGAATTAGAATCATTATTAGAAAGCACAGTAAGTTCAGGTAGAAGCATCAGAACCTCTTAGGGACCAATTCCAGTCACCTATGCTTTCAACTTCGTGAGTTCCCAATCAAATTATCACAACCATTAAGGTGGTTACCCCATTCCCAACTGAATAAGAAATACGGATATGAACCATTGATATTATTTAGGATTATTATTTTTAAGAAAGAAATAGATATCAACACAAGTTGAAACATAATTTTTGGATGAAGAATGAATTAGTTATTAATTTTCAAAGTTGAAGCATGACACATTCCATCCATGTCACATACGTAGAGCTCTTTTTGTCTAAAGAAGATTTGTATTGCACACACTAAAGATGCTTAAATCAACAACAACAAACCCACAACCACACTTACATATACTAAAACCAACAAGAGAGAACCCATTACCAACTGTAACTCATGCTAAAACCTACATCATTGTAGCATTGATTGTGGAAAATGCCCCTAGCTGTTGGTTTAAGACGCCAGTTGGTAATGGAGTAACCACTTTAGGTGTAGCAGTTTGGTGATCAATTATGAATGCCTAGTTAGCAAACTGGTTGGACTAAAAACGAAAGACAAGTATTGGATCCCCTACTAACATCAATAGTGGTTTATGCAGATTACAGTGTCTTGCAAAAGTGAGTCAGAACCTTGGAAAGAGAACCTTGGAATGCATTTTTCTACCAACTCATTAAATGAAATCATGGTTTTCAAGATAGAGGAGATACATCATGGAGTTCATGAACTATTAATAAAGTTTACATTGACACATACATGGGATATAATTAGAAAAAATTGTCCTAATATAAACACATGCCATGACTCAGTTTTGCATGCCATTGAGAACTCATGAGTCAAGACATGTGTTTTGCATGCCAAAAATGTATTGAAAACTCATGAGCCCAAATTGGCTTGGGTATATTGAACTCCAATGTTGCACTACTGATTCAGAGCTTCATACACATCTTGAGTGGATTTTAATTACACACCATGGTGTACTTAGAGGAGCTTTCTGCAAGTGCTCGTACAGATCTTGATAATTCCATTCTGGTGAAGTTGCAAGCTGGTAGGTCCACTAGGGATGTAGGAAATGAATTGCAGGTGTCTCAAAGTCATGTTGCAAGACTGAGAAGGAAGAGATTGTCTGATATTCCTACTAGTAGTAGTGGTAGACCACAAGCATTGACAAATACACAGAAGAGAGCATGCATTAGAGCTGTCACGTCAGGAGGGTTTGAAACAACAACACAGGCTACCAAGTATGTACGTGAGGAATGTCAAGTTACTGTAAGTGTTGATACGGTGAGAAGGGTCTTACGTGCAGCGGGGTTGAAATCAAAGGTGAAGCAGAAGAAACCAAAATTGAACGAGAGGCACATCAAGGATCGACTTGAATTTGCTAGGCGGCATGAGCATTGGACCATTGATGATTGGAAGCACGTCATCTTCTCTGACGAGACAAAGGTAAATCGATTTTGCTCAGATGGTCGCAGTTGGTGTTGGATTCGCGATGAACAGTCTTGTGATTTAAGACAAGTGAAACAGACTGTAAAGTTTGGTGGTGGTTCAATCATGTTGTGGGATTGTATGACATTCCAAGGCTCAGGCATGTTTTGTAGAATTGAAGGAAGAATGGATCAACATCAGTACAAAGAAATCTTACAAAGAGATTTGATGTACACCGTGATGGCATATGATCTTGATCCTTCAAAATTGATTTTTCAGCATGACAATGATCCCAAACATACAGCAAAAAGTGTTAGCCAATGGCTAAAATTACAAAAGTTTGATGTTCTTAAGTGGCCTGCACAATCTCCTGACCTAAATCCAATTGAGCATCTTTGGGCAGGGCTAAAACGTCGACTTAACCAATATGAAAGTGCTCCAAAGGGAATTTTAGAATTGTGGGAACGTATTGAAGAGTGTTGGGCTTCTATAGAATTAGAAGAGTGTAAGAAGTTGTATGAAAGTATGCCACGGCGAATCCAAGCTCTTTTAGCTGCCAAAGGCAAGTGGACAAAATATTAGATTGTTTCTTTGATTGAGGATGCAAAACTGAGTCATGAGACACAGTTTCCTTTTGATGTAATTTTCTTGTACATATTAATGTAAGAAGGATTTTCTTTTGCATCAAATTCTAGCTCACTAAAAGTACTATCATATACAAGTTGTAATTTGTGCAAATCTATCACCAATTTTCCTACATTAGTAACTGTATTCTGATTTACAAGAACTTGACTCAGTTTTGCTAGACACTGTATGTTTGAAGATTTAGAACAAGATCATACATGGGTGAAAGCATGGTATTGTGTATCAAAAAGTTGATTCGCCATGTTGAAATTACAATGTTTTTGGTCAAAGGCTACTAACGTATCAAACTGTCTTTTCTGTTGGTTTTAATTTCATGGTGTCCTTTATTGTTCTATAAGTACTCAAATCTAAAGTTTCAAAGTAAGAATCATTAAAAAAAAGTAGTAAAAGTAGAGCTCAAAAATAAATGTCTAAACCCAATTTTGGGAGCAATTTGATGAATTTAATCATATTTAACATCAACATGAATTTTATATTCTTTAAGTCTATTGTGTATTTGAGGGCTCCAAAGAAAAAATCTTGAAAAAATTTATAAATATATAAATATATTTGCCGCATTTTCAGCTGCATTTTCAGCTTCATTTATATCAACCTTTCAATTTGTTTCGAAACTACTTTTCAATTTTGACTACTTCAATGTCACTACACCATACACAGATTTCAATTTTCTTTGGAAGACTTTGTTAAACATCATGTCTTTTATTTTATTATTCAAAAAAAATTTACAAAAAATAAAATTTTAATGTATTTTACGACCTTGCGTTGTTGCTTCTTTATAGGGATCAATGTTGGTTCACTTTACTACGCTTTCACCCATATTGTGACAAAATTAGTTGAAAATTTGGCTTCGTTATTAAACCCAAAGTTCTATAAGTTGTAATTTCTTATCATTGAAATCCATCGCTCTAAATAGGTCAAAATCCATAAACTAACAAGTATTGGTGCTTTAGTGTACCTCAAACAACCTAAGGTTTCATTGTAGAAAGATGCCATATATATTAGTCTATCACTGGCAATAATTAGTGTGGCCTTGTTGATCCAAGTGTTCCTTGTGATTTAGCAATGCTTTTGTTTGTTATTTTCTTTTTAGAATTAATTGAATTAGACTAAATTAATCCTTTAACGTCCCGATTCAACATTGTTTTCAAAGATTTGTTATAAAATGGTTGATGAAAAACGGAAATGGAGTTGATGTACAAAACAAAGTTTTAAATGTCAATGTGTAGATAACATCCGTACGGTTGGATTCATCATATTTATTATTAATATTTTTAAAGTAATTTTGCAAGGTTTTCTCTTGAAATTCAATTAAAAATCCAAAATTAACACAATTTTAAAAAAAAATACTGAAATGAAATTAGAATGACATGCACTACGAGATGGTATGGTTTCCATTATTTGATTCTACTTACTATGGAAAATCATATTTAAGGTCTTTCTTTTTGAACTAAGATCGAAACTTGACATTAATCACTTTTGTAATTTTTCAAAAATTCACATTATCTTATTTGGAAGATCCATACCGTACAAATGGTATTCAACTAGCACAAGAATGAAAAAAAATAAAAATTGGATGAAAAACATCCAATACCTACAGAAATCGAGCTGCTGAAATTCATCCGGCGTCCAGATTCTGAACGCCGGCGCGCTAAAGGGTTAAACATCCATAACTTTCACACCATATGTTTAAAAGCCACAAAATGAGTTTGATGCAACTTTACTTGTTGAGAGCTTTCCAACAATATTGAAAACATGGTTGGCTGGTAGATGGTTTGGGAGATCTCAAAGTAGCATACAAACAAACAAAACAAACTATAATCTTTAGTTAACCCTTAAAGAACCAAGTATTCAAAGTTTTAAAATTAAAAATTCAATTGATCATACTGTGAATAATATAATTCAAATGAGAATAAATTCTATATCATCAGAACTAATGAAGATCATTGTATGTATTGGTCGCTCGGGAAAGTCACTTAGTGTAAATTTTGGGTACATATGAGCGTAAAAAGGGTATTTAATAGGGGGCTATGAAATAATTGAAATATCATACTATTTATAATATGTTTTGAGTATATTCCAGATATATTATATGAATATTCCCAAATTGGTTTTAAAGCACCCTATATTGCTTCTACAAATATATAATTTTTATCTCAAATGAATAAAAGACACCCTATATTTGTTCTTTCATAGTTATTTAAATTCTTGATCATAGTGACTTCCCCGGGATTGGTCGAAAAGAAATAAAAAATCAAACAAAATGAAGTTTTAATAGGACAAACTCAAAACGGTTTAAAAAACTCATGATGACCTTTATTCGTTAGTGTGGACGCTTAGAGATAATGTATAGATGTAACAACACCTCAAAATGACATTTTAAGCAATTGAGTATAGTTTCTACTAGGGCTACGCAATGCTAATCACGAGGCTAATCACAATTGTCGACGATATGAAAGCCATAATCCATCATGCCCTTTGGAATTTATTTTCACTTGTAAACAATTCAAACAAGGCTTTGTTTTGTACATTTTGTACAATTTTGCATTATTTGTATTTATTATTGTTCCTTTTCGTAACACAATAGTATCCTTTCTATATTATTGAAATATTATTGAAAGGATATTAATACTTTTGAAAGGTCGACGACCATTTCCCTTTACGCATTTCTTGGATAAAACTCTTCTCAAATATATCCCAGGTATGCAACTCCTATATTATACGCAAGGGTATTGGTATTAAAACCGCTTAAAGGACGGCTTTTCTATATACTATATCAAATTTAATAAAAATAAAAGGACCACTGAAAAGTCAATTGGGTGAAGACTAAATTAAATAAAATGAGATGTAGAAAATGTTGAATTCATATTTATTAAAAAAAAAAAAGAGCTCCAACACATATAAAGAATTGAAACACCTATGTAGAATTTAAAAAAAATTCATATGAGAAGTTGCCTCAATCAAAATTAAGTCATTGGTAGTGTTTTATTTATAATAAATCAATCTTAAAATTTAAATAAAAAGCCCAAAAGGTTGGGTAGCTTGGCCTATGCTACATGTATTAAAAAACACTCATATAATTAGGTTTCTAAATGCTATTGTTGTCTTCAAAGGATAATCAGTTATTGCATATAATTAAATTAATTTTTTGGATTCTTTGCTAAAGGGCTATAAGAGTTTCCTACATAAAAACAAATTATATCATTTGAGATTGAACTAAAATGCAATATAAGTGATTATAATCAAGGCCATATAATACAAAAGTTGCGTACTCGGGGAGTATATTGGTCAATGGCCCGATGGACGGAATTTTAAAAAATTAAATTAAATTTGTGGTGCATTGAGTATGTTGGATTAATCCTTAACTTCCTGGGCGACCCAAAACGGGTCGCGCTATTTTTAGAACTAAAAATATCTTGAGGAAGGAGTGCCAGAATGATTCAAAATTTGGGCCAATTTTGTGTAGAAACGAGTTAGCTATCCTATGGTGTAGTCTAATTTGGAGAAATGCACATTGTCAATTTTACAAAAATCCACAAGTGCTGGGTGGTCACAAAACCGAGGAAGAAAAGTCAGCAAAAGAGAGTGACTAGCGAATGACGAGCTGCCACATGTTCCAGCTGGACAAAGCGGCTTGTGGGTGGGTGTAGCTACTGAAATGCAAATCTTGCACTTGGATTTCATCTTTTTTTTCAATATTCTTTTTCCTACTATATGTGTTCTTTTGTGTACTTTCAACCTACCATGTCTGATTTTGCAAATAGAAGATCAGATTTGTAGGGAAGTTGTAAAATTTCTCTCAAAGTCACAAGTAAACTAGTAAAAAGTGAATGTCATGTCAAGGCCTCTTTCTCACTCATTTTTTATCCTAAAAATACAAAACTTGTTGTCATGGGTAGGGAACTTGATTATCTTCATAATGATAAGAAGGCACCAACTTTCTAAAATAGTATGTGCCCAAGAGAGTCGGTCAAAGCTCATTTTCAGCACTGAGAAAACATTGAATTTCTTGGAGTACCCTTCACTTTTGTGTCCCATCCAAACAACCTGTAACTCAAATTCACACCAAACTTTGTAAAGATGAAGGTGACTTGCATATCTACAAGATCTTACGGTTGATTTTGTAAAAAAGTGAGCTACTTAAGTCTGAGCAACATGTATCTCTAACCAAAAAAATCAAGGTCCAAAACGCGCTCAAAATGGTTCAGGAAGTTAAGGGTTAAGTACCCAACGTCACGATACCATGTCACTACCCTACTTTGTATCCGTCACAATACCATGTCACAAAATCATCCACATTTCACATCCATGCCTTTCATTCAATTTTCATCATTTTCTCAAATCGTTCTCCATAGTTCCCATGATGTTCTCCAAAGATTCCCTAGCATTCTTGTCATGTTCCCAAGTTCTCTTTATGTTCCCGAAGTTCCTATGTTTTTTAGTGTTCCCAATTGATTCCCACGTTCCCAATTCAATGTTGGTGCATTGCAATGGGGTGTTTGCTAGTAATTTTAGTTTCTTTAATAAGGATGAGATTGTTGTGTAGGGTGAAGAATGGCTGTGAGTGTTGATGGCAGGCCCAAGTGAGAAGGAAAGCTGGGTTCATTCTAGAAATGCCTTACAGTGGAATGGGTAAGGTAGAGGTCCCGACTGAATTTCAGATTTGGGTAGTTCGGGGTATAAATTTATTTTTTTTATAAATTTGGAGTGGTTTGCAAAGTTGGTGCAAAGGCATCCCTGAAAAGAACATTTTTTTGTGCATGCCTAGAATTTCCTACAATTTTTTTACAGGAAACATTGTAGAGTGACCAGGAGTCGAACATAGACTATATGGCTCCTTGACTACCTGGATTTCCAAAACAGAGGGTGCACTATTCTAAATCCAACTAAATCAGGGTCTGACAAAGAACAAAATAATGCAATAATGGGGGCACTTTCATGAAATACTGTGGGCAGTTTAACAGACCCAGCCCCCGACCGTAGGGGTTGCCATTTGGACCCGGTCGGGAACTGGGTCCTCTACCTTAGAGTGTACTTGTACTGACAAAGTCTGCTCCGTCATTCTCACTTGAGGGTCTGAATTGATCATCTTTCAGCCTCACTGAGCTGCAGTCACCAGACTCTTGGATGACATTTAGTCTATCACAAAACCTACCTACACATGACCCATACGTCTTGAGTCATGACAGAAACTTTGTCCCTTTACTATTTATGTATTGTACCAAAAATAGAGTGACCACTGAAATGGATCGGAATGCATTCATTTCAGGAGTCCGTTTTGGATGATTGTCCCTATCTTACACTCAACTCAAACTTGGAAAAGCCAATTCGATCTCAGGCTTCAGAAGAGCTCGCTAAGGTAGGCATACCTAAAACCACCACAACATCTAAAACCACCAACTTCTACACCCTTTCTTCATTTTAGGGAGGAAATGTAAGTTGTCAGTACATGACTTAACTTTTGAGCAATTAATGCATAAGTCATGTAATGAAAGCCTACATTTCCTTTCTGAAATGAAAGAGGGGTGTAGAAGTTGTTGGTTTTAGGTGTCGTGGTGGTCTAAGGTACGTTAACCTTAACTTAATTTCAAAGTTTACTATCATTGGCATTCTGTTGTCACGCCGTAAACCGTATTAATATTGACGCTTAGAATCAATATACACCTTCTTACTATGTAGAATATTTGATTGTCTCAACTCTTACAAGCATTTTAGGTGACTTCACCTAACACTAGTAGAAAGGTGGTTTTTGGGCATCAAGGAATTGTGTCGGCAGGAGCGTGTTGCCTAAAAGATGTATCGGTGCCAAGTTACTGGTAGTGCCAATATGAGCCTTGGGCATTATGCTTTGACTCTATTTCTTGGTGCCCAAAGACCACCCTTTTTGTTAATTCAAAACAAACAGTGTTTGAAAAAGTTCGCAAAGATGATTTAGGAAAAAAATTGTTACATAAAGTGAAAATAGGAAATGAATGCAATTGGTGAAAATTAGGAAAGGAATGCAATTGACAAGTGAAAATAGGAAATGAATGCAATTGGTTTGTGAGAGTTTTCAAAGAGTATGAAAAAATTACAAATGTTCAAAATTGAAATCATAGAATCACCTACCATTGACCTTTAACCCCTAAAGGACCAAGGATTCATGGTTTTAGAATGACAAATTCAATTGATCATATTGTAAGAAACATATTTCAGATGGGACCAATTTTCATATCACTGGAATCAATGGAAAATATTGCATGCGTTAATCAAACAAAAATTAAATTTGAACAAAAAAAAGTCCACATAAAACTTACTCAAAACTGCCAAAAACACATGAGGCCTAATTTGGGCTTCTTAGTACTTAAGGAGTTTAGGAGTTTGGACATCTCCAAAATGCTTCACGTCCCTTTGATTTGCTTCAACAATCTCGAGCTTCCATTGATTGCTTTCGAAAGTTTGAATCAAAATTAAGAATTATTGGTGACATAATTGAATCATCTAATCCTCAAAACTAATTGTCTTTAAACAAAAGGTGTTGCTATTGGCTATTGTCATATGAATGGATCCTAATCAAGCAATTCTTCTTCTAACACCTGCATCTACCTTACCTAAAGCTAAATCAACACTTAAAAATCTACATATCATTATGAATTGAATCACAAGATAAGCTTGTACTTCAGCATACATAAAACTGAAAATTTATCCCTAATGTAGTTGAAAACAGGCTTCACAAATGGATTTTTTTAAAAAGAACTAACTATTATTTTTGGTTTACAAAACCATTGCAAAAAAACTAATCAAAAATTGTGAACTGATATTTGAAAGGTTTTATTTTCTTCCTAGATTGAAATCTTCTTTACAAACATTGGTGATAGCATTAGCAAATCTAATGTTATATATGAAATCTAAAATTCAAAATCTTCGATGTTTGTTTGCTGAACACAAAAATATCCCTGTCAGTTGCGTTTTATAATACATCTTAGTTTACAAAATCTTCAACTTCAAATCAAGAGTTAATGCTCCATATGTCTAGCACCTAATATCTTGTACGCTTGTTCAGGAAATGTATCAAAAACTGTGTCCCAAAACGGAGTCGTGACACCGTACGAATTGGATTGATCCCTGAAGTGGTGATTCAAGTGAAACCTCTGCAATCACACGAGACACGTCTGTTAGAATAAGTTATTTTCCTTTTGCAGTGTACAATTTCTCAGTTGTTGCAACCGGTGATTTTTTTCCAATTTTCACAGGTAGCCAGCTTTTTTCACAATATTGTGGTGATACTTGGGGGTGATACTTGGTGCTACCATGATGATACCTAGGTAAAATTTGGTTATTTTTTCATTCATATTTTCAGAAATCCTTCAGTAAAATTAGCCACTACATTTCAAGTGTAGCAATTGAGCTATTTTTAGCCCCAAAAAAATTCTTGCAACAAATCCTCATCTGTGTTCTAGGGTTCAATTTAAAAGGATCAACAACTACAAGTAAACTGGTCACTTTTCACTTCTTTTTTAGTCATTTTAGAGTTGGTGAGTGCTTTTGGTCACTCAGGACAAAAGAAAGATATGATCGTTTCCATGATTTCAATGAGTTAAAAGCGACAAGTTTACTCATAATACAAATTCCTACTACAAAGTTACTTTTTGCTAATAGTCAAGGTGGGTTTTTAGTCTGGGCTCCTTTGATGTGTCCTTGAATGTATAGTTGGACCTTATATTATATGTCATTATGCAATGGATTCTTGTTCCTAGTGTAAATTTTGGCCTTTGTAAATAATACCAAACACATTATTAGAGGAAAAAGAAAAAAAGAAAAAAGTAGTGTAGTGCCAAGGAAAGGTACTCTTGCAATATGGATGAGCATGTTCAAAAATTGGATGTTGTACCTTGAGCATGCGCGACATTTCGCTGAAAGGTGTGCCAAAGTGAAGAAAATAGTGAGTGAGATCGTAGATGATGTACATGAGCACTCCACCGCTGAACATGCTCAACTTCATGGGCCTCCCCAGAGTCCAAGTAATTGGCTCAGTCAAATACCATACCTGCCAAAATTGTAACAAAATTATAATTACAATTTATAAAACCAAAATAAAACTTTATTAAATAATTTGAAAGTTCTCCTTGAGGAATTAAGCCAACAAGGCCCCGGGTGAGGCTTACCACAACCATAATAATGCCAGTTATCATAGGAGGAAACACCAAACGCGTTGCATCCATTGGATGCTTGTGATGAAAGCCATGGAGAAAGTAATGTACAGTGTTAGACCTGCAGAAACAAAGAAATTATTTTTAATTAAATGGAAAATGTCATTGCATATGAAAATAAATTTTGTGTCTCAACCCGCATGATTTTGGTTATGAAAGACAGAATACCAAATTGCTTTAAATACTCAATCAAGAATGTTTAGATTTATACCTTTTGGTTGATTATGGCTTAAGAATGCGATTGTAAAAAGATTGTAGGTTATAATTCTCTTTTCATATGCCAATGAATAGAGACATGGCAAAATGTACTTGCATATATTACAATTAGGAAAGGAACTATCTACACAACAATGAATGATTAATTTTGATTTTCTTTGAGTTACAAAGACGTAATGTTAAGCTTTTCTACACAATAAAGAATGTCTTGATTTTTTGGTTGACCAAAGGACGAAGAATGAAGAGAAAATTATAGGTTATAAGCCTCTTTTGACCTGCTATCAAAATGGAAAATGTCATTGCATATTACTATGAGGAACACAAAGATGTTCATGATTTGGTATACTCTATTATGATGATGTAATATCGACGAGTTGTTCTACTCAATGGACACTAGTAGAAACCATGCGCTACTATGGATTACTATGCACCATTACTATGGACTTCTTGTTCCGGACATTTAGTCATTAAAGACCTGTAACATTAAACAAAATTTCTACTGCTCAAAAATTGTTGAGATTTGAACTTTTTGGTTGATTTGAGGGCTAAGAAACTAAATATGAGTTATAACCCTCTTTCTGACCAGCCAATAAAATAGTGACACAACTGCTTCAAACACTAGTTAGGCTGGGCATTATATATTTGGTGTGCATGAAAATTAAAGCGCAGATAGAGGGACTCACCAGTAGCTAGAAGTTTTCATGTGAAAAACGAAGCGGTGCAACAAATACTCAATGAAGGTCCAAATGAAAGCGCCACCAGCTATGCCGAAGGGTAAAATAGACAGCCATAGCCCTTCCTTGTGAGCTGCCATGGCCATGTATATCACCAGAGGTCCCCACACTGCTGGTATAGCCCACCATGCTGTTTTCGTGAAAAACTGCACAAATAATCCCCCACCATGTCATTAATTCTTCATACATTGATCTTAATATCCAATTAATGTTTAAGAGAAAAAAAAAAAAAAAAAAAAAAAAAAAAACACTCCACATGTATGGAATTGTGCAACCATTGATTGTTTTTATTTTATTGTCTCTGCCCTTCTAGTAAGGGGAGAGACTACGGAAACGCTTCGTTTTTTAGGAGTTATCAGGAGTTACATGCCTGGACAGTAAAAAGAAGCTGTAAAAATAAATCTGGGTAAACACTGAGGCAGAGACTCCGTGACTAGCCGCTTGTTTATTTACCTCAGCAATGTCGCTTTCAAAGAAGCGAGGTGGTTCCTTCTGCACTACTGGATCGTGCACCCACTGATCGTAATCCGCGCCCAATTTCCCCACCTGTACATCAAAAGAAATGAAATCAATACACGATAATATTAGCCCAAGATCAAGTACAGGAATAACGATCCTGCGTATCATTGGCATGACCCCTTCCATTACATTGAATTCATTAAGAAAAAAATAAAGAAGCGGGCTGCATGGATCCATGTGTACCTGAAAAACGAGAGGCTTATTGAGATCCACAGTGTATCTAGTTTCCTTGCTTGCATTGGAAAGCTGCAACCCATTCTCTCCACTACAACCAAAACCACCACATGAGCCCCAATTAATATTCCTTGCCTAGCAAGCTGTCGGTGCATTGATCAACAAAGTGGGTTAACTTTAGACCTCTTTTAAAACTTTTTCTTCTATGATCAAAAAAAGCTTCTCATTCCAGAGGGTTAACTTAATTATTTTCCATCGTAAATATATGTTTAGTGTATGTATACGTCAATACTTTCAGCTCTAAATATATTTAAGTATACGGAAATGTTCAAATTAATATCCCTCCTGCGCACTCTTGTATACTCGTACATGTTTAAATAGTAGAGTGCACCTCCCAGGGCACTAATGTGTCTGATTGATTTTCATTCAGAAGCAGGTAATATTTCAATTTATCACAGCCTTAACGGAGTCCAATGGATCTGGAGAGCATGCAAGTCTGCTCATAATCATGTCCTTTAGTGTTATGGCACCTGTCCTTTTTGCATCCTTGAGATTATGTCTAGTAACATGAAAGTAAAGATATTAACCAGTGAAACCTTGGACTGTAATTATGGTTCATTCTAAATATCCATATGATCGAGGTTCACCAAGTGAGAACCGTGTGATACCAGTACAATGCTGGAATAACATCCCTCACCAATCCACCATGTTATTTTTTCTCTTTTACAAGGACTTCCATTTTGTCAGTAAACAAATTCTCCGTCTATGTACTAAAGCTGTGAAATCGATCACAAGTTGGAAATTGGAGTCTATAGTAACTAAGTTAGAACCTTGTTAATAAGTAGACTAACCTCTTGCTGTAGTCACGGACTAGGCCAACGCGAAACTGCTGAAGCATACGAAACGCATACTGGCTGTGCGAGTGAGCTCCGTCACCCTCTTCGCCTCGCATCACCTTTGCCATGTCCTTTGACTGCAAATGCTCCATAATCACCTGCACTCACTCATGTTATTATAAGCCCCAACACTAAATATTTAGTAACAGAGTGATCGACTGTCTGCAGCTATATATTCTACATGAAACCTTCGGCTGAGTAATTCATATCCACTCAGGGTTTAAGCGCAGCTTTGTTTTTTCCCACCAGGAGGAAGGCGATGAATCGATCTGAGCTAAGCTGCACAAATTTTGCTAAACGACTTTGTAGATACCATATTACCTTATGGCTAAAAACAATGTAAATTTAACATAACGAAAACGATCAGCTAGTATGTTTGTTAGCAACGTTAGCAATGTTTATTATTTACAGATCCGAAATGTTGCTAGAGTCACTCCCCTGCGTTGCTAACAATAACATACCATACTGGAACACTACAACGTTCTTGTGCATTGTTGCATTATCTCTTTATATGCCGTGCAAATTATACAGCTAACAATATCATATCGATCATACTGGAACTCTATGACATTCTTGTGCATGTCGCATTGTCTCTTTATGGCTCGAAAAAACTGCTTGCAACATTAACAATAACGTATCGTACTAACAATAACGATCATGCTAACAATAACATATCATACTGGAACACTATATGACATTCTTGTGCATCGTCGCATTGTCTCTTCATGACTTGCGAAAACTGCTTGCTTAGCATACAGACTTTGAGTGTAGTACGATCCAAGTAGTGAATAGTGAATCACGTACAGGGAGCTCATAATGGTTTCCCTGTGTGCGTTTCCTTTTTAGTAGATCACTTTTTCCCACCGAGTCTCAAGAGTTGACACTTGTTAAACTTTCGTTTTACAAGCAGGTGAGTCAACATTGAACTGGTGAATAAGCAGCTTCAAGACTCAGTGGGAAAAGTGGGACGTACTCGCAGGGAAATCACAAAGGGAATGATGGCATATGAGACCCTGGTGAATATACCTCGGCGCCACCAGGGTGGGTGTCGAGGAAGTGCGAGAGATCATACACAACGCCGTCCACCACCACCCACGCGTCTGTGTAGCTCTTGTGCTTGTCGATCTCCGCCATGCTCACCAACCTTCCAGCTCCATCGATATCTTCCAACACTTTCCTCCCCGCCTCAGACGAGCTGGCTATGGAACCACCGTGCGTTCTCCGCACAGCCACTTCCTCCGCTGCTGCTGCTGCGGCGGGGGACTGTTGCAGCTGGAGCTTCGCCAACCCCGCCATCAGAGGCAAACTCGAACTCATGGCCGGCAACGACCTCTAAAACTCAGGCTCCAAGCTTTGCACCGCACAGGTAGCGCAACTACGTAGCTTGATTGATCAATTTCCTCGTGACAGAGAAACTATAGTTGCCTAGTAAGGTGAGCTCAGAGAAAGAAATATATATGTATTCGTGCCACTGACTCTGCAATTCGTTGCAGCGCAAGAAACATGCCACTGTCGATAGATCGCTCAACATTCAAAGCTGTAGTTATGCTCAATTGCAGAAGGCGGTAGCTCTCTAGACGTACTAACAGAGCTAGCAAAGTTGCGGTACCAAGGACGATATGAATATATATTCTGGAGCTCTGCGCTTCGGTTTATATATGAAGTTACGTTTGAGGCTCTCATGAGTGTTGCTGGAACCCAGTCTATGCAAGACAGTATGATAATGAATAGTTAACATTAGATATTCAATTCATGCAATTTATTCTTGAGAAATTAGTTACACTCAGCGAGCGAGCGAGCGTCGGTTGAATGACGACTTGAATGGAACTGTTAATATATATACCGTCGAATTGAAGTTCACCGGCAGTCACGTCAGTCAGTGAGTCCGGGACTGACGCTAGCTGGCATAACTGGCCGGTGCATGCGAGCTCCCTCAGTCTACGTACTCTTCTTGCTTACCGGTCACGGAACCCAGCTCTAGATAGTTCGGCAGAATGATTTCAGCAAAAACACTTGGCACCTTGCTTCACAGAATGTGGTTTTCGGTATTACTGGCTAGTACGCTCTCACTAGTTTCCTTTGTGTGGTACCAGCTGTACTTCATTAGTGTACCACAGACAGTACTTACTGTACACTCTTACTAACAGTGTTTGAGTTTCTTAACCCTTAAACGACACAGCAAGCCCCACGGGCTTTATTTCCAAGGAATCTTGCTTCTAGCAGGAACACTACTTAACTCCTTCGAACCATACATAGATCATTGGATGCACAACAGGGTGAGGCATCTGATGTGCTCAATTGCTACAACAAATTCTTCCGTGCTTGTTTGCAATGTCTAGATCAAAGGTTTTGGAGGATCATTTGATTCTTGCCCAAGTACTCAATTTATTCCTCATGTGCTTGTTCCTTTGTTGTGATTGGTCATGCACCCATGCCCCGCCTAAATATATAACTCTTATTCTTTGAGAGATGCTCGGGCTGCCCACCCAGGACCTGAAATGTCGTTTAAGGGTTAATCTGATTTTCAGTGTTGGAATTAATTGAATGGACAGGATCAGAGCTTCTCCATAGTATTCTCGGGCTGCATTAGTCATGGTTTAGACTTGGAGTCGGAGTCAAGGTCCATGCCAATTTGGTGCACTTTCTTTCTTGTACTTTGGGCCGGGTGGCCTTCAATCATTTAATTTATTCAGATGGTATCAATAATCTGATACAGTTCCCGCCATTGAACGGGAAGTTTTCCGAGGAAAAATCCAATATCACAGGGGTCCCAAACATTTTACCCGGGGTAAAAAGTGGATGTTTGGCCCTTTTTTTACCCCATTTTTGGAACTTTTACCCTATTTTCAAAAGTGAAGATTGTGAGTTGGGGGTCAATTTTTGACTCCCTTCTCGGAACCTTTTACGAGGGAAAAACATGATTTACCGGGGTAAAACAATGGTGCTTTTGACCTCTATGGGGGCCAAAAAAAACTGCCCTGGGGCAAAAGCCCCGCATTTTTACCCCCACCCCAAGTTTAGCCCCAGGGTCAAATTGTGAGGGTTCCCTGTGTATTTTCAAAAGCAACTGGTTAGGACAAGAACCCATCCGGTTATTAGTACCTATGTGTCACTTGAATGGGTAGCACTCCAGTTATAAAAAAAAAAGTATCATGATTTTAGCCTAAATCTATGAGTTTCAACCGATAATTTGGCAATTATTCCATTTGGCTGATTTTACAGTAGCTACCATTAATATCTCTCCGTACTTTGGGGTAATTTTTACAGGGTAAGTCCCTTTAATGTTTTTGTCCCCTTAAAACCCCTATTCAATGTACTGACTGTGGAAAAATGGATGTGCATGAGTTGATCAACAATTTATTTGGAAGGAGACACTAAATAGTGTAAGTTAATGCCAAGGCCTCAAAACGACTCAAGTTAGTGCTCTCTACATCTATGATAAGTACGAGGCTTTAATAGTTTTATCCAATAAGGACACAAATTAAGACCCAAAACAAAAATGACATTTTCTCTGAGCATTTTCGTTGTAGTTGGATTACTTCTGTTTGCTATACTAAATAATAGTAGGTAGTACTACACATATTATTGCCACTAATGTAAGTCATAGAATTAATGTGAGACTTTATATTCAATCCTCACTACTCATTGAATGTGAGAATTATTGTGAGTCACTTTGTTCTAATACCATAATCACTGTGACAATACTGAATTACTATGCTCAAAGTAATGGCAACAATCGGTGTAGGACTTAGTGTTTGATGAGCATGGTAATATACCTGTCCTTTCAGCATCAAAGTACACTTTTGGTTTCCATCTACATCAAGGGTGAGTTCATACAAAATTCTATTAAAAAAATAATATGAATCTAACTAAATGACATTAGAAACTGATCGATTTATATGTTATGACTGACACTAGGGTAAGCCATGTGCAAAGGAATCCCCTGAATTCGTTCAATGGTCAGCAATTTTCATTTTAGTATTTTGAATGTGAAGGACAGAAGATTCATTGCCAAAACTTGCCCTGACAATCACTGCCGTGGACACAGACTCTGGACACCTAATATTTAAATACCATCTACTCACTGAATGGCAGTCTCAGCTGACCGCTTGGTGCAATGGGAAAAATAGTATGGGTTGCACTGATCTAAATCCATGTGGACTGAATTAATGACGTAAGTTTGTTCAGATCGAAAATGCAGGATGGCGGAATTTTAGGGTAAAAACCTGGACCCTTGGTTTTGTGTATGATGAGGGCCCTCGCGTTAGAACAAATGAGATGATACTGATGGTCATAAAAAATGGCAAGACCTGACACTGCACACAAACACATGTATCGTCCCTTTCAGTGAAAGTATAAATTTATGGGATGGCTAGGTGTACGTAACATTCTATGCGTAGTTTACAGTTCGGTGGCAATAATAAAGATGAACTTAAACCCTAAATGCCTACAACCCTCTCCAGATTTGGAGAATTGCAAAGATGCATTATAAAATGCAACTAAGAGGGATATTTTGAACTTGATGTATGAATAAAAGTTGTACATTATGAATTTCAAATTCTATCCTTGGTATTCTTACAGTGACTTACAAGATTGTTTGACATGCCCACTTAATAATTGATGAAGCACTGTTGGTTGTGGAATATTTCATACAATCTATGGTAGAACCAAGACAGAGACAGTGCATGCTACTAAATGTTATGGGGGTGTTGATCAACTTTGAAATCCGATTTCCTTTTCCAATATACATTAAAAAATTTAATGTATATATATATATATATATATATATATATATATATGTATATGTATGTCCCAAAAGTTTGGTAATTTATTTTGGAATTCTGGAACTTACAATCTGCAGTCTGCAGGTTGTGGGGCTCAGATCACGGGTCACATCAAGTTATGACGCAGAGCGAAGACGGAGGGTTGAATGGCAAGCAGGAATTAAAAACCACCAGAACGGAGTGAATGGCTTCTGGCATATTATAAAAGCAGTCTGTTGTCTCATTATCAAGACTCGTCATGCAGTTCATCACCATTCTCTGATCAATACCTGAAACTCTGCCCTTGCAAAAAATAGGTGGATGCTGCTGTTCGTACTTTGACGTACCCATTCAGTACTCTTCATAGTTGCATTAATGGAGTAGGTGATCACATACATCCATACATTAAATTTAGAGTTCTATTTCCTTTATGTAAAACGAGTAAAGAAATTTACCATACTCTACTCCTAGGATGGGCAAAAAAGAGCTTAATAATTATTTTAACGTGTTTGGAATTTTAAGCAGATTTCGTACAAAAGTTTTGAAAAATGTCGGCATTTTTTATGAGTAATTTTGAAAGTTTTAGGCTAATCTTTGCAAATCATTCATCCGTTGCAACTAACAATGGGTTAGGGCAAAACTTGAATCTTACTTAGTACCCTTACTTTGTCACATTCATTGTGTAATGTTTGAAATTCTAGGGCATTGTAGTTCCTAGATTTTTGAGATTGTAGGCACAAACTTCATGTAATTTCCGATAGAATATGGGGTTAAATAAATTAAAAAATTGCCTAACCTCGTAACAAAATCTCGTAACAAAATATAGTAATAAGCAACGTTATTTTAATTTTTTAATTTAATTTTTAATTTTTAATTTTTAATTTTTAATTTTTAATTTAATTTTTAATTATTTTAATTGAGGGTACGTATTGTAGGTTTAGAGCACGACACAAATTAATTCAAAAAATGAAAGTTAAACAGTTTTGGAAACTATTTTTTCAAAAAATAGCCTTTTAGTGTGGTGTAAAAAAGGAATTTTGAAGAACATTTGTAGTGTCAAAATGAAATTATTCATTATTTGGCATAATTGTGTTGGACCTGCTAATAACTTGCTAATAAAACTACAGTAGTTGAGCTTCCACCTCTTCCTACAACACCAATAGAAATGCTATATTTGAGCACCAAGCGGAATAATGATCAATAGAACATAGTATGAAACCACTAATTTTTCATTTGTTGGAGTCTCAAAGATCATTCATTTGATGCAAAATTTTGTACTAACATGTAATATATATTCTTTTTGTAACAGGTTTTAAATATTTTGCTACCATCCAAAGTATAGAGGGAGTGTATTCGTAAATTTGATATGTACACTACTAGTACATAGTGGCACATGTACTCATGATAACTTCCAAATCATGGCCCAAATGAGATTAATTCTAAATTGTGATACAAATAGGATAAATTCCAAAGCATGGCACGAGTAGGATTACTTTAAAACCGTGGTACAAATAGGGTGACTACCAACACGTAACACAAATAGGATTATTTACTTCCAAATTGTGGGACGAATGGGATTACTTCTAAATTATTTATAGCACAAATATGATTACTTCTAAATTGTGACGGAATTAAATAATAGATAAACTTCTAAACCGTAGCACAAATAAAGTGACTTACCTTGATGTGATCAATATGCAACTTGAATCTAAGACTCTTACCTTAAATTTGAATTTGTTTTTTAACCCTTTAGCGCGCCGACGTCCAGATTCTGGACGCCGAATGAATTTCAGCAGCTCGATTTCTGTAGGTACTGGATGTTTTTCATCCAATTATATATTTTTTCCATTCTTGTGCTAGTTGAATACCATTTGTACGGTATGGATCTTCCAAATAAGATAATGTGAATTTTTGAAAAATTACAAAAGTGATTAATGTCAAGTTTCAATCTTAGTTCAAAAAGAAAGACCTTAAATATGATTTTCCAAAGTAAGTAGAATCAAATAATGGAAACCATACCATCTCGTAGTGCATGTCATTCTAATTTCATTACAATATTTTTAAATTTTTTTGTGTTAATTTTGGATTTTAAATTGAATTTCAAGAGAAAACCTTGCAAAATTACTTTAAAAATATTAATAATAAATATGATGAATCCAACCGTACAGATGTTATCTACACATTGACATTTACAACTTTGTTTTGTACATCAACTCCATTTCCGTTTTTCATCAACCATTTTATAACAAATCTTTGAAAACAGTGTTGAATCGGGACGTTAAAGGGTTAATTTAGAAAAGATAAAAGAAAACTTCATTAAATATATTACAAAGTTTATGCAAAATATGATACATGGGTATTTATTTACGGAAAACAATGAGTTGACTTCCGGGTTCAGTTGAAGGTGTGGCCTTACTTTCTGCAAGTTCATAATTTCACATGTGTGTCAAACTGTGAAGTTTGAAGAGTAGGTGGTCTTGGCATGGAACCATGCCAGGTCACCAACTTCAAAAAGCCACCAAAGTCAACTTTATTTAATTATTTGAAATGCAAATGAAGGAGCATTGCAAAACCTGACACCCAGGCCTCATGCAACTTGGCCAAGTTGTAAGAGCATCTCCAACAGAACTCTGCAAAACGGACATAGATAAATAGAATTCTGAAGAACATAGAAAACTCTGGTCCTCTTTCGAGCTCGAAAAGAACATAGGTTATTCACTTTTCTACGCTAACGTAGCTCCATCCCAAGGTACAACTCATAACCTTCTCTCCTTTCAACTTTGCATCCTACGCCTTTGGATCATGAAGATAAAGGGTTGTGATTGGAAAGGGAACAAGCGGTTATGTATGATAACCTACTCGCCGCTATTGTGGCTCGTCAATTATTTAATACATAACATTCAATAGCTTTCAGTCAACTATCTTTCTTTCATGCCCACTGCCTTTCATTCATGCACTTTGCTCATCACCTTGAACCTTCACATGTCCACTTAGCTATTGATGAAGTGTTGTTGAATGTGGAATATTCCACACATCTAGTGTAGAGCCAAGATAGGGACAATGCATGCTACCAAATGTTACGAATACAATCATTTTCAACATAGAGTCATTTTCAATGGTACTTCCCCATCAACATATAAAAATTTCACCTTGCATGATTCAATCACACATCACTACATGTATTAACATCATTAGAGAAAGAATGAGGATTTCAGAAAGCCCTCGATATTGTTAAATTGGATGCATGGTTCAACAATAAGAGAGCATGGTTCAACAATAAGAGTGCAAGTTTGTGGCTTCACATCTGAAATGACAAAGACTGTGAAGTAAACTTTTCAAGTATATGACAACCCCATATTGGAGGAATGAGATGGAACCACAAAAAAGACTTGGGGCCTTTGTAATATTGAAATCTCCTCTAATAGTGTTAGTTCCTCTCAATATTTATCTTAAGTGGTGAGTTGAGAACTAAAGATATCTATGAGATTTATAGAGCCTCGGGTGATTTTGTGTTAGCTTTTCATTCATTATTCAGGAGGTTGAATCATTTCACAATGTTGTTGGAGATGCTCTAAGAGCATGCTCACCCTTCTCCGGAATTTTCTCTTTGAATTTTCTCCTTGAATGCAAGAAGCTATCATCCCACTAATTTATCCCTTCCTCACCCAAAAAATTGTATCTCACCTTGTTGCACAATCTTAAACAAATGTTAAATTGCCATGTGTTTTAACACAATTCCCCAAGCTTTAAACCATTATTAAACTTGCTAATCGGAGTGGCAACATGGTTTAGAGGGGTTTATTGTGACATTAATATATTGTGCAAATTTTTTGTCCTGGAGAGCATATACAAGTGTTGTCATAAACTTTTCATTCAACATATCTCGTAATATATTATTTTCATCCATTTTTGTTCATTTGTTTTGTTGACTATTTTCATCTATACACAAAATTTTCAATTTCTTTCAATCAACATTCTTTGTACCGGAGTCCATGTTTCTTGATTATGTTTTTTTAAGTCTTTTGTGTTGCATTGCAACACAGGTTTTTGCTAGTAAGTTTTAACCCCTAAATGACAGAGGGGGTAAGGGAAAAACCTAAATGTGTTATAAAATGTTGCTTCTACAACTTCAATGAAGTTTGGTCCAAAAGAGAAAATGAGAAGCACAATGTTAAGTAATTATCTGTACGGTCAAACTTTCAAAAAATGTTCTAGATACTCATTAAACGAATTTAGAAGCATTTATTGTTGAATATTCACCAAAATTACAAATTTTATTTTTAGAATTTGAAATTTGGTATGATTGGTTGAAACTAGACATTCTATTCTAAAGTTCAAAAAAGAATTTTTTTAGAAAGAGGGAACATCATTACTTTCCCGAAATAGTAAGTTTTTTAACACTAGGACAATGTTGAGGTGTTTGTCTTTGAAAATTTCTCCTTGATGGAGCTTAACTCGGATTGACATGATTCAAATTGGGTTGAAAAGTAGACTTGATTTCCTATTTGAAAATATTCTTTATTTTTTTAAAAAGTTTTGTTTTCATCTCGGGCAGCCCGTAAAAAAAGGACAGCGACCATAAAATGGTCGTTCGGTCACTTAGGGGTTAAAATGAAAATGAAAGACAGGTTTGAGGTTTCATTCCCAACCCTGACACATTTGAAACAAGTGTCAGGGTTGGGATTGAAACCTCATTTTCAACTCTTAAAAACCATCTATTTCATTTGTTTCAAAAAAACAAAAACAAAAAAAATTAAAAAAATTAAAAAAATTAAAAACGTGTGAAACCATGCCCTTGTTGTTTTGGATTGGTTTTGTACTTGTCCTTTTGCAATGAAAAATCTAATATCTTTGAACATAATATTCAGTAGCTTGTAGTGACTCTGCCTTCTCCCACAAAAGATGGTGCAACATATTCCACACCCAACAAAACCAAATCAATAGCTAAGTGGCCAGGTGGAGTCTCAAGATGAGGCATGCAGAAAAGGTAGAGAGCATGAAGGCTACTAAATGTTATGAATGTTGAAAGCTAGGCCCAATTGAAAAATATATAAGGTACACAATACTCATTACCACCCAACACCCGATTCTGCTCTCACGTACCTCCAAATGTTAGTACATTTTTATTCTAGAATGTACGCTATCAATATATGATGATAATGAGTATGTTCACCTTCGAGAATCTCCACGAGCAACTCTGAAATTTTGCACTTTGAAGGTCATCTAAATTAAATTTGAGATCCTACCATGTACCGGTAGTTCCTCACCAAAATCACTCAATTAGACTCTAAAAGTAAGCCATTCACAAGTCACCATGCATGGATTGTGCAATCATGACATGCAATGAAGAAGAGAAGATAAGTAAGCTTGAGTCAATTAGAGGGCCCTCAAGTGGGTTGTTATATTCAATGTCTCCCTCCAAATAAATTGTTGACCAACCCATACACATTCATTTTTTCAGAGCTCAAGAGCTATCCAAAGTGCTAATGGAAATGCTCTAAGAAACAGAAACACAATTAGCTGGAGGGTAAAGTTAACACACATGTATTGGATATTCATGTTTTTTCAAAAAACAAGGTGTTATCAAGCGAATATTCTTCAATATTATCTTTTTCACCCTACAAACCAGCTTGTTTTGAAATTTTCATTTCTCAAAAATTTCAGCACTTTTTTTTCTTTTTTTCCAACCCTTGATATCTAGTTCCACAGGCATGATTATTCATGTGATTTGGCTTTGTAAAATTATCAGGCTTTGGTGTACCTTTCAGGGAGTAGGTAAATGTTTGTTTTGACTTTCCCACTCAAATTGGACATGTTACGTGTATCAGTGAAAAGTGGGCGTGAGTTATGTATTCATTGTAACTTATGGCACGACATCATGATGTGAAGCTTCATCATGTGAGGTTGTTTACCAATCTCATTGTCTTCAAGAACTATGATGCGATTTTTTCACACGTTGAGGAAAGTCATTCATTACTACTATACTTGGTTGTTAGGGTCAGCATCTCATGCCAAATATGAGTTTTTAAAACTTTTTTTGTAACAACTGTCAAATTTGGTGAATCTTTTTTCAAAATTCTTTTTTCACCATTCAAAGAATATTTTTATTGAAAATAATAATTTCTTTAAGATTTTGAATTTTCTCATATAATTATTTTTTGTCGACCCTGACAACCGACTACGGTATAGGTGGAAAGGCGGCGTTAGCATATATGTGTAAATTTTCAATTTTCTCAAAAAGTAAAGTCAACAGTTTTTATATTAAAAAGTTTCTTCTAGATTCTCTTTTTCATCATCCAAAGTTTTCTTTTTAATTTCAATAGAATTATTAGAATGTATTTAAAAATAATAATTTAGAGACTAGTATTAGGGAAAAGCTGGAGTTTTTTAGTGGTAAGGTAGAAACCCCATTGTTGTGACTTTAAAAATGAATAAGAATAACATGGACTCACTCCCCATTTTCAAGAAGATTCCAATGCACTAAAATATATCACATTCAACCCTTTGGCATGTTTCAAAGCCCTAACTTCCCGAATATGACACAAATCTACTCAAATCTAAAGGTTACAAAATTTTGAAGTTGTACTCATAGGATGAGTAAAATTGTGAGTAAGATTTGACTCTTCAAATTTTAAACATTTTCATAAGCATTAAATATTGTAGATGTACTTGTGAAGTGCATTTGCGCTTGTCAAGTCTATTTTTAATTTTTAAAAACAATTATAGTGTTTTGAAGTTTAACTTTATTTATGTTATCACTAATATGGTTTGAATCTTTGCAACTACACTCCTCGCTCTATTTTGGTCACATCCATGATTTAGTGTGACATTAAAATGGCATTAAATAAAATAGATAAATCATTTTTGTTAATTGTGTATGTAGGCACCATCATCCAAAAGGTTATAATTGTAAGTGGAATATTTATAAAAATAAATGTCCACAAAAATACTTATAAAATAAATGCCAAAAATTTTGGGAAATTTTTTTTCAAATTTTTATATGGTGAAAAAGAGAATATTGAAGAATATAATATTTTCCAAACTTTTTTTTTTGCCAAAAAACTTTATTCAACACAACAGTGTCGACCTTGCCCTTCAACTACAATAGTAAATAGTTATTCACTCTAGCAACAACTAGCCGATGCAAGATTCAATGCTTAATAAATGGTGTTTATCAATAGTAAACTTATTTATGGTACACATTATTTGATAGGAACATTAAATAGGGTACAACCTGGGTCTTAAAGTAGATTTCTCATTCTTGTAGCTTCTCTATTCCCATGGGTAGACTAAAAAATAAATATGTGGTTGATTAAATGTACATTAGCTAAAGAGTTACAAAGTCAACACCTTTTGAAAAATCTAAAAGCAAAACTTCAAATATTCATAACTTATTCATGTGGCATGCAAATAAAACATATTTTCAGAGCATTAGAATCCTCTTCAAAGTAGGCACAAGGCCCAAAATTTTTGCATTTAATAATAGAAAAAACACTACTACCTCCATTTCATAATAAGAGTCCAAAACCACATATTTTCTTGCATCAATTTAACAATCCACATTCGTTGTGTTGCTGTCCAACATTGACTTCCTACGTTTTCCATCCCTTTCTATCAAGACACACGGTTCCAAAAGTTGCCATTGCATTTCATCCCTTTCAACATGGACTCTATTTATGTCTTAAATCTCAAAATTTTCTGCAAAGTGGACTGTTATTAAGAAACGGAGGGAGTATGGACTTGGGTGGGTCACTTATTGCATTTTACAAACAACGTGCGGCAGAAAATAGCATGGGTTTTATTCATCATAGGTAAAATTTATAAGAATTTATAAAAAAAATTACAAATAAGATAGAATGTAATGAAAGAGTACATGCCATTATAAATAATTTAGGTACACCACAATTCTGGTCTATTATGATTTTAGTACATGTAATTTAGGGAATTGCGAATGGGATCTAAGGTATTAAACTGAGTACAATCTGTTTTGGCAGGGGGGGGGGGGGGGGGGGGAAACAGCTGAAGCACAGTTGGTAGGAAAGGGCGGTTAGATGCGCGGTGGACGAAAAGTAGGTCTAGAAGTGGATGAAAGCTCAGTTTTGTCCACCTGAATTTAAGGTTGCCGTTGGTTTTGAAGGTACCTAGGGTTAGGGTGCAAATTTTCCAGAATGTATGAAAGAAGGTTAAATTCTGGTCATTTTCTTGAGGCCATTTTTCTCAAAATTTTAAAATCATATCATTTTTTTGATTATATTTAAGCCTTTACAAAGAAGATTGCATGTAAAAAATTGCATTGGTCACCGTTTTATAAAAAATGATAGAGTTCATAATATAGGCCATTTTTTCCCATTAAGTAATCATAGGGGTCCTTTCAATTTCAGCTAGGAGGTAAATAGCCCCCCAAAAAACACCCCCTCGCCGCACGTGGTACCCAAAATATATGAAGAGTGACCCACCCGAGAGTATGGATTACTGAACTGAACCACCAGATCAAATTGAAGTCTTGCGCTCTTTCCCGAGGTTAACCCATTTACAGAAACTGAGGAGAGTTTAAGTGATAACCACAAATATTTTGTCAATACTAAAATACAATATGTTACAGTAAATTGTTGGACTTAAACCTACTGTTCTATGTTTCAAAAAGGAAAGCAGTCACCACTGTTAACCCCTAAAGGATTAAGGGCCGCTTCACACTATGGCCAAAGGTCGAGAGGCCGTCGGTTTCCACCAATCAAATTGCAAGAAACCATGGTTTCGGCCTCTCGACCCTTCACACTAGAGGCCAAAGTCCAAAGGCCGTGGACCTTCAAAATGCTTACATGGCAACACTTTTTGACCAAGGTGACGGCCTCTCGAGAGAAAGTTTGGGTCCTACATTTTGCAAGACCCGTCACCATGGTCGAGAGGCCGTTGATTTCTTTTCATAAAAAATGAAAACTATATTTCATGCCTATTTTCACTAGATTTCTTTGGACTCTCAGCAAAGTTTGGAGTCTCAATCCCACGGCCTCTCGACTTGGACGGCCATAGTGTGAAGCGGCCCTAGGAAGCCCAAATTGAACCTCATGTTTTTTTAACAGTTTTGAGTAAGTCCTATGTGGATTTCTTTTTGTTCAAATTTATTTATTTATTAATCAACACATGCAATGTTCTTCACTGATTCTGGTGATGTAAAATTTGGTCTCATCGAAATCATGCTTTTCACAGTATGATGAATAGAATTTGACATTTTAAAACCATGAATCCTTGGTCCTTTAGGGGTTAATTGTCACAACACCAAACCCAAGAAAAATGGCTTGGCACAGTAGAATCAAGAGAACGTTGAGATGTAAGGTGGTTACTCCATTCCCAAGTGGCGCCTTAAACCAACAACTAGGGGCATTTTCCACAATCAATGATGCAATGATGTAGGTTGTAGCATGAGTTACAGTTGGTAATGAGTTCTCTCTTGTTGGTTTTAGTATATGTAAGTGTGGTTATGGATTCGTTTTTGTTGGTTTAAGCATCTTTAGTGTGTGCAATACAAATCTTCTTTAGATAGAAACAACTCTACCTATGTGACGTGAATGGGATGTGTCATGCTTCAACTTTGAAAATTCATTTAACTAATTCATTCTTCATCCAAAAATTATGTTTCAACTTGTGTTGAAATCTATTTCTTCTTGCCTAACTCTAAAAAAAAAAATACTAAATAATATCAATGTCTCATATCTGTATTTCTTATTCAGTTGGGAATGGGGTAACCACCTTACGGCTAGAACTGCCTGCATCACTCTTCATCTTCTTCTTCATCATCTAAGAACATGTTTGCCATTTGCATCGCCAACTGAGCAACCATTAATTTCTCTCCTTTGCCCATCAGACATGTTGCGCATGTTCTCTCGCATCTCATGCATCATTTTCTCCAGATCCGCAGCGCCATGCTCCTTCCTGTTCTTCGATATGATACTGCCTTCTCAGTCACCTCAAAACTCCAGATATCAATTGTCTCAACAACATCAGCAGAGGTAGTGATAGATGTCTCTTGACGGATATCAGTTGTTTCAATAACATCAGCAGACACTATAATAAAACATGGTAAAAAACAATTGTACTCAAAATTGACTACGGTTCTTTATGCCATGTTTTTGTGTAGGCGCCCGTAGTGAGCTGTTAACTTCTTTTGCAATTTCTAACTACAATTTTAAAAATTTGGGGCGTGTAACATATCGTTGGAAGGGTCTTGAAAATACATTTTCAATGGTGTATTATACGCCCCAAGTTCCAAAAATTGTAGTCAGAAATTTCAAAAAACAGTGGCTGCGTCCGTAGAGAGCCTGCACAAAAACGTGACAAAAAGAACCGCAATCAATTTTGAGTGTGATTTTTTTTTTACCATGTTTTTTTGTAGTGATAGATGTCTCTGGATGGATATCAACTGTTTCAATAACATCAGCAGAGGTTGTGATAGATGTCTCTCGACACTCCGCTGCTTCTGAATGTTGCACAACAACAATCTAATTTCCACGGTCTTGAGCTGTGGATGTACCATGAGAGAATGTGCTTGAAGATGAGGAAGCATCTGCAGACTTGATGTCTTCATGAACATTTTCTTTTGCAGATTCTATGGCACTATCCCTCATGTATTCCCCATTGGAAGGGACCACATCCAGGGGCAGAGCATCAACACCTCTGAAGCTCCACATGTCCTCATTTCCATCCCATGGTTCAGTTGATGCATTAAACAAGACCCCATAATTGATTAGGAAGTCTTCCTCATCATCGCTTGAAAATTCTATGTCTCTAAAGAAATTGAAAATAGCGACAAAAACTCAGCATGTCAAGACTTCAAGAGAGTATTCATTTGGATTGCAGAGTGAATAAGTAAAAATAAATACACTTGAAATAATCAAACTTCACACTACAAACTTGACAGCCTCCAAAAATGCAAAGTTGACACTGAGCATGTGAGCACCTTCGTCATTCTCTTTTGAATTTGGTAGATTCACAATTATCAGCTTCTCTGTGGACTTCATGACCAGACCAGGCCACATGTGTGCAGATAGTGCATCTAAAATTCACAGCACTCCTTGTAAGTCTCCATCAACAGACATGCCTGCATCAAAAAAATTGTTGAATTGTTAGTCTTACTAATTCAGTTCCATAGATTCTTGCATATCACTCAGGACCTATGATATTTGTAATATCATACACTGTCCTTTGATAAAACGAATGCTGCAAGCTTACATTTATCAAAGGCCTCATAGGCCTCAATATACTCAATCCCTTGCTCGGTGCACCATACTATGCATGCATGTCGCCTAAGCTCTGGGTCTAAGTCATCTTGCTCCTCTGCCAAAAGGCCACTCCCCTCTGATTGGTCAATTTCCGAAGTCCATAAACTCGGGATGAGGATTACTAGACGATTCTCCACGTTTCATCAATGTGCCCAGAATGTGAAGGTAATTGATCGGCCTTGTTTCCAACACATATCTGTACTTCATAGCGTGTCAAATATGAAGCTTTCACCCACTGCTGCAAATTCTCAAATGTTGATGCCTGGATTGCCTGCCAACCAAATATCAAACGATGTTACCAGAGTTACAATTGTAAGTGTTCAAGGAGATACTCAATGCAGGCAATACATGCAACTGCAAGTTCACAATAAATTTATAATAAGTAAAACTTTACCTTTTAAAAGGTCAAAAAGAATAACAGACCATCACTTCCAACATGCACACAAACTTTTATTAACCCCTAAGCGTCTAAAACGCCCAAGATGGCTATCTGCATCACTGAACTTTGCAACAATGACATTTTCTCATTTTACCTTGGTTTTTTTATTGCAATACATCATGATTTAAAGCTCTTGTTCTATACTATAAGATCAATAGTGTCGATTGTGTCAAATTGAAGTAATTTTCACACGAACAGATGATTTGCAGCAGGGGGGCCAATTTTTGTACACTAGAAAATACACAGTGGACGCTTAGGGGTTAAGACAGGGGACCATTTATGTGGAGGTCCCTATACTGTGGATTGAAAATTCATCCATTCATAATGCAGTTATCATCCTCCAAACACGTGACTTGTAAGAAACATGATACTTCTAGGTTCTATCACAGTTAAAGAAGCTTCCATTAGATACATAATAGTTGGGTGGTCTAGGCTTGTGATTGGGACCCTCAACAGTTCAGAACTTACCAAAATAACACATAAATCAATACGTTAGAATACTCTCAAAAATGGGGAAAAGACTCACAGAAAGAAAACCAATTCAAATAATAGAAACCATCAAAACAGCTGAAAGCCATGGAAATGGTTTCCTACCTCAGACAATTTCACAAGATAAGATTGCAACATTGAACGTGAGTCAAGAAATACAATGAACAATGGTCCATAACCTACAGTTTACCATCACCAAAAGAAAGAACAAGACCATGATTCCACATCAACACGCTAGAAGGAAATGTGTCGTTTTTCAATTACTATAAATGAAAAAGAAATGAAATGGTGCCAGGCACATGGGCTGTGTTAGTGCTAGTGAGTAGTTTTGATCAGAAAAAAGACAGAAATGTAAGTATAATATTCCGATACTATTCACTATTCCCACAAATTGGGAATGAAAAACGACAAGTTTGCTATGAAATGGTAGAAAGTACCTCTTACATTGCTCAGGTCCAAAACCATGAGATGAGCTTCACAATGCTCCAGCCTTGGAGGAGACCCATTGTCCTTGGAGTCCAAGCGCACAGTCCAAATGCATACATCAGCTGTGTAATATTTGGTATCGATTATCCAGATGCAAAATCGAAAAACACATAACAGCTACTCAATACAAGATTAGTGACATGTTCTCTAATTCATAATTATTCAGAGCTAAGGACACCCAAAATCGCCCAAGACCCAAAAGCACCACTTGTCAGATGTTCAGCTGGTATACGTCCCCTTAATCAATACGTACTTATTCTTGAGGAAGTCATCTACTAATAAAGCTTTTGCATACAGTATCCAAATAATGCATTCTTTGGTGCAATGGAATCCTCATTCATTCATAGTTGAAACATATAAAAATTGAACTTTGCTCACACTAGTAGGAAATGTGTCGTTTTTCACTTAATATATCTAAAAAAGGAATGAAATCGCGTGTGACACATGGGTTGTGTCAGTGTTGATGAGTGTTTTTGGTCAC
The DNA here is from genome assembly GCA_022496805.1 of Pohlia nutans. Taxonomy (NCBI): domain Eukaryota; kingdom Viridiplantae; phylum Streptophyta; class Bryopsida; order Bryales; family Mniaceae; genus Pohlia; species Pohlia nutans. The sequence continues at coordinate 8,173,138 of CM040102.1, forward strand.
AAGAAGATAGAAATATAATCACAATATTTTGCCATTGTTCACTGTTCCCACGAAGTGGAGAATGAATAACGACACATCTGCTACCGTAGTACCGTAGCAGGTTCGTCCTAAAATAATTCTAAAAATAAAAAATGTAAAAATTAGAAAATTTTGAAGACAGAAAAACGAAAATAGAATAAATTAGTTTTTGAAATATTTTGTTATTTCTAAGCTATTTAAGATCATTTTTACTGATTTTTTTGCTAAAAAACGAAAATTGAGAAATTTAGTTTTTAAGAGGCGAACCTTATTTTTTCAAAAAAATTAAATATTCGTTGGCCAGGTGGCGAACCTGCTATGGTGTTACGGTACTAGTGTCAACATCAAAAGTTGAGCGAGTTGGGGTGTCCCAACCTTACTAGAGAGATACTAAGCTTCCCTTCGTACAATGAAGTGCCCCATTAAAGCCCTCTAGTCTAGTGGAAAGAAGGCAGAAATGTATCATGCAAATGATCTGCTTACCCATGACAAGTCGAATCAGAAGACACGTTATCCTTCAAGAGTTCTTCTTTGGTTATCAACCCTGTCAAAACAAAACATTATATTTATTTAGTTTACTGCATATTCGGTTGACAGACCAGATTAAAACCCTAATTGCTGCCAAAGTAGCCTTTTCCATAGACCGTCTGAGTACACATGCAATTTCTTAAAAAAAATGAGATTCCCAGGCACCAAAGATTTCAACATTTGACATACGTTTCAGAAGTGAGTGTTTGCCAACATTACGTGAGCCAAAATTGCAGAAGCACTATCATCAACTTCGGTGGGCACATGCATCCCCATTGCCCTTCTTGTCTTGTTGTTGCCTAAAGCCAGTGAAACAAGATATCAATAAAAAACTCTATCTATCTGCAAATTCGACGTACACACATCTCTAGATTGTTTTGAGTGGTCATAAGATTTTTCAAATTATTTGTTGTTTCCATCACTTGTTACTCTATAACCACTAATTCAGAGCATCATCTAATAATATCAATTCAAAGGGCCTTTACCGGCTTGGGGAAGTCACTTAGTGTAAATTTTGGGTACATATGATCAAACAAAGAATATTTAATGGGGGGCTATGAAATAATTGGATTACTCTTCTATTTATAGTGTATTTAAGGTATATTCCACATATATCCTATCAATATTCCCAAATTGGTTTTAAAACACCCTATATTACTTCTATAAATTCATAATTTTTATCTCAAATGAATAAAAGACACCCTATATTTGTTCTCTCATAGTTATCTAATTCTTGACAATGACTTCCCCAGGTTTACCAGATATTAGTTTCTCATAAGACTGAAGCAAGATAACTCCTAACATGGGGCCTTAGGAAGTAATGAAACATTTTTCAAATATAAATAACATTCTGTCAACAAACCAAACGAAGCAGATGTACTCCCCAAAAAGGTAGGACCCAATTACAGTCTGCTCCACAAACTAATTCTATCACACTTGTGAAACTGAAACACTAGGAACTGCATTACAAAAATCTGTCATACTAAGTCAAAACAAATGCTTAACCTAAAAGTATAGATTTTGTTGAAGGTTCCCTAGAGGTTTTCTTGTCATAATCAACAGCATTGAGTATGCAAGCCCTTTTGAACTTGTAAACATCGACATAGACCTAGATTCAACATATTGAATTGATGTCCAATACCGATTAATCAATGTATGTTCAACAATTGCATCGGACTGATGAAGGCTCTGCATCCTCGCAATAAAGAACAACATACGAGAAGCACCAGACTATAAAGAAAGGTTAGGGAAAGAAACCAATTACGAGATCAAGAGTCAAAACAGAATGATTACTAACTCAGGAACATTCTCTAATTAGCAGGTATCCCAGCGTAATTATCTCCCTAATTACTCCAAAGATAGATAGATATAAACTCCGGTCCTCTTTCGAGGCCGGCGTGAATAAAGTGTCTGTTCGTCTTGACAATGAGCCAATGCCCACCGGACAAAGGTCCATTGGTACAAGACTACTCACCTCTTTCGAGAATAGACACTTTAGTGACCAGATATAAATACTAGTAACACTAGTAAAATATGTTAAATTAGAATTAGCGCGGGTATAAATTGGTGTTTGTTTTGCTGGAGGTCGCCAAGTCATGGTTCCAAGGTTGGTTGGAGAAGGGCGTTTATGTTACAATTGTGCGGTCTGGGTTCGATTCCCATGGAGTCCGTCTGAGCGTTTATTGTGATATACATGATTTGGTGCTGCTAGTGAATTATTCATAGGCAGGAAAGTTTGTACCAACCAACCGGCCCCGTCCCATCTACCTGAGACAAGTGTGTACTGTGAGCTAAACAAACAAAAAACACAAAAAGAAATAAGTAGTGGTCTTCACCATTACCTTCCTTTTGTTTGTTTGTTTTGTTTTATTCAGTAATCTATTGGCAGTGGTTGGTTATTTTCTATTTTTCTTGATTCATGAAGGTGTAACATCTACATTTTTGTGATGAGAGGATTAATTTCCTTAGTTCCCAAACTGCTTTGTTGTGTCTTTTGACTCTAATGGCGTGAATATGGTGATGACTACATTTTAGAAGTGCGTGTAGCCATGTGTCCATCAGGAATTTCCGACCCCACTGATTCTGCACTGATTCAGCGCGTTTATCGTTAAACACTGATTCCGCACGTCATACGTGCATTTAGAAGTGTCGTTACGGTACGGAAGTGACATGCATTACTAGAGTGTCGATGCAGTGTCTTTTCAATGATTATCAAAAAAGTGTTGTTTCCGCACGAAAGTCGTGCTTGACGGAATCCGTGCGTTAATCGTGTATTTACATCACATGGCTGATAAGACACGGATAACGTGCAGCTTTAGTTAATGCGAATTCAGTATCGTATACGTATCATATTAATGCCATTTATTATATTCGTGCGATTTCAGTATCTATTATAATGCAAATTATTTTCGTACGACATCCGTGTACAATATTTTAATATATTTTTTGGAATCTTTTGGAATCTTTCAAAATATTTTATATTATTTTGGAATATTTTGGAATATTTTGGAATATTCCAAGAATCTTCTTTAAATTATACTTCCGGTTTAATTTCCCAAAACATTTTTAGATCTACATTTATAGAGTTTAGAAGCAATACACATTAAAATTTCAAAGAAATAACATTTTATATTTTTAGAATTCAAATTTGGTATTATTGGTTATCATTGTACTTTTCATCATAGGAGCAAAAAAAAATAGCTCACAACCACCACGATTTTGGCAATAAATAAATAAATTCAAAATATTATGAAAAAAATCCTAGATATAGAAAATGTACTGCATAGTCTAGTGCAAAAAAAATTTGGAAAAAACGTTTTTTTCACATAGTTAAAAACATTCAAAGTCCGCTAAAAAAAAAAAAAAAAAAAAACAGCTCACAGCCATGATCTGCCATCACGATTTTGGAAAAAATTTAAAAAATTCAAAAAATTATGAAAAAAATCCTAGATATAGAAAACGTCCTGCATAATCTAGTGCAAAAAACAAATTGGAAAAAAAAGTTTTTTTCACATAGTTAAAAACATTCAAAGTCCGCTGAAAAAAAAAGTTTGATAATTACCAAAAGAGTTCCATTGTATGCATGAAGAGTTTGAGGTGGTTTGGTGGTTTGGATCTTGATTAGCAACCGGGAGGTTGAGAGTTCAAATCCCACCGTTGGTGATAGAGCTTGGGAAGCTATGGTGGGCCCCACCGCATGTGCGGGCAATTTCCGTGTAGTTGAAGTGGGTAGCGAGGAAAGTAATTATTTTATAATTTTTAATATTTTATTTTATTTTATATTTTTTAATAATACTATTTTGATCAAATTTAGATATAAAAAGAAAAGAAAATCTAGATATGGAAAAGATGATGTCGCACGAAAAACGCACTGAATCAGTGTAGTTTTAAAGACGATTAAAACATGACATTTGACGACTATAAAGAGTGCTGAATTCATACGTTTTCAATAGATGTATCAATCGTGTCGAATCAGTACTACATCCGCTTGTACGAACATTGTGTCATATCAGTGTTGTTTCGATGAATGACGCAACGATGCGGAATCAGTGCGAAAATCGTACGAACCCTTGAAATATCGGAAATCGCACTGAATCAGTGTAGAATCAGTGGGGTCCGAAATTCCTGATGTCTGCATCTGCAAAGTTATAGATTGAACATGTTATTGAGGGAATCTTTCTCTACCAAAAAATAGTTGTTTTCTAGCATTACCCATGTATTGGCCAGTACGAAGTTTTAATATAATTGTTTTTTGTGAGTCAGTAATTGTAGGATTGGACCAAAATGCATTGGATAGTTCGTTATCGATGTTTGGGTTCATGGTCCATTTGCTAATGTTGGGAAATTCGATTGCCATTTCTTCAAGGTTATTTTCTTGGTCGTATTTGGTTAGATATGTTTGGAGACATCTGACGGGGCCTTTATCTGGCCGTTTTATAGGTCCTCGCCATATATCTTTTTGAAAATAAAATGGTGTTGTATAAGCATATTCATATGAACTTGTGGCTCTAAAGTATTCTTTTCTGGCCCCCATTTTTGCAAGTTTATCTGCTTGTTCGTTGTCTTCAATGTTGATATGTGCTTTGACTTTGTGGAATGTGGTGGGTTGAGTACGAGTTTTTAACATTTTTACCATGTCTGTTAGAATGGTTTTATCCGCGCGATTGTTGTGTGTGGTTGGGTGTTTAATGTGTGAATACCAAGTATAATTTTTTGCATCTCAACGATTGCAAGGTGGATTGTACAATGAATTTAAATTGTTTCTACTAACACACTTTGTGACCGTCCGCTTGGCCGTCCGTCTAAACCGTCCGCGTGGCCGTCCGCCTGGTCATCCGCTTGGCCGTTTGCCATAGTGAAAACGGTGGTCGCCGGAGTAAATCGAAATTTACCCGGTGGACGTGACGTCCGGACGTCATTTTGGACGTGATTTTGTCCAGGGACGTCCGAAATGAAAACCGTGCCGGCTCCACCAATCTCATCCGTCTGCTTGAGCTTTCAAATCCTTTGGTTGTCCTTATCCGAGCTAGCAGTTGGGAATATAAACAGTTGAATTAGCAGTTAAGCCAACGCATGTAATGTTCTTCACTGATTTTGGTAATATAAAATTTGGTCCCATCTAAAATTATATTATTCACAATATTATTGTTTGAATTTGTCATTTTTAAAAGCATGCAATCTTGGTCCTTTAGGGGTTAACCCTTTAAGGTCCCAATTCAACATTGTTTTCAAAGAAGTGTTATTAATTGTTTGATGAAAACCAAAAATGAAGTTGATGTACATAGAAAAGTTGTAAATGTCAATGTGAAGATCACATCTGTACAGTTGGATTGATCATACTTATTATTATTATTATTTTTTAATTAATTTTGCAAGGTTTTCTCTTGAATTTCAATTAAAAATCCCGAGTTAGCACAAAAAATTAAAAAATTGTAATGAAATTAGAATAACATGCACTACGAGATGGTATGGTTTCCATTATTTAATTCTACTTATTTTGAAAAACCTCCTTTAGGTCTCACTTTTTGAACCGAGAATGAAACTTGACATAAACCAATTGTGTTGTTTTTCCAAAAGTCATAATAATATATTTTGAAGATCCGAACTGTACAAAGGATATTCAACTTGCACAAGAACCAAGAGAAATTTGGGTGGATGAAACTGTCTAGTTGGATGGAATTTGAACAGTTTGAAACTGTTCGTCGTACACTATGTGGACACTAGCGCATCAAAGGGTTAAAGAACATGCACTTTTTCTCATTTCTGAAGGTCATTTTCACAACTTTCCTTTCATTGTTTTGCGAAATATATTTTCTATCATATAGTGTAAACCAAAATGAAGTAAAATGTGTAATATTTACTTTTAGTGATCAAACTAGGAATTATTTATAATTGCTACAATGTAGGTTATCAAAAGAACACTCTTGAGAACAATTTTTGTGTTTCCTTATAGATGTTGAATGGGCACACAGATGTTGGAAAATTGTATATCCTCAATTTGTATGTCATATACCCTCAGTCCTTATTATGTATGTGGAAACCTTATCTACCCATCGGCTTGCTCTTTACACCGTGGAAATTGTGTCTACATTCTCATTGGGCAAGCGGCGTTCGCAATGCCGCGTGTTCCCAATGCAGTGTGAACGTCAAAACACATGCCCGTGTGAAGACGGAAAGGCAGCCTCGTGAGGAGCTCCCCATTCCCTAAGAGAAAATTAATTTGAACAAAAAGAAGTTCACTTAGGACTTAGTCAAAATTGCCAAAAACTAATATGAAGCCCAATTTGGGCCTCATGGTCCTTTAGGGGTTAACTTTTAAACGATCGTCGCCTTCTCAATGTAGCCAAACTTTGATTTGTAGCTCAATTTCTTGTTTTGAGTTTGAGAAAAATATCTTAAAACTTTTTTTCAGAGATGAACCTATATGTTTACTATACTTCTTGAATTCTTCATATTTTTCTCTTGGAAATTGAAATTATTATGATTTTCAAAGCTTTGTCTTCAAAAAATCATATTAATTACAATAAGTATCCAAAATTTATGAAATTTTTATCTTGGGTGTAAATCACAATTTAAATCACTTTGGTATATTTAAAAATTACATAATTTTTTTAATTTGAAAAAATCGATAGGAAAACCATGTTAAAGAAAAAATTGGTTCTTGACCCATTAAATTGGTAATTGCTATAAAAGATTCAATAATTGGAATTTTGATGAATCTTAAAGTGGAATAGAAACTATATTTGATTACCTTTACTTTGTTAGTTAAACCCAAATGAAAAAAAGAATTTTTTTAAAAGTAAAAAAATAGGTTTGACTAGAGAAAAGATACAATATGTCCTCACTATCCTTTAGGGATTAAAGGTTAATTCAAAAATATATTGAAAATATTTGCAAGCACTTAAAGGCATTAGAACAAAAGGTTCATGAACCGAAGGGGTCCATAAAGGGTTGTTATCACCAAAGAGGCTCATGAAGGGTAGTTATCATATGAGAGGTTCATATCTAACAACAAAAGGTTGATGAAGAGGTTCATGAAGGGCATTTATCACCAAAGAGGTTAATGTTTAAATTCAAACATAAGAGTTTATTCAAAAAAATTGTAGCTATATTATCCACTCTAAATAAAACTATCGCAAGGCGAAAGACCATTGTGGAAGTACAACGATGGGAAACCTGTGCTCAAAAAGGCAAGCGATTACAATTTCCCCCACAATTTCCTTTCAGTATTTGTAGAAATTTAATTTTGTACATTATAGTGTAGACCAAAATGAAGCAAATCATGCAATTTATTACTTTAATTGATAAAATTAGCAATTATTTTTCATTGCTACAAATTTGGTTAGCATAACATGCTCTTGAGAACATTTTGTAGGATGTTTCCTCATAGATGTTGATTGGGCACATGGATATTGGAAATATATTGTATTTCCTCATTTTTTATGCCGTAGACCTTCATATACCCTTAGTCCCCATTTTGCGTGTGGAAACCAATAGGGGAGATATTAAGCCTCTAGAAGACCCCTATTCTTTGAGAAATTGAAATCAATGTCAGTGAACCAAAAATTATTATTAAAAAGTAAAAATATAAAAAGTAAAAATATAAAAATTGTAGCCTAACATGGACGACCATTGTCCCCTTTGGACAACGATTTTTTTATTTTAAAAAAATTAAAAAATATTATTCTTGTTTTTTTTAATATTAATTTTTTATCTTGTCCAACTAATTTCAGCTAATTACAGAAGTGGGGGCTTGTTGAGGCCCCATATCTCTCCGAATGCATGTCAATCCACCTTGCCCCTTGCACTATGGAAATTGTGTTCACATTCTAACTATGCAACTTGTGTTTTCAATGCCGTGTGACCGTCAAATCACATGTCCTTATTTTAGTTTTTTCTCTTGGATTAAAGAACATGTGCTTGGCGAGTTGTATAGGCTTTCCATTTCCTCAAACCATGGCCGATATCTCCAAGGAATCGTTCTCAAACAGTGAACCCGACATTCATTTTTGGTGAGGACTGGGTTGGATTCCTCATGAGGAGGGGTTCTCATAGAGGATCCTTATGAGAGACCCGTGCAAAGTCTCATAGAGGATCCTTATGAGAGACCCGTGCAGAGAATAAACTACTTTAGGTTCCTGCTTCAGATTAGAGGACGGGTGCTAGAGCGATTGAACAAGCTTAGCACTTCCTCAAATCAAGACCGCTGTCTTTCACTCACCCACTCTCACTATTGAGAGGAGATTGAACACTGAACCGGTCGCCTATCTAATTTTTTGCACGAGCGGGCTGGGTCTCCAGTGGGGAGTGGCTCTCACTCACTGGGGTGAGTGAGTTTGACGTATTTGATCATACTGTATATTCTTTCAATGTTGGAAAATTCAAAAGTCTGTACCCATTTCCAGGGACCAAGACTGATTGTAAGTTAATTATCATTCTTTATGAAACAGACACTTTCAAATCAAAACAAACTTGAAGTCTGTGCAGAACAAGTTCATTAGAATAAAAAACAAATTCTGTACAGTCTATGAAGATAGTAAAAATGCTTGTTCCATTTGTACCAAAAAAAAACGACGAAGATCATAGTAGTAATGAAGGTACTCAGCTCCAGAAGTCAATACCATATTTAACCCCTAAAGGACCGTTAACCCCTAAAGGACCGGAGTGTTTTTCCTCCAAAAACACTCCAATGCTGCCATTTTTACTCCCCCATGCAAAAAATTCAAAAGAATGTTATTTTTTACCTTCTAACCGTAAGATCTTGTCCTAAACTATTTGAAAAACATACACAACAAATTTCGTTGATTTTGACCGCACGGATTGCAAGATAATTGCGTTTGATGGAAAAAAACACCCCAAAAAAACACATGTCCGAAAATTTCAGATGCATTTGACCACAGCTACATCAAAAACACCTCACTACTGAAACTTGTCACACTTCACTTTCACATTCTATGTGATGTTACTTAGTTGTGTACCAATTTTCGTTGCGTTTGGAGATGTTTAGGATGTTGAATAACACCTTGCACTTGTTGGGGGTTTAAAAGTTTAGAAATGACTATATGTTTTGGAATTGCAATATTTTTGACTTTATTTATTTCAAATACAAATCCGAGCGGTGAAACACAAGTACATTCTACCCTCTACAAAATGGCGAAAAAAAATTTGAAAAAAAAAAAAATCTCCAAGTTTTAGAAGACATGTAGCACATTTTCTAAGAATTTTGGGGGTTAGGGGGAAAATAAAGGGTGGAGGAAGGGAATTGAAGTGCCAACCCATTCCAATGTTCATGACCCCACTAACTCTCAAGGTACACTGCCACGTGGCAGTCCCTCATTGAACATTTTTTATTTTTTATTTTTTATTTTAAAAAATGATTTTATTTTTCAATTTATTAAATAATATTTTTAATTATGAAATTGAACTTTTAGTTTAAAATAATAATTTTTATTTTAAAAAAATTAATTTTAAATTTTAAAAAAAATTAATTTTTAAAATTTTTTATGAGTTTGGGAAATGGGGTGGTCTTCTGCCCCCCACAGTCCACCCCATTTTCCACACACCGCCCATCTTGTTGCCCCCCCCCCTAAAATTCAACTATTTCTCTACTGCCCCACTGCCCTTTCTCCCGAAAAAAACACATTTCCCCTCATAACTTTCACATACGGTGTCGGAATTCCAAAAAAAAAAAATCCCCATTTTCGTGGCACATTGGGGAATCTACTATTAAATTTCCTTCAAAATTCGATTAAAAATGTGTTCACCGGAACCTACCCGATTCTCTAAATGTCCTAGTTAGGACACTTGGTCCTTTAGGGGTTAAAAATACTCATTTAAAAAATAAATTATCAACTGATGTCTGTACCGGATTTTCGATGATGAAGTCTTGCTTCATGGGTGCGCGCCACCAGCAGACGTTAGGCACTTGCTCCGTGTAATAACTCCATCCCTCGGCGTGGGCTCTCTTGCGTACTCCATCCCTTATTTACATTCACGCTCTTGGCAGGCTTGCAGTTTTATGCCTCCATGCAGACGGACTGACGGACTTTGATGGTTAAGTTACCTCAACTTAGCTGAACTGAAATCCGCAAGCTGTGGCCGGCTGAGCAGTGGTCGTCGGAGGTAACTTAAGCCTACGGCATACGATATTTATTGCAGCTTCTGGTTTTCGGTACTGACATAGTTTGCCCCTTGCACTATGGAAGTTGTGTCCACATTCTAACTATGCAACCCGTGTTTTCAAAGCCGTGTGACCGTCAAATCACATGTCCTTATTTTAGTTCCTTCTTTGGATTAAAGGACAGGTGCTTGGCGAGTTGGATAGGCTTGCCCTTTCCTCAAACCATGGTCGATGTCTCCAAGGAACCGCTCTCAAACAGTGAACCCAATGTCCATTCATTTTTAGCAAGGACTGAGTTGGGTTCCTCATGAGAAGGGGTTCTCAGGGAGGATCCCTACGAGAGACCTGCAGGCACAAAGTCTCTGCAAAGAGAATAAACTACTTTTGGTTCCTGTTTCATATTAGAAGACGGTGCTAGAGCGATTGAACAAGCTTGACACTTCCTCAAACCAAGGCCGCCATTTTTCGCGGACCCACTCTCACTATTAACCCCTAAAGGACTGGGACATTTTTCAATGAGAAAACATCATTGCTTTTGATGTGCCATAGTTATAAATTGAAGTGATATATATGGAAATCTCAACAATACAGTCTTGTAGTATACATGTTGTAGATGACGTGGATCAAATTTGGAGTAATTTGGCCACATAGATTGCAAGATCATAATGTTTTAGTGTTGAAAAAGGATGCTGAAATTTTCCGAACCTTAGAGGTGAAATTCCTTTTCAAAATTTCTCAAATGAAAAAACTTTAAACTATAAACTGGTTCGAAATCATCATTTAAATACATTGATACCAAAAAAAACTCTTAATTTTTTTTGATGTGTCCTAAAATGGCCTTGCAATGTCAAAAAGTAGCTCAAAAAGTGACCCATTTGACCCAAAAAGCAAAAAGTGTCCAAAAGAAACTTGTGCACTAAAATGACTCCCAAACATTCAGAACAACTTGGATTGACATGAAAATTATACCATGATAACTAGACTTCAAGGGAAATCTAACCCAACAATTTTTATTGGATAAAGGAGAAACAAGCCCCCGAGGTTGAAGCCATCAAAATGCACAAAAACTGTCCAAAATTAAGACCCTTGTTTTCAAACGATTCCCAACAATTCATTAAATCTTGGATTGATCTGAAATATTTACCACACAAACTAGACATCATGAGGGGGACTTTTCCAAAATTTCGTTGAAATCTGACATTTTATGCAAAAGTTAAAGCTCTTTGAAGGTGAAAGTACCCCGAAAAACGTACAAAAAATGGACGTCGGTGCGGTTGGGGTTTAACCCCTAAAAGCCCGAGGGGTATTTGGCAAAACATAGATGTGTCATAGTATGTGCCTTCCATATGTTTGATGAAGTTTGGTTCAAAAGACAAAATGTAGGGCATCATCTCTACAAATTATCCGTACGGTCAAACTTCCAAAAATAACTTTAGATCTTTTTATAATGAATTTAAAAGCATTAACCTTTGAAAATTTGTATAAATTATAATTTTCACTTTTAGAGTTTAGGGTTTAGAATGATTGGTTAAAGTTGGTTTATCTATTGTGAACTTCAAAAAAGAAAAAGAAATGATGGAGGGAACATCGTTACTTTCCCCAAATAGCAAATTTTATAACACTAAGACAATGTTGAGGTGATCCTCTTTGAAAAATTCTCCCGGATGGAGTTTAACTCCGATTGACATAATTCAAATTGGGTTGGAAAGTAGACTTGATTTAGTATTTTAAAATATTTTTTATTTTTTCAATTTTTTTGTTGTTCCGGGCAGCCCATTATATTTGGGCAGCGACCAGAAAATGGTCGTTTGAGCGCTTAGGGGTTAAAGGAAAATGAGAAGAGATTAAACAGTGAACAAGTCACCTATTTTTTTTGTAAGAGCGGGCGGGGTCTACCGTGGGGAGTGGATCTCACTCTGAGTTTGATATATTTGATCATACTTCCTAGTCCCCGTCTCTATATCCCCGGTGGTCTTTAATGTGGGGCACTATTCACCCCACCCCTTTTTTGCTGAAATTTCCAAAAAAAGCACCTTCAGTGTCTTTTTTGGAATTTTTTTTTACAAATTTGGGGTCTACGGCCCCAAATTACCCTAGGGAGACCTACTTGGGAATAAAAAACCATTGGGGAAGGGGGTTAGTTTTTTAGGTGGGGCCTCAACGGGACAAAAATAGGGGGCATTTTTGTCCCCATTCATTAAAGACCACCGGGGGATTTAGAGAATTCCCTTCCTAGTGGGCTCCTGGCCGGAACTGGCTGGGTCCCTGTTGTATTTGTGCTTCTTTTCTGCAGTAAAGGTCACCCTTTATTTGTGTCAAATATAAATATAAATATAAATATAATATAAATATATATAAATGTTGGAAAAATTCAAAAGTCTGTACCCATTTTCAATTTGTGCCCAAAAAAATTTTAAAAAAAAAGAAAAAGAAAAGAAAAGAAAAAAGAGTCTGTACCCATTTCCAGGGGACGCAGACTATATATTCTTTCAATGTTGAAAAATTCAAAAGTCTGTACCCATTTCCAGGGGACGCAGACTATATATTCTTTCAATGTTGAAGAATTCTAAAGTCTACCCATTTCCAGGGGACGCAGACTGATTGTAAGTTAATTATCATTCTTTATGAAACGGACACTTTCAAATCAAAACAAACTTGAAGTCTTTATAGAGAAATTCGTAAAGTCCTGAAATCTCAGGCTTCCGGTACTGGGTCAGTAAAGATTCTGGCTCATAAGACAATAAAAGTAGGAGTGTCGGGCTCCAAAAATAAAAACCGGATGAGTTATATTTCCGGTAAGTAAAGTAGGGTGAGTGAGTTTGCTCCCGGGTCAAGGCGCGCCACCGAGTATGCCGCCGGGGCCCGCCCATTAATGCACCACAAGGACCAACAATAGAGGCCGCCAAGATTTGAACCGTGGACCTCGTGGCCCCAAGTGCCTAGTGGACTACCAATGTTAGCCCAACACACCTCTTATGAGATTGTGTGAGTGACTATTCGGATAACTGAAGTATACAGGATGCAGGACTCAACTGTGGATCACTGGTCCTCTTACTTTGCGAATTTCTCTTATGTCAGAACAAGTTCATTAGAATAAAAAACAAATTCTGTACAAATGAAGATAGTAATAATGCTTGTTCCATTCGTACCAAAAGAAGAAGAAGATAGTAATAGTAATGAAGGTACTAAGCTCCAGAAGTCAATACCATATTTAAAAATACTCATTTAAAAAATAAATTATCGACTGATGTCTGTAGTCTGCACTGGACTTTCGATGACGAAGTCTTGCTTCGTGGGTGCCACCAGCGGACATTAACCCCTAAAGGACCGTAAGGCCCCCAGGGGGCTTTTGAATGTAGAAAAGTGCAAATTGGATGAGATTGTTCCAAAGAAGCCCAAATTTGCGGGGAGAGGACCCTAGCTGTTTTTCCGAGATGGATCCAATGGTTTTTCCCGATCGGAAAATGATGAAGAATTGGATTTTTGGCGAATTCTTTGAGAAGAGCATTCTTTGAGACTAGCGTCGAGGTTTCACTTTATCATACACTATGATATCTCATTGTTTGGAGACTTCAGAGTCCCATATCTTTTTTTCCACACCTCAGAATTTGACGAAAAAAATTCCACATGAGGGTCATGATGTTCTTTACATGTGGTAAAAATTTCAGATGTTTTGGAGCACTTCTAAGCAATCCGATTTCAGCATAAGTACGAAGTACCCCCTGCCATAACAATTTCCATCAATCTTCTCAACGGTGGCATTTTCTCAAAAATTGTGCGATCTTGTTGATCTCTTTTTCATAAACAAGCTATGTAAGTCTTCTTTAGTTTCAACGGTGCCGATCGTGAAAATTACCCCACACTAATAAGAAATTGAGCTTGCTACAAGAGCTACTCAAGAAAACAGGAGCTAAGCTAAAACACCCCCGGTCCTTTAGGGGTTAAGCACTTGCTCCGCGCCCGGCCCGCACCTGCTATCTGCAGAGAGAATAAATTAATTTGAGTTCGTGAATTAGATTGGAGGACGGGTGAGAGATAGGACGGCTAGACACTTCCTGAAATCAAGGCCGCTGTCTTTCATAGACCTCCTTTCACTTTTATTAGAGGAGAATGAGAAGAGATTAAACAGTGAACCGGTGATCTATTTTCTAAAAGAGCGAGCCCGGGTCTCCCACGTCACTTAGGCGCGGAAACTGAGAGTGGCTCAGTTGCCGGCTCCGGCGATCTCAGCCGTCCCTTCACTCATTCTGATCTAGCGGTTTACATTGTCCGAGCTGGCGGGTGTGAGTGGGGAACGGCCTGCAGGAATCCACTGCGCATGAAAATTTCTAACATGCACACTGTCTGACACGCTGGTGGATGGGAACGCGGGAACATGCGAACACGGATTCTCATTTCTCTGTACTGCTGGGAGTGCGGGCTCATAACTTAACATACACCATTTTCATCTTGTATACATTTTTCTCATTTTCATTTTCATCTTGTATACACCATGTATACACCATTTTCATCTTCTGGACACACATTCAAGCTTTCAATTTTTGCCTGGATTTCAAGCTTACATTCAAAATAATGTTGTGACAATTTAAAGTTCGGGGCTTTAATTTATATGACTCACTGGAGTAGAATTTTATGACCGTTTGCTCGAGAGGATTTTTGGACAGTTTTGATTATTGGAGCTGGAGTCAAGACGGCCATTTGAACTGTAAGAGCATTTGCACCTTTTCTCCCCTGAATTCACTCCTTGACTACTATCATCACATTCAAAACTTGATGTCACAAGTTATTGTCTCCACATCCTTAAACTACTATATGTTCCTCTATATAGTTTGTGAACCAATCAAAATCACTATACATAGATGACCATGAATGTTCATTGATTTAGGATACCGACACCTTCCTTAAATTAGCTATAGAAAAACTTATTTAGATATCACTATATTGTGCTTATATTTTTTGGCTCTCTCACCCGCCCGGGATTTTGAACATTAACCCCTAAACGTATCGATCCTTTGAACACGGGTAGATGCAGCCTCATAGATAGATATTAGCATGACTTTTATGTACAATATGTGTACATTAGAGGACCATTGCATGCATGAAATCTACCCAACAAATTTGACATGGCTTGCGTTTGGAGGCCTCTCCAATATTATCAACATCTCTCCATCACAAGAGACTTACTCTAATTTTGTAGAGAATTTAATAGACTTTCAAAGGTGACTTGGATGAAAGTCATCCAAAATTGTATGAGAAAGTTACAAGGCTTTGAATCCATGCGTGATCCAGTTTCTAAACGCTCAGACGTTTAGGAGTTAAATACAAACACTTTTCATCTAGTTTTAAGAGAATCTCTTGTTTTCAGTGATAGGATGAAGATGCTCTAAGTTCAAGAGAAATTGCTCTTGGTTAAACATTAAACAATGAATCCACCATACATATGTGATCTTCATATTGACATTTACAACTTTGTTATGAACACCAACTCTATTTTATTATATTCATCCAACATTTTAAAACAAATCTTTGAAAACCGTGTTGAATCAGAAGTTAAAGGGTTAACCCCTAAACGTCCCAACGTCCAGAAATTGGATCACGAACAAATTCAAAGCCTTGTAACTTTCCCATACTATCTCGGATGATTTTCATCCAAGTCACCTTTGAAAGCCTATTAAATTCTATACCAATTACAATAAATCTCTTGTGATGGGGAGCTGTTGATAATATTGAAGAGGCCTCCAACTACAAGTATGTCAAATTTGTTGAGTAGATTTTATGCTTGCAATGGTCTTCTCATGTACACCTCATGTACATGTTAGCCATGCTAATATCTATTTTTGAGGTTAGAATCTACTTCTGTTCAAAGGGTTGGTACGTTTAGGGGTTAAAGATCACCGGGGGTTTTAGAGGCAAGGCATTATATATGGAAGAATAAAGATATATAAAATTAAATAGTCATGGAAATTTGTTATTTTTGTCCAAGTCTTTGTGAAACATGTTTGGATTTTAGTTTCAAAGCTTCAAATTGAGATACACGAATGATCGAGATGATGAAAATGGTGTATGTTAAGTTATGAGCCTGCACTCCCAGCAGTACAGAGAAATGGGAATCCGTGTTCGCATGTTCCCGCGTTCCCATCCACCAGCGTGTCAGACAGTGTGCATGTCAGAAATTTTCATGCGCAGTGGATTCCTGTAGGCCGTTCCCCACTCACACCCGCCAGCTCGGACAATGTAAACCGCTAGATCAGAATGAGTGAAGGGACGGCTGAGATCGCCGGAGCCGGCAACTGAGCCACTCTCAGTTTCCGCGCCTCAGTGACGCGGCCGGGCCTCCCATGGAGAGTGGCTCTAATAACTCAGCGCGGGCTCTCTTGCGTACTCCATCCCTTATTTACATTCACGCTCTTGGCAGGCTTGCAGTTTTAGGCCTCCATGCAGACGGACTGACGGACTTTGATGGTTACCTCAACTTAGCTGAACCGAAATCCGCAAGCTGTGGCTGAGCAGTACGTGGTCGTCGGAGGTAAGCCTACGTATGGCATGCATACCGATATTTGTTACTTCTGAGTTTAGGGTACTGACATAGTCAGTTGGTGTGCACTGGGTTGTTCTTGCTTGGTATAAATAACGTCTTTTGCATTGAGCCCTGGTTCATTTCTGGCATGGGATGAGAATCTATCGAGGCGGGTGTGCATGATGGAGCTCCTCCTCACACAGCTTGGAGCTCCATGTTAATTATGCCTGTCAGGCTGTGGAAAATATATCTTGGAAGGGTTAATAATGTTACAACGTCGAATTTGTCGGTAGTAAGGGATAGTGCACCCAACCAATTAGCAAACTAGAATTTGTTTCGTCACATTAATTAATGCTTGGTCACGACTCACGTTGGTAACTTCCTTACTCAGCTGCTGATCCATATGCTCATCTAGTTGTCCGTGAGATTGTGTTTTGGACGTGCTAGAGAGGTGGTCGCATGAGTACTGTCGCTTTAATTGTATGAGACCAGTGACAAGTTCTATGACTTTTGTGTCGTATCTCTGTCTTAACCCTTTAGTGCCTAGGGTACTGTAGCAGACAGCTCTGGATTTCAGTGGGTTTTTCCACTGTGGTTGAGACTACCAAATATAGAATGGGTTAAATTAGAAAGTAACCGTACAATTCTATTCTCAACTCGAGAGCACACATTTTATTAAAATTTGAGAATCATCCAATGGTGGGATCGGAAGATTATAGTATGTATTTGAACTGTATAATGCACGCTCAAAAACGAGATTTTGGGGGGTGTGTGACTTCAAAGTTAAATAGAATTTGAGGTAAATTTTCAAAAATAAAAGCAAAGACGTTCAGCTATGCCCTATGTCAACACCTCTCCGTTGCAATCTTTCATATCAAAAATAGACTCACACATAATTATTGTGAGATTTATAAGTGAAAGTGACTTGTCCATGTACGGTTTAGGACAAAATTTTATACGTTGAAAATTGACAGGAGTGGGTACATTAGTCAAGATCGGATTACACACACTAATGGAAGATGAAGAAGAGAACACAATCCAAAAAAATAAAACAAGATAACAAACTTCCAAACACAAGAAATACTACACAATACATATGTTGTATTTGTAAGTATTTACTGTATTTTCAAGTATTTGCAGTATTTTTGCGTTCTGTTGATAGGTATTTTGATAGTTGTACAATTCCAAATTTCAAATTTCTTTTTCTGGAAGGTGCGTAATGTATGTGCGCAAATCTGCAATTCAGAACTGAAGTTCCAATTCTTCACGGATTCTCTGTTATTTGCATTTCCGACGTTGCAGTGACCATAATCTGGCTTGCTAGGCACTAAAGGGTTAATGCCATGAAAACTTGTCAAGTTTCTATCAAACTACAATCCGCTGTGCTCCTGTTTGTGCCACCGCTAGGTTGTCTCAAGAAGGGGAGTTGAGAGCATGGCGAAAGGAGAGAGCAAAGGCGAGGGTCAAGATGACGACGGTGTAGCCCCAAAAGCAAAAGCTCCAGCTAAGGGAAAGGGCTTGCCTTACCAGCTAGGGAAGGGAAGAGATGTGAAGGAGAGTAAAAACGAGGGTTACGAGGAGGGTGGAGAGATTGAGGAGGTTGGAGAGATTGAGGAGGTTGGAGAGATTGAGGAGGTAATAGTATCTCCCAAAGTGGGAACTCCTGCAAACAAAAACTCTAGGATGGAGCCTGGAGCTTCAAATATGCATGGTGGTGACACAAGCACAGACCAAGATGAGGTGATTCTTGTCCTCTTTAGAACTTATGAGAAATTCTAGTTTAGTTCTTTGAATTCTAGGTGAAGTACATTGTATTATAGTGATTTTTTATCGATCGTTTTTAACTGGGCAAACCGATCAGTGTGATTCTCGGGTGCCAATTTTAAAATGACTGATCTGACATGGAGAGGAACGTAAAGAGGGTTGCATTATATTGTAAAGTTTTGATTTAGAATCTGGAATGGTCCCAGTGCCGTGGCATGTCACAAAAGAACGCTGGTTTACCTCATATTGATCTGCTAATATATATTTATGGTGATACTGACTTTTGAGTGATCACCAGGATCCATGTGAATCTCTCTTGTTCTCACTTCATCCGCATACGGCTACAACAATCAAAGATATGAGGTATTACATTTGACATACGGTGACGCCACTCAATCATCATAAATGTTGGATGTTCGTTTTGTTCCCATTTTTTTGTTGCAGCAATAAAACAAATAAATATGATATAAATTTTGAAATTTTGATTTCTGTTAGTTCTAAATTTGTATATTACTAGCATATAGCACGTCAAAGAACTCATGATTCATAAGATGCCTGAACTGCACATGGTAAGAGCAATTTGCACATTGTCTGTGAGAAAGGGATGAAATTAATGTTTACTTAAATTTTTATATCCAATGCTAGTGTTTGTCTTCGCACATGATTAATTATCTACCGGTAACGGAGGTGACATGTACTAGAAATTGTACTCGTGTTTAAAATGATCTAGTTACGATAACTGTGAAACTAAGTGTACACAATTGCCTTCATTTCATTGGTACATGCTGCTATTTCCACGCAACTGTTCACTGGCATCATTGTACCATGCAGGTGTTTTAATCTGGAGCCCAAGCATAAAATATTTCTGAGTCATGCTGGAGCTCAGAAGTATTTTGTGGAGCAGTTGTGTGTGAACCTTGAAAAGCAGGGCTATTTCTTTCCTTTTTTTGACTTGAGATCTCATAGTTTGCCTAAAGGCAAGACGTTTCCGTCTCTCATTTTCGACGCTGCCAAACAGTGCCATGTTGCTGTCATTGTGTTGTCGGAAGAATTTTTGACTTCCAGGTGGCCAATGATAGAGCTAGCTGCATTTCATAAAGCTCAGTTAGATGCAGCTGAAGAGGGAAAAGAACAAATGTTAAAGATGCTCCCGGTTTTCTTCAAGGTATCCGTGAACGATATTGATGACTTGTCGATTACAAATCGTTGGATGCCGGAATGGAAAGAACTTGCTAAAAAAGACTCACGAATACATGTGGACAAATGGAGCGCCGCTGTGAAAGCGCTGCGTGCTGCAAATGGTCTCATATTCGACAACTATGCAAAGTCGGAGGTCAATTATAGAAGGGCCATTGAGGAAGCAATTTACAAGCTCTCACCTCCAGACTTGTTGTACGGCACTTCCAAATATGTGGTCGGTTGCAAGCGATTTTGTGAGGTGAATTTTTTGGGTCTGTTGTGATTCTAATTTTCGTATTTCGCATGAAATTTGAGTTTTGAATTATTAGCGTGAACTCATCACTATTTATGCATTAACTTGGACTTTGAACCTTTAGTTGAGTCTTGAATAAGCCACTTTCCTCATGTCTTGCAGATATTGTCGAGTCGATTTGCTGAACCCTCCAGGAATCGCTTGGGTTTATACGGAGTGGCTGGTATGGGAAAGACAACGATGTCCAAGGCCTTATGCGATCATTTCCAAACAGAGTTTTTGGGTAGGGTATGTTATGTGGAGCTTGGTCGGGCATCTCAAGTTCAAGAGTGGCACAAGGAGGTTCTAGAGCGACAAAAGGAGGTGCTCAGGAAGCTGTGCAAGTTTGAAGATTATGCACTATCTCGAATACAAGATCCTCTTCAGGTAATACAACTTATTTCACTTCTAATCTTTTCAAACCTTGCAGTCAGGTTTCTGTATATCCTAGATCATTACTGTCTCGAATTTAAATATTTTCTATTGACTACATGAATGAGCATCGAACAACTGATTACACATCACACCAAGATGTCTCAAATGTCATGATACTAACATTGCAAGGATTTTTGTAGTAATTGTCAGACAATCAATTTAAAGACTGCGCTGACACAATTAGCTTCCATGATGGCATCAACTTGGTGCTTGAATGTGACAGGGATGGAAATTAATACAAGACCACTTGAAACGGGAAAAGGCATTTCTGGTCATTGATAATGTTACTGCCGAGGTAGAGTCGATGGATGAAGCTCAAAAATACCTGGAGGCTGGGAACCATTCCGGGAGCAAAATCATGATCACATCAAGGAGCCCTGAGATACTAGTGGAATTGCTTGAACCAGAGTTTTGCGTTCCAGTGCCCGGCTTGATGGAGGAGGAAGCGGGAATCATATTTCTCCAAAAATGTGCCCCTTCGATGACTGTGGCTGATCTCCAGGATGAAGAGAAGACAAAACTTAAATTCTGCATTGATCAATGCTCGTTTCCCCTGGAAGGATCGGAATATTATACGGTTCTTTATGAACAATATCATCCTCTGGCACTGCGGGCACTGGGTAGTTATTTTTTTGAAATCAGCAAGAAACACAAGGATCCTTTGGAGAAATATCATGAGGATGTTGAGAACTTCAGGCTTTCCACGAACTATAAGAAATTTTTTGGCATTTTAGCATTGCAGTTTGGTGCTTTTGACGAAAGCACAAAACTTGTATTCTTAGACATAGCCCTGTACGGAGTAGAATGGCATATAACAGCGTCATCTAAGGAATTTCCGGAGTCGAAAGAGTGGGTGACTTGGCTTGCAGGGTTACATGAAGAACGGACAGCATTTGCGGAAGAAAAGGTAGTTTCTGTTGGTTATTGGGTTGCAATATTTTGTGTTTCCATGGATAGTTCCATTGTAGCATAACTACATTTGTGTTACAATCCTTCATTACAAGTAGGTCGTACTCCACAATATATATTATTTAACACTTTCATTTTGTTTGCCACCTGTTCAGCGGATTTGTCTGAAGGTGCATGTCGTATTTGGACTGAAGAAATTTGATGAGAGAATTTCGTTCATGTGTGTGCAGCTGCGGGAGTTGACTAGGTCTGGGGTTATTGTGATTGAACAGGCCCGAATCGCCATGCACCAAATTTACAAGGAGTTCGCTGAATGGTTTGTGACAGAAGGGGAAGGCTCAAAGCAGATATGGTGCATTTACGAAAGATCACCGGCACATGGCTCACAACCGCATCTCGTAAGTCGTGTCAAAGTTGGAAATCCGTCAGGAAGAAATGAGCCACCAATAAAGTTGTCACCAACAAATGTCAAGAAACTGAAACGAAGTCCTCCGTCAAATTGTTGGCCGGATTTGATGAGGATTCGGATTTTCGACTGGAAAGGCCGCATTTCATCAAAGATAGTCCAAGAGTGGTGCAACGTGGTGTTGCTACAACTTCATTTTTGCTCCGACTTGAAGGTGTTGAATCTTCACGGGCTTCGTTGTCTGCGACATCTTGAGCTTATTAATCTCGAGAATCTGAAGACACTTACTTTTTCAGAAAATTATTCATCTACAGACGATGATTTTGAGGATGAATCATGGCGAGAGGACACGTTAGATTCATTGCAATTTGTATGGTTAGTGTGTCTCTATAAGTTACGGCGTCTGCCAAACTTCAGCACCTCGCTGCAAGGGCTTGTCGTTGAAAGATGCGACATGTTGACAAGGTATCAACAAATTGAGGGATACACAGAACTGAAAATCCTGAAAATATCTGGTTGGAATATGATCCAGGGAAAGCTACCCAACTTCAGGTCATTAGCATCATTGCAAGCATTGACGTTAAGCCACTACGACAAGAGGGAGACAAATGTCTTGAGGTTAGAAGGCCTCAGGCACTGTAACCAATTAAAGGTTCTCAATCTAGTATCCCTCCCTGTGAAGCAGATTACAGAACTTACAGGGCTCAGTCTCGATATCTTGAATGTGATACGTTGTGCCCGTCTTCAAGTTATTCCTGGGCTGAACGTACGGGTGGGTTGGATTACATTCGGTAGGACAACGAAGTCATTGAAGAGGTTCCTTGATCAGTTATGCCAGAGTGATGATTGGCAGAACTCTGAAACTGTCACAGAACACTACCTGGGTGTAGATTTTGACGCCATACAGCCAGTGGACCGTCTAATTTTGACGCCATACAGCCATCGGTATAGACCGGAACTCACGTATTGGGCTCTTCCGCGAGGACTCAGATTGGCCAACTCGAGCGACATCCACGAGCGCGACTCCGACGATCGAAGAAGAGCTTTATCGTGCGGTAAAATGTTATTTGATTGCTGTGTGAGCGGGGTTCTAGGTTTAGTCAAATGGTGCTGCTGCTAGGGTTTAAGTGCGCGGGTGTGAGTTCCTGTGAAGTATTTCGTTAGTGTGTAAGAATGTAGGTGGCAGAGGAAGTCGTGATTGAGATTCTTGAAAATCACGGAATTGATGTCATATTTTTGCATGGAATTTGTTGCGATTCTGGGCTTGGTAAAAATTGGAAACCTAACTTATATGTTTGTTTCCCGGATTTATCTCGATTCAAGTTTGAGAACTGTTGTCTCTCAACGTGTGATGGAAAGATGACTACCGAGAATTTATATATTTAAGTACTTTGATACCAAAAACGAGTGCCACCCAGACGGCTGTGGAGATCAAAAAAATTAACAGTGCTTGTGACCTGTTGTGACCACTAGACCGAAGCATCTCTTAAGCTCAGATCAGGTCTCATGAATTCGAGACTTGTTTGTCTAGCTTATACCACTTTCTATCATAAATTGCCCCATGATCCTTCAGTCTAATAGATCATTTGCTGTAGAAACATGTTTCAATACATAATGAGAGATTTTTCAGGTACTAATCGAAGGAACACCAATCATACTCCTTGGGTAAGATTCTGCTGAACGTAATGGCAGTGACTTTCATCCAGCATATCCTGCAAATATCAATGAGCTAGTTCCACATTTTCGCTAATAAGCTTTCTTTCCATGGCCCGGAGCCCAGAACTAGCATCTGCAATTTTCATCACTTCGATCAGTGTAGAGACTGACTCAATACCTGCAAAACTTGATTAATTGTTTAACACAATTCAATGCCTTGAAACCATCATAACATTCTTAAGCAGGTTAGAGAGGGCACCCTTTTCTTAGCACGGCCATCCAAACGAATCGGCCTTGATCTTGGCATCTTGACCACCGTATGATCCTACGTGGCTTAAGCTTAATATGTTTTGATTCCAGGATCAAGGCCAATTCTTTTGGGTAACTGGGCCAGGAAAAGGGTGCCAATCAAAGTTGCTTAACCCCTAAACGTACCAACCCTTTCAACATAACTAGATGCTAGCCTCAAAAATAGATATTAGCATGGCTTAGATGTACTGTACATGAGGTGTTCATGAAAGGACCATTGCAAGCATAAAATCTACCCAACAAATTTGACATAGTTGCAGTTGGAGGCCTCTCCAATATTATCAACATCTCTCCATCACAAGAGATTTACTTTAATTGGTAGAGATTGATTTAATAGGCTTGCAAAGGTAAATTGAATGAAAGTCATCCGAGATTGCATGAGAAAGTTACAAGGCTTTGAATTTGTTTGTGATCCAATTTCTGAACACTGGGACGTTTAGGGGTTAAGAATGTTATGATTGAAAGTAGCATACCGAGTTTTCATCACGAAGGCCCGATCCTCACTAGGAGTAGTAGACACTTAGTCATAGCTCATCTATCAAGAAGGCTGCCTAAGAATAGGCCGCAAAATGTATAACTACACATAAGAGTTTACCATCTATACGGGAGCTTTGAATTTGCTCCCGACGGACCAACATGAATGAAGAGTCTGTTAGCGGAAGTGCGGCGAATTCGGCCACCAAGTTCAAAAATTGTTTTGACAAAGTACAAGCAAAGCGAGAAAACTTATGTTGTACCAAAATAAAGTGGGCATTGACATTAAAATTTATTATATATATATTTTCTTATTATATAATTAAATAATTAAATAATTTCTTATTATAGGGGTACAATGAATATGAAATATTATACACATATATATATAATCTTTTGCATAGATCTTTGAATTAATTTCTTAATAGTATTATTTTCCATTTTTTTTTCAATATCCTACTTTGAAAGTATGAGTTGACAAATTTTCATTTTGAAAGGATAAATTGATATTTGGATCTAGATATACATTAAATTTTTTAATATATATTTGTGCATATATTTTTAGCACCCTTTCATTAATTTATATATAAATTTTTTAATTTTTAATATATATTTATGCATGTATTTTTATAATATTAATTTTAAATTAATATTATTTTTCATTATTTTGTTGTATAGTAGTGTACATTCTAATTGATAATATTTTTTAATTATTTAAAAAAAAAATATTTTGGAATTCTTGAAAAATAAAAGATAGGAAAAATGCTTTACTCTATCTCATTTTTAAAATTTTGAAAGGACTAATTGATTATTGGAAAACTCAAAATTCAAAAAAATACAAAACAAACAATGAATATAAAATTATTAAATGAGCTCTTAAATAAATAAATTGAGTATTAATACTCCATGATTAATTAGAAATATACTTTAGTACATTTTTTGCTTTTTATTATATTATTACATATTATCCCATTCTAATAACAGTTTGACCAATTTATGATTGAACTTTGAATGTAAATATAGGCCATGTATGATTCTACATTTGAAAATTTTTAAATTAACCCACTCACAAAATTTCTTTCTTAAGCACATTCAAAAAAATTATCAATTTTTTTTAATAGAGAAACAATTCAAATCTACCAAAAATAACATATTTAAAAAAAAATGAAATGAAAAAAAATGAAATAAATTTGGAAGATATTTATTTAAGAGTTCATTTAAAATGTTTATATTCATTGGAAAATTTTATACCTCAAAATTCCATCTGGACGGGCATCTAGAATCCTCTTTTCTCCTCCTCTTTTAGAAATTTTGAGTGCACTTTAATTTTCACTGCGATGAGGCACTTGTTTTTTACATAAAAATTAATTTAGATTACATATATGTTATTTTTAACCATTCTTTTTGACATTGGTAGAAGACATCAATCTAGTTAATTAAAAGTAATTCAAATTTTTTTATAACTTCTGCCACCGATTTTAATTTATGAATTTCTAAAAGTTTAAAATATTTTCAAAGTTGAACATTATGACACAAAAGTTGGTGAATCGTACCATGCACACACCCCGCTATCATTGGATCTGAGTAATCAATCATCTTCATTTTCTTTGTTTTGGACACAAATCAATGGAACTTCATTGCACAGATTGTGATTTACAATAGTTTCTCTTGGGAGGGTGGCCCCTCTAAGAACTCAGACTTGGAAGAGAAAGACTCAACTAAGTATGGTTCCATATATTATTCCCTCCATTTCATAATAAGAGTCCAAAACCACATACTTTTTTGCGTCAATTTAAGAGTCCACATTCATTGTGTTGCCTTCCTATTCATTGTGACTCCTACTCATTCATTGTGTTGCCTTCCTACATTGACTTCCTACGTTTTTCATCCCTTTCCGTCGAGACACACGGTTCTAAAAAAAATTATTGCGTTTCATCCCTTTCAACATGGCCCCTATTTCTATCTTTAATCTCAAATTTTTCTGCAAAGTGGACTCTTATTATGAAACGGAGGGAGTAACGTATAAAACTTTGGGTGAACTATATGGGGGAGGGGGGGGGGGGGCACATACTTCTAAGTGGCACCTACGTGTGATCAAGGGGTATTTTATTGGGGGACTATCACATAATTGGAATATCCTAAAATTTAAGAGAACATTCTAGATATATTACAAGTATATTCTTGAAATATTTTTTATCTGATTTTAACCCCTACTGGACCATGATCATCCCTAAAATTTTATCACTTCTTGTTATGCTTTCTTGTATTTGTATCTCTTAATTGATATTCATGTAAAAAGCTTCACCGTTGAAGTTCAAAGAGGACTTAGCCGTGAGATTGTATATCAATTTTCAGGACAATCTACTATATAGATTACATGATTATAAGGTTTGATCATGAGTTTTTTTCTGAAAATTTTGAACAAAATCAACAGGCCATTCAAAGCAAACATTCTCATAAATTCTAGAACCATGATTAGCATTTGAAATTTCAGGAGCATACAAAGATGTATTGTATTTAGGTGCTTACAAAAAATGGTGTTCTAAAACTAAACACAACAACAATGATTGATTTTGAAAGATTTATGTTTGAATGAAGGGACTTGTTGATGACTAGTTGAGCCAGTGTTTGTGATCATTATTAATTGTAACATTGCAAAAATATTTTTGGAATATTTCAAAATATTCCAAAACAATATAAAATATGTAGAAAATATTTCAATGATTATAAAAAAATTCCATTTAAAGTATATTTAATTTTTTTTGTAATTATTATATAGTGTTAATGACGCAGTAATGGTAAATGTTTTACATACTATACACTTTTTTTTTGGACAAATTTGATGCCCTAGTGTGAAAACGACCTCTAGGTCACCAACCTCTCCAACTACCATGTCCCAAATTCACCTACGTTGACGTTTTAGTTTTTTCCCGGTGGATTGATCAATGTAATTGCATATATTGAAGGATTTTGTGTTCTCATAATGGACATCTACAATTCTCTGATTAATATTGCGTCAAAATTATGGAATTCAAATAAGTTACTAAAGTAATAAAATTATTCTTGGACGCAATGCGTCGCCATGGTCCTTTAGGGGTTAAAGCACCCTATAATCCTATATTACAATTATTATTGCTATATTTTATAATTTGGAAGAAACTTTACCTCTCGATGAATAAAACCCACCCTGTATTTTATCACATGTCATTTTCAAAATTTTCGCCAAGGTGAGGATAAACATGTTAGGCCAAGGGATTTGGAAGAGAGTGCTACTAGATATCAACGACTATCAACATGGCCAACAACGCTACCGTGCGAGCCTAGAGAAGAGAGCCCAAGTGCGGAGAGCGGGGATTTGGAGAGCCTAGAGCATAGGACCCATCTGAATTTTAAAAATGACACTAATTTTAGAAAATAAAACTCTATTTTTAGATTATATACTACTTATAGTAAATTTTGGTACCCTATGACCGCTGGACCTATAATCGTGGGTTAGTACTTAGTAGACTACAATGTTTATAGTCAGCCTGAAAAATTAGATATTTATAGGGTTTAGAGTATGAAATTGAACCCAATGAAGAGAGCCTTTTGAAAAGAGACAACGAACAGAAAGAGAACAAGTGGACCTATATGTAGGATTTTCTTTTTTTCTTTTTGTCTAATACATAGTTACAGTAGTCAAACTTATCAAGCAAGCTAGTACTTCAGCCAATTCAAAATAGGGCTTCAGCCATTCAAAATAGGAAGCTATTGCTTCTAGTTCTAGTCTCCCTGTCTAAACACCAATTGTGACTCACTCTTCAATCCTCGGTCTTGATGATCCCGGCCGCCACAAGATTTTTTTTAACCTCATCCAAGCTAAGAGTAGGAGCATTGATGTACCATTAGGAGAAAAATGGAGACCCGAAGGGGCCCTGTAAGACAACCCTTGGTAGGTGAACCGGCTGCCCAAGTACCCCTTTTTATGTAAACCCATTGGTACAGTCGCTGCCCGCTGACAGCGTCGGAAGCCGCAGTGTTGGCAGTGTTGGCAGCGTCGATTGGCGAGACCCACGGAACTGCACTGCTGGCAACCACAGTGGCACCATTGGTGCCTTCGTGTAAAGTGCACGGTTTTGCTTAAAATTTTCAGCACGTGCCATAGGCAAAGGCCCCTTTGTGACTACAGATTTCTCCTAATGGTGTCAACTTTATAGTCTAGCTTGCAATAGTAACGAAAGATATAGTAAAGGTGTTTGCAGTTGACGTACTGGCCACGCCTTCCAACAGCTGCAGAGTTCATGCTAGCATAATGTGGGCACGTACATGTCTACATGACGGAAAATTGCACAATGGGATATTGTACAAATTTTCGTCCAGCTCCACCCCGGACTGGAGCACGATGATGGCACCAAGGCTACGGTAGGGGAGGAGGTTGATGCGGAGAATATTTGCCTTCACGTTTTTTGCACTCTCCCATTGATTGTTGTGAGCTTCCGTGGGAGCCTTGGTGTTCCGTCGCACGTTTCAGTCGTTTCGGGAGGATGGGATCCTGTCAGCATGCAATGGCCTCGGGTGAGTCCACAAGATGGGCTCAAACACCTTCGACGTCGTAAAGAGGGGTGGAGGCGAAAGGGCTGTAGTGAACTCAAGACGAAACCCGACCTCCTGGAGCTCTAGGATCTTTGAACACATGAGGTCCGTACCCGAGAGAACGGGCTAAACGTCTGGGATTTCCGAGCGGTCTATGACAAAGAAGCACTTCGATCCCATGATACATTGTGCGATTTGGTCTAGTCAAAACTAGAAATCAACTGTTTGAGGTTTAGTCCGCCGCCATCGCAATGTCATCATCACCACCATCGCAATGTCCAAGTTCTTGGCAGTGGTTGTATTAGCTACTTCAATTGCAATCAATCCAGCGATGGTCTTCAAAGATTCTCTGCATTTTCCTTTTGCAACTGGGTGTCGATGATAATCCAAATGGATACAAGCACGAGACATGTTGCCAATGTTGGGCACGTAATACACCGGCGCTGAACAAAAGTCTTGGCATAAAGGGAGCTTCTTGCAAACTTTCCAAACAAGTGAAGAATCATGAGGTGGGTTAAACCGAATGTTGAATGGAAAATTAGTTGTACCTAAGTATCCATTCCATCTCATTTTTTTTGGGCGTTCTAGCAAGAAGTCACAATCTTCGTTCTCACAGCGCAAAGCACCAACACACGTCAACCTTCTAAACTTCAAACCAAGGTTGTTGTGTATCTTTAACGTTTTCGTGTGGGACTAAGTGAGACTATTATAATGTTTGTCTATTTCCTGTTTGCTCCGGGCACCTGAAGGATGTACGATTCCACAACATCATGGCAACTCAAAAACTACGTCCCCGTCAAATTGTAGAGGGAAGAACTGCACCTTATGATTCTCTACGCAATCAAAATTTATGTGAGCAAGTTCATTCCAAGATTAAGGAACACTTGAGAGCTTTCGCAAACATTGCATGACACTAGGATAGTCTTGTGAAGTTAGACAACGAAGACGAAAGGAAAAAGAGGAAGATGGACTCTTGGCTGGGGCAAAAACAACACGTGGAGTTGAAGCAAAAAAAATCGGTTCATTCAAGAGGGGACTTTGACAAAACTAAGATGGGGTTTTCTTCTCAAATTCACTAAACAATTCAATGATAGGATCTAGAGCCTCACGTTTCACATTACGAAGGTTGATCATAATAGCTCTAAAGCTTGTAACATACCATTGAGGCTCAAGAGACTGTAAGGTTTTAGGACATAAAGGTAGCAGCTCTACAGTGGATGTATCAGCTCAAGGTGCCAAAATCTTAGAAGATGCAGCCACTTGTTGCATCGTCAGGCCGAACACTGTATATTGACCTGGATATAGGAGCTAGTAGTACGCTTTGTCTTCTCTTTACCTTGTTTGCAAAATCCCCTCTTTGATCACCTCAAACTCCTCAGACAAGATCTCTTCCTCAACCATGATGAAGCCCTTAGTTAGTCTAAATCGTAAGTCTAGAAGATTCAAAGTGATCTATTGACCTTCAACTAGCCACTATCTCCCACCGATAGAACTAATGGAACTTCCTGCCTACTCACAGAGACGGTGCCCGATGAAAAGATAATGATATCTAGATAGATGATAGAGTGAATCATAAAGACCATAACTACAACAATGGATATGTGAGAAGAACTGTTGTAAGGCTCATAGAGAAGGTGGTGCATATATCATGGTATTTTCCCGTCTCATAGATATATATATATATATATATATATATATATATATATATATATATATATATATATATATATATATATTCATACACATAATTAGTAAAAAATAAATATTAGTCAAACTAGGTCTAAGATAGGAAGTGTCAGATGATACACTTCACATTCACTTTGAGTATAATTGAAACAATAATTACAAGATGGAAAATTTCAGGATTCTCCAAACGCCATCTCATAATAAATGGAGGACCGCAATTTACATGTCGTAGCTCAAATTGCTCGTGATGGTTGACATCAATCGCTAGAATTGCCACCACAGCCCCGAAACTCAAATCCAAAACAACCGTCAAATCAAGGTTTTAGTTGAAACTTTTGGCTTCAAGTGAGGACTCAAATCTACCCTCCGCCTTGGGGGCATGTTGTAGGTATATAGGGTAGCCCAATGTACAGTGGGGTCCAACATGGAATGGCGTTTTTGGTTTCGCAATGAGAAAAATTTCAGTACTGCCAACTTTGAAAGCCTCTCGAGAGCTCAAATATTGGTATTTTACCACGAAAATTTTACCAGAGACTTATCTTTAAGTTAATTATATGTATGCCAAATTTCAAGGCCAAAAGATTCACCTAAAAAAAGTTATTCAGAATCTACCAACATTGGTAGCTGTGGAAATGTTTTCACTGCTGCCAATTTTGACAGCCTCCCAAAGATTGAATTAATTTTTTTTTTGCCATAAAATTCTAGGAAAAAAAACTTCTTTATGTTAATAACATATGATAAAAATTTCAAGGCCAAAAGATTAATACAAAAAACGATATTAACAATCTACCAACATGTGTAGTTGTGGGAAACAATGGGGGAAACTACACACATTGGTAGATTGTAAATAATTTTCTTTGTATAGATTTTTTGACCTTGAAATTTGGCATGAATGATTTTGTCATAAAGAGCATGTTGTACCAAAAATTTCATGGTAAATAGACAATTTCTCAACCGTAGGGAGGGTGTCAAAGTTGGTAGCAAAGTTTCCCCCATTGTTTCCCACAACTACACATGTTGGTAGATTGTCAATATCTTTTTTGTATTAATCTTCTGGCCTTGAAATTTTTATCATATGTTATTAACATAAAGAAGTTCTTTTTCCAAGAATTTCATGGCAAAAAAAAATTAATTCAATCTTTGGGAGGTTGTCAAAGTTGGCAGCAGTGAATAACTACCAATGTTGGTAGATTTTGAATAACGTTTTTTTGGTGAATCTTTTGGCCTTGAAATTTGGCATACATATAATTAACTTAAAGATAAGTCTCTGGTAAAATTTTCGTGGTAAAATACCAATATTTGAGCTCTCGGGAGGCTTTCAAAGTTGGCAGTACTGAAATTTTTCTCACTGCGAAACCAAAAACGCCATTCCATGTTGGACCCCACTGTACTTGTGACGGTAGATCATATATAACATTATAGCTACATCATTTAGTTGGAAGGTGACGCGCAAGCACAAATTCCACAACTCGCCCGCTGCCCTTGCATGCAAACCCAGGGCCCTCCTACATAGCCCTCGGCCCCGACGGCTCACCCATCGCTCGCCAAACCAGACCTCATCACGCCCAAAATAGCACTCGAGAACCTTCTCCAGACTTTTTTTGGAAGTATGCCTTGTAATATGTTTTTCGAAAGCTCGTGTAAAGGAATTTTCAGCGGTGCATAGAACATTCAATTTAAACATAAACTTCAAAAGTTATGCTGAATTTAAATAGTCAAGCTAATAATAAGGGCGGTAAAACTTTCAATAGAACATAACTTATGGAGTTTCTGTCCAAACTCAATGAGTCTTATACTTATCAGACGCCCTTTGCGAGAGCTTTCCAAAAACATATGACAAGGCATACCTCCAAAAAAAACGTCTGAAGAAGCTTCTCGAGTGCTATTCAGGGCGTCACTAGTTCTGATCTGGCGAGTGATGGGTGAGCCGTCAGGGCCGACGGCAATGTGGGAAGGCCCAAGGTTTGCATTTCAGCCTTAGACAATCATGTAGAGAACTCGTGACGCCAATGGTCTCGGGCTGTCCACCACAAATTTCGCACCCCAACATTGACATTGCAAGCAAACCCTGGGCCCTCCCATTTAGCCGTCGGCCCCGACGGCTATCCCATCACTCGCCCAACTGTAACTCGTGATGCCCAAAATAGCACTCGAAAACCTTCTCGAGACGTTTTTTTGGAAGTATGCCTTGTCATATGTTTTTGGAAAGCTCTTGCAAAGGGCGTTTCAATGGTATAAGACTCATTGAGTTTGGACAAAAACTCCATAAGTTATGGTCCATTGAAATCTTCACAGCATGGAATATCAACTTGACTATTTCATTTGAGCATAACTTTTGAAGTTTATGTCCAAATTGAATGTGCTATACACCGCTGAAACGCCCTTGACAAGAGCTTTCCAAAAACATATGACAAGGCATACTTCGAAAAAAAAAGTCTGAAGAAGGTTCTCGAGTGCTATTCTAGGCGTCACGAGTTCTAGTTTGGCCCTGGGATGTGTGCGTGACACACTAAGGTGCGCGCTAGAAATCAAAAATGCTGGAGGGTGGGCATAGCCCTCGGCCACGAGGGTTGAGTTCATGGCCCTGGGATGTGTGGGTGACGCACTGAAGTGCGCGCTAGAAATCAAAAATGCTGGGGGGTGGGCATAGCCCTCGGCCACGAGGGCTGAGTTCATGGCCCTGGGATGTCTGCGTGACGCACTAAGGTGCGCGTTAGAAATTGGAAATGCTAGGGGGTGGGGATAGCCCTCGGCCACGAGGGCTGAGTTCATGGCCCTGCGATGTGTGCGTGAGGCTCAGAGGTGCGCGCTAGAAATAAAAAATGCTGGGGGGTGGGGATAGCCCTCGGCGACGAGGGCTGAGTTCAGGCCCTGGACATGTGTGCGTGACGCACTAAGGTGCGCGCTCGAAATTGGAAATGCTGGGGGGTGGGGATAGCCCTCGGCGACGAGGGCTGAGTTCAGGCCCTAGACATGTGTGCGTGACGCACTAAGGTGCGCGCTCGAAATTGGAAATGCTGGGGGTGGGGATAGCCCTCGGCCACGAGGGCTGAGTCCAGGCCCTGGACATGTGTGCGTGACGCGCTGAGGTGCCCGCTAGAAATTGGAAATGCTGGGGGTGGAGATAGCCCTCGGCCACGAGGGCTGAGTCCAAGCCCTGGACATGTGTGCGTGACGCACTGAGGTGCGCGTTAGAAATTCGAAATGCTGGGGGTGGGGATAGCCCTCGGCCACGAGGGCTGAGTTCATGGCCCTGGGTTGTGTGCGTGAGGCTCTGAGGTGCGCGTTAGAAATTGGAAATGCTGGAGGGTGGGGATAGTCTTCGGCGACGAGGGCTGAGTCTAGGCCCTGGACATGTGTGCGAAACGCACTGAGCTGCGCGCTAGAAATTGGAAATGCTGGGGGTGGAGATAGCCCTCAGCCACGAGGGCTGAGTCCAGGCCCTGGACATGTGTGCGTGACGCATTGAGGTGCGGGCTAGAAATTAGAAATGCTGGGGGTGGGGATAGCCCTCGGTGACGAGGACTGAGTCCAGGCCCTGGACATGTGTGCGTGACGCGCTGAGGTGCCCGCTAGAAATTGGAAATGCTGGGGGTGGAGATAGCCCTCGGCCACGAGGGCTGAGTCCAAGCCCTGGACATGTGTGCGTGACGCACTGAGGTGCGCGTTAGAAATTCGAAATGCTGGGGGTGGGGATAGCCCTCGGCCACGAGGGCTGAGTTCATGGCCCTGGGTTGTGTGCGTGAGGCTCTGAGGTGCGCGTTAGAAATTGGAAATGCTGGAGGGTGGGGATAGTCTTCGGCGACGAGGGCTGAGTCTAGGCCCTGGACATGTGTGCGAAACGCACTGAGCTGCGCGCTAGAAATTGGAAATGCTGGGGGTGGAGATAGCCCTCAGCCACGAGGGCTGAGTCCAGGCCCTGGACATGTGTGCGTGACGCATTGAGGTGCGGGCTAGAAATCAAAAATGCTGGGAGTGGGGATAGCTCTCGGCCACGAGGGCTAAGTTCATGGCCCTGGGATGTGTGCGTTAGGCTCTGAGGTGCGCGTTAGAAATTGGAAATGGTGGAGTGTGGGGATAGCCCTCGGCCACGAGGGCTGAGTTAATGGCCCTGGGATGTGTGCGTGACGCACTGAGGTGCGCGTTAGAAATTGGAAATGCTGGAGGGTGGGGATAGCCCTCGGCCATGAGGGCTGAGTTCATGGCCCTGGGATGTGTGCGTGAGGCACTGAGGTGCGGGTCAGAAATTGGAAATGCTGGGGGTGGGGATAGCCCTCGGCCACGAGGGCTGAGTTCATGGCCCTGGGATGTGTGCGTGACGCTCTGAGGTGCGCGCTAGAAATAAAAAATGCTGGGGGCGAGTAAGGCTGTCATGGTCGTGACAAGGGAATTTGTGGCATCGTGAGCGCTTAGGAGGACATAGTTGGTTTAGGGTTTAGGGTATCTATTAAGGTTTAGGTCGTGCATACAATGGCTCGGGTTGTGTCCACTGCAGCCTAACTTTCGCGCGCCATGCCTAGTTCCGAGGACAGTGATATTTTTGGCTTTTGTAATGACTGCCATGTCGAGGTCTGGTGCGTGGGCGATGATCAGGGACGTCCTGTCCCTCGTTAGGGCCTGGATTCGCAATTACTAATGCCATGTGGGCTCGCACGAGATCAGACCGTGTCGGGTGTGAGGGTTTAGGCGTGGTAATTGCGTCACACAGTGAGCCGTGAAGGTCGTCGCGAGGTGATGAAGTGTCAAGGCAGGGCTCTCTGAGCTATGGGAACTAGTGCCATTAACAGCCACCTGGCTAGTATATCCATTTCATCCAATTTATATCTCTTTCTTTCACATGGAATTAAATCTTACTTCCGGTCAGGTTGTTCGTGAAGTAGTGATGTTTTCTACAAGTGGTAGTTGTTTGGCACGTGCTTCCTAGACCGTGACACCACGAGGGCTCACGGCGATTTTAATATTCTCACTGAGTTGTTTGTTCTCATTATATCTTCAACAGGTTCCTCGGTCGCAATACGATTCAGACAACGCCGATGAAGGCGTTGACACTCCTCAACCTGCGATTGAGGGTGATGATGAAGATGGAGACTCCCCTAGCATCTACACTCTGGACAGTTTGAATGAGGATGATATTCGAAGTTCACAAAAGATTAATTCAGTTGCAGCACTAGCAGCCCTACGTCTTCAGCCGGTTAATATTTCTCGCCACAACATTCCTTTATGCAGGCTTGTTGTTATGCCTATGGTAATGCCCACTCTGCACAGTGATCTTGTCAAGCTTGAGCAGGATTTCGTCCATGGCTATTGTGAAGGTGCTTGTGTTTTTTATGTGTCCCTAACAAACGAGCAAGGTGAATGGGAGCACGTGCCATGCAAAGACCGCAGTGATTGGGGACCAATTTGGCACTCTGAGAGCGAGAAATTTGATCGGTATCTCGATTCCCAGGATTCATTACGTTTTTTGAAAGGTAAAATGTTCTTCATATGCGATGGAAATCACCGTCGTATAGCTTGGATGAACCATATTACTAGACTCTACAATGACGTTCTATCTTGGCATTACTCCGTGGACACAATCATCTTGGAGACCAAGGGTCAACTTGGTGTTCTCATGAACGTCATGAATGACATAAACAAGTGAGTAAACGTTTTCCTGGAAAAATCCTTTCTTTCAAATTTCAAAGTTCACTAGATTTTGAATATATACGTCTTCTAATTATGATTGATGTGGTCTATGTCCTTCAGGCAAACAGAGTTTTCCCATGTGAAAACAAATCTAGTTCATCAGCTCTATCAGGTTCGGAGGTATGGACTATGCCGTTGAGATATTTCTCAGAGCTATTGAGCCCCGAGGAATTGGAAAGATGTCGTAATTCAGTGAAAAGAGGATGGACAAATTTACAACAGGACGTTTTTACTTCTCTCATGTTTAGGGTAATATTTCTGCTTTCACTCTTCTACTGCATTTTTTGTTTACGTGAATGTGTGCATTTTGGTATTAAAATTTGTACTCCTAATATCCTTTAATTTGGGACCTTGTTTCAGCAAGACATTGCTGCTGTTGGTGACTTAGCTGTGCTTGTTTATCGTGAGGAGACCAAACCAGAAGCTGTGACTCGGGAAGGCATTGCGGCAGCAATGAAGATGGGCATCAAGGAAAGGACTTCAAAATTGATTGTTAAGTTAGGGAAGATGACAGCTGTAGCGAATCTAGCACATGGTCCAGAGTTTCTGCAAGAGGTATTAATCAATTTATTTCTTTCATTTTTACTTCAAGTTCATTGCATTTCTGTTGCTCACGGTTTGAATATCACTTCTTTTTTTCAGATTGAGAGGCATTGGACTATGAATGCCTCGCAGTTGGAGCTCACTTTGGACAAGCTTCAGATCATTGCTACAACGGTTGGTCCTCCTCACCACAAGCTCCGATGGCTGAAGTGGTGGAACTCCTCTGTGCACACAGGAGAGGCAGTTCGTTTTCCTTTGAGGCCAGTTAACGCTGTGGACCTCAATTCCTTTATTCTGAAGGCCGCCTGGTGGGGAGGGGTGAGTTTCTCTATCAATATTGATTTAGTTTGTTTACATTCTTTCTCTACTCTCATACTTTGTAATTTCATTGTTTTAATTTCATAACTATATATTCCGTAGATTGAAGACTGCGCCGTGGAGTTGTTTGAAACCATTGTCCACAAAGACAATGTTCCTTTGAACATGGATGTCCCAGAAGAGCCCAAGACACTTTCCCAATTCATAGAGTATTGGCGAGTGAAGATTTGGGACAAAGCATTTGTTCACGTTTTCAAGGGGGCTGAAGCCTTCAAGAAATCACTTGCCTTCAAGGATTTCAAGGGTTCTGACCTTGTGGTCAAACGTGTGGTCTACAGGTATTTATTCTTTTTATCTAACTTGGTTTTGAGGTAGACGTTTCTTTTGTAAAGTTACACATAATATTGGATCAAATGATAATATTAATTGCTTATTATTGTATCGCTACAGGTATTTCAAGCATGAGTTACTGAAGAAGAAGGCAATTGCCAAGACAGATCTTCCCGTGTTCCTTGAAAGTTGGATGGATCGTTCTTCTGAGTATTGCATGTTCTCTCCGCAACAGTTGAAGACGTGGACAAGCACACATCTCAAGGGGGTTGGGTGGTATTTGGACTGTCTGTTGGGTTATGTACATGCTGAGGAAAAGGATCTCAAATCATCAGCTGAGACTGCCGATACACCTGCCCTGTTGGTTGGTCAGTTGGACAAGCTTGATGAGGAGGCGCGGCTTAAACTCATTGCCAAAGTTGAAGCTGAAGACAAGAAGAAGGCGTTGAAGATTACTCAACATGAAGAGAAGGCGGCCGCCTGGGAGCAAGCCAAGATTGAGAAACAAGCGGAGAAGATTGCCAAGAAGGAAGAGAAGAAGAAGAATCCAAAGGTACAAGAAGTCCCGAAGCCTTCTTCTTCTAGTGTTGTTGATGCAGAATCTCAGCACCAGAGCCAGGAGCAGCGGGGTACTAAGAGGGATTCTGGGTATTTGGAGCTATCGCAAGACAAGGCCTTTTGTGGCCAAATTCGTGATGTGGTGGACTTAGGAGAGGACCAGGACATCGATGAGTTGGTACTCAATACATCACTTGCAGCTGCTCTTCCACAGAATGAAGATGACCCTGTTCCAAAGATGTTTGAGGAGATTCAGAGGTTTTTGGATGAGGTATACTGTTTGACATACTTCTTGGACTCTTTGTACTTCAATTTATTTTGTTGAAGTTTGTCTTGCAGTTTTAATTTACTAACATGTGTAGGTTTTTTTTTTTTGGTAGCACAAAGCGGACCGCCCACGAGTATTCAAAGGGCAGTCGTGCAAGGAGCCATGTGTAGATTTAATTCTTGTAGACATGCCAGAGAACCTACTATTGAGGTAATTGATGCAACGTAGTATTGCTAGAAGCCAAAGACGTCCGGGTGCTAAATAATGGTGTGTGGGAGGAGGGGTTAGGCATGGGCTGATCTCTAGAGTGTCCTTGTGATGAGTTATCCCATATGGTTTGTCCATGGTGACCTCCTAGTGTACACTACTTAAGGTGGAAGGCCTTTGAGTAAAGATCATCTCTTTCTACGCATTCCTTGTGTTTGTGTGTGTGCCTTGTGCAATCTTCTCTACCTTCAATAGGTTATGGGCCCACTCATGTGTGTTTCATGAGTATTAGATTGCATTTGTGCAAGTATTTTGAGGTCGGTGCGCAACGGGCGGTTTTGGAGCATTGTTGGAGGTTTTGGAGCTTGTTGAAGCGTTGGTGTTTCTTGGAGGTGTGCATGGGCTGAAGTTACATGTTGGAGCACTCTCTTTGGTCAATTTCTTCCCTTGATCTCCTTCTTTTCTTTCTTCTATCTCTTCGTTGCGAGTGGAACTTCGTTTGGTTCAATTGTGAGCATTTGAGTAAATGCAAGTGATTTGTGAGGTGTGAAGACTCTCGTGGAGGGTCTACCATCTGATCCTAGTGATTAGGCACTTGCTTTGAGGTGTTGCATGTGTTTCATGCTCTTGGGGTGCTCAAATTTTCATTTGGAGCTAGTTTGTGCACAAAGGTGCGGTTTTGAGCAATTTCAATGCGATTGGGGTTTTGAGGGACTTGTGTGAGTTCATGTGCATTGAGTGAGTGCTCTTGAAGGACACAAAGGTGTCATTGACGTGCATTGAGTGTTTGGGGACACTAAGGCGTCGTATTGAAGCATTTGGAGTTGTTTTGAGCTCCATTGAGTGATTTGAGGGGTTTTGGTGAGCCTCTTTGCATTTTTGGGTGAGGGTTCTCACATTTGAGTGTTGGGAGGCGTGTGTGGAGCACAAAAGTGCTGATCTAGTGTTTGGGGTTGTTTTAAACCCATTGGGTGCACAAAGGTGCAATATCAAAGCAAAAAATCACAAAAACAAAGTTGTGTGTTTGAGTTTGAGGTTTCATTTGTGTGGGGAGGCATACGTAAGTGAGGATCATGGCATCTTTTGAGGGTGAGGGTCCCAAGGTCGTGGACAAGTTCGATGGGGTGAATTTCCACTTGTGGAAATTCAAAATGGAGATGGTGATGGCCGAGAAGGAGTTGTGGGAGATTGTCGAGGGTAGTGAGGAACCTCCTTTCTCTTCTACGGATCCTAGGATCATGCAAGCGTACACGAGGAGGGAGAAGAAGGCATTTGCCATTTTGGCACTCAACCTCGCGGATTCGCAACTTGCGCACATTCGTTCGTGCAAGACACCCGCGGAAGCATGGTCCAAGCTTTGCAACATTCACGAAGCGAAAACATTGGCCAACATTTTGTTTTTGAGGCGCAAGTTCTTCACCATCAAGATGGGCGAAGAAGATGACATGTTGGCGCACATCAACAAGGTCAAAGCTCTCGCGGATCAACTCAACGGTTGCGACGTGTCGGTTACGGATGGTGACATCGTGATGACACTTTTGGAGAGCCTTCCATCATCATACGAGTACCTCATCGTGGCGATGGAGTCAAGACCCATTACGGAGCTCACATTGGACTATGTGACCTCACGGTTGTTGCACGAGCTTTCGCGGCGAAAGGAGAACGAGTCTCGAGAAGATGGAGCGGCACTCGTGGCGAAGCAATTCAAGAATGGAGGCGGTGGGAGCTCAAGCGACAAGGTGTGCTTCTATTGTGGTAAGAAGGGCCACATTGCCAAATTTTGCTTCAAACGCAAGAGGGATGAGAAAGGGGAGAGTGCAAACAACACTAAAACTCGTGACGATGATGAGTACGCATTTACGGCTAGATATGAGGCAAGCATGAGCGATGGCATCGAGGGTGATGCAAGCATGAGTGATGGTATCGAGGGTGATGCAAGCATGAGTGATTGGATTGAGGTTGGTGATGAGTATGCAAACATGGCAAGCAATGTATCGTGCAATGGTAGTACGAGTGATTGGATTGTTGATTCGGGGGCTACAAGCCACATGTCACCACATAAAACTTGTTTTCATTCGTATGCTCTCATTAATCCAAGGAGAGTGATTTTGGGAGATGATACGGTGCTTGAGGCCGTTGGCAAGGGCCAAATTGTTGTAGACACCGAGGTGAGGGGTCGTGTGAAGACAATCACTATCCAAGATGTCCTCCACGTTCCCAAATTAACGGCAAATTTACTATCGGTGAGGCAATTAGTGGCAAAACACTTGAGGGTTGAGTTTAGTGATAAGGGGTGTTATGTGTTGTCACCGAGTCGAGATGAGGTGGCCATCATTGAAGAACACGAGGGCTTGTACCACATCAAGTTCTCCAAGGTGCATTCGAAGGAATCGGCGGCGTTGGCGCATTCAAACTTGAAGGACGACAAGTTGGCGTTGTGGCATCGTCAACTTGGCCATTTGAACATCAAGAGTGTGAAGACACTACGCGGCATGGTAAGCGGTATGGACCTTCATGAATTGAAAGTGGATGCTTCTACATTCACGTGTGAAGGTTGCATTGAAGGCAAGCAACAACGGTTGCCATTTGCGGGTGAAGGGGCGACACGGGCCACAAAAGTTTTGGAGATCGTGCATTCGGATGTGTGTGGCCCCATGAAGACCACATCGATGGGAGGTTGCAAGTACTTTGTGACCTTCATCGATGATTTTTCAAGGAAGATATGGCTCTACCCTATCAAAGCCAAGAGTGAGTGCTTTGAGAAGTTCAAGGAGTTCAAGACATTGGTGGAGAACCAATCCGAGTTGAAGATCAAGGTGTTTCGGTCGGACAATGGCGGCGAGTACATGTCCAAGAAATTTGACGAGCTTTTGAAGAATGAAGGCATCGCACGCCAAACTTCGGCCCCGTACACGCCTTAACAAAATGGAGTTGCGGAGCGCGCAAATCGCACCATTGTAGAGATGGCGAGGAGCATGTTGCACGCTCAAAACTTGAAGTTGGACCTTTGGGCGGAAGCGGTGGTGAATGCGGTATACACACGCAATCGGTGTCCAACAAGCGCGGTTGAAGGCATGACGCCGGAGCAAGCGTGGAGTGGGAGGCAACCATGTGTTGCACACATGCGCATCTTCGGATGCATTGCATATGCGAAGGTTCCTGACGAACGGAGGACGAAACTCGAGGCTAAGGCCTTGAAATGTGTGTTTCTTGGGTATTGTGAAGGTACCAAGGCGTATAGACTCATGTCGGTGGACACGAGGAAGATCATTCGGTCACGTGATGTGACATTTTGTGAGGAGTCTACGATGGAGGCTCCTTTGAAGGTTGGTCCAAGTGGGAGTAGTGGAGACGTTTTGGTGGACACACCCTCCAAGTCTCCTAGTGTTGTTGATGTAGGTGATGATGACGGTGATGACGAAGCTGGCGACACGGAGGTTGTTGAAGCGCCATCGAGCTCAAAGGCCAAGAATGGCGCAAAGGGCACGCAAGAGGAGCAAGTTTCTTCAAGCGAGCGGCGGTACCCCGAGAGATCGCGCAAGCCACCTGGAGAATGGTGGAAGAACCACATCTTCCCTCAAGTGGAGGACGAGCATGCGAATGTGGCATTATCGGATGGTCCATTGACCATTCGAGAAGCCATGCAAGGTGAGGATGCGGTCAAGTGGGAGCGCGCCATGCAAGAGGAGTACAACTCTCTAATTGCTAACGGTACGTGGCAATTAACTCCCATTCCAAAGGATCGCAACCCCATTGGTTGCAAATGGGTGTTTCGGACAAAGAGGGATGTTTCGGGTATTGTTGTGCGTCACAAGGCAAGATTAGTAGCCAAGGGGTTCGCGCAAGTGCATGGGGTGGACTTTCACGAGACATTTGCTCCCGTGGCCAAGTTCACCACCATTCGATGCATTCTTGCCATTGGAGCGGCCTTGGACTTGGAGATGCATCAACTGGATGTGAAGACCGCATTTTTGAATGGCGATTTGGAGGAGGATATCTACATGGTGCAACCTGAGGGGTTTGTGCAACAAGGTAATGAGCACCTTGTTTGTAAGTTGCAAAAATCATTGTATGGGTTGAAACAATCTCCAAGAGCGTGGTACCAAAAGATTGACACGTTCTTGGTTGCACACGGGTTTACTAGGAGCATTGCGGATCATAGTCTCTACTTCATGCAAGAGGGGCAACATGTGGTGATTGTGATCATATATGTTGATGATTTGATCATTCTTGCAAGCCTCATGAGTTTAATGAATGCATTAAAAGGCATGCTTGAGAGAGAGTACGGGATGAGTGATCTTGGAGAATTGCACTTTTGTCTTGGTGTTGAGTTTGTGCGAGACAGGGCTACACGCACTATCACCATGAGTCAAGGCAAGTATGTGATGGACGTGCTCAAGAGATTCGGGATGGAGGATTGTAAGCCCGTGGCAACACCATTGGATGCAAACTCCAAGCTCGTCAAGCTTTCGGAGGAGGAGTATGCGATGGAGGCTAAATCGATGGCGGAGGTGCCATACAAGCAAGCGGTGGGGTCGTTGATGTATGCGATGATTGCGACACGGCCCGACCTTGCGTATCCAATTAGCGTGGTGAGTCAACACATGGCGAGACCGGGCTCGATGCATTGGATGACGGTCAAGAGGATCATGCGTTATTTGAGGGGCACAAGCGATGTGAAGTTGTGTCTTGGAGGCAAAGACATTGTGTTGAGCGGCTATTGTGACGCGGACTACGCGGGAGACACGAGCGATCGAAGATCGACAACGGGCTACATGTTCAAGGTCGGATCGGGAGCGGTGTCGTGGAATAGCAAGCGGCAACAAACCACGGCGACATCAACGGTGGAGGCCGAGTACATGGCTACGAGCCATGCCACGAAGGAGGCCATTTGGTTGAGGCAACTAATGGTGGATGTGGGTTGCACACAAGGTGAGGCTACAACGATTATGTGTGACAATCAAGGGTGCATTTCACTTGCAAAGAACCCTACACATCATTCACGCACGAAGCACATTGATGTGCAATACCACTTCATTCGGGAGAAGTTGGAATTGGGAGTTATACATTTGGAGTATTGCCCAACGGAGCACATGGTGGCGGATGTGCTCACAAAGGGTCTTTGTAGAGACCGACACCAACGATTAGTAATAGCATTTGGACTTAGAGGCTTTGGCTCTACGCAAAGTGGGAGTATTGAGGTAATTGATGCAACGTAGTATTGCTAGAAGCCAAAGACGTCCGGGTGCTAAATAATGGTGTGTGGGAGGAGGGGTTAGGCATGGGCTGATCTCTAGAGTGTCCTTGTGATGAGTTATCCCATATGGTTTGTCCATGGTGACCTCCTAGTGTACACTACTTAAGGTGGAAGGCCTTTGAGTAAAGATCATCTCTTTCTACGCATTCCTTGTGTTTGTGTGTGTGCCTTGTGCAATCTTCTCTACCTTCAATACCTACCCGTTCCCACCATCTCAGATCCGCCGGGACAGATTCCACCATGGAATTCAGCTGAGGACGATTGGCTTGATCCAATATTTGATTTTGCAGACAATTACTTGGTTGATGATGGCGCTATCATCATTGTGCATCCATATAGGCAATCAACCAAGGCTAACATACTTGGTTACGGTAATGCAACGGGTTTTACTTTGTACAAGGATTGGACTTGCATGAATCGGCTCCATTTGGCATCACCAGTCAACCATCTGAAG
Organism: Pohlia nutans; assembly: GCA_022496805.1. Classification (NCBI taxonomy): domain Eukaryota; kingdom Viridiplantae; phylum Streptophyta; class Bryopsida; order Bryales; family Mniaceae; genus Pohlia; species Pohlia nutans. The sequence goes on from CM040102.1 coordinate 8,217,122, forward strand.
ACGGTAAACGCTCGTGCACTACCTAGTATTTCAAAATTCATTATTGTTTTCCTATTACTATTAGCTAACTCTTTTGGTTCTATATGAACAGACTCAACGTTTTGGTATTTATCTTCTGGTTCGTGTGTTGCCCGAGGGTACTCCCGTACGGTTTGCATTTCGATCTATTCCGGCGCTTGAGGCTATGGGATTAGATGTGGGATGTGATGACATGTTACAGAATTTCACGACCAAGAGTTCATAGAAAATGAATGGAGTTAAACCTTGGCGAGGTCCTCGTGAAAAGGATAGTCAGTTCGTACAGATGTTGATTGAGGCTTCTTCTCGTCCCAGGGATGTTGTCTTGGATTGCACCGCTATGATAGGTTTATATTTCTAACATTCTTTCTCAGTATTACTTGGGTTTTATCTTTCTATTTGTTTGAATCTCTCTTTCACTTACTCGTGCTAATTGTTATATGTTTTTTTGATCACTGCCTTGTTTTAGGTGCGTTGTTGTTGGCATGCCGCCGTGTGCAACGCCACATTGTGGCACTGGAAGACGACCAAGAGCTATATAATGGACTGCTTTTGTCTATGCGACGTGTCCGCAAACCGAAACCCGCGCCAGTTGTTGCATCATCATCTACATCTGAGGATCCAGACGCAGTCCCATCAGCGGTCGTTCGAGTGTTGAAGAAATCTCGATTCAGTAAGTAAGTTTGAATTCAATCATTCCAATTGATACAGTCGTGTTTCATGATTTCCTGATCACGGCTGGTCTCATGTTCATTTATGTTTGTGCAGAAAAATGAAGACCACGTATTCTACCATGCAGAGGCCATTTTTTGCAAGGCCAGAGTTTCTTGAGAGCCCACCCAAACCTTTTCAGTTGCCATGCTACATTGAGCCTGTTGCACAGGCTCTTGCAGGACATGGTATTAGGGATCACATTCCAAAGCCAAAGGTGTTGAATTCTGATGCACTTGTATACTTTGATGTTGTGGTTGAGGAGTCTGATTGTGATGGTATTAGTTCACCGAGCCGCTCTACATCTAGCTCTTGCTCAGGGTCTACTGCTACCGGTAATTCTAGTGATGATTGAGAGGAACTTTGATGTTCTCTCCACATATTTGTACTACTTTCTATTTTATATTTGTAGTGAGACTAAAAGGGCCACTACTTTGGATTTTTACATATGTGTTGTACTTTAGATTGCTAACGATTCTATTCTCCTACCTCATTGATTTGTTCACTCCTTTGTTCATGTTGCAATTTTGAATGTTCAATCTCTACACCCTAAACACCAAAACCCTCAAAATTTAATTATTAATTTGCAAGGATGTAGTGTATGAATTACACCGATTTCACATTTAAGCTCTAAACCACTCGAACTAATTTAAATCCGTCTTTTACCCTAAACTTTCCTAAACCCTAAACATTACTACCTAACCTAATTAATTTGTATACTCTCTTGTTCATGTATAATTTTTCAACGTTCGAACGATACACCCTAATATCTAAACTCAAAATTTACCCTAAACTATTTGCATACATGTATGTACATGGAAAATTTCCAGATCAATTATACTCCAAATTCAATACATACTGAATCCACGGTTATAGGTCCCTTACAGAAAAAAACGGAAAAAATTTGAAAATTTTCTAGGCTCTCAGGCTCTCAGGACCTCAAGCTCTCCTCTCTAGGCTCACATCCTAGCATTCCCGCGAAAGCTTGGAGACGCACTGCCGACTTGTCTCTGCTACCCTCCGGATGGTATCCTCCTGCTCCCGGATCTGCAACTCCTTCCTTCGTATGTGTGCCTCCATCTTCTTAATGTAGGCTACCTTTCGTTGCAGCTCCTCCTCAAAACCCCTCAAGAGAGCCGCGGATTCGTTCTCTGCCTCCCGGATACCCTGCAGTTGTCCGGTTAGCTCATTCTCCCTCTCCCTGCTCTGGATGAGTTTCCTCTGGAGCTTCCGAACCCGCGCCGGATACTCCAGAGCGTCGTTTGTCCAGAGAAGAGTCCTTGTCTCCCGGAGAGCAGCGAACATGGGGGTGTACTGCTCCGTCACCATGTCCATTGCCACCCGGGTCTGCAGTAACATGTCCTCCACCCGGAGCGGTTCTCCTTGTTCCGCTGGCACATGTCTGGATGGGCCTGCTTCCTGGACTGGTTCTACTCCCGCTGGCCTTCCCTGCTCCCGGTTCCCCTCGTCTCCGGTTTCCTCCTCGTCCTCTCCTGCTTCCCTGGGACGCTGGTTGAGTTGGGTCACCTTCCTCCGGGCCGGTCCCTTCTTTTTCCGAGGTATGGTATCCTCGGAGAGGTCACCCTTTGTATCTTTTGAGTATCACGTGTGAACAAAGGGTATTTAGAAGTACCCTAAAAATTAAAAATAATTCTTACTATAGTTAGTAATATTTTGGGAATATTCTCATTTTAATTCTTGTAATGAATTGTGAGCATCCTATATTAATGTAAATCATTTATAAAAATTATCTTCAAAGATTTATTTGGACCCAATCTTTGTTCGCACGTTGTTACGTAATATTTGGAAGTGACCTCCCCGGGATGGTATCCGGTCCTTCCGGCTCTTCCTCCCCTTCAACTGTGAGGACTAACTTCCTCTTCCGACCCTGGGATCGTGGATGAGACGGACCTCCCTCCCGGTCTGTCCGGTTCTCTTCTTCCATACGTTCCTGTGGAGCCGCCGGGGTAGAATCCTCCTCCATTGGTCCGGCTCCCTCTACCGGGTGCTCCTGGGGCTGGGGTGGAGAAGGCCTTGTCTCCTCCTCTGGCCTGGACTCCTCGACCGGATCCAACTGAGGTCGCGTTTGGGAAGGACCGCCTACCTCCGGTTGAGGGGCTGCCTCTGGACCTCTCACCGGCTTCTTCCGGGTCAGCTTTGGCTGTGGAGAATCCTCCTCCTCCTCCGGATCCTCCCTCCGCTTTGTTCTCTGCTCCAGCTGAGGTCTCGCCCCACCGGGTCGTTCTAGCCCCGGGTCCCTTCTCCTTTCCTGCCGCTCCTCTTGCTGCGACCTGGCGCCACCCGGTTGGCCTACCTCCGGGCGGTCTTCTCTCCTCTTGGTCCTGTTCTCCGGATTGGGGCTGGAATCGCCCGGTGGCCTTCTTACCGGGTGGTCTTCCTTCTCCTTCCGGCGCTCCTCTCCCCGGACGCTGCTCCTACTCGGTTGGGGTGCAGGTGGAGCCATCCTTCTCTCCTCCGGTCGGGACGACGAACCGGGTCTGCTGGTCCCCGCTCCTCCTCCCGGAAACGCCGTCTTCTTCTTGGCCGGGCTTCCCACCCCCGGAATAGGCACTTCCTCCAACCTCTTCTTCTCCCCTGCCGTGAGGCACCCATGTTTCTCGTACAGGTGGTAGAGAAATGGGGCCAACGGACATCCCTTCTTGTTGTCAAGGTTAACCGCCCACTTCTGCGTGTTCCGGGGAATCAGGATCGCCCAATTGATCCGTTTCTCCCGGAGAAGAGCGGAGTAGATACCCCGGGCCAGCGTCACAGTGAAGGTGGTGGGCTTCTCCAGACTGAGGATGGGCACGATGTACTGGAGTAGTCGTTGCTCCCCGGGCAATATGCAATCTGCCACCTTGCACCCGTCCTTGTCCGACATATAACTGAACTGTGCCTTCACCCAATCCGTGTCGCCCTTGCCTCCCGGTTCCATGTCTTCGTTGGTGTCCGGAAAGTCGTATAAGGCCCGCCACATCTCCCGGGTCCAACTTCCATACTTCGCCCGGATGGTTGTCCAGAAGGCGTCCACCATTGGTCCGCCTTCGATTTCCTCCAGCATCCGGGAGTCCTGCACATCCCACACTCTCCCAAACAATCCCAAACACCCCATCTTCTCGAGGTCCTGCATTAGGTCGTCGAAGTCTTGCTCGTGTTGCGGAATGTCCGGGCAAATGCGTTTCTCCGGAATCTTGGCCCCGGCTTCCTTGCGTGCCATGGCTGCGGACCCCGGGCGGAATTCTTCACTCCTCCGGATGTGGCGCAGCTCCTTCTCCGGATGCGCCCTCTCTTTCCTCGGTAAACCTCGCGCCTCCCGCTCCGGGCGCTTCTCTTTCCGCTTCCGTGGTGTCCTCCTAACCTCCCGGAGACCCCGGGACCCTCTTCCTGGCTGCGCACTCCCTTTCTTCCGCAAACTCCGCCGGAAATAGCGGTGCGCACTGTCCGGATGCTTGCCTATTCCAAATTCTAACCTCGCGTCGCTGTTTCTCACCAGGTGTTCAGTTTCTCTCACTCCCGGGCGCTCAGAATCTGCACAAGACGGTCGCTCACTGCTCTCTACCTCCAGTCCCACACTATCAACTCTACTGCTATCCGGAAGCACAAAATTCTGCTGGCGCGGACGACTGGAACTGTAGAGAGTGAATGAACAGTGGGTCGCCCAATTTAAGGCGGCCCACTTCAATGCTCGGATCGTGGCCGGGTCCATCGGAGACCCGTCCTCTCCTATCCGGTCTCTCATCCGGTTTCCAACCGGAATCCGCTGTCGATCTAGTCCTGCAGTGATTCCTCTAGGCTGCGCATGGATACCACTCTCTCTTCAAATAAATAACTGGGCCGTTATGGCCATTACTTCTCCTATTTATGGCGGAAAGACTACTCCTAGTTGCCCTAGAAACCCTAAGTAGCCGCTTTTGGGAAAACGAGGTTTGACAATGTTTGTAAACAATTCATACCACTCCTTAAATTCTAGTTCATCACTAGTGACTTTGATTGAAAGGAGGTTGTTCAAAGCAAGAGAATCATAAGCCTTGCATACCTTTCCTCTTTTGAATTTGTCATCATCTAGTTTGAGGAAGAATGGGCGTAGCCCTTGGAGAAGCCCCACTCCATCAATTTCGGGGGTTTTCAAGTGCAACTTGATCACCCCATTCTATTTTGTGGATTTGTGGTAGCACATGAGTGCGATGGGTTCTTCAATGACATTCCCAAGCTCTATGTTCATTCCTTTGAGTCTCTCTTCTACCAAAGACATGATGGTGTCTTTTTCCCATTCCTTTTCCCCCATTTCAAAGAGGATGGCGATTTGGTAATCAAAGGAAAAACCATACTTATCAACCTCAACATGAGATGGAATCTGCGTGAGGTTGAAGTGTTGGTCATCCTTCCCATCCTCTCTAGAATTGGGCCATTCCTCTTGAATGACAAACGGGAAGGAGATTAGTGCAGTTTGATATTCCTTTGCTTCTTTCTCTCTCATCCCATTTTTAACTAGCGTTGCTACTGGTTCATTTGCATCCATGAGATACCCTTTCCCTCGATTAGTCCAATTCATAACTTGATACCCAAGCTTAAAGGGAGGGCGTTTCAAACCAGAGTTTGATTTGCCCTTAGCCTTCTTTTGGTTTGAGGTAGCTTGAGATGAAGAGGAAGCACGTTTTTGAGTAACAAACATTTCAACATCTGGGTCATTATCTAAAGCTTGGAGTTTCTCTTTGTATCTTTGAGAAGAGGTGGAGTTCATGGGCCGTTCAGACATTCTGAAAATAAGAAAATTTTGTGTCAAAATTCTAAAGTTTTTATGAAGTGTAGAATTTTTCCTCATTATCCTATGATCTATTCCTCCCCACAACTTAATTTGTGGGGCTGAGCGGAACATAATCAATGGGGAGGAAATGTAAATAATGTGTGCATATTTTTTATTGATATGAGTGTATATGAGTATTCAAAATGATGGGTACAAGCATGCATATTTGCTATGTTCTTACAATCATTGTTATGCAAAGACTTATCATAACCATTTGTTTGAAAAAGATGCATACTAGTGATGCTCATTTTCCTAGCATTTCTAGTGTGATAAATGGGCTGCGGCATATTTCTACCATTTATGCTAGTAATCATACAATGGGTAATATTCATGGCAATACAACGATAATACATACATATCTTGGTGATTATTTTCTGTCTAAGGAATTGCAAACACATTTGGGCATAACCCCCATTCAAGACTTTGTTTGTGGAGAACAAAGAGGTTTGCTTGCAAAATAAGCACCTCAAAAAATTTAGAGGTTTTTCTAAAGCTAATAATAAGAAGCTATGGGAATTATGAGCAAGATTAAATGAGCCTTTAGACATAGTGTATGTGTGAAAAGAACCTGAGGTGATGGTCTTGTTGATGTTGGCGAGCAGTTGAAGTGGAGTGATGAACTGCCGTTCACTTGAGTAGTCCCACCGAGCCTCCTTCGCTGCAGCAGCCTCCTTCCCACGCGACTGTTCTTCTGGTATGTTGCTTCTCCACAGCTCCGCTGCAGCAGATTTTGCGTTCAGCTCCTCCGATGCCTTCAGCTTCTTCTAGTCCTCCAAATTTCTCTCTAAACTAGTATGTTTCGAGTGGGAGGTTGGTATGTGGTATTTCTGAAGGACAGAGAGGTCGTAACCTAAAGGCAGGGATGCTATGAAATACTGGGATTGGCAAGGAGATTGGGACAAGGTTAAGCAGTATGGGCGCTGGAGAGGTAGGGAGCCAGAATAAAGAAGAAAGCTGAAGAGAGTATTAATCAGAGGGAGGATGAGATTAGCGAGAAAGCCTATGGGCGGAGAGTTTTAGCTCTCTGAGAGAGGAGTGACGAACTTGAAAAACAAAGGCAGATGGGAAGTGAGCGTGTCTCCTAGGGTTATATACTGAACAGTCAAATTGAAGACTTACGTGGGTTTGCTCAACAATTGAATTCTTCCCTTCCGCTGAGGCTGACTTCTTGTCGTTTCTGCACGATTGGGGGCGCGGCGTTTTCTGCGTTGATGGATCATTTGTCTTTAACGAGGTGGCAGCGTTAAGAGCTGTCAGGCTTTTATAAAAGCCTTTTACGATGCTCCATCTAAAATCTGTAGTCTTGAATTGGCGTATCTATAAATCAGATGCATGCACGGTAATTTTAGGGGACGGTGGGCATTTTCCAGTTCTTGGCGTGGTCAGGAGGTATATCTTTGGGCTCTTAATTTTGTTGCGTGAAGAAATCACGGATGTGCAACTAGTGTTGCCGGTCTGGCTGTTAGAGCTAGGGCGTGGGTGTCCTGTCTTAATCCGGGTTGAAGCTTGGAGGTCATGGTTGTAAAGCCGGATAGGTTGGGATTGTGTGCATCCTGTTGATGCTGGGCTTTGTCTTCTTCTGCAATTTTGGGGTTGCGGTAACTTTCGCGTGAGGGCATCCATGTTTGGGTGCCGGTCTTCGTGGTGTGAGGAACACTGTAACAGCGGCGTAGGTTGCTTGGTCTTGATACTTTCATCTACAAGCATTAATTTGCACAGAGCAAGGTAGCACTACTAGGAGAGCATACGAAATATGACTACGGCCATATGACTAGATATGACTATCGGGAGGATATGACTCACCAGTAACTACTTTGGTGACTAGAACAGTCCATAGTCATCACATGACTATGATTCTAGTCATATTTACATGGGACCTCGATGGGAACGTAGTTGGGGAACGTATTCTTCCGTGGGCAGCCATATGACTTTTTGCATGGGCAGCGATATGACTAGATTTAGTAGTTATGTGACTACAGTTTTGGGCAACCATTTGTAAATGGGTTTTTGAGTGTGGCCTTCATGGTTTTAATTCAAATTTATATCCTTTGTTTAATGATCTATATATTATTTCAATTTCACTTTCCTTCCTTTTGATTAGGGTTTTCTTTTGAATTTCTTTTGTTCCTTCGAGGTTTTAACATTTTATACATTGTATTTTTTAACTTTTTATTCAAAAACAAGTTGGCATTATTTGCTTTTGTTTTTCATATTTTTTCGTTCCATACTTTTTTTCGAAGTCATACATATTTATATCACTTTTGCAATTCATCTATCATGGATATTTATTCCAGATACCCTTCTTACTGTCTACAGTCTTATGAGTTCTCTTTGCACCTTGTTCAAATTCTTGTCATTTATCGATTTTGCATTGATGTATTGTTTTTCTCTTTTTGACTAGGATAGTTTTATTTTGACTACAGCGCTTCTTCCCCTCACGTATTCTTTCCACTTTTGTTTACTCTACCTCTCCCTCTTTTTTATCAGCTTTTTCTTTCAATTTGTGCCCGTTTCACTTCCATGCTGACTTTTTTCTCAATCATCGGTTTAGTGTTGCTTTGGTATTCATCGTGAATTATAATTTGAGGTAGTGCCTTGGACTCGGGGAGGACACTTCACTATACTTTGGTAGAACACGTGCGTTAAAGGGGTAATTAAATGAGGCTATCACATAATTGGAATATTCAAGGTATATTCTCAAATATTCTCGAATATTCTAGGTATATTTTGTAATTATTCCTTACTTGAATTTTAAACATCCTATATTACATCTAAATATTTCAAAATTTTATTGCTCATGAATAAAACACACCCTATATTTTAACGCACCATGTTTAATAAATTTCCTAAGTGTCTTCCCCGGGGCCTTGGAAAGTGCACTCTACATTATGTTTGAGAATCACGTGCGTTCATGACCCCTTCTAAAACCCCATCGCACATGAGAGGTTATATGTCTAAATACCTTTATATACAGATGTATTTTGTTCTAAATATATGTTTAGTGTAAGTATACGTGAATATTTTTAGTTCTTAATGTGTTTATTGTTTGTGTACGTTATACGGCAATGTTCAAATTAATACCCCTTTTGTGCACTCAGGTATACTCGTACATGTTTAGTACAGTGCACCCCACGAGGGTAGTGCGCATGTATGTTCTAGTGTCCATCAGTGATGTTGAAGATATTTATATGGCAGATCCCTTTGTATACCATGGTAATGTAGAATTAGCAATGTGGAATTGGCCATTTGCTGTAGTCAAAAAAATACTCTTACGCACTGTAGACGGTAATGTCGAGCGAATGACTCATATTAGTTGTGCATGTAGAATCACTGACTAAGTGTAGTCATCAAGATTACCGATACCACAACTACTACATATTATGTTTCGTACTTGGTTTGCTAATACAATGGGCTATGCCATGCATTTGACCTCATTTCCTACTGTAATGGCACATTATGTCCCACCTCTAGATCTTCCTCTGCAGCGACCAAAGCTTGGTTTACATCTTCTGTGGTTAGTCTCCTACAGCTTCTCAAATCGGGAGTGTCCAGTTCCCTTTCCACGGTAGTGTATTCATGCCGTAGGTCTACATGCTCCTCATCTCTACCTAACTGCACACTCTGCAGATCATCTCTTCCGCCATCACTTGACTCGACTTTTGCGTCACGCGGCTGTCGTCGTAACACAATCTTCCATCCAGCAATCACTAAAGTATTACAGCAGTTTCTTGTATTGTTACCCATATCGTTGTCGCAATCTAAGCGACCTGTCAATTAAGAGGGTAATATGTGAAAAGTTCCTCTCCCACTTCAATGTCACGTGTTGCTACAGTCATAATATACCCCCAAGTTTTTGAGTTCCATGGGGCAGGCAATGACACGTATTCCCAAATAGCATTCCCTATATGCTCTCTTCCAATAGAACTGTTAATAAACCCTGCAACATTTCCATTCAGCACATCTCCATTTTTGTACACATTTTTCTTCACACATATTGCATACTTCAAAAAACGCTTGTCTGCCTCACACTAACGGTGGAACTCAGCCTTTGAGAATCTCTTCCCAACAAATGGCAATAACTCATCACCAGATTTGGCTGCTTCCATGGCATATAGGCCCCATCCCATGTGCGGATGTGTTGACACCCTAACCTCCCACTTTCTTTCCCAAAATGTGAAAATTTTGAGCTTGGGGATGGTGCCTATGCGCCATTTCCCATAATCGATATCTGTCTGAACAGTATCCACAGATGCTTCATGGTTGGGATACAAACTACTCTCTGTGCTCCTTTGAAGCGGTAGAAGAGCTGAAATTACTGAATTTAATGCAGCAGCTGTTGCGGCCAGAACAATATATCTCTGTGTTTCCTACATGTATCATCGCAACAAAGTAAGGCAAGCGCATTGGCACCCACATATTTCATAACGAAGATATCAGACTAAATTGGTGGATAACATACCAGGATGGATGTCTTGAATTCAGGATCTCGCTTATACTTCCGTAGATTTTTGCGGATGGTTGTCCTTGATACTAGTTTTGCACCCATGCATTTCTTACATGGGCAATGGTAACTTTTTAGACCTTGTCTGTCTGCTTCTTTCTCTTCGATTTCCCACAGTTGCAAATGTAGAAGATCCACTCGGGATGTAGGATTAAGAGTCTCGAAGATCCTCTCGGGATAGTGCTTAGTTTATCTTATATTACTATGTACTAAGAATTATATTGCTTGGGTGCATACTCTCTGTAATCTTGAAGGATTTCATGCAATGTTCCTTTCTTGTTTTGGTGATGCCCTCATCTAAATTAGGTTTTGTACAATACGATCGATACAATGGACATGAACTCTTTGCGAGTTGTGGATGGAAAATTCACGAAGAGTGAGAAATACTGCACTCGTTCTTAATTTGCAGCCGAGGGTCTGAGCCAAGAGACCTTACAGCTTTTAGTAAAGATGTCACCGACAGAGGAAGAAGTGTCCAAGTTTGAAGTTAGAGTATAAGGGCGATTCAGCTTTGTTCGGTCAAGCAGATCTCTTCATTCTAGAAATACTTCAGATTCCTAATGTGTTTGAGCGCCTTGACGCGTTGCTTTATAGGGCATCGTTTGAGGAAGAGCTAAGTATACTCACTCTAGCACTATTTCAAAATCGTCAATGACGTGCGTACATCCAGTCATGGATATAGAACTCCTGACTACAAATAGTCAACGAAGCAAACTGGTGACTAAACCTAGTCATCGATGGATAACAGTGAACTATTAATAGCACTTCACTGGCTACTAACACGTGGCGGCGGCGGCGATAATTCCGCACCCTAAACGCAGTCGCCACCTAAACGCAGCCGCCACTCATTGATTACGAAACCCTAAGTGGTTTGAATTTCACTTTCACTCCACAGCTCCACTTCCCCACTCCCTCAGCCAACCTCTTCAATCATCATTGCATAGGATTGTTGTACTTAGATTGACCTTATCGTTGCTAGAATTTGAAAAATAGAGACCACTGCTCAAAATTCACTTGCATCTCGTCGTCGCACTTGGAAGCTCTGTCGCCATGGCAAAATCGAAGAAGCCCACGGTGCTGGAAAGCGAGTCGTCGAAGGAGGAAGAATCGAATGAAGAAGAGTCTCAGGAGGAAGAGTCGAAGGAGGAAGTGTCTGATGAGGAACAAGAAAGCAGCAGCAGCGAGGAATCCGAAGCGGAGGCAGAGGCGGCGAAGTCCTCACCGAAGTTAGATCTCAATAGCGCGTTGTCGTCTACGGTGGAGGAGCCTGATGCAGAGGAAGATAACAAGGAGGAAGCAGTGAGAGACAGCGGAGAAAGCGACGTGGAGGCGGAGGTCGCGGAGAAATCGATAGCTGCGAAGACAGTTGCCTTGTCGACAGCAGCTGCGAGGGCGGTTTTAGAGCTTAGGGTTTAGGGTCGAAATGCCTTGTGCTAGTCATGCTTATGGAATTTATGACTAAAGTTAGTCACGTTCTTTACATTGCTGACTAGAATTAGTGAAGAAGTCCCCTTTAACTCTACATGTTTTCATGACTGGTTGTGGTTGTTTATATTGGAATAAACATGAGTCTGAAGGAAGAGACGATGTGTAGATGGAAGAAGTCAGTGAAGGGAAGGAAGTCGAGGCGGACACTGCCTTGCTATCGCCGTCGAAGCATTGTCCAACTGGTGAGAAGAGGAAGAGGATTACTGAGGTACTGAAGCTTGAAATCAATGGGGGTGAGCAGAAGATACCCCGGACAGAGAAGGATACCGCCAACATTTACAAGAGGAGAGAGAAGGGGTCCCTTAATGAGCGGGAGCAGGTGAGGACAGAGAAGGGATCCCCCGTTACTCAGGAGAGAAAGACACGGGGAAAGGGTGGGAAACAAAAGAAATCAAGGAATCTTGTTGTTGCGGCAAAAGATAGTAAGGAAGATAAAGTGGGGGCTCTTCAGGAGAAGAGCACATCAAAGGTAAGGAAAGCCAAAGCACTACCTACTTGGTTCTTTCTTAAACTACATGCTTAGTTTTTGTGGCAGTCCTCATTCCATTATTTACGAGTGTTTGTGGAATTGCAGACAAGTGGACAAAAGGACAAAGCCTCATCGCCTTTGGAATTTAGCAAAGGCGATGTTGTCGAAATCATGGGTGTTGCAGACGGGGAAGAAGAACAGGTGGTTGGAATTTGGAAGGTGATTGACTTGGAAGGAGCCAGATTGCATGGGGTCACAATTTCAGAAGGGTGTGTCTCCGTGGAGGTGCAGAAGAGCAACAACGACCACTACCTTTTCTATTCTAGTGTAGAATTGGACGACCCTTCTATCTCGAAGATGAGACAAGTAGTAGATAGCTTTATATTGTGGCCCACCCAATTCTTAAGGCATCCATGAGCAATTGCGTTGGCTAAAATAGGGCACTGTTCAATGCGGTTAGAACAGTATGGATATTAGACATTGACGCTGATTGTAGTCATTGATTTCTATCAGCGGACTATATTTAGTCACTTAGTCTCCTTAACTTTTTGGATCTCATGACTATGATATGTGAACCAAAATGACTATATGTAGTCATTAGCTGTAGTCACGTGTTTGAAAGCAATGACTATGCATAGTCAGTTTCTGAGCAATTTTGTTCAAAAATAAAGCTTTTATTCAGTCATATGGTTGGGCGTAAATTTGAATGTATCTAAAGTTCTGACTACAACTAGTCATACAGATGTGAATGACTGACGAGCCTTCACGAATATTTAAACCGAAATGATGACTAAATCTAGTCATCACTACCAAATTTGGACCACAATGATAGTCATATAATGACGTCATAAAATTATGCATATTAGTCATTAGATTGACGTCAATGACTAAATCTAGTCAGATGTTTCTAACTATTCCTAGTCACATAAATGACTAAACATAGTCATATTTGTCGGGCTGCCCATAATCGAGGTCCCAAAAAAAAAATTGAGAACGCGCCACAGGGAAGGTATGACCGCAGATATGACTAGAGTATTTTTAGTAATTTTCGTTGTCCACTACAACTGGATTGCTGACTGAAAATGGTATTAGTCATCGGGTCACTTTATGCCCATTTTTAGTCATAAACCCCAGTCATATTTCGTATGTTTTCCTAGTAGTGTAGAATTTTTGCTCAACAGTTGGAATTTAGGTGCATTGAAAATAGCGGGACTTACACGGTTTCCGGCTGGGCAGGGCGAGTGCGTCGATGATGCATGCGCGTTCAAATTTTTCAGGGCAGAAGTGCAGACTTCTGTAGCTGTCGGGCGGGGGCCGCTGTTAGGATTTCGGTGTTGTTGTCGGGTCGCAGGCGGAGCAGGGGCGGTGTTGCTTGGGCGACGCCAGTGTTGTTGTAGCAACACTGTTATTGATGCCGTAGTTGTCAGGGTGACGAAGTTGCTGCCATCGATATCGTTGTTGCCGCTCCATGCTCGTTCTGGTACCGTTGTAGCCTGCAAATTCTTCCGTCGCTGCTTCTGCTCCCCTGAAGTCGACGTTGTTGCTGCTATGGACGAGCTGTTGTTGCCGGAGTCGACTCTGTTCTCAGTTGTTGTTGCCGGAGCCGACGCTGTTGCTGTTCCGGTGCTCTGAGGTCGACGTTGCTGTATCCGGATTTGCTGAACGCCGCGACTGAAGCCGCGGCTGCAGTTGCTACGTTGGAGCTGCAGGTTTTGCTTTGTGAGGTACTCGTCCATTTCCGCTTGCAATCTTGAGTAGCCATGGACGTCTGCAATTCTCCATTGTTCTTGGGCAATTGCATTTCTTCTCATTACCATACTGCTTAGCATTGTCTTGTGGTCGCTGCTCCTAGGATTGCACCTGTGGTTTTTACTGCTGGTCTGGCACTGTTGCTGCGGTTGTGTGATCACGAACGTCCACTCAGTTTGCTTGGTTTTAGTCTCTTGCTGCTGAATTCCGTCTTCGTTTGGCTTCATGCGGCCTGTCTCCTGTCGTGCCACTCTTGTTGAGTGTTTGTCCGTCCGCTTGAGGTTCGCCACTAATGTTGATGCTGCATGCGGCATCACCCGCGAGTTGATCTGCTTTGCTGCTTCTGCGAGTATGGGCGCTCCGAGATTCTCTATCGTCCTGTTGGTGAGAAGCAATGTCTGTGATTAGTAGGGATTGGTTGGGCCAGGATTTTGTGCTTACCTGATTTTGAAAGTCGCTTTGGTGATAGCTTGCAATTTTGTTGTTGCATTTGGTGGTGCGTGCGCAGGGAGCGGTGTTTGGGGCGTGTTCGCTATTCTTCACTGGATCGGCACAATACTCGTGCTCTCTGCTTTGGGTGTTGCTGCTCAAAACGTCGGTGCGTTGACTGCTGTTGTTGCGGGGCGACTGCTGGGACTGTCTTATGCAGAGGGTCACGCAGTTGTGGACATTGTCATTGGATCTAGGGACTTTGCAAGATACAATAGCAGAGTGTAGATCTAGATCTAGCAGAAGAACATTGGTTCTAATAGGATCTGAAGCGAGTAGGAGCAAGCAAATGATGTAATGCGATAAAAGTAAGGATAAGGAATGAGATGCGAGCCTGATGAGATGCCACGGCGTTGATGAAAACATTGGTTGCTTGATTGTTGCGGTGTGGAGAGAAAGAGGTCTGGCGAGGGTGTCCTTGTGAGGTGCAGTGTGCAATGCAATGTAAAAACTAGATCGAGGTTGTGGAGGCAGTCCAGCCTGTCTTCTTTTGCACAAGTGACCTTACAGATCGATAAAGAGTAATGGTGCCAACAAACTACCATTTCGGCAAGATCCAACAAATCTATACCGAGTTTGATCTGATCTTGTGCATATTCTCCAATCTTACATTTGCAGCCCAGCCTGCATCAACCTTGTCTAGATCTACACGCATTTGCAACATCACAACCTTACGAAAAACACATACTCACAGACAACGCAGTTGCCTTCCATCCTTCAGTCTCTCTACTCCGCATCGCACGGAGCTCAGCACGCCATTCTCCCCTTATTCCAGCCTATTATGTTGTTAATTACTGCAAACTCCCAATGTCAACTCACAAGACTCAACAAATACATGCTTCAGCCCAGTGATTTGTTTGGTTGCTAATTTTAGCCAAATTGCTACATAAATTTGGGATGGCTAATTATTACACATGATTTGTCCAAAAGTGCCACATGTCATCTTGTGATTGGTTTATGGTGACGTGGACCTCTCCAAATATGATGTGAAAATTAGATTTCGACACAATATTGTCTGTATGTGAATCTGACCCTCACATAAGGTAGCTGGATTTCCTACATATGTAGCCTCTTTAAACCTAGGTATCACCCAGGTATTGTCTAAGTAGCACCTATGTATTGCCCTGATATTACTGATACATAAATTTGAAGAGTATCAAGGAGCGTGGGTTGCTCTTCAAGCCATGAAAAGTAGCAAAAATGCTGAAACCCAAATTTGCTGTGAAGCAATCTCTGGATCAGGCTCCATTTTGGGTACAGAAAAAAAGAATAAATTCACAGTGATAGCAATTTTGTGACGAGCATAACTTAGTGCCGAGTTTAGTGTCACGGAAATTATTATGCTCACCTTCAGTTCCTCCTCAGGCAGGCAACCCTAATTCATATCATGCAGTTGTTTGCTACAATTTTGTTCCAGCTCTGCACGATCAGCTAAAGCAACAGATATGTTTTAATACGATTTGTATTTGAAAATGGAACAAAGGGGCTCATGACTCTACATTAATACAACCTTTTAGCCTAAATAATGGTAAAAAAGTAAAAAGTGACGGATAAAATATAAAAGATAAAAATAGTTCAGAAGCATAACTCGAAAAAATATAACTGGTTAATTCAATTAATGAAAATAACTAATAAAATTAAGAATTAAACAAACGGTAATTAGTACAGTGTGTAAATAGACGAGGAATTACAAGACAATCCGGTAGACCATCGAGGACCAATGGTAAAGTCAAAAGTCAACAAATTTTACATTTACCAACCAATGGTAAATTCTGCTAACAGCGAAAGGCCAAAACAGGGAGAATTTGACAAAATATGCTATTTTTAACAAGGGTTAAGTTTCCGAAGATTAATTTTGGCCTTCTGGAGTCATTAGCGAAATCCGTTTGCCAATCCGAGCTATATTAAGAAAGTTACTAAATGGTCCAGCAGTAAATTCGAGTTTTTTTTGGAATTTCATCATTTTCCATTGAAAATAAAGGAAAAAAGGGAAAAAAGAAATCAAATAGGATTTTTTCCAAAGTAAATAGATTAGATCTTAGCAAATGTGAGAAAAAAGAAAGATAAGAAGGGATCTTTTGAAAAGTAGAGGTAAAAAGTCAATTAACCGTTGACTTTCAAATTGACAAAAATTAGTATCTAGATTTTTTTTCATTGAACTTTGCAAAATGATGAGAACACATCAAATTTAGTTAGATCCATTAGATCTTTTTTATTAAAGACAAAATGGATATTATCAAATTAGGGTAAAAGTAATTTTTAGAGGTAAAAGTAAAAAGTAAATTAGATATTTTTTGCATCAATCTTGCAAAATAACAAGAATGCATCAAATCTAGTTTTAAATCCATAAGATCTTTTTTATTAAAAAAAAAATGGATATTATCAAATTAGCGTAAAAATAATTTTTAAAGATAAAAGTAAAAAGTAAATTAGATATTTTTTACATCAATCTTGCAAAATGACGAGAATGCATCAAATTTAGTTTAAAATTCATTAGATCTTTTTTATTAAAGACAAAATGGATATTATCAAATTAGGGTAAAAAAGAAAGATAAAATAGATCTTTTGCAATTACTTTGCAAAATGCCAAAATTGCATGATTCAAAATTAGAAGGTTTAGATTTTTGATTCATTGATTTTTTAAAAAGTAGAAATAAATTATCTAGATTATGTAAATTAGATAAATTAGTTTTTTACAATTAGTAGGTAGCGTAAAAACTTGGAGTTAGTATATAAAGAGCTTCATTTTCCTTAGAAATCACGACATTTAGATCACGATAATATTTGCAATGATACAAGCTCTCAATGATGTACACATTTAGATATATACAATATTCTTTTATTTTGAATTCACTCTTTTGTCTCTTTTAAATTTTAGTTTAATTCTTATTTTAATGTTTCTACATCCTATGTGAATAAAAATTAGTGTTTATTTCTACCCTTGATTTCCCAATAAGTATAAACAATTTAATATTTTACTAGTTTATAGATGTTCCCCTTTCAAAATTGTTATGTTAATTGATTAAAAGGCTTAGTTAAACAAATTAGTGTGAAAATAAACTTAAAAAACCCCAAAAAATGCTCGCAGTTTCATCCACTGTAGGTTCATCCACCGTAGATTCATCCACCGCAGTTTCATCCACATCAGTTTCATCCGCCGCCATGGTAAGTTCATCCACCCTTAACTTTTCAACCGTACATCCAAATTGAGTAAATTTTATATTTTTGGAATTCGCATGAAAAGTTAAAGAGCGTGGCGAAGTTTGTTTTCTAGATTAATTTATGTAGAAAAAAAAATTCATATTAGAATCCAGGGATAAATTTAAGAATGCTGAATTGGATTTAGAAAACATCTAAAACTTCGTTTATCCGTAACTTTTGCATAGTAAATCCAATTTCATCGTATTTTGATTTTTTGGAATCATTAGGAAGTATGTTTTTGCATTATGTGAAAAAAATAGAATAATCAAAATAATTAAAAGTATCCATTGTTTGGAAGGCTAGGAGAAATTGTATCAGAGTTATCATTACAAATGCCTTAAATTTCTTGCAAAACGAATGTGCATGTGTACCATCTCCAAGAAAGAACTCGTTGTGACTTAAAGATCAAATCTTTGACTCACACATAGGTGAATAACTTGGCGATGAGCTCGACGGGGATTTTTGGGCATTTATAGTTTTGACCATTGCATCTAATTAACTTCTTTCGAATTGGGAAGAACAAGGGTGCAACATACTGGCATACCTTTGGTTGCATATTTGGTGAAGGTGTACTGTATACCTTCGACTCTTGTCTTCAATAGCGATAAGATTGATATTCATTTAGTCTCCATTGTTGGAGAAAGGACTTGGAAGCATAGGGGGACAAAACACGTCTTAATGTTAAGTATTGGACAAGAATATTTGGCCATCATTCTCCACCCCACAGTCTCAACATGGCCCCCAAATTAGATTGTAAAACTCATGTCACTCGTCTAATCCTCACATTCTAATGTTGGACCCAGCTTCTCCATCTTTCTTGTGTCTTTTGTCAAACCATCCATCTATATTATTTCAATTGTTTAGGGGTGACCTCCAGACCCTTTATATTCGTGAATATGTAAATACTAACTTACATCCTTTGCTAGAATCATGTTTTCTATGATTGAAGCTTGATGACCTGATGCATATAATAAAATGAGTTCATCAAAGAAACTTTCTACACTCACAAGAAGTTAACCCTTAACCACCCTACCATGCATTTTTTGCACGATGTATGGATTTGTACTCCGCTTTCTTATCCATTATACACTTTTTGCAGTGTGGATTTTTTATTTAAACTTTTATTGGGAAGTTAGCTTCGTGCATGTAAGATCTGATTAGAAAGGAGATGATTTATGAAATTTTTATGCCTCATTTCATGTTGTAGCGTTCCACCCAAAATTTTGAAGATATTAGTCTATAAGTGCTCTTAACTACTAAAAATGTTAACTACTAATATTAAGCAACCAAAAATTCTCCAAATATCACTACATTTAGAGTAATACATTTCAACCCATCACAACAAATTTCGTTTATTAGATTGTCAATATCTTATTGATAATCATATTACAAATGAGCTTTAAATTTTAAGTTTGAAATTTTATACACAAATATTGGTGATAGAAATCGCAAATATAACCATGTGGATAGAATCTAAAATCCATAATGTACAACTTTTATTTATTCACCAAGTTGAAAAATATCCCTCTTCATTGCATTTTGTAATGCATTTTTGAAAAACTGCCAAAACTGAAGAGGGTGAGAACGTTTAGGGGTTAACTTAGCATACCACACGACTATATAATCTAAAGTGATATTTATGTAGAGAGAGAAATCCAAAATCTGTAATAGCTACACAATTATAAAAGCCAAAAAGTAAAAGCTATCATGGTAAAAATATATAACAATAGGAGTAATGTAGACTTTCTCTAATATGATTTTAGCAAAGTGAAATTTGCTAGAATCTTGCAAACTTGCTCTAATTATACCATTGAACTTACCGTAATCCCTATTATGAGCTAAAAGTGGATTTTTTTCACTAATTGTTTAGCCAAGTTTTGGTAATAGTTTATTTTAATTTAAATTCTTCTTTGTGACTATTATGAAATCAATGGATTCTCTTATATGGATTTTTTAGTTGTAAACTCAGTTGTAAATGGTGTATTGAAAATAGTAAATTGAATGTTCCTACATTATGTATGGCTCATCTTGTTCAAGTTCGTAGGAAATTTGGTAACATACCTCTGATGTGATATTTTTATATAGAAAGGAACTAACACTTACTGAGGAGGGAGTTTCTCTATTCTTATGCTTTTGATTTTTGAGTCATATATAATTTTTAATCCTCATTATCATTTTACTTTTATTTAAAAAAATAAAAGGAACCATCACTTTTAGTTTTTTATATTTTATGCATAAGCACTTTTATTTAATTCTACCTCTATTTATAGTTTATGCATAGAAGCACTTTCAGCTATTCCTAAATTAATGTCAAACATATGTTTGAGTTGATATATTCATACTATTAAAGAAGGTACATTCATTTAATTCTTTCTACGTAATTTAATTCTTAAAATGTATAGTAGAGCTACAATTTTGGAAGAACACAACTATGAACTATCTTTCTCTAATGCTATCTCTTGAGTAATGATGCTTTATAGATTTTAAAATGTTTTTTCTTACAAACAAAATAATAATTCTAGTATTTCTTGTTATGTTTAATCATTGTATTGAAATTATTTTATGAAATGATGTTTTGTATGGTGTATGAAGTATTATTGGGAAGCCTTGAACAAAGAGGATGCATTGAGGAAATTTTACTAAATTTGAACGTATATGGAAAAAACTGAATTTCAAATCATTTAATTATTAAAAAAACAAAAAAGACCAAAAAAACAATGGTTTCTTGGTACATTCACAGTAACACGACCCAACCCCGCCCAGTTATAACGACTCTTGATGAGTGCTTACAAAATAATATCTTCAATTTATGTAGATTTTAGAAAAATTTAAGGACATTTTGCAACATATTTTGAACATTTTAGCACATTTTAGTTGTTATTAACGACTGGTTACGACCATATTTCAGTCGTTTTGGAGTACCAATAACTTCCCAAACATCGTCAAACTTTAGTATATTGTATAATGACATATATTATATGTAGTTACTAATTTACAATGCATTATCAATTCATATGATAAAATTATTGCCTTACAATCCGTTATATTAATCACTGGTTACAGTTTCCTTCGGTCGTGTTACTGTGAATGTACCCTTCTTCCATAAATCACATTACATAGCAATCGTTAATAGATTAGTAATGAGTCAAAAGAATTATTTAAATTTTACTAAATGTTTATATTTATTGAACTATGAGCTTACACAGCTCAATTGGGATGCAAAAAACATGTGAAATTAATTAATTATTTTTTTCCATATTTTTTGTTGACATAAGGTAGCTATTTAGTTGTTTAAATGTACTAAATATTTTATATACAAATTGATAAGCTCAAATGTTGATTGTCTTTTGAACAGAAAAATATATAAGCCAATTCATAACAATGACGGACATTAACTTGCCAAGTCAAACAAGAGAAGAAGAAGGAGAGATTGAAGTGATTGAAAGCAACAACGAATTAAATGAAATTGAAGATGAAGTGACTTGGCCTTTCGTTTACATTGCAATAGGTGTTTTTATTACACTAAATGTGGTTGTAAACTACTTATTAGCTTACCTATTGATTAAAATTTAAAGTATACAAAATCCAAAACTTTATCAAAAACGAATTATTTAATAAAATAAATATTGTGTTTTATTTATTTTCTTTGTAAAAAGTTAATATCAAATGCTAAGATTTGACTAAATAAAACTGAAGCATTTAGGTTGCAGCTTGGATTGCAGACCAATTTCTTTGCACAAAGAACCTTTAAATACAACTTTGAAAATTAAGAGTTTTAAAGTGTAATCACACTATAAGTTCCATTTTTTTTGTTGGTTTTATACTATGGACTCTTTACTGTTGCAACTTGGCAATCCAAGATGAGGTTACTATAAGATTTTTTAGTTTAAATATAGCCATATATCACAATACATTGTTAGAAAAAAAATGTAACGATGGAGATTGTGAATACAAGTTTTTTTTAATATAACTAAAAAACGGTCATCAATCATGTAGAAATTTGAAGTTTGACTACTTCACCATAGTCGAGACTATAGTGATGTAATGAATACTCCTTGCGTCCTATAATAGATGATGTTTTTGAGAAAAAAAATTGTATCAAATTACTTGATGCAAATCATTTATTCAATTCGATGTGCAGTTTTGCAAATTCTAACAAAGAAAAATCAGGAGACATATGCACAATCATGGAGTGTTTTTTGTTTGTGAAGCTTGTCTTTGCTCATGTGTGGAACCCTATAACTATTGCAACCACCTACTTTCATAGTTTTTACCATGCAATGCTTGAAACTCAAAAAAACATTGAGTAACAAACATCAATCACTATGCTGCCACATGCTATACATACCATATGCAATATAATATTGTTTGGACAAACATCTACTCCAAAATAGAAACTTAATGTATTAAAAGTTTTGATGAAATCATTCTATTTTCTTATATATATATATATATATATATATATATATTAAAGTGGGTTGTTCATAAAAAAATTCTCCTAAAAAAATTCAATAATTTTTTTATTAAAGAACCAAGAGTGAGCCAAATTTAACGTAATTCATTTCATAGTTTTAGACCTTAGTGCACGACCCTGCCTTCTCCTAGGATGAATTTTGATGAATGTTTTGTTACATGGGAGTTATCTTTTGATCCGAAATATTTTCAAAGTTTTGAACTTGAGAGTCTGTATGCATGCTATTGGAATCATTTATTTTCTTCCTTTACAATATAAGAGAATAATTAGGTAGAATATACAAGGATTCTCATAAAACCAAAATGGAAAGACTCTACATCCCCGGGATGTTAATGAAAGAGGAAAAACATTGCCCCTATTTTGAATGTGTAGGGGTCCACCTTAAAAAATAATCCGCTCTTACAAAGGTTGAAAATGCCCAAGGGGTCCCTAGATCAAATTTAGGCAATATGCCCCAAATTTGCAAAACAATTGGCAAAAAAAAGATCGTAGAGGGCTCAAAATAGGAATTTCAGAAAATGGGCGTTATAGATGAACAATGCTTGCATTAACATCTGGAGGGGGATGTAGAGTCGGGGCACTAAGGTGGTAGCTTTGAGTTATTTTGAGCAGTTTCTAGTATTAGAATGGAATTTTGTTTGTTGTTGTTGCATCAGGTTCTTTAGCAGTTGGGAGATCACACCTTCCTCAATTTGTGGGACCCTACAATAGTTTTTTTTAATAAAGAATCCGGAAATCATCAAAGCTCTATAGTATTCTTTTATAAAAGATCTGGAAAGTATCAAGGAGCATGAACTTAATGGACTATCATTGGTGAGAAGCAACCAATTCAATCGCTTAGTTGACCTTAACTAATTTGACGTAATCTTGTATCCCAAATTTTCATATGCTATTCCCTCACAGAATATGGTTGAATTGGGAGATGGGTACCACAAAAGCTAAAGAACCTTATGTGTGAATACAAACCACTAAAAAGTCTATTATATGATTACCATACAAATAAGTTATAATTTTTTGATGTTTAACCCTTAAACGTACCACTCATTTGTAGGAAAGTCAAACTACACAATTTACTCAATTTAGCCTTCAAAACTTTCTTAAATATATTTTGTAATATTTTTCATGCATGGAATTGAATGTTTCCTATCAGTCTTGAAATTTTCAGGTTTTTTTAATTTAGTACGGCATTTTTAGCAATTTTTTAAGTCAAATACTTCAAAAAATAAATTTTATTACAAAAAAGCTTTAAAAAATTAATATTTTTTGGGAGCAGGTACAAATTACAATGGAGAATCACATGATATGTTTTTTCATAGAAACTTTTTATTTCAATTTTGAAATTCGAAAGCTGAAAATCCTATCATTCCTATGTAGTGTAATTCAAACCTTGACCTACAAAGCTTGCACAAGCAATAAAATACTTAATAATAGGAATTTTTAAGATTTGAAAAGTGGAGTACAAACTAGACTTAATAAACTTCATTTTCTTAGTTGGGTGTATTAGCAACAAAAGTCATCTTCAAGATCAAAATTAGGTTTGACCAACAAACATCCAGAAACTGGATGCGTGGACTTTTAGGGGTTAAAGTAATAGGATGCTAATTACAAGTATAGACACTCTTGAATCATATGTATTGCATCTACCAGATACAACACATTGAAGCGTCTTGGATTATGATAGAATTTGCAAGTATCTCACTTGTTGTGAGCCTAGGGAAGTCACTTAACCCCTAACCGTCCCTAGCTTTTTTGGGCTTAAGAACATCTTTGCTTTTGATGTGTTATAGGTCTAAATGTAAGTGAGGTATGAGAATTTCAACCGTACAATCTTGTAATATACATATTGTAGATCATGTGAATCAAATTTGAAGTCATTTGGCCATATAGATTGCAAGATCATAGTATTTTAGTATTAAAAAAGGATGCTAAAATTTTCCTAGCAACACAAATAGAGGTGAAATTCGTTTTCAAAATTACTCAAATGAAAAACTTTCAACTATAAACTTTAAGTAGTTCGAACTTCAAAATGATCATGTAAATGTTCCTCGGGGGGGGCACTCCCTTGTATATTTTGTATACACGTGCGATAATGACCTATTTATTTGGGGGGTTATTTTAGCAAAAAAAATTTAGCAAAAAATATTATAAGGTGATGGTATTTTACATGTAAAAAGCCTGAGAATATTATATGTGATGGTATTTTACATGTAAACATGTTTCACTTTTTTAAAATCCCCTATTTTACATGTACATTTTTTACAAAATTTATCTACAATGAATATATTGGACCCTATTTTTTATCGCACGTTGTTTCTAAATTTTTTGCTAGTGAACCCCCCGAGAAATGTTCATATTGGTACCAAAAAAAAGTCATGAAATTTTTTAATGTGCCCTAACTTGGCCTTGCAATGTCAAAAAGTAACCCAAAAAGTGACCGATTTGACCCAAAAGAAAAAAGTGTCCAAACTAGACCCGTGCACTAATATGACTCCCAAACATTAAGAACAACATGAAGTGACATGCAAATTTTACCATGATAATTAGACTTTAAGGGAAATCCAATCCAAATTTTTTATTGAAAACGAACATAGGATGAAGGAAGTACAAGCTCCCGAAGTTGCAGCCATCAAAATTCACAAAAATTGTTCAAAAAAAAAAAGATACCTACTTTCAAATGATCACCAAAAATTCAATACATCTTGGATTGATTTGAAAATTTTACCACACATTTTTCACATCATGCAATTTGTTTTTCCAAAATTTCATTAAGATCAAATACTTTTGGCAAAAGTTACAGCTCTTTGAAGGTGAATGTACCCCAAAAAACGTTCAAAATATGAACATCGGGACAGTTAGGGGTTAACGTATTCTTTGGGATACACGAACGTACAACACATAGTTGTTGGCGAGCTATTTAATTCACTTTCTGCATTTTAGTGGATCTTATGTTTTTTCAATAATTATACTTTCTTCAATTTCTTGCCGCCTTGTGTGTAATTATAAATTATGATCTCCTTAGTAATCCACACCCTACGTTATTTATAATTTTTTGAATTTTACTTGAATTGCCTTAGCATTGCATTACAACATAAGGAACCAAATGCATTACACAACAAGATTCACACCATGAATACAAAAAATAGCATGTTATTTATATAATAGGTTACATGTCTGAGTCCAATAGTGCTTACGCATTTCATTGTTTCACCAACATTGATTGAAGTTTACAAACTCCAAAACAAACCACGCCAACATCACTAAAACATCCATAATGTGTTTGTTAACGTAGTTTTCATCAAGTTCTTAACTTTTTCTCACACTACACTGTAAAAAGCACTCACCCTAAATTAATTATATTATCCTACCAATTACTATAATGCTATTTTAGAAAAACTATCAAAATAATTTTGAATATTACAAATGACCCTATATTATATGTAATGTGCTATCTTACATTTCTTTGAGGCTATGGTATATCAAAAAAATAATAAAAAATATTAACCATGAACAAATGACACCCTATCTTTGTTCTCTTATGATTAGCTAAATTTTTGATAGTGACTTCTACAAGATTGTGAGTCACATTGTTTGAATAGGACTTGCATTATATCTGGATGATTCTTCAATCTATAGGATTAGAAACACCAAAATAATGAATTGCTTACTTTACTTGAAAAGTAGTGGTTTTTAAAATCTCAGCCTAACCAACCGTTTTCGACTCATGTATAGAATTGAATTTTATTTTTTTCATTTGTCATGCAATTTTCGCAAGCAAAACAAATACTACAAAATTCTATGGCAAGATAGCTTCATGCATGTGTGAACCAATTAGAATGGAGATGATTTGTGGAATTTTTTTGCCTCATTTCATGTTGTAGTAAACTACCTCTGGAAAATGCTAAGATCATAGTTCAAAACAAATCAAACTTACTCTTGAAAAAAATTAACTCATCAAATCAAGCAATCAAAAATCTCCAAAAATCACTTCACTTAGAGCATTACATTTCAACCCCTCGCAAAAAAAACCATTCAAAGATTGTAAATATCTTATTCGTAATCAAATTACAAAAGAATTTTGAATTTTACGTTTCATTTTTTCTATACAAAAATGCTAGTGACAACAATAAAAAATCTACCCATATGGATAGAATCTAAAATTTACAATGTACAACTTTTATTCATACATAAAGTTAAAAATATCCCACTTAGTTGCATTCATAATTTGCAATTCTCTAAATTTTGAAGAAGGTTGTAGGCATTTAGGGCTTAAACCATTCACACAATCATGTAAGGTAGAGTCCAGAGGATACTAAAATCATTAACTTCCTGATCCTATCTCCAACACCCGCTCCAACGAGGTCATATCTCCTATAACTAAGCAAATTTTTGTAGCAATCTTGAAATTTGGTTACAAAAATTGAAATTTTCATTGGAAGCAAGGATGTCTACAAAGAAAAACCAATTAAAATTCTTGGAGTTAAATACCATATGAAAAAAGTATAAAATTTCAAACTTCAATTGATAAATGTCCTAAATTTCAATGTTTTAGTGTTGTACATTCTACAATAATTATCTATTAATTGTTTTTTTTTTTTTAATAGGGCAAGCATTTGGATAGACTCTTGGTCTCATGCCACCTTAACCCTTTAGTGCCTAGCAAGCCAGATTATGGTCACTGCAACGTCGGAAATGCAAATAACAGAGAATCCGTGAAGAATTGGAACTTCAGTTCTGAAGTTCAGATTTGCGCACATACATTACGCACCTTCCAGAAAAAGAAATTTGAAATTTGAAATTGTACAACTATCAAAATACCTATCAACAGAACACAAAAATACTGCAAATACTTGAAAATACAGTAAATACTTACAAATACAACATATGTATTGTGTAGTATTTCTTGTGTTTGGAAGTTTGTTATCTTGTTTTATTTTTTTGGATTGTGTTCTCTTCTTCATCTTCCATTAGTGTGTGTAATCTGATCTTGACTAATGTACCTACTCCTGTCAATTTTCAACGTATAAAATTTTGTCCTAAACCGTACATGGACAAGTCACTTTCACTTATAAATCTCACAATAATTATGTGTGAGTCTATTTTTGATATGAAAGATTGCAACGGAGAGGTGTTGACATAGGGCATAGCTGAACGTCTTTGCTTTTATTTTTGAAAATTTACCTCAAATTCTATTTAACTTTGAAGTCACACACCCCCCAAAATCTCGTTTTTGAGCGTGCATTATACAGTTCAAATACATACTATAATCTTCCGATCCCACCATCGGATGATTCTCAAATTTTAATAAAATGTGTGCTCTCGAGTTGAGAATAGAATTGTACGGTTACTTTCTAATTTAACCCATTCTATATTTGGTAGTCTCAACCACAGTGGAAAAACCCACTGAAATCCAGAGCTGTCTGCTACAGTACCCTAGGCACTAAAGGGTTAATAACCTCTACTATGAACATCAACACATATATTCATTCACTTGATTGGTTTCATTAACAAGTGGTGTAAAAAACGACTGAGATAAATGCCTATAGTCATTATCTTTGAATGGAACATAAGGTTCTTTAGCAGTTAGTGGAGTCCACCCTTTTCAACACTAGCATTGTAGACGCTTCAACAATGATTGTCTCACTACCCAACTTCTTTAGCTAAAGATGATGTGGACTTGCCAAGATTCGGAAATTTGCTACACTGATTGGGGAATGGTGACCAAATCCTCAGATGTTGCATAGGAGAGCTAAAGAACCTTATGATGAGGTTGTCCACAACAAATTACTTACAACCTCCCACTTTAAAAGTACATAAAAAATACATTACGACAAAATTCGGATTGCAAAAAAATTGGCTCGTGTATCCAAACGGTGATCTCTATCCACCTCCCAAAAATCACACTCACAAGTGTGGCCAAATTTGTAGATGATGTTCAAGAGTGAGACAGATTTCCGGTTGTACTGGGTCCCAAATTGACATGATCCCAGTTCATTGGTTTTGAGGCGGCCATTGAGGCACAATAATGAAGCAGGTGACCACCGACCGGGAAGCTCAAAGAAAGAGGAGCAGATCATTTGTCAAATGGTCACTTGTGTTAGAAAAAAGGGCTCATGGAAAAGGGGGCTTTCGCGACCGTTTTGTGGTGCCATAATTTATCAGTGTCCCACCATGGCATATTGGCATGGGTAGTTGATCAATTTTCATGCTATTTTAGTACGGTCCTGTCTTCCTCCACCATGGGAGCAGGTGCAACCAATGATTTTTTAATTTTTTTTGGCATTCAAATGCCAAAAAGTACCAAAAATTAATTGGCTTGTATCAAGCCCTAAGGAAAAATTTGAGATGAAGACGTCAAACTGTTCTAATTTATGAAAATAAATTGGACGAAATTATGAATCTTTAATGAAAATCATTCAAAAATGTGGATGAAATGATATTTCTATTCAAAATATAGATGAATTAATATGAAAATATTTGGCTACACCATTTTATATTATGTCGTCACTTTAGCATTTCTCCATAAACCAAAAAAAATCCTTGGTTCATGCAACCACAATCAATTCAATTCTATAACATTCTCGACCTACTTAGCATGGTCCCCTTTCTATAGTGCTAGTGTACAAGCATTCTTCCTCAACAATACAATTAAATGATGTTTCTAAACACTAGTAGGATTTTGGTTCTTTATAAAGACCAGTTATACATGACCAAAATCCTACTAGTAAGAGTAGCATTAGTGGGTGTTAGAATCAAATGGTCGTTTGGTGAATAGAAAGTGAGGTTTTGTAGTCTCCGCCTATTTTGAAGGTTGAAGGGACACGTAGGAAAACCTAGTTTTTGCTAGTATCATCACTATTGAATGGGTAGGTTTGGTTTTCACATTTAGAGCTTGCTTTCATACTTTGGTGTGACAAGTGTCACAAACACTACTTGCATCCCACCTCAATGCTCTCTCATCTTCTTGCGACAATGTTTCACGTGTCCTAATGTTCTAAGTACCTTGTACCCAAGAAATTCACACTCATAACCGGAAGACAACTAAAACACAAACCTGGCCATACAAAGTGAGTTTCAAAGTACACTTTCAAGTATCTCATGTGCTTGTACCACGTGGAGGATCATTGGTTATTTTTCACCAACCCATCATCTCATTCCAATACCCACTATTGAATCGAAGCCTCCAAATTTAAGTTTTTCTATGTTAGTTAGGCATACCCACTACCATCCATTTGACAATTTTGTGCCAAAAGTGTACATTTGTGTTTTAGAATATATTCCACAACAAATAGATGAGGCAACATTGGTGTTGGATATTTGGATGGTAATGGGTATTTCCACCTTAGAAAATGGGTTATAGAAAAGAGATCAAGCGAGGGTTGTTCAAGAATGATATGGCTTGGCTTGGTACCCTTTATATATTGCTATAACAGAGGTATCATTCTTCAAGATCTTTTTTCCTTTACCAATGTTGCCTCATCTATTTGTTGTAGAAAAAGGACCGTACTAAAACAAATCAAGAATGTTATGTCATTTTTGAGAAGCCATCTTAACCCTTTAACGCTTTGGGTACTGTAGCAAGGTTCACTTGTTTTCACTAGGTTTTGTTTTCACTTGTTTTCACTATGATTGATACTTCCAAAAATAGAATGGACTAAAATTGGAAAGTAACCATACAATAGTATTCTCAACTGGAGTGCAAACATTTTCCAAAATTAGAGAATCATCTAATGGTGGGATTGGAAGATCATAGTATGTTTTTGAAACATATAATGCACACTCAAAAATGAGATTTTGGAGGCTGTGTGACTTCAAAGTAAAATAGATTTGGGTGAAATTTTCTAAAATGAAAATAAAGATGTTCAACAATGACCTATGTCAACACCTATCCGTTGAAATCTTTCATATTAAGAACGGACTCACACATAATTATTGTGAATTTTATAAATGGGAGTGACTTATCCATGTACGATTTAGGACAAAAATTTATACGTTAAAATATGAAATAACTCCAAATTGAAATTTTCTTTTTTTAGAAGATGTATATTATACCGCTCATCATCTAAACTTTACAGTTCAAAATCCAATTCTTCACGGATTTTCTGTTATTCACGTTTTCGACACAACAGAGACCACAATGTGGTGACTCGATCACTACAGGGTTAAGGCCCCTTCACACGAGGGACATTTGAAGTCAATGACAATTTCATTGGTGGACGTAAGTAGGAAGATTTCACATTGCCAATGCTTGCAACCTTGTAAATTCTAGCTCAAACATTATTGAGCGTCAATACTGATGAACCTCTAGTTCCAACAAAGACAACAGCAACCAAAAAGGAAACGAGCAATAAGACCAGAAATGATGTTGATGAATAGAGCTTCGAAAGTATCACAAGTCCTAGGAATCGATTCAATTAGTGATAACTTACTATACAATCTAATTACAATTCTGCATCACCAATTTCCAAGACAACCATTTCTTCCTAATATACAATTGGACCTTTATAATTGCAAGACGGCTAGAAATACACATATTGACTGCTGCAACATTTGGGACAAGAGGAAAATATTACTTCATGGTATGGTAATTCACGTATGTAGGTGATGTATAGATCAAAAGATACAAGCATGCAAAGGTGAAAAACCTAATTGCGGGCAGTTCCCGAAAATTTTCATACAATGAGCTATGCATCTGAATTTTTGTACACAATGAGCTAAAACTCCATATACACAACCGTCAAATTCATTTTACTAAATTTGAGACTAAACTTGGCACTTTCAGCATTTTCAGAAAGTTTCAAACTTGGGCAACAAACCCAAAAATATTAAGTGCAACCAACTTTATTGCTTATAATCTTACTTTCAAGGAATCTCGAACGGTTGAAAATTTGTAGGTGCTAATAAATTCAAGTTGACTGTAATATCCTATAGTTGAATTGGTCAAAAAGGTTTTAGATCGAAAACTATTTGCCTTTTTATGAGAAAGGATGCTTTTAGGCAACTTTGGAGTGATTGAAGAGAAACATAACTTAGTTGTGGTCCTTCAGGGGTTGAGCAATTT
The DNA here is from genome assembly GCA_022496805.1 of Pohlia nutans. Taxonomy (NCBI): domain Eukaryota; kingdom Viridiplantae; phylum Streptophyta; class Bryopsida; order Bryales; family Mniaceae; genus Pohlia; species Pohlia nutans. Next base: position 8,248,084 of record CM040102.1, read on the forward strand.
CTAGTCAGAAGGATTAATTGTAAAAATCCACCATCACTATTCCAAAACAGAACAAGAAAAGTTACCGCTTGTTTATTACTCCGTATAACTTAAGTTACTGAACATCGATTCTACCATGAGTGTGTGGCCTGGCCTTCATGCACCCTAAGTTACAGTGTATCAGGATTTCTCAATAAACAGATTTGCTCCGGCCTCTCCCATAACAACATTCTTGAACAATGTTGGTCTGTATCAGAACTGTAGAAGCTCTAACAAAGGTGCTTGAATTGAACCTTTGCAATGCTCCAGTACATTACAGTATCCTACAATAGCACTGTAGGAATATTTATTCTCTACAGTACTACTTTAGAAAAGGGACCGACTTCTTCATACCGGTATTCAAGAATATAAAGATTTTTCACAAAGTGTACTAAAGTGTCTGTCCAACGGACGAGCATGTACTCAACATGAAGATTTACAAAACCTAGAAGTAGGTTGAACAAGCGTTTTAGTAGGTTAGACTTTGTGAAAGAACAACTTTGTAACTATTTTGTGTTGTGTCCCACTATTCTAGAATGTTATGTTTGATGCAGCTCTACTCTACCCTATGTTCTCTTCCAACCAAGGGGGAGTAGTCCTACACCAATTAATGGTTCTTTGTCCAGTGGACATCGTACCATAGGCGGGTCAAGTAAGCACTTTATTCACGTCGGCCTCAAAAAGAGGACCAGAGTTCCTATCTATCTATCTTCCAACCTACCAATGCTAACTTACAAATGATGTTACATAACAATAATGAATCTGGGGCACAAAAGCAAACTAACCCTTGTGATAGTATTTGAGTCGAGGACATTTCCATAATTACCTTTAGAAGTTGCAAGGTGCCTCAAACTGAGAAACTATTGCCATGTTTTCAACTTCATTTAAAGTAACCATACCTTAAAGGGAGCATTTATCTTAAAGTGTGCGTATCTATTGTAGTGTGACATTTCACAACTGAAATGTCAGTATAGTAAATACACAAATTTTAAGGTGAATGCTCCCTTTAACCCTTAATTGCCCAAGCAGCCGTTTTTGGCCTGATGTACAGATTTCATCCATATTTTCTCATCCATCATGCACTTTTTGTGGTGTGATTTTTTTACTGAATTTTTTATAGGAAGTTAGCTTCATGTATGTGTGATTCGATCGAAAAGGAAATAATTTTTGAAAAAATTATGCCTCATTTTGTGTTGTAGTGTTTCACCGAAAATCTTGAAGATTTTGGTCTAAAAGTGTTCTTGAAAAAAAAAACTATTAAATCAAGCATCCAAAAAATCTCCAAAAATCACTACACCTAAAGTACTACATTTATAACCCATCACAACAAATTTCATCCACATATTGTCAATATCTTATTCGTAATTGAATTACAAAATAATTTTTTATTTTATGTTTCAAAATTTATAAAAAAAGATTAGTGATAGCAATCATAGATCTAACCGTATAGATAGAATCTAAAATTAAAAATGTATAACTTTTATTCATACATCAAGTTCTAAATATTCATATTAATTGCATTTTATAATGCATCTTTGCAAAACTGCCTAAATTGGACATAGGTGAGGACGTTTAGGGGTTAAGGTATAGTTACCTTATTCATATTTGTTAAGAGTTAATTGAGGACTGCAGATTTGAGATCTTCTTCACCTTGGTAATGAGACTCTGATGATCCGCTTTGCTACAGGTAGTAAGGTCGGTCCGGTCTTCAGGATAATAAGGCAGCTCAGGTATCCATTCCTGTAAACCTAGCAGGTCATCAATACACCATAAGTGGAGTAAACGTAATCTAAAAGTTCATCTTTAATGTAGTGAATATGAGAATGCACTGTAGAACTGAAATCACAGTTTTGGGGGAAATTTTCAACATTAGTACAGTTGTCCCTCTCTATTATGACATGTTTGGGAAGCCCTACCTTCAAGGTGGCACACATGGATTAGTCATAGAAATGACTTGTCCCATGTGCACTATAGCTTGGAACAATAATATCGTCATATTATGCATTGTCATTGCATGGAGGGTAGATTGTAAACTCGTCACTTAGGGCAGGCTTCCATGTGGAGATTGGTTGGGTGCAAGGCACTAGAAGACAAGAAATGAGGTCTCAAGAGCCACCCATATTCCACCCATTTCGGTACAAATGAAATATATACTCTTGAGTTCTTCTGGTTTCACCCATTTTGGTAGAGCTTCCTCCTTTTGAGGACCGGCCACCCATACATGAAAGCCTGGCCTTAGGACATGCTTCCATGTGAAGATCGGACAGGTGAAAGATGCTAGAAGACAAGAAACAAGGTCTCAAGAACCACCCATACTCCACCCATTTTGGTACACATGGAAAACATACTCTTAGGTTCACCCATTTCGGTGCTGAATCAGCAGCTTCCAGCTTTTCAGCGCTGGCCTTAGTGTATTTTTTTTTTAATGAATTGGAATCCTCTTGAAAACAAGCTAGGTGCGAGAAACAAAATATCCATTTTGCAACAGGATAAAGATATAAAAGGTCACGGAAATGGGTGCCCTACCTTAACAGTTTTTCTGTTGTTGTTGTTCCTGGGGCCCAGGAGTTGAATACTGTCTGAGGGTCCAAAAGAGCCGTCAGTCGTTGCTCGATTGCAGGGACGCTACGCTGCCTTTGCTGAGATTCGGCATGGAAGAACTCGCCAAGAATGTCTGCAGGGATCTTCTCCTCACCCCACCTGTCACAAAAAAACAACAGACGGTTTGAGAGCTCACTCAGTCTGCAAACTTGCAGAAATTCACACACAAATTCATTTGCCTTGAAACCTTTGGAGCTAGAACGTAGCCACACAAGCAGGAGATCGATTCAAGCACGCCAAGTTCAGCATCCATACCTGATTTTGTGCTACAATGCCTGAGGTACGCCGTTCTGAAATTCTACCTCCTGTAAGACTTTCTCTTGAATTCAGGTTTAGAGCATCCTGTCTAGAAACTGCAAATTGAATGTCTTTTGATTTTGCACAAATTAATAAGCCAGTATCTGTAAGTCAGAGTGGATTCAGAGTCAAGAGAATCCCTAGCTTTGTTGATAATTTTTGACATGGCCATGGTTGGATTTCTCTTCATGAAAATAGATATGGAAACAGAAGAGGAGTTATGAACTCACTCCATAATATCCGCCCTCGTGGAAAATTTGGGGTAGCATGATGTTATTTAGAGCCTCTAAATTGCCTGCAGAAAGAATTTTCCTTCTCACAAAAAACATGCAACTAGACCTAAGAAATTTATTGTGGAAAGGGCACATTCAGCTTCTCACAAATTAGATAGCCAGATTCCAGAGTAGCCATAGCCTTGAATTGGCCGTCTTTGGCATTGTTCTAACCCCTGAAGGACCAAGAAACCTGTTTTTTTTTTTTTAGCACTTTTAAGTGGGTCATATGGGGACTTTCCGGTGCTCAATTTTCTTTCTTTTTGATGAACGCATTCATGCAAAATTTGGCCCCATCTAAATTCTAATTTTGGTCATTTTAAAACCATGAAATCTTGATCCTGTAGAGGCTAATCTTGATCACCTGATGAGTTCCTTCGAACGTAATTATACACTTCTACAAGGATGTGGCGTTTGCATATATTAAATAATGCTTTCATAACCTGGTTTAGGTCATGTGTCTCAAACAAAGACTGGAAAAGAACTGAAGGTATAACTTACAGATGGGACGTGTTGCACTTCGATGTTGTATATCGGTGTTGAAAATTGCTGCTGCTGCTGCTTAGGCTTGCTTGACCATAAGATACAGACCTGTATCATAAACTCTCTTTAGGCCCCGCCCGCATCAAGTGGCTAAACAGATGTTACTTTCCTATACTTCTCTTTAATTTTCCTTAACCGATTCCTACACTTTCATGAATGGAGAAGTAGCTACTTGACTCCAAAATCTTCACACACAAGACATTCTAGCTAACTCTCAATACTCGATCAATTAGCTAATTGTTCTAAATGTGGGCATGAGTTAGTTAAACATTGTTACCTAACTGCTCTTCCTCAATAGATGTGGACACATTTTCAGTTTAAGTGCTCTTAACATTTTTTAGCTACTTCTTCTTACTTACTTGGTACGTGTATAGGTGGTGGAGCTCTATGTGGTGATGCATTGTGAAGCTTGTGCAGCTTCTGTGAAGAGAGCTATCAAAAAAATCCCCGGTTAGTAACCCCCCATGCTGGAATACAAGTTGTGGGCTACGTTGCAGAAACACAAACTGCCTATTTTGATTTGATTTGAAGTACTCTAGACAGGGTTGTGAACATTCAATTCAGAGCATGCATAGAACAAATAGAGTTATCCTTGAAGTAGGGCAAAGGAAAATGTTCACCCTGTATTAACCCTTAAACGTCCCATGGGATGGTATATACGTTGTCGTATGATTGAGATTTGCTACCAACAAAGAAACTCTAAATCAGGATCTTAATAGCTCATTAGAACCGCACTGATGTAGATCTCAACTTCTCTTTTGCACCCAAACCCATTGAAGGTGTGGATCCATTCCAAATACAACCAGAATACACTATATTCTACTGGTCGCCATAGCACGTTCAGACGTTTAGGGGTTAATAAAATTAAAAAAACAGATGTAAAACTCTGGATTTATAATACTACGAATAGTTCATGTTTGCAGGTGTGGAGTCCTACAAAATAGACTTCTACGGACAGAAGGTGACAGTGGTGGGAAATGTGGACCGGGTGGATGTTTGGCGACGCATTCACAAGACAGGCAGGTCTGTCACACTGATAGCCAGTCCTGCCCCCCCACCAAAGAAGGAACCTGAGAAGAAAGAAGAGGAAATAAAGGAGGAAATAACAGAGACAAAGGTAGAGGAGACGAAGACGGAGACCGTCAAAGTCGAAGAAGAGAAAATTGTGGAGACCACAGTCGTGGACACAAAACAGGTCAGTTAGTACTCTCTCTTGCATCAAATAATCTACTCTCGCTTTCAAGTATGTAATACACATTCTTTAACCCTTAAAGGACCAAGAAGCCCAAATTGGGCCTCATGTTTTTTATATCAGTTTTGAATAGATCTTCCTTTTATTCAAACTTATTTGTCTTTTGATCAACACATGCAACGCTCTTCACTGATTCCAGTGATATAAAATTTGTTCCTATCTGAATTATATTTTTCACAATATGATCAATCGAATTTGTCATTTTAACCCTCAAAGGTTCGATTGGCCATTCCGGCCAGTATTATATGGCCTTATGTCATTGTATTTGGAATGGTTCTACATCTCCTATAAGTTTCATATCAAAAATGAAGTTAAAATTTATGTTTACATGGTCTTAAAAGCTATTGGGATCTCAATTTGGAACTTTCTACTTACAATAAATCTTAAATATATGGCAACATATCTACTATGCCCTAAATCCTTTAAGGGTTAAAACTATTAATCCTTGTCCTTTCAGAATTGAGCAGGTGTGAGAATTCACCCTTCTCCAGACACCTAAAAAAACCTCAAAAGTGTTAACATTCACCTCTCTTCTTACTGTAACTTTTCATAAGATTGTACGTAAAACGAAAGCTAGATTCGCGTTGACGAAGCTCTTATGCAGTGGGGTTTATTGGAAATCTAGAAAAAAGCATTAGGTCAAATGGTTTCACCATACAATACATTGCGTAAAGACTTTTTGTGCAGCTACTACGAGATAGCACTAATGAGATTAGGGTTAGGGTACATACCGCATTTTGGAGCTGCAATCTGACGAGACTGGCTGTCTGTACAGGAGTTGAAGGTACACGAGGTGAAGGAAGAAGTGGTGACAGTGGTGGAAATAACAGAAGAAGGAGAAGTGAAGAAAGAAGAAACCAAACCTACCGAGGAAGTCAACAAGAAAAAAGAGCCGAAGAAACCCAAGCCGGAGCCAGGGTGGGTGCCCATATTTGTCAGTGCTCCCTATTACACCCTCCCCAGCACATTCTATAACTAGCCCTCAATCTGGCAGTATGTACAGTACATTAATCAAATAACGACAGAGTCCTCCAAGCTCTAGAAGAAATCAGAGCTGGTACTGGACTTAGAAATCCATTGTAGGGTTCTGCTATGTAAGTAGTTCAGTGTCACCAAAATCATGTACAAATCAAAAACTAATCCAAAGTTGTGGCTGATCTTTACAGTACTCTGGGTTTGAAGGAGACTAGAAAATGCTCATTCAATCAGGATGAAACCAGCAACAATCAATTCAATGCGGTGCCGTCTGGAAAAACTTCGTTCATTTCAAAAATCTTGAAGTGTAACTTTCATATAACATCTACATGATTTTACACATTGTAACTTGCAACATTGCGTGTTATGTAAAGGTTACATGAATGGTACATTTGAATGCACCTTGTTCAACGAAATCTGAGTCACTGGACACTTGTGAAGAATACTTAACTTCAAAGTGATCCCCACAGTTGCATATTAGGGTTACTGGCATTTGAGCCATGTGTAAACCTAATTCATATGAGTGAGGGCAATGACATTATTCATTCCATTCCGTCTCTGTAGTAATTTAAACCAGAGCCATGGTAAGCACGCTTTGATAGGAGTGAAGAACGCTGTGAGTGTTTGAAGAATGTGGGCGAAAGCGAGTCTTCACAGAGCTCTCATTTCCACCGTAAGGAAACCATCACTCCCTCCTTTCGTTTGTTTCAAAACTGAGTTGACGCATTCCACGATGCAGGTTTTCAATGAAGTGCTCAACAGTAATCTCGTTTTCCATCTCCCTAACTTGCCTGGGTAATAGCACATTATTTGTTTCTGCTTTGGCAAGTCCTCTCGCTAATCAATGTATGACATGATAATCACCTTTTCGGTGTCGGTGAATGTTTGTTGTGATTCATTCCGAATCACGCTCATTGTTTCGGTTTGTGAGAATTGTTCTACGTGTTCATGAGACGATTGGTTTGCTTTCTTAGGTGAGCAAGTGTGGGTTGACGCTCACAATGGTTGCGAGGGTTGGCCCCGTGCGGCGATCGGCCAGGTTGATTGCTGCGAGTGAGAGCTCTCTTCAATCCGCCATATCTGTCACTACAAAAGCTACCAAGTCTCGGATCAATGCCAATGCAGTGAAGGAAGAGGATGAGCAAACACCTGTGAAGCAATTGCGAAGAACGAAGGCCTTGAAGAGGTTTCCCAGCCGAGATTTAGAGGTTGAGTCCACTGAGTATAAGCTAACTCACTGAACCTTAAACCCTAAACCCTAAATCACCGTTGAGTTCCGGGATTACCAGAGGTTGAGTCCACTGAGTATAAGCTAACTCACTGAACCTTAAACCCTAAACCCTAAATCACCGTTGAGTTCCGGGATTACCAGTGTCCATTCCTCAAGGTCCGAAACTCGCTGATGAATGCATTAAAACCCTAATGCACATCTGTTTTTTGTGACTTTTGCAGATGCAGCTTTGGGAGCTCGGATTTCAAAACGTTGCTGGAGTGGATGAGGCCGGGCGAGGTCCATTAGCTGGCCCTGTGGTGGCTGCCGCATGCATTATCCCTGCCTCGGTCACAATTCCTGGTAATTCAATCGCACACAACGTTCTGAATACAAGTTTAGGGTTTAGGGTTTAGGGTTTCAGTGTATTGATATTATGTGTGAACTACTAACCCCTAAAGGACCATAAGGCTCCAGTAATTTTGAGTAGGCTTTATGTAGATTCTTTTTTGTTAATTTTTTGTAAAAAACTTATTCAACACATGTAATATTCTTCACTGATTCCAGTGAAATAAAGTTTGATCCCATTCAAAGTATAATTTTCACAATATGATCATTTAAACTTGTCATTTTGAAACCATGAATCCTTGGTCCTTTAGGGGTTAAAGCAAGGACCTGCTCATTTGAGGAACAATCAGAGTTAGGCCAGACTACTAGAACAGTGGTTTGCTTTGAGTGTGCAGGTGTGGACGATAGTAAGAAACTTACTGAGACGCAGCGAGAAGAGCTTTATGCTCAAATCATAGCCACCCCTGGAGTTTCGTATGCTGTATGTCTCCAACATTCTCCTGCACAAACTTGAACGATTAACTGAGTGATTGTTTGCTTCAGTTGTTTGTTAAAAAAATTTGACATATGCATGAATTTAAAATTTAAAAGTTTTAGGTGGTACAGGCACTTGAATGTCGCAACGAGATTAGATTTTGGTCCACACTTGTAGGCTTGATGCTAGATTTTGGTCCACACTTCTGAGTGTAGTTAGCTCTCCTTGAGGCTTTGTTTCTCGATTGAAGATGGACCATTGATGATGTCAGTGTGTACTGTGGGAAAAGTGGACGTCTGTTTGCATGAAATCGACTAAATGAGCTTGTGTGGATTGACGGAATTTGTGCAGATACACGTGGTAGATGCTGCAAAGATTGATGAAATCAACATTTTACAGGTTCTTTGCTTGTCTGTAAAAGCTTTCATTTGTAATGTTTGGGAGCTAATGCTCTAAACGGTCTTTCATCACATTGTATGATGATTATGGGGTTGTAGAACTTACAGTACTAAGAGCATTCCCACCAGCGACTGGTATCCTCAAATTTCTTGCTAAATATCGAGGTTCCAATTTGACTTGGGAAGACTTTTCAAGTATTTCAAGTTCAGAAAATAGAGATACCAACGTCACTAGTGGGCATGCTCTAAAGGTAATCCATCCTATTTGTGCCACTTTATGGTCATTATGTATCATTGTCTTACATTTAAAATTTTGATTTTTACACTATTAATACATAGTGGCACAAATACTGAATTGTGTCACAAATAATAGGGTGGCATACCTTCCAGTACCCCTGGAGAGGAAACTGCACATTTTTTTAAAACCCCGTTTGTTATGTTACAACACGTCCTTGCTATCCAAATTACTTGGGAGGATAATAATAATAATAGATTTAGAACGTGAACTCATTTGTCAGATGTAAAAGCCTTCAATATATTTGTCAGTTGTGATAGCCCAGGTGATGTGATGTTCAATCCGGTATTATGTACTGTTTTGTAGGCAACTCTGCTTGCAATGTCTGCATGTGTAACAAAGCTCAAGGCTGAAAAGGGTGGAAAGGCTCCAGACTACGTCCTTGTGGATGGTAATAGACTCCCAGACGACCTTTCCAAGGAGGAAGCCAAGTTTGTTATTAAGGTACACATATTCTTTTGTGTTTTTCGCGGTCCAGTCTGAATCGTCTGCTTGACATGGTTTTCATGTTGAATGCCCACCTTATATTGTGGTTGGCAATATCGACACTTTCCTATAATACCGTAAACTCAATGTGCATATAAAATTTTGCTGATTGGTTGCCCAGCCTATTTAGGGCTTCTAGATACCATTTATGAAATAAAATAGGATTTGCACTTTCCTACCACAGCTCAAGATGTTTTGAGGATTTGAGCCAAAGAGGGAAGAGGTCAGAGAATGAGAGCATCTTGGATACAAAGATTCTTCCTTGAATTAGCAGTTAGGCCCAAAGCTCCTTTCAAGAATGTTATGATTTATCTGAAATTCATTACAGGTACTTTAGTCAAAGAGAGAGAAATAACTTCAGTTTTCATTTTGAGGCTGGCGTACATTAACCCCTAAAGTACCAAGGATTCACGGTTTTAAAATGACAAATTCAATTGATTATAATATGAGAATTATAATTCAAATGAGACCAAATTTTATATTATTGCAATCAGTGAATGCATTGATCAAAACATGAATAAAATTGGACAAAAGGAACTGCACTTAGAATCTACTCAAAAATGTTAACCCCCTAGAGGACCAAGAAAGTCCAAATTAGACCTCATGTTTTTTTAGCATTTTTTAGTAGGTCATATGTAGGGTTTCTTGTGCGCAAATTTATTTGTTTTTAAACCAATTCATGCAATGTTCTTCACTGATTCCAGTGTTATAAAATTTGGTCCCATCTGGATTTTGTTTTTCACAATATGATCAATTGAATTTGTCATTTAAAAACCATGAATCCTTGGTCCTTTAGGGGGTTAATACAACATGAAGCTCCATTCAGGCTTTTTGGTCCATTAGGGATTAAGAGTCTGTTCATTTAAGATCCTGCCTGACATAATCTCTGATGTTCAACAGGGAGACGCCGAGTGCCATGTAATTGCAGCTGCTTCTATATTGGCTAAGGTCACTCGTGATCGCATGATGTTGGATTATGACAAGTAAGACCTCAAATGATGCTATTTCTCTGAATGTTTTCTTCTCTCAATCTATTCCTCTCTGTGTTCCGTCCCGTTTGAGCTGATAATTGATTGTCTGGTCAGGAATGTGGTACATTTAATCTTTACCGTCTACTGCTTTTACTCATAAAGTTTTGATCCTTATTAACTTTTTGCATACAATATCCAAACAATGCATTTTTTGGTGCGTTGGAGTCTTCTTTCAGTTACCAACAAGAATATGATATAAAAAATATGATAGTCCTAATAATTGTAACCACAACAGGTGATTGAGTGGATAGCTGCTTGTGACCACTTTTTGGTACTCTTGTTGCTAATTTTTTAGGTCCACTGATGTATCTTTCACATAGAATAATAACGGGAGACAAGTTGTATTGACAGGAAGTGGCCAGTGTATGGATTCAAGGCTCATAAGGGCTATGGTACAGCATCCCATATGGGGGCACTTTTGAAGCATGGGCCATGTGACATTCACCGTCGCTCATTTGCTCCCCTCAAGGACCAAATACGTCAAGGCAAATACGGAGACTCTTGATTCTTCTGGCAACGTTCGGGTGCATTTCTTACTAAATTGGACAGTTTAGTCTGTTGCTTCCTAATTGACTTCAGAGTTTACTCAAGTCCCAAATTGGGTCTCTTTTATTTATATACCTAGAAATTTACAACACTAGAAACAAAAACTTCTTTTGGCTCTTTTTCTTTTTTTCCCTTTTGCTTGATTCTCTTAGCTAACATTGATTCGTGACGATTTCTACCAATTTTGTTGGAAGATGGAGACTATGACATACTGTACCTAGCCATCAAGGTCAGCATCACATGTTGAATAACTAATATTTTTGTTGAAACAAATGTCCAACTTTGTGAATATTTTTTGAGATTCTCTTTTACATTATATGAAATAGATTTTTTTTTGAAAAAATAATTTCCTAAGTACTGGGCTTTTTTTTCTTATGAACATTTTAACGGACCGTAACAGCGGGATACGGTATCCCGCTGTGAAAAAAAAATTATAATCTTACTAGCAAACACCCTATTGCAATGTACCAACATTACATTGGGAATGTGGGAATCAATTGGGAACACAAAAAGAACATAGGAACTTCGGGAAAATAAAGAGAACTTGGGAACATTAGGGAACATGATGGGAATGCTAGGGAATGTGATGCGAAGCTTTGAGGAACAACATAAAAATTGTGGAGAACAATTTGAGAACATGATGAAAAATTGGATGGAAGGCATGGATGTAAAATGTGGATGATTTTGTGACTTGGTATCGTGACGGATACCAAGCAAGGTAATGACATGGTATTGTGGCGTTATGTGCTTAATATAAGAGACGTTCACATTCTGATGACGTATGCGGTTGCCTCATAGGGGTGGAGATGCTCGACAATAGAATCAACGGGCGTATGGTTGCATGGCATCAAGTGCCTCATAACTTTGTCAACTGATAGCAGATCCATCATTTTGGAAACGGGAACCTCCATGGAAATTGTACAGGCCGGGGGCGCCTCCGTCAGAAGGGTACAACAGCAGAAGCCATCCATAACTGACCATGCCTGTACGGGCTCCTCGGAAGCTGTCATCCACTTAAAATCCTCGCTGTGACAAGTTACAGCTTTTCTACGAGCTTCTCCTGCGGCTTCTGTAACAGGGCAGCGGCAATTTGGGGGGAGGGGGGGTAAGGGGAGGTTTACTGTAGTCCAATATTCAGTGTATAAAAGAAGAAATGGTTTAGCAAGGGCCGCTACAAAATGGCCTTGGCCCTCCAAATCTAGATTGTTCTTTTATGGTTTTTCAGCTAATTGCATGTGACACTAGTAGAAAAGGGGGCACTTTCAAGGGAGATGTCGAGGCAAGTAGTGCCCAATTCCATGCATGCATAGTGGTTTTGCTTGGGCATCTCCCTGGGGAATGCCACCTATTGTACTAGTGCGAATAATGAGGAAGACCTTTACAGGCCAACCGAGCACCGCAGTAGGTGTTTGCGCCCCCCTACACAATGTCAGTGCAGGGTCTATATGTTTGTTTGGTGGGGAGAGGCACCGCATGATATGCTCTAAATTTAGCACTCGCCAAACACTTCTATCTTGAGGCCGGCCAAAGCACAACTCACATTGCGCTTAGGTAGGCACACTCAAAATTGTCACTTTTAGTATGAAGCATAGGCCATCTTGTTAACCCTAAATGCCCACATTCCTCTCGTTAACCCTAAATGCCCACACCCCTCTTTAGATTTGGAGAATTGCAAAGATGCCTTACAAAATGCATACTAAGTGGCATTTTTGAACTTGATGTATGAATAAAAATTGGACATTATGAATTTTAGATTCCATTTATACGGTTAGATCTATGATTGCAATCACCAATATATTTTGTATAAATTTTGAAACTTAAAATTCAAAATTCTTTTGTAAATTGATTACAAATAAGACATTGCCAATCTTTGAATGAAATTTGTTGTAATGGATTGAAATGTAATACTCTAAGTGTTAGTAGTGATTTTTGGAGATTTTTTGGTTGCTTAATTTTATGAGCTTATTTTATCAAGAGCATTTTCGAACTAAGATATTAGACACTTTTGGTGAATCACAACAACATGAAATGAGGCATAAAAATTTCAAAAATCATCCCCTTTCTAATTGTTTCACACATGCCTGAAGTTAACTTCCCATAAAATCTCGAGCATAAAATCTATAGTAAAAATCCACACTACAAAAAGTGCATGACGGATGAGAAAACAAAGTTTGATTTTGTACATCATCCAAAAATTGGGCGCTTGCTTAGGCAGTCAAGGGTTAAACTAGTCTAATTTTTGTATGTTTTCTATTATCATATGAAATAGTCAGGGTTCTAACAAACCAAAAAACATGTCATTTGAATATTGTATGTGAAAGTTATGAAGGTTCAAAGTTATATTATTTATCGGATGACCTTGTGGTTTTGGGAAGATTTGGAAAGAACTAGCAATAGTCTCTTCTATTTTAAAATCATTTAGTCACAATCCATGTATGAATGGCTTACTTACTATTTTGAGAGTCTAATTGAGTGATGTTGATGGGGAACTATAGTAGACATGCCAATGACCGCACATGCAATACCCAGATCATGCCCCATGAGAATGTGGAAACTTACACCATCTCAAATTTTGAAAGATTGTGGTATATCAAGTTGGGATTCACCTTGAAAAATCACACTCAAAAATGTTTTATACAATAACTTTGATTGCACGTCAAACACATTGAATATGATTTTAATGGAAATTTACTTGAAGCCCTTCACCACACGGTGTGCAGTGATTGTATGATGCCTTACATTTCTATTGGAATTGTGCGATGAAACTGTGCAGTCATTAGCATGTTTACTGTAATTAGAATTGTACAGTCATTGGAACTGTGTGGTTATTGGCATGTCTACCATACATGATATCACCCTATAATTTAGAATGACTTTCAGAGTGCGATTCAGAGTTGCTGGTGGAGATGCTCTAAGATAGATTTCAGGCGGGAGGCGGTTTTGGGTCCATGGTTATTATGGGTGTAGTTGCCTTATGACACTTTCAGGTACTACTTCCAGACCATTGGAAAAAGAGAAGGAACCAGACTCGTCTGAAGTCTGAACAGAAAGGACTTCCTCGTCCAGATGGGTGCTTTTGATGGGCAAGAGCATGACAAGCCGTGCGCACTAACTTATTGCCTTCTTATTTGCAGACAACCTAACCTTCAAGGCCTGAACGACACAGTCACAGCGGGTGTCTAAATCCCCCCATCGAGCGTGGCTCGGAGGCTCCCTTCGGGAGGGGGTGGCAGGGGTGGGGTAAAACCTGCCCCCTATTTTTAAGTTGAGTAGGGTCCTACTTGATCTCAATGGGGCTCCCAAGGGTGACTTGGGACCGCAGGCCCCAAATTTTGCAAAAAAAAAACCAAAAAAAGTCCTCAAGTGGTCAAAACGGGGAGGGCCAGAAAAATGAGCCCAACCGAGCCTAGCATCAGAGCCACGCTCGATGGGGAGAAATAAAGAGACCCCAGTCACAGGATCAACGGGTCTTTGATTGCTTTTTTATTTTTCAGATTCTTTCTCTATTTAGAGGAAATTCATTTTCTCAATCTTTGTAGCAATGATCTACGTCCTCTGTTTCATAATAAGTGTTCATTTTTTGGCATATGTTTTCCTAGTTTTGTTCTATGTTTTATATTTCAAACTTAACCCCTCAAGGACCAGGGTTGATTTTTCAAGTTCGGTCAGCTCACTATGGAATGAGTATTGATCCTCAATTCTTAAGATTTTTTGTGGTAATTCTACTCTTTGTAACAAAGATGGGATGGTAATTTGCGTACGTAGGTGATGTATAAATCAAAAGATACAATCATGCAAAGGTGAAAAACCTAAATGCGGGCAGCTTCTCAAAAATTTCATACAATGAGCTATGCATGTGAATTTTTGCACACAATGAGCTGACACCCTCATCCACACAATTGCCAAATTCATTTTATCAAATTTGAGACTAAACTTTGCATTTTTGACATTTTCAGAAAGTTTCAAATATGGGCAGCATGCCAAAAAAAGGTGCAACAAACTATGAAGCTTATAATCATACTATTGAAGAACCCTGAACGGTTGTAATAAATTCAAATTGCTTAAAACATCCTACGGTTGGATTGGTCAAAAAGGTCATAAATCAAAAAATGTTTGTCTTTTTATGAGAAGGGGTACTTTGGAGTGTTTGGAGAGGAACATAGTTGTGGTCCTTTAGGGGTTAAGCATTGTCTACTTCAAACACATCAGACAACGCAAGTGATATAAAAACTACTGATAAAGGTAACCTATTTTTTGAGTATTGAGATGATTTATTTTTTAAAAGTTGAAACATGCCCAAAAAGTGAACTCTCATTATGAAATGGAGGGAGTATCGTAGTATCATAGTAGGTTCGCCACCCTGTGAACAAATATTTATTTACTTTTGAATAGTAAGGTTCGCTCCAAAAAAACGAATTTCTTGATTTTTTTTTAAAGAAAAAAATGATTTAAAATGACCCGAAATATTCCAAAATAGCTTTAAAATAGAAAAATATAGCTTAACATAATGCATTCCATTTTTGTTCTTTCATCCTCATAATTTCCATTTTTTTGTGTTTTTTCTTTGGAATCATCTTTTTGGCACACATGCTATGGTACTACGGTAGTAGCACATCAAGATGAAGGGTTTTGAATGACATTGTGCTTAAGTTTCTTGTCAGACGCATAAAGTGGAAAATGGCCGGGCTGTCCATGGTCCTTACATACCTGGGCTCCATCTTTCTGATTGTGCAAGTACGTGTCTCCAGGTTCTTATTTTGAGTGTGGATAATTTTTTCTCGATATTGAGTTCCGTGGGTTGCATTTGGAGGTGGGCTTGGGAAGGATCCAAGATGAGCAAAAGCCCTGCATTCTTCTGGAGCACATCGAAGTAGCTGCCAGAAGCTAAAAATTGCCAGGAAAAAAACACTGATTTGGGGCATGCAAAGTAAGTACACCCAGTGGCACATGGTGCACATCTCAATGACTGTTGTCACTTTTCAATATGGGTCGGTTAGCCAAAAAAATCAGCAAATTTTTGCCAGGATCTTACATGATTATGGGAGTGTCTACTTCCTACACAAGGTAAAGTGGGAAAAAAAGTAGATGAAATTGCCAAAATCTTCTTAAAGACGTACAAAAATTATCACTATTTGGATGAAAGTGCTTCATGATAGTAATGTTGTGGATGAGCATATATCTATGGATGAGCATATATTTACGGATGATTCCATCCATTAATTTTTCTTATATGGTTACATTATAGAGTGCGTGTCGCTCTACCAATGAATTTAAAATTTAAAAAATCATTGGTATGGGTGCCTGACAACACAAATAAATTTGGCAAATTCTCGTCAGAACACAAGTAGAAAAGGTGGCTCTACCGAGGGAGATGCTCAAGCAAGTAGTGCCCAATTCCACGCATGCATATTGATTTTGCTTAAGCATCTCCCTAGAGAACGCCACCTTTTTAACTAGTCAAACCTTACCTGATTTTTGGAGTGGTTACTTTTTAAATGAACAAAAAAAGTGGATGAAACGTCTCCAAAAGTGATCTTTAAAAAACACTAAAATTGATACTTTATGAATGAAAGTTCCTTGTAATAGGTAATTTTATGAATGATTCTGTCCATTTTTTTCCTTACTTGGTTACATCCCAGGGTGCGTTTCGCTCTGTGAATGGAAAAACCAAAAAAAATAAAAATTGGCTGGCTGGTAAGTTGTGGGTCGGTGCCAGACTTCCACGAAGCCACTCCGAGTCAGGGAAAACAATCCACCTGAACTTCATTAATTCAAACTATCCTGTGTCAGCTCATGCAGCCAGGCTTCCATACTCCTGGGCAATGTTGCCAGGTGACATGATTCATGTACCAATATCTCGTTGAAGTGTATGATTTTTACACAAAAAACGAAAAAGGAAAAAGGAAAAAAAAAAAAAAAAAAAACCTTCATGCATGTAACCAACCTTGTATTATTGATTGAGCAAGGCATCCCTTGATTCCTGTAGCTTGTAGGACTTAATTGTGACATTTTGACCATTTTAGTGCCCAGCTGACCACATTCTGGTCACTGGAATGTCGAAAATGCAAACACCAGAAAATTCGTGACCTCATTTTGGTCACTGGAGTGTCGAAAATGCAAACTGAAAATTCGTGACCACATTCTAGTTATTGGAGTGTTGAAAATGCAAACACTAGAAAATTCATGATTACATTTTGGCCACTCGAGTATAAAAATGCAAACAACAGAAAATCCGTGAAGAACTGGAGTTTGAATTGTAAAGTTCAGATTTGGAGATTTATAATACACATTTTCCAAAAAAAGAATTTATAATTTGGAGTTGGACAACTATCAAAATACCTATGCTCAAAACACCAAAGTATTGCACTTAGCTCAAAATACAACAAATATTTACAGATACAACACATGTACTATGTTGTATTTTTAATGTTTGGAAGTTTGTTATCTTGATGTTTGTTTGTTTTTGGATTGTGCTCTCTTGTTCATGTTGAAGTAGGTGTATGTATTCTGATCTTGATCAATGTACCAACTCCTTTCAATTTTAACGTATAATTTTTTGTCCTAAACTGCATATGAATTTTTAACGTATAATTTTTTCAATTTTAACGTATATTTTTTGTCCTAAACTGCATATGAATAAGTCACTCTCACTTATAAAATTCACAATTATTATGTGTGAGTCCGTTTTTGATATGAAAGTTTGCAAAGGAGAGGTGTTGATATACTTAGGGCATTGTTGAACCGCATTACTTTCATTTTAGAAAATTTAACCCAAATTCTATTCAACTTTGAAGTCACACACCCTCTAAAATCTTGTGCATTATACGGTTCAAAGACATACTATAATCTTGCCATTCCACCATTGGATGATTCTCTAATTGTCTCCACTCGAGTTGAGAATACAATTACTTTCTAATTTAATCCATTATATTTCTAATTGTATCAATCACAATGGAAAAACTACTGAAATCTAGTACACGCAACTACAGTACCTGAGGCACTAAAGGATTAAAGAACTCACTATCGTTTTTATTATTTACATTGCAATAGTTAATTTTTATTGAGTCTACTTAGAAATGGAAAAAGGATACCACTACATCTTAGCATGTATTATTTGGATGCCATGTAGATCAATTATGAATTTTCAAGTGTTGTCTTATGTACCGTATTTCTTATAAATAGTTGCACAACTCGAAAATCGCCACAACTAAGTGATAGTTTAAAATCTTTCAACAAAATTTGAATTTGTTGTAGCACATATAGGTTAAAGTGTCTACATTTGGTTTCAATTTTTTCCAATCACATTAGGACCTATTATTTACTAATCAAATTTTAATGAAAAACTAAACTCATTTGTCTGTGCGCATGATTTAAAAATTCTTGGATAGGAAAAACGTTCATGAACGTTCATGACTTTTAGATCATATGCTAAAAATCTCATGAATTTTGAAGCTTTATTGAGGAATATCTTAGTTACTAAGTGAAATTTGGCCCAAATTGCTCCCCAATTTGTTACTTTTTTTTAAATAAATGATTCAATTTTTTTTAAATTGAGGCATAGATAAACAAACTACCCAAACAGACTCTCTGTTCACAAAGGTATGTTAAACCAACATTCTTATTATTATTATTATTATTATTATTATTATTATTATTATTATTATTCAAATTCAAGTTTTATTTAATAGCCAAGATTTTGTAAGAGACCATTTGGATTAGTGTCGTAATCAAGTACATGTTCCTTAATTATTCAAAAGCCTTTTAAAAAAAAAATTGGCATGCATTTAATTTGTATTAATATTTGCATAGAACCTATGTTGTATAGAATTGAATTTAGCAATTAAACAAAAACATTTCCACCATACCTCTGCCAAACTATAACGTTCAACCAAAATAGATGAAAAGTTACCCCGAAATAGCTTTCAAGGCACAATTTTTCCATGTGAAGCAAGAAGTCCAATTAACCTTAGTTCAACCAACTGTATTTTGTATTATATATGTAATTGGTCAATTAACTATTTGTAAAATGCATTTGGTGTGTCATAGTGACCCATTTTCACTTGGAGGGCTCTCCAAATATATAGTGGTGCATTTTGTGTACTTTAACAAATTCAAATTTGACACAAGAATTTCAATTTCCCAATTAATATCAAAAATTCAAAATTTGAAGTTAGATTGCAAGACTTTATAGAGGGGACTATATTATACATTTAGATGATTAACTAACGTCTCATCTATAACCTACAAGTTCCCAAATGTAAATAAAGTGAGGACATTCAACGATGCTAAAGACTCAAAAGCGCCATCTTTATCATGTGTACATTCCCTTTATCAATATCTACCTCTATTATAGAAATTATTTTAGAACATTTATCAAAAAACCTTTGACCTTTCAAAACCTTTGCACATAGTATCCACATGACGCATTCTTTGGTGTGTTGAAATCTTTTTTCAATTGAAAATCTAAATACTAACCATGTTCATTAGCCGAGTCATTAGCAAAAAGTGGCAAGTTTTGGGTGTTCCCACCTTAACCTTCATATGCCAAATTAAGCCCTACAGGCTTAGTTTTGTAAGAATCTTTGATTTTATTATAATTATGGTAATAATAATAATTATCATTATATTATTTTGATGTAGTTCAATTTTTCAGTTGACAAATCACGTTCAAAAGAAGATTGAATCAAGCATTGAGATTCTTCTATAAACTTGTGGAAATTGCTTCTTACAACTGACACCAATTGATCAAAGTTAGTTGGAGGAAGGGTGTTTTGAAGTTTGCCCTTGGGCTCTTCTGAAATAAGGTTGATGAACCAATCAAATGGAAGCTCAACAATGTAGTTGTGTTTAGGATTGTCAAAACTGAGAAACTAATCCTATGTGCATTTAAAGATTTTCCCAAGAGCTTAGCATTTAGGAATCTATGTCATCTGTATCGCAGAGCACCATGTGAAACAACCGTAACTTAATCATTTTGGTACCACTTAACTATTTTATACTAAAGAGCGGGCCGTATAGGTAGATTCCGTCATTACCGCAAGGTCGCGGGCAAGCTTGAGACCAAACTAAAATGCAGGAATCTGCCTATACGACATACTCTCTAGCGTCGAGGTCAACGGCTATAATATTCAAAGCTACACTAACCGCCGATTCTATTGGCAGAATCGCCAAGTGCTCCTTAAGGCTGATTCTGCCAACAAATAGAGTTAACCGAAAAGAAGGCCTTGGAACATGCCTTTTCAACCTTCTTTCAAGCGCTCTTTTGAGCTCCCTTGAACTATGTTTGGGTTGAATAGTGTCGTGTCATAACTTGTCCCCTTGTGGGCCATGGGCTTGGAGCTTTGGTAGGAGGTGTGGAAGTCATTGCGAGGTGTGGAGAATAATGACAGTGGCTTGCTTTAGATTGTCTCCCAACTCACCTTGAACTAGTTTTCGGTCCATTTATATTTCAATATGAGTTCAAGAGGAATTCAAGAGGAATTTGCTAAAACTCTTTGAGCTGACTTTTCGGTTAACTCTAGTCGCTCCAAAAAATGACATAATACCCTAACCCTGACTTTAATGTAGATTACAACCAATACCTATACGACACATGGCAAGATAAAATTCATCAATTTATTTATTTTGTACGAATCTGCTATGTAGGTACGGTACCTTAGAATAAGATTAAAAAGAGAAACAAACACCCAGTGGCAGAGGCAGATCAGAGTGAAATTGTGGGCGTAGTGACCTCATCACACTGACCACCATAAATTCCCCAGATAGACCCTCCAACGGACCAATACTGCCAGGGCCCAACGTTACACGTGTGGACCTTCAATGCGCCCCGCCTCGGACCCCAGAGCCCCCCCTCGATGGACCCTGGACCCTGGACCCATCAGTCCCTGGACCCTGCAATCTCACGGCGCAACTCTTCTTTCAAGCGTTCATGAAATCATCGAAGCTCCTTCAAACGATCACGCACACTCTCATGTCGGTACCAATCTCATTCACTCACTCACGGGCTCTCAAATAATTTTCCCCCTTTCAACAACAATCATTCTTTGTAGTACACTCCTCCTCCTACTGTTCCCGCTTTCTCTGTAGTCGGTTTTCCTCCTGTTAGTTTGATAGTTAGTTGCTCCGTGATTTAGTTTTCAACGTCAACGTCAGGTAGGTGGGGGTGGTGTGATAGGTTACGAATGCTTGGCGCTTTGTTACGCTTTTTGGGGTTTCGTCTTTATGATAGAATGGCAATTAATTGCAGGGGATGATTCGGAACTAGCAATCTCGCCGATTGAAAATGCTTGAAAGCTTAACAGAGATGGAATCTTGGCAACTCGAAGGGTAACGTGGAGTTAAACCAGCAGGTACCTCCTCTTAAACCCCTGAGATTACATGATGAGGTAGTCGAAAAAATAAAAAACAATACCGGTTTACAGTAATCAGGTTTTGTAAATCGTCGAGCAATTTTGAATCCGTGTCATTTTCTAGACCAAGCGCCAGACAATGATTAAAAGTGTTCTTCCCCAACCCTGAAGGTTTTGTAAATTGTGGAGCAATTTTGATTGCAAAACCAAGCACTGACTAGACTACGCTTATTAAAAGTGTTGTTTCCTAACCCTGAAGGTTTTGTAGATTGTGGAGCAATTTTGATTCAAAACCAAGCACTGACTAGAGTATGGTTTTTTAAAGTGTTGTTTCCTAACCCTGAAAGCGTGGCATGAGAACGCTACAGTACATGGAATCTGTGAAGATGAGTTTGATTGAGTGAGTTTCGGTGGAGTGATTGTAGAGCGGCGGGAGGGGTTATGCCAGCGTGAGGGTTTAGGGTTTGTGAGTGTTGAGGTGGTAGCGATGGGGACGTGCATGTCGACGGACCCGGGGGTGGCGAACCGGACGGGTGGAAATGGCAAGCATCACGCGGGGGGGCCCGTGATGGGGCGCAAGCAGAGGAAACGGGAGCTGCAGCGGCAGATGATGGAGGCGCTGGCCAACGAGGGCAAGCGCGACGTGATGCTGGCCATGACGCCCGGACGAATGTTCCGCATCGGCGCCTCCGACGCCGCCTGCTTGTTCACGCAGCAGGGCCGCAAGGGCACCAACCAAGACGCCATGCTCGTCTGGGAGGTAATAAAACTGTACTACTACCTACTTTTATTACTACCAAATTCTCATCTCATTCGAAACATGCAAACATGGAAACATGGAAACATCTTACTCCCTCCGTCCCAAAGTTATTGTCCAACTTGTTTGCTTGGTATTTCTTTGAGCCAATTTCATTGATCATATTGTAAGAAACATGATTAAAAAAGGAGTTCCAAATTATGTCACTAGAATGATTGCATGTGTTCATTGCAACCTAAATGAAATTAGCCACAAGGAAGTATTTTTTTGACCTACTTAAAAAAGCACTTTCAAACATGACAATAACTTTGGGACGGAGGGAGTACCTAGTTTTCTTACCAAATTCTCAGGACATTGGAAACATGGAAACATGAAAACATCTTAATCCTTAACCTTCCACATGGAAACATCGGTTCCAGAATCATGTGATTTATGACAAGATCTTCCATGAAGCACTTGTCTTCAACGAAATTTACACTAAATGCATCATGAATCACATGATTCTGGAACCGTTGTGAAAGGCTTAATCATGAATCACATGATTCTGGAACCGTTGTGAAAGGTTTAATCATACACCACATGATTCTGAAACCCGTTGTGAAAGTCTTAACCCCTAAAGGACCATGAGGCCACCAGGTGGCTCCTGTTTTTTTCAGTAATTTTGAGTAGGTTTTATATAGATTCTTTTTTTGTTTAATTTTTTAGTTTTTTTTATTCAACATATGTAATATTCTTCACTAATGTTAGTGATATAAAATTCGGTCCCATTCTAATTATAATTCTTGCAATATGATTGTTTAAGCTTGTCATTTAAAACCATGAATCCTTGGTCCTTTAGGGGTTAACGTTAACCTTCCACATGAAAGCATTGGTTCCAGAATCATGTGATTTATGACAAGATCTTCCATGAAGCACTTGTCTTCAACGAAATTTACACTAAGTGCATCACGAATCGCATGATTCTGGAACCAGTGATCTCAGAACCACTTTATGACATTTAGAACATTATGCGACCTCCCACATAAATGGTATCTACTTTTGCTACCCAGTGCATACAATACTTACGATACCTCTACAATATCCGGCAATACCCTTGATATATTAAGGTGATACCATGATGATATCCGCTGCTATCACCTCACGAAGTTGCTACATATGAGCATTCTCGCTACATTTTAATTTTTTTTTTCATTTTCTTTCTTTGTATGTTTAGCAGCCCCATTTTTTTGGGTAGAAATCCAGCTAATTTTGAGATCACTGTCTGGAACTATTGTGATGACTCACATGATTCTGGAACTGTTGTGAAAGGTTTAATCATACAACACATGATTCTGAAACCCGTTGTGAAAGTCTGAACCATAAATCACATGATTCTGGAACTGTTGTGAAAGGTTTAATCATACAACACATGATTCTGAAACCCGTTGTGAAAGTCTGAACCATAAATCACATGATTCTGGAACCATTATGCAAGGTTTAATCATAAATCACAAGAATTGTAAGAGTAGAGTGTTATCAATTTTGCAACATCCTGATCACATGGAAAGCACACATGGTGCGTTGAAATGGGGTTTCATAAGGGTGTTGGTTCTTAACCCCTAAAGGACCAAGGATTCATGGTTTTAAAATGACAAGTTTAAACGATCATATTGTGAAAATTATAATTTGAATGGGACCAAATTTTATATCACTGGAATTAGTGAAGAATATTACATATGTTGAATTAAAAATAAAAATAAAAATAACAAAGAAGACTCTACATAATACCTACTCAAAATCACTGAAAAAAACAGGAGCCACCTGGTGCCTTTATGGGTTAATACTTTGCAAGCGTTAGAACTTTATGAGTGTTGGTTTATATCTACTTCCAAGTGATAGAGGGTATGACTACTTTGGCAAAGCAGTAATGGGAGGTTGGAATGGGGGTTCAGAACATGGCGTCGATGGAGGACACGGTATTCTGTGGGGTGTTCGATGGGCACGGTCCGTTCGGTCATTTAGTTGCAAGACGAGTGCGAGACTCTCTGCCATCGAAGCTGGTGGCGATCTGGCATGAGAAGTTGAAGGAGATCAAAGAGTTGGAGGAGCAGCCATGCATCGGGGACAGTCGGCGCACCGATTACGGCTCCAACGTTAGCACGGCCTACGAGAGTGCGGTGTCGGATGTGGAGGAGTTGAATTCCAGGGAGCTGGCTCGGGAGCCCGTCAGCCTGGAGCCTCCTTCCATGTTCAGCCACTGGAAAGAGTCCCATCTCATGGCGTTCAAGGAGATGGACCAGGAGTTGAGGACGCATCCTTGCATTGACTGCTTTTGCAGCGGCACCACCACGGTCACCGTTCTCAAGCAGGTGCACACCATCCCTTTTTTTTAGCAGTTTTGATTAGGTCCTATGGAACTTTCTTTTGTTCAATTTTACGTGTTTTCTCTCCAACACATGCAATGTTCTAGTGATCTACTCCCTCTGTCCAGAAATAACTGTCCTAGTTTTTGGCGTGTTTTAACTTAACGCTTTTTTTTGACAAAAAAACCTGCCTCAGTACTCGAATAATAGTAGTATGTAGTTTTTGTGTCACTCTCGTTGTCCACCCCGTTTGGGGTTTGAAGTGGACAGGGCTCACGTTTGAAGTATAAAACATAGGACAATTATGTTGGAACAGAAATGCCAAAATCTAGGACAATTATTTCTGGATAGAGGGAGTTATGTTCAAATTTAACCCATTTGAGTTATATTTTTCAAAATGTGACCAGTTATTTTAGAACCTTGAATCCTTGGTCCTACAGGGGTTAAAGCCAGTGTTGTATTGGTATAACACGGTTCCTAGTGAAATGAATGAATTAGAGTTATCGTGAAAAGTAGCGGGCCTCAAATGAACCAGTGTTCAAGGTTTCACCGTAGAAAGGTGCTACACCGGTTACAACCGTGAATCCTTGGTCCTTTCTAGTGGTGTTTATCAACTAGCGTTCCTTATCAGATGATACAGACAGATATGCTGAAACAGCTTGAGGATGGGGTTTTTGGTAGTGTGAAGGGTTTAGGGCTTAAAGGGATTTGAAGGTTTTCAGGTGCAAATGACTGATGGAATGTCGATATTTGAGTTCTGAAAAGGTCAGAATGGACTTGCTTGATGACTGCAGGGGAAACATCTTGTAATTGGCAATGTAGGTGACTCCCGAGCGATTATGGGCACTCGAGATGAACATGGTAGCTTGAAAGCTGTTCAGTTGACCGTTGATTTGAAGCCCAACCTACCTCGTATGGTTCTATCCTTATACTTTCTGCTTGTTGGTGTTAGGGTAATAGAATTATTGCTTCTCATTTGTGCTATCAGACTCTTGTGTTTTGATACATTAGCCTGCTTAGAGCCATTATATCATTTGGACTGAAATAGGGATCGTGCAGATGAAGCTCGAAGAATCAAAGAGTGCAAGGGCCGTGTGTTTGCTCTCCATGACGAGCCGGAGGTCATGAGGGTTTGGTTGCCGTTTGACAACTCCCCGGGGCTAGCGATGGCCAGGGCGTTTGGGGATTTCTGCCTGAAAGACTATGGTGTGATAGCCGTTCCTGAAATCACGTACCGGCAAGTGACGGATCGAGACAAGTTCGTCATCCTTGCAACTGATGGGGTATGATAATAATAAATCTGTCTGGATTGCTGACCTTACCTTCTTTACGTGTGCTATTCTCATTGTATTTTACGAAGTTGATGCTTTACCAAACTCTCTGCCTCTTTCATAGTGTTGTTCTCTTTGACCCAGTTATCTCTCTTTGATGTGATGGTTCCGATTTTCTCTTCTATCATTACTTGGGGATAGGAGGAAGTGTAGAAAACCCTAGTGTAGAGGACCCTAGTGTATTCGTTTTTATATACGAAAGGTCAATGAGATTAACTCCCGAGGGACCCTTTTTTTATTACATTTCACCTAGACCCTATGTGGGACGGCATGCACAGCCGCCATGCCTTATCACTCCCTACTTGTAGGTTTTGTGATTTATGAAGCTGAGATGGGTCTTGAAAGCTTTGGACTTGGAAGAAGAAACTCCATTGTATACTGGATTTCCTCCTAGTGCTCTATAGTACTCCCTCTGTCTGGAACCTCGTCTTTGGCGTGTTTTAACTCCACGCATTTTTCTAGTACTGAGACGGATTTTTTTGCCAATAAAGTATGTTAGTACTCGAAAAATGCTCTATTTATAATAGTACGGTAGTATGTAGTTTTTGTGTCGCTCTCATCGTCCGCTCCGCTTGAAGTGGACAGGGCTCACGTTTGAAGTATAAAACATAGGACAAATATCGCAAAAGAAATTGCCAAAAACGAGGACTACTATTCCCGGATATAGGGAGTGGTAAAACTAGCCATATCTTGAATTGTAGAATTGATGTTTAAAAGATTCACATTTACTGCGTGATTCTCGTCGTATGCCACTTCATCGATTTGAAAACGGAGTGCTGGAACCAATGACTAAAACCCTCCTGTTTAATGGTTGCAGATCTGGGACGTATTAAGCAACGAGGAGGCGGTACAAATTGTTGCAACGGCACCAACTCGAGCAACAGCAGCACGGTTCCTTGTGGAGTCTGCAGTCCGGGTGTGGCGCCTCAAGTACCCTACATCCAAAGTAGATGATTGTGCTGTGGTGTGCCTATACTTAGACCGTGCCTCGGACGAAGACACGTCAACGTCGTTAAGCTCTGAGAATGAGAGCCCACCATCAAGCCCATCCCTGAAACCTCGAACCAACTTTGATGATGCAACAATTCCGGTGCAGGAAAAAGGAAAAGGCTCAGGTGAGGAGACCAAAAACGTCCAAGAGATCGGCATTCTGGAGCCTCAAGTGCAACACACCGAGTCTAGACGACGCCGCAGCTTGGCTGACTGGTTGGATGAAGATGAATCAGAAGGATGGAGTGCTTTGGATGGCATCACACGTGTGAACTCCCTGTTGAATCTTCCCCGGAGGCTCGACGGCGCGAATCGAACTGGAGGACCCCCAGTGGATCCCAACTTGTGACAACATGGCTCTCATAACATTCAGTAAGGTAACTATATCTAAAAGCGACCATTTCCTTAAAGCGTCCATAGCTCAATCTTCCATATTAAGTAGATTCTGACACCCTACTATTGATGAGAATGTTCACATTCTGAACATCAGAGTTTAGGGCCGCTTTAAGGTCAACCTATAGTAAGCACTCTAGAAATTCATAACTTATTCATACGGTGTCCAAATAATGCATGCCAAAGTGCGTCGGAATCCTCTTGACCTTGCTATTGAGACCCACTGAAAATATTTTTTGTTTTGTGTGTGTAAATAGGCTCAGTTGGTAAGGTGAACGCTTTAAGGTATAGTTACCTTAATGAGCAGAGTTTCTTGCCCCCCCAATGAAATGATGTGAAATATTCCACATCATTTCTTCCCTCATGAAATATCCCTCAAAGCCATTGGAGGGGTGAAGCAAGAGGTCCTGAATGTTATGCTTGAAGCTGAACGATTTTGAGTTTGGAATAAGCTCTGTGGCGGTCCCCCTTAAACTCTGGTAAGGGACCTACCCATTCATTTGTCTGGTCATTGAAGGCCGCATCATATTCCTCAAACAGCGGCTTGCTGTGTACATATTGATAGTGGGATGTCAGAAATTGTTTCACGCCAATATCGATGGGAGTGCAGGTCAGCTCATACAGACAGTGGTCAGATCCGGGGGCCATGTATAGTGATGTATAATTCTTCCACGAAGCAATTGCTGTTTACAGGTTCAGAGATTATATAGCTGTATGAAATATGCAGCAGCAGCCTTAGGATATTAGCCTCTAGGTAGGTACATGATTTTTGTGATGGAAAAAGTTTCGCCTGAGGGGAGGATAGTAGATGAAATGAACTTTCTTTGCCAGTTTTGGTGTCATACAATTTTTTCTTGCCTTTGTACCTATGAATAGTCTCGGCATACATTGCAATTTCTTTTGTAGAATCTGTACTGCTTACCGGGAATACTCACTTTTGGAAAGTGAATCACTAGTCAAATTGAAGCCTATCTAGTGTGGGCCATTTTATTGCAAGCTATTTTTTCAGTGCACCAAATCCACCAATCATCCTATTTTGATTATATATCATGGCTAGATGACAATTATACTCACATTCGTAGATGTCATGTAGAACGTCCACCTTATTTTGGAACTCAAACTAAGTAATTAGAAAAATGTAGCTCTAGGTGTGTGATTGTTGTTGCACATGTAACCTAATAGTTTGAAGAGTAATTGCATTGCCCGTTTTTGTTGTTACATAGAATAACTAAACATGAAAGTGTTCAAATCAAGCATTTGAGCATAATTATTATTATTTCTATATTAGAGTTATCTTTAACCCCTAAATTTTTGAGCGACCATATTCTAGTCGTTCCACTTTTTGGGCAGCCTCTAGGGACCTCATATTTTTAGAAATTTCAATGAAAATTTAAGTGTAGCTTCCAAAAACTACACTCTACATGTCGCACTTTGTTTCATGTCATTCCGATAAGTATTGCAAAAGTTATAAGCATTTGAAGTTTTTGAAGCGAGATCAGGCAGTAAGAATTTTTTAATTTTTTACTCTTTTTCAAAATTTCTTTTTTGATTCATGATTGGTTGATCTTTATCTACAAATGAAGCTTTAAATCTACCCATTTTGAGCAATGGGATAAAAGTTATGAGGAGATCTGTTTTTTGGGCAGTTTGGACAACAAAAACTTTGAAGCTCATTTCTAAACTCAATTTTCAATATTTTTAATGAAATAAAAGGCACTGGGTGAAGATTTCCAAGTACAATATTCTCACCGTTAAGATTGACATTTTACAATTCCATGTCAAACTTATTAATGATTTTCTTTTTCCTTTCACTTTGTATCCACTTCTAGTAATTGTTTTATGAAAAAATTAATATGAGCTTTTTTCTTACAACATTTTATATTTGAAGACTTAACTCAATTGTTAACATGGCCTTGCCATTCAATGAATTTCTAACCCATTCAAAAAAAAGATATGAATTTCTAAAGTTCAAATTTGTCACCTGGTTTGAACCCCAAAAAATCTTCTTTTGCAACTTTGATCCTTATAATCTAAGAATCTATTGGTCATTTTGCTCTCAAATTTTGTGCTCACATGAAAATTCAAGTTGGGTATTAGATCTTACGGTTAAATGATGAAAAAAAAAAAAAACATATGATTTCTTTTGTAACTTCCAAATGCTACGTTTTTCATGGTTTTTTGTGAGAATGCGGTCCTGGTCCTTTAGGGGTTAACCCCTAAGTGCCCAAGGGTTTTCTTGAAATGCTATATATGTCATAATGTCCATCTTACTCAACTTTTATGAGCTTCAAATTTTTAACATGTGTAGATCACAACAGTAAGACAACATCCATACGGTTAAAATTTTGAAAAAATGCTATGAATTATTTAATAATCACTTTATAAGAATTTTCTTTGAAAATTTATAAAATCTACATGTTTAGTCATTTTGACTTGGAATCAAGTATGATAGGTCAAAAACATTGGTTTTATATGGTGGTTACATTATTCATGTGAGAACTAATCTAGTTTGGTAGAAAACTTAAAGATTCCGTTCTGGGCAGATTTTCAAAATTGTGACAATTTGAGATGTTGTCACTTCGAGGGCTCTAGAGGAAAATCAGTAAATTTTTTTTCAAAGTTTCTTTTTGGAAACGTTGCTGAGTTTCAATATCTACAAGTGAAAAAAAATGACACTCAAAAATTGTTATTTTTGCAAAAGTTATGGTCATTTAAAGTGGGCTAAACTTTTTTTAACTCTGAAATTTTTGATCGACCATATATGGTCGATTAGACAGTTAGGGGTTAAAGTCATTTTGAGTTTGATGAATCTACAAAGAATTTTGCTATACTACACTCTTATTTGTTCATTGGAAATAGTTAAAAGGTGTAGAAGATTTTTGTGGTCTATCATTATGAAGTGTGTAAGAGGTGTGTAACAGCTTGGTGGTCTTCAAAAGTTTTTTAGCACCAAGAAAGGAGCTAAAAAACTTTTGAAAACTTTTGAAGACCACCAAGCTCTTACACACCTCTAACACACCTAATAATGATAAACCACCAAGATCTTCCACATCTACTGACTATTTGGAGTGAAGAAATAAGAATATAATAAAGAAAAATTCATGGTATCTTCTTCAAAATTTAATGGACTTTAAGGATAACTCAATTGCCTTCAATTTTTTTTTGGGATCATAACATTCTTCAGCTCTTGCTTGACCACACCCTTTTATCTACATTGTTGTTACAATGCAAAGTACCAATAAGATAATTCAACTCTCCAATCCTCGTTGCTTGGCTCAATTGAAGTTATTGCAGATCCTTCAAGATGCTTGTGATTCCAAGACACACATTCTTCAAGTGTTACAAGTGCGATAAGAACGTTATGATCTTTTTGACCATTAACCAAAAGAAGAGAATAGTAGTTCTAGATTTGTACTTTCGAATTGTATGTAGGCTCTACTACACAAACTTGCTCCTACTTTGTGCTTGTATAGCCCCTACTCCCAATAGCAAAACTATTTATACTAACACGTGTAGAAAGTACATACTATAAATAGAAAAAATCACCTCCATGAAAGCGTAGGCACCAAAACCATCAAGAACTTAAGTCAATACCATCATTAGATACACATCAAAATGTGCATTTCAATTTCAACACCACAAGTATACAATTCGGCAATAAATTTCCGTTACTGTCTCCTACACTGCAAAATTCCAAATTTTGAAATGACCCTGTATGTGATAAAATTATCCAAATGTGAAATCGTAAAGTGCATTGGTGAGATAATTGGAACATTAGTATAATAAGAAATTTTAGTATTTTGAGATTTTTTTTATGAGATACTAAATAAACAAAAAATGTATTAAAAACTGAGGAACTTTGGATTTGAAATTTTAAAATTTGATATCTTAGTCAATAATGCTTCAAAATGCATGCTCTCTTTTGCAAATGATTCTAAAAAGGATCCCCATTCCTTCTATAATGATTCTTATATCCTTTAAGTAACAAAATACGTTGCTACATATGTTTGAATTAAGTAGGTCAAAAGATGGGTTTTAATTTCAAGTAAAAATTGTTCAAAATGAAATATTTCTTTGTCAAAATTCATATGTATATGTAGTGTATTTTGTGTTCTCCAACTTGTCCAAATCTCACTCAAAAATTCTAATTTTATCAACTTTCATGTCCATTTTTTCATTTAGAAGGAAGTGACTTATACTTATTGCCAGATATTGTACTGTACATCATTTGCAAGTACTTAGTGATTCCAAGTAAACACAAGTTTCAGGCATCAAGCTTATGGAATCCAGTCACTGTGTAACATAGATTGAATACATCATTACTAATCTCAGTGTTGATAAACACTCAGAACACTACAAGGAAATTGGTCGCTCCTCATTGCTATTTTGAGCCATTTCAGAGTTGGTGAGTGCTTTTGGTTACACAAGACAAGGAAATTAGAAGAAACCTTTTCTACAATTTCAGTTCGTGAAAAGCGACAGGTTTGCTTGTAGTCAAACAAATGCGAAAAAGGACTCTGTGCCCAACTATTAGATGAATACCCTAAATTCGAGGCCAACTATGAAACCTACCAAGTCTCAGCAAAAGTATGGTTTCAACCTAAAAATAAATAATTCATCCATAAAGTTGGACTAACTCTGATCCAACCCTTATACCAAATAGATAAATAGAAACTCCAGCCCTCGTTTGAAGCCTGCATGAATAAAGTGTTCATTTGTAGTGTCAATGACCCACTGCCCACCAGACAAAGTGTCGTTGTAAAAACTACTCTCTCCTTCCGGGAATGGGCACTTTAGTAACTAGAGTAAATATATATCAAGTTTGGCCATAATCTTCAAGTTATAGCCAGGGTCCGTGGCTCTTCTTACAACCTCCTGTACAGTACAGTACATGCTGGACAATGGGTACCACATAACATTCAGTGCGTATTTTCCTACCAAGCCTCAGATTATCCCTAAGATTCTCACTTAAAGTACCAAGTATGAGGAGCTCAAAAAACAAAGCACTGGTACATACGTTTTAAATTTCTGGATGGGAAATGGACATGGGGTTTCATCAATCTTATGAGATGTTGAACTGGAGGCAAAATAAATTTTGGCTTATCGAGACTTCGAACAAAAAATATTTATTTTTGCAAAAATAAATAAATTCTTCCGATCAACATATTTGGATGAACTTCATCCAATTCATACAACTTTGGTAATATGCTCTTGAAAATGTTCATCATTCATTCTTTAAGGGATTAAGCAACAGTTTTTTCAAGGACTTTTTGGTAGCAAGGAGGTGAACTTACAACTGCTCCAAAGCCAAAAAGGATTCTATCACGGTTGGAATTGTCCCAACAATAGAACTACTAGTAAGAAGCCTGCAAAACTAATACTGGTCCACAAAACAAAATCATAATGCTTAATCCAACAACTTCATCAGGAAAGTAAAAGTGAGCGGTTTCAATATTGAGTCAACACAAATTCATTTACTATGGCAAAGTTCTTTGATTGAAACTACGCCCTAATTATATAGGTGTCATACAAAGACCTGCCATAGAAAAAAGTGCGATAAGGTTACCATACAGTTTCTATCTTGTACTCCATCACAAGAACTTTCTTGATATTAGAGCATCATCAATCAAACAAATGAGAAAGTGTCCTGGAAGCACATTTCTCATTTTTGCTAGCAACGTGTTGGATTGATGATGTTTTTACAGTCGATGTTTAGCACAGACCAAGCTACTTAAACGGACTGCCATTGTGCTCATTTAATTGCACCTGTGATAAACCTTAAACACATTTAATTTGAATCCAAAGGATATGAACATTAGCAGAAAGAAAAAAAACAGGGACCCTTCTAACACTAATGTGATACAGATTAAGTGGGTAGAGCAACTTAGAACAACATTAGAAACAATATTAGAATGCTATTTTAACACTGGAAAAGCATTTCAATGTTAAAATGACATTTCTAATGGGTTCTATACAAATGTCGTTCTTACAATGTTGTTCTAAGCACCTGTTATAATTGCTTAAGAACGCATGCTAACAGGCCATTAATCTGATAACCCGTGCCCAAACAGAGCACTGGGAATCTCATCAAAGATGGCTACAGTAGAAGTTTAAAAAGGATACAGTAGGAACTTAAGCAGGAATTAGGCTGCATAATTAATCACTTGGCTGGGCAACATGCCGCTGTCGGTAAGGCTAAGTTGAATCCCAAAAGGATTTCAAAGCAGGAAGATTGAGGCGAGTTTCTGCTTACAGTTGGTGGGATTGACGACTGCGCCAACAAAACAGGCAAAGGCGACTATTGCGCAGTCGTCTTTGCCCGATTGACGACTACTAGCAAAGGCGTCACTTCTCACTCAAAATAGTGTCAGAGTTCACTGTACACACTTGTCCTACGTGACGAATCGCACTCACCAAGTCTTGAGCGCCTCCACAGCGAGTGCAAAGTGGCACCCTTTGACTCACCTATCGAGTGAAAAGTGACGTCTTCTCCTTGTAGTGCCAACAGAAGAATAGGAGTGTGACCATTCCATAGATTCTTCGTTGTTCCACAATAGCTCCACTAGTAGGAAATGTGTCGCTTTTCACTTACTATAAATGAAAAAGGATTGAAACCGGGCTAGGCACATGGGTTGTGTCAATGTTGGTGAGTAGTTTTGGTCACAAGAAAACAAAAATATAGACACAATATTCCGGCACTATTCACTGTTCCCACAAAATGGGAAATGAAAAACGACGGGTATGCTACTAGTGCTCCTTCCATTTCTTCCTAATTAATGGTTTTCCTTCCACACCCTTGAATTAATATATGCTAGCTAGCGTAGGAGTTTCATATGGTTTCCCTGTGTTGATTCCCTTGTGAGTGTCACTTTCCCCTCTGAGCTGTAGGACTCCGCACATGTTAAAACTTTCCTTCTACAAGTAGTTGACTAAACTCAAGCAGGTGATTGTGTACACGTCAAAACTCGAATCTGAATGTTGAACCAGTGATGATCCTATTATGATTCTCTCCAATAATGTAGATTAGCTTAGTCTTGTGAAGTTTGATGGCTTTAGCTAAAGAACGTTATAAAACTCACAATCATTAAAATTTAATAATGAGGTACACATCAAAATGAAAGTAGATGACTGAGGAGGACTGCGGAGGGGAAAGCTCCGAAGGTGATGAACGGGACCGAGAGGGCGGTCGTTGTAGAAGCAGCGGGGGCGCCAGGGCTAGTGCTCTGGCCTTGGTTGTTGTACACCACCGTGACGTTGCGACCATTGTTGTAGTTTTGTTGCAAGCACGTGGGCACCAACAGGTAGTTCATGTCATTGTAGGACACATCAATGTAGTTTAAGCTCTGCTGGTCGCAGAATGCCACGGGGATGGCGCCCGTAAGGTGGTTGGACTTGAGGTCCAACGTCTGCAAGTTGGCAATGGAGGCCAAGCTGGATGGGATGTCGTCGCGCAGGTTGGCATCGTTGATCACAATGGCCTGAGCAAATCATTCACACTTCTCCCGTTAATCGAGTTATCCTTTAACTCATCAAAATTCTGATCAATTTGAGTCTAAACAAAAATTTTAATCTGAAAATCTTCACTGATAGCATCTATTGTCATCAGCTCAAGAGGTACATACTGGTACCTTCTTCTCAGTAAACAAATTATAAGACAAACTAACCAAATTGTTGTACATGTAGTTTTATAGTTTAGGAGGTGCGTTACAAAGAAATATTTCGAAGGCAGAACCTCGTTTACAGATATAAAATTGGCTAGTAATAGCATTTCCAGTGGTCGAGGATGGTATCTCTATTTTATCGGCATCTCTATACAAGCCTCCGATTCAAATTTCTCATCTTGTCTGGTGTGAGATTGTCAGTGGTGTCCAGAAGCTAAATATCAACTCCAAGTGGTTCGGCTGTCAAAAAGTCTTCTGAAGTCAAATTGGGAACCTCAAGTATGTTGAGGATAGCAACTACTAGCGGAAATGCTCTAATGTCCATAGAGCATTTTCACTAGTGGCTAATATTTTCAAATTTTGACTGATTTGACTTCAAAATACTTTTTATCAGCTAGAAGTTAAAGTATTTTGCTTCTGGATATCAACCAAACTTCTCTTAGTTAGAAAAGTTTAGGTCCAGGTTGGTATATAACGCTCAAAACTAGAGATACCAACTTCATTGGTGGAAAATAATGCTTTTAGGTATAACTAACACTACCAAATAAAAGTTTGTGTTGTTTTCGACACTCTTTTTGACAATGTCTTTCCGAAATGGGACCCATGTGCTTTATATAAACTTCTTTTGTTTACAATTATTTATTTTTCGGTTGACACATGCAATGTTGTGCACTGCTTCTAGTGATAGAAAATGTGGTCCCATCTAAGGTCGAGGCACCTAAAACCGACCAGGTACCCAAAACCGATTTGGCCTAATTTCTAGATTTTGAAAGGGAAGATGTACCTCATTTGTACATTAGAGCATGTGATCGGTTTTGGGTCCTGAAGTACTTTTCACTTTGAAAATTTTTACAAATTTCAATATTGGGAAATAATTCATGGAAAAATTTGCATTCTCCGCGAAAACTAACTTCCAACCCGGGAAAAATATCACCCTATTAATGGCTGGTCCAAAAATAGTGTAGATAGCTTAAGTTATCGGTTTTAGGTGCCTCGACCTTAAATCATGTTTTGCACAATATGAGTGATTGAATTTGTCATTGTGAAACCATCTTGTACAGGTGCCTTAGGGGTTAGAGAATACCAAAAAATGATTGAAAAGAGTGTCAAAAACAACACAGTCAGGGTTTCAGTTCAGGGAAGTGTGAAAGGAGGGAGGGTGTAAATACAACTTAGTTAACCTGGAGGTTGCTAGAAA
This sequence comes from Pohlia nutans, assembly GCA_022496805.1. Classification (NCBI taxonomy): domain Eukaryota; kingdom Viridiplantae; phylum Streptophyta; class Bryopsida; order Bryales; family Mniaceae; genus Pohlia; species Pohlia nutans. The sequence continues at coordinate 8,283,852 of CM040102.1, forward strand.
ACTGCCCCCACTGCGAGGGGATGGGCCCGTCAAAGAGCACCCACTGGATGGTGAGGCTCTGCAGGCTGGTGAGCGACGCCAAGGACGCGCCCACGGTGGCGCCGCTGGAGCTGGCGTCGCGGTACGTCTGCTGGTTGGCGTTTCCGGAGGTGCCCACGAGCGCCAGCTCCAGCACTGCGCCGTCGCGCTCGCGGCACGTCACGCCACTCCACGTGCAGCAGTTGCTAGAGCTGCTGGACTCGTCCCACGTCGCGAACACGCCATCCCGGTCCACGAACCCGGCCTTGAAGTCCAGCAGCGTCTGCCGATCCCACGCCGCGCAGTTCCACGCCCAGCTTCCCACCATCACCCCACTGCTGCTCCACCCCATCACCACCACGCACCATTTCACCATCATTGCTGCCATCCACCCAGGCTGCCCATTCCTGCTCCTGCACATCCATTCCACACGTACACTAGTAGCAGACCTGTCGTTTTTCATTCTCCACTTTGTGGAAATAGTGAATAGTGACTAAATATTGTACTTATATTTCTATTTTCTTGTGACCAAAACCACTCACCAGCACTAACACAACGCATGTACTTGGCGCAGTTTCATTCCTTTTCCAGTTACAGTAAGCGAAAAACGACACATTTCCTACTAGTGACAGTTTTACAATGTTCAAACCCTTGCAATCACACCCGAGTATCTATTAATTCTCACAGAACCCCTGGGCACCGGTGCTTCATACGACAGTCATGATTTCACTACAACATGCTCGAACGACATTCCAATGCGTTCGATCGATCCAGTGACGAATCTGATTCTAAAGAACGACATAATTCCAATTCAATCTGTTCATCTGTTGTTCCAGATGTCGCTCTCAGTTGCCCTCCCTACTTGTATATATTAGCAAATGAATCTAAATTCGTTGCAACTTTCTCAATGTAAACATTCAAATCATTGCAAAAGTGTAGATCGAAAACTTGACCATCGCATACTAATTAGTGTTCCAAGGAGAAATCATAGTGTTCCATTCTATTATGGGCAATGGTCTAATATGGGTAGCGGTGAGACACGTCTCACTATGTGTGACTTATGTTTAATTCATTTTATGTGTTTTAAAAATTCTATCTTTAACACCATGTATATAACTGCAACCGTGGCACCTATAACACCATCTAAGTTTTATAATTTTCCAGTGTTTTTACCTTAAAAAAGATATTTCTCAAAAATCACACTATTTTTGGAGAGGGTACCCATATAAGGCTATCATATATAGCAGTTGTAATATATAAGAGGCTCTCACCTTTCAATTCTCTACCGGTTGTAGATGACATTGAACCACAAAGAAAAACAGGCTATCATGAAAGAAACATGGAACCAAAGAGCTCTTGGCACTGTTCAAAGCGAGTGTACATACTCTAGGGTGACGTATGTACCCTAAACCCCTTAAAATTAATGAATTTCCCATACTAGAACGATCATATGGAGAATCATTCCTAACTGTGTCTACACGTAATAAAACCAGATATTGCAAGTAGTACGTACCTCATTGATGTTCTCGCACTCCCAGCTTCCATGGTGGGATCCCACGTACCCTGTTCGATTGATCTGAATTCTAGCTATCTCTGAGAAATCACTTAATCGGTAGAGCTAGAGATCGACGCAGCTCACGATCTGATCGATGGATCTTCCCTCAGCTATATATGTCGACACGGTGGGCATTGGAATGCGGAAACGGCTACGGATCTGAAATTAATTACCAGTTGAGCTAAAGGTTCGATCGATCTGCACAAGGAAACGTTGTAGGTTGAAGTTAGTGAGTGAAGGGTAATCAGCACACGTACAAATGGCTCTGGTGTCGCACAAATGGCCGGCTTAGCTTGCTAGTATTGCAGTGGAAGGAAGTTAATTAGTTGATGGATTCCTGGCTCCACCGATAGCTAGCTAGCTAGCCACACACAGTTTACATCGCTGTGCAGCCTGAGTAGTCCTGAGCTAGATGGGGCCGGGATGGATGTCAATGTCACGCTGCCAGAGATGCTGTAACGAAAGGTAATAAAGGTTGCAAGCTCACGGTATCTGCACTGACAGTCAGACTACGAGCTCCACCGTACCTACTATTCATGTTACTAGTGTTGCTAGCTTCTAAGTTAATTAACTTAGATTGATTTCTGATTTCGTGTTTCAAAAAATGATTGAAGTCTGGAGGTGTTGGTTTGTCGACCAGGAACTACCCATTTGAAATAGAATAGAAGTCTAATTGTCAAAATCCAACATCACTATTATTCTTAAGCAAAATAAGTAAAAGTCGTGAGTTGTTGCTGCCCCAAACATATATCGTTTCTGTTGAACCGGCATTCAGTCACAAACTAAGTGCAAACCCCAGCCTGTTGAGACACATTGTAATAAAAACCTCCTTGTTGTTTCAAACTCCTGGTGGGGGTTGTTGATTTGAACACCCTCTTGGTTGAATGTTCTTTTTGATGTTAATATCAACAATCATGTTGTTCTTTTTGATGTTGATTTACCAACAATGTTATTCTTTTTGATGTTAACATTCGTGAATTGGGCAACAAAAACAGCGCCAATTAATTTGATTCGCTGAGTGAAATCCGAATTATATGAGGTTAGAGGCTGTAGTGGATGATATGGAGTATCATACAAGAGCAGTAGTAAAATGGTTGATTGCCAGGCTGCAGTGAAAATTTATGCTCACCCCTTCCAGCATTTCAGTGAGTGAGTGAGTGGTACAATTGTCCGGACTGCATTGATGCATCAATTGAATGATATTGTTTTCCTGCTCAGCCTACCACATGGACCGTCTCCCACGTCCATTTCGCCCACCTCTCCAGCATGTAGCACCACCCATTGCCGAATTAATGGAATAGCATAGATTTCAGGGATCATATATTCAGAGGTGCCTAAAACCAAGCCATGCAGGCCGGGCCCAACACCGCATGACTGTCATTTGACCTCACATATGACGATCACATCCTTGGGGAAGTCACTTAGTATAAAATTTCGGTACATGTGAGCGTACAAAGGGTATTTAATGGGGGGCTATAAAAAAATTAAAATATTATACTATTTATAGTATATTTGGGCAATGGCATGATATGGGTTACAAAAAGGAACGTCTCCCTAAAACACTGTCATTTTGTGACTATACAACTTGGGTTAGAAATTACACATTCTTTATTTACATGAATTTTATGACAAATTCATGAGAAAGTTGTAATGCTCCATCCAAAAAACTATTGAGTAGGAAAAATTGAACAGTTTTGATATTCCTTTTCATTCTTTTGTTGTCAAATCTGGAACTGTCTGAGTTCCGGATTTGAGGCAAAAGGAACAATCCGGAATACCAACTTATAAAGAAATTGTTTGTAAACATGAAAATTAGTTGAAACAATGTTTGAGCCATATCCGTGTTTAATTTTAACTCTTAATTTGATGTATTACTATATTTCCTTATTTCTGAGAACTTTCAGAAATCACATATTTTTACACAATTTAAAAGGACTGTGATTTCATAACATCTTCCTCCTAAAACCATATGATATACTTAAATACAAACTTAATAAGGCGCATGCCTAATTGTTTTAATAGAAAACCTCATATATGTAGTCCTTTCACTACTATAATGCGGACAGCTGCTGAATATGTTAAATTAAGAAAAAAATCAATTTTTGAATTTGACCTATCTAGCACATAATTGTGAGGTACCAACATGCCTTCTATAGCACCATGTAATTTTTATAATTTTCCAACATTTTTTTCATTTCCGGAAGGACATTTTCCTAAAGTCCGGAGAGTCCGGGAAGTGATACCCATATTGTGCTTGTACCCATTTAGGATATATTCCATATCTATTATAAGAATATTCTTAAATATTCCTAAATTGGTTTTAAAACACCCTATATATTACTTCTATAATTTATAAATTTTATCTCAAATGAATAAAAGACACCCTATATTTGTTCTCTCATAGTTATCTAAATTCTTGACAGTGACTTCCCCGGGATCACATCACATTCTTCAGAATTGATAATCTGGATTCTTTCCCATATCAGGTGTCTGATTTATATCCAATGCCGGTGAAGATCTCATCGAAGTAGGTCAGTCTTGAAATACCATCAATCTGTTCTCTGAGGTTATTTTTTGGTGAAGAATCACTCTTACTAGGAGAATTTGAGATCATGCTGATGCTTATTATTGATATTAAAACCATTGGGAACCTGATCTCGTCTCATACCAACAACTCATCTGAGTGAATCTTCCAACACACTCGGTTCCCTTCAATTAGCAATTGACAGATTAACTCGATTAACGGGAGAAGTGTGAATGATTTGCTCAGGTCATTGTGATCAACGATGCCAACCTGCGCGACGACATCCCGTCCAGCTTGGCCTCCATTGCCAACGTGCAGGCGTTGGACCTCAAATCCAACCACCTTACGGGCGCCATCCCCGTGGCATTCTGCGACCAGCAGAGCTTAAACTACATTGATGTGTCCTACAATGACATGAACTACCTGTTGGTGCCCACGTGCTTGCAACAAAACTACAACAATGGTCGCAACGTCACGGTGGTGTACAACAACCAAGGCCAGAGCACTAGCCTTGGCGCCCCCGCTGCTTCTACAGCGACCGCCCTTTCGGTCCCGTTCATCACCTTCGAAACTTTTTCCTCCGCGGTCCTCCTCAGTCATCTACTTTCATTTTGATGTGTACCTCATTATTAAATTTTAATGATTGTGAGTTTTATAACGTTCTTTAGCTAAAGCCATCAAACTTCACATGACTAAACTAATCTACATTATTGGAGAGAATCATAACAGGATCATCACTGGTTCAACATGTAAGTAGATCATGCGGTATACAAATTCGGTCCTGCACCTGAATCTGAAAGCACAGGTACTGATAGTGCTGCCAATACATGATTCCCTCCATAGGGAACCTTGACCGATTCACTGCCAAGGAAATGGTACAAGAATGATGGTGAATTCTTGGTGCACACTTGCTAGATTGAACTTCTTGGTTCAATTTAGCAAGTGTTCACCAAGAATTCACCATCATTCTTGTACCATTTACTACCTGGTGAATGTGTCAAGGTGCCTTGTGCTCTCGAATGTCACCAACTAGTGATGCCAGCCCATTCACACCAAGAAGCTCCGGCACTTGCGTTGCGTTCCTAGATTGGTGCAAGGTAAATTTCGAAAATAATATACCGAATTTCTTGCGCCGTCAGAGCATTGTGTCTCCTCTTGCTTTCGGCTAACACATGTGGAGCGCAAATTTCTTGTGGCACCCAAAATGTGTTGAACCAGCTTCTTGTATGCGTCAGGTTAAAATAATGAATTTTAAAGGAGCACACAGTAGCTACCAAAAACTTGCCACACTCGCCTTGGGTGACTGGTGTGAATGGGCCATGAGGTTGCGAATTGATTCATCGTCCAGGTGCTCCATAAACTAGTAGGGAGGGAGGGAACTAATGAATGAATGCATCGACTAGCTACTTACACAAGAAGCTTAAAGTGGTTTCCCTGTGACGTTTTCCCTACATACACAGGGAATTTGTAAACGAGTCGCACAATCGCAGAGGGGAAAACTGAGACACACAGGGAAAATTGAGACACAAGGAACACTCAGTTTTTCCCTGTGCATGTCTCAATTTTCCCTGTGTGTCTTTGTTCTCTCCTGTGGACTCTTTACAAACTCCTTGTGTGTTTCATTACACAAGGAATCACAGGGAATACACACAGGGAATCCACTATAAGCTTGTAAATAGTTTGTTTGGGTTTAATTAGCGGAGGAAAGCTTAAGCTACAGGGGAGCTCAGAAAGCTAACAATCCGCGAGACCATTTCAAAGGACTAACTTACTGTGGAGAGGAGCCGGCCCTGTGGGATCGGAGACGCGCATATGCTTGGAAACTTGGAACCGTTGGGCGTAGTAAGATACTGTACCTTGGAGTACGTGCGGGACGATGAGGGCGGAATTTTTGGTCTATGCTACATTGCAGGCCATGGGATCGGAACAGGTCAGAGTTCTTTTTCTATTGCAGAAGTCCGAGGGAAGCGACGAGTATGAACTTTATTATCGATCCCAAAAACAAAGGCTTACAAGTTGATTCTGCACTAGCTGGTGGTCATGTGCACCCCCAAGGTCCGGGGAGAATAAGTCAGCCGGTTGAAATTCAGAATTGCCTAATCGAGTTCAAAAATCTCAGGAAAAAAACGGATGGTTAGCATAACATTCAGTAGTTTCTGTGAGTGTTGCCTATCCCCTCAAGAGAATGATAGCCCCATATTCATTAAATTGGAAAAAAAAAATTACATTGGCCGCCACACTATTCAAATAAAGAGAGTAAATGAACTGAAATCACACTATTTGAGCGGCCAATATAATCGAGATTGGCCAATTTAATGAATATGGGGTTTGATGTGGAATATCCCACATCATTTTATCCACTCAAGAGAATGATGTGGGATATTCCACATCACATCAGTAGCATGGGGGCAGGTGGCATTAAGTAAGAGCAACTAACTATGGTGAAAAATAATTGAAAGCACTCACTCAATCACAATCCAACAATGTCTAGTAGTTGTTTATTTGATTCAATAGCTTATTCAATTACAAATTACTAATCACTCCATATATAAAGGTGGATGAAACTAAAAGGTAACATTCTTGAAGGTTATAGAATGTTATGAGAGTTAACCGAAAAGTGTGTCTCAAAGTGGAAACGCTCACCTTACACTTGCCTTAAACTCGTTTCTAGATCAAAAAGACTGTAAAAGTAGTCTATTGTGAGCTAGAGAATAATCTAAAGCAAGGCCTTGCACCGCTAAGGGGGATGAAACTCGTGACCTCCCCAATGCTAGAAGAGAGTTCTCACAAGATCCCACAAGCCTAAGAGAGCTGACCACGGAAGTATTCATGAACAATGTTTGTCAGAATTTGTTGAGATTGGGATGCAAACTCACCGTAGAAATAAGAAAACTCAGGTTTTGTTTTCAATTAACTCTATTTTAGGAGAAAATCAAATAATATTTTGTTAAGGCCTAGCCAAGAGAATGCTCCAGAAAACTGGTTAGTCCAAGAAAATGAAGGATCTTAGTCGATGAAGCTAAAATTTCTTCCCGACTTGTGAAGCAGCCAAAAAGAAAAATTATTTTTAAAAAAGAGTTAAATTTGGAACCAAAATTCATTCTTTTCTTGCCAAAAATATTCATTCATGTCGAGATTTTTTTATCCATTGTTTAGAGCAATTTCTCATTCAATTATGATGACTCTAGATAAAAGTGATACAATATATGTTTGAGGTGTTATGACGAATTAGAAAAATGAAAAATTGCAGAAAAATCCTAGGGACTTAGGCCTGGCTTTCATGTATAGGTGATCGGTCTCTAAAAGGTGGAAGCTCTATTCAAATGGGTGAACCATGGAGAATCTAGGAATATGTTTTTCATTTGTACCAAAATGGGTGGAGTATGGGTGGTTCTTAATAACTCATTTCTTGTCTTCTAATCATTAGGGGAGATATGGGGCTTCAACAAGGGCCCTACTTTGGATCAATTGAAGCCAGTTGGCTAGAAAAAAAATTATATATGTGTATGTAATCAAAAAAATCAAAATTAACTTTTTAAATTTAAAAAAAAAATTGCAGTCTAACATGGATGTCGGTCTACTATGTTGGATTGTGATTTTATTTTTTAATTAATTATTTATTTATTTTGATTGGTTGTTGTTGATTCACTATTGATCAACAATTTTTCAAAACCTAAGGCCTTATTGAGACCCCATATCTCTCCTAATGTGCCTTTCACCCAACTGATCTTCACATAGAATCCTGCTTGTATATGGTACCGTACGTGGAACCGAGACGTGGAAGGCATGGTCGGCACTTTCATGTCGAATAAGTAATAAAAGTTGAAACAATGAAGGTCGACACTTTCAAAAGTAAATATTAAGAAATCGGCTATTAATAGATAACATTAAAAAAATTCTAGCCAATAAACGTTTTATTTTATTTTTTGTCTACAATTTTAGTTGAGTGTTCTCTTTTTATTCTATTTTTTTCAACTTTTTGCTGACTTTATTTTTGTTGATTTCGACAAAATACTTAATAAATTTATTTATTTATTTATTCGACATTTTTTGAGGGAATTATTTTCTGCCGACCCTGCCTTCCACGTACGGTATGTGACTCAGTTATGTGAGTCAAATACAACACTATGGGCTTGTTGTTGCCGGATGACTAAACACCATTCGTCTCCTCAGTCAGCAGCAAGCTGATCCTACTATCATCTTTGAGAAGTGGAAAAAAGTGCCAAAATTGTCTTTGTGTTGTGGAAGAACAAAATTATCGTTGTGTTGTGTTGTCAGCTGTCTAGGCTTGAAGACCTGGATGCTGAATGGGCAAAAGGATGCTGCCAAAGTTGGCCAATCCTTCCATTTTCATATTTAACTGCTTAAGGATAAAGAAGTTCATATTATTATTTTTTAGCATTTTTGGATAAATTTTAGGTGAATTTCCTTTTGTTCAAATTTATTTTTGTTTTGATCAACACATATATTGTTCTTCACTGATTTCGGCGGTATAAAATTTGACACCATATGAATTATGTTTTTCACAACATAATCGATTGAATTTGTCGATTCGAAACCATGAATCCTTTGTCCATCAAAGATTAACCTTCAAACGTCCTTCCAAACCCCTCGGGCTTGATTCTCAAGGAATCTTGCTTCCACCAGGAGTACTACTCAACTCCTAACCAAACATAGATCATTGAATGCTTGCCCAACTTCCCAAGTGATTACTCGTGTGCTTGTTTCTTTGTTGTCATTGGTCATATACCCATGCCCAACCTAAATATATAATCCATATTCTTTCAAAGATCCTCGGGCTATTTACTTAGGACCTGAAATGTCGTTTAAGGGTTAACCCCTAAACGTCTTCACCCTTTTCAGATTTGGCAATTTTTCAAAAATGCATTATAAAATGCAACTAAGAGGGGTATTTTCAATTTGATGAATGAATAAAAGTTGTACATTATGCATTTTAGATTCTATCCATACGGTTAGATTTGCGATTGCTATCACCAATATTTGTGTATAAATTTTAGAACTTAAAATTTAGAGCTCTTTTGTAATATGATTACGAATAAGATATTGACAATCTAATATTGAATTTTTTGGAGATGGGTTGAAATGTGATACTCTAAGTGTAGTGATTTTTGGAGATTTTTTGGTTGCTTATTTCTAGCACTTGACTTTTTCAAGAGCACTTTTAGACTAAAATCTTTCAAATTTGGGGTGGAACACTGCAACATGAAATGAGGCATAAAATTTTCACAAACCTTCCCCTTTCTAATCGGATCACACATGCACGAAGCTAACTTTCCATAAAAGTTTTAGTAAAAATTTCACAATGCAAAAAGTGCATGATCGATGAGAAATCCGAGTTCAAATTTGTGCATCATCCAAAATATGGATGGTTGGGCGGTTAGGGGTTAACAAACACATACTATTTCTGAAACAAAGAGGGGATAAAGGCACAAATTAAACCTAACGTGTTCTAGTTACTATAAATATTAATGTCACAAGGACATTGTTCACTGCTAGAGAGTGTTGGGAGCAGGAGAGTTCAAAATTGGAAGAGAGAAATGATGACATCATTAAGGTTTCAAGCTTTTATACGTGAACCCTAGGTTTGATGACAATTAGCATCACATGCATAACATTGAGTAGCATGCACTATCCCTGCCTTGGCTTTACATTAGATGGTGTCGAATATTCCACACTTAACAGTGCTTCATCAGTAGTTAAATGGACAGGTGTAGGCTTGATATAATAAGCAGAATGCATGAAGGAAGGCAGTGGGCATGAAGGCTACTGACTGAATGTTATGTAGTAAAAATTCCAGCCTCATAAATCCCAAATTATTGAAATTAGTGTATGTCCTTGCAATTAGTGTCACAGGTAGTAACACGATAACCATAAGGTAACTATATCTAAAAGCGACCATTTCCTTAAAACGTGCATAGCTCAATCTTCCATAATAAGTAGATTCTGACACCCTACTATTGATGAGAATGTGCACAATCTGAACATCAGAGTTTAGGTTTGCTTTAAGGTCAACCTATAGTTAGCACTTTGGAAATTCATAACTTATTCATAGAATGTCCAAATAATGTATGCTAAAGTGCGTTGGAATCCTCTTGAACTTGCTAATAAGACCCACTGAAAATATTTTCTGTGATATGTGTAAATAGGCTCAGTTGGTAAGGTGAACGCTTTAAGGTATAACTTAGTTACCTTAATCAGTGTCATATTGTAACTTGGAGGGATATGGAACACAATGCAACACATGTCCTCCAAGTGTCTCCATCATTCTGTGAGTCAAATGCAACACATGGCCTTTGTTGTTGATGGTTGACAAAATCCTGTTCACCGCCTCCTCTGTCTCTCTGTACCAGTGGCATTTGCACATATGCTCATCCTAGCTGGAGAGCTTGGTGACTGATACAATTTCTGATTTTTTTAATTTTTTTTGGTTGAAACATATGGTAAAGACTGAACTGGTTATTATCACACTCTTCAATATCACAATTCAATATTGTAGTACCTTAGCTGGGTTGCCAAAAACTAATTTCAATAATTATATATATATATATATATATATATATATATATATATATATATAAATAAATAAATTATGAGGACCAAAATTTGAAAATAGAATAAATTATTTTTAGCTATATTTTGATATTTCTAAGCTATTTTTGAGCCTCTTTTTTTTTATCATTTTGGGTCATTTGTAATCATTTTTTCGCTTAGATGAAAATCAAGAAATTCATTTTTTGAGGAACAAACCTCATTTTCAAAAAATATTAAATGTTCGTCTATGAGGTGGTGACCCAACTATGGTACTACGGTAAATTATATTGTGTACATAATTAGTGCTCAAGTGATCATTTTGTGGTCAAGTGACCATTTTGTGCTCAAGTGACCATTTTGTGGTCTCTCGTGTGTCAAAAACGTGAATAACAAAAAATCCGTGAAGAATTGGATTTTGAATTGTGAAATTAAGATTTGGAGACTTATAATACACATCTTTTAGAAAAAGAAAATTTCAATTTGGAGTTGTGCAACTAGCAAAAGACCTATGAACAAAACACAAAATTATTGCATATTGCTCAAAATACAATAAATTCTTACAAATACAACACATGTACTATACAATGTTTATTGTGTTTGGAAGTTTGTTATCTTGTTTTATTTTCTTGGATTGTGTTCTCTTGTTCATGTTCCATTTATTTAGTGTATGTATTCCAATCTTGATCCATGTACCAACTCCTTTCATATTTTAATGTTTAAATTTTTTCCTAAACCGTACATGGATAAGTCACTCTCACTTATAGAATTTGCCCCGGAATTCACAATAATTATTTGTGAGTCCGTTCTTAATATGAAAGATTACAAAGGAGAGGTGGTAACATAAGTCATTGTTGACCATCTTCACTTTCATTTTAGAAAATTTAACCCAAATTCTGTTTAATTTTGAAATCACACTCTTTCCAAAATCTTGTTTTTGAGCGTGCATTATACGGTTCAAAGACATAATATGATCTTCTCATTCAGACAATCATCAGATGATTCTCTAAGTTTGGAAAAATGTTTTCACTCCAGTTGACAATACAATTGTAAAATTACTTTCTAATTTAATCCATTATATTTTTGGTAATATCAATCATAGTAGAAAAACCTAGTGAAATCTAGTGAAATGAGCTACAACACCCTGAGCAGTAAAGGGTTAAGGGTCATACACTCTAGTATTTTATTTTATTTTATCAAAGGTGACTTTTACACCAATACTGTAGTGAATGTTTATTTTTTCCATTATGTCTAGCGGTTATGAATAATTGGGTTAGGGATTGAATTGAATTGCCAACATCATTATCGCAAATTGAATCCAACAGGATTATCACTTGAGTAAGCTTAACCCTTAAAGGACAATTTGGGCCCTGGGTGGGCAGCCCGGAAAGAATCTAAATTTTTTTGAATTTTTTTGAATTTTTTTTTTTTCAAAAACGGCTCTGCAGTGCACTGCTAGCTAGCACTGTAGCACTGTAGCACTGCGGCACTGCTAAACTTCAACTGCCCCATCCTCAAAACTTGTTCAATTTGATAACTTTGATTGCTTACCAACGATTCCACAATCTCTCAAATGAGGCGAAAATTTGGAATCTAGATCGCTTTTTCAGTAGCTTTCCAACGCAACAAGTCTCGCTTGATTTGGTTGAGAAATGAAACTCTGCCTCCAATTATTCCTTTAAACCAAGCCCGTGGGGCTGGGGTTGTCCTTTAAGGGTTAAAGACATTTTGATCTATAATTGATCAAGTAATTGATGCTAATATAAGGGCATGGGAGCTTCAAGATTGAAAGGAATGAAACAAACCTGAATCATGTCTCTTTCTAAGCTTCACTTTAACTCTAAAAGAATGTTCATTAGCATCAATAGGACTTATGCCCACTTAAAATAGTAATTAGAAGTCATTCAACTAACTAAAAGAAATTCCGTTCAAAATTCAATTTTAGCCTTAGTGTCCTTACAAACATTTCCTATAAAAACAAAGTTTAAAATTGTACAATCAAACTTTATACCTTTAACTTTGTATGCTTCGTTTTGTGACTATATATGAACCAAAGTTATTCTATTGTATTTTATAAAGATGAAATCACTTGTCCTTTATATGCCTTAATTTTTTTTAATTTTCTTGTTCATTTTTTAATAATCTTGAATTCCTAAAGTTAAAAAGTGAAGTAAATTCAATTTAAATACAAAATATTCTCATCTTGAAAGTTTACCAAAATAAAAATGCATCATGGTGTACAACATTGTAGTATAAATCAAATTTTTTATTTTTTTTGTTTATACTTAACCCCTAAAGGACCGGGGGTGTTTTTAGCTTAGCTCTTGTTTTCTTGACTAGCTCTTATAACAAGCTCAATTCCTCATTGGTGTGGGATAATTTTGACGATCGGCACCGTTGAAATCAAAGAAGACTTACGTAGCTTTTGTATGAAAAAAAGATCAACAAAATCACACAATTTTTGAGAAAATACCACCGTTGAGAAGATTGATGGAACTTGTTTAGGGTATTTTGTACACATGCTGAAATCGGATTGATCAAAAGTGCTCCAAAAAATCTGAAATTTTCACTGTGAGTAGAAACCATCATTTTAAAAATTTGGAAAAAAATTCAATTGATTTGGAAGTGCGAGGAAGAAGATATGAGGGACTAAAGTGAAGCCTACATACCCACCGTGCAACTCAAAAAAATCACAAAAAATTGCACACTTCATGAAATTTCGATCAAGAAGTACTCATGGATTCAGCTCTTAAAAAGAACTAGGGTCTCTTTGTTGCTCACTTTACAATTCACGGTTCAACAACTCGAAATTCCTTACTTTCTAGTTCCAGAAGCTACGTGGTGGCCTCGTGGTCCTTTAGGGGTTAAATGTGTGCTTATATGCCACAAACTTCAAATTGCCAAAAACAAAACTGATCTTTAGGACCTTTTTTAAAAAGATTTCAAGCAAAGTAGAAATTACACGTAATAAAGTTTATTTTGTTGGTTTTGCTTAAAAATAATCAGAAAAAACCATTTATGAAACTTCAGATTATTTAATTGAGTATTTAAAAAATTAGTTGAAAGTTTGACGGTATAGATAATTACTTAACATCATCTTTCTCATTGATTCTTCTCAATTTTTTTTCTGGACCAAACTTCATCGAAGTTAGAGAAGTAACATTTTAATATTTTATAACACATTTAGATTTTTCCGGTATGCCCTGTGTTATTTGGTGGCTAGTGATGGAAAGTTGATCCAATTTTAATTGTCACAACTCAAGTAAGTTAAGAGTCACAACACATAAATAAACGTCAACTGGTCTTCAAGAATTATTGTCACTCATTGAATTTTGACAAACAAGGTGAACTCATCCCATGACTGCCGCATCCTAATCACTAGGGTCGGGATCTCATGCCAAATATATTTTATAATTTTTGAAAAAATTCTTTTCAACAAGTGTTAAATTATGTGAATATTTTCCAAGATTCTCTTACACACCATACAAAACATAGTTCTTTGAAAAGAATAATTTTATCAAGAATTGCGCTTCTCTACTTATGATTATTTTTTGCTAATCAAACTACCGATTACAATTTTGTACTCATCATAATCACTTGTGATTTCATTGCTATTTTCAACAAATGGTTAACTGTTGATTTCTATTATGATCCAACACTTATGTTAGTTATAGATACCATACAATAGTAGAAAGGGTGGCATTACTATGATTCAACACTTTTGTTAGTTATATATACCATACAATAGTAGAAAGGGTGGCATTACTGAGGAAGTTGCCCAGGCATGTGGTGCCCAATTCCACGTATGCACAATGAATTTACCTAGGCATATCCAGTCAAAATTATTTATAAAAAAAGAAGCCCAAACCATTAAAATTTTATATTTTTCAAAAAAATTGTACTTGTATGGATCTTAGAAAACATTCACGGCATTTGAGCAAAAAGAATTGAACATTTGGCATGAGCTGCCAATCTCGACAGCTGGGTTGGGCAGGCCCAGAACTGCGCCACAACTGGTTACTCAGTTGCAAGTAAAGGTATGGAAATGATGGTGGAGAAGAGCATAGAGAGAATAACTAAAGCATGTTTGGTGTGCACGTACATTTGGGAAATGAAAGAAAGTGATCAAATATTCCTCGATGATGATTATGCATGACATTATGAGTGTAAAAGAATTTGAACCAACTCGTATAACTTTTATCTGATTAGAACCCGGCCATCAAACAAGTGTTTGCAAAAATAAACACAAATGTGGTTCATCTTTCTCTAACTTTGGTAGTTTTGCAAAGATGCATCATAAAATGCAACCTAAAGGGATCTTTTGCACTTGACGTTTGAACAAAAGCTGTACATTATGAATTTTTGATTCTATCCATACGATTAGATCTGCGATTGCAATCACCAATATTTTTGTATAAATTTTGAAACTTAAAATTGAAGATTCTTTTGTAATTTGATTACAAATAAGACATCGACAATTTGTACATGAAATTTGTTGTGATTGGTTGAAATGTAATAGTCTAAGTGTAGTGATTTTTGGAGATTTTTTGGTTGCTTAATTTTATGAGTTGACTTTTTAAGAGCACTTTTACATTGAAATCTTCAAAATTTTGGGTGGATCACTACAACATGAATTAAGGCATAAAAATTCACAAATCGTCTCCTTTCTAATTGGATTACGTATGCATGAAGCTAATTTACCATAAAATATATAATAAAAAATCCACGCTGCAAAAAGTCAATGATGGATGAGAAATTTGTGTTTGATTTTGTACATCGTTTACTTTTTGAACGGTTGAACGTTTACGGGTTAACCCTTAAAGGTCCAAAGAGCCCTTTCCGACCGGTATTATACATCGATATTCCATTATGTTTGACATGGTTCCTCACCTCCTATGGGTTTGAGATTTAAAAAATGAAGTTAAAATTTACATCAACATGATTTTAATGAGCTATTGGTATCGCAATTTAAAACTTTCTATTTATAGTAATTGTCAAATACACGCCAACGTATCTTCTATCTTCATCAGCCCTTTAAGGGTTAACCCTTTAGTGCCCAGGGTACAGTAGCTGGAAGCTCTGAATTTTAGTGGGTTTTTCCACTGTGATTGAGATTATCAAAAATAGAATATATTAAATTAGAAAGTAGCCGTACAATTCTATTCTCAACTCGAGAGCACACATTTTATTAAAATTTGAGGATCATCCAACGGTGGGATCGGAAGATTATAGTATGTATTTGAACTGTATAATGCACGCTCAAAAATGAAATTTTTGGGGGTGTGTGACTTCAAAGTTAAATAGAATGTGGGTTAAATTTTCAAATATGAAAGTAAAGAAGTTCAGCTATGCCCTATGCCAACACCTCTCCGTTGCAATCTTTCATATCAAAAATAGACTCACACATAATTATTGTGAATTTTATAAGTGAAAGTGACTTATCCATATACGGTTGAGGCAAAATTTTATACGTTGAAAATTGACAGGAGTGGGTACATTAGTCAAGATCGGATTACACACACTAATGGAAGATGAAGAAGAGAACACAATACAAAAAAAAATACAAGATAACAAACTTCCAAACACAAGAAATATTGCATACGGTAATACATGTGTTGTATTTGTTAGTATTTACTGTATTTTCAAGTATTTGCAGTATTTTTGCGTTTTGTTGATAAGTATTTTGATAGTTGTACAATTTCAAATTTCAATTTCTTTTTTTGGAAGATGTATAATGTATGTGGCATAATCTGAACTTCAAAACTGAAGTTCGAATTCTTCATGAGTGAATTCTCTGCTATTTGCATTTCGAACGTTGCAGTGACCATAATGTGGTCAGCTGGGCACTAAAGGGTTGAGGAAACAATCTGAAGACGTAATGGATACCACAGCATGTGGCACATGGGAACCAAAGCAACCAATGAAAGTTGGACCGACTGTACTACAAATGGAAATAGAAAGGTACTCACCTACACCTCACCGGTTTCAGTTCAGTTCTAATCTTTGAAAAAAATAATCCAATGCGTCATATAGATTTTCTTTTTGCGACTTGATATGAATTTGATTTCAATTTTTTATCTCACCTTGTGTGATTTTATCTCAAGTGGTAATTGTTCTAAAGGAAAATACTCATGCATCCCATATTAAGTTTCTTGTACCCTAAAAATAAAAGATTCAACTCCTTCAATGGTGTGGATCCTGAGAACAATGGTGTGAACCCTGAGCACAATGGTGTGGACCTTGAGCACAATGGTGTGGACCCTGAGCACAGTGGTCTGAACCTTGAGTACAATGGTGTGGACCTTGAGCTAGTAATTAAGAGTAGTTGTTTGAGCAAATACAAAGCTTATTATGGGATAAATTGAGAAGTGAACCATAAAGTTTAATCCCTAAACGTTCTCACCCTCTCTAGATTTGGCAGTTTTCCAAAAATGCATTGTAAAATGCATCTAAAAGGGATATTTTCAACTTGATGAATGAATTAATTAAGTTGTACATTATGAATGTCAGATTTCATCCACTATGAGAACATAAAAATCCTTCAAGATGTGGAAATTATGTTGATCAATTCGCCGGGAAAAACTGAAATGTTAAAGTAGGTGAATTTGATGCCTTGAAGGGCATTTTCACACTAGGGAGTCATATTTGTCAAAACAAAAATTGTACAATATGTAAAACATTTGTCATTACTGCGTCATTAACACTATATAATAATTACGCAATTTTTAAAAATATATTAAAATGGAAAATTTCTACATATTTTAGAATAGTTTGGAATATTCCAAAATATTTTGAAATCTTTACATGTTATATACAATGTAACAATTAATAACAATCACAAATACTAGCTCAACCAATCACCAATAAGTCACTTCACCCAAACATAAATCTTTTAGAATCAATCATTGTTGTTGTGTTTAGTTTTAAAACACCATTTTTTGTGAGCACCTAAATACAATACATCTTTGTATTCCCTTAAAATTCAAACGCTAATCATAGTTTTAGAATTTATGAGAATGTTTGATGTGAATGACCTGTTGATTTTGTTCAATATTATTAAAAAAACAACTTATGGTCAAACCTTATAAGCATGTAATCTATAGGGTAAATTGTCCTAAAAATTGATATACAAATCTCAAAACTAAGTCCTCTTTGAGCTTCATTGGTGAAGTTTTCTACTTGAATACCAATTAGGAGATACAAACACGTTCTTGAAAGCATCACGAGAAATGATAAAACTTTAGGAACGAGCATCGTCCTTTAGGGGTTAAGAATCAAGAAACCCAAAGCAATCATGTTTTTTTGAGTATGTCCTATGTACTGTACATGAACTTCATTTTGTTCAAATTTATTTGATATTTTACCAATGTATGCAATATTCTTCATTGATTCTAGTGATATATATGTTTTCCACTACTTTTGGTAATATAAAACTCGTGCCATTTAGATTATATTTTTTCATATACAACTATTGTGGCCCTCCGCTGTTGGCCTAGATGTTTCACGTGTTCCCTATGTTCCCCATGCCTCCATGTTTCCCGTGCCTTGTGTTCCACATACCCCGTGTTTCCCATGCCCTGTGTTCCACGCACCCCGTATTTCCCGTGTCCTGTGTTCCAAATGCAACAAAACAAACTTCGTGCACCCCCTCCTCATCAAGAGCTTTGTGACGATACCAAGAATGCAACCATAGAAAAAAAACGCATTGTTGTGAAGATCTCAACGTAACAAAACAAACAATCAGTCAACCTACCTTACACTGATTCTGGTGAATTTTCTTTTTTCTTTTCCCCATTTAGATTACATTTTTCATAATACCGGTACGATCCATTGAATTTTTCATTTTATAACAATAAACCCTTGATCTTTTAAAGGTTGAAATATTCACGACTCTCCCCCGGTAACCAAACCCACAGATCCGGTAACCCCAGCCCAGAGGCCCGGTAACCCAACCTGCAGGTCCGGTGAAGGCAATGAAAGTACAGCACAGTAGGGCCAAGGCGGTGAAGAGAGGAACGCCGTCTGTTTGTGGTGGAGCAGTATCTACCGGAATAAAACCTTTTCTTTACGTCGTCTCGCAGCTGCCGTGCCTTCACTGTTCATAGCGGATTCACTTCTCCGTCTAGATCCGGCTATGGAGTGATTACAACACCAACAAGTAGAAAGCTCGGCGCCCTGACTGAGAGCATCCTTGCCTCTCACGGGCGAGCTCGAGATGAATGGAGCGCGCAGCAACAATTAGGGTTTCACTAACCATGGCGCCCTTCACATGATCGGACAATCACCCGCTTGCGACTCGATCATCGCCGTTTCTGCGTGATCGTGCCGGTACGAATTCTCATTCGATTTTTTCAATTTTTTTCTTTTCCGGTTGCGGTTATGCCGTTCGAATACACCGTTCTTGTTGATAAATATTTTGCGTTCTTCTGAATTTTTCCTACTTGCCGAAAAATCCAGATGAATTTGTTTTTTGGAAAACGTTCTAGTAAGTAACTATGGAATTAGGTGATTTTTATCTGAGCTTAGGTACGAAGAACGGTCGATTACTCTGTTCTTGTTGATAAATATTGCGTTCTTCTGAATTGAAAAATCCGTATGAATTCTTTTTTTTTGGAGAACGTTTCAATTGATGCTTAGTTGAAAGTGGAATTAGGTGATTTGTATCTGAATTGGATGTTTTTGGTGGAAGGTGCAGGCGAGTGAGGGGAAGACGAATTAAGCGGAGATGGAGGTGGACGGCGGGATGGACGGTATGCGAGTGGACTTGATGAAGAAGCTGGACGATGATACGGCGATTCATGTGCTCCAGTATTTGGACACGATGCGGGACATCGCCAACACCAGCAGGGTCTCGCGCTCGTGGCGTCGTTTCGGTCCGTCTCTTTGTTTACGTTTTTTTTTTGCCTTGATGGATCGATGGAATCTTAAAAGGAATCATTCTCTTTCGTTGATTCCGGGGCTAGTGGTAGCTGAATTTCCTAAGCTGTTGTATGTGAGGGTAGAGATTGTTACTTGAATTTGCTTCAGGTTGAAGTTTGTGTGATGTTAACCCCTAAAGGATGAAGAAGCCTATTTCGGGCGTCGTGTTATTTTTAGCAGTTTTGAGTAAGTTCTATGTGGACTTCCTTTTGTTCAAATTTGTTTGTTTTTTGACCAACATATGCACTGTTCTGCACTGATTATATTGATATGAAATTCAGTCTTATCTGAATTATAATATGATCAATTGAATTTTTCATTTTAATACTATGAATCCTAGATCATTTAGGGATTAATCAATTGATTAATCAGTATTTTGGTGAATCCTAGATCATTTAGGGATTAATCAATTGATTAATCTTGCAAGATTAATCAGTATTTTGCAAGATTAATCAGTATTTTGGTGAGCAAGTGAATGTTGTGTGATCAGATCATCTCGTTTTGATTTAGGAACGGTTGATGTTATGATGCACAGTTTTGGAAGGCCAGCTATGGAAAAGGTTGTGTTGGAAGGAGTTTCCTGAGGTGAAATGGTTCGAGGAGGTCAGGGAAACTGACTTGATGAGAGATCAACAAGCAGCTGGCTCTAGTGGCTCATCCTTCAGTCAAAACCTGGAGAGGGAGGAGCGTATATACCGACATCTATATCAAAAACTGAAGGATGAGCCCATGATTGACAAAAGCTGCATTCATGAGGCTGTTGATGCTTCCAGCACTGACAATTATCCGGAGGAGAGTATAGTCCAGACCTTATATCCCAGGCCTCGTTATTCCGATGAGCAAACTCCATCCTATTGGTCAAGTACTGGTCAGCGAGACGTGAATTGTCCCGAGACTCTCACCTACCTTCTGGCGTCGCCCCTCTGCGTGGTCCATGAAGTGTGCATTCGTCCCTTTCAAGGTACTTCAAACGGTATCTTTATTTTCTTGGATTGAAGGTCTGCATAGATTATCGTGTGGGTTAATTACTCTGATGTTTTTGGTGTTGAAGCTGTATTTGGTCTTGTAGTTGCATCAGTTGGTTTTCCTCTTAACTACGGCAATACATTTTATAGCATCTTTCATGGAGTAACATAATTTTATGTTCCGCTGAATGAATGTTTTACTCGTCTATGTTGCAGCTTTTTTCCAACCTGACCAGCCCATATACTCAGCTATGCATGTGCAAATTCGTCTTGGTTATGCGATCAAGTCAACAAGGACTGATTGCGATTCTGCAAATAGAAAAGACTACGCGTGGACATACGAGTCAGAGAAATTCCCCATGGAACAGGTTCTTGATTGCTAGTCTCCTGTGCATCTGACTGGAGTTTGTCAGAAAGATTTTGGGTTGGTTTTACATTGTGTTTTGAGATTATTGTCTCGCTAAGGGATCTGGTATTTTTAGCTTGCTTTAGTGAAAGCTGGATTTAGAGTATTTTGAGCTCAGCTTGGTTTTCTTGGCTATGGTGTACAGGTGGACTCCATACAAGTATTCAAGTTGCCACGACCTGTTCTGTGTATTGGAGGTGTTATTCAAGTGGAACTTCTGGGCCGCGTGCAGACTCAGGAGATGGATCAACTTTACTACATCTGGTATTTGTGCATCTAATTTTCACCATGTACTTTTCAGTTGTTTCTCCAGTGTCTTTGGAGCCTCCTTTCTGGTAGCGTGTTGCATATATGTTCTATTAGAATACGCCTGTGAGGCCTTCGTTCTGGCTTGTGATTAACTGAATCTTGGGCCATGGTACCAGCATCTTGTTCCTATACTAACCTTGCATGAGTGTATAGACTCTGATGTTTTTAGTGTAGTTTTATGGGGCCTTTTAAGTAGTTTTCATATGTAATTCCTTGTATGCAAATTAATGCTCAACAGCTCTGTCAATTTTTTCATTCACTAACAACAGTGTGGTATCTTCGTACACAGCATCTGTCATGTGAGTGTGGTGGGACGGCCACTTTCTGATTTCAAAGCTCATCTTCCTGGAGACCGAGATCAGAGTAAATTTTGGCTCGAGTACATGAGGAGAAACGAGACTGGCGGTGATGGAACCAACAAGCTTCTGGCACCTGAAGGAGAGGTAGCGACTGGGAGTTGGATGTCGTTTGCTGAACGAATTAGGCAGTTGAGAGCTAGTCGAATTCTACGTCGGAACCCTATACTTTTGAATACATTCTTGGGAAACATTACAGTGGCGAACTTACTCTTGGATCATCAGGTGCATCCCGGTGATTCCTCTAGTGAGGAAGAAGTTGACATGGAAGACGCAGACGAGGAAGCTGACGAGGAAGAAGACAGTCTTTTGTCGTGGAATTGATATGTGGCGGTGTTTTGCGAGTCTATACGACTACAGTGTATTTTGAGCGTACCACCATGCTGTTAGATTAGTGCAGATCTGTTGTGTTTAATGCCAACTTCCATGGTGAACATACAATTCTGATTTTGATGGTTCAGTATGTCAAAAACAGATAGCCGCGAGCTCGTTCTGCTGTTTCTGTTGTCTTCGAGCTTCAAAGATAGGGAAGGAGTTCAAATTTCCCATTTTGTTTACAGAGAAGGTTGTTTCTGTTGATTTTGAGCTTCAAAGATAGGGCAAGGAGTGTAAAAAATTCCATTTTGTTTACAGAGAAGGTTGTAGGTTTGATATCTTCTTTCACATACTCTAAGCTGATTATATTGATAGTTCAGTTCTTTACATTACCCAGTTTTACAGTAGGCATTTAGGATGGCGTGGAAGGGCTGCATTCATGTGCTATGAGTAGCCAGGAAGTTTCACTTATATGTGACACTGAAAGTGATCAGACATACAACCTTCATCTTATTATTGTTGATGACCCGGAAGTTTGGTTGTTCTATGTTCTTGGGAACCTTCAATCAATGTCGTTTTTATATCTCACTACCATCTCTTGACGTATTTACGGTATATCGCACAAGAGATATAGTATTTGGGACATGTGAGACATATGACATGTCACCCTCACTGTTTGGTCTCAATCCTCTCTATCCGTCAAAAACTTCAAGCCATGTGAACATGGTGTCATGATGGTGCATTGAAATGCAATTAAGATAATTTGGTGCCAACCTCCATGCCAACTTAGTAAGAATAAAATGACACCAAAATGACCTGTATGCGGCCTTTGGTGTTAAAATGGCACCAAAATAGTCTGGCCCAACTTTTCTGATGTCGCCCATATAATCATTGGGCCAATTACTTGACAATTATAATCATGCTGACAATTGAGTTGACCCTAAATGTCGCCCAAACCAAAATCTGGCTTATGAATGGCTTAAGAATGGAATTGACTATTCAATTCCAATTGCTATGTAGATGATTTCCATCCAATTTGTGAAGGACTTTGTTAAGATCATAGTTTAGTAAAACAAGAAGCACACTTGATCACGCCACTTGAAGATCCATTGCAGAGAGTATATTATGTTTTATCCTTGGGTGGGAAAGAACTACTAGTTATGCCACCTCTTCAAGTTAAATTCAATCATCCAAGCTATTTTTAGATTTTACATGGGTCCCAATTACAAAAAGAGCCATAAAAAGAGTATGCTTTTTTTTTTTGCTTAAACTAAATTTAGGACATGAAAACGAGTTCTATTGCATGTAAGCTTAACTAACAAAATGAAGCTTACCAAGTCTAGTTTGTACTCCATTGTGAATTTTTGAAAAACTTTGAAAATCAAGTGTTTTACTGCAATTACAAGTTTGGTGGGTATTACCATGGTGTGGCAAAAATTTATAAATTTAAACACATGGATGATTTTCATTAACAAAAAAATTCTTCATTGTAATTTACACCTTTGGTAAAAAATCAGAATTGTTTAGTACACTTTGCAATTGATATGAATTTTCTTTACAGGTTAAGGACTAATTCCTGTAAGCTATAAATACCTCTAGTAATGACTTTGAAATCACCTGTGTGGTGAATTAACTTGTTTCTACAAAGAATAGTCTTCCTACTACACAGCTTGACTAATTGGGTAACCACACTATATACTTTATTTACTTAGTCCATTTTGGCTGCCACCTAGGTGGATGATTACTTGGAAACAGAGCATAGCGTAGTACCATAGCTGGGTCGCCACCGCATGAATATTTAATATTTTTTTGACAAATAGGGTTCGTTCTAGAAAAAATGAATTTCTTGATTTTTTTTCTAGCTAAAAATGATTTAAAATGACCCAAAATAGCTTAAAAATAGCAAAGTATAGCTAAAACAATTATTCTATTTTTTTGTCTTCATAATTTTTGATTTTTCACGTTTATTATTTTTTGACGACCCAGCTATGGTACTACAGTAGTGAAGGGTGAGCCTCCCTAACATGGTAGAAACAATGTTCAATGTTCAATGTTCAATGTTCAATGTGCAATGCAATGCAATGCAACAACATCAATGCATGCAAGGATGTAGTGGGATGGCTCCTGAAGACATGGTGTCATTGATTTGGATGAACAAATGTGTTGATGAAAACGTGATCATCCAAAACATGACCGTTTTCATAATAACGCATAACATTTAATAGCCTTCACATCCGTTGCCTTTCCTTCAAGAACTTATCTCATCACCTTGAGCCTCCACCTGTTCACTTAGCTATTGATGGGTATAGAATATTCCACACCATCTACTATAGAACCAAGGCAGAGTCAGTGAATGCTATTGAATATTATGCAAGGTCATGACAAATGTGCATTTAATATAGCAGATTTCACAAAGAAGAATAGCAAAGAACGCAACCTATATCACCAAGAACAACTTAGCTCAGATTTTTTGGAGAACGGAATAATATTCACGTTCTTGGGCAACACAGGTGGTGCCCTGCTTTGCCAAGAAAAACTTAAGCCCTGCTGGTCTCCCTGTATTACACATGGTAGAGATGACAATCACCTCAGTTTTGAGCCATTTTGTGATTTGGTTTTCTATGATCAACTAGAGTTCTGGCTGTGAAGAAATGGGTGTGTAGGAAATTATATATTGATGGTGGAAAATCTGCCCATGTCATAGATCATGTCGAGGCTGTGGTGGCTGTCGATGTTGCTATGCACGCCGTGGATCATATGGCTCGCAGCGGAGTATTATTATACACACGATCAAGGAGTATTAACTACTGTTCAGCCTGAGTATTCGTTTCTGGCATCGCTTCATGGCTTTCTCCTGAAGCATGCAAACGAGAATACTGCAGAGGAGAGGTTGAGTAGGGAAGAATCGGCATTGAAAGTGTATGTGTATGAAATGCCTGCCAAGTTCACTACCGATTTGCTGTGGCTGTTTCACGACTCCTTGGAGCAGACTGCGAATTTGACATCCAATGGCAGCCCTGTGCATCGCCTCATAGAACAGGTACAGTCTACCCTCCATAATATGATGATATTATTGTTTCATGTGACAAGTCATTTTTGTGACTACGGGCCACAAGGAGATTTTGTGAATGTCTCATATGGGAAATAGCATGGTTTTTCCTGTTATTTTCCTCTTCTAATTACACTTATGAGGGAATGGGAAAAAGATATACAGTTTCGTCATAGTGTATGAGGCACTTTTGATGCATAAGGGAACTTTGATGCATAAGGGAATTTGAGAACAAATGAATTGCAAATTGGTGTTCAGCGGGGAAATTAAAATTCCCATATACACAACTAACCAGGAAAAATTGAATCGTGTTTACATGTCCATTCCTACAAGGGAATTTACTTAAATCTCCCATATGTGTGTTAGGGAATTTCAGAGGATCTCCTTGTGTCCACACTATGGCCGTTCAAGTCAAGAGGTCATGGGATTGAGTGGTCAAACTTTGTTGAGAGTCCAAAGAAATGGGTTGAAAATAGGCAATAAAATATAGTTTTGATTTTTTATGAAAAGAAATCAACGGCCTCTCGACCATAGTTTGGGTTTCCATTCCCGTTCAACCCAAACTTCCTTCGAGAGTCCCTTGCTTTGATCAAAAAGTGCTGCCATGTATGCATTTCGGAGGGCGACGGCCTTTGTGTGAAGTGTAAAGAGGCTGAATTCTTGATTACTTGCATTTTGATTGGTGGAAATTGACGGCCTCTCGACCTTCGACCATAGTGTGAAACAACCCTAATCCATGCTTGCCATGGACCTTGAAGTTAGGGCTTCCCATACATGTCATTATAGAGAGGAACAACTATGCCTTTTCTACTGATAGTCACCGTGACTAAAGAAAGAAGCCTAAATTGAGCCTTTGGATTATTTATTTCCAATTTTTTAATTTCTTCCCTATCATGTGCAATGTTCTTCACTAATTTTGGTGATTCAAACTTGGTCCTATTGACTTTTCACATTATGAAACTATGAGGCTTTAGAGCATCTCGCACGATATTTGACATGTTCAATTTCATATTTGAAGAGCCTTCCAAATGAAAGTGGGACATCTCGGCACATCAAATATGTTTGACAAATAGTTAATTGACCAATCACAAGTAGAATGTAGAATAAAGTTGCTTGACACGGAAAGGTTATGGTCTTGGGGAGCTGTTGGAAAAGGCTCGGAATACTTTTCATTTGTTTTGGTTGTGCGTCATAAGTGAATAGAAATTCGGGGAGGGCCATGTTCAAGTGAGTTTTTCTGAGGCTAAAGTATTGTACACAAAGTTATATTATAGGGTATTGAATGCAGAGGAACTCGTAGAAATCAATAATTATACCTCAAGGGATCACTCTTTGTGTAATTTGGGACACACTTGTTTGCAAAGTTGAACATGTCAAACATCTTGCAATGTAGTGGAAGGATTCATGTCAATCAATTGTGAAATTTTATAATTATTTAGGTAGAAATTTTACTTCTTGATGAATAAAATGAACTCTATATTTTAACTCACGTAGTTTTCTAAATTTTTGAGAGTGACCCCAGGAATTATACTCATGCTTGTTGAGATTGTGGGCATGAAGCATTCTGTAGATTATTGGCTATACTCGGATTTGATAGAGCGAGAGGAGAATCGGGTGATGAATCGGGTGCGACGAGTGAGCAAGCAGGTGCAGGCAGACGTGTTTTACATCCCCTTCTTCACCACCATCCCCTTTTTTCTCTTGTCCCGGACTCACAGCAGATTGCTTTACAGGGTAAGTATGCTTCTCTTACCATCACAAACACTCAACTTCTTATGCGACATCACACGTCTAATGCGACATCAAGTTGGAAAATAGTGTCAAACATGACAACCCAATGTGAAATGTTCACATGACACAAAAATTTTGATAATGAATTTGGTTTGTGAATTTCATAGAGTTGGCAATTACCATCCCAATTATCATGTAATTATTGAAATTTGTGCTGGGAATTAGCTATCATCAACCTCCTCATTGTGCACTTTTGTAAAAAAAAATACGTGCAAATTTAAAGTGCACATTGCACCTATACTTTAAAATAAAATAATGGTGTTTAAAGAAAAAATCGATTTGGGTACTGCAAGAACCAAACTCTCTTGATCTCTATAGAGTTATCCTTTAACTTGTAAAAGTTGTGTAATTGTTTTGTAAATGTTTTTCTCACTCAAAAATTTCAAGTTAAATAAAAAAAGTTAAATTAGAGAATAACTCTAATGATTGTATGATCAACTTTCTTATGCAATCATTTAAAATGGGAGGTTGTAGACTAATATAAAATAATGAGGTTAAATTATTATGATCTAGGAGGCAGTGAAATGGGTAACCGACCAACCGGCGTGGCAAAGGTCCGGTGGACGGGACCATGTGCTAGCAGTGCATCATCCCTGGTCTCTGAAATCACATCGCCGTTTCTTAAAATCTGCCATTTGGTTGCTCCCTGATCTCGATTCCTCTGGAAACTGGTTAGTACCCACCGTTAAATTAATCTTTAAAATATCCATTGCAATTGCTTTTGAAATATTTCTTCAAATAAAAAAAATTTCAAACATCTTTTCAATCACCTTATCAAACAAATTTTCAACCATCCTTTCAAAATATTCATTCAATAAATTTGCGAATAACTTTTAAAAAACTTTTCAATCAATTTCTCAAATCCCTGACCTCAACCATTTCCTTCTCTTTAGCCACCAAGTATCACCTTCTGTCTTGTGATTAAAATGAGCTCAAAATGATATGATCACCATGATGAGCTTCTATTACAACGATTAGTATCGCAAGCTTTTAGGAATGCAATAGTTGCAAGGCAACCAAGTGTGTGTTGAGAACATAACATTAAATAAAATGAACAAAAGTAAACATATACTTTCCAATACATTTATCATTCTATTTATTCAAGAGACCTATTTCTACATCAAACAGAGGTCACACCTTCTTGTTGTTCCTCTTTTGTGATTTGTTAGGTCCACATTGAGGTAAAATGTGATTCTTCTTTTTTCAAAAATACTAAGCCTTGTTTGTTATAAAGTTATAAAAATGTAGTAGATTTTGGAAACATTAGTTAGGATCATTACTTAGGACATTTATTAGCAACATAGGGGATTAACTCAAGAAAATTTACAACTTTTTAAAGGAATGTTTAGGAATCATACATTTATTATTATAGCTAGTCTCCAAACATTGATAACAAATGTAAACAATCAATGTATGATCCTGGTAGTGAAAGCCAGCTATGACACCCCAATTACATGCAAGACAATGTAATCATGCCTAGTGATTCACTTCTATAATTGTAGATGGTTGTCATGTCTAATACTATTTTCAAATTTGACATTGTATTAAACGTTTGACTTTGAGTGCCTAATTAGACGAGTATGAAATATAAAAAATAATTTGAATGAAATATTTCCAACTATCCAAGAGTATTCTATGTATATTTTAATATTATGCTTATCTAACATAAATATGACGAGGTCTAGGGTGATTGCAAGCTACGGTCACTCATGTTTTTTCTCGCGGTGTAGGGACTGCTGCACTTTTACAATCTTTGAAAAATCACCAATAAATATTGGGATGGAATTTTGTGATGAAACAAATTGCATTTTCTTAGAATTCCAAAGTTAAGATGTCTACCACAATAATTTTTGCAAAATTTCAATCTTTCTATTCAAATTAAGCATTTCTACTTGGATTTGGTAGCGTGTCGCTTGTCAAAAGTGCACCTACGTGCACCTAATTTATGGAAAATTCTAGAAGGGGATCAAATTTGAACTTCAAAAATTTATAGCAACATACCACAAGTATGTACAAAAATACCATATTATACTATTTTTGGTATTACGCTTACTTATTTTTAAATTTATTTTTTCGTAATGTTTTTGTTTTTTAAGATTTTCGTGCAATTAAAAAAAAATTGGATTTCTTTTTTGTGGAAATGAAATAATGGTCCAATTTCAGAGGTGGGATATGAAATGCATTTTTCATAAAACCTAGCTACGGATGTTATGTAATAAAGGCTCTAATTATACCTGCTGGGTAAAGGTTGTTGAGTAAAGCCCAAAGTCTTGAAATTAACTTAATAATTGCTAAAGTGAAAGTATTAGCATAAACCCTATTTGGAATGGTGAAATTTTTGATCTAATTGAAAGTTGAGAGGTGCACATTACAATGCTAGTGCATGAGTTGTACGGCCCTTAGCTGCACAAGCTGCACTCCCTACTTAATTGGTAGACCGTAGCTTGCAATCACCCTCTACTAGACATCTTTGAGGTTAACATGTTTGACACTTTGTTTAATGGTCGAATATGACAACCTTATTAACCCCTAAAGGACCATAAGGCCCTCAATGGGACTTTTCACTCCCTTTGAAGTGAAATTTCTAATTGGAAAACAAATTCAATTGGATTTTTTTTGTGAAGAGACCCCTCCCAAAATTCATCAAAATCTACAGACTATGGCGAAGTTAGATTTTGGAAAAAAAGTCAATATTAAATGAAATATACACACAATACAAATTGAAAATTTGAAAGGCAACAAAACTTTGACCATTCATAAATCTATGAGTTTATATCCAATCACAGTTTTTTTTTTCAAAGTGTGTCAAATTAATATTTCTTTGTTTTGGTCCTTTTGGGGTTAATCTAACCATGTTGACATTCTAGCTAATTGAGTTACAGGTACAAAGAAGGAGAGGTATCACTGGAAAAGGACGTGGTCATGCCGTATGTGGCAAATGTGGAGGCCTGTGACACAAACTGCCTTGCCACTTCTTCCCCATTACGCAAGACGCTCCTCTTCTTTCGGGGTAGGCTTGTTC
This sequence comes from Pohlia nutans, assembly GCA_022496805.1. NCBI lineage: Eukaryota > Viridiplantae > Streptophyta > Bryopsida > Bryales > Mniaceae > Pohlia > Pohlia nutans. The sequence continues at coordinate 8,313,630 of CM040102.1, forward strand.
GTGGTTCGGTAAGTAGTCATCCCTCTTTATTATGACATGTTTTGGGAAGCCCTAACTTCAAGGTGGTAGGCATGGATCAGTCACAAAAATGATTCGTCACGTGTATTGCTTCCAATAATATCATCATATTATTGAGTATCATATTACGAAAGGTAGACTGTACTGCAATATTAACGTTCAGTTTCCTCTCCCACAGTTTCTATGTCTAAACTCCTGCAGAAACATAATTAATAAATTACTTCACCCAGCAATTTTTGAGGCAGTTTCTGCTAAGCCTACGTTACTTACATGCATGGAAGGCAAGAGCCTGGAATAAAAAACATTTGGTATGCATAAAATGAAAATGCAGTGTCTGCTTCTCTGTCTCGAAAATACTTGTTTGAAGAATCACTACTAAGATCATACACTGATTGCTATGTTTGTTAGTAATGTCAAGGGAATAGCTATGACAATATCATGATTCTTAAAATGTTGTAATGTTAACACCTAAACGTCTCAATGTTCAGAATTTGAATCACGAATAGATTCAAATCCTTGTAACTTTCTCCTACAATCTCGGATGACTTTCATCCAATTCATCTTTGCAAGCTTATTAAGTTTTCTACCAATTAAAGTAAATCTCTGGTGATGGGGAGATGTTGATAATATTAAAGAGGCCTGCAAATGCAAGTATGTCAAATTTGTTGAATAGATTTTATGCTTGCAATGGTCCTCTTATGTAAACCCCATGTACATCTGAGCCATGCTAATATCTATTTTTGAGGCTAGCATCTACTTGTGTTCTAATGGTAGGTACGATTAGGGTCAAAATGTTGTAAATAAATGTTGCAATGTTAAAAAGTGTAATTAATGTTGCTTGAGTTACTCCCCAACTGTGCTTGAGTTACTTCCTTTATAACAAACAAACACACAATGTACAATCCTAGTAGTGAAATGTGCTCGGTAAGAATGGCTGGTGGAAAGCTAGTAAATTAGCAACAACAAACTTGTGGGGAGAGCAACAATGTTGGGATGTCATCTAAACAACATTATTTCAACATGTCATAACATGTTTTAATGTTGTTACAGCGCATCCAAATGACATTTTAATGTTAATATTTAAATACTGCATGTACTAGAAAAATGTTGTTTTTACAGTTTGGCATATATATTTGTGACTGTAGGGTGGAAGGATTCGTGCAAAGTTAGCAGCAGTGTTGCGAGATGAGAAAGAGGGAGTTGTAATCCAGGAGGGTTCCAGTGGCGCAGAGGGTAAAGCTGCAACACAATGGGAAATGCGGAGGTACATCATCTTTCCCATTCTTCCCCTATGTACAAGCTAACCCACCGTTTCTCATTGCTGAGAGTCCGGGAAAGTGTCTGCTGCTCGGGGAGGTCACTCTTTGTATCATTTGAGTATCACGTGTGAACAAAAGGTATTTAAAAGTACCCTAAAAATTAAAAATAATTCTTACTATAATTAGAAATATTTCAAGAATATTCTCATTTTAATTCTTATAATGAATTGTGAGCATCCTATATTAATGTAAATCATTTATAAAAATTATCTTCAAAGATTTATTTGGACCCTATCTTTGTTCGCACGTTGTTACGTAATATTTGGAAGTGACCTCCCCGAGGTCTGCTGGAACTGTAGACGCTTGTCCTATGGCACTTTCCGCACTCACCTCCTCTGACATAGTGAGAAGTGGCATGGTTTCACTCAAAAACCATATGAGAAATGACACCCTCTCCCTATAGTATTTGTATCATTGAAACCCCACACTAGTAGAAAAGGTGGTATTGTCAAGGGAGTTGCCCATGCATGTGGTGCCCAATTCCACGTATCCACACCGGATTTGCTTGGGAGCACCACCTTTTCTACTAGTGCCAGGACTCTTGCAATTTTATTGTCTCTACCCCAAGGCAAGGGTAGAGAGTGACCCAATAATTTTTACAACATGTGAAAAGTTACAATGTCTAATAAGAATACCACGTGGGTCCATCCAAGCTAATATGAACTGGCTAAGTTGTTAGCAATGCTTTTTTCCAATGCATTTTCAATGTGATGTTTGATTTAAATTTTTATTAAAAAAAAAAGTGATAAGTCAATGTTTGTAGCATAGTACAAGATAAAGCACTGCCCTTGCCTTGGAGTAGAGACAATAAAATTGAATAGTTAATTTAACAGAATCGTGATATGTAGCTAAATGAATAGTTGCATTATTCAATTTTAAAATACTCCCTATGTCCGGAAATAATTGTCCTAGTTTTTGGCATTTTTCAACTTAATATATAATTTTCCAAAAAAAGTTATCTTAGTACCAAAAAGTGGTCTATTTGTAATAGTATGTATGTAGTTCTTGTGTCACTCTCATTGTTTGCCTTGTTTGAAGCGGATAAGACTCACGTTTGAAGTATAAAACATAGGACAAAACTTAAGGAAAAAATGTCAAAAACTAGGATGTCCAATTATTTCCGGACAAAGGAAGTATAATACTTCAAATTTTTTATCAATGAAGGTTATACTAAGAATTTGTATTGACAAAGGATTATATGGAAAGACATCCATGTCGTATAGATAGACAAACTACCCCAAAAAACTCTTATTCAAATGACGAAGAATGGCAGGTCAGTGTTTTGCCTGAGTCCGGCTGGAGATACGCCTTCCTCCGCTCGCTTGTTTGATGCCATTGTGAGCGGTTGCATTCCTGTTGTCATCAGTGATGAAATCGAGCTTCCTTTCGAAGGGATTCTTGATTATCGACAGGTTGAACAATTAAAAATGCACATGCAATATGTCACTTCAATTTATATTTTTAGTAAATTGTATGATAAAGAGGTCGATGGTTGCTAATCCCCTTCGATAAATTCACATTGTAAACTTCATGATAAGAATATTGACAATCATCAACTCCATGTAATTCACAATGCAATTCATACTGATAAATTTATATCATGTGCATTTTTCACATTGCACGTGCACTTTTAACAAAAACTCAAATGAGGAGACAATTTGGCAGGTAGCCTTATTTATACCCGCAGCACAGGCTGTTCAGAAAGGATGGCTGGTGGCCCATCTACGAAACAAAACATCCCAGGAAATAGCAGCTATGCAGCACCATCTTGCTCAAGTGAGTGAACATTCAACTAAAATGGAATATTAACGAGAATATTATTAAATTGTCCATTTGTTAGAAATTAAAAACTAAAAAGAATAAAGCCCTTGGAAGATTCTTTCTTATTCCTCTATGCAATTATGTTATCCGGATATACACGTGAGCATCAAGCCAGTATCACTCATCTGATTGCAAAACTTTGTCTACTTTTTTTTACCAATGTAACATGGGGACTCCCAAAAACACTGTTGAAAACCCAAAAATATAAGCTTACAAGAATAAATCATCCTTTTTTTCTTGAGTGAAGAAAGTCAGACAATCACATTCTTTTGAAAGATCATTCTTTCCTAAATACTTGGATTCTCTTCAAGAATACTCCTAAATACTTTGTTCATATTGAGCCTCGAATCTTTTTAGCAATGTTGAGTAGGTTCTGTGAGGACTCCCTTCTGTTCAAATTTGTTTGTTTCTTGACCGTCATATGTATTATTCTTGACTGATTCCAGTGATAGAGAATTGAGTCTCATCTGAATTATATATTTCACAATATGATTACTTGAATTTTTCATTTTAATACCATGAATCATTGGTCCTTTTTGGGAGACGCTTCAGTCTTGCTTAAGTTATGTGAGTTATAGAATGGAATGCATCACGAGTTGATCACTGTGGGATGTTAAATTTCTGCAGTATGCAAAACACTTTCAATATGCAACTCCTGCACAACCACTGGGTCCTGAAGATCTGACGTGGTACATGGTAAGCAACAGTTTCCATTATATAACTAAGGTTTATCATTACCTTTTATCATATATTGGCTCTGGACCGAAGGCGAAGTCTGGCATTGGCAAATGCCATAATGTTCTTTACCAGTCCTCTTCTCAGCAACTCCGCATAATCTGCCACTATTCCCAAATCACTGTAGTAAATTCGTGTTCTGATTAGAGTTGTTAATCTTCCCTTTACCCCGAGAGGAGGCACCTAGAGTAGACCTCGTTACCCATGTCTTTGAGACATAGATAAGTTAGATGATTGAAGTGCCCCCAATGGACTCTTCATTCACAATCATCTCTTAGACTAGCGTTACTATTATTGTTTTTATTATTTATGTTAACCTTCCAATTTCAGGTGGCTGGGAAGCTGCAGAATGTGAGACTCCACATACGCCGGATGCAGAGGCTCGTGAAAGGTGCTTTAGACACATGCAGTTGTCAATGTACGCGAGCCAATTCATCAATAAGTCACTTCTGAAAATGCTTAGAGCCTTGATAACCACATAACATTCAGTAGCTTGTAGTGGCTCTGCTTTGCCAGCTTACCCTATAGTAGATGGTGCAACATATTCCACACCCAACAAGATCAACCCAAGATGATGCATGAAGGCAAGGCAGAGAGCATGAAGGCTACTAGATGTTATGCAGCACCTCACTCTATTGAGGTACACTTAATTTCAGCTTTAATCATGTACAAATGCGGTAGTCAAAAAGTGGCTTTATGTACATTATCATGGTTACACATCTCTTGTTCACAGAAGGCCTTATTCGTTAAATTGAGACAAAGTGTAGTCTCAATTTTATCTTCGACTCGAGGATAAACCATTATAACTGTTCAGGTTTGCGACTATTTTGTAATTTGAGACTTTAATATATTAATATATATAAAAACCTTTGATTGCCCAAAGGTTACAGTCTCATCTTATCGTCGACTCGACGATAAATGACTGTAATTGTTTTAGGGTTGAAGTCTCAAAATGACCATTTTGTCTCAATTTAACGAATATGACCTTACAGTGGAAAATGGATTTATTTCATTCTATAAAACATTGTTGGCTTTGTTGCTTTGTTCCTTAGATTGAGAGATTTTTTTTATGATTTACACTTATTCTTGAGATTCCTATTGAATACCATTTTCACACTATCCACTTTGGAATGGTTCAAAATATCGGGAAAAATATACCTTTTTCTCACAATGGTAGCCAAATTGGAAAATGAAAGAAAAAAAATTGAACCCGTCAATTTTATTTTTTTGATATTACCCCAAAACAAGGCATGTCAAATGAAAGGCAAGGGGACTCATCAAAAATTAACACACCGACGAATCCCCAACTAACTGGTATCGCTATATACTTGAGAAAAAACTAAAAACAGTTCTACGTCATGAGAGCATCCCCAATGCACTCACGGTAGAGCTCATTGCCTATCTTTTGACTGACCTATAATTAGAAAGTAAACTTAGCATCATTAGAAGCACATTTAAATAAACGTGAGATATTTCTCAAGAATTTTTTTTAAAAAAAACTTGACGTAGGTAAAATCCCTCAATGAAAACATCACATTTTCAAAAATTTAGAGGGAGTACACCAAATCTTGCTTAAAAATGGAAAGATCCTCCCACACTCCCTCTAAATTTCAGAAATTTAGAGGGAGTGTGGGAGGATCTTTCCATTTTTAAGCAATATTTGGTGTACTCCCTCTAGATTTTGAAAATGTGGTGTTTTCAATGGGACATTTCACCTACGTCCCAATTTCACAATTTTTTTTTCTTGAAGTGTAATTTCTGTAATATTATTTGCGCTTCTAATGATGGTAATTTCAGTTTCTAATTTTAGGTCAGTCAAAAGATAGGTTCTGATTTGCAGTGAGCTTTACCGTGTTGCATTAGGAATGCTCTGAGTTGCACACTCTTTATTCTATGAAGTGTATGATATATTATTTCATAGTTTTAACGTTAATTTACTGTTCATGGATTATTACACCTATTGATAAATGGTTGAACACCAAGTAGCTTGAGGAAAATCAAACATGTAGAAATTATAGTAATCAACATGCAATCATGAATATAGAAACTGATCAACGTCAAGCAGCTAAAAATTAAAACTGTATTAAAACATTAATGTACCAGTGACGATGGGAGAATGTTTATTGCTCGGGTTTATTGCAGTCTTATCAAGCTGCATGAATTCTTTTCAAAGAGGAAAATCAAACATGTAGAGTACTTACCATTACAACAGAGCTCAAGCTAGATTACTACTCTTGCATGATTCCGATTCCAGAGCCAGGGCACTCACTCAATTCTTGCCCTGGATGCCAGGTTATTGAACACTAATCAACATCTTCAAGTTTTCCTGACGTCGAGCTTACGACGGCAGTACTGGTGATTTTCTGGCCGTGTCTTTGATACTTGTAGCAATACGAGACACACAGAAAGTAAATGAGATTGAGGGAGCTCAACACAGCCATGAGCCAGTAGAACCGGTCGATCTTTTTCCGGTTAAACGGCACGCTATCTGAGAGCCATCCGGGACCATGAGACAAGGAGCCAGTGACGTTGTTGACGAGGTTCACCACGGCGGTGCTGATGAAGAACCCCAGAGCGATGGTGCAGTAACTCAACCCCTGGCTGAAACTGTTGAACACAAGTATACATGTAACAGTGTTAAACAAAATACTGATAGAAAACAATGCCATTGATCTAACAGTGTCGGGTTATAATAATGAATATTCTCATCTTCAGAATCATAATTACTGTTGATCACCTTGTAGGACCTTAAGACCTTTGGTAAACTTAAACTTAAGAATGGATCGAAAAATGGACCTGCGCATGGTGGGCGGCGCTTGGTCGTAGAAAAACTCCAGCACGCCGATCAATGTAAACATATCAGCAATCCCAAATGCGAAGTACTGTGGCACCAGCCAGAAAATGCTCATGGGGACTGTTGCCCCGGTCATATCATCCAGAAGTCCATGATCTCCTGCCATTCTGATGCGCCTGGATGCATTCACAATCAAAGGACCTGAAATTAAGGACTCTTGATAACTGCTTAGACATTGAAATCTTTAAATTGTGTAGATTTTAGAAGGAATCTAGAAGGGCATTTTAGTGCTCACTAAGGCAAACAATTTTCAATCCTTAATCCATACCTAGAATTGATATTTACCAGAAAATTAAAAACAAGCAGAGAATGTAAAATAACCATAGAGTTGTTTTGGTATAAGATATTGTTAAGTCTAATCTAATCATGAAAGGTACTTTTTGTGTGAATCTAAGTAAAATTTGAGAATGTACTCACCTTTTCTCCACCAGCGCGGCGAGGATCATGGAGATAATGCTGAGTACGAGACCGACGCCGACGCGTTGCAGAATGGTGATGCCCCTCTCGTGACCCGTGAAACGGCGCGCGAACGGGACGAAAACTTTGTCGTAGAGGGGGACCAGGACTGCCATGATGAGGAGTGGGAACCCCGGGATCGATCCTGCTGGAAACTCGAAGTGACTGGTTAATATTCGACGTTCCATCGTGACGCCTTGCTCCACTGTGAATGTTTGGAGCTGTGCTAGCACCACGGTCATCACAATGGTTCCTGCCCAGATCGGCATTAAGCGCAAGATCGCCTTCGTCTCTTCCACTTGTGTCACCGTGCACACCCTCCATTTGCTCCCCGGCTTGCTCCCTTCCACGCACACGGCTGCTCTGTCTAGAAACCTGAGGTAGAATCACACGTAATTTAACTCCCGTTGGTCAAATTAGTAAAGACCTAGAATACGGTACACTACGATCGAAGACTGTGTGCATACGAAAATGAATTATGGGTTGTAACTTTATTGCTTTTAAAAGTAGAACTAATCCTGATTTCGTGCCAGACGAGAAACTAGATGGATTCGGCGACGTTAAGTACGTACCGGAGGTGGTTGGTGTGGTCCAGTTTTTGAACACCGAGGTGTGCAGCTTCGTCGTCCCCGATCTCGTACAAGTGATGCGTCTCCACGGGTCCTGAGTTTCGAGACGCGGCCTCAAGCACTTGCAGGATTCGAGTCAAGGGGCTTCCGAAAGGGTATTTGTATCGGTACAGCGGGAAACCCGCTGCGAAAACGCACAACCCCAGGACCAGAATTCCGAGGCAGACAGCGTATCCGGCTCCGAACCCGACGTTGTCCTGAATGTACACGAGGACTGTCACCCCGAGGAGCCCTCCGGCGACGAAGCTGAAGAAGAACCAGTTGAAGTACACGGGAGACAGCCGGCTCTCGCGCTGGTGCGTCGGATCGAACTGGTCCGGGCCCATGCTCGACAAGCAGGGTTTCAAGGTGCCCGATCCAATTGCCGTCAGAAAGAGTCCCGCGTAGAGCACAGAGAGATGAATGGTGCTTGCGGAGGCTGTGCAGGGAGGCAGTGAGCATTGTGGTGGCCGGAGCGCGGATATGGATGCTGAAGCTGTCATCAATGCCATGCCCTGAAACCAGTCATCCATTCCAGACCACCAGTTATATATGGCCAGATCAACGACAGTTTTCGAGCTACCTCAATTAAAAAACGAAGTCTACGCATTTTGTGATCGAAGACAGCATAATCAGAAGTGATTGGAATCCATGGTGCAATGGTCATCAATATGGATTCCAAGAAAGACTGTTCCACTTCAACACTGTCATTCACTTAGTTATTACATACTATCGTGAAGTTATACTCCCGTTGTTCCAAAAGAGAAAGCACTTTTGAGAACTGGAAGCGCGCGCGCAGTGTTCCTGTGGGCTTTATTTTATTTTGGAACAGGGAAAGTACGACTTTCGCACTTCCGTCTCAGCTTCCGTTGAGCTTTGAGAAAAAGAAAATTAAAAAGTAGTAAGGAATTCTAGACTTCATATGTTACCGTAATTTCGACGCCGCTCCCGACCAGAATGGTGGTGAAACGACCCCAGTAGGCATCGGCCAGAAAGCCTCCGAGAAGCGAGCACAGAAACGCCGTGCCTGCGAAGTTGGTGACTGTGGTGGCGGCTTTGGTGTGGCCGAAGTTAAACTCGCGAATCAGGTACAGCACCAGGTCGATCTGTAGACCAAGGAATGTCATGGTCTCCGTGAACTCCATCACTGATTGACTCACACAACAATCCAAGGTTCCATATTATCAACCATCAGTACATTTCTTAATTCTCTCCTCACCTACGACAATCGAAATCAATCGGGTCCGTGATCAATCGATGAAGTACTCACCGAAATTGCAAGGAGCACTTCGCCATCCTCCGGTCTTTCGCCTGTTGGCAGGATTCCCTTTCCAATCATGGGAGCCGTCTCCCACCAGCATCGACTCTGCTTCCTCGAGCTCCTGTAAACAATTACAAACAACCGGTGAGATTGCAACTGTCATAATAAAAGAAATAATGCCTGCAGATCGATCGACTTATTAATATCCAGCACTGAGCGGCTAGCTCTATCGACGAACGGACTCATATCTTTTTTGTAGCTTGCATATTATGGGCTCTGGGATATGCAAGCGCGTTGATGGATTTCTGCTTTTCGCCATCGATCTTGCAGGTGAGTCACTAACAGCAGAGCTTAAGCTTCCTATCAACTTGAAACGGGAGAAAATTGCAGATACTCGGGGACGATGACAGGAATCAGCAACAACTGGTGAGATGGTAACTGTCGTAATAAAAGAAAAGCCCGCAGATCGACTTGCTAATTCACAGCAGTGCTGAGCGGCTATATAGCTCTGCTGTGTAGGTCGATAGACGGACTCATATCTCCATGTAGCTTGCTTACCATGGGCTCTGGGATCTGCAAGCTTGTTGATGGATTTCTGCTTTTCTGCTTTTCACCATCTTGCAGAGCCCTAAGAACTCTAACTTTCGTATCCATGCCAGAGCAGAGCTTGAGCTTCGGAAACGGGTGCAAAGTGCATGCAGCTACTCAGGGACTGTGGACGATGACTGGAAACAAACAAGCTGAACCACCTCAACCCAAAAAGCATGGATCGGAACACTTACCATCTCCGCGCGCAGCCAGCTATAAAAAAAACTCGGCACAGAGAAGACTGAGAGAAGATGGAATTAACTCTGGGCCCTGTCTTGTTTATGTACTTGCGTACGTGGTGAAGCTCTGTTGATACCCGTTGCCCCTGAGAGCCTGCTGATATCCGTTGCCCCTGCAAGTTCTGTTGATACCCGTTTCCCCCTGGCGACGGGCATGAACTTGGAATATACCAGAGTTGGGTGTGTATCTAATATAAATAAGTAAGAATAAACGAATGTTGACGTGGAAGTACATTATATTGTAGAACAATGTGCACGTTGTGTTTATTTTATGCCATACATGCCCATCACTGGAATATACTTATACATCTACATCAGTTTAAAAAGTGTTCGAATGAAAAAACAACACTCTTCTTTTTACCAATGCAAGATAGTTGAAAATTGGTAATTATGGTATTTTGCATTCGTTAAAGAAGAATGTTGTTTTTTTCCAAGAGAACAATTGCTTAAATAAAGAGCCTTCTAAGTAAGATTTGTACCTTGCCCTAACTTAAAGGACAATACTTGAACCCTAGGGACAAAAGTAGAAGCTGAAGAGAGTTGCATAAATAAAAGGTTTTTTCACTAAGATTTGTACCTAGCTCTAAAGACAAAGGTAAACTTACCGCTATGAGCAAAAGTAGAGCGTTAAAAGAGTTGTTTAAATAAAGTGTCTTTCTATAAGATTTGTATTGTGTCCTAAGGACAAAGAGTCTTTTCAATTAAGGGTCTATTCAAGAAGATCTGTACCTTGTCATAAAAGCAATGTCACAGTATTTTTATATTTTTATCGTGTCATATCCTAAGGACAAAGAGCCTTTGCAGTAAGATTTGTGCCTTGTCCTAAAAACAATGTCATAGTCCTTTCATATTTTTACCTTGTCATATCCTAAGGAAAAAGAGTCTTTGCAGTTAGATTTTGTACCTTGTCCTACGGACAAAGAGTATTTTCAACTGGCTTTGTACTTCATTCTATCTTAACCTTTAAAGGACATATAACACGGGTTTCGTTAAAAGTGCCTATTGAATTGTGCACTATTTTTAGGGATTTTTTTAAAATATTTTAATCACAAATTTTGGTATGTATAAGCAATAATATTGTACTTTGGCTAGAGTCTTTTCAGATATATTTTGATAAATCTTAAGGAGTGAGGCACATGCCACACCCCTTATAACAATATTTTGCCTATTTTAAGGGGTGAGGCACATGCCACACCCCTCATGATGATATTTTTCTTACTAGGATAATTATAAAATGGTCATGTTTTCAATGAAATTTATAAATTTCCAAAAAATTGTTCATGTGCACTTTTACATATTGAATTGCACTTTTAACGAAACCCTTGTTATATGCTTTCCTGATATCACACCCAAATTTTTTTTTAAATTCCATTTTAAACATGATTATGTTTTTAATTTACTTTGGCTCTATTCTAAAGAAGTATAGATCTCTTTAACGTGCTCGGTTTAGCATTCTAAAAACCCTAGTTGGTGCAATGAAGTAGAACTTATGAACAAGATTCTCTCAAAATAAAACCAAGCCCGTATGGCTTGCATTGTCCTTTAAGTGTTAAAGATAAAGAGTTTTTCAATAAGATTTGTACTTTGCCCTAAAAACAAACGTAGAGGCTTAAAAGAGTTGCATAAATAAAGGTTTTTTTGAGTACCTTGCCTTGAGGACAAAGGTAGACCGAGAAGTGGACCCCTAACGACAAAAATAGATGCTTAAGAATATTGTCCAGTATCTACATCATGACATCAAAACACTACTCATGCACAGGAGATCTTGCTCAAAGATGTTCAAGTTCAAGTTTGACTCATCAGGGGAGATGAACCGAAGGTGCAAATGCTTAATGAAAAACGGTCCTAACAATCCTAACAATCTTGCACTATAGTACGTGGAAGGCAAGGTCGGCACTTCCATGTCGAATAATTATTAAATGTTGAAATAGTGTAGGTCGGTACTTTCAAAACTAATTATTAAGAAATAGGCTATTAATAGATAACTTTAAAAAAAATCCAGCTGCCAAACATTTTATTTTATTTTTTACGTTAAATGTTATGTTTTCATCCAATTTTTTTGAGTGTTATGTTTTGAATTTTATTTTATTTTTTTCGGCTTTTTGTTGATTTCGACAAAGTACTTAATAGATTTATTTATTTTTTCAGAATTTTTGGGAAATTATTTTCAGCCGACCCTGCCTTCCGCGTACTGTATTCTTGATATTAGAGTTAATTGAAAAGAAGGCCATGGAACCTCCCTTTTCAACCTTCTTCTAACCTCTCTTTTCAACTATAGTTGGGTTGAATAGTGTCGTGTCATAACTTGTCCCCTTGTGGGCCATGGGCTTGGAGCTTTGGTAGGAGGTGTGGGAGTCATTACGAGGTGTGGAGAATATTGGCAGTGGCTTGCTTTAGATTCTCCCAACTCATCGTGAACTAGTTTTTAGTCTATTTATATTTCCATATGAGTTCAAGAGGAGTTTGCTAAAACTTACCTCTTTGAGCTGACTTTTCGGTTAACTCTATTAACTTGATTAATTTCAGCAGGCAATAGAGTTTTCCGCAAATTCACAGGCGTTCAAAGCCTTAGTTTGGAAACTTCTTGGGATACGAAAATTGGCCTCATAATTTATTGGAGCATAAAGTATAGATGAGTTCCCGGTTGGTGGAGGTTGTCAGTTACTATTTCAATGAATGAGCTTTCAAAAGCTTTGATTTTTTTAAATAGTTTCAAGAAAGACCCACTCCATGTAACAGAGCATCCAGGAGAATAGAAACTAAGGTTGGGAAATTTTTTGGCACCGTTTTTGGTGCCTTCAAACTTCAGACCTCTAGTTTATTTATAGCATCTGACATGTCTACTTTTATTGTGTTCTCAACCTCTCTTTTCATAAACTTTGGTCCAGGTATCCAACTCTCCAGCACTGTGCGCCTGTGCGGATAACTCTAATATGGAATCATATGTTTAGAGATTTGGTTTAGCCTACAGTAGTTATTGGTTTGACTGACATTTCACTTTAAAAATTTGTTTAAATTTGTTTTAGAATAAAATTATGAAAAAAATCACATTCTTCATGATTTTTATTTTCCTTTGATGGAAAGATACTATTCACCTATAACTCCTTCCGCAAGTAGGCTAGAAAACTTAATTTATCCATTATGCGTATTTCTACATGAGCTGGAAATACATTTTTCACACCTTTCATCTGAGGTGAAGAAAAAGTTTCCTAGATTTTCCAGCTTCTAAGTAGAGCATACCCTGGCAAAGGCTAAAAAAACCTTCGGTGTACGAGTAAGTTGAAGGCTGTTCTAAAGATATTGACGAGGATAGAGAGCGTTATTAACCCTTTCAGGCACCTGCGTCCAAATATTGGACGCTGAACAGATTCTGATTGTTCGAATTCAATCCAAATTGGACAGTTTTCATCCACCAAAAATTTCTCATGATTCTTGTGCAAGTTGACTATCCTTTGTGCGGTTTTGATTTTCAAAATAGGTTATTATGATTATTGGAAAAAAAACACAAGTGGTTTAAGTCAAGTTTCATTCTTAGTTCAAAAAGTGAGACCTTAAAAATGATTTTTCAAAATAAGTAGAATCAAATAATAAAAACCATGCCATCTCGTAGTACATGTTATTCCAATTTCATCACAATTGTTTTTTTTTTAAATTCCGTCAATTCATGATTTTTAAGTGATTTTCAAGAGAAAACCTTGTAAAATCAATAAGAAATTATTAAAGAAATATATGATAAATCCAACCGTACAGATGTGATCTTCACATTGACATTTACAAGTATTCTTTGTACATCAACTCCATTTTCGGTTTTCATCAAACGTTTTATAACGAATCTTTGAATACAGTGTTGAACTGGGACGTTAAAGGGTTAACCCTTTAGTGCCCAGCTGACCACATTATGGTCACTGCAACGTTCGAAATGCAGATAGCAGAGAATCCGTGAAGAATTTGAACTTCAGTTTTGAAGTTCAGATTATGCCACATACATTATACATCTTCCAGAAAAAGAAATTTTCAATTTGGAATTGTACAACTATCAAAATACCTATCAACAAAACACAAAAATACTGCAAATACCTCAAAATACAACAAATACTTACAAATACAGCACATGTATTATGCAGTATTTCTTGTGTTTGGAAGTTTGTTATCTTGTTTTGTTTTTTTGTATTGTGTTCTCTTCTTCATCTTCCATAAGTGTGTAATCCGATCTTGACTAATGTACCCACTCTTGTCAATTTTCAACGTATAAAATTTTGCCTAAACCGTATATGGATAAGTCACTTTCACTTATAAAATTCACAATAATTATGTGTCTATTTTTGATATGAAAGATTGCAACAGAGAGGTGTTGGCATAGGGCATAGCTGAACTTTTTTACTTTCATATTTGAAAATTTAACCCACATTCTATTTAACTTTGAAGTCACACATCCCCCAAAATCTCAGTTTTGAGAGTGCATTATACAGTTCAAATACATACTATAATCTTCCGATCCCACTGTTGGATGATTCTCAAATTTTAATAAAATGTGTACTCTCGAGTTGAGAATAGAATTGTAAGGCTACTTTCTAATTTAATATATTATATTTCTGATAATCTCAATCACAGTGGAAAAACCAACTGAAATTCAGACCTCCCAGCTACAGTACCCTGGGCACTAAAGGGTTAAGTGAAGTTCTCATTTGTAGTGAGAGCGATCAACAATGGTGCAGAAACAGTTTGAACATGGCAGTTTAATATTCCATCTATCCAGTGAGGACACCTTCGTCTAAAGCCACAATGACATTAGTACAATGACATTAGTGGTACTAAGTGTTTTAGGCGAGATAGTCAGTAACGCACGCACACCCAAAAATGAAGGCCAGTATTTACCGACAGGGAATAAAAAGGTAAAGAAACTTCTCAATACAAAGAAATGCCAGTGTATCAAGTAGGCCAGAATCAGCACTCTAGCAACATTTGCTTGTCAGAAACTACATTAACCAGACACAACTTGAGAGCCTCAAGATGCAATCCGGGTACAAAAGTAAGCCCTACGAAACATTCGATATTGCATCAGTGCCCTGCCATGAGATATTCTTGTCCCTCACCGCAACCTCCTTGCTTCGCGCTCAGACTCAAGGAGAGTCAAGATGTCACCTGCATAATGCCACACAATGCTCAGCTTCTGGTATTTCCATGGAACTTAACCCCATCATGAAATGCATGCATCTAGAAACGCATTCTAGATTCCTTCTGATAATAGCGACATGCATGTTACCCTAGAGTTCTAAATATACAAGCAATGCAAGTGTTGTCCACACGTAGAATTGACAAGTAGCTGACTAACATATGCTAACATCAAAGAGTAATGAGTTTAAGGACACATGTAGTATCGGGAACCTCACCTCGGCAAATGTACCCCTTGGCTACATTCTACAGGGATAATACACGGGAGGTTCCCGATACTACATTCTAGCCTTTACTGAAGCATGAACAATTAACACTCCTGTCTTTTGACATAGGTTTGCTACACAGTTTAAGAACAACTACTAGATGATACCGAACGAATTGAGCCCTAAGACTCCCCGAGGAGGATTTCACACATAGAGAAAAATTGTGGATGGTTTGGCGTAACTACAAAAACCGTCTTTCACACATGTTATGTTTCTGCGATTTTCTTGCTTGTGAAATTCATAACATAAATTGATATACCTTCACGCACTGGCCCCTTGACGTTGCGCATGATGAGACGGTTCTGGTCGTCCAAAAACTTGACTCGCACTTGCGTCACCTGTCCTCGGGACCCGGTGCGTCCAATCACCTTCATCACAATAGCCAACTTCACGGCGGTATCCTGCATGTTCGAAAATTACAACTCGAACCAGTCAAGGGAGAATCAAAAGCCTCAGTTAAAGAAACCATACGCCTTGAAGGTAAAAGCGCAATGTAGTACTCGACAGCGAGGTCTTCGTGAGTGTACATGCTTTTCATATCACATAAACCTACTGAACCCTAAACGATAATTCCCGATTACTCACCGCATATGCCAAGAGGAAACAAGCCGCATTCAAAACCCTCGTAACTGGGAAAAAAACGGTATTGCAGGAGGATTCAAAACCCTCGTAACAGGGAAGGTTATTGCAAAAGGATTCAAAACCCTAGTTCGTGACTAAAGCTTAAAAACCTGCGCTGTTAGTATGAGGCGGATGTAGAAGTAGCAAGAAACGCACCATAGTGCCCGGGGCGAGAGAAAGCCTGCAACGGCAAACGTGCAACGAGAGGGCCGGGAGCGCGAGGCAGCAGATCTCACGATTGCGAAAGAGGAGTAGTAGGGTGCCGCTGGCCCTTCTTCTACCACCAAACCCTAATTCGACGTCCCAATGCTATGGCACCTCGGTTCTTTCTGTTTTGGCACCTCGGTTCCTTCTGTTTTGGCACCTCGGCTCCTTCTCTTTTGGCACCTCGGCTCCTTCTCTTTTGGCACCTCGGCTCCTTCTCTTTTGGCACCTCGGCTCCTTCTCTTTTGGCACCTCGGCTCCTTCTGTTTTAGCACCTCGGTAATAGAGGTCCTCTTTTGGAAGCCGCCCAAGAGTTGGGTCAGGAAAAAAAGTTCAGTAAGGTCGAGGCACCTAAAACCGATAACTTAAGCTATCTACACTATTTCTGGACTAGCCATTAATAAGGTGATATTTTTCCCGGGTTGGAAGTTAGTTTTCGCGGAGAATGCAAATTTTTTTCATGAATTATTTCCCAATATTGAAATTTGTGCAATTTTTCAAAGTGAAAAGTACTTCAGGACCCAAACCGATAATATGCTCTAATGTACAAATGAGGTACATCTTTTCTTTCAAAATCTAGAAATTAGGCCTGATCGGTTTTAGGTACCTGGTCGGTTTTAGGTGCCTCGACCTTAGAGTGTGAATTTTACTTTATATACTCTTAGGGACGGTTTACCATACGTGGAGGCAGGGTCGGCACTTTCATGTCGAATAATTAATAAAAGTTCAAACAATGTAGGTTGGCACTTTCAAAAATAATTATTAAAAATTTGGCTATTAATAACTAACATTAAATTTCTTTAGCGGCTAAACGTCTTCTTTTATTTTTTGTCTACGATTTTTGTTGACTTCATTTTTGTTGATTTCAACAAGATATTTATTTATTTATTTCTTTGGCATTTTTTGGGGGAATTATTTTTTGCCGATCCTGCCTTCCGTGTACGGTACGGACCAAGAACTCGTCCCATGTAACTCTAAAATTTGTAATTGGCTTCATCAACTCGTCCTGGGATGACTTGGGTTTACATTACAAGAAAAAAAGAAAAGTGATTAAAGGAGTTGAGGTCCTCAAAAGGCCTAAAAATACTTTAGTGAATAATGTTGAAGGGTCCCCCGGGTTTTTTGGTGAGAGAGGCAAAAAGGGTTCTCTCATTGTTCAACGAGGAGACCATGTGCTTGAAATGCCGTTTTATTATTTTTTTAAGTCCCGGTTCAAATTCGGTTTACACTTAGTGAGAGGCCCAAGGGCTTTAAAAATTTCCTTTTCTTACAGTGTGACCGTGAAGTGTGACCATGGAATTAATTCATTTTCCTTGGTCAAGGCTCTTGGTCTGTAGTGTAAACCTTCCCTTATTTGTTCGCTCCAAATAGTTATAAAGTATGGAAGAATTTGTTAAACAATCATTCTCATGTGTGTAAAAGCTTGATGATATTTAAACTCAAAAAATGTTTATCTTGATGACGTTTTTTTTTTTTTTTTTGAGGTTAAAGAACACCAAACTCTTACACACCTAATAATGAGGGACCATCGAGTTCTTCCATATCTTATAACTATTTGGAGTAAACAAATAAGAGCAAATTAAAGTAGAAGTCATAACATTTTATTCAAACTCAAAGTGAATTAACCCCTAAATGACGGATGGGGGTAAAGGCAAAACATAAATGTGTTATAAAAAATTACTTCTTCAACTTTGATGAAGTTCGGTCCAAAAGAGAAAATGAGGAGCTTGATGTTTAGTAATTTTCCATACGGTCAAATATCAAAAAATAGCTTTTTATCATCTCATAATGAATTTAGAAGCATTTAACTTCAAATATTTATAAGAATCACAAATTTTATTTTTAGAATTTGAAATTTTGTATGATTTGTTAAAACTAGACATTCTATTCTAAAATCAAAAATTGCAAATTTTTCAATGGAGAGAACATCATTACTTTCTCCAAATAGTAAGTTTTCTAACACTAGACAATGTAGAAGTGTTTTTCTTTGAAAATTTCTCCCGGGTGGAGTTTAACTCGGATTGACATGATTCAAATTGGGTTGGAAAGTAGATTTGATTACCTATTTAAAAATATTTTTATTTTATATAAAAATGTTTTTTCTATTTCGGGCAGCCCATAAAAAAGGGCAGAGACCATAAAATGGTTGATCCGTCACTTAGGGGTTAAGGATAACTCTACTAAATGTTGAAATTTTAGAATTTTTTTGGTCCAAACCATTATACATAGAGAATTACATAACATTTCATAACAGTAGGATTCTTAAACCCCTCTTCTCGTCCTTGCTGCATAGATCAAATTTTATAGACTGATACAATAGTTTTTTCTTGGGACTGTGGTGAAAGAAGACATTTGACATTGTATGAGGTAATTCAATAGAAATCAAACAAGGAAAACCTACTTAACTCCTAAAAGCCCTTAGTGTCACTTAGCACTTAGAATCACCTAGAATGAGATACTTAAAAATAGGTGAAATGAATTTTTTTGAAGATTTGCTTTGATAAACCGATTTGATGGATCTTAACCATGAAAGGACTATGTTCATCCCTAAAACTTTATCACTTTCTTGTGATGCTTTCAACAAGGGAGTTGTATCTCTTGATTGGTGTTCATGTAGAAAACTTTGCCGTTGAAGCTCAAAGAGAACTCAGTCATAAGACTGTATATCAATCTACCGTATATATTACATGATTATAAGGTTTGATTATGAGTTGTTTTCTGAAATTATGAGCAAAATTAAGAGGTCATTCACTAAAAACATTCTCATAAATTTTAAGAATCATGATTAGCGTTTGAAATTTCAAGAGCATGTAAAGATGTGTTGTATCTAGGTGCTCACAAAAAATGGTGTTCTAAAAATAAATACCACAACAATCATTGATTCTCAAAAATTTATGTTTGGATGAAGTGACTTGTTGGTGACTCATTGAGCCAATGTTTGTGATGGTTATAAATTGATATAGTGCATAAAATGTGTAAAGATTTCAAATTCATTTTTGGGATGTTCCAATATATTCCAAAATAATATAATATATATAAAATATATAATATATTTCAAAAATATTCCATTTAAAATATATTTAAATGTTTTCCGAAATTATTATATAGTATTAATGATGTAGTAATGGCAAATGTTTTACATATTGTACGCAATGTTTTTGACAAATGAGACATCCTAGTGTGAAAACGCCCTTTAGATCTTCAACTTCTTTAACTACCATGTCCGAAGTTCACGTACGTTGACAATTTAATTCTTTCCCGATGGATCGATGAATGTGATTAGAAATCTTGAAGAATTTTGGTGTTCTTGTAACGGTCATTTACAATTTGCTAAATAATGTTGAGTCAAAATTATGAAATCCAAATAAGTTATTAAAGTAATGAAATTATTCTTAAACACAATGTGTTCGCTTGGTTCTTTAGGGGTTAAAGAGGACCACTATGACATAAGCCTATGTAGTTTAGAAAATCGTTTTACGAATAGATTGCAAGAGTATAAAGTTTTGATATTACTTTTCCTATTTATTTCCCCCGCCCATGATTGAAAACTTATGCTTGAATGCTTATATTTTTTCTCAAAGAAGTTATTTACCTTTTTGAAAATACAGCTTGAAATGTTGTTAGACATTACTATCCAAAGTAACATAAATTTTGAAAACAATTCATTGATTAACTGGCCCATGTATTGATTGAGGTGTGAAAAAATGACAAATACGTTGAAAATTTTGATTTGGTTTATTTATACAATAAAAAATATTTAAAAAAAATCTAAGTGGTGGATGTTTGCAACACAACTTACGGGAAATTTTTCAAAAAGATTATATGAATATTCCAAAAAGATTATAATATTCCAAAATAATATATGATATGATGAAAATATTCCATTTAAATATATTTTATTTTTCCATTGTCATGGGCCAATCACAGTGGTTTAAATATGAAGAGACTACCGTAGCCAGTCAGTGTCACGGGACAATCACATTGGTTTAAATCTAAAGATACCATTGTACCCGGTCGTGAGTGTCATGGAACAATCACAGTGGTTTAAATCTAGAGAGACCACCATACCCACCCTTTAGTGTTAGTAAGAGGACAATCACAATGATTTAAATTTAGAGGAACGAGCATACCTAGCCATTAGGGTCGGCATCTCATATCAAATAATCCATTCTTTTATAAAAAGAAACGCTAGATTTTGTGAGTATTCTCCAAGATCCTATTTTTCACGCAAATTGTTAATTTTTTTTCAAAAAACAATTTCCTAACGTTTTGGACTTCTCTTCTAATAATAATTTGTTTCAACCCCGATGGCTGCAAATACGTAGCCAACAAGCAACTAGTCACGGAGTCTCTACCTTAGTATTTATTCCGGATTTTCTTTTACAGTTCGTTTTTATTGTCCACGTGCGTAACTCCTCGTAACTCCTCAAAAACAAAACATTTCCATAGTCTCTCCCTGGTAGAGCAAAGACAATTAAAGGTTACTCCCTCCGTCCTAAAGTTATTGTCATGTTTGAAATTCATGTTTGAAAGTGCTTTTTTAAGTGGATCAAAAAAATACTTCCTTGTGGCTAATTTTATTTAGGTTGCAATGAACACATGCAATGTTCTTCAAACATTCTAGTGACATAATTTGAAACTTTTTTTAATCATGTTTCTTACAATATGATCAATGAAATTGGCTCAAAGAAACACCAAGCAAACAAGTTGGACAATAACTTTGGGACTGAGGGAGTACATTCCAACCAGTACACATTTGACTCTGACGTCATCAACCACCGACTGAATCAGTTCACGGGTAACTTTAAAGTAAACAACTGGAGCTACCAGAAAGTAAAAGTAAAAGTACCAGAAAGTAAAAGCAAAGGTTGGTCGTCATCGTCTATGTCTCGAGGATCCGATAGTGCAGCATGCCGTGTTGCAATAGACACTACAATCAGACAATTGATTGATACATCGACCGCAGTTCCATTTGCAAGAGATCGCCAGCTCCAGCTTCCAGCCTCTTGTACATTCTAATTAATGGTTTTGGAACCACCAGCATCGGTCTTTTCGATGTAGGGTTTAGTGGAGGTTTTGTGAACCAGCATCGAGTGTTTTTTTCCTTTCCCTTGTTTCCTTCTGAAGCTGCGGTGCACTAGGCAGTGCGAGGCTTAGGGTTTGTTCATTGAGCCAAAGACCTACTACTTGTGGTACGTAGTTTTCTCACCGCCAGATTTGAGATAAATGATTTCTGTGGCCATTTTTGAGGTCTCAGGTTGGATATTTGAGTGATTTCGGATTCGTACTTGGTTTTATTTTGCGCATACTCTAAATCACGCCGTTTTTGTTTCTATCCACACAGAAGGAGAACTACTTGAGATGCGGCCATAGCGAACTTAGGTTGTTATTTCTCGGGAACTTGAAACCCTAACTTCATGGTTTGCATGTTTGGTGCCCTGTGTATCTGGCAAGGTAAGGGATGGAAGCTTTGGAAGGCTGTACAATATTAGCAAGGGTCTTGTTTTTTTTTTTTTTTTTTTTTTTTTGATTTAGGTCAGGAAGGTGTTTTTCTTTGCTGTTGAATGATAGTATGTTGCATGACTTTGTTCTTAGTTTCAATAAGGCTTTTGTATGCTGAACCTTTTTGAGGAGATGGAAGGTGTTCATAGAAGTATTGTACATTTTGGTGAATTTTTTGAATTTTGTTGTATTTTACACGCAGGCTGTTTCAATGGAAGAGGAAGATTTGTACGGGTTGTTGCGTCTGGAAGAGGCCGGACCTCAGGTGGCGCATACACTCATTCGAAAGGCGTATCGCAGGCGTGCTCTGGAGCTTCATCCTGATAAGCGTGGCGATGATCCTGTTGCTGGTGAGTTCATTTATTTATTCTCTTACATTTGTGATTTTTTGAAAATATGAATGTATCTCTGAGAGGACACTCAGGACAGTCTAGGTTGTTCTGATTTTAAGTTTCGTGTATTATTAAGAATTGACAGAGGATCATTATGCTAATCTGACTTTAATGTTTTGGATGATGCAGCTGTTGAGTTTCAGAAGTTGCAGAAGGCATACGATATACTGAGTGATGAGAAGGCTCGTGCCTCGTATGATGAGTTGCAGCGGGTTCGAAAGCAGCGGGTGCAGAAGGAAAGCAGGCAGAGTGAGAAGCGTCAGAAGATGATGCGAGATTTAGCCGAGAAAGAAAAAGCATTCGAAAGGGAGCAGAAGGTGAAATCTCAAGAGGATGATGTGAGTAGGCGATTGAAAGCTGAGATTGCAAGGATCTCCAAGAGTCATGGTCGACAATTCAAAGGGCCTTCGTCTTTTGATGCTGCCAAGGAACCTGCAAATAGCCGGCAACAATTTCAAGGACCTCCGGTTTTCGATCGAGGAAAATCTGCTGACGACGTTGACGCTCGCCAGCCATTTTTCGAACCTTCTGAGGTTCCGCCGCCAAGTTCTGATGTAGAGGTTTCGGATGCAGAGAGGACATTGAAAGTATCATGGACATGCCTTGAGGGAGGCGCTGGGGATTACTCGGCCACGGAACTAAAAAAAATATTTGAAGAATTTGGTGTTGTAGAGGACTTGGTGGTTAGATCAGGGAAGTCTCGCAAAAAGCGCTCTGCTTTGATAGTTTTGGCCACTAAGCAGGCAGCAGTCAAAGCCACTGAGAATGTGTGTGGCGAGTACTCCAACCCGTTGTTGGTTGTACCTCTCCTCCCCGGAGCTAGTGGAGGTTTAGTGTCCTGATGGCCGGCGTCTGCGAAGAGTTTGAAGCTTTTGTACAAGCAGCGCGAACTTCTGAGTCGGTGCCTGGCGCTCGGAGGTCTTCAATTCAGGGTTTAGGGTTTAATTCTGCAAGGTGTGTGAGCAGCAATCACAAGATGACATATGGCACTTCTTCTGACAAAAATGAATTAATTTTGAGTCCCTTCTCGTCATTGAGGCCTCTTGTCCTTGCGTTATCTCAGTTAGGCCCCGCAGGTCTTGATGAGGTGAGTTTCGTTTTGAGCTTCTTCTGCTTTAACATCCCTTTGTCAAATCATTCTTCACTTAATAGTTTCCAGGGTCATGCTAATGATTTAGTTAACACCATTTGCATTATACTAATATCAACTTAACCTGTGAGGACTAAATGAATCTAATGACCTATTGACATTAACTTTGTCGATCCAGTGGAGAGGGTCTTTTGTGATGAGTATAATTTGAAATGAAAATGATTGCATGGAATTTTGTGTTCGTTGTTGTTCCTTTACCAACAGTCTACCTACTAAGATTTTACCTTGGCTGACTTAATCACGACATTCACATTTTTATAAAATTTCACCGCCATGGTAAGTGCTTTTCAACACGTAGGACTAAACAGTTTGAGCGTAGAGTGCTCTATTGGAAAATGTATTAGCACCTTATTAAGTTCGTTTTCTATTAGGGTCGTTTGTAAAAGGGAACGTGTTAACGCTGTTTACTAGAATTTTCTTATAAAATATTTTAAGGTTTGAATGGTCTAGGTTGAGATCAGCAGAATGTTTTACAAATATATTCGCTTTTGCTGCAGATGGATGCTGGTCACACTCCACGCAGAAAAGACTTATACAAGTTGTGGAGACGGTGTCGTAGAGAAGGTGATGTAAAGACAGTCGAATATCTTGGGAGATTGTTCAGGACTTATGGTTATCAGGATTGCTTTGTTGGGGAAAGCAGGCGCCGCACCATCAAAGCAAATCAAAGCTGGAAAAAACACTAGTAGCAAACCTGTTGGTTTCATTCCTCATTTTTTTGGGAACAGTGGATAGTACCAAAATATTATACTTACGTTTATGTCTTCTTGTGACCAAAACTACTCATCAGCACTAACACAGCCCATGTGCCTGGCGCCATTTCATTTCTTTTTCATTTATAGTAAGTGAGAAACGACACATTTCCTTCTAGTGAAAGGACTCCAAGAGTGTCATGCCAGGCCAGTTGAAGTTGAGATCAAGATGGTGTTGAGCCAGAACGCCTGTGAAGCTGCAAGTGAAAGGTTACACCTGAAACCTTTTGTTGACGGTGTTGGGAAGCACTTTTAAGAAATTGTACATTTGGCATGATTACAGCACTTCTGAAAGAGTAGAAGGGAAACAGGAGCTCTACACCATTCTTAAGAGAAAATCAATTTTGATCCGTCCCTTAAGATGCAAGGGATATATTTTTCATGTATATATGATTTTGGAAGTCAATATGCCAGTGTGCTTGAGCTGTTGGTGTGTCAGAGATACTTTCTTGTGACCTGTCCACTTCGCACATGATCGATCACTGACCCACGGCATATGGCTTATGTGAGGATTCCTTTTTGTGGCTTCATTGTGATGTGACCATCTCTTGACCAGACGTGCTCCTCCCTTTTAGGTTGTTGTGTTTGAACCTTCACATCAATCTGAGTGGATGCCCCATATGCAATTCTGGACGGTGCTTGTCAATGCCAGGGCCACTCAAAGCTGGAAACTGACTGGTGTTAGAAAGTGGGTACATGGCAAAAGTCTAGAATGTAAAAAGTCTTGATATGATCTTTGTGCACAGAAAACTCAGTGCTTGAATCCTGAGGTTCTGCAAATTGTTAAACCCCTAAAGTGTTAAATCCCTAAAGGACCAGGGGGTTTTGAGCTCAGCTCTTGTTTTCTTGACTAACTCTTATAACAAGTTCAATTCTTCATTGGTGGGGTAACTTTGACAATTGACACTCTTGAAATTAAAGAAGTCTAATGTAGCTTTTGTTTGAAAAAGTTATCATTGAAATTGCATAATTTTTGAGAAAATAGAGTTGTCCATAAAGTTGAGCAAAAAAATTTCACAAGAGGAAAGACAAAGTAGAATTGGTTTTTAACTTGAAAGGTGGTGGAAATGAGTTGTGGCCCTATTTTTTTTTTTGGACCAATCACAACACATTGCATTTGTTAGAGAGATTCAAACCTAAAACCTCCGCAATGCAAGAGAAGTTCCCCCGTACTGCACTAGCGTTCCCATGGTGGAATCTCTAGGTGTGTCCACCCCAACCTCATGCTCTCCCAAACCAAGCGGTTTGACTCCTTGTGACAATTTGTGACAAAGATTTCTATTTGAAGATGAAAATCACAAGGTAGCCAATAGGCTACCCCGTGTTGCTTTTACGGATAAGTCAAATGTCACTATTGAGAAGATTGATGGAACTCGTTTAGGGTATTTTGTACATATTCTAAAATCGGATTGTTCAAAAGTGCTTTAAGAATTATGAAATTTTTACCATGCTTAGTTTCAAAAATTGTGTGGTGGCTTTATGGTCCTTTAGGAGTTAGTCCTTTAGTGCCCTGGAAGCCACATAGTGGTTCCTGCTGAGATGGAAACACATATAACGTAAGATCTATGGGGAATTTGAGTTTGGCCGGAATGGTTCAGATGTGGCAATATCCAATGTCCATGTAATACCCAAAAAAATTGTTCCATCTCAGGCATCCTAATTTTTAGAATACTTGCACATATTGTAGTAAATGATCAATTTTGGCACTAGTTATATTATTTTAATAAGGGCTGAAATTTTAGGAATTTTTTTTTCACTTTTTTCTCAAATTTAAAGAAAAAATTCTTCAAAATGTACAAGTGTTGAATTTTTTAATATTTAAATGTTTGGCACCCTATTGTTAAATCCAATTGTGTACTACGGTACGGAGTTGTTTTGCATAAAACATATACATGATTATACTACCTTCTTCATTGTTCTTCATACTTTGGTATAAACACCAATTGTTGTTTCAACACCAATTGTCGTTTGTTATATGCGATTCCACTCAAATCTTGTGTATAGATTTATGTACCTTCCATAGACCTGAAGCCTAGATGGTCGTTGAAAAACCATAATAAATTCTATTCAAATGATCTTGACATATACCATACATTCACGAAAGCCCACATTATATTCAACAATTGAACTCAAATTTCTAAATTTCAGAAAACAAAATATGGTAGATACTAATTAAAATAAAATTGACGCTCCTTGAAAACTGACATTGTTGAATAGCAATACACGCTAGAAATATCACTCATAATCTCACATAGGGTAAAATGGTCATTCGATCACTTAGGGATTAAAACCATGAATCCTTGATAGCTTAACACCCGAAATCTGGTTTCACTTCATTGCAGAGGACCGAAACCTGGGAATCGACAGTGTGAGATGTAACCAAGTCAACATTGACTGGATTATCACAGTTCAGGAGAATTTGTTTTTAGTTTTTAATTTTTAATTTTTTGGCGGTTCAGGGGATTATGAGGTCAAGACGAAACGGTACAGTTGTCAGTAGCCAACGCAACCAAGAATATAATAACTTGAGCAGCCGATGACCCAAAAACAGAAACACCCACATTCGGTACAGTAGCATTTTTCACGCTCTACAGTGTCAGTACGAGGAAATCAAATTCAGTGATTTTTTAATGTTATTTTAATTATTTTCAAATTTTCAAGGTAGTATAGATTGTGATCTTGAGAATGATGAAGCTATTTAGATAATAAGCTTACTATTCATAATAAAAATTATGGTCATGAGGGTATAATTGTGAAAGAGTTTATGGTCAAAGAGTTTGTTGGGTAGTTTGTTTATCGTTGCTTTTGAGATAATTATCTTTGTAAATTTGTAGATTATAAAAGGAATATCATTTGTTTATTTAAACATATGTATATTCATTTAGTATTCGATGATATAATTACACTTTGAAAAACAAAGTTAGTAGTTTCTTGGTGATTTTATTCATTGGAAATTGAAGGATATTTAGCGTTGTATTTCAAAAAAAATTCCCCAACATTATAATTATGTTGCGATACATTGCCACGTAAAAAATTACTGTAAATACTACACCAGATTAAAACTATAGTCAAGAAAAAACAAATGTAAGATATAATTTGTACCCATGGAGCATGTTTTTAAAAAACAAATCCAAATTTTTATTTTTGTTTTGTTTTTTTAAGGGGTGGGGATCATTTTTTTTAAATTATGAATAAAAGAAGAAGTATGAGATACCTGTAAAGTATGTCGTTTGGTGAAATGGATATTTTTAGAAATGATACTAATTTGCCACATCTTATACAAATATGATATATTACTATGATAGTAGCATGAGGAATATAAAATAAGCAATTCCGGGATTGTTCGCATTCCTAATAACTCTTTTGGAATAAAATTCTCCATTTTACATTGGACAAGGAGCCCTTTGAAACTTGTATATATCGTATAAGATTACAATAATAATAGTACCATATCAAGATTGGTATATTAAAAAAAACACCTTATGAAACACTATTCCGAGACACACATGTGCTAATAACACACAATTCGCTATTTACGCACTTGGCTATATAATCATGCACTTCGTCCCCGAGCGCATGATTTTATTTGTCTAACTTTTATTTTTTAAAAACCAACGATTATTGTCTTTCTTCAATCCCTTACATTGTAAACAAATAATTTTTTTAATAATTTTTTATTCTCATATTTATCTTTTCTTTTATCTTTTCTTTTTTATCTCGATTTCTTTCTCGTCTTCTTTCTTGTCTTCTTTCTTGTCTTCTTTTTGTCTTTCTTCTTGTCTTCCTTTTTGTCTTCGTTGTCTTTTTTTTCTTCTACTTTTTCTTCAGTTGTGGCTGCTGAACCCTAAACAATGGGAGCAAACCAAAATTATTATTATTATTATTATTATTATTATTATTTTTATTTTTATTTTCGTTTTTCGGGTTGGCCGTGGGGTGCTGCTGAACCCTGAATGGCAACCGCCAAGAAAAAAAAATATATATATATATATATATTTTGCCCTTTTTCTTGGCCGTGGGGTGCTGCTGAACCCCTGCCAAAAAATATATATATATATATATATATATATATTGACTTTTTTGACTTTTTCTTAAAATTACTATTTTTAGTCGCTGGCCGCGCACCCAAAGACTCTTCTTCTCCTTCCCCTCTCCTCATATAGATATAGGGGAGAGGTGAGGGGAGGAAGAAGGAGTTGAAGAATGAATGAGAGAGACCCTCTCCTCTCCCCTATATATATGAGGAGAAGGGAGGGATGGAGAGGGAGGGATGGAGAGGGAGGGATGGAGAGGGAGGGATGGAGAGAAAGGGAGAGGAGAGAAGAGGAAAAGGGAGTGAGTGAGGGATAAAAGAGGCTTAGGGTGCGCGGCCGCGCACCCTCAGCCGTCATAGTCTAAAAATAGAAAAAACTTTCTTTTTCCGGTCGTTTAGGGCTCATGAGCCCTAAACAAGAAAGAAGACGAAAACCAAAAGAGAAAAAAAAAATTGTTTTTTTTTCCTCCACCGCCGTTTAGGTTCAGCCGCCGCTGGCTGAACCCTAATTTTAAAATTTTAAAATTTCTATTTTTAGGGTTCATGAGCCCTAAAAAAAAAATTGGTTTTTTTTCCTCGGTGCGGGTGTAGGATTTGCGGCTGCCACAAGAGGTGTGAAGAAAAAAATAGAAAAAGAAGAAGAAGACAAGAAGGAAGACAAGAAGGAAAAGAAAAAGAAGACAAGAAAGAAGACAAGATAAAAGAAACAAGATAAAGAAAAAATAAAAGAAAAGATAAAGATAAGAATAAATAAATAAATAAAATAATTGTTTGTTTACAATGTAAGTGATTTGTAGAAAGACAAAATCGTTGTTTTTTAGAGAGCTTTTTACACAAATTTTTTAAGCACGATTTGCTCATGAAATGAACGCACTTGGCCAAGTGCATAAATAGCGAATTGCGTGTTTAATACACTTTCAACTTGAAACACTCCTATTTGAAACACCACTCCAAATACCAAATAAATTATACCCAATTCCATATGAATAGAACCACATGTAGTTCAAATATAAACAAAACCTTCATGTTTCAAGGATAAAAGAATATTTCAAAAACACCGTAGCAAAATACATTAATACCATATATGCATATACAAAAATGTAGCCCTCATACCCCCAAATACTAAAGTCAATCTCATAATCTAATGAGGAAAACCACAAAAACTTACAAACTCCATCTCATAACAAATACAAACAATATTTTGCCTATAATTTAATGACCCCATCACATTGAATATAATTAAAAAATAAGTACTATAAAGATGGATTATATACACTACAAGAACTAGATCATGACCACAAAAATGAACCAGATATGGAATCTACGATAAATAAACAAATAAAATAAAATATACACATATTCCACAAACTAGGAGGATTCCAAAACATTCTTAGCGCATAACTTGCACAATACACGACACCTTCAAATTCACTATTAATAATATAGAACCTACTCATACATTCACAAATAGCTTCAAGTTACTATACTTAATCAACACCCAAATTAAACACCCCACACTTCAAAATAACCACCCGGACAAACTTATTCTCATTGAAATAACCAAACACCTACAACTACAAAAAAAGCTCAATATAACTACACATACATAGAGGCTTTCAAGGAAATGAGAAAACAAACACACTAGCAAAAAGAAGATCAATTGGAGGAGTTAGAGAGATGACAAAAAGATACAAAAATCCACATTATAGTCCCCGTTATCTACATAGAGTCATACCAAAAATTATTTAAAACCATGAAAAGACCCAATTTTTATTATATTTTTTGACAAAAATAGATGCTTTATTCCATTGCATGAAAGATCCCATTAGAAATATCCAAAAAAATCTAAAAGAAGAAGAAACCAAAACCCAAAAAGAACTTGCAACACAATGCATATATATATAGACAAATGGATAAACAACTCCAAAATCGACATGGAAAAATCAAATTGATTATGAAAAAATACACAAACAACAAACAAACAAATTTTCCAACTACTGGAATTCAAATATGGACAACACATGGGAAATTCAAGGAAAAACCTATTCAATTCAATTCAATACCAAAATATAAATCTTACATTTTGTAATAATCAAAAAATAGACACACGGCGACATCCCCTCATTTCATGTTGAGAACAAAATAAAGTAACATAAGAACAAAAAGACATAACAA
Organism: Pohlia nutans; assembly: GCA_022496805.1. Classification (NCBI taxonomy): domain Eukaryota; kingdom Viridiplantae; phylum Streptophyta; class Bryopsida; order Bryales; family Mniaceae; genus Pohlia; species Pohlia nutans. The sequence goes on from CM040102.1 coordinate 8,343,796, forward strand.
TGCAATATGGGAAATTCAAAAACTATTTGTGAATCACAAATACACAAGATGCTACAACCGTATAAATGCAGAATAGAAGATAAATAACTACAAGACAATATAGTGCATGCATGGTTACTAAAATGTAATTGCACAAACCTACCTAGATCAATGTAAGTGTGGAACCATATTAATACCATATACACTTTTAGTACTAAACCACACATACAATTAACCACCACCCGCACAACTAAAAATTAACATAATAATACAATTTATAGAATTTAAATACTGCCATTACAGATTCACACCAAAAGTTATCACTTGTAAAGAAAAGAATAGCAAATTTTAATTAATAATATAAGAAATCAAGGATGGAATATTGCACCACTACTAACTATCACAAGTGAAGCAAGAGGTGCTCTATGTACACAATAAGACTAAACAAAACATGTTTTACAAAAAAACTAAGGTAAACACATCAAAATGCAATAAAATACATATAGTCATTATACTTTCCAAAAGGAAATTAGAAAACAACCAACCACTACCTAAACTCAACTAAAAATCAAAGAGAAATAACACACACTTAATTCAAACACTACTAGAAAATTCAATTATTTTGTTGCTTTGGTTGCGTTGATTTGATTCACTTTTTTGTTGATTTCGTCGCGTTTTTGCTCAAATCAATAGATTGATGTCCAAATCAACAGAAAAGTGAATCAAATCAACACAACCAAAACAACACAAAATTTAAATTTTCTATAAGTGAAAATAGACACAATGCCAAACAACATAAATTAGTGACTACACATGAATTGACCCAAGCCTCCAAATACACATTAAATACACATTCATTAACATCTCACAATCATTTTCCAACTTAAAGAAGTAACTATATAAAGAAGAAAACTATATACCATTAAACAAACATACAAACTAACAATGGTTGAATGGCCACTTTTCAGCGGCTATTGGCTACAATATAGGATATTCCTTCAATCTATAAAGTCTGCCATTGAGAGAAAGCACCATGGGTAAACCTTGCAAACTGCCTCCAATAGACTCTACATTCAAGATAGTCTCTTGAACCAATGTTACTATTATCTATATAATAAAGATTAACCCCTAAATTTTTGAGCAACCATATTCTGGTCGTTCCACTTTTTGGGTACCCTCCAAGGTCCTCATATTTTTAAAATTTTCAATGAAAATTTCAGTGTAGCTTCCAAAAACTACACTCTACATGTCGCACTTCGTTTTATGTCATTCCGATAAGTATTGCAAAAGTTATAAGCATTTGAAGTTTTTGAAGCGAGATCGGGCAGCAAGATTTTTTAAAAAAATTTACTCTTTTTCAAAATTTCTTTTTTGATTCATGATTGGTTGATCTTTATCTACAAATGAAGCTTTAAATGTACCCATTTTGAGCAATGGGATAAAAGTTATGAGGAGATCTGTTTTTTTGGCAGTTTGGACAAAAAAAACTTTGAAGCTCATTTCTAAACTCAATTTTCAATATTTTTTAATGAAATAAAAGGCATTAGGTGAAGATTTCCAAGTACAACATTCTCACCGTAAAGATTGACATTTTACAATTCCATATCAAACTTATTAATGATTTTCTTTTTCCTTTCACTTTGTACCCACTTCTAGTAATTGTTTTATGAAAAAATTAATATGAGCTTTTTTCTTACAAGATTTTATATTTGAAGACTTAACTCAATTTTTAACATGGCCTTGCCATTCAATGAATTTCTAACCCATTCAAAAAAAAGATATTAATTTCTAAAGTTCAAATTTGTCACCGGATTGAACCCCAAAAAATCTTCTTTTGCAACTTTGATCCTTATAATCTAAGAATTTAATGGTCATTTTGCTCTCAAATTTTGTGCTCACATGAAAATTCAAGTTGGGTATTAGATCTTACGGTTAAATGATGAAAAAACTAAAAAACATATGATTTCTTCTGCAACTTCCAAATGCTGCGTTTTTCATGGTTTTTTGTGAGAATACGGTCCTGGTCCTTTAGGGGTTAAGGAAACTCTAAGAATTTCAACAAACAATTATTGGACACTGCCAACTCTTGATTCCAATGGACAATTATTTGTTGGTGCCAACTATTAAAGCCGATGCCAAATGTCGATTCCATAGATGTAATGCCATATTAAAAGATTTCCTTCATTTTGCAGGGGCACCTCCTATCTCAAGAGACCATCCAATCATAATATTCTAAGGGGTATTTATTTCAACCATGAGAGATTCTTCATATGGTTGGAAGAATGTCTGGGTAGCACAAGAAATTTTCAAAAAAGAATCCCAAGTTTTCATAGGAATCGAGGCCAGTTCTATATTATGGGCCCATGGGTTCCACATGAAACATGAAAGTATTAAAATTATTCAAAAACAATAATCATAAACATATAAAATTTAACAAAAAGTTTTATTTACAAATAAGAAATTCACAAGCAATTTCAGTTACACAAACAAATAAACATGCAAATTCATATGCAAGGATATTAACAAGCAAATTAATGTGCAATGAAATTAACATGAAAATGTATCAAATATTGAATTCACTAAAGCATGTAAAGATTTAGAGGGAAGGATCGACCAAGGGATCGACACTATTTGTCTTTGTTTAAATGGAAAATTCAAAAAAATGTACAGTACAAGAAACAAGAAAGCCACACGTGATTACATCTACAAAGCATCATCATTTAATGTTTTTTCATAATTGATGCAAGAATAGCAGGATGTAAATTGCAAATCTATAGAGCATCATGTTGCAAATCTGTAGGACATCACTATTTGAGGTTCTACACAAATGTAACAATGAAAGAAGGATTCAACGTTGTAAAGTTGAAAACACTTCAACCACCCGTTGACGGGCCCTTTGAGCCAAAATTGAAAACACTCAACGAATCCACTATTGGAATAGAACCGGATGTGCCACCAAATTTGAATTGAGAAGTAGCTAAAGACTTAACATCTTGATTCAGAACCTCAAGTTTGGAATATGCCTCAATCGTTATTGTTGAAGTACCAAACATAGTTGTTGTTGCTTTGGAATCAAGTTCCTACACAACAATTTTTATCAAACATCAAACAATACATATGAACCAAGAAGATCAATACGTGAGACTCAAATAAACAATGATGGTCTCTTTAACCAATGTTACTATTATCAACATAATAAAGAAGTTCCAAGAATCCCAATAGACAATTATTGAATACTACCAAATATCAATTTCAATGTACAATTATTGATTAATGCCAACTGTTATGGCCAATGCTAATTGTCATGAATGATGCCAACTATGTCATGGCCAATGCCAAATGTCAATTTCACCGGTCATGGCCGATGTCAATGTCATGACTCATACCAATTGTGTTATGGCCAATGCCAAATGTCAATTTCAATGGTTATGACCGATGCCAAGTGTCATGGCCGATGCCAACTCTCATAGCCGATGGCAACTTCATGACCCATGCCAATTGTCATGATTGATGCCAATCGTCAATTTTAACGGCTATAGTTGCCAAATGTGATGATCAATGCCAACTATGATGATAGATGTTAAATGTTAATTTCAATGTCATGGCCAATGTCAACTTTCATGACTACTCATGACCGATGCCAACTGTCAATGACCAATGTCAAATATCAATTTCAACGGTCATGGCCGATGCCAACTTTCATGACCGATGACCGATGCCAATTGTCATGCCCAATGCCAAATGTCAATTCCAGTGACAATTATTTTAAAATAAAAATGTTTGAGCTTTTTAATTCAATGAGGTTGACCCGTATTGGCATATTTAAAATGTGAGCATTTCAATTCTTTTACGATTATCAACAACAACACGAATTTTGCACTACCAGAGTTTACTAGCAGGTTAGGCACCTTTCTGCCTAATATTTAATTATTTTTAAAAATAAATTTAGGCAAAACCGAATATTCTTCAAAATCCGTTTTTTCCCCCAAAAAATATTTTATTGGAAAAAAATTTCTCAAAATTTTAAGCATCTATTTTCAAAATTATTTTGTGCCGAACCCTATTTTCAAAATTATTTTGTTAGTATCGGTAAACTACGGTACTTATTATTACAAGAACCCTCAGATAGATAGATAGAAACACCAACCCAAAGAAATGGGCCGGCGTGAATAAAGTGTCCGTTCGTAATGTCAATGACCCGATGCCCACGGGACAAAGGGACATTGGACTAGAACCCTCACCCATATCAAAGTCTTACCTTGTTGTGTCCAAACATTAAAAAACTATCTTTAAATTATGAAACGCAAGTTCTACTGAAATCAAAACCCTTACTGTAGGGGCTGAATCAGAGCTTCAAGTACGGTAGACAGTACTGACTGACTCTCTACAGTAGGGGTCATTGTATGAGGGGCCGGAATATTGCTGCACCCTGGCTTTCCACGGCATCACCCGCCTATAGTCCGCGGGCACCAGTGACCGTGTCTGCCCTAGCGACGGAGCCCCAAACGAGGCAGCAGATGGAACGAAGCAGCAGCAAGAGCAGGTGCAGAAGAAGAAGAAGAAGAAGAGCAGAATTCCTCCTAGCCGAGCCAGAGCTCACTCAAGATCATGGCTATGGCCGCACGGAGGAGCCCTCCATGGTTACCCTGTCTCTTTTCTAGCTCCGTTTTGCAGGCGGGAATGCCGTCCTGGACAGCTTGTTGAGGGCTAGGGTGGATGCAGAGTAATAGTAGCACTAACTTAACTTAGTAGGGAAAGAGAACCAACAAAGCTTTCACTGATCACGGCTGTCCGGGGAATTACTATTTCTTTCCGAGCAGGGTTTGGAAATTCAATTCGGCGATGGTGTGCTATCCGACGAGAATCTTGTAATTGTTCGGGTAAGTAAGTAAGTGGTGCTCACATTGTGGAGATCAGTTCGTGTTTGCAGCTGAACGAGCTTCGGTAGGGTTACATCGTGGATGCGGAGACGGAGAGACTGTTTTCTGCTCATCCGTGCATTTTTTCCTTTTTTGCAATTCGTGTCTGGGAAGTGATCAAGAGGAAAGGCTTAAGTTCTGATTGGTAGAGTGGTTACTATACCAGCTAGAAACATCGAACGGGATGCAATTGGCATCGAGGTTGGACAGGGGTTGAGGTTGTGAGAGCGGTGAGGTTGTGTGTTGTTCGCTACGGGCAATCAGGTCGTATTGAGCGGTGCAATTGTGTGGTGCCGTGATTCTCTGTCTGTTTTTGTGGCTGTGACGTTGAAATCTGTGAGTGTGTGTGAGATTGAAGGGCGAGAGTCTCATTGCGTGTTTGTCGTTTCAGTCGATGGTTTAGGGCGGGGCATGTGATGACCATGGAGGAGATGTGGAACGTGCGGGCTTCCTCAGTCAAGTCGTCGTCATCCGCGCAGCCTGGTCCGTCGGCAGCCAACCAGGTAACCATTCATGTTTCGAAAGCTTGATTCTCAGGAAGGAATTGGTGATGAGTAGACGCTCGCTGTCAGTCCAGTCGCAGGTGTTAGAATCCCATCGCCCGTGCTTGTAGCAATGTACCTTCAGCACTGTCCGTATTTCGAGGGAGAGGAGTTGGCCGTATTGCGGAGTTGACGCGATGGTACGTGGGAGCGATTCATCGATTGTAGCTTTTAGGGTTTAACAGAAGGAGGCCCTTGAGCACTCGAGTAGCTTACCGATACGAACTTTGGAACAGACATCATACATGGGAAATAGTACGACGCAAATTCAGTTACCTGAGAGCAATGACAGTCACTGAGATGAGCGAGGACTAAAACGCCCAGCATTTCTCTGCGCTCAGCAGAATTCTGCTGCTTTCTCCTCATTATGTTCATTTCCTGGGGCCGAGAAGTTTAGGGCAAATATGTCCTTTGCAGGTTGTCAGAAAGGTGCATGGAAGAACGTGAGGCCAGCATGCGATGAATCCAACGTAGACTTGTGGGAATTGCCCGTGGATAGTCTTGATACTTCTATCGGTTTGATGTCAGTACACCACAGGTGCAGATGACGTGAATGCTTCTGGGGAGTGGTACACAAATGCTGATCCCCTCTGTGGCTTGGTTGGTTGCATGTGTCGCAGTTCAACATGGACCCAGGGCAATTTTCCCAGCCTTACATGGCCAAGGAGGTGTGTGTCATCGAGCGAACCTTCAGACAGGAGCCGATGCTTCCGAATTCCATGATGAATTTTGGTTCGCAGGGGCTCCATTCAGACAAGCTGAGGTCGGAGCTCCTGGCCATGGTGACGGGGTCCCAGCAGCATGTGGGCAGGCCGAGTTACGGTTCGTCCTTGAGTGGCCGATCCCCGTATGCTACGTCCCTCTCTCAGTTCAGTCAGATGAATCTGCCAGACATCGGGGGCTACAGCGGGTGGCCTTCGCAGAGTCTGTCGCAAGCGACCCGTGGGGATGGGGGTGCAAAGTCTAGTGCCGGGGCGGATGCATCGCTGGGACAAGGCAGGGACTTCAGCAGCGTCATGACTGGCGGAAGAGCGCAAGATAGTTTGCAGACTGTGAACGGGTCCAGGGCACCGGTTGCGGAGCTTTTGACGCAGGGCGGCTTGAGTTTTGGCAGGGGCGCAGGGGAGCTGGGGATGGAGGGGAGCTGGCATCTTCCCTCATCACAGTGGTCCACGGAGCCCGCGAGGCAGAGGCAGCAACGAAACCAAAGCAGCTCTACCCTGTTTTCAAACAACGGCGGGGACCCGTGCAAAGGCGGTGTGTCGGCTCCGTTGAATACTCCGGGGTCTGGTTTCCTAAGCCAGTCTCAGTCGGCCCCGACTTCGTCCGGAGGGCTCCGGGTTTACTGCATCAGCTACCTCGGGATACCTGTCGGTGAGTGTGCCTTGTCCCACTTGCTTGCGTGGTGAGCAGGTGTGGAACGCTCGGTGACAGTACGAGGATTGCGAGTGATCTGACAAGTGTGGAGTGTGTTATCGCAGTTGGGCAGCTATTGTTGACTGACGCCGGGCGCCTAGGCGTGACGTGCACCTGCCACGGCCGGCACATGTCGGTGGCTAGGTTTACCCAGGTACTTGGATTGAACCGGAGTCAATTCATTTTGAGAGTGCCTCTTTTGTTGGCATGAGGTGTGGACTGATGTAGTCATTTCTTTTACTGCGATGAAGGGTAGGAGCAGCAGCTGGTTGTCTTGCATCCTTGTCATCAGTGTCGTTCCTGTGTCGATGTGGGTCTGGGATTGGTAGTGGTGGTTAGTGGATACAGATGTAACTAGGGGCATTTTGTGTGCGGTGATTGCTTGCAGCATGCAGGGTTCACTGCTGCCAATCCTGGCGAAGTGGTGTACATGGAAGGAGGTGAAACTCTGGTGCAGTGGCGTAAGTCGTTTTCCTCGCAGTATGGGGTAAGCATCGGATGATAATGGACACGGAAAAAAGGGGCGAGTTGTGCGTGTGATTGTACTGTGTAATTCGTGCTGGAGTGCTTCTTCGTTCATTGCATGGCGTTCAGGTCATATTTTATTGGATGCTCAGTTTCGCTGACAGGAATGGGGCTGCATTGCTTGGCATGTGAAGGTTCCTGAGGACAGCGTGAGTTGGGAGTGGCTGGATGTTGGTACACCCATGGATGCAGGGCACGGAAATGGGAAGCATAAATCAGCGGTGTCGGTGACACAAAGTTGGCAGAAAGAAGTGGATGTATCATGTGGCGGAAGCACTCCAACGATAAAGAGCAGAACGATGACGCAGCAGATGTGGGATGCCTCGTTGTTTAAGGGAAATGTTTCGATGCTCCATGCGACAGAGTCAATCTCTAACACCAGTAGTGCTGGGAACAATGGCAACATGCTGGAATCTAGAGAGGCAGTGCTGAAGAGCTACGGTCAATCTCACAAGAGCATGGTGTTGGACCCGGGGTCAGGCAATCAGTTCTACTCGGCCAGTTCCACGCACGAGAACCACTATTCCAGGGCTCAGGTGAACATGGGGGGCAGTAACACGTTTCAGAGCATGGGCCACATACAGTCACAACATAACAACAGGCTCAACAGTCTTATGAACGGTGGAGGTCTGCGAAGTAATCCTTTTACAGGACAGCAGCAGCAGCAGCAGCAGCAGCAGCAGCAGGTGAGTGGTGGTTTGAGGCAGAGCGGAAAAGGGGCGAACCATCCAGGAGTGACGAGATTAAACGAGACAGGGCAGGAATCTCGAATGAGAGAGGCTGACATTTCGTCGAGTTTTGAGCTGCGGTTGGGACAGCCATCCCAGCAGACGCAGGCGGCCGGGACATCGTTCTCCTCCATGGCAACCTCGAGTGTGGAGCATTTGAAGCCTCATGTGTTCCAGCAAGGCATGAGCAAAGGTTGTTGGCTGCACCGCTCAACGCACCATCTTTCAGTTTTGCGTGATGAATTTCATGACAGTCAGCAGAGTGGCTCTCTCAAAATTCTGTCTTACTCGGTATAGCATTTGGTGCGATAGGGTGCAGGAATTTTCATGTAGAAGCGAACATTGAGTGGTCGACGTCTGTACGAGATGGGGACACTCACACTAGATGCAAGCACATGATAGTCCCCTGAGTGTTGTGGGAGGAGATAATGCGTTGGCTGGGGTGGTGGCATGGAAGTAGAGAGAGACTGGTGGTTGCAGTCATTCTGGACTCGTGTGGTAACAATGTGGGTGTTTGTTTGGCAGCATGGGATGGAAAGTTGCAGCACAACCTTCAGCAGTTTAACCTGGCGAATTTGCCCAAGTTTTCTGGCATTCCCGGCCAGGTGAGAGATCAGGAGGGTGCACGGCAGTCGATCCGCGGAAGGGCCGAGTTTCCGGAGAATGGTGTCCTGGAGAGGCGTGGAGAAGAGCGAGGGTCAGCAGCTAATCCCACTGCAATTAGTTCGAGCACTCGGCAGCTATCGCATAATACTGGGTACAGAGCGGATGGGGTGTCAAAGCTTCAAGAGAAGGTGATGTCTCTGGAATCCTTGCAGAATCAGTCGGACATGTCGAGCAGGAGCGGAGATCGTCAGTTCCGGAGGGAGCCATCCGGGCCGGAGAAGTTAGCGGCGAAGTTGTTTCCGCACACAGCTGTGGGTCCGTCTCGGAGCATGGCGTTGGAGAATAGGACGACGTTGGATTCGCTGAGTTCGGGGGCTTTGGAGCAGCTGAGCAAGAAGACAGGGCAAAGGCTTCTGGAGACAGCTATCCAATCGTCGTTCACTTACCGTGCAATGGGACTGGAAGGTCCTGGAGCAGGGGCCTCACAGCTTAACGGTGTCGTGCCGAGTACTAGTCGACCGGAAGGTCAGTTATTTGGTCATTTGGATGCGTATGGATGGTCCAATAGTGTGAGCGGCCAGCGTAGCAGCTTTCTGGAGTTACTGGTGAGAAATCAGCTGGGCCAGAACGAGTCGGAGCTGGGGTCTGGACCTGCCGCGGTTAGTGCAAATGGGTCGAATACGCGAGTGGAGCAGGATCCGAACCTGCGTGCATTTCAGATGCGAGACCAGCCGGGTTTGACGTTCACGAAGCAGCAGCATTCGGTGCAGAGACTGGTGGTGGAAGAGTGCAGTGAGAGGAGGGGCATAATGGAGTTGGGAAGAGGATTGGGTACTGAACAGGAACCGCAAATGCGTCAGAGTTTGATGACGGATAGAAATAGAACGGAGTGGCAGAGTGAGGACCATCAGAGGACAGTGATGGACAGACAAGGGAGAGGGCGGCTGCCGGGTGGTCCAGAGGCCGAGAGCACGGCTCAGCCTGGATTGGAATCATCGAAGGTTGAGAACGGGGCAATGATTCCGAGTAGGTTCAGTCAAGGTGACGGTGACAATGAAGACAAGGAAAGCGAGCACATGGATGTGCAATCTCAGCGGCTTGGAGGTTGTGTTCTGTGTAGCTCGCATTGGTGTGGGTTTTGGGTTTGTGATGTGTGTGCGCTCTACTGGAAATGATGTAGTTTTGTACGTTTGGGAGTGTTGGTTAGAAAATGGAGTTCTGCTAAATTTGCAGTCATGCATGGCGTCTGTCTGACACAGTTGTAAGTGGCTGTTTCAGATTTGGCAGGAAGGGATGTGAGAGGTTTGGCAATGGATGCCGTGAGCGGACAGGAGGGCCTGGAAGTTCCGGCATTGAGCGGAGGGGACGTCCAGTGCAGCTGTTTGAAATGCAGGAAGGCGAGTCCTGCGGTGAGAGGGCAGGCTGTGCCAAGGTGAGGGGCCATTTGAGTGTTTCAGTGCTTGATGTTCATGTTCAGAGTGATGTCGGGAAGTGCGACAGGGGAGCCGAGCTAGATGTGGGCTCCTGGGGGTATTTGATTGTGGCTGCTGAGAGTGGGACTAGTGCTGTTTGTGCGGGAAAAGCACATGCCAGTTTTTTGCTACTGCTGCTGATGAGGTAAGCTTATGATTTGAGGATGGGTGTTTGGTGGTTGTTGTGCAGGCTCGCGGCACAAGTTTGCTTGAAGGATAAGGCGGGTCTTGCAAGCACAATGGACGCAGCAAGGAAGGGCTTGGCCGAAGGCGAGCACAACGATGTTGAATGCCCTGCACAGGTCGAACAGCCAGGCGCAGTGGCTCAGGTGGACATGGAGGCAAGAAACAGCAATTTGGAGGAGGAGGGGGGTGCAGAATGCGATGACGAAGGGACCCGCGAGAACGAAGATGTGTTGTCGGACACGGCCGCGAAGGGGACAGCAGCAGCAGCACCAGGAAGAGGCAGTCCACTGACAGCAGGTGAGGCTTCCCCCGACGTAGGGGTTTGTTCCAACAGCTCCGAGAATGTTTCGAGCGGGCTTTCAGATGGAGGTTGCGTTATGAGCGAGAAGGGAGGGCCAGGGGTGATGGACGGGTCAGGTGCAACAGGCGTTCCTGGTGTGATGGACGAAGGGTCCGGGATAGGGAAATGCTGCTCTTCGGATGGTGTTGACATGGGAGTAGGGAGACAAACGAATGCATTGTCATCAGCAACGTTGGAGGATCACTGCAAGGTGGTGGGATCTCCATCGTTGTTGGGATGTCCTTCATCCAGCAATATTAGGCAGAGGCTGGTGGTGAAGAGAGGAGGAATGAGGGGCCATACAGGAGGGTGCCATGGGAGAACGGAGATGGAATTGGACAATGAGGTGGAAGGCAATGAGCCGGCGGCAAACACAGGCGAGTGGTCTTGCTGGTATCCTTGTGCAATTTGGCTTTTGTGTCGTTTCCCTGGCATGGCAAGAGTCGCTTTGTGTGTGAGGTGGGGTTTGCAATGGTTCCACATACTGACCCGTGTCCTGGTGGGATGGCAGGCAAATTGGAGAGGAGGCAGAGGCGCAACACGAAATGGAAGTGGCTGGGATCAGGTGGTGCGGATGATGGAGCTGCCAAGGAAGGCAGCTTGGGGGAGAGTTCATTTGGGCAGGAAGCGGAGCCTCAGTTGACCTCGGAGACTGCAAGAATGGGGTCCAAGAATGTGGAGGAGGCGGCGACGAGACCAGATGGTTTGAAGCGCGACCTTGGCAGAGCGTGGAGCGGTGAGATGGTGCCTTCTTCCAAGAGGCGAAAGCTGTTGGTACCTCGACGGCACCAAGAAGTGAAGGCGACAAACGTGACGGAGGAGAACTTGGAGGCCTCGGCGAGGCGGTTGGGCGATGATCAGCATAAGAAGAAGGCGGGGACCACACTGGTGATCCGGGTGCCTCAAGGCGTGAACCGGCAGAAAGCAAAGATGGGGATCCGGACAAAGATGCAGCAGCCGGCGGATTTTGGCACACCACGAGACTGGAGAGCGGATGCAGGCGAGGAGAGTCATGATGGCAGGAGAGAGCTCGAGGCTGGAAAGTCGACGCTCTCTCGAGCAACAGGGTATCCCATGAAAGATGGATCAAGTTCAGGTTCTGGTTCAGGGAGAGCAGGTCTGACTCCCGTGCCTAGTTTTGTGACAAAGAGCACTCGCAGTCCTAGGACGCCGTTGGCTGGGCCAAGCCCACGAAATGGGCGGATGGTGTCACTGAGCGTGATTTTGAACCAGCCGGCCGCAGCCAGCCCTTTGCCCAGAACGGTCGAAGATTCCAGGGCGCCCGTGCAGCAGAAGCTGAGGGATGGTGTTGCGAATTCTGTCCTGAGGAGAGAAGGTACAGTGATGCTCAAGAGGTCAAAGGCACATGTAGGGTCTGTTAGTGGTGTCACAGGCAGTGAAGTGAATGAGATGAAGGATGATCGGTGGGGCCCTTCACATGACGCGAGAGTATCATGGAAGGAATCAGAGGGTAGGACGAGAGTAGTGCCAAAGAAGGAAGATCGGAAAATCCGAAGCATGTCGGAGTTGACGGGCAAAGATGATGTGCATGGGCCAAGTGCCTCGGTGTTTGAGTTCGCAGAGGAAGAAGATCATGCAGTTCTGCGAGCCACCGGGAAACAGCACTCCACAGCATTGATGGAAAGCCCAGGTGCAGGGCCAGGGCGTGTGGGTGTGAAGTCCTGCCCATTTCCTCGGGGAGAGAGATCCGCCAGACCAGGGGGTCCAAACAGAAGGAAAGTGGAGTGGCACCGGAGCGAAGATGCACAGGCAGAGGCACCGGGAAAGAGCTCCACCGCAGGGGCAGAGAAGGCTGCATTGGAGAACGGAGGGGCTTATGTGTGCAAGGTGTCGCAAGTGAGGTCCACTGCAGGCAGCAACATCTCCAAGGAGATGCTTCAGGAGGGGTTCGTTGGACAGGGCTTCCCCTTTCGGAAGCAGGTGCGTTCAAGCAAGGCCAAGAGAAGCAATGTGGCAATTGGGGAGGGGTCGCAGGCGAAGGACGGATTTCGAGGTCTAGCTGAAAGGGTGGGAGTTGCAGGGAACCAGAAGGTCAGGGAAGTGGAAGTGGCAGGGCAGGGGCATGTGAAGGGTGGAATAACAGGGAATGGGGTGCTGAAGAGGAGACCAGAGTTGTTGCTGCCTGGGGTGAGCGCGAAGAGACCAAGAGCGGAATGTCGATTGAGGAATGTCAAGGAGGGAGGTGTTGGCGAGAGTGAGGGAGCAACGGCCTCTGGAGAGCAACTGAGAAGGTGCTTTTGGATTGTGTACTTTCAAAATGGATTGTTGTGATGCAATGGAGTTTGAGTCGTTTGTCGGGGTTCCCGTTGGTTTAGGCTTGCACCGTGCATTATTCTGCCGATTTTTCTGTTTCGTCGGGTCATGTGCTATGAGTTTGTTTGAATGTGCGATAAACGGGCGTGTGGTTATGGAAAGTACTCATTTGATGTTTGCTCATTGAACAGTTCTAGTCAAAGAGGGTTGTCTTTAGAGCAGAAGAAGACGGAAGCATTGGTGGAGGATTCGCTGGCCGGCAGTAGCAAGATACCGAAGAGAGAGAAATCCCAAGCCTTGGACACGAATGGCAGAAGTTCGACATGGAGAAAGGAAAGAGGAAGTGGAGGCGTTCAGGTCAATCAGTTGGGTCAGGGTGAGAAGTGCAAATGTGATGTGTGTGGGACGTTCAGCTCAGCCAGCTACAACAAACTGCTGTGTTGTGACCGGTGTCCGGTGAAGGTGAGAATTTGAGCATGGGCGTGGGATTGAGCGGTGGCCACGCAGCTAGGGTTTGTTCTCTATAGGTGAGCGTGTTGAAATTTGATTGTTGTGATGGTTGCTGAGACGAATGCGTTGCATGGACAGGTCCACCAAGCATGTTATGGGGTGCCGAAGGTTCCGAAGCGACCATGGCTGTGTCGCATTTGCAAGTTCAAAGTGACCAATCCGGTGAGGAAATTTGGCTGTTATTCGACAATTTCCTTGTATTTTTATCGATATGTAGAGTTATATGATGAGGTTGGCAATGGCAGAAGTAAGATGAGTGTGGATGTTGGAGGAACTGAGACGGTTTGATTGGATTGATTTGTTGATGCAGATATGTGTCCTGTGTGGATATGGAGGTGGAGCTATGACACGCGTCCAGAAAGCTCGAGCTTTGTGTCAGGGGTTGCTGCAAACCTGGCGAGAGCTGAAGAACGAGAATGCGTGTGCGTCGGTGTTGGAGGAGGACGACGATGAAACCCTGCAGTCAGCGACGAACGGCATTCAGTTGTCGAGAGTGAGGTCGGCGGGGGTTCTGACAGGATTGACTGCGAAGAAGTCAGAGACGAAGTTGAGGGAATGCGAGTCATGTGGTTGTGCCGAACCCAGAGATGAGAGCTCAGTTTGCAAGGTTTGTGGGAAGGATAGTCCGGAACCTGGAAGCAGTGGTGATAATGGGATGGAGAGGGGGGCAGTAGTAGACAGATTGGGGCGTGAAGAATGGAGGAAGAGCAACACGGTGGGGAGCATCGTGAAGGACGCGGGAGCGAAGCAGTGGGCGCACATGGTGTGCACGTTGTGGATGCCTGGAACGCGTTGTCTGAACATGGGGACGATGGGAGTGTTCGATGTATCAGGGGTGGCAGCATCTCGAAAAAAGGCGGTGAGTGAGAGGGTAGCTATTATCGTTTTGGAGAGGATTGTTGTGATTGGATGGTGGTTCACGAAGACATTTTGTAGTTTGCTACGATTTCTGGTGTGGAAAGTCGATGTTGGAGAAGGTGGAATTTGTGTTTCCTGATGAATATTTGTTTAGGCAAGATTTCTGCCTCTTTTTTGATAAGGGAGTTTGTGGTGAAATTTGGCTTTTGGGAATATGTGAAACATGGCTTGCGTCCCACATGTTCCCACATGTTCCCACATGTTCCCACATGTTCCCACATGGCGCAAGTGATAGTGTTCCATTTAGGCATAAAATTTGGTTGTTGATTTTGGGTTGTAGTTTTGATTGGGGAGCTCTTATGTTTTTGTTGATGTAGTTTTATTGCAACGTGGATTTTTGTGGGTTTATACTAACTTGATGGTGGTGGTGTTACTGGTTTTGGCAGCTATGTTCTATGTGTCACAGAAAAGGTGGTGCCTGCATTCCGTGTCGTGTACCAAAATGTTCCACTCCATTTCACGTGTGGTGCGCCCATGAAAAGGTACGTTGACTGCAGATTTGTTTGGATTTTTTTGTTCTATTTCAATTCCTTCTGGTGCGGTCGTTACTGCATTTTTTTTAGTGTTGAAAGTAGAAATTCGTTATCTTGAGCTTCCGGGTGTTTATGTCGATGTAGTATGTGCGAATTTGGGTCACATCAAAACTTCATGTTCTCTTCGATTTAGTGTCTTAACCCCTAGATGACAAAGGGTTCATGGTATTAAAACGATAAGTTTAATCAATCATATCGTGAAAAATATACTGTAGATGGGACCAAATTTTATATCACTGGATTTAATGATGTATTGTGTGCGTTGTTAAAAAACACAAACAAATTTGATAAAAATGAAGTCCACATAGGGCCTACTCAAACTGCTTAAAAGAAACATTAAGCCCGATTTGGGCTTCTTGGTCTTTTAGGGGTTAATAGTGTGGAACATGTTGTACAGGGCTTGTTGCAAAGTGAAATTGTACAGGATGGCAGCAATCAGGTTGGCTTTTTCGGGAAATGCCAAAGGCATGCCGATTATTGTGCTAGTGAGTTGGACGATGAGGCGAAGGAGGGACTGAATTCTGGCTCTCGGGAAGTTTGTGCTCGTACTGAGGTGAGTTGTTCTTTGTGTTGGGATGTGAACTTGCATTTACCACTTTCTGAATAGGATGTAGATGAGTGTAAAACCTAACCACTGTGTTATGCTTGTTATGTAGGGGTACAAAGGTAGGTTGACTTTGGAAGAGCGAGCCAAGGCACAACAGCGGATGATTTCGGAAGGATCCGCAGCTGTGACTCAGGAGCAAGTTGCAGCATGGCTTCGGATCGATGAACGTAAATTATCCACGCGTCGGTTTGTGAAGTCAGCCAATTCATCTATGAAATGTGGTGATCAAAGAGTAAGTTTATCTTCTGTTTCTATTTCAGGTTCAAGATTTGATCGAACCTTGAGGTTATCTAATGAGTTTTGATAGCTTGTTAGTTTAGCTTTGTGTAGAGACTTTTAGGCAAACAGTGTCTGAATGAACTTGTGGTTGCACCGCACAGGTTTGGTGACCACAACTTTTCTGCTGCAGTTCAGTATTCTGTGTTGAAAATGCCATCTTGGTATTGTACAGTACACTAAAAACTTTCAATATAAATAAATCCTGATCATGCCACCGATTTGCAGGAGTATCTTCGTTTCAAACAAAAGAAAGGTTGGAAGAAACTTGGTGTGTACAAATCAGGAATTCATGCACTGGGGCTCTACACTACGGATTTCATTGCAGAAGGCGAAGTTGTAAGTTTCTGAAACTTCACCATCTCTTTTACGTCAAACATATAACTTGGCTTGTTCTTGTGCTACCTCAAGGCCCTAACGTTTAGTGATAACCCTAACTATACACCATCACAAATAGCTGTGGACCTGATCACCTTATCATAATTTTCTTGACTAATTTATGTTCTCTCTGTTTTGTTTGTTCTGAGGTCTGGGAATGCATATTGGTTTTGTTCGTTCAATCGTTGGGATGCATAACCTACGATGTAGGACCTCTCGTGTTATTGATTGAATGCACATCTTTGTAGTATTGAAGTGCTTGTGTGGTTGGTGTGATACCAGGTTGTTGAGTACGTAGGGGAGATAGTGGGTTTACGTGTTGCAGACAAGCGGGAAGCTGAGTATCATTCTGGAAAGCGCCTACAATACCAGAGTGCTTGCTACCTATTTAGAATAGACACGGAGCAGATCATTGATGCCACCCGTAAGGGTGGCATTGCTCGTTTTGTAAATCATTCCTGTTCGGTAAGCTTCTTATCCTACGCTTGGAGTTTTGCAGCAAGCCAGTTTTGCTAATTGGAAGTTTTGGAGGAGCAGCCCAGAGCACACTTTCTGTAGCAGTGAACCCAAAACTAATCAACAACCAATTGATAATCAGTAAATATGAAAGTATTTATTTTCAGCATACAGATATTCAAGAATTTTGTTACGGGCATTAGTGTGGTTGGGATACAGATGTCTACCTATATATGATTCTTCAGGATGATTAGTTATTCCTGTCTGACTTTATTTGGTTGTTTACAGCCGAATTGTGTTGCGAAGGTCATATGTGTGGAGAACCTCAAAAAGGTGTGTTCGTTTTTTTCCTCTTCTCGTGATACTCCCTCCGTCCCAAAGTTGTTGTCATGTTTGAAAGTCATGTTTGAAAGTGCTTTTTTAAGTAGGTCAAAAAAATACTTCCTTGTGGCTAATTTTATTTAGGTTGCAATGAACACATGCAATGTTCTTCAATCATTCTAGTGACATAATTTGGAACTTTTTTTAATCATGTTTCTTACAATATGATCAATGAAATTGGGTCAAAGAAATACCAAGCAAACAAGTTGGACAATAACTTTGGGACGGAGGGAGTATTATTTTGGTTTAAAGCCTCAGTTTTGTCTTTGGTTATTGAGAATTGGGTGTGATAGTCTCTCAATTCCAAGTGTGTTTGACAACGTACAGGTTGTCTTCTTTGCCAAGAGGGACATTTATGCCAAGGAGGAAATTACCTATGACTACAAATTCAATTGCGACGAGGTGGGTGATAAGATCCCTTGCTTTTGTGGTACTCCAGAGTGTAGAGGAACATTGAATTAGTGTTCCTAGGTAATGGATGAGGCTCACCGTTACCTCCGTAATGAGGCTGAATAGCTTGTATCGAAATGTAGGTAGTAATCAATGTCAAAATTGACGGTTAGAAATTAGTTTAGAAACACCGCTTGTGCACATCCCACTACACATGATTTGTGCAGCGCGTTTGGTCTTGGGGTACACTACCCACTACAAGACTCTGTCAAGGAGTATGTGGCATAGCTGGCACTCAAATGAAATGACTTCTGTTTATATTGGTGACAATGTATGATAGCAATTGTGCCCAAATGATAATTTTGTAAGTTCCTGATGATGAGCACCAATGGACTTTTTCCATCATGTTGCGTTTCTCATATTACACTCAGAACTCTTTTATATCACCCCTTTGGTAATCAACGGACATGGGTTTAGAACTTGTAAGTGCAAAGCGTCCGTTCAGAGTAACCTCTTGAACACAGACAGTGTGCCACAGAAGGTTATTTTGACATTTTAGTATAGCTCGTCTACTCCTAAAAAAAGCCTTTATATTCTTTCATCTCTACAGTGCCCACCAACAAGTTTACGTTCATTCAAATTTTCACAGAATTGTCAATAAAAATTACGAACATTCTAAGCTCTGAGCCTAATTTGGACAAGTTGTATAACACAAGATGAACCACACATATAATTGAGTTTCGATAATAAATGATAATTTTAAATCTATTTTTATTTGAAAATCAAACCTTCATTTTTTACCCTTAATTCAAACAACTATAAACACAAATTTTGTTATTTATGGTTTATAAAACTTTCAATGGAAAGGATGCAAATCCTTTGTAGAATCATGTTAGAAAAAATTCGTGAGTTTTGGGGTCATATTTACTAAAATATCAATGTTTGAAGTTTTTAGTTAATAAATGTTCAATTTGAATATAAATATTGTATTTTTTTAATAATTGATCCAAAAATTGTCTAAAGAAGTAATTTTTCACGCTTCAAATGGTTTAGTAAATATTAATATTAATATTAATATTTTTACTTATTTATTTGATTCAATTCTTTGAAAAACTGACTTATCGTAAACTTATTGGTGGGTACTGTACATGCAAAATCACAACATTGTCAAGCCTTAGACTTTGTATCCCTACTAAAGTTTCTAGGATTTTTTTTGATGCTCTTTGTTTTTACATCTTAAGTTTGTCTTGCTTGACTCCTAAATTTCCTCTTAGAATGGCAAGTGTCATCTTTCACTCTAGTTCCAAGGAAAGTGATCAACCAAGGAGTAGGCGGTGCATTACCCTATTGTTGAAGAATGTTAAGCAATGTGAAAGTACCCAGAATTGATAAAATAATATTTTTATCATGAAGTTTGAAGTACATTACTTTTTTCTAACAGTGCATGTGGTACTAATTCCAAGGACATGCTCTATTTTGCAAAATTATGAAATTGGCGAGGGTTGAAACTTTTATTGAGTGGCTGAAATCTTCATTTTGTACTTATTTCACATTTGTGTCACCTTCACTAATTACCCTCCCTCACTATAAGCAAAAGTAGTGTACATTGAATGGCTTATTTAGTGTTTAGGACACTATTTCTTCAATTTGGATTTTAAGGAGATATAGTGTCCTTGTAAGAAAAAAACGAATGTAGTGTTCCAATGACATATGGGAACTTTATAATAAATATAGCATGCCACCTCATGTCACTCTCACTACTTGAAAAGAACATGACATTCTCAATGAAAGGGTGAATAACAAGTGGCAAACTCCTACGTAGTGTCAAATTTTGAACAAATTGTGGTAAATGACATCAAATATCTCCAAACACTAAATATGTCATTCAATGTAGTGGTAAATGAAAATGAAGTTTATTATCATGAAGTAGAGTGGTAAAATTTTTGAATTTTTTTTCTCAATATTAAATTTATTAAAAATAAATAAATGATTAGCTCTTTGAAACTATAATGAAACCAATTCCCTAACATAAAGCTGCTTTGTATTGGCAAGTACTTTGTATTGGTGGATACCTCTACCTTAGAGATTGGAAAGGTCATAACCTTTAGTAGCAAGATAAGCAAAGTGGATGAATAGGAGATGGAGAGGGAATGAGATGGTCGACATACAGTGACTCACAAAACCGAGTTGGTGTTTGAATGTTTTTTAATTATATGGAGTAAATAATTAGACAAACATAAAATCATTTTAGAGAGTAGAAGTTTTATTGATTATTCACATAAGAATTGAAAAAAATATGCACATAATATATGGAAGCACTCAAATTTTGAAATCACACCCCGCATTGACTCAATTTTGGACTTGTGAATCTACACACAAAAATCAGTCTACTTGCCCTTTGCATAAATGAGTGCCCGTATTCTTTGTGGCATGCTCTCATAGAGCTTCTCACCATTAGAAAGATATTGGAGCCTCTACTGATCTGCGAGTTCAATCATGGGTCTCGCCCGTATCTTGGTTTTCATTGCCTGATTTGCCCATGCTTTGTTGGCAAAAATCAAACCTTCGCCCAATGCTTGTGAGCTAACTGGACGTCAGTAGCGCGGGAGCCGCTTCTTTCTTTTTGTCCAACGTGGGGTTTGTATGAGCTAGGATTTGCACTATTCATCCACCCGTCCTTTTGGATGGGGTTTGAGAAAATCTTGGGTTTTCCCAAGATAGTTGTGCTACTCTTGGAGCAGCCCTTCCAAGGCCCGACTTTCTTTCTAATGAGTCTATGGAAGAGATAGAATGGAAAGTCTTAAACATAGGTGTTTAGTGTTGCCCAAAGGTGCTTTATAGGGTTTAGGTCAAGTGATTGAGTGGGTCACTTTAAAACATTGAAAGGTTGTTTAAATAACCACTTTTTGTTTATTGTTGTATGTTTAGGATCATTATCATGTTGAAAAATAACTCTAGATGCATTTATGCCATATGTTGAAAAAAGTGCCATAGAGATTGGCCTCCAATATCTCACCATAGACATTGATTCATTCTATCTTGCAAGTCAAACCAGGTTCAATTGCACTCATGCAATTCCTAACAGTTATTGAACCTTCTCTGTGTTTTAGTGTTTTCCTCACTGTTCGATTTATAAGACCCTCTCCGTCTCGGACCCAACACCAATAAGGACCATCTGAGCAAGAATGATTGACTTTAGTCTCATCTGAAAAAACTACTTGTTTCCAATCCATAACGGTTCAATTCTCGAGAGATTTGGCAAAATGTAAACGAGCTTGAATATTCTTTTGTGAAAGAAGAGGCTTTTTCTTCGTCACACAAGCCTCTAAAGTTGTTGAACTTGCTAAATTCTATGCTTATTGCATTGTCTGAACACTAATCTCATTGGCAAATTCCTACCTAACTAATTTGCATGCCTCTGGGGCATACTAAATCCTCCAATTCTCACCACCCCTCTCACACATGCCCTCCTCAAGTGGTCTAAAATCACTTTTGGTCTTTCGGATTCTCTCAACACTAGATTGACTAACAGCAACCAAGCCATGCCATTTGGCTACCTTCTCTGTGCTCAATCCCTTTTGTAGCAATGATACTACACTATTCTGCTTTTCATAAGACAATGGCCTTGTCATAGTATGGAACAACTAAAAATGCAATGTGTTACATGAGAAGGAGAAGAGACACTCTTGCTTACAACACTCAATGCTGAATTGAAATTCTCTATTACGTTGTCAATATATGGAAGACATGCAAGACCAAATGTGAGTCATTGAGAAGCTCTTTTAAAATTAAATATCTCAACGAGTTTTGATTTTTCATTAAACTTCCATGCATTAGTAGACACTTGGATACCTCTAAATCCTTAGTAATGCAATAGATATTTTAGATTATACTAAGCATGAGCAAATAGTGACTCAATTTTGTAAGTCACTATATGCTACTCATTTACAACTATACAGTGACTGTCAAAACTGATCAAACATTTGCAAACACTTCATTCAATCCTTGGTGGACAAGAAATGAACACATAAAAATGGAGCTGGTAATTTTATTAACATACTATGTAATAAATAGTACATATTAGAGGAAATACGCCTTCCATATTAGAGCTCTAAACAGATTGAGAAAAATCCAAAGTCCACCTAGGCATTTGATCAGTTTTGCCAACCATTAAAGATGATCTCTCAATACTTTGTCCACCTCCCTTTTGCTGCTTTTACAGCTGCAATTCTATGTGGCATACTTTCTACAAGCCTCCTACAATCATCTGGTGTAATTGAGTGGAAAACTTCTACCACACGATCCCATAATTCTAATAATCCATTTGGAGGTCTCTCATATTGATTGAGTCTCCGTTTGAGAATTGACCAAAGGTGTTCAATGGGATTCAAATCAGGCGATTGAGCAGGCCAAGGTAGAAGAGCAAAAGGTTGCCGTGAGAACCACTCTTGAAGCATCTTTGTTGTGTGAATGGGAGCATTGTCTTGTTGAAAGATAACACGAGAACGGTCTAAGTTGAACTTGGAAATTACCCTGTGGACATTTTCCTCTAGAATGTCACGATAACGAATCTGATTAATGCGCCCCTCCACTTTGCATATCAATCCAGGTCCATGCATGCACATACACCCCCAAACCATAATCCCTCCACCTCCATGTTTCACTGTTTGACTGATAGTTCGTTCCGAAAGCGGCATCGCCTCTCGTGTCCAACACCAAACTCTTCCGTCTGAGTTGAAGCGGTTGATTTTACACTCGTCTGAGAAGATTACTCGACTCCAATCCTCTATGGTCCAGTGTTCGTGGACACTAGCGAACTCTAAACGTGCCTTTACATTTTTGAGAGAAAGATGTGGTTTTTTGACCTTTGTTTGCGAACGTAAACCAGCTCTATGAAGTGCACGTTTGATAGTATGAGAGCTCACTTTCACTCCCAATACTTGTTGCGAAGACCTTGCTAAATCTGCACAAGTACCCACTCTTCCCCTCACCATTTCTAATACACACCTTCGTTCCTGTGCTCTATTCAACTTTCGAGGTCTACCTCCACGCAAGCGGTTTACATCTGAAACATGTACCTGACGAAGGTTATGAACACTTCCCACACTCACATGCAAAGTATTTGCTATCTCCCTGTGTGAATATCCTCTCTGGAGCATCGAAACTATGTTATCTTGAGTTTGTCGAGATAATGCTTTGGGCATCTTGAAACACTAAAGAAGAAGGCCTATACAGTAGCAATAATTGTGTACACAGCTATCAGAGACTAGAGAATTCAAAGTTCTATGAGTGCCAGTGGAAGATCTCTCACAAATCTGTGCACATCACTTCATGAGATATTGCATTTCATGGAGTGTCAAAAGTGATCAAATGAGAGAGATGGTCACTAACCATCCATCTGTCCACACAAATGCATTGCCATCTGTACAATTACGTTGATAAGTATCTTAGCTTATAATAGATTGTGATTAACCTCTAAACCAGAGCATGCCACTTGCCAGATTGCAATTAATGACAATCGAACTTGTAATTATCCAATGTATGATCAGTTTTGACAGTCACTGTAAGTTCCCAAGCCAAGCTTTGCTACCGAATGTTATAATAATGTGCAATTATCATACATGGGATCATGAGTGATAAAAAAAGCTCCCTATCCTAATCACGTATGGGGTAATGGGATCATGGATAATACGAGGTTTCTTCATCATTGTAGCAAAAAGTGAAGTCCTAGATCCAAAAACGTGTCTTTTTTTTAATTGGGAATGCATTTTGGACAAGCCTGCTATGGACCGCAATATACTTTGTTACAGCTTTGCAGATGTGAAGGGGCATGAGTCTATCCAGCTGGAGTTAGCAGATGGTAGACTCCACGGATTTGCGTAAGGGTGATGGCCTGATATGGGTACCCCTTTCAAAAATAGTGTGATTTTCGAGAAATATCTTTTTGGTAAGAAAAAACCATTAGAAAATTACAAAAATTAGAGGGTGTTAAGTTACATACACCATGGCTGCAACTATATACATGGTGTTCAAGACAAAAAATTTAGCAAACATAAAATGAGTTACACATAAGTCACACTACGAGTGACGCATAAAAGTGATACCATATCATGCCATATCCCCTAAGCATTTTCTTAGCTAAAAGAATCCAGAAAAAAACATACGGCATGATTGACAAGACCTAGGTTTAGGGTTCAGGGTAAGCACTTTTGAAACATGAAGCTCCACGTTGCTGGCCAAATCCTCTATGGGGTGGGATCTTTTCAGTACACATTCTCACGGAAATGCCACACATTGTCACCGAAATATGTACACTAGATGAATTTACAGGGGGTATCAGGGGTGACGCACTCCAAAATGCGTGCAGCTAAAGTTGCCCCTCGGTGTGCAGCATTTGTGCACAATTGGGCATCACTATATACTCTTTACATCCAATATAACCTACATCCTCAATACAAGCTACCTTAGCGTCAATTGACAGGGGATTTAGTGTCCCAAGGTGATATAAGGCAATGGCACTAATTCAATGTTCTTCTACATTCAGGAGTACCACAGAAGCAAGGGATTTTATCACCAACTTCATCGTAATTAAATTTGTAATCATAAGTCACCTCCTCGCCAGCGTAGATGTCCCTTTTGGCAAAGAAAATGACCTGTAACATAACCCACAGCATTCAGCAACTCTCCTTTTCCAAAGCCCCAGAAGCGATTATCATACAAGAAATCGGAAAGAAAGCCTACCTTTTTCAGGTTGTCAACACAAATCACCTTGGCAACGCAATTAGGCTGCACAAGACCAGAAAGAAAGAATTAAAATTAATGGAATAAAATGTACTCCCTCCGTCCCGAAGTTATTGTCCAACTTGTTTGCTTGGTATTTCTTGGAGCCAATTTCATTGATCATATTGTAAGAAACATGATTAAAAAAGGTTCCAAATTATGTCACCAGAATGATTGAAGAACGTTGCATGTGTTCATTGCAACCTAAATAAAATTAGCCACAAGGAAGTATTTTTTTGACCTACTTAATAAAGCACTTTCAAACATGACTTTCGAACATGTCAATAACTTTGGGACGGAGGGAGTACAACGTTTAACTTCTGCAATGAACTTGAAAATTGACACTCTTGTATGCAAAGAGGAAGTTTACCGAGCAAGAATGATTCACAAAACGAGCTATACCACCCTTGCGGGTAGCATCGATGATCTGCTCCGAATCTATTCTGAACAGATAGCAGGCGCCCTGGTACTGTAATCGCTTTCCAGAATGATACTCAGCTTCCCGCTTATCTGCAACACGTAGACCCACTATCTCCCCTACGTACTCAACAACCTGGTATCACACCAACAACACAAGCTCTAATGAGGCAAATCAGACGAGATTATGGTAACAAAAGACTACTTTCCAACTTATGTCTAACCAATTGTTAAGTGGAAACGCATTCCACCAGGACAACATACTCCGGTAAAGTGCCAACTTCAAAATAAAGTCCGGTAAAATAACTGCACTTTGTGGATATACAGCTGCAAAGTCATCCTGAGCTAGTTATGTTCTCCAGGTCCCATACAAACAACTGATTCTCACCACTTCTCCCTCTGCAATAAAATCCGTGGTGTAGAGTCCCAGCGCGTGAATTTCTGATTTACAGACCGCAAGTTTCCTCCAACCTTTCTTTTGCTTAAACCTTAGATATTCCTGCATTTCCCAAGTAAAAGGATCAGCATTACTAAATAAAAGTGTTTCACGGTACATAATCTGGATTCAGGGAAACCATGTGCACTACGCTTCACTTTCCTACATTTTATACACCATGTATTTCAGAAAACATGAGACTTGATAATTTCCTGAAAGGTTGACATATAAAACCATCATTAATAAAAGAGTGGCTATGATTCGACATTGTAAAGATACCGTTCTCGTTGAAGAAACTAAAGGATGCTAATAAGACTCCAGAGAATCTAAATTTTCTACTGCGTTTCTGCTGCAATATGGCCATCAAGAATTAATCTAAAATCAATCACGACAACCAATGCAGTGTCCCAAAAATCCAAAAAGCAGGATATCTTATCCCAAAATCCAATTTACTACTTCAAAGCATCAGTCACATCCTTGCACTTATTGCCCAAAACAGACGTCAAGCTTACTCTGTGGTCAAATTTCATGGTCGGGTTGGTTGACTTGAGAACTCGACGAGCAGTCATTTTACGATCGCTGATCCGAAGCCATTCTGCAACCTGCTCACGTGTCACAACTGTAGCTCCCTCCAAAGACATATTGTGTTGTGCCATGGCTCGTTCTTCCAGACTCAGCCTCCCTTTGTACACCTAAATTACAAAGAAGAACGACATTCAGACATCACAAGGAAAACTATTCTTTGTACAAGTTCTCCTCGGAATGAATTGACCGTGTCACCAAAGAGAACACCTTCGAAACCTCCAAAGAATGAAACACAAACCCAACATACCGTATGGCAACAATAAAAGGGAGAAAAATGACAAATGCAATACCTCAGTACGGGCACAAGATCCTCCACTGCTAGGACAGACGTCCTCCTTCATAACATCTTCCGACTCTATTCCAGAACTAATGGCATGAGTCCAACATTTCCCAAAAAAACCAACTTTATTGCTCCCGTCCTGTACAATTTCACTCTGCAACAAACCCTGCGCATAAAGGAGCAATCAAAGGAAATAATCAATAAACAAATAAAACAGAAAAGAAAAGAAAAGAAAAAAACTATTAAAAGAACGGAGACGAGATTCTATTCAAGACTAGTGTCAACGAAATATAAAATTATAACGACAGCGAAAAATAACAATTGTTTCCTAACCTCAAATCGCAAAACAGGAAAACAATCAGAGCACATCGTAAGTTAAAAACGTAAAGACAAAGGCACTGCTCAAAAACCTCCAAAACAAACAACGGACATACCTTCTCATGGGCGCACCACACATGAAATGGAGTTGAACATTTTGGTACGCGACACTGAATGCAGGCACCACCTTTCCTCTGACATATGGAGCATAGCTGCCAATACAGGAACACCATCGCCATAAAGTTTAAATAGCCGAATATACAAGAAACCACGTCAACTGACACAACCAGAGCCCAATCCCAACTAGGCTAGAAATCACGACCTTCAAACGCATACATAACGACGACGACCACGTGAACCACCACCAAATCATAATGATCCTCTCCCAAACCACCATAATTAACCCCTAAGCGTCTAATTAACCGCTTAGCGTCTAAAACGCCCAACCACTGAACTTTGCAATGGTGGCAATTTCTCATTTTTAAGCTCTTGTTTTATACTACAAGATCAACAGTGTCGATCGAGTCAAACTGAAGTCATTTACAAACAAGCAGATAATTTTGCAGCAGGGGATCCAATTTTCCTACACTACAGAAAATACACAATGGATGCTTTAGGGGTTACCCTCTCACTCACCGCCTTTTTTCGAGATGCTGCCACCCCTGATACATCGAACACTCCCATTGTCCCCATGTTCAGACAACGCGTTCCAGGCATCCACAACGTGCACACCATGTGCGCCCACTGCTTCGCTCCCGCGTCCTTCACGATGCTCCCCACCGTGTTGCTCTTCCTCCATTCCTCACGCCCCAATGTGCCTACTACTGCCCCCCTCTCCATCCCATTGCCACCACTGCTTCCAGGTTCCGGACTATCCTTCCCACAAACCTTGCAAACTGAGCTCTCATCTCTGGGTTCGGCACAACCACATGACTCGCATTCCCTCAACTTCGTCTCTGACTTCTTTCCTGTCAGAACCGCCGCCGACTTCGCCCTCAACAACTGAATGCTGTTCGTCGCTGACAGAAGGGTTTCATTGTCATCGTCCTCCTCCTCCAACACCGACGCACACGCGTTCTCATTCTTCAGCTCTCGCCAGGTTTGCAGCAACCCCTGACACAAAGCTCGAGCTTTCTGGACGCGTGTCATAGCTCCACCTCCATATCCACACAGGACACATATCTGCATCAACAAATAAATCCAATCGCCCCGTCTCAGCTCCTCCAACATCCACACTCATCGTAATTCTGCCATTGCCAACCTCATCATATAACTCTACATATCGATGAAAATACAAGGAACTTGTCGAATAACAGCCAAATTTCCTCACCGGATTGGTCACTTTGAACTTGCAAATGCGACACATCCATGGTCCCTTCGGAACCTTCGGCACCCCATAACATGCTTGATGGACCTGTCCATGCAACGCATTCTTCTTAGCAACCATCGCAAAAAATACGTCTCAACACGGATAACGTTCACCAACCTAAGTCAACAGCGTCTCACCACAAGGAACACATCTACAATCATTCCCAATATAGCATCGGACACTCCGACCCTAGCAAAACACCACATCGACGTAGTACACTACGTATGCGAACACGTCAAAGCTCCGTGGCCACCGCCCAATCCCACGCCCATGCTCAAATTCTCACCTTCACCGGACACCGGTCACAACACAGCAGTTTGTTGTAGCTGGCTGAGCTGAACGTCCCACACACATCACATCTGCACTTCTCGCCCTGACCCAAGTGATTGCCCTGAACACCTGCACCTCCTCTTTCGTTTCTCCATGTCGAACTTCTGCCGTTCACGTCCAACGTCTGGGACTTCTCCCACTTCTGTATCTTACCACTGCCCGCCAGATGCTCCACCAACGCTCCCGTCTTCTTCTGCTCTAAACACAACCCTCTCTGACGGGAACTGTACAAAGAGAAAAAGCGACATGAGAGCTTGTCAGAACCATGCTCCATAGCTCACAGAATCGAACCTACAGATATAACGTAACCCACGAAAACAGACACACCAGCACAATGCGATTTACAAGCCGAAACTAACTGGTACAAAAACAACCTGACAGACGGCACAAACTGCACTGCATCACAACAATCCAAGTCCATTCTCACAGAAGTATGAAATTCAAAAGCAAGCACCTTTTCAATTGTTCGCCATTATCCATCGATCCCTGGATCTCACTCACAACGCCCTCCTTCACCCTCCTCAATCCAAGCACCATTCTTGGTTTCTTCGCACTCAGCCCTGGCAAGGACAACTCTGGTCTCCTCTTCAGCACCCCATTCCCTGTTATTCCACCCATAGCTTGCCCTTGCCCTTGCAATTGCCTCAGCTTCTGGTTCTCTGCAACGCGCACTCCTTCACCTGGAAGTCCTTTTCTGTCCTTTGCCTGCAACGCCTCCCGCACTGCCATATTGCTTCTCTTCGCCTTGCTTGAACGCACCTGCTTCCGAATGGGGAAACCCTGTCCAACAAACCCCTCCTGAAGCTTCTCCTTGGAGATGCTACTGCCTGCGGCTGATGTCACTTGCGACACCTTGCACACAAATATCTCTCCCTTCTCCAATGCACCATTCTCTGCTCCTGAGCTCCAGGTCTTCCCTGCATGCGCATCTCCGCTCCGGTGCCACTCCACTTGCCTTCTCTTTGGACCCCCTGGCCTGGCGGACCTCTCGCCGCGAGGAAATGGGCAGGACTTCTTTCCCAAACGCCCTGGGCCTGCTCCTGGTCCAGTTGACGCACAATCTGTCTGCACTGCTGCTGATGCTGTTGCCTGCTGTATCCCGGCGACTCTCGGAACTGCCAAGTGATCTTCCTCCTCTGCAACCTCGAACACCGACGAGGCACCTGGCCCATGCATATCATCATCATTCTTCCCAGTTAACTCCAACATACTTCGGACTTTCCGATTGTGCACGTCTTCTTTCCTCTGCACTTCTCTCATCCCACTACCCTCGTTTGCCTTCCATGCTACTCTCATGTCATGTGAAGGACCCGCCCAATCATCCTTCACCTCTTTCACTTGACCACCTGTGACACCACTAGCAGACTCTACGGGCCCCTCTGACCTCTTTTTCGTCATAGTACCTTCTCTCCTTGAGATGGAATTCTCAACGCCATCTCTCAGCTTCTGCTGGACGGGCGCCCCAGAATCTTCCAACGTTCTGGCAGCGGCAGGCTGGTTCAAAATCACGCTCAGTGACACCATCCGCCCATTTCGTGGGCTCGGTCCGGCCAAAGGCGTCCTTGGACTGCGAATGCTCTTTGTCACGGTGCCACCTGCTCTCCCAGAAACAGACCCACAGCCTGTCATCAGAGGCCCTGCTGTTCTCAATGCTGTCGACTTTCCGGCCTCGAGCCCTCTCCTGCCATCCCCCCAGCCTGCATGACCCTCTTCCCCTCCATCTGCTTTCCAATCTCGTGTACCAAACTTCGGCTGCTGTTGCAGCTTCGTCCGAATCCCCTTCTTCGCTTTCTGCCGGTTCACGCCTTGAGGCACCCGGATCACCAGCGTGGTCCCCGCCTTCTTCTTCGACTGATCATCACTCAAACTCCTTGCCGCAGCCTCCAAGTTCTCCTCCGTCACGTTTGTCGCCTTCACTTCTTGGTGCCGTCTAGGAACCAACAGCTTTCGCCTCTTCGAAGAAGTCACCATCTCACCGCTCCACGCTCTTGACAGGTCGCGCTTCAAACTATCCGGTCTCGTCACAGCCTCCTCCACATTCTTGGACCCCATTCTTGCAGTCTCCGAGGTCAACTGAGGCTCCGCTTCCTGCCCAAACGAACTCTCGCCCAGGCTGCCGTCCTTGGCGTCTCCACTATCTGCACCACCCGATCCGAGCCACTTCCATTTCATATTGCGTCTCTGTTTTCTCTCCAATTTGCCTGCCATACAAACCATTCTGCGGGTCAGAAAACATTTGCAATCAACAACTAAAGAACCCAACTAGCATTGACACCCCTCCCTTTACTGTGACGGATATGAAAATTGATGCACACAAGGATCCCCACAAAACCACTCGCCTGTGCTTGCCCTCGGCTCATTGCCTTCCACCTCATTGTCTAATTCCATTTCCGATCTCCCAGGGCACCCTCTTGTATGCCCCCTCATTCCCCCTCTCTTCACCACCAGCCTTTGCCCAGCCACGTTGCTGGATGATGGACATCCCAACGACGATGGAGATCCCATCACTTTGCACTGATCCTCTAATGCCGATGACAGTGCATTCGTCTGTCTCCCCACTCCCATGTCGACACCATCCGAAGAGCAGCATTTCCCTATCCCGGACCCTTCATCCACTACACTAGGCACGCCTGTCGTGTGCGACCCTTGCAGCACCCCAGGGCCTCCCTTCTCACTCAAAACACACCCTCCGTCCGAAAGCCTGCTTGAAACATTCTCTGACCTGTTGGAACAAACTCCTATGTTCGGCGAAGCCTCACCTGCTGTCCGTGGACTGTCTCTCCCTTCTACTGCTGCTGCACCCTTCGCAGCGGTGTCCGAGAACACGTCTTCTTCATTCCCGCGTCCATCGCCCACCTCCTTTACGCCAGAGTCCACAGTGCACTTTCTGACATCCATGTCTGGCTGCTCGACCTGTGAGGGGTCCTTCGTACCATTGTGCTCGCCTTCCCCCTTCCTTGAAGCCTCCAATGTGCTTGCAAGAATCGTCCTTTCCTTCAAGCAAACTTGTCCCGCAAGCCTGCAAAATAATCACGACCCACCCGTCCTTAAGTCATCAGCATCAGCATCAAATGCACAAAGCTGGCATCTGCTTTCTGGCACAAGCAGCACTACTCCAAACTCAACAGCCACTATCAAAATTTGCCCCGATTGCACACATCTGTCTCTGTACCCGCCTCACACTTCCCAACGCTAATGTCGCACTCAACTAGCCCCTCACCTTGGCACAGCTTGCCCTCTCACCGAAGGACTCGCCTTCCTACATTTCAAACAGCTGCACTGGGTGTCCTCTCCGCTCAATGCCGGAACTTCCAGGCCCTCCTTTGGACTCGCCGTATTCATTGCCAAACCTCTTGCATCCAAATCTGCAACAGCCACTTACAACTCTGTTAGACAATCGCCATGCCTGACTGCAGCTTTAACGCCACTCAATTTCCTGACCAACACTCCCAGGCACACAAACCCGCATGATTCCCAGGAGAGGACACACGCATCACAAACCTAAAAACCCACTCATACCCACAGCAATGCGAGCTACATGGAATACAACCGGAGATTGGACATCAATGTGCTCACCTTCCTTGCCCTTGCCTTCACCATGACCTTGACTCAACTTGCTCGGAATCACTTCGTCATTCTCCACCTTGGATGATTCCAATCCAAGATTCGCCATGCCCTCTGCCTCAGGACCGCCCCGCGACCGCTCTCTCCCTTGCCTGTCCATCACGGTGCCCTGTTGCTCCTCACTCCGCCACTCCCTTCCATTCCTATTCGTCATCAAACTCTGACGCATTTGCATCTTCTGTTCATCGACCGATACTCTTCCCAACTCCACTAGTCTCTCTACCACATGCTGCTGCTCCATAAACGTCAAACCCGGCTGGTCTCGCA
This sequence comes from Pohlia nutans, assembly GCA_022496805.1. Lineage (NCBI taxonomy): Eukaryota > Viridiplantae > Streptophyta > Bryopsida > Bryales > Mniaceae > Pohlia > Pohlia nutans. The sequence goes on from CM040102.1 coordinate 8,375,638, forward strand.
TCTGAAATGCACGCAGGTTCGGATCCTGCTCCATCCGGAAGGTGGATCCGTTTGCACACCCCAGCTCCGACTCGTTCTGGGCCAGCTGATCTCTCACCAGTAACTCCAAAAAGCTCGCACGCTGGCCACTCACACAATTGGACCGGCCATACGCATCCAACTGGCCAAACGACTGAGCTTCCGCTCGACTAGTACTCGCCATAAAGCCATTCAGCTGTGGGCCTGCTGCTGGACCTTCCAGTCCCATTGCTCGGTAAGTGAAGGACGACTGGATAGCCGTCTCCAGGAGCCTTTGCCCCGTCTTCTTGTTCAGCTGCTCCAACACCCCCGAACTCAGCGAATCCAACGTCGTCCTGTTCTCCAACGCCAAGTTCCGAGACGGACCCACAGCTGTGTACGGTAACACCTTCGCCGCCAACTTCTCTGACCCGGATGGCTCTCTTGGGGACTGAAGATCTCCGCTCCTGCTCGACATGTCCGACTGATTCCGCAACGATTCCAGGGACATCAGCTTCTCTTGAAGCTCCGACACACCATCCGCTCTGATCTCAGCTTGCGAAGCATTATGCGGCATCTGCCGAGGGCTCTTACTAATTGCAGTGGAATTAGCTGCTGACTCTGGCTCTTCTCCACACCTCTCCACAAATCCATTCTCCAGATTCTCGGCAGAGCTTCCGTGGACCGACTGGCGTGCGCCCTCCTGATCTCTCGTCTGACTGGGAATACCAGAAAAATTGGGCAGGTTCGCTGGATTGAACTGCTCAAGGTTGTGTTGCAACTTTCCGTCCCACACTGTCAAACACCCATATTATTACCACATGAGTCAAGGATATCAAGCGCTTGCATTCCCATCTCGTATTGGTTTCGACAAAACAAGCAACTTCCTGCACCCTACTGCACCAGATGAGGTACCAAGGACGACAGAATTGAGAGAGAGCCACTCAGGTGAATAATACCACACAAAACAATAACATGATGCGTTCAGCAGTTCAGTCAACAACCTTTGCTCATGACTTGCTCGAACAAATGAGACTTCGGATGCTCTACACTCGATGTTGCAATGGAGGAGAAAGACGTCCCGGCCACCTGCGTCTGCTGAGATGGCTGCCCCAACCGAAGCTCAAAACTTGACGAGATGTCAGCGTCTCTCATTCGAGATTCCTGCCCCTCGCTCAATCTCGTCGCCAGTGGATGGTTCGCCCCTTTCCTCAAACCACCGCTCATCTGCTGCTGCTGTTCCATAAAAGCATTATATCGCGGACCTCCACCATTGTTCATGAGACCGTGGTACCCGCTGCTCATGGGTACGTGGCCCATGCTCTGAAACGTGCCACTGGCCCCCATGTTCACCTGAGCCCTGGAATAGTGATTCTCGTGGGTGGAACTGGCTGAGTAGAACTGATTCCCCGACGCCATGCTCTTGTGAGATTGCCCGTAGCTCTTCAGCACTGCCTCCCTTGAATCCAGCATGCCACCGTTGTTCCCGGTGCTACTCAACACACCGTACTTGGTGTTGGAGATCGACTCCGTCGCATGGAGAGTCGAAGCATTCCCGTTCGACAGCGAGGCATCCCACATCTGCTGCGTCGTCGCTCTGCTCTTCATCACCGGATTGCTCGCGCCGCACAACACATCCACCTCTTTCTGGCAACTCCGAGTCACTGACGCTGCTGCTTTGTACTTCCCGTTGCTTTGCCCTGCCTCCATGGGGGGACACCCATCCAGCCATTCCCATCCCACGCTGTCCTCAGGGACCTTCACCTGCCAGCCAAAACACCCAAATCCAGTCAGCACAGCCGAGAACCTGCGCAACCCTCCCTTTCATGCCGCAACACATGACATCGTGGACACTAAGCGGCACTTCCACATGACCCTTTCACAAAAAAAAAGCTCGAACACCATTCTTCGTGCACATGCTCATCCAGTGCTTACCCCATACTGCGAGAAAAACGACCTTCGCCATTGCACCAAGGTATCACCTCCCTCAATGAACACCACCTCGCCAGGATTTGCAGCATTGACACCTACATGCTGCGAACAGTCACCGCACCACACAAAATCCCTTTAGTCATTCATGGTTGGCGAACCAAGCCAACTGAGTCACATCGGTATCCACTACTCACCCCAGACCCACATCAGACACCGCTGCATGACAATCCAGCTGCTTGTCACTGGATCGCGGTGCCCTTCGTCAGCACATTCACGCATGATCAACACAACAGGCACTCTCAGAACGAAGAAACAGGTTCGATCCACATACCTGGCTGAACTTCGCCACTGACATATGAAGACCGTGGCAGGAGCAAGTAACGCCCAGGCGCCCGGCCTCACTCAACCCCAGCTTCCCAACTGCCAAAACACACTCCACAATCGTCAGATCACTTGCAATCCTCGTACTGTCACCGGGCGTTCCACACCTGCTCACCAAGCTAGCTACGCATCAAAAGTCACCAATCCCCGCCCCAATACCGTTCGCAGGACGCATGGAACCAGCATGCAAGTTACGTCCAATATGAAGACATCAGAGAAGCAAACGACCAACAGCTCGTCAGAAATCCCAGCTTGTGGTGAGCAGTCGACCTTCAACAGAAACCGGTATCCGAAACTCAGCGCATTAAATCTACTCCTCCCCGCAACAATTAGGCAGTCACGTGCCCGACACCACCGACCAGATGGAGAAATATGAGAAGGACGACGTCTACCATCCCTCGAGTACATGTACTGCCATGGAAAGAGCAAGTGGTACAAGGCTCTGTGAAGACACTCACCGACAGGAACCCCGAAGTAGCTGATGCAGTAAACTGGGAGCCCTCCTGAAGAAGCCGGGGCAGGGGCCGAGTGAGACTGACTCAGTAAACGGGACCCCGTAGCATGCAACGGAGCTGAAACACCACCTTTGCACGAGTCCCCGCCGTTGGTCGCAAACAGAGTAGAACTGCTTTGGTTCCGTTGCTGCCTCTGCCTCGCGGGCTCCGTGGACCACTGTGAAGAGGGAAGATGCCAGCTCCCCTCCATACCCAGCTCCCTTGTGCCCCTGCCGAAACTCAAGCTGCTCTGCGTCAAAAACTCCGCAACCGGTGCCCTGGACCCGTTCACAGTCGGCAAACTATCTTGCGCTCTTCCGCCAGTCATGACGCTGCTGAAGTCCCTACCTTGACCCAGCGATGCATCCGGGCCTGCACTAGACTTTGCACCCCCGTCCCCACGAGACAGGATGGAAGGACTCTGCAAAGGCCACCCGCTGTAACCCCCGATATCTGGCAGATTCATCTGACTGAACTGAGAGAGGGAAGCAGCATATGGCGATCGGCCACTCAGAGACGAAGCATAAATCGGCCTGCCCGTATGCTGTTGGGGCGCTGAAACCATGGCCACTAGTTCCGACCTCAGCTTGTCTGGATGGAGAACTTGGGAATTGAAATTCATCATATTCGGAAGCATCGGCTCCTGCCTGAAGGTTCGCTCGATGACGCACACCTCCTTGGCCATGTAAGGCTGCGAAAACTGCCTTGGGTCCATGTTGAACTGCGACACACGCAACCACCCAAGCCACAGAGGAGATCAGCATTTGTGCACCACTCCCCCAAAAGCATTCACACTATGCACCTATGGTGTACAAACATCACACCGACAAAAGTATCAAGACTATCCACAGACAACTGGCCTCACGCTCGTCCCTGTAATTCACCTTTCTGACAACCTGCAAAGGGCATGTTTACCCTTAAGTTCTTGGCTGCCCAAAGGACCTCAGTAAATAAACATAATGAGGAGAAGAATGGTAGATTCTGCTGATCGGAACGAAACGCGGTCCCGTGAACGAGAGCCTCGCTTATCTCAGTGACTGTTATTGCTCTCGAATATCGCTCTCCTAAAATTTGCGTCCTACCATTTCCCGTGTATGCTGTTTGTTCCGCAGTTTGTATGAAAGGCTATTCAAGTGTCCAAGGGCCTCCTTCTGTTAAACCCTAACAGCTACAATCGATAAGTCACTCCTTACTTTCCATCGCCCTCTCCCTTGTCAACCCCATCGAAATTGGGCACGTTGTTGCACGCATTCAGAAAAGCAGACAAAGAGGTTCCGACTAACGCCGTCACAGACACTGCCAATGGCATTTCCTCATCATTCCTTCCTGAAAGAAATCTTTCGAAATATGAGTGGTTACCTGGTTGGTTGTCGATGGACCAGGCTGCGCGGATGATTTGATTGAGGATGCCCTCATGTTCCACATCTCCTCCATGGTCATCGCCCAGCTTCACATGCCCCGCCCTAAACCATCGACTTCGCTCTGCAAGAACAAACAAGCAATTAGCCTCGCGCCTTTCAATCTCACACATGCGGAGTCCACTCACACAAGACAGACAACCATCGTCCAATAGACCTGCGGGACTCGTATCACAATTGCCTTCTCTCGACGACCCTTGCCTGATTAACCCTGGCAACTGGAAAATGCCACTCTGCATGCGAACACACACGACCTCGCTATCAGAACCTCAACCCCGATGTCAATTGCATCCCCGTCGATGTTTCTTTCCATGAAACACCAACACTAACCACAATGATCGGTCGCAGTTTACAGCTATATTAACCACTCTACCAATGAGCACAGGCATTAACAACTATAATCACGAGCCTTTCCTCCTCTTGATCACTTCACGACACGAATTGCAATAGCAACAACAATTTTATTTTATTCTATTTTATACCCCTGCGGTGTGCAACCCTATCGCAGCTCGTTCAGCTTCAAACTCACAAACTTACCCAAACAATTACAAGATTCTCTTCGAATACCAAACCATCGCCCTCTCCCGCAAATTCAATTCAACGAAAAATTCCAGAAAACCACGCGCCACGGTCACTTGGGATCATCATCAAAGCCAAAATCCCCGCCCACAGACCTCCTCCGTTTCGTCATCCCCCAAGAGCGTCCCATAACGGCATTCCCTCGCATTGCAAACTGCGTTCAAAGGACGAACACGGAGGTGTGCGAGAGGAAGAAGAGACGGAGTAACTGTGCGTGTCCATGGCTATGTCCATAGTAAGTTTTCCATGGAATCGCATAAAGAACGAGAAACCCCGAGGAATTGCTGTGACAGAATCAGAGTGGGGAGGATCAGAGGAAGCGGAAGAGAGGAAGAGGAATCCATGTTGATGATTCCATGGCTATATGGATCATAGTCTGGCTGTGTAATTGCATGTAACGCATAATTTCGCAATGGGCGTTGCAACATTCGCGCTTCTGCAGCAGTCTGTCTGTCTGTCTCTCTCTCTCTGCGGGAGAGAGAAAGCTCTCTAGGGCAGGGACGGTCACCGGTGACCGCCGGTCCGACTCGGTACTGTCACTGGTGCTCACGGTCACTCGGACCGTGACGTTCGGTGTTGCTTGCGTGTCTCTCTCAACCCTCTCTAATTGCACCGCCTCAAGGGAATACAGTGGTCCCTCTCTATTATGACATGTTTGGGAAGGCTAGGGCGAAACTACACCATGCTTGTACGGCAGTCATTTGATGGAATTTTGCATTTCAGGGGTTTAGGGATAATGCCCTTTTGGAAAAAAAAAAAATTGTATAGGGATTAATCCCTTCACCCTTTTCCACGAGATGTCTTGTAAAATGTAACTAAGAGAGATATTCTGAACATTAGATATGAATAAAAGTTGTACACAATGAACTTTTGATTTTATTTATACAGTTAGATTTATGATTTTTGTCACCATTATTTTGGTGTAAAATTTGAAACTTAAAATTCAAAATTCTTTTGTAATTTTACTACGAGTAAGATATTGACAATTTGTACATGAAATTTGTTGTGATTGGTTGAAATGTAATACTCTAAGTGTAGTGATTTTCGGAGATTTTTTGGTTGCTTAAGTTTACCAGTCGACTTCTTTAAGAGCACTTTTATGTTGAAACTCTCGAAATTCTAGATGAATCACTACAACATGAAATGAGGCATAACAATTTTACAAATCATACCCTTTCTAATCGGATCACACATGCATTAAGCTATCTTCCCATAAAATATATAGTAAAAAGTCCACACTACAAAAATTCTATGACGGATGGGAAATTTGTGTTTGATTTTGTAAATTGTACGCTTTCTAGACGGTTGGACGTTTAGGGGTTAAGTCTAGGGATACCCACCATGTTTAAAATTAGAAGCAAGCTTAGGTTTTGGTTTTCTTCCTCCACTACGAGCAACTATGGGTGCAAATTCGCTTTAGCCTACTTTCAAGGTGGTAGGCATGGATTAGTCATAGAATTGACTTGTCATGTGTGTATTGCTTAAAACAATAATATCTTCATATTATGGAGTATCTTTGTATAGATGGTAGAGTGTACACAAATACACCATTCATTTCCTTGCAATGTCGTTCATTAGGGGTGTCAAAGTTTACAACTTCTCTCTCACGAGAAGAGGCGATTTGGAAACCAAATTTAAATCTCATCGTTGGAGTTACTAAAGTTTGTAAACGATTGTTGGTTTTAAAATTGTGTCGGACTTGATTTAGAAAGCAAAACTAAAGTATCGCATTCGAATGTCAAACTTTAACATCTTCTATTGCACGGTTATTTAAAGTATGTTCTTACTTTGATAGTGATATTTTGACTAGGGTTCCAAAATAGGATATCATACACTAAATAGAGTTAGAGTGTAGTAGAGATATCCATAAAATAGTCAAAACTTTGGATTGTGGTGTTGTGTCAAAGAAATTACCTCATTGAATTCTAAGAAGAGTAGGGTGCCAAAAATAACTAGAATATGAGTTTTATTTGTGGAAAAAAGAGCGTGGATGACATAGTTTTGTAGGACATTTGAAGTGGCCCACGGGAATGGAACTGACGCAATAAAGTGTGAGCAATGAGTAAAGAGAACCCGAGATATTTTGATCGGGTTGTGAACAATAAGTAAGGAACCCGAGATATTTCAATCAGGTTGTGAACAATAAGTGAGGAATGTGGCGCTCGGACTGACAAGACCGCATGAGCTCTGACATGAAAGGTCCTTTTATTTATTAGCAATGACATTTGTGAATAATAAACAATAAATGTCAGTCGCCAAATTTAAAGTGGGGGATGAAGTTCATGACAATCCACCTTAGAAGTTTGTAGTATGTTGAAAGTTTTTCAATCTTCATTTAGGTTTTGACCAAACAAAACAACATATTAGGACTTGTCATTTTAAAGAATGAATTTCTTATATTTAATAGAATTGTCACATGTGAATATAGATATTACATTTGTAGGAAGCATTATATCAAAAGGGCTACATAAAAATTAAGCATTCTTATTTATTTGAACTATTTAGAATAAAGGCTCTTGCAATTAGTCGTTTATTATATATATTATATCCACATAGCAAGTTTGTATAATTTTATTTTTATTTTATTTTTAAATTCAATATTTTTTCAATAAAAGTTTTTTTTCTAGTAAAAATCAAAACCTTGAAGAAAATGAGCAAATAGTCATACAAACTTGCTTAGAAGATAAGACAATGCATGCCTAAACCTATTAACATGAATTTACAATATTTTACTAAGAATAAATAATTTTATAAAGTATATTTGAAGAAGATTTACAAAAGAAGCACTAAAAATATTTGTTTTAAATAAAATACTATAACCTCATGTAAATGAATTTAGACACTCATAAACTCAAAAAAAAAATTATTCCAGAAAAATTAAGAGTTTGTAAATAAACCTTGAGACCTAAACGGTTGAACTAAGTAGAACATTGAAACTCTAAGTTCAAGTATCCCAAACCAAAACCAAGTAGTGTAAAAAGGATTATATTAGTGAAAGTGTTGTTTTTTGAATACAATGGATAGTCCCTGCTTAAAAGCAATGCACAATAAATGGTGTAATGGACTTGTAATATGTTTTCATGACTCAACATGTTCAATTAAAAGAATAATAATGTTGTGTCAAAACCCATCATAAATAAAGAGTATTGGAGGTGATTCTACTAATTATGCCACATGGACATAGATGCCGATAGACATGTATATATACACATTTTGAGTGATAGGTATATGATAAGGATGCAATCTATATCATGATAAAACCCACCCTCGCCCCTAAAAGACAAGGATTCATGGATTTAAAATGACATTCAACCAATCTTATTTGGAAAAATATAATTTCAGATGAGCCCAAATTTTATATCATTGGAACCAGTGAAAACATCACATATGTTGGTAAAAAAACAAAAGGAAGTCACAGAGGACCTACTTAAAAATAAAAATAAAAACATGAGGCTGCTACTTATTTGCTACATGTGCCGAGAAACTAATAAATCATGAGTCATCAAAGTGAGAACTTTGAACACTTTTTGGTTAATCAAAGGTGTAAACTGGTATGGAATCCCACAGAGATAACAGTTGAAATCTCACCACAGCTTGAGTGAACAAGCCATTCATTCACATCAGCTTATCCCCAAGCGCATCAATACTTCCCAAAAGAAGATAAAATGGGAGTACTCAAACACACAGAATTTGCAGATGGGAAGAATAAAAAACCTGTAACCTATCAGTTCATTGATGGCCTAATCAGCACTATGTAACATTTTTCTATGCTCAATCGTTGAGAGTCTCGTGCTCGTCATTTTGTGTATAAGTTAAAGCATTTCCTATCGTGCAAACACAGCCCAAAGTGACATGCATTCTACCTGTAGCATTAACAAAAAGTTGTAACAGAAAAGGCTGCAACGGTTGTACAAAAAGAGACTGCCTACTATTCTCAAGTCCGTGCAGGTTGGGCAGCTGACCGCATCTTAGCCTGCAAAACCATATTAATCTGCTCCACCGCATTTTGTTTCCCATTAGCCACCTGCAGTTGGAGTAAAAAAAAGTTAGCACAAGTAGAGGATACTGTTTGCGTCACTTGAACGTGTGCAGGAATGTGATTTTTGGGAGATCAATATAAAAGCTCTGGAGAGATATTTTGAGTACAAAGTACAAAGATAAGTTGAGATATTTTGTATAACGAAATCATCACTGTGTCTTATGCAATATCTAAGTAGACCACTATAGACCAGTAGACAATTCCATTTCTGTTCAAGATCAATAGCCATAGACGTTTATCCAATTAATACTCACGCATAAGTCCAACCAACTGAGAGAATAGATGAGTTGCTGTTGGTAACAAGGGTCGACGATACCTAACGATTTTAGAATCCTCGACCTTACTTTGGAGTAATTCTTTTTAAAACAACTCTTTTTTCATGAAAAAGTAGCCATGCTAATAGTGTATGTGGTAAATGAAACTACAGTAAATAAGAAGGTACTCACCTCCACCAGCTTTTGGTGATTTTCTTTCAAAAATTTAATCTTCCGCTCGCAATAGTCCTTCCCATCAGGCAGGCTTTTCTGTCAATTTCCATCAAAGCATTCTTTAGACGATTCTCTCCCCTAATTCCAAACCTAGTATTCAACAGATGTGCAATCGCAATAGCGTTCACCATACCTCAATAAAGTAGCCGGTACCTACATCCACCAAAACGTTCTCCGTATTTGCCAGCGTTCCCGACGCATACAGAGAAGCTGTCAAGGGAACCAGCATTTTCTTTCCTGCAGACGCACCATATTCAAGTTGAAGATCATAAACCCTAAATCTGAAAAAACAGAGTTTAAAAAAACCCTAAAAATGGGGGTTACCTGGGGGCTGTTGCGTGAGCATGTTGAGCGCCTTGGACGCCATCTCGAAGCGATTGGCAGCCGTGCGGATGTTGTTGAGACTGTCCTGCAAAACGGAGACTTCGCCATCGACTTGCTCCTTCACCTGACGCAGCTGCTCCACGCTCAGCTTGCTGATTTCCTCCACCATTGACTCCGGGGTCGCCATCGCCAACGCGCTAGCGCAAGATCAAACCTGTCTAAAGCAAGGAGATGAGGACGCACACAACAGAGAAGGAATTGTTAGACGATTGCTGCAACGTTGCGCATCAGTCCCGCTCCTCCTCCTCCTTCTTCTTCTCCTCCTCCTCGGTTCTGAAGCTCCTCTACTTCAGAGCCCGATTGAATCTTCTTCTTCTTCCTCGCCTGAATACCTGAAAGCCTGAATACCGTCCTCTACTTCAGTGCCGAGGTCGTAAGGGCATGTCCACCGGAACCCCCTCAAAACTGTAAAATGAGTCTTTTATAGAGTGCTGTACCACCGACAGTAACCCAATAGCAAGTTTAATACAAAAATATTTACTATTTAATATTTAAATAATTAAAAATGTCACATAAGCATTGGTTGGTTGTAACCCACAAATAGTTTAGATGGCACCAAAATAATGAAATAAATTGCTACAATTTGTACAAACTTGTATTATAGTCTTTAAAAGCGTATAAGATAGATAAAAAATAATCCAGATTCACGCATTGGATGACCAAAATATTTTCAAACACCTCCATTGTGAGATTAAACTTCAAATCATATTTGTTGTTGACATGGAAAATTGTGATTTTTGGCAAGTTAACCTTAAAAAATACATGGGTATAAGAGGGGCAATTCAAAAGAATATGAGCCAATATTTAGGAAATTGAGGCCTCTAGAAGGCAGCGAAATACTGTTTCAAAAAATCAATAATTTTTAATTTTTTTTCTAAATGAAATATTTTATTAATTATATTTCTATTTATATTTTTACATTTGATGTGGCCGCCTCTCAGTTACATGATACTGGATATTAAATTTTTAATAAGTTTTTAATAACAAGATTATATAAGAAATTATATATTTTTCTTACATTTTTAAATACTTAAAAAATATATATGTTTTAATTTTCAAAAATTTAAAAAGAAATTTACATGAATTTTGAAATGACCCTTTAGAGGCTCCAGATCTCTTCTAATGACATAGGAATGTGCCAATGTAGGTATATCCCATGCCACATTGGAGTTTTGAGTTTGCTTTTGTAAGGAACCAATAAACCAAAAAATTATAAGTAATTTAGTGTCATTTTAAACAATATGTGTTTCACCTATAAAATATTGAATACTATGATGAAGAAGTTTTCTTTTTTCTACTGAAGAGGTGCTTTAAATTCAAAAAGGAGGTAAACAGCCCCATAAAAATACCCTTAGTACGGACGGGTTACATAACATAAAGAAGATTGAACCTCCCAAGAGTAATCCTTCAAAAATTTGGGAATCCCTATACTATAGGTGAAGGACAAAGCTAGCATATATGTGTTAAATAAAAATAAATAAATAAATAAATAAATAAATAAATAAATAAATAAATAAATAAATAAATAAATAAATAAATAAATAAATAAATAAATAAATAAATAAATAAATAAATAAATAAATAAATAAATAAATAAATAAATAAATAAATATAGAAAATTAAGGTTTGAAAAATGAAATATTTACAAATATTCTTGAAGATTCCCCTCTTCACCATAAAAGAAGTTTTTGAGAAGATAAAATTTCAAAAATTATACCATTTATTTTAGAAATATATAATATGTTGATCTTGCCTTTTATTATAAGGTACTTTAATAATTAGTGGAGTTCACCCTTTTCAACAATAGCATTGTAAAAACTCTAATATTAAATACAATGTCTCACCACTCAATTTTTAGTTAAAGATGATGTGGGCTTCCCCTTGATTCTGCTACAATTGTGGCCAACACGGTCATAGGCCCGGCGGTTAAGGGTTAGATCAGGACAAAGACGACCCGGACTTAGGACCTCGGCATTGAAGTACGGGGACAGTACAGTAGCGAGTCCGTAGAAGAAGAAGCGGGATGTGCAACGCTGCAGCAATCGGGAACCATTTCAGCTTCCGAATTTCTCAACAAAGAATTTCTGCGAGTCAGTGTTGTGAATCCTGGCAGAGGAGCTACGGTGACGAAGCTTTGAGGACGCGAACGGAGGATTTTTTTCTTTCTCCAGTGTAGGACCAAAAATGATTCTTCTGGAAGGGCCCTCTCGGGTCCTGCAACAAATCTTTCAGAATCGTCTTCGCTCGTGAGTGCCATTTCCTTTTCTGACGATTTTACTGATGATTGTTTCCTTTTTTTCGGTTTTCTTGATTAGGACTTTTATTCGATTTTTTAGGGTTTCGGAACACCGATCCGAACACCGATCCGGATTCTTTAGGGTTTTGGAGTTGATCTGAGCTTTCAAGATTACCGATTAGTGAGGAGATCAAAGTACTTGAAGTATTTTTCCGGACTTCTGAGCAGGCGATTAGAATAATCTGAGAGTTGTACTAAGGCATTTGGCATTTTTTGGACGTGAAATTGTTTCTCACTTAGTAAGATTCAGATAATAGAAAATCAGGATTACTAAAATTTCTATGATCTTTGGCCAATCTATTAGAAGACCAAAGCACTTATAATGTTTTGCCGGGCTTTTGAGCTGACGATTAGAGCAATTCGAGCATTAGACATTTTTTTGGAGGTTTTGAAGATGTTTCTTGGTTTATCGTACTTAGTGAGCTTCGGATTAATAGATGAATGGTTGCTGATGTCATATGTTGTTTTCTTGTAGTATGGAGAAGCCGGCAGAGATTGACTTCCATCTCGTAGAATTCGATGATATTCGATTTCACGTTCAGGTAACGCCTTTGGATTCGAATCTCTAAATGTAGTGACTAGCAATTTAGAGCTGCAGGAAAATTCACTTTGTAATTCAGTGTGTTGAGCAGAGATTCAGGTTTGTTGGAGGCACATGAAATTGCTTTGTTTCTCTGATGCTTTTGTGCACCTTTTTTTGACTGAATCAGATATTAATTTGAACTTCTTGCTAAGTACTTTTCTCTTTCGGACTGATTAGGTTATTATGCTTACTTGTATGCAGGGCTCAGCAAAGGACCCTCAGCACATACTCCTCTCAATAGCAGTACCTCCCCCTCCACCTGAAACCGTTTTCTATGGAGGCCTTCCTTTTGGTGCATTGGAGGCCGTGAAAGCGGCATATGGAGCTCTCGTCGAAGTGATTGAGCCCCCGGAATCCGGGTTTCACCTCACTCTTCAAATAGATCTCACGAAATTGGCAGCATCTGAAGGTGCGTCGCTGACAAAACACTATTTGAGTTGGTGAATCTTATGCGTAAAACTTAAATCATACAGCTCGTAGTTGACCACTTGATATGACATTGACTACCCTATCTCAATAATCTTTCATACCTTTCACACAGTATATCGAAACTGGCCGTAGACTGTTCATTAGCGATTCTCTCTCGCAACCTTGTTGCATTTGAGTTATTCAGGTTTAGTCTTATTATTTCGTCATCTTTTTGATTGAAGTTCACCATGATCTAAGGACTATGTGGAATTATCCAGCGTTGTTCTCACGGTTTCAAGTTCTTGGCATGTGGCAGCGGAAAGAGTGCAGCAGATGACGAAGGTAGCATCGCTGCGGACTGTTGTGCTCGGGGCACCACTTCGTGTCATCCTCAAGCATTTAAGCACTAGATCGGTAGCTCCAGATGCTGATAATTTGGTTGCTTTAATGCACCGGCCAAGACAGTCCTACTTTTTGATTCCACAAGTAAGGACGTGCTGGTTGCAGATGATGCACTTGACCCGGTTGAATTTTTATGCAAGGCACAGAGCTAGCATGTTGATCGTAGAAGTGGAATTTTTTATATCTTATGTCTTGTTTTGAATAAGTTACATTTGTGTTGTGCTTTGCAGCCTGAGAAGGTGACAGTTGTATTTCCTATGCGATATAAGGACGCTAATGACGTAGTCCTTGCCACATCATTCTTACAGGTAACTGTCAGATTTTTTATTAACAATATATACCTGACTTGTTGTAATAGTCATGCCATATTAGGATGCCAGGAATTTCTATTGATTGTGCTCACAAGCAGGAAACCGTAAGGCTATGATCCAATCATCTTACATGTGCACAGGGTGGTGTTGGCAGGAATTTATGGAGGCTAGACGTTCAGCAGGACTGAGTACAGCGCCACCTTGCTTATGGGCGCCCACTCCGCCCCTTGAGCTAAAAGGAGCTCCTGCACATGCTTTGGATGCGAACTCTGGATTTGTCTCTTTTGGTACAACCTAACGACAATGGCTTCAAGATTGCCAATCCGTTTTGAATAAAGAATCATGCAATACTCATCAATTTGTAATGGCCAGCTTTTTCTGCTAGGGAATTCTTCAACAAATTTCATGCTTTCTTGCAGTGATATTTCCACGTCACGTTGAGGGTGAGAAGCTGGATAGAATTGTTTGGAATCTATCAACCTTCTACGCATACGTCAGTTATCATATCAAGGTAATTGTCTTAAGAGCTTTTGCAGGGGTTCATTAAGTTGGAAGAGATTTCTACTTAAGGATTTAAAAACCCTAGTTAAGGTTTTCTTAAATATGTAACTTCAGTGAAGTTATCATGATTGTCTTTGTTGGAAACTGTTCCTGTGAAATAAGGTAGCTTAAATCTTTTGGGGTGAGGTTCTTAGAAATCGTGCGCAATTTTTTACTTTCTGATGGTTTTTCTTGTCTTTGAAAAGATCTTCTAAGCTCAACCATAATGCTTGCTTCATGTGCAGTGTTCGAAAGCGTTCATGCACACTCGAATGAGGAGACGGGTGAACACACTTATTCAGGTATGGTTGTTTATTGGCCTTCCTGGACACACAATATTCGCATTTTCTTTGTGTAAAATTGTTCATCCCTTGAGAGAAATATGGGACATAGAAAGTAGGCGTCTTATGATCTCATGAAAATCAAGTATAAAGTATTTCGGTGGACAACTTACTTTCTCTCCCGTCTAGTTAAACCCTAAGGGACCAAGAAGCCCAAAGTGGGCCTCATGTTTTTTTAATCGCTTTCGAGTAGGTCCTATGTGGACTTCTTTTTGTTCAAATTTATTTGTTGTTTGGCCAACACATGCAATGTTCTTCCCTGATTCCGGTGGTATCAATTTGGTCTCATCATGATATGATCAATTGAATTTCTTATTTAAAAACCATGAGTCCTTGCTCCTTTAGGGGTTAAGTTACTTCTCCTTTGCGTAAAACAGTGGGAGATCACTATTCTTGATGGCATCTCTGTTGATGTTCTCTTCAGGCACTGGAAAAAGCGAAGTTGGAAGTTGAGAAGCAGAAGAAAACTGCTCAAGGTCGAAGTTTCAAGCGGCAAGTGTAAACTAGGTCATACCGTGGTTGTTATCCAACTGATTATGCGGTCCTTATCCAACTGGACTTCCCTGGATGTCCCTTGATATATATGAAAGAATTTGGAACCAAAGATCCCAAGTTATGAAGGGCTTTGTGCGAGTCTTTGATGTTTGAGATTTCAAAAGCCAAGCAGTTGGAGATGCCATCATTTCACGAACAAATTTTTGACAAATACATGTACCTAGGAGGGGTGTGTTATCTATCAACCTTGTTATCTTAAGCAGTTCTAGAAGTGAAGTATCATGTTCCATATATTTGAATATGTAAAGCTTGCAATTTGTGTTTTTTTGGGTTAAAATCATCATTAGTTGGATTGTTTAGTTGGATTTTTGATAGGAATGTAAGGGCATCTCTTGAACGTCTTGATTCTTAGACATCAATATGATGCAACTTTTTGTTGACATAGAGCCTTCACAATGATGCAAGTAACTTTCTTTTTGTAGGCGTTCATAATGATGCAACTTTCCGCTAGCACGTAGCGTTCACAATGATGCAGAGTTCTGTTAGCGTTTACAATGATATGGATTTTTTATTGACGAGAGTTGTGCTCATTCACTGACAAATGACGAATGTTTAGTATCAGGAGCCTTGTCCTTTGGTGGCGTTTCGAGATTATCGGGACAATATACTCAATCCATTATAAGGCTCTTAATGACCTCTCAAGACCACCTTCCTAACCCTTGGCCTCTCCTTACTATAGTAGTACTCATGTGATTACTGTGAGATATTTTTTTCAATGTTTATTTATTATAAAGAGTGAATGCTAATTTATCTACAGTTGGGTCAAAAGACTAAGTGTTGAGGCGATGCGTGTGTTTGATACTTACATCAAAAAACAAGCTGGATCTTAGACAAAGTAATTTTTTTAATGATTTGTTGATCCTGAACAAGCAAATAGGAAGGTGTCACTGCTAGTTTTAAAAATTGGTGTTGAGATGTGAAAGTTTTAATTTACATGAGCAAGTATTTTGAAGCAAGATTTTGGAGCAAGATTTTGGACTTGGAATTATGCGAGACTAAATTTGGAAAGAAACAATGAAATCTCATAGGAGAAATCATGAGGTGTGACGCCCTTGGAAGGTTTAATAAATATTTGTGAAGTGAATGAAGGATGTAGAAGACTAACACTTTGATCAATTAGCAAGAATTTGAAGTTCCTTCCAGTCGTTGAGCTTTACCAACAAGAGTACCGAATATGGCTGAGGAGGAGGAGGAAGTAGATGGAGAGGAAGGAGAACCGAAGCCAGCACCAAGTGCAGAACCACCTCCTCCTACAGAAACCCATATAAATTTAACCAATAATGGTGCTTATGTTGCTTCCAAACTGGACACCTTGTTTGCTACCACTGCCAAAATTCAAGTAAATTATTCAATTCTAGCTGATTGAATTTTGAATTGTATTTGAAGTCTAAGTTCATGTAGTGACTATCCTTATTGAGTTTATGACAAAGAGGTTTATGATGGTTAATTTTGTTGAGTGAGTGGTCATGTAGGTGGATATGGCGGAAATGGAAACTCGCTTGCGGACTGAGTTTGACGAGAAGATTCGAGTGCACCATGAGCTTGCTATGAAACGGATTGTAGCTCTCGAGGATCTTTGTGCCATTTATGGTCTCCGGTTGGATGAGCAGAAGAGGACGCAAAATCAACAAGCTATGCAACTTGATGACCTTCAAAACCAAGTTGGCGTTCTCTTTTTCAGATTTCATTGATTTAGTGTCAATAAATTCCATTGTACAAATTAGTGCCACAATTATTGTCGGAAGTAGATTTTACGAATTAATCATTGCTAGATTAGTGCCAAGGTTAAATTTAACCAAATCATTGAGTGCGAGAAACATATTGACAAACTTTATTCATATAACTTATGGATTCTCTTTAAGTTTGTGTTGATCAATAATAAATTGACTATTTGAAGATTACTAGTAGTTCTATAGGGTGTAGGGTATAGCAGTCATGAACATCCTTTCAAGTGTTAACAAGTGTTTGGTGAACATTATTTTGTTGTTGGTAACATTGATGAAGGTGGACACTGACATAGTATTCATATTTTAAATTAGTATTACCAACACCAAGAATCACTACTACTGTTGCGTTACTCATTGAAACAACTGGTAAGCTAGAAACCCCATTGATGTGACTTTTACTTATACTTCCAATTACTAAAATGAATTTTTAAAATTTTTTTAGTCTTCATTTTCAAAAGGATTATGATATATTCAAAATTGTATTATTTAGGTATTGTCTAAATCTTTTGAAGTTTTGTTCATAGGATGAGTAAAATTGTGACTATTCAATTGCTAAACATTGTCATAATTATTAAATGTTATAAGTAATTGTGAGGTACATTTACACTTGTCATGCTTATGTTTAACCTACGCATGAATTGGAACAACTAGGTTTACAAAATAATGACCTTAAATGATGAATTTTGGCAGTATTAATCCAATACTAGTACTATAATGAGTCTTGTAAGCTCTTCCCACCATAGATTTAACCCCTAAGTGACCAAACGACCATTTTATGATCGCTACCTTTTTTTTACGGACTGTCCAGGATCAAAAGAAAAGGAAAAATTATAAAAAATAAAAAATATTTTCAAATAGAAAATCAAGTTTACTTTCCGATTCAATTTAAATCATGTCAATTTGAGTTAAACTCCACCAAGGAGAATTTTTCAAAGACAAAGACTTCAATATTGTCTTAGTGTTATAAAATTTACTATTTAGGAAAACTACACTAAATAGTGTATTTAGTGTGAGGCACTGTAATTGCGAACATCACTCTAAATATCAAAAAACCTACTTTTGTAAAAACACTAAATATGAATTCTCACACTATTTATGAAGAATAGTAACGTTTTGACATTGTGATCTTTTGAGATATGGATATTTAGTGTGAGTAAGGAATGAAACTTGAATTGAAAGTTTAGATGAAAAAACTGAAATTTTAGAAATGGAATGAATCAAATTGGATGATAACCGCCAACACTAATTACCCACAAATTGACAATTAGTGTTAGACAAGTAGTAGGGGTAAGCACATTATTCATCACCTCACACTAAATACACTATCTAGTGTAATGATGTTCTTCTCTTTCAAAAAAATTATTTTTTAAATTTTAAAATAGAATGTTTAGTTTTAACCAATCATACCAAATTTCAAATTCTAAAAATAAAATTTGTTATTTTTGGTGAATATTAAATGGTAAATGCTTCTAAATTCATTAAATGAGTCTCTAATTTTTTTGGAAAGTTTAACAATATGGATAATTACTAAACATCATGCTTCTCATTTTATCTTTTGAACCGAACTTCATCAAAGTTGCAAAAGTAACATTTTATAACACAACTATGTTTTGTTCTTACCTCCATTGTCAATTAGCAGTTAAAACACGACTCATTCTCACTTCAACTTTTCACATTTTTGACAAGAACTCAATTTGGACCTTCAAAAATTTATTCAGTTCTTTGGCAAATTGGGCAACAAAACACTCAATATCGCAGAAAATCAAACGCTTGTCCTTTAATTTTAACTTTTTTTGTTTTAACCTCAATGTAAATTGTTTTTGGGCATATTTCTTGCATGACTTGACATCATTTATGTTTCTAAGAGAAATCCAATGAAATCATATCCAAATTCTAATTCTCAAAATTGTGTTCATCATGAGTGATCAATGATATGCATTATAAGCTAATTGTGTTCATCATGAGTGCTCTCTCTTAACCCTCTCTAATTGCAATGCTTCAATGGAATACAATGGTCCCTTTCTATTATGACATATTTCGGAAGGCTTGGGCGAAACTACACCCATCTTTGTACGGCAACTGTTTATTTGGAAATTTCTCATTTTAGGAGTTTAGGTGCCCTTTTGGGATATTTCAATTTTGTATAGGGATTAATCCCTAAACGTCTGAA
Source organism: Pohlia nutans (assembly GCA_022496805.1). NCBI lineage: Eukaryota > Viridiplantae > Streptophyta > Bryopsida > Bryales > Mniaceae > Pohlia > Pohlia nutans. Next base: position 8,394,683 of record CM040102.1, read on the forward strand.
ATTGCCTTTGCGGCAAGTAGAATACAACGTATATTTCTTGTATTTGGAATGGATCCACACCTTTAATGAGTTTGAGTTCAACAAAGAAGTTGAAATTTACATCAATGCAGTTTTAGTGAGCTATTGAGATCCTAATTTAGAACTTCTTGTTGGTAGCAAATGCCAATTATACAAAAACGTATCTACTATCCCTATGGGACATTTAGATACATTTTTGAATTCTAGATATGAATAAAAGTTGTACATTATGAACTTTTGATTCTATTTATACGGTTAGATTTATGATTTTTGTCACCATTATTTTTGTATAAAATTTGAAACCTTAAATTCAAATTTCTTTTGTAAATTCACTACAAATAAGATATTGACAATTTGTACATGAAATTTGTTGTGATTGGTTGAAATGTAATACTTTAAGTGTAGTGATTTTTGGAGATTTTTTGGTTGCTTAAGTTTATGAGTTGACTTCTTTAAGAGCACATTTACATTGAAATCTTCAAAATTTTGGATGAATCACTACAACATGAGATGAGGCATAACAATTTCACAAATCATCCCTTTTCTAATCGGATCAAACATGCATGAAGCTATCTACCCATCAAATATATATTAAAACATCCACACTACAAATAGTCAATGATAGATATAAAAGTTGTGTTTGATTTTGTAAAATCGTACACTATTTAAACGGTTAGACGTTTAGGAGTTAAGTCTAGGGATACCCACCATGTCTAACCCCTAAAAAAGCTTTGGTTTTGGTTTTCTTCCTCTATTATGAGCATGGGTGCAAATTTGCCTTGGTGGTTTGGAAAGCTTGCTTTCAAGGTGGTAGGCATAGATTAGTCATGGAACTGCCTTGTCACGTGTGTATTGCTTAAAAAAATAATATCATCAGATCATGGAGTATCTTTGTATAGAGGGTAGATTGTATACAAATACACCATTCATTTCCTTGCAATGTCGTTCATTAGGGGTGTCGGAGTTTACCACTTCTCGCTTGCAAGAAGAGGCGATTTGAAACCAAAGTTAAATCTCATGATTGGGGCTACTAGAGTTAATAAACAAGCGTTGGTTTTAGAATCGCCTTGGACTTGATTTAGAAAGTAAAACCAATATATTGCATTTGAATGTCAAACTTTGACACCATCTATTGCACAATTATCTAAAGTATGTTCTTACTTTGATAGTGATACTTTGACTAGGGTTCCAAAATAGGATATCATACACTAAATAGACTTAGAGTGTGATAGAGATTTCCATGAAATAGTCAAAATTTTGGATTGTGGTGTTGTGTCAAAGAAATTACCCAATTGAATTCTAAGAAGAGTAGGGTGCCAAAAAGGACTAGAATATGAGTTTTATTTGTGGAAAAAAGAACATGAATGACAGAGTTTTGTAGGACATTTGAAGTGGCCCAGGGGAATGGAACTGACGCAATAAAGTGTGAGCAATAAGTAAAGAGAACCCGAGATATTTCGATCGAGTTGTGAACAATAAGTGAGGAACGTGGCAAGTTGTGAAGAATAAATGAGGAACGTGGCAAGTTGTAAAGAATAAGTGAAGAACGTGGCGGTCGGACTGACAAGACCGCATAAGCTCTGACATGAAAGGTCCTTTTCTATATTAACAAAGGCATTTGTGAATAATAAACAATAAATGTGAACTGCCAAGCTTAAAGTGGGGGATGAAGTTCATGACGATCCATCCTAACAGTTAACAGTTTGTAGTATGTTGAAAGTTTTTCAATCTTCATTTAGGTTTTGACCAAACAAAACAACACATGTGATGAAATTTATAGTACTCCCTCCGCCTCACTAAAAGACCGTGGTTTGGTAAAATAATCTGTCTCAAAATAAGATTGTCGGTTGGTGTATTAATAGCTAATCAATGATGCCAACACATGCCATTCCCTGAAGGCGAATGTCCTCTGGACACATCAGGCAATGCAAGGCGAATGAAAAGAAGAAACCGCATAATCCAAGTCAACAGTGTTCTGGGAAACCCAAAATAGAATTGCCCTTAAATCTGCCATATTAAGTAACCCACGGTCTTTTAGTGAGACAGAGGGAGTAGCATATTAGGACTCGCCATTTTAAAGTATGAATTTCTTATATTTAATAGAATTGTGACATGTGGATATAGATATTACATTTGTACTAAGCATTAAATCAAAAGAGCTACATAAAATTAAACATTCTTATTTATTTAAAGTATTTAGAATAAAGACTCTTGCAATTAGTGTGTGATATCCTATTTTGGAACCCTAGTCAAAGTAGCTGTCCATAAATCAAATTTTCATTCAAATCAAATCTCAAAAAATGTAATGTCAACGGATCATTTACAATCGCTTCAGGGGGCACTGTGTAATTCTGAAAACTCCCCCAACTGAGAAAATCACTAAAATCACTAACTGATGATGAGTAAACAACTTCTTGATTTGCCACTGTAAAATTCCTGACCTGCTCACAGCAGAGATATATATAAAATAAAAATAAAAACACCTACACCGCCACCTAAATATGATACAAAGTTGAGGGGTCTGATCAACTCTTATGGTACACTTCAATGAGCTCACCATCTTCCATGTCATGTTCCTTGGGTGTGCTGTTGGCCGAGAGCTGCTCTCCATCAAACCGAAAACTCACATTTGCAAGAGGAACGTGGGACACGTCCGCATACACCCTAAACAGCTTTTCAAATTTGTCGGTCTGTTCAATTGCATCACAAGAAGTCAATACTAACAGCAGTATTTCTTGACTTACTTAAAACTCTAAAACCCTAAACCCTAAAACAGCAGTATTTCTTGACTCCAAACCCTAAACCCTAAACCGTATTTACTTAACAAGGGAGGAAGAGAGGAATGTTTAGTTCTTCACAAGTCTACCATGACATTCTTTAGCTAAAACCGTCTGACTTTGAATAGAACCTACTCTGGATTCATGGAGGTGATATATAAGAGGATATTGAAGAGCATTAGAGTAGGATCAGAATTCAGTGCTTTAGAAGTCTACCCTAACATTCTTTAGCCAAAACCATTAAATGGGCACTAATCTAGATTCAGGAAGGTGATACGTTTGGATACTAGCAAGAATTACAACAGGATCAAAATTGCAGTCTACCATGACATTTTTTAAGCCAAAACCATCAAGGGAGCTAGTATGGATTCATGGAGGTGAAGTTTTTGTAACAAGAGGATATTGGAGAGAGTTAGAAAACCATGAATGGGAGCTAGTTTGGGTTCATGGAGATGATGTGTTTGTGATATTGGAAAGAATTAGAATACAATCAGAGTTTAGTGCTTTAGAAATCTTAAGTAACATTGTTTAGCCAAAAACCATGACATGGAACTAATAATGCTTCAACAATATCCAATATAGTGATTATGGAAGAAGGGATGGCATTTGAGTACCGTGAATATCCGGAAAGGCAGAATATCCCCAGCTTTGTCTTGCACTTTGATCAAGATTTTCTCCTTCCCTTGAGATGCGGCGGCAGCTTGTGACTCTTCATGCACAGGAGTTTTCACCACCTCGGGACGTTTCTGAGCTTGCATCCTGGCCTGCTCTTCAACTCTTCTTATGGCCTCGGGTGATGCGTTCTGTTGTAACATCATTAACTCCATCCTCTTTAACCTAAGCACAGGAATTACATAAATGTCATGAGTATGCCCGAATTCTTCACAGATACTCCGTCTCAAAGTTAGTCATGTTTGAAAGTCATGTTTGAAAGTGCCTTTTTAAGTAGGTCATATTGTAAGAAGCATGATTAAAAAAGATTCCAAATTATGTCACTAGACTGATTGAAGAACATTGCATGTGTTCATTGCAACCTAAATAAAATTAGCCACAAGGAAGTATTTTTTTGACCTACTTAAAAAAGCACTTTCAAACATGACAATAACTTTGGGACGGAGGGAGTATCTAATATTCATTCCAACTGAAGAGGACAATGAAGTTTGCCATCTGTTTGTTGAGTACTCCCTCTGTCCGAAAATAATTGTCCTAGTTTTTGGCCTTTTTTTTTGCAATATTTGCCCTATGTTTTATGAGCCCTGTCCACTTCAATGCGAGTGACACAAAAACTACATATTACTATAAAAGATAGACCATTTTTCGAGTACTAAGACAACTTTTTTTTGACAGTGAAACAGAGATATTATAAACACCTTAGTTGTTGTAAAGTGGGATTTCCAGGCAAAGGCAGTTTCGGCGCGAATTTGGTAGGCGAAGGCATTAACCAGCTTTCATCATCTTCATCTTCATCATCCAAGGTTACTGTCGGTGTCGGTGGTTCCTAGTCATGGCCAATCTTGAAATCAGATTTTACATCCTCAACAGTGGAGAATAAGCTTAATCGCTTTAATTTATGACCAAACCATGAGGACATATGGATTCTTTCACAGAAGGGAAAGTAGATTATATTAAAACAACAAAAAAACGAAATATCGAAGTCACTCTAGCTAAAAAGTGCAGTCGTGTACAAACCTTAGCTGGCGAGATTTTGGGGTGCTTGAGCTGGGGTGGTCCTGATGTGATTATAACGTCATCTTCATCACTTTCATCTGCAACAAAAGAGAAACAGATTAAAGACTTAGACTCAACCAGAGAGCATTTAATGTACAAGAAACACAGAACTGAATACCATCGACTCACCACTTAAAAACGTTGGAGCTGGACTCAATGTTTCGCTGTAATCGAAAAGAGGTTTGAACTCGTCCGATTCATCCTCCTCGTCAAACTGGTCATCCACATCACAAAACATCATTCTCAAAAGGAATTACAATTACACTCGCTCCCATTTAGATGTAAACAATAATACCTCTCTTACTCAGTGATTTGTTTAGTTGCTAATTTTAGCTAAATTGCTACTCCCTCCGTCCCAAAGTTATTGTCATCATGTTTGAAAGTGCTTTTTTAAGTAGGTCAAAAAAATACTTCTTTGTGGCTAATTCTAATTTGATTTAGGTTGCAATGAACACATGCAATGTTCTTCAATTATTCTAGGGACATAATTTGGAACCTTTTTTAATCATGTTTCTTACAATATGATCAATGAAATTGGCTCAAAGAAATACCAAGCAAACAAATTGGACAAAAAATTTGGGACGGAGGGAGTACATGAAATTTGGGCTGGGTTTTTGAAAAAAGAAGAATGAATAAGAGCCAGATTTCCTACATGTGTAGGCTCTTTAAACCTAGGTATCACCGGGTATTGCCTACGTAGCGCACATGTGTATTACCCTGATATTACCTATATATTAATATGAAAAGAGCATCCAAGGAGCCTGGATTACTCTTGAAAGAGTAGCAAAAATGCTAAGCTGTCCCCTGACAGAAAAAAGCACTGATAATACATTTCTCTCTCACACACACTATTATTCATGACAGCTTGCATAAATGGTAAAGAAACAGAAGCCTCTACCGACAGAAAAACCCTAACGTCCCTGAGCATTAAACGATGGCGGTAGAATGAAATGAGTGAGGAAAGCCACTCAAGCTCTTTCAAACAAAGTACTCTGAAACGAGTTACAGGATCACTAAACCCTTTCACTTAACGATCATCACTAAACCCCTGGAAACCACAAGAATTCTTGCTACAAGACCTTCAACGCTGATTGAAACGAAAACTACTGGAAAGGTTACTCTCGTTTCAAAAGCAAAACATACTCAATTGAGCAGGCAGTCATCTCTTTTCTCACATGCAGCATTATACACGCGAATTCTTCAACACAACAAAATTCAAGTGTTGGATGCCAAGCCCATGTTCCATTACTGGAGGTTTTCAAGGGAAAGATTAGTGCAGCGGATTAGTACCTCAACGAGAGTCGGGGGGCGTTGGCGCTTCATGATCGGAGCAGGGATGAGTTCCCAGCTTGGAAGCGGAATCTGTTGGCTAAGAAAGACTAGAAAAATCCTGCACCCAACAATGGAGATTTATGCGAAGGTCTGTTGAAGAAGCTTTGAAGAAGATGGCCAAAGCCCTACCGAGAAACTCTTGTCTGTCTGCGCCTCGTTCGTTGGACGAAAGTTGGGGTTCGTTCGTCCAGTCGGGTTCTTTTTCGTTCATTGATGCTTGGCGGCGAAGATAAAGCTGACTCACACCGACTCGTAATGTTGCAGTTTGTGGGTTTACCATTAATTTTGTGGTTTCACACCTAAGCAGCTCAAAAACAAATTTTGGCAAATATTTGGTAGAATCACTTAGGGCAGGCTTCCATGTGGGGATCGGTGTGGGTGGCCGGTCTTCAAGAGGAGGAAGCTCTACTGAAATGGATGAAAACAGGAGAAGACAAGAGTATATATTTCATTTGTACCGAAATGGGTGGAGCATGGGTGGTTCTTGAGACCTCAATTCTTGTCTTCTAGTGCCTTCCACCCAACCGATCCCCACATGGAAGGAAGCCCTTACTCCCTCCGTTTCATAATAAGGGCCGCTTTACAGGCTATGGCTGTCCAAGTTGAGAGGCTGTGATTGAGTGGCCAAACTATGTTGAGTCCAAACTAAAATGGGCTGATAATAGGCAATAAAATATATTTTTGATTTTTTATGGAAAAAAATTGTTGGCCTCTTAATCCCAAATGCTCTCACCCTTTTCAAATTTGGCAGTTTTTAAAAGATGCATTATAAAATGCAACTAAGAGGGATATTTTCAAATTGATGAATGAATAAAAGTTGTACATTATGCATTTTAGATTCTATCCATACGGTTAGATTTGCGATTGCTATCACCAGTATTGGTGTATTAAATTTCAAATTTTAATTTTAACACTCTTTTGTAATATGATTATGAATAAGATATTTGACAATCTTATAATGAAATTTGTTGTAGTGGGTTGAAATGTAATACTCTCAGTGTAGTGATTTTTGGATTTTTTTTGGTTGCTTAATTTTAGTACTTGACTTTTTCAAGAGCACTTTTAAAATAAAATCTTCAAAATTTTGGGTGGAACACTACAACATGAAACAAGGCATAATTTTTTCACAAATCATCACCTTTCTAATCAAATCACACATGCACGGAGCTAACTTCCCATAAAAGTTTCAATAAAAATCCACGGTGCAAAAAGTGCATGATGGATGAGAAAACGGACTTCAAATCCCTACATCATGCAAAATATGCATGGTTGGGCATTTAGGGGTTAACCATAGTTTGGGTTTCCGTTCCTGTCTGACCCAAAATTTCTTCGAGAGTTCATGGCCATACACTAAATAGACTTAGAGTGTAGTAGGGATATCCATCAAATAGTCTAAACTTAGGATTGTGGTGTTGTGTCAAAGAAATTACCTGATTGAATTCTAAGAAGAGTAGGGTGCCAAAAATAACTATAATATGAGTTTTATTTGTGGAAAAAAGAACATGGATGACAAAGTTTTGTAAGACGTTTGAAGTGGCCCACGGGAATGGAATTGACGCAATAAAGTGTGAGCAATTAGTTGAGAGAACCCAAGATATTTCGATCCAGTTGTGAACAATAAGTGAGGAACGTGGCGCTCGAACTGACCGCATGAGCTCTAACATGAAAGGTCCTTTTATTTATTAGCAATGGCATTTGTGAATAATAAATAATAAATGTGAGCTACCAAGCTTAAAGTGGGGGATAAAGTTCATGACGATCCACCCGAGAAGTTCGTACAGTAGTATGTTGAAAGCTTTCAATCTTCATTTAGGTTTTGACCAAACAAAACAACACATGATAAAAGTAATAGTAGCATATTAGGACTCATCATTATAAAGAATGAATTTCTTATATTTAATAGAATTGTGACATGTGGATATAGATATTACATTTGTAGTAAGCATTATATCAAAAGAGCTACATAAAAATTAAACATTCTTATTTATTTAAACTATTTAGAATATAGACTCTTGCAATTAGTCGTTTATATTCATGGTTTATTTTTGGAAAATATATTCTCGAATTGGTTTTAAAACATCTTATAATAATATTTAAAAATCACTTTTAAAAAATTATAAATTTTATCTCAAATGAATAGATGACGTCCAATATTTGTTCTTTCATGAATATCTAAATTTTTAACAATGAATTCCACAGGATTTTATAAGTGAGAGTTACTTATCCATATACGATTTAGGACAAAATTTTATACGTTAAAAAATGAAAGAAGTTGGTACATTAATCAAGATCAAAAAACATACACTAATGGAATATGAATATGAGAACCTAATCCAAGAAATTATAACAAAACAATAAACTTCCAAATACAATTAACACTCCGTAGTACACGTATTGTATTTGTAAGTAGTTAACCCCTAAACGTCCTCACCTATGTCCACTTTGGGCAGTTTTGCAAAGATGCATTATAAAATGCAACTAGCATGAATATTTGAAACTTGATGTATGAATAAAAGTAATAGATTTTGAAATTTAGATTCAATCTATACGGTTAGATCTTTGATTGCTATCACTGATATTTGTCTATAAATTTTGAAACATTAAATAAAAAATTATTTTGAAATTTGATTACAAATAAGATATTGACAGTACGGGGATGAAATTTGTTGTGATGGTAGTGATTTTTGGAGATTTTTTGGATGCTTGATTTTATGAGTTTATGTTTTCAAGAACACTTATAGACTAAAATCTTCCAAATTTTGGGTGAAACACTGCAACACTAAATGAGGCATAATTTTTTCAGAAATTGTTTCCTTTTCGATCGGATCACACATACATGAAGCTAACTTCCCATAAAAAATTCAGTATAAAAATCACACCACAAAAAGTGCATGACGGATGAGAAACTGCGGATGAAATCTGTACATCAAGCAAAATATGCATGGTTGGGAGGTTAGGGGTTAATGTATGCTCAAATATTTGCAATATTTTTGCGTTTTGTCTGCATGAATTTTGATAGTTGCACAACTCCAAAGTGATTTCTTTTTAGAAGATGTGTATTATAAATCTCCAACTCTAAAATTAGGCACTAAAGGGTAAAAGCATGTAGTGCATTTAAAAATTGATGAAAACCATACATTTGAAGATAAAGTTAATTCCTAAAGGAGGTTGCATGCCAAAAAGGGTTGCAAATGTTCTTTGAGATGGTATTTCACCACGAAGACTATAGTATTGATAGAAATTGCAAATATGAAAAATGAAGCTTGGAATGAATACAATTTTTTATTTATTTAATAATATGTGACATGGAAAAGAATATTGCTACTCAAAGGGCCTTTTTTTTTACGTATTTTGAGTCGTGTGTTGGGAAAATTCATAATTGTTTTATGATCCCACAATAGATGGAAATGCTCTTGAAAATCACCATATACACAGTGCATATACAATGCATATACGCAACGCATGGATATGTACCTCCTCAAAATATCTCCCCTTCAAATTCACACTTTTACACCCATCAACATCACCTATATGCCAATACTACCAAGATAGATAGATAGGAACACCAACCCTAAAGTAAGGGGCGGCGTGAATAAAGTGTCCGTTCGTAATGTCAATGACCTGATGCCCACCGGACAAAGGGACATTGGAACAATACTACTCTCCCCTTTCGAGGATGAACACTATAGTAACCAAAACAAAGTAACAGTAACAACAACAAAGGAAAAAAAGCGAAGTAATGACAATACTACCAACATATAAAATACCTCAGCATCCTTTTAGGGGTTGATTGTTTACCACTTACCATTGAAGAGTTCTGAATGGTTTTTATTATTAGAATAAGATCTTTTGATGTGGGTCTTGTACCCCATTTTTGAGAAGATTCTAAAATACATATTATATGGACACTATAATAATGTATAGATTATGAATTATGAATTTTTTGTTTATAAGGTGAATAAAACCGTAAGTGAACTTTAACTCTTCAATTGTAGTGCGTTATTATATTCACTACACTTATCAAAGAAAATATTACCAAATCATTTTTATTACTTGTAACTCTAAGTTTGAACTAAAATTATCATTTTTGATTTTAAAAACAAAATGGATTAGAATATATATTCATGTCCAATTCTATCCCTGATACATTAGAAACATTTGTTACAAAAAGTTGCAACATGAAATGATAAATTCCAATATAGCCATGGATAATTGCACTAAAAGTGTATTCTAAATATGTACTTGTTAGTAACATTTACGAGACTTCTCACACAGAAAGCTTCACTGCCAATGATTTCCCTTATTCTACTACGTATTGTACCCACATAGCAAGTTTGTACAAAAACATAGCAAGTTGACAAATCATATTTCTCCACGTCACATTCGTAACCCACAAAGTAGTCTAAGTTAGCACCAAAATAATTAAATTACTCGCCAGAACCTGTTATTTGGGTACAATACTGCTTGCACTGGATACATCACTGGAAGGTTTGTTAACATAACAGTCCATCAATGTTAGTACAATCTCAACTGCAAGTAAAGAAAAAAATATAAAAAATTACAGTGAATTTGATTACAAAGTTGAATTGGCCAGCTCAGCGCTCAGGGTCCTAAAACGTCAGTAACAGATTTGAAAGAAGCATCATGCCAAATCCGCTTTTCGTAGCATATCAAATTTCATATCTGTTGAACCCTAGGTAGACCAATTCCTGAAGGCAAAGTTCAGAAAAAAAAAAGAAAAAGAAAATAAAAAAATCTATTGTAAGGAAATCTAAGCCTCTTTACGACAAAACTGCCTCCTGTCAAGTCTTGACACTGGATTGTGAAAAACTGGCCGGTTGTGACTCAACGTTGCTGGTAGTATCTCTGGAGAGCTCAACAGGCATGGGATCGTCTCCCACTTCCGACATGGCATCCATGTTGAAGTCTCCTCTCTGTGATGAAGTCTGGTCTGAGTCGTACCGGGTTTGCTTGGCCGGGCCCTCTCGCGGCTCCGTGGGACCTCTTTTCCGGGGCGGAATTGCCTGGAGCATGGCCTTGCCCCAGTCTCCTAATTCCATGTATTGCAGCAAAATGTCAACCACCTGATTTACCGTGAGCACCTGCAACATACGCGGAACTCGTATCGATTTAGTCTACCCTCCATAATATGACAATAGAGTTAACCAAAAAGTCAGCTCAAAGAGGAAAATTTTAGCAAACTCCTCTTGAACTCCTCTTGAACTCATATTGAGATATAAATAGACCGAAAACTAGTTCATGATGAGTTGGGAGACAATCTAAAACAAGCCACAGTCATTATTCTCCACACCTTGCAATGACTCCCACACCTTCTACCAAAGCTCCAAGCCCATGACCCACAAGGGGGCAAGTTATGACACGACACTATTCAACCCAAGTATAGCTCAAAAAAGAGGTTAAAAGTAGAGCAAAAAGGGACGTTAGATGGGCTTCTTTTTGGTTAACTCAAATGTAATTATTGTTTCAAGCAATACTCGTTTCTGTGACTAATCCATCCCTGCCACTTTGAAGTTAGGGCTTCCCAAACATGTCATAATAGTGCCATCTAAACGCATGATTTGTGAGAAATGAGAAACCATGTTCTATCAGTCAGAATTGCTTCCATGAAATACACTACATATGCAATATAGATTGTCCTTTTCCCATGGGTTAAAAAGCCTCCCATTCACCATGGGTTAAAAAGCCTCCCATTCACCATGCAATTGTGGTACCATCTAAACATGTGATTTGTAAGAAATGAGATACTTCTAGCTTCCATGGTTCAAGGGTAAGGTTGATTGTCCTATTACCAACCATTAAAGCAATCTGACCTATATTTGGCAGTGGTAAATCTGGAAAAAAATTATGACCGCGTTCAAAATAGGATTTCATGGGGATTGCAAAAAATTACAACTTGTAATTTGCATTTCTCAATTTTATACAAAATTCCAAAGTGCAAAGTAACCTGTGACCCAAAACCGATCACATGCTCTAATGTACAAATGAGGTACATCTTCCCTTTCAAAATCTAGAAATTAGGCCTGATCGGCTTTGGGGCAGTGGTTGGTAATAGGACAACCAACCGTAGTCTAGGCTCGCGGATTGAACTTTACTGTTACAATTCATAACTCATTCATACTGTACCCAAATAATACATATTTTAGTGTCCATATCCTCTCAAACATGGATTCAAGACCCAAACCAAAAAAACCATTATAAAAAATAAAAAATAATGGAAACCAGTCAAAACAGCTGAAAGCTATCAGAATGAGTTTCCTACCTAACACAAGAGGAGGGAAAAAAAAATTTAGCTCTGAAGAATATGAAAGGAATGTGCCTTACCTGCGAGCTGAGCATTTTCATGTGGTCTGCAATGGGAAGTTTTGCAGTAGCAATGCCTTGACGAGCGGCTTTCTCGGCAGTGATCCCTTTCTCCCGATTGCGGTCCACCAATCCACCAACAATATAGATCTTGGAAGAGTCCAGAGACTGCAAAACTGTTTCGGAATCAGCTGTCAAGTACACCAGATCCTGTTTCCGGTCCTCAAACACTTCGATGTACGATTTCTCCTCTTTGTGCAGAAGCCAATTATTGAACCCCGAATGCCTTTCCAGCTGTTTCCGGATATCGCCATTGCAGCCTGTTAATGACATACGAGACGGTACTCCTGCCTTCCCATTCGCAGCGTAGCAGTACATCACCTGCACCAAAACCTCCACAGACTGAGCAGATGCAAAACATTTCATTTACATACAAAAAAATGAAAGTTAACCAAGCATTCATGGTTTTAGAATGACGAATTCAATCGATCATATTGTGATAACTATAATTCAGATGGGACCAAAATTTATCAGTGAAGAACATTGCATGTGTTGGTCAAAAAAGGAAGAAATTTGAACAAATGAAAGTCCACCTATGACCTACCCAAAACTGCTAAAAAAGACGTGAAGCCCAATTGGAGATTCTTGGTCCTTTAGGAGTTATTCACTATTCATTTCAAATCAACCATTGCTATTCTAAAAATTATTCTAAAACATCATCCTAAGATTAAAGTCTCCAACAAATAGATTGTTCTAGACTTCATCCGATCAATAATGAAAATTGTGAACCAACTCTTCACGTGTACGAAATACATCCAAATACTATATCCATATCTACATTTACATCCAAAGGATGAAACTCGAACCGATAATGCGGACAAAATCCACCAACTACAATGATGGACAAAAAAAGGCATATTCATTCTGGAAAGGTCGTGCACATGGTTTTCGAACTATCTACTTTTCCAAATGTCATCAGAAGAGGAATCACGTGATGCCTTTTCTGAGTAGATATTTTGAGTCACTACCCTCCAAAAACGCTAGAATCTCCAAGAGGGCAAATAGGCAGAGCATTCCATAACCCCTAAAGGACCAAGGATTCATGGTTTTAAATTGACAAATTCAGTTGACAATATTAGGGGGTGTCACACCTCTTTCTTCCCATTCTCAATCTTCAGAGAATGGGGACGTGGCACGCTCTTCTTGAATGGTGGAGAGCCCATTCTTTGAAGATTGGAGGATTCCATTCTTCTCCTCCACGGGTGAAGAATGGAGAATGGAGAATGGCCCATGCTTGGAGGATGAGTAACCAACTAACAACCTCTATTCTCCATTCTCAATCTCCACAAACCACAAAAGGGGTGTCACACTTTCTCCATGGAGAAGCTATCCTATTGGCTCCTCTTTTTCCTCATTCTCCATTCTCCATTCTCCATTCTCCGAGGAGGTGTGACAACCCCTATTGTGAAAATTATAATTGGAATTTTATATCATCGGAATCAGCAAAGAACATTGCAAGCGTTAATCAAAACAAGAATAAATTTGAACAAAAGGAACTCCACTTAGAATCACCTCAACAATATAAAAACAACATGAGGTCCATTGTGAGAGTGCATGCACTGACGAACCTGTTGAACCAAGCTGGAGATCTCGTTTTGTTTCATCTTTTCGCCGAACTCGAGGTCGATGACGATGTTCTGTCCTTGGGTCATGGCCTGTGCCAGCTTCTCCTTTCGTCCCTTCAGTTCTTCTTTGCGTTGGGCCCTCACTCCCATTTTCTCCTCGACGGCTTTCTTGATCTCGTCCTCCGAGAGGTTGGCCAGCTTCTCCTGCCACTCGCGGCGCTTCCGGGCGGTCTCTTGATGCCGGGCCTCTTTCTCCTGCGCTCGCTTCTGCTGCTTGGCCTGCTTGTACCGCTCCTGCTTGGCCAGCACCTTCTGCGCGTTTTTGGAGAGCCCCTTGGCTTCCTCTGGCAAGGGTGGCTTCTGCCCTTCCACATTGCCAGACAACGCAGGGTGCTGCTCCCCGGATGCCGCTTTCGGTCCATTCGCTTCGTTACTCTCCTCCTCCACTTGGCCATTTTTCTCTCCATTTTCCGAAACCTCCACGTACGACTCTTCCTTTGGATACTTGGTTTCTGCTGATGGACCTGGTTCACCATTCCCACTCTAAACGACTTCAAAAACATAAACACCAATGTGCAGCAATATCAGTGATGATAACTCCTACCAATTTAACCCCCAAAGGAGCAAGGATTCATGGTTTTAAAATGACAAATTCAATTGATCATATAGAATTCAGATGAGACTGAATTTTATATCACTGGAATCAGTGAAGAACTGTGCATATGTTGGTCAAAAAACAAACAAATCTGAACAAAAGGAAGTCCACATGGAACCTACTCAAAACTGCTTGAACAACACCAGGTCTAATTTGGGCTTTTAGGGGTTAACCCATCAGTGCCCAAACTAAAAAGAGAAAATCCACTTTGAGAAGATAATATCTTTCTTTTCATCAATCTACTTCAGACAAATAAATTCCAATGATGACAATTACTAAACTCCTCCATGCCCAAACTAAAAATTGAAAAGATCCATTTTGGAAAGCTAAGAGTTGATTATAGTAGCTTCCAAAACATGTGTCTATCGTTCAAAAATGTAAATCATGATTTCTTTTGTTTCTATCGCTCAAAAATGTAGAACATGGTTTCTTTTGTCTATTGATACAATTTAATTATCTTCCTAAATGATTTATTTCCCATCCTATAGATACCAAAGCAACCAAATGCACAAAAAGTGGCCACTTCCATAGCTATAGGAATTGAAAATATCATTTAGAAAGGTAACAAATTGTACCAATAGGAGGCATCAAAGTTCGTGAACTCTTGTCCCGAAGGAGGAGGCACTTTGGAAACAAGACTCAAATCTCTTAGCTGGGCAACTACTTTTGCACGCGATTGTTGGTTTCAGAATCACGTCGGGCCTGATTTAGAAAGTAAAACTGAAATCTTGCCTCAAATCACCCCTTAATGAAATGAAGAAAATATTCAATACATTTTTTAATAAAAGAAATATGTTAAAAAGTTCTATGAGCTTCCAAAGCAGACTTTCTATTTTTAGCCAAACACAGACAAATAGTTTTGAAACCTGACAAAGAGCATCTATTAATAGATGCGGCAAGGGCAAATCCTCTGAACAGTTCAGTTCTAAAATAAATGAGGGCCCAGCAACTTTTTCGGCCACTAACAAGTAACGGAGGGTGTCCAATTTGTACACGTCAGTTTGGCAACAACATCAGCATCTGGTCATTTTGTTTCCCCGAAAAAGTAGTCAGTAGGAAAATTTCCCCGAAAAAATAGCCAGTGAATCAGGCTCAGACACGTACACTAGTGTACTCTGTGCAGTACACTAAAAAAAATTACTGACATTCAAAAGCTCAGGGCTCCGTTCAGGCCAGACTACACAAAAGCTGGCCCCTATTTTGTGCATGATGATGAGAAATATCCTGCTCCCACAAAATTCACAAAAATACAAAAACCATATCTGAACGAAGCCCTGGACCATTCAAAGGCCAGGTACCGATAAAGACTGAATTGCCTCACAAATACACTTCATTCTATTTAGTGCTGCATTCATTTGCAAATTTTATCTAACCTTGCCGGTACGATTTCATCTCAAGTGGTAATTGTATTTGAGAGAAATGTGGAAGAAATCTTTGTGTAGGAGACAAACTAGGAGAGAAACAAGGAATTTTACACCACCTTCTTTGTCTCCTTCTTTATCTCCTTCTTTCTCTCTAAACTTCCACGTTTCTCTCTAATAATATGTCCCTATTAGATAAGATACTACTAGGTGTTACATGCACCTTTAAGAACTGGAAGCAATAATCCCACGGGCTTTCTATTTCGGAACAGAGAGAGCAAAATACTGGTTCTCACAATAAGGCAAGAATGTTCAGTGAACGTCACACTAATCCAGGTTGGCTGAGACAGTGTGTACCACGTGGACAGCAAAGTTATCCTCCCCTTAAAGGACCAAGAAGCCCGTATTGAGCTTCAAGTTGTGTTTTTTTTTCTTTGCAGATTTGAATAGTCTTCCTCTTGTTCAAATACATTTACTTTTAGACCAACATATACATTGATTCTGGTGATATAAATTTGGTCCCATCTGAATTATATTCTTCAGATTATGATCGATTAAATTTGTCATTTTCAACCATGAATCCGTGGTCCTTTAGGGATTAAATATTTACTCCCTCCGTCCCAAAGTTATTGTCATCATGTTTGAAAGTGCTTTTTTAAGTAGGTCAAAAAAATACTTCCTTGTGGCTAATTTTATTTAGGTTGCAATGAACACATGCAATGTTCTTCAATCATTCTAGTGACATAATTTGGAACTCCTTTTTTAATCATGTTTCTTACAATATGATCAATGAAATTGGCTCAAAGAAATACCAAGCAAACAAGTTGGACAATGACTTTGGGACGGAGGGAGTAACAAACTTGAGCAAATTTCATCAGGTTCTGCACTGAAAATTACGACTTCTTTAGAAACTTTTTGAGTTTAAGGTATGGATTTTTTTGTACCTGCTTCAACCTTCTCATCGTACCCATAGAGACCAGTGCCATTGGAAGCCTCCCTGCTTTCATAGCCGTCTCGTTGGCCTAAGCTGCTGAACCTTTCCAGGGGCAAAGACGCTCCTTGCAAAGCTTCCGGTGGAACATCTCCCACACCCCCAACCGCTATCTGCACATTCTCTGCAGGCTCGGCCTCTTCCACTGCAGGCCGGGTACCCACTTCCGCAGTACTGGCCTCCTCCACATACTGCTCACTGATTTCCGTAATCACCGCGTCCTGTGACTTGGTGGTATGCACATCCCCTTGTGCATTCGGAGTAACCTGCAAATCAAACCCCCAAACCAGCCAATATCAAAACATGTACTCCCTCCGTCCCAAAGTTATTTTCATGTTTGAAAGTGCTTTTTTAAGTAGGTCAAAAAAATACTTCCTTGTGGCTAATTTTATTTAGGTTGCAATGAACACATGCAATGTTCTTCAATCATTCTAGTGACAAAATTTGGAACTTTTTTTAATCATGTTTCTTACAATATGATCAATGAAATTGGCTCAAAGAAATACCAAGCAAACAAGTTGGACAATGACTTTGGGACGGAGGGAGTAATGTACTATAACAAGCTCTGCATTGAACTCCGAGACATAACACACACCAGCGCAACAAACAGAAAACCCTCATTTCCAAAAGCTGCTGATCTCCGGTTCCTCTTTCCATTACTCTGCAACCCAATATTCGAAGGAAGCGCGGCTTTGCTAAGCCTACAAATGTTGCTAACGACGCATGTTTACCGATTTTACAGTCCGCAAAGATTTCGAAGAAAGGATCGATAGAAAGAGCTTTCAATTTGTATGTCTCAGCCTAATCTGTAACCCTAATTCTGAACACTAGACAAGGACGACCCTAATTCCGGAAGAGCATGAAACTGCGAGGAAACCCTAAAGACACAGACTGACCACTTTACGGTTGAAGAAAAGTATCGACAGAAAGGGCTCTCAATTTGTATGTCTTAGTTTAATCTGTAACCCTAGTTCATTCAATACGCGGAGCTACAGAACACTTCCGGAAGAGCATGAAACTGTGAGGAAACCCTAAAGACACAGACTGACCACATTTGCCAATTTACAGTCCGCGAAAAGAACCGACGGAAAGGGCTCTCAATCTGTATGTCTCACTCTAATCCGTAACCCTAATTCTTTCAATGCACGGAGCTACGGATGCCGCAAGAGCCTGAGGAAACCCTAAGATACAGTTGCAATGCTGCACAAACCATGTTGCTTTTGTATACCCTTCTTTTGCATGATTGATTAACTTACACATTGATTTTCTAAACCTTAATAAACTCGCTGGAATTTTATTATTCCCATAGAAACCCGAACGCGTAAAAAAAAAAACTCTGTAATGCCATCGAAATAATCGAAGCTTTCCCTGTAGCATTAACGGTCAAGAAACCAAAAACCAAAAACCGAACAACATGATACTCTCCGCACACAATCGAACTTGGCCAGATTGCTTGTTAATCAACCATTCCCGCATCAACTCACGCTTGCCCTAGTCCGAAAACCTCCCTCATAGCCTCATGAGAGACCTAAACCCCAAATGCAAAACCCTAAGCAGTCCTCCTGACTCTCTACACGCTCGGGAGTTACCGTAACGACGCTGAGTATGCGAGAATCAGACATTTGCGACCTCCCCGAGTCATCTCAAAACGCAAAACAGTGCAGTTCATGAACCTCAAAAAAAAATCTCCTGAAAACAGTGCGCATGCAAAAAGAAATATCACGAAAGTACCTGAGAAGCAATCGACCCGTCCATAGCTGATGACGAAATAACCAAAGAACAAGGGTGAGTGAGTGGGTGGGGTTGACGGAGTTCCGAGCTCTGCAAGAATGTGGGGTTTGGTTTTCGCGCATCCGGACAGGGTGTGTGCCCGCAACCATTCCTCACCACGAGTTGGAAATGTCCGAGCTGGAGGCTGACGTGCGGGCCGGTGAGAGGCGGGACTCCTGGTGCCAGTGCCAGGTGGATCCGGTCGGTGAGGTCGTCAAGGGAACCTTCGGCGCGGCGGCGCCGATGTGCTTCTTCTGTTTCAATTGGCCGTGACGTGTGCCCATTCTGGCCACGCTTTGGGCTCTGACACAAGCGAGGTTGCAACCAATGGAAATCAGCTGCACTTCAGTTGGCTACCAGGGAATTCGTGTGGCTGAGGATTATTGATCACTCCGTTCCAAAAGCACGACTGATTTGATTGTCCACTCCGTTTCCCCGATCAAATTCTGCTCCTGATTTCGTATTCTTCTTGCATGCACTCATCCCAGGCGCCTCATGATGAGGAGGAGCCCCGGAAGATTAAAGCGACTTTTGCCCCTTCGCAAGTTCTCCTGCTTCAAGCTCGCTAACTCCGGACCACTCCGAGGTTAGTCGCCGTTCTCGTTGCTATGGAGGGTGATAGTCGGTTCAGCTATGGCTGGGAGCCTTCCACCTTCAGGTATGTCACACCGTTCCATTCGAACTTCTTTGATGACCTCATTGCAATCAGAAAAACCAGCCGGAAGCTTCAACTCAGAAGCGGAGATCGCTTTAGATAGATAGATATGAATTTCAAGGTCGACGTGAATAAAGTGTTTGTTAGTCTTGACAATGAGCCAGTGCCCACCGGACAAAGCGCCATTGGTACAAGACTACTCACCTCTTTCGAGAATAGACACTTTAGTGACCAGAGATAAATACTAGTAACACTAGTAAAATTCATTAGTTTAGAACTAGCTCGGGTGTAAATTGGTGTTTGTTTTGCTGGTGGTCGCCAAGTCATGGTTCCAAGGTTGGTTGGAGAAAAGAGGTAGTTTTTATCACTCGGGAGCAAGGAGATCGCTTTACATACAGTTTTCTTAGCCTCTTTCGAGAGACTGCGACAGCCATAAACTGCAAATGTGTTGCGACGATCACCCGATGGATAGGTGTGAGAATGTGCTCCGAAATTGGGTTGTACTAGTTTTGCTTGTGAAATGCGTGATTATTCTCATTCTGGTTTGCTTCTGTGAAAGCTGCTTACTTGTTGAGAATGTGTTGCGAAACTGGAGAGTAGGGTGCTCGTGAAATGTATGATTATTCTCATCCTGGTTCGTTTGAAGCTGGCCGATGGACCAATTCGTGACGATACCGCAGCATTTGACGTTGGCGCAGCCGCGAGTGATGTCGACGTCCACAGGGGGAGTGAACCCGCTGGACTTGACGTCGGCCATTCGGCACGAGCTGCGACGCGCCAACAGCCAGCCATGGAACCATCAGTATCATCAGCAGCAGCAATTCGGTGGGAGCTTGAGCCACGCTTCGTCGCTGGATGCGGACAGTACCACGAGCGAGTTCATTTACGGATTCGAGCAGCCTACGCCGCAGCAAGTCATTCCTTACTGCATCCCCAGGTTCGATGAAGCGCTGGTTCCGCCTGCTGCGATACAAACGCCCCAGCGCCTCGACGCCTTCCCTCCTGTCGCGGCTGCCGCGCTCTACAGCTCTGGCAGCAGGTCTGCCAATGGCTTCCCACCCTCCCACCCCGCCCAGCAGGTACATCGTCAAAAGCTCCTGAAAAACATGTGCAGCATCCTTAAGTGTGTTTTCGTTGCGAGGGATCTCTCTCTCACTCTTCAGATCAGTTTTGTCGAGTTATCCTCTTCACTAAAACAAGCCTTTCATCTCTCTCTCCCTCACTCTTCAGATCAGTTTTGTCGAGTTATCCTCTTCACTAAAACAAGCCTTTCATCTCTCTCTTCAGTTTTTATGGAAACAGGTTGAACTCTTGACAGACTTTGAAAGTTTTATGAGTTGAAGAATTAGTTGAGTTCACCTTTCAGTAGCTCCTGAAAAACATATGCCGCACCCTTAAGTGTGTTTTCATTGCGAGGGATCTCTTCTCTCTCTCTCTCACTCTTCAGATCAGTTTTGTCGAGTTATCCTCTTCACTAAAACAAGCCTTTCATCTCTCTCCTCAGCTTTCATGGAAACAGGGCGAACTCTTGACAGATCTTGAAAGTTTTATGAGTTGAAGGATTCAAGAGCGAAACTCTCGGTAGAGTTCACCTGTTAGTAAAGCTTGAAAATTTGGCAGATTTCGAAAGTTTCTGGAGTTATAGAAGAGCTCGATCTCATGGTTGCTGATTTCTTAAGCAATCGGAGGTTAAGATCACTGTTGAAGGGATAATATGTTGATTTCTTGTGCTTTCTCTTCAGTCAGTTCTAATGGAAATAGCTTGAACGTTGAAAGTTTGTTGATAGCTCTTATGGATGATGGTTTCTTATGCAATCGTTCAGTGGGAGTTTCACATCACTTTTGAAGGAACAGTCTGTGTTGATTTCTTATGCAATTACCAGTTTTAATGGGAAATAGGTTGAAATTCTGAAAGTTTTTTGAATCGAAGGAGAGCTCATGCTTTCACTCACAGTGGGGGCTCTAGATCACGGTTGGAGGGAAAGTATGTTGATTTCTCATGCTTTGTAATCTAAACAGGTTGAAATTCTGAGAGAGTTCGAAAGTGTGTTGAGTTGAAGGAGAGCTCTTGTGTATGATGATTTCTTATGCAATCGTTCAATGGGAGTTTCACATCACTGTTGAATGAACAGTATTGATGTTGATTTCTTACGCAATCATCAGTTCGAATGGGAAATAGGTTGAAACTCTGAAAGTTTTTTGAGTTTAAAGAGAGCTCATAATCTCTTATGCAATTGGACTTTAAGATCGCTGTTGAAGAGAGAATTCGTATGATGCTTTTCTCATCAGTTCTAATGGGAAATAGGTTGAAACTCTGAAAGTTTCTTGAGTTAAAGAAGAGCTCATGATTTCTTATGCAATCAGAGTTTAAGAGCGCCGTTGAAGAGGGAACTCGTATGATGCTTTTCTCATCAGTCCCAATGAGAAATAGGTCGAAACTCTGAAAGTTTTTTGAGTTAATGGAGAGCTCATGATTTCTCATGCAATTGGACTTTAAGATCGCTGTTAAAGAGAGAACTCGTATGATACTTTTCTCATCACTTCTAATGGGAAACAGGTTGAAACTCAGAATGTTTTTTGAGTTAAAGGAGAGCTCATTGATTTCTTATGCAATCGGACTTTAATATCGCTGTTGAAGAGAGAACTCGTATGATGCTTTTCTCATCAGTTCTAATGGGAAATAGGTTGAAACTCCGAAAGTTTCTTGAGTTAAAGGAGAGCTTGTGATTTCTTATGCAATCAGAGTTTAAGAGCGCTGTCAAAGAGGGAACTCGTATGATGCTTTTCTCATCAGTTCTAATGAGAAATAGGTTGAAACTCCGAAAGTTTCTTGAGTTAAAGGAGAGCTCATGATTTCTTATGCAATCAGAGTTCAAGATTGCTGTGATGCTTTTCTCATCAGTTCGAATGGAAACAGGTTGAAAATTTGAGAGTGGGTTGAGTTGAAGTTGAAGGAGGGCTGTCTCTCTCTCACATGTATGATGATTTCATTCACAGTAGACAAGCAGTGATGAGCCAAGTGAAGAGAGATGTTGATGGGAAGAGATGAGGGGCTGGTAGGTGATGGAGGCGGGAGCGCGCACGGGGGAGTCCATGCGGTCGTGTTCGCCGTGGATCGAGCGCATGATGCAGGCGGACGTGACGCCCACGCCCAGTCCCGTGAATAATGTGGTGAGCCTGTCCACCAGCTTGAGCCTGGCACGGGAGCAGAGGACGGCGCAGGGCGAGGTGAGCTGCGTGTTCAGCCAAACGGTGGACAGCAGCGACCGGCGCAGCGCGCAGTCCATGCGCAGCGCCTTCAGCTCCGACCCCGGCCAGCACGACTCCACTGTGGAGCTCTCCGCGGATGTGTGCACCGATGACGACGACCTCGACACCCGCCCCCTCGACGTCAAGCGCAAAAAAAGGTAATAAAACTCGAAGCAACTCGATCTCTTACTGTTCAAGAGCCTCTCACCTTTGCTCAGACTTTGTTGGAAAGGAATCCCTGTCACCTTGTTTTGCAATGTTGAGCTCAACTTGAACAAGAGAATTGGCATGAAAAAGAATCCCTGTCACCTTGTTTTGCAAAGTTGAGCTCAACTTGAACAAGACAATCGGCATGAAAAGGAATCACTGTCACCTTGTCTTGCAAAGTTGAGCTCAACTTGAACAAGACAATTGGCTAGAATTGGCATGAAAAGGAATTCCCCGTCACCTTGTTTTGCAAAGTTGAGCTCAACTTGAACAAGAAAATTGGCTAGAATTGGCATGAAAAGGAATCCCCGTCATCTTGTTTTGCAATGTTGAGCTCAACTTGAACAAGACAATTGGCATGAAAAGGAATCCCTGTCACCTTGTTTTGCAAAGTTGAGCTCAACTTGAACAAGGCAATTGGCTTGAGTTGGCATGAAAAGGAATTCCTGCAGGTCACACAGTTGAGCTCAGTTTGAACAAGAGAGAGCTTCTCAGTCCAATGAGCCATTTGTTGTGACATGCAAATGTTATTTGGCACAACTTTGCTGTGAATAAGTCTTAGGTTGTAAATACTGTTCTCAAAAGGTGCCATGCGTTATGTAGGAGATGGGCTACTTACTGTATGTTCGACAAGAACATTCATTGTGTAGAATTGGAGAAAGTGTAGGGATTTCAGTGACGTGTTTCTGAAAAACAAGGGGTTGTTGAGGTGCAGGATGCTATCAAACAGGGCGTCAGCGCAACGTTCCCGGCAAAGGCGACAAGAGCGCCTTGACCAGTTAGAAGTTCTGGTAAAACTCTTCGCCTGGGCACGAACCTTGGTGTTTTACTTACTTTGATTGTCAAATCACATTGTTGCTTCAATGATCAGTGCACATGAAAAAGAATTCTGAGGAATTCCTGGCACCTTGTTGAGCTCTCACTTGAAACAACTTCAAAGTGAAAGCTCCTCAGCCATTCATCAGAAAAGTTGGGCCAGACTATTTTGGTGCCATTTTGACACCGAAGGCCGCATACATGTCATTTTAGTGTCATTCTATTCATACTAGATTGGTATGGAGGTTGGCACCAAATTATTTTAATTGCATTTCAATGCACCATCATGGCACCATGTTCACATGCCTTGAAGTTCCTGATTTTTTCTTTCTATGAGGGGAGTATGTCAAACCCTTTGTTTTGTTGAAAAAAGGTGTCATGCCTCATTCTACTACTATTATGTTGATTGCAAAATGCTAACATTTTATCCTGTCGTTTGGGAGCGGTGACGTTGCAGACAGCGAAATTACGTGTAGAAAACTCCGCATTGCACAAGAAGTGGACTAGTGCCATGCAAGCGGCCAAGAAATTTGAAGATCACAACAAGGAGTTGTTGAAGAAAGTAGATAGGTTGAACAAAGAGTTGGAGGGCGGCAGCGGCAGGAAGGCCAGGAAACTCATTGCCACAAATCTCAATGACATTGCCAGTAGCCAACAAACAGCCTGTGCAAGCTCTTGCGAAATGGTATCACCCTCAACTCCATTCATCCATTCCTCTTATCTAGGACCATTTGGCACTATGTTCCTTTCACCCTTAAAGGACCAACATAACATTCAGTAGCCTCTGTGATTGTTGCCTTCCCTCAACACAATGATGTGGAATATCCCACATCATTTCATCCCCCAATGAAATGATGTGGGATATTCCACATCACATCAATAGCTATGGGGGCAAGTGGCATTAAGCAAGAGCAACTAACCATGTTGAATAGTAATTGAAAGCACTCAATCACAATTCAATAGTGTCCTGTAATTGTTTATTTGATTCAATAGCCCATTCAATAACAGATCACTCGTCACTCCATATGTAAAGGTGGATGAAACTAATAGGCAGCCTTCTTGAAAGCTACTGAATGTTATGAACAAGCCCAAATTGGACCTCGTGCTTTTATAGCAGTTTTGAATAGGTCCTATGTAGACTTCCTTTTATTCAAACTTATTTGCCTTTTGATCAATACATGCAATGCTCTTCACTGATACCTGTGATAGAAAATCCAATCCTATCTGAATTATATTTTTCACAATATGATCAATTGAATTTGTTATTTTAAAGCTATGAATCCTTGGTCGTTTTTATCCTAAGAATCCTTGGGTTATCTTGAAGGGAACCCAAGTTTCTAAAAAAGAATAATCCTTCAAGGTCTAACTTCCTTGTTACACAAATAGAATAATTCATTTCTTTGAGCCTCTATTCTTGAGTCTTCTAGAATACTAACTTTCACCAGTTATTAATAAGGTATCAAAGAATTATTATTCTAACGTTTTAGTTTTTGCAGTAACCCCATATTATCACATTACAAGTTGCACACTAAAAATTCTACTAAGTGTGATATACGATGACATGACAGGTTGGTGAGCGGCCAAGTGTGGACCCAAACGTGATGCGTGACGGCAACGGCACGTCCACCACGCCGTCCATGTCGCCAAGCAGCGCAGGGTGGCCGGTGGGGAGAAGTCCCGAGGAGGAAGACGTGGCCAGCAATGGAGGTACAAACAATAACAATAATGCTCATAATAATAGTAACGCAAATCATCAAGTCAGTTCTGTACGCAAATCGTTCTCAGCCTGCCGGATGGAGAAGAAACGATCCTACGAAGACACTGCCACTGCTGCTGACTCTCAAGGATTGTACCGGCCTCCCAGTAGTCCTGCCACCTTAGTAGAGCCTTCTGGTAGGGGACTTTTCTGGCATGAGCTTGGCTTGGACGCGGGCCCTAGTTTACGAGACGATTTCCTGGAGGCTGATCGGTGGCTTGAGTTCCCGGAGTGTCTCTTGTGATCGATCGATCTCTGTGCACCTGAGTGACTATAATTTTTGCAATTTCATCATTCTTCTCATCCTTTGCTCATCCTTTGCACATTTTTTGCACTCCTTGCAGTTTCATTGTCTATATACAGTTGCAAGACCGTATTCCTCTCATTTATTTGTCTAACATTCTATAGTGATTGTAAGACCAATTGTTTATTCTCATTCTTTGCAGTTTCATTGTCTATCTAGCATTCTATAAGGTAACTATACCTAAAAGCGTTCACCTTACCACCTGAGCCTATTTACACACATAAAACAGAAATTATTTTTTATTGGGTCTCATCAGCAAGTTCAAGAGGATTCCAACGCACTTTAGCATGCATTGTTTGGACACCGTATGAATAAGTTATGAATTTCCAAAGTACTGACTATAGGTTGACCTTATAGCGACCCTAAATTCTTATGTTTAGATTGTGCACATTCTCATCAACAGTAGGGTGTTAGAATCTACTTATTATGGAAGATTGAGCTATGGACGCTTGAAGGAAAAGGTCGCTTTTAGATATAGTTACCTTAGCAGTTATGAGATCGCATTCTTCTCATTCTTTGAAGTTTCATTGTCTAGCATTCTATAGCAGTTACGAGACCGCATTCTTCTCACTTTTTGAAGTTTCATTGTCTATCTAGCATTCTATAGCAGTTGTGAGATCGCATTCTTCTCATTCTTTGAAGTTTCATTGTCTAGCATCCTATAGCAATTAAGAGACCGCATTCTTCTCATTCTTTGCAGTTTAATTCTTTCTGCTAACATTCCATGACAGTTGAAAGTCCACATTCTTCTCTTTCCTTGCAGAAATTTCATTGTCTATCTAGCTTTCTATAGCAATTGTAAAGAGCTTACCCGTAGATGGAGGTTCAATTATTTAAAGAGAAAGGAGGAAAAAGGGGAGGATAAAAGAGAGAATGATGAGGAAAATTGAGCTTAAACTTGTCCCGGTCTAAATCCACTTTACACTACAAAGAGTGACCAAGTCGTTTAAAATTGCATTTTTGATTTTTCATGGTCACGGCTCTTGACCAAGAGCCATGACCATGAAAATGATTTAATTTTCTTGGTCATGGCTCTTGGTCCATAGTGTAAAGGGACCCTTACATTCATTGTAAAGAGTAAAACAGAAATACTTAGAGCAGGGCCACCCATGCCCTGAGAGAGTCTCTCACACTCCAAAAGTAGATGAAAAGTGCCAAGGGCCCTTTCAAAATACCTCGACTCTAGATCCTAGCGTATAAGAAATTGGGCCTTCAAATCACTATTTAGTTGACTATATCCTCCCATTCTACTTGTGATTGGTCCACTGATTATTTGATGCGCACTTTTGATATGTGAGAGGCATGCAAGGGTGGGGGAATGTGACTGCAAGGGCCCTTCAAACATAGATGAATAATTTCGGAGAGTTAGTCCTAGCATGCATGGGTGGGAATGCTCTTACATTCATTGGAAAGAGCCAGTGAGCATGCACATGATGGTATTCCATTGTGGAAAACTAATATCCTCGGGAGGACAAAAAGCAACAGATTGTTGTTGGGAATAGTAGAATTGAGTAGTACTATACAATGGTATATGTACTTGTAAAGCATGGAATCTGATTGTTTAATCCATAGAAGTACTTAGGTAGAGACATTTTCTCACCTATCCTCAGCCCTTCCTTTTGACTCACTCAAGGCTGGGTCATCAGCCTCGTTTTGCCCAACTTAAAGTAGATATTTGATTGGAAGGTTGTAGGTAAGTTGTACTATTGGTTCAAAGAGTATATTCGGTTTTGGTTCAGAATGGAAAAGAGTATATGCTGTTTTCTTGTAAACAGCAAATACAATTGTTTTGGACTATACCCCTAAATGCCTACAACCCTCTCCAAATTGGGTAGTTTTGCAAAGATGCATTATAAGATGCAATTAAGATTTAAGAGGGATATTTTAGAACTCGATGTTTGAATAGAAGTTGTACATTATGAATTTTAGATTCTATCCATACGGTTAAATCTAGTATGATAATTGCCAATATTTTTTTATAACAATTTGAAAAGTAAAATTCAAAATTCTTTTGTGATTTAGTTATAACTAAGATATTGACAATATGTGGATGAATTTTTTTGTGATGGGTTAAAATATAATACTCAAAGTGTAGTGATTTTTTGAAATTTTTTAGTCGCTTAGTGTTATGAGTTGACTTTTTCAAACGCACTTTTGAACACTTTTGAATTAAGATCACATAAATTTTTGGTGAATCTCTACAGCATAAAATGAGGCATGAAAAAGTCACAAATTTTCTAATTAGTTCTCACATGTATGAAGCTAACTTCCCATTAAACCTATAGTAAAAAATTCACACTGCAAAAAGTGTATGATGGATGAGAAAACATAGATGAAATTTGTACACCATTCAAAAAATGGATGCTTTGGCAGTTAAGGGATAGAGCTCTTTATATGACAAGATAACACCTCCCTTCAAGCCAAGAAGGGAGGTACATCTGACATGGCCCAAAGAAAGAGAATTCGGTTTCCATTTTGATCCAATCTAGTTCTCTTTATTGGGACCATGTTAAATTTTGTATTTAGTGCATTACAATATAACTTCAACCCATCAGAATATGAATTTCAAAGAATGGCCTTGACTCCTTCATATAAAACCGTTGGGGTTGATTTTGTGAATCCAACCAATTAACTACAACCATTCAAGCATGTCACGTCTCTAAATTGCGCTTGGCCCGTCATGTAAAGCGACCCTAAACCTCTCCCCCTCATTCAATAACATAAGATTCTTTAGCAATTAGTGGAGTCCACCCTTTTCAACAATAGTAATGTACAAGCTTTAACATTAAATACAATGTCAGGCCACCCAATCTTTAACTAAAGATGATGTGGACTTGCCCACAATGATTTAAGAATAATGACTAAGATTTTGAGCAGCATTAGAAGGACTAAAGAACCTTATGAAAAAATTGTATCATCTGGTCATGTCTCTATAGCAAGGATGTGCTTTTATGCT
Source organism: Pohlia nutans (assembly GCA_022496805.1). Lineage (NCBI taxonomy): Eukaryota > Viridiplantae > Streptophyta > Bryopsida > Bryales > Mniaceae > Pohlia > Pohlia nutans. The sequence goes on from CM040102.1 coordinate 8,423,204, forward strand.
ACTAGGCTTGACCTCAAAGGTTAGATACTTATATCTTGTTCAATCAAAAATCAAAAATGTAGAACAGCATATTTCTAAACAAATAACCAGGGCAACTATGTTCTTGATGTCCAATGTTTGGTTGCCATCTTTCCAAATAAATGGATTATATTGATGTCATAGATTTAATAACAAATGTGAACCACAAAGCTTGAAAAAGTTTTAGGACATAATAGAATTAACAGAAAAGTCAGCTCAAAGAGGAAAGTTTTAGCAAATTTCTCTTGAACTCCTCTTGAACTCATATTGAAATATAAATAGACCGAAAACTAATTCAAGGTGAGTTGGGAGACAATCTAAAGCAAGCCACTGTCATTATTCTCCACACCTCGCAATGACTTCCACACCTCCTACCAAAGCTTCAAGCCCATGGTCCACAAGGGGACAAGTTATGACACGACATTATTCAACCCAAACATAGCTCAAGAGAGCTCAAAAGAAAGGTTGAAAGAAGGTTGAAAAGGCATGTTCCATGGCCTTCTTTTCGGTTAACTCTAATGTTGAGTTGTACTTTTGAATCAAGAATGTTCAACTATATTAAAAATTGGTTCATCAAAAGATTCACATTGAACGCAGTGCTAAAACGAAGTGTTGTAGGTTGTAACCTTCTCCTTCTCAACTAAAAAAATGTGACACATTTGCATTGACTACAGTATATTGACCCTGACATGGAACTTTCGTGTGCACTTTGAATACCTTCTTGCACAATTAGAAGGTTAAGTTACTAAGCTTAATATTGTGATATCTTGTGAATGTTTTGTATTTTGATTACACTATTAACCCCTAAAGGATGATGCTGGTTTGAGTATAGACCGAAGCTGGAGCGTATTTTCAAGGTGTAGGGTATACCGGACCCGTTTGCTACTGCTATAAAAGTGTTCGAGGAGCGCTGATTTTTTAGTGTAACCTCGATGCAGTCTTGAAGAGGGTTTCCAAGTTGCGATGAAATTCTGAGATTTGATGTGTGTAAGAGAAAATGGGGAGTGTGAGAAGTAGAGTCAGTACACATAACCTATATTGCAAACCATAGGCCATTTTGGCTTACCCAATCCTAAAGGGGTTAAGATGAACAATTCCTAATGTGGACAACGTTTCAAAGTGGATAATTAAAAATGTATGCAAACTAGTGGGCCCATGCCGTTGAGCACATTGACAGATTCCAACGCGGAACGGTCGAGTGAGACAAAATGAACTGTATTGTATAATAGATAGACCATGCAATATTTCAAATGTCAAATTAGTAAATCTAGAAACAAAACAATGTACTCATAGATCAACATCTCATTTGATCCAAATCTTACTTTATTTTGTGATTGTATTAGCCAATTTGGATACATCACTTTGCATCAACCTACATAGCATTATAGAACAACACCCTTTTGAAAACTGAATCAAAAGAGAATCTTCACTTAAATCCACTTTTCTAAGTAGTGAGGGAATGCCATTTGTATTCCATCAATTTTGGGACTAACATGTCATTGCTAAGTGTACTTAGTTTGTAATTGATTGTGATCCGATTGCAAAAAGGTGATGCCTTCCATTACTCTATTATGCTATGTACTCCCTTTGTCCCAATATTAAGCACACATATGAGTTTTTCCTGAAAAATAGGGTGGTGAGATCAGATTCACAGGTTTGCGGCAAAAGTAGTGTGTTCATGTGTTGACCTAGAAAACAAATCCCATTCAGTGTCCACCTATACATCCGTCGGTCCACCACTTGGTCTCTCACAGCTACTCCTTGTCTCAATTTAGACAATTAAGTTTATGACCTTACTTTTGCCTACATTCAAGTGCTCACTGCCAGTTCAAGCCAATTGAACCCTCAATTCATTGAACGCAGTGACAAGTGCTCATGAAACGATTTGTTTATTTTGGAACATGAACTAAGTGCAAACAATTGCTTAATATTGGGACAAAGGGAGTAGTAAGTTGTGAATTAAATTTTGTAATGTATTACCTTCACTAAAGTACCTCCTAAACTATTCTTGATACTTTTGCTTTATTCATTTTCAATACTATTCCTTTTTTACTTTATTCTTTTTCAATACTATTCCTATTCTTACCTTATTCTGTCCACATTAGATTTAGTTGCCTGGTTATAGCGAGGGTCAACTTCAGAATCTACCAGCTGGAAAAGTCATCTTAACGGCACTATCAAAGTCAACCAGATGGACCCATGCCACCATCAAGCCTTCCGCCCTGCCCCTGCCCACAATCTTCAGCGCAATTAGGGGTTAACCCGTAAATGGCATAGGGTAAGGGCAAAATCTAGATGTGTTATAAAATGTTATTATTTGCAACTTTGTAATTTTGATGAAATTTGGTTTAAAAGATAAAATAAGAAGTATGATATTCAGTAATTATTCATATGGTCAAACTTTCAAAAATAATTTTAGACACTCAATCAATGAATTTAAAAGCATTTATCGTTGAATAAACACCAAAATTACAATTTTTATTTTTAGAATTTGAAATTTGGTATGATTAATTAAAATTAAACATTATATTCTAAAATTTAAAACAAATAAATTTTCAAATGAGTGAACATTATTAGTTTTCCAAAATAGTAAGTTTTATAACACTAAGACAATATTGAGGTCTTTGTTGTAAATGAAATGTATCAAACAAATCTAAAACACGATCTTGCCCCCCAATTACTTTTTTAAAATCAAAACTTGAAAAATGTTATTTTGTGAGCATGGGCCATAAAGAGAAATGGCCAGGGTCATGACCATGCGGCGAGGCCCATACAAGTTTGAATGAGGTTTAGTCATGTCCAACTGGGATAAAATGTTTTTTGCAAGGTAACTATACCTTAAAGGGAGCATTTACCTTAAAGCAGGTGTATCTAATGTAGTGTGACATTTCACTGTTGAAATGTCACTCTACAATAGATACGCACGCTTTAAGGTAAATGCTCACTTTAAGGTATAGTCACCTTAACCCCTTTAGGATTGCTCAAGCCAAAATAGTCTACGGTTTGCAATACAGGCCATTTTTAACTTGGAAACCCTCTTCAAGACTGCATCGAGGTTACACTAAAAAAATCAGCGCTCCTCCAACACTACTACAGCAGTATCAAACGGGTTTGGTATACCCCACACCCTCAAAATACGCTCCAGCTTCAGTCTATACTCAAACCAGCATCATCCTTAAGGGGTTAAATAGCATGGGTGGCTAATCGATAATCAAGTTCATTTGTTTCAAAAGTAAATCAATCAATAAATAATGAAATTCATGGTGCACAGTGCAGTGCTATAACTTGCTTGTGAATGCACACGTTGCACCTAAAGCGACTCTTAAGGCTTTACTTTGAAGACCGTTACTCTTGACTTTGATCACAACCAATCTAGTGCTTCTGTAATTAAAATTTATTAACCCTTTGTGCGTTGTCAAAAATCCTGAGAATAATGGAATTTGCTCAACTGAACACATGTAAATGTAAAAGGAAAAAAGAGAAAAGATATACAAAGATGGGTGTGAAGTTTTGTGGGTAAGCAAATGTGCAGCTCCATCATAGCAGTCCTGACACAATCACCCAAAAAGTTGAGGCAGTGTGCACTTGGTGACTTTAAAGACCACGACACTTGAAGCTTTTCCTCAACCCATTATGATAGCACTACCTGTAAGAAAATTCTGGAATTAATTTCCCCTAGGAAAAGTAGTAATACCTGCTACCTACTAGCCAGCCAAAATAAGACTCAAATCGGTTCCACCTTCAGGAAGATTTACAATACTCAATTATCACCCGGAAATGTTTGAAAACAAAGAGATAGTCAAAAAAATGGAAACCAGCAGGTTGTAATTAACGAAGCATGTCATCACTTAAAATCTTCATTTCTGCACACACACAAAACTCTTTTATATCACCTCTTTGAAAACGTACAACCTGCCATTTGGAAATAGTATTCAATCACATGTGTACACAATAGCAAATGTGACATTGGAGTGTGTGATAATAACAAGTTCAGAGTGCATTTACCTCAATATTTGTGGAGTCTCGGTGCCTAAAAAAATGTTTGCACGAACAATGGGAAGAGTACAGTAAAAAAATAAAAAGCTCTATAGTACTGTAATGAAGGATTTAGGCATGCACGATTTACCGCATAAGTAATCAGTCACTCACTGTTTCTCCGTAGCTCCTGTCATTAATTGATATAAATTATGTCAACGAGAATAGATACAACCATTATGAACAGATTCATAAACCAATCAGTGCTCTTAATACCAGAAGCTACTAGAGGGTACGAATCAATATCTAATACAGGCACCCACAACCAGCAACGTTAAATTCATTAATGCCACAAAGTGGGTGATTCTCACCAGTATCATATGGATTTATACACTGCCTGTAGGAACATTTACATTATGGAGCCCTTCACAGTCCAAGTAACACCGTGGGTGAGCATGGAATTTATGACAGTGACAATGGTAATGCTGAACTGGACTCCAATTAGTGCTCTTAATACAAGAAGCTACTAGAGGGTATGAATCAATATCTAGTACTGGTACCCACTATCCGCGGCGACCAGCAACATTAAAATTAATTAATGCCACTAAGTAGGTGATTCTCACCAGTATCAGATGGATTTATACTTCCCACATACACTAATGAGAAAATGCCAGTGTGATAACACTGAGATTTTTTTGTGTTTCCATGTTGTATTGTTATCGCCTGTAAGCTCCACGGCATGTCTCCAGGGAGTTGAAAAAATTGTTTCTATTTTGAAAGCCATCCTGTCGTGATGCTACACTGCACCAGTATGATAGAATATTAGCCAATTCCACAGGAAAAACACGACGACAGTGCATTAAAATTGAGAAAGATATTACATTCTACTGGTGTACATGGAATTTCGTATGGGAAGTGGGACAAAATTCCCACAATTGTACCTTTCCTGAGATGATTGTAGTGTATTTTGGATCTGGGAATGTTACAATTGTGGGAATTTTGTCCACGTTTCCCTTATGGGAATCCTGCGATAAATCTTGTATTGTATATATAGTATTCATTGCTGGTGATTACTAAACCTGTACGAGGTTCATGCAAAAATAATTCAAAAACTAATAAACGAAAGAAACCGAAAATCTTCTCCTCACTGCCACGGAAAGCTAGAAAATATACGTCACAATATGAACACCATGGGTGAGTAGATGAAGTTTATGTCAGTGACAAGGTCAGAGATAATAAGCTGGTTTTCATAACAACGCCAAACTTGTTTATATGGGAGAATGCTGAATTGGTTATTATGAGATAATGCTGTACTGGTTTTGACAAGCACGATTGTAAGGCAAACGTACTAAACAGATGAAACACAGAATTTGAGGTTGTCAAGCACGTGAGCTGCCTTACTCACAAACTCAAAGTACAGTAAGTGCCTGCATGAAAAGAATGAACAGCAAGTACACCGTGTCATCTGCATCACATGGTTGACAGAGCGAAGATTCTTATGGCGTGAGTAAACCAGAATACTGCGGACAGAATATATGCCATAGTGATCACAAGTATTAGGGTACCAAGGCAAAATGAAGTAAAACAGTAGACATTGGAAGGAAACCAGAAACATTCTTCACTGCAAAATGAGAAACCAGAAGAGAAAAGGATGGGAAACAACCCCCTTGAGAATAGAAAACAATTGAGAAAAAATGCAATTCGTAGTGACTTGGTATTACTTGTGCAAACATGAAAGCTTGACACTAAGACCCCCGAGGCAATGTGCCCCATTCAAAAGAGCCTTCTTGAACCAAAATGTGGTATTTTCTATGCTATCTATGCCTGCATGCGAAGAAGAGAGGAGCCCTTGTTGGTTGAAGTAGCCGTGGTAAAGACATTGGAAGTCAAGCAGGCATGCAGGCAAAAGCAAGAACGACGACGAATACTCCACACGCAAGCACAATCTTCAATACTCCATTGCCCCATGCAAGTTGGGCGACCACTTCCACACGTCCACACCGACCGCCGCGACTCATTCACCTAGCCTGTCATACACACCATTCACACAGACAAAGCACAACGAAAAAACAATCCTCCAACAAATCCACAATGCAATCAGATTTAAAGCAACACACTTGTAGTTCTAAATTGTAACTATGTACAGGCACAATTTAGAACTACACCTGCTTCAACTTCAATTCATTGTGACAATGTACAGGTCCTCCTCTCTCTCACTCTCTGTCTGCATCTGTTTCTCTCTCCCTGACCACCGAATGTTAGACCACCGAATGTTAGTGTGTCTCTCTCTGTCTGTCTCTCACTGACCACCGAATGTTAGTGTGACTCTGTCTGACAGAATGTTAACTGAGGACAAATGCCAAATTCTATATACACGAAATCTTTGTGCCAATCTTCAAGAACAGTAAGGACACAAAGCTTTCTGACTCCAAATTCCTTTTCCTTTTTAAGACTGAACTAATTCAAAACCCCTTCCCAATGCAAAAATGGAGAGGAAACCTGACGTGATGCATCCTCCAAATTGATTCAAGAACAGTCAGATCACCGAATGCTAAGGTCGTGGGCGAAAGAGGAGCGCTGGAGCGGCATGGAAAACGAGCGCGACACAGAGCGGGACACGAGCTGCGGCTGGAGCGCGCGGGCTCCGGTCACGTAGAATCGGAAGACCTGGAACGCGGAGTTGAACGCGTTGAAGGGGTTAAGCGCCATGGTGAGCACCGACAAGCGGGGCAGGAAACGCGAGAACGACTGCGTCCACGGGTGGTGCGTCCCGGACTGCGACGAGTGCGGCGAGTTGTTCAGGCGCGACTTGTTGAAGGAGTCCGAGGGCAGGAGGTACGCGCGCGCCGCTTTCTCCACGAGCCGGTTCCGCATCGGCGTGCGCGGGCTGCTCACGCTCTCCACCACCGACGCGTACTCCGAGGGAATGATTTCCGCCAAGCTCGTGTACGAGGGCGCCGCGCGCGCGGGTGCCGCGGTCGCGATCGGGCGGAGGCCGCGGTTCGGGAGCGTCAAGTCGGTGACCCGAGGTTGCACCTGCGAAAACGTCAACAAAATTCAAACCCCGGGCACCACCTTTCTAGCAAACAAACAAATCTGCACCTCAAACTGGCACCGCAAAACAGAATCGGTTGCATTGGCATTCTACCTTGAGGCCTTCTGAGGCTCGCCTTCGGAGTATAGTATTCGGGCAGCGCTCCAAGAGGGCGCGCTCCATCTGTAGTCAAAAACAACAACACCTTCTTCTCAATCTTTTGTGCGAGAGAGAAGACCAGTGCAAATGCAAACCAAACAAGAAACAACGCAGCGAGAAATTAGTAGCAGAAACTTACGTGAATCGAGCTTTGTCGCCAAGACATTGTGAGAATCCTTGCTGAGAGCTCAAGGTGAAGGAGAAACACGCAAAGACAAAACAGGGAGGTGACAAGCGGCGTTTTGTAGTTGCAACAAGAAGCAAAATCAGCGCTAGTGGACTCTCCCAACGGTTCCACTTTTGTCGCGATCACAGACTCAAACGGTCGATGATCGCGTTCGCAACTAGAAATTCTACGTAAATGGAGGCGATGAACGAGCGATGAATGAGCGTTAAAGAGCCACTGGCTGTTCTCAACAATTTGTTCCCGAACGAAACTTGGTTCCCCGGAGTAATTCCGTTCCCAAACGAAGTTCCCTTGAAAACAGCGTTGTTCCCGATTTAGCAAGCTGAACGTGGAGCAGCTGCGTGAGCAAGTCGATGGCGAAGTCTCCGTTTTGCAGGACAGTCTCAACATCCGCACGGCTGCCAATCGCTTCAAGATGGCGTCCAAGGCGCTCAACATGCTCACGTTACTACCCCGGGTAAGTAACCCCCATTTTTAGGGTTTTTTTGAAACTCTGTTTGTTCAGATTTAGGGTTTATGATCGCTGAAAACTTGAATATGGTGCGTCTGCAGGAAAGAAAATGCTGGTTCCCTTGATAGCTTCTCTGTATGCATCGGGAACGCTGGCAAATACGGAGAATGTTTTGGTGGATGTAGGCACCGGCTACTTTATTGAGGTATGTTGAACGCTATTGCGATTTCTCTTTGGGATTGCACATCTGTTGAATACTCCCTCCGTCCCAAAGTTATTGTCATGTTTGAAAGTCATGTTTGAAAGTGCTTTTTTAAGTAGGTCAAAAAATACTTCCTTGTGGCTAATTTTATTTAGGATGCAATGAACACATGCAATGTTCTTCAATCATTCTAGTGACATAATTTGGAACCCTTTTTAATCATGTTTCTTACAATATGATCAATGAAATTGGCTCAAAGAAATACCAAGCAAACAAGTTGGACAATAACTTTGGGACGGAGGGAGTAATTGGATAAACGTCTATGGCCATTGGTCTTGAACAGAAATGGAATTGTCTACTGGTCTATAGTGGTCTACTTAGATATTGCATAAGACACAGTGATGATTTTGTTATACAAAATATCTTAACAATCTTTGTACTTTGTACTCAATATAACTTTGTATTCAAAATATTTCTCCAGAGCTTTTATATTGATCTCCCAAAAATCACATTCCTGCACATGTTAAAGTGATGCAAACAGTATTCTCTACGTGTGCTAACTTTTTTTTTACTCCAACTGCAGGTGGCTAATGGGAAACAAAATGCGGTGGAGCAGATCAATATGGTTTTGCAGGCTAAGATGCGGTCAGCTGCCCAACCTGCACGGACTTGAGAATAGTAGGCAGTCTCTTTTTGTACAACCGTTGCAGCCTTTTCTGTTACAACTTTTTGTTAATGCTACAGGTAGAATGCATGTCACTTTGGGCTGTGTTTGCACAATAGGAAATGCTTTAACTTATACACAAAATGACGAACGCTAAACTCTCAACGATTGAGCATAGAAAAATGTTACATAGTGCTGATTAGGCCATCAATGAACTGATAGGTTACAAGTTTTATGTTCTTCTCATCTGCAAATTCTGTGTGTTTGAGAACTCCCATTTTGGGAAGTAGTGATGCGCCTGGGGATAAGCTGATGTGAATGAATGGCTTGTTCACTCAAGCTGTGGTGAGATTTCAACTGTTATCTCTGTGGGATTCCATACCAGTTTACACCCTTGATTAACCAAAAAGTCTTCAAAGTTCTCACTTTGATGACTCATGATTTATTAGTTTCTCTGCACAAGTAGCAGCCTCATGTTTTTATTTTTATTTCTAAGTAGGTCCTATGTGACTTCCTTTTGTTAAATTTGTTTGTTTTTTAACCAACATATGTAATGTTTTCACTGGTTCCAACGATATAAAATTTGGGCTCATCTGAATTACATTTTTCGAAATAAGATTACTTGAATGTCGTTTTAAATCCATGAATCCTTGTCTTTTAAAATAAACGGTATAATTTTTGAAATTTTATCTTTTCAAAAACTTCTTTTTATGGTGAAGAGGGGGATTTTCAAGAATATTTGTAAATATTTCATTTGTCAAACTTTTTTTTCAAAAAAAGAAAAAATTTAACACATATATGCTAGCTTTGTCCTTTACCTATAGTATAGGAATTCCAAATTTCTGAAGGATTATCCTTGGGAAGATCATTCCCCCTTATGTAACCCCGTGCATACAAAGGGTATTTTTATGGGGGCTATTTACCTCCTTTGAATTTTAAAACACCTTTTAAGTAAAAAAAAAAAAAAAACTTCATCATAATATTCAACACTTTATTGGTAATTATAAATGAAACACAAACTGTTTAAAATGTTGCTAAATTACTTATAAAATTTTGGTTTATTGGTTTCTTACAAAGGCAAACTTAAAACTCCAACGTGACATGGCATATACCCACATTGGCACATTCCTATGTCATTAGAAGAGATTTGAAGCCTCCAAAGGGTCATTTCAAAATTCATGTAAATTCCTTTTAATTTTTTTGAAAATTAAAGCATATGTCATTTTTTTTAAGTATTTTAAAATGCAAGAAAATCATATAATTTCTTATATAATCTTACTGTTAAAAATTTATTAAAAATTTAATATCCAATGTGACGTAATTGAGAGGCGACCACATCAAATCCACATTAGATATAAAAATAAAAATAAAAATAAAAATAAAAATATAGTTTTTTTAAATTAAAAAAATTATTAATTTTTTGGGATAGTAACTAGCTGCCTTTTAAAGACCTCAATTTCCTAAATTGTGACTCATATTCCTTCGAGCTGCCCCTCTTATACTCATGTATTCGTTGAGGGTTGACTTGCCAAAAATCAAAATTTTCCATGTCAACAACAAATATGATTTGATGTTTAATCTCACAATGGAGGTGTTTGAGGATATTTTGGTCATCCAATGTGTGAATCTAGATGATTATTTTTTTATTTTATACGCTTTTAATCCTTAAAGCTTCAGAGAGTCCTTTCCGACCAATATAATACACCAATATTCCATTGTATTTGGTATAGTTCCACATCTCCTATGGATTTAAGATCATAAGTGAAGTTGAAATTCACGTTGAAATGATTTTAATGAGCTATTTGGGTCTCAACTTGGAACTTCTATTTATAACAAATGTCAAATATATGCCAACATATGTACTATCTCCATCAACCCTTCAAGGGTTAAAGACTATCATACAAGTTTGTACAAATTGTAGCAAATAATTTCATTATTTTGGTGCCATCTAAACCATTTGTGGGTTACAACCCATGCTTGTGTGACATGTAGCAAAGTAATTATTTTTGTATTAAACCTGCTATCATACGTGGAAGGCAGGGTTGGCACTTTCATGTCAAATAATTAATAAAAGTTCAAATAGTGTAGGTTGGCACTTTCAAAAATAATTATTAAAACTCGGCTATTAATAACTAACATTGAATTTTTCTAGCGGCTAAACATTTTCTTTTGTTTTTTGTCTACAATTTTTGTTGACTTCATTTTCGTTAATTTCGACACAATACTTGATAAATTTATTGTTTTTTCGGCATTTTTTTGGGAAATTATTTTCTGCCGACCCTGCCTTCCAGGTACGGTATTTGCTTACTGTGGGTGGTACAGCACTCTATAGTTTTAATTCCATACGAATAAAAGGACTCGTTTTACAGGTTGGTTGCCGTTCTGAGAGGCAGGATAAGAGCATGACCACCCGCCCCGCAATCTGAACCTGCAAACGGGGTGAGAGAGGAAGCCAGTGTTCTAGAGAATGTGCCCCGGTGGCACATTCTCTTACGTAAGGTTGATTGTCCTAAAACCACCAACTTAAGCAATGTCGTCTATTTTTGGCAGTGTTAAATTCAAAAAAAATTGATTGTATTCGAAATAGGTTTTGATGAGGATTGTAAAAATTTGCAACATTTAATTCGTATTTGTCAATTTTATACAAATTTTCAAAGTGGAAAGTAACCTCTAACCCATACATCACATACCAATTTCCTAAGTTCACACTTTGTTGTTCCTAGATTCCGTTCATGAGCTAACCCAAAACCGCCAACTACTTATTTGCAATGCTTGGCATGCCATTGGTCTACTTGAATAGTGAAACTGGTGGTATTGAATATCAACTGTGGTGGCTCCAAGAAAGCTCTACATGTCATAATTGGAGGAGGCGGTGGTTTTAGAACATTCTACCTTATGTGATGGGGTTGAAATAGAAGTGTAGTGATTTTTGGAGATTTTTTTAATTACTTTAAATTTACGAGTTAATTTTTTTCTAGAGTACTTTTGAACTAAGATCTTTGAATCATTGCAATACAGAACAAGGCATAAAAACTTCACAAATCATTCCCATTCTAATTGTATCACACGCGTATGAAGCTAGCTTCTCATAAAACCTATAGTAAAAAATCTACTTTGCAAAAAGTGCATGATGGATGAGAAAATATGGTTGATTTGTGTACATCATGCAAAAAATGCATGGTTGGACCTTTTGGAGTTAGAGAAGGTAGTTTGTTTTGTTTCGTATATAACATTTATATCTCTCCAACAATGGGCGCGTTGGTCGCGTTCTTACTAACATCGGAAACCTCTCAACAAAGACGGGTGCACTAAGGTCATTTCGTTGCTTTTGGACGTATAATATGAGGGTTATGGATTTTTGAGTCATTTTAATAACAATAAATTGAATTAAATTGTGAAAAATGGATTGTGGTAGTTTTTGATGTCATTCTTCGCATTGTCGAAAAACTCTTGATGAGTAGCGTGGAGAGGTCACTATCAATAAAATTTTAAAACTAGTTGAGTTAAAATATAGGTCCATTTATTCATTGAGAGGTGAACTTTCTACCTAATCATAAAATTTTAGATGTAATATAGGATATATTAAATTTAAATAAGGAATAATTCAAAATATTCCTATTGTATACTTTAAGATATTCCTAAATATACCTAAATATTCCAATTATATAGTAGCTCCAATTTCATTACCTTGTTAATGCAAGTGTTTAAATTTTTTCAATCAAGTGACCTCCCTAAGATTAATAGGTGTGCACTAAAGCGGTTTTGTAGCTTTTCAACCTACGATGTGATATTTATGGATTTTTGTTTGATTTTACCACCATTGATTGAATTAAGTTTTTAATAAATTTTTCTCTTAAAAAGGTTTTTTATTCTTTAAAAAATCAAAGCATATTCTAATAAAATCTCAAAAATCAAACCCCCACTTCACCCTAATGAAAAATAATTTAGTAAATAAACTTGTGTCCACTACTAAATGAGGGTTCCAAACTCAGACAAAATGACATAACATCACAAAATTATTCACGTTCTAAGCTTACAGGGTAATTAAAGAAATAAAACAAAATCCAATATTATATACCAATTGACAAAAGAATCTCTATAAATACTGCAAATCCTAAATGCAAGTTGCTACTTGTAATTTACTAAATAAAAAAATATAATTCTCTTAGCAAATTGTAAAACAACAATTACCAAGATGCCAAATCGTTTGAAGAAGATTGACAATTCTAAAGAAAGGCTATGTTAGAAAAACAAAGTAAATCACGAGAATAGAACATAAGCAACAAACAAAGCTCTATCTCCAAGTGCGTAAATTGGAAATTTGTGAATTTCTCAAGAGGTGGTATCCTTCACCTATGCCCATAAAAAAACAAAAAATAACATATAATCAGTTTTAAATTGTACATGAGGTATCTGCAGCATACCACTACTTGTTATTGTATATTCACAAGAGATTAAAAAAAAGGTTTCAAGTGCAAATTAGAAAGTAATGTTGGACCTATTGTTGGACCTAGCCTTGCATGTTGGACCTATTGTCCGTTGTTGTATGACATTGCTTCAAAACTCGTATCCACATTCAACACAATTGGGGCACCAACAACTCGTAATTCCAAACATACAGCAAGGAAAAGATAATACTCCTTGCGGGCTTAGGATTTGCTTAAGACTTACGTTATGAAAGGCGTCAACTGGTTTGTTGTAGATTACAATATTGTCGCTTTAGAGAAACCCCTTCAGTGTTGATCGTTGTTGCATCATGTATATATAATACTTCTAATGCACAAAGCCCAATTTGCTGCCACTTTGACACAATCTGCAGGAATTTTATGAGAGTGAATCTCATAACTAAGTCCTTCAATGAAAAAATCAAAACGTGAAGGGACGGTAAGGTTTTAGCAATCCAATCTCTTTCGTAAGAATTAGTTCTCAATATTTAAGCTCATAAAATGAACATGATCAACTGGAGGCATTTCATTTTAGCATAAGTAAATTCAAAAATTGAACTTAGTAAATAAGATTACAGGTACAATTTAGTTTAAGCAACACAACAAATTTGTAGGCTTAGGTTGCAAAAACCAAAACTAAATTCAAAAATAAAAATAAATAAAAAAACACAGATAAATCACAATGAACATGGGTCCAATGACAATGACTACACTAGTGTATATAGAAAAGAAGGTTGTTGTTTTTTTTTTTTTTTTTGTATGTTACATTGATTACCCTCATATCAGAAGGCCGCCGGCCGTGTTCTTTGTACACTCGGAAAACTAGGTTGACAAGAAGGAACAAAACCGAAGTCGTAGTAGAAAGAATTTGGGAGCTGCTAAGGAATACGAGTTATAATCTACGGTTTTAGAGCGAATAGTTTGCTACATCATATTGGAGTCGGCCACATCATATTAGATGGCTAGCCACAAAGGAATAGAGAATCCAATACATTACATTGGATGTAGAAGGAGCACTTGTCACTTGTCTTCTTGTCATCAATTATATAGTCCAAGGAATTGAATTTATATTAAAATACTAATTCTTATTTTGGTTTTTCTTAAACAAAAGGAAGTACACTGAATTCTTCTGGGGGCTCGTATTCTCTATAATGTTTTATGGCTTTTGGACCTACAATATGATAGTTATGAATTTTTCACCCATAATTGGATTAATTATAGATATTTTATTTTAAGAATTAAATTAAAACTTAAAGCATGGCTAAGTCAAGGGGAACAGTGAGCCCACATCAGAGTGCCACCCTAGTATTTTGGATAAATGAATTGAAAATACATGGGGGAAAAATAAATCAAATTTTCAAATTTTTTTTAAAAAAAAACATTAAATTAAAGAAAGTAAAAAATGTGCAAAAAAATGAAATCCTTGAAGTCTTTGTAACTCAACTCTATTCTTGATGAATAGAAGCTTAGTTTAAGTCCTAAATGTCCTCACCCCTCTCCAATTTGGAAAGTTTTTCAATAGTGCATTATAAATACAACTAAACAGAAATATTTTAAACTTCATTTATGAATGAAAATTGTACATGATGAATTTTAGATTGTATCTTTATAGTTAGATTTGAGAGTCTTGCCATCAATATTTTCTATAAAATTTAAAACTCTAGCTCAAAATTATTTTGTGATTTGATTATGAATAAGATATTGACAATCTGTGAATGAATTTTTTGTGTTGGGTTAAATGTAATACTCTAACTAAAGTGAATTTTGGAGATTTTTTAATTGCTTAATTTTATGTGCGTAATTTTTCAAGAGCACATTAAGACAAAAATTTTCAAAAGTTTTGATGAATCACTACAACATAAAACGTTGCATAAGGATTTTGCTTTTGTACATTAAGCATTTTTAACAATCTTTGTAGAAATTATTCATGAGAATACTTATTTAAAAAAGATACATAAGTCAAGAAAAATTACAAACACCTACACTTGAAAACGATGTGAAGATACATTGTATTTAATTGATTAAGTCCTAGAAAAGTTACTTCTAAATATTACGTAACAACGTGCAAACAAAAATAGGGTCCAAATAAATCTTTGAAGCTTAATTTTATAAATTACTTGCATTCATTATAAAATGTTCAAAATTGATTACAAAAATAAAATGAGAATATTTTCAAATTATTACTAATCATAGCAAAAACTATATTTTAATTTTTAAGATACTTTTAAATACCGTTCATTCACATGTTATACTCAAAAGAAATGTCAATAATTGTGTTAAAAATAATTGAAAATGAATGAATTTTTTTTATTAAAATAATCATTAAAATATTTAAATGGTCATTAAAATATTTAAATACCCATTAAAACAATTATAATTCAATAAAGCGGTAGTCTTAGAATTAACATATATAAATCTTGTACATAAATTATTTTTATACATATAGAGATTGGTTGTTTGTTGTAGAGATTTGATTTTGCAATTATATATGAAGAAAGAAATCAATAACATTTTACAAAACCAAATTTCAACAGCAAAAAGCTAATACCTTTTTAAAAAATGAGAAATATGATATTTGTAAAAGTATTATATAACAAATCAATATATAACATATACATATGAAATGACTTTTAAATAAAAATCGATATATACATTATTATGTCTTTAAATATTTAGCAAGTAATAAAGACACAATTTTTTTAATAAGTATAGTTTCAATTTTACAACATTGGTATATCATTTATTGTTACATTCAATTCACATAAAATATTGTTTATATGATTTTAACTGTATATGTTTATATTATTTATATCGTTAAATCCCTAAATGTCTCGACGTCCATATTTTCAACATTTTTGGGTTGCTTTACCTTTGGAGAGCAGTTACTTTTGCAAACAACGTTAGATTTTTATGAATTTTTTTCAAAAATTTGCATCTTATTGTTTAGTTTGTGTGGTAAAATTTTCAAATCAATTTGAGACATGATTTTTGGAATCCTAGAACGCGAAATTCAATAAATTTTATATCCAATTCGTTGCAACAATGGGCATATAACTAGTTATTTATTGAATCTATTAACCTTGAGTTTGCTATACTCTTCATCGCTAACCACATCTATTATACATCTACAATGAATATATATAAACAAAGTTTTGTTTGTTTTTGGTTAACTCAAATACTATGTGAACTTCTTTTTGTTCTAACTATTTGTTTTTTGGCAACTCATCTAATGTCCTTCATTGATTCTAGTGATAAAATGCTTGAAATATACTTTTGACAATGTAATCGATTGAATTCGTAATTTTATATCCTTCATACCTCCCCTTTGCTTCCTTTAGAGGGGCACAAAGTTGTGCGTCCCGGGTATGTTTGTGGACGAGAACGTTCTTCATCAAGTGTGTGCATTGTGCCGTGCATTGTGTATTATATAAAATTCATAATTATTTCCTCATAAACAAAAACAACCTTAATTGGCTCTTCAAATAATATTTATTTTGTTTAATTTTAAAAAATAAATAGGAATTTGAATACTGTTGATATTTTGTAGACTTTTTTTGGTTCAATGATTTAAAAAAAACTCAACTCATCTAATGTTCTTCATTGTTTCTAGGGATAAAACATTTCATCCCATATGATTTCTTCTTTTAATGTTCAATGTAATTGATTGAATTTGTGTTTTTATAACCATGAATCTTTGGTCCTTTGGGGGTTGACATTTGAAAGAATGAAATTCAATTTTCACCTCATTTTTTAAGCTCGGGTAGATCATCGTAAGGGCGGTGTTTGTAAAAATATAGTGGAATTTTTTTGTGAATATGTGTTTTACTATTAGTTGCAAGATGCATTGATTTTTACAAGATGTTGATTTTTTATTTAAGAATGGTAAAACGAAAACTTTTTATTTCATTTGGTTTTGGAATATATGTAGCTGAAAAGCTTTTTTATTTCTATTCAAGTTTGTTTTGTTGAAAATGTCAAACTAATACATTGTTGTATCTCAATTAGTCACACCTATGCATTGTCTAATGTAGAAGATGCAATTTGAACTACTTTTGTGTTAGTCCCATGTATGTTATTATAACTATATTAGTGGTTTTGAGTTTCTTTTGTCATTTTTTCATTTTTAATCATTTTCCATAAACGGCTTTATGTTAAGATGTATAATATGGATCAACTCAGTCTTTGCATCTCCAACCTGTGAATTTTTATCCCCAATGGTTCCACTTTTGTTGTGATCACAAACTCAAACTCTCGATGATCGCGTTGCAACTACAATTCGTCAAGAACGAAGGCAATGAATGAACATTAAAACTACAATTCTTGTCATCCTTGTTCCCTTTAAGTTTTTGTGAAGATTACTTTGTTGACATTGAATTTTGTACCCTCTATAAGTTCCCATGTCAATAATCTCATTTGTAAGTAATTCTCTTTCCTTCGAAAATTCCTATATATATAATCTCCTTTCCAATTGCAACTCATCTAGTTCATCATACATACCAGAGTGTTTTTGCACTATAGGTGTCATAGTTTTCAATAAAAAAATTAATGTTCTAAAACAGTTGAATTACTGACGTAATATAATAAATAGGGATATACCAAAAACATTTCAATATTATAAAAATGGGATCTCTAAGAATATTTTACAATAGTTTAATTATATTAAAATCTTTGGGAATTATTATCTCTAATATTATTTTATGTACTTGCAAACTACATTGAATGCATATTCCAGTCACACCCCAAGCTTTAATCAATCAACCAAACTCACAAAAAATGTTTTAAAAACCCGTTGTTTTAAAGGGCATTTAATGTAAACAAACAAAAATTGCTACCGTAAACCTCTAATGTCCATTTTGCTCACAAATCTTTTGAATTTTTTTTTTGAGATTGATAAATTTATATTACATGAATTGAAGAAAAATATTGTCATCATTATATCTTCAATGAAACATATCGATTATGGAAATAATGTATTTCTTTCACAATGTTAACAAATGCAATGTATTACATTTTGGTCCAAATACTAATTTATACTATTTTAAATTTATCAATATATATACAATCCTAAAATTCCTTTTCACCGTGATTAATTTTTTCCAAAAAGCAATTTTCAATGACCAATAGAAAATATTTACTGCCACGTTTCGCATGCCATAAAATGTCACACTACACATTTTGAACGCCCTACCATGAAAACACCCATTTGAACGTCCTACCAAAAAAAAAAAAAAAAAAAGTTAAAGAGGTTGCCTCTTGTAAGATGACCCACAGTAATAACGGCATAACCGAAGATCATGTTTGTTTTGAGCGTCTTGCCCATCAGCAATTGTGAAATTGATATAACCCTAAGTACAATAAAGCTCTAAGGGCTGCAGGTTGCTTCCCCATATTCACTAGTTACGGTAGTTTGATTTCAGATAGGAGCTTGTAGCAAATATTGAATCTATGTGTCAACTCCAAAAATTGCGCAAGTCCACACAGTTGAAGACAATGAACTGGGCTCATGATTGTGTCCTCGAAGGAATTGGGAAATCTCACCGCCCTTCAAAATCTTTCCCGCCTGGATTCTTCCCTTTGCTGACCCTGTGAGACGATCGAATTTGACAATCATAGTCTCTGATTTCTCGCCACTCATAGGCTGTGAATTTTGCTTTGCATGATAAAAAAATGGCAGGAAATGGTGAAAAATAGTAAGCTTGCTTACCCTCATCCTTAGCAAAATAAAAAATTAGATTTGTTTCATCTAGGTTGATGTCGATGAAAAGGGATGCACTACAGTCGTTTTAATGAGCCCTAGGTCCAAAACTCTTCTAGAAGACACACAGTTAGTTCTTTGGGAACAAGGTTAAGATTCACCAAAGGGTATTTTTTGATATAGTAGTATATTTAGGTTAATTTGCTATAGAAATCATTCTTGTAAAGACTTTGTTAACGGGCACAAAATTCATAGAACATTACAAGTGCTAACACTTGAAAATGATGTGAAATATGCCATGTTTGATTAATTAGGTAATCAATGTTCATAATAATATAAAATTTTAAAAAATAAAAAATAAACACTTAAAGAATCATTCAAGTATTTAAAACTCATTGATGTAGTAGTCTTATATTTGATAAATTTAAACCATGTCCGTTAAAACAATTATACATAAAGATATTAGTTGTTTGTTGTAGAGATTTGATTTTGCAATTTTATATGAAGAAACAGATCAAAAATGTATTATATAATTAAATATCTACAATGACTTTTAAAACAATTGTGCACAAAATCTATGCTTGTGAATTCATAAGACTAACAAATGACTTTGTTTTCTCTACCTAAGATAGAACGTGAAAATTTCAAACATGTTTCAACGTTTTATAAAAAAAGTGATTAATAATAATAAAATTCATTTAACTTTCAAGAGTGAAGAAATACAAAAGTTTCAATAACTACAATTTCAACATTTGATTTATATCATCTATTGATAAATCCAACTAATTTAACGATTGTATGCACAAGTGTATGCTATTTTAATACTCCGTATTTCAACACTCTTCACTTTTAAATTTGTAGCAATAGTAAATAAATATATTTGTAGTAAAATATCTAAGTTATAGCAAAGGTTCCAATATTAGTGAAGGTTGACTAACTAAATTTCAATTATCATTTATGCAACTAAAATGAGTATTTTTTATATTTTTTAAACAACCTCCATTGTAATTACAATCATATCAATTGGGTTTTTTATATGTAATTGGGATTTAATTTGAACAATACATTTATGACAAAATTCTCAGGGAGTGCACTATTCAATAAAGTCAAGAATCACGTGCGTGCATCCCCTTTATTGAAACACCCTTGAATACATTTTTTTGTGCTAAAATCAAGCAATATATGTACAAATCTTACAGTCTTAAAATACATTTTCATATGTACACAGAGGCTAAAAATGAGGATTTTAACTTCAAGCCCCGTGTATATCTACTTTCCGCTCAATTGTAATATCTCTCCCATACGTACATCTTGTACATCCGTATTGTAAATAATACCCATGTTGTGCATACACGTTTATAATTACAATACTTGAAGAGTGCACTCCCTGGGACCAAATTAAGCCTATAGTGATATACACGTAAGATAATAAGCTTTTTGAGTTTGAAGCTCTTACAAATTGTTCTACTCTATCTTGCACTTTGATTATACGTCATTTTGCGATTAGAAATCTTTAATGTTCTTACAATACTTTGTAAATTTTAGTAATGAGGTTAATACAAACGACCAATTTTGTAGTACTTTGAAAGAGTTTGCATTCTATAAGTCAAATCTCAGTTTAGATTACACATGCACCACTATATATGCATTGTTTTAGATTTATTTCTAAGACACTATAACAATTTTAAGCTATATATTAAATTGTCTTCATATTTTTTCCATTTATGTTAAAATTGTTATTTTTTCCTTCTAGTAATAAATAAACATCAACATCATTTTTAATTAAAGAGATGTAATATTAACAAGTATTATGCCATTTGCAAACATTGAACTAAATGTTGTTGTAAGAAATATCTCTCTAAGTTTAGTTTTATTTATTTTTGTTTCAAACAGAACACTTAATCACAATGGTCTTCTTGATCTTAATATAAATGTCACAGTTTTCAACAATGGCAGGTATTTCCAAAATAACGTATGGTCTTGGCCTTGAAATTCAATACTAGACCTGTACCATAAATGTGGTAAAAAGTGAGTTTTGAAAAGTCTTTAATTAGACATGAATCCCCAATTAGACCTTACTTATCATATAGCTAAGACGTTTTTTGAAAAGTAAATTTAAAAAACTGTCTCACTTTTTGAACTGAGAATGAAACTTGACATAAACCACTTGTGTTGTTTTTTCAAAAATCATAACAACTTGTTTTGAAGATCCAAACCATACAAAGGATAGTCAACTTGCACAAGCACCATGAGAAATTTTGGTGGATGAAAATTGTCCAATTTGGATGGAATTCGAACAGGTTCAAATCTGTTCAACATCCACTATGTGCACGCACGCGCCTTAAAGGGCTAAACATCCTCACTCTTATCCAAACTCGACAGTTTCGAAAAGATGCATTAGAGCATCATCAATGCAGAAACGGCATCAAGGCGCTGTATCGCAAATTTTCAGATTGGTCTGCGGGGCTGCCTGTGTGGTGTGCCGCATGTGGATGCCTCCCCTCCAACCCGCGGTCCCAAAGCAACACTGCAAATCTGCCACCGCATGCAAAACGACAAGAAACGAACGACACATCTGCCGCTCCTCCTCCGCCGTGAAACTCGGACCCTTTGTGGCGGCGTTCCTGGGCCAAGGTAGCGGACGCATGAGAGATCGTGGAAGTAACGGGCGAGAGGGAAGAATTGGCGTGGCCAGGTCCGCCAAGCACGGTGCCGTTCCTGCGTTGAAACGCTCAAAATCTTGCGGAACGCCCCACCGCAGAAGAAGTCACGGTCCTGCTTCTTTTTCTGCGGTGGGTTGATGATGCTCTTATAAATTGCAACTCAAAGGGCAACCAAAGAGATATTTTGCTCTTGATGTATGAATAAAAGTTGTACATTATAAATTTCAGATTCTATTCATATAGATGTCTACGATTGCTATTGCCAATATTTTCATATAAAATTTCAAACTTAAAATTGAAAATTCTTTTAAAATTTGATTACAAATAAGATATTGACAATTCATACTTGAAATTTGTTGTGATGGGTTGAAATGAAGTGTAGTGATTTTTGGAGATTTTTTGGTTGCTTAATTTTATGACTTGACTTTATTAAGAGTATATTTACACTAAAATCTTCAAAATTTTCAATGAGTCATTACAATATGAAATGAGGCATAAAAATTTCACAAATCATCTTCTTTATGATTGGATCACACATGCATGAAGCTAACTTCCCATAAAATATATAGTTAAAAACCCACACAACAAAAAGTCAATGACAAATGAGAAAATTGTGTTTGATACAATACATCGTCCACTTTCTCGACGATTGTGCACTTAAGGTTAACAAACAAGTGGCTAATCACATAATCTATGTCTTAGTATTTACCTCAAGTTTACTTTTATAGCTTGTTCTAATAGCTTGTTCTTATTTTCCATCCATGAAACTCCCGACAACAAATAGTTTTTGTAGTCTCTACCCTTGTAGGGCAGAGACAATAAAACAACATGACTAATATCTATCCTCGAGTGTGCGTAAAGTGTTTACAGAAACAAGCGTCTAATCGCATAATCTTTGCCTTCGTATTTACCCTAGATTTACTTTTACACTTTGTTTGTACTCTTCAGCCATGTAACTCCTTAAAAATGAAGCATTTCCGTAGTCTCTCCCCTGGTGGGCAGAGACAATAAATATAGAAAAAGTGAGATTGGAATGTCAAGAATTGGAAGGAAAAGATTAGGTACTACACCATTAAGTAAGAAGACCAGGACCTGACTTCACCAGGATATGTGACACTAATGGCAAATCTTAGAGAAAACACATTGAAAACGTTAAACAAGATCAATCTATTAGAATCACACTTGTGACATTTTCATAAGGCCTACTAAACTATCACTAAACTAATAATACTTTGCCATCAATTAAGAATTCCCAGAAGATTTCCACAATGAGTTTTACCGACAAACTATGGACATGTCTTCTAGTAGAGCCCTAAGCAACGACATGCCTTGATGAGCGGTTCTTGGAGAGCAGCAAACCTACATGGCCAAGGGTGAAGGAATGGAATGGAATAACGAATCAATTCTACCAAAACTGTGTCAGGATTAACCAATGTGACCAATGTGACATTTTCAGTATTGTTTCCCAAGCTCCACCTTCTTCATGACATGCATAGCATTATGCAACATGGAGTCAATAATCCCAGCGACCTGCACATAAAACCACGGGAGTCACGACCCCAAAACCTCTGACAAAGCTCCCTCCATGTTCCAGTTCCAGATGCATGCGCCCCCCTCCCAAGCAGTGATCTCAAAACTGGCTAAAATTAGCTAGATTTCTACCAAAAAATGGGGCTGCTAAACATACAAAGAAAGAAAATGAAAAAAAATTGAAATGTAGCAAGAATGCTCATCGTGATATAAATATGTAACAACTTCATGAGGTGATATCCACGGATATCATCATGGTATCACCTTAACATATCAAGGGTATTGCCGGATATTATAGAGGTATCGTGAGTATTGTATGCACTAGGTAGCAAAAGTAGATACCATTTATGTGGGAGGTCGCATAATGTTCTAAATGTCATAAATTGGTTCTGAGATCACTGCTCCCAAGTTCAGCAAAAAGCTATCAATGCAACACTGTAAAAGGGGTGGCATAAATGAGAAATGTGCACACATTTCTCATTTATGCCGTCCCTTTTACAGTGTTGCATTGTCATGAACCTTTTCCAAATGCACATCTTTCACTGAACGAATACCCCACTTTTGAAGCAGCAACTAGAGAAGAGCTACGTGATGATGAAAATTCCAGAAACACAAGTCTGTTTAACAAGTTTAAAGCAATGAGCAATTACCGTGAAAACACCCCCAATAATTGCGCAAAGGTTTGTTATGAAGTGGGAGAACGATTTTGAATTCTCCTTGACCAAGACCTGCAACAAAACAGTTGAGGGTGCCCAGTCAAAAACCGGCTTTAGTTACAATATGAGAGAACGTTATAGCATCAGATAATCAAGGAATTGTTACTAGCGTTCAGAGTGTTATAAGTGACATACCTGCATAGGAGAGAGTTCGTAGTGAAACTTCACCACAGGTACATTGGTAGACTGGATCATATTACTGTGTGCAGTATAATCATATTGATCTAGCACCTTTTCACTCCGGTGGAGTGTGATCACCTCTGTCTTCACAACTTGCAAGTAATGATCATGCTGTCTCCAGGTGAAAACACGACACACGAAATGTACGGTTGTCAGAATTAATAGAGATAAGTAAGCCATTAGCACCGAAATCAACACATCGTGTGGAAGTTTGATCCATAAACCTTACATTTCCATATGCCTTACATTTCCACATGCTGGATTTTCAGAATATTAGGTTTACAATCCGGTCACCGTGGGTGTCATAAGGGGTTAATACAAGTGGTGAGGACTATGAATCGTACAAAAAACTTGACAAATGAAGGAGCTCCAGCAGAAATACTTCAAAAGAATCTGGATTTCAGATGCAATGAAACCCTGTTCTTCGTAACAGGAGATTTTGAAGCTTGAAATTTAATATTGTACATGTACTTGGGGATATCAGAAAAACAAAATCAAAGAAAAGCTCAACTAAAATACTGCCACGTACCGTGATATTTTCATGTTCAGAAGTGAATATATTTCCTGTCAGCCGATCTACGTTTGTATCCAACTCAGGTAACAATTCATTAACCCAACGAACTGCCCGCCAAGATAATTTCCGACCAAAACTGAAGAACCCAACATAATGGGTCATGTTCATGTTGGACGCATCAAATGAATGTGCACCAGAATGTGCGGATATCATCAATTCTCCAGGGACCTGCCACACCAATAAGCCATGAAGCTTAAAACTACTGTTGACTTACTTTAAAATTCAGAAAGTGAGTGATTCGACTAGAACTTAGTTTTCCAAATATTTGACACATAAGCAACCCTAAAAAAGACCCCGCTTCTAAGCCCCACATGATTCAAATCCTTAGGACATTCAATGTCCAGAGAGAAAATTTTAAATCAAGTACTGCTGCCATGTTCAAGGTTGAACTGCAACACATAGACGATTGTATGGTGACTTAGCATCAGATGTTAGGTCTACACTACTGGTAAGCATAGACCAACTACACCCTACACAGAAAAAATTAAAAAGGAAGACTCAAACAAGGTACACAAACCTACTAGCCAAAGTCAAAAGATGATGGCGCTACTAAGAAAATGCATAAATTCATCCAATCTTGGTACATGGAGACGGGTTTGATTGAACTCTGTGATGAAAGAACCAAACAAGAAAACATACCTTCTTCACTCTGACAAATCCTTCAATTCTACAGCCTCCGGCTTTAGGTGCAGGACGTTTCATGGTCGAGTTCGCAGCCCCTGTAGACTTATCTTCCAGCTGAAATTTTCCATCCCCCACAGCTGGAGGAACCAGCTCCACCATGAACTAGAAATTACACCAGAGTGGTTAGTTTTCAGCTCCACAATGTACTAATTATGAAATCTGTGAGGAGATATGGATACTAAGCCCACTTAGAAGGCTGAATGGCAAGAAAAAAGAGGAATCTTCACATGCAGATGGCATGTCAAGAACAGACTAAGCTGAAATTCAGAAATCAGTAAATGCTACAAAGTTTTCTGCCTAGATGATTTTTAGTTCATTTATATATCTTTAAAAACAGAACCACAACCAAATAATCAAGTGGAAGAAAATGAAAGATAACTAAGGGACTGAGCTTACGGCGACTAGGGACTCAGTGTCACGATCCCCATAGTAGGATTCGTGCTCATGTTGCCCATGCTCATCACTGCAAATTTTGAACTGAGTGAATTCTTGAAGCGGCAACGTCAAGTGTAGAGAGAAGCCATGAAATAAGGTAGGCAATAACAAACACATCTCACAATGGCAAATAGCAGAACCATACAGAGTTTCTAAACAAAGAACAATTATGAAGCAGGATCAACATGGGGGGCAACTGACACGAAAAACCTTGGAGCAGAACACTCTTACCCTCTGATGTTCCAAAGTAAGCACCCGCAATTAATTCAGCCATGTAGAGTTTGCATGGACAACAAATGCACATTCCAAGAGCAGTTAGTCAATATATAGAGCAAACAACGCGTCGCAGATGTAGCGATAATTCTCAACTGATAAACAGTGGGGCAGCAAACAACACTAATATTCACCAAATAATGCTTCAAAAACCTTCACACCAAGGTCGCAACTTTGGCTCTGTTCTCTCAAACTAAGATGTAATATGCAAGACCTCTTCCATACTTGAACATAGACCATCTTGAACTCTTAAGATGTACCGTATACATAGTAGGTCTGAAAAAGACTAAGCACCTGACGTCATGGCCCTTTCGGAAAATTCGGATGGATGGATAACCTTGGATGTGGTGTCTGGAAACAGAAAAAAAATCATAAGTCGTGATATCTATTCCCTTTGTAGCTCTCCAAAGAGCTTCTAGACCAAGAAAAATAAACCCTACGCACAATGAAGTCAGGAGAAGAGAAGGCTAGTTCATAAAAACATCCAGATGTTTACCAAAGATAACCCCAGAAGTTAGGGAACTTACGATCTACAGAGATCCATGTTCAGAGTGCAGTCAACCTTAGCAAGTAGAATCCTCCCATCCATTTCTGGATTATATCTGTAGACCAGGTTATCAAGCAATGTTTACTTCAGTATACTTCTGCACTTTTTCACACAACTGAGAAACCGAGGGCCTATATGCTGCTCTCACAATAAGTTCAGCTACTTCATGGTGCTACTCTGCAGAGCTACAACATTCAACCCATACACGCCCAAAACCACACTTCACAGCGGAGGGCATTACCTGTCTGCAATAATTTTGGCCGCTTTTTCCCAAGCAGGTTTCTGACAGGAGGAAAAATTGGAAAATAACAAATTGCAGAGAGAGTTAGCACCCGCTTTAAATCTCTGCGCTTCCAAACTAGATAGCCTCATGTGGTGACTGCCAACATCGAAAACTTCAAGAAGACACTAGAAAAGGAGTTACATGATAAAAAGTGAACGAACCCACGAGTGAGATCTATGTACCACACCAGCAGCTAAGTAATTATTTTCAATCAAATGCTGGCACATAGCCGTGTGCAAAGGTTCCCTTAAAAAAACTTGACTAGGAAATGAAGCTGCGGAAAAGCAAGTAAATGACAGCCTAAGCATGATTTACTCACCAATCTGTTGCTCCAAGGACACCACGGGGCGTAAAAATTGACGACCAGAACATTGAACCTACAGATCACCAACAAACAGATATTTTTGAACACATCAAAAGCGTTTCTAAGCAGGATGAATAGCAACACAACTTTAAATCATACTCTTAAATAGAAAGTCTAGCAAAACAACCAGAAACAATTACTAACAAGATGCTGACTCAATGTCCATGAAAATCAAAAGGGAGCAAGAAAAAGCACTAAGAATAAATTCTGCTAATAGTTCAGCAGATCTTACTGCTTAGAGTACATATCAAAATTGTTCTTGTTGAGTTCCAGCGAACCCTCCCCAAGATGCTCAAATATATCTTCTCCGGTTTCTTCGTCACCATGATTGTTGATCTTCGGTACAGACCCTGAATGAAACTCATTTCCTATCCGTTGCAATCGTGGATCGATTGGGTACTTCCTTACAGTTTTTGTCAAATTGAATCTATGCTGCAATCAATTCAAAACAAAGCAGTTTATAGAAATTGCCTTAGAGAAGTCACTACTGGTGATCACCGCTGAGTAAACGCAACCAAAAACTCAAGCCTACGACCCACACGATGATAGTTGAACATTTTGAGGTAAATTCAACACCCTGGTAAGAAATGTCTCCCTTCATGCTCCCCATAACAAAGAAACTTACTGTGCCTAAAACATCGCTGACGTCCACTGAAGCAAATTCACAAGATAGAGCTGGAAAGCTGCAGACAAAAGAAAAATCAATCGACAGCCCACATCATCACAGGTCTTGCAGGACAACATCTAGAAACTGAAAGTGTCGATGTCTTTCCTAATGGCACTGCAAAGTGCTTCAGGTATAATATTGAGCTACAATCCAACTAAGCTTGAAAGGACTTTGGAGTAATTAACCTAGAGATTGCTGGAGCACTCAGTGAAGAAACTCAAGTGAAGAATCTAAACTTGCGTCATAGCATAATAAAGCAATGGGAACCAACACCCTTTTGCAATGGGAGTTTCAATTAGAAACTAAGTATACGTGGCAATGACACGGTTGTCCCAAAAATCTTGGAATACAAATGGCATTCCCTCGTTACTTAGAAAAGTGGATCTAAGTGAAGATTCTCTTTTGATCCAGTTTTCAAAAGGGTGCTCCATTGCACTGCTCTATTTTGCTGTGGTGGCGAGATAGAACATGTTAAAGATAATTCTGAAAAACTCTTCCAATGTATGTTCAAACACTTAAAATGCCATTTTACTAAACACTATTAATTAAAAATAAATAAAAAATCCAAAAACCTCAAGTTGAAGTCGATCCGTAGATAGTCTCCATCCCTACTTCTGTCAACCACAACACTGGTTGAGGTGGTAGTCGTTAAGTAAGCGCTCAGCTCCTACCAAACAAAACAGCGTCACATGAGAAAATAAACGAGTAAGAATCAAAAACCACAAAATGAACAGAAAGCAATTACACATATAAAACGTCCAAAAAATGTTTTTTCTTCGGCCACAACAGAATGTCCTCCAGACAACAATGCTCACCACATTCTCATACTAACAGACACACAATCTCCAGAATTTACCATTCCAAAGAGGAACACCATTGCAAGTGCAGCAAGGATCGATAACCCTGCCCCAGATAGAGACGCCTCTGTCAGGTCCCTTGGTATTTTCCTGTACCAAACGAAACCTTCAGCAATAAACAAAGTTCGCCAACGCCAACAAACAGTTCATGATAAAAAGAAGCTGCACATACAATCCATGCACATGCTGAAGAACTACTCCCTCCGTCCCAAAGTTATTGTCATACAAATTTGTTTGGTATTTCTTTGAGCCAACTTCATTGATCATATTGTAAGAAACATGATAAAAAAAAGGTTCCAAATGATGTCACTAGAATGATTGAAGAACATTGCATGTGTTGATTGCAACCTAAATAAAATTAGCCACAAGGAAGTATTTTTTTTGACCTACTTAAAAAAGCACTTTCAAACATGACTTTCAAACATGACAATAACTTTGGGACGGAGGGAGTACTAAAGAACTACAACATCACCAAGTAAGGCTCGCTCCCATTAACTTTCGCCGTCAATTTTACACGATCACATCAACTAACATTTTCTCGAGCTACAACGAGAATTCTTTCCCTCTACGTAAAACATAAAAAAAAAATACGAAACAAAAATTCTCTTCTTCGACTGTTCCCAGAAGCCCTTCAAAAGATTCATGACCCGGCATTGCGCCATTTCTCCAATGATATTGAGCATAAACCCTAAAGGATCAAAACCCAAACCCTAGCAGTGGCAAAAACCGAGGATTACTGGCTAAAACACTCTCTACGAAAACCCTAAAAAAATACGAAACAGAAATTCTGTCCCTCGACTGTTCACAGAAGCTCATGACAGAATTTACGACCCGACATTGCGCGGCATTGAGCATAAACCCTAAAGGCTCAAAACCCAAACCCTAGCAGTGGCAAAAACCCCGAAATGAGTGATCCCGGAGGATGGGAAAGGCAAAAGAGAACCTGTAGAAGTCGATGGACTTGATTTTGCTGGTGGACACCATGGCTGCGAAGCTGAGCTGCTCGATGAAGACGACTGCTGAGTGGTGATCGAAATCGGTAAGATACACAACAAAGCGGGGGTTTAAAATGCATCAATGGTGGATCTGCACACTGCGGGCGGGGCGAATGTGAAAGAATTTTCTTGCCGGTAGCAAGAATGGCATGCAGTGAGGGAGGGTCTTTCTGTCACAGAGATTCTGCGAGGACGCAGAAACTGAGTGAGAGATCTACGGGACACCTTTCTCACGCACGAAATGAATCCTCTTCTCCGTCTTTTTCGCTTCGGTGCGCCCTCCCGTACAGGGTCTCAAGTCGCCGGGTACGGGTATGTGCATCGGGTACGGGTATGGTCGTTGTGCATGTGCATCGGCATGTATCAAGCCTAAATTGGCTAAATTTTGACATAACATGATAGTGCTCTTTTTTTCTTTTTTTTTGGGAACAAATGGTACCTTTATTACATGATAGTGCTCTTTTGAAAAGTGAATCAAAAAAGGATCTTCACTTGAGTTTACTTTTCTCCAGGATCTACAGGACACCTTTCTCACGCACGAAATGAATCCTCTTCTCCGTCTTTGTCGCTTCGTTTGCCCTCCGATACAGGGTCTCAGAGTGGCCGGGCACGGGTATGTGCATCGCCGGGTATGAGCATGGTGCATGTGCATCATCCCACGCTTATGTCAAGCCTAAATTGGCTAAATTTAAGCCAATAATTTTGGATAAATTTTAACATAACAAAGTAGTCTAAGTGTCTAACCTTGATAATGTCATTATGATGTAATTAATATTCGATCCCTCCAAGTGGTGAAATTGATATCCTAACGCAAAAGCACATATACATGATAGCTGAGCAAAGTATGGGATCCTTACAAGCCAATAACCATCACTCGGTACACGCTTTCATCACACCCTAAGATGGTTACCCCATTACCAACTGGCTCCTTTCACCAACAGCTAGGGGCATTATCCGCAATCAATGTTGTAATGATGTTGGTTGTAGCATGAGTTGCAGTTGGTAATGGGTTCTCTCTTGTTGGTTTTAGTATATGTAAGTGTGGTTATGGATTTGTTGTTGTTAGTTTAAGCATCTTTAGTGTGTGCAATACAAATCTTCTTTAGACAGAAAGAGGTGTACCTATATGACGTGAATGGGATGCGTCATACTTCAACTTTGAAAATTTATAACTAATTCATTCGTCATTCAAAAATTATGTTTCAACTTGTGTTGGAATCTATTTCTTCTTACCTAACTCTTAAAAAAACAAATACTAAATAATATCAATGCCTCATATTCGTATTTCTTATTCAGTTGGGAATGGGGTAACCACCTTAGTTCAGTTGCATCCTCAATACAAAATGGGCGTATGCACGTCACTCCGTGCCAGTACCCTAGATCCTTCTCGCAAGGGAGTTCCTGCGTAGAGCTCCAGACCGCCAAGTTGCTGCTCAAATCCGGAGTACTTCCGTTCCATTCATTCCAGTGTTTGAAGCCCGGCCCCTGTGCCAGAACCCCAAAAGTAAAGCACCAAAACTCAGCTGAATGATCGATCATAAGCACTACCATGCTGAATCAAAAATATAGTCCGACTCAACGTTACATTTCGAGGACTTGCCAGGTAAATTCCTTTTTATCGTTCCACATGTAAAACACCAAATCATGATAGTGCTTGCTCAGGGGCAATCAATTTATGAGAAATATAATGAATAATTATCTATACCGTGCCGACAGTAGGTCGAAATTCAGATCGAGCAGACTCTTACTATGCATGCATATTTTCAAATTTGATTATTCCTAGCCATTAGTAATATTCTCCTGTAACTCAAACAATACAAGAAAATTGGTCGTTTCTTAGTGGTCACTTCTCACTTGGTGAGTGTAACTAGTCACATAAGACAAAACTTAACTTCGTTTTATGCAACCAGTTGCACTCCACAAGTGACCACTGAAAATAACCTCATTCTGTTGTAGTGAAAAGAATACCATTGCTCTACAGGTCGGATATCAACTTACAGTATCTGAAAAGCTTTTGAGCCAAGAAATAATTGCAATCAAGGTCGAGTAAGTTACCTCAAACGGTAACGGCTAGCGATGACAAACGTATTCAGAGCAGAATTAAACGTACGTACATTCATTGTCCGCATAGAGCCGTATTTCCCCATCAGTTTCATTTCGGGTGGTTTGGCAAGTCACGAAGGCGGTGCGCAGAGAGAGGACGACGGACTTCGAGGGCAGAAACCTTCGGAACTCCGTAGACATCTCGCACACTTGACAGTAGAGTCACTACAAGCAGAATCACCAGTTTTTCAGTTGAATTTGGTGAGGGCAATTTGTCATGTAGGAGATGTAGGAGATGCGTGTAGAGTGAAAAGTGACGATGAACAAGATCCTCCATAGTGAGAAACGGCACCTCTGCTTGAACCAAAAAGTCTACCCGAAGAGAAGAGTTTTGACAAACTCATGAGTTTTGAGTAAAGACTGTCTTTCTGTTTCATCCACTTTTGTATATGGAGTGACTAGTGATTTCTAATTGAATGAACTATTAGTGAATCGAATAAACAATCACAAAACACTGCTGAATTGTGATTGAATGAGTGCTTTCGATTACTGTTCACCATGGTTGATTGCCACATGCCCCTCATAGCTACTAATTTGATGTGGAATATCCCACATCATTGCATTGGGGGATGAAATGATGTGGGATATTTCATATCATTTTATTGAGGGAATCAAGGCAGTAGTCACAGAAGCTACTGCATGTTATGAAGGTAGGAAGACAAGGTGGCGAGTACATTTTTCTATTGTGATTGGTGCAGTATGCAAGTGGGATTTCACAGTAGAGAGGGGTCCATTCAAGCTACACTAAATAGGTAGATTAGTATTAGATACACTAATTTACATAAACATGTTGTAAGTTTTTACCGTTGATCAATTTTTTTACCCCCTATATTGGTCAAGATGGGGATCTTTCAATAGTACTGGAATCAATGTCTTCGGTAATTTTTTTTGTCGAGAGTAAAAAATCTATGATATATTCAAATCTTATAATTATCTAACACTAATCTACCTATTTAGTGTAGTATGACCCGGCTAGGTTGTTAGCGGTTTTTTTTCAATGCTTTTTGGAAGGCATTTTCAATGTGATGTTTGATTTATGTTGTAATTAGAAAGGAAAGTGATATCTCAATGTTTGCAAGATGTATATAAAACACATAGTACAAGATGAAAGTGGGGATGAAAGAAATATTATAAAAATTTGGGTATTGAAAGCACTAAAATAGATTTTTTGTCATCAGTTTTATATATCAATTTCACCAAAAAGTGTGATATAAACAAGGTGTGACATTTTTGATAATGTCACGTTTGGAAGATTTGTGCATGATGTGATATTATCAAAAAAATAGGTAGAAAATCAAATAAAATTTACATTGTAAAGAAAATAACAAAGATCCAGGCAGAAAGGCAGGCGGAGATTCCAACGTCATCCATCCGGCCTTTTTTCATTCATACCACTTGATAATATCACACTTACACTACTTGTTTTGAAAAAAAAATAGTGACATTGTCAAAGGTGAGAGGGATAATAGCGAGGGAGTTTTACACTAGGAAATTCCGTTTCAAAGTTTCAAGTGACAATATCAAGGTGTTCTATTAACAAGAGTGACATTATTGAGGTTAGACTGTAGTGCAATGGAGCACCTTTTGAAAGTAGGTCAAAAGAGGATCTTCGTTTGGATCTGCTTTTTTAGGTAACGAGGGAATGCCATATGTATTTCATGAATTGTGGGACTATCATGTCATTTTCGTGTACACATAGTTTCGTGTACACTATACAACTGTAATTAGATTGTGGTCCCATTGCAAAAAGGGGATGACTCCCACTGCTCTATTATGCTATGAAGCCTAAATTGGTGGTGGTGTTTCTTTTATTTTTATATATATATTGAGTAATAGAGTTAACCAAAACTCTCCTCGTACACCATAAACTCATTTTTAGTTTAAAAAGTCGACAAAACTAGTCTATGGTCAGTTGGAGAGTAATCTAAAGCAAGGCCCTGCACCACCCATGGGAGAGGAGCTCGTGACCTCTTCAATCCTAGAGGAGAGTTTCTACAAATTTCTCCAACCCTAAGGGATTATCCATAAAGGGACTAAGGAACTATTCATGTGCAAGTGGTGTCAAAAATTAATAATAAAAAGGCTACAGATTCTGCATAGACTTAGTGGAGAGTTTTGTTTGTTTTTTGTTAATTCTAATAATACGTGAACTTCTTTTTGTTCAAGCTACTTATTTTTTGGCCAACTCATCTGATGTCCCTCATAGATTCTAGCGATAAAACGCTTGAATTGTACTTTTGACAATACAATCAATTGAATTCGTAATTTTATATCCTTTATCCCTCCCCTATGTCTGACTTTAGAGGATCGCAGAGTTGTGCGTGCCGGGTATGTTTGTGGACGAGGATGTTCTTTGTCAAGTGTGTGCATTGTGCCATGCATTGTGTTGTGTACTATATCAAACTCATAACTATTCCCTCAAAAACAAAAAAAAACCTAAATTGGCTCTTCAAACTTTTTATTTCATTTGGTTTTGCAATATATGTAGATGAAAAGCTTTTTTATTTCTATTCAAGTTTGTTTTGTTGAAAATGTCAAACCAATACAAACACGCAATTCGCTATTTATGCACTTGGCCAAGTGCGTTCATTTTATGAGCAAATCGTGCTTAAAAAATTTGTGTAAAAAGCTCTCTAAAAAACAGCGATTTTGTCTTTCTACAAATCACTTACATTGTAAACAAACAATTCTTTTATTTATTTTTTATTCTTATCTTTATCTTTTCTTTTATCTTTTCTTTATCTTGTTTCTTTTATCTTGTCTTCTTTCTTGTCTTCTTTTTCTTTTTCTTTTCTTTCTTGTCTTCCTTCTTGTCTTCTTCTTCTTTTTCTATTTTTTTCTTCATACCTCTTGTGGCAGCCGCAAACCCTACACCCGCACCGAGGAAAAAAAACCAATTTTTTTTTTTTGCTTAGGGCTCATGAACCCTAAAAATAGAAATTTAAAATTTTAAAAAATTAGGATTCAGCCAGCGGCGGCTGAACCTAAACGGCGGTGGAGGAAAAAAAAACCAAAAAAAAAAGAAATTTTTTTTTTTTTTTTTTTTTTGGTTTTCTCTTTCGGTTTATGTCTTCTTTCTTGTTTAGGGCTCATGAACCCTAAAAAAAATTTAGGGTTCAGCCGCCGGCGGCTGAACCCTAAACGGCCGGGAAAAAAAAAAACAAACAAACAAAAAGTTTTTTTCTATTTTTAGACTACTGACGGCTGAGGGTGCACGGCCGCGCACCCTAAGCCTCTTTTATCCTCTCTCCTCTCCCTCTCTCTCCATCCCTCTCTCTCCATCCCTCTCTCTCCATCCCTCCCTCTCCATCCCTCCCTCTCCATCCCTCCCTCTCCATCCCTCCCCTCTCCTCATATATATAGGGGAGAGGAGAGGGTCTCTCTCATTCATTCTTCAACTCCTTCTCCCTCCCCTCACCTCTCCCCTATATATATATGAGGAGAGGGGAAGGAGAAGAAGAGGAAGAAAAGTCTTTGGGTGCGCGGCCGCGCACCCCAGCGACTAAAAATAGTAAATTTTAGAAAAAGTCAAAAAAAAAAGTTTTTTTTTTTTTTTTTTTTTTTTTTTTTTTGGGCAGCTGCCATTCAGGGTTCAGCAACACCCCACGGCCAAGAAAAAGGGCAAAATTTTTTTTATTTTTTATTTTTATTTTTTTTTGCCGGCTGCCATTCAGGGTTTAGCAGCACCCCACGGCCAACCCGAAAAACGAAAAAAAATATAAATAAAAAAATTGCTTTTTCTTTTTTTGGTTTGCTCCCATTGTTTAGGGTTCAGCAGCCACAACTGAAGAAAAAGTAGAAGAAAAAAAAGACAACGAAGACAAAAAGGAAGACAAGAAGAAAGACAAAAAGAAGACAAGAAAGAAGACAAGAAAGAAGACGAGAAAGAAATCAAGATAAAAAAGAAAAGATAAAAGAAAAGATAAAGATGAGAATAAATAATTATTAAAATAATTATTTGTTTACAATGTAAGGGATTGAAGAAAGACAATAATCGTTGGTTTTTTAAAAATAAAAGTTAGACAAATAAAATCATGCGCTCGGGGACGAAGTGCATGATTATATAGCCAAGTGCGTAAATAGCGAATTGTGTCTTTACATTGTTGTATCTCAACTAGTCACACCTATGCATAGTCTAATGTAGAAGATGCAATTTGAACTACATTTGTGTTAGTTTTTCTATCTATGTAATTATAACTATATTAGTGGTTTTGAGTTTCTTTTGTCATTTTTTCATTTTTAATCATTTTCTATAAACGGCTTTATGTTAAAATGTATAATATGGATCAACATAGTCTATCATAAATCAATGGAAGGTGTTTTTTTCTTCTCTATTTTGACTATATTTGTTTGTAATTGCCAGGGCAATTCTACCCATAATTCTAAATTTGAATATATATATATATATATATATATATATATATATATATATATATATATATATATATATATATATATATAATTACAAACTCTCAATTTTATTCAATTTATGCCATTACTATTGTATATGGTTTTATGTACAAAACCATTTTCAATAACTTTGGGACCAATATTTTGCATAGAATAAAATGATATTTATGCTAAAATGTGCAATTATGGAATGCATAACCAATTTCCAAAAAAATAATTTATCAAGTTAGAATTAAGTATGTGAAAATTTCAAAAATTTGAGAAAGTCCTTCGCAACCTAAAGTAAAAGTATTATGTATAATTTTACTTTACGAAAAGTAAAAAAATAAAAATAGAAGCTTTGAAGTGATTCTTTAAATACATGTTGTTGTGAATATTTAAAATTTTATTATTGTTACAATTGAAATTTATACATGATCATGTGTTAAAATAAATTAATTTTAAATTTTCATATGGGATTTAATATTCAATTTGAAAAATGATGATGGTTCAAAAAGATACACCTTTGTCTAATTTTGCTTTACATTGTAAAGATGTTGATGAATTAAAATATTTCAAGGGACTGAGTTTTTCACAATTGTTGTTGCAATGTAAAGGCTTGAAAGACAAAGATGAAGTTGAAGGAACATCAAAAACAAAAGTACTTAGGGATTCTCTATCTAATGTAACTAATGCAACTAAAGGTTCAAATTTTGCATGTGTATTGCATCCAGTTCGTCTTGCGAGTCACGTTGAACAACGACGAGTTTCACAAATAAAAAAACATTTAAAATACAATGACTCTACGTCAAAAATTGAGCTTAATCACATGATGAGGTTTGAAAAAAACAAACACGACAATAATTTTGAAAAAGAATTGCAAAACAACAATATTGAAGATCAAAAATTGGATTATCAAAAATCAATACAAGAGTTTCAAGAATTCAAACGTTGGATTTATAAAGAGCATTAAAACGATGATTTACAAAAGCCAAATCCAAATTTTGAAATTGACATTAAAAATAACTTTTAGAATTTTCTTAAATGCAATTGAAGTGTACATTTGGCATCTTCAAATAAAAAAGCCACTAGGTAAGTGCAAAATTGGATAAAAAGAACATATAGGTTGTAAAATGAGTTTAGTTTAATTATATGTTATATTAAACCAATGTTATACAAGTTTTAAAAGTTTATACATGTTATAAAAGTTTATTTTATGAAATATTGTAACCAAAATACTTTGAAATAATACAGTATTTTTATGCTATAGAAAATATTTAAAAACATATGTAATTGTTTTTAATTCCATATTTCAACAATTAGTCATTTATTTGAACTATCAATTTTAACTAAATATTGTAATGCCTCGAAGAAAAAAATATATATTTGATGATATTTGCACTCACTATCAACACCAATTGAAAACATAAGAGAAGAATTCTTCAATGACGATATTTCCTAAAATGGGAGCATTTGATTAAATTTTTGCATAATATAATATGACTCCTAACAAAAAAGTCTTTTATCCATATTTTAATTGCACAACCCTGTTAGGATTGACATTAAATAGAAGCTCACTTTAATAAATTTCCCAATGTTTCTTGGATCGTATCTAAAGTTTATTTAAACGGTGTAGCATATTTACAAGTGATAATTGTGACACAAAATTAAAAAAATCAAACATGATTCAATTCATTAACCTATAAACGTCACAAAGTGTCCCTAGAATTGACGATTTAAGGAAAAATCATTATAATATAAAATATTGTTTGAAAGAATATTTTGGAATTTGTATACTAATGAAAATTGTAAATTTTGGATTCTATATGTAAAGTTTGATTCACCAATACTATCACCAATATTTTATTATAAAATTATAAAGTTATAAAATATAAATTCCTTCTAAATTTGATTATTGAATTTGATTCATTTTTGGAGTAAAACTTGTTTAAATGGATTTGAAATGAGATACTCTTGACATGGTGATTTTTTTCATAATTGTTTTTTAACCTATGACCCCATTTTTGCAAAGCCGCTATTGAACTAGAGTCAATGCAATTTTGGCTTGATCAACAACTTGGCATACTTCTATATTTGTGATTTTAGAAAAATATGTATTGTAGTAACACCAAATCTAATAGGACAACAACTTAATGAATTATCTCCAAAAAATTGGATGACTTTCATCCACGATGTAATGCGAACGTGGAGTGAATTGGAATCCTACAGTCATACAATTTCTAGATGTTGTGAAGTTTGGGGGTTAAAATTATCGCATGTTTCATCTTGCCATAGTTACACGTAATAATGCAAATGGGTCAACATTGGGGAAGCTTGGAAGAACAGTGGGATGACTTTTAAACAACCACTCTTTGATGGGCAAATCTCTTTTGGTTCTATTTGGTTTAGGCAACACTCGA
Organism: Pohlia nutans; assembly: GCA_022496805.1. Lineage (NCBI taxonomy): Eukaryota > Viridiplantae > Streptophyta > Bryopsida > Bryales > Mniaceae > Pohlia > Pohlia nutans. The sequence continues at coordinate 8,461,714 of CM040102.1, forward strand.
ATAGGTCGTGGCCCAATCCTAAATCTTCTTGCTTTGGCCTCTAAGACATCACTTACAACTCTTCTCTGCAACAATCCAAATATTGTCATAAATTTGTCAATTTGTTCTTAATATTGTGATAATTAAAAGCACCCAATAACTACATTTGAACTCAAATTAATACAGTTTATGATTTGTCTATACATGTTTTAAATTTAAAAAGAATAAAATCACTACATTTGAACCTTTTTTTATTTTTTGGAAATCAATAGATGACACTAAAATCAATTTATTATTTTTTAATTTTAACTCAAAAGAAATTATTATAATTATAAATTTTATTTTTAATTTGAGATTCGTTTTAATTCATTTTTCTTTATATTATCTATTTATTGAATATGGTAAGTTGGTTAAGAAATTCAAAATTTAGCAACTCAGGTTTTTTAATATGCACTAAATTTTAACAGTTACAACAAGAAGGGGCACCTAAATATACGTATACAAATACTAATTTCATGGAGATACATTAGTAAATGAATTTTATTTGTTGTAGATTTAATGATTTCAAATTATTGTAAGCTAATTTGATTTTAGATTCTTTAATATGAATCGCTATAAGACCATTTAATAATTTAAATCATCTTGGGAATTTATAACATTTAAAAGCATTAGCTTAGGTTTGAAATGATTATATATGTATCGTTTAAGAAAAATTGAAATTAATATCATTTCAAAAATATAGAAGAATAAGATTCATGAAAAAATTATATATCCTAACTAATGATCATAGTGAAAAAATATATATGAAATTTGCAAAATAGAATTCGACATAGAGAAAATAGTCAAACGTGGGCAAAAATCATCGTTTACCTTGTATCGCTCCCACCTTCGAGTTCTTTGATAATTTCTAAACATTCTCTTTTGTTTTTGATATTCCTATATATTTTAATATTCACATATATTTAAATTTCATTCAATTATTTGTAAATAAAGAAATTATATTCATTTAAAAAATCTAAAGTATATTGATGCTAGTAAGTGAGCTTTAAAACTATTTTATTTTTATAAAGAATTGAAAAAATAAGGTAAAGTAGAAATCAATCGATTTATTTTAAAGATCCAATAATAAAAAGTCTAAAAAGGCATTATAAAGTTGAACCATGAAGAAATAATTTACTACATGATAAAACATATGATGTTTTGGGAACACTCATATGGAAATTGAAAAATCTATAAATTTTATATAATATAATAACATAGAAGTGAAAAAATTGCATAACTTTTTTTTCTATATAGATGAAAATAGGTACATGAAAAAATAAAAAATAACAAAACAATTATTTTTTTATTGAGATTTTAATTTAGCTTCAATTATATTATAAATTCAATTATTATTTTAAAATTAGATCAACATCGGTTATAATATGAAGTTCAAGTTTTTATTAACTACCTATTTCTTAGAATATTAAACAAATCAAGTTTTTGAATTTAACTACCATGGCTTTTTGTTGAGTATGTCAAACTTTCATATTTTTCAAACATGCCGAAATTTCTTAATTTATGTTATAAATAAAATATTATTATTATTAATTTATAATGTATTTTTATTTTTATTTATAATTAAAAAATGTTAAAATAACCAGTGATCAATTAACCTAGATACAACATATAAAAAAGAGCAGAGAGGGTGATAAAATTGGAACTGAAATATATTAGATTTTCAAATGATTTTATAGCATTTTATCATATAATTATGATTGTGGCATTGGAGATCAACTTCTTGTTTTATTTTAACTTATCCTAATTTTAATGATCATTAATTGACTTTAAAAAGAAGATACCCCAGTTAGAAAAATGGGGTTAACCCTTAAACGTTCTAGGGGGACGGTATATACATTGTCGTATGATTGAGATTTGCTACAAACAAGAAACTCCACATTGGGATCTTAATAGCTCATTAGAACCGCGTTGATGTAGGTTTCAACTTCTCTTTTGCACCCAAATCCATTAAAGGTGTGAATCCATTCCAAATACAACCAAAATACACCATATTCTATTGGTCACCCACGGCACGTTCATACGTTTAGGGATTAAACTATATTTTCTTAGAGATATCCATCCTAAATGTATTCCAAAAAATAGACATTCTATACCAATACAACACCAATATGAAAGAAATATGTGGTTGCGAGAAAGACGTACTACCAACACACGAGCAATACAATGAATACAAAATTAAAGGAGCAATTTATATAAAATTTGTGACAACTTAGTTCAAACTTTTTGAAATCTGAATGAATTTATAAAGATCTTTTTAACCTCTAAATGCCTTCAGCCCTCTTTAAATTTTAAGAATTGCAAAGATACATTATAGAATGCAAATAAGAGGGATATTTTAAATCTGACACGTAAATAAAAGTAGTACATTATGCCAACGACCACCATAGATTGCAGTTGGTTCTGAAAAATGAAATTGACAACTAAAGGTTCCACTTGTGACTTTCCAATGGTTGTAGGGTTTGTAAGTGAGCTTGCGAGGCGGCAATCGTCTCCAAAGAGTTTACTATTTTATGTGTGCAAGGAATTGTGTGAGTGCACAAGAGAGGGATTAATTTGAACACTATTGTATTATGAATGAATAAAATAAACATATTTAGGGCTAAAAAAAGGTTGTACATTTACATTATACATATATGCATGAAAAGATATAAAACATTCTAATTTTTCGAGGGGTATTTTGAAAAAGATCATGAACACACGTGATTCCTAGGTTTAATAAAGAATGCACCCTCGGGCATTCGAAAATTCTAGCCTTTTACATCCTTGGATGATCGTAACATAGCCTTTCACGTCTCATTCGATTTCATGGTCTTTCACTTCGCCATTGGTAGTGCAGAGAGAAGCAGTGCTTTGTGAATTTTAGATTCTATTTATATTGTAAGATCTATGATTGCTATCACGAATGTTTTTGTATAAAATTTAAAACTTAAAATTTAAAATTCTTTTGAAATTTTATTGCAAATAAGATATTGACAAATTGTGAATGAATTATGTTGTGATGGGTCAAAATGCAATACTCTAAGTGTTGCAATTTTTGAAGATTTTTAGTTGTTTAATTTTATGAGTTGACTTTTTTCAAGAGCATGTTTTGAACTATTTTGAATTAAGATCTTAGAATTCTTTGATGAACTAGTGCAACATGAAATGAGGCATGAATATCTCATAAATCATATTCTTTCTGATCAATCTAGACATACATGAAGCTAAATTCCCATACAATCTATAGTAAAAAATCCACATTACAAAAAGTGCATGATGTTTGAGAAAATGTGGACAAAATTTGTACATTGTTCAAAAAATGAATGCCTGGCAGTTAAGGGTTAAACTAGAATGTACAAAACTTGTAATGACATTTATATATTTTGGCCACTACAATTCATTAAATATCATTTTATTGGTTATTTTTAGCATGAACTTATAATTAGATCAACTTGTATTGAAAAGCATATTTACAATAGTACTACCACACAATTTTGAATGAATGTAATGAATATATGACACTTCGTGAAATATTACTTCATGAATTGAATTTTGTACTAACATGTTTAGAACACTATAATAAAATAAAATAAATAATAACAAGTGACCAGTTTTTATTTTATTTTAATAAAATGACATGAGAATAATGTGAAGAAGCAAGCATGTTGAAAAAAAACAGTAGTTAAAAATTACTCAAAAAATTGAAACATCCCTTTTTTGATTGACTATATTCTTTAAAATATTAATACACTATAACTTAAGTTTAGACGAAATTATGTATTGTAGTTTGAAAATAGCCATTGATAAAGTTGAACACTATTTTCTTTTATAAATTTTACAGAAAATTGATAAATTTCAATTGTATATATTACTTTGTGTAACATAAATGTATACTATATAACTTTATATTTTAAATTATTTTATGTAAATACAAAATATTTTAAAATATTTTAATTAAAATTTGGATTTTTATTATTGTTTGAAGAAAAATGTCTAAGTACAAAACACTTCTTAAACTTGTGTTTATGGCAAATGACATTATGATACTTCTATTTTGGTCATTGAAATAAAAGTAGTTTGGTGCTTTATAATATTTTGTGATAGACATTGAATTTTATTTATACGCAATATGTATTTCACATTGATCTATTATTAATGTGTTTCACTGTAACGTCCCATCTAAAATATCTTGGACTGTTATTGTTTATTGTGAGTTAGGTTAGGAGGTGTGTGTGTATATATATATTCATATATACATATTTTGAAAATGCAGTTGTTTTATAAAAATGTATGGCATTAAAAATGGTTTATAATTATTATTTCTTGAACTTGTGCACAAAAGATAAAAGAGTGATATATTGGCTTACATGTGCTTTGAAAACTTTAAGGACTTGACGGTCACAATGCCGATGAAAATCCCACTTTGTAAGTACAAGTGTCTCCACCATACTTACTGCTACAATGCTCGCTGCTCGTTTTGTTGCCGTAACTAGTCCTCTCTGTGCTAAATGAACATAATATTCATCAACACCAAGTATATTAAATTGAATCACAACATGTTTTTTCAATCATCATTGAATTGATTAGTTCTACCATCAAATTCTATGATTGACTACGAATTTTTTCCAAATTAATATCCATTTTTAAAAATAAATTAAAATAATAAAGAATAAATTAAAATATCCATTTTTTAAAATAAAATTTTATTTCTATGCAATAATAAAAAAACCATCTTATAGCAATAATTAGGAAGTTAAAAAATACTTAAACTGTACCATCCACCGAACAAAAGCTTAACACAAAAAATCACACTAGTATTGTTTCCATCTAAAAAATTCATGGCATGTCTCTTAGTAACATTAAATAAAATTTGATGCATTGAATATTTTTTGCGTCACCTCTCCAAAGTAATCCCCTGCTTTAAGGCACCCAATGTCAAGAATTGTAGTTTGTTTTTCTTGTCCAGGTGGAACATGTTGTGGTCGTCCATCCTTTCCTACTCCTTTGTATAGTTTCATAACTTCGCTTGTAGCAATACCGGGCATAAAGCTACGTTCATCGGTATTCAACACTGTATTATACGATAATAAATTCTTTTCTCTATCAATAATGTGCCTTGCCCACCGTTCAAATTTTTCTTGGTAGTATGTATTTGTCTCACCGACAATCCCTGGCATTTTTTGGTCTCCACGTAAACCCATTTGCCACAGCTGGTGGTCTTTTTCACCAAATTCTGCCATTCTATGTTCTCGTTCCTTACAACATCACAACACATAATTAAATCAATGTTCATATATCAAAGGAATAAATTTTTAACTAATTATTTGTAATATTTATTTTAATTTTAAACACCTCCACAAAGTCACATAAACTCAAGACTAATGTCCCTAGTTTGACAATATAAGAAAAATAAAAATAAAAATAGATACACATATGTATAAAAAAAAACAAAAAGGTAGTATTCATTTTTATATGAGATTTGTTAAAAAAGCACTTTTGAAAAACTGCTTTTAGTATGTAGAATTCTATAGTATCTATAAGTGATATCTGTTTTCATTCAAATTAGTATTCATAATTTTTATTTCCATATTTATAAGAATTAGAATGATTCCTTTAAGAAATTTAGTTAAAAATTGTAGCAAAATACACCAATAGAAAGAAGAAACTATGTCCTACATTTTTGAACGGTGAAAATATATTTTTAAGGTTTTATGATTGTTCATGAGCATTCAAAACGGGTTTTTATATTTAATTTGAAAACATTTTCAATGACTAGATTCCATTGTAGGAGTTATATGGAACTGGAGATCTAAAAAGATAAATTAGATTCTAGTTTTGCATTGGGGAATATGCAAAATTAGATGAATTGAAAGGGTATGCTAAAAGGTATTCAAATTTTGTAGAACTAAGTTAAAAAAAATAGAAGACACCTAGTTTAACTCCAATTAGTTTTATAAAATATATCCTTTATAAAACTTAAAATTCCAACTCTTAAAAAAAGAAACTAAATCCAGGAATACAATTGAATTAATCTAAGCCATAATATAATAATTTTATTTACAAAATCCTATCAAAATCTGTTTGAATTTCAAATATACTTGCTTGAATTATATTCCTTGAAAATTCATGTAACAATAGATTATGCATCTTCAACTAGAATATACATTCGATTTGTTTCTTAAAATTTTCAAAGTTCTTCATATAGGGTAAACAACTCGAGAAACAAATAGAGCAAAATGCATCAAACCCCTACAAATTGTTTTACTATCATGCTCAAATTTTGCTTCCGTTTATTTCTTGGAAGTCAATGCTTATGATTTTTTTCAATTCTTCGAGGTTAATCCCTAAATATACGAGGGTGTCCCTTGAATTAACAATGTGAGAAAAATCATCATAAAATATTGTTTAGAAAAATGTTTTTTGAATTAAAATACAGATGAAAGTTCTAGATTTTGAATTCAAAATTTCATTTGTACAGATTGATTCACCAATACATCACCAATATTCTATCATTAATATTGACAATTAAAATTAAGATTCCTTCTAAATTAAGATTCCTTCTAAATTCGATTACAAGCAAGACATAATCATTTTTTGAGAAAAAATGTTGGAATGGATTTGAAATGAGATACTCTTAATGTGGTGATTTTTTGAATTTTTTTGGTTGATTAAATCTATGACCTCATTTTTGCAAACTCGCTTTTCAACTACAGTCTATGCAATTTTGGCTTGGTCCACAACTTGACGTACTTCTGCATTTGTAATTTAGAAAATATGTACTCTTGTAATATTACCAAATCCAACCATTGGATAGGACAACATCTTGATGAAGTTTCTCTAAAAATTTGGATGAGAACGTAGGGTGAAATGGAATATGTTAGTCGTCCAAAAAATGAACATTGTGACGTTCAAAGATTAACTAAGATGTTATTTTTTTTTTAAATAAAAAAATAGTTTATTTTATTAGCTTTTTTAGATTTTTGAAACAAGAGTCACAAAGAGAATGTCATCTAGCATTGACCCATATTACTTCTTCTAAACTTGCATTTTGGTTCTTTACAAAGTTAGAAGCCTTGATGGCTCTACTAGAGGGAAGGTCTAGCATGCCCATGAAACATGACATTATTTATGAGAAAAATACCTTGTTTGACTTATTTATACTACATAACAAGAGCTTTGAGAAAATTGTAGAATATTTTGAATGGATACATAGAATAGAATTTCATTGGATTTTGCACTCAATGTATCAACAAATCATAAATGTGTAAAGTTATACACTAAAAGTTTTCTCTTCGCCAATTTTTTTTCCACATAATAGAAAAAATAGAAAATAAAAAAAGAAATATAGGTAGCATGTAGTCAAATTATGTTAGAACTTTGAAAGTCTACGATGCATGGCTAAAAATAATAAAAAGTTATTAAAAAGTTATTTCTTTTTTTATGTTGAACAAGCTACTGAGATATCTTGATTTATGGAAATAAGCACTTACAACTTGAGCTATGCTAGTATGATTTTTTTTTATTTGAATGAATCAACTTACCCTAGGTCTTTATTTACACCAAAAAAAAAAAAAAACATTCACCTTTTGATGGCAGTCATGGAGGAACAATTGCAATGAATACTTGTTCTTCTTGGCTCGCTTTAAGCTATAATTATCGCTGAAGTGGATTTGCATCAAAGAGAACCGCGAGGCTAGCCCACTAATAGTCGGCATTCCACCGACAAATGCCCAATGTGGTTGATCTTGTTTTGTTGTTGGAAATGGGGGCGTCCTCTTTTCCTTGCCATTTGTTGTCCCGGACCGGTCGATTGCTTCGATTGACCCTCGGGGTGATCCCCATTGCTCGGGCCGCTCTTCGTCAGGCATAATATCATTCCTAATTTCACCCACAGTACCAATTGGCATTCTTTCTAACGTTGTCGCCCGCCGTTTCATCTCCTTTGCACCTAACCTCTCATATTTGTTAAATACATCATTTGGATTGCCACAATTGTGACTATCAATTGCCCAAAACTAGGGTTAACATAGAATCAAGATTATTCAAGTTGGCCTAGAGTTGAGATATAAGCTTAGAATGATATGATTCTTACAATTTTAAAATTGAATGTGTCAAAGTAACATTACCATTTGTTCTAATGCATCACACTGACATTATTGGTTTTTAATTGAAAGGGAGGAGTTGCATTCACAAAAACTACAATTATAGTGAATTTAAGAAAATTTGAGTATGTTGCTATTTAAATATCCCAAACCTCTTTTAGCTTTTTGTTTTCAAATTTCATTTCAAAGTGTTAAAACCACACGATTCTTATAACATCCCAATGTTGTTTAGAGTGTCATTTTACTTTGCTCTCTCCACTATAGTAGTGATGGAATTGCATTTTAAAGTTTGGTTCACTTTGGATGTAGTCCAAAGTGTTGGAAGTTAGAGATCGTTGAGTAATAGTAACAATAGTAGTAGTATTAAGGACTCTAGTCCTTTTTCGAGACCGGTATGATTAATTTGTTCGATTCATTCTTGATTCAGTTGATGTCCAATGAAAAAAGACTAGTGGTGCAAGATTGATGGTTAGATGGTTTGACTTTGTGTTGGAAGCTTAAGAAGCTTTTGATGGGTGTGTTCTTCTCAACTATTGTATGTACACTACTGTACAGTAGGGGGACAATAAGTTTGGCGTTTTTGAATTCGTAGTGAGAAAAATTTCAGTACTGCCAACTTTGAAAGCCTCCTAAGAGCTCAAATATTGGTATTTTACCACGAAATTTTTACCAAAGAATCATCTTTAAGTTAATTATATGTTTGCAAAATTTCAAGGCCAAAAGATTCACCGAAAAAAAGTTATGCAAAATCTACCACCGTGGAAATGTTTTCACTGCTGTGAACTTTGACAGCCTCCCAAAGATTGATTTTTTTTTTTTTTGCCATGAAATTCTCGGAACCAAAACCCCTTTATGTTGATAACATATGATACAAATTTCAAGGCCAAAAGATTAATACCAAAAAAGATATTAACAATCTACCAAAATGTGTAGTTGTGGGAAACAATGGGGGAAACCATTTCATCGTTACCAACGGTTGAGAAATTGTCCATTTACCATGAAATGTGGCATGAATGTTTTTATTATAAAGAGCATGTTGTCCCAAAAATTTCATGGTAAATGGACAATTTCTCAACCGTTGGTAACGATGAAATGGTTTCCCCCATTGTTTCCAACAACTACACATTTTGGTAGATTGTTAATATCTTTTTTGGTATTAATCTTTTGGCCTTGAAATTTTTATCATATGTTATCAACATAAAAAAAAAATTCAATCTTTGGGAGGCTGTCAAAGTTCGCAGCAGTGAAAACATTTCCACGGTGGTAGATTTTGAATAACTTTTTTTTGGTGAATCTTTTGGCCTTGAAATTTGGCATACATATAATTAACTTAAAAATGATTCTTTGGTAAAAATTTCGTGGTAAAATACAAATATTTGAGCTCTTGGAAGGCTTTCAAAGTTGGCAGCAGTGAAATTTTTCTCAATACAAATTCAAAAACGCCAAATTTTTTGTCCCCCTACTGTACAGTATATGGACAAGATTGGCACATTTGTGTCAAATGTTTGATTATTTTCAAAAAAATGTGTTCAATATATGATGTATCTGTGAACATTTTTCAAGATTTTCATTTTAACCATATGTGCAAACAAAACCATGAAAAATGAATTCCCCAAAACTTTTTGAAAAGTATTTTTTGAAAAGTATTTTTTGAAAAGTATTTTTAGAAATGTTTAAATTTGTCAAACCTTCCTCCTACCAAAAGGTAATTCTTTTGATGAGGAGTGGTTCCTCCAGTTACGTGTGATATCATGTTTTGTAGTGGAATAAAGTGTCTCCTTGCATAAAAAATTCAGCCACCTTAACATGGTCCTTTTAAGCATATGACAAATCTTGAATGAAGGTCTATGGAGACATCATTCTTTTTTTGTTGAAGAATGATGCCTCTACAATAGTATTGCAGAAAAAGGACAAACTCAAGATGGTTTAAGATTGTTGTGTATTCCACTAAAAAAAAATCACAAATAAATTAATAAAAACATTAATTGCATATTTCAGTGAAATCTTCTGTTTTAATGAATATGAGGCTACCTCCAGAGCTAGAACTTCGTCGTCGTACACCGATCCCAGCGCTACCGGTACTGGAGCGCCGTCGCATCATGCTACCAGATTTTTTACGTGTAGGTGGAGAGTCAACAAGTGCAATTGGAGTGATTTCACTTTGGCGCTTTTTAACGGAAGTAGGTGTAGACTTCCGCTTGGAGCTTTTGCAGCGTCGTACCAAGCCAAAGACGGCGTCTGGGTTGCGCAAAACCGCGGAGCCTAGGCCTGTCGGGAGGCGGCCATTGTAGACAGATGCGCACCTTGCACTCTGCGGGGCAATGCCGGCTTTGGGCATCGTTGACGGGCGCGGTTTTTCTAACGATGGGTGCCACCAATCTTTTTGCTTCTCTTTATCTTCCATTTGGCATCGGTGGTATTGCGTGGGCCTAAATGGAGAACCTAAACTAATTAGAAAGTGCAATTTAAACTTCGATATCTAATCATAGAAACATTCTAAATACATTTACACCATTCAATATTATTTAAAAAATGTTTTCTTTCTATTAGTACATACTAAATGTCCTTTCTTAGAAGTTTCCAAATGAATCATTTAAAGCGCAATTAATATTGAAATGTCAAACACTTTTGTTCGTTTAGGCACAGTTTAGGGATTAAAATAGCATATTTCATAACACTAAAACTGTGACTTTCAAGTGCCCAAGGCTTTTAAAACTAAGACTAATATAGATTTTAGATTTCAATTTGGCTATTAAAACTGCACATTTCACTAAAACTAAGTCATTTTAACAAATATTAAGCTGTTTCATTCTTTTGGGAAGGGTTGTTTGGTTTTATTTTATTCTATTTTAAACAAATGATACACCTTTCATTTCAAAGAACAAAATAAAATAAAATAAATGTATATATATATATATATATATATATATATATATATATATATATATATATATATATCGCAAGAACTAGGTAGAAAGTCGTTTGATTTTCTCAGCATCAATTAGGGGCGGTTTACACTAAGGACCAAGAGCCATGACCAAGAAAATTAAATCATTTTCATGGTTATGGCTCTTGGCCAAGAGCCGTGACCATGAAAAATCAAAAATGGATTTTTGAGTGGCTTGGTCACTCTTGTAGTGTGAAGTGGATTTGGACCGGGACAACTTTGGGCTGATTTTTTTAATATAAATCCCAACGATCTACAGTAACGTCAAAAAAATCGGGAAAAAAGAATATTAAAATAAAAAAATTCGGCCAATGGCTGATTTTCAGCCTTACGGCTCCCTTGATTTCCGTTGAGTCGAGCATTTTGCCTCGACTCAACGGAAAACCTGTTGGACCATGGCACATTATCCAAATGGCAGATTTTAGTAGTTTTAGGGGACCTCAAAGTTAGTGGTCATTCTCCTTTTTTCAAGGTAGTGTAAAGCCAAATGGGACCAAGAGCTCTTTTTGGGCCAATCACAGATTTTAGAAATCCATGGTCATGGCTCTTGGTCCTTAGTGTAAACCGCCCCTTAGTTCAATGGCAATACAATTATGATGATCATATTTGTTAAAATGGTGCATTTTAGAGCTCCAAAATCATGACTTTTCAGTGCATAGACATCTGAAAATTAGTATTATTCGGAAAGCTTGAAAAAAGATCTGCCATTTTAACAAAATTGTGAGGTTCAGGCAAGCCCTTGAGAAACATAGATAGATAGATAGAAACACCAACCCAAAGAAATGGGCTGGTGTGAATAAAGTGTCCGTTCGTAATGTCAATTGAGAAACATACCAGTATTGCTTGAGAAAGGACGAAGCCCGAGGGAGAGGTGTGTACAACTTTTTACTTGGTACTTCAAGAATGATCTGCATCCAATTTTGACATTCCAGTTACCATACCCGGCGAAAAATAATTATAAAAAGAGGAGCCCGAATCTTTAGGATTTTAAAAAATAAATTAAATTTTAAATTTTAAAAATTTAAATCTATTTTGTATAGTGAAAATAGAATCTTGAAGAATATTTGCATAATTTGACATTTGTATTGGCCAAAAGAACTTATTATTTTGCATGAGACAACGGTCGGGCATGTTATACAATATGAGCGACAAGATCATTGGCTTTAATCTCTAATTTTTCCAAGAAACCACATTTTTATTTCACGAAAAAACAAAATCTATCCTTTTTTTGTAAAACTCGGGGTTAACTCCAAAACGTCTGAATGTGCCTTTGAATGTGTCTAGAATATGGTGTATTTTGGTTGTTTTTGAAATGGATCCACACCTTTAATGGGTTTGAGTTCACGAAAAAAGTTGAAATTTAGATCGATGCGGCTCTAGTGAGTTCTTGAGATCCCAATTTAGAGTTTCTTGTTGGTAGCAAATTTCAATCATACGACAATGTATATACTATCCCCATGGGACGTTTAGGGGTTGAACTAACACAATGAATACACTCAACAGTCTTTCATGACATTGCTTCAAGAGCAAATGGGCTTCTAAATGTACTCACATGTGTACGTGGAAGTTGTCCAATTATATGTGTGAACACCATGACAATTTCTGAGCAATTATAAAAAGAATATGCAATTCCAAAGCGTCTCAATAGAGAAGTTTGAGTTTTGATGTATTTGACTAGTTTTAGCATAAGTCTCTTTAGCAATTAGTGGAGTTCACCCTTTTTGACAGTAGCACTGTAAAAGTTTTAACATTAACTCCCAATGTATGCAACAACTTCAATGTGCTCTGCTATTTCTCACTACCATATTTGTACAAGAAAATCTTTCACCATCATCTGTACAGTGGGCTACCAATCAAAATGTCGTCTTCGAATTTGCAGTGATAAAAATTTCAGTACTGCCAACTTTGAAAGCCTCCCAAGAGCTCAAAAATTGGTATTTGACCACGAAATATTTTCCAAAGAATTATCTTTAAGTTAGTTATATGAATGCCAAATTTTAAGGCCAAAAGATTCACCAAAAAAAAGTTATTCAAAATCTACCAACATTGGTAAATTTCCACAGCTGCCAACTTTAACAGCCTCCCAAAGATTTATTTTATTTTATTTTTCCATGAAATTCTTAGAACAAAAACCTATTTATGTTAATAACATATGGTAAAAATTTCAAGGCCAAAAGATTAATACAAAAAATGATATCCATAATCTACCAACATGTGTAGTTGTGGGAAACAAAGGGGAAAAACTACACACTTTGGTAGATTGTAAATATTTTTTTTTGTATAAATTTTTTGACCTTGAAATTTGGCATGAATGTTGTTATCATAAAGAGCATGTTGTGCCAAAAATTTCATGGTAAATAAACAATTTCTCAACCGTTGGGAGGGTGTCAAAGTTGGTAGCAAAGAATGAAATGTTCGTCATTTGTTTCAAAAAAAAAAAAAAAGTTGGTAGCAAAGTTTCCTCCATTGTTTCCCACAACTACACATGTTGGTAGATTATTGATATCATTTTTTGTATTAATTTTTTGGCCTTGAAATTTTTATCATATGTTATCAACATAAATAGGTTTTTGTTCCAATAATTTCATGGAAAAATAATAATAATTCAATCTTTGGGAGGCTGTTAAAGTTGGCAGCTGTGGAAATTTACCAATGTTGGTAGATTTTGAATAAATTTTTTTCGGTGAATCTTTTGGCCTTGAAATTTGGCATACATATAACTAACTTAAAGATAATTCTTTGGTAAAACTTTCGTGGTTAAAGTGCCGACCCCTACTTTTTGAACTTTTATTAATTATTCGACACCAAAGTGCCGACCCTGCCTTCCTACTACGGTATAATGTCTCACCACCCAAGCTAAAGATGATGTGTACTTGCCCATGATTATGAATTTACTACAATGATTCAGGAATAGGGGTCAAAATTCCAAGGTCAATAGTAGAAGAGCTAAAGAACCTTATGGATGTTTCAAGCCTTATATGATAAAGTGAAATTCATCTTACGTACTCGACACTCGCCTGATACAATGAAATACATCTCCACTGAATCGTCTCCTTGGAAAGTGATTACTGGATTTCAACACCAACACTGCCAAGGGCTTGAGAATTCAGAAAATCAAGAGCTGGGATGGCAGAAAATATTTCTTCACATGAATTTCAAATTTTTTGGAAAATTCTTTCTTAATAAAAATATTTTTTGGAATCTAAAAGAGAATCTAGAAATTGTTATTTATATATAAAAACTAAGCATTTGGCACAAATGTGCCAATTCTACTCTATAGAGACATATGGAAATTTATTAATTATGGATTTGTGGTATACTATAGGTGGAGGGCAAGGTTGGTAAAGAATCACTTTTAAAAATAAATGTCAATTTTTTGGGAATTAAAAAAAATACGCGGTAAAAAGAGAATCTTGATTTTTGGAATATTCCGTTTGACGAACTCATTTAAAAAAATATATCTTTTTAGTTATTTGACACATATGTGTCAACCTTGCCTTCCGTCTGTGATATACTATTGTTCATCACTTACTTCGGTTTTTGCTGTAGGTGCGATGGGAGAGCACATTTGCCAATCGCAAAAGGCTTTGTCTAGGTACACCTTTGAACCGTTCAATTCCCTGAAGGAACTCAATACATACCGCAGTCGGTCGTCAGAATCGACAATAAATAATTATAGAAATGAAAATCCCAAATCATTAGGACATTATTTTTTCAAAAACTAACAATTTTTATGGTAAAAAAAAAAGGAGTCTTAAAATAATATCCATATAATTTGGCATTTGTTGAAAAGCAATTTTCAAAATAAATAAATTATTTGACATGACTTGCTCACCTAATGGCGAAGGAATGGTACATAGTGATGTATAATCTTATGATGCTAATGCAAGATTTTGAAGTTAATGTTGGATGATTTCAACTCGGATTTCAATAGTCGAGAGGAGGAGGATTAAAATCCATAAAGATATATTTTCTTACAACCCACTAAAAAAATTATATTTAGAACATATGCAACCAATGAGTTTTAAATAAATAAACACACTCAACTTCAAGGTCAAAATCTAGTGTTGAATTTTGAACTTTGAAATTTTGGAATTTATCAAGCTTAGAATAAATTGTTAAAAATTTCAAAAATTTATATTTGGAGTTTGTAAATTAGGTACTAAATGTATTTTTTGAAAAGATAGGATTTCATGTACAAATTAAAAATGCCATTTGCACATAACATTCTGTAGCATTTTAGAACTACGTTCTTTATTACCATAATGAGGAAACCTCCCGTCACCTATGATTCTATGCATCACTCATTATAACTCCATGCATAAAAAGTGACTTCATCTTTCAATCTACGTTTATTCACTTGTAAATTCTTGTCTAAACAAAAAAAGAATAAAATTATTCTTATCATTATAGAGCATGGTGATTCAAAAGGCTCCTACATAAGTGCTTAGGACTACATTGTAAGAATGAATTTACAACATAACATGTTACAACAACAATTCAATGTGGTTCCAACCGGTTAGAACAGTGAGGTTTGAACAACATTCCAAAATTTTGCTTTGAGCTGCTCTATCCACATATACTATAGAATATTATGCGATAGTATTAAGTCTAATAAACGTCAACATAGGCTGCAATTACCAAAACTTATTTGAAAAATAACACCTACCTCATTGCCTTGCAACTTGATATATACTAATTTGAAAATTCTTTTTGCTTACTATGTCTTTGATTTCTATAACCCAGTTTTTTAACAAAACTAAAGATTTATAATCACTGACCTTGAGGAAGCTGACCCGTTCTCGAAGCTCGGGAGTCTTTTTGATATTAAGGACTCTTTCGTAGTCTCTTCTTGAGAGTGTGAGCAATTCGGTCTGCAAGTATCATTGCTAGGAATTCAATGGCCACGATCGTTTTCTCTGTGCGTAAATCAATAATATTGTGGAAAACACAATTTAACCTATAAGGGAGTGAGGATTTGGGCCAAAACTTGAATGTGCTATAATATACCAGTCGTATAACTTTTTGGACATAGATGTTTAAAAAAACTGATGTTATTCGTGATGATTTGAAATGATTTATACAATTGAATTTGAAAATAAATACATAGATTATTGTCAAATTACTTTAAACAAATTAACTTTAATTTTTTCAAAAAAATTATCTATTTTTTTTTTGTATTTGAATTTTGAGATGTAGTTTTTGTGTCACTCTCAGTGTTCACCTTGTTTGAAGTGGACATCATGGCTCATGTTTGAAGTATAAAACATAGGACAATTATTTTGGAAAAAAAAATGCCAAAATCTACGACAATTTTTCTTTTACAAAGGGAGTAGAATCTTTGATACTTTAGTGCATGGTGTTACCTTTTCATTTGTGTCAATGGTAAATTCCCTGCACCCAATTAAAATCGCCATGCATAAAAGTGAAAAATCTTTTGTAGGAGTAGAAGTGTTAGTGTGAAGAACCAAGCACGAGTAAAAACATTACCCATATAGACTAGAGATGCACGCCCAAAAAGACCCATAACTAATCTAATTTGTCATATGGAATTTTCTTGTGGATCTTTTTGCTAGTTTGTTTGGGTAGTGATTTTACTACACTGAAATCACCATATATTATGGGTGGATAATTGTTGTGGGTACATTCATCCATTTGAACATATTCCCATTTTTAGAACAATGTTTATCCATTTGAACAAATTTTCATCAAATTTGGATGAATTTTGCCACAATGTTTTGGAAAAATAATTATTAGTGTTGTCGTTCAAAAATATTGTAGACCACAATATATGGTAATTTCAGTGTACTGAAGATTGATAGCCTCAATACACATTAATAAATTATTGCAATGGAAGAACTCTCAAGAAGAACCATGCTTAATTACCTCTCAAGAAGTAGTGCTACTTCAAGATGTCCAATGCTATTTTGTGATAAAAGCACATCTGATATGAGTGGAAGCAAGAATGACATTCAAGTAAGAATGGCATCTAAGTAAGCACATAATAGGATGAATAGATTTCTCATGATTTTATGGGTTTTAAACAAAATATTGGTCCACTATTTTAAAAATGAATAAATAAATAACGATGATGTCAATTCAACATATATAGTCTCACCTTCTCAAATTTAATCCTAAAACGTCCCTTAACCCCTCAAGGCCCATCCTCTTTCTAGTGTAGTCAAACTTGGATTTATAGCTCAATTTCTCGTTTTAAATTTGAGAAAATTATTTTGAAAATATTTTTTTACATGAACCTATATGTTTACTATAAATCTTGAATTTTTCATAATTTTATTTTGGAAATTGAAATTATTATGATTTTTTTAAGCTTTATGTTTTCAAATATTCATATTAATTACAATAAGTATCCAAAATTGATGAAATTTTTACATTGGGTGAAAATTTCAATTTAAAACACTTTCATATATTTAAAAGTCACATAAAATTTTTAATTTGAAAAATTGGATAGGAAAACTATGTTGAAGAACAAACTAGCTATTAATTCATTGTATTGGTAATTGCTATAAAAGATTTTAGAATTAGAATTTCGATGAATGGTAAAATGGAATAGAGATTAGACTTGATTATTTTGACTTTTTCAGTTTGAATTAAATGAAAAAATGATTGTTTTCAATGTGAAAACTAAGTTTGACCACATAAGAGCCACTTTTCAGCCTCTTGGGCCATGAAGGATTAAGCTCTATGCATATGACCACTATATATTTCTTCATGTAATTGTTCTTCTATACCAAAATACAATGTACTCAAACATTATATATATTAAGTGCAAAAATGTATTCAAATACATTTGTGTAAGCAAATATAACAGTAGTCACGTGCTTGAATGCAAAAACATATGCAAAAATAAATGGCAAAATTTCATATTGAATGAGGAATTAAGGTTTAAGGATTTCACTAGTATGTTACCATGTATAATTCCAGTCTTCAAGTACTTTATCACCGAACCATTTACCCGCAGGAATGATCCAAGTCTTATCTTCTTGGACACCCAATTGGTGATACGTGCACTATAATGAAAAAATGCTTAAGATTGTTAATCTCATAAAATCATTACATTCTATAACAGTAGGGTTTTGCACTCCCTACTACTTATTCAGTCAATAACTTTCATTGGAACCATAGTGAAAGATGACACTTGCCATTCTATGAGGGAATTTAGTAAGAGTCAAGTAAGTAAGACAAACTTAAGATGTGAAAACAAAGAGCATCCAAGAATACCATAAAGAATCTTGAAAACTTTAGTAGGGGTACAAAGTTTGGGGCTTAGTTATGTTATGTGTAGAAACTGTCTATCAATTTGTATTATATCAATAGAATCAATCAATCATTTGGTTGGTAAGGCCATTTGTGTTTTAAGCCTTAACCCCTTAAAGGACCACAGATTCTTGATTTTAAAATGAAAATCCAATCAATCAAATTGTGAAAAATGTAATTCAAATAAGAACACATTTTATATCACCAAAATCAAGGAAAAACATTGCATATGTTGGTTAAAAAAAAGAAAAAAGAAAAAAAGATTTCCATAGAAACTATTAAAAATGCTAAAAATAAATAAAAATGAGGCCAAATTCAAATTTCTTGGTCTCTTAGAGGTTATCTAAGGAAGAAGTTTACCTTGACAGATCCTGTAAAGATGATGAAGTAATAAAATGCTTTGCCTCCTTGCTTGGCAACTGCAAAAATCATTTGTGACTCAATGAGAACTGTCTAAGAAGACAAGGAACTTTGTTATAAGCCATGGCCTTTTTTCCCTCTTTTAATTTTTAAATTTTAAATTTTTTAGTTTTTTTTAAATTTTTAGTTGGCATTCTGACACTTTTCAAAAACTAGTATTCACCTCTTGGGACTAGAAATTGATTGGTGATTAAGAAAGTGATACAATTTTAATTTTTTCTTTTCTTTTCTTTTTAACCTTTTCACATTTGTAGAAGTCATTAAAGTTTAAAATATTCCGTTCTCCAAGACACTAACATAATTTCAGACCCACTATTAGATCATCTACAATGATAATGTCTTCATTGAGATTATGCTAGGTAACCCAAAGCTAGGTTGTCGAAAAAGTATATCCTCAACACTTGAGTGGCTCAGTTTGTATTATTTTTCACAATGGAGCTCTAGATTTAACCCTTAAAGGTCCCCTGGGAATAGTAGATACGTTAATGTATCTTTGGCATTTGTTGTAGGTAAAAAGCTCCAAATTGGGATCCCAATAGCTCATTATAACTATGGCGACCTGAATTTCAACTTTGTTTTTTGATTTTAGACCATTGGAGGGGTGGAACCATTCTAAATACAACAAAATATTGATGTATAAGTTTGGTAGAAACAGGCTCTCTGTACTTTCAAGAGTAAAAATTACCCAATGCATAAATACAACTTCAAAAGAGACCTTACCACGATAGCCAGGTGGATGTACTTCATATCCAAGGACTTCACAAATCTGTCATTTGTAGCCCAAAGTAATATGTGAGTCTAATTTTCTCCCTCACATACAATCAGTTGTGCTGCTAAGGACTAAGGTAAACCACCTTGTTTGTCTTATGTGAATATTTTAGATCACTATGTATCACTATGGCCCCAATTTTTTTTTCGGGGGTGGCCCGGAAAACCCGGGACCCCCGAAATGCGGAAATCCTGAAATACCCGGGGTACATTGTCTTGCATTAATTTTTTCGATATAAGCATTATTAGTACACAATGATTAATACAAATAGACTGACTTCTAAATCGTAGCACACATAGAGTGGTCTGTCTTATTCAACAAACACTTTTATTTAGGGGGGGGGAGCACGTGTTACCTTAAACTTTGAGGGCATGTGTTACTTTACCCCAATACTACTTTTGTTAAAAGTGCACATGAAACACAAAAATGCAATCATGAAATCTTATGAATTTGGATTGTGAATTTTGTGGAATTAAAGATTGTCAACCCTCTTATGAAGCTCATGCCATAGATTGAAGTGGATTTGCAATCATCAACCTCCTTATCATGTAATTTTGTAAATTTTATTTTTAGAAATAAATTGTTGCACCATGTAGACCGGGAACAAAGTGCACTAGTAGTAAACATGTCATTTTTCATTCCCCCCTTTCATGGGAACAATGAACAATACTTGAATATTATGGTTATATTTTTATCATCTTGTGACCAAAACCACTCACAAACATTGACAATGTAACCCATATGCTTGGCCTGATTTATTCCTTTTTGAATTGTGTTAAGTGAAAAAACGACACATTTCCTATCAGTGGTGGAGAATGAACTTACCTTCAAGCGAAGAGCAATAGGTAGATCACAGAGGAGCCGGACGTCACTGATTGTATCCTCCAATAAATACACATCGCTTGTGGTTCGTTGGCCTCGGCTGATTATGGTATCAACACATGAAAGATCATTTTATTTACAATCTAGAAGATTGGTGTAAAAATTAATTTCATAAAGTAGAGAGAGGCCTCATTTGCAAATGCAAGTGAACCATTCAACTGCCACGTGATGTGGCATGAGTGCCAAGTCACATCGGATAAATGTAGTTTATATATTATCGTAGTCTATTTTAGTTTAGAGAGTTTTCATTCAACTTCATTCAACTAGAGTTTGGGGGTATAATGTGAAGAAGCTCCCTTGACTTGAGAGTGTGTATGCTATGCATTCTTGTTTGATTTTTGATTACAAATTCAATGATGGTTTATGATACTCAATTTGTTGTATAGGATAATTTTTATTGACTCGACGCATCAAACCTTTTCAGGTTAACGGGAATGAGAAAAAAATCTTTATTCCAAGAGATTTTCATGTGTGTTTTTGAAAATGTTTTGAGTTCACATGGAGAGTTTTAAATGATCAACACTCAGTCTAGTGATATAAATTTGCCTCTGTAAATTATGATATACGATCAATCAAAATGGTCGCATTAAAACCACAAGTCCTTGAGCTTTGAGGGTTAAAGAGAACATACTCTCTTTTCAATGCATTGCGCTTCATTTGAGTGCGATAATTTGCTAGGCCACGCCATGCCTGCACCGCAGGATTCACCTGTTTTTCCAAGACAAGTGTAAGTAGGATTTCATCTGTTTTTCCAAGACAAGTGTAAGTAGGATTTCATCTGTTTTTCCTTTATGCAGCCAACGTATTTACTAGTGATGGATAATGATTAGATTGGAAAACAGATGAAACTGAGCAAAGAGTACATCCTTCAACATAGCATTCAGTAGCCTTCATGTCCACTGCCTTTCTTTCATGCACTCTGTTCATCACTTTGAGCCTCCAATTATTCACTTAGATATTGATGGAGTACTATTGGGTGTGAAATATACTGTAGAGCCAAGGTAGAGACAATGCAAGCGACTAAATGTTATGAACTTGGATTTCATCTCATCAAAGGCCATATTCGTTTAATTGGGAATTTTCGCCATATTGAGACTCTTTGAAATCTACAACATAGATTTAGTTGCGATCTACAAAACACAAAAAGCAAGCCTAAAACGAATGATTAATCCCTCTGAGGAGCTTACCTTAGAACCAGGGTTTTCATCGTCTGAGTCATCTGTACATGTGAACAATTGGAAGCCATGTTAATTGCACAAATTGCCTCCTACTAGACAACAGTCTAAATATGCCCTGTTTCTCTTGACAAAAAAAATGTTCTAGCAATTTTCTATTCCAAGAAAATCGCACAATTTCAATTAGTGGAGACGAGGAGCAGAATGGTGAAAATGAAACCAAAAAATGAGCCATCCCATATATTAACTTGTTACAGAGTACTTATAGACTTTAAACCAGGTTGTTCACTGAAATATACGAAAGTATTAACTTGAAAGCAATTATCACACTACTGCAAGTGATTGTAGAAAGGGATAAAAGTAACATCCAATTGTTAGAGCATGTCCACCAACACTTTGGACACCTCTCTAGCTCTAGAAAAATGGATGTGCATGAGTTGGTGAGCAATTTATTTGGAGGGAGACACTGAATACAAGAACCAAGTTCAAGATCCTCAAAACGACTGAAACTAATGTATCTTCTCTTCTTAATTGCACATCACGATTGCACAATCTATGCCTGGTGACTTGTGAGTAGCTTACTTGACTATTTTTCAAAGTCTAATTGAGTGATTGTAGTGGGGAACTACATGGTAAGAGCATCTCCACTAGCACTATGGATAGCTCTTTGGCTATGGAAAAATTAATGAAAATGGGTTGGTGGACAATTTATTTGGACCGTGACACTCGAAAATGAAACCAAGTCTAGGGCCCTCAAAATCACTCTTGTTAGTGTATCTTTTGTTCTTAATTGCACATCATAATTGCACAATTCATGTGTGATGACTTGAATGTGAGTTGCTCACTTACTATTTTCAAGAGTCTAAATGAGTGATGTTGGTGGGGGAACTACATGGTTGAGGTTTGACTTTTTGAATGACCTTCAGAGTGCAATCCAGAGTGCTAGCTCTGAGGTCTCAATTTTTGGATGACCTTCAAAGTAGAATTCAGAGTTGCTAGTAGAGATGCTCTTTATGATCACCTGGATGCTTTTGAGATCCCTCCCTATGATCTCTCGCACACCCATTCTAGTAGTTTCAGATAGAGAGAAGATTCAACTTACAATCGTCATTGCCCATGATTGCTCTTCAAGATCACCCTATTGATAATCAATGAGCTGCATATTGTTACGACTTAGAAATATTTGATAAGTAACAAATTGGTGTCGCCATGAGCAAGTGATACTTGTCTCTCTCTTTACATCGAACTGCACAATTTATGATATATTTATGATATGTAGTTCTATTACCAATATCCAGCTCGTAGATTGACAAATGGGTTCATTTTAGTAGCATCAGAAAAAGTCATTAATAAATTCAAAACTTGTTGTGGATTGCATATTGCTATTATTTTTAAATTTTGTTTCACCATTGAAGGCGATGAGAAATTATACTAGTGATACATCCATAGGGCTGAAAGGGCTTTTGTATGAAGCCACCATTGGCATTGTCATGCAACTCTTAGCTACTATGGATCCGGTTACAGTGTCTTGTCCCTTCAGTTCTCCTCAATCCACTCTTTTATCACTCAACAGACAATAAGGTTGATTGTCTTTTAACCCTTCATTGCTTGGGCGTTCATCTTTTAAACAATGTACAAATTTCATCCATGTTTTTCATCCGTCATGCACTTTTTGCAATGTGAATTTTTTACTATAAATTTTATGGGAAGTTAGATTCATGTGTGTGCGATTCAATTAAAAAGGGGATGATTTGTGAAGTTTTTATGCCTCATTTCATGTTGTAGTGTTTCACCCAAAATTTCAAAGATTTCAGTGTAAAAAAGCTCTTGAAAAAGTCAACTTATAAAATTAAACAACCAACAAATCTCCAAACATCACTACACTTAGAGTATTACATTTCAACCAATCACACCAAATTTCATCTAAAAATTGTCAATATCTTATTCGTTATTGAATTACAAAAGAATTTTGAGTTTTGAGTTTCAAATTTTATACAAAATATAAGTGATAGCAATAATAGATCTTACTATATAAATAGAATCTAAAATTCATAATGTACAAATTTTATTCATAAATCAAGTTCCAAACATCCTTCTTAGTTGCATTTTATAATGCAACTTTGCAAAACCGTCAAATTTGGAGAGGGCTTTAATAGGCATTTAAGGATTAACCCTTTAGTGCCTAATTGACCACTTTATGGTCACTAGTAAGTATGTCGACATTTTGGACACCTTCAAATTTTTTTTGGCAAATTCTTTTGCAATGTTCGGGCCTACAATCCCAAAGTACTATATGGGGACCTTCTGGGGAGTTTAGAACCCTTGGAAGAGATGGTTATTTTTCAAGGTAGGCCCCAACATGCACAAAATAGGGAGTAGGTTTCATCGTCTTGCATTGACCCCAAATGCCCGAGGGATACTAAACAAAACATAAACGTGTCATGATATGTACCTCCTATATATTTGAAGAAGTTTATTTCAATAAAATAAATGAAAGACATCATCTCTACAAATAATCCGTATTGTCAAACTTCTCAAAATAACTTTGGATATTGTTTTTAATGAGTTTAAAAGCATTAACCTTCAAAAACCTGTATAAATTATAGTTTTCTCTTTTAAAGTTTAAAATTTAGCACGATTGATTAAAGTTGGTGTATTTATTGTAAACTTAAAAAGAAAAAATAAATAGTGGAAGGAACATCATCACTTTCCCCAAGTAGCAAAGTCCAGGGGAATTCAATTTAGAATCCGGGAAGTCAACAAGGGTCCCCAAGTGAACAGTGTTCCATTCTAAACAGAATGAGGAACGGAGGGCGTGGGTTTTGGCAGCTTGTGGGCGCTGCTACAAATGCTCCGTCGTTCATTACGATTCTGCCTGCACACGAACCGATCCATTCCTTGCAATAAAAATCCCTGTCCGTCTGCTGGACTCCCGTTGCCACGAGCGGTCGTCGTTTGCTCGAACTTGCCCATACTCTGTCCTGCCACAACTGGGTCCCTTTCATTTCCAATTTGTGCGCTCAAGTTAAATGTATTCACTTCGGTTAGGAAGTTTTGATCACTTTCATGTGAGTCCAACTGGGTCCCTGTTTGTTTCATTTCCAGTCTTGTGCGATCGAGTTACATGTATTCACTTTGGTTTGGAGGTTTTGATCACTTTCATGTGAGACGAACCCCGATAGGTGCTTAATCGATTGCTGCTCATTGTGGTGTCCGTCCATTTCTCGAAGTTTTCTTCGGGTGAGGAATGGAGGTCACTGTTGACCGTGGTGGTTCTGGTCACGTTTCCCAATTGTGTCGTGGTTTTTTCCTATTTTTACTTTCCTGTTTTTTGGAGGTTTGAAGAGGTTTTGCTCAAATGGCTGTATTGTTGTTTGCGACTGTGTGCTTCGGCATTGAGTCATTTGATGTTTGGCCCTGGTGTTCAGGGTACAATTATTTTTTATAATTTTATACTTTTGATTTGATTTAGCAACGTAGACTTGTATCGTGTTTCATCGCACTTTTGCAATATTGCTGATTTGTGTTGTGTTTTATCTCACTTTGATTCGCTTGCTGAAATGTCCCATTTTCAATCCACCTGTTTTCGTTGATCACAGAGTGAGAATGGCAACGAATGGTACCGCGCCAGCTGCGAAGCCAGAGAGACCGGGCGGGGGCAAGAAACCGATCAAGGATGAGACCCTGGCGAAGGCGGCAGGTGCTGTCATAGCCGGCGGCATCGTTTGGAGCTTGTTCAAATCTGTCACCGGAAGAGGGAAACGACAACAGGTGCACACTCAAGAGCATCCCACCAAGCAGGCTATCACGGTAAGGGCAACGTCCCATTTGCCCCTGAAGAATCTGCTTTGATGTAAATTATGAGCTACATCCGAGATTCTAACGCGAACATTCGTGGTCACAGGAGAAGAGCGATGCATTGAGCAAGGACGTTCAACATGCCAGCAAGGAGTTGGAACACAAGGCGACAGGTGTTGCTCACGGTGCTGACCACAAGGGCATCGATTTCAAGCACACTCTAGAAGCTGCCGGAAATAAAATTTCTCATTTCGGACACAAGAAGTCGGAGGGCAAGACAATTCACGTGTTCCAGGGCGACACTCTGTGGGGCATTGCTAGGAAATATAATGTATGTCCTCTTGCCCACCTTTTCTCTTGTTGACATGAATTCAGTTTCCATTGTTTTTGCAGCCACTCCGTGGTAAGCTTAGCATTCTGACGTATTTAGGAAGATGAGTTGTTGGTAATAGGCGTCAGTGGAGGAGACGGTTTTAGCATCCTCTATCTGAATGTTGGTACAACTGTGTGTGGACATGGTGTTGAAATCAGGTGTCTGTTGAAGCATTGATGGCAACTAATGGAATTCAAAACGGAGACAACATAGCTGCTGGAGAATCGCTCATCATTCCCAAATGATGGAACTGGTGCATTTGGGGTTGCAGCAATGTCCCTCCCTTTCAGAGCGTCAGAGCGTAGAGCATAGCATATGAGATACTGTATGGAATAGCTACCCTTCTAGTGCAGCGTCTTGTAGTCTCTGTGTGGCTTCCACAACATTTTTCTTTCTCATGCCTGCATCTGAGCAGGTGGTGTAATAAGCATGTGGCAGCTTTTGAAGCTGGCAGTGTAATGCGTTGCAGCCTGATAGTTTATATTTTGCACAATTGGCCTTCTTCACGATGTGAGGGCACACTCTAGTGTGGTCGTGTGAGTGAAGTTGAGGTGAAAGTAAGGCGCATAACCAAGAACGTATATATCATGGCAAGCATTGGTTCCAGTTTTGGTGGATACGTGCCCTAGGAGGCTCTTGTTCACACGTATTGCAGTTTTGTTGAAGTGGAAATAACAGACCACGTTGTAGGAAGAACCATGATTCAGAATATATATACCAGACAGGCGGAGGTGACGATGGATTGGTAGCTTTGATGATACGGGCTTGCACTCGAGAGGCTCATGTCACATTCAGCGTCAGGTGCCTCGCAAGGACGGTTGATAGCTGCAGTGGAAACTGGGTGATGATGCAAGCAAGGCAAGCAACTGAAAGCAGGCAATAATGCCGAAGGGACGTGGAAGCAGAGAGAGCAAGCATTGTGCTCTGCTGGTGCACAAGCTGCATGTGACAAATCCGTCCAGGCTAACTAAGGACGGTGCTGACAGTTGATTGCGCGCAGCTAGCAAGCACGCCGTGGACACTTACCACGTACTGATCGAGTGCGACGACTCTCATTTCCAGCCAGTAACTCATGTACGAGGGCTGGGAGCCCGTATCGCTCTGCTTCAAACTGATCGGGACCGTCAAATCTTGGAGATCTACACGTCTGTGAGAGCACGGGAGTTATGACTCTAGATCCTCAACTGCAGTGCATAATGTGAAGAGGAAAGCAACAGAAGAGGGTTATGAACTAAGGTAGGGGCACCAAAAACCGTCCAAATTTCAGGTTCATGAAGTTATCATAAAAATTCAGAAAAATGAAAAATTCAGAGAAATGGGCAAAGCTCGTGAGAGGCTAGTTCAATTTGAATCAGATTTTTCTGACTTTTATCGATTTATTTATGAATTTTTGAAGTTGAAGACGTAGGGGTGCCCTGAACCGCACAGTCTAAAATGTTTGAGACGGGTACATGAAAATTTTGTGAAATGTACCCACTGGCACCTGAAACGTAGGGTGCGGATTTCGGACCTGCACGGTTTTCAGTGCCCTGACCTTAGTAAGCAAACTTGCAGAGTGTAACAGATTACGACATTATTGATTCCCATACTAAAATTACGTGATATAATGTGATTGCCAAAACTCTTCATGAGAAGAAGAAACCTTCTTGTAAAGAAACTCTAGAAATCGAGCATGCAGTTGATGTAGGATAAGACATTGCATCTGATGGGCTCACAATGTAAGGCAACTGAAACTTGAATTCACCTTCGTACATTAATGAGTCCATAGAACTCCACAGAATGGAGGGACACGACTATTGGGGTCCATTGGTTTGAATCAGGCATCCAAACCAAACCACGGTTTTCTTTTTGGTTTTCAGGTCATGTAACGTAACTTTAAGGGATGTTTTATATTTATATTTGGAAAAATTCGCAACAGATCTTTGTTTTTCATACATCCTAACTTTTTCATTTAATATCTTGGCATTTTCATCCACTGTGTGTTGTTCACGAAGTCCAAGCATGGCTTGCAACCGATGCAATTCATTGCCTTGGTGGCTACATGAGGTGGCATTTTTCTCATATGTTCCCATATGGTGATTCCCCCTGTGGATTTATGTAGCAAATTGTCTATAAAAAAAGCCAAAAAATAAAAACCCTAATCCTAACCTTTGTCACATGGACAATCCGATCATGAGGGTGGTTTTCCATTGGAGGCCTGAAGGTTCCGAGACTCATGGGAATTTTTCACACCAAGCTCATGCTTTCCCTACTTGCTTTCGGGTTTGACATGGAACGTTGGGGAACAATGGCCCACATTGAAAACGTTGACTCATCTCTTCGTCACTTCTCTCCAAGTGTCACATTTGTAGGGAACTCTCCATATGTCACGTTTGTAGGCCCATATAGATGACCTTCTGCATTTCATGTTTGACTCAATTGGAGTGTGGAATCCTAACTCGACCTCCCAATTCTGAATGTGACAATTCTGAATGTGACACGAATGGAAATGATCGGAACGTCAATGGAAAGCCACCCTTAGACATTATGGGTTTTCTCCAGATATCACTGGAATCAGATGAAGAGCGGTTGCCTCTCTCAGTACCCAGCCGCCACACCTGCAATGTTACATGTTACTCTCACAGAAAGTGCGGACAGGATAGGTGATTGTCATGCCCTTGATGAAACATTTGTGCAGGCGAGAAGATTTTAGCCTGATTGGATTCAGCTCAGCCATGACTAGTAGGGGATCAAAAGGATTGGATGTGCTCACTCTTCCATCGTAAGTTGCCTTCCATCAGCTTTCTTGCAGCCGATTTGTTCCAAGGCTGTCAGTGATTACAATGCTGCTCCAGAAATCATCACAACTTTCAACACTCAAATAGACGAGCAGAGTTGGAGATTCAAAAGACGATTCATGCAGAGATTCATCACTGCAATCAGCGATGGCGTCCCCAGTAATGGTGCAAACCTCGTTATCCTTCATGGCCATCCAAGCATTGGCTGAGATTCACCGCGTCTTCAACCGTGCCGAACGAGATAAACAGGACCCGTGTGTGCCCATCGTGAAAGAGATCATGAAAGCGCGCGACAAGGTGATCACTACAAGCAAACCCGTCGCTTTTGAAATCAAGGAAACACAGGGAGAAAAAAAAGACATTCCCACATAGGATTTCATATAAGAAGTGGGACAAAATTTCCAGAATTGTAACTTTCTTGGGATGATTGTAGTGTATTTTTGATCTGGGAAAGTCACAATTGTGTCCCTGTTTCTCATGTGGGAATCTTGTATTTATCTCCCTCTGAAATCCTTGTCCTATGTGACCAAAAGCACTCACCGACTCTGGAATGGCTCAAAATAGTAGTGAGAAGCGACCAGTTTCCTTGTAGTCAATAGACTCAATGAATTCTTTTGTGATTATATATGTATCGCTAACTTGGTATTTGAAAAATGGGCTTGTTATGTTGCTGTAAGAAAAATTGGTTAGAAAAATAGGGTATATTGTCATAATCTTCCTTTATCGTTGGTTTGTATAGCCGACAATTCTATAGAAAGCTATGTATTTGTATTGAATAAAATTGTAAATTGCCAAAAAATTTGCGAGTTTCAAGTTTCAATTTTCAAATTTCCAATGGGACTCCCTTGAAAAAATGAGAAGATAATCACAGGTGATAGTGTTGCACGGGTTGGGGAGAGAGGGGCTGATCATACGAGGCTTTGCGATGCGGCTCTTCCATTTAGGGTTACGCAAAGTGCATGTGTTCGGCGACATGTGCACGCCGTTGCTGAAAGCTGGGGACTTGCTCATCGTGACGAACGGGCCCGGGTGGCCAAGCAGCGCGGACCCGATCATCGGCGAGGCCACGGCGTCAGGAGCACGGGCGCTCGTCATCACCGCAAAACCTGATGGTATTCCACTCCTACCGAAGAAGAATATATTTTTCAAAAACCTTAAAAATGTAAAAGTGCACAAAATTGATCAGTGGCAACATAAAACAAATTCTACTTACAAGAATCATTTCATAGCCTACTCCATGAAATCAGAACCAATTGTGGTAGCTTCAGATTGATTCTAAGATTTAAGGTTAAAACCCGTAACATATTTTCCTATGCACACAGTCGGCTAGAATGTAGTATCTGGAACCTCCCGTGTATTATCCCCTGCAGAATGCAGGCAGGGGGTACATTTACCATGGTGAGGTTCCCAATACTACAAGTGTCCCGACACAGTCTTCGTAGTGTATTTTCAAATCTTTGTAGAGAATTCTTCCTTATCTCTTTCTATTCTCAAGCTTTCTATATCGTAGTGTACTCCCCAATGTGTGTCATGTGTCATAGGCTCTGCTAGATAAAATACTCCATGGGCTCACCACATCGTGTTCCATGGCCTCGCTACATCGTGTGGCTAACACCTCATCGCTTCGTGATTCAGAGATAGCATGCATCCATTACATGCCGTAACAGAGCCCATGCATGAAGTACTCTATCTAGTATGTATTCCACTCCTACATTAGATGAATATGTAGATTTATCAAAAATCTCATGAATGTACAGGTGCAGCGGCGGCGCTCGCCACCACGATCGCGCTCGTCCCCGCTCAAACAATGGCAGACCCAGACTTCCCCGGCGAGGGAGAGTCGGCCGTGCACCCGGAGTGCAGCATGATGGTGGAAGGGAAAATGCCGTGGCGGCTCTCGCAAAGCAACCAGCGCGCGTCCATGGTGCCTGCAGGCGACGCCATGGCGGCAACAAACCCTAGCAAAGCCAAGCTCTCGGCAAAGCTGGACGAAATGATTGCGAATGCAGATGCCGCTGCGGCAACTGGATCGATCCGAGGATCGCAAATGGGCGGGTCGTTCCGAGGCTCGCAGATGGGAGATTTGAAAGCGGGGATCACGCTGTACCCGCCCGAGCCGGCGCGATTCGTGGTGACGGACAACAAGATCCTGCCCATGGGGAGCGCGTACGAGGGCGCGCTCTTCATCTTGTTTGAGATCGTCGTGTACACGCTGCGCGAGAAGCTGCAGGAGACGCTGCCCGTCATGCGAGGCCGCAACACCAACTTGGATCACTTCCCCCCGGACCACGCTTGCGGCCCGCCGCCCCCGACGCCGCCGCCCACCCCGCCCGACGAGTGCGGCCGCTACCACAAGCACCCGGCCACGTCCGACTCCGGCCTCCCCCACACGCCCTTCGTCGACGAAGATCCTGCTGCGGCCGCGCAACTCGCTGCTGCAGTTGCCAAACTCTCTATCAAAAAATAATCTCTACTTTCTTCTTGAATAGAAGTACTCCCTCTATCCGGTAATTGTCCTAGTAGCATAGAAAAACCAGAAACCGTGAAAACAAAAAGGAGATTTGGATATTAGAAATTAAATTTTATCTCAGGACTCAATCTATTATACAATACATCATGGTTTGTCTCACTCGACCGTTCCGCGCTGGAATCCGTTGAGGAGACAACTCAAGCTCAATGTGCTCAACGGCACGGGTCCCACTAGTTTTTCTACATAGAAGAGAAGAAATCATAAAGAGGCAAAGTGATTTCATATTTTTATCCCATATAGATATTTTTACTACAATTTTTCAAAGTGAGAAGTATTTCAAACCCCTTTGTGGTTACATAGGCTCATCTTAAACGGATACTAGGACTAATCCAAAGTCAATATATGGGCTGACCCACCATTCTATCCAAAGTGAAGAAAATACAAGAAGCCCATTGATCAACACTAATCTCGTAAAAAGCGGTTTATGGTCACAATCTTAACTATTTCAATGTCAACCTACTGCACGACTTTTGGACCTTCACAGTTTATGGTATTCCTACGTTAGTTTTCAGGGTTTTTTTCTGGCACCATGGTGCCAAACTCCAATGCTGTGACATAGTCACAATGGTCTAAATTTGAAAGGGCCACTCTCCATTGCATGCATGGAGACAGTGAAAATAATTAAAATTTAAAAAAAAACTGGTAGTTTTTTACTTTTATTTATTCATTTGGTAATTTTTGTTTTATGTTTTATACTTTAACATGAGCCATGTCCACTTCAAACGGGGCGGACAAAGAGAGTGACACAAAAACCACATGCTACGTATAAAAATAGACCATTTTTTGAGTACTAAGATGACTCTTTTTGACGAAAAGAAAAGGTTAATTTAAAACATGTCAAAAACTAATACATTTATTTCCGGACAGAGAGGGAGAATTTGAAAAGGTAACCTGTCTTCTAGCCCTTGAATCATGAGTTATTTAGTTTTTGTGAGAGAAAGAAAAACACATGTTTTGGAATTCAATCGCAAGGAATATTGGATGGCAAGGCATGGTCTGGTCTGAATCCTAAAAAAATTTAAACAACTCTTTTGTCATGTAGAGACGCCATTTCTTATTTTTTCAAAACACCCCTTCCTTGACTAATTGGGAGAACCAACCCCACACTGGGACCAAAGATAAAAAACAAAAACAAAAGCTTGCCCCTATTTTTGAACATGGTGGGTCGTCCTAGACTAAAATGGGCTCGCAAACCCCAAATATAGAATTAAAATTTCCAAAAAAAATTACCCATACCCCAAAAATGAGAAAACCAGAAAATGACAGGTCCAGTGTGGGGTTGATTCTCCCTCCCCTTCCTTGACCCTCCATCTGGATCCTTTTCAAATACCTCCAATGACAATTCAAACTAATCCCAGTAATTGCAAGTGTTAATAACCTACAAATTGTACGACCCATTAAGGTCGAGCCACCTAAAACCGATCAGGTACCTAATGCCGATAATTTCTACACATGGCTTTCATTTTAGAACGCACATCTAGGTAGACCATAGATGGCTTATCGTTTTGGTCAACAAACAATAAAGGCTCTATGACATATTTAGATTTGCGTTCTAGAATGAAAGCCATGTGTAGAAATTATCGGCATTAGGTACCTGGTTGGTTTTAGGTGGCTCGACCTTACCCAAAGTTCTCTCTCATTTGTCAATCATTGAAACTGCAAGGTTTAAAAAACTTCAAGAAAAGGTTTGATTTCTATTTTCAAGAAAAGTTTTGATATTTTGGACTCGATTAAAGTCATAACAATAGGTTTTTATTTTTATTTTTTATTTTTTATTTTTTATTTTAGGGTAGTTGAGCTTCTAACACTACATAATTGTTGCCTTTTAATCAAGATCTTATGAAGAATTTGGGTGAAATTTGATAGAAAAGGAAGAAAGAAGAAGGAAAGCATTAATTCACTTTAACCCCTAACCGCCCAACCATGAATATTTTGCATGATGTACAGATTTGAACTCGGATTTCTCATCCATCATGCACTTTCTGCAGTGTGGATTTTTTACTGAAACTTTTATGGGAAGTTAACTTCGTGCATGTGTGATCCGATTACAAAGGGGATGATTTGTGAGTTTTTTATGCCTCATTTCATGTTGTAGTGTTCCACCCAAAATTAGTCCAAAAGTGCTCTTGAAAAAGTCAACTACAAAAATTAAGCAACCAAAAAATCTCCAAAAATCACTACACTTAGAGTATTACATTTCAACCCGTCCTAACAAATCTCATTATTACATTGTCAATATCTATTTGTAATCATATTACAGAAGAGCTCTAAATTTTAAGTTCAAAAATTTATACACAAATATTGGTGATAGCAATCACAAATCTAATCATGTGAATAGAATCTAAAATGCACAATGTACAACTTTTATTCATTCATCAAGTTGAAAATATCCCTTTTAGTTGCATTTTATAATGCATCTTTGAAAAACTGCCAAATCTGAAAAGGGTGAGAACGTTTAGGGGTTAAGGTGTTCAAATTGAAATGCAACATTTTCAAAATGATACTTCAACTCACATAACGTGCCCACAATTTTTTGTTTGTTGGGTGTCAAATAAGATGAAAAAAACCTTGAAATGCTCATGGCACGCAAACCGTTTGGAATTAGAAAATGAGCCTAAGTTTTGGAAATCATTTCAAGATGCACTACAAAAAAGAGTATTTTTTTTATTTCATTTGGTACAAAATGTGCAAGATATTGAGATTTGAAATCTTTTTTTACAATAGTTGGACATTATAACGGGTTTAGATCTCAATCTTCGATATCTTGCACATTTTTTTACCAAATGAAGCAAATGCTCTTTTCATAGTACATCATAGGATGATTTCAAAGAATTTAATTTTTAAAAAATGAAGCTAGTTTTATACTGTAAATAATATTCCAATTTGATAATCAAATGACTAGTTGGAAGCTCTTGTCAAAGGTCTTGGGCAACAAACTTTTAATATATTTCTCCAACCGATTGTGGAGGGAACATTTATTTTAGGTAAATTTTGACACTAATAATTTCTTTTATGTCATAGAAGATCATATCATATATATAGTAATCCATGTATCAAATTACTATGAAAATACTAATGATAAAAATAAAATAATGAATGTAGACGTTTAATAAAAGTATTAGTGTGATATTGTGAAAACTTGTCTCAATTTATTTTTAGGTATCCAAGAATTTGTTTAACAATGTTCGTATATCAACATTTAAATAACTCTAGTTTATTGATTAAAAATAACTAAAAAGATTTCTATTCTATAGATTTATGATTTAAAATCACAAAAAAGTATTATAGGAAAGATGGGCGAGTGGTCAAAGGTGTAGCATTGGAAATGCTATGTAGACTTTTGTTTACCGAAGGTTTGAATTGCTCTCTTTTCGGAGTTGCAATTTTTTTCAATGAAAAAGACTACTACATTATTATAAATAAGATGTTCTTACATATTATTATTAGTTTTTTTCTCTATAACAGTGAAATTTTCTTAAATAAGTAACAAAATTTTGAATAAACATAAAAATATGTGTGTTTGTACAAATGAATGTTGTTGATTAAATTTTATTTTTACAATCTTTAGAAAGAAATCTTGAGCATGTGTATTACAATTTTTAGTGCAATTAGTGTGGGAGAGAATATTAGTCACATCCAATTATAATGTGGGTCAAAATATCTTCAAAACTAAAGATATCTTTGTACACTATGAAGATTATGTGCTTATGTGACGCACATTTGTTGGGATTGATGTGGCTAGTAGTAATTGCATAGAAGATTGTACAATCAATTAACCCTTAAACATCAAGAGGGCCTGGGTGGGGCAGCCCGAAAGGCATTAAAAATTTTGGAGGAGAAAAAAATTTAAAAAATAAAAAAATAAAAAAGGTTTTCTTTTTGGTTTTTTTGGAAAAACGGCTATGCTGGCCAGCATTGTACCACTACGGCACTTTCCAAGAAACGACTTCAACTGCCCTAACCTCAACTTTTGTTCATTTTGATAACTTTGATTGCTTGTCAATGATTCCATGATCTCTCAAATGAGGCGCAAATTTGGAATTAAGATCGTTTTTTCAGTAGCTTTTCAACGCACCAATCCTTGTTTGGTTTGGTTGAGAAAAACTACTTTTTTTCTCAAATATTCCTTTCTAAAAAGGCCCGTGGGGCTTTTTTGACGTTTAAGGGTTGACACTATACATTAAAAATTAATATGACAATTTCCTACACTTTATTAGCTACAAGGTATCGTAGAATATTTAAATTCATATTCTTGTTTAAAATGACATCTTTTAATCATGGATTTAGGGTGTCCGACACTATTTTTTTAAGAAGTTTCTAAAGTTTTAGAGGTGTGTTGATTGCAAGCCTTGTAGCTCCAAGTTTGTGATTTGTTTGGAAAATCAAACATGTACGGATAGATTCGACACCTACCAATTGGTTTACATATCAAATTTTTTTTAAAATCATTAAATAATGAGGAAGTTTACAACACATTCTAAATGAAAATTGTAAAATCAGGGCTCTAAAATCTTCACTTATTTGAGTTTTGTTCTTTCTCGTTATTAGTTTTTCTTTTTTAATGTGAATGAGGAATTACAATAATGTAATTGTAAATTCATTACTCATTCAATGAATGTATCTGTTATCAAATCCACCCAATATGTTGAGAATTTTGTGTGTTCAAAGATCAACAATTCAACATTTTTAGTGTTATTATTTTTTGAGTTGAAAACTCAACAATGGATTGCAGATTTGCAGAAAATGCTGAAAATCTGCATAACCTACCACTATTTTCTTTTTAACTTTTGACTAAAACCTCGGATTGGCATGAAATAAAGTGCACGGGAAAATTAATTTAATGGGGCACAGTTTACTAGTGGGGACCCAAATTTTAGTCATGCACCACTTTGGAAGTGTAAGCAAAAATAGGGCATTAATGAACTGATTTGGGTCACTTGGAAATTAGGGGATTAAAAGGGATGTGTAATCAATTTATGTGATAAGTTGAAAAATTTACATGTACGCACAGCTTTGTAACGAATACATCTATACTTTCAGTATTTTCCAATTAAATTTTCTACACAAATCGACTAAGGGCCGCTTCACACTATGGCCGTCCAAGTCGAGAGGCCGTGGGATTGAGAGTCCAAAGAAATCTACTGAAAATAGCAATAAAATATAGTTTTCATTATTTATGAAAAGAAATCGACGGCCTCTCGACCATAGTGACGGGTCTTGCAAAATGTAGGACCCAAACTTCCTCTCGAGAGGCCGTCACCTTGGTCAAAAAGTGTTGCCATGTAAGCATTTTGAAGGTCCACGGGCTTTGGACTTTGGCCTCTAGTGTGAAGGGTCGAGAGGCCGAAACCATGGTTTCTTGCAATTTGATTGGTGGAAATCGACGGCCTCCCGACCTTTGGCCATAGTGTGAAGCGGCCCTAAAAGTATTAAAAAAAACCATGTTCTTTGAAAACATGACAGAAATCAAAGTATTTAAAAATGTGCTAGAAAATAATATGCTAATAAAAATATCAATAAATTTACTTTACAAAGATATTTAAAAGGAAAAAAATTTGACTTATCAAATTTAAATTTTCTTGAGAATGTACTTTTTGTTGCATGACATCAATAACATGTTTTTTACATTTGTGAATTATTGAACATCAATATTAATCTCTAAACAACTTGTCTTGTTTTGACTTTACAAACACAATTTATTCATGTCGGCCTTGAAAGAGGACTAAAGTTCTATTTGTCTTATTTTTAACATTGTAAGAAAATCCTTCCAATTGTAGATTGGTATTTTCAAAATAATTATTATTTTTAACATGTGGGATCATATCATTTCAAAAAATTATATATATATAATCTAAAATACATTTCATTTCATAAATATATCACAACAAATTCAAGTGATTTATGAATCATGCACATTATGGAAATAGCATTTACAAAAACATTTAAACCCACCCTTACATATAATTTGGAGAGCAAAGCATGCAGTAGATTTGATAAAAAAAATATGCTTCTACAGGTAAAGACTAAATTTCAAAATAAATCATGTTCACGTTTAAAATTGGTTTGATGGGTTGGTCATCAAGGCCTTTGATTAAATTAGATGCTTGAGCTTTTTGAAGCATTAAGATGCTTGAACTTTTAGACAAATTAAAATGCTCAAGATTTTGAGGATTAATAAAAATAACATTAACTTGAATAATAAAAATATTATTCACTATTTACATTAAAAACATTTCTAAGTTTTATACCAAATTTCTTATTACGGTGATACTAATTAAAGAAATCTAAAATTAATAACAAACTTTCCACTATTTTCTTCAATCATTAATATCCATTTAAATTCATAATTGTATGTTTGCTCAATCATTTTCGATAATACCGTAGTAGGAAGGCAGGGTCGGCACTTTCATGTCGAATAATCAATTAAAGTTTGAAAAGTAGGGGTCGGCACTTTCAAAAATAATTATTAAAAATTCGACTATTAATAACTAACATTGAATCTTACTAGCGGCTACACGTTTTCCTTTGTTTTTTGTCTACAATTTTTGTTGACTTCATTTTTGTTGATTTTGACAAAATACTTGATAAATTTATTTATTTTTTCGGCATTTTTTTGGGGAATTATTTTCTGCCGACCCTGCCTTCCTACTACGGTAGTACCAAGTTGTAACACAACTTGATAACTTATTTTCAAAATTACCAAGGTGTGAGTAGAAAGTCATATAATGTGAATGAAAATAAGTATGCCAGTACACTGTGAGTAGAAGTTAAACAAATATCTTGCTTCCGTTTACACTTTTGCTTCCACATTACCTCGTGTTGTTGACACTTCACTACTCACATTATGGCTATTACTGTAATGTGTATAGGCAATTAGTGTCCAAAAGTAAAAAAATGGCGCTCTCTTTTAAGAAACGTTCACGCAAAATCACTCTGTTTGAGTGGAATTGGTCACCACTTGCTTGAACATTTCCCAAGAGAGCTCCACCTTTTCTAATCCCACTATATATAAACTTTAAAAAGAATTACCTTGTTTCATTGTATGTTCTTACAATTAGAAGCTAGAGAATTAAAGATGAACTTGAAAATCGAGCACGTCAAAAATTTGTTGAATTTCTAAAAAATCCTCACATACATGCTTGTATACCAAATAAACTCCATATTGTGTGGTATTATTGAAAATTGACTTAAATGAAAATTTCCTTTTATGTATGATCTTACACTTAAAAAAATCCATTTTAATTAATTAAAATTATTTGAAGTCCTTCCGTTTTTCAGATTTAGAAAACACACAAAATTTGATACTAAGAGGGTTAGAGAAAGAGATTAATGGTAAATGAATAATGTCATGTGTATCACACCACTGCTCAACGAGCCCAACTGATTTCGAACCCGGACCACATAATTGCGATACAACGCCCTTCACCAACCAACCAAGAACTCATGACTTGGTGATAAAACTTAACACTAAACATACCTTTATACAAATTTACATTCAACCACCATTACTTCACTTTTCTCCTTTGTTACTGTTACCGTTACTTTATTTTGGTTACTATAGTGTCCATCCTCGAAAGGGGAGAGTAGTATTGTTCCAATGTCCCTTTGTCCGTTGGGCATCGGGTCATTGACATTACGAACGGACACTTAATTCACGCCGACCCATTTTACTTTGGGTTGGTGTTTCTATCTAACTATCTAAATGAATAATGGTAAATAGGAACAAGATTTCAGCCACGTAAATCCAGATTTTTTAAAATTACTGTGCCTCATCGCAAATAGCGTCAACCGTACTAATAATACCCATAATCAGTACTGGCGGGCTACGCCGTACCGAGACTAGTCCACGCCAAGCGCGTAGAGTCCTCGGGAGGCCCCGGCACCTGTCCTCAAAAGTGTACCGCAACAGACGACGCCGCGCGAGATCGATATCTTCGGGATGCACCCCGCCCACGGAGCATCCGCACTCAACTAATCGAGAGCTCCACTCTCGAGCTTGGATTCTCTTTCTTTTCCTTGCGCTCACGACGAGGGTTTGCAGCTTCAACGCAGGCCGGAATTTGGCCATTGTCGTCTACGGCTATGGCGCCCGGCATCTCCAATCGTTCCCGAACTCCTGAATGCCAAGCAGGAACCATTCTTAGTGCGTAGGTGAGATTATTGGCGCTGCAGGGATGTTGTTGTTGGATTTTTGAACGCGTGTACGGCACCAGCGTTTAGGGTACGTAGTTGGTAGGATCTTGTGATGGCGCGGGTTTGGTGTGTTGGCGAGGAGCTTTGTCTTGCTCAATTTTGAGCAGTCGCAGGTGGTGAGGACGACTTCGGAGTGGCCGTGGAAACCTAAAGGAAATGGTAACAGGGGGAGAGGAAAATGGGGCCGGTTTGTGAGAATCGCATTTAGGAACTGGATCTGTGCGGGCGGTGTAGAGCTTTGTGAGGGGGATAGGTTTTGAGTATGTAGCTACTTTCCAGGGTTTCGCTGCGGGCCGTGGCTGGTCTCCTTAGATTACCAGGTAGTTCCCCCTGCTGAGGTCTTCGATGGAGCGTGGATTGGGGCACTTGAGGGTGGAAGGTCCCGCCTTCATACAACACCAATTCTTTCCTGGAGGTAATACTGGTTTCATAGCATTCCGTACGCTGTTTTGCGCTTGTAGATTTAAAGCGTATGGTCGGGTTTATTTTTAGTTGTTTTTTTCACGAGATTAAATGTACTGCTGAGATCATTGTGTGCGTACATATGCAGCGAACTTTGAATGTTGCATGGAATTTGAAGCGATTTTTGTTTTCATGATTCTCCATGTGGTCCAATGATTTCCGCGAGGAGTTGTTGTATGGGATGAATTTCTGGAAAGTTTGTTTGAAGTGTACACGGTTGCTGTTTGATTTTGTGTAAATGACGAGGCCTGTACTGGAACGTGTTGCAGGAGGAGTGACGCCCAGTGATAGAGGGGGCTCTGCTGTTGATCGTAGTGAGTTACCTTGGGCGAGCAGAGAAAATGGGACGAACTGGAACTCCAGCGGTCCGTGGAATGACGGGGGCAGAAGAATACAGAGGGGAAGTGAGTGGAACGAAAGCTCATGGCGTTGGGATGGTGCCGCACTGAGTGCTCAGCGAGTGAGTGGAGGCGCAGAAGGATCGGGTTCCGACTCGTCTAGGAATCTCGCGAACGGTGAGAACGGGCGGCGAAGGAGCGGGAAGGACTTGGCCCTCCAGCTGGACTCGAGGGCTTCGGGCGCGACCGAAGGCGACCATCAGGTGATCCATATCGACGACGACGACGAGACGGAGATTCGGAGCAAAACGTTTTTCGGACGACATACCCCGTCTCCTCCCTCGAACGAGCCGAACCCTTACAGCAGGGGAGACGAATCACCCGAGGATGACGGTGGGCTGGTTCTGAAGCTAGGGGGCAGTTCTTATCCAATTTTGGAGGAGAATGGGGCTGGGAAGTCCCGCGGACGATCCCCTTCTCCTCAGTCGCAGGTTCCGACTTGTCAAGTGGACGGATGCACCGCAGATCTGAGTCAAGCGAAGGATTATCACCGGCGTCATAAGGTATGCGAGACGCATTCGAAGGCATCGACGGCACTGGTTTCGCGAGTGATGCAGCGGTTCTGTCAGCAGTGCAGCAGATTTCATCCGCTGGACAAGTTCGACGACGACAAACGGAGCTGCAGAAGACGTTTGGAAGGGCACAACAAGCGACGGAGGAAAGCCCAACCCGATGCAGCCGCAGGTCGAGCCGAGGATCAAGCGAATACCAAAAGCACGGACATCATGGCTCTTTTGGGCGTCCTTTCTCAGCTGAAAGGTCTTGCAACTGAAACATCCTTTTGGCTTCCAAGCAGTGCCTCGAATGAAGTTTTTGATTTGAAGTCATGTGGTGGCATGCGAGGTGTCCAGTCGTCTATATATGTTTGCACATGCATGTTGTTGACTGAAAACGTGATGACGACAGGGCCTCTGGAGCGAGCCAGTGCTGCTGCGAGTGACCAAGATATCCTCTTGCAATGTCTGAGGCAAGCAGGGAACCTGCCCAACAATACGCTGGAGGGACTCACGAGACCTGCACCCTCGTGGAATCAGCTGACTCGCAATTCCGATCTTCCTTTGTCTCAGATCGATCCCAGGCTGCTGGCGTCCCAGCTCGGCGGACACGGTGGGGTGTCACTGCCACCGCAAGATGCTATCACGATGTTGCTGCAGAACAATCTAAAGCAAGCTGCGATACTGGCTCAAGAGAACATATACAATCGTGCGGGTATAAACAGCATCATGAACGGCGTTCAGTTGCCGTATCCTCTGTCGAACGCGGAAGCTCCAGTGAGCCATGCAGGTCCACAAAGGAACAACGAACGGACCCCTTCGGCAGCTGGGTTGGCGGCAGGAGGGTCTTCGAGAGTACCGGGGAACATAGATCATGCCCAATTGCTAGCCAATGTGGCTCTCTCTTTGCAGCAAAGCATGGCCGCGCAAACAGCTGGTCTGGGCAACCAGTTGGCAGGGAATGGGTACGCCATGGCACAGCCAACAGTGCAGAGAGTGGTTCCGGATCATTCTTCAGTGGATACGAGAAACGCGGTAACTCAGAGGTTGGACAGGAATCAGGAAAACGATGTGGCCGTTCCATCACACGCGGGCAGACAGCGGCCGGCGTCGCAGAATGGCGCGTCGCATTCACACAAGCGGTCATTCGTGGACTTACAGCAGTCCCAGGCAGCCGTGCAGCGACCTTCGATAGACTTGCGACAACCTCCGTCGGAGCAGTCTAGCGATGCCTCCGAAACAGGTTCGGGTTCGGCTTCTGGGTCGGCCTCTGGATCGGGTCACCAATCGCCCGGCACTCCGAGCCGAGAGTGGGAGGTACGCTCCTTCACCGACGAGTCCGTAGGATAGTGGTAGATTTTGCAGGTGACGAGGTCTAAGTACGAGTGATGTTTGAAAACTCGACTTATGTTGGATTGGTGCTGATCTCAAGTTGGCTTGGGTTTGTGATTGTGGGTTTCCAGAATAGTCGCATCTCATTGAAGCTGTTTGACAAACATCCTGGACAGTTTCCCGTGCGTCTTCGAAGTCAGGTGAGTCTGCGGTTCGATCATGGGACCACCACAATCACTTGGTGATTTTCTCTTTGTCTAATTAGACAACCTACGATGTTGGTTGGATTTTTGATATGGGTGTAGGCAGGTTCATAAAAACGTGCTAAGTCTGTGTGATGTCCGTCGCGGAACAGGGCATCCACATACGGATGGACCATGTACAAGTCGTCGTTATGATTACGTGACAGATTTTTGACTTGGTTGAATATGCTTCTTTCAGATCGATGAGTGGCTATCACACCGACCTTCAGACATGGAGGGGTTTATAAGGCCTGGGTGCATCATTCTAACCATCTTTTTATCCATGCCGAAAGCTGCGTGGACGGAGGTAGACATCCGAACTGGTTTTTGGTTGCGCTTGATTTTGAGAGCTTATGAACGTTGGCTTGAAGTAACTCAGGGTCGGTCTGTCCTTGGTCAAGCACGTCTGCCTTGAGCACGTCCGTTTGGTGTGATGATGTAGAACTATAGTCGTATATCAGCGATGCGGTTGTTTTAAATTGTACCAGAGAATGATGGATTCATTGGTTTGTTGTGGTGACAGTTGACGAGCGACTTGACAGGAAGTTTGAAGCGACTTCTGAGCAATGGTTGTGAGTTTTGGTGCACTGGGCGCATTCTGGTGCAAGTTGAACGGCAGTCAGCTTTTATTGTGGATGGTGAGTATTTGTGGAATTCAGTGGCGGTTTGTGCTCGTCGCGTTG
Source organism: Pohlia nutans (assembly GCA_022496805.1). Lineage (NCBI taxonomy): Eukaryota > Viridiplantae > Streptophyta > Bryopsida > Bryales > Mniaceae > Pohlia > Pohlia nutans. The sequence goes on from CM040102.1 coordinate 8,504,587, forward strand.
CAAGTGACGAGTTGTATTTAATATATTTTGAATTGGTGCATGCGATGTACTCTTGCTCAAGCTGATTGGATTTTTATGTTGGGTGTTTATACGTGCAGGTGAAGTCGTTGCGTGCGGAACATCCAATCCTTTGGAGAGTCCTCACTTGTTGTCTGTTCGACCACTTGCTGTCGTAGCGGGTCAAGCGAATCGTTTGGTGGTGAAAGGATTTAATCTCACAAAAGCTGCAACAAGGCAAGAGAACGTCCCTAGATTAGTCGCGCATGATTTTGCGAGCGCCGCGTGTAGTTTTGTGCATGTGTTTTTTGATTGTTGTAGTAAGCTGTGTTTTTGACACGTGGTTTTATTTTTTGCAGGTTACTGTGTGCGTTCAGAGGGAAGTACTTTTCAGAGGAGGTGCATCACCAATATCATGCCGACGAGGAGTCTGCGGCTTTTGTGAGTGGAAACGAAGAGACACAAGACACAGCAACCAGCTTGGTACAGAATGAAAGCGTTTCTGAAAACGGAGAGAACGATTTACCGAATCTCGCAGTCGGAGAATCATCCTCAATCGATGAGGAATGTACATCATCATCTGTTAGTACCGTTTCTTCAGCATGTGGAGATGGGAAACTGTCCACACTGGGTGTAGATCTACGTGAAGAGGAGGATGGAGCTGGAGGCACGGAGGATAGGGATGGTGATGGGGAATGTCCACTGACTGACGTGAGCAGCAGTTTGTTAAGCACTCAGGCTGTGTTCAATCTCGACAACAGCATATTGCCATCTACAATGCCAGCTGGAAATTTCGGTCGTTGTTTCATCGAGGTATGCGCCATGTCGTTTGAAAAGATGGAAGTACGGACCGAGGTCTATGGCTTTATCTCGATATTTTTGATGGTGCAATTTTCCATCCGCGGTTTTGTAAAGGCTATGAAGTTTTGCGGTAGAGGGCCATGATACCTGGGAAGTAGTTGGGTGTAGTCAGTTGAAGCATTCTTTGCGATCTGGGAAATGGTGGCAGATACCTCGGAGTGTTGTGTTTGGTATTGATCGTCATTTGACTACGGTGCTAGTACTTGGAGACGGAGGATCACTGATTGGTTAAATGTTGGATGGTATGAAGGTGGACCAGGACACACTGCAAGGGAATTGGAAGCCCGTGATCGTTGCGGATGGGCTGGTATGCGCAGAGATACGTACACTGGAGGATGAGATCGAAATGGCAGCCCTGACAGCTGGAAGGGTGGCTGAGCAACATGGGTGGAACCCATCAGTTGTTCTGTATTGTAGCGAATTGGCCAGGGTGGCGGAAGAGGAGGACGTTTCGCAATTTCTAAGCGAGCTAGGATGGCATTTTCAACGTAGCTACTTCCGGTATCTGAACTTTGCTTCACCAGCATCTCAGGTACTAATATCAAGCCGTGCTGGTGTTGTGTCATGCATTTTGATAGAGTGATACCTAACCAATGAGATGGTTGTCTCGGGTTGCGTGTGCGGGCTGGTTCGTTATCATTGGTATCATTGTTTGCGAGTGTGAATAGTCTTTGGAAGTACTATTGAAGCTGTGTTAATATGTTTTTGAACGTTTAGATTCATGTCCTGGTGTCAGCACCAATTGTCAACGATATCACAGTTTTAGTTTCTTTTTAATTGTTTAGTTGGCAGAGTGTGCCGCTGATTAGCTTACTTCCTTGAGGCTGTTTTCACGAAATCGTGGTCCACGCTAGTGCCTTGTATTTCACTAACATGAGTGCCTTATTATGTTGGACAGGTGTCTTCCAGGAGGTTTAAGCAACTTCTAGTCTATTCTGTTGAACGCAGCTGGTGCGCAGTTGTAAGGAAGGTGTTGAACATCGCGTTCGAGAATGACGACTGGGAAGCAACATTCACGGAGCTTTCCGAGATGTCACAAGAGGAAGCTAGTTTACTCCACCGGGCAGTTCGGAATAAGAATCGAGCCATGGTAGAGCTGCTGCTTGACTTTTCGCCTTCGTTTCTTGGTGGAATAAACGATCCAGATCTGGAGAGCTTCAAACGGAAGCTGGAGTTCAAGCTGAGATGGGGGTCAATATTTAAGGCAGACATGCGAGGACCTGCAGGTCTTACCCCTCTTCACATTGCTGCCAGTATGAAAGACGCAGAAGAAGTTGTTGATGCGTTGACCAGCGGTCCTTTTCAGGTGAGTGCTGAGGAGTGTACTGGTAGGAACATGCGGAGTATCCGAGACGTTTGAGTTGTGCAGTGTTAGTTCTTGCCTTCTCTGTTGTATGAGACGTTGCATTTGGTGGAGTATGATATGAATTCGGTTGTACCTGAGCCCAGCATCCGGTTAGTACGTCACTTAGAGTTGGCAGATTTCTTTGTCTTGACGTTGGGTTGGAGCCGAGATTAGATAAGTTGTTTTGGCGAGTTTTAGTATGAGATTTCGTGACTTGACGTTTCTGATCTTATTCGTGTGTGTTTAGGCTGGGTTGCATGCTTGGTTGCGTAATCAGGATGATTCCGGAGCAACTCCTCTTGACCTTGCGCTGCTGGGACGCAACATGAAGTCTGTGCTACTCGTAAGAGCAAAGCTTGCGCGACTAGAGAATCCCGAGAGCACTGCAATAGATGTTGCACCCGGGTGGGACCATCATCTGAGAGGTGACTCGCTAGTACAATTGGAGTTGCCAGTATGGAGCACATCAAGGGAAGAGGTCCGAGGTGGCAGGTGTGGTGATTCATACGATTGTAGAGAGGCGGACTTTGCGAGACTCCCTCCCAGCGTAGGCGGCGTGAAGGGTGCTATATACAGGCCGTTCTTGGTGAGCATAATGGGAATCGCATGCATATGTGTGTGCGTTTGCGTGCTGATGAGAGGTCCTCAGGACGTGATCGAGGGCTTCCTGTGGTCAGCATTGGGTTCAGGGAAGGAATGAAATGCGGAGTGCTTGTTCGAAGGTCTCTCGCTGGGGCACGACTTGACTCACGAGGGCGGTGGAAATATTGGAGATTGATGAAGTGCTGCAAGCGTGCTCTTGTTTCTCCAAGGCACACATCCTGAACGATGAGTTTTCAAGTGAATGCCGGCCTCGTAGACGAAGTTTGCAGTTGCAGAAGCAGGCATTCCATATCGACTGATCCCTGAAGAATATTTGGGAAACAGGATGATTTGTTTCTGGAAGTTGTATGATTATTACTTGCATTTGCTCCGAGACTGGTGGTTGAAGAAGCACAAAAGGTTCCCTTCTCGCATCCTGTGTATGTTGACATGAGAAGTTTGCACTGTACATGAATCGAGGTCCCTATGGAGGGGCGTTAGGTAAGGAGCTATGTTCCATCGAGGGGAGTGCAATCTGGCAATGCAGAACTGTGCCGTGGCGCAACAAAGCTGTGGGGGGTTTTGTGGACAGCAAGCTGTGGAAGCCCTGGTGGACACCGCGTTAGTGCAGCACCGGAATTTAGTGTTGAGACAGACAGTCTGCCTCCTAGGTTCAATTGAGCAGTATTAGAAGTGGGGCGGAGCAGGACATTTGCTATTAGCATGGTTGATTGACTTGTCTATTGTAAAAGTTAAGATTTGAGACATGTCGTGAAATATGCGCAAATGGAGCAGCTGGGAAACGATGGTGATTATTTTGTAAAGTTAGTGAGATGATTCTTAGTACGATTTCTTTCCAAGTCATGGGAATTTGACAGAAATCATTCTTTTTAACAAACAGCATTTGCTTTGTTGAGAACTCAATCAAGGTGACTGGTTCTGGAGTGTGTTGTGCGATGTTTTCTGTCCTCGGTGATGGAGGAGTGCATCAGTTGCAAGTCTGGGTCCAATGAAGCTAAGGTTGAGGCACCTAAAACCGATCACTTAAGCTATCTACACTATTTTTGGACCAGCCATTAATAGGGTGATATTTTTCCTGGGTTGGAAGTTAGTTTTCGCGGAGAATGCAAATTTTTCCATGAATTATTTCCCAATATTGAAATTTGTACAATTTTTCAAAGTGAAAAGTGCTTCAGAACCCATAACCGATCACATGCTCTATTGTACAAATGAGGTACATCTTCCCTTTCAAAATTTAGAAATTAGGCCTGATCCGTTATAGGTACCTGGTCGGCTTTAGGTGCCTCGACCTTAATTCAAACTGGGTCCAATGAAGCTAATTCAACCCCTAAAGGACTGGGGGTGTTGAACTTAGCTCTTGTTTTCGTGACTAGCTTTTGTAGGAAGCTCAATTCCTTGTGTGGTAATTTTAACGATTGGCACTGTTGAAACTAAAGAAGACTTACGCAGCTTTTTTATGAAAAAAAAGATCAACAATATTGCACAATTTTTGAGAAAATGCTACCGTTGAGAAGATTGAAGTAACTTGTTTGGGGTATTTTGTACACATGCTGAAATCGGATTGTTCAAAAGTGTTCCAAAAATTCTGAAATTTTTACAGTGAGTAGAAATCATAATTTTAAACATGTAAATAAAATTCGGAGTTGTGAGGAAGATACGAGGGTCTAAAGTTTTGCCTAAATACTCACTGTGCAACTCAAAAAAATCACCAAAAATCACACTTGATGAATCTCCGATCAAGAATTACCTAGAGATTCGGGTCTCAAAAAGAGGCAGGGTCTCTTTGTTGCTCATCCTACAATTCAAAGCCCAAGAACCCAAATTTCCTCACTTTCTAGTTCCAGAAGCCCCGTGGGGGCCTTACGGTCCTTTAGGGGTTAAATCGTTGTTAGAATAGAAAGTGATAAGTCAACTTTTGCAGCATGTATATAAAACACATTGTACAAGATAAGCGTTGTGTTGTAGAAATTTGGGTATTAATAACATCAAAGTAATTTTGTTATTAGTGGTTTTAAGGACTCACTAATGACTTTTTTAAATGACATTTAACACTTTTTGTTACAAATTTTGGGATAATCCAATGAGAATGATGATTATGTGAATGAATATTGAAATCGATACATTAATAAATAGTTCCTTAAATGAAAGTCATGACTTTTTATTAGCTTGAATGATCGTGTCTAATTTTGAATTGGTTATTGTTTTTGACAAGATGCAATATTGCCTCAATGTATGTGCATTCCCACCGGCGACTGCTGCCCCCTGATTTGACTTATGGCTGGCACCCAAGGAGAGCGCTCGAGGTTTGTGTGAATTGTTTTTGGATATCATCTAAGGTTGAATGTCCTAAAACCACCACCTCTCCCAATTACGACATGTAGAGTTTTCTTGGGGTCACCACAGTTGAGACTCAAAACCACCAATTTCACTATTCAAGTAAACCAATTGCATGCCAAGCATTGCAAAGTAGTTGGTGGTTTGTGTATTATTATGACTGAAAATTAGTACCACATGGTTTAGGTCACGAAGTTCTTTTCACTTCGAAAATTTGTATCAGCTCCATTGTCATTCGCACATGTTCTAGAAATTTTATATTTTTTGAAGATTTTTTGTAATCGATATGAATTTCTTGAAGTGTTTCACCTAAAAAATTTGTAAAAAGTTCATTTTGGAGTTATCCTTAAAGTCCATCAAATTTTGAATTTTTTGAAGAGTTTTGAGATTGGTGTAGTCAGTGGCGATTCGAGACTTGCGGCTCCAATGCGAGAGAGGGCCAACAGAATAGGAGTTTCAGAAGCTGCCTCTGGAAGCAGGACTTCAATAACTCAGCGTGATTTGCAAAGTAGACCACCCAAGAGTTTCAGACACTTGGTGAGGGTCATCCCTCTCAGGATTCTTTGTAAAAGGGCAACAGACATCTACGGCTTGAGGAATTCAAGTACAGGCACGCCCTCCTTGACTAGGCCCCCGAACATGAAGCTGCAAGCTGCAGCCGGCTGTTGCAGCCTCAGTTGATGAAAATGCACGTGGAAGCTTAAGAGTGGCACGCTATTTTCGGCAAGGCATTTAATATTGTCTTACAAGCTCAGCCAGGGCTGTATCAGCCGTGAACAGTGATCGCAAACGGCTGCAAGATTTTTGAGCATCTGGAAGCGCAGCGGCATCTTGCAGGATCTCGCCAATCCTTCAACGAGAACACTGTGCCGCTTATACCGGTGCTGCGGCTGCAGCCGGCGGTTGAAGTGCATGTGCGGAGGCCTACTGCCCGTTGCAGAACGCGGTTGCGGTGACATTCGCAGGGCGCTCAAACCGAACTTCGGTCCATTCACGAGTCTCCGCACGATTTTCCGGATGGCACCGCCGGATGGACTCCACCGCTTGCACCATTCGCAAGCTGCTCGTCACAAGGCCTCTGTCCATGTCCCTCTGGACTGCCAGGACAGGACGGCATCACTTCACGGATGGGAATTCCGTCTTCTTCGCAGACTTCCACGACGAGCTGGCGGATCACGCCCGGCAGCACTCCGTCGCCCACGGCGGCCGTCTGCACCTCCACGTCCATGTCCGGGGTCATTGCCACCACGAAGAAGTTGGTCACCGAGCCTTCCAGGAGTCCATCGCCATCGTTGGACAGCATGATTTCGGTTGCACCCACTGGCTTGGCCTTCTCCAAGTGAACACTCGCGTTCCAGCTCAGCCTGGCGCACGCATCGTCGGGGGACACCAGAACCGTGACGTTGAGCTCCTCGCCAGACCTTTGCCGCGTCCATGCTCTCCGCAGCCCAGCCTGCCATTGCCAGTTCCATCCGTCACCGATCCTAAACCCTAAAATGTAATCTCACTAACAGAAAGATTCCTGTTGATCGCTCCCCACATCAACCATGATTGCAATTCACATGATCATCTTGAATTACGTCAACATAAACCCTAACTTCATCTCTTGACAACCTAAAATGCAAGCCATAAACCCTCCATGCAAGGAAGATTTCTGCTCTAAATTAATATAGGAAGTACAATTCAGACAGCCATCTATAATTACATTAACCAAAACGCTAACTTCACATCGCAAACTGAACCTTCAACCTCGTGTCCCTAGGATTCTATGTAGACGAAAGACACTGACCTGTAGAGATGGCATGACGAGGTCTTGTAATCGGCCGACGCTCTTCAGTGGAGGAGGAAAGCGATCAGGCATGGCCAAGGAAAGCACCTCCATGGACTGCGCCAACCTCCTCAGATGTCTGTGCCACAACAGCAAGAACTCGCCGTCGTTGCCAGTGCGGGTGGTGGTGTAGGCACCTGGTGCACTGGACTTGAGAAACACCGCAGCAGGGGCCGAATCCCGCCACGGCGACACAGCTGCAAGCGATTCGGCCATCGCCAGCCTGCACAACGAGCATGGATCATTGTTGCGCACATGAAAGAATGCAAAAATCGCAAAAACAGAGTAACGTTTCGCACGAGATTAAAAGAGAGATTGTGGAATGTACCCGTCAGAACGCCCTCCTCCCTTCACCGCCTGCGGAAGAGCAGACGGGACGTTCATCTAGCATGCCCCTTTACAGGCAAAGCTCCGAGGAGGGACCTGCAAGAGAGCTGCGGCAATCGCGCTCTGGGAGGGAGGGCCATGGCTCATCGTCCGGGTTGGGATACTTGTCTATGATAGAGATCACAGATCAGATGTACGCACTATAGAACAGATCCTGTTCAAGTATAGTCGTGCTAGAGAAGGAGGCGACTGCTCTACTTATACTCGCCCATGGACACCCTGGCTATCGATATGGGGTAAGTTATGTGGAGTGGCCATCATCATCTGAAAGCTTTTTCATCTGCTGTTCATTTCAGAATGTTCATTCGTTTGTTATATCTGTTCAAAGGGATGTGTTTAGCCCCCCTTTGAAATACTACCTTTACAAATTTTACCCTACATACCCTACATCTTGTCCAGAACTTTTTGAATAGAATGCAAGTTCCAAATAGAATACAAGAAAATATAACTGCAAAGCCTTATATTTACTTTTAGTGAGTACTGGACTTGAAAAGCACTACACTAAATAGGTAGATTAGTGTTGGAAACACTAATAGCCGACGAAAACGCTAAATGTCAATTGTCTTCATAGTGTTAGAACACTAAATGTCAACTCTAACACTATTTGTACCAATTAGTAACTTTGAATATCTACAAAAGCATATTTAGTGTTAGATGACATTTTTTGTAGATCTTCAAATGAAGAATTGTAGATATAATATGAGAGCCTCATAGAAAATGTAATATGCTAGGAGTTTGATATTACAAAATTTAAACTTAATGGAACTCAACTTTGAGAATGCAAAATAAAGACAAAGGAAATTTTCTGTGCGAAACATCACAAAAACCTACAATTTACCATGCTAAAAGAGACATTCATTTGAATTTTAGCTTGCTAAGTATAGAACAAAGAAAATTATAGAGCACTTAACACCAAGATAAACGTTAACTAAATATAAAATAGAGCATACATAATATAGAACATATATAAATAAAATAAAATACAAAACATAGCTTTATTTATATACTAACATCTTTAATATAAAAACAAATAAACCCTATAATTCATAGTGTCCTAACAAATGGTGGCACATCTTCTCCTTGGAAGTATTGCAAGTGTTTTGCAATAATTTCCTGTAAATGTGGAAATAACTGACTAACATTCCAAGAACCATCAAGCCCTAATGCTAAACCACAACGAATCATAGCTTTTCTAGCATATGAAATGTTATCAGGATCTACCTCTCTGTTAACATCATCAATACAAAGAGCAGCTAATTCAAGGAAAAAACGTTTGCCAGGGTTGATTAACTTCCTTGACCATTGGCCATCTACACGGGCCTGATCTTGCCATGCATTGGCTTGTATCAATTCGGTCTTTTTAGCTTCCTATCTCCTAGTCCATGAGTCCTTTATTTTGGAAATAATAAATGTATCCGCAGGTTGACACAAATGAGTAGAACATGGAGGAAGATAACAAAATTTAGTATGTTTGGAAGTTAGGACTACTTCTAATCTGGGTGTCATTGTGTGACCGCTACAATTATCTAACCATACAATTTTTTGCTGCCCATGGGGATCACTTTGGTATGCACGAGGATCTGAAAAAAATTCAGGGAGAAAAGATTTATCCATCAATCCTTTAGGACCAGACCTACAAGTGACCCCAGGAACATTGTCAATTAACCCCCGAATAGAATAGCTCCTATTTTCATTTGTGAAAATAATCATAGGAGCTTCTATGGTGGAACAAAGCCCCCCTGAAATTCTAACAACAAGGGTCATGGACTCTCCTCCTGAGACAACATTTGCATATTTAACAGTTGTGTCACCACAAAATCCTAGAGTCTTACCGTTATCTAAATTAACAACAAAATGAGTTTCATCTAGATTTTCCATAAAATGATCTTGAAAAATTCCTGATAAAAATCCTCTATGTAAAACTCCCATATCGTATGTAGTTTGCATTTCTATATGCAATTCTTTTGATGGATTGCATACCAATCTACCATGTTGAGATAAAAGGACTACATTTTGTGAATTCATAAACTGTTGAATCCAACTGTTACTAATCTTAGTCACAAGCAATATACCATCTTTAGGATCAACAGAATGAAAGTTATACTCAGAATCAGGCGCTGTTAAAAATGGACAATGTTAACTCACGAAGAAGTTTGGCTGAGAACTTAATTCCTGCTTTTTTATGCTGTTCAAATGTGTCAAGGACCTTTGGATACAAATATTGGACCGATGGACTTCGTTTCTATTCGCGACCTGCTTTAGCTTTAGGATAAAGACGCCTTCTTTTTTGAACAAGACCACGAGATCAAGATGTGGATCCAACAGTACCTTCTTCATTCATAAAATCATGGCGCTGCTGTTGCCAACGGTTGGCCTTCACCAAATTTGCAGGACGTTGTCCTCGAAAATGCTCTGGGACTGTTGAATTGTTATGGCATTGAGGCCCTCTCTTCCTCGGAGTGCATCATCCTCAACCATCCAGAGGATAACTGATTTTCGAACACTCAAGGTAGAGATTTTCTGGAGATGACGGATGTTTTCAGGAATTTCAACCAGCGGCAGACATGGAGCTGCCATTTTCTGCAAAATCAATGAAATAACACGATTGGTGCTAATAAGCAAAGGAATCAATCCTCAAAAATGCTAAAAACACATTGATCAAGATAGGACCAATTTTTATATCACCAAAATTAGTTAAGAACATTGCATATGTTAACCAAAAAGATAAATAAATTTGAACAATAGAAACTTCACATAGAACCCACTCAAAATTGCTAAAAAAACACTACTAGAGAAATGGAGTTCCTGACACGCACAAAATCAACAGAAATTCTGTTGGTTCTATGCGGGTTAGGAACAGTTGATTCCGGAAAAATCAACACGAACTTGTTAGTACCAAGAGAAAATCAACAGGAACTTGTTGGCTCCAATAGAAAACTTGTTGGTTCTGTGCTGATGACTAATTGTTTGCTACATTAAACCCATTCTCTGTTGGTTCCAACAGATGTGTGTTGGTTTTGTCTTGGTTTTTACGTACTCTTTAGTAGTGAAAACATGAAGCCATATTTGGTTGATTGATCATGAAAGGGTTAATTATCGATTGTGGTGAACTAAAACCATTTGGTTGACATGAAACATGAGATTTGATGTGTCTCACAATGAACTTCATAATATCCATATATGCATGAACTGTTACCCTTGCTAAAAAGGGACCGGAGTTTCTATCTATCTATCTTATGAACTGTTCACCTAAATGGCCAAAAGTGGCGGCTTCAAGAGTTTCAAGAAAGGTAACAAGATGTACCATGATAATTCAAACATATGTAATGAAATTCACTCCATCTTTAATTATTTACGTGCTACATACAAACCATAATTTTATTTTGCTTTTAAGTGTCTTATTTTAAATCCCAGATCTTGCTTAGTGAAAATGAAAAGAAAATCAACAAGCAAAGTCAAAACTTTCGTTTCATACCTTGATGCTGATGATGTTCGTCTCAGGAGCTCCAAATACTTGCCAAAAGCTCAAAGTTTCGTCACCTGGAACGGATGCAACAGTGTATCCTTCGGGACTCTGCAAAAGAATAAGAGGAACACGTATTAGTCTCACAAGCTCAAAACGAAATTATGTCGAATAAAAAAATCCGATCAAGCAGGGTTGATCTACGTACCTCAGCCAAATGCTTTGAAGGCAGACTTCAGTGCCGGAGCGACAACCAGCGCGACCAAGGCGAATCTCTCCTGCCCCTCCTGCCCTCTCCTAACGCATCCTGGAACTCCAAAAAAAAACCCTAATTAACCCCTGCACGACCAATGATTCATGGTTTTGTTCATTCTTCACCTCACTTCCGTTCAACCTGCCAGTGACAAATCAGGCCTTAGAACTGTCCTACTCCAAAGCATGAGAACAAGGATATGGGATCACCAATAAATGGGAATGATGATCCTGGAAAGATGTAAACTACAATATTGACTCGCCATATTAAATAAAGATGTTCCCAGCATGAGGAGCACCACGCCAGTTGTTCAGCATTAGGGAATGACAAAATTCTATTTCAAAGTTGTCTGAATCCTAGTTCATACTTTTTTTGAGAGTAGAAAATGAAATCAAAATACTGTAAAGATGTGAAGCCTTCAGTACCTTAAGCCGACGACCTCCGACAGCAACGTTATTCAGACCCTGAATTGCAGCCTCGGCAGAAGCTGCGCTATCAAAACTCACGAACCTTTTGCCAAAACCACAACAGGTGTAAGAAACAAAGTCGGTGAAGTCAGTTCATTACGAGTTGCAATAATTTCGAAAAAGAATCAACAGCCTTACCCGAATCCCCTGTTCTGGCCGCTTTTCCTCTCCACGCCCACTCTGGCGCTGATGACGTTCCCTGCATGAGCATAACAGATCCGTCAACAGTTGACCAAATCTCGTTGAATTCCAGAACCAGTGAAGAAACATTGCATGTGTTAGTTCGAAAAATTGATCAAATGGAAGTCGAAACTGAAAGAAAGAAAAAAAACAAAAAAACAAAAACAAAAAACAAAACAAAACAAAAGGGGTTAATCAAACACGAACAGGCAAAGCCGTGGCCAGCGCCTGCTACAAGATCACCACATGTAGCGCTCGAGGTGCGAGAGAGGGGGACCGTGACGCCTGCAACAGCGTCAGACGCGAAGAGACCAGCGGAAAAACGAGCACCAGCTTCCGACTTCTTCCGGCGGCGGGGCGGCGTTTGACAGAAAACCCTATCCTAACACTAATAGTAATTTCAAGTGACATTTAGTGTTATGGGTAACTATTGGCTCTAACACTAATCTTCATCTAACACTAATCTACCTATTTAGTGTAGTGCATGGCTACAGGTCAATGACTCAACGCCCATGGTGCAATAGATTCAGCCATTGCGAGTAGAAGGCAATGGATTAGATTAGAGTCCCACGGGTTTGAATATAGGTGGATTTTGGGATGCCAACACATGTCACATTGTCTGATCTCACAAGCTTGCACTCTCTCACCCCTAAAAGCATGTTCAACATCTACAACTCAAACATGTGCACGAAGCAATTACTTGAGGGCCATTTTTAATTTAAAGGTATGTTAGACTTGAAGTTGCCCAGCAATATTTCTTGTGTACATTCCTCGTGTGAACACCAAGGTGACTTATTTTAAAAGGATTTGATGAAAACAAATTGATTTGCTTGAAGCATGCGCCAATGAATAGTCTTTGAGTCCATTATCTAATCATTGATTGGGCAAAGATTCTTGCTTGGTGCAAGTAGTTTGTTGAAATCAAAACTTTTGTATATGTCAAAAAAGTCGTTCAACAACAGTAGTTTGTATTCCCTCCTTTTGATCCCGAATTATATGACACCAATTTTCTCATGTTTATTGTACACAGTAACTACTTGGATCTAAGACATGAGCCTAGTATTGTTGAAATTATTTCAAGATTCACTTCAAGATAGAGTGTTTGTTTTTTTTTTTCATATAGTGAAAAATTGAGCAAGATATTGAGTGTTAAAATGAGTTCCCTCGAAGGAAGACAAAAGAGCATGTTCAATTTCAAGCCTCACCATTTTTACATTTTTTCACAAATGTTGCACATTTCAACGTTTTTTTCAACAAATCGTCTTCCATCTAAGTGTGTCATACATTTAAACACCCCGCTTTATAGAGTTTATGTACAGATGAATTGTTATTTATTTCCTTATCATTTAGGTTTTTTCTAGTATTACATCACATGTTTTGTTTTAGGCGCTTCATGATCATAGCCTTCATGATCATAGCCTTCAAACTTCAGGATGCTTTGTCCATGTTTCATTTTTTGGAAACTTTCTCTTGTAATACCTTTTCACCTTTGCATTTTCGCACTTGTCTTCTTTGTTTAATATCGTCTCTGTCTTTCTTTGACCCATTACCTTTACATTTTGAGCAAATAATATTTCTAAATAATATTGAATTCTTTATAGTTTTGCAATGCAAGTCTTTCAATATGATCTTCAACAAATGCGCTTTATTTTTTTTCCTTTCGTTTGTTGTGAACGATTCCCTCTTGTATGAGATCTTTGAAAAAAATGGATCATAATCTCCAAATGGATTAGAAGTGGTGCTTCCACAATCCATTTTCTATTATAAGCATTTTTTCATAATCATAATCACAACAACTTTTTTTAGGATCCTTTAACATTTTATATGCTTGGAAAACCTCTTTAAATTGTTCAACATCTCAGTCTACCTTTGTCAATATAAGTCTCAAGTACTTTATTACTGTAAACCTTTTTAATTTCATCTTGTCATGCACTTTTAGATATGCCAAGAACATCATAGTAATTTGAATTATTGTCTTCCATTGATGGCATGTTCCCAAACACACCTAATTTATTTTCCAAAATTAAATATTCTGACCAAAATTTGTTTTGATGATGCAAAATATATTTAAACTATAATAGAAGGCTTTGAAAATATAAAATCATGCAAATGTTTGCCTAGTAAAAATAATTGTTATAAACATAGATGTACAGTCAATGATGGATGGACATAATTAATAAAAAAAAAAAATTACAAAATTATATGGATATCTATTACATGAATATCATCTGCAAAATTATTTCTAAATAATCAATATAAAATATAAAACATTTTATTTTGAGTTACATTTATATATATCCAAAAGCTTTTATTTTCATTTTATTTTGAATTAAAAAATTAGATAAATATTTTCAATTGTGTTAAATTAGTCAAGGAACAATGTTGAATATTATAATTATTAGATCATGTACTATTGAGTAGGTTGATAATAGGCTAGAAGTTGCTACAATATGCAATAAATATTCATTAGTCTTCAACATTTTTTAAGCCATGCATTTAGTGAGGCACTTGGTTTTCAATCATCCTAACATTCTTAAATTGCTCTAACTTTGTCCCTTTATATTAGTGCTATTGTACATGCATCATTCCCAAAGAGTGAGGAATGATGCCTTTGTAGTAGCATTCAACACCTCTGGTTCTAGATTTTTCATGTTAGAAAGGAAAGTCTATATTTGGAAAAGAAATTCACTAGGAAGCTCAAGAATGTTTAGTAGCATGGCAAAGTGAACAAGTAGAGAAGAATGCGAATATGCCATGCACAACGTCTAGTATCAAATTTGTGAATTTGAAATCAATGGTCGATGTATTATTGGATCAAGACCTTCAGCTGCAATCACTTTTCTGTGTAATAATTATTTTGTACATGGCGTCAGGATCGACATCTCATGCCGAATAACTAATTTTTTACGGAAATAGATGTCAAATTCTTTGAACATTTTTCAAGATTCACCATACAAAAATAAATAAAAATAATAAAAATAAAAAATAAAAAAATAAAAAATATAACTTCATAAAAAATTTAGGCTTGTCTTCTTAGATTTTTTACCCCGATCCTAACAACCAGGTAGAGTAGTAGTCATTTTGGATATTGCCTTTAGCGACACGTTCATTTCTATCATCCCATTACTTATTGTATTAAATTCTACGTCTTTAATCATCGACAATTAAAATTTTACAATCTCTTCACTTAAATTCTTCAAAGAAATTTCCATGTACTCTCACTTTATTCTTTTTCAATTATATTTGTTTCTATTGGCTCAATTTGTCACTCTATTTTTTTCTACCTTTAGTACACTGAATTCACTATATTTTGTGAGTGAATCGTTGTTGTGCGTACATTCATCCATTTGGACAAATTCTCACATGTTTGAACAAAGTTTCATCCACTTGAACAAATCTTCATCAAATTTGGATGAATTTTACCAGAGTGTTTTGGAAAAATAATCATTAGTGAGGCTGTTCAAGAATACCGCAAGCCGTGATGGTGGAGTACATAGTAAAATAGGAGGCTCTAAACCCGCCCCTTTAAGGGCTGTGGCATTATGAGGACACAGGAGAATTGAGCATGATTTTTCACTTGAAGAAAAATCCAAGCAAAGACCAACATACTTTGAATCAAAAAAATTGGATGTTCCTTAAATTAGTTATAAATTTATGAATTTGAAATGACAGGGGTTCTAAAGTGGTGCTTTTCACCATGAGTACATTTAAAATTTCAAAATGTTCGTCCTTGGTAGAGTGCGGGTTTAGAACCATGCCGGGTTTAGAGCCCTCTACCTTATAGCGGAAGCCAGTCTCGGTCATGGGTTCACACCAATCAGTGACCCATGACCGAGACTCCATCCACCGTGCCAAAAGGAACATTCGAAACCGCAGAAAGCAGATCACTCACCGTCACAGTCACGTCGAGGTCATGCACAATTGTACGTCGTCAGATTTTAGTTTTCCATTGAACCCAGAAGCAGAATCTGGTGTGAAAAAGAGCCAGAGACTTTGTTGGTTCGCCTGATACACTCAAACCACTTTATACTGTCACTCTCTACAATGACAGTCTAGAGAATATGCTGCACACTTGTCACACAAACTATGAAAAAATTGGTCAGTCTGACAATTTACAGTACTGTAGTGATGAGCACAGTCCAGAGCTTCTGCAGTTGATGCGTACAACGCACCCACCCTGCCTGACTCGCAGGCACGAATACCGGACCTTTTTGTGCTAAACTTAGAAACTCCCGCAATTATTATTATTTTTACGTCTATTGTTGCTGTTTTTGTTTAGTGTAGGCTCCCTAGTTTGACGAAGAATCCATTCAGCCACTGTAGATCCGCAGCTGTACAACAAAAGGCAAGTGTCTTGTGGTTGCGTGTGCTGCCCTGCAAACCGATGAAGCCACCGAGTCCTCGGCTTTGCAACTGAGGTTTATGTAGCTCAAAAAAAAAAAGTTGGGCTTTGAAACTGAGCGTTTGGGGTTTGAGATTGATGCGTTCGTTATCGGTATATTTATTGACAATTTTTGCACTTGGGAGTTTTGGTTTCAGGGTTCATTGGGATAATGCAAACCGATTAATGACTCAAGTCTGGTAAAGCTCACGGTCTACGAGTTAGAGAGGTTTATGGAGGATTTAGGGTTTAGGGTCAAGTTGTATCCCAGCAATCGTGTCGGTGGTTTTTTTGAAGGGTTTGATGATTTTCCAAGGTGGGTTACGTTGCAGAACCATCAACTTCCAGTTCGGAAATAGGGCAAGAATTTTGGAGAGCCTAAGCAAGAATGCTTATCTTAGGTTGCAAGTGTATAATCAACGTTCATGGCTGCAATACAACAACAAGCGAGACGAGGGGCAGTGTGTGGCCCCTCACAACGCGTTACAAGCCGAAACATGCGAATTCACATGGCGGTCTGGGCTGTTATCATATTCATCTCCGTCGTTGGACCCGCGTATTTCCTTACAAAACGAGCTGGCCAGTTCTTGACTGGTAATCAAAAAAAAAAACAAAAACAAAAACAAAAACAGTCTATTGCTTTCAGGGTTTTGGGGGTTGTAACCTAAAAGTCAGTCAGTCATTCATTTATGTCTTTAACCCTCTGTTTGTTTTTGTTGCAGGTCAAACGAAGTTGTTGCTGGATGGCTCATCTGATGAAGTATGTAAAAACCCTATACCCTTTTTGTCTCATTGTCATCATGCTCTTTGCTTTTTGTACGTCATGGTTTTTGACAGAGCATACTTTTGCAGTTTCAGGTGGAGGAACGGAGACGACGCATGGCTATGATGGAAGTGGGAGATTCTCCGCTTGAAAAGATGCACTTAGGGTTATTATCTCCTGTTGAAGGAGTCAATGTCACCTTCAACGATGGAGATAGAGAGCGTCCAGATTGTGAAGATGAAAATTCTTGTGTTGATGATACCGAGGCTCAGGTTGAGGATCCCTCACGTAAGCACTGGACCTTTTTCTTACATCAATGCTTTAGGAGTTGCAATAAATCATTTAGGAAGGTAACCAATAGTAAAAGCAGAAACCATATTTTGAACGATAGAAAGCAATGTTTTGAACAGTATGACTGTTAGCTTCCAAAGTGGACGTTCTAAGTTTTAGCTTGGGTTTAATAGTTATTTGTATCCAGGTATTGCTACTTTGACATATGAAGAATGCATTTTTGAACGATAGAAATCAATATTTTGAACATTATGACCATTAGCACGTTCTAATTTTTAGCTTGAGGTTAATAGTGATTTGTACATTGCTACTGTGACTTTCAAGAATGTTGTTATTGCCAAGTGATCAATGACTTGTTAACAACGACGATGGTTTATTTATTGGTTTTGTTCAATGATAACAGGAGGTTCTCAGCAGGAGGTAAAGAAGGGAGGGTCTCCCATGTGGCAACGGGGGGTTCGGCCTGCAAAGGCCGACCACAATGTACGCATCCTACGGGACCAGCTCATGATGGCGCGAGCGTTTTCAAGCATGGAGGGCATTCCTAGTACTTCACGCTTGGTGCGGGACCTGAAATACCGGTTTAAGGAGAATATGAAAGCAGTGGAGGATGTCTCTTTTGATTCTGAACTACCAAGAGGGTGCGAGAATACTCTCTCTAAGGTCTTTAGAATGCTAAGATACATAGAAAATGGACAAAACATGCAAAATGTATATGGTTTTGTTATTGTTGCATGCTAAGATGCATAGAAAATGGACAAAGTATGCAAAATTTATATGGTTTTGTTATTGTTGTATGTTAAGATACATAGAAAATGGACAAAGTATGCAGAAGTTATATCGTTTTGTTATTGTTGCATGCTAAGATACATAGAAAATGGACAAAGTATACAAGATTTTTATGGTTTTGTTATTGTTGCATGCTAAGATACATAGAGAATGGACAATGTATGCAAAAGTTATATGGTTTTGTTATTTTTGCTGTAATGTGGGCTCTGAACAACCTGTGTTGTGGTTGTGGTTGTGGTTGCAGTGCTGAGGACAAGATGAAGGCCATGGCTCGTCTGCTGGGGAAAGTGGCGGCTCTCCGTTACGATGACAAAGCGCTTGTCAAGAGACTGAAGGCCATGTTGGAGGCCACTGAGAACCAGCTCCGCAATCACAAAAAGCAGAGCAACTTTCTGAGCCAGTTGGCTGCCAAAACTGTCCCCAAGGGGCTTCATTGTCTGTCCATGCGACTCACTGTGAACTTCAACGCACTCCCCCCTGCGCAACAAGTTTTCCCTGATACGCCCAAGCTGCAGGATAACTCCCTTTTCCACTACGCCATCTTCTCTGACAACGTCCTTGCCGTTTCTGTGGTGGTGAACTCTACTGTCACTAATGCAAAGGTAATCTCAAACTTCATTTTCCTTTCTGCTAATATTTTTTCTCATCTTGTTCACAATTAACCCCTAAAGGACCCTAGGATTCATGTTTTTTAAAATGAAAAATTCAATCAATCGTATTGTATAAAATCAGATGGGACCCAATTTTGTATCATCGGAATGAGTGGAAAACATTGTATGTATTGGTCAATAAACTGTTCATAAAACTCGAGACCCAATTTGGGCTTCTTGGTTCTTTAGGGGTTAAAAGGAATCACCGACACCTCCTATTTGGCATGAAAACGAGTCCTGATACATAAAAAAGGAATCCTTGATACCTTGCATTTGCAAAGTTAGCCAAGGAGAGCTCCTCAACCAATGAGCTGTAGTCAGAGCTTTAATGTCCAAGTCCTTTTTGAACCTTTTGCTTTTATCTTTGTACTACTTTGAACTCATTCTTATCCTACTCTTCAATATCACATTCCAGTATCTCGAGAGAATATTGGCTCTTGTGATTGGACACTTTCCTTCTGAACTTGGTGACATAAAAGAATTCTCTGTGTACCTTTATTTAATCAACCTGGCCCAAAAAATAGTTGCTCTTTGAAGATTCAATCATGACTTTCGATAAACGAGAGGCTATGTGCACAAAATCTCACCCCCAATCACTTTGTTCATTACTTCCTCTGTCCAGAAATAATTGTCCTAGTTTTTGGCATTTGTTTTGGGCTATATTGTCCTATAGTTTAAACGTGAGCCCTTTCCACTTCAAATGGGGCGGACAATGAGATTAACACAAAAAATACATACTATTATCAAAGATAGACCATTTTTCAAGTATTGAGACTATGTTTTTTGGCAAAAAAAAAAGCGCCAAAAACTAGGACAGTTATACCCGGACAGTGGGAGTATTTAGATTATGGACTTTCACGGGTTAAGGTAGAGGGCTCTAAACTTGCTACAGTTCTAAACCAGTACTCTACCAAGGACGAACATTTTGAAGTTTTGGATGCACCCATGGTGAAGAGCACCACTTTAGAACCCATGTCATTTCAACTTCAGAAATTCTGAACTAATTTTAGGAACATCCAAATTTTTTGATTCAAAGTATGTTGGTCTTTGCTTGGATTTGTCTTCCAGTGAAAAATCATGCTCAGTTCTTCCTGTGTCCTCATAAATTCACAGCCCTTAAAGTGGCGGGTTTAGAGCCTCCTACCTTAATTGGCTCTGCTTTGGCACGACTTTTTCTCTAAAGAACGGCACTGTTACAAGAATGTGAAGCTCAAGTGTTACACTTTTCTGATATTTTGTGTATTTTTGGGTATCAGGAACCTGAGAAGCATGTGTTTCACATCGTTACCGACAGTTTGAATTACGGGGCGATGATCATGTGGTTTCATGCGAATGCGCCAGGCAAGGCCACCATTGAAGTGCAGAACGTGGACACGTTCCAGTGGCTGAACGCGTCGTATTGCCCGGTGCTGAAGCAGCTGGAGACGGAGTCCATGAAGGCGTATTTCTTCAAGTCGGACAAGGAGCGCGTGACCGCCAACTTGAAGTACCGGAACCCCAAGTATTTGTCAATGCTGAACCACCTGCGGTTCTACTTACCCGAGGTCTTCCCCGCGCTGGACAAGATCCTGTTCCTGGACGACGACATTGTGGTGATGAAGGACCTCACTCCCCTGTGGACCGTGGACCTGCACGGCAAAGTGAACGGCGCCGTGGAAACGTGCGGCAAGTCGTTCCATCGCTTTGACAGATACTTGAATTTCTCCAACCCTCACATCCACCGAAACTTCAGTCCCCGGGAGTGTGGCTGGGCCTATGGCATGAATGTCTTTGATCTCCAGGCGTGGAAACAACGCGACATCACTGGCATCTACCACAAATGGCAAAACCTGGTACACTTTTCATTTGCTCATCTGCTTTTCATTCTCTAAAGTACACCTAAAACCACCAATACACCTCAAAACCACCAACTTCTACACCCCTCTTTCATTTTAGGAAGGAAATGTAAGCTTTCATTACGTGATTTATGCATCAATTGTTCAAAAGTTAAGTCATGTACCGACAACTTGCATTTCCTCCCTAAAATGAAGAAAGGGTGTAGAAGTTGGTGGTTTTAGGTGTATTGGTGGTTTAAGGTACGCCTACCTTATACCATGCTTCAATTGCCTTCAATTCACCATGTTTTTTGGGTTAACCCTTAAGCGTCCACTGTGTATTTTATGTAGTGTAGGAAAATCTTGGATGCAAATCATCTGATTTGTGTGAAAATGACACTGTTGATCTTGTAATATAGAGCTTTAAAATGATGTATTGCAATCAGATAATCGAGGTCAAATGAGAAAAATGCCACCGTTGCAAAGTTCAGTGATGTAGATGACCATATTGGGTGTTTTAGGCGCTTAGGGGTTAAGCTTTTCATATACATTTGAGTTAATGTTAGTGTGTGTTAATTTAATGTTAGTGTGATATTAGTGTTTCTAGCATTAACTTGATATTATACTGGCAACTATTAAGTTAACATTAAGGTCAACATTAACTTGGCATTGTCTTAACCCGTAAAGTTTCAAGAAGGCCTTCTATTCTTTTAAGCGATTTTCGAGTAGGTCATATGGAGACTTTCTTCTATTTATTTTTTCATGAACCCATGTCATTTTCTTCACTGATTCTAGTGATATAACATTTGATCCCATTTGAATCAAATTCATCGTACAAAAACCACAAATTCTTGGTTAAAATGGATCCAATATTCTATTGCGAACCTGATAGGGGATCTTTTGAGAGGCTGAGTAGGCAATTAGAATCCTTGAGGGATTGAGTTGGCAAGTATGAACGTCCTTCAGTTTAAATTTCTTTGTTTTGTGACCAACACGGGCAATGTTCTTTACAGATATAAAATTTGGTCCCATGTGAATTACATTTTTCACAATGTGGTCGATTGAACGTCGTTTAAAACCATGAATGAATCCTTGTATGGTTGAGGGTTTAGGGTTTAGGGTTAATGATGATTGTATGGGTTTTGCAGAACGCGGATCGGAGTTTGTGGAAGCTGGGGACTCTACCACCAGGTCTGATAACATTTCACAACCTGACGCATCCCCTGGCCAAGTCATGGCATGTGTTGGGGCTGGGATACAACCCAGACACTAACATTAAGGCCATTGAATCCGCGGCCGTTGTGCACTACAATGGCAACATGAAGCCATGGCTGGAAATTGGCATCTCCAAGTTCAAGCCATATTGGTCGAAATACGTCAACTATGACCATCCTTGGCTGCAACAATGTAATTTTGTTCGTGACTAAACCGCTCTTTTTAAATTAATTCACTAGAGGTACATGGATGGTAATCATAACATTCTTCAGCCCCCCTACTCTTTACCTCCAAATCTCAAGCATTTGTCAGAGGATTGGAGGGAACGCAAAGAATTTTCTCTAACTTTTTAGCTGGGCCAAGCAAAGTGGGTTGGAGAGTTCAATTATTTTATTAGTAGTATCTCTACCGTGCTGCTACAATGTAAAGGGCCAAGCAAACTAGGTTGGAGAGTTCAGTTATTTTATTAGTAGTTTCTCTACAGTGCTGTTACAATGTAAAGGGTGTGGTCCAAGAAGGTATGAAGAAGGTTATGATGATTTTCATACACATGATTGATTGGTTTGGCTTGAAAATAACTCAAAAGTTGAGCATCAGGAAGATGCAGTGTTTTGAACAAAAACGTGATATGCCTACCCATCTTTGCAGCCAAACTTGGCAGAGTTATCAAAATTGAGGCTTCCAATTCATACCTAATAATCAGGAATTCTGGACCCTACGATTTTAAATGATTTCCATGCGACATTCGATATTTCAGGGGTGTGTACATTTTTTGTCCGGATTCTACACAGGTTTTGCGTTAATTCCATATGGATTTTGCACTTTGTTGAATGACGAAAACAGTGAATGTAGAAACCGTGTGGATTCAATACATTAAAATGAGTTAGATATAAGTCACACTATGTGAGACATGTAAAAGTGGTATTCATATCGGGCCATTCCCCTCAATGCCGTTTTAGTTTTCTAATGTGGATTTAGTTTCTAATGAAGTGCGAAGTTTTCGCCAAGGCTCTCTTGTCGGCGTCATCGGGAAGCGAATTAGGTCGAAATCCTAGTTGTTTTGTGGCAGCCGCAGTTGATAATTATGGCAATATAGTTCCGTTTGGGATTTTGCATTGATTTTGATGATTTTGACAAAATGGCCAAATTTTGCATTTAGGGGTTAATGGCAAGCGCACGGAGAGGATGGGGTTGCTCCCATTGATTCACCCACAACAAAAGTAATGAAAGTGCTTTGACATTTTCTCATCTTTATGTACACAAGTTGCTTATGGTTAAATGTAAAAATTTCTTCACTAAGACTTGTCACTAAAGAATCTAAATACAAAATAATTCATTGTCTTATGAATTTTAGAATGATTGATTAAAACAACATAATGATCAACATTCAACTTAAATAATTAAATTGCTACCTATTAACATGTGTTTTAATCACTTTTAGAAAGAAGTTTTAATCATGATTAACATGTTTTTTAATTACTTCAAGGCATATTTACTAAACTATAATAGTATTCATGCAAACAACTTCACTACTTTTAAAACATCATGATATTAGTCAATCATAATGAATTTCAAGTGGAAAGTATTAAAAATGTAATTTTGCTTAGTTTTCAATGTCAAAATTTGTTAATTCAATTAAAAATCATTCAATTTTTTATTTTAAACTTGACCATACAATTGTTCAATGCCTTATAATTGTTTTTTTGAGGTTGAAACTCTAAAGAATTAGAATAGCCACATCTTAACCCCTACAGGATGAATCAACCATATTATGCTTGATTTTTGGTCAAAGGCCCCAAAAATCAAGTGCCTTAGGTTTATTGTAGTTGGTGTTTTCATTAGATGTTTAAGTTAAGTTATGATACATCTTTTGACCGTTGGGATTGGAGAATAAACTTCATTTGAAGCTTTTCCACCATTGAGAACTTTGAATTTTGAGTGTCCAAAATACAAAGGGCTTTCTAAAGATGCTTCAATCATAAGTCTCTTTTAATTTCTTCACCTTCAATTTTTTACTCTTTGTAAATATAACTTTTATCTACCTTAAATATAATTTTTGATATTAAATTTGACAAAATCATATTTATTTTGAATTTTTACCTTGTTTACATCATAAAATTTATAAATATTCAAAATATCTTTCAATCATGTTGAAAATTTTGTCATACCTTCATAATGTCGATGATTATCTATGAAAAATTATAAATCATTCAATGTGATATTTAAAGTATGCAAATTATAGTGCTTTGACTTTTACAAAAGAAGTGAGGACCTTTAGGGGTTAAAATACATCTAAATTTCAGGAATTAAAGTTACTTTAATACGTTTGAAATTCTCCTACAAAATACAAAACAATCATACAATAAGTGATAATAGACAATTCTATTTTCCATTCAAATAGCACCAAGGTTCCTAATAATTTTGCTATACATAAGTCTTTCCAGAAGCTAGATTCTAATGCAATTCCAAGAGTAAACTTATAATGCTAAAAAACAAACGACATTGAATAATAATAGTATGTAAATAAAGCATCAATTTCGTGCAAATGTTTGTTTGATGATCCTCAAAATGTACGTAATCCTTGACCCCTATATACCCTTTGGGCTCCATGTGTAATAACCACTCATATAATTTGTCTCCTATACTAAAATAAAATGACGGAAAATAAAATGACGTATTGAAATACACCATATACTAAGATATAAGAGTGTACTACTCAAAAACCCTATATATTCAAACATAAGAGCATACCACTCATACCCCATATACTCAAATGTAAAAGAGTATTGTATCCTGTATACTCATATATCATGTATACTCGAATATAAGAGTGTACTACTCAAATATCCTATATGCTCAAATATAAGAGGGTTCTAATCAAATACCCTATATATGCTCAAATATAAGACCCTACTACTCAAATATAAAAGAGTACTATTCAAATATAAGAGAGTACTACTCAAATATCCCATATACTCAAATATAAGAGAGTACTATTCAAATATAAGAGCGTATTAACCCCTATACTTAAATATAAGAGTGTACTACTCAAATATCCCATATACTCCAGTATAAGAGCATACTATTTGAATATAAGAGGATACTATACAAATATAAGAGTGTGCTACTCAAATATCTGTGAAATATGGCAGTATACAAATATAAGAGTGTGCTACTCAAATATCTGTGAAATATGGCAGTATACAAATATAAGAGTGTGCTACTCAAATATTTGTGAAATATGGCAGCATTCATGCTAGTAGGCAAAAATAAATGACTGCAAGGGGACTTCATAAAGAGGCAAAGTACAAAAGTGGGTTCACCTCCAAAATTCAAATAGCAACCAGCTCCAGCAGGTCCAGTTCACCGGCAACCGGCAGCCGAAAGCCCCCATTGGACCACGTGGGCTGCCGTCCTTGGTGGGGACGCCAACCGTCCTCAAAGCTCGTCATCGTCGCTGTCGCCGTCGCCATCGCCGTCGCCGTCGTCACAGTCCTGCAACTCCCAATGCAAGGCGGCTGCTGCTGCTGGAGCTCTTGTTGTTGTTGCAAACCTTGCACATCAGGATGTGTTCTAAGCATCATCATCATGTTCATGTTCATGTTGTTGTGGTGGTCTCCGAAGTAGCCATGTTGGTTGTGGAAGGAGTTCAATGGTGGGTAAGCCATAGGAATCATGCATTCCAGGGAGGACGCAACTCTCTTCTGTTGTTGTTGTTGTTGCTGCTGCATTGGATTATTCCACGTAGTACCATCGTTGTTGTTGCTCCATGCATCTTCGTACAGTTGCGCAGCTTCCGGTTTGGCGGTGTCGTGAAATTCCGATACCGGGTATGGCATCCCGCAGGGGCTCCAGCAAGAAGCTGAGAAAGTAGTAGTAGTAGTAGTGGTAGTGGTAGTTCTTGTGTCTCCATGAAACGATGGCTTCCCCTCCTTGGAATGCATTTCTTCCGTGTTCTGGTAGAAAATAACAATAGACTGAGGACACGTTTAGGAACAAGAGATTTAAACTTCGAATCCTAAACCCTAAAGGACCAAAGTAGGACTTTCTTTTGTTAAAGTTATGACAACATTCGTCACTGATTCTGGTTGATCAACTATTGACTTTTCCAATCGAGATTGTTGTTTTGAACCACGAACCCTGCAGTAGGAAAACAATAGAGGACCACTTTCGGAACACGAAAGTGTTAAATACAAGATTCCGAACCCTAAACCCTAAGTCCTAAGGACCAATTGAGTCTCATGTTTTGTTTTTTTAGAGTAGTTCATCACAAGGGGACTTTCTGTTGTCCAATCTTGACTTAATCCTTGACCAACAGATGGAATGATTCTGGAGCTTCATAAAATGTGGCCCCGCCTAAAGTACAGTAGAGTATTTCACAATCAATGATCTATCGAATGAGTCATTACAGTCTACCCTCCATAATTTGATACTCCGTAATATAACACATGTGACAAGTCATTTCTGTGAATTATCCATGCTTGCCACCTTGTGAAGGCAGGTTAGAGACGGCACCCTTTTCCTAGCGCGGTCACCCAAAAGAATCGGTCGGCTAGGATGTTGTATCGGGAACCTCCCGTGCATTATCTCGTGTAGAATGTAGCCAGCGGGTACATTGCCAAGGTGAGGTTTCCGATACTACATGTGTCCCTCGGTCTAAAGTAGCTTCACTCGGTCAATGTTATGTTCCCAAACATGTCATAATAGAGAGGGACAATTGTATTAAAAAAACCATGGATTCTTGGTGTTTTAGGGTAAGAGAGAGGGCAGCACCTTGCGGGTGGGATTGGAGTGAGGAGCCTCGTTCTCACGGTCAGGTTTGGACTGGGCGATGACGACCTTCTGCTGGTAATCACGAAGAATGGTGCAGCGGGGCACCACCTCCACAGCCCCATTCTCGGAGGCGCCATCGCCGGGCTTGCGGTGCTTGCGCCGGAGATCCTTGCGTCGCATGGTGGCATTCCAGTGGTTCTTGATGGCGTTTTCGGTGCGCCCGGGAATCAGCTTGGCTATGTCCGCCCACCGATTGCCCAGCGTGTTGTGCGCCAACACCAGCGCTTCCTCTTCCTCCGTGCTCCACCCATCTCGCTGCCATGTCCCCCTCCAACATCAGTGCCCATCTCAAGGTACGGACAACATCCAGAGTTTCAAGCCTATTATTACACTAGTGAGATCTTTATGCGTTCGTGAAAAAAGAATTCCAACGCACCAAAAAATTCGTCATTTGCACACCGAATGCAAAAGTTATGAATGGTCAAAGTGTTACATCCTTTTAATCAATCTGTAAGATAGATGTCCCTATTATTGCTCATACCTATTACACTGTCTAAAAAAAGTCACCACAACCTCAAAATCCAAGTTTTAAAATTCTACTTTAATTTAACAAAGTGTTACTGTTAGAAGTGAATGGAATAGCCTCCTTTTGCTCACAGGTCAAAAAGGATGTTTAATTTCGTTGTTCCTGTTATTACTCATAATCGATTTTGGTGAGCAATCGTAAGAACAATGTTTCATTGCAAGTTCTTATTACTGCTCTTAACCCTTAAAGGTCCAAAGAGTTTCAACCAATATTACAGAGTAGTATTTTAGTGTATTTGAAATGGTTCTACACCTCCTACGGATTTAAGATAAAAAGTGGAGTTAAAATTCATGTCGGCATGGTTTTAATGAGCTATTGGGGTCTCAATTTAGACCATTATACTACCAGCAAATGCCAAATATACGCCAATGTATCTACTATCCCCAGGGACCTTTAAGGGTTAATTGATTTTGGTGCATAGTCATGGGGATATATGTCCAAAATCACTGGTGCATGAGCAGTCATAGGGACACACCCTAGCTATTGTCTGAGATTTTAGGGTGGCCCGAGCTTATTCATCTCAAATGGCACTCCGATATTAATGATATGAGCATGGTGTACCTTGATGTCAGGACGGAGATGGTTGTGCCAGCGCTCCCGGCATTGCTTTCCTATCCGCCCATGTAAGTAATCCGCAATGACTGTCCACCGTTGTTGGCCGTGCCGCTTCACCAACTCCATCAGGTACCTGATCTCTTACAACAAGCCCTCAATTACTAGTGTGCAACTTATATCAAAAATCTACAACTGCGTTCTGGCTTAACCCCTAAAGAACCCAGTCACGTCATATTGGGACTTTCTTTTGTTCAATTTTGACCAACATATGCAATGCTCTTCATATGATACGGATATGATCAATTGAATAGGTCATTTCTTCGTCCTCTAGAGGTGAATAGTACCTGTCTTCCTCGGGTGTCCATTGCCCTTTGATGATGGTGGGACGGCGGGGACCTCCTTTAGAAGAGCGCTTGAGGAGACGTTTGTTGCTGGACATGATGTCATCATGCTGAAACTCCTCGTACGCCTCCCTTGCTGTGAGCTGCTGCTGATCCTCATCACAAAACCCTGGCGCTAAATGGCTAAAGCCATTTCTGAAGAGAATGGATTCTTCGTTCCTGCCATTGAGTGACGTGAAATTGTCTTCAGTCTGGCGTTTTCTGTTCAGTAGATGATTCTCTGGTACCTGCAGCTCGGGTCCGAATCCTGCAACTGACCATGATGTTTCACTGGCGTCGTTGACAGCCACCTCTTTCAGAGGCTCGAAGTTCATGTACCCTGAGACACTGAAGAGGTTCGTTGACGTTTTGAGAGGTTCATACTGAGTCTTGGCATGTTTTGGCCCCCACATCCCTGCATGGGTTTTGGAATCCCATTGCTCGTCAAGCAAGAATGCTGCTGCTGATGATGCGCCTGGCCGGAATTCGTCGGAGCTTTCATGGCTTAGACATCTCTCACGGAGCCTGTCTTGTCTGCTTGAACAAGTAGTGTCAAGCCTGCCTTGTAGGCTCAAGGGATCGCCAAACACTGCTGCTGTGTCCGGCCCCAATTTCGTGGTGGCAGAATGCAACAACGGAATTTTGGAATTGGCATTGGAGCTTGCACCCAGAGAGCAGCCAGAGAGGCCATTGTCCAGGTGAAGGGATCCAACAATTTGGTTCTGAAGAGAGCTTCCTAGAATATTGTATTGGGAGTCCCAACTCTCCAGCATGCCCGGCATGCTGAAGCTCCCTAGCGTTGTTAAGATGTCCACGTTCTTGCTGGACATTCTTCTTGTGTCACCTAATAGTATTCGCTTCCTATTCTCCACTGGGGATATCATGTCACGTATGCAAAACCAGCGTGCTTCCCAAGCTCAAGCCTGATCTTTTGTGGAGGTATGACTGCTAACACTTTCTACACCCATCTAGCCTTATATTCCTTTCCCATAGAGCCTCAAAAAACGAGAATTCTATATCGTCAATCCACTAGAAAAAAAACCAAACACGTTCAGTGATTCCCTTTGTGGCTACACAGACCTAACTCCACACCTTGCCTTAAAATAGTAGTCAATATTACAGTGCAAACTGTGTAGCCACAAAAGAAATCACTGTCTCTCATTATTTATGTATGTTAAGCGGACCCCTCAACCTCACTGCACTAGAAATTTTCTAACCACTAGGCAGAGATGGTATTAACACCAGGAATCATAGTGTCTAAAACAGAGAAATGACTTGCAGGAAATGGGGAAAAGATCAGCATGAGCTTGGCGCCACACAACTAACTGAGAGCCGAGCCAGGACAGCCGAAAGAAAGGGCGAAGCTGATTTCTCGACACTATGGAGGCCAAGACATGGCGATTCTAGACCTGGAGAATTAAACCTCACACCTTCAAAGCAGCAACAACAGCGCCTCAGGTAACCATGTCAAAACCCAACCCCCGCCATTCCGGAACCATTTAGGTCAGCAACCATCTCACCACCAGATCATCGTTCCCCTGTATGATCAGACTCCATTGATTGTTGTAACAACATCCCTCAGTTAGTGATCCCTTCCGAAACAACACCAAAGCCCTCCTTCCAGCGCCGCCTGCTCTTGCCACCTAGAAAGAAATATCTTGCCTCAAAGAGAGGGAGTAGTTGTTGACAAAGAGTATACGCTCAGGTCGTAAATCTACATATACTCATGTCAGGTTTACTTTCTATTACTCACAAAGTAGATCGTCTGATTCTCCTTCCTTGCCACAGTGGTAATACCCCACGCTCCCTTCGTCTCCATCACTGAACCCCACCCTGGTAAAGCTGCGAATCATCCTCTCCATGACCAAAAGAAGTAATACTGCGTCCCTGACAATACCGGTACTGACAATCTAGCTCGTATAAGGAAGCCTGAAATCCATGCACGGGCAAAGGACTGACCCTGGGTGCTTTTGGATATTTTCGTTCCTGTGTATGCAGTTGAGCCCTGGCTATGGAGTAGTAGGAGAGGCTGCCTCCTTTGGCTCCGGCTCGTCAACAAGGAAGCACGGACGCCATCGCCAGTTTCTCGTTGCAAAAGAGGCAGTCTTGGGCTGTGGGGGATGCTAAAGAAGCGGCTAGTGGTGTGGACGTGGTCCGGAGGGAGCGCCGGAGCAGCAGCAACAAGGTAGCTAGCTACTGACAAGCACGTAGACTTGTGGCATGTACGCCCCTGGTACATGATGGCTCTGCTCAAATGTAGCTCTGGCTGTTTGTTTCTACACGCTCTTTCTTTCTGGTGTGTCTTTCTGGTGAATCTGGTCTTTGCCCTTGTTGGAATCACGCAACGAGCTGGGACTGTGACCAATCAGCTGCTGGACACGTGTTCTCGTTTTTGAAGAAGATATGAAGGAATGATTTCCATGTCACCATGTAGATTCTGTGTTACCCCCATACTACACTCTTTATTAGATTGTTCCATGCTAACAACATTTCACACTAATCTAATTTACAATTACTTGGCATTTTATTTTATTTTGGTTGTCTTTGCCCTTCCAAGGGAGAGACTACGGAAACGCTTCGTTTTTGAGGAGTTACCAGGAGTTACGTGTCTGAAGTAAAAAGAAGCTATAAAAATAAATTTGGGGTAAATACTATGGCAGAGACTTTGTGACTAGCCGCTTGTTTTTTTACCCATATTACATGTATTGGGTTTAGGGCTTCCTTACATGTCAATCTAGTGGATAAAGATAATGCTAGATGACACAAAATGACAATGCTCTTTCCACCGAGCATTAGTGAGCATAAAAATTGGGTTAGTCTCTTTGCTTATATTAGTATGGCATTAGTGCTCCCATCCATTGGTTAATTTTGAAATTGTTTCTAAATTTTTGTTCTACAGTGACCCCCAATTGTAGAGCCAATGAGTATATAAAAGTGGTTTTGAGCTCGTGGGCAAATCAAGATGAACCCATCGGGTCAACATGTAAGGAGGGCTTTACAATGACAAAGCATTTTTGAACTTTGTTTTTTCTCCTTCATAAATTGTAGATATTGAAATTTAAATTGTTATCATGTTTGATAAGGTGTAATTCAATCAAGAAGGTAATCTAAAGCATTTAAAGAATGTGAGAAAATGTTTATTATATACTTGAAACTCGGCTTGAAAGGAATTTTTTAGTATGCATTTGAAGCATCCTTAGAGATCAAGACCACATCATTAACTTGACAAGTCTTGTTTTTGCAATGTTTTACACATGTTATTGAGATGAATATGGGTGATTACGTTCGACACACGATTTACATATGTTATTGAGATGAACATGGGTGATTATGTTCGACATACGTTTTACATATGTTTATCGTATAAAAAACATATGAACGGCATATTAAAAATATGAAAAAACACATCATGATAAAATTTACATGTTTGTAATATGCCCTTCGTACATTTTTTTTACGATAAAATGTATGGTGAACGTAATTACTCATGTTCATCTCAACAACATACGTAAATCATTGCAAAAATATGACTTCCTTAGCTTGTGATGTAAGGATGCACAAGGTCGTTCATGTGAGATTTGAGGTGCTTCTCGATTGAGATCAATTTCAACTGGAGGTCGCAATTGGAGACCCAGTTGAACTAGGAGAAAAACACTCAACTGTGGTCCTTCCAAGGAGAAAATTTCTTTATTGTAGTCCTCCTAAGGGAGAAAATTCCTTTATCGTGGTCCCCTACACCACAGTTGAAAACTACACTACGAAAATCAGGCCCACTTTATACTTGGAGTTGGATTGAGGACCGGCCCGAACTCTTCAAATTTCAACCAATTTCAACCAATAGGATCGCTCGGTTGTTTCAAATCCAGCCTAAGGGCTTTATACTAGGGCCTGGCCGGAAGGAGCAATTTTTCCTACGTAGCGTCCTATGTGACATGATTTTGGTGCCAAATCTGTGGGCCGGTTTGATGAAATTGAGACAAGGTTTGCCATGCCCCGAACTCTAAGCTTAGGCCGGATTGAATCGGGCCGGCCTTCCATCCAACCCCATCCTGTGTATAAAGTAAGCCTCAATAGTGTCTCTTTACACCAATGAATGAAGTCTTAAAATTTTAGAAATTTAGAAACTCTATTCAATACAAAAATTCTCTTCAACACAAGAGAATTAATAAACCAGCGATTCTTTTCAGCTTAGGTTAAAAAAATTGAATTTGTTTTGTTTTTGATTTTTTAAAATAATTAATCTAATTAATTTTTTTATTTGTGATTAATATATATCATTATATTCCAAAGTGATATATTATATGCCAAATCATAACAACACATTCTTATTTATTTGAATATGACTTTCATATAATTTACTCAATTAAGTACAAATTAAAAAGTTAGATGGTATAGGTTAATACACGTCTAATTAATAATTGCGATTGAATTGTTTTTATGAATTAAAGGCTTAAAGGTGCATCAATGGATTATGATTTCTCATACACCTCCTTATTTTCAACTAATTTTCATGTGCGGCCTAGAGTTGAAAAATATTCAAACTAGGGTTGAAAACTATTAACTGAATCGATTAAATTTAAGTCGATTATTGTGCAACTTACTATTCACTTCAAAACTTTCAATTGAGAGTTGAAATCTCAACTAACTAAGTTCAACTAAACAGAATTGGGCTCCTGTATATCGAGAATGAAAATGTGAAATTTTGGCTCTTACAAAGTTTATTAAAAAAATTAACAAATTAAAAAACATGAACTTTAAATAAAATAATATAAGCAATGGTCTTTTGTCAATTCAATATATTTTGAACTCATAATTTATGCATATTGCATTCATGATTGAACAAAACCTTGTGGAATCATGCATGGTCAAAGATTAGTTAATTTCAAGACTTCCAACATTATTGATGTTTAAATCTTATTGAATATTGATTAGATTAAGAAATAAAAATTCCAATTAATGAGTTGGGTAATTTTAAAGGGGATGTCTATTTTTATTTTTTTGCTAAAAGAGTCATTTCGGAACTCATTTTGAAATCCAACAACTCTAAGAGAGTCGGTATGTCTTTTAACCCCTAAAGGGCCATGCTCATTTCTAAAATTTTATCACTTTCTCGTGATGCTTTAAAAAACGCAATTGTATCTCTTAATTGGTATTCATATAAAAAACTTCACCGTTGAAGCTCAAAGAAGACTTAGTCATGAGACTGTACATCAATTTTTAAAACAATCTACCGTATATATTTCATGATTATAAGGTTTGATCATAAGTTGATTTTTGAAAATTTTGAACAAAACCAACAGGTCATTCATTGCGAACTTTCTCATAAATTTAAAAACCTTGATTAGCGTTTGAAAGTTTAGGAGCATACAAAGATGTACTATATCTAGGTGCTCGCAAAAAATGATGTTCCAAAACGAAATACAACAACAATGATTGATTCTCAAAGATTTATGTTTGAGTGAAGTGACTTGTTGGTGACTTGTTGAGCCGGTGTTTCTGATCGCTATTAATTTTTACATTGCAAAAAATGTTTTAAAGAATTCAAATACATATTTGGAATATTATAAAATATGAAGAAAAGATTCCAATTATATTGAAAAGATTCCATTTTAAATATATTTAAATTTTGTAATTATTATATAGTATTAATGATGCAGTAATGGCAAATATTTTACATACGATACACTTTTTTTTGTTTACGAATGTGATGTCCAAGTGTGAAAATGCCCTTCAAGTCATCAACCGCCCTAACTACCATGTCCCAAGTTCACCTATGTTGACGTTTTAGTTTTTTTCCGATGAATCAATCAACGTAATTGCAAATCATGAAGGATTTTTGTGTTCTTGTAACGAACATTTTCAATTCTTTAGTTAACATTGAGTCAAAATTATGAAATCCAAACAAGTTATTAAAGTGATGAAATCATTTTCGGACACAATGTGTCCACCTGGTCCTTTAGGGGTTAAGAGTTAAGCATTCAAAAAAAAATTCAACTGGTTTTTGCTTGCAAAAGTGCTGCAATTCAACCAAGCATGCTAGCATACAACCTCTTGCACACAATTCTGTTACTAATGAATATTCTTTTGGAACAATAGGATACAAATTTGATTGTTGTTTAAGAACCAACCACATATTTAATGAAATTGAAGTCACATGTTTGAGCAGGCGACTCTACAATGGAATATGATTGCTCCCAAACTCATTCTTGAACAATTTTAGTTGTATATATATATATATATATATATATAGTCGCATTGTTTTGCGGAAAAATAATTTCATTAAGATCAAAATCAAATTTTACCTAGTAGTAAACAATTGTTCTTTCAAAAACTCAAATAACCTATGGTATTAGTGTTAAGGGAGTTTTCTAGGAACCGACCTTAAACGAATGAGACTTCTCTGCACAAGACTATTCTAGACTATTCTAGACTAGTTACTAGAGATTGAGAGGAGTAGTAAGAGGTTTCTACAAAGGAGAACGTACTGTCGACTAGGAAAAAGCACCAGTATGCTAGTGAGTCGGCTCCTGCATACCCATAGACTACTGCAACTAACCAAGATACAACCACAAAGAGCGATACAAGAGCAGGAAACAGCAGTAGTCTAGCAGCAATAGTCTAACATACTAGTGCGCATAAGAAGAGTAAAGACAAGAACGAAGTACAACGGAGGCTACCAAGAAGGTGTACAAATGGTATAGCAACAACTCTCCCGAAGAGAGTGAAGGTACATATAGGAGACTGGTCTGACAGTGTGTCAGACTGGTCGACCGGGAAAGTCGGGTCGACCAGTCTGTACCAGCCTGTACTGCCACGTGTCGCCTGCCGGGTCTATTCCTATCGGGTATAGACTAGCCTACTCTTAGCCTAGGGGAATATCAACTAATATTCGGTTAAAATTACCCTCCCTCTGAGCTAAGTACACTCCTGTGGACTTTAGACTACCCCGGTCGGTGACTAGGAAAAATTGTTCACGAGGAATGACAAAATTACCCGTGGTCAAGTAATCGACCCAGCTAAGGTCGACTCATCAGTCGTGGACGTCGCTAGAGTCCTGGGTCATGCCTGGCGAGCGGATATCGGGAGGCATTCCTGAGAAGTCGAACCCCAGAGAGTGTGGTGAAGAGATTACTGGTAAGTCGACTGAGGTGTTGTCGACCGATGGTGTAGGTGCTGTCATCATCTGGTCGGGTGCTAGGGGCTGCTGATCCTGCTGCTGCTGTGGAGAAGGAGGGTGTGGAGTGGCTGGCTGCTGTTGCACCGTGTCTTGAAGGTTGACTGGCGGTGGCTGCTGGTCTTGTTGCTGCTGATCGCGATCTTCGTCTTCATTGGTCGACTCGCTGTCGTCTTCGTCGTTGTCCTCACTTAACTTGACGTCGGTAGTCAAGACCTCGTCTTCGTCAGTCGACTGGTTCTCCCAGAGCAAATGGTCGGGTTCGAGGTGGCTCGTATCCTTTTCTTCGTCTTCGTCGACTGCTGGAATCTCCAAGTCTGGGTGGTCGAGCTGAAGTTGGTCGAGTTGCTTGCGGTACATGTTAAGCTGGTGGCGGTCTGTGCTGAGGGTGTGCTTGAGAACCTTGATACGATTTCTTGCCTTGAGTCGGAGTCGGTACTTGCGCGCTCGAAGTTTGTGTAACTGTAGCTCCCAACTTGCGAATTGGCGGGACTTTTCCTCGTTGTCCTGGAGTAGTAGGTCGAGTCGGTTATTGGAGTCGACTATCTCCCTCCGAGCTTGCTGAAGACTGAGCTGGGTTGCTGCTACCTCGGCTCATGCCGCTCCAAGTTCGTTTCGTGCTACCACGAGCTCACTCTGGTGTTTCTGTTCCTGCTGTCGACTGCTGTGGAGGTCGGCTTCTAGCTGGGCCAATCTGTTGTCGGTCTGACTTTTCTCCTCCGTGACGGTGGTGAGAGTAGTACGGGTCTTGCCAGTTCGTTGGTGAGGTTGTCGACCTGTTGCTTGTATGTTGTGGAGTCCTTGGTCAGTCGACTACTCTCCAATCGGTGGCGGTCGAGCTCAGCTTGAAGGGTGGTTTTTGCTTGAACCGCCTCGAACAAGAGGAGGTTCACTCGGGAGCCGACATCCTCGAGTCGACCTACTGCTCCTTGGACGTCCTCCAAGCGCTGGCGCCAATGCATTGCTAGTGTCGTGGCTCGTGATGTTGGTGAGTCGGGTGCGGGTCGATTGACCCCAGGTGATGGCGGCGGTCGAGTCGTGGGGGAGACGGGTGGTGGCTGGCGAAATTCGTCGGTTGGTGCCGCTCCATATGCCGCTTCGAGGTTGAGCGGCGCGAAGTCGGATAGAGAAGGCGGAGGTGTGTCCGGGATGGGAGTCTCACTTGGCGTTGGTGGTGGAGTCGACTGGGCCTCACTGTCGGATGAAGTCAGGTCGACCTGTCGAAGTACAAACTGACTCAAGGGTGTGAGTTTGCCGCATTTGGTACGTTTCTCTAGTCGCTCCTGGTCCCGCTTGCGTGCGAGTGAGGAGCGCGTCTCCCTTCGTTCTGTGGTTGGTTGGCTCCCGGTAGTGGCTGACGGTGCTACTGGGTCGGGTGTGGTTTGTCGACTTGGGGGTCGAGCAGTCGATGTTTGGCCCTGGTCGACTGGTCGGGGCGGCCGAACATGGTCCTTCGAGGTGCGTTCGGCTCCCAGCCCGCCTTGAAAAACGATGTAGTCGGGTCCTCGGGAGCTGTTTTCCGAGTTCTCCGACTGTCGACGTCGGTCGTTGGTGTTCTGCTGGGCAACTGTTTGGTGTGCATACTCCTCGTCAGTGTTAGGAAAATAAGACTCAAGGAGGAAGTTTAATACCTCGGCTGAAGGGCAGATTGTGGTCTTCGTGATCTGCATCGCCTTGATGTCGATGGCGATCGAGTTGAACATCCATGTCGCCCAGTCCCACTGCATGGCGCGGTCGATCAGGGCCTCGACTGTGCAGACTACGTCGAGCATTTCCTTGCTGATGTAGGTCGTCTTGCGTTTGAACCCGAGGCCTTGAATGAATGCCGTCAGTCGCCTGTGGTGTTCGGGTTTGCAGTGGCAGATGCTGTAGCCCTCAGCAGTCTTGCCGGCTGCAGAATATTCTTCTAACCGACCCGGTGGGTACTCCGCAGGGTCGATTGGCTGGATAGTAATGCCAAATGGCAGTTTGAGAACCTCGTGAATCACAGTCGGGTTGACTGTGACTGTATGTGTGCGGACTCGCGCGGTGATCGACTTGTTGGGGAGGTCGACTACCGCACCGTTGACGAACTCCTCGATCAGCTCCATGCGTGGCGCGCGTTGAGGGTTGTCCCAGTCGAGTGCTACGAAGTCTGAAACGCCGATCGCCTTGATGAAGTCAGCCTCGGTCGTGTGTTCAGCGGCGTACTCGCGCCATTCCCGGATCGGCCGCATCGACTGAAAGGCGAGGGTTTTGTAGAGTCCCTCCCTAGTGCGGATCGGAATCTCGTAACTCGGTGGTGCGGAGGACCAGAGGCGTCGGGGGCCGCGATCAATCAACTTCCCTTTCGCCATCGATCGGTCGGCTGCAAATCTGCGCACAAGGAGACAAGAGAAAGGCCGGCGTAGTCCCGAAGTTGGCTCGCACACAGTCGGCTGTAGTGGCGATGGGCGCGGTCGTTTCCTACTCAATCTACTCTCGATTATCTCTCGCACAGTCGGGCTACGGGGTCGCTTGACTACTCGTCGCCGTTCTACTTGTGATTGTCTAAATCGCTTGCTAAGAATGCATAAGGCAAGAGCCGCGGAGTGGTAGTCGGCCGGAGGAGAAGGAAAGGAGGGGGGAGAGTGAGCAATGGGAGATAGGAGGCGCGCGGCCGGTGGGTCGGCTGGAGAGGAAACCAATGGCGAGGAAGCAAGAGGAGGAATAAGGGGTGCGGCCATGGTGCTAAATACCTGCCCTATGGGCCTTGCATTCAAAACTGAGAAGATAGGTGAGGGCGGCGGCCATAAATATGGCGGCTCTTCTAGGGTTTGACCGGTCGGGTCGACCAGTCGAGTCGACCCACGGTAACTAGGTCGGGTCGGGTCCATTGCTGTCGGTTAGGCTCATCTTCGTTCTGTTCCAGTGTTGACCTTATCTCTGATTTGCTAATGAGTGGGCTAGTCAATTCGGTTGGAGGTTGATCACCTAGAACTCGGTAGGGTTTGAGTTTGTTGATGTTGACTACTACCGGGTCGGGGTCAAAGTTTTGAATGCTGACTAGGAGGACAGTGTTGTTGGGGAGGGTATACTGGACACGATACGGGCCGAACCATTTGCTACGAAGTTTACCGGTATGGGCATTTGTCCCTTTCGGGTGCCAGAGGACGTAGTCTCCTACATTGTATAGAGTCGACTGGCCTTGGGTCTGGGCCCACTGTGCTCGGTTCCATTGTTGTGCGCCGTGGTGGGTAGCTGTTGTCAGTCGGATCTCGTCTAACTTCTCGAGTTTGGCGGCTCGGGCTGCTAGTACTCGCCTGGGAGTGAAGTCGGTAGTCGATGTCGACCGTTGAGTCGGGATGATGTATTCGGTTGGCATCAACGGCGTCAGACCATACACCAATTGGAAAAGTGTGTGCCCCGTGCCAACTTTGTATGCCGTTCGGTAAGCAAATAGGACCGTGTGGAGCTGTAAGTCCCAGTCGGTTCGATTCTCGTTGACTAGCTTTTGGAGCATTCGGACTATGACTTTGTTGGTCGACTCGGCTTGGCCGTTGCCTTGCGGATAGTATGTCGTTGAAGTCGTGTGTCGGAGTAAAAAATGCTCGGTGAGAGTGTGCATCGTGCTATTGATAAAATGGGTACCTTGGTCGCTTACTAGGTGGAGTGGACATCCAAACCGGGTGAGAATTGCCTCGTACAGGAACTGCGCGGTCTCCCTGGCGGTGTTTCCTCGGAGAGCTCTAGCCTCGACCCATTTGGTGGCATAGTCGGTAGTCACCAAAATGTATCGACAGGCTGTATGTCGGGTCTTCTTGACGGGGCCTATGAAGTCGAGTCTCCATTTCATAAACGGTTCTGCGGGTAGTTGGGTAACGAGCTTCGAGGAGACTGTCTTGGGAAGTCCGCCAGTCTTTTGGCATTCATGACACGACTGGCAGTACTGGACAGCGTCTTGGTGTAGACCAATAGCCTGCGTCTAGTATTTTCCGGACAGTGATGTCATGAGAAAAATGTCCTCCCGCGTTGCCTTTGTGTAATTCTTAGAGGATTGTTGTCGGCTGACTGCCGGTCAGGACTAGTCGGAGCTGGTGGTCTTTGCCGAGTCGGTACAGTTGTCCGTCGAGTACTTGGTACGGAATGGCTTTGTGAGCGATTCGCTTGCGAGCCTCCTTCGTCATGTGGGTTGGAAAAGTCCCGGTAGTCAAGT
Source organism: Pohlia nutans (assembly GCA_022496805.1). Lineage (NCBI taxonomy): Eukaryota > Viridiplantae > Streptophyta > Bryopsida > Bryales > Mniaceae > Pohlia > Pohlia nutans. The sequence goes on from CM040102.1 coordinate 8,543,850, forward strand.
AGTCGACTATCGGGTGTAGCCAGTCGGGTTCGGTGAAAAAGAGTTGTGCGTCGACTGTCTGGTCGGGTATGCCTATGGCTGGCTCGGCCCCTTCATTTCTTGATAGTGCGTCGGCTACTCCATGTGTTTTGCCTGGTTTATAAACCACAGTGAAGTCGAATTCAAGAAACAGTAGTAGCTAGCGTGCCAGTCGACCCGATACCTGAGGTTTGTTGATCAAGTACTGGAGCGCCAGGTGGTCGACATAGAAGACGAACTTATTACCTAGGAGGTAATGGCGGAATTTGTTGATGGCGTACACCAATGCGAGGGCTTCCTTCTCGGTTGTTGTATAGTTCTTCTCTGCTTTGTTGAGTAGTCGAGAAGCGTAGGCTATCGGCTGGTCGATGTTGCCGGTCGGGTTCTGTGCTAGCATCGCCCCGACTGCTATGTCGGATGCGTCTGTGTGTATGTGGAAGTCGAGTGACCAGTCGACTCCGATCAGGATTGGTGCAGTCTGGTATCGATCCTTGATGGTCTGATATGCGGTTGCGCACGCCGGCGTCCGGTCGAACAGTTCGCCTTTCCTGGTCAGTTTGGTGATGGGTTCCATGATGGCAGCATAATTTTTGATGAAGCATCGGTTGAACTGGGCTAGGCCGTTGAACGTCTGAATGGCTTTGACGTCCTTTGGTGATGGCATGTCAACTAGGGCCTGAATTTTCTTTGGATCCGGAAACTTGCCTTCCCGTCCTACAATGTAGCCCAAAATTACACCAGAAGGAACATAGAATATACATTTTTCTAGATTGAGGCTTACCCCGTACTGTCGACATCGGTCGAAGACTAGTCTGAGCTTTGGTAGGTGGGAGTCGATGTCGCTGTAGACACTGAAATCGTCTAGGAATAGCTTCATGAAGTCGCCCAGGTACTCTTTGAAGATCTGGTTGACGATGCGCTGGTAGGTAGGCGGGGCGTTCTTCAATCCAAACGGCATCACGACCCATACATACGCGCCCCATTCGGTAATAAACGCTGTTTTGGGGCGGTCGGTCGGGTCGATCCGTACCTGGTGGTAGCCTGAGAAATAGTCGATGAAGGAGTAGGCTTTCATAGCCTATGACTGCGTCGAGTACCTCGTCCGTGAACGGAAGCGGGTACGGGTCTTTCTTGGTTGCTGCATTAAGTCGACGGAAATCTACGCATATCCGTAGTTTCCCATTCTTTTTGGGGACCACGACTATTGGGGATAGCCATGTCGCCTGGTCGACTGGTGCGATGAATCCTGCTTCTAGAAGTCGTTCCAGGTCGTCCTTTACTGCTTGTGCATAATTCGGGTTCATCCGGTATCTTGCTTGGTGACTAGACGAGATGATCGGGTCGAGCTCGATCCGATGAGTCGCTATGTGTTCCGGTATACCTCACAGATCTTCGTAAGAGAAGGCGAAAATGTCGATGTATTCTTTAAACAGGGATTCTGCGCTAGCTCTGAGACTAGGGCTCAAATTCGCATTCAGCTTCAACAGCTTGGGGTCGGTAGAGGTACCGACGTTGACATGGTCGAGTCGATCCTCCTCATTGTGATTCCAATGGGCAATGTCCATGAATCGCAGCTTGTCTTGTATTGGTGTCTCGTCTACCAACATTGTTCCTGGTCTATGTTGAATACCTTGGTGCCCAGGGGTACTGGCCGTCGGAGTCGGTTCGGTTCCAGACTGGTCGACTGTCGACTCGGTAGCTAGGAGGTTCCAGTCGATTGTGCCCATTGTGTGGAGGGTCGGGTCGGAGGCCATCAAAATTTCCTCCTCTTCATCGGTGATTCCTTCCGCGAAGTTGTAACAGACTAGTGCATGTGGTGTAACCGCCTCGTATCCTAACTGTCGATTTATCTTGACGGTCTTGACTGTGCCATTGCCCATGATCTGTACTTCATTGTCGCCCCAGTCGTGTATGACTTTGGCATGTCAAAGCCAAGGTGGACCGAGTAATAACCGGTAGTCTGACTGGACTGTCGAGCAGTCGATGACTATAAGCGTAACTATGTAGGGGATGCCATGAATGTGAATTTTGACATCCCTGATCAATCCTTTGGGCCGTGCTATAGTGCCATTAGCCATCTTGAGGTTGAATGGTGCGGGTGACGGCTTAGCTAGTCCCAACCGTCGGCGTTCATCTTCGGTGATCACATTGACGTCGGAGCCGCCATCGATTAGAACGTCGTCGACCATGTTTTTACCGACTGATACTATGATGACTGGCATGTGTTTGTCGATGACTGCTGCAGCGGCGATCGTCACCTCCTCTGTAGTCGAGTAGGGTACTTTTGTGGTCGATTCTGGGTCTGAATGCGTCAGTCGATCCCTAACCAGTTTGGTGAGGGTCGGTGATAACTGTAGTAAGTCACGGATGGAAACCTGCAATTTGCAGTCTTGGAGTTGATCGAGGATCTGCTGCTGGACGGCGCCGAATGCGATGCTGCCTTGGTCAACTGTGGCCGGAGTCGGTTGGTCTCGGTTGTCTTGAAGGGTGATCGTTTGTTGCGGTAATGCCTCCGCGTCCCAGTCGAGTGAGGGTGAGTCCTCAGTCGACTTTGGGTCTTTAGTGGAAGTTGTTGTTTCCAACTCGGCTTGGAGTTGACGAACTTCCTGCATCATTTGATCACGTAGTTGTTCTTGGGTAGTCCAGTCGGTCTTCTCTGTAGTTTGGTCAGGAGTCGGCTGGTCGGTAGTCGACTGGCTTCTGGTAATTGCTGCGACTGTTAGGACACCAACCGTAGTGTTCGGTAGTTCTTCAATGACTACTGACGACGTGTTGGGCTTGGTCTTGATCTGCTGATTAAGGATTTGGACGACCTTCAAATCCTTCAGTAGGGGACACAAGTGTGTCGGGTGGTCCAATGTTTTGCACAGAGAGCAAGGGAATATCCGTCGTGGTGTGTTATCTCGCGGTGGTCGACTCCTTGATTCGGCGGTAGTCGACACTGGTGTTGCTGCTGCTACTGGCGCTGTCCTATTAGCCGCCGCGCGCCTTTTTCCGATCTCGCTCTCCGGATTGAGCCAGCAATCGCGTTCGAAATGGCCTGGCTTCTTGCATCGGTTGCAAAATGCTCATTTTGTAGTCTCGGGCCGCTCGGTAGTAGTCGAGTCGGGTTCCTTAGGTAGTCCGCTTTCTGCAAGCTTAGCCGATTTCTTGGCCTGGGCTAGTGTCGATCTTGGTAGTCCGACTGTGGCTACCTGCAGATACTTCAACAAACCAGCTCGGAAATTGCTTAGTAGGAAATTATCAGCCGGAAGGACCTCAAACTGGCTGGCTAGTTTCATCATCCGTTCACAGTAATCGTCAACCGACTCTTTGGCATCCTGTTTCATACTGCGGAAACGTAGGTAAGCCTGGTCATCATTGTCGATATCCTGGTAGCGGTGTTTGAAGGCATCGAGGATTTCATGTAAGTTTTGGTGTGGGTATGACGTCCGTTGAGTCAAGAACCAATTATAGTTAGCAGCATCGACTAGAGAATTTCCGAATAACGCTATAGTACTAGTCGAGTCGGTTTCGCCATTCAACGTAAGGGCATTGAGAAATCGATGGACATGCGTAATGGCACACTTACCTTCCTTGTAGGTAGGCATCGCTACCGGTTTCCGAGCAGTCGTCCGAGTCGGGAGTGTAGCTGCTGGGTAGAGAGGCTGCTGCTGCGTCTGAGCTGCAGGTGCCGAATAGCCTATTGACCGAGGGTTGTATAGTGCACATTGGTCGAGAAGATGACCATAGTCGCCACAAGATGTACACATAGGTACGGTGGGTTGGTACTGGGTCACAGTCGGTAGGACTGGTGGCTGGGAGGCTACCGGTCGGTTGTATGGGTTTTGTGGCATGGGCCTATTATGCGTCTGTGAAAACGATGGTTGATTGATAGGTTGCATCATAGGAATGCCTATCGCTGGTTGAGTTTGGTAACCAGGTGGTAGACTAGTCCGAGGGGTCGACACTCTAGGGGTTGTAGTGTGGGTTACCCTCGGCTGATCTATGTATAGAATATTCGGCTCATGAATATGAGTGCGAATATTTGGGAGACTGGGTCGAGTAACAACTTGGTCGACTGGTTGGTTGGAGTGATAGATCTGTCTGATCCTATCGACTAAGTCATTATCAAAGTCGTCTATGCCGGTCGAGTATGGGTTGTCGGTACCTGGTGATCCGGGTCGACTATTCATTTGACCAGGAGAACTGGGTTCCTGGCGAAATGTAGGCGACTGGTCCGGTCGACATGGTTGCGATTCCGAGTGTAGTTGCTCAGATGTCGGGTTCTGGCTGGATAAAAGATCGGTCAGTTGGGAGTCCAATTCATCCCTATTACGACGTAGTTGGTCTATTTCTAACTGTCGTTGATATGATATGATGGGAGGTTTGGTAGCGTACCTTACTAGTCGTTGATGCGCACTGGAAGGTCGTTCCGGTAAATCGAGCAGGTCGTCCAGGAGCCTTCGTGGAGAAGTCGGGTTCGACCTTGTCTGAAACGCCACAGTCGGGCGGGTCTGATGATTCGTGGTGTACATGGTCGGTAGAATCGCCAGGGGTCGGGTTGGCATATTTGGGATGTCGCGTCCCATTGGTACCGAAGTTTCATGAAAATGGTACCTTCCGAGGTATTCATCCTTCCCTGTGTGAACTCCATGTAGTGTTGTAAAGACGGGTCGGTAGAAGTCGATGCTGCGACTTGCCTCCGAATCTCGTATGTTGGTCGGGGATCTATTCCCGTGGTAGTCTCATGGACTACTGTCGGTGGAACGATCTCCGACTGTAAATTTCGCCATTCTCTATGAAAATGTAGGTTAGAGAGCTGGTCGGCAGTTACTTCGACTGCTAAAGGAGAACCGGTAGTTCGTGTACGCGGTCGTTCCATATTAGCGACGCGGCAGTTATCGGATCTAGATCTGGATCTGGGATTTAGATCCGACTCTGCTAGGTAGGTCGGGCTCTGAGATCCGTTTGGCTAGTCTTTTGTGCTGGCCTAGTCGGTTGCTCTGTGGCACCGTAAGCCTTGTTCACAGACTACTCCTACAGATTCTTGGTCAGTAGCATTTATCGACTGTTGACTACCCTGGTCGACTGTTACACAGAATGATCTCCGAGGCGCTTTTCGGCTACTCGGGCTCTGGATTTTTCTCAAGACATATGATTTTCGTGTAGGAAGCAGATGGCTGCTGTTTCCTAGGGACGTATAGCGCTTTAGCGATAGGTGACAGGATCGACTAGGATCTAGATCTGGATCGACCAGGATTTGGATTTGGATCTAGATCTAGATCTGGATCTGACTAGCCCAACAGAAAGACTAGCGTCTGAGCTGAACTTTGCATGGTCGCCAAATGTTAAGGGGGTTTTCTAGGAACCGACCTTAAACGAATGAGACTACTCCGCACAAGACTGTTCTAGACTATTCTAGACTAGTTACTAGAGATTGAGAGGAGTAGTAAGAGGTTTCTACAAAGGAGAACGTACTGTCGACTAGGAAAAAGCACCAGTATGCTAGTGAGTCGGCTCCTGCATACCCATAGACTACTGCAACTAACCAAGATACAACCACAAAGAGCGATACAAGAGCAGGAAACAGCAGTAGTCTAGCAGCAATAGTCTAACATACTAGTGCGCATAAGAAGAGTAAAGACAAGAACGAAGTACAACGGAGGCTACCAAGAAGGTGTACAAATGGTATAGCAACAACTCTCCCGAAGAGAGTGAAGGTACATATAGGAGACTGGTCTGACAGTGTGTCAGACTGGTCGACCGGGAAAGTCGGGTCGACCAGTCTGTACCAGCCTGTACTGCCACGTGTCGCCTGCCGGGTCTATTCCTATCGGGTATAGACTAGCCTACTCTTAGCCTAGGGGAATATCAACTAATATTCGGTTAACAATTAGGTGGATTACTTTCAATGTTCATTTAACAATTATGTCCTCATACACCAAATGTGTGCATTTTTATTCAATATGTATTATGCTACCAATACGTTTGAGGATATAATTGAGTGTTGGATGGTAGTAGATATATCTACCTTCTAAGTGATAAATCATGAGGTGTGAATCTAAAGGTAGACACTACACTTAATGGAGTATTTAGTGTTCATGACACTATTTCACAAATCTGGACACTATTTAATTTTAGGGAGATATAGTGTCCTTGTAAGAAAAAAATAAAATGTAGTGTTCCAATGACATATGGCAACTTTATAATAAATATGGCATGCCACCTGATAGCACTCTCAATGAAAGCGAGAATGACAAGTGACAAACTCATGTTTAGTGTCAAGGGACACTATTTTTTTTCACTTTTGAACAAATTGTGGTATAAAACATTAATTATCTCGAGACACTAAATAGGCCATTTAGTGCAGTATAAAAGGTGCATGTGCTAAAACAATGTTGCCCAATTCTAAGTGAGTGATGCCCATTTGCCTTAGGGCGGGCTTCCATGTAAGATCGGTTCCGGTGGAATCAAAAAAATGACAAGGATTGAGGTCTTAGACTTCACCGGAAGAGGGTGAGTAGAGAAGCAGGACATTGAGTTTCACTCCTCATCGGTGGCACCTTTCATTGGCTCCTTTCTTTGTTGCGTTTAAATTTAGGTGCATGGCAGGTATATTTGAGTGTACAAATTGGTGGGGACCCTCTCTACCGGTGCACATGGATGTGCTTTGCAGATTTCGGTGGTGGTGAAGTCACTGTTTACTGCCAGACGAATCCAAGCATGGAAGGAGGCCCTTAGTACAACACCTTTTTTACCTCGCTACCTAGGCCCTTGAAGCATAACTTAAATAATTGAACTACCCCAATAAACCCTCCATTCACGATGGTCTCCTACACCAACATTTCTATTATTATTATTATTATTTATTTTTTTGGAGGTGGGTATGGTTATTGCCCTGGCCCAGGAATGTGAGGATGCGAACTTATCTGTACCAGGGCTTGTCCTGACTATCTCATTTCTTTCAGTTATCTTCTTGTTCTCCTTTCTATTCTCTTGTCATAAGGTTTTTAATCTTTGTAATTTATTTTCCTTTCTCTGTTGCAGTTCACGGGATATAAATAATTGCATACATATCATTCTTGAATTGTTATGCCTTGGTCCCTATTTCACAATGTTATTGTAGAGCCATCATTCCTGAACAATGATGCTTCTACAATAACACTCAATACCTTCAATTTAAAAAGAATTCTATAAAAAAAAACTGTAGAAAAAGGAACTAGAGTAAGGCAATTCTAAACTGTTGTATGTATTTGTTGTAGTACATGACTTCAAAACAAGATTGAAAATTTTGTCAATATTATTTACAGTCTTTTACTTAATATAGTTAAATAAAACAATAAAGATTTTGTTTTTACTTAATCGATTGCTTAGTAGTTGGATAGGACAATTCTGACTACATCGAATCTACATTTCAAATATCATTATATATACATATACATATATATATATATATATATATATATATATATATATACACATACATACATACATATATATGGCAAGTTTCTCCCCAGTGTTATTTAGAAGTAGTTCTTTTTAAAATTACATAACATTTTCTTCTTTTTGGATTTTATAATTCTATGTAAGTTAGGTTACGACCTCTTGTTGTGTTGTACAGAGAATCATAGAGCCCTTGTAGCCAACTTGCTCAATAGTACATATTGTACCTTGACTATTGTATCAAAAAGTAGAAATATTGATCCTAAATTGTTTTTATTAAAAATGAAATGAAAGTAAATATTTGACATATACATAAATATAGCTCAAACGAATATATTTCACTTTTTATATTGACTATTTAGAAATATATTGTAGTTGATGATTCACGTAATAGATATTCATATAAATTAGGAAAGTGTGCATTAACTATATTCATTTTCTTACAACGGTGTTTACAAAAACTAATTTTATTAAACGCACACTTAAATAATTTAAATAGAATTGAAAATTTCTTAGATTGAAAATAATAAAATGACTTTGAAATTTTCCAAACTCCAAATGAAATTCCAAAAAATCACACAAAAAATTAATGCCATATGTATTTACCACAGCCAATTTGTGTTTAATTTCTGACTAATATATCCAGAGTTGACTAATATAGCCTCGTTTGATTTAAATTTTTCAAAGCTTTCCCTTATACTTTAATTAAATTTTGCATCATCAAAACAAAGTTTGAATAATTGATTTTGGTAAATAAATTAGCAATCATGTTTGGGAACATGCCATCAAATAAGGATAATAAGTCAAATTACTATGATGTTCTTTGCATATCTAAAACTGTATCACAAGTTGAAATTAAAAAGGCTTACATAAATAAAGTACTTGACTCATCCTGACAAAGTTGGAGATGCTAAACAGTTTAACCCCTAAACGTTCCCTGGAATTGACAATTTGAGAAAAAGCGTTATAAACTACTATTATTTAGAAGAATATTCTAGAATTGATATACAAATGAAAGTTCTAGATTTTGAATTTTAGATTCCATCCGTACAGTTCCATTCACTACTACAATCACCAATATTTAATTATAAAATTTGAAAGTTAAAATTAAAAATTCCTTCTAAATTCGATTACAAACTAAATTTCAATATTTTTTGCGTAAAATTTGTTGGAATGAGTTTGAAATGAGATACCCTTAAACGTGGTGATGCTTTGAAATTTTTGTGTTTCTTAAATTTATGACCTCATTTTTCACGATTCCACTTTGAACTAGAGTCAGTGCAATTTTGGCTCGGTCAACGACTTGACATACTTCTACATTTGTAATTTTAGAAAAATATGTACTCTAGTATGATTAAATCTAGCCATTAGATAGGACAACAACTTGGTGAAGAATCTCCAAAAAATTGGATGAGTTTCATCCAAACATTGATGAGAACGTGAGAAGGCTTTGAATCTGTTCGTGATCCAGTTTCTGGACGCTGGGACGTTTAGGGGTTAAAGAGGTTGTTCAAGCATACGAAATCCTAAAGGATCAGAAGAAGAAAAAAAATTATGATTATAATTATGAAAATAATGCTTATAATAGATAATGGATAGTGGAAGCAACTGTTATAATCCATTTGGTGATTATAATCTATTTGGTGATTTTAATTTTTTTCAAAGATCTTACACAAGTAGGAATGGTCCACAAAAAATGAAAGAAAAAAAAGATAGAGCATTATTTTGTGGAAGGTCACATTATTTAGAAGATTTGCAGTGCAAAACAATGAAAGAATTAACATTTTTTAGAAATATCATTTGTTCAAAATGCAAATGCAATGGATCAATGAATCATTATCAATCTTATATTTGTTCTCATTGTCACGGTCTAGGCAACTTTTTGTTACTTTTTGTTACTAAGATTTCCGTATCGTAAAGGCACAAGGACAATAATAAAAGAAGAATACAAGTGTGAACAATGCAAAGATGAGGTGATGGAAGAGAAGAATATTTCGGTAGTGTAGGTAGAAAAAGGAATGAAACGTGAGCATAGCTTCAAATTTGATGGCTATGGTCATAAAGCGTCTAATACAAAACCAAGTGATGTTATCGTTTCGTTACAACTAATTTAAAGCACCAACAATTTAAGAGAATAAAGAACAATTTATTTGAGGAGAAGTTCTATTAAGTTGGATGGTTTTGTATCACACATTTATCTAACATTTGTTGTGAAATGAAGTATTAGAAACGATATCAAGTTAGATCAATTTAGGGTCATCAATTTTAAAAAGTCTCATTTAAAAGGTAGAATGATTATTCAATGTAGTATCAAATTTCCGGAGCCCAATGCATTTACAAGGATGCAAAGTGAAGTTTTGAAAATTCTTTTCTTACATCCAAATTCATTAATTGAACTTGTGATTCATATAGAATTGAACAACATTGAAGTAATGACACTAGTTGATGTGAACATTTATAAAGATATAAAAGCATATACTTAAAGGATTGAATATTTAACCACAAAATGGCCAAGACTTGAGAGTAATATTATTTGGGATATTCAAACACATCATATTGATGAGGTGGATGTACTGTCTTTTTGTAATATGCATAAATTTACCTAATTAGATTGTATACAAAAAGAATTTTTAGGGAAGCATTTTAGATGTATAACAAGGGACTACAAACTTATGTTTTGAACGACATTTTTACCATGTGTGGCATGGACTTTCCTAGTGCATTTCTTGATTTGTAGGGCCTTTGAGAGACCACAACCGTTACACAACATTAGAAGACCCCCCCCATTGGTGAGACTAATATCTATATTCTTGAACCATGTATGTTCTCCAATCTAAATATTACCAACTAAAAAGAGTAGCAAATATCTATAGGCAAAAATACCGTCCATAAGGGGTTTGATTGACAAAAAAACTATCAATGTAAAATTGGGTCTCCAATTTCTAACAATTTTTTTAAGGATAACAACCACTACTGGGAATTGGGTTAATCTTTAAGCGTCCACACTACATTTATCTGGTCAAACCACATCAATCTCTCACATTTCAAAATGTATCACTTAAAAATGTATTATATTGTTTTAGTAAGTATATCCTTAAATTTATTTACTTTGGTTTTTTTTATAATCATTTAAATGAGAGTGAATTTTATAATATTTAAAAACAAAATCTCATGTAGTAGCGATAGTAATTACATAAAACTTTAAATAGTATGATTGTTTTTGAAAAAACGTAAATAATAGTGACGAACAATAAGGTGTAGGTTGCATGCTTCTTGAGCTTACATAAAAGAAAATTTGATTGAATTTTCTTTTTTGCACTGCATATTGGAATTTTAGGGTTGTGAGTTTTAACCCCTAAACTTCCTCACCACTGTCCAAATTGAAACACTTGTTTCATTAAAAGTGCACATAGCCATGTGCACTATTTTTTAGTGGTATGTGCATTGCAGTTTTGCAAAGATGCATTGTAAAATGAAGTTAAAGAGAAATTTTTATCTTGATGTATGAATAAAATTTGTATATGATGAATTTAGATTCTATCCATATAGATAAATCTACGATTGTTACCACGAATGTTTTTCTATAAAATTTGAAACTTACAATTCAAAATTATTTTGTAATTTGATTACGAATAAACAATTGACAATTTGTGGATGAAGTTTGTTGTGATGGGTTGAAATGCAGTGTATTGATTTTTGGAGTTTTTTTTTGCTTAACTTTATCAGTTAACTTTTTCATGACCACTTTAACACTAAAATTTTTGAGATTTTTGGTGAAACAATACAACATGAGTGAAGCATAAAAGCTTCACAAATCATCAACACTTTAATCGGATTACACATGCATGAAGCTAACAAATTCAATAAAAAAATCCACACCGCAAAAAATGCATGACGGATTAGAAAACAAAGTTCACTTTTGTACATCTGTCATGCAAAATGTGCATGGATGGGCAGTTAAGGGTTAACGTGCTGTAAAAAACGCCATTTTAACAATTGTGAAGAACTGTAAATTAGACTAGAAAGTACAAGACAACTCCAATACATTCTTAGTTGGGACCAATTTCATTTGAAATTAGGAACTAGGGATAAATCAACGTTTAACTCAAAAACCATCAAACATGGCCCACGGGGCTCTTTGCACGCTTAAAGGTTAAGGATAAAAGAGTGCAAGCTTGTGAGGCCTGACGACGTGACGCGTGTTGGCATCCCATAATCCACCTATAATTATAACTATAGGACTCTGAACTAATCTTTTGCCTTCTACCCGCAACCGGCTGAATCTATTGCACCATGGACGTTGAATCGTTTACCTGTAGCTATACACCAGTGTATTTCAAGTCCACTAATTAAAAAGAGAGAATTACAAGACTTTGTAGTTGTATTTTCTTGTATATCTTTAATCCTTAAAAGGCCAATAAGGATAGTAGACACGTTGGCGTACATTTGACATTTGTTATAAATAGAAAGTTCCAAAGTGAAACCCCAATAGCTCATGAAAATCATGTCCACATGAATTTCAACTTCACTTTTGATCTCGAAACCATGCCAAACACAATACAATATTGTTGTATAATTCTAGCCGGGAAATGCCAAACAGAATACAATATTGTTGTATAATTCTAGCCAGAAAGGGCTCTATGAACCTTTTCAGAATTAAAAAGTTTTGGACAAGATGTAACTTAGTGGATACAGGCTAAAATTCGGAAAGGTAGTATCTAAACACATCCCTTTGAACAGATATAACAAACGAATGAACATTCTGAAATGAACAGCAGATGAAAAAGCTTTCAGATGATGATGGCCACTCCACATAACTTACCCCATATCGATAGCCAGGGTGTCCATGGGCGAGTATAAGTAGAGCAGTCGCCTCCTTCTCTAGCACGACTATACTTGAACAGGATCTGTTCTATAGTGCGTACATCTGATCTGTGATCTCTTTCATAGACAAGTATCCCACCCCGGACGATGATCCATGGCCCTCCTTCCAGAGCGCGATTGACGCAGCTCCTTGAAGGCCCCTCCTCGGAGCCGCAAAGGGGCATGCTTAGATGAACGTCCCGTCTGCCCTTCCGAAGGCGGTGAAGGGAGGAGGGCGTTCTGACGGGTACACTACACACCCTTTTTGATCTCGTGCGAAACGAAACTCTGTTTTATGTTTTTTTGCATTCTCTCCATGTCGTGCACAACAATGATCCATGCTCGTTGTGGCAGAATCGGTTGCAGCTTGGGCGCCATGGCTGCGTGCCTCTGGATTCGGCCCCCGCTGCGGTGTTTCTCAAGTCCAGTGCACCCGGTGCCTACACCACCACCCGCACTGGCAACGACGGGGAGTGCTTGCTGTTGTGGCACAGACATCTGAAGAGGTTGGCGCAGTCCATGGAGGTTTTGTCCTTGGCCATGCCTGATCGCTTTCCTCCTCCACTGAAGAGCGTCGGCCGATTACAAGACCTCGTCATGCCATCTCTACAGGTCAGTGTAGTTTGTCTACATAGAAATCCTAGGGTCACGAGGTTGAAGGTTCAGTTTGCGATGTGATGTTAGGGTTTTGGTTAACGTAATTGACGTTTGCCATCTGAATTGTACTTCATATTTCATGTAGAGAGCGATCGGCAGGAAATCTTCTTTGCATTGAGGGTTCATGGCTTGCAGTTGCAGTTTTTAGGTTTTGGGGTTTAGAGCCAAGGTTTTAGTTTCTTTGTGAAGAGATGACATTAGGGTTTCTGTTGGCGTAATTCAAGATGATCATGTGAATTGTAATTCATAGATTGATGTAGAGGGTTCATGGGATCGGTGACAGATGGGACTGGCAATGGCAGGCTGGGCTGTGGAGTTCATGGACGTCTAAAACTTTGACCTCAAAAGTTCAAGGAGCAAATAAAAAAAGGTAAACTACAGCAACTAAACCATCAAAAAGGATTTACAAATTGAGTATCTAAGACGGAGGCACCCAAAACATCCCATTTGACCCGTAACTGTCCACTCAACCAATTTCTGGACGATGCACAGAATCAGGTGATGTACAGAATCAATCTCCGTTTTCTTATGGAAAGTTAGGGTCGCTTCACACTACCGTATGTGAGGGTCAGATTTGGACAGTGTTGAGAGGTCCATTGCCAGTCCATCAAATTTTTATGGAAATTTTGGACCTCTCAAAATCAAGATTTGGACAGTGTTGACAGGTCCATTGCCAGTCCAATATTTCCACATCATATTTTGAGAGGTCCCCGTCACCATAAACCAATCACAAGATGACATGTGGCACTTTTGGACAAGAAGTAATTAATTAACGATGAAACTAACCACGACGTAGGGTATGGCCGTCCAAGTCGAGAGGCCGTGGGATTGAGAGTCCAAACTTTGTTGAGAGTTCATAGAAATTTACTGAAATAGGAAAAAAAATATAGTTTTCATTTTTTATGAAAAGAAACCGATGGCCTCTCGACCATAGTTTGGATTTCCATTCCCGTCCGACCCAAACTTCCTTTCAAGAGGCCGTCGCCTTGGTCAAAAGTATTGCCACGTAGGCATTTTGGAGAGCAACGGCCGTTGGACTTTGGCCTCTAGTGTGAAGCAAGAGGCCCAATCCATGGTTTCTTGCAACTTGATTGGAGGAAATCGACGGCCTCTCGACCTTCGGCCATAGTGTGAAGCGGCCCTTAACTTCATGCACATGTGGACCAATTAGAAAGGGATGATTTGTGAAATTTTTATGCCTCATTTCATTTTGGAGTGATTCACCAAAAACTTATACGAATTCTAAAAGTGAAAAGTTAGTCATAACCAATTGAAGTCAAACACAAAATGTATTATTAATTGCAGCCTAGATGGTTGAATGTCAATTTTAAGTTCCTTTGAGACTGTAAATGATTGGATCTAGGTACACTTCAGATCCAATTTGTATCTAAAATACATACTATCTATAGATCCTTGGAATTTATGACACCCCCAAAAACCCAAAAATCTCCCAATTTCTCCTCAAAAAGTTTGAAGCACCTAATTATGACACTTTATCTTGAAATCTGTGATCTATGACTCACGTAAAAAAGTGTTCTGAAATGAAGACCATTCCTAGAATCTGTCAGAATTAGGCGATTGTCACAATTAGGTGCTTCTACCTTAATATAGTATCGTCTGCCTCAGTGAGTCAATCTTAGCCCACATGTAACGCGCATATCACTATTCCCAAACCTCATGTAGACCAAAATTTTACTAACCAACAAGAGTCCAACCCCTAAACGTACCAACGTGTCTTTGGAATTGACGATTTGAGAAAAATCATCATAAAGTACAATTTAGAAGAACATTTTACAATTGATTTATATATGAAAGTTTTATATTTCTAATTTCAGATTCCATCCGTACGGCTTGATTCACCAATTTTATCACCAATATTTAATCATAAAATTTGAAAGTAATAATTAAAAATTCCTACTAAATTTGATTACATACAAAATTTTAATAATTTTGAGTAACAAATGGATCTCAAATGAGACTCTTAAACATTGTGATTCTTTGAAATTTGTGTGTTCATTAAATCTATGACCCCATTTTTGCAAGGCCACTACAGTCAATGCAATTTTGACTTGGTAAACAACTTGACATACTTCAACACTTGTGATTTCAAAACAATAAGTACTCATGTATCACTAAATCCAACCATTATATTAGACAACAACTTGGACAAGTATCTTCAAAAGATTTGATGACTTTCATCCAAACATTGACAAGAACATAGGGTGAGTTTGAATTTATTAGTCCTCCAGAAACTGGACGCCAACACACCAGCCTCAAGAGCTCTCTTTAGGTGGACAGCAGTCACCTGTAGGAATGCACGCACATTGAGGCAACGTTGCATCTTTCTCAAACACAACAAGCAATTCAGATTCCAGACTTGCAACTGATCCACTCCTCCGTCACCAAGGACAGAAAACATCGCACAACACACTCCATAACCCGTCACCTTGATTGAGTTCTCAACAAAGCAAATGCTATGTCTGTTAAAAAGAATGATTTCTGTCAAATTCCCATGACTTGGAAAGAAATCGTACTAAGAATCATCTCACTAACTTTACAAAATAATCACCATCGTTTCCCAGCTTCTCCATTTGCGCATATTTCATGACATGTCTCAAATCTTAACTTTTACAGTAGACAAGTCAATCGACCATGCTAATTGCAAATGTCCTGCTCCGCCCCACTTCTAATACTGCTCAATTGAACCTATGAGGCAGACTGTCTGTCTCAACACTAAATTCCGCTGCTCCACTAACGCGGTGTCCACCAGGGCTTCCCCAGCTTGCTGTCCACAAAACCCCCCACAGCTTTGTTGCGCCACGGCACAGTTCTGCATTGCCAGATTGCACTCCCCTCGATGGAACATAGCTCCTTCCCTAACGCTTCTGCCGCCCCTCCATTGAGACCTCGATTCATGTACAGTGCAAACTTCTCATGTAAACATACACAGGATGCGTGAAGGGAACCTTCTGTGCTTCTTCAAGCACCAGTCTCGGAGCAGATGCAAGTAATAAATCATACAACTTCCAGAAATGCCTCATCCTGTTGGCCAAATATTCTTCAGGGATGCCTGCTTCTGCAACCGCAACCTTCGTCTACGAGGGCGGCATTCACTTGAAACCTCATCGTTCAGGATGTGTGGCTTGGAGAAATAAGAGCACGCTTGCAGCACTTCATCAATCTCCAATATTTGCACCACCCTCGTGAGTCAAGAGATGCCCCAGCGAGAGACCTTCAAACAAGCACTCCGCATTTCATTCCTTCCCTGAACCCAATGCTGACCACAGGAAGCCCTCGATCACGTCCTGAGGACCTCTCATCAGCACGCAAACGCACACACATATGCATGCGATTCCCATTATGCTCACCAAGAACGGCCTGTATATAGCACCCTTCACACCGCCTACGCTGGGAGGGAGTCTCGCAAAGTCCGCCTCTCTACAATCGTATGAATCACCACACCTGCCACCTCGGACCTCTTCCCTTGATGTGCTCCATACTGGCAACTCCAATTGTACTAGCGAGTCACCTCTCAGATGATGGTCCCACCCAGGTGCAACATCTATTGCAGTGCTTTCCGGATTCTCTAGTCGCGCAAGCTTTGCTCTTACGAGTAGCACAGACTTCATGTTGCGTCCCAGCAGCGCAAGGTCAAGAGGAGTTGCTCCGGAATCATCCTGATTACGCAACCAAGCATGCAACCCAGCCTAAACACACACGAATAAGATCAGAAACGTCAAGTCACGAAATCTCATACTAAAACTCGCCAAAACAACTTATCTAATCTCGGCTCCAACCCAACGTCAAGACAAAGAAATCTGCCAACTCTAAGTGACGTACTAACCGGATGCTGGGCTCAGGTACAACCGAATTCATATCATACTCCACCAAATGCAACGTCTGATACAACAGAGAAGGCAAGAACTAACACCGCACAACTCAAACGTCTCGGATACTCCGCATCTTCCTACAAGTAGACTCCTCAGCACTCACCTGAAAAGGACCGCTGGTCAACGCATCAACAACTTCTTCTGCGTCTTTCATACTGGCAGCAATGTGAAGAGGGGTAAGACCTGCAGCTCCTCGCATGTCTGCCTTAAATATTGACCCCCATCTCAGCTTGAACTCCAGCTTCCGTTTGAAGCTTTCCAGATCTGGATCGTTTATTCCACCAAGAAACGAAGGCGAAAAGTCAAGCAGCAGCTCAACCATGGCTCGATTCTTATTCCGAACTGCCCGGTGGAGTAAACTAGCTTCCTCTTGCGACATCTCGGAAAGCTCCGTGAATGTTGCTTCCCAGTCGTCATTCTCGAACGCGATGTCCAACACCTTCCTTACAACAGCGCACCAGCTGCGTTCAACAGAATAGACTAGTAGTTGCTTAAACCTCCTGGAAGACACCTGTTCAACATAATAAGGCACCCATGTTAGTGAAATACAAGGCACTAGCGTGGACCACGATTTCGTGAAAACAGACTCCGAGAAGTAAACTAATCAGCCGCACACTCTCCCAACTAAACAATTAAGAAGAAACTAAAACTGTGATATCGTTGATAATTGGTGCTGACACTAGCACGTGCATCTAAACGTTCAACAACATATTCACACAGCTTCAATAGTACTTCCAAAGACAATTCACGCTCGCGAAGAATGATACCAATGATCCCGAACCAGTCCGCACACGCAACCTAGTAGCACGGAGACGACCATCTCATTGGGTAGCTATCGCTCTATCAAAACCCATGACACAACACCAGCACGGCTTGGTATTAGTACCTGAGATGCTGGTGAAGCAAAGTTCAGATACCGGAAGTAGCTACGTTGAAAATGCCATCCTAGCTCGCTTAGAAATTGCGAAACGTCCTCCTCTTCCGCCACCCTGGCCAATTCGCTACAATACAGAACAACTGATGGGTTCCACCCATGTTGCTCAGCCACCCTTCCAGCTGTCAGGGCTGCCATTTCGATCTCATCCTCCAGTGTACGTATCTCTGCGCATACAAGCCCGTCTGCAACGATCACGGGCTTCCAATTCCCTTGCAGTGTGTCCTGGTCCACCTTCATACCATCCAACATTTAACCAATCAGTGATCCTCCGTCTCCAAGTACTAGCACCGTAGTCAAATGACGATCAATACCAAACACAACACTCCGAGGTATCTGCCACCATTTCCCAGATCGCAAAGAATGCTTCAACTGACTACACCCAACTACTTCCCAGGTATCATGGCCCTCTACCGCAAAACTTCATAGCCTTTACAAAACCGCGGATGGAAAATTGCACCATCAAAAATATCGAGATAAAGCCATAGACCTCGGTTCGTACTTCCATCTTTTCAAACGACATGGCGCATACCTCGATGAAACAACGACCGAAATTTCCAGCTGGCATTGTAGATGGCAATATGCTGTTGTCGAGATTGAACACAGCCTGAGTGCTTAACAAACTGCTGCTCACGTCAGTCAGTGGACATTCCCCATCACCATCCCTATCCTCCGTGCCTCCAGCTCCATCCTCCTCTTCACGTAGATCTACACCCAGTGTGGACAGTTTCCCATCTCCACATGCTGAAGAAACGGTACTAACAGATGATGATGTACATTCCTCATCGATTGAGGATGATTCTCCGACTGCGAGATTCGGTAAATCGTTCTCTCCGTTTTCAGAAACGCTTTCATTCTGTACCAAGCTGGTTGCTGTGTCTTGTGTCTCTTCGTTTCCACTCACAAAAGCCGCAGACTCCTCGTCGGCATGATATTGGTGATGCACCTCCTCTGAAAAGTACTTCCCTCTGAACGCACACAGTAACCTGCAAAAAATAAAACCACGTGTCAAAAACACAGCTTACTACAACAATCAAAAAACACATGCACAAAACTACACGCGGCGCTCGCAAAATCATGCGCGACTAATCTAGGGACGTTCTCTTGCCTTGTTGCAGCTTTTGTGAGATTAAATCCTTTCACCACCAAACGATTCGCTTGACCCGCTACGACAGCAAGTGGTCGAACAGACAACAAGTGAGGACTCTCCAAAGGATTGGATGTTCCGCACGCAACGACTTCACCTGCACGTATAAACACCCAACATAAAAATCCAATCAGCTTGAGCAAGAGTACATCGCATGCACCAATTCAAAATATATTAAATACAACTCGTCACTTGCAACGCGACGAGCACAAACCGCCACTGAATTCCACAAATACTCACCATCCACAATAAAAGCTGACTGCCGTTCAACTTGCACCAGAATGCGCCCAGTGCACCAAAACTCACAACCATTGCTCAGAAGTCGCTTCAAACTTCCTGGCAAGTCGCTCGTCAACTGTCACCACAACAAACCAATGAATCCATCATTCTCTAGTACAGTTTTTTTTTAAACCGCATCGCTGATACACGACTATAGATCTACCTCATCACACCAAACGGACGTGCTCAAGCCAGACGTGCTTGACCAAGGACAGACCGACCCTGAGTTACTTCAAGCCAACGTTCATAAGCTCTCAAATTCGAGCGCAACCAAAAACCAGTTCAGATGCCTACCTCCGCCCACGCAGCTTTCGGCATGGATAAAAAGATGGTAAGAATGATGCACCCAGGCCTAATAAACCCCTCCATGTCTGAAGGTCGGTGTGATAGCCACTCATCGATCTGAAAGAAGCATATTCAACCAAGTCAAATAACTGTCACGTAATCTCTTCACAGAACATAACGACGGCTTGTACATGGTCCATCCCCATGTGGATGCCCTTTTCCGCGGCTGATTTCACACAGACTTAGCACGTGTGAAAGAACCTGCCTACACCCAAATCAAAAACCCAACCAACATCGTAGGTTGTCTAATTAGACAAAGTAAAAATCACGACGTGATTGTGGTGGTCCCACAATCGAACCGCAGACTTACCTGACTTCGAAGACCCACGGGAAACTGTCCAGGATGTTTGTCAAACAGCTTCAATGAGATGCGACTATTCTGGAAACCCACAATCACAAACCCAAGCCAACTTGAGATCAGCACCAATCAAACATAAGTCGAGTTTTCAAACATCAATCATACTTGGACCTCGTCACCTGCAAAATCTAACACTATCCTACGGACTCGTCCGTGAAGAAGCGTACCTCCCACTCTCGGCTCGGAGTGCCGGGCGATTGGTGACCCGATCCAGAGGCCGACCCAGAAGCCGAACCCGAACCTGTTTCGGAGGCATCGCTAGACTGCTCCGACGGAGGTTGTCGCAAGTCTATCGAAGGTCGCTGCACGACTGCCTGGGACTGCTGTAAGTCCACGAATGACCGCTTGTGTGAATGCGACGCGCCATTCTGCGACGCCGGCCGCTGTCTGCCCGCGTGTGATGGAACGGCCACATCGTTTTCCTGATTCCTGTCCAACCTCTGAGTTACCGCGTTTCTCGTATCCACTGAAGAATGATCCGGAACCACTCTCTGCACTGTTGGCTGTGCCATGGCGTACCCATTCCCTGCCAACTGGTTGCCCAGACCAGCTGTTTGCGCGGCCATGCTTTGCTGCAAAGAGAGAGCCACATTGGCTAGCAATTGGGCATGATCTATGTTCCCCGGTACTCTCGAAGACCCTCCTGCCGCCAACCCAGCTGCCGAAGGGGTCCGTTCGTTGTTCCTTTGTGGACCTGCATGGCTCACTGGAGCTTCCGCGTTCGACAGAGGATACGGCAACTGAACGCCGTTCATGATGCTGTTTATACCCGCACGATTGTATATGTTCTCCTGAGCCAGTATCGCAGCTTGCTTCAGATTGTTCTGCAGCAACATCGTGATAGCATCTTGCGGTGGCAGTGACATCCCACCGTGTCCGCCGAGCTGGGACGCCAGCAGCCTGGGATCGATCTGAGACAAAGGAAGATCGGAATTGCGAGTCAGCTGATTCCACGAGGGTGCAGGTCTCGTGAGTCCCTCCAGCGTATTGTTCGGCAGGTTCCCTGCTTGCCTCAGACATTGCAAGAGGATATCTTGGTCACTCGCAGCAGCACTGGCTCGCTCCAGAGGCCCTGTCGTCATCACGTTTTCAGTCAACAACATGCATGTGCAAACATATATAGACGACTGGACACCTCGCATGCCACCACATGACTTCAAATCAAAAACTTCATTCGAGGCACTGCTTGGAAGCCAAAAGGATGTTTCAGTTGCAAGACCT
This sequence comes from Pohlia nutans, assembly GCA_022496805.1. NCBI lineage: Eukaryota > Viridiplantae > Streptophyta > Bryopsida > Bryales > Mniaceae > Pohlia > Pohlia nutans. The sequence continues at coordinate 8,564,987 of CM040102.1, forward strand.
TTCAGCTGAGAAAGGACGCCCAAAAGAGCCATGATGTCCGTGCTTTTGGTATTCGCTTGATCCTCGGCTCGACCTGCGGCTGCATCGGGTTGGGCTTTCCTCCGTCGCTTGTTGTGCCCTTCCAAACGTCTTCTGCAGCTCCGTTTGTCGTCGTCGAACTTGTCCAGCGGATGAAATCTGCTGCATTGCTGACAGAACCGCTGCATCACTCGCGAAACCAGTGCCGTCGATGCCTTCGAATGCGTCTCGCATACCTTATGACGCCGGTGATAATCCTTCGCTTGACTCAGATCTGCGGTGCATCCGTCCACTTGACAAGTCGGAACCTGCGACTGAGGAGAAGGGGATCGTCCGCGGGACTTCCCAGCCCCATTCTCCTCCAAAATTGGATAAGAACTGGCCCCTAGCTTCAGAACCAGCCCACCGTCATCCTCGGGTGATTCGTCTCCCCTGCTGTAAGGGTTCGGCTCGTTCGAGGGAGGAGACGGAGTATGTCGTCCGAAAAACGTTTTGCTCCGAATCTCCGTCTCGTCGTCGTCGTCGATATGGATCACCTGATGGTCGCCTTCGGTTGCGCCCGAAGCCCTCGAGTCCAGCTGGAGGCCCAAGTCCGCCCCGCTCCTTCGCCGCCCGTTCTCACCGTTCGCCAGATTCCTAGACGAGTCGGAACCCGATCCCTCTGCGCCTCCACTCACTCGCTGAGCACTCATTGCGGCACCATCCCAACGCCATGAGCTTTCGTTCCACTCACTTCCCCTCTGTATTCTTCTGCCCCCATCATTTGACGGGCCGCTAGAGTTCCAGTTCGTCCCATTTTCTCTGCTCGCCCAAGGTAACTCACTACGATCAACGGCAGAGTGCCCTCTATCACTGGGAGTCACTCCTCCTGCAACACGTTCCAGTACAGGCCTCGTCATTTACACAAAATCAAACAACAACCCTGTACACCTGAAACAAACTTTCCAGAAATTCATCCCATACAACTAATCCTCGCAGAAATCATTGGACCACATGGAGAAACATGAAAACAAAAATCGGTTCAAAATCCATGCAACGTTCAAAGTTCGCTGCATATGTACGCACACAAAGATCTCAGCAGCACATTTAATCTCGTTGAAAAAAAAACGAAAAAAAAACCGACCGTACGCTTTAAATCTTCAAGCGCAAAACAGCGTACGGAATGCTATAAAACCAGTATTACCTCCAGGAAAGAATTGGTGTTGTATGAAGGCGGCACCTTGCACCCTCAACTTCCCCAATCCACGCTCCATCGAAGACCTCAGCAGGAGGAACTACCTGGTAATCTAAGGAGACCAACCACGGCCCGCAGCGAAACCCTGGAAAGTAGCTACATACTCAAAACCTGTCCCCGTCGAATAGAAAACCAAACTCTGCACCGCCCGCACAGATCCAGTTCCTAAATGCGATTCTCATGAACCGGCACGTACGGCCCCATTTTCCTCTCCCCTGTTACCATTTCCTTTAGGTTTCCACGGCCACTCCAAAGTCCTCCTCCGCTCAAAATTGAGCAAGACAAAGCTCCTCGCCAACACACCAAACCCGCGCCATGACTACGTACCCTAAACGCTGGTGCCGTACACGCGTTCAAAAATCCAACAACAACATCCCTGCAGCGCCAATAATCTCACCTACGCACTAAGAATGGGTCCTGCTTGGCGTTAAGGAGTTCGGGAGTCATAACCACGGCCATTGGAGATGTCGGTCGCCACAGCCATAGAGACGACAATGGCCAAATTCCGAAACTGCAAACCCTCGCCGGGAGCGAAGGAAACGAAAGAGAATCCAAGCAGGGAAGCGGAAGCTCTAAGAGATCAGTGGCGGGGATCGATCTCGCGCGGCACCGTCGAACGGAAGCGTGAAAGGAGCTTGTGAGAAAGAGAGGTAGTAGCTTACGACCGCACTGACTACCGACCGCACTGACTTTACGACCCGCCCTTGGACCCTACCTCCGGACTCTGGGCCCATCACAGTACTTTCCTTTCTTTTCTTCGGAAAAGCCTGAGTACAATTGTACCTGTCGCTTACACGAGATGGCGCCTGCATAGACTTTCCAAAAGCTAAATGGTAGGTAGTTTCCCCTTAATTGGGCTTGTAGAACGTGGAAGGTGGAAATTTGTGTTGTACCATCCTGCTTGGTTTTGTACAAATAAAACTCCATTCTTTGTCTAGCAGTACCCGGCCCCCACTTGGGCTTGTTTTTTATTCTGTTGGGAAGAGACTTACACAAGATACCACCACAATGACTGGCTTTCTAGAAGCCATATTAGATAGTTTTTTTTTCCTTATATTTTTTTCTTATGAATGCCGAAAGGGGAAATATTGTCTTGTCTACTTGGAGAGGGTGAGATAGATGTACACGAGGTAGCACCGCAAGTCTTACACGAGGTAGCATCACGAGACTTACATAGGGTAGTACCGGCAGGCTTACACGAGGTAGCACCGGACAAACTTTCTCAAAGTAGTGTAAGGGCCACTTTACATTAGGATTTAAGTTCAATTCTCATGGGATTTGATAAATCTACTTATTGAAATTGAGAAGTTGAATACATTAATGATGTTTGTATTGGACCTGAACCCAAGTTTAATGCCATTGGGTCCAATTGAAAGGTTTAAAAAGTTGAACGGATTTTTGTTAGAACTTGGACCCCAAATGTAAAGTCTCTATGTCAAATCTAATAGTAGATCCTATTTTTAAATTCGTTTCAACTTCTAACTGCCCAATAGGAATAGTCCAAAAAATAATTATTTTATTGATTTAATAAAATAAAATAAACCAAAACTGTAGGACCCAAGGAAGAAGTAGGTTTCTCAAAAGTGGTAATTTCCTTTGGAGCCTTGAGTTCAATGATTGGTTCCAATACTTCTTCCCTAGGGGACACTTGGGTTGAGTTACTGAAAACCATGTGATTAAACACAAAGGGTATTTTTTATTCTTTGGATGTGACAATTATAAGATACATATTTACACCAAACTCCTATTTTATTGTCCAATTGAAAGACAATGTATAAATATTTTAGGGTACATAATAAAATCCAATATTAGAAACATTGTAGACACAATATACAAGTAGATGGTCTGTGTTTGGGATTCAATAGATGAAAATTGGTAGAAAAAAGTATTAATATTGTGACAATGTAAGCACTAGATGAAAAATCGTGTTAAGCGAGACTAAAATTGTTGCCCTCTCGTTTCCACAGTTTGATGCTTTTGCCCATCCTAATTTTTGCCATCACGCTCTTTGAGTTTTTGTCTTCTCACGTCTAATTTTTTTGTTGCATATGCTTTTGCTTGAGCACCTTGCATTAAACTTCATGTGTTTGTTCCATTGGAATTGTTTTGCTTTCTTCAAAGCACAAAGCTTGTTGAGATCAGATAAAGTTGCGTCCATGAGTTTTGGAAATGTGTTTCTATTTGGGCATCCTAAATGTAAGAATGTATTTGTAAATACATAATATTGCAGGTTTTTTATTGCTATGTGTTAATTGTGGTTCTCTTTTGTTTTGTATGTTTTGACTTATAACTAATTTATGAGGCTACCAAAAGCTCTTTTAAAATTTAAAAATACCTTAACCTTGTTTTAAAAAGCCCCATATTAGTGAGTTACGTTACACAATGGTGCCAAAAAAATAATGAACTTTGACATAATGTCCCCATTTTAAATATCCTTTAAATGCAGGTGGTTCATTTCTTTATTAGAGTGTCCTCCTAAGAACTTTCTCTTCAAAACTACGTCCTAATAATCTTGATTCACTTGAATGTGTTTTTATTTGTTGTTGTGATTGTATTTGCAATGATTATATTTAAAATATCCCTCTTAGTTGGATTTTATACTGCATCTTTGCAAAACAGACCAATCTGGAGAGGACGGTGGGCATTTAGGGGTTAACGTGCTCAACAACACGGGTCCCACTAGTGCTATGTACAATACAGGTGTGACGATAGAACTCACTCATTCGAGTTGACATTCACGAAAGTTCAAAATGGTTTTTTGACAGAGAGTTTTGCCGCTGCCGCGCGGCAGGCAGCAGGATCTTCGAGGACGGCTGGGCAGCGCCAGCCGTAGCGAGCCGCAAGCGCGCGACGACGCAGAGTGATCTAAGTTGGTGTTGCGGCGGCGGTAGCGTCTCCTGCAGCTTCTCACACAGCGTGTACACGACGACGAGCTCAAACAAGATGAAGAGCGCGCCTGAGTACTGTAGGCGCTAGAGTCTCATTGTCCGTCACCACAAATCGAGGAGGCTCGGGTGCGTACAGCGTGTTTGTATCACCCGCTACCTGCAATCAACTGTCAGCACCGTCCTTAGTTAGCTTGGACGGATTTGTCACATGCAGCTTGTGCACCAGCAGAGCACAATGCTTGCTTTCTCTGCTTCCACGTCCCTTGAGCATTATTGCCTGCTTTGCTTGCCTTGCTTGCCTTGCTTGCATCATCACCCAGTTTCCACTGCAGCTATCAACCGTCCTTGCGAGGCACCTGACGCTGAATGTGACATGAGCCTCTCGAGTGCAAGCCCGTATCATCAAATCTACCAATCCATCGTCGCCTCAGCCTGTCTGGTATATTCTGAATCACGGTTCTTCCTACAACGTGGTCTGTTATTTTCACTTCAACAAAACTGCAATACGTGAAAACAAGAGCCTCCTAGGGCACATATCCACCAAAACTGGAACCAATGCTTGCCATGATATATACGTTCTTGGTTATGTGCCTTACTATCACATCAACTTCACTCACGACCACACTAGAGTGTGCCCTCACATCGTGAAGAAGGTCAATTGTGCAAAATGTAAACTATCAGGCTGCAACGCATTACACTGCCAGCTTCAAAAGCTGCCATATGCTTATTACACCACCTGCTCAGATGCAGGCATGAGAAAGAAAAATGTTGTCAAGTATCTGGAAGCCACACAGAGACGACAAGATGCTGCACTAGAAGGGTAGCTATTCCATACAGTATCACATATGCTATGCTCTACGTTCTCACGCTCTGAAAGGGAGGGACATTGCTGCAACCCCAAACGCACCAGTTCCATCATTTGGGAACGATGAGCGATTCTCCAGCAGCTATGTTGTCTCCGTTTTGAATTCCATTAGTTGCCATCAATGCTTCAACAGACACCTGATTTCAACACCATGTCCACACATAGTTGTACCAACATTCAGATAGAGGATGCTAAAACCGTTGAGACTGACATAATATCCCGTCTCCTCTACTGACCCCTGTTACCAACAACTCATCTTCCTAAATACGTCAGAATGGTAACCTTAATTACCACGGAGTGGCTGCAAAAACAATGGAAACTGAATTCATGTCGACAAGAGAAAAGGTGGGCAAGAGGACATACATTATATTTCCTAGCAATGCCCCACAGAGTGTCGCCCTGGAACACGTGAATTGTCTTGCCCTCCGACTTCTTGTGTCCGAAATGAGAAATTTTATTTCCGGCAGCTTCTAGAGTGTGCTTGAAATCGATGCCCTTGTGGTCAGCACCGTGAGCAACACCTGTCGCCTTGTGTTCCAACTCCTTGCTGGCATGTTGAACGTCCTTGCTCAATGCATCGCTCTTCTCCTGTGACCACGAGAGTTCGCGTTAGGATCTCGGATGTAGCTCATAATTTACATCAAAGCAAATTCTTCAGGGGCAAATGGGACGTTGCCCTTACCGTGATAGCCTGCTTGGTGGGATGCTCTTGAGTGTGCACCTGTTGTCGTTTCCCTCTTCCGGTGACAGATTTGAACAAGCTCCAAGCGATGCCGCCGGCTATGACAGCACCTGCCGCCTTCGCCAGGGTCTCATCCTTGATAGGTTTCTTGCCCCCACCCGGTCTCTCTGGCTTCGCAGCTGGCGCGGTACCATTCGTTGCCATTCTCACTCTGTGATCAACGAAAACAGGTGGATTGATAATGGGACATTTCAGCAAGCGAATAAAACTGAGATAAAACACAATACAAATCAGCAATATTGCAAAAGTGATACAAGTCTACGTTGCTAAATCAAATCAAAAATATAAAATTATAAAAAAGAATTGTACCCAGAACGGAACACAGGAACACCAGGGCCAAACATCAAATGACTCAATGCCGAAGCACACAGACGCAAACAACAATACAGCCATTTGAGCAAAACCTCTTCAAACCTCCAAAAAACAGGAAAGCGAAAATAGGAAAAAACTACGACACAACTGGGAAACGTGACCAGAACCACCACGGTCAACAGTGACCTCCATTCCTCACCCGAAGAAAACTTCGAGAAATGGGCGGACACCACAATGAGCAGCAATCGATTAAACACCTATCGGGGTTCGTCTCACGTGAAAGTGATCAAAACCTCCAAACCAAAGTGAATACATGTAACTCGATCGCACAAGACTGGAAATGAAACAAACAGGGACCCAGTTGGAGCAGGACAGAGTATGGGGGATTGATGGGCACGTACGCTGGGGCGAACGACGACCGCTCGTGGCGACAGGACTCGAGTGAGCAGACGGAAAAGGATCCTCTGAATTTTTTTGGCAACGAATTGATCGATTCCTGTGCAGGTAGAATCCCAACGAACGAGCACCTGTGGCAGCGCAGAACATGCCAAAACCCCGGGGGGGGGGAGGGGCCCCTTGGCTACACTAGCTGGCTGGGGGCCTCGAGGGAGACGACTGCCGAAGCTACCCTGGCTCGGTGCTGGTTCGGAAGAGGTTCGGTACCTGGCTCGGTACCCGGTGGGGTCCCCCGTTTTGACTCTCGTAATCATAGGCGGGCGACTGAAAGGTCGGACGGACGGAGCCCCTTCAAATTTTGGATGAATGGGTTCATTGAAACCACTAACCCTTAACCCCTAAACGACGTAGAAGTTCAAATTTGGCATTATTTGTTTTTAAATTAATTAATTATTTTTTTCAAAGTTGCTTTGAGGACATAACATTCTTTAACCAATGTTAGTGTTTTCCCTCTTCGTCCTAGACTTGTCACAGGAAGAGTCAAAACATACAAATTTAATAAAGAAATCGATGTGACTAGTTTATTACACAAAGTGGATTGTTAAGTAAGCAAGCCATCCTACATGACTTCAATTGATTGACCGTTAATTTCCTGAGGGATTTTGCCATAAACTAAATGTGCTATAAAAAGCGTGTTACATGAATATTTTGAAGTTCTATAGAACATGAAAGTTGTGATGGACAACCTATAGATTCTATCTATACGATTGAATACCACTAAAACACTTTGGAATTTTCATAAATGAATTTTAAAAGAAAAACTTATAATTTGCATGAAAAATAAGAAATAAAATATTAAGGATATTTTTAATTGTAAAAACACCAATTTAAATGATTATAGACAATAATTGGATAACATAAACACTTTAAATGAGATGAATTCTAATGAATATTTAAGCATCTTATTAAACTTATAATTTTAGCAAATCATAATGAAATTTAAGAAATAATTATTAATTTTGTATTTCTTATAAATTTTGGACTTTTATAGCATAATCTAGAAATAGTCTTTGTATGTCTTTGCAAAATTGATGCACTATCATGCATTTTTTCAAACATTTGCAAATTTGATAACTTTTTAAGCTGCTTTAGGCACATAAACGACCAACTTTATTTATTTATTATAATATTAATTAAAAACATTTTCACAAATCCAAACACATATTCTTGTAGTCAACTTGATTCTAAAGAGGTTGGGCTTTTGAAACACTTAATTCAGACACTTTTGCATGTTTTTCAACCTTTTTTTTTTGTGCGGTTCATTTTGAGTTACTCAGGAACTTAAAGGTTAAAACAACAATTCCTCTTAGAATCCCATTATTGCGGTTTTTATTCGGATTCTCTGACATTACAATAAGATTCCCAATGGTGTCTAGAAGGTGGGCTAAAGCACGTTATGTAGGTCCAATGTGGACTTCTTTTTGTTCAAATTTATTTGTTGCTTGACAAGGATTTTGTAATTGAACTACGAAAATGGAGAGCTCGAGCAGCAAGCACTAAGGAGCGGGGAAGAGGCTTAGATCTGTATGATTGTAATGGTTTTCATATGATTGTGTAGCAAATCTGTGGCTCTAGGAGTGTTTCCCCGTATCGTTGCAGATCTGAATGTTCAGCTTGCTCTTCTTCTTGCTGAGTCAAGTTACTGGCAAGGCAGCGTAGCGGCAAGATTGAGCACCTCATCGTGCTTCCCGTGCATTCAGGCTGTCATTCCTAGTTCAGCTGACAAGGTCAGATCTAGCATGTTTTTGCTCAAACTCGCAGTTTGCTTCGACATGAGTGAAGCCCTCACCAAATCACTCGCAGTTTTTGCTCTAGTGATAATCTCCCCTTAGATCAGCGTTTCTAGCCCTGGCCACCGGAGCGCCCAGCAGTAGACGAATCAAGGAGCACCAACACAAGCTCAAGAAACACCCTACGAGATCACACAGATCTATAGCCTCCAACCGCACGCCACAGAGTCAACATTGCCGCAGAAGAGAGGGCAACGTCGGAAACGACTCAGCCTTCGCATCAGGCTCGATTTCCCTCAAACCTTCAATCTGCTTGCTATGATCTATTTCTTAGCAATCCCCATATTGATTTCAGCTATCATTACTGTTCACAATGTGCCCCATTAGTCTTATCTAGTGTAGATCGATCCGCTTTGTATCTCGTTATCAGTGCCCGTAAGTACTACCTGCAGATCCAGGAAACCTCTCGTAGAAACATTTTGGCATATCGCAGACAATCACACCCAGACACTCTCAAACCGCGTTAGCCAAGTGACCAGGAGAGCACTAACTCGGAAAAGCAATGTGTTTGCTCATACAGTAACACACCGAGCAATTTTTTGCTTGCATACCGAAGATCCCATCCACAACTCAGCAGCTGCAGTACAAAAGCCGGACAACTCAACGCCAACACCGCAGAAGTTACCAAAAACGAGGAGGGAAAGTAGCAGCAGCTTAGCCAACCCGTAGATCAAGCAGCTTCAGAAACCAACAGAGCCAAAATCCCAAGGCAGGCAGTGTGCTTGCCGTGTCCCAGCGAGTCCACAACAAGAACCACAAAAGTCAAAGCAGCAAATGTCGGCGAGCTAGCATCAACAGCCTCTAGTGCGGCCCAACACCAACAACAACCGCGGTGGACAGCAGTAATCCCCAGGACGACTGAGCCTTACAGCAGCAGCGATCTCACAAGAGCAGTGCACCCACAGCGTAAACTAAGCCCCCGCCCAGAAGCAGTGCCCCGCCCCAATCACACCAGCAAGTAACACAATGTTCAGCAAACAACAGCCTTCCCCAACAGAATTGCAACAACACAAAGGTAAGTATTTCCTAACCTACTGCATTTGCATTAATAAAAGTTTCCATTCCTTGCCTTGCAATTCTTGGTACCAGTGGTTGTTGGTCGTGGGGTGGGTTTTGGTCCTACAGGAAAGAATGGCTTCAACACGCAGCAATAGGTTCAAATTCAGCCCGGAGAATGCAAACACAACACCGGAAACCATGGACATCGACACACCAACAGGCAGTCTCAAGCAGATACTAGCGGCAAAGGTAGCCAAAGACAAGAGCGGCAAACGAAAGGCAAATGACAAGGAAGATGAAGGTGATGAGCAATCCCAATAAGAGCAACCATAGTCATCAACACCACTACCAATGTTTTGGTACGACTTTCACACGATGGAGCTATTTGCCATAGACAACAAGGAGGAAGAGTTGCCCAGAGATGAGCCAATAAAGGACATGACTACCAGAGGCATCCCACAACAAGAGGCGCAAGAACTACGGGACGCAGTCATTGCCTACCCAAGAATTCCCCAACTATTGTACCCGTACAAGAGGCTTGACGACATCGAAGGACAACACTACAACCTGACACAAGTACCATTTGATATTGCGACCAATCCTATCACTGGTCTCTCTCTAGATTTTCACATAGCAATCCATTTTGACTTCCTCCCTTCCGAGCCTCTCCTTCATGATGTGGTCAAAAACATGGTCCTTAACAGATTGGAAAGCATGAAAATCCCTCTTGGTAATGATGTCATAGATCCTATTGCCATTCTTTGCAAAAGTGTGAAGAATGGTGGCCAAAAGGGTGTTTGGGCGGGCATCATTAAGCTGCACTTATTGAACCCGGAAATTGATGGGATAGCCCTCCCAAAGGGACTTAGAATTTTTGCCCTTCAACTAGATCCCGCAATCCTCCATCATCACCATGCCATCTCTAGAAACCACAACTTCTCGGTGAAAATCAAGAGCGAAAACTTATTTGGGAAACAAGCCCACAAGCTCTTCAAAGAGATTGTGAAAAGTAGTTTCTGCCGCAAGCAAGAGTTTGAGGTGATAGAAGTCCAAAAAAACTCCTCCCAAAACCATGCCTATGTAGTAGCACCCACACGTCAACAAACCAAGAAAATAGAAGACCTCCATGTCTCATCCTACCAAAAGATCATCCCAGCCATCCCCAAGCAAAGTCCCTTTCTAACCAAAGAACAAAGAGCCAAGAAGGATGCCCTAACCCTCACTCTTTCTCATCTTCCCCTCTTGATGAGCATAGAAGCCACTTCCATGGCTATCAAAGACATTATGAGAGAGAACAATGTAGTTTCCATTTGGTACCACAAGGAAAGTGGTACCAAATACAACGGGAGTGCCAACATCCAATGCCTCAACCCCATTGTTATTAGACAATTCCTCAACAAAATGGAGAGAATTGGGTCAAACTACGTAGAATTCTCACCTCATAGAAGAAGCCTAGAAGGTAGTGACAAACCCACAGCTGAAGAAATTGCAAAGTTTGGTTTTGACAACACAAACACCGCAATTGTCAACACCTTTGAAACCTTGAAAAACCAACAAACTAGCAAGAACACTATCACCAAAGATGAGATTGTCTCTATTGTAAAGAAAGCTATAGAAAAGGGAAACAAGAAACTCAAAGGAGAACTCCAGAAGGAAATTGTGCAATCTAGAGAGCATGCGGAAAAGATTACAAATGACCTTAGAACCTACATGGAGGAAATTGAAGTTTCCTTAGCCACAACTCTCACCTCTATGAAGAAGATCACATGTGGTAGAAAATCACTCCCCCCTCCAGAAGATCAGACAAACTTGGATTGATCACAGACCAAAGGGGAACAAAAACAAGACTCTTGTTTATAGCAACCTGTGGGTTGAAGAGTCTAACAAGTACCGAGCCAACAGACAACGACAAGAGATACCACAAAAAATCGAAGAAAAAAAACTCGTACGCCGCAAGGAGAGCTCGCGGAGATGGCACGGCAGAGAAGCGACAACGGAAGCGGAACAACAACAGATGGGGAGGGCGTCGATTTTTGATCATCGGGCACTGGCAGTTGCACAGCCAATTAACCGAAGACACAACGCTCAGTTCACACGTACAAGTACATGTACTTTGTACTTACCGCGTTGAACATACATACGATACCGAATGTAATATATATAAGTATACGTATATATACGAAATATACGACCAAAATACAAAAGACCAAATACAATACCTATACAGACCTCTACAGTATATACTATATACTACAAAGCATACAAAAATACAAAAAATATATATTTACCAATTTACAAGGAGTATTTATACACCAAAAACCAAAAAACAAAAAACAAAAAAAAAAACAAAAAAACAAAAAAAACAAAAAAATAATAATAATAAAAACAAAACAAAAAAATAATAATAATAAAAACAAAACAAAAAAAAAAAAAACAACAACAACAAAAAAAACAACCACAACATCAAAAAAAACAAAAAAACAAAAAAAACAAAAAGCACACCAACATCAAAAAACACACCAACAACAAAACCCAAAATATATCAAAAAACAACAAAAAAACAACAAACAACAACAAACAAACAAAAATAATCCCCCCAATAATAAAGCTAACTATATGACACAAACCCCATGTAGTAACCTTCAACTCAATACTAATAACACAAAATACAAAGAAAAAACCCACCTTTTTAAAAATAACACTTTCTCTCCCTACCTTTTACTACTACTTAGTGGAGATATTGAAACTAACCCGGGGCCCAAAAACACAGACAAAAACCACCTAAACCACAACATAAACCAAAACATACTATCATCCCGAACTACCATAGTAGACCCAACAACTCAAAAATGGACTCGGCCTACCGGCCTCGTCCAAAGAAATAATAAAAACAACACTCAAATTAATAAAAAAACACGCAAAAAACCCTTCTCAAAAAGAAAAAGAAAATACACACAAATACTACTACTACTATTACTCCTCGGTGACATTGACCCCAAGTTTAAACTTGGGAAATTTAGAAACCCCAAGTTCGAACTTAGACTACTTGAGAACCCCAATATTAATAGCACAAAGTATAAAATAAAAACTCACCTTTTCAAAAATAAAACATTCCCCTTACACCGTTTACTTTTACTAAGTGGAGATATCGAAACCAACCCGGGACCAGTATCCAATATTCTACAACATACATAATACACAAAACAATCAAAAATATCAAAAACCCCAATAATAAAAATACCCCAACAAAAATAAAAAAAACCAACAAACAAAATAATAGGACTTGGCCTAACGGCCTCGTCCAAAATAAACACCAACAACAGTGGACTCGGCCTACCGGCCTCGTCCAAAATAGACAAAGAAAAAAGAAAAAAGAAAAAATGGCCCAAAAATCTCTTCTAAAAAGAAACTTTTTCCACCAAATATTAATATTATTCGGGGACATAGAAACCAACACCGTTCCCATGCCCGACTTATTAAAAACACACCCGTCCACACATCCAAGAAGATCCAAAGCATACTTCATACCAAGTACGATTAAATTACAACCAGAATACCTACATGTAGCAAAACAATTTTCATCTATCATAAATATAACGCATCCAAATCATGCGGAAACCCGTAACGACTATCCACACTTATTAAATTATATTTATCAAAATCAACATCATCCATCACAAAGAATACTTTACGCTCTTATCATCACAATTAGTCCATCAAAAGAAACATGTGACCAACTCCTAATACAAATTCCAAACCCTGACTGAACGACTCTACTACTAGAAAAAATGTCCCTACTACAAAATCCACCTGAAAGGCACATTTAAACTAAACACCTATACACAGAATTCACAAAAAATAACCAAAACTTAATAAACCCACCCAAAACCATTCACAAAGTAATCTACGATTTTATTCATCAACACAATGACTCTATAACCCTCCAAAACATGATTGATAAATTTCCATTTCTCCCTATCAACTTATTAGAAGAAACTTTAAAAATATATGAACCACTACATGAATACAATCATCCCCCACCACTCACAAATATACCTACAATACAACCACAAGAAATACAAACAACAAATTATAATACAAGATTTATTACATGGAATGCCTCATCACTAAATACGGCCCTTCCAAATTTACACGAACTAATTACCAACACAACAGATGAACCCGCCATCATCACAATACAAGAAACTAAAATAACCGCTAGAAAATCTACCAAATACATACAAAATCTATTTCCAAAATACAAATTAATTTTTAACAACACACATACCCTAACAAGATGCATGCAACAAAGAATACCATACATACCCGCAAGAGGAGGTCTCCTCACACTAATACATCAAAAATATGCATTCCCCGGCAATGTCACTAAAATCCCAACCCCTAGAGAAATATCACCTTATCTACAAATTATAAAAATAGACAACAAACCATTGCAAACGTAGCTAATTATCCACATATATATGCCGTCACATGCAGAAGACATACAATATATACCAATGATCCAACAAAATATAACACAACAAATCAATATACATCCGAATGCCACACACATACTGTGTGGTGATTTTAACAGAGACATAGCACTCATCGGAAGACAAAATGGAACCGACACAACCCCACCACAAGCGGAAGACATAGAATGGAGAACATTTACTAACAATCTCCACTTAGAGTACATCCCAACAAACTGTCCATACTCATGACAAGGAGGACAAAACTATAACCAAACCAGCTTAATAGATGGATACTACATCAAAACACCAGATAATACTTTATATATATCAACTACATACAATAACCACAACCTCAACTCTGACCACTCTCCAGTAACATCATACATACCAACAAACACCTTACTAGCAAGACCCATACCAATAACAAACAAAACAACGAGAATACTAAACCCCATACCACAAGAAAACATTGAAAAATTCAGAATAGAATACTTTGAAGAGAATGCGTTGCAAATAAATGAACTCATCACAATACTATCAAATGACCAATTAACAGACGACCAATGGTAAACATCATGTTCAAAACTAGACCACATGATACAAAAAATCTCAAATAAAATTCAAGAAACTTGTAGTGCACCACCTCTCCCGACACTAACAAATCGCACCTCCCAACAAGGAGGCTTCTTACCAAGAAAACTACTAAAAGCATGGAAAAAACACCTCTCTACATATCATCTAATTAGAAAAACAATTTACATAACAAAAAATACACATAACTGGCCAACGCATCCAATAATCGAAAAATTAAAAACCTATACAAATGTAACCATACCACCACTCCCAATCGAAGAACATGATCAACAAGAATGGATTCAATCACTAGTAGAAATAGCCAAGAGAGCTAAAATACAGGCCCGTAAAATCACCACAAAATATACCCAAAGTTGTATAAAAAACACAATATTAAAATACAGACAATTATATGACAAAAGCCCAAAGAAAATAAACAAGAGAGTTTTCAAAAATCAAGAAACACCACCATTAGATTGCATATTGGATAGAAACAACAACATACTAACCAATCCAGAAGACATAGCAAACGAAATCCACATACAACAATCAATTAGCAATAGACCTACAGTACCTACCTGCTACTATCAACCCGAACATCCATCACAATGTACTTGCAGAGTTAGACAATACCTATGGTACGACCTTGATGGATTCGTAATAAAAAAAGAGGAAACCCACAAATCCTACTACAGAAACACTTTGACAAAGAAATATACAAAATTTGTCTCAAACATCTATCTAACAACAAAACACCAGGCCCAAACAAAATTCCCAACTCTATACTAAAAAATATGCCCGAAAGTTTTCACAAACTACTCTTTTAAATTTTTACTCACTGCTACAAACAAAAACAAACCCCAACCTCATGGAAAATAAGTCTAACCATACTAATTTATAAAAAAGGAAATCGTGCACAGCTGCGAAACCACAGACCAATAGCACTTGCAAACACAATATACAAATTTTTCACTAGTACACTAACACACATATTGTCAGCATACGGTGAAGAATACCAAATCTTACACGATAGTCAAGAAGGATTCAAAGCAGAAAGAAGTACAGCAAGACAACTACAACTCCTCATAGCAGCACTAGAAGATGCAAAATTTACAAATCAAGACATATACTTATTATATATAGACTTCAAAAACGCATTTGGCTTACTAGACCACGCAAGACTCCTAACTATAATGAAAGACCTTGGATACCCAACAGATGCAATAATGCTAGTCGGAAACATCTACTCCCACTCAAACACTATATTAACTGGAGAACACTTTGGGAAAACAAAACTAATACCGATTCAAAGAGGTACCATACAAGGAGACACGCTTAGCCTATATCTCTTTTTAATTTTTCTAGAACCACTGTTACAAAGAGGAGAAAATGGATATACATTTGGTACATCAAAAATTAAAATTAGTTCCGCAGCATACGCAGATGATCTAGCAGCTATATCAAATAATACAAAATCACTACAAATACAACTAAACAAAATTGACAAATTCTGTGAATGGGCAGGCATGGACTTGGGAGTCACGAAATGTGCCGTCACCGGTTGCCCAAATAAATCCAAAATGCAACCAAACAAATTAAAAACCTACATGACCAACCAAAAACTCAGTTACAGAGACCAAACACTACCAGTACTCCATCAAAATGAACCTTATGTCTACTTGGGAATACAATTAGTCCCATCACTCAAATGGAAACTCCAAACACATATCACCACTACTAAAATAATAAACCAATGTAAGCAACTATCAAAATGCCCTGCCACTATCAAACAAAGAATCAATATGGTGGACACAGTAATCAGAGCAGGTATAGCCTACAACTTCTTGGCAGTCCCATATTCACTACCAACTATTAAAAAACCTGATAAAAAAATTATTGCAATCCAAAAAACAATATGCGCACTACCTAAAAGCACCGCAAACATAATAACACAACTACCCCATGATTTATTTGGACTAGAAGCCTTCTCTCTAGAAAATGCTTACCTTAGATGCATTGGTGAACAACTTCGAAATGCACTTAACGACAAAGGAAGACTAGGGATAATTTATAAAGGACTAATACAACACATACTTGTTAAAGCCGGCGGTGCCGAAGAAATCCCACGAACTAAGCACCAAGATTGCATTACATCACCGACAACACGTACATTATTCCTTCTGAAATCAGCAGTTGGTATACATCTAAAAAGCACAGAAGAAAACTTCCAACTCCACATGACCGAACTAGAAAAAGAATGGCGATCTACAGTCATAATCGAACTACCACACTTAGACCCAAAACTCTCCATAAAATTATTATATAAATTACTGGCACACAAAATTTACAATATAGAACAAATCACCCTTCCCAACGGAACAAAACTAATGTCACCAGAAGAATTTAAAATATACTATCAAAACCATACAAAACTAGACAAAAGTACACTAAACTTAGCAACACAACTCTTCTATGAACCAACATGCAATGAGGATTGCCCAAACACATGCCGCATACATTTCCCACCACGCACACTCAAAGATAAATATAAAATATATAACCCCCACAAAATTCCCAGAACACCAATAAACCCCGTACAAATCCCTCAACCACCTCAACCACAACAAATAGCCCCACCACAAAACACAAAAAATGACCCCATAAGATTCCCCATTAGCACAATATTAAACCACAAAACAATTACAACAAAAGACAAATATAAAATATCTAAAAAATACAACACCTATCTATGTCAATGGATATTTTCAAACCACATAACATACAATAAATGGTTACAACAACGCGAACTATTTCCACTAAACCTACAAACAGTAATACACCACAATCTAAACCTACTTACAAATTCTTACACAGATCATAAAAACAAACAATATCAAAATATCATAAATACACAATTTACACCCGAACAAAATAGAGACACAAGATACATCCCACCTCCAACAATAATCCCCTATATTAAAACATCCACAATTGAATGTAATCCAGAAAGAGACATAGACACAAACAAGTGCACCATTCAAACACAAAATGACAAAACCCACATATATAACGACACCGGTAAATATATCACCACCATTCCGACTACAAGAATAAAATGGTTATGGCAACAATATAACAACAACAAGTACAACACCCACAGACTAGTACCTGCTATACAACCATTTGAAACAGAAGTAGTCTGGTTATACCAAAGATACGAACACAAAAACCACAAAAAGAATACAGTAAAAACACCACACCACACCATTCCATCTAACATTCTAGACACACTAATAACAACATTTGATATAACACACTCATGCTTTTCCTCACCATTTACTTGTTCCATGAAATCTACCCTATTCTTCTCAA
Organism: Pohlia nutans; assembly: GCA_022496805.1. NCBI lineage: Eukaryota > Viridiplantae > Streptophyta > Bryopsida > Bryales > Mniaceae > Pohlia > Pohlia nutans. The sequence continues at coordinate 8,582,711 of CM040102.1, forward strand.
CATTCGCTAGAGACAAGATTTTTGGCTCACTGGAACAGCCTTTCAATACAAATGGAAAGGTATTGGATATGCTCACCCAAATGACGCCGAAACAGCACAACAAGCAATACATTGTGCAAGACTAGTAGCACAACAAGACCCAAAAACTGTCACCATTGAAGCAATCCCAGACACCAACTGGTACGACAATTTATCACCGTACAACGGACCCTTCCCGGATACGCACGCCATTATTCATTTTGCGGCGGACACCATTACATATGACAAACCAACAATACCAATAGAACCCAACAAAACCCGAAACGAACCACTGGCAATGCACATATGGTGTATTCACCATCAAAACAATAACATTGGCACAATAAATCAAATAGATACCATAAACATAGCAATTGAAAATCTACAAATTTCGCAATACCATACACAAACAGCACCACCAACACCACCAAACACAAAAGTTAACAAAAGCACAAAATGGAACAAACTAATATACCCACCCTATAACAATTTACAAAACATGTGGATAGATCCCCTTCCAAATTTTGAAATAAACACTACACTAAAATTTCTACCACAATACAACTACTACACAGATGGATCCTTTTTACCACCAGAAGAAGCTGATGATGGCCATTGGAAAAAAGAAAAAGCTGGCTATGGAATCTACAACTCATCTAAACCAGATGTACAAATATCAAAAAGACTGCCTGGACTACAAACATGTTTCAGAGATGAACAAATGGCCATACATGAAACACTCTCACTAATCACCACTAAATACATTAACGAACCTGCACATATTTTTACCGATTGTCTCAATTGTATACATGTTCTAAACGCACAACTAAAACACCCAACCCAACAAAACAACCACGCCGATAAAACCATATTAGAAGAAATGGTAAAAATGCTAAAAAAGCGAATACAACCAACCACAATATACAAAGTTAAAGCACACGCTAAAATTAACGGGAATGAACACGCAGACCAACTCGCAAAAGAAGGAACCATGAAAAGAGGTTATCAGAAAGCAGCAAATCCACACGAATTTTCACGTACCACACTTTACTACCTCCAAAAAGACACATAGCCCGGTCGTATCAAACGACCAGACAAAGGACCAATTAGATGTTTGGAAGAATACATAAAGAAACATGACCGAGAAAATAACCTAGAAATACTGGCAGAAGACTTTCCCAACATTAATAAATGGACAACAAACTCCATCATAGACAACGAAATGTCCAATGACTTCTGGAATAATCTAGAAATAACAGACGCACAAAGAACAAGCATACTAAAATTTAGAACCGGTCAATACATGAGTAATGCTAGAAAGCAATTAATTTTCGGCATACAAAGATTCCCCTCAAAAACATGTCCCATCTGTAATTCACAAGATGCAGATATATGGCTACATGTACTTTTACTATGCAAACAACACCATATACATGCACTAAGAACCAAAAGACACAATAAAGCGGTATGGGAATTAAGAAAATTAATACTATCCTCAAATAAATCAAGATGCTACACTCTCATGAATGCGGGCACATTTAACAATAACCCACAAGAAAACACAGTTCCTCCATGGTTATTACCATGTACTTGTAATCAACAAAGATGTCAATGCAATGCGAGATTCAAACTAGATATACTATGCATTAAAAGCCTCCCATAGTAAAGCCCACCTCCTCTAAACCCCGATGACAACCTAACCATACAATTTATAGAATTCACATACACAAACGATAGATTTTCACCAGAAACAATTGGTAGAATTTTTTTAAAATACCAACCTCTAATTAATAACATCATACAACAAGGTTGGAAAGTCGACCCCATCATAGTCATTACAGCTGGAGCTAGAGGAACCACACACGTCCTCTCAATGAAACAACGTGAAACAAAATTCAACATTTGTGAAACCTCCATAAAACACACATTCAAAGCAATAAATACCATTGCCATACAATATGCCGGATGTATCCTTTTACATAAAAGACGTATAGAAAATAATCAAACAATACCAACAGGCGTAGTACATTAAAAGAGGGGGGGGTAGTGGTAAAAACCACTGCTAGCCACTCTTCAAATCCACTAGCTCAGCTTGTCTCAAGGGATAGGTGGAGTCGGTTGGTTGGTACAACTTTCCTGCCATAATAACTCACTAGCAGCACCAAGCCATGTATATCATACCACTGCTCAATGAGCCCAACTGGTTTCGAACCCGGACCACATAATCGTGATACTACGCCCTTCACCAACCAACCAAAGAACTCATGACTTGGTGATAAAACTTAACACTAAACATACCTTTATACAACTAGAACTCACCCATCATTACTCTGTTACTGTTACTGTTACTTTGTTTTGGTTACTATAGTGTCCATCCTCGAAAGGGGAGAGTAGTATTGTTCCAATGTCCCTTTGTCCGGTGGGCATCGAGTCATTGACATTACGAACGGACACTTTATTCACGCCGGCCCGTTTATTTGGGTTGGTGTTTCTATCTATCTATCTTGCTTGACAAGTAATTTTTTGCAATGTCTTTCACTTATTTTGGTGATATAAATTTTGGTCTTACTTGAACTATATTTTTTACAATATGAACAATTTGAGTTTTCATCTTAAAACCATAAATCATTGGTCCTGTGTAGATTAAGAGAGCGTCAAATCTCAAATTTCCAAAAATCATCATAAATTGAAATGTAGAAGAAAAATCTGAAATAAAAATGCAAACAAAAGTCATAAAGTTTGATATGAATTTTAATATTCAAGATTCAAAATCTTGAACAAAACTTATTACAAAATTAATTTTTGAGAATTTTTGAGTGAAATTTGTTAGAATGAAAGACATTTTAATGTAATGATTTTTTGGATTTTTAACATTGTTCAAATCTATGAACTTGTTTTTATAAGGCTAGTTTTGAACTACAAAGTTTTGAAAAAATTGATGAGACATAACTCCAATGTATCAATCATAATAAATTCACAAAGAGTTATTTTGGAAATACAACTACTGATGTATTGTATTGTCACCCAAACAATAACATTGTCGCCCATCACTCATTTCCATAAAATTGACATTTGTTCAAAAATAAGCCATGTCACCGTTTTTCATGATTTTTTCATGAGAATTTTCAAACTTCAATTATAGAGTTATCCTTAAAATCACTATAACACCCAATTCACTAATTTTGCACTTGGCCATATAATCATGCACTTGGCCCCCAAGCGCATTAAAAAATTGTTTGAAAAAATCTCTTAAAAACATAGATTTTTGTCTTTTAACAATCCCTTATGCTGTAAAGAAACAATTATTTAATTTATTTCACATCCTTATCTTTATCTTTATCTTACCTTTTTCTTTCTTTTATCTTGTTTCTTTTTCTTGTCTTCTTTCTTGCCTTCTTTCTTGTCTTCTTTCTTGTCTTTTTTGTCTTCCTTTTTCTTCCTTCACCTTGCCATTTTTGGAGTTTAAAAGATAATTTTAAAAAAAATAAAAAAATCAGGGAGTAGGCTGAATCCAATTCAGGCCCGGAAGAAAAAAAAAACCCGAAAAAAAAAAAAAAAAAAAAAAAAAAAAAAAAAAGTTTTTTTTTTCTTTTTCCCCGGCTTTTCCGGGCAGGGAGGGTCCGCGCGCGCGGACCCTACTCTTTTTTTTGATCCACTCTCCTTCCCTCCTCTCCTTTCTTTTTTTTCCCCTCTCCCCTTTATAAACCCTCCCTCATTCTCCCTCCCTCACTCTTCTTTCCTCCTCTCTCTTCTTCCTTTATATTGAGGAGAAGGGAGAAGAAAGAGAGGGAGAAGAACAAGAGAGGAAAAGGGGAGGAAGGAGAGTGTGAGGGAGGGAGAGTGAGGGGGGGTTTATATAGGGGAAAGGGGGGAGTGAGGGAGAGTGAATCAAAAAAAGAGTAGGGTCCGCGCGCGCGGACCCTTCCTGCCCGAAAAAACCGGGATATATATATATATATTTTATTTTTATTTTTATTTTTTATTTTCGGTTTTTATTTTTTTCTTCTGGGCCTGAATTTGATTCAGCCTGCTCCCTGATTTTTATTTTTATTTTTAAAAATTATCGTTTGAACTCCAAAACTGGCAAGGTGAAGAAAAAAAAGGAAGACAAGTGGAAGACTAGAAGAAAAAGAAGAAGGAAGACAAGAGGAAGACAAGAAAGAAGACAAGGAAAAAAACAAGGTAAAAGAAAAAAAAAGATAAAGATCAAAGATAAAGATAAGGATAGAAAATAAATTAAATAATTGTTTCTTTACAATGAAGAGATTGTAGAAAGACAAAAATCTCTGTTTTTTACAGATTTTTTCAAACAAATTTTTTTAAAGCCAAGTTTGCTCATGAAATGAGTGCACTTGGCCAAGTGCAAAATTAGGGAATTGGGTGTTCTATGTGTTTGAATAACATACCTTATGATTTGTTTTAATATACTCTTATTTGTTGACTCCAAATAGTTAAAAGGTATGAAAGAGCTTGATGATCTTTAAACTCATGGAAAACTAGTTTAATCGAGTCTTTCTTTAAGTTAAATTTAGACCGTTCAATAAATTTTTGGATTCTACAACGGTCCCAACTTCAAAAAGAGCCGTAAAAACAGTTCACAATGTGGTATTTCGGATATTTTATGTTTTTTTTCTTCTTAAAATAAATTTAAACCATGGACATGTGTTCTAATGCATTTGAATTTAATTTATAAAATTAAGCATACCAAGTCTTGTTTATACTCCATTTTGATTTTGAAAAGATCTAAGATTGAATGTTTCAATAAAGTTACAAGTTTGGTGAGAATTACTATGGTGTGGAACTTTTCTAAATTTATATACACAAATGATTTTCATCTACTGTAATGTTCTTTATTGTTATTTACAACTTTAGTAAGAAAATTGGATTTTAAATTATATTTTGTAAGTGGTATGGATTTTCTTTACAATCATGTCAGAAAACCAGAAAGAATAGTAATTTCAAATTTTCACCAAAATTTATGAATAATTCATGATTTGTATAGTAGTAGAGACATAACATTGAGTAGCCTCTGCAATTGCAGCCTCCCTCCAACAGATTGATGTGGAATATCTCACTTCATTTTATTCCCCCAATGAAATGATGTGGGATATTCCACGTGACATCAGTAGCTATGGGGGCATGTGGCATTAAGCAAGAGCAATCAACTATGGTGAACAGTAATAGAAAGCACTCATTCAATCACAATTCAACAATGTTTTGTGATTGTTTATTTGATTCAATAGTTCATTCAATTAGAAATCACCGATCACTCACTATGTAAAGGTGGATGAAACGAAAAGGCGGTCTTTTCAAAGGCTACTGAATGTTATGGACATGACATGATCTACCAAAAATATTAAATTGAATTCTTATCTTATCTGTAGTGACAAAATTCAGTGTGGCATATAAAGCATGATTCCATGTCATATGCCCAGGCATTTTTAGGGGTTAAAAAAATACGTGCACGCGTCCTCGCAGTGTGAACGGGGGTTTGGAAAGCTCGTAAGCCATCAGGATAGGAAGGCTGCGGAGAGATCAAAAGCGCACTACTCTCACAGATTGGCAAAGGATTTTCTCATGGATTCAGCCTACTCGTTGTTTTCTCAGCATCAATCAATCGTGAGCTCCTGAGAGAAAGAATTCATGCTCACGATTATTGATGCTGTCTGTCGGAGCTTGCCTGCATTCATTTGCGAAAAGGCTTAACTTATCTTGAGGTCGGAGAACGAGACGACGTGGAGCGAAGTGATGAGCCTTTAGGTGCCCTGAACCCTAATTAGGGTTTCCCATTTAGCTTCGGACCGACCTCTTGTGGCAAGTTTGATCATGTAAGCAAGCAGTTGAAGAAGGAGGCGGAAGCATTTGAATATGAATTTCTGAGGCCCGAAGCGTCTGGAGAACCTGTTTCCATGCTATCGCAGAGAGCCATCCAGCTGTGGGAAGGGGGTCTGGTTCCATTTCGGGAGAATCATCATCATGTAGACACGAAGCGCGCGCCCTGGAAGTCCTTTTCGCGAACAAGGCTGAATACAGGGCGGGGCATTGTGGTATGTTCGCAGGGAATTCAGTCCGTGGAGCCTCATTATGTTCGAAGTCCGAGTCAGTTGCATTTAGATGGTGGAATTGTGTCAACAAGTGACGCCCGTAATGGCTTGGAGTCTGGAGAATCGGCAACGAGCAGTAGGCGGAGAGTCTCCTTGCGGTCCCCTGCACCTCTTCCTGAAGGTAGTCGACTTGATGATACGAGCGACTTAGCAGATGTGGAACCGGATGTCATTGCTGAGCCAGATGCGCCGAACAACTCTTTTGAGCGGTTTGTAATGGCAAGGGCGGCAGGGAACCCAGCCGAAGAGGGAGGAGGTTTAGGATTTGGTACTGAGAAAGAGGAGTACTATACTCCCGTGATAGGGGATTATGTCATGGGCTTTGTTGCGTCTGGAACGTTTGGCAGGTTCGACATCAACATCGGCGCCAAAGAATTGGGCCATTTGTTTCGGAAGGACGTGATGCCCCTGGACTTTTGCGATGCGCGAGAGATGTCTTGGGAGTTTCAGAATTTGCCTGTTGGCTTTGCCCCACCTCGTGGAATTCGTTTCGTCCGCGATGAGGAAGTGTTGAATTTGGAACCAGAAGCGCCCATGGCTGTGGAACTGGGCACGGTCTTGGCTATGGAGGTCAAGGGGATGACTCCAAGTGGGAGAGCTTTACTTTCAGCGCGCTCTGTTGCTCGAGAATATGCCTGGCAGCGTGTCCGCCAGGTCTCTTGCTACTCACGTTTGATATGTGTGGTTTAGAAAACAGTGGAACGGCTTTGATGGTGAAATTTGTTGCGCAATGGACGAGTTTCTTGGTTTTGGTTTGTGTATTTTATAGATAGACGATTACAGTTTGAGTCTTAACCCCTAAAAGACCAAGAATTTATGGTTTTAAAATGACAAATTGAATCGATTATATTGTGAAAAATATAATTTAAATGCGACCAGAATTTATATCATCGGAATCAGTGAAGAACATTGCACGTGTCGTCAAAAAACGAATACATTTGAACAAAAAGAAGTCCTCATAGAACCTACTCGAAAGAACATGAGGCCCAATTTGGGCTTCTTGGTTAACTAAGAAACGATTCGGAGAGTTGAGATTCGGTAAATTGAATGCAGAGGAGGAAACGGACACTATCAGTATGTTAATGTCTCGGCATGTATTGCAGTTGCTTGAGTACCATGCTACTTTGGAGGTCCAGATCACCGAGTGGACAGCTGCAGGACTTATTGCTAAAATTGAGGTAAGAGTTCTAGTCCCCGTTGTTGAAGAGTGATTCTTAGGAGATTTTTATGTGTTTATACTTTGGACTCCATTGGAAGATGTAATTGAACAGTATTTGGATGTAACTTTCTTGCAAAGTGGATCTCTCTGCAGGCATTCATGTAGCAATAAATGCATCATAGGAGTTTAGGTGGATGCAAATAGCTACGTGATCTACTCAATTTAGTGTTGATAATCATCAAGCCTGCAGATAAAGCTGTCACCATGCTTAGATTTCTGGGCATACGTTCATTGCCAAAGTAACTAATGTATTGTGTGATTTTGACTTGCAGGGTTTACGCGCTTTTCTTCCAACTTATTACCTAGTTAATCACGTCCCAGAATTATCATCCCCGGTATCTGTCTCTTATAAAGAATATGTAAGTGAATTCCTTGCAATTTTAAATGTTAGCTTGCCATCATGGCTAGATGCTTTTGGTTATATGCGTACAATAAAGTCTGACCAGTGATTCGTTCAATTGCTAATAGGTAGGACAAAAATTTACGGTGATGATCAGCAGTGTTGACGAGAAGCGGAGCAATTTGGTCATCAGTGAAAAGAAAGCTTGGGTAAGGTGCACAGCCTTGTTTCTTGTGATCAAAACTGAGCTTGCGTTGAACTAGATGATTTTGACTCATGTTGGTGCAAGTTGCTCTGTTTGCGTTTCTAGGACTAGTAAAGTTAGCTCTGCATCTAGCACTAAGGGATGCTTTTGCCTCTTTGAAGTTTTATTCCTGAAAGACTCCTAGCGACGAGTACTTGCCATTACATTCTGCTCCCAAGTATCTGATGACGTTTCTGTATGCTATATAGATGGCCACAAATGCGTACATAGGTGCTTTGGTTGAAGGAATTGTGACGGAAATTCATCCTTATGGAGTACATCTTCGAATAAAGAATACAGATATAAGGTGATCTACCTCAAACCATTATTTTTTCCATGATATGTTAGTCCATCTAAGATAATAGTTTGCTGGATTTACAGTGTCGTTGCGTTTTTTTTGCAGTGGAGTACTTCACATTAGCAATATATCCCGGGCTCGGGTTGACAATATTGCAAGTCTATTTTCTATTGGGGAGGAAGTCAAAGCGATGGTTGTTCCCTCACACGCCAAGAAAAGGCTATCTTTCAGGTATTGTCTTGGTTCTTTCTTCGTGGACGCCAATATATTTCAAGCCGCACGACTCAAAAATTAATAAGATCATGTTGTGAGTGTCACAACGAGTGTGCACAAAGTTTCTCGGAGTAGTAGGTGAACTGAGTAGATTGTGGAAAGGAGTGAAATCATTGCTCGAGATCGTTCTCGTGTTGAGGGCTTGTTGCGACAATTTTCTTCATTCTTCATTTTAAGTGAAAAACACGTTGGTATTCTAATGGGACTACTGCTGCAGTACGGCTGATCTGGAGACTGAACATGGGTTAATTCTTAGAAACAAAGAGGTACGTTGTCTATCTTACTAAAGCTTGTTTCGGAACGTGGTATGGCAATCTATGGCATCCCATGTAAAGCTCTTGCAAGCTCAAATTTGAATCGACATGTATAAGTATCATTATGTGACGCAGACACGAATTATTCGTCCATTAGTGAGAGCCTTTTATAGTTTTTTTCATACTAAGTCTCCTCATTTGATATGTTCCAGGCGGTATTTCAAGGCGCGGAGAGAATTGCAGCTGAACTCGCAAAAGCTTACAAGAATAAGCAATCCGAATCCGTGGTTGACAAGGATGACAATGCTGAGGTAGTGGATCAGGAAATAGTTATTGCAAACTGGGACTGGCTAGATTTTAGCGACACGACCAAGCTAGATTAGGAAATTGCCCTCTTTACTGCTCCCCAATTGGGACATGTACACGTCATGGCTTTCAAGGATTGCGGCTTCTTGCAAGTATTAAGTAACTCAGCCGTGGTTGTAGGCAACCTCATCTTGCATGATGTTTTTCATTTTTGGAATGGGTCACGATCAGCAAAACCGTTTAGAATATTCACTATTATGAAGGCAACTGCATCGGTCTTTGGCGTCTTCTCTAGTTTTTGCTATCAGTATGTCACTGGTGCTGGTGATCCTGACCTCACAGTGACGTTGAAATTGATGCAATCTGCTGAGCTGGTCTACTAAGACCATTTAAGGGCGGACTTCCATGCAAGGGGGGCAGTGGGTGGAAGGCACTAGACGACAAGAATCGAGGTCTCAAGAAACACCCATGCTCCACCCATATCGGTACAAATGAAATTTATACACTAGAATCCTCCTGTTTCCACCCATATCGGTGGAGCTTCCTCCTTTTGAGGACCGGCCACCCACTTCCCCCCTTGCATGGAAGTCGGCCCGAAGGCCTCTTCACGCAGAGCTCCTTCCACTCGTGCACACAGATGAAAACCAACCTACCAGCCGCTCATAAATTCAGATTCTTAGTGGAAGGTAGACTGCACGTAAATTTCCTGCTGTTCTTGGAATTTAGTGAAAATCGAATTGGGCCTATTTTTGGGTGATGCACAGATAAGACTCATGAATAAAAATGTTTTTCATTCTAGTAGAATGTAATTTATATGAATTCTAATAGTGAAAAGACTGCCGTACCCCATTTGTGATATATATATATATATATATATATATATATATATATATATATATATATATATATATATATATATATATATATATATATATATTTGACTTATTTCATAATACAAAAAGTACCATGAATTGCATCTTAGATATTCCAATTCCACCTACTTGAAGAAGCCTCTAGTTGAATCACAAGAGGTTGGATAGACGTCTATGGGTCATTCCACATTATTCTGATTTTTAACAAATTTTGATTAGAAGACATCACTTTGAGTTGCATGCCAATATCAGTGCTATTCAGGCTGGAATTTGTAAAGGTAGTATTATAAAGGGGCCTATTGTCAAGGGGCCACTGACATACCCAACATCGTTAGGCAGGCTGTCCTTGGGCGAGTATAAATGAAGCAGTCGCCACTCTTCCAAGCACGACTATACTTGAACAGGATCTGTTCTATAGTGCGTACATCTGATCTGTGATCTCTTTCATAGACAAGTATCCTACCCCGGACGATGATCCATGGCCCTCCTCCCAGAGCGCGATTGCCGCAGCTCCCTGCAGGATTTCCTCGGAGCCTGCAAGCGGCTTGCTAGATGAACGTCCCGTCTGCCCTTCCGCAGGCGGTGAAGGGAGGAGGGCGTTCTGACGGGTATACTACAACCTTTTTTGATCTCGTGCGATACGTAACTCTTTTTCGTGCGTTTTGGTTCATGATCGAGTGCAGGCAGCTTGCTTCGTGCGCAACAATGATCCACGCTCATTGTGCAGGCTGGAGAAGCTAGACTTGCCATTGTAGCTGGCGATGGCAGAATCGGTTGCAGCTTGGGCGTTGCTGTATCGCCATGGCTTCGCGCCTCTGGATTCTGCCCCTGCTGCGGTGTTTCTCAAGTCCAGTACACCAGGTGCCTACACCACCACCCGCACTGGTAACGACGGCGAGTGCTTGCTGTTGTGGCACAGACATCTGAGGAGGTTGGCGCAGTCCATGGAGGTTCTGTCCTTGGCCATGCCTGATCGCTTTCCTCCTCCGCTGAAGAGCGTCGGCCGATTACAAGACCTCGTCATGCCATCTCTGCAGGTCAGTGTAGTTCGTCTACATAGTAATCCTAGGGTCACGAGGTTGAAGGTTCAGTTTGCGATGTGTTTTGGAAAATTCACAATTAATTACACAAAAGTCCAACAATTATGAAACAACTTCAGTTAAACTTGGCTTTTTCTTGTTAAAGGAATTCAAGATGGCACTCTGAATTGTAGTTCATATTTTCACGATCAGCAAAGATTTTTCTTGCACTGAGGGTTCATGCATTGCATTTTAGGGTTTAGAGCCAAGGTTTAAGTCTCTTTATCAAAAGGTTATGTTAGGGTTTCTGTTGAGATTCTCATCTGGATTGTAATTTGTAGAGAGCGATCAGCAGGATTACATTTTAGGGTATAGGATCGGTGACAGATTGGCTTGGCAATGGCAGGCTGGGCTGCAGACAGCATTGTCACGGCGAAGGTCCGGCGAGGAGCTCAACGTCACGGTTCTGGTGTCCCCCGACGACGAGGCCGCCAGGATGACCTGGAACGCGAGTGTTCACTTGTCGAATTACGTTGCAAGATCGCCGCCCACGCCTGCGCAGGTAGCAGTGCTGGGGTGCGGGCGGGAGCTTCCGCTGGCCAAATACTCCGCGTGGGCAAGCGCTCGTGAGCCCCTGGAGAAGGCCAAGCCAGTGGGAGCAACTGAAATCCTGCTCTCCAACGACGGCGATGGACTTCTGGAAGGCTCGGTGACGAACTTCTTCGTGGTGGCAACGAACCCGGACATGGACGTGGAGGTGCAGATGGCCGCCGTGGGCGACGGAGTGCTGCCGGGCGTGATCCGCCAGCTCGTCGTGGAAGTCTGCGAAGAAGACGGAATTCCCATCCGTGAAGTGATGCCGTCCTGGCAGTCCAGAGGGACATGGAGAGAAGCGTTTGTGACGAGCAGCTTGCGAATGGTGCAAGCCGTGGAGTCCATCCGGCGATGCCATCCCGCAAATCGTCTGCAGCTTCTGGACACTCGTGAATGGACCGAAGTTCGGTTTGAGCGCCCTGCGAATGTCACCGAGCACATTCGCAACCGCGTTCTGCAACGAGCAGTCGAGGAGGGCGTGCCTGTACTTGAATTTCTCAAACCGTAATGCCAGGTGCCTCTTTCGAAATCATTTCTCTGCCTCTTTGCCAAGCCCGTCAAGTTTTTGTTTGGAATTTGTGCAAGCAGTTGTGAATGCTTCGAACTTCTTGTTTACATGTGTTTTGTAGCCAGTATTTTAACACAGAATCCTTAGAGGACAACGTAATGGCAATCATTGAAGCGAAATCCCTGTTGGCGTAGCTTCGTAACACTGAAGTGGTCTGCTTTACAGATGACGAGGAGTTCTTGGAGCAAAGCTAGTTTCCGCAACTGGCACTGTGTTTGCTCTTTCTGCTTTAGAACCAAATATGTCCATCGCGCAGACGTCGAATTGGAAGGTCAGAGAGTCGCTGTCATTGAAGACACTGGGAGGTGTCGGTGCGAGTTGAGACTCTGCGACGTAATTGCATCCTGTAATCCATGCTTACAATCACGATTCTCACCAATACAGTTGCCTCCTACTCGCGAATTGAAATTGTGGGGTTCTGCCACTGCCCTTCAAGAAGACAGGAGCTACTTCCTTGCTCGAAAATTCGCTGTACTTGCACGCTGACACCCCCTACTTGTAAGCTTTTGATAACATCAACTTTGCCATGTGTCGGCAAAGCCTTGAAAGAGTTTTTCAAGATCCGGAGACAGGTCTCATCATCCCAGGTGTGCAAGATGAACTGGAGGATGCACAGATTTGAGTGTGGATAAAAAAGTCTGTTTGCTACATAGGTCAAACCTCAGCGTGTTGTTATTCTTGTGGAGGAGAAAGTGAGAGCAATCACTAAACCCTAAACCGTAATCCCGAGACCCTAAATCCTAAACCCTAATCTTGTGCCAACATAAATGTGAACTGGGGTGCTGGGAGACCGAGCTTTATGAAGATGCCATTGATTACGGATTCACGTAAGTCTTCACCAACATGATTCATTCCAACTCCCTGTCATTGATGAATCCCTGAAGTTGCAATTCCTCGCTTTAAATCTCAAAGTTAGAGGGTGTCAGGAGCTTCATGCCCTTGACATAAGGATGCCAGGTTGATGTTACTATCATTCCAAGTGATGTGAAGGGCTTGAGGTGGTGCAGGGAGCTTTGCACACGATCATCTTTTCTATTGCCTGCCATGATTTTCTCAAAAATGAAAATGGAAGCAAATGAATTTCAATGGTGGAGATTAGATGCAGAACAGCTCCGAATATGGTAGTATTCTAGAGGCTAGGATGCTTGAAATTGAAAGATTTTTTTTGGTATTTCATGTGCGTTGGAAATTGCCACATTTGAACCATTCACACCAAAGTCAAATTCCTCATAGATCTTGTGTTTTTGAGTTTCTATCACAACAACAACCACTTTGTGGTCTTGTGGCTAAACTCAGTGTTACGTCAAATAGAATTAAATGTACAAAAAAAAAGCTGTAAATTTTTTTATAAATGTGTGGAAGGTGAAACAAGGGAATATAACAGCAAGGCTCTGCCTCAATACAGAAACGGTTACCAAAGGGGTGATGTAAAAGAGTTTAGAATGTAGTTTAATCTTAATGCTTGACTAAGAATGTCAAATAGATATCCCACAAAGAATATTGATGAATTTAAAACCAGATGTATTACTATGTAAATCACCTATACACCCTTTCCGCCACCCCTCTAATATTACTCATTTTTAATTTCCTCTAAGCCTAACCTTGCTTTCCTTGTCCTCATTCTTTTTGCAAGTTATGAACATTTTTTACCCTTACCTCATTACAATATATTTTTGAACATTATCTTGCATTTTCTTGCCATTTGTTTTAAGTCGCGTATCAAATTCAAAGATTTTCCAAGACAAATCCAATGATTCCAACACTTGAATTTTCAAAATTTTATAAATCACGGATGATCATAAATTCACCTTAGACATGACGGCGGTGATGATAGTAGACTTTGGATCTTACATACAACTAGCAATCAACACCTCACTCTAGTACACCTATGGTTAACTCCTCGTCTATCTATAACAAAGAGCTCATTTAGATTTGGTATCACTACTTCTAATTGGAGTATACTTGGAACTCTTTTACATTACACCTTTGGAAACTGTCCAATCACATGTGCCTCAACTCTAAATCCCCCCCTCGATGTTGAAGCAAGAGGACAAAAATTGCCCCTATTTTGTGCATGTAGGAGTCCACCTTAAAACAACCCCCTCTTTCAAGGGTTTTAAATTCCTAAGGGGTCCCAGACTAAATTGGGTCCATAGGTCCCAAATTTGCAAAAATTATTGCCCAAAAGAAGACCTTGAAGTGCCCAAAATTAAAATTTCAGAAATGGGGCCCATGGGGAAATACAGCTTGCATAAATGTCGAGGGGGGCTTTAGAGTCGGGGTCACATGTGCCCACATTAGCAAAATATTCTCTGCAGATAGTGAAATGTGATATTGGAGAGTGTGATAATAACATTGACATAGTCAATGAAGACCTCCCAGTAAACAGGCCTTCAGATTCAAGCCCATTATAAGCGCCTTCCTGTCAAGACATGAATTTGATTAGAATTTGCATATACTTTACATGTCTAACAAATAGTATAAGAAATGAGTTCATGCAGCCTTTACATATCTATATCCTACAACAAATGAGAAACATGTTGAAAGACTCACATGGTCGTGTGATTTCACTCAAATGTTTCATGAATCTTCACTCATCTTCTAGTACTATAGAAATGAACCTAACGCACGAAATTGACTGAAACTATATGCATAAATCATTGACTAATTGAAACAAGCTTTTGTTTTACAAAAGGAATACCATAACAGAGATAATGTCTACAAGCTTTAATACCGCTCAATACTGCTCACCAATTTTTAATTTCAAGGCAAAGCATCTACTGAAAACCATAATTCTCAGGATATCAAATCCCTATGTGAGGACATGAGATAACCAAATGGTTGATAAACCACAGGGTCTTACCTATCAAGAGAAAACCTTTGATGATCCTCAGCTCGATACAAATTTCAGCAAAAGTAGGACGCTCCTGGGGCTCATGCCTCCAACACTTTTTCATTATGTTAACCAAAGAAGGGGGACAATGAGATGGTACATGTGGGCGCACACGTGCCAAAATCTTCTCCCTTGCCTTGCGAGGAATGTCATTGTGAAAGGGAAGATTTCCAGTCAATATTTCATAGCACACCATCCCAAAACTATAAACATCACTCTTGTACGGCAGATGCTCTTCCCTGTGGCTGGTTGAAGAAGTAGTTTGATCACCTTGTTCCAATAGTTCGGGTGCCATCCATTTCGTCGTACCTTTATTCCGCGTTGGATGGTGGCAAGTCCTGCTCATTTCCTTCCTTTTGGAGAGCCCAAAATCAGCCACTTTGGCATACACAAACTCAAGGCCAACTTCCGTACACTTTTTACAGTTCACCAAGATGTTATGAGATTTCAAATCTCTATGCAGAACCCTCTTCCGGTGTAGGTAGAACATGCCTTCTGCTATTTGCAGAATAATATCAATTGCTTCATCTACAGAAAAGGGTCCTTCGAGGTTTCTATCAAATGACCTTCCTTCTATTAGATCCTGAAGATTTTTCTCCATCAACTCCAGGACAATGAAACACGTGTCTCCTTCCTGGGCATAACAAAGAAACCGTAGAATATTGGGATGTGATAACGTTGCTAAGATCGGAACCTCCGGGTCATTCTTTGGGTCACCTACATCAGAAAGCGTCTTTTGAGCACCATCTCCCCAAGGGCATATCACTTTGAGCACAGGCTCACCACCAGAGAATCCCAACCTTTTTTTTCCTCTTTCTAGATCTTTACAATCAGCTTTGAAATAGCTCATGAACTCAGCCAAGCCAGAATCAGAAATTGGGTTCGCCACAGCTATTTTCAATTTTCCGAGTAGAGAAGCTGTAACAAGCTGAAGTTGTTCTGAAATCGAAGACTTCCATTCAGGATCAAAAGACACTTGGTCCACTTTACTTAGCAAATTCACCTGATCGCAAAAGCTCAACTCCGCCAAGCTTGGCTTGTCAAGAATTGGATTCATAGCCAAGGCTGCCTCCAGTCTTTCATGTAGAGAAATGTCAAGAGAATGTTCTCCGGGATGTGAAACGCTTTCCACATTCAAAGCTGCTTTCACTTCCTTCAACAAATTGATAAGCCTCTGGCCGCGGACATCACTGGTAAGCCTCTCGTCGTGGGCTTCACTGATACTTGACAGTTCACCCCTTAATGTTGTTCCCAAGAGGATTTCATTTCTGGATTTGAACCTCCAAGTGCATAGCTCCAAACGACAAATCAATGAAGCCACATACTCAAAAGCATTCGATAACATGCTAGCAGCTTGAATCCAATCATCCTTGCTACATTCAAGGATGAAGCTCTGAACATCCATTGCCAACTGGATTAGAAACTTCCAGTTTTCCATAGACACTGATATATGTTCATCAATGCAATCCCTTGCACTCTTGACGGCCGTCTCGAGTCCTTTGACAAGATACTCACACTGCTCATGGTTGAATTTCAGTGATGTCATACTTTGCGACTGCTTCAGAAGTTCTGTTGCATGCTGTAAGTAGAGCTCAGGTGTTATATCTGGAGCAAGAGCACAATCAGAACAGCAGATGCAAGAAATCGTTTAGGATACTACATGACTGATAACTCATTCTTAATAACTAATTGCATTCTCGGCACAAATGAGCGCTCATTCCCTGACACAACAGCACATTGATAAAGTTACGCATATCACCATGGGCTCTCATCTCGAAGGTAATAAGGAACGTTACCCGTGTTTGATGATTCAGTATAAACATCCCTTGAGGTTGTACGCTGGGCCATGATAGACGCATGCATAAAAGCCTGTGATTAACCCCTAAGCACGCCGGATGTAGTATTCTTAAACATTGAATGACTGAAACTTCAAAGAGCCGTTTCTCTTTCCTCCAGTGTCGGAATTAGTAAAAGTTAATGAAAAGTGTTGAGTTGGATTCAAAATCGAGTCCAGTTCCTGCAAGTCAAAATCTTCCTTCAATCCAAGGTGTTGTAAAGATTTAGCAAGTGGTTTAATGCAAGTAGGTCTAGTTTTGAACAGCTTTTGCTTGGTAAATCTTAGGCCAGTTTAGGACATTGCAAGGACATATCAAGATTAAAAGCTGAAAGCCGCAAAAACTTTGATGAGAGTACATTAAAGTATTCTCATAAAAGCGGCCATTCTTCAATGCAAGTGTGAGCAAACCATCATGTGTGAATATATCTCGATCATGTGGAAACAATTGATTCGTGTCATGCAGTGTCCAACTGATTGACACATACGTAAAACTAGTAAAACTAATAGTGACAAGCCATGGCATTGAAGGCATCGATAGACAAACTACCCCAACGAACTCTCCATTCACGATGATATTTGCAATAGCGTTGTTGTTGATGTTATTTTTACAGTGCCCCTACCTCTTATTGAAAAGCAGGTTTTTGACAGGAAAAAAAAAACATCAGCACAATCTCAAAAATCAAATCAACTTTTTCTTTAATTCAACAAGGTGTTATTTTCACAAGTCCCTGTAGTCTAAAATTGTGTCATGGTTCAAAAATCATGTTTAACTTCATTGATCCTATTATTGATTTTAATGAGCACTTTTAAGACCATGGAGTTTCATTGTCGGTTCCTGTTACTACTCCTAATAGATTTTGATCAGCGGTCATAAAAACAAACGTGCCCAATCAATGGTGCACGAGCAGTCCTAGGGACACCAACCCCCCATACATAAAACCGTATGGGGGTAAAACTGAATTGAAGCGCTTATCTTTGGAAGAGCGGTTCCATGTATAACCACACTCGCACTACAAAATCTTTCCTACTTATATATAAGGCAGCGTCTCCACTCATGTGGCTTCCCATTCCAAAGGGGAAGGCTTAAACTAGATCTGAAGTTGAGTGAATGTAGAGTAAGGCAGTAGCATAAGGAACCCTAACCATGTTACTAGGCAAGAAAGGGTACAAGAATGATGATGAACTCGTGGTGATCACATTATAAATTGAACAACCACTTGAAATACTTGCTATAAACAGCAGTTTGGCTGTACTGTTTACTTCCTAGTGAATTGGACAAAGTTCCCTGTGTACACTCACGGCAGCTGAAAGTTACGGGAATGAATGAGAGTGAATGGAAATTACCTTAGGGAAGCTGGTGGTCTTTGAGAAAAGTAGCCAGCCCTACCATCTTTCGGTGATCGTCAGGCTCAGCTCCTACCCCACATCTGTTTGAGTCCAAGATCAGTTACTAAACCCCAGAAATTAACGAAGCCACAAGTATGATGTAACAGATCGGTTCCATAACGTACAAGTTAAGCATCGCATGAACAGGATTCAGCACATATCCCCATATATTCCATGGCCATTACTCGGACCATACTGTGTTAGCAACGCAGAGGAGTAACTCAAGAAACGACGCAGCTTGTTAAGCAAAAATTAAAGAACCGTCGTGTTGTTGCAGCTACTCCCCGATCGAACGAACGTAGCAATCGGTGTATGATCCTAGTAGCGGGTCACAGGCAGGGGCTAGGGTCGAACACACTTGACAAACGCAGGTGCGAAAAGGGCCGGGTCAGGGCATGGCTTACCATGTATCACAACCGCTACAGCAGCAGCAGCATCGATCGTCGGCAGCTGCTTCTGTTCCACTGTCGATCGATCGCAATGCAAGAAGATCAACCGTAACGAAAGCTCCATCCCGCCCCCATGCACGAGGCAGCCATGGCCGCCGCCTTCTCCAACCCTAGATCGATCGTCGACAACTACAGATCGATCTACTGGTCCCCTGATGGTGTAGTACAGCGTTGTACGTACGTCGTCAAGCAGAGAGCAAGCGAGGAGGAGCAAGAATGACTAGAATACGGGCTTTTCCCCATCTATATAGGAACGCAATATCGACGACTCATGGCCCATTCACACCAAGCCCCGCGACACTCAAGCGCGGTGAGAGCAGGAAGGTGGATCGCAGGCAGGAATGACCCTGGCCCTCCGATCGAGCTACGAGATCCGATAGGCGACATCGTGACACGTGGAGACGGATACAGGGGGGCTGACTTCGATGCTACCAACTTCAACGAGCACTGGACTCTGCTGCAGTGTCTTCGGCTGCCTCAAAATTGCAGCCTGGACCCTCCTTTGCTGACGGAATGCTTGCAGGCAATGTGTATTGAATATAGTGTGTTTCTGTTTCCTTCGATTTTAAGCATCAAAGGACCAAGGATTCATAGTTTTAAAATGACAACTTCAATTGATCATATTGCAAAAATATGTATTTCAAATAGGACCACATTTTATATCATTAGATTTATTGATGAACATTTGCATGTGTTGATGAAAAGAAAAATATTTTTTAACCCTTGAAGGATTTAGGGAATAGTATATACGTTGCCGTATATTTGACATTTGTTATGAGTAGAAAGTTCCAAATTGAGATCCCAATAGCTTTTAAGACCATGTAGACATGAATTTTAACTTTACTTTTGATACAATACTCATAGGAGGTGTAGAACCATTCCAAATACAATGAAATACGGTCGTATACATTGGCCGGAATGGCCAATCTGGACCTTTAAGGGCTAATAAAAGAAAGTCTACATAGGACCTATTCATGAATGTTACAAATAACACAAGGCGGAATTTGGGCTTCTTAGTCTTTTAGGGGGTTGGAGTTGTCCCCTAAAAGACCGGGAGGTGTTGAACTTAGCTCTTGTTTTTTTGATTAGATCTTGTAGCAAGCTCAATTCCTCATTGGTGTCGGGTGATTTTGACAATCCGCACCATTGAAATTAAAGAAGACTAATGTAGTTTGTTTTATGAAAAAAAAAATCGACAAAATCGCAATCTTTTGGAGAAAATGCCACCGTTGAGAAGATAAATGGAACTTGTTTTACAAACAATTAAATGAAAAACAATGTACCAATGTACCTACAAACAATTAAAAAGCACATTTACATAACTTATAAGAAACCACTTGTCCATTTTCAAAATATGTACATATGATGTAAAATTTTAATTTATATCGTATTTTAACCCATAACTGACCAAGGATTCATGGTTTTAATACGACAATTCGTCATATTCATATGACACTAAATTTTATTTCAACGGCTCATTCAAAAAAAATTCATGCATTAGTCAAAAAGAAATTAATTTGAATAAAGGAAGTTCACACTAGACCTACTTAAAATTGCTGAAAGAAACATGAGATTTGAACTACTTTTTGGGTTTAGGGTATTAAATCAAACCATGAAGGCACAACGTTGAGAATGCTCTCACATGTAGCTTGGATTTGACCTTGCAAGCATTGAATCATAAAAATATAGGATTCATTGGGAACAAGATACTAAATTGATGTAGCACAAAATACGAATGAATCACATGTTTCCAAGCGCCCTTGAATAGCATCATCATCGTCTTAAAGCTCCTTTGTGCCATATTAGAGAGCTCAATGGCACCTTCATCATCATCAAAAATAAAGAACTCCACATATTCTTCTTCGTCACTCTTGGATAAAGTATCTGCGAACCTCATAATTTCCTCCATTGCTTTATTGTTTACCTTTTAAATGTTAAAAGAATATATCGTTAAGAAATGAAAACAACAATTGACATGAAACAAGAAAAAAACATATATACAACATAAAGTAAATACTAAACAATGATTCGTTTACTCTTTATATGATTCATTTTATTTACAATCATGAGACTAGAAAGAAAATAATATGACCCTAATCCCAACATGCCTAATAACATAACCCCTAAAGGACCAAAAGAAAGTGAGGAATTTCGGGTTCTTGGGCTTTGAATTGTAGGATGAGCAACAAAGAGACCCTGGTTCTTTTTGAGAGGCAAATATCTAGGTGTCACTTCAGACCTTTATATCTTCCTCTTTGTAACTCCAAATGACTTGAATTTTTTTTCACATGTTTAGAACGATGCAATTTATTTGAGGTAAAACTTTGAGATTTCTTGGACCATTTTTGAACAAACAGATTTCAACATGTGTACAAAATACCCCAAACAAGTTCCATTTATCTTCTCAACGGTGGCATTTTCCCCAAAAGATTGCGATTTTGTCGATTTCTTTTCTCATAAAACAAAGTACGTTAGTCTTCTTTAATTTCAATGGTGCGGATTGTCAAAATCACCCCACACCAATGAGGAATTGAGCTTGCTACAAGATCTAATCAAGAAAACAAGAGCTAAGTTCAACACCTCCCGGTCCTTTAGGGGACAACTCCAACCCCTAAAAGACTAAGAAGCCCAAATTCCGCCTTGTGTTATTTGTAACATTCATGAATAGGTCCTATGTAGACTTTCTTTTATTAAAAAAATATTCTTCTTTTCATCAACACATGCAAATGTTCATCAATAAATCTAATGATATAAAATGTGGTCCTATTTGAAATACATATTTTTGAAATATGATCAGTTGAAGTTGTCATTTTAAAACTATGAATCCTTGGTCCATTCATGCTTAAAATCGAAGGAAACAGAAACACACTATATTCAATACACATAGCCTGCAAGCATTTCGTCAACAAGGTGGGTCCAGGCTGCAATTTTGAGGCAGCCGAAGACACTCCAGCAGAAGTCCAGTGCTCGTTGAAGTTGGTAGCATCGAAGTCACCCCCCTGTATCCGTCTCCACGTGTCACGATGTCGCCCATCGGATCTCGTAGCTTGATCGAAGGGCCATGGTCGTTCCTGCTGGCGATCCACCTTCCTGCTCTCACCGCGCCTGAGTGTCGCGGCACCAAGCCTCTGCCGCACTTGCGTTCACGTTCCCGAAATGGAGGAAGGTAAAACCCAAAAACAAAAAAATATTGAAAGCCTTGTCTTTTCTTGCTGCAACTACAGTGCAACTACAATTCACTACCGCAAGTTGGGCCATGCTCCTTTTTTGCGTTGCGTTGTCATGCGTTCCAGTAATTTCTCATTTCATATTTATATTTCTTGTTTCCCAGCAGATTCCCTCAAAGTTACCTAACGCACGCATGGATGCTGAAGCTCTGCTACATGTGAATAGGCCTTCACACTCGACCTCACACAACACGACCATTGCCCTTCCAAACCCTACTCGTAAGTTCGGAGCATATAAGGCCACCAATCGGTAGTATCTGCTCGCTTACCACCAACCATGGGTAAGATAGTATCTGCACTGTACAAAACGCCAGAGATGGGCACAAACAGTCTTTTTAAGACAGAAAATTGCAACACGTTCATTAGAATAAGGAAGAGAGGGCACGAGGGCCGAGTTGCCCCAGGGGGACGTGGGGGAGGTGCATGGCAGACGCCCGACCACTCACGCGGGCACTTCATGACACTTAGCACAGGGTCCTACCTCCCACACAAATGGTAGAGACTTTTGCTACCTTGTGAATGCACTACTCTCGATACCAGTCTATAATATCCGGCAATACCCTTAATACATTAAAGTGATACCGTGATGATATCCGTGGATATCACCTCATGAAGTTGCTACATATTTCTAACATGATGAGCATTCTCGCTACATTTCAATTTTTCTTTCATTTTCTTTCTTTGTATGTTTAGCAGCCCCATTTTTTGGGTAGAAATCTAGCTAATTTTAGCCAGTTTTGAGATCACTGCTCACGCCTGTCGCAGGGAGACCCTAGCGACTGGCCAGCCTCGACTTTTGGGAAGGGCTGGAGCAATCTTAGCCCTTCAATTGGGTGGACGGCCACGATCTAGCCACTCGAGTGGGCCTTCCTGTTCAATTCTAGAAATTCATTTTTAGATGCAAATCTGACAATTCACTGGAATTTAAGTGGGGTCTAATTTCGGCTTGAAGCTAGGTGAGTGGGCATGTTGGACAATCCATGAGGTTTCAGGAGGCTGGTAATTGAGGGCCACTTCACACTATGGCCGAAGGTCGAGAGGCCGTCGATTGCAAGAAACCATGGTTTGGGCCTCTCGACCCTTCACACTAGAGGCCAAAGTGCAAAGGGCGTGGACCTTCAAAATGCTTACATGGCAACACTTTTTGACCACGGTGACGGCCTCTCGAGAGGAAGTTTGGATCCTACGAGAATGGAAACCCAAACTATGGTCGAGAGGCCGTTGATTTCTTTTCATAAAAAATAAAAACTATATTTTGTTGCCTATTTTCAATAGATTTCTTTGAACTCTCAACAAAGTTTGGACTCTCAATGCCACGGCCTCTCGACTTGTACGGCCATAGCGTGAAGCGGCCCTAAGCATCATGTTTTGGTGATTGAACATTCTTGGTCTAACCCATCCAGCATGGACTTTGAGGGCAAGGAAATACATTCCAGACCTCAAATTAAACTAAGTTAATGGAACTTATGTAGGAAATATCAGAATCATTTCAATCAAAATTTCAGAATCATTTCAATTGAATCCATATTTCTCAAAAAGCACGAATGCCCTGCGGATGAGGAACAAAGACTGTGAAGGTTTATGTCATATTTATGTATATTGTGATTGCATCAGGTTCAATTTCAAATCAAGTTGTCAACGCCTCACGAACTAGCAGTCTCACTTAACCCCTAAAGGTTGTGCCTGTGACCACGGAATCATGTTTTATTTGTCACACTCAATTTCGCTATTGAAAATAATACAAGAATTCAAATTTATATTATTAGTGGACGAAGTTACATGTGTACTGCGAATCATGAATTTTTCATAAATTTTGGTGAAAATTTGAAATTACTATGATTTTTTGAAGTAATTGCAAAGGAAATCTATATCAATTTCAAAATGTACTAGAAAATTCCAATTTTTTAGCCTAAAGTGTAAATTACAATGAAAAAAAGTTTAGTTGATGAAAATCATCCTTGTCTCTAAATTTAAAAAATTTGCTACACCTTGGTGATACCTACCGAACGTTTAACTACAATAAAACACTCAATTTTCAGATTTTTTTCCAAAAATTCAAAGTGAAGTAAAAATTAGACTTGGCAAGCTTCATTTTGTTAGTTAAGCTCAAATGCAATGGAACTCATTTTCAAGGCCTAAATTTAGTTTAAGTAGAACAAGCAAAAAAAATTCAAAATACACTACATTGTGGACCGTTATTACGAGTGATTGTAGTTGGGACCTCATGTAAAATCTAAAAATAGCTTGAATGATTTGAATTTAACTTGAAGAGGTGGCATCACGAAGCAAAGCCCTTCACATAAGAAATTGGATGGAAGTCATCCACGCAACAGTTGGAATTGAACAGTCAAATTCAGTCATCGACCATTTTTTGGTCTTGCCGGGAGTTAGGGGTTAACCCATATCATTTGGGGTATGGGCTTTAACCCCTAAATGTCCCAGCGTTCAGAAACTAGATCGCGAACAAATTCGAAGCCTTCTAACTTTCTCATACAACCTGGGATGATTTTCAGCCAAGTCACCTTTGAAAGCCTATTAAATTCTCTACCAATTATCATAAATCTCTTGTGATTGGGAGTTGTTGATAATATTGGAGAGGCATTCAACTACAAGTATGTCAAATTTATTGGGTAGATTTTATGCTTGCAATGGTCTTCTCATGTACATTCACGAACATCTGAGCCATGCTACTATCTACTTTTGAGGCTAGAATCTACTTTTGTTCAAAGGGTTGGTACGTTTTAGGGTTAAAGTGCTATAAAAGTGCAATTTCAACAATTTTGAAGAATTGCAAATTTGATTAAAACTTATAAGGTAACTTCCGCACTTTCTTAGTTGGGAGCATCTTCATTTGAAATTAGGAATTAGGTGAAAATTAGAGTTTGAATGAAAAAACGATCAAATTTAGTCATATTTGGCTCTTTAGACGCTTAAGGGTTAACCATAAACTCCATAAGCGATCAGTTTTTTGAATGATGTACCAATCTAATCCACATTTTTTAAATTTTCATGCACTTTTTGCTATGTGAAATCTTTACTGCTTTTATGGGAAGTTAGCTACATGCATGTGAGAGAAGATTAGAAAGGGGACGATTTGTGAAAATTTTATGCCTCGTTTCATGTTGTAGTGATTCACCAAAAATGTCTAAGATCTTGGTTCAAAAGTGTTCTTGAAAAAGTCAACTTACAAAATGTAGCAAATAGGTCCGCATCAGATGAGGAGCATCATACTAACCTCTATGTGCCTCGCACACCAAAAAATGGCTTATGAATGAAATCCAGTATTCAATTCCAACTTTTGTGTCGGTGGAAGTCATTGAATTCTTTATGTGAAGGGCTTTGCTTGGTGATGCGACCCTTATAAGTTAATTTCAAATCATTCAAGCTATTTTTAGATTTTATATGGGGTTGTAATTACAAATGAGTCGTAAAAGCGGATCACCGTGTAGTGCATCAGGAATTTCAGTCCCCATTGATTTTGCAGGATTTCAGTAAATTTATCGTTAAACACTGATTCCGCACGTCATACGTGCATTTAGAAGTGTGGTTATCGTACGGAAGTGACATGCATTACTAAGATGTCGATGTAGTGTCTTTTCAATGATTATGACAAAAGTGTTGGTTTCGCAGGAAAGTCGTGCTTGACGGAATTCGTGCGTTAATCGTGTATCTACATTATATGGCTAATAAGACACGGATAACATGTGGTTAAAGTTAATGCGGATTGAGTATCGTATACGAATCATATTAATGCCATTTACTATATTCGTGCGATTTCAGTATCTATTATAATGCAAATTATTTTCGTACGACATCCGTGTACAATATTTTAATATATTTTTTGGAATTTTTTGGAATTTTTTGGAATTTTTCAAAAAATTATATTATTTTGGAATATGTTGGAATATTCCAAGAATCTTCTTTAAATTATACTTACGGTTTAATTTCCCAAAACATTTTTAGATCTACATTTATAGAGTTTAAAAGCAATACACATTAAATTTTCAAAGAAATAACATTTAATATTTTTAGAATTCAAATGAGATATTATTGGTAATCATTGTACTTTTCATCATAGGAGCAAAAAAAAATAGCTCACAACCACCACGATTTTGGCAAAAAATTCAAAAATTCAAAATATTATGAAAAAAATCCTAGATATAGAAAAAGTGCTGCATAATCTAGTGCAAAAGAAAATTTTGGAAAAAAAGTTTTTTTCACATAGTTAAAAACATTCAAAGTCCGCTGAAAAAAAAAAGTTCACAGCCATGATCTGCCATCACAATCTTGGCCAAAAAAAAAAAAACTCAGAATATTGTGAAAAAATTTGTAGATGTAGGAAAAAAAAAAGCCGTGCATGTTGTAGTGCAAAAAGAATTTTGAAAAAAGAATTATATACACATGACAAAAAATTGCCAATGGTTTCAATCTTTTATAATTACCAAAAAAGTTCCATTCTATGCATTGAGAGTTTGTGGTGATTTGGTGGTTTGGAGCTAGGTTGACAATCGGGAGGTCGTGAGTTTAAATCCCGCTGTCGGCGATAGAGCTTGGGAAGCCATGGTGGGCCCCACCGTGGGTTCGGGCAATTTCCGTGTAGTTAAAGTGGGCAGCAAGGAAAATAATTATTCAATAATTATTTAATATTTTATTTAATATTTTTTAATATTATTATTTTGATAAATTTTAGATAAAGAAAGAAAATAAAATCTAGATATGAAAAAGATGATGTCGCACTAAAAACGCACTGAATCAGTGTAGTTTTAAAGACGATTAAAACACGACATTTGATGACTATAAAGAGTGCTGAATTCATACGTTTTCAATAGATGTATCAATCGTGTCGAATTAGTACTATATCCGCTTGTACGAACATCGTGTCATATCAGTGTAGTTGCGATGAATGACGATACGATGCGGAATCAGTGCGAAAACTGTACGAACCCTTGAAATATCGGGAATCGCACTGAAATCGTGCGGAATTAGTGGGGTCCGAAATTCCTGATGTGTATTTTGAATTTTTTTGCTTGTTCTACTTAAACTAAATTTAGGCCATGATAATGATTTCCATTGCATTTGAGCTTAACTAACGAAATGAAGCTTGCCAAGTCTAGTTTCTACCCCAATTTAAATTTTCGGAAGAGTTTGAAATTTGAGTGTTTTATTGTAGTTGCAAGTTCGGTAGGTAACACCAAGGTGTAGCAAAATTTCTAAATTTAGAGACAAGGATGATTTTCATCAACTAAACTCTTCTTCATTGTAATTTACACCTTAGGTAAAAAAATCGGAAATTTTTAGTACATTTTTTAATTTATATAGATTTTCTTTACAATCACTTCATAAAACCATAGTAATTTCAAATTTTCATCAAAATTAATGAAAAATTATTGATTTGTAGTAGACATGTGACTTCATCTACTTAAAATATAAATTTGAATTCTTGTGTTATTTTAGTATCAAAATTGAGTGTGACAAATATAACATGATTCCAAGGTCATAGGCCCAACCTTTAGGGGCTAAGAGGGTCTTTGGAAAAAAGTTCGATCAGAAACCAAGCTTGCACCAAACAAGATTGAGGAGAAGCTCGGCGAAGAAGATCGTAATTAGAGTTATCCGCAAAGTGGTCTGAAGTAGGGTGAGCGGACTATAGTTTTCAAAAAGAGAGGGTCAGTTCCCAATAAAAGTAGACATGTGAGTTGCCTGAAAAAAACTACAGGTCTGAAGTTTGAAGGGACCAAGAATGGTGCCTTTCAATTTCACGACCTAAGTTTTCCTGCACCTTTGGAGAAAATAGCATGAAGCTTTTAAATATTCGGTTGTAGCCAGTAAGGCGGAGCCCGTGGCGGGCCCGTCCCAGCCCTCGTACCCGCGACAGGCTGGGCAGAGCCGGCGGCAGGCCCGGCCCTGCTGGCTGCAGGATGTTGCCTGCTTCAGGAAACTGCAGACCATCTTTTTCTGGAATTGCTAAGTCTGCCTCAGGAGCATCTCAATGGATATACAAAGGATTGAACATGAGCACATACCCTGAAAAAAGAAATTTTCACCCCCCCCCTTTGCGCAGATGTGTTTGTGAATTTCAAGGAATTTGGAAATCTGCCCATGGCAAGTCAGTCCAATTTGCGGAAAACTCTATTGACGACTCAAACTCTTTCTGAGTCTACATTGCTTTCTGTGGCGCTTTCGACTTGGCTCTCGTTTCCAGAGTGGTGAATGTGGGCCCATTTTGGCGCTTGTGTCTCACCGCCCCGTCACTACAGCAAATAGGTATATTAGTGTTAGATACACTAATTTACATAAACATGTTGTAAGGTTTTACTGTTGATCAATTTTTTTACCCTCTATATTGGTCAAGATGCGGATCTTTCAATAGTATTGAAATTAGTGTCATTGGTATTTTTTTTGACGAGAATAAAAATCTATAATATTTTCAAATCTTATAATTATTTAACACTAATCTACCTATTTAGTGTAGCCACCCTCGAAAGAGGGAAAGGGCTCGTTTGATCTCAACCGTTCATCACGATGGACGGATGAGATGAACTCGAACTGCGAACTGATTTCTGACAACATGTGTCATACGCCTGGATTTTCAGATCATGAAGTATGTATTTAAATTTTTATTATGTGTGTTCATGAGTACTATTAAAGACTTAAAACAAATGAAGCATTCAAATTAAATAAAATGTGCATTAACCCCTTAAGGTCCCGATTCAACACTGTTTTCAAAGATTCGTTATTAAATGTTTGATAAAAAATTTAAATGGAGTTGATGTACAAAGCAAAATTATAAATATCAATGTGAAGATAACATCTGTACGGTTGGATTCATCATATTTATTATTAATATTTTTCCATTAATTCTGCAAGGTTTTTTCTTAAAATTCAATTAAAAATCCAAAATTAACATTAATTTTAAAATAAAAAATTGTAATGAAATTGGAATTACAAGATGGTATGGTTTTCACTATTTGATTCCACTTTTTATGGAAAATCATGTTTAAGGTCTCACATTTCAAACTAAGAATGAAACTTTACATAAACCACTTTTGGTATTTTTCAAAAAAATTCAATATCTTATTTTGAAAATCCGTATCGTACAAATGGTAGTCAACTACCACAATAATTTTTTAAAAATTGAATGGATGAAAAACATCACCGTGCGCGGTGAAGGGACGCGTCAGAAATCATTCACCGTCCAGATTCCAGATTCTGATTCCAGATTCTGGACGCTGACGCGTCAAAGGTTTAACCCCTAAATTTCCTTGTGTTTTTGGGAGCTTGAAATCTCAAAACTGCGATTTTCTACCTCTATGTACTCCCGGGGATGTGAACCAAGTTTTTTTACTTCTTTTAGGATTCCAACTGTAAGATCTTGTACCTAAGCCTATTCATAGCTACTGTTTCAAAATTGACCATTGGATGTTTATCATTTGCAAGATCATAACATGTAAAGTTTGTGCAAAAGTTTTTCGGGGCATTGCTTGGGAGGCATTGTCTCCATAGTGCAAAGGGGGACTTGAAGATTGTTACTCCAAACATTTTGCTCATATTTTTTTCCATGTAGATAACTAAGTTGGGAACGCTCATGCAAAATTTTAGAGACTCATTACACGTTTCAAACCTTCATGCAAATTAATTTCCGGAAGAAGGTATAAAAATGGCAATTTGGTGAAACATGCATCACATTAATTGTATTTGATTTTTGGGAGAAATGAACGGTGATTAGGTACCTCTATAATTTTATAAATTTTAGGTGAAATTATTTTTAAAAAAATCCAAAATCTCAAATTTTGACAAATTTCGAAAGAAAAGAATGTGAAATTACAAAAAACTGTGGAGGTTGCTGTTCTTTATTTTGGAGGCTGCCCTTATCAAGCCAAGAATATAATCAACATGGGTCACTTCAAATTCTGAGCTTAAATGTGGTGAAGCGCATGTCTCCAAAAA
This sequence comes from Pohlia nutans, assembly GCA_022496805.1. Taxonomy (NCBI): domain Eukaryota; kingdom Viridiplantae; phylum Streptophyta; class Bryopsida; order Bryales; family Mniaceae; genus Pohlia; species Pohlia nutans. The sequence goes on from CM040102.1 coordinate 8,612,559, forward strand.
AAAATTTGAAAAAATGATTATAATAAAAAGTTTTTTTCTGGCCCAGTTGGGCTTGAAACCAAAAATTTCAATAATTTTTTTATAAAATCCGAATGTGACTTTGTAATTTTTACCACACACACCTTGTATGTATGACCACGCCCACGCCAAATTATAGTCTAAAATTCTTAATTTAGACCTTCCATCTAAGCTGCCCGAAACAGAAAAAGCCATTTTGGCTTTTAAGGGCCTTTAGGGGTTAAGGTCGAGGCACCTAAAACCAACCAAATACTCAAAACCAACCACCCTAGATTCTTGCCTAATTTTTAGATTTTAAAAGGGAAGATGTACCTCATTTGTACATTAGAGCATATGATCGGTTTTAGGTAAACCTATGACTTTCACTTTGAAAATTTGTACTTATTCATATGATTATCAAAAAAATTAAATTAAATATGAAAACGTCTTAATTTCTTATTGCTAAAAGAGGAAAATATTCAAAATATTGATTCATCTATCCCATGTATAGTGAATGTCTTAACTGATTGGTTTTAGGTGCCTCGACATTAAGTATAATTTTAGTTCAAAAGTGTATTTGAATTTATTTCTAAAATTGTAGTTAACATTATTCTTAGCACCTAGTCAAAATATACATTTATTATAACATACAATGGGTCTCCTTTTTGCTTCCTTTGTCTTAAAACTTGTGAATATCTCTAATATAGTGATTGTATAGGCACCACGGGCCTTAGCTTGGTGGTTGGGGGTCATGGCCTCCAATGACGAGGTTGTGGGTTCTATTCCCCAGGCCAGCGTGGTGCTCACCACCATAGTCCATCCAACTATGGTGGGGGGTCCTTGGACCTTGTTGTATGGGTACTTCAAAGCCCTTTGGGGAGATACCATGTCCGGTATCTTCAAGGCATTAGTGGCTAGCTAGGTAGCAGCATAGTGTGTCACTATAGTGTCCATCCTTGAAAGGGGAGAGTAGTATTGTCCCATTTCCCCTTGTTCGGTGGGCATTGGGTCATTGGCATTACGAACAAACACTTCATTCACGTCGGCCCCTTGCTAAAAAAGAACTAGAGTTTCTATCTATCAAGTGATTGTATGAACCCCTAAGTGTGCAAGGAGCCCTTTGGGCCACATTTGGTCCTTTTAAAGTCAAATGCTTGTTTTCACCTAGTTCCTAATCTAAAATGAAAATGGTTACAACTAAAAAGAAATATGGGGGCTATCATTCACTTTCTAGTCCAATTTACCATTCTTTAAAATTGATAAAATTACGTTCTTAACACCACTTTAAATCTCAAAAAACGATTTATTTATTTACTTTTATTTTAATATTTTATTTATTCTCATGGTATTTCTGGGCAGGGAGGGTCCGCGAGTGCAGACCCTACTCTTTTTTTGACCCTCCCTCCCTCACTCCTCCCTCTTCCATATATTGACTTATTCAAGAGCACTTTTGAACACTTTTGAACCAAGATCTTAGACATTTTTGGTGAATCACTACAACATGAAACGAGGCATAAAATTTTCACAAATCGTCCCCTTTCTAATCTTCTCTCACATGCATGTAGCTAACTTCCCATAAAAGCAGTAAAGATTTCACATAGCAAAAAGTGCATGAAAATTTAAAAAATGTGGATTAGATTGGTACATCATTCAAAAAACTGATCGCTTATGGAGTTTATGGTTAACCCTTAAGCGTCTAAAGAGCCAAATATGACTAAATTTGATCGTTTTTTCATTCAAACTCTAATTTTCACCTAATTCCTAATTTCAAATGAAGATGCTCCCAACTAAGAAAGTGCGGAAGTTACCTTATAAGTTTTAATCAAATTTGCAATTCTTCAAAATTGTTGAAATTGCACTTTTATAGCACTTTAACCCTAAAACGTACCAACCCTTTGAACAAAAGTAGATTCTAGCCTCAAAAGTAGATAGTAGCATGGCTCAGATGTTCGTGAATGTACATGAGAAGACCATTGCAAGCATAAAATCTACCCAATAAATTTGACATACTTGTAGTTGAATGCCTCTCCAATATTATCAACAACTCCCAATCACAAGAGATTTATGATAATTGGTAGAGAATTTAATAGGCTTTCAAAGGTGACTTGGCTGAAAATCATCCCAGGTTGTATGAGAAAGTTAGAAGGCTTCGAATTTGTTCGCGATCTAGTTTCTGAACGCTGGGACATTTAGGGGTTAAAGCCCATACCCCAAATGATATGGGTTAACCCCTAACTCCCGGCAAGACCAAAAAATGGTCGATGACTGAATTTGACTGTTCAATTCCAACTGTTGCGTGGATGACTTCCATCCAATTTCTTATGTGAAGGGCTTTGCTTCGTGATGCCACCTCTTCAAGTTAAATTCAAATCATTCAAGCTATTTTTAGATTTTACATGAGGTCCCAACTACAATCACTCGTAATAACGGTCCACAATGTAGTGTATTTTGAATTTTTTTTGCTTGTTCTACTTAAACTAAATTTAGGCCTTGAAAATGAGTTCCATTGCATTTGAGCTTAACTAACAAAATGAAGCTTGCCAAGTCTAATTTTTACTTCACTTTGAATTTTTGGAAAAAAATCTGAAAATTGAGTGTTTTATTGTAGTTAAACGTTCGGTAGGTATCACCAAGGTGTAGCAAATTTTTTAAATTTAGAGACAAGGATGATTTTCATCAACTAAACTTTTTTTCATTGTAATTTACACTTTAGGCTAAAAAATTGGAATTTTCTAGTACATTTTGAAATTGATATAGATTTCCTTTGCAATTACTTCAAAAAATCATAGTAATTTCAAATTTTCACCAAAATTTATGAAAAATTCATGATTCGCAGTACACATGTAACTTCGTCCACTAATAATATAAATTTGAATTCTTGTATTATTTTCAATAGCGAAATTGAGTGTGACAAATAAAACATGATTCCGTGGTCACAGGCACAACCTTTAGGGGTTAAGTGAGACTGCTAGTTCGTGAGGCGTTGACAACTTGATTTGAAATTGAACCTGATGCAATCACAATATACATAAATATGACATAAACCTTCACAGTCTTTGTTCCTCATCCGCAGGGCATTCGTGCTTTTTGAGAAATATGGATTCAATTGAAATGATTCTGAAATTTTGATTGAAATGATTCTGATATTTCCTACATAAGTTCCATTAACTTAGTTTAATTTGAGGTCTGGAATGTATTTCCTTGCCCTCAAAGTCCATGCTGGATGGGTTAGACCAAGAATGTTCAATCACCAAAACATGATGCTTAGGGCCGCTTCACGCTATGGCCGTACAAGTCGAGAGGCCGTGGCATTGAGAGTCCAAACTTTGTTGAGAGTTCAAAGAAATCTATTGAAAATAGGCAACAAAATATAGTTTTTATTTTTTATGAAAAGAAATCAACGGCCTCTCGACCATAGTTTGGGTTTCCATTCTCGTAGGATCCAAACTTCCTCTCGAGAGGCCGTCACCGTGGTCAAAAAGTGTTGCCATGTAAGCATTTTGAAGGTCCACGCCCTTTGCACTTTGGCCTCTAGTGTGAAGGGTCGAGAGGCCCAAACCATGGTTTCTTGCAATCGACGGCCTCTCGACCTTCGGCCATAGTGTGAAGTGGCCCTCAATTACCAGCCTCCTGAAACCTCATGGATTGTCCAACATGCCCACTCACCTAGCTTCAAGCCGAAATTAGACCCCACTTAAATTCCAGTGAATTGTCAGATTTGCATCTAAAAATGAATTTCTAGAATTGAACAGGAAGGCCCACTCGAGTGGCTAGATCGTGGCCGTCCACCCAATTGAAGGGCTAAGATTGCTCCAGCCCTTCCCAAAAGTCGAGGCTGGCCAGTCGCTAGGGTCTCCCTGCGACAGGCGTGAGCAGTGATCTCAAAACTGGCTAAAATTAGCTAGATTTCTACCCAAAAAATGGGGCTGCTAAACATACAAAGAAAGAAAATGAAAGAAAAATTGAAATGTAGCGAGAATGCTCATCATGTTAGAAATATGTAGCAACTTCATGAGGTGATATCCACGGATATCATCACGGTATCACTTTAATGTATTAAGGGTATTGCCGGATATTATAGACTGGTATCGAGAGTAGTGCATTCACAAGGTAGCAAAAGTCTCTACCATTTGTGTGGGAGGTAGGACCCTGTGCTAAGTGTCATGAAGTGCCCGCGTGAGTGGTCGGGCGTCTGCCATGCACCTCCCCCACGTCCCCCTGGGGCAACTCGGCCCTCGTGCCCTCTCTTCCCTATTCTAAGTTAATCAACGTACTGCAATTTTCTGTCTTAAGAGCATTCCCACCCATGCACGCTAGGACTAACCCTCTCAAATTATTCATTTACATGTGAAGGGCCCTTGCACTCACAGTCCCCCACCCTTGGACGCCCTTCACATATAAAAAGTGCGCATCAAATAGTCAATGGACCAATCACAGGTAGAATGAGAGGAATAATCATGGAATAGTCAACTCAATAGTGCTTTCAAGGCCCAATTTCTAACACGCTAGAATCCAGAGTCAAGAAGCATTTTGAAAGGCCCCTTGAAACTTTTCATCCACTTCTTGAGGTCAGAGACCCTCTGAGGCCATGGGTGGCCATGCTCTAAAGACTGTTTGTGCCCATCCCTGGCCGGCTGCTACAGCGTTCTGTACAATGCAGATACTATCCTACTCATGGTTGGTAGTAAGCCAGCAGATACTACCGATTGGTGGCCATATATGATCGTAACTTACGAGTAGGGTTTGGAAGGGCAATGGTCGTGTTGTGTGAGATCGAGCGTAGGCCCCCGCACATGAAGCTGCAAGCTGCAGCCGGCTGTTGCAGCCTCAGAGCATTCCCACCCATGCACGCTAGGACGAATCCTCTCAAATTATTCTTCTATATGTGAAGGGCCCTTGCACTCACACTCCCCCACCCTTGCACGCCCTTTAACGTATCAAAAGTGCGCATCAAATAGTCAATGAACCGATCACAAGTAGAATGGGAGGAATAATCATCAATTAGTCAACTAAAGAGTGTTTTGAAGGCCCAATTTCTATCACGCTAGAATCCAGAGTCAAGAAGCATTTTGAAAGGCCCCTTGAAACTTTTCATCCACTTCTTGAGGTTAGAGACCCTCTGAAGCCATGGGTGGCCATGCTCTCAGTTGATGAAAATACATGTGGAAGCTTTTGAGTGGCGGGCTATTTTCGGCAAGACATTTAATATTGTCTTACAAGCTCAGCCAGGGCTGTAACAGCCGTGAACAGTGATCGCAAACGGTTGCAAGGTTTTTGAGCATCTGAAAGCGCAGCGGCATCTTGCAGGATCTCGCCAATCCTTCAACGAGAACACTGTGCCGCTTATACCGGTGCCGCGGCTGCAGCCAGGGGTTGAGGTGCATGTGCGGAGGCCTAGATGGCGTCGATATTGCGTTCCTATATAGATGGAGAAAAGCCCGTATTCCAGTCATTCCTGCTCCTCCTCGCTTTCTCTCTGCTTGACGACGTACGTACAGCGCTGTACTACACCATCAGGGGACCAGTAGATCGATCTGTAGTTGTCGACGATCGATCTAGGGTTGGAGAAGGCGGCGGCCATGGCTGCCTCGTGCATGGGGGCGGGATGGAGCTTTCGTTACAGTTGATCTTCTTGCATTGCGATCGATCGACAGTGGAACAGAAGCAGGCAGCCGCCGATCGATGCTGCTGCTGCTGTAGCGGTTGTGATACATGGTAAGCCATGCCCTGACCCGGCCCTTTTCGCACCTGCGTTTGTCAAGTGTGTTCGACCCAAGCCCCTGCCTGTGACCCGCTACTAGGATCATACACCGATTGCTACGTTCGTTCGATCGGGGAGTAGCTGCAACAACACGACGGTTGTTTAATTGAATGTTTGCTTCACAGGAAGTTTAAAGTGGATTCCCTGTGACGTTTGCCCTACGTACACACGGAATTTGGAAAAGAGTCGCACAATCTCACTGAGACTCACAGGGGAAACTGAGACACAGGGAACAATCAGTTTTTCCCTGTGCATGTCTCAATTTTCCCCGTGCATGTCTCAGTATTCCATGTGTGTCTTAGTTCTCTCTTGTGGAATCTTTACAAATTCCCTGGGTGTTTCATTACCCAGGGAATACACACGGAAACACACAGGAAATCCACCACTTTAAGCTTCTAGTGCTTAACAAGCTTCTAGTTATTATTTCGGCGTTGCTAACACAGTATGGTCCGAGTAGTGGTCATGGAATATATGGGGATATGTGTTTGAGTTCTGTTCATGCGATGCTTAACTTGTACGTGATGGAACCGATCTGTTACATCATACTTGTGGCTTCGTTAATTTCTGGGGTTTAGTAACTGATCTCAGACTCAAAACAGATGTGGTGTAGGAGCTGAGCCTGACGATCACCGGAAGATGGTAGGGCTGGCTACTTTTCTCAAACACCACCAGCTTCTCTAAGGTAAATCCCATTTATTCCCATTCATTCCCGTATCTTTAGCTGCTGTGAGTTTATTAAGTGCTAAATAAACAAAATGATTTTGTGGATCTTGTCCCTATTTTGCAGCACACTGAAACATGTATAAATTTGAATACTGTATAAATATGTCTTGGGAGAGATTTGCAAAAAGCTGCTGAGCTTATCACTCTTAAACTGCTTTATTGTACATTCCACTCAACTTCTGATCTAGTTTTAGCCTCCTCTCTAGGAATGGGGAAGCCACATGACTGGAGTCACTACCTTATATATAAATAGGAAAGATTTTATAGTGTGAGTGGTTATACATAGATCCGCTCTTTGAAATATAAGCGCTCCAATTCAGTTTTACCCCCATTCGGTCGTATGTATGGAGGGTGGGTGTCAATATGAGATAGGGGCACTGTAATAATAATATCAACAACAACGCTAGTGCAAATATCCTCGAGAATGGAGAGTTCGTTTGGGGTAGTTTGTCTATCGATGCCTTCAATTCTGTGGCCTGTCACTATTAATTTTTCATATGTTTCAATCGGCTGTAGACTGCTTGACTCAAAACGATTGTTTCGGCATGATCGAGATATATTCACACATGATGGTTTTCTCACACCTGCATTAAAGAATGGCCGCTTTTGTCAGAATGCTTTAATGTACTGTCATCGAAGTTTCTGTGGCTTTCAGCTTTATAATGTTTGTTGTTATTTAATAAACAATAGAAATTGTGTATCTTGTCTATTTTGAGGATGATTCGATCTCACGAGTTGGAATAGTTATGAATCTGTGAAGTTTTGCTGATAGTTTTTTGAAATTTTGCTTGAAGTCTGTGCGATTCTTCAATCGCTTTGCATTTTCTCAACTTGTGATCTAGTTTTAACCTACCCATTTAATGGTGGAGCTGCAAGAATGGGGAAACTAATTTTGTATAAATATTGATATTTTATTCTCATTGAGAATCCCTAGCAAGCCTATATTGTATTTTGAAAGTAATGATGGTACTAACAAGTAATGTCTGTTGTGAACAGGGTGATTGTGTGGAGTTACCAAATATTGGCTTTGAGTGCAGTCGTTAATCATGAGCTATTCTTTTAGGTCTTGGTTCAAGCAGAGAGTTCTTTCAATTGTTGAGCTGTGTACCAGGCAGTTAGCTGATGAGTTGCACAGGAGTGATTCAGCTGATGAGTTGCACAGGAGTGCTTCAGCTGATGAGTTGCACAGGAGTGCTTCAGCTGATGAGTTGCACAGGAGTGATTCGGCTGATGAGTTGCATAGGAGTGATTCAGCTGATGAGTCGCACACGAGCGATTCGACCAAGTCTTCGCAATGGTACCTCGACTGTGCAAGGAAATGCATGGAGCTATCACAACAGATGACGTCAAGAAGCATATACCAAATAAAGTTCAACCACAAACAATGTGGTTATCTCGCCAAAGAACTGAAAGTGGCTGTTGAAAAGAGCGAACAATCATTCAAGCGCTCTTCCTCTCTTGAGCACCAAGCAGAGTGCGTGGAAGTTTTGAAGCTCCTCCACAAGGTGTCATCAGAAATCAATACCTTCATTCAGGGTTGTTGCCAAGTTTCACTTGTAGCCGTCAGTGCATCAGCTAGCGTCCCTATTCGTGTGTCTTCATGGAGTTACCATCTGAAGTTATGCACTGAGCTTTTGTGCAATAGTAACAAATTGGGAGCCGCATGGCGAACATGGAAAGATCTGAATGGCATTAGTGAAGACATATTTGGTTGTGTCCAAAAAATGGCCAAACAAGACGAGGCCTTGTCGAGGAACTTGAAATCTAAAATTACAGACCATGAGAAGCTGAATACCATTATCCGTGGATGCATGGACTTTTCCAAGGAATTAAGTCTCAAACAAGTAGGTGTTTTGGGAAAAGGATCTGCAAGCATTGTTCACACAGGTACATGGGAAGGAGAACAAGTTGCTATAAAGACGTACTATGATGTTGATGTTGCTGACTTTAAAGGAGAATCCTCTGCCTTACTATCGTTGTGTCATCCAAATATTGTGAACATGTTTGGGTATACTTTGGACAAGGGCAAATGCTCCATAGTGATGGAGCTGATGGATGGAAATCTATTTTCTGAAATGCTTTCGAGACTGCAAAAAAGTGGCAGTGGGGCTGCTTTCACCATTTTGGAGGCGGTGGGCATCATTCGGCAGATCGCAGAAGCTGTGAAGTATCTCCATGAGTGCCGTATTTCACATGGGGAACTAAAAACACGGAACATTCTAGTGAAGATGGAAATGGGATTGATGAACGTCAAATTAGGTGATTTTAAAGTTTCTAATCCCGATCCCATTGTGACTTTGCTTGCCAACAAGGATGCAACGAGGTGGTCGGCTCCAGAATTTATGGATCCACCTTCAATGACATATGAGGATGAATTCATGGGTGATATTTATAGTTTTGCAATGCTTTGTTATGAGTTATTAACAGGAAATCAACCTTTCTCGGAACTCACATTGCAAGAAGCAAAAAGACAAGTATTGCTCGGTGGTCGACCAAAGCTCTCTGATTCATGTCCACCGGATCTGAGCAGTCTAATCGAGAGATGCTGGAACTCAAAACCTAGCTTTCGCCCGTCATTTGTTGATGTTTGTGAAGAATTGAAGTATTTACAATGCTTACTTCTTTCAGGTACGTCCATGATTCTCTTTACATTTGACATGTTGGAAACCTTTTTGAATGGAAAATTCTCCTTTTGATCCATAGAATTCTCTAGAATGTTCATTGCATTTCATTAAAAGATGCATGCAGTGAATTTGTTTAGTACAATGAGATAGCTTGTTTTCACTTGTGAATTTCACAAATGTATTGAGAAAACAATATCATGAAGTTGGCGAATTGTTTGATCAAAAATATAAATATGTTATTTTTGGGAGCATGTAGGATAAATTAAACCAAATTATTTTAAAACTATGCCTGAAGTCAATGTCATAGCCATTAAATTTAACATTTATGTATGTATACTTCATGTCAACCTTGCATAAGTACATAAATTGAAGTTTTATAAATGCTAAGCAATGATTACACTATTGCCTTAGGTTGCATTAAGGTCTTGTCCCAATTTGTAATTTGAGTTGATTGAGATTCCAAAATTTCTCAATGAATGAAATAAGAGAGAATTTTATTTTATTTATTATTTTGTGCAATTTGATGTCACATTTGATTGACAAATGAATGGACTTGTGATTGTTCAGAGCCTCTTGCGCCGCAGATTCAAACACATCCACTTATTTTACCAACACTTGAATTACCAAGTGATTTATTGCACATGAAAGTAGACTATTCATGTCTAGACCGTGGGGTGCAATTGGGAAAAGGTGCATCGGATTCAATTGTATACTCTACGACTTGGGATCATAATGGAGTTAAAGAGTGTGTTGCTCAAAAGTTATTTTTTGGAAGGATGTTTGAGGATTTCAAGAAGGAAGTTCAAATTCTAACTGATCTGATACAAGGTCCTAATGTTGCATGTCTACGTTGCCTTGCAATAGACAACCGTTCATGTTCCATTGTCATGGAGAAGATGGATAGTGATCTTAATGATTTGATACGCAACAAGAGGCTTGAGTTCAAAGCTCGAACAAGTGATCAAATCTCAAGATTTCAAGCTCAAATCGAGAAGTTGAATCCTGCAAAGTTGAAATTTTTTTATCCATTGGATCTTAGACCTCGGCGGTCAAAGCTCATCTCTAAACTTTCAACACTCCTAACAACTCCTCCCTTTCATTTGCATGTAGCAAGTTATATTATGCTCCAAATAGCATATGGTGTGCACTACATTCATCAGAAGAATATTGTGCATAGGGATTTAAAGTCGAGCAACATTTTCATCAGCGAAGTAGACGGTGGGAAGGAATTCCAAGTGAGAGTGGGTGATTTTGGGCTCTCTCAAATGATACCAAAGCCAAGTAGTTCGGATTTGGATGAACCTTTCAATGTTGGTACATTGAAATGGATGGCTCCAGAAGTAATGAAGCCCAGAATTGTGACCAAATCAAGCTATGATCTATTCAAATATGATCCATTCAAAAGTGACGTTTACAGCTTTGGGATGGTTTGTTTTGAGATCTTAACAGGAGAAGTGCCAACTTTTGAAACGACCCATCACAATTTGATCTATGAGAAGGTATCCAAGAACAACCTGTAGAAAATTTTTATATGATTATTTATTGTTTTTATTTTATATGGACCTATTTCATTTTTTCCACAAAGTTGTTTTGCATATTCTCTTTCCCATTAATAGGTCATCTAAGTTTTCTAGAATTCTTTTGCTCTTGTTTATAGTAGTCCCTCTCTGTTTGGTAAGCCCTAATTTCAAGGTGGCAGGCATGGATTAGTCAGAGAAATGACTTGTCACATACGTATTGCATGACACAATAGTATCGTCATATTATGGAGTGTCATATTTTGGATAGTAGACTGTACCTGTAGATCAGTTTTGTTGTTGGAGTGAACACTAAATATTTTTCTATTGCAGGCATTAAATTTTGGAGTTGGAGTGCTCCTAATCCTTCTCAAAGGATACAAGTTAAAGGATACAAGTCAAACTCTAATTTCCACTGGAGACATGCTTCCTTTGCAAATTCTTCTTCTTCTTAACTCCAAGCGCCCAAGTGGAGTTAAAGAGCACAACGATGATGAAGTACGGATGAAGGCAGTACTGGCTGGTTCTAGGCCTCCTTTCCCAAACAGATTTTGGACTGATTATTGTCCTCCCCAACTGGAGGCTCTCATTAAAAATTGCTGGGATTCAGATTTTAGTGTACGCCCTTCTTTTGCTGAAATCGTTGCCCAACTAGAACTTGTCCAAAAATCTTTGCAGAATCCCGTCTAGGAATTCCTTGTTAGATCATGTCTAGCTTAGATTCCGTCCAATGTTTGGGTGGATCATGTGATTCTCAAGCTTCATCATGACATGTTTGGGAAGCACTAACTTCAAGGTGGCAAGCATGGATTAGTCACAGAACTGACTTGTCACATGTGGATTGCTTGAAACAATAATGTGGAGTGTCAAATGTTGTATGGTGGGTAGTCTTTGGCCTTGAAAGGACCAAGAAACCCAAATTGGAACTCATGTTTGTTTCAGCAGTTTTGAGTGGGTCCTAAGTGGACTTCTTTTTGTCCAATTTTGTTTGTTTTTTGACACAACATGTACAATGTTCTTCACTGAATCTAGTGGTATAAAATTTGGTCTCATCTAAATTATATGTTTCACAATATGATCAATTGAACTTGACATTTCAAAACCAGGAATCCTTGGTCCTTTCGGGGTTAAGAGGATTGTACTCCACAATCTAGGTATCTATGAAGATTGCACACTAAATGCTCCTGGGAGTTTCTGGTGAATGAGGTTGGTAACAAGCCATTGTTGAAGAAAGCCAAATTCAGGAAAAACACAGTATGTGGGTGTTGTAAATTCTGCTAAAGCTACTGAAAGATCCACTACAGTAGAAGAAACGTCTGTGGTCCATAATGTTTTTTTTATTGAATTTGTGTTAAAATTAACACAAGTTTCCTTATTGCCTACTTAAGTTTATGATATCTGTTATTGTCTGAAGTGTATGACAACGACATACTTTTTGACAACAATTGTAGTGGTAGCATTGTGGCATTGGTGATATGAGCTATGGTGGTGGCATTGTAACATTTGTGATCTGCAACATTGTTAGATTGAGCATACTAGTATATCATAAGGAAGCCTCCATTTGATCACTCTAGGAAACTGAAATATTTTTGATGTTAAAAATAGTGTGTGAAATCGTCTATTCGTATTGAAAACTCTATTGTAAGACAAACCAAGTGTAGAATCCTTTTTAAAACTATCTTTAGTATTTATTTCTTTGACACACAAAGGCTTTTGCATGACATTCATTTGCAAGAATCTAAAGGAAACGAGTATGACTTCCCATCAGGTTTTTGTTTTTTTGCAATGTAGTAGAACATCATGCACGCAATCACTAGTAGCGTGCATGTCGTTTTTCATTCCACAAAAGGGAAACAGTGCTGAACAATAGTTGAATAAGGTAGTGGGACCAATTCCCGACTGGGTTGTATTTCCAACCCCTACTGGTTGGGGGATGGGTGTCAGAAACCAACCAGCATGGTTTCAGATAGTGTCCAATAGTGTTCTAATTTCGTCCATGCTTGGAAAAATCAAGAGCTTCTGATTGGTGTAGAAGCACTCTATTTTCAGAATCCAACCTCTCATGAAAACCATGACTCTATGAGCGGTTAATGGTCACTCTAAGCTTTCAGACTTAAAAAATCATAGAAAATTGTAGAAATGCTCAAAAAATGTTTTTTTGGGGGGGATGCCATTGCAATAGCTCTGCAGAGCATCCAAAAATTATTAAAAAATTATAAAAAAATTATAAAAAAATTCTTTCACAAGTCTAAGTATGCAAACCTGAAATTCAGTCGGGAATTGGTCCCACTACCTTATGCGGATATTTCTATCATCTTGTGACCGAAACCACTCACCAGCATTGACACAACCCAGCTGCCTTGGATGGTTTCATTCCTTTTTCAATTATAGATAGTGAAAAACTACACATTTCCTATTAATAAATGGAGGGTGAGTCCTTTCAAATTTAAACCACTGTGATTGTGCAAACATTGGTGTCTAACTCCAAGAAGCCAAAAAAAAATTTCAAAACGTGCTTCGTATGAAGAGAGAGGGAAGAAAAGCATTCAAGCATTCTGCTTCCACTCTAGTAGCCGTTCCCCGTCCTCAAGTTCCAGCAGCTACATTTGAATCCAAAAGTGACACGAAGACCATTACTTTTTGTCTTCAATCTCATAGTAGTGTACAATACCAGGCAACCCTCATTCGTCCAACCCCCTTATGCACAACTCTGCACTATACTTGCAATTTCAAAAAATTAAAAATTACTGTCATTTTGAAATTTCAGCAAAATGACAACAATTTTAAAAATCCATGAAATCACGAACGGGAAATTGAGTTGGGAAGGTAATCAAGTCTAGTTTCATGGCATCATGGCATAATCGAGACTATTTACATTGAAGTAGTGAAATCATACAACAATAGAGCTTTTTATGATACACTATGTACTACGAACATAAACACTTACTATGAACATAAACACTTGTGACAGGCTTCGTACATGACATGCTAGTAAAGAGAATTTCAAGGGTCTCCATATTGATATATTTGAATGGTAGTTGAACAATTTTGACCAGTACCTCTTTCTTGTTTGGCCCCAAATCATTTTGTCATGAATGTTTTTGTGTAGTTTCCAACATTCATTCTTGTAAATCACAACGGTGCTTCCATTTGGTTATTGAGTAAGTTGTAAACAACAAAATTACTCTCTTGACAATTTCTCAAGCTTAATAGTAGGTTTTGTTCATAGATTTGTAGGTCACCCCATTTGTTAACAAATAAGTAGAATGTTTTTCCAATGCCTCAAATCATACATGACAAAATGACTTGGGGCCAAACAAGAAAGAAGTATTGATCGAAACCGTTCAATTACCATACAAATATATCAATACGGAGACCTTTGAAGCTCTCTTTACTAGCATGTCTTTCAGTATGATGCGTGTCACAGGTTCTCATGATGGTAGATTTCATTGTACATAGTGTATCATAAAAAGCACTATTGTTGTAAGATTTGACAACTTCAATGTAAAAAATTATCATGCCATAAACTAAACTTGATTACCTTCCCAATCCAATTTATGGTTTACAATTCCATGGATTTTTGAACCTCTAGTGTTATTTGCAAATTACAATTATAGTGCTGATTTTTGCAAAAAGGCGGGTGTGTGTTGACGAATGGGAGTTTCATGGTATTGTATTGTACAATGCTTCACTCTTCTTGTCCACAACAGTGTTCATAATTAGAGGTGCTTGACATATTTTTCTCCTTTGTATGTTGATATTCATAACATTTTTTAGCTAGTACTACATCACATCCTTTGGATTGTGTTGAGAATCAACATTTGAACAGAGAATTGATAATGTGAAAGGGTATTTGAGCTAGTTTATTGAGCTAGCAATCCATCTTTAGTTAAAGATGGCTTTGATTCTTTAAAAGATTACATTTCCTACAACTATTATGGTTTGGGATAATTATTCCTATGGGTGAACAGTAGGGTTACTAAAGAATGTTATGTACATTTTCCTTCAACGCTAGAAGTATGATAATTGTGCCTTCAAATCAAAATGTATTTTTTATCCTCTACAAGGTATTGGTTACGATATTGGATACTAGTCTAGCTATAGAGTCTACTTTCAAAAAAACGCACGAAGAGTAAAACTCGCCCATGAGATATAGATAGACAAACTACCTCCAACAACTCTCCATTCACAATGGTTTCTTCGACCAACATTATTATTAACATTATTATAAGAATAATTATTATTATTATTCCTTGTTTGGCCACTTTATTCAATTACGTCCTCTGTACACCGAGCTTATCACATTCCTCTCTTTTCATCAAGTTCTTTGAAACCTATTCGAGAACCTACTCCAGGCTCTCTAGTCTTTAGGTTCATTTTTTCTTCATCATAAACAAATGAAAAAAAATTGTGGGACCTAAAGTAAATGTTAATAGAGTTATCTGTAAACTAAAGGGTTGAGTGGGCCTTGGTTTGACTAAAATTTGGAGAAACAAAAACTATTGAGAGAAGTTTTAAGAAATCAAAAGAATGGGTGAGTGGGGACGGTCTAGGTATATATAGCGAGAATCTATTGCCAAAAAAGGAGTTAGCAATCACCTTATTTATATGTGAAGGTGATTAATAGAAACCTGTGTGAGAAAAAAATTAGCACCGATTTTGGTGCTTTCAAAGTTTGCATCCACAGTTTTTTTTTAGTGCCCAACACATGTCCTTTTTTGAGGATTATTGTCACTATTCCTTCAAACTATGGTCCACTCACCCACTTTTGAGGGACTTTTTGGATAACTCTAATATGAATAAAATGTTTGAAGAAAATATAATATTTCGACATAATGCAAAATTTCAACACTGTATGTTTTTTTGGTAAACCAGTGTTCATTGGGACCACATAAGACGATGAAGAGCTGAAAGTATAGAAACGAGCTTGTGGAAGCCTGCCCTTATTGCCTACAGTACACCAATTAATGCCACGTGGACACGTTAATTGTTTTAAAATGGCTACATTTTTTTTAGGTCAGGTGAACATCTTTACGAAATATGTTTATGGGCATTCTACTACAACTATAGTACACTAAAATCACCATATATTGTGGTTCACAATATCTACAAGAGGTTTAATCAATTCTTACTCGTCAAAATCATTGTGACTTGAAATTCTTTAAGGTAACACAATTTATATGTTTCTACATTCTTCGAGCATAATGTATTTTTGAACCGACTATAAATATTGTGGTAAAAGAATCTTCAGAAATCATATCCAACGTCCTAACCCTTAAACGTCAAGGTAAGCCCCATCAGCTTATTTAAAAGAGAATAATGAAGAAAAAAGTTGATTTCCTCAACCAAATCAAGCGAGACTTAGAGCGTTGAAAAGCTACAAAAAAAGCAATCTAGATTCCAAATTTTCGCCTCATTTGAGAGATTGTGGAATTGTTGGTAAGCAATCAAAGTTATCAAATTGAACAAGTTTTGAGGTTGGGGCAGCTGAAGTTCAACAGTGCTAGAGTGCTAACCAGCAGTGCACTACAGAGTCGTTTTTGCAAAAATTATTTTTTTTATTTTTTTATTTTTTCTCCAAAAATTTAGATGCCCTCTGGGCTGCCCCGTCCAGGCCCTCTTGACGTTTAAGGGTTAAGTCAAACAAAGCTTGTGCCAATATCTTGTATCAATATTGCAAATTTGCACCAGTTGATCAAATTCTCAAGCAACACTTTGTGACCAAATTACATCATGGGTCTTCATTAGTAAAGCCAATTGGGTCTTTGTTACCATAGTAATTTACACCATTGAACATATTTATTGTGGACCGCGATAATTATTCATCCATGCCATTCATCCACCCATACTATATGATAATTTTAGTGTACCAATATCTTCGACATTGGTAAAAACATTTACCTTTTGTAAAAAAATTATAAATAATTAGTGTGTTTCACAGTAATAACAATAATTGGTGTAGCAACGAAATTATGCCCTTGGTCCACAGTGTCTATAGCATGAAGAACGGCCTTCAATCATTTGATGAAATGGTTGACCAAAGTAGTTGACCAGAATTGTGTGCATAGTGCATACAGTAAGCTTAGTTGGGGCACAAAATTGCTCCTTTTGACTTTGGTAGTCAAGGGTGGATCACTTTGTTTGAGGCTGAGTGAGTGTTGTACTAACAGATCGAAAAGCCCAAATTCGGTCTCATGGTTTTTTTGAGAAGTTTTGAGTAGGTCTTGTGTAATTTTTTTAAATTCTTTTTATCAATTATTGATCAATATGTGCAATGTTTTTTTACTAATTTTGGTAATACAAAATCAGTTTCCTTGTGAATTATATTTTATACAATATGATTGAGTGGATTTGTCGTTTTAAAATCATGAATCTTTGGTTCTTTAGGGGTTAAGGTATGTTTGCACTTGGTGTTAGAATCATTTCAGCAAAGTGAATCTAGTTCAAAAGTGTGTTTGAATTCATTCTTAATATCACCTTGCTAACATCACTTGTAGCATCAAGCGGAAACATGTCTTTAGCGCCTTGCAATGATCTTTTTTTGTTTCATTTGCTTAAAAATAAAAATAAAAGTCACTTTTATAAAGGAGCAAACAAGCTCTTGAATAGGGCATGCCATTACATTACCAAATTCTTCAACGTCACACTTGCATTCAAGCCACATGGAATTTTGTTGTTGTAATTAAGTTGTGGTGGTACAATAGGATCCAATAGAGTTATAATTTTTTCTCCTTTTTTTTTTTTGATATTTACAAAACTATATATGATTGAAATATGATGTTGTGACCTTCACTTTGAAATAATTTCATGTCATTGAGCATGACGGTGCAATCAAATTTTCAAAATTCAATTAGAATTTAGAAAGATTTACTTTACAAAATTTAGGTGTGTGCCACCATTTTCACTAGTAGAGATTTAGCCGTTTAAAACTAGTCATGTGACTAAAAATGGTCATTTGTGACTCAATTCTTTTAAAATCAAGTTGGTTTGAACCCTTTAAGTCACAATGGACCAATTTTAAAGAACCAGATTCTTACTAGACAGTGTTTTCATATCATAAACTTTGCAACTTTTGTGAGCTACTCGGCTATCAACTTTGCATGGAGCGATGTAAGCATTCATATTTGCTACATGTTCAAATAGTTCAATTTAAGAAATTTATTACCAATCATTTTCAAATAATTATCTCGTAAAACAATGGAAAAGAAAAAGAAAATATTGTAAATAGATTTTTTGATTTCTATAAGTGTAATTTGATCTGGTTGATTAAGATTGCATGAGGGAGCAATGCTAATCGTAGATCACAAAAATAAGTTTTGAAGATGAATTTAAACTCATTTCTTCAAATGAACACATTAAAAATCATTAGTTTATTCGACCCTATTGTATAGTACAACTAATCACAAAGATCTTTTATCCGATAGTCAATTAGAGGATGTAAAACTAGTAAGAAAATGAGAATTAGCAAAAATCAATCAATATGGGAAAAAATGGTAAGAAATATTTCCGGTTAAATGTTGAAAGAGGGAGGAGATTCACTTAAATTCCAATAATGCCTTAGTAGCCTAAACATTAGCAACCCAAACAAACGATTTTAGATTGCTCACACATTCAAAACATTGGAAAATATGTGCATGTTAGTTGCAGTTTGAATTGATATTGGGACCAATTGGAGGGTTCTTTTGCAACATTGATTTGCAAATAAACCCTTCCTTCCCACCTTTGATTATTTCAAATAAGTCTAAATCTAAAATTTGAAATTTCTTCGATGACAAGAGAGAAATCTTCAAAGTAGATAGGTTGACCCCATTTCTCATACTTTCTTCTCAAGCCTTATATCAATTATTACATGGCCCAACTTGGGTGAACTTTCCATGAGTGTGAGGGAACATGTCCTCAATAAATGGGAAATTTTGCTTGGATTGGAAGAACATGACCTTGTATTGAGTAGGTCCCATAGTCATATTCCGCCAACTTCGTTTATACCCCGGCTTTATACTTCTAATTTGTACAAAGAAGAAGGGATGAGATTTTGTTTCAATGGCAAAAACTTCGACCCCAGTTTGCAAAAACTTTCTTTTTTTGAAAGGACTTTGCAAATTTCTGTAAAACTAAGAAGAAGTTTCATACTCCCTTCGTTTCATAATAAGAGTCCAAAACCACATATTTTCTTGCGTCAATCTTAGAGTTCACATTCATCGTATTGCCTTCCTACGTTGACTTCCTACATTTTTCATCTCTTTTTATCAAGACACACAGTTCTGAAAATTACCATTGTGTTTCATCCCTTTCAACATGGATTTTATTTCTGTCTTCAACCTCAATTTTTCTGCAAAGTGGACTCATATCAATGAAACGGAGAGGGAAATATTTTGGGTTTTTTTCATTTTTTATTTTACACACTTGCATGACTTTTAGGCAAGTAGACTGTGCAAACAGTGAGAGTGATCAGTTACTCAGCTGTATAGAATTGAAACAGTGAGAATCAAATTGTCAAAATCTGGGTGTTGTTCATGTGGACAAGCTACCTTTCCTGAGCCAGTGAGCACTTTTCTAAACTTTTCTACACAGTAAGTCTCCAAAGGTCCAACATCCTTTCATGCTGGACTCATCGAATTGAAAATTCCCCTGTAGGTCATTTTGCACGCTGATGTCAATGATGAGAAAAGGTCCTAATTCAGATTGTTCATGGCTCAGTACCCTAGCGTACCATATCCGGCCTAAAATAATAATAATTAGAAGAGAAGTCCAAATCATTAGGGAATTATTTTTATTATATTTTAAAAAAATGTCTCCTGAAAAAGAGAATCTTGAAAATTAATTATATAATAGAGTTATCCAAAAACAGTGGTCAATGAGCGGAGTTCAAGTGGAGTTAACTTCTTGTAATTGCAATTTCTAACAAGCGTTGTTCATGAATAGTTCCCATAGTTGGGTATCTTGGCTTGGGGGAACTTGTGGGAACTATCCTCTAATCATGCTTTAAATTAGAGTTTAAAAGAGATGTTTGGGTGAAATCATGAAAGTAATTGGTCCTTTAACTTTTAAGCTCCCAATAGACCATTTGTTGTCGCTGCTCATTTTCCTGGGCTGCCTTAACTCAGAAAAATAACTTTTTTCCAAAATAATAAATATGATGTCATAGGTTAATGAGTTTTCTTTCCAATGCAATTCGAATTATGTCCATCCGATCAACACTTTACTTAGGAGAAATTTTCAAACTGAAACACCTCAATTTTGAAAGGCAACTTCAACACTTCGGATAGGCTTGCCAACAATGTAAGCCATTGAGATTCATTGGGCACCTCAAAGGAACTTTTGTTCAACTCACATGGGTTGCATGCAAGTGGAGGAGAATTGAGGGAATAATCTAATTTAGCCAAACTCTCTTGCTTTCCTTTATACCCCAATCCATTACAAGGTCTCTGAAAAAATGCTAATGAATTGAACATCTTGAGTCATGCATCTTGTTAACTACCTTATCTTGAGAATGGTCAAAAATGACACATCATTTCTTTTTTTCTTTGGATTTGAGAGCCTACCAAAGCAAGGCTACCTGGATTTTTCAAAGCTTGAACTTTCAAAATTTCAACTTCATTTGCTATTATCTTGACATTCGTATGGTCAAATGTTTTGTAATTTTGAGGGATGATTTATAAGGCCTAGGAGTACAAGATCCTTTGATGGGAATGCAAAAAAAGGTTTTATAAAGCATTTAGTTATCATCAATGAAAATCTCTAAAATGAAGCAGTTTTGGATGGAGGACCCCCCTCGGGCGTTTAGGGGTTAAAGAACATAGCAAGCCCCACGGGTTTTTTTGGTATTTTGAGAGAATCAGCCTCATAGCTTCTATTCACTTGAACCAATGGGGTTTTTTAAATGCGAAACTGAGCGTATTTGAGGAATATACTATAAAAAAAGAAAATTAAACATAGAACCATGCTTAAGTTGGAGTTTAACCCATGAAGGAGGTTGCTCCTTTTATACGGTACGCATACAAGTAAGAGCATTCGCATACATGTGACGTTTACAGTAACTAAACATGTCCTATAGAGCCAATTGTTTTTGTCAACCTTGTAAGAACTACAAGACATATTGCTGTAAAATTTCTTGTACAAAAGATGGTGAAAGAATTTCCTGTACATTTGTGGTAGTGAGAAACAATAGAACACAATGAGGTTGTTGCATGCATTAGGGGTTAAAAGAGATTTTGGGTGGAGGAATCAGAAAACCCATGTCCTTTTATTCCTCGGTTCCATAATAAACTATCCTCAACCTTCAAAATAGAATACTCTCTCTATCCCATATTAAACTTCCTCAACGCATTGTGAATATGTCCTACATTAAGCTTTATGTTTGTTCAAACTACTATTCCTATTGGATGAGGGTCCACACCGTTGTGCTCAAGTTCCACATCATTGAACTATTTAAGTAATCTAATTTCAAGGTACATGAAGCTTAATATGAGACAGAGGAATAATTAACTAATCCAATGGTATGGACCCCGCTTTAAGTTTGAACAAACATGAAGCTCATGATGGGACAAATAATTTGAGCAACCTTATTATGGGACATAGGGAGTAAGGGCCTCGTTACACTCGAGGGGAGAAGTCGTGAGAAGAGAAATTTCAGCCAATAGGAAACTTAGAAAACGAGAAGACCAGTTTCTCATTGGCTTAAAATTTCTCTCCTCACGGCTTCTCACCTCTAGCGTAAAGAGGCCCTAAGGGTTAATGTTGAGTGAAAAGGTATCTTTTGAATCATTCTTAAATGAGCAATGTGGAAAGGGGGTTCATAGGAAGTGAACTCTCAAACCTCGTACGAAAAAGAGGTTGTGAGCATATTCTAGGAACCAAAGCTGCTCTTCTCCTTCATGAAAGAATGAGAACAGAAGAGAAGAGGAGGGAGGATAATGCTTAGGGCAACAGGGGCCAGAAGAAGCAGAGGCGGTCATAGGGCCCAGGCGCACAAAAGGGCAGCCACTCGTTCCCCACAACAAGAGTGCCCTATCCTGTACCCGGCCCCTTTGCCGCGACGCCTCGTTCTCTTCTCCGTTTCATTCCCCTTCCGGCCCCGCTTATAAGCCTGCCTCTCCTTCTCTCATCTCTCGATCCCTAGCCCACCTGATCCCCTCTACCCATTCCCCCGGATCAATTCCCCACGAGAAGAGATCCACCGAGACAGAGATGGCAGCAGTGGGGTGCAATGTAGCGGTGGTCTCGGGCTCCGTGGTCGCGCCCGCGCGCAGCAGCGTCGTCGTGGAGCGCAGCGCAGCGTCCGTGCAGGGGCTGGGGATGAGCAAGTTCGCTGGCTTGCGGATTGCGAGCAAGGCTGCCGTTCCGCACTCTACCCAGAATGCGCAACGCAGCAGGCAGGCCGCAACCGTGCGCGCCACTGCGGCGGTGGAAACCGCGCAGAAGACCGACAACGCGGTCGTGGAGAAATCCGTGAACACCATCCGGTTCCTCGCCATCGACGCCGTGGAGAAGGCCAATTCCGGTCACCCCGGTTTGCCCATGGGGTGCGCCCCCATGGGCCACATCTTGTACGACGAGGTCATGAAGTACAACCCCAAGAACCCCTACTGGTTCAACCGGGATCGCTTCGTGCTCTCCGCCGGCCACGGTGAGCGAATTCATTCGCATTTAGTACTCTTTCTCTGATTCGCCTGTTTTCTGAAGCATCTGAACTGATAGCATTGGTTTTTTTTGTTTGATTAACAGGATGTATGCTTCAGTGCGGATTCGCATTTAGTGCTCTTCGAGTTTATCCGCCTGTTTCTGAAGCATCTGAACTGATGGCATTGGTTTTTTACAGGATGTATGCTTCAGTATGCGCTTCTTCACTTGGCAGGATACGACAGCGTGAAGGTATGTTTCTTTGATCGTCGAGAATTGAGAATGGGTCAATTCTTGCATTGGTTGACAATTTTGACCGTTGAGAAATAGTACTCTAGACTAGAGAAAGACTTTGGGAAAAGCGTATCGTTGACTGGCTACTTTTACAGGAAGAGGATTTGAAGCAGTTCAGGCAGTGGGGAAGCAAGACACCGGGTCACCCGGAGAATTTCGAGACCCCCGGCGTGGAGGTCACCACTGGTCCTCTCGGGCAAGGAATTGCGAACGCGGTGGGTTTGGCGGTGGCCGAAGCGCACATGGCTGCTCGCTTCAACAAGCCCGACGCCAAGATCGTTGACCACTACACGTGAGAGTCCTATCCCTCCCTGCAATTTTCTAGAACCGAAAAGAAGCCCATCTAGCCTCCCTTTTTGCTCTACTTCTAACCTCTCTTTTGAGCTATACTTGGATTGAATAGTGTCATGTCATAGATTGTCCCATTGTGGGCTATGGGCTTGGAGGTTTGGTAGAAGGTGTGGGAGTCATTGCGAGGTGTGGAGAATAATGACAGTGGCTTGCTTTAGATTGTCTCCCAACTCATGATGACTAGTTTTCGGTCTATTTATATTTCAATATGAGTTCAAGAGGAGTTCAAGAAGAGTTCGCTAAAACTTTTTGAGCTGACTTTTTGAGCTGACTTTTCAGTTAACTCTATTAGATAGAAGAAAACGAGTTCAATTTAATCATCGATATTTTAACAAACTCCAGTATATCACCAAGTCAGATTTGGATTTAGATTTAGTTATCCATCATTCCTACATTGTAGGGGTTTTGTAATCTCAATGTGGGTGGATGCAGGTACTGTATTCTGGGAGATGGATGCAACATGGAGGGAATCTCCAACGAGGCCGCGTCGCTTGCCGGTCACTGGGGGCTCGGAAAGCTCATCTGTCTTTACGATGACAACCACATCTCCATCGACGGTGACACGGAGATCGCCTTCACGGAGAGCGTGGACGACCGATTCGCCGCCCTGGGATGGCACATCATTTGGGTCAAGAACGGGAACACGGGTTACGACGAGATTCGCGCTGCTATTGAGGAGGCCAAGTCCGTCACGGACAAGCCCACCATGATCAAGGTGACCACCACCATCGGCTTCGGATCGCCCAACAAGGCGAACTCGTACTCTGTGCACGGCGCTGCTTTGGGTGGCAAGGAGGTCGAAGCCACCAGGCAGAACCTCGGATGGCCCTATGAGCCTTTCCACGTCCCCGATGAGGTCAAGAGGTGAGATCGCCATCAAAATTGTCGCCTGCACGATCTACTCATTCATATCCCTGGAAAAACTTTTGAGAGCATCATTGAAACTATCTTCAAAAAGTTTATAGAAAAAGTCTTGGTAGCAACTTTCTACACAAATTTCGTATTTCAGAACATATGAACATCAAAAATATGTATGTCTAATAATATTTTTCAATTGTAATAAGAATATACAAATTTGTACACTTCTATTTAATCATAAAATCTTAGAGTTGCAATGAATAAAAGATTTATTTTGCTCCTGGATGATTACAGCCACTGGAGCCGCCACATTGACTTGGGATCGAAGTACCAGAGTGACTGGGAATCTGACGTTGAGGCGTACGCCCAGAAGTACCCTGAGGAGGGCGCCGAATTCAAGCAGCTGATCAGCGGTGAATTGCCCGCCGGCTGGGATGCGGCTCTTCCCGTAAGTGAATCGGTTTCCCTGCTGTGGCGATCTTGACTACTTTTTTTGTAACGTGAATCGAGCTGATTATTTGTTTGTGGACGATGGATGCAGTCCTTCACGCCAGAGGATGCAGGTGATGCCACTCGCAACTTGTCGCAGCGGTGCCTGAACGCATTGGCACGAACACTGCCGGGATTGATGGGAGGCAGTGCCGATCTGGCCTCGTCGAACATGACCTTGATGAAGATGTTCGGTGACTTCCAGAAGAACACACCCGCGGAGCGCAACGTCCGGTTCGGAGTGCGGGAGCACGCCATGGGAGCCATCTGCAACGGAATGCAGCAGCACTTGGGCGGGCTGATCCCGTACTGCGCCACGTTCTTCATCTTCACGGATTACTTGCGGGCCGCGATGCGAATCTCCGCGTTGTCTGAGACAGGAGTGATCTACGTGATGACCCACGACTCGATTGGGCTGGGCGAGGACGGCCCCACGCATCAGCCCATCGAGCACCTGGCGAGCTTCCGTGCCATGCCCAATATGTTGATGCTGCGGCCGGCAGACGGAAACGAAACCTCGGGCGCGTACAAGGTGGCGGTGCTGAACAGGAAGCGGCCCTCGACCTTGGCTCTGTCCAGACAAAAACTGCCCAACTTGGCCGGATCCTCCATCGACAGCGTGTTGCTCGGCGCGTATGCGCTCTCGGACGATTCCTCCAACAACAAACCCGACCTGATCCTCCTGGCGTCGGGCTCGGAGGTGGAGATCATTGCCAAGGCCGCGGATATCATCAGGAAGGAGGGCAAGACTGTCAGGGTGGTGTCGTTCCCGTGCTGGGAGCTTTACGAGGAGCAGAGCGCGGAGTACAAGGAAGGCTTGTTGCCCGCGTCCGTGACGGCCCGTGTTTCCCTCGAAGCTGGTGCCACGTTCGGATGGGAGCGGTACGTGGGCCTGCAGGGCAGGTGTATTGGAGTGGACCACTTCGGTGCCAGTGCTCCAGCCAACATCCTATACAAAGAGTTCGGCATCACTGTGGAGAATGTGATCGCCAAGGCCAAGGAAGTGATGGCTTGAACATTCACCAGGTAGTGGTCTTATTGCCTCTTTTTCCATTAGTTATAGTGTACGCTAGCAGAGGGAAATCTTCCAATTTTTTGGAGCAATTAAGGGTGTCAGATTACAAGCACTCAAAACTCTGGTTGCGTTAGGCTGGAACTCGAAGAGATAGGAAGATGAGCTTTGTTTTTTTCCGCATTGAACAGGGCCAGACCTGGGAGTTCAACATCCTTGGCCTACTCGCCCACCGACTAGCTTGGTGCTGGCAAGTGGGGTCTGCTAGCATCCTGCTTGGCGAAACTAGAATCCCATAGCAGGTTCATTTTGTAGTAGAAAGTGTGAAATATACACGGTATTCCTCATGGAAGTGGATGTCTTGCATAGCGCAGACCCTCTTCAATTCGGAAGGCTATTCACCGCTATACGATGCAAGCTTCACTGCGTGTACTTTTAACCTCCCACTACTTTTTGATGTTCTTTGTCAAAGATTGAATGCTTACATTCTACACTGGAGGTCCTTGCATATGCAATTTATTGTTTTTTATTCTAAAATTTATGCGAAATTAAGGCAATTTTATACACATTGGTAACACTTTTGTGCGATTTGAGAAATCCATAAGGTAATACACGTCGGGTTACAGCAACATGTGAAAGAATAATACTATATGCATCTCCATATTAAAGAAATAAACAGCAGGTACCTGCACTTCAAGCCTTTCTTACGTCCCAATTCAACACTGATTTCAGAGATGTGTTATGAAATGTTTCATGAATAATCCTCTCGTATCCACTTTGTGGTCTCTGATGTGTCTAAAAATGCGAATGACGGAAAATTTGCAAAGAATTAGATTTTGAATTGTGAAGTTGGATGAACATTAATACAACATTCAATGACGCTAGACATCACCGTCCCAACAGTGCTAGTATAACTCTCGGCACCTCTCACCAAATTTTTGCTCTTAATAGTCCCTCAACAAATCTTGGTCAACAACACCCACGAAGTCCGAAATTTGTGATGAAACACCGATGAAACACGGAAGCAATTTGTGATGAAACACCGAAGCAATTGCACAATTGCACAATTAGAAAGTGGTTCTTGGGCACCAAGGAATAGTATCAAAGCATGATGTCAATATGGGCTTCAAGCACCATGCTTAACCCCTAAGCTCCCAAGCGACCATTTTCTGGTCGCTGCCCGGAAAAAACGGGCTGCCCGGAACAAAAAATATTTTTTTGAAAAAATAAAAAATAATTTAAAATACTACATCAAGTCTACTTTCCAACCCAATTTGAATTATGGCAATCCGAGTTAAACTCCACCCGGGAGAATTTTTCAAAGTAGATCACCTCAACATTGTCTTAGTGTTACAAAATTTGCTATTTGGGGAAAGTAATGATGATTCCTCCATCATTTCTCTTGCTTTTTTGAAGTTTACGATGGATAGCCCAACTTTAACCAATCGTACTAAATTTTGAACTCTAAAATTGAAAATTATAATTTATACAAATTTTCGAAGGTTAATGCTTTTAAATTCATTAAAAAATGATCTAAAGATTATTTTGGAAGTTTGACCGTATGGATAATTTGTAAAGATGATACTCTACATTTTGTCTATTGAACCAACCTTCATCAAACATATGGAAGGCACATATTATAACACATCTATGTTTGTCCAATACCCCTCGGGCTTTTAGGGGTTAAACACTCTTTATTCCTCGATACTTAAAGATTGCCCTATTCTAAAATGAATATAGTGGAAAAAAAGTGTGATGTTGCGTGCCTCTTGCTTTAATACTATTGAAGTGCATGCATCACTTAGAGCCGCAATTTACAATTCATGCTACAAAGTGGTGTAGTATGACTCATTTACTAGGATGCTTTAACCTCGAAAGCCTAAGAAGTACAGAGCAAAACTAAGATGTATTGTAAAATGTGACTTGCATGACTTTGATGAAGTTTATTCCACCAAAGAAATTACTAAACATGATGTTTGAAAATTATCTATGTAGTGTAATTTCCAAAAATAATTTTAGATCTTCATTTAGTGAATTTAAAAGCAATTAACTTTTAAAAATTCACCAAAATTACATTTTATAATAATTGTTTTGGTATTACTGGTCGGGGTTTCATTTTTCATTATACAAGCAAAAAAAGAAAATAGGGTTGATCAAAAGAACAAGATTACTTTCTCCAAATAGTAAATTTTGTAACACTAAACAATGTACATGTGTTTGTTTTTGAAAAAAATCTCTAGGTGGAGTTTGACTTGGATTGGCTTGATTTGAATTGCGTTAGTTGAAAAGTATAGTTGATCTCCTATTAGAAATTAATTATAATTTACTCAATCTTTTATTTTTTGGACCTCGGGCAGCCCCAAAAAAGGACAACGATCAAAAAATGGTCACTCCGAACATTAGGAGTTAAAAGTAGAAATACCATAAACCAAAAACATAAAGTATTTTGCATCTTAGAAATTGAAATTTGATCATAAACCAAAAACATAAGATATTTTGCATCTTAGAAATTGGAATTTAATCATAAACCAAAAACATAATGTCTTTTACAACTTGGAAATTGGAATTTGATCAAGGACTTATTTTCTAAATAAAGAAGAAGAAAACGAAGTAATTACATATCGATATTTGGGCTGCCCTACCACTTTGCCCAAAATACAGCAAGCGCAGGAAGTGTTTGACACTGATCTTCTTAACCCTTAAACGTCAAAGCAAGCCCCACGGGCTTGGTATAAAGGAATAATTGGAGAAAAAACTTTCATTTCTCAACCAAATCAAGCGAGACTTGTTGCGTTGGAAAGCTACTAAAAAAGCGATCTACATTCCAAATTTTCGCCTCATTTGAGAGATTTTGGAATCGTTGGTAAGCAATCAAAGTTATCAAATTGAACAAGTTTTGAGGTTGGGGCAGCTGAAGTTCAGCAGTGCTGCAGTGCCGCAGTGCTAACCACATAACATTCAGTAGTCTTCAAGTGGGGTGCCTTTTTGTTTCATCCACCTTAATTTATAGAGTGAGCAGTGATTTGTATTTGAATGGACTATTGAATCAAATAAATAATTATAGAACACTATTGAATGTGATTGAGAAGTGCTTTGAGTTCCTGTGCACCATGGTTGATTGCTCTTGCTTAATGCCACATGTCCTCGTAGCTACTGATGTGGTGAGGAATATTCCACATCATTTCATTCGGGGGATGAAATGATGTGGGATATTCCACATCAATTTGTCAGAGAAAGGCAGCAGTAACCAAGGCTACTGAATGTTATGCAGCAGTGCATTGCAGAGCCGTTTTTGCAAATATATATTTGTTTTTTTTGCAAAAAAATTTAGATTCTTTCCGGGATGCCCCGTCCAGGTCCTCTTGACGTTTAAGGGTTGAACACGGTCAAAGGGTCTGAGCACATTTCAATGGTTAGCAATTACGGTGGTTGACACTGATCTTCCTAAACACGGTGAAAGGGTCCAAACACGGCTTAAGGGTCAAAATTCTCAGTAGGTTATGGTTTTTTGGATTCCAGTTTCAGGTTTTTTGGTTGGTGAGGGCCGCGCGAACGCGAGCCCCCGCTGCCACAAATTATGACGTGTATGCCTCCCGTAGGAAGATACTAGAGTCACCCGGCCCGTAGTGCAATGGGGCAGGCTCCCCTAGGCCATCCACCTTCCGGATCATGGATTGACCCCGCCCAGGTAAGTGAATAGAACGTTGCACTCTAGGCTACTTGTAGGGCCAGGTCATCCCAGGCGCCATCAAACGATATGGGACATCTCGCGACCTCACCATAACTTAAACCACAGCCGTTGCTCTCCCAGTGGACCTCAATCCATCACGAGCCACCATCACTGTAGAATTATTGGCATATACATCCTAATGAGTAGGGAAAATTATGGCGATATATTCTTTTCTTTTACCCAATTTTTTACATAGCAACATTGCAAGTCCAATTTTCAAATAGCAAGTTGGCGGTATTTAATACGAAAAAAATATTCTCTCTGCCGAATAACTATCAGAGAAAATATGGCATTCATGGAGGTGCAATTTCTTGGTCTCTTGTATACCGGTTTAGTATGGTTATACATTCCAATGATAAGGGAAGATTATGGCGATATACTCTTTTTCTTTACCCAATTTTTCTTATAGCAACATTGCAAGTTCAATTTTCATTTTTTATGTAGCAACATTGCAAGTCCAATTTTCAAATAGCAAGTTAGCGATATATCACTACGAGGAGAGGGCGTCGCTTTTCACTCCTTCTGTGAGTCAAATGGCACCACTTAACACTAACCATTTTTTTAGTTGGATTTGGTGAGTGCGATTCGTCACGTATGACAAGCACATAAGCTTACAATGAAAAGCGACAATGAACATGATCCTCGAGAGTGAGAAAGGATGCCTCTGCTTGTAGTGTATAGTCACCAAAAAAAATTCCCACCCGACAACCATCAGAAAAAATATGGCGTTCATAAAGATGCAAATTTCCTGGTCTCTTGCATACCGGTAATATATTGGCCTCCCTCGCACAACTTACTCGTTCCATCACCTTCAGAATGAGCATTGCTTGCATGACAATACAACATTCATTCTCAGTTTCTAACTCCAGACCTTGCAACATGTCTGTATTTTTGAAGCAGCGATTCAATTCAATCTGTTATTCCTTCCAAGCAAGTAATTCCATCAGAATCAGGGACGTATTTGAATGTTGGAATCCCACACCATAGAGTTTTCTATCCAACTGTATACCGGTATAGGGCACATTGAGTTTAGTAAATTAAGCTGTGATTATGAGCTCCGTTTTCGTAAGGTTACTGAACTAAGTGAAATTTATCAAATCAGTATTCATGATACAGTCATTCATTCATTCCTTATAATTGGAGGCCAAAGAGTTGCTCAATTCTTGACAAAAGATAATATTCAAAGCAGGTGACTCTCTTGCCTAAACCCAGTCGAAATGATCTCAAGAGTATCCACAAAAAGAACAAGGATTCGTGTTGAGGTACCTCGTCAAGAGTGTTATGTTTGTTACCTCTCCAAACCCTAAACCCTAAACCCAGTTCCAAGCCCAAAAATGATCACTGAGGTCTGTCACAACATATGGACTTATGCATTGAATAGATTATATATGTGAGCCTCCGGGTCACTGAACAAAACCAGTTGATGGCATTGGTTTTTATGTAGCAACATTGAAAGTCCAAATTCAGTAGCCTTCATGCCCATTGCCTTTCCTTCACGCACTCTACTCATTAGTGATCTCAAAACTGGCTAAAATTAGCTAGATTTCTACACAAAAAATGGA
Source organism: Pohlia nutans (assembly GCA_022496805.1). Lineage (NCBI taxonomy): Eukaryota > Viridiplantae > Streptophyta > Bryopsida > Bryales > Mniaceae > Pohlia > Pohlia nutans. The sequence continues at coordinate 8,643,096 of CM040102.1, forward strand.
GCTGCTAAACATACAAAGAAAGAAAATGGAATTTTTTTTTGAAATATAGCGAGAATGCTCATCACGAAATAAATATGTAGCAACTTCATGAGGTGATATCCGCGGATATCATCATGGTATCACCTTAATACATCAAGGGTTTTGCCGGATATTATAGAGGTATCGTGAGTATTGTATGCATTGGGTAGCAAAAGTAGATATCATTTATGTGGGAGGTCGCATAATGTTCTAAATGTCATAAAGTGGTTCTGAGATCACTGAAAACCACTGCTGTATCTTCCAACCTCGCGTGCACAAGCACAATGAGCAAACCCTAAACCCTAAACCAGTTTCCAAGCACAAAAGGATACAAAGCTTCACACTGAGGTCTGTAACAACATATACTGATGCATTGCATAGATTATGTGAGCCTCCCTCAACCTCGTCATGAACTAATTAAACCACTGCTAGTTTAGGGTTTAGGGTTTAGGCTGAGACTGATTTGGTTCTAGAGGTGCATTGAATATTGATATTTGTTATTGCTAACCTGAATTCTCTGCGATGGTCGATGTGTAAATTGCTTCCCTTCATTCTCCCAGCAAACCACATTGTAACCGATCATCACCAGTAAGCAACGAAATCGCCACATCGTAATGTGTACAAATTTCAAGAATCCTCAACTGGCTTTGCATTGAGCCCCAAAATAACTTAACATCAAATTCCCCAATAAACAAGCCCTTGTGAGAATGAGACTTGGAGAATGTGAGTGAGCTCAACTTTCTTGGCCATCATTTTCATTTCTTGCTAACCCTAACTTTCCCAGCTAAACACAAGTTTTCATTCCAGAACGAGCTTGATGAAGCATCAACGTGCCAACTTGGTCGTGATGGTCAACTTGGCAGCACTTCCCCCAACAGACTCTTCATTCATTGTGGTCCTTTGGGTCACTGTTTCTCTCTCGTGGCCCATACACACTAGCTTTTGCTATCGTACTGGCATTCCTCATGCAGGTAAAATCATATACACTAAACTATAATTTGAGCAATGTTGAAGCTTGTCTTCTCGGAATGCAAGAATTTTTTACCACTGAATGCATGTTCTTCCCTATCACAAATTTCCAATTGTTCTTTTTTTTTTGTTGCTTTACTTTCTTGCATGCGTTCCTTTTGCACTTATAGAGATTTAAATAAATTTGATTTTGCTAGGATACTTACCTTAACGCACGCACATCCTACCGCATGTGGTTGGTGTGAACTGGCCATCAAGCCTCAGCAACGAACTCTTGTCCCAGAAGCTGCACCCAGTAAATTTCCTTACAGTTGTAGGGGCATTTGCCGTGTTACCTTTGTGGGATTTTGCCCAAACATAACATGGCATATAACAAAGATTCATTGGCATTGCTCAAAACTCATGCACATTTTCTATATGCCAAACTGTGCTCAAAACCAATGTTTGGAATAAAACAAGAATCTACGCTACGAGGAGCTCTGACTAAATTAGAACGGGTGAAGGACAAGAATGCATTTCAATGGAATCATGTACGAAATATATTTGCTACAATGGTATTTAGCCCAAGAAAATGGGTGGCCCCGCAATGCCTCTTCTCTATGGTTAGAGCCAATAAACCACCCTATTTGTACTATATTTGTGCCACTTTGTGATTATTATGTATCAATGTCTTACATTTTAAAAAATTGTATGTATAGCACTAGTACGTAGTGGCACAAACATGATGACTTTCAAATTGTGGCACAAATAGGATGACCTACCTTAGTGTTATTTTTAGAATTGTCACACTCCTTTTATTAGTGCACAAGGGGCCATTTTGTGGTCACCAGGTCATCAAAAATAAAGTAATCCATATAAAAAAATTATAGTTTTTTTTAGGTTTAGATTTTTGAATAATGATAACACGTTTTATGTAAAAAATTGATAATCATTTACACACTTACAACTCGTGCAATTTATAATATACACCTCCAAATTCCATACAATGCTTGAATATACACTAATACATGATATACATGGTCAATTATGAAGTTACATGTGATTCAAACATCATCCACAATTGGTTGGATTTGCACGATATTTCAAATTTATTCTAACTAGTTCATATATGAACCTCCTTCTCATAGATTCTACGACTTCTAGGAGTATTGAAATTCAATCGTTGTTGTTGAGGATTTATACTTTTTCAAAAAAATTAATAGTACAAAAAATACAATTAAAAATATTCCCAAATATTTCATTTATTGGATCTTGTTGCAAGAAATCAATTAAATAGTTGGCATGGTAGCAATTCTAAATTCTTACCTTTAAACTTTTGTTCCATTTCAAATCAAAGGTTCTTGATGTTGACAAATTGACACTTACACACTTCTTTCCTTTATAAATGAAAAAGGTTATGTTCATTTAAACATTGCATGTAACCTTGAGCTCATATCCTTGTCCCCTCAATTTTCAAAAAATAATACGTTTCACTTCATATGTTGCAGGGCAGATGGTTTAAAGCATGTGTGGCCATGGCATGAGAATATGAGATGCACCCAACTTTTTTCTTGCAATTTTTGCCATAATCTTCCCTAATTTTGAGAACGGCTACTTTATACCATAAATGGCTACTTTTACATGACAAAAAAAGTGAATGAAATCATAAAAGTCTCATTAGAAAAAAGAATATTAAAATTTTCGATATTTAGATGAAAGTGTCTTGTGAATAGATAATTTTATTGATGAGTTTATATATATGAATGATTTTATTCATTTTTTTTCCTTACAAGGTGTGTGTTGCTCAACCAAGAGAAAAGTAAAATTTATTCACTCCGGGGATTGCTCAAATTTTGGCACATTAATGTGAAAGGGCTTTACACAAAGTTCCGATTTGAGCTACAAATAATATGCTATGGCCTTTTCACAAAGGGTGATTGGGAGGTTTGGTTCCCCGTCGAATCAAGTGGTTGGATGTATTTATACTACACATCAGTACGAATAGAAATTGAACGGTTGAAGTCGTGGCCGCAGAGTGTCGTGCCATGAGGACTGTCACCTCGAGTAGTTCCCTGATTTTTTCAGGATTGCACATGATTGTTTGATGTGGTGAATGAGACACATTGTCCCTTGAATTTCAGTTACTATCCTGGACATCGAGGTCAGTGGGTCATATCCAATAATTTAAAAAATCGTTCATGTGATGCAAATATTCTCTATGGTTTTGTGGATACTCTCTACAATTCTCTCTACCAACGGAAAAATTATAAATAAATAAATTACTGATTAGATGGATAAAACCGAAGTTGGTAAACCTGTGTGAAAAATTTCAATCTCAATTCAAACATTTGTAATAGCATAATAATTATCAAACTATTGATTGAGATTGAGTGCCCACGATACTCACATGTTCCAGTTTGAAAGTGAAGTATGGTAGAGATGTACTGTACATTTGAACACTTCAAAGTATGGCAATTATGGACATACTTGAGACTTGAGAGGATGTGTCAAATCACAAGTCAAATCATGTCAATCATTCTGTGCAGAACCCTACAATACTTACAATAAGTATCTACCCATTTTTACTTGAAGTTAAAAACTTTGCTTCTTAATCCTAATTTCAAACAAGAATGAATACAAGTTTTGTTACTTACTAGGTATAGAACTCTTAATCCAAAAATGCAAACTCTCTATAGAATCATGTGCAAAAAAAACCATGATTTTTGAAGAGTTTTGATACCTGGTAACTAACAAAATTTGTATTTATTGTCATTTGAATATAAGGTTTTAAAATGGGGTTTTTAACTTCAAATAAAATGGGTAAAGTCTTATTTTTATCAAATCTCAATAGCATGTGTTGTGTATCTTGTATTTTGCAACATGTTCAAATTTGGCATAAATTTCCAATTTTAGCATTTTCTAATGGCAAACCTTTGAAAACCGAAGATGATAGATACTCAATGTATGATAACCCTTAAAGGGCTGATGGGAATAGTAGATATGTTGACGTATATTTGACATTTGTTGTAAATAAAAAGTTTCAAAATGAGATCCAAATAGCTCATTGATATCATGTTGACGTGAATTTTAACTTCACTTTTTATCTTAAACCCATAGGAAATGTGGAACCATACCAAATACAATGGGATATTGGTGTATTATACGGGTCGGAAAGGGCTCTTTGAACCTTTAAGGGATAATGTAAGTGCTTGTTGGACTCTTGAAATTTTGAAACTCTTTCATCTAGATTTGCCATTTCACAAAATCTAATTTTTTTTGGTGGTCAAAAATTACATCTAGCAATAGGCCATGGATTTTTATTCCATTCATAACCCTTTAGTGCTTAGGAGACTACATTGTGGTCATTGAAGTGTCAAAACACATATAACGGAAAATCTACGAACAATTGGACTTTGAATTGTGATGTTCAAAGTCAGAGACTTATAATACACATCTTCTAAAAAAATAAAATGTCAATTTGGAGTTGTGCAACTTTCAAAATACCGATGAACAAAACGTGAAAATACTACAAATACTTGAAATATAACAAATACTGATAGATGCATCACATGAACTATGCGGTATTTATTGTGTTGGAAGTTTGTTATCTTGTTATATTTTTTGGAATGTGTTCTCTTGTTCGTATTCAATTAGTATGTGTTCCAATCTTGATCGATGTACCAACTTCTTTCATATTTTGACATGTAATAATTTTTCCTAAACCATATGTGGATAAGTCACTATCACTTATAAAATTCACAACAATTATGTGTGAGTCTGTTATTGACATGAAAGATTGCATTAAAGAGGTGTCGATATAGGTCATTGTTGAAACCTCTTCATTTTTATTTTTGAAAATTAAACCTAAAGTCTATTTTAACATTGAAATCACACATCCTCCAAAATCTCATTTTTTGAGTGTGCATTGTACAATTCAAAGACATACTATAATCTTCTATTCCAACAACCCGATCTTACCAAGGTTTGATCGGCACTAGTTTCATTAAGCTATGCTTACATTTATATGATTAAATACTATTAATATTATCCATAGTTTGAATAAAGGGAGTTTAAAAAAAATACACCACAAAACCTTTGATTTGTCCAGAACCACTTTGGGCACTAAAAGGATAAAGCACCTTGAAACATTCTTGTTTGTTAATCTTTTAGTGCCTAGGGTGTTGTAGTTGCGTGCATTGGATTTTAGTAGTTTTTTCTAGTGCAATTGATACTATCAGAAATTAGAAAGTAATCATACAATTGTATTTTCAACTAGAGTAGATACAATTTGCCAAAATTAAAGAATCATTCAATGGTGGAATTGCAAGATTATAGTATGTCTTTGAAACATATAATGCACACTCGAAACTGAGAGTTTAGAGGGTGAGTGACTTCAAATTTAAATAGAATTTGGGTTAACTTTCTAAAATAAAGGTGACACGGTTCAACAATGCCATGTGTCAACGCCTCTCTATTGCAATCTTTGATATCAATAAGACACACATAGTTATTGTGAAATTTATAAATGAAAGTGACAAGGTTCATAACAAAAATTTATATGTTAATAATTGAAAGAAGTTGGTAGATTAATCAAGATTAAAATACATACACTACTTGAACATGAATAAGGGAAACACTTGTTTCGTTAAAAATGCACATAGCCATGTGCACTATTTTTTAATGCCACGTGCATTGCATTTCTTTTTATTAAAAAGGGGAAGGAGTAGGAACATACCCACCCCCTCTAAGATTCCCAATGTTTTTTTTTATATATTTTTTGTGGAGGGGGAATTGGGAACATATCCACACCTCTTTATAATTTGCACTATTTTCTTTTAATTTTAAGAGGAGGGAGTGGGAACATACCCACCCCCCTCTGAAATTCACACTACAAATTTTTTATGTAATGTACATTCAATTTTGGCACTTTACAAGTAAAACATGACCATACTTTCTTCAAATGTATAAAATTTGAGCAAGTGTGTTTTTTATATGGCACATGCACTTTTAACAAAACAAGTGTTGAGAACACAATAAAAAAAACGACATAACAAACGTCCAAACACTAGAAACATAGCATAGTACATGTGATGTAATTGTTGTAAGGTAGTAACACCTTAAACTGCCAACTACCCATTCATGTCTCCTATAATTTCACCTCAAAGTGATTGGGAGTGTTCCTAAAATGGACCACAACTTCACTAAAACTTCACTAGAACCAATGAGATGGAACCAATGAGATGGAACCAATGAGATGGAACCAATGAGATGGAAGCATTGACAAGTTTTGTCCATGTGTTCCTTATGTTTCTTTTGGGTAAGTCTACAATTTTGATTAGGTGTCTACAACATCTTCACTTCAAAAATTTGTGTAAAATTGCTCATGTGTCCAATTTTTTTGATTCCAAGACCCAACACTTCGTCTCCAATTTGCTAACACATTCATGGTTTCACTTCATGCTTTTTGCACTCCTCGGTTACCAATTCCCTTGTTCTGTCGGTTTAAGGTGTTACTACTTTATTTTCAGGTATTTGCAATATTTTGGTGTTTGAACATAGGTATTTTGATAGTTGCACAACTCCGAATTGAGTTTTTTTTTTCTAGAAGATGTTTCTTATAAATCTCCAAATTTGCACTTCGCAATTCAAAATCCAATTCTTTATGGATTTTTTGTTATTTACATTTCCGACAATCCAATGACAAGAATGTGGTCAAACTAGGCACTAAAGGGTTAAAATGGGCTCCTCACAAACCTAATTGACATGCTTATGGATGCAGGACTTTCCATTTTGGTAGAGCGCATTAAAATTGACATATGTGCATTGTATAGTTGTAGAATGCACATGGATGGAAATATTTGAAGTTACTTTATGTAGGAGAAGGCAGTTCGTATTGGAAATTCTTAGATTTTTTTTGGCACTAGCCTCAGGCTTTCACCCTCGGACAATACCTTAAATTTAGGAACTCCCTCCACTCAATGTCACCCCCTATACTAAATGCCCAGACACTATTTGCAAACATTGTGCCAATCTGTTGCAAGTGAGATAAAATTGATTAACTCATAACCTTTAATGGACATGGGCCTTCGGGCAATCATTAAGAATAAAACAACTTCCTCCCTGGACAACATTTAATTTTCTATAATGGCTTGTTCCGTGCAACGCAAGGAAGAGATGGCTCTTGAAAACTTCATCCCCCACCTCTAAAAAGCTTGGATAGTAGTTGGAACCTTGGACCTCGAGGTCCCTAGAGCCTTATGGATTTCTAATCCTAGCCTTGCACACCTCCCGTGAGCTTGTAAGTGCATCTTCACCGTTCCGCGCTATATAAGGCCGCGCATCTCTTTCGAGGGCCCGGGCAGTTTAAGATCCCCCACCGCAACGCACTCAACAGCTTTCTTGGTCGCGGGCTCGCCAAAAATGAGCGATGGCTCGTCATTCTCCCATGTGCATGTAGTTCTTGAGCGCACCCTTTTCACGGGAAATCTCTGCCAGATTCTGTGCTATTTGCGGCTTGACCCTAAACTGTGAGCAGGGCCTCGATTTGGCCGACCAAGTATCCCAGCCACCTAAGTACTCTGTCAGCTAAATCGGGGAGGTCAACGATCATTTTCTTGATTGTGAGGGTGTTAGGCCCTCAAATCCTGGCTGGCGAGCGGCAATTTAATGAGGCACAGTGAAGGACTCAGATTATCACGAATCTCTTCTTCAATGACGAGCCCTGAAAACAACCTTTGACGAGTCTCCGATCTAGAGAAATGGTGTAGATGCTCTCATACAGTCAAAATAAATGGGCAGTACAACTATGGATGGGTGATCCAAGAGACTTTGCAAATTTATCTAAGAGCCGCTTCACACTATGGCCAAAGGTCGAGAGGCCGTTGATTTCCACCAATCAAATTGCAAGAAACTATAGTTTCGGCCTCTCGACCCTTCACACTAGAGGCCAAAGTCCAAAGGCCGTGGGCTTTCAAAATGCTTACATGGCAACACTTTTTGACCAAGGTGACGGCCTCTCAAGAGGGAGTTTGGGTCCTACATTTTGCAAGACCCGTCACTATGGTCGAGAGGCCGTCGATTTCTTTTCATAAAGAATGAAAACTATATTTTATTGCTATTTTCAGTAGATTTCTTTGGACTCTCAACAAAGTTTGGACTCTCAATCTCACGGCCTCTTGACTTGGAGGCCATAGTGTGAAGCGGCCCTAAGATCCAGGGAACTCCTAAAACTGACAACCATGAGAAAGCAAAGATCAGCTTTGCATGCAAACCAAGTTGCTTCCTTTTCCTTTTAGCAATAGGCTTGCCCCTTTTATTTCAAAAATAAATAAATAAATAAGTAAATCCAAGCAACCCATCAAAGGGTCAAAGAGGCAAACTCACTTTCTGAAGTCTTTATCATTTTTTTTTATTTTATTTTTTGGCACAAATTGAAAATTCAATTGCAAGAATAAAATACAGAGCCACAGCACCAGAAAATAAAATACAGAGCCACAGCACCAGAAGTCTTTATCATCTTCAGGAGCTTGAATGAATGAAGCCCGAGTGGCAAATCAATTAGGGCGTGGGCGAGTGGATTTGGTCGTGATGAAACAATTCAAATGTGATGTAATTAGAAATAACAAGGAAGCATTCTTATTTAATTATGAAAAGTCCACATTCTGAAAAGTCCAGGACGGACGGACTGGTGACAATCCAAGTCACAACCAATGACCCTGGTGCAGCCAGGGAAAATAAATGCCAGGGCAATAAAGAGTAAAAATATACAGGCATTGATAGAATGATGGGCTACAAGCCAAACTGAATAGGGGGGACCTCGCATAAATGCTACAGTAGTAGACTTGGGCACGTCTGAGCTGCTGACGAGGTCCGTTGCTTTCTGACACAGTAAAATTTCAAACTGGGCAAGGCCTTGTAACGGTCCTCCAGCAGTAAAATCTTTCCCATTGAGGTAAGTTGGGGAGTTCTGGCCCAATTAAATCGGTGATAGGTAACTGATGTGGTAATTAGCACCCACGGGTAAGGGCGTCGTAGCGGACACGGGGCAGCGGTAACCACGGTTTCACGCGCCGTTAGGTCGTTCCTGTATTCGACCGTTTGGAAAGCGCACACGTTGGACCGGTGGGCGGGATATCGACCGTCTCGCAGTCGGGAGCGGGATCCGCCTCGGGAGGGGCTGGGCGACCGGTCGCCCGGACGAACTTTTTGAAAACACAGGTGGAGTGGTAGAAAGGAAGCCGGTTCCTGTTGCGCTTGGTGTTGTTGTTGTTTGTGTTACGGGCTTCGGCATTCTGTTCTGTTTTTTTGGCTTTGAGGTAGTTGCAATGATAGTTGTGGCGCGGCATTGTGGAGGGGGAAGAGTTTGATGGTGTGAGTGGTGTGATTTTGCCGCACGGATTTGGTGAAGGATGGAGGACGAAATGGTTTCAGAGGGTTAGTTGGCGTATGTGCGCTGCGAGCGGGGTGGCGGAGGGCTCGCAAATGGTTGTAGAGGCGAGGCGCAGAGTGATGAGGAGCTGGAGAGAGATGAAAGTTGGTGAGATTGGTGTGGACGACGGCGAGGTTCCGGGTGTGGTTTACCGACGTGCGAGTGCGGAGAGATGGACTGGACAGCCTGAAATGCTCAGCCACTAGGATTGGCAGAGAGAACCGGACGCTCGAGGGGATTAGGGTAGCGCAGGCAGGCAGGATGGCGAGCATGATTGGCAAGGGGAAGAGCTGCAGCAGCAATGACAATATGCAGCAGAGGTCGTCAGCCTGCTCATCTGCCCCGGAATCGGACGAGGACACCTCGCACAATCTCCCTCCTGTTCACGGGTACCTAAGCGCATGAGCACGGACACTTACTCTCTTCTGCCTGAACTTTCATCCTCCTTTATTTGGTTTGCTGTTCGCCGCCTTAATCCGCTTTTCTTCTCACTCGCTCCCCTTGACATTGCTTGACTACCATATGCTTAGAATTGAATAGGATGCGCGATGTTCCAAGTTATATGCGTCTTAGTGCTGTATCACGGGGTGTCGTATCTGGTGCGGTAACAATCTCGACTTGTGTAGGTCCGTATGAAACGAAACTGTGTCACGGATTATTGTCTTAAAATCAAAGCCGCAAGAGTTCATTGGGAATCGCACCATGAATAGAGCGGGACATGGCTCCGGTATTCATTGAGATGGAGCAGGAATTAAGTTCAGGATTTAGATGATGTTATATGTATGTCATGTACGCACGATGAGCATCGATATCGGTATCTAGGCTAAATTCTTCATGCGATGGCCTTGGGAATCGCGGCTTTCCTCTGACCACAGCCTTGACATCATATGTTTAGAATGAAAAAGGACACTAGGTGTTACAAAATTATATGCACCGTAGTGTTACATCACGGGGTGTCGTATCACAGAGCGGTAACACTATCGACTTGCGTAGGCCCGTTCGAATGTCAAATTGACGGAAAATTGTCCCTGCAAGAGTTCGTTGGGATTCGCACCATGAGTAGAGCGGCCAGGGCTCTACCAGTATTCATAGAGATGGAGCCGGAGTTTAGTTCCGGATTAGGATGATGTTATGTGGATGTCCATATTTACTCAATGAGAGTCTACATCCTATAGATTCCTCATGTGACCGCCTTGAGAGTTGCGACCTGTCGTTGACCAGGACCTTGTCTCTACAGTTATTCTTTTGTGAGCCTTTAAGAATTCTGTTTTTCGATTCGTAGCCTATCCTGACGAAACGCGCGCAAATATGTCACAGATTTTCATCTTGTTTTTCGCCAAGACAGAGTGCATGTAACCTCCTGAGCTAATTTATGGTTTAGAAGATTCTAATTCGTATGACTGAAATCGATGTTAAACGGTCTCTTCGTGTATTATACTGTCAGTGTTGCAATGTCTAGGGGGGGCATGTGATTTGGCAAATTTCGAGGTCTTCAAAGACTCGACCCTGACGTTTATTTTTAAATGGCAGACGAACAGGCGGCCCAACTCGACGATCCTCGAAGGGAGGGTGGACACCAGGAGAGGTACGCACGCTGCTATCACATGCGCGAGCCATTGTTCCCTTAATTCTTTCGTTCGTCAAGTGAGGTTCTATTAGTGCGTACTTCAGACTTCGTGCATACCTTAAGAATCTGGCCGTTCTGTCTCCTCACAGACGAATTTACGAGCATTTGTGAAATGCGAAGCTGAATCTGAGTTTGGGGTAACCAATTGTGCATGCCTGGTGATGGTGGAACAACTCTCCGGAGCATTTAGTGCCTTAAAATGCGATACTTTTAGGGTTCACCCCTCGGATGTTGTGCATGCTTTCTGAAACCTTTGATTGTGGTCTTACCAGGATGAGACTCTAAGACGAGCGGTACAGTGCTTCAACGGGAAGAACTGGAAGAAAATTGGTGAGCTATTTGTTGTGCATGCCAATGAGGACGGACAGCTTGCATCCTCTCTTTCGGTAATGATGTGTTCCGAGTAGACAGCTTGCGGTTTGGACGAGAGATCCTAATAGTCGTGTGTGTGAATCTGCAGCGGAGTTTTTCACGGATCGAACAGACGTACAATGCTTGCATAGATGGCAGAAGGTCCTGAACCCGGATTTGGTGAAGGGTGCTTGGACGAAAGAGGAAGACGACCGCATTATGGAACTGGTGAACAAGTTCGGAGCCAAGAAATGGTCCGTGATTGCCCAGAATCTGCCTGGTCGAATCGGCAAGCAATGTCGAGAAAGGTAGGCACTGGTACATCCGAATACGTTCTTGCAAGTGTGTCGAAGCCGGCGTTAGAACTCCCTGACTGGAAGAGTGGGTTCGTGAGGTATGGTGAACGGTCAAATTGACGAGAATTGTTGTTGGTTGAAACAGGTGGCACAATCATCTGAACCCCAGCATAAAGCGGGAGGCATGGACGCAACAGGAGGATCTGGCATTGATCCATGCGCATCAATTATACGGAAACAAGTGGGCGGAAATTGCGAAATTCCTACCGGGCCGGTAAGTGATTTGCTGACCGATGTATGTTCTGTGAGGTTTGTGTGGTGATATCCGCTGCAGTGGAAGGCTGTGTAAGGACGATAAATTGGCAGGTTTTGGAGTGACGGATTGATTGACGAGGTGGTGATTGTGCAGAACGGACAATTCGATAAAGAATCATTGGAACAGCACGATGAAGAAGAAAGTGGACCCGTTGACGGCGAACGATCCGATTTCGAAAGCGTTGGCCGCTTACCAAGCTCAGCAGGAGGCGATGAACTCCGGTCCCACGGCTGGGCAAGTGGAGGGTGGGAGGAACGGAGGGAGGGGTGGTCCACCGACGAGTGAGGCGACGACGTCGTCCGGGCCGAGCAGGCAGCACCCGATGGCCCGCACGTCTCACTATGCGGTTCATGGCAGCGGTGAGCAGTCGACGGATACGAAATCGACGGGGTCGGGAGCGTCGGGCCATGCGGACTCGTATGCGGGTCGTGAGAAGGATGGGCAGAGGAGTGCGAGCCATTTGCAACCGAAGAAAGAGGAGTGCGAGAGTGGCGTGAGTGGGCCATCGCGTGGGTTGTCAGGGTGGGGCTCCGGGCAGGGGCAAGAGTACGGTGGTGGGTTTTCGGGAGTGCGTGCGGTGGGCGTTTCGGCGCAATCCAGTAACATTCAGAATCAGTCTCGATGTCTGTCGAGCATCGAGCTGACACGAATTCCTTCTTTTTCGAATTCGTTCCCTCTGGTGTGCCCAGCGCCGGAGTCGAGCTCACAAGCGTACATGAGCTCGGCCATGTCAGTTCCTCTTCCGAATCTGGGTTCGTTCTTCGCTTCGAGCCACATGTCCATGGCTCCGGTGAGCAACATGCAGGCGTTGTCTTCTTTCAACGGGCGAGGGGCGTGTGGTGGTGGAGAGACACTGGCGATGATGGGATCCATGCAGCAGAGCTTGGAGCACATCAGAGAATGCGATCAGAGCCAACGCAGTGAGGCAGAGCATGGTGGTGACGATTCCGGAGCCTCCGTCCCTTTCGGGTCTCAGCTGGAGGAGTTGAGAGAGCAAGACGTGTCGGAATACCGACACGATGTGCTCGGGGATGATAACGAGGCAGTGAACGAATTTCAGTTAGGGTCGCCCATGCTGACAGAGGAGGACCTAGTGGATGAGAGAGAGGACAGGAGTGGGGTTTTGGAGGGCGGCGACGGGCTATTCTACGAGCCTCCACGAATCCTGGATTCCCCGTTCATGAGTTACGATTTGGTGAGTTCGCTGCAGGCATACAGTCCCCTGGGCGTTCGTCACATAATGCCTGCTGGCAACTGCATCACGCCTCCGAACTTCTTGCAGCAGTCCCCGTTCCAAGGCAAGAGCCCACAGTCGAAACTGCGGAGTGCCGCAAGGAGTTTCAGCGGATCGCCTTCCATACTGCGGAAAAGGCCACGGCAACTGGTAATACCGTCGAAAACGGGCAGCACTGGGGAGAAGCTAGACGCGAAGTTCAAGGAGGTGGTGAGCAGTGATCAGTGTGGTGGCATGAGTGGCGGGAATGCGAAGGTTAGCGGAGGAGGCGGCCAGACGAGCGTGGGTGAGAAATCGTCGAAATCTGGAGGCCAAGCGAGGACTGCTCTGTTCGCGTCTCCACCGTCCAGCAAGCTGGGGAACAGGTTGGATGCGGACGTCAGCAGGAGCGGTGCACGACAGAATCGGGACAGTGAGTCTGGAGAGTGTACGAGGGATAGCAACGGTGGCGGTGGGAGCGGTGGCACTATTTTGTCAGATCGGGATGGCAGCCAAGGAGGTGGCATGACACCACGTGAGAGTGGGGGTGGGAAGCTAAACAAGAGGGGCCGATCTCATGGATCCAGTCATGAGTACAACAGTGGGTCGAGAGGGGAGAACGGGAGCCGAGTATCGAAGGTAAGGATTGAGGGTGGGTGGTTGGTAATGAGATGAAAGGGGTTGACGGTCAGTAGTCTTTTGGGAGATTTTGGTGAGGTTTGTAGAAATGACGTTGGAGGCTGATTTGTGGTATTGGTTGCGGTTGTGGGATTGGGCAATGGAAGCGTTACTGATAGGGTGACGGTATAACATTTCCAGCAGGAGGGTTCTGTACTGACGGAGCAGCAACAGAATGGACAGAATGGGCAAGGGCAAGCACGTATTTCAGTGGCCGGCAGTTCGGTAAATAGTGGGTCAGAAAATCATGGGGGTTCTCTGGCTGTAGGTAAGCAGGGGTGCGGGGAAGTTAGGTCGTCATGCGATGGGAGCGCTGTGGGTTCAGGAGACGTGGGCGGAGGCCCGGTTCTGTGTAAAGCTTCGGACAGGAGGGAGCTGATGTCTCCTGGGAACGCCGCGACATTGAGCACGTGGGGATCTGTAACATGTGCAGTGGCAGCGTGTTTCAGCCCTGGCGTGACCGTTCTTCATCAGACACCTGGAAAGGACTGGCTGCAAGATTTTGACACTGCTAACATGTGAGTGTATATTTTGAGTAGTTGTTCAACGTTCTTGTGGTGGAATTCTTATATCTTGTCTCTTGAGTTTTGACGTCAATAATGATGGTTTGGGCTGTCGAGTGTAGTTGGGACGGATCGCTTGGCTGTAAAAGTGGTTTTCAGTAGGTAGACGTGGTATGTCATCCCTATTGGTTAGTAACATTTGTGTGAGATTGGATTGTTTCAGATTTGCATCCCCTAGATTTACGTCGCCTAGATTCGCATCTCCATCTGCAATTTGGAGGTCGCCATGGAGGTTGGATCCGTTTCCGTCAGCTCAGAAGGAGGGAGCCCTGTCGTTTATGGATGTAAGTTACCAGGGTCTATTTGCCGAAGTTTTTCTGTATCCGAAATGTCTATTGAAAGAGCACCTTCTACATATACTTGCAGAGACTTTTCAGGAGAATCGTGCTTAGAGCCAAGGTTATGAGCTTCAGATATCAATAGAAGCTTTTTTGTTACTCCGGATTGTATCTGATGTTGATATTGCAAGCGAATAGCAGACGATGTTGATGATGGGAGGGTGTCGAGTGCAGGGCTTAGAAGTTCCTCCGGAAGATGGGGTGGACGACGCTCTGGGCATAATGCGGCACAATAATGAACACAACACCCCTGCCTATAGTGAGGCGGAGGAGGTGCTGGCGAAGCAGGCTGCTGGCCTGCCGATGCCTTCACCACTTTCTGTGTATCGGTTGCGACCGAGTTCGAGTCGGAGAGGAGATAGTATGAAGGAGAACAGGAGGGGCT
Source organism: Pohlia nutans (assembly GCA_022496805.1). Lineage (NCBI taxonomy): Eukaryota > Viridiplantae > Streptophyta > Bryopsida > Bryales > Mniaceae > Pohlia > Pohlia nutans. Next base: position 8,658,257 of record CM040102.1, read on the forward strand.
TGGCCGAGAACGATGTTGGAGGGTCAACATTTGTGAACTGGCTGTTGGTAAGATACGTAACTCTTCAGGTTTGAAAGCCATGGTTCTGCATTCTCCTTGATGTTGTTGAAGTTGACCGATTTTATGGTTGGTTTGGCCAGCCGTCACCAGAGCACGGCATCGCTGGAACCCCTGTCCGGGGGGCTTCAACACTGGGTTTGAATTCGGGAGCGGAGGAGAGCCACGTGATTGGAGGAGGTGGCTGCGAGCAGTTCAGCCCGTCCATGTATCTATTGAAGGAGTGCCGGTAAACATGTTATATTAAGGCTTTAGATTGGATTAAAGAAGACGTTGCTGCGCATGTGCTTTCGATTGTAATTGAAGTGGGAAGTGGAAGCTATGAATGGAGGCGGGCAGTCTGACTGGCTTTGGTGACCTGCAGGGTCATCTCAGGTTATAGCTGATAGGAGTTCGAAGGCATGCAAACTGTGTACCATAACAAGTAACGAGTGTAGAAATTCCGGACGAGTAGTGCCTGTGTCCACGGGGCTACGAGGGTGATTGAATTTATGGGTTAGTGGATAGTGTTTTTTTGTGTTTGTTTGGACAGAGGGATCGATAGCCACTTCTGCCAGGCCACATGGATCCAGTGTCCAGCCCTAGAACCCTCGTGCCAGGGACTGTATAGGGCAAGTGGTAGGTCTCAACTTGTTTATAAAGTGCCCTTCTCTTTGCCGATACTTGATCATTCTTCTCTGATCCAATACCGGTCGGTCCATGCGATTTGTATTTTTATTTGAGTCGTTTTCTTTGTCTGCGTCTGGGTAGGAGCTTACTTTTGTCCGCAGATGCTGACCTTGAAATTTTTGTACATTTTGTCGTTGATTGAATGTACTGAGCTGTTCGGAAGCGTTCAGGTCCGATTGTTTGCCAGCGTACGAGCAGAAACGTAACACTCGAGCCGTGACTGTGCATCATTCAGTATGAGGTAAAATTTGCGTATGCGATAAAAGCCTCCACCTGCTTGAAATTGAAGTTTGTGTCTGTCAGTACATTATTTCAAAGCTTCCACTAACCAGGAACAAGACAATTCACACGAGACAGGTCCATTCTTATGGGTACGATGGTGCGTAAATCTCATTTCAACTGCTCCAAGTTCTTTGAAGCTCACAGAAAAGTCTAAAGCCATCGCCATTGGCATTGAGCACCGTGCACCGTGCCATGTGTTTCCGTCACTGTCAGTTCAGAGAGCAGTGTGAACTGGTAAGAGGCTCGAGGAACGAGGAGGAATTTTCGAGTACCATGCATGGACAGCAAATCTGTATGACGCGGCTCTTACACTTGAGCCTGCACTCTAGATGATGCACCGTGCACAGCAAGTGCATGGACTTGGACAGACAGACAGACACTCGAGAGCGCAGCAGAGGCTGTACAATTTATTCTCCGCCTTTTAACACGTTTGGTATTCCCCATGCGGGACATGAGTGACAGTGTCAGAACTCAGTGGAGCCCTAACTTAGCTGGAGCCTTTTCGGACATGATGACTGGGAAAAGTACTTTTAACTTACAAGGAATACAAGCGGTAGGAGCGAAAACATAATAAATTACGACGCAAGAGTTGGTCGAAATGAAAAAGGTTGCAGAAATTCTATCCTTGCAATTGAATTTCAGCACAGAAAAGAAAAGAAAAGAGGAGAAACGGAGATCGTTTTAGGCAAACTGTCCTTGCAGTTGGATCGCGCATAAAAATCATATACTCTATCCTCGCAATTGAATATCCGCATAGAAAAGAAAAGAAAAGAACGTTGTCGGAGAACTAGCCGTGCAGTTGATTTTCAATTGAATTGAGCCAAAAAAAACAGAAGCTCTGTCCTCGCAATTGAATTTCATTTGATTTGCTAAAATAAATCAGAAACTCTATCCTCGCAATTGAATTACCGCACTCAAAAAAACAAGAACGTTGCCCGTAGAGCTCTATCCTTGCATTTGAATTCAGTTCATTTTATTTGCTCAAGAAGGAAAAGGAAAGAAAAGAAAAGCGGAAAAGAAAAGCCGCGATGTAATTACCTCTGAATTGAAGCTCCGAACAGTCCGAAGCACACTGATCGGCGAATTTTGGTGCACGTTAGACGGCACAATTTGCGCAGATTAAGTACAGTAATTTTCTGCGAGAACAATTCGTTTGACCGTATCTTTGAATCACTGCACTTGGTCGGAATGCTAATCATAAAATAGGTCGCTGCATGCTTGCGATGCTCATTATTGAAAATCCGGATTATTATATAAAATCAATAGACCGGTTCGTCGCGGAAATAGTCACTAAACTTGGAGTTCTACATATTTGAATATTGTATATCATAAATCCAAGCTTGCGATCGCATCTGTGATGCAAGCTTCCAATTAGAAACACATACGCATGTGTGTGGATATTTGTGTTTTGGGAGAGAGAGAGACATGACGGGAGGATTACGGAAAAGCAGACTTACTAATACGAACGCGCTTTACTAAACTTGGCCGTGCTGTTGCCTGGCTTCTTGTTGTTGTTCATTGTTGCTGCTGCCTACAACGCCTTGCCGCGGTTGGAAAAAAAGTGGCCGAGTTAATCTCCCAATGCCGTGACCACATGTGGAATGTGTGAACATGCTGGAAATAGAATTTTGCAGCTGTGTAGATGCCTGGTTTGCCGTGTAGAGAGGGAGAGAGACTGAAAGAGAGACGGAGCAAGAGAGACGCAAGCAAGCGTAAGTTAAGAGAGAGACGATGACGGCGATGTTGTAAGTACGAGAACGAGTGAGCGCGTTCATTATTATGGAGGGGACTGAGCCAGAGTGGCCCACGCACGGAAGAGGAAGGCGACCTAGATAATGGCAGGGAGTTGACGAGTTGATTAGGGTTGAGCGCGTTGAAGAAAAATCTAAAGACGAACGGATGTCGAACGAAAAAGAAAAGGTAGAGGAGTGAGTGAGAGAGACGACGGAGTGTGAGCTCAGGCATCGCGGTTTGGCTCCGCGCACGGGAACGATTAGTGCGATGGACGGGTTTGGTGAAGTGATCGTGTGAGGGAGAGAGAGAGAGCTTGGTGGCGATGGCGGAGAAGGCGCGAGCGATGGAAGTGGAGGCGGGGGAGATCGTCACGGACGGGTCGGATTTCGAAATGCCGGAGTTGAGTGTGGAAATGCCGGAGTTGAGCGGCGATGGCAGGCTGTTTGATGTGAGATCGGGAGGAGATGAGCTGTGGCCGAGGCTGGGGAGTAGCAGGACAACAACAACGTTCGCGTTGGACGACACTGCGTGCAGTAAAGAGAGTGCAGCAACAGGGGATTTGAACAAGGGCGATACTCTCATACCACAGGACGTGCTTCTTGCTGCGGAGGCTGCGATGCCGGTTAATGGAAATGGCAATGGAGTTGATGAAAGCGAGAATGCGGATGCTATGGTAGAAGCAGACAGTGATCCGAGTGTCGACGAGTCTTCGGACGAGTCTTCGGAAGAAGAGGACGTGAATGCCGCTGATTTGCACAAGAATTACCATATTGAAGGCGTGGAAGAGTTGGACAAGATGGTGAAGCGAGCCAAGGAAGTAGATAGTGACGAGGAAGACGACGGTGCTACGACCGAGCCTCCCCGTACTGCGAACGAAGTGACGGTGTTTTTCCTTAACTTTGATCTTCAGTGATTCTTGTTTCGAGAGGTCCTCGCCTATTGCGTAATGTCTGAGTAATCTACATTGGATCGTAAGATCTGCACTGAGAGTCTTGGTGGTGAGGGATGCAGGACCTGCCCCCCGTGCCGGAAATTGAAGCAGTCTTGGCGCCTAATCAAGTGCCACAGGAAGTCGGTTTTGTTTCTTCAGTAAGTCTTTCGGAACGTGCTGCTTCGTTTAAGTTGCTATCTTGCTACATGTTTTGATTCTAGTTTCCTTACACTCTGCATTCTCATTCACAGATCATGGACAAACAAGTCATTGTACAAGCAGTTGAACACGAGATGGTATTGAACGAGGGCTCAATTCTGTGGCTGACAGAGCAACGGAAGCCTCTAGGAATAGTAGAGGAAGTGTTTGGGCCCGTCAAGAAACCCTACTACCTCGTCCGATACAACAAAGCGGCCGACGTGCCGGACGTAGCTTCGCAAGGTGTGACGGTGGGATTTGTGCAAGAATTTGCGAATTTCGTTCTGAATGATTCGGAGTTGCGGAAGAAAGGCTACGACGCTTCAGGGCAGCACGACGAAGAAATTTCCGACGAAGAGGAATTCTCGGACGATGAGAAGGAGGAGGAGGCGAAACGGTTGAGGAAGCAAGCTGCCAAGCAGGGGCTTCAAGGTGGGGTAGGCGGCGACGTTGGGAGGGGCGGAGGTCGGGGTGGGGGTGGCCGGCACAAAGCTGGAGGACGCAATGGCAGGGGCAGAGGAGGTGGTGGTAGAGGTAGATTTTCAAGAAGCGACTCTGCCAATTTGGTAAGCATGCATAACGGTCACTAACCCTGTATTTTCTGTAGTGTAGGAAAATCGAACCCCCAGCCACAAATCATCTGTTTGTGTAAAAACGACTTCAGTTTGACACGACCGACACTATTGATCTTGTAGTATAGAACAAGAGCTTTAAAATGATGTATTGCAATAAAAAAAACCGAGGTAAAATGAGAAAATGCCATCGTTGCAAATTTCAGTGATGCAGATGGCCATATTTTCTGTAGTGTAGGAAAATCGAACCCCCTGCTGCAAATCATCTGTTTGTGTAAAAATGACTTCAGTTTGACACGACCGACACTATTGATCTTGTAGTATAGAACAAGAGCTTTAAATGATGTATTGCAATAAAAAAACCGAGGTAAAATGAGAAAATACCATCGTTGCAAACTTCAGTGATGCAGATGGCCATATTGGGCGTTTTAGGCGCTAGTTTACTCCACTTTGTCAGGAACGTTTTTCCTCACTCTTCTAATGCTCCAAAAGTGGGCAGACGTTGAAAAGGTGAGCGTGGAGGATATGAGATTTTCGTTTGTCTTCTCAACTCAAACAAAATGTGTGGATATGATTTGCAGCTTGAAGTTGATGAAGCGATCAAGGCTCGAGCAAGTGGAAGGGGTCATCAGAGGAGTAACTCTCTAGGGTCGCCCGTGTTTTCCAGGGATAAGGGACTTGGTGGTGAACATCGCAGACAGAACTCCTTCTCGGGACAGTTCCACCCTTCTTTGGACAGACAAAACTCTTGGAATAGATCTCCCCGTTCTGACGTTAATTATTCCCAGGTTCCTGACCTACGATCTCCTATGGGCAACTACAACGACCGCCAGTCGCTGCCCTATCAATCTCCACACCACGATTTCGTTTCTGGTATAAGACCTATTCAGCAGCAGCCGCCACATCTATCTCCGCAAAGGTCTCCAGGTCCTCCACACTGGGGAGCCTCTAGTGGAGCACTTCACGGGGAGGTTCATCAAGCTCCATATCTAGGTCCCAATGTGCGATGGTCTCATCAAGCAACAGGTCCGGATTCTGGTTTGCATTTACGGTGCATTCTTTCTTTGTATCGTGCCTCTGTTATCACCATTTTCGCTGCTGTGTTTTAATTCAATGCGGACTTTTGTGCAGGTGATTTCCAACATCCAGAAGGTATATATCAAGCAAGGGTTAACTTGGTACCCATGGCTTCGTATCCTCTTCCTCAGCAAATGGGTATGTACGTACCTCCACCGCAGCCGGTTGGTACTGGAGTGTTCATTCCACCAGCTCAGTATTCTAGAAACTCTCAAGGTAATCAAATGCAACAATCACAAGGGCAGGGACAAACGAAACAATCACAAAAGCAACAGGGTCAAATGCAACAGTCACAAGGACTGGGGCAAATGCACACTTCTGTATATCCAGGTATAGATGGTAGGGGACCTGTTGGTCAATGGCCGGTAAACGGACCCAGTATAGTCACTGGAATCCCTTGCTACAGTAACCCTCCCCAACCTATTTTTCTGCAGCCCGGCCATATTCGTCCTGGCATGATTGCTCCTGGTCCAAATAGTAATATTTATTGGACCAACAATCCTGGTAGGTAGCCCACTTAGATTCACCAATTTGTTCTTTCATTTTAGCATGTAGTAATGAGATTGGGCACATCCTGCTCCTGCAATTCCGTGGCTATCAAATGTGTCGTGTTTTGACCGAGCGTTTTCTATGTAATCGTGTTCCAGTTTTTTGTATGTGCTCGTTTCTTTGAGCCTTCATTTCTGAACAGTACAGAGGTAAGTTGGAAGAGCAAGTCTGCAGTTGTTGAGCAGATCAGCTTGGAAACAGGTACGCTTCACATGGGATTGCATTTAACTCGACTCCTGACCTGCTCTGTTGGCATACGTCTTTGTCCCATTTGAGACGGATCAGCATAATTCTTCCTTTTTCCAAGTAAGCTTTCTGTCCATATCAACTCTGTATTACCGGTATGCCTGTTGGTTGTCGCTGTTGTATGCACGTACTGTTCAGTAGTATCTTCAGACATCAAAGATGAAGCTTTTGTAACTGAAGCGATTTGTAATTGTGTGCCGATCTTCTGTCATTTTGAAGTGGTAACCGCATATCATTATTGAGAAATTTAATCACCATGTACTATACTATACTTGTGCATTGATATGTGTTGAAGTCAAATTTCTGGTACACCCAATCCTCTTTAATGTCACAGCCTAGGTGCCCAAAATGCATGTGATTGTATGGAATTCTATGACACAGTCTTCCCACGCATTCAAAAATGACATCGAAGAAGTACTTGCGTTTGTACGAGTTTGGGAAGTTAGATTGGAATCCTTTTCATACTTGTCAAGCTCCTTGTTATCATATTCGTATGCAACTTCTTGTGACATGATTCATGCACAAAGTGTAATTGTGAGAGCACGAAATGAATTTTGAATCCAAATTCTTCTATTCATCCATTCCCTAGGGAGGATGAGATGTTATAGAAGTTGTTATTAAAGAGCTTTGGGTGCATGCAATGAAATTGAAATTGATTAAAAGTTTTTAACTTTATTCAACATGTTCTTAAGCGGTTATATGTAGCAGAGGTCATAACCAATTTGAGGTAGTTGTAAAAATTCACGTTTTGCTACGATTCTCTACAATCAAAGCGGCAATAAAACTAAAACTAAAACATGCATATGGCATCATCCTATGGTAAACTAATCTAATCTATCACCTTGGAGTTTGTTTAAAATGAACACAGGAAATAGCACGATAATGCATTAAATGAGATGGTGATATTTGTTCAGAGCTAACTTAGGGGTTTACCGCATGATACAAAATCTCCTCTTTGCAACTTTTGCGCTAATTTGGCATTAGTTAATCCTTTAACGTCCCGATTCAACACTGTTTTCAAAGATTTGTTATAAAATGGTTGATGAAAAACGAAAATGGAGTTGATGTACAAAACAAAGTTGCAAATGTCAATGTGTAGATAACATCCGTACGGTTGGATTCATCATATTTATTATTAATATTTTTAAAGTAATTCTGCAAGGTTTTCTCTTGAAATTCAATTAAAAATCCAAAATTAACACAAAAAAAATTAAAAATATTGTAATGAAATTAGAATGACATGCACTACGAGATGGTATGGTTTCCATTATTTGATTCTACTTACTAAGGAAAATCATATTTAAGGTCTTTCTTTTTGAACTAAGATTGAAACTTGACATTAATCACTTTTGTAATTTTTCAAAAATTCACATTATCTTATTTGGAAGATCCATACCATACAAATAGTATTCAACTAGCACAAGAATGAAAAAAATAAAAAATGGATGAAAAACATCCGGTACCTACAGAAATCGAGCTGCTCAAATTCATCCGGCGCTAAAGGGTTAACTTTGGGCAGACAATTCTCATGTGATTTCCATGTGAAAATCATGCAACATCATTTTGACATTGATCTCGTACAAAGTTCATGCACTTTGTAACATGAGGTTTATATTGTATCAGAAGCTAAGCACTAATCATTTTGATGATCTGTATCATATTAACATAGAAATCATGCCATCATACTAATGTAAACTTTGGCAACTATAGATCTCCTGTGTCAAGGTCTATGCAAGTTTTCACATCAGAATGATGCCTCCTATTTTTATTGATGAGTAGAATGCAACTTAAAAGTTATAGTGTTAAAAAACACAATTGTTCAGCATTGGAAAAATAGAAATTTTCATTCGTTCAATATAGGCCTCTATGATATTCAACTTTTGATACCTTTATTTAGGGGTTATTTTTTATGAAAATAAAAGTAAAATAACATCTACTATATAGTATAGTAGCTTTTTAATGAGTCGTTTTTGACATCAATCGGCCTATATATTTATTTAGATTCTTTCTAAATTTCATGTCAAATGAATATTAAATACCCTATATTTTATCGCACGTTGTTTCTACAGCGCTCTCCTAGGGTAATTGAGGACTACCCATTGCCCTTGCTGAAAGGATTACTTCACTCATCAAACATTATTTTCTCCGATGCTTTAAAGTTTGTAGAAGTATTTTACAGTCGAGTGATAATTTTTTTGATACAATCCAATTTTGTGTTTCCTACGTCCCTATCACGGTGGTTCCCTCCAAATCAAAACACCTTAAAAAATATGCTCAAAACTGCTGTGGGCGGTAAAGGGTTAACCAATTGAATTCGTGGAGTTTTCCTTTTTTTTTCAATAGTAGATAGTTAGGTCTTAAATGCAATGCCTCACCACCCAATTTCCAACTAAATTTGACATGGACTTACCATGATTCATACATTTGCTTCAGTGATTCGGGAATAATGACACGAATTCTAAGGTATTGTAGAAGGGATTAAAGAACCTTAACCCCGAAGTGATGGATCAACCATTTTATGGTCTTTGCCCTTTTTTTACGGGTTGCCCGAGATAGAATAAACATTTTTATAGAAAATAAAAAATATTTTCAAATAGAGAATCAAGTCTACTTTCCAACCCAATTTGAATCATGTTAATCCGAGTTAACCTTTAGCCGTCAAAAAGGCCTGGACGGGGTAGGTTGGAAGGCATCTAATTTTTTGGGGGAAATTTTTATTTTTATTTTTATTTTATTTTTGCAAAAACGGCTCTGTAGTGCACTGCTGGCTAGCACTATAGCACTGCGGCACTGCTGAACTTCAGCTGCCCCAACTTCAAAACTTGTTCAATTTGATAACTTTGATTGCTTACCAACGATTCCACAATCTCTCAAATGAGGCGAAAATTTGGAATCTAGATCGCTTTTTTAGTAGCTTTCCAACGCACCAAGTCTCGCTTGATTTGGTTGAGAAAATCAATTTTTTTTTCTTCATTATTCTCTTTTAAATAAGCCCATGGGGTTACCTTGACATTTAAGGGTAAAAACTCCACCCGGGAGAAATTCACAAAGACAAACACTTCTACATTGTCTAGTGTTAGAAAACTTACTATTTGGGGAAAGTAATGATGTTCTCCTTTGAAAAAAATTCTTTTTTAAATTTTAGAATAGAATGTTTAGTTTTAACGAATCATAAAAAAATTCAAATTCTAAAAATAAAATTTGTAATTTTGATAAATATTTGAAGTTAAATGCTTCTAAATTCATTATGAGAAGATAAAAAGCTATTTTTTGAAATTTGACCGTATGGGTAATTACTAAACATCAAGCTCCTCATTTTCTCTTTTGGACCAAACTTCATCAGAGTTGAAGAAGTAATTTTTTATAACACATTTATGTTTTGCCCTTACCCCTCCGTCATTTAGGGGTTAAGCTCATGCCATATTGATGTTCATCCCACTTTGAGACGTATGTATCTGAGCTGAAACTTGCCTAAACCATGGCATCAAGCTAGGACCTGTCACCAAACTAACATTGAATGCTGTAAAACCACCACCTCTCCCACTTGTGGCATGTAGACTTTTCCAAAACCATCAATTTTACTAATCAAGTAAATCAATGGCATGTCAAGCATTGCAAAAAAGTAGTTGGTGATTTTGGGTATCGTTATAAGTGAAAATTAATATCACATAGTGTGGACCCGGGGGAACTTATATGTTGATATTGAGGTCCGGTGTACTTTTCACTTTTAAAATTTATATCAATTTCAATATTGAGAATAAAATTGTGGAAGAATATGCATTCTTTTTCAAACTTTATGTAGAATGAAAGAGAAAGAAAAAAAATCCACCAAAAATATCACACATTACTTAAGTTGGTGGTTTAACCCCTAACTGCCCAAGCAGGCGTTTTTGGCCTGATGTACAGATTTCATCCGTATTTTCTCATCCGTCATGCACTTTTTGTGGTGTGATTTTTTTACTGAATTTTTTATGGGAAGTTAGCTTCATGTATGTGTGATTCGATCGAAAAGTAAATAATTTTTGAAAAAATTATGCCTCATTTTGTGTTGTTATGTTTCACTTAAAATCTTGAAGATTTTGGTCTAAAAGTGTTCTTGAAAAAAAAAACTAATAAAATCAAGCATCCAAAAAATCTCCAAAAATCACTACACCTAAAGTACTACACTATAACCCATCACAACAAATTTCATCCACATATTGTCAATATCTTATTCGTAATTGAATTACAAAATAATTTTTTATTTTATGTTTCAAAATTTATAAAAAAAGATTAGTGATAGCAGTCATAGATCTAACCGTATAGATAGAATCTAAAATTAAAAATGTATAACTTTTATTCATACATCAAGTTCTAAATATTCATATTAATTGCATTTTATAATGCATCTTTGCAAAACTGCCTAAACTGGACATAGGTGAGGACATTTAGGGGTTAAGGGCAATCAACTATACATGTGACCTGCCCAAATGAGAGACCAACCTCACAAATGATCCTACTCCATTTGTCCCATATTAAGCTTCATGATTCCCTTGTCAATTTGTTCCACAATAAGCTTCTTGTTTGCTCAAACTACTATTCCTTGTTGGCTCACGATCCACACCATAGTGCTCAAGGTCCACACTATTGAAGGAGCTAAATCTTTTATTTTTTAGAGTTCATGAAGCTTAATCTGGGACAGAGGAGTATGTGTCTTGCAACAACACTTGAAAAAAAAGATCAACAAGGGCAGATAAGGATTAATATTAAAAAATTGAATTGCCTTGATTCGGTCCTTTCTCTATAATGCTAATTTAGAAGCACTATTCCCAAATATTAGGAATGATTCCTATGTAAACCTTCAATTCAAGATTTTTTAATGTGAAAAAGGGATTGTGGAAAAGGGGTTGTAGAAAAGGGGTTGTAGAAAAGGGAGGGACGATACCAAGACAACCCAAAAATGTTGTGTGTAGTGATTGGTAATTGTGCCATCTATACGCACTAGACAAGGGCTAGAGGCAAGGTTAAATTTTTTGTTAATGTTCCATCTGTCAAACCTTATTTAAAAAACAAGCGGCTTATCGCATAGTCTCTGTCTTAGTATTTCCCTACATTTATTTTTACAACTTGTTTATATTGTTAAGGCATGTAACTCTTTGAAAACAAAGCGTTTTTATAATCTCTCCTTTGATGGGACAGAGACAATAAAATATTATGTGCCCAACCTGTCCTCCACTTCCAGTAATACCATACATAGGACATGCAACTATTTGCTTTAGCCACTTACACAAATAATGGAAAAACTTAAAGACATAAGAGAGGTGAGTATCGTACTCCATAACTGCAATAGCCTGGTCGGCAAAAACAAAAATTAAAATGAAAAAGTGACCAAAACAAAAAATCTGGTAAAAAGGAATCTTGAACTATTTTTGCAAAATACGACATAGCTTTCAAAAATAATAGTTACTTAGGCAATACTTGGGTGATATTTAGGTTTTAGGAGACTACACATCTTGAGTCCATGTAGGAAATCTGGCTATTATTCCTTTCCTTTTTTTCAAAAATCCTTTGTATCAATTAGCTAGACCAAGTTATGTGTAGCAAATTGGCTAATATTAGCAACAAAACAGTCATTTTCAGCTGATATTTTTAGGTGAGATATCGTTGAATTGCACTAGAAAAAATAATATGACTAAAAAATGACCAAAATCCATGATGTTTTTTGCCAAAAAAATTCAGATCAAAAAATGATCTCGGATGAAATCGCCATATTGTGGATGGAAATGATACAAAATTACGAATGTGTGATATTTTCTATCCAATGTTGAAATACCACAGCTGAAATTCTATATCGCTACTTTGGCACTATGTAGAGAATGAAAAAAAAAACCTGATCACTGCCTCTAAAACCAATACAGTACTCAACCGTCAAGCGGCGAAAAAAAAATTGTGAAAAGAGATGCTCAAATTTTCAGGAAATTATTTTTCAAAAACCCTCTATTTTTTCTATGCTGAAAAAGAGAATCTTCAAAAATATTCACAGAATCTCAAAGAATATTTATTTCAATTCGGCACTTTAATTAAATATTTGTCAAAAAATAATTATAAAAATAGATGCTCAAATTTTTAAGAAATTAGAGTTAACCAAAAACAGAAGAGGTATTCTGACCCCCTAAAATCGTGGATCCGGAAATCGATGAGGTGTTTGAGTGTAAGTGAAATCAAAAATGAGTTTTGAAGATTCCTGTTCTCCATGCAATTCGGAACTGTCAGAGGCATAATAAGGCTTCGTAATCAAGGCGTGATGCGGTAGCAGGGAGGCTTGGGAAAAAAAATAGATCCTGTGTCTGACAGGGTGGGATAAGGCAGCTATACTATATTGTTATTTTTAAGTAAAGCGAGAGGAAGGACGCAATTTGCAAGTAGCTCTCCTCAACCAACACAGCTTCTGACATAAAACTCCCCTTAGAATGAGTTTTGCCGACGTTTTGACGGCAAAACTAGTTCACACTGCTTTCTATTTTGAATTCTTTGGAAACCATGCCAGTTTGCTTGGTTGCCTTAGATACGGGTCAGACTCACCTCACCTAACATGTGTTTTCTCGTCTTTTCGGTTAACTCTATTGTGTTTTCAAAAACACTCTATTTTCTTTGCTGAAAAGGAGAATCTTCAAGAATATCCACAGAATCTTGAAGAATATTGTTTCAATTCTACACTTTAATTAAATATTCGGCAGGAGCGGCAGCTCCTGATAGCCGAGTACGGTACCAAGACTGTAGAGATTTTGTCTGGAGTCAGGTGACGGAGTCACTCACGTAGAGTTTCGTCTCTTTTGTCCAAACCAGCTAGCGGCAAACACTTACTCACACGACACCGCAAGAATTTCCGAATTTCCACACGTTTGGTGCGCGATGGTGCAGGGCGGAGAGAGCTCTATCTGAGGATATATTCCAAGTTGTGCGGTTTTCGCCGCTTGCGCCGTCCAATTTGGTGCAGAATCGATTCTGTTTTGGACTTTTGGCCGAGGCCGCGAGGCGAGGGGTTTGCGTTTGCTACTCGGGTTGCTACTCTTTCCCACGCTGATTTCCGTGCTGATTTCGTGCTCCCGAAGGTGAGTTCTGACGTCGCTATTTTGCTTCTCTTCCTTGTTCTTTCCGCCGTTGATACATTGCAGGGGTCTCGTACTCTTGTTTTGGTTTTCCTCTGGCCGCCTTCGGGTTTTGCGTCGCTTGCTTTTTGCGTGTTATCTTTTATTGTTGTTGTTTCCTCGGTTTTTTCCAAACGTGATCGCCCGGTTTTTTTCTTGTTTTTTGGTGCATTTCCGGGAGTGCTACTTTTATATTTTGGTCGACTTTACGTAATTGCAATAAAAATCTTTGTGCTTCCTGTGAGTGCTATCGAGTTTATAGTCACTTGTGTGGTCATTTGCAGTAGCTCTTGAAGGTCTTGTGTTCCAAGCAGCAGCACTTGTAGAAATTGGCAACATCTGTGTAGAAACTTTCACGTTTGTTGCTTTAGGGATGGAATGTTTTGGACTACCGGCATTGATCAAAATGAAAATCTAAACGCGCAGTACAATGCGCAACATTAAGGCAATTTTTCGAAAAACGGACAATTCTCACTCAGGCGGGACTGGAGAGAACAATTTTCATCGTTTTTAATTCCGTTTTCATCCCAACGTAATTGAATGCGAATTATTTATTTATTTTTGGTTTATTTATAAAAGCTACCGAGGAAACATACGGTCAATGTGCAACGTTAGGAAGCTTTACCATACTTGGGGGTATTACCTGCGTAGTATTTCGTATTATTTTTTATTGTAAACTCATTTTACTTTTTGATCGGGATGCGTCAGATTCTTTTTAATCAGGTTTGGGACTTGTTTTTTTTTTTTCCGTCTGCGGACATGTTGATTTTTCAAATGATCGGTTTTTGGACAGTTTAAATTTTATTATTTTCATATTCAATTGAGGCTGTTTTACATGGGAGAGGTTAAAACTTTGTGAAAAATCAACCGTGGCGCTAACGCATCCAAATTTTTAGTTTGCAAGTTTTTTGCTTTTTAGTAACTGAAGCTGCGCCATGGCGATTGCAGGGAACGCGATGTCGGAGTCCGTGGAATCGCTCACCTGGCTCGCGCAGGCACTGTCCGGCGTGAACACACTTCGCGGCGTGGAGCTCGACACCCGCCATGTGCTGCTGCACCAGTTCCATGCCATGTGCATGGTGCTCTTGTGGATCCTGTCGTATGCCGCGAAGATCCTCCTCGCGCTCTTGCCCTCCCTTGTACCTGTGCCTGTGTTAACTCCAACTCTCAAGAAACTGAGTACTCTCGCAGAACTCTACGACAATACTAATTTTTCCATGATTTCAACGACTGAGGAGGTGCGGCGCGGCGGTCATCGCGATCTTCGCCTGGAGGATTTTTCAAGAAGTCCTATTGCACGAGCCCTCACACAAGTTTGGTTCATTTCTTGTGGCTTTCGTTGAATGCGTGGAGTTGATAATTGCATGAGCTTGAAGTTTTTCTGAATTCTTTTTGGTTTTGTGCAATTGCAAGAGCCCTCGTACAGGTTTTGAGCTTCTTTATTTTTTGTGGAATATTAGGAGTTCACGATTAGTTTTTTAATTGCTTTTGGTTTTCGAAAAGTCAAATTGCAAGATCCCTCTCACAGGTTTGAAGCTTCTTCATAGATGATTGCAGTAAATTGATGAGCTTGGAGTTTTTTGAATTCCTTTTTTTTTGGTTTGTGTAGGTGTTGGCTTTAGTGAACGATGTACCAGCGTCCTCCAACAAATATGAATTTCTTCAAGACTTAGCTGATAGAGTGATAGAAGAGAACAGGGTGGAGGGTGTGAAGTTCAATTCCGTCAACCAAGCAGCGTTGAGAGGAGGATTTTCCCGGACGATCAGCCTCCTTGGGCTCTCTTTGAAGCGTCGCGAACAGCATGGCTCATTTTTAGGGTAAGCTCTGAGCCTCTTTCCTCCAAGTTGAGTTAGATTATGTTTTTATACCTCCAGATGACTTTTTGTCACTTGTAAAAGCTGATTTCTTGTTTGCTAAAGCAACGTTGAATGTGGCTGGGGTTTTTATTTTTGCAACTCTTCTAGTATGTGTGAAAATTGATTTCCTGTTTTCTAAACAACATTGCATGTGATGCATTTGTAGTACTTGTAAAAGTTGATTTCCTATTTGCTAAAATAGTGTTGGATGTGATGCATTTCTAATACTTGTAAAAGTTGATTTTCTGTTACCGTTGGATAATGTGATGCAGTGGAGTAGTGAGGCAGTACATCGGCTTGTTACAAAGTGTGGCGCTTCCAGGACCGTTTGTGAAAATTCGATCACTTCTTGGAAAAATTATGTTCCCGCTGAGTTTATGGATCCCAAGGACCAATCCACCGCATTTTACCAACATTGCAGACACAGACATGGCCGAAAAATTCGCCAAGGAGCTTCTCTGGATGGCGACCAAGATGCAAAACTGTGGAGGTATGGACGACGCAGTCCAACAATGGAGCTCGGTGCCCGCTCTGGCGGAGCTTTCTCTATGCGCTTCTCCTAAGGTCCAAAAATCCCTTGTCCGCCTTTCAGGTATATTGCTTCTCTTCCCCTTCACTTCTATTTCCATGTAGTAACAGAATTTTTAAACAAAATTTATTATCACTCTCCAATATTACATTGTTGTTGGATACAACTTTCCACATACCAAGTTCTGTCGTCATATGACCTGCTCAAAAAGTGCTAAAAAATTTCATGAAGTCCTCAGGGTTATTTTTTTCTGTTACTGGCGCAGAAAATGAATGACTGGGGTTTTTATATTTGCAGCTCTTCTCTGTAATGGTTTGGTCGGGAACACAAAGATACCGCAAGAAGTATGCCTGCAGTTTGTACTGTTATGGTTACCTCTGTTATGCAATGCAACTCATGGAGGCGACGGTCCCATCTTCAGCATTGAAGAGAAGAGAGAGGCCGAGAAGCAATTGGAACGATTGGTGACGTCTTTACCAGAGATGGATCAGGAGCAGTTATTGTCCACCTGGTTGCAAGAATATGTCATGTCTCAGTCTGATTTTCCAAACCTGCAAAAATGCTACAACAACTGGTATTGCTCCATGCGAAAGATGGAGTTTGGCATGCCCAAAGTTCAAATGAAGGAATGAAGGATGCACAGAAAGCCGTATAGTTCAATGATGCTGAAGATGGAGGATACTTGTATATATATATTATTTGATTACGGTATATATATCTAAACCAAGCATTGGTTTATCTCCATTTTCATCTAGCATTTGCTCCAGAAACTATCAAGGTTTGGTTATGGATCACTGGATTTATTGAGCTCCCTTCTCTTTCACTGCAACGTGAAGATTGGAAGTTTCAAGCATTGGATCTCAAGTAATCAATTTCCCAGGGGAGGCAAAACGTAGGATTGAATTGACCCGGTGCTGGCCATTTCTTATTCAATATTCTTATGAGCACTTTCTGCTCGTGTAGATATCTATACATCTATAGCTTTAGGCAATTGTTATTTTTGTGTTTGTAAATATATTGCAAGGCAAATTGCATTTTTCTATCTGAGAAAATAAAAAGAGCACAAGCAATGGCTGTGTAAGGTATCTGTACATCAGGAATTTCGGACCCCACTGATTCCGCACGATTTCAGTGCGATTTCCGATATTTCAAGGGTTCGTACAGTTTTCGCACTGATTCCGCATCGTTGCGTCATTCATCGCAACTACACTGATATGACACGATGTTCGTACAAGCGGATATAGTACTGATTCGACACGATTGATACATCTATTGAAAACATATGAATTCAGCACTCTTTATAGTCGTCAAATGTCGTGTTTTAATCGTCTTTAAAACTACACCGATTCAGTGCGTTTTTCGTGCGACATCATCTTTTCCATATCTAGATTTTATTTTCTTCCTATATCTAAATTTGATCAAAATAATATTATTAAAAAATATAAAATAAAATATAAAATAATTATTTTTCTTACTACCCACTTGAACTACACGGAAATTGCCCGAACCCACGGTGGGGCCCACCATGGCTTCCCAAGCTCTATCGCCGATGGCGGGATTCAAACTCACGACCTTCCGATTATCAACCAAGCTCCAAACCACCAAATCATCACAAACCCTCGATGCATAAAATGGAACTTTTTTGGTAATTATAAAAGATTGAAACCATCGGCAATTTTTTGCCGTGTGTATATAATTCTTTTTTCAAATTTTTTTTTGCACTAGATTATGCAGGACTTTTTCTATATATAGGATTTTTTTCATAATTTTTTGAATTTTTGAATTTTTTGCCAAAATCGTGATGGCAGATCATGGTTGTGAGCTGTTTTTCTCTTTCAGCGGACTTTGAATGTTTTTAACTATGTGAAAAAAACTTTTTTTCCAAAATTTCTTTTTGCACTAGATTATGCAGGACTTTTTCTATATATATGATTTCTTTCATAATATTTTGAATTTTTTTATTTTTTGCCAAAATCGTGATGGCAGATCATGGCTTTGAGTTGTTTTCTTTTTTTCAGCGGACTTTGAATGTTTTTAATTATGTGAAAAAAACTTTTTTTCCAAATTTTTTTTTGCACTAGATTATGGAGGACTTTTTCTATATCTAGGATTTTTTTTATAATATTCTGAATTTTTTTAATTTTTTGCCAAAATCATGGTGGTTGTGAGCTATTTTTTTTTGCTCCTATGATGAAAAGTACAATGATAACCAATAATACCAAATTTGAATTCTTAAAATATAAAATGTTATTTCTTTGAAATTTTAATGTGTATTGCTTCTAAACTCTATAAATGTAGATCTAAAAATGTTTTGGGAAATTAAACCGTAAGTATAATTTAAAGAAGATTCTTGGAATATTCCAACATATTCCAAAGTAATATAAAATATTTTGAAAGATTCCAAAAGATTCCAAAAGATTCCAAAAGATTCCAAATATATATTAAAATATTGTACATGGATGTCGTACGAAAATAATTTGCATTATAATAGATACTGAAATCGCACGAATATAGTAAAAGGCATTAATATGATACGTATACGATACTGAATCCGCATGAACTAAAACCGTATGTTATCCGTGTCTTATTAGCCATGTAATGTAGATACACGATTAATGCACGACTTTCGTGCGGAAACAACACTTTTGTCATAATCATTGAAAAGACACTGCATCGACATCTTAGTAATGCATGTCACTTCCGTACGATAACGACACTTCTAAATGCACGTATGACGTGCGGAATCAGTGTTTAACGATAAACGCACTGAAATCGTGCAGAATCAGTGGGGTCTGAAATTCCTGATGTAGTTTAGATGGTTAGCTTGTAAAAGAGAAACCAAACCTGAGTTGTTTTGAAAATGAAATCATAAAATACACGTAACAATAGACTTTTCCTAAATGAACATACTTGAAGCATTGCACTAAATGTTTCATTTTTCATTAGGGGTTGTTACATCTCTTTCTTCCTATTCTCAATCTTCACAGAATGTGTATTTGGCACTTTCTCCTTGAATTGTGGAGGACCCATTCTTTGAAGATTGAGAAGTTTCATTCTTCTCCTCTGAAGGTGAAGAACAAGCGTGAAGACTGAGAAGTTGTGGAGTTTGTTGTGAAGAAGATTAACCCCTATATGCCGAGAGCCCTCTCCAAATTCGGCAGTTTTGCAAAAATGCATTATAAAATGCAACCTAGAGGGATATTTTGAGCTTTATATATGAATAAAAGTTGTACATTATGAATTTTAGATTCTATCCATACGGTTAGATCTATGATTGCTATTACCAATAAATTTGTATAAAATTTGAAACGTGAAATTCAAAATTATTTTGTAATTCAATTACCAATAAGATATTGACAATCTATGGATGATTTTTTTGTGATTGGTTGAAATGTAATACTCTAAATGTAGTGATTTTTGGAGATTTTTTGGTTGCTTGCTTTTATGAGTTGATTTTTTTAGAGCACTTTTACACTAAATTATTAGAAATTTTGGGTGAATCACTACAACATGAAATGAGGCATAAAAATTTCACAAATCACCCCTTTCTAATCGGATCACTTATGCATGAAGCTACACTGCAAAACGTGCATGACGGATGAAAAATTATGGATGTAATCTGTACATCTTCCAAAAAATGAACGATTAGACAGGGGTTAACAAGCTTTGTCCATTCTCGTTCCTCATTTTTTTGCATTTGCAAAAGGCACCATTTTCAGATGTTTACCATTTTCAGATGTTTGTTTCCAAATCTTGTTTCAATTAGATCCATGTAACTTATGTTGTGCCATCTTCATATTTTATTCCATAAGAAATGTCATTGCAATGCACTCAAATTGGCCCTTTGAGGTTGTAAGCCCACATATAATTCACATATATTCACCCATGAACTGAAGTGCTTATTTCTATTTCTAAGTCAAGTTTGGGCACTGCACATGGTCACAATTACTTCACTTTATCACTCCTCAGCACCCAACGGAGCTTTCAAATTCCAACGAATGCCGACAAACCCGGACGAAAGCGAGCGAATGAGAACGAATGTGAGCGAATGTGAACGAACTGACAAATGGACGAAGAAGGGACGGATGAGGACGAATGACAAAGGATATGGATGAAAGTGGTTGAATGAAGATGAACAGAGGCTGTTTGGTTTGCTTCTCCTGTAAACCCTAAATCTCTCACACACCCGCGAACTCGGGAGAGCAATCTGTGCAAGAAAGCGAGAGAAAGACGAGTGGGTCTTCGGGCGGGAGCATCTCCTTGCATTTGTAATGGAGGTGGAGGTTTAGGTGGAGGATTAGGTTTTATAGGAAGTAACGATGAGGCTTGGTGCGGGACCTTCAGGGTGTTGCAGCAATGGCGTGGAGCGAGGAGCTTTGGCAGCTATGGGTGCTCGTGCTTCCCCAGCTTCGTGTTCTGGAATGTCCCGAGCTCAGGTGAGTTTAGTTTCGGGTTTCGACGGGAGCCGCTATGGCGAATTGGCGATAGGGCACAATGCTGGAGAGGGTTTGGAGAGATTGAAGGCAGGGTTGAGCGGGAGGCGAGGAGTTAGCCGGGGGGGAGTGGCAAAGACGCAGGCAATGTTGCAGTGGAACAGACGACCGGAGCTTGCGGGCGAGGTTCCGCGCGTGGTTGTGATCACTTCAGGGAAAGGAGGAGTGGGGAAGACGACCACCACGGCGAACCTGGGAATGTGCCTTGCGCGCCTCAACTTCAAAGTAGTTGCTATCGACGCCGACGTCGGCCTTCGCAATCTTGATTTGCTGCTCGGTCTTGAGAATCGCGTGAACTACACCGCGATGGAGGTTCTCAACGGCGAGTGCCGCCTGGACCAGGCTTTGATTCGGGACAAGCGGTGGACGAATTTCGAGCTTCTGTGCATCAACAAGCCTCGGTACAAAATGCCGCTGGGATTCGGAGGGAAGGCGCTCACGTGGTTAGTGGCAGCATTTTTTTTATTGCTATTTGAGTACTGGCCTTGCTATGTTGCTGTAAGAAAAATCGAGTAAAAAAAATAGAGTATATCGCCATAATCTTCCCTAATCATTGACACGAATACTCCCTCTGTCCCATAATAAGCTTCTTGTTTCCCTTGTCAATTAGAGTTATCCGCAAAGTCCTTCAAACTTTGAAAGAGATACCTAGAATTTTGTTTTAATATAGTCTTATTTGGTCCCTCCAAATAGTTTAAAGGTATGGAAGAGCTTGGTGGTCTAGAACTATTAGGTGTGTAAGAGCTTGGTGGTGTTCAAAGTCGTATGAAACTTTTTTGAGCTTCTCTTTTGGTGCCCAAAAAAGTTTCACATGACTTTGAAGACCACCAAGCTCTTACACACCTAATAATTGTAGACCACCAAGCTCTTTCATACCTTTTGACTATTTGAAATAACCAAATGAAATTTTATAATAGCAAAATTCTAGGTATCTTCTTCAAATTTTGAAGGACTTTGCGGATAACTCTAATAAGGTTCTTGTTTGTTTCCCTTGTCTTTGCTCAGACTACGACTCCTACTGGCCTAGGGTCTACACCATTGTACTCAGGGTCCACACCATTCTCCTAGTTAATCTTCTATTTTCAGGTTACAGGAAGCTTATTATGGGACAGAGGAGGAGCCAACAATTCTATAGAAAGCTATGTATCTGAAGTAAAAGGAAATTGTAAATCGCCAAAAAGTGCTATCTATTTTCTTAAGTTTCAATTTTCAAATTGCCAATGGGACACCCTTGAAAAAATCACAGGTTAGTGGACGCGCTCAAGAAACGACCGGAGGGACAACCGGATTTCATTTTGATCGATTGCCCGGCGGGTATCGATGCGGGTTTCATCACGGCGATCACGCCGGCGCAGGAGGCCATTCTTGTGACGACGCCAGACATCACGAGTTTGCGAGACGCCGACCGAGTGACAGGTCTGCTGGAGTGTGATGGAATCAAGGACATAAAGATGGTGGTGAACAGAGTGCGGAGTGACATGATCAAAGGGGAGGACATGATGTCAGTGCTGGACGTGCAAGAGATGCTGGGCTTGCCGTTGCTGGGCGTCATCCCCGAGGATTCGGAAGTGATCAAAAGCACCAACCGGGGTTACCCGTTGGTGCTCAAGAATCCGCCCACGCTGGCTGGCCTGGCGCTGGAGCAGATGGCGTGGAGGTTGGTGGAAAAGGACAGCATGAAAGCCGTCTTGATTGAGGAAGCGCCGCAGAAACGAAGCTTTTTGCCTTTCATGGGTGGCAAGGGCTGAGATGCTTTTTACCGTTTGTAGAATTCTAACCAATTTCAGAGTATAGTGGTGCGGCCTCCAAACTCTGCGGAATACAAGATTATTATTATGTAGAGGAGCAGAGTGTTTCCACTTGTCATGGCGTAGATTTTAATGTGTTATTAGAGAAGTTGCGGTGTTCCATCTCTTTCCAGGTTATGTGTCTTCAAAATGTCAAGTTTTGAAGCATCCAGTAAATTTTGGTAATGAAATTGTTGTATCAGTATTGTCATTTTTTTCTCAAAGTACAGTTGCTAAGGTGTCTATGCAATAGCACTTCTTTCTTTATTAGGTTGTGTATAAGTGTGAAGCCTGCCTATTTCTGTGTGAGAATTTAGGATTGGGGCTTTGCAAGGTAGTCACTGTTTACTGGTATAAATTTAACTAAAGGAACTTTTTCTTGTTGTTCATACCTATCTTGGACAACATCATAAAGTCACCAAACCACCATTGATAAGTATTTTCCAATAGGGTATGTTTCTTAGGATTTACCTCTAATTATTACAGTTTTACAGTTTTACCTTTTTACCTTTTTACCTTTTTTTCCTTCACACTGGATATCTAACAATATGTTAACCCTTAGCACATCACAAACTAAAAGTAGATTTGGGACTTAAAAGAGTCCGAAGTGGAAAGAAACCTTAATTTCACTTTAGACTTGTTTTGAGTTCAAAACGATTACATAACTACTTTATGCTAGGTTGAAAAATAATTTAAAGCAAAGCCCATCACCACCATGGGGTGTGGAACTCGCGACCTCTGAACCCCTAAGCGTCCCGGCGTCCATATTTTGGACATTTTTGAGGGACAGTCAACTTCGAAGAGCTGTAACTTTTGCAAAACGTGTCCGATTTTGCTGAAATTTTGAGAAACCTCACCGCATGATGTATGGAATGTGTGGTAAAAATTTCAAATCAATCCGAGTTGAATTGAATTTTTGGTGATCATTTGAAAGTAGTTTTTTTTTTTTGGACAGTTTCTGTGAATTTTGATGGCAGCAACTTCAGGGGCTTGTATCTCCTTCATCCCAAGTCCATTTTCAATAAAACTTGTTGGGTTGAATTCCCCTTGAAGTCTAGTTATCATGGAAAAAATTTCAGGTCAATCCATGCTGTTGTGAATGTTTGGGAGTGATTTTAGTGCACGGGTCTAGTTTGAACAGTTTTTTTTTTTTGGGTCAAATGAATCACTTTTCGGGCTTCTTTTTGACATTGCAAGGCCATTTTAGGACACATTAAATTTTTTCATGAGGCCTTTTTGGTACCAATCTCTTTATATGATGATTTTGAATTACTTTATAGTTGACTGTTTTTTCATTTGAGTAATTTCGAGAACGAATTTCACCTCTGACTGTGTTGCTAGGAAAATTTTAGCATCCTTTTTTAGCACTAAAACACTACGATCTTGCAATCTATATGGCCAAATGATTTCAACATTGATCCACATGATCTACAACATGTACAGTGACTGTCAAAACTGAGTACGAAATAGCTTAGTCTACCTTTAGCCATTCATATTTTATAATTTACTGCATTTAATGCCAAATCAGTTGACGGCACAAGTATACATTCAAGTAAATGATGTGGCTACCAAATTACAAGTCCAGCAATGCAAAATGATTTGAGAAAGATATAGATCAAAGTAAATTAGCTCTAAAACTCAGTTATGCTCACACTTGGATTACGCGGTGAATGCTACAAATTTGACATGCACAAGTGGTTTTCTGGGTCTATTTTTTTGGATGGGCATGTTCTTGGCCTTCACATTTATAATTGTGTCCCTATTCAGTGCACATCATGTATGCAAATTGAGCAAAATGGTTTCATTAAGGTCTCTCTCTGTTGTTGATAGAAAGCAGATAGAAGAAGCTACTTTAGAAAAGTTGAGGAGGGGTGAAAGTTCTAGAAATGTTGCTAGAGACTTACAAGTATCCCAAAGTTGGGTTGCACAATTTCGTAAGCAACATTTGAGTGAGTTGAGTGATGTGAATCGCAGTTTTGGTGGCAGGCCATAGGTGTACAGTGCAGCTGATCGCAGGGCTTGTGTGAGAGAAATCACTATAGGTGGCTTAGAAACTGCACACAAAGTTGGAAATTACTTGAGAGGAGCTTCATGTTGGTATGAGTGATAGTACTGTGAGGAGAATGTTACGAAAAGCAGGTTTGAAATGTGAAGTGAAGCAAAAGAAACCAAAGCTCACACTTCTTCAAATTAAAGGACAATTAGAATTTGCTAGACGTCATTGCCATTGGACTGATGATGATTGGGATTGTGTAGTATTTTCTGATGAAACAAAAATCAACCGATTTTACTCTGATGGTCGCAGTTGGTGTTGGTTTCGTGATGGACAGAGTAGAAGTGCTGGAATGGTGCAACAAACTGTCAACTTTGGAGGTGGGGGAGTGATGATGTGGGGTTGCATGACTCCGAGTGGCCTTGGTATGATGTGTAGGATTGAGGGAAGAATGGATCAGTACATGTATAGAGAAATTTTAGAGCGAGAACTGGTTCATACACTGCATACATACAATCTAGATCCTGCCAATTTGATTTTTCAACAGGATAATGACCCAAAGCATACATCCAAGAGTGTGCGCCGTTGGCTGAATTCGCAAGAATTCACTCTTTTGAAGTGGCCGGCGCAATCTCCAGACTTGAATCCGATCGAACATTTGTGGGCAACTTTAAAACGTCGACTCAACCAATATGAGAGACCTCCCAAAGGAATGTTAGAATTGTGGGAGCGTGTTGAGGATTGTTGGGCTTCAATTACTCCCAGTGAGTGTAAGAACTTGTATAAAAGCATGCTTAAGCGCATTGCAGCTGTTATAGTTGCTAAGGGTAGGTGGACAAATTTTTAACTTTGTTCCAGCTAATGTGAGCAAAACTGAGTTTTGGACTGAACTTCACTTTACTTTTTTTTTAACATGCATACATGTGTGTAATAGACCTCAATCCCCATGGAAGTATGACTGATTGCAATGGTAATCCTGTGCAATTTATGGTTTCATTTTTGACGCATCCAATTTCCCTACATTGTTTGTTAAATTTCAGTAAGCTGTGTTCGTACTCAGTTTTGGCAGTCACTGTATGTTACAAGATTGTACGGTTGAGATTTCTTTACCTCATTACATTTAGAGCTATAACACATCAAAAGCGATGATGATTTTAAGCTCAAAAAAGCTAGAGACCCTTAGGGGTTAAAGCTACAAGAGAGTTTATAACACTGTTTGGGATACTTTTTGATCCAACCAGTCAATGTCCTTTATTTTCTAGAAACATCCGGGTTTAAGAATATATCCCGTATATTTCGTTTAAGAATACTTAATAAAACTAATTTTTAGTCATTTAGTCCGGTGTTTTGCCTCTATTCTTGAGATTCAACCAGCCATTTCCAAAAATGAATCGGCTGACTTGTAACTGACTGTCAGTTCTTCCCGGACAATGGTTTATAACATTTAGTAGCCTTCATGCCCATTGCCTTTCCTTCATGCAATGTGCTCATCACCTTAAGCCTCCACCTGTCTACTTAAGCTACTGATGAAGTATTGTTGGGTGTGGAATATTCCACACCATCTACTGTAAAGCCAAGGTAAAGACATTGCATGCTACTGAATGTTATGTTCCCACAAAGTCCCCCCAAGTCAAGAGATCCAACCATGAAAACTATTCATGAACAATGCTCATCATAAATTGTAATTATAGGAAGCAAACTCCACTTGAACTCCACTCATGCACTAGTTTTGTTTTCGGATAACATAAAAATGCTTTAATCTTCACACAATATTATAAATAGGACTTTGAGGTTATTCCACAAAGTTTGGGATGAAAATCATAGGCATGGATGAGAACATGACTTTTATTTATCTTCATTCAGTTTCCAGAATTGGGACTCTCTAACGTTGAAGGGTTAAACTGTCAACTTCCTACTTTGAGTTTGCAAACTTACAGGTTAACATACAGTGGCACAACACATCTTTGCACCTGAATGGTCTCTCAATACAGGAGAGACTGAATAATTGGAGAGTCTTGCAAGTAGGAATCTCCATTCGCTTTGGGCCTCATCAATTCCAGTTTGTGTGCTATTCAGGCGTTGACAACTCTTGTGGAATCTTGTCGCAAGGCAAACAACATGGACATGGCCCCTAACATATTTACTATTCCAACCTGTACAGGAAAGGGCAACTCGTCAGGCAACACTGGAGGTGTAACTTGTAAAGCCCAGAAAGAACATGTAATACTGGAGGCGTAATTACTAAAGCCGAGAACAACAGAATTGCATCAATCCTACAATGTCAGCATAGATAAGATACCAGGAGGAGAGCACGTTGTGCAGCGCCAGCAGCCACAAGCCAGCAGAAACCGAAAAACAGAAACTACACATAATGAAGCATGTTATCAGAGACTGACATCCTGAAACTTGTGCCACAAAATCAAAAGCTACAAGCATCCTCAGTGCAACACTGTAAAAGGGGCAGCATAAATGAGAAACAGGCGTGCAAGCCATATTTCTCATTGATGCCACCCCTTTTACAATGTTGCATTGAGAATGCTGTAAGGGCCACTTTAGATTGCAGGTTGACATACGGTAGAACAAGAAATCCTACATCTTGGTTGATACAAAAGTTGCTTTTTTATTTTGTTTTACCTCGGTATGTTCAATGTTGACTTTACACTAGTCCAAGTAACGAGAAGGAGCATGACTGAGGTGGAGCTTACATGACACACTAAAAACACTTGAGACAACAAGGTTTCAAGCTACCTTTTTGAGGTGGATTGAACACTTGTTACTTCAAATGCGTCATGAGGTGTCATAAATAAAATGGATTATTTTAAGCTTGTTATCTCAACCCTAGTGATACAAGTCGGTTCAAATTTTAAGCTTGTTATTTGAAGCTTGTAGCTTCGATCTCTGCAATCTAAACTGCTAGCTTCCATGTGAAAGGCTGCAAAAACCCACCTACAACTCGAAGTCTGTCAATTAAGCTTCAGTGAAAGGTGTCAACTGTTGCAGGACGTTAGGAATTTGTAGGTTGAGGCAGGAGACATGGAATGCTTACCACGCGGCCTACAACGGTGGATATGTAGAATGCCCGCGCGCCAGAGCTACCCCGCATGTCACCGATAGCTGTTCCAATGTAATATACCCCAAAAACCTGCACATTGGTAGCTCGTTCTTAGTTTCTTTCGACTTGTACAATTTTTGATAGTACGGCATGTGTGAGTATTTTCAGGAGCACGTTCTTTCTAAAGAAAGAGTGAGCCAATTTCCATAAAATTTGGAAGTGTGAACTTCGCAGTCTATAGCATTAATCCAAACGCCTGTCTATTGTTGAAGAATTCAGTTGAAATTAAGAATAAAGTAAACCCGAAAAATGTTAACTCATTAACCCCTAAAGGACCATATTTTTTAGCACTTTTGAGTGGGTCATATGGGGACTTTCCTTTGTTCAATTTCGACTATTTTTGAACCAACACATGTTCTCTGGTGGCATAACATATAGCCCTGTCTGAATTACATTTTTCACAATATATCATTTCAAAACCGTGAAATCTCGGTAGCGATTACCACTGCCAGGATGGCTCCAACTCGTATCCATCCCAAAGTTACACTCCGCACGTCAAATAAAGCCCCTGCATTCAAATCATCCTCAAATATGTGAATAACAAAAACATGAACACTTGTTGAGCTAGTCGTTCTTTTCGGATGTGTGTGACTGACCTTTCAAGGACAAGAAGCCCAAATCGGTTCATTTAGCAGTTTCGAGTAGGTCCTTGGTGGACTTTCTTCTGTTCAAATTAATTTGTTTTATGACCGACACATACAATATTCTTCATGGATTCTGGTAATATAAAATTTGGCCCCATCTGAATTATGTTTTTTACAATATCATCAATTGCATTTGCCATTTTAAAACCATAAATCCTTGGTCTTTTAGGGGCTAAGTGAAATCTAGAGTCTCACCAAAGAGAGGTGCAGGAAAGATGAGCAAAGCCATGCCAACCACGCTAATGTACACGCCAGTGAACAATGCCAGTTGCGCTGGTCGTTTTGAAGCCGTGCTCCCAGAACCTATCGAAGCCTCTTTCTCATGCAATTTGCTCGAGTTGAGAGCTTCCTCCTCGTCATCGAACCTCTGAGCTGCTGCACGAATGCTATTAACACCATGTCAGGCAGCAGTCAGAACTCATACAGCGAGTGAAAAAGCTTATAAACCTCCAAAAGAGAACTAAATCTGACTTATTTTTGAGTGACGAACAAGACAGTGAGAATGACACGAGAATCACATATCTTTTTAGAAGGTAAACTCTATACTACCTAACGCCTTTGCTGTGATTTTTTAGGAGCTATTACCATTTCATTTTTGTTTAAAGTTATGATGTTGAATATAAAAATTGCAGAAATTCATGAGAATGTATTACATTTTTTACCTATAGGTGGTATTATTGGAGTTATTTTTTGTTGGAATTTTTTTCATCGTAAATAATGATAAAATTCCAATATTACTAACGAAATTGAGTACATCTTATTTAACATAGACAGTTTATGCTGAAAAGATACATAGCTGAACTAATTTGGAAAGATCAAGACAAATAGGTGGATAAGTTTGAAATTGTGATTCTGGTTGTATATCTATGTGCGATGTATAAATCGGGTAATCAATAAGCTGTACATATAAATACATTTGTGAAGGCCCGGCATTCCAAGAGACATTGCACCGATTGTTGAAGATACTAAGGCTGTCATCAGGAACCATATTAGGATTTAAGGAGAGACTTCATCTGTTACTTACCTCAGTGTGCCGTCTTCCTGTACTGAAGCAATGGCGGGACAGCCAGAAAATTGCGACGTAGAAACCACGGCGACGACGGATTCCCCGATACGAATGTGACAAGCTTCATCCAGCTGCGTAGCGTACACAACCGCACTCTTGTTTCCGTTCTGGCCACCGAGAACATCTCCGTGGAGCCGACCGAGAATTATAACGTCACCCTCTGCTATGACGGCACCTCCTTCTTGCACATCCCCGAGAACCTACACATACAACTTCAGTCGCAATTTCAAAACCTAAGCGCCAAAAGAAAAGAAAAAACAAAACAAAACAAAACAACTTCGATGCAATGCGACTACTCCAAATACAGTGAATTCAAACAAACGACATACAACTTCAATCGCAATTTCAAAACCTAAGCGCCAAAAAAAAAAAAAACAGCAACAACGTCGATGCAATGCGGCTACTCCAAATGCAGTGAATTCTTACAACGACGGTTCCGGGATACCGAATGGTGTTGCCGGATGTCACCGTGCCCTTGAGGTACAGACAAGGATGAGGAGTTTGCGCGCCATCGTCGGATGTGGACATCGCGGCGATGGCGCTGTTGTTCCTTCTTCTCTTCCCATGAGAGAATCGTGAAGACACCGAGCCGCTTCGTGAAATGCTACGATTCTGATGAGTGATGGCTGCGAAACAGAATGTTCTACAATTCATACGTGAGTGCACCGAGGCTTCTTTCTTTTGCGCTACACCACATCGTTCTGACAAATGCTTCCACGGAGATTGTACCAGAAGATGACTGGCAAGGTCCATTGCATGACTCTTGCGAGAATTTGGTGAATGCGGTCTGGAGCGAGAAAGACAGTCCCAGCCAGTAGCCACACCAAGCCATAGCCATACCCTGAATCAACAAGCCAACAACCGAGGTGTAAGTTTTTTGACACTAAGAAGTGTCGAAAAACAAAGGATATCTAAAAGAGTGTTGAAAATAACACCTTTTTAAAAAAAAACCATCACTAAAAAGGTTATATTCCACAAGCCATTGTCCTTATCAGAAGGCACTACGTTTTTTAAATATAAAATCACACTCATGGACATATTTTTGCATAACCTATTTTTAGAAAATGTGTCATAAGATGATTCACTCATGTGTTAGAACTCATAACTAATTATGTTCTTTTGGACCATTAGATCAATTAGAAAATTAAAATTGGATAGGATTTCAGATCAAAAAAAGGCACAATATATAATTTCTCATTTTATCATATCTACGTGAACTATGAACTAATCCAACAATTTTATGTGAATTATTTTGGGTAGTCGGTAAGTAAACTTTCAATTTTGATGCAAATTAAAGTAAAAAAAATGTGTTTTGTGGCTTTGAATTGACGAGTGTTTTATTTTTTATTTTTATAATTAAAGTGATTAATTCATTTAATTTTGGATGTTGTACCTAGGATTTTAGCATACTTAAAATAATGAAAAATCTATCACAAATTGACTGATAGCAATTGAGACTTACTTATAACAACATTGACCCTTATTTGTAACAATGACACTAGTAAAAAAATCATGTTAGTGGTAGCGTCAAAATGTCATTTGGTTTGTGTTAATTGTATCATAAATAACATGAAAATAAGACAATTTTCACATTATCAATGTTATTATCAACACAAATAAAATAAAACTGAGAATAAAACAATATTTTGATGGTGTTTCCAATGTAGATTTCTAATAGCATGAATCCTAATTTTTTTATTTTAAATCATCAATTGTTTAAAATCTTTGTAGCATTGCTTGCTAGTCATTCCCAATCTAAATTTGAATGTAAATTTTCAAATTGCTTTACGATTGATTCTTTATAAATTCTCCAAAACGAGTTGATCTTTTACGTTTTCCTTTTAACAAATGAAAAGGAAATTCTATTAAAAATTTGGAATTAGTTTTACAAAGAAAAAGTACTATACTTCTATTTTTACTATTTCATTTTACTTTAACTTTTTTTAATTTTTTTAATTTTTAAGTTTACTAAAATAAATACATATTTGATTATTACTACTTTGTGGATCAAGCTACTAGTTTAATAGCTATTTTGTATTCATTACCAAGTCATTTTATTCTTTATATTTCTAAGATATTTATATATTAATTACATATTTATGCTTTTATTTTCTATCAATTTATCTACAATATATTTATGTAAGATATGTTTATATTAGTAATGTTCTATGAATATTGTATTATCTTAATATAAATTTTTTTACAATATTTATAAAAAATTGAGTGAATATGTATTAATATTATAATATTTTAGATATTAAGAAATTTTAATTCTTTTTTTGGCTCGGTTAATTTGGCTTGGTTTGTAAACAACTATTCCTAGTTTATAATATTTATTTTTAATATCAAGTGTGCTTGATGTCACTAACCTCTATTTTTGGAGTTAATGATATTAGTGACACATGGTATATACCTAGTAAAGACTTATTGATAAAATTCTATTTGGAAATTGGGACCCAAACTTTATGATTTTGGAAAGAAAGGAAGTTATGTTTCCTTTTTTTCCCTTGAAGCGCATTTCATTAAAACTATTCTATTGAATCGAAAATGAAGTACACAAGATGTGCTCTTATTCCACGAAATATGCTCTTAATCTAGTTTTAATGAAATCATGAGTGTTCTACTCAATCCCCTATCTTTAAATTTATTTGTCAAAATAAAGTTCTAAATAGTTTACTTTCAATATATTAAAAATACAACAAAACACTTTTTTTTTTAAATTAATTGATTTTATTTTATTTTTAAAATATGTAACATGTAACATGTACGCAGTTTAAATCCAAGAAGTAATACCACTAATTCACATTTTAACTTTATTTTATTGAACTACGAAACATATAAAATAAAATGTGTAGTAAAATAAATGCTATAAAGGGTAACTATTTGGAGAAACTAATGATGAACAGAAGTGCAACATGGAATTGATCTTTAAGTGTAACATGAAAATGATCTTCATCTCCAGCATGGAATGTTCAACAAATGTTGAGCAATTGAATGTAACTAAATTGTAACTCTGTACATCCAATGTTCCTCCAATGTTTATCATGTTCATTTTCAATCACGTTGACTATAGTTTAATTATCTAATAAAGTAATTGACCTACTTTTGTCACTTTTTTGCAACACCATATTCTCACAGTAAAGAACAATATGGTGTCACAAAAAATGACAAAAGTAGGTCAATTATTTTATCATATAATTAAATTAAAATTTGGACTTAATTGTATTGCATGTGAACACAAAAATACATAGAAATATCATTGTTTTGTAATATCATATTATTCTTTAATGCGACTTCTATTTAATACTAAAAATATAGATCCTTTGAAGCTTTTGTGTAATTGATATGAATTTTTTAATATTAAACATCAAAGTCTATATTAAACTCACGTTATTTCAACTTTTGAGCATCTTCTTTGCACCAAATTTGATACAAATATGTATCATAGGCAAGCTGTATCTAGGAAAATTTGGCGATTGACAAACCATTGTAAGGTATCTATATCTAAAAGCGACCCTTTCCTTAAAACGTCCCTAGCTCGATTTTCCATAACAAATAGATTTTGACACCCTATGTGCACAATTTGAACATCAAAGTTTAGGGCCGCTTTAAGGCCAACCTATAGTCAACACTTTGAAAATTCATAACTTATTCTTACGGTGTTCAAATAATGCATGCTAAAGGGCCTTGAAATACTCTTGAACTTGCTATTAAGACCCACTGAAAATATATTCTATTTTATGTGTATAAATAGACTCAGTTGGTAAGATGGAGCTTAAAGGTATAGTTACCTTAATAAGTGTGAAAAGTATTTTAGTCACTACATATTGTGGGTCCCATGACATACATGAACCCCACTGTACATTGTCAAATCTATGAGAACAAAGACAAACAATCACTAAGGTAGTAACACCTTAAATCGCCAAGTACCTAATTCCGACTCCTATATTTTCACCCTGTGAGAACACTGCCAGGTCCCAAAATCGCCAAACACGCATGTCTGTGCTCAAAAGGCTTAAAAAGGGGGCATATTAAAGTTTTCAGTGGTCTTTCTTTAGAACCTGAGGCGTCGATTTAAGATGATATGTAAGTTGACTTTGTGCACATCCTGAACCACTTAGTGCGATGAATGCTCCTCCAATTAACATGCACCAAACAACGTCTATGAATCACAATGAGCCCCCAAATTTATACATTGGAAGATGCTGTCAGTGACATTGGGAAACGAAAATAACCAAAGAAAGTGGTGATTCATGTGCATGGACGGTGGCCATTGAGCCACACAAAAATGGCGGCTTCGTGTTCAGAACGTGTCAAAAAATTAATAATAATAAGTTCAATTGCACCAACTCCATCGCTACGCATTTTCTAAATTTAGACCATGTGACGTTGGCAGTTATCAACTTCAACTGATTTGCATGCGATGAACAGTGTCTACAGTCCCGGAGGTGTTCAGATGTATAACTTAGCGGTGATTTCTCTTAGCTCAATCAGTGTGGAACGATCAATTCATGTTCGATCAGTGCGGTGATTAGATTAAAGTGAGCTCGATCAGAGGCGGTTGGTGAATGTCCGCAATGAACCTCAGTTTGCATAGAGGAGTGTCGGTCATCGTTGTTCTTCTTTTTGTTGCGCTGAGGTTTCAGCAGTGGTGACTTGCCTTTATGGTTGAGATCGATCTCAAAGCGTTTGGCGGGAGCTACCACGAGGTACGCTCCATTTTTACTAAGTTTGCAAATCTTTTGTTGTAAGTGACATACTGATAATTTCAGTCGAAAGCTTCGCAGTGATTTGTGACTGTTGTGATGTATGCCGATTCATTTTCCATGATCTGTTAACCCTCTCCTCTGTCTATTATTTACTGTGGGTTCTGAAATAACGTGAGCGAGCGTTTGAAACATAGGAGTGTGAATACTTTTGGTCATCATCCAGCTATTTATTGGATTCTAAATAGGTGAATGCATGATTATCAAAACGAAGTGTCAATACCAATGGTCTGAAATACTAATTGTGCCCACACCAATTGAAATATCTAGTCGAATTAACTTCCAGCTAATAGTTCATCGTCGTAAGCAGCAACAATTACTCTGGAACTGAAAAATCTAGTTCCCTGTTGGTCACCTTGCGAACTCGTGTGTTTACTTTAACTTCTACACTTATCCGAGGATAAATGATGTACAATCTAAAGCGATCTCTAGCTGAGAAAGTAAACGAAATCTTCCAAACACTTTATGGGTGACATGACAAGAATTTGCCATAACTTTGTAACTTAATTCCTCATTTTTTTTCGCCTTCCACATGAACGGAGCTTAAAAACTGAAACTCTGACTATTCAAGTGCAAGTTAATTACCATGTTCTCCTTAATTTCATCAAAAGTATTCATGAACTAGTTAGTTTCAACCAGTAAGTTTCATATCAACCAGTTAGTTTCATATAGCCGAATATGAGTCAGACACGCAAAATATAATTATATATGTGCTTTCCGTTCAGACAGTATCAGATTCAATACGAACAAAGAAACTATCGTTCGGAGTCTATTGTAAGAAAGGAATACATCTATTTGTTCATTTGTGGTTTGAATTACCATCAGCTGGAGCTAGCGCTGGATTTGAGACCCGGCTGCTAGTTAGGTACGTGTGCTGTGGAGACTGCAGCATGCTCGAGCGTGGCGCTTTTGCAGAAAACACAATCATTTGCGGCAGGCTGTACCAGCTAGAATTCCTGTCGAGTGTGGACATGATCGTACAGTAAAGCTTGCGCTTCGATCGATCGACCATTCTATTGATATTTTGCAGGTCATTCATGCTTGAGTATATAGTCCGTACTGAACTTATTATATACTGCGGTGTTTAGATCAAAGTGATTTCGATCAGAGGCTGTTGGTGAATGTCCGCAATGGACCTCAGTTCGCATAGAGGAGTGTCGTGGAGGAGTGCAAGACCAGAAGTCATGAACAACGACAACGACGGTACTGAAAGCTGGCCATCTCGTTTGAATCGGGAGCAAGTGATGGAAGAATTCAGATCTGGTGATGACAGCTTTGGCAGTGACGATGACTCTGATCTAGCGAGAGGGGGCAGATGGAATGGCGATGGCTCATGGACAATGCACACCTCCCCGCTTGTCCATGAAAGGGATTCAATCGATTGCATAGACCCCATGTTGTCCAGGCGACGTAGAGAAGATCCGACACCTGCTACAGCATCGACACGCAATCACAGTCGAAGCCATCAACAGGCGTATGCACATGCACTTCCGGAGCAGCTGAACACAATAGATCGTGCTTGCAGCAGTTTACACAGACGCAGCAGCTTGCGTCCGTCCACTCAAGTACAGAGTGAGCGCTATGAGGTACATGCGAGGCAATCGATGCCTGAGATTCCCATGCCATAAGCGACACAGCAACACCAAAGTCAAACTCCTCGACGACCACAACAAAAGGGCCGCAGTAATGGAAATTGGAGTGACGCGGCTATGAAGGCTGCGCTTGAAGCCCACGATCGTGGAATGCCATTGAATGCTGCTGCTACAAAGTATGGCATTCCGCGGTCATCATTACGAGGCCATTTGACAGGGACAACACTATCTAGGAAGAGAGGAGCAACCCCTGTTTTGATAATGGATGAGGAGCAACAAGTTGTTGACTACATTTTGGGTATGCAATCTCTGGGATTTCCAGTAAGCATTTTGCAATTGCGTTTAAAGGTTGCTTTTATTACACAAACAAGAGTGAATCCGTTTACCAATGGAATACCTGGCCCAGGGTGGCTCCGTTGGTTTCGAAAACGACATCCGGATATTACATTGCGATTGGCGCAAGGGCTCGAAGGCAAGCGAGCTAGGGGTCTTTGTCCTACTAATGTTCAGTCATTCTACTGCAACTTGCAATCACTTTATGAGAAGTATGAATACAGACCTTCACAAGTGTGGAACTGCGATGAATCCGGAGCTCAGGCAGGTAGAAACGGGGGCGCCTATGTCTTAGCGAAAACGGGATCCCACTTAGTGCATCACGTCATCCCTGATCAACGCGAGTGGCTTAGCCTTTTAACTTGCATCAATGCCGCCGGTCAAAGTGTGCCAAATTTCTACATATTCCGTGGAATCAGATTTAGGCGGAATTACATTGCTAAGTGTGAGCAGGGTGCCACTATGGCCATGTCTAAGAAAGCATGGATGACCGCATTCTTGTTCAAGGCGTGGATAGATCATTTTATTCAAGCTTTACAAGTACATGGTGGCATTTCACCTGAAAATCCTCACCTTCTTATCATGGATGGCCATAGTTCCCACATGACTATGCAAGTTGTACAGAAGGCGCGATGTGTCGGTCTCCATCTCTTGACTTTGCCTTCTCATTGCTCCCACGCTATGCAACCTCTGGACGTGAGCGTTTTCAAGTCATTCAAGTCGGCATTCCGTATATATCGTGACGTTTGGACAATGGCTAACAAAGGACGAGGTGCACACAAAGAAGTGTTAGCTGAATGGGTGTCCAAGGCACTAAAGCGAGCTCTTACAGTTGACAATATTCAATCTGGATTCCGGACTACAGGCATATATCCATTCAATGCGGAGGCTATGGACTCAAAGATGGGACCATCAGCTGCCTACGTTCAAGGTGACGAAGAAGATGGCGCCACTGACGAGGTGGCTTCAGAAGAGAATATAAGTACTCTAACCATCCTGGTAGTCATGGAAGAGACAACAGAGCCTTGCAGCTCGCACCGGCAACATTTCTATGCAGAAGAAGCAGACAGCGAAAGAGAAGATTCGGTGTTGGGACTATCGAAGGAGGTGCCCTCCAGCCAAGAGACCGTCGGGAATGACATCACAGAGTCTACAGATATATCTCAGTTTCTCGTTCTTCCTAAGGTTCTAGTGACAAACACCCAAAGCAGTGGCCCTGAACTGTTGATTGACATGTCCAAGAGCATCATGCTCACATCAGATGGCTACATGAGGTCGCTCGAACAACTCGCAGCCAAGAAAGAAGCAGCTACAGCTGCAAAGGAAGAAAATAAATTATTAGCGGAAGAAAGGAAGAGGTAGCGTGATGAGGAAAAAGTTGAGAAAGAGATTCGCAAAAACGAACGGAATACAGAGAGGGCGGAGAAAAAGGCATTGGCTGCTTACTGGAAAGAGGTGCAGCAGAACGGTTGGGGCGACAAGCTGTGGGAGCGAATTCGATCTAGAGTAGTACCACGGCCAGGGGAATATACCGGTCGATATGTCGGTGTCGTGCCACAAATCTACATCTTCAATCAAAGGCGACGGAGTGCCATGCTGCGGGAAAAGAGGGCTCGGCAGCTGAACAAAGCAGCAGATCGCAGGTAATGGTGGGTCATTGAGCAGTGCCATGTCATAAATCAGTGAATTGTCATGCTAGCAGTGTCGGGTCATCCAACAATATCGGGTCATCAGGAGATCAGAGATCGTGTCTATTACCTATTTGCCGTGTTGTAGCACATCAGATTGAAGCTCATGTACCAATACGTCAAATCATTGTGCTACTTGTGTCTATCTGTGTGTGTACGTACAAATGTTAAATTAGTTGATTGATCCGTAAGTCAATCGATCTACAAGTTTGGAAAGAATGAAGCTGTGATTTAGTAAGTGCAAAATGTGAACCTGAAGAGGTGATCATCGATGAACTTAGATTGACGTACTGTCAATCGATTCGTGATTCCGGTGACGGGTTGTCGTTGATGCGAAGTCCCCATCTCACTTTGTACCTGCACATACATATATATATATATATATATATATATATATATATATATATATATATATATATATATATATATATATATAAGTAATATAACTTATATTCAATTCAAATCAATCATTGGTCCAAGTTGTAACTTATGTTTGGATGCACCTTCAATCGCCTCACAATGAGATTTGTTACTTACCAAGGCAGTAACGGGACAGTAAGTTTTAATAATTATCATCTGAAAGTTGTGATCATGTTTAAATCTACTTATCAACTACTCAATGTTCTTGTGTTTTTAAGCATTGAAGTCTGGTGATTCTTACCAGTAACTCACTAGCATCTCAGGTTTGATCACTTGCACCCGTACAGAACTTAAAATGTTACACATGGACACGTGGTGTATGACTCCCGTAGACTCTCTGTGGTAGCATGATAAAAACATAAAAATTCGACTGGTACTAGTTAGCATAAACTCAATTGTATTAATAAGAGTGGTTCGATCTTACTAAGTTACTAGGAACTCATTACCATTAGTGTACTTGTATAAGTTCATTTATGAGGGTATTTGAATAATTAGTGAGTTACCATATGTTTGTAAATGGATTCTTGCACCACTCACATAAATGCAAGTACACACGTTCAGAAGCTTTGTAGAAAAATGTGGGTATTAGCATCAACTCAATTATTGTGTTAGGAAGACAAATGCAAGTACAGACGTGCAGAAGCTTTGTTGAAGAATTTGGTATTAGCATCAATGTAATTGTGTTTTACAAAGAGATCATGTATTAATTACTTAGACGTCTAAAACATTCCATGGGTTTGTTTTGAGAGAATAAAAAAATAATAAATAATAAAAAACTGTGGATTTTTCCTGTTGGAATTAAGTTACTCATGAGAGAAATGATAGACCAAGGGTCTATGCCTAAGTTACTTTTGAGGGAACTGATAGACCAAGAGTCTATAACTCTAAGTTAGTTAGAACACCAAAGATATAGTCTATTCTAAATAGGTAAATTAGTGTTAGATACATTAATTTACATAAACATGTTGTAAGTTTTTATTGTTGGCCAATTTTTTTACCCTCTATATTGGTCAAGATGTGGATCTTTCAATAGTATTGGAATCAATGTCTTTGGTAATTTCTTTTGTCGAGAGTAAAAATCTATAATATTTTCAAATCTTATGATTATCTAACACTAATCTA
The DNA here is from genome assembly GCA_022496805.1 of Pohlia nutans. Classification (NCBI taxonomy): domain Eukaryota; kingdom Viridiplantae; phylum Streptophyta; class Bryopsida; order Bryales; family Mniaceae; genus Pohlia; species Pohlia nutans. The sequence continues at coordinate 8,697,101 of CM040102.1, forward strand.
CCTATTTAGTGTAGTTAGTATGTACGTATTCTAAGTATGTAGATAGACAATACTAGGACTAAAAGTGTGGCTTGGTGGGTGAAGGAGATACGATAGTCTATTGGACAAGATCTCACTTCTATGGGTGGGTGGCAAGTCACATAATACATTGTTTACCTTTTGTGCACATTATCTTTCTTAATTTAACATTTCCAACCAAGATTGAAATAAATTGTTGTTTTGGAAAGGTGAAGAAAAATCGTGCCCGGAATTGAAGTGCAGCCAGGTCATCAATGAGAGATTATATCAAGAAACTAAGTTAGATTAAGTTAGATCACAAAAGGTGGTGTTGCAGGTCATGCAAGGCGCACTTTGCTGTGGATACGAGTGGGGTCAACGCCTTTACCAGGGACAGTCCCTGACATTTTCACTGCTGGCGCATGGCATTCTAGACATGTAGTGAGGGCGGGTTGCAGGATCCTAAAGCTGCATCTCAAGGTCGACTTTGGGCAGTTTTGGGTACATGCCTACCCACTTTTCAGTTATGGCGTTAGTCAATCTACATGCGTTATTTCTGTTCTTTTACCATATGTTATTAGAGGGATATAGTTTCTTTCATGCACTCTCCAGCATTTATATCCTGCAACATTTTCCCTCCTCTTTCGTCTGTATGTGTTGAGCCTACAACCAGTTGTAGGTGCCTACGACTCAGAACTTTGTAAACTCATAAGAAATTCCCTCCTCATTCAATAATTCTGAATTCACAATCAGGAGCTCCCCCTTCAATTTGCTAACCGGACTGCATAAGTCTTCAATGAAGAATCCACAAGAAAAATGTCAAACGGCTTATTCTGTCCGTTTAAGGTGTTACTACCTTAGCTACATGTTCCCACATCAACCATGTCCCCCCTTTTCCTAGAATTGAGCAATTGTCCCTCAATCTCCAGGATTCCAGACCAAAGTATAGTGACAGTTGCAAAGAACAAAACATGCATTACTATATTACAATATAATAATTAAATATATGGCAAACAAACAATTTGATTGAACTTGCAGTGAGAGACAAAACATCAACCGACCTAAATCAAATAGACAAAACGTCAACGAGAGTGAATCAAATTAAAGACAAGTAACTACAACATCCAAAATGGACAAATCACAGTTTAGTTTATATTTTGGTGATCAGACACCGTATTTGTAACCTAACTCAAAGTGTGTAGTGTAAACGGTAGGCTACGGTATGCTCATGTGCGGTCATCATCTAAGTTGGGTATCACCAATCAAAGCTACTGTAGGATTTAAGGAACCAAAATCATGGACTTTAGGCTTCATATCAAAACTTGGGCTATATGTTAAAGATTTGGTTATTTTCTAGCTCCAACACGTAGCATGGTTGATACTCATGACAAATGGATCACTTACGATGTGGGTATCAATGGTCCAAATGTTGGTGAGCACATTGTACTACAACAGTCCATCCTCCCAAGCCACCCAAATTACATTGGATCTAGCTGTGCAGCTAAAGTTTTCACGTCTCATCCAAAGCTCGGAAAGAAGCGACAATCCAGCTATATCAGTTCTCTCACTCGCATGATGTACATGAAGTGGGCAAACCAAATTACCTTCCTTTAGCTTGAAGATGTGGAATTCTCTCTTCATTGTAAAAACATCAATCCTTGTAGAAGAATGAGCCGTGCATTGCAAAGCAACAAGATACAACTCACCCATACACTCCAACAACTTCGGTTGAGGACCCAAGTCAAAATCACCCTGACTATGGTATGAATAAAATCTGGCCTTGAAATTTTCCACGGTAATGTGGAAACTTATGGCCTTGACGTGTCTCCATCTCCAACAGGCTCCACTGGGACATCAATGACACATTTGAACTTCCACCATCATTAGGAAAGAATTGGGGTCTCAAGAAGGCCTCGACTTTCATTCCTTGCCCGAACCCAAATTGATGATGTGGGCATGGAAAATTATGGAGTCCTACGTGGACAACCATCATCCACATCATCTTTGGTGGTCCACATTCTCCTTTCCATGCGCTTTCCAACGCACTTTAAAACTCCAAAATCCGAGTTAATATGCAAAAGTTACACATGTTTAAAGTTTGTGCATTGGGGACCATTGCGTGCTGGCTGCTCAGTGGTCCGAATGCAGAAACTTTAAACATGTGTAACTTTTGTATATTAACTCGGATTTTGGAGTTTTAAAGGGCGTTGGAAAGCGCATGGAAAGGAAATTATGGCACAAGTCAACACAAATTCGACCCATGATGATAAAATTTTCACATTGACCGTTATCCTAATTTCTTCTTCAATTTCTCAAAGGCATGAGGCCTTGTTGAGACCTCATTTCTTTCCTAAAGTGTTTGATATCGTGGTGGTTTGCCTCTGTTTTCTCCTGAGAGTGCCATGTCTTGGGTAGTAAACCCACTGAAAATGTAAACATAACCATTAGCATAAGTGCTCCCTGGAAATGAGTATCTCTTAATTCTAACCTAAGGTACTTCCCTGTTGAGGCCAGTAAAGTAACAGATAGGTCTGCACATCCATTTCTTAGATTCTGACCTGTATATGTTGATGCATTTTTGTGTGAGAAGCACTACAACATACTTCTTCAGATCCTGGTCAATGTCTACAATATATGCAGCAAGCAATTTGCCATCCAACGTCCCCACAAATGTCTGGATGACAGACTAGGTAGCTCCATTGTTTGATAAAGGGATTAAGGATGATCAAGCGTGTCGACACAATAGCACCAGCAAAAGAAAAGTCGTCCCTGAGCAAGAGCAATCCACTAGCACATGTCTCAGTAGTGAAGGAATGTTGGGGTTCGGACCAATGTGACAAGTAGTCAAAATCTGGAAGGTGGTGAACACATGCATGGTCCTTGTAATTTGCATGGTGTATGCCTGACCAAGTTCTTGTAACCAAACCATTAGCGTTGGAAGTTGTGGTAAAGAAGAGAGGAAAGTACCAGTCCCGCAAAGCCGCATTGGCCCCCTTCCGCGCTTTCACTAGCTCCACACCTGTAGCCACAGCAAGCCGTAGCCATAGCCTAAATCAACAAGCCATAGCCATAGCCTGCATCAACAAGCCAACAAGCGAGGTGTAAGTTTTTTGACACCAAAAAGTGTCGAAATACAAAAGATGTCTAAAAGAGTGTAAAATTTATCCACTATTTTTTAATGGTTTTACTTTGAAGTTATAATCACACTCATAGACATTTTCCACACAACTTATTCTGAGCAAATGTGTCATAAGAACATCTTCACCCTACCGCACAAGGATTGACTTGCCATCCGAGTCTTGAAGGGCTCCAATCTTGATAATATTGTTTATTGTCGCGCCCACGTCCCCCACCCACGCCGGATCAGAAGGCTCGCAAAAGCAAAGGTTGTCAGACAGGAGAGTCCATTGTTTTTGTTTTGTAGCTCCATAATAGCTCCAGAATCTTTGGAATTGCAGCAGCAAGAGAATCCCATGTGGATGAGGAAAGCAAATCCCGGAATGCAGGCGCAACAAGTTCCTCCTTCTACCCGCGAGGATAGCGAGTTCAATGAAAGATTTGAAGGGCCCGCTCCTTCAAAGCCGCATTTATGGAGAGGGGTGGGGGATAATTTATAGCAAGACCGCGTCAAAGGGCTTGTTCTGTCCGTTTGACTCAGCAGGGTGGAGATGCTCTAAGATGATAGACACTCATAGACATTTTTCATATAACTTATTCTGATCAAATGTGCTATAAGATGGTAGATTATTCATTCATGGGTTCGAACTCATAACCAAATGTGTTCTTTGAACTAATAGATCAATTAGAAAATTGAAATTGGACATGCTTGATAAAAAAAAAAGGTACAATACGTTGTGTAATACATGATTTCTCTTTTTATCATTTCTACGTGAGTTATGAACTAATCCAATGATTTTGTGTAAATTATTTTGGATAATTGGCAAGTAAACTATCAATTTTGATGCAAATTAAAGTAGAAAATGTATTTTGTGGCTTTTAAGTGATGAGTGTTTCATTTTTTATTTTTTACAATTAAAGTAATTAATTCGTTTTATTTTGGATGTTGTACTCAGGATTTTAGCATACTTAAAATATGTACTATTTGAATATTATATGAATTAGTTTTGAAGTTTTTTTCATGGAATTAATTGACATTCCTGACTCTTGATTTTTGTAACGTTTTCTTAGATCTATTGTGTATTTATAAATGAGTTGCATTTATTCAACTTCAAGCATACTCACAATAATGAAGAATCTTGTTATAGATTGACTGATAGCAATCGACGCTTATTTATAACAATGACACTAGGAAGAAATCATGTTAGTAGTAGCGTCAAAATGTCATTTGGTTTGTGTTAATTGATTCATAAATAATGTGAAAATAAGACAATTTTCACATTATCAATGTTATTATCTATACAAATAAAATAAAATAATATTTTGATGGTGTTTCCAATATAGATTTCTAATAGCATGGATTCTATAAATTAGTTTCTTTAAATCGTCAATTATTTAAAATCTTTGTACAATTGCTTAGTCATTCCCAATTTAAATTTGAATGTAAATTTCCAAATTGCTCCACGATTGATTCTTCATAAATTCTCCTAAACGAGTTGATCTTTTACATTTTTCTTTTAACAAATGAAAAGGAAATTCTATTAAAATTTTGGAATTAGTTTTACAGAGAAAAACGCCACTTACTTGAAATATTTTACATAAAAGTCATGTGGTGTTGATTCTTTCACTTTGAAGGCATTCCTCGATGAAAAAATCGAGTGCCATTGCCAATTACGGTATGTCAAGATATTTACAATTTACGTTGGGAACAAAAAATGATATGGGAAACATGACTTTCACGTTCTCTAGTACATTGGCTTTCGTCTATTACCGAAAGGAGAGAGTAGTCTTGCACCGATGGTCCTTTGTCCGGTGAACACTGGCTCATTGTCAACAAACAAACACTTTATTCAAGCCGGCCCTGAAAAGGGTTTGGAGTTTCTATCTATCTACATTGGCTTTCTATCTCACCCCGTTTGCAGGTTCAGATTGCGGGACGGGTGGTCATGCTCTTATCCTGCCTCCCGGAACGGCACCCAACCTCAGTCTCTCCTCGAACCGTGGCTTCACAACTGGCTTTGAAAATCGCTGCAACGAAATCACAAGTGCTTGCTTCGAACCGAATCGGGGTTTGGTTTAGAAAATGCTCGGCGTTTCGGAATCACGACCTTGAGGAGCTTACCTCGCAGCATTGCTCTGGCTGCTCTGTCAAAAGAATTTCGAGCGATGGCGTCGTTGGTGAGTTGTGCAGCAAGCTATGGCCTCTTCTCTCCGACTCTATGCGACTTTAGAATCACTAAAGCAGAGCCCGTTTCCCTTTCAAAGACTGTTCGACGGCAGCAAATCAGGTTGGAGCAGGACTGCTTCGTGCCTGCATTTCACAGACGAGCTCCAAGATTGTCCAGCGTTTCAAGAAAAGCTGGCGCACCTGGAGATGGCGACGAGCCGACGAAGCGAGGTTCGTCGAAATGTAGAATCAGCGATGTGTTTTCTTTAGGTTTTTTTGTGTCGAGGTTTTTATTTTATGCTTTGCCGTCGTGGATGCAGATTCGGAGACGAAATTTGACGATACTGTGGACGAGATTCAAAAGGCTTTGGGGAAGTCTTTTGGCGGTACGCTTTGGTTTGCCGTTCTCCTCACCTTATTAGCAATTTTTGGAGGCGGTTACGTGTATTTGATATACAATTATGCCGATTTCTCAGACATTCCGATTCTTAATGGCGCGAAAGGATTATAACGACATGGTAGGATTCCAAAACTTTCTGTAAACGAGCTTGAATTTTTTGTTTAGGGTTTGTAATGACGTTTGTTTGCCTGCATCTGTGCACATTGCTCCTTTCCTTCACGAAGAGCTTTAGACATAGATCGACTTGAGATTAGTGGCATGTAGAGAAGTGAATGTTCTTTGAATTTGATTACTCTCAACCCTATCTAAGTATCTAACTGCATATATCCTCAGAGTTTTTCATGTTGTGTATATATTTGATTGGATAACTTTCACATGTCAAGTTGTGAACACATGTAAGAGTGTATTTAGAAGCCTGTTGTTCCTCCAAAGTAGTGTCATTGAGTATATGGCATGAGGCTACTGAAATGAGTGGCCTATGGATGAGTAGATTAGTGGCATGTAGGTGAGTGAAGGTTCTTTGAAAGTGATGATACTCAATACAATCTGATGACACTTTGTAATTGCGCATTCTCTATATATTTTTAGGATCCATCATGTTATATACACATCTGATTGAACAACGTTTAGATGTCAAGTTGTGAACAAATAAGGGAGTGGGTTTAGAAGCCTATCATATCCTAGTAGAATCTTGTATGTTCCTTTGGATTCCAAAACTCTGTATAACACACATTTCAAAAGCCTCGCCTAATTATTCTACTTCTTAACTCATATTCTTTGAGGACTAATGTCAACGTACTTCATTATCTTTTCTCTAATTGAACTCACCAATACTTCCCAACTAAGTAAAAACTTAATGGAAAGTAATAATTTCTCATTTTTGGTTGCTTTTTGAATTATAATTTATATGATATTTGACAAAATATATCAATAATTTTTCTAATTTTTGGTGCCCATTTTTAGAATTATTTTTAGCCAAAGATGCTACAAGGGTATGGTATTGTATCCACGAGGATATGTCATTAGAGAGAGTTAAGTGTATCATATGAGGCTTTGTGCTTAGGTTTTGAAATGGTTACTTGCTTGATTTTACAAAGTGATGGAATCATAGCCTTATATTTTTTGTCCTATTTCTTTGTAAGTAGGATAGACTACATTAGAAGAGTTTAGTTGTCAGCTTGTCTACAATCTCCATGTACAGTGTATGGAAAAACTGAGTCAAGTTCTTATAATTTGAAATTCAATTACTAATGTAGGAAAATCGACAATAGATTTGCACAAATTATAAATTGTACAAGATAGTAGTTTTAGTGGACTACAATTTGATGCAAAAGAAAGTTCGTACATCAATATGTACAAGAAAGTTGCATTTAAAAGAAACTGCATCTCTTGACTTAGTTTTGCATCGTCAATAAAAAAAAAAACAATTTAATATTTTGTACATTTGCCTAAAACAACTTGGATTTGTCATGGCATGCTTTCATACAACCTCCTATACTCCTTTGGTTTTATAGAAGCCTAACATTCCTCAATACGTTCCTAAAATTCTAAAATTCCTATTAGAGCACTTTCATACTGGTAAAGATGACATTTTAACCTTGTTCAAAGACGCTCTATTGAATTTAGGTCAGGAGATTGTGAAAGCTACTTAAGAACATCAAACTTTTAAGATCTTAGCGATTGGCAAACACTTTTTTGCTGTATGTTTGGAATCAGTTATGCTAAAAAATCTAATTCGAAAGGATCAAAATTATATGCTATCACGGTGTACATTAAATCTCTCTACAAGATTTCTTTGTATTGATGTTGATCCATTTCTCCTTCGATTCTACAAAACATGCCTAGGCCCTGGAATGTCATGCATTCCAACAACATGACCGAACCACCGCCAAATTTTATAGCTTGTTTAACTTGTTTTGAATCATGAGACTGTTCATTGTGAATCCAACACCAACTACAACCGTCTGAAAAAAATTGATTTACCCTTGTTTCATCAGAGAAAATGACGTGCTCCCAATCATGAGTGGTCGAATGGTCATGGTGCCTAGCAAATTCAAGACGATCCTTGATGTGTCTCTAGTTCAATTTCGGTTTCTTCTTCTGCACTTTTGATCACAGCTCTGCTGCACGTAAGACCCTTCTCATTGTATGAACACTTATAGTAACCTGGCACTCTTCACGTACATATTGGGTAGCATGTGTTGCAACTTCAAACCCTCCTAATGCGACAATTCTTATGCATGCTCTCTTCTATGCATCTGTTAATGCTTGTGGTCTACCACCACAACTAGCAGGAATATTAGACAATCTCTTTCTTCTAAGTCTTGCAACATGACTTTGAGACACCTGCAATTCACTTGCTATATCCCTTGTGGATCTACCAGTTTGCAACTTCACCAAAATGGAGTTATCAAGGTCTGTTCAAGCACTTGCACAAAGTTCCTCTAAGTACACTATGTTGAGTAATCAAAATCTACTTACAATGTGCATGGAGCTCTAATTCAATATTGCAACATTGTAGTTCAACATGTCTATGCTAATTTGAGCTCATAAGTACACGATGCATTTTTTTAACCTCACTGTATTTATTATGGAATGGCATGCAAAACTGAGTCAAGACATGTGTTGGTACTTGAACAATTTGTTCTTATTATATTCTATGTGTGTCAACATAAACTCTATGACAGCTCATAGACCCCATGTTGTATCTCATCTACTTTGAAAACTGTGATCACATTCAATGAATTGTTAGCAATTGAGGGTCAAAGATCTCTAAGTGACCAAACGACCATTTTATAATTGATGCCCTATTTTACGATTTAGCCCAAGATGAGAAAAATATTTTTATAAAAAAGCTAAAAAATATTTGCAAATAGGAAATCATGTTTATTTTTCAACCCAATTTGAATTATGTCAATCCAAGTTAAACTTCACTTAGGAGATTTTTTTAAAAACAAAAACCTCAATATTGTCATAGTGTTATAAAATTTACCGTTTGAAAAAACTAATGGTGTTCTCTAATACTTAGTGAGACGTGTCTCACCGATACCCATATTAGGCTATTGCTCCTTGGGAGTATGTCAAAACTGTTAGATTCTAATAAAGATTGCTCTAAGGTAGTCTCTTGTTCATTACTTTATTTAAATAGAGTCATGTTTTTATTTCTAAGCTTTTCCTTTTACACTAATAATCCTGGGAGTTTAACGTTACAAGATCTTTGATTTAGGTGTTGTCCAAAAATTTAGACTCTTAATAACAGTTTAAAAGATACATATACACTCAAAGTTGAATACAAAACTTGTACCAGTTTTAACTCATCGTCAAATAGCTAGATGATGAAACTTGGAAAGACTGGACGGGATATGTAATCTATGAACGTTTTTGCATTAACTTATTGTTATAAAGCAATTGTATGGGTGTTTGGGCAACAACGTTGTAATGGTACCTTCTCCTTACAGTTGACTAAGTAGATGATATCCTTACAAAGGCTCTAACTAGGATTCCATTTGAAAGGTTGAGAAGAAAATTAGGACTAGTCAAAATTGGTACCTCACACTAAAAGTATCTTTTACTTTCTTCAAATCATGTCTCAATCCATGGTATTCAGGGCAAATACTCACATCTGGTGGACATCCATCAATTGCTACATAGAAGGGTACTAGTGTTCTTTCTCTCAACCTAGAATACCTTGTTCTCTTTTCTATCTCCTCCATGTCTTCTGTCACGAATATCCTATAATTGGTTGGCTTATTTTGCAAACATTTAGTAAATGATAACACTATCATTCTATTTAAAGTAGCATATCTGGAATACCCCGAAAAATTTAGATGTAGGAATATCAGTGCATTCCACACCAAAGTAGTATCCCAGAAACGGCGCCATAAGAGACTCACATGTCGAAGATGGAACAACAATGGTACTAAAGGAGGTTCCACATACAACAACCACGTATGCCTTTGCACCAATACATCGGTCAAAGGCGTATGAGATCACGATTACGACTAGTCAAACTACTTGACTCCGCAACTGAAGTGTCAACCCATTTCACAGGAAGAACGGGAGGGCCATACCAGGGTAGCCCGGAGGTCAATGTAGATTTACCCCCCTTCCAACCTACTTGTTTAGAAAGTTTGGGGGGGGGGGGGTAAATCTGCATTGGCCTCCAGGCTACCCCGGTATGGTCCTCCCGTTCTTCATGTGGTTATCATCAGCCGAAGAACTATAACGACCATCGCCACTAAAAGAATTCATTGAACGACATGCCTCGTCTTTTGCCAAAGGAACCTAAGAACCATTTCTTGAGAAGCTTTGACGCCACGTGTGATAACTTATAGAGTAGAAGGCTCAAAAACCAGAGGAGGAGAAACTTCTGCCACAATGATAGATCTTGAGTTATAAAGTTGCAGAAATCCCTCATGGATTGACGACAAGGAACGCCATCTTATCCAACCAACGAAACACCTAGAAGCAAGGCCTCTCTAGAGCAAGGGAGGGTGTTACTAGCCAAGGGTAAACCAACACAGTCCCTTGACATGGCAATCTTGATATTGGTGCACAAACCTGCAGTATGTGCAAGATACGGTATCAGACACTATCAGAAGCGTATCGCAGGTCTATCTGATCTACGGCATACCCCATACTATTAGAACTAGCTGCAGGCTGTTTAGCGTATATAACCTGAGGTCGTTTTTAGTTTCATAGTCTATCTATTAGGCTCCTTGAATACGATCTCCTACACCTACCGAGGCCGGCCACAACCTCTCTGTGACAATTGCATCAAGTAAAGCAAGATCATATCACCACCCACAGGAAGTTTTTGAGACATTAGCCGGGACTAACGTAGTGTAAGTTAGTCCCATGATTAGCCCCCCCTTACACACGCAACGGAAAATCCCGAATTTTCTTTGTACTTTGGAATTTAGCCCCCAAAATGATCCCATTACCGGGGCTAACGGCTAAACCAAGGGGGCTAACGGGCCACACTTTAGCCCCTCCCGCAACATTAGCCCCGGGGCTATTGTCTCGAAAACTTCCTGTGACCAGCGCCGACCTCTTCAACCGCATTCACAGAAGTGCTCTCCCTCGAAGCTGCGCCAATGAATAAACTAGGCCCTTTCGTCTTGATAAGACGATTCCTCGAAGGACTACCACAGGGAACCTTGACCGATTCACTGCCAAGTAAATATTACTGCCAAACTATAGTTTATGGCAAGTTTTGCAAGTAGATGTTCAATTTAGCAAGTGTTCACCAAAAATTCACCATCATTCTTGTACCATTTATTACCTGGTGAATGTGTCAAGGTGCCTTGTATACATTCATCATAAAAAAACGAGTCAAGAAACTAGGTTTGAAACCGCTCCGCCATTGAGTCTACCAACCGTTTGAGAAACAAGTTGAAGATCCACAGGCACCTAAGAAAGAATTGCCACAACATCAATTCTTCCGAAACAACAACGAAGAATTCTTTCATCAATCTTCTGCTGGGGATCGACATTCTGGAAGATGGTACACCGAACACCCAGAGACTGCTTCATTTGGTGTGAGGGAGACTTCAGTTGACTATCAAAATCCTAGGAGAATGCTACACTAGTTTGTGCAGTTAGTAGCACTAAATAGATGGTTGACCCTTAAACGTAAGGCCCATGACCACGGAATCAATTGTATTTGTCACACTCAAATTTTGCCTCTATAAATAAGATAAAAACTCAAATTCATATTTTTAGTAGATGAAACCATGTGTCTACTACAAACCATGATTTTTTCACAAGTTTTGGTGAAAATTTGAAATAAATATGATTTTTTTGAAACAATTGTAAAGAAATTTCATATCAATTACAAAATGCATTCAAAAATTCCAATTTTTTTTATCAACTTAGGTGTAAATTACAATGAAGAACGTTGCAGGAATTGAAAATCATATGGATATGGCTAAATGTAGAAAAAAATCCTAATACATGTCAAAGTTGTAACTCCAATAAAACACTCAATTTGCAAAAAAATTCAAAAATTCAAAGTGGAGTAGAAATTAGACTTGGTAAGCTTCATTTTGTTAGTTAAGCTCAAATGCAATAAAACTCTTTTTCATGGCCTAAATTCAGTTTAAGTAGAAAAAAAAAAATCCAAAATACACTACATGATGAATTGTTTTTAAGACTCTTTTTGTAGTTGGGACCCCATATAAAATCCAAAAATAGCTTGAATGATCTGAATTCAACTTGAAGAGATGGCATGACCAACAAAAATCCTTAAGAAAAAATTGGATGAAAATTGTCTGTGTAACAAGTGGAATCAATTAGTGAGTTACATTCATAAGTCAATTTTTGGTCTCCCAAGCGAGATTAGGAGTTAATGCCAGACCATGACGACTGGTTAGTTGGTATATATCCAAGCTTGCAGATTTATGCAATTTATTTAATTCTCTGAGGCAATCAACAAAATCAAGGTTGTCTATCCTAAAGTGACGTCAGGTTTTCACGTGAAGATGTCATAACGTACATGTTTGTCACTATGTCATGACACGTTCGTCATGACAGAGACATTGACATGAAGAATCTTTCACGATTCTGAAAGAGTTCAGTTTAAGTTAATTTTGAATACACCTACAATTAACACTTTCAACAATCAATTATTTCATGAAAAATATTCAAAAAATACATGCTAAGATGATTATATTGAACCACTTTTTCAATTCGCCATTTCCGAACGTTTTGAAAGTATTTTTTTCTACTTAATTACTCTAGCTTGGTAGTTGAGGTGGAATTCATTCGAAGTCCATGCAGTGGTCCGAACAAGATTTGGGTGCAGCAATTCCTCCGTCTCAGCAATTTCTCTGAATATTCTTTTCTCAGTACATGAACTTCTAGCTCATTTTTTTCAGTATCTGGATCAGTCTAGCTCCTCTGTTGTTAACAATTTTCTTGCGTCTGTCTAGAGATCGATAAATTTTCTTCTTGCCTTGGATTGTCGGAAGTGGGCGCTTGTGTTAATCATCGATCCAGTACTAGTGGCGGTTCACGAGGCTTTTGTGGAGAATGCGAGAGTGCTAAGGAACTTTGCAGCGGATTTTCTGAATCGATTGCTGCAGGTTGGATTCGTTCTTGTCGAAATTCTTTCAATCTGCTCTACAGGTTCTTCATCTTCCTGCAAGCAGCATTTCGTATGCGAATTAATTTTTATGTAGCGGCCTTATGAGCTCTCTAGTGGGGAATGGCCTGATATGGGTACCACTTTTACGCGTCTTACATAGTGTGACTTATGTCTAACTCATTTTATGTGTGCTAGAAATTCCGTCTTTAATACCATGTATATAGTTGCAGCCATGGTGTCTACAACACCCTCTAAGTTTTGTAACTTTTCAATGTTTTTTTCTTACCAAAAATATGATTCTCAAAAATCACACTACTTCTGGAGGGGGTACCCATATCAGGACATCACCCTAGTTGCGCATTGTAGCTAGCTTCTAATCAGCTCTGTAGAAATCTTTCTCGAGGTTCTGTTACGTACTCTTCATCTGCTGTAGTTTCTTCCCAAGAAAACAGGTTACTGAGAGGCTTTAATTTTCTGTAGTGAAGGAAAATATATTGGACTCCCTGAGCACTGCAAATCATCTGTTTGTGTGGAAATGACTTCATGATCGACACTGTCGATCGTGAAGAGCTTTAAAATGATACTTCACGATCGTGAAGATCGTGAAGTATACAACAAGAGCTTTAAAATGATGTACTGCAATTAGAAAACCGAGGTATAATGAGAAAATTCCGCCGTTGCAAAGTTCAGCGATGCAAGTGACCATATTGGGCGTTTTTCTGGAGTCTCTTTAAGCACCGGTTGCTTGTCGGCGGTTTTCTTAATTATTTTCTTTAGTGGGTTGTTTACTTTTTTTTCTCTTCAGTTGCGTATTTCTGACTGAAACTTCCGTTTTAATTGCGCAGATGGACGAGAGCTTTGGTGCGCCGGGTGGATTCAAATGTTGCGCAATGTGCACGCGTCATTGCTTTGAGCACCATGGAGATTTGGGTCGACAGGAGACTGAAAAGTTGTTTTCTGCTCCCTCTTTCTCGAGTGTGATAAAAGCGTCACATGTAATGGGGAACAAGTTTCTGGTATGCAGAAATCAAGTATTACTTTATTTGCGCTTTCCATATGTCTTTGAAGATGATGAACTAGTAGACTCTTTAAATTTCTTGCTGGTGAGACTTAGGTATGTTAAACCCCTAAACGTCCCATGGCTATAGTAGATACGTTTTCGTATAATTGCCATTTGTTATCAACAAGAAATTCTAAATTGAGATCTCAATAGTTCACTAGAACCGCACTGATCTAAATTTCAACTTATTTATTGAACTTAAACCCATTAAAGACCTTGTGGATCCATTCCAAATACAAGAAATAAACACTGTATTCTACTTGCCGCAAAGGCATTTTCAGACATTTAGGGGTTACATGCGTGGCCGTATATATCTATGCAGAGAATTCCTGTGTTGTTCATGGAGGAGCAGAATTATAATGTTGAAGATAAGCTGCGATTAAGAGGGCCACTTGGATTTGAATGTGAATGCACAGTAAAACGACATAGCGAAGGTTTCGTGTTGCACTCAGGCTTTAATCAGTTTATGGCACACCATGTAATAGAGGCAGGAGATTTCCTCGTTTTCAACCTGATTGCTAAGAATTGTTTTCTAATCAAAGTGTACGACAAATTTGGAGTTGGGAAAGTTGTTCGAAAAGGGAATAATTCGTCAACGGATGCTGAACCGGTTCAACTGTCGCATAGATTAGATCCGAAACGCGGTTCTAGTTCCAAGGAATCTCGACATAAGGATAGTGATGAGGATTCTGAACCTGGAAGTGATGAGGAAGCTGTTGATCGCATGCACAATTTACGACGGAAGGGCAAAGAGCTGGAAGTAAGTTCTATCCTGGCAGAAACTAAAGGGTCCACTTTCATGCTCAATATATGCTGGAGTCTCCTTTGATTATGCAGCAAATTGTATGGCATATATCTGACAGGGTGATTGTCACTTTGGTGTTTTTCAGACAAGGTTTAATTCCGTGTAGAAGGATGTTGATTTCGTTGCATGAAATGGTATACATCATAATTATACGCATATTAATAACAACTGAACCCCTAAACGTCTGAAAATGCCTTAGCAGCAAGTAGAATACAGGGTATATTTTTAGTATTTGGAATGGATACACACTTTTAATGGGTTTGAGTTCAACAAGGAAGTTGAAGTTTAGATCAATGCGGTTGTAGTGAGCTATTAAGATCTCAATTTAGAACTTCTTGTTGATAGCAAATGGCAATCATACAAAAACGTATATACTATCCCCATGGGACGTTCAAGGGTTAAATATATTGCTTGACGTTATTGTTGAGCACACGCTGCTTAGATGTACAGTATCTCTTTTGAGCAAAGACTTAGCCGTTGGTGATGTTGGTGATTTGCAGGAACCTGAGATACTTGAAATGGCTGCTTTATTGAATGACATGAGAAATCAATCCTTTGATCAGAAAAGGAAACTGCCAGGTAATGGAGGGGCCTGGGCAGAGTGATGATTGAGTGATCCTTGTGTGAAGACAAGTTATGTCTGTGCCAATTACATTGTGCGTGAGCTGTTCAATTCAAATCATTGTTTGTATTTAGGGCATCCTCAATCTTCACGGCAAGGTGGCCCGCCAATGGCACTTTGCCGGAGCAGAGCCTCCTGCCTGCCCCAATCTCACCGTAAAAGGCGAAGGTACCTTCGCGGCCCCTCCAAATGAACCTCATCGGCGGGTATTTTTGGCTTCTTTCCAGGAGCTGGAAACTCCACGGTACATTAGGTCAACTAGCGCAAGAGTGTCAATCGAGGAGCGCAGAAGTGCAGGATTTGCGGGTATGTCAATCGAGGAGCGCAGGAGCACAGGATAAGGATTCAGGAGCGCAGCAGGGTTGGGGCCGCTTCAAGGGCATATTTTTTTGTAAACCCACTGCCAAAAGAGCCCCTCCAAATGCGGGTGGCGGGACACTTTGCCGAGGCAAGATTGAGGGTGCCCTTAGATTGTTAATGTCATAGTGAATGTTTGGTGAGCTCGTCATGAAGCCATTTCCCCCTCTGAATTCATTATTGATTGAACATTGGGATTTGTGCACAGTGATGACATGACCTCTCCTTGTTTTGCAGTAACTCGGCAAACTTCCTCGGTTTCCAGCTCAATCTGAAGTCTTGATACTGAGAAGAAGCTGGGGCACCGTATACCGTGAAATGGGTGGTTCATTCTGATACATCAAGATTGGGTAGTGGTTGGATGCAATATTTTTTCGACCACAAGATTGCAAAAGTTGATGTGTGCATATTTCAGTATACAATTTCCGCTTGACCAACTACTTCAACCTGACCAGTGAGAATCAACAGGAGGAGCGGGATCAGCTGTGGCAGCTTCAAATTGGCTCTAAATAGTACAGTTAAGATCCATAATGTATTTTCCTAAGCATTTAATCTTCATAGTGTACTCCAAATCTTTGTTGAGAGCTCCAACTCATTTCTTTCTATTCTCAGTTTTTTGTTATCAATTTCTCTTTGCTCTTGAAAATTGGATGTATGATACTTGTTGCCCAGTGGGAAGCCATGAGAAGCTGCTCCATTGAACAGTTTTGTAACTACTTCATAAAGCTCATATGCACCCCATTTGAGGGGTTCAGGGAGAATGTTGTAGATGTTTGGCAGATGTTTCATAGTCAACCAAATTTCCGTTGGGTACATTATTGTTTTGGGCTCAAGTGTTGGGGAGAAGGGGAATTCTTCTGATACTGGTGTGTAGAGTTTTTGGCAATATTGAACCATTTCTATTGGGGACACTGGTGGTATTGAGTTATCTTTCTATGTTTTTTTGGTGTCTTTTTGTATTCAAAGATTAATTCATTTTGGAATTTCTCAATGTACATTTGCTTTTCCTTTCTAAAGAGGGTTCTATATTGTTTTTGGAAATTAGATATAAACTAGAGTGTGACTTGTTAAGTTATTGACTACGATAGTTCTTGCAATTGTATTTGTTTTGTTTACGTTCGAGATTGAATCAATTGCTACATTGTGAGCCTTTATAATGTTCTTTGTTTCTATGGCTAAACACCGATGAGGCTACCTCTTAGATTGCACGGGTCAATGCATGTGCTTTATCTTGTATGTTTAAGTCGTTATCTATATCTAGTAGCCTATGGGTACAGTGACCATGTTAATCTCACTTTGGGTTGGTATCATGTATTTGAGCTAGTTGTGACCTCTATGTGGTTCGTTAATAGCTTGGGTTATTGAAGAAAAACAGACAAGGGTAGGTGTTTTTGAGTCGGTTGGTTTGGATTCGGTTGGTTTCAGTTTGAAAATTACTTACTAATTGATGGAGTTACAAAGGGTCTCCTATCAAATAATCTATTGTCGATGCGCCATTTGATGTGAGACATATAGATCCTCCTTTTTGGTCATTAATTTCGATCATAAGATAATCAAGTTGTAACTGGATAAATGGGCACGTCCAAAGGAAAAATACCTATATCCTTAGTTGTGCGATTCTAACTTTTGCGGTTCTTAGATTCCATTCGATTCCATTATCAACAACACAAATATCTAGTGCTTGGAATGAGCCTGTACATTACAAACATAACGTTTTCTAGTGTTTGTAATTTAACCGTATCTTAGAAAAATAAGAAATCCCTAGGAAGGTATCTCATGCTAAGCAAATATTCTGATTAATTTTAATCCACATTGTGTCTTCGCATGTTGCGTCAGTCACTTCACTTAGCGATTGCCTAATCAGTAACACCACCTCAGCCTCGCTGACCAAGGGAAATAGACGTTACAATACCATTCTTTACAGTACCCATCACCAAACAATAAACTTCAAACAACCAACATTAAGTGAACAGTTCTCTAAATACTGTACGCTTCAGAACTTTACAATGTTTTGAATGCATGTACTGTAGAAATCACAAAAATAAAGATAAAAAAACATCAACAAAAAACACTAACATTTTATCATCTAAAGACACAAAACACTGGGTCAAGAGTTAATAGTAAAAAACTGCACTTTATAAACAAGTTGAGACCTACCACTTGCCCTATACAGTCCCTGGCACGAGGGTTCTAGGGCTCGACACTGGCTCCATGTGGCCTGGCAGAAGTGGCTCTCAATCCCTATGTCCAAACAAACACAAAAACAACGGCCACTAACTCATAATCAACCTCACGCTGGCTACCACATTGTACCACCTGAACAAACACGATCCTCTGAATCGTGAATGACACGCACTACCCATCCGGTATTTCTACACTCATTACTTGTTATGGTACAAAGTTTGCATGCCTTCGAACTCCTATCAGCTATAACCTGAGATGACCCTGCAGGTCGCCAAAGTCAGTCAGATTGCACGCCTGCATTCATAGCTTCCACTTCCCACTTCAATTACAATCGAAAGCACATGCGCAGCAACGTCTTCTTTAATCCAATCTAAAGCCTTAATATAACATGTTTACCGGCACTCCTTCAATAGATACATGGACGGGCTGAACTGTTCGCAGCCACCTCCTCCCATCACCAGACTCTCCTCCGCTCCCGAATTCAAACCCAGTGTTGAAGCTCCCCGGACAGGGGTCCCGGCGATGCCGTGCTCTGGTGACGGCTGCCAAACCAACCATAAAATCGGTCAACTTCAACAACATCAAGACTCCGCATCGAAGGAGAATGCAGAACATGGCTTTCAAACCTGATAGTTCCGTATCATGGCTTTCAAAACCGAAAAGTTTCGTATCTTACCAACATCCAATTGACAAAAGGTGACCCTCCACCATCATTTTCGGCCAAGCTTCTCCTGTTCTCCTTCATCTCATCTCCTCTCCGACTCGAACTCGGCCGCAACCGATACACAGAAAGTGGTGAAGGCATCGGCAGGCCTGCAGCCTGCTTCACCAGCACATCCTGCGCCTCACTATAGGCAGGGGTGTTGTGTTCATTATTGTGCCGCATTATGCCCAGAGCGTCGTCCACCCCATCTTCCGGAGGAACTTCCAAGCCCTGCACAGAAGACTTCATCCAATCATCAATATCGTTGCCATTCTGCTGCTATACGCTTGCAATGTCAACATCGGATACAATCCACAGTATCACAAAGCCACCACTACTTCTACTAATATCTCAAGCTCATAACGGCGGATTCTGGAGCCGATTCACAACTCTCGAGCAAATTCAGTGCAAATAGAAGTAACAGGTGATCTTGCCAAAGACATTTCTAATACACAAAACATCTTCGACATACAAATTCATATAACTTACATCCATGAACGACAGGGCTCCCTCCTTCTGAGCAGACGGAAACTGATCCAACCTCCATGGCGACCTCCAGATTGCAGATGGAGATGCGAATCTAGGCGACGTAAATCTAGGGGATGCAAATCTGAAACCATTCATTCTTACACAATGTTACTACCCTCAAGGAGGTAAAAATCAGGACTGCCTACGCACAGCCACTCTCACAACCAAGGCATCCTTGCCAACAACGCAAAATAACCCCAAGCATTCATTAACGCCTGAATGCAACCAACTTCATCTTCCGTAACATATTTGCAAAATGCACTCTCAGATAAGATAATTATTCACGTCAAAACTCAAGAGAAAAGACAGAAGAATTCCACCACAAGAACAATACAAAAATGCTCAAATATACACTCACATGTTAGCAGTGTCAAAATCTTGCAGCCAGTCCTTTCCAGGTGTCTGATGGAGAACGGTCACGCCAGGGCTGAAACACGCTGCCATAGCACATGTTACAGATCCCCACGTGCTCAACGTCGCGGCGTTCCCAGGGGACATCAGCTCCCTCCTCTCCGAAGCTTTACACATAACCGGGCCTCCGCCCACGTCTCCTGAACCCACAACGCTCCCATCGCATGACGACCTAACTTCCCCGCACCCCTGCTTACCTATAGCCAGAGAACCCCCATGATTTTCTGACCCACTATTTACCGAACTGCCGGCCACTGAAATACGCGCTTGCCCTTGCCCATTCTGTCCATTCTGTTGCTGCTCCGTCAGTACAGAACCCTCCTGCTGGAAATGTTATACCGTCACACTATCAGTAACGCTTCCATTACCCCAATCCCACAACCGCAACCAATGCCACACCTTTCACACCACAAATCAGCCTCCTATGTCATTTCTACAAACCTTTCCAAAATCTCCCAAAATACCACTGACCAGAAACCCCCTTCATCTCATCACCAATCACCCACTCTCAATCCTTACCTTCGATGCTTGGCTCCCGTTCTCCCGTCTCGACCCACTGTTGTACTCATGACTGGATCCATGAGATCGGCCCCTCTTGTTCAACTTCCCACCGCCACTCTCACGTGGTGTCATACCACCACCTTGGCTGCCATCCCGATCTGACAAACTAGTGCCACCGCTCCCACCGCCACCGTTGCTATCCCTCGTGCACTCTCCAGACTCACTGTCCCGATTCTGTCGTGCACCGCTCCTGCTAACGTCCGCATCCAACCTGTTCCGCAGCTTGCTGGACGGTGGAGACGCGAACAGAGCAGTCCTCGCTTGGCCTCCAGATTTCGACGATTTCTCACCCACACTCGTCTGGCCGCCTCCTCCACCAACCTTCGCATTCCCGCCGCTCACGCCACCACACTGATCACTGCTCACCACCTCCTTGAACTTCGCGTCTAGCTTCTCCCCAGTGCTCCCCGTTTTCGACGGTATTACCAGTTGCCGTGGCCTTTTCCGCAGTATGGAAGGCGATCCGCTGAAACTCCTCGCGGCACTCCGCAGCTTCGACTGTGGACTCTTGCCTTGGAACGGGGACTGCTGCAGGAAGTTCGGAGGCGTGATGCAGTTGCCAGCAGGCATTATGTGACGAACGCCCAGCGGACTGTATGCCTGCAGCGAACTCACCAAATCGTAACTCATGAACGGGGAATCCAGGATTCGTGGAGGCTCGTAGAACAGCCCGTCGCCGCCCTCCAAAACCCCACTCCTGTCCTCTCTCTCATCTACTAGGTCCTCCTCTGTCAGCATGGGCGACCCTAACTGAAATTCGTTCACTGCCTCGTTATCATCCCCGAGCACATCGTGTCGGTATTCCGACACGTCTTGCTCTCTCAACTCCTCCAGCTGAGACCCGAAAGGGACGGAGGCTCCGGAATCGTCACCACCATGCTCTGCCTCACTGCGTTGGCTCTGATCGCATTCTCTGATGTGCTCCAAGCTCTGCTGCATGGATCCCATCATCGCCAGTGTCTCTCCACCACCACACGCCCCTCGCCCGTTGAAAGAACACAGCGCCTGCATGTTGCTCACCGGAGCCATGGACATGTGGCTCGAAGCGAAGAACGAACCCAAATTCGGAAGAGGGACTGACATGGCCGAGCTCATATACGCCTGTGAGTTCGACTCCGGCGCTGGGCACACCAGAGGGAACGAATTCGAAAAAGAAGGAATTCGTGTCAGCTCAATGCTCGACAGACATCGAGACTGATTCTGAATGTTACTGGATTGCGCCGAAACGCCCACCGCACGCACTCCCGAAAACCCACCACCATACTCTTGCCCCTGCCCGGAGCCCCACCCTGACAACCCACGCGATGGCCCACTCACGCCACTCTCGCACTCCTCTTTCTTCGGTTTCAAATGGCTCGCACTCCTCTGCCCATCCTTCTCACGACCCGCATACGAGTCTGCATGGCCCGACGCTCCCGACCCCGTCGATTTCGTATCCGTCGACTGCTCACCGCTGCCATGAACCGCATAGTGAGACGTGCGGGCCATCGGGTGCTGCCTGCTCGGCCCGGACGACGTCGTCGCTTCACTCGTCGGTGGACCACCCCTCCCTCCGTTCCTCCCACCCTCCACTTGCCCAGCCGTGGGACCGGAGTTCATCGCCTCCTGCTGAGCTTGATAAGCGGCCAAGGCTTTCGAAATCGGATCGTTCGCCGTCAGCGGGTCCACTTTCTTCTTCATGGTGCTGTTCCAATGATTCTTTATCGAATTGTCCGTTCTGCACAATCACCACCTCGTCAATCAATCCGTCACTCCAAAACCTGCCAATTTATCGTCCTTACACAGCCTTCCACTGCAGCGCAAATCACCACACAAACCTCACAGAACAGACATCGGTAAGCAAATCACTTACCGGCCCGGCAGGAATTTCGCAATTTCCGCCCACTTGTTTCCATATAATTGATGGGCATGGATCAATGCCAAATCCTCTTGTTGCGTCCATGCCTCCCGCTTTATGCTGGGGTTCAGATGATTGTGCCACCTGTTTCAACCAACAACAATTCTCGTCAATTCCACCGTTCACCACCTCACGAACCCACTCTTCCAGTCAGAGAGTTCCAGCGTCCACTTCGACACACTTGCAAGAACGTATGCGGATGCACCAGTGCCTACCTTTCTCGACATTGCTTGCCAATTCGACCGGGCAGATTCTGGGCAATCACGGACCATTTCTTGGCTCCGTACTTGTTCACCAGTTCCATAATGCGGTCGTCTTCCTCTTTCGTCCAGGCACCCTTCACCAAATCCGGGTTCAGAACCTTCTGCCATCTATGCAAGCATTGTACGTCTGTTCGATCAGTGAAAAACTCCGCTGCAGATTCACACACACGACTATTAGGATCCCTCGTCCAACCAACAAGCCCTCTACCGGGAACACATCATTACCGAGAGAGAGGATGCAAACTGTATGTGTTTATTGACATTTATAGCAAGTAGCTCACCAATTTTCTTCCAGTTCTTCCCGTTGAAGCACTGTACAGCTCGTCTTAGAGTCTCATCCTGGTAACATCACAATCAAAGGTTTCAGAGAGCATGCACAACATTCCAGAGGTAACCCTAATACTATCAATTTTGAAGGCACTGAACACTCCGGAGAGTTGTTCCACCATCACCAAGCATGATCAATCGATTCCCCCGACCTCTGAGTTGGCTTCGCATCCCGCAAGGGTATAAATTTGTCTGTGAGACGGCTCGCCCGAAAGTTACAGTTATGCACAAAGTCTGAAGCATGCACTACGAGAACCTCACTTCACGAATATAGTGCATTTGGGGAAAAATGGCTCGCGCATGTGAAGCAGCGTGCGTACCTCTTCTGGTGTCCACCCTCCCTTTGATGATCGTCGAGTTGGGCCACCTGTTCGTCTGCCATGTACAACAAACGCAGGCATGTCAGAGCCGTGTCTTTGTCATCCTCGAAATTTGAATGAGCTTAATGTCCACAGTGAGTGGACTGCAAATCACATTCCCGCCCTAAACATTGCATCATTGAGATAAAATTATTCTAAGACACGAAGATACCCTACAGCCATGTGAATATAATCTCCTAAAATACGTCAACTCAGCAGGTCAAATGCGAGCGAGGTCAAATGCGAGCTATACCTGGCCAAAACAAAGATTAACAAGTTGCGAAATATTTGCGCTACTTTTCGTGAGGCTAGGGTACGAAACTACGAATCTCAGAGTTTTGACGGAAATTAAAATTCATAAAATATATATATATTAAAAAAAATCTATAGTGATACAAGGTCGTGGTCTAAGGAAAAAACCGCGACTCCCAAGGTCATCGTATGGATAATTTACAGCCTAAATACCGATATCGATGATCATCGAGCGTACGTGACATCCACATAACATCATCTAAATCCTGAACTTAACTCCTGCTCCATCTCAATGAATACCGAAAGCCCTGACCGCGTTACTCATGGTGCGATTCCCAATGAACTCTTGCGGCTTTGAATTTTAAGACAACAATCCGTGACATAGTTGCGATTTAAAAGGACATACACAAGTCGAGATTGTTACTGCACCAAATACGACACCCCGCGATGCAAATAATTCTTGGACACCGCGCATCCTATTCAATTCTAAGCATATAGTAGCCAAGCGATGTCAAGGGGAGCGAGTGAGAAGAGAAGCGCATTAAGGCGGCGAACGGAAAACGGAACAAACGAGGATGGAGGTTCAGGCGGAAGGGAGTCAGTGTCCGCGCTCATGCGCAAAGGTACCCGTGAACAGGAGGGAGATGGTGCGAGGTGTCCTCATCCGATTCCGGGGCAGATGAGCAGGCTGACGACCTCTGCTGCATATTGTCATTGCTGCTGCAGCTCTTCCCCTTGCCAATCATGCTCGCCATCCTGCCTGCGCTACCCTAATCCCTCGAGCGTCCCGTCCACTCTGCCAATCCTAGTGGTTGCGCATTTCAGGAGGCCCAGGCCATCTCTCAGCAATCTTCATCACGCCTCTCAACCGTTCCCGGCACCTCGCCGTCGTCCACGCCAATCTCACCAACTTTCAACTCTCTCCAGCTCCTCATCACTCTGCGCTTCGCCTCTACAACCATTTGCGTGCCCTCCGCCACCCTGCTCGCAGTGCACATAAGCCTGCTAACCCTCTGAAACCATTCCGTCCTCCATCCTTCACCAAATCCGTGGCAAAGAAGTGGAGAAATCACACCATCGAAAGCTACAATCAAACTCTTCCCCCTCCACAATGCCACGCCACTGCCATCATTGCAACTTCTCGCACCCGTAGCCTCGCTGCAAAACCAAAAAAACAAAACAGAATGTCTTCGTTCGGGAACACGCCACAACAACAACAACAACTCCAGAAACCGGCTTCCTTTCTACCACTCCACCTGCGTTTTCAAAAAGCTCAACGCCGCGACCGGTCGCACACCCCCTACCCAGGCGCAGCCACTTTCCGACCGCTGGACGCTCGCTCTCCCGCCCATCGGTCCAATGTGTGCGCTTTCCAAACGGTCGAATACAGGAATGACCTAACTGCGCGTGAAACCGCGGTTGCGACTGCAGTTACCGTGGCCTGGGCACTGCCTTAGTAAGTTACTAGTTACCTTATCGGTCAAATAGTTTCACCTCCACGCTGTCATTGATTTCATTGGCCTAAAACTTACCGCCTAAATGGGTTTTACTGCAGGAAGACCGTTACAATGTCCTTGAAGCCCTCGCCCGAGTTTGAAATTTTACTGTTTCAGACCTCGTCAGCAGCTCCTCACTGAATGCCTACTTACAGTACAGTCCCATAATGCCGCCCTCTTGGCTGGCTGGGTCCCCCCATGGCCATTCAGCTATTGATCATTTTTCATATTTTACTCTTTAATGCCCTGGCATTAAATTTCTGGACCACAGCTTGCAGCCGGTTATTGGCTGTTGCAACTCGCCCGGAATGTTTCATAAAAGTATACATCTTCCTAATTAACCCTTAAACGTTACACTAAAATTACCCGGTCAAACCTCATCAATTCCTCATATTATTATTTTTAAAATTAGATTTCTGGTATTTTACGATATAACTTATTGTTACACCCGATTGATCTTAATTTTTTCAAAATCATTCAAATAAAAATAAATTTTACAAGCTTTGTTTTAGATTTTTCTTGTAAAAATCATAGTAATTACAAACTACCTTTAAATAGTATGATTTTTTAGGGAAAATGTAGACGATGGTGATGAATAACAAGGTGTACGTAGCATGCTTGTTGGATGTACATAAAAAGAAATTCGATGTAAAATCTTTTCTGCAATCCATATTGGAATTTTAGGGTTTTGAAGTTTTCAATGTTGAAAAAAACATAATTTTAATAATTTTGAAGAATGAAAAATTGGACTAAAAAAAAAAGATGGCCCCCCACACTTTCTTAGCTGGGATCAATGTCATTTGAAACTAGGAACTAAGTGAAAATCAGAAGTTGACTGAAAAACGACCAAACATGGCTCTTTACTTGCTTAGGATAAGCCCCATGGACTTGAGTATGAGAAAATTATGAAGAAAAAAATGGATTTTCTCAACCAAATCAAGCGACGATTGGTGAGTTGGAAAACTACATAAAAAGCAATTTAGATTCCAAATTTGCGCCTCACTTGGGAGATTGTGGAAAGATGGGCAAGCAATCAAAGTTATTAAAATGAACATGAGTTGAGGTTGGGACAACTAAGGTTGTTTCTTGAAAAGTGCCGCAGTGCAATGCTGGCGAGCAGTGGCCAACGTAGCCAATTTTTCTTCTTTTTTTCTTTTTACTTTTTTTTTTCCTCCAAAAATTTAAAGGCATTCCAGGCTGCCCTGTCCACGGCCTCTTGACGTTTAAGGGTTAACTGACTGCACATACGGTAGAGGTGCAGAAAACCGTGCAAGTCAGAAAACCGTGCAGTAGGCGTCAGGGCCAGGTTCCACAAATTTACCCAGCCTGGTTCTAGAAAGTGTCCAAGAGTGCATTAATTCCGTCCATGCTTGAAAAAATTGAGTGCTTCTGATTGGTGCAGAAGCTCTTTATTTTGAGAATCGAACATGTCATGAAAACCAGGACCCTATGAACGGTTTATGGCCACTCTATGAGTCCACACTCAAAAATTCACCAGAAATTATAGACTTACTCGAAAAATGTGTTTCTTTGGGGGATGAATTTGCACTGACTTTGCAGACCATCAAAAAATTCTAAACTTTTTCCACCACTGTCCTAAGTAAGCAAACCTGAAATTTGCACAGTTTCTGGCACCTCTACCTTAGTCACATTTGAATTGTTTCTTGAAGACTAAATCCACCAACGCCCAAGTTTCATTCATTCATGTTCCTGAAGATGATGAAGATTTTTCAACGTAAGAGCATGCAGTGCCTGCTGGGTTTTTCTTTATCTTTTCGTTTTTGCTTTGAATTCCTAAGAGCGGCATTTTTTCTGATTCAACTTTGTAAGTGATGAAATACCGTATTCTGTTGTTGGTTGTCAGACGTCAGTCGTTACGATCCACATAAAAATAATTCTACACTATATATATATATATATATATATATATATATAATACCTATTTTGTATGGTGAAATTGAAAATCTTTAAGAAAATTCACATAATTTGGCAAATGTTGAAAAGTGGTTTTTGAAAATAATTAATTATTCGCCTTGAGATGACCATCCTAACGATCAGATACACTACTTATTTACATTTTGAGATGTGTGTGTTAGCAAGTGAAAGAGAATCACAATGTAAGATGTTTTGTGTTTCTTCAACAACCCAATAATATTTTATGAATTTTCAAAGTTGAGATAATAGGAAAATCTATTGATAACACTAAACGAACCTTAATGAGACATGTTGGAAGTATTAAATATTTCAACTCCTATTGGGTGTCTCAAAGAGCTTTTCAATTCCTATTTCTTGCTTTTGAATCTACTTCCAAAAAGAGGCAACAACGATAGACCTCGCTACCTTTGACTCTAAGGCATTGATAGACAAACTACTTCAACAAACTCTTCATTCACATTGGTCTTTACAACCCAACGTTGAGACAAACTCGAAAATCGGCTTGGTAAGTGGCCAAAGATTATCTCTTGAGTTTGTGTCAAGGAGATTATGGATATCTACTTTATACATGATGGGCAATGCAAGTCCAAGTGGGTGACCGAGGGACTTTACAAATTTCTCTAATAGATCACCCAAACTACACTCGTCCTTCCCTATTTTCCTCAACCAATCCATTTTATTAATGGTTATGGCCCCTAGAAAATTGGTCAAAACAACCTCACACTAATCTCATTTGATCATACTCTATAGCACCACAACATATCTATCCCCAACTCAAAATTCCTCTGACGTCAATGCAAGCACTATTCACTCATAAGCACTATTTTTATGAAATCTTCATTTCGAGCACCCTAGGCCCTTTTTTGGAATTTGTTCTACAAATTTGAGGCCTAGGGCTCCAAATTAGTCTCTGAGGACCCCTCATGAATTTAAAACCCTTGAAAGAGGGGTTATTTTTTAAGGTAGGCCCATACATGCACAAAATAGGGGGCAAAATTTATCCTCTTGCATTAACCCCTAAGTGACGGATCAACCATTTTATGGTCTCTGCCCTTTTTATATGGGCTGCCCGAAATAGAAAAAACATTTTTATAGAAAATAAAAAATATTTTTAAATAGGTAATCAAGTCTACTTTCCAACCCAATTTGGATCATGTCAATCCAAGTTAAACTCCACCGGGGAGAAATTTTCAAAGAAAAACACTTCTACATTGTCTAGTGTTAGAAAAATTACTATTTGGGGAAAGTAATGATGTTCTCTCCGTTGAAAAATTTGCAATTTTTGATTTTAGAATAGAATGTCTAGTTTTAACAAATCATACAAAATTTCAAATTCTAAAAATAAAATTTGTGATTCTTATAAATATTTGAAGTTAAATGCTTCTAAATTCATTATGAGATGATAAAAAGCTATTTTTTGATATTTGACTGTATGGAAATTTACTAAACATCAAGCTCCTCATTTTCTCTTTTGGACCAAACTTCATCAAAGTTGAAGAAGTAATCTTTTATAACACATTTATGTTTTGCCCTTACCCCCTCCGTCATTTAGGGGTTAACGTTTAGGGCCGCTTCACACTATGGCCGTCCAAGTCGAGAGACCGTGGAATTAAGAGTTCAACCTTTGTTGAGAGTCCAAAGAAATCTACTGAAAATAGGCAATAAAATATAGTTTTCATTTTTTATGAAAAGAAATCGACAGCCCTCTCGACCATAGTTTGGATTTCTATTCCCATCCGACCCAAACTTTCTTTCGAGAGGTTGTCACCTTGATCAAAAAGTAGTGCCACGTAGGCATTTTGGAGAGCGACGGCTGTTGGACTTTGGCCTTTAGTGTGAAGGGTCGAGAAGCCGAACCCATGATTTCTTGCAATTTGAATGGTGGAAATGGACGGCCTCTCCACCTTCGGCCATAGTGTGATGCGGCCCTTAGGTCGAGAGGCCGTCGGTTTCCACCAATCAAATTGCAAAAAACCATGGTTTCGGCGTCTCGACCCTTCACACTAGAGGCCCAAGTCCAAAGGCCGTGAACCTTCAAAATGCTTACATGGCACGACTTTTTGACCAAGGTGACGGCTTCTCGAGAGGGAGTTTGGGTCCTACATTTTGCAAGTGCCCGTCACCATGGTTGAGAGGCCGTCGATTTCTTTTCATAAAAAATGAAAACTAAGTCAAGCATATTTATACAAGCACAAGTCGCATAAAAAGCATATCATTGGGATTTAGACATACAAATTTACCAATGACCTCGTGAGTAGGAAGGGGAGGAATATTCTTAGCCCGCATGCATTTTAAATAGTACCTTCATGTCCATCTTGGGAACATGAAATATGAACCCCCAAATAGCTTCATTATAAAAGAAGGGGGCCAATTGGCCAAATGCCCAAATTAGGATGAATGAGAAGATGACAACAAATGGGCGTTCAAACAGCCCTGATTTAGTCAAGTCATGCAGCCACTGTAGTAATAATCACGGGAATAAAGTGTGGACTTTCATCGCCGGAATCCGACACGGGGCAACGGCCAGCCTGGCGAGATTTTACCGCGCGGCAAAGGCAGGCAGCCGGCAGCCGGCAACCACCCCACATGTTTTATTATACAACAGTGCCGAGCGTGGTTTCACCCGCGGTTGGTCTAATCCGGGGCTCCGTGCCTGGCGGTTCCAAAACTGTCACTGCTCGGATTGGCGAGAGGTTTGAATCGGTTGACTGGTTCTTCCCCTTCATGACTTGGCTGCTGCATGAGTGGCCTTTTCTGTATATATTTTGCAGGATTGTAGGCCCTGTTGTTGAGTTATTTTAGGGTTTGGGAAGTGTATTTTTTTCCTCTCATTTTCTTTTTTAGACGTGAATCGAAATCAAGGTTTGTGGCTCTCCTGTCCCTCTTCCATTTCTGTATGTGGATTAACGTCACAGCGTCCAGAAACTGGACGACGAATGATTTCAAAGCCTTCTCACGTTCTCATCAACGCTTGGATGAAACTCATCCAATTTTTTGGAGATTCTTCACCAAGTTGTTGTCCTATCTAATGGCTGGATTTAGTCATACTAGAGTACATATTTTTCTAAAATTACAAATGTAGAAGTATGTCAAGTCGTTGACCGAGCCAAAATTGCATTGACTCTAGTTCAAAGTGGAATCGTGAAAAATGAGGTCATAAATTTAAGAAACACAAAAATTTCAAAGTATCACCACGTTTAAGAGTATCTCATTTCAAACTCATTCCAACAAATTTTACTCAAAAAATATTGAAATTTAGTTTGTAATTGAATTTACAAGGAATTTTTAATTTTAACTTTCAAAATTTATAATTAAATATTGGTGATTGTATTAGTGAATGGAACCGTACGGATGGAATCTAAAATTCAAAATCTAGAACTTTCATTTGTATATCAATTCCAGAATATTCTTCTAAATAGTAATTTATAATGCTTTTTCTCAAATTGTCAATTCCAGGGACACCCTGGTATGTTAAGGGGTTAAGTTTCGTTTTTGTTCTTTTGCAGCAATTGAACCACTCTTTAATATCACATCTTGTACACTGCTTGATGAAGAAGGCATTTCGCGAAAAGAATGGCTGACGAGGAGGGTGAAGTCTGATGAAGTCTGAGTTAGATGAAGTTTGATTTCATTAATTGCTTGTGATGAAAATGGCATAATGCTCAATTTTGCGGGAAAATTACCTGTGTAATCACCTTTGAAGCCCTAATTAGGATAAATGACTTCTTCGTCACTTGGCAATGTTCTAGGTTGATTGGGCATGGAAACAGCCCAACATGGGCCAATTTGTATGGCTATCTTAGAAAATTAAAAATTCTCTCGCCTGGGCTATTTGCTCTTGGTTCATTGTGATGTTTCTTTCTTTCAAGAGAATAAAGTGTCTTGTTGTTTAATTATTATTTTTAATAAAAATAAATAAACAATAAGTCGGTAAGTGATTGTTTCTAAAATTGAACAAATTTTCCCAACGGTGGTTTACAAACTCTTTAATAACCCTTTGGTGTGCAATGTAAATGAGTTCAGACCTTTTGTCCAATCACATGTGGAGACAATAGCAAATTTTCTTTGCAAATATTGGATGGTGTGTTGATAATGAGGTTAGAGTGTATCTTCTCACCAAGTCTTTAGATTGCACACATTGAAATAAGAAACTTAAAAATTGAACCAATATTGAGTGCAATCAACTCCTAAATTGAGTCTCGTGTACTTTTAGGAGTTTTGAGTGGGTCCTATGTGAACTCCCCTTGATTTTATTTATTTATTTGGACCATTATATGTCACTATAAGAAACCCGTGTTTTTTATGACAGATTTTATAATAGATTTTCATTGATTTCAAGTTTTTTGTGTTCACAATAACATGTTATTGCAAACATGAAAACAAATGAACGTCAATAAAAATTTGTCATAAAAAACACGGGTTTTTTATAGTATGTACCGGTAATGTTCTTCATTGATTATAGTGATATAAATTTTTGTTCCATTTGAATCATATTTTGCACAATGTGATTGACGAAATTTATCATTTTAAAACTATGGCTCTTGTTCTTTAGGGCCTAAGGATGAAAAAAAAATACGTTTCACTTATGACACATTGCTAATGGAAGAGACAAAGGAACTAATTTTTATGCAATTTTGAGTGGAGATTTTCATCTAGTAAAAATTGCCCAAAAAAATGAAAATAAATACATTTCAATTCAGACGATTTACAATCAGTTTATATCCCATGCAATTTCAAGGCATTTTTTTTTAAAGTTGATGTATACCAATGTAACCTCAAGATTCAATGTTTACCTTCAAAAGTTTATAGATGATTTTACAAGATAATGAAACGTATTTTAGGAAACAAGTGTTTAATTTAAATTCTAAATGCTTTCAATAAAATTTATATCCTTTTATATATTTGAACTTTGTTTATCTATATTTGGAAGGTTCTCAAAAACTACATATAAATAGAGTTATTCAAAAACAAAATTGGTTTTCAAGCAGAGTTCAAGTGGAGTTTTCTTCCTAGTATGATTATAATTTTTGTCAATTATTGTTCACGAATAGTAATGATTGGTCGAGGCTCTTGGCTTAGGGGAACATGTGGGAACTCTCCTTTAGCATTGGGGAGGTAACGAGTTCCACACCTCATGATGGGTGTAGCGCCTTGTTTTAAATTATTTTTTGACTCACCATAGACTAGTTTTGCAATCCGTCTTTGAACTCAAAATTAGTTTAAGATGAATTAAAAGTTTCTTTTCACTTTGAGACACTCTCTTCGGTTACCTTTAATATCTCTAGAACAAAAACTAGTTGGTTTTCCATTTGTACAAGCAAAATTCCACTTCATACTTTTCTAAGTGATAGAAAATTAGTATAACACACATTTCGTTAATTTGGACTGTTTTCAATCCGGAATTAGTATATGCAGTTAATTTTGGATGGGATAATAGCGATGGGGAGGTAGCTAGAGCAGCTGGAGATTGGGAGGCCTCCCTAGAAGACAGGGGAAGCCTCTGTAGAAGACAACTGCTAGCACGCAGCGGGAGTGCGCTACTCAATTGAATTTGAATAGAGGCATAATGTTGGCTAGAGAGATCTCCCCACCGTATCCATGAATCAGCATGTGGGGGAGGTTTGATTGCCACAGACTGCATCTAGACGGTAGGGAGCCCTCCCTATCTAAGGTCCGTGGATGGAAAGACCTCCCTACTTTGATAGGAAGGTACGACGACTAAGTATTGAACAAGACGCGAATGTCCAATGCAGAGACAATCCCTACTTTTGATTCCCTTGGTGGTAACAATTTCATGCACGGTGTGTTCCAATAACAAGAGGACTATATTTACATTGATGAAAGTACAAAATTCCGGCCAGGGTCATTACAATACATTGCAGAGTTCAGGGCCTACATCGTTCATGCAAACTTCGGGAAGGGTTTAGGGTCTCCTACGCCATAAAGTCGTCACTGCAGTCGTCTGTTGCAGCGCCATAGAGCTCTCCAAGAGGAGTCCTACACGATCAACGGTAACATGTGGATTAGACCACGCGGGTCTGTTTCGCTCAATATACCCCCGAACGTCGCATGTCCACGCATGCAGATTGACTAGCCACCGCTTCATTGCCACGAGCCTGGGAGGTGCATTTGGATCACTCGAACGGTACGTAAATGGGTGGATTACAGTGGGGGGATCGTTCATGCAAATCTTGTCGGGCGAGTCGTCGATGAGGACTGTGTTCGACGCATTAGCATCGGGGCATTATGCGAAGAACTTGGAGAGGGGCTTTAGGAAAATGGACTTCTCCGGGTTCAAGGGATCCCGATGCTGGGAGCACTCACAAAGGTCCTGGCCAAATAGCCGTTCCGACCTTATAATGACTTTTGTGAGTGCCTGAAGGTCTTTCTTGTATCGCTCCAATTTTATTCCCCCACATGCGGACCAAAAAACGACTTCGAACTGGGTAAAACAATACTGCAGGAAACCGTTCAGGTTCGCCTTCCACCAAATTTTGCCACTGGCCCCAGAGTTAGAGTCACATAATAGTCCGTTCACATCAAACACAAGAAATATTGTCAACGGCGGAGACGAACGTACGCAAGGAGGGCGGCTTAGTGTGAGAGACATTCATTCACAACTAAACTCTATTCTGATCAGTGAGACCCCTAACACACGATTTCGAATTGAAAGGCTGCGGTTCCAACCTCGTCACAAGTCCCGCTTGCTCATTCCCCTTTGTAGAATGGTATGCCTTCCTGTTGTAAGACCTTTTCTCAAAAACGATGTCATGAAGCTGGCTTCCCATTTTATCAAAAATGGATACATAGAAGGTAACGGTGTCTTCTATGTGGCCTCTGAGGACAATGACGGTAAGACCAAACTCGTGACTCCAGAGATTAGATCATCTTAGAGTGATCATTGGGTTACTGTCAACGATGAGTTCGAATCCATGCTTGCTGCAGATCCCATCCTCAGTGTTTTCTGTGGGAAAATGTTCCATGTCTAGAATGGTAACCATAGAATCCAGGTTTGGATGCCAATCATAGATCAGGACCATGCAAATGATCTTGGATGGCATTACTCAGTTGATAGCATCATCCTGGAGGTGAAAGGAGATATTCCCACGATGCTCACTGCTCTACATGAAGTCAATTGGTACGATTTCAACTTTGTAACATATTTGTTATCATGCAATTTTGGTGTATCATTTCATAAGTACACTAATTCAAATGTATTTGATTTAACAAGAGAAATGAAAAGTCTCATGTGACTTCCAACCTTGTCCATAAATTCTATCGAGTTCGAACCATTAGTACCCAACCTCTCTCATATTTTAAATCATTGGTGCCACCTGAGGACTTTCGACTCTCTGAGAATAAAAAGAAGGGTGACAAGAGCCAGACGTGGTTTTCGTTGACTATTGATTCTCTCAGAGCTCTTCTCAATCAGGTATAACCGTCACTTAACTGCTGAAGTTTGTGTATAATGTTGGCAATTAGTTCTTTCCTAATGTCTGTTTAATTGTTTTGTCTTCCTATTGCAGCAAGAGATTGGAGAAGCAACCGCCGTTGCTTAGAGGAGATTTTATGAGAGATATCCTAATCCAGAAGATTGGACTGCTAAGAGACTTGAGGAACTGGTGCACAAGGCTGTGAAGAAAACCAAAGTTCATTACAAGGGTGAGTTGAAGAAGATGTTGCCAGTTGCTAATCCCAGCAACACCATACCTTTTCTTGAGGAAGTGAAGTATCACTATGAGTCTCATGATGAAGAACCAGAGATGAAGTTTGAGAAGCTTTGGATGCTTGGCACCAGCGTTATGGATCCTATCATGAAGGTTCTTTGGCTTGAACGATGGAATCAACTTGCAAAACTCCGAGTGCAACTCAGGTTTTTTTAAACCTAACTTTAGTGATGACACCTTCTTGATCTAGCTTCACAAGGCTACTTGGTGGTCCCAGATACATTTCCAAGTTTTCTCTACCAAGTTCTCTAAGTTTTCTATCAGTGCTCCCACAATTTGACATTGGATTTTTATATCACATTGTTATCATTTCATTACATCTTTCTCAAATGTTAAATTTTTTGCAGTTGACCATGGAAGCTGGGGTCATTTTCGAGTGCATTGTTCGAGATCAAAAGGTCACCATCGATTACCACCTAGACGGTAGAGACCCAATATCCACCATCTATGATTACATTGAGGAAATGCGAATTTCACTCTGGGACACTGCTTTCTACAAAGAATTTGCTGTTGATAAAGGCATCTACAAGGACAATACAGTTGACAAGCAATATCTGTTCAAACCAGCATTGCACCGTGTCTTGTACCGATACTTTAAGTATATTCTGTTTCCGGCAAAGGCCATGTCTAGGTCCCCTCCATTATTTGTGAACTATCTTGATCAGGAAAGTGATGAGTTCATGCTCACAGATGGGCTTATGAAGCAGTGGGATAGTGTGCATTGGGGCCGCTGTGGGTGGTACTTAGATTGTCCACTTACCAAGCCTCCTTCATTTGACATTGCCCTGCGAGACTCCCTCGAGCCTAGTCTGATTGGAACAGGTACACAGAAGGACACAGCAACGCCTGAGAAGGAAGTTGCTTCGACGCAGAAAGCAACCACAACATCCAAGCGTGGTTCAAAATGCAAGGCTGATGCTGTTGAGACCTCTGCACCAGTGGCTGCAGTTCTATCTACTCCCACTGTGGCCAATACCGCAACACCACCACCAACACAGAGTCCAGCTCCACCGGTGGAGACCCCAGCTGTGACAGTAGCAGAGCCTGCAACGAAGAAGGTGAAGTTGTCCAATGCAGGCCCTTCTACTCCAATGGTGTTCCTTTCTCCCCCGAAACGAGCACCTATGTTGAGCAAGCCCGGTGTTAGTGTTTCAGAGTACACTGTCTTGACCTTCTTGTCAACGACTCTTTCTTGCGAATGGCAGATGAGAAGAAAACCAGTCAATTCTGCCCAGAATATAATCAGATTGTGGAGTTTTTGAAGAAGGTGAATACTTCTTCTATTTATTGGGGTGTCCTCTTTGCCAATTGTTGTTAGTTTGTGTATTGAAGTTTCAATATTTAATTCTCTATGTTTCTTCATTGTGACACAGTTGGTGCATCTAGACAGCTATTCTTTGACGGTAAGGCTGTAGAGAAACCGGGGGTTGATCTACTTATTGCAGAGTATCCAGATGGATTGAGAGTCCCCGGTGTTTCAGACCCTCCATCGTAGGTTCCTAATTGGAATGAGAGTCTTGAGGGTTTTCTGAAGGTGACCATGGGATTTGCGTATGCATATCTCCATGACGATGGGGCATTTCTCCTTTTTTACCCCGACAGTCCCATTGTCAAAAAAGAAGTAATGTCATATTTTAAAAACTATAAGTTGAAAATAGTTGATAAGTGGACAATCATCAACTACCTCCATCTAGCGAGTCCGCTCCATCCATCTAAAAATGTGAGCTCCTCTAACTTTTTAAACATTCTTCAAATTGAATTTCTAGGACATGTTTTGTAATATGACAACGTATGTATTAATATTGATTGTTTTTTTTGTAGACTTTGATGTTCGAGGCGGTTCTTCTTGCCCGTGATGTTCCCTCTACTGCTGCCCGGCAGCCCCCACCTCTAGTTATTGTAAAAGACCCGTCCATTCCGCAGGTCGACCTAGCGTGCGATGACGTTCTTTTCAACCCTGCGACGGTGGAGTCACAGCTGCTGAGGAAGGACACAGGGAGACTATGGCGTGGTCCGAAAGAGAAATCAGAGATGTTGATGAAACTGTTTGTGTATGGTTTAACTCCAGAGAACGGTATCGTAGCAGACCTAACGGCATCCACGGATAATTTTATTCTCCTTCATTGAATTCTAAAATTAATATCATGTGACTTTAAACCCTTTGTCCCTAAACCCTAAACCTTTTGTACTCTGTTGTGCAGGTGCGTCTATCCGTGCAGCACGGGCTTGCAACCGTCACATTGTCGTACTTGAAAGCGACTCAAAGCTATTTGCTGCGGTCTTGAAGCCCCTCATTGCTCTTCAGCCACGGACAGTGCCACCTGAGACCGCTCACATCAACCTTCCTAATTCCGATGATGAGACCGTTCCTGACGAGCCCCTTGACTGTCCATGTGAGTAAGTTTCAATTTTTATTTAATGCACCTTGCAAATACTAGTTAGTACTTAGCAAATCTTTATTTATTGCACCTAGCAAATCTTTATTTGAATACGTTTTCTAATACTTCTAAACTTCTCTTGTTTGCAGTTTGACAAGGACTAGACCACTACAACGGCGCCGTTTTAACCTTAGAAAGTCCTTGCAGAGTTTGGTCAGCCCTGATAGTTCCCCTCAAGGACTTCCAGTGTACGCATAAGCATTGGCAACATCATTTGCCAATGCTAGTCCTAGCCCTAGTACTTCTTCATGCTATTCTACACCGCATCGACATTATGATCCTCGTGTGCTTTCATATGTCGATGTGAGTGCTATCGAATCTGATACAGATTCACTTTGATTGTATGGTTTGAGTTTTTATTTATTTCCACATCATTTCTTGAATCTGTAACGAGTTTGAATGCATTTATGTTAGATTCGGGTACGAGCGATTGCTGTTTTAAGCTAATAAATTCCACTAATGACTCTAAAAATACACCCTAAATTCCACGGCTATAGGTACTTTTCATAAATCAATGTTACATTAATACTCACTAATTACACCTAAATCCGCGGTAATAGGAGGTCCTTTAAAATCCATCAACCCGAAATTTTTCCAAAAATCTCTGCTCACTACTCACTGCTCACATAATAGCATTTCCCGGCGGAGGCCTGCCGTCTCAACATCTATGCCCCACTTCAAGATCTTGGGGTTGCAAACAAAGGCACACTCGGGCTTGCTCTTAAAGCCAGTAAGGGCATTGTTGAGGGCGTTTGCGCAAAGAGGCTTCAACGCAATTGGTCGGATTTCATCAGGAATCTGAGACACATCAACCCTACAAGACAACAATGATAGCGAGTCAGACAACGCACCTACATTAAACCAATCAGGGGATCGTTCACGCGTCCTCCCACAATTGGATTGCGGAGAGACCACATCAAGGTGGGATTGTAGAGAGACCTCCATTCTTGGTTTTGGAGAAGGCCTTGCTATGGGTTGTGGAGAGATCTCTCCAGGCGTAGACTGTAGGGAGACCTCCCCAAGGTGAAATGATAGGAAGACCTCATGCGTAAGTTGTAGAGAGACCTCCCCAAGGTGGGATGGTAGGGATACTTCACCGTGCTTGGGTTGTGGGGAGACCTCTCCAAGGTGAAATGGTAGAGAGACCTCCTTATGCTTAAGTTGTAGAGAGACCTCCTAAGGGATGGATGGTAGGGAGACCTCTCCGTGCTTGGGTTATGAGGAGACCTCCCAAGGATGAAGTGGTGGGGAAACCTCCCACTGCTTGGTTTGTAGAGCGACCTCTCCCTGCTTCAGTTGTGAGGAGACCTCCGCATAGTCGAATGGTAGGGAGACCTCCCCAAGCTTTGGTTGAGGGGATACGTCCCTAGAAAGGGATGGTAGAGAGAATTCCGCTCTGGGGTTCTCAGAAGACCTCCCCATGCACGCTGCTGGGGAGAGCTCCCCACGTACGCTGTTGGGAAGAGCTCCTCACTCACGCTGCTCGGGAGATCTCCCCACGTGCGCGCCTAGGAAGAGCTCCCTACGGATGCTGCTCGGGAGACCGACGCACGCGCTTAGGGAGAGCTCTCCATACTCGCGCCTAGAGAGAGAGAGCTCCCCGCACGCGCAGCTGGAGAGAGCTCTCCACACAATCCGCTAGGGAGAGCTCTCCACGGACGCTGCTCGGGAGATCTCTCTACACGCGCGCCTGGAGAGAGCTCCCCACGCACGCTGTTGGGGAGAGCTCTCCACGGATGCTGCTAGGGAGTTCTTTCCACGCGCGAGCCTAGGGAGAGCTCCCCACGGACGCTGCTCGGGAGATCTCCCCACGTGCGCGCCTAGGGAGAGCTCTCCATACTCGCGCCTAGAGAGAGCTCCCCACATGCGCGGCTGGAGAGAGTTCTCCACGCACTCTGCTAGAGAGAGCTCTCCACAGATGCTGCTCGGGAGATCTCCCCATACGCGTGCCTAGAAAGAGCTCCCCATGCTCGCACCTGGAGAGAGCTCCCCACGCAAGCTGCTTGGGAGATCTCCCCACGCGCACGCCTAGGGAGAGCTCCCCACGCACGTAACTAGTATCTAGAGAGACCTCCCTAACAAGCAGCTCGGGAGAGCTCCCGAGGGAAGCTGCTGAAAAGAACTCAAGAGCCGGTGGGCTAAAGAGGCCTCTCTTTGAAACATATGGGGAGGTCCAAGGCGAGCTCCCCAGAGACTATAAAATAGATAAAACGCACAACCGGGTAGGGTTGAGGAGCTTACCCCATAGGCGTGGACGAAGATATTTGCGTCGAGGACGACGAGACTGGTATTGGGTAGTGCTTCGCGACGACAGGAAAAGCGAGTGAGGACAAATGAGGTCTGGGGAGACCTTATATAGTGTTACGGAGCAGCTTGAGCTTGATCCAACGGTTGAGGGTGGCTGCTCTAGATCAGACGGTCGTCCGCACGCCACTGTGACAGGCTAGAGCAACCGGAGTGTCGGCTGTGTAAGATTGGGTCTCAGCCGTGTATATTGGAATGGAAACTGGGTATGAGCGGTTCTCAACCTTGTAAGTGTGGATCTCGGACGTGTAAGGATGGATCTCGGCCACGTATGGGAGGGTCTCGGTCGTGTAAATGGGATATTATATTTCTTCCCAAATATCAGGACGCGTGGCGCCATCTGCGCCGTCCATATGTGTAATCCAACGGCTGCGCAAGCCCACCAATGAGAAGCCACGATGGGAAACTAGGAGTTTGAAACCCTACAATAAATCCCATTTCAATGCCGCTCATTTGATCCAAGCCTTGGATTCCGTGGACTTTCTGTATTAAATGTTGTTGTGTCGACGTGGCGCATCCACCGCTTGACACGTGTTCTTTCTGACGTCATCCGCTTACGTGGCAGGTGGGTTTCTTGGCACCTACTACTATGTTCATTTATATTTTGTCCTTGTTTTTTTAATTTTAATTATCGTAGGGTTCTATTTCTATCATTTATTGTGTACGGAAATATTGTTTTGCTGGCGACATTCATCCCCGTCTGACACGTGGAAGGAAGATCTGTCTATCGGATTTGTCTTATCCATTGGAAAGCCTCCCTATATATGAGCCCTAGGATGCCAGTGGGGAGGTCTCTCCACCAGACGGGGCCCGTAGGTAGGTCTCCCCGAGATAGGCCGGGACAAGCGCAGATCCGCCATAGCCGGCCTCCATCATGGTGCTTGGAGTGCTTCTAGAGCCCGGATTAGGCAGCCCACCCCACCTCGCCCTGCGTGGGGGGGCGTTAATTAATGGGGAGGTCTCCCCACCCGGATGGCTGAGATGACTGCTTTGCCTCCATGGTCGCCCCCATCACGCTTCACGGAGGCCTTTGAGAGTCCCAGGTGGGTAGCCCACCCCACCTCGCACTCCATGGGGAGCGCTAAATGATGGCGAGGTCTCCTCACCTGGATGGCCGAGACGACCGCTTCGCCTCCATAGTTGCCCCCGTCACGCTTAACGGAGGCCTCATGGAGTGCCAGGTGGGCAGCCAACCCCACCTCGTCCTCCATGGGGAGCGCTAATTGATGAGGAGGTCTCTCTCGGGATGGGCGGGACGACTGCTTCGCTTCTATGGTCGCCCCCGTCATGCTTCACGGAGGCCTCCCGAAGTGCTAGATGGGCAACCAAGCCCACCTCGTCCTCCGTGGGGAGCGCTAAATGATGGGGAGGTCTCCTCACCCGGATGGCCGGGACGACCACTTCACCTCTATGGTTGCCCTCGTCATGCTTCACGGAGGCTTCCCGGAGTGCTAGGTGGGCGGCCAACCCCACCTCGCTCTCGTAGGGAGCGGTAAATGATGGGGAGGTCTCCCCATCGGGATGGCCGGGACGATCGCTTAGCTTCCATGGTTGCATCCGTCACGCGCAAGGGAGGCCTCTCGGAGTGGCAAATAGGCAACTATCCCGAGTCTGTCCTCCGTGGAGAGCGTTTTGGGTCCGTTATCGTTGGAGAGAAATTATCCTTGCAAGAGTCTGTGAGGTGGAGGTAGAGTGAATCCTCCAGGCATTGCTACCATAGCTGGGCAGTTGTTTCTGGAGGGCACTCTCTATCTTCCACTCGCCGTCTCTTTGGCTAGATGACTAGAGGATTAACTGTTATCCCGAGCTTGCAGGACTGATCGTGCGTAATGGCGCTGATGGAAGTCACGACGTGTTTGCATCTGGTAGAAGAGATGGCGAATTGGCAAGTGCACGAAGACGTCCTCCTACTGATGGATGGGCGAGTCGATGCATCCGAGATTGTGGTGTCTAGTCCTTTCCGATATGTTGGTGACAACGGCCTTGAATCCGAGATGTTTCTCATTAGAGTCTCCACCGTTAAGGCCGACTTTGAAAATACAGTATTGGCAGGGTTCAATGCCTGGAGGCTTGCCGACTATATCAGCAAGCAAGTTCCTTGGCCGGATGTGGATATTGTACGTGCATAAACTGGCGCTGCGGACTCCAGCGCAGCCTCCAACAATTTCTCGCGATGCTTGAATGCCATCATTGTCGTTGACGCGACGGATGACACCGACTACCTCGCTAGAAAATGACGATGGCGGGGATAGTGTCAATGATAGTGAATATGAGGACGATGGGGAGGCCTCCCCGTCCTCTGACAATGAGGATGAATCAATGATGGATGACGGCCTTCAACGCTTCCCACCTCGAATTCTATGGCGGGAAAAAAAGTGTGTGCTCGAAGGTGAGGGTGGAGCCGTAGTAGCCGCAGGCAGAATTCAAACAAGCATGCCCGAAGAGATATTTTTGGACGCTCTTTTGGGCACGATGAGGTTGGAGTGTCAGACTGTTCGGAGGGAATGTTGCTGGAGAAGTCAGTATGGAAGAGTGTTGCATGTGGAGCTGGTTCCAAATATTCCCGTGGTCCAAGACTGTTAAGATCCGTTCACATATTTGGAGGAAGTAATTCGACGAGTGCCGTGAGTTTGGAGTCGAGCTATTCAACCAGTTCCGGGTCGTTGATAGGGTTGCGTCCGGAGTAATAACAATGGAAGGGGTGGACGTGTGCGAGAGTGCTTGCTAGAAAATACTTGACATAGGACGCGTGACCTTCTACGATTACAAGCGGAGATATCGACGTGGAATTCGTACAGCCCGTCACGGCAACACTGGGCAACTTAAGCGTCGACCGGCGACAGTGCATGCAGAGGGGACAGTACTCTCAATCGTCAATGACACCTGCGATGTCATGCCAGCGACCAGGATGAAGGGAATTGGCGACGGGCAACAGGACGTCCAGAAGTACCTCCCGGTAGCCTTCATTTGGAAGGTCGTCCGCTAAAAGGTGAACAATGTAAGGTCACGCTCCTCGCTCTTCTACTTTTAATATTCCATGCCGTATGTAAATTGACTTCAAATTGCCCTATTGTTCCAAAATGTCATCATCGGTGGGGAGGCCTCCCAACAATTGGGATACTCTACTACTAACAAGGAGGTCCCCGCGCCGTGGGAGTATGCTTGACGGAGATAGCAGGCGTCTCCCGACGCCTGTTCATAGGGAGCGCTCCCGAGCAGCGTGCGTAGGGAGCTCTCCCTACTAGCATGCGTCTAGGGAGGACTCCCCACTAGGAGTATCCTGAATGTGAACGATGGGCAGCGTGCACTACTAGAGAGTGCGTAAAAACCAAGACAAAACCAACACACATCTGTTGAAACCAACAGAGAATGAGTTTAATGTAGCAAACATTTAGTCATCTGCACAGAACCAACAAGTTCCTGTTGATTTCTGTTGGAACCAACAAGTTCCTGTTGATTTTCCTCTTGGAACCAACAAGTTCCTGTTGATTCACTACTGGAGAGTGCGTCAAAACAAGACAGAACCAAGACAAATTTTGTCGAAAAAAAAAAAAATTCAAAAAAATTTGAAATTTTTCCTAGATACAGAAAAATCCCTGCATATAATACTGCAATTTTTTTTTGAAAAAACAGTTTTTTTTTCATCGTTAAAAATATTTAAAGACTGCTGGGAAAAAAAAAATAGCTCCAGCCTTCAAGATTTTGTCGAAAAAAAAAAAATTCAAAAAAATTTGAAATTTTTCCTAGATACAGAAAAATCCCTGCATATAATACTGCAAAAAAAAAATTTGAAAAAAAAGTTTTTTTTACATCGTTAAAAATATTCAAAGACTGCTGGGAAAAAAAAAACAGCTCCAGCCTTCAAGATTTTGTCGAAAAAAAAAAAAATTCAAAAAAATTTGAAATTTTTTCTACATACAGAAAAATCCCTGCATATAATACTGGAAATTTTTTTTTTGAAAAAAGAGTTTTTTTTACATCGTTAAAAATATTCAAAGACTGCTGGGAAAGAAAAAAAACAGCTCCAGCCTTCAAGATTTTGTCCAAAAAAAAAAAAAATTCAAAAAAATCTGAAATTTTTTGTACATACAGAAAAATCCCTGTATGAAATAGTGCAAAAAAAAATTGCAAAAAAAAGCTTTTTGTACATGGCAAACGAATCGGCAATGGTTAAGTTCTCTTATAATTAACAAGATAATTCTCATACTTGCATGAGCGTGTGTATGTGGTGTAGTGGTTTAGTAAGTGGTTGGGGTTTAGAAGGTCTTGTGTTCGAATCCGGCCGTTGGCAATTGGTCTTCGGTTAGCCATGGTGGGCCCTGCGGTGGTGGGTCGGGGTTCTTGGCCCGGGCAGTCAATTTTTTTTTCGGGCAGCCCAAAATTTCCGGGCAGCTACTTTTCCTCGGGCAGGCCAGAAAAAATGAATGCTAGATTAGAAACTTTCTTTATCTGTATACTTGGACATTGAAGCAACACCGAACCAAGACATTTCTGTTGATTGTGATCCGGAATCAACTGTTCCTAACCCGCACACGAACCAGCAGAATTTCTGTTGATTTTCTCTTACACCGGAACCCGATTTCTCTAGTAGTGGTGTGTGGAGGGTTCTCTGGAGTCCGAGGATGTCACCGTAACGGGTCTTGCTTTGGCAAGTGTACATCGCAGTTGGGAATTTTGTCCTCATCAAGCCCAACGACACCGCAATCTATCTATCCACTGTGGATGGACAGGGTGCTTGCACCGGCCGTGCGCGATGCCTGGTCCACATACCATGGAAAGTGCCACATTTGATATTGGAGGTCTGCCAGAGGAAGCCGGGAGATGACAAACTGGGAGAGATATAGAGGTTGTTGGGATGTGAAATGGAAGCGCGATGGCAGCGATGACGCCATGCAATGGGTGAACTGCACTTCCATCCTCTATGGAAGCTCGCCGAAAGTTAACTTCACTGAGACCTCGCTACGCAAGATTCCAAGGTTGGATGCGGACAACGTCAAGGCCATTTTGGCCCGACTCGCACGCCGCGGGTGATGTGCGTCATGTAGGGTAGGTCGCCGAGAAAGTCATGGAATTCTGAATAGTGTGGAGACACCAGTGGAAGCGTGTCCTCATATAATCGATT
This sequence comes from Pohlia nutans, assembly GCA_022496805.1. NCBI lineage: Eukaryota > Viridiplantae > Streptophyta > Bryopsida > Bryales > Mniaceae > Pohlia > Pohlia nutans. The sequence goes on from CM040102.1 coordinate 8,741,220, forward strand.
CAAATCGAAATAAAATTTCCCTTCTCTAAATGGTGTGCATGTAATGCCACGTGCATATGTTCAGGCTTTGCAGTGCCTAATGGTACAGGATGACGTATGGGTGTGGGGAGGGCTCGCCATCACAGATTCACAGCCCAAGATTGCACACAGGGAACCCTGAAAATTGCATCGCTGGGAGGCCTCGCTGTCACTTGGCAGACGATAGTGAGAATGAATGCATATCGCGATGGGGAAGCGCCACTATTCTAGAGTACCACCATCGAGAGAACTCATTGGCGCAAAAATTAGAGTGTCAATACCTCCATATTAGATCACTCCTCCCCACACATGGCGATCTTTCCATGAAATCTCCCCATGGCAATTCTGGATTCTTAGTCCAAAAATCGCGCATAAATCCAAAATTAACGAAATGTGTGTTGTATGCTTATGAAATTTGAACCATGGTCATCTTAAATAGTTTTAGCATACTACACGAAGGTTATACAAGCTCCACCTCTTCATTTTAATTTTTGTTGCTTTGTTTACTATATTAGTAGAGAACACTCCACCCAAATATATTTTAAAAACATTAATACATTACAATTGACAAGATTTATGTTAGAAATTGAGTTCATTGTTGTTACAACTAATAGACTTTATGATTATTTGGGTTTTTAGAAGGAATGATTTTCTATTAGTAGTACTAGTACAAAATTGACATTGAAAAAAACAAGAAATCATGGATAAAAAAAAAGTTTTTAACACCATTCAAAGTACAACACACATTTTGTTAAAATCGGACTAGATTTTGTTAAAACCGGACTTCTGGATTGAAAAAGCGATGGGGAGTGCTACCCTTCGCAATAGAGACAGGTCCTTAATTTTTCTACATCACTCTTATTCCGCAAATAAGAGCATTGTAGAAAAATTAGGGACCTATCTCTATTGCGAAGGGTAGCACTCCCCATCGCTTTTCCAATCCAGAAGTCCGGTTTTAACGAAATGTAGTCCAATTTTAACGAAATGCGTGTTGTACATATGGATTTTTGTTATCACAGAGATATTTTTTCGAGTTATGCAATTGATATCACAAAGATATTGTTTTGACTTATGCAATGTAAAATAGTATTTAAGAAATGGATATTCAATTCAAAACTTATCATATATTTTCATAAATGCACTTGATTATGCTACAAAAGTTGCATATGCATGTAATAATGAAAAATTGAACAAGTGCAAAAGATTTTAAATCACTTTTTAAACTCCAAATACATGTATAATCTTGGAGAATTCGCTCTACAGGGGTGGGGGTTATATATCACTTGCAGCTGAGGGGTATTTTTTAGGAGGGGTATTACCTTGCTGGTTAGGAATTAAAGAGACCATTGCATTACCTAGTTTTCTAATTATGTATGATTGTTTACACCATTAAATTAGTTATGACTTTTTTGGTTTGCAGTTTTCAATACATTGTCTTCATTATAATATACAAAGATTAAGTTAAAAGTCACTTACCATGGCATGCAACAGTAAAGGTTTAGGAACAATAAGGATTTAGAACCAATTGCTATGGGCAATAATTAGCTTGGGGTATCACTTTTTGGACACACTAATTAGGTTATTTTTGTTTAAAACCTCCAAAGTTTGCCTATTTTGTTCATTTTGATCAAGTAAAAAGACCCTAAAATGAAAAAAATAAAATCCTGCACCTCAATGGAATCAAAATGTATATGTTCAAAGAGTTTTTATTAAAAAATTAATTTTTTTGGATCCATTCATAGATGTGTAAAAAAATGCTGAATTTTGGGATTTGCAAGCTGCATGTGCACAATTCATTAAATTTTTTAATGGTAAAATAAATTATTTTGTACTCTACACAATTAGATGTAGGTCATATTCAAAAATAATAATATATATATATTTTTTGATATTCCATTTGCTTGATTTCAGGGATTTTGGGTGAGTGAGACATAACTTATTTTTTCAACTAAAAAATCAAATAAAATTACTTAAAAATCTTTGATTGTAATCAAATTTTTTTCCTTGATACGTTATAAGTGTAGAAAACTAAAATCCCATTTAATGAAGTCTTACTTTATTGAAATTAAAAAATATGTTTGTTTGACACACCAGCACATAGTGCAATTGTCCCGAAGACAGCTTTTTTGGGTACCCCAATCATACCATCACCCCTATAGGTAACCGTAGATGGAATGAATATATAATTTTTTTCCCGAATGAATTAATATGACCCTATGGTTTAATTATTGTCATTTTCTACTTGACTGCTTGAGAACCTACTATGGATACTACCTAGATGGATATCTATCTAGGATATATCCTAAATAATAACTTAGATCCCCTCAAAAATCCCCTCCATTATTATATACCATCCTCACTTCAAGTGAACACTAAATATAATAAGTAATAGGTGGAATTGGACATATAATCTACCCACTATACAATGACACTCCATAATATGACATATACTATATTGTTTCAAACAATACACATGTGACAAAGTCATTTGTATGACTAATCCATGTCTGCCACGTTGGAGTTGGGACTTTCTAATTATGTCATAATAGAGAAGAATAATTGTACTTCAATGAATGAGGATGAGACCATAAAACAATAGTTAAACAATTAAGGCAATTAAAGAAACAATTTTGTATGGGCAATCAAATAGTTTTTAAAAATCTAAATGGGTGGAATTGGATGTAAATGGAGTGGTTTAACTCTTTCACGCAGTAGCGCCCATATTCTCAATGATTTTTGATGTGTCTCTTCACTACATACAATGAAAATTTTCATTCATCCAAAGTTCTCTCGGTTCTTGTGTTAGTTGACTACCATTTGTACGGTCTTGTGTATGGTATGGATCTTCAAAATTACATATAAAATAAATAAATTATATATATACAGTGACGAGCAAAACTGAGTATTGATTTGAAACTTTTCCATTCAAACAACCATATCATGAGCATCAATGGGAAAAGTCCAAAAGTGAATTTGCAAAAGTTGTAGTGTGCGACATATAACACATTACTACTGAAGTTTGAAGAGAAACTCAATTGTGATTTGAAAGAAAATGAATTTCAAAGTTAGCCATGTCTAAAACTCGGTTTTGTGCGCTACAAGTTGGAAGTACTTTAAATTTTGTGAATTTTCTCTTATAGCTTCAATAAAACTTTTTGTGCCTTGGCATGTTGGTATACATCGTTTTAGACTGTTGTACGCAAAAATTGAAGGAAGTTGACATTTATAGAATTTAAAATATCGACAATTTGACAAACATGCAAATGATGTTGGTTTTCACGATATTTGAATTTTTTTTTGGATTTGAGAGTTTGGGACTGCATTGGCCATTGTATAGAGAGCATAGGTTGCAATATAACCATTGTTACATCTTAATGCCTATACATTTGAAATAGTTGTTGAATAGCCAAAGTGTTCAATTTATATATTAGTGTTGTATGATGCAATTTTTTGGTTTGACTTTTTTGTACAAAGTCTAGGGTTCATGATGCACATACTCAATTAACCAATTGAAAAACTTGTTTTTTTTGTGTTCAGTATCATCAAAATATTGTCAATTTTATGAAAGTCAGTGTAATTTCTGGCAGTTTTGAATTTTTTGATGATATCAAAAATAATATGTTTTTTAATTTTGATTTGTAGGATTGATTATGTGCGTCATAAACTCTAGTTTTCGTACAAAAATCCTAAACCAAAAAACTACATTGTATAGCTCCAATATATAAATTGAACACATTGGCCTATTCAACAACTATTTCAAATGTAAAGGTATTAAGATGTAACAATGGTCATATTGCAACCTATGCTCTCTATACAATGGCCAATGCAGTCCCAAACTCTCAAATCCAAAAAAAAATTCAAATATCGTGAAAACCAACATCATTTGCATGTTTGTCAAATTGTCGATATTTTAAATTCTATAAATGTCAACTTCCTTCAATTTTTGCGTACAACAGTCTAAAACGATGTATACCAACATGCCAAGGCACAAAAAGTTTTATTGAAGCTATAAGAGAAAATTCACAAAATTTAAAGTACTTCCAACTTGTAGCGCACAAAACCGAGTTTTAGACATGGCTAACTTTGAAATTCATTTTCTTTCAAATCACAATTGAGTTTCTCTTCAAACTTCGGTAGTAATGTGTTATATGTCGCACACTACAACTTTTGCAAATTCACTTTTGGACTTTTCCCATTGATGCTCATGATATGGTTGTTTGAATGGAAAAGTTTCAAATCAATACTCAGTTTTGTTTGTAAGTGTATATGTATAGAAACTCCAACCCAATTTCAGGGTCGGCGTGAATAAAGTGTCCGTCCGTAATGTCAATGACCCGGTGCCCATCGGACAAGGGGACATTGGAACCTTTTATATATATATATATATATATATATATATATATATATATACATACATACACACAAAATTCATAGAAATTACAAAAAAATATAATTTCACTTGTATTCAAACTCTACCAACATTTATATTTCTCTCAGAAATTGGTGACCCGCTTTGTATCTTTTCCAAGATGTTCAGATTTCACTTGGATTCAAACTCCCAGGGATCATGTGATGGGAGGGAAGGTGGAGTTCGGTTGTCGGGTTGCTTTGCAGGAGGTCACGTTACTCGTCGTGCGTCAGCCAGCTCTGGCGAAGTCTGACCGAGTTCGATCGAGGCGCTACTGTTCTGTCAGATGGTCGGTTGAACTGCTTGAAAACTAAGTGAAAAATCGGTTCGTTTTGGTAGTACACTCAGCAGACGAGTCACGAGCATGTAAGTTCTTTTTCGTACATTGTACGGAATGATTCTTGCAGAGGAGGTTAGTTTGACATGGCGACGATTCTCTTGAACTTTTTGTCATGTTACTCCCTCCGTCCCAAAGTTATTGTCCAACTTGTTTGCTTGATATTTCTTTGAGCCAATTTCATTTATCATATTGTAAGAAACATGATTAATAAAGGTTCCAAATTATGTATTAGATAACCGGTCGAGCCGCGTAGCGGCGAGTTGGTTATCGTACATAACCGGTTGTTCATTTTTCAATCACAACCCTTGATCTTCATGATCCAAGGACGTAGGATGGAAGTTGAAAGGAGAGAAGGTTATGAGTTGCAACTTGTGATGGTGATGGTGATGGGTTGCCAATGGGATGGAGCCACGTAAGCGTTGAAAAGTCAACAACCGGTTATGTCACTAGAATGATTGAAGAACATTGCATGTGTTCATTGCAACCTAAATAAAATTAGCCACAAGTATTTTTTTGACCTACTTAAAAAAGCACTTTCAAACATGACTTTCAAACATGACAATAACTTTGGGATGGAGGGAGTACATTACTTTATGTTTTCTCTTGTGTAATTCGACTTGATCACATGCTTTCATGTTCATCGTTTCAATTCTAGGGTTTTTTTTTTTTTGTTTTTGTTTTTTTCTGATTGTGAAGTGAGACAATGTGCCTGGTAGTCGAGAATGCTGCGATTATAGCCGTTGTTGATTTCTTTACACACAAGTACGTAGCACATGCGCGTGATATCAATTTGATGAAACATGCCTCTACACGATTATAGCACGTTCGCAGTGATGAAGCGTACAAGTAGCGATCGTAGGTTGTATTTTGGTGATCAAATATATAGAAATAAATTTTCTGTGAAGGAGTTAAGATTATATTGCGGGCCTCGATGTCGTTGTGGAGGAAGACATTGAGCGTTCTGGTTATACTTATGACTAATGAAGACATTCTCCATAGACGTGTTCTGATTTAGCCTTAGAGAAAGTTCCTGACCACGAATTGGACCTCAATTAGTGCAAGTTAACATCAAATGATCAACTGGTTTTAAGCTTCGAGATCACGTCTGTGGTGATCATATGCTGATCAACAAGGCCCGGAATTTATACATGTCGCTTAATTGCGCGGTACGTTCATTGGCTTCTTCACTGACGTTTTGTTTGCTTTTTTCCAACAGCTTTAAATTGAGGAGGCTCGTTATCAGTGTGCCAGTCTTCTTGCTGAACAAAGGTGTACAGTATATTAAAAAATTGAATGTCACAGAATTGGAAACATTGTTTGAAACGGCTAATATTGGTGTGAAATGGTTTAATAGTGATTCTCCTTTCCTCTGGCAGGGACATGGCGCCATAGGTTGGATTCGTAGTCTGTTGCAATCACACAATTTCGTCATTTCGTTGTTGCAAACAAGAATGCAACAACCAACATCAGAACCTTCACTGCTCGCCCTCGGGAAAGCTCATAACCTAGATTGTCATTCAAGAATCGACCGGACATCGCCAGTAATTTAAACCACGAATTTGTAAGTTATGATGCATCTTGTCAATCTCTTGGTCCCGAAAAAACACAACTAATTGCAGATCACAGAGTGCATTACAAACCTGAAGTTATCATAACACAGGATTTTCCGCCTGTCGAACCAGACTGTTTGAGGAACTTTTAGACAACATTATAATGAACGTCAATTTTGTTATGTTAGTGGATGTTCACAGTGTCACTTTTCAGGGAGGGCGGCTTGAAACCAAAATCTATTCCAAGAGCTTTGTGCAATTGAATGTTTGGTTATCACAAATTTTTTCTTTTGAATTATGCCTATATAACAAAATTACGGTACAGAAAATCTTCTCTCGTCTGCAATTGAAACCTTTTTTCAAATGTAAAGTGTTGGCCACCAGCCCAAGTGAACATGCTTATTCCACATATTGAATTTGAGGTAGTGAAACAAGGTAGAAGATTGTTTTTTTTTTTTTTTTTTTTTTGAAGTTAGTGCATCTCCACCAGCAGCTTTGAATTGCACTTTGAAGGTCATTCAAAAATCGAGACCTTACCATGTAGTTCCCCACCAACATCACTCAATTAGACTCTGAAAATAATAAGTAAGCCACTCACAAGTCACCACGCATAGATTGTGCAATCAAGATGTACAATTAATAAGAGAAGATATACTAGCTTGAGTCTTTTTGAGTGCCCTGAATTGGGTGAGAGTATTCAACGCAGCCTTATGTACTCTAATGGTAGATAATTTGTTGTGGACAATGGTGAGTTTTGTGGTTGTCTGCAATTGTTGTAGACAATGATTCAAGTCATAAAACAAAGAATAGTGGCAATGTAGTCCCTTCCATTTCATGTAGTCCCTTTCACTTTATGTAGTCCTCTCCACTTTATATAGTCTTTTCCACCTCAGCCCTTTTTATTATTATCGTTTGTTACTCAAAGATTTGTGAAATTGAGGTTTTGGTTTTATAAACAATGATGAGTTCTTTGAGAGTTGCTACGAGACAAAAGGGCAAAGATGTAGTAGCGGAGAAGCTATTTACTTAGCCGCAACACAAACATCTACTTTTGAAGCCAAAACACAAACAACTAAGGTCGTGTTGTAAGCTATCATATTTATAAGGGTTTTTATATATAAAACATTTGACCAGAAAAAGAAAACTTTTAAAATAATTATGAAACATGTAGGTAGACTTAAATCCAAAAACTAATACCACCGAATCATTTTTTAAATACATTTTATTGAACTATGAAACATATAAATGCATAGTAAAATAAGTTTTATGAAGAGTAACTTTTCGGAGAAATTAATAATTATTATAAGTGCAATAGAAATGCAACATGAAACTGATCTTCAAGCGTAACATGAAACTAAACTTCAAGTGTAACATCAAATTGATCTTTGCCTGCAACATGGAATGTTCAACAAATATTCAACAACTAAATGTAACTAAAATGTAACTCTACATCCAATGTTCATTCACAATAGAGTTATTTGTAAAGTCCCTCAAAAGTGGGTGTGTGGACCATAGTTTGAGTGAATAGTGACATTAATCCTCCAAAAAGAACTTGTGTAAGGTTTAAAAGCCCTAACCTAAGGCGTTGACGGAATGATGGATGAATGAAGCTCCAACCTCCATGGCGCTCCATTTTGAAGCACTTCCATGAATGAATGTAACTCATAAATACCACCACGAAGTTAAATGAACGAAACCAAGACAATCACGCCATAAACACAAACATGAACATTAAAAGCTAATTGCGCAAGGCCCACGGTAAAACACTCAACTCTAAATTAAGCAACTACCCCTATTCCTAATTTTAGGATTCACTAGGGGGGATCTTCCCTCCTCTAGTCCTTCTCCATCCTTCATTGGATCCACTAGGGGGCTAAACCTTCCCTAATCCTTCCACACTAAATCTAACCTAAAGCTTAAATTAGTGCCAAACGACCTACCCAAGGCCTTGCAACAACTATCCTCTAACATACATATTGTATTCACAACGTAATTAACTTAAATTTCGTCAAATTACCTCAAGATGACATTGCTTGTTAACATTATATTTATAAAAGTAACAAATAAACAATAACAAAACAAGAGAGTAGTATCGTGCTCTTACACTTGTCACAAAAAATGCGTCAATATATACAAGTCAGAATCTAAAAATGAATGTGCATGCCTATCCATTATTTTATTGGTCTCAATAGGGAAGCACTTCCAGCTAGTATCAACAAATACTTGTTTACAAGGAGCACTTATGCCAATGGCTATGTGTACATTTTGAGCGGGTTTACTACCCAAGACATCGCAAGAGAAATTGAGGACAAACCACCACGTTATTAAACAATCGTGGAAGCTCAAATGTGTCTCATTAACGTTTCAATGGAGCGAGTTAGAGATGGGCAAACATTAAGGCCAGAAATGTTTTTGATTACCACAAAAAATTTCAAAGCAAAGTTTGATTTATACTTTGAACAAAATAATTTTGACTTGGGCCCTCAACCAAAGTTGCAGGAGTGTACAGGTGAGTTGTATGTTGATGCCTTGCAATGCATCGATCATTCTTCTACTATGACTAATGTTTTTACAATGAAGAGATAATTTCACATTTTCGAGCTAAAGGAAGGGAGTTTGGTTTGTCCACTCCATGTACATCATGCGAGTGAGAGAACTCTTATAGCTAGACTGCCGCTTCTTTCCGGACTTTTGATGAAACGTAGGTATTTCTATTGCTCAACTAAATCAAATGTGACCTAGGTGGCGTAGGATGATCGATTCTTGCAACACAATGTGCTCACCAACATTTGGACTATTGATATCCATACTGTAAGTGATATGTTTATCATAAATGTCAATCATGATGCGTGTTGAAGCGAGAAACCAATTGAATCCTTGACAAATAGCCCAAAATTTTATTTGAATCCTTAAGTCTATGATTTTGGTTTTTTAAATCATACCTAACTTAGCTAATGATGACCTCACACGAGCATATTGTAGCATGCACGTTATAGTACACAATTTCAGTTACGTTGCACATAAGTTATCGGATCACCAAAACATAAACCAAAATTTAATTTGTACATTTTGAATGTTGTAGTTACTTGGTACTAATTTGATTCATGGCGGTCGACTTTTTTGCTATCACTTCAAGTTCAATCATATTGTCTGTCTGCAATAGATTTAATTATATTGTAATATGGCACTTCATGTTTTGTTCCTTGCAATTGTCACTATGCTTTGTTATTCTGTCAATTTTAGTGTGGAGTCCTAGAAATTGAGGAAACATTGTATAGAGAGAGGCCTTATATTGCACAATTGTAAATCTAAGACAAACTAAAATTCTAGGAAAAGGAGAGACATAGCTTTTTGTGATAAGGATTGATTTCAAAACCGCCACTGATTGTTATTCATAAGTACTATTTATTTGTCTTTGTTTTGACAGAAATTTTCCAAATTGATTTGACAAGCACTTTGAAGCTGAAGAGAGTTGCAAAAATCAACACTCTGGAGGAAGATGGCGCACATGAAGTCTTGGCAACGAGAAATGCAACAAAGGAAGCAAGAAAGAGAAAGGAGGAAGGTGAAGGCGTGGGCGTTGATGCGCCATCTCCGTCCAAGCTAGAAATGCTCTGTGGAGGAGGTCCACGATCAACCCTCAAAACAATCAAAGGCGCCCGCAAAACTAAGAAAGCGGGTGAGTCTTCGCAAGTATCATGGCCGGAAGAAGTGCGTTGCCCTGAAAGAGGTCATGGGCGAAGTGTTAGCAATGGCGGGGGTCCTGAAAGCGGCGAGGAGCGCCGAAAACCAAGAGAAACAACCTCTCACTACGAGCACGCCTGCTACTCTTTTGATCCCGCGTGGCAACGTGAACATAAATGTATACGTTTTCCCTAAACAATTGCTTGTAGATCTATCGGCTCTCCCCTCATCCCTTTTCAATTCGCCTACAGTCCATGTGTCAGGGGTCACCATCTTCTATAACGTTCTTGGTGAGAGTCCAAGACTGGTCAGAGGACGCCCCATAAATCGTACAAATTTAGCTCCACAATGCTTAGTACCAGACCTTGTAGTGCCTAACACAAACGAAATTAACAATGTAGTTGAAAGAAATGCAGGACCAAGCCCTTTAGTACCCAATAGCAATGTATCAAACCCCGTAGCGGCAAATGTACATTTACACCCCGTAGTCCCAGATGAAGCCGAACAACATCTTGTAGTGACAGATCTGGCTAAGGCAGGCAGTACAAGGGCAGATTTAGGTAAAGGAAACACAACCGAGGTAGAGTTGCCTACCCCAGACCCCGTAGTGGCATATGACACCACAACAGCGCTAGTAGTGTCAATACCAGTAGATGTAGATCCGGTAGGCTCTAAACCGCAGCTAGACCCTAAACCTGCCAAATCTACTGTAGTGGTTGCATACACAACCCACCCTATTGCACCGAAGGACATAACATATCTAATTTCCTTCTTATTCCAACACAAACGGGAGCATTCCTCTTCTTACACCCTCAGGTAGAAGCGCTAGCAATAGGGTAGGGTAATGCCCCCATGAATGTGAGTTATTCGGCTAGAAGCCTTGCCTGTACCCAGAGTCACTACTCCGTCAAGACAAGCTATTTTGCGTCCACAAAAACTAGATGGTCATATGAAGGCTGAAGTTGATCGTGCTAGAGCTAATTATGAACGACGATGAGCACTTTGGAGTGAAGAGGATCTAGGAGTATATGAGGACTAAGGGGAGTTTGGCAAATCTTGGCAAAAAATAAGACGCTTGTTCAGCCGGTGACGTGGAAGCATGACAACTCCAAATGAAGTCAACCGAGGAGCCAAAATCATGCAAAGAGAAGGATAATTGTGTGGAAAGTGTCAAGAGTGCGGAGAATGGGAAGGCTCTGGAAAATGATCAAGCCGTGGAGAAAGACAAGGGTGTGGGGGGAACAGAAACATGTGGAGGAGCACAAGGGCAAACACAAGAAAAAAAATAAGGAGAATCACAAGCGTGGGGAGGGTGGTGATAAGACAAGGGAAGGGAAGGGAACACAAGGGAAGGGAAGGGTGGAAGAGGAGAACGAGCCGGCACAGGAGAAGGATGCAGTGGTGGAAGAGGAGGCCACAAGGACTCCTTGCTCGATTGGCTAGCCACCTGCACCCACATGTAGCCATCTCCGATTGGCCAGCCATCTACGGGCACTGATGGTAGGCCACGACGCAAGCATAGGCGTACAAAATTAAACCTCGTGAAAATTTGTCGAGAGGTTCGTCCAAGGCAACCTCGTCTCTTGGGGTACAGTGCTCTCACGGGAATTAGTCACAGAGCAACTGGCTAGCTGTATAGTCGGGAATAGAGGCCAGTTGGGGGCAGCCCACGGAAATTCTGCCATTTGAGGTCAACACCTTAGTTGCGCTCACTAGTGCTTTTGGAGAGCACATGGAGAACGATGCATTTGACCAGGCGTCAAAGGAATTTCCGTGGCACAAAAACTGAAACCGACAGTGTCCGAAGTTGAAAGCTCGATTTACGCTATTGTTCCAAAAAATTTACTCGGGTCCTTGGGAGCCAAAGACCATCTTAGCAGCAGTCGGTGGTAATCTACGGGAAAGACGGTGTAGGCTAAAGAAAAAATTTGAAACCTATAAGAATTGGAAAGTTGTTCCAAGACCTAGTGGATGCTTGAGGGAGTCATAGTTGAAGATCTACGAAGCTACGAAGAACAAACGAAAGAGAAAGAAGTTCGAACTCTGCAAAGCCACCGCGAATGTACGCATGGCGAAGGTGGGATGCAGTCATAGATGTGGTCCTCAAGGCGTGAAGGAAATCGGTGCTCGATATGTGAGTACACCCTTTTTATTAATCTAATTGCTTAAGTGAATGGAATGGTATTGAATGTTTGTCCTAAACCCTTTGTAAGCGCTTATTTAATTGGTGGCGAATAAACTATGGTGTTTATGTTGGCATTGAAAGTGATGTAGTGTTGGATTTGCTGGGGCATTGACAGTGGGGAGGTGTTGAATTTGCTGGGGCGTTGAAAGTGTTGGCTTGTGGGTTTGAAAGTGCAGGGGTGTTGGCTTGAAGGTGTTGGGTGTTGGTCTCAATGTCCTGGCTTTTTAAAATTGCATGGAAGTTGAAAGGACTGGGGTGTTGGGTTGAAGGTTAATTTTTTAGGTTATGTTTTTTCCACTCAGTTTATTATACCGTAACTATCCTTATTTTCCGCGAAATAAATTTACTTGTTGTTATTAACCTCTAAACGTACCAGGGTGTCCTTGGAATTGACAATTTGAGAAAAAACATTATAAACTATCATTCAGAAGAATATTCTGGAATTGATATACAAATGAGAGTTCTACATTTTGAATTTTAGATTCCATTTGTACGGTTTGATTCACTAATACAATCACCAATATTTAATTATAAATTTGAAAGTTAAAATTAAAAATTCCTTTTAAATTCGATTACAAACTAAATTTCAACATTTTTTGAGTAAAATTTGTTGGAATGAGTTTGAAATGAGATACTCTTAAATGTGGTGATACTTTGAAATTTTTGTGTTTCTTAAATTTATGACCTCATTTTTCACGATTCCACATTGAACTAGAGTCAATGCAATTTTGGCTTGGTCAACGACTTGACATACTTCTACATTTGTAATTTAAAAAAATATGTACTCTAGTATGACTAAATATAGCCATTAGATAGGACAAAAACTTGGTGAAGAATATTTCTAAAAAATTGGATAAGTTTCATCCAAGCATTGATGAGAATGTAAGAAGACTTTGAATCTGTTCGTGATTCAGTTTCTGGACTCTAGGACGTTTAGGGGTTAAAGTCTACATGGAACTACGTCAACAGCCTTGGTCATTCATGACCCAAGTTTTTCTTTCATTTTTATTCAAGCAAATATAGCTATCCTCAACAGTCTATTCATTTAGAGGGGGAGAATTTTTCTTATTCTATGAACGTCTTAGTGTACAACATTGATACGTTGCGTACAGTATTGGTCCATAGTGGTACAGAAAAAGAGTATGATTAACGGCTTGAAGATTAAATATAGTATCTTGATTTAAATGTTTAGAATAACAGAGGAATATTGTCGTAATGCGGTGCAGTCATTGACTTTGAATAATTTAAGCTAGTCTTGTGAGATAAGTTTAGGTATCTTTTAATAGACTCTCCTTCACTTATTTACCACAATGCTTTGTATTCCCTAAATGCAGATCAGTCACTTGATTTTGTACGCTTTAATTCTGTTTATTCTCATCTAACATGTTGGGAATGTCTTCATCTGAAGTGTGTAGGTGTTGGAGTGTGGCTCCAATTGTAGGGTAGTTGATTTACTTTTGCTTCAGTTTTTCGCTTTTGCCTAAGTTGACTTGGTTGACAAGCCACTAGAGAATGTCACTGTGATGGGATGTCAATGTGGTGCAATATAAAGGAATGTCATTGTAATAGGGTATTAGGCTAATGGTGGAGGAGAATGCTATTTCTAAAATTGCTAGGACGTTGGGATCTTTTGGTGAATGAAGTGGGTAGAGGCTGCCAATTACCAATGTTACTTCAATGTAGTATGTACTAGCTTGACCCATGCCGGCCACCGGTACATAAAAAATTTCAAAATAAATATCAAAAGCTCTAAGTAGGCTTGGTAGTGAGATGGGATCACACAACCATCGTGACAACAATTTGTTGTTATTTTTTAAAATTTTAACAAAGTAAAATTGACATCATACAATTCTTTCTTGTTGGGTGTCTACAATTCTATATAATAAATGAAATTTATTCTTAAAGATAGTGTTTTTTTTAGGATTTATTTTATAATTTTGAAATTTGTGTAAATTGAATTAGAAAATCCTACGTAATAGAAAGAGGAATTGTAACCTGTAGCAGCCATGATCCAGAAATCAATTTCCACTCATACATTGCAGAAATGAATCCCAACAGGCGGCAGGCAGCGAATTTGAAAGCCGATAGCATCACTCCCGCATTCTCTCTTTTCTAATCTCTCACTCTTCTTCTCACACGAAACTGTGATAATCTTCCCGGCAACACAAGCTCCATAATCACACAGCACAAACATTTCCACAATTGCACGTTCTTCGTTGCTACCACAGCTTCAGTTCATACATTTAAGCATTTCGGTCTTCGCACAGGGAGGAACTCGTCTTCTTCGTTACCATAGCTTCAAGCATTTGCACAGAACTCGCAAACGACGCCCCTCATTCTCTCTTTGCTAATCTCTCGTTCTTGTACTCACACGAAAGTATGATAAGCTTCCCGGATAACTGTCACGGACATAGAACCTTGAGATGGGTATTGCAAAGACTAGGCCTTGAAGCCAGAGATATGTTATTGTTCAAGACTAGTTCGTGATGGGTATTGCCGTAGTTGTTCAAAGATAAGTTATTGTCCAAACTAGTTCATGATGGGTATTGCCACCGACATAGAACCTTCTAGAATACTTCTAGAAATTCTATAGGTCCTTTGACTTTTAGGATCTTTCTAGATACTTCCTAGGGACTCTCATAGTCTCTAGGAAGCCCCTTCAGAAGCTTCCTTAGTACTAGTATATCTAGGGGACGAGATGAGGGACTCCTCACTCTCGTCAACACAAGTTTAGGAGCAACCTTGAGTGTGCCTTGTCTTGTATCTTGTTCAACTATCGATTTAGTTCAATATACTTTCTTGAGAACCACTCTTGTGTACTATTGCACTTCTTGTTCTTGGGTCCTTGTTCATGTTCTTGCTCTTGTTCTCTTGTTCTTGTTCTTGAGTTCTTGTGTCCCTGACAATAACTTGGCAACACAAGCTCCAAAATCACACAGCACAAACATTTCCACAATCGCTCGTCACTCTGCTTCTTAGCTACCACAGCCTCAGTTCATTTAGGTCTTCGCACAGGGAGGAGCTTGTCTTCTTCATTACCAGAGTGTTCAAGCATTTGCACAAAACTCGGCTTTAGTTCGTTCATTTAAGTATTTCGGTAAATATCAAAAGCTCTAAGTAGGTTTGGTAGTGAAATGGGATCACACAACCATCGTGACAACCATTTGTTGTTATGTAACCACTTATTTGTTATGTAACCACTTGTTGTTATGTAACCACTTATTTGTTATGTAACCATTTGTTGTTATGTAACCAAGCAGGTTCCACTCCGGAACTTAGTCAAATAACCACTTATTCCATGTGTAAAATGTCATGCACGGACAAACACACAAAAAACACCCTTCTTCATTGTATAATAGATGCCTAAGTTCTGGTCCAGTAGTTTACTGTAATTTTGGCCTACGGAGTAATTCTGTAAGCCTAGTAGTAAGGTCAGGGAATAAGTCTAGTAATAAGTCCGGTAGTCCAGTGTAATCTTGTATTTGTAAAGCACTATTGACTGCCTCAGTTATGGCCTTGCCTTGTGCAAGTAGTACGAGACCTTCAACCGAGAAGCCACTGATGAGGAGCTATCATATGGTAAGCGCAATGGGTGGACTTTGTTCTCATTAAGTAAGCCTTCAAGTACAAAGCCTTTGCATCCAAAGAAGGTCCCAATATTGCGATTCTCACCCTCCGTGGAAAAACTAAAAAGGATAAAAATAGAATTTTGGGGTGGTTAAAAATAAATGTCACCAAAGTGTAGATATCATCGCACCCATCAAAAAAGTACACAGTGTCCAAAATGACTATTTTTAACCCTTTTAGTTTTTCCATGGACGGTGAGAATTACTTGATGCATTTGGATTCAAGTTTTTAAATTTTAGTCAAACTAAACTTCAACCTCGTTTTTTGGTTGATCCGAAGTTTTAGCACCACATTTGTGCATGTATGTTATCACGTACAATTAGAAAAAGTTCAAGTCATGCTTAGTGTAAAGTCTTTGGGCCCAATTTGCTAATTTTAAGCAATCCTATTGATTGAACTTTAGAAACTTTAATCCTACATATTAAAAAGATATAAGTAAGGTATATAGACTCACGATCGCCTCTACTCAAAAACCATCCAATCTAGATTTTTACTTAGGAAAAAGAGCTTATAATGATGATGTATACCACTTGAACAATAAATTCCATGGTTGATTTCTTCTGCGCATGTATTTAGCGCTTTGCAAATTCATAGCTTATGCACACATTGTTCAAGTAATACCGTAACACCATAGCAGATTCGCCACCTGGCGAATGAATATTTAATTTTTTTGAAAAAATAAGGTTCACCTCACGAAAACTGAATTTCTCAATTTTCGTTTTTTAGCAAAAAATCAGTAAAAATGACCGTAAATAGCTTAGAAAGGACAAAATATTTCAAAACTAATTTATTCTATTTTTGTTTTTCTGTCTTCTGAATTTTCTAATTTTTACGTTTTTTATTTTTAGAAATATTTTAGGACGAACCTGCTACGGTACTACGGTACATGCTGAAGTGAATTAGAACCCTTCTATTGCCACTTAGATCCTATAAAGTTGATTTTATATAATAATAGTAATTATTTATATTTAATGCCAAAATTTCTATTAACCCCTAACTGCCCAACCATGCATATTTTGCATGATTTAAAAATTTCATCTGCAATTTCTCATCCGTCATGCACTTTTTGTAGTGTGATTTTTTTACTAAATTTTTTATGGGAAGTCGGCTTCTTGTATGTGTGATCTGATCGAAAAAGAAACAATTTCTGAAAATTTATGCCTCATTTCGTGTTGCAGTGTTTCGCCCGAAATTTTGAAGATTTTAGTCTTAAAGTGTTTTTGAAAAAATAAACTCATAAAATCAAGCATCCAAAAAATCTCCAAAAATCACTACACCTAGAGTACTACATCATAAGCCATCACAACAAATTTCATCCCCGTACTCTCAATATCTTATTCGTAATCAAATTACAAAATAATTTTTATTTTATGTTTCAAAATTTATAGAAAAATATTAGTGATAGCAAGCAAAGATCTAACCGTGTAGATTGAATCTAAATTTCAAAATGTATAACTTTTATTCATTCATCAAGTTTCAAATATTCATGTTAGTTGCATTTTATAATGCATCTTTGTAAAACTACCCAAATTGAACATAGGTGAGGACATTTAGGGGTTAATGGAAATTATAGGTTTATATACATTTATGGGCCACCAAAGGGTTAAGGCCACCATGGGCTCTGTTGTGACATCTAAAGTGCACGTTGTATACTAATATTTTGATCTTTTACGGATAGACAGTCTCTTTTTATGGTTGGTGTGAATAAAATGTCAGTTTGTCTTAACAATGAGCTTATGCCCACTAGACAAATAAAATCTTTGTCACTAATTACTTTGTGATTGTTACTCATTCATTTGAAATTTAGGCCCCAATTCTCTTTGTGCGCATTCAGTGCCAAACCAATTGCTCTAAAAGCTAACACTAATTTAGTATGTTAAACATTGTTGTATTTGTGTGTATTAAATAAAATTCATTGTAAAAATATGCAATTAACTTTGAATACCAATCGAAGCTGTTCATATAATTTTGTGTTAGTGTTGGAACAACAATTTCATTGAATGTGTATAAATGCAACAAAATGATAGGTATATTGAATTAACTATGAACTTCAAAATCAATATATTAGTAATGATTTTGCACTAAAACCATGGAGGTTTAAATTTGAGATATTGAATTTGGCTAGGGTTTGTTGTAATTCTGCTCTTGCGATGAAGTTCTCTTATGTATGTATTTTTTTTATGAATAAACAAATAATATTAATATTTATTAATTATAAAAAATCTAAAGAAACTAAAAGATTACAGTAATTGGCAATGCTTTCAGTTCCTATTGAATTTGGAGTTGTTGCTATTATTTTGGGAGTTGCTTTTGTTGCTTTGGGAGCTGTGTTACTTTGCTTTATCAATGGAAAATTATGCCAAACACTTTAGTGGTTAGTAATCACTTTACCATTTCACTAATGAAGAAGTTAATGCTCTGTATTTTTAATTTGGTTATCTACTTTGTGAGTGTGAGTATTTTTTAATTTTAATTTTTATAAAGTACAAAGATAAATTTTGAAAATTAGTAAGTGAGCCAAAGTCTCATTAATCCTTTAGTGCCCAGCTGACCACATTATGGTCACTGCAACGTTCAAAATGCAAATAGCAGAGAATCCGTGAAGAATTGGAACTTTAGTTTTGAAGTTCAGATAGCCACATACATTATACACCTTCCAAAAAAAGAAATTTTCGATTTGGAATTGTACAACTATCAAAATACCTATCAACAAAACGCAAAAATACTACAAATACTTGAAAATACAGTAAATACTTACAAACACAACACATGTATTATGCAATATTTCTTGTGTTTGGAAGTTTGTTATCTTGTTTTATTTTTTTGGATTGTGTTCTCTTCTTCATCTTCCATAAGTGTGTGTAATCCGATCTTGACTAATGTACCCACTGCTGCCAATTTTCAACGTATAAAATTCTGTCCTAAACCGTATATGGAGAAGTCACTTTCACTTGTAAAATTCACAATAATTATGTGTGAGTCTATTCTTGATATGAAAGATTGCAACAGAGAGGTGTTGACGTAGGGCATAGCTGAACTTCTTTAATTTCACTTTTGAAAATTTAACCCAAGTTCTATTTAACTTTGAAGTCATACACCCCCCAAAATCTCATTTTTGAGCGTGCATTATACAGTTCAAGTACATACTATAATCTTCCAATCCCACCATTGAATGATTCTCAAATTTTAATAAAATTCGCGCTCTCCAGTTGAGAATAGAATTGTACGGCTACTTTCTAATTTAATCCATTTTATTTTCAGTAGTCTCGATCACAATGAAAAAAACCACTAAAATCCAGTGCTCCCTGCTACTAAAGGGTTAAGTAACTCTTTTTAACGAGTTTCCATATCCATATGGGGTCTTGAACAAACACATATTTATGTTAAACTTCATAGCATTTTCACATTTTCTAGCATTTTTACACTTCGATAATTGATTGTAGTTAATTGTTGCGAATGTTTGGTGGCAATGCCCGGCCCATACCCGGCTCATCCATACCGACCCATCCATACCCTACCCGGCCCACAGATACCCAACCTGCCAATACCCGGCCTGTAAATCCCCGGACCATCACCGGTAGGTACAATCGATGATCTCACGGCGATCACGGTGCCACGGATAACGTTGCAGCAGCCTGAGAGCAGAGCGCCATCGCCATTGATCTTCAGATGCAGCAACGCGCAGCGCTGGAAGTTCAATTGCTCCCACTTTCTTCAGGCGACCGCCGAATCACGGGCACTTGCGTGGCCAGGAAGAAGCCGTGGCGTGCTGCGCGACGCCGGAGCTTGGCAGCCTCACCTTCTTGAAACAAGACAAAACCAAACAAAACTCAAAAGACCAAATGTCTCCCTAATTCACTTGCTGCTGGACGGAGTGACAGGAATTCTCGACTTTCTCATTGCCGGAAGGATTCCGACTGAGTAGATTTTAGTCGAGGTAGCCATGGCCTTGTTGAGCGGGACGTTTCTTGCCCCTGTTCTTGCATATGATGCGTCCGAGAGCGCTTTTATCACGGGCCGGAAGGTAGAACTGTGCGTTTCAAATCAATTTGGTATTACTAGGTCTGCGCTCGTGTGCGTGAAGGCGGAGAGTACCGATTTCGGCACACAAGTCGACGGAGGTGAGGTTGTGGTTGGCCGGAGAGGAGCGTTGGTAGGGCTCAGTGTGAGCGCAGCTGCTTTGGCTGCGTTGGCCTTGTCTCCCGAGAAGGCGTCTGCCGTGCAGCAGAATCAGCTTGCTGGTCGCATTCCTGGCCTTTCCGAGCCGGATTCAAATGGTATTATTTCAATTTCTGCACAATTCTACTCTGAATGAAACGAGTGCTTTAACTTTTGAGCACTTGATCGTGAGCTTTGTGTTGCGTTTTTTCTCGTTCAATAATTGAGAATATTGAATGGAATGCATTTAATTAGAGATTTTAATTCTAGTGGCATTCGTGCGTTTATTCCAAAGACCTAAAGCCAATTGAGAAGTGAATATCTTGATTGATGTGTTATTCAAGGACGGGTGCATTTCTACTGTTGATGTTTGGCATGAAGTTTAAGAATGGTTTCTGATGTATAATTTTTCGTTGAGTTTGTGAAATTTCCATTGCTGGTGATACACCTCCAGTCAGGTTGATTCGAGTTTACTGACTGGTTTTTTCTTCTTTTTTTCACAGGATTGAGGACTTATAGGAGGCCAGATGGGAAGTCAGGAGGGCATGGGGTTGGCTGGAGTCCGATGAGCCCTTACTCTTTCAAAGTTCCTCAAGATTGGGAGGAGGTGAGTTCAATGAGCGGGCATAGGCGATCACTTTACCGGATGGTTCCTGTGATGTTTCATCATGATTTCTAGAGAAGCCGATTCAAATGTGGCTGTACAGTGTAATAAGGATTTATCATACATTAAAATTACCAGATTGATTCCAACGTGTATTCTGTTTACATCATGTTATTAAATGAACATTTTTATTTAATCACATGTTACTTCCAGTGTCGTGGTTTTAATGTTATTGAGCCAGGGCGTAGCCCCAGATGTGCAACAATTGACCTCCAGAACTCTGGCTGACCTGAGATGTCAACAGTGTACTCCTGTGCATCTCAGTTCTTAGCCGTGATGTGCGTCTTGCCCTGCTGTCTTCGTGTGCGACAGCCTACTAATTGAGAAGTCGACATTGCATGTTCTCTTCAAGAAGTGGAGATAGATAGTTGAGGATGTGGATTTCTCCCTAGGTTGCACAGTATATAACGGTTTAATTAGTGGAGCGAATTAAAGGTGGTGTAATGAAGTGTGATTAATGTCTGGGAATGATCATGCTTTCTTGTAACACAGTAATTTAGCAGCTGCAGTTTGTTATTTAGGTTCTCAAAATCTAGTATGCTGTTCTTCGGATTCTAAAGTGGGAACTGATATGATAATCAGGTACCGGTATCAATTGCCGACCTTGGAGGAACAGAAATTGATCTGCGGTTTCAGAGCTCACAGGAAGGCAACATCAGCGTGGTTGTAGCCCCCGTTTTACGTTTCTCTAGCAGTAAGCCCTCGTTGCAAAGCTTAGGGACCATAACTACTAGGAAGAGTACTCACATTAAAACCTGAACTTGCCAAAGATATGATCACACGAAACTTCTCTGCTGTTGTGTTTTCGCTTTATCTTCTCTGTTTTCTCTTTAGGGAACCGCTACTAAGTATAAACTGTTTTACAGCAATTGGAGACAATGCAACAATTGAAGCTGTGGGAACACCAGATAAAGTCATAAGCGCTTTCGGACCAGAGATAACCGGGCAAAATGTTGAAGGAAAAGTCAAATCTATGGACGTCAAGCAGTATGACGGCCGAACATACTACCAGTTTGAGCTTGATGTGCCTCATATGCTGATCGCAGCCACAGCTGCTGGAAATCGATTGTATCTCATGAGCGTTAGTGCCAACGGTACGGATGACTTGAAATCTCTCTATACACATAGAAATACTTTGTACTTTTAAAAGGTGATTGTAATTAGCCGATTTTCGCATGTGAACACATAGTTAAGATATTCGTCACATTTATTCTTTGGAGTTTGTCGGTCTTCTCATTGCGGGAACATTTATCTGTCATTGTTGCCTACCTTTTAGGATTCTTTAGCAGAAACGTGAAACATAAAAGTGTTTGGTTCTTCAAATCATTATAAGAATCGAAATGTTGGGTTGTTGCAGGGCGTCAGTGGAAGAAATATGCGCCAGCGTTGAAGGAGATTGTGGACTCCTTCAGAGTTGCCTAAGAGCAGGTCTAGCTCGTGCCTGTCCTCTGTATATTCCTCGAGATTTAATTAGAATTAGTTTCTTTGATATCCTGCGAGTGTGAGAAACTTCGGCGTGCTTCTAGTGTATAATGGCGGAAATTAGTGTTGAAATAGATTCTGATGCACTACAACCTGTAGAGGTGATTTTTGATTGTAAAACAATTGCTTGTACGTAGGAAACATTCCGTTCCTGATACGTATTCAATTAGTGACAAACCTTGATATATTGTGCGATTCGCACCTTACACATCCATGATTAGAAGTGAAGTATTCTAAGTTAATGATTTGTGGCTGCCTTTTGTCTACTATAGAGAAATTCGCAAACTCACAGGACCAGTGGTCCACAGTTGCATCCTCTATCCCGTATAATTCTGATATCCGAGAAGTCTCTCACACAAGCTCAAGAGAGGTGTATTGGGCTATCTTTGGGAGTGTGCAAGGTTCTTGGGGGCCAGGAGGTCCAAGGTCCGAACCTTGGCGGCCTCTATTGTGGTGTATCCTCGATGGCGCGCCTAGACACGGGAGCAAACTCACTCACCCTTCTTTACTTACCGGAAATATAACTCATCCGGTTTTTATTTTTGGAGCCCGACACTCCTACTTTTAATGTCCCATGAGCCAGAATCTTTACTGATGCAGTACCGAAAGCCTGAGATTTCAGGACTTTACGAATTTCTCTTATGATTAGAGTTATTTGTAAAGGCATCCGGTCTTTTGTCCTGCTTTTTTCATGGACCAGAGCTAGTACCAGAGCATTCTGACAACGTTTCTCCTCATGGTCCCACCCCACTACCCAATTCTTCTCCCTCCCTCCAAATTTTTATGAAAAAAAATTTCAATCCATCCAGTGTTCTATTTTGGGTTTACAATAAGATCATACCGATCCTCTCCTTTCCATTTTACAGGTCCAAAAGAAGGGATTTGAGGGACTTTACAAATATAAAGTGTAAAGTCCCTCAAATCTGAAGGCTGGTTTACATATTATATGTGGGACTTTATATGTAAACCAGCCTTCGGTCAATATGAATTGAATTTTATTGAAATTCAGTTCTTTTTTAGGAATTTCACAAGCGAGTTTTCTTTTTTAGACAATTGTGGTTCATCCAAACTCATAACATAATAGAGCAGTTCAGGATGCCCCCTTTCTGGAAATGGACCAAATGAGCATCTTTTAATGAGATCCAATTTTCACCTTCTACAACATTACCAGAAGGTGATTCTCCTTTCAAGAGCCATGCCTAGAACTTCACTTCTCCCATTTTTGTAGGTCCCCATGGAAATTCACTTGTTGGAAGTTAACACTGCCCATGTTCACAAGCATGCTCATGAAGACAATGACCCTAGGATTCAGGTAATCTACCAAATATAGAAAAGGGGGACTTCGTGAACTGCTCTATTATGTTATGCTCTTATGGACGCATTTAAAAATTAATTTTTTTGACACAATTGCAGAGTTGACGCATTTTGTGCTCCAGTTTGGGTAAATAATGAAGTTGTGGTGAGAGCTAAAGTTCTCTTTTATTCTTTATTTTTTTATTTTTTTTATTTTTTTGACACATATGAATTGCATTTTTGCAACCCACGGCAAGTTTTTCAATCAAGTAGAAAGACAATTTCACTGTCGGGAATCAAATTGTCAACTTCTTCATTCAATATGGGTACCTTACCACCATTACTTTGGTAGTTTAGGGTCATCTGAGACCAACATAGTGAAGTTTTGAATTCTACAAGGGGGAAAGCCTTGTGTTCTACGCAAAACGAAGGCAGTAGTGCCAACAACATAAGTGGGATATTTGAATATGTAAAACTCCTGTTTTTCTCGGTCACCGGTTAAGCTTCTTCTACATAGTTGTACATGGCTTAACCCTTTGATGGACGATATCCAGATTGCAAACCTTCTCTTCACTACAAATAGTGACGTTTTTCATCTATCTAGATTTTTCTTGGTTTTTATGCTAGTTGACTACCATTTGAATGGTATGGATGTTCAAAATATGATATTGTGAATTTTCGTAAAATAAAAAATTGGTATGTCAACTTTCAATCCTAGTTCAGAAAGTGAGACCTTAACCTTTTGATGCTCATGCGTTCATATAATGAATGACAACAATATAAGGTTACAATCTCTAATATAGCGGGTTTGGTTTTCACAAGAAATAAAATACACACAAGTACACGCACCCAAAGAAGGCTCAAGCTTTGTCCTTTCTAGATTAAGAAACTCAATGATTATGTTTCTATGCGCTAATGATGTTTAGTTTACTGAATGCATCCAATAGTTAGATGAAAGCAATTCATGAAACCAATGCTTCTTTTTACATGACCTGGATGTGTAGTGGCACATCTTTGCCACAGTTTTAATACATGTTGAAAAAAACTTGTACCCTGGTACTTTCTTGGACTTCTTCAGGAAGAACTTCTTTGCATGATATCTTGAAAACACTTTTATGGTGCAGGGGATGAAATTGAAATGAAGTATGTAAACATGTACATGATATATACTCGTGGGATTTTTCCTATTTAAACTCACAGGTGGTGAGAGTTGTTATCGCAGTGTGAAATATATTTCATGAAAACGTCTTTTGCACACATTGTACATAATCATAAGGTTGTAAGATTGACAATATATGCTTTAATCCCATGGCTTTAAGTTGAATTGAATGGCTTCTCTTATTAGAATGAGAATTTTCAATGATCAGATTCGCCTACTACATTTGCAGGATGTAGTAGGTGCAGGTGGTTTCGAGGCTCCCAAGTGTCCGTAGGAAATCATTTCCCAACTTACCAGCCACCTTGCAACATGGGATGACCGGTAAGTAATAACTTAAAGACGGTCCAAATTCAAATTCATAATGCTACCTAAATTCACTCATGAAATTGAACAAAAGAGTTTTGATATTCAACAACCCTTGTACATTTGAGATACTAAAAAATTCACTATATATTGTATTTAAGTGACACAATGGTTACTAAACAATTCAAACTCCTACAAATAATATTGGCTTTTTCCTAAGTACTATACATCTTGTTGTTCGATTTTGCAATGAATCTCTTATGGCCTATTAACCCTTAAACGTCAAAGCAAGTTCCATGGGCTTAGTATAAAGGAATAATTGGAGAAAAAAGTTATATTTCTCAACCAAATCAAGCGAGACTTGTTGCGTTGGAAAGCTACTGAAAAACGATCCAAATTCCAAATTTTCGCCTCATGTGAGAGATTGTGGAATCGTTGGTAAGCAATCAAAGTTATCAAATTGAACAAGTTTTGAGGTTGGGGCAGTTGAAGTTCAGCAGTGCCGCAGTGCTACAGTGCAAGCCAGCAGTGCACTGCAGAGCCGTTTTTGGGCTATTTTTTTATTTTTTTTCCCCAAAAAAATTAGATTCCTTCCGGGCTGCTCCATTCAGGCCCTCTTGACGTTTAAAAGTTAAGTTTCCAAAAGAAATAAAATACACACAAGTATATACACCCGAAGAGGGCTCAAGCTTTGTCTTTTCCAGATTAAAAAAATCAACAATTGTATTTTTATGCATTAATGATATCCATCTTACTGAATGCATCCAATAGCACAAAAATGCGTCATACATAGAAGTTGTATCGTAGAAATTTTTTGGTGATTGACGTACAAACGATTGTGGTAAGTGTAAGAAGCATTTTAGTCACTAGAAATTGTGGGTTCCATGACATTCATGGACGGCACTGTCGTCGAATCAATTTGGACAACCTCTGTCAAAACAAAAACAAATAAGTAGTACTTGTGTATAACAATCAATGGCGGTTTTGAAATTGATCATTATCACAAAAAGCTATCTCTCCCCTTTTCCTAGAATTTAGCACATCTTGCATTTGCAATTGTGCAGTATAGGGCCTCTCCTTGTACAATTATCCCTCAATCTCCAAGACTCCACACTTAAGTTGAAAGAATAACAAAACTAAGTGACAATTGCAAAGAACAAAACATGGAGTGCTATATTACAATATAATTAAATCTATTGCAAAGAGACAATTCGATTGAACTAGCATTGATAGGAAAAATGTTGAACAAGGGTGAATCAAATTAGTGCCGAGTAACTACAACATCCAAAATGAACAAATTACATTTTGGTTTATGTTTTGAAGATCGAATAACGTATGTTCAACGTAATTGAAACTATGTACTATAAAGTGCAGGCTACGATATGTTCATGTGACATCATCTAAATTGGGTATCACCAATCAAAGCTAGGATTTAAAGAACCAAACTCATAAAATTAAAAATTCAAATAAAAGTTTGGGCTATATATTAATGATTCAGTTGGTTTCTCACTCATCATTATATAAATCATGATGAAGAGCTCATCATTATATAAATCTTGTGAGCCTACAAGATTGAATCTTATGCATATAAAATATCAATATCTATGTTATTTTCAAATGATTTAAAAAAATAAAATTTTCAATTTTTTGTTCTTGATAAACAAGCTTACATATCATTTTAATATACAATGATTTTTTTCAAATCAATATTTATTTAAATTAATTTTGTACCTCACTAGTATATAACATTCATTATTAAATCTTGTGAGGATATTGAAGTAATTTGATAACAAATTAGCATTTAAAAAATTAGAATATCGTTATGAAAGTATTAATGTGTATTTATAACATGCATCATGATTGACATCCATGATAAACATATCACTTACAGTACGGATATCAATAATCCAAATGTTGGTGCGCACATTGTGCTGCAACAATCGATCTTCCTAATTCATCTAAATCGCATTTGATCTAATTGTGCAATTAAAGTGTTCACGTCTCATTCAAAGTCTGAAAATTTTGCTATAAGAGTTCTCTCATTCGGATAATGTATATAAAGTGGGTTTTGTGTGATGCAAACGGAGTGGGCAAACCAAACTCCCTACCTTTAGCATGAAGATGTGAAATTCTCTCTTCATTATAAAAACATCAATCACAGTAGAAGAATGAGCGGTGCATTGCAAAGTAATAACATACAACTCAGTTATACACTCCAACAACTTTAATTGCGGGCCCAAGTCAAAATCATCTTATTCAAAGCATGAATCAAACCTTGCTTTGAAATTTTATATGGTAATCAAACTACTAGTTATTAGTTATAATTTCATCTTGTTTTATAATTATTAGTTTTTGGTTAAACTTCATAAGAATAATATTCTACAACTAATAATTCATTTATTTTTAAATCAATGGATTTACGATCTAATATTTTATTAACTAACCGTCTTTTGTTTAAAAAATTATAAGTTAAATGATTTAGTATTTTATATTTTTGATAAAAATCTATATTTTTACTAATCGCAGTTTTGGACTTTTGTTGATCTTTAATAGTAATAAAATCATGAGGTTTACATCGATAACTTGGTATATCTACTAGACGATCATTAACTAAAATATGTTTATGATATACTAATTGCCTCGCTTCAGGAATTGTAGGAGCCATATCTAATCGAAAAATGATATTATTTAAACGCATTTCAAGTAATTGTAATAAAACTTCACATGTTGATCCTTTTAAATTTTTTGCGATCCGTACATCATTAAGTAATTGTCATTTTGTTATTCCATAATGAAAACGCAATTTGTTTTATTCCAAACGAATACGGCATTGAGAAATTTTCTTATTTGATATTGATTGATTAATAGAACTAGATTTTAACTGCGGTGTCTTATTAGTTAGTCATGATAAAGCTCCTAAATGACGTATTATTCTTACACAAGGTCCTCGATAACGGGACATAAAAACTCCTTATTTTTACAATTTTTTTTACAAAAAGGATGAAATAATAATAAAATAATAACAATAAATAATAAAAGGTATTCAATTAATTTACTTTTTGTTTATAAAGGTTTTTTTTACCTCAAATCATTTAACTTTTTTTACTAAAAAATTATATATATATTTTTTGTCAAAAACATCATAACAAGATAAACACTACAAAAAATAACAATATTCTTTTTTTACATAAAGAAAATTTTAAAAGTTTTTTATTTTTTTATTTTAAGAGTTTTTTATAATAATAGATTTAGTATTAAAAAAAAGTCCGCTATAAAAGTCGAACCGATAACCAACGCATTACAAGTGCGATGCTTTTACCTCTGAGCTAATTATTAGTTCTTATGACCTTACTGTCTGCCCATCTCTAACATGCTCTACTACAACGTTAATGGGACATATTTAAATTTCTACAATTGTTTGATAAAGTGATAGGTTACCTTCAATTTCTCTTGCCATGTCTTGGGTAGCAAATCCGCTCAAGATGTACACATAGCCATTGACATTAGTGCTCCTTGGAAACAAGTATCTATTGGTATAGGTCGGAGGTACCTCCCTATTGAGACCAACAAAATAACAGATAGGTGTGCACATTCATTCTAAAATTCTGACTTGTATATATTGATGCATTTTCTAATCACAAGCACAACATATTTCTTTAAATCTTGGTCAACGTTTATAATATATAGAGCAATTAATTTGCCTTACAATTGACCTGTAACGTCTCTACAAATGTCTAGGTGACAGACTACGTACTTCCATTGTTTGGTTAAAAAGTTAAGGATGATTAAGCATGTTGACACAATAGCACTAGCAAAAGAAAAGTCGTTTGTGAGCAAGAACAATTCACTAGCACATGCCTCAGTAATTAAAGAATCATTAGAAAAAATTTAAGGCCTAGTAAAGTTCAAAAGGCCGCGAATTCAATCAAAAAGCTATGCACTAAAATAATAAAATAATAATAAAATGATTAAATCCTACGTGGCCGAAATTCTGATGACATAGGTTGAAGACTATCCTAGTGTTCTACAACTAGTTATTTGAGGTCTTGTTGAAATATGGAGTCTTTCCACGTGCTGAAGCTTGTGAATTGATCAATGCAGTCTCCCTACGTACTCGAGCTTGAGAATTGTCGAGATTATTTTATTATTATTTTATTAATTTCTTGCATGACCTTTTCTTTGAACTCGCGGCCCTTTCTAGGCTTCAATTTTTTCTAATGGTTGGAGTTTTGATTAATGTGGCAAGTGGTCAAAGTCTGGAAGCTGGTGAGCGCATGCATGGTCCTTGTAATTTGGTTGGTTTAGGCCTGACCAAGTTTCTATAATTTAATCATTAGCTTTGGGAGTTATGGTAAAGAAGAAAGGAAAGTACTAATCACGTGAAGCTGCATTAGTCTCTTTCCGCACTTTCACAAGCTCCATAAAGTTCCACTCGGTGCATTTTTTATAAACTAACTATGTGCCAGTTCTTTTTCTTGATAGTAAACAGTCTACTCCCAAACTGGCCACTTGTGCGGCATCTCTTTTATGTTGCTTCAAAGCTGATATTTTCTCTAATGCCTCTAAAATCTTTTTTTCTTAACGCGCAGTCACCTCGTACTCCTCCCGCCTTGGAAACTAGAAGGTGTGAGAAGTGAGTGGACTATCGATCTGTTTGGTGACAAATGATTCAGCTGGTTTCTTGCTCATCATTATATAAATCATGATAAAGAGCTCATCATTATATAAATCTTGTAAGCCTACAAGATTGAATCTTAAGCATATAAAATATCAATATCTACATATGTTATTTTCAAATGATTTTAAAAAATGAAATTTTCAATTTTTTGTTCTTGATAAACAAGTTTAGCTTTCATGACTAATTTAGCTTCAAGTTGTTAGCTATATCCTTGAGTGTTGACCAAACTATGACTAACTAAGAGCAAGCCTAGATGGATCAGCGTGAGAACCTAACTTTGATAAAATGCATAAAAGTTCGAGGCAATTATTGGAAATATGGCATCCAACATGACCTTTGTGAGGCTCAACTCGGCTTCATGTTGTTGGTTATGTCTTAGAGTGTTGGCCAAAGTATAACTAGTTAAGGGCAAGCTTAGAAGGTTTGACGTTAGAATCTGACCTTAATAAAATGCATAAGGGTTTGAAGCAATCATTGAAATAAACGACGATGGTGCAAAAGTTGAATTCTCCTAACTGGGTCTATTGGTCGTATCCTACGTAATAGAGTTTCTTTTAACAATCTTAGCGTTCTTTATATCTTTTATCAATACATACCACGACGCGGGGAACATGCGTAGCAGGGTGCACTTGTTTTTCTCGTTTTCATCTATCTTCAAAAATCTGATAAGAGCACTCAGAGGATTTTGTGGGTTTTTCGAGAAATGGTCGATACGTTTCTAACCCTTCTCTAGGGTATCCCACATCTACTGTACTGACTTATAGCTTCTGTAAAGACGCTCAGAAACCTTTCTGAACCATACAAGCTTGTTTATAATGTCCTCATTGAAAACCGCCTTTAGTTTCTCCTCCAACAAATAGTTTGTTTTTTCGTCATTCCAATTGCGAGATTTAGGTTTTTTTAGTACAGACTCTTCATCAATAGTATATACCTGTGCTTTTCTCTTCTCTGCGTGAGCCGAGGAATTTGGAATCTCCATCCAGTCGACAAAGCGCTCATTGCTAGGCAAGACTCCCCGTAATGAATTCATTCCTTGAATATCTAAACAATGTAATACGAAAAATTCAAATGAAAATCCAGAATGAACACCTCTCAGTAAAATGGGGTCATTGCTAAAAGATTTCCAATATATTTTGTTATAACACCCCTGCATATGTTGCACACATATAGTCTATCTCAGCAATCTTGCAAGCGAACGTACCAAAAATAAATGACTTGGGACGAAGAATGGAGTAGTAGCATGAGTAGCTTCAACTCGGTAACAATGTGCCTGAGTCTTTCAAACTTTAGAGTATCAATATCGCATGTCACTACAATCCATCTGTCATGCCTACTATACCATACTGACAGCTTGCTCAATTCACACGTTTAAAACACCCACATCAAACCAATTGAAGTAACGAGCAAGAGCACTTTAAAGCGGGTAAGAAAATGAGCATGCAAATGCCATCGAATCAAGTCCACAAGAAGGTCTAAGTTTGTTTCATCCATGCTCTCATGTAGTCTAATATGATCCATATTGCCTTCCAATCTCCTACGATTCATGCTCCCCTCTAGTATCCTATAATCCAAACTCCCTTCCAATCTCCTATGATCCATGCTCTCTTGCACTTTTTTATAATCCATGCTCCTAGGAATGTCGTCAAACTTCCCGCTAATGCGTATAAATCAATCAAAAAACATGGCTATGCAATCAATTAATGAACATGTCATTGCACTATAACTGATTTTTTGGCATGAAGAATTGGCACAAGTACAGTATCACAAAGCAGTTGACGAATTGCCACTACACTGTCACTGTTATTTTTTAGGGGCTAAATTTTGTTTGGAGAAAAAACATTGGTTTGCATTGAAAGTATGATGTTATGGAACTGTACTTTAGGAATATATGAATTCATATAATTGTGTACCTTAGTGGTAATCTGACGAACTTCTTGATTCAATATGATGCTCAGTAGCACCAAGTTCTTGATTGATTTACTGGTTGGCATTCCTCACACGATTTAGCTATTGATACCATTTACTCACTCTATGACATAACTTTGAAATTCATAGCTTGTTCATACAATATCCAAACATTACATGATATATGAATACATTGGAATTCTTTCAAAAATGGAGGGCAAAATTCACATCAAAAATTCCCATTCTAATTAGAGAAGCCACTCAAAACCGTTGAAAGCCATGGGAATAAAGCATTGTCAACACTTGAAGATCAATTTTATGTTGCATTTTTATTTTATTTATAATAACTATTAGTTTCTTCAAACAATTACCCTTCATAAAACTTATTTTACTGCACATTTTATTTTATATATTTTGTAGTTCAATAAAATGTATTTAAAAAATGATTTGGTCGTATTACTTCTTCGATTTAAAACTACCTACATGTTACATATCTTAAAAGTTTGTTTTTTTATCAAATTTTTAATATATATAAAAAAAACCTAATAAATAGGTTTGCATGCATATTTAAATATTTCACAATAAAATATAATAAATAAATATTTATATATTTTTTGGTATTTTTTTAATATGTTGAAAATAAGTTATTTAGAAATGTGTTTTGACAAATAAATTTAAAGATAAGGAATTGAGTAGAACACTCGTGATTTCATTAAAATAGATTAAGAGCATATTTCGTGGAATAAGAACACATTTTGTGTACTTCATTTCCATTTTGATAGAATAGTTTTAACAAAATGCGCTTTAGGGGAAAATAGAAAACATAGCTTTCCTTCTTTCCGAAGTCATAAAGTTTGGATCCCAATTTCCAAATTGGATTTACTAGTAGGTCTTTACTAGGTATATATCATGTGTCACTTATAATATTAACCCCCAAAATAGAGATTAGTGACATCAGTCACATTTGATATTGAAAATAAATATCATTAACGAGGAATAGTTGTCCGCAAACCAAACCAAATTAACCAAGCCAAACAAATGACTTTAATTTTCTTAATATCTAAAGTCATTATAATATTAATTCATATTTGCTCAGTTTCTTAGCGTTATAAAACTTTCTATTTCAGGAAAGAGTAATGATGTTCTCTCCTCGGAATTTTTTCTTTTTTAAGTTTTAAAAAAGAATGTCTATTTTTAATCAATCATATCAAATTTCAAATACTAAAAATAAATTTTGTAATTTTGATGAATTTTAAATGGTAAATGCTTCTAAATTCGTTAAATGAGTGTCTAAAACATTTTTGAAATTTTGACAGTACAAATAATTAATAAACATCATGCTTTTCATTTTCTCATTTGGACCAAACTTCATCAATGTTGTAGAAGTAACATTTTATAACACGTCTAGGTTTTGCCCTTAGCCCCTCTGTCATTTAGGGGTTAAAATAAAACTTTCTTCGAAGTCCATTTGACCTTCCCGATTTGGACACCAAAAAAACGTAAAAAAAATTTGAATTTTTTTTAATGTGTAGGAAATACCCTACATGATTTCCTTCCACATTGCTAAAAACATCAAAGATCCGCTGAAAATTTAAAAAACAACTCACATCCATTGCAATTTTGGCAAAAAAAAAATCAAATTTTTTGAATTGTTGTTTTTAGATGTAGAAAAAAAATCCTGGACGATGTGGTGCAAAAAAATTGATTTCTTTTTTTACATCACTATAACATCAAAAGTTTGCTGAAAAACAAAAAACAACTCACAAACTTTGCAATTTTGGCCCAAAAAAAGAAATCAAAATTCTTTGAAAATTTTTCTTGATGTAGAAAAACTCATGCATGATGTAGTGCAAAAAAATTGGAATTTTTTTTTACATGGTAAAACGATTGCGAATAGTTACATTTATTTATAATTATTACAAAAAATTATTACTTGCATCAAGACTTGTATGTTGGTGTAGTGGTAAATGCCAAGGTTTGGAGCTAGGAGGCCCGGAGTTTGAATTTGGCCACTAGCAATGGAGCCCTAGTATATGGTGGTAGGCCCCGCCATGGTTTGGGCAGCCCTAGTCGTTTGATTGAATAATTTTTTTCTCGAGCAACTCGAAATAATATATGAGCATCACAAAAAAAATTGGACAGATTTTATATATTTCATTGTGAATTTTTTATTTTTATTTTTAGAAATAAAATCATTTTGACAAAATCAACAGTTTTGGAGCAATAGATTTCAATTGGAATATGACCGAGACAACACGTCCTAATCAACCGTCGCGATCAATGTTCTCTTATTGATACAGTCACGGGATTTTCTAGTAGCACAAGGATCCAAATTTTTGGTTGTAGGTTGAAGTTTTAATAAAGAACAATATAGTGTTACAAAAAAGATAGTTATCCTGTGTATTTTTGTTTTCACATGCAATTCAAAATTATAAAATTAATGCCAAGTTTTAAGATAATTATATAGTAAAGTATATGAAGTACTTTTATTGTTTTTTTGTGACACCATGTGGTCACATTAAGAAATAGTACCATACGTGGAAGGCAGGGTTGGCAGAAAATAATTCCCCAAAAAAACGTTGAAAAAACAAATAAATTTATTAAGTTTTCTGTCGAAATCAACAAAAATAAAGTCAACAAAAAGCCAAAAAACAAAAAAACAAAAACACTATACTCAATAAAAATCCTAGAATAAAAATAGAATAAAACGTTTAGTAGCCGGTTTTTTTTAAAATTTGCTATTAATAGCCGATTTCTTGATAATTACATTTGCAAGTGTTGACTTCCATTGTTTCAACTTTTATTAATTATTCGACATGAAAGTGCCAAACTTGCCTTCCACGTACGGTATGCTTTCACAAAAAGATGACAAATTTAGGTCAACTACTTTATTATATAATTAAACTAAAAGTTGGGCTTAATTTTATAAGTTGGAATTGCATATGGATACAAAAACACTTAGGAATACCATTTTTTTATAACACTATATTGTTTCTTATTGCGACTTTTATCTACTACCAAAAATTTGAATCCTCAAAAGCTTATGTGAAATTCATATGTATTTTTTTCACATTAGACATCAAAGTTGGTAAATTGACATAATTTCAACTTTTCGTGCACCAAATTTTGGTACAAAAATGCGTCATACACAAATTGTATTGTAGAAAAAACTTAGTGATTGGCAAACCATTGTAAGGTAGGATGTCCTAAAACAAAGTGTGGACTTCAGTTAGGAAATTGGTATGTAATGTATGGGTCAAAGGTTATTTTCCACTTTGAAATTTTGTATAAAATTGACAAATGCGAATTAGATGTTGCAAATTTTTGCAATCCTCATCAAAACTTATTTCGAATGCGGTCATATTTTCTTTTTCGAATTTAGCACTACCAAAAATAAACCAAATTGCTTTATTTGGTGGTTTTAGGACAATCAACTTGAACCCCTAAATGCCCAACTATGCATATTTTGCATGATGTACAGATTTGAAGTCCGATTTCTCATCCATCATGCACTTTTTGCAGCGTGGATTATTTACTAAAACTTTTATGGGAAGTTAGCTCTGTGCATGTGTGATCCGATTCGAAAGGGGATGATTTGTGAAAATTTTATGCCTTGTTTCATGTTGTAGTGTTCCACCCAAAATTTCGAAGATTTTAGTCTAAAAGTGCTCTTGAAAAAGTCAAGTACTAAAATTAAGCAACCAGAAAATCTCCAAAAATCACTACACTTAGGGCCGGTTTACACTACGGTGGAGAAGGCCTCCGGTCGGTCAAGAATGTTTGGCCAAGACATGGTTATATGAGGCAAATGGTGGATGTGCCGGAGAAGAATGAAAGGCAATAAAATATTTTTAATCACTTGGGCTTCTCCGGAGGAAGAGTTTCTTCTCCGGCCTCAAGAGGCCGGACAAGAAACTCCTCCTCCGGAGAAGCCCAAATCCAAAAAGTGCTGCCAAGTAGGCGGCCATGTCATTTTATCATCCATGAGAAATCTTCACCACCATTCTTGTCTTCACCTAGTGTAAACACCTTCCGGTGAAGAGTTGCAATTTCGGCCAATCACAGTTTAGAATCGCCCTTTTTTTCATGACCGGTGGCTTCTCCACCGTAGTCTAAACCGGCCCTTAGAGTATTACATTTCAACCCATCACAACAAATTTCATTATTAGATTGTCAATATCTTATTCGTAATCATATTACAAAAGAGTGTTAAATTTTAAGTTTGAAACTGAATACACAAATATTGGTAATAGCAATCGCAAATCTAACCGTATGGATAGAATCTAAAAAGCATAATGTACAAATTTTATTCATTCATCAAGTTGAAAATATCCCTCTTAGTTGCATTTTATGATGCATCTTTGGAAAATTGCCAAATATGAAAAGGGCGAGAATATTTAGGGGTTAATGAGTGTGAGAAAAAATTTAGTGAGTGAAAATTGTAAGATCCCATAACATTCATGGACCCAAATGTACACTACACTTAAAAAGGTGAAGAAAAACTTTCTATTCAGATTCAGAGACTGACCGCTAGAGCTGTTTTAAGGTAACTGTATCTAAAAGCGACCATTTCCTTAAAGCGTCCATAGCTCAATCTTCCATAATAAGTAGATTCCGACACCCTATTGTTGATGAGAATGTGCACAATCTGAACATCAGAGTTTAGGATGGTTTTAAGGTCAACTTATAGTCAGCACTTTGGAAATTCATAATTTATTCATACAGCGTCCAAATAATGCATGCTAAAGTGCGTTGAAATCCTCTTGAACTTGCTAATAAGACCCACTGGAAATATTTTCTGTTTTGTGTCTGAAAACAGGCTCAGTTGGTAAGGTGAACACTTTAAGGTATAATTACCTCAGGGCCTTTAGACTGTACGCCAGGGCTGATTTTTCACAAAGTTCTAGCACGTCCACGTCCAAAAACCTTGAATTGAAAGGCAAAAAAAATTGCAACCCGTCCCAAAACCGGTGATTTTAAAATCAACCCGTCCGTGGAAAGGTTTAAAAAAAAAACAACCCGTCCCAAAACCGGTTGCAAATTGAAAATACCCGTCCCGTAATGTTTAGAAAAACAAAAACAAAAAAACAAAAACAAAACAAAACAAAGAGAAAACGCATTTCATGTGCAAATATTCATGTTGAAAACATCAAATGGAATGCAGTGATGCTTGTTTAGAGAAACATGAAGGATAGGAGAATTCATCCACTTGTTTGAAGGGTAAGTTTTTTTTTTTTATAAAATTTTGAACATGCTTATATAAAATATTAATTATTCAATTCTAAGTGTACCTTCAATTATAATCTTTGACATTGTGTTACAAAGGTTCTAATATTGTAGTTGATGAATCATTGTGTGCAGGTGAATCAAGCTCTTGAAGATTGGTATTTTGATTAGGTATTAGTGGTTTGACTCCATTATGCTTACATTCACATGTCATATATGACATAATGTCATTGATATTTGCACCATTTATTTTTTTGGGAAATTTTACATAAAAAAATTTAAAAATTTAAAACCCGTCCAAAGTGAATTTTACCCGTCCAAAAACCGGTTCATTTTTTTAGAACCCGTCCACTGGAAATGTTTTTTTTTTCTCTGGACATGTTAGGGACCTTGTGAAAAATCACCACTGCTGTACGCCTGTATGACGTCGGTGAATCGCCGTCCACGCAGCAGAAGTTGGCCACGAGGCCAAACGTCAGGTACAGTTGGCATCTTCTGATAGGCCACCACGGTAATATCTTGACGTGGACAGACGGGGCTGATTGGCCCTCATCGCCAGGAGCTTTTCAGTGGAGCTTTTCTCTGATTCGACACTCCATCATGCTCCCAATAATCTCTTCGCAACCCAGTTATGGCTCCACATACCCACACAAATCCATCCCTCGCTTTCTCCTTTCCATCGCCGGGTCACGATCCATGCTTCGAAACTTCGAAAGAAAGTGCATTCCGTTCATAATATCACGATAAGCATGACAGACTGTTGCAACATTCCATGCACCCGATCACCGTCCGTCATGAAATGGAGAAACGCAGAATCTGACGGAAAACACTTGATATGATCGATCATCCCTGCCGTGGATTGAATAGATTAGATTTATTTTATTTTTGAAACAAATGAAACGTGAGAAGTAGAATACGAGCACAAAAATTCTGAAGGCATGGATGTATCGCAGGGAGTGCCTCATCGGCCAATCTGCATCGCTGAACTTTGCAACGGTGGCATTTTCTCATTTTACCTTGGTTTTATGATTGCATTACATTATTTAAAGCTCTTTTTCTATACTACAAGATCAACAGTGTAGAAGTGAAGTCATTTTCACACAGAGTTTTCATGATTTGCTGCAGTACAGAAATTACACAGAGGACGCTTAAGGTAGTGGGACCAATTCCCGACTGAATTTCAAGTTTGCATACTTAGACTTGTGAAAGATTTTTTTTATAATTTTTGGATGCTCTGCAAAGCTATTGCAAAGGCATCCCCAAAACAAAAAAACATTTTTTTGAGCATTTCTACAATTTTCTATGATTTTTTAAGTCTGAAAGTTTAGAGTGACCATTAACCGCTCATAGAGTCATGGTTTTCATGAGAGGTTGGATTCCGAAAATAGAGTGCTTCTACACCAATCAGAACCAATCAGAAGCTCTTGATTTTTCCAAGCATGGACGAAATTAGAACACTCTTGGACACTATCTGAACCATGCTGGCTGGTTTCTGACACCCATCCCCCAACCAGTAGGGGTCGGAAATACAACCTGGTCAGAAATATGACCCCCTACCTTACATAGGGGTTAATTTAGGCTTTTGTTTCAAACGCCCTGGCTATGGCGGAGGGATTATCGGCGTTGGTGGACAAAGTTGACTTAAGTTACTTTGGATTCTGTTGGACGCCAGAAAATTAGTTGCAATGGAGTGCTGACGTAAAGGGATCCTTATCCTGTTCGGCCACTTGAGCCTAGGCCTGCCCTGACAAGCGGGACTGCGGGAGCTACGAGGACGACGCCATTTGTCGACGCTGTGCTACTTAACACAGGTGACGGCCTGTGCTTCTTTGTATTCCCTTATTACAGCGTTTTCTCCGAAGTCTACAGTTCGGTCGAGATTTTTGCTTCACATCCGGTGCGTCTGGGATTTTCTTGTTTTGATTTTTCTTGTTTCTTGTTACTTTTGAATGAGATCTTGTTGCTGAATCGCTGAGTAACGGCTGCAGATATATACAGGCGAAGAGTGAGCAGTTCGGTTTGAAAATTACTCTGAGGTGGTAATGGCTTTGACAATGCAAGCGGTTTCGAGCTTCACAACTGGAGCGCCTTTGACCGGAGTGCGCGGATCACCTTCCCCATGCATGCGCGCTAGGGCTATGTCGCCACGAAGCTCCCTCGTACTCCCGGTAAGTTTTTCGTTCTTTACGAGAGAGGTTTTTGTCTACAGGTCAATGAGTTGCTCGACAGTCTAATTTGAGTGTCATTGAGGCCGATCGCTTCACATTCTCATGATGCGAACGATGGGATGGCGCAGGGCGGGGACGAGTGCCGCCTGTCGAATGTGGACTACCAAGATGTTACGAGTCAGTGGATTTCAGCCGATTTCCTGGATTTGCGATTGCGATCTTCGAGGTACATTTCTTTCACAGCCTACTCCATGAAATCAGGACCAACTGTGCCAGCTTCAAATTGATTCTAAGCACTACAGTTACAACACTTAACGTATTTTCCTATGCATACAAAGATCTTTGTAGTGTATTCCAAATCTTTGTAGAGACTCCTCATCTCTTTATATTCTCAACTCTCCATAATATATTCCTCAAAATAAGACTACTAATGTGTGACGAGTGTCATAGGCTACTCTAGATAGAGTATTCCACGGGCTCGTCACGTCGTGTAGCGGGCGAATGCTACCACCTCGTCACTTCGCAACTTAGAGATAGCATGCACACACTACATGCCGTGGCAGAGCCCATGGAGGACTCTATCTAGTATATTGCACAGCCTCCCGATTGGTTCTCCTTCGCATTTGCATTATAAGCCTTTTACTAAAAGTAGCCAAAGACGGCAAATCTGGCAGAGTGATCTAATGATCGGCATTTCTTCTGAATGGTATCAGCTTGATATGCAACGAGGCCGTACAAGCACTTCGGAAACACTTCGAGGAGCGGCAACCCGCTGCTATGGCCAACGCAACGGCACACCAACAAGTTGTGGTATGCTCAACTCAATTCTCTTTGGTCCTCTGTCGTAATAGTACTTTAGGTTCACATTAAATCTGTTGTCTGTGAGTCTTGAGCTCATGTGATCTCACAGATCGTTAGAGAAGTTGCGCATGGCCGTAGGCAACAGGAGGGGAAAAGTGAGACTTGGGTTTGTCTTGTACCCGGCCATG
The DNA here is from genome assembly GCA_022496805.1 of Pohlia nutans. Classification (NCBI taxonomy): domain Eukaryota; kingdom Viridiplantae; phylum Streptophyta; class Bryopsida; order Bryales; family Mniaceae; genus Pohlia; species Pohlia nutans. The sequence continues at coordinate 8,781,057 of CM040102.1, forward strand.
AAGTTGTGCATGTTTCATGAACTTGTTTGAGGTGAAACATGAACAAATTTGGTTGGTTAGGGAGAAGTTGTGATGAAGTCTTGGACTTATGAACTTCCATACTTCATGACGACTTCTACACCACTTTTTTCTCAAAGTTCAATTGAACTGTGGAATTTGATCCCCGAAGTCCTTAAAAACTTGTTTTTTTAGTGAGATACTTCACTCATGGAATTTGGCCCTTACTCTGCCCTTGTTGCAGGAGAAAGTCAAGCCTTCGACGAGTCGTACAAAGGCTCCGGCCTTGCCCGTTGTGGTCGGCTATGATGAAGCTCTTTTTGCTCAGTTATACAGCACTGGTAGCACATACACGACGATGAGCTGCTTCTTGGACGAGTCATTCTGCTGAAGGGGCGCGCACTTTGAGTTAGTTCCTGCATAGTGCAGGAATCAGTTGCTGTATTCTCGATGTAGCTTGTTTCATACTCTGTACAGGAAAAGGAAGTACAGTCATGCCTCAAAATTGTGAGGTTGTAACATATGTTTATACACTTAAAGTTTATGTTTTTTCAAACTGTTTGTAACAAAAGCATGATTTTTCTCGCCTGCAAATTGTTGTTCACAGACTACCGTATCAATAGTGGGTGCCCGAGTGGGTGTCTCAGTCAGTGAATGAAGGAGTCGTGAATTGAGGAAAAAAAACGATCCTTAACAACTAGCGAATTCCGGCACCCTAGACTCTTAGAGTTTAGTAGGAAATGGTTGGTGATGGAGAAAATGTGGCTCTTTGCATGCTTGCTTTTTCACCTTTGTAGAATTCACTAATTTCATTCACCAAGTCATCTTCCCATTAGACGGTCACTAATGACAGAGGGTGAAGTCTTTTGTTCATAGTTTGTGACTACCATTCTCAAGGTGAAGCTTCTACCTGTCATTTTGCATGCTGGTTATTAAACCCAAAGTTTTATGTGCTACAATTTTTTATCATTGGAAATAAACACTCCATAAAGGTTGAAATGCTTAAACTGACACCAGTTGTACCCCTTACCTTATCACTGCTTAACCTCTAAGCTCCCAAGAGATCTTTTTTGGAAGCTACCCGTTTCTAGTAGGCTGCCCAAAACAAAAAAACAAAAAAAATTCGAAAATATAAAAAATATTTTAAAATACTAAATCAAGTCTACTTTCCAACACAATTTGAATTATGTCAATTCAAGTTAAACTCCTCTGAGAAGAATTTTTCAAAGTGAATCACCTCAACACTGTTTTAGTGTTATAAAATTTCCTATTTGGAGAAAGTAATTATGTTCCATCCATCATTTCATTAGCTTTTTTGAAGTTTACAATAGATAAACCAATTTTATCTAATCATGCTAAATTTTATATTCTAAAAGTGAAAATTATAATTTAAAAAAAAAACAAAATTTAATGCTTTTAAATTCATAAAAAAACAATCTAAAGATTTTTTTGGAAGTTTGATTGTATGGATAAACTGTAGAGATGATGCCCTACATTTTGTCTGTTGAACCAAACTTCATCAAACATATGAAGGCATATATTATAACACATCTGTTTTTTGTTCAACACCCCTCGAGCTATTGGGAGTTAACCCCTAAATGCCTAGAGTCATTTCCAAATTTAGCAGTTTTGCAAAGATGCATTACAAAATGCAACTAAGAGGGATATTTTGAACTAGATGTATGAATAAAAAAATTGCATTATGAATTTTAGATTCTATGCATACAATCAGATCTATGATTGCTATCACCAATATTTTTGTACAGTGGGGTACCAATCAAAATGTTGTTTTCGAATTCGCAGTGAGAAAATTTTCAGTTTTTCCAAGTTTGAAAGCCTCCCGAGAGCTCATAAATTGGTGTTTTACCACGAAACTTTTACCAAAGAATTATCTTTAAGTTAACTATATGTATGCCAAATTTCAAGGCCAAAAGATTCACCGAGAAAAAGTTATTCAAAATCTACCATCATTGGTAGCTGTGGAAATGTTTTCACTGCTGTCAACTTTGACAACCTCCCAAAGATTGAATTTTTTTTTTTTTGCGATGAAATTCTTGGAACAAAAACCTCTTTATGTTAATAATATGTGATAAAAACTTCAAGGCCAAAAGAAGAATGCAAAAGAAGATATTAATAATCTACCAACATGTGTAGTTGTGGGAAACAATGGGGGAAACCATTTCATTGCTACCAACTTTGACTACTATGTTGGTAGATTTTGAATAACTTTGTTTTGGTGAATCTTTTGGCCTTGAAATTTGGTATATATATAATTAACTTAAAGATAATTCTTTGGTAAAAATTTCGTGGTAAAATACCAATTTTTGAGCTCTCGGGAGGCTTTCAAAGTTGGCAGTACTCAAAGTTGGTAGCAATGAAATGGTTTCCCCCGCATTGTTTCCCACAACTACACATGTTGGTAGATGGTTAATATCTTTTTTTGCATTCTTCTTTTGGCATTGAAATTTTTATCATATGTTATTAACATAAAGAGGTTTTTGTTCCAAGAATTTCATGGCAAAAAAAGAAAAACTCAATCTTTGGGAGGCTGTCAAAGTTGACAGCAGTGAAAACATTTCCACAGCTACCAATGTTGGTAGATTTTGAATAACTTTTTCTCGGTGAATCTTTTGGCCTTGAAATATGGCATACATATAATTAACTTAAAGATAATTCTTTGGTAAAATTTTCGTGGTAAAACACCAATTTATGAGCTCTCGGGAGGCTTTCAAACTTGGCAAAACTGAACATTTTCTCACTGCGAATTCAAAAACGACATATTGATTTGTACCCCACTGTACAAAATTTGAAACTCAAAATTCGAAATTCTTTTGTAATTTGATTACAAATAAGATATTGACGATCTATGGATGGAATTTTTTGTGATTAGTTGAAATGTAATACTCTAAGTGTAGTGACTTTTGGAGATTTTTTGGTTGCTTAATTTCATGAGTAGACTTTTTCAAGAGCACATTTAGACTAAAACCTTTGAAATTTTGGGTGAATCATTGCAACATGAAATTAGGCATAAAAATTTCACAAATCATTCACTTCCTAATCAGTTCACATATGCATGAAGCTAACTTCATATAAAATCTACAACAAAAATTCCACCCTGCTAAAAGTATTAAACCTTTATCGTCCAACACCGATTTCGAATATGCCTCATAAAACATTTGATGAATAACAAAAATGAATTTGATGTACAGTGGGGTGACACCGAAATTGGCCCTTTGTGCAATTCCAGGGATAGTGCCCACACTGTTGCCAACTTTGACACCCTCCCAAGCGCTGGAAAATTGTTATTTATACATGAAATTTTAAACACAAAATAATTGTTATATTGAAAACATGTGTACCAAATTTCAAAGCTAGACAATTGATACAAAAAAAGATATTCAAGATTTACTAACAAGGGGTAGCTATAAGAAATGTTTCACAGCTGCTAACTTTGACACCCTCCGAAGGATTGAAGAAAAAAAAATTCACCTGGAATTTTTGGAATAGGAACATTTTTATGTTTTTTACACATGTGAAAAAATTCAAGTCCAGAAGACCAACCAAAAAAATGATATTCCAAATCTACCAACAGGTGTAGTTGTGGTAAACAAAGTCGCTTCACAACTACGTTGGTAGATATAGAATAACTATTTTTGCGTGTATCTTTTGGCCTTGAAGATTTAAATATATGTGATCAACATCATAAACATCATGTGAAAAAAAATTCATATTGAAATAACAGATTCTCAGCCGTAGGGAGGCTGTCAAAGTTGGAAGTTGTGAAGCGACTTTGTTTCTCACAACTACACCTGTTGGTAGATTTGGAATATCATTTTTTTGGTTGGTCTTCTGGACTTGAATTTTTTTCACATGTGTAAAAAACATAAAGATGTTCCTACTCCAAAAATTCCATATGAAAAAAAATATTCTTCAATCCTTGGGAGGGTGTTAAAGTTGGCAGCTGTGAAACATTTCTTACAGCTACCCCTTGTTAGTAAATCTTGTATATCTTTTATTGTATCAATCTTCTAGCTTTGAAATTTGGTACACATGTTTTCAACATAACAATGATTTTATGCCTAAAATTTCTTGTATAAATAACAATTTTCCAGCGCTCGGGAGGGTGTCAAAGTTGGCAGCAGTGTGGGCACTTTCCCTGGAATTGCACAAGGGGCCAATTTCGGTGTCACCCCACTGTACAAAGCTAAGTTGTAGATGTCGAAGTCAAGATCACATTTGTACAATTGGATTTATCGTAAGCTTGAAATTTTAATTTCAATTTATTAAGTAAAGACAAAACAGAAGAATGAAGAAAGATTTATTTTTTTATTTTTTGTTTTTTTCTGTAAAATGAAAAAGAAAAACTAAATAATAGTCGTTTTAATGAGTTAGGGATAACATGCACTACAAGATGAGATGATTTCCATTATTTGATTCTACTTATTTTGGGTCTCACTTTTTGAACTAAGAATGAAATTTGACATAAACCAATTTTTTTATTTTTTAAAAATCAAAATATCTTATTTTGAAGACCTGTATGGTACAAATGATAGTCAACTAGCAAAAGAACCCAGAGAATTTTGGATGGATGAAAAATTGTACAAGATGTAGCCAAGAGAAAAATAACAATTTGTTTGTTGTCCATTATATGAACGTAGGCACGTCAAAGGTCAAAAGGGTTCTTGGAGGGCATCTTCTAAAAGTCTAGAACAACGGATGAAGAAGAAAAACTACCAACCTACCATCCGCACTAATGGTCATCGTTTTTTCTCTTTTTCTGAAAAAAATCAAATGTTTAATCCCTCTCGATAGTTGCCGCCCCTTCAAAACTTCCTCCTCAATTTCTTCATTTCATTGTGGATTGTTCCACAATTGGGCTTATTTGCTAATTTTAGCCTCACTTTTTCATCACCTTGCCAAAGCGCCAATCCATTTCAATTTTGGTTGAGAAAATCCAATTTTTTCTCCATTACTCTCTCATAAACAAGCCAATGGGGCTTGTTTTTACATTTAAGGGTTAAGGTTAAGGTTAAATGTCCCACACATCCACCATATACATTTGAGCTGAATATCGAAACCTTGTGCCTTGTCCAGGAAAAATGCAAATGATTCTTGGAACGGGAATTTCAAGTAATCCTGGAAGAAATGGTATGTTGCCCCTCTTTTTGCCCCCACTTCAGTTACAGGTACCTGTAGCATCTAACGAGTCCAATCAAATGATCTGAGTCCACCTTGAGGTGCTTCATCCATCTTGTAACAAACCCTGTATTGCTTGCAGGGTGCAACTAGGGCCTAGTTTCAGGTGCCACCAGATGATTGAAAAATAGTCCAATTTGCAAGTACCGCTACCGCCGAAAGATGAAGTTGTAAAATCTTTCCTCGATTCCCGCACACATTTGGGCTCAAGACGACCTGAAACTGCCTTCACAAGAATCTGTAACTTTAACAAGGCAATCACAAGTGAATGTCATGTGAACTTGTCCACTTTCTCAGGAGTCCATTCCTCATTTGACCGACATATGCATAGTACCGTAAAACTTACTTACTAGAGAAGTAAGGTCATTCAAATCCATAGCAAAACTTGGATTAAAACTTCAGCGATCTGTCGCAAATTCAGAACTCATTCCGTGCTGTAACTGATGTAACTGGACCCTAAACAAACAACTAAAATTCAAAAACAATCAGGCTTAGATCTTAACAAAGCTACCTTTGAAGCAGAAAATGTAACAGCAATTGAATGAAACAAAGGCACGATTCAGCTCTAAACGTTACAGTGATTCTGACAGATCGATTCGACCCAGGAACTCTCAGCTACTGTAATCACGCAAAAGATGTGGGTTACAAATTCATTAAAAAGAGAATAATGTCAACACAAATTTACGGACTGCAAATTACAGAAGTACCAACATGTCTCCCTCAGAAGATACGTTGCAAACGAGACAGTCCTCAGTCTAATAGGATTCAAAATTGCAGATGTTTAGAGAACTTATGAGCAATGCCAAAACGTCGACACTCAACTGTGACTGGGAATTGCCGCTTGATCCGTGACGGAATAATGCTGCAGATTAAAACTACACAGCAACTTACCAAGCTTCAAAGTTGTCTCACTTCATCGTTTCAGAACAAACCAGAAAAGATGGAAGGGCTCCAGGATGGTACTCAAGCAATTATGCAGCAGATATTGTACAACCCTAAATCTTAACCAATCTTACTGATGTCGGACTTCTTCCGCTTGTGGCAATCCTCTTAGTTGCTCGACTCTATTAGTGAAACCTACTTACGCCTTGGACGATCCTCATCGCTGCTAGAAGAAGAAGGTGACTCACGACGCCTCTTTGTATTCTTCGAACGGCCCTTACTCCTCTTCCGATCATCATCACTACTCTCACTGTCAGCATCGCTCTCCGAGACTTTTGTTTTCCTTGAACGATTTTTCCCATTCTTCCTCCGATCATCCTCGCTACTCTCACTGTCAGCATCGCTCTCCGAGGCTTTTGTTGTTTTCCTCGAACGATTTTTCCCATTCTTCCTCCGATCATCCTCGCTACTCTCACTGTCATCATCGCTCTCCGAGGCTTTTGTTTTCCTCGAACGACGTTTCGCATTTCTGTTCCGTTCATCGTCGCTACTCTCACTGTCATCATCGCTCTCCGAGACAACTTTTCGTTTCCTCGAACGACCCTCGCCTCTCTTCTTTCGATCGTCATCGTCACTTTCATCGCTCTTTGTTTTTCTTCGTCTCCTCTTCCGATCATAATCACTGCTCTCACTCGAGATATCGCTGGAGTCAGAAGAATCGCTATCACTATCACTGTCGCTCTCACTACTCTCACTGCTGCTCTCCTTCGGCTTCGCCTTTCGCTTCTTGCGCACTTCTCTGCTTGCTTTCCGAGACGCGGCTTCCCGGAGCGCATCCCGCTGCAACGCCCGCGGGTCCACCAAGACTTCATCGGGTTCCATGAGCTTCGGCCTCAGCTTAGGGTTTGCGAGCTGCTGTGTTCGAGTGGGACGGGAGATGTAAACGCGCTCGTTCTTACACTCGTACGTCCAGTGTCCCATCTGAAAACACTTCTGGCATTGCTGGGAGCCCCCGAACGCGCCCCCCGCGCCTCCCAGCTTCGCATCCTTCCTCACTCCCAATTTCACGGCCTTCTCTGTACTCATCAAATACATCTGCCGCTTGGCTTCCTTCCGCTCCTGCCATCGACTCGGCCCTTCCTCCTTCTGCCCGTACGCATTCACGTTCCGAGCCGCGGCTGCCGCGGCCCTCTCCGCCTGCGTTCGGCTCAACCCCTTCGCAGCCGTCAGCGCCGCGGCCTTGATCCTGTCCGCCGCAGCTGCGGCCGCATCCGTCTTCTCTTTCTTCGACGACGACATCGCTCTTGCTCCCCTGCTCAAGCTCAAACCCTTGTAAACCCCTGGATATCACAACCCTAAAATCACAACCTTGTAATCACCTGCGCGCAACGAATAAGAAGAGATGGACTCCAAATCTTCTTTGAAATGAGAGTCCGTTTGCGTTCTCGCCACGAACACTCCGCAGAAGAGAGCACAATCAAAAACCAAAGCACCGACTAGCAAAACCCCAAACCCTAGTGATGAATACACTCCGACCTCTTTAATGTCACGCGATTCTTTCCGTATTCTATAATGGGTGCGTTCGCACTGAGGATATCCTAACCCTTGAGTGCCCCAGCAAGGGAGAGTACGGAATATCGGAAACGCTTCGTTTTCAAGGAGTTACATGGCTACATGGTTGAACAATCTATTATATTAAATGCACAGTGTCACGACCTGATGTCACAAACCATGTGTCACAAAATCCATCACACGAATGGTCAAATTTTCATCCAAGCCTAACATTCTTCAATTATCATCCAATATCTCACAATATATCATTTTCATTCATTTGCATGTTTAGTTGACTATTTTCATCTATAAATAAATAAAAATAAAAATAAAAATCCAATTTCTTTTTATCAACATTCTTTGCAAAGAGGTCCATGTTTCTTGATCATATTTACTTAGTTTTGTTTGCATTAGAACATGGGTTTTTGCTAGTATAAACAAATCGTAAAAGTAAGTTTAGAGTAAATACTAAGGCAGAGATTATGTGACTAGCCGCTTGTTTTATTTTACTTTACTATACAAAATGTATTTTACTTTGAATAGTAGGTGCACAAATTAGATCAATTGTTGCATTCCAAACCAAAACCAAAACCAAAAAATAAAAATAAAAATAAAAATGTAGGTAAATAAGATATTTATGTTCTTTTTTTTGGTTGGTTTTGGTGTTCTCTACATTCATCTAGAATGTTGATAGAAAAAAAATTATCTCTATGTGGGTGGACTTGCATCATCACCGCATGGGCTAAGGGAACAACACACACTTTCTATGAAACTCCTAGAAAACAAACTAAAACTACCAAAAACCTTTATTAAAAAACACATTTAAAAGTATCAATGTCATTGCTATACAACATGCTGCATCAATTATATTACATAAAAGAAAAATTAAAATTTACCAACCACTACTACTAAACCTTAAGCCACCTTGAGCAATTTAAATCCAAAAAGGGGTAGTGGTGAAGACCACTTTTATTTGCGCAACGTAAGTACTAGGTAGGACGAGGCCGGTTGGTTGGTACAAACTTCCTGCCTCTGATAACTCATTAGCAACACCAAGTCATGTACATTACAACTCCGCTCAAAAGAACCCATCACGAATTGAACCCAGACCATCTACTTGTAATACAATGCCCTTTACCAACAAGTCACGGAACTCATGGCTTAGCGATCACGAACCATACAAAACTCCAAGTTATAATAATAAAAACTATCAATCCGCCCAAATTAGGTTATTGGTTACTTTTGTTATTAGTTTTCGGTCACTTTTGTTCTTAGTTTTCGGTCACTTTTGTTCTTTGGTTACTCGTCACTAGAATGTCTATATCCGATAGGGGAGAGTAGTTTTGTACCAATGGCTCTTTGTTTACAGGGCATTGGTTCATTGTCATCATGAACAATAAACCCATGAACCCTAAACCCTTTATTCACGCCCACTTGGAAAGAAGATTGGAGGTTTCTATCTATCTATTTGCTCAAATCTAAAATAGTAAGATCAATTTTAAATAGTTACAATAAATAATAATAAATTTGAAAAAAAATCTTTTCATCGATTCAAGTAGAAAATTCTTTATCCTTTTCTCTAATATTTTACGTTCACAATCTTCTTTTAAACTTCTTTGAATATCAATTGAATAAATCGTAAGGTAGATGGGATGGGGCCGGTTGGTTGGTACAAACTTTCCTACCTATGATTAATTCACTAGCAACACCAAGCCACGTATATCACAATAAACGTTCAGACGGACTCAACGGAAATTGAACCCAGACCGTACAATTGCAACATAAACGTCCTTCTCCAACCAACCTTGGAACCATGACTTGGCGACCACCAGCAAAACAAACACCAATTTATACCCACGCTAGTTCTAACTAATGAATTTTACTAGTGTTACTAGTATTTATCTTGGTCACTAAAGTGTCTATTCTCGAAAGAGGTGAGTAGTCTTGTACCAATGGCCCTTTGTCCGGTGGGCACTGGCTCATTATCAAGACGAACAAACACTCTATTCACGTCGGCCTCGAAAGAGGACCGGAGTTCATATCTACCGGTATCTATCTGAATAAATCGTACTTTTAAAAAACTTTCGTGATCCACATCATGGATGCTCGAGCATGTAGGCTCAAGAAGGCAATTTTTTTAGCATTTCCACCAAAGGTTGACCTACTTAATTTTTTTTGCTAAAATTTGGGGTTCAAATTATACTTCAATAGATTTTTGCGATTCAAATGAGTTGAGAACAAAATTAAAGTCAAGGTTGGTACAACATACAAGGTCTCAGGGCCGCTTCACGCTATGGCCGTCCAAGTCGAGAGGCCGTGGGATTGAGAGTTCAAACTTTGTTGAGAATCCAAAAAATCTACTGAAAATAGGCAATAAAATATAGTTTTCATTTTTTATGAAAAGAAATCGACGGCCTCTCGACCATAGTGACGGATCTTGCAAAATGTAGGACCCAAACTTTTTCTCTCTCTCGAGGCCGTCACCTTGGTCAAAAAGTGTTGCCATGTAAGCATTTTGAAGGTCCACGGCCTTTGGACTTTGGCCTCTAGTGTGAAGGGTCGAGACGCCGAAACCATGGTTTCTTGCAATTTTGATTGGTGGAAATCGACGGCCTCTCGACCTTCGGCCATAGTGTGAAGTGACCCTCGAACTCACAAGCATGAACAAACTAAATACTGCCAACAATTAGCGAAGATGTTTTGGGCTAATTATCACCAAATTGCTACATAAATTTTGGACTAGCTAATGGATACAAAGGATTCTTGAAAAAAGAAGGAATAATGGCAATGTTTCCTACACGGAGTGAAGATGTGTAGCCTCTTCAAACCTAGGTATTACCCAAGTATTACCTAAGTAGCACTTAGATAACACATGTATATTAACTTGATGTTACCTATATATTCATATGAAAAGACCATCCAAGGACATGACGTAATAGAGCAAATCAATGAAAACTAAATCAAAATAGAATGTTATCTTGAATTCGTTTTTTTAAGTAATGAAGAAATACCATTTGTATTTCATGAATTTTGGGACTACCATGTCATTGCCACAATCATTAATTTCTAATTGTAATTAGACTATGGTCCCATTGCAAAAGGGCGTTGACTCCCATAGCTTTATTATGCTATGGAACGTGGATTGCTTGTCAAGCCACAAATAAGGGCCACTTCACACTATGGTCAAAGGTCGAGAGGCATTGATTTTCAACAATCAAATTGCAAGAAACCATGGGTTTGGCCTCTCGACCCTTCACATTAAAGGCCAAAGTCCAAAGGGTGTCGCTCTCCAAAATGCCTACGTGACAATACTTTTTGACCAAGGCGACGGCCTCTCGAAAGGAAATTTGGGTCAAACGGGAATGAAAACCCAAACTATGGTCGAGAGGCCATCAATTTCTTTTCTTTTTCTTTTCATATAAAATGAAAACTATATTTTATTACCTATTTTCAGTAGATTTCATTCGACACTCAACCCCACAGCCTCCTGACTCGAACGACCATAGTGTAAAGCGGCCCTACGAAGCAAAAATGCTAAACTGTCTTCTGAAAATACAATTAGGCCACTGCTAGATTCCAAATACCCTACTCTTTGGGAAGGAAGCTGAAATCTAAGAATAGTTTGGATTTGAGATACCCTTGCCTGGAGATATCCTTGCATGCTCTGATTGATATGCAGACTACACAAAAAAAATCCCTGCATAGACGATATGGATGGATGATTCGTTTCTGTCGCGCTTTTTCTCATCCAAATGTTTCCCCTTTCCCGCGCCCGCGCTTTCTACATATCCTACCAAGATTTCAAATTTCACCGAACAGTGTTTTCCCTCGAATTCTGAAGAAGAGGTTGATGTGGTACGAAATTCTCATTGCCTTTTCTCCGATTTCTCGCCACGATGCCCGTCTTGCGTCGCTCCGGGTGAGGACTGCGGCGTTCCCCTTCATCTTCTCTTTCCAACTACCCCTGCCACGTTCGGTTTGGTCGCATGTGCAGAGAGCTTGATACAATTGCAGTGGAAATGGCAGTGAGCAGTTCGCGAGATTAGGGTTTAGTGCTGCTGGAACTCTCTCGTAGTTTCTTATTGGAGAAGGTTTGACAATGGAGAACGAGAACGATGCTCTGGATTTATTGCTTTCGTTGCAATCAGAGGATCTCAGTGTCGAGAGTCCTCGATCCGGGCCAGATGGAGGTAGGTGTATGTGCTCTAGACCGGCCAACGCGTTGCTTACAAATGCCTGTGATATGTGAATGATTTTATTATGACCCGTTCTCATGAATGTGTGGAGGAGTGCATAGCGAGGTTTCTGTAGGAAAGATTGGATCATGAAATCGTTGTGAATTTCAGACATCTGCTGGCAGTTGATCTAATTTCAAAGTATCCCAACAATGAAATGTAAAGCTGATCGTATGTACTGGCTGAAATTCATTGTTTTCTCCAGTCACGGCGGACGTTGTGGAAGCCGATGGTATCAGCTTACAGAAACTGAGTGCAATTCAGAAGGATGAGCCAGCGCATACAGATACGAAATCCTGTTCACGAACAGCCATACCGAGTCCATCGAATCCGTCATCTGCTCCAGAAACTGGTACGGCTTATCTGCCTGAAATGTGCTTGCGTTCGTGCAGTAAGGCCCTAGTCATTAGGGCTTTGTAAGAAAATTCACCTCTTGAACTAATATGAGAGGAATTTAACTTTATTCTGATCTTTACAAAATTTTAATTTGTTGCTTATTCAGGGTACTATTCAGATGAGAGTTATGAAAGGCCCAAGCGGAATGTTACTATGGCAGCATTTCGCGACGTTGTTAAAAATTCCTTAGAAAAGCCCTGCAGTGAATATCAGTCGTCCAAAGCCGATGGGCAATTTCCTCGCTTGCAATCAAGTGGATGTGGACCAGCATTCTGGTCTAAGAATCAGGTGCGATAGACCTATCATAAGCTGTGGGTTCCTTCCCTCTCACTTAGCAGCCAAATCTGCGCTTGCAGTACTGATGTTATCAACTTCCTATAACAAATTCCAGATCAAGAGTAGTACAGCATGCCTGAGGTCAGAATATCAACTGGTTGTGGTAATTGTGCTACACACCATAACTCTCTTTTAGGTGCTTTTTCTGGAAGTTGCTGGAGTACGTGCACACGGCACCTTGACACATTCAGCAGGTAGTAAATGGTAATAAATGGTGAATTCGTGGTGAACATTTGCTAAATTGAGCAACTGCTCAATTTAGCAAGTGTTCACCACGAATTCACCACCATTTTCGTACCATTTACTTGGCAGTCAATCGGTCAAGGTTTCCTGTGGTAGAAAAGAGCTAGCCTGCTCTTACTTCAAGCCATTTTGTCCCGAGACCAGTTTCGTAACCTCAGGAGCAGCTTTGGGAACTTGAGTCTTGATGTACTTCCAGCTACCCAAAGCGCAAGCATTTTTGGGTGAACACGCAGAATTTTGTTTCTTGTCTCTGCTCTGAAGTATTGATTCTCTGTGTGCACAGGGATAGGTTGGTCTCCTCTACCACACTGAGTAATAGGTTTTGTGACCTCAAATTTGTGCGTCTACAATCTATCAAGTAAGCAATCCTTATGTTATGAATTGATAGCTGTATAGATGGATTGAAATTTTTTCATCTACTATTTGTACTCACTTGCGCAGTCAAACACACGTCATCGGCTAAAGTTGTTTTGAATCTTATTTCCGCAGGTTGGCTGGCATGGCTGCCAATTTCAAGGGGGAGTGGGCGACTGTGGGAGTGTTGACTGAAAAAGGCCAGCCAAAATTAAGTGCAGCGGGTAAAAACTTTGCAGTTTGGAAACTTGCGTCACTTGATGGTGCAGTGATCAGTGCTTTTGTGTTTGGAGATGCCTACGCTCAAAATTGGAAAGAATCAACAGGGGCAGTTTTTGCTGTCTTTAGTGCTAAAGTTCGTCTTGATGAAAAAGTGAGTCTTCATTCTATGTGAATTTCTAAACCTGGAAGTTCATCAGGACTTCATACTTGTGTTTGTTTGTCTTTTGCATTGAGTGAAGGAGGGAGTTTGAGTATCTCAATTGACAATTCAGATGTTGAGAGACATTGTATTTTTCCAGACACTTGAATGTGCTCCTATAGAAACTAATAGATTTAGACTCTGGCAGAGCAAACAACCAAGTCTCAGCATCTTCAATGGAAATCAAATGCTTAAAATAGGATCCTCAGCAGACTTTGCTGTCTGCAAAGGCAAGCGTGTGAGCGGTGGCCCCTGTACCATGGTTGTGAACAGGTATGTTGACATTAATCATGACGTGTGCATTATTCAAAATGTACCATCACTCTTTTTCAACCTTATGGCACTCCAGCGAACCTGTCTTGGATCCACAAAATTACCTACTGGTACTTAACATTTGTAGTTCGGCATACTTTGCCCTTTCGTATCTCATCTGCATAACTGTGGTGACCTGTTCATCATTGATCTGCAGGAGGGTGCAGGGGGATTTCTGCCAGCATCATCTTGGTGTAAGTGACTTGAGAATGCAATCATCTAGGTCAATGTTGTGGGATCTGTGAGTTTCATGTCTTCCTTTCGCTGTGGCCTGGTTTACTTTGCAACGGACAGGAGAGGGGAAATTCAGCTGCACCTGTAATATGATTTTAACAATATCACGAAGCGTGATGAGCTAGACATAGATTCCTTTGGATCCTGAGAATCCAAGGATAGTGTATCCGTGGGTTGAATCCTCCAGTCAGCTTATCGTATATGTTGTTGCTTGTAGGCTGCATATCAGAAGATCAAAACCAAAAGAGCTGAGATTAGTGGTGGGTAAGTGCCACTTCTCCTTAACGCCTATTTGCACGTTGATAGTATACCGACCAACATAAGATCTCAAGCCCTTTACGGAGTATTCATTATGTGTTGCAAGTGTCTGCAATAGCAAGGTGATATCTGTAGAGGGTGTGTCCTTACTTCTCATACTATGTGAATTATGTTTTTGCTACAGGAATTTGGCCACTGCTTTCTCTGGACCAGGAACTAAGAGGGCGCAAACTGTGAAAGCGACTCCAAGAAGTCCTCTGAAGGAATCCAAGTACAATCGACCTATTAAACAGTTAAACTCAGCTGACTTGCAGAAAGTCTTGAGGTGAGTGAAACATGCATGACCTTTGTGGTATATTGTTGAACTAGCTCCGAGATCACCCCCAAAAATTATTGTGACATGCATGTTTATGAGTGCGATATTGAGAATTGTCCATGCTTCTAAGCATCAGTTATCAACACTATGGTTTGGTACTAATTTGTTTGGGTGCTGATATTAGTTTTCATGCTACATTGATTGGTTGGACAGCACTGCGGCCAATGCGACTTCTAACGTACACTCTCAAGGAATGAGGTTCCTGGAGACAAGGTCCCGGCATCATCATGGTATAAATTCTGCTACTACAAATGTAGGTTTCTTGGTTGAGAAGCAGAAATATCGTTTTATGAATTTTCTAGTGCGTTTAGGCGCCTTGCTTATCGAACGAGGTGCTAAGGTCCCTCGTCATTCATTGCTTGGAAGTCCTTCATATTAATATGTTGTAGTATTGCAGACCAAGAGCAGAAATTGGAAACCCTGAAGAAAAAGGCAACAACAGAACTTCCTAAGACTCGGAAAAAGGCCAGGTGTTTGACATGATCTCATCTACTGGAGACAAATTGGTGGTCTTCCTTGCAGTTGCCCATGTTTTAAATTGCTGTTGTCTTGAAAATTTGTTCATTAGCACACTCTCCATGTGGTGCTAGGAGTGGTGTTCAGAGGATGTTTAGAGTGAATTTGGTTTGAAACTGTGTCTCAATTTACTTCTTAACACTCCCAAAAGCATTCCTAACTCCAAGTGGAAATTCAGCCTCAGTTACTGTCAAATTCCCCCAAAGCTGCCTGGCCTGGGTATTCTGCCATTGGTATCCCGACTCAGCTAGCATGACCCTGCAAACATATGTGTTCAAATCCTAGCCACGGACCCAGCTCTCATTATTTTCCTCATCTAAATTGGTGAATAAAACAACAGTAATAAAAGAATATAATACTTTATAAATTTGTAATAAATACTAATATTCAAACTAAACATCAGCATTTTATAAATACTATATCAACAAATGTTCGCACGAGTACGAGTGGTCGTGAGTTTGAATCTTGCAGTGCCCGTTCTCAAATTTTCTTTGTTTGGGTATACTAGTGGATTACGGAGTATAGAGTACTGTTCCCAAATCCCTGCAACTTACTAGTGGACCTTCCTATGGGGGTCTTGAATGAACAAACACTTAATTCACGTCAACCTCAGAAAGATACCAGAGTTCTTGCTTGCACTAATTTTATGTACAAAAGTGAAATAAGTGCAAGGGTGGCTCACACTATCTAAAATCCTTGCGCACCAGTTAGAAGCAATGTTATCGAGTGCTGTTAGAGGATACTTGTGTGGATTCTTCGAAACGATATCCGACAGTCACTCGATACTTGATGGGGTGAGAGTATAGTGAGTGGCTGTTAAGACGTGAAGACGAACAATCTGTGCACCATGCTGATAGTCGATGTGATTGACTTCAGAGTTCCAACTGTGGAGAAACTTGTAGATAGAAGTACACTTCAGAATATGAACGAGCCAGCAAAGTCGAATTTAGTGGAGCTTGATATCGATGAGTTCGATGATGATATGGTAAGCACTTCTTCGTTGGCAGTGTTCATTCAGAACGAGTCACTTGAGAAGATGTTAGCTTGGGCGAAATATGGATTTGCATAATCGCTTGAGAACATATTAGCTTGGACAAAAATTGTTCGCTTTTTGTCTGTAGGTTCACGAGGGATAATTTCATTAAGTCAATACATAGTCATTGCCCTTGTTATGAAAGGAAGAAGCCGATGCTGTCATGTAGAGATTCTTGTTGTTACCTAAGGTTGTGGACATGTCTACGTTAGAGTCACCTTTTCCCATCTGACAATAGTGTCTTGGCTTCTTGATGCAAGTGACGAACGTGTATCCTTGTTTGCAGGATCAAGCACGCATGTTCTTTTCATCTTCAGGTAATCAATTCTTCCTATGCGATCTACATTAACCCCTAAAGAATCATAAGGCTCCCATGTGGCTTTTGGAACTAGAAAGTGAGGAAACTCGAGTTGTTGGGTTGTAAATTATAGGGTGAGCTACCAAGAGACCCTTTCTCTTTTAGAGCTAAATCTATGGGTACTTCTTGATCAAACATTCATGAAGTGTGTGATTTTTGGTGATTTTTTTGAGCTGTAGGGAGGTTATTTGAGTGTCACTTCAGACCTTCATATTTTCCTCACACCTCCAAATTACGTGAATTTTTTTGCATGTGTTCAAAATGATGATCTCTATGCATGGTAAAAATTTCAGAAATTTTGGAGCACTTTTAAAAAATCCAATTTCAGCATATGTACAAAATACCCCGTATGAATTCCATCAATCTTCTCACCAGTGGCATTCTTTCAAACACAACTGTGCAGTCATGGGTAATCATTATCCACTCAGTATTGTCTCCTCTAGATAGCGTTGTTTAATCTCAACCATTTTGTGAACGTAATGCAGGCCATCAAGGACTGAAGACCAAGTGAACGTTGCAGAACATAGAGTATTATCCTTGTGCGAGCCTATGTTTCTTCCCTTGTACAGCTGTTTTCAATTGAACATGACAGGGTTGTAGGGTTAATTCATTGGATCAAGTCGATAGAAATCCAAGCAGACGTCAAGAGGGTCTTCCCCGCGACTCTATTTGTTTACAGAAAGTACCTCTTCTTTGGTGCTGAAGCAACAGGTCTAGAATCAGCTTGGAAGGGCAAAAGGGTAGACCTGCCAAGCAGATACTGTGTGAATTTTTGCCACCCGTCATTATTGTGATACATTGTATTTGCTACATGCGATCAAATTTTAAAGTTTTGGATTCTGGAAATTAGTCGTTGTCTTCTCTTCTTCCAAACCTTGCACAGTGACTCACAAAACTGAGTCAGTGTTTGCTCATGCTTACCGTAGTATAATCTGAAATATCTACTGCATTGATGAGGATTTAGAGGTTTCATCAAAGAGTAAATGATAGGTATTCATGTGTCTATTGATGCACGGAAGTTTTAATGAAACATTTGCAAAGTTGGTTGAGATATTTAATATTAAAAGAGAGTCTCATTGACTCACTTTTAGTCTTGTATGTCTACACTTCCATTTCTTCCATATATTGACAATTTAGTAAAGAGTTTCAATTCAAGTAAACAAGAGTCTCTCCTCTTGCTCAAGTAGTTGTTCTATACTATGATAAGGTCATTGTCTTATAAAAAGCAAAATTGTGTAAGGTAGTGACATCCAAAATCGCACCAGACTTTGAAGCGCCATCTTGAAATGGACCCAAAATCGTGCAATAGTTACCTAGGTTTGGAGTGCAGTTATAATGAGGCAATTTCAGCACATTTACTGGACACTGTAGGGTCTTATGCGTGTGATTTTAGTAATTATGTAGATTCTAGAAATTATGTGGATTCTAGAAAGGATGACGGTTGTGGTGAATGCAAATTGCTTTTTGGATGGCCAAGTACAAACTCTAATTTAATGCAAATCCACTAATTTAAATAGTTTTCCTTGGTGTTATTCACTTTGGTTACATGCAGCCCCATTTTAAATGAGTGTTCACTGTCCATTTTAAATATGACTTGCACTCTTTATTATACACTGTCACTGTTCATGGGTGAATTTGGTAACTGCATCAACGACTTTTGTGCACAAAATCAAGGAACCCTATGAACAATTTCAGACCTCCTACATTGTATCCTAGAAAGCCCTATAGCATATTTAGTTTGCTACGGAAAGCATTCGTTCCACTTCCACCAAAATACTTGCACCTTTACCTAAAGATTCATTGCTTCAATTTTTGAATTTCATAACAGTAAATACTCACCACACTTAAAGTGACAATTTTGGATGTCACTACCTAAGTATCATTGCTACAAAAGCAATGTAGCACACAAAAAGTAGCCAAATGGCTTGCTATTGGTTAATCTAATGTTGAGATTTTGAAAGAAATGTCTTCACGATGCTAAACTATCTGTAGGAGGAAGACTAAAAGTGATTTTAGACCATTTGAGGAGGGCATGTGTGAGAGCAGTGACAATTGGAGGATTTAGTAGTGCCATGGAGGCATGCAAATTAGTCAAGCAAAAGTTGCCAATGAGATTAGTGTTTAAACAGTGCGACGAGTATACCATGCATGATCGGTATACATACATCACTAATTACAATTAACACTAACTAATTCTCCTCTCCTATTCCTTAACCTCAAAAAATCCAACTCTAAACTAGAATAATTATTTACACATAAATACACTACTACATTCTTGCATAACTTATAGCTATATCTACAAATGAGAAATCAGTATCAACGAAGGTGGGCACCTGCTTTACCCCTATACTTCTTTTTAAAAAAATTGAAGGAAGGGGTGGGAATGTAAATACCCCCCTTGTCACAATAAGAATTCAGATAGATTTGCAAGTCCTTCTCATCCCATATCATTTGGGAGTGACATAGAATGATTGTGATTAATGACTAGCTCATTACTCCTTTATAACACCCTCTTGATTGCTCAAAATAGTTGAAAAATGTAAACAACAATACTTTTCCTACATTTTGCTAGTCTCAAAAAAAATAAAAAAATGCAAATTTTAGCAAGATTTTCAAATGGTTTTAGATAATTTTAGAAAACAAAATTTTAATTTTAGAGTTACTTTTTGTTGATCGTGCCCTCTACCTCCAATGCTTTGTTCATAAAATAAAATAGAAGGTGGTCACGTGTCCACCTTCCTTTTAGTAAATTCTCAAATATGAGAATTTTTTTCCTAGTGGGTGGGCACGTGCCCACCCTCTATACTTTTGAAAATTTATTTTTGAAGGAGGGGTGGGCATGTGCACACCTCCCTCTTGGCAAATTCTTAGAGTTGAGAAATTTTTCCTTGAGGGAGGTGAGCACAAGCCCACCTTCTATATTTTTGGAAATTTATTTTTGAAAAAATTGTGGTCACGTGCCTACCTCTCTCTTAGTAAATTCTCAAACATGACAAATTTTCCACGAGGGGGGGACACATGCTCACCCGTTATACTTTTTGACATTTATTTTAAAGGAGGAGTGAACATATGCCCACCCTTTATACTTTTGAAATTTATTTTGAAGGAGGGGTGGGCATGTGCCCATCTTCCTCTTGGCAAATTCTCAGAGTTGAGAAATTTTCCTTGAGGAGAGTGGACACAAGCCCACCTCCTATACTTTTTGAAATTTATTTTTGAAGAAACGGTAATCATGTGCCACACCTCTCTTATGACAAATTCTCAAAAATGAAAAATTTGCCACAAGGGAGGTGGATACAAGCTCACCCAATATGCTTTTTGAAATTCATTTTCAAAGAGGGTGGGCATGTGCCCACCTCTCTTCCAGCCTCTCTTGTGTCAAGTTCTTAAATAATACAAGATGTTACAATCATGAATTGCATTTGCATTCTTGAGTGAGGTCACTTGCAACACATGCAATGCACTATTAACATTGTCTTGCGTTGCTCTTCGTACATATTCTTTTGCTAGAGAGAAGCTGCACAGTACATGAGTTTGTCAAAAGTTATTTCAGCAAGGAGAATGCTTTATTGAAAGCGATGAAAAGGTTATGAAAAACAACAACGCATCATTTAAGTAATAGTGTAAGACATTCAATAGTGTAAACAATACTTGAACGGCTCATTGTATGATCAAACAAAAAAAATCCACACTAGCAGGTTTGTACTATACAAAACTAGACATATTTTGACCCTAGGCATTAAGTTTACATGAGCATCAAAGGTTACTGTCTATAGAATGTTCGACGCATTCAGATCCCTATGTACTACTGGCTTGGGGCATTCATTGTGAAGGTAGTCCAAGGGCACAGGCGATCTCAAGACCGATTTATAGTGCACTTCCCAAGAAATCACAACTGATTCCTTTCCACCTACATTCCAATACCAAGTTAACTTCAACGATCCTCTCCATGATCCCTTCCATGATCCCCTCCAACAAGCAAGAACCCGTGTTACAAACTTGCGTTAACTAATACATGTGAGGTCAGTCCTGGCAATCATACACGAGATTAGGGTTAGAGTTTGCCTCATGCTGCATTCGATCTGCATAGAACTGCAACTCCACTATGAACGTATTTCCTTTTTTTAGGCTTGCAGGTGTTTGGATCATATCACCCTTCTACTAGTCCATCCGGTGCGCTCCAAGTAGCGATGCATTGAAGTCAATTGAACCGGTACTGAAGCTTTGTGAAGCAGCATTGCTCAAGTTCCAAGCTCGATAAAGCACCGAAGCTTGATTGAAGCGGCATTGTTCAAACTTTAAGCTCGATGAAGCATTGAAGTTTGATGAAGCGGTATTGTTCAAGCTCTAAGCTTGATGAAGCAGTGATGAGCGCACTGATGCAAGAGTGGCATGACGTCGACTTTATGTCCTTTGTTTTCTGCTTATGTCCAAATCGCTGAAGAGCCGGAAAATCGAGTGGTATGCTCCAAACACTTAGAGAATCCTCAATCGAAACAAGAGTTGATGCATTCCGAGCTTATGTAAAACCCGGAGGTGAAAAAGGGTTCTAGTGCTAGGAATGGAAAAAGAGTTCCAATGCTATGAGTGATACAATGAGCCTATGTAGTCCTCCGTCTTGAAAACCGATCACTCAATCATGAAGTTTATAACACTGGTTTAGAGAAGTCTATTTAAACCTCAAGCTGGAGGGTTAAATTTGCACATTGATTCTTTTTGTTGCATATGGGGTGGGCATGTGCGACCCCAACATTTAATTTTCGAATGCAGTTGTGTGTTTCTGATTGTTACGGCTACATGAATTGGAGTGTATGCAAATGAATGTGCAATTTAATGGTTCTTTTCATCATGGGCATGCACTTATTAATAACATTAATCAATTTTTTGTAAAATTTATGAACATTCAATATTTGCACAAAGTAGGTAAAATTTGAGTATATTTTCTTCAAATGTACAAAATCTCAACATGTGCACTTTTTATATGGCGTGTGCACTTTTAAAGAAACAAATGTTTTGTGTATAACAATCAATAGTGGTTTTGAAATCGATCCTTATCAGAAAAAGCTATGTCTCCCCTTTTCCTAAATTTAGCTTGTGTTGCATTTGCAATTGTGCAATATAGGGCCTCTCCATGTATAATTGTTCTTCAATCTCCATGACTCCACACTAAAGTTGAGAGAATAACAAAGCATAGCGACAATTGCAAGGAACAAAACATGGAGTGCTATATCACAATATAATTAAATCTATAGTAGATAGAGAATTCAATTGAACTTGCAGTGATAGAAAAAAACGTTGATCAACGTGAATCAAATTAGTGCCAAGTAACCACAACATCCAAAATGAACAAATTACATTTTGGTGTATGTTTTAGTCATCAAACAAGGTATGTGCAACGTACATAATTGAAACTGTGTACTATAAAGTGCACGTTACGATATGCTCATGTGAAGTCATTATAAGTTAAGTTGGGTATCACCAATCAAAGCTAGGATTTAAGGAACCAAAATCATAAACTTAAGAATTCAAATAAAAGTTTGGGCTATATGTCAAGAATTCAACCGGTTTCTTGCTCCAACATGCATCATGATTGACACTCATGATAAATATATCATTTACAGTATGGATATCAATAGTCCAAATGTTAATGAGCACATTGTGTTGCAACAATCGATCCTCCTAAGCCACCTAGATCACATTTGATCTAGTTGTACAATTGAAGTGCTCACGTCTTATCCAAAGTTCGGAAAGAAGCGACACTCCAGCTATAAGAGTTCTCTTATTCACTTGATGTACATGAAGTGGGAAAACCAAACTCCTTTCCTTTAGCTTGAAGATGTGGAATTCTCTCTTCATTGTAAAAGCATCAGTCATAGTAAAGAATGAGCGGTGCATTGCAAAGCAACAACATACAACTCACCCATAGACTCCAATTATTGCGGTTGAGGGCCCAAGCCAAAATCATCTTACCGAAGGTATGAATCAAACCTTGCTTTAAAATTTTCCATGGTAATCAAAAACACTTCTAGCCTTAATGTCTGCCCATCTCCAATAGGCTTCACTGGAACGTTAATGGGACACATTTGAACTTCCATGATTGTTTGATAACGTGATGGTTTGTCCTCAGTTTCTCCTACCATGTCTTGGGTAGTAAACCCGCTCAAAATGTATAAATAGCCATTGACATAAGTGCTCCTTGGAAGCAACTATTTGTTGATATTAGCCACAAATACTTCCCTATTGAGACCAACATAATAACGAATAGGAGCGCACATTCATTCTTTAAATTCTAACTTGTATATATTAATGCATTTTTTTGTGACAAGTACAACAACATACTTCTTCAAATCTTGGTCAATATTTACAATATATGTAGCATGCAACTTGTTTTTCAACTGTCCTCTAACGTCTTTACAAATGTCTAGGTGACAGACTATGTACTTCCACTGTTTGGTTACGAAGTTAAGGATGATCAAGTGTGTTGAGACAATAGCACTAGCAAAAGAAAACTCGTCGTGAGCAAGAGCAACCCACTAGCACATGCCTTAATAATAAATGAATGTCGGGGTTCTGATTAATGTGGCAAGTAGTCGAAGTCTAGAAGCTGGTGAATGCATGCATGGTTCTTGTAACTTACATGGTGTATGCATGACCAAGTTCTTGTACCTTAACCCCTGACTGCCTAAGCATCCATTTTTTGGACGATGTACAGATTTCATCTATAATCTCTCATCCGTCATGCACTTTTAGCAGTGTGGAATTTTTACTATAGATTCTATGGGAAGTTAGCTTCATGCATATGTGATCTGATTAGAAAGGGGATGATTTGTGAAATTTTTATGCCTCATTTCATGTTGTAGTGATTCACCCAAAATAATGAAGATTTCAGTGTAAAAGTTCTCTTAAAAAAGTCAACTCATAAAATTAAGCAACCAAAAAATCTCAAAAAAACACTACACTCAGAGGATTACATTTCAACCAATCACAACAAATTTCATGTACAAATTGTCAATATCTTATTCGTAATTGAATTACAAAATAATTTTGAATTTCACATTTCAAATTTTATACAAAATTATTGGTAATAGCAATCATAGATCTAACCGTATGGATAGAATCTAAAATTCATAATGTACAACTTTCATTCATATATCAAGTTCAAAACATCCCTCTAAGTTGCATTTTATAATGCATCTTTGCACAACTGCCGAATTTGGAGAGGGCTCTAGGCATTTAGGGGTTAACCATTAGCTTTAGGAATTCTGGTAAAGAAGAGAGGATAGTACCAATCACGTGAAGCTACATTGGTCTCTTTCCCCTCTTTTATCAACTCCAAAAGGTTCCACTCGGTCCATTTTTTATAGACTAACTATCTACCAGTTGCTCCCCTGCGATCACTACTTGAAATTCGTTTCATTTTGCTGAAAAGAAAATTCCTACAAGAAAGAAAGATGCAAGAATGTTCAGAAACCTTGTCATGCATCTTGCTACAAGAAAAAATGGTTTTATTTAAGTAAGATCGTTCAAAATTTGCATTGGCTTAAATGAATTACTCACTTAAGACCATGTTTGGTAGTAAATAATCTACTCCCAAATTCGCCACCTATACAACATCCCTTTTCTCCTACTTCAGAGCTAGTATTCTTCTAGTGCCTCTAGAATCTTTTCTTCTCAATGCGCAGTCTGTTCATACTCCTCCTAGTTTGGAAACCAAGGAGTACGAGGAGTAAGTGAACCATCAATTTGTTTGGTGACAAATGGAATTCTCTCAGCAATCATATTAGCCTAAGAAAATGTGGCATCAAGCACGGCCTTTGTGAGGACCAGTTTGACTTCAAGTTGTTGGCTATGTCCTTGAGTGCTTGCCAAAATAGGTCTAACTAAGGGCAAAGGCAAGTCTGGAGGGATCGCCGTGAGAACCTGCACTTGAGAAGATGTACAACAATACAAAGCAATTGTTGAAAATGTGGCATCAGGTCTAGCTTTAAGGGTGATTGCCAGAAGATTCTAGTATATTTTGTGTTGTGGCACCCCTGCCTATGTTGCACACATGTTATCCATCTAAGCAATCTTGCAAGCAAACGTACCAAAGAAAAATGACTTGGGACGCAAAATGGAATAATAGCATGAGTAGCTTCAACTCTAACGTAGTGCCTAAGTCTTTAAGCTTTATAATATCAATATCGCATGTCACTTTAATTCATGTGTTATGTCGACTATGTCATATTGACAACTGGCTCAATTCACGTGGATGATGGCTTGATATGGGTAACTCCTCCAAAAATAGTGTGATTTTTGAGAAATATCTTTTGGTAAGAAAAAAAACATTGAAAAATTACAAAAATTAGAGGGCATTATAGGCACCATGACTGCAACTATATACATGGTGTGAAAGTGGTACCCATATCAGGCATTCATGCCATTTCCCACGTGTGCTACTTCACCCGTTTAGAAACACCCACACCAAACCAGTTGAAATAACAAGTAAAACCACCTTAAAGTGGGCAAAAGAACAAACATGCAAATGCCATCGAATCAAGTCTGCAAGAAGGTATAAGTTTGTTTCATCCATACTCCCCTACATTTCCTATAATCTATGTTCCCCTACAGTCTCTTATAATCCATGCTCCCCTCCAATCTTCTATGATACATGCTCCCCTCCAGTCTCCTATGATCCATGTTCCTAGGAATGTCTTGGACTTCTCGTTAATGCACATAAACCAGTCAACAAAAATGGCAATATAATCAATCAAAGAACATATCACTGCACTATAACTGCTTTTTTTGGCAAGAAGAATTGGCACAGTTACATTGTCACAAGCAGTTGACGAATTGACACTACACTGTCACTACTGTTTTTAAGGGGCTAAATTTTTCTTGGGAAAAAAACATTGGTATGCACCGAAAGTATAATGTCGGGGAATTGTACTTTAGGAGCATGTAATTTCACACGATTGTGTACCTTAGCGGCAAGCTTGCTAACTTGATTCAATATGATGCTGAGTAGCGCCAAATCCTCAATTGATTTGTTGATCGGCATTCCTCACACAATTTAGCTATTGATACCATCTATTCACCCTATGAAAAAAACTTTGAAATTCATAGCTTGTTCATACAATATCCAAACATTACATGATAAATTAACATATTAGAATTCTTTCAAAAATCGAGGGCAAGATTCACATTAAAAATTCCCATTTTAAGAAGATAAGCCATTCAAATCAACTTAAAACCATGGAAAAAAAAAGCATCATTACAAAAGAAATGGGGCCTACGGAGGGCTGCCTCAATGGGGTTGAACATGTTCCCAAGAAAGTCCATTGTCGTTCTCGAGCCCATGTTCAGCAGTGATGATGTGCAGAGAATATCTCAAATCAGTGAATACGGTGTTCAATTTTAGAAAATATCTGATATCAAAGAAATCAGTGATGAATGCTGCAGAGAATATTGGAAGACAAGAACAATGATGAGACTTCCTGCCTAACCTTCCCGCCAATTTTGGATGACAAGACATTCACATGCCAATAAACATGATGCTCACAACAAAGGGAACGGCACATTGGAACTCACGGACAAATACAAGCCCCAAATATTTTCTAATGATATTGTCAACCTTACAACATTATGATCGTGTACAATGTCTGTAGAAGATGTTTTCATGAGATATATTTTACACTGCGATAACAACTCTCACAATGAAAGCATGTGTGAATTTTAGAGGAGGTGCTCCTTTTGTAATCAAGCTCACTTATATTAGTCCACAAAGAATACAGGTTAAGAAGTAGCAAGACTCTAGGTGAAGCTTTTCAAATGTGTTGTACAAAGACTTTTGGAGTCCAATTGAGCATAGTAGATGAAGTTTTATAGAATTTTGTCCAACTAACAAAAGTTGAGAAATCAATCCTTCTTCCACCTCCAACAAATTTTGTGTCAAAATAAGTCTTTATGCAAAAGATATGGACAAAACATTGCAACCGTGTAAAAATCAAAAAATCAAAATGCGTTCATAACAGTTTTTCGAAGCTCATTTGTGCATAGAAGATCAACTTTTTTGGAATTTGTTTGGTCTATGAAAAGTTTATAAATCAAGTAATCTTTCACCTCCAACAAATTTTATGTCATTTGAAGACTCTATGCAAAAGTTATGCGTGTTATAAAAATGAAGACTAAGTGCTTCACCTCAGTTTACATATCCCATATGCATTGTTGGACACAACTCCACTCCACCTGCATAAAGCACAAAGCATTCTCACCTCTTCACTCACATCTTACTTGTCATCCAATGCAAGAGAGTTGTACATGATAAAAACTTAAATAGAAAATTAATGGACTTAAGCCAAATTTTTAAAAATTAAAAGAGAAAATTGATTAAAATATGAATATACTATTTTAAGGTGTTGAACCTACTTTTTGAACTTTAATTAAATATTAGGCAACAAGTTGCCGAACCTACTAGTAAACTACGGTACTACACAAATCAATAAAAGATCTATTTTACACCCGGGGAGATCACTCAATGTATTCCTCATAAACCATGTGCGATCAACTCATTGAAACCTATCTTATATTGTAAAATATCAATCAAAAAATTTGAAAAGATCTTAGTATGTTTTTCAATGTTGAAAGTTTATATTGTGAATTTTTGTGAATTTTTATTTATTCTAAATAATCACTTTCAATTTTTTAACAAAATAAATACATTGTACATCTAATTGTTTTTGGACTCCGTTGCATTGTAAAAAGTATTTTGAAATTTCCAATAACTTAAGGCTCAGTTATAGTTCATGAATACCAAAGTTAAATGCTATTGTAATCCAAATGCAATCTTAAATTTTATTGAATCAAGAGTTCTTTTCAAATAAAGGATATAATGATTGTGTGACAACATTCAAAAATTTAGAGCTAAAAAAAACTTTAATAAAAAGTCAATGGAAGGTTGAAAAATCACTTGATCGCAGCTGGTTTGCATTGAATACATTACGGTACTACATATATCATTTATAACTTAATCACAAGAAATCTACCGGCAGAAAAAGGAGGTTCAAAACCAGTGCAAAAAGATTTGGATACGATAGGGTTGCACACAAAAGATTACATTGCCCGTGGCTGTCAAAACTCAAGCTTATAAATTTTAAACACGAATAACATTATCAACAATGAGTTCTAATTCCCTGACAATAATCACATCCACCTGCATGTAACAAAATCAGGCAACATCCTAGAATGAATAGAGCCACTCTAAAAAACACACCCTTGCCCATGGGCCAGTCTCTTCACAATACATAAGGTAGAGGGCTCTAAACCCGCCACAATTCTAAACCTGCACTCTGCCAAGGACGAACATTTTGAAATTTTGGATTTACCCATGGTAAAGAGCACCACTCTAGAACCTATGTCCTTTCAACTTCAGAAATTCATAACTAATTTTAGGAACATCCAAAATTTTTGATTCAAAGTCTGTTGATCTTTGCTTGGATTTGTCTTCCAGTGAAAAATCATGCTCAGTTCTCCCTTTGTCCTCATAAATTCACAGCCCTTAAAGTGGTGGGTTTAGAGCCTCCTACCTTGCCTTGCAATTGGTGAAGGAAACCCAACCTGGTCACCAGTAATCGTTACAAGAGCACACGCCATCTTTAAAGTGGTGAAACCGGTTAGCATCCCTCGCCACAATCTCTCGTCCCATCACCTTCGAGATGAACTTCGTCGCTGTATGGCAATCTGCGCACACCCGAAGATTCTTGTACACACGAATTGGTTCCCCACCAGGAATCCGCAGCATCCCGTACGCGATAGCCAGCTTCTCGCTGTGAGAACAAAGAGCTAATTCCTTGTCCTCCTCATCAATATCGCTCAACACTAGCCGCGTGTCAGGAATGTAGCCTGCGGCTTTTATTTCTTCAGTCAACCTGTTCAGCTCCTTGTAGATCTCCTCGGACTCTTCGTGAGACGTATCCCCTACCACAAAGTCGTGCATCTTGTTATCCACCTCGATCCAGCTCCGCCCTGCCTGCTTGCGAATGCCTCTCTCCTGCATCATCCTGCGCACCAATGACACCTCTTCCCACTTGCCAGCTGCGGCGTAGATGTTCGACAGCAGCACGTAAGTGGACGCATCCTTGGGTACCAACTTCAACAGCTCCTCCGCCACAACCTCGCCCAACTCCACGTTACCATAAGTTCTGCACGCACCGAGCATCGCTCCCCATGTTACTTCGTCAGGCTTCACAGGCATGTTCCGAATGAACGCCTTCGCTTCCTCCAACAGTCCCGCCCGCCCCAGAAGATCCACCATGCAGTTGCAATGTGACACATCAGCCTCGATGCCGTAGTCTTCGGTCATGCGCAGAAACAGCCCACGACCTTCCTCAACAAGCCCCGAATGGCTGCACGCTGATAGAACTGCCACGAACGCCGACCCATTGGGCTTCACACCGCATGAAACCATGTTTCTGAACACTTCCAAAGCTTCCTCCCCGAACCCGTGTAGCGCAAGTCCCCCGATCATCACAGTCCATGACAACACATCCCGTTCCTTCATTCTGTCAAAAATCACCCGCGCATCCTCAACACTCCCGCTTTTTGCATACATGTGAACCAGTGCATTCGCCACACGCAAATCTGACTCGAATCCAGCTTCCCGGGCGTGCCTGTGGACCTTCTTCACCCACTCCAAAGCCCCTTCGCTCGCACATGCATTCAGGATGCTCAAATACGTGATCGCATTCGGTTTGAATCCTTCCCGTTCCATTTCCAAAAACAGTTCATATGCTTCAACACCGCGACCACTTTCTGCATAGGCTCCGATCATGACAGACCAAGTGATTTCATTCCGTTCCTCCATTCTGTCAAAAACTAGTCTCGCATCATCGATACTGCCACTCATCGCATACATGCGAACAAGCGCAGTGCCTACACGCACATCTGACTCGAATCCACCTTCACGAGCATGCCTGTGGACATCCTTAACCCACTCCAAAGCCCCTGCCCTTGCACACGCATTCAGGATGTTCATATAAGTGACTGCGTCTGGTTTCAGGCCTCCCCGTTGCATTTGGAGGAACAATCCATACGCTTCTTCACCACGACCAATTTGAGCATATGCGCCAACCATCGCGTTCCAAGTAATGATATCGCGATCTTCCATTCTCTCAAAAACAAGCCTGGCATCATCAATACTGCCACTCTTTGCATACATGTGGACCAGCGCGTTGCCCACACGCACATCTGACTCAAATCCCGCTTCACGGGCATGCTTATGGACCTCCTTTACCCACTCCAAAGCCCCTGCGCTAGCACATGCGTTCAGTATGCTCATGTAAGTGATTGCGTCTGGTTTGAGGCCTTCCCGTTGCATTTGGAGGAACAATCGATATGCTTGCTCACCACGACCACTTTCAGAATACGCTCCAATCATTGTGTTCCATGTGATTTCATTGCGATCCTCCATTCTGTCAAAAACCAGTCTGGCATCATCAATACTGCCACTCTTTGCATACATGCGAACAAGCGCCGTGCCTACCCGTTTGTCTGAGTCAATTCCAGCTTCGCGAGCATGCCTGTGAACCTCCTTCACCCACTGCAAAGCCCCTGCGCTTGAACCTACCTTCAGGATGCTCAAGTAAGTGATTGCATTTGGTTTGAAGCCTTCCCGTTCCATTTCGAGAAAGAGTCGATATGCTTCCTCACCACGACCACTTTCAGCATATGCTCCGATCATCACAGTCCATGTGATGACATTACGATTAGTCAATCTCTCAAAAGTTTGCCTTGCCTCCTGGATGCTCCCACACTGTGCATACATCTTGACGAGGGCATTCCCTACACGAACATCTGATTCAAGGCCGCCTTGTCTTATATATGCATGTACTTGCTTACCCCAATTCAAAGCCAATGGACTCGCACATGCCTTCAGGATGTTCAGATAAGTTATCTCATTTGGCTGCGGACCTTCTTCGCACATCTTATTGAATACTTCCAATGCATCTTTACCACGATTGTACTGAGCATAACCTCCAATCATGCTTGTCCAACTAAAAACATCCTTCTTCGCAAGTTTGTCAAATACTCCGCGTGCATCATGCAATCGCCCACATCTGATATATACATTCATGAGAGCATTCGCCACATATACATTCTGCTCCATTCTACTCCTGGTGATGCACTCATGAACCTGCTTCGCAGCTCCAAGGTCTTTCTGCTTCAAGCACCGCTTCAGAACTTCAACATACTTGTATGAGCCTATAGCAGTGCCCTGGTCTACTTGATACTTCAATGCAGCAATTGCTTCAAGTGTCGTACCGACACTTTGCGACTGAACACTTCCTCCACCACCTCGTACATGTTTACTTCTCTCTCTTGCACTAGTAGCCACGATGGTTCCTTTTCTATTGTCGTACTTGTGTAGCCTGCCTCATCAATAGATTCTTCATTAATCCAAGTCAGTGTTGCACAAACCAATCCCTCAAATTGACTCAAATCGCAACTTTCGCTGTGCCTACTCGATCTCATTAAGCACAGGAGACATCTCAGATACTAAAGTTATGTTCTTATGCCAATACCTATTTCCTTGTGCAGGATCTTGATAATCTCTCGTGCCATAACCAGCATGGGATTGCGATCTGCCTTGAGTCACCAACTTCAGCATTGCTTTCGCCCATAGTGGAGTTGACCACCCATCTACCCAAAGTGTTTTCCTTGACACCTTATGCGTAAAGTCAGGTAATCTGGGATTACTCTGCAACCACCACAACCCACTATCAGTTCTACAAAACCTAGCTCACATTAAATCTGCAATCAACATCACTCGGAAAATGCTTGTTTCAATCAATGATGCAATCAGACTCAGCTCCAGATTACGCAAAGCCCAGATTTTATGCTCCGCGTATCACTGACTGCCCCTACCCTTGCACAACTAAGAAATGACTTCCGCTCTTCTCGATCTAACTCTTTCATCGACTTCTACCATCAACTCACTGCTACAGCTGGTGATTCCTTGTCCACTCTGTTGTCCCACCACTGAGAAGGATCCGCAAAATACTCCTCCCAAAGTCGCTCAGTCGTCTGTGCTTCGCCTGAACCCACAGCATCATACTTCATCCACGTCAGGAACGTTCTCTTCAGCACCGGAGACAAACTGCATCAACAACTTGCATGAGCACGGCCATCTCACTCGTACCTGAAGCATCGCCATTCAAGGATGGACTCTGCCAAACTGATGAATACGATAAACACCTCATTTGTCCACTGCATCTTTGTCTATGACAGGACGACAGCGCCGATGAACAAGGGTACAGAGCCCACCGCCATGGAGACTCATCGACTCTGATCGCATAAACATCCTGCTCACACGAATCCCAACAGCGTGCAGCAGTTTCAGCGTACTCATTCCACCAATACTGGCGTTGAGGGCGCGGTCCACTCCTGTTACATTGCGGAAAATATTGCAACCTATCTATCAAACATGGCTCTGGGAGAGACCTCATATTTTGACACGTATGTTGCCACTATCACCACAAACGAAAGTCATGACTCATCCATAACAGGTGCATGGCCACACGTCATACCTCACTCGCCTGTGCATCAGTTGCGCAAAGAAACGAAAAGCCTCGACGTTGTTGCCCATATTGCAAGTCATGTTTGCTATATAATCGAGTGCGCAATCCCATCACTATCTGCCTGCATCCATACACACACATTGACCAATTAGATTGTTAACCAGTAGTTAAACCCACACGCATGGCACCGATCATGAACATCACAGACTTAGGGTGTCGGGGCTTCCAAGATATTAATTCGTTAAATGCACATTATTACAGAAGCTTCAGAATAAACTTTGAGTATGCAGCCCCTAAACAGCTCCTGGAAATTAGTGCCTACACTGTTGACGAAGATTCAACAACTCAGTATCCTACACCACGATGCCCATTGTAAACCAAACATTTGCATCCAACTACACGATCCATCCACAGCCAAATCACAACTACTACTCACTGTGCATGTTCGTTGCGCCCGCTAGCAAGATCTGCAGCCCTCTCCTTCACAGCCCTGTCATGCTTCCGCCTCACATTCATGGGCTTCACGTTCTTCAAACCAATGCTCTGCAACACTAACACCCGGAACGCCGATCCTCGCCAATACAAAATATATTCTCCGCACGCCCCAGACACAGCAGCCTTGCTCGACCATGCCGCCATGCTCATGTCCGCTCACCTCTACGCACCACACGCACCAATTCATCTCCAAAACCCCAATCCAACTTTCCATTTCAGGCCCACTGTGAGCCCGACCCGAATACAATCACTCAAAACTGGGCTCAACGGCTTTACACTATGCCTCCACCCGAACTTATCACATGCTTGAAAGAAATGCTTCCGAAGAAACTGACAGTAGCAACAGAGAACCGAAATTGCTCACCTTCACACAGGAAGTTCACGGCACAGAATTCCCTCAGTGCCAGTTTCGTCTCGGCATCGAGCACAACATCACTGGAAACATTCGGCATACCAATTGCAACAGCGCCGGCCTAAGGAAGAACGCTGAAAGAAAATTGCAGGAGCTCCTTTTGTCAATAAACCCTAATTCCATTTCCGTGCTTTGCAATCCCAGCAACAAACCGAATCCAAACAAGGTGATGGTCATCTACATGAATGTGTGGCCGCAGAGCCTGAACGTCCACATCTCCAGTGATTCTTATGTGCGTTGTCAATGGAACAGGTCTCTTCGTGTGCAATATCCGCCTGCCCAGGAGCTCACAGGCATTCTCTACTCCCTGTCCTCTCCAGAATTCCGTGCCTCGCAGGCTAATGGTGACCGGGCGAATGATTGTCCAAAGTAAAATTTGTGAAAAACCCTAATTTCTGTACCTTATTTATACACCACCAAAACAACGATTCCTCCGCAACCTGCTCGTCACGAATCCAATGAATCAGCCACAGTTATGCGCATGCGCTTATTAGTTTGCGAGCTCAAAAATGTAGAGCCGAGCACAGATGATCTCTCACACTGTGGTGATGATCCCTCTGCTATGATGAATGCCAATTGCACTGATCAGTCAATTGTGTAACGCACTTCTTCAATTGCCACGAACTACATTCGAAATTCAACTCCCGGGAGTCCCGGCATAAGAATCGTGACGAGTCGGTCCAGAGAATCCAAAGT
The DNA here is from genome assembly GCA_022496805.1 of Pohlia nutans. Classification (NCBI taxonomy): domain Eukaryota; kingdom Viridiplantae; phylum Streptophyta; class Bryopsida; order Bryales; family Mniaceae; genus Pohlia; species Pohlia nutans. The sequence continues at coordinate 8,814,912 of CM040102.1, forward strand.
GGAGATGAAAGAAAAATTTGTCTGCTGTATAGGATTTAGGGTTTTAGGATTTTCAGGGTATAGGGTATTTTAGGATTTTTGAGGTGAAATGATGCCTTTAACCCTTAACTTCCTGAACCATTTTGGGAGCGTTTTTGACCCTGATTTTTTCGGTTAGGGATACATGTTGCTCAAACTTATGTATTTCACTTTTTTACAAAATCAACCGTAAGATCTTGTAGATATGCAAGTTACCTTCATCTTTACGAAGTTTGGTGTCAATCCAAATTATAGGTTGCTTGGATGGGACATAAAAGTGAAGGGTACTTCAAGAAATTCATTGTTTTCTCGCTGCTAAAAATGAGCTTTGACCGACTCTCTTGGGCACATACTATTTCAGAAAGTTGGTGGCTTCTTGTCATTCTGAAGATAATCAAGTGTCCTACGCATGACAACAAGCTTTGTATTTTTAGGATAAAAAATGAGTGAGAAAGAGGCTTTGACATGACATCCACTTTTTACTAGTTCACTTGTGACTTTGAGAGAAATCTTATAACTTCCTACAAATCTAATCTTCCATTGCAAAATCAGACACGGTAGGTTGAAAGTACACAAAAGAACACACATAGTAGGAAAAAGAATTTTGGAAAAAGGTGAAATCCAAGTGCAAGATTTGCATTTCAGTAGCTACACCCACCCACAAGCCACCCTGCCCAACTGGAATACGTGGCAGCTCATCATTCACCCGTCACTCTCTTTTGCTGACTTTTCTTCCACGGTTTTGTGACCACCCAATACTTGTGGATTTTTGTAAAATTGACAATGTGCATTTCTCCAAATCAGATTACACCATTGGATAGCTAACTCGTTTCTACACAAAATTGGCCCAAATTTTGAATCATTCCGGCACTCCTTCCTCAAGATATTTTCAGTTCTAAATATAGCGCGACCCATTTTGGGTCGCCCAGGAAGTTAAGGGTTGAGGTAGAAAAATTCATTAAATTTTCAAATTCACAAACATCTAGGACAGGAAAGTGAAACAAAAGATGGAGAAACAATGGATGACTTTACAATTAATTCATTGACGTGCTTGCATTCATGTAATGAACAACAAACAGATTGCAACCTTTCTCTTGATTGCATCCTCTACAATTTTTCATCCATTTAAATTTCTCTTGGTTCTTGTGCTAATTGACTATCATTTGTATAGTACGGATCTTCAAAATAAGATATTTATGATTTTTTGAAAAACCACAAAATTGGTTTATGTCAAGTTTCATTCTTAGTTCAAAAAGTGAAACTTTAAACATGATTTTCCAAAATAAGTAGAATCAAATATTGAAAACCATACCATCTTGTAGTGCATGTTATTCCAATATCATTACAATATTTTCTAAATTTTTTTGTGTTGATTTGGGATTTATAATTGAATTTCAATAAACAACCTTGCAAAATGAATTTAAAATTATTAATAAAAAATATGATGAATCCAACTATACAGATGTGATCCTTAAATTGACATCTACAACTTTTCCTCTAAACATCAACTCCATTTTTGTTTTTCATGAAATTTTTATAACAAATCTTTGAAAACAGTGTTGAATCGAGACGCTAAGTAATGAAGGTATACCATTAGTATTCCATAAATTTTGGAACAGTCCGTCATTGTGCATCCCAAATCCTAAAACCCTAAACCCTAAACAGTCGACAAGTTTCTCTTTCATCTCCAGGTTGGATTCTCTGATCCGACTCTTCGCAATTCTTATGCCGGGAGTTGAATTTCGAATGTAGGTTCGTGGCAATTGAAGAAATGCGTCACTCAATTGTGAGTTCTGGTATTCATCATGGCAGAGGGATCATCACCGCAGTTTGAGAGATCATATGTGCTCGGCTCTTCATTTTTGAGCTCGCAAACTAATAAGTGCAAGCGCATTACTGTAGCCGATGCATTGCATTCGTGACTGGCAGGTTGCGGAGGAATCTTTCGCACAAAGTACTTGGAAGCTTTTGTCAACACGGGCACACATTTTGTGAAGCTACAGACATTATTCGGTAGGCTGTTATGGTTCAGTAGTTTTGAGGTGTTCTGTGGTTGTGGGCGGGGCCAGCGTTCGTTTTGGTTTCATGGAATCGACGCTACATGCATCCCATTCGATTGGAAGAGGACTGATCGAGGAGTGGTCTGTTGTTCGCCATTTCTTCCTGATGGGCTGGTGCCTGGCTGCGATTCGAATTCTGGAGACGACAGGAAGTAGAGAATGCCTGTGAGCTCCTGAGCAGGCGAATGTCGCACACGAAGATACTGTTCCATTGACAACGCACATAAGAATCATTGGAGATGTGGACGTTCAGGCTCTGCGGCCACACATTCATGTAGATGACCATCACCTTATTTGGATTCGGGATTGCAAAGCACGGGAATGGAATTAGGGTTTATTGACAAAAGGAGCTCCTGCAATTTTCTTTCAGCGTTCTTCATTTTCTTTCAACATTCTTGCAATTGGTATGCAGAATGTTTCCAGTGATGTTGTGCTCGATGCCGAGACGAAACTGGCACTGAGGGAATTCTGTGCCGTGAACTTCCTGTGTGAAGGTGAGCAATTTCGGTTCTCTGTTGCTACTGTCAGTTTCTTCGGAAGCATTTCTTTCAAGCATGTGATAAGTTCGGGCGGAGGCGTAGTGTAAAGCCAGTTTTGAGTGATCGTATTGGTGGAAAGTTGGAAAGTTTGGGTCGGGCTCACAGTGGGCCTGAAATGGAAAGTTGGATTGGGGTTTTGGAGATGAATTGGTGCGTGTGGTGCGTAGAGGTGAGCGGACATGAGCATGGCGGCATGGTCGAGCAAGGCTGCTGTGTCTGGGGCGTGCGGAGAATATATTTTGTATTGGCGAGGATCGGCGTTCCGGGTGTTAGTGTTGCAGAGCATTGGTTTGAAGAACGTGAAGCCCATGAATGTGAGGCGGAAGCATGACAGGGCTGTGAAGGAGAGGGCTGCAGATCTTGCTAGCGGGCGCAACGAACACGCACAGTGAGTAGTAGTTGTGATTTGGCTGTGGATGGATCATGTAGTTGGATGCAAATGTTTGGTTTACAATGGGCATCGTGGTGTAGGATACTGAGTTGTTGAATCTATGTCAACAGTGTAGGTACTAATTTCCAGGAGCTGTTTAGGGGCTGCATGCTCAATGTTTATGTTCTCATGGACTGAGACGCCTGAGCCTTCTGTAAGGAAGTTTCGTGATTGCTGGACGTCAAAGAAGTTCGTTTGGCTATAAGGCCACCTTGCTAATCACTCCTATGTACTAGTACTCCATCTCTTGCGTTATATTAATCGGAATTGTTGTCCGAGAGTTTTCTGTCCAGTGATGTTATTTCTGTTGATGTTTATATGACCAAATATATGAAAGGTGGGCTGTGGACATTTTGCAGGAAAATAGAGAGAATAATGCCAAACCTGTACTTGTTGCCACGTTCTTATTTAAGTTCAAGGACATGTTCATTTTCGGGAGACAGGTACATTGTATCTACCTGGGAATGCTTTTTAGTTGACTGAATTTAAAGGCATCCAACGTTGGTTTGAATAACGCTCTTCGAGAGGAGCGATTGCTTGGACGCTGGGCACTCATGCACATTGATAGGTGTCCGTTCTCTGAGACATGGTTTGCTAAAGAGGCTGGGGTTGTTTGATACTGCAGATTGCAGTTGTCATATATTTGTTGACCTGTACCTCTTTAGAGCGGTAACTTGAAGTGCTTGAAAATTCATTTCTCTGCACATGTGGAAGAATAAAGAAGGATTTGAGTGCACTCTCTGAATGTTTTGTCCCTTGCATGTTCAATCTTACAAAAATTTCATTTCCACTGAAATGGCATAGTGTAGTTTGGTTAACCCTTCTTCACTGTCTTGCTTTTAGAATGAGGATTACAATCAAAGATGAGGTTGTTACTTATCATATATGCGTAAATGAATGGGCTTTTAACAACACTTTACATCACTGTACTAAATTTTTTTCTATCCACACAATCGCCGGGTGTGATAAAAGATAGTTACTGCTAAACACAACGGACATGATCGGCACTATGTGTGTCTAGGCTTTGAGTTTAAGTATCTCTGGTGGTTAACAATATAATGGATGTCTGGATGCAGTGAGATAGTGATGGGATTGCGCACTCGATTATATAGCAGACAACATGGGCAACAATGTAGAAACTTTGCGTTAGTTTGTGGAGCTGGTGCACAGGCGAGTGAGGTATGACGTTTGGCCATGCATCTGTTATAGATGAGCAATTGGATGAGTCGTGACTTTTGTCGAACTGCTGTGGTGATGGTGGCAAGATATGTGTTGAAATATGAGGTCTCCTCCAGAGCCATGCTTGATAGATAGGTTGCCGTATTGTCCGCACAGTAACAGGAGTGGACTGAGCCCTAAAGGCCAGTATTGGTGGGAAGAGTACGCTGAAACTGCTGCACGCTGTTGGGATTCGTTTGAGCAGGATGTTTATGCGATCAGACTGTTCGAGTCTCCATGGCGGTGGGCTCTGTACCCTTGTTCATCGGCGCTGTCGTCCTGTCATGGCCAAAAATCCAGTGGACAAAGGAGGTGCTCATCATATTCGTCAGTTTGGAAGACACCATCCGTGAGTGGCGATGCTTCAGGTACGTGTGAGTTGGCCGTTGTCATGTAAGTGGTTGTGCAGTTTGTCTTTGGTGCTGGAGAGAACGTTCCTGACGTGGATGAAGTATGATGCAGTGGGTTCAGGCGAAGCACAGACAATTGAGCGACTTTGGGAGGAATATTTTGCGGATCCTTCTCAGTGGTGGGACAACAGAGTGGACAAGGTATCACCAGCAGTAGCAGTGAGTTGATGGTAGAAGTCAATGAAAGACTTGGATCAGCAAAAGAGGAGGGTGTTTCTTGTTTGTGCAAGGTTAGGGGTACTTAGTGTTACTCGAAGCATAAAATCTGGTACTTGCGTATTCTGGAGCGGAGTCTGATTGGATGATTGTTTAAAAACAAATACTGCTCGAGTGTTGTTGACTGTTGGTTGCAGATTCAATATGAGTCGGGTTTTGTAGAATTGATTATGGGTTGTGGTGGTTGCAGAGTAACTCCAGATTTCCTGACCTTACGCATAAGGTAACAAGGACAACACTTTGGGTAGATGGCTGTTCAACTCCACTATGGGCGAAAGCAATGCTGAAGTTGGTGACTCAAGGCAGATCGCAATCCCATGCTGGTTATGGCTCCAGAGATTGTCAAGATCCTGCACAAGGAAATAGGTATTGGCATAAGAACGTAACATTAGGAACTGAGATGTCTCCTGTGCTTAATGAGATCGAGTAGGCGCAGCGAAAGAGTTGCGATTTGAGTCAATTTGAGGGATTGGTTTGCGCCACACTGGCATGTACTAATGGAGAATCTATTGATGAGGCAGGCTACACTTGGGCAATAACAGAAACGGAACCACTGCGGCTAGTAGTAGTGCAAGAGAGAATGTACGAAGTGGTGGTGGAACTGTGCACGTTGAAGGTGCCTGTACAATGAGTGAAGCAATTGGTACTTTGAGGAATCGACTAGAACAAGGCACTGCTATAGACTCGTACAGGTATGTTGAAGTTCTGAAGCGGTGTTTGAAGCAGAAAGACCTTGGAGCAGTGAAGCACGTTCATGAATGCATCAACAAGAGTGGAATGGAGCAGAACGTATATGTGGCAAATACTCTACTGAGTGTGTATATCAGATGTGGGCGATTGCATGATGCACGGGGAGTATTTGACAAACTTGCGCAGAAGGATGTTTTTAGTTGGACAAGCATGATTGGAGGTTATGCTCAGCACAATCGTGGTAAAGATGCAATGAAAGTATTCAGTAAGATGTGCAAAGAAGGTCCTCAGCCAAATGAGATAACTTATCTGAACATCCTGAAGGCATGTGCAAGTCCATCGGCTTTGAATTGGGGCAAAGAAGTTCATGCGCATATAAGACATGGTGGCCTTGAATCAGATGTTCGCGTAGGGGCTGCCCTCCTGAAGATGTATGCACAGTGTGGTTGCATCGAGGAGGCAAGGCAAACTTTTGAGAGATTGACTAATCGTAATGCCATCACATGGACTGCGATGATAGGAGCATATGCTGAAAGTGGTCGTGGTGAGGAAGCATATCGACTCTTCCTGCAAATGGAACGGGAAGGCCTCAAACCAAATGCAATCACTTATTTGTGTGTCCTGAAGGCGTGTGCAAGCGCAGGGGCTTTGGACTGGGTGAAGGAGGTTCACAGGCGAGCCAATGAAGCTGGGTTTGAGTCAGATGTGCGTGTTAGCACTGCACTTGTTCGCATGTATGCAAAGAGTGGCAGTATCGATGATGCTCGTCTAGTTTTTGACAGAATGGAAGAACGTGACATTATCACATGGAACGTGATAATCGGCGCATATGCCGAAAGTGGTCGTGGTGAGGAAGCATATCAATTGTTCCTTCAAATGCAACGGGAAGGCCTGAAACCAGACGCAATCACTTATATGAGCATTCTGAATGCCTGTGCTAGCGCAGGGGCTTTGGAGTGGGTGAAGGAGGTTCATAGGCATGTGCGGGAAGGTGGATTTGAGTCAGATATACGTGTAGGCACAGCACTTGTTCGCATGTATGCGAAGAGTGGCAGTATTGATGATGCACGACTTATTTTTGACAGAATGGGGGATCGCAATGAAATCACATGGAACACAATGATTGGAGCGTATTCTGAAAGTGGTGGTGGGGTTGAAGCATATCGGGTCTTTCTCCAAATGGAACGGGATGGTTTCAAACCAAATGCAATTACTTATTTAAGCATACTGAACGCATGTACAAGCGTAGGGGCTTTGGAGTGGGTAAAGGAGGTCCATAAGCATGCCCGTGAAGCGGGATTTGAGTCAGATGTGCGTGTGGGCAACGCGCTGGTCCACATGTATGCAAAGAGTGGCAGTATTGATGATGCCAGGCTTGTTTTTGAGGGAATGGAAGATCGCGATATCATTACTTGGAACGCGATGGTTGGCGCATATGCTGAAAGTGGTCGTGGTGAGGAAGCGTACGGGTTGTTCCTCCAAATGCAACGGGGAGGCCTGAAACCAGATGCAGTCACTTATATGAACATCCTGAATGCGTGTGCAAGGGCAGGGGCTTTGGAGTGGGTTAAGGATGTCCACAGGCATGCTCGTGAAGGTGGATTCGAGTCAGATGTGCGTGTAGGCACTGCGCTTGTTCGCATGTATGCGATGAGTGGCAGTATCGATGATGCGAGACTAGTTTTTGACAGAATGGAGGAACGGAATGAAATCACTTGGTCTGTCATGATCGGAGCCTATGCAGAAAGTGGTCGCGGTGTTGAAGCATATGAACTGTTTTTGGAAATGGAACGGGAAGGATTCAAACCGAATGCGATCACGTATTTGAGCATCCTGAATGCATGTGCGAGCGAAGGGGCTTTGGAGTGGGTGAAGAAGGTCCACAGGCACGCCCGGGAAGCTGGATTCGAGTCAGATTTGCGTGTGGCGAATGCACTGGTTCACATGTATGCAAAAAGCGGGAGTGTTGAGGATGCGCGGGTGATTTTTGACAGAATGAAGGAACGGGATGTGTTGTCATGGACTGTGATGATCGGGGGACTTGCGCTACACGGGTTCGGGGAGGAAGCTTTGGAAGTGTTCAGAAACATGGTTTCATGCGGTGTGAAGCCCAATGGGTCGGCGTTCGTGGCAGTTCTATCAGCGTGCAGCCATTCGGGGCTTGTTGAGGAAGGTCGTGGGCTGTTTCTGCGCATGACCGAAGACTACGGCATCGAGGCTGATGTGTCACATTGCAACTGCATGGTGGATCTTCTGGGGCGGGCGGGACTGTTGGAGGAAGCGAAGGCGTTCATTCGGAACATGCCTGTGAAGCCTGACGAAGTAACATGGGGAGCGATGCTCGGTGCGTGCAGAACTTATGGTAACGTGGAGTTGGGCGAGGTTGTGGCGGAGGAGCTGTTGAAGTTGGTACCCAAGGATGCGTCCACTTACGTGCTGCTGTCGAACATCTACGCCGCAGCTGGCAAGTGGGAAGAGGTGTCATTGGTGCGCAGGATGATGCAGGAGAGAGGCATTCGCAAGCAGGCAGGGCGGAGCTGGATCGAGGTGGATAACAAGATGCACGACTTTGTGGTAGGGGATACGTCTCACGAAGAGTCCGAGGAGATCTACAAGGAGCTGAACAGGTTGACTGAAGAAATAAAAGCCGCAGGCTACATTCCTGACACGCGGCTAGTGTTGAGCGATATTGATGAGGAGGACAAGGAATTAGCTCTTTGTTCTCACAGCGAGAAGCTGGCTATCGCGTACGGGATGCTGCGGATTCCTGGTGGGGAACCAATTCGTGTGTACAAGAATCTTCGGGTGTGCGCAGATTGCCATACAGCGACGAAGTTCATCTCGAAGGTGATGGGACGAGAGATTGTGGCGAGGGATGCCAATCGGTTTCACCACTTTAAAGATGGCGTGTGCTCTTGTAACGATTACTGGTGACCATGTTTTGTATACTTGCCAATTGCAAGCCATGTATTGTGGGGAGACTTTAGTTACATTTTGGAGAAGATAAATTTTGGTGTCACTGGTGTGATTTTGGATGCGAGGTATTTGTACTGTAACGCAGCCCCACGTCCTTGTACTGGTTTGTCATTGGGTGTGAAGCAGCTTCTAGATTTAGAGAATGGATTGATGAGTGGATTGTTAATCCATTAGATGGCTTGAGGACTATCAAGGGTCTCATTTTATTGTAACAGTGAAGTCAACACGGAAACTAAGTGGAAGAGCATTAGACAATTGAACAAAAGGTATGGGAGTGTGTCAATGGTGGTCGCAGAACATCAGTACTTGGCCTTCACAATATTCCTTGCAATTGTGCAGAAGTGCCATCTTGCTCATCAATGCTCAATCCGCTTTGCCTTCAACGTCGGCGAGTGACGAGAGTTTAGTAACTTTCTTCCCGGAGCACCATAACATTCTTACTTTCCCTAGTATAATAACCATCTTTGTCGAGCCTCTGTTGTTATTTCTCTAGGGTTATACTATACTAAAGAGAATTGTGGAAAATAGGTCAAGGAATAGTGTATTTAATTACTCCTCTACATCAAAATATCGAACAAAACACCCCTAGAAATAAATACCCCTTCGTCTCACGTGAAATGAAAATCCCCGTAATCATGAGTAATCCCTCCGTATTTGATCCCTCCTTGTAACAAACTAGTGATGAACTCAAATCCTATCAAGACTATAATAGTACTTACGATGAATCATCAATTTGCTTCTTATCCATAATCATCACCTAAATCCGTTTCCAGGACAAAGGTTGATATATGATGCAAAAAGTTGAAAACTTTTAACCAAGCCAACTCTAATAAGATTTGAAACGATTAGGTTTGTTATGTGCGGTTGAGGCATGTAATGGAAATTTGTGAAGCTAATGTGCAATGTCCAACATCTTTGTTTTTCTCTTTTTAAATGTGGGCTTGTGGGGTTTTTTTGTAAATAGTAGTCTATTGTTGGCGTGCGAAGCATGCCCTACTTTTGCCCTATTTTGCAAAATAGCTTATCATTGTCAAGCATTGGTCTGTCGTAACTATTGGGATACAAAGCAGCAAACAAGCATTTTTGGTTTCTTTTTGTAGGTGTGGAGTTTTGTGGTTTTGTTGTGAATAGTAGTCAATCGCAAGTTTACGTGCAAATCTTGCCCAAGGACTCTTGCCCTACTTTGGAGAATAGTTTAATATTGGTCAAACATTGGTTTGTCATTCACTATTAGAAGTAGCAAACAAATATCTTTAATTTTCTCTTTGTAGGTATGGAGAATTTGTGGTTTTGTTGTGAATAGTATTTTATCGCAAGTGTGGAAATCTTCACCTGGTACTCTTACCCTACTTTGCAAAATAGTTTAGTATTGTCAAGCATTGGATTGTTGTTCATTGTTGATATTCAAAGCAGCAAACAAACATCTTTGACTTCTCTTTGTAGGTGTGGAGTTTCTTTGGTTTTGTTGTGAATAGTAGTTTATCGCAGGTGTGTAAAGCTGACCTACTATGCAGAATAGACTATTATTATCGAGCATTATTTAGAGCATTATTATCGAGCATTATTGGGATACAATGTAGCAAACAAGCATCTTTGATTTTCTCTTTGTAGGTGTGGGACTTTGTGGTTTTGTTGTAAATAGTAGTCCATTGCAGACGTGCAAAGTTTGCCTTACTCTTGCCCTACTCTGCATAACTTAATAGCTTATAATTGTTGTTCATTGTCGTTCATTGTTGGGATACAAAGCATTAAACAAGCAATTGGTGCCTTTGGTCGATTAAGAACGACAATAAATAGACCTCAAAATGAAATTAAAATGAAATTGACCTTTTAAACATCTTTAAACAACTAGTTTTGACGTGTATAGTAGTTTGTAGCAATCACTGCAAGACGCTTTCCTACTTTTCACAAGAGTTTGCTTTCAAGGCAATTCCACTTTGATTAGCTTCTATTAGTATGAAATGGATCTTTCAAACATCTTTCAACAACTAATTTTGATGTGTAGTAGTTCGTAGCAATCGCCACAAAAATTCTTCTTTATTTTTTACAAGAGCTTGTTGTCATCAGGGTAATTTCACGTTTTTAGTACAATTTTTGTGTTTTTAGTGCAATTTTAGTAACTTGTGTTTGTGATTTGGATACATTTTTTTTGAAGTTTACAGGGAAATTAGGATTCATATATATGGTTGAAGTAGAAGTGTTCATTCTCCATAAATAGAAGTTTTAGAATGCCTTCTATGTAATAGAGTTATACATAGAGTCAAGCAAAAATTTCCACAAGAAGGATTGGGCATAACTGGGTTTTTAGCTTAAAAGGCAACGAAAATGAGTTTCGGCCCCTTTTTTTTCAACCAATCACATGCATTGCCTTGTTAAAGAGATTCAAACTTTAAACCTCTCCAATGTGAGTGAAACTTCTCTATACCGCACTAGAGTTCCCATGGTGGAATCTCTAAGTGTACCCTCACTAACCTCATGCTCCCCCAAACCAAATGGCGTGGCTCCTAGTGATAGTTTGTGACAGAGATTCCTATTTGAAAATGAAAATGACAAAATAACAGACATGTTGCCCCGTGTTGCCTTTACAGAAAATCAATTTTTTGTGAGATCATTATATATATATATATATAATATAAATATATATATATATATATATAATATATATATATATATATATATAATATAAATATATATATATATAATATATATATATATATAATATATATATATATATAATATAAATATATATATATATAATATAAATATATATATATATATATATATATATATATATATATATATATATATACACACTTGAAATAGAAGTAGAAGTGTTCATTCTCCACAACTAAAAGTTTTAGAATACCTTCTATAGAACTCGGGGAGGTCACTCCCTTGTATATTTTGTATACACGTGCGATAATGACCTATTTATTTGGGGGGTTATTTTAGCAAAAAAATTTAGCAAAAAATATTATTAGGTGATGGTATTTTACATATAAAAAGCCTGAGAATATTATATGTGATGGTATTTTACATGTAAACATGTTTCACTTTTTTAAAATCCCCTATTTTACATGTACATTTTTTACAAAATTTATCTACAATGAATATATTGGACCCTATTTTTTATCGCACGTTGTTTCTAAAAATTTTGCCAGTGAACCCCCCGAGCTATAGAATGTGTGCATCAAAAAATTAAAAGTAATGGAAGCACATTCTAATCAATCAATTGTTGGAGTCATAGAATTAAAGATAGAATTCCTAGTATGTGACAGAAGATGTTGTGCTATTTTCCATGCTTAGGGTACCTAGTTAGGATTGAAAAATGCATATACAAGTTGGGTTATTATTCTAACTTTTGATTATGAAGTCATTTCAGGTTTGATTTTGGGAAACATTGGAAAATCGAGGAGCAAGAAACAAACGGGGCACGGAAGGAGAGTTTCAAAGATTTTGCATTATTGTATACTCTACAACAATACATCAACTCTTTTTTGGACTTATAATGTAAGTGGTTTTCTTTTAGAATGTGATGACATACAACATTCCTTCTTTGCTATTGGGTGATGGTATGGTTGGGGTACCCAAAAAAGCTGTCTTCGGAACAATTGCTCTATGTGTTGGTGTGTCAAACAAACCTATTTTTTAATTTTAATAAAATAAGACTTCATTAAATGTGATTTTAGTTTTCTACACTTATAACATATCAAGGAAAAAAATTTGATTACAATTAAAGATTTTTAAGTAATTTTATTTGATTTTTTAGTTGAAAAAGTAAGTTATGTCCCACTCACCTAGAATCCCTGAAATCAAGCAAATGGAATATCAAAAAAAAAATTAATATTATTTTTCAACATGACCTACATCTAATTGTGTAGAGTACAAAATCATTTATTTTATCATTAAAAAAATTAATGAATTGTGCACATGGAGCTTGCAAATCCCAAAATTAAGCATTTTTTTACACATCTATGAATGGATCCAAAATAAATAATTTTTTTAATATAAACTCTTTGAACATATACATTTTCATTCCATTGAGGTGCAGGATTTTATTTTTTTCATTTTAGGGTCTTTTTACTTGATCAAAATGAACAAATTAGGCAAACTTTGGAGGTTTTAAACAAAAATAACCTAATTAGTGTGTCCAAAAAGTGATACCCCAAGTTAATTATTGCCCTATTTGAAATTATTAAATTAAAGAACGATTTTAGATTTTTAGTATTTGTAAATAAATTCATTGCAATTCATTTGTATAGAAGTATCAACTTGATACTCAAAAAGGTTAATATAATTATATGCCAAAAGTATTTCCTTTTTCAATATTTGAGTGCCTTTTATTTCAAAAGCATAGTTACATCTCATAATTATTAAAGTTAACCAAAAAGAAGCCCATCTAACCTCCCTTTTTGCTCTACTTCTAACTTCTTTTTTGAGCTGTACTTGGGTTGAATAGTGTCGTGTCATAAATTGTCTTCTTGTGGGCCATGGGCTTGGAGCTTTGGTAGGTGTGGAAGTCATTGCGAGGTGTGGAGAATAATGATAGTGGTTTGCTTTAGATTGTCTTCCGACTCATCATGTACTAATTTTTGGTCTATTAATATTTCAATATGAGTTCAAGAGGAATTTAACACGAGTTTGCTAAAAAATTCTCTTTGAGCTGACTTTTCGGTTAACCCCTAAGTGACCGATCAACCATTTTATGGTCGCTGCCCTTTTTTACGGGCTGCCCGAGATGAAAAAAAACCTTTTTTTCGAAAATAAAAAATATTTTCGAATAGGAAATCAAGTCTACTTTCCAACCCAATTTGAATCATGTCAATCGGAGTTAAACTCTATCAAGGAGAAATTTTCAAAGACAAAGACCTCAACATTGTCCTAGTGTTACAAAACTTACTATTTCGGGAAAGTAATGATGTTCCCTCTTTCTAAAATTTTGCTTTTTTGAACTTTAGAATAGAATGTCTACTTTCAACCAATCATACCAAATTTCAAATTCTAAAAATAAAATTTGTAATTTTGGTGAGTATTCAACAATAAATGCTTCTAAATTCGTTTAATGAGTATCTAAAACATTTTTTGAAGGTTTGACCGTACTGATAATTACTAAGCATCGTGCTTCGCATTTTCTCTTTTGGACCAAACTTCATTGAAGTTGTAGAAGCAACATTTTATAACACATTTAGGTTTTGCCCTTACCCCCTCTGTCATTTAGGGGTTAACTCTATTGATGTCATTAGATTTTTACAAAATTTGAAATTCAAAAATGTTTTGTAATTCAATCACAAATAAGTTACCGACAATCTATGGATGAAATTAGTTGTGATGGGTTGAAATGTAATGTTGCGATGGACTTGGATGAATTGAAGTGTAGTGAGTTTTTCCGAGAATTATTAGAGTCATCTTTAAAGTCACGTTGTGTTTGAATAAGATACCGTGAATTTTGCATTAATGTACTCTAATTTGTTCACCCCAAATAGTTAAAAGGTAGGGAAGAGCTTAGTGGTCTCTCATTGTTAGAGCATCTCCACCCCTGCGTAGGAAGAGAGGCTCTGGGAAAGGGCTTTCGAGGGCTCCAAATATGCATTGAAAAAGTTTAATGCGGCGGTCCCCCACCCTTGTTTGCTTCTTGACTCTCCATATTGCAAATTGATAAATATAGGGACGATTGACAAAGCAAGTCCATGAATCTAGGGCTCTCCATCAATTTGTGATTGGTCACTATTCTTGCTCTTGGCTCCTAGTTCCCAAAAGTGCCTCCATTCACGAAATCTCAAGTGGATGAGGCCAAAAAAAGCCCGGAATATGGACTCACTAAGAACAATGCTCACCCGCGAGGATAGTGAGTGCAAAGCAAAATTTGAAGAGCCCTGGCTATCAAGGCCGCATTTATGGAGAGGGGTGGGGCATGTTTTTCTCCAAGGCCGCGTTAAAAGGCTTGTTGAGTCCCTTTAACGCGGCAGGGTGGAGATGCTCTTAGGTGTGTAAAAGCTTGGTGTTCTTCAAACTCATGGAAAACTAGTTTAGCCGTCTTTGTTAACTACCAAGCTAGTTTTGCTTGAGTTTAGAGACCACCAAGCCATTACGCACCTAATAATGATAGACCACCAAGCTTTCTTGTACTTTTTAACTTTTTGGGGTGAACAAGTAAGAGTACATTAAAACAAAATTCATCATATCTTATCCAAACACAAGGTTACTCTATTGGTTATTTAATTTTATGAGTTTATGTTAACAAGTGCACATTTAAACTAGAATCTTCTAATTTTGATGAAACATGAAGTGAGGCATATAATTTTCACAAATTATGCCCTTTCTAATCAGATCACACTTGTAGGGTGCTACCTTGCCATTGAATTTTATAATGTTTTTCTTTTGCAAAAATTTCATGAAGATTGAGAAAACGTGGATGAAATCTATACATCGTTCATAAAATGGACGGTTGGATAGTTGGGGGTAAATTGTGGACAAAATTAACCATATCACAAGATGTTTAGCTATCATATGATCCAATGGTGGAGGGTGAGAAAAGACAAAATGGCCAAGGAGATAATCTACCCTATAGCTTTCTAATACCAACTCTATTTACAACATGTGACTTTCACTTAGTGATTACTATGTATCAAGGTCTACATCCAATTTGAAAATTCTACATCTGAAACGATAGACCTCGCTACCCATGCCCAAGGTACAGATAAACAACCTACCCCAACAATTCACAATGGTCTTAGGGCCTCCTTCCATGTATGGGTGGCCGGTCCTCAAAACGAGGAAGCTCTACCAAAATGGGTGAAAACACGAGAAGTTAAGAGTATATATTTTATTTGTACCGAAATGGGTGGAGCATGGGTGATTCTTGAGACCTCAATTCTTGTCTTGTAATGCCTTTCACCCAACCGATTCTCACAGGGAAGCCTGCCCTTAGAGACCAGAATAATTATTATCAACATCATACATTTAAAATAATTACATATGCATAGTGACACAGAGTGGCTTCTAATACAAATACACTTCTAATGACATAATTATAGCATTGTAACAAGAACCAGCTTCTCTATAGACCTAAGCATCAACTCGTATGTTACAGTTGTCCCGCTCTATTATTTATGACATGTTTAGGAAGCCCTTCTTTCAAGGTGTCACATGGATTAGTCATAAAAATGACTTATCACATGTAAACAATAATATCGTCATATTATGGAGTGACATTGTATGGAGGATAGACTGTACACAGAATACATACATGGCCAAAGCCTCCAGTCCCTTTCCGGGTTAACTGAAATGCAGTTTCTCACCAGTGGCAGGGTTGTTACTTACGTAGCCCCTCCAAAAAAAATGCTACAACTTGTTCACCCCTGAAATTCTGTTTCAGGTGCTCCCGTCAGTGTTCAGAAGAAGATTTTTCTGCAACTAGAACCCTGTGCATATAATATAATCGGCAACTAGAAAAATGTTGCCAGTTATAATCCTACTGTACATCTCTTGCAAGGTGGAAATTTACTCCACTGCCAACGGTTAAACCATAAAAACCTCAACCGGCAGTTGAATTTGAAGATTTCTAGAAGTTTGGTTTGCCACATTCTCAAACCAGTGTGCTTTGTGCAGAGCTCATGAGACGTGAGAATTGCTTACAGCACCATTCATGCCATTGGCTTGGGAATACTTCACATCTGTCAGGGACACGTATTTAAGGGATCAGTCAACCTCCTTAACTTGGAAACAAACAGATAGAAATCATCTCAATATATTGCTAATATTGCACAATTCAGAGGTCTATATTACGTAAAGATCCAACCATTTACACTTGACCTGACAAGGAACCAGCTCTGGGTCATTGAACATTCTCCATATCAGAAGCTCAAGAGCAATCTGAGGCATGCCATGCCCCCAAAATTAATCACAAAAGCTTCTTAAGATCCTACATTTTAAGGAGAAACTGACAAATGAAATTCAAGTTTGAGAGTTGGTTTGCAAATTTAAGTGTGTACCTTGTACTGTAGGGCTGGTGCAGGTAAGCCGAGGACCACTCGGTATGTCATTGCTGGTGGCACAGTAAGTTGTCCTTTCATTTTTGGCTTCGCATTCTGCACAAAATTCTTCTTCACCTGGAAAGGTATTAAACTTTGGAGCGGCGGCCCAAATTTGCGCTTTGGTTGGCGATTGGCTTCATTGATTTCGTCTAACTGAAGAACGACCGCTGTCACCTGTGCATCAAAGTTAACCAAGAATTTGATAAGTTTTCAGACAAGCACACAATCCGTGATCAAAAGCTAGAATATTTTAGTAATCCCACTTTTGAAATTGAGGGTCTGACAAATACCTGACAATCTGGACCCTCGGTTACAATGCAATCCCCGTTCTGAGCTCTAGACTGTGACTGGGAGCTCGGCCAAGGCCTGAAAGCACCCTCCATGCATGAATGCTGCACCACAAAAGTTACATAGAATAAGGCATATGAAACAAAAAAACAAAAAAAAAAAACAAAAAAAAAAAAGAAAAAAGAAATGAAACATACCTGTTCTTTACAAATTCACTAATCAAAAACCACATGGAAATGTCACGTTGAATGAGTTATGGAGAAACAAGATAACGTGAAAATCAAGAGACATTCAACATGACATGTCCATAACATGACATGTCCATACCGGGGTGTTTTACTAGAGAAATTTTCTGACAATAAAGGCAACTTTACCTGGAGCCAAAAGAAAAACCCTCGCAGTAGAGCTAACTTTTCTGGAGGGCTTTCTGCCTCTTCCAACTTGGCAGCAAAGTCTGCAAGTCACACATACATATTCCAACAAAACTAGCTTAAGAAGCCAGGTACACAGTGAACTGAGATTTAGACATAGAATGCAAAAAAACACAGCCATCTCCAGGAAAAATTGAAAAATATATATTTACAAGGTCTGATTTACCTTGGTGATGGTCCAGGTAAGATTGGCCTTCGTACTCTGTAACAACGTCAACAACGCGGCCACGCATATGACGAAGTTTTTGAACAGGTTTGCGGCATCTAACAGAATTATCCAATGCTTCCAACTCTTTCGCATCGAAGGTTTGTGCTAGTGCAGATTTCAGCTTCATGCGATAATCTGTCCCTTGAGGGTCACTTGGGCATTCCTGCATACTCATACACTTCTCTTTCACTAACAATACTCAAAATGAAGAAAAAACCAGTTGAATCAAAAAAAAAAGACAAAGCAGCATATACTCCACGACCTTATGATTCAGTGAATAACAGTTGCTTCTAATCATGGTGTATTTCTCACACAATTGACACAAACAGTCTTGGTGACTACACAAGTGTCTTAACAACATCACTATGGATCTTCCAAGGAGGTCTCTGCTCACCATTGAAGCACTGTTTACACCATTAGGAGCACTAGCTTCAACGCCTTTGCTGAAGGTCCCCGGCTCTAGTCTACATTTAACTTTAGAGAAGGGAGTTCGCACTGAGGATTTTGAAGACAAAAACTCGTGTAAAAGAGCAAGTCGCTGATCACCATCAAGTTTCCTTCTCACCACGGCGGAATTCTCTGATCCACTTAAGTTACTACCATCGTCGTATTCCACAAACTCCCTTTTGATTCTCACTCCATTGTCCTCGTTACTACCTGATACATCATCCTTAGTGCATTTCTCTTTGGACTTTGATTTCTGCGTTAGTTTCCCGCTAGAAGACTTCACTGTTTCCTTCTGTCCAGTGGACTTCAATCTGGAAAGAATGCTATCTACATCTGGGCATCTAGTTCTTTCGAGTTGGCTCCTTTTTGCAGGAAAAGGAGCTCGCGTTGCAACTCTCTTCCGTTTCTGAGACTGATATCCAGCACACAATAAAAGAGTGTCAGGGAAGCAACTGAAAAAATGGCTACAGACCAAGTTACTAGAAAAGAAAAAGAGGGGATAAGAAAAAAAATAAAAGAAAAAAACTAAAACCTCTGCAGCAGCAGCAGGTCCCGGAAATGACATGCACACCTCAACGAATTTCCTGACAAACTTCATGTCCAAGATTCCTTGATGAAGTTGGGTAGAGGTTTCCTCATTCAAAGTGAATTCCTCGGCGCTGTCACTTGACAATGATGCACCATCCCCAGATTCAGTACTCTCGGACGTGTCCTTGCATTTGAACCGTCCACCATTGATCCAATCCCGGCCTACCTTCCGCTGCGCAATTACTTCGGGTGATTCACCCGTTTCTAAGTGCACAAGGTAATCATGTGCGTTGTCAAATCCCGCAGCACGAGCTGCCCCTATCATTTGACCTGTGGGAGTTTTTCCACACGCCTTCCGACAAGGCCCACAATTGCAACTGCAAAAGGATCCCACACACCACTCAAGTTACACATATACACACACAGCACAATTCTCAGTCCAACCAACTGTCTGGAGCAGTAAGCTCAAAACTGGCAAAAATTAGCTGGATTTCTACCCAAAAAATGGGGCTGCTAATCATACAAAGTAAGAAAATGAGAAAAAAAATTGAAATGTTGCGAGAATGCTCATCATGATATAAATATGTAGCAACTTCATGAGGTGATATCCGCGGGTATCATTATGGTATCACCTTAATGTATCAAGGGTATTGCCGGATATTATATAGGTATCGTGAGTATTGTATGCACTGGGTAGCAAAGGTAGATACTATTAATGTGGGAGGTCGCATAATGTTCTAAATGTCATAAAGTGGTTCTGAGATCACTGGTCTGGAGTACGCTAAAGAGCTATATTGCAACCACTGCTATCAATTAGACTCAAATTCAAAACTGGCTTCAGGAGATCCAAGATTGATTTGAAGTGACCTTGAACAATCTTCTTACAGGCCACTCCCGACCACTGTGACAGAAGATACTTAATCCCAAATAACCAATTCAATAGATCATAATGTGAAAATTCAATAATTCAGCTGGGCCCAAATGTTATCAGTAAAGAACATCGCATGTGTTGGCTGAAAAAGAGCCATGAGGTTAAGGATTTAGAAAGCTGTAATGCTCTACTCTGCATTAAGCTTTGAATACTCACCAATTCTCACAACCAGGTCCGCAACCGTTCCGGCACTTAGGGCAAAGCCATTTCACACCTTCACAAAGCTCCTCACGAATGTTTTCTCCCATGCGGTTCAGAAGACACGGACCACAGTAATTTATAGTACATTCTCGGCACTTGACATGATGCTCCACCGTTTTCTGGCGACACCAATGACACGTTTTGCCCAAGGCTGAGTCGTAAAGACGGCCACCCTGCACACGCCTGCCTGGGTTGGTGTTCCGAGGCTTGATTTCTTTCTGGCTTTGATTTCTTTCTTTGCCCCCAACCTCTTCAGAATCTATGACGGCCTGTGTGGGCTCACCGTCATCCTCCGAGCCTGTCGAGCAGTGATTTTTTTTTGTCAGGAGACAGTTTAGCATTTTTTTGCTCCTTTTCCAAGGCTTGAAGAGCAATCTTTCGTAGGTAATATTAGGGTAATGCACATGTGCTACCTAGGCAATACCTGGGTGATACCTAGGTTTGACCCCTAAGCGTCGAAAACGCCCATGATGGCCATCTACATCACTGAACTTTGCAACGGTGACATTCTCTCATTTTACCCCGGTTTTCTAATTGCTATACATCGTTATGAACTTTGCAACGGTGGCATTTTCTCATTTTACCTCGGTTTCCTTATTGCAATACATCGTTTTAAAGCTATTGTTCTACACTACAATATCAACAGTGCCGATCGTGTCAATCTGAAGTCATTTTCACACAAACAGATGCTTTCCAGCAGGGCGTCCAGTTTTCCTACACTACAGAAAATACATAGTGGACGCTTCGGAGACTACACATCTTGACTCCATGTAGAAAATCTGGCTATTATTTCAAATGTCCTTCGTATCAATTAGCCAGCCCAGATTCTATGTAGCAACAAAAAAATTCACTGATACTCACTCTCTGGAGCTCGATGCAGCGCGTAATCCAGCAGCTCTTCCCTCGCTGCGTTTCTGAAGCTCTCCGCACTCTCCTTCAATTTCTCGAGCTCAGGAAACGGTGTCAGAGGCTCACTCTTCACATTGAACGGTCTCTCCTCAATCATGTGCAAGGCAGTCATCAACTTCACGTCCGGTGCCAATGCAGCTTCTTCAGGAGGGCGAACCACTTCCGAGGGACATAACATGTCCAGAGCAGTTATCAACTTCTCCGGGGCCTCAACCGCTAATTCTGGCTTCACAATGGCATTATTATTGCCGATCATGAGCAAGGCCGTCATCAAGCCTGGCTGATGACGAGCTGATTCCACGACA
Source organism: Pohlia nutans (assembly GCA_022496805.1). Taxonomy (NCBI): domain Eukaryota; kingdom Viridiplantae; phylum Streptophyta; class Bryopsida; order Bryales; family Mniaceae; genus Pohlia; species Pohlia nutans. Next base: position 8,835,750 of record CM040102.1, read on the forward strand.
CAGTCGTGGAATCCGTTGTTGTTGTCATTGGTGACGCAAGAGCTCGGGCTCAGAAGCTCCCGCTTCACCCGCTGCAACTGCGGTGCCAATCCATGATACTCCGCAGGCTCCTGTTTCACGCCCTTGGACTCCACGGGCTTCGTTACCCTAAGCATACCGATCTCCATGACCTAATGCTCAAACATCGACATTATTCCCCATTGATCGCACACTACGGACGAGAATCACGATGCAATCTCGCCATGGCCAGCATCGTACAAACATCAAAGGGTCACTCGATTGAGAAAGACTCATTGCGCATTACAGCAACATGGATCATCCCCATTCTTCGTCAACAATTACAAAATTGGGAGCTTGTAACGGAATTCGGAGGTACGGTGATGGTGATGTGAGATGAGAAAGGTGAGAAACCCAACTGCCAAACTGGTGGTGAAACTGTCGAGCGGGGAATTGGAGCAAGGAGGAAGAGAATTGGGTGAGGGACTGAGGGTGGGATCGGCAGGAGGGAACGGGGAAGAGAGGAGAGTAGTGATATCAGTAGTAGAAGAAGGAGTAGGGGAGGGGGGGCTGTAGTGCTGTAGTGAGTTGGAAACTGAGCCGTTGGGGTAGTGAGTAGTGAGTTTAGTTGTTATTATTATGAGGATGCTAAAGGTGGCGGCGACGACCCACTTGCCCATTTATGGTCGCCAGGCGGCTGCTGCTGGTTTAGTGGACTGTCTCGGCGTTTATGGAGTGGGAGGAGCTATTTAAGCGAAGTGAGGAACCTCTTGGGCTGAGGGCATGCCCAGTGTGTCAGAATTTTTTGAGGGAAAAAAAAAGATAACTCTAATTAACCCCTAAACGTCCCACGGGGATAGTATATACGTTGTCGTATAATTGGGATTTAATACCAACAAAAAACTTTAACTGTGGTCTCAGTAGTTCACTAGAATTACATTGATTTAAATACTAACATTTGTTTTGAGCTCAAACCCGTTAAAGGTGTGGATTCATTCCAGATACAACCAAAATACAACGTATTCTATTGGCTGCAAAGGCATATTCAAACGTTCAGAGGTTAAGTTAGTGGAGTTGAATCCAAGTGAAATCATACGTAGCATTTGAGTTAACCGAAAAGAAGCTCCTTTTTGTTCCACTTTTAATCCCTAAACCTCTAAAAATGTCTTTGCGGCAAATAGAATACAACGTACATTTCAAGTAATCAACTATACGTACTCGTAAGGTAACTACATGTACACGTAGATAAAGAAATTACCTTACGAGTAATCCTTAGAGCATCCCCAGCACTTAGAAAGGTCGAGCCTTTGCTTCTTTTATTTGGCAAGGGGATAAACTTGAGCATAGTACCGTACATATTGGTGGAGTCCACCGGCAGTTTAGTCAAGTGCTTTAGTGCCATGAATTGAAGTTTTGATAGCATGGATCAAGGGGTAGTGTCTTCATTGAAGGTACAACAAGTTGGCCGGGTAGCAGTTGGCCGGCCATTCGGCTTAGGTGGTAGTGAGAAAAGCTCCAAATCTTTTACCTTAACCACAATATGATAAAAATAAAAATAAAACTCAAAAAATGAGGCTCAAAACAGAGGAGAACGGTTGTGATGATGGCGAGTCCGGCACCGAACTTGGAGAGGCCACAAGGTTGCAAACCTGTGACTCGTCCCCGTTAGCCCAACATTCACATATTTGGTCCATGAAAAACGCAACACGGGCCTTGAATACTCTCCACGTTGGAGATGCTTTTGATAGACGTTGATAGCCTTAAGGGCTTTTTTTGGGGGAGAATTTTGCTGATAACTTCTACTCCCGTGAACCAAAGGGGTTTTAAAATCCTAAAACGAGCATATTTAATGGATTTATACTTCTATTTATAATAGAACTATATTTTATTTTTATTTTTAAAACATACTTAAAATGGAATTTAAACAAATTCAGGATATAGGAATCAAGAAAGCCATGTCCATTAACCCCTAAATTTCCTTGTCTTTTTGGGAGCTTGAAACCTCAAAACTGCGATTTTCTACCTCTATGTACTCCCGGGGATGTGAACCAAGTTTTTTTACTTCTTTTAGAATTCCAACCGTAAGATCTTGTACCTAAGCCTATTCATAGCTACTGTTTCAAAAATTGACCGTTGGATGTTTATCATTTGCAAGATCATAACATCCAAAGTTTGTGCAAAAGTTTTTCGGGGCATTGTTTGGGAGGCATTGTCTCCATAGTGCAAAGAGGGACTTGAAGATTGTTACTCGAAACATTTTGCTCATATTTTTTTCCATGTAGATAACTAAGTTGGGTACGCTCATGCAAAATTTTAGAGACTCGCTGTTCTTTATTTTGGAGGCTGCCCTTGTCAAGCCAAGAATATAATCAACATGGGTCACTTCAAATTCTGAGCCTAAATGTGGTGAAGAGCATGTCTCCAAAAAAAAATTTGAAAAAATGATTATAATAAAAAGTTTTTTTCTGCCCCAGTTGGACTCGAAACCAAAAATTTCAATAAAAAAATTATAAAATCCGAATTTGACTTTGTAATTTTTACTCCACACACCTTGTATGTATGACCACGTCCACGCCTAATTATAGTCTAAAATTCTTAATTTAGACCTTCCATCTAAGCTGCCCGAAACAGCAAAAAGCCATTTTGGCTTTTAACCCCTAAGCTCCCGAGCGACCATTTTCTGGTCGCTACCCGGAAAAAACGGACTGCCCGGAACAAAAAAATCTTTTTTTGAAAAAATAAAAAATATTTTAAAATACTACATCAAGTCTACTTTCCAACCCAATTTGAATTATGGCAATCCAAGTTAAACTCCACCCGGGAGAATTTTTCAAAGTAGATCACCTCAACATTGTCTTAGTGTTACAAAATTTGCTATTTGGGGAAAGTAATGATGATTCCTCCATCGTTTCTCTTGCTTTTTTGAAGTTTACGATAGATAGCCCAACTTTAACCAATCGTACTAAATTTTGAACTCTAAAATTGAAAATTATAATTTATACAAATTTTCGAAGGTTAATGCTTTTAAATTCATTAAAAAATGATCTAAAGATTATTTAGGAAGTTTGACCGTACGGATAATTTGTAAAGATGATACTCTACATTTTGTCTATTGAACCAACCTTCATCAAACATATGGAAGGCACATATTATAACACATCTATGTTTTGTCCAATACCCCTCAGGCTTTTAGGGGTTAAGGGGTTAAAGACTAAATCGCCCTGTTTACATGCGTTGGTGGAGAGAAATTTTTGAGTTGCACCCAAAATACGTTGAAGCAACTTCTTGCATACGTCAGGTAAAAAAATAAGAAACTCCAAGAGCACACTCTAGCTACCAAAAACTTACATGACGTTTGTGAAAAAAAAAAAAAAAAAAAAAAAAAAAAACTTAAACTAAACTTACATGACGAATGTAGATTCTTTGCCACATTTGCATTGGGTGACTGGTGTGAATGGGCCATGAGCAGCACGGTGACTTTGTCCCTAACTAATTTTCAATTGTGTTGGATTCAATTCAGTTCTATTTGTGTAAAAAGAAAGGGAGAAAATATAGCACTGTAGCAAGCTGTTACAGACAGGACAAAGGAGAACAAAATTGAATGCATCAGTCGTCACACCTAAATTAGAAACCACGCTAATCTTGGAGGGAAATCCCTCATTCTTGATCCTCTAAGACAGCCAATTTTTTTGGGTTTTTTCCTTTGGTAGAGCGACACGTACTCTGGAATATACTTCATAGCCACGCAGGGAAAAAATGGATAGAATCATCCATATGCATGTGTTCATCCATAATTTTATTTATTATAAGGCACTTTCATCCAAATAGTGGTAATTTTAGATTTTTTGGGAGAGGACTTCCGTGATTTTGCTCACTTTTTTGCCCACTTTTTGTAGTGTACAAGCAGCCACTTCCAAAATCAAGTAAAATTTGGGCAAAGATTTGCCCAAAAAAATTTGACTACTCCAAGATATTAAGCCCTCTTTACACTATATGCGAGAGGTGGTGGAGAAAACCTCACAAGGGCCATGACTCATTCTGAAAAAGTCAACTTTTGAACTTGACGGCCTTTGGATATAGTGTGAGTGAGAAGAGGCCACAAAATAAAATGCCGATTTTTAAAAATAAAGTTCTTACATATTTCTTAAAAAATAAAAAATGATTGGTTGTGAGAATTTTGGCCAAACAGCCCCAAATTTTGTGTTAGACCGACCCCTTGAGGTGGGCTTGACGCAAAACCCGGAGACCTTGAAAAATGTTCACTTTTCTTGTCACAAAGGACAAAAGTGTTGTCCATGTCATTTTCTCCTCCTTCCGTACCTTGAACTGAAAATCTCGAGTGTAAATAGACATTATTTGGTCTTCTCGGTTTTTAAACCTTCCATTGGCTAAAATTTCTCTCTTCACGACTTCTCGCCTCTAATGTAAAAGAGGCCCTTAGAAGTAGCAAATAAAAATATTTGGATAAATTTCACGTGATCTTACTTAATTTTGAGAGGGATTACCTTTACACTAAAAGAAAATGGGTGAAGTATGTGAAGACCCTCTCAAAAAATACCAAAGTCATCAATATATGGATGAATATTCTTTGTTATAAATAATTTTACAAGTAACATGCGTACATGGATTTTTCTATTCATTTTTTCCTTACATTCCAGGGTGCATATCATTTGACCAACCACTGAAAAGCTCTTAAAATTAAAAAAATTAAAAAAAATTAAATATTGGCTGCTCACATGTGCACTAACAATGCCTCTGGTGTCTCCAAAATCAGAAAGAGGTATGAATCTTAGTTGTTTATTAGCCAAGAATATTTCCTATTACATTAGAGTTAACCCTTAAAGGTCCAGATTGGCCATTCCAGCCAATGTACACGACCGTATTTCATTGTATTTGGAATGGTTCTACACCTCCTGTGAGTATTGTATCAAAAGTAAAATTAAAATTCATGTCTACATGGTCTTAAAAGCTATTGGGATCTCAATTTGGAACTTTCTACTCATAACAAATGTTAAATATACGGCAACGTATCTACTATTCCCTAAATCCTTCAAGGGTTAACCGAAAAGTCAGCTCAAAGAGAAAAGTTTTAGCAAACTCCTCTTGAACTCATATGGAAATATAAATAGACCGAAAACTAGTTCATGATGAGTTGGGAGACAATCTAAAGAAAGCCATTGTCATTATTCTCCACACCTCGCAATGACTTCCACACCTCCTACCAAAGCTTCAAGCCCATGGCCCACAAAGGGACAAGTTATGACACGACACTATTAAACCCAAGCATAGCTCAAAAGAGATCAAAAGAGAGGTTAGAAGGAGGTTGAAAAGGGAGGTTCCATGGCCTTCTTTTTGGTTAACTCTATTTTCAAAGATTTCCAAACACAGGGTTGAAATGGGTAGTTTAAGGCATTCTACCTTTCACCCTTTAGTGCTCAAGTGACTACTTTGTGGTTTCTAATGTGCCGAAAACGTGAATAACAGAAAACCCATGAAGAATTGAATTTTGAAATGTGAAGTTCAGATTTGGAGACTTATAATACAAATCTTCCAAAAAAAAGAAACTTTCAATTTGGAGTTGTGCAACTATCAAAATACCTATGAACAAAACGCTAAACTGCAAATACTTGAAAATACAATAAATACTTACAAATGCAACATATGTTCTATGCGACATTTTTTTTTCATATAGAAGTTTGTTATCTTGTTTTATTTTTTTGGATTGTGTTTTTTGGTTCGCGTTCCATTAGTGTATGTATTCCTATTTATAAGTTGATGCTACTTATAAAATTCACAATAATTATGTGTGAGTCCGTTCTTAACATGAAAAATTGCAATGGAGAGGAGTTGACATAGGTCGTTGCTAAATATGTTCACTTTTATTTTTTAAATTTAACTCAAATTCTATTTAATTTTGAAGTCACACACCCTCCAAAATCTCATTTTGGAGTGTGCATTAATCGGTTTAAAGACATACTATGATCTTCCAATCCCACCATCAGATGATTCTCTAATTTTTGCAAAATTTCTCCACTCCAATTAAGAATACAATTGTACAGTCACTTTCTAATTTAATCGATTCTATATCTAGTAGTACCAATTACAGTGGAAAAGCCCAATGAAATCCACATACCCAAAGCGTTAAATGGTAACCCCTAAAGGATCAAGAAGTCCAAATTGAACCTCATGTTTCTTTTATAGCAGTTTTGAGTAAATCCTAAGTAAACTTCTTTTTATTCAAATTCATTTGTTGTTTGACCAACACATGCAATGTTCTTGAGTGACTCACTGATATGAAATTTAGTCCCATGATCTAAATTATTTCTTCACAACATGATCAATTGAATTTGTCATTTAAAATCCATAAATCCAAGGTCCTTTACGGGTTAACCCATCATAAAGTAGGAGCGCTGTAAGGCTAATTAGTACCTCGACATACAGTGACTTACTTAAGTGACAGTCATGTCTTCCTATCATGATTTTTAATTACCAAGGCATGATGGTACTTTTGATGTGAACCTGATTATATATATGTATTTCATGAACATCATAAATTGGAGGGATAGCAGGATTGGCAGATGGACTTCTTTCCAATAAATAGACTTCCATGGGATGGATTAAGAAAATCATGTGCAATCAGTTGAGTGATTTAACCCCTAAACGTACCAACCCTTTCAACAGAAGTAGATTCTAGCCTCAAAAGTATATATTAGCAATGGTCTTCTCAGATGTACATGAGGTGTACATGAGAAGACCATTGCAAGCATAAAATCTACCTGATAAATTTGACATACTTGTAGCTGGAGGCCTCTCTAATATTATCAACAACTCCCCATCATAAGAGATTTATTGTAATTGATAGAGAATTTAATAGGCTTTCAAATATGACTTGAATGAAAATCATCCGAGGTTATATGAGAAAGTTACAAGGCTTCAAACCTGTTTGTAATTTAATTTTTGAACGCTGGGATGTTTAGGGGTTAAGTCATCAAGAAAATATATTTTATAATTATTTTAATTTCATTAATTGATCAAAAATTTATTTGAGCAATAGGCCAAATCTAACCGCCCAAATAATGCAACTTTTAATTGCTAAGAGCATCTGCACCGTCGCATGCTAAAATTCACATTCTAAAATTATTCATTTATATTTGAAGAGCCCTTTTACTTATAGTTTCCCATTGTCACACGCCAAATTTATACATCAAATAGTTAGTTTGAGTTAACAAAAAACAAACATGAGTGTCAAGGTCTAATATCCATGGAAATGGAAGTTTATGCTTTTATTGAGTGTAACCGCTCAAACTCAAAACTCCCCTTTTCCATGGTCTTTGGGGCTACTATAATCCCAAAATGAAGAAGGGTTTGTAAAACTTGAAAAGTGGAGAGGTTGGTTGAAGGATGTTGAAAGCCGCTTGCAAGTTGCCTCTCAAAACTATTAAACAAAAAGGACCTCGCATGTGCTTTCCACTAAAGACAACGATGCTCTAACACCCAAAATACATGTTCAACTAGTTTTGCCGTCTTTTGATGGCAAAACCAATTCAACATGTTATCAATCTAAGGATTTAGTGGAACTATACCAGTTGACTTGGCTACCCTTGGCTCACTTCCAACTCACTATACTTAACACTTTGATTAACTCTAGTGTACTAAATAGAATGGGGGATACAGTGACAAACAAAACAAAACTCAAAATTGATTTAGAACTTTTCCATGCAAACAACTATACCATGAGCATCAATTGACAAAGTCCAAAAGTCAATATGCGAAAGTTGAAGCATGTGACATACAACACTTTACTATGGAAGTTTGAAGAAAAATGCATAATTCATTGGTTGAATCAATTATGCTCGTCATAAACTCTAGACTTTGTACAAAAAAGCTATACCTAAAAAATTGCATCATACAACTCTTAAATACAAATTGAACACATTCTTCTATTCAACAAATATTTCAAATGCAAGGGCATTGAGATGTAACAATGGTTTATGTTGCAACTTATGCACTCTCTACATTGGTCAATGTAGTCCCATGCTCTTAATTTCAACAAAATACTCAAATATTGTGAGAACCAATATCATTTGCATGTTTGTCAAATTGTGAATATTTTAAATTCTATAAATGTCAACTTCCTTCAATTTTTGTGTACAACAATCTAAAGTGATGTATACCAACATACTAAGGCACAAAGTTTTTTTGAAGCTCTATAAAAAAATTGATTTTTTTTAAAGTAGTCCTGAATTATATCGCACAAAACCGAGTTTTAGACATGGCTAATTTTGAACTTCATTTTCTTTCAAACTATAATTGCATTTTTCTTCAAACTTCCATAGTAAAGTGTTATATGATGCATGCTACAACTTTTGAATATTGACTTTTGGACTTTGTCAATTGATGCTCATGGTATGGTTGTTTGAATGAAAAGTTCTAAATTGATATTCAGTATATTCAACTACTTAGATTTGAAGGATCATTGCTCAACGCATTATGATCAAAGGCCCAATGGTTACTTGGAGGGGTCCACCACATTTCCAATCAATTTTTCAATATATCGAACCCTTCCACGAGATGGGTGCAAGATGCTCTAAGTATTCATTCGGATTTAGATTGCTTATAGAATTTGTGTTTAGAATGGAGCAAAGTATTTAGATGAGTGGGCCTATATTTTGGCATTCATTCTTCTATTGTAAATGAGAGAAATGAAAAGTGTCAAGAAAGAATTCTAATTTGTGTGAAGCATGTCAAAAACGTTTTCCCCATTTTTTTGCTTACTATTCACAAATGGAGCCACCATTCATGGCACGTTTCTTTCCATTGTTTCCAAATGGAGCTACCTTTCATGTTCAATGCCATTTTGAGCCGAACATTCTAAGCTCACTATTCACAAATGGAGCTACCTTTTATGTATGATGTCATTATGAACCAAACGTTTTTTGTTCATTGTTCACAAATGGAGCCACCGTTCATGGTACCATTGTTTGCATATGAAACTACCTTTTATGTTTGATACATCTCTTTTGCTCACTGTTGACAAATAGAACCACTTTTCCTGGCACATTTCTTACTAATGTTTACAAATGAAACTACCTTTCATGTCTGATACCATTTTGAGCCCGTCCCTTGCGCATTGTTCATAAATGGAGTCACTTTTCACGGTACCACTATTTACAAATGGAACTACCTTTTGTGTCTAATGTCACTATCAACCAGACGTCTCTTGTTCATTGTACAGTACCCGGAAGAAATGTTACATAATTCCCTCTTTTGCGTTTCAAAGAACTCTTCATAATATCAAATATAATTGGTTTTTTTCATCTTGCATATTTAATATTCAATTTATACATGATTCCAAGTAAGCATACCAAATTTGGGTTTAAAAAAAGCAAAATCCCATTTTTGGTGGATTTTAAAAGTCCAATTTCTTGATTTTACGTGATAATTTATTGAAAAAAATCGGTGATAAATTTTTATAATTTTATTGCATAGGTGTGTTGGAAATATCCATATGCACCTTTCATATCAAGGAACACCCCATTCATTAACAAAAACATCCTCTATGAAGAGTTCATTGTGAAGAATTGCATGCCTAAATTTTGTAAAATAGATATATTTTTATTATAACTAAATTTTGCTACTTGATCTTCACATTGTAACTAACTTGGTATAGTTAAGCATGACAATACAATTACTTTGCCAAAATTTAGTTATAATTCCAAAAATGGGATTTTGCCTTTTTTAAACCCAAATTTGGTATGCTTGCTTGGAGTCATGTATAAATTGAATATTAAATATGCAAGATGAAAAAAACCAATTATATTTGATATTATGAAGAGTTATTTGAAACGCAAAAGAGGGAATTATGTAACATTTCTTCCGGGTACTGTACATATATGGAGCTACATTTCATGGTACTACTGCTTATATGTGGAAATACCTTTCATGTTCAAATATGGAACTACCTTTCATGTTTGATACCATTCTGAGCCGAACCTCTCTTGTTCACTTTTGACAAATAAAACCACCTTTCGTGAAACATTTCTTAATATTGTTTCCAAATGGAGCTACCTTTCATCAGGAATTTCCGACCCCACTGATTCTGCACTGATTCAGTGCGTTTATCGTAAAACACTGATTCCGCACGTCATACGTGCATTTAGAAGTGTCGTTACAATACGGAAGTGACATGCATTACTAAGATGTCGATGCAGTGTCTTTTCCGTGATTATCAAAAAAGTATTGTTTCCGCACGGAAGTCGTGCTTGACGGAATCCATGCGTTAATCGTGTATCTACATCACATGGCTGATAAGACACGGATAACGTGCAGTTTTAGTTAATGCGAATTCAGTATCGTATACGTATCATATTAATGCCTTTTGTTATATTCGTGCGATTTCAGTATCTATTATAATGCAAATCATTGTCGTACGACATTCGTGTACAATATTTTAATATATTTTTTGGAATCTTTTGGAATCTTTTGGAATATTTCAAAATATTTTATATTATTTTGGAATATTTTGGAATATTTTGGAATATTCTAAGAATCTTCTTTAAATTATACTTCCGGTTTAATTTCCCAAAACATTTTTAGATCTACATTTATAGAGTTTAGAAGCAATACACATTAAAATTTCAAAGAAATAACATTTTATATTTTTAGAATTCAAATTTGGAATTATTGGTTATCATTGTACTTTTCATCATAGGAGCAAAAAAAAATAGCTCACAACCACCACGATTTTGGCAAAAAATAAATAAATTCAAAATATTATGAAAAAAATCCTAGATATAGAAAACGTCCTGCATAATCTAGTGCAAAAAAAAAATTGGAAAAAAAGTTTTTTTCACATAGTTAAAAACATTCAAAGTCCGCTGAAAAAAAAGAAACAGCTCACAACCCTGAATCCCTGATCTGCCATCACGATTTTGGCAAAAATTTAAAAAATTTAAAAAATTATGAAAAAAATCCTAGATATAGAAAACGTCCTGAATAATCTAGTGCAAAAAAAAAATTTGGAAAAAAAGTTTTTTTCACATAGTTAAAAACATTCAAAGTCCGCTGAAAAAAGAAGTTCGATAATTACCAAAAGAGTTCCATTGTAAGCATGAAGAGTTTGAGGTGGTTTGGTGGTTGGGAATTTGATTGGCAACCGGAAGGTTGAGAGTTCAAATCCCACCGTGGGCGATAGAGCTTGGGAAGCCCAACTATGGTGGGCCCCACCGCATGTGCGGGCAATTTCCGTGTAATTGAAGTGGGTAGCGAGGAAAGTAATTATTTTATATTTTCTATTATTTTATTTTATTTTATATTTTTTAATAATATTATTTTGATCAATTTTAGATATAAAAAGAAAATAAAATCTAGATATGGAAAAGATGATGTCGCACGAAAAACGCACTGAATCAGTGTAGTTTTAAAGACGATTAAAACACGACATTTGACGACTATAAACAGTGCTGAATTCATACGTTTTCAATGGATGTATCAATCGTGTCGAATCAATACTATATCCGCTTGTACGAACATTGTGTCATATCAGTGTAGTTGCGATGAATGACGCAACGATGCGGAATCAGTGCGAAAATCGTACGAACCCTTGAAATATCGGAAATCGCACTGATTCAGTGCAGAATCAGTGGGGTCCGAAATTCCTGATGTTTATGTCTAATGTCATTTTGAACATGACTTTTCTTGCTCACTGTTCACAAATGGAGCCACCATTCGTGACACGATTCTTTCTATTGTTTACAAATGGAGCTACCTTTCATGTCAAATGCCATTATACGCCAAAAAATTCTTGCCCATTGTTAACAAATGGAGTAATTGTTTGTGATCCATTCTTACCACAGTTGGAGCAACCTTTCATCATTGATGTCATTTTGGGGTGGGCGTTTCTTGTTCACTGTTCACAAATAGAACCACCTTTCATGGGACACTTCTTACCATTGTTTACAAATGGTCACTATCTACGAAAGGTAGTGAAATGAGCGCCTCTTCCCTCTTCATAAAGAATGAAAGCTAATAATGAATATACATGGCTAGAATATTGCTCGGCATCTCCCTGTAGCCTTAAATTTGACGGGGGTTGGCAAGGGATGACAATTGGATTGTGAACGGTGGCGTTTGGAGACTTGTACCATTGTACGACGCTTTACCATTTTGAACCTGCGCATCGTTCACAAATAGAGCCACCTTTTATGGTACCATTGTTTACATATGGAACTACCTTTCATGTTCAATACCAATCTGAGTCAAACGTCTGTTGCTCACTGTTGACAAATAGAGCCACCTATCATAGTACATTTCTTACTCCTATTTCCAAATAGAGCCACCTATCATCGTACATTTCTTACTCCTATTTCCAAATAGAGCCACCTATCATCGTACATTTCTTACTCCTATTTCCAAATAGAGCTACCTTTCATGTTTCATGTCATTTTGAGCGGGACATCTTTTGCTCACTGTTCACAAATGGAGCAACCTTTTATAGCACGCTTCTTACTACTACTACTACAATTTACAAGTGGAGCTACTTTTTATGTCCAATGTCAATATGAGTTCAACGTTTCTTGCTCATCGTTCACAAATGGAGCCACCTTTCATGGTACCACTGTTTACAAAATAAAACTACCTTTCAAGTTGATGTCATTTGATTCTAATGTTTTTTGCTCATTGTTTACAAATGGAGCCTTCTTTTGTAGCATGTTTCTTTCTACTCTTTACCAATAGAGCTACCTTTCATAGGTAATGTCATTTTGAGGCTGAATTTTTACTAATTTTTCACAAATGGAGCTACCTTTCATGATACTACTCTATGTAAATGCAATTATCTTTTATGTTTTGAAGTAAATTTTTCTTCCTCACCAGTTACAAATAGTGTCGTCTATCATAGCATGTTTTTATCATTGTTTACAAATAAAGCAACCTTTCATGTTGATGCTATTATGAGATGAATGTTTCCTATCTCTTCTTCACTCTTCACAAATGGAGCCACCTTTCAAGAGACAATATATAGTTTACAAATGGAACTACCTTTTATATTTGATGCTATTATGAGTCGAACGTTTTTTTGTTCATTTTGTGATTTTAGGGCCGACGTTTTGTGCTCATTGTTCACAAATGAGGCCACCTTTTATAATACCACTATTTACAAATGAAATTACCTTTTATGTTTTAAGGCTAATTTTTCTTCTTCACTACTCACATATGAAGCTACCTATCAAGGCACATTTTTTATCACTATTTACAAATGGAGCTACCTTTCATGTTTATGCCATTTTGTGCCAATGTTTCCTATTTCTTGCTTATTGTTCACAAATAGAGCTACCTTTCATGGTACAATTGTTTACAAATGGAGCTACCTTTCATGTCTCATTCCATTATAAGCTGGACGTTCAAAATGGAGCCACCTTTCATGGTATCACTCTTTACAAATGGAACTACCTTTTATGTCTAATGTTATTATGAATCGGACATTTCTTACTTATTGTTCACAAATGGAGCCACCTTTCATGATACCACTCTTTACAAATGAAACTACCTTTTATGTTTAATGTCATTATAAACCGGACATTTCTTGCTTATTGTTCACAAATGAAGTCACCTTTCACGGTACGATTGTTTACAAATGGAACTACCTTTCATGTTTTGAGGCGGATGTTTCTTGCTCATTGTTCAAAAGTGGAGCTACCTTTCATCGCACTGTTAACAAATGGAGCTACTTTTTATGTCTGATGCCATCGTTTCGTGTTCATTCACTGTTCACAAATGGAGCCACCTTTCATGACACATTTCTTACAATAGTTTGCAAATAGAGCTACCTTTCATGTTGATGCCATCTTGAGATAGATGTTTTATGAGCTGAAAACTTGAACGTTTCTTGTTCAATGCTCACCATCAGGAATTTCGGACCCCACTGATTCTGCACTGATTCAGTGCGATTTCCGATATTTCAAGGGTTCGTACGATTTTCGCACTGATTCCGCATCGTTGCGTCATTCATCGCAACTACACTGATATGACACGATGTTCGTACAAGCGGATATAGTACTGATTCGACACGATTGATACATCCATTGAAAACGTATGAATTCAGCACTCTTTATAGTCGTCAAATGTCGTGTTTTAATCGTCTTTAAAACTACACTGATTCAGTGCGTTTTTCGTGCAACATCATCTTTTCCATATCTAGATTTTATTTTCTTTTTATATCTAAATTTGATCAAAATAATATTATTAAAAAAAATTAAAAAAATTAAAAAATATATAATAATTTCTTTCCTCGCTACCCACTTCAACTACACGGAAATTGCCCACACATGCGGTGGGGCCCACCATAGCTTCCCAAGCTCTATCGCCAACGGTGGGATTTGAACTCTCAACCTCCCGGTTGCTAATCAAGTTCCAAACCACCAAACCACCTCAAACTCTTCATGCATAGAATGGAACTCTTTTGGTAATTATCAAACTTTTTTTTTCAGCGGACTTTGAATGTTTTTAACTATGTGAAAAAAACTTTTTTTCCAAATTTTTTTTTGCACTAGATTATGCAGGACGTTCTCTATATCTAAGATTTTTTTCATAATATTTTGAATTTATTTATTTTTTGCCAAAATCGTGGTGGTTGTGAGCTATTTTTTTTTGCTCCTATGATGAAAAGTACAATGATAACCAATGATACCAAATTTGAATTCTAAAAATATAAAATGTTATTTCTTTGAAATTTTAATGTGTATTGCTTCTAAACTCTATAAATGAAGATCTAAAAATGTTTTGGGAAATTAAACCGGAAGTATAATTTAAAGAAGATTCTTGGAATATTCCAAAAGATTCCAAAAGATTTCAAAATAATATATATTTTTGAAATATTCCAAAAGATTCCAAAAGATTCCAAAACTATATTAAAATATTGTACACGGATGTCGTACGAAAATAATTTGCATTATAATAGATACTGAAATCGTACGAATATAATAAATGGCATTAATATGATACGTATACAATACTGAATTCGCATGAACTAAAACCGCACGTTATCCGTGTCTTACCAGCCATGTGATGTAAATACACGACTAACCGCACGTTATCCGTCAAGCACGACTTTCGTGCGGAAACAACACTTTTTTGATAATCATTGAAAAGACACTGCATCGACACTCTAGTAATGCATGTCACTTCCGTACCGTAACGACACTTCTAAATGCACGTATGACGTGCGGAATCAGTGTTTAACGATAAACGCACTGAATCAGTGCAGAATCAGTGGGGTCGGAAATTCCTGATGACCGTTCAAATGGTTTGGAGTAGTTTAGAGTCTCTCTATTCATTCTTTATTCTTCATTGTATCAGCCCAATCTCTGAAGCATGCTTCATGTGCTTCACGAAGCTCAATCATCCAAGTCTTTTTCACAAGTGTCATTTACTCAAATTTAAACGTGTAGTACTCGATTGTTATTTGATAATAAATTTTACCACCTTTGATTTGATCATTATAGGATTTGCACCGGATGATGCTAATTTCACAATTATATAAATGAACATCCGTGGTCACAAAGGGCTTTTGAAACGTGTAGGGATTAATAGAGTTATCCACAAAGTGATTGAACAATGGGTGGATGGGATGTAGTTTGTGTGAACATTAGTTCAAATCCCCAAAAAGAGTGTTGAAGCCAAAAAAAATTGGGGTTGCAAAGTTTTGAAGGTTCAAAAACGATGCTTTTTTTTTTTCAGACCCCAATTCAAAACCCCTTTTTCCGCTGACCTCATCCAGGCACGTCTCTTTTCCATGAGATCCCTTACTTAACAATCCATAATCGCCCTCAACTCACCCCTTCCTTTTTTGCTCCAGAATTTAGGGGATCAATTTTCGTTTCCCTCCTTTGGGGGATCACATCCATCAAAAGAGAGATCAGTTTGCAGAAAACTCAAACATAATTTGAAAATCCCATGCACTTTGTAATGCATTGTTTGAATGATAAGATTGTCCTCCTTCAACTTCAATGCTTCATATTCTTTTTGGAATTAGAAGATACCTTCTATCCAATCTCTAAACTACATTGTTTTTAGCTATTAAATTGCATACTGACACACAATACAAGGTTCAACTACACAAGGATAAATCGGAGGAACATGCACTAAAAACCCACCTTGACTATTAGCCAAAATCTGTGTGATAAAAACTTCAGTACCTAACCGACTACCGTGTCCTTCATCCACAATACAGTGTATGCATAGAATCAATCTCAAGGTGCTGTTACAGACTTACAGCCCCAGCCGACCCCCCCCCCCCCAACAGAAAGAAAAGAATCAATTTAAATTAGAGAAAGAATTATTACAAAATGATTTCAAAGGAAAATGCAACAAACTTGAGGCAAGTTAGCGAATACATGAGGGAAAAACATATACATCCCAACACCGTTGGCAAACAGAAAACAACTGATTTTGCCATACCCTCAACTTCCACATACAAATTGGTGCATTTTGTAAGCTACACAACGTTCAAACCAAGAACACATAATAGAAGACATACTCAGACTAAGCGAGAAGGAAATCCTCAGCGAGAAGGAAATCCTCACTACGTCCTTGACCTTCTCGTAATGTAAACAAAGTATCGGTAGATACAAAGGGCCCTGGTAGTATTATTTCTTTGTTTTTCCTTCACAATTTCTTTTTTCCAAACTTTAAAATATAAAATAAAATAAAATCCAAAAATATGAAGAGTTTGTACACAAGAGAGCAACAAAAGAAGAAAGAAGATAGCCACAACGGAAACCTTGAGATTGAGATGGTTGAACCAAGTAGAACACTAAAACCCTAAGTCCAAATATCCCAAACCAGAACCTGATAGTGTAAAAAGGGTTATATTAGCAGAAGTGTCATTTTTATTTAACACGATAAATAGTCCCCAGCCTAAAAGGCAAGGCCCAATAAAGCCACCTAAACAAACATTGCACGCACAACTTAGAGGTGTCCAGAAAGATGGTTGCTTCAATTAGTTCATGTCTTGCCCACAATGATTCTTACAGAACCAGCTCTCGTTCAGCAGGCACAACTGTCGCACCCAGTCAAACCCTAATATTGGTACAAAGCATCTGAAGCAACACATTCACGATTGCAGGATTTACAGAGTCTTCAAGGCAAGAGGGTTACGTTTTGAAGAACACAAACCATAGGTCTCAGTTATGCAGGATTATAATTCACCACAATGTAAATAAAAAAATCAATCTTCAACGGCCCTCATTGTACCTGCCACATTCCAACACCAATATCAGCACCTTCTCTGTAAGAAAGCTTTTGCCTTCATTACGAGGCTGGGACCTAATACACATTTTAGCGCTTTCGAATGGTTCATTTGCAGATTTTCTTTTGTACTCCCTCCGTCCCAAAATTATTGTCATGTTTGAAAGTGTTTTTTTAAGTAGGTAAAAAAAAAGTAGGAAACATGATTAAAAAAAGGTTCCAAATTATGTCCCTAGAATGATTGAAGAACATTGCATGTGTTCAATGCAACCTAAATAAAATTAGCCATAAGGAAGTATTCTTTTGACATACTTAAAAAAGCACTTTCAAACATGATTTTCAAACATGACAATAACTTTGGGACGGAGGGAGTATAAGGCGATCCATTTCTTCGTCTTCGAGTATAAGGCTCTCTACGTATAAACCGTGAGGGCGAAGCCTGAGGTGTTTTACCCCAGAGAGCCCGAGAAGAAATGAATTCCCCTGCGTAAAGCAATTTAAAAAAATTCTTTATAGAGCATTATGAAAAATTCCGATGGCCTGGATTACGAGAAATCCCCCGATAAATCCCAAACCCTAATTCTGCATTATTGAGCCACGTGAATCGTACTGAAATTTTTCTTTTAAGTGCTTTACGTTCAAATTTATGCATTTTTTGACCAACACATGCAATGTTCTTCACTAATTCGGGAGGTATAAAATTCGCCCGTCCATGAATTATATTTTTCACAATATGATCATTTTAAAACCTTGCCACTGAAGGAGCTGAATGCAAATCCTTCAAGACAGCGAGAGCATCAAGATTTTTTACGAAAAAAAAACAACAAGAGTGTGAAAATTTTGTGAAAAGAAAGGTAAATGTGTGCGTGGGCTAGGGTTCATAAGAGATGAATAGTTACCAATGTAACGCTTATTGTTGGCAGTCTGAACTTCCGACAACTTCTTATCGAGGTCCTCTTGCAAACGAACTTCCCAATTCGCCACTGCATTTCCGAATCCAGCTCCCAAGCCTATCGCAAGCAAGTGCTCCCACGGATCTGGACACGAAAGTGACATCAGATTCAAACAAGCCAGCCTTGCTCTATAAAATCGAATTTGCCAAGACAAGAGGGGAATTTACTCACGGCGCATGAGGGGAAGCTTGCGCACTCCGTTGGAGTAGAACTGACAGCTCAAGCCCATTATGGCGCCCACCATGGTTGCAGTGGCCACCATGGTCGCTCGCTGTTGATGATCACGCTACCAAAGGGAAAGAGAAAACACAACGGATGCTCACGGCCTCGAGCTCCACCTGGTAATAATTCTGCAACAGAGGACACAGAACAGTCTCCGAAACAAACCCTAATCCTACTGCAAAGCACCGTGCTCTCTCGCGACAAGGGAAGGCTGATGGATGATATTTTTCTGGTTCTTACGTCGATGATTTTCATCCTCATTTTAAAAATAAAAAAGACCTAAAACGGACCTTAGCCCCTAAAGGACCGGGGGTTTTAGCTTAGATCTTGTTTTCTTGACTAACTCTTAAAACAAGCTCAATTCCTCATTGGTGTGGGTTAATTTTGATGATCGGCACCGTTGAAATTAAAAAAGACTTACATAGCTTCTATATGAAAAAAGGATCAACAAGATCACATGATTTTTGAGCACCATAAGTCCAATGCCTTTTATATTATAAAACAATATACACTCATACATTATGACTTTTTTTGCATAGGGTAGCATTGAATTCAAATTGTAGCATCTCGGGGGGTTCACTGGCGAAAATCTTAGAAACAACGTGCGATAAAAAATAGGGTCCAATATATTCATTGTAGATAAATTTTGTAAAAAATGTACATGTAAAATAGGGGATTTTTAAAAAGTGAAACATGTTTACATGTAAAATACCATCACATATAATATTCTCAGGCTTTTAACATGTAAAATACCATCACCTAATAATATTTTTTGCTAAATTTTTTTGCTAAAATAACCCCCCAAATAAATAGGTCATTATCGCACGTGTATACAAAATATACAAGGGAGTGACCCCCCCGAGTGTAGCATGTATTGTATCTTTTATACTTTCGTTACAAAAATTCCAATACATAGCATCACGTAACATACAGTCTGAAATAACATTATTGTCATTACAAATAGACACTTTATTCACGTTGGCCTCAAAAGAGGGCCAAAGTTTCTATCTAAAGTAACATTTGTTATTTGACACTCGCGTTCAATATCAAAAAGCATAAAATGTTAATTTGGTTCAGTAGACATAAGTTGTAGGGTGGCTTTTGTGTGTACAATATGATACTACACAATGCAGTACTCACTCTTTTCTTAACTCTTTAGTGTCCATGTTAGTTTTCCATGAAACCCATTTTTCAAGAGGTGCTTCTCGATAGATGGAATTATTGCACAAATGGATTGCACATACCAATTGAACACATAGTAAATTGAACATACCAATTTCACTCATTCTATTAGAAGCTCGTGTAGATCTAACCATTTATTTGCAAGATTATGTCTTATATTCGTAGTCATACTTGTCCTACCTTTGATGTATACACAAACCTCCCTCTAAAGAACTTCATTATGAGATTTTAATTATAAATTTATTTATTTTCCATGAAACTTGGGTCATTTGCATATTCAATACCTTTTGGGAACAATTTTTCATATCACCTTTCAATAATGACTCAATTTTTCAAAAAAAATCAAAGTCCATACGAATGGTACACATACAGTTTTCGTAATAAATTGATACGTTAAAATATGAAAGGAATGGTGCATTGATTAAGATCAGAATACGTACACTAATAGAACTAGAACAAAAGAACATAATCCCCAAAAAAACAAGATAACAAACTTCCAAACATAAGAAATGCCGCATAGTACATGTGTTGTATTTGTTGTATTTTCAGGTATTTGCAATATTTTGGTGTTTTGTACGTAGGCATTTTGATAGCTTCACAACTCCAAATCAAAAAATTCTTTTACATAACATGCAAATCGCAGACCCCTCCTCTGTTCTTCAGACAACCAAGTTCCATTCACAGCAAATGTGGAGCTATATCAAGAAAACACCGAGCAGTGACCAAATATTGGTCTCCTGGGCACTAAAGGGTTAAACTTCAAGAATGATAACCATCAGCCACCAAACTTGCAATCCTGTCAACTGGGTCAAACTCTGAAACATCTTAGGAAAGATTTTAATGTTGAGGAATAAACAACGGTCGCAAAAGAAAGAGTTGCATAAGAATCGTCGAACCTTTTAGATGCTCGTCCCTCAGGACTCTAGTAATACAGCCTAGGATGGTGCGACGTGGGCCAAGTTTGCTTACGCGTCCCATCCAAATTTATAACAATCTTGATTATCCTCGCTTGATTAGTGAATTTGCGGTACAGAAGTTCCACTCTGATGAACTTCTTCGTAAAAGGTCTCTCAGAATCCCTGACCAGGACCGAACCTTAGCTCACACCTAAGTTCTGTTTCAGACCCTGATGGAGTGCTTTTGCATTGCTGATGGTACTTCACCGGCAAATAAAAACGAAGGTACATCCCACAGTGAGTGAGTATGTGGAAAGCGCTCACAATGAGAAAAAACATTGTTGGCCAACTACCATTTGATTGATCACCGAAACGAAATCACTGAATGATGTGAACTTGGTCGTGTCGACTCTCTACTTCCGCAAATCCTCCCATTTACAGTATTGACCACCAGCAAGTGCTCGATAGTACCGATCTGTACAATACGCCGGTCTACCATTTGCAGCAGCTGCAGCAGCCGCTGCCATATCATCGTCATTCATTACTTCCTCTGGAGGATTCAGAATGTCTACTTTCCTGCAAAAAACACGCGATCTAATTATCAGCCTAAACCTCAAGATGTACAGAAAATTCACGTTAACCCGGCATGAATTAGAGGATGTTACAAAACCAAGTCTATATAAATGACGTATTTGTTACATAGATGCAGCAGTGTGAACATATCATTATAAATGCCATGGGAATAATTAGAGAGTCAACACGCTTAAATTCGCACAAGTCTCAAGTAAAATTATTACATTGGAACGGGTTTGTCAGCTGCAACAGCTGCCGAGCGATTCCTTGAAGGTGTATACATAACAATACCCATATCCTGCTGAGGAGGTAGCAGTACCACCAAAGCTGCGGTTGCTGTGGCCAAAAGTGCACCTGACCCTATTAGGGTCTGCTTCAGCCGGTTCATTATGGGTTTTACCTATGGTTCAAACACCCAAACCACCACCAAATTAGACTCAAAAGCTCAGCCAATTTCTTTGTACCAGCATCAACTGCACGTTGGTAGATGCCAAGCAATCCCACCAGAGATTGATCAAGGCATGCAAAAGCCAGAACGACAGGATATGTAACACAAGCATCAGTTGTCTGACAAACTAAATATACACAAGTTATATCACTTTTACCTAAATTCTAGTGCAGTGAAATCATTCACTAGATTCCGCCACATTGGTGCTTACATAAGATTTTGCAGAAGGTTATAATTATTTGAAAGGAATATTAATGTACATTGTGAGTATCAATTGTCACAGAGCTTATATAATACCACTTTGCTCTAAGCTCGTAAATGCAGTAAATCCAGTAACAACATGCAGCAACAAAACAACTTTTAGGAGAATTAGTTTGATCTACACTAACAAGGTTTCGGTGCAATCTCCTCTCAATCTAAACAGTTCATGTCAAACTGTTGAAGAAAGCCTACAGGGAGATTTAGAATACAACACAAACCTGATAGGAGCCAAGTAAACGATCTCGAGCAAGGATCTGCCAGCCCCCAATCCCCAGCCAAAGATTACTTAAGAACGGAAGGTATAATATGTCACAACAAGATATTCTTCACTTCTAGTCTTGAGTAAATTATATACAGAACTAGGGCTGTCCATACCTCTGGTGGTTTCACAAAGAGCTGACCATCATACCAGCCAGTTTCCTCGTATGGAACAACTGCTGAAAGAAGCCGGTCTCCTACATAGCTCCAACCCTACGTTCAAAGATAGTCATCAGCAAAAACTATGTTATAATCTCCAACCCCCTTCGCAAGAATACATAAAAATCATCTATGACACATTGATCACTCTGAAATAGAAAAGAAACACCCCCTAGTGATCATGAAAGGATGCAATTCCAAGGATCTGGTCTTGATCGCACTTTCGCCTCTCTCAATGAAGCTCCAGAAGCATTCAGAATGACTGGGCTATAACACATACGTATTAAAAAGCTAGTACAATGATCCGAAACATCTATTATGCTCAGTAAAATTCTCAACGTTTGCGTTGTCTAACAGTAAGAACGCAGAGAGAGGGAGGCTACCAAGTACATGCGCAACACCAACACGGAAACAGCAAACAACGATCCTGCACTGCCTGCTAAGAAGAATTTCAATGGTTCCTGCAAACATCAATACTATTATTCAGTGAATGATTGGGAAATATAACCAACACAGCAGGGATAAGATTTCAAGTACGATCACCCGTCTCACAGGGCATGGAAGACCTCAACTCAAAGGCATCTCTACCTTGAGTCACATTGAGGCAATTGTCTAGACAAGCAAGACTTTTTCGTACATATGCAAGTGTTTGGAGAGCTCTATAAGCATGATTACGATGCATAAAAAGAACCACGAATTCTCAATTCTTCTTACAGACTCTATCATCATTGGGGACTCTCTTGACCGCAAGAAGACTTGAGGGACCTCTACAAGGACAAATTTTTACAGCTTCTGAACATCCTGAAAAACAACATCGAGAACTAAGATCGTAAGATAATTAATCACGTGGAAGTCTCGCATTCTCAATCGTATTTAAAACTCGATGAGAGCACTTTCAAAAATGTAAACACTACACATGTGCCACCAAAGTGGCAAAGAGAATTTCTTAGTGTATGAAATTGCGTGTGAGCAAATAACATCAGGCAAATAGGAGATGGCCTATCGCTACTGCATAACAACTTGCAGAGATCTCAGATAATCCAACAATATCACATGTTCTCAGCAGTATCAAGAATCCTCAAAAAGCATGTCTCCCGTAAATCGACAACATACCCGAGTGGGCTCGAAGCTAGCAGCGGCGATAGGACCACCAAGTAGCACAAAGAAAAACAACCAGAGTCCCACGAGACGAACCCCAAAGTCGACCACGCTTAATTGTGCCCATGAGTATAGAGCAGCCTCCTTCAAAGCAGCAAGTTCATTCACCTGTCACGTCCGAATGCGGTACTTCAGCGCAGAAGAGGAACAAGCTCAATGCAGAACAATTACCAAGTCCTAGACCAGAAATCTGCTTGTCAAAAAACGTCCAGTTTTACGAAAAGTAGAGAAGAGAAGGAACACACCGGGCGCTGATCGGAAGGAACCTCAATCTCAAATGAAGGATCCCATTGACCGTCATCGTCACTGCTCCAATCATCCTTGTCGTTCGAAAATGCACGGATTGTGATGGGCCTATGATTACTCAGAGGCGCAAATTTGTATCGAGTGGGAGCCACTTGTCTGCGCGTAAAATTTGCGGTCCAAAGGCTACGTGTCTTCAACCTTGCACTTCCAGCTGAAATTTTCTGATGATAGCTGAATGATTGGCCTAGAGATGGTAGAGCAGCACTCTTGCCCGCCTCTAACCGTGCATTCACCCCAACCGCCTCCATCTTCTGGCCCCGATTTTCAACGGTAAAACCGGAGCCTGAAAGACGAGTACAATTTTCTCTCGAATTGGAAGCCGAAGATAAATATTCAGCTCAAAACTTGCAAAACCTGCAGAGAGCTTCCTCAGCTGCATATATTAAGCATTCATACCACAAGAAAACACGAGATAAAAATCAAGAAAGACTGCATAGCAATGCTCACAGTCCTAGCATGAACTACCGCGACTGTATTTTCTCCGCGCTTGTGAAGTACTCCACGCCTTCGCACAAATTTCAGGAAAAATATTCTCCTCCTAAATAACTATCAGTAATTCGTGCGCTACATATTACATTCAATTCCCTGTGATGACCACGGCACGCCTAATGAACGAACTCCGAGCCACAACTCAAACCTCAGCTGAATATGTAAGCTCAGCAAAACAATCCTACCACAAGAAAACACGAGAAATTTTCCAACAAAACAATGCTCACAGTCCTACCATAAACTACCGCAACTGTATTTTCTCCGTGCTTGTGAAGTACTCCAAACATTCAGAAAAACTATCCTCCTACCGTTCGCTCCATATTACATTCAATTCTACTGTAATGACCAATGAACAAACTCCGAGCCACGAATCAGCTTCCTCAGCTGAACAAAATCAATCCGACCAAAAGAAAACACGAGATTTTTTTCCCTGAACCGCACTAGTAATGCTCACAAAACTACAGCAACTGTATTTTGCTCCGCGCTTGTGGAATACTCCAAACCTTCGCACAAACTCCAGGTAAACTTTTCTCCTACTCAATAACTACCGTGTGCTCCAAACTAAATTCAATTCACCTGTATTCGTAATGAACGAACTCCGAATCTAACCTTTCCTTGTCAAATTCGCAGTGACGGAGATGCTCGACCAAAAATAAATAAATAAAATTGTAAAGCCATTCGAATTACCTCAATGGTCTTCAAAATGCGCCAAACCGGCCTCCCAGTCCAGCTGCAATCTCCTGTCCGTGCATCGGGAGTTCGGGATCCCGCAATTGAGCGAGAATTGCAGGCCTCCTCTGCTCACAGGGAGCAAGATTGAAAGCGCGGAAGCTTGTGGCCCTGGCAGCCCTCTCATTTGAATGCCATGCATGCCATGTATGGCCATCATCCATGGCCATGGAATCCACATGGCGGGGATCCATGGCCGGGTGGCCCGTTTGGAGCCTCACTCTGGATTGCCCCGGCGGGCAGACGGGCAGCTGTGTGAAGAGTGTGGTGGAGTGGGGGCAGCTGGAGTTTTCCACAAGGCGTTCCCTAAGCTCTCGGCCAAACTTTCCCTTTAGGAAAATCGTGGCGTTATTTCGAAGAATTTCTCCCACTAAGGTAACTATATCTAAAAGGGAGCATTTAACTATATCTTAAAGCGTGCGTATTTACTACGGTGTGACATTTCACAACTAAAATGTCACAGTGTCATAGATACGCACGCTTTAAGGTAAATGCTCCCTTTTAGATATAGTTACCTTCCGGTCTGGGGAAAAACCTCATAATTATCCCTTAACCCTTTGACGCGCCAGCGTTCATGGACGATGGATGATTTCTGAAGCGTCCTTTCACCACGCACGGTAATGTTTTTCATCCATTCAATTTTATTTTTTAATTCTTGTGCTAATTGACTACCATTTGTATGGTACCGATCTTCAAAATAAGATATTGAATGTTTTTGAAAAATAGAAAAAGTGGTTTATGTCAAGTTTCATTCTTAGTTCAAAAAGTGAGGCCTTAAACATGATTTTCTATAATAAGTAGAATCAAATAGTGAAAACCATGCCATCTTGTAGTGCATGTTATTCTAATTTCATTACAATATTTTTGAAATTTTTAATGTTATTTTTGGATTTTTAATTGAACTTCAAGAGAAATCCTTGCAAAATAAATTAAAAAATATTAATAATAAATATGATGAATCCAACCGTAGAGATGTTATCTTCACATTGATATTTATAACTTTGCTTTGAACATCAACTCCATTTTAATTTTTTATCAAACATTTTATAACGAATCTTTGAAAACAGTGTTGAATCGGGACCTTAAAGGGTTAAAGGTATCAACCCTTTGAACCTAGCCTCCAAAATAAGCATTGGCATGGCTCAATGTACATGAGGTGTACATGAGAGGACCATTGCAAGTCTAAAATCTACCCAACAAATTTGACATACTTGTAGTAGGAGGCCTCTCTAATATTATCAACAGCTCCCCATCACGAGAGACTTATTGTAATTGGTAGAGAATTTAATAGGCTTATAAAGACGACTTGGATGAAAGTCTTCCAAAGTTGTATGAGAAAGTTGCAAGGCTTTTAATCAATTCGTGATTTATTCTTGATCCAGTTTCTGGACCCTGGAACGTTTAGGGGCTAAAAATGTAATTCCGTTTGTATGGGCGTAATCCCCTTTGTACGCACTTAGGCGGATTGAAATTCAAACTTGCAACCTCAAATTCATCACATGGGAGGATCAAATTTGTCTCGAAGCCAAGAAACCAATCACAGTTTGATGTCCTATTGTCCTTTACAAAGGCCAACCACCCTTTGTTTCAACCTTGTTTCTAAATATATTTTTATAAGATTATTCTGTAACACGTTTTCTATAAATCAACAAATCTTAAGTTACCATGGAACCTTTAAGGATTAATTTTCAAAAAAAATTAATAAAACTAAAAAGACAATTTAGAGGAATTAAAGTCATCAAATGTGAGCAAAGTAATGTATCTTTCGTTGTTAAATGTAAACACATTAGAAAGATAAAGATGTTGTTGGCCATCATTTATATATTTCATTTCTATATGATTGATTACGACATCCAAAACATGTTAGATTTGGTCCTTTTATTATTTGGTAATATGGTCGACTCAAGTTACTATACGACATACAAGTAATTTAACTTGGATTACCTTGAAGTTTAGTTATATTTATTTCGAATTCATTAGCAATCGTGAGTCCAAGACCATCTTCAAATCTTGTTAACTAATATAACACCAACTTGTGCTTTAAATTAGAAATTAAGCAAGTTCGTTTTGAGGCATTAAATTTTTCTAGAAACAACTTACAATGCAACGCAATACATGCCTACTTGTAGTGTGGCACAATGACAAGAGGCAAAGATATTACCAAATGATATGATCAACAAACTAGATTAAACATGTACTACTCATGATACCTAATCATGTAAAAATACAATTTTCAAATGCATTGAGTTGTGCAAGCAACAATTCTACTAAAAACAATACAGCTAGTGCAGTTGAAATCCACGCAACTCATGCTATTAGTGTAGTAGTGTGCACACGCACCTTTTCCAAGAATCATTGATTAATTTAAAGATATATAACCGAATTTGGAAAATGATATCCTCGTAGGCACCTTGACATTGTAATTCTTCAAACAAAGCATTTAGTTTTTCAATAACATTCTATCTCAATGTTTATTGGTGATTTTCCAAAAATTGAAAAAATGCAACAATTTCTGCACTGCAACAAATTAAAAAAAGTGTACCGTAGCTTACAATAACTTTAGTTAAAAAATTAAAAAAAACCAAAGATATAGTATTTCATTCATACTCGATAATTTTAAAATTGTCTAACTAATAACTTTCTACTTTATTAACAAAAATCCACCATGATTTAAAAAAATAAAATCTCCACACTACTTTCTTCCATCTATGTTTAATGTGTCTAAGTCTAATCTCAAGAGAGGTGAATAGTCTTGCACGAGTAATTCCTTGTTATGTGGGCCTCATATCAAGGGTGGGTCAAACATACACTTTATTCATGTACACTTTCTTCATGTTGACCTTATCAGAGGACCGGGTTTCTTGAATTTTTAATTATATGATTCACATTAAACCCTAAAGGACCAAGTGTCTTAACCCCCAAAGGACCATGCTCATTCCTAAAATTTTATCACTTTCTTGTGATGCTTTCAGAAAGGCAATTGTATCTCTTGATTAGTATTCATGTAGAAAACTTCACCGTTGAAGTTCAAAAAGGACTTAGTCATGAACAATACATCAGTTTTCAGAACAATCTACCGTATATATTACATGATTATAAGGTTTGATCATAAGTCGATTTATGAGAATTTTAAATAAAACCAAGAGGTCATTCATTGCAAACTTTCTCATAAATTTAAAAACCATGATTAGCGTTTGAAAGTTTAGGAGCATACAAAGATGTACTATATCTAGGTGTCCACAAAAAATGGTGTTCTAAAACTAAATACAATAACAATGATTGATTATCAAAGATTTATGTTTGGGTGAAGTGACTTGTTGGTGACTCGTTGAGCCGGTGTTTGTGATCGTTATTAATTTTTACGTTGCAAAAATGTTTTAAAGAATTCAAATATATACATGGAATATTCCAAAATATTCCAAAATAATATAAAATATGTATAAAAGATTCCATTTATTTTGAAAATATTCCATTTAAAATATATTTAAACATTTTCCGTTATTATTTTATAGTGTTAATGATGCAGTAATGACAAATGTTTACATATTGGACACTTCTTTTTTTTAACGAATGTGATGTCAAAGTGTGAAAACGCCCTCCAAGTCATCAACCGCCCTAACTATTTTGTTCCAAGTTCACCTACCATTGATGTTTTAATTTTTCCCGATGAATCAATCAACGTAATTGTAAATTTTGAAGGATTTTTGTGTTCTTGAAACAAACATGTTCAATTCTTTAGTTAACATTGAGTCAAAATTATGAAATCCAAACAAGTTATTAAAGTAATGAAATTATTCGTGGACACAATGTGTCCACCTGGTCCTTTAGGGGTTTTAAATAACCAGGTGGGTTCTAGTGAACATATTTTTAATCGAAGGAAATTTAATAGTGGATTTCCAAATGTGACACAAAAAAGGGATTTAAAAAAAAAATTGACATTGTATGTAGAAGTTACCAAAGAAAATGTAATTTTTCAAGGAAAAGGGGCACCAATGCAATGGGAAAATGGTTAAATGGGGGGGGGGGGGGGGGGGGGGGCGCACAAAAAAGGTGGAGTGTGGAAAATGGAGTGGACTGTGGGGACAACAAACAATCCACATTAAAAAAAGTTAAACAATATTTTTTAAAAATTAAAAAAAATTTCAAAAATTAATTAATTTTAAAATAAAAAACAATTTTTAAATTTTATGATTATCTTTAAAGAAATTTAAACCTTAAAATTATTATTTTATTTAAATAAATAAAATTTTATTATTTTTAAAATTAAAAATCTAAAACATATAATAAAAATTTATAAAAAATAAGGCAAATCATCCAATGAAATACTACCATGCGGTAGTCTACCTTGAGAGTTAGTAGAGTCATGAACATTGGAATGGGTTGGGTGCCCCAATTCTAAATTCTTTCCTCGATGTTAATGCAAGAGGACAAAAAACAACCCCCTATTTTGTGTATGTAGGGCCCACCTTAAAAAAATAACCCCTATTCCAAAGGTACAAAATTCCCAAAGGGGTCCTCATAGACTAATTTAGGGCCAGAGGTCCCAATTTTGAAAAAAAATTACCAAAAGACCCTAGGGTGCCTAAAATGGAAATTTCAAAAAATTAGCCTATAGGTGAATAGTGTTTGCATTAACGTTGAGGGGGGGGGGGGGGTTTAGAATCGGGAGGTTGGATGAAGTAGCACTTTGACTCCCTTCCTCCACCCTTTATTTCCCCTCTAACTCCTAAAATTCTTAAAAATATATTATGTGTCTTGAAACTTGGAGATCTATTTCTTTTCAAAAAAACTATCGCCATTCTATAGAGGATGGAATGTACTTATGTTTCGCCGCTTGGATTTGTATTCTAAATAACGAAAGTCGAAAATATTGCAATTCCAAAAACAAAAAGTCTTTTCAAAACTTTTAAACCTCCAACAAGTGCAAGGTGTTCTTCTACATCCTAAACATCTCCAAACGCAACGAAAATTGGTACATTGACTAAGTAACATCATATAGAATGTGAAAGTGAAGTACAACTTGTTTTAGTAGTGAATTTTTTGATGTAGCCATAGTCAAACGCATCTGAAAGTTTTGGGCAAGTGATTTTTCCATTAAACACAATTATGTTGCAATTTGTGTGGTCAAATTCAACAAAATTTGTTGTGAATGTTTTTCAAGTACTTTACAATAAGATTTTATGGTTAGAAGGTAAAAAATAACATTTAAAAAAAATATTTGCATGGGGGGGTAAAAATGGCACCATTGGAGTGTTTGGAGGGAAAATGCTTCGGTCCTTTAGGGTTTAAATTAATGTTGCAACATCTATTCAACTTATTCCAATTACTATGCTTACGTGAATAACATTTTCTAATTGTAAAATTACACTCAACCTCTTTTGTCAAAATTTTCATAACCAATGAGATCGAGTTTAAAAAATAATTTGTGGAGACTTTCCAATCAATATGTGTACACAAGATTTTATATTTTGTATCAATATCTATAATTTTTATGGACCTTTGTATGGTCTTCAAGTAATATTTGAATCCTAATAATCAAATCAATGCTAACTAAATGACCTTTAATGTTTTTACGGACCTCTCTAATCTACAACTACATCTCTAAACCAAAAGCAATACTAAAAACTAATATATATTCATACAAAAATAAGACATGAGCTATTGAAATAATTCCAAGGGTTTGACCTAAATACTCTTGTTTGCTAATGTTGAAAAGAGGAATTATAAAAATTGTTCATTCTAGATCCAAATTTTATCTGTATAGATATGAACTCCGGTCCTCTTTCGAGGCCGGCGTGAATAAAGTGTCTGTTCGTCTTGACAATGAGCCAATGCCCACCGGACAAAGGTCCATTGGTACAAGACTACTCACCTCTTTCGAGAATAGACACTTTAGTAACCAGAGATAAATACTAGTAATACTAGTAAAATATGTTAAATTAGAACTTGTGCGGGTATAAATTGGTGTTTGTTTTGCTAGTGGTCGCCAAGTCATGGTTCCAAGGTTGGTTGGAGAAGGGCGTTTATGTTACAATTGTGCGGTCCGGGTTCGATTCCCGTGGAGTCCGTCTTAGCGTTTATTGTGATATACGTGACTTGGTGCTGCTAGTGAGTTATTCATAAGCAGGAGAGTTTGTACCAACCAACCGGCCCCGTCCTATCTACCTGAGACAAGTGTGTACTGTGAGCTTAAACAAACAAAAAATACAAAAGAAATAAGTAGTGGTCTACACCATTACCCTTCTTTTGTTCGTTTGTTTTGTTTTATTCAGTAATCTATTGGCAGTGGTTGGTTATTTTCTATTTTTCTTTTATGGAGAATAATTGATCCGGCATGATGTATAGCAATGGTGTTTATTTCTTTGAATGTGTGTTTAATGGCGGTTTCTGGTAATTTAAATTTTGTTTCGAGGAGTTTCATTGAGGGGATATGTGTTGTGCCTCTAGCTCCTGCCGTGATGACTATGAGTGGGTCAACTTTCCAACCTAAATTAGTAATGCTGTTAATAAGTGGTTGGTATTTCTGGTTTTTGATATCTATTGTTGTTTGTGGGAATCTGTCATTACAGTATGTAAATTCAATAAATTGAATTGTGAGGTTGTCTGATGGATGTGATGGTGGGTCATTTTTATATGGGAGTCCTTTTACGCACAGGATGTCTGGTTTGAATCTAGCGTTGCAATGACATCTTTGTTGTACACATGAGCATGGTAGCAGCCATGGGGGTACTGTGTTTTCTTGGGGGTTGTTGTTGAATGTTCCTGCGTTCATGAGGGTGTAACATCTAGATTTTTGTGATGAGAGGATTAATTTCCTTAGTTCCCAAACTACTTTGTTGTGTCTTTTGACTCTAATGGCGTGAATATGGTGATGATTACATTTTAGAAGTGTGTGTAGCCATGTGTCTGCATCTGCAGAGTTACAGATTGAACATGTTATTGAGGGGAATCTTTCTCTACCAAAAAATAGTTGTTTTCTAGCATTACCCATGTATTGGCCAGTACGAAGTTTTAATATAATTGTTTTTTGTGAGTCAGTGATTGTAGGATTGGACCAAAATGCATTGGATAGTTCGTTATCGATGTTTGGGTTCATGGTCCATTTGCTAATGTTGGGAAATTCGATTGCCATTTCTTCAAGGTTATTTTCTTGGTCGTATTTGGTTAGATATGTTTGGAGACATTTGACGGGGCCTTTATCTGGCCTTTTTATAGGTCCTGGCCATATATCTTTTTGAAAATAAAATGGTGTTGTATGTGCAAATTCATATGAACTTGTGGCTCTAAAGTATTCTTTTCGAGCCCCCATTTTTGCAAGTTTATCCGCTTGTTCGTTGCCTTCAATGTTGATATGTGCTTTGATTTTGTGGAATGTGGTGGGTTGAGTACAAGTTTTTAACATTTCTACCATGTCTGTTAGTATGGTTTTATCCGCGTGATTGTTGTGTGTGGTTGGGTGTTTAATGTGTGTGTTTAGATTGTATAGGCAGTTAAAGCAATCTGTAAATATATGTGCCGGTTCGTCTGGGTATTTAGAAGTGATTAATCTAAGTGTTCTATGGATAGCCATTAGTTCGGCTCGGAAACATGTTTGTAGGCCTGGTAGTCTTGCTGATATTTGCATGTCAGCCTTTGTAGAGTTGTATATTCCGTACCCGGCTTTTTCTTTTTTCCAATGTCCGTCGGGGGCTTGTTCAGGAGGAAAGAAGGATCCATCGGTATAGTAGCTAAATTGTGGTTGGAATTTAGGTGTAGTGTTTGCCGTAAAGTTTGGTAGACGTGGCGTGTTTAGAATGGTTGGGTTGATGGAAGGCGGGTATATGAGTTTGTTCCATTTTTTATTTTTATTGACCGGTGTGTTGTGGGGGGTACTAGGAGCAATTTGTATGTGAAATTGTGGGATTTGTAGGTTTTCAATTGCTGCTTTAATTGTATTTATTTGGTATGGTGTACCAATGTTGTGATCTTGGTGATGAATGCATAGTTCGCGGATTGCAAGGGGTTCTGCCTTTGGTTTATGGAGTTCTTGTGGGATTGTTGGTTCTTCATATGTGATGGAATCTGCGGCAAAGTGGGCAATTATATGGGTGTCTGAAAAGGGCCCCGTGTGTGGGGAAAATTTTTGGTACCAATTTGTGTCTGGTATTACTAGTATAGTGATGGTATTTGGATCGGTTTTGGCTGCCAATCGTGCCCAGTGAATTGCTTGTTGGGTTGTTTCTTCATTATGTGGATGGGCGTAGCCTATGCCTTTCCATTTGTATTGGAAGGCAGTACCGAGTGATCCAAAGACTTTATCTCTTGCAAAGGGAGAGTAAAATTCTGAAATTTGTGTCGAACATGTTATTGGTGAAGAGAAGTATGAGTGGGAAATATTAAAGGAGGTAGTAATAGAGTCCAGAATACTTGTTGGTAGAGTATGTTGTGCTGCTTTTAGTGGGTCTTTTCTTGGGATTTTATGGTTGTATCTTTGGTAGAGCCATATTACTTCTTTTTCAAATGATTGTGTTTGTGGTACTAGGCCGTGTGAGCTATAAATTGCTTTGTTATATTGTTGCCATAGCCATTTTAGTCTTGTGGTTGGTATAGTGATAAGGTGTCTACCGGTATCTTCAAATAGGTGGGTTTGTTCGTTATTGATTTGTATGGTATCGTAATTGGAAATAATGTCTTTTTCCGGGTTGCATTCTTGAATGTGTATATGTGTAAGTGGGGTGGATGTGGATGGCGGGATGAATCTTGCATCTCTGCTTTGTTCGGGAGTGAAGTGTGTGTTAATAATTTTTTTGTAGTGATTGTGTTGTAGTTTTGTGTA
Organism: Pohlia nutans; assembly: GCA_022496805.1. NCBI lineage: Eukaryota > Viridiplantae > Streptophyta > Bryopsida > Bryales > Mniaceae > Pohlia > Pohlia nutans. The sequence goes on from CM040102.1 coordinate 8,869,440, forward strand.
GTATTCTGTTAGTAGTTCAATGTTGTGTGTAATGATTGTTGGGTGGTTGAAGGGGAAGAGTTCTCTTTGTGGCATCCATTTGTTGTATGTATTGTTGTTTTGGAGAGTCCATTGACATAAGTATGTTATATATTTTTTTGTTATTTTATATTTATCTTTTGAGGTATTTGTTTTGTGGTCTAATATTATGTTGATGGGAAATCTTAGTGGGTTGTTTTTGACATTGAGGGGTGGGTTTGGGTGGAGGTGTTGATGTGGGGCTGGGGGTTGAGGTGGGGCTGGGGGTTGAGGTGGGTTATCTGGTGCTCTAGGTAGTAAATTTTGATTGTTTGTGATGTATCTCGGTTTTAGCGTCCGGGCGGGAGGGTGTCGTGCACATGGGTGTTGGCAATTTGGTGTGCAGTTTGGATAGCAAAACAATTGTTCAGCTATTTTAAGTGCGCTTTTTTCTAATTTGGTTGGTGTTTTGTAGTATGTTTTGAAGTTTTCTGGTGTCATAAGGGTTGTTCCGTTGGGAAGGGTGATGTGTTTTATTTCGTAAATGTTATGGATTAGTAATTTATGTAAAAGTTTGAGTGATAATTCGGGGGTGAGATATGGAAGTTCATTTGATTGTGCTCGCCATTCTCGTTCCAATTCTATCATATGTAGTTGGAAATTTTCATTTGTACTTTTGAGGTGAATTCCTCCAGCGTTTTTTAATAGAAATAATGTACGTATGGTTGGTGAATTAATGCAGTCATATTTTGTGATTCTTGGGATTTCTTCCGCGCCTCCATATTTAGCTAATATGTGGTGTATAAGTTCTTTGTATATTATCCCGAGCCTCCCCGGGTCGTTAAGTGCGTTTCAAAGTTGTTCACCAATGCATCGTAAGTATGCGTTTTTTAGTGAGAAAGCTTCAAGACCAAAGAGTTCGTGAGGTAATTGGGTTATTACATTTGCTGTACATTTTGGTAGTCCACATATTATTTTTTGGATTCCAATGATTTTTTTGTCCAATTTTTTGATGGTTGGTAGAGAATATGGTACTGCATAAAAATTGTATGCAATACCTGCTCTAATGACGGTGTCAACCATGCTAATTTTTTGTTTGATTGTGGCAGGACAATTTGATAGTTGTTTGCATTGGTCTATTATTTTGTTTGTGGTGATGTGTGTTTGGAGTTTCCATTTTAGTGAAGGTACTAGTTGAATGCCTAAGTATACGTAGGGTTCATTTTGATGTAAGACCAGTATTGGTTGATTTCTGTAAGATATGTTTTGGTTTTGAATATGGATTTTAAAGGTTTCAGGTTTAGTTTTGGATTTATTAGGACATCCTGTAATGGCGCATTTTTGTACTCCTAAGTCCATTCCTGCCCATTCACAATATTTGTCTAGTTTTTCTAGTTGGATTTGTAATGATTGAAGGTTGTTTGAGATAGCTGCTAGATCGTCTGCATATGCTGCTGAGCTGATGGTTAGTTTGGATGTACCAAATGTGTATCCGTTTTTTCCTCTATGTAGCCACCGTAGTAGTGGTTCTAAGAATATGAGAAATAGATATGGGCTTAGTGTGTCTCCTTGGATGGTGCCTCTTTGTATCGGTATTGGTTTTGTTTTTCCGAAGTGTTCGCCGGTAAATATAGTGGTGGATTGTGAGTATATATTTCCAACTAGCATTACTGCATCTTCAAGGTAATCAAGGTCCTTCATTATGGCAAGTAGTCTTGCGTGGTCTAGGGAGCCAAATGCATTTTTAAAATCTATGTATAATAAGTATATATTTTGGTTTGTAAATCTTGCATCTTCTAGAGCTGCAATAAGGAGTTGGAGTTGTCTGGATGTGCTTCTTTCTGCTCTAAATCCTTCTTGGCTATCATGAAGTATTTGATGCTTTTCACCATATGCTGATAGTATTAATGTTAGAGTACTAGTGAAGAGTTTGTAAATTGTGTTTGCTAATGCAATGGGCCTATGGTTGGGTAATTGTGCAGGGTCGCCCTTTTTATATAGTAGTATGGTTAGGCTAGTTTTCCACGAGGCCGGTATTTGTTTTTGTTTGTAGCAATGAGTGAAGAATAGAAAGAGCAGTTTATGAAAGCTTTCAGGCATGTTTTTTAATATTGTATTTGGGATTTTGTCTGGACCCGGTGTTTTGTTGTTGGCTAAGTGTTTTAGACATATGTCGTATGTTTCTTGGTCTAGGTATTCATGTAATGGAGTTCCAGGATTTCCCCTTTTATCTATGACAAATCCATCTAGATCATGCCATGGGTATTGTCTAACTCCGCATGTACATTGTGGTGGGTGTTCTGGTTGGTAATAACATGTTGGGACTGTGGGTCTATTGCTAATTGATTGTTGTATGTGAATTTCATTTGCTATGTCTTCTGGGCTGGTTAGTATATTATTGTTTCTATCCATGATGCAGTCTAATGGTGGTACTTCTTGGTTTTTGAAGACTTTCTTATTTACTTTCTTTGGGCTTTTTTCATATAGTTGTCTGTATTTTGATATGGCTTTCTTGATACAAACTTGGGTGTATTTTGTGGTAATTTTACGGGCTTGTATGTTTGCGGTTTTAGCCAGTTCTGCTAGCGTTTTAGTCCATTCTTGTTGGTTATATTCTTGATTTGGCGGAGGGGGAATGGTGATATGAGTATGATTTTTTAGTTCTTCTATGATCGGGTGTGATTGCCAGTTTGGTGTGTTTTTTGTTATGTAAATTGCTTTTCTGATTAGATGGTAAGTAGATAGGTGTTTTTTCCATTTTCTTTGTAGTTTTCTTGGTAAAAAACCTCCTTGGAGAGACGTGCGATTTGTTAGTGTTGGGAGGGGTGGTGCACTACAGGTTTCTTGGATTTTGTCTGATATTTTTTGTATCATTTGATCTAATTTTGTACAGGATGTTTGCCACTGGACGTCTGTTAGTTGGTCATTCATTAGTATTGTGGTGAGTTCGTTTATTTGGAGTGCATTTTCTTCAAAAAAATTTGTTTTAAAATTTTCAATATTTTCTGCTGGGATGGGGTTTAAAATTCTAGGTAGTTTTTTAGTTGCTATTGGTTTGGGCCGTGCTAATAGTGTATTTGGTGGTATATGTAGTGTGACAGGTGAATGGTCTGAGTTTAGATTATGGTCATTGTCAGTGGTTGATGTGTATGGAGTATTATTTGGTGTTTTGATGTAGTATCCATCAATTAAACTAGTTTGGTTATAGTTTAAGCCTCCTTGTCTAGTGTATAGACTATTTGTTGGAATGTATGTAAATTGAAGATTGTCTGTGAATGCACGCCATTCTATGTCTTCTATCTGGGGTGGTGTTGTGTTAAATTCATTTTGACGTCCAATTAGGGCAATATCTCTATTAAAATCCCCACATAATATGTATGTGTGGTTTGGATGTATTGTAATTTGTTGTGTTATATTTTGTTGTATTATTGGTATATATGGGATGTCTTCTATGTGTGAGGGCATGTACATGTGTATAATTAGCCATGGTTGTAGTGGTTCGTTATTGATTTTTATTATTTGTAAGTATGGTGATATTTCTGCTAGGGTAGGGATTTTAGTAATGTTGCCAGGGTATGCATATTTTTCATTTACAAGTGTAAGGAGTCCTCCTCTGACAGGGGTATATGGCCGTCGTTGTTGTATGCATCTTGTTAGTGCAAGTGTGTTATTAAATATCAATTTGTAATTAGGGAATAGGTTTTGTATATATTTAGTAGATTTTGTTGCTGTTAATTTTGTTTCTTGTATTGTGATTATTGCGGGGTTATTTGGTGTGTTGGAGACTAAATTTTGGAGACTTGGAAGTGCTGTGTTTAAGGATGAGGCATTCCAAGTAATGAAACGTGTGTTGTGACTTGTTTGTATTTCTTGGTTTTGGTGTATGGGTATGTCGGGTAGTGGAGTGAGGTGTGAGTATTCATGTAGTGGTTCATTGCATTTTATTGATTCATTGAGTAGTTCTATTGGTAGATATGGGAATTTATTGGTCATTGATTGGAGATTTATTGGTTTGTCCTGTTCATTGATGAATTTGTAAATCTCTTTGTGGATGGAATTCGATGGTTTGATTATGTTTTGGTTTAAGTTTATAAATTGAGTATGTGGGTGTGGTGTAGAGATGTGTCTTTCAGGTGGATTTTGCAGTGTAGACATTCTTTGTAAGAGTGTTGATGTCCAGTCAGGGTCTGATGTTTGTATTAACATATTGTCACATGTTTCCAATGAAGGACTAATTGTCGTAATAAGTGCATATAGTATTTGAGGTGATGGGTGGTCTTGTTTTTGAGAGATGTATCGAGAAATGTGTGGATAGTTTGTGATTGATTCTTGCGTGTTTTTTAGTACGGGTGAGAATTGTTTTGCAAGATGAAGGTATTCTGGTTGGAGTTTAATTGTGCAGGGAATAAAGTATGTTTTGCAGCGTCTTTTATGTGGAGATGGGTGTGTTGCTAATAAATCTGGCATAGGTCCTGGATTAGTCTCAATGTCACCAGATAGTAGCAGTAGGTATAGTAGAACTGGGTTTTTTATAGACATTTTATATTTGTGTGAGTACTGGTATTTGTATGTGTTTTTTAATAGTTTTGGTTTTTTGTTTTGTTTGGTAAAGACACTATTAGTTTTACAAGATGAGTATAATAAAGGGGATTTTTTGGTTTTAGGGTTTGTTATGTATTTAGATTGTTTGTTTTTATATTTTTTATTTATTTTTTGTTTTATTTTGTTTTGAATGGTTTGTATATATATATATATATATTTTTTTCATTTGTATTTGGGGTGTGTTTTGTTAGTATTTTGTTGTTGGGTTGGATTAGTGTCTTGTGGGATATATGTGTTGTTGTATAGTGTGTTTTTATTTTGTTATGGCTATTCTTTTTTGGCCGAGGCCAGTAGACCGAGGCCATTTTTGTATAGGGGGTTTTTTGTTGTTTTTTAATTTCAGTGTGTTTTTTTGTTTTTGTTTTTTTCTCGGGGAGTGCACTCCATTGTCAAGTTGAACACCACGTGCGATAAAACAAAATCTACTTTTTACATAAAGGACCACCAAAATGAATCAAAATTTTATCAAATTTTTTTCATGAGTAGATAAAATCACAATCTATTACATAGTAAAAAATGGTAACCAAATTTGATGATTTGCTTTTTTCATAAAACATACCGTTTTTAACTAGATTGACGCCGAATTGAACTAAAACAATTACTACAAAAAATGAAAATGACGAAAAATTTCAAAAGAATGTACAAAAGGTATTATCAATGATTATGTATATGTAGAAAAAATATCATAATTATTAAAACTATCTGAGGCATATAATATAGGGTAGCAAATTTTGATCGCACGTGGTTATGAAACGTAAAGGGGTGTGATCTCCCCGAGGTTTTTTTGTTACTATTGTTTTTGATTTTTTGAGATATTTTTTGGTAGTGGTTTATTTATTTTTATTTTTTGATTTTATATATTTTTGTGGTTTTTTAGTATATATTTTAGCATCTATAGATACTATATTAGTATTTTTGTTTTTTAATATTTTTTTCTTCTTTTTTCTCTTTTTTATTATTATTCTTTTTATAGTATATAAATATACTATTATATTTAGATTGGCCGCAGCGTTTTTTGGCCAAATTAGATTGACGTGTCCATGTTGCCATCTTCAATGGCTAAAGTGGTAGTACCCTTCTCGTCAAGAGCTTGCACCGTGGAAGCAAGTTGCCTTCGAAGTATTGCCATTTGCGCGGACAAGGTCGAAGATGATCTCTCGGCGGCTTTTTCGGCAATTTGGAGTTGCTCACTTCGTAGTTCTTTCTTCATGGAAGAGATTTCTTCTCTAATTCCGACTATGTCTTTCATAATGTCATTTTGGGGTGTCCCTTTTGTGGAGTTTCCTATTGCTTCTATGGTATTTGCTAGGGCAGTGTTTACATCACTAAACCCAAACCTTGTGAGTTCAGCAGCATTGGGAGCATTTGTACCATCTAGACTTCTAAGATGAGCCGTAAATTCTACATGTTTGCCAAGAAGTTTTGCACTTTTCTTGACAAAGGTCTTGTACACCGTTGCGTTGAGACATTGTATATTACAAGAGCCTAAATGTTTGCCGTTCTTCTCATCTCTTTTGAAGAAGAAACTCACCGCGTTCTTTGGTCCAAAGTGAGTTTCAATGCTTGCTTCAATCTCTTCAATACTCTTTGTTTTGTTGAGATTCTTGGCGATGAGGATGAGTGCGTTCTTCCTTGCAATGTCGTCCTTTGCGTTTACTCGATCCGCTAATTTGCCCTCCAAAATCTCGTGGTTGTAGCTGATTTGATGCTCCTTCATCCTTTGAGCTTGTTCCGGAGAAGAGGCTACTACCCAAGCATATTTGTTTTTTTTTGTTTTTTGAATATTTGTTATCTCATATTCTAATCCTCTCTTAAAGCTTTCCTCAACCATGTTTGTGAACAATTCATACCACTCCTTGAATTCTAGTTCATCACTAGTGACTTTGACTGAAAGGAGGTTGTTCAAAGCAAGAGAATCATAAGACTTGCAAACTTTACCTCTTTTGAATTTTTCATCATCTAGTTTGAGGATGAATGGGCGTAGCCCTTGGAGAAGCCCCACTCCATGAATTTCGGGGGTTTTCAAGTGCAACTTGATCACCCCACTCCATTTGGTGGATTTGTGAAAACACATGAGTGCGATGGGTTCTCCAATGACATTCCCAAGCTCTATGTTCATTTCTTTGAGCCTCTCTTCTACCAAAGACATGATAGTGTCTTTTTCCCATTCCTTTTCCCCCATCTCAAAGACGATTGCGATTTGGTAATCAAAGGAAAAGCCAAACTTATCAACCTCAACATCAGATGGAATCTGTGTGAGGTTGAAGTGTTGGCCATCCTTCCCATCCTCTCTAGAATTGGGCCATTCCTCTTGAACGACAAAGGGAAAAGAGATGAAGGCAAATTGACATTCTTTAGCTTCTTTCTCTCATCCCATTTTTTACTAGTGTAGCAATTGGTTCATTACTGTCCATGGGAAATCCTTTCCCACGGTTGGTCCAATTCATAGCTTGATATCCAAGCCAAAAGGGAGGGCGTTTCAAACCGGAGTTTGATTTTCCCTTAGCCTTCTTTTGGCTTGTGACAGCTTGAGATGAGTTAGAGGTGCGTTTTTGAGTTACAAACATCTCTATATCCGGATCATTGTCTAAGACTGCGAGCTTATCTTTGTATCTTTGATTGGAGGTGGAGTTAGTGGGACGTTGAGACATGCTGAAAATAACAAAACTTTGTGTTAATTTTTTTTGTAAAATTTTGAAGGAATAGTTTTTTCTTACTATCTCAAAATCTGCTCCTCCCCACAACTTAATTTGAGGGGCTGCACGGAGTATGATTTTAGAGAAGAAGATAAAGAATTTGTTGATACTATCAAAGATTTTGCAGTTTTTAGCGATGTGCATTATGCTATTAGAAACAAGGATGGAGCAATCTTCTAACCGGTAGAATATCAAATTAACATGCAAAAGGCCTATGATATTACTTTTGATCTCATACATGCAATTAGACCAAAAGGAAGATTCATCTAAGTACTTGTCGCTGGGGTTACTAACTCTATAGAATTCACTATTGATAGGACGCGACGAAATTTCTGCTACTTCTATATAACATACATACAAAGTATAGCTTCGGGTCATACCCCCATTCATGATAGTGGAAATACAATACATTTTGCTTTCATAATAAGCAACAATTGTGATAATATAGAGCATGCTAGAACATTGGGAAAAACCTGAGAGATGGTCTCGCAGTGTGGGCGAGTTGTGACTGTCAGTTGGGTTGTTGCATTGGCTGTTGTGACTCCAGTTGAGGTCGAGTCGACGAAGCCCCGTCACTACTGCTCCAAGCGCTCCAGTTGCTTCTCTCCTCCACAGCTCCTTGTGCACGTATAGTCTTCTCTCCTCCAATCTTCGTTGTTGCGGCAGGCGGTCCTTCGCTGCTCCTTGCTTCCTTGGGCTCTTCACTGTTGTATTGGCGTCGCGCTGTGAGCTTGTTCTCCACAGTGACGCTCCTTGGGTTTGTCTTCTGTGCACACGCCTATTTCTACTAGAAGGGTGATAATCCTTTGCTAAACTCTGCAGATAATTTCTAATGCTATCGTTGCTTTGAGGAATGAAGGTCTTTGAGACCAGAATAGAGGTAGAACAAGAGGGGAGAGGGCGTACAAACCTAAGGTTCACCTGGGAGGTGTAAAGAAACTCCAGCAGGGAGATGTGAAGATGGTCTGATCGTCGGGGTTGGGGTTTTTTGTAGGTCTGGTGGTGGGACTTGGCGTCCCGGATTTTGTTCCGTTTTCGGATGGACGCTCCACGTTCTCGGTACCTGTGTTTAATGAACACATCGTGAGGTGTGGGGATGGCTTGTGTGTCGTTTGCTTGAATTTGGAGCATCCAGCAGTGCAGTGTCAGGTTGTTGAGTGGGCTACCTTGCTTCTTGCGTTTGGAGTTGAGTTTGTCTTCGTTTGTGGTGTCAGAGTCAGCACGATGTGGGCCACTTGGGCTTTCCTCGTGTTGCTTGTGTTGTCTCTTATGCCAATTAGGGTTGGTCAAGTTGCGCTGGCTTGTCATGTAGTGGGAAGGCAACGCGTTGGTTTTGGCAACGGACGCACAAGATTCGGTGAAGAGCAGCCAAGCCTTGGTGAGCGGGCAGCATGCGCGGGTCTCAACATGGGTTTGTGATTGGAGCGCAGGCCTTTGATCACGGGCTTGCGGGGGCGTAGTTCGGCCAACGCTCCGAATTGAGTTGTCAAAGTAATTCTGCCAGTTTCCTGCGGGCTTTTGTCTTTTGCCGCGGCCGTTTGTCTTCTTCTGGGGTTGCAGTATGTTCGCAAGCTGCTCCTTCCCTGCTTTGTGAGTTGATGTCGGCCATCTACGTGGGTTCACTACTAGAGAGTGCGTCAAAACCAAGACAAAACCAACACACATCCGTTGAAACCAACAGAGAATGAGTTTAACGTAGCAAACATTTAGTCATCTGCACAGAACCAACAAGTTCCTGTTGATTTCTGTTGGAACCAACAAGTTCCTGTTGATTCACTACTGGAGAGTGCGTCAAAACAAGACAGAACCAAGACAGATTTTGTCGAAAAAAAAAAAAATTCAAAAAAATTTGAAATTTTTTCTGGATACAGAAAAATCCCTGCATAGAATACTGCAAAAAAAAAATTTGAAAAAAAAGTTTTTTTTACATCGTTAAAAATATTCAAAGACTGCTGGGAAAAAAAAAACAGCTCCAGCCTTCAAGATTTTGTCGAAAAAAAAAAATTTAAAAAAATTTGAATTTTTTTCTAGATACAGAAAAATCCCTGCATATAATACTGCAAAAAAAATTTGAAAAAAAAGTTTTTTTTACATCGTTAAAAATATTCAAAGACTGTTGGGAAAAAAAAAACAGCTCCAGCCTTCAAGATTTTGTCGAAAAAAAAAAAAATTCAAAAAAATTTGAAATTTTTTCTAGATACAGAAAAATCCCTGCATAGAATACTGCAAAAAAAAAATTTGAAAAAAAAGTTTATTTTACATCGTGAAAAATATTCAAAGATTGCTGGGAAAAAAAAAAACAGCTCCAGCCTTTAAGATTTTGTCGAAAAAAAAAAAAATTCAAAAAAATTTGAAATTTTTTCTAGATACAAAAAAATCCCTGCATAGAATACTGCAAAAAAAATTTTGAAAAAAAAGTTTTTTTTACATTGTTAAAAATATTCAAAGACTGCTGGGAAAAAAAAACAGCTCCAGCCTTTAAGATTTTGTCCAAAACAAAAAAATTCAAAAAAATCTGAAATTTTTTGTACATACAGAAAAATCCCTGTATGAAATAGTGCAAAAAAAAAAAATTGAAAAAAAAAGCTTTTTGTACATGGCAAACGAATCGGCAATGGTTAAGTTCTCTTATAATTAATAAGATAATTCTCACACTTGCATGAGCGTGTGTATGTGGTGTGGTGGTTTAGTAAGTGGTTGGGGTTTAGAAGGTCTTGTGTTCGAATCCGGCCGTTGGCAATTGGTCTTTGGTTAGCCATGGTGGGCCCTACGGTGGTGGGTTGGGGTTCTTGGCCGTGGCAATCAAATTTTTTTCCGGGCAGCTACTTTTCCTCGGGCAGGCCAGAAAAAATGAATGCTAGATTAAAAACTTTCTTTATCTGTATACTTGCACATTGAAGCAACACCGAACCAAGACATTTCTGTTGATTGTGATCCGGAATCAACTGTTCCTAACCCGCACACGAACCAGCAGAATTTCTGTTGATTTTCTCTTACACCGGAACCCCATTTCTCTAGTAGTGGTTATTGTCGGCCACTGCTACCTCGGGATTCTCTTTTGCTTGCCTGTCGTTCTTCTGTTCTTCATTTAGCTTGTCTTGGAGCTCTGCTATTCTCTGCCGGTTGTCGTTCACTACTAGAGAAATGGGGTTCCGGTGTAAGAGAAAATCAACAGAAATTCTGCTGGTTCGTGTGCGGGTTAGGAACAGTTGATTCCGGATCACAATCAACAGAAATGTCTTGGTTCGGTGTTGCTTCGATGTGCAAGTATACAGATAAAGAAAGTTTTTAATCTAGCATTCATTTTTTCTGGCCTGCCCGAGGAAAAGTAGCTGCCCGGAAATTTTGGGCTGCTCGGAAAAAAACTTGACTGCTAGGGCCAAGAACCCCGACCCACCACCGTAGGGCCCACCATGGCTAACCGAAGACCAATTGCCAACGGCCGGATTCGAACACAAGACCTTCCAAACCCCAACCACTTACTAAACCACCACACCACATACACACGCTCATGCAAGTATGAGAATTATCTTGTTAATTATAAGAGAACTTAACCATTGCCGATTCGTTTGCCATGTACAAAAAGCTTTTTTTTTCAATTTTTTTTTTGCACTATTTCATACAGGGATTTTTCTGTATGTACAAAAAATTTCAGATTTTTTTGAATTTTTTTTTTTTTTGGACAAAATCTTGAAGGCTAGAGCTGTTTTTTTTTCCCAGCAGTCTTTGAATATTTTTAACGATGTAAAAAAAACTTTTTTTTCAAATTTTTTTTTTGCAGTAATCTATGCAGGGATTTTTTTGTATCTAGGAAAAATTTCAAAGTTTTTTGAATTTTTTTTTTTTCGATAAAATCTTGAAGGTTGGAGTTTTTTTTTTCCCAGCAGTCTTTGAATATTTTTAACGATGTAAAAAAAACTTTTTTTTCAAAATTTTTTTTTGCAGTAATCTATGCAGGGATTTTTCTGTATCTAGAAAAAATTTCAAATTTTTTTGAATTTGTTTTTTTTTCGACAAAATCTTGAAGGCTGGAGCTGTTTTTTTTTCCCAGCAGTCTTTGAATATTTTTAACGATGTAAAAAAAACTTTTTTTTCAAATTTTTTTTTTGCAGTATTATATGCAGGGATTTTTCTGTATCAAGAAAAAATTTCAAATTTTTTTGAATTTTTTTTTCTTTCGACAAAATCTGTCTTGGTTCTGTCTTGTTTTGACGCACTCTCTAGTAGTGAATCAACAGGAACTTGTTGGTTCCAAGAGGAAAATCAACAGGAACTTGTTGGTTCCAACAGAAATCAACAGGAACTTGTTGGTTCTGTGCAGATGACTAAATGTTTGCTACGTTAAACTCATTCTCTGTTGGTTTCAACAGATGTGTGTTGGTTTTGTCTTGGTTTTTACGCACTCTCTAGTAGTGGTACAAGAAACAATCAGCGATTAGAAGGGAGATAATAGAAAGGTTTTGATTGCTTACCTGTGTTTGCAGGTTATGCAGGCGGGGATCTTGTTTGTTGCGGATGCGGTTGGGGCTTCTCGTGTAGCAGGTTTCGAAGTTCCTGTTGCCAGCAGCTTTGTCTTGTTGATAGAGAGCTGTTTGCAGGAATCTCTTGGGGCCAGAGTTCTTTGTCATCCTTGGCAAAGTGTTAGATCCAACACTTGTGCAGGCAATGGTAAACGTGTACAGATGTAGATCTAGATGATACGTAGTAGTGTTCCTAGGATTAGAAGCATGAAACTTTGAGCAATGGGTGTAACGATGCATAACATACAATAGAAAACTGGAAGTAAAGAGAATAGTTAGGAGAAATGCAAGCCTGTTTTGAATCATTGTCATTGTAGCTGTCTTGATGTGGCTCGGGGGATTCAGATCCGGGCGAGGAGGACTTGTGACTGTAGATCTACCATGTGATGTGTGCCTTGTTTTTTGACTAGTCAAGTAAATGCTGATGGGGGGCAGCCCAGCCTGCTCTTTGCATTAGATGCAACACACTACATCTTGGTCCAACACCTACCGAGCTATGGTGCAACACACACCATAAGCTTATCCTGTCGGTCGATTCTAGATTTGAAAGCAAATCTGAGAATACAAACATCCCAGCGTGTTTGAGTTATCCATCAGCATTTTTGAACGATGTCCCAGCCCATCCTAATCAGAAAACATTGCAAGCATATCACACATACATTACTACAATCACAGCATCATCCTTGCTTAGGAGCACGCGCAGGGCTCCCTGCGCCTAACTCCTTTTCCAAATCGTCCTCCCCCCACACCACAAAACGCGGAGCGTTCAGTTCTTCATTTTCTCGGCCGTCCTCCAAATTATCCCTTCTTTTATCTGTATACATTCTAGTTTAGCATTTGAATTGGATAGGCATGTCTCCACCCCTCTTTATTATCAATTTGTTCGGAAATGAATTCTTCCCATAGAAAGATCATATTGATCTACATTTACATTGAAAAGTAAGATATAAAGGAGATATTCTTAGCTTGATGTAAGATCTAAATTGCACAAAAATGAAAGTGAAATCTAAATTGCCATATACTTCAATATATCATGTGTTTGAAATAAATGCCATTATATCTAAGGTGTAATTCTTTTCAAAGTTTAGAATATGCATTTATAGAATATAGGCCCTTTTGACATCATATATAGCCAATAGTACAATTCACACAAAAAAAAGTGAATTTGGTTACGTGCACTTATAACAAAACATGTGTTATTTATTGATACTTCTCCTTAAGAAATATGATCATGGTCAAGGGTTCTTATTCCATTAGCTTTTGACCATTATTGTCTTGTTGGCCATTATTGTCTTCAAAACACGCTTTAGACTCGAGGCACTTAGAGCGTCCATTTCCATACTAGATGCTCCTCCTAAATGAGTTTCTCGATGCTACTGCAATGGGTCTTGGGCTTCTCCTCTAGTTTCGTGGGCCGTTCCTTCTCCTATAAGTTGTTGTAGCTCTTTGTTCACTTCACTTCTCTTGCGTTCTTCTTATGTTGGTGTATCCTTGCTCTAGCCTCTAGCTTTTTGCTGGTTCTTGCGGTTTTGTTCTTGCTCTTTTGTGCCGTCCTCTACGCTTCTCTTCTCCTTCTAGGTTTGTTTGCTCTATGCTTTATCTTCTGCACTAATGCCTCCTCAAAACCCTGCCGTCTCAATACTTCTCTTCCCGTTCTAGGTTTGTTTGCTCTGCGCTTTATCTTTTGCAATAAAGCCGCCTTGAAACCCTACCGCCTCAACGCTTCACTTCCCGTTCTAGGTTTGTTTGCTCTGCTCTTTATCTTCTCTTCTACGCTTCACCCGCCTTGAAACTTGCCGCCACAATACTTCTCTTCCCGTTCTCGGTTTGTTTGCTCTGCGCTCTTCTGCACTACAGCCGCCTAAAAACCCTACCGCCTCGAAATTCAAGTCGTCTGTTGTGAATTGTTATCTTTGCTCTAGGTTAAATCTTCAGCATTGTTGCTGCCTCAAAACCCTGGTAATTTGTTGTGAATAGTCATCTAAGTTCGATTTCCAATAACCCTTTATCTAGTGGGCACTGGATATGAAGTAGTTCTTTAAAATGACTTTAAACATTTAGTTTTGAACATCTAGTTTTGGTGTGTAGTAGTTTGTAAGAAGTTTTCCTACTTTTCACAACACTTGTTAAAACTTCGGTCAATTCCGTTTTGGTTAACCTTTATTAATATAAAATAGATCTTTCGCAAATCTTTAAACATCTAGTTTTGATCTCTGTAGTAGTTCGTAGGATTTGCTACAAATATCCTTTCTTACTTTTCATAAGAGTATGTTGTTGACTTGTTGTCAAGGGGTAATTTCGCGTTTTTAAAACTTATGCAATTTTAGTTACTTGTCTCTGCATTTTCGATGCATAGCTTTTGTAGTTCTTGTGAGATTATGTTGTGCAATTTTTTATGCTTAGAGTACCTTGTCAAGATTTCAAAATCCACTTACAAGTTGGGTTAGTATTCTAACGATTAAATATAATGTCTTTCAAGTTTATCTTTGGGAAACATTGGCAAGATTGAGGAGCGCAAAACGTACGCGACACGAAAGGAGAGTTTCAAAATTTTTGCATCGCTATATATTCTACATCACTACAACTCTTTTTTGGACTTATAATGTAAGTGATTTTCTTGTAGAGTATAATGACATATATGACATTCCTTTTTTGCTATTTGGCTTTATTGAACAGTACAAAACAATTATAGTATTTTGCGTTAGTTTGTAAATAAGCTCAATGCATTCCATTTGTACAGACTATAGAAGTATCAACCTAATATTAAAAAAAGTGAATATGATTATATGCTCGCGGGCATCAGGAATTTCAGACCCCACTGATTTTGCACGATTTCAGTGCGTTTATCGTTAAACACTGATTCCGCACGTCATACGTGCATTTAGAAGTGTCGTTATCGTACGGAAGTGCCATGCATTACTAAGATGTCGATGCAGTGTCTTTTCAATGATTATGATAAAAGATTTTGTTTCCGCACGAAAGTCGTGCTCGACGGAATCCGTGCGTTAATCGTGTATCTACATCACATGGCTAATAAGACACGGATAACATACGGTTTTAGTTAATGCGGATTCAGTATCATATACGTATCATATTAATGCCATTTACTATATTCGTGCGATTTCAGTATCTATTATAATGCAAATTATTTTTGTATGACATCCGTGTACAATATTTTAATATTTTTTTGGAATCTTTTGGAATCTTTTGGAATCTTTCAAAATATTTTATATTATTTTGGAATATTTTGGAATATTCCAAGAATCTTCTTTAAATTATATTTACGGTTTAATTTCCCAAAACATTTTTAGATCTTCATTTAAAGAGTTTAGAAGCAATACACATTAAAATTTCAAAGAAATAACATTTTATATTTTTAGAATTCAAATTTGGTATTATTGGTTATCATTGTACTTTTCATCATAGGAGGAAAAACAAAATAGCTCACAACCACCACGATTTTGGCAAAAAATTCAAAAATTCAAAATATTATGAAAAAAATCCTAGATATAGAAAAGTCCTGCATAATCTAGTGCAAATTTTTTTTTGGAAAAACAGTTTTTTTCACATAGTTAAAAACATTCAAAGTCCGCTGAGAAAAAGAAAACAGCTCACAGCCATGATCTGCCATCACGATTTTGGCAATAAATAAAAAAATTCAAAATATTATAAAAAAAATCCTATATATAGAAAAGTCCTGCATAATCTACTGCAAAAAAATTTGGAAAAAAAGTTTTTTTCACATAGTTAAAAACATTCAGAGTCCGCTGAAAAAAAAACAGCTCACAGCCATGATCTGCCATCACAATTTTGGCCAAAAAAAAAAAAACTCAAAATATTCTGAAAAAATTTGTAGATGTAGGAAAAGCCTTGCATGTTGTAGTGCAAAAAAAAATTTGAAAAAAGAATTATATACACATAGCAAAAAATTGTCAATGGTTTCAATCTTTTATAATTACCAAAAAAGTTCCATTCTATGCATCGAGAGTTTGTGGTGATTTGGTGGTTTGGAGCTTGGTTGATAATCGGGAGGTCGTGAGTTCAAATCCCGCCGTCCGCGATAGAGCTTCGGAAGCCATGGTGGGTCCCACCGTGGGTTCGGGCAATTTCCGTGTAGTTAAAGTGGGTAGCGAGGAAAATAATTATTTCATATTTTTTAATAATATTATTTTGATCAAATTTAGATATAGAAAGAAAATAAAATCTAGATATGGAAAAGATGATGTCGCACAAAAAACGCACTGAATCAGTGTAGTTTTAAAGACGATTAAAACATGACATTTGACGACTATAAAGAGTGCTGAATTCATACGTTTTCAATAGATGTATCAATCGTGTCGAATCAGTACTATATCCGCTTGTACGAACATCGTGTCATATCAGTGTAGTTGCGATGAATGACGCAACGATGCGGAATCAATGCGAAAACTGTACGAACCCTTGAAATATCGGAAATCGCACTGAAATCGTGCGGAATCAGTGGGGTCCGAAATTCCTGATGGAGTGCACTGTACTAAACATGTGCAAGTAAACGTGAGTGCACAGAAATGGAATTAATTTCAACACTGCTGCATTACGTATACTTACAATAAACACATTTAGAATTGAAAATATTCACGTATACTTACACTAAACATATACTTACAACGGAATACATTTGTATACAAAGGTGTTTAGACACACAACCTCTCATATAGATGGGGATTTTAGAAGGGGTCATGAACGCACGTGATTATCAAACATAATGTAGAGTGCACCCTCCGACATTATATGTTATATAATTATTTCCTTTTTTAGTATTTGAGTGTCTTTTCAGAATCCTTTTATTTTTTAAAACATAGTTACATCTCATGATTACCATTATATGTCCTTACATTTTTGGTATCTTTTTAGACCCTTAATGAGATGAATCATCTATAAACTAGTTTAAACCTTTGACGTTGTGTTTGAAAGAATAATCTTTAATTAAGTTTTAACTTTAAATGACCACTAGATATTAAGAACATGAGAAAATCAAATCATACCTAATTCCAAGTCTGTTCATTGAATCACAAACAGTAACATGATCAATGTCCCTTTGTTTGATCTAATGACTCCCATTTTCCAACAAGCTAACCTTTTTATAATTCACCAAGCAAATTTCTTGTACCCCAAAATCACAAATTCAAATTATAAAATTAAATCCTTTGAAGTTGAAAACTCTTTAATCTTACCACCTCCATAGGGCTCCCAAGTCTTTATGGATGAAGCCAATGTACTATTTACAATGTACGTATGAAAAATGCTTTAAGGTAGAGGGCTCCAAAACCAACAAGGTTCTAATTCCAATAGAATCTAGGCACAATAATCATCCTAGCTAGAAACTAAATCTAGGTACATAAAAAGATAACTTATCATTTTGGTCAACATCCAAGAACAGCTCTATGATATGCCTAAATGTGTGTTCTAAAATAAATGCATGGCCTAGATTTTGTTGGAATTAGATCACTGTTGGTTTTCGGGCCCTCTACCTTCTATCATTTTAAGAAGAATAGTAACAAAGAGATTTGAATGACATAACATCCCTCTGACACTTTAGTTTTTCTTTCGAAACAAGACATTAGTTTCATATTACACTATCCTAATGTATAATGTTCAAAAATTTTAGGTTACCTAATTCACAATATGTAATTTCATAAATTTTGTACTTTTTCGTCACGAGTGTCATATACAAATTTTTTGGTACTTTAGAGAGCTGAAGCGACTCTTGCCAATAATCAAGTTGAGAAGAAGTTAGAAGAGGAGAAGCAATCAAAGAGGCATAAGATGGAGGCCTCATCAAGGGAAGAGATGGGAAAAGCACAAGCAGAGGAAGGATCGTCAAAAATGAAAGAGACCAAAGGACAACACAAGGAAGGAGAAGAGGACGAGGAAGAAGTGATCATGGACTCTCGGTGGAAAGCCTTTCCGCCACAACTCCACCAAACCATCCTCGGCTTCATTCCCATTCGGGACTTTTGTCGCTTCCGCACCGTATCCCGTGACTGGAACAACATCCCAAAGCAAGTTAGCTTTTCATCACAATCACGACTTCACGAAGCCATGTTCACTTTCAAAACCATGGACTCATTGTCTGTCGAATTCACCTATAAAACCATTGCAATATCACAACGACGATGTGGTAGATCTACGACTCCAATACACATAAGAGCTTCAAACTCAGCATGGAGTTTCTATATGAAGGTGTACGTGATAGGTTCAATGTGCAGGATCACTACGTAACGCTAGCTGGACACAAAGGGTTTGTGGCCGTCATGTAGAACTCGGCGAGCCAAAATCCGAGAAAAGTTGTCCAAATCGCCAACCCGATCACACGTTCCGTTGTGGAGATTCCACCACTTCCCCCGGGACTCTCCATCAAAACTAAATTTGGCAGTCGAAATATGCCTGGTGTTGGATGCCATTGGGTAGTGTCATTGGTGACCACAGAAGATTACTCAACGTTCGCGCTTTACTATGTACTCGCAAGCAACGAGAAATATCCCAAATGGAAACGCGCGTTTCGATTCCACTCGAATGTGGGCAAGTGGCGCAAGATTCCAGAGCCGCCCAACGATCACAGTCCGGAGTACATCCTCAACATGGGCTCAACTTTGTTCAAGGTCTTCTGGGACGCGGAGAACGACGAAGACTTTGTCATGGGTCGACCCAAACTGCTAGTGTTTGACACCAAGCGTGACGAATGGAACGACATGGCGGTGCTGCTTCCCCGCGATGTCTCCAATGTCCGGCTAGCTATCGCACAGGGTGTCTCTTCTTCTCTGCCTTTGGGGTCTACACGAAGTGGAAGGGATGAAAGGGCTAATGTTCGTGGAGATTGATGTAGCGTCGAGCAAGTGCACTATCGTCGCGACCTTGAACTTGATGCATGACTTCAATGGTTTCTTCAAAGAGGTTGATAGGTTGACTTTCACTCAGCATTTTGTGACGGTGGTGGGGTACGGTAATTATATCGTGTTCTCGTGCACCAACGGCGTTGCCGTGGCATATGATTTGGTGTCTTCCATGTGGTGTGAGTGGCCGGAGGACATGATGATCACTAGCTAGCCTCGTTGATGGTAACACGCTTTCAACTATTGCTTGTTGTGACGATGGCTACGGGATGTTTGCGACGACGATGAAGTTGACGTTGAATCCCGTGCCTGCAATAATCCAGCACGTGTATTCATCAAATGTCTAACACGCATTATGTTGTTGGAGTAGAAAACGCACATCGGATAGTGCTTGCATGCTTGTATGTATGTTTGTGTCGCATTTTGACGTGGACTAACCTAGTTGTAGCTGACTAGACTACATTGCAAGGGTTTTTTTTTGGAGTAGAAAATTTGAATGTTTTATATGTTATTGATGAAAACGTTTGACAAAGTCTTCAATATTTAGCTTGTATATCCGTCAATGGTTATTGTTTGAATTGAATTCTAAGGGGGCCGAGGGACATGAGTATTGTGTACAGTTTCTATGACTATAGTTTTTTTTAAGTAGAAGAGGATTTCAATGCACCAATGAATGCCTCATTTAGATAATGTATGAAAAAGTTATTTCAAAGAATGAAAGTTATTTGGGATAAATGTTCTAAAATCATATTTTTGGCGATTAAGGTGATTATGTCCTTTCTGGGTCATTAGCACTTTTGGTCGTTTCCACTTTATTTTACATCGTCCTTTTAAGCACTTCAAAATAGAAGCAAGGATAGGAAGTTCCTCAGCAAGACACTACCATAGAAATTTTATCACCAATATCTATAGAAACTCCATTACCAACCCTCAACGATAGCACATAAATATAGAGGGTGGCCTATTTTAACTCCTAAACATCCAACCGTCCACACAAACACAGATGTCTCATCCGTCATTGACTTTTTGTAGTGTGGACTTTCTACTATATATTTTATAGAAAGTTAGGTTTATGCCGAGCTGTATGCATGTCTGATCCAATTAGTAAGGGAATGATTTGTGAAATTTTCATACCTCATCTCATGTTGTAATGATTCACTTTATATTTGCATATTACATAGGAATATTACAAACATTCCTAATGCAATAACAAGATTAAATATGTCGATAGGGCTAGTTTGACATTACAAAAAAACTTGACACTTGTTTAGTCTTTTGGAATAAAATGACAATACAAAATTAAACACATATTTTCTTTGTAATGAGAACTAGACTTGTTGTCATATTTTTTGATGCCAATGCATTGAATACTTGTAACCTTTCTAAATGCCATGAAACTAAACATTAGGAATGTTTATTTTTCTACATGTGAGCTTTGATTCATGCATTATTCATATATAACATTTAATTAACATATCCTTTCAAATCCATGCGGTCGAACATTAGACATATGTTTGACAATGATATGCTATTTTTCTAAGTAGAAGAGAGAGTAGGTCAAAATTTTCACGCATGCAATAGAATACTATTCACAACCAAACCACAAAAACCCCACACTTACAAAAAAACAAAAAAATGCTTGTTTAGTGCTTTATGTCCTAAAAGTGAACGACAAACAAATGCTTGACAAATGCTTAATAAACCATTATGCAAAGTACGACAACTTTTGCACGCTTGCAACAAACTATTAAATTTCAATAGTGAGCGAAAATCTAATGCACTAGTAGAAATCTTGTCTTATGTGACAAGTCTTTACTGACTCAATGTCAGGAAAGACAAGTCCATATTGATACAAAGTGGTCTTTGCGTCATTATGGACTTGTCTTTCCGGACATTGAGTCATTAAAGACTTGTCACATAAGACAAGATTTTTACTAGTGATGCTTGAGAAGAATAAACTATTCTGCAAAGTAGGACAAGCTTTGCACGCTGTAATAAACTACTATGCACAATAAATCACAAAAACACCACACCTACAAAGAGAAACTAGAGATGTTTGTTTGATGCTTTGTACTCTAACAGTTAACAACAAACCAATGCTTGACAACGATAACCTATTTTGCAAAGTAGGGCAAGTGTTGGGCAAGAGTAGTGTAAGCGCGCTAAAACCGCTTGCAAAAGTTGAGATAGATAGATAGATAAAAACTTGATAGATGAGGCCGACGTGAATAGAGTGTCCATTCCTAATGTCAATGACCTTGTGCCCACTAGAAAAAGGATTATTGGAATGCAAAAAATGACTATATACGACTAGCGCTTAGAGGCAAGCAGTGCATAAGATAAAGCCCAGAGTAAACAAACCAAAAACAAGAAGAGAAGCGTAGAAGAGAGCACACGAGAGTAAGACCGTTGGAGCGAAGAGAAGTGTAGAAGACTGAGTGCCCACCCGACAAAGGGTTATTGGAATGCAAAAAATGACTATTCACACCAAGATTTAGAGGCAATAGTAGTATAGAACATAAAGCCCAAAGCAAACAAATCAAGAATAGGAAAAAGCGTAGAAGACAATACATGAGAGCAAGACCGTTGCAGATGTGTTGGGAGGGTTGTTGTGAATTGCTAATGCAAGCCTAGGTTTTCAACATCTTGGGAGGGTAGTTGTCGTGAACGGCTACTGCAAACAATTGCTAGGTTTTGGGCTACTACAAACCGATGCTAGGTTTTCAACGCGTTAGGATTTCAACGCACTAATCCAAATGGCTACTAGGTTTTTTAAGGAGGACAATTGTGAACAGTTGATGCAAGTCGGCTAGGTTTTCAATGTGTTGAGAAGGTAGTTGTGAACGGCTACTACAAACCGTTGTTTGGATTTCAATGCACTAGATTTCAACACGCACTAATGCAAGTGGCTACAGGTGTTCATGGTCGAGCATACACCAACTAAAGAAGAACATGAGAGAAGTGAAGTGAACAAAGAGCTACACCAACTTATAGGAAAAGGGACGGCCCATCAAACTAGGAGAAGCCCAAGACTCATTGCAATGGCAGCGAAAAACTCATTTAAGAGTAGTCAAGATGGAGCATCTAGTATGGACATGGACGCTCCAAGTGCCTCGAGTCTAAAGCGTATTTTGGAGAAGAAAATGACCAACGAAGAGAATTCTAAGGGAGATAGTGGAGGCAAAAATTCCATTACGTTATGTAAGTACCTGACATCACTAACTTATTTTTAAAATTGAATGAACTATTCCATTACATTATGCTTGACAATGATAACCTATATTGCAAAGTAGGACAAGAGTAGGGCGAACTTTTCACGCCGCACAAGACGACTATTCACTATTAAACCACAAAACCCCTTACTTATAAAGCAAAGCCAAAGACTTTTAACATTGCACGCTTAAACCGCACGTATTAACTTAAATGTTTTAAAGAAAATTAGAGTTAGTTTGGTTAACAAATATTAACTTTTGGCATTCTATATCAACCATTGCCGTGAAAATGAGTTTAAATAACACTAGTTCAAATTTTGTCCAATAGGACTTGCTTGTTTAATGACTGAATGTTTGTTGTGATATTTTTTAATGTCTCAAATACAATTTAAATCACCAAAGACACTAAAAACATGTTAAAAATGAAGGTGCTAAAGACACCAAGTAAACAAGTGACTAGAGAGACTAAGTCGCAAAGTGATTAGAGACACTAACTTACTAGGTGATTAAGTGTCACTAAGTCGCAAAGTGGTTAGAGACACTAAGTCACTAAGTGACTAAAGACATTAAAAACACTCAAAAACACTAAGGACGTTCAAAGACACTTTAAGACATTTAAGACACCAAAAAAACTCAAAATCAATTTGAGTCACTAAAAGCCATGTCACAATGGGCATTTAGCCATTAACAACATGTCATATTTAAAAAATATATTCTACTAGCCTAATGATTATGAATAAGAAAGAATTGATGATTCACCTTTAGTATTATGGGCCCTATTATAGTTATGATAATAGAACTTGAGTTCGTGATTAGTTTGTTTGACATCAAATACGGGGAGTTATTCATGATTAGAGAGACTTCTATTCAATGTGTGACTAAAAGGTATTTTGATGTATAAGAGAAATTAAATGCACTAAATATTCTATTGTCAATCTTTTTTTAGTAATTAGTCATACTATACAATTACTTCAAATTGATTCAAGACTGCAATATTTCATAGTATTACATCATTATAATAAACAAAAGTAAGTTTGAAGAATAAATCTGAAAAAATATTTAGTCACAACTATATGACATACAAATCTAGGAAGAAAAAATGCCAAGTACAAAATATAACAAAGCAAAGTCATAAACATAACAAGTTGATAGTAAAAAGATATATTGAGTAATAAATATGTAAACATGTGTTTTGACCGCATAGATTCAAAACTCATGAATGTCGTCTCATAATTTTTACACCCAAAAACCTCTTAACCTCACTTGTATTTTGGCAATGTGGTCCAAACAAATCTCCATTGCTCGCCAATCTTTGCTCTCTTTATCAATCGCTTTTACTCACACTTGGATACAACTGCCACTCTCCATTAGTTTAACTACTTTGCCACCTTGCTAGTTTGCTATCTTTAGGTATGCCGTAACCTATGTTGGCATGCAAAAAAACCTAACTCACTCACCACAACACCTTGAGTGTTTCCTCCACCTCACTTGCGACCTTGTGAAAGAGCTCGGGCGGGCATTATAGATTTTTCTTTCAAATTCCATATCTCAATGTGTTCTACCATTGCTTCAAAAACTCATTGAGGATAGATTGCAAATTTAATACAATTAGAACTTACATCAAGCCCTTTGCAGCACAAACACTTTTAAAAAAACATGCAACATTCATTGTCGACATGATTCATTTGAGGGAGTCCCAAACACTATATGTCATAGGAGATGAGACTTCCTATATGTCATCCACTTCTACTTGCTAACAATTACTTTTTATCCAAATATACTCACTATACTCAATCTCTATGCTAGGATCCTTAATATTTATGGTATGTTATATCTAAAAATATAGAATTGACTATATAATTCATAACCAATCATGCATTTGTTATAATCTTTACTCTCATATTTTCTAAACTATATTTTAGAATGCAAAATTACTCTTATATTTTCTAAACTATATAATGCAAAATTTATGTACAAGACCAATATAAGTTGAAAAACCTTATAATTTAAGGATAATATTTATCTATAATAACTAAAATGCATTTGGATGATTGTAGATGAAATATAGATGACAATTGGGTGAAAGCATGGTTAACTAGAACCAATGCAATCTTCCTTTATGCTAAAATTTCAATTTTCTTGGTCAAAGGCCATAAATGACCACTAAAAAGTCATATGTTTAAATTATGATTTTGCTACGCCCTCCATTGTCCTATTAGATACTTCTACCAAAGTTTCAAATTAAAATATTAAAAAACTTTACTAAAGGTAAAACTTGGAAATAGATGTCTAAACCAAATTTCGGGAACAAGTCTAATGAATCGAATCCTGTTCAACATAAGTATAAGTTATACAGTTTTAAAGTTTATTGTGCAGTTGTTGGCTCCAAAAAAACAAAATCTTGAACAAAATACATTTAATGCAATTTCAACTTATTTTATATTTATTTTTCAACTTGGTCGGAACTACTTTGCTAATTTTAACGATTAACCTTACTATAACATACATAAACACTTATTGAAGATG
Source organism: Pohlia nutans (assembly GCA_022496805.1). NCBI lineage: Eukaryota > Viridiplantae > Streptophyta > Bryopsida > Bryales > Mniaceae > Pohlia > Pohlia nutans. Next base: position 8,893,865 of record CM040102.1, read on the forward strand.
AGTTTTGCAATTTTTTTGTTACACTTTGTTAAACATTGTATCTTTTATTTTATCTGCAAAATCTTTTTACAAAAAAATATATAACGGATTTTTGGTCCCTCCTTTGTTGTTTCTTTACAAGAATATCAAGTGTTTCACTTTACCATGTTTTCACCCAATTACTCTATTTCAAGAGAAAGTATGAAAATATTGAAGATTTTGTTGAAGTAAATTTTTATATCAATGCCTCAAAAGATTTACTATCTTCTTTTCCTAAAACAACAGATGTGTGTTATCAGTGCAAAATTGATAAAGGGATGTTTTAGTTTTTGGAATTAAAAGAATCCCAAAATTAATAGTGTTAGTGCAACCAAAAGAAGTTTGAAAATTAAAAAGTGTTATATAAATTGAAGACCATTTGGTATAAAGAATAAAAATAAGAATACATACACATAATTTATTTAAATTAAACAAAGTAATTCATATTTTGGCTGAAAGACTTAGAACAACATTAAAATGAAATATTTTAAATGTTCATAGATTTTTATTATATGTATACTCAATGTTTAATATTAATAGTTGATGGTTTTAACTTGTAGTTTTTGAATCACTATTTCTAAAACAACTTTCACTTATTAGAGCTTACAATTTTGGGTCCCACCTCCTCTAATAGTAGAAGCTCAATCTCAAACCATGTATTACATATTACATATTTCAACCTGTACTTATCAAAATATGAGAGAACATATTGTAAAATTATTAATACATCAAATTTGAATTTAGTAAAGAAAGTGATTTTAGATTGCACGTTTAAAATGCTCCTAATTGTTTTTTGAATAGCACAATAATAACAATAAGAAATGTATGATACTCCTTGATTTGAAATTTTAAATGATATGTACTTTTAAATTTTGACAATTATTTTGAAACAATTGATTTAACGGAAAACAAGGAGGATTATGTACAAAGTCTATGCCAAGTCAAAAATCTTATATAAGCGATTTCTGACATGCGTTACACATGAATAGTCCTTTGATACCTTCACAAATAGAGCTATAGGCTTGGACGAACATGTGTGAACCATCCTCTAGCATTGGAGAGGTCACGAGTTTCACTCCTATGAACAATGCATGGTTTTGCTTTAAATTATTCTTCAACTCACTATAGACTAGTTTTGTTGTCTTTTTGAAGTAAAAACAATATTCAATCTACTTTGCAAATATTTGCACACTATATGATATTGTACTAATTACTGTTATTTATACACATTATTTTCATACATATTTAGGAATTGGTATCACACGCACTAAGGTAGAGGGCTCCAAAACCCACAGGGTTCTAATTTCAACAAAATTTAAACACAATAATCATCCTAAAAAATAAATCTAGATAGACCATAGATAGCTTATCATTTTGGTCAACATCCAATAAGAGCTCTATGATGTGCGTAGATTTGTGTTCTAAAATAAACGCATGGTTTACATTCTGTTGGAGTTAAAACCCTATTGGTTTTGGAGCCCTTTACCTTAACCCTTAAAGGACTGATGGGGATAGTATATACGTTGGCGTATATTTGACATTTGTTGTAAATAGAAAGCTCCAAATCGAGACTCCAATATCTCATTAAAATCATGTTGACGTGAATTTTAACTTCGCTTTTGATTGTAAATCCATAGGAGGTGTGGAATTATGCCAAATACAATGGAATATTGGTGTATTATACTGGTTGGAAAGGGCTCTCTGGACCTTTAAGGGTTAATACCGGTAAGATAAATTAGTGTACAATGATAAATATTACTCCATACTCTACAATGGTAAATATTCGAATACTAAAGCGATGAACTGGTGAAAGAGTCACTTGGTAGGTAGGTAAGTCTGCCCGTGTCGGTAAACATTTGCAAGGTCGCAAACTCAGTAAGCGCGGCAACGGGAGTTCGAATACCTTGGTGCTTACGATTTGCATTCATCGTCCCTTCAGTTTCTTGGACACTTCAGTTTTCAATCCGCCTGAGAATTTTACACGTTGCAGCGAGCGATGTGTCGTTACCTGCGTGCTAGAACGAAATTTCGAAGGAGAGGACGAGATTCGGAAAAAAGCGGTGGCGGTGGACTTAGTACGGTGGTGAATCGTGTGTAGCCAGATGCAGTGTTTTTTTTATTTTTTTGTTTTTTAATTTGTTTTCCTCGTGATTTTAAGATGATTTTTGAGGTTTTTATTATGCGGTGATGGAATCGTGGATATGGAAATGGCGACGGAGATGGAGAGTAGTGACGGAGGCGGATACGTTGCAATGGCGTTCCTCATGGATTGGGGATTAGGTTAGGGTTTGAGATTGGAGGTTGTCAGGGCTGTGAGTTTTAGGTTTAGAGTTTATTGTGAGGACCGACCGATGTTGTTTGTTAGCTTAGTGAATGTGTGAGGGTTATCGGAATTGGAAATTTCTGTTTTATGATCAAAATTTCGGTTGCTAAATTTGACGGTGAGTTGAGAATGTTACGAGCAGCGGCGTCTTGACTTGCAATGTTGAGGTAGCAAGTTCTCTGCAGTCATTCTATGTAGTGGCTTTCTGGTACTCAGGATGCAGGGCCCAAGGAAGCGGCTGGATCAGGTAATTGAGTTTTGATTACAATTTTTGGCATCTTTATGGTGTGTGCTTATTGCCTTTGCGAGAGTAATTTTAATATTCTGTCATGCACCTTATCACGTGATCGTATCATGTTAAGTTCAAGTGAGGTCAGTTCCTGGCATATTATCTTCCAGCTGTGATTCTGTTCTTATTTCTTGCTATTGGATGGCAGACTTTTCCAGCTCGGAAAGTCACCAGTACTATTTTTCTGGAAAACTCCAAGGTGAACATGGCTTCATCTGTAATCGATAAAGAGAATTATGTTGATGGATCCATGCATCAAAATGGGGCGAGGAGAGTTGCTAGCGTTTGCTTCGGAGAATCTCAGAAAGGTTTCACTGGGAATAACAGAGTGCCTGCCCTTGCAAAATGTGAAAGCTCTTTTGAAAGGAATTCGGCCGACAGCTGGCTCAATAGATGTCAGCCTGGTGTCTCCAAATACGTTTCTCCAAGACCCATAAACCCCGAGCTGAAAGACGATAGGCTCAGTAGATGTAGGTCTGGTGTTTCAAAATTCGTTCCTCCAAGACCCATAGAGCTTAAGCTGAAAGACGACGATTCACGTAAAGTCATCAGTAGCAAGCCAGCAGGCGGACCTGTTGGTGCTGAGATTTCCTTTCAAGACCTTGATGATGCACCCATTGAGAAAGCTGCTGACAAGCGTAAGCTCTTTGTTGACGAGAACTTCCGAGGACCAAAGAAGCATAGAGTGGATGACAACTCTGAGGACGACTTTGTTGCCTGTACACCGCTCTTGGATATCACGAACGTAAATAGGGGCACTATGGGGAGGTTAGTTAAACAAGACATCCTCAGCCAAAGAGTGACGTTATCGCAAAGGAGCTTTTGGATAGATGACAGGGAGATCTGTGAGACTCTATCAGATTATGGTGTTCAAGATCAAATGGTCGAGAGAGAACAGCGGATGGAGGAAGGCAATTGCATAGCAGGTAGGTTGCACGAAGAAGACGACATGGGAATGGGAGAAACAGAGACCGGAGCAGATGATCTGAGTTTGCCAGAAGCGCTGCAGGAAATTTTTAGGGCTTGTGAGGCTGAGAAACCTCACGATGAATGTGGAAATGCAGGCAATAATGTGACATTTGAAACTGCTGAACTGGAAGTTGTGATCTGTTCTTCGGTACCTGGATCACCGGAACTGCGGGAAGTGGACCCGGCGATGTTCAAGTCAGATAGCCATTTACGTAGTCCTGGTGAAAAAGGTGGTCTCTGCTGGATCGCACATCCAGACAATAGTAAAATTTCAGAGGATCAACCATCTAGAATTTCAAAATCTGAGGATGATGGTTCGTCGTTCTCACCTGGAGACGAATTCTGGCATGAAGCTTTTGAAGCAGTCGACGGTATATTGGTCTCAAACGTCGATAGTGGAATGTTAGAACAAAGTAGTCCAGGATATCAAAAATCGCTGGGCGGGCCGAGAGTTATTGAGACAATGAAAGTTGATCGACAGCTTGACAGTCAGGTGGTTCAAGTCAAAGAAGTTGAAGAGTTCTCTGAGGCTGCAATGCACCAGTCCACTTTGGAGGAAGGGAATATTGGAAAATCTATGCTCGCGTTCGACAGCGGTTCTAAGATAGTTCACGGGGATGCTGCAGGAGTGTATGGTGGTTTGGGTAGCTCGCTTTTACCAGTACGTCGATTTTGTTTTGGCGACCAAGAAAACCTTTCTAACGAGCGTATCGACAAACTTGTTAACGAGGAGGTCCTCATCGTCTCTCCAAATCTTTCCACACCAATGCCTTCTAGTCTGACAGATGATGTTGCTCAATATAAGGACGGATCAGTATCCAACGATCGTACGGATACCAACTCAGCTCGGTTGCAGGAACAAGCATCGAACAGTGTAACTGACGATTCAGCACCATATCCTGTGCCGAAAATGAGCCTCACTCCGACAATTCCTGCAACAGGACCATGTTTTCCATCTGTAGAGTCTTTGATTGAACGAGGAAGTTCATCGTCAGGAGTACCATTAGAGTCGCTGGAGTTTGCGTCAGCTTCTGCAAGGGGAGGACTTGAGTCAGACGGAGGAAACAGGAATGTTCCGGTCGTGAAGTTGAAGCCTCAATACAAAGTTGAACTCTGTAAATGGCTTCCACCTGAAATATGTTCGATCTTTGCCAAGAAGGGTTTAACAAAGCTTTATCAATGGCAGGTACATAACGTTTCACATCAGTATTTTGTAAGCTTATTCTAGATGCACTGAGAGTAGATTTTCCTTTGCGAGTTCAGTGATAGCCTGCGCGAGAAGAGTGTCAACTGCGGGCCTGGTTTCTGAGTGAGGAAGGTGTAACTTAGAGATCTTTTGAAGTCAAGCATCTGCTTCGACTGAATCCAGGTCTGTTGTTAAGTACTGCGCCCCTCTAAGCTTTGTACTTTGGGAGGTGGGTAGGTGGAGTGTTTGCAGATAGACGGTGTTTTGGATGGCCGGAGTCTTGTGTACTGCGCATCCACAAGGTAGAAGCCGTTGTTTTCTGTTGCCGCGCCTTTTGAGGATGTCCATTTCGTATGCATTTTCCCCTTCGTTTCCTCTTGAGATCTACAGTTTTCATCTTCTCAGATGTCGTTAATGCTAAGGTTTGTTAATAAAGTTTGGAAAGATTCTTGAACAGCGATGTGGTGTTATTTGAAATGAATACTTCAGCATGTTGTGGGTGTGCTAATTTTGCTATGGTTGAGGCAGTGCTGGAAAGAGCCTAGTGGCTGAGTTGCTGATGATCAGACGAGTTTTGTCAACGGGGAAGAAGGCATTGTTGGTGCTACCCTATGTCACGCTCTGCTGTGAGAAGGTGACATGTTTTGCTTGTGATTATTCAACTGCCCCATGTCTACTGTTCTGCATGCTTGGTTTTGAATACTTAAATCAGAAAAGTTCAGTTCAATTTCACATTCAAACTTCACATTCAAAGTTCAGTTTCACATTCAAACTATGTTGAAAAACTTGGGACCCAAGGTGGTCAGATTAAAGAGGTTCTCGAGAGTGTACATAAATGTCCATGAAATCGAATGTATCTTGACCAAGGTGCATTCTGCAGGCAACCCACCTTCAGGCAGTTTTGCAACCACTCGGCAAACGAGTTAGAGGATTCTATGGAACGCAAGGTGGTTCGAGCCTACCCAAAGATACATCAGTGGCTGTTTGCACAATTGAGAAGGCTAATTCGTTAATCAATAAGCTGCTCGAAGAGGGCCGACTATCTGAACTCTGTATAGTTGTCATCGATGAGCTTCATATGGTGAGTCATTCTTGTGCGTTTTCGCAAAATCTGATTTGAATTCCGGACAAGCATGTCAAATCTTATGAACTCTACCAGCCCATGAGATGTGTAACCTCTAATATGTTTTTGATTCCCCCGTCGTGATTCTAATTGTTATCAAATCCCTCAAATTCAATAGGTGTTCCAATGTTGGAGTTCAAATCTGTTCCCGGAAAAGATCTAGCACAGCCGTTCTTTAGAGACTAGCAAACCAAAAACCAACTTGGTTCTAAGAGGAGTGAAAATGCATGTGCAGGTTGGAGACAAAGATCGTGGTTATCTGCTTGAGCTACTCTTGACTAAGATACGCTATGCAGGTGTCTGTGAAGAATTCATACCAAATAGTACTACACAAATCGGGAGTAGCTCAAGTCCAAAGTGTAGTGTGTTGCAGATTGTGGGCATGAGCGCTACGATGCCCAATGTATCCGAGGTTGCTAAATGGCTGCAGGTGCCTTTCTTCTCTAGCAACACCATCAATTTGAACCGTACGAAGAACAATGTATCGAGCTGTACTTATTCGAACAGAATTTGTCTGACGAGTTTGGTTCGCTTGTGTTTAAATCCGTCAATGTAAATTCTTATTTAAATTGACTTTTAATTGACTTTTGTCATTCTCACTGTGAACAACGGTAAGAACTTCCTACTTTAGATATCCGAGATTTCTTGGGGTGGAACACCATGTCGTTGCATGTCCTCTGTCTGGTCAATGCATGTGTCCCACACTAAATTGCAGTCATTATTGGCATCCTTCAGGCTGCACTGTATCAGACAGAATTTCGACCAGTACCTCTGGATGAGTTCTTGAAAGTTGGTAATACAATTTTCGACAAGAAGATGGAAATTGTTCGAAAGATTAGGGAAAGCGCTGATCTTAGGGGCAAGGATCCAGACCACGTTGTGGAATTGTGTCATGAGGTATGCTGTCTTCTATTTCCTTTATCATCCATTAGTCCACATTGTCAGTCACCACGATGCTGTTAGGAGTTGGCTTAATCCTGGAAAACAGTGAAGCACTTACCAGGTGCTTATTTGCCAATCAGGTGGTTAGTGAAGGACACTCAGTCCTGGTGTTTTGCTCTAGCCGAAAAGGATGTGAGACATCGGCACGTCACATAGCCAAACATCTAGCTCCGTACACAGTTATCAAGAAAAACGCCAACGGTCCGGCGGACAGCGCTGCAGCTATTGAAGAGCTACGGAGATGCTCAGCTGGTCTTGACCCCGTTTTAGCAGATACGTTGCCAGCAGGGGTCGCCTATCATCATGCGGGCCTAACGGTACGTCTATTGCAACTAGATCTCCTTATATGTTTCCCTGTTCTCTTTTGCATGGGCACGCTTACGAAAGGCTTACAGTTATCACGTGATATTCAAACAAATCGACATAGAAAGAATTGTGCATATATTCTAGAAGACAATTGCGATACATAACTCCTTTTGGCCACATTGTAGTCATTTCATCGACAACGGCCGAGTTGTGGCAAGCAGATGACGGTACTGACACCTCGTTTTGAATCAGGCGGACGAAAGAGAGGTTGTTGAGACATGTTTCAAGAGTGGTGTGGTGCGAGTACTCGTTGCAACGTCCACGCTGGCTGCAGGGGTCAATCTTCCAGCTCGTCGAGTGATTTTCAGGCAGCCCAAAATTGGACGTGATTTCGTTGATACGACACGGTACCGCCAAATGGCAGGTCGAGCTGGTCGAGCCGGAATAGATTCCAAAGGAGAGAGTGTGAGTTCTCGTTTGCGTACTGCTGATTGCGTTCACATGAATGACTGAAAGAGATGGTTATATTGATTGTATTTAGCGTCGCTGCAAACATCCATGGCCGTGACCCTAACATCGGATTGACAATGGCCTATTCCTGTGAAATGTGTCACAGATTTTAATTTGCAAGCCTGAAGAAGCAAAGCGTATAATGGAGATGATGAAGCAGGAGTGCAAGGCGTTGCAATCATGCTTAGCGGATGACAAGAATGGGATGATGCGTGCGTTGTTGGAGGTAGTTGCAGGTGGAATTGTGCAAAGCGCGGCCGACGTGCAACTTTATGTGCGATGCACACTTTTGAATGCCACACAGCCTTTGAGGAGGTTGTGAAAGCCGCACAGGACTCACTGCGGTGGTTGTGTTACAAGCGCTTTCTGGAGTGGAATGCAAATGCTGAAATATATATCACAACGCCTCTCGGTCGTGCTGCATTTTCAAGCTCATTGAGTCCTGAGGAGTCTCTGGTACGGTGTAACACTCATCGTTCTTCTCGTGAGATGTTAGCAATGCTCGCTGCATTCAGCATTCCAGTTCTTTTCTACTTCCCTTTTTAATGATTTTCTGTGGCTTATGTTGTCATACTAGCAAAGCCTTATATCTTAATGCGCGTATTTTCTGGGCAGATTGTATTCAAAGACCTTGCAAAAGCCAGGGAGGGATTTGTGCTGGCATCTGATTTGCACCTCATCTACGAAGTCACACCCACTTATGTTGATTTGGAACCAGATTGGGGTGTATTTTATCAACGGTACTTGGATCTTTCACCGATCGATCAGGTCAGTTACCGGGCTTTCAGAAGATGATTGAAATGTTTGTGTTATTTAAAACTCGCAATCAGCGAAGAAAGTAACAATTAGCTTGACAGGACGTAATAGCAAGCTTGAAGCACGTCATCAAACTTGCATTTCTGTTAATGTTTTGTGGCTAGAGCTGTTTTAGAATGGCAAGTTAAAATACCCAATGGCTGTATTTCTTGGGAGTTAGTAATATGCAAGGGTGGTACGATGTAGTGTCCGTGCAATCCTCTTTTATTAGTCATAGAATCATAATGTGACTTACCTGTAATCCTAATCCCCAGCAGCTTCTAATCAGAACCGGCCCGGTTGCATCTGGATACAGGCAGTAGGCAACAGAGTTGGCGTGATGGAGGCATTTTTACTCCGCATGGCTCATGGAGCACCTATATTGCTGCATCGTAGTGGCGGACGATCTCGTGGCGGCAAAGGCGTGAAAGGGAAAGTATCGCCTCTTGTACATAAGTCGAGGTGGAAAAGCCCTAGTGGAGCTCAACTTCCAGTGGATCAGTTGCTACGAATCTGCAAACGATTCTACGTTGCCCTGATGATCTCATATCTCGTGCAGGTATTTGTTGATTTTGATTCATCTCGGTCCATCTCCATCTAGAACTACATTTTGATAGCCAGAACTTGGCGATTTTCCTGTGCTCATGAACGAAAATTGTTATCTTGGGACAGGAGGTACCTATGTTGGAGATTTGTGAACTTTTCAAAGTACAGAAGGGAGCATTACAGGGACTGCAAGAAAGTGCTGGAAAGTTTGCTGGCATGGTTGCAGCTTTCTGCGAAAGGCTGGGGTGGAGTGATATGGGAAGCTTAGTAGACAAGTTTCAGAAACGGGTCTCGTTCGGCGTAAAATCTGAGATTGTGGATCTCACGGAAATCCCCTTTGTGAAGGTGTGGACTGAAAGCCAGTTTCCATCTTCTTTTCACCATCTAGTGGATAACTTGTTCTTTGCTACATTCTGAAGGGAGTTTTGCATGTGATGCTTGTTGCTAGCCGGTTTGGCAATTTCAGGAGAATATTGTAGCCTAAGGGATTTCCTTTAAATTGAGGGAAGGTCGATGAGTGTGCTTTCCAAAGGCTTGTTGCTTACCTAGGATCCGTGCACACAGGCGGCAAGAGCCAGAGCACTATTCAAGGCAGGGTTGAAGAGCATACAGGCAGTAGCTGAAGCTACGATTGATGAGCTGGTCAATGCACTCTTTTGCAGCGCGTCTCGGAAAAGTCAAGGTGAGTACATGATTCTCTACGTAATAACGATCAATGTTTGTCCGAGATTGTAGAATTTGGAAGCTGAGAAATTACGTCTAACTCTATTTCTTACTTGTCTGCAAGCTTCTGATCACTTGGAATGCAAAATTGACCTGCAACAGAAGTATGTGAATAAACCCCATCTTTTTCATGCATTCTAGACATGTTGCTTGTAATTTCGTATCTACATCGACGAGCAGCCCACAGAATTAACGATGAGGACTACAACGCATAGAGCTTATGAAGTTGTTGGATTGACGAGTGTTCCATATTGCAGATGAGAAGAGTAACGATGGTCAGCAGTGGCTGAAGGTAGGCGTTGCCCGTAAAATAAAAAACGCAGCACGACGAATAGCATTGGACCGCGCAGAAGAATCTCGAGCAGCAGCCTTTTCAGCCTGTCAGGGGCTGGGTGTTCAAGTGGACGCTGGGCTTGCATTGCCTTTAGTTGCAGCAATTGATGACGAAGATGCCAGTGCCCCTAGAGAGGTTTGACAAGAATTCGAGTTTGGGAACTAATTTGCCCACAGCTAGTCTGGTGGTGATGTCGTGCCGCTAAGTGGATTTGGGCGTCCGTTTGCACTGGTTCATTGAAGCCAAAGCTTCAAGCCAACCTGTTTGACTTACCAGTCCCAACAAATCCAGCTCGTTTGGCAGTTTGGCTAGTGTTTAGAAGAGCCAGCAATATCATCTTGTAAGCAATGCATTCACACCAATGAACACACGGTCACTGAGCTATGATGATGATTAGCAGCGGCTTTGATAATATTGCATGATAAAGATTAGGGTTTATTATAGCAATATTCACTTGTAAACGGATGTGGTAATCTTGTGAGGCTGTACATCGTGATCGGCAATAACACTGTAGATAGTTTTACCAGTCTTGTCATGAAAGTTACTTGTATTTGAAGGTAAGAGGATGTATGATTCTTCTACAGTCCTACTCTCTCCGAAATTGTTTTAGTGATAAGCGTAGAATGTGATTTTAGAATACTTTTGTTAATATAATTAATAAACACTAATTGTGTATGAATCAATTTTGACATATCATAGACATATCCACTTTCTCAAGGTGAGTGTACGTAGCAACTTTTGATTTGCCTGACCTCACCAAATATTGGTTGTAGAGGTCATTTACAAAATATCTTTCTCATGTTGGTTTGTTAGTGCCTTTTATAAAGAGTGAGTTCATTACTCAAGTATTTTGAATCATGTGAAATATTGAAGTGTTATAATGATAAGTGTTTTTGAAGTGTTTCGTTTGCATTATCTTATAGAGTAGGTATGAAAGGTTATTTTTCAAAGGTCAATTCCTCATGTTTAATAAACTAGCAATATTGTGAGGTGCTATCATGATTATGCATGCAATAATTATGGTTCTAATTTATCACTGTAACTTGACATCTTGAATGTGATTGAGTGAAGATTAACCCCTAAACATCCTTAGTCACTCCTCTCTAGATTTGGAGAATTTCAAAGAAATCTTATAAAATGTAACTTAAAAGGAATACTTTAAACCTGATATGTAAAAAATTGTTGTACAATATGAATTTTGGATTCTATCCATGCTGTTAAATCTATGATTGTTTTTACCAACTTTTTTGTATAAAATTTGTAACTTAAAATTGATAATGCTAGTGACTCAAGGACTCGAGGACAAAAGTGCTAGTAATTCAATCGATACCAACTTCCGAAATAAGAGTTTAGAACATTTTCCCAAACAACTATCATCCTTTAACATAACTTAATATGCATACACTATCCAAATGATGCATTCTTTGTGCATTAGAATCTTCTGACTTTCACTTACCAAAAAACATATGAAAAAAAATAAACAAATAGTCATAGTAACTGTACTCAATACCCATGTCACTCACGAGAGCCTCAATTTAAATGATAACCATTGACGGATATAGGAGTTGAGCATTGAAGTTGTCAAAAGTTTTCATCAATAACATAATAAACATTCAAATTTCCTACTCCAAAAGTCAACCCTTGCAGTGTAGTTTGCTACAACAAGGTTGGCCCAAGTCAAATTGCGACACAACCATACGATCGAGCATGCATGCATGCACCATTTGATTTGCGTCATCTACTCCAACAACATAATGCGTGTTAGACATTCGACGAAGACGCCTACTGGAGAATTGCAGGCACGGGATTCAACGACAAGTTCATGGCCGTCGCAAACTTCCCATAACCAGCGTCACAACAAGCCACATTTGAAAAATTATCACCATCATCGAGGCTAGTGATCATCCTGTCCTCCGTCCACTCGCACCAAATAGAAAGCGCCAAATCATATGCCACGGCAATGCCGTTGGTGCAGGAGATCACGATGTAATCTCCGCACCCCACCACCGTCACAACATGCTCACTTCTCACAATCAAGTTCATCTCTTTGAAGAAAGCATTGAAGTCTTGCATACGGTTCAAGGTTGCGACCAAAGTGCATTTGCATAAGGCTACATCAATCTCCACAAGCATCACCCCCAACTTTCCTTCCAGCCCTTCTACTCCGTGCAAACGCCCGTACGCAAATATGAACAAGACGCCCTTTGGTAGTAGCTAGCCGGACAATCAAGACGTCTCGGGGAAGCAGCAAACCCGTGTCGCTCCATTCGTCGCGCTTGGTGTCGAACGCGAACAGTTTGGGTCGCAAGTCCTTCTCGCTCTCTATGTCCCATAGGACCGTGAACAAAGTTGAGTCCAAGTTCAGGATGTCCTCCGGTTCGTGATCTTCTTTAGGCGGGTGTGGAATCTCGCGCCACTCGCCCACGTTTGAGTGGAACCGGAATGCGCGTTTCCTTTCCGGATCTTCTTCCTTGCCTCCCAACACATAGTAAAGTGCGAACTCTGTGTAATCTTCAGCCATCACCAACGACACTGCCCGCTCGCAATCAATCCCAAACATATTGAAAGTGCCAAATCTAGTGTTGACGGAGAGTCCCTGGGGAAGTGGTGAAATCTCCACAACGGAACGTGTGACGGGATTCGCGATTTGGACAACTTTTCTCGGAGTCGGGCTCCCTGAGTTCCACATGACGGCGACAAAACCTTTGTCTGCAGCTAGCGTTTCGCAGTGATCGTGCACGTCGAACCTGTCACGCACACCTTCATATAGGAACTCCATGTTGAGCTTGAAGCTCTTTTCTATAATGGGGTCGTAGATCTGCCATCGCCGTTGTGATATTGCAATGGTTTCTTGGGCGAGTTCAACATACAAGGAGTCCATGGTTCTGAAAACGAATGTGGCTTCTTGAGGTCGTGATTGTAGTGTAAAGCTGAGTTGCTTTGAGATGTTGTTCCAGTCACGGGAGACGGTGCGGAAGCGACAAAGATCCGGAATGGGAATGAAGCGGAGGACGGTTTGGTGGAGCTCTGGCGGAAAGGCTCTCCACCGAGAGTCCATGATCACTTGTTCCTGGTGCTCCTCTTGCGCCTCGTGTTGTCCTTTCGTCTCTTTCATTTGTGACGATCCCTCTTCTCCTTGTGCTTTCTTCACTACTTCCCACGATGAAGATTCCATTTTCTGCCTCTTTGATTGCTTCTCCTCTTCTCGCTTCATCTCAACTTGATTATTGGCAAAGGTCGCTTCACTCTCTAAAATAGCAAATAACATGTATTAAATACTCGTGAAGCGTAACCCTGGAAAGTACAACAACTAAAAAAACACTTCGTAAGTGAGTCAGTCATACATTATAGAATGAGTTTAAAAAAATCTATAATATTCTTGTAATATGGATTGAAGGGTTTAGTAGCAACATAATTCTATAAGAATGGTAGATTATGGATTGGTTAACAAAAAGTTTCCATAAGAATTCATTAGTAGAATGGGTGGTCTTTGAGCCCAAAGTGTAGTTAAAGTTACAACGCATGTGATGCCTAACACCTGTTTTGGCACTATGCTAGTACGAATATGGGCGCTTGCTACCATACGTTCACATTGTTTTTTGGTGCCTAAAGACCATTCATTCTTCTAGCGATTGTACATTATAGATTGGGTAACAAATTCATAAGACATGTACATTATTGATCATATATCAAAATGAATCTATAGAATTCTACGTCGTGTACTAAGTAACAAAATTCCATATGAATCACATATTATCAATTGAATAATTAAAAATCTATGAACATTATACATTTGGATTGAGTAGTATAAAATTGATGTCTTGTTTAGAAGGAAAAACTGAAGTGTTGAGGGATGTAATCGCACTCAAATCTCTTTGTTACTATTCTTTCTAAAACGATATAAAACATTTTTCATACTTATATTGTAAATAGTACGTTCTTCATTCATAAAGACTTGGGAGCCCTATGGAGGTAGTAAGATTAAAGAATTTTCAACTTCAAAAGTTTTGTTTAATTTATAGTTTCAAGTTGTGATTTTGAGGTAAGAGAATTTTGTTTGGTGAATTATTAAATGGTTGACTTGTTGGAAAATGGGAGTCATTAGATCAATGTATCAAACAATGGAACATTGAACAAGTAACTGTTTGTGATTCAATCAAAAACTTGGAATTTTGTATCATATGATTTTCTCATGGTCTTAATATCTAATGGCGATTCAAAGTTTAAATTTTTCATTTAAAATTATTCTTTCAAACACAACATCAAACGTTAAAACTTGTTTATAGATGACTCATCTCATTTAAGGGTCTGAAAAGCCACCATAAATCTAATGACACGTAATGGTAATCATGAGATGTAACAATGTTTTAGAAGTAAAAGGGTTCCAAAAAGACACTCAAATATTAAAAAACGGAAATAATTATGACATATTATCATGTTCACATTTTTTAATATCAAGTTGCCATATATGTCATTATACTTTAAAAACAAACCACTTACAATATAGTTCCAAAAAGAATTGATGCGGTGATGTAGAATGTATAGCGATGCAAAATCTTTGAAACTCTCTTTTCGTGCCTTGTACGTTTTGTGCTCCTCAATCTTGTCTATGCTTCCCAAAGATGAACCTGAAAGACTTCATGCTTAATCATTAGAATACTAATCCATTTTGTGAGTGAATTTTGCAATCTTAACAAGGTACTCTAAGCATAAAAAAATAGAACAACATAATCTCACAAGACTTGCAAAAGTTATGCATCCCAATTGCAAATATAAGTAACTAAAATTGCATAAATTTTAAAAACGTGAAATTACCCTGACAACAAGTCAACAACATACTCTTATGAAAAGTAGGAATGGCTTTTTGGAGCAACTACAACGATCTACTGCTCGGATTAAAATTAGATGTTTAGAGATTTCCAAAAGATCTATTCTATATTAATAAAGGTTAATGAAAATAGAATTGCCTCAAGTTTTAACAAGCTGTTGTGAAAAGTAGGAAAACTTCTTGTAAACTACTACACACACCAATGCTAGATGTTCAAAACTAAATGCTTAAAGATGTTTAAGAGATCTACTTCATACTAAGATAGGTTAACCAAAGACACTTTATGTTGCAAATTAGTTTTGAACACAAACTCCTTATTTGATATTTTGTACCTTAACTGTAAAGGATAAAGCAATGTTTGACAACAATAAGCTGCTAGTATGCAAACGTGGAAGACTAATGCAAGCTTTCTACGCGTGCAATAAGCTACTATTTACAAAAGAACTACAAAAAGAAAAAAAGAAAAGTTGTTTGGTTGCTACTTTGTATCTTAATAGTGAAACACAATGCAATGCTCGGAAATTATAAGCTATTCTACAAAGTTGGGCAAGCTTTGCACACTTGCGATAAAGTACAATTTTATTACAACAAAACAACAAGACCGCACATTTACAAAGAGAAAATAAGAGATGTTTGTATGTTGCTTTATGTTCCAGTGTGAAACAAAAAAGCACTCTTTGACAATAATAAACAATTTTTTAAGTACAACAAGTTTAATGCAATAAACTACTATTCAGATCAAAACAGAGAATCCCAATGCTACTTAGAAAATCATAGATGTTTGTTTTTTTTGCTTTGTATTCAACTGTTAACGACAAACCAATGCTTGAAAATAATAAGCTATTCTGTACAGTTGTGGGCAAAGTTACGTGGAAAAGATTTGCACGCTTGCGATAGAATGCTATTCATGACAAAATCACAAAATCCTACACCTACAAAGAGAAAACCAAAGATGTTTGTATTGCAATAGTGAGCGAAAAACCAATGCTTAAGAAGAACAAATTATTCTGCAAAGTAGGACAAGTTTCACACGCTTGTAATAGACTGTACTGTTTACAATAAATCAAAGAAATTAGAGATGTTTGTTTGATGCTTTATATCCTAACAGTAAACAACAAACGAATGTTTGATATTGATACCCTATTTTGCAAAGTAGAGCAAGAGTAGTCTATGCTCAACAGCTTCCGAAAGAGAAGATAGATAGATAGATAGAAATCCCAGTCGTGAATAGAGTGTCTATTTGTAATGTCATTGACCCAGTGCCCACGGGAAAAAGGGTTATTGGAACGCAAAAGATGAGTATTCAAAACTAGGGTATAGAGGTAGTAGAAGTGCAGAAGATAAAGGTCGGAACAAACAAACCAAGAACGAGATGAGAATTGTAGAAGACAACAGAGGAGAGCAAAACCGTTTCTGCAGAGACTAGCGAGAAGCAAGAGGCTAGGGCAAGGATACAGCAACTAAGATGAACATGAGAGAAGTAAAGTGGACAAAGAGCTACACCAACTTATAGGAGAAGGGACGGTCCATCTAACTAGGAGAACCCGACTATTGATTGCAATGGCAATGAGAAACTCAATTAGGAGCACTCAAGATGGAGCATCTAGTATGGATATAAACGCCCAAGTGCCGCTAGTCTAAAGCGTATTTTGGAGAAAAAAACGACCAACAATTAGAATTCTACGGGAGATAGCGGAGGCAAAAAAACCAAAGGAAAAGATTTGCACGCTTGCCATAGAGTACTATTGACAACAAAACTACAAACCCCACATCTACAAAGAGAAAACCAAAAATGTTGTGTTGCAATAGTGAGTAAAAAACCAATGCTTCTGCAAAGTAGGACAAGCTTTGCACGCCTGTGATAAACTACTATTTACAATAAATCATAGAAACTTCACACCTACACAGAGAAACTAGAGATGTTTGTTTGATGTTATGTATCCCAACAGTTAACAACAAACCAATGTTTGACAATAATACCCTATTTTGCAAAGGAGGGCAAACGTTGGGCAAGAGTAGTGCATGCTGAGTATGCTTATGAAAGACGGAATAGATAAATAAAATCTCCGGTCCTCAAATGAGGCCGGCATGAATAGAGTGCCCGTTCGTAATGTTAATGACCTAATGCCCATCGGACAGAGGGTTATTGTATTGCAAAAGATGACTTTTTACAACATACGATCAAGGTTTTGAAGCAGCAGTAGTGCAATAGCGGTAGTAGCGCGGAAGCGGTAGTAGCACAGAGCAAACAAACCTAGAACGGGAAGAGAAGCGCAAACAAACTTTGAACGCGAAGAGAAGCACAAACAAACCTAGAACGGGAAGAGAAGCGCAAACTAACCTAGACCGGGAGGAAAAGTGCAAACAAACCTAAAACGGGAAGAAAAGCGCAAACAAACCTAGAACGGGAAGAGAAGCCCAATTAAACCTAGAACGCGAAGAGAAGCGCAAACAAACCTAGAACGCGAAGAGAAGCGCAAACAAACCTAGAACAGGAAAAGAAGCGCAAACAAACTTAGAATGGGAAGAGAAGCGCAATCAAACTTAGAACGGGAAAAGAAGCGCAAACAAACCTAGAACGGGAAGAAAAGCGCAAACAAACCTAAAACGGGAAGAGAAGCGCAAACAAACCTAGAACGGGAAGAGAAGCGCAAACAAACCTTGAACACGAAGAGAAGCGCAAACAACCCTAGAACGGGAAGAGAAGTGCAAACTAACCTAAAACGGGAAAAGAAGAGCAAACAAACCTAGAACGGGAAGAGAAGCACAATTAAACCTAGAACGCGAAGAGAAGCGCAAACAAACCTAGAACGCGAAGAGAAGCGCAAACAAACCTAGAACGGGAAGACAAGCACAAACAAACCTAGAATGCAAAGAGATGCGCAAACAAACCTAGAATGGGAAGAGAAGAGCAAACAAATCTAGAACGGGAAGAGAAGCGCAAACAAACCTAAAACGCGAAGAGAAGGGCAAACAAACCTAGAACGGGAAAAGAAGCGCAAACAAACTTAGAACGGGAAGAGAAGCGCAAACAAACCTAGAACGGGAAGAGAAGCGCAAACAAACCTAGAATGCGAAGAGAAACGCAAACAAACCTAGAACGGGAAGAGAAGAGCAAACAAATCTGGAACGGGAAGAAAAGCGCAAACAAACCTAAAACGGGAAGAGAAGCGCAATTAAATCTAGAACGGGAAGAGAAGCGCAAACAAACCTAGAATGGGAAGAGAAGCGTAAACAACATAGGATAGCAAGACGGTTACAACGGAGACTAGCAAGAGACGAGAGGCTAGGGCAACGATACAACGACTGAAGATGAAGAAGAAGAGAAGAGAGGGAAGTGAAGTGAACAAGAGATACTCTAACTTACAGGAGAGGCACGTCTAGCAAAGTAGGAGAAACTCAAGACTAATTGCAATGGCAGCAAGAAACTCACTTAAAAGCAGTTGAGATGGAGCATCTAGTATGGATATGGATGCTCCAAGATCTGTGAGTCTAAAGCGTATTTTGGAGAAGGAAACAACCAACAAGGAGAATTTTATGGGAGTTAGCAGAGGCAAAAAAACCAAGAGAATCTACATACATATCAACGCCTCTTCTTCCTCTCTCGCTTACCTTCCTACCCTTTCCACTCTCCCTAACCTTCCCACACTCCCTCGCGCATCGCATGGGCAAAACATGAATAATATGGCTAAAAAGAATGGCATGGGTAAGGGTAATTCGGTAAAGGTGGACATGGAGGCACTATGAGCACTTTGACCAGTTGCTCGGTCAATGTGTTATATAGCTGGCCGAGGGGTGGGTAGTTTTACTGCAAGCAATCGACGCTCTAGACTAGGTATGCGTATGGTGGAAGAAATAGGTACAAAAATGGAGAGAACAATGTCTAAGGGTCAAAATGGGCGTGTGCAAGAAAATTATAACACACTCCACATGCTCACATGAGGCATTACAAATACTAAGTGGACTCACAAGCATCCCCTAATAACCGTAGGTATCAAGTACCATTAAATTGGGTAAATTGGTGAATTAACCTTTTCAATTAGGGTTTTTGGACTTGTGCACAAAAATTACAGCACAAAGGTACAAAGTACAATTCATTTAGGTAAATTTGGTAAATTAACCCTTTGACGCTCCAGTGTTCATATTCTGAACGCTGGATGGTTTCCGACGCGTAACTTCACTACATATGGTGATGTTTTTCATCCATCCAACATTTTCTTAATTCTTGTGCTAGTTGACTACCACTTGTACGGTACGGATTTTCAGAATAAAAAAATGTGAATTTTTGAAACATGACAGAAGTGGTTTATATCAAGTTTCATTCTTAGTTCAAAAAGTGGGACCTTAAAAATTATTTATCATAATAAGTAGAATCCAATAATGAAAACCATACCATCTTGTAGTGCACGTCATTCCAATTTTATTACAATATTTTTTGATTTATTTGTGTTGATTTTGGATTTTGAATTGAATTTCAAGAGAAAACTTTGCAAAATTAATTAAAAAATAGTAATAATAAATATGATGAATCCAACCGTACAAATGTTATCTTCACATTGACATTTACAACTTTGTTTCATACATCAACTCCATTTTTATTTTTCATCAAACATTTTATAACAAATTACAGCACAAAAAAAAATGCTCAAAACACTCAAAACTCTTACAATATGGCCTCATATGCATTCATTGAACACCCCAAGTACTAAGTACTTGCAATTAGGGTTCAATTTAGCATTTGGAAGCTTCTAATTGGGTTTTTTTTCCCTTGCACAAAAAAATTACAACACACAAACCATACCTGCGGATTGGCCCAAAAATTGTGGAACATGCTCCAATTGACCAAAATTCCCCCTAAAATACCTTGGTAAACAAGAAATGGGGTTAAATTGGACAATTGATGCCCTAAAATATCCCAAAATCTACACTATCCCAAAAATTACAGCACACTTGCAATACCCAAAATGGGCACCCACCTTCACCAAAAAGTGGATTTTTTCCCATGGGACAAGCCCACAACATCCTACCTTGATCGCCTTTGCCCAAGTGTAGATTGTCGACTCAGTCCCTGCAACTGCAACCTTCATCCTCAAATCTGCTATAGCATCTCGTACTGAACTAGCTTTAAACTTTGCCAATTTGCCGTTGGCTTATCTCTGTCCCCGTTGCACTGAAATTATATTTTACTACTTATTTCAATTGACTTTTAATTTAATTTTGTGACTCTCACTTTGAACGACGGGTAAAAACTTCCTACTTTAGATATCTGAGATTTCTTGGAGCGAAACACCATGCCGTTGCATGTCGTCTGTCTCGCCAATGTGTCCCGCACTAAATTGCAGTCATTGTTGGAATCCTTCAGGCTGCACTGTATCAGAACATAATTTCAACCAGTACCTCTAGATGAGTTCTTGAAAGTTGGTAATACAATTTTCGACAAGAAGATGGAAATTGTTCGAAAGATTAGGGAAAGCGCTGATCTTAGGGGCAAGGATCCAGACCACTTTGTAGAATTGTGTCACGAGGTATGTTGTCTTCTATTTCCTTTATCATTCATTAGTCCACATTGTCAGTCACCACGATACTGTTATGAGTTGGCTTAATCCGGGAAGACAGTGACGTACTTACCAGGTGCTTATTTGCTAATCATGTGGTTAGTGAAGGACACTCAGTCCTGGTGTTTTTCTCTAGCCGAAAAGGATGTGAGACATCGGCACGTCACATAGCCAAACATCTAGCTCCGTATACAGTTATCAAGAAAAACGCCAACGGTCCGGCGGACAAGGCTGCAGCTATTGAGTACAGTTACTTTGACTATATTCTTTTTGGGTGTTCAAGTGGACGTTGGACTTGCATTGCCTTTAGTTGCAGCAATTGATGACGAAGATGCCAGTGCCCCTAGAGAGGTTTGACAAGAATTCGAGTTTGGGAACTAATTTGCCCACAGCTAGTCTGGTGGTGATGTCGTGCCGCTAAGTGGATTTGGGCGTCCGTTTGCACTGGTTCAGTGAAGCCAAAGCTTCAAGCCAACTTGTTTGACTTACCAGTCCCAACAAATCCAGCTCGTTTGGCAGTTTGGCTAGTGTTTAGAAGAGCCAGCAATATCATCTTGTAAGCAATGCATTCACACCAATGAACACACGGTCACTGAGCTATGATGATGATTAGCAGCGGCTTTGATAATATTGCATGATAAAGATTAGGGTCTATTATAGCAGTATTCACTTGTAAATGGATGTGGTAATCTTGTGAGGCTGTACATCGTGATCGGCAATAACACTGTAGATAGTTTTACCAGTCTTGTCATGAAAGTTACTTGTATTTGAAGGTAAGAGGATGTATGATTCTTCTACAGTCCTACTCTCTCCGAAATTGTTTTAGTGATAAGCGTAGAATGTGATTTTAGAATACTTTTGTTAATATAATTAATAAACACTAATTGTGTATGAATCAATTTTGACATATCATAGACATATCCACTTTCTCAAGGTGAGTGTACGTAGCAACTTTTGATTTGCCTGACCTCACCAAATATTGGTTGTAGAGGTCATTTACAAAATATCTTTCTCATGTCGGTTTGTTAGTGCCTTTTATAAAGAGTGAGTTCATTACTCAAGTATTTTGAATCATGTGAAATATTGAAGTGTTATAATGATAAGTGTTTTTGAAGTGTTTCGTTTGCATTATCTTATAGAGTAGGTATGAAAGGTTATTTTTCAAAGGTCAATTCCTCATGTTTAATAAACTAGCAATATTGTGAGGTGCTATCATGATTATGCATGCAATAATTATGGTTCTAATTTATCACTGTAATTTGACATCTTGAATGTGATTGAGTGAAGATTAACCCCTAAACATCCTTAGTCACTCCTCTCTAGATTTGGAGAATTTCAAAGAAGTCTTATAAAATGTAACTTAAGAGGAATACTTTAAACCTGATATGTAAAAAATTGTTGTACAATATGAATTTTGGATTCTATCCATGCTGTTAAATCTACGATTGTTTTTACCAATTTTTTTGTATAAAATTTGTAACTTAAAATTGAAAGCTCTTTTTTAATTTGATTAGGAATAAGATAGTAACAATTTGAACACGTAATTTGTTGTGATTGATTGAAATGTAATACTCTAAGTGTAGTGGTTTTGGGAGATTTTTGGTTGCTTAATTTTATAAGTTGGCTTTTCTAGGAGCACCTTTACATTGAAATCTTCAAAATTCTAGGTGAATTACGAGAATATGAAATGATTTATAAAGACTTCACAAATCATCTCCTTTCTTATCGGATCAAATGCATAAAGTTAACTTCCCATTTAATATTTAGTAAAAATCCACACTGCAAAAAGTCACTGACAGATGAGAAATATGTGTTTCATTCTGTACAATGTTGACTATCTTAACGGTTGAACATTTTGGGGTTAGATATCGTTTGCCCCCTTCGTGTATGTGCTATGGTTGTGGGTCGGTGATAGAGTTTCTAGAGGATGTTGGTGATAGACTTTCCATGTCAATGTGTTGGTGAACTTTCCATCTGTGTTTCTATGTGGAAGTGCTTAAAAAATATGATGTAAAATAAGGTAGAGACGACCAAAAGTGCTAGTAACTCAAGGACTCAAAGACAATAGTGCTAGTGACTCAAAAATATGAGTTTAGAACATATCTCCAAACAACTTTCAACCTTTAACATAACTTAATATGCATACACTATCGAAACGATGCATTCTTTATGTATTAGAATCTTCTTTGACTTACCAAAAAACATATGAAGTAAAAAATAAAATAGTCAGAGTAACTGTACTCAATACCCTTGTCACTCACGAGAGCCTCAATTCAAATGATAACTATTGACAATATACGAGTTGAGTATTGAAGTTGTCAAAAGTTTTCATCGATAACATAAAAAACATTCAAATTTCGTATTCCAAAAGTCAACCCTTCTAATGTAGTGTGGCCCATGTCAAGATGCGACACACCGATACGAGCATGCATGCATGCACGATCCGGTGTGCGTAATCTACTCTAACAATAAAATGCATATTAGACATTCGATGAAGACAAAATTGCAGGCACGGGATTCATCGACAACTTCATGGCCGTTGCAAACTTCCCATAACCAGCTTCACCACAAGCAACACTTAAAAGTGTGTTACCATTAAGGAGGCTAAAGATCATCTTGTCCTCCGGCCACTCACACCACATGGAAGACACCAAATCATATGCCACGGCAACGCCGATGTTGCATGCGATCACGATGTGATTCCCGCACCCCACCACCGTCACAAAATGCTCACTCATACTAATCAACTCATCAACCTCTTTGAAGAAGGCATTGAAGTCTTGCATACGGTTCAAGGTCGCTACCAAAGTGCACTTGCTCGAGGCTACATCAATCTCCATGAGCATCACCCCGTCCATCCCTTCCAGCCCTTCCACTCCGTACAGACCTCCAAATGAAAAGAAGAACAGACGCCCTTGTGCGGTAGCTAGCCGGACAATCAAGACGTCGAGCGGAAGCCGCACACCCGTGGTGCTCCATTCATCGCCCTTGGTGTCGAACGCCATCAGTTTGGGTCAATCAATGTCCACATCACTCTCCTTGTCCCAGAAGACTGTGAACAAAGTTGAGTCCACGTTTAGGATGTACTCCGGTTCGTGATCTTTAGGTGGGTTTGGAATCTCGCGCCACTCACCCACATTCGAGTGGAACCGGAATGCGCGTTTCCATTCCAGATATTCCTCATCTTCCTCATAGTAAAGCTCATCGTAAAGCACATAGTAAAGCGCGAACGCTGAGTCATCTTCAGCCATCACCAACGACACTACCCACGTGTAATCCTTATCAGACATATCAAAAGTGCCAAATCTAGTGTCGACGGAGAATCCGGGGGGAAGTGATGGAATCTCCACAACCGAACGTGTGATGGGGTTGGCGATTTGGAGAGCTTTTCTTGGAGTCGAGCTTGCCGAGTTCCACATGACGGCCACAAATCCTTTGTCTGCAGCTAGCGTTTCGCAGTGATCGTGCACGTCAAACCTGTCACGTACACCTTCATATAGAAACTCCATGTTGAGCTTGAAGCTCTTTTGTGTACTGGGGTCGTAGATCTGCCATCGCCGTTGTGATATTGCAATGGTTTCCTCGGCGAGTTCGACGTATAAGGAGTCCATAGTTTTGAAAGCGAATGTGGCTTCTTGAGGTCGTGATTGTAGTGTAAAGCTTAGTTGCTTTGGGATGTTGTTCCAGTCACTGAAGACGGTGCGGAAGCGACAAAGATCCGGAATGGGAATGAAGCGGAGGACGGTTTGGTGGAGCTCTGGCGGAAAGGCTCTCCATAGAGAGTACATGATGACTTGTTCCCCATGCTGCTCGTGCTCCTCGTGCTCATCGTGTTGTCCTTTCGTCTCTATCATTTTTGATGATCCTTCATTTGCTTGTGCGCTCTCCATCTCTTCCTTTGTTGAGGATTCCATTTTCTGCCTCTTTGATTACTTCCCTTCTTCTGGCTTCATTGAACTTGGTTATTGGCAAGAGTTGTTTCAGCTGTCTAAAGTACCAAAAAAATTGTATTAGATAGTCATGATGCGTTAGCCAAGAAAGTATAATAATTAAAAAAATAAATCCGCAAGTGAGTCAATCGTACATTATGGAATGAGTTAAAGAAATCTATAATAGTTTTGCAATATCAATTGAAGGGTTGGGTAGCAATATAATTCTATAAGCACTGTAGATTATGGATTGGTTAACAAGAAATTTCCATTAGAATCTTCTAGCGGAACGGGTGGTCTTTGAGCTCCAAGATATAGTCAACGTTAGAGCATGGTGCCCTATTCCTATTTTGGCACTATGCTAGTATGAATATGGGCCTTTGGTACCATACTGTCTCATTGTTCTTTGGTGCCTAATGAACAATCATTATGCTAGTGATTGTACATTATAGATTAGGTAACAAAAAATCCATAAGATAAGTACATTATTGATCATATATCAAAATAAGTCTATAGAATTATACATTGTGTACCAAGTAACAAAAATTCATATGAATCTCATATTATGAATTGGATAACCAAAAATCTATGAACATTGTACATCAGGATTGAGTAATATGAAACTAATGACATGTTTTGAAGGAAAAACTAAAGTGTCGAGGGATGTTATGTCACTCAAATCTCTTTGTAACTATTCTTTCTAAAACGACATAAAGCATTTCACATACTTATAGTGTAAATAGTATATTCTTCATTCATAAAGACTTGGGAGCCCCATGGAGGTGGTAAGATTAAAAAATTTAACTTCAAAGGGTTTGTTTAATTTATAATTTGAAGTTGTGATTTTGTGGTAAGAGAATTTTGCTCAATGAATTATAAAAAGGTTAATTTGTTGGAAAATGGGAGTCATTAGATCAATGTATCAAACAAAGGGACATTGAACAAGTAATTGTTTGTGATTCAATGAAAAGACTTGGAATTATGTATGATATGATTTTCTCATGGTCTTAATATCTAGAGGCCATTCATAGTTAAAACTTTTCATTAAAAATTATTCTTTCAAACACAATGTCAAAGGTTGAAATTTGTTTATAGATGACTCATCTCATTAAAGGTCTAAAAGGACACTGTAAATCTAATTATATATAATGATAATCATGAGATGTAACAATGTTTTAGAAGTAAAAGGGTTCCAAAAAGACACTCAAATATCAAAAAACGGAAATAATTATGACATATTATCATGTTCACATTTTTTAATATCAAGTTGCCATATATGTCATTATACTTTAAAAACAAACCACTTACAATATAGTTCCAAAAAGAATTGATGCGGTGATGTAGAATGTATAGCGATGCAAAATCTTTGAAACTCTCCTTTCGTGCCTTGTACGTTTTGTGCTCCTCAATCTTGTCTATGCTTCCCAAAGATGAACCTGAAAGACTTCATATTTGGTCGTTAGAATACTAATCCAACTTGTAAGTGAATTTTGCAATCTTAACAAGGTACTCTAAGCATACAAAAATAGCACAACTTAATATCACAAGACTTGCAAAAGTTATGCATCCCAATTGCAAATACAAGTAACTTAAATTGCATAATTTTTAAAACTCGGGGGGGGGGGGGGGGGGGGGGGGGGTGCACTCCCTCTTATATTTTGCATACACGTGCGTTCGGGACCTCTTTATTGGGAGGGTTATATACCTTGCAAAAAGGATTATAAGGTGATGGTATTTTACATGTAAAGAGCCTGAAAATATTATATGTGATGGTATTTTACATGTAAATATATTTCACTATTTTAAAATCCCCTATATTACATGTACATTTTTTACAAAATTTACCTACAATAAATATATTGGACCCTATTTTTTATCGCATGTTGTTTCTAAATTTTTTGCCATTGCCCCCCCCCCCCCCCCCCCCCCCTCCCCCCCGAGTTTTAAAAACGTAAAATAACCTTGACAATAAGTCAACAACATACTCTTATGGAAAGTAAAAAAGGCTTTTTGGAGCAACTAAAACAAACTACTGCACGAATCAAAATTAAATGTTTAAAGATTTCCAAAAGATCTATTCTATATTGATAAAGGTTAACGAAAATGGAATTGCCTCAAGTTTTAACAAGATGTTGTGAAAAGTAGGAAAAATTCTTGTAAACTTCTACACACCAAAGCTAGATGTCCAAAACTAGAATAAGTATTTAAATATGTTTAAAAGATCTACTTCATACTAAGATAGGTTAACCAAAGACACTTTATGTTGCAAATTAGTTTCACAAATTGCTTGCATTGTTTGATATTTCGTACCCTAACTGTAACGACGAAGGAGTGTTTGACAACAATAAGCTGCTAGTTTGCAAAAGCGGAAGAGTAATGCAAGCTTTCTACGCCTCCAATAGGCTACTATTCACAAAAGAACCACAAAAGCCCTACACCTACAAAAAGAAAAATAAAGAAAAGTTGTTTAGTTGCTACATTGTATCCTAAAGGTGAAACACAAAGCAATGCTTGAAAACTATAAGCTATTCTACAAAGTTGGACAAGATTTGCATGCTTGCGATAAAGTACAATTTACAACAAAACTACAAGACCGCACATTTACACAGAGAAAACAAGAGATGTTTGTCTGTTGCTTTATGTTCCAGTCTAAAACAAAAAGCATTGTTTGACAATAATAAACAATTTTTAAGTACAACAAGTTTAATGCAATAAACTACTATTCAGATCAAAAGCACGGAATCCCAAAGCTACTTAGAGAATCATAGATGTTTGTTTTTTTGCTTTGTATTCAAGTGTTAACAACAAACCAATGCTTGAAAATAATAAACTATTTTGTATAGTTGGGCAAAGTTACCTCAAAATGCTATTCACGACAAAACCACAAAACCCTACACCTACAAAGAGAAAACCAAAGTTGTTTGTATTGGCAATAGTGAGCTAAAAACCAATGCTTAAGCAGAAACAAATTAATTTGCAAAGTGGGACAAGGTTCGCACGCTTGGAATAGACTGTATTGTTTACAATAAATCAAACAAACTAGAGATGTTTGTTTGATGCTTTGTATCCTATCAGTTAACAACAAATGAATGTTTGATGTTGATAACCTATTTTGCAAAGTAGAGCAAGATATGGACAAGAGTAGGAACTAGAGATGTTTGTTTGATGCTTTGTATCCTAACAGTTAACAACAAACGAATGCTTGAGATTGATAACCTATTTTGCAAAATAGAGCAAGATTTGGACAAGAGTAGTCTATGCTCAACACCCTTGCAAAAGATAAGATAGACAGATAGATAGATAGGAAACCCGGTCGTGAAATGAGGCCGGCGTGAATAGAGTGTCCGTTTGTAATGTCAATGACCGAGTGCCCATGGGACAAAGGGTTATTGGAATGTGAAAGATGACTATTCACAACCAGGGTTTAGAGGGAGCAAAAGTGCAGAAGATAAAAGCCGGAGCAAACAAACCAAGAACGGGAAGAGAATCATAGAAGACCGTCAAAGAGAGCAAAACCGTTTCTGCGGAGACTAGCGAGAAGCGAGAGGCCCGGGCAACAGCAACTAAGATGAACATGAGAGAAGTGAAGTGGACAAAGATCAAGCTACACCAATGTATAGAAGAAGGAACGGTTGATCCAACTAGGAGAACTCCAATATGACTGATTGCAATGGCAACGAGAAACTCAATTTGGAGCACTCAACATGGAGTATCTAGTATGGACATAAATGCCCCAAGTGCCGCAAGTCTAAAGCGTATTTTTGAGAAGAAAACGACCAACAAGGAGAATTCCAAGGGAAATAGCAGAGGCAAAAAAACCTAAGGCAAAGTTGGGCAAGAGTCGGACAAGAGTAGTGCATGTTGAGCATGCTTACGAAAGATGGAATAGATAGATAAAATCTCTAGTTCTCAAATGAAGCCGGCATGAATAGAGTGTCCGTTCGTAATGTTAACGACCTAATGCCCATGAGACAAAGGGCTATTGGAATGCGAAAGATGACTATTCACAACAAATGATCAAGGTTTCGAGGCAGCAGTAGTGGAGAAGTGGGAGTAGTGCAGAAGATAAAGCACAGAGCTAACAAACCTAGAACAGGAAGAGAAGTGCAAACATACCTACAACGAAAAGAAAAGCGCAAACAAACTTAGAACAGGAAGAGAAGTGCAAAGAAACCTACAACGGGAAGAGAAGTACAAACAAATCTAGAAAGGAAAGAGAAGCGCAATTAAACCTAGAACGGGAAGAGAAGCACAAACAAACCCAGAACGGGAAGAGAAACGCAAACAAACCTAAAACGAGAAGAGAAGAACCAAAAAACCTAGAACGGGAGGAGAAGTGCAAACAAACCTAAAACAGGAAGAGAAGCGCAAAGAAACCTAGAACAGGAAGAGAAGCACAAAGAAACCTAGAATGGCACGAAAAGCGCAAACGAACCTAGAACGGGAAAAGAAGCGCAAAGAAACCTAGAACGGGAAAAGAAGCACAAAGAAACCTAGAACGGGAAGAAAAGCGCAAACAAACCTAGAACGGGAAGAGAAGTGCAAACAAACCCAAAGAGAAAAGAGAAGCGCAAAGAAACCCAGAATGGAAAGAGAAGCGCAAACAAACCTAGAACGGGAAGAGAAGCGCAAACAAACCCAGAACGGGAAGAGAAGCGCAAACAAACCTAGAATGGGAAGAGAAGCGCAAACAAACCTAGAACGGGAAGAAAAGAGCAAAGAAACCTAGAATGGGAAGAGAAGCGTAGACAACATAGGATAGCAAGACGGTTACAGCGGAGACTAGCGAGAAACCTGAGGTTAGGGCAACGATACACCAACTGAAGAAGAAGAAGAGAAGAACGAAGGGTAGTGAAGTGAACAAGAGCTACAAACACGCAATTCGCTATTTACGCACTTGGCCAAGTGCGGTCATTTCGGGGCCCCATTGTGCCAAAAAATTCAGAAATCAAAATTGTTTTTTTAAAAAGGGTGTGATTTTTGTCTATGGTGAAAAGTGCAGTGCATTGCAATTAATCAAATATATTACGGATTTTCAATAATAAATATGTGAATTTCATACAATTTTTTAATTTTGCAAAGTGTCTTTCATAAAACCCCTTCAAAAGTGCAATAAATATCCAACATTTTACTATCTTTCAACCGCATTTTCCCCATTCCCCTCGTATTACAATCACATACAATCCGCAATACATTTTCGTACAACGACATCATTACTCCACATATCCACGTATCCACATAAAGTATGGATCTACATATAAATAAATAAATAAATAAATAAATATATATATGAATAAAAAATACATATGATAAAGAAGTACAAGTCGGCCATCTGAAGTGCAACCAATAGCACTAATCCACACTGTCTAAAAAAACTACTACTCGAAGGGGAACTGGGTCTCCGGAATCCTCTCAGATGACTGTGTTCCGTCGTCCCGACCCTCCTCACTAGCTACACGCTGCTCCTCCAACCTCGCACGAACATTTGAAGGGGTCTCGGGATCTGTATACTCCAAAGCTTGAGCCACCATGGCATTGACCATTGGAGATGACACCTGGTGCACAGGCGACGCTTCCTCCATGATAGACGCCGCCTGCTCAAACGTATACTGCCCTCCAATCCCGTGACGCCTGTATCTGACTCCATCAACGTCATAGTAGAATCCGTCCGCTGCAAGTGTCATATCTCGGTCTGGTAGGGCCCAATGAAACGGACGTGGGGTGGAATCAATATCCACAACTACTCCTGGTGTTGGCAACACCTCAGATCCACCCGCATCCAGCCCTGATCATGGCAACACCTCCATGTCACGCGAGACTAATGAATCCGGTACTGGAATTGCTCCTGATGGACGGAGAGGAGATGTAGATACACCTGCTGATCTTGAGAATGTCACCTCGTGCCCCAAAGACTTTGCAAGTATCTCTGCAACTTCTTCAGGACGGATGCTCAAGTCCCCCGTCTCCATAGTCCCTCCCTCCTCCATGGTCCCATCAACCTGCAGGAACTGTAGTGTGTCTCCTCGTGCACCTGAAGCTCCAGTGGCGTCCTGCCCCTCTGAAGAGTATACGATATGTGCAGAACTCTCTACACCAACAACTGGCTGGGGACTCAGTCCTTCAACAACCTCATACCTTGGACTCAACCCCGTGATACTGTCGTCCTGTCTCACGCTCCGGGCTGTGTCCTCGTGAGTCCTCTCTCTGTCTGGTGTGTCCCTAGAGCCTAACGACACCTCCACATGTCGTACAGTATCTGCATTGCGCTGTATAGCAGAAGGCTCCCCCTCAAAACCCTCACATGCCCCACTGTCTACACCGTCCATCAATCCTATGCTTCCACGTGTAGGCCTCACTGTAGAAGGGCCCGCAGTAGCCCACGGCTGAGTAGCAGCACCAGATGGCCAATCCATGTCACACCCGTACATCTCTGCGCATGCATTCCTCAAAAATGTAGTACGTGTGCTCGAGCTGTCAAGGACAATGATCTCGCTACCCACAAAATCGCCCTGTAGTATGTCTGGTATGGCCGTGGTGATGCCAACAACCACAAGACCCCACTTCTCCGGCAAATACATTTGTACAAGCCTCTGCAACTCTGTCGGAGACCTCTCCAATGGATCCGTTGTACACGGTGCTCTGGCCTCAGTACACGGTGCTCTAGCCTCAGTCCATGAGTCCATGAACACAGTAGGAAGCTCCCCCATCCCCTTTCGAACATTCTGAGATGCCCTGGACCCGCTAGCATGCACCAACACGACTGCCACACCTCCAATAGCCTGTACTGCTCGCTCCACTCTCCCCTCGTGCCTCAGATCATGTTCATATCCGCTGATCGCACCTGACTCGAACACCCACACTCCTCCAAAACACTGGCTCTCCTCTGGTACGTGCAAGGTGTTGCGCAACCGCTCCTCAAAGTGCACTCCGGGTGGCAATAAAAAAATGACGTTCCACTTGTAAATACCCGTCATCCACCTCTGCAACCTCTCCATCACATGTGCATAATCGTCATCTCCCCAAGCCTTGTCCTCCCCCTATGATGATTCCCGTCTGCAATCAATAATCCATAAGCATGGTTCCCCAAGCTCCAGGTGCTCCTCCGTGAAAAAACCCCCTCGACCTCGCACCGGAAGCATTCTCAAAGCATGGCCTCCCCTCCTGATGGGTAAACAAAACTGCCAGTCCCATCGCGCTGCTCCGAGATCTCCAACATCTCGGGCATGCCCTCGGTATCCACGACCACCGGTCGCTATGTCCGTGTAGTCTTGTCTGATCAATGGAGGTATAAGGGGATCCAATTTCTCCAACGCTCCCACCGCACGGACCAATGGACTAGCCCAAGCTTTCTTCATATCCGTCTCGATATTCTCCCCAAGCTCCTGCAAGACCTCCCCACGTTCCCCTCCATATCGTCCCACTGGAATGACAAAGAACTCCTCCATCGTCGGTATCGGGCGCTCTCGGTCCTTCACTATCAACCACCTCAACGCATTCCGTACCGCCTCCCTCCGCTGCATCCGATCAGCCACCCACGCCAAAGTCTCCTTCGGTGGATTGGGGCTGTTGTTGCCGTTGAAGTAGTACTTCTGCGTAGCCCGGCTCCCTCCCTTCACTGGCTGTGCTGCCAAGTCCTTCGCCACCCGGAGATACTGCCCAGCTGGAATCCTCGACAATGGTCTGAGCCAGTTCTTCTCCATCCTCTTCCGCCCCGCTCGCACGTCCACAATGACATCCAAGCTGTGTTTGGACGCATAATCCCTCCATTTCTTCTCGTCCTCCTTGCTGAACCACAAGAACCCGCTCTCGTAATCCGAACACACCTGCAATACTGCCTCATAGCACTCTTCGTCCATGTGCCATGCATGACGGGTATGGTCTACCATCTGCTTCGACAATGTCGCCAAGCCTACCTTGTTGTCCTTCATGCTTGTAGTCAGATGCAGTGCACTCGCGGCCATCATCAACGCCCGACCTCGCCGCTCATCGTCGTCTCGCTCATACTGATCCGGTCTTCCACATGCAATCCATATAGCCCGGAGCTTCATGAGGTCCTCCACCATCGTGATGTAGAACTGTCTCTCGAACTCCTTGGCATTGATCCTCACTGAAACATCGATGTACAAATGCGGATCCTTGTACACCACAAACTTGGCCTTCCGTACTGCAAACACCTCCCAGTACTCCTCCTCTGATAGTAACCCCGCATCACACTCGATCTTGGCTTCCATGCAAGCCTGAACAATGTGCTGCCCATCCACTGGCTCCCAAATGATGTTGTTCTCCAACCAATTTGCCCTAGAACCAAGAACTCCATGTCCAGACACCGCCTCCGCATAGTTCAAATACGTAGCCTCAAACTCCCGAACTGCATTATCCTCCCAGAATGGCACTTCCCTTCTCCGGCTCTCACCGTGCGACCCCGTACCCTCCACAATGTATCTGATGGGCCTCAAAGTCAACGGACTGATCAACTCTTTCTCTTTCCCCCTCAACCGTCGATACATGTCCATCACCCTCGTTCCAGTCAACACACGGTGGTTCGTCTCAGGATTCTCCACTGCACGGATGTTCTGCACTTGGACATTAAATATCACATCCGCTCCCCAAATGTAACCCGCCCAAAGCTCATCCTCCTTCGGAAACACCAACCTCCTCCTCCGTGTCATGCCTCGACGTGCACCCTCCACAATCTCCTCCTCTAACGAAGCATCATCAATATCATCAGCCTCGTCCTCTGCATCTGCCTGCAATGGTGGTGTCACAGCCCTTGACACTCGTTGTAGCCTCCTCCTCTTCCTCTGTGGTGCAGACGCCTGCTGTACAGGATAGGGCTCCGGAACCAAATCATCCACTGGTGCTCCCACTGTAGGCCGTCCTGTCCTGCGCTCTGCCACTGGTACCCAATCCACATTGACAGGAGCCGCAAGAACCCTATACAAGGAGTCGGTACTCTCCGGAACAGGTGGAGGCTGTTCCACTGCAGCCTCCAAGGGGGCACGCACCCTCAACAAGTCATACGCCTAATGCTCTAGAAACCGGCGCCTCGCACGGAGCATCTCCTCGGGGCCCAATGGCATACACTTCATAACAGAAGCCTCACGTGCCATCCTCAACTCCTCTGGAATGGCCTACCACTCCCTCTGCAACAAACGCACCATCTTCATCGCGGGAACACGATCAAGCAGGTTGTGCGAGACCGGTGCCATTATCAACTCCCTCTGCAACCTGTACTTCATCGGAGTCGGGTCCTCGCTCTCCACCTGAATGAAAAAAATCCATTCGGCGACGAGGTAATACACAGCACCACACCAATCACCCTCCCGAGTGCTGTCCAGAATCTACCCGGCACCACCAGAAAATCACTCATCCACAGCATGGGCATCAAAGGGTCCTCGCTCGTAACCCACCAACCATGCTCCCTATACTCCGATACCACATTAGGCGCCATGGTAATAAATCTAAGAGCCTGCATAAAAAAATAGCGTATCAGCAATCCAGACATCGATATTCAAAATAAAATTGCGATTACATATAACGATTCAATCCCAACAATGGCAATGTCCCCACAGAGACCCCATCATTGTGAAAAATATATATTCAGTCCACTCGAGTGCCCCAAAAGGGGCCCCTAAGTGTTCTAGGAATCCCCGTGGGGCCCCCGGGGTTGACCCCTCGCCCCATGTGGTCCTAACTGTGCCCCGTGGGCACCAAATGCAAAATCAGCTCACTTGGGGGCCCCAAACGGGGCCCCCAAGTGTTCTAGGAGTCCCCGTGGGGCCCCCGGGGTCGACTTCTAGGCCCACGGGGTCCTAACCGTGCCCTGTGGGCACCAAATGCAAAATCAGCCCACGTGGTGGCCCCAAACGGGGCCCCCAAGTGTTCTAGGAGCACCCGTGGGGCCCCCGGGGTGGACACCTAGCGCCATGCGGTCCTAGCGGTAACCCTCGGGGACCAAGTGCAAATTCAGCCCACTTGGGGGCCCCAAAAGGAGCCCCCAAGTGTTCTAGGAATCCCCGTGGGGCCCTCGGGGTCGACCCCTATGCCCATGTGGTCCTAACCCTGCCCCGTGGGCACCAAATGAAAATTCAGCCCACTTGGGGGCCCCAAACGGCGCCCCCAAGTGTTCTAGGAGTCCCCGTGGGGCCCCCGGGGTCGACCCCTAGGCCCATGGGGTCCTAACCGTGGCCCGTGGGCACCAAATGCAAATTTAGCCCACTGGGGGGCCCCAAACGGCGCCCCCAAGTGTTCTAGGAGTCCCCGTGGGGCCCCCGGGGTCGATCCCTAGGCCGATGGGGTCCTAAGCGTGCCCCGTGGGCACCAAATACAAATTTAGCCCACTTGGGGGCCCCAAACGGGGCCCCCAAGTGTTCTAGGAGTCCCCGTGGGGTCCCCGGGGTCGACGCCTAGGCCCATGGGGTCCTAACCGTGCCCCGTGGGCACCAAATGAAAATTCAGCCCACTTGGGGGCCCCAAACGGCGCCCTCAAGTGTTCTAGGAGTCCCCGTGGGGTCCCCGGGGTCGACCCCTAGGCCCATGGGGTCTTAACCGTGCCCCGTGGGCACCAAATGCAAATTTAGC
Source organism: Pohlia nutans (assembly GCA_022496805.1). Lineage (NCBI taxonomy): Eukaryota > Viridiplantae > Streptophyta > Bryopsida > Bryales > Mniaceae > Pohlia > Pohlia nutans. The sequence continues at coordinate 8,928,822 of CM040102.1, forward strand.
CCACTTGGGGGCCCCAAACGGGGCCCCCAAGTGTTCTAGGAGTCCCCGTGGGGTCCCCGGGGTCGACGCCTAGGCCCATGGGGTCCTAACCGTGCCCCGTGGGCACCAAATGAAAATTCAGCCCACTTGGGGGCCCCAAACGGCGCCCTCAAGTGTTCTAGGAGTCCCCGTGGGGTCCCCGGGGTCGACCCCTAGGCCCATGGGGTCTTAACCGTGCCCCGTGGGCACCAAATGCAAATTTAGCCCACTTGGGGGCCCCAAACGGCGCCCCCAAGTGTTCTAGGAGTCCCCGTGGGGTCCCCGGGGTCGACCCCTAGGCCCATGGGGTCCTAACCGTGCCCCGTGGGCACCATATGAAAATTCAACCCACTTGGGGCCCCAAACGGCACCCTTAAGTGTTTTAGGAGTCTCCGTGGGGCCCCCGGGGTCGGCCCCTACGCCCATGTGGTCCTAACCGTGCCCCGTGGGCACCAAATGCAAATTCAGCCCACTTGGGGGCCCCAAACGGCGCCCCCAAGTGTTCTAGGAGTCCCCGAGGGGCCCCCGGGGTCGACCCCTAGGCCCACGGGGTCCTAACCGTGCCCCGTGGGCACCAAATGAAAATTCAGCCCACTTGGGGGCCCCAAACGGCGCCCCCAAGTGTTCTAGGAGTCCCCGTGGGGCCCCCGGGGTTGACCACTACGCCCATGTGGTCCTAACCGTGCCCCGTAGGCACCAAATGCAAATTCAGCCCACTTGGGGGCCCCAAACGGCGCCCTCAAGTGTTCTAGGAGTCCTCGTGGGGCCCCCGGGCTCGACTTCTAGGCCCATGGGGTCCTAACCGTGCCCCGTGGGCACCAAATGCAAATTTAGCCCACTTGGGGGCCCCAAACGGCGCCCCCAAGTGTTCTAGGAGTCCCCGAGGGGCCCCCGGGGTCGACCCCTAGGCCCATGGGGTCCTAACCGTGCCCCGTGGGCACCAAATGAAAATTCAGCCCACTTGGGGGCCCCAAACGGCGCCCCCAAGTGTTCTAGGAGTCCCCGTGGGGCCCCCGGGGTTGACCACTACGCCCATGTGGTCCTAACCGTGCCCCGTAGGCACCAAATGCAAATTCAGCCCACTTGGGGGCCCCAAACGGCGCCCTCAAGTGTTCTAGGAGTCCCCGTGGGGCCCCCGGGCTCGACTTCTAGGCCCATGGGGTCCTAACCGTGCCCCGTGGGCACCAAATGCAAATTTAGCCCACTTGGGGGCCCCAAACGGCACCCCCAAGTGTTCTAGGAGTCCCCGTGGGGTCCCCGGGGTCGACCCCTAGGCCCATGGGGTCCTAACCGTGCCCCGTGGGCACCATATGAAAATTCAACCCACTTGGGGCCCCAAACGGCACCCTTAAGTGTTTTAGGAGTCTCCGTGGGGCCCCCGGGGTCGGCCCCTACGCCCATGTGGTCCTAACCGTGCCCCGTGGGCACCAAATGCAAATTCAGCCCACTTGGGGGCCCCAAACGGCGCCCCCAAGTGTTCTAGGAGTCCCCGAGGGGCCCCCGGGGTCGACCCCTAGGCCCATGGGGTCCTAACCGTGCCCCGTGGGCACCAAATGAAAATTCAGCCCACTTGGGGGCCCCAAACGGCGCCCCCAAGTGTTCTAGGAGTCCCCGTGGGGCCCCCGGGGTCGACCCCTACGCCCATGTGGTCCTGACCGTGCCCCGTGGGCACCAAATGCAAAATCAGCCCACTTGGGGGCCCCAAACGGCGCCCCCAAGTGTTCTAGGAGTCCCCGTGGGGCCCCTGGGGTTGACCTCTAGCATCATGCCATCCTAGCGGTGCCCCTCGGGCCTAGATGCCTATTCAGCGCATGAACTGAGCGATAAAATAATGGTTTAGGGAGAAACGTTTATCTCAAAGTCCTGAATTAGTGGTTGAAGCTCATAGACTGTGCACATGGAACTCCCCCACTAACGAATTAATGCTCTCTTCCAAATTCCTGTCACGAATCGAAACAAACTTGAAAAGAAAATTAGTTGAGAAAGAGTGAATTTTTTAAATGAAGTGCTTTCGTGAGTTGTTCTTCATATATATCACAAGAACCCTTCATTCTTCTCATTACAACGATGGAGAGCTGACCATGGTATGTGTTAGAGAGCTTAAATGAAATAGTGGGTTTTTTTGAAGTTTTTTGCGAAAAATTGAAGGCAATCTGTTGTTATAGTAAAAGGAGAATGTGGAAGAGGGTGGGAGGGCTGCAGAGAGAAACTTGCCTATGCCAAAAAATGGGCAAAGAGGGTGCGCGGCCGCGCACCCTCTTCTATTTGTATGTGTCTCCAAGGGAGGCCAGCCCAATGGGCTGGCCGCCCTTGGAGCGGGCTAGCTGGCGAGCTGGCTGCCAGCGGAAGGCCTGCCAGCGGCCAGCGGGCGGCCTAGCTGGCGGGGCCGTCCAACGGGCCATTTTTTATTTTTATTTTTAATTTTTCCTTCTTTCCTTCTTTCCTTCTTTCCTTTTTCCTTTTTTCCATTTTCGTTTTTTTGGTTTTTTTTTTTTGTTTTTGGTTTTTTGTGTTTTTATTACGGTTTTTTGTTTTTTGGGTTTTGGTTTTCTTCCCCCCTTTTTTTTTTTTTTTTTTTTTTGGTTTGTTTTTGTGGTTTTTTTAGGTTTTTATGTTTTTTGGTTTTTTTGGTTTTATTTTTTCTGAATTTTTGTGTTTTTGTTTTTTTGTGTTTTTCTTGTCATTCTTTGTTTCTTTCTTTCTATTAGTTCTTTTGTTTTTTTGTTTTTGTGGTTTTTTTGTTTTTTTTGGTCTTTTGTTTTTTGGCTTTTTTCTGTTTTTGGTGATTTTTTGTTTTTTTGTTTTTTTGTTTTTTTGCTTATATATTTTTTATTTTTTTTTATTTTTATTTTTATTTTTGGTTTTTCCCGTTTTTGGTTTAATTTTTTTGTTTTTTTCTTTGCATTCTTTCTTTCTTTCAGTTTGTTCTTCTGTTCTTTTTTGTTTTTTTTTTTATGATAATCTTTAAAATAAATTTCAAGCATCTATTTAGTTACATTACAAATAGGATATTGATGAAATATGTTGTGATAGGTTGAAATGTATATCTCTAAGTGTAGTAATTTGTGGAGATCTTTTGGTTGCATAATTGTATGAGGTGCCTTCTTCGAGTGCAGTTTTCAGTCATTTTCAACTAAGATCTTAGAAGTTTTTGATGAATAACTAGAACATGAAATGAGGCATAATAATTTCAGAAATCATCCTATTTCTCATCGGTTCAAACTTGCGTGAAGCTATTATCTCATAAAATCTACAGAATAAATCATCGTTGTTATTGAATTAACAGTTTATTCCATTTCCTTTTGATTTGTGAAAGGTATATATATGGGAGGATTTATTTAGCACTAGTGGAGTACTGATCAGCGGGGTGTAGGAGCTTTCTACAACGAATCCAGGACTTCCCGGTAAGACTTTATACCAAAACCATTGCATTAACCCCTAAAGGCCCTTAAAAGCCAAAATGGCTTTTTGCTGTTTCGGGCAGATTAGATGGAAGGTCTAAATTAAGAATTTAAGACTATAATTTGGCGTGGGCGTGGTCATACATACAAGGTGTGTGGAGTAAAAATTACAAAGTCAAATTCGGGTTTTATAAAAAATTTATTGAAATTTTTGGTTTCAAGTCCAATTGGGGCAGAAAAAAAACTTTTTATTATAATCATTTTTTCAAATTTTTTTTTTGGAGACATGCTCTTCACCACATTTAGGCTCAGAATTTGAAGTGACCCATGTTGATTATTTTCTTGGCTTGACAAGGGCAGCCTCCAAAATAAAGAACAGCAACCTCCAAGGTTTTTTGTAAATTCACATCCATTTCTTTCGAAATTTGTCAGAATTTGAGATTTTGAAATTTTTTAAAAATAATTTCGCCTAAAATTTATAAAATCATAGAGGTACCTAATCACCGTTCATTTTTTCCAAAAATCAAATACAATTAATGTGATGCATGTTTCACCAAATTGCCATTCTTATACCTACTTCCGGAAATTAATTTGGATGAAGGTTTGAAACGCGTAATGAGTCTCTAAAATTTTGCATGAGCGTACCCAATTTAGTTATGTACATGGAAAAAAATTTGAGCAAAATGTTTGGAGTAACAATCTTCAAGTCCCCCTTTGCACTATGGAGAGAATGCCTCCTAAACAATGCCCCAAAAAACTTTTGCACAAACTTTGGATGTTATGATCTTGCAAATGATAAACATCCAACGGTCAATTTTTTAAACAGTAGCTATGAATAGGCTTTGGTACAAGATCTTACGGTTGGAATTCTAAAAGAAGTAAATAAACTTGGTTCACATCCCCGGGAGTACATAGAGCTAGAAAATCGCAGTTTTGAGGTTTCAAGCTCCCAAAAACACAAGGAAATTTAGGGATTAACATTTAATTAATGTTGTCATCAATAGCGGCCTGTACTCTGGCAAATTGCAAGTGTACTTTGACAGGGGCCCCATACGAGCCCTAGGAACAATTGGGTTTCTATTTGGGGCCCCCTAGTGGGCTCATTTTAAACTCCTAAACGTACAAAGGTGTCTCCAGATTTGACAATTTGAGGAAAGTCATCATAAAGTACTATATGGAATAATATTTTACGATTGATGTATGAATGATAGTTTTAGATTTTGAATTGAATATTTGATCCGTATAGTGAGGTTAACCAATGCTATCTCAAATATTTTATTCTAAACTTTAAAAGTGAGAATTCTAAATTCCTTATAAAATTGATTGTAAGCAACATATTAACAAATTTTTAAGTAGAAGTTGTTGGAATGGATGAATTCATTTTAACAAATTTAACAAATTTTTAAATAGAAGTTGTGGGCTGATTTTGCATTTGGGCCCCGAGGGGCACCGCTAGGATCGCATGGCGCTAGGTGTCAACCCCAGGGGCCCCAGAGGGTCTCTTAGAACACTTGGGGGCCCCGTTTGGGGCCCCCAAGTGAGCTGAATTTGCATTTCGGCCCCGAGGGGCACCACGAGGTCCGCATGGCGCTAGGTGACAACCTCAGGGGCCCCATGGGAGCTCCTAGAACACTTGGGGGCCTCGTTTGGGGCCCCCAAGTGGGCTGATTTTGCATTTGGGCCCCGAGGGGCACCGCTAGGACCGCATGGGGCTAGGGGTCAACCACGGGGGCCCCACGGGGGCTCCTAGAACACTTGGGGACCCCCTTTGGGACCCCCTAGTGGGCTGAATTGCCATTTGGGCCCCGAGGGGCACCGCTAGGAGCGCATGTTGGTATGGGTCAACTCCGGGGGCCCCACGGGGGCTCCTAGAACACTTGGGGGCCCTGTTTGGGGCCCTCAAGTGCACTGAATTAGCATTTGGGCCCCGAGGGACATCGCTAAGACCGCATGGGGCCTGGGGTCAAGCCCGGGGACACTCGGATTAAGAGTTCTCACCGTTTCAAACAAACAAAACATAACAAAACATAACAAAACAATTGTACTTTATGTATAGATCGTAGTTAATAGCAGCGTTATCGATAAGCTATTATAAATGTTTGTTATACTGAGTACGAATTGTAAATGTGGTGAACAGAGATATGGATGACGATGGATTCAAGTGCCTTTGGAAGCCCTGTTGCTTTACAAAACGTTGTAGGAGGTGTGGACAGACCGGGACCTAGTGTAGGAGAGCGACCCACTGGGCGTCCCGTTCGCATGAGTTTGTTCCAAGAGGTACGAACACACTGTACTCAGATGGAGACACAACAGAGGAATGAGACGGTACAACTACTATCAACTGGAGGAAGCGTTGTGGGATTTGGAGTGGTTGATAGTTCTTTCAAACGTGGGATGGAACTGAATCAGATGAAATTGTTTCCATGTGAAGTTGCTGTACGTGTCTCACGTGTTGTAGACGAAATGTTCTGGACTGGAGAGGTAGTCGGGGAACATCTTGGACAATGTTTGGACGTAGTCATACGTTGGCAGAGGTCACTGTTGCGGGTTGTCCAAAGCAATGAACAGCCTCCACCTTCATCTGGTAGGGGACAAAATTTCTCGTTCTCTACAGCGGCAATGGCCCAGTATGATTTCCATGAGGATGATGGAGAATCCAATCGTACGGATATGTATTCTGCCACGCCAGTTCAGTCGGACATTCGAGAGGGGTCATCTCCAATGACGCAAGGATCACAATCTAGCGTAGGGAATCTTCCACATGTAGAAGGTTTAGCTCCAAAGGGATCGAGCAGGACGTACTCTCTGGTGAATCGAAAGAGCAGAGTTCCTAAACCACGTGAGAAGGGCAAGCCACGAATGGAGAAAGTGACATTGGCAAGCGTTAGATCTGCAAAGCAAAGAGGGGGGTGCAAACGTAATTGTTTGAGGGATGTGAATGAGAAGTACATTTTGGAACAACGGTACATGGCGTGGGCGCAGAAGTATGAAGTGAGAGCGACTTGGATTTTGCAGATGCTAAACGCTTTTTACACAATTACTGAGGGACAGAGGCGAAACAAATATGATACGAAGTTGGATGGCTTGCCGGTTTGTAATGGGTGTTACGCTGCAGCATTGGGTTACTCGCAGAGACGTTTGAAGGAATTGAAACAATCTCAACAAATGTATGGGAGGATTGCAGCTGTCCATGGAAACGTTTGCAAAATTAGAGAAGGGGCAAAATTGTCTGCGGCCCGTGAATGTTTTTCTACATTTGTAAATGAAGCGGGGTGCACACAACCGCATCGTCAAGTACGACGGAAGAGTGATAACTCGGTATTGGCACTAGTGCTGCTGCCAATGAACACAACGAAAGTGGACGTGTTCAATTATGTGAACGGGGATGTGAAGCGGATACATGATGGGGAACCGTTGTCCATAAGTTCGTTCCGAAAGCTATGGAGGGTGGAGTTCCCGCACATGCAAATTCCACCGTTTTCAAGGTTTTCGAAGTGCTTCCATTGTTGGGAGTATAAGTGTGTGATGGAAGCAACGAACAACACGGTGGCGAAGGTGCAGATTAAGAATTTGTTTCTCATCCACATCCGCCACCAAATGAAGGAACGACGTGATTACTGGTTATTCAAAAGGTCAGCTATAATAAACCATGACCTCTATATGTGCCTAATAGTCGACGGCATGGACCAGAACACCACCATGATTCCAAAGATGAGGCAAACGGTGAAGAACATTGAGTCGCGGTTTGTGAAGACTCACTTGTGTGAAGTCCTCGTACATGGAATTGGATTGTACGCAGACGTGTGGATAGACTCGCACCACAAGTATGATAGCAACCAAGTCATTACAACAGTGATGCATGTGATAGATGACGTGAGACGAAGGAAGGGTGCGCTGCCTCCTACGTTGCGAATCCAAGCAGACAACACAACCCGAGAGAACAAAAACATCTACATGTTTGCACTCTGTGCTGCCCTTGTTGGAATGGGCTACTTCCAAGAAGTACAGCTATGTTTTCTTATAGTAGGACACACTCACGAGGACATCGATCAGCGGTTCAGCATTATATCTCATACGTTGAAGAGATCAAACATCGATTCTCTGAAGCAATTGTTGCAGTTGGTGGAGAAAGGAACGTCGTATACAGAGTCATTCGTGAGCACTCGGCATTTGGAGAACGTGAGGGACTGGAAGGCATTCATTACGCCGCATTTGCTGACGGGAGATGATACACTGACGGGCATAACATTTCCGCATCAAATGAGATTTTACACGGAGAATGGTGCGTCCCGAGTGCAGTTCAAGCATTACAGCAAGGATGTATGGGGTCCTACGGAGGGACACTTGTGTCTGCGGTCTCTACCTACAAGAGAGGAGAAGCCAAATCTTGCAGAGTTGTTTGTTGCGGACGACAGGGAGTTGAAAGCCTTGGGGGAATTCATTGCATACAAGGAGAAGTGTGTGGAAAGAATACAACACGTGGAGGAGAACTTACAGGCAATAGAGGAAGCGCGGTGGCTGATCAAGTATTTGAAGAATTTTCCTCTGCAAGATAGAAGTGAGAATGCAAAGCTACCGTTCTAGCCTAACGAAGCACATGTAAACGCAACAAGAGACGATGCGACGGTGGAAACAACAACAGATGACGTTGACTCCAATCCGACAAGTAATACGAATGCGGTTGTGGACTCGATCATGGCAACAATGCCGAACCCAGAGCCTCGAGGGTACTTTGGACCTCGAAAGGGCAGACCATCTACTGCAGCGGTAACGAGAACGCCCAGAAGAACAGGGACGGAAGTCGTGGGCCAAGCATCATCTACAGCTACCCTGGAGGCAACAGATGATCCGTTTCCAGTTTTCAATCCAGCGAGGGACTTGGAGATTGGACAGTTCGTGACTTTAACAGTAGAGCGGAAAGTAGTAAGGGCTGGAGTACCATTCTATGTAGGGAAGGTGGTGGAATTTGGACAAGGCAAATAGGCAATGAAAGTGAAGGTGATATGGTATTGGCCTATTATGAGGCGAGGTGTGACGGATGAAGCAGGTTCTGAGCCACAACAATACAGGAACTGCATGGAAGCATCTTGGGAGCCATCTGGTGAGAGACATGGTTGGGTGGACAAAGAAGCTGCTATATTTTCATGGAGAGATGTACCAGCAAGAACGAGAAGTGGACATTTGAAGGTGAAGTTCATTTCTATACAAGGAGTTCGAACTGAGAACCAAGTAACTATTCCCAATGAAGCAAAGTCACACATACTTGAATATATTGCATTACAGGTGGAAGGCATGGATGACGAGAGGATGCAGAACGAGCTAGATGCTTACTAGAATAGAATTGTATATGTTATACAGTATATGGTTTTCTGTATTAGATGTCGAGGTCTTGAAGGGAAAAGTGTGTACTATTATTATAAAACGTGAACGAGTACACGATTTTTATATAATACAAAGAATAATTAAATCTTATGTGTATGTTTGTAGCCCATATCTAAATGCATACAATGTGCTTGTATGATTATGTAAGATGCGTGCACAAATAAGGGATTCAGAATTCCTACTTTCGTACCTATCGCATAGTATGTGCAGAATGAATATCACAGGATAATTTTGTTGCATATAGGACAAAAATTTGACGTATAAAAAATTCAAATACAAATTCTTTAAAGGAAACCCCCCGTCGAAAATCTCCATGAATTTGCAATTTATCCTTATTAGAAGGGAATTGCTGGGAAAAACAAATTGCCTAATTTTTTTTGCAATTTTTTGGGATTTGAATTTTTAGTGCGCCCAGGGGCCAAGTGCATGATTATATGGCCAAGTGCGTAAATAGCGAATTGCGTGTTTACACTAACTTACAGGAGAAGGGACGGTTCAACAAACTAGAAGAAACTCAAAACTATTTGCAATGGGATCGAGAAACTCACTTAAGAGCAGTGAAGATGTAGCATCTAGTGTGGATATAGGGGACGCTCCAAGTGCCCCGAGTCTAAAGCGTATTTTGGAGAAGGAAACAACCAACAAGGAGAATTTTATGGGAGTTAGTGGAGGCAAAAAAACCCAAACGAATCTATATACATATCAACGCCTCTTCTCCCCCTTAGCTTACCTTCCTACCCTTTCCACTCCTCCTAACCTTTCCACATTCCCTCCCGCATTGCATGGGCAAAAGATGGATAATATGGCTAAAGAGAATGGCATAGGTAAGGGTAATTCGGTAAAGCTGGACATGAAGCCACTATGAGCACTTTGACCGGTTGCTCGATCAATGTGTTATATAGCCGGCCGAGGGGTGGGTAGTTTTGCCGCAAGCAATGGACGCTCTAGACTAAGTATGCATATGGTGGAAGAAATAGGTACAAAAATGGAGAGAACAATGTCTAAGGGCCAAAATGGGCGTGTGCAAGAAAAGTATAACACACTCCACATGCTCACATGAGGCATTACAAATACTAAGTGGACTCACAAGCATCCCCTAATAACCGTAGGTACCAATTACCATTAAATCGGGTAAATTGGTGAATTAACCCTTTCAATTAGGGGTTTTGGACTTGTGCACAAAAATTACAGCACAATAAACAAAGCTCAAATCATCAATAGCAACCACGACTTAAACTCGTGAGTATTCTCGAATTACTCTAGGTACAAAGTATAATTCATTTGGGTAAATTTGGTAAATTAACCCTTCTAACCGGGGTTTTTGAACTTGTGCACAAAAATTAAAGCACAAAAGACAATGCTCAAAACACCCAAAACTCTTACAATATGGCCTTATAAGCATTCATTGAACACCCCAAGTACCAAGTACTTGCAATTAGGGTTCAATTTAGCATTTGGAAGCTTCTAATTGGGTTTTTTTCCCTTGCACACAAAAATTACAACACACAAACTATACCTAGGGATTGGCCCAAAAATTGTGGAAAATGCTCCAATTGACCAAAATTCCCCTAAAATACCTTGGTAATCAAGAAATGGGGTTAAATTGGACTATTGATGCCCTAAAATACCCCAAAATCTACATTATCCCAAAAATTACAGCACACTTGCAATACCCGAAATGGGCACCCACCTTCACAAAAAAGTAAAATTTTGCCCACGGGACAAGCCCACAAGCTTGCAACGTCCTACCCTCATCGCCCTCGCCGTAGTGTAGATTGTTGGTTCAATCCCTGCAATTGCAACCTTCGTCCTCAAATCTGCTATAGCGTCTTCCCCTGAACTTGCCTTAAACTTTGCCGAATTGCCGTTGGGTGATCTCCGTCTCCGTTGCAGTGAATTCCGCCGGTTGTCGTGAATTTAGATTTTTACTAATTATTTAAATTTATTTTTAATTTACTTTTGAGACTCTCACCGTGAACACTATGTAAGAACTTCCTACTTTAGATATCCGAGATTTCTTGTGGCGAATCATCATGTTGTTGCATGTCGTTTGTCTGACTAATGCCCGTAGTAAATTGCAGCCATTGTTGGCATCATTCATGGTTCACTTACCAGTTCCAACAAATCCAGCTCATTCGGCCTGTGTTTAGAAGTGCGACTAATATCATCTTGTAACCAATGCATTCACACCATTGATATGAGCACTTTGACCATTGCCGGTCAAAATGTCATATGTCCGGCCGAGGGTCGGTGAATCAAACGTACAAGCAATGGACTCCTATTTTTACCTAGGCGTTTGTGATGGAATTTTCTAAATTAAATGGTGAAAAAATGGTAAAAAATGGACTAAATGGGTGAATGCCAAAAAATTACAACACGTGTGAAAGGTTGATTTGGACCATTAACACGCACTTAACCCCTAAATGACGGAGGGGGTAAGGACAAAACATAAATGTGTTATAAAAAATTACTTCTTCAAGTTTGATGAAGTTTGGTCCAAAAGAGAAAATGAGGAGCTTGATATTTAGTAATTTTCCATACAGCCAAATATCAAAAAATAGATATTTTTCATCTCATAATGAATTTAGAAGCATTTAACTTCAAATATTTATAAGAATCACAAATTTTATTTTTAGAATTTGAAATTTTGTGTGATTTGTTAAAACTAGACATTCTATTCTAAAATCAAAAATCGCAAATTTTTCAACGGAGAGAACAACATTACTTTCCCCAAATAGTAAGTTTTCTAACACTAGACAATGTAGAAATGTTTTTCTTTGAAAATTTCTCTCGGGTGGAGTTTAACTCGGATTGACATGATTCAAATTGGGTTGGAAAGTAGACTTGATTATCTATTTAAAAATATTTTTTATTTTCTATAAAAATGTTTTTTCTATTTTGGGCAGCCCATAAGAAAAGGGAAGAGACCATAAAATGGTTGATCCGTCACTTAGGGGTTAAATGACCTCAAGCCTTCCACAAATTACCCAAGGCACTTAGTGTTCTAAAATGGGCTTAAATTTGTGATTTAGGGCTCCTAATTAGGGTTTTTAGGCCTAAGTCTAAAAATTACAGCACAAAAACCTAGAGTTTCAAGGGCATAGAAATCCAATGATTGGATGTTCCCTTGGTTCCTAATCCTTACAAAAAACAATCTAAACAATAATAAGCACCTTTGTACTTAAAACTACACAATCTCAAACAAATTAGGGTTTTTGGGCAAATTTGGGCAACGCTTTCGCGTCGTGCCCAAAACCCTAGGTTTTTTAACCCTAAGTTTTTTAACCCTAGGTTTTTTAACCCTAAAATACAAACTAAAACCCAATTGGTCCGGTGAAAATTGCTAGCGCTTCCACGCTAGAACCCTCACTGGACCAATTTCACACAAAAATCAAAACAATGCAACAAGGAATGTGCAAAACACCAACATTCAACAATAATTGGGAAAAAAATAAAAAGATACACACAAATATTTTTTACGCAATTACGATTACCAATTTTAATAATAGGGGTTTCCTCTATATTCCTAATGATCACAAGTCTAACACACTCAATCAAAAGCTTATAAATTGGATAAAACAAGGAGGAGAAAGCTCTCCCTCCTTTATATCACCCTGTTCTCCCTCCGTAATGTCACGCAAGAGACAGACAGTGCCGAATGTTCTTCTTCGTTGGAGATCGACTATGGCGTGGCTTCGGCGATTGCTCGTCTCCCGGTCTTGGTGATCTCCTCGCCTTAGCCGTAGCTCCTGATCGTGACCTCCGTCGCCTTACTTTGCAGCACCCTTGTGCTGATCGTTGTTGTGGTTCCGTCTTTGTGCCGTGGCCAAGTTTTTGAGCTCGCTGCCGAATCGCCCTGTGTTTGGGTCGCCTTGAATTCTTGTTGCCCTCGTCCCGTCTTTGATCGCCTCAAGCTCGCCGTACAATCCGCCGTCTCCTTGCTCGCTCCATCGTTATTTCCCTTCGCCGTCGCGCTGGTCAGCCTGGTCTTGCTCCGCCGTGAAATCCGCTACTGCAGGTCGACCCTGCTCTCTCCGCCCTCGTGATTGTTGATCGTGATCTTCGTCTTCCTCCGATCCTGCTGATCGGTCGTGGCCTTGTTGGGGTCTTCGTTGCTGCGACTCCGCTTCAGCCCGTCGTTTTGCCCTGGTCTGTCTCTCGCTTACGACCTTCGTTGCTGTGTCCACACACTCTGTCACCACCGGGATTTTGGCTATCCGCCTTCGTCGTCGTTTTCCTAACCGCCGTAGATTGGCCTTGTTCGCTCTGTTCTTGCTCACCTCGATGGCGCCCTGCCGTAGTCGCCAGAGCTCTGTTCCGGTCCCTTCCAATCTTCAACACCGAAGCTCGCTTTCAACGCCGCAGCTCGCCTTCAATCCCCTGTCTTCGTCGTTGCCGTGTTTTTAGTACCCAGTTGCTGCAGCTGCTCCCTTGAATCTCGGCGTCGTTCTCACCTTTCAAAGCTGTTGTGATTGTCGGGTCACTCGAAATCGTGGGTTCTCGGCTTTCGCCGGCTGCTGTTGATCGCCACCTCTGACTGCTCTGAATCGCCACTTCCTTGTGTTGTCCTGGGTCGTCGCCTCTCGCTGCTGTCAGCCGAATTGCCACAGGCCGTGCCCTTGCACAGCGCAAATTTCGGCTTTGGAAAATCGCAGCCTCCAAGCCGCTCCCCATTGCCTAGTCGCTGCTGATCCTTGGACTATTCAAGCCAGATCCACCAACTCCACTATAACTCTCACCAATTCTAAGACAATAACACCCAAAACAATTCCTATATTTTCTTTCACTAAACCTCTTACACAATATTTTTATGATTTCCCCCAACACTCTTTTCTCCAACAAAACTCTTTAAGCCAAAAACACTCAATACAAAGAAAAAATACTCTAGATCTAGATCTGAAAACACAAGCGTCTCTCTCTACAAACTAACAGGCACACAAAACAACTAGGGCGACTTTGCGACAGTGGTGGGATTCAAAATCCCACCCCAAAACTACATCCATTCAACCAAGCGGAATTCATCCAATCTAATCTAACTTTCATCTTTCTCCCAAATTTCCCACTTAACCAGTAGTCCAATAAACACACTACACTAATCCACTAACATAATAGACTAAATAATAAACCCAATAATAGCCTAAAAGGATAAAACTAAAACAATAGGCAATTAGAAGACTAAAATAATAAACCACAAAGAATAACTAAAATAACTAATAGAATAGACTAATAAATTAGACTAAACTAATGAATTAAAATGATAGGCAACAATAATAGATTAAAACCATAGGATAAAATAAAAGGGCAAACGGTCCAATCGCACCAAATCAAACAATCAAATAGTTAGAAATAAATAAACATCCAAAATTATCAAGGCAAAAATGAATCCTAAAATTGGCAATCAAAACCGAACCCAAATGCATACAAACCCGGGAATTTGTCTAATCGGCTAAAATGTCCCAGTTAGACAAATATAAAATATAAAATACATCAAAACTATAACGCTAACAGTTTACCACTAAAGTGAACCGTTTCGACGGTTCACAATTGAACACAGGTCAGTGAGCTATGATGATGATTATCGGCTTTGATAGTATTGCATGATAAGGATTAGGGTCTATTATAGCAGTATTCACCTGTAATTGGATGTGGTAATCTTGTGAGGTTGTACACACTGTGGCGAACAATAAGACTATAGATAGATTTACCAATCTTGTCGTTAAAGTTACTTGTATTATTTGAAGTAAGAGGATGTATGATTCTTATGCAGTCCTACTCTCTCCAAAATTCTTTTAGTGATAAGTGTAGAATGTAATTTTAACATACTTTTGTTAACATAATTAATAAACACTAATTGTGTATGAATCAATTTTGACATATGATAGACATATCCACTTTCTCAAAGTGAGAGTTCGTAACAACTTTTGATTTGCCATGACCTCACCAAATATAGGTTGTAGAGGTCATTTACAAAACATCTTTGTCATGTTGGTTTTTTAGTGCCATTTATAGAGAGTGAGGTCACTACTCAAGTATTTTGAATCATGTGAAATATTGAAGTGTTATAATTATAAGTGCTTTTGAAGTGTTTCATTTGAGTTGCCGTGTAGAGTAGGTGTGAAAGGTTATTTTTCAAAGGTCAATTCCTCATGTTTAATAAACTAGCAACATTGTGAGGTGTTACTATGATTATGCATACAATTATTATTGTTTGAATTTAGCACTATAAATTGACATCTTGAATGCGATTGAGTAAAGATTTACCTCTGAACGTTCCCACTCCTCTTCAAATTTGGAGAATTTCAAAGATGTCTTATAAAATGTAACTAGGAGGGATATTTTGAACTTGATATATAAACAAAAGTTTTACATTATGAATTTTTGATTCTATCCATACTCTTAAATCTATGATTGTTGTCACCAATATTTTTGTATAAAATTTGCAACTTCATATTGAAAATTCTTTGGTTATTTGATTACAAATAAAACATTGACAATTTGTACATGAACTTTTTTGTTCTTCATTTGGTTTCAAAGTTGGGCTTTTATCTCTCTATCTGTGGTTATTCCTTAAAGGTTGTCTCTGAGGGATGAAGTAGGGATCTCAAACACCCTTGATGCAACGCTGAGCTTCATCCCGTCGTTAGTGATTGCGTTGATAGCCTTTTTCCAACGCCTCGTCGGATCATTAGCCAATCCTGCGTTTGCTTTGCGTTTGCTCCTCTTCTGGCCTGGCCAGATCTGCCTGCTAGGTGCGCCTCGATGTCGATCTTTTTAAAGTGGTTTCTTTGAAGGTGGTATTTATATTTACATTTAATATATAAATAAACCACCTTCAAAATAGTAATTATATATTTTAATAGTAATTATTTATATATTTTTATAAACCACCTTTGAAATAATATTAATATTTTATATTTATTTCTTCAAAGGTGCTTTCTTCAAAGGTGGTTTATTTAAATATTAAATATAGATATTTATTTGAAAAAATAAATAAAACATTTTTTAAATTTCAGCTAGCTGAATTAAGCTGATTATAAGTCGGGGCCTTTTTAGGCCCTTCGTGTCTCCTAATGTTTAGTTTGCCAATGTTTCAACTTTGAGTATATATGGGTTGATTTTCTTTACATATCGGTATTTATTACTTGCCACATTTCATTCTACTATCAACTTGTTGTATTTGTGTTTTTCTTTTGTTGAATTTTGTACGTGGCGTTTAATCCTCATAGAATGGTGTGTCATATGGTGTTGAGATTTAATATTGAACTCTTTTTCTAGATTCATTCTTCACACCTAGTTTTAGTGTAAAAAATTGTATTCATCAATCAATTCCAAGCCTTTGTATGGTATGACTAATTATTAATAAATCAAGTAATGGAATAGTTCATTTAATTTCTCCTCTACATCAAAATACCCATTAAAACACCCCTAATTATGAGTAACCCCATGTATTTGATGTCAACTAAACCAATGATAGATTCAAGTCCTACTATCAAGACAATAATGGGGCTTGTATTACTTTAGGTGAATCATCAATTTATATTTTATCTATAATCATTACTTAAATCTACTTTCCAGTCAAGCTAACTCGAATTAGACATGAAACATTTAAGATTTTTATGTGCGGTCGAGGCGTGTAGTCGAAGTTTGTGCACCACCAAACATCTCTAAGTTCTCTTTGTGAGTGTGGGGTTAGGCCGTTTTGTTATGAATAGTCATCTTTTGCAAGCGTGCGGAGCATGCACCACTCTTATCCAACTCGCACTACTCTTGCCCTGCCGTTTGCAAAATAGGTTATCGTTGGCAAGCATTGGTTTGTTGTTACCAATTGGGATACAAAGCATCAAACAAACATCTCTAATTTCTCTTTGTAGATGTGGTGTTTTTTTGTGATTTATTGTGAATAGTAATCTATCACAGGGTGTGCAAAGTTTGTCCTACTCTGCGATAGTTTATTTTATTCAAACATTGGTTTTTCGCTCACTATTGGAATACAAGCATCTTCGGTTGTCTCTTTGTAAGTGGGGTTTTGAGGTTTTGTTGTGAAAAGTACTCCATCGCAAGTGTGCAAATCTTTTCCAGGTACTCTTGCCTAACTTTACAAAATAGCTTACTATTTTCAAACATTGGTTTGTCGTAACTGTTAAATACAAATAAAAAAAATAAACATCTTTGGTTCGCTTTGTAACTATAGGGTTTTTGCCGTTTTGTTGTAAATAGTACTCTCTATTGCAGGCACGCCAAGCTTGCCCTACTTAAAAAAAAATTCATTATCGTCAAACATTGTTTTTTCGTTTCACAGGGGAACATAAAGCGACATATAAACATCTCGTTTTTTCTTTGTAGATGTGGGATCTCGCAGTTTTGTTGTAAATTATACTCTATCGCAGCCGTGCAAAGCTTACCCAACTTCGTAGAATAGCTTGTAATTTTCAAGCATTGCTTTGTGTTTCACTATTAGAATACAAAGTAGCAATCAAACAACTTTTCTTTATTTTTCTTTTTGTAGGTGTAGGGTTTTTGTGGTTCTTTTGTGAATAGTAGCCTATCACATGCGTAGAAATCTTGTGTTACTCTTCCTTGATTCCATACAAGTAGCTTATTGTTGTCCAACATCGTTTTGTCGTTTACGGTTAGGATACAAAATATCAAACAAGCAATCTGCAATAGTAATTTGCAACATAAGGTGCCTATGGTTAACCTATCTTAGTATGAAATAGATCTTTTAAACATATTTAAACATCTAGTTTTGAACATCTAGCTTTGGTGTGTGTAGTAGTTTACAAGAAGTTTTCCTACTTTTCATAACAACTTGTTAAAACTTGAGGCAATTCCATTTTGGTTAACCTTTATTAATATAAAATAGGTTTTTTGGAAATCTTTAAACATCTAGTTTTGATTGTGTAGTAGTTTGTAGTAGTTGCCACAAAAAGCCTTTTTTACTTTTAATTAGAATATGTTGTGAACTTTTTGACATACATTTTTTTAACTTATAAAATTTTAGTTACTTGTATTTGCATTTTGAACACATAACTTCTGCAGTTCTTGTGAGACTATGTTGTACTAATATTGTATTTATATTTTCAAATAAGTATTTATATTTAATATTTAAATAAACCACCTTTGAAGAAAGCTCCTTTTAAGAAATAAATATTAATATTAATATTATTTCAAAGGTGGTTTATAAAAATATAAAAATAATTACTATTAAAATATATAATTACTATTTTGAAGGTGGTTTATTTATATATTATATGTAAATTTAAATATCACCTTCGAAGAAACCACTTTCGTCTGCAAAGAGATCGACATCGAGGCGCACCTAGCAAGCAGATCCAGCGAGGCCAGAAGAGGAGCAAACGCAGGATTGGCCAATGATCCAACGAGGCGTTGGAAAAAGGCTATCAACGCAATCACTGACGACGGGATGAAGCTCAGCGTTGCATCAAGGGTGTTTGAGATCCCTACTTCATCCCTTAGAGACGACCTTTAAGAGAAGACCACAGACAGAGAAATAAAAGCCCAACTTTGAAACCAGATGAAGAAGAAAAACTTGTGGACTATGTTATCAAAATGCAAGAATTAAGACATCCACTCACTCCAATAGAGCTACGTTTGAAGGTAGCACTAGCAATACAATATAGAAAAACACTATGGAGTGCAACAGGGGTCCTTGGAAATGGTTGACTTAGGAGATTAAGGGTAGGCACCCAGAACTTGCTACAAGAAGATCACAAGGTTTAGAGGTTTCTAGAGTTACGCATTATGCCCTGCAACTGCTGAATCTCTTCATCAGGAATTTAGGACCCAACGGATTTCAAACAATTTTCGTACGATATCCAATATTTTTTTTGGGTTTGTACATTTTTTGCACGGGTTCTGCATTGATTTTGCGCTAATTTTGCACAAATATTTCACTTTAGTAGATAACAAAAACAATGAATGTAAAATCCGTGCGGATTTAGTGCAAAATTAATGCAAAATCTGTGCGAATAATGTACGAACCCATGAAATATTGAATGTTGCACAGAAATCATTAAAAATCAGGGAGGTCCTAAATTCCTAATGTTTGCACTAACTGAGAGTACCTATATATATACTTCCTACAACTACTCTCGAAATCACACATGGAACTGTGATGAATCAGGGGTACAAGCATGGAGATGTGGTGATGCTATTGTTTGGGCAAAACAAGGCAGCAAATCAATACATTCTACAAACCCAGATCAGAAAGAACATTTGTTTGTTTTGTCGTGCATAAATGCAGAATGAGATTGTATTCTTAACTTCTACATTTCAAATTAAGGCTCTTACTTCCTAAAAGATTATGTTGCAAAGAGTGAGGAAAGTGTTGTCATAGACTCATGGGAATGCAACTAAACGCTTGGATGACAAAATGGCTATTTGAGAGTTGGATCTCCCACTTCATAGAGTGTCTATGAAATAGACCAAGTTTAGATCAAACCAAAAGACATCTCTTAATTTTAGACGAACATAATTTCCACGTAACTCTAGAAGTGATTAGAAGTGATATTGTTTCCCTACCTTCACACACTAGTCATGTTATACAACCTCTAGATGTAGCATGCTTCAAACCTTTCAAAAAAGCTTTCATAGATGCTTGGACCATGATGAACAAAAACAAACAAGTGGCAAACAAGACTTGTGTGATTGGACCTCAAAAGCCCTACACACTACTGTAACACCTAATTAAAAACAACAAAGTTGGCTTCCGAAAGATAGACAATTAGCCCTTGGATTGCAGAGCTGCAACAAGAGCCATGGAAACTGCGGCTAGTTTTGAGGAGGGTAGGGTAACCGGGAACGCAAGTTACAAGACTATCTGTAACATCACTGGGGCCGGTGGTTCTACGCAACCGCACGTACAAGCTAGAGACCGGCTGCACCGGTCAGGAAGACCCCGACGAAAAATAACACTTTGACAGCGACGTTGGAACAGCAGCCGCTTCTAGTGATGACTCCAACTACTACTGTAGCGATGACCCCAACTACTACTGCAGCGATGACCCCAATGAGGACACTGCCCCTGATCTTCACGTCGTGAACCCCAAATCGCGGTTGATGGGCACATTTCTTTCGCTCAAATCATAGTCGGAATCATTGCCATCTATCCCCATCAATCGCGATTTTAGATTCTATCCATTAAGTTAGGTCTATTGCAATCACCAATATGTAATCACCAATATGTTTGTAAAATATTTGAACTGAAAATTCAAAATTCTGTTGGAATTAGATTACGAATAAGATATTGACAATTTGTGGATGAAATTTGTTGTGATAGGTTGAAATATATTAACACTCATATGAGTGTTGTGTTTTTTGGAGATTTTTTGGTTGTTTAATTTTATGAGTTGATTTAAGAAGAGCACTTTTGATTTGTTTTGAACTAAGATCTTAGAAATTTTTGGTGGAAATGTGTGGCATGAAATGTGGCATATAATTCTCACAAATAATTCCTTTTCTAATGAGATCACATATGCTATAAAATTTTGTAGTATTTTTTAACTAGCAAAAATAAACATGACATATGAGAAAATGAATTTCAATTGTGTATATCATGCCAAAAATGCCTAATTAGGCACTAAGGGGTTAAAAATCTATTTAACTTCTAAAAAATTATAAGGCTCTTCAAATCATGTCTAAAAATGGTTCGTAGTGCCAAAGGCACAGCAAGAATGTCTTGCCTTTAATGAATCTTTCCTTTCTAGAGTTGATTTGAAGAGTCCTCTAAAAATTTTGGAAGTTTGCAAACATTTGATGGAATGTGTCTAAATCAACCAATGTCCAAATCTAATTTTTCTTGTACTTTCACTATGCATTTCTGAATATGCTTCTATGATAATATTATAGTGGTCTAATTCCTTGTCTACTAAAAGATATATTTAGATACGTCTTGTCTTTTTAAATGATAGATTGAAGATGCTTGAAGATATTGCACATATTTCATTGTATGAACACGGTATCACATGTATACTCTTGAGAATGTCGATTTATAAAATGTCTTAAGACTATAATACACCTTGCACCAAATTGTAACTTGACAATTAAGTTATCCGTAAATTCAAAAAACAAATTAAAAAATAGAAGAGAAAGACAAGGCAGAACTAGTCTTTTAGCTTCAAAGGCAAAAAAATTAGTTTTGCCTTTGTCTTTTAGACCAATCATTGTGCTCTGCGTTGTCAGAAAGTATTGAACATTGAACCTTCCTAATGCAAGAGAAGCTCCCCCAAACCGCATGTGAGTTCTCATGGAGGAAACCAATCTAGAAGTGCCTCTACTCCGGCTCCAAGCTCCCATGCAACAAACTCTCAATTTTTTTTATGTTTGAGATTGCTGGAGAAATGTATTTACAGTATGAAAGGCTAGGCAGAACACAAGTTCCCCGTATTCACTTTACGGATAATTCTAATATCATGACATTTATAATCCCACAAAATTCCAGCCTTGTATAAATTTGGTTGATGTGCTATAAAGATGTCTTTTTACACAAATTGATACCAATTTGAATCCTAATTTTTATTTCACTATGTACAGTCGGGTCCAATATGCTTACAAATTCCCCTTATAAATTCCCCTTTGCAGTGAATTTTTTTTAGAAACTTTGAACAATGCGTGTGTACTCAAAAATGATCCAATTTGGAAACCGCAAAGTGCGTTGGAATCACATTGGAGTGTACTTAAATATCATTACATATGTACACATGTATTAGTGAATATCATATAACAAGTAAAAAATAATATATACACTATCTGCCATTGAGGGCTCTCACCCTTTGCATGTATCAAACATTGCACGTATCAAACATTGTACGTATCAAACATTGTTTCGATTCTATGCTCACTGCAGAAGGGAATTTGTAAGCACATTGGACCCGACTATACAATATTATCTAGAGCGGTATTGTGTTAAGACAAACAAAAAGATAGAAAATCACATCCGGTCAATTCATATTTTATTTTGTTTTAAAGAGGTACTCATTCAAAGTTGCCATAAGGACATATTTTAGAGTTCAAAGGGCTTTCGGGACACCCATATCAAACCATTTCCCAACAAAGTGTTAGCATGTTTGCCATAAACTAAAAAAAAGGCACCGTCATAGTCATAGTGTCACGAGATGCTCTCAGGTGGAAAAAATTAGAGAAAATTTCAGATTTTATTTTTATTTTATTTTTCTTGTGCCACATGGACCCCCTTGTTGGGATGCCACATGGCAAAAACAAAAATTAATCAAAATTGGAAAAAAAATTCAAAAAAAAACAAAAATCCAAAAACCTTGTATTTATATATGTGGCAACATGAGGAACTCAACTCAACTCTGTGACGCAAGAACCCAGTCTGCCCGTGTCCACATGAGCACAGTTGGCCCTCGCAAACCTTCCGTTTCGAAACCATACTGTTTTCTCTGCAAGGTCTAAAACAATTATGCAGGTCAAAACTCACTCACTCAAAACTCGAAACAGAACTCAAAGAACCCTCAAAGAACCCTCAAAGAACCCTCAAAGAACCAAAATAATGCTCAAGAATCACAGTAACCACAAACAACACCCCTCGTTCAAAACCCTCAATCACAATATCGCCCATCAGTACTGCTGAAGAATTACAGTATCGCTCAAGAACCACATAAATTTGACAGCATCGCTCATCGAAAACCCAAAAACCTTTGACCAACATCAAAACTAAAACACCCGCAAACTTTTGATCAACATCAAAACCCAAACACCCAAGAACCCATCGCTCATAATTGAAAGAGCAGAGACAGACAGATAGACAATAACAAATAGACAAAAGACTTACAATAACTTAACCCTTAAATGACAATGCCAGCCCCACGGGCTTGGTTTTAGTTTGGGAGAATCTTGCTCATAAATTCTACACTATTGCATCAAATGGGGTTTTTAAAATTCCAAACCGAGTACCTTAGAGAGATCTATACTTATTTAGAATAAAGCTAAAGTAAATTAAACACAATATCATGCTTAAAATGAAATTTATAAGAGATTTTGAGTGTGGTATCAGGCAAGGAATTGTCGTTTAAGGGCTAACCCAAACTGTCTCATTTACACTCAAACTGTCTCTTTCAGGATATGACGTGGACCCATCATACGTGGACCCCTTCTCATATAATTTCAGTAATATATGTGCACTTCTTCAGTTAATTTCAGTATTACGTGGACCCCCTCATAATTTCCAATTTATGTAATTCCAGGGACTCCGCATTTCCCGGGGCACCTCCAGCAAAAATATTTTGGGGTCATAGTAACATGATGATACCTTAAAGTTTGCAAATAAATGGGACTGCATTAAAATTAAATGGAATAATTATGTTACAGGGTTGTTATAACAACCGGGCACTTTAATCTAACCAAAAAAAAATGGTTGCAATTGCAACAACAGCCCAGATTCTCAAATACAACTAAGTGACCTGTTTGCCCATGTGGACACTACTAACGAATAGAAAACTAGACACTTTTTTGCATGAGGCAATCAATCCATCCCACAATGACCTCTTAAAAATAATTGGAATGATCGGAGCTCAAGAGCCATGCTGATGGTATCCATGGCCTAGGAAGGAAGAAAAGTGCCCACACATCCCATGCCCATCACAAGGAAAGCGCAGCCTTGCAGAAACAAGTACACAAAGAAGTGGTTCCTTCCTTGGAAATAATAGTCGTACGCAGCGCAAAACATCAAAAAGGCTCCTGTCCATAGCTCCGCTACGAAAACCCTGCACCCAAAACCAATGCCAGGAGCCTCTTAGCAAGGTGTAGCTGATTAAAAGAGCATGAGACCGACGGAAAATTATTGAATATTTAGCGAGAATGTACCACTAGTCGAAACACCCACTACTAACAAAGGTGTCGCTTCTCACTCGCGAGAATCCAGAATAGTGTCGCTTTTCACTGTACACTCGTCCTACGTGATAAATCAGGCTCACCAAGTCTGACTAAAAAATTGGTGAGCGCAAAGTGACGCTATTCGACTCAACGAACAAGTGAAAAGCAACACCTTCTCTTTGTAGCAACCGTCTGCATAGGCAAAAGAAGCATGCCCAAAAAGACCTTGCACAACTAGTCTAGCTCGTCATGTGAGGTCTTCTTCTGAGTCTTTTTGCTAGTCTATGCAGGAACTATATTCACTAGTGTTCGTTAAGACAGGATATGACTCCATCTTGTCCTCTTTTCCAAATACAATGCACCAGGTGACAATGAATGTGACCGGAGAGGGTAACGGGATCGCTCAAATTACATCTCTAATTCTATTACCTTGTTGAGACATACAAACAGTCTAACTTCTAAATGCACTCACATATGTTCACAACTTAACATATGGAAGGTGTACACAACTTACATGAAGGAATGAGCAATTACAGAGAGTGCCATTAAGGGTTGCGTGTGCAGTGGCTTACCTTTCCGACATTTTCCATCCTTTTGCCAGCATGTTGCTTGCGAATCGCTGAATAGAAAACACCACTCCATACCTCCTGCCGTACTTGGCAGACCTCAGTTTCATCAGGTTTCCTAGCTTCTCTGTTACAATCCACTCGTTCACGTTGCCAATGTCGAACAAGCCAATGATGGTCGCCTTGGTTCGATGCAGCGCCATGACATTCTCAAACAGAATCCAGAACACCAGCAAATGCAATGACCTGCAACCATCCATCAAAGTCAGACGTAAGTTGCTTCTCGTCAGGAATTGCACAATCACCATTGATAGAGAAAATTTGAGAAAAAGTCCCAACTAAGAGTTATTTTGGAGCAAACTCAAGCCAAATGAGAAAAATTCAACTGAAATCAAGCATTCTCTGATATGTGAAGACATTGCTTGAGAAGCTCAAATTGAACTCAACTTTACAAAGGAATTGCTTTTCATGTGTCAGCAATCCTTTTGCATGCCAACTCAAAAGGACTGTATGGCTATGGTTTCATATTCTGAAACCAAATGTGGCTCCCAGGCTGCCACCACTCCACTATTGCAACAACTGCTTCTATCGAATCAACAACTTTTAACTGAAGTGGCCTCTGTTCGGCACAACAGTCCAGCAGCGAAACTGTCATGACACATGCATTCTATAATAGAATAGGTTGGCAAATGCTGGAATATTAGTAAAAAATCAAGTCAAATTCAACACAATCTTTAATGTCAAAATTCCAACATTGAATTTGTCACGATAACATGATTCTTCAAATTCTCATTTAATCATAACACATTCAACTTGACAGAATTTTCATATTATCTCTCATGAGGTTTCATACTAAGACCCCATCTCCATGAGGCACCCAGCCTCGTCCTCCCTAAATCTGGATGCCACGTTCATTGTTCAATGTTCGTTAATAAGGGCCGCTTCACACTATGGCCGAAGGTCGAGAGGCCGTCGATTTCCACCAATCAAATTGCAAGAAATCATGGTTTCGGCCTCTCGACCCTTCACACAAGAGACCAAAGTCCAAAGGCCGTGAACCTTCAAAATGCTTACATGGCAACACTTTTTGACCAAGGTGACGGCCTCTCAAGAGGAAGTTTGGGTCCTACATTTTGCAAGACCCAAACTATGGTCCAGAGGCCGTCGAATTTTTTCATAAAAAATGAAAACTATATTTTATTGGCTATTTTCAGTAGATTTCTTTGGACTCCCAACGAAGTTTGGACTCTCAATGCCATGGCCTCTCGACTTGGACGGCCATAGTGTGAAGCGGCCCTAAGAGTGAGAGCAGGTCCGTCCAACCCGTCAAGCACATAAGTTTATTCGGACTTATATATGGAGCCCAATTTGGAAGAGCGGGCACAGGCCCTTCCTTCGGCACTGTAAGAGCTCCAGCAGCGAAACCATGCATGCACGCTCGAATTCTCAATAATCAGAGGAAAAGTTAAGCACTGTAATCAATGGTAGTGCATGCTTACTTGGGGGTGGTGATGGCGTTGAGGAGGGTGATGATGGAGGGGATGTAGACGGCGCCCCACAAGGGCAGGTCGACTTCGGGGACGAGCACGGACGCGGGGATGACGAGGCAGTAGAAGATGAAGGTGACGAGGTGCGCGACGACCTTGCGGACGAAGAAGAAGCAGTAGATCATGTGCAGGCGCTTCCAGAGCGGGAGCGTCTTGCTGGCGAGCACGCTAGGCAGCGCCTTGCGGAACAGGTTGGCGGGGCCGCACGACCAGCGGTGCTGCTGGAAGCGGAACGCCTGGAACGTGGAGGGGAGCTCGCTCTTCACCTCCACGTCGTGCAGGTACACGAACTTCCAGCCGCACAGCGCGGCGCGCACCGCCAGGTCCATGTCCTCCACCGTGGTGCGGTCGTTCCAGCCGCCCGCCTCCTCCATGGCGCGCATGCGCCACACGCCCGCCGTGCCGTTGAACCCGAAGAACCCGTACGTCGCCGACCCCACCCGCTGCTCCACCGCGAAATGGTGGTTCAGCGACACCTCCTGCATGTTCGTCATCAAGCACTCGTCCCCGTTCACTGCACACCCCCCCCAACCATCCAGATCGATCACGTAATTAAGTCTACATGCTCTTCAGCTACCAAGCTGCCTCGACTGTACACATGATCTTGAGCTCCGTCACACAGGGAACCTTGACCGATTCACTGCCAAGTAAATGGCACAAGAATGATGGTGAATTCGTGGAGCAACCACTTCAATTTAGCAAGTTTTCAACACGAATTCACCATCATTCTTGTACCATTTACTACCTGGTGAATGTGTCAAGGTGCCCTGTGTCACCACACATCGATCATCGCCATTCATGCTCTCAGGTTGATGTCAACTGAAGACAACGTACTATATCACATTATATTGCCAGTTTTCTGTGGCATGTCATGATGTCTAATGAAAGAATTCAGCTCATCTTTATACAAATTATCAATGCGGTCGAGTTGCAGTAAAGGTGTTCGGTTTTCAATACTGGAGGTCTCGCTTCAGATGCGATATTCAGGGGCTTGCATAGAGTTCAACACACATCATCGCCGTGCATGGAGTCATTATCGACGTATTACGGACATTTAGTCCATAAAAACATGTGACATTAAACAAGATTTCTACGACAAGTATTTTGAAGACATAATTTTGGATTTAAAATTATGCAAAGCCAAATTTTCAAAAAGTTCAATGAAACTATGCAGTTTAAATGACGAGAAAACCTACCCATCCCACAATGGGATATGGTACAAGTGTGATCCCATTGTGGTAAATGACCCAAGTAGCAGCTAGTTCAATACCTGTGCTATGTTTGACTTAACATGAGCTTGAAGAAATTATGGACAAAAATCGTAGTTCTCTTCTCATAACTGTCTATTAAGACTGCATGTCACTTTTGGAGGGAATCTAGAAAATTACCTACTCCATCTGTCCCAATATAAAGCACACGTCCTAAAATTTAGCGCAGTGTTGACGTGCGTTATATATTGGGACAGAGGGAGTATATATTAACCAAGTCAACTGGATATCGACAACTAAATTCTATGTTCCGTATTGTAAATTCCATACAGATTCAAATTAGGTTTTCCCTACTCGACCACTAGACAAAGTGTCAAACATGAGATTGAAAACGTCCAGTAGACCTCCACGTCTGTCAAACAGGCAAGAATATGCCTGGATTCGAATTATAAGCTAGCGACACTGGATTCTTTACTGGTGTTTAAGAAAGCACATGCCTGTTTACACTATTCAAGCATATTTACGGAAGCTCTGAAGTCAACTGTTCACAGACATTTCCACTAATGGAAGTCCACTGTTCACTTTCGGAAGTCAACTGCGTACTGTTAACACGTTCACGTGAGGGATCTAGATCAGACCAATGGTAATCAAGCATCCAGCTTGTAGATACCGGATTATTTTTGGAACCGTCCAAGTTGGATTCTGAAGTGAGTTCGTTAATAGAAGGACAATTTCCCAAAATGTCAAGCACAAGTTCTGGAATAACTTATCAACAGCTCGAAAGGCAGTTACTGTCGAAAAAGTACTCTTGAAAATGGGAAAAGCAGAGAACGCCGAACGATTTAAAGGTAAAAGTTCTAAACTTAGCCATCCACTAGTACAAAAGGTGACACTGTGTTGGGAGATGCCCAGGCATGTTGTGCCCAATTCTTCACATACATAGTGATTTTAATGAGTCTAACTACAGTTATCTATATGGGCCTGAATTTAGACATGCCAGCTCTTTAGAGTTTAGACAGTTAGCGAGTCAGAAATTTCAGTCAAAAGAAGCTTCTCACGAAATTAATCACGAATAGAGTACTGATCCAACCTCTCCCAGGAGTGACGATTTCTGAAAATTGCTTTCGTATGGGTTGACAATTAAGGATTTCCACGTAATCAGATTGGTTTTCAGGTTCTACATTAGAGCCTCTAAAATCTAGGATTCGTATAAATCTACGATTGCCGGTGTCTCGAACTGCTCCAAGCATCTCATACCGCTTGGGTTCCTAGCTGAGATTACTTTTCGGATTGCTTCGAATTTTTGAAATAAGAACAGCAATGCACATAATATGACTAAAGAAAATTTCATTGTATCTGGCACAAAATTCAGGAAACCTACTTTTTCTTAAAAAATGCACAACCTAATTTTTGGTGTCCTTTTTGGTTTGTAATATGTTATAGAATTCATAGTGGTTCATACACACTCTGCGACCGGAACAGTCACAAGCACACGCTTACTTAGTTAACACAGAGGACAGTTCCAACAGTTCCAGACTCCAGCGAACCATGCACTTTTTCTGCTAAAATTTTCATGATAAACTCCAACACAAGACAATGGTTTAAAATGTATAAAAAAAAGCAGAAATTATTGACTGTTCAACTAACTAGTGAATAAGTGGGGAGTTTTGATCAAATTTCATGTGACCATACTCATTCCAACCTGATCAAATCATCAATCAAGACACACCAGGAGTAAAACTTGTGAGCTAAGAGGGGTAAGAGGGGTAAATGTGGAAGAAAAAAGATGAATACGGTAATGTGAAATAAATTTAATCCCCTCTTAGTCTAATATTAGACTGAGCGGATTGCCACGACCCTCCCAGTGACAATGAGATACCCTACGTGGTGGTCAGTTTCGACAATAATTTTTAAAAAATTCCAAAAGTGCCACATGTCATCTTGTGATTGGTTTATGGTGACGTGGACCTCTCAAAATATGATGTGGAAATTAGATTTCGACACAATATTGTCTGATTCTGACCCTCACATACGGTGGTTTGGATGGGAAACAATAGAACGTCAAGAGGGAGAGAGGAGAGGATGTGGGTGAGAAACTTACCAAACTTCCAGCGCGCCTGCACGAGTGCCAGCTGCGGGTTCTGGCTGAGGAAGGGAATGGTGCGCATCAGAAAATCCGGCTCCGGCTGAAAGTCGGCATCGAACATGGCGACGTGTTCACACATCCGGACATACGGGTGCATCATGCCCTGCCGCAACGCGCCTGCTTTGTATCCCTTCCTGTTGGGACGTGTTTCATACTTGATGTTGATGCCCTTGCTCGCCCACCGTTGGACTTCAGTCTGCACCAGTTCCTGCATGGCTCAATCAAAACCAAGAGAGTTTTCAGTCAAAGAAATTCATCTCATGCCTTGAATCCAGTAAGCTAGCACATTTAACACTGTGCAGTGATTGTTTCCACTCCAAAACTGAGCTCTGGTTCTTAAATTAAACAGCACTTGTCTAACTTAAATACATTGATTGCTACATTTGTTAGCAACTTTTGGGGAGTAGCTATAACAACATCACGGTTTCTAAATGTTACTTAACAACCTGTAACGTTACTTCAGTTACTCCACAATGTTGCCTGAGTTAGTTAGTTCTCTACATTGCTTGAGATACTCTGCTACATTGCTAATAAGTGTATGATCCTGGTAGTGCAATAATTTCACAATTACATTTCAGTTACCCAGTTAAAACCTCAGATCTACACCACTCCTCGTTTCTGGAGCTTTGGACATTTAAGCTTCCCAACTTTGACGCTCGAAAACTCGCCATTCTAACGAAAAATGCAATAACAGAGTGTACATAACAAGCTCTTTGGACTAAAGTAACGGAGGCTCTGTGCAAGAGACCTTGATTGAGGGATCAGTGGAGTCGTCCAGCACTTGAACGATGATTCGATCTGCAGGCCATTGCAGACAACAGGCCGCAGCTATGGAGAGATGATAAACCTGTGGGTGACAACAGCAACGAGCTCAATGTAGGTCAGGAAAACAAATCAACCGTACTGCAATTGGCAGGGTCTGAAAACAGATCTGAAACCTTAACCACTAAGCGTCCAAACGACCAAATTCCTCAACGCAACGGTGACATTTTCTCCTTTAGACCTCGGTTTCTAATTGCAATACATCATTTTAAAGCTCTTGTTCTATACTACAAGATCAACCGTGTCAAACTGAAGTCATTTTCACGCAAATAGAGTATTTGCAGCAGGGGGTCCAATTTTCCTACAATACAGAAAATACATAGAGGGTTAATGCACCTCGCGTTCATTGAACATAGGAATCTGCACAAGCACCATGGGATACTTGGCGTCCAAATCGTCCTTGAAGGGCTGGAACTTGTACATGGACTGGGGAGTGCGCCCCAGCAGTTTGACGATCACTATGAAGCCGCACATGAAGATTTTCTCCACGAACAACAACGTGACCGCCACCAGGCACACGTTGATGGCGAATTGCAGCAGCGGCGCCACAATGGGCGCCCGCACCGCCAGCCACACACTCACCAGCTGCTCCACGATCACGGGGAAACTCCCCGGGCTCACCAGCGTCTCCGTCACCGAATCCGCCATCGATCTAGCTCGAAATATATATATATATATATCACAACCCTGAACTCTCAACTTAAGTTCAAAAACTCTAGTTGATCGATCTCCCTATTTCTCTAGCTACTGATCAGTAACCTCGACGTCATCTCACTGAGAATGTAGCCCAAACCGAGCTGTAATACACTTGGATCGATGCTCTCGCATTCTGCAGTACTGGCACGTCAAGAAACCAGCCTTACCAGTCGATCAATCAGTTTGCAAACAAACGTAGAAGCGTACATCAACATAACATTGCAGAAATTAAAGGTGAGGTGATTGCTTCCGGAGTGGTGGAGGAGGCTTCGATCAGATCTAGCTAGAGATGGAGGGAAGAATGGGAAGACTGTGGATTGGAGGTGGTTGAATTAGTGAAGGGATTTGATTGCATTGAGTATAGTTTGAGGCGGGCTTGGAGCACGTGATCGAAGTTGGAGCGTTGATGGGGTCGAACTGTTGTGCATGCGCCGCATTGTTTCGGGCTTTCAGTTCCGGCATTGCGGGGAGGAAAGGGAAGCGCAGGGGTAAAACAATTCCTGGCGAGTTTTTGAAAACAAATGGATGCTCTTTTCCCATTACCAGAAAACTTTTTTCAATGAGAAACAGAGAGTACATACTAGAGTTGTTTGTAAAGTTGAGCAGAAAAATTCCACAAGAAGAAAGACAAGGTAAGTTAACATTAGCTTTTTAGCTTGAAGGGTGGCGAAATGAGTTTTGCCCCTCTTTTTTTCGACCAATCACAACACACTACGTTGTCAAAGAGATTTGAACCTTGAACTTCTCCAATGTAAGAGCATCTCCACCCTTCCGCAACTCCTAGGACGCGTCAAGCCTCGTTGCTAGGGCTCTGCAAATTTTTGTCTGGTGTTTGGCACGAATATCCTCCACCCATGCATTGCTTCAGACTTGGCAAGCTGTGTGTATATAGAAGATGCTCCAGCATCTGCAACGTCTAATTTCAACCATTGCGGGCTTCTTTTGTCTTTTACTGCAACACTGCTCCTTCCCTCCACTGCGACACTGCCTCCCCAAGTTGTGGAATCTCCAAGCAGATCACAACAAGCCCGAAATATCTCCAAAATGTGGGCGCTAGAAGTGAATTGAAGCCCCGCTACGATGGCAAGTCTGGAGGCCCAGATGACGAGGCCGGAATGTCGAGGGAGGATTTGAAGGCCGCGGTGGCTTAAATTTTTTTGCAAGGCCACGTTAAAGGGCTTAACGAGTCCCTTTAACGCGGCAGGGTGGAGATGCTCTAAAAGAAGCTCCACATTAGCGTTTCCATGGTGAAATCTTTAAGTCCCTCCATACCAACCTCGCGCACTCCTAAACCAAGCAGCTTAGCTCTTTGTGACAGCCTATGACATAGATTTCTATTTGAATATGAAAATCACATGGTAGCAAACAAGCTACCCCAAGTTGCCTTTACAAATTCTTTAACTACATACTTGTACTCTCAATGGATGGACATACCCTAAATTCCTAATTATTTCCTATTAAGAGTAACCTTCTACTCCCATACCACTATTTGCAAGTAGTCGACATCAACGAAGTGGCATAAGCTCTCTTTGAATTGCTACCAATATGCGTTGAAACACAAACCTCCTTGGTGCTATCATAACACCAATGGGAACCACCAACTACGTCCCAAGGTTGTTTAACCCTTAGACGACATTTGAGGTCCTCAATGGGCAACTTGAGGATCTCTGAAATAATATTGATTCTATATTTACGTGGGACATGCGTGGATAACCAAATGCAACAAAGAAACAAGCACAGAAGGAATCAATTGGGAACTTCAGCAAGAATTAAACGATCCTCCAATACTTTTGATTAAAACATCGCGAACAAGAATGGAAGAATTTGTTGTTGCAATTAAGCACATCGGATGCCTCACCTCGTTGGGCATTCAATGATCTATGTATGGTTTTAAGCAAGATTCGTTGAAAATCCAAAGCAAATGGCTTGGAAAGATGTTTAAGAGTTAACCCCATTTTGGACCATACCAATCAAGGCAAATTTAACATTGAAGCTTTTGAGAAATAAAATGTATTCATGAAATCGCCTAAATCATCTCTAAAAAATAGGATGTAGGCTTGGCTCTATGCGAACTCACCTTAGTCTCAGTTTGGCCACCTTTGTGAGAGCAAAACTAACTTAATTCACACTCCTTTATGTTTTGGATTCTTTGGAAACAATGCCAGTTTGCTTGACTGCTCTAGATACGAGTTAGACTCACCTCACCATGTATTCTCTCTTCTTTTCAGTTAACTCTAGTATCCATTTTCTTCTTACCTGTCTGTCTTGTAGAATGTCACACGTTCTACCAGCAGAAAAATAAAATTTATTCTCTTGGGGGGAATGCGTGAGGTCAAAATTAAAGCAAAGCTGTGCGGCGGGATCACCAATTCTAATCGTGGTACTCGTCTTAAGTTTTATTATTATTATTTGGCGTTTAGCAAAGTCAACTAAACAGAGTCTCTATTTTTTTAAAAGGTTTCAGTGCCATTCACATGGCAAATAGTCTTGACACGAGGAAACAAAAAGAATAGAGCAGTAGGTGAGTGGAGGGCAGGATTAGCAAGCTGAATATTTGAAATAATTCGAAACAGAAGGTTTAGGCAGATGGAATATTTTGGAATATTTTTTTAGAGTCTCCTTTTCATCATACAAAAAAATTGAAAGGATAATAGAGATAAGGATAGGATAGAAACTCCGGACCTCTTTTGAGGCCGGTGTGAATAAAGTGTCCGTTCGAAATGTCAATGACTCAATGCTCACCGGACAGAGGGCCATTGGAACAAAACTACTAATAGAGATAATCGTAAACTCTAGCAAAAGCTTACTAGAAGAGGAAACACAAGATGAGAAGTGGTTAGTTTAGTTTCAAGGTAGCAAAAATAAATTTTGCCATTGTTTTTTTTACAAATTTAGGTTGCATTGCGTTGATAGGGAGATTTGATCATTCTACCACCTCTCTAATGCAAGAAAAGCATCCCAAAACCTCTTTTAATTCCCATGGTGATATCTCCTCGAATCATTCTACCTAACCTTGAGCTCGTCCACGACAAGGTTTGGTGGCTTGTGTTGTGGGTTGTTAGCAAAGTCTATTTGTAGTGCAAAAACTATGGTTAAAAGTGATAGGGTATGTTGTGTTTACTTCACGATTGTCTCAAATTTCCCAAAAAATTTGATCCTAGTTTTCATAAATATTTTCTAAGGTAGAAATACCCATAACAAATAACTTAAGCTTTCTGACATGCGTGTGGAAAGATCATAAGGCAAATAGTATTTTTCCTGCATAGGAAATAGAAACCATGGAGAATACAATATTTTCCATGATTTTATTCTAAAAAAAATAAATTCCTAGTGATTTTCAAAGCAAAAAATTAAACATCATCCAAAACCGATAACTAGATTATTGGGTAGAAGCAAGCTACAATCCATCAAATCTCAAGCGTACACATTTGTGCATGAAACTGCAAAAATAGCACCAAATAGCACCAAAGAAGTGACTAATTATGCACTAAGAAGTACAATTAACATAAAGCTATATGTTGATGATATTTGATTTGATAAGCTCGTAAAGCAATTGTTAAGTTTCAATTCCAAGCTAACCTACACTTTTGTGAATAATGCCAAGGGAAAATAACAAACCCTAAAACATTAATTAATTTAGACCAAAATTTAAAAAGTCTATTTAAATTATTTTATTTATTTTTGAAATATCATGTCAACTCATAAAATTAAAACTAAAATTTTACACCACCCTATAATAGGTACTAAAATTATACTAAAAAAGGCAACTTCCAATTTTTCTTGGAATGTACACATATCATAATTGGTGGTGCAAATGTACACAGATGGTTTTGTCCCTTTTCCTAATTTATCCTAATAATTTTCACGTAAACATAAAAACTCAAGACTTGATAAGGTAGATAATATGATATGGAACACCATAAATACTACAAAAAGCATGTAAAGAAGTGAAATAGAATAGAAGGTGAATTTTAAAAAGTTGCTTCTACTACAATTTTAGTGCACTCCAACTACATTTTTGGAGAACTGTAGATTGCTTCTACCCTATTCCAAATGTGTGAACACATGAACCAATCCAAATTCTAAAAAATTGATTGGTTGATAAAAATTTCTTCACAAATGGCATTGACTTTGGACCCAATTGCCCACAAAGCCCAAACCCAATTGCTCCTCATTATTTGTTCAAAATCATCAAAGGTTATTTTAAAAATTGTGCAAGAGAACCAATCCTACTTTTTTTAAATTAGGAAAAAATAATTCAACCACTTTTTTCTTTTTCATTTTTCAAAGAGCACTAAACTGCGACACAAAATAATATGGTGGAGCCACATGTTTATACATCCATCCATATTTGTATAGAAAACACTTTTCATCCACAGTCTAATGTTGATTTCATGGAATAAATGGGAGCTGAGTTGACTTGATCATGTGTAGGAAGCAAAATGTAAGCGAGTTGGATTTTAAGAAAAATAACTCTATTGAATGGGATTTCTACCAATAAAATTCTTAGCTCCCCCACGTGAAACAACTGTGATCTGCATAAGAGCATCCGCATCGGGACTCTCTAAATCTGGCTCGCTACATGGCCTTTCGAGGACGCTACAGTAATTTTGGGACTCGGGAAAAAGGGCGTCCTTCACCCGCACTCGCGACTTCGACGCGCTATCGCTGGAAATCAGGGTCTGCCTGCTGGCAAGCTAATTCGGGGAGCCAAGGGCTGCAGAAGCGAGGTGAGCTGGCTGGCGACTTGGCCGCGTGGGCTGAGGTGGCCTGGCCATACGGGGCCCTGAAGTGCCGATGTAGCGTGCCATCGTGACCGGCTGATCAGGCCATCGCCTGTTCCTAGTGTCTGCAGAAACTGTGAGCTCGCAGGAGCCGGGCTGTGGGTGCCTTCAGGAGCTCGTTCTGACTTTTTGTTTGGTTTTCCCCATGCTCATTCTACTCATGTAGGTTTAGGGTGTTTGGTGATATGGACGAGTGGCGGCAATGTGTCCTTCGAACTCGAGAGCTCTTTCTGGAGGACGATGAGGAAGACGATTTCAATGTACGATGGATGATGGGATTAGAGTTGAGGGCACGAAACTTGGAAGTGCCCGGTCATATCCAAGGATCGTGCCCCGGGAAATCTCCCAACATCGAGAGGCATAGGCACAAAATGCACCTCCGCATAATGGCTGATTATTTCGCAGACGAGCCGGTGTATGGGCCACAAATTTTTCGTCGCCGCTATCGCATGCGGAGGTCTTTGTTTTTGACAATTCTAGCTAGGGTTTGTGCTAGAGATGACTATTTCGTTCAAAAAAAAGATGCATGCGGTTTTTTAGGGTTGTCACCCCATCAGAAAATTACTTTGGCCTTAAGGATGCTTTGTTATGGTTTATGTGCTAATGCAACTGACAAGAATTGCCGCACTACTGAGACTACCGCCATGATTTCTTTGAAGCGGTTTTGCCTTGCAATTAGGGCGGAGTTCGAAAGTTACCATATGCGGCAACCTACACGTCAAGACTTTGAGAAACAATTGGCGATTAATTGTGACCGTGGTTTTCCGGGCATGTTTGCATCTCTAGATTGCATGCATTACGAATGGAAAAATTTCCCGGTGGCGTGGCAAGGGGACTTTGGTGACAAAGACGGAAAGAAGTCAATAGTCTTAGAGGCCGTGGCGAATCAAGGTTTGCATATATGGCACGCTTTCTTTGGGTTGCCGGGTTCCAACAATGATTCAAATGTGTTGGACCGGTCCCCATTGATCCACAACATGTTGACGGGTGAGGCTCATGACATGCACTTCACCGTAAACGGTTGTGACTATTATCGCTACTACCTTCTAACCGATGGGATTCATTCCAAATGGGTTTGCTTTGTTCAAAGCATCTACAAGCCTCAGGATGAGAAAAGGAGCTACTTTGCGGAGAAGCAAGAGGCGGTGCGGAAAGATGTAGAGCGGTGTTTTGGGGTTTTGCAAGCCCGCTTTGCAATAATCCGGAATCCATGCTGCCATTGGAGCATGGATGTCATCTCTAACATCATATTTACATGTTTCATTTTGCACAACATAATTTTAGAGGATGAGGAGGACATTGAGGGTTTAGATGATATTGTTGGGGAATTACAATAGGGAAATGTGCCATTGAAGAGAGGGTTGACCTTTGAGCAATATGTGACTAGTACTATAGAGATAGCGGATGTAGACACACATTATGGACTCCGTGGTGATCTCATTTAGCATTTGTGGAACTTGAAAGGTGCCAATTTGGCATGATAAATAAAATTGTGTCTAGTATCACATTTATCTATAAAAATCCGCACCACTACTCATAGACAAATCAAGGCCCAAGTATAATGCACAGTCATCATGTTGAGAGTCATCATTTCCTCTAAACATGTTCCATGTGGTGGGCATTCCCGGTCCAACATGTTCCATGTCGTCCCATGGTGCACTACTACCGCGAATGTCCTCATATGCATTCCAATTGTCAACCCCACTACCATGGATTTGTGAGTGAACCATCCCACCTAATCCCAAATGCAAATTTGAATCATCCCGCTCTTGTGATACTTCCTGTGCCTGCCAGACAACAATGATAAATTTTGGTGAACACAAAAAAAGGTTTTCTAAAACACACTCTAAATTCCATCAAAACACGAACAAAAAATTCCATCAAAACCCAACGAACAAACAAAAAAAACTCCAAAGAGGTCTATGGGGTGTGGTCCAAAAGGGTCCAACGGTCCAGAGAAGAGGTCCAAAACGAGGGCCAAAAATTAGCAAAGCAAAAAATTAGCAAAAAATTAGCCAAAAAATTAGCCAAAAAAAAAAAAACAAAAAAGAAGGAAAAAATTGGCAAAAAAGAAGCAAACAATTGGCTGTGGCCAAGACCCATGGCCTGTGGGTCGCAGCCTTGGCCCCGACTGCAACTGCCGGCCCAACCTTGCAGCCGCGGCCCCAGCTGCAACTGTCGAGCCAAGCCCTGCAATTGCACTTTTGGCTGCAGCCGCGGCTCTTTCAGCAGCAACAAATGGCTTCCCTAAATCCTAAAAAAAAAAGGTCCACTAACAGATGAAATAATCCCAAAAAAAACGAACATAACACCAACATTACACCGAACTAAACACCATAAAACCACCAACAAAACAAAAATGAGAGCACTAAAATTCCACAAGATTAACACCTACGAAACGCAAATAAACACAATGAAAAGAACCAAGATAAACACCAACAAAACACAAATGACAACAACAAAATGAACACCTAAAAAAGCACCTACTAAACACCAAAATGAACACCAAGCACAACACCAACAAAACGACAAAAAAAATGCCAATCCCACCCACACCAAAATAACTAACCTCCCATTTATCACCATCTTCCTCATCCTCATCCGGCACGGTCACGACTTCTACACCGTCTTCAACCACAAAATTCCCTTCCCCATCGCCATCGTCTTCGTTCTCACACTCCTCATCCGGCATCGAGTTTTGGAACGCCAATCGGGCCAACCGAATTTGCCTCCACGTCTCATTTTCTTCTCGTGCCGCCCTCGCTGCCGCTTCTCGTGCTCGCTCCTCCTCCATCAATGCCGCCTCTTCACGCTCGTTTTGTTCACGCAAAGCCGCGGCCGCGAAAATCGTCCTCCGCCGCCGCAATTTGAGCAATTCCTCCTCTCGAAGAAGCCGTATGTTCTCTTGAGCGTTGGGCTCCACAACTTGATCCATGGGCGTGGTAAACAACAACAACATGTTTTGGTATTCAAGACTCTCAGCCTTGCGCATTGTAGCATCCGCCATCTTCTCCACCGCCTTGGCATTAGTCAATGCGGCCTTATCTTGAATTTTCTCCGCACGTTGCACCTCCTTCGCGGCCTTTGTACCACCCGGCCTTAATGTGAAACCCATACTTGGAGTTGTGTCACCTGCAATCTCCACAAAACTCACAAAATTTTGGGTGCCCACTTAGGAACCCGATCCCGACTCAGATGAACCAGACAAGGGGCAAGAGGGAGTGCTCTGTCGCGAAGTACTTACGCCGTCAGCCCATCGGGGGAAGTCCTTGACCAACTCCCAACAATGCTGAAAGGTAAACTCGGTATTTTTTTTACTTTTAGTGCGGTACAATTCTTTTGCCATGCGCATAATGTCGGATTCATTTGTACCACTCTTATGTAACCGTTTCACTTGATTGTAAACACTGATGAATGTGGCAACATCGTGCTTTATCATGCTCCATTTAGATTCTAATGAGCGAGCTCCCCTATGCCCCCCCGGTCTATTTTGCTCATAATGCAAAAAAATGCGTTCCCAATACGCATTCCCCTTTTTTTGGTTACCACAGATTGGATCCAGAGATATGGCTAAAACGCTCCGTGTCAATTGCCGCTCCTCCTCCGGCACGAAATTCTTAGCTTTCGGGAGTCTAACAGCTCGTGCAGTACGACCCCGACCACGTCCACGACCTAATTCCGAAGAATTGCGAATTCCATCACCCAAAGCGGTAGGGTTCTGATCACTTACATGAGGCGCAGATGCCGAATCCAGCCAGCTCGTTTGAGTCTCCGGGAACTCCCAGTTGGCAACATCCTGCGCTCCTGCCCCACCAGCCGGCGTCGCTCGCGCTGCAGCGTCGGAGCCGACAACACCAGCAGCTCCTCTGCTCTGGCCGCGACCTCAACCCCGCCCCCACAGCATCGTCCCATCCGCCCTCACAGCCAGACGCGGCGCCGGCCTGCCTCGCTCCAGCCCCTCTGCATCGACTTCCCCGCCCCGACGATTTTCTGGTCCTGTGCCTGCATCCTCAGCCGTCGCGAACAGATTCCGCCCTGTTCCGATCCGACCTCCTTTGGCGACGACTGCTGCGCCGCGACTTCAACCACGCGGCCCCGACTGTCCACCACGCCCGCGTCCCGCCATGGCCACTAAAAAAAACCCCGACCCAAATTCGACCAAAAAAATAGACACAATCTCTGTCGAAAAATTCCGCACTACGGGCGCGCTGAAGAATTGCACGGACTCGGAACAATGGCGAGGAAGAAGAGAATTTTAGCAAGGCCGCGCTCACGCCGACTGTTCCCCGAGTTCCAGTGGGGGACGTTGGGGAGCGCGGGCCCTTTATCCGGGATCGCGGGCCTGTTTACAGAGTCCCGGTGTGGATGCTCTAAAAGGCTAAAACTGCGCGTAGTTTATTAAATTCCCTTCACAAAAATTTATTATTATTTTATTAATATGATTATTATCATTTGAAACAAGTGGATGCTTTATTTCCATTGCAATTTTGTTTTTGAGAGCACGGGCGAAATTCACATGGTATAACTATTTTAGTTACTCTGCTCCAGTCAGCAACCTCTCAAATCAGCATTTCTAAGAGCATCCCCAATCAGTTCACGGTAAGCTCACTACAAACCAAAACCTATCTTTTGACTGACCTAAAATTAGAGAGTAAAATTACCATCATTAGAAGCGCATCTAAATAAACGTGAGATATTTCTCAAGAAAAAAGAATTATAAAAATTTGACATAGGTGAAATCCCTCATTGAAAACACCACATTTTCAAAATTTAAAGGGAGTGTGGTTAATTTTGCTTAAAAATGGAAAGATCCTCCCTTACTCCCTCTACATTTCTGAAATTTAGAGGGAGTTTGGGAGGATCTTTCCATTTTTAAGCAAGATTTGGTGCACTCCCTCTAAATTTTTGAAAATGTGGTGTTTTCAATGGGACATTTCATGTACGTCCCAATTTCACAATTTTTTTTCTTCTTGAAGTGTGATTTTTGTAATATTAATTGCGCTTCTAATGATAGCAATTTGAGTTTCTAATTTTAGGTCAATCAAAAGATAGGTTTTGAGCTCTACCGTGAACTGATTGGGGATGCTCTAAGAACATTCACACCCATGCATGCTAGAATTAGAACTCACTAAAATTATTCTTCTTCATTTGAAGAGCCCTTGCACTTAAGCCCTCTTTACACTACAGGCGAGAAGCCATGGATAAAACCTCACAAGGGCCATGGGTCATTCCTGAGAAGCCAACCTTCGAACTTGACGGCCTTTGGATATAGTGTAA
Organism: Pohlia nutans; assembly: GCA_022496805.1. Lineage (NCBI taxonomy): Eukaryota > Viridiplantae > Streptophyta > Bryopsida > Bryales > Mniaceae > Pohlia > Pohlia nutans. The sequence goes on from CM040102.1 coordinate 8,969,522, forward strand.
AGTGAGAAGGGGCCACAAAATAAAGTGCCGATTTTTTAAAATAAAGTTCTTACATATTTCTTAAAAAATAAAAAAATGATTGGTTGTGAGAATTTTGGCCAAAGGGCCCCGAATTTTGTGTTAACCCTTAAACGTCAAGAGGGCCTGAATGGGGCAGCCCGGAAGGAATATAATTTTTTTGGGGATTTTTTTTTTTTTTGGCAAAAACGGCTTTGCAGTGCACTGATGGCTAGCACTATAGCAGTGTTGCACTGTGGCACTGCTGAACTTCAGCTGCCCCAACCTCAAAACTTGTTCAATTTGATAACTTTGATTGCTTACCAACGATCCCACAATCTCTCAAATGAGGCGAAATTTTGGAATCTAAATCGCTTTTTCAGTAGCTTTCCAACGCAACAAGTCTCGCTTGATTTGGTTGAGAAATGAAACTTTTTTCTCCAATTATTCCTTTATACCAAGCCCGTGGGGCTTGCTTTGACATATAAGGGTTAAACCCACCTCTTGAGGTGAGTTTGACGCAAAATCCGGGGGCCTTGAAAAATGTTCACTTTTCTTGCTACAAAGAACAACTATTTATGTCATTTTCTCCTCGTTCCGTCCCTTGGACTGAACATTTCAAGTGTAAAGTGACATTCTTTGGTCTTCTTGGTTTTGAGGCCTCCCATTGGCTAAAATTTCTCTCTTCATGGCTTCTTGCCTCTAGTGTAAAGAGGCCCTTACACTCCCCCACCTTTGCACATCCCTCACACATCAAAAGTGCACATCAATGGACCAATCACAAGTAGAATGTGAAGATATAGTTAACTAAATAGTGATTTGAAACTTGTTCCATTTGTACCAAAAAATAAAAAAAAAAATAGTGATTTGATAGGTCAAATTAAATAGGATTGAGAGTCAAGAGGCATCTTTGAAAGGCTCTTTGCACTTTTCATCTAGTTCTTGAGTGTGAGAGACTCTTGAAGGGCATGGGTGGCCATGCTCTAACCTACCGATTGTCCATTCACATATACCAATGTTGCCGCATGCATGTGTCATGTAAATTTGAGGGAATCTGTGGTCAACCAAGAAACATAAAATATGCAATTAGAAATTACCCTAATGCATGACAGAAAGCAACACAACGCAAAAATGGAGTATAGATCTACTTAAGACATTGCAATGTAGTTGCATAGTGCTTGAATTGTAGTTACATTAAGAAAAGATAAGGCTTTGAATATTTTTTTGTTTCTCGGTTTTACCTTATTCATTTTAGTAACATAGATGCAAGTGCGACATGGACTTAGTGTGAACGGGCCATTAGTGTAACAAATTTAAAATTTACTATCTTCAAAGAAAAAACAAAAGGAAAACTTCATTAGTGTTATCAATTTGCAAAAGGCGTGGAAAAACGGAAAATAACCGACCTCAATTGATTGCTATTTAGTTCATCACTTAACCCCTAACCGTCCAACCATGCATATTTTGGACGATGTACAAATTTGAACTCCGTTTTTTCATCCATCATGCACTTTTTCCAGTGTGGATTTTTTACTGGGAAGTTAGCTTCATGGGTGTGTGATCCGATTCGAAAGGGGATGATTTGTGAAATTTTTATGCCTCATTTCATGTTGTAGCGTTCCACCCAAAATTTCAAAGATTTTAGTCTAAAAGTGCTCTTGAAAAAGTCAACTACTATCTTGTACTTACTTCTACTTAACATTTTTTTATGGGATGAAAATAAACTTGATTCTTTTTTTTGATTTCTACCTGAAGAATAAGCGTAATTACGATATACATTCAATATAAGAAAAATAGATTACTTATGATAAAATTAAGCAACCAAAAAATCTCCAAAATCACTACACTTAGAGTAACACATTTCAACCCATCCCAAAAAAACTCATTATTAGATTGTCAATCTCAGGGTTTTACTTTCTAATGAGATCGTTCATTCATTTAGAAACATGTGTGCCAATCAATAAAAGCTTCATTGACTCCTAAATACCTACAACCCTCTCCAAATTTGGAGAATTGCGATGCATTATAAAATGCGACTAAGAAAGATATTTTGACCTTTATGTATGAATAAAAGTTGTATATTATGAATTTTAGATTCTATCCATACGGTTAGATCTATGATTTCAATCACCAATATTTCCTATAAAATTTGAAACTTAGAATTCAAAACTCTTTTGTGACTTGATAACGAATAAAATATTGGCAATTGGTGAATGAAATTTGTTGTGATGGATTGAAATATATTACTCAGATAAGTGTACACTGAATGGTGTATTTAATATCTGAACACTATTTGATTTTAGAGAGATGTAGTGTCTTCGTAAGAATAAAATGAATGTAGTGTTTCAATGACATATGGCACCTTTATGATAAATATAGCATGCCAACTCATGTTACAATCATTACTTCATTAGGAGAGATCTGAGGTCACAAAGGGGCCTTTGCCTTTGGCACGTGCTAAAAATTTGAGGCAAAACCGTGCACTTTACACGTTGGCACCAATGGTGTCAGCAGTGCAGTTCCGTAGGTCGAGCCAATTGACGCCGCCAGCACTGCGGCTTCCAACGCTGTCAATAGGCAGCGACCTGCACCAATCAGTTTGCAAGGAGAGGGGTAATTGTGCAGCCAGTTCACCTACCACGGGTTGTCTTACAGGGCCCCTTTGGGACCCCAAATTTCTCCTAATGGTAAAGAACATGGCACTTGTTTTGAACTAAGATCTTAGAATTTTTTGGTGGAAATGTGTGGCATGAAATGAGGCATATAACTTTCACAAAGAATCTCCTTTCTAATTGGAGCACAGATGCATGAAGTTATCTTGCCAAAGTTTTGTAGTATTTTTTTTACTTGCAAAAAGTGCATGACAGATGAGAAAATTAGTTTCAATTCTGTACATCAGGGCAAAACCGCCTGGTTAGGCAGTTAGGGATCAATTACCCAAACTCTGCCATTTGCAAGGTGAAAAATTCAGTTATGGCTCTGCGATGGCAAACCCCGAAACGAACTGAAATCTTAAAATGAATATTCATCTGGAGATCCATCAAGAGATTCACACCAGCTTCCACAAGCAGCTTCAAGCTCTACATGATTTCCATGATCCAGCTCCTCTAACTTAACTTTGAATCAAAACCGCAGCCCCTTCTTTGCGAACAAGGTCCCTACTCAAATCTCCTGTCACATACAAATTCCATATCCCAAGCCGGTGAGCTCCCCAAACATTCTAAAGCAGAGTTGACCAGCCAGTCACCCTTGTCATTGTAGCTGCAGCAATAGCTACACTTGCCTATAGTAGTTGGCTGAATCCCAACACTTTCATTCTTGGACTCAAGATGTGTGCCACAGAAAACAAAAATGTCAGAGTAACGGAGATCTTGGATACCCTGATTCTTCCTTGAATCAGCACTTCGGCGTAAAGCCTTTGCAGCTCCTCTCATTCGAAACTTTGGGTTGATCATCATATGTTCGGGAGTTATGCTCAGCACACCGTTGGTTTTCATTTTGCAGAGGGAATAGAAACTCTGCTGTAATTCACAAGGAAGCATTGGTGTAATATTGAAGGAGCTGACCTTGCCTCTTCTACAGAGTTCCTGGCTCGTGTGCTGTGCACCGACCTCCTTGGTGCCTCATCCACCCAGTCGAAAACTCCAGTAAAGTGTGACAAGGGCAAAGGCCAAAACGTGATGAGCAACAAATGCAAGGAGTGACCCCTACGCAAGAGTTCTGGTGCCGGCTTTTTGTGACAGAACGCGGCCTTCGGGAAGTTGACTCAGCACACGGCCAACTCTATTGGGTGGCCACACTACATGAGTGACCCTTCCTTTCATCAACCCTAAGGAAATCTGCACCACCGAAATTCTATATCAATAACCAAACACAATTAAACCCAAATGGCCAGTGGCTGTTTGCATTGGAATAAATCATTTAGGAAGTTTGAAATGTATCAATAGAAAGAAGTAAACCATGGTTGACGTTTTTGCATAATAGAAATATGCTTTGAAACTTTCTATAATTGACTTTTGATTTCCAATTAGGACTTTCTATTTTGTTCAGCTTGGGCATTTTAGAGATTAAGAGATGCATTGTGCATTTCCTGTTCTGACCTACTAAACGAAATGAGCAATTCAAGGTTTCATGAAAAGCACTAACTGGTCCAAAAGATTTCGAATCTAGGCTTATATCCCCGTTGTCACCTTCAACCCAGCAATGTCCTTTCGGCACCTGCAGAGAGATGAATCAGCTGTTGAATCAATTTGAAACAACGACTAGGGTTAAGATAACAAGCTTAAAACAATTGGGAGAACAGGTGTTTAATCCAATTCAAAGAGGTAGCTCAAAAACCTGTTAACTCAAATTGAGTTTTAGCGTGTCAGATAGGAGCCATTTAAGTGCCAATGCCACTCAGTCTTGTTACTTAAACTAGTGTAAAGTTGACATGGAACAAAACGAAGTAAAACAAAAAAGAAAAAATATTTTTTGCACCAATCAAGGTGTAGGATTTCTTGTTACACACCTGGAGAATCTCGTACGTGCCCGGCACTGTCACCCAGTCACCTTGCAAAGCAATCAACCTCTTCACCAGCCACACTTTTGGCTCCAACGGAGACCTGCAATACAGAACATACAGGCAGCTGGGTTTAATCAAAGTCCCCACACTCCTCACATTCATTTTCTGGCAAAAGAAGAACGGAGCAGAATTAATTGCACCTGAAGACAACAACATCCCCACGCGAGAAGCTGAAGGCTCTCAGTGACAGCTTCTCCAAGAAGAGCAGGTCCGCATTGAGAAAACCCCAGGGGTTGTCCCCGCCTGGGTTCAGAGTCGGCTGCATCGATCGCCCATGCATCGTCGCCACACTGCCAACTCTAATTCACCACAACACCGAATAGGGTGGTTACCCCATTCCCAACTGAATAAGAAATACGGATATGAGACATTGATATTATTTAGTATTATTAGTTTTTAGAGTTAGGCAAGAAGAAATAGATTCCAACACAAGTTGAAACATAATTTTTGGATGAAGAATGAATTAGTTATAAATTTTCAAAGTTGAAGTATGACACATCCCATTCACGTCACATAGGTAGAGTTGTTTCTGTCTAAAGAAGATTTGTATTGCACACACTAAAGATGCTTAAACCAACAACAACGAATCCATAACCACACTTACATATACTAAAACCAACAAGAGAGAACCCATTACCAACTGTAATTCATGCTACAACCAACATCATTGTAGCATTGATTGCGAAAAATGCCCCTAGCTGGGAATGGGGTAACCACCTTACATAGAAAGGATTAGAAAAACCCTAAAACCCTCGCTAATCGCCTGATTCTGTTGATAAAGACCAGCTGCTATTCTCGATCAGATGTTCAGCTGGTGTACATCCCTTAATCAATACGCCAACAAGAACATATGATATAAATTTTACTATGCCCGACAGAAAGAGTGGCCACTACCTTAGGTCGACTATTTGAAAGGATTAGACACAAGTAATTCACGAATACATACATAGGATTAGAAAACCCTAAAAGCTTCGCTAATCTCCTGGCTCTGTTAATAAAGACTATGCTCGATCAGATGTTCAGCTGGTATACACTCCATGATCAGTAAGTACCAAGAAGCGATTTCAGACTAACAATGCCGCATTCTTTGGTGCATTTGAATCCTCTTTCATTCGCCAACAAGAACATATGATATAAAATTGACTGTAAAGAGTAGCGATTAGGGTTTCCACTACCTATGTGAGTATAGATAAAATTCTGTTTGTCGAGGAGATGAACAAAATGCCAGAGCTTAGGATGAATCGCAAGAGGGGAGGCACAATGAGTACCTGTCGGACAGAGTGATGCCGACCACGGCGCCAGCGCAGATGCGTTTGGTGATTAACCAGAGGGAGGAGCGCAGAGAGTCGCCCATCGGTGTAGGGCGATCGATGCTGGAGGGGGAAAGGAAAGAGAGCCGGGTTACATGAGATTATTGAAGGGAAGGAGGCGACGGCGACGACGACGGCGACGAAGCCTGTCAGGCTTTGCACCACGACCACACTGTGAGAATCAATGAAGAATGAAGTTTTGTCCCAATGACTCTTTGTCTGGTGGGCACTGGGTCATTGACATTAGAGCATCCTCAGTCCTGAGACGAATGCTCACTGCAACGGCAACTGCAACGGCAACTGGCGGGCGCGGAATCCCATGGCGCGGGCCAACGCTCTCGGTATCCGTCCCGTCACTGCGCAGCTCACGCCATAGCACCTCCCGCTCTCGGCAATTTTTGCTTGTTTGCCGTGAGAGAAAGTCCTCCCGGTAGCAGTCCTGACAGAGTCCCTGATTGTCTGCAAGCCAACGAGATTCTAACAACCTGGAGTCCCTGCGCCACCTGGCTGCCCACGTAGTAGCATAAGTTCCTTGCCGGGGCAGTTGACGGGAGATACGTTGGACCCTCCTCCCTGCTCATGCTCCCGCTCCTTTGCAGGCCTCTCTGCAAAAGCTCATTGCCGGGAACTGTGGAGGGAGACGACTGAGGATGCTCTTACGAATGTACACTAAGGTTGGATGTCCTAAAACCACCAACTTAAGAAATATGGCCTCGTTTTAACAAGGTTATTTATGAGAAATATTTTTCGGTCATTTGAAAGAAGATATCTCATAGAATGCACAAATTTTCGCAATTTAATTCCCAATATTCAAATTGATACAAATTTTTGAAGTGAAAAGAACTTCGTGACCCAAATCAGACCTCTAGGTTTCCCCATGTTCACACCATGTGGTACTAATTTTCACTCATAATGATACCCAAAACCACCAAATATTTCTTTGCAATGCTTGGCGTGCCATTGGTCTACTTCAATAGTGAAATTGGTGGTTTTGGGTCTCAACTGTGGTGGCCCCAAGAAAGGTCTACATGTTATAATTGGGGGAGGTGGTGGGTTTAGGACATCCAACCTTACACCTTATTCACGTCGGCCTTGAAAGAGGATCGGAGTTTCTATTTATCTATCTGTAAGAATGAATGAATCACCAGTGCATTGGGATAAAGGACCTAAACCTTTGCAACTCAAGATCCCTTTAGAGTATCTCTTGTTCCCCACTTGTTCAGGACAATTTTATAACCTATAAGGTAGGATGTCCTAAAACCACCAACTTAAGAAATAAGGCCTCATTTTTTCAAGGTTATTTATGAGAAATATTTTTCTGAAGATTTCTCGCGGAATGCATAAATTTTTGCAATTTAATTCCCAATATTCGAATTGATACAAATTTTCAAACTGAAAAGAACTCCATCACCCAAATCAGACCTCTAGGTTTCTCCATGATCACACCATTCAATCCCACAACATCTCTACTTCAACGGCCATAGTTTGAAGCAAGCTTTAGACCATGCAATTTTCAAATGAGGGCTACTTGTGGCGATTTCAAACGATTGCGAAATGACAATTATCTCTGACCCTCAAGTATTTTAATGTTGCAAATAAATATAATCTTATAAATTTCAAGGTTGGTTTTGTGGTGCACATAGTTTTGATTTTGGCGCAAAAATTCCTTTGTCATGCAACATGGGGGCTTAATTCAATAACGTCTAGATCATTCCACTACTGATTTCAAAGATGGCAACTATAAAATGTTTGATGAGTCACAAAAATGAAATTCATATATAAAGAAAAATTGTAAATATCAATGTGTTGATCCCATATGTCTGGTTGGATTTATAGAAAATAAAAACTAATAGTTTTTAAATTAATTTTGCAAATTTTTCTTTTTAAATTTGCTTTAAAATCCCAAATTAACCATTCTTTATTAAAAAAATATAGTGAATTTGGAATACATGCACTTTGAGATGGTATAATTTCCATTTTTTGATTCGACTTATTTTGGAAAATCATTGTTAGGATCTTGCTCTTTGAACTAAGAATGAAACTTGAAATAAACCAATTTTTCTAGTTAAAAAAAAATCACAATATCTTATTTGGAAAATCCATATTGTACAAATGGTAGTCAACTAGCACAAGAAACTAGGAAAATTTGGATGAATGAAAAATTGTATGGGATGTAGCCAAGTGAAGGCTTACAATTTGTTCATTGTTCATTATATGAACACGAGCGCGTCAAAGGGTTAATCCCAAAGTCTCAATGAAATCACGACTTTTTAATGGGATGGAGGAAATATGTATCTTTGTCGGAAAAAACGATTTTTATACCTTTACCTAATTTTTTTTTCACTCTTTATAATTTTTGCATACAATATTCATCTAATGACCCTTTTTGTAGTGCGTTGAAATCCACTAAATTGACGAATATACGAGAAAATATAAAAATTGACGAATTTAATAATAGTAAATACGATTGAAAGAAAATAAAATGATAGTTTTAAGTGCTTCCATTTGAATGGTGTGCTTAAATTCGAGCACACCATTCAAATGCAATGAATTATTCTAAGCTTACTATTTCACCGTTACTTCGACAACCTTATTGATTCAAACTTTAACCCTTAAAAGTCAAGAAGGCCTAGGCGGGGCAGCCCGAAAGGCATCTAGATTTATATATTAAAAAAAAACGCCATGCTGGCTAGTCACTGCTACAGCACTGTTGCACATTAGCACTTTTTTAGAAAATGACTTCAGCTGCTCAATCTCAACTCCTGTTCAAATTGATTACTTTAATTGCTTATGAATGACTTCACAATCTCCCAAATGAGACATATGTCGAGAAATAAACTTGATTTTTTTTAGTAGCTTTTCAACGCATCAATCCTCGCTTGTTTTGGTTGAGGAAAACTACTTTTTTTTTTCTTTCATAAAAAGCCCATGGTTCTTGCTTTTTGACGTTTAAGGGTTAAGCTTGTGCCGCTCCCAAAACCCTGAACCCACCGACAAGACTGTTCCGCCGCAGAATCAGCCCTGGACTCTGTCGGTGACGGTGGGAACGGGACCGATCGAGGCGCACGTTCTGGCGTGGAACAACCTCTCACTCTCACTTGCCTTTCACGTAGTCCGCGCGGACTTGGCTTTCCCGTTGCAGCAAAAGGATTGAATCTGGCATCGCCATCGCCAGTCCTCGAAGCCCCTCGTGTTGTAAGGAACGGCTTGTGGAGAGGAGCCATCTACCGTCGTACGTAGATTTCAGGAGATATATTCGACTGTCCGATTGAATTGAACTAGTGGCGTTTGTTCCATTAGGGTTTGGTACTTTAAGAGGCGATTTTTGTGATAGTGTCCGTCCGCATTGGAAGAATCTCGCAATTTTTTTATTTATTACTTTTTAATGTAGCAGTATCGGAAAAGCAGAGCACACGGTTTTAGGGCAACGATCTACGGAGGAAGGAGTTAGCGGAGGTGATTGTGCAAGTGCTGTGGGAATTGGAGCGAAGCCGAGGAAATGGTGGTGTGCAGGTGCCGCAAGGTGAGTGCATCGGCAAACCCTAGTTTGTAATACCCTATATCTTCTTCGATGGAATATACGTGATGCTTGATTGGATAAGCTGCTCCGATATCTTCTATTTCGACAACGCATCTGTCTCTTGGAAGTTGATAGCCTTGAATACGAAACCCTAGGGTTATATCACATTGACCTTTGCTTTTGATAAGGTCCGAACCTCCCCTGTTTCGATTCATATGTTCGGTACCTTGGCATTATCTAGCAATTGCATTAAATTAGAGCAGAGTTTTTTTTGGTCAGGAGACAGTTTAGCATTTTTGCTACTTTTCCAGGGCTTGAAGAGCGATCAAGGTTCCTTGGATGCTTTTTTCATATTAATGTATAGTTGATATTAGGGTAATACACATGTGCCACCTAGGTGCTACTTAGATGATTCCTAGGTTTAAAGAGGCTACACATCTTGAATCCATGTAGGAAATCTGGCTATTATCCCTTCTTCTTTTTTCTTCCAAAACCAACCCTTTGTATCAATTAGTCAACCAAATTTCATGTAGCAATTTGGCTAAATTAGCAACATAGGAATCACTGGTCCGGTTTAGCTCGGTTTCCTTGAAGGCAGTGTTTGAAGGAAAGACACAGTTCCACTCCTCGATATGGACACCAGTCTTCGTCGTCTTTGAAAGAAATCTCCGAACATGTCGGATTCCTCATCTACGCTCTGGCTGTTTCAGTGTTCAAAATGCCATCAAGAGCAGAATGGACGCCCGGTCATTATGCTGTGGTTTCTCTGGGCATTTAACTCTGCAGAGTTGAATTTGACCTTTATAATGTATTGGTTGATCAGTTGTGACGTCCGTTGATTTGCCTGGTCTCCCATGCCTGGTGTGTGAAAACAGTAACCTAGTCCGGGAAATGTAAACTTTTCCAGCCCTTTAATACTAAACTTCTGATCGCAACAACGGCATGGCGCTGTAATTACAAATAATAATTTCACACTCTCGAGAATGGCCGAATTAGCGCGACGATGTAGTGATTTGTTGCCTACCTCAGCCTTGTGTGTTCGTCGTAGGAGGCTTGAACTATGCTTTCATCCATTATATCTCTCTCTTCGGCCAATAGAGGGTTTCTGTAAAGCACTCACCCGGTTCTTTGTTTTGTGAATGACGCAGGCTACGAAGGTATACTGCTTTGTGCACAAGGCACCCGTATGTGCCGATTGCATTTGCTTCCCCGAGCACCGGCTGTGCGTGGTATGTGTATTCATAACTCCGTTCTTTTTGTGGAATGTCCTTTGCAGTGCGAAATGTGTAAGCCATCCAGTTCTGTAGGACAATTGCTGTTGGACAGTCATTTGACATGATGTTGTTATATAACGAGCTCTCATTCTACGGAAAAGCACTTCAGGATGGTCGTTTGAGAGTCATTCGTATTTGTGCAAGCTGAAAGTTCTAGTCTAGCCTTTGGATTTGATTCGAGTTCTGAATATTGTGAGCCGTATTGTGTGTGCATGGTGCAGGTGAGAACATACTCAGACTGGGTGATTGATGGGGACTATGACTGGCCGCCGAAGTGTGCTTCATGTCAGGCTGTTATACAGGACGAAGATACCAGTACAACACGTCTTGGATGCTTACGTGAGTTATTTGGATTGCACGCTTTTCAGCTCCGCATAATGTGGTTAACGTTTTGGTTATACTCGCTTACATATCCAGTCCCTCAGCTGATATCTGTTACCGGATGCAAAACATCATGGAAAAATGGGCTTGTTTCGATTGGGTGTTAGTTTCTGGGATGAGATGTTTCGGGCTGACGGAAGATGTTACCGGGTTGTAGATAATCTTCATACCAGCTGCCTGCAGTCACATTTGGAGAACTTTCCACCGCACACCGCCCCTGCTGGCTACGTCTGCCCAGCTTGCTCCACAGCTGTAAGTAACACCGGCATCGTTGTCACGGTTTGGGTGGGTCTACAAAGGATAGGTGAATATATTGTCAGTTACGATCATGTTTTGAGGCCCTGATGTGAGGTACCCGATTGAATAGAAAGGAGTTCTCCTCGCAGATGTTGCCTTGTCAGAGCAGTTTATGAAGAGTGGGTTTCTTTTTCCGGCACTGCAGTTTGCTTTGCAGCTGGCGTTTGTTCGTTCGGAATTTTGAGTCGGCGACCGCCCTCTGGATTATGAAACCTGAAAGTGTGTTCTGAAGTTTACACGTGTTGCTACCGTATGTTTTTTTTGTAGGTGTGGCCTCCAAACAAGTACTTCAAGGAATCTGGGTCAGCTCTGTACAGCAGCATCAAGGAAGTGGTGACTCAGGTATGTATGGCCAGTGTAACTGTTTGTGTAGGGTTTTGGGTTTGAGTCCTCTGGTTGTTGAAATTGTTAGGAGCATTATGCAAGATGATGCTGGTCGGGTGTTGCACCACCGGGCTGTTTAGCACTACCATCCCTGGCGGAGGCAGTGGTGTGCGTGGTTGAAAATGGTGCACGACATACAACATGAAAGGATCGAGGGTGACGAAGGTGGGTGCTGAGCTGAAAGTGATGTATGTGTGCAGGTGAGTGCAGCGAAAGTGCTTCTGGGAGCCGATGCAGCTGTTCAGTCGAGGGAGGCTCCTCCGGCGTTCTCCTCAGTCCCACTAGCTGAGATGTCTGGGTCAGCTGTTGGGGGAGCTGAGGGTGAGGGAGTTGGCAGTGCTGATGCAGATTCTTCTACTGGCGTTGGAACGACGGACAGCTATCATGGTAACGGCGGTGAAGGTATGGTGGCCACAGGGAGTGGTATGGCACAAGAGAGCGCGCCCAAAATCAAGACTCCCACTGGGCCAGGCTTGGGATCATCAAATATCAACATAATATCTCCCGACTCCCGTTTTTCCAAGGCAGCGTTGACGCCTGTAAGCTCCTCTGATTTGTGTCTTAGTTGTATGAATAGCTCTTATGCTCAGCTGTTTGTTGTACTTAGACAAGAAGAAGTGCCAAATAGCACTGTTGGCAGAGGGGTCTGGTTGCCAAATGAGTGTGTTGCCCAGGTTTGTAGCCTTTGAAGGTTTTGACGAGCTGTTTTGGTGTGTGTAGCAATCACAAGCAGGAGCCACCACACGCAAGCATGCCCTACGCGTAGATAGATCGCATTCTGGAAATCATGTGGAGCAGGACGACAGCAATGACGAAGATGGCACGAGCCGCAAGTACTCGAGAAGAGGCAAGTGATGTTGTGATACAGGGTTTAGGGTCCTGAGTGGGTCTTCAAAGTTGGGCAGAACGTATCCTGTTGTCTGTACGTGTTGAATTGCTTGGAGCGGGTAATTTTGATCGTTTGTGGATTCCGCATTCTCAGAGTCCCGAGTTGAGTGGTTTTTGATCAAGTCCATGGGGGTGCTGGTGCAGGCCCTTCTTATCGACAAATTCTGAAGTACGTGCCGTTCATGTCGAGTGCACTGCCGACTTTGCCTGTGAGTCGGAAGGATGTACAAGACGGGTACGATGGAGAAGAAGCGATCGACGACCGACGGCGTCGTCGTTATCGGTCATCCTCGATGGATGTCAGAAAAGTGATTCTTTTATTTGCCATCATGTGAGTGGCAGCAGAGTCTTTTTCTGTGTGGTTGATAGTTTTGGGTCATCTTATCGATTTTCTGCTTTACTATTTGCCAGTACATGTTGTATAGTGGTTCGTTGAGGGAAGTCTTTACCGCCTTTTTTAAGTCATACAAAGTATTATTCTTGCTGCGTACGTGATCTTTTCAATGTCAATTTTTGGAAGCATGGTCGCTTTGTCTTGACGCTTCTGTTTAATATACAACGAATACTTGAGGATTTAACTGCCCTTTTTAATGAATTTTATGTTTTGCTGAGCAGGTCATGCATGGCCACTGCGATGCTACTCTACTACAGGCTCTCTCAGGGCTCTGGCTTTTCGGACGAAGGAGAAGCGGATGAGCAGTGAGTAGGTAGTGCTGGTTGAATGGCCGTTTCAGGAGGCAGTTGTTGTGCCCTCTGCTATCCACCTCACTAGTGTCAACTATTTATTCTTCAATCAGCTGTAAGTACTTATGGTAGAGTCGTCTTCAGTGGCCAATAATGTTCTCTTGTGAGACAGATTTGACCGGTTTTTTGATGAGAGAAAAATGTGCGCATTTTTAGCCAGGGCTGAAGCTGGACAGTCGTTGCGATTGTGTTGGTGTACCCTTGGAGTCATTTATGTAGAGCTCAATTTCCGAGGGGTAGCATTTGTGAATAAGTGCCTATATCATGGCAATTTGATTACTTTTCTGTGTTGCCTCGAGGCTGACGGGAATAACTCGAGAGTGCGGTTACAACAGCTAATTACTCTTGAATTTTCTAAATTGTACATAGTCCGCATATTTGTGCAAGTTCACTTAAAGGTTGATTGTCCTAAAACCACCAGCTTAAGCAATCTGGCCTATTTTTGGCAGTGCTAAATTCGAAAAAAAAATATGACCGCATTCGAAATAGGTCTTGATGAGGATTGCAAGAATTTGCAACATCTAATTCGCATTTGTCAATTTTATACAAAATTCCAAAGTGGAGAGTACCCTGTGACCCAAATCAAACTTCTAGGTTTCCCCATGTCCACACCATGTGGTACTAAGTTCACTCATAATGATACCCAAAACCACCAACTATTTCTTTGCAATGCTTGGCGGTCGATTGGTCTATTTGAATAGTGAAATTGGTGGTTTTGAGTCTCAATTATGGTGGCCCCAGGAAAGGTCTACATGTCATAATTGGAAGAGGTGGTAGTTTTAGGACATCCAACCTAATATGAACCAATCTTGAAGATGGTTGAGTGTTTTGGAGGACAGTAGGGGAATCCATAACACTCTTTAGCAACTCCATTGTTAACCCTTGCAAACTAGCATTCCAGGTTAGAATCATTGCAAGAATTGTAATCTTCCGGAGAATCAAAATCATCTTTAGCTAAAGATGGCTTGATTGCTCAACAAAACTTTGTTTCTTTTAAAGTTTCTACATGTTCTACATCATCAATTCCCTATTTAGATAGTGAGTCTTTGCACAAGCAAAAGGGTGTGCTGTAGAACAAGCTAAAGAATGTTATGTCTCAAGTGCGGGCAACTTTTGAAATTTTGCGTACAATGGGCTATATAATTGAATTTTTCGCACACCAAAGTGCACGATTGCTAAATCCATTTTACCAAATTTGAGATTGAACTTTGCATTTTGGACCTTTTCAAAAAGTTTCAAACTTGGGTAAGTGCCAAAAAAGAAGGTGCAACTAACTTTGTAGCTTATAATCTTATTGTTGAAGTAGATTTCTATTGTAGTAGTCCTTGCTTTTAGAAACCAAAATACCATTTCATCCAATAGACTAAATAACCTTTGATGTTGAGACTTGATAAGGTTGTAGGACACGATGTTGTATTTTTGAATCAAGAATGTCCTAGAAAGGACTCATACTACATTATAACTTTGTGATTCTTAACCAAAAAACATCTTGACACATCTTGACTCATTATGGCTATTAGTGTGTGTGGGCAATTGGTGTCACAAAAATTAATGTGCGACACAATTTGTAATTTTGATAGAAATTTAGTGTTGATTTTTGTCAAACACTGTGAACTTAGGATACTTTCGTGAAAGCATAAGATTTAGGGGAATTAAGAGGGTTTAGGGTTGTGTGACACTATTTTTTAATATTTTGGTGGAAGCGGACGGGTTCTAAGACGAGCTAGAGTTTGCAAGTGGATGTTGGTGGAAGCGGATTTGTAAAGATTTATCACATACGTGCTTGTATACCAATTGTAGAGTTTATATTGTGGAGTGAGAATTGACTTGAATGAAATTTTCCTTTTATATATGATCTCGCATACAAAAATCAATTTCTTTAAATAAAATTATTTGAAATCTTTCCATTTTCATATTTAACAAACACAAATTATTGAATCCCAAATTATTGAAATTAGTGAGTCCTCGCAATTAGCGTCACACAGTGTAGTCAACTTAGCATTATATACTCACTTCTGAATGATAGCCGTGGTTCCGCTCATAGTCTAGTCATGGATCGAGGTTTGTGGAGGAAAACTTCAAAATTCATTTACTTTCAGTGATTTTGATGGTTACGTCGTTGTCCATTTGCAAGGTGCTATCCTTACGTGATGAAAGTAATTATAGGCAATCACACGACCTTGAAAGAACGCTTATCAATAATAATGAGAACAAATCATAGGCCATTGATTTATTAATTGGCATCAATGACCCAAAAGGGGCAATGAGGAAAACACTGGAACTGTAATGTAAATTTGTAACCTGGCCAATCCTTTCCACCCTAACATTTTGCTACAATTGACTCAGGTTCAAAGCCAATGCCAAAAGTCTGGCAGACATCAATATTGTGCACTCCAAGCCCAGAACCTGAAAGTTTTTTCTTCAAGTTTCCTACCTTGCACTGCTCTTGAGCACTAATCTATACGCTGAAAGGACAAACCGACTCTAAGAATTACCTTCAGTGGCTGACAGGTGATAATGAAAAATAACTCTGAACCTGCCATAATCTACTAAGGTCAAAATTTGTTTGATTAGCAAAGATGGGGTCCTCTACTCAAATGCAAATAGTCAAGGGAATAGAGCATTCACGAATGATTCAGCATCAAAAGGTTGCAAGTCGTTCAATCCTTCTCCAATACCCACAAACTTCACTGGAATGGAGAGCTCATCCACAACACTAACCTGTTCACAACCATAAAAAGAATGATTCAGAAAACCAGGTAATTCTTCCTCAAATGGCCAAAAGTGGTTGCATTCATGTTTTAGGAGTTGAAATTAATCATTTCGGAAGCTTTAAGAAGGTAACAAAAATGTACCAATAGAAAGAAAAAATCATACCCTTCATTTTTCAGCAATAGAAATACGTTTTAGAAAGTTACTAAAATCATGTATTAGCTTCCAAAGTAGAATTTCTATTTTTTAGCTTGGGCACTTGGGGGTTAACTTTGACAACAATTTCCAGTGATACGGTGAAAATTTCATGGTAAAACTTGGATTTGGGATGCTTTAGGAGATAAAGGAGACCCATACCACACAACCACCTCTTGCGGTTCCGTCCAGCTTCGTCAGGATGAACCCCGTAACACCAATCACCTGTTACACGAGCTGAATGCCTTAGTAGATACATTGGAACTTTCGAAACCTAACACTTTTAAAAGAAAAATATTCGATTGCTAATTCAAGTGAGGATACCAAATAAATTGTTCCAGAATGATTACTGCCAGAGGAGTCTAGCTCTCGTTCTGAATGACGATCTTCAGCCCATAAGCACGAAGATAGTAAACAATGAACAGATACTAAAGAAAGTCTTGGAAAGAGAAAATCACCTGATTAAATTCTCTTGCTTGTGGGAGCATGTTCAGGCCTGTGGTCCCATCAAGAACTAGCAGTACCTCCTGAATAAGCCAGTAATTTCAAAGACGTTTAATCCAACCAACACGGTTTGCACCACCAACTATTATATACCTTTACAAAAATCGCACTAGCGCTTCTGATCGAAATGGCGAATGCACTAAAAGTAGCGCAGGTCGGTGCTTTATTTTTATCGAGTATAAGAATGGTTCTGATTTACCCTCAAAAACGTGCATATCAGAATTTCAACCAGTAAGACGATGTTCGTCGATATAGCTGCAATTTGTCTACTAACTCATCACTCAGTTGATAGAAAGTAGTACTTTCAGTATAGTTGTGCAATAACAAATCCTTGTTAGAAATCAAGTTAAGAGATGAAGTTTCCATATTCAAGCTTTCCATCAGCAATACTTGTAACGGACCCGATGATACTTACATTGGGTGCGTTCGGAAGCGCTTTGCTAACAGCTCGTTTGCATCCACGCAATTCTTCCATCAGGTTGTAGTTTGTATGTAGCCCTGTAAATCCCCGATTTTTCCAAATTATTTTCAAACAATAGTCCATAGGCATAACCAGATTAGATATGAAACCGGAGAAGATTTGCAACGTATTTCAGGATTAAACACTTACTGCCGGAGGTATCACAGAGAACTACGTCAAACTCTTCTTCAACTCCCCGACGGACAGCCTGGGACAACACTGCACAAGGCGGTCAATACATGATTAAGTCTACTATCACGTACTTCCTACTTCATGCAGCGGCTAATCGCTACTCCAAATAGAAATGTATAATCTTCATATGTGTCTTTCAATATAATCCTCCGTACAATCCTTAGTATAATCCTCCCAGATTGAAAAGTTAAAAATCACGTTCAATCGTAGAATGCCACTATTCGAACAACCACATGTCATAAATAAAAAAAAGCCCATAACTTTCGTATCTCTGAACCTATGCTTGGTCTCTCCCCTTGCGGTAGAGACAAAAAAACCTCGTCATTATCCATAAACGTATCTGTTCACAAAGTTTGCCTAACGTCGTACCTACAGCAGGCCTAGCTTTGGGTCCCTCTGGCATCACGATCTCTGACCCCGTCCGTTGGGCCCAGACTTCTAGCTGCTCACCAGCTGCGGCTCGAAAGGTGTCACCTGCCGCCATGAGCACCTTTAACATGCCAGGCGTATTAAGAAGCCATTAGCAACTCCCACTTCCCTCATGGACCACGATGAGGAAGTAATCACTAGTTTTTAAGATCTAAGCAACATGGCACTGATCAAGAGTACATGCTCTGTACTTCTACAGAGAAAAAGCGAATACAACTAGCATTTAAGTTTTCTACTTCAGATAGTAACAAACACAGACATGCTTTCAGACGAGTTGAAATTTAAGCCCGCCCACTGACTCGCAAGACCGCTCACAAATGAGACAAGTTCCAACAACTAATAGCATGAAATGTAATTCAATTCATGCTACAATCTACTCATTTTTTTTACTCGGGTATGTTTTCATAAATGTTTTTGACGCGATATAATGTCTACTTTAAAAAGAAGCCAACAGATGTTCAGGAACTTTCAACTTGACCAACAAGGCTTCGGTAAACGGGGTTCTCCTAAGATTAGTGCAGTCAAATTAAGAGTGCAAATAAACCTACAATTAACTCAATTCTAACTCAAAACACAACTCATCACCCTTAGCGGTTGGCAAAACTCACCTTTACGCCCTCCTTGTTAAATCTGTTGGCTAATTTCCCTGCCAGCCCATGTCAAATTTGCTTCAGTGAAACGCACAATATATAGGTCTGACTTACTGATGATGATTTCCCCCTGCCATGAAATTTGAAAATAAAAACATACCTCCAATGGTGATTAAATTTGAACTTACCGATAGTGGTGGTTTTTCCTCCTCCATTTACGCCGACAATCATTAACACTGCAGGGCGACTGCAAACAATTGTGAAGCACCAACACCACTCTTAAGTAAAAGGCTTCAAAGCTGTACAAACAAATACACATGAAACAATAGTATCAGAATTCATTTGCATACATACTTACGACATTTGAGGTTATAAGGATGAAAATTCTCAACGTACCTAGTACCCAATTGAAGCTCAGTGGAGCTCACTTTGTCAGTCAGCAACCTCACGATATTCTTCTTCAAAGCATCCTTCACACCGGCACATTAAAAAGGTCAACCTCGTTTACATTGTGGATTAAAAAAACACATTGAAAAGCTGTTCAACCCTCAAGAGCACACACAACATTCTAGAGCAGTTGGGAGGCTTCATTCTCCACTTTACAAATTAAAAAATAAATTCAACTACTGTAGAGAACTATCACATGGAGCTAAGAAAATTCTAAACAAGAATGACCGTCATGAGCTCAAGACGGTGTCCAAAAGCAATCCAGATTCAATTTCATGAACAGATCCAAAAGCATATTGAGGCAGCTGCTCAAGAATGGAAACTCCTTTAGCTCCCAACCCTAACCCCAACAGTTTCATATTTCTAAATGTGTCTTTCGTGAAAGAAAGAGACAAACTGTTACATATAATCTAAGATAACAATGCGAATAAGAAAAGCTGAATATACCTTAATTTGTGGTCCAGACTTCAACCTGCCTGCAAGAATTTCCTTCCGTAGATTGTCCACAATCTTCATAGCAGTTTTAGGGCCAAAGTCCGATACAAGCAACGCCTGTCCAATATAAGCAGTGAATTAGAATTCCTCCTCTATCATCCTCTAACTCACATAGCAAAGAATCTACAACTTGAATGAAATATACCGTGAAGCACTCAGAGCTACCTAATTGCATCAATTATCTAAATGCTCTTAATTTTGAGAATCAACAACCCCTCATAATCATGTCAGTTTTAAGTCATCTCCCAATAGAAATTTCAACCTTAACAACTTTGCATATGGAATCCAAATAATTCATTCTCTAGTGTGTTGGAATCCTCAACAAGAAATTTTAAAAATCTGACCATTTTGATAATTGTCAATGTGCTCACCGTTTAAACTGTCGACTTCTTTTAGTTGTGGTTACCTTAAAGATTCTAAAAAGAAAATGAAGACATTCACAAGGAGCGTCCAAATCCAAATTGATAGAAAAATCAAACCTCTTCTAGCTCGTCGAGAATGTTCTGACTCATCCAAATTCTCAACAAGAAAATCCAAAAATCTGACCATTTTAATGATAGTAAATATGCTCACCTTTTATACTGTCGATTTCTTTTAGTTGTGGTTACCTTAAAGATTCTAAAAAGAAAATGAAGAAATTCACAAAGAGCGTCCAAATTCAAATTGGTAGAAAAATCAAACCTCTTCTAGCTCATCGAGAATGTTCTCAGACTCATCCAAATTCCAGTAGGTAAGAAGCTCGTCCACCACAGCCAGATTCTCCCGCGTCTTGGAGAAGCCGGAAAACAGGAGCTGAATATCACTCTTGGCTTTCTCCTTGATAACTCGTCCTAATCGGCCGAGAAATCCTACTCTCTGCGAACCGGCTTCACACCGCACGCCTAACGCGTTCAACCTCTGCCGCGAAGACGACTTGCTGCTGCTGCTACAAGCGAACAAGCGAACCGCATTGCCAGGGCAGGAGCGCATGCATTCCTGCTTGCCGCTGGCCACGGTCACACCGGACGGTGTAGATGCAGGCAAGCTCAGCATGGTCGCCATAGCCAGTTCCAACAGCAAAAGTATTCGAGAGTATTCTACGACAACATCGACAGACCTTGATTCTCAAAACCTCGCCAGCGGTTTAAGCTCAAAAGAAAAAGGGAAAAAAATTCAAGCAAGCCAATTTTTGACAGAATGTATCTATGGAAAGGAGTAGCCTAGGAATCACACTCGCTGGTTATCGAGCTCTTGGTCATCGACAATTGCATCGAAGAGGAAACGCAGGCCATGGCCAACGCCATAGCCATGTTGAGTGGATAAACAAAAGCCCGTAGAATGGGAACTGTTCCCTTCGCTGTTCCCTTCACTGTTCCCTTCGCTGTTCGCTTCGCTGTTCCCTTCGCCGTTCCCTTCGCTGTTCCCTTCGCTGTTCCCTTCGCTGTTCCCTTCGCTGTTCCCTTCGCTGTTCCCTTTTCTGTTCCCTTCGCTGTTCCCTTTGCTGTTCCCTTCGCTGTTCCCTTCGCTGTTCCCTTCGCTGTTCCCTTCGCTGTTCCCTTCGCTGTTCCCTTTTCTGTTCCCTTCGCTGTTCCCTTTGCTGTTCCCTTCGCTGTTCCCTTTGCTGTTCCCTTCGCTGTTCCCTTCGCTGTCCCTTACTCCGTTCCACTTAGTTTTCAACCATTCTCGCCCCAGTGTGAGAATCGTCGTTTGAGAGTCTCGTCACAACAAATCTCTCTTGTCACATATCACATAATTTAGTTGAAATGACAATATAATTGCCTGTATAAAAATATCAACAAGTATATCAAAACCAAGATTTGAATTATTCGTAAAATAAAGGGTTGGTTGACATATTTGTTGCCTTGTGTTTTTATGCCGTTGAAATACATTGTTACAATATGAAACACTCATTGAGTTATCTAGATATGGGTGACCATGAGCATGGTGTGGGGGTATGTGGAGATTTCACAATGGGAACTCAAGTGTGGCTTGGAGGAGCTTCTTTGGCATTGAGAAGGTGTGGGGTTCGAACGTTCGAACATCTTTGGCGACTCAGTGTGCGGTGATTGGTCTTGAAAAATAGAGGCAAAACTCGTTTTTGTTCCCCTTAAAACTAAAAAAGCATTTATGCCTTGTCTTTTTTCTTCTAGTAATGCCTTTTTAGATTTTATGCATAACTTTATTATCTAAGGAAATTCATCATCCCTATTTTGCCATGTTCACATTTCAACCGCAATCCAAATAAATATGAGTTGGTGACAATTGGTTGAACTATGTAAAGCATTGAGGTTGATTTTTCCCTATTTATAAACCATTCATAATTAACGTTCGATTTCTTTTACGCTCTAGCAAAGAATCTCTTCCATTTACAAGAAGAGGTGGGTTTGTCCAAAGTGATCACTGGTTTCATCAAAATGCATGAGTTGATTTTGTTCAGATTTAAATTTATACGGGTGAATCTATTTCAAATCCAAATTTGAATCCAATAGAATCCCTAAATGTCAAAAATCTTTTGTTTTAGAATCAAAATTAGAATTTCAATATGCATTTTGGCCAATATTTGAACCTAGCCTAGCTCTTTCACAGAATGAAAACCAAGAGCATCAACAACATGAGATTAGAAATGAAAAACCAATTGCATTAAAGCAAAAGAATAAGGAAATATAGTGGTGCCGCGACAAAGGAAGTTTCAACAATTACGTTAATAAGATCCAAATCCTAACTAATTCTAATGCCCTCTCTTATAATTATCACGATACCTCTAATATATCCAATTTTTGCTCAATATTTGTCAAGAACACAACATAATAAAGCAGTGCAATGGAGCCCCTTATGAAAACTCGATCAAAGTGAATCTTCAATTAGATTTATTTTTTAAAGTAATGAGGGAATGTCATTTCTATTCTATACATTTCACCCTATCACAAAACAATTCATCAACAAATTGTCAATATCTTATTTGTAATCAAATTACAAAAGAATTTTAAAGTTTGAGATTTGAATCTTATACAAAAATATTGGTGATAGCAATCATGAGTCTAACCGTATGGATAGAATCTAAAATTTATAATGTAAAACTTTTATTCATACATCAAGTACAAAATATCCCTCTTGGTTGCATTTTAGGATGCATCTTTACAAAAGTGTCGGATTTGGAGAACGCTTTAGGCATTTAGAGGTGAACAAGTCAAAGTGTTTGAATATTTTCCACTCCCTTTGCAGTTCTCTTGAAAGTGACATTTTGGTGTAGCAAGGCTTCCAAGTATCTTTCATCTTAACCCTTTTAATTAGTGCCTAGGAATCCACTATTTGGTCATTGTTTAATGTTTTTTCTAATACAAGTCTACATCTATTGTGAATGGGACCCTAAACCCTAAACAAAAGATGGAGTGTACTATATGCATCTTATATAAATAAATAAAATTTTATTTGGAGTTGTGAAGCTATCAAGATATCTATGTAAAAAACACCAAAATACTACAGATACCTCAACATACAACACATGTACTTTGTGGTATTTCTTATATTTGGAAGTTTGTTCACTTGTTTTTTTAACAAATTGTATTCTCTTGTCCATGTTCCATTACTCCATTAGTTTAAGTATTATAATCTTGATCAATGCACTAACTCCTTTCATATTTTAATGTACATTAAATTTATAACAAAATCCGTATATGTACCTCTTGTGTCGACTTTGAAATTCTTTGAATAATTTAGTAATCATTAAAAAATTGGTATAGAAAAAACTTCCAAGTAATTATTGAAGCTGTGAGTAACGTCCAGGTTTTCTAAAAACGTAATTTTTAAGAGTTAAACTCTTGGAATGAAGTTCAACAAAAAGGAGGTTTGTGTAAACACCTAATGGCAGTTTAAGTATGATTATGAATACAAGACATAATCAAATGAACAGTCAAATCTACACGAGCCTTTAACAGAACGTGGAAAATTGAAGTACGCTCAATTTAGTACGGTTGGATTCTATTTAACCCCTAAATGCTTGCCTAAATGTCCTCACTCTTCTTCAAATTGGGCAGTTTTGTAAAAATGCATTATAAAATGCAACTATGAGGGATATTTTGAACTTGATGTATGAATAATTGAATAAAAGTTGGACATTATGAAGTTTAGGTTCTATCAATACGGTTAGATCTACGATTGCTATCACCAATACTTTTGTATGAAATTTGAAACTCAAAATTCATTTTTTTTGTAATTCGATTACAAATAAGATACTCGGGGGGAGCACTTCGTTGTATATTTTGCATACACGTGCGATAATGACCTATTTATTTGGGGGTTATTTACCTTGCAAAAAATATTATAAGGTGATGGTATTTTACATGTAAAAAGCCTGAGAATATTATATGTGATGGTATTTTACATGTAAACATGTTTCACTTTTTAAAAATCCCCTATTTTACATGTACATTTTTTACAAAATTTATCTACAATGAATATATTGGACCCTATTTTTTATCGCACGTTGTTTCTAAAATTTTCGCCAGTGAACCCCCCGAGATAAGATATTGACAATCTATGAATGAATTATTTGTGATTGGTTGAAATGCAATAATTTTAGTGCAGTAATTTTTGGAGATTTTTTGGTTTCTTAATTTTATGAGTTTACTTTTTTAAGAGCACTTTTACACTAAAATCTTTGAAATTTTGGGTGAATCACTACAACATGAAATGAGGCATAGAAATTTCACAACTCATCCCCTTTCTAATCGAATCACACATGCATGAAGCTAACTTCCCATAGAATTTTATAGTAAAAATTCCACACTGTCTAAAAAAAGTGCATGACAAATGAGAAAATATGAATGAAATCTGTACATCGTCCAAAAAATGTACGCTCAGGCAATTAGGGGTTAAATTTTGGGTGAATCGTTGCAACATGAAATAACTCATAAAATTTTCACAAACCATCCCCTTTCTATTCGAATCACACATGCATGAAGCTAACTTCCCATAGAATTTTATAGTAAAAATTCCACACTTGAAAAAGTGCATGATGAATGAAAAGAAATGAATGAAATCAGTACATCGTCCAAAAAATGAACGCTCAAGCAATTAGGGGTTAAAATTTGAGTGAATCATTGCAACATGAAATGTTGCATAAAATTTTCACAAATCGTCCCCTTTTTGCATATGCATAAAGCTAACTTCCCATAAAATCTACCATAAATTTTTTTTGCTGGAAAAGGCGCATGACGAATGAGAGAACGTGAATGAAATTTGTGGAGTTAAGCAATTTGTATGTGCGAAAATGCCACCCATCCAGAAACCCCTCTTTGAAAAATGGGTTTCCTGAAAAATTGACACGGGCACTAAAGGGTTAACATTCTCAAATACACTTGAAATTTGTAAAGGAACCAACACTGAGGCCCGCTTCACATTAGTGGCAGCCGCACAGGAGTGACATGCTCGTGAATATTTACTAGGAAACTCTCCATGTGGTTATCGGCATTGGCAATGGGTGACCTTTCAGGAACTTAAGAACACAGGGCATTCTTGCAAAGGCTTTCTAATTAGGGTTTATTTTCTTTCTTGATTTAGGTATCTTCTACTATGGATTCTTTTGGAGGAAACAAAAAATACCACATGTCATTCTTGGTTTTCAATTCCTGATGCTCTGCTTGTTAGAGCAAACAACTTCTGCACAAGCGCTTGCAGTTCAACGTCATCTGAGTACAATTCAATCTATCATCTTCACTCTTTGTTGTTTGAGAGATGCAAGGAGGAGACCTCGTTCATTTTGGGCACGTGAGAGGCCATGTCCAAACTCATTTCCTGAAATCGTACAATGCCAGAGAGTTCAAAAGTCGGTTTAGGGTTACTCTTGAAACATTTAATTTTTTATGTTGAAGATTAGATCCTGTTTTGCAAAAGAGAGATACTCAATTTAGACAAGCAATTCTATCGCAGACGCATGTTGCGATTGGAATTTATAGATTAGTGACGAGCGCCTCTCTTCAGACTGTTGGTATTGTTTTTAGTGTACCATTATCGACTACCCATCTAATTTTTGGTGAAGTTCTCGATGCACTGAGCAATTGCTTGGAAAGAGATTATGTTAAGTGGCCTTCGACAACAAGGATGAGAGAAATTGCTTTACATTTTGAGATTCTACGCACGTGGTATTCCTGATATAGTTGGTCCAAGAGATGGATCACATACACCCATCATGACACCTAAATTACATACTGCAGATTATTTTAACCGTAGGTTTTGACTCGGCTCTTCTGCAGGGTGTTGTTACAAGTCAATGTGTAGTCTGGGATTCTGATATAGGTTAGGCAGGAAGCATGCATGATTGCAACTTGTGAATTCACATATTGTCACATCATATATTTAAGATGTAACCAATAACAATAACGAGTGATTATTTTGTCATGTGACATTTTTTATGTTTATTAGTCGACACTCCTTCAGTGAGTATGACTTAGAACTCAGCTCCTCTTCTTGAATGGCTTCAAGCATGCCACCTGCAGATTATAAGTCAACATTAGGAAGTGTCGTGGCGCTTTCAAGAAGTAGTGATTCTCTGTAGAGTATCAACTTTCCACCTAGAGAGAGAATTCAGGAGACAATCATGGCCATTCTTCACAAACCAATTCATAACACCCCTGGAATGCGTGTGAAGAATGAGAACTATATAGGAAACTGGGGGAAACCAGGATGAATGTGATTGCGGTGAAAACTTCTCCATAGAGAATCAAAATCATGTCCATTCTTCACCTCAAGAAGAGAATCTGAATGAAACTCCTTAATCTTCAAAGAATGGGTCCTTCACAATTCAAGAAGAAAGTGCCACGCACACAGGTCTCATATGGTCCCTGTGTTGATTCCCTTGTGAGTGTCACTTTCCCCTCTGAACTTCAAAACTCGTTACATGTTAAAAATTTCCTTCTACAAGTAGGTGATGGGCTTAAGCAAGTGATTTTGTACACACGTCAAAACTTGAAATCACACAGAAAAGTGTCACTCAGGGAGGAATCAACACAGGAGAACCATATGAGCTCCCTGTGACGCATCCATTCTCTGAAGATTAAGAATGGGAAGAAAGTGCCATGACTGATCCAACTGATCCAGTTGGTATGCATGAATGTACAGAATTATCACAAGGAACCCCTACCATATTACTAGACAGTAAAGGTACAAGAATGAAGGTAAATTCTTGGTAATCAATTGCTAATTGAACGACCACTATAAACAGCAGTTTGGCATTAACGTTTACTTCCTAGTGAATTGGACAAAGTTCCCTGTGTATACTCTACACTTTAGTAATCTTTTAAATGAACAGAAAGATGCAGTTCTACGTACACCAAAGACAGTAACAAAACTGCTTCCCTCTTGCTCAGTCTCTAACGAAACCATAACCCTGAATCCTCAACACATGTATCATGCGACCTTCTTCGAGCTGGTCCTTTCTGTGCGTGCACTTTCACCACCTGCAGCTTTCTTAGTATCCGGCTGAGACAAATACATTTGTATGTAAATCTCTGCAAGAACACTATTGAGAGCAAGGCTGAGAGGGAAGCTGTAATCCAGCGCATCAGGCTCAGATACACTCTTGAAGCACAGTCGTATAAACATGGGCAGCACCCGAGTGTACATAACCGAGTATCTGCAAAAACCGGATATATGATCAAACATGAGTTCACCTCCTTTCGAAAATAAATGTAGAAACTGAATCCGAACACGTAAAAACACAAGATATCGAGTGTAAGAAAGTCGAGCCATACTCAAACATGTAAGATTTCTGTAACGTTATTAGTGGCACTGTGGTTGTTGTGCATTTTGAATATCATATTCGTACTATTAAACTAAATAAACCATATGTTTTTAGTAAACTGTGTAACGACACTGTTTTCTGCATCAAACATGTAAGGTGGTCACCCCATTACCAACTGGCGCCTTAAACCAACAGCTAGGTGCGTTTCCCACAACCAATGCTTCAATGATGCTGGTTTTAGCATGAGTTACAGTTGGTAATGAGTTCTCGATCTCTTGTTGGTTTTAGTATATGTAAGTGTGGTTATGGATTCGTTGTTGTTGGTTTAAGCATCTTCACTGCATGCAATACTGATCTTCTTTATACAGGAACAACTCTACCTATGTGACGTGAATGGGATGTGTCATGTTTCAACTTTGAAAATTTATAACTAATTCAAAAATTATGTTTCAACTTGTGTTTCAATCTATTTCTTCTTGCCTAACTCTAAAAAAACAACAATACTAAATGACATCAATGTCTCATCCGTATTTCTTATTCAGTTGGGAATGGAGTAACCACCTTAGTAATACGAGCGAATATAATGTTCACCACTGCAAGGAAACTGATCTTAAAGTTTCTCATTGACTGAAATTGAGGAAACCATTGAAAGGACCAGTTTCCTGTAGTGATGCACGAACGTCTGAAATAGCGTTAAGAAACTTGGAAAAG
The DNA here is from genome assembly GCA_022496805.1 of Pohlia nutans. Lineage (NCBI taxonomy): Eukaryota > Viridiplantae > Streptophyta > Bryopsida > Bryales > Mniaceae > Pohlia > Pohlia nutans. The sequence continues at coordinate 8,997,333 of CM040102.1, forward strand.
GCGTCCTAAAACCGTTTGTATATTCATTAATGACATTTTTGGAACACGTTATTTAGGACACTTTTGTAACAAATTGAATACCCTCCTAAAACGAATTTTACGACATTTTGAGGACGAAAAAATGACCAAGCAGTGTTATTTTCCGTCCTGCAAGTGTCATAAAAGTGTTTAAATATGCACGTCCTATAATAGTAGTGTGGAATCGATCGTGTTTATTCACACGGACCTAATTGAGGGTCTTGTAAATTAGAGATTACTGAGGTGAAAAACGGGGCTTACTCGATGGCAGCAGAGCGCAGGATCCAGCGTCGGTGGCTCTGGAACCGCTTGTTGCGAGCACTAGCGATGGAGATCGCGAGCGAAACCAGCGCCCCGACGGCCATGAAGGGCGAGACGGCTTTAGCGATGGGACCGAGCTCCGTGGCCTTCAACATTAATGAGGTACCTCCGGAGACAGCAGTAACGACAGTGCAGGCGGCGAACGTGTAGCCCAGTCGCTTGTGCAGAAGCGGGTGCTTGTTGCGGAAGGAGGCGTTGAACTGGAACGGCCCGATGGCCACGAACAAGAGCGCCGCGGTTGCATGCACCTGCCAAGTTCGGAGGTTGTCGCGAACATTCAGACCCGCCACGTCCATCAAGCCTCGGCTCGCGGCGATCGTGAACCATTTGTAGATCTCGAAGTCGCCGTAGATGAACGGCAGCGTGTAGAGCGCGAACGGAACCGAGTAGATCGTCACTGTCCACCACGCCGTGTTACCCCACACACGCATCCACGATTTCGCCATATCCAATCAATGGATTCAAGGCTCCAAACAACCCTGTCAGTGTCGCTAGATCGATGACTGGTGGTGAGCAACTGGACTGATTATGTAACTTAGAATTTAAATGAGGCTCCAACAGGGTCGACGATATGTGTGTATCGATCTACAACACAAACTAGTCTAAAATCATCTTCAGGAGTCAGTGAGATCGATGTGAGCAAGTGGACGGATTATGTACTGTGGTTTAGAAATACTGCTCCGTACTAGGCCGTGTGAGTGTGCGTGTCCGGAACGTGCAGTGAAGGGAGAACTGAAGTTGCGGTGCAAGTTGCCATATATACCGAAAGCTGACTGTGGTAATTGTTGTGGGTCGCGTCGTTGACTTTGTAACTATGTCATAGCATCATGGCCAGTAGCTAGCACCCCTTCCAACACTCTATACGCTATAAGTTACACAACTTTGAACAAATGAAACGCAATTTCATTGCAAAAAGAAAACAACAAACAAGCCATGTCAGCAAACAACAAATAAGCCATGTCAGCAAATAGCAAACAAGCCAGTTCAGCAAACAACAAACAAGCCAGGTCAGCAAACAACAAACAAGTGACGACAAACGAACAAACCCGACACGAGACAGGGAACGACTATACGCTACTTTTACTATTTACAATGGTAAATTTACTTGTGGAGTAAGTTAGGGACAAATTTTTCATAATTAAATTGATAACTAATATTTGGTGCCCAAGTGGTGGTATGCAATTTGCCCATGAAATTTATTTGAGTCATATTTAATGCTTGTTGCTAGCAAAGTTAGAGCATCTCACACTCCATCTTGGACGTGAGTTGAAAATCGCTACTCTGACCCACAATGAATATATAAGGTGAGTGGGCCGTAAACAACCACTATAAGCATCAATTTTTCCTATTTTTAGTGAATTGAAGTGCATTGTGATAGTTTGAATAGATTTAAAAATTGATCATGAATTTACCCCAAGTTGAATCATACTTGTTGGAGATATATTGAATAAGTTATGAATTTTCAAAGTAAAAGATTCATGTTGCCTATTTGTGACAATAGACATAGGCTGAATAGAATCTTAAAATAAAAATAGTTCCCACAAATAAGATGAATGGTTCAAAGTCAACGACCACTAAATTATTTCATTTTATTGTTAGCACAACGGAATATCACTGAAGAAATAAAGATAGGTACCTCATTATGGTCGGCATCGGTTTATGACCCACTCACCTTAGAGCGTGAACAATGTTAGTAAAATTTGAGAGAGAACAATTTGAACACAAGTGGTTTCAAACTCGTGCACAATAGTACAGAATTTTGGAAGAACAAGCACGTTGGGGGCCATGATTCTGCAATCGGATCCAGCGGTTCTGGCCATGTGGATTAATTTGTTTTTTTTTTTACACAAACCAAGGGAGACCCTTTATTGCGAGAAGAAGCAAGATACGACCCAACCCCACCGAGACCGGCGAGGAGGGAAACTAAAAGCCTACTGAATATCCTCACTAACATGTGGATTAATTTGAGTATGGGGATCATTTGTGCTTTATTAGACACAGAAAGTCGGAGGCTTGCCGGAGCTTGCAGGGCACGTCTAAAGCGGCTTCCGTTCACCTTCCCACTCAGCATTTGTGGAAAGGCCTCTATTTCTGGTCTCCAGGTTGTACCGACACTGGTTATTCCTGCCCACAACTTTTTGAGCCAACCAGTCAAATTCCTTTATTTATCCAAACGAATTTATTTTTTAAGAGTATGCTTTCTATAACTAATGAATATAATTGTTTTTTTAGTAATTCAGGAAGGAATTTTGCCCCACTTTTTGAGATACAATTGAGGTAGGAGCAGTGGAGCACCCAATTCCAACACTGTACCCAATGCTGATGATTCGTTATTCATTTTAGTAAGCACATCATAGAACCTTCATTGTTTGTTGACAAAAATGATAAGCTATCTAACATGATCTACCTCGATTTATGTTCTAGAATTGACTACCATAGAGTTATTCGAAAAGTCCCTCAAAAGTGGGTGAGTGGACCGTAGTTTGAGTGCATAGTGACAGTAATCCTCAAAAGAGAACATGTGTCGGGCATTAAAAAAAATGTGGATGCAAACTTTAACCCTTGAACGCTCCTGCGTCCAATATCTGGACGATGGACAGATTCAAGTTATTCGATTCTCATCCGCATTCGACAGTTTTCATCCAAATAAATTTCTCTTGGTTCTTGTGCAAGTTCACTACGTATTGTACGGTTTGGATGTTAAAAATTGGTGATTATGATTTTTGGAAAAATTACACAATTGGTTTATGTCAAGTTTCATTCGTAGTTCAAAAAGTGAGACCTAAAACATGATTTTCCAAAATAAGTAGAATCAAATAATGGAAACCATACCATCTCATAGAGCATGTTATTCCAATTTCATTACAATATTTTAATTTTTTTTTGTGTTAATGTGGGATTTTTTTATCGAATTTCAAGAGAAAACCTTGCAAAAATAATTAAAAATACTTAATAAAAAAAATGATAAATCCAACCGTACAGATGTGATCTTCACGTTGGCATTTACAACTTTGCTTTGTACATCAGTTCCATTTTTGGTATTCATATAACATTTTATAACGTTTCTTTGAAAACAACGTTGAATTGGGACATTAAAGGGTTAAAAGCACCAAAATCAGTGTTAAAAAACTTCTCACCCAAGTTTCTATCTACCGTACCTTAGGGGCAGCTTCATCACTCCTCCGTCGAATAATTAATTAATTTCAAATTTTGATGTCTGGCAATAAAAAAAGTAATTTTTAAAAATTCAACTTTTCAGGAAATAAATAACTTTAAATTCGACTTTCATTCACAATTGATGAAGTTTCATTGAATGTTTGTTATTTTAGTGGAATTCATGTGATCACTCTTCACATTTATAATTTATTTAATTTTTAGCTCATGTATTCAATTTCAAGATATTTCATCATTCATCTAATTTAATTTCATGATTTTCCGGCAAATAGGCAACATAATTTATTTTTTAATTCGACATTTTTATTTGGAATTATTTTTTGCCGAAGCTGCCCCTAAGGTACGGTATTATTCACCTTCACACATGAAGAAGGTCATTGCTAGCCCCTTTTCTGACAATAGATTCTTGCTATATATACTTAGACCGTCTCCACTGAGTCACCCATTCTTTTGATTTCCTAGAACTTCTCTCAACAGTTTTCATTTCTCCAAATTGTAGTCAAACTAAGGCACACTCAACTCTTTAGATTACGGATAACTCTCATGTCTAAACATTATCGCCATTGGGTACATTATTGGAATTGGATGCTCCTACCTTAGTTATTTTGGAAAACCAACCAATTTACTCGTAACTAATCACCAGTTCACGAGAATAGTAGTGTCCTGTCTTGATTCAGATTATGGATGTGGAAAAGGTCGCATAAGGAGACTTGACGCCTCTGCTATGAATAGGTGATTTAACCCCTAAATGACCGAATGACCATTACATGGTCACTGCTCTTTTTATACGGGTTGTCTAGGATGGAAAAAAAAATCATGAAGAATAAAAAATAATTTTCAAATAGGAAATCGAGTTTAATTCCCAACCCATTTTGAATCATGTCAATTCCAGTTAAATACTACTCAAGAGGATTTTTAAAAGACAAAAACCTCAATATAGTCCTTGTTTTCTAAAATTTACTATTTAGAGAAAAAAATGCTTCTCTAAATTTTGGAATAGAATTTTGAGATTTAACCAATCATACCAAATTTCAACTTTTAAAAATAAAATTTGTAATTTTAGTGAATATTCAATAGCAAATGGATCTACATTCATTAAATTAGAATTTAAAACATTTTTTTAAAGTTTGATTGTATGGATAATTACTAAACATCAAGATTTTTGTTTTGTTCATTTGGATCAAATTTCATCAATGTTGCAAATTTAACATTTTGTAACACATTTATATTTTGCCCTTATCCCCTTTGTTATTTTGTGGTTATCCTTTAACTACCTAAACATTCACTTTTTGGACGATGTACAAATTTCATCCATGTTTCTCATTTGTCATGCATTATTTGTAGTGTGGATTTTTTACTATAGATTTTATGGGACCTCAGCTTTATACATGTGTAAAATTTGGCTATTTCAGACTTGATTTGATATTTTGAATAATATTTTTAGTAATATTTTTAGATTTTAACAATTTAATTATATTTTGATATTAATTAATATCTTACTTTTAAAAAAATCAGCTGATTTTATTTTATTTATTTTATTAATTTCTGTGCATGAGGCCATGAGTGTACTAGTTGAACTCATAGCCTTTTGGAGGCCTCAAATTTTTTTGTAATGGGCATGTAGTTGACTACAACTTTTAGTAGGTGTTTGTCACACAAAATTGCAAAGAAAAATGTTAATGACATATATCCGTCCCCGTCTCTAGAACCCCGATGGTCTTGAATGTGGGCACTATTCATCCACCGCCTCCTTTTCCTGGAATTACATTTTAGACATCCTAAGATCTTCTTTTGGCAGTTTTATTTGCAAACTTGGGCCTACGGGGCTAAATTATTGTAGGGGGGACCTTCTTGGAAATTAATAATAGAATAGGAAGAGGGGATTGTCTTTGTAGGTGGGTCCACAACGAAAAACAAATAGGGGGTAATTTTTAGATAGGGTATACCCGTTACAACATTGAGACTTATTAAAATGACATGTTTCAAACAATCATAATTATTTCATTTCAAGTGCACACAATTGGATGAAAGCATGGAACACTTGTACTATTTGTTTCATTTAGATGTTGTATTAGGAGTACAATGAGCATTTTGAAAAAAATATCACTAAGAAAATTTTAAAATATGAAATATTGGTAAAACAACCAAAAACAAATTGTATACTCAACAATTTAGGCCTAACAAAAGAAATCCTCCAAAGTTTTATACATAACAAATTCATGGATATTTTTACAAATTAGATACCTTAATGTGTAAATTGATAAATAAAAGATAGTGATAACGTACCAAAAAAAAACTACAATTAAGCCATTTATAATAATTTGATGAAGATGAAATTCTACGAAGAAAATGATGGATGGAGAGAGTTATTTGAAAATAGAGCTTCTGTTTTTTAATTTTGAAGGTGAGTCTACGTTCCAATAATAACATATTTTGACAAGCATTGTTCATAAATAGTCCTTTGGTCCTTTCATTTATAGTCCCTTAGGCTTGAAGAAATTTGTGGAAATTCTCTCTTAGCATTGGGGAGGTGATGAGTTCTATACCCCAGAGTGGCGTAAGGACTTGCTTTAACCCCTAAAAGTCCAAGGGGTATTGGACAAAACATAGATGTGTTAAAATATGTGTGTTCCATATGTTTGATGAAGTTTGGTTCGATAGACAAAATGTAGAGTACCATCTCTACAAATTATCCGTATGGTCAAACTTCAAAAAATAACTTTAGATCATTTTTTAATGAATTTAAAAGCATTAACCTTTGAAAATTTGTATAAATTATAATTTTCAATTTTAGAGTTCAAAATTTAGTATGATTGGTTAAAGTTGGGCTATCTATAGTAAATATCAGAAAAGAAAAAGAAATGATGGAGGGATCATCATTACTTTCCCCAAATAGCAAATTTTATAACACTAAGACAATTTTGAGGTGATCTACTTTGAAAAATTCTCCCGGGTGTAGTTTAACTCGGATTGCCATAATTCAAATTGAGTTAAAAAGTAGACTTGATGTAGTATTATAAAAAAAATTATTTTTTCAAAAAAAAACAATTTTTTTCCGGGCAGCCTGTTAAATTCGGGCAGCGACCAAAAAATGGTCGTTTGAGCTCTTAGGAGTTAAGGTGAGTTCAACAAGAGTTTCCACTTCGAGACACTCTTTTAGGTCAACACTGATGTTTACGAATGTTTGGAAACAATCACACAAGATAACCTTCTTTGCAACAATGTGGGAACATGAAATTTTCAAATTTTAAATGGCCTTGCACAATAGATGCAACTTGTCTATTGAGGAGAATCTATTTCGTATAATTTACGCTATTTCAATACTAATACACCATTTAACCCCTAAAAGTCCAAAAAATACATGTCTTATAACATGTGCCTTCCGTATGTTTAATGAACTTTGGTTCAATAGACAAATTGTAGGGCATCGTCTATACAAATTATCTGTTTAGTCCAACTTCTAAAAATAGATTTAAATCTTTTTGTAAAAATCTTTGAAAATCTTTGAAAAATTGTGTAAATTATAATTTTCACTTTTAGGATTTTAGATTTAGCAAGATTAGTTAAAATTAGTTTATCTATTGTAAACTTCAAAAAAGGAAAAGAAATGATAGAGGGAACATCATTATCTTCTTGGAATAGTAATATTATATCAGTAAAAGAATGTTGAAGTGATCCACTTTGAAAATTTCTCCAATTGACATAATTCAAATTACGTTGGAAAGTAAACTTGATCTAGTATTTTAAAATATTTTATATTTTTGCAAAAACCGCTTGTTTTTCCATTTCAAGCAATTTTTTTAACATGGACAGCAACCAAAAGAGGTCTCTTGGGAGCTTAGGAGTTAACCCCTAAACACTCAAACAACCATTATTAAGTGCTGCCCAAATCTAGCAGGCTACTCAGAACAACAAAATCTGTTTCTAAACTAATAATAACAATATAATTAAATACTAGATCAAGTCTACTTTCCAGCGCAATTTGAATTAAGTCAATAAGAGTTAAACTCCACCCGGGAGAAATTTTCAAAGGGAATCACTTCATCATTGTTTAAGTGTTATAAAATTTGCTATTTGGAGAAAGTAATGATGTTCCCTCATCATTTCTTTTTCTTTTTCTTTCTTGAAGTTTACAATAGATAACCCAACTTTAACCAATCATGCTAAAATTCAAAATGTAAAAGTAAAAATTATAATTCATACAAATTTTGAACTGTTAAGGCTTTTAAGTTCATTAAAAAATGTCTAAAGTCTTTTTTGGAAGTTTGATCGTACAAATAATTTGTAGAGATGATGCCCTACATTTTGTCTATTGAACTAAAGTTCATCAAACATATAGAAGGCACACAATACAACACAACTATGTTTTGTCCAATACCCCTCAGACTTTTAGAGGTTAAGTTCTTACATTGTAGTTACACGATTGTAATTGTTTTAGTCCCTCCAAAAGTTGTCGTCCCTCAAGTTTTATAGCTTACATTAGTTCTAGACATGTGGATCCGACCATAGCTCATTTGGTAGAGCAGTTGATTAGAGGGCGAGGCTGGAGCGAGGCGGCGTGAAACCCTAATCAGTTTTTCACATTTTTCCGTAACATTTCTTCACTATTAGGAGCGCATTCACGTGCTTAGTTACGTTTTAGTTGTACGCGGTTCGTTTGAGCCTATTTTTGAGCTTTTTCACCTTCTTTTGCGTCGTGTGGAGGGACAAGTAATATTTCTCGGAGCGGATATGGAGGGTCCTCCTCCGATAGACGTTCACATGCATGGGCGATGTCACTCGACACACGGGTTTAGGAGGGCTTGAATGCTTGGCTGCCACGGAGTTGCACACTTCTAATCGGGCATCAGCGCCAATTCCTCCTGTTGGGTTCCAAGAGGGAAAAGGGGCAGTACAGCCACAGAGTGCAGAAGGTATTTTGAAGTATTCTTTCTATGACGCAGAACTTTCACTACTTCAGATGCATCGCGATTCCGCCGCCGCCAAGACAGTACTCGGCCATCTTCCGGTACCCAATCCAGGTTTCAAAACCCTGGATGACCGGGCTCGCACTTCACTGCATACTTCGTTCGAATCATTAACCCTTAAACGAGATATGCTTTCTTGATACCACACCCAAAATCTCTTTTAAATTCCATTTTAAGCATGATTATATTTTTAATTTACTTTGCCTCTATTCTGAAGAAGTATAGATCTCTCTAAGGTGCTGAGTTTGGCATTTTAAAAATCCCATTTGGTGCAATGAAGTAGAAGTTATGAGCAAGATTCTTCCAAAATATAACCAAGCCCGTGGGGCTTGCATTGTCCTTTAAGGGTTAACCCTAATTGGTAACAATTTCTTCGAAGTTACTTTTTCTTCGGTCGATGGAGTCCAAGAGACTTTACAGAATACCTTTTTCTTAGACTCTGGGAAGGAGGTTTCCTTTCCCACATGGAATGCGGACTTCTCCTCAGACAAGGAAGAGACGTTTGCTCTCATCCAGTACTCTTGGATCCCGTCTTGGCAAGGTTTTATCAATCGATAATTCACTTTCCTTCAGAGGCAAGACGGCGGGTCCAAGAATTAGGCCACTCGTCAGTGCTACGGATAAGTTTCCTACGACGATACAAATCCCAGGAGCCCACTCTGGAACATAAGAGCATGGCCAGCCATGGCCTCAGAGGGTCTCTCACACTCCAGAAGTAGATGAAAAGTTTCAAGGGGCCTTTCAAAATACCATTTGACTCTGGATTCTAGCGTGTTAGAAATTGGGCCTTCAAAACACTATTTAGTTGACTATACCCTCACATTCTACTTGTGATTGCTCCATTGACTATTTGATGCGCACTTTTGATACGTGAAGGACGTGCAAGGGTGGGGGAGTGTGAGTGCAAGGGCCCTTCAAATATAGATGAAGAATTTGAGAGGGTTAGTCCTAGCGTGCATGGGTGGGAATGCTCTAATGTAGTAACTTATACTTTGGTCGTCCGGACCAATGTCTGCGCTGTAAAGCGATCGGACATACAATTCTGCATTGCAATAATTCGAGAAAGAAAGGAGCTCGATCAAGGGAAACAGCTCAACCCACGAGATGCTAATGCAAGTTACGGTGAGCAAGGAGATAATCACAGAGGCCGCTATAAATCACACAATCATCGTCAGGATGTTCGGGCGGCTCCTCACGATGGACCTCGGCGAATTGAAGTAGATCTCCCAGACAGGGTCACCACAGTTGCTCCTGAAGAACCCTGAATCCTCAACACATGTATCATCCGACCTTCTTCGAGGTCCTGTCTGTGCGTGCACTTTCGCCACCTGCAGCTGAAGGAGATTCAGTGACTCTGATTAAGCAGAAGTAATTTCAGATAAAAAGAATGGCACACTACAGTGCAATATATACATGCGTATGTGTACAGCCCACTACAAGGGCAGTTAACTAATTGCTGGTAACTAGGCTGCTTAGTGGTGATTAACACCACTAACCCTGATGAATGCCTGTAGGTACCTCAGCAGGTACTCTCTGTTACGTCTCTGGTAGACTAAACGGTTGTCCTTCTTGAAGGACGGTCCAGTCATCCTGGTATGACACCTGCACTATGTTACTATTACCAACAGCAGCTTTCTCAGTATCCGGCTGAGACAAATACATTTGTATGTAAATCTCTGCAAGAACACTGTTGAGAGCAAGGCTAAGAGGGATGCTGTAATCCAGCGCATCAGGCTCAGATACACTCTTGAAGCACAGTCGTATAAACATGGGCAGCACCCGAGTGTACATAACCGAGTATCTGCGAAAACCGGATATATATATATCATCAAACACGAGTGACATGAGCTAGTTCACCTCCTTTCGAGAATGAGTGTAGAAACTGAATCCGAACACGTAAAAACACTAGATATCGCATAATTGCTTTCGTGTGTAAGAAAGTCGAGCCATATCAAACATGTAAGATTTCTGTAACGTTATTAATTAGTGGTGTGGTTGTTGTGCATTTTGAATATCATATTCGTCCTATTAAACCAAATAAACCATATTTGTTTTTTTTAGTAAACAGTGAAATGACACTGTTTTTTGCATCAAACATGTAGTAATTGAGTTAACCGAAATCAGAAGAGGTGATCTGACCCCCAAAATATCAGGAAATCAGAGTCTATGTTCTCTTTTAGTGTAACTGAAATCAAAGCAAATAGTGAACTCAACTGTACCTTTCAACTTCAATTTTAAACATAAATCAAAGCAAATAGTGAACTCAACTCTACCTTTCAACTTCAATTTTAAACATAAGTTCCAAGTTGTCAAAGCTAATTAATCAAACCAGTCACCTAATCATATATCAAGTTTATCACATGACTTGCCATTATCTCAAATGGAATGTGGACCATCGTCTTTAAGCCTTGGCTCTCTATGAACTCACCTTATTCTCAGTTTTGCCTCAGTTGTGACGGCAAAACTAATTCACACTCCTTTCTAATTTGGATTCTTTGAAAACCATGCCAGTTTGCTTAATTGGTTGCATTAGATACGGTTCAAACTCACCTCACCTAACATGTATTTTCTCTTCATTTCGGTTACCTCTTATACATGCGATTATAACACCACTGCTTGCAAGCAAACTGGTCTTTAAAAATTTCAGTGACTGAAATTGAGGAAACCATTGAAAGAATCAGTTTCCTGTAGTGATGCATGAATCGATCGTGTTTATTCATACGGACGTAAGGGCTTTGTAAATTAGAGATTACTGAGGTGAAAAACGGGGCTTACTCGATGGCAGCAGAGCGCAGGATCCAGCGTCGGTGGCTCTGGAACCGCTTGTTGCGAGCACTAGCAATGGAGATGGCGAGCGAAACCAGCGCCCCGACGGCCATGAAGGGCGAGACGGCTTTAGCGATGGGACCGAGCTCCGTGGCCTTCAACATTAATGAGGTACCTCCGGAGACAGCAGTAACGACAGTGCAGGCGGCGAACGTGTAGCCCAGTCGCTTGTGCAGAAGCGGGTGCTTGTTGCGGAAGGAGGCGTTGAACTGGAACGGCCCGATGGCCACGAACAAGAGCGCCGCGGTTGCATGCACCTGCCAAGTTCGGAGGTTGTCGCGAACATTCAGACCCGCCACGTCCATCAAGCCTCGGCTCGCGGCGATCGTGAACCATTTGTAGATCTCGAAGTCGCCGTAGATGAACGGCAGCGTGTAGAGCGCGAACGGAACCGAGTAGATCGTCACTATCCACCACGCCGTGTTACCCCACACACGCATCCACGATTTCGCCATATCCAATCAATGGATTCAAGGCTCCAAACAACTGTCAGTCTCGCCAGATCGATGACTGGTGGTGAGCAACTGGACTGATAGAAATAATTAAGGCTCCAACAGGCTCGACGGTATGTGGATATCGATCTACAGCGCAATCAAAGTTGATGTGAGTCTTCAGGAGTCAGTGAGATCGATGTGAGCAAGTGGACGGATTATGTACTGTGGTTTAGAAATACTGCTCCGTACTAGGCCGTGTGAGTGTGCGTGTCCGGAACGTGCAGTGAAGGGAGAACTGAAGTTGCAGTGCAAGTTGCCATATATACCGAAAGCTGACTGTGGTAATTGTTGTGGGTCGCGTCGTTGACTTAGTAATTCGTAGCATCATGGCCAGCAGCACCCCTTCCAACATTCTATACGCTATATGCAACTTTTCTTTTTTAAACAAATGAAACTGAATTTCATTTGAGTTATCCGTAAAGTCACCTTGAGTTTGATGAATCTACAAAGAATTTTGCTTTACTATACTCTTATTTGTTCACTCTAAATAGTTAAAAGGTGTGGAAGATTTTGGAGGTCTATCATTTTTAGGTGTGTAAGAGGTGTGTAAGAGCTTGGTGGTCTTCAAAAGTTTTCAAAAGTTTTTTAGCACCAAGAAAGGAGCTAATTTTTTTTTGAAAACTTTTGAAGACCACCAAGCTCTTACACACCTCTTACACACCTAATAATGATAAACCACCAAGATCTTCCACAGCTTCTAACTATTTGGAGTGAAGAAATAAGAGTATAATAAAGCAAAATTCATGGTATCTTCTTCAAAATTTGATGGACTTTACGGATAACTCCATTGTAAAAAGAAAACAACAAAGAAGCCAGGTTAGCAAAAAACAAACAAGCCAGGTCAGCAAACAACAAACAAGTAGCCTGACCAAAGGCAACAGACGGACAAACCGGACACGAGACTGGGAACGACTATACGCTACTTTTGGATTACAATGGTACATTCAGAGTGTTAAACTTGTGGAGTGAGTTAGAGCAAGCCTAGCAGTTAGAGCATGGCCACCCATGGCCTCAAAGAGTCTCTGACCTCAAGAAGTGGATGAAAAGTTTCAAGAGGCCTTTCAAAATGCTTCTTGACTCTGGATTCTAGCATGTTAGAAATTGGGCCTTGAAATCACTATTGAGTTGACTATTCGATGATTATTCCTCTCATTCTACTTGTGATTGGTCCATTGACTATTTGATGTGCACTTTTGATACGTGAAGGGCGTGCAAGGGTGGGGGAGTGTGAGTGCAAGGGCCCTTCACATGTAGATGAATAATTTGAGAGGGTTAGTCCTAGCGTGTACGGGTGGGAATGCTCTTATAGAGAAAACATTTCCGCCAAACATCAATTTGAAGGCCATTTTTAATTTGGAGGAATGTATTACATGAAGTACCCCAACAGCATTCCTGGAGCGAACACCAAGGCAACTTATAAAATGAAGATTTTATATAAAGTTACTTGATGACCTTGAAGCACGGGCCGGTGAATAGTCTTCAAGCTCGTTATTTAATTGTTGATTGAGCATTTTTGCTTGCTTGGTGTGAGAAATTTGCTTGCGCCAAAGCTTCTCTGGATGGCGGGGAAACCTCAAACTTTGGCTCCAAAAACTATTATTTAGCGTTGGTGGGTAGTTGATGGGCCAAACTTCGAAGCAAGTGGAGATAACTACACCAAATCTTGGCGTTGGTCCCTTCAAAACACATGCTGCTGGGCATGCTCTTAGGGACACATTTTTCATAAATAAATTGATAACTACTATTTGGTGCCCAAGTGGTGGTATGTAATTTGCCCATGAAATTTATTTGGGTCATATTTGTTGCTAGGGAATTGAGAGCATCTCACACTCCATCTTAAACGTGAGTTTGGCGTGTTCGGAATCGCTACTCTAACCCACAATGAATATGTAAGATAAGTGGGTCACAAACCAACACTATAAGCATCAATTTTACCTATTATTTAGTAAACTGTAGTGCATTGTGTTAGTTTGAACAGATTGGAAAATTGATTACAAATTTATCCCAAATCGAATCATAATTTTTGGAGATACATTGAATAAGTTATGAATTTTCAAAGGTTGCCTATTTGTGACAAAAGACATAGGCTGAATACGCCTTGAAGAATTTTAAAATAAAAATAGTTCCCACAAGCAAAGTTAATGATTCAAAAGTCAACGATCACTAAATTATTTCATTTTATTGTTAGCACAACAGAATATCACTGATGAGATAAAGATAGGTATCTCCTCATGGTCGGCATCGGTTTATGACCCACTCACCTTGGAGCGTGAACAATGTTAGTAACATTTGAGAAAGAGAACCATTTGAACATATGATGTATTTTCAAACTTGTGCACAACTGTAGAGAATTTTGGAAGAACAAGCACGTTGTGGGCCGTGACTCTGCAATCGGACACGGTGGACATGTGGATTAATTTGAGTATGGGGCAGGGCCCGGGAAGAAGTGACAGTCAGTTACAAGTCTGCCGATTAATTTTTGGAAACGGCTGGTTGATTTTCAAGAATAGAGACATACCACCGAACTAAATGACTTAAAAGTAATTATATTTAGTATTCATAGACGAAATATACGGGATATAATCTTTAAAAACTGGTTGCTTTTGGAAAATAAAGGACAAATGTTGACTGGTTGCCTCAAAAAACTTCCCGAACAGTGGTATGGGGATCATTTGTGCTTTATTAGACACAGAAAGTCGGAGGCTCGTGCTTGCCGGAGCTTGCAGGGCACGTCTTAAGCGGCTTCCGTTCACCTTCCCACTCAGCATTTGTGAAAAGGCCTCCGGTCCTGGTCTCCAGGTTGTACCGACAATGGTTGTTCCGGCCCGGGATACTTTTTAAGACAACCAGTCAAATTCCTTTCTTTACCCAAATCCATTTGTTTTTAAAGAGTACTTTCTATAACTATTGAATATAACTATTTTTTAGTCATTTGAGTTATCCTTAAAGTCACCTTGAATTTGATGAATCTACAAAGAATTTTGCTTTACTATATTCTTATTTGTTCACTCTAAATAGCTGAAAGGTGTGAATTTTTTTGGTGGTTTATCATTATTAGGTGTGTAAGAGGTGTGTAAGAGCTTGGTGGTTTTCAAAAGTTTTTTAGAACCAAGAAAAGAGCTAAAAAACTTTTGAAAATCACCAAGCTCTTACACACCTTTTACACACCTAATAATGATATACCACCAAGATCTTCCACACCTTCTAACTATTTCGAGTGAAGAAATAAGAGTATAATAAAGAAAAATTCATGGTATCTTCTTCAAAATTTGATGGACTTTAAGGATAACTCCATTCAAGTATGATTTTTGCCTCTCTTCTTGAGATTCAACTAAGAGCATTCACAACGTTTCTCTAGATGGAGCACTCGCCAAAGGCCTTTTCACGGGCTCCAGATTCCAAAAGGGACGCGCCAAAAATCACGCGCCTCACCGCTCCGCGGAATCAGAGGCCGAGACAGCTGCGAGGGAACCCGAAATACAGCTACGAAGGCAGAAAGCCGGAAGACCAGGGCTGATGGGGTCCCCTCAACCAATCACCTAATCCAAAACAAGAATAGCCAAAATCTATGTTGAAATCTCCGATTCGTGGGCGCGCTGAAGAAAACGATGGACTCGCCACAATAGCGCGTCAAAGTCAAAATTTAAAGAGGCTTGGAAGAAAAACACCGTTGCCAGTGGCGTGGTGCGGCAGATAAATCAACCCGGGCCCGCCAAAGATCAGCCAGGCCACCTTTACCGTCCAACGGTGTGGATGGTCTAAAGTAGGAGCACCCAATTCCAACATTGTACCCAATGCTGATGATTTTTAAAAATGTCATTAATTTTAGTAAGCACATTATAGAGCCTTTATTGTTTGCTAACAAAAATGATAAGCTATCTAATATGATCTACCTCAATTTATGTTCTAGAATTGACTACCATAGAGTTATCCGTAAAAGTTCCAAAAAAGTTGGTGAATGGACCGTAGTTTGAGTGAATAGTGACAGTAATCCTCAAAAGAGAACATGTGTCGGGCATTAAAAGAAACAATGGATGCAAACTTTGAAAGGACCAAAATCGGTGCTAAAAAACTTCTCACCCAAGTTTCTATTATTCACCTTCATACATGAAGAAGGTCATTGCTAGCCCCTTTTCTGACAATAGATTCTCGCTATATATGCCTAGACCGTCTCCATTCACCCATTCTTTTGATTTCCTAGAACTTCTTTCAATTTATTGTTTTCGTTTCTCCAAATTTTAGTCAAACTAAAGCCCACTCAACTCTTTAATTTACGGATAATTCGTATGTCTAAACATTATTGCCATTGGGTACATTGTTGGAATTGGGTGCTCCTAACTTAGTTATTTTGGAAAACCAACCAATTTACTTGTAACTAATCACCAGTTCTTCGAGAATAGTAGTGGCCCGTCTTCATTTACATTATGGATGTGGAAAAGGTTGCATGAAGAGACTTGAGGCCTCTGCTATGAATAGGTGATTTAACTCCTATTAAGTGACTGAATGACCATTACATGGTCGCTACTCTTTTTATACGGGTTGCCTAGGATGGAAAAAAAATCATGAAAAATAAGAAATAATTTTCAAATAGGAAATCGAGTTTAATTCCCAACCCATTTTGAATCATGTCAATCCTAGTTAAACACTACTAACGAGGACTTTTAAAAGACAAAAACCTCAATATAGTCCTTGTCTTCTAAAATTTACTATTTAGAGAAAACAAATGTTTTACAAGATTTAGGAATAGAATTTTGAGATTTAACCAGTCATACCAAATTTCAACTTTTAAAAATAAAACTTGTAATTTTAGTGAATATTCAATAGTAAATGCTTCTACATTCATTAAATTAGAATTTAAAACATTTTTTTAAAGTTTTATTGATGGATCATTACTAAACATCAAGATTTTTGTTTTCTCATTTGGATCGAATTTCATCAATGTTGCAAATTCAACATTTTGTAACACAATTATATTTTTCCATTACCCCCTTTGTCATTTAGTGGTTATCCTTTAACCCTTTAACGTCCCGATTCAACACTGTTTTCAAAGATTTGTTATAAAATGGTTGATGAAAAACGAAAATGGTGTTGATGTACAAAACAAAGTTGCAAATGTCAATGTGTAGATAACATCCGTACGGTTGGATTCATCATATTTATTATTAATATTTTTAAAGTAATTTTGCAAGGTTTTCTCTTGAAATTAAATTTAAAATCCAAAATTAACACAAAAAATTTTAAAAAAATTGTAATGAAATTCGAATGACATGCACTACGAGATGGTTTGGTTTCCATTATTTGATTCTACTTACTATGGAAAATCATATTTAAGGTCTTTCTTTTTGAACTAAGATTGAAACTTGACATTAATCACTTTTGTAATTTTTCAAAAATTCACATTATCTTATTTGGAAGATCCATACCGTACAAATGGTATTCAACTAGCACAAGAATGAAAAAAATAAAAAATGGATGAAAAACATCCGATACCTACAGAAATCGAGCTGCTGAAATTCATCCGGCGTCCAGAATCTGGACGCCGGCGCGCTAAAGGGTTAACTACCTAAACATTCAATTCATGGACAATGTACAAATTTTCATCCCTGTTTCTCATTTGTCATGCATTATTTGCAGTGGGGATTTTTTACTATAGATTTTATGGGACGTTAGCTTTATACATGTGTAAAATTTGGCTATTCAGACTGGATTTGTTATTATTAAAAATATTTTTAGTAATATTTTTAGATTTTAACAATTTAATTATTTTTTTACATTAATTAATATCTTATCTTTAAAAAATCCATTGATTTCATTTTATTTATTTTATGAATTTCTGTTGAACTCATAGCCTTTTGGAGGCCTCAAATTTTTTGTAATGCGCATGTAGTTGGCTACAACTTTTAGTAGGTGTTTTTCACACAAAATTGCAAAGAAAAATGTTAATGACATATATTTGTCCTCGTCACTAGAACCTTGCTGGTCTTGAATGTAGGCAATATGTCCTTTCCCTGGAATTACATTTTAGACATCCTAAGATCTTCTTTTGGCAATTTTTTTGCAAACTTGGGTCTACGGGCCTAAATTATTGTAGGGGGACCTTCTTAGAAATTAATAATAGAATAGGAGGGGGGATTGTCTTTGTAGGTGGGTCCACAACCAAAAAAAAATAGGGGGCAATTTTTAGATAGGGTATACCGGTTACAACATTGAGACTTATTAAAATGACATGTTTCAAACCATCATAATTATAACATTTCAAGTGCACACAATTGGATGAAAGCATGGAACACTTGTACTATTTGTTTCGTTTAAATGTTGTATTAGGAGTACTATGAGCATTTGGAAACAAATATCACTAAGAAAATTTTAAAATATGAAATATTGGTAAAACAACCAAAAACAAATTGTATACTCAAAAATTTAGGCCTAACAAAAGAAATCCTCCAAAGTTTTATACATAACAAAATCATGAATTTTTTACAAATTAGATACCGTAATGTGTAAATTGATAAATAAAAGATAGTGATAACGTACGAAAAAATTAAATACAATTAAGCCATTTATAATAATTTGATGAAGATGAAATTCTACCAAGAAAATGATGGATGGAGAGAGTTAGTTGAAAATAGAGCTCCTGTTTTTTAATTTCGATGGTGAATCTACGTTCCAATAATAACATATTTTGACAAGCATTGTTCATAAATAGTCCCTTAGGCTTGAAGAAATTTGTGGAAATTCTCTCTTAGCATTGGGGAAGTGATGAGTTCTATACCCCAGAGTGGCGTAAGGACTTGCTTTAAGGTGAGTTCAACAAGAGTTTCTACTTCGAGACACTCTTTTAGGTCAACTCTAATGTTTATGAATGTTTGGAAACAATCACACAAGATAACCTTCTTTGCAGCAATGTGGGAACATGAACTTTTCAAATTTTAAATGGCCTTGCACAATAGATGCAACTTGTCTATTGAGGAGAATCTATTTAGTATAATTTACGCTATTTCAATACTAATACACCATTCAACACCTAAAAGTCCAAAAAATACATGTCTTATAACATGTGTCTTCCTTATGTTTGATGGACTTTGGTTCAATAGACAAATTGTAGGGCATTGTCTATACAAATTATCTTTTTAGTCCAACTTCTAAAAATAGCTTTAGATCATTTTTGTGAAAATCTTTGAAAATTTTTGAAAATTTGTGTAAATTATAATTTTCACTTTTAAGATTTTAGATTTAGCAAGAATAGTTAAAATTAGTTTATCTATTGTAAACTTCAAAAGAGGAAAAGAAATGATAGAGGGAACATCATTAGCTTCTTGGAATAGTAAAATTATATTAGTAAAAGAATGTTGAAATGATCCACTTTGAAAATTTCTCCGATTGACATAATTCAAATTACGTTGGAAAGTAAACTTGATCTAGTATTTTAAAATATTTTTTATTTTTGCAAAAACTTGTTTTTCCATTTCAAGCAATTTTTTAAAAAATGGACAGCAACTAGAAGAGGTCTCTTGGGAGCTTAGGAGTTAACCCCTAAACACTCAAACAACCATTATTAAGTGTTGCCCGAATCTAGCAGGCTACTCAGAACAACAAAATATGTTTCTAAACTAATAATAACAATATAATTAAATACTAGATCAAGTCTATTTTCCAGCGCAATTTGAATTAAGTTAATCAGAGTTAAACTCCACCGGAAGAAATTTTCAAAGTGATTTACTTCAGCATTGTCTTAATGTTATAAAATTTGCTATTTGGGAAAAGTAATGATGCTCCCTCATCATTTCTTTTTCTTTCTTGAAGTTTACAATAGATAAACCAACTTCAACCAATTATGCTAAAATTAAATTGTAAAAGTGAAAATTATGATTCATACAAATTTTCAAATGTTAAGGCTTTTAAGTTCATTAAAAAATGTCTAAAGTTATTTTTGGAAGTTTGACTATACAAATAATTTGTAGAGATGATGCCCTACATTTTGTCTATTGAACTAAAGTTCATCAAACATATAGAAGGCACACAATACAACACAACTATGTTTTGTCCAATACCCCTCAGACTTTTAGGGGTTAAGCTGTGACATTGTAGTTACACGATTGTAATTGTTTTAGTCCCTCCAAAAGTTGTCGTCCCTCAAGTTTTATAGCTTACATTAGTTCCATGGGGGGGCAATACTACTTTTAAAACAACACTAAATAGTATGAAGAGTTCTCAACAGAGGTTCCAGACTGCTTGGCTACAGGTTCTGGCCACAATGGTATCCTTACATTGTTGAAGAATGATGATGTCAGCATACAAAATGTTGAAAAAGTGGAGAAAGGAATCAAACCAAGGCAGCTCAAGAACATTACAGTATGTCGTTCATTGAATTAGCTTCATTCAGAGGTAATCCCATT
Organism: Pohlia nutans; assembly: GCA_022496805.1. Lineage (NCBI taxonomy): Eukaryota > Viridiplantae > Streptophyta > Bryopsida > Bryales > Mniaceae > Pohlia > Pohlia nutans. The sequence goes on from CM040102.1 coordinate 9,017,529, forward strand.
GCCAATGTTTTAAAATTTGAGCAAAAGACTGAAACATGCAAAGTCATTGGGTGAAAATGCAGACCACAAAATTTAGAGCCTCCCTCTATCGTTGAGGGGTTCAGAAACCAATCCACCCCCTGCATGCCATGCAAAAGACATTTAGAGAAACACAAATGCAGTGACCACAGATTTTGAGAGGTTAATCCAAAATCTTTTCTATTACAAAATGTTTTCTTTCACATTGCAAGTAAATAAATTAAAGCATGACACGTAAGCCCAGGTGATGCCTTAAGAGTGCCCCTTGCATTAGTTGATGTCAAAGGTTTGACCCTGCATAAATCAGAAGAAAAAGTCACAGCCACATATCATTGCTCAAGAATCAAGTGGTTTGTCACCTACTTCAACATGTGTACTTAAAACAATATTTGTAGAACCACGTCAAGGCCAGGCTGCCATATAATCCTAAAATAAGACCAAATAATTGGCAATGAATGTTACAGAACAATGTTGGCATGCTCCCACGAAGGAACCGCAAGCTTATAAAATGTTTCGCAATCACCAGTATGCCCAAACTTAAATTTGCTAACTGTCTTCTGACAGACCCACGTTTAAAGAGTGACGATTGAACTAGAAACTGGTTTACTGATCCTGTGTTTGCCTGTACAATGATCCCTAATTTTACTGTACACACATGTTATCCACAACTCTTTCTGTATCCCATGACTTACGTCATTTTTACGAATACATGAGAAAAGTGAGTAATGACTTCTACGCTAGCGGATGTTTTCGAGAGAGGACTACCTTAAGGAGCTTCTCTAGATTCAACAACGTATGGCGAGGTCCCACGCTTTCTAACCCTAAGTGATTCAATATCTGCTCCAAATTCTGCACTCACACCCACAATTTTTCAATCAAAAACGTCCTCAACAACATAAATACCATGTGAAATTAAGAAAGATAATGTGCACAAAAAGGTAAACAATGTTTATTATGTGACTTGCCACCCAACCATAGAAGTGAGATCTTGTCCAATAGACAATTGTATCTCCTTCACCCAACAAGCCACACTTATAGTCCTAGTACCGTCTGTCTACATACTTAAAATATGTACAGAGTAACTAGACTATTACTTTGGTGTTCTAACTTACTTGGAGTCAGACTCTTGGTCTATCAGTTCCCTCATAAGTAACTTAATTACCATATGAGTAACTTAGGCATAGACCCTTGTGTGCTAGCGGGTATAGCTCTAGACAAAAAAATGCTCCCATTACTATGTTCGTCACTTATGTGAAACTAGTGAAAAAGAGCTGCACAAACGTTGGGTCTAAAGCAAAACATGCATGCACCACGACATTACTAATTAGAGAGGAAAAGCATTAATACCTTGTTTAACAAAAACACCGCATATGCTGACCTAGTCGTGTCCTGACCCTCAGAGAATAATGGAAACTCAACAACCGATCTTTGTGAGCCATACTGTGGGGCAACCGTAGCTGTTACAGCGTCCACTGCAGGAGGCTCAATGGCTGGACAATAGTCTTGAATGAATGAACGTGACGCCATTTGACGAATAGGATACCGCAGTTGCACATCAAGATACCGTGCGGCAAGAGTTACAACCTGATTCATGCACAAGCAGCTGTCAGCAAAACCAACACAATAGAGTCTTCCTAAAAGAGAAGTTGTGTTTGAACAAGATATCATGTGTTTTGCTTTAACATACTCTAAATAAATCGAAGATGTAGAAGAGGTTAGTGGCCTCTCATTATTAGGTGTGTAAGAGCTTGGTGGTCTTCAAACTCATGCACAACTAGTTTAGTTGTCAAGAAAGACAGCTAAACTAGTTTACCATGAGTTTGAAAACCACCAAGCTCTTACACACCTAATAGTGAGAGACCACCAAGCTCTTTCAAACTTCATAACTATTTAGAGTGAACAAATAAAAGTACATTAAATCAAAACACATGGTATCTTCCTCAAACACCACTTGACTTTTAGGATAACTCCAATTTGCAACCTAAGAAACAGAGAGCTTATTGATTGATTAGGGCTCAGTTGCTCACATGGCCAACGTATCCAAGAGCAGTTGCAGACATGTCGTTCTCGATTTTCTCCTTGGCAAGTCCTAACAGCTTCTTTCCAGGCTCCGATAATGCCATGCCCGCAATAACTAAAGACGAACCATCTTTATTTACAGCCTCCCTTTCCGCTTCTGCTCAAATGTCAGCATAAAGAGCTTACTTAGACATGGTAGCCAATTGGTTACATCATCTCTACTAGCACAACTAAAAGGAGTTGCATAAATTCAAGGTCGAACAAGATAATTCGTGAATCATGTACTCCCTCTGTCCCAAAATTATTGTCCTAGTTTTTGGCAATTTTTTTTTTCAATATTTGTCCTATGTTTTTTACTTCAAACGTGAGTTTTGTCCACTTCAAACAGGGTGGACACAAGAGTGACACAAAAACTACATACTACTATTGAAGATAGACCATTTTTCAAGTACTGAGACGGTTTTTTTGGAAAAAAAATGTGTTAAATTAAAACGCGCCAAAAACTAGGACAATAATTTCGGGACAGAGGGAGTACCAAAATTTACTGACCTTGTGTGGAAGAAATTTCAGGCTTCAATGAGACCACTGGATAGACAGAAACAACCTCGGCCACCATTCTCCGTCTCCTAACATCAAGTAGGTAACAAAGCCTTCGTAATCGCTCACGCCCACCGTCACCAGATAATAACAATTCTGCGACCTAAATTGTGAAGAACAACGAGTGTCATTTTCTGGATTAGCAGTTCGAACACACCGTTGAAGAAAACGAACCAACTTCAGGATAGTAATAAGGGTAAAGTGTTGATGCATACTACTTGAATACAAAGAGTACGATATTGTGTAACATCTGCCTAAACTCAAGTGTATAAACAATTGTCCCTCTTTATTATGACATGTTTGGGAAGCCCTGACTTCAAGGTGACAGGCATGGATTAGTATTGTTTGAAACAACTAGTGGGACCCGTGCCGTTGAGCACATTGAGCTCGGTTGTCTCCTCGACGGATTCCAACGCGGAACGGTCGACTGAGACAAACCATGCTGTATTCCATGCTGTATTGTATAATAGATAATATCATCATATTATGGAGGGTAGACTGTAAAGGAAATGGCGAGATCTCCCATAATTACATCGACAGTTGGCAACGTTCGAATCCATGAAGTAGGTCATGAGAATGTGACGATATAATTTAACCACACTAGACTTGACCTAAGAAAGCCAACACAAAGAATAGCTGCCAGTAAACAAATCCTGAGCCCTATAGTATATCCCGATAAAAGAAGCATTGCCATTCACAATACTACTAAACACAGAATCCTATTTTTAAAATTACACCGAGGAGTACTAAGAAATTTTCATCGATACTCCCACTTCATGCTGCTTCGGGGAAAACGTGGACACTGACGCAGTAAAATCCTATCGACTCTGATGATATGAAATCAGGTTGGATGACGAGGTGCAGTGATTTGTTTTGTTGCTAATTTTAGCCAATTTGCTATATAAAATTTGGGCTGGCTAATTGATACAAAGGATTTTTGAAAAAAAGAAAGAATAACAGCCAGATTTCCTACATGGAGTCGAGATGTATTACCTAAGTAGCACCTAGGCTACTTGAATGCTCTTTCTCTTATATTACCTATGTACTGATATGAAAAGAGCATTCAAAGAGCCTGGATTCATCCTCAAGCCATGGAAAAGTAGCAAAAATGCTAAACTATCTCCTGACCAAAAACAATTCACTGATAAGGTGCATCACCTGCAAACGGCGCCGCGTATCCGATAACGCTTTAAATGCAACCTTCAGCGCCCGAGACGACGGCACAAAGCACTCCGTTTTCCGTGCCAGTTCTTCTCGGGAATTCCGCAGTGCTTCCTGATCGCTTCTCAATCGCAGCTTCTTTGCATCCACCTGCCGCTCTATGGCTTCAAGAGCATCCTCCCTTTCCAATGCTACTTTCCGAACCTGCAATCGATACGAAACAGAATTTATTCAAAGCTAAATTGCAGTGACCTTACAATGCAACAATCGAATCTCGGTTGCCACTAATCTGCTCCACTCTAAAACCCTAGAAAATCATAAAACTTACCTCGAGACGACCCTCCATCTGCTGCATCAATGCCGTTCTATCCGCTACAGCCTTGTTGTGAACCATTTTCAAGCCGCAAAACTTTTCCCAAACCTCCTGATAAACCTCCCACCCCACGACCTTGACCTCTCCGCCATTGCTGTTCTCTTGATCCTCGGAGGTAGCTCCTTCCATGACAACAACACTCTGCATACAACAAGGAACTAAGACTGTTCGAACCCCGATTCATCTCGCCAACTGCAATACTACTACTCGTCGCGCACCACAGACATTACCTCGTCGATTCCATGCCCCCCGTTGAATTCAACACAAATTGCAAGTCGTGTGTCGCCAAAACATGAAAAAGAAAAATAATAACAAGGGAAAACCTAGTCAAAATTAACCTAGCGCAGCTTGAGAGAGCTTTGAAAAATGCATGACGAAGTGGCAAATGATGATTCTATTGCGAAACCCATGGCGGGGTCTGCATATCGAAGAAAAATGGGTGCATCGTGATCTCCGCCTTGAATGGAAAACCCTAAACCAAAAAAACTCAGTTCTCCTGCCAATGAGGACGTGAGAGCCTTGCGGGGTGTCCAACCGCGGGCCGCCACGTGTCGTCCCTGGCAGAGTTCAAATGGGGAGTTGAACTTTTCTACGTGGCGGGGTACGTGGCTAAGATTAGGAGTAAATTAATTGTTTTTAAAATAAATTGATTTGTAGGAATGCAAATAAGAGAATTCACTCCAAAAAGAATAAGGAATACATGTTAGGTGAGGTGAGTTTGACCCGTATCTAAGGCAGTCAAGTAAATTATTTGGTATGGTTTCCAAAGAAATAAAAATAGAAAGAAGTGTGAACTAGTTTTACCGTCATAAAAGAGGCAAACGGCAAGGTATGTGATAAACTTGAGATATAATTAGGTGACTGGTTTGATTATGTTAGCTCTAACAACTTGAAGCTCATGTCTAAAATCGAAGTTGGAGGGTGTGAGTTCACTATTCGATTTGCTTTTGGTTATACTCAAAGAGAACACAGAATCTGGTTTCGTGATATTTTGGGATCAGGTTACATGTTCTGATTTCGGTTAACTCTAGTGGAGCATCCTTTTGAAAATTTGTTCGAAAGAAACCTTCACTTAGATCTACTTTTCTAATTAACGAAGGAACGTAATTTGTATTCCGTGAAGTATGCAATCACTGTGTCATTGCCATGTAAGCTTAGTTTCTAATTATGATTAAATTGTGGTCCCATTGCAAAAAGAGTGTTGGCTCCCATTGCTCTATTGTGCTATATGGGGTACACCAAAGAGTTTGTTTAAAGTTCAACACGAGTTTGTTCATTAACATATAAAAATTATTACCAAGGTAATAATAGAAATTATATTGAATAACAAATGTGGTATATCTTATTTTATCTACGCAAGGAGTGCATTTATTTACATCTGTAGACTATGCACAAGTATACATGTTCTTCAAAAACGTTTTTTGTTTTTTTTATGTAAAAGTCCTTTACTATTTGACAAATCATATTGGATAGGCTTTAGAGTTATTCTTAAAGTCACCTAAGTTTAAATAAGATATTGCAAGTGGTTTTGTTTTAATATCATATCAATATAGGAGCTTCAGCAAAAATTGATTATAAATATAGATGCCAAAAATTTAGAAAATTATTTTTTGGTGAAAAAAAATTGTAGAAAAAAAATTAAAAGAATATTTGTTTTACGGTATATTCTTATTTGTTAGAAAAAAAACTAAAAGTTAAAATATTTAAACACAAAAAAATCATGTGGAAAAATCCAACATAAAATAAATCAATGCGACTCACATTATTGGAATAAAAGAGTGTACTTGATCAAGAAAGTGGTGCGAAACCCTTTTCACACTTGATAAAGCTTCGTGTGACATAACAGAGCGTGGGAGTTCCCTAGGGTTCGTCGAGAGTTACAGAGGGTGTGATATTAGAGAAACCTAGGTGTAGTTTGTATCCATTTTCTTCTCATTGCTCTAAGGTTGGAGCTATGGCGGAAGTGCGGAAGCCGCGGGTGCGCGCGCTGCGTCGCCTGGCGGGCAGCATTCTCCGTCACTGGCAGATCATCAGGTGATCATCCGTTTTTTTTTTTTTCATTTTTTTTTTCCATGCGGTGTTTGTGAGCGCTTGCATTGGTTAGGGCACCTTTGAATGTGATTTTGAGGTTTTTCGGTTGGATGGCAGTATAATCTGCTACGTTGCGGGTGTGGTCACGGTGCTTCTTCTGCCCGTGTTGTCGAAGCCAACGTATATCTCGGAGAATGCACTCATGCCAGGTTTGAGTCCGCTTCAATGACTCCTCCCGGAACCCTAAATTGCATTCACCTAACTCGATTAATTTCCATTCAACGACTGCAATGGCATTTAACCCCTAAAGGAGCAAGAAGCCCGAATCGGTCCTCATGTTTTTTTTAAGCCTGAATTGGTCCTCATGTTTTTTTTAAGCTGTTTTGAGTAGGTTCTATTTGGACTTCTTGTTGTTCAAATTTTTTTGTTTTTTGACCAACTTATGCACTGTTCTTCACTGATTCCAGTGATATAAAATTCAATCTCATCTGAATTATATTTTTCACAATAGAGTTAACCGAAAAGTCAGCTCAAAGAGGAAAGTTTTAGCAAACTCCTCTTGAACTCCTCTTGAACTCATATTAAAATATAAATAGACCAAAAACTAGTTCATGATGAGTTGGGAGACAATTTAAAGCAAGCCACTGTCATTATTCTCCACACCTCGCAATGACTCCCACACCTTCTACCAAACCTCCAAGCCCATGGCCCACAAGGGGACAATCTATGACACGACACTATTCAACCCAAGTATACCTCAAAAGAGAGGTTAGAAGTAGAGCCAAAAAGGGAGGTTAGATGGGCTTCTTTTCGGTTAACTCTAATATGATCAATTGAATTTGTCATTTTAAAACCATAAATCCTTGCTCCTTTAGGAGTTAATTGGAATGAATTGAGTTCAAAGTAGGGTTTTAGGCGAGTGACTGTGACTCCTCCTAGTATGCACAAGGTGTGAGCAATTGTTGGATGTATGTGGATTCGCGTATGCAGGATCAGCGAATTCTGTTTTTGGTTCCAAAAGTGCCAGGGATGCAAAAGTGATGGCCGAGGAACTTCACAATCTGGTGACGAAGAGCACCGATGGATATATGTGAGCTCAAAATGAAAATGTTTTGAGTCATAGCTTAGATATTTGAGTGTATTTCAATAAAAAATTTCGTAAGGGAGTTTTATATATAAGAGAGTTTTCGTATGGATTGTAATTAGTCGAGAGGAAGTTCTGTGAGTTTTTTGAATGGACCGATTGTGTAGCTCTTTCTGAAACCGGAGTTGATGCAGGGCAGTTCGAAGATGGGCAATCGATCGGATGGCAGCAATTGGTGCAGATTCATATCTTCACACTTTCTCCTGTCCGGAAAGGCCTTTGGCATCTCTGCGTTTCTTCTCAAGCCCACAGCATGTGCCACAAAACTGGAATGCAACCACGGTACATACATACATACATACCCATGCAAAGTCTTTGATATTTCCTGAGGATGGTGTTGCATGGCAAAGGGCTTATGCTGCTTAATCTCTCCGCTGATCGCTCTCGTCATCCTCAGTGTTTTTTGTAGTTGCTAATTTTAGCCAAATTGCTACATAAAATTCGGGCTGGCTAATTGATACAAAAAGAAGAAGGAATAATAGCCAGATTTCCTATATGGAGTCAAGATGTGTAACCTCTTTAAACCTAGGTATCACCCATGTATTTGAGTTAACCGAAAAGAAGCCCATCTAACCTCCCTTTTTGCTCTACTTCTAACCTCTTTCTTGAGCTATACTTGGGTTGAATAGTGCCATGTCATAGATTGTCCCCTTGTGGGCCATGGGCTTGGAGCTTTGGTAGAAGGTGTGGGAGTCATTGCAAGGTGTGGAGAATAATGACAGGGGATTGTCTCCCAACTCATCATGAACTAGTTTTTGGTCTATTTATATTTCAATATGAGTTCAAGAGGAATTCAACATGAGTTTGCTAAAACTTTCCTCTTTGAGCTGACTTTTCGGTTGACTCTATTGCCTAAGTAGCACCTAGGTAGCACATGTGTATTACCCTGATATCACCAATATATTAATATGGAAAGGAGCATCCAAGGAGCCTGGATTGCTCTTCAAGCCATGGAAAAGTAGCAAAACTGCTAAACTGTCCTGACAAAAAAAATCGTTGCTCAGGATGGGAGCCTGGGAGTGAATGTTGTCGGCATCATCAAAGCTCCAAGGTCAGAAGGGAATGAAGCAGTTGTGTTGGTGACCCCTTTCACATTGGAAGATGGATTCAGGCTATCTTCTGCTGATAAGTTGACCTTGTCGTTTGGAATGGCACTGTTTGAGCTCTACGGCACCTCGAATTGGTTGGCGAGAGATGTGATTTGGATCATGGCAGATGCTCGCTACGGTTCACACACCGCAGTGGCTGCATGGCTTGAAGAGTATCATGAGCCAAAACTTCACCTGTTAAGCACAGAGGAGGTTGCCCACCTACATCGCGAAATTGGAGATCACTTTGATGCATCATCTGTACTGGAATTCAAGCGTGCAGGCTTCATATCAGCTGGCTTAGTGTTTCATGTTTCGGCTGGATCCCGAGGACAGGTCGACTCTATCAAAGTCTCTGCAGAAGGACCCAATGGTCAGATGCCCAATTTAGACCTTATCAATGTCATAAATACCCTGGCTCAATGGAGGCGTCTGCACATACAGTTGGACGAAATCCGAGGCCTCCGCAATTCAGCTTTGCTCCATGGACTTGGCCGCGTGGTGGAGAATATAGGCCATTATGCAGGAAAAGTGCATGGAGACTGGGGCTTTGTCATGAGTGCCTCCTCGTATGTGGAAAGCATAGCAACTCTCTGCGCATCCTTTTTGAATCAGGTACAACGATTCGTTCGCTATTGTAAGAAGTTTGTAATGCTAAAATAGGTTCTTCTGCCTTCACAGGATCATTAATGGGAACACGTTTCTGTGATGTGTTCTAAATCAGCCTGTTTGTCGAGAGGAAATCAATCCTCAGATTTCATATTCACCCTTTGCACTCTTTTTTCAGGCAATCGGACGGTCAACTGGTGCCCATGGAGCATTCAGGGATTATCAAATTGATGCCGTGACACTCAACATGTTTGCGGGTGGCGATTTGGAGAGTTCAAACTACCAGATTGACTTAATTACCAGATATGGCAGGTTTGTTTATCTGACTCTATTCATATGCCAGTCATTTGAGCCTCAACCCTCAAGTGCCCAAACGTCTGCTTCCATATCCTTAAGAGTTGAAGTGAACCATGTGGGAAGCTTCAAGGAAGGTAACAAAGTATACCAATAGAAAGAAGAAAACATACCCTTCATTTTAACGACAAAAAATGTTTTCAAAGTTAGTATGATTAAGTATTAGATTCCAAAGGGGACTTTTCTATTTTTAGACTGGGTTTAGCAATATGTTTTGACTTTACTGTCTTCTTTCTATTCAAGTTTTGAGCGTTTTATTAAATTTCTCATTGCCTGCGTCAGGCTGGTGGAGGGAGTCATGCGATCGGTGAACAACTTGCTGGAGAAATTCCATCAGTCCTTTTTCCTGTACCTTCTTTGTAGTCCAAGCAAGTTCGTGTCTGTGGGCTTGTACATGATTCCGCTCGGCTTGCTCCTTGTCACTCTTCCTCTTGGAGCTGCAGCTCTCAACGCTGCGCTTGTCACAGGAGAAGAAGTTGGTCTAGGATCATCACAAACCCGGGATCCGGGATCTAGTGAAGACAAAATTGAAAATTGCAAGACAAACATTGACGGTATGCTGGACATCAAGACGATGACGATGACGGAGTATGCTGGACAATGGAGACAGGCCGCTGTAGTGCAGACGAAGGAGAATGCTGGACGATGGAGACATGCCATTGTAGTTGTGAGTGCAGTGCAGCTGTGGGCCTTTCTGGTTGCCCTTCTCCCACCAGCAGTGTCTTCTCTCGTGGACATGCTGGAGACGAGTTTAGCGTCCCCAGTAGCACCAGGTGGGTTCACTTCCGCGAGCGTGAAAATGGCATTGTGGACAGCCCTGGCTTTGCTGAGCCTGTTTGTGCTGTTGACATCCCTCCCTGTTGCCAAACCAGGCGACTGGATGGCTGTCAAAGCCTTGGTGTTGGGACTAGCTACCATAGGTCTTGTTGTGATGTCGCAGGTCGACTTCGCGGTGTCCCTGATGGGAGCTCTTGTGCTTGTGCCAACATGTCTATGCCCTTCTCCGCTGCGCAATATGTCCACACAAAGGATGTTAGGGACAGTAGTCACTGTTCTAGGGTCACCACCTGTTCTCCTTGCAGCTGCTGCAGTTCTATTAGGCCAAGTTATTAGTCTGGACAGACTCTGGCAATGGACAGAATTGCTGTGGTCTGAGGGTAGTGCTCTGTATATATTTCTTGTGGTCGTCTACCTTCCTTCCTCATATCTTTCTCTTCATGTTTTGTTCTCATAGGCCAAACGTCGGTCTTTTTACTACGATCAGTACTTTCAACCATTGTAACATACAAATCAATAGTGTCCTGGAAAGGCAAACATCATTTTTATCACAGGGCAACTTTACTTCTATTATGCTGGTTGCATTGAAATTCTATGATTGATAGCAATATACTGTGAGTTCCTCCTGATTCATCTACTGTATGTCAAAAAAAGCAAGCGCTACCTCATGTACCGTAAAATTTCTGATGTGATGAGCTGGACCTCACATGTGAGATTAAGGTAGAGGATTCTACTTGCGTCACTTAACCCTCAAAGGACATTTCCTAATCTAGAAAGAACAGAGTATTTTTGTCTCAAAATATAGAAGTAATTTAAATTCTAAATATGTAGGTACATAGTATTCTTGTCATGGATGATGCCTAAATTTTTTTGTAAAAACATTCCTTCATTTTTTGCAATTCATGAACAAAGTGGATTGAAAACTGAGAAAATTATGCTCCTTCCAAGGGACTTAGTATTGATATGTTTTATAACCCCTAATGCCTAAAAGTCCTCTCTAAATTGGGTACTTTTGCAAAGATGCATCATAAAATGCAATTGGGAGGGATATTTTTAACTTGATGTATGAATATAAGTTGTACATTATGAATTGTAGATTCTATCCATACAGTTAGATCTATGATTGCTATCACCAATACTTTTGTATAAAATTTGAAACTTGAAACTCAAAATTATTTTGTAGTTCGATTATAAGATATTGAAAATTTGTAGACAAAATTTGTTTTGATGGGTTGAAATGTGATACTTTTTGATGGGTTGAAGTGTGGTGATTTTTAAAGATTTTTTGGTTGCTTGATTCTATGAGTTGACTTTTTCAAGAGCACTTTTGAATACTTTTGAACTAAGATTTTAGAAATTTACAGTGAATCGGTGCAACATGAAATGAGGCATAAAATTTTCACCAATCATCCCCCTTTCTAATCGGATCACACATGCATGAAGCTAACTTCCCATAAAATCTACAATAAAAATCCACACTACAAAAGTGTAGGGCGGATGAGAAAATTTAGATGAAATTTGTACATTGTCCAAAAAATGGACGCCTGGGCAGTAGGTTTCCGTCACTTCTTTCTACTTTTCTAGATTGTACAATCGGGTACAAGATAGCTACGAATTTTTGGATCAAAAATTTCTTGCATGAAATGATAGATAGTGTATTTTCATGCATTTCATAGTGAATCTTTGACCCAATGATTCACTATGAAATGATAGATAGTGTATAAAAGAAATCTAAATTGTTGTATTCTTTTTTCACTTATTATGAAGTTGAAGCACACTTCATTGAGATTCCAATGCGATTTGTGGTTTCAAAATCGGTCCATTTTTGAACAAGCTAGAACTTCCTTGAACTTTCTAGTGAAAAGTGGTTGAAAAATTCGTAAGCATGTTGTACCCGATTGTACAGTACCTGGAAATCACTATACATTCACCAATTTGTTTCCTAATACAGATGATGGTGAAGCAGTTCGTTTTCATATATAGTACCTGGAAATCGCTATACATTCACTAATTTGTTTTCATTTACTTCACCAATTTGCCAAATCGAGATCCCATTGAGAAGGTGATAAGAGATGTTCAAAAGGAGTGTTTGCTAAAGAATAAAGAGGAATTCTTTAAGGTCGAGACACCCATAACCGACAGGTGACCAAAAACCGATATATTCTAGTTTCTAGATTGTGAAAGAACAAATGTACCTCACTTGTAAATATCGGTTATGGGTTCTGAAGTACTTTTCACTTTGAAAAATTGTACAAATTTCAATATTGGGAAATAATTCATGGACAAATTTGCATTCTCCGCAAAAACTAACTTCCAACCCGGGAAAAATATCACCCTATTAATAGCTGGTCCAGAAATAGTGTAGGTAGCTTAAGTTATCGGTTTTAGGTGTCTCGACCTTAAAACCATCCTCGAGGCATGGGAAGAGATGTCTCCAAAAATTATGGAAACTCTCCTTGCTAGCATGCCTTAAAGGATGATGGTTGTAATTGATGCTTAAGGATGATGGCCTTGATGCTAAAGAGGAAGCACTAGCTGGTAGGTAGGGTGTCAAATAAAGTTCTGAATCAATGTATGATTTTGTAATTTTCTGAAATTTGCTATCATACCATTGAAGTAGACTCAATTATCTCAGTAACGCACTACGATTTCTGATTTGGAAAAAAAAATCAGCAGATAGTGTCATTCCGAAATTTGCTATTCCCGCAAATGTTTCATCTCTGAAACAGACACCGACGGGAACTTATTGCCGGGTACTGTCCATGTTTATGATTAGAAATGACTTGTTAAGCATTTCTATTATTTATGAGTAGGTCGAGGCACACAAAGTGCACCCCTCAAGCCAGACAACTCCAGTAATTAATACCAATAAGCAGGATCACAGGAAAGCGAGCCTTACACCTTGAGATGATCAATGGAGCCCTCAAGGGAACTAGAAAGCACCGGTAAATCGAGTTGCCATTACATCGGTACTTCTACTCTAAGCTACTGTGGTGACATGAGCCCCACAGAACATGAAAGGAAACATGATACCAATTGTAGCCCAAGCCAAGTCGCTTACCATTGAAACTCAAGGAACACGGAAGCTTTTGTGTCACTACCACCACAGCTTGGGCCCAAAAGACATGTATCACTTCCTCTTCCACTTCCTCTCACTGCACACCCGTGACAACTGCCTAAAGGTGAAGATACATCTGCCAGTAGGAGCTACTACCACTGCTGCCTAAAGAATAAATGGCTCAAATTACGATTGCCAAGGCCAGAGGACATCACTATGTTCTCTGAAGCAGTCATTCAACAAGAAATGCCATCTCACTGCTCATCTGATTCTGCATCGTCCGAAAAGCCAGAGCTCTGTGAGAGCCGGTAGTAGAGCAGCATCGCAGTGGCCATGCATGACCTGCTCAGAAAAAACTACAATTCGTTAACAAGGGCATTACCCAAAGCTTTCCGACCCTGACGTCTGCGTTGTACATCAAGTAACAAAATGATCTTGCGATTAAAAATTCCGTTATGTCAGCATCAAAAATCATGTATGAAAAAAAAGACGTTCAAAACTTAACCTCCAGTGAGAATTATTATCATCCAACACCTACTGGAGAAGATGACCCGGAATGATCAAAGACAAAAAGACTGCTGCCACTCACATGATGGCAAATAAAAGAATCACTTTTCTGACATCCATCGAGGATGACCGATAACGACGACGCCGTCGGTCGTCGATCGCTTCTTCTCCGTCGTACCCATCTTGCATATCCTTCCGACTTACAGGCAAAGTCGGCAGTGCACTCGACATGAACGGCACGTACTTCAGAATTTGTCGATAGGAAGGGCCTGCACTAGCACCCACGTGGACACGATCAAAAACCACTCAACTCGGGACCCTGAGGATGCGGAATCCACAAACAATCAAAATTATCCGATCCAAGCAATTCAACACGTACAGACAACAGGATACGTTCTGCCCAACTTCAAAGACCCATTCAGGCATAGAAACCCTGCATCACAACATCACTTGCCTCTTCTCGAGTACTTGCGGCTCGTGCCATCCTCGTCATTGCTGTCGTCCTGATCCACGTGATTTCCAGAATGCGATCTGTCTACGCGTAGGGCATGCTTGCGTGTGGTGGCTCCTGCTTGTGACTGCTACACACACCAAAACAGCTCGTCAAAATCCTCAAAGGCCACAAACCTGGGCAACACATTCATTTGGCAACCAGACCCCTCTGCCAACAGTGCTATTTGGCACTTCTTGTCAAAGTACAACAAACAGCTGATCATAAGAGCTATTCACAGAACGAAGACACAAATCAGAGGAGATTACAGGCGTCAACGCTGCCTTCGAAAAACGGGAGTCGGGAGATATTATGTTGATATTTGTTGGTCCCAAGCCTGGCCCACTGGGAGTCTTGCTTCTGGGCACGCTCTCTTGTGCCATACCACTCCCTGTGGCCACTGTACCTACAACGCCATTCCCATGATAGCTGTCCGTCGTTGCAACGCCAGTAGAAGAATCTGCATCAGCAGTGCCAACTGCCTCACCCTCAGCTCCCCCAGACATCTCAGCTAGTGGGACTGAGGAGAACGCCGGAGGAGCCTCCCTCGACTGAACAGCTGCATCGGCTCCAAGAAGCACCTTCGCTGCACTTACCTGCACCCATCCACCACTTTCATCACCCTCGATCCTTTCATGTTATATGTTGGGCACCATTTTCAAAGGCGCACATCACTGCCTCCGCAAGGACTGATAGTGCTAAACCGGCCGGTGGTGCAACACCCGACCAGCATCATCTTGCATAATGCTCCTAACAATTTCGACAACCAGAGGACTCAAACCCAAAACCCTACACAAACAGTTACACTGGCTATACATACCTGAGTCACCACTTCCTTGATACTGCTGTACAGAGCTGACCCAGATTCCTTGAAGTACTTGTTTGGAGGCCACACCTACAAAAAAAACATACGGTAGCAACACATGTAAACTTCAGAACACACTTCCAGGTCTCAGAAACCGCTCTGAAAAGGCAACATCTGCGAGGATAGCTGCTCTCTGTTCAATCGGGTACTTCACATCAAGGCCTCAAAACATGATCGTAACGAACAACATATTCTCCTCTCCTTTGTAGACCCACCCAACCGTGACAACGATGCCGGTGTTACTTACAGCTGTGGAGCAAGCTGGGCAGACGTAGCCAGCAGGGGCGGTGTGCGGTGGAAAGTTCTCCAGATGTGACTGCAGGCAGCTGGTATGGAGATTATCTACAACCCGGTAACATCTTCCGTCAGCCCGAAACATCTCATCCCAGAAACTAACACCCAATCGAAACAAGCCCATTTTTCCATGATGTTTTGCATCCGGTAACAGATATCAGCTGAGGGACTGGATATGTAAGCCAGTATAACCAAAACGTTAACCACATTATGCGGAGCTGAAAAGCGTGCAATCCAAATAACTCACGTAAGCATCCAAGACGTGTTGTGCTGGTATCTTCGTCCTGTATAACAGCCTGACATGCAGCACACTTCGGCGGCCAGTCATAGTCCCCATCAATCACCCAGTCTGAGTATGTTCTCACCTGCACCATGCACACACAATACGGCTCACAATGCTCAGAACCCGAATCAAATAGAGGCCACACTAGAACTTTTAGCTTGCACAAATACAAACGACTCTCAAAATGAAAGTCCTTTTCTGTAGAATGAGAGCTCGTCATATAACAACATCGTGTCGAATGACTGTCCAACAGCAATTGTCCTACAGAACTGGATGGCTTACACATTTCGCACTGCAAAGGACATTCCACAAAAAGAACGGCGTTACGAATACACATACCACGCACAGCCGGTGCTCGGGGAAGCATATGCAATCGGCACATACGGGTGCCTTGTGCACAAAGCAGTATACCTTCGTAGCCTGCGTCATTCACGAAACGAAGAACCGGGTGAGTGCTTTACAGAAACCCTCTATTGGCCGAAGAAAGAGAGATATAATGGATGAAAGCATAGTTCAAGCCTCCTACGAGGCTGAGGTAGGCAACAAATCACTACATCGTCGCGCTAATTCAGCCATTCTCGAGGGTATAAAAGTTCGTAATTACGGCGCCATGCCATTGTTGAAATTAAAAGCGTATCATTAAAATGTGGAGAAAGTTCCTATTCCCCCCACGGCAGAACTAAGTTAGCGTTTTACACGACAGATGGGAGACCAACAGCCTCACAACTTATCCACCAATACATAATGAAGGCCAAAATTTAACTCTACACAATTGAGTGGGCATCAAAGCGTGACATATTTCGATTGAATGGAAAAAACAGGGGTGTTGCAACTAGGGTTGCAAATGAACTCACCTTGCGGCATCTGCACACCACCATGTCCTCGGCTTTGCTCCAGATCAGAAGCTCTCAATCACCAGACCTAACTCCGATCGTTTCGAACCAGCAGGGTTAACCCGTCCTTCAAAATCCCGAAGCAAATCAGTCCTCACTTCACTAAGCGCATCGTGGCCAGCAAGTACTCTAATTCAGCGCCTCTTGGACTTTGTTGTTGCAATCACCAATAAGTTGTTGTCAGCTTATCGCCAAACTCCCAAAGCAAAATTTCCCCCCAAACCCTAATTTCTCGACCACCTATGATTGCTCGCGCTCACAAATCCAATGCCGAGAAAGCGTCGCAGCAGCCACAATCTCTCGTTGGCTTCCCAGCCTGAACGAAATTCGAGGATTTTATTTTTTCTCTGAGGTGTGGTTCTGCAGGTGACGATGATACCGATTACACTCACGATGACAGGAACTGACAGCAATTGTTTTCCATAATCGCAAGGTTTAGAAAATTGATGAGTCGTCGTGATGGGCATGGCGATCGATGTCTTCCAGATCCAATTCCTCAACAACGGGAGAGTGGAGAGCAGTTCCACGCCGGAATGTCCCCCTTGGTCCCATAAGATGGTTCAAGGACAGAATAGTGAACAGAAGTCATCCAAAGGTTCACTTTTGTCATTAGGGGTGTCACGGTGCTTTCGAGAAGTTGTATTAGAAAAAAATTCAGGCCTCCAAGAGACTGCAAATCCAGTTAAATTGTCATGCGAAAATAATAATATAATAGTATAAAATTTTGCCTAAATTAAATTAAATTAAAAAATTGACGTGCCTCCATTTTCAGCCACGTCCTACTGGATTTTTTCTTCTTTTTTTTTTGTTAAAAAAACAATTGTTTTTTAATTCTTCAAATTTTTAATATTACTACGTAGCAGTTTGGATCTCAGGTTTGGATGAGTTTGCAGCCTTTTAGAGGCCTATAATTTTTTGTAATGATGTTTTGAAGTTTGATAACTTGGCGAGAGAATTCAAGAACTAATTGTGGTCATTCTTCACAATTCAAAGAGAAAGTGCCACGTACCAATTCTTTGAAAATTGAGTAAGTGAAGGAAACATTATAACACCCCTTATTACTAGGATAACCAAAAAACGTTCAAGGGGTTTTTGGTTCATACTATAGTTGTATGGTTGAGTGAACCTTCAACAACTCCATTTAAAATTAGCAGAGATAGTAATGTAAAAGGCCATTTGGCCTATCACAATGTGAAGGCTTGAATGACATGTCCATTACACTATCAGATTGGCCAAAGGCCATGTTTTGATCAAATTTTAGTGACCATCTTAGCTTGGAGCTGATTTAGAAAAAATAGTATTGATAATGAGTTAGGTTTCACTTGTGGATTTACAACGTTTTTAGAGTATATAAGTGAGACAATGAGTTGCGAGCAGTTATTCGACATTTCTGAGGTAGGGTTTTCTATGAAGTAACCTTTCTTTGATGTAACCTACCTTTTCATATTTTTGAATGATCTTTCCACGAATGTCCATTTCGTCCTCGGAAACCATTTTGTGAAGTACCTTAGCCTTCATGTCTTTTCAATTTCATGGCTTTTTATGAGAAAAGAGAAGCAAAGCGCTAAATCATAAAGTAGTGATTTGTGTTTATAATTATGATTTTGGATTTAAAAAAACTTGATAGTTATTAACACCATGTATACAATTGATATTTTGTCATCGGCAGTGAGGAGAGAAGCAAAGTCCTAGTATTTTATTAAAACAAATAAATGTTCGCTCGACCAAAAATTGAATTTCCATTCTTACCCAACCCAATTCTATTTTTAAAGAACAACTAATTGGTGTCAAAAATGCAAAAAAAATGATTACCATGTGGGCACTATGAGCTACACAAATTTTAATCGTTGGCACTTAGTGTGAAGGATGAGAGGTCAAATTTATGTTTTTTACTAATTAAATTGATGGAGTTCTTCGTCTTCAAAGGGATTGAATAGAGTGTCAAGTGATCACTAGTTCTTTGTTTAGTGGACATTGTGCTATGGGTGGGGCTAATAGGCACTTAATTCATGTTGACTTTGAAAAGAGTATCGGCATTCCTATTTATCTAAAATGACCTTTACACTCATTTTTTTGTTATATCACACGTTTGATGATAAATATGTATCCTTTTTTATCATCACGTGTAAAAATTCTCCAATCACGATGCACAACATCTAATACTATGTGAAGATAAAAATAATATAATAGTATTATTCGGAATGATATTTTTATAAGATATTTTTGGAGGGAATTTAAATCAATGATATGAAACTGTTAATAAAAAATCATAAAAATGTTGTCTCTTTTTGAACTTGAGATACTTACAAATAAGGTCGGATAAAAATAAGACCTAAAATCCAACTACAATCTATATTTTAAAAGTTTACTAGTACTTCGCTTCTCTTCACACTACAAGTGACGACATGAAATGTCATGAAATCGAAAAGACATGAAAGGCTAAGTTATTTCACGTAATGATATTTGATAATGGAATAGAATAGTCACAGGAAGACCATTCACGGATGTTAAAAGCTAGCACTAGTAGAAACGGTGACATTGTCAAGGGAGATGTCCAAGCAAGTAGTGCCCAATTCCATGCATGCACAATGATTTTACTTAGGCATGTCCATGGGGAGCGTCACCTTTTTTACTAATGTAGATTACATCATAAAAAACCCTACTTTAGAACTGTTCACTAATGGCTCGCTTACACACCCTATAACCGTTAAGAATCCACAAGTGAAACCTATAGTCATCATGACTCATCTAAACCAGCTCCAACCTAAGGTCATCATTGGAATAAACCTATGGTCTATAGTCTATACCCACCAAAAACCAAAAGGGGGAAAAACAAAATAATATCACGGGGAAAGGACATGCGGTGATTGGGGAGCTCGATGACCGACCCGCCCTTCCTTTCCCTTCGCCGTGCGAGCACGGGAACCGCCATCGCCACCTAAACACGCATCCACACTGCAAAAATATTATAAAAAACAAACCATTGATAAAATCACTGCAAAAGTCACTGGAGAATAAAACTTGTTACCGGTCCGTCAGCCTCTTCGATTCAGTTCGTTCTTCCTTTCAATTCCGTCAGTTCGATTCATTCAGTTGTTGCTGTCTCTTCTTCTTCTTTTCTTCTTTTCTCTTTTTTTTAATACCGGTAGTGATCTTAAAACTACTAATTTATTTTTCCGGTGCACATTTACTTCAGTTGCAGCCATTCAGTGACGTCGTCGGTTGCCATTCAATTTTAACTCTCCCGTTAGCTCGCAGTGAGAGTTGCGGCGCTCGTGATTCATTCGTGTCCGAGCAATATTTGTTGCTGTGGTAGAAATTCTTTGGAGATTCTTTGAATTTGGCGATTTTTGATTTCGTTGGATTTTTTTGGAAAGTGAGGAGGACCGGAATGAATTCCGCAGGAGTTGATTCTCGAGGAGGAGGTTAAGTTGATTCGTGTGACCGACGGCGATGGATTCAGCTTTGCTGCCCGAGGCGAGGGTTTAATTTGAAAAAAAATAAATCAGAGAGGCTATGGCAGGGGGTCAGATGAAGCATCTTGTTTGCGCTGCTGGCTTCTCGTTCGAGCTCCGCAAGGCGCGCCTGCTTTCTGTCTGCTCTTCATTCAGGTGAGCTGACCAGGGATCTTTTGCAGCAGATTTCTTTTTTTTATGTGTCGTCAAGTTGTTGTGAAAATGATTGATCCTGCTTTTACAATGAATACGTACGTATTCAGAAGAGTTCTGAGCGCCAATTTGAGAACAAATTTTGGTTTGAATTTCGTCCACCCCCGTCCGGATTCCCTCTTCCAAATTTCAAAGCAAGTGATGACACTTAGTTATTTGTTCTGAGGTGGCCAATGGCCGGCCGAATTTTTGCGAGGCTCTTACAATATTTGTGGTTAAGGAGTTCCTGTAGCATTCGAGACGAGTGATGTGAGCTGTGCAAAGCATAACTCAGAATGATTATGCTAACGCCAGATTCTGTAGTGGACAGGGTACTGGTACACTCTTTACTGATTGACTGAAACTCGCATCGGTGGATGTCGTCTTCTCGGATTTTGTTTTTTCACTAAGAATTATTTATTTTATTTGTCGTAGCAGGCCTCAATCTCACTGGCGATCAAATGCATTTTCTGGAAGTCGCAAATCTTGTTCCATGATTACAGCTGCAATGTCCACTGAAAGCCGAGGTCAGTTTTGGTTTTACTGCAATATTTTACATAATAGTTGGTGATGATTTCGGATTTACGATGCGAGATCTTAAACCAGACCTTCACGGTTTCATTGCACTCGTGACTTTAGATTCATGTAGGCTAATTGATGATCCTTGTTAACCACCAGGAGATTTGAGTGCTACAATGCTCGATCATCATGCCAACAACGACTAGTAATAAGTTTGTGGTTGTTATTTGTAGGAGATCAAAACGAGCAGGAAGCACTGGTTGCCTCGCAGGAGTCTTCTAATTACCAAGTAGGGTGGCGAAAGCTACGGCGAGCCTCTGTAAAGTACATACATTCACAAGCGCATGGCGATCCTAAGGATCAGATCAACCTGGATCATAGTGCTAGGATACATTCGGCGGCTGGAAATGGTTCTTTAGTACTACCTGTAATTTTGCACATTGGTACATCAAGTAAAGGGGATAGTAGCGATTTGTTTCAACTGTGTTGCAAGGTACTCTATCATATTTCTGACGAGCAATCGTCCAGACAACGTTTTATTAGAGGTTTGTGAAGGTTGTTCATTTGGAACAGAAGTTGTTTGAAGTCATCCAGCATAACAGTCCACCCTCAGACTAGAAATTCGTCTTTGCTGAATATGTAGAATTCAGTTCCATTTTGAAGGATAGGAAGTTCTAACACTCGGATTCAGAGGGACCAGGTTACACAAACAATTTTAAAAATTTCCTCGGTACATGATCTACATGCGCTATTGACCTGTGGGAAGCTTACGCTCAAACATGGGGGAACTTGCAGGGTGCAGCTGTCGTTATGGGTTTTCTCTTCGCAGCATTTTTGCTGCAGAAGGGAATCTTCAAGCGTCCCCAATCTTGGGGACTCGACTCAACTGCTCTATTAGGTGCTCTCAAGTTATCTCCCTCTTTGGCTGGGCAAGCCTTGTCCCACGTTTTTGGTCAGGCTGGAGATACTTTAGTGACAAGGCCACAACAGATGAGACTGAAAGTCACACCTCCAGATTTATCAATTATGAATTGGAACCTGGCCCGGTTGTCGTATATGCTCGATGTTCTCCTTGAACGTCACCCTATCACGTAAGGACCCAAATCAAGAAGTACCAATTTTAGTTTCTACTTCGGAAACCTGACAAAGTTGAATAGGGTTCCATTCCCACTCTTGTGAACTTTTTCGACATGTTTTTTTTCACAGCTTTTGAAGTTATGTTCCAGCGGTATCCCAACAAAGCCTCGACGAGTGTGCTTATGCATTGCCTTGATAATACCGACACTGTGCAGGTATGTATTGCTGCTAATCATGGCATGCGTAACCCTGATCGTGATTGGAGGACTATCGTTTAAAAGATATAGGTGAGTTTTCCAAGACCTTCAAATCTGCTGAAGGAAGTTCATGTCCCTGATTAATTTGTTGATGTATGATTGCATATTGCTGTTTTGATGAATGCTATGTCACTTGCAGGGGAAAGCAAACAATGGGAGATGCTCTTTGGGATGCATGGGCATGCCTCTGCTCCTCTGGAACCCATTTAAAGGTTGTATCCAATTGTCTCATTATTTGTTCTATTCTCTACTATTGTTTCATTCCGGTCCAAGCTAGTTTGAGCTATTCGACACCTGATGATATTCTTGTGAATCCCATCTCGGGTGGCACCTGATGATATTCAATATGAAGACACACTAATGTAAATATGTGGTTGCTGTTCAGAGTAACAAATGATTTTTTTGAGAATGGGTGATGCCAATGTAACGACGGAATAAATAAGTTAAGGACCTGTGTGTCTTACAGGAGAAGTCACAGCAGGGACGTACTATTGGAATTTTTCTGGCTTTTGGGGGTCTTTTGTTCTATTCATTACTCACGAGTACAATGACAGCGCAAATTAAGGTTTGAACTCGTTACCTGTGCATATTGTATAGCCTGATTACTTCTGCTTGTCAATGCGACCAGGAAATGACGAGAGATTCTTCCCCTCCGTGTGCAGGCTCTGAACTTCACACCTGCTTTTAAACAGAGCAGATGCTTAGGTCCCTTGCATAGAATGACAGTTTCAAATTTCTTGTCAATAGACTTGAAGTCCACCTCTCTTCGAGTTGTTATATGCTTCTTTGTTAGAAAAGACGTTGGTTCCTACTTCATTTGGCAGCACAGAACATGTTTGATGGTTGAAAGTTTCGAGCTGCAGTTACGAATGGAGTGGCTCCGTGAAGGAGCTCACTCGCAGGTCATGGAGAGCGGGCACATCGTGATATGCGGGGCCAACAACCATATCACAACTGTCCTTAGGCAGCTTAACAAATCCCATGAATTTGCCATTCGTGATGGTACTGCTGCATCACGGTATATCTTTGCTTAGAGCATTTCCAAGAGTCTTTGAATAACAAATAGTGTTGTCAAACCTACTTGTAAGGGTTGACGTTATCTACTATGGATCAGATTTTACGAGAGTGGGCTGGTGCATGTTTGGAGTTCACACGTGACTTGGTCAACTACTGTATTGAGCCTCAATTTTCATGAATGCAGAAAACAAACAGTTCTACTCCTTTCAGAGCGAGCACGGAGGGAGACTGAGAAGCTTGTCTCGCCTGTCACTAAAGAATGCACTCAAATCAATATTTTGACCCGATGGTAAAGAAAACGGATCCCAAAAACAGCGCATTGACATTTGTGTTCTTCCTTTTTATTCGTCGACTCATAGATGACAACTGGTTGGTTTAGGACAATGTGGTTTCCTGCAAGTCATGGATTTTATATGATGCATTCTTCTACGCCGGTCATGTTTTTCACCTATAGATCTGCTTGTAATTTACAATATGAAATTTTAATTTGGGTTATTATTTTTGAATTCTTATGAAATTCTGAATCCTAGTAACTTCTTTTGGTGCACGCAGCGGTAGCCTCAACAGCACGAGGTCTTTTGAGAAGGTGGCCGCTGACAAAGCTCACTCGATTGTCCTTCTGGCTAATAAAGATGACCCGTAAGCTTCTACATCCTTTTACATTTTCATCTGAGGGCATGTACCTGTACAGTATCTTTGCGTTTGCATTGTTATATTGATTGAGTTTCTAGTTTCTGTTTGTTCTTGACATCACAGGCCAACATCTGATGCACCGACTGAGTCCAAGCATAGAATTATAGATGGGGAGGATGATTGTACCTGTGGTTTCTTAGCCTGCTCTTTGAAATTTGTGCAGATATGAGGCAGATGCAGACAATGTTCTTGCGCTTTTAGCCCTTCAGTCTCTACTTAATGAACGAACTGCGGGTAATGTGATTGTGGAGGTAATGCCATGTTTTTTTATCTGTACTCTCACTGTTGGATACTGGAAAAAGAAGAAGTGAATTAGTCTCATTCTGTAATATTACTGCAAAAATTGCTCGCTGCGCTTAATAACATCTTTGATATGGATGTAGGTGTCAAGGAAGAGCACTGCGGGCTTATTAAAATCTTTATCTGGTTTAGAAGTAAGCCCAGTGCAGAATTTATCATCCAAGCTCTTTGTCCAGTGTTCTCGCCAACCTGGCTTAGTTGATGTCTATCAACAGCTTCTTGATCATGGCAGTATGTCTTGTAAACCCAATACTGATCTGCTTATAATGAACTTATTTTATGCGCTCATCCACTGGTCATGGTGATCTAGGATTTTTGTATGCAGG
Source organism: Pohlia nutans (assembly GCA_022496805.1). Taxonomy (NCBI): domain Eukaryota; kingdom Viridiplantae; phylum Streptophyta; class Bryopsida; order Bryales; family Mniaceae; genus Pohlia; species Pohlia nutans. Next base: position 9,041,926 of record CM040102.1, read on the forward strand.
TTACTTTCTATACTGTGGTAGACATATTAATCGAGTGAAATTTTCACGTGCAGAGACCGTTGTAAACCTGCGCAATTACCCAAGTCTTGCTGGCCTATCATATGGAGAGGTTCGTCGTGGATTTCCGGAGGTATTAGATAATTCTCACCTTCTGGAGCCTTTGCCTCGGATGCACTGAGTTTTCCTCTATTCTCTTTGAAACAATGTTGTAACCTATTCTGAATCTTTGAGGTTTTTCTGGTACATCCTTGAAGTTATTTTTATTGTGGAATAATGGGTATGCAGGCTGTGGTTTGTGGACTCATTCCGTTACGAGGAGGTCCAGAGTTTCATCCTCGGGACACACGTCTCTTGGAACCGACTGATAAGGTTTTCATGTAGAACTGCTCTGTCTCTTTAAGCATATTTTTAGTTTGTTAAGTTCCGAGTAAAGTATTTTGGTCAATAATTGTAAATGCGCGTTTGGAACAATTTATTGTAAGAACATGTAGGATAGATCTGAGGAGTTTGAGAACGCACGTGAGCGGAAATGCACGAAGCACCAAAGAATCTGCTGCACGGACGAGCTGCAATCCATATTTTGACATACATGAGCAAATTGTAACTGAGTCGATTAAATGGTTTTGTGGCAGCTGCTAATTATTGCACGCAAACACACTCATCGCGTGCCCCCCGCAGCACTCTTGGCCAGTGCCGAGGAGAGGCCGAGAATGATAAGATCACCTGAAGCTTCCACTTCTGATTCAATCTTCGATCCAAAAAATTCAAAAGAATCCATGAATTTGACTGCAATCTTCAACGGGACCAGGAAGCTTGTTTCTAAGGTGTGCAGCTATTTGCCACTTTTGTCTGCTGATTCACATTGAGAGTTTGGAGCTTTTCTTGCCTTCGAGCCTTATTTTCAATTCAGATTTTGTTGAATATCTGATGCCGTGCAATTGTAATGTGGTGTAGACAGCTGATTGGAGTGTTGCAAGGAAAGAACGAATTATTATATTGGGGTGGCGTCCTGGTGTCAGCGAGATGGTTTGGGAATATGACGATTATGTTGGCCCTGGTAGTGAACTGGTAATATTTTATCCTGTAGTATTTTATATTTGATTTCATATCACGTCATGTTAAGTTCTGAAAAGGTTAAAAGACTCGATTCGATAAATGTTATTCGGTATTGATCAATTGATTTTGATCAAGTGCCTCAGAAATACCGGTAAACAGATATCAATTGATGGTCTTACGGTTTTGTTTTGAGCCTTAAATTTCTGAAGAGTTGGGAGGCAGAGTTATGCTCATTCACGTTCAAATTCTTTTCATTACGCCAACGTTCTATTCTTAGTGTTTTATGTCAGGGTATGATCACTTCATTGAACTTGTCTGCTTAAGTATAGTGGAACAGTACATTAGAAGGACCATGGTTGAGTTTTTAGGAAGCACCTTGGTTGAGTTTTTAGTGGAGACTTCTGATGCATTCTTTTACATTTTCAGATCATACTAGCAGAAGCTTCTGTGGACGAAAGGAAGGCCTGCTTGGCTAGAAGAAATGAAAAACTCCTACGCAATATTCACGTAGTTCACAAAGTAAGTTTGTTAGTGCTTTGACTGTCATCCCTTGTTAATGGTAAGAACATGGGGAACACCTCTGAATTTGTTTGTTCAAGCGGATGCCCATGTTTTTGTATTTAAAAAATGCTTTAACTGACTTTACTTGAAATTGCAGATTGGTAATCCCATGAGTCGATCTGACTTGCAAGACGCGATACTAGACAGTATTACACAAAGGTCGCACAAGGGAGCGAAGTCAGCAAGCGAGGATTCTGAGAAAATCCCACTTTCTATTGTAGTCATCGGAGACAGGGGGTGGCATTCTGGAGGTTTTCCCTTAACCCTTAGTTTGTTTGAGGTCATGCAATGTTTTTGAGCGTTGTTTACTTTTTAATCTGCCACAACTTCAGGCGGCTATCTAGTGTTTAATCAACTCTTACATGTTGTCTGTCGTTTCAGAATCAACCAAGCCTGATACGCAATGTGTGTTTGCATTGCTGTTAGCGGAATCACTTTGCAAGGAAAACAATGTTAAGGTGAGCTCATTGGTTAACAATTCTCTTGAATGTTTATCACACAATTCAGGATTTAGTGTTTCATAGTTGCCTTTTGAGACATGAAATCAGGGTTTTGAACTTTGAGTATTACAAATTTCAGTTGATAATTGTTGTCCTGTTAAACTCGAGAATAGAAAAATATCTTGTATAGATGAAGTGCATTTCATTTTGTGAAACACTGAAGTCTGTCTCTTTTTGGACATTATCTCAATGAGTTTATGAAATGGAACGTCTTGTTGAGTTATTACATAAAAAAATGATGCCTGACATTTCATCTTCATGTGGCACTAGACTGCAATTCAGTGTAACAACTGGTCCATTTCACTTGCAGGTAACAAGTTTAGTGGCTGAATTTATTGACACCAAGCTGGGGAAGCAGGTCAGTTTGCAGACTCTTTAATCTCAAAAATCTGAAGTAGAGAACGTTCTATTACGAGAATCTTCAGCCATAGTTTAAACTGGAACTTAGCTTGACAATTTCCCTCCATACTTCTGTGCTAGGCTGTACTAAATCCTTCTCATGTGTACTTGGGTGTTATTAGGAGATCATGAGTACATCTTAATGAGTTCATACTTTCTTAACTTTCATGATAAGGGAGGTCGCAGATAGGACAATGGTTGCGTAGAAATGTAGTTTTTTTTCTTCATCATACATGGTGAGCAGCCTGGCTATGGGTGTAATGTTAGTCAGGCTCTGATACTCGAAATGATGCTTTTCAGGTTGTCAAGAGTCACCCCTCGCTCACATACATAGGAACTAGTGATTTGGCTGGGCTTGTGACCGCTCAAGGTACATACACAATTGTACACAAATTGTATGCATACTACCCAATTCATCTATGTGCCGTGGCTTCCAGATAATCAACATGCATGATATTATGCTGTGAATGAGGTCCGTTTGATAAGTTCTCTGAAGTTTCTCTTGACGGCTAACTAACTGTTTTCCTCGACTGTCTCAGTGATTGAGCACAAGGAGTTGAATGCAGTCTGGACAGAATTACTGAACTCTTGGGGAAACGAGATATATATGAAGGTACATATGTTAGATATGAATGTCTCTAATTCTTTTTCGTCAGTTTATATGTTCCAAAAGTAGATCGTTGAAGTTAATGCCTAACCCTCGTACTGCAAGCACTTAAATACTATGGCTGATGATTTTGCAGGGGATAAAGTTGTACATGCGGGAGGGCGAATCACCATCTTTCGCTGAGCTTCAAGAGCGAGCTGCAGCAAGGGCTGAAGTTGCTATAGGTTACCGACATCATAATAAAGTGGTATGGACAACCGCCTCTATTATACACCTAATCTATTGTATCTTTCTGGTTATCGTTTGCATGATATGAGAAAAAAATTCTCACTATTACGTTTCAACATGTGTGCAGATTCTGAATCCAAGTTCTAAAGAGAAACCCCTAGAGTTAAGTACAGAAGATTCTCTTGTTGTAATCTCGGAATTTGAGTAGATATTGACATTCTCAATTGTGCAAATTGCACTGATCATAGATCCTGTTTGCTATCTGACGGCATAAGAAGGGCAGGAACTAGTGGAGAAAGCCTCATTGAATATTATTGCACGAGCACTGTGAAACCATGGAGATGGGTCCATTGGGGGCAATCGCTCGTCTTCCAATCCCAGCCCAATCTAAAAAGAGCTGGATGGAGGATAACGTTCCCTCAAGGAGCGCTTTCCATTGGCCGCCCTTGGCCACCCGGCATCACAGGAGCGCCTTCAACCGCGCTCTTTTGCATTGCAGTCCGTCACATGCCATGCTTGCTCCCGGCTCCTTTGCAGCTTTTTGACTTGCCACGTGCTGGCTCCTCTACGCCCGGTGCTTACTGCCACTTGTACTTCGGATCACAGGAAATATACGGAACTACTCCGGTCCCCTCAGGGGTGGTTTACAGAGCCAGGGACCACTGGAATTCAATGGTACCTCTACAAGCCACGGCACATAGATGAATTGGGTAACATGTATCCAATTTGTGTACAATGGTACCTCTACAAGCCACGGCACATAGATGAATTGGGTAACATGTATCCAATTTGTGTACAATGGTACCTCTACAAGCCACGGCACATAGATGAATTGGGTAACATGCATCCAATTTGTGTATAATATGGCTCTTTTAAACAGTTTAATGCTCTATTTCATTCAATTTTCTTGGCTTTCGGTCACTCAAGATGGATTAAGAAAGACTCCAATACCTTTAGAGAGGTTTGAAATGAAATATACATTTGGATTTGCAAGGTTGCATGATGTACTCTAATGAAATATGTTTTGCTTTGTTTTTCATAAACTTCTATAGTTGGATAAACTCATTGTCAACTTCCAACCTCAATATTTATTACTCTATAAATCTAACAGTTAAGTTGATCAAAAAAATGAATTCATAAGGGTTCAAGATGCTACAATGTATTTCATTGGTGATTAAAAACATTTACAAGAGGTAAGAGGAAAAAAATCTAGCATGGATACTTACGTTAGATCTTTAGGATAACTCTAGTTTCCTACAAGATTGAGCGAATTTTTACTTCATTGATAAAGAATTGAATAAAATATGAGGGTCACTAACCAAACCCTTTTTTCATTGTGCAAGGTTGAAGTGACACTGAATAGTCTTGGATTCATAGTAGAAAGGGCCTACAAGTGTCGTAGAACATCTACAATTGAGATATGACAAAAAAAAATCAACAAATCACATGTATTAGGCCCTTTGCCAAGGCTTTCATCTTGCTAGGAAACACAATCCAATACAAAAATAACATACTTATTCCTAAATGGAGTATTAGTGAATAAAAACTATTTAAATACTTATTAGTTACTCCCTCTGTCCCATAATGGCTGGCCCGTAGGTTCTCTGAAATCTACTTCAAGAGGTAGATTTGAGAGAACCTACGTGCCAGCCATTATGGGACAGAGGGAGTATTAAAGTATATATTATTCCTAAATGTACATCTTTTTCTTGCTTGAAATTGAAAAATAAATCTCAAATCAAATCACAAACATATCACAAATAACATATGCTCATTGCAATCAATTATAGTCATCAAAAGTAGCAAAGTATACCTTGAGGACTATTTTGCAGAGGCCAGGAAAATAGAGGGGCATATGCATTGGACCCGTTACTGCACCTATTTGCAGGTCCGTTTACAGGCCCGTTTACAGGTCCGGTCTCATTTGATGCGACGACCGGTTTCACAGAACTAACCAGTCGCGGGTGACCGGCTATAACCGGTGACCGAGGCGCTATCCGGGAAGACGGAGCGGCTATGGCGGACGGAAGAGCTGAGTGCAGCAATCAGCAAGCGCTGTCAAACTCTTCTATCTGCAGGCTCGTTCATTCAATTCTCCAGCCACGCAATTGCTTGCCTCTCCGTCTTCTCGCCATATCACACGCATTCCAATCCCGCTCTCAATTGTTCCTTCTTTTTCCAGCCTTGCGAAATTTGTCGAGCTCTCTTTTGCGATCTCAAATTCCATGGCGTCTTGCGTGATGTCGTCGTCCTCGGCCGTCGCAGTGGCCGGGCCGAGCGTCGCCCGCAACAACGCGCCCCGCAAAGCGATCAGCAATGTGCTTCTCTCCTCCCGCGCTTCCAAGATCTCCGGCGTTGCGCTCCCTTCCCTTGCGCGCTCTGGCTTCCGCTCAGGTACTAACTCTACTCTGTGTCCGACAGTCTTTACTGCTTCGGGAGTTTCGTTTTTCAATTTGACAGCGGTTCGGCAATGCAATTACCACGGACATCGATCTTCTTAGTGTGTACCGCCATATGATCCGAGTAAGTGTGTGTTTTGAGCGCGTTTGTCGCCTTTTACAGCTTCGACGGGAGTTATTTCTTGAATTCATCGCAATTATTGTCTACGGGCAGCTTCTTAGTTTGTAATGAAGTAAGTAAGTCATTATCAAGTGGAACTGTTGATTTACAAGAATGTTTAGGAGCCGACATTTGTCCTCTTTCTACTTAAGATGCAGTTTGATGCGGTTACGCAGCAGACGCTATCATTTTTGGCTACGTTCCTGTATCTGCGTGACAGTGCTCTGTATCCGCTCATGTAAGGTGGATTTTGAGAGCCTTTACAGCTCCGGGAGTTGCTTTTGAATTTGAAGGAGGTTGACGCGGTCCGTCAATGAAATTAGCTCGTGCGTCAGCTTCTTAGTGTTTAGTGAACTGCGAAAGTTGTAATCAAGTAGAACTGTTGACTCTAACAATGTTTAGGAGAAGGCTGACCGACATTTGTCTTGCACCTGGCGCTTCCACTTTTACTTAAGATACAGTTTATATGTCGCTGATGCGTCAACATTCCTGGCTTCGTTCTTTTTCTGAAAATGTCCTTTACAGGCTTTAAATTTAGATTGAATTAGTCCCTAGATAACCATGAATCTTCACGCTACTCGTGGCTATAATTTCTTCGTTCCAATCTCGATTATGTCACCAACATGTGGTATTTGTTTGGCTTCGAAGGGGGAACCAATTACTGATTGGATATACTTTGTTGACGTTCTAGTCCTTATCTGGTCTTAATTTTTATGAATTGCAGAAGGGAAGAGATCCTTGACAATCGTTGCTGCTAAAGCAACCAAGGAGGCAGAAACCTCCGTGAACGAGGCCAGCGCTGCGGCGGAGGATTTTCTCCAGAGCTTGATAAACGCGGTATTTATTGAACTCCTGATTGTCGTGCTCTTATTGTCGGGCTTCTTTCAGTTTTCGGCGGGATACAGGATTTTTATAGAATAAGCTTAGCCAACCATGTTGCTGTGTGAAGCGTCCTATATTCTTGTCAATATACTTCCACTAGATGTCTGCATTTGCGTCATGGTATGTACGAAATCCATCCAGCATAAGCGTGCAATCTTGTCTGATATCGAAATACGTATATTTCCAGGTTCTAACTGAGTTTGATTTGCAGTGGGAGAAGTCAGATGACAAGCCCGCAATCGCTGGATTGGGATTTGCTGGACTGATTGGAATATGGGCATCGTTCGGCCTTATCAATGTGAGAGTCGAATTTCATGGTCGCTTATGCACTGATTGACTGAGAGTAATCTAGTCGAATACTGTGAAACTGAGTTCTAGGATCTGGTTTGCCTCTGTTTGTCACATTCTTTCTTCGTGAGCTTCATTAATTTGGATGATGATGGTCGATTGATCCTTTGGTGAGATATGGACAATGCACCTCGTAATCTAAAGTACTGAGAAGATGGAAGCTTGGAGAGTTGAAATTACATGTATGTATGATTATCACACTGACGAAAAGATACTGAACAACAATGTCTGTTATTGAATTGTGAAAGGCCATTGAGAAGCTTCCACTCATTCCGAATCTTTTTGAGATTGTCGGAATTCTGTTTACTGGGGTAAGCATCAATCAAATTCTTCTTTGAAGACCCTGTGCCTCAGATTCCTTGTCTACTTCATAAATCATTGTTGCTGAAACACAACCTAGAAGATAGAATTGGTTGAGTGTTAGATGTTGAAACGAATATGCGAAATCTAAGATCAGATGCTGTGTGTGCAGTGGTTTGTTTACCGATACCTGCTCTTCAAGCCCGACAGGTTAGTAGGTTTTCTGGGTCTAGATACCCTCCTTTCCTCAAGCAAGTTTGCGAATTTAATCGTTATGGAGGCCCACTCCAATTTGAATGAGAACTGAACCGAATATCTAGTTTGAAACGTATTGCCTATTTTTTGTTTCCTGAAAATGAAAGTCGTAGATGAGAATTTTTAGTGGACGATGCTGACTAAAGTTTCTGGATATGTCTCTGGATCTTGTAGGGAAGAACTCTTGAAGTTGGTTGATGAAGCGAAGGCTAAGATCACTGGACAGTGATGTTCTGTCAAGATTCATTGTATTATTGATTCTCGGGGATTGAGAAGAAGCGCAGTAAGAATTAGGTAGCAGCGGCTGGTTTGAAGCCCAAGCTGATATCCAAAATGTGATTCTTTTGCATTTTCTTGTGTAAAGTTGATGAACTTGAGAGGCTAGAGGCACGTTTTGCACGCCCTGCTGATCTTGTACATGATGCACTTATTCCCGTCCTTTCTATCCGGATGTTGTGCTGTCCTTGAAAGCCGGTAGATAGTATTGGAGTAGGCGAAGTGGTTAAGAGGTGAACGTCTGACTGGGCCTTGCTGGTAAGTGACATCCATTTCTCTTGTTGACAGCATACCTGTAGTTTCACTGGGCGTAGGTGTGGGATTTCTGTAGGTATAGTACGTATGCATTGTAGACTCAAATCTTTTTGAGTGAAAGCATAACTCTAGTATCCAAAGAAGGCTTGCTTAGTTGTGTTAGAATCTCCTTAGAATTGCTCACATACAATAACATTAAAAAATTGACCAGTCTAATAATAGTACCTATTCTCAGTGCTTAAAGTATCTGAATCAGGTGCGGATACCTTAACGCTGCATGCTTGAAAACATCCAGTCACAGAAACTACTTGAGGATGTTGTGCAGATCTCGTTCCATCTTTCACCCCCTGACCAGCTGGTGGTAGCCTTGACGAGACTAATGTGCAACACAGGCAAGTTATCACAAGCCATAATGTATGAACAAGATAGAAAAGGCTCTCTACCAAGGGGGTAAACAGCCTTCTCACTATTACGAGTGCATCGAAAGAAATACTAAGGTGAAAAATCTCAGCAGCAGAGGGACACATAGAGCATTAATCATGTAAATAACTCAATTTCTCCCAGAGGCCAAGCTTCTGGCTAGAAGAGAGAAAAGAAAAGTGTCTTCTAATATGTGGATACTAAGTCCATGTAGAACTCCTCCACTTGCACCTCCTTGCACAGCTCCTCCATTGCTAAGTTCTTGCAGTGATATAGCTGTCGTGAGAGGGCTATGGTAGAGAGATCTTATTTTTGACCATCAAATCTGAAATGCTTTTGCAGTATAGGAGTTAGAAATGATTCTAATTGTCTCATATGATTCTAATTTTTTTAGGAAATTCATTATCTATTATACAATACAGCATGGTTTGTCTCACTCAACCGTTCCATGTTCGAATCCGTCAAGGAGACAACCAAGCTCAATATTAAAGAATATGCAAATAACAAACTTGAGTAGATATCTAAATTCGATCTCTAAAGTCATGTGATTGTAACCATTCACAGTGCCTAGAGTCCCTAAACAAAAATTTGACTCGTGAATGCATGTAAATTTCCTTGGTTTTCCAACCTTGAAGGAGCGGTTTGATTGTACAAAATGGAATGTGGGGGTGGGAGGAAAAAATGGGGCATTGTTACAGGGGACACCCTGAATGGTAACTAGAATACACCGTAGAGTATCGATTAACGTTAGCGATACGGAGTGCCAACAGAGTGGATAATGATCTGCCCTGAATTTTATGCACACTATCACGTACTATGGGAATAAACAAATAATGCTTTCTACACAGAACTTACCCCTAAAGGACCATAAGGCCCCCACGCGGCTTCTGGAATTAGAAAATGAGGAAATTTGGATTCTTGGGCTTTAAATTGTAGGATGAGCAATAAAGAGACCCTAGATCTTTTTGAGAGCCAAATCTATATATGATCGGAAATTCATCAAGTAAGCAATTTTTGGTGATTTTTTTGATTTGCACGGTGGGTATCTGGGCATCACTTGGGACCTTCATATCTTCCTCCTCACACCTCCAAATTACTTGAATTTTTTTGCGAATGTTTAAAATAATGATTTCTACTCAGTAAAAAATTCTGAATTTTTGGAGCACTTTTGAACAATCCGATTTCATCATGTGTACGAAATACTCCAAACAAGTTACTTAAATCTTCTCAACGGTGGCATTTTCTCAAAAATTGTGCGATTTTGTTGATTTTTTTTCAGTAACGGTGGCATTTGTGCTTTGCCATGGCTTCATTTGAGGGTGAGAGTGTTTGTATGCACACTTGCACTCTCAAATCTAGATACAACAATTACAGCACCAAATGTGCTACCTTAGATCACAACAAGCCCTTCTAAACTTACAATCACCTCACTAACAAATTTAGAGAGCCCTTCATCCAAATCAGCACCTACAACATGTGAAGAGGATACTAAACATCACAATAGACACTTAAAAATACTCAAAGTATCCAAAGCTCCTCTTCACACTTCCAATGTGCATGAAATGCCCCCAAATGCTCCCAAACTCCTCCAAATGGCTCCAAAGTAGTTCAAACACCTCCAAATGGTGCCTTGTGCACCTCCAGAGCTTCAAATATCTTGCAACTAGAGAACTTCAGCCCTCAAAGCATTTGAACCACGTCCTTGACCTCTCCAAGCCTCTAAATGTACTCAAACTCTACTAAAGCACTCGCATGTGTATGTCTATAACCTCTTGAGATTCAAAATAGGTAGGAGTTCAACACAAAGACTGCTTACACAAGTGAAGAGCAAACCGTGCTTGGAATGAGATGAATTCTCATTCCAACCCCTTGCTTATATATTCAACCCAAGGCACTTAGTGCTACAAACAATATGGGATAACCTATAGGACCAGCCCTCTCTTCATGCACTAGGCTACTAACGACCAGCCCATATAGCTTACACTAACATACTATAATTGCTTTTATAACTATGAGCAACCTATTCTTCGACAACCCGAAGAGGCATGGAGTGGTATATGAAGATTACATTACTTGTCACGTTGAATGTACAGTACAACGTCTGGGGTTGATGACATGTGTGTATCCAGTTCACACAGAGGATTAGAACTTACTATGTTATTAACCCCTAAACATCCCAGCGTCCAGAAACTAGATCACGAACAGATTCAGAGCCTTGCAACTTTCTCATACAATCTTGGATGACTTTCATCCAAGTCACATTTGTAAGGCTATTAAATTCTCTACTAATTACAATAGTTCTCTTGTGATGAGGAGTTGTTGATAATATTGGAGAGGCCTCCAATTGCAAGTATGTCAAATTTGTTGGGTATATTTTATGCTTGCAATGGTCCTCTCATGTACACCTCATGTACATCTAAGCCATGCTAATATCTATCTTTGAGGCTAGCATCTACTTGTGTTCAAAGGATCGGATCGTTTAGGGGTTAACCCCTAAGCTCCCGAGCGACCATTTTCTGGTCGCTGCCCGGAAAAAACGGGCTGCCTGGAACAAAAAAATCTTTTTTTGAAAAAATAAAAAATATTTTAAAATACTACATCAAGTCTACTTTCCAACCCAATTTGAATTATGGCAATCCGAGTTAAACTCTACCCGGGAGAATTTTCAAAGTAGATCACCTCAACATTGTCTTAGTGTTACAAAATTTGCTATTTGGGGAACGTAATGATGATTCCTCCATCATTTCTCTTTCTTTTTTGAAGTTTACGATAGATAGCCCAACTTTAACCAATCGTACTAAATTTTGAACTCTAAAATTGAAAATTATAATTTATACAAATTTTTGAAGGTTAATGCTTTTAAATTCATTAAAATATGATCTAAAGATTATTTAGGAAGTTTGACCGTACGGATAATTTGTAAAGATGATACTCTACATTTTGTCTATGGAACCAACCTTCATCAAATATATGGAAGGCACATATTATAACACATCTATGTTTTGTCCAATACCCCTCGGGCTTTTAGGGGTTAAGTCTCAACATTACTCTTCCTTTTTTTTTATTTCTACGGTCTTGAAAGTAGACCCTAAGAATCTCAAAAGCAAATTAATAGTTTGTCATAGTTCACTAATCCTGATCATCTCAATTGTTGGACTTGCAGAAAGATTTTCTGCGAAGGAGAAGACCACTACTACAGACCTCGAGGACCCACTTCAATGTCATGTCGCATGCACTTCCACCTGACCGCCTTGCCAAGAGATTACTAGTGTGCTTAAGGTATTACTAACGTTTCTTATGATCACAATTTGACCCTCCTGTTAATGGTCTTGTAATGGAGTTATTGTTAGTCATAGTGTTCATTTGAATTCATCTCCGTCAGCAAGAATTAGAGATGTTGCAATCTATGAACAGAACCAGTAACTTCCCATTCAATGACTAATAATATCATTCTCAATTAAACGCACACTTCTGAACCTTTTGGAGAACCTTTTTCTGTAATCATACTCTCTGCCTCTGCAAATTGTTTAATGACCAACAAATCCCCAACAATACGCTACAAAAGTCAAAGTGCCCAGCTCATCACCAATAATCACCACAAGTGCAGACACCATCTTTAAAGTGATGAAAGCGATTAGCATCCCTGGCCACAATCTCTCGTCCTGTCACCTTTGAGATAAACTTGGTTGCTGTATGACAATCTGAGCACACCCGAAGGTTCTTGTATACACGAATTGGTTTTCCGCGAGGTATGCGCATCAGTCCATAAGCAATAGCCAACTTCTCACTATGAGAGCAAAGGGATAGTTCTTTATCTTCCTCATCGATATTCTGCAACACAAGCTGGGTATCAGGCTTGTAACCTTCAGCCTTAATTTTTTCAGTCAATCTGTGCAGCTCAGCATATATCTCCTTCGCTTCTGGGTGAGACAGGTCTCCTACAACAAAATTATGGATCTTGTTGTCAACTTCAATCCAGCTACGCCCTGGCTCCTTGCGGATACCTCTCTCATGCATCAGAGTCCGCACCAACGATACCATGTCCCACTTGCCAGCTCCTGCATATATATTCGAGAGTAGCACGTATGTGGAGGCATCATGGGGTTCCAACTTGAGAACCTCTTCAGCTACAAGTTCACCCAACTCCACATTACCATAAGTCCTACAAGCACCAAGCAAGGCTCCCCAAGTTGCTTTATCTGGCTCCACTGGCATGTTACCAATGAAGAGCCTTGCTTCCTCCAAGTGTCCAGCCCGTCCAACAAGATCCACCATGCAGGCATAATGCAGCACAGTAGGTTCGATGCCATAATCTTGCGACATAGCCGAAAAGAGCCGACGGCCTTCATCAACAAGGCCTGCATGACTACAGGCGGACAAGATTGCCACAAATGAGTACCCATCAGGTTTAACGCCCTCTGCCTTCATTTTCCTGAACACTTCCAAAGCTTCGTATCCACGTCCATGTTGTGCAAGTCCACCAATCATTACATTCCAAGTCATTACATCGCGTTCCTCCATCCTGTCAAAAACAAGTCGGGCATCATCGATACTCCCACTCTTGGAATACATGTGCACAAGTGCATTGCCCACACGCAAATCCGACTCCAGTCCTGCTTCTAGAATGTGCCTATGCACCTCCTTCACCCACTCCAAAGCCCCTGCGCTTGCACATGCATTCAGAATGCTCACACAAGTTACTGCATTTGGCACGCAACCCTCTCTTTGCATTTGAAGGAAGAGTTCATATGCTTCACGCCCACGTCCATGTTGTGCAAGTCCACCAATCATCCCGCTCCATGTGATAACATTGCGTTCCTCCATTCTATCAAAAACAAGTCGAGCGTCATCGATACTGCCACTCTTTGCATACATGTGAACAAGCGCACTGCCCACGCGCAAATCCGACTCCAGGTCTGCATCCAGAATATGCCTATGAACCTCCTTCACCCACTCCAAAGCCCCTAGGCTTGCACACGCATTCAAGATGCTGATAAAAGTGATTGCATTTGGTGCACAACCTTCTCTTTGCATCCGGAGAAACAACTGATATGCTTCCACACCACAACCACTTTCTGCATATGCTCCAATCATTGCGCTCCATGTAACTACGTCGCGGTCTTTCATGCTGTCGAAAACAAGTCTGGCATCATCGATACTACCGCTCTTTGCGTACATGTGGACTAGCGCACTCGCCAAACGCAAATCCAATTCCACCCCTGCTTCCAAGATATGACTATGAACCTCCTTCACCCACTCCAAAGCCCCTAGGCTTGCACATGCATTCAGGACGCTCATGTAAGTGAGCGCATCTGTTTTGAAGCCTTCCCGTTTCATTTGGAGAAAAAGTCGATATGCTTCCTCACCACAACCACTTTCTGCATATGCACTAATCATCACATTCCAAGAAAAGACATCACTATTGTTCAAGTTGTCAAAAATGTGCCTTGCCTCCTTGATGCACCCACACTTTGCGTACATCTTAAGCAGGGCAGTACCTACACGCACATCTGATTCAAGGCCACATCGTCTTATGCATGCATGAACTTCTTTCCCCCATTTCAAGGTTGACGGCCTGGCACATGCCTTCAAGATGCTCAAGTAAGTAACCTCATTTGGCTGCACACCTTCCTGGCGCATTTTATTGAAAAGTCCCATTGCATCTTCAGCATGATTTTGCCGAGCATAACCTCCAATCATGATGTTCCAACTAAACACATCCTTCTTCACAAGTGCATCAAACACAACCCGTGCCTCCAGCAGTCTCCCACATCTGATATAAGCACTCAGTAGGTTGTTCGCCACATATATGTTTTGTTCCATTCTACTCTTGATGATGCAATCATGAACCTGCATGGCCGCCATAAGGTCCTTGTGCTTCAAGCACCGCTTCAAAACCCCAACATACGTGTATGAGTCTAAAATGATGCCTTGTTGTAGACGGCTCTTCAGAACAGCAACTGCTTCAGTCAAGGTACTAGTACTTTGCGCATGCATGCTACCCCCGCCACCCTGTACAATTTGCCTCGACACTCTTGCACTCTCAGGTGCAGTGTTTATTTCTCCATTGTTGCCCTCAGGGTGCCTGGTTCATCGATAGATATTGCATCAAAAAAACCTCAAGGAAAAACCACTAATCCGCAAAGTTAATAAAAAGCAGTTCTTAGAAAACCATCCCACTATTGATGAGCACCCAAAAAAGCAGAGAAAGAGAAGCGTGAGTCGCAAAAACCAAATCTTCAAACCTACTCAAATCACAAATTTGCTGCACTTATTTCTCGTCATTAAGAAAGAAGGCTAAATTTTCTAAATTTACGTGCTCATGCCAGTACCTTTTTCCTCGTGCAATGTCTTCAGAATATCTGGTGCCAAAAGTAGCATGAGATTGCAGTCTGACTTGAGCCACCGATTTGAACTTCGCCTTCACCCATGCTGGAGTTGACCAACCATGTATCCAAAGTGCTTTCCCCGTGACCTTAAAGATTCTAGCCATGGGATTTCGCACTAAACCCCAAACGATTGTAACAGGAATGCACTAACACGAACCTGTTGTTTTTAAGAAGGATATGAGAGCGGCATATCCTTCTTCACTGGAATCCAACACTCGGTGTAGTATGGGCCTTCTTTGCGCCATAACCTAATCATATTCCAAGAAAGCCAGGTTGAGAAGCCTTGAATTTCAGGAAAAGGAATACCAATAACTCCTAAACCCTAAACCAGAAAATAAATTCGAGAATTAACTAGGTGTATAAATTTCTACACAAAATTCGTGAGATATATCTTCTACTTATAACCATAATCACATTGATCCATTAGAGATTCAGTATCCAACGTGTAATATATTTAAATGACCAGCTCAAAAACCAACACTCGGTGTAGTATGAGCCTTCTTTGCGCCATGACCTAATTATGTTCCCAGAAAGCCCGGTTGACAAAACCTTCAATTTCACCAATAACTCCTAGACCCTAAAACAGAAAATCAATTCGACAATTGACAATACGTATACAAATCTCTGCACAAAATTCGTCAGATACATCTTTCACTTGCAATCAGAATCACATTGATTTCATAGAACTCCATTAGAGCTTCAGTATCCAACAAGTAATGTATTCAATTGACCACCTTAGAAGCCTGAATCAACACGAGTAGGAAAATTCTGCGAATCACTCAAGAAAAAAGGCAAGAGCAAGCTCGAGAAAGAGGGCAGCATGCATACCCCGAGGAAATAAAGCAAGGCAGCCCGCAAGCTCGTGGGAAGATGCTCCGTGGCCGACATCTCAAAGAAAGTAGGGCGAATGCCCTCCCCTCCCACCTGCATCAACATCTTCGCTCACTTGATTTCTAATCTTTCTCTCCATCAAACCCTAAAATGTATTAAATCTCCACATTAGTCTCATGAAAATTCGTCCCGCTCCATCGCCTGTAACTTCTGAAGCCAACAACCGTGAACTTGACGTTGTTCTTTATTCAGCGGAAACTCTGAATTGCGAATTACTGAACATACAAATCGATTACTGAAATTTTCAGAGCAATTGATCACTCAGCGATGGAGTTGCGGTGCAAAGTATCGTGTGAGAAGAAGGAGAACGCTTAGAAAACGGTGAGGGAAGAAATCTACGAATGCTTCTGTTCATCCTTGGGTCCATTTGAATGTCTTTCATTCATCCAAGTGCAGATGATTTCGTACCTTAACCCCTAACTGCCAGAGTTTAAAAAAAGTTCAGCCCACTTTAAACGCCCATAACTTTTGCAAAAATAACAATTTTTTTACCAATTGTCCTCTAAAGCCCTTGAAGTGATAGCATCTCAAATTGTCACAATTTTGAAAATCTGCCCGGAATGGAATTTTTAAGTTTTCTACCAAATAAGATTAGTTCTAACATAAACAAGGTAACCACCATATAAAACCAATGTTTTTGACCTATCATACTTGATTCCAAGTCAAAATGACTAAACATGTATTTTTTATGAATTTTCAAAGATTTTTTTTATAAATTGATTATTAAATAATTCATAGCATTTTTCCAAAATTTAACCGTATGGATGTTGTCTTACTGTTGTGTTCTACACATGTTAAAAAATTGAAGCTCATAAAAGTTCCCGATTCAACACTATTTTCAAAAATTCGTTATAAAATGTTTGATAAACAACTAAAATTGAGTTGATGTACAAAGCAAAGTTATAAATAGCAATGTGAAGATAACATCTGTACGGTTGAATTCATCATATTTATTATTAATATTTTTTAATTAATTTTGCAAGGTTTTCTCTTGAAATTCAATTAAAAATCCAAAATTAACATTAAAATTTTTAAAATATTGTAATGAAATTGGAATAACATGCACTACAAGATGGTATGATTTTCACTGTTTGATTCTACTTATTATGGAAAATCATGTTTAAGGTCTCACTTTTTGAACTAAGAATGAAACTTGACATAAACCACTTTTGCTATTTTTCAAAAATTCTCAATATCTTATTTTGAAGATCCGTACGGTACAAATGGTAGTCAACTAGCACAAGAATTAAGAAAAATTTGAATGGATGAAAAACATCACCGTGCATGGTGTAGGGACGCGTCAGAAATCATCCAGCATTCATAAATTTGGACGCTGGCGCGTCAAAGGATTAACCCTCTAAACCTCTGAAAGCGCCTTTGCGACCAGTAGAATACAGTGTATTTTTCTAGTATATGGAATGGATCCAAACCTTTTATAAGTTTGAGTTCAACACAAAAGCTGAAATTTACATCAATGCGGTTCCAGTGAGTTATTGAGATCCCAATTTAGAGCTCCTTGTTAGTAGCAAATGCCAATTATACAGTCACGTATCTATTATCCCCGTGGGATGTTTAGGGGTTAAATCCCTAAACGCTCAATTGTTCATTTTATGGACGATGTACAGAATTGAAGGATGATTTCTCATCTATGGTGAGAGTTTTGAAGTGTGAAATTTTTTTTCTGAGTTTTTCAGGTTGTTACTTGTTCAATTGCACAGAATCATCATGCAAATGTTGCAATACAGTCAGACCTCGATAAGTGTTAGGGGTTGGAAGCATACTTTTAGTTAACACTTAGACACTAGTAACACATAACACTTATAGAGGGTGATGCCGATGATTTGTAACACTTATAAAAAATAACACTTAGAAGAATTAAAAAGGTAAATACATAACATTTATAAAAAAAATGGATGAAATTACAGAATATTGATTCATTATTCACCTAAGTCCGTTGAAAGAATGAATACTTACCATCCTCCTCTCAAAATATAACATAAATTGTTCAAAAATTAACAAAGTAAAATTAACAAAGTCGGGAGCGCGACATTGCATAACACTAACGCATAACACTTACTGGTCTTAATTTTAAGAGAGCGGAAATCTCCATAACACATATAGAGTTTTATCACGTACCGAGGTAAAATTAACAAAGTCGGGAGCGCGACATTGCATAACACTTAACACATAACACTCCATAACACTTGCTAGTCTTAATTTTAAGGGAGCAGAAATCTCCATAACACACATAGAGTTTTAACACTTATCGAGGTCTGATTGTATGAAGTTTTGAGGTTCGATCTGGTGGTGAGAGCTTCCATTTTGGAGGAAAACTTTGGACAAATTTAACCCCTAAAGGTTGGGCCTATGACAATGGACTTATGTTTAATCTGTCACACTTAATTTTGTTACTAAAAATAATACAAGAATTCAAATTTATATTTTTAGAAGATGAAGTCACATGTTTACTACAAATCATGATTTTTTCATAAATTTTGGTGAAAAATTGAAATTACTATGGTTTTATGAAGTGACTGTAAAGAAAATCTATATCAATTACAAAATGTACTAGAAAATTCCGGTTTTTTTACCTAAGGTGTAAATTATAGTATCCAACCGTATGAATGTAAGCATAGCTTAATGCGAGGCTTAATGAAACACATGTTAATTAAATCTTGGTACGATCGGACCGTTGGATTGAAGATCATAGTGTGTCTTTGCACTGTATAATGAACACTCAAACATGAGATTTTGGGGGGTGTGTGACTTCAAGGCTAAATAGAATTTGGGTTAAATTTTCAAAAATGAAAGTCAAGATGTTCAACAATGACCCGTGCCAACACCTCTCAATTGCAATCTTTCATGTCAAGAATGGACTCATACATAATTATTGTGAATTTTATAAGTAAGAGTGACTCATCTATGTACGGTTTAGGACAAAATTTACACGTTCAAATAAGAAAGGAGTTGGTACATTGATCCACATCGGACTACATACACTAACGGAACATGAACAAGAGAAAACAATCCAAAAAAAAATACAACAAAAAAAACTTCCAAACACAAGAAATACCACATAGTATGTGTGTTGTATTTGTAAGTATTATTTTGTTGTATTTTGAGGTATTTTTAGTATTTTGGTGTTTTGTACATAGGTATTTGGATAGCTAAGAAAGTCAGGTTCCAAAATTTCTTTTCGCATCATCTGCAAAATCAAAAGTTACACATTTGAGCTTCAAACACCGAACTGAGATGGTTTACGAATTTTCCAGCATTTCATGTTTTAGCGATCTAGTGACCACTTAGTGGTTACCCGGGCACTAAAGAGTTAACACATAATATGTATGGTTTGAATCTAGCATCTTTGTTGTGCACATATGCATCGAAGTAACCAAGGTGGCACCAAATATTCTTGGAATTTGTTGTCAAATTAAAGTACCCTTAACATAGCATCTGCACATTTGAAAGATTCCTCAATTACACTACACCTAGCTTTGAAGGTGCTCTCATAAATTACAACATCACATTAATCTCAAAGAAAGTTATGACATTCTTCAAACAAGCTGCAAACCCCTGCTACTGTGTAATTCCATAAGATTCCATCGTCACACTTGTGACATCTGAAGAATCTGCAGCTACAGTGCCTTGGAATCGCAAGCATCTCGAAGGATCTATGATAACTTCAGTTGGGCCAAGCAGCAAGGGTTGAAGACTTCATTTCTTTTACTAGTACTTTGCACTGTAGCGGCCCTGTAGAGAAAGGGTGTGGTCCAACAAGGGCTAAAGAATGTTATGTCAAGGAAGAAGTGTTCTACCAATCATATATTGAGAATAATAAGGTAGCTCGACCCAATACCCCAATTTTGTTCAAATGTAGGCCTAACAATGATTCTAGGGTTAGAATGTAAAGCTATAATACA
Source organism: Pohlia nutans (assembly GCA_022496805.1). Classification (NCBI taxonomy): domain Eukaryota; kingdom Viridiplantae; phylum Streptophyta; class Bryopsida; order Bryales; family Mniaceae; genus Pohlia; species Pohlia nutans. The sequence continues at coordinate 9,061,772 of CM040102.1, forward strand.
TGCCTTAGTGATTGACCACTTGGAAGTTAAGGCATGTACTGCCTCCCTAGATTCTCAGTCTATCCATAGATTCTCAGTCTAGAATCAATGAGTGCAGAGAATGAGTTCAGTGGGTGATACTGGGTAAGGCTACCTTATTGATGTAGCAACTGGTCCATTTCGTTAGCTACGGTATTGACCACAAACATGATATCAATTCGTGAGCACACCCCCATCAAAAGGCTTGGTGCATTCAACGTTGAAAGCAGTTGGCGCCTTTAGAATCCTTTTCCATATCCTTGCCGACACAGACATGATCCACAGTTTGTGGTTCACTTGACAGTTTGCGGTACCACTGTTTCTGGACCCTTCAGAAATCTGTTCTCAAGACAGTGGATGCAGCCTGTTCATGTATTCTGCAGCCTGAGTGGTCTGTGAGTCACTGAAAATATATGAACCTGCTTCTCCTTATCTTGTCTCCTATACTATCCTCTGTTATTCAGAGGATGAAGTTAAACTAATTTACAAGCGGTGGAAGCATGACTTCGATAGATGTCCATGACCACTCATCTTTGAATGAAAATGGGGTTGTCTACCATCATCCCTTCAATAGTGGTCTACAACCTCCCTCCAACTTGAATGATTGCATAAGGACTTCATACACAATGATTGAAACTTGATCTCAACAGACCCAAAGTAATCTCTGTACTGATCTCCCAACGAAACCACATTTCTACATACGGTAAAATGAAAATTGTATCGATAGTATAAATCCACCGACACGGCCCACATTACTCCTTGAACTGAAGAAGACTCCAGTGTTGCTGGCAGATTTGTTAATACTAATTAGACTCAAAGCTGGTCTACGAAGTAATAGGGTGTGGAAGGAATGTACATCAACAGTAAAGAGGACTAGAATCTGATTTAAATAAAACCTTGAAGTTTAATTCGTACAAGGGTTGATTATTCAATAGTAGCAGGGATTGACACACTCTGTTCACTAGCAAACAGTGAGGCTTTAGAAGTGGATAGGCTTGTCATAGGTCGCCATAGCTGCCTCCTTCACAGCCTCACTCAAAGTGGGGTGACCGTGGCAAACACGCGCAATGTCTTCACTGCTGGCTCCATACTCCATGGCCAAAACAGCCTCGTGGATGAGTTCACCAGCACTGGGTCCCATGATGTGCACACCCAAAATCTTGTCTGTGTCCTTCTCCGCGATGATCTTCACCATGCCTTCCGCATCGTCAATACTGCGAGCACGGCTGTTGGCCATGAAGGGGAACTTTCCAACATTGTACGCGATGTTGGCAGCTTTCACTTGCTCCTCGGTTTTCCCAACGCTGGCGACCTCAGGGTGAGTGTACACTACTCCCGGCACGGTGTCGTAATTGACATGGCCAGCCTTGCCAGCCAGAAGCTCCACACAAGCAACGCCGTCCTCCTCTGCTTTGTGAGCAAGCATGGGACCAGGAATCACATCACCAATTGCGTAAACTCCGGGCACGTTCGTTTTGAAGCTGTGGTCGACTTCCACGCGTCCAAACTTGTCCACCTTCACTCCCAATTCTTCCAGTCCAAGACCCTTTGTGAACGGCGTCCGGCCCGCAGCCACGAGCACAACATTCGCATCCAGTGTACTTGGCGAACCACCCTCTGCAGCTTCCAAGTGCAGTGTCAAGCCATTCCCGGATGCCTCCACTTTCACCACCTTCGTCTTCAGCTTGAATTTCATCTTCTGCTTCTCAAGGGAGCGCTGGAAAGACTTTCGTACCTCGGAATCCATGGACGGTACAATGGCATCGCCGAACTCCACAACAGTGACTTGTGAGCCAAGCCGGCCCCATACAGATCCCATCTCCAAGCCTATGTAGCCCCCTCCAATGACCACCAGCTTCTCGGGGATTTCCTTCAACGCGAGCGCCCCCGTGGACGACACAACCTTCTCCTCATCAATCGTGATGCCTGGCAGGTTCTTCACCGCAGATCCCGTGGCGATGATGATGTGCTTCCCTTTCACTGTTTGCGACCCCCCGCCCAGCAAATCCACCGTGACCTCATTAGGGTTTGTGATCTTGCCATAGCCTTTCACGTACGTCACTTTGTTCTTCTTGAACAACCCCTCGATCCCCTTGGTCAGCCCCGTCACCGCTTTGTCTTTCTGCTTCATCATGGCACCCAGGTCCACCGTCACGCTTCCCACGTTCACTCCGTGCGATGCGAAGTTGTGTTGCGCGTCGTGGTACATGTGCGACGATTGCAGGAGAGCCTGTCCAAAGTGGAAAAACAAGAATCTCCATTCATAAGAAAATGCAAGACTAGGTCACAGGCAAAAAGCAACCTCACATTCGTGCAAAGGGTTTCAGACAAAAACCACAAAAATCTGGGTTACGGTTTGAATCTCACCTTGGAGGGGATGCAGCCGACGTTGAGGCAAGTACCCCCGAGAGAGCCCCGGCCCTCGATGCACGTGGTCTTGAATCCCAGCTGCGCGGCTTTGATGGCCGCAACGTACCCGCCCGGGCCTCCTCCCACGACGACCACATCTTGCTCCGCATCGGCTGCTGCTGCTGCGGGCGAGTAGAAGCGGGAGCCGCCCACTCTGTACAAGTACAATCGCTCCGTCACCTGTTGCACGGCCTTGCGCGAACAGGCCCTCGCAGCCATGCTGTCTCTCTAGCTAAAGACGCAGGGCAGGGCCCTAACTAACGATCCTGCACAAACTAGAAGGTAGAACGAGCAGCTCTAGATTGCAAATTCACAGATGCTGGAAGCCCCTTGAAAGGCCGAGAGGACGACGACGACGACGAAGGCGACTGGGAGTTTGCGGGCTTGAGCAGCGGTCACCGGTGACCGCGCGCCTACTGGTGACCGTGGAGCCATGGATGAATACCGTCCATGAAATTTCGACATTCGTCCTAATGCATGAATGTAGTCGATTTATCATCCTTATCGACCATATTGGATGAATATCATCCATTTGCTCTCTCTCCTTCGCGATGGTGGCTGCAGGCTCCAACTTTCCATACAAAACTTGGCTTCATAGCTTCGATCGTTGTGGTCGCCGATGCAGGTATCCTTTTCGATCTGCGCACTTCATCTCATTCCACAGCAGGAATGTGTTTCTCAGTTCTCAATTTGTTGCAGGAGCTCGGCATTGTTATTCGTGTTACGCTGTCGTAATAAATATTGAGGATCCGCGGGGGACTTTGTGGTTCTTGGATCGTTGATATATATTGTCGTTGCTTCCGCCTTCTTGATTTTATTTATTTATTTATTTTATTCTTGGTGTGGAAATTACTGTGGTGCCCGATCGAGGAAGGTCCTTCAATGATGTGGAGCCATGGAACTTCAGCTCTGGTTTTGGTGTTAATTCTATGACGAGGAAATAGAAGAGGTTTTGTTGATCGTTTCTGGCGTTTTCCTTTGACTTTCGTTTCTGAATTTTTTTTGTTTTCTTGACACTGTATTCAAAAATCAGAAAGGCAATTTCATTTCACTCGGATCACAAGCATGTGCAATTGATGGATGATTTGGCTTGGATTGCGGTGCTGAACCCGGCAGTCTTGCATTGCGTTTAGTTTTGATTGGTGTTGGATTACATGTCCGTATGTTTGGCGCCTTTGTTTTCTTGACACTGTATTTAAATTGTTGACAGAAACGCATTGTCATTTTATCTGAGTGCGTGCATTGAGGGATTATTTGGATAGGATTTGAGTGCTGGACCCGGCATGTACTTGTGTTTCATGTTTTGAAGCCATTGCATTCAATTTGTATTGGTGTTGGATTGCAGAGCTAGGGTATAAGCTTCGACTGTGCTAAGAAGTTAGGGTTTCTCAAAAGTTTAGGAAGAGTGTGGGATGACTCCAGAAGAGGAGGAAAGATATGGCGGTGATTTGCGAAATTCGCCGCCTCCACGCTCTAGGTCGTCTCGTCGAACTCCTGGAGACGACGAATTTCCACCAGATGGTCGACTTGTTCGGGAAAATGGTGATCGTCACAGGGAGGTGTGCTCTCGTTATTACTGTACCACCTGTAGAGTATCGGTGATGCGTCGGGAATCCATGTTCAATTAGAAGTCCAACCTCTGAAAGCTTGCAATATTAGTGGCTTTTCAACTCGGTGTGTGTGCCCTGAATGTTCCTCTTTGAGACAATGTTAGTATACTGTCTATCATCTTGGAATAATGACTCATGGTGATGAATCCATAACAATTGTGACTGCGTCAGCAATTTACGACTGGTTACACCTGAGAATCTGGCAATCGAACTAATATGAGAGGATTGGTTTTTGTGCTGCAGAAGCACTACGTACGGTGTTGAAACGGGGTCAGTCAACAGGCCGTGTTTTTTGGCATTAGGTCTCAGTGGCCCGCAAATCATAGTTTTACAGATGCAGGAGTTACTTTCACATTGATGTTTGAAAGTTATAACTGAACCATCAGGCCAGCTGTCCTTGGCCTGGGTCTGTAAGAACAACGCTCTAGTATTTTATGCCACATTCATTAGCAATATAGCCTGTCTTGGTACTTCAGAATCTGACTTTAAACTTGCATACAAGCCTCGTGAGTTTTTTTTTCAGTTAGGCACTTTCGGTCTTGCCGATTTGTTTCAATCCTTCGTGTCGGCATGAATATCTTCGTATAAGTAGGGATTGAATAGCACGTTCTGGTTTCAGGGAGGCTTACTCGTTCCTTTTCAACGATTAAATAGAGTTCGCTTTCTCAGGGTGCAAATGTCGACTTTTCCAAATGCTGATTCCCTGTAGTAAGAATCTGTATTTATCGTGAACTGTTTTGTTAGGGGGTTGCAAATATGTTGCAACATCATGACATACTTGCATCTGGTAATCAAGGATTATTGCACATGCTTGTCTATGCTAAGAAGACGCAAGTCTTTATTATGAAAAGAAACAGAAACTTATAAATGCAAGCGCTTTGGACAAGCACACTGGCTCGCCAGCTAGTTTTAACGACAAGACTCTTTATCAGAGAGGAGACGATGGCAGGCGGACCCGAGATGAGCGGGATAGAGGCGAACGTGCAGAGAGGGTCGAACGAAGCGATAAAAGTGATCGTGGGGACCGTCGCCACCGTGAAGATAGCGAGAGAGGTGATCGAAGTGATCGCGAAAGGTAATGGTCCAGCGCTTACAATAACCTTTAGATTTAGATTTAGATTCCGTGCTTGCCTACCCAATTGCACGGTGACATATCGTAGTTGGAACCTAAAGTGGTTTGGTAAGTCTCTAATCAAGCAGCAGTGTCGGTGGATTAAGAAATGCACAAACATTTATTTCGGCTTTAACTAACTCACGCCATGTTCTTTCTTCAGGCGTCATGACCATGACCGGGGCGATAGAGACCGAAGGCACAGGCGCCGGTCTATTTCCCCTGGACGATCACGTGATCGGCGATCAAGATCTCGCTCCAAAGAACGGAAAAGGTTTGTATACATAGCGATTAACTTCATGGATAACCTTGCACACTGTTGAGTAAGCTGTTCGTATATCTGTCGATCCTGCTCCCTTGTAGAAGATTCCGCGATTTACCAATTTCTGACTGCACTGTTCTTAGGGTGGTACGTTTCAATTTGAGTTATCTTATATCAATCGCCGTGGTTAACAACGAGCTTCTTTGCAAATTGACACAAGATGGGTTAATTCGCTATGTTAGTTTTCAATTTTGGACTAAGGTAACTATACCTTAAAGAGAGCATTTACCTTAAAGCGTGCATATCTACCACAGTGTGACATTTCAGTAGAAAAATGTCACACAGCAGTAGATACGCACAATTTAAGATAAATGCTCCCTTTAAGATATAGTTACCTTACGGGACGCAATACTACCCTGACCATTGAGAAGAACCTTTATCAGGCTGACTCTTACTAGGATGTAGTGTTGATTAAGTTTGTTTGGAATTTGTTGGCCTTTCGAAGCAGCAAACGGAAAAGTGGTTTCGATATGGCCCCTGCTGGTGCCAGTGCTATATTACCTGCTGCAGCACTACCAGGTATGTGAAGTTTCAAAGTTTGTTAGCATCTTGGTTTCAATTTCGAATTTATCTACATATCATCTCCTGAGAATAACAAACACGTCAAAATGTCTCTTAGCTGAATCTCTAGACCTTTTGTAAATGTCGGCTTGTTAAGTTTCATCTATTTTAGCATCTACAATAATAAAAATGATAGTATGGACTGTTGCTTAGAAATTGTTACTCTTTTGTATTCGATTCTTACGCAGCATACTGGAATGGCACTTGCCACTCTAGATATAGAGTAGGCGAGTCTTGTTACGGTGAAGTATCACATAAGGTTGCGCAGTAAGCGGGCACGTTTGTCCACTGTTGATATTGTCAGCCATTTGATGACTTTCATATGAAGACATTTTCTTTTTGAAATATGGCTTCTTTGTTGTCTTAAAGCTCTTGGCTGGTAAGAAGTCATTTAATGACAATTTAAGTAATACATCAAACAGTGAAGTTTCAATAAAAAGTACTCCGTGTATGTTTTAGTCGATTCTTTAAGTTGGAAACTGAGGAGTTGTTTTTGCTGGTTTGTGTGTATTTCGTTGGATGTTCTTGTTTGTGTTTGTTTTTGTTTTCTTTTTGGTTGCGGGGTGGCATCGCTACGAGCCTCAATAGTCATCTGTGCCTCTCAACGAAACTGGTTGTGAAGGCCTGTTCGTACAACATGGGAGTTGGGGAGCCCTTTAGTGGTGCAAACTTGGCCATCTTTATGCAAGCCCAGTTCATGCTTTTGGCCAGCACGGCTCCCTCTTCTTGCTCATCCCGGAGAAAATTGGTTGGGTTATTCTGGTATAAGGAGTCGTGAGCATACACTAGCAGAGAGTGTTCTGCACAGAGGGTATGGCATAGGACTCCAATACTTGGATCCCTCCTTTCTACTTAGAGCTTCCAGTGGAGCCTATTAGCAACAGAAATATGGCACACTGGCTGACAATGCGTGAGAATAGGTTCAATGCTCAACTCAATGACAGGGGGGCTGTCAGCATCAGCCGCAGTTGCTGGAAATGGATTGTCACCTTTAGGTCTGTCTTCTTTACTCCGGTCTAGTGCTTTAAATTGATCAGAGTTGTACTCTGCAAGAACAATCTTTTCCTTTCCTTTGCTTTCACAAAGATGACTACAGGTTTCACCCTGTACCTGAAAGAGTGCCTTTCAACTCCACTGTTTAAGCAGGCACATTGAATTTTCTTTGTCCCGATTTAGCATTCTTGGACATAGGTATTGGTTGTGGTTTGTGGCTGCCATATTATTGCAAGTGATGAGGAAGCTGTAGAAACTCGAGTTTCCCTTAGTAGGTCAAGTGTCCTGAGCAATATTTGCCGAAAGTTCATTGATATTTTTTATAAAAATAGATAGATAATGTTGTTGGTTTGACTAGGGCTCTACGTATTTATTGGCTCATGTTTATCACTCATAAGAATCTACCTTGCGTATATATTTATTTCCAGTGTAACGTTAATTTTCGTGACTGACCTTTGATTTGAAACTAACAGGTCAGATTCCAGGCATGGCGTTTCCCTCTATGTTTCCATTTGGCGGGGGAACACAAGTGGGTTCTTGTCCGCTTCAACTTTTTGCAGTTTAGTTTTCATTCTCAAGGTTCTGTCTATAAGCTTTTGGTGATCGGAATAGTTCTCTTGTCAGCAGCTCATACTGTCCTTGATAAGATTTTTTTGGGTTGATAATTGTTGTCCTTAAGTAATGAGAATGCTGTACGTAAAATGGGACAGTGAAACTGAGACACTTCACACTTTGAATCGCTATACTCTTAATGCTTGCAACCTTTAATAAATGGTTACTTGAACAAATGTTGTGCAGGCCACAAGACATGCTCGCAGGGTTTATGTCGGTGGATTGCCTCCAATGGCAAACGAACAGGTCGTTTGTCTTTCTTGTATTTATTAATCAATAAAGCAGACCCTTTTCCTACGTATTTCCAGTGCTAGTTATTATAAGTTTTCCGAGCTATTGAGTTGCATATAGACTTGTCGCCTTGACGATGTATGCCACTGCTTCTCAGTGGCTAAATCTAGGCTAAATTCTGTTGGCTTGGGTAAGCAGAGCGTCGCCACATTTTTCAGTCAGGTCATGGCTGCTGTTGGTGGAAACACAGCTGGACCAGGTACACGAGGAATTGCATGTTGAAATTATGCAGTTCGTGTTAGCACGAGTGTTAGCATTAGCTAATTTGGACTGTCGACATGTTTTTTGATGTTAACTCGTTTCTCAATTCGGAACACAATTTGTGGTGACAGATAATCATAACATATGGACAACAATTATCTTAACATATAGCATCTGTGTTTTGGACCATTCAATTTAAGTTGTTTAGTAATCCGTAGAAGTCAAAAAACTATCGCCAGGGCCTTGTGCCCTTGTTACAATCTGGTGTCATACCACACTTTCAATGGAAAAAACGTCCATTTGCCTCCTAAATTAAATAAGATGTCTGTGTACATGCCAAATTCGTACCCTTTTGTATTTTCTGCCTCTTCAATCGTAAAAAGCTTCTACTTTTTATTCATCTACCACTTTCTACAGGTGATGCTGTTGTGAATGTGTACATCAACCAGGAAAAACGATTTGCTTTCGTGGAGATGCGAACTGTTGAGGAAGCAAGTAATGCCATGTCTTTAGATGGTATTATTTATGAGGTATAATAAGCTCTAATTTGTGTGAACTCGATGAATTCTGAATCTTATGAGGGTCTTTACTTTGGGTTTCAAAGGAAATGTAGCAACATCAAATTATGGCTGGAAATCTTCTGTTTCTAAAACGTTGTGTTCCTGAATTACGTTGAAAATATTGTATGTATGAGGTTGTTCTACCTTGTGGTTGCACGTCTACATATGCACAGGAAGTGATGTTTGTGTGTTGCATACCGCTCCAGGGAGTTTCAGTTCGAGTACGAAGACCTAGTGATTACAATCCATCAATGGCAGTAACTCTTGGCCCTAATCAACCAAGTGGTCACCTCAACTTAGCAGCTGTCGGTCTTACACCTGGGTCTGTTCTTATTATCCTTGTTAGTAGTTTTCTTGTTTTCTTTTCTCTGATTTGATGTGTTTAGTTTTCTCATTGGCTAGATGTGCATTCAGAGGGTGCTCAGCTTTTGAAGGTGCCTTTATGGAGATGATCAGGAACTAAGGCGAATATACGGTAGGTATAATATTTCAAGTCATGTTGCAGTGCCTCAGGTGGCGCAGATGGCCCAGACCGGATTTTTGTAGGGGGGTTGCCATACTATCTCAGTGAGGAGCAGATTATGGATCTTCTATCTTCGTTTGGGTGAGCTTTCTACTCATCATGTTGTATTATCACGATCAACACCCTAGGATTTGCTAGATCCAAGTTATAGATAAGTTTGGAAGGGGAGATTGTCCAAGCGGTTTGTCGTAGTCCAATCATATTTTCAACAAGAGGTAGGTAGGAGATGACAAAGGACATGTACATAGAACATGCAGGATTTGATATGATATTCTGCATTTATCACAGCCCCCTACGAGCTTTCGATCTAGTGAAGGATCGCGACACTGGAAACTCCAAAGGCTATGGATTTTGCGTTTATCAGGTCTTTTTACTCTCGTCCACTGCGAGAGCTCTACCCTTTGCATGCTCTTATTTTCTGCTTGGTTTGTTGATTTCCTTCGCTTGCATGTTCTGTGATTTAAATCTTAATACAGTTTGTTATGCTCTACGTGTGTTCCACCACGTAGAGAGTTTCACCTCAACTTATTTGTTCTTGGTGTTACACCTCTACATGTTCTAGAATTTCCTACATGGTGTCAATTCTGCTGAATGCACTCCTTCAGGATCCTTCGGTGATGGACATTGCCTGCGCTGCTCTCAATGGGCTAAAAATGGGAGACCGGACGTTGACTGTGCGACGTGCTTCTGCAAGGTAAAAATCATCTCAGTGACCTTCCTTTTTTCCTTGATTAAATATTCCATGCTGTTGTTACCGTATGCTCATCGTGCATTAGTTTCTGCAATCTGGTAATGTTTTACAGGTTGCCACTAAACTGTGATAATTTCTGGATTTCCTTTAAACAATTAGTAGTTTTATTTTTCTTTATTTATATGTACATTACATATATATATGTATATGTGTGTGTGTGTATGGCTTGTGTGTGGCTTGTATGTTCTCTTACAAATACATTTTTTCAACAATGATTTGAACCTCAGGCGTTTTCAAGCACCTAGTTCTCTATATTAGGCCAATGTTTTGATTATTTCAGATTTTCCTTCTGATTGCCTTACTCTACGAGCATCGTTAATGTGATGGTTTTTTGCGTACGATTCTCCAGCTTCATGGGCTTCAGTGGGCAGCCCAAGCCCGACCAGACAACCGTTATTGTGCAAGCCCAACAGCAGATTGCGTTACAGGTAAGGTATTTACTGTTGTTTCGTGAATTTTTCTACTTACGATTGCATGCTAATAGATGGTGATCAACCACAACACATGGACAGTCTCTTACTAGTCCTGACTGTTGTGTTTCTATTCACTGAATTTAAGAAGAGGGATTAACGTACAGTCTTGTGACCAACTTCTGTAAACTCACAGAAACTGGCACTTTCTGCAAGTGGGACAAATGCTATGGGACTAGGATTGGGTATGGGTGTTGGAGGAGTTTTTCCTGGATTGGGAGGAGGCGTGATGCCAAGCATGCTTCCTTGCGAAACTCCTGTATCTACTTCTGAGATTGCGACAAAAGTTGTTTGTCTTTCTCAGGTACTTACCCCTTACGGCCTGTTTTAAATGGAATGATTTTCATGTGTCTGCGTTGTGATAGCATCTGGTTTGTGGGTAAGCTTCAGAACTTCAATCGATATTTCAAACCCCAATACTGGCGCTTGCAGGTTGTTTCTACAGATGATTTGAAAGATGACAGCGAATTTGCGGAAATTGTCGAGGACATGAGGGAGGAGTGTGGCAAATATGGTAAGCACATGGTGGACGTGCGAATACATTTATTGCTGAGCATGTGTCACCTCATTGTGTACTGTATATCACAAACCGTGTGTGTTCCCTACCTTGGCTTGTAATTGTCACAATCTTGTTGCAGAGAAACAGTGAGCGGCAATTGCATTCGGCAGACTGGCCTCGGATGCAAAGCTATACTCTCCAATCTTCAGTGCATTTCTGATAGTGTCTTTGGCTCTTGATGACAGGAAACCTGACAAATGTTGTCATACCTCGTCCTAGTTACAATGGGGAGGAAGTTCCTGGCATTGGCATGGTAAAGTCTCCTGTTGACCTTTTTCTGAAATGTATAGGAAGCCTAGAGGCTGTTCCACGTTCAGGCAGACGTTCTTATTGCAAGATCTCTGCAATCGTTTAAGATATTCTTGATTTTCTGCAGGTTTTTGTTGAATATTCAGACTCGGAAGGTGCAACAAAGGCGAAGCAAGCTCTGCATAATCGAAAATTTGGGGGCAAAACAGTCATTGCATCTTTCTACTCAGAAGGAAAATTCTCTAATGGGGATTATGGCGGATAAAATAATTTTTGAAGAGTTTAACTTAAACATTTTATAGGTGAGTTCCCAAAATTGCTCTACAGGTATGCAGCCTATGACTGGACCAGTAGAGTACAGTTGGATGTCTTTTAGCCAAAGTTTTCCCAAATAGGAGATGTATTTAATGATTACTGCAGTCTCAGGTATAATTTCATGCATAAATCTAGATGAAGTCTCAGGTATTATTTCATGTCAAGTTCAACACCTAGTTTCCAGCCTTGACCTCGTGGTTGAGCCACATGAATTGATTTATATGTGCTGCTTTGAGTTAGATCAAGTATTATTCATGACGTCCATGACATTTTACGCCTGAGGACCTTTCACGCTTCCAATTTACACTACTATTCCCAACCAACGTAGGCGAAGTGCCCACATTGAAGTTAACACCTAAACGCTCAAACGACCATTTAACGGGCTGTATGGAAAAATTTTGGTTTTGAAGAAGTAAAAAATATTTTAAAATACTAAAGCGAGTCTACCTTCCAGCGCAACTTCAATTATGTCAATCCAAGATAAACTCTGTTTGGAAGAAATTTTCAAATGAATCACCTTAACATTGTCTTAGTGCTACAAAAATTTCTATTTGGGGAAAGTAATGATGTTCCCTCCATTTCTTTTGCTTTTTTGAAGTTTACAATAGATAAACCAAATTTAACCAATCATGCTAAATTTTAAACTCTAAAAGTGAAAATTAGAATTTATGCAAATTTTCAAAGGTTAATGCTTTTCAATTCATTAAAAAAAAGATCTAAAGTTATTTTTGGAAGTTTGACTCTACGGATAATTCGTAGAGATGATGCCCTACATTTTGTCTAGTGAACCAAACTTCATCAAACATATGGAAGGCACATACTATAACACATCCATGTTTTGTCCAATACCCCTCGGGCTTTTAGGGGTTAATAGAGCTATTCGCAAAGTCTGTGAAAGAGGGATGGCTGAACTAAAGTTTGTGAAAACTATGGTTGAGAACCCAATAAAAGTAAACATGTCAATTGCTTTTTTAAAACTGGAGGTGTGAAGTTTCAAGGCTCTAAAAACAGTGCCCAAAAACTTAAGACTCTCAGTTTTCTTGATCCAACAAATTTTAGTTAGTTCAGGGGTCCCAAGCTTTGACTCCGCCTATGATGCCTTTAAATTAGCTTGTTGCTAAATCCAAATCAACACTTTGCTTGTTGCGAAATCCCCGAATTAGTTTTCTGCTTCTGCCAAATCCCCGAATTAGTTTTCTGCTTTTGCCAAATCCAAATTAATGATTTGCTTGTTGCCAAATCCCTGAATTAATTTTCTGCTTCTGCCAAATGCAAATCAATGCTTCTATCCCCACCACCGGCTCGTTCGGCGCATGCTCTGTTTTTTACTAATTAATGAACATCACTCAATTTACATTTCCCAAAATTTCAAAAAAACTCAGTGACCAAATTGTCTCATACACAAGCATGCTTTTCTTTTCTTTTTCATGAATGACTGTCGCCTAATGATGCATTCCTTGTCTTCTCAGGGTGTGGCAGTCCACCGGTATCTGTGGTAGGCTGGTAGTAACTATTTATGGCATCATTGTTTATTGCATGATTTATGCTCTGGCAATGTGACTCATATGTTGATAAGGTCAGTGCACCCATCATCACCACCAGGGATTTTTCTGCAATTTTTCATTTTCAAACAGGTGGCGCCAATTGAGTTAACGAAAAACAAAAGAGGTTGTAACTCGGGTCAAACAAGAGTCTTGTCACTAAAAATAAGATTCACTGTCACATATTCTCAGTGAATAATAACTTGATCTTGAATTGAATAGCAACTCAGGGTTGGAGGACGTGTTTGCAACTGAGGGTCCCGGAGCTAAGATACTCTCAGGTGCTTGTTTTAAAGAATTAAGAAACTCGGCTTAGTCTCAGCTTTGGAGCTTTCTTCAACTCAAAACAAGTTTAACATGAGTTTGAGCTAAGTTTCTTCTTTGGGAGCTTCTTTTCGGTTATCTCCAACGAAACAAAAATTGTAGCACTTTCATGAAGATTTTTCATGAAGTTATAATTGAATGAATTTTTTTTTTAATGGATGAAAATATGTCAATATAGATTAATGTTTTAGCTCTTTCTAGAAAGAATTTTGCTTTCTGGCTATATGATCCACCTACAGCAGTGGGATAGAATGTTTGGCGTTTTTACGTTTCACCTTGGGAAAAAAATAAAATTTGTCATCATTAAAAGGCCTACAGAGGTACATAAATTTTCCCCTACCCACCAAATTTGGAACGTAGATTCATTTATGAGTTGATTACATGTGTGCCAAGTTTTGTAACCTAAAGATTTACCAAAATATCATTTCAATTTTATGAACAAGTATGTGTTTTTTAGATCATCAAATTAATGTTGACAGAAATATGACACTTCATGCTTCTGAAATTTAATTTTTCATCATGCATAATTGTATAACATAAGTACTTCTCAAAAATATCAACTATTGTCAATATGAAACTAATTTTTTTCACCAGCATTTGTTTTTTCATATTTGAAATTGCAACATTATGTATACATCCGTTAGTAAATTTGCAATAATTCAATGTTCATAAATCTATAGACCACAAAACTTGGCACATATGCTCTTTAACAAAATGGTTACATTTGTAATATTTGTGAATGGGGTTAGCGATTAGTCTGTAGTTTGGGTTTGAGGGTGTTGAAGGTGCTGGTTGGTTGTATTTCTTGTTGTTAACCTTGGAACACTGGCACAAACACTACGTGTCTTATGCATGAAGAAAAGGGGCAGAAACTACTGTAAGAGTCGTTTTTCATCAAATCTTCATTCATTTTGTGGATGAAACGTGTAGTTCCTATCTATAATGACAACTATTGCATCTACAAGGTATCAATATTGGATCTCAATTGCCAACTAAGCAGTAAACCTGCACCATGGTATAGTGAATTTTAAGTTTTAAGGATCATTTTACCAAAACTCAATTTAAACCGTTAAAATGATGTTTTTTAAATTCCAGCATAATTAGCAATATAAATTTTACCAAATCTAATTTCTAATACACTTTGACATGTATGTAGAATTCTTTGGTTTTTTCTCCGCTATCTCTTGTAGAATTCTCCTTGTTAGCAATTTTCTTCTCCAAAATACGTTTTAGACTCACGACACATGGAGCATCCATGTCCATACTAGATGCTTCATTTTGACTAGATACTCCATTTTGACTGCTCCTAAATTAGTTTCCCAGCTTTTCCTAGTTAGGTGGGTTGTCCCTTCTCCTATAACTTGGTGTAGCTCTTTGTTCACTTCACTTCTAGTTTGTTCTTCTTCAGTTGGTGTATCCTTGTCTTAGCACATTACATCAATACCTAATAGCCGCTTCCATAAATGCGTTGAAATTCTAGCGCGTTGAAAATCTAGCAACTACACTTCCAACACATTGAAAACCTAACTGGCTTGCATTAGTTGTTCACAACTATCCTCCTTAGAAAACCTAGTAGCCGCTTGCATTAGTTGTTCACAACTATCCTCCTTAGAAAACCTAGTAGCCGCTTGCATTAGTGCGTGAAATCCTATTGCGTTAAAAAC
Source organism: Pohlia nutans (assembly GCA_022496805.1). NCBI lineage: Eukaryota > Viridiplantae > Streptophyta > Bryopsida > Bryales > Mniaceae > Pohlia > Pohlia nutans. Next base: position 9,076,856 of record CM040102.1, read on the forward strand.
CTATCAACGGTTTGTAGTAGCCGTTCACGACTACCCTTCCAACACATTGAAAACCTAGCCGGCTTCCATTATCTGTTCACAACTGTCCTCCTTAGCAAAGCCCAATAGCCGTTTGCATTCGTGCGTTGAAATTCTAGCGTGTTGAAAACCTAGCAATGCTTTGTAGTAGCCGAAAACCTAGCAACGGATTGAAGTAGCTGTTCGCGATGACTCCCTTCCAAGACGTTGAAAACCTAGCAGCGGCTTGCATTAGCAATTCACAACAATCCTCTCAACACATTTGCTACGATCTTGCTCTTCTACGCTTCACTTCTCGTTCTTGGTTTGTTTTCTCTTTTCTTTATCATCTGCATTTTTGTTGCCTCTAAAGCTTGGTCGTTGATCTGTTGTGAATAGTCATCTTTCGCATTCCAATAGTCCTTTGTCATGTGGGCAGTGGGTCACTGGTATTACAAACGGACACTCTATCCACGCAGGCCTCATTTGAGGACCGGAGTTTCTAACTATCTATCTATCTCATCTTTCGCTAGCGTGATGAGCATGTACTACTCTTGCCCAACTTTTGCCCTACTTTGCAAAATAGGTTATCGTTGTTAAGCATTGGTTTGTTGTTACTGTTAAGATACAAAACATCAAACAAATGTCTCTAGTTTCTCTTTATAGATGTAGTATTTCTGTAATTTTATTGTGAATCTTGTCCTACTTTGCAGAATAGTTTATTCTTCTCAAGCATTGGCTTTTCGCTCACTATTGCAATAAAAGCATCTTTGGATTTCCTCTTTGTAGGTGTGGTCGGGGTTTTGCGGTTTTGTTGTAAATAGTACTCTATCACAAGCGTGCAAATCTTTTCCAGGTAATCTTGTCCAATTGTACAAAATAGCTTATTATTTTCAAGCATTGGTTTGTTGTTAACCGTTGAATACAAAACGACAAACATCTTTGGATCTTTTAGTTGTTATAGGGTTTTTTGGTTTTGTCGTGAGTAGTAGTTAATTGCTTGCACGTCAAGCTTAATGTACTTTAAAAACTACTTATTATTGTCAAACAGTGCTATTTCGTTTCAAAGTGGAACGCAAATCAACAAACAAGCATCTCTTGTTTTCTCTTTGTAGATGTTGGGTTTTATAGTTTTGTTGTAAACTATACTTTACCGCAAGCGTGCAAAGCTTGCCCAACTTTGTACAATAGCTTATAATTTTCAAGCATGGCTTTGTGTTTCACTATTAGGATACAAAGTAGCAACCAAACAACTTTTGTTTTTGTTTTTGTAGGTGTAGGGATTTTGTGGTTCTTTTGTGAATAGTAGCCTATTGCTGGCGTAGAAAGCTTGCGTTACTCTTCCTTGTTTGCATACTAGTAGCTTATTGTTGTCAAACATTGTTTTTGTCGTTTTAGGATAGCGTACAAAATATCAAACAAGCAATTTCTGAAACTAATTTGCAACATAAATTTCCTTTGGTTAACCTATCTTAATTTGAAGTAGATCTTTTGAACATCTTTATACATCTAGTTTTGAACATCTAGCTTTGGAGCATGTAGTAGTTTACAAGAAGTTTTCCTACTTGGCAGCAACTTGTTAAAACTTGAGGCAATTCCATTTTGGTTAACTTTTATAAATATAAAATAAATCTTTCGCAAATCTTTAAACATCTAGTCTAAATCTTTGTAGTAGTAGGTCGTTGTAGTTGCTACAAAAAACCTTTCTTACTTTTCATAATAATATGTTGTTGTCAGAGTAATTTCACGTTTTTAAAACTTATGCAATTTTAGTTACTCGTATTTGCATTTAGGATGCATAACTTTTGCAGTTCTTGTGAGATAATGTTGTGCTATTGTTTTATGCTTAGAGTACCTTGTTAAGATTGCAAAATTCACTTACAAGTTTGGTTAGTATTCTAAAAATGAAGTATAAAGTCTTTCAAGTTTATCTTTGGAAAGCATTCATTGGCAAGATTGAGGAGCACGAAACGTACGGGGCACGAAACAAGAGTTTCAAAGATTTTGCATCGTTATATATTCTACATCACTACATCAACTAGTTTTTGGACTTATAATGTAAGTGGTTTGCTTTTAGAGTATAATGACATGTATGGCATTTCTTTTTTGTTATTTGGAATTATTCAACAAAACGGAACAATTATATTGCCTTGCTCAATGCATTCCATTTGTGTTCAATGTTTGTAAGTAAGCTCAATGCATTCCATTTGTGTAGAATTATCAACCTGATATTAAAAAATGTGAACATGATAATTATATGTCATAATTATTTCCTCTCTTAGTATTTGAGTGTCTTTTCGGAACCCTTTTATTTTTAAAACATAGTTACATCTCACGAATATAGATGCCATTATTTGTATGGTGTCTTTTTAGACCTTTAATGAGATGAGTCATCTATAAACAAGTTTAAACCATTGACGTTGTGTTTGAAAGAATACTCTTTAATGAAACGTTTTAACTTTGAATGGCCATTAGATATTAAGAGCGTGAGAAAATTAAGATCATACCAAAATTCAAGTGTTTTCATTCAATGACAAGCATTGATATGATCAATGTCCCTTTGTATGATTTAATGACTCCCATTTTCCAACAAGTTAACCTTTTTATAATTCACCAAGCAAAATTCTTTTACCACAAAATCACAACTTAAAATTATAAAAACAAACCCTTTGAAGTTGAAAACTCTTTGATCTTACGACCTCTGTGGGGCTCCAAAGTCTTTATGAATGAAGAATGTACTATTTACAATATAAATATGAAAAATGCCTTATATCGTTTAGAAAGAATAGAAACAAAGAGATTTCACTATAAGAAACCCGCGTTTTTTGTCATGTCTTCGGAAGACAGGGAGACATCCCTGTCATGTCTTTCCCATTGATATGGATGTCTCGCACAACAGAGGGATGTCTGTACGTTGTTGAAGATAATTTTGGGATTAGATGGTTCGGCGAGTTGCGTGTTTCGGAAAACACGCGTAGATGTCTGCGTGCATCTGTGCGTTTCTGAAGACATGCCGCAAGACATTCGAAAAGACGCAACTTTGCCACGCTGGCGCGGGATTCCGGTTTCACCGACGGTAAGTGTTTGAAATTTACTGGAATGCAAGGTGAAATGCTACCCGATGTAAAAAATTCAGCATAATGGGCAGCGGCTTGCAAGAGCGGAAAAAAAAAACTGGTTCACACTATTAAATTCTATTTCCTTTTTGTCCAATATACTTTTATTTAAAATCACCACATAATTTGGAATAGTGATTTTATATTCAATATCTTGTACTCGCAATATTTCTGATTCGTCCATACTTTAAAATAATTGTAAATTATAATATTATAATATTATAATAATATCATAAGAATATTAAAATATTAAAATATTAATATTTTAATAAATATTATATTATATAATAAAAATTATATATAAAAACTGATTTTTAATATTAAAATATTAAAATATTAAAATATAATAATAAAATAATATTAAAAATCCACGTCGGACTAAAATAGATTTTTATAATATAGGAGGATTTTTCAACATTTATGGTGGAAAATACACGTGGATATAATTTGGAATTTCCAAATTTACAAAACTTAACCTACATGGCACGGAAAAATCCACGTTGGACGAGCTGCCACGACATACTGTGTTTAGGCCATCGTACGCAAGACATCTGATTCACGATGACTTCGATGACGTGGGGATGTTTTCGTGGACATCCATTGGGATGTCCGCAACGACGTCCTCGAAGCGCAACGATGTCTACGGTGGTAAACTGCAATGTCCCATGGTACATCATCATTATGATTTACTGTCCAACAGTGAATGCTCACATAGCCGACGTCCTGGAAGACATCGCAGAAGCACGTAAGTCACGGTCGGAGACGTCTCAGACAGCGTCCCATCAAACAGCTATACGTCTCCCGAAACATTGTAGCCTCATCACCCTACAAAACATGTGGGATACTTCTGAGCACGTCGTAGCGGATGTCTACATAAACATCCACTGAGACATAGTTGGCGACATGAGATACAACGTCCTCCCACGGATGTTTGAGTTCACGTAGACTATGTCTGCGCTGACATCCAAGATGTGTGAGGAGTCGCCCGTGATGTCGCTCTCCGAACGTTAGCTGGGACATCCCGAGGACCTCCGCATGCTGTTCATGACATGTCCGCGAAGACATGCGTGACAGACGGGCCCGCGTCTCCATCATTGTCTTCTAGGATGTCCAAGGGGATGTCCCATCAGACAACGCCGCATACATCCGTCATGCAGTAGGGCGTTTTGGCACAGACGTCCACTGTGACACGGTCTAGGACGTCTATAGACGTCGGATATGACATGGCAACGTCCCAGAAGTCATAAAATCAGACATTCTGGACAACGTCCACCGAAACATTCGGAATTGTCTTCCGCAACATAGCAATATGGCGTGGTCTAAGACGTCCGGGATGCTTCTACAGACGTCATGACTAGTGTCTCTCTAAACACCCGTGAAGACATTGGGCGCGACATCAATGACATGGTATTGCAGAAAACGTCTCACTCGATGTGCGCGGTGTCTCCGCGGTGGTGCGGTCATTTCTAATGTCGCGCTCCGAACGTGGGCTAGAACATCCCGGCGGGCATTTGCACGTTGTTCGTGAGGTGTCAGCGATGACATCCGTAACAGACGGGCCCGCGTCTTCATTATTGTCTTCTAGGATGTCCATGGTGATGTGCCATCAAACATCGCCGCATACATCCGTAATGCAGTAGGGCGTCTTGGCAGAGACGTCCACTGCAACACGGTCCAGGACATCTATAGACGTTTGGGATGACATGGCACCGTGACAACAGTCACAACACCGAACATTTGTCACAACGTCCACCGAAACATTTGGATGTCTTCCGCAACATAGCAATATGGCGTGGTCTAAGACGTACGGGATGCTTGTACATACTTCAAGACGGGTGTCTCTCTAAACACCCGTGAAGACATCGGCGCGACATCAGAGACCTCGGATTGCACGAATGTCTCACTCGATGTGCGCGGTGTCTCCGCGGTCATCTCTGGTGTCACGCTCCGAATGTAGGCTGGAACATCCCGGCGGACATTGGCACGTTGTTCGTGAGGTGTTAGCGATGACATCCGCAACAGAGGGGCCCGCCTATCCATCATTGTCTTCATAGATGTCCACCAGGATGTCGCATCAAACATTGCCACAAACATCCGTCATGCAATAGGGCGTCTTGGCAGAGACGTCCACTGTGACACGGTCCAAGACGTCTATAGACATTGGGGATGACATGGCACCGTCACAGAAGACACAAAACCTGACATTTGTCACAACGTCTATCGAAACATTCGGGATGTCTTCCGAAACATAGCAATATGGCGTCAACTAAGACGTCCTGACGGGTGTCTCTCTAAACACCCGTGAAAACATTGGGCGCAACATTAAAGACCTGGAATTGCACGAAACGTCTCACTTGATGTGCGCGGTGTCTCCGCGGTCATCTCTGATGTCGCGCTCCGAATGTGGGCTGGAACATCTTGGCGGACATTTGCACGTTGTTCGTCAGGTGTCGGCGATGACATCTGTAACAGACGGGCCCGCGTCTCCATCATTGTCTTCTAGGATGTCCAAGGGGATGTCCAATCAGACAACGCCGCATACGTTCGTCATGCAATAGGGCGTCTTCGCAGAGACGTCCACGGTGACACGGTCTAAGACGTCTATAGACGTCGGAGAGGACATAGCACCGTCAGAGAAGTCACACCACCGGACATTCTGCACAACGTCTACCGGAACATTCATATGTCTTCCGGTACGTAGCAATATAGCCTGCTTTAAGACGTCCGAGATGCTTCTACAGACGTCAAGACGCGTGTCTCTCTAAACATCCGTGAAGACATCCGGAGCGACATCAGAGACCTCGGACTGCACAAATGTCTCACTCGATGTGCGCTGTGTCTCCGCGGTCATGTGTGATGTCCCACTCCAAACGTGGGCTGCAACATCCCGGCGGACATTTTCATGTTGTTCGTGAGGTGTCAGTGATGACATCCGCAACATACAGGTCCGCGTCTCTATCATTGTCTTCATGGATGTCTACCGGGATGTCCTATCAGACATACATTCGTGATGCAGCTGCGGACGTCATACCGAACGTCGAAGCTAATGTCTACATGCAGCGGGGGACGTCGGACAGGACGTCAACGCGGACATCTCCATGCAGCGGCGGACACAATATAGAACGTCACAGAAAACATTGTGCCAATGCTACAATTGATGTTGGAGAAACATGCAACTTGAATGATGCACTGGTTAATTTCGAAACTGAATTTCCACATCATATTTCCAAATGTCCACGTCACTCTAAACCAATCATATGATGCCACGTGGAACTTTTTTTTGGAAAGAAACCAATTAATTTATGTTGAAATTGACCATGTCATGGGGTACTTCATTTATACGCCGGCACAAATTAGGGCTCGATGACCAGTCTATTTGGCCGACAAGAGGCAGTGACGGTTAAGAGGTCCTCTTCTGTCATTTGAGCTCCCGTTCCCATTTAGTAAGCTAAGCATTGATCGAGTGACGAGGAGGCCCCTTGCTGTATATATCCTTTGCGGTGTTCCAAGTTCGGAAGAAGAATCCGAGAATGAGGTTCTATGAGGCAAGAGCGCAGAGGGGGAGACGGAAAAAAACAGAAGACGAGGAGCATTGTCTCTTGGCACGGGACCTGATGATGCTCCAATCATATTGTGCCATGTCAGCTATGACATCCGCAAAGAACGAGCCCGCCTCTCCAACATTGTTTTCAAGGATGTCCCACCTTGCATCGCCACAGGCATCCGCCGTGCAACTGTGCGTATTTTTTGAGACATCCATTGCGACACGGCAAAGGACATAGCCGAAGTCTATAATGACACAGCACAGTGGTCGTAAGAATTGGCGACATTAGACAAAACATCCACCGGAATCGTCGGACGTCTCACTCAACATAGCTAGATGTCTCCATCTGAAACGTCCGAGATGCTTCTACAGACGTAACACAGGGTGTGTTTCCGGACATCTGTGAAGACATCAATCGTCACATACGAAACAATGTCCAAGCACGGATGTCTCAAATGACGTACATGATGTCCGAGAAGTCATCCATGACGTCGCATACATGACGTGTGCTAGGACATCCCGCCGGACATGCGCATGTTGTTGATGACGTTTTAGCGATGACATCCGCAACGACGGGGCGCGCGTCTCCAAAATTGTTTGAAAGGATGTCCACACGGATGTCGCATCGACTATCGCCGCATACATCCGCCATGTATAAAGGCGTTTCGGGAGAGACGTCCACGGTGACACTGTAGAAAACGTCGCTGAGACACTGTAGGACGTCGCAGATAACGTCCACTGGAACGGTTGAATGTCTCCGTGAACATGGCGGTATTTTTCCAGCTTAAATGTTCGGGATGCCTTTATAGACAGCTCAAACGGTGTCTCTGTAGACATACGTGATGACATCAGGCGCAACAGAAGAGAGCACGTCCGATCACGACTCTCTCAGTCAATGTACGCGATGTCTCAAAGGTCATCTGTGACGTTGTGCACGACGTCTGATGTAACATCCCGCTAGTTATGCGCATGTTGTAGGTGGCGTGTTGGCAATGACATCCGCAACAAGCGGACACGGATGAGGACCTTCGTAATGATGGGCAAATACCACATCTCCCGCAATCTTTGCTTGAAACAAGACAGATCTTCCTCTCATACGTCTGCTTCACAAGGCGTTGCGGCATTATATTCGTTTGATCACCCCAACCCACTCTGAAATCAAGATCCTTTGCATACAGACTGGATGTCAGGCCTTTTCCGTGATCTTCGCCATGTTGCCATACGGATATCCAAAGTCGTCAACAGTGATGTGTAGCCGCTCCTGCTTCACATACATCATTGCTTTCCAATTATGTGGCGATATGTCATTCGCCTCATCGTCGTATATGCAGCTCATAAAACTGGAATATCAAAACCCGCCTTTGTAGGCTCTAGCCACAGATCACACAAACCATGCAAATCCTTTTCTTAAACTGTATTGCTCCAATCAAATTTTGTTTTCAAAATGACCAATCTGATTCATCATGTTATGAAAAATATGATTCGGATGGTGTACAAACTTTGCAATTGTACATAATCTGTATCGACATCCTCTAGCAATGTTACCTACTGTACGTAGGAGTGTACAAGAATGTAGAGGGAATATCGTAGACAACAATTGCAAACAAAATAGGCTGCAGGATAAGCTTTACGCAATATATGTATGTAGACAAAATTAGCACTAAAAAAGTTACTCAGTGTAGAAAATAAAGTAGCCGGCGTGTTGTGAGTTGTACTTCACTCTCTTCTTCTGAATAATATGTACTTCATGTTGATGCTCTAATGATGATGACAAAAAGACATCATGGATGTGATTTAATGCAGGCACTGTTGCATTCACAGGTTCTATCGCCGTAGACAACCGCCATGCAGCGATGCGTGTTTCCCGAGACGTCCATTGCAACACGGAAGAGGACATAGCCTGAGTTCACATTGACGGGGCCATGTTCAAACGTCCAACATCGGTACGTCATCCACAACATCCACCGTCACGGTCCGACTTCTCACTCAACATAGCCACATGTCTCCATCTGAAATGATGGGCGACTGCGTCTGCAGAAGTCACAAACAATGTCTCTTTGGACATCGATGAAGACGTCGGAGTTGACATAGGAGACATCATGCCAGCACGGACTGATGTAATTGTTGACGTGGGTGGAGGTCTGGAAGGTCATCCGTGACGGCTGAAAGAACATCCTCTGAGACATAGGACGCGCCATAGAGGACAACGGACAAGCACGTATGTCTCAGTCTATATACGCGATGTATGAGAGGACACGTACAACACGGACGTTCATGCATGTCTCAAACAATGTGCACGATGTCGTCTGCGTCATCCACCGGGGCGCGCAAGGTACGTCTCAGCAGCAACACTTGCAATGCAAATACGTCTTCGAAGTAAGCAGGATTATGGCGTGCGACGTTCATAGGTGAATCATGCACCTTTGCTTTTGTCAATGACATGTTCGTTCAAGACGTTCTGTTATCAAAAATTTATTGCTGAAAATTCCATCCACAACCTTGTTTTCTCTTTCATAATTTTTGTGTGCACTTGTGCACTACAACAAGGCACTGATGTTTTACACAAATACCAATTTGGACTGCAAGTTTGTTAATTTTGACCTCTTTTTTTGGCATTGGTATAACTATATAAGACATCATTTAGTTGTAGTAGTTCAAAAATTTTAAACTTCTACCATCAATTTCTATTTATGAAGTTCTAAAAGATAAAAAAGAAGAGCAAAGTTTTGCACTTTGACAAAGAAGTTGATGAACCATACCATGCAAACACCCATATTCATCATTCAACTTTCATCATGTTTATTAGAGTGTTTTTAAAAAAAAAATTAGGTACCGTCAAAAACTTCATATTTCTTAATATACTTATAAGCATTTAGATGCAAGTGTAAGATGTTTTATTTGTCTAAAAATAAAATTGTGCTTGTATCAGATTTTATTTGATTAGAATCTTGTAAAAAAACATTTTAACAAATTCTTAGACAAGTAAAACTTTTTAAGAAAAGCAAGACGCTTTAGTAATATGAAGTCTTTAAGTTTATCTGAGTGCAATATAAATTCAAAAATTACAGTCAATTGCCAACATTGGAATGTTTGGAAGGATATCAAAGATGACATCCAGCTATCCATGAAGATGTCTAAGATGACGTCCATAAAGATGTCTAAGATGATGTCCATAACGTCACTGTGATCATCTACTGGGATGAGTTTCATCCAGTTCAATAGTTCACTGGATGAACAGAGGCGGCTAGGGTTAGCTGCCGTAGTCAGAGTTAGATCATGAGACCTTTAAGAGGACTTAGACGTTGCACCAAGCTCATTTTTGTTTTCATTTCTCCAAGAAGTTAGAGTTTAGAGTGTAGAGGTTTTCAAAAGTGTTTCCATCTATTTTTAGAATGATTGTAAACTATAGTAAGAGAATAGTAGTTGTAGAGATGGATGTGGAGAATAGTAGTTGTAGTTTTAGATACCCATCTCTACAACTAGTTATAGAGAGAGAATAGAGAATAGTAGTTGTAGAAACCCTAATGCTACGTGGCTTTGGAAGCGTGGCGGTGACGCCGGCGAGGTCAAGGACAGAGGGGGGGGGAATTTGATGAAGAAACTGGTCTAAGTGGATTCAAAGGCATCTTGTACGACACTATGAAGAAGGTGTTGTTGTGGAAGAAACCCTAAAACTTGTAGTATTTGATTTGTTGTGGAAGAAACTCTAAAACTTCTAGTATTTGATTTGTTGTGGAAGAAACCCTAAAACTTGCAGTACTTGATTTGTTGTGGATGAAACCCTAAAATTTGTAGTATTTGATTTGTTGTGGAAGAAACCCAAAAACTTGTAGTATCCTAGTATATGTAGCGCTAAAGACTTGAATCCCAGACACAACTAGGAAGGGCGGTCGCGACTTGCAAATTGGCGGTTTTTCAAGCGGGTGTATGCAGGTATGGCCTTCATGTTCGTAGCATGCACCATATATTTACATCAAAGATGACACTAGAGATGTCATTAGCAATGTTACCAGAGATGTCATCGGGCATGGCACCAAAGATGTCATCAGAGATGTCACCAGAGATGTTTGGGCTGGATGTCTGCGCTTGAGCTCCTAATTCTACAGCCCTGTTTTCCACCGAAACATGGTGATGAAGAATGTGATCGGGACAGTGAGCCATTGCAAGCATTTGTGGAATTTCTAAACACGATTATGTGCTAGTGCTTCCCCTAGAACATGGTTGCATCTAGCCAGACGTCCATGGCAACACTGCATTAGACATGGTTACATCTAAGCAGGAGTCCCTGGCAACACGGAAGATGACATATTTACGTCTAGCCAAACATCCCTGGAAACATGGTAGAAGACATGCTCACGTCTCGTGAGACGCCCCCTGCCAGACGTAATTTTGTTGCATATAGCTTTCTTATGTACGAAGGCGGACAATAGAATGTCGCAAGTGTCCTAGAATGATTCATCTGTGAGAATGGGCTTTGTTGATCATTGAGTAAGGTGACTATGTTGCAGACGTCATACACGAGATGGGGACGTTCCATGAAACATAGAGACGTCTCACCAAACATCCGAGAACCATTGCGCGTGTGAATGAGCTATATCAAGTCCATGATCCGCTTCCCTGACGCAAGTGCAACATCATAATCTGAGTTGCCATGTTCTGAGATGCTATGCTGTGCTATATCGTGGGTTGCTGTAGAAGGGGTTGCTACATCAACATGTACTCTGGAATGCTATGGTATGTGATATTAACATGTTATTACGCAAGGTTTTTTGTTGTACAGCCAAGGGTATGACAGTCACTCCAAGCAGGAGGACGACGATGAGCCGGACGAAGAGGACGGAGATAACCCTAAATGAGGACACAGAAGAGGAGGAGACAGCGCCTCCGTCTCAGCGACACTATGGAGCGGGATTGGGACAAGAAATCGCTGACTGTGGACCAAAATGGCCATCCATACGGGGCATTGGTGTCGGCGTTCGAGAATGACTTGCGGCTGCTCTCAAGGGACTTCGATCCATGTAAAAAAATTCCCAAGCAGATTCAGCCGGCGAAGGAAAGATATTTGAAGCGCGTGTGGGCAGGTACACCCTTCTTATTTGTGCCACAAACTCCCAAGCCGTAGTGCAGAATTGAAACAAACGACATGCTCATCTCATTTTCTGTTGTTGCCTATCACATATAAATGTTATGATTTGACATTCCATACACATGATTCTCCATGTCTTGAAAGTGATGTGCAGATATCCTCTTGGACGTTAACGGATGCTCATAGAGACGTCTAAGGATGTCTTATGAGACGTGTGAGGATGTACATGGGAACGTCCCCTGTGACAAGGGGACGTCTCAATCACAACATCCACGTCGCATTTCGTGTGCTTCTACCCTGTCACTGCGTCTCTCTTTTTATTTTTACTGTTTCTTCGCCGTGAATGACTCTAGTGCATGCGTGATGCGTGAATTCGCAGGATGGGAGGTGAGGGGGGAGAACGGCCGGAAGACAGTAGACCCGGGGTGGATTTCTGTTTGAGTCAACAAGACGCTAACCAACAGACAGTTCAGGCTCGACGGACTGATCGACCAAATACAACGGAGGCCACCTGATATAACCGACAAGAAATGGAAATTTTTGTGGCAAAGAGGGCGACTGGAGATTCAAGAGAAAAGTCGGACTAGATGCGGAAAGTATCCAAGGGGAAGGGCACACAATCAACACAGATGGCCGCATTCCGAGAGGCTGCGGGTAGCGAAGCAGGTGCGTCACAATTTATGCAATGTATGTATGTACAGTGGAGCTTGTTGTATGTTGTTTGCCAAATGTGTAAAGATCTCTTGAGTAGACGTCGATGTGATTGAAAATGCCTCTATAAACATCCATTTGTTTCCACTGGCGTCTTGAACATAGTAGGTGACGTTAGTAAATGTCTTAGACAACGTGAGGATGTTTCATAATGCGCATTGATGTCGTCGCGAACGCAGCCGGATGTTACCGGAGATGTTCACTGTCTTCTCGTGCGACCTATACGTGGTTCCGGCAGTTCTTTCTGATACTGGCTGCAGTGACAACGCGAACACAATGGTCCAGACCAAGTAGGTAAAGAGCTGAGGGTAGATATGCTGGAACAGTAATTAAGGCGTAACCACGTTGTGGATGACATCTGCAGAACGACTTAGGAAGCGCACGGACGCTTGCCGAAACATCCCCGCGTTTGTGGAGACATCGCACAGACATGTTAGAAGAACACTGCGATGTTTTTTAACACTGCGATGTTTTTTGGAACTCTGTCTAGGCAATTCAACATGGTGTATTTTTGAATGCGATGTATGTTTTCCTTGTCCTTGTCATGAGTGTCAAGTGTATGGAACTGAAGTTGTAATGTGTGTGAATGAAAACTTGTGTCATGATAAGTAGGGGAGTTAGACTGAATTTGATGACGTGGGTGGAGAGGGGAGGTCATGAGTCTATGGTGTGCATACCGTACTTCAATGTTTACTGTGAATGCGTGCATTTCAAGTAGTAGTGATGAATTGGAAGTGCAAGAGGTTGTGGACACGCCGGGGGGTTCCGCGACAAGTGTAAGGCGCATTACTAAGCCCGACAATATAACAAAGGCACCTTCAAAGACACCGAAGCCTGCAAGATTGTCTAAACCGGGAAGACCGACACACCAAAGCCGACGGGGCCATCCAAACCGACCAAGCCGGATTCAACAAACCAAGCGGGCTTGTCAAAACCGGGGAGTGTGGCTGAGAAGGTTGGGAAATGTAGAGGCACTGACATGTTTGGACTTGTATATACATTTCACATGATTGTGTGAAATTCACCTCTGCGGCGTTGAATACGGCAAATTATGCAATGTCAAAGTGGTTTTTAGATTTCCATTCATAGTATACTGGGACATTGCATAGAAAGAGTCCATGACATGATGACATTGCACAAGTGCAGGTTGGCACGTCAACAAGAGCGGAGGCGGCCAAGAAGAAATGAACATGCACCGCGAATCAGACGCAGGTGACCCACACATCCCGGAATGAACACTGAGGTACAACACGGACGCTGTGCACGACGTCTTCGCAGACGTCAACTGAGACGCTGTCACGATTCCATGAGCGTCCGCTTGTTTGATAGAACATCCCAAGAGACGTCTTAACCTGTGATGTAGCTTGAAGTATTTGCTGGGAGACGTCTAGAACTTTGTTTTCGTATGGGATGAAGGTCCAACGTTCATGCATGTATAGAACGTACCATGCATATATTGAACGTACCAATTATGAGAAATACACATGCCTATGGTCATCGCCTGGGCCTTATTTATCCGCAATGGTTGTTGGCATATGTTCATGTGCAGTCTCAGACAAGCGCAGATGAGAGTACTGATAATTTTGGGAGCACCGAAAGCAACCAATGACATTGGAGCGTGTACAGCTAGTGGATGCATAGTAGAGCGACGTGTGGTGGACGGGCCTGTAGATGTGGACTCAGCGCCAATTGATGTCACGGACTGAATAGTTTTCACAATCAAACTGTGTAATTGAAACGTTTTATGCATATGCAATGCGAGTAAGTATTTGTGACTGGCAGGCATCACTCCCATGGTACAGTACAACTGCTCTGCAATGTGACGTATGGATGCTCACCGAGACTAGTGCATGTTATAGGAGATGTATTGTTGTGCATGTTGATCATGACGTGGGGATGTTGGGGTGGTCGCGAAGGATGTCTCGGTGCATGTTCGACTAGTGACGTGAATATACGGCGTGCGACGTCTACATATAGCGGCAGCTGTCTTTCACAAAACGCGGTAAAGGACGTCAGAATGTTTTATGGGTCGACTATGTGATAATGATTTTGTCTTGTATAAGATGTTTGTGAGTGACGTCAACTGTTTTAGTGAACGCCTTTGTGTCTTCGACGATGTCTTCCGTGACACGTGTTACGAGATCTGGGGATGTTTGGTGGGACGACTCTCTTATCACGATGATGTCTTCCAGAAACGATATTCGTGACGCGGTGCATGTTGTCTAAGCCGTCCCCGAGAACATGGGAGTGATAGCCGAATGACGTGACCATGCTTCATGAGACATCTACGTTTAGCACGGCCGTATCTCACAACACACGGTACAAGACGTGAGGATGTTTTTGGGGTCGACTGAAGGATCTCTATGCTCATGTCTTTTATGACATGTTCATAAATGACGCAACATATTATAGACCACGTCTTTGCGATGACGATGATGTCTTCCGTGACACGTATGAGATGACCTCGGGATGTTCTCTGGGACGACTCTCTTATCATGATGATGTCTTCCAAAAACATCCACATCACCGCAATGGATGTTATGTAAGACGTCGTGGAGAACATTAGCACGATTGCATAGTGACGTCTCGCAGGACCTCTGCCACGTGAAGCTAAACAAATTGCCACGTCTTGATGAACATCCTGGCACGTCATCGTGAACGTCCTCAAAGACAGAACGATGTCGTCGCGGAGCTCTCACAAGACACGTCCGCGTCTATGCGCGAATGTCTATTGAAACACAGTGATGTCCCGGGAGACGTCCAAGGCAACATGTGGCGGAAATGAAAGAAACCCAGGCACCTGCTGACGTGGCATGCCACGTCAGATTTTCCCGGGTGACACGTCGGAATTTCCCGGGTCCTCGTCGGATTTTCCCGCCGCCACGTCGGAAAGTGGCGGGACCACGTTTTCTTCCACGTCACCCACGGGGAGGATGAATTCCATCCCGACGTGGCACTGCCCGTCCTTTTGCCGCTGATGTGGCGTTGACGTGGCGCCGACGTGTCACACCTTTCAGCCTCTGAAATTTGATAGACATCCACGGATGTCTACGCGTTGTTGAAGACATGGTAAGATGTTCCTGAAATTCGCCTAGCTACACGATCTCTTACACCATGTCTCCACGTTATGCCGAAGACATGACAAGAAACAGGGGTTTCTTATAGTGTTTGAGTGACATAACATCCCTTGAAACTTTAGTTTTTCCTTCTAAACAAGACATTAGTTTCATATTACTCAATCCTAATGTATAATATTCATAAATTTTTGGTTACCTAATTTATAATATGTGATAAGCGATTTCTGCCAATAATCATGTTGACATGAAGCGAGAAGAGGAGAAGCAATCAAAGAGGCACGAGATGGAATCCTTATCATGGGAAGAGATAGAGAAAGCACAAGTAGAAGTTGGATCGTCAGAATTGAAAGAGACGAAAGGACAACACGGGGAGCAAGAGGAGCACAACGAGCAAGTGATCATGGACTCTCGGTGGAAAGCCTTTCCGCCAGAGCTCCACCAAACCGTCCTTCGATTCATTCCCATTCCGGACCTTTTTCGCTTCCGCACCGTGTCCCGTGATTGGAACGACATCCCGAAGCAACTCAGCTTTGCATCACAATCACGACGTCAAGAAGCCATGTTCACTTTCAGAACCATGGACTCCTTGTACATTGAACTCGCCCAGGAACCCACTGCAATATCGCACGGCGATGGCAGATTTACGACCCAAGTACACATAAGAGCTTCAAGCTCAGCATGGAGTTTCTATATGAAGGTGTACGTGATAGGTTCGACGTGCACAATCATTGCGTAATGCTGGCTGTCGACAAAGGGTTTGTCGCCGTCATGTGGAACTTGGCGAGCCCGAACCCAAGAAAAGTTGTCCAAATTGCCAACCCCATCACACGTTCCGTTGTCGAGATTCCACCACTTCCTCGGGACTACCCGTCAACACTAGATTCGACAATTTCTATATGTCTAAGACAGATTGCACATGGGTAGTGTAGTTGGTGATCGCAGAAGATTACTCGGCGTTCGCGCTTTACTATGTGCTTTACTATGACCTTTACTATGAGGAAGATCCGGAAAAGATATGCGCATTCCGGTTCGACTCGAACGTGGGCAAGTGGCGCGAGATTCCACAACCGGCGCCTAAAGATCACGAACCGGAGTACATCCTAAACGTGGACTCAACTTTGTTCACACTGTCATTTGGGACAAGGAAAGCAACATTTTCGTCGATCAACCCAAATGGATGGCGTTCGACACCAAGCGCGACGAATGGAGCGACACCGACGTGCTACTTCCCCGCGACGTCTTGATTGTCCAATTAGCTACAGCACGTGGGCGTCTATTTTGTTTTGCGTTCGGAGGTCTCCAAGGGGTGGAAGGAGTGGAAAAGAGGGACGGGGTGATGCTTGATGTAGCGTTGAGCAAGTGCACTTTGGTTGCGACTTTGAACCATATGCACGACTTCAATGTTTTCTTCAAAGAGGTGTCTGAATGTGTCGAAAGTGAGCATCTTATGACGGTGGTGGGGTGCGGCGATTATATCGTGTTCTCATGCACCAACGGCATTGCCGTGGCATATAATTTGGTGTCTTCCGTGTGGTGTGAGTGGACGGAAGACATGATGATCACTAGCCTGGATGATGGTAACACAGCTGGCTACGGGATGTTTGCGACGACCATGAAGTTGTCGCTGAATCCCGTGCCTGCGATAATCCAGTAGGCGTCTTCATCGAATGTCTAACACGCATTGTGTTGTTGGAGTAAATAACACAGACCGGATTGTGCATGCATGCATATTCGTGTCGTTGGGTTGCATGTTGGCATCGGTCAACCTAGTTGCAAGGGTTGACTTTAGGAGTAGGAAATTTGAAATTTTTTTGTGTTATTGATGAAAACTTTTGACAAGTTCAAAACTCAACTCGTATATCCCCCAATAGTTATCATAGCAATAGTCATTACTAACCTGCGTAAAATAGTATTATTTTAAGAAAATGTGTGAATAATAGTGATGAACGACAATGTGAATGTTGCATGCTTCTCAAGCTTATAAAAAAGAAATTTGATTGAAAAAAAAAATTCTCCTATGTATATTGGAATATTTGGCTTGTGAGCTTTAAAGTGCTATAAAAACCGCAATTCTAACAATTTTGAAGTACCATAAATTGGACTAGAAAGTAGAAGACAACTCATTCCTAGTTTGAACCAATTTCATTTGAAATTAGGAATTATGTAAAAATCAGTGTTTGACTGAAAAACAATCAAACATGGCCCCACAGGACTCCTTGCGCACTTAACAGTCAATTTGTATGTTTTGAATTCCATTTGCTTGATTCGACAGATTGAAAAAATTCAAATGGATGAAAATTATAAATGATAACAGAGTGAAATCAACCAGACTTGGTCATTCAAGCATTTTGGGGTTAAGGTTGTGTTTGTTGTTGAGATTGTGTTTGTTGTTGTTGAGGTTGTGTTTGTTGTTGTTAAAGATGTGTTTGTTGTTGTTAACCCTTAAATGTCAAGAGGGCAGCCCGGAAAGAATCTAAATTTTTTTGCAAAAATAAATAAATAAATAAAAATAAAATAAAATTGCAAAAACGGCTCTGCAGTGCACTGCTGGCTAGCACTGTAGCACTGCGGCACTGCTGAACTTCAGCTGCCCCAACCTCAAAACTTGTTCAATTTGATAACTTTGATTGCTTACCAATGATTCCACAATCTCTCAAATGAGGCGAAAATTTGGAATCTAGATCGCTTTTTCAATAACTTTCCAACGCAACAAGTCGCGCTTGATTTGGTTGAGAAATGAAACTTTTTTCTCAAATATTCCTTCTGAAAAGGCCCGTAGGACTTTTTTGACGTTTAAGGGTTAAAGATGTGTTTGTTGTGGTTAAAGATGTGTTTGTTGTTGTTGAAGATGTGTTTGTTGTTGTTGAAGATGTATTTGTTGTTAACCCTTGATGAACAATGCCAGCTCCAAGGGCTTGGTTATTTTTTGGGAGAATCTTGCTCATTTCTTCTACTCCATTGCACCCAAAGGGGATTTTAAAATGTCCAAACGAGCACTTTAGAGAGATCCATACTTCTTCAGAATAGAGCCTAAGTAAATTGAGAACTGAAACATGCTTAAAATGGAATTTAAAAGAGATTTTGGGTGTGGTTTCAAGAGAGCACATGTCGTTTAAGGGTTAAGGATGTGTTGTGTTGACATGGTTTCTACATATTGCATGTTTTAATACTATCTTCATTGCAAATCTAAGAGAAACGTTTTGTATTGTTTTGATAAGGATACTCATTAGATGTGAATTTCACAAGCAAAGGCATAAAGCCATTCATATATATTTAACTGAACTACCGCACTTGTTATAGAGTTGCAACCAGAACACCATTAAGTGTTTTTCATTCTGTGCTACTTAGCTATTAGCTCTATTATAGTGACTTGGGTCTAACCGAAGCAAAATGCCTGTAGTACCAGTAACAAAAGTTAATAAGAAAACAGCACCAATAGGCAAACCAAACCCGCACAGCAACAACTTTCTTCAATAGACCAATACCTCAAACGCCAGTGTATGCATCATACAATTTCATAAGAGCATTAACAAGAGCGATAACTCAGAACTTCAACACAAAAGAAACAACGTCCTTGTATATTCGCTCTGCAAAACCCTCCACCGTCACTGCTGAGAAAACAGCACCTATAATAACAGAAGAAAGGGACTTAGAACGTTCTTAGATTCAGCTTATTATCAGCTTGAACGTTCTCCTAAAGTTCTTTGAACATTCTTGAGAACGCAAACGGACAAAGAAAGTTATAAGAGACTCCAAAAAAGCATCAAGAATAGCTCGCTGAAATACGGACCACTCAGCATACAACCGGGAACAAGACAATCGAAGAAAGCTCGAAAGATATGTCAATACTTAAGAAGGGCCAACAATTAATAGATGACAGGGCGCACAACGGACATCCGCAGTTATGGCATGACTTGCTACAACGCGAAGGAGGCACGACGGACATCGACAGTTTTGGCATGACTTGTTACGAGGCTGAAGCGGTCAAGTCCGAACATTGCCGTGTTGATCGTCTAAGCTCCGTAGCAAGCCATGCCAAATCTGGAGATATCCGGAGGCTCAGTGAACAGAAAGGACAGTCGTGTGTCCACCGATACCAAAGCTAATGAGACCAAGACAGCAAAACCAGAGCCGGAAATGAGATGTAGACGGGAAGATGGTGAGGCTTTGTATGGAGAAGATGAAGATTAGGTCAAAGTTGAATGGGCATGGGATCCTAAGTGCGGCAATAGGTCACACAGACCGAGTCCCGCGGTTGTACGACGCCTTTGGAATCAAGAGCCTTCAGGAAGACCCTCGTTACACTAAGAGCCGACTTCCATGTAAGGGGTAGTGGGTGGCCGGTCCTAAAAATGAGGAAGCTCCACCGAAATGGGTGGAAACTGGAGGATTCTAGAGTATAAATTTCATTTGTACCGAAATAGGTGGAGCATGGGTGGTTCTTGAGATCTCAATTCTTGTCTTCTAGTGCCTTCCACCCACTGCCCCCCTCACATGGAAGTCCGCCCTAAGGTAGGACGTCCTAAAACCACCACCTCCCCCAATTATGACATGTAGATTTTTCTTGGGGCCACCACAGTTGAGACCCAAAACCACCAATTTCACTATTTGAGTAGACCAATGGCACGCCAAGCATTGCGAAGAAATAGTTGGTATTCTTCCCAGGCCGAATTTTGGATGGGGTTGTATTTGTGCCCTCTCCCAATGAAAATCTTCATTTGTGTCAAAATAATAATAATAATAATATATAAAATAAATAAAATAATGATAATAGTTGGTAGTTTTGGGTATCATTGTGAGTGAAAGTTAGTACCATATGGTGTGGACATGGAGGTTTGATTTGGGTCACATGTTACTTTCCACTTTGGAATTTTGTATAAAATTGACAAATGCGAATTAGATGTTGCAATTTTTTGCAATCCTTATCAAAACCTATTTCGAATATGGTCATATCTTTTTTTGAATTTAGGACTCCCGAAATAGGCCAAATTACTTAAGTTGGTGGTTTCAGGACAATCAACCTTACACAAAGAGCATCTCCAGCGCGACTTGCCAAACGCACCCGTGATCCCGTTTTAGGAGCCTAGATAGATAGATAGAAACTTCAGTCCTAGTGGAAGGTTGGCATGAATTATGCGTTTGTTTGTTTTGCTACTGAGTTAGTGTCCACCAAATAAAGGTCCATAGGTACAAAACTATACTCTCCTTTCAGGAATAGACACTCTAGAAACCTCTAACTGATATGACTACTTGATGGAACGTGACAGTGTTGCTATTTGGTGGGTATATATTTGTGGTGGTTTAGTGAGTAGTCACCAAGTTATCATTCTCGTGGTTGGTTGTTGTGGGATGTTATATCATTATAATTTGGTGTGGGTTCGATTCGTAGTTGGGTCCGTGAGCAGTAATATGATATAGATGATTTGGTGCTCATGGTGAATTATCATAGGCAGGAAATTTGTAGCAACCAACCAGCCCTATCTGTTGAACTTAGCTCTGTTTTCTTAATTAGCTCTTGTAGCAAGCTCAATTCCTCATTGGTGTGGGGTAATTTTGACGATCGCCACCGCTAAAATTAAAAAAGACTTACGTAGTTTTTTTATGAAAAATTGATCAACAAAATCGCACAATTTTTGAGAAAATGCCACCGTTGAGAAGATTGATGGAACTTGTTTGGGGTATTTTGTACACGTGATGAAATTGGATTGTTCAAAAGTACTCCAAAATTTTTGAAATTTCTAATGTGGGTAGAAATCATCATGTTAAACATCTGCAAAAAAAATCAAGTAATTTGGAGGTGTGAAGAAGAAGTTATGAGGGTCTGAAGTGACGCAAATATACCCACCGTGCAACTGAAAAAAATCACCAAAAATCGCTCACTTGATGAATTTCCAATCGAGAAGTACTTACAAATTTGGCTCTCTAAAAGATCCAGGGTCTATGGACTCTTTAGGGGTTAAAAATAAATACCAAAATTTAAAGTAGTGAATATGATATGTACAATTCATTTAAGTTATAGCAAATGATGGACACATCATGTACAAAGATATTGTTCCTATGAGCTCCCATATTAAGTAGAAGGTGGAATGATTAATTATCAAAGACATTGCCACTACAAAGAACCAAATTAGCAACATTATGAGTCCTAAACATAAGCCCCACCATCTATCCTATCATCTATGCAATTTGGACCATTATTTTTATGATTTTTTGTATGGTTAAAAAATATCTTTGGTAAATATTTCCTTCAATAATATTATCTTTTATTACGCTTGTCATATTATCAATTATTATCTATTTGCTTCTTCTTCTAATTCGGCTTATCCGGAGAAATTGTCAGCTTACGAATGCGGTTTTGATCCTTTTGATGATGCTAGAAGTCGTTTCGATATACGATTTTATCTCGTTTCTATTTTATTTATTATATTTGATCTGGAAGTCACCTTTTTATTTCCTTGGGCAGTTTCTCTTAACAAGATTGGTTTGTTTGGATTTTGGTCTATGATAGTATTTTTATTGATTTTGACGATTGGATTTTTATACGAATGGAAGAAGGGCGCTTTAGATTGGGAGTAACCCGGCAATTTCTGAGCCAAAAAACGATAAAAGCAAAAAAACTGTTTTTTTGCTTTTACCGTTTTGCAAGCTTTTAGCATTCCTTCTATATTAATCAATTATTTGGCATCAATGTGTTGATCTTGCCTTCGGCCTATAATATATACTCTAACAATTACCTACATTAAACGCTTTGTAAGTGAGAGTTATTTTTTCTCTTACAGTCTACATTATGTTTATATAATAATTAAAAAAACCAACATGGCACAAAATTCATTGATAACCAACTCGAACTTTGGTAGAACTTTGCACACGTTGATTGATTGCTTTATTATTTATTTTCGTTCCAAATCTCAAAATAATTCTATGATATTACAAGAAGTGCTATCTATGGGGGATATCATAAGAGTGTCGCCCGCAAGGCTTGGATAACCAAACTCCTTTCAATGAACCCTTTATTCACAACGGTCTTTCATTATGTGAACGTTACAATTATTATCATGTCATAAGGAGTCACTTACAAATATGATAACATAAAAGTTTAACAAATGCGAATTTGTTTTCTTCTAAACCACCTTCTCCACTCCTACAACCCCAATACTTTTTAATATCAAATTTACACTTCGTTGTTGCAACATTATTAAACCCCATAGATAAATAGAAACTCCGATCCTTTTTTGGGGCCAGCGTGAATAAGAACACGCAATTCGCTATTTATGCACTTGGTCAAGTGCGCTCATTTCATAAACATATTTGACTAAAAAAGAACCGGTGAAAAAGTTCTCTAAAAAAGCATCAATGTTGTCTTTTTACAATCACTTAAATTGTAAATAAATAATTATTTTAATTATTTTTTATTCTTATCTTTATCTTTTCTTTTATCTTTTCTTTCATCTTTTCTTTTTCAACTTGATTTCTTTCTTGTCTTCTTTCTTGTCTCCCTCTTGTCTTTCTTTTGTCTTTCTTCTTGTCTTCCTTTTTGTCTTCCTTGTCTTTTTTTTCTTCTACTTTTTCTTCAATTGTGGCCGCTGAACCCGAAACAATGGGAGCAAACCCAACCACCAAAAAAAAAGGCCGCGCACCCAGAGCCTAAAAATAGTAAATTTTGAAAAAGTCAAAAAAGTCAAAAAAAAAAAAAACTTTTTTTTTTTTTTTTTTTTTTTTGGGCGGCCGCCGTTTAGGGTTTAGCAGCACCCCGCGGCCAACCAAAAAGAAGAAAAGAAAAGTTTTTTTTTTTTTTTTTTTTTTTTTTTTTTCTTTGGGGGTTGCCATTTAGGGTTCAGCAGCACCTTATAGCCAACCCGAAAAGAAAAAAAAAAAAAAAAAAAAAAAAAACTTTTTTTTTTTTTTTTTTTTTTTTGGTGGTTGGGTTTGCTCCCATTGTTTCGGGTTCAGCGGCCACAACTGAAGAAAAAGTAGAAGAAAAAAAAGACAAGGAAGACAAAAAGGAAGACAAGAAGAAAGACAAAAGAAAGACAAGAGGGAGACAAGAAAGAAGACAAGAAAGAAATCAAGTTGAAAAAGAAAAGATGAAAGAAAAGATAAAAGAAAAGATAAAGATAAGAATAAAAAATAATTAAAATAATTATTTATTTACAATGTAAGGGATTGAAGAAAGACAATAATCGTCGTTTTTAAAAAAAAAAAGTTAGACCAAAAAAATTATGCGCCCGAGAACCAAGTGCATGATTATATGGCCAAGTGCGTAAATAGCGAATTGTGTGTTTAAGGTGTCCGTTTGTAGCGTTAACCCTTAAACGTCCCGATGTTCAGAAACTGGATCACGAACAGATTCAGAGCCTTGTAACTTTCTTATACAATTTTGGATACTTTCATTCAAATCACCTTTGTAAGACTATTAAATTCTCTACTGATTACAATAGTTCTCTTCTGATGAGGAGTTTTTGATAATATTGGAGAGGCCTCCAATTGCAAATATGTCAAATTTGTTGGGTGGATTTCATGAATGCAATGGTCCTCTCATGTACACCTATTGTACATATGAGTCATGCTAATATTTATTTATGAGGCTAGTATCTACTTGTATTCAAAGAATCTGTATGTTTAGGAGTTAATGACTCGGTGCCCATTGGATAAAGGGCCATTGAAAAATCATGGTATGACACCTGAAGGGCATCATTTATTAAACTCCATACCGTATCCACATAACAAGTTCATAGAAAAGTAATTATGTTTTAATTCAACAAAATTTATACTTCCACGTATCATATAGAGTTGGCTCTTACCCACAATATAATCTATGTTGTATCAAGTTGATCACCAGAGCTTCTATGAACGTGCTAACTTAGAGCATGGCCACCCATGGCCTCAGAGAGTCTCTGACCTCAAGAAGTAGATGAAAAGTTTCAAGGGGCCTTTCAAAATGCTTCTTGACTCTGGATTCTAGCGTGTTAGAAATTGGGCCTTGAAATCACTATTGAGTTGACTATTCGATGATTATTCCTCTCATTCTACTTGTGATTGGTCCATTGACTATTTGATGCGCACTTTTGATACATGAAGGACGTGCAAGGTGTGGGGGAGTGTGAGTGCAAGGGCCCTTCACATGTAGATGAATAATATGAGAGGGTTAGTCCTAGCGTGCATGGGTGGGAATGCTCTTATGTGGCTATGGTACTTTCAATGGCGCACATTTTGGATGGCTTGACAGTGACATAAAAGAGGTCACTGTGTACCTTGGGGTCAGAATCTTACAGTAAAAGTGGTTCACTCAAAATTTTCACTTGTACTGTACCAAGTGAGAGCACTCAAATGCAATTGTATTTATACATGATACACTAGAGTTAACCCTTAAACGTCAAAGCAAGCCCATGGTATAAAGGAATAAAGGAATAATTGGAGAAAAAAGTAGATTTTCTCAACCAAATCAAGCGAGGCTTGTTGCGTTGGAAAGCTACTGAAAAAGCGATCTAAATTCCAAATTTTCGCCTCATTTGAGAGATTGTGGAATCGTTGGTAAGCAATCAAAGTTATCAAATTGAACAAGTTTTGAGGTTGGGGCAGTTGAAGTTTAGCAGTGCCGCAGTGCTACAGTGCTAGCCATCAGTGCACTGCAGAGCCGTTTTTGCAAAAACTTAATTAATTAATTAATTAATTAATTTTTTTTTTGCAAAAAAATTTAGATTCTTTTCGGGTTGCCCCGTCCAGGCCCTCGTGAAGTTTAAGGGTTAACCGAAAAGAAGGTCATGGAACCTCCCTTTTCAACCTCTTTCTAACTTCTCTTTTGAGGTATGTTTGGGTTGAATAGTGTCGTGGCATAACTTGTCTCTGTGGGCCATGGGTTTGGAGCTTTGGTAGGAGGTGTGGAAGTCATTGCGAGGTGTGAAGAATAATGAGAGTGGCTTGCTTCATGAACTAGTTTTCGGTCTATTTATATTTCAAGAGGAGTTTGCTAAAACTTTCCTCTTTTAGCTGACTTTTTGGTTAATTCTACTATGTGGTGATAGTTTGATTAAGGTATTATATGTGATACAAGCACATGGTACTTCAATTAGGATATAGATGATATTATAATTAGGGTATACATGATGCACTCGTATAATTATGGTATTATACATGATATACTATACGGTGATATTTTAATTAGGGTAAATTCTATATCATGCACTCAAATATCACTCTATTTTAATAATTAGGGTAAATCCCAGAGGCAGTTCCGGGGAGTGAAACTTGAATGAAAATCCTTCTTCCAAACAGTAAATGCCAACAGAAAGACAAAAGCTCCGTCCAGATCTACAAAGGCTGTGAATGAAGAAGCAGAATGAAGAAGCAGCTGTGTACTTTACTTTACATGCCAATCTGAGAAGGGCAATTATGGAAGCCCAGCCCTGAAAAGACCATATTAGACGAAGCAGGCAGGGCAACAAGCAAATGAATGCCCTAGTCCCAGGTGGCGCATGCCCAAGCCCCACATGGGGTTTTATTTTAGCTCCACTCACACCAACGAATGTCCCTGTCAGTCAAGGCCTTTACTTTTCCGTTGCCCAAGCGTGCCTACAATCCCTTGGCTCTCACTCATAGATGCCGAAACCTTCTTTACTCCCAAAGGGATAAAATCCAAAGGCCAACTCAAATGACGTGGCATGTTGCACGGTGGGGCCCGCGTGACAACGTGGACTGAGACCCGTCTCAATCCTCTTGTATAAGGTTCTTTTAGGGCCTCCTTCCATGCTTAGATCGGCAGTAAACAATGAGTTCACCACGAGTGAAATCTGCAAAGCACTTCCCTGTGCATCGGTAAAGAGGGCCCTCACTAATTTGTACACTCAAATGTACCTGCTATGCAACTAAACTTAGATGCAACAAAGAAAAGAGCAAATGAAAGGTGTCACGGATGAATAGTGAAACTCAATGTCCTACTTCTCCACTCACCCTTTTCTGGCGAAGTTTGAGACCTCAATCCTTGTTGTTTTTTGATTTCACCGGAACTGATTATACATGAAAGCCCGTCCTTAGCCCTTATCAGCTCCTTTGTCTTAGGAATAAAAATCATTGTAGCGGATTTTTATTCTTTAGATAAAAAATTGATGGTGGAGAGTTGGAAGTCTATAGTAGCCCTGCCTTCAGAATTATATCTGTTGAATGTTTTATCTTTCATGCAATGAGAGCAAAAGGATGAACCCTTGCAAGGTCTAAAGAACCTTGTGGGGTTGTGGGATTTCTTTCTTTTTAGTTTGGAGATTTTTCATTTTAATTTATTTATTTTAAAATTAAGATTTGTAATTTTGAACCGTAAATGAGATGTGAAAGATGGACCTCTCTAAACTAATGATGGTTCTTATATTTTTGAAATTTTGAATGTAAAATTGGGATGGTGGGTCTCAATTCGTGTCTAGTGCCTATCGATGGAATGGAGTTTTGGGGGACCTAGAAAAATTTCAAACTAGGGATGTTTTTAATATATTGTACCAATTTGTTCCATCGATCGAATTGTTTTGGACATAAACAAATTCCAAATAGGGATAGTTTTTCTACATTGGGAAAAAAGTGACTTGATTTAATAGGATTCAACCAAACATAGAATATGAAACAATTTTGTTATTGTGGCACTACATTAACTGGGCTATTTAGTCTCTAAGACATTGTTTCTCAAGCCGAAAACTATTTGATTTTAGTGAGATATAGTGTCGTTGTAATTAACCCCTAAATGACAGAGGGGGTAAGGGAAAAATCTAAATGTGTTATAAAATTTTGTTCTACAACTTTGATGAAGTTTGGTCCAAAAGAGAAAATGAGAAGCACAATGTTTAGTAATTATCCGTACAGTCAAACTTTCAAAAAATGTTTTAGATACTCATTAAACAAATTTAGAAGCATTTATCGTTGAATATTCACCAAAAATACGAATTTTATTTTTAGAATTTGAAATTTAGTATGATTGGTTGAAACTAGACATTCTATTCTAAAGTTCAAAAAAGATTTTTTTTTCAAAGAGGGAACATCATTAATTTCCCGAAATAGAAAGTTGTGTAACACTAGGACAATGTTCAGGTGTTTGTTTTTGAAAATTTCTCCTTGATGGAGTTTAACTCGGATTGACATGATTCAAATTGGGTTGGAAAGTAGACTTGATTTCCTATTTGAAAAAAAAATAAAAAAAAATAAAAAAATAAAATATATATATATATTTTTTAAGAACGTTTTTTTTTCATCTCGGGCAGCCCGTAAAAAAGGGCAGGGACCATAAAATGGTTGTTCGGTCATTTAGGGGTTAAAAAATTGGATGTGGTAACACATATTTTATTAAAATTGAACCACATTTTGTTAAAAGTGAACTATCATACTAAAAAAGTGATAGGGAGTGTTGCCCTTCTCAATAGAGATTTGAAATGTGCGTTTGGTGTTTCAATGACACATGACAACTTTATAATGAAAAAGACATACCACCTCATGTTACTCTCATCACTTGAAAAGAATATGGCACTCTTAATGAAAGTAGGGATGACAAGTGAAAAACTCCAAAGTAATGTAGGGACACTATTTTTCCTCACTTTTGAATGAATGTAGTAAAGGCATCAATTCTCTTCAGATATTAAATAGCCTATTTTATGTAATGAACTGATGTGTGCAAGATTGTTGGAGAGAAATGTATTGTAGGAATGTTGTAGCTCCAACCATCTATATTGATCATACTTTTTAAAGCATTTTGAGCTATTTATACATCTAATTAAATTTGAGGTTCTCCAACAAGTCCCATATTCTTTTCAAAATATTAGCCTTCACACAAAAATTTCACAAAATATGAAAGTTTTGGTTCACAATCACCTCAAGTCAAGTTTTGCATAAACAATTGTATAAACAATGATGTGTGACCTTGTGTTTGGTCCAATTCTCCCCGTCGTCTAGCCATGTTTTATTTATTTATTTATAATTTTTTTTTCAAAAAGAAATCCATAATTGAATTCAATCTATGATAACGAAATTCGATAAAAACTTCATAACTTTCACATTGTAGGTTCAAAAGCTACGAAACAACTTGTTCATATGACGATGCCAATAATGACATAAAAAACTTGCATATTTTATAATTCAATTTATGGTGACCAAATTCTATTAAAAATCCATAACTTCCACTCTATACATAAAAAGTGGTAAAACATGTTAATCTTTAAAGAACATACCAAGCAAGAGAATCTTGTTGTTGAACCAAATGACGTTTTAAAAATGTCAAACGAAACATATTTAAAAAAAGAATCACATTTTAAATGAAGTTTTAAAAAAATATTATGGGTGTGGGAATCGAGAAAGCCATGTCCTTGAAGGGTTCGGTAGTGTGGTTTAAATGTGAAAGTAAAGTGTCCATTCCCGAAAGGGAAGAGTAGTTTTGTCCCAATGTCCCTTTACTCGGTGAGTACTCGGTCATTGACATTACGAACTGATCCCAATGTCCCCTTGTCCGGTGGGCAATGGGTGGGCACCGGGTCATTGGCATTACGAACTGATACTTTATTCACGCCGGCTCTCCTATAGGTTGGAGTTTCTATCTATCTATCTACGAACTGACACTTTATTCACGCGTAGAGGACCGGAGTTTCTATCTATCTGTAGATGTGAAAGGCATCCAGGAAAAATCTGTAGATGCCACGGGGTGAAATGCAAAATGGCATATTGAAATGTCAAAAAAAATAGCGTGGGGTAACTTTATAAACGTAGATACGGAGGGCATCTATAGGCGTCGTAGATGCGAAGTGGCCGGGAAGAAATTTTTCTTGTTTGAAAACGAAACCCTAATTCGCGTTCGTTGCTGCGTGTCGTTGTAGTATTTGTAGATGCCGTGTGGAGCGTCCGCGTCGAAGACGGCGCTACAGTAGCGACGACGACGACGACGACGGACGGACTGAGGTACTACAGTACAGCACCGCACTCCATGGTCCGTGACTTTCGTGAACTAAAAAAAAAATGTTTCGGAGAGCGGAATAGACAGGGAGAGAGAGACTTCAGTTTGGTTGAGCCGTTTTTCCATTCTGTTGCAGTGTGAGAGAGGTTTTTGCTGCAGTAAAAAAATTACTTAAATTTTTTTAGTGGACGTCTCGTAAGCAAGTATCTCTGTCGCTGTGGTTGCCTGGTGCAGATCTGACGATTCTCCTGCCTGCGAGTGTTGCCCGAGTCTCCCGACGCAGAGGATGGCCTGGATCAGTGGCGGGGTTTCGTGATGCGAATTGCCTGCGCGAGAACAGGGGAGTGAGAGGAGAATGACGTTGGCGTCGAGGTGAGAGAGCCGGTCGTGGCGGGAGCCGAGAGAGATCGAGGAAAGTGAGTGAAAAGACAGAAAAAATAACCGAGCGTGCACAGGGAGGTTGAGGAGTACCGCGGGAGCGTTGAAATAATAGGCGATAAGTGACGGATTGGAGGTTTAAGCTTGGAGCGGTGGTTGATGAGGACGTAGTAATGTAGGTCGTTATTTAGGACGGTCGACACTTGTTTGTTTGTTTTTTCTTTTGTTCGTGTGGCAATGTAACTACCCGCATTGTCCACATCTTGAGATGTCTCCTTTCTGTTCCTTGGCAATCTGCAATTCCTACACATTTCGGTGTCCGAGGGTAGATTTGAAACCAAGTGCGTGCGGTTTGCTGGCGTATCCGGGTAATGCCACATTGCGGCTTAAGGAACTGTC
The DNA here is from genome assembly GCA_022496805.1 of Pohlia nutans. NCBI lineage: Eukaryota > Viridiplantae > Streptophyta > Bryopsida > Bryales > Mniaceae > Pohlia > Pohlia nutans. The sequence continues at coordinate 9,107,076 of CM040102.1, forward strand.
GAAGGCTGGCTTTGGAGGTGTGCTCACTCAGATCAGATCCAGTTACGGAGTATATTTGGCCAATGTAGGGGTAGCTTTCAGGAAATAGAAGTAAGATTGTGTGCCTCTTTGAGAAACTACAAGAGCTAAGAAGATGCCGATTGATATTTTCTCTATCGACGGCAATAGGATTGCGTCGAGACTGAACTTTTGAAGGACCAGCCGGGCTCAAATTTTGCTCCTGCTTCCCTATCTACTATACTGGCAGTTTTTGAGAAAGAAGTATGTTGGCAAGGCTGCAGCATCGGGATCCAGGTTCTACGTCAGTTTAGGAGCTGCCTCGGATGGGAAGGATGTGGCCTTCATCTCCATTTCAGAACAGGTTTGCACTCTTGTTGCTTCAATTACGTTTTTATCAATCGAGGGTTGGATCAATCGTTTTCCTCGAGAGTGGAAGGCAGACGGTATGCGGCGCTAGGGACTGCAAGCGCCGCGCCTGGACATTGACCTTTTGGATGCTATCCCATTTTCCATTATCATACCAATCTAATAATTAACCTACGGGAAAATCAGTGCAGTCAGTTGTTTAGGTTGCGTTGTCGATTGCTGGTGATTATTCTTCTTTGGTCTTTTTTTATGAAAATATGAAAATAACTTGAAAAATCGGCGGCTTCTAGCTTAGAGGATCAGAGCTGGAGTTTCTATATGAAACCCCGATTTAGCGTCTCCTCGTAGTGACTCCTTTCTGCATTGTTCTTACGGACGTACCCGTGATCGATTGCAAGTAGAGTCCATGTATTTCGAAATTGAACGGGGCATCACATATCATTTTTTCTATCGATCGTTACCGAACGTTTTCGAGCTCAGAATTTAATTTCTTGATGGCACTCATGCAGGCAGACGTCTGTGGTGCTTCAATGAAGCGGACAATCTCACGTTAGTGGCTTAATAGGGCATGGATTCCAAAATTTAGAAAGTTTTATAACGCTTCTCAGCGTCGACATGAGAGTTTACAGCTCCACTATATAGTTTTCTGAGACAGAGTGACAGGAACACAGAAGTTGCTTGCAAAAACGCAGTCCAAAGAAGCCGAATGTGGAGTATTCGAGCGTTCTCTGTAACAATGGTCGCCTGCTGGTGAAGGATAGTATGTGAGAATCTGTAGTATCCTATGGACCAGAATCTGCTGAAAGTTGATCGTTAGCAGAAGTGGCATGTGTCAAACAATGATGCGGAGTATACAGCCGCCTGAATCCAAGCAAGCTACCACCCTACAGGTATTTTGTTGTCTCCTAGTTCTGCTTCCTCCGGTAAATAGAGTGCTCTTGGAGATTACGTCATCAATTTCTCCAGAATTAATACTCATCCCCCTTTTCTATGGAACTCACTCCAGGTAGCGGTGAGATGCCGCCCATTAACTATCAAGGAGAGACTTAAGAGTCGTGATATTCTCCGGGTTATCGATGACAAGGTCAGTTAGCAATTTTGATAAGCACCCTTCAGAATACAGACGAATGGCGTTCAAGTTATGTAGTTATGCATGAATTTCTTTACTGACATACAGCTTACTAAATTATTGCAATCGCCTAAGCTGCTATATAAACTACTGACTCTTCCTCATTCACAGGTGGTAGTGGTGCTGGATCCAGACACAAGCAAGGACTATCTTGATCGTGTGCAGAATCGAAGCAAAGAAAAGAAGTATGCATATGATGTTGCTTTCGGTGCAGAGGCGAAAAATGTGGTAATGCGTTCACTGCTAAGTTCCTTTCATCTTAGCACTTCACTTCTATGATAGGATTTTCTTTCCTACTCTTACCAAGATGGGTCTTGTACACTTGTCTTGGCTTGTAGATTGCTGAAAATATAACCGGGGCGCATTGGGAAGTTAAATCGGCAAGGACATTAATGTGACACAAGAATGTCTTGTGTCTTATTGGCAGGATGTTTACAATGTCACAGCAAGTGCAATTGTTGAAGGGGTGGTCCGGGGCCTTAATGCTACTATTTTTGCTTATGGGGCCACTGGAAGGTAAATTATGCTTAAAAGTCTTCCTTAGAGCGTACTGGCCAGGATTCGATTGAAAATATATAGGTGTACTACAGAATGTCAGATATCGTAAAAATTCAAGCTGATATTTTTGTACTGTAGTTTCTCTGTACGATGCTGTGTCAAGCAGTCGGTCTCATGCCCATTTTCATTGCGTTGTCAACGTGAGGTACTGAGCGATTTGAGGGTCTGCACATATTTCATTATCATTTCAGTTTGATATTAGTTGACAGTTTTTGCATGAATGCTGAATCAATTTTGCGTCTCACAACAGCGGGAAGACACACACGATGGCGGGTACGCCAGAGGACCCAGGTCTTATGGTCCTAAGCCTCCAGTCCATATTCGCTCTCATCTCCAAACAGGAAGCTGATTACGAATTTGAGGTCACTTGCTCCTACCTTGAAGTCTACAACGAGGTGAGTTCACTTGTAGGAGTCAATCTGGGACCTAACCATTGTTTTGCTCGTTTTTAGAATATTCTGTAGTCATACCTGGAGTGCCTGTTCTTAAATTTCTGAACACGATTGTATCTGGATTGCAGGTCATTTATGACTTACTTGAAAGATCATCTGGGCACCTAGAGCTCCGCGAAGATCCCGATCAGGGTATAACTGTGGCCGGCCTCAAACGCATAAAGGTGATTTTGTGGTTTCAATTCAAGGTTTCTATCCCTCTTTTGTTTGAATCAAGAATGCTAGTCTTAAATAGCGTGATGATAACATTTATACATTCTGATTGGCATAAATTTGGTTGCTATATTACCAGGTCAGCTCTGCGGAGAAGATATTGGAACTCCTAACTCAGGGCAATAATCGGCGAAAAACTGAAAGCACTGATGCTAATGCAACGTCATCACGGTACGTAGTGACCTATTTGCAGTCAGCCATTCCTTGCTCCTTCGAGCCCTTATGCCTTCTATGGTGAAGATGATGAGTAGGTCCTTCGTATAACCTAGGCAGAGGTTCTCTTTTATTCAGTTCACAAATGCTCTTCCCGTACTGAGTTCCTTCAGTCGTTGAGATGAAAGTATCGATCAGCTCATTTCTTTTCTTCATTTGCATTCTAGGTCTCATGCCGTATTGGAGATCATGGTCAAGAGAAAGCAGCGTAATCATTATCGAGCGCAAACGCTTCGTGGAAAGCTTGCGCTAGTGGACTTGGCTGGCAGGTTCGAAACTGTTCTTTGTTTGCGTTTAAGTGCTTGATTTTATATCTCTACATAAGCTTTTCTGTGGAGGCTCAGGCCTCAGTATGTTCATTTATAATATTTTCGCATTTACAATACACACTTGATTGCTGCTGACACGATTTCTTTGGGTACAGTGAAAGAGCTTCAGAGACGAATAATGCTGGACAAAAATTAAGAGATGGTGCAAATATTAACCGCTCCCTGCTTGCTTTAGCTAACTGCATCAATGCCCTTGGGAAGCAACAAAAGAAAGGATTAGCCTATGTCCCGTACCGAAACAGGTACATTGCATTGAATCCATGTCCGGAAGCTCACATTGCTATCCCTGACTTAGTATTAAGTGCATAGCCAATGTAAACATGAGAACGGTATCTCAAATAGTCTGCCCTACTGGAAAGTACAGTCAGATCTGACGGTTGTATGGACTAGTGAGGGAATATGTAGTTGTAGCCTATGCTTCGTTGTATATATTCATCAACGAGCCACCTGATAACTTTATGCTGAAAATCGGTATTTCTTGAGCTCCTCTGTCAGGTTTTAGGAGTGAATCACTTTTGTTCTCTTGACTACAATTGAGCTTTATACAGATGTTAGCTGTTCTGTGAGGCGGGGATGATGTATTCATTTTGGTCTGTTCGGGTTGCAGTAAATTGACTCGACTGCTTAAAGATGGGCTTAGTGGAAATTCTCGCACTGTCATGGTGGCAACAGTCTCTTGTGGCGCTGATCAATACCACCACACAACAAACACACTGAAGTATGCAGACAGAGCGAAGGAGATCAAGACCCATATTCAGGTGTTAACCCCATCTATCATGGCTCTTAGCTATATGCACACTGAGATCTTATGGGTGTAGAGAACTGGCATTGTAAGTACACCCAGGTTCTGGACCGATCGCTTGGATGGGATATTCATGGACATACATGTTTTTCAGGCAAACACAGGCGAGGAACTACCACCTTTGAGTCAACCAGTTAGATCTTCAGCCCCCAATATCATTGCACGTCGCGTAAGGGAGAGAGTTGGTGCCAACTTGATATCTCCTCGGGCTTCGAGCTACATTGAAGTCAAGGGTGCCAATGTCAGTCTTTTCAGGGCTAAAGTCTTTTTTCTTTTTTTTGGGCTTCAAAATCCCGAAATGATTCGCTCATTGTCCCATGAAGGTGTTTTCTGCCTGTCTAGTCGGACTGGTTTAATCTGGGCATCCATTTGAAAGCGCAACAGGTAGCTGAGCGGGAGTGTCCCTATGCTTGAAACATTCGAAGATTGCCAGAAAGAGAATCAAACTTGTATGCTCATCATGTTGATTATTTTTTGCAGACAAATGTCGGTACTGTGGACGCTCATGTTGCAGACTACCAGCAAATGATAGATAATCTCCAAGTAAGTTTCTTTGTCTTATTTTCTAGTTACAAGTCGAATTTAGTGGTTAATCTTAATCACTAAATCCCTGAATCTTAGACTTGATGAATACTCATTCCTCAATGGCATTATTTGATAAATTACCCCAGATTGTTGACGATGTAGTTGAACCTGCCATATATCTCATAGACGAATAATTCCTTCAATTTCAAATGCTTTGAATTTTGTCAGTATTTGAAAACATTTAGAACGTGTCCATTTCCAGTTGTCTTCAAGTTTTCGTGTGGTCAAATTATTAGTTTCTTTCAAATACTGTCAATTGATGTTTAATCATTGAACACAGGTGGAGGTGACGCAATTGAGAATGGAGCTAGCAGAAAAAGAAACGAAGCTGAGTGCACGTACGCAAGAGAAAGAGAAGTCTGTTGATGATGAACTTTCTTGGCTAGATGAACTTAGTCATGACATCAATGAGAACGTTGAAGAGAGAATCAATTTACAGAAAGCATTGTTTGAATTGGAGGACATGAATCTTCACAATCGAGCGGAGCTTCAACAACTTGATGATCTCATTGCTGACCCGGTACGTCTACGTTAATATCTTCATATATCTTCGTGCATTTGCTGAAACTGGTTTGGGTGTGGAAGTTCTGTTTGAGCAGCCTAATAATGTTTATCAACCTAGAAATGATCCACCATAATCTGCAGAATGTTTGAAGATTAAGTTGGTCTACTCGGATGTTTCCAGAGTTCTCGAAGAATCGTGGAGAAGGATGAGACACTTGTAGAGAGACGTCAAATCGTTTTGGACAATATTCGAGACAATGATGAAGCCGGTGCTCATTATCGTGAGGTGTGCACTCAACACTTCCAATTTCCAATATCTACATTCCAAATGACAATGTCTGAGTCTGGACGTTGATCTTGTTCTCACTCACGCACACACTCGCACTAAGTGCACCGCCACAAGATTGTTGATGTTGCGTTTCATAATACAGTTGGAGACGGGGATTTGACAGTATAACTTGTTCTGGGATATCAGGAAATCGAAAACAATGAGGCTCAACGTAAAGAGCTTCAGCGGCGAATTGATGAGGCGATAGATAGTGATCGGAACAAGACGTTTCTGCGAATTCTTACCCAGTACAGGCTTCTGGTGAGTATTTCTTTTCAGGTTTCATCAGTGCTGTCAACGTCAGTAATGCTATATGTCAGTATCAACGGGTTGATGGCGTTTAAAGCTATTTCTACGATATATCATCGTCTGTAGCCATTCTTTATTGGCAGAGTAACTTCTATCCACTAATCTTTATGAAATTGCGTTTATACAGGGCATGACAAATATGGAACTTCAATTTCAAATGGCTATTAGAGATCAGATAATACACGACCAGCGGGAGGCTTTGAGCAATCTGTGGTTGGTCCTCGAATGCTCAGGACTTAATCATAATCAAATATTGGAGATAGCAGCTCAGCAAGGTATTATGATTGAAGAAGGTATCATGCCTGTGGTAGCTGGCAGGACACACGTCCCATCGACGCCGATTCCCATCTTGCATAAGCAACCAATTCTCAGTGCAGGACCAGGGATCAAGTCTCCCGCTCTAGCACAGCTCCAGCATGGCTCGGATGCTGTAATCCACGAGAGTGAGAAATTTCATAATCATCACAGGCAAGATAATGTAGACGGATCCACGTGCTCGTTGATGACACCTGCTGATGACTGGAAGAGTAATTTCCAAGGAAATGGAGGGCATTCAGAGGTCGCGGACAGTCAAAGTAGTAGTCATGCAACCATGTATAAAAATCCAGCGGACCTGTTGAGGATAGACGGGGTTGGCTTAGGTCACACTAATGGGGACGTTGTAAGATCGTTCTCTTCAAAAAAGGTCCGAGGGTCCAGGACTCCTGCTGTAGGGAATAATAACGGTTACTTAGGAATAGCTAATAGCACAGGTCAAGAGCACCCCAGTTTGAAGGATGGGTTAGTGTCATCTGGCTTTACGGGGCCAAAAGTTTTGACTCACTCGAGATCTAGAAGGAGACCACGATCAGCTGAAAGCAGACACCAACGTTATTGGACTCGTGAGGGTTACGATACTACAACTGGTAGTGAAGGGAGTGAAGCAGAGGCCTGTAATGTCAGCCCCGGTCATAATCAAGCCAGGCCCCCGCTTGACAGAGTTAATGAAGTCGCTCAACAACCACTTGATCAGGAGTCTCTTCGGATGGTAAGTCCTTACTTGGGTAGTCTTAAAAAATCCTTTCCGGGTCTTGCCATACCTTTTTGAATGACCTCAGTTAGTTCTTTCGATTCATAGCTTTTTGTACGTGTTTGTTTCGAGGTATACGTCTCTAGACAAATTTCAGTTTCACATCGAAATATTGTTAAATTTGAAATATTGATGTTCAACTTCACGTATTTGACTTCTAAGTTCTGTTATCACGATGAGTCATTTTGAGCAAACGTTTGTGTTGTGCAGGAATTTGAGCGTTTAGACAATGAGCTTCAGGATATGAAGCGAGGAATAGAGACCCCTTCTACGTTTGAAGCTGTTCATCTTGACAGAGTTGTATTGGATGCCTCCGACGGTAAGGAAGTGCAACAACAACCTGGGTATAGAAGCAGCAGCTCGGAGTTGCCCACCAAATCGAACGGTTCTCTGTCCCCTCTAAACTTGCCTTTGAAAGCCTCCAGTGTGAGCAACAGTGAGAGTCGACACAGTCAGTCGCAACATTCAAATTCCAGCTGGCAGTCGTGCAATCCTGGATCAACCGAGGAGCTGGGATCTCAAGAGGTAGATGTGACGAAACTGACGGGATCTGATTTAAGTGACAGCTACAGCTCAGTGATTAGTAGAAGATCAACTTCTAGTTCTAGAAGAAAACCCAGGTTTGATTCTCAGACTGGAGGACGGCAGTCACAGCCAAGAGCTATTGTGGATTGGAAATAATAGAGCTTTTTTGATCGTGAATTTCAGTGGTACTATATATACTACTGTATGTTCTCTTCCAATTACTTTCACCAAATTGTACTATGTTCTGACGGAGTTGATGATTTGTGATTTTCATCCGTTGCTCATCTTACCCGTCCAAGCCTCCTTTCAATCAAATGGTACTTCATCAAACGATGGCTTACCTACCATGAATTTTGAATTTCTTGGGTTAACCCATGAAGGTCCTTGCATTTGAAATACTTCTTGTGTTTGATTTTTAACATTGAAACAAAGCTTGTCAAGGCTACTTGTGTAAGTTTTAACTATAAAAATAGTGTTTCTATTTAAACAAATTATTACAATTGCAAGTCCTACATGAAAAAATTCAAATTTTATAGCATTGTGGGGTTTTCTTTTCTAATGTCACCTCTAGAAGATTTTTTCCATGATTTAAATTACAAATAATTGTATCTAATTTCAAACCTCCAATGATATTCCAGTGAAAAATTAAATTATTTTGGTATTTGTTTTAATTAAGTATAGTTTCATTTAAATATTAAGATTTAAGTAACTACATTAATTTTATTTTTCCACCAAAAACTGAAGGCCTCTTTACACTAGAGGCGAGAAGCCGTGAAGAGAGAAATGTCAGCCAATGGGAGGCCTAAAAATCGGGGAGGCCTAAAAATCGAGAAGACCAAAGAATGTCACTTTACACCCGAAATTTTCAATCCAAGGGACGGAAGGAGGAGAAAATGACATGAACAACACTTTTGTCCTTTGTGGCAAGAAAAGTGGACATTTTTCAAGGCCCCCGGATTTTCCAGCAAGCCCACCTCGAGAGATGGGTTTAAGGCCCTCTTACACTACAAGTGAGAAGGCGTGGAAAAAACTTCACAAGGGCCATGGCTCATCCTTGAGAAGCCAACCTTTGAACTTGACGGCCTTTGGATATAGTGTAAAGTGAGAAGGGGCCACTAAATAAAGTGCCAATTTAAAAAAATAAAGTTCTTACATATTTCTTAAAAAATAAAAAATGATTGGTTGTGAGAATTTTGGCCAAATGTCCCCCCCCCCCCCCCCCCCCGGATTTTGCATTAGGGCCTCTTTATTCTAGAGGCGAGAAGCCCCGACGAGGGAAATTCCAACCAATGGAAGGCCTAAAAACCAAGAAGACTAAAAAGTGTCACTTTACACCCTAAATTTTTAGTCCAAGGAACGAAAGGAGGAGAAATGTTCATGATTTTCAAAACAAATAGAATCAAATAATGAAAATCATACTATCTCGTAGTGCATGTTATTCCAATATTTTTACAATGTTTTCTAATTTTTTTGTGTTAACTTGGAATTTTCAATTGAATTTCAAGAGAAAACGTTGCAAAATTAATTTAAAAATATTAATAAAAATATGATGAATCCAACTATACAGATGTGATCTTCATATTGACATTTACAAATTTATTGTAAGCATCAACTCTATTTTTGTTATTCATCAAACATTTTATAACGCATATTTGAAATCAATGTCGAATGAGGACGTTAAAGGGTTAATAATCAATTAGAATTCCTAAAGAAGTTGATTTTTTAGGTTATATTTAATATTTAATATTTAATATATTCTTTTCAAAGTAGCGTTGTTTTTGTTTGTTTTACATTCGAGACCTACCGTAACTAGGTAGCAATTCCGGTACTTGACTGTTGAATAATCATTAAAACCATGAAAAAAACTCGCCACTTTGTTAAAAAACACTACTAGGACTATACATGAGGAGCTACATTTTAATTGCTAGTACTATTAGCTACGATTAACTACGTCTGAATGTTTTTTAGCTCATGGCTGGTTTAGAGCTACGTTTACATTATTACAACTACGTTTACATAATATAAGCAACGTTTGAACTACGACTTGGATAAATTGCCTTTTACAGTTGTAATTTATGCGGGTAACAACACGTTTTCATTTGTTCTTGAAAGCACATGCTATAAGGAGCAGAATGAATGACACCCCACAACATCCTGCAGTGAAAGATTGAAACTAGTATAATTACATATTGGTCATTTGAAGAATTGATCGGGGAAATTTGACAGAATGAGATCCATGTTGTACTGAAAGTAAGAAACTTGTATTACATTTTTGTCATTTCAACGACAAGGGGATTACTATCTGTACTGTTTAGCTAGTCGTCCTAATCTGTCGGGGGCGGCCATAAACAAATCCATACCTTCTCTATTGAATAACAACATGTGTTGTTCATGCATGGGTTGAGACATATCAACAAAAGATAACCAGAACTTAAGGACTAAATGCATATTTAGCATATTTTGCAATTCAGTAAGTCGATCAGAGACTTTTTCCTTCCAAATGCGAGGCCAAATTTTGGCTGCCACTATGTCGACAGGGATACTTTGAATGAGTTGTTCTTCATGAAACCCTCGATCAGGGACGTAATCAACCTCTCCATTCAATCCTTTCATCATATTGTGCGGGCTTATCTTCTGCGGATTCTCCATGTATTTGGTACTGGTAACCATCTCAAAGAGTCAATCTAGGTTCTGCTCGCTTAGCCTTGAAGTTGTGGACATTGTGTCGAAGCTTTTGTTTCTTCATTTCACAGTACATGTCGTCGCAAATCGTCGAGTATCTGATCGATCGTGTAGTATCTGGTCGAAGAAATAACCCAAGAAACGCTGAATCAGAAAGTAATCGACTGTACATGTATATTATACTCGACTGATGTTGTAGCATGTCTGTAGAAGTGCCAAAGCACGAGGTAATGTAATGCTCAAATTTTATCACCATCAACTTCTTTCACAAACGATACTACAACTTCCCACAAATAACAACTGGACAAAATTCTATTTCGGTCTATAGATGACTACACTGAGTTTCGACAAACAAACCTATATAGTTCAAGAGAATGAAAACGATCTGCACATACATCCACTGTTGCCTGACACGAACAAGGTAACGTTCCTGTGGTGGCAATCACACACGTCCTACTTGTACACATACTGAACTAACAACCCCTGTGCTGTCATCTCAATTCAACAAAAACATCTAAATTAAACCCATGGCTAAGTGCACGGATTACAACCATTATTTTAAGGCACAGTAATTTTTATAGACTCATCGCTATTCCTGTTCTATATGAGAGAGGCATTCCAAGATAACGTTTATTTGGCGAGATTAGTGAGAGTTTTGTGTCCACTGCCATAGAAAATCAGGAAAGATAAGACCTCTCACCCGATTTTTTTGACTGAAAGCGACTACAGCATCGGTGTAGCCTGAGGGCCACTGTTTCTAAGGAAGAATTATGTCTTTATGGTTATCATATACTGCCCACAGATGGATGCCACCCATCTTCCACGCGGAAAAAAAATTTAATTTACCCACCGACTCCTACGTACAGCACCGCACATCTCGCCTTCCACCCTCGCTTCCACCGTTACATCCATGCAGTTCAATTACTGCTGTGGATTTTCTGCCGAATCTAGACAATAGCGTCGTATGCGTGGCTCAATGTCCTCCATCTTGCCGTCGCTTGCTATATCGTCAAGCTCCGATCGTAATATTATTGGTAAGTCCTCCTGTAGTACTATGTCAAACAAATCGAGAACCGTCCTTCCCGCTGATCCCCCCACGTCGTCTTCATCTTCAGAGAATGTTGCATGGTCATCTTCGGCTCTTAAGGTTAAATTCGCCAACTCGCCGCCCCGATCTACTACCTCGTCTGCCTCATCATCTGCCTCAACGGCAATCAATTCCCCTCGCCGGGCTCTCCGCTCAACACTCTCCAGAGGGTCCGTTGCATGGGGTTCCTCATTGATTCCATGTGTGTCGCTTGGACCTTTCTCATCGTTTCCCTGCCCATTCTCTGGATGACGTTTATAGAGAACTAAATTGGATCTAGGATCTACTTTGACAATTAATTTCCAACCCTCGCTGATTGGGTCATCTACATAAAATACCTGCGTGACATCTTTTGGGAATACTAATGGTTCGTCTTCTGCGTTGTCTTCGCTAAGAACCACTGATGTTTTAACGCGGAAGAGCCCACACTCGTCTACAAACACTGTTGCTTTAGGACCATCCTGCCGGAGAACAGAATCCCAGAATTTTCCTTTGAAAAGGACAGTTTCAAAGGAGTCAAATCTGAGTCTCACAATAGTTTTGGCATATCCAAAGTATTTGGTTTTATTACCTTGAACTTCCTACCACGCTGACAGTCCTCAGTCCAAAGTGGATTTCTTCTGTAAGTCCCTGGACAGTACACGGAAGTGCTTCTCAAACGCCCAACACATACTAAAAAATTCTCCCCTTTCCCCTGGCCCTACTGCAATGTCCAATTCTATTTGGGAGACGTCTGCCTTCTTTGAAATCTCCGGTTAGACCACTGGTAGATTCCAGTCCATGAAAGATGGTCTTACAACCGAGTTACTCCATTGCCGTTCGTACCTCTCTCTCCATCTCTCCATGCAAGGGGCATTTAATAATAAGAAGCAATGAGCGTGCTCTATAAAAATTGGGCTCATTAACATGTGGGTCCCGTTTTTTGGAAGCACAATACCTGTCAGCTTAGCATGTTCTTCACTGGGCTTCCTAAGGAGGATGGCTTTCTTGTGCAATCGGAAAGAATATTCATTTAGATCAAATATCGCCTCAGCACAAATGTATCCTTCCGCCATGGAACCCTCTAGCCGAGACCTCTGCCTCACAAAATATTTTAAGTGTTTGAGGTACCTTTCTCGGAAATACATCCACCTAATTGATATAGGATCACATAACTCAACTTCAGAGAGGTGCGGCATGTCTAGACGAACGTGGAGCAACAAGTAGTCAAGTGCAGTGTGTCACTGCTAGACCTGCTCCTCCACTCCCACCGAGGAGTCCCAGTTTCTTTAACAGTCGCGAAAGGCCAGTAAACATAACCTATACCAATCTCCTAATTTTCAAGCATGTTAGGGATGTGCAAAATGTGGTGGGAGGCCAGACTGTAAGTGGCTCGCAGAGTGTATCAGTATGCCTTCTTGCAAGATCACAAGAGGACGTGAGGAGGGACCTCAATGACATGCTGAAACAACTATTTGCATATGATCAAGCCAAATTTTTGGAAGACAAAACAAAGGTAAGTGTGTTTTGCGTTATCTTATTTGGTTTTGTATATAGTATGTTTACTTTGTTATAAATTAGTTGATTTGTTATTGGTAGCAAACACTATTCTACAATACCTTTACTAATATTTTTATGTGCTTCTAATTCTTATAGGAGATGTTGTAAGGAGCAACAAAAAAAGAAAAAAGAAGTGGAAGTCAAAAAGACATTCAAAAGATGGTGAGGTTTTGAAGAAACAGAGCAAGACACTCGTGAATGCTGATGAAGGATCACAGTTAGAAGTGGAAGTCTTAAAGAAAAAAGTTATTGAGCTATATGCAGAAAAGAAGAGACTGTTGTCACCAATTCTTGAGCCACCAATTCTGGCCAAAGTGAAACACGTTACTAATGGTAAGAGAGGCCATCCCCCAGTGTCCCCTTCAATTGATTATTGCAATACTATTGGTGGCCACACTAGTATAGCTTTGTCAGATCCACACTCTATAGGAACTTGGGACACAGTCAGGGATATCCCACCATATGAAACAAGTGCATTAGGGGAACCAATAGGTAGATTCTGGCAGCATATGCAAAGTTACCTCCATGATAGAGCACCGTGGCTCTTCAAGTGGCATTTGCCCTAGCCTCAGCAAGACCCAAAGATGGTTAGATTATTTAAGCAGCGGGTGAAACGTCTATACTCCGGTGACTATGAGGAGAGCTTTGTTCTTTCAGAGGTAGCAAACAATATTAGACAGAGGAGGGTGAGGGTAAAAGACCATATGAAGAGAAACGGGTGCAAAGAATTTACCCCAATTGCCCATGGACTGACAAAAGAGTCTTGAAATGCAATTTGGAATTCTATTACTAACACAAAATATCTTGAAAAATCCAATAAATGCAGAGTTGCTGCCAATGAAAGGACTAGGAGGATTGCATACACACACCGACTAGGTTCCAAAGGAGTTGGTGGACTTATGACCAAGTATGTAATTTTTTCCTAAACCACACTATACTGTACGTTGTGCATTTGATTTGACATTATATTGCTATATTATTTTGTGCACATAGTAATTGTATGAGGTCATAGTTGGTTAGAACCACTGTCCCCTTCCATGGTCATAAGGCCAAATTTGAGACATTGTATTAATTATGTTTTCTTAAATTTATACTTGTGCATGTGTAGAGTTTATTATAATTATTGTCATCTTCCATGTTCAGGAGGCACAATTTGAGCGGCCGGTAACAAACGAAGAGGTGGCTTTTGCGAAAAGGGAGGGAATACCTGCCTTGTTTGAGCGCACTCATGGGCGGTATAACAAGGGGAAGAGCATTGAAGCAGTGGCTGAACCGGTCACCGATAAAGAGAAAAGAAAAGAAAATCAAGTGAACTAGGGAGAATCAACAGAGGTGAGAGAATCAGAAAACCAACAAAGTCCACAGCAGTAGCGACGAGGAAAGTGCTCGTAGTTCCACGGACAGTGAAGAAGATGGCGATGATGAATCTCGGGGAGGACACTTAGGAAAATTAGTAAACATGGTGCGTTAAAATATAGGGTGTGTTTTATTCATAAGCAATAAAATTTTGAAAAATTTAGATGTAATATAGGATGCTTAAAATTCAAATAAGGAATAATTAGAGGATATATCAAGAATATACCTGAAATATTCTAGAATATTTGAAAATATACCTCAAATATTCCAATTATGTGATAGCCTCATTTAAATACCCCTTTAACGCACGTGTTCACACAAAGTATAGTGAAGTGTCCTCCCCGAGCGATGAATGTGTTGATTCTAACAGTGGATCTAGTACAACGGGGAGTGACGAAACAAAGTCAGCCTAGACTGAAGATTCTGGATCCGAAGCAGAAGAAGGAGAACATGATGACCAAGAGGAGGGAGAAGACGAACATGATGATGGGGGAGGTGGGAATAATGGCACAGAATATACCGATGAAATTGAAGAGGAAAGAAGTCTTGAACGGAGTGAACACGAAGATACAACGACATCTGATTCAAATAACTGATGGAGGATGGGATAACATCAACAACGTTGTAATGTATGCATATAGGGACAGGAACATGTGAGCCTCATTTTTTTTTGAACCATATAAGCTGTACACATAGTAACGTAGTTTTGATTGAGCAAGTGTGACAATGACTGTTTTTTGGAAAGTTTTTAAAACATTCTGAGGCCTCCTTTATAGAGTATAGATAGAGAAATATACCATGCACAGACATTTGTTGATTAATATTCAATATTACATGGATATAATAGCATATACAAGTCGGTCTATATATGGCACATGAATGGGCATTTTTCGGCCAATTGGAATTTAGAGAACACAAACTAATGGTTAACCGCAAATTTCATGAAGCCACTCCATGTGGACCCTCCACATGACATATATTAAGGGAAGATAAAAATCGGATACCAATGGGAATATTTGGGATGGTGATAAAAGTCCATGAACGCTTCAATTACAACAGCAACTTCCACCTGCATTTACCCAGAGGAATCCAAACATAGGAATGGAATGTTCCACAACTGATTTCATATTGGAGGTTTAACAGTTCCAAACATAGGAATGGAATGTTCCACAACTTATTTCATATTGGAGGTTTAACATGATGACATGTGGCACATCTGCTTCCACTCCCAATTTGGTAGGTACCGTTGTATGAGGAGAAATTTGCTATACTATGACGGCACAATTAAGTAATTAAATTAATTTTGACACTGTGGTGGTTTTAACCGTACTCTCCTATGAATAAATATTCACTTTAGTCAATACAAAAAGAGATTGTAATTCAACTAACAGTAAAGACATTTAACTGAAATTCTTACATCCAAGTTGCATAGTAGATATCGTAAAATAACAATGGTATGGGCAGTCTGTAGTAGGATCCACGCTACAGCTACGTCTAAGGTAGCAAATACTACATTTTAGGATATGCATTTTCAGTGTTTCCACAGTGCATTTAACTACGTTATAACCGTAGCTCGTAGTGTCGTCACCTAGTAGTGAAAATAGTGGATACTCTCAAAAAAAATTCCATGTAAAATTAATATATTTGGAAAAAATACATTTTCCCTAAATTTTTGGCATCTATCTTTAGAATTGTTTTTATGTTGGAAATGCTACCTAGTTACGGTAGTAAAGCATATGAATTATTGTTCAAAACTGTTTAACCCTTAACTTCCCGAGCGACCCAAAATGGGTCGCGCTATTTTTAGAACTGAAAATATCTTGAGGAAGGAGTGCCCAAATGATTCAAAATTTGGGCCAATTTTGTGTAGAAACGAGTTAGCTATCCAATGGTGTAGTCTGATTTGGAGAAATGCACATTGTCAATTTTACAAAAATCCACAAGTGCTAGGTGGTCACAAAACCAAGGAAGAAAAGTCAACTCAAAGAGAGTGATGGGCAAATGACGAGGTGCCACGTGCTCCATTTGGGCATGGCGGCTTGTGGGTGGGTGTAGCTACTGAAATGCAAATCTTGCACTTGGATTTCACTTTTTTTCCAAAATTCTTTTTTCTACTATATGTGTTCTTTTGTGTGCTTTCAACCTACCGTGTCTGATTTTGCAATGGAAGATCAGATTTGTAGGAATTTGTAAGATTTCTCTTAAAGTCACGAATGAACTAGTAAAAAGTGGATGTCATGTCAAGGCCTCTTTTTCACTCATTTTTAATTCTAAAAATACAAAATTTGTTGTCATGCGTAAGAAACTTGATTATCTTCAGAATTTGAGACGGCACCAACTTTCTAAAATAGTATGTGCCCAAGAGAGTCGGTCAAAGCTCATTTTCAGCAATGAGAAAACAATGAATTTCTTGGAGTACCCGTCACTTTTGTATCCCATTCAAGCAACCTATAACTCGGATTGACACCAAACTTTGTAAAGATGAAGGTGACTTGCATATCTACAAGATCTTACGGTTGATTTTGTAAAAACATTAACTACATAAGTTTGAGCAACATGTATCCCTAACCGAAAAATCAGGGTCCAGAATGCGCTGAAAATGGTTCAAGAAGTTAAGGGTTAAATAGAAATAAATTAAATGGTTGTCATGCACAAGGAACACCTTATGGATCGAGAATTGTGATGAGTTCGTTACCTTTGAAAGAAGGCATCAAGGGTAGCACCCGCAAACTTGGTCTTGTAGCACTACAAGCGAAGGCGTTGCATTTCACTCAAAACAATGTCAGAGTTCATTGTACACACTTGTCCTCACTAAGTCTTGAGCGCCCTGTGAGTGCGAAGTGACGCCGTTTGACTCACCTACCGAGAAAAAAACGACGCCTTCTCCTTGTAGTGTAGGCGAAGTTGGCAACACTTCCTCCACTTCCTCCAACAGACTTTTCATTCACGTCACGGCCAAGAGAAATCTCTGATGAGCTTGGATTTCATGTTAAAGCTGTCGTTTCAAATGGAATTGATGTCGTCAGTAACCTCTGAATTCGAATAAACGATTTTCTAATAGACTTATGTGTGAGTTTATCTGATTCCTGGTTTTTCTTTTAAGTCTCAATTGTTGACGTAATGAGCAGTTTGCAATTTCGAGAAATTAGAAGAAGAGACGTTCTTCCACTGTCGGTTTCGGCTTCTATGATCATGTATCCTTTTGGAGTTTCTTCCATAGATTGCGACGACATTGTTCTAGTTCTTACTTTCCTCGAGAGGAGGAGGATTTCAATAAGCGTTCCTTCTTAATTCATGTTGAGGCGTCTTTTAAGATGAGCATTGATGGAGTCGAGAGATTTTCTTGGAACAGGTTAGTCGTGCTGATTGATAGGTTTACATCTGCTTTTTAAAAAGCACTTACTACCGTATGTCTAATTCCCGGTCTGTTTCTGGAGTCTTGATTAGTCTGCGAATTCGGAAATCAGGTTAATTAAGAAATCTTCTAATCACATAATTGTTTGTTACAGGTTGGTTTCGGCTCCATGGATTGCGACATTGTTCAAGAGGAGGATTTCAATCTGTCGAATACCGGTAAGTCTTCCTTCTTCATTCATGTTGAGCAGATCAGCCAGGCGACTTTTTAGATTCGTAGATTTGAATGAGAGATTTTCCTGGAAATAGGTCGGTCGTGCTGATAGGTTTACATCTGCTTTTTAAAAAGCACTACCGTGTGTCTAATTCCCGCACTGTTTCTGGAGTCTTGGTTACATTGTGATCAGTTCGCGAGTTCGGAAATCAGATGAAGAGATCTTAGACTATTCACATAATTATTTGCTGTCGGTTTCGACACGGTTGGACGTTTTCCATGAATCGCGACATTGTTCTAGTTCTTTGATTGCTCTAGAGGAGGATGTCAATCTGTTGATCAATTGATACTCCCTTAATAACGTTGAGTATGCCAATATAATGGCATCGATAGAGTTACGAACCTCTGGATTCGATTGAGCGATTTCCTTGGAAACAGGTTAGTGGATTGTCGAAAGACTTACATCTGCTTTTATTAAGCACTATCTCAGTTTGTCTCTGATATCTTGCTTACGCAATGAACAGTTCGTAAATTCGAGTTTGTTCTAGAACAAGAGGTCTTCTATCATCATGCATGTTTGCCGTCGGCTTCGGGTTTCATGATCATGACGGTACGTTTTGGAAAACTTTCCAAAGATCGCGACATTATTTCAGTTCTTTGCGAGCTAAAGAGGAGGATTTCAATCCGATTCAAGTGTTCCTAATTCTCAACTTCCACGGTCTCTTGAATTTCTTTCGAGGATTGATTTTTCTAGGGTTATGGTTTGTGGATTGAAGGACTCAGGTGTTCATCAATCCTCTAGATATTTCTATTTCTTGCTTCTCGAATATGGCGACGGGTCTATGATCTGCCGTAATTGAGGCTTGCGCAGCTAGTTCGCTTGTTCTTGAGCTGATACTGTACACTTCGACATGTGTGTGTTTGACGTCAAGAGTTTTGAAATCGAGACTGGAATTCAAATTTTATTATATGATTTATCTTTTATATATGTAATTTCCATCTATCTCATTTGAAATGTCTTCACGCAACATTACACCACACTTGTCAGAGTCGAAATGTATTTGTTTTCTAGTTATCTAGACCAACTGATTGCTCGGACATTGATTACACTCGCTGGAAGCTTTCGAACTTTTAGCCTCCCGGGCTAAAACGGTTGTGGGGGCTAAACCCGAATCTCTCTGCAATTCGTGATTGACCATCCTCTTTAACCCCGGCTAATTTGTGTTTTAGCCCCAACTAGTGGTACAAAAAGGGGCTGAAAATATAGCCCCATTTTTCACGTAGTGCTAAGAAGGGCTACAGACGGGGCTAAACTTCCTCAGTTTAACCCCGGCTAAACTGATCCGCAGCCTAACACTCATAAATGTAAATGAATTCATGATTATACCCTGATGGCATGTATGCTTGTTCAAGACCATTGTGAAAAGATGTTTATCTTAATAGTACAAAACTGTGATAGATGTTACATGTTAGAGTTTGTTTTGACAGGATCTGTAACGGGAGACGCTGTGGAAATGCATAAAATCTGGAGTCTCTAAGATTTTCAGTTCAAGTGTGATCAGCTGGCTGGAGGTGCAGTTATTTTCACAATGGGTGCCGAAAGAGTTGCTCAGGTGGATGATAGCCCCGTCGTCGCTGAAATACGTAATTCGGACAAAGTTGAAGCCTTGAATGTTGCTCCGATGAAAGAGAGTCCAGGTTTTTTCAACACCAGTGGCAGTCCAGATTTGGTTTTGAGCGCCAGTTTAATGGGAAACCCTGGAGGACTTTCAAATGAATCCGCTGAGCCTGTCCACAATTTTAACGGGGTTGATACTGTCGATCCTGGGTCTGGAATCACGCAAGTAGATAAAGATGCTGATGCTGAAGGGAAGCTAACGGCAAGTGTTGCGACACGGGAGGTCCTGACACCAACTGTAGGAGTCAAAGAAGATACCGATGAACAAGAAAAAGGCGACACTCTAGAAACTTCAATTCTGGTTGTTCAGACATCTACTGCAAAAGCGAGCATTGCTCATGAGATCCAGGAGATGGAGGAGATAAGTCTTGATGAAGACGGCGAGCAGAAGGAAGCGGTCTCAGCAACCGAGTCGCAACCTGCTATGAATGACTCGAAAATGGTGGATTCAAGTAACAAAACAACAGTACACTGGGTTTAGAAGATATGCCTGTGTCGCAACCGAGCACTAGTGGTTACGATGCAGCTGAGCCTGGAAGCAGCAAGCATGAAGATCAGGCCAAATTAGAGGAGGATGCTCTGGTTACTACGGAAGCTCCAGGAACTATTCCGCAACCTATACTCACAGAAAATCCAGTTGCCGAATTGAAAAGTAAAGCTAAAGCTAATGAGAGGACCGAACGCGAAGAGAAGCTCGCCGTTCTGGCAGCAAGCGCTGTTGGATCGCTGCCGACTTCAGAAAATGCTAGAGGCAAGTGTTTTAACAACTATTAAATTCTGCGTGGTCCTTGTGTATAGCAGAACGTGCATGAACGTTCATCATGAGCGAGCAAGAAATTATGCTCCTGGCTTGCTCTTCAGATATTTCTTCATGCTTCTTCTGGTCCTTGTTGAATTCCTCGTTCTGCGCATTATGCTACTACTTCAGAGATGATTACGAGATTTTTGTTGCTTTTAGATTCTTAAAGGGGAATGGCCTGATATGGATATCACTTTTACGCGTCTCACATAGTGTGACTTATGTATAACTTATTTATGTGTGGTAGAAATTTCGTTTTTAACACCATGTATATAGTTGCAACCATGGTGTCCATAACACCCTCTAATTTTTGTAATTTTTCAATGATTTTTTCTTACCAAAAAGATATTTATCAAAAATCACACTATTTTTGGAAGGGGTACCATATATTATGTCATCAACCTAAGACCAATGCTAAATTGATTAATAGTTTAATACGAACAAAGCCTTGGAAAGTCTGTCTTCAGTTATTACTCACAATTTAGATTCTTTGAGATTATCTACAATTAAAATTATCATTATGAAATTCTGTGGCAGGTATAGATCTCTCTTAACTTACCTTTGTGTAATTTGCGGGAAGCGAGAAATCAATTAATATCATGAGTGACGAAGCGGGTTTTAAAATATAAATTTATCGTTCCAAGTGCAAACATGACAGTCGTCTTAGCAGTGTCCCCATAATCGGGTTTGAGGTCTTTATTTCGAGACTGACATTTTCCTGTTCACTCAGCTTTCGAGATCCAGGAAGCAGCTGAACCCGTAACTCGTCCGATCAGGCTAACGCGTCAAGTGTCTCAAGTCTCCACGGGCATCATGGGGCCAATACTATCTCCAGGATTTGAAGCTCGAGCAGCGAAGGAGATTCAAGACTTGCAGGAGAAAGTGAAGTTGATGGAAGAAGAGTCGAGGAGAAAGTCTGCGGTGATTGAAACGTACGAAGAGAGAGAAAGTGAATTGTTGAGCCAGATCGAATGCTTGGAGCTTGCAAACGAGCAGCTTCTCCAGGGAGGAAATGATGCTAGCATTCAACTGCAAATGGAACTGACGCGCCTCCAACGCCAAAATTCTGAGCTTCAAGCTTGCAAACGGGAGCTCCAGTATCAAATCAATCATCAAGAAATGATGCTTGACAAGAAACTGGCTACAGCCGAGGCGACGACCAACCCTGTCGAGCAGCTAGAGTCCAAAGTTGCTGTCCTGGAATCCAAGCTTGCAGAAGCCGTGGAAGTGAGCACCATGTACAAAGAGCAGCTTCACGAGGCTTTAAAATCTGCGCAATCTGCTGCTCTGTTGAACCTCTGCGATCCAGGAGAAGTCCTCAAAGAGCTTCAGAAGTCAAGGAAACAAATTAAGGAACAGGAGGCTGCACTCGAGGACTTCGAGGATCGGTACTTCATGATCAGTGTGCGCCTAGCCGAGGCCGCTGGTCAGAATGAAGAGCTTCAATCGAAACTGAAGAGGATACAGGGCTTAAGGTAATCAGTCTCGGTGGATTGTATTTGAAATTTGCCACCCCTACGGTCTCTCTCCTCTACCCTTTTTCTCTTTCAATGGGAATTTCAGCGGCGTATTCATCATTTTGAAGCTCGGAACAAACTGACGCAATTTTTGCATCAAAGCAGGAGAGACGAGTTACTAATGAGGGTGAGGTACGATTTTTGCATGTTTGTCTTCGTATCTCAAGCCTCTAGAATCAGCGATGCAACTTAGAAATCATAAGTCTTCGTGAGAACGGAGACTTAGATCTTTGTGTGTACCAAGCTAAAACCTCTATAGGTCTGGATGTAGAAGCGTTCCGAGACAGTCAGGCCTTCTGCAATGACTAGGTGAAGAAATTTTTATTCTGTAGAGAATTCGTCAGAAAGTGTGGATGATGTGATGAATTGACATTGCGTCGTCTGCATCTTGAAAAGTAGTAGCTCTACGTGGACAAGCTTCATAAAGTTATCGATTTACAGTCTGGTCTTAGTTATAACACTAAGTTGCATGATATTAGAGTTATCCGTTAAGTCCCTCAAAAGTGGGTGAGTGGACTATAGTTTGAGTGAATAGTGACAGTAATTCTCAAAAAAGAACGTGTGTCAGATACTAAAAAAACTGTAGATGCAAACTTTGAAAGCACCAAAATTGATGCTAAAAAAATTCTCACCCAAATTTCTATTATTCACCTTCACACATGAAGAAGGTGATTGCTAACTCCTTTTCTCGCAATAGATTCTTGCTATATATACCTAGACCGTTCTCACTCACCCATTCTTTTGATTTCCTAGAACTTCTTTCAATAAGGTAGGGACACCCATTCCCGTGACTTTAAGCTGATTATCATACTTGTGAATGAGCTGTATGAAAAGCAATCATACCAGGGGAAAGGCAATTAGATATTAATGTAGAATGTATCGACGAAGTCATGTTATTGTAAAATTTGTGTACATTCTTGATAATCAAAGCCAAAAATTGGTTTGCACATTTGACCGTGTCTAAATGGTCCTGATTCCGTGACTTGAAGAAACGCTTGTGACTTGGAGAAACGCCCTAAATATGTTCTCAAGCCACAACCACCCATGATTAGAAACGCTCAGATTCAGGTGTCTTGTACGTAGACGAGAATGGGTGCAGTCACGGGAATGGATGTCCCTACCTTAGTTTTTGTTTCTCCAAATTTTAGTCAAACTAAGTCCTACTCAACCCTTTAGTTTACGAATAACTCTATTCTCTTCCCTTCTTTTTTTCCTTCAACACAAATTTTTTAGAAGCTAATACACAACATTCTTGGACTTACAATGCTTCAAAATTACCCATCTTGAAAATTACCCATCTTGTTATAAAGATGTCTTTATTCCAACTAAGATGCTTTCCTCCATAAAGATGTGTGTCAAAGAATGCTTCAACTCCTATTCTTGCTTCAAAGAACATTCAACTGAAAATTATTGGTTTCTATTAAAAGTTTGTTCTAATAATGACCTTTAACTCCTAAACGCTCAACTATCCATTTTTAAATGATGACATGTACAAAATCAAACTTCCTTTTCTAATCCGTCATGCACTTTTTGCAGTGTAGATTTTTAACTACAAATTCTATGGGAAGTTAGCTTCATGCATGTATGAAGCAATTAGAAAGGGACGATTTGTGAAATTTTTATGCCTCATTTCATGTTGCACTCATTCACTACAGATTTTATGATCTTAGTTCAAAGTGCTCTTGAAAAAATCAACTCATACAATTAAGCAACCAAAAAATCTCCAAAAATCATTACACTTAAAGTATTACATTTCAATCCATTGCATCAAATTTTCATCCATGTATTGTCAATAACTTATTTGTAATCAAATTACAAAAGAATTTTGAATTTCAAGTTTCAAAGTTTATACAAAAACATTGGTGATTGCAATCATTGATCTAATTGTATGAACGAAATCTAAAATTTGTAATGTACAACTTTTACTCATATATCAAGTTCAAAATATCCTCTTTAGTTGCATTTTATAATGTAGCTTTGCTATTCTCCAAATCTAAAGAGGGTTGTGGGCATTGAGGGGTTAAATATGTTGTAATGATGCCGAGTTCACTTGTCAATTTTTGTGTGACCATGGGGCCTTTTGTCCTCTAGCTACAATACTTATGTTTTTTTTTCCTTGAAGCGTTGACTATTTTTATTAAAAGGATAATGTTTACCACAAAATTTCCTTAGTTTTGCCTTTTCCGCACATTTTGTTGTCATTTGAAATGCTCCACAAAAACAAAAAGAGCTCAAACTTCCTTTTCTATGAAAAAATACAAAATGAATCAATATCAATTATCGCAATTGCAATCTATTATATAACACATAGATGTATGCATGCTCCCTACAATGGTTTCACTGTTCGGATAGTAGTGCCAGAGTGACTCCAACAAGGGCCAACCTGGTAGATTGATACTACCACAAGTAGTAAACCAAATAGCTAAAAAAATGCTTTAAGAAATAATTGCCAATTTTTTGGCAATTTCTCTTGGTATAGTAAAGAAATTCGGGGGAGTCACTTAATGTATTTTTTGGAATACATGAGCATACAACAAACATTTTTTGGTAGTTATTTACCTCATTTTTTGTATTTTAGTAGACCCTATAATATTTTATACACTATATTTTTTTTATGATTTTTGTAATTTTCCATTAACTACTTTAGCATTGTACTACAACATTAGGAACGAAATTCATTGCACAACGAGATTTATGCAGTGTATACAAGAAGCAACATTTTATTTAAAGAATTGGTTACACGTTTAAGCCCATTGGTAATGACACACTTATTTGTTTCACCAAAACATTGAAAGAAGAACACAAACCCCAAAACAAACCACTCCATCATCACTAAAGTGTCCAACAGTGTGCTCATTAATAGAGTTGCATATGTTTTCAAACAAAGATATGGATTAGCTAAATTTGGTATTTTTAAATGCACAATGACATAATTCTTTCTTTGCTTGGGAGGAAAAATCACGGAATTTCACAAAATTCTCTAGAATGTTCTTCAGAAGTACAGACAAAAATCCTCTGTCATCCAACGAATTCATCCGTTCTACAAATGGACATGTGACCATTTTCATACAATTCTTAAAATTTTCTCACACTTCACTTACTCTATGAATAAAACTTTTCCTACCAATTAAATTAATGCTATTTTAGAAATACTATAAACATAAGTTAGAGTATTACAAGAGATCTTATATCATATGTAATGCACTACCTTAATTTTTTTAAGGCTATGGTATATAAAAAAAAAACATAGATGAGCTTTGAGGGCGGAATGGAAAAGTCATGGGAAGACCATTCAAGAATGTGAATGACAAAATTACATTATAAAAATGTTACATCATAAAAAACCTTGCTCTAAAACTATTGACTGTTGTCTTGTCGGCTCTCTTACAAATCCTATAACCCTTGGAAAGCTACAAATTGAACCTATAGTTGCTAATACCATTTTTCTAAACTAGCTCTCACCTACAGTTATTAGTCAAATATTTTGCACAATATCCTTTCTCCCTTTAGAAGATGATCTACAGACCAATGAAGATTGTTACAGTTGTTCTTCCATCTTTTCCAACATTTACAATTTTCCATGGAAGTGTGACAACAATGCAAAAAACTGTCTTTATATAGCATTAAAAAATCAAAGATGGATTTATTCCATTAATTTTACAAATAAGCTTCTACATAAATGTATTTATTTTACAAAGATGGTTTTAGTTCTAATTCAAGAATGTCATGGTCAAATGATTATAACATAATGAAAAGGAACTTGTAAGAGCCAATTATATATTATTGTTCATAAAATACTCTTTAAAAGAATGTTTGCAAAAATATTCTTAGAAATCAAAACTTTAATAATTGTTCCACCATTCTCTCTACCATTTTTCCAATGACACTTAAAAATCTACAAATAATTTTAATACATATAAATTTTCTCCAAAAAGATATAGATTAAGTAATTTACAAATGTGATGATTTAAATAATTAAGAGGGTAATTCTTTTATAAGAATTAAAAAGAAATTTCAAAAATCAATCTTGTTCTAAAAATTGATCCATTCACCTCAAAAATATTCCAATTTTTCAAAATACATAATTATGTTATTTAAGAGTTTGTTCAAGGTTTGACATCAAAACCTAAATCTTCTCCCATCATCTTCTCCATCATTTTTATATCTCTTTAGATGATTTCTATGGAATGTTTTTTGTACCTTTGAGGGTTTGCAATTTGAGATGTAGACAACCGACATTTGGCACTCGAGAATTCAAAACGGTTATGGGTGTCGAACACGTTAATGCATATCGCTAAATCTCTTGGACCAAACCCTAGCTAAGTGGACCATTTGCACACCCGTTCTGAATAGGCAGACATTAACCGACATCGAGCCAAAGCCAAAGCCAAACAGTAGCTACCGATGGGACAATTTTTATGACACCAGGCCTGAAGGCCATACAAACATTGTTGCACAGGTGGACATCAACTGAAAACTAACCAATGCAAATGGGTAGACATCGATGACACCGGGCAAAGACCGAATGGACATTACCGAACGGGTTGACGTCAAGTGAAACCAAAGCAATGCCAACAGACCCAACTGTACCGAACGGGTTGACGTCAAGTGAAACCAAAGCAATACCAACGGACGCTACAGAGCGGGTCGACGTCAATGACACCGGGCCAAGACCGAACGGACACTACCGAACGGGTTGACCTCATTCAACAAAGCTTTCGCAAACATTATTTAATTGTTCTCTCTTCCATATTGGTTTAGGCAACGAGTTATATATTCATCAAACCCGTCACGTCACTCACCATCAAACTTAACATTCATGCCCTCATTCCACAAAGCTTCTGCCAACAAGACTAGATTGTTCTCTCTTCCTTTTTTCATTGGGTAACTAGTTATATATTCATTTCACGCATTACATCACTCGCAATCCACCTCAACATTCACGCCCTCATTCAACAAAGCTTCCACAAACATAACTTGATTGTACGTTGTTTCATATTGGCTTGGGCAACCAATTATATATTCATCCCATCCATCACATCACTTACCATCAACCTCAACATTCCTTCCTCCATTCCATAAAACTTCTAGTAACATGACGAGCTAGACAGTTCTCTGTTAGATACTGGGTTGCGGAACCATTTCATCCCTGCCATCACATCATTCACCATCCACATGTCATCATTCTTGCCTTCAATCCACAAGGCTTCTCCAACTAGGCCTACACTATTTTCTCTTCCTTAGTAGGTCTTGCAACCACTTATATATTCATCCCACCTATTGCATCACTCGCCATCTACATCAACAATTTTGCCTTTAATCCACAAAGCTTCCACCAACATGACTAGAGTCTTCTTTGTTTGTTACTAGGTTGGACAACCAATTAAATATTCATTTCACCTATCAAATCACTTACCATCCACCTGAAACATTCTTAAGTTTATTTCACAAAGTTTTTGCTAACATTGCTAATATGACTAGACTGTTCACTCTTCCTTACAAAATTAGGCAACCAGTTCTATTTTCATTCTGCCCATCGCATCACTCACTATCCACCTCAACATTCATACCCTCAGTCCACAAAGTTTTTGCCAACATGTCTAGATTGTTCCTTGTTCCTTACAACTTCAGCAACTAGTCATATATTCATTCCACCCATCCGAGCACTTAGTATCCACCTCAACATTCATACCTTCGTTCCACAAGGCTTCTGCTATTATAACTAGACTGTTTTTTGTTCCTTACTAGGTTGGGCAACCAATTAGATATTCATCCCACCCATCACATCAGTTGCCATCCACCTCAACAGTTTAGCCCTCATTCCACAAAACTTCCACCAACATGACTAGAATATTCTCTCTTCTTTATTGGGTTGGGCAACTAGTTATATATTCATCCCCACCTATCACATCACTGGTCATTTACTACAATATTCATGTCCTCATTTCACAAGGTTTCTGCCATTATGATTAAATTGTTCTTTGTTCCTTACTACGTTGGACAACCAATTAGATATTCATCTCACCCATCACATCACTTGCTATCCACCATAACATTCATGCCCTCATTCCACAAGGCTTCTGCCATTATGACTAGACCGTTCTTTATTTCTTACTAGGTTGGACAACCAATTAGATATTCATCCCAATCATCCATCACATTACTTGCCATTCGTCTCAACATTCATGTCTTCATTCCACAAAGCTCCCGCTGACATTACTAGACTATTCTCTTTTCTTTATTGGGTAGTGCAACCAGTTATATATTCATCCCACCCATCACATCACTTACCATCCAACTATCATCATTCATGCCTTCATTTCACAATGTTTCGGCCAACATGACTAGATTGTTCTCTTTTCTTTGATTTGTTCTCCTCTTTTCCTATAGTAGACGCCATAGTCAACAAAAGAGACTATCATAGCAAAATCCAAAGTTGCTCAAAGAGTTGTGTTTGTTCTACCATCATGTATCATTGGTGTGCCAACAATGTATTACTGTGAATGTCACAGACCGGCTATGCTCCCACCGTATAAGCGTAGCTCTAACACATTGGTGATGCTTTTATCCCTTTTACCGCCCATCCTTATTTTGGAAAAACCTCATATATCTAGTGTTTTTTCTTTCAAAACTCTCTCTATGTTGAAAATAGGGATATTAATAATAGTATTCAACCGTATAAATAAAAATATAGTTTGATCAGACTCTTGGATTAGAAGATTTTAGTATGTCTTTGAATTGTATAATACACACTCAAAAAAGAGTTCTTAGAGGGTTGTGTGATTTCAAAATTGAAAAGAATTTGGGTAATTTTTCAAATATGAAAGTGAAGGAGTTTAGCAATGACCTATGTCAATACCTCCATATTACAATCTTTTCATGTCAGAAACGAACTCACTTATAATTATGGTGAAATCTATAAGTAAAAGTGCCTCATCCATATATTGTTTAGGACAAAATTTATACGTATAAATATGAAAGGAGTTGGTACATTGATAAGATCAAAATACATACACAAATAGAACATGAACGAGAGAACATGATCCCAAAAAATAGAAGAAAATAAAAAATTTAAGACGATAAAAAAAATCCAAACACAAGAAATAAGTATATGTGTTGTAGTTATAAGTATTTGCTTTATTTTGATGTTTTGTAGATAGGTGTTTTGATAGCCTGACAACTCCAAATTAGAATTTTATTTTTGTAGTTTGCATGTGAGACGAAGCTCACATTTGAACTTTATACAATGATGCTTGGTTTGAAGTAGATCTTTTAGGGCCTCTTTACACTAGAGGCGAGATGCTGTGAAGAGAAAAATCTTAACAAATGGGAGGTTTAGAAACCGAGAAGACCAATTTCTCATTGGCTGAAGTTTCTCTCCTCACGACTTCTCGTCTCTACTGTAAAGAGGCCCTCAGTAAGTTGCAAAAACATACCTCAGTTACCACAGTGTGGTTGTAAAGGGGAAAAGAATGATCTCCCGATTGGCTCAAGAATAATATGAAAATGAGGACGGAGACCGGATTGTTGATTCTCTTTCTCTCTCAAATTGGGGAACAGGGAAGAAAAAACACACAAAAGGCCGAGGGAGAGAAACGGTGACCGCACGATGAGATACATGAAAGGGATCTAAGCCGTTGGGGGGCTGGCAGGCGTAACTTGGTCGCGAGGGAGGAGGAAGAGAGGTCGCCTTTGCAGCACTTCGCCAATGCTGCTGCCCCGAGGCACTTCGCTATCGTTTTTCAGGAAGACGAGGGCGATGGCGGCCATGCACGAGCCCCAGCAGGAGTAGGCCACTTAGGCAGCCATGAATATGCCATCAGCTTCTTCCCGGAGAGGCTTTGTGTGGCGGGGGGCTCATTGCAGCACCTGTAGAAGTAGTATGTAGATGCGTAGGGTTGGAGAGAAGAACAAATGAACTTCTCTTCCTCCCCCTCCTTCCTGCTACTACTGCACTCTGCTCCTGCTTTTCGCAAATCACTACATGGAGTAGCTGCAAGGGCCACCGGGAGGTGTGGCTTCAGGAGCCTTGAGCTTGTTCGCTGAATTTCGGAGCGCTAACTACGGTGAGCTATTGATTCTTTGGAGCTTCTGTCTAGGGTTTCGCTTTTGGATCGGTAGCGTTCGCCAGAGCAGATGGAATGGGGAAACATCGCATTGAAGCCCCAAAACATAGGGTTCCAGTGTCATTAGGTCTAAAATTGGAATCTTTGCGGAGCAGGAGAGCGTGATGGCAGAGCGCGAAGTGAAGCGTCGAGGATCGTTCGTGAGGTTTATCGCTGCTGCAATAGCTTGACCCCCGGGATGTGCTTGGAGGCCGTCGACAGAACGGTGATTCGGTACAGTTCAGTCGCAGGTTGAAACGCCATTCCGGCGGCATGAGTAAAAGAATGTGAAGTTGCGCGTTGTTTTGGACATCGTCGACATTCCGTGAGAATTGGGAGCATTGGCAAATGCTGAGATTGTCGCGAGGGCGGCATCGCAAGAGAGTGCGGTTTTAGGGTTGGGCAGCGGGGATCGAAAATGGTTTTCAAGCTGAAGCACGTGATGCAGCGCGGGAAGAAGGGGAAGGGCGACGAGAAGACGGACGCGGCTCCGGTGCCGAGCGCGTCGTCGTCCGGGCCTGCACCGGGGGTAAACAAGGGCGCCGGGAACAATGGCGTGCAAGCGCGCGGGGCCGGAGCAGCAGCTGCTGCCGGAGCCCCTGCGCCGAAGGTGGCGGGCGCGCCCGGCGTCGGGGCCCCGGCGGGGCGCGCCGGAGCGCCCGCGGGCAAGATGCCGAACGGGAGCTTCGAGGCCCTGCCGTCGTTCCGCGACGTGCCGACGTCGGACCGGCAGAGCCTGTTCGCGCGCAAGCTGGCGCTGTGCTGCTACACGTTCGACTTCACGGATCCGTCGAAGAACGTGAAGGAGAAGGAGATCAAGCGGCAGACGCTGCTGGAGCTGGTGGACTACGTGACGTCGGGGTCGGGCAAGTTCACGGAGGCGGTGTTCGAGGACATCACGAAGATGCTGGCGGCCAACCTGTTCCGGACGCTGCCGCCGTCGTCGCACGAGAACACGGGGTCGGAGAATTTCGACCCGGAGGAGGAGGAGCCGACGATGGAGCCGGCGTGGCCGCACCTGCAGATCGTGTACGAGTTCCTGCTGCGCTACGTGGTGTCCAGCGAGACGGACGCCAAGCTGGCGAAGCGGTACATCGACCACTCGTTCGTGCTGCGGCTGCTGGAGCTGTTCGACAGCGAGGACCCGCGCGAGCGGGAGTACCTGAAGACCATCCTGCACCGGATCTACGGCAAGTTCATGGTGCACCGGCCGTTCATCCGGAAGGCAATCAACAACATCTTCTACCGGTTCATCTTCGAGACGGAGAAGCACAACGGCGTGGCGGAGCTGCTGGAGATCCTGGGGAGCATCATCAACGGGTTCGCGCTGCCGCTGAAGGAGGAGCACAAGATGTTTCTGGTGCGGGCGCTGATCCCGCTGCACAAGCCCAAGTGCGTGTCGATGTACCACCAGCAGCTGTCGTACTGCATCATCCAGTTCGTGGAGAAGGACTTCAAGCTGGCGGACGTGGTGATCCGCGGGCTGCTGCGGTACTGGCCGGTGACCAACAGCCAGAAGGAGGTGCTGTTTCTGGGGGAGCTGGAGGAGGTGCTGGAGGCGACGCAGAGCGCGGAGTTCCAGCGGTGCATGGTGCCGCTGTTTCGGCAGATTGGGCGGTGTCTGAACAGCTCGCATTTCCAGGTGCGTGCATGAGTGCGTGAGTGGGGGCCGGGCAGCGATGGGGCATTGTGAATTGTGAGTTGTGGGGAGGTGGGTAATTGGAATGCTGTGTGCAGCGCTGGTTGTGATTTTGTGGCGGAGGTTAGGGTTCAGGGAGAGATTCGAGGCTGTGGTGTTTGGTGGGTAGTCGGTCGAGGTAGGTGTTGATTTGAGTTGGAGTTCAGGGAGTAGGTGCATTGCATGGTCTTGCTGAACGGAGCGTTGGAGTGCATCTTGAATTGCGAAGCGCTGGTGCATAGTGGTTGTGTTGGAGGTTGGAGCGTGAGTTGTAGGATGCGTTTGTGAGTTCTGATTGGCTTAAAAATGGCGTCACACAAAATGGGATGGTCGGCAGCGGGGCATTTTGTATTGTCGACCACGGCAGATGCAACGGAGACTTACGAGAGCATTATGGGGTAGTAATGATTAGATTGGGCTTGACCGGAGTGATGCGTGGGAGCAGTTTTGGTGTAGTCGGTATTGGACAAATACGCAATGGCAACGTAGGGTTGGGTGGACGCCGCGGACAGCTGGAGAGTGGTGTGGGTTTTGGACAGCGTTGGCCTGAAGTGTGGAGTTGCCCTGACGAGACGTTTTGTTTGGGTGTTGTGATCCCCAGGTTGCAGAGCGGGCGCTGTTCCTGTGGAACAACGACCACATCGTGAGTCTGGTGGCCCAGAACCGGCAGGTTGTGCTACCCATCATTTTCCCCGCGTTGGAGAAGAATACGCGGAGCCACTGGAATCAGGCCGTTCACGGGCTGACGCTGAACGTGCGCAAAATGTTCCTGGAGATGGACCAGGAGCTGTTCCAGGAATGCCAGCGCAAGTATCAGGAAGATGAGGCAAAGGCGAAAGGCGTGGAAGAGATGCGGGAATTGACGTGGAAACGGCTGGAGGCTGCTGGGAATCAGCGGAGGAACTCGAGTATGAGCAACAGCCTGGCGTCGGCGGATGTTGTGATGGGCACGAGCACGGTCCCGAACAAGATAGCAGTCCCAGCAGCGGGGCAGAGCGCAGTGTTCGAGAAATAGTTGGATTGCCTGTTCTCTCTAGCGTGAGATGTAAGATTGTCAAGAGCGAGAGACGGGTTGAGATTGGCCTTGAGCTTCTCTGCATTTCCTGTCTGCTACTCCTTTCGGAGGGGTAGGCTGCCTCCCAATTCATCCAGACGAGGATGTTCCCTTGGTTCCAGTTGCAAATGAGTACAAGTGCCAGGGTCGCGGCGGATCACGAATCATGCCCACGCATTGGTAATGTCGGATGTGGGACTGGGCAAGGATGGGGAGGCTGAGGGGGTGAAAGCAGGAGCAGAGAACGTCTGTGCTAGGAGACCTGCAGATTGAGTATGCGGTAATATCCAAGTTGTATCTTTTCTTCTTCTTCCAACATTTTTACTTTTGGTTTTCTGCTGGGGTTCTGTGTAGGGGGTGGACGGGATGGGGGGCGGGGGTTAAAATCAGGGTTAGGATTGTAAGATCAGTAGGTGTTTGTTTTGAGCAGGGCATCTGCTTTTATTGTTTGGTGTAAAGAGACAGCGTAGGATGAGACCCGTGAAAAGCTCTATGTGGATGTGCATTTGGGTGTTGTCAACTGGAAGGGTGGTTCAGTTGTGAATCAAGAGTTGTGGAGGTTTGGCAAGTACCGGAGATGTGTTTTTTCCTGAAATGGGAGGGCATGTATCGGACAGGGATTTCTGGATGGGGACGGTAGAAAGTCCAGAAGCATAGTATTTCATTTGCAGGGAGACGAGGAAGAATGTTGGAGCTGTAGAGAGGTGCAGTAGAGCTTGACTATACATTTACTTTTATTGATCAATTTTCTCGTGCCACGGTGAGAGGCGGTGCTTGTGTCATCTGTTGATACACAACCCTCCCGCATGGACATTGAAGTGCTTGATTAGGTTGCAGTGTACGACTGTAAAACCGTTGGGTTGGTGAGAGCATCCCAACCTGATGGTGAAATGTTTTGTTCGACCCTTACACGATGAGCCTGACGCAGGTGTCTTTTGGTATTGTGAGGCTTTTTCCTGTAAATACTGGTGGTGATGGTGTTTTCTTTCCTGTTTCTGAGCCTGTGAGTGCACATTTGTGTATCAATGCGGTCGAGCTGCAGTAAAGGTGTTCGGTTTTCGATACTGGAGTTCTCGCTTCAGATGCGATTTTCAGGGGCTTGCATAGAGTCCATGGATCGATTTATCGATAGGCACTTAGTGGTTGTTGGATTGTATTCGGTAGGTGGTAGTTTCATCAATATGTTAACATTTACTTTAAAGTCAATCATTCTGGTTTTGTCGAATATCCAATTACAAGATTGCACATAAGTTCCGTTCAGGGTACATGAATGCACTCCTTGAACCAGAATGGGACTAGTAAAACATTTTTAGAATTTTTATTTGCGAACTTCTTCAGCAGAGGAGGATCCTCAGAGGAAATATATATATCTATTTACGTTACTATGGAGCCCGACCATGCATATTGTGCATGATATACAGAAGCAGACTTCGTTTTCTCAACTGGCATGCATATTTTGTAGTGTGAATTTTTTTACGGGAATTTTTAAGGGAAGTTAGCATCATGCATGTGTGATCCGATTACTTAACATTCCGTAGATTCCATGTCTACTGCCTTTCCTTCATGCACATCACCTTGAGCCTCTGCCTGTCTACTTAGCTATCTACTTAGCTACCGATGAAGTACTGTTGGGTGTGGAACATTCCACACCATCTACTATAGAGCAAAGGCAAGGACAATGCATGCTAATGAATGTTATGTTAAAAAGGAGATGAATTGTGAAACTTTTGTGCCTCGTTTCATGTTGCATTAGAGTTAACCGAAAAGTTAGCGCAAAGAGGAAAGTTTGGCCAAACTCCTGGTTTTCTTGTGTGTTCTTCATGTTTCGTGTACTTTTTCTTTTGCATTATCTAAAATGTAATTCTATTTAGGATAAGAAAATTGGATTGAAAATCCATAACTTTCACTCTGTTGGTCCAGAAGCTATGAAACTACTTTAGTGCACCTCAAACCTCTATATTCCATTTCTCATAATTTAATTCAATCTATTGTAGCAAAATTCTAATATAATTCATTTAGTCATACCTCTATGGCGATTGCCACGTCTATTGCACAAGAGTATGCATGTACAAAAAAAATGTAAATTGAAGTTTTTTTCCAGAATTCGATTTTGCTCATTCTATCTGGAACTTAATTAAAAGTTTGTCTACCTACGTTTAGTGACAATAATTGTTGCAATGCGCTTAGGCATGCTTCTATACAAGGTCTCACAATCATTGGGAGTAATTGAAGCCAAACAATCCTCAACACGGTCTGTCTATTTTAACATTCCTTTGGGATGTCTTTCATATTGGTTTTATCAGCACTTTTGGATGTATGCTTTAGGTCATTATATTGTTGAAAAATCAAATCGGCAGGATCTTAATTGACTGTATGTAGTGTATGAATTAGTTATCGCTCTAAAAATTTCTATACATATTTTTTCTTATCTCAATCCTACACATCACATGAAGGCTACTCGGAATCATGCAACCCCACGTCATCACTCCCCCACCTCCAAACTTGATAGTTTGTTGCACCATTCCAACACTCCTATTGCGCCCATCACTATAACCAATACCAACTGCAACCATCAGATCAAAATCGATAGTTTTTTGTTTCATTAGAGAATAGTAAACAATTCCAATCATCATTAGTGCAATGGCAATGACGTCTTGCAAATTCTAATCATCCCTTTAGCTGAAGAAGTGTAAGGTTTGGTATCTTTTGCTTCACTTTACATTTTAAACCTACTTTTCGTAACACTCTCCTCACAATACTATCACTCATACCAACATGAAGCTCTTCTCTCAAGTAATTTCCAACTTTGTGCGCAGTTTCTAAACCACATACAATGATTTCTCTCATATATGCCTTGCGATCAGCTGCACTCTACACTTGTGGCCTACTACCAAAAGTGCAATTCACAACACTCAACTCATTCAAATGTTGCTTTCAAATTTTGCAAACCCAACTTTGGGATACTTAATGAAACCATTTTGCTCAATTTGCATACATGATGTGCACTGAGTACAGACACAATTATAATTGTGAAGTCCGAGAACATGCCCATCCAAAAATCAGACCTAGAAAACTACTTGTACATGTCAAATTTGTAGCATTCATTGCGTAATCCAAGTGTTAGCATAACTAAGTTTTAGAGCTAAATTACTTTGATCTATATCTTTCTCTAATTAATTTGCATCGTTGGACTTGTAATTTGGTGGCCACATCATTTATTTGAATGTATACTTGAGCCGTCAACTAATTTGGCATTGGATGCAGTAAATTATAAAACATGAATGGCTAAGGGTAGACCAAGCTATTTCGTACTCACTTTTGGTAGTCATTGTATATCTATTTACATTACTATTAACCCCTAACTGTCCAACCATGCATATTTTGCATGATGTACAGAAGCAAATTTCGTTTTCTCAACTGTCATACACTTTTTGTTGTGATTTTTTTTTTTCTAGAATTTTAAAGGGAAGTTAGCTTCATGCATGTGTGATCCGATTACATAACATCTAGTAGCCTTCGTGTCCATTGCCTTCCCTTCATGCACTCTGCACATCATCTTGAGCCTCTACTTGTCTACTTAGCTAATGATGAAGTACTGTTGGAATATTCCACACCATCCACTATAGAGCTAAGGCAGAGACAATGCATGCTAATGAATGTTATGTTAAAGAGGGGATAATTTGTGAAAATTTTGTGCCTCATTTTATGTTGCATTAGAGTTAACCGAAAAGTCAGTCCAACCCTTCGTGTTTATTCTTGTCGAAACCAACCTAGTTCTAGTTCCAGTATCACTCATAGTAACATCATCATTTTGCCACCAACGTCGTCCCAATCCAACGCCGACCTTGAGTGCCCTCATCATCTTGTCGACACTGACTCGATCGGTTCCTTGCTCTTCATCTCCTGCACCGGATGCGTCACTTTGGCGCTCTGTTCTCGATCGAGCTCCATCAACGTGACTGCAAAAATACGTCCCCAGCGTCTCAGTCACCAATGATCTTACCACCATCACTGAGTCTCTTGGTGAGCCCTTTAACTACGGCCACGCCGCATCTGATTCTCAATGGATCTGTGCCATGGAGTCTGAAATGGAATCCATCCATCGTAACAACACTTGGTCTCTCGTCCCACTTATTTTTGACTTCTGTCCTATTCACGCAAAATGGGTCTTCAAACTTAAGACAGGAGCTGACGGAGCACTCACTCACAAAGCTCGACTTGTGGCCCATGGTGACGAGCAAATTGAGGGACTTGATTACCTGGATACTTTTCCTCATGTTGTACGTTGGACAACAGTTTGCATTCTCGTTTCCCTGGCCGTCCAACACAACTAGCCTATATTGCACATGGACGTCAAAAGTGTATTCATGAACGCCACTCTCTCTGAAGAAGTGTACCTGGTGCAGCCCCAAGGATTTGTTCAACCAAGCATGGAGTCCCATGTTTGCAAGCTTCATCACAGTCTTTACGGACTACTACAATCACCCTAAGCGTGGAGGAACGCATTGACAACAATCTACACGAGCTAGGCCTTACAGCTTCAGTTTCCGATCCAAATATGTACGTTTTCATTGAAATAGACCTTAGCTTACTTCTGGTTATATACGTCGATGACGTCATGATCACGGGTAACCACGCCACCAAAATTGAGTGGCTCACCCAAGAGCTCTGTCACACTTTTGACATGACTATTTTAGGTCGTCTGGCATTATATCTAGGAGTTCAATTTTGTGTGGCTACTCAGGCATCTCCTTGTCCCACGAACGCTATTTACGCAATTGCCTACGTGATCTTGGTCTCCAAGACAGCTACGGCACTGCAATTAATGACGAAGAGATTCTCACCTAAGACAATGAAGGATTGAACCCAGTGCATGAAAGCAGAGACGTTAGGTGTGCGAGTGGTGTTGGAACTGACTAGTACTTGTAATTAAACACACATGTCTCACACTAGATCTCGCACTAGATGGGAAGTTGCAGCTAAGTAATAAGTAGCCAAACAGTTAGAATAGTATATTCTTTAAGTGTAGTGGATACGTAGTGGTTAGTAACAGTAATTTAGATACAAGAGGTTACGCATGTTAATGTAGGAGATAAATACGTCTCTTAATGGAAGTGTTAATCATTTGTGTGGTGTACAGTCAAACTTATTTCAACAAATTCACACTCACCACTTAGTGCACTCTGTCCACTTACTAATGTACATTTAGGTCTAGTTTGCTTATGAATTTGCTTACGAATTCCCCTCTGCAAGAAAAAAATTAAGAAACTTTGAACAATGCATGTGTACTCAAAAATGATCCGTTTTGAAAAGTGTAAAGTGCGTTGCACTTTACACTTGGAGTGTATTGGAGTGTACTATAATATCATTACAAATTTACACATGTGTTAGTAAAAACCATACAACAAATTACAAATATTAGAGTACAAGGTTTAGAGTTTAGGGTAAATAAACCCAAATATTAGTTACACTATGTACCATTGAGTGCTCTCACCCTTTGCTACAATTATAATATTCATTCTAGCAAGCGTATTTGAAATGGGCGTGTGAAATTGTTCTTAAGATATTTAAGCCTATAGTTGTTGGATGATTCGTATCATTTCATCTGTCTCCTTTGCAATTTCTTCTTTTGTAATGGTGTACGAGCTTTCATGGTTTTTGACAAAAGTCCTCTTGTCATCATTCCTACAACTAAACAATCAATCGTTGATTTTGTGGAGCTTATTTATGAAAATGCATTGAGTGGCTATTATTTTATGCATGATAGACCTATTCACCTCACATTGATGCAGGATTGTGCTCCAATACATTGTAGTAGGAACCCAGATGATCGGAGACAGGCCCATGGAACCAAAAAGATTATGAAGGACAACAAAGAAATAATTCAAATCATTCAACAAGTATGGGCTCAAGTATATCAAGAACAATTTCCAACGCTCATTTCAAATATGATTGCTAGAATGAATATTATAATTGTAGCAAAGGGTGATAGCACTCAATGGTAGATAGTGTATGAAATATTTGTAACTTGTTGTATGGTTTTCACTAATAACATGTGTAAATTTTTAATGATATTCTAGTACACTCCAATGTGATTGCAACGCACTTCTAGTTGAATTATCCCTTTTGTTGATATAGTCACAGATGAAGTGACATTGAGCTTCAATGTGTTTGGTTCAAGCATGTAGTACATGATTCTTTGCAATTGCCATCTTGATGCATGATTGGTTATCACAGGAGATGATGTCTAATTTTACTCCCATGTCATTCAAGATGTACCTGATCCACTTGGCTTCTTTGGCTGCTTCTGCCAGAGCTCGGTATTTTGCTTCAGAGGAAGATTGGGCCATTTCCGACTGTCTTTTGCTGCTCCATGATATTGGTCCACTGCTAATGGAGAAAATAAAACTTGTAGTCGATCTTCATTCTTCGAGGTCACCTGCATAGTCGTTATGGGAAAAACCGAATGGAATGACTACATCCCCGCGCCGATAGTGAATAGCAAAAGTAGGATGAGCTTTGAGGTACCTCAAGATGTTTGTAGCAACATCTAGATAAGGCTATTGGGGAGACATCATAAAGCGAGAAACAAGCCCAACAACAAAGGCAATGTTGAGCCGGGAGTTCTGCAAGTGAAGGAGCTTGCCAACCATAATTTTGTAATATGTGGCATTGATTGGTGGGGCGCTCATGTCGGGATTGAGCTTGGTCGCGAGGTCAAGATGAACTGCAGTGCCGTAGCTGTCTTGGAGACCAAGATCACGTAGGCAATTGCGTAAATAGCGTTCGTGGGACAAGGAGATGCCTGAGTAGCCACACAAAATTGAACTCCTAGATATAATGCCAGACGACCTAAAATAGTCATGTCAAAAGTGTGACAGAGCTCTTGGGTGAGCCACTCAATTTTGGTGGCGTGGTTACCCGTGATCATGACGTCATCGACGTATATAACCAGAAGTAAGCTAAGGTCTATTTCAATGAAAACGTACATATTTGGATCGGAAACTGAAGCTGTAAGGCCTAGCTCGTGTAGATTGTTGTCAATGCGTTCCTCCACGCTTAGGGTGATTGTAGTAGTCCGTAAAGACTGTGATGAAGCTTGCAAACATGGGACTCCATGCTTGGTTGAACAAATCCTTGGGGCTGCACCAGGTACACTTCTTCAGAGAGAGTGGCGTTCATGAATACACTTTTGACGTCCATGTGCAATATAGGCTAGTTGTGTTGGACGGCCAGGGAAACGAGAATGCAAACTGTTGTCCAACGTACAACATGAGGAAAAGTATCCAGGTAATCAAGTCCCTCAATTTGCTCGTCACCATGGGCCACAAGTCGAGCTTTGTGAGTGAGTGCTCCGTCAGCTCCTGTCTTAAGTTTGAAGACCCATTTTGCGTGAATAGGACAGAAGTCAAAA
Organism: Pohlia nutans; assembly: GCA_022496805.1. Classification (NCBI taxonomy): domain Eukaryota; kingdom Viridiplantae; phylum Streptophyta; class Bryopsida; order Bryales; family Mniaceae; genus Pohlia; species Pohlia nutans. The sequence continues at coordinate 9,146,935 of CM040102.1, forward strand.
ATAAGTGGGACGAGAGACCAAGTGTTGTTACGATGGATGGATTCCATTTCAGACTCCATGGCACAGATCCATTGAGAATCAGATGCGGCGTGGCCGTAGTTAAAGGGCTCACCAAGAGACTCAGTGATGGTGGTAAGATCATTGGTGACTGAGACGCTGGGGACGTATTTTTGCAGTCACGTTGATGGAGCTCGATCGAGAACAGAGCGCCAAAGTGACGCATCCGGTGCAGGAGATGAAGAGCAAGGAACCGATCGAGTCAGTGTCGACAAGATGATGAGGGCACTCAAGGTCGGCGTTGGATTGGGACGACGTTGGTGGCAAAATGATGATGTTACTATGAGTGATACTGGAACTAGAACTAGGTTGGTTTCGACAAGAATAAACACGAAGGGTTGGACTGACTTTTCGGTTAACTCTAATGCAACATAAAATGAGGCACAAAATTTTCACAAATTATCCCCTCTTTAACATAACATTCATTAGCATGCATTGTCTCTGCCTTAGCTCTATAGTGGATGGTGTGGAATATTCCAACAGTACTTCATCATTAGCTAAGTAGACAAGTAGAGGCTCAAGATGATGTGCAGAGTGCATGAAGGGAAGGCAATGGACACGAAGGCTACTAGATGTTATGTAATCGGATCACACATGCATGAAGCTAACTTCCCTTTAAAATTCTAGAAAAAAAAAAATCACAACAAAAAGTGTATGACAGTTGAGAAAACGAAATTTGCTTCTGTACATCATGCAAAATATGCATGGTTGGACAGTTAGGGGTTAATAGTAATGTAAATAGATATACAATGACTACCAAAAGTGAGTACGAAATAGCTTGGTCTACCCTTAGCCATTCATGTTTTATAATTTACTGCATCCAATGCCAAATTAGTTGACGGCTCAAGTATACATTCAAATAAATGATGTGGCCACCAAATTACAAGTCCAACGATGCAAATTAATTAGAGAAAGATATAGATCAAAGTAATTTAGCTCTAAAACTTAGTTATGCTAACACTTGGATTACGCAATGAATGCTACAAATTTGACATGTACAAGTAGTTTTCTAGGTCTGATTTTTGGATGGGCATGTTCTCGGACTTCACAATTATAATTGTGTCTGTACTCAGTGCACATCATGTATGCAAATTGAGCAAAATGGTTTCATTAAGTATCCCAAAGTTGGGTTTGCAAAATTTGAAAGCAACATTTGAATGAGTTGAGTGTTGTGAATTGCACTTTTGGTAGTAGGCCACAAGTGTAGAGTGCAGCTGATCGCAAGGCATATATGAGAGAAATCATTGTATGTGGTTTAGAAACTGCGCACAAAGTTGGAAATTACTTGAGAGAAGAGCTTCATGTTGGTATGAGTGATAGTATTGTGAGGAGAGTGTTACGAAAAGTAGGTTTAAAATGTAAAGTGAAGCAAAAGATACCAAACCTTACACTTCTTCAGCTAAAGGGATGATTAGAATTTGCAAGACGTCATTGCCATTGCACTAATGATGATTGGAATTGTTTACTATTCTCTAATGAAACAAAAAACTATCGATTTTGATCTGATGGTTGCAGTTGGTATTGGTTATAGTGATGGGCGCAATAGGAGTGTTGGAATGGTGCAACAAACTATCAAGTTTGGAGGTGGGGGAGTGATGACGTGGGGTTGCATGATTCCGAGTAGCCTTCATGTGATGTGTAGGATTGAGATAAGAAAAAATATGTATAGAAATTTTTAGAGCGATAACTAATTCATACACTACATACAGTCAATTAAGATCCTGCCGATTTGATTTTTCAACAATATAATGACCTAAAGCATACATCCAAAAGTGCTGATAAAACCAATATGAAAGACATCCCAAAGGAATGTTAAAATAGACAGACCGTGTTGAGGATTGTTTGGCTTCAATTACTCCCAATGATTGTGAGACCTTGTATAGAAGCATGCCTAAGCGCATTGCAACAATTATTGTCACTAAACGTAGGTAGACAAACTTTTAATTAAGTTCCAGATAGAATGAGCAAAATCGAATTCTGGAAAAAAACTTCAATTTACATTTTTTTTGTACATGCATACTCTTGTGCAATAGACGTGGCAATCGCCATAGAGGTATGACTAAATGAATTATATTAGAATTTTGCTACAATAGATTGAATTAAATTATGAGAAATGGAATATAGAGGTTTGAGGTGCACTAAAGTAGTTTCATAGCTTCTGGACCAACAGAGTGAAAGTTATGGATTTTCAATCCAATTTTCTTATCCTAAATAGAATTACATTTTAGATAATGCAAAAGAAAAAGTACACGAAACATGAAGAACACACAAGAAAACCAGGAGTTTGGCCAAACTTTCCTCTTTGCGCTAACTTTTCGGTTAACTCTAATGCAACATGAAACGAGGCACAAAAGTTTCACAATTCATCTCCTTTTTAACATAACATTCATTAGCATGCATTGTCCTTGCCTTTGCTCTATAGTAGATGGTGTGGAATGTTCCACACCCAACAGTACTTCATCGGTAGCTAAGTAGATAGCTAAGTAGACAGGCAGAGGCTCAAGGTGATGTGCATGAAGGAAAGGCAGTAGACATGGAATCTACGGAATGTTAAGTAATCGGATCACACATGCATGATGCTAACTTCCCTTAAAAATTCCCGTAAAAAAATTCACACTACAAAATATGCATGCCAGTTGAGAAAACGAAGTCTGCTTCTGTATATCATGCACAATATGCATGGTCGGGCTCCATAGTAACGTAAATAGATATATATATTTCCTCTGAGGATCCTCCTCTGCTGAAGAAGTTCGCAAATAAAAATTCTAAAAATGTTTTACTAGTCCCATTCTGGTTCAAGGAGTGCATTCATGTACCCTGAACGGAACTTATGTGCAATCTTGTAATTGGATATTCGACAAAACCAGAATGATTGACTTTAAAGTAAATGTTAACATATTGATGAAACTACCACCTACCGAATACAATCCAACAACCACTAAGTGCCTATCGATAAATCGATCCATGGACTCTATGCAAGCCCCTGAAAATCGCATCTGAAGCGAGAACTCCAGTATCGAAAACCGAACACCTTTACTGCAGCTCGACCGCATTGATACACAAATGTGCACTCACAGGCTCAGAAACAGGAAAGAAAACACCATCACCACCAGTATTTACAGGAAAAAGCCTCACAATACCAAAAGACACCTGCGTCAGGCTCATCGTGTAAGGGTCGAACAAAACATTTCACCATCAGGTTGGGATGCTCTCACCAACCCAACGGTTTTACAGTCGTACACTGCAACCTAATCAAGCACTTCAATGTCCATGCGGGAGGGTTGTGTATCAACAGATGACACAAGCACCGCCTCTCACCGTGGCACGAGAAAATTGATCAATAAAAGTAAATGTATAGTCAAGCTCTACTGCACCTCTCTACAGCTCCAACATTCTTCCTCGTCTCCCTGCAAATGAAATACTATGCTTCTGGACTTTCTACCGTCCCCATCCAGAAATCCCTGTCCGATACATGCCCTCCCATTTCAGGAAAAAACACATCTCCGGTACTTGCCAAACCTCCACAACTCTTGATTCACAACTGAACCACCCTTCCAGTTGACAACACCCAAATGCACATCCACATAGAGCTTTTCACGGGTCTCATCCTACGCTGTCTCTTTACACCAAACAATAAAAGCAGATGCCCTGCTCAAAACAAACACCTACTGATCTTACAATCCTAACCCTGATTTTAACCCCCGCCCCCCATCCCGTCCACCCCCTACACAGAACCCCAGCAGAAAACCAAAAGTAAAAATGTTGGAAGAAGAAGAAAAGATACAACTTGGATATTACCGCATACTCAATCTGCAGGTCTCCTAGCACAGACGTTCTCTGCTCCTGCTTTCACCCCCTCAGCCTCCCCATCCTTGCCCAGTCCCACATCCGACATTACCAATGCGTGGGCATGATTCGTGATCCGCCGCGACCCTGGCACTTGTACTCATTTGCAACTGGAACCAAGGGAACATCCTCGTCTGGATGAATTGGGAGGCAGCCTACCCCTCCGAAAGGAGTAGCAGACAGGAAATGCAGAGAAGCTCAAGGCCAATCTCAACCCGTCTCTCGCTCTTGACAATCTTACATCTCACGCTAGAGAGAACAGGCAATCCAACTATTTCTCGAACACTGCGCTCTGCCCCGCTGCTGGGACTGCTATCTTGTTCGGGACCGTGCTCGTGCCCATCACAACATCCGCCGACGCCAGGCTGTTGCTCATACTCGAGTTCCTCCGCTGATTCCCAGCAGCCTCCAGCCGTTTCCACGTCAATTCCCGCATCTCTTCCACGCCTTTCGCCTTTGCCTCATCTTCCTGATACTTGCGCTGGCATTCCTGGAACAGCTCCTGGTCCATCTCCAGGAACATTTTGCGCACGTTCAGCGTCAGCCCGTGAACGGCCTGATTCCAGTGGCTCCGCGTATTCTTCTCCAACGCGGGGAAAATGATGGGTAGCACAACCTGCCGGTTCTGGGCCACCAGACTCACGATGTGGTCGTTGTTCCACAGGAACAGCGCCCGCTCTGCAACCTGGGGATCACAACACCCAAACAAAACGTCTCGTCAGGGCAACTCCACACTTCAGGCCAACGCTGTCCAAAACCCACACCACTCTCCAGCTGTCCGCGGCGTCCACCCAACCCTACGTTGCCATTGCGTATTTGTCCAATACCGACTACACCAAAACTGCTCCCACGCATCACTCCGGTCAAGCCCAATCTAATCATTACTACCCCATAATGCTCTCGTAAGTCTCCGTTGCATCTGCCGTGGTCGACAATACAAAATGCCCCGCTGCCGACCATCCCATTTTGTGTGACGCCATTTTTAAGCCAATCAGAACTCACAAACGCATCCTACAACTCACGCTCCAACCTCCAACACAACCACTATGCACCAGCGCTTCGCAATTCAAGATGCACTCCAACGCTCCGTTCAGCAAGACCATGCAATGCACCTACTCCCTGAACTCCAACTCAAATCAACACCTACCTCGACCGACTACCCACCAAACACCACAGCCTCGAATCTCTCCCTGAACCCTAACCTCCGCCACAAAATCACAACCAGCGCTGCACACAGCATTCCAATTACCCACCTCCCCACAACTCACAATTCACAATGCCCCATCGCTGCCCGGCCCCCACTCACGCACTCATGCACGCACCTGGAAATGCGAGCTGTTCAGACACCGCCCAATCTGCCGAAACAGCGGCACCATGCACCGCTGGAACTCCGCGCTCTGCGTCGCCTCCAGCACCTCCTCCAGCTCCCCCAGAAACAGCACCTCCTTCTGGCTGTTGGTCACCGGCCAGTACCGCAGCAGCCCGCGGATCACCACGTCCGCCAGCTTGAAGTCCTTCTCCACGAACTGGATGATGCAGTACGACAGCTGCTGGTGGTACATCGACACGCACTTGGGCTTGTGCAGCGGGATCAGCGCCCGCACCAGAAACATCTTGTGCTCCTCCTTCAGCGGCAGCGCGAACCCGTTGATGATGCTCCCCAGGATCTCCAGCAGCTCCGCCACGCCGTTGTGCTTCTCCGTCTCGAAGATGAACCGGTAGAAGATGTTGTTGATTGCCTTCCGGATGAACGGCCGGTGCACCATGAACTTGCCGTAGATCCGGTGCAGGATGGTCTTCAGGTACTCCCGCTCGCGCGGGTCCTCGCTGTCGAACAGCTCCAGCAGCCGCAGCACGAACGAGTGGTCGATGTACCGCTTCGCCAGCTTGGCGTCCGTCTCGCTGGACACCACGTAGCGCAGCAGGAACTCGTACACGATCTGCAGGTGCGGCCACGCCGGCTCCATCGTCGGCTCCTCCTCCTCCGGGTCGAAATTCTCCGACCCCGTGTTCTCGTGCGACGACGGCGGCAGCGTCCGGAACAGGTTGGCCGCCAGCATCTTCGTGATGTCCTCGAACACCGCCTCCGTGAACTTGCCCGACCCCGACGTCACGTAGTCCACCAGCTCCAGCAGCGTCTGCCGCTTGATCTCCTTCTCCTTCACGTTCTTCGACGGATCCGTGAAGTCGAACGTGTAGCAGCACAGCGCCAGCTTGCGCGCGAACAGGCTCTGCCGGTCCGACGTCGGCACGTCGCGGAACGACGGCAGGGCCTCGAAGCTCCCGTTCGGCATCTTGCCCGCGGGCGCTCCGGCGCGCCCCGCCGGGGCCCCGACGCCGGGCGCGCCCGCCACCTTCGGCGCAGGGGCTCCGGCAGCAGCTGCTGCTCCGGCCCCGCGCGCTTGCACGCCATTGTTCCCGGCGCCCTTGTTTACCCCCGGTGCAGGCCCGGACGACGACGCGCTCGGCACCGGAGCCGCGTCCGTCTTCTCGTCGCCCTTCCCCTTCTTCCCGCGCTGCATCACGTGCTTCAGCTTGAAAACCATTTTCGATCCCCGCTGCCCAACCCTAAAACCGCACTCTCTTGCGATGCCGCCCCCGCGACAATCTCAGCATTTGCCAATGCTCCCAATTCTCACGGAATGTCGACGATGTCCAAAACAACGCGCAACTTCACATTCTTTTACTCATGCCGTCGGAATGGTGTTTCAACCCTGTTCCGAATCACCGTTCTGTCCGAGCACGGATCCAAAAAGCAAACCCTAGCAACAACAAACATGGGCGCGCTCAAAATTCAACGGTGCGGGGGCGCCCGCAAGGAAGGCGGTCTGCCCCGACCCGGGACGGCCCCTACCGCCGTCTCGTGGGATGTAGTTTGCTAACAGGAACGCGGAGGGTGGAATGGTGGCTTGTGCGCGTGCCGTGAGGGCGGGCATGCGCGCAGGGGTGCCAACCCTGGCGACGAGGGAAGGGAGGGGAAGGGAGGAAGGGGAGGGGAGGATGCGGAGTAGAGGGGCCGAGCAGGGGCAGAGCGGCCTCCTCTGGAGAAAAAGAGGAAGAAGAGCCGAGCTGAGCTTGAATACGGTAAGCTTAGAGCTGGGGCGCATGCCAAGCATCTCTTTCCAACGCATCCTCGCTGCCCCCTCCTCGCCCCCCCCCCCCCCCCCCCCGCTCCCTTTCAAAATGCTTACGTTGCCATTTCGTCCGGCGCTTTGCTCTCTGTCTTTCCCCTTTCTCGGTCCTTCCTTGCCCTCCTTGGTCTTCTTTCGCATCCTTGGTTCAAGTTATTTCTCATCCTTGGTTGGATTTATTTCTCATCCTTGGTTTGAGTTATATTTCATCCTTCGTTCAAGTTATTTCTCATCCTTCGTTCGAGTTATTTCTCATTCTTGGTTTGACTTATATTTCATCCTTCATTCGAGTTTCAAAATGCTTACGTTGCCATTGCGTCTTGCGCTTTGCTCTCTGTCTTTCCCCTCCCTCAGTCCTTCCTTGCCCTCCTTGGTCTTCTTTCGCATCCTTGGTTCAAGTTATTTCTCATCCTTGGTTGGATTTATTTCTCATCCTTGGTTTGAGTTATATTTCATCCTTCGTTCAAGTTATTTCTCATCCTTCGTTCGAGTTATTTCTCATTCTTGGTTTGACTTATATTTCATCCTTCATTCGAGTTTCAAAATGCTTACATTGCCATTGCGTCTTGCGCTTTGCTCTCTGTCTTTCCCCTCCCTCAGTCCTTCCTTGCCCTCCTTGGTCTTCTTTCGCATCCTTGGTTCAAGTTATTTCTCATCCTTGGTTGGATTTATTTCTCATCCTTGGTTTGAGTTATATTTCATCCTTCGTTCAAGTTATTTCTCATCCTTCGTTCGAGTTATTTCTCATTCTTGGTTTGACTTATATTTCATCCTTCATTCGAGTTTCAAAATGCTTACATTGCCATTGCGTCTTGCGCTTTGCTCTCTGTCTTTCCCCTCCCTCAGTCCTTCCTTGCCCTCTTTGGTCTTCTTTCGCTTCCTTGGTTCGAGTTATTTCTCATCCTTGGTTGGACTTATTTCCCATCCTTCATTGATTCGAGTTATGTTTCATCCTTCGTTCGAGTTATTTCCCATCCTTGGTTTGACTTATATTTCATCCTTCATTCGAGTTATTTCCCAATTTTGGTTCGAGTTATTTCTCATCCTTCGTTCAAGTTATATGTCATTCTTCGTTTGAGTTATTTCGCATCCTTGGTTCGAGTTATATTTCATTCTTCGTTCAAGTTATTTCCCATGTTTGGTTTGACTTATATTTCATCCTTCGTTCGAGTTATTTCCCATTTTTGGTTCGAGTTATTTCTCATCCTTCGTTCAAGTTATATGTCATTCTTCGTTTGAGTTATTTCGCATCGTTGGTTTGACTTATATTTTATTATTTGTTCAAGTTATTTCCCATGCTTGGTTCGACTTATATTTCATCTTTCGTTCGAGTTATTTCTCATCTCTGGTTCAACTTATATTCCATCCTTGGTTTGACTTATATTTCATTTTTGGTTCGACTTATATTTCTTGAGTTCTATGTCATCCTTTGTTCGAGTTTATTTCCCATTGTGGGTTTGACTTATATTATCCTTGGTTTGAGGTATGTGTCATCTTTTGTTCAAGTTTATTTTCCATCTTTGGTTCCTGTTATATCCCATCTTTGGTTCAAGTTATACTCCATCTTTGATTCAAGTTATACCCCATCTTTGGTTCCCGTTATACCCCATCTTTGGTTTGAGTTATATCCCATCCATGGTTCGAGTTATTTCCCATCTTTGGTTCGGATTATATTCCGTCTTTGGTTTGAGTTATATTCCATTATTGGTTCTTTATTTCCCCTCCTTAGTTTGTTGTTTCTCCTCTTTGGTTCATTATTTCTCCTCCTTGGTTGGCCATTTTCCCTCCTTTGTTTGTTGTTTCCCCTCTTTGGTCCGTTATTTTCAACTCCTTGGTTTGTTCTTTTTATTTCTTGATCCGTTATTTTCCACTCCTTGGTTTGTTTTTACTCCTCCTTGGTTTGTTCGTTTCTACTCCTTTGTTTATTCTTTCCCTTCTTTGGTCCTACATTGTCATATCATTTTGGCTTTTGTTATGTCTTTTTTCTTCATTGGTAAGTCTTTTCCCCTTCCCAATCCTTCCTTTCACCTCTTTGGTCCTTCTTTTCCACTCCTCAATCTATCATTTCCCCTCCTTAGTTCATTCTTTCATCGCATTAGTCCATCTCTTTCCCTGCTCAGTATGTATTTTTTTCAAGCTCTTTGGTCTATCCTTTTCTCCTCCTTGATTCATTATTTTCTTTTCGTTCGTCCTTTCCCCTCTTTAGTCAATCATTCCCTTCTATGGTCAATCATTCCCCTTTTTGGTATGTCCTTCCGCTGTCTAGTACATCCTTCTTTGATTGGTCATCTATGGAGAGAGAATAAACTCCAATTTAATCTAACTCCTAATTATTCGTAAGGTCATTTTAGGACTGATAAATATAATTGATTTTTTGCATATAACAATGGATTTCATCCTCAATTTCATCCAAACAAACTCCTTAAATTTGTGTGCTTGTATGATAGTTATGAGTCATGATTTGTCCGTGGAATAAAATTTGAAAAACAAAATTAAAAAAATAGTCCTTTTGTTATGAATTATTTTATCAAAGCTCTAAATGCAACAATTGTTATATCTATTTTAGAATTCTAACCAATTAAGACATGGCGTATGCCACTTTTATTGGAATTTCATTTCATAAGTTTTGAAATTCAATTGTTTAAGTGTTGATTTTTATTGGCCGGTGTGTAACTAAAATGTATGTTTCACCATTCACTGGCATTGATTTTCAAAATGGTTTTGTATTGATATTTAATACATGGCTTTTTCTATTCAAAATGTAGTAGGCTACATAATTTAGAATATAATCAAAAATATAATAAACAAAATTTAGAATTTTTAATTTGTAACATACTAATGCTTGTGCATTTTGAACCCCTCACAACAATTTTACTCAAAAATCATCATTTACTCTTCTGAAATACTTTGAATTTTTTATTTACGATTTTATGAATAAATATTGGTCATGGCAAAGGTACATTGAACCACATGAGATATAATTTATAACTCCCAATTCACACCGTTTGTTCAAATAATACAATCTAATCAATTTAAATATACATAACATGTTTTTATAAAATGTCAAATTTAGAGCTATTTGTAAGCATGTAGGAATTAAACATTTACTAGATGGATTATTAATTTTTTTTAAAGTAAATCTCATCCATTTGGTATACATTAGAGCCACAAGTTTTAAAGTAGATTGCATGATTCATCAACAAATAAAATTAATAAATAATGCATATGTATATTATGCTATCTTTGATTCAAGTATATAGAGATTTAGAGTTTATATTCTTTAAGAATAAGTTCATTGAGGATTCCATAATCTTGTCAACAAAACAATCAAAATGACGTACAAACTACATATACATGTGTTAAAATTCAACTCCATAGTACTTAATGTTCTAGGTTGATATAACATTCAACAATATAAAAGAAGAAAATGAAGGGTTTTGCATGGATTATACGTTGTTTTCATTTGTATATTTGTAATGGTAGTTCCATATTTTTTAAATATACATGCACATGCATATTTATCAATACAGAGCATGTATACATGCATGCATGCAATAATGATTTTGTAACTAACATAGTCACATTGAACTACAACACAAGTTAACAAGGTATTTATATATGGATGTGGATAAAAAAATGTGTGCAACAACTGATACATCTATTTGTCCATGTGGATGTATGTATCTAATATATGCACATTTGAAACTCTTGTATAAAATTTACCATTGTCTTGTTTGTATTTCAAAATTTGTTGTATGTTTAGGGCCAAATCCATTTGGAAGCCAATTCAATAAACAAAAACAAATAAGCCAATATTTTGTAAATGGGTTGCTACAATTGGAATCCAAATGTAAAACGTGTGGATCCAACGAGAGCCCAATTTCTTAATTGTTTATTCTAATTAAATGAACCTTCAAATGTACAATTCTTAAACCCAAATGAGATCCCAATTTTTAAAACTATTTGATACATATGGGCCCAAGTTTTAGATGATCCTATTGGTTGAAATTTGAAAATTTTAGGTTCGACCAACAATGCAACATGAAAATGAAATGGGCCTAAAATCATCTTCAATGCAACACAATATATCATATAACACTTGACAAAATGGATGAAAAGTCTTGAAAATTATCAACTTTGCCCTAAAGTTTGAGTCAACCACTTGTACAAAACTACTTCAGTTTGCACTTTTTGGAAGAATATTCAAACACATTTCAACACAATTGAATAGAAAATTATGTTAAATCTCGTTAAACGTGTTGAAAAAACCATGCCAAAAAATGCAAACTAAAGAGGTTTTTGTAATAGAAAACATTTTATATCTTTCCATTAAATCAAGCTTTTAACCCTAAATGTCCAATCGTCCATTTTTTCAACGATGTAAGAAATCAAACACAGCTTTATCATCTGTCTTTGACTTCTTGCAGTGTGGATTTTTAACAATATATTTCATGGGAACTTAGCTTCATGCATGTGTGATCTGATTAAAAAGGGGATAATTTGTGAATTTTTATGCCTCATTTCATCTTGTAGTGATTCACCCAAAATTTAGAAGATTTCAGTATAAAAGCGCTCTTGAAAAACTCAACACATGAAATTAGCCCTCAAGCGTTCACACTACAATTACCCGGTCAAACCTCATCAATTCTTCATATTCTAAAATATATTATATTTTATAGTATTTTTGTCATATAAGGTATTGTTGAACCGATTTACCCTGATTTTTCCATAATTTTTAAAATAAATAGATAAATTGTAGGATTTATTAAGAGTTTTTTCTTGTAAAACTCATAGTAATTTCATAATTTCTTAGAGCAGTATGTTTTTTTTTGGGGGGGGAAACGTAAATAAAGTGGTGAGGAATAACATGGCGTACATTTTGAGCTTGCATAAAGAAATGCGATAGAAAATGTTTTTTGGTAGTGTGTATTGAAATTTTAGGGTTTTGAGCTTTAAAATGTTGTAAAATACACAAACTTAACAATTTTTAAGAACGGTAAATTGGTTTAGAAAGTAGAAGATAGCTCCCACACTTTCATAGTTGGGACTATTTTCATTTTAAATTAGGAACTAGGTGAAAATTAGCGTTCGACTGCAAATCAACCAAACATGGTGACACGGGGCTCCTTGCACACTCAGGGGTTAAGCAATCAAAAACTCACCAAAAATCACTACACTTGGAATATTAAATTTCAATCAATCACAACAAATTTCATTTGTAGATCGTCAATATCTTATTTGTAATCAAATTACAAAATTATTTTGAGTTTTAAATTTCAAATTTTACAAAACAATATTGGTGGCAACAATCATAGATCTAACCGCATGGATAGAATCAAGAATGTATTATGTATAATTTTTATTCATACATCAAGTTCAAATTGCATTTTATAAGACTTCTTTGAAATTCTCAAAATTCTGGAGAGGGGTGTGGACATTTAGGGATTGAAGCATTTTTTATGACGAATTTAAAGTGAAATTTCATACTTTTTTACACATATTATGAAACTTAATCCTACATTCAATATACCATAATTTGTGATTAGTCAATCCAGTATTTATTAAGTGCACATAGCGTATCAAGTTGAATCTCTTACAATTGAAATGTAGATAAAATTCCTTGGGTGGGTCACTTACTGCATTTTACAAACAACGTGCGGCAGAAAATAGCATGGGTTTTATTCATCATAGGTAAAAATTTTAAGAATTTATAAAAAAATTAGAAATAAGATAGAATGCAATGAAAGAGTACATGCCATTATAAATAATTTAGGTACACCACAATTCTGGTCTATTATGATTTTAGTACATGTAATTTAGGGAATTGCTAATGGGATCCAAGGTATTAAAATGGGAACAGTCTATTTTGGGGGGGAAAGAGCTGGAGCACAATTGGTAGAAAAGGACGGTCAGCTGCGCAGTGGATGAAAAGTAGGTCTAGAAGTGGATGAAAGCTCAGTTCTTGCATGGTTCTGAGGTTGTTTGCTTGGTGGTTGACTCATGCAGTTCTATTTTTATCTATTGTTTTTCTGCTCAACTGTAAAGTAATGCTTTAAAAGAAAATCAAAATGAACACCGATAGCACTCATTCTGAAATTGGAACAACTTTGAAGTATTTTGTGCACATTTTCCAGAATGTATGAAAGAAGGTTAAGTTTTGGTCATTTTCTTGAGGCCGTTTTTCTCAAATTTTTAAACTCATGTTACTTTTTGATTATATTTAAGCCTTTACAAGGAAGAAAGCATATAAAAAATTGCATTGGTCTCCGTTTTATGAGAAATGATAGAGTCCATAATGTAGGCCATTTTTTCCCATTATGTAATCATAGGGGTCCTTTTAATTTCAGCTAGGAGGTAAATAGCCCCACAAAAAACACCCTCTCGCCGCACGTGGTACCCAAAATATATAAAGAGTGACCCACCCGAGTAAAATTCTACTCTAAGGTACAGATACATTGTATTGCATTGAAGATGTTGAAAATTCCCTATATACACTATTGTTGAGAGGTAGTTCATACAAAGGCAAAAATTAAAATCTTCAAAGAACAAACAAGGGGCAATAATATCCCACCTTCTCTTCATGGTTTGAATAACCTCTTTATTCCCTTGATAATCTTGTTCGGTAAAATACAACTTTCAAGAGTTTAATATATACTCCATATTCTATGTTATGTACCACATTGGATGAAGGTGAATATATTTTTGCTTACTAAAAGTACTTTAGTTGAGTTTAAAATTTTATAGATAAGGACTTCAACTCTATGCTTGCATGTCCAAGTTCAAATCCGGATGTCGCACGACAAGGTTGTACATCCTTTTATGTTGACATTTTTAGACACAACCATGAATTCATTTTCTCTTAAGTATATAAGTATTTGATGCGGTTGTAGGGAACACTTCTCGGTTTGGTGGATGAATAAATCCGCAAGGGAGATTTTTCGTCCGACGGCCAGCACGGGAAGATGTGAAGGACGCGCGAGGCGCAGATGAAGGAAGATGTGATCTAGCTCAAGCTGCGGTTTTAGGTGTCCCTACTTTCACTGATAGTGTAACCTTTCATGATGTTCTAAATGCCTTTGGAGATCACACCCTTTTCCTCGCATGGTATTGTGCATCGCCGCCCTTATAATATTATAAAACCGGAATAATTGTGCTCACTCAAACTTTACTAACTGACTCTTAACCCCTGAGTGACGGATCAACCATTTTATGGTCTCTGCCCTTTTTTTACGGGCTGCCCAAAATAGAAAAAACATGTTTATAGAAAATAAAAAATATTTTCAAATAGGGAATCAAGTCTACTTTCCAACCCAATTTGAATCATGTCAATCTGAGTTAAACTCCACCCGAGATAAATTTTCAAAGACAAACACTTCTACATTTGTTTAGTGTTAGAAAACTTACTATATGGGGAAAGTAATGATGTTCTCTCCATTGAAAAATTTGCAATTTTGAATTGTAGAATAGAATGTCTAGATATAACGAATCATTAAAAAATTCAAATTCTAAAAATAAAATTTGTAATTATGATAAATATATGAAGTTAAATGCTTCTGAATTCATTATAAGAAGATAAAAAGCTATTTTTTGAAATTTGATTGTATGGATAATTACCAAACATCACGCTCCTCGTTTCTCTTTTGGACCAAACTTCATCAAAGTTGAAGAAGTATTTTTAATAACACAATTATGTTTTGCCCTTACCCCCTCCGTCATTTAGGGGTTAACCTCTACAAGCGCGAGGGATATTGGACGAAACGTAGATGTGTTAAAACATGTGCCTTTTATATGTTTGATGAAGTTTGGTTCAATAGACAAAATGTAGGGCATCATCTCTACAAATTATCCATATGATCAAACTTCCATAAATAAATTTATATATTTTTCTAGTGAATTTAAAAGCATTAATCTTTGAAAATTTGTATAAATTATAGTTTTCACTTTTAGAATTTAAAATTTAGCATGATGGGTTAAAATTAGTTTATCTATTGTAAACTTCAACAAATCAAAAGAAATAATGGAGGAAACATCATTACTTTCTCCAAATGGAAAATTTTATAACACTAAGACAATGTTGAGGTGATTCACTTTGAAAAAATCTCCCTAGTGAAGTTTAACTCAAACAGACATAGCTCAAATTGTGTTGGAAAGTAAACTTGATTTAGTATTTAAATTTTTTTTAGTTTTTTAGAGAACATATGTTTTTTGTTCCGGCAGCCTGTTAGATTTGGACATCGATCACAAAATGGTCATTTGAGCACTTGAGGTTTAAATTTAACCTTTTAGTGTCTAGATAATCGTTAAGTGGTCACTGGATCACTAAAAAATGAAATGTTGTAAAATCCGTGAATCATCTCATTCCAATGTTTGAAGTTCAAATATGTAGCTTTTGATTCTGCAAAAAGAAAATTTGGAATCAAGCCTTTTTAGATATCCAAATACCTATTTACAAAACACCAAAATACCACAAATACCTCAAAATACAACATATGTACTATGTTGTATTTCTAGTGTTTGGAAGTTTGTTATCTCCTCTTTTTTTGGATTGTGTTCCTTGTTCATGTTCCATTAGTGTATGTATTTCAATCTTGATCAATGTACCAACTCCTTTCTTGTTTTAACATATAAATTATTGTCCTAAATCGTACATGGATAAGCCACTCTCACTTATAAAATTCACAATAATTATGTATGAGTCCATTTTTGACATAAAAGATTGCAATGGAGAGGTGGTGGCACAGGTCATTGCTAGACATCTTTACTTTCATATTTGAAATTTTAACCCAAATTCTAATCAACCTTGAAGTCAATCCCCCATCCAAAATCTCATTTTTGAGTGTGCATTGTATGGTTCAAAGATACACTATGATCTTCCAATTCAATAGTCCGATCTTATCAAGATTTAAGTGACACTTGTTTCATTAAGCTATGCTTACATTTATAAGGTTGGATACTATTAATGGTATCCCTAATTTCAAAAAAAAATTAAAAAAAACATCACCCAAAAAACTATGGTTTCTTTAAAACCACCCTGGACACTAAAGGGTTAAGATCTCTAACGAATCCTTTATTCCCAATGTTAACCCTTCAAGGACCAAGGTCGATTTTCCAAGTTCGGTCAGCTCTTTATAGAATGAGCACTGATCCACAATTCTTGAGAATTTTTGTGGTGATACTACTCTTTTTAACAAAGATGGGATGGTAATTTGCGTACGTATGTGATGTATAAATCAAAAAATACAATCAGACAAAGGTGACTAACCTAACTGCGGGCAGCTCCTGAAAATTTTCATACAATGAACTATGCATCTAGATTTTTGCACACAATGAGCTAACACCCTCATGCACACAATTGCCAAATTCATTTTACCAAATTTGAGACCAAACTATGCGTTTTTAGCATTTTCAGAAAGTTTCAAATATAGGCACCAAGCCAGAAAAAAAAGGTGCAATCAACTTTGAAGCTTACAATCTTACTATTGAAGAACCATGAACGGTTGAAAACTTGCAGGTGGTAATAAATTCAAGTTGCTTGAAATATCTTATGGTTGAATTGGTCAAAAAGGTCATAGATCAAAAACTATTTGTTTTTTAATGAGAAGGGGTACTTTGAAGTGTTTTTAGGGGTTAAATGCTATTCGTTGAAAAAATTGCGCCGAATTTGGTACGTAGACCCAAGAACCTTATGTTTGGAGGGATTTCAAATCAAGTTGTTCAAATTGGCTTCATCCTCAGAGAAGAACACTTGAACAACTCCGCTTGAACTCTGACACCCCTAGTGAGATCCTGGGAATGGGCTCGCATTCAATTGCGGAATGGGGGACATTGGTAAAGTGATGCTCTAGGGTGGATAGGACCCAGGATCGTAGGACACGTGGCAAAGCATCACATCTGTTGGTTGAGCCGTGCCTTCAGGCCTACTACCGGTAACAGGATTTTAATTTGAATTCTTAATTTAACTTTTTTAAGACTTTCTTTTTTCAGCCGCTCATGACACTCTTAGGCCCTCTTTACACTACAAGTGAGAAGCCGTGGAGAAAACCTCACAAGGGACATGGCTCATCCTTGAGAAGCCAACATTTGAACTTTGATGGCCTTTGGATATAGTGTAAAGTAAGAAGGGGCCACAAAATAAAATGCCAATTTTTTAAAAATAAAGTTCTTACATATTTCTTAAAAAATAAAAAATAGTTGGTTGTGAGAATTTTGGTCAAATGGCCCCCGGATTTTTGCGCTAGACCCACCTCTTGAGGTGGGCTTGACGCAAAATCCGGGGCCTTGAAAAATGTCCACTTTTCTTGACACGAAGAACAAAAGTGTTGTTCATGTCATTTTCTCCTCTTCCCCTCCCTTGGACTAAAATTTTGGGTGTAAAGTGACATTCTTTGGTCTTCTCAATTTTTAGGCCTTCCATTGGCTAAAATTTCTCTCTTCACGGCTTCTCGCCTTTAGTGTAAAGAGGCCCTTAACTCTTTGAGGCGCATGCGTCTACTATGTGGATGATGAACAAATTCAAACCATTTTCATGACTATATATATGAATAGTTCTAATCTATCCAAATGTCTCTTAGTTATTGTGTTAGTTGATTATCATTTGTACAGTACAAATCTTCAAAATGAGGTATTATTATTTTTTGAAAAACAACAGATAGATAGATAGAAACTCCAACCCTATCCGGGTCGGCGTGAATAAAGTTTTTGTTCGTAATGTCAATGAGCCGATGCCCCCAAGGCAAAGGACAATTGGGACATTGCTACTCACCCCTATCGGGAATAGACACTCTAGTGACAGTGACCAAAGCCAAAAAGGACGAAAAACAACACAATTGGTTTATGTCAAGTTTCATTCTTGGTTTCAAAAATGAGACCTTGTACATGATTTTCTAAAATAAGTATAATCAAATAATGGAAACGATACCATCTCGTAGTGCATGTTATTCCAATTTCATTACAATATTATCTAATTTTTTTCCTGTTAATTTAGGATTTTTAATTGAATTTCAAAAGAAAACCTTGCAAAATCAATTTAAAAAAATGATGAATCCAAGTGTACAGATGTGACCTTCACATTGATTCTCATCAAGCATTTTATGATGCAACTTTGAAAACAATGTTGAATTGGACTGTAATTTTATACAAGTTTTTAAAATCAAAATAAAAAATTCATTAATTAGTGAGGTTAGATTATGAAAAATATTGCTTGTGTTTTAAATTGCCATATTCTTACAATCATATCTCAAAATCCAATTTCTTTTCGAGATATGATTCTTAAGCCTATTCTTGATCATCTATAGTTAAAATTTGAGTCAAAATTCTTTTTCTAACCCCTCTTCACATTGACGCAATACATACCAAAAAACGAGACTCCAAATTGAATCTAAAAGTGACATAATTTATTTATTTTTTTCAATTTTTTTATGGTTCATTGTAAAACAACAAGTCTAGTACGATGTATACAAATTTTATTTCATAAAAAAAAATTCTTCTAAATGAAAACATTGAAAATATAATTCAAATGGCGCCAAAATTTATATCACTGGAATCAATGAAGAACATTGTATGTGTTGGTTGGAAAAATAAAAATAAAAATAACAAAAACCTATGACCTATTCAAATCTACTCAAATAACATGAAGGATTCTTGGTCCTTTAAGGATTAACATCTCTTTTTGAAAACATGGTGAAATGTACATTGCCGTACCCGGACGTTAGGGTCGGCATGTCAATAATTAATCTTTTTGCTCAAATGCTTTTCAACAAATGTCAAAGTTTCTAGATATTCTTTAAGATTCTTTTTACAATTATTGAAGACCGATTTTTTTTGTAAAAATAATTTTCTTAAGATTTGGGCTTCTCTTTTTATAATTGTATTTTTCCGAAAGTCACGGTTGGGTACATTACGTTCCCGTAGGCTTAGAACTACATGCACTTGATACCCGCCATGATCAAAAGCTTTTGTGGAAAACTGGCAATATTGACCCCGTTGTTTTATACTCCACTAATTGTGACCCACACATACTAAGGGTTGCTATGCACCATGAATCAAGTCCGCTTTGATGCGTAAAAGGGCTTCAATCCTTACTTTTCATTAGTTAAAATCCTAAAATTGAGCCAAACTCCTTTACACTAAGGCTTGAGCCCAATGTAACCAAAACATTTTACATTTAAAGTCATAAGATCTTACACAAGTCCAACTCCAAGAATTGGATTTATCAAAAATAGAAGACCAATTTATGAACTTAGGCCCGTTTGAACATTTTACTAATTTTTTATTTTTTATATAAAAAGAAATAAAGAATTTGTGGGTTGAAATTTCCAAGGAATTTATACAATGACTCCAACTCTTGATCCCAATGCCTTTACACTAGGAAGAAATGGGCTTCGTTCTAATCTAAATAGATAGATAAAAACTTTGAACCTTTTGCGAGGCCGGCGTGAATAAAGTGTCGTGAATAAAGTGTCTCTTCGTACTGCTAATAACTCAATGTCCATTGAACAAAGGGTTATACATTTTGATCTTATTATATTGCGTACTTGAGACTAAACTTAAAATAGATAGATAGAAACTCCGACCCTATACAAGGCCGGCGTGAATAAAATGTCCGTTCGTAATGTCAATGACCCGGTGCCCACTGGACAAGGGGACATTGGGACAATACTACTCTCCCCTTTTGAGCAGTGATTTTTTTTTGGTTTTAAGCCAAACGCTTATACGGCTACTTCATCGAGATTTCAATGTTTGATCTGGTTGCTTAAATTTTATTTTTTTTCTCAATGGGACTAACGATGCCAAAGGTCATGTGTCCTTTATCATTTTCTGGCTTATTTTATTATTATTTGAATAGATCTGGCGATGCCAAAGGTCACATATCCTTTATCTAAAGACCACCTGGCACACAAACCTTGGACGCGGTTTGCCTTCTGGCCATTTTTGGTTGAAAAGGCAATGAAATTCTTACAAGGCCAATCGCCAGAGATTTTTATTTGTAGCAATCTGACGATTAATCGCCAGAAAAAAACATTGTTTTTGAGGATGGACACTATTCCAAACTTAAAACTAATATGTATTAGATAACTGACGAGCTGCGGTAGTGGCGAGTTGGTTACTATACGTAACCAATTGTTTACTATCCAATCACATCCCTTGATCTTCATGATTCAAAAACACATGATGCAAGTTGAAAGGAGAGAAAGTTATAAGTTGCAACTTATGATGGTGATGGCGATGATGACGGGTTGCCAATAGGATGGAGCCACATTGGTGTTTGAAAAAGTCAACAACCGGTTATGAGCTGAAATTTTGAATTTGTTTTTTTGTTGAATTAAGCCTAAATAACAAACGGACCGACTCCTAGTGTAAAGCAGCCGTAACAACGAGGATCGGTGTAACGTAGGATGTCCTAAAACCACCACCTCCCCCAATTATGACATGTAGACTTTTATTGGGGCCACCACAGTTGAGACCCAAACCACCAATTTCACTATTCAAGTAGACCAATGGCACGCCACGCATTAAGAAGAAATAGTTGGTGGTTTTGAGTGAAAGTCAGTACCACATGGTGTGAACATGGGGAAACCGAGAGGTTTGATTTGGGTCACAAGTTACTTTCCACTTTGGAATTTTGTATAAAATTGATAAATGCGAATTAGATGTTGCAAATTTTTGTAATCCTCATCAAAACCTATTTTGAATGCGGTCATATATTTTTTCGAATTTAGCACTGCCAAAAATAGGCTAGATTGCTTAAACCCTAAGTGACGGATCAACCATTTTATGGTCTATGCCCTTTTTTTGTGGGCTGCCCGAAATAGAAAAACCATTTTTATAGAAAATTAAAAAAAAATTTATATAGGTAATCAAGTCTACTTTCCAACTCAATTTGAATCATGTCAATCCAAGTTAAACTCCACCCGGGAGAAATTTTCAAAGAAAAACACTTCTACATTGTCTAGTATTATAAAACTTACTATTTGGGGAAAGCAATGATGTTCTCTCCGTTGAAAAATTTGCAATTTTTGATTTTAGAATAGAATGTCTAGTTTTAAAAGATCATACAAAATTTCAAATTCTAAAAATAAAATTTGTAATTCTTATAAATATTTGAAGTTAAATGCTTCTAAATTCATTATGTGATGATAAAAAGATAAAAAGCTATTTTTTGATATTTGACCGTATGGAAAATTACTAAACATCAAGCTCCTCATTTTCTCTTTTGGACCAAACTTCATCAAAGTTGAAGAAGTAAATTTTTATAACACATTTATGTTTTGCCCTTACCCCCTCCGTCATTTAGGGGTTAACCCCTTAACGTACCAGGGTGTCCCTGGAATTGACAATTTGAGAAAAAGCATTATAAATTACTATTTAGAAGAATATTCTGGAATTGATATACAAATGAAAGTTCTAGATTTTGAATTTTAGATTCCATCCGTACGGTTCCATTCACTAATACAATCACCAATATTTAATTATAAATTTTGAAAGTTAAAATTAAAAATTCCTTGTAAATTTGATTACAAACTAAATTTCAATATTTTTTGAGTAAAATTTGTTGGAATGAGTTTGAAATGAGATACTCTTAAACGTGGTGATACTTTGAAATTTTTGTGTTTCTTAAATTTATGACCTCATTTTTCATGATTCCACTTTGAACTAGAGTCAATGCAATTTTGGCTCGGTCAACGACTTGACATACTTCTACATTTGTAATTTTAGAAAAATATGTACTCTAGTATGACTAAGTCCAGCCATTAGATAGGACAACAACTTGGTGAAGAATCTCCAAAAAATTGGATGAGTATCATCCAAGCGTTGATGAGAACGTGAGAAGGCTTTGAAATCATTCGTCGTCCAGTTTCTGGACGCTGTGACGTTTAGGGGTTAAGTTGGTTTAGGGTTTTAGCCTTTTAGGACAATCAACCTTAGTCTCCTACATGAACGTCCCATCCGCTGGCTGTCCTTATGAATCTATGGACTTCACTGTAGTAGTGACTGCACTTTACAAGTGAAAAATCCTGTGAATTGATTCTTCCACTCGTGCTCTGTACCTCGCATCAATCTCGTCATATCGGGATCATGCATATATGCTCCATCTCCTCACTCGCCATTCAACATCCTTTGCAATATCAATGCCGGGCTCCGTCAAGTTGCTTGCAAAAAGTTCATCATCCACCTGCAGCACTTCAAAGGATGTCAGCTATTTCCACTTTTCACGAAGAAACTGGAGTTTAAGGGTTTTTGGAGGTTTTAGGGTTACGGTCGTTTGCTTACCAAGGTACAGAAGCCAATTCTCATCTGCTGCTATTTTTCGTTTTGACTCAATGCACGATCGTGCGTTTAAGCCTTTTTTTTCTTTTCGTGTTGAAGTTTTAGTGTGATTCTTGAGCTAGAGATTCGTCTTTGAAGAAGCTTGCGAACGTGGAAATGCAAACCGATCCACGGCTCTTTCAACTGCAGTCGCTTTATCTGGCTAGGTTATTTTAGGCAAGAAACGCATTGTACAGTACATTACAGAGGAGACGAGGGTTTCGTGAATTTGAATAGACACTGACACATTCGGGTTCTTTTCTGTAGAGAATTAACTGGCAAGGAAAGGCGGTCATTGTTGAGCTATGGCGGACTGTTCTCCAGCTTTCATTTACCGCATTAGCCCCGAGGACGAGTGGGCCGAAGCACAAGCTGCTGGGGCGTTGCAAGGGGGGCAGCTGGATTCTTCCTCCGGCTACATCCATCTCAGTACTGCTGCTCAGGTGATTGATTCATTGCTTGTTTTCTCTCTCTCTCTCTCGTGCTTGTGGACAGGGGCATTGAACCCTCTGTCCTTGAACGATGCTGGAATTAGGGCACAGAAATTTGTTGTGAAGAAAACAGTGACCTACACTCAAACCCTCTGGCCAGGGTCCCAACTTTTCCGGTGTACTTTAAAAGTGTGCTACAGTCACAAGTGTGCAGGATATTTTAGAATGTCATTGTAGAGTAGGTTATAATAAAGAGGGTTTGAATGTACGCTGAGATTGTTGACTAACGAGTCCACTGGCCCCGTTGTTGACTCCGCAACTGCGTACAGTACCCTCCAGTAAGTATCCGTTCATTCCCAAAATGATGTATAAATTGACCAAAAAAAAAGAGAATTTCGAAATGGCACTAGAGTTAACCGAAAAGAAGAGAAAATACATGTTAGGTGAGGTGAGTTTGACCCGTATCTAAGGCAGCCAAGCAAACTGGCATGGTTTCCAAAGAATTCAAAATAGAAAGGAGCGTGAACTAGTTTTACCGTCACAAAGGAGGCAAAGTTGAGACTAAGGTGAGTTCAAAGAGAGCCGAGGCTTGGAGGCGATGGCCCACATCCAATTTGAGATAATGGCAAGGCATGTGACAAACTTGAGATATAATTAGGTGATTGAATTGATTAGTTGGCTCTGACAACTTGGAGATTGTGTCTAAAATTGAAGTTAGAGGGTATTGAGTTCACTATTTGCTTTGATTTCGGTTACACTAAAAGAGGGCATAGACTCTGGCTTCCTGATATTTTGGGGGTCAGAACACCTGTTCTGATTTTGGTTAACCCTTAAACGACATTTCAGGTCCTGGGTGGGCAGCCCGAGCATCTCTCAAAGAATAAGGGTTATATATTTAGGTCGGGCATGGGTGCATGACCAATCACAACAAAGGAACAAGCACATGAGGAATAAATTGAGTACTTGGGCAAGAATCAAATGATCCTCCAAAACCTTTGATTTAGACATTGCAAACAAGCACTGAAGAATTTGTTGTAGCAATTGAGCACATCAGATGCCTCACCTTGTTGTGCATCCAATGATCTATGTATGGTTCGAAGGAGTTAAGTAGTGTTCCTGCTAGAAGCAAGATTCCTTGGAAATAAAGCCCGTGGGGCTTGCTGTGTCGTTTACGGGTTAACTCAACTGTGTACTCAAAATCCTTCAATTTAGGAATTGTAAAGTGTATTGGATAGATAATAGAGTATTTTCATGCGACAAAATTTCATGTTGATTGCTCTTCTCATGTACATGCAAGCTTCTACTGAAGTCATTGCTCTTTCTTTCGCAGCCCCAGCAGTTCACAAAAATGCCGGATTCTTATTGTAGGGTACTGTACACTGAGTCACATATCAGTGAAATGGCTAATCATATGATAATGGTAACCATTATCATACGATCCGTCATCTGAGACTGCTAGATTTCTGATCTAGTTTTGTACTGTAGAGGACTTGGAGGAGGTAACCATAATTTAGGGTTTCTTCCCTCTAGGCCTCATGATTTGAAGATCCCTGATCTGAACTTTGAGGTGCCATTTGAAAATCATAAATCTTATAGAGCATAGTGAGTAGGGTTTTATAACGTTGGAACGGTTGTGAAGGCCATCTTGTTTAGGAAAGGGATATCTCATTGACTTTTGTTTTTTATAAATACACTAGAATAAGCTGTACTTTGGAGAGGACTTTGTTGTCCTTGAACGCCAGGCGGGTTTATGATTTCTGCAAAAAAGTATTCATTTAATTGGACACAGCGTACTTGAAAGTATCGTTTTGAAAGAAAATGTTCTATTTCGTTGACCAGTAAGGTATGTGAATTGAGTATGTTCAGGTGGCGGGGACGCTTGCTACATTCTTTGCTGGACGAAGTGATCTGTACTTGCTCAAAGTTGACGCTTCTAAGGTCTTCGTTTGTATTCTTTCCACTTGATCGTCTTGTAAATTGGTGATTGACGATGAAGCGAGGTTTTTGTGCATTTCATTGAAGGTCAAATGGATGAGAATCTCAACTCCTCCTGCACTACTAAGGTAAGGTAGGGACATCCAAAATCGCGGAGCATAATTCAGTTTTCATATGCTCTCGTTAACAAATGAAAGAGGATTTTGACACAAGGAAGAATGCATCATTGGATATGATATTCAAAAGTTATGAAGGCTCATTGGTAGATGATTAATAAAATGGATGTTTAGATTGTCTACATGCTCTTCATCAATATGTGCTTGTTGTCTAAGATTTTAGGATGGTGATTTTGGGTATCCCTACCTTATACCTTTTGGCTTCAATATATGCAAAACTGTGTCTTCAGATGCTTGTTTTAACCCCTAAACGTACCAACCCTTTGCACAAAAGTAGATTCTAGCCTCAAAAGTAGATATTAGCATGGCCCAAATGCACATGAGGTGTACATGAGAAGACCATTGCAAGCATGAAATCTACCCAACAAAATTGACATACTTGCAGTTGAAGGCCTCTCTAATATTATCAACATATCTCCATCACAAGAGATTTGTTGTAATTGGTAAAGAATTTATTAGGCTTTCAAAGGTGACTTGGATAAAAATCATCTGAGGTTGTATGAGAAAGTTACAAGGCTTCAAATCTGTTCATGATCCAGTTTCTGGACGCTGGAACGTTTACGGGTTAAATCAGAATCAGGTGGTCACACTTTGATGCTATGGTTGATGAAGGTCAAATGCTGGCTTAGAAGGACCCAAGGACTAAGCTGTTGTGTTTGTGCAGCTCGGGGATGGATTGCGCTATGACAAAGTGGAAGGTGTGGGCATTTTCCCGCACTTCTATGGGCCTGATGGGACCTTTGCTCCCATGCCACTGAGTGCTGTGGAGTCATCGGCCAAAATAGAATTGAAGAATGGGAAGCATGTAATTCCGCTTGACCTTGCCAACAATGTATCATGATCAGTGACTGACAGGTAGATTTTCCAAGTCAAATGCTTTTTTCTTAGTGTCCAACTGCCTTTGACAGCAACTAAGGTCTTGTACACCCTGACTTCTTTAACCCCTAAACGTCCAACCGTCCAGAATGTGGACGATGGACAGAAGCAAACACAGATTTCTCATCCATCATTGATTTTTTGCAGTGTGGAATTTTTATTCTATATTTTATGAGAAGTTAGCTTCATGCATGTGTGATCCTATTAGAAAGGGGATGATTTGTGAAATTTCTATGTCTCATTTCATGTTGTAGTGGTTCACCCAAAATTTGGAAGATTTCAGTGTAAAAGTGATCTTAAAAAAGTCAACTCATAAAATTAAGCAAACAAAAAATCTCCAAAAATCACTACACTTAGAGTATTACATTTCAACCAATCACAACAAAGTTCATGTACAAATTGTCAATATCTTATTTGTAATCAAATTACAAAAGAATTTTCAATTTCAAGTTTCAAAATTCATACAAAAATATTGGTGATAGCAATCGCAGATCCAACCGTATGGATAGGATCTAAAATTTATAATGTACAACTTTTATTCATACATCAAGTTCAAAATATCCCTCTGCGTTGCATTTTATGATGCATCTTTGCAAAACTGCCGAATTTGGAGAGGGGTGAGGACGTTTAGGGGTTAATCTGACTGCCTCAGGTCCAAAAAAATTACTAAGGTAACTCTACCTTAAAGCGTCCACCTTGCCAACTGAGCCTACTTACACACATAAAACCGAGTGGGTCTTAATAGCAAGTTCAAGAGGATTCCAACACACTTTAGCATGCATAAGTTATGAATAAGTTATGAATTTCCAAAGTGCTGACTATAGGTTGACCTTAAAGCGATTCTAAATTTTGATGTTCAGATTGTGCACATTCTCATCAATAGTAGGGTGTCAGAATTTACTTATTATGAAAGATTGAGCTATGGACGCTTTGAGGAAATGGTCGCTTTTAGATATAGTTACCTTATGACATAGTTTGAATGTGTGCTATGGTCAATTAACGGTCAATCACTGTGCTGTGAAATTTCTCAATGTCGTTTTAGAGAAGGTCATGTTAGAATGTACTATCAATCTTTGCTTTGGGTCCTTGGAGATGAATTCCAAAATATGATTTAAAGCAGATTGATACGCATGATTTGACTTGAAAATGATTCTTTTGGTCTGGAAGAAGAATATGACTTCAACGATCCTGCTGCCCAGGGGTTCAATTTAGGCAGCATTTTGTCTTTGTTATCACCGGTATTCAATGTCAACTCTGTTATTATGAGTGTCGCCACTGCCAATTAGTGTGCCTGTACGTTCACCATCAAGCCCATTATTGTTTCATCTGTCATGAACAAGTTGTTTTGAACCTACTATTGTCTCATTAGTGGGTGTCAGTCCATACATCACTAGTGGATTGAGAAAAAAGAAAAAGAACTAATTAGAGACGTGCAAAGATGCATTATAAAATGCAACTAAAAGGGATATTTTGAACTTGATGTATGAATAAATGTTGTTCGTTATGAATTTTAAGTTCTATCCATACGGTTAGATCTATGATTGCTATCACCAACATATTTGTGTAAAATTTGAATCGTAAAATTCAAAATTCTTTTGTTATTTGATTACAAATAAGATCGACAATTTGTGGATGAATTTTGTTGTGATGGGTCAAAATGTAATACTCTAAGTGTAGTGATTTTAGGAGGTTTTTTGGTTGGTTAGTTTTATGAGTTGATTTTTTTAAGAGCACTTTTAAACTATATTGAACTAAGTTCTAAGAGATTTTTGGTGAATAACTGCAACAAGAAATGAGGTATATAAATTTTAGAAATCATCCCCTTTCTAATTGTTTCACACATGTATGAAGTTAACTTTCCATTAAATCTTTAGTAAAAAATCCACACTCCAAAAAGTGCATGACGGATGAGAAAATGTGAATTAAACTTGTACATCAATAAAAAAATGTACGCCTCAACAATTAAGTGACAACAACTACACAAAAATTGTGATTTAGTGTTTGGGATACCATTTCTCAATACTGACATTATTTGATTTTTTTAGAGATACAACGTCCATGCAAGAAGAAAAAAATTACTAAAAATTATAAAATGATAAAAACTTCAAATAAACCTTCAAGATATATGGTAGTATTCCTATGACGAATGGTAACTTTATAATAAATATAGCATGCTATTTCATGTCACTCTCACCATCTAGAAAGAATATGACACTTTTGATGGAAGTGGGAATAAAGTGTTTGTTCCTAATGACAATGACTCAATGTCCATCAAACAAAGGGTCATTGGAACAAAACTGCTCTCTTCCATCGAGAATAGAGAATTTAGTAACAAAAAAAAAACGCGACTAATAATTTTAATAACCGATAACTTTGGGTAACCACAGCCTGGTAGGTGGATAGTCTTAGTATAACTTGGAGTTTATGGGTGATCGTCAAATTATGAGTTTTGTGCTTGGTTGTTGTATTAAAATTGGTTGGTCCTGGCTCGAGGCGTTGCGAGTCCATTTGAGCGGTGTTGTAGTATATACATCACTTGGTGTTGTTTAACCTCTAAAGGATCAAAGGAGGGAAGGTAGCTTAGTTCTTGTTTTCTTGACTAATTCTTGTAACAAGCTCAATTCCTCATTGGTGTGGGGTAATTGTGACGATCGACATTGTTGAAATTAAAGAAGATTGTTATAGCTTTTGTATGAAAAAAGATCAATAAAACCGCACAATTTTTGAGAAAATGCCACCATTGAAAAGATTGATGGAACTCGTTCGAGGTTTTTTGTACATATGCCAAAATCGGATTGATCAAAAGTGCTTCAAAAATCCCAAATTTTCTACTATGCATAAAGATCATCATTTTGAACATGTGCAAATTTTTTACATAATTTAGAGGTGTGAAGAGGAAGATACAAGGGTCTCAAGTGATACCCAAATAGCCTCCTTGCAGCTCAAAAAGATCACCAAAAATTGTGCACTTAATGAAATTCTGATTAATAAGTACCCATGGATTCAGCTCTTAAAAAGAACCAGGGTCTCTTCGATGCTCACTTTACAATTCACGGCCCAAAAACTTGAATTTCCTCACTTTAGTTCTAAAAACCGCGTGGTAGCCTTGTGGTCCTTTAGAGGTTAAGACTTTGCTAGCGAGTTATCATACGCAGGAAAGTTTGTATCAACTATTTGGCCTTGTCCTTCCTTTATGAGACATGTGCTTACATTGCGCTAACAATAAATAGTGGTCTTTACCACAACTCCCCTTTTGGTATTAGTCAAGGTGGGTTTAAGTTGAGTGGTAGTGTTTGTTTATTTCCAATTTTTCTTTTGTGTAGTATAATTGATGTGGCACGGTGTACAGTAATGGTATTTATTCTTTTAAAGGTGTGGTGAATGGAGGTTTCGAGTAGTTTTAATTTTGTTTCAAGGTTTCTCATTAATATGTGTGCAATGGACCTCGAGCTCTAGCTATGATGACTATTGGTGGGTCTACTTTCCAACATCGGTAAATAATGCTATTTTTTAATGGTTTGTATTTTTGGATTTTATTATCTATTGTGTCTAGTGAGAATCAATTTTTATAGTATGTCAATTCGACAAATCCGGTATGGGGTTGTCATCGGGGTGTATTGGTGGGACACTTTGATATGAGAGTCCTTTGATGCATAATATACCAAGTTTAAATTTGGCGTTGTAGTTGAATCTTTGTCCTCTACATGTACGAGGGAGAAGGCACGGAGGTATGGTGATTTTTTGTGGATTATGGTTACATGTGCTTGCACTTATGAAAATGTAGCACCTTGATTTTAGTGATGACAATATCAATTGTCTCTATTTCCACACTACTTTGCTATGACTTTATATTCTAATGGCATGTATATGGTGTTGGTTACATTTAAGGAGTACATGGAGCCACGTATATGCATTTAAAGAGTTGCATATGTAGCAAGTGATAGATGGGAATCTTTTTATGCCATTTTTTTACGGGCATTATCCATGTATTGGCCAGCGCGGAATTTGAAGAAACTTGTTTTTTGTGTGTCTGTTATTGTGGGGTTGAACCATAAATCATTGGAAATTTTGTTATCTATATTAGAGTTCATTGTCCATTTGCTAATGTTAGGAAAACATTGTGCCATGATTTCTAAGTTGTTTTTGCGAGAATCTTTTTTAAAATATTCTTCTAGACACGTGACGGGGTCTTTATACAATCCTTATACTAATCTTGGCTAATTATCTTTTTGATAGTAGTATGGAGTAGAATGTGCAAATTCATATGGTTTTGAAACAAATTTGTATTTTTGTCTGGTACTGTTTTTTGCAAGATGATCTTCTTACTCATTTTTGTCAATATTTGCATAGGCTCGGACTTTGTCTAGTGTAGTGGGTTGTATTCGCTTTTGTAGCATGTTGACCATGGATGTTAAGATGATTTTATTAGGGTGATTGGTGTAATTGCATATCTTTTAATCCGTAAGGAATTTTAATATGACTTGCGAGGTTCAAATGTGCCCTCATTGTATACCACACTTGTTGGGAAAAAAAATCATTTCAAAATAATATGCTATTAAAATACTAATGTACATCAATCCAAAATACTGCAAATACCTAAAAATAAAAAACACTTACAAATATAATACATGTACTATGTGGTATTCATTGTGTTTGGAAGTTTTTTTTTTTAATTTAGTTTTTTTTTTTGAATTGTGTTCTTTTGGTCATCTTCCATTAGTGTACGTGTTTCAATCTTGATTAGTGTACCAATTCCTTTTATATTTTAACATATAATTTTTTGTCCTGAACCATACATAAATAAGTCACTCTCCTTTATAAAATTCACAACAAATAAGAGTGAGTCTATTCTTGACATGAAAGATTGCAGTGAAGACGTGTTGACATCGGTCATTGCTAAACATCTTTAGCTTAGTTTTTGCAAATTTAACCAAATTTTATTTAATTTTAAAGTTACACACCCTCCAAAATTTCATTTTTGAGTGTGCATTATACAATTCAAATACAAACTAGAATCTTCCAATCCAATGGTTCAATTTAACTAAGGTTTAACCAACACTTGTTTGATTAATCCTTTACCACCCATGGTGGTTCTGGAGAAACCACCTTTTTTTGGGTGATGTTTCTTTGAAACTCTCTCTGTTGAAATTAGAAATACTATTAATAGTATTCAACCGTATGAATGGAAGCATAGCTTAATGAAACAAGTGTCAATTAAATCTTGGTAAGATCGGACCGTTGGATTGGAAGATTATAGTATATCTTTGAACCGTATAATGCACACTATATAACAAAAATGAGATTTTTGGGGGTGTGTGACTTCAAGGTTATATAGAATTTGGGTTAAATTTTCAAAAATAAAAGTAAAGATGTTCAGCAATGACATGTGTCAACAACTCTTCATTGCAATCTTTCATGTCAAGAATAGACTCATACATAATTATTGTGAATTTTATAAGCGAGAGTGACTTATCCATGTACGGTTTAGAACAAAATTTATACGTTCAAATAAGAAAGGAGTTGGTACATTGATCAAGATCAGATTACATACACTAATGGAACATGAATAAGAGAACACAATCCAAAAAAAAAAAAGATTAACACGGGCTGTCTTACAGGGCCCCTTTGGGACCCCAAATTACTCCTAATGAGGAATTCTTTGGGCCCGTTTTTTAACCTTGTCGCTATTTTTATTAATTAGTTGTTGACTATTTTAAAATTTGAACCGTATAAAATGAAAGTAGACTTGGATGTATACATATTGTCTAATTATGGAAAACATAATTATATCGGTTAGCTAGTGAAATCGAAACACGTATTCATCACTACCAGTATACTTTTTCCCTTTGTTTTTTCAAAATTTAAGTTTTCTTAACCCCTAAATGTACCATGGTGTCCCTGGAATTGACAGTTTGAGAAAAAGCATTATAAACTACCATTTAGAAGAATATTCTGGAATTGATATACAAATGAAAGTTCTAGATTTTGAATTTTAGATTCCATCCATACGGTTTGATTCACTAATACAATCACCAATATTTAATTATAAAATTTAAAAGTTAAAATTAAAAATTCCTTCTAAATTCAATTACAAATTAAATTTCAATATTTTTTGAGTAAAATTTGTTGGAATGAGTTCGAAACGAGATACTCTTAAATGTGGTGATACTTTGAATTTTTTGTGTTTCTTAAATTTATGACCTGATTTTTCACGATTCCACTTTGAACTAGAGTCAATGCAATTTTGGCTTGGTCAACGACTTGACATACTTCTACATTTGTAATTTTAGAAAAATATGTACTCTAGTATGACTAAGTCCAGCCATTAGATAGGACAACAACTTGGTGAAGAATCTCCAAAAAATTGGATGAGTTTCATCCAAGCATTGATGAGAATGTGAGAAGGCTTTGAATCTGTTCCTGATCCAGTTTCTGGACTCTGGGACGTTTAGGGGTTAAACATACTGAAAGGAGTTATGTTTTTTTAGGTTCATTGAAAATTACAACCACTAATGCTAAACTAATTCTATGAAAAAAAAACACAAAATGCAGAATATTCTTATAGTGCTAATCTTTTACCTTTCATGAAAAGATGATGATGCTTTTAGCATCAATTTTTTAATTCATTCATCATAACTTAAAAAATGTTGAGGAATACGTATTTATGGCTCATTTCAAGTAAATTTTCCATGCAAAAGCATTAGTAGGTTAAAAATAGGCATAACAAATATAAATGTACTTCACAAGTCATCTACTGCAAAAATGCTATAAGGGTTAACCCCTAAATTTTTGGGAGCTTGAAACCTCAAAACTGCGATTTTCTACCTCTATGTACTCCCGAGGATGTGAACCAAGTTTTTTTACTTCTTTTAGAATTCCAACTGTAAGATCTTGTACCTAAGCCTATTCATAGCTACTGTTTCAAAAATTGACCATTGGATGTTTATCATTTGCAAGATCATAACATCTAAAGTTTGTGCAAAAGTTTTTCGGGGCATTGCTTGGGAGGCATTGTTTCCATAGTGCAAAGGGGGACTTGAAGATTGTTACTCCAAACATTTTGCTCATATTTTTTTCCATGTAGATAACTAAGTTGGGTACGCTCATGCAAAATTTTAGAGACTCATTACGCGTTTCAAACCTTCATCCAAATTAATTTCCGGAAGTAGGTATAAAAATGGCAATTTGGTGAAACATGCATCACATTAACCCCTAAGTGACCGATCAACCATTTTATGGTCGCTGACCTTTTTTTACGGGCTGCCCGAGATGAAAAAAATATTTTTTAGAAAATAAAAAATATTTTCAAATAGGAAATCAAGTCTGCTTTCCAACCCAATTTGAATCATGTCAATCGGAGTTAAACTTCATCAAAAAGAAATTTTCAAAGACAAACACCTCAACATTGTCTTAGTGTTACAAAACTTACTATTTCGGGAAAATAATGATGTTCCCTCTTTCTAAAAAAAATCTTTTTTGAACTTTAGAATAGAATGTCTAGTTTCAACCAATC
Organism: Pohlia nutans; assembly: GCA_022496805.1. Lineage (NCBI taxonomy): Eukaryota > Viridiplantae > Streptophyta > Bryopsida > Bryales > Mniaceae > Pohlia > Pohlia nutans. The sequence continues at coordinate 9,180,206 of CM040102.1, forward strand.
ATACCAAATTTCAAATTCTAAAAGTAAAATTTGTAATTTTGGTGAATATTCAACAATAAATGCTTCTAAATTAGTTTAATGAGTATCTAAAACATTTTTTGAAAGTTTGACCGTACGGATAATTACTAAACATCGTGCTTCTCATTTTCTCTTTGGGACCAAACTTCATCGAAGTTGTAAAAGCAACATTTTATAACACATTTAGGTTTTGCCCTTACCCCCTCTGTCATTTAGGGGTTAATTGTATTTTATTTTTGGAAAAAATGAACGGTGATTAGGTACCTCTATGATTTTATAAATTTTAGGCGAAATTGTTTTTAAAAAATTTCAAAATCTCAAATTATGACAAATTTTGAAAGAAATGGATGTGAAATTACAAAAAACCTTGGAGGTTGCTGTTCTTTATTTTGGAGGCTGCCCTTGTCAAGCCAAGAATATAATCAACATGGGTCACTTCAAATTCTGAGCCTAAATGTGGTGAAGAGCATGTCTCCAAAAAAATAAATTGAAAAAATGATTATAATATAAAGTTATTTTCTGCCCCAGTTGGGCTTGAAACCAAAATTTCAATAATTTTTTTATAAAATCCGAATTTGACTTTGTAATTTTTACCCCACACACCTTGTATGTATGACCACGCCCACGCCAAATTATAGTCTAAAATTCTTAATTTAGACCTTCCATCTAAGCTGCCCGAAACAAAAAAAACCATTTTGGCTTTTAAGGGCCTTTAGGGGTTAATTCAGACTCTTTAGGGGTTGGAATTAGGATCTTCTACCTTATGTTTTGTCCATAATCGCTTGGGCTTTAGGGCGGGCTTCCATGTGAGCATCAGGCCAGTGGATAGAACTAAGGTCTTGACACCTAAAACCGATCAAATAAGACATGTACTATACTTGGGATAGATGAATCGATATTTTGATTATTTTCCTCTTTTAGCACTAGAAAATTAAGAATTTTTCACATTTAATTAATTTTTTTTGATAATTATTTGACTAAGTACAAATTTTTAAAGTGGAAGTTGTAGGTTTACCAAAAACCGATCATATGCTCTAATTTACAAATGAGGTACATCTTCCCTTTCAAAATCTAGAAGTTAGGCAAGAATCTACAGTGGTTGGTTTTGTGTACCTGGTCGGGAATGGGTGTCTCAACCTTACAAAACAAAAATAAGGTCCCAACTTTTTTTTTTTTTTTTTGTTTTTGTTTGTGTGACACATACGACTTCAAAGTTGAGGGTCGCATCAATTTTTAATGGACTGACACATACACTAACCCACGCAACTGGTATTTTTGGCCGGGAGAGATTACGCCACAGGTATCCCATCAGGGTGCAAGTGAAGGTTGATCGAGTGGCCAATGCCTCCACTGAGAATCGAACTGTCGACCTCGCGGGTTCAACCATAAGCGCACCTACCACTTGCACCCGTCTTATGGGTAGTTTAGAGTCATTTCGGACTGTAAGGTCCCAACTTCAACCCATGCTCGGTGAGCATTGAAAGTTGACTTTGCATTTCACTCTCATCGGTGGGCTATGTAATTGGTTGCTACGTGGAAAATTTCTAATTATATTTACTGAATTGCTTTACCGAGGTGTGCATGGAAGTGCTGTAAGCTTTTTTTGTCCTAAATTGAAAGACCGCCCAGACTCTGCATGGAAAGCGAGCCAGGCGAATCCGGTCAGCAGCCTCGCCAACGAATTCCTGCTACACTGAACTCAGGTGAACTGTAGGATATACGCGTATAAATAGCGAAAGATACGTCTCCTCCAGCTAATATACGCCTGCGCCATGCCACCAATTTCAATGCGCAGACGGACTCTCAGCAAGCAAGCAAAGCTTCCCCGCGTCGTTGTCGTCGTGTCCTGTTTGTCGTGCTCCAATATTCCCTGACACTCCAGCGATCAATGCCGGCATTGCGTCTCCGATCCACTCACACTGTCGGCATTTGATTTGCCCGCGCTTAATTCTACCGATTGATTTCCGTGTGTCGATCTCTCCGTTAGTTTTGTTGCAAACAGGATTGGCGCCAGCAGCGAGCTCTCTGTTGACGCGGTTTCACGGCTTCGCTCCATGTCAACACGACGAGGAGGTCTATTGAGAGGGAAACCAAGTAGGATTGGAAATAACGAGAAGAATGCCTCCGATGCAATCAAGAAGAGCGCTGCTCACTCCTCAGGCTCCTCATCATCACCATCATCACCGGAGTAGCAGTAGCTCTCGCAGGAATTGGCTTCGTTATGTAGTTATCGTCGGCGCGATCGTTTTGGTGTCTGTTGCCGGGCCTTTGTACTTTCTTCTGTCCACCAAAGGAGACAACAGTAAGTGCAATCGCATTTCTTCCTTATTTTATTTTTGAAAATAGGTTTGTTAATTTTTTGAACTAATTGGAGGTTATGAGATTAAGCTTGGTGAATTTGTGAACATTTGGTTTTAAGTTAGTGACAATTTAGGTTATGCGTTCGGAGTTTACGTTGAGAAATGAGCTTATAAATATCAGGACAGAGAGTGAATCTAAGATCCAACTAAATATGTAAGTGCAGTGAGAGAGTTGGAAGAGAACTGTTGCGTCTCTCTGTGAGCTTGTGTTTATGATCTGAAATTTGAGCTTAGGAGAAAGTTGGAAACATTATTCTCGGACTGGGAGGAGAGTATCCGAGATGATGAAATTTATTTAGTTGGATCTTAGATTTTGGATTTTTTCATTAGCCGGGTGTTTTGTTAATCACTAATGCATCTACGTGTTTGAAACGTTCTGCAGGTCAATCTCATTCTGCTCAGGAGTCGTCAAACAAAGTATGTCATCGCGTCTATCCCTGTTATCTTCTTTGAGTGTTTATTTGTGTTTGCTGCGGAAGGAGCAGAGAATTTCACGTAGGAGCACACTAATCATAGCGTGTTTTAATTTTTTCCGCATTCATGTGCAGTTTCTTCAAGAAGAAAGCGTGAGGCGCATTGCCTTGGAGCAAATAGGGGAACTCTTCCCCCAGGAGGTACACACTATTTCCTCCGTTCTTGTTATCACAATCGAAGGCCCCTTACATTATCGAGAAACGTGATAAGTCTTGGCATCCCTTCGCGCCTCGATCAAACGAGTTTTGTTTTACTTCTTTAAGTTGGTAATATATTTTGTAGCACTGACGATGTAAGAGGTTTCTGTTTTGATTAGGTACGAAACCTCTTGAACGAAAAGCACGAACAGCCTGGGCCCTTGAATTTGAACGTCGCTGGCCGAAATGACTTGTCTTCGTCTTGGATACGGGAAGGCGCTCTTCATGTAAGAAATCCTGTGCTACGAAGTCTTGAGAATCGGAAATTAGCGGGTGATTCTGAAGGTGCTAACTGCCACGAGGACGACCTTGTATGCGTGAGAGGATCAAATGGACATCAGGAAGGAGTGGAGCCTGAACAGAAGCATCAGATGTTATTGGAATTCGAAACAGGCAGCTCCAAGCCTCCACGTTTGACAGCTACGGAGTCTCAAGTTGAGGAACCTGATCGCAAGGATGGTCTTTCTCGTTCCAAGGTTGGAGGCTCAGAAGGAGACTTGGCAGCAGGTAAGAGCAAGAACTTTTTCACTTTCCATCTTTGTAGGTTTTGAATTCTCGAGATACTTGCAGAACATATCATCAGGGTCCCTCTTCAAGCTAAATGCCGGCTGCAAGCATGCAATGGTGTGAAATTTCTACAAGTCAGAGCAGAAATATTTTTCCGTCTATATAAGTGATTAATTTATTAAAAGGCGTTGTTCATGCGTGCGCCATGTAGGTGGAAATATCCAGCAAGTCACAAATATCAACAACGATACTTCTGCCAAAATTGCAAGGAAGGTGAGCTTATCAATCTTCATCTTTGTGGAATTGGTTTTGCAAGTTTTAGCAGTATGCTTGAATTTCTTATTAAGTGGGATCAATAAGCTCGAGACTGTTCCAGCTCAGGAGGCGAACTAGACGCAGCTGACTCTAAATTGATACAGCATAGCTATTGTGCTCTTTTAAGTTTCTAGCGTCCATGTTATATCATTGACTTGTTTTGAATAAACCGGGTTTCAGTCCATAGTGATGCCCGACTTGTTCAAGATCCAACCGAGCTTGAACAAGTCGGGCATCTCTATGGATTGAGTAAATACTTGTTGATTTACATGCGCTCACAAGGTCATACCGGCGTCTGATGAATATCGTCGTTTTTTATACAGGAGCGTCGAGGGAAGAGATTTGAAAGTAGAGTGACACAACTTATTCAACAGGATGAGGAACAGTCTAAGATACTGGAGGCTGAGGCGATAAGAAGGGCGAAAGAAGTGGAAGATGGAATCGTGAAATCACACAGCGTTTGGAGAACAGAAGATATATCTGCTAATTCTGACAACATTGTGCGAGTCATGCGTGATCAGCTGATTATGGCGCGAGCTTACGCAAATATCGCCTCAATCCATAGTGATGCCCGACTTCTTCAAGATCTGAAGAACCGCATCAAAGAAATTATGAGAATGCTAGAGGATGTCACCGTCGATTCTGAGCTTCCAAAGGGGTGAGCATGTAAACCGTTAGATTCTCAGTTTATCGCTGAGCAGATTTATTCTTTTTAAGTCTGTAGCAAGAGTCTTGGTCTTTCGTTTTCCCTATATACCTGTTACATGGAGGATAAGACTTCTCAGGGCAACCTCATTAGGTTATCCAAATAGTGGTGGTATTTTCAGACATGTTCTAGTTTATGTTCATATTCTGCGGCCACCTTGATATATCTTGGCTCATAATTCGGCATTTCTATTTTGCAATTGAATTCAAATTTATGGGCAACCCTTGACTTTTTGACACTGCAAATTTGTTCGATGCAGGGTCGAAAAAAAGATGAAGGCTCTGGGAGAGCTTTTGTCAAGAGCTAAGACTGTTAGAGCTGATGATAAGGCACTAATCAAAAAGCTTAGGGCCATGCTACAGACATCAGAAGATCAGCTCCGAGCTTTCAAAAAGCAGAGCAATTTTTTGAGTCAGCTGGCTGCAAAGACTATGCCTAAGGGTCTACATTGCTTATCAATGCGGCTGACTGTTGAATACAATGATCTTTCACCTGATGAACGCCAGTTTCCAAATATACAAAATCTTGATGATACTAGTCTTTTCCACTATGCTCTCTTTTCGGACAACGTCCTTGCAGCAGCCGTGGTTGTGAACTCTACTGTTACAAATGCAAAGGTAACTGTAGTATGGAAAAATTATTGATCATGTGTTCTTTGTTGCCAGAAAACTGATCCCATCGTGCTTCATATCTGCTGGAGCTAAAAATTATGCCATCGTACACTGATTGTAGAGTTTTGATAAGTGGGAATTGACGGTTTGGATCAGCCAAAGGGTGAAAACTTAGAAATCTTACACCTCTTAGATTGAACTCTATGTCTTGTTTATAAGCAGCGTGTAGCTATACATGGTCATAGTGTTATATTTCTTTCCGAGTCCCACATTCTGAGACTTATTGATCGTGGTCGTGGATGTGCCAGGAACCAAGAAAACATGTCATTCATGTGGTTACAGACACTCTCAACTATGGAGCGATGAGAATGTGGTTTCTTGGCAATCCTCCTGGGAATGCCACCATTGAGGTTCTGAATGTGGACGGCTTTAAGTGGTTGAATTCTTCCTACTGCCCCATTTTGAAACAACTTGAGATGGAGTCCACGAAGGCCTACTTCTTCAAGTCTGGAAAAGAAAGGGTTTCGGCTAATCTGAAGTACAGGAATCCAAAGTATCTTTCGATGCTTAATCATTTGAGATTCTATCTACCCGAAGTTTTCCCCAAACTGGATAAAATCCTTTTCTTGGATGATGATATCGTCGTCAGGAAGGATCTCACGCCACTCTGGTTGGTCAATCTCGAAGGAAAAGTAAACGGAGCAGTTGAAACCTGTGGAAAAAGTTTCCATCGTTTCGACAAATACCTGAATTTCTCAAACCCACACATTGCAAGAAACTTTGATCCTAACTCCTGTGGCTGGGCTTATGGCATGAACATCTTTGACCTGAAGGAGTGGAAGAAACGTGACATTACAGCCATCTACCATAGATGGCAAACCCTGGTAAATTCCTTCTCCAGGACCTGAACTAATTGTTCAGACTTTTTGGTTTTTGACATTAAATCTTTTATTGGAGATTCTGTGTGTACAATTTTAGTTTTAGACTTGCATGAACTATTCTTTCTTCAAATTATCCTGCACTGCCCAATTTGTGATTCAACGTTTTCTCTGCTGTTGTGTTTTGTATGTCCATTGCTCGGTCCTTTCTGGAGCAATAGAAGATCATAATCAACATACTGAATCTTCAATCGCTTCTTGAGTTAGCCTGTACGATCACCTAACAGAATTAAATGAATGTTCACTTGTGCAGAACGCCGATAGAACATTGTGGAAGCTTGGGACTCTACCTCCTGGATTGACGACGTTCTATGGATTGACATATCCACTCGACAAGTCATGGCATGTATTAGGGCTTGGTTATAACCCCAACACAGAGAAGTCTGCAATTGAAGGTGCTGCAGTTGTCCACTACAATGGCAACTTAAAGCCTTGGTTGGAAATCGGCATATCAAAATTCAAGCCATACTGGGCCGAGTATGTTAAGTATGATCATCCTTGGCTGCAGCAGTGTAACATCAGTTAGTAAGAAATCTCCATGCCACTCTACTTTTGGCACAGCCCCAGGAATAGGACTAGTTCATGCATGCTGAGGGTTAATTAGCAAGAATTTTTTTTAATGGGTGAGAGGGGCCTCGAGTCCATGTTGACATAGAAGTTGGTGTCATGTTATAAAATTAACATCATAAATGCTGTACATTTAACTGAAGTAGGTTTTTTTGACATTCATGCCAATTTCAGTCCATATGTTTGCGCCAGTTGTATGCATATCCCCACGCACATCAAGTGAAACTTAGCATTGAATTTGTTTATTGAGATGTAGAGATGGTTCAGTCAGCTGTTGGTGCTGTAGCTGAGAGGCAAATGTATATTACTTTTAATGTCACATAAATTTTGTGGCTGGATGGCAGCCCATACCACGTCTAACCTTTGTTCAACAGGAGTTCCGCTTGCCTTGATTCACTATGTTGCTTTCTGAAATTCGTTTACCTTATTTTCAATCAATACAGAAGATGCCTTGTCTAACTTGAGTTGAGTGGGGGACGGAACACTTTCACATTTGCATTCCACTAAGGTAACTATACCTAAAAGGGAGCATTTACCTAAAAGCATGCGTATCTACTACTGTGTGACATTTCACAGCTAAAATGTCACAATGTCATAGATACACACGCTTTAAGGTAAATGCTCCCTTTTAGATATAGTTACTTTATGATAGAAGAAAACGAATGCACTTTTACTGTAGTACCTTATCAATTTTGGACACCTAAGATATTTACCTTCATGATTTCGGTATTTGTCAAAATCTTGATTCTTTGAAGATATTTTTGGGAATAATTTCTATCTTGCAAATAGATAGAAACTCTGGTCCTTTTTCCAGGCGGCGTGAATAAAGTGTGTGTTCAAAATGTTAATGACCCAATGCCCATTGGACGAAGGGTCATTGGAACAAAACTACTCTCCTTTGTTGAAAATAAACACTTTAGTGACCAACAACTAGTAAAAGTAACTATAAATTGTTGGTTGGGTAATTGTTTGAGTGTAAGTTGATTTTTGGTATGTTGTAAGATCATCAAGTCACGAGTTTTGCGATTGGTTGGTGAAGGGCAACGTATCATAACTACGTGGTCTGGGTTCAACCTCCATTGGGTTTGTTTGAACAATAATGACTTGGTGTTACTAGTGAGTTATCATAGGCAAAAAAGTGTTACAAACCAATGAGCCCCTTCCCACCTTCCCGAGACAAGTGATAACACCGAGCTAACTTTCTATGTTGCATAGAAATTTAAAATGAAAAAAAGTGTACAGTTGTATAAATTAATGTTTTTATAATTGAATTTGTTAAAAAAACAATAATCTTCAATGTAATTTGTAAAGTGGCCTTCATTGTGACCCTTATTTAATCCTTAACCCCTAAGTGCCCAATCAACCATATTATGCTTGATTTATGGTCAAACGTTCAAAAAATCAAGTGTTTTAGCTTTAATGTAGTTGGTGTTTTCATTAGATGTTTAAGTTAAGTTATGATACATCTTTTGACCGTTGGGATTGGAAAATAGACTTCATTTGAAGTTTTTCCACCGTTGAGAAATTTAGAATTTGAGTGTTCAAAATACAAAGGGCTTTCTAAGAATGCTCCAATCATAGGTTTCTTTTATTTTCTTCACTTTCATATTTTTACTACTTGTAAATGTAACTTTTATCTACCTTAAATACAATTTTTGATATTAAATTTGACAAAAATATATTTATTTTGAATTTTTATCTTGTTTACATAATAAAATTTGTAAATATTCAAAATATCTTCCAATCATGTTGAAATTTTTGTCATACCTTCATAGTGCTAATGACTATCAATGAAAAATTATAAATCATCCAATGTGATATTTCAAGTATGCAAATTGTAGTGATTTGACTTTTACAAAATAGGTGAGGACTTTTAGGGGTTAAAGCTCGAGGGGTATTGGGCAAAATATAGATGTGTAAATTCAAGTTTGAGCCATTCTCCAATATTTTAATAATTATTCTTTATGACGTACATCTCCAAAACCATTCAACACGGATGCAACAACCTCAATTGTAACTTATAGATTGCTTTTGATGATCAAAGAGGTTCTATATCCTTGGTTCGTTTAAAAGTATTGAAAACAAGATTCACCGCTTCTAATTCCACAAACATTAAAGTTATTCTTAAAGTCACCTTGTGTTTGAATTAGATACCGTGAATTTTGCCTTAGAAGCAATTTTTAATTTTAACTTTCAAATTTTATAATTAAATATTGATGATAGTACTACACTAAATAGTGTATTTAGTGTGAGGCACTGTAATTGGGAACATCACTCTAAATATCAAAAAACCTACTTTTGTAAAAACACTAAATGTGAATTCTCACACTATTTATGAAGAATAGTAACGTTTTGACATTATGATCTTTTGAGATATGGATATTTAGTTTGAGTAAGGAATGAAACTTGAGATGAAAGTTTAGATGGAAAAACTGAAATTTTAGAAATGGAATGAATCAAATTGGATGATAACTGATAACACTAATTACCCACAAATTGACAATTAGTGTTAGACAAGTAGTAGGGGTAAGCACATTATTCATCACCTCACACTAAATACACTATTTAGTGTAGTGAACTGAACTGTACAAATGGAATCTAAAATTCAAAATCTAGAACTTTCATTTGTATATCAATTCAAAAATATTCTTCTATATGATGATTTTTCTCAAATTGTCAATTCCAGGGATACCCTAGTATGTTTAGGGGTTAATTATATTTTTCAGAATATAATTAGCTGAATTTGTCATTTTAAAACCATGAAATATTGGTTAAGCATCAAAATATATATCACAGTTCATATTTCATGACCCATAGTTCATCTACCAAAAATATAGATTTGGGAAATCTACAAATATTCTGAGATCTACGCATCAAGCTTCTACATCTAGAAATAAGCTAGTTATATCTAACTGCAGAGGAGATTTGAGGAAGTCTCGCTCTAAGACCAAACCTAGATTCCAGAATTCGTAGATTCCAGAATCGAAGCTTGGCTCGACACGCACTCGAATTCGACACATTTGAAGCGCGGCGGAGGGAGCTCCATCTGAAGATTCCAAGTTGTGCGAGTATGATTATGAATGCTACTTTTTTCTTTATTTTTGCTTCATAATTACCTTTTACTTTGTAATAATTTTACAAACCTTGGTAGTATATAAGGAGAAAAACGTTCAGGACTCAAGAGGGCTTCTTAGGGTTTCCAGAACAGGCTGGGGTTGCAGCGATTTCACTTGAGCTCGGCTGGTTTTCATTTGTCTTGCAGCACTGTCGCTTTGCTTTTCTTTCCCTTTTTAGGGTTTTAGGAGATATGCCAGGTTAAATCTGTTCTTATTGATTCCAGTCCAGGGCAGAGATGGGCGCTCCGACGGGGGTCGCAGCACTGGGAGCGCCCGGCGGACCTTTGTTTGTCCCAGGATTCGTCTCGGGCTGTCTGAGCGTGCAAGAGCTTCAACGCTCCTGGCACACTCTGATCGCGGCGCTTGAATCGGACTCCCGTGCAATTGAAGCCGAAGACGACGACGACGACGTGGACGTCTCAGTAGAGGATTTGAAGGTTGTCACTGATGCGCAGCTGGTGGACAAAGCTGTAGCCGAGGTCCTGGATGGAACTAACTCTAATCTACTCGCTTCGAATCCATCCCTGCTGCTCTTGGAACATGATCCTCGACAAGCTTCAACGGAAACAGAATTAGGGTTTAGGGTTGAAAATGCGGTGGAAGGTCAACCCGAGGATACGGTACCAGCCGAGGTGCTGGATGGAACTAACTCTAATCTACTCGCTTCGAATCCATCCCTGCTGCTCTTGGAACACGATCCTCGACAAGCTTCAACGGAAACGGAATTAGGGTTTAGGGTTGAAAATGGAGGTAGTGCGGTGGAGGACACGGTACCAGCCGAGGCACTGCTGGCATTGATGGACAGTAATAGTATCGTTCCACGGGAGCCTGAGAAGAAGAAGAAGCAGAAAAAGGTTACAGAGGAGCCGAAACGAAGGAAGAAAGGAAGACCATATGATCGAAGTCGGGGAGCAAACGAGGAGGATGAGGCGGTAGCAATGAGACGGGAGGAGGCTCTCATAAGGATGAAGCAGTGGAGGGAAGAGCAAAGGAGTAAGGCTAACCTGCATGCTTTGCGTTTCAAGCGAGAGCGGGAGGCTGCTGACGAAGACAACAAAACGCCGCTTCGAAGATGGAGGTTATTTTCCTCTGATTTGCAGTTTCCTACGAAGTCTCCCTCGGACCCGGATCGGATGGAGTCGGTCCGACCCGACGAAATTCTTTTTGTAGTAGAATTTTATCATAATCAACGAAAGAATGACAAGATGCAAGAGTTTTTAGTGCTCGGCAGTCAACCTCTGTCAGCTTTACGGGACCGGCTCTACTGTCTCACTGACAAGTTGGCTCGCAAGAGCAATCTCGACACCAAGTCCAGCTTCTTCTTGATTGAGGACGTATTCTATAACGATATGCGAGACCCGGAGGCGAAAGATTATGCCCGGCCTATTCTGCAGTGGGCAGAAGAATCGAGGGAAGCAACGGAGATTTGGAACAGAGATCTGGGAAGTAATAATCCGCGCGCAGTTATTCCTGCCATTCATTCTGAAACTGATCAACTTCCTGATTTCCGTTCCACTCTTATGGATCACACTCGGTTCGGGGACTTGCGGTTGCGCATAGGCGCCCAGTACCTCTACTGTCACCAGGGAGATTGCAAGCACAAAGTTGTCGTTCGCGATATACGACGTGCTCATGCTAAGGATGTGCGCGACATGGCAGAGTATCCCGTGCTCAAGTGGCATGCCCGGGTTCGGCACCGCAAGTGCAGCATTTGCAACATTTATCAAGCTCGAAAAGTGACATACGAGGACAAGCTGGCCCCTGCTTGCCCTTCTTTCTTTTGTGAGCAATGCTACTACTTGCTGCACTACAATAAGGCTGGCTGTCTGCTATATAACGATTTCAAAGTGTTCGACTACTACCATGAGTAGTACCTGGGGTGATTTTGCAAGGATTGAGACTCCATCCCGTGTTAGTCGTTTACAAGCGACAGAAATGGAGCATGGTATGCTTTATTGAAATGCCACTCTTGGTGAAGTGACAACGGCCATATTACGAAGGTACTGAAGATGTAGGTAGACCATAATTGACTTTGTGTCTTGTGATTTTTCTCTGTAGGAAGATGAAAGGATGGCATCGTCAGTGAGCACATTAACTGTCAATGTCATTTTCTTTGATGAATTTGCTACTGGTAGCCATCACTAATTCTTGGACATGTGTGGCCAGGACTATAGACACTACGTGTGCTCCGAAGGAAGTATTCGAAATGCACCAGGACTGGTGTAAGTTAAAAGTGGCTTTGAAAAACCCTTTGACTCTCACTTGTGCAATGTACTTCTCTTGACTTTTCCCAGGACGTGGTGCCATGAACTGTTCAGGAGATCTAGCATCTAATCGGACTTAATTCTTGACTCAAAAGTTTCTCGGAATGCACTCCAATGGCCGCACTCTCCTGAGGTTGCTTCATGCATATTTCCTTCTGGAATATAGGCTAGTTGATATAGGCTGAACTCTGTTTTCAACGATTGAGAGCATGTACCGGTAGTGAACATGGTCAAGTTACATATGGTCCTGTATGAGACTCCTGGAAATAAGGATTCAATGTCCGAATTTATGTCTTAGCTTTGAGTAACATGTGCTACTTGAGATTGCGGTTTAGTGCAGTTGGTGGGTAAAGCACCATGGCGTGATGGGGCTGCGTGTGGGATCCATACCCTTAAAATGTCCATTCACATGTGCACATTCTAGCCTGCAGATGCTGGATTGTGATACTGGAGGGTGTATTTGGATTGTTGTTTTTAACCCCTAAACGTTCCAGCGTCCAGATTTGAAGCCTTGTAACTTTCTCATACAACCTCGGATGATTTTCATCCAAGTCACCTTTGAAAGCCTATTAAATTCTTTACCAATTACAATAAATCTCTTGTGATGGAGATCTTTTGATTATATTGGATAGGCCTTCACCTGTAGGTATGTCAATTTTTTTGGGTAGATTTTATGCTTGCAACGGTCTTCTCATGTACACCTCATAACATTTGAGCCATGCTAATATCTACTTTTGAGGATAGCATCTACTTCTGTGCAAAGGGTTGGTACCTTTAGGGGTTAAGATATAGGGTCATATTTATGACCGGGTTGTATTTCCGACCCCTACTGGTTGGGGGATGGGTGTCAGAAACCAGCCAACATGGTTTCAGATAGTGTCCAAGAGTGTTCTAATTTCGTTCATGCTTGGAAAAATCAAGAGCTTCTGATTGGTGTAGAAGCACTCTATTTTCAGAATCCAACCTCTCATGAAAACCATGACTCTATGAGCGGATAATGGTCACTCTGAGCTTTCAGACTTAAAAAATCATAGAAAATTGTAGAAATGCTCAAAAAATGTTATTTTTTGGGGATGCCTTTGCAATAGCTTTGCAGAGCATCCAAAAATTATAAAAAAATTCTTTCACAAGTCTAAGTATGCAAACGTGAAATTCAGTCGGGAATTGGTCCCACTACCTTAATTTGACTTTTCTCATATTTCACAACCAACCAAGAAGCCCAAACTGAGGCTCATGTTTTTCAACATTTTGGAGAAAGTCGTATGTAGACTTTCTTTTGTTCAAATTTATTTGTGTTTGAACCCGCTCATACAATGTTCTTCACTGATTTCGGTTACATAAAAGTTTCCCAACTGAATTATATTTTTCAGGCACATTGCTTTTCCGATAAGAGATTTTCTAGCGTAGAGTTAAGTGGTATTTGTTTCCCATGATTCTCTAAATTGTGTCCATAGTAATGATGACTGATTGTCCTTTACCTTGATGCTTGTGATGTTTACACATTATCGTTTAACCCCTAAACGTCCAACCGTCCAGAAAAAAATTACATGATGTACAGAAGAATTCAATGAATTTAGAAGCATTTACCATTTAATATTCACCAAAATTACAATTTTTATTTTTAGACTTTGAAATTTGGTATGATTGGTTAAAACTAGACATTCTTTTTTTTAATTTAAAAAAGCACAAAAAATTCAAATGAGATATCATTACTTTCCCGAAATAAAGTCTTATAACACTAAGACAATGTTGAGGTGTTTGTTTTTGAAAAATTCCTTGGTGAACTTCGATATTGCAAATGAAATGCATCAAACTTCACTAGAACATGATCTCTATCCAAAAAAAAAAAAAAAAAAAAACTTGAAAGATGTCATTTCCTGACTATGAGAAGTCACTGTCGTTTGGGCTATGATTAGAAAATGGTCAATTGGTTGCTTAGTGGGTTAACTCTTTGGCATCCACACTACATTTATTCCGTCAAACCTCACCAATTCTCACATTTAAAAACATGCTATATTTTTCTTGGTATTTTTTTCATATAAGTTATTGTTAAACCAATTTACCCTGATTTTTTTCATAATTATGTAAATATAAATGAAATTTATAATATTTTTCAAGGATTTTTTCTTGTAAAAATCATAATAATTAAAGAATACATAAATTAGGATGAATTGTTTTAGGAAGAATGTAAATATTAGTGATGAACAACAAGGTGTAGATGGGGGGTGCCTCTTGAGTTTACATAAGAAGAAATCCGACTGAAAAAATAATTCTGCAGTCTATATTGGAATTTTAGGGCTATGAGCTTTAAGTAATGTAAAAATACGCAATTTTAAAATTTTTGAAGAATGGTAAATTTTGCTAGAAACTAGAAGATAGCCCCCACATGTTTTTAGTTGAGACCATTTTCATTTGGAAAAAAAAACTAGGTTAAAATCAAGGTTAGATTGAAAAACAACCAAATGTGACCGTATTGGGCGTTTTAGACGCTTCCGGGTTAACTTTTAATCCTTTAAGGTCCCAATTCAACATTGTTTTCAAAGAAACGTTATAAAATGTTAGATGAATACCCGAAATGGAGTTGATGTACGAGACAAAGTTGTAAATGTCAACGTGAAGATCACATCTGTAGAGTTGGATTTATCATATTTTTTATTAATTATTTTTAATTGCAAGGTTTTCTCTTGAAATTCGATTAAAAATCCCGCATTAACACACAAAAAAAAATTTAATATTGTAATGAAATTGGAATAACATGCTCTATGAGATGGTATGGTTTCCATTATTTGATTCTACTTATTTTGGAAAATCATGTTTTAGGTCTCACTTTTTGAACTAAGAATGAGACTTGACATAAATCAATTGTGTGGTTTTTCCAAAAATCATAATAACCCATTTTAAAAACCCAAACCATACAATAGATAGTAAACTTGCACAAGAACCAAGAGAAATTTATGTGAATGAAAACTGTCCAATTCGGATGAGAATCCAACAACTTGAATCTGTTCGTTGTCCAAATATTGGACACAAGAGCGTCAAAGGGTTAACCTTCCAAAGATCAAGTGCATTATAATAGACAAATCTATCGATGTACACCTATATGTGGATGATTCTATCTATTATATTTTCCCTTTCTGGCTACATTCCAGGGTGCATGGTACTTATCAGCAAAAAAAATAGAATTGGTTGGGACAAAAATCACAGACTGTGACAACCCGTAATCTATACATTAAATAAGGAGGTTTGTTTTGTTTGTTTGTATGTTACGTTGAGATCTCCCGCCAGATTGTACACCCACCAACCACATTTTTGGTATTGTCTAACGAGAAAAGGTGTACCGAAGTTGTTTCGCGGCTCTTAGACATAACATACTATGTGGAAAGTTAAGGATTTTTAACCAAATTAAATTAGTCCAAAAATCAATTGTTTTGAATTGTGTATGAATTATTTTGAAAATAAGATAAAACATTAAAATGATGGGGAATAAATCACGG
Organism: Pohlia nutans; assembly: GCA_022496805.1. NCBI lineage: Eukaryota > Viridiplantae > Streptophyta > Bryopsida > Bryales > Mniaceae > Pohlia > Pohlia nutans. Next base: position 9,195,773 of record CM040102.1, read on the forward strand.
GGAACACTGGGCCAATTACATTGATTATTACCATTACGGTGAATCACAGTAATTTATTATTCTCACAATAATTGTGATGTTAGAACAAAGAGTGAATCACAGTAATTGAGAGTTTGTTCAGTAATGTATCATTTTCACAATAATATATTATCCTCACAGTCATTAAAAGTAATTTGAAAATTACCAGTTGATTGGTACAAATTTCCTGCCATGATAATTCTCTTGTGCTCAGGACCAAGTCATGCATATCACACCATTGCTAAAACGAACCCAACATGAATTAAACTCGGACTATACAAATGCAATACATCGCCCTTCACCAATCAGCCAAAGAACTCATGACTTGGCAATAGTACTAAATACAAAAACATACGTTGTATTCTAAACAAATTCCCAATCATCACTTCACGATTACTTTTATTGTGCTACTTGTTACTAAAGTGTCCATTCCCGGCAGGGCAGAGTAGTTTTGTTCCAATGACCCTTTGACCGATGGGCACTAGGTCATTGACATTATGTACGAACACCTTATTCACGCCAGCCGCGAAAGAAGACCGGAGTTTCTATCTATTTTATCTAATTTGAAAATTCTTAAAATAATATATATTTGAGATGTATGTACTGCAATTAGTGTGACAATTTATGTAAAATCTCACACTAATTTTATGACTCGCAATAAGGTAGGATGTTCTAAAACCACCACCTCCCCCAATTATGACATGTAGACCTTTCTTGGGGCCACCACAGTTGAGACCCTAAACCACCAATTTCAATATTCAAGAAGACCAATGGCACGCCAAACATTGCGAAGAAATAGTTGGTGGTTTTGGGTATTGTTATGAGTGAAAGTTAGTACCACATGGTGTGAACATGGGAAAACCTTGAGGTTTGATTTGTGTCAGAGATTACTTTCCACTTTGGAATTTTGTATAAAATTGACAATTGCAAATTAGATGTTGCAAATTTTTGCGATCCTCATCAAAACCTATTTTAAATGCGGTCATATTTTTTCTTCGAATTTAGCACTGCCAAAAATAGGCCAGATAGGCCAGATTGCTTAAATTGGTGGTTTTAGGACAATCAACCTTAACCCTTTAGTGCCCAGGGTGTTTCTGGAGAAGCCAGAAATTTTTGGTGGTTTTCTTTTAAAAACTCTCTTTATTCAAACTATAAAAAATATTAATACTTAGTATTTAACCGTATAAATGTAAGCGTAGCTTAATCAAATAAGTGCCGGTTGAACCTTGATAAGGTCCGACCGTTGGATTGGAAGATTATAGTATGTCTTTGAACCGTATAATGCACACTCAAAATTGAGATTTTGGAGGATGTGCGACTTCAAAGTTAAATAGAATTTGGGTTAAATTTTCAGAATTAAAAGTGAAGAGGTTCAGCAATGACCTATATCAACACCTCTCCATTGCAATCTTTCATGTCAAGAACTGACTCATACATAATTATTGCGAATTTTACAAGGGATAGTGACTTATCCATGTACGGTTTAGGACAAAAATTATACGTTAAAATATGAAAGGAGTTCGTACATTGATCAAGATCGGAGTAGATACACTAATGGAACATAAACAAGAGAACACAATCCAAAAAAAATTCAAGATAACAAACTTCCAAACACAAGAAATACCGCATAGTACATATGCCGTATTTGTAAGTATTTACTATATTTTCAAGTATTTGCAGTATTTTCATGTTTTGTTCATAGGTATTTTGATAGTTGCACAGCTCCAAATTGAATTTTTTTTTCCAGAAGATGACATTAAGAATTGCGCAACTCTGAACCTTAGAGTATTAAACTTGAATCTTTATGGATTTTCTAGAATTCCTTTTTCCGATGACAGAGTGACCACATTATGGTCTCCTGGGCACTAAAGTAGGAAAACCAAAAACGATGAAAATAAGGTGATTTGACCAGAAGGAATGGAGTTAGAAATTATGTGAATTTTTTTTGAGATGAAGAAGAAGAAATGATGAAGAATGGAAGTTGTTTCGTATTTTTATTCCCCGTAAATAATTATCTGCAATTTCTCAAAGTGGGAAGTTTGTCAAACCCCCTTCTTGTATACTAGACTCTTCCTTTTCTACACATGAAAGCACCTAAAACAGTTAACTAATATCACAGAAAACCACACACAAGATTCCAAAAAAATTAGTAATTTTTAGTAAATTTTTAGTAATCCTCGTCATGCAAAAATTCTCCATTTTCGGTCTACCACCTCCCTGCTTTTAAAAAACTCTAGTGCACGCCTTGAGGGCATTAACCGTTTTTGGTTTTCCTACCTTAGAGCATCATCAATCGAGGCCAGCAACTGCCGCAGAACCGCTACTTTTGAAGCGGCGGGGATAGAAGCGGCACTTTACAGGACCCAATGCAGCAACGGCACCACAGATGCCGGAACCGCCCACGCCGAATCGTCTCTTCTGGCCGGCAATTTCCTCATTCTTCTTGCGCCCTGTAGATTGCCCCAGTAGAGCAGTCAACGCGCCACGATGGCGACGACCGAGGCATCCAAGGGGAGAAAGAGCCGGAGTCCAAGGCGGCCATCTGCTCCGTGGCCAGATACCCATGACGTGGCAGTTTTGGGTTGTCTTTTCAGGGCGTGGACTGGCTCAGATGGCACGGCTCTTGAGACGGCACAGCAGAAGGCCCGGACCCCAGTCTGCAAATCTTACATACCGTGCCCCTGTCTTGCGCCTCGATTGATGATGCTCTTAAAGGGTTAATGGTAATAATCGGTAAAGCTATCCTGGAATGATATCAGACAAACATTCCATCCAGAAATGGCTGGCAGCTGTGGTCAAGCCAGCTTGTGAGCTGCAGGTGCCGACCACTGAGATGGGCCACACAGTTCCAAGCTTGAGAGCCTTCCCATCCCGCCCCATTGAAGTGCAACTGCAGGGAGGCTCCGATCCATTTTTCACACTCAGCCATCAGTTCGAATTGATTTGGCTCCGTCTGGCCGGATGCACACCTTTGGAAAGGAATGACGGCAACAACAATCATTCACAAGCTCAGTTACCCAACCAGGCTTTGATGCTTTCTGATATATCAAAGTGTGTGAGTGAGGGCCGCTTCACGCTATGGCTGTCCAAGTCGAGAGGCCGTGGGATTGAGTGGCCAAATTTTTTTGAGTAAGGTTGAGACACCCATTCCCGAGCAGGTACCCAAAACCGATCAGCCCTAATTTCTAGATTTTGAAAGGGAAGATGTACCTCATTTGTACATTAGAGCATATGATCGGTTTTAGGTGCACCTACAACTTTGCACTTTAAAATTTTGTACTTATTCAAATAGTTATCAAACAAAATTAATTAAATATGAAAACTTCCTAATTTTTGTAGTGCTAAAAGAGGAAAATAATCAAAATATTGATTCATCTATCCCAAGTATAGTACATGTCTTATTTGATCGGTTTTAGGTGTCTCGACCTTAGCCAAACTTTTTTGAGACACTAGTAGGAAATGTGTCGTTTTTCACTTACTATAAATGAAAAAGGAATGAAACCGCGCCAGGCACATGGGTTGTATTAGTGCTGGTGAGTGGTTTTGGTCACAAGAAGACAGAAATATAGTCATAATATTCCACCACTGTTCATTGTTTTCACAAAGTGGGGAATGAAAAACGATAGATCTGCTACTAGTGAGAGTTCGAAGAAATGGGTTGAAAATAGGCATTAAAATAAAATTAAAAAAAATTATGCAAAAAAATCAAAGGCCTTTCGACCATAGTTTGGGTCTCCATTCTCGTTCGACCCAAACTTCTTTTGAGAGTCCGTCGCCTTGGTCAAAAAAGTATTGCCATGTGGGGATATTGGAGGCGACGGCCTTTGGACTTTTGCCTCTAGTGTGAAGGGTTGAGAGGCCGAATCTATGGTATCTTGCAATTTAATTGGTGGAAATCGACGGCCTCTCAACCTTTGGCCATAGTGTGAAGCGGCCATTAGAGAGGATAACTCTGGGTATCATTCCCAATTTGGATAACAACAAATAGCATAATAGAACAGTAAAGGTCAAAAATATATGGCTCATTAGCAAAAAAACTTATGAGAATTATTTTTTTCACCCTTAAAGGCCGATGCTACTTTGTTCTTGTTGAATACCAAAAGTTGCCTACCTTGTGGAACTATGACAAATGGGCTATAGTGGTGGGTTTTATTAAGAGGAAAACAAGCGAAGGTCATACGTTGTACGTTGAATCATACGTTAAATCTTTGGCCATGTACGCTCATAATGAGCACAAGAGGAGGCAATTTAGGGTTTAGGGAGCGGACGTCAAGGCCAACAAAAATTATTGGCAGTAGGTCACGATGACGTCACTAGGGCTAGGATAGACCCAACCAACCTGGCAATCAGGCCACACATCATGCAACAGTGGAAAGCATCAGACGATTATTCCATTAATTAATTTTTTCCTTTGTTGTCATTAGCTACATGAATACAAATGTAGCCACCTGGCGAAAATTTACTCACTTTAACATCAGTGTAATAGAGCAATGGAAGCCAACACGCTTTTGCAATGGACCACAATTTAGTTACAATTAGAAACTAAGTTTATGTGTCGACGACATGGTAATCCCAAAATTCATAGAAATACAAATGGCATTCTTTCATTATTTTAAAAAATGAACACACTTTTTGTTAAAATTAAACTACCAGACTGGAAAAGTAGTAGGGAGTATTGCCCTTCTTAATTGAGATAAATCCCCAATTTTTCTACACTACTCTTATTCGTGGAATCTTTTTCTACACTGCTCTTAATACGCTATCAATAATGACCTATCACTATTGATAAAAGCAAAATGTCCCATTAGTTTTTTAGTCCAGATGGTAATCCAATTCTAACAAAATTTGGTCCAATTTTAACGAAATGTGTGTTAGTGGATCTAAGTGAAGATTTTGTTTTGATCTAGTTTTCATAAGGGCGTTCAATTGCATTGCTCTATTAAGCTATACATGCTTCCATCACTAAACCCTTTTAAGGAAACAACAAATAACCCAAAAAAAAAAAAAAAAAAAAAGAAGAAGAAGAAGAAAGAAAGAGGAAAAAGAATTTCACTATGTTCTGAAGCAAAGTTATTATTTATAAAAGTCTAATCTATTAAAACACATGTCCAACCTACTTTTAGATTTTTCAAATCTTCACATTGAGTACATGCTCTTTAGTTGGACATTCATTTTGATAGGTTGGAGAGGCATTTCAACATACACGATTTCGTGAAAGATCTTCATTGTTCAAAAGGATGCCAGTCTCAATTGTCAAATGTTGATTGTTGTTGAATGTTGTTTCTTATTCAACACTTTTTTCACACTGCCAACTTGAAAATGATTCAAGATTCACTTTTTCACACATCGCTTACTAAATTAACAATAATTTAATTTTGCAAGCAATTTACTATCCTCTTAGAACATACATTGTCTTATATCCTAGTACACAAAAAGAATGCATTTAATTGCTTGAAAAATTTAATTGCCTTTAGTTACCCAATGAAGCTACCTCATGAGTGACTTGTACATGTGGAGGCGCATAGGTCTCTGTGAGTTAACATGTATGTCATTGAACACATCTAAGTTGGCAATTGTGGACACTTGTTGATGAAAATTACTTCATACTTTTACAGTAACAATAAACATTTATATAGTGTAAAATGTCAAGAAATTAATAAGGGGCAACCTAAATGCACAATTTAGTGTTGTATACAAATCTACACATTTGTAATATTCTCTCTATATATATGATATATATGATATATTTCATATACATATATATACATACATATATATATATATATATATATATATATATATATCATAAAGAATGATGGAACAAAGCCTTGCAATGACACCATCCTTATTGTGATTTGAATTTTTTGCCAAAAAAAGCCCTAAGATACCTAAAATAGAAATTCCAGGGAGATGAGGCACAAATAAACAATACTTGCCTTTCAATCTAAAAGTAAGGAGATTTAGAGTTAGGGCAACATTTCCATGCAACATTTATTTTTATTTTTGAATTTAATTATTTTTTGTCCCATATAGTTTGTTGAGCTGTCATCCTATTGAAAATAAATCAAAGATTTGGAAAAAAAATTCCCCAGAATGAATATTTAGAGTCTAACACAACTTGATGAAGACTATTTGGTACTCCATAGCGGGAAACTCGATGACAAACAATGAACCAACGAGTACGATACTCATAATCTTATTTGGTCTAAAAATAAAGAAAATTATAATTTTGAAAGAATTTTGAGATATGACCATCCCCTAATGTCATCATGCATTTAAAAATCAAAATAACAATCTTTCATCCAAAACTAAAAATGTAATTGTAAATATTTTTCCAATCGGTAATTTTTTTCTAAAATGTAAATACTTTTTTTAAATTGTAAATCCAAACTCTATGGAAAAACTTTCTTTGTTCAGAAATCAACACCCTTGAATTGTTTGCAACTTTGAACAGTTATTTTGGTCTCTCCTTTCTTTCATCCTTGTCCATTTCTTAGAGCCCAATGGCATTAGACATGGGAAAAATGGCCTTTGTTATAATCTTATTATATTGAGTAGATGAGCCCGTTCTTAAGCTAATACAATTTGAAAAGTAGTTTAATCGGCTCCAAGAAGAAACGGCCTCAACTTCATGTGTAAAGTGGTTCTTTATAAATTAATCTTAAAAAGTCTTTCTAAGCCCCATGAGCTTGATTTCCAAGGAATCTTGTTTCTAGCAAAAACACTACTCAACTACTTCTGACCAAACATGGATCATTGAATGCACATCAAAGTGAGGCATTTAATATGCTTAATTGCAACAAAAAATTCTTTCATGATTGTTTGCAATGTTTAAATTAAAGGTATTGAAAGATCATTTGATTATTGCCCAAGTTCCCAATTGATTCATCGTGTGTTTATTTCTTTGTTGTGATTGGTCATGCATCCATCATAAGGTTCTTTAGCCCTTGTGGTACTTACCTCCTAATTTGGCCATATTCTGCTAAGGAATAATATAAGGGGTTTCGAAATACAAGATTCTATTAAATTTATTAACCTCAACTAAGGTTGTAATGGTCGCATTTCAATAACAATAGTCCATTGAGTTCATGCTCCTTGATAATTTCCGGATCCATATAATAAGGAAGAAGGGTGTTTCTTGTGTGTCTGTCCGCGCATGACATTTTACACATGGAATATGTGGTTATTTGACTAAGTTCCGGAGTGGAACCTGCTTGGAGTGTTCTTGGCATTCTGCGAGTGTTTCTTGGCGTGCCCACGATGATCCCCTGCGCCTGCTGGAACTCGAACACGACCTGGTACTTGCGCGTCTTCGCGCGAATTTGCTTCCCCTTGGCCCACAATAGCGTCACGGCCAGCATGAGTGCGCTGGACATCACGAACAGCCCCACGCCGCCCTCCCACACGCTCCGCTTCCCGAACCCGAAGTTGCTCAACGACATCATATCGCGCCCAGAAGACTGAACAAACTCCCCGCTCCTGTTGTTGCTTCTTCGGCGATGGCGACGATGCTCCGCCTGGTCGATGCTGCTGCTGTTACCGGTGTTCGTCGTCACTTTTGCCCTAATCGACTTGTTCGCAAGCTCGTACACTAATTTCCGCCTGTAGCGCCGGGGGAACTCCAGTTGCGGCGAGGCTGTGATGATGATCCCTCTCCCCAACTCCAAGCCATCACACAGCGGTATTCGGGAGCTCGCCATCCAAGCCCTAATCAATCAATCCCTTAATTGTTCGAGAATCCGAAATTCCTCAGAACTCAAATGATGGCAGAAATTCTCGGCCATAAGATGATCCCCGCCGAGTGACGATTGATGGAGGTGGCGTAGGTTCGCGATTGCTGTGGATTTGAATGCTAGGGATTTGGGATTTGGGATTTATGTATACCTGTTTTCAGTCACGGCCAACTGTATGTAGCATTATCTAGAACCACTGCTCCAGTCCAAATTAGAATATTACTATCTCAAGACAATACTTTATTTAAAAGTGCAAATGTGGTATACCCTGAAGTGCTTTTACCAGTGAATTTATAGAAACAGTCATATTATCTATTTTGTACAAGGCCTAAAGAAGGCTTACGTAGTTTTTACGACTAATTTGTGTTCCGCAAAAGAAACTCTATTTCTTCCAATATATGCATTGATTCCGTTTAAAGACAATTTATGTATTTGATGAATTAATTAACCACTTCATTTAAATTAATTAAAAAATTCAAATAAGTTACAATTCCTCTTTCTATTACATAGGATTTTCTAATTCAATTTACACAAATTTCAAAATTATAAAATAAATCCTCAAAAAAAAAACACTATCTTTAAGAATAAATTTCATTTATTATATAGAATTGTAGACACTCAACAAGAAAGAATTCTATGATGTCAATTTTACTTTGTTAAAATTTTAAAAAATAACAACAAATGGTTGTCATGATGGTTGTGTGATCCCATCTCACTACCAAGCCTACTTAGAGCTTTTGATATTTATTTTGAAATTTTTTATGTGCCAGTGGCCGGCACGAGTCAAGCTAGTATTTTATAAAAGAATATTGTAGAGCCTTCAGTTGATAATTTCTGGATTCTTTATTTTTTTTTAAACTACCATAGATCCACAAATTAAGAACGATGTGATCTCCCAATTGCTAAGAAACCTTATGATGCTTAGTCTAAGTATAAAAATCCATATTCTTTCAGAGATCCTTCGACTACCTACTAAAGACCTAAAATGTTGTTAAACCTCCAAATGTTCTAGTAACCATTTTTTGGTCGCTACCCGAATCTAATGGGTTGCCGCAACAAAAAAAATTGTATTTGAAAAAAAAAATTGAAATACTTCATCAAGTCTACTTTCCAAAGCAATTTGGATTATATCAATCTGGGTTAAACTCCACCCGGGATAATTTTTCAAAGTAGATCACCTCAACATTGTCTTAGTGTTAAAAACTATCCTTTTTGGGGAAAGTCATGATGTTCCCTCCATCATTTATTTTTCTTTTTTGAAGTTTACGTTAAATAAACCAACTATAAACCATTATGCTAAATTTAAGTTTCTAAAAGTGGATATTATAATTCATACAAAAATTTAAAGGTTGATGCTTTTCAATTCAATAAAAAAAGTCTAAAGTTAGTTTTGGAAGTTTGACCATACAAATAGTTTGTAAAAATGATGCCCTACGTTTTATTTATTGAACCAAACTTCATCAAAAATATAAAAGACACATATTATAACACATCTATGTTTTGTCCAATACCTCACAAGTTAACCCCGAAACGTTTTCACCCTTTTCAAATTTGGCAATTTTCCAAAAATACGTTATAAAATGCAACTAAGAGGGATATTTTTTAACTTGATGAATGAATAAAAGTTGTACACTATGAATTTTAGATTCTATCTATATGGTTAGATTTCCGATTGCTATCACCAATATTTGTGTATTCAATTTCAAACTTAAAATTAATGAAGGTGATAGAGGAATGCACAAGGCACATACACAAACACAAGGAATGCGTAGAAAGAGATGATCTTTACTCAAGAGCTTCCCTCCTTAAGAGGTGTACACTAGGAGGTGTGCAAGACAACCCATATGGGATAACTCACCACTAGAGGCCTCTTAGATCAACCCATGCCTTGACCCCTCTCCTACACATCATTATTTCCACCCAATCCCCTTTGGCTTCTAGCAACACTAACCTACATCTTCTACTTCAACAAAAATTTAACACTCTTTTGTAATATGATTACAATTAAGATATTGACAAGCTAATAATGAAATTTGTTATGATGGGTTGAAATGTAATACTCCAAGTGTAATGATTTTTGGAGGTTTTTTGGTTGCTTAATTTTAGTAGTTGACTTTTCAAGAGCACTTCTAGAGTAAAATTTTCAAAATTTTGGGTGGAACACTACAAGTTGAAATGAGGCATATATTTTTCACAAATCATCTCCTTTTTAATCGGATTACACATGCACAAAGCTAACTTTCCGTAAAAAAAACCCATACTGCGAAAAAGTGCATGATGGATGAGAAAACGGATTTCAAACCCGTACATCATGCAAAATATGCATGGTTGGGCGGTTAGGAGTCAAGGGTGAAACCCCAACTTCCCATATAAATAGTGATGATTACCAACATTCCCACATGGTAAGTAACTTAGGGCCGCTTCACACTATGGCCAAAGGTCGAGAGTCCGTCGATTTCCACCAATCTAATTGCAAAAATCCATAGGTTCGCCCTCTCGAGCCTTCACACTAGAGGCCAAAGTCCAACGGCTGTCGCTCTCCTAAATGCCTACGTGACAGTACTTTTTGACCAAGGCGACGGACTCTCGAAAGGAAGTTTGGGTCGAACAGGAATGAAAACCCAAACTATTGTAGAGAGGCCATCAATTTCTTTTCTTAAAAAATGAAAACTATATTTTATTGCCTATTTTCAGTAGATTTCTTGACAAAGTTTGGACTCTCAATCCCACGGCCTCTTGACTCGGACGGCCATAGTGTGAAGCGGCCCATATTCTTGCATAGCAAATTTGCCCAAATATATGACCACCACTATTTATATTAAAGTAGGGTTTAATGTCATGCAACAATTATAAAATTGAATAAATACAAATACACGACGCCAGTACGGTACCTGAAGGGGCTAACTTATCAGGCACCTACCTACCCGGGGCAGGGGTAGGTGGAAATTTTGACTGGAAATTTTGACTGGAAATAGGTGCTGAGACTGAGGACAGTCGTGTCCAGTTTTTGTCAACCCAATGCTTTTTGGAATTCTTTATTCTGTGAATGGACTGTAGGCCTAAGTTCTAGACCTCCTTTTTGATCAGGTTACCTTACCTGCAATAGGGGGCATTGGAGTTCGCAACTTCTCTCCAAAAGAGGAGGCAACCTTGAAACGGATTTATCTAAATCCCCTGTGGTCTTGAATGAATGTGGACAAAAGTGTCCCCTATTTTTGTCCGGTTCAGGACCCACCTTTAAAACAATCCTCTCCTCCAATGGTTTATTATTCTCAAATAGGTTCCCCTAAGGTAAATTTGGGCCATAAGAACCAAATTGCCAAAAAAATTGCCAAAAAAACCACCGAAGGTGCTCAAAATGGAAATTTCAGAGAAAAGAGGAGTGCCTCGCATTCAAGACCACCAGGGAATTTAGAGATGGGGTCTTGAAACAAGACTCAAATCTCATGGCTAGGGTTGTTGATCTCACAAATTGTGTTGGGTCTTATTTGGAAAGTAAAACTGAAAAAACTTGCCTTAAGAACTTGCACTCTGACAACCCCTAAATTAAGTACATGAAAAAAATCTCAAATTTCAACATTAGGGTGAGTGCCCCTATGACTATTTGTACATTGATGATTGTGCACCTATGCATTCTTGACTACATACCTATGTTTTTGGTGATTTACTATGTATCTATGTTTTTAGGCCACCACACACCTATGTTTCCACAACTATGTACCAAAATCACTTAGAAGCAGTAATAGGAACCAATGATAAAATACCATGCCTCTATGACTACTCACTAAATCAACTATTAGTAATAATAGGAACAATGAAAGTAACCCCTAAAGAACCTTAATTAATGATTTACATATATTGCTACAAAAGTGTCATTTTTGGTGTAATGAAAATCTTACTTTAAAGATGTGTAGGTAAAAAAAATCAAGCCATTTACCTTCATAAACTATGAGATTATAGTAGTAAAAATGAAGGGGATTTTTTTTTGTAACTTACTAAACATGGTCATGGACTTTGGCTCATCTTTGTGAAGCACTTGGAACTAAATAAAATTGAGTTTTGTAACCGGTGCCATGATGGTCACATGAATTACTTGTGTACCAAATTGCAAATATAGTTAAAGTGTTCAACATACCTAGAATCATCTTGCAATGAGAGCATGCTCAAAAAATGGTGACTACACTTGCAAGAATTTGTTTTTTGTTTTTTGTTTTTAAAAAAAAAAATCAAAATTTGAAAGAATCACAATTCAATTAGTTGGTAGAAAGCTTTACTTTTTCAAATCAATTACAAAAAAACTACCAAACAGAAATACCATGATTTTACACTATAATGTCATGTAGTCTAAAACTACCATTTCTAATGCATTCACTAAAAAAATTAAAGTGATTTAATTTTTTTCACTTTCAACTGCAAGATCTTGTACTAGGATATTACGAGAATGTGTAGGAAAAAACTCAAATTATTTGTCTTTAAAGATGTTTTCGTATTGGTAGTCAAAGTAAAAATAAAAAGAATTTAATTTTTTACTTGTCCAACAACTTGCATTCTCTTTTAGCACCTTGCTCAAGTTGTCAATGCAATTTTTTTTGTCTAATGTAAAAATCATCTTCCTAGAGTCTATATAATACTTCCTTTTGCCCCAAAATAAAATTGTGTTTTCACTTGTACTATAAAATTGATATCCAAGTTTCTTTTTACAATAGAAAGAGTACCTAATAATTTCTTATTTAACAAGGTTCTTTTACTAAAAGAATTGTAAATATTTAAAAACAAAAAAGGTGAAAAAATGTTGATAACAACAATTTCAAAAATGAAAACAACAAAAAGATTAAAATGTGGTGCAAATTTTCTCACTTGTCTCTATGTTTGTATCTTATCACATTTTTTATCACTTGAGATATAAATTATACAAGGTGAAATAAATCTGGCATCAAAGATATATTTTTGACACATCAAGTAACTTTCTACAAAGATGGGATTTTGTAAGGTCATGTGAGTGGATTGGTCTCTCCTAGTTCCTTTCATACTTTGGCGTCGTTTGGATTTTTGGATGGCTCTTTGGTTTTGTTTTGTACATTTATCTCTTGCAACTGAGTTATTTGTAAAGTCAAGCAAAAATTTCCACAAGAGGAAAAACAAGGCAGAAATGGTATTATAGTTTGGAAGGCGGCGAAAATAAGTTTTAATTCTTTTTTTTCCAACCAATAAAATTACACTACTATGTCACGGAGATTCCAACATAGCACCTTCCCAAAGCTAATGAAGCTCTCCCAATGAACAATCAACTTCCCACCACATAATCTACACATGCCCCCACACCAATCCACATGCTTGCCCAAAATAAACACTTAGCTCCTTGTGACTCACAATCTCTCCAATTCTTAATTGAAGTTTGAAAACTCAATGTTACAGAGAGGCTACCCCTTATTGACTTTATGGATAATTTAATGGAAGTGTGCTTTCATTTGTGCCAAAATAAAATAAAGCCCACTTTATACACATGCTGGGGCTGGATGGAAGGCCGACCCGATTCAATTTGGCCCAAGTTTGAAGTTTGGGCCATGGCAAACCTTTTCCGGATTTCATCAAACCGGCCCAAAGATTTGGCGTCAAAATCATGCTACAAAGGACGCCACGTAGGAAAAATTGCTCCTTCCGACCCGGCCCTAGTATAAAGCCCTAGGGTTGGATTTAAAAGAATCGAGCGATCCTATTGGTTGAAATTGGTTGAAATTTGAAGAGTTCGGGCCGGCCCTCAATCTGGCCCCAAGTATAAAGTGGCCCTACGATATGTAAGGTCATGTGAGAATTACATAAAATAGTGTGAAAAGAACATGGGCAAGTAAAGATGAAAGAATAAAGGGAGGACCGTACTCACCCGAATAGGACGCTCTCACTAGACTGACTTTTGCAGGTGATACGATCCGCACGCCCATCTAGGCCACTCCTAGATTCAAAGTTCGAAAATCTACGAGTGCTCGTACCGGCGTGGACGGCCCTAGAGCCCGAGCTTCACGTGCCGCGGCTGAGGAGAATCCAAGCTCGCGGTCCCGCTCGCCCCGCTCGTCCATTGCGTGTGCCCGTCGTCGACCACTGAGATCCATTCAGATGCCTCATATCCTCTTTTGCCAGAGCCCCTGGATTTGCTGGTACCAGTACTACTACAAACTCCCAGGCTTTTCCGTCATTGCACTGATTGCAACCACCCTTTTCTTTTCTTTTCCTTCACAAACTCCGTGCTCAGGGTTTCGATTCCAGCAATCGTCTCGGAATTATGTTAGCGCATTCTAGACTCTCTTCAATGTTGCATTTGCCAATCCCAACATGAATTCTTCTTCCGCCTCTTGGAACTGGTGCGCTAGGTTTGCAGGCTGACAATGGGGTAAGTTAACGAATATCATTTTCCTCCTTCAGGAGCTAGCGTTAGATCTTCGGCAGTGTTGGGACTAGGAAAATCTTTACGAGGCAGTTGAAACGACTGCAGGTTTTTTTTTGCTTGAAAGTCATGACGGATCTTGAAGTTTCGCGTCGCCGAAGAAGATTGGTTGTGCACGAGGTTCGGTTGTAGTGAAAAAGGGTTTTGATGTGAGGGCAGCTATTGTGCGGTTTTTAGAGCACTGTTTTTTCTTTAGGTGGGGTGGTGATTATTGGTGAATATTAAGCTGCACTGATAGTTAGTATCATGTTCTCCTGGAAATGTTTTTTCAGGTCTGTGAGGTGACGAGATTTGACGCGTGAACCCTAAGTAGCGATGGAGTCGACCTCGACCGCGTTCAGATAGTGGAATTCCACGCCGACGTTGAGATTTTGAGCCTCCGAAACGAGCTCCGGTAAGAAGTTTAAACACTCCCGAGTTTGTGAAATGAGATGCATTCAGCGTAGGATATTAAGTCATATTCGTTAGTATGGCATGTTTTGGAGCACTAACATTGTGCCATTCAAGTGCGCAAACGAGGACTGATATAGATTTTAAGTTTCAGACAAGTATCAAGTTGAAGAAGTGCCAACTTGGCCATTTAAGCAATAAGTATTGCAGTCTATTGCTTCATATGTGCTCAGTACAGAACATTAGTGAATGTGGATATCCTCGATAAACTCGTTCCTCATCTAACCTCCCTTCTTGCTTTGCTTCTAAACCTCTCTTTTGAGCTATACTTGGGTTGAATAGTGTCGTGTCATAGATTGTTCCCTTGTGGGCCATATGCTTAGAGGTTTGGTAGAAGGTGTGAGAGTCATTGCGAGGTGTGAAGAATAATGACAATGGCTTGCTTTAGATTGTCTCCCAACTCATCATGAACTAGTTTTCAGTCTATTTATATTTCAATATGAGTTCAAGAGGAGTTTAAGAGGAGTTTGCTAAAACTTTCCTCTTTGAGCTGACTTTTTGGTTAACTCTAATGGCGCCATTTTTAATTGATTGTTGCCTATGAAAATTTGCTGATTGAAGTATGTGTTGTCTACGGGTTTTGGCTTTGGAAGGCATGGCGCTGACGGAAGACGACCTGAGCGCAATGCTGCAACCCAGCCATCCGAGTGAAGGCCTCATGTCCATGTCGTTAGCAAATGCCATGCTGAACCCCTCCAGCGCCATGGACCGCGACTTGTTCGCCTCGCAATTGCCATATTCGCCGCTGCAGAGGGCGCATTCCATGGGCGGACCGGACAACATGAATCTGCGAGGGGCCGTGACGAGCGGGTTGTCCTCCATGGGATCTGGGAGCTCCGCATCCAGCCTGTCGCAATGGCAAGACTGGGAGCTTGATGGCAAGAGTGAGGTTCTGGATTCGCGTGCAAGCTATGGCCCAGCGCAGCCTTTGCAACCCTTGAACAATCAGCTGGCACGCACGCAGGGCCTGCAACGGTACCATTCGGCTCCGAGCACCTTCTTGCAATGCCTAGCGGATTTCGGCGAGGAGGATTTCGCCCACATCACCAATCCGTTGGGCGACAGCGGCGGCGAAATGAACAATTTCTTCAACGAGAATCTGGCGCCCATCATGGAGTCGGCGCCTTCGCGATGGGGCAATAAGCAACCCGAGAAGCTGAGTAGCAGCGAGCAGTATTTCGCCATTCAAGCAGAAAACGCGAGACAATCGGCCGCGTTGCGAGCCTCCTCGGAGTCGAACATGAAACAAGCGCGACCGGACGTGTTGGGGTTCCGCGCCCGAACCCTAAAAAACAGTTTGCTGCGACAGAGCAGCTCCCCGGCGGAGTTGCTGGCGGCCATCAACAACAAAAGCAGCGAGGGTGACGAGCAGCTCAGGTCCCAGGACGACACGAAACAACCCAGGTTTGCCAACGCGCCCACGTACGTGTTCAACGACGCCATGACGGGCGCGGGTGGCGTGTGGAAGATGCCCACGAGCCCCGGCGGCACCAACTTGTTCGCCGCCGGGAAGCGCGTGCGGTTTCCCGAGGAGATGACGGACGACTCGGGCTCAGATCATGCGTTGCTGGGCGACGCGGATCCTCGCAGGACCGGCACCCTCACGCGGCACCAGAGCCTCCCCTCCACCAGCACCACGGTTGCGGACGGGCAGATGCCGGACCTGGGCTACGACGACCTGCTGGACTTGTACGCGCCGTGCAAAACGCGCGCGCGCCGCGGCTACGCCACGCACCCGCGCAGCATCGCGGAGCGCAACCGCCGCAGCCGCATCAGCGAGCGCATGAAGAAACTGCAAGACCTGGTGCCCAACATGGACAAGCAAACCAACACCGCAGACATGCTCGACGAAGCCGTGGAGTACGTGAAGCACCTGCAGCTCCAAGTCAAGGACCTCTCGGAGACCATCGTGCGCTTGAAGAACAGCATCCGGCAACAACAACAAAACCCCGCGAGCTCGTGACCATCGACACCCCCCCACCCATTCATCCATTTACGAGCCTGAGCTCCCTCCCGGCCACGCCATAGCTGAGCCTGATCAAGCTCCACTGTCAAAGTGCCATCACGATTGATTTCGACCACGACAGCGAGGAAGCAGCCGCAACACTGCAACTTGT
This sequence comes from Pohlia nutans, assembly GCA_022496805.1. Classification (NCBI taxonomy): domain Eukaryota; kingdom Viridiplantae; phylum Streptophyta; class Bryopsida; order Bryales; family Mniaceae; genus Pohlia; species Pohlia nutans. Next base: position 9,212,530 of record CM040102.1, read on the forward strand.
ATACTTTCTTCGTGTGGGAAGAGCATCATGCAAGTTGTGATCAATTGATCAAGTGGCAGTTCGGGAAGATATAATCTAGAGCCCTGTTTTGCCATCGACATTCAACATCCGAGCAGTTGCCACTGATCGATCCAGCTCTGTCTAGATCTAGAGTCTCGTGATTCTGACTTCTGGATTGTATTGAATGCAGGAGAGCTTACAGTGCAGATCATGAAGAGAGCATGCGCTTCCTGCGATCTCACTCGATCGCAAAGTTAATTTGGTTCGCTTTGAAAATCTTGCAAAGTTTTCTCTTCACTTTGTTAATTCTTTGCACTTTGAAATTCTTTCCGATTTTTCTCTTCACTTTGTCTATAGTTTGGAGTTTTCTCTCCACTTTGATAGTCTTTCAAAGTTTTCTCTCCACTTTGTTAATGTTTCAGAGTTTTCTCGTCACTTTGTCAACTTTCCGGATTTTCCAAATCTCGTAGAGTTTTTTCCACATTGTTAACTTTCAGAGTTTTTTCTTCACTTATAAAATCTTTCAGAATTTTCTCTTGTAGTTTTGAAATTTTTGAAAAGAGTAGTCTCTCTTCTTCACAAATCTTTCAAAGTTTTCTCTGAGTTTCGTGTTCCTTCTTGTAGTTTTCGAATCCATGCAATCAAATGGTCTAGACTTTCTTTTTCTCTTCTTTTTCCGGGAGTTTTTGTATGTGCTTGCATGGTCTATGTGGTTGATTTTCTCCTTTGTGGTTGTCTTAGAGCATGCACAATCCCTTCAAGGACAAAATTGGTGAGTTTTAAAACTTTGTCAGGGTCGGTTGCATTCACTTTCGAGTCTTACCCTACCATGATGTATTGTTCACTAGTATAGACCTAGGCCAACTACACTAGTAGATGAAGCAGTTTACAACAACATAATGAAAGGGAATGTAATGCATCTGCAATTATTTTCTTGATTATCTTCAAAATGCATAGATTATTGCCTTCTACACTAGTTTTCACACCAACCTATTTTAACCGTCATTTTTGCCATCTCTTGTGAATGGTGTATGAGAGATTGGCCTCATCTTGGTTAAATTTCAAGCAACGTTCTTTGTAGTGAACCATTATTGGAGAGAGCTATGAATGCTTTAGCAACATATGGAAATCACTTTTACCATATGGTTTATTAAGATGTGGGTTCACAAATAGTGTGCTACTTCAAAATAATTGGTAAGTAAGTACTACTTCAAAATTTCTAATTATTCATTGAACTAATAATTCGTTATTTGAGGGTATGTTTGAGGTTTCATACTTGTGTAACAATTTGATTTTCATATATAACCTTTTTTTCACTAAAAATTAGACTCTACAATTTTTCATGTGCTACATGTTTAAATTTCACTTAACGAGATCAATTTTTCAACTACTATATGAAAATTTTGCAAGCATAACTACCTTCACAAGGAAGGCATTTCACATAAAAACAAACAATGGGGTATTGTCAATGGTAGAAAATCCAAACCTCTTGGATTTCAAATATTCTAGAACGAGCATGTAGGTGCACATTTATAAGATTAATTGCATAAGAATTTATATTTTTTTCTCAAGATATTGGCCTGTGAATCACATCATGTCCAATTTGATCATAACATGGTATTTAAAAGTAGTGCCAAAATGATAGATATATAATTTCCACATCATCATTGGCAATCACGACTTAGTAATTATTAAGTTTAAGCAATATCATTGTACAAGTCATTCTCATATTAGAGTTAATATGTTCGTATTTCCATATCATTACTAATTTGTATTCCACATCATGTCATATGGGAGTTATTTTATAACACTAATTTTATTAATTTTATTTACACATCACTCTTGAAATAAAAAAATTATATTTTTTGTTGATGTCATTAACTTGTATATTAGATTTGTTTGGTCATCATTCTTTGTTGTATGGTAGTCGTGTTTAAGTTATGCAAAAGTTCCCATTACATGTCATTTGTAATTCACAAAATACTAGAAAATGTTTTTTACATCAAGTTAAATTCAAACTTTTATGCCATCATGGGAAGTTTTGAATTCATAGAGCACTATTACTTATTCAGAATATACGCATCATACCAATACATTTGAAAATGTCAATACATATTATGTGTTATTACATTTATAGTATTCCATGTCAATACATGTTGTAGCTTAGAACTTATAATATCCATAGTAATAATCTAGCATGACTGAGGAATGACTTTAGATTCTCCATATTCAAACATATGACGTCTCTTAGGTGTAAGCATGTGATGAAGAATATTGTTTTGAACATATTTTAGTTATGTAAAAGTATGCTTATTATGAACACTTACACTATTTCACATATTGATTAAAAAGAAGCCTTTGAAAGTAATGTCATTTTTGGAGAAATTTATCTAAATTGCTATACCAAGTATACTATCCAAACAAAAATGTACTTAAAAAAAAAGAATCGCTGGAAAAAGGGTGAAATACAAGAGTATTATTGCTACGTTTTTGGATGAACGTACATGTTTTTTAATGAAAAAATGAAAATTCATCCATGTTACGCATATTTCATACACATCATGAATGTCAAGTAGTTTCGTCATTTTATTTACTCTGCCCCACTAGGGGAGAGACTATGGAAACGCATCATTTCCAAGGAGTTACATGATTGAACAATATAAACCGAGATATAAACACATCCATAAAAGTAAATTTAGGGTAAATACTATGGTAAAGACTACGCAACTAGCCGCTTGTTGAAGATCACAACTTGCACTTTCATCACTTCCAAGTTTACAAACATTAAATAAAACAATATGAACTCATATGAATTGAAAAAAAAAAAAAACTTTAGATTTTAAGTATAATTAGAGTGGCTCTCTAATTAAGCATCACAATTTTAACAACGCACGATGTGTAAAAACAAAGGTATACATCTTTTTTACAATTATTATGGGTTACATTCAAATTTACTTGCATATTTTTTACAATTATTGTGGGCTACACTCAAATTTACTTGCATATTAGTGTAACCTTTACTGATTACAATTTCATTCAATTTATTAAGAACTAAAGCATACATAACTTTATACTAATCCACTTTGTTTTCCAAAAGTGAAAAATGATAGTTTTAATTCAAAAGATAAAATACTACTACTTTGGCCCACACTAATTACACAAAAAAGTGTACTCAGCCAATGCCGAGATGACTACATCCAATGGATGTCTCCGAATATAGTTACAGTTCATCTACATACATTATAGATTTGGTAACCATGCTAAGATCTACGCATCGAGCTTCTACATCTAACAATTTCAAGAGATTTGAGGGTTCACGAAAGTGACGCTCTAAGACCAAACCTAGATTTCAGAATTCGTAGATTCCAGAACCGAAGCTATGCTCGCTCCAGGAGCAAACACACACTCACACGACACCGCAGCATTCCACGAAAATTTCCGAATTTCGACACATTTGATGCGCGATGGTGCAGGACGGAGGAAGCTCGATCTGAGGATTCCAAGTTCGCTTGCACCGTCCAATTTGATGCAGAATCGGTTCTGTTTTGGACTCTGGAGAGCGTTTGAGGAGCTCGTGGCCATTTGAGCTTCAGATTGGGACAATTCTCTCCTGCGCTTGCTAAGGTGAGTAAATATTTTCTGCGCCAGGTTGAGAGATGAGCCGACGGTGTTGGTTTCGTATATTGTGCAATGGCGCATGCTTAATTAGGTCGGAGAATTCGAGTTTGTAGAGATTTTGTGTTTCTAGTTTGGTTCGTGGATCGCGTGCGGAGGAGAGTTCCATGGCAGGATGATTAGTCCACTAGCGAAAAAAAAAATCTAAATTTCGAGAGGTGAATGGTTCTGTACGCGAGAGGTGAATGGATGTTAGGGTTTCACGGTGATGGAGGGATAGTTTTGGAAGGTCGACTGTCCATTAGGGTGTGAAATCTTTAATGCGATTGGCAATTTCTGCAACAGAGCAGGTCCTGTGTAGTGTATTCTTAGTGTAATTACTCGGGGGGTATTACGTGCGTTAGCGCCGGAAAATAATAAAAGAGCGTTCTTCTTTGATGCTCTGGCACTGGTAATAATGCCTCAATTTTCACTCCTAGTGTCTTTGCACTTGTGAGAGTTCTTTGCATTAAGAATCAAAACAAGTCGAGCAGCATTCTTCTAGTGTAACTGGAATGTAGACCGGCTAGGAGGAGAATACTCTGTAAATTCTGGATTTTGTTCGTGGAAATTTTGATGTCGATTGTGCAGTTTGTTTCCGTTGCGTTACTCTAGATTTACTGCTCTTTTTCGGTCGGGTTTCCCGCCTCCGAGTGATCTCATGTAGTTGGTTTCGGGTTTGAAAAGTTCAATATGCACCTGAATCTTCGCTGTGTTCCATGCTGGCGTGAATTTCAATGCTTGCACAAGAAAGATCATTCAGACTGAGTTGATGTTGCGGAATAAATCGGTTTTGATTGCAAACAGAATCGGTTTTGATTGCAATCAGTTGGTACTCTCTGAAATGCGCTGTTGAGATGACGGGATCAGTGGGAGAACAAACAATGTAAACTTCGAGAGGTGAATGGATGCTTTTTGCTTCTTTAGGCGATAGGTGAATGGATGCTTTTTGCTTCTTTAGGCGATAGGTGAATGGATGTTAGGGTTTCGCAGTGAGCTTGAGGTGCTATCAGTGGTGCAGAATATCAGTGACGTCTGTCAGGTCGGTTGCCGCAGGTTCTATGGTAAAAGGTGTGAATCGCAGGGAGGAGGTTTGAATGCGTTGCCCCTCATAGCTTGGAGTTTGGGGCGGGGTAGAGATGCTGAGGCGGGTGGTGAGGAAGGCGGTGCAGGCGAGAAAATCGCTTCCTGGCGTGGAAAACCGTCCATCGCCTCTACTAACAGTCTTGCCCAGGGTATTTTTCATACTTGCCTGTACAAAGCAGCATGTAATTGCAATGTCTGGTCGATCACCGCTCTATAGCATCTTCGATTTGCTTGGAATCCGTTGGATTGTTTGACCATGGTATATCGTTGAGCACATATTGCACTGGTTAGTCATTAGCCCGGATGAAAAAAATAAAATTGCACTGGCATCCTTGTGTGTCTTCCTATGGTTGCTGGACTTTTCTGTTGGATATACTTGCAATGAGTTCTTGTTTGTGGTGTCAGGAAGTTATTATTGGCCTCTACAATTAGTCTCCTTACGACTAAAGTCAGTGTAGTTCTCAGCAATTTGTATGGAAATTCAGCTCTGGGAAGCGATCAGAGTTCTCATGACTTAATTTACTGGGCTGATCACCTAATTTTTGCTTTACGAACCTGATACTGCTCCTTCTTTCTTCAGAAAGTAATGAATTACTAGTGATTTGTCTATTGCATCTGTACTCCTAGATTCTCAGCCTTCACCTTTGCTGCTATGATAATGGCATCCATTAGTCCGGACTTCTTTAAGCGAGGTTTTATTACAGAATGCTGATGGTCCAACTCATGGGGTTCTGCAGAGTAGTGTCAGCGCAGGGCTGGGAAATGTGACTGGGGATCAGTGGAAATGGCACGGGATTGATCGTAATTTTACTTTTGAAGCATGTGGTAAGCTACATGGTTGAGTTCCGTATGAACTATGATGTCGTAGTCCGAGTTTAGAATGGAGAATACCGTTGAATCACTTGTTATACTTTTTGTTCATAAAATTACAGACTTACTGTTAATTACTGTAACTGATCTAGGAATCTTATGCAAGTTCAAGAAGTCCATTGCTGTCACTATCTGAATATCAAACTGATTGGAATGGGTTTGTCCAGATGAACGAGGATTCAGAGGCGTTTCTGTATCAGACTTATTGACCAAGGATGGTGCAGTGAGTTTCCTTTTCGCTCTCTCTCCTTTCATGCTTTGCTGGAGTTATTAAGGCACTTCTAAAAAGTAAACATGTCGTGCAAGCAGGTGATCTTATCTAAGGATCTACTCTTTGCAGGATGAAAATTTCAAAAGATGCTTGTATGCCAGAGCTGCTCCGCATGTTGCTGGTTCTTCTTCGACAGTACCGGCACTATACTTACGTGCGATGTCATCTCTTGTCGATGCATCAAAGAGTGAGCCTTCGAAGGTTGGTAAAAGCGACATGTCAGTGAAGGAAGATCCCGAGAAAACTGTGGCTGATGCTAGGATCCTGAAATCTCTAGCATCATACTTGTGGCCCAAGGACAACCCTGAGTTTCGCAGGAGAGTTGCTCTTGCTTTAAGTCTTCTCGTTTTTTCCAAGGTACAGTTTTATCTTAATCGTGGGTTTGGGAAGTGTTTTTTGTTGAAGAATAACGAAGCTTATGATCGTTGAAAGATTAAATTTTGATCAAAGATAGGTCCATGCAGGTGCTGAATGTGCAAGTCCCCTTTATGTTCAAGTATGCTGTTGATGCGTTATCGGCTGCTGCCGGAGCAACCGGAGCAACAGCCGCAGCATCGGCTGCAACATCAACATTGTTATTTGCTACACCAACAGCGGTTCTTCTTGGATATGGAATTGCTCGAGCTGGTGCTTCAGCTTGCAATGGTAAGGGATCATCCAAAATTGATCGCTCTTTGCTGTACAGTTTCGAAAGCCAGGCTTGAAAACTCAAAGCAACCTTACAAGAAACTCATAGGATTCCTGTGTTTAAAATTTTGAATTGTTCATCTGGTGGTTTCTGTGCGTGGAACTTCTCCTGCTGTAAATTGCTCTGCACTTTCTTTGACTTCCACACCTTCGAATTTTAAGTTACAAGAGAATCTGCCATGTGTTGGTGGATTTCAGGTCTAGACGTTTGTTACGCCCACGTTGTTTGACATTATGTGTTGGAATCAGAGCTGCGAAATGCGGTGTTTGCCAAGGTCGCTCAAGGCACAATACGTACTGTGGCTCGCAAGGTGAAAAAATCTTTGGAAATGATAGGGAACCTGTCTTGGCCTCTTTCCATGCCTTCAGGGTTAGCACTTTAGCCGTGTAGAGTTTCTTGCTCTTGCATACTTCAGCTTCATACATCGTAATTTGAAGTGGACGAAATTGTCTTTGGAAACAGGTGTTCATGCATCTTCACGACCTGGATTTGAGCTATCACTTGAGGTACTTTCAGATCTTTGGATTTTGTGGTCAATTAGGCTATGGGTGTCATGTTGTGGTGAAGGCAGTGGTTTTACTGACGGGTCATATGTGATAATGCTGCTTGATGAATTCTCTTAATAATTTTGATGAATTCTCTTGCTTTTTGTTCATGCAGTCGACAGACAGGCTCGCTCAATCGCATAATCGACAGAGGCACTCGAGCCATTAACTTCATTCTTTCATCCATGGTGTTTAACGTGGTGCCAACACTTTTAGAGGTACATATATAACAAGTCCTGCCTTGCGATTGAGTGTCTCCTACAATGGTATAGCTTTCTAAATTATACCATCTCAAAACTGCTGTTTCTGTCTTTTCTATTTTGGCCATCTTGGCCCATTTTTTATTTTTTAATATTTATTTACCATTATTATGATTTCGACCATTGGTTTTTTTTGGGGTTATTCTTTATATTTTGGCCATTGTTTCTGTGACCGGTTTACATATCTGTAATTGTCTTCTTTTTGGGATAGTCCCAAAATTCTTAGCTTGGATTTTGTCTGCTTGTGCAGATATCAATGGTAGCTGGAATACTGGCCTACAAATTTGGAGCTCCATTTGCATGGATCACCTCCCTTACAGTGGCCGCTTACACTCTTTTCACATTGAGTGTAACACAGGCAGGATTCTTTATACCCCCATTTTGCTATCATTTGCTGGGTTCATACCTAATTGTAGATAAGGGCTGTATCTAATCACTGAGTTTAGAGTATATACGTACGTGATCCACTCCTCAGTGATCACTCGGCAACTTGCACAGAAATTCTATGGCTAACCGGTTGAGTGATAGTTAATTTTGCATTTGTGGTCATAGAGAAAACGAATGCTTCCTAAGGTTTGCAAGTTTTTTTTTCATGAGCGCAGCTCACTGTTGGATATTATGGCTGCAGTGGCGGACTAAATTTAGGCAGGACATGAACAAAGCTGACAATGCAGCGAGTTCACGTGCAACAGACTCTCTAATCAACTATGAGGTGAACATTCACTAACCTTAGATCTCTGATTCGTGTTCTTTATAAGTTTGGGATAGTTCTATTTCTCTGTAGTCCATTAGTTTAATGTCGTTGACTAGAGTTTGGTATTGAATTGTGTGGTCGTTTTTTGGTTCAATGTTGCATTATTTGTTTCACGCAAACATGCATTGCTGTTCAAGCTCTTTTCTGCAGTATAATAAGGATGCTTTGTGCGATTGCAGACTGTGAAGTACTTTAACAATGAGGAACATGAAGCAAGAAGATATGACGAGTTCCTTAAAAGTAAGTGATGTCCTCTAGTGCGATTTTTGAGAATACTACTTGACGGATACTTCTGTCTCTTTATTTGCGTTTACTTGATGTCTTTAAAGTACCCTTCATGTTTAGTCAAAAAATCTCAAGAGCAGTGCACAACACGTATCAAATCTCTTCTTTTCAACTGGCAGTCTGTGCCTCACGGTTCAGCATTGCAAGTGTATTTGTCAAGTCCTTCTCCTGGATTTGGCACTAGTGACGTCTTGGGTCATTGTGCAGTTGAGCTGATTTTAATATCCTGTTTCTATTCTACAGAGTACGAAGATGCTGCTTTAAAGACACAAACAAGCTTGTCATCATTAAATTTTGGACAGAACGTGATCTTTAGCGCCGCTTTGTCTACTGCCATGATAATGTGCAGTCAGGGTATTCTCAATGGAACAATGAGTATAGGAGACTTGGTATGGCTTTATTGCACTTTCAAAGGATATCCTTTTGCTGGATGGTCCCTCTGTCACTGAAGTTGGTTTGGTCCAGTGTCAGGTTGGTATATGGGTTGGGGGTTCTGAAATCTAGTCCCTGACTAGATTTGAGATACCCTGGATAGTCTCAAATGTAGGTACTGTCTGGATTTCAAGTAACTCCAACCCAGATATCCACCCAACATTGGCTTGGTCCTCTTTTTCAGCCCCATTGTTGCTTAGACACGATAATTGTACTTTAATCTGTTTTCCTTGGAATCTTAATGAATGAGTATAGTAGGAAACTAATTTTGGTCTTTGACATCTTTCTACTTCAGAAGTGATAACAGTTTTTTGCAGAGCACAAAATAAGTGTAATCAAATTGTAATATATTGCGATATGTATCGGCATCTTTCTTGTCGCTGGTTTTCTTTTTAAAGTTGCAATTTGGATTTGAAAATTCCCGTTTCAAAATAAATAGTTTGATTGAACGTGAGTTTTTTTTTCTGTTACAGGTGATGGTGAATGGTTTGCTCTTCCAGTTGTCACTACCTCTAAATTTTTTGGGTACAGTATACAGGGAGACACGGCAGAGCTTGATAGACATGCACTCCATGTTCTCTTTGCTTGAGGTACGATATGTCACTTTAGAATTGGCATTTTTCATGCGCTTTGCTTGAAAGTGATGTATTGCAGGATTATAGGAAAAGCAGCTGCATGAACAGACCCCATTCAATTAGGGATACTGCACCTGCACATTGAAAGTGAATTATGATCTATGCGTTTGTTGAGCAGGTGAAGCCAAATGTAGCGGATGAACCACATGCAAAGCCCTTGCAGTTGACAGGTGGAAGTATTTCCTTTGAAAACGTACATTTTGGGTGCGTTCCTCAACTTTTTACCAATCAAGTAGTGCGTGAGGAATTAGGCTACTTCATTTTTGTTCTAAGTCAACATGTAGGTCTGGAAACGACTTTATTTGAGCAGTTATGTTGTTTATGTCGCATCTATTGCAAAGCGTACTAATTTTTTTTAATGTACTTGATATCTCAAAGCAATGCATTACTTAGTCATGGTAAATTTTGATATCAACGTAGCCTGGCATATTTTCTGTGTTCCACTAAATAAATTTCTTATTCTTTTACAGGTATCTTACGGACAGGTCCATTTTGAACGGAATATCATTCGACGTGCCTTCTGGAAACAGTGTGGCTATTGTCGGCACAAGTGGGAGCGGTAACAGTTCCTACCCAGATATGAACATGAGGCTTTTTCTCTACTACATTTTTCTAAATGGACGAGTGACCCATTCTGATCTAAGTTCTTTGGCCTCTTGACATTCAAATTCGTATATTTGCATAGATCTATTGTTTGATCAGAGATGGCTGCTATGTTCTGATTGTGGATCTGTACTGGGAAATTGTATAGGTAAATCCACAATTTTGAGGTTGCTCTACAGATTTTTCGACTGTGACTCTGGATCTGTAAGTTCTTGTTTTTAAATATCCAACTGTAATAGTGAGGTCCTTCGGAAAAAAATCCTGATGTTCCTTAGTAAGTGTCAAGGTCTGAGAAGTACTTTGTCCTGATTTGAATGCTTACAGGTCAAAGTGGATGGTCAAGATGTGCGTGATGTGACCCTCGACAGTCTACGGAAATGCATTGGTGTTGTCCCACAAGATACGGTATGTTTTAGGTTTTATACTGGCATCTAAGGTTTTTTTCTTTGGTTATTGTCTGTGATGCTCATTCTACAAAGTTCTGGCTCATGTAGTTTGTGCCATTGTATCACTTTTACCAAATTGCATAATGCAACGCTATAGATTTCCATGAGTTCATGCTGTAGGTAGAGCCTTTTTAGTTGGTGGTCCTTATTGATATTTACTGGGGGGGCCCTGTTTGTGATTCAGGTTTTATTTAACGATACTATCTTCTACAATATCCAATATGGCCGAATGACGGCCTCAAAAGAAGAGGTTGTGTTTTCATCTCTTCAGAATGCATGGCCATTCTTCTACATGGTTATGTAAAATATGTAGGACTCTTTTAGCACACTTGGCAGAGCCACTCTGACAACATGTATGTTGGAGCAGGTGATTGAGGCAGCTAGGCAGGCAGCAATTCATGATGTCATCATGAGGTTTCCAGATCAATATGAAACCAAAGTTGGAGAACGAGGCCTGAAGGTTTGTTGGTGGACTGCTAACTATTAAGAACTTCTTGTTCGCTTTACCTCAGTTCTAAAGAGTTTTTTTGGAAGCACAACAGTACAGTAGTGAGAGATCATTGAACAATGGCTGGGTACGTTTCTGCAGCTGAGCGGTGGGGAGAAACAACGCGTTGCATTAGCTCGAGCTTTCTTAAAAGCGCCTCCTATTTTGTGAGTTTCCCTAAAACATTTCCTCTCTGAAAAGATATTTCTAATATATAAAATATGTGATAATTAAAATGATTGGGTTGCTGAGGCAAAACAAAAGTTTCAAGTATTCCATAAATCTTTCATTGACTACTGTTGCCAACGCATCTGCTTAGACTCAGTTGTGCCCTAATGGCCAAAAGTGTCCACTTCCATATCTATATGAGTTGAAATAAATTATTTCGAATGTAACAAATTATACCAATAGAAAGAAGATCTTATACCCTACATTTTTTAATGATATAAAAACTAGGTTGGCTCGTGCCAGAATGGGCGTGCAGTATTTTTCAGGCGGAACAGTTGTCGGGAGCGTGCATGCACAGGCTGTAATCTACTATTAGTTTGAAAGTTACTGTAATCGACTATTTAGTTTCCAAAGTGGAATTTCTATCTTAAGCTTGAGCACTTAGGGGTTAAACTAGTGTTCATTGGTTGTGCTTCGTTTCTCACTTGTATTTTGGATGCATGGTAGGCTCTGTGACGAGGCAACAAGTGCATTGGATAGTTCAACTGAGGGAGAAATATTGACTTCGCTGCGATCTCTGGCAAATGACCGAACGGCTATCTTCATTGCCCATCGGCTCACCACAGCAATGCAGTGTGACCAGGTAAACTCTCGTACTTTCCTAACATCAATCCATGCTTTGAGATGTGGAGTGCCATTGTGTGGGCTTGGGTCTCCCTATTCCTAGCCATTTGATGACAGGAGAATGGGTGGAGCTGCAGAGAGTGTCGAGTTTGGGTTGGATTTTACAACCGAGTATAGTATTTTCAAACAAACTCAACTCTACCTAGGGCCGCATAGGGGGTTGGGTTGGAGCAGTGATCTCAGAGCTACTTTATGATATTTAGAACAGTATGCGACCTCCCACATAAATGGTATCTACTTTCGCTACCCAGTGCATACAATACTCACGATACCTCTATAATATCCAGCAATACCCTCGATATATTAAGGTGATACCATGATGATATCCACGGATATCACCTCATGAAGTTGCTACATATTTATATCATGAAGAGCATTCTCGCTACATTTCCAATTTTTTTTCATTTTCTTTCTTTGTGTGTTTAGCAGCCCCATTTTTTGGGTAGAAATCCAGCTAATTTTAGCCAGTTTTGAGATCACTGGGTTGGAGTTTGGTTTAGTTGAACGGTAGGGGAGGCAACCGAGAGAGGGGACCACGGTTGGGACTTTTTCTCATGGGTTGGAATTACTATCCCTGTGCAGCACTCGGTTGAAACTATTTTCAACTCCTAAAATTTTCATGCTTTTGATCGGTTACTGACTTGTCCCGATCTTTTTGCTCCAGATTGTGGTTTTGGAACAGGGTCGGGTTGTGGAGAGAGGCAGTCACGAGGTATTGCTGGCGCGGAATGGCCGTTACGCCCAACTCTGGAATCAACAGAACAGCACCGATGGAGGTTCTGATGTTGACAAACTCAATGCAGCATTATGATTGTTTCCATGGTTGTTTTTAGCTTCATGACTCCACGGACCCAAGTGCTTATCAAGAAGCGTCCCTCGTGACAGCCCCGCAACCTCATATCCTTGGGCATCATTTTTTGATCCCTTGTTGGTTCATGGACAATTTCTCCATTGTGATAGTTGCTCTGACCAGTTGATCAGTCGATTTGCAACCTTAATAAAAAATCGTTTTGTTTCTGTTTTGTAACATGCGATGTGAGTATTGAAAAATTCAGAAAAAGCACGTGTTGGGACCAGGATTCTCTCGGATGAAATGTCTACCGTGTCGGGGTCGTGAGTTGCTGAAAGATGGCTTGAAGAGTTCCAAATTAAGTCATGAAAGATACCACTTAAAGGACTGAGATTGTACGAAGGTACAAGCAAATCATTTCTTTTTGTAAATCTTTGTGGTAATCTGCAAAATATCTTAGTTCAAACCCAACCGTTAGATATGAAGAAAACCAAATTAGAAACATGTCAAAAATTTCAATTAGAAAAAAGTTTTTCTTATTTAAAAGTATTAATCCTAGATTTCTTAACTCAAGATTTCCAAACTTGGAGTTAACTCTAAAACGTCCAGGATTTTTCCTCATTTCTAAGCACAATATTCACAACTTCCCTTTCATTCCTATGATAAATTTGTATTCATTTTCATACATTATAGAGTACACTACAAAATATGTAATGTATTACCCTAATTGAGAAAAAAAAATCATTGCTACAAAGTATGTCATCATGAAGGACTATTGAGACTTTTATAGAGTTCTCAATTTGGATGATAGGAGGAACTTCAAATTAGAAATGAAAAGAACCAAAACAAAAAAATTACTCATTTGACACACTTTGAAAATGATTTAATAGTTGGGCTAGCATCCAAATTGATGGTTGTTTATGTATTATGCCCCTTGTTCAATGCGATGTCTCAATATCGTTTTGGATGTATGATGAAACACGTGCTCAATGATGTTCTCTAAGGTACAAATTAATGTCAAGAGTTAAAAGAATTAATGAAGGAAGGGCATTACACGTTTCAGATTCTCATTCATAATGTTCATTTGTCATATCGGTGCAAAGACATGTGGTTAGGCCCCATTACAATACTTCCTTTTCATATTTCATCTTATATCCACTATTTCTCAACCACAATATTTTGTTTACAATACTTCCTTTTCATGTTTCATCTTATATGCACTATTTCTCAACCACAATATTTTGTTTACAATACTTCCTTTTCATGTTTCATCTTATATGCATTATTTCTCAACCACAACATTTTGTACAAAATACAAGGAAAAATAAGTGCAATCCCTTCTACTTTTCTTGCTATGCATTAGAGTTATCCGAAAACAGGAGAAGAGTTTTCAAACTTCTATGGTATGTTTGCATGCCAATATAATCAATTTTTAACAACCATTGTTCATGAATAGTCCATTGATCCTTTCATGAATAGACATTTAGGCTTGGGAGAACTTGCGGGAACTTCTCTAGCATTGGGGAGGTCATAAGTTCCATGCTCTATGGTGGTGCAAGGTCTTGCTTTAAATTATTCTCCAACTCACCATAGACTAATTTTGCAATCTTTTTGAACTCAAAACGAGTCTAAAGTGAATTTGAGATATCTTTCCACTTTGAGACATTTTTTTTAGATAATTCTATTGACATTGATATTGTCATCCAACTTTGCATTGCACATTCATGTCTTGTAATTACTCCCTCCGTCCCAAAGTTTTTGTCATGTTTGAAAGTCATGTTTGAAAGTGCTTTTTTAAGTAGGTCAAAAAAATACTTCCTTGTGACTAATTTTATTTAGGTTGCAATAAACACATGCAATGTTCTTCAATCATTCTAGTGACATAATTTGGAACCTTTTTTAATCATGTTTCTTACAATATGATCAATGAAATTGGCTCAAAGAAATACCAAGTAAACAAGTTGGACAATAACTTTGGGACGGAGGGAGTACTATTTTCATGTTATTGCACATTGTGCATTTTCTAATATTAAACTCAAGTGAAAAACATAATTTAGACGGGACCAAAATTTATATTACTAACATTGCATGTATTGGTGAGAAAACTAACTTTGAACGAGATGCCTATGGGAGGGGAGGGTGGATTGCCCCCTTACTCATACCAATCATTTTTTTGGTTTTTTCATTTTGAAGGCTCTAGGTGTTTTTATGGAAGTTTTGATTCTACATTTGAGTTCTGCGACTCCTAATTAGTCTAGAATGACGTACCATGTCCAAAAACAAGGTCAAGTTTTTGTTTTTGTATTTGTTTTTTACCTCTCGTATGAGCAAGGCGTCAATCCACCCAATCCCATAGTTATGGGAGGACCCATTTCCAAAAAGAAATTCTCACCTTTTTCATTCGGGCAACAAGTGGAGAACAAGTGAAACAACCAGTGGCACTCTGAATACCTCTAATTCCAGTGCTTTTTAGATTTAAACAATTTGATTTGTTTCTCAACAAGCCATGTCGTTGCAAATTTATTTTAGAGCAGAAGTTAGTTCAACACTATACTCTAGAAAAATGCTTTAGGGTGGAAAAAGATACAATCATAAGAAGATGATAGGGTTGGTTGAAAATAGGAATCCTAAATTTTTACTTTTTTACTTTTTGGGGATTCCTATTTTTAAAAGTAAAAAAAGAAGTAAAATCAGTTAGAAAAGTATATCTTATCAATGCGTAGAAGAATGACCTCCAGCATGGGCCCACATGACCGCCAGCAAACTGCAGCCCACCAAATGGCCCAAGTTGGAGGGTGGCCAACCACTACTTATCTATTGTCGGCAACCCTGTCTCATTGAGTGTTTTTGTTGAAGTGGAAGCTAACTGGGTGATTACACCCCGGGTACTAGTACACTAAATAGTATATTTAGTGTGAGGCACTGTAATTGCGAACATCACTCTAAATATCAAAAACCTACTTTTGTAAGAACACTAAATGTGAATTCTCACACTATTTATGAAGAATAGTAACGTATTGACATTGTGATCTTTTGAGATATGGATATTTAGTGTGAGTAAGGAATGAAACTTGAGATGAAAGTTTAGATGGAAAAACTGAAATTTTAGAAATGGAATGAATCAAATTGGATGATAATTGATAACACTAATTACCCACAAATTGACAATTAGTGTTACACAAGTAGTAGGGGTAAGCACATTATTCATCACCTCACACTAAATATACTATTTAGTGTAGTGAACTAGAAGTTACACCCAGGTACTAATAGTGAACTAGTAGTTAACTTAGTACGATCTGAAGTCACTGACTAAGATGGGGGCATACAGGAGAAAAACGTATAAAAGGAAACTCTCTCCCCAGAGATTCACACAGTTGTGAATTGCAATTGTTTTGTATCGTCATTGTTTGTCCTCCTTATGCAAGAGTCTGTGGTACTATCACACCAATTTTGCATCTTCCGCTTTCTCGTCTCCTCGCGGTTTTGTTTGTGGTGCTGGGTTGCTTTTTCTTGTCGATACTTAGAGATTGCTGCTTTGTGGCATGAATGCCTGAGGGTTTTAATTCCAACTTAGTTTGAAATGTGCAAGCTTGAGCATGTCCGTGGGTTTTATGGATACTGAAGTCTGGCTCTGGCCCAGGCTTGGATCCTCTATACAGCACCAAAGCGCTGTGAGCGCGTATTTGACTTGAATGTAAGTCTTCATGTTCGCCTTAGAGCTAGAGAGTCTGATCTAGAAGGAGCGAAGATTTCGAGGAGCTGCTGCAAATGGCGGCTCCTTTGGCGTCTTTTGCTGCCATCTTAGGGCCGCTTCACACTATGGCCGTCCAAGTCGAGAGGCTGTGAAATTGAGAGTCCAAACTTTGTTGAGAGTCCCAAAAAATCTACTGAAAATAGTCAATAAAATATAGTTTTCATTTTTTATTAAAAGAAATCGACGGCCTCTCAACCATAGTTTGGGTTTCCATTCCCGTCCGACCCAAACTTCCTTTCGAGAGGCTGTTGTCTTGGTCAAAAAGTACTCACGTGGGCATTTTGGAGAGCGACAGCCGTTGGACTTTGGCCTTTAGTGTGAAGGGTCAAGAGGCCAAACCCATGGTTTCTTGCAATTTGATTGGTGGAAATTGACGGCGTCTCGACCTTCGGCCGTGAAGCGGCCCTTAGCCTCTTTGTTTCGGTTTCGCTTTGGTGTCATGGCTAGGGGTCTGGGCCACTTGGGACGTGACGTGTGGAAGCTGCGTGGCAGCACAGGCTCCCCTTTTTCATATTAGGGCGTCTTTGTTTTCTAGCGTGGATACATTCATCCATTTCAACAAATTCTCATCTATTTCAACAGGTTTTCATCCAATTTGGATGAATTTTTACCACAATATTTTGAAATTTTAATTATTAGTTCAACCTCTCGTAAATACCATGGGCCACAATGGTGATTTCGGAACAGTGATTAGGAATTGTTATTTTTTAAGCTTGTGAAGTAGGAGCGTGAAATTTTGTACACAACATTGCAACTCCATGAACAACATACATGTAAAATTTGGTGGCGTGAAAATATAGGATGATAACATATAAAATTAAAACCCAATTTCAATGTTTGACATGTAAGAAGCCGCAATAACTCACAAAAAGGCTTTTACATTCCATTTTTTTGGTAGGAAGTAAAGGATATAATGAGGAATAATATAGTACATTTCAAATATGCAAATAGGGAACTTGCATAGAAAATTCAAGTTGTACATTATGAATTTAGTATGCAATTTTATAAATATATCCAAAATCAAACCATACACCTTAAATTCTCATATTCTGATTGTGTACATCTTGTACAATCAACATCTACATCTTGGTGCCGCATTTGGGTCCAAATGTACGGGTTACTTTGCAATATGTTTAAACTTCAGACAGCAAAGTATCAACATGTCAAACACTACAAACTGCTCCTAACACCCTAAACCCTAAACTGATGATCTAAACTAACTAATAACAAAAGAATAGTAGAGGTTAGAAACAGAAAACATTAAATGCACTGCTCCTTAACAGGATAGAGTTTTCCTCTCATTGAAACCTCCTTTCCTCTCCTCACCTTGCAGGAGAACCAGCAATTAAGAACTCATCACTAATGAAATGAAAGTATCTGCAACTTCAAATGCTCAAGTGAAAAGTACTTCACAAACCATAGGATTAGAATTCATACCTCTTAACTGTGCAAACATTGCGAGTCAACGAATGCATCATTTAAGATCATCTAGCCGAAAGTATTGACTCTCCTTAAGGTAAGTCATCCTCTTTGTGCCACTTTGTTCAAATACTCTACATATCAAATGTAAGACACGGATATATAGTGATCACAAAGTGGCACAAATAAGGTAGTTTTTACCTTACATGCGAGAAGAATTCAATTCAAAAAAGGGTAGAATTGAGACATAGAACCTGTTACTCCCTCTATTTCATAATAAGAGTCCACCCTTTTTTGGCATGTTTCAACTTGACGTTTCTTTTGTCAAAAAAAGTCATCTCAATACTCAAAAACTATGCTATTTTTAGTAGTAGTATGTAGTTTTTGTGTCACTCTCATTGTCCGTCATGTTTGAAGTGAACAATGCTCACATTTTGAAGTATAAAACATAAGACAAAAACTAGCCACATAGATAGAAAGAAACTCCGGTCTCTTTCGAGGCCGGCATGAATAAAGTGTCTGTTTGTAATGTTAATGACTCAGTACCCACAGGACAAAGGGCCATTATGACAAAACTAGCCAAAAAAAAGTGGGCTCTTATTATGAAACGGAGGGAGTATAAAGTATTTCCACAGAAAGCACTAGGAGGTAAGGCATACCTGAACTTACCAGTCCACAGTTTTGAGCAGAAGCAAAGGTTGGGCAGCTATTCCACTGACATCTCTGCATCAAAAGTCAAAACCTGCTTTCACATACTGTAGAGAGTTACAAGAGCAGTGACATGGACTCCGGAGGAAATGTGTGAGAAAAGGGTCAGGTGTTCTATAAATGCTAAGATGAAGATACATCATACAAATACCCTAAACGCGTGTTCAGTTTGACAGCCACGTCCTCAGTAGAAAAATAGGATCAGTGCGAGTAGGAAAAATTTGGTAGATTTGCAGGCATTTTCATTGATTAGGGCCCACTAAAGTAAGGAGAAATCTTTGAGCATCTTCATCCCGGTTATATTGGTTCTTCAAACACTGGAGATAAGTTAAGGTGGTCAAAGGAAGAGTAAGGGACAAAAGGCTTTGTCCCCACAAAAATTGTGCTATAGAATAAGGTTGAGAATTTTGGTCTAGAATTTGAACACCTTCACCCCAGAAAGGCTGTGTAAACTGTCTTCCGAGGTTGTTCCAGCTCTGGAGATACGTTTGGAATCATCAGGCACAGGTAGGGAGAAAAGAGCTACACAAAATTTGTGCTGTGATGGTTGTAAAATCTAGTCTAAATATCATTCCATTTTCTACTAAATAAAGGAGGGTATAACAAGTACATAAATGGCCAAACCATTCACAAAATGGGGCGTCAGACATGCAATCCATGTGGTCAACCCGTGTCTGAAAAACTCCCAGGCTCAAGTAATAACAAAGGGCATCTAGGAAAAAGAGAGAGAATAAATTCACAGTGCAACTAGAAATGGGAAGTGCCGCTTCTACTCTTATCTAACATGTGGCACTACCACTAGCAAGAAGAGCCTATCAGTAGGAGGGCCGGTAAAACCAATCTTTCAGTTGGCAAGGTGGCAACTACATTTTAAGTGGCAAGGAGCATGACAGGTGCTAGATTCCCTGAGCTGCTATTATGTCTCAACAGAAACATCCCACATAATACCAGAAAACGCCAATTCCTCAGAATCAACGGAAGGGACTGAGTAACACATCATAGAGTGTGGGCACAGCTCGGCTCCTCTCCTCTCACTGGTATAGGTGAAGGCAGGCTTGGCTGGCAGGCTTCGGCATGGAGTGGTGTGGGTGGTGATGGTCTTTCAGGCTCCAGGACCATCCGCCAGGCTGCTATAGTACCATGACTGTTTTAGGACCGGGAGAAAAGAAGGCACCACGGGTTGTATCAGCATCTGCCTAGCTAACCAGGGTTGTCTATATCAGGACTTTGAACGCTGATGTACTATGAACAGATAGCACATAATTAATTTACAAGCATCTGAACATGGCTAATAGGATTCACCTCTCAGAACATTGCAGCAAATCTTTGCACCGGTCTGACTTGCATTCATCTATCTGAAAGACCTGTGAGAAATAGACTAAAGCGGACCTACTGTGAAAACATTATGAAGGAGTTTACACACCTTACTAAGCAGGGTTAGGCGGCAAACCCTGAAGAGGAAAGTATACCACCCATGGATGACTGCATGTAGGCCTGTACCAAACTTTGAGCAGCATGAGTCTGTTCCTGTGTTCCTGATAGTTCTAGCACCCGATCTTTTGCACCTTGTTCACTGTTGTGTAATTTCACTTTCGCTCCAGAAATCTGTGGAACAAGAATCATATGTCACTGAAAGCTTCAAAGTGGATTCGCAAGTAGAAACCGCTTGAATGTGCCTTTCAATTATGCAGCACTGCACAAGGCAACAAACAAAGCTGGTCCTAGGACCAATGCATTTCATGCAGTGGTCCGTTGCCTGTACAGGTGAAGCTTGCAAACCTGTCGAATATGAGCGATGTTGCTGCCACCCTTGCCGATGACTGAACCCACAGCTGTATTAGGAATATGAACTTCGATGGTGGACATCGTACCTAGGCCTGTCCCGTGACCGTGGCTCCCTATAACTCTGTTCCCGCCTCTGCAAGCCATAAAACTTTCACTTAGTCACTAATTAATCAATGTGTTTCAGGAACACTCTCAACTGAGTAGGCTTTTACTTGTGGTCATTACTCCACAAATTCGGGTGATTATCAAGCGGGTACTTCTAGGGTTATGGCCCAAAGGCACACTAGTCAAGCACAAAGTGAAGGGTACACATATTGGCCTTGGATAACTACAAGCTCCAGGTCTCAAGCATACCTACCCTCCAAAACCTCCTGCAAGTGGTTGGATCAAGTGCGAAGGGCCACCACCAAAGCCAGAGAGGCTACTCAATCCACCACCTCCCTGAGACGTTTCAGGAGTCAGAAATATAGTGCTTCTCTATGCTTCAAAATAGAGCAGACATTCACCAATTCACTGATGTAGGTGTGCTCTCATGAACTGTCCAAATCCAAGGTTGCGATACAGCCCTAGATTTAAAGAGGTCAGAGATGGTGCCCTACTTGCCCAGTTCCAGGTCTCCAACTAAAGTTGCGAGGCAGTCGATCGAGATTCACGCTAAAACCAACCCCAATCAAAGCATTGTGTGCCAGCCAAGAATGCTCCCATTCCATTCTTGCCTGTTATCAGGATGGATGCAAGCACAGGAAGAGATGTGCCTTGAAGTACGACAGGTAACTGGAGTACTGGACCTATAGTAAGGTTTAATCGCACATGCTGTTCCACATGGTTTGATTGTCTCTACTGAGAGGAATCAGGCAGATCCAAATAATATTCTCAATTTCGCATGCCAGTTGCTGCAGATAAATACGAAAGCATGGAGTTCAACTCACCCCCATGCTCCATGAATCAACAGAAGATTCATGGTCACCGAGCCTTCCATAACCAGTAGATGAATGCATCTCAGATAATGAATAAACCCCTCCACGCGGCGACCGAGATTCCATCCTTCCACCAAAGTTGTACGAGCTCTCTCTAGGCATACTTAGAGGTGGCATTGAGTGTCCATAATCACGACCTCCACCCCCACCTCTCCCTGTCTCGCTTCCACTTTCTCTGAATGCATTGTTGCGCAACCTGCTAATAACTTGAAAAAGAGCTTCCCGAGCCACAGTTGTATCACCCACAATCTGCATTCCCAAGACATCAATACGTTTTCTTTGTTTGTTTGAAGATCACAACAGCAAACTGCAACTGTGCTTAATACAAACAACAAGAGGCAAGAGGGTTGTTCTATTATGATCATTATTATTAAATCGTTGCCCCATGGTTGAGCGATACCTGTACAAGTTCGTCTGCATCCATAGCACAACGAGGAAGGGTATCTTTAGGAAGAACGCGAATGTTGGCCCGTGTAGCTCTGCGCATGTCTTCAATGATGCTGCCTCCCTTGCCTAATAAACATCCAATTTGATTGGTGGGAACAAGCAGCCTGGTGGTTACTATTCCATCCTTGTCTCCTCCCATCTCCGCGGTAATCCTACCTTGCACCTGAATCATTGCCTCAAGTGCAGGAGAGAAAGAGTCTCCTGGCAGCTGCAGCACAAAGTTTCCAATATTCAGTACTACGAGTCCTATTCACAAGTGGACCAAGGTTAGTCATGTCTTGCAGTTTACGGACACAAACAAACAGAGGTCCTCTCTACGTGCTTTACCAGATAACACCCAATCTAAGAAGAGGCACTGGAATTTTGGGCACACAAACGCTTTATATCACTACACGAGGGTATATCCTTCAACCGCTGATTTTAAGAATAATTAACGCAATACCTGAGGGAAAAAGAGTACCCAAAGGTCACCAAGATAAATTCAAAAAGCTTCACGCTTTAGATGACCAGGAAAAATCAGCGTGAGATCCTTGAAATGTCGTCCAAGGATGACCATGCCAACAAGTGAGCCCTACAATGACCATAAAGGATTGTACCTCAGAGGCGGATACGACGATGACACGTTCATCAGAACCAGGAACTGCATTGGCGATCTTGATGCGGGCTCCCGTTTCCTTGCGCAAGTTGTATATGATGCTACCGCCTTTCCCAATAACACTGCCAATCTTGTCACTGGGACAAAGTAGACGAAACACAAGCTCATTGTCCCCAGTCTCACGCAGTCCCTCTTTACTGCGCCTGGTATCCGGTCGTTCCAGAGGCAGATTCCCACCCCTCATAGGTGGCCAAGGATCTCTTTCCAGATGCGGCGGCTCTGGCCCTAACCCGAAAAGATGCCCGTCGCCCTTGGAACGATAAGAATCTTTCGGTAAATAGTTACTGACTGGTACAAAAGCTGGCCCCGGGGATGCAAACGATGGTGGTCGATCTCGGGGTGGATTCTCTTGCAATCGGGACGATATCAAAAGCAGAGCTTTTTTCAACACCGAAACGTCCCCAGAAACCTGTAGTAACACGCAACTGTTAAGTCCTTAAAGCCCTTGCCTGCATCTTAAAAGTAAAAAAAAACTCGGATTGATTTCTGAGTTAAGCTGCAGAAAACCTTAAAAGAGCACAGCATAATAACCTCTAAAGGACCAAGAAGGCCTCATGTTTTTAATTTTTATTTAGCACTTTTGAGCAGGTCGTATGGGGACCTTCTTTTGATCAATTCTATTTATTTGTTGACCAACACATGCAATGTTCTTCACTGATGTATGTTTTTTCTACTAAAAAAAAGTATTAAAAAAAAAACACTCATTGCATGATAGATCATTATCATTATCTATTAGAATTTCAGATGTGAAATTTCAGGTGTAAAATTTCACCCTGTCGGACTTATGTTCATTACAACGTGATCGGTCATTTTAAGACCATGAAAACTCGGTCCTTTTGGGGTTAAAACCTTATGTCCAGTGGTAGAGATTCCAACTTGGTCGAAACTGAGCTACTTGAACTAGAATAAGTATGTTAAGCCTCTTAAAAGGTATCTTTTAAGAGGCTTAAAGGTCCAGATTGGCCATTCCGGCCAGTATTATACGGCCGTATTTCATTCTATTTGGAATGGTTCTACACCTCCTATGAATTTCATATCAAAAGTGAAGTTAAAATTCATGTCTACATGGTCTTAAAAGCTGTTGGGATCTCAATTTGGAACTTTCTACTTACATCAAATGTTAAATATACGGCAACGTATCTACTACCTTTAAGGGTTAATATAAACATATACTGCTTTGATGCATGTACTAGTGAAACTTTGATCTTTGCATACAATATCTAGCCATTTATATTCATCTGAGGAAGAAGTACCTGAACGATTTCATCCAAAGGCATGGCACAGCCGGGTAGCTGATCTTTGGGAAGAACGCGAATCTGAGCTCCGGTGGATTGTCGCATCTGTTCGATGATCTTGCCGCCTTTACCAAGCAGGCATCCAATTTGGTTGTTGGGAACAAGCAGGCGCGTGACAACCTGCAGACTAGGGTTATCTTCCTCCCGATCAGAGCCATCGCCAAGGAGGCCTGGAGTTTCAACATCCGCAATGATGCGAGCATGCACCTTAAACAAAGCTTCTTGAGCAGGGCTGAGCTTGTTGTTCTCACTCAGATCCCTGTCTCTGTTGTCTTTCCTGTCACTCGCCTCGCTCTTCCCCCCGTTGTTGTCGCGTTCCCTAGACCGACCATCCCGGGAGCCTCTGTCACGAGAGTCTCGGTTCCCTCGTCCTCTGTCACTCCCTCGATCTAACGAAGAAATGATAATCACTCGCTCGTCTACTCCAGGGATCGCATCGGCAATTTTAATCTTGGCGCCGGAGTCTTGCCGCAACGTCTTGATTATGCTTCCCCCTTTGCCTATGACGCTCCCGATCTTCGGTGCAGGACACAAGATGCGAAACACCACGTCGTCTGCCAAAGCTCCCCCCGGGGTCGTCATTATAGGCAGCGGGGGCATGTCTCGAGGCACGAATTGTCCCCCGCCTAAGTCTCCCCGGCTGCTATAACTACTTCCTTGGTTTCGTCGCTTCTGCCGCCCGTTCCGGTCAGCTAAGTCCACATCGTACAGCGGATGCGGCCGCTTTCCATTGTAACCACCCCGGTCCATTGTAACGCCGCAAACCACGGCTCCAACAAAACTAGCAACTGCACATCAAGCAGAAGAATACTTAGACAAGGAAAAATCACAATTATAGTAACAAAAGAAAACTAACAAGAAAGTCCCGACATTAGCTCGCGATACTGAGAGGGAATATACACGGGAACCAATTCCTCTCACATACCAATCACACTCTTGAGTAGCAGCAAAATGTCAATACATAGTTTTAGTACTCAAAACACACTCTAATTAAACATGCACAAGGAGGGGGAAAACTTCGTCTTCTTTGTTAATTCAGATGCCGGACACCAAGTGTTGCGCAAGCAAGCAAGCAGGGAGCTTCAATTCGTGGAATGCGAAAGCCGAAACGCAGACAAAAAGCTTTTTGCTTTTTGTGCAAATGGTTTTGCTTGCAAACACGGGAACTAAACCCTAAGAAGAAAAAAGAAAAAAGTAGCGGAGAGCGTACCAAGTTGGACGGCGGAGAGTTGGCAAAGAATACTCCGTTGTGAGAATGCAGGGAAGAACCCGAGAGGAAGAAGAGATGGCGAAAGCCTGTTTGGACGCTGCAACACGATTGCTGTGACTTCTGACTGGCAGGGAGGGGGTGGCAAATTAGGGTTTAGGGGGCTTGGACACAATGACACCCTCGTCGGTGGGGGGGGGCTAAGTTAGTAAGAGAATCTCCCTTTCATCTTTGCTTGAGGTGCCCACACCGAAATCATTATACAGTCACACCTCGATAAGTGTTAGGGGTTGGGAGCATACTTTTAGTTAACACATAGACACTAGTAACACATAACAGTATATCACTTATAGAGGGTGATGCCGATGATTTGTAACACTTATAAAAAATAACACTTAGAAGAATTAAAAAGGTAAATACATAACATTTATAGAAAAAATGGATGAAATTACATAATATTGATTCATTATTCATTTAAGTCTGTTGAAGGAATGAATACTTACTATCCTCCTCTCAAAATATAACATAAATTGTTCAAAATTAACAAAGTCGGGAGCGCGACATTGCATAACACTAACACGTAACACTTACTAGTCTTAATTTTAAGAGAGCGGATATCTCCATAACACATTTAGAGTTTTATCACTTATCGAGGTAAAATAAACAAAGTCGGGAGCGTGACATTGCATAGCACTTAACACATAACACTCCATAACACTTGCTAGTCTTAATTTTAAGGGAGTGGAAATCTCCATAACACATGTAGAGTTTTAACACTTATCGAGGTCTGACTGTATACTATGGGTTGGTGGATGGCGTGGATACATTCATCCAATTTGGACAAATTTGGATGGCGTGGGTACATCCATCCAATTTGGATGAAATTTATCACAATGTTTTGAAATATTTATTATTAGCAAAGTCTCAAATAGATATTGTGGGCCACAACATCAATTTAGGACTCCACGGATTTTTAACGATTTCGTACGACATTCGATATTTCATGGATTCGTACATTTTTCGCACGGATTCTACACGGATTTCACGCTAATTCTGCACGGATTCTGTACCGTGTAAGATAACAAAAATAGTGAATGCAGAAATCGTGCGGATTCAATGCAGAATTAGCTCGAAAATCCATGCAAAATTCGTGCGAAAAATGTATGAACCCATGAGATATTGGATGTCGCACGAAAATCGTTAAAAATCAGTGAGATCCTAAATTCTTGATGAATATATGGTGATTTCGATGTAGTAATTTGACCCGTAAATGACCGTGAGGACATGTTGTATGTTTTTCAATCTTGTATAGTATGCATGGATTTACTCATATCAGGGTTTGTTCACTGAAGAATTGTAGCGAGTTGAAATGCTAACATTTCTAGTTACAACAGTTGTAGAAAAACGTAATCAAGAATAATATCTACAAGTGTAGGAGTAAAATCAGCGACCTTTCAGTTATAGAGGTTGATGACTTAGTAAAGGGTGTAAGAAGTCATATGTATGTATATATAGCATGCATCGTTCAATCTTGAATAACATGCACTATTCATACCTTGAATTTTTCACTGATTGTAGAACTATAAAGCAAATGAAGACTAATTCACTACGTGTTAAGAATCAATTTGCGAGTCAATTGGCCTCAATATACAACCAACATATATCAATTGAATGACAAGAAGTTTAAGAGCTTAATATTCAATCGGATTTCTTACGCATGAACCTCATAAAGTTGGGATTGGAGCATTGTTCACAATTTTTCAATTAGTATAGCATGCATTGTTCACAATCCATGGCAATTGACTATGTCTATTGAAGTTACCAGCTATGTTGGTTACCATCCATGGTATTCTCTGAGCCTCTGAAACAACTTGCTACATGTAGGGCGTTACAATCATATGCTAAGGGTGATTTTGCAACGGTAGCGATTCATCCAAAATTTTGGAGATTTCAGTGTAAAAGTGCTCTTAAAAAAGTCAACTCATAGATTAAAGCAACCTAAAAATAATCAAAAATCATTTCATTTACAATATCACATTTCAACCAATCACAACAAATTTCATCTACAAATTGTCAATATCATATTCGTAATCAAATTACCAAAAAAATTCAATTTCAAATTTCAAATTTTATACAAAAATATTAGTGATTGCAATCATAGATCTAACCGTAGGGATAGAATCAAAAATTCATAATGTAGAACTTTTATTCATACATCAAGTTCAAAATTTCCTTCTTAGTTGCATTTTATAATGCATCTTTGCCGAATTTGGACATGGCTCTAGGCATTTAGGGGTTAATCTTTAAACGTCAGGGCGTTTCGAACATGGATGACTAACAGCTTCAAACCCTTTTCACGTTCCCATCAACGCTTGGATGAAAGTCATCTAATATTTTGGAGATTCTTCACCAAGTTGTTGTCTTATCTTACCGTTGGATTTAGTCATACTTGATTACATCTTTTTCTAAAATAAAAAATGTAGAAGTGTGTAAAGTTGTTGACTAAGCCAAAATTGCATTGACTGTAGTTCAAAAGTGGCCTTACAAAAATGAGCTCTTAGATTTAAGAAACACAAAAATTTCTAAGAATCATCACGTTTAAGAGTATCTCATTTCAAACTTATTCCAACAAATTTTACTTTAAAATATTCAATTTTGGTGTGTAATCAAATTTAGAACGAATTTTTAATTTGAACTTTCAAATTTTATAGTTAAATAATGGTGATATATAGTATGAGTGAATTGAACTATACCGATGGAATCTAAAATTCAAAATCTAGAACTTTCATTTGTATGCCAATTCCAAAATATTCTTCTAAATAGTACTTTATGATGCTTTTTCTCAATTTGTCAATTCTAGGGACACCACAGTACGTTTAGGGGTTAACCCCTAAAGGACCACAACTATGTTTCTCTCCAAACACTCCAAAGTATTTCTTCTTGTAAAAAGACAAATAGTTTTTGATCTAAAACCTTTTTGACCAATCCAACCGTAGGATATTTAAACCAACTTGAGTTTATTACAACCTAAAAAATTTCAACAGTTCAAGGTTCTTCAATAGGAAGATTATAAGCTTCAAAGTTGGTTGCATTTCTTTTTTGGTTTGTTGCCCAAGTTTGAAACTTTCTGAAAATGCCCAAAATGCAAAGATTAGTCCTAGATTTGGTAAAATGAATTTGGCAGTTGTGTATATGGGGGCGTTAGCTCATTGTGTACAAAAATTCAGATGCATAGCTCATTGTATGAAAATTTTCAGGAGTTGCCCGCAATTAGGTTTGTCACCTTTGCATGATTGTATCTTGTGATCTATACATCATCTATGTACGCAAATTACCATCCCATCTTTGTAACAAAGAGTAGAATCACCACAAAAACTCTCAATAGTTGAGGATCAATACTCAGGGCCGCTTCACACTATGGCCGTCAAGTCGAGAGGCCGTGGGAATTGAGAGTCCAAACTTTGTTGAGAGTCCAAAGAAATCTACTGAACATAGGCATAAAATATAGTTTTCATTTTTTATGAAAAGAAATCGACGGCCTCCCGACCATGGTGACGGGTCTTGCAAAATGTAGGACCCAAACGAGAGGTCGAGAGGCTGTCACCTTGGTAAAAAAGTGTTGCCATGTAAGCATTTTGAAGGTCCACAGCCTTTGGACTTTGGCCTCTAGTGTGAAGGGTCGAGAGGCCGAAACCATGGTTTCTTGCAATTTGATTGGTGGAAACCAACGGACTCTCGACCTTCAGCCATAGTGTGAACCCCCCTCATTCCATATTGTGCTTACCGAACTTGGAAAATCAGCCTTGGTCCTTTGGGGGTAAGTATCTACCTGCAAGACATATGTTTTCAAGGTTGTTCAAGCTGGTTGGTTAATAAAAATAAAATAAAATATATCTTTCACACAAATAATATGTTCTAGATATTAATATTGAACATTGATGCAGTAACTGCAAACATTGACATGAAGTAACTCACTGTTTTGGTTAACCCTTGGACGCGCCTGCGTCCATAATCTGGACGATGGATGATTTCAAGATGCGTCCCTTCACCACGCACGGGGATGTTTTTCATCCATTCAATTTTTTTAAAATTCTTGCGCTAGGTGATTACCATTTGTACGGTACGGATCTTCAAGATAAGATATTGAGAGTTTTTGAAAAATAGTAAAAGTGATTTATGTCAAGTTTCATTCTTAGTTCAAAAAGTGAGACGTTAAGCATGATTTTCCATAATAAAAAGAATCAAATAGTGAAAACCATACCATCTTGTAGTGTATGTTATTCCAATTGCATTACAATATT
Organism: Pohlia nutans; assembly: GCA_022496805.1. Lineage (NCBI taxonomy): Eukaryota > Viridiplantae > Streptophyta > Bryopsida > Bryales > Mniaceae > Pohlia > Pohlia nutans. The sequence goes on from CM040102.1 coordinate 9,241,736, forward strand.
TAAAAAAAATTTAATGTTAATTTTGGATTTTTAATTGAATTTCAAGAGAAAACCTTGCAAAATTAATTTAAAAATATTAATAAAAAAATATTATGAATCCAACCGTATAGATGTTATCTTCACATTGACATCTATAACTTTGCTTTGTACATCAACTCCATTTTAGTTTTTTATCAAACATTTTATAATGAATCTTTGAAAACAATGTTGAATTGGGACCTTAAAGGGTTAAATAAATTATACCAAACCGTTGCTGAGAAATGTGTCACATTACTTTGGCATCTCTTGATATTTCTTCTGGATTTATCCCTTGGAACATGCTCATCTTCTTCCAAAGTATACAATCAAAGAAACCATTTGGACTACATGAAACACTTGATGTTTTATTTTGAGATTCCAATTGTCATCAAATAAATCATCTTACATGAAAATGTATTGGTATAAGTAATACCTTTGTATTGACAAATGTACTTGTTTTGTGTTTGAATTGAGTTTTATACATATACATGCACACATATATACATATACATATATGTATATGTATATATGTATAATCAACTTTCTGACATCACAAAACATTTTATTAACCCCTAAACACTCAAATCATCATTTTTCGGTTGTTGCTCGAATCTAAAGGGTTGCCTGGAAAAAAAAGTAATTTGAAAAAAAACTAGAATTTTAAAAAAAATACTACATCAAGTTTGTTTTTCAACTCATATTGAATTATGTCAAACTGAGTTAAACTCCTCTTGTGAGAATTTTTCAAAGTGAATCACCTCAACATTTCTTAGTGCTATCAAAAATCTGATTTGGGGAAAGTAATGATGTTCCTTCCATCATTTCTTTTGCTTTTTATAATTTTACAATAAATAAACCAATTGTAAAAAATCGTGTTAAGTTTTAAACTCTAAAAGTGAAAATTAAAATTTATGCAAATTTTCAAAGATTGATGCTTTAAATTCATTAAAAAATAAATCTAAAGTTGTTTTTGAAGGTTTAACCATACAAATTATTTTTAGAGATGATGCCCTACATTTTGTCTATTGAACCAAACTTCATCAAACATATGGAAAGCACGAATTATAACACATTTATGTTTTGTTCAATATCCCTCGGACTTTTAGCGGTTTAGTCTCCAAGTAAATAACATTAATTTCATGTTATGATTCTTTTATACTTGACCATAAGGACTTATGTGACAAGGATGTGTGAAGGTGTTATTTCCAGATTGATCATTTGTGATCAAACAACACTTTAGATGATTGGAAGGGTTCATGCTAAACTAATATTTGTAAACTAATATTGTATCATGTTATTTTTCTAAAATATAAGAAAAGTGCAATAAAATCAATCGATGATAATCAGTGTTCATATTTTTTGTTTTTTTTTTCTCTTTTGTGTAGACAAAGGTCAATTTGAAAAGTAGGAGAGGAAATTACAGATTCTACACAAATGTCTGTCTTTTGTAATGAAGCCTTTGATGTTAGCTTTGAGTTATGCCAACAAATCCATTACTTTTACACCTAATGATTATTTTTTCCATACCTTAGCATTCAAAATTAAATTGTTAAATTCCATGGATTGGTTGATAATGTGAATGAAAATTTAATCATAAGAAATGGCACCATAAGACGCAGACTCACAAATGAAAATGGTTGCAGTTCCAAAAACTGGGCTCACCACCCATTTAAGGCTGGTGTTGAATAAATCTCTAACCTCTTAACCCTTATACGACATGTACTATCCTAATACCACACCCAAAATCTCTTTCTAATTCCATTTTAAGCATGATTATGTTTTTAATATACTTTGGCTCTGTTCTAAAGAAGTATAGATCTCTCTAAGATGCTCCGTTTGGCATTTTAAAAACCCCAATTATTGCAATGGAGTAGAAGTTATGAGCAAGATTCTCCCAAAACAAAACCAAGCCCGTGGGGCTGGCACTGTCGTTTAAGGGTTAATTTTACAACCCCATGCAACTGCAAACTACGATGTTGATCACTTGGTTTCTGTAAGTACGTAGAATGCTCCATTCTTTAGGGAACAACATCCCATTGGAGCTCACAGATTAGATTCGCACGAAAGATTTGTTGTTGAAAAAATCCTTGAGAGAAGGCATGCCATTTCCCAGTAGAGAGATCATACAAGTAGAGCCTTTCAAGACCAATGAATTCAGACTGTCTAACTACCAGCAGAAAACCCTTGCATGCGAGCACATGCGGATAGACCCTGGTTGATCCAAGAAACTCGAAGTTGGTATTGGGGTGATCTTTAAGTTTCAACCATTTTGCTCCACTCTTTAGAAATTGAAACTCTAAAAAAAACATCTCTAGTTCCCAAAGTCCACCTCCCTTAATTGCTTCTCGTTCTCTCCGATACAAAACGAAGAGCCGATCTTGCACGAGTGCGCACTAGTCCATTCTATCAAACGTTAAGTAATTCTCGTCGTCTCTAAATAGATCAGCAATTGCTGGTATCTCAAGGAAACAACCTTCTGCGCAATCATACAAACAAGGAGCCCCATCTTCGGCACAAGAGACGCTAAACCCTGTATACCACTGGTATCGAGACCCCAAAAAGTGTCTTTTCTCTGACGGGTTTGCGGTAGTCCAGGCCCCAGTGTTGGAATGGAAAATCTCCGCTACAAGGCCTCCATTTTCGTTGGTGCTCACAATCAGCACTTGGTAGCATTTGCTGACACGATCCATCACGAGCTGCAGCATCATAGGTGGACGCTTGTAGTGAGAGTGGAGAGGAAGGGCTCTTACAACGCGAGTTAATGGATTGCAAACCAAAACAAGGACAGAGAAAGTTTCCTCTTCTGTGGACGTGCAAGCAACGCACACCAAGATTCCATCCGAAGCGTTCATCGCGTAGAAAATCCGCCGTTGGTATTCGGTGTCAATCTCCATTGCATGCCAAATACTCGATCTCAAGTCATACAACTTGATTGTGAAGCTCCCGGAGGAGCTATACACGTGAGTGATAATAATTGCAAACATCTTGAGATACGCATCAGTACACACCTGCTTGAAATTATCTGAGTTTAGGATCCTGTTCCATTGTTTGGATAGACATCGAAGGCGAATGATACCTGCTAACGGTAAACGTGCAAACACAAGCTGCAACAACTCCTCCGATAGATCACTCCATACTGTTTGGTATGCACATTCATGTTGGGCTGCGAAGTCCACGACTTCCTCCATCCTTGCACGCTCTCCGCCGTTTGCGTGCAATGAAATTATCCAGGGCGTGTCGTAATGCACGAGTCTTTTAACAAGACTCACTCTTGACTTTCCAAGTTTAGTATCTTCTAATGTAGCAACTTGAACAATATAAAACCATCATATGAAATACTTGAACCCCCTTATGTACAATGCTTTCGATCAAAATTGCACAATTTCTCTTACTTTCTCTCAACTTGTGTTCTTGAAGGGAGCAATTGATAGTCAAAATACTATAAGCAAGAGAAGGTTGGCTGAAAAATACTTGCACACAATGCACTGTACATTTTGCTTTACAAAGGAGGAAAAAAAAAAAAAAAAAAAGAACGATGAATTGCATGTGCACAGAAACAGAGGAGGTATGTATTATAGCTTTTGAAATTCATGTCTATTTTCCCAAAAGTTTATTGCAAAATTATAGCTGTGCATGAGATGAGTCTCATCATGATTATGTGATACACAAGTAGTGCATAGGTGATGGTCGAGGAGACGAGCAGGGAGTAATTATAATGGAGGGAGAGTTGATGTCCAAAGTTCTTTGATACAAATTGCTCTTATTGTAGAAAAACAAGAGGTGTTTATGAAGATAGGAGTTTTACTAATGCAAATGAAATTGGAGCTCTCCACCCAACCGTAGAGGTATGATCAAGATATGATCAAGAGCCTCACCCCCGAGCTCTTATACAATGGTCTAAGTGACTTAGACCATTCACACCAAGTGTGAACACACGTAGTCAATTACCTACAAGACTACGGCTATTACCGCCATAACGGCTATTACCGCCAAAACGGCTATGACGATTATGACGGCTACTACGGCAACTACGGCTACGCCGCTTACAAGTTGTTAACTAACAACTTTGTCAAAGTACATAACTAACACATGTTCTAATAGGAATTATTAACACGGTAAATGTACTTCTAACACTTATATCAATTGTTAGGAACCTTCTACAAAAAATAATAAAACTAAAATTACGATGTATTACCCAATGTATAAAACTCTAGGAGTAATACAATAGCTCAACCTCCCAACCATAGATAAAAGATCTCAACAAAAAGAGAGCCTCTACCTTCTCACCCCAAGCTTTATATCTTAAGTTCTTTCACCATAAGAACTAGTAGTCTATCTTTAGTCTTTTTTACTTTTTAATTCCAAATTAAATTTAGTCTTTTTCTTTTAAATTAAGTAGATTTTTTTACTTTTCCTATTTTAGAATTAGATATAGTCTTTTTTCTTTTCCTATTTAAAAATTAAATTTAGACCATAGATCTTTAAGTCCTTCAACTTTTAAATTTGTAGTGCACCTCATTGGTAGAAATTGTTCATTAGTGAAAAGGGCGACTTGAAAAGCCTCATGTTGACAGGCAATGATATCTTCAGAGGTTTTTAGAACCTCATCATTATTTTTTGAGTTGGTGTATTTCAGTAAGGTAGTAGGCCTATCTTTGTGCATTTTAGACTAGATACCGTATTCAAAGGCAATCCATGTTCCACTTATCACCTTCATAAGTCATTGCTCCAACAACAAATTGAGCAACTGCTTCCACTGCCTTTGCAGGTAGGTCCACCTAACTCTGCTTGAAACAAGCTCAGCTATCGACCTCTCCATAATCAAGGAACACGTCACAAACATTCTTTAACCCCTAAACGTTTGAAAATGCCTTTGCAATTTGGCCTATTTTTCGGAGTGCTAAATTCGAAAAAAAAAATATGACTGCATTGGAAATAGGGTTTGATGAGGATTGCAAAAATTAGCAACATCTAATTTGCATTTGTCAATTTTATACAAAATCCAAAGTAGAAAGTAACCTTTGACCCAAATCAAACCTCTAGGTTTCCCCATGTCCACACCATGTGGTACTAACTTTTATTCATAATGATACCCAAAACCACCAACTATTTCTTCGCAATACTTGGCGTGCCATTGGTCTACTTGAATAGTGAAATTGGTGGTTTCAGGTCTTGACTCTGGTGGCCCCAAGAAAAGTCTACATGTCATAATTGGGGGAGGTGGAGGTTTTAGGATATCCTACCTTAACTAGCTACCAGTTCTCCATGGGGGTAGACTTTCTATATGTTGAGAATGTATCTGAAAATAGACAAACCCACCCAAAAATGGCACCCAAAAAAGAGTTGCGTCTACAATCTGGTAGCCCAGTCCATGAGAGAGTAATCCTTCAACCCATAAGCGTCCACACTACAATTACTTGGTCAAACCTCATCAATTCCTCACATTTTAAAATATATTAGATTTTCTGGTATTTTCTCGAGTGGGTCACTCTTCATATATTTTGGGTACCACGTGCGGCGAGGGGGTGTTTTTTGGGGGGCTATATACCTTTTAGCTGAAATTAAAAGGACCCCTATAATTACTTAATGAGAAAAAATGGCCTATATTATGAACTTTATCATTTTTTATAAAATGGTGACCAATGCAATTTTTTATATGCTATCTTCCTTGTAAAGGCTTAAATATAATCTAAAAGTAACACGACTTTAAATTCAAGTAGACAAAACTAAACTTTCATCCACTTCTAGACCTACTTTACGTCCACCGCGCAGTTGACCGCCCTTTCCTACTAACTGTGCTCCTGTTGTTTCCCCCCCAAAAGAGACTGTACTTAGTTTAATACCTTGGATCCCATTCGCAATTCCCTAAATTACATGTACTAAAATCATAATGGACCAGAATTGCAGTGTACCTTACTTATTTATAATGGCATGTATTCTTTCATTGCATTCTATCTTATTTGTAATTTTTTTTTATAAATTCTTATAAATTTTACCTATGATGAATAAAATTCATGCTATTTTCTGCCGCACGTTGTTTGTAAAATGCAGTAAGTGACCCACACGAGGGTATTTTTCTCATATAAGGTATTATTAAGCTAATTTACCTTGCTTTTTCCATAATTATTTAAATAAACAAAAAATTATAATATTTTCAAAGTTATTTTTCTTGTAAAAATCATAGTAAATACAAAAAACTTAGAATTGTATGAAGCTTTTAGGGAAAATGTCAATAACAATGATGAACAACAAGGTGTAGGTGACATGATTCTTGAACTTACATAAAAAGAAATTCAATAGAAAAATGATTTCTGCAGTGTATATTGGAATTTTGGGGTTTTGAGCTTTAGAAGTGCTATAAAAAAATGCAGTTTTAACATCTTTGAAGAACGGTAAATTGAAGGTAGAAGATGGTCCGCACACTTTCTTAGTTGAGAGCATTTTCATTTGAAATTAAGAATTAGATGAAAATCAGCATTTAACTAAAAAGCAATCAAGCATAGCTCCACGGGGCTCCTTGCACGCTTAAGGGTTAATAATTTAATACAGCGGTTCTGGAAAGACCATAGTTTTTTGGGTGATATTTAAAAAAAAATCTTTGTTGAAATTGGAATCCTATTAATAATATCCAACCTTATAAATGTAAGCATAGTTTAATGAAATAAATGTCAATTAAATCTTGGTAAGATTAGACTGTTGGATTGGAAGATTATAGAATGTCTTTGAACCGTATAATGCACACTCAAAATTGAGATTTTGAAGGGTGTGTTACTTTGAAGTTAAATAGATTTCACGTTAAATTATCAAAAATGAAAGCAAAGTTGTTCAGCAATGCATTATCTCAACAACTCTCAATTGCAATCTTTCATGTCAAGTACGAACTCACACGTAGTTATTGTGAATTTTATAACTAAGAGTGACTTATCCATACAAAGTTTAGGACAATAAATTATACGTTAAAATATGAAAGGAGTTGGTACATGGATTAAGATTGGAATACATACTCTAATAGAACATGAACAAGAGAATACAATCCTAAAAGAAAAAACAAGATAACTGATACTTCCAAACACAAGAAATACCGCATAGCAAAGTGGGGTGACACCGAAATTGGCACCTTGTGCAATTCTAGGGATAGTGACCACACTGCTGCCAACTTTGACACCCTCCCGAGCGCTGGAAATTTTTTATTTATACATGATATTTTAGACACAAAATCATTGTTATGTTGACAACATGTGTACCAAATTTCAAAGCTAGAAGATTGATACAAAAAAAGATATTTAAGATTTTCTAACAGGGGGTAGTTGTAAGAAATGTTTCACAGCTGCCAACTTGACACCCTCCTAAGGATTGAAGAATTTTTTTTTTCACATGGAATTTTTGGAATAGGAACATCATTATGTTATTTACACATGTGAAAAAATTCAAGTCCAAAAGACCCTCAAAAAAAATTTCCAAATCTACCAACAGGTGTAGTTGTGAGAAACAAAGTTGCTTCACAACTTCCAACTTTGACAGCCTCCCTAGGACTGAGAATCTGTTATTTCAATATGAATGTTTTTTCAAATGATCTTTATGATGTTGATCACATGTATGAAATTTTTCAAAGCCAAAAGATACACACAAAAATAGTTATTCTATACCTACCAACGTAGTTGTGAAGCGACTTTGTTTCTTCTAACTACACCTATTGGTAGATTTGGAATATCATTTTTTTGGTGGGTCTTTTGGAATTGAAAATTTTCACATGTGTAAAAAACATAAAGATGTTCATACCCCAAAAATCCTATGTGAAAAAAAAATCTTCAATCCTTAGGAGGGTGTCAAAGTTGGCAGCTGTGAAACATTTTTTACAACTACCCCTTGTTAGAAAATCTTGAATATTTTTTTTTGTATCAATCTTCTAGCTTTGAAATTTGGTACACATGTTGTCAACATAACAATGATTTTGAGTCTAAAATTTTATGTATAAAATAACAATTTTCCAGCGCTCGGGAGGGTGTCAAAGTTGGCAACAGTGTGGTCACTATCCCTGGAATTGCACAAGGTGCCAATTTCGGTGTCACCCTACTGTACATGTGTTGTATTTGTAATTATTTTGTGTATTTTGAGGTGTTTCCAATATTTTGGTGTTTTGTACATAGGTATTTGGATATCTAAGAAAATCTAATTCCAAAATTTGTTTTGCATCATGTGCAAAATCAAAAGTTACACATCTAAACTTCAAACAATGGAAAGAGATGGTTCACAAATTTATAACATTTTATTTTTAGGTGATCCAGTTACCTCAAAATGGTTAACTAGGCACTAAATGGTTAATCTTTAAAGGACAAGGATTCAAGTGGCCGGTAGGCCAAAGGTATCAAAACGATATTCTCATCCTATAGGCATTCGTGCCAAGGTTGTCTTGATACTGTGATAAAGAATAAATTTTTTTGAGAAAAAGGGTCTAATGAAAAAATTATGACGGGGCGGGGGCAAGTTGAGTTGGCACGCTTAGTGGAGTCAGGCCGGCTTGGTGAGGTCGGGCTGGGTCGGAGGGCTCAATGGAGTCAAGCCGAGACAATGGGATCGGCGGGATTGGGCCGGTTGGTTGAGGTTGGCCGTGTATTATTTGTACACATTTGTATATTTATTCAAATGGAAGAATGCAAAGTCTGTGAAATGTCTGTTTTAAAATATATGCTAGTTACATTTAGACAATAAATAAACATCAAATAAACACTCTGAATAAGGAGATGATTTTACACAAATTTTTTGGTCAATACACATCAATAATTTTCAACTAAAGAGTTTTATTTTGAAAAATTAAATATTATGTGTGACTAACATCACTAACCTCTATTTTGAGGTTAATGACACATGATATTAACTTTAAAATGAAGTGCCTAGATAATTTTAAAATAATTTGTATTTTTAAAAATATATAGGCATTTTACTTTTAGAATATGTAGACATTTTACTTTTGATGTGTACTTCATGAATGTGTGATCCGATTAGAAAGGGAATGATTTGTGAAAATTTTATGCCTCATTTCATGTTCCTACAAAGGGTAGAAGCATGCTAGCTAATTTTTAACATCAAATCATGAAATGCCGTTTTTTGTAAAATTGCCAACCACATAACTGCCTACGAAAGGCATAATCTTTTGTGTCAATCAAACACTACAATTTTTGATACATATGGTACAATCCCATCAAATTTTTGAGACTCAATTAACTAAGAGATGAGTCAATTGAGTCAATTTTTGAGACTCAATTGAGTCCAGGCATGATGCAACGGTGAATTTCTAATTAGATCTATATTTCTGCAATGGCATCAATCATTCTCAACACCTCTCTTGAAGATGCTATGATTTTTAGAATGCCAATAGTCCTTTAGGGGTTAAGGCCCACTTTATATTTATATTAGAGCCCAATTGTTGGCCCGACTCAAACTTCAAAATTTTTGACCATTAGCATTGTTCCAATTTGATAAATCAAGCAAAAGGGTTTACATTAAGGCCCAATCTAAATTTCACAATAGGATTCTTCTTATTTAGCAAATTGGACAAAAAGGATTTTTACTAACATAACATTCAGTAGCCTTCATGCCCTTTGCCTTTCCTTTATACGCCGTGCTCAACACTGTGAGACTCCAATTGTCCAATTATCTAATGATGAAGTCATTTTGGATGTGGAATATATTGCACCATCTTTTGTGAGGCAAGACACATCCATTGCATGCTACTGAATGTTATAAAAGCCCAACCCAAACTTCTCTTCATCATATTTGGCAGTTTGCGTGTGACAAATTGGGCGCTGAAACTTTGCACTGAATTAAAGAAATTAGATCAAGGTTTTTCTTCAAAATTCACAACTTGGAACCAAACACCTTCAATGCATCATTGCCGTTGGATCTTAGGCCCAATTTATAGATTTGAGTTTTTTTTGATGTTGTAAGAGGGTTTGAATCCTCACCTCATTGGTTCAAATTATGAAATCAACCTCAATCAATTTACACAAAGATTTGAGCGTAATTTTCAAAACCAATTTGTAAATTAAAATCGGCAAGCTCCAACGCATGCCAACTCAAAGAATTGGGTTCACAAAAAATGAAAGACCAATGTATGAACTTAGATATGTTTTCATATTTCAAATTAAAAAATGAAAATTAAAAGAATTGCTAAAAAAATATAATTTTTAGCAACTACAACCCATGGATTGTTTGTGAAATTGAATGGCTCTTTATGTTCTTTTCTTTTTATCATCCTCTTTTGTCTCTTTGGGTCCAATTTTGTTAGACATGGAAGAAATGAGCCCCGTTATAATCTTATTATATTGAAAACTTGAGGCCCGATTTGGCTCCTAAGTCCTATGAGACCAAAATATGGTTGTTGGTGCACTTGAGTAGGCCGCAAAACATGTCCAATTTCAACACTTTGTAATACATAATTTTTTTAGATAGTTCTTTGTGTAATTTTTCCAATGGTTGATGTAACTCATACTTCCTGATGATCATCCATGAACTAGTTATAAAACTTAGGAAGCATTGCCTTTGTTTACAATTGTTTCTAGTGCACATGAAAACTTTTCAACCAATGATAGGGGCGTTTTCACACCAGGGCGTCAAATTTGTCCAAAAAAATGTATCAAGTATGTAAAACATGTGCCATTTGAGTTAACAAAAAAGAAGCCCATCTAACCTCCTATTTTTCTCTACTTCTAACCTCATTCTTGAACTATACTTGGGTTGAATATTGTTGTGTCATAGATTGTTCCCTTGTGGGCTATGGGCTTGGAGCTTTCGTGGAAGGTGTTGGTGTCATTCCGAGGTGTGGAGAATACCGTAATGACAATAGAGTTATTTGTAAAGGCATCCGGTCCTTTGTCCTCTATTTTTCATGGACCAGAGCTGTACCAGAGCATTCTGACACCACTCCTCCTCACGGTCCCACCCCACTACCCAATTCTTCTCCCTCCCTCCAAATTTTATGAATAAAAATTTCAATCTATCCAGTGTTCTATTCTGGGTCTATAGTGAGATCATGTCGATCCTCTCCTTTCCAAATTACAGGTCAAAAAGAAGGGTTTTGAGGTACTTTACAAATAACTCTAATGACTTGCTTTAGATTGTCTCCCAACTCATCATGAACTAGTTTTTGGTCTAATTATATTTCAATATGAGCTCAAGAGGAATTCAACACGAGTTTGCTAAAACTTTCCTCTTTGGACTAACTTTTTGGTTAATTCTATTACTATGTCATTAGAACTACATGTTAATTACAAAATTTTATAATACATAAAAATGAAATATTTTAGAATCTTTGGAATAATTTTATCATATTATTTAGTATTTTAGAATCTTTTAAATTTTCCCTGTGGTGTTCATTGTGATATGTTATACACATCAAATCACCACTTCTATTTTTTTAAATCTTTTTTTGTTTACAAAGTAACTAAATCAAAAAATTTAGTGTGTTTGTCATTTTTCACACCTCAATCTATTACAAAGGCCAATTAATTAATGAAATTAATTTCAAAACATATGTTACTTTGAGTAGTGATATTTAGTTAACAACATTTAAACTATATTTTCAAAAAAGATATTAAATAAATTATTTGAGAAAAATAAAAGATATTAGCATTTAGGTACAAGTTTCCAATCACAAGCGGGGGGGGGGGGGGGGGGGAATAGGGGAAAAAAATTAAAAACTTGTAATCTTACAATCTACTCCTAAGATGATTATCGAAACTATATAGGCATATTTCATAATGATCCTTTTTAAGATTCATCGGTCAGTTCACCAAAATAAATCTTCAAAAAATTCATTTCACCTATTTCTAAGAGTATCTCATTTTACTTGGTTCTAAGGCACTAGTAGAAATCTTGTTCAATGGGAAATGTTCTTAATGACTAAATGTCCTTAACCCCTATATGCGAGCCTATATGTTCTCACCCTTTTCAGATTTGGCAGTTTTTCAAAGATGCATTACAAAACACAATTAAGAGGGATATTTTCAAGTTGATCAATGAATAAAAGATGTACATTATGCATTTTAGATTTTATCCACATGGTTAAATTTGCAATTGCTAACACCAATATTTGTGTAGTAAATTTCAAACTTAAAATTGAACACTCTTTTGTAATACGATTATAGATATTGGCAATCTAATAATGAAATTTTTTTGTGGTGGGTTGAAACGTAATATTATAAGTGTATTGATTGTTGGAGATTTTTTGGTTGCTTAATTTTAGTAGCCAACTTTTTCAAGAGAACTTTCAAACTAAAATCTTCGAAATTTTGGGTGGAACACTACAACATGAAATGAGGCATAAAAATTTCACAAATCACCCCCTTTCTAATCGGATCACACATGCACGGAGCTTACTTTCCATAAAAGTTTCAATAAAAAATCCACACTGCAAAAAGTGCATGATGGATGAGAAAACGGACTTAAAATCCGTAAATCATGCAAAATATGCATGGTTAGGCGGTTAGGGGTTAATGACGAAATATCCGTTGGGACGTGACTCAAAATTGATTTTGAGTCACTAAAGACATGCTATAAGGTCGAGCCACCTAAAACCGACCAGGTACCTAATGCCGATAATTTCTACACATGGCTTTCATTTTAGAACACACATCTAGATAGACCATAGATGGCTTATCGTTTTGGTCAACAAACAATAAAGGCTCTATGACATATTTAGATTTGCGTTCTAAAATGAAAGCCATGTGTAGAAATTATCGGCATTAGGTACCTGGTCGGTTTTAGGTGGCTCGACTTTAATGGACATTTAGTCATTAACTCCTAAAGGACCGGGTCTGTTGAACTTAGCTCTTGTTTACTTGACTAGCTCTTGTAACAAGTTCAATTCCTCATTGGTGTTGGGTAATTTTGACGATCAACATAGTTGAAATTAAAGAAGACATAGTTTTTGGATGAAAAAAGGATCAACAAAATCACACAATATTTGAGAAAATGCCAAAGTCAAGAAGATTGATGGAACTCGTTTAGGGTATTATGTACATATGCTAAAATCGGATTATTCAATAGTGCTCCAATTTTTTTGAATTTTTACTATCCTTAGAGATCATCATTTAAACAAGTGCAAAATTTTTTACGTGTTTTGGAGGTGTGAGGAGGTAGATATGAGGGTCTGAAGTGACGCCTAGATAGCCACCTTGCAACTCAAAAAAATCACTAGAAATTGCACACTTCATGAATTTTTGATTAGAAAGTACCTACAGATTGAACTCTCAAAAAGAGCCATCGTCTCTTTATTGGTCATCATACAATACATGGATATGTCACTCCTATTTGTAAAACTTATAATAAGTATGTGTGAGTCCATTCTTGACACGAAAGATTGTAACAAAGAGGTGTCGACATAGGTCATTGCTCAACCTCTCCACTTTCATTTTTGAACATTTAATCCAAATTCTATTTAACTTTGAAGCCACACACGCTCCAAAATCTCATTTTTGAATGTGCATTATACAATTCAAAGACATACTATAATCTTGAAATTCCACCATTGGATAATTCTCTAATTTTAGCAAAATTTCTACACTCCAATTGAGAATATAGTTGTATTTCAGATAGTATCAATATGATATTGGGAAAATCCACCGAAATTTAGTGCATCCAGCTACAATACCTAAGCACTAAAAGATTAAGAACGGATTTCTTTATAACCTTGGTGGTCTTGAATGAATGTGGACAAAAAAATTTGCCAAAAAAAGCACCAAAGGTGCTTAAAATGGAAATTTTAGAAAAAAGAGGGGTGGATGAATAGTGCCCGCATTCAAGACCACCGGGGATTTAGAGACGGGGGTTAATAACCTTATGACACATGCCATTGAGTCACAAAAATTGGACCTGCCTCTGCAATTTTGAGTCAAAGTAGAATTGGGTTGCGGAGTAACCAAAATTGCAGATAGAAAAAAAGAAACTTGACATATTTCTTTACTGTAAAGCTGCAATAAGGTATGCTGCCCTAAAACCACCACACCCCCCAAAATGGCTCGTTTGACTTGACCCATAACCACCACTGCTGGGGCTGAATTCCGTAATTTGTGGGACTGCTGTCAATTTTTGGTGGATGGCAGCACGGTTTTGGGTGATGGTGGGCGCTTGTATGGGCGCATGTATGGCTCACACTTGCTTAATAAGTCACACTTGCTTAAAGTCTCAATAATAAACAAGTGTAGTGCTGTAACTTAATTCAGGATAATAATAATAATATTATTCTACTTGTGTCTTACCTTAATTCAGAAGGTGATGAATGTACTTCACCTCGTCAGTGTAAGGTATGCTACCTAAAACCACCACACCCCTAAAATGGTTCGTTTTTGGTGGATGGCAGTACGGTTTTGGGTTAGCTCATGAGCGGAATCTAAGAACAACAAAGTGTCAATTTAGAAAATTGTATGTGATGTATGGGTCACAGGTTACTTTCCACTTTGGAATTTTGTATAAAATTAACAAATGCGAATTAGATGTTGCAATTTTTTGGAATCCTCATCAAAACCTATTTTGAATGTGGTCATATTTTTTGTTCGAATTTAGCACTGCCAAAAATAGGTCAGATTGCTTAAGTTGGTGGTTTTAGGACAATCAACCGTAGTTTGGTAATTGCATGTTACCAAACTATTACCAAGGTAGACAGGCCGATGGACACAACCCACCCCACAGCCACCAGAATGTACCTCCACATAGATAGAAAATAGATAGATAGAAACTCCGGTCCCTTTTTTGCAAAGGGCCGGCGTGAATGAAGTATCCGTTCGTAATGCCAATGATTTGATGCCCACCGGACAAGGGGAAATTGGGACAATACTACTCTCCCCTTTCAAGGATAGACACTATAGTGACACACTATGCTACTACCTAGCTAACCACTAGTGCCTTGAAGATACCGGGCATGGTATCCCTCCAAACGGCTTTGAGGTACCCATACAACAAAGTCCAAGGACCCCATAGTTGGGTGGACAACGGTGGTGAGCACCACGCCGGTATGGGGAATAGAACCCACAACCTCCTCATTGGGGGCCATGAGCCCCAACCACCAAGCCAAGGCCCGTGGTGCCTCATTGAAAGGTGGTGGATGGATGAGAATGTCATCCAGAGTATCGATCGTCGATGACCTCTCTGGACATGCCACCCTCATCCCCCACCAGCTAATGTACCTCCATCTATTATTCTAGACAAAGAAAGTATACCGCCACTAAGCACCCAATTCCGACATAGTACCCAAAGCCGATAATTTCTACACATGGCTTTCATTTTAGAACGCACATCTAGCTAGACCATAGATGGCTTATTGTTTTGGTCAACAAACAATAAAGACTCTATGGCATATTTAGATTTGCGTTCTAAAATGAAAGCCATGTGTAGAAATTATCGGCATTAGGTACTTGGTCGGTTTTAGGTGCCTCGACTGCAACGAGATTTTTGGAAAGACATGTACTAAAGGCATAACATACATTCTTTGTCTAAAATGACAAGTGGAGGGACATTCTGGCGGCCATGGGCATGTCTAGCTTACTAGTGGCCTTGGACACCACATTGACATGACACTATCGCTTGGTGCCCAAAGACCACCCTTTCTACTGCAGTAGCGAAATCAGAAACTTCTCTACAAGCCACAGACACTGGAAAGCAATGAGGTAAAAACAGTAAACAGTGGGAAGGAAATCAAGCAAGTCACTCGCAGAGACTGTGAAATGTATAGCAAAGTATGAATGCATGCGCATCGCTCTATTGGAGTCGAATATAAATGTACAGAACTCAAATCGAACAATGGTTCAGAAGGGCTGCAGATGGCACTTGCCTCTTCTGTCCCCACTAGAAATGGGTAAACTAGCTGACAGTGTCAGTGTCAGTGTCGTCCCTGGCAGCAGTGTCATCGGGTAGCAACAACGAAGAAGACGAAGAAGAAGAATCAGGAGGTGGTGGCAAAGAAGAAGGAGAAGAAGAGGAAGCAGCCTGGTTCCCTGTTACATGAAGAAGGGGAGGGGCCTCGGACTCGGGAACAACAACAAAATAGCTGGAGATAGCCTTCCGGAAGCGCTTCTTGTACTCCTTGGGCGAGACCACAGTCGGGGTAGTATTCTTGGACCCTCCCAAAATGCCCGAGGCTTTCACCCACGTCTCCAAATGCTTGTCCCACGTATACTGCCGAATGTAATCAATGATTCCTATCACTAGCTCCTGGCGGTCCTCTAACACCACCGCCAGCAGGGAGTAGTCCATGACGTGCACCTTGGCCAAAAAACTGGTGTCATTGTACACGGCTCGTTCCAGCATCAGCTTCGCCTTGTTGGTCATGAAAATGGGACTGGTGGGCATGTCCTCCAGCAGGTTCTGGTCCAGCAGCGTGCCCCGCGCGTCCGGGTTGTACCGCGACCGCTGGGAGCCTTTCAAATCGTACATTCTACTGATGGTCTTCCCGTACACCAGATTCTCCATCACCATCATGTCCATCTCTTTCTCCTTCCCCCCTTTCTTCACGGTCACCGTGTAAAACCCCAAGATTTTCGCCAAGCACGTGGGACTGCCTGAGCTCATGGTCTCCCACAGATGCTTGAAGTACTGCGGCGCAAACTCGAGGAACGAGTACTTCTCCGTGCTGGACACTTGTTTCACAATGAAGCGATCGTCCAGGGTCTTGGCAAAGTACGCCTTGCTCTTGCCGCCCTGCGCGCCCCAGGTCTTGCATCTGCTCAAGGACCGAATGTACTCCATCTCGCCCCCACAGCATTTCGCTCGAAGCGCGATGAACTGCCTGGTGTAGTAGCACAGCACTTGAAACTCCGTCTTGGCAATGTCGCTGTAGTAGTCTGTGAACCGCACCTTAACAGTGAGCGGAGTCGGCGAGGTCAGCGCTTTGCCAATGGGGCTCTCTGCTTTCGTGCCTCGGGGTGTGCCGGGCCGCTCCAATGGAGGCGTTGTGCTCCTCAACCCCTCCTCTGGGATGGTCCCATCCGCCGCCCAAGTCCCCTCCTCAGTCACACTGGAACTGGGACCTTCTTCATTTTCTGGTACTGGATCTTGATTAAGCTGATTCTGGTACTCACGTGACGTGATGGCATACGCAATCACACTCGTGGGCTCCTCATCATAAACTGCAACAACCGTACCATTAACACCCGAGGGCAGGCGAACTCTGGCAACTCCGTGTAGGAAAAACTGTTGGACCTTGGGAACCGTGGAGTTACTCCTACTGTAGGCAGACGTGTAGACACTGGACGCACTTTGCAATACTTTGGAAGGACTTCTGGAGCCCTTGTTGAAGGTGCTGGATGCTGAGAGCGCCCCTGACTCCGACTCTTCTTTGTCTTTGAAGGGAGATGTAGGCCGACTCACCACCAGTGCAACCTCTTCCAAGGGAGATGGAGGTCTACTGACCTCCAAATCCACACCTTCTTTGTCCTTCAAGGGAGATGGAGGTCTACTGACCTCCAAATCCACACCTTCTTTGTCCTTCAAGGGAGATGGAGGTCTACTGACCTCCAAATCCACACCTTCCTTGTCCTTCAAGGGCGATGAAGGTCTACTACTCACATCCAAATCAACACCTTCTTTGTCCTGCAAGGGATACGTACCTCCAAATAGTCTTGTCTCAGGGTCGTCATTTCGGAGATACAGTGCCTTTTTGAGGGCGTTTTCGTGGGCTTCCAATGTCGCTCTATCCGCATCCAAAGCCGCCTCTATTTGTTCACCCAAAGTCGATCTATTTGTTGTTGCCTCAACTTCACCTTCCTGCTGCTCGACTGTCATTGCTGTGAGATCACTAACAGGCTCCGCTTTGTCCTCTCCACCCGTAGGAGCTTCAACAACGGAAGCATCTACAGATCCGTCGCCTCTCCAAGCGGCCTCCAGCGTCACAGGGAGATCTATACTGATAGGAAAGTTGCCTTCTGATAGCGGACGGCTTCGTGATGGAGCACCCAAGTCGCCTGCAGTGGTGCCACTGAAAGGAAGAGGATTCGAAGTCTGTCTGTCTAAAGACAGAGACTTGTTCGAGAATCCCTCTGCCACACCAGGCTCACTTTCTCCAATGTCACCCTCTGCTGCGATGGAGTGGCTTGCAGTGTCGGAATCTTCAACAACCTGCTCAGTAGTAGAGCCAAGTCCCTCGTCTGTTGCCGTTTCCACAACAGGCGTACCCTCGACAGACAATTCACCTTCCATATCCTCTGGCAATTCTGCACCACCTGCAGATTCTGGCGGCACTGAATCCACCAAAGGTCCTGGCTCTTCTGCACTTGGCTCTCCTGCACTTGGCTCTCCTGCACTTGGCTCTTCTACACTTGGCTCTCCTGGGCTTGGGTCTCCTGGAGTTGGGTCTCCTGCACTTGGGTCTCCTGGACTAGGCTCTCCAGGACTAGGCTCTCCTAGACTCGACGCAGTTCCACTGACGGCCTCTGAAAATGAGGTCGGGATGAACGCAGAGGCTGTATTCTGTACTTGCGCCAAGTAGTTGATGAGTTTCTTCACACGACTGTCCCAATTATTGTAAACCAATGCCAGGTGACGACGCAGCTTGTTGAGGGCTAAAATGTCAGCGAAAGAATCCAAAGGAGCCGCCATCTGCAGCTGCTCCTCGAAATCCTCTCTCTCTTTCTGCAGCAAGCTCTCCAGCTCTGCAAGTTGAACACGCGCTTCCAGCGCTTTGGTGCTGTACAGAGGACCCAAGCTCGTGATTCTGCCATCCTGTCCACGTAGTTGGTCCGTGGCTGCTGCGAACAGGTTCACCCCCAGCTCCACGATTTCTTGGGTTTCGACTTTCAACCACGCCAGGGAGCTAGGAATGTTGAACTCCAGCTGGGGAGGAGGAACCGAGACACACAGCAACTTGATGGGATTGTACAGAAGACACGCCACGGTGTTCCCTATGCCAAAAAACCTCAAGCAGTCCCTGTGCACGTGGTGACCACAACCCGTGACGGTCTCCTCAGCCTGCTGGGAGAAGTTGAGCTGCAGGAGCTTCCCAAAGGAGATATTCTGAGCAGAATCGGACAGCGGAACTCGCCTGGTGGACGGGGGAATGGCCTCCGGGCGAGCACAGCGAAGGCAGCGATGCCACATCCATATCTTCCCTTCCTTCTCACCGGGTAAAGTAACACCTCTCAAGACCTTGGAGTACAGAGTGAGGCAGCCACTAGAGTGCGTGTACCGATACTCATGATCCTCATAAGGCTCCTCACAGCGCGGGCACCGGTTCATTGTATTGCCCAGGAATTCCTTCAAGAAAATCCCGATCGGCTTATCAGAGGGACCATAGTACTTGATTCGCTTCAGCTGCGGATTCTCACAGACTTTGCCCTTGGACATGGTGCGGCTGGAGAGAGAGATCACGATGCTTTGATGATCAGGGGTGGATGGGGGAAACTCCTCTTCTGCAAACTCTGTGAACTGCTGGGTGTCCAAGCTGTTACTGGAGCCCCGTTGGGTAATCCCATCCTCTGGTTGGGAGCTGTTTCGCCCGTGACCCGGAGCCCGCGAAGGCGGCGGGGTGAACCCTGGCACTGTTGAAATGATGCTGTCCAAACTGGATCGCTTGGAGGACGGGATGCACTGCAGTGGATTGGAAGGCAGCGTGGCACCCTCGTCAGCCAAAAAGGACGTCTCCAAGGAGAGGTGATATGCGTACGAAACCGTCAACTTCACGGCCTTCTTCACCCTCTTCAGCTCCTCCGTGCTGGCCCCTTGCAGCAAGATGGTGCACCCCAAGGGCCTGGGGCACCCCTCGAAATACATGAGATACTTGGCGTTCTTCTTGGTCCCGCCCCCGGGGTTCAGCTCCTCCTCAAACTTCTCAATACGAAACTGCTCGCACTGCCCGACTTTCGCAGCCTCGAAGTTGTCCACAGAGGAAATCACATGTGCTCCGGTGCATCGGGCTATGCGATCCAACAGAGGCCGTTTCACCTTCAACACGAGCGAGACTTCTTTGGACAACAACGTCTCCTGCGCAATCCCGGCCACGGTCTTCTCCACCAGCAAGACATTCGGATGGAGCGCATCGATTCGTGCCACTGTCGCTGTGAGGTAATCAATCTCCTGCTGAGGCAGACCGGTGAGAGAACTCAACTGGTTTTGAGACCGTTGATACTCCAACGCCCCGCCTAGTAACAAGAGCCGGGGGTTTCTGAACCGGGACGTCATTCGCCGGTGCTGTACATTCTTGTGACAAACAATCCCCTTCACCAATGCACTGTCAGAGCATCTTCCTGATGCTATGCACTTCACTTTCACGTACTCTCTGGGGTCCATCCCCCCGCCTTTACTGGTGTTGGGTTTCACGTAGGTCGCCGCCTGCAACGCCAAGGTGCTCACGATTTGCAGCCAGCTGTTGGGGTCACCTTCCTCCCCCTTGGGAATGCCTTCCTCCTGCAGCAAATTCCCCACCGCTAACAGAAAGTCACTCTCCATTTTGGTCCGAAGCTTGAGCCGGCACTGCAAATAGTCACTGGAGTTTCGAACACTGGAGGGGTGAGACTGCCCCCACATTCCTTCATCGTCCTCGTCGTCTTCGTCATCAACCAGGCTGCTCCCCAAAACCTCATCATCCGTGTCTGCCGGCGGTATCACCCAGACGTCCTTGTTGAACCATATTCCCTCCACGTCCTTGAACGACTCCAGCTTGGATGAAAGAGCCTGCGGTTTGAAGATCTTCTCCACTTTGCTGTTGACTTCCTCCATGTTTTCAAACGATTGGGTACTGCTCCTGGATAACGAGGAGAAAGATTGCTCCTGGTTTTCAACCTGCTCAGGATCTGCCATTTGTACACCTCTGCCACCATAAATCTCATACTCTAGATCCTGCCCTCCTCGATCTTCTTTCTTCACGAATTCTTCCTCCTCTTCACTCATTGTGCTGGCATTCTTACTTGGCTTCCCTGAATAAATTCCGCACCATGTCTGTGATATCGAGTTGTGGAATTCCTCTCATAGATCGTCCAGTCCTGTTACAATTTTAACGGCGTTAGGTCGATGGAAAAAGCCAGAGCCAGACTCCAGCATCCATTAAACTATACGCACATATGAAAACCTCCGGCATCCATGCCACCAAACACAACCTCTAAGTATCGACAAGAAAAGCAACCCAAATATGCAAACTCAAAGTATACAGATGCTCGCAGGGACCAGGAGACGTTACACGTGGCACACAAAAATGTGCAATTGTAACTTTCCAACTACAGGTTCCAGAGAGAATTATTTTATTTGAGTTCCTGTTAATTAGCTAAGTCGACATGTTCTATATTCATCGTGGTGTGAATCTAGCTTAAATAACGTCGCTGTAAACGGTTGTAGGGAAAATCAAGATATCTCAACATACAAATCTCCTTTACCAATTCTTTATTGACAAAGCACTTGCATCTCTTCCCCAACGTTGCAATGCTTTCACTTGTGTCGTCCTCCACTGCACCTTCTGTTATAGCACTTGTTGAGGATCTACACATGAATAGGGTTGAATCAGTTGCAAAGGTTCACGTTGACTGCAATCCAAAACAACAAGTGACACTTGATCTCTGTTAACACCATGAACATTCACAAGTGGAAGGAAACCAAAGAAAACCAGAAAGTTGGAATGTGTAACTGACCTCCCACTCTCATGCCCTCCAAGCTTTGCAAAACAATTCCATATCGTGAAGCTCCAATATCACATCCATACGGCTGCTGCACACAAGAAGCACAAAGCTCTCAGTGACATGGTACCGACATAAAACCCTGCAACAAAGAGCAGGATGCATCGGAAAAGCTGCATTCATGACGGAAACGTGAACTTACTGCGTCCCCAGTGACTCCCATGCCCTGTCGACTTGTCACAACACTGGACATCAGAGGAGCCTGCCTCTTTGACTGTATGAAACGGTGAAATTCACAAGCAAGAAATTCGACGAAATCACGGCTGCACTCACGTGTCTTGCTACTTCTTGTGTAGTCATGGAGCCGTTACTCACTTGAGACCATAGGGGAGTGTCTTTTATTCGCTCTCTGGCACTTGTTCGCTTCGCAACTGCCACAAGGGAGTGAAAAATGATATCAGCATGCCTTCAAAGCACCCTCCCCATCCAATCTGCTCATGGTACAATATCAACAGCGTCTAATAAAAGTAGACCCTTGTAGATGATACAAATGAAGTACATAAACAGCTTTCTAGAGCAACCCTACATGTAGAAACACCAGTACTTACAGCCCGCCTGTCTCAGACAAAACGGATGAAAGGTATTCACCATATCTTAGTTAGCTTCATACTATCTTCGATGATAGTTAATATCATTCAAATAGAGGAAATGAATGGAATAGGTGCTTTGTTTCCCGTAAGATCAAACTTCTGGTCTTCTATCTTGATGAATTCTTAAGAACTATGAATTCATACTACAATGACACTTTACTACCTCTTTGCAAATGGCTTGGTAATTGACTACACGGACCAGTTGCCCACAAATTGCAAGTACTTCGAACTAGCCATTCTTTGATCACGTTCTTTGACAACGAGAACTAGCAAGAATACCCAAGAACGAGTGCATAAAACACACAAAGCTGCATTCATGGTCGCCAGATCACCACAAACAGCTATTACGCAATCCAAATAGTTCGCATCTACAGGTCGGAGCAACTTACGATGCCAAACATTGATTTCTCATAAACTAACTCCGCACCATGTAACCTGTTAGTTTGATTTCCTCAAAGAGCAGATGGCAATGCTAGCGTGTTCATATCATCAAATTCGTCCTCTTCAGAAAAAAAAGTTCCCAGAACACTAAAACATTCATTTCCGATGCAGCTTTAAGCAGCAGACTTAAGACTAGGATTCTTCATGAAAACGTTAAAGAACAGTCTCTAGACAAGAAAAAGAAGCGATGCTGTTCCCGAGATCTGTTCTTTAGTTGTTAAAATTCACATATCCATAAAGAAAGTATAACCCAACACGTAGTACTAACTTTTAGATCTATAAAGGCTCACTACGTCGAAAACCCTATTTCCACGTATGATAAAAGTCATAGTACCTACCAACCGCGACAACAACACAGTAACTGTGAAGGCATATGGAAGTAAATTCTAACACGGAAGATCCCACACGACCAACGATGGAAAATACAGAATTCATGTGCTACTGCAGTAGCTATACTCACAACCCTGTGCGCTACTACCAATTTCGACCACGGCTCAAATTTTGGCGGAACCCTAAATTTGCTCGGTTCAAAAAGAAAGAGGAAAGAGACGAGTAAGAGATGAATAATCAAATGTCTGGAGCTCTGGGAGCACCAGAAGCCTAACCTCGCAACGCAAATTGGTCTCCGCAGATCTACGCCACCACCCGCTCTTGCAATTCCTGGCTATACTATGGCTTGTCTACTGTGGCCATAATAGAGCGAGCCCCTGGGCAGAGATTCCAGATTGCAATGAAGACGGAATTGGTGGATTCTTGACAACTTCAGGGCAAGAAAAAAGGCGCTTATCAGTGAGCAGGCAGCACCGCCCACCCGGTTTGCTTTTTGTGCGTTGTTGTTCCCTAAAGTTGACCAGCTCTTCCTCTGAGCGCCGGCTGCAACCGCAAAACGCCCAGCCCGAAAACCGACTCTCTGTAAAAAACGCCTCGGAAAACGTGCCCCTCAAACCCACCCCCCCCACGAGGCAGGACCGGCAAATACGAACGCTGTGGAACAAGTCAACCATTCCCTGCCCCGACCGGCTGGCACGGCAAGGGCAAGGGCAAGGGCAAGCGAGCAGGCAGATCCTGAAACGCCAACCGCAAAACCCTTTTCTAATTGCCTACATAGTCCCAGCACACCGACGGCTCACAACAATCTCAATCAATACAAATATACCAATACAATATGATATATATGTATTCTCTTGCGCAATCTGTCTACATCGCTATCGTTTTCCTAACTGTCGATTGATTTCTGTGCGTGTCAGTGCGTGGGCTTCTTCGAATTCTCGGATCCATGTGGGGATTTCAAATTCAGATTGGGAGCCAGAACCGAGGCGGCGAGAATCAATGGCGCGTCGAGCTGAGTGAGTAAGTAATCGATTGTTGGGATGCAGGTAGCGATGGTGGTCGTCACGATTGTTGCGTTGCGAAGAGCCGAGAGTGTGCCAAGCCCCGCAGCCGCAGCCAGCCAGCCAGCCAGCCAGCCGCCCGAGCGTTCACAGCGAGGAGGAGCTTTCGTTCGTCGGATCGTCGGACGGACGTCGTGTATAACGACGGGGAGCCTCGCTTTCGTCCATCGACGGACGACCTCGTACTGAGCGGTAGAGAGTGGACCTTTTGGGTTGTCGTCACGTGGAAGGCTGGACCCGCGAGTATAGGGGCGCACGGTTGACACGTCATCGCCACCTGGCGGCGCGGGAGACAAGGGTGTGGGGATTTGACGATCTGTCGAGAAATCTGAGTTGGCATGTCGAGAATGAATGTTTCGTTTCATCCGTGGATGAGTATTCGTTCATCCGTCTAGGGTTTGAGTGACTTCGGAAGACGATGATGGTGGAGTGTCCTGTGATGTTGTGATGTTTTTCGCGGAGATGGCGAATTGGCCGCAATTTGCAGGATGGCCTGGTCCTCAGCAACAACAGCAACTGCAACCTGGTCCTCCTCTTCCGCTTCCTTATGAGAAAAACTCGGTGGAGTTTCGTCCTGTATCGCCGTTTCTGCAGCATTCACCACGTAGTTTTCATCAGTTTCGATCTGGTCCTGGTCCTCCTCCTTACGGGAATGTGTATCCTCCTAGTGGAAACAGCCCCGGTTTTAATCAAAACTCTCACGGATGGAGTAGTCCTTACCCCAGGGGTTATCCGCCAAACCCTAATGTGATCCAGAACAATTTTGTTGCAAGCCAGCATGTGCCGATGCATAGAGCGCCTGTTGCAGGATCATGGTCGAATGATGCACGTCCTAATTCAGCAGTAGTCAAGCCTCTCTTTCTGAATTGGATAGATGAGAGCGGAGACTCTGGTGACCGTGTCTTGAGTTTAAGAGCCTCTTCAAAGAGTTCAGATATTTACAAACTTGTCGATACGGTGGAAGAGACCATCGGCAAGATTTTAGCGTTAACCGATTTGCAGACTTCCAGAACAAAGTTTGGCGTGTGTCCTTTTAATTCCCGCCATGGTGTGCCAGTGGATGCACTTCTTCGCCATACACTTCAATGCCCCGAAGGCACAGTCCAGGCCAGCTCCCTTTTTCATTCTTTACAGTATCCACACACCGTAACTGATCGGCATCCGGGCGCAGAGTCTAGTGTTAATTATACTCCGATCAGAAAATTCAGTTTAGAAACCCTGAAGCAGCAACCAAGTCATTCTGAGACTGAAAAGTTAGAGATCAAAACTGACAATGGGACCTTGACTCTATCCACGAGCAAGCAACAGTTTGATCCTTGGGGTTCTTTATTCTTTTACAGAGAAGCTCCAGGTGTTGTTGTGATATCCTTAGCTCATTGTTCATCAAAGGGTTTTGGTGATCCCATGTCCTCCATGCCACCTTCTTTGCGGATAGAGATGGAAAAGTGTAAGCATCTTCGTGATGAGGAGTCCCATGGTGTTGTGAAAGAACCAAGATTTTTGCCATCAATGCTATGGAGTTTAGGGAAGGAATTGGATTCCTGGAACGACATGCCATCTACATGCTCGCGAACAGTGCTTGAGGCTGCCACATGCTTGGGGAGAGTGAGGAAGGCTTTGATCATGGACTGGTTGCTCGTACACTCACCTGTGTATGGAGTTATCTTGGATGTGGCAATGGCTGCTCACATTTCCTGTCTTGTGCAGCTCTACCTTAAAGCGTTGCGAACACAGTCGTTGACGCTAAAGAGGGATATTTCAATTACAAGTGACACTATGGTTTTTGAATGTCCCGTGTATGCAGAGGCCAGTACTTGGTTAGCATCGTGGTTGTCTCATCTCTATGGACCCATCAACAGTAAAGCAGTTGTCCTTAATGTATTGAAGCATTGCCTCAATGCATGTGGAATGTTTCTTTCTGTTGTTCCTTTAGACCTTGAGACTGAGGATCTGACAGAGAAGGAATTCAAGGTTTTCATGGAGCATCTGAAAATGCTTCCAAAAGGAGCTGATAATGCAGTAGAGGAGGTTCTGGAAGTGAAGCAGGTTGGTGTTGCAATGGATGCTCTTTATGAGCGAGCCAATTTTGAGAGATACATCAAATCCAACAATAATAATGCCTCAAAAACCCAACGGTGAGAATCAGACATATATTCCCAGGCCTACTCTTCGTTCAAGCCTAGGCCTCCTACTTATGAGCTGTAATGGTTTAGATAATCGTTGAAGGCGTCAATATCGTGTTACTAATCAAAGTTATCGAAGACTTGTATATGACCTCCTTAGGTTTATTTAATGATGGCAGGATTGGAGATTATGAAACGAAGGTGAATTTTGCAAACAATGAGAGAGTCAAGCGTCCTAATTATCGTGCTGTTACTGAGCATGACGGCCTTACTTGGCAACGATCTCAACAGGAGGTTTGGTGGCTTTACATGTCTTCAAATTGTTCTGCTTGTTTTCTTTATCAATTTTTTTTTTTTGAAACTGTGACTGATCTTCTTTGATTTTCCATAGTGTAATACCATCTTATTTCAATTTACCAGGCGTTAAATTGAAGCACAGTTCTTTATTATCAAGCAAGGTCTGTGGTTTCGTAAGAGTATGCTACTCAATCGTTATTCTATATTTTTTTATTTATCAGGAAATTTGTCTTCATGCTGATCATTGTTTGGTATTGTAACCCAGGAGAAAAGAAACAAGACAAAAGCTGAGTTACTGGCTGAGGAGCGGGACTACAAGCGGAGGCGAATGTCATACCGGGGAAAGAAACTGAAGCGAACCCCATTGCAGGTACATCAGCTTTCACTGCCTTTCTTTTGCTAAATTCTGTCGGTCACAATCTTTGTCTGTGTTCTGCTTGCCGTTACTGAGAAAAGTCATTGTTGTTCTGGGCATGCCTAACAACCAGATTCTTGATGGAGGTTCTTACGTGCATGAATAATTGTACTGACAATTTCACATAAGTGAATCATTCATTGGTTGCTTTATTTTGAACTAATTTGTTTGTTCTTACAATATTTCCTTTGAGCTTTACAGGTTTTGCATGATATCATTGAAAATCATATGAGAGAGATCACGGAAGCGGGAGGTATAGGCTGTTTTTCTAAACAGCCATTGCACATTCCCTCTATATCACACACAGAAAGTCAACAGCAGTTGCAAGGGAGCATTCCAACAAATTCAAATTTCCAGCATCATTCTGGAAGTGCTCATTATTCAAGAACGACCAACTCAGAAATGGCTGGTAATGTGTTGCGGCTTTATGACGACCACAGGGAGGATTCAAGCGCTTTTAGGAATGAGTCCAGGTTAGTATCTCCTTGCAGGCCTTCGGCTGAAGCTTGTTCGGATGTATAGATAGTTGTTTTGCTACAAGTCCATGAGAATGCATGCTCTACTTGTATTGCGTGTTGTGAGTACTTATTTTTATGTGTTACTAGAGTTGATTAAGGCGAGTACTATTGTCTCTATGATAAGCTACCAACTCATTTAGCCTTACATCCTGACTTCTGAACGGTAGGATGGATTTCTGTTTAGATTGTCTTTGTTATGCTCTGATATCTGAAGTGCCTTTGGTTTTGTGGCCAGGTCCAGAAGCCAAAGCAGATACGATAATGAACGTCATCATAATTCTAGGAGGTAGTATTTTGCTTTTCGGGATTATGGGTTCAAACAGAGTGAACTCTTGAGATGGAGTATATCGGCACCTGAAAATTTTAATTCTGCGAGACATTGCCCAATTCATCACAGCAGGTGCGCATATATTTTCTCACGGCGAATTGAACTCATCTTTACAGTTTCCATTTTAAGATAATGTGGACTGTTAGAATTCTGCAAGGTGATGAAATAGAGATTTGAAAATTGAGACTTGATGTTGCAATTACAGAGTCTTGAATCGATCTTAAGCTTCAGCAGGAGGGCAAATGTCAAGAATATCAACGACACATTTGCGTCGAGTTTCAAGGGGACTTAAAATAGCTTCTATCATTGGCGATGAAGCACCTGGTACATGGGTCTCACGACATGGGGAAGCACACGCCGCTTTTGTATCCTTGTCTGTATCCTCGATATGAACTGTGCTGCAAGATCACAATGAGTGAAATAGAATTTACATAGGCCTTCTTATTTCTTGTTAGAACTTCAACTTCCGTCTAAGGCACTTGCAATTTTGAAGTTCTGTTGCATGTTAGTTGCTTTGACGTGTGTTATTGCTACTTCTCTAGAGAACACCTTTTGGTTGTGTGGAAGCGAGGTCCTGACGGTGGTTTTTTTAAGGGTGCTTGGTGAGCACAAGTTAAAAGCAGTTATATTGAGGCTTAAAGCTGTGGTGCTCTCTTGCATTCGAGGACATACTTATCACTAAGCGATGAGTTAAGGAGGAGTAGGGGGTAAATTATCAGACACAAGTGTACGTGTGTATTAATAGAGGTTTATGAGATTAGGTTAACTTTTGGAGCTCAAATTGCGGCATGTATAGATTCTTGGAAGACAACAGAGCACCTGACAGTCTTACAGTATCAGATCTTATTTTCAATTGCTTCATTTTGCACCGGATAGTCCCACCCGTGAATTGCTGTACAGTACCAGGCAACTCTCATTCGTCCACCCCCCCTGCTGCTGCAAAAATCAGCACTATACCTGGAATTTGGAAATGACACCAAAGGTTTAAAAATTCATGGAATTGGATTGGGAAGTCTAGTTTTATGGCATGATAATTTTTTACATTGAAGTTGTCAAATCAGTAAACAATAGAGCTTTTTCATACACTACCGTAGTAGGAAGGCAGGGTTGGCACTTTCATGTCGAATAATTAATTAAAGTTTGAAAAGTAGGGGTCGGTACTTTCAAAAATAATTATTAAAAATTCGGCTATTAATAACTAACATTGAATTTTACTAGCGGCTACACGTTTTCCTTTGTTTTTTGTCTACAATTTTTGTTGACTTCATTTTTGTTGATTTCGACAAAATACTTGATAAATTTATTTATTTTTTTGGCATTTTTTTGGGGAATTGTTTTCTGTTGACCCTGTCTTCCTGGTACGGTATGTACAATGAAGTGCTAACATCATCATTGTCACATCATCATAACTTGTGACAGGCATCATATTGAAAGACATGCTAGTAAAGAGAACTTGAACTTCAAGGGTCTCCGCATTGATATATTTGTATGGTAATTGAACGATTTTGACCAATACTTCTTTCTTGTTTGGTCCCAAGTTATTTTTTCATGTATGATTTTGAAGCAATGGAAAAACATTCTACTTATTTGTCTACAACAAGTGGGGTGATCTTCAAATCCATGAAAAAAATTTACTATTAAGCTTGAGAAATTGCCAAGAGTAATTTGGTTGTTAACAATTTACACAATAGCCCATTGTGACTTACAAGAATGAATGTTGGAAACCAAACAAAAATGTTTATGACAAAATGAGAGGTATTGGTCAAAATTGTTCAACTACCATTCAAATATATCAACATGGAGATCCTTGAAGTTCTCTTTACTAGCATATCCTGTAGTACATGCTTTGGGGGGTGTAGCTAAATTTAATCAAGTGCTTTTGAGGGTGTAATATATTGAGTTGTCAAGTGTTTATAGCATATACCAGAACTTTTGGTCTTGTTTTCTCAACTTTGCAAGATTTAAAGGCAATTTCCAACCTGCACCTCATTTATTCTTCCTACCTTTTAAACATATCAGGAAAGTTCATGCTCTCCACATAAAGTTGTCTTTAGAATATCTTCACTCATCCTTCAAAATAGATGAGGATGGCATCTTTTTAAGATGAAATGTGTGGATCCATTGAAATATTCACTGTCTTGAGCAACAAACAACTAATTTTTGATATCGTTGTGCAACCCTAGTAAATCATACTTTTTATTCTTCAATAAGAGCAAGCTTCTATGTAAGAACTGGGCTGGTGAGAACCACTAGAAGACAAGAATCTAAGTCTCAAGAATCTCTAATGGTCCACTGGTGTTTACAAGAATGGAAAAACAAATTCTTGGTTTCACCCATTTCAGTAAAAAATGGTAGTTCTACACCATTTATTGCCGTTATTATGAGCCATAGAATCAGTGTGAGATTTCCCACCAATTTTCAATTAGTGACGTTATAATCATACCACGTCCGTTTCATAAATGCAACCCCTTTGACATTCCTACTTGTAAAAAATGATATTTCATCTTATCTAATGCGCTAGAATCCTCAAAACTAATGGAATAAGAAATACAAGTTTCATTAAAAAAACAAGTTTTCTTACACAACATATGGAGACATCATTTTCTCTTAAAAATCAGACTCAATGACCTTCAAGGGCAAAGAAGTTCAAAAAACCATTTAACCAACAAAATGAAGTTTACTAAATGTAGAAACCGACATTATTTAATCAACTTCCTTTACTGGTTGATAAAGAAAATATTATTCCTATGCATTTCCAAAATGGCCCTTTCCAAGTTAGTAGGTTAAATGAATAGAGTAAATAAAGTAAAAACGACCACAGTGCAAATTAGTTTTGATACATAAGAGATTTAATGTATTCATCCACACAGTCATCTAAAATTGCACCACTAAAATGATTGTGCAAGAGTTTGTGTAAAGGATTGTATAAGTTTCCAAACGATTGTAATAATAATGATTACTTAGATGCTCCTGCTGTCCTTTCCACAATCTCTTGCACACTCTCTAGCACACCCATCCTATTAGTGTTGACATTACTTCCTCTATTTAAAAATAACTATCCTATCTATAAAAAAACAAATCAACTTAACACTTTTTTTGACAGGAAAAACCATCACCATAAAGTGATAACGCTATCTCTTGAAGAAGTGACCTTTTTTTGGAAAAAGAATGCATGATAAAACGTCTAGTTGAAATTTTTAGTAATTCATGATAAAATGTCCAACGGAAATGTCCACTGAAATAGGACAATTATTTCCTGATAGAGGAAGTATTAAAATGTCCAAAGAGTGTTTCAGCAGTAGGAGCAGACCATCTAAGGTAGCAACATCTAAAATGGACAACGACCCATTGTGGCCAACTACTTTTGAACCAAAAATGAACCCTTATAAGTTTGAAAACTGCTGGCAGCTTTCCACTTGTTGCTTCACAATTGGTCCAATTCAATGTTGCTTCACAGTTGGTCCTTTGTTTCTTTTGGGTAAGTCTACAACTTAGAATAGGTGTCTACAACACCCTTGCTTCAAAAATTTGTGTAAAATTGCTCATGCTTTCAAAAAAATTAATTCCAAGGCCGAGCACTTCTTCCTAGATTTGCTAAGACATTCATGATATCATTCCATGTTGCCTGCACTCCTAAGGTACCACATCTCTTATATTGTCATGAATAGGTGTTTGTACCTTATGGCAGAGGTGTTTTTTGACTAAATTTTTCTTCACATAAACAATTTTTTTCATTGCAATAGTAATCTGCTACACGGCAAATGTTCTTTTCACTAGCATGATACAAATGATGCATGAGGTAAACAATAATGTACAGAAAATAGAATTCAGCCCTCCACAACCTTAACGCGAGACCTGCAATAGAAAACACAATTCATTTTAATCACTCATTTGAGCCATCCTTAAATGAGGCCAGGGGGAACCTGAACCAGTGACAATATAAAGTAGGAGTGATATAGCCAAATTTCAGTTAAAAAGGAGGGGGTAGGCCATATGCCTTTAACCCTATTCACAAAATTCATAAAAAGAAGAATAAAACGAAAAATTTGAGCACAAACAAGGTAAGAAACGTACCCAAAATTATCTTGTTTGATGCTTAGAAGTTCCACGTCAAACTGTAACAAGTAGAAGTGGCATAGTTAGTTTCATTTCTAATGTAAAACTTTACTCCTGATTATTTCAAGAAACCAGATTTTGGTGTTTTTTAAGACCACAATTTAGTTTCTTGAAAATTAAAGGTTAATCTATATAAAGACAAACTTGTATATAAAGACAAACTTGTGCCCAATTCATCTAACCCCTAAACGTCCCAGCGTCTAGAAACTGGATCACGAATGGATTCAAAACCTTGTAACTTTCTCATACAATCTTGGATGACTTTCATCCAAGTCACATGTGCAAGCCTATAAAATTTTCTACCAATTAGAGTAAATCTCTTGTGATGGGGAGATGTTGATAATACTGGAGAAGCCTCCAAATGTAAGTATGTCAAATTTGTTGGGTAGATTTTGTGCATGCAATGGTCCTCTCATGTACACCTATTGTATATCTGAGTCATGCTAATATCTATTTTTGAGGCTAGCATCTACTTGCGTTCAAAGGATCGGTACGTTTAGGGGTTAAGACATCTTCCTATTCATGTTCTATTCATCTCCTATTCATCCATTTGCAAGGTTTTAAAGACACATCTAGTATCCCCAAAGTGAAGATGAAGTTGGCTTTCCATAGGAACTACAATGGAAGGATTTTGAAGTATTCAAAAATCAAATTTCCTTACTTAAAAAATAAAAATAATTTTATGTAGCAAGATTTAGAACACATCAAATAAGTCATTCAGTGAACTTATACCACCGTGGTAGCTTGGCAACTTCAACCTATCATGCCAAATTTAATATTTTTTTAAATTTCTGGTCAATTTTTGAAGTCAAATACTTCTAAGATGATTTGGGAAAGATCTATGATTTTTTTTCAAGTTCAACTGTATTAATAATTTCTAATCATCATGCTTGAATATTTTCTTTTTCAGACATCTTCTTCCAAAAAGTTATCAAAGCCATATATTATAACACATCTCATTTTTGTCCAAAAACAACAGAAATCACAGATTTTCACCTGAAGTGTGGCATTTGGAGGAATCTCCTGGACACCCTTATCACCATATGCTAATTCAGGAGGCACAATCAGCAGACGCTGCAGCATGGCCGAAGAAGGTTAACGAAATGATCATAATAAGAGTTACAGCCCAGACACTAGAAGCATAAACCCTAAACCCTAAACCCTAAACCTCAGTACAGATAACTAGAAGAATAGAAAAAATCATCAATGGAACGAAGTTAAATATAGAAAAAACATAAAAACCAGAGAAAGAAGGTCAAAGTGGGTTACATACCTGACCTCCCACTCTCATGCCTTCCACACCATAATCCAAGCCTTTCAAAACAATTCCATATTCCGAAGCTCCAATGTCAAATCCATACGGCTACACACAACAAGCAAAGTCACCACGACAGTTCTAAAGGCGGAACCGGCTTCGTGTGCATGCGTGCACAGTCTCTATTATATTATATAATAGATGATGGGAAAGGTGCACAAATCCTGCCCTAGAAACAACCGATATGAAGAAACTCACCGTGCCTCCAGTGACTCCCATGCCCTGTCGGCTTGTCATGAACGTAATTCCTTTCCATTTGGCCACGTAGTGAACCTGAGATAATAAAGAAATCCTTAACAAGCTCTAATTGGGTCTCATATTTATTTTATTTTATCATTATTGAGGAAGTTCTATGTAAAGTTTTTTTTCTTCAAGTTTATTTGTTTTTTACCAACACATGTAATGTTCTTCAGTGATTCCAATGATATAAAATTTGGTTCCATTCATTTTGAAACCAAGGATCCTTGGTCCAATAAGGGTTAAGCCTTCATGAAGAGATGTTCCTAACAAAGAGAAATAAAACAAACAACTGATACTGAAGCATTTAGAGAATCCTCGTTAAGCACTCTCTGCAAAAAAAAAATCTTTGACCCGTTGCTTTTTTCGAAGTTGAGCTCAATTTGAACAAGCGAGAGCTATGAGCCATTGTCCTCACATGAGGTTTACTTTGATTTGACATGAAATCGCTCTAGATGGCACTATTCTCAAAAGGTGCCATGCCACTACACCAAAAAAGGATACTCCTCTGTCTGGAAATAATTGTCATAGTTTTTAGCATATTTTGTTTTGCAATACTTGTCCTATGTTTTGTGCCCTGTCCACTTCAAACAGGGCGGACAATGAGAGTGACACAAAAAATACGTACTACTATTAAAGATAGACCATTTTTCGAGTACTAAGACGGCTTAAGCGTTAAGTTAAAACCAGCCAAAAACTGGGACGGTTCTTTCCGGATAGAGGGAGTATTTAGTATGTGATAAGTGGATAGTATGAAAATTAGTATGCCCAATCCAACAACATCACCACTGCACCATACTCCCTCTGTCCCGAAATTATTGTCCTAGTTTTTGGCGTGTTTTAATTTAACACATTTTTTTTGCCAAAAAAACCGTCTCAGTACTCGAAAAATGGTCTATCTTCAATAGTAGTATGTAGTTTTTGTGTCACTCTTGTTGTCCACCCTGTTTGAAGTGGACAAAACTCACGTTTGAAGTATAAAAACATAGGACAAATATTAAAAAAAACAAATTGCCAAAAACAAGGACAATAATTTCGGGACAGAGGGAGTACAAAATAAGCAAAAGTATTGTGAACCTAGTAGCAATAACTGTGTATCAGGTAGGATTAAAAGTACCGCAACACGGGAGCCCTTGAGAGCAGCTTGTCCACCTCCGACTTTCACGTCGTAGTATCTACAGTAATTTCCCAACTCTTTGTCACAAGACTGAACCTCAGAGGAGCACAAGCAAGAAAATAATAATGGCCTTGTGGAGTGAGTCATGGAGCCCTTACTCACTTGAGACCATTGGGAAGTGTCTTGTAATCGCTTTCTGGCACTAGCTCGCTTCGCAACTGGCCACAAGTGAGCACAAAATTAAATTATGTCAACATTCATTCCTTCAAACTGCTCAAGGAAGAAGATACCAAAACCATCAAGGACCTGATCCTTTTTCCCTTTGTTACAAACAACAACTCATTAATTTGTTGGCCATCAATTAGCAAGTTGAGTGTAATCATAACTTGGCTAAATGTCTATGGCCAGCATGGAAATGGGGTTGTCTACTTTCACTCATAGTGGTCTAGAACTTCCCACTTTTATAAAACAACATTCACACATTAGAGTTATCCTTGACTCAAAAAAGCTTTGAACCCCATTTTGACATATCAAGGTTTGAACAGTTTTGAATCAGAAACTAACATGAAGTGAGGTTTCAAAACTTTTAGAGTTAAAAGGATAACTCTATTGAGTGAGAAAATTTTGATCCCAAGTGAGTTTGGCTCTTGTACCCAAAGTGAACTCTATAGTGATCTCCCAATGAAAGCACACTCCTACATAAATGCTTAAAGTGACGCAACTAGTATCCCCTAAACGACGAAGAAGTCTATATTGGGCCTCTTGTTATTTTAGCGGATTTGAGGCGGACCAATGTGACTTCCTTTTGCTCAAATTTAATTTTTTCCTCGGGGGTGCATTGTACTAAACATGTACAAGTATACGTGAGTGCACAAGAGGGATATTAATTTAAACATTGCCGTATTACGTATACATACAATAGACATATTTAGAGAGGAAAATGTTGACGTATACATACATTAAACATATATTTAGAATGGAATAGATCTGTATACAAAAGTTTTAGATATATAATCCCTTGTGTACAAGGGGTTTTTAGAGGGGGTCATGAATGCACGTGATTCTCCAACATAGTGCAGAGTGCCCCCCCCCCCGAGATTTTTTCTTCCCAACACATGCAATATTCTTCACTGACATAAAATTCGGTCCCATTTGAATGATATTTCTCACAACTACTATCGATAGTAATTGTCATTTGAAGACCACAATTCCTTTGTCTTTTAGTATCGGCAGTGTCTAATAAAGTAGAGCATTGTAGCTAACCCTAAAACGAGAGAGATCTTTGAATTAGACATCTTTTTCTAGTGCAACCCTAGATGTAGAAATGACAGCACTTACAGCCCGCCTGCTTGATGACACAGCCTCTGCATCGTCACCGAAGCCCACTGTTGATGCTGCTGCATACACCATCCTTCCACAATCTCAGAGGTGCTACAACTGCCAACCCTAATTCATAGTACCAATGCAGAATTCTGAAACTGATGTGGCAGTGTCTCAATTGTGAACCCATAATGCTATCCCTTCTTAAAAGTAAACCACCCTATTTGTGCCATGTGACTATTAGTGTCAGTGCTTTACACTTAAAATTTTGACAATGTAACCCTACTGGCATAAATAGGGTAGTTCACCTTCATTGCACTTCTAGATGCACAAACTTACGATGCTCAAAGTCACAATGCAGGAAACTTTGAACCCTAAAACTTAGCATCCTCAGAACCAAATTTATCAGGAGAAACATAACAAGATTGGATTTTGTAGATTAACTATCCAAAATGAATGTGAAAAAGGATTAATTTTCTTTTTTAAATGCCAATTACATTGGCAATCAAGACCACAGTTATCAAAAAGAATTTGCAAGTCAATACCCAGCAGCTCAGTAGGTACGGCACCTTGCAGAATGGTTCATTTTAACCCCTAAAGGACCAAGGATTCATGGTTTTAAAATGACAAGTTTAATCGATCATATTGTGAAAATCATAATTTGAATGGCACCAAATTTTATATCACTCGAATTAGTGAAGAATATTACATATGTTGAATTTTATTTTTTTAATTAACAAAAAAGAATCTACATAAAACCTACTCAATATTAATGAAAAAAACAGGAGCCACCTGGTGGCCTCATGGTCCTTTAGGGGTTAAATACCCGTTTGAGTTCCACTGATTCTCATAACGGCTCCAATTCACTGAAATACCAGTACTCACTTTGCAACTCATTTTTGACCCAGTACTATCCAAATTCTTGGCGGAGGGCATTTATTTATTTGTTTTGGGTAAAATTCCAGCTTGAGCAAGAGACGACACCCACCTAATGCAAGAACGGCAGCCACCGTGACCTCTCGGCGGGATGTTGCAGCAGCACCAGCATGACCAGTTGTTGCCGTAGCACGAGCGTGGGCAAATCCCGGCGCCGCTGTCCATCGTGCCTTACGAGCTCTCAAATCTCCTGCCCACAGAAACCATCAAACCGAAACAACATTCAAACCAATCGGCATTGTTACTAAACCAAAACATGTATGAGTGAAGGCCTGGAAACCGGATTCAGGGAATGATGAATGGAATTGAATGGAAGAGAGCTTTACGACGGGCAAGGAAGGCGGGTGAGGAGGAGGAGGAGGAGAGGCCCAGCTGAGGCACGGTGGCCATCGCCATGGCTTCAATTGCAGGAATTGGAACAATGAAGGCAGAGCTGAAGGGAAATGAAGGGAGGGAGGACTGATAGGCAGAGGTGGGAGAAAAGTGGATTACCATTGGCACTTGTTGGATGAGGTTGCCAACATTCATGGCCCATTCACACCAAGCCCCCTTGCTGCCGCACTTGCATCTAAATGGAGGAAGGTACAATCGAGAAACAAAAAAATATATTCAAAGTTTTGTCTTTTCTTGCTATAACTACTGTTCAAGTACTGAGGTAATTATATCTTAACCCCTATTCGTCCTAGCGTCCAGAAACTGAATCACGAACAAATTGAAAGCCTTGTAACTTTCTTATACAATCTGCAATGACTTTCATTCAAGTCACCTTTGCAAGCCTATTAAATTCTCTACCAATTAGAGTAAATTGCTTGTGATGGGGAGATGTTGATAATATTGGACTGAGGCCTCTTAATGCAAGTATGTCAAATTTGTTGGTAGATTTTATGCTTGCAATGGTCGCACCACGGGCCTTGGCTTGGTGGTTGGGGCTCATGGCCCCCAATGAGGAGGTTGTGGGTTCTATTCTCCATGCCGGCGTGGTGCTCACTACCATAGTCCACCCAACTATGGTGGGGGGTCCTTGGACCTTGTTGTATGGGTACCTCAAAGCCCTTTGGGGGGATACCATATCCGGTATCTTCAAGGCACTAGTGGCTAGCTAGGTAGTAGCTTAGTGTGTCACTATAGTGTCCATCCTCGAAAGGGGAGAGTAGTATTGTCCCAATTTCCCCTTGTCCGGTGGGCATCGGATCATTGGCATTACGAACGGACACTTCATTCACGCCGGCCTCGTAGGAGGGTCGGAGTTTCTATCTATCTATCTGCAATGGTCTACTCATGTACACCTCATGTACATCTGAGCCATGCTAATATCTACTTTTGACGCTGGAATCTACTTCTGTTCTAAGGATTGGTACGTTTAGGGGTTAATCCCTAAATGTACTGATATTTTGCACACAAGTAGATGCTAGCCACAAAAAGTAGATATTAGCATAACTCAAATGTATATAAGGTGTACATGAGAGGACCATTGCATGCATGAAATCTACCCAACAAATTTGACATACTTGTATTTGGAGGCCTCTCCAATATTATCAACATCTCCCCATCACAAGAGGTTTACTTTAATCTGTAGAGAATTTAATAGACTTACAAAGGTGCATTGAATGAAAGTCATCTGAGATTGTATAAGAAAGTTACAAGGCATTTAATCCGTTCGTGATCCAGTTTCTGGACGTTGGGATGTTTAGAAGTTAAAGCTTCCATCTTATAAACTGAGCCTATTTACACACATAAAATAGAAAATATTTTCAATGGATCTTAATAGCAAGTTCAAGAGAATTCCAACGCACTTTAGCACGCATTATTTGAACACCGTATGAATAAGTTATGAATTTCCAAAGTGTTGATTATAGGTTGACCTTCAAGCGACCCTAAACTTTGATGTGCACATTCTCATCAATAGTAGGGTGTCGGAATCTACTCATTATGGAAGATTGAGCTCAGGATACTTTAAAAAAAATGTCGCTTTTAGATATAGTTACCTTATGCAAGTGCATTACAGTGTCGCAAGAGAGCCATGCTCCATTTTGGCGTTGCGTTCCTTTCTGTCCTGCGTTAGAATAATTTCTAATTGCGTATTTTATATTTTGCAGTTGACAACAAATTCCCTCAAATGTTACTTAACGGCTGCATGCATGCATGACTATTGGTGTATGTGAATGGGCCATCACTCTTCGCTTGTTGAATTGAGTTTTTAATCCTTAAACGTCTAGCCTGTGACCATGGAATTATGTTTTACCTCTCACACTCAATTTTGCCACTATAACATAAGATAAGAATTTAACTTTATTATTTTAGTAAATGAAACCATGTGCCTACTACAAATCATGATTTTTTCATAAATTCAAGTATAATTTTGAAATAACTATGATTTTTTGAAGTGATTTGAAAGAAAATTCATATCAATTACAAAATATACTAAATTTTTTTACTTTTTAACCAAAGGTGTAAATTACAATGAAGAGCATTACAATAAATGAAAATCATATTTGTATCTAAATATATGATTTTTGCTACACCATGGTAATACATGTTGATCATGTAACTCCAATAAAACACTCAATTTTCAAACTTTAAAAAAAATTCAAAGTGGCATAGAAATTAGACTTAGCAAACTTCATTTTTTAATTTAAGCTCAAATGCAATAAAAATCGTTTTCATGGCCTAAATTTAGTTTAAGTCAAAAAAACATAAAATTCCAAAATACACTACATGGTCAACTCTTTTTAGTACTCTTTTTGAAGCTGGGACTCCATATAAAATTCAAAAATAGCTTGAATGATCAATTAAATAGTTAAGTAGGTAGCTTGACCAACAAAAATCCTTCACAAAAAGAATTGAATGAAAAAAATCCGTGTAGCAGTTGGAATTGGATAGTGAATTACATTCATAAGCTAATTCCAAAGTTTTCAAGCCAAAATTAATTTTCAGAATGAGCTGCAGGTGCTGATTCTACAGCAGGGGTCGATTCAGTCACATGAACGTGTTGGAATGGTATCAATCCTGCTCTTAACGCTAGGGAATGTGCCCTCATGGGCGCGTTTTCTAGTACCTAAAGCCATGTCAAGTTTTGACCAAAACTAAGCTTCCAATTACATGTGGCTTCTACAACTTTTTGATTTGAAGTAAATAATCGGGGCTTGTCATTTATAGGGTTAGATTTTAATTATTTATAGGGTTATTTATATATCTCTAAAAGCTATGAATATACATTACAAATATAAAAATACATATTTTAACTTGAAATTTGATATATTATTTGAATAAAAGTATACATGAGATTTATGAAATAGTTCATAGGATAATAAAGTAGTGCAATGCAGCCTTTTGAAAATTGAATCAAAAGAGAATCTTCATTTAAATTCACTTTTTCAAGTAAAGGGAAGAAATGTCGTTTGTATTTCATGAATTTTGGGACTAGCGTGTCATTGCCACATAAACTTAGTTTCTAATTGGAATTAGATTGCAATCCCATTGCAAAAAGGTGATATCGGCAGTTGAAATGTAATACTCTAAGTTTAGTGATTTCGGAGAATTTTTGGTTGTTTAATTTTATGACTTGACTACTTCAAGAGTACTTTTGAATTGTTTTTAACTAAGATCTTAGAAATTTATGGTGAATCACTGCTATATGAATGAAGCATAAAATTTTCACAATCATCCCCTTCCTAATCGGTTCACAAATGCATGAAGCTAACTTTGCATAAAATCTATAGTAAAAATTTCACATTGCAAGAAGTGTATGACGGATGAGAAAACGTGGATGAAATTTGTACATCGTCCCAAAAATGGACGCATGGGCACTTATTAAGTGTAAAAACCGGCGTTACTCTTCTTGAGTTCCTTCAGAGCAACACAAGACCGTGTGACCAACACAAGAGCCGAAGATCCAAATGGCCACATGTGTAAGAACATTCACACATATGCACGCTAGAGCTAACTCACTGAAATTATTCATTTACATTTGAAGAGCCCTTGCACTTACACTCCCCCACCCTTACACGTCCCTCATACATTAAAAATGCACATCAAATAGTCAATGACCAATTACAAGTAGAATGTGGAGATATAGTCAACTAAATAGTGATTTGAAGGGCATTTTTTAACACGCTAGGATTGAGAGCCAAGAGACATTTCTGAAGGGCCCTTGGCACATTTCATTTACTTCTTGAGTGTGAAAGACTTTGGGAGGCCATGGGTGCCTAGGCTCTAGGAGCATCTCCACTGATGGTGAAAGCCGTTGGCTCGCTAAAGACAGTGGAGGGCTTAGCAAAAGAGTGTGTGGGCTGCGGAAATCAAAGTCCCCTACCGCACAGGGAATCACGGCCACGGAACTCGGAGCTATGGATTAAAAAAATCTAGTTGTCATCGCTTTGACCTCGATGGCCTCGTCCTTCGGAGCAAAACAATTGAATTGATTGGAGTTATCTTTAAAATCCATCAAATTTTGAAGAAGATACCATGAATTTTTCTTTATTATACTCTTATTTCTTCACTCCATATAGTTAGAAGGTGTAGAAGATCTTGGAGGTGTGTAAAACTTTTGAGAACTTTTGAAAACCACCAAGCTCTTACACACCTCTAACACACCTAATAATGATAAACCACCAAAATCTTCACACCTTTTAAGTGAACAAATAAAAGTATAGTAAAGCAAAATTCTTTGTAAATTCATCAAACTCAAGGTGACTTTAAGGATAACTCTATCGAAAAATGGGACTTTTGAGTCGGTGTTCCCTTGAGAAAATCGAGTTGGTGAAATCAATTAATGCAAAGCACTTGAAAATGCGCTAGAGGATTGCAGATAGAGGGCAAAATGAAAGAACTCCGGAAGCCGCAACGATGGCGTGGCCTGGCCAGAAAAGGATTTGGCCGCGAGCGACAGGGCCTTCATAAGAGCTGCGCTGGCCCTTCAATTTCAGCGAGGGCTCTTTAAAGCACTGTCTGACAAGAACCGCGGTTAGTTACAAGTCAGCCGATTAATTTTTGGAAATAGCTGGTTGAATTTCAAGAATGGAGGCAAAACACCGAACTAAATGATTAAAAAATAATTATATTTAGTATTCATAGACGAAATATACATGGTATAATCTTTAAAAACCAATTGCTTTTGGAAAATGAAAAACATTGACTGGTTCGCTCAAAAAGTATCCCAAACAGTGCTTCAAAGCCATTAGCGGGCCCTCTACCCAACATGCGGTAGAGGTGCTCTAACAATGTAAGGGCCGCTTCACACTATGGTTGTAGGTTGAGAGGCCGTCGATTTCCACATATCAAATTGTAAGAAACCATAGGTTTGGCCTCTCGACCCTTCACACTAGAGGCCAAAGTCCAACGGCCGTCGCTCTCCAAAATGCCTACGTGGCAGTACTTTTTGACCAAAGGCTATGAAAACTCACCCTTCTCATTTATAGATACCAAGCATTAAAAATTTGACATTCGTTGAAGAGAACGTAGAGTTATTCATAAAGTCCATCAAATTTTGAAGAAGACACTATGAATTCTGCTTTATTATACTCTTATTTGTTCACTCCAAATAATTAATAGGTGTGAAAGATCTTGGTGGTCTATCATATTAGGTGTGTAAGAGCTTGGTGGTCTTCAAAAAAAAATTAGCACCAAGAAAGGAGCTAAAAAACTGTGGAAGACCACCAAGCTCTTACACATCTCTTACACACCTAATAATGATAGACCGCCAAAATTTTCCATACCTTTTAACTATTTGGAGTGGACAAATAAGAGTATAACAAAGCAAAATTCTTTGTAAATTCATCAAATTCTAGGTGACTCTTTACGGATAACTCACATGCATGGTGCTTAAAAATTCGACATTCACCGAAGAGAACATGCATGGTGCTTAGTGAGTGGCAAACACTTGTCTTCTTCTTAATTGAGGCTTTTAGTCACCTTCCACCTAAGATTGTGCACCAAAAAGAATTAGATTCTTTTTCCAAGGGTGTATAGAATGCTATAAATGCTAAAGTGAAAGTATAACAACTTCATATGCTATTCTTATAAAAAAATAAAATTGGATGAATAGGGTGCGTCTCTTCACCGTTGAATCTTTTGAACCAAACTCAATCTATCTAATGGCCCTTAGATAGATTGAGTTTTGTTCAAAACATTCAACCCAATTAGAAGACTCTGGGATGCTCTCCATAATTTACATTCTATAGAAAGTCCCACATAATACTTCTTG
Organism: Pohlia nutans; assembly: GCA_022496805.1. Classification (NCBI taxonomy): domain Eukaryota; kingdom Viridiplantae; phylum Streptophyta; class Bryopsida; order Bryales; family Mniaceae; genus Pohlia; species Pohlia nutans. The sequence continues at coordinate 9,284,747 of CM040102.1, forward strand.
TAGAGAAAAGTAATTTGTGATGTGACTAAGTTATAACCGTCATGGTACATTGTCATGGGTCAAGTTACTGAATATTTATATGAGCTCAGGTTTCTATGAGCTCCTACAAACAAGTAGCCCGCAGCCTCGGGAGACTAGGAGGCCCCCTCCCCCATTCTCTAGCCTGATATACATTCAACCTTTTTAGAAAAGACTTTATGCTCATCTGCTTGGGCATATGATCATGAAAACAGGCTCTAAGTGCACCTCTATGTTTAGAACCTAGTTTTTTAAGAAGATCTTGAATTGCTAGAATGTTAAGGTCCATTGATTTTCCATGCATTTGGTACTTTTATTTTTCTTGCAGGGATATGTCCTATAATTGATTCAGTGGGCAATTTTGCAATTTAACCAAGGCAATATACCTCAATAAATTGTAAGTGTTTTATCCATGGTGTCGTTGTGACAAAATCCTTAACCCATAAAGGTCCCTTGGGCTTCATATGTATATTTGTTGTCTCGGGGGGTGCACTTTACTAAACATGTACGAGTATACGTGAGTGCACAGAAGGGGTATTAATTTGAACATTGCCGTATTACGTATACATACAATAAACACATTTAGAACTGAAAATATTCACGTATACTTACACTAAACATATATTTAAAACAAAAATACATCTGTATACAAAGGTATTTTGACATATAACCTCTTGTATACAGGGGGTTTTTAAAAGGGGTCATGAACGCACGTTATTCTCAAACATAATGTAGAGTGCACCCCCGAGTCCGTTGTGTATTTGTTCACATAATTCATCTCATGTATTGAAATACAAAATGTACTCAATATTCTCTCTACTCAAATACAAGGGTGATCTCAAACATGATGATGTAGCAAAATACAACAACAAACATGTGCTTGTACATAAAAACACTTCATACATTCTATTGCCCTATTTGCATCCACTTCACATTGATTGATTTCTAACCCTAAAGGACCAAAAGGCTCAAATAGAGATTTTCCTTAGTTTTATTTATTTATTTATTTATTCAATAATAATAATATTATTATTATTATTATTCAACACATGCAATGTTTTTCATTGATTCTGGTGATGTAAAATTCGACCCCCTTTGAATTATATATTTCACAATAAGATCAATTAAATTGGTCATTCTAAAATCATTGATCCTCGGTTCTTTCGGGGCTAAATACTTGTAAATCACTTTAGGAATGTCACGTTAAATGTGACGTTGGGGAAAAACAAGTGACATCAAAACATGTTTTTATCAACGTCGTTGACAATAGTCACGTGTGTCGATGTCACTTGTTTTTCTCCAACGTCACGTTTAACGTGACATTCTTATAATGAATCCTAGATGAAGTACATGTACCTAAACTATCTTCTGTTTTCTTGCATTTTACAGGAATGTCAGTCACAACTCTTTGAGTGGAGAGGTATCTGCTGCAATGTTCAATTCGTCCGGCATGCCCTTATTTAGAGCACTGGATCTTTCCTACAACAAGTTCAATGGCTCCATTCCCAACTTCAATACGAGCTGTTATGCTCTCGAAACACTGTAAGCAAGTTGCATCCATAACATTCTTTAGCTAGTACTGCAACACACTCTTTTGCTTGTGCAGAGAATCAACATTTGAACAAGGAATTATAAGGAATTGATGATGTGGAACATGTAAAAACTATTAATAGGATTTAGGAGTTTGTTTAGCTGCCAAGCTATCTTTAGCTAAAGATGGCTTTGATTCTCCATAAGATTACGATTCCTGCAACGATTTTAGTCTGCAATGTTGATTTCCAAGGGTGAATTGTGGGGCTACTAAAGAATGATATGTTCTTGCAGTTTCATTATAATTATCATAATGCTATGCCAACTAGTCAATGCAGTTATGTCATTTTTTTAATTTTTTTTTGGAGAGGAACAAGGTTATAACCAGTCAGGTCATAAGAAAATAAATTGTGTAGTGTTGATCTTCATGTGCCAGGTGAGGATCATGAAGTGCCAAAATGAATTACTTTCTTTAAATTTTAGTAAGATCCTGTAACTTTGTGTTCAATGTGAGCTCTCTAATGAACCAAAGAGTATACTTATGGACATTCTTGATTCAAAAGTATAACTTCACATCCTGTCTCTTAACTTGCAGTTGTGTCAAAAATAATTTGTTGAGAAAGAGGGTTATAATTCATAACCGATTGTTGACTTTTCAACGCTAACGTGCGATTGAGAGTGCAACTTAGTGTTGTGTCCTATACCCTTCTTGAACTTCCTTGTCTTTGAAAGTTATTGAGTTCGCTTTTCAAGTGAAAATGATGTCTCTATATGTTGTGTAAGAAAACGTTATTTTCTTTGTGAAACTTGCATTTTTTATTCCTTTACTTTTGAAGATTTTAGCGCACTAGATTAGATGAAATATCATTTTTTACAAGTAGGAATGTAAAAGGGGTTGCGTTTATGAAATAGAAGTGGTATCATTATAATTATTATTACATGATGCTTGTGCACTTGTGCAGAGATTTGAGCTGGAATGGGTTTAGTCCTGCACCTTTTCCACAATGGTTGAAGAGTCTCAACAAAATAGTAACTTTGTGAGTTGCATCCTTTCTAAATTAAGTTTTTTTCAAGATAGCTTTTGATTTGCTTTATGTGTCTTTTTTTTCTTGCATGTTTTTAAGATGTAAAGTGAATGTCCCTATGACTGCTCATGCAGTAGTGGTTGCGCACTTATGGTTGTGTACCAAAATCAATTATAGTAGCAATAAAACTCCATGTTCCTATGCACCAAAATCAATAATGAACAATAATAGGAACAATGAATTTAAACACCCTTTCGGATCCATGAACAAAAGAAGTCAATTTTAAGTAACATGCACTTAAAATAACTTTGTAGCAAATTCAACACTCATTCCCCAAATCAAATATTTTTTGCAAAAATTGTAATTAGGCAAATGCCAAATTAAAATTTAAGTGAAGATTCCATTACAAGAAATTTGAGCCCTCTAAGAGGCCTCGAGTTTTTATTTTTATTTTAACTTTTTGAAATTAAAAAATAATAAGAATTAACTAAAAACTATTAAAAAAATGAAATCTTATGTGGCATGGGTTTGACATTGCAAATTGGATATTTATATATATATATATATTAAAATAAATGTTTTTAAAATATTTTTAAAATATTTTTTAATATTAAAAATTGTTCAAAAATATCTTTGAATATTTTTAAAGCATTTTCTAACGTTTTTAAATAATGTATTTTATTTCTTTATCATTTTATGTTTTATAACATTTTTATTTTAAAAGGAATTTCAATAAAAAATTAGACTTTTGCCCAAACATCTAAAAAGATCTTTGGAGGGGTTCGTTTCTCTTCTAGTGTCTAAGGTTCCTTTTTCTTTGAAAAAAATAATTAAAGTATTCAACAATAATTCTTTACAAATAGATTAATTCAACCTTATTGAATAATTTGGAGATTATTTCATGTTATATATATTTGAATTTAAAAATCAAGAAGTAAACTTCCTAAAATCTTGGCAGTTATTTTTAGAATTATTTTATCTTGAATTTTCTTTTAGGTTGTGGTATGTCATTATACGTGTAAACATAAATTCACTAATATTTTTACAAAGTTTTGAATGATTGCACTTGATACATTTTTTAATCCATGGCTTTTTGCCCATTGTTTGTGGATGTAGGGGGCTAAGTGGAAATAATTTGGTAGGCGAATTCAATTCATCTATGTTCTATAATATGACATCATTAAAAAGCATGTAAGTCATTTGCCATCATTGTTTGTTCACCAGAAGTAGAATCTTCTAAACTTTGTTTATGTCATGTCTTGGACTTTATGTAAATTACTAGTAGGAATTTGGGGGGGGGGGGGGGGGGGGGGGGGGGGCGCACAGGGCCATTCAGTTGAAAATTGGGCTCTTTCCGGTTGAGATTGATTTCAACCGGAGGCCGCACAGGGAGGTCCAGTTGAACTGGGAGAAAAATTCTCAACCGTGGTCCCCCCCACGTGAGAAAATTTCTCTACCGTGGTCCCCCACACTACGGTTGAAATTAACACTACGAAACTCAATGGTGCTCCCCCCCACCGTTGAGTGAAGTTTTTGGATGATTTCGCTCCACGCTTACGGAAAATCCTCCTCTTATTTTCCATAATACAATTTATAAATAATTTGGGAGGATGGGGGGTGTAATCCAGTCTTTTTTAAATTGACTGCTGGCTATTTTGAAGGTACAGGTATATACATAAAAATTTAATTATTATAATACTAAAAAAATACATACTGAAAATATTATTTAGTATACACTGAAAATGTATTATTTTCAGTATGGTTCATATAAGGTGAAGTAATAAATGTTGAGTAAGGTTCAGTTGTATATATATTTCAAAATAATTGAACTATATGGTTATCTGCTAGCTATCTTCAAAATAATTGACTGCTGGCTATTATTAAAATTTTCAATTATTTTAAGTATTTAAGTATTTAGATTATTATTAATTATTTTAAGTATATATTTATATATATTTAAAACTACATATACATGATGTGTATTTAAAATTACATATTTATATATATGTGTGTGCATTTAATGGTATTTGAAATTTTATTTATTTATTTATAATACAATTTGTGTCAAAATTATCCAATTTATACAAAATAATATAATCTATGTTTCAACAATCCAATTTGTGTAAAAATAATCCAATTAGTTATTTGATAATATAATTTATGAAAAAATAATCTAATTCTTTAAAATAATCCAATTTATAACAAAATACATTAATTTGTATCAAAATATTATAATTTATGAAAATCAATCTAATTTTTTTAAACATACTAAAATAATGAACTATATGCCAAATTATAACAATACATTTTTATTCATTTGACTTTCAAAAAAATTATAAATAAATAATTCATGAATAAAAAGTTTAAAGGTGCATTGATGGATTATGAATTCTCATCAATCGCTTTATTTTCAACTGGAATTCCTGTGCGGCCTACAGTTGAAAAACACTCAAACTTGGGTTGAAAATTTTCAACTGGATTGATTAAACTAAACTGCCTGTGTGGCCTCCAGTTCAGTTGAAAACTTTCAACTGATAGTTGAAAATCTCAACTGGCTAAGTTCAACTCAACTGCACTGTATTCCCTGTGCGGCCCCCCCATTGATTTTTTTTAAACTAGTCCTTTGTGGCTTCAATAGTCCTTTGTGACTCAATTTTTTCGAATTTAGTCTCAAGGGACCGTTTAAGTCAATTTTAAAGAACCAAATTCCTACTAGTAAACCTATTGGCAACATATATCAAATAACATACATCTCTATGTGCTTAGTTTTTAGCAAATTTTGCCATTTTTTAGCTTTGTACATGGCAACTATCAAATGTTAACTTGTTTGTTGGTTTTTGCAGATTATTGGATAATAACACCATTAGTGGAACTCTTGACATTGAAAGTATTTTCCAAAGGATTATAAATAAAAATGATAGCTTGCAATTACAACCTGATGGCTTGCAATTGCAACTTGTGAGCATGAGAAATAATAATATTACCAATGTCACATTCAATTATGGTGGGATGATTGCAATCCTTGGAAGTACAATTACATTTAAGTAAGTCTTTAACCTTCTTTTGAATATCAATCAATTGTTAAACATGTGCTTCAAATTCAGTTTTTTGTGATAAAATGATTTGTAAATTGTATACATGTAGATCATTGTTGTTTGACATTTTAAAATGTATTTAGTAGTGATGCCTATTTTCTTACATATGCAATAGCTTGCATGGAAATCCATATTGCAACAACTCAACCGGAGGAAGCGATTTACAACGGTGTATATGTGACGGATATTGTATTGATACAAGTAAGGAAATTCATTGATATTATGCTAATATTGCAACCTATCTATTCAATTTATCAAATTTTGTTAGTATCTTTCTTAGTGAACTTGAACCTTGTCTATTATTTAGTTTTGAAATTTTCTTAAAACGCATATTCAATGTCTTTTCTTGCAGAAAGCCAGACTATTTCTATCATTGTGACAAGAAAGTCAATCACCAAAGTTATTATCATTGCGACAACCTTAAGTGGGCCTCTAGTGATATTAGTCATTTGTATAGCAACACTATTTATTATCAAAAATAGAAGGGAAAAAAGCAAAATTTTACTTGCGGTTCATAAAAGTACTTACCAAAACTTTGACTTTTGATTTTATTTAGAATACGAAACATATACCAAAGAATGTGCAATCATACTAATTTAGTTTATTTTATTTTATTTTATATTGAATCCTCTACATAATGAAGTTTCAAAGATATTGATGCTTTGGATACTATTCAGGTTGTAAGAATTTTATTTATTTATTTTAATAATTTAAGCCAAAAAAAATTATGTTAATCAAATTAGAATTATGACAAACTGATGAAAATTGTGTATTTGTTTCAGGATTTGCGGAGTATGAATTGAAGCCGACATTATTTTCTTACAGTGAACTAGCAAAAAGTACTCGAAATTTTCATGCAGACATGAAATTGGGTCAGGGAGGATATGGTGCAGTTTATAAGGTACACAAAATCTAAAAATTCCAACAATATATGTATCTATGAATGTTTATTATTTCAATATTAATTCTTATTTTTCCTTCATTCATAATTATAACAGATCATTATTTGCAATTTCATTCATTGTAATGTTCATTCTATATCAAAATATATTGTAATTGAATAATGTCAAAAGAATCCTTACGTAACACTACTATACACATTGCCTTAACTAATAATTCATTCAAAAAAAATCCACTTGAAAAAAAATCCATATATATTTATACATACATAAATATTTATACTATACATACATATATTCCTTCATGGAACTTTGTACAATTTTAAAAAGGGTTTTAAACACATACGATCTTGAAGTTTTATTTTATGAACTAATTTTTAATTCTTTATATTTTGCAGGGGAAACTTTTAGATGGTAGCATAGTTGCAATAAAACAACTTCTTACTCCTACACAACAAACTATGAATGATTTTTTGAATGAAGTTGTACTTCTTACTAGTGCAAAACATCGAAATTTAGTAAAGTTGAAAGGTTGTTGTTTGTGAGGAAATCAAAAGCTATTGGTTTATGAATATATGGAGAAGTATGATCTGGCTGATGTACTTTTTGGTAAGTTTACTATAACTATTGGTTTACAAGCTTTTCAAAATGTCATTTTGACTTTTGTAATGTGTGCAAAGCTTGTATGAAACAAAATTTACAACTATGTTGTATAGATTCAACCCTCATCTTATTTATCAATGCTAATGTAATTATTTATTTATTTATTTTAATGCAGATCATAAGGGAAACCAAATCTTTCATTGGCCTACTCGATTGAACATTTGTTTGGGAGTTGCCTAAGGCCTACATTATCTACATGCACTTATTGAACCAAAGATTATTCATCGAGATATTCAAGCAAGCAATATTCTACTTGACAAGAATGCACAAGCAAAGATTGCCGACTTTGGTTTGGCGATGTTGTTTCCGGATGAAGAGACCCACATCATGACTGTTCATGTTGCTGGAACCAAGTAAGTATGATTAACCTTGTAATCAAAATTTGTGACTATGCTGGTTTTTTCATACTAACATAGGCATTAGCATTGTGACTAAAGTGATTCAATTGCTATAACATATGCTCCTTTTGTTTCATAATAAGAGTCCACCTTTTTTTGGTACGTTTCAACTTGACGTTTCTTTTGCCAAAAAAAGTCATTCTAATACTCAAAAAATAAATTATCTTTAATGGTAGTATGTAGTTTTTGTGTCTCTCTCATCGTTCGCCCTGTTTGAAGTGGATAGTGCTCACATTTTGAAGAATAAAACATAGAACAAACTAGGGAAAAAAAGCCAAAAATGTGGACTCTTGTTATGAAACGGAGAGAGTATATGTTTAAAAATCATATGTTTAACATACACATATGAGAGTGACATTACAAATTCCAGATTATAAAGTTTGTAACTGTTAGGATTAAATTCCTAAGACTTATTTGATTTTGCAGAGGATGTTTGGCACCGGAATATGCAACTTTAGGACAAGTGAGTGAAAAGATTGATGTTTTTAGTTTTGGAGTATTGGTTTTGGAGATTATAAGTGGCAAAAGAAACATCAATTTAAGCTACTCTATTGACAAAGCATATCTTGCTGAATGGGTAAGTTTCAATATCCATTGTTCTTCTAAATTCCAATGAGGACTGTTGTTCAAAGTTTCACAAACATATCTCATGAAGTTAACGTGCTATTAGATTACATTATCTTTGGAGTGGGTATATTCAATGTAACATAGACAAGTTTAGTACTGAATAAAATTATATCTTGCTATTTAAAACACCAAATTTCTAAATTTTTAGTTTGAATAATTTAAGTGTTAACAACGAAATGAAAATCATATCTTGATGTGCGTTGACAACATATGATTCTTTGTGTAGGCATGGAATCGTCACAGTGAAGGCAAACTCTTGGATCTTGTTGACCCCACACTTGCAATACAAAGTGAAGAGGTGCAAATCCAAAAGGTGATCAATATTGCTCTTCTATGTATACAAATGACATTTGAGAGACGACCAACAATGGCTCATGTGGTGGCAATGTTGCAAGGAGACATGGAAATTGGAGTAGTTGAACATCAAACTAGTGCTAGAAAAGTGCCCAAGTCCTTTGCAACTCTCTTAGATTCTGCTACCTCAAGCACAAACATTACCACCGCAGAGACTAGCCTTAGGGGAAAAATGGGGTCCCAAAGGGGCCCTGTAAGCTTGACCGGGTTAGGTGAACCGGCTGCCCAGGCACCATTTTCTATGTAAATCCATTGGTGCAGTCGCTGCCCGCTGACAGCGTCGGAAGCCGCAGTGCTGGCAGTGTTGGCAGTGTTGGCAGTGTCGGCAGCGTCGATTGGCACGACCCACGGAACTGCACTGCTGGCAGCCACGGTGGCACCATTGGTGCTCTCTTGTAAAGTGCACGGGTTGGCCTAAATTTTTCAGCACGTGAGAATGGCCAGGGCCCCTTTGTGACTACAGATTTCCCCTAATGTGAAAGTGTTTTACTAGATCTAGAGTCATTAGAGTTTAGTAGAAGCTAAATAGATCATTCAGTGATATGTGGATTTTCCATGTAGATTAACCTCTCAAGGACCAAGAAGCCCAAAATTCTCAAGAGGTCACTTCCAAATATTATGCAACAACCTGCAAACAAAGATAGTGTCCAAATAAAACTTTGAAAATAAATTTTATAAATGATTTACATTAATATAGGATGCTCAAAATTGATTTCATGGACAAAATTGAGAATATTCTCAAAATGTTGCTAATTATAGTAAGATTTCATTTTAAATACTCTTTGTTCACACGTGATACTCAAAAGATACAAAGAATGACCTCCCCGAGCCAAAATTAAAACTCACATGTGTTCTTTTAGTAGTTTTGAGTAGGTCATATAGGAACTATTTTTTATCCCATTTTATACATTTGTTGATCAACACATGCAATTATAATTTTCAGAATTTGATGAATCAAATTAGCCATTTCAAAAACATGAAACTTTGGGTATTTTCTCAAAATGATAAATCAAATTGACCATGGCCAATCTCAGGGCAACAAATTGGGCACCCAACACCTGAAAGTTGAGGGAGGGCTTGAAACAATCAGATCCATTGCAACTTTATTTCTATGGTCATGACCTCACATACCATTCTTTAGCAGCCCCACTGTTCATTATTGGGAATCAACATCGCACACCAAAATCATTGTAGAAATCGTAATCTTCTGAGAATAAAAGTCATCCCTAGTTAATGATGGTTTGGCAGCTGTTTTCGAATTATAGTTTCTAAATGTTCTCCATCATCAACTCCTTGTTTAAATGTTGATTCTTTGCACAAGCAAAAGGGTGTATTGCAATACTACTAGCTAGTAAAGAATGTTATGTTGATGGAATGCATTGTCTGATAATGCTTGAAAATAGTGTTGATTTTTCACATACACCACCTGAGTGGTCCTGGGACATGCTCTCTGAAAAAATTTATGTCTTGTGGACGGGTTCTCCAAAAACATATTGGTTTTTGAACGTGTTAGATTGACTTTGGACATGTTGCCAAATTACTTAAGTTATTTATTTGTAAAACAATGCAAATTCCACTTGAACATGTCACATATGACATATGAGTGGTCAACAAGCTAAATGAATTCAAATGAAAAGTCTCCATTCCAAATCATAGTTTACAAATTCTGGAGTCTCTTAAATATAATACCCACAAACCACACGAATTAGATTTTTTTGTTTAGTTTTTTTGATATGACAACAAAAACATTATTGTACAATTATGATATCAAGTAAAGAATCATAAATTTTTCAAATTTGGTACAAACACAATGAAAAGAGACACCAGACTTTTGTGTTACTATTTAATCCAAAAGATGATTGGATTCTTATGTCCTTCATATTTCTCTAAACAACTATAATCACAATATTTCAATTGATGTTTTCCGTTGGAATGTTTGCATGCAAAATGCACATTATAACATCCAAAGTCAAAAAGCTTCAACATCGTTATCATATGGCTCTTGATCAAGTTTTGTTTTGAGACTGAATCACCTCTTGCATATAGTTGTACTAACCGGAATTACCATAATTTTCCTCCGCAACTTATTCTAAGCGAGACTAATTGATTGGTTACTCTAGAGTTGTACATGTGAACTCTCATGCCTCAAAAAATGATTTGGCAAGAACCATTTCCCTCATCGGAACGAATCATGTTTTTTAAAACTAGTTCTGGGACTTGTTTTTCTTTCACTGGCCAATCGGTCCATGGATGTGTTGATTTTTCAAATGATTGGTTTTGGGATGATTTCATTTTTTTTCCATGTCAATGGAGGCTTTTGGACATGGGACGGTTTAAAACTTTGTAAAAAACCAAGCCTACTTGAGCTTTAATCCTTTTGGGACCCTTGATTCAATGTTTGTGAGGACGTATGTTGGCCTTTGGTTAATTCATTCACCTTTGTCTTGTCATCTCCGTATTTCAATTTGATACCCGCATGTGTTAGAAGTCCCAAAATTGACTATGAGGTTGAGCTAGCTAACCATTCAAAAAGCCAGTAGGTATTTATCCCCTAAAGGACCAAATGTTCCAACTAGGACATTTTATGTTCAGGTAAGTTCACACGGTATCAAATTTTATCCTAATTTAAAATAAAAAAACATTATGTGAATTCAATATGTCGATACAAAAACGGAGATTCGATTTTTTTATTATTCTGACTTCGTAAATGAAAGTCATGGAGAAAAGGAGGTTTTTTTAAGGGGAGAATGGGTAGCTTGGGCAGAGTTTAAAATAAAACTTAGAAATGTTTTTTTTTCATTTTTAACCATAGAATCTTGCTTTAGACTCTTCAAAAAATGAATGATAAAATTCTTTATAGAATTTGACTATACATATTGCACGTTTATAACGTTTGAAGTGAAATGACAATCTTTTTAACCTTTTTGATCTTCTTGGATGACATAGAAAAATTTGTTAAATTGGTCAAAAAAATCTTTAATTTTTTTGTAATGTTCAAATTGGTTTTAGCTATGAAGAGAAAAATACAAAACAAAAAAAGAAATTCACAAAAATCTACAACAAAAGATATGAATAGAAAGAGGAGAAAATGATGATCAAAAACAAGAAAAACCCGCGGTCCTTCTTTTAGGGGTTAAGGGCCTCTTTACACTAGAGGCGAGAAATTGCGAGGAGAGAAATAGTGAGAAGAGAAATTTCAGCCAATAAGGGCCGCTTTACACTATGGCCAACGGTTGAGAGACCGTCGATTTCCACCGATCAAATTGCAAGAAACCATGGTTTTGGCCTCTCGACCCTTCATATTAGAGGCCAAAGTCCAAAGGCCGTGGACCTTCAAAATGTTTACATCGCAACACTTTTTGCCCAAGGTGACGGCCTCTCGAGAGGAAGTTTGGATCCCTACATTTTGCAAGACCCGTCACTATGGTCGAGAGGTCGTCGATTTCTTTTCATAAAAAATGAAAACTATATATTTTTACCTATTTTCAGCCCATTTCTTTGGACTCTCAACAAAGTTTGGATTCTCAATCCCACGGCCTCTCGACTTGGACGGCCATAGTGTGAAGTGGCCCTAAGAAATTGGTCTTCTTGATTTTCAGGTCTCCCATTGGCTGAAATTTCTCTCCTCATGGCTTCTTGCCTCTAGTATAAAGAGGCCCTAAGCTTACTTACTTGCGTCTTTTTCAACCCTAAACGCTTTCAAAGCATAAAGGCCTGTGAAGTCTACAGGTGGTAAAAGGCTGGCTTCCGAGAAACGGCCACGACCATGGATGGCCCGCGCTTTTCAATCCCGACCGAGCTTTCTGTCTAAAACCGTCGTCTCCAATTTTCCCGAGTCGTCGTTTTCTACTTTCAAGCCCGTCACGCCGCGCCTTTTGAAGCTCGGAATAGAATTCTTTGTTTCTCAGGCAGATCTCTCATTCATTCATTAGCTACGTACAGTGATATATTCTGCACTAACTTAACTCCCGTTGGATATGAGTCGTTCCAAATTGCGTGCGGATCCCAGCGATGGCTGTTACGTACGATTTTTTTTATTATTCCAGCGTTCCTGAACAAAGAACAGCGCTGATTGGAATTGGAGAACTAGGTTTCCGAATTTCTTAGATTTTATTTTTTTGGCGCAAATTGAACCAAGGAAAGATACAGAGCCACCACAAGGGAGAGTTCTGTTTCGGAGTTAGGATGCTTTCTGTGTTTGCAGTTAATTGGATCTTCGGAGGTGGTGGATGAGGAAGGACGGACAGCATTAATAGTGAAAGGGTGGATTCTGTGCCAAGTAGGACACGTCCTGACGCTCAGGGGGAAGGCGAATTTTATTGCTGTTGCGAATCATGTGCAGATTCAATCGGTTGCTGATCTGTTGACAAGAACAAGACAGGGTATGCAAGCTGTCTCGGTGATTATTAATTGGTGGCTTTCCAGCTTTCTTGTCTTCATGAGTTTGCGCACTGCATTAGGGTTTGCAGTCTACTCACATCGCTTTTGATTAATAGCAAAATGGCGACCGTAAGGTGGAGGAGGTTGAGCGATGTTGCCGCGGGCATGGCGAATTGTCGGAAATGCTTAGGGACATTAAGCATATCTGGAGGAAAATTCAACAAATCTGTTGAGAATCCGGTCATTCCACACTGTGAGTTACATAATTTTGTTCGCTCGTACAGCACTGTATTGCCAGTCGCTGATCCTTACTTCCGAGGTAATTCCGTCATTGCGATTAGACGAGGGGAGATTTCGCAAGTGGCTAGGTTTCACGACGGAGGGGCACGGAGACCACGGCGTGTAGTGAAGGGCTTGCAAGCCCAAGCTGTGTGCGCGAACTGCAACACGCCAGTCGTTCCATCGGTGGCGTCGATTTATCCTCTGTCTGATTCTGTGCCGCCTTGCTCCAATTGTGGAAGCTCCGAATCTCTTGTGGTTATTCAAGAGCATGAGGGAACGAGTGCAAGAGATGCTTCCGGAGATTCGATCTCGGCGGTGTCGGTGGAAAGTGTGCAATTGCGTGAAACCGTGCAACGTGTTTCGCAGTGGCACACTTCTCGAAGGCAACAAGGGCATGGTGTCGGTGTACAGCCTTGGCAACAAGGTGCAGGTTAGTGATTTTTTTTTTTGGTGGCTATATTGATCTCCAACTGGCTATTTGAATAATGGGCTTGCTGTGTTCCTATTAAGAAAAATTGAGTAAAAAAATAGAGTATATCGCCATAATCTTCCCTTATCATTGGTATGTGTAGGTAGCCAAGAACTCTATAGAAAGCTATGTGTTTGTAGTAAATCTCCAAAAAAGCTTTCTATTTTTCAAGTTTCGATTTTCAAATCGCCAATGGGAAAAAATGAGAAAAAATCACTGGTGCAGGTTCACTTCCTCCACCTTCTCCAGTGGCTGCTCAAGCAGCTGCCGGTTCTCCATATCCAAGTTCCAGCACCAATCTTCTCCGGGCGCAAACTGGAATTGGAGGCTCAGGGGGATCAAGTGGCGCATTCGGTTCCTGGGGCGGCTCTTCTCTAGGGAAAGAGCTTCCCACTCCGCGTGAAATTTGTCAAGCTTTGGACAAGTTTGTTGTGGGACAGGAACGAGCGAAGAAGGTACTTCCACCTCCTCATCTTTTGTTGTGGCGAACGAGTTGTTAGTAATTCGGTATGTTGGATCCATTTTGCGAATAGAAGAAAATATTCAGTAGGATATTTGCAAATTTCAGAAAGTTAGTTCTGCAGAATGTCAAAGTTACTGGTTGTACCGAAGAACTTGTGTTGGTCTGAATCATCAAGTACTCATCGTCGCGTTTCAACTTTTGTTGGGAGTGTGACACAGGAATCTCTAGTCGATCCCTAGAAACAATTCCAATGTTATTTTGCCATTTTGATTGCATTGTACATTTCAAGCTTTGTCATTTCATACTGTAAGCGAGATTGCAATAGTCTGTCATCAAATGAGATACAGTTTATAGCTCCTCGGACTTGCTTCTTTGAGCGGAGAAGGATATTAATTTGCACCGGCGTGTATATTCAAGACTTGGAATCGATAATGACACAATCGGTTTATTGTGTCCTGGAAGAACCTTGGGTGGCTAAAGACTAAGAATCGGTGCTGGAATAATGGCGTGGAAGCCCACTTAGATTATCTTTAAGAGGCTCGCAACAGAATGAAGAATGATTTTGGATTTGTTCACACAGTATTGATATTTTGGTTCCCTGCAGATATTGTCCGTGGCGGTTTATAACCATTACAAACGTATCTACTTTGAATCTGTGCAGAAAGGCAACGTGAAACCTACTAATGATGGGTATGTTTCCTATGATATACATCCTTGTATTTTGTGTGCTACCGTAATTGTTTCACAGGGTGTCATTATATTGATACAGTCAAATTTCCTTTCTAATTGTTTTAGTGGACACAAATGAATCTTCATCAGATTTGTACAGCTACTTCCTTGTGCTTTCTGTATTTTCATTTCTGGCATGTTGTAGTTGACATTCAGAACACCTTGCTCTGGGAGACAAGTATCTTTGGAAATGGAAGATGATAGAGATATTTTGGTATTTTGGTATAATTCTCCTGTCTAAAGTCGCGAGGTGCATTTGCAGGCTCAGTGTGAGTGACGTTGAAGGTGAAGAAAATGATGTTGTAGAATTGGAGAAGAGCAATGTTCTTCTTATGGGTCCTACTGGTTCTGGTGCGTTTGAAATCCTGTTGCTTACTGCTTTTATGTTTGCCTAACTGATGATACTGACTTCTATTGCCATTCAAGTCTTAGTCCAAAGTTTGAGTTTATTTTCTCTGAGGTCAATCAATGATTGCCATTACATACGCAGACAATACAAGCCAAGAGATACTAACGTTTGATTCATCTGTGTCAGGAAAAACTCTGCTTGCCAAAACCTTGGCCAGATTTGTAAACGTACCTTTCGTCATTGCTGATGCTACAACCCTCACTCAGGTGACCTTCTCACATCACTGGTTTCAAGGTTTTGAGCGAAAGGAATAGCTCAAAAAAGAAATTCCTTCAGTCTTACTTTCCTCAGGGCCTGAGGTAGAAGATAAATTCGAAGGTTCTGCTTCGTTTTGCCAGTTCCGGGTGAATGATATTGTCTACTAGTTACATACAGTTTGTCCTTGTAACTTTGGCATTTTACTAAGCTAGTGTGGGGATTACTGATAGTCATAATGATCTTTGGCCATGTGCAGGCAGGATATGTAGGAGAGGATGTTGAGTCCATTCTATACAAACTCTTGATGGTACGTTTATCATTTACCGGCACTCATTGTCACTCCATCATTGTTCAATGTTTCCTTGTCCATAGCTCTCTGCATGACCCTCTTTATCATGTTTGAGCTGTAAGGTACCGCTTTCATTTAGGTTATTGAGAATCTAGGTTATCGTATACTTAGACTTTTATATTGAGCTCATTTATTTGGTGGGCTGGATGTGTCACCACAGGCAGCAGAGTTTAATGTGGCTGCTGCCCAGCAGGGTATCATCTATATAGATGAAGTGGACAAAATTACGAAGAAGGTATATTCTGCTCGCTCCAGTTTGAATCGTATACATATTCTTGGTAAATAGAGGTGATTAGTTGGTTTTAGGTGGCATGAAAATCGTGGGCATGACTCATTTTGTCTTCCTATATGTGACGCACCCAAGTATGCCCTTGGCTTTGACTGAAGCTGGATCATTCAGTACTGACAGTCAGTGGATGGTTCAGGCAGAGAGTGTGAACATTAGCCGGGACGTGTCTGGTGAAGGCGTCCAGCAGGCGTTACTGAAGATGTTGGAAGGCACTGTAGGTTCCTCTTTATTTCTCAAAGTTAATCTGATTCTTGTTCAATTCATGCGAAGTACTTTAGCAAAACCCAGAGGAAAAAGAACCAGGTCTCCTGCCCATAACACTGGCCATCCAAATATATTGCTGACATTGATGTGTAATCTTGAAATTGCTCTTCGTTGCTGAGGTATGCTTGTGATGCAGTATACCGGTATCATGTTCTGAGACTAATAATTCACATTGAGGAAGAATGATGCAGTATAAAAGTTTCTTTCCTGATTCAGTAAGTTGTGATACAGATTGTGAATGTTCCAGAGAAAGGGGCACGAAAACATCCAAGGGGGGACCATATCCAGGTGCGGCAGGTCCTAGTGTCATTTGATCTTCGGAGCATGTCTTTATTAACTCATCCTCCTATGACAACTCTGCTCTTGGATGGAAAAATGGTTTTAGTCTCTAATTGTGTCGTTCTTCTTGTGAGGATTTTCTTTGTACTAAGCATATGTATTCCATGATATGGCTTCTTTACGAACTTATCGTGGAATCTTCTACTTTGGGCTGGACATTTTTGTGAGCAGTGTAAGTTTTGCAGATTGATACTAAGGATATTCTTTTCATATGTGGAGGAGCTTTTATCGAACTGGAGAAGACTATTGCAGAAAGGTAAAATGCGTCATCCATAATAATTACGGGTGACGAAGAGCATCTTATCATTCATTTGTCTACATTTTACGATCTTGGTTTTGAGGTCGGTACTATGTTAGAAAATCTGTTGTGTCACTACTGGTAGTATGGTATTTAAATTATTTCTTGGTATTTTAACATTATAGTACAAGGTACATTTTCACTTTATCGTGCTACGAGATCTCACGTGTTCTTGCATATAAATATTTCTCTCAGGAAGCAAGACTCATCAATTGGCTTCAGAGCACCTGTGCGTGCCAATATGAGGGGAAACAAGCTAATCGATGCGGCTATTACTTCTTCTTTGCTTGAGACGGTACAATACATCTTACGAATATTATTCTTTGATGTTTAAGATTACATGAAAGCCCCACCTTTTTTTATTGAATGATTGTGCATTTGGATTTGTATCGCATGCTTACACAGTCTTCATTACAATATTCTTCAGTTCCAGTTACTTGATCATGGTCAAGACATTTACCAGTGGTCTTGACTATTTGGAGGGCAGCTTTGCGATATCTTTTCAGTAGGAAGTTGAACGTCTCCCGGTTGTAGGGTTTCGTGTTGGATACACAATGGGGCTGTAACTTCTGGCTATTTTGTGCAGGTAGAGAGCAGTGATTTGATTTCCTATGGGTTGATTCCTGAGTTTATTGGACGGTTTCCTGTTCTTGTTAGTCTGTCTGCACTTAATGAAGACCAGCTTGTTCAGGTAATATTCGTTTTTTACGGAGTACAATTTTTTTAAAGGAAAGTTAGATTGTGTCGGTATTTTTTGAGGTAATGAGACACTATAGCAGCGTTTTTACAGCACCTTCTTTGAACATCGTTTTAGTTTTGATGGTTTGAATGTTGGATGTACCTTTTTTTTGAGGAAATATTCTGTAGTGAATAGAATAATGAGGGATCTACATTCACAACTGTTTCTCTATTACAGGTTCTCACAGAACCCCGGAATGCTCTTGGAAAACAGTACAAGAAGATGTTTTCCATGAACAATGTAAGTATTTTGTTCATTAGTGATCATCAACAGTTCTGGAGATCAAATCTAACGAGCAGATGTAGGAGTTGATACTTGAAGAATCAGGTCCTGTGACCAGATTAAGCCATGGTGAAGCAATTGATTTGCATCCATGAGGTGTCAATTCTTTTTGTTTATACATCTTTTTGCTATCTTTGCATTTCCAATTGATATATAAAAAGGCATACAATTTCGACGTGTTGATCTGTGCCTGGTGCTGCCAGGTCAAACTGCATTACACTGAAGGAGCTTTGCGAAGGATTGCACAGAAGGCTATGGTGAAAAACACTGGTGCACGTGGGCTTCGGTCCATTATGGAAACTCTGCTCACTGATGCTATGTACCAGGTTAGTTGTCCTCAACCTTTGCTTAGGAACACGTATGGATTTATTGTTTCAGTTAAGAAACTTAACTCTTCTGCAACTCAAAAATAAGGACTTAATGAGATAGGATAATAACAATCATTTCTATATTTATATCCAGCAAAGGACTGATTTGTTGTTGAATTTTTGTTGCGAGTATTCCCAGGTTCCAGATATTACTTCGAATGGAGACGAGCAGATTGATGCCGTAGTACTAGATGAGGATACTGTGGGGGCACCTGACGGAAACGGAGATGGTGCAAAGATTTTGCGTGGCGAGGGTGCATTAGATTTCTATTTAGGAAATCCAAAAAGACCAAGCAAGGTAAGGAGCGTGGCAGGCTTTGATGGCCGACGCGCCTCCATGATTGTAAGCCTCAAGATCAACGATATCACATTTTGAGTCTTGCAACCTTTGATCTAAATCTGGTCCTTGATGCGGCTGTCCGAGTGAATTCTGTTTCCCTTGTGAACCTCTAAAGGACCAAGGATTCATGGTTTTAAGATGACAAATTCTATTGATTAGATTGTGAAAAATACAATTCAAATGGGAGAAGGTCATTGCATGTGTGGGTCAAAGAAAAAACAAAAAGTTCACATAAAACCTAAAAGAAACAGGAGGCTCAATTTAAGCTTCTTTGTCCTTTAGAAATTAACGTTCCTGTTACTGTAGTTCAAGCTCAGGATAAAATAACCAATAACTGCAGAAAACTATATGCTTTATACCAAAAGAGTCTGAAAGCCTGTAGGTTTAAGATTCTACTGCAAATGAACAAATTTATTTCTTTGGCTGGATGATTGTCACCCTCTGGTTCCTGTTTCATTGACCATCATGCTTGTGATTGCCACAGAATGAAGTGCAAAGAACCCTCCAAGAAGATGAGGAGGTTGAAACAGAGGTCGAAGTACCAGCAAGGGCGGCAAACATGTAAAACAGTATTGGCAAAATTGTACAGGTTTGAGTGGCAGAATTATTTGTGACTGTCCACAGTAGTACCCGTTGAGCTCATTTGGGTAGCTCTAGCTGCTACTAGTTCTCGCAATTGAGAACCAGGCCAGAATTTTCAGTGCTAAAAAAAGAATAGATAATTAGTACTCAAATTTAACAGCTCCTTAGCAGTTCTATTAGACCCCGTTTGTTAAAGATGGTTTCTGATTGTACAAATTCCTTTTACCAGAGGTAGTAACTAGATAGACTAAAAAGAGATTTGCTTCCATAAGATATGGTTCTGTACACCTTAATAACTGAATTGACTTTACTTCTATGTGACCAAGAGGATATATTTATTCTTGCGAAATTCCAAGTAAAAAACGAGACGCATTTTTGACCATTTTTGGTTTTTCCTCAATTTGGATGGCGGGGTGAATCTAAAATTAGAAAATTAAAGATCAAAATAAAGAAATATTCATTTCGGATGCTTTGAAAAAAAATCAACATGATTGGACAAATCCTCATGGAATTGTGCATCGTCAAAGTTTAATTGACTTAACCCTTGAAGAGTCGATGTTCACAACAAAGTTGTAAATTTCAAAATGAAGATCACATCTATGCAATTGGATTCATCATATTTTTTTATTAATATTTTTAAATTTATTTTACAAGGTTTTTTCTTGAAATTCAATTAAAAATCCCAAAGTAACACAAAAATTAGAAAATATTGCAATGAAATTGGAATAACATGCATCACGAGATGGTATGGTTTCTATTACTTGATTCTACTTATGGAAAATCATGTTTAAAGCCTCGCTTTTTGAACTAAGAATGAAACTTGACATAAACCAATTTTTTTTTTTCAAAAAACCGTAATATCTTATTTTGAAGATCCGTACCGTACAAATGATAGTCAACCAATAGAAAATGTTTACCACGCACATTTCGTTTGTTATGTCATGTCACACTACACATTTTGGATGTCGGTAGGCTACCGTGAAAACATAAATGGTTTTTTTATGAGATTTGGGTGTAGGAATTTTAAAGGTCATGTCCTTGAACCCTTAGGAGGGTACAAGTTTTGGGCAATAACTAAATGTATTATAAAATGAGGTTTCTTAAACTTATTTGAACTTTGACACTAAAGAGCATATATAAGACATCCTTATTAGAAAACATTTGTACGGTTGAATTTGAAGTAAAATGCCTGTATATTTTTCAAATGATTTTTCACAAAAAGACAATGCAAATTATTATATTATAACATTACGATTTTAGTACTCTCATATTGTAATTCATTGTGGTTGGTTGAAATCATTATACTTCAATAGTGGTCAAGTTGTTCATATGAAAATTATTATAGTTGAATACAGGTGTTTTGAGATCTCTTTGTAAGCAATCAAAGGATAATTTTATAAGTTAAAATATTACACATCATGCAAAAGATGATTCAATGTACATTATGCACTTTTGGTCAGTCACTCCAAAATTCATAAGATAATAAGTATTTTTGTATGTTTCATATATTTGAAACAATAATCTCTTTTAAAATCAAATTATACATATTTTAACACCATTACTTAATACAACTATATGGATGTCATGGAAAGGTCATCTACAACTTTCTTTTTTATGTCAATTTCAAAAAGTGGATTTAGTGGGCATCTTATAGTTCAAAACCTTAAATTATGTTTTTGTCGAAATGAAAGCTCACATAGAATGAAAGGACCTAGTAATTAAATTCAATTTTGGTTCCCTTTCTAATCTCTTAACCCCTAAACTGACGACCATAAGGCCACCAGGTAGCTCCTGTTTTTTTCAGTGATTTTGAGTAGGTTTTATGTAGATTCATTTTTGTTTATTTTTATTTTATTTTTAATTCAACATATGCAATACTCTTCACCAATTCCAGTAATATAAAATTTGGTCCCATTAAAATTATAGTGATATGTCATTTTCACAATATGATCATAGTGTGTGTAAGACCTTATGCATGATATCTCGATATTTGTTAACATATGGCAGCAAGATATCTCAATGTTAACTCCTAAGCTCCCAAAAGATCAATTTTTGGTCGCGAACCATTTTCCTACACTCTCAAGGCCCACAAAAAAAACTTTTCTTTCAAATAAAAATATCATGTCATAAATAAATAAATATTCTATTCAATGCAATTGGAATTATGTTCATCTGATCAAAACTACAATTAGGATAATTTTTCAAAGTGAAACACCTCAATGTTGAAAGGCAGCTTCAACACTGTGGGTAGGTTTGCCAAAAAAATTAAGCCAATGAGATTCATTGGGTGCCTTAAATGAAGCTCAATCCAATTGGGCGAGCCATGAATTGTGGGCTCGTCCAATTGGAGTAAAGTTGAAGGGATAATTTGATTTAGCCAAAAAATCTTGCTTCTCTTCATACCTCCATTCATTAAAAGGTCTATGAAAAAAAGTTACTGAATTGAGCATCTTGTCAAATTGAGTCCTGCATCTTATTAGCTACCTCATCTTGAAAGTGGTCAATATTAACACACTATTTCAACCTTTTTCAGGGATTTAAGAGCCCATTAAAGCAAGATTGCATGGATTCTTTAGAGCCTGAAATTTCAAAATGTCAATTTTATTTTTGCTATTATCTTAACATCCGTATAGTCAAATGTTTTGAAATTTTGAGGGATGGT
Organism: Pohlia nutans; assembly: GCA_022496805.1. Lineage (NCBI taxonomy): Eukaryota > Viridiplantae > Streptophyta > Bryopsida > Bryales > Mniaceae > Pohlia > Pohlia nutans. Next base: position 9,306,798 of record CM040102.1, read on the forward strand.
TTATAAGGCTTAGGAGTATAAGATCCCACAGTTGGAATGTGAAAAAAAGATTTTAAAAAGAAATGAGAGAGTAACAACAAAATTGTCCAAAATAAGGCAATTGTGGGTGTGACTTCCCTCGGGCATTTAGAAGTTAACACTTAGTAGCAAGAGATCTCAATATTTGTTAACACTTGAATATCTACATGTGCAATACATATTATGATTAGTTAACCACATATTCCTCCAATGATTTCTTTACCAATATCTTCATAATTTTCATTGACATCAACATTTATCAAGGTCTATAAGACATTATAGATTCTTTCTAGAAAAGCATCTTTGTACTTGTAAAGGAAATTTTCATCACATTAAAACTTACTGACTAGTAGGGGTCATTTATTTAGAAGATAGATCACTTGATTATCGTAGTACACCACCTGTGCAACTCACTCTACTAACATCCAACCAATCAAACATCTTATAGTGTGCAAAACTTGGTGCAAAAGCAATAAGAATCTTCATCATCTATTACCCAACCTACTTAGGGTCTCCTTCCATGTATTGATTGGGGATATAGGGATCACTACATTGATTATTGTCATTACTATGAATCATAGTATTTAAGTATTCTTACAATAATTGTAGTATTAGAATAAAGTGTAAATCACATGAATTAAGAATTCTCATGGTGAGTAGTAAGGATTGTGTAAAGTCTCACAATTTTACTTTGTTATTTTTCCTATTTTCATGTAATTTAGATGATCAAAAGACTTTAAAATTCAATAATTGATGCACATTGTGTATATTGTAAAACCATTTCCATACGTTTGTGTTTCTAGAAGTCTTTCTAATTATACTTTGTAGGCTTTCTTCTAGCATAATTTAGGATATTTTTCCTATTTCTTATAAATAGTTTAGAGTCATAATATTTCTTGCCTAGTATGTTTAAATGATATGAAATCACCAATGAATGTGTACATTACTTTTTTGGAAACTTTTCAATGAATTTACAAAAATATTTTTGTGTTTTTCTGGTTTAGAGGTTTTGAAGCAAAAAAATAAACTACCTCCTTTAATAATAAAAAAATTGCTTAAGTTTTATGAGCCAAAAAGACTCACATAGAAATGGAATAATGTCTTCTTCATTGTTGATTTTTGTATGTGTAGTGTCTTCTAAAAGAAAATAGTAGATTCAAAATTGATTTGGCACGAAAACATTGTAGACTATATTATTTCAAAATTAAAGACATTATATGAAAATTTTCAACGTTGTGACAATCAATAGTCTTGGATGTGAAAGTGACAATAAAGAATTATTTTAAATCACAGGATTTGAAAAGGTAGTTTGCAATTGTTTATAGCTCTTTTTTTTTGTCATATTTATTTTAATTTTTTTTTAATAATTTCCAAAATTGCTGCATTTGAAAAAATAATTTTTTCTCTTAAGCAGATTTTCATTCATAAATATAAATTTTTTTTCATCAATTTAAACCTATTCTATCAACTTTTGATACTAAATGATATTTATAGGTTGGTACTCTAACTACATTCCATAATTTATAAGAGAAACGTTGATTACATTTATATGCAACTCCACGTAGCGTAATAAAATGTGATAATGAGAGCACTGAGTGAATATGAGACTACAAATAGCAAAAGAAACGTTCATAATAAAAAAATGTAGAGAATAAGTTACAACTCTTGTCCAAATAATTATATTTTTCTTTTCTTTTCTTTTTAACATTACAAATAATCTTTAAAATTCCTTTTTCACTACACTTAAATAAAAATTTAAAATATTTATAATGTACATATTTTTGAATTAATTTAGATCGGGCCATATGTTAAGCTATAGTAGTGAAGTTAGATTTTTATGTTTCAAATTCCATTCCATTTCAAACCAAAAACTATTGATGTTGACATACTATCATCCAAAAACTTTTTTTCCTTATTGTGTAAGGTAAAGATGTTATGTATAATCAAACACCATATGTGAAACCTTGAGCACAATTTCTTATCTATCTTTTAACAAAAATAATACTTTTTACTTCATCATATCATCATTATCCACCGCCACCAAGGCTATAATAATAATAATAATAAAAACTCATCGCAAATTTGACTACTACCCTACGTCGTGGTCAGTTTCGACATTAATTAATTACTTTTTGTTCAAAAGTGCCACATGTCATCTTGTGATTGGTTTATGGGTGACGTGGACATCTCAAAATATAATGTGGAAATTAGATTTTGACACAATACTGTTTGAAATCTGACCCTCATGCACGGTACCATAAATTAAAAATAAATAAACAGAAATAAAATAAAATAAAAATGATATGTATATAAAAAGTGCTCTCTAGGGTTTGGTGAGAGTGATATTACAGAATGTGAGAATTGGATTAAAGAGGGAACGGGCCGGGTAGAGCGAGCGATCGCGGGGCCCGTCCTACCCGTCGAGGGTTTGCAGTTTGACCTTATTACGGTTTAGGGCAACGAGCTGGTCCTTTTCTCTCGTGGTCGCCCGGCTCGTCGTCTCTCTCTTTTTCTCGCCCGCCCCTGCGCTGCGCTTCGTTGCAGGGATCCAAGCATGGCTCCCAAGAAGAAAGAGACTCCCGCTGCAACCAAGCCCGCCAAGTCTGGCGGCGGTGGCAAGCAGAAGAAGAAGGTACACGCCCTGCCCCCTTTAACCTCTTGTGCAGCATTTTGTTCCCGAAACTATTAGGGTTTCGTCTTGTGCGCGTCCTGAACCTATTAGGGTTTTTCGTCTCGCAGAAATGGAGCAAGGGTAAGCAAAAAGAGAAGGTGAACAACATGGTCTTGTTCGACCAAGCTACCTACGACAAGTTGCTGTCGGAGGTTCCCAAGTTCAAGCTCGTCACTCCTTCGGTCTTGTCTGACCGTCTGCGTGTAAGTATCCGATTGAATTTACACCGGGTGTTTACTAATGCCTCTTTTAGTACAGCGAGAAACTTTAGGGCTAAGCATTTTTGATAATGTGATGGAGTTCTAGACCTAATCGCTGATTGAATGTATTTTTTGGTTCTTGGTTCTAGTTGGAGTTCTTTTTAGGTGGTGGCTGAAAGTGTGGGGCATGTTTGAATTATAAAGTATTGCGGTGATGCTTTTATTTTTTTAACTAGCCTCGCGTTTGGAGATGCAGATTACTGGATCTTTGGCGAGGAAGGCCATCAAGGAGCTGATGGCGAAGGGCACCATCAGACAAGTTGCTGTTCATGCCAACCAGCAGATTTACACCAGGGCTACCAACACTTAGATTCCTGTGACAGATGTACGTGTAATATTTGTTGAGGAATGACTCTTCTTTTTTAAGTGATGGGAACTGCTTCGTGTACACGTCTGTTGATTTGCTTTGCATGGTAGTGTTGGTGTTGTGCAATATGAGCTTGGGCGTCTCTCAACTAATGTAGGTTTATTCATGTCATCCCTGAATTTTTGCTATTTCTATTGAATGTTTTCCACGAGCCAGGAAAACTGGCTAATGTGCAGAAGGTTCTTAATTTGATGTGTACTTACTGGTTTTTACTTATTATGTGCCGGATGATGCTTCAAGTAGAAAGTAGTTTGTGGTATAGGATTTCAGGAAATGGATTTTGGCATTAAAAAGTTCAAACCAATAGGTAAATTGCGTCTCTTTGTGTCTTTGTTGTTTCTCAGGGACATGCTTCTACCTCCTTGTGTAGCTGCAAATACTAGTATGTTTTCACAAGACTGTGCTGTGTATGATACATTGTGGATGCTTAACTAATAAGATTGGTGGATCTCGGAGTAAATTCTTTAACCTGAATACATTATTGGCTAAATTTTAGTATAGAGAAGCAAACAGGAAAATATGGTACTCCCTGTTACTTAGGCACTAGAGGTGACGTGCAGGCTCCAGAAGAATAGAAGGTTTCATAGTCAAGGATTGGGGGGTTTCATGCAATGACCGGAACTACCCATGCTGGGTGGTTTCAAACATGGTTTTCAATATGGCTCAGATTCTTGGAGACTTGAAACATTAATTTTAAAGCCGTGACAAATCTAATGCATTCAAGTCTAAAAGGACCCAGTTGTGATTTTTATATATAGTGAGTTTTGGCTTCTGTGATGGAGTATATATGATGCAATAATTCACAATAGATGCCTGTTTGTGTGAGGTTAGCTTGTAAGTTCATTTGAGACTTGCACAATGAAGATACTATAAGTTCTGTGAAGAGACTCCGGTGTGCATTCTCACTGTAACACAGAGTGTAAGTGCTTTGTTGATTATTGATTAATGCAAGAGCGTGAATTGTGAAGAATAATTTCCTTAGGTTATCGGCCTTATCTTGTTCGGTCAATCACACTGCATATAGATTACTCTGTTAGCTCTTTTTCTTTCTTGTAGCTTTCATTCTGTTCCTCTTCCGTCATGCCAGTACGTTGCTGCTATTGCTCATTCTATCAACGTTCTTTCCGTGAGAAGCAACTTCTTTGCCTTATGGTTACAAGTACAATCCAATTTTTCTCCTGCCTTATTTTCATTATTTTCCTATAACATGTCTTGTCCACGATATTGTACAACTTAGTGGAGTGACAATCAAAATGGCGTTTTTGAATTTGTAATGAAGGAAATTTCACATCTGCCAACTTTAACAATCTCTTAAGAATCTCTTAACCCCTAAAAGTCCCAGCGTCCAGAAACTGGAAGACGAATGATTTCAAAGCCTTCTCACGTTCTCATCAACGCTTGGATGAAACTCATCCAATTTTTTGGAGATTCTTCACCAAGTTGTCCTATCTAATGGCTGGATTTAGTCATACTAGAGTACATATTTTTCTAAAATTGCAAATGTAGAAGTATGTCAAGTCGTTGACCAAGCCAAAATTGCATTGACTCTAGTTCAAAGTGGAATCGTGAAAAATGAGGTCATAAATTTAAGAAACACAAAAATTTCAAAGTATCACCACACTTAAGAGTATCTCATTTCAAACTCATTCCAAAAAAATTTACTCAAAAAATATTGAAATTTAGTTTGTAATCGAATTTAGAAGGAATTTTTAATTTTAACTTTCAAATTTTATAATTAAATATTGGTGATTGTATTAGTGAATCGAACCGTACGGATGGAATCTAAAATTCAAGATCTAGAACTTTCATATGTATATCAATTCCAGAATATTCTTCTAAATGGTAGTTTATAATGTTTTTTCTCAAATTGTCAATTCCAGGGACACCTTGGTACGTTAAGGGGTTAAGGGCTAAAAAAATTGGTATTTATCACGACATTTTTTTACAAGATCATCTCTAAGTGTACCAAATTTGAAGGCTACAAGATTCACCAAAAAAATAAAAAATAATCTATAGCTGTGATCAAATATTCATTGCTGCCAACTTTAGTAGTCTCTCAAGGATTGAATTTTTTTTTCCATGAAATTTTTGGAACAACAAGGTCTCTATGTTAGCAACATGTGTTCCAAATTCTAAGGCCAAAAGATCAATAAAAAAATATATTCATAATTTATCAATATGTGTTGTTTTCATGGAAACCATTTTAATGTTACCAACTTTGACACCCTCCTAAGCGTTGAATTTTTTTTTATTTACCACGAATTTTTTTCACAAAATCCTTTTTATGCTAATAACATGTGTGCCAAATTTGAAGGTCAAAAGATTCATACAAAAAGGAATATTCACAAGCTACCAACATGTGTACTATAGTGGGAAACAATGGGAGAAACCATTTTCACATGTTAGTAGATTTTTAATATTTTCTTTGGTAAATCTTTTGGCCATCAAATTTGGTACACATGTTATTAACTTATAGATGATCTTGTAAAACAATTTGTGGTAAAATATCAATTTTGCAACTCTCAAGAGACTATCAAAGTTGACAAATGTGAAATCTCCTTCACTAAAAATTCAAAAACACCATTGATTGTCACCCCATTGTACAGTACCCGGCAAGAGAGATATGGACAACTTGCAGAATGCCAAAAACAGGGTGAACTTCAGGTGGATGCCAAAAATTATGTTTCTCATAAAATTGCACGGGGCTCTAGGAGCAGCTACATATAGGTGTTGTTTCCAAGTATCAAAGGTTAAACTAATTTAATTGCATTGCCTTAATGATCAATCAAGGATAAATTGAACATGTGTTGTTTTGATGTTAATCTGCAACTGTGATTGTTCTTATCTGAGACACACATGTCAACGTACATGTTCACATTTTGACTTAGATATGCACAACCCTCTTGTGTATATGCACCATGACATATCTCTAAGACAAATCAGTAAAGAGAGAAGGTGACATAGGGAGTTTAGTTGAGTGTCCTCTTTTAAGTAGAATTGTGACATTTCAAAGAGAGTTGGTAGCTAGCTGTTTGTTTGCAATGAAGTTGAGGAATCTCACAACAGAAGAGAAGGGTCGGATTGTTGGTTTGCATGAAGCAGGAATCTCTGGTGCTCAAATCGGACGTCAATTAGGCATAGCACGTCAAACTGTTTCTGCTCTTTTGAAGCGGTTTCAGCTTCGTGGTACCGTTGTTTCTCCAAAGCCTACAGGTGCAAGATGTAAGCTTGGTGTGCGTGACAAGCGACAACTGAAACATCTCATACTTCGTGATCGTCGTGCACCTATTGCTGCAATTCAAGCTCAAATGACAACAAAGGTTTGCATTCGTACGTTGAGGCGATATATTCGGGCTCTTGGCTTCAACAATCGTGTTGCAGTCAAAAAGCCTTTTCTTAGTAAAGCACACAAGGCACAAAGGCTTGCTTTTGCTCAAGCTCATGCACATTGGAGTGAAGAGGATTGGAAGAATGTCATATGGACAGACGAATCTTCCTTTGAGGTTGGCAAGCATTCACGGTTGGTACGAGTTTGGCGTCAAGTTAACGAGAGGTACGCATGGGATTGCTTATGCCCAAGTTTTAAGTCGGGTCGTGTTTCCATTATGATTTGGGGTGCTTTTAGTGGCTATCATAAGTCTCCTATAGTCATAATCCCTACAGGTAGAAGAACTGCTGCTGACTTTGTGAACATTGTGTACGAGGGAGCATTATTTTCCTTTTATTCCCTCCATGATCGTTCAAATGACATGAGTCTCATGGAGGATGGTGCTCCAGTCCATCGTAGTTCTCTATCTAATAGGTGGAGAGAAGCTCAAAGCATGGCGAAATTAAACTGGCCGCCTAACTCCCCAGATCTGAACCCCATAGAGAATCTATGGAAGATTGTAAAAGACCAAGTTCAAAACAAGCATCGGCCACGAGATCGGGATCAAATGGCCTTTGCCGTTCAACGTGAATGGAATGGAGTCTCTAGAGATGTGCTTGATACACTCATATCCACAATGCCTTACAGGATGAAGGCTGTTATTGATGCTCAAGGTGGTAGTAGTAGATGGTAGACAGCAGTCCAGAGATTATCCAAATTGTTGTATATTTTGTATTTTTCAACATGATATATTCTACATTTTGAAAGTAGTCTCTCTAAGCTTTCCATTGCACTTTACGGTTCTCAATTTCATGTATTTTTGAATGAGTTACAGCATTTCAAATTTTAAAGTCTTCACAGGGTCCTGGTTCGAAAATGCCTGTGTCCATATCTCTCTTGCCGGGTACTGTACAGTGGGCTACCAATCAAAATGTCGTTTTCGAAATCGCAGTGAGAAAAATTTCAAGACTGCCAACTTTGAAAGCCTCCCGAGAGCTGAAAAATTAGTATTGTCCCACGAAAGTTTTACCAAAGCATTATCTTTAAGTTAATTATATGCATACCAAATTTCAAGGCCAAAAGATACACCGACAAAAAGTTATTCAAAATCTACCAACATTGGTAGCTGTGGAAATTTTTTCACTGCTGCCAACTTTGACAGCCTCCCAAAGTTTGAATTAATCTTTTTTTGCCATGAAATTTTTGAAACAAAAACCTCTTTATGTTAATAACATATGGTAAAAGTTTCAAGGTCAAAAAATTAATACAAAAAAAGATATTAACAATCTACCAACATGTGTAGTTGTGGGAAAAAATGGGGGAAAACCATTTCCTTGCTACCAACTTTGACACCCTCCCAACGGTTGAGAAATTGTCTATTTACCATGAGATTTTTGGCACAGCATGATCTTTATGATAACAACATTCATGCCAAATTTCAAGGCCAAAAGATTCACCAAAAAAACGTTATTCAAAATCTACCAACATTGGTAGCTGTTGTGGAAAGTTTTTCACTGCTGCCAACTTTGACAGCCTCTCAAAGATTGGATTATTTTTTGTTTGCCATAAAATTCTTGGAAAAAAAAACCTCTTTATGTTAATAACATATGGTAAAACTTCCAAGGCCAAAAAATTAATACAGAAAAAGATATTAACAATCTACCAACATGTGTAGTTGTGGGAAACAATGGGGAAAACCATTTCATTGCTACCAACTTTGACACCCTCCCAACGGTTGAGAAATTGTCTATTCACCATGAAATTTTTGGCATCATCTTGCCATCATCCTGCCATCATCCTGCCTCACAAAAAAATCTTACATACCATCATGGTGCCTCACAAAAAAAAACTCACATACCATCATCTTGCCTCACAAAAAAATCTCACATACCATCATCCTGCCTCACAAAAAAAAACTCACATACCATCATCCTGCCATCATCCTGCCTCACAGCCTCACTCACTGAGGAAAAAGCCTCACTCACAGCCTCACTCACTCATATACTGAGTAAAAAAAAGCTTCTTCATGCATGTATGGTCTCCAATTTTTAAACAAGTGGAGTCTTTGAGATGTGACAAGTACACACAACTAAATTTGGCTATCCTTGATTTTTTTGAGAAGCGTTTATGATAAGAGATTGCATCATCTAGAGAATTTCAATTTAGAAGCATGATTATTTGACATACTTCAACAATTTCAATGTCTTTAATAAAAAGTATCTCACAACTACACACGTTGGTAGATTGTAAATAATTTCTTTTGTATAAATATTTTGATCTTAAAATTTGGCATGAATGTTGTTATCATAAAGAGCATGTTGTACCAAAAATTCATGGTAAATAGACAATTTCTCAACCGTTGGGAGGGTGTCAAAGTTGGTAGCAATGAAATGGTTTTCCCCATTGTTTCCCACAACTACACATGTTGGTAGATTGTTAATATCTTTTTCTGTATTAATTTTTTGGCCTTGGAAGTTTTACCATATGTTATTAACATAAAGAGGTTTTTTTTTCCAAGAATTTTATGGCAAACAAAAAATAATCCAATCTTTGAGAGGCTGTCAAAGTTGGCAGTAGTGAAAAACTTTCCACAACAGCTACCAATGTTGGTAGATTTTGAATAACGTTTTTTTGGTGAATCTTTTGGCCTTGAAATTTGGCATGAATGTTGTTATCATAAAGATCATGCTGTGCCAAAAATCTCATGGTAAATAGACAATTTCTCAACCGTTGGGAGGGTGTCAAAGTTGGTAGCAAGGAAATGGTTTTCCCCCATTTTTTCCCACAACTACACATGTTGGTAGATTGTTAATATCTTTTTTTGTATTAATTTTTTGACCTTGAAACTTTTACCATATGTTATTAACATAAAGAGGTTTTTGTTTCAAAAATTTCATGGCAAAAAAAGATTAATTCAAACTTTGGGAGGCTGTCAAAGTTGGCAGCAGTGAAAAAATTTCCACAGCTACCAATGTTGGTAGATTTTGAATAACTTTTTGTCGGTGCATCTTTTGGCCTTGAAATTTGGTATGCATATAATTAACTTAAAGATAATGCTTTGGTAAAACTTTCGTAGGACAATACTAATTTTTCAGCTCTCGGGAGGCTTTCAAAGTTGGCAGTCTTGAAATTTTTCTCACTGCGATTTCGAAAACGACATTTTGATTGGTAGCCCACTGTACAATGGCCTCCAATAAATCTTGCAACCCCACTTTTAAACCTCATACTAAATCATTTATCACTCACTACGACGGTTCGCTGACCAAGAAATTTTGCATGTACCACCGCTTGGACATAAAGCATTTTTGGGCCAAATTTGGTACCTTCATAATGTATGGTTTAAATGCTTAATTGCTAATGTTTCAAAAAATCATATATGGTGTCCTATGGCTGTGCCAAGGATCCAAATTTTTGGGAGAAGGTAGAAGATGCAATAAGGAACAATATAGTGTTATAAAAAATAATGGTATTTCTAGGTATTTTTGTGTCCACGTGTAATTCAAAAATTTGAAATTGATACCAAATTTTAGTTTAATTATATAATAAAGTACAAAAAGACGTTTTACTTTTTTTGTTTTAGTTTAGTTAGTTAGTTCATGGCATGTTTGGCTATGTCATGCCAAATTGAATAAGTTAACTAGATAATTTAAATCACTCAAGTTTCAAGGACACTCGATTAACCCTTTGACATGGTTATGTTCATATAATGAACAAACAATTTGCAACCTTTCTCTAGACTAAATCTTGTACGATTTTTCATCTTTCAAAATTTCTCTTGGTTCTTGTGCTAGTTGACTATCATTTACATAGTATGGATTTTCAAAGTAAGATATTGTGATTTAAAAAAAAACAACACTATGGGTTTATGAGAGTCTCATTCTTGGTTCAAAAAGTGAGACCATATATATGATTTTCCAAAATAAGTAGAACCAAATAATCGAAAGTGTTCCATCTCATAGTGCATGTCATTCCACTTTCATTACATTATTCTTTTGTTTTTGTGTTAATCTGAGATTTTTAATTGAATTTCAATAGAAAACCTTGCAAAATTAATTTAAAAATATTAATAAAAATATGATGGACCAAATAAACAATGTGATCTTTACATTAACATTTACAATTTCTCGTTGTGCATCAATTGTATTTTTGTTTTTCATCAAACATTTTATAACGAATCTTTGAAAACAATGTTCAACGGGGACGTTAAAGGGTTAAACCAATATTGTGGATTCATATCACCGCAAATGAAGCTCATTTAAAGTTTTGTGCATCCTCCCTAAAATTTTATTTCAATTCAAATTTGAACTCAAATTCATGTAGGTCTCACTCTTTTTACTTACTAAATGATTTTTTAATTTGGCTTTACTTTTGGAATGAGCATTGTCCAATATACAATTTCCTTGCTCAACTTGGGCAATTTTTGATAAGTGGTTTGGTTTTTTACAAAATTCATGCCTAGGGCTTTATTGAGAGTCATGGTATATCTTTTAAAAAAGTGAACACAAATCATGAAGATAAGTTTCAAAAGTCACATGGCACGTTGGGTATACTTCTTTTTCACTATTGCCATCAGCCGAATCGAACCGAGTGAGTGACTCATGGATCAAATCCAAGAAATGGCCATGACATGCGTCACAACTTCTTTTGAGAGTGACTGAAAGAATTTATCAACAAAACTTTCCATTGACACATGTTAGTGTTTCCTCAACTGCTTTCTATTCTCTTTCAACTAAATAATAATGCTTTAGTGTTCAATGTATTAACAAAAAATATGCTATTTTGTAATGAGACATTTACAATCCACCCTCTATGAATGTTAGGCTCTGGAGTAAAGTTTTACTAACATTTATAGTGAGTTAACATTGTAACAATTATAAAGGGAGCTTTTTGAATGCTTAACAAATATAAATTCATTACAATTATGAAACGTTGCTACAAGTCATCGCCACTTTGAAAGGTTGTGAGTCAATGTAATGGATGTCATCACACATGAACAGTGTTCCTTGTTCCCCAATTTACGAAAAGACATTTTACTTTATTTGTTTTAGTTAAGTTAGTTCATGGCATGTGTAGCCATGGCATGCCAAATTGAATAAGTTAACTAAACAATTTAAATCATTCAAGTTTTAAGGGCCTAGTCATGGTATATCTTTTAAAAAAGTGAACACAAATCATGAAGATAAGTTTCAAAAGTCACATGGCACGTTGAGTATACTTCTCTTTCACTATTGTTGTCAGTCAAATCAAATCGGGTGGGTGACTTATGGAAAAGATTCAATAATTGGCCTTGACGTGCGTCACAACTTTTTTTTTAGAGTGACGGAAAGAAACCGTAGTCCTGTCAACAAAACCTTCCACTCACACATGTTAGTGTTTCCTCAAGTGCTACTTATTCTCTTCCAATTAAGTAATAATGCTTTAGTGTTCAATGTGTTGACAAAAAAAAAGCTATTTTGTAGTGAGACATTTACTTGACAGCGCAAGGGAACAAAATCATTAAAAAAATTAGGCATAAAAACCAAGCATATCTCTTCGAGAAGATTGTCTTTATGAAATCAAAGTCTTGCAATAAGGTTACAAAAAGGCATGACAACTCATTGATAGTCGAAGCTTCTTGAACGGCTATGAATATGCTTCATGGTTCTTCAAAAGCAATTCATATGTAGGCGAAGAGTAAATACTACAACTATACAACTACTAAACACTCTTGAAAGTGACAATTTGAAAATGAAGTTGAAAAGACATTGTTAAGTTGAAAAGTTAATAATTAAAAATATCTATTGGATGGGTGAAACTATAATCTATCTCTAGAAATGAAATAGAGGGAAGTCTTGCATGCTAGAATAGATTGTGCCGAGAATGTACCGGTGCGTAAGCCAAAGGCCCTGGAGTAACCTCCGTGACTATCGACCTGGTGATCACCTTGTGGAAAAAGGTTTTGCCCTATCTCGTGAATTGCATAGCAGTATTCGAGATGAAAGTCTCGACGGGCTGTTGTTTGGTGGCCGAAAATGATGAGGGTGATCGAATCATTGTGTAAACTAGCTCAGATTGTGCCCACTGCAACAACAAGCTCAATCAAGTAAATTGCTCGCTAGCTAGCATGAGTCTAATATTAATGGTGTTGCGCAAGGGTGGAGATGGTGATTGCGTTGCGTTGAAGCATGGTAAGCATGATCGATCATGCTATGGGCCACATCAAGCTTGATGTGTGGGTAGTTGACACCAAGGGCTCAATTTGGACTAGATGGCCCACCTAAGGTAGTACGTAATACATTAAAAGGTAGTAATACATGTAATACGTAATACACATAAGGTAGTACGTAATATATTACCTAATAGAAGACATGTATATCAAGAGCACTTCCTGCATATGTGAAATAGCATGAAATATGTGTCATTGTGACAATGCATGACTTCAATAGGATTATTTGAGATTGAACATGGATTATCGGCAAAGAGCTTTAATTGTGCTAGGCACTTAGTTTGGAGTGGATTGATTGAGGGTGAAAGGGCTCATTCAACAGTATATGAGCTTGAAGCTTGGTAGGACTCTCGAATATTGAGTTATTGACCTCCTTTGGTCTTCCGTATTTCACTGTCATTGTATCAGGAAAGTATCCCTGTTCTAGATGCATATACTAAAATGCCAATTGACTGTGGAATTTGGTGGTAGTTGTGGAATTTGGTGGTAGTTGACAGTACTGAAGAAAAAAACAAGGAAGTGTCGAGTGACAGCGGGTCAGAAGCTGCACACTATCGCACCGAGCTGCCCTCATACCTCTCTCGTCATGATTATTTGAGTAGATGAATGGCTAGGTTGGAGGTAGGGTTGTCTATTCTAACGTGACGTGGGCTTTTTGCGTCGGTATGTCATGACGCGTCAAGATCATGTCAAAATCCTGACACTAGTAAATTTGAAAAAACTTACAAATTGAAATTTACTATTTTTGATTTACTAAAGAGTAAAATTTATGGATGAAGTTTGTTGAGGCCGTCCGACTGAACCGTCCACTAGATGGTCTGCCCGTCCCTTCACGGCCCTTGGGACGGTCCAGAGCGTTCACTAGACGGCATGCCTGTCCTTTCGACGGCCCTTGGTACAATCGAGACCGTTCACTAGACGGCCTACCCGTCCCTTTGACGGCCCTTAGGACGGTCGAGAGCGTTCACTAAAGTGATTAGACGGCCTGCCCGTTCCTTCGACAAGCGACAACCTTTGGGATGGTCCAGACCGTTCACTAGTTCATTAGATGGCCTGCCCGTCCCTTTGACGGCTAGTTCGTCCCTTGGGATAGTCCAAACCGTCCACTAAACGGCCTATTCGTCCCTAGGAGACAGCCCTGTTTGACGGCCAGATCGTCCACTTGACGGCTAGTCTATCCATCCATATCAAGACTCTTTTCATCCAGTTTGTTCATCGTGGTAACTATTTTATCCTTTTTTTTAAATATTCGTGAGAATATTCTATCCTGACCGACGCGAGGTTTGAATGTTAACTTTATGATCGACATCCTGACGTCACGACTGACCGTGTCGTGGACAACCCTGGGTGAAAGCATGGTAAATTGAACCATTTGTGATCTTTGTGAAGAAGCAACAATTCAAGGTTCAAATATCCATCAAAATTTTTGAGATTTTCATTTCAATAAGTTTTTTTTGAGGATTATAGTAAGGTTAAAATAGTTATGATAGTTACTTTATTATATAATTAAACTAAAATTTGTTATCATCTTTAAAATTTTGAATTGCATGTGGACACAAAAATACCTAGAAATACCATTATTACTTATAACACCATATTGTTCGTCATTGCGACTTCTACCTTCTACCAAAAATATGCATCTTTAGCAGATATTGGATACCATATATGATTTTCTTAAATAGAGGCCTAAATGTTAGCAAATTAGCATTAATTCATAAACCCTGCATTTTTAAGGTACCAAATTGACCCAAAAACGCTTTATGTTCAAGCGGTGGTACATGCAAAATTTCATGGTTAACGAACTGTTGTAGTGAGTGTGATAAATGTTTTAGTGTGGGGTTTGAAAGTAGAGTTGCAAGAATTATTGGAGGCCATTGTACAGTGTCACTATTCTCACTATTCTCACGACTGAGATTCTTTTATGATTTTTTCTTTAACTATTTCTTTTTGTTAACGGTTGTGTATTTGAAGTTAAAATGATCTTGCATTAGAAACTGTTGTGTAGACTTCAAAGTGTGAGAGAAATTGTTCATTCCCCTATTAGAAAACCTTTCATGTAGGTAGTTTTTCCTCTATGTTAAAAATCCCTTCATGTAAATAGTTTTTTCTCTATATAAGAAATTCATTCATGTATATGGTTCTTTTTATGTTAGAAATCCTTTCATGTAGATAGTTCTTTCCTATGTTAAAAATCCTTACTAGTAGAACCATATTTTTCATTTACTTTCTTTTTTCACTATGGTGAATGATAAGGAACCCTTCAATGTCAAGGTTTTTGATAGTGAAGGGTTCTCAATATGGAGATCATTCTTGAGGCTAAAGAAGTCCTAAATGTTGCGAAAATGTGTTCAACCTTCTATCGGTTACTTTATCTTCCTCCTCTATAGTGAATGTCATCACTACAAGTCATCAAACTCTTAATTGACAATTTGATGTGCACTCTTTACGAAGCTTGTCTCGTTTCATAAAATGCCAAATGTATCACATTGTCTGATTTGGTTCTCTGGTGATTTGGTTCTATGCCTTACGTATTCGTAAATGAAGAGCGACGTACTAAGCTTTAACAAAAAGCTTACCTATGATTTTTATTGGTTATATGCAACTAGCCGAGCATATCGGTTCTGGACTCCAATCAATAAGATTCTTGGAAGTACTCATGCAACCTTTGATGAAGCTTGTGAAATATACCATACCTTTATCCAGCTTATGGCCCCTTACCAACTATTCATATTGATTGTATCCTTTGGAATCAATCTTTTTTTTTTTTATCCCAATAATCTTGAGTTGGTAGTATTGGATTAAATCCTTTAATATGTAGTACTTCAATAGTACTCTTGTTCAACAGTACTAGTACTGTGTGTTCAACAATACCAATGTTCAAATGATGTTCAAATGACTTTCAAATACACCTATGGCATCTTCTATAAGATCTCAATCTAGCACGTTCTCAGTCAATGGGAGATGTTTCACCAAAGGAAAAATAAACTTTGATGGATAGCTCTTATTCAAGTGATAGATTATTTTTATTTCTCTTCAAGAACTTATTTAGAACAAAGTAAATCGATAACCCAATATGTCCTAAGTTCCAATCATTAATTGATTTATATACTTGTATTATGATTGATAATTCTCTTTCATCTTTATCAGAGCCTCCGGCCATTCTAACCCCTAAATGTCCCATGGGGATAGTATATACGTTGTCGTATAATTGGGATTTTCTATCAACAAGAAACTCTAAATTGGGATCTCAATAGCTCACTAGAACCGTGTTGATCTAAATTCCAACTTCTATTTTGAACTCAAATCCATTAAAGGTGTGGATTCATTCCGAATACCACCAAAATACAACGTATTCTACTGCCCGCAAAGGCACGTTCATACGTTTAGGGGTAGAAGATTAGATTGCACAATCTCATGCATTACTTGCTACAATTGAACGACTACTTTTCTTGAATTGTGGCCAATTTTGTGTTCCTTTACCTCTTTTTAGAATCAATGGTTGATTGTAAGAGGATTCTTGTGAAGAATGTATATTGTCCGAGTGAAAATGTTGAACAACTTGGATGTAGTTCGTCCAATAAATATTCATCCATCCAATTAGTTCATTGGGGTTTTATTTTATTTTTTTCCCTTGTTTTCATATACATTGTTTCTATGTTGTTTTGTGGTAGTCTTTCATAGTAAGTACTTTGCGGTAGTGTAGCTTGTAAGTTCATAAGAGAATTGCACAACAAAGATACTATAAGCTGTGTGAAGAGACTCCATTTTCCATCGTGCATTCTTACTGTAATAAAGAGTAATAAAGAGTGTACGAAGCTCTTTGTTGATTGATGCAAGAGTGTTTTGGTATAAGAGTGTGAGTTGTAAAGTGGAACAATTTCATTATTTCCTAAGTATGCTCATGTTTCTAGATATTCATGTTAATATTATCCTTTAATGTCCCATTTCTTTGTAGAACAATCAAAATGCAGATTTATACATAATTTAGCCTTTAAGATTGATAAAAAAAAATTATTTATTTTTTATACATGAAATTGTATGTTTCCTACTAGTCCTAAAAGTTTTTCAATTTTCTAATATAAAATGAACCTTTTACTAATTTTTAGGTCAAATAATTCAAGAAATTCATATTAACTATAGAAAAGCTTTAAGAAATATATATAAATTTTCTAGGACATGTGCAAGTTACAATGGAAAATCACATGATATATTTTTCGTAGAATTTTTTAATTTAAAGTTTGAAATTCAAAAGGTGAACATCCTATGCAATGTAATTCACACTTTGAGCTTCATAGCTTGCAACAAAAATAATTTTTTTCCAATACTTGAAATTTATAAGATTGAAAGGTGAAGTGAAAACTAGACTGGATAAACTTCATTTTCTCAAGTGAAAGTAACAACAATAACTTTCATCTTAAAGGTCAAAATTAACTTTGACCAACAGACATCCAATATTTGGATGCCCGGTACTTGAAGGGATGATATTCAATAGTCCTTTTTGTAAGCTACCTTTTGGTTTCATCTAGTTTCACGGAGTAACCAAAATAATAAATTTGATACCGTAGTACCATAGTTTGATTCACCATCCCATGATCAAATATTTATTATTTAAAAAAAAAACAAGGCTCCTCTACAAAATATAAGATTTCTTGATTTTTATTTTTGGAGAAAAATGATTTAAAATGGCCCAAAATGGTTCTAAAATAGAAAATATAGCTTAAAATAATTTATTTTCATTTTTTTAATCTGCATAATTTTTGGTTTATTAAGTTTGAAAAAAAAATTGGCGACCTTACTATGGTACTCCAATACACATCGTACCAATTAGTTTGTTTATTTGCCATCACATGTGGCCTTACTTATTTCCAACCTGACATGTGTAAGTCTAAGATAAGTTACATTAACTCAACATACTTGTATATTAAAATTTTAGGGGTTTGAGCTTCAAAGTGATGTAAAATATGCAGTTTCAAATTTGAAAAGAATGAAAATTTGGACTGAAAAGTAGAAGAGAACCTCCACTCTTTCTTAGTGAGGACTATATTCATTTGAAATCAGGAATTAGATGAAAATTAGTATTTGATTAAAAACGGCCATATTGAACTCTTTTGATGCTTAGGAATTAACATGTGAATTTTTGAAATGTTTCGTTCTATTATTGTTTATTTTAAAATAAAATGGTGCGATGTATTCAACTACAAGATTCAAAAGAAGCACACTACTGCAAAATTGAGCCAAACAAGAAGCTCGACATGCAAAAACACATCAGTTTTTAAAGTACTAAATGTATTTAAAAGGATATGTTTACCAACTTGAGAACCAACATGAGAAAAAAACCTAACAAGTTTGGTTTGAAAGATGACTTCAAACATTAGTAGGTCTTAGAATGGGTTATTGCAATATAGAGCATTGGGATAATTTTCTTTGAATTTGAAAGACTTGACATGTCATGAATAATTTTAGAAAAAAAGAAATTACGTGAACTTGGAACAATAAATTGGTTGATGATTGAGAAAATGTAGTTCTATCTTTGTTTTTTTAACCTTCTTTTCCACATTTGTAAGAGTCATTAAAGTTAAAATATTTCATTCACCTAGCTACAAATCCATCCTGAGACCCACTAATAGCAACAACTTTGTTGAAGTTGAAGATAGAACATACTACAAAGGACTCTAACTTTAAAATCAATATTTTGATCGTTATCAAGATAAAGAATTGGGTTGAATTACGTTTGATAAGGCACGCTTATGAATAGTGTCAAATAGTTAGCCTCTACTTGTAAAAAGCTCATTGAATCATTCCATTAAATAAGATTACATTTAGATGGCCATGAAGATGTTTCATCCATAATCACTATTGTTACTCTAATAAAAATCCTAAGTTATGTTTTGTAAAGAACAAAAGTATAAATTATAAAAAAATTCAAAGAGTGCTTGGTTATATAGGTGTATATTCCTAATTAAATTTAAAATATAATTTATTGTAAAATTAAGATAAAAGGACTTTATTCCATTCCCTTCCAATTGTCCCTTTCAAATTCCTTTGCATCTCCAAATCCAAATGCATTGACCAATTAGATTTTTGTTCTTGGGTCATCGTTAGGCACTCCACAAGGTGGTTATGAAGCTTAGTTGTATATTGGTATCAATTCATTTTTTTTGTTTGTGTGCTTTTAAAATCACATACAATGAATTTTCTAAAATGTTTTAGGTGAAATTCAAAAAAAAATCTAACTTCCTACACTAACCTTCGTAAAATTTTCAGATTTATTACATCAATTTTTATAGTCAATAATCCTTAGCCTCTAAGAGAATGGACATCCAATGGATGTAGAATGGACATCCAATGGATGAACGATGAACATTTTCGAGAGTTGATTGTTGGAACTATATGAAATGAATGAAGTTCATATAAATATGTTGCAAAACCGATTTCTCTTAACTTTTCAGTGGTATAACCAATTTGCTAGGGGGTGCACTGTACTAAACATGTACGAGTATACGTGAGTGCACAGAAGGGGTATTAATTTGAACACTGTTGTATTACGTATACATACAATAAACACATTTAGGATTGAAAATATTCACGTATACTTACACTAAACATATATTTAAAACGGAATACATCTGTATACAAAGGTATTTAGACATATAACCTCTCGTATACAAGGGGTTTTTAGAAGGGGTCATAAATGCACGTGATTCTCAAACATAATGTAGAGTGCACCCCCCGAGCCAATTTGATCACTTAATGTTTTGTGGTATTTGTACAAGGCTCTGAATCATTTCAAAACGACAAAGGAGGAAGGAAATCATTTGAAACAAATATTCTTTGTGTCTGCAATCTTACCAAGCCAAATTTTATATCGCCTCAAAAGTCCCAAATCTACATTCTTCTTTTTATTAAGCTTTCATAGGGATTAAGGAATTAGAATTAAGTCCCTCTACCTTAGAGTATTATCACCCGTTCTTCAAAATAGATGAAGACGATATTTTTGGGGATGAAAGGAAACACTTAATGCTTAGACCTTAGCAAGTAGCCAATTTTTTCCATAGTTTTGCAACTCCAACAAAAGAAATTAAAAATATCTTCTACAATTCCTTGGTTGAATAATAGATGATGAAAATTCTTTTTTCTTTTACACACTAGGAGATAAGTGATTAGTTGGAAGTTAATATAGCCAATTGCACTAGTGGAATGATCAAGTGACTTAGCTTTTGAATATGTGGCCCCCACACCAAATTTAGGTTCAACCGAGTTGCTCCTGTGACCATGGAATCACACTCAATCTTGCTACTAAAAATAATACAAGAATTTAAATTTAATTTTTTTAGTAGATGAAGTCGCATGTCTACTACAAATCATGATTTTTTCATAAATTTTGGTGAAATTTTGAAATTACTATGGTTTTATGAAGTGATTGTAAAGAAAATCTACATCAATTACAAAATGTACCAGAATTTTTTTATTTTTTTTACCTAAAGTGTAAATTAAAATAAAGAAAAGTTTAGTTAATGAAAATCATCAATGTATCTAAGTTTAGAAAATTTTGCTACACCCTAGTGATACCTACTTAAATTGTAACTACAATAAAATACTCAATTTTCAATTTTTTCCAAAAATTCAAAGTGAACTAGAGACTAGACTTGGCAAGCTTCGTTTTGTTTGTCAAGCTCAGATGCAACGGAACTCATTTTCATGGCCTAAATTTAGTTTAAGTAGAACAAGAAAAAAATTTCAATATATACTACACGGTGAATTGTTTTTACAACTCTTTTTGTAGTTGGGACCCCATGTAAAATCTTGAATGATTTGAATTCAACTTAACCCCTAAACGTCTGAGCGTGCCTTTGTGGCCAGTAGAATACGTTGTATTTTGATTGTATTTTGATTGTATTTTGAATGAATCCACACCTACAATGGATTTGAGGTCTGAAGAGAAGTTGAAATTTAGATCAATGCGGTTCTAACGAGCTAATGAGATCCCAATTTAAAGTTTCTTGTTAGTAGAAAATCCCAATTATACGACAACGTATATACTATCACCATGGGACGTTTAGGGGCTAAAGGGGTGGCATCACAAAGCAAAGCCCTTCACCAAAAAATTGGATAGAAATCATCCACGTAGCAATTGGATTTCAGTCATAAGCCATTTTTTGGTCGCAGCAGCGTTTAAGGGTTAAGTCTACAACCTACAAATAGTCCGTTTTTTTTTTACGAGTCCTTGGACTAATTCCAATGGTACTATTGAAATTAGTCCGAGGATATAATAATTTTTTATTTTTATTTTTCAAAAAAATAAAAATAAAAACTTATTCGTATTTGACATGGTAAATTCATACTAAGTTGAATTAAAAGAATTAGTATAGACCACACTATACCTACATTACCACAATTACTACGAGTTATCTCAATTACTCCAACTTGAACTTTCTTCTAATTCCAGAACTAGTCCGAACTTTCATTATTAGTCGGAGTCGGACTAAATCAGATAATGGGTGTAGTGATGAAGTTTTTTAATGTGATTAAATTTTCCCACACAAGTGTATTCTATCCTCAAAGTGCGGATGAATTCAATTGCCATAGCACTTGAGTGGGGGTTTAGTACTCCAGTTTGACTGCCATTATTTCAACTTTGGAAATCAGTATGACTTTTTAGCTTTGTCATATTTGAGTTGTGATGATAGCCGCACTCTAGATATTCCGTTAATAGATCCTAATGATGGTCGCTTGTACACTTCATACATTGCAATGTGCCTCCCAACTATTCGATATTATATACGACAAGTAACATGTAATGATGATGAGAATGAATCTGGTTGTTACTTGTAGTATTACCGGTCATGGATTCATTTGCACAGATGAGCACTTCCACCGACCATCCCGGCACCCTCAAAAAAATGATAAAAAGTTTGATTCCGGTGAATGGTTTAAAAGTTGCCATTTTACTACAATAGTCAAGTACGTTATGCCAGAATTATTATTAGTAGAAAAGTGTCCAAATTTATTGTTTTTACATTATGATTTGTTGTAGATTTTGAAGGTGTGCAAAACCATTTAGTATACATTTTTGTTTAGAATGGAGATGTTTATTACAATGATGTATATCATCCAAACATCAAAACTTAGGATCAATTTACATAACCCTTAAACGTCAAGAGGGCATGGGCGGGGCAGCCCGGAAGGTATCTAAATTTTTGGAGGGAAAAAAAATAAAACTATAAATAATAATTAATTCATATTTAAAAAAATTTAAAAAATGCAAAAACAACTGTTGGGCACTGCTGGTTAGCATTGTAGCATTGCGGCACCTCAGTGGCCCAACGTCAAAACCTGTTCAATTTGATAACTTTGATTGCTTACCAACGATTTCACAATCTCTCAAATGAGGCTCAAATTTGGAATCTAGATTGCTTTCTCAGTAGCTTTGCAACGTACTAATCCTCGCTTGATTTGGTTGAGGGAATCCACTTTTAAATAAGCCCATGGGGCTTACCTTGACGTTTAAGGGATAAGGTTCAGGCCACGTAATTTTTTTTACCTAAAGAATGATGGTAGAAAGTTGAAAGACCATAGTAGCCCCACCTCAAGAATCACATGTTTTGAATTTTTTTTTTTTTTATCTTTCATGCACTGAGAGCAAAAGGGTGAACCGTTGCAAGGGCTAAAGAACCTTATGTATTGTACATTGGTACTCTGCATGTTAATTTATTCATACATTGTTCAAGAAATTCATGCTAAAATGCATTGAAATACTTCTTCACTTGTTTCATACTTCATTGAAAAGGAAGAAGATGAGTCATTACGGGTGCACTTTCACCCAAAGAGCCATGGATTCAATTTTGATGTACTATAAAATATGTGTTTCATGATGTTCTCATGAAAACAGATCGTTGCATATAAAAATTACTTATAAATCAATCTTTTTAAATACTTTTAAATATTTTCCAAACCAATTTCAAAGCATTTCACCAAAAATGATCTTTATATTTTTAGCATTATTAATTTTTTTTACTTTTGGCTGAAATTTCATCATACTGCGTTCATTAGCAAAACAAAGATTTGATCGTGAAAATGACATTACTTCAAACACTAAAGTTTTAACACCACAATAATCGTTTTCTTCACATAATTTTAAACAAAAATAATTTTAATGTATAATACTCCTATAATTTAAAATTAATCTATTTCATTCTAAATTTAAAATACTATATTATAATAATGATAATAATAATCAAACCTGAAGTTTGATCTTTAAAATTATTTAAATTTATTAAAGCTCTATTAGAACTATTAAGATTTATAAATTATAAAAAAATGCCACCAAAAAGAGTTGCCTTGAGATGGATATGGACATTAGGGAGTGCACAATTCAATAAAGTCAGAAACCACGTGCGTGCATTCCCCTTATTAACCCCTAAAGGCCCTTAAAAGCCAAAATGGCTTTTTGCTGTTTCGGGCAACTTAGATGGAAGGTCTAAATTAAGAATTTTAAACTATAATTTGGCGTGGGCGTGGTCATACATACAAGGTGTGTGGGGTAAAAATTACAAAGTCAAATTCGGATTTTATAATTTTTTTATTGAAATTTTTGGTTTCAAGTCCAACTGGGGCAGAAAAAAACTTTTTATTATAATCATTTTTTCAATTTTTTTTTTTGGAGACATGCTCTTCACCACATTTAGGCTCAGAATTTGAAGTGACCCATGTTGAATATCTTCTTGGCTTGACAAGGGCAGCCTCCAAAATAAAGAACAGCAACCTCCAAGGTTTTTTGTAATTTCACATCCATTTCTTTCGAAATTTGTCAAAATTTGAGATTTTGAAATTTTTTAAAAATAATTTCGCCTAAAATTTATAAAATCATAGAGGTACCTAATCACCGTTCATTTTTTCCAAAAATCAAATACAATTTATGTGATGCATGTTTCACCAAATTGCCATTTTTATACCTACTTCCGGAAATTAATTTGGATGAAGGTTTGAAACGCGTAATGAGTCTCTAAAATTTTGCATGAGCGTACCCAACTTAGTTATCTACATGGAAAAAAATATGAGCAAAATGTTTGGAGTAACAATCTTCAAGTCCCCCTTTGCACTATGGAGACAATGCCTCCCAAGCAATGCCCCGAAAAACTTTTGCACAAACTTTGGATGTTATGATCTTGCAAGTGATAAACATCCAACGGTCAATTTTTGAAACAGTAGCTATGAATAGGCTTAGGTACAAGATCTTACGGTTGGAATTCTAAAAGAAGTAAAAAAACTTGGTTCACATCCCCGGGAGTACATAGAGGTAGAAAATCGCAGTTTTGAGGTTTCAAGCTCCCAAAAACACAAGGAAATTTAGGGGTTAAACCACCCCTGTATACATTTTTTTTTGGCTGAAACCAAGCAATATATGTACAAATCTCACAGCCTCAAAATATATTTCCATATGTACACAAAGGTTAAAAATGACGAATTTAACTCCAAGCCCCATGCATATCTACTTTCCGCTGGATTGGAATATGTCTCCCATCTGTACATTTTGTACATGCTTGTTCTAAATATTACCCTTGTTGTGCACGCACGTGTATAATAACAGTAGTTGAAGAGTGCACTCCCTCGGTTATGGACCACAAAATGGTTGCTCGAGTGATTAGGGGTTAACCCCTAACCGCCCAACCATGCATATTTTGCTTGATGTACAGATTTCATCCACAGTTTCTCATCCGTCATGCACTTTTTGTGGTGTGGTTTTTTTACTGAATTTTTTATAGGAACTTAGCTTCATATATGTGTGATCCGATCGAAAAGGAAACAATTTCTGAAAAAAATATGCCTCATTTCGTGGTGCAGTGTTTCACCCAAAATTTGGAAGATTTTAGTCTAAAAGTGTTCTTGAAAAAATAAACTCATAAAATCAAGCATCCAAAAAATCTCCAAAAATCACTACACCTAGAGTACTATATTATAAGCCATCACAACAAATTTCATCCCCATACTGTCAATATCTTATTCGTAATCGAATTTCAAAATAATTTTTTATTAAATGTTTCAAAATTTATAGAAAAATATTAGTGATAGCAATCAAAGATCTAACCGTATAGATTGAATCTAAATTTCAAAATCTATAACTTTTATTCATAAAGCAAGTTTCAAATATTCATGTTAGTTGCATTTTATAATGCATCTTTGCAAAACTGCCCAAATTGGACATAGGTGAGGACGTTTAGGGGTTAATGGAAGATTAGTGCAAGCCAAGCATTTTTAGGATGGCGTGGTCTTCAGGTAAGTGGGCCCTTGGATGATGCAGAATATGCAGGAACCATCTTGATATACAAAATCAGCTTCGGACAATTGGATATGTCCTCGATCTAATGAGGAGATAGAATTTTTCGAAAATGCTGCGCAAGAGAATTAGCAAGAATTGAAGGGAACGAGGCCACAAATGATGCATAAATACTGGAGCTTGTCATGCATGTTAGGGAAATTGGTCACACACCAAGGTACCCAAAGACATACCTAGTACCACCCATTTAACCCAAAATCTGGCTTACTAATGGATCTTACAATTCAATTCCAACTGCTATATAGACGACTTTTATCCAATTATTTTTTGGGAAGATTATTTTTTAGTGATGCTACCTCTTCAAATTAAATGCAAGCTATTTTTAGATTTTATATGGATTCCAACTATAAAAAGAGTTCACTGTGTAAAGTATTTTGGAATTTTCTCTTTTTTCACTTGAACCAAATTTAGGCCATGAAAATAAGTTCTATTGCATTTGAATTTAATTAACAAGCAACTAGTCGCGTAGTCTGTGCCTTAATATTTATCCTAGATTTACTTTTGCAGCTTGTTTATATTGTTCAACTGGTGGGGCAAAGACAACAAAGTGAAGCTTTCCAGGTCTAGTTTCTACTTCACTTTGAATTTTTGGAGGACTCCTATTGTTTGTTTTATTGGAGTTACAAGTCTAACGTGTATGACCATGGTGTAGCAAAAAAAACTAATTTTAGGTACACAAATGATTTTCATTTATTGTAATGTTCTTCATTGTAATTTACAATTTTGGTATAAAAAATTGGAATTTTTTAGTACATTTTGTAATTGATATGAATTTTCTTTACAATCACTTCAAAAAATCATACTAATTACAAATTCTCATCAGTTTTATTGAAAATTCAATATTTGTAGTAGTCACATAGCTACATCTACTAAAAATATAAATTTGAATTTATATCTTATTTATAGTGTCAAAATTGAGTTTGACGTATAAAGTATGATTCCATGGTCATAGTCCCAAGCATTTAGGAGTTAACAATTCCGCCCTTGTGTATTAGCAGTATATGTTTTTGTTCTAAATTGTATGCCACTAGTATATGAGGAAAAAATTAAGTGCTCGCTAGTAATGGGTATGTACACCTTAGCCAGACGTTGTAGCAATCTTGGATAGATTCTACGTGGACTTTCTTTTATACAAATTATTTGTTTTTCTTTAAATCGATTTATGCAATGTTCTCAATTGACCCTAGTGATATAAAATTTATTTTTGTTTGAATTATAATTTTCACAATACAATCAATTGAATTTGTCATTTTAAAACCATGAATCCTTTAGGATTAATCATTAATGGTCTTTGAACATTAGGGAATAGTACCATACTATGGTGTGCAAGGCCCATACTAATGCCAATATGGAGTTTTTTACACCTCACTCTTAGTCTCTAACACTATTCATTGGTGCCCAAATATCTCTTTTTTACTAATAAATCCTAAGTTTCTAAAAGTATTAACCAGATTCTAAGTTAGTCTCCTTTATCTCTTCAGTTGCAAATCCATTCTAAAAAAATTTAGATTTAAATATCTATACTCGGACAGAATAAACGGTACAACGAGATGATAATAATCCTAGATGCTTTTTAACCTAATTTTCCCTATCACCATTAAGTGTATAATTTATGTTTAAATGAGGAAAAAAATTCATAAAGAAAAGTTGCAAATTAAATTGTGTTTTTAATATATTTACTTTATTAAAAAATCATATAATATTCTTAACTTGTTCTATGACACATCCATCTTATTGTTCATCTAATTTTATTTTTTTAAATAATAATAATAAAATAGACATAGCTTGACTTCAACCAAAATGGTGAAAATGATGTCCAGTAGATTATACCGCTTATTAAAAAATGTTAGTCTAAAAATTAATGTAAAGAAATTCTTGAAGCGATTGATGCCAAGAGTTTAGTCTTTAAGAAAATTTCAAGTTAAATGTAAGAAGTCCTTGAAGCAATTGATGTGAGCGTTTCAATTCCTAAATTTCTTCAAGTCAAATGTAAGAGGATGTGTATAATACTACTTACAAGTCTCAATTTAAAAGCTATAACAAGATCAAGTTATTGAAATGACAAATCTTAAAGTTTCATTGTTTAAAAATCCTTCAATTCAAATGTAAATAAATGTGTGATACAATTTTTGGTTGTTGAGAATTGTTACTTCAAGAATTATTGTGAAGGAGTTTTTGAAGTGATTGATCATCTCGAGAATCATGTCAATTCTTCATGTTCCCATATTCTTCAAGCTAAATGTACTTAATGGTTGTGTACTACTTCTACTAGGTGACAAGTATCAATTCAAGAACTATTGTCAAGAGTCCACGTTATTGAAGTGATTTACATCAATATTTCATTCTCCAAAAAAATTATGGACATAGCTTGAAGTGATTGATCATATCAAGTCTTCATGTTCCCATATTCTTCAAGCTAAATGTAAGAGATTGTGTATTCTACTAATTGCCCGTCGTCAATTCAAGGACTATTGTGAAGTCCTTGTTATTGAAGTCATTTACATAAGTATTTCATCCTCTAAAAAAAATCAAATTAAATATATAAGAATGATAGTGTGTTATAGCATCTTAGCCAAACCATTTAATTACTCCTACAAAAATTGGAAGGTAGGTAGGATAGTTTGTCATTGAAGTGATTAACGTAAGTCAAGCATTCATTATCTATAAATTCTTCAACTAAAAT
Organism: Pohlia nutans; assembly: GCA_022496805.1. Taxonomy (NCBI): domain Eukaryota; kingdom Viridiplantae; phylum Streptophyta; class Bryopsida; order Bryales; family Mniaceae; genus Pohlia; species Pohlia nutans. The sequence continues at coordinate 9,334,703 of CM040102.1, forward strand.
GTCACATATTTCATTTATTTTGAAAAACGTTACTTAGACAACTTTTGAAAAAATTCTTCAATATTAGGCAAGCCATTTAAAGAAATTAAAAGTTGAAAAACCAATGAATTTACACTTATGTATGTATGTATATTTAGAGCATGGACAAGAAGTAGATGAAAAGTGCCAAGGGCCCTTCAAAAATGTCCCTTCATTCTCAATCCTAGCATGTTAAGAAATGTCCCTTCTAATCATTGTTCAAGTTGACAATGTCACCACATTCTACTTGTGATTGGTTGATTAACTATTTGATGTGCACTTTTGATGTGTGAGGGCGTGCAAGGGTGGGGGAGCGTAAGTGCAAGGGCTCTTCAAATGTAGATGAATAATTTTAGCGAGTTCGATCTAGCGTGCATGGGTGTGAATGCTCTTAGGGTAATATGTTGCATTCATTAGAACAGGAAAGAGGTTGAGCTTCCGGACATGGGTCAAGCTGGGAATGATTCTTCTTAACAACTTAAAATAGCCCAATTGCTACACTTGAAGCCCTAAAGGACCAATTTCAACCCCTAAAGGACCAAAAAGCCCATTTTAGGCCTCCTATTTTTCTTAGGAGTTTTGAGTAGGTTCTTTGTGGACTTCCTTTTATTTCTATTTTGATGAACACACACAATGTTCTTCAATGATTCGAGTGATATAAAATTTGGTCCCATCTTAATTATATTTTCATGATATGATCAATTGAATTTGTCATTTTAAATTCATGAATCCTTGATTCTCTAAGGATTAATGAAGGATTCTAAAATTATGGAAGAAAAAATAGCCAAACACTTAGAAAAAAGTAGCCAAATTCTACCTAGGTATCATCGTGATATCACCCAAGTATCACAAAAGTATCATGAAAATTTTCACTGGGTCAAGCGGGCATCAAGCTATTAGAAGACGGGCCGGCATCAGAGTGCACGATCACATGACACCACAGTACACATCTAACGATTGATGCACAAATGGACAGAGTGTGACTGAACTTCATTTCAACTGGACCAGTGTAGGAACTTCAACCTCAAAGCCTCTGTCATTCTTAAGTCTCCCCCTTACCCATTTATTATTACCGGCAGTGCTTGATGTGCTCCATCAGGCTACCTTTGTACAATTAAGGTGCAGGCACCTAGAGGCTCCCCTTTAACCCTTAAAAGACAATTTGGGTCCTGGGTGGGCAGCCCGGAAAGAATCTAATTTTTTTTGCAAAATAAAATAAAATAAAATAAAATAAATAAATTGCTAAAACAGCTCTGCAGTGCACTGCTGGCTAGCACTATAGCACTGCGGCACTGCTGAACTTCAGCTGCCCCAACCTCAAAACTTGTTCAATTTGATAACTTTGATTGCTTATCAACAATTCCACAATCTCTTAAATGAGGCAAAAATTTGGAATCTAGATCGTTTTTTCAGTAGCTTTCCAACGCAACAAGTCTCGCTTGATTTGGTTGAGAAATGAAACTTCTATCTCCAATTATTCCTTTAAACCAAGCCCGTGGGGCTTGCTTTGACGTTTAAGGGTTAAGTGATTCTAAAAAAATAAAAAAAAATTGAATTGGGACTATTTTGGGTGACAGACAAATAAGACTCACGAATAAAAGTGAGTAAATAAATAATCTCAATTAATAATCAATTTATGCAAATTTTCAAAGTGAAAAGTTAGTCATATATGTTTGCACGATATAGGTGGTATTTTTCTCAACATAAAAGTATGATAAATTGCATCTGGTTCCGCTCATATGTAGAAACTTTATGATTTAATGACAAATGGTTGGTAATAGGTCTCTTAGGGTATACAAATTGTCGGGTTTAAATTCTTAGGATGCGCCTTCACTTCAACAATGGAAACTTATGTCTTTAGAGAGACTCTCATTGTTTAGGCTATTGAAGAAAACCCATTAGAGCGAGTGCACCCATTCATCACCCTACCATGTGGAAGTGTTAATAATCGGCTCCTTGCTAGCCCTAAACCGTATGCAGTGGTGTAAAAACAGGTTCGTTCTGGGATATTACACTACCAATATTGTCAAAAGTTATGTCTTCTCAACCAACATTGTCAGAAGTTATGTCTCCTCAACCAATATTGTCAGAAGCTATGTCTCCTCAACATATCAGCTTGTGAGGGGTCACAGTAGGTGGCAAGTTGTGAGTAACCTGAAGGTTGTGAGTGACCATAATATGTTGCAAGGGTTGCAATTTACTATCCAATACCACCCACATATTGGTGTAGTAGGAGAGGCAACCCTAGTAGAGCAAGTGGGGCATTTAACTCCTTTGCTTCTACTTGTTTTACCTACTCCCTTGTTGAAGGGATGAATTGTAATAAATTGTTGAAGAAAATATGCAAGTTCATTATTGAAAAAAAAAAAAAGATCTTCTTAGTCCTCTATGTGATTTGTTGTCATACTCGTTGTGCACTTTCAATTTCTTGTTGTGATTTCAATGTTTTGAAATAGGAGTATCATAACTCATTAGAAGCACATTTTTGACAACCTTCTAAGTTCCAACACAATATCATTCAAAACATATCGTTGAGAATTGAGCACAAAATTTTAGTTTGACATTTAAGTACAAACATAGATTACATCATCTTGGTTACCAAGGCCTAAATTATACTTGGTGCTCCCATTTAACCCCTCACCGCCCAAGGGGACGAAAAGTGTCCTCTCATAGTCTGGCAGTAAAATTCAAAGTGTTGTAACTTTTGCATCCAATGTCCGAATTCAATAAAAAAAAACTTGTTGGGAAAGTTGCGCATATTAGTCTAGTTTTAGTGGTAAAATTTTCAGATCAATCCAAGATGTACTGAGTTTTTGAGAGCCATTCGAAGTTCACAGGTTCAATTTGAGTTCACCTCACTGCATTATGATGGCTGCAACTTCGGGGGTTTGTATCTTTCTCATCAAATGTTCGTTTTCAATAAAAAATTGTTGGGTTTTGTTTCCAATGAAGCCTAGTTATTGTGGTGAAATTTTCATGTCAATCCAAGTTGTTTGGAATGTTTGGGAGCATTTCGAAGTTCAAAATCCAGACATTTTTGCATTACAACGAACTTTGGCAGCTTATAACTTCTTCATACATGGTCCGTTTTCAATCATTTTTGTTGGAAAAGTTGCGCATACCAGTCTTGTTTTTAAGAATAAAATTTCATATGAATCCAAGAGGTTATGAGTGACTGAGAAGCATTTGAGTAGAGGGAGGTTCAGACATAGATGTGATTTTTTGCTACTTTTTTCATTGTTTTTTGACATTTCAAAACAATTTTGCAGACACAATGAGTCAATTGAATGAGATTTGTTTTCACCAAAGTGTTTGTCTTTCGGTTTGAATCACTTTGTAGTTTAATTTTTTTTCATTTGAGTAGGTTTAGAAATCGAATTTCACCTCCAAATGTGTTTTTAAGAAAATTTCAGCATCTTTTTTTAACACTAAAACATTATAATCTTTCAATCTATACGGTCAAATGACCCCAAATTTTTTTCACACCATCTACAACATGCACACTACAATATTGTACGGTTGAGATTTTCATACCTCACTGAGATTTAGACTTATAGGACTTGAAAAGCAAGTCAGTTTTTACACATGTTTGGACTTCAGGCGGTGAGGGGTTAAGACCTTTGTACTAATGTGCATTGTTTGTACTCAAAACCCTCTATCATAAAACACTTCATTAAAATTTGGCAAATTCACTGAAGTGTTATTTAATTTTTCTACCTATAAAAGGTAACATAATGCACTTGACATGCCATTTCTACTATTTTATGTTTTATCCTAAAATGTGCATACTCTTGGTTTACACTTGCATGTTGAGTAAAATATTATGACATTCCGTAATTTTTGTGTACTCCTTCTGTTCTAATTTGATTGCCGCAAATGAACAAAGAAACAATGTTGATTTACTACAATCACATTGGAATATAGTGAGTAACTTGAAAGACTAAAGGTTGCTTTACAAATGAAGTTAATTCCATTTTGATGTCTAAGAGGGATCAAATCCTCACCCCTCATTGGTCCAAATCATGAAATTAGCCCCAACCCCTTTACACCAAGACTTGAAGCCAAAATTTTGAAACCTATTTTTTAAATTAAAAATGGCAAGGTCTAACACAATCCCATTTTGAAGAACTAGATGTATCAAAAATGAAAGGTCAATTTGCGGCTTTGGGACCATTTCTAAATTTCATTTTTATTAAATTAAAAAAAACAATCCTGTTAAAATTTGCCTTTTTCGAGCAATTAACTCCTTAGGATTGTTTGCAGATTTGAACGACTCTTTTAGGTCTCTTTTCCCTTCAACAGTTTGGCCCCAACGCCATTAAACATGGAAAAAATGAGCTCCGTTATATTCTTATTATGTCATTGAATATTTGAGGTCGGCCTTAAGTCAAAGGCCTACTTTACATGAAGGGTGAAGCCCGCTTTTGCGGTTTGGTAAGCTTAAATCCTTGTAGCGCATTGCTTGAATTCACAAAATCAACGCAAGACCTTTACATGATGGAGTCAAGGCCATACCCTATAATTCATATTTTAATGGGCTATAATTATATTTTTAATGCATTAAAAACAAATCCTGACACAACCTGCACTCCAAAAATTGGGTTGCACCAAAATAGAAACCCAACTCTCCTTCCTCAAGTTGTTTCCATCTGAATATATTTGATTCAAGCCGTTCGCTTTCAAATTTTGTTGGCATCCACCCTCACATTAAAAGCGACCTTGCGGTTTGAAATTTGGTTGAACTGGCCTGAAGAAAAAACTGGCTCAAGCCAATATAGGGGGAGATCCGGGAGCTAGTGTAATATCAGCCGAATGGTGTATTAGGAATCAGTACAGAGAGGCTGCAACAGCATAAGCAAGCAAGGATAGGATGATGAGTACAAGCGGGAGGGGGGACCAAAATGGGCGAAGGAAGCGTCTCACCTGCTCATTCAATGTGGCCATTGTCTGGCCCATACTATTCAGTACCCCCAGGATCAACATTCATCACAAACAGGCAAAGGACTCATGTCTTCATCAGGACCACTCAAGCTAAGTTACTAATCACCCTCACAGAATTACCTTGCTTATTGACTCGGTGAAATTATCTTTACTTTTCTCATCCAGTCCCTCTTGGGGGCTCCGTCGGCTGTAGTACCATTTTTTTTTGCAAAAAATAATAATAATAATAATAATAGTCCCTTTGTCCCACAAAAGACCATGATATCAACTTAAATTTTATCCTAATATGAAATCGTGATTTCCAATTGTGCTCATTCACTGCTAGCAATCAAGCTTCGTGCGCGCTTGACAAGTACTTCAGGGCATTGCAAACAATGTTGGCAACTTAATCCATGGATCTTGATCATGTTGATAATGGATTTTGATCATGTTGAGAATGGATTAGTGTCATGAACTTTGATCATGTATACATTTTCTGGTAGTTAAAACATTCCCTCTATACTCACTTTGATCCATAGATTTGCATCACAATCAACATACTCCGTTTGTAATCACGAGATTAAACTTAATCCATGGGTTTTAGTGAAATTAAGATTCCTTTTTTGGGACGGAGAGGATAATAACAAAAAACAACAACAACAATAATAAAATTGTCAAAATAAAACCTTACATTAGATGTTCTCAAGAAATAGTAACAAAAAAAATTTGACACAAACAAACACTATTGGAATGGATGTGCAAGAGATTGTAAAAGCGTTCATGTGATCGCTATAATCTCAATCATTTTGTGACACTCTTCTATATGATGTCTTACTCACCCATTTCAATAGTGAAATGATTTGTTTCATTACAAGTAAATTCATATACAGTCAAGTATATATGAATCTACAAATTTCTTTTTCAACAAATGTCAAATTCTACGAATGTTTTTCAAATTTCTTTTTAAAATTATACTCATGCTTTCAAGGTTTTTTTGAAAAAATAGTTTTGTAAAGATTTGGGCTTCTCTAGTTTATAATTATTTTTTGCAGAACGACTACTACGGTATTTAGCAAAGTGATGGCATTTAGCACTTGAAATTTTTGGTGTGGGCTGTACCTGGTTTCACTATCAGGGATATCCGCTGGTTAGGGTTTCAATTCTTCAGAATAACATACCGCACTTGTTGGGGCCTTCAACTAAATTGTTTGAGTACCTTGTACCACTCAGGCAGTACTAGCTAGAAGGCTCTATTATCATTGATCTTTGGACATAGGCTAGGGGTTAGGGAAATAGACTCTTCATTTAAGTTGGTGCCTGACAGGAAAAAATAAAATAAGAAATAAAATTTCTTTTTAATTTAATTTTTCTTACTCCCTCCGTCCCACAAATTGACCTTGTTTTTGCTGAAATTCATGATTGAAGCGCTGTTTTCACTGAAATCGATGGATTAAACTTAATCCCATGATTATAGAAGGACTTTGCTGACTGCAATGCAAATGTATGGATTAAGTGAGCATACAGGGAATATTTTGACTGCTAGAAAGTGTATACGTGACCAAAATCCATGACAACGATTCATTTTCAGCATGATCATACTCCATGACAATAATCCGTTATCAACATGATCAATATCTATGAATTAAGCTACCAACATTGTTTGCAATACCCTAAAGCACTTGTCAAGTGCCCGCAAAGCTTAATTGCCAACAACGAAAGAACACAATTGAAAATCATGGTTTTATATTGGGCCAAATTTAAGTTGATATCATGGTCTATTTTGTGGGACGGAGGGAGTATTTGAATCCCTATCTATGTTTCCTATGCTTTTTTAATTTTTAATTATTATTTTTACGTACAAGTAACAACCAATGATAGCACTAGTATTAGTATGCCCATCAGTGAGCCTCCATGTTGGCAATTTAACCTTTTGACGCATCTACATTCACATAGTGAACGATAGAAAAATTCACATTATTTTATTGACTGCATATATGGACAGTTTTCATCCATCCAATTCACTCTTGGTTCTTGTGTTAGTTGAGTATTATTTGTATAGTATGGATCATCAAAATAACTAAGGAAAAAAACACAACAAAATTCTATGGCGAGATGTGTGATCTGATTAGAAAGGGGATGGTTTGTGAAAATTTTATGCCTCATTTCATGTTGTAGTGATTCACACAAAAATTTGAAGATTTCAATGTAATAGTGCTCTTGAAAAATTCAGCATCCAAAAAATCTCTTTAAATCATTACACTTAGAGTATTACAAATCAACCAAACACAAGTTTCATTCACAGATTGTAAATATCTTGTTTGTAACTCAATTACAGAATAATTTTGAATTTTAAGTTTCAAATTTTATACAAATATATTCGTGATAGCAATCATAAATCTAACTGTATTGATAGAATCTAAAATTCATAGTGTACAACTTAATTATTCATACATCAAGTTCAAAATATCCCTCTTAGTTGCGTTTATAAGACATCTTTGAAATTCTCCAAATTTGGATAAGAATGAGGATTGTTTAAGTATTAACCGTTAAACCTCAAAAAAGCCCCATGGGCTTGTTTTGAGAGAATAATAAAAAAAAAGTAGATTTCCTCAACCAAAATTGAAATAGATTGGTACTTTGGAGAAGTGATGAAAGAGTGAGGTTAAATTTAGCAACTATGCATGTTTTAATAAATTGTCCATTCCAAGGAAATTAGAAAAAGAATTGGTGGAGAAAGAGGGGAGGGAGTTGGGCAGCTTGAGACCTTAATGAATACCAGAGCCACCAACATTGTTCAATAGTGTTTTATTCATATGTATGTGTGGAAATATATATATATATATATGTTTGTGTGTGTATATATAATATTTTAAATATAGAATTGCAAAGCTTAGTACAGAGCCAAAATCTCATTGTATTTTTTTAATTTTTTTTGGAGTGGCACTATTTACTACATTCATTATTCACAAAGAATTTGAGGAATTCTCAGTGGTTGTTCAAGTTACTCCAAAGGCTATTATTGGGGGAAGCTCTCATAATTTATTTTTTTATTCCTTTTGGCTTACCGTCTAAGACCCTCTTGAAATTTAAGTACTAAAGGGCCAAACAACTTTCTAAGGCCTTTCTTGCATATGAGAGAACTTGGCAACCAAAGTGCTCCAGAGGAGTCTTTTTTGCAGTGAGAATAAAGTTATATCTTATGTTTTATCAAAATACCTCTTAGTTGCGTTTATAAGACATCTTTGAAATTCTCCAAATCTGGACAGGAATGAGGACTTCATAGGTATTAATACCTATATAGTCCTCATCTCTATACAGATTTGGAGAATTAAGCCACACTCGATCACCAATGTGGGTGTCGAGCAAGTCGGAAGACAACAAGAACTTGTCAAAATTTCTTCAAGTAAGAGGGAACTTTGGCCGGGTGTTTCGCCATGAATGTCTTGGTTTTTTGCCATGTTACTCGAGCATGGTCGAGTGCGGCTTCCGAGAGTAGATTACGCCTACTTTTTAGAAAACCCAAAAGAAAGCCATAGATTTTTGGTGTCCAAACAACAAACAACACAAAATGTAGTGTCCAAAGAACACTGTAAACCCTACAATTAGTTAATTAATAGTTTGTTATTATTAGTCCGAATTGTATACTCTACCTCTTGCCAGGAATTGCAAATGTGGCTTTAACTTCTAATATAAACTTTATAAAGATTCATAAAAAAGAATACGAATTTTGTTACAAAAATGTGTTGCCACTTGTATCTATTTTTTTATTTTTTATTTTTTGAAACAAATGAAACGGAATTTCATTGCAAAGGGCAAAATACAAACCAACGAGCCACAAGTGGCCAGGCGGGGAAACCAACACAAAATGGAGACAAACAGACCAGACACAAGGCAAGGGGCGGGTCCGCCCCGAGCCGGCGCACCGCGGGCAACGAGGCCCCACGGCCGGCCGCGGCGGGCGGCAGAGCGCGCCCCGGCCCGGCCGGGGAGCGCTTCAAAGAGGCACTTGTATCTGTTTATGAAAAATATGTGTGACCCTCAGCATATCCTCCAAAACATGCAGATTGCTAATATGAGTAGTGATAGGCACATCCACCTTGGATAATTCGGGGTGGAGTTCGTAAGAAGTTAATTAATTGATTGATTTAAAAATAATAATAACAGGAATAAAGGGAGTATGAAATGGGGTATGAAGCATTTGAAGGATCGCTGAGATACCGTGATCCTTCAGTTACAATTTGTCCTGACAATAACTTACTACCAGGGTTTTTTTTGGTTTTATTTTTGGGTCATCTAAGTTAACTTTACTCTACAAGGTGGTTTTTTTATCCTTTTTTTTAATATTTTTATTCACGGGACTTGACGACAAATCTTTTTCTTCTTCTTCATAAAACCTATCTTTTTCATTCAATATATTTCTTTTCGCAAAACCCTTCATAAATCATGTTTTTTTCATTCAAGATCTTGGCCTTTTCATTCACTACGTGTCTCTCACGAAGTCGCAACCGCTTCAATCCATTGCCTTGGTAGCTACATGAGGTGGCATTTTTCTCATTATGCTCCCATGTGGTGGTCAGTGAAAATGTTTTGTGTGAATTTTACCCAAGTGAATAAAAATAAAAATAAAATTGATCCTAATTTTTACTCATATTTGAAGGAATTAGCCACTAATTTTTAGCTAAATGTCTTCTCTCAATATGGTGAAATTAGCCAATTTTTTTATACTATATAGAGTAATTTGCTACAAATGCGTTAAGGAATCTGGAATATTTCGCCAAAATTGACTACGAATTCTCCACATCTATGACAGTTTTGCTAAAGAGGCTGAAATTCCTCACCTTCACGGGTGGCGATTCCCCGAATGGATTTTTGTAGCACACTGACTATAAAAAGCCAGAAAAACAAAAACAACCCTGCTTAGGGCCGCTTCACACTATGGCCGTCCAAGTCGAGAGGCCGTGGGATTGAGAGTCCAAACTTTGTTGAGAGTCCAAAGAAATCTACTGAAAATAGGCATAAAATATAGTTTTCATTTTTTATGAAAAGAAATCGACGGCCTCTCGACCATGGTGACAGGTCTTGCAAAATGTAGGACCCAAACGAGAGGTCGAGAGGCCGTCACCTTGGTCAAAAAGTGTTGCCATGTAAGCATTTTGAAGGTCCACGGCCTTTGGACTTTGGCCTCTAGTGTGAAGGGTCGAGAGGCCGAAACCATGGTTTCTTGCAATTTGATTGGTGGAAACCGACGGCCTCTCGACCTTTGGCCATAGTGTGAAGCGGCCCTTAAACAAGCGAATAGGGGATGCAAATTGAATGGGTTATGCAATGGCAGCCGTGAGGAACCATGGGAGGGAAACATGGGTCCACTCAGCACATTACGGTAACCTCCCCACTTGCAAATAGAAAACCTGCCAGGATGGTCAATAATAGGCCAGCGTTTTCATAACTGAAACTTTCTATACATGGGAGCATTTTCTAAACATTTAGTTTTCTAGTTTATATAGTTACTACTGTAAAAAGGCACCGTTGCAATGACAGTTGGACCGAACATTCCTCGAAATTACCGGAGCTTTGGGCCTTCTGAAATGCCCCAAGGGCCACTCCACCCCAAATCTACGAGGGCGACAGGGAATCTAGGAAATGAGAAGAAAATCTACGTAGGGTGAAGAGTTTTGGAAGCCACCTGGGGTATATTGTATATTCGTTCCTCGAAATACCCGGCCGGGTGGCCAGTGGGATGCCCGGCCCAGTCCCGGGGCAGTGACAGAAGAGAAGGGAATGTTGGAGCTTTATTAGGACATGGAATCCAGGGGGGCGGGGGACCGGGGACCGGGGACCGGACCTCGGGAGCTGGACCGTGGAAAGAGTGTCATTGAGGGCCCTGTTGTGGGAGACTGGGAGAGCATCTCCACCCCGCCGCGTGAAAGAAGCCTCGCCAGCTGCTCATCGAGGGGCGCAGCAAACCAAAATGCCCGAGTACAAACAACCGAGCCTAAGAGCATCCCCATTCCCCAATGCATTCACGGTAAAGCTCACTGCCTATCTTTTGACTGACCTAAAATTAGAGAGTAAAATTACCATCATTAGAAGCGCATCTAAATAAACGTGAGATATTTCTCAAGAAAAAAAATTTGTAAAAATTTGATGTAGGTGAAATCCCTCAATGAAAACACCACATTTTCAAAAATTTAGAGGGAGTACACCAAATTTTGCTTTAAAATGGAAAGATTCTCCCTTACTCCCTCTATATTTCTGAAAATTAGAGGGAGTGTGGGAGGCTCTTTTCATTTTTAAGCAAGACTTGGTGTACTCCCTCTAAAATTTGAAAATGTGGTGTTTTTAATGGGACATTTCACCTACGTCCCAATTTCACAAAAAAAATTCTTGAGAAATATCTCACATTTATTTAAATGCGCTTCTAATGATAGTAATTTTAGTGTCTAATTTTAGGTCAGTCAAAAGATAGAATTTGGTTTGTTGTGAGCTTTACCGTGTTGCATTGATGATGCTCTAAAGGGTCCCCCTTTGTTTGTGGAAAAGAAAAGAAAAAAAACAACCGAGCCATGCCATATCAACCCTTAACCCCTCAACGTACCAACCTTTTGAACAAAAGTAGATGTCAACCTTAAACATAGATATTAGCATGGCTCAAAGGTACAGTACATGAGGTGTACATGACTGGTCCATTGCAAGCATAAAATCTACCCAATTTTTTGACGTACTTGTATTTGGAGGCTTCTCCAATATTATCAACATCTCCCCATCACAGGAGATTTATTTTAATTGGTAGAGAACCTAATGTACTTGAAAATATGACTTGGATGAAAGTCATCCAAAATTGTATGAGAAAGTTACATGGCTTTAATCTATTCATGATTCAATTTTTGAGCACTGGAACGTTTAGGGGTTAAACAACATATGCTTTCATGACACCACACTCAAAATCTCTTTTAAATTTCATTTCAAATAAGATTCTATTTTTATATTCTAAAGAGGTTTAGATTTCTCTAAGGTGTTTGGTTTGGCATTTTTAAAAACCCCATTTAGTGCAATGGAGTAGAAGTTATGAGCAAGATTCTCCTAAAATATAACTAAGTCTGTGGGACTTGCATTGTCCTTTAAGGCTTAACAAGTAGTTACGCTACGAGAAGCTTGTATCAAAATAGAACAAGTGAAGGACGAGAATACATTTCAATAGAATCATGGACAAAATATATTTGCTACATTGGTATTTAGCCCAAAAAATGAGTGTCCCCGCAATGCCTCTTCCTTACGGTTAGAGCCAATAAAAGCCATAATCAATGTTGAGTCCGTAGGGAGGGCTTTGTTTGTCACCCTTTAGCTCATTAACCCCTAAATGACCATCTCCTTCTTAATGTCGTCAAACTTTGATCTGTAACTCAATTTCTTGTTTTGAAATTTGAGAATTTTATTCTTTTAATATTTTTCATAGATGAACATGTATATATGCTATACATCATGGATTTTTTTTCGTAGTTTTATCTTTAAAATTGAATTTATTATGATTTCATAAAACTTTATATCTTCAAAAACCCATATTAACTACAATAAATATCCAAAAATTTATGAAATCTTTATATTGGGTGTAAATTACATTAAAAATCAATTTGGTGGATTTAAAATTTACGTAAAGTTTTAGTTTGAAATAATAAATAGGAAAATTATGTTGAAAAACAAATTGGCTCTTAACCCGTTGAATTGGTAATTGCTATAAAAGATTCAATCATTGGAATTTTGATGAGTTGTAAAGTGGAATAAAAACTAGACTTGGTTACCTTTACTTTGTTAGTGCAACTCGAATTAAAAAGAGATTGTTTTTAAAGTGAAAAGTAAATTTGACAAGCCAAAGGACACAATATGCCATCTTTGTCCTTTAGGAGTTAAAGAACAAGGTCAAGGCTCACGAGAGGGTTTAGCTCGCATAAAGCCTAATAGCGTGTGATAGAGAGGCGTCAAGATAATTAGTCTCCCTTGATGAAATCGATTCCGTAGCAAAAATTGATAAAACTTTGATGTCACATGTGCGCTTTTATGAAGGCCAGAGTAGGGACATTTTTTGAGGAAGACCTCGCCAAATAATTTCAAAGCCGTATTTGGCGCATCACAATAGAGTTGCTCTAAGGGCATCCTCAGTGCAAACCTCTATATTCACACTCTATAGTAAGTACAGTGTCATCCATACTTCATTGTCAAACCGCCCAATCATACTCTCTATTTGCTCACATGGTAAATAGTTGATGGATCAATTATAATTGTCAGTCATTTAGAATAAATGACAAGATTTCATCATATGTGCAATTATGTACAAGAATCTACGGAAATCTTGTCTTAGAGGATGATTTGGAAGACTCTACATACTCTCTCGCATACTCTTCAAATAAGAAGTGTATATTTGAGAATTCCACGATATTCTGGAATACTTTTCATTCATTTAATGAGTGTAAAATAAGGTTGTGGAGGGCGAGATTAAGCATGCCTTGATAAGGGCATTTTTAGTTGAATGTTGTGGATATGATACTATAGAATGTTGTGGACATGATACTATAGAATGTTGTTAATGCAATCCTACAGAATGTGATGCCATACGTATAGAAGTTGAGTATTTTACAACTGCCATAAAATGATATGGATGTGACGCAATTTAATGACACAGATGTGACCCTATAGATGTTGTAAGTGTGATGCTACAGAATGTGATGCCATAGGTATATAAGGTGAGTATTTTACAATTGCTATAAAATTATATGGATGTGACGCAATAGAATGATACGGATGTGATCCTATAGACTGTTTTGGATGTGATGCTACAAAATGTGATGCCATATGTGTAAAAGGTGAGTTTTTACAACTATAGAATGATATGGATGTGATCCAATAGAATGATATGGATGTAATGCGATAGAATGTTTATGGATGTGATGCTACAAAATGTTATGGAGAATGTATGACAAGATTACATCACATATGCAATCAAGTACAATAATCTACCTAAATCTTGTCTTAGAGAGCAATTTAGAGTACTCTACTCTTCCTCCAAATGTAAATGAATATTTTCCTTCCATGATATTTTAGGATGCTTTCATTCGTTTTGTTTAGCTCAACCACGCCTAAGAATGTAGTTGTGTCCACCACAAACTTGCAATCTTGCTAGACTTTGTAGTGGTCAGTTTGGAAGTTATTACTTTCTAATGTTTTCTTAGATATTGTACTAATGTAGCAAAGCTCACAACATCCTTTATCTCAAGTGCCATTACCCTAATTGGAATTTTCTTCAAAATAGTATTGCATTGCTATTACTTCTGAAATTTCAACACAATAGAATGGATTAGTGCCTTGGTCAATGGAACATTTTGAACTTTAAAGACTTCTACAAATGTAAAAACAAGAGGATAGAAAAAAAAGAGATATAGTCACGTTCTCTTAATCACCAACCAATTTCTTGCTTGACTCCAAAATGTCCCTTTAACACCACGTGTATGACTATTGTATATCTGCTCACATGATCCATCTCTTGTACTAAAAAAATACAATTATGTACACAAATATGTTGTACACTCAAGTGCAAGGGCAATGTATTTAAACACATTGAAATAGCAAAATCCACAAACAATATCTTGTTTGTTTGTAAAAATATATGCAAAAATACAATAAAACTCGAAGAAAAAGAGGTCGAAACTACCATACCCAGTTGTCAAGGTTGACAAAAATTAATTATAGAAAGAAAAGCCCAAAGTCTTAGGAGTTTCTTTTCCAAATCAATCCTATATTGTATAGTAGAAAAGAGAATTTTGGAGTATATCCATAAAATTTTATAGATTATCCACAACATTTGGGAAAAATTAATAATTCAACATGACCAGCCAATCTCGATGGTAGCTTTTGGCTCTGGTTATTGATGGTATCAAGTCCTCTTAGTTTGAAAAGGGATTATTATTTCCATGTTTGGTTTTTGCATTAACCTATAATAAGACCCACTATCTATTGTAATACATGATTGGATTCAACAATAGGGTGCCAAATATTTAATTAACTTTCTAAAAATAGATTTGGCACTTGTACTTTTTGAAAATCTTCTTCTTTAAAATTTGAAAAGAGCATAGAGTTATCCGTAAAGTCCCTCAAAAGTGGATGAGTGGACCATAGTTTGAGTGAATTGTGACATTAATCCTCAAAAAAGAACATGTATCGGGCATTAAAAAAAAATTGTGGATGCAAACTTTGAAAGCACCAAAATTGGTGCTAAAAAACTTCTCACCCAAGTTCCTATTAAATTCACTTTCACACATGAAAAAGGTCATTGCTAGCCCCTTTTCTGACAATAGATTCTCGCTATATATACCTAAACCGTCTCCACTCACCCATTTCTTTGATTTCCTAGAACTTCTCTCTATAGTTTTAGTTTCTCCAAATTTTAGTCAAACTAAGGCCCACTCAACCCTTTAGTTTATAGATAACTCTAATGTGAAAAAAGAACCGATTCCTAAAATTTCGGCCCTTATCAAAATAATATAATTAGTATTCCCCTGATCACGGGTTATGAAAGGAAGCCACATGCAGTGGAAATTGAGCAGGCTGGGCGGGGAGGGTGGTTGTGAGTAACCGTGAAAGTCGGACGGACTGAGACTGTGTTGGTTTTTTTGCTCTGTGGCCCGTGAGTGGTGACCCATGTGCAATTATGTGGCTAGTCCTAACTTCCTTATAAATTTTATAAATTGGCAAGGAGCGTGAGTGACGATGGAACTGCACAATCAGTGAGTGAGTCTGAACATGTGGTTTCATAAGCATTTAAGTGGCATCTGCTGCATATGCTATGCAATCTCCAAATTGATCTTGGACATGTGAAGTCAACAATGACAGGTTGCTGATGAGATGCCTCCCCGGCCCGGCCGGCCCAGGAGTGATTGAGTGCAACAGTTCTGCGTCAAAAGAACATCACTACACTAAATAGTATATTTAGTGTGAGGTGATGAATAATGTGCTTACCCCTACTACTTGTCTAACGCTAATTGTCAATTTGTGGATAATTAGTGTTGGCGGTTATCATCCAATTTGATTCATTTTCAGTTATCATCCAATTTGATTCATTCCATTTCTAAAATTTTAGTTTTTCCATCTAAACTTTCATCTCAAGTTTCATTCCTTACTCACACTAAATATCCATATCTCAAAAGATCACAATGTCAAAACGTTACTATTCTTCATAAATAGTGTGAGAATTCACATTTAGTGTTCTCACAAAAGTAGGTTTTTTGATATTTAGAGTGATGTTCGCAATTACAGTGCCTCACACTAAATATACTATTTAGTGTACTCCAAGCATATTAAGTTCGTTTCGATACCGTTACCAACAACTGGTATATTTTCTTTTTTGTGCAAAAACAGCAAAACTTGTGGGATCTCTAACACACTCAAGTCTCTTGCTCTTTTCTCGTTTCTTTTTAATTTTTTTAAAATTTAAAATTTTATTGATTAGGGTGGTGACATATATAGCCAAAAAGTGAAATTATTTTTTGAAAGCTAAAGTAGGACCAAAAAACGTATTCTTTCATCGCTAAAAAAAATCATCCATATTGACATATTTTCATCCATTTGAGTACATGTTCATTCATTAAAAACAACTTCATCCAAAATCTAGATGAAAGCGTTACAATGTTTGCTTCGTTGCTCAAAAAATGAAAAATTGTAGAAAGTTTCATGATTCTTGATGGTCCCAAAAAGAGACCGGAGTCTAAAAAGTGTCTTCGCTAGCAAGCTTTCCGGTTTGCTCAGTTTGTAGGTTGTTTTTTGTTCTTTTTGATGAATTGTTAGCATCATTTGTATCAGAAAAAAAGAAAAAGAAAAAAGGGACTGGAGTTATTAGAGTTATTCATAAAGTGAGAAGAGGGTAGTATGTTTACCACGGTGAGTTTGCAATCCTCATATAGACTTTTATGACACAATCCACCAAACTCCTTTGCTTAAAGGGAGCATGAGGCTGGTATGGGGTACATGAAGATTCCTTGATGTAAACTCAAGCCAAGTTTGGGTGAGCTTCTCCTCCATTGGGAAGGTTCAAGGTTCAAATCTCTCTAACAACGCATAGCGGTGTGATTGTTCGGGAAAAAAGGGGTTGGAACTCATTTCCGCTGCCCTTAAAGCTAAAAAACCAATTCTTCCTTGTCTTTATTCTTTTATATATACTTTTGCTTAACTTAATAGATAACTCTATTCTTCTCCTACAAAATTGTAATCATTTTATTGAAAGAATATTGTAGATGAATTGCAATGTCTTCACGGAATAATTATTATTGAAAAAATAAAAAGGTTTGATGAATGGAACATTTGTAAAATATTCTCCAAAATTAAACATACAATATATTTTTAAAATTCCAAAGTTTTTGCAATTATTTTTAGGAATATTTTTTGCCAACCCTATCTTGGACTTACAATAATAAGTTCCATTCACAACATATTGAGCTAGTTGAGTTAGTTCTGAACTTATTATTATTACCTTGAATATTACACTCTCCAATATCACATTCTAGTATTTGCAAAAAAAATTGATATTTTGTTTACATGTAATTAAACACTTTCCACATGCCAAGTTATGAACTCATGTATTGTACATTGGTTACCAAAGGAATGATATAAAAAGGTGATCAAGAAGAAGAAAGTTATGAACATTTTACTATTGACACGTGTTTAATAATAGTAAAAATAGACTTTTATTCACATATTATTTGCCTGCAGTACTACATGCCAAATCTCTTAGAAGAATGAACTAACACTAATAGTAATGCCGACCACACAGATTAGAGAAGCATGCCCAAAAAGACCCACAACCAGTTTGATTCATCATATGGAGTCTTCTTGTGGGTCTTTGCTTTTGTGTATGTGGTCAAATTTTTTACCAGTGTAAGGAGTTGACCTTTAAAGGGATGATGGGGATAGTATATACGCTGGCGTATATTTGATAGTTGTTATAAATGGAAAGTTTCAAACTGAGATCCTAGTAGCTCATTAAAATCATGTCGACATGAATTTTAAGTTTATTTTCGATCTTAAACCTATAGGAGCTATTTAACTATTTCAAATACAATGGAATATTTGTATATAATAATGGTTGGAAAGGGCTCTCTAGACCTTTAAGGGTTAACTAACCTCTAAAAAGCCAAGTAACCAAATTTTGATTACTTCATATTTTGGGCAATTTATGTAGGTTGCAATTTATAATGTGATTTTTGAGATTGTTTGCAAATAAAACATACCAATCTTTTGAAAAATCGAATTTGTTTGGAAAACGCTACATTTCGGGGACAACACTAACACGAAATTTGTCAGGTGGTTGAAGATTTGCACAAGCACTAGCATGCAGAATGTTGTTTTGGCTATATTCTATAACTAAAAACTAAAATTCTTGTTTCAAATTTTATACAAAATTTTGCAATAGCAATGTTAGATCTAACCGTATGGATAGAATCTAAAATTCACAATGTATAACTTTTATTTATACATTAAGTTCAAAATATTTCTCTTAGTTGCATTTTAAAAGAAAGTTTTAAAAGCCTCTAAATGTTGAGAGAGGTGCGGACATTTAGGTGTTAAATTCAAAAACTAATATTAGAATATTTAAAAATGTTACTAAAATTAAAGCTTGAAAATAGATGTCCAAATAAAATTTTGGGAGCAAATATGATGAATTGAATCAAATTCAATATGAATATAAGTTATACATTCTTTGAGTTTATTGTACATTTGAAGACTCCAAAGAAAATATCTTAAAAAGATAAATAATTGATACAATTTCAACTCGTTTTATATCTACTTTTCAATTTGGTCGGAAGTACTTTTTCAATTTTAACTAGTTTAACCTTACTATAATACACATAAATACTTATTGAAAATAAGAATCTCAAAACTTTTGATGGATATTTGAACCTTAAATTGTTGCTTCCTTGCAAAGATCACAAATGGTTCAATTTGCCATGCTTTCACCCATTCAATGGATATTTTAAATTATTAACTTTTCAACTTCACAATGTCTTTTCAACTTCATTTTCAAATTGTCACTTTCAAGAGTGTTTAGTGGTTGTATAGTTGTAGTATTTACTCTTCGCCTACATAACAATTGCTTTTGAAGAACCAATATTCCTAGTCGTTTAAGAAGCTTCCACTATCATTGAGTTGTCATGCCTTCTATAACCTTATTGCAAGACTTTGATTTCATAAAGACAATCTTCTCAAAAATGTATGTTTGGTTTTTATGCCTAATTTTTTTTAAAATAATTTTTTATGCCTAATTTTGTTCTTTTGCGGTGTCAAGTAACCATCTCACTACAAAGTAGCTTTTTTTTTCGTTAATACATTGATCACTAAAGTATTATTACTTAGTTGGAAGAGAATAGGAAGCACTTGAGGAAACACCAACATGTGTTAGTGGAAGGTTTTGTTGACTGGACTATGGTTTCTTTCCGTCACTCTCAAAAGAAAGATGTGACGCACGTCAAGGCCAATTATTGAATTTGATCCATGAGTCACTTACCGGATTTGATTTGGCTAACGGCAATAGTGAAAGAAAAGTACAGTCAACGTGCCATGTGACTTTGGAGACTTATCTTCGCAAAAAAGTTGTGCCGAGAGAAAAGTGCAGAGTGCACAAAAAAAGTTGTAAATGATTGAATGTCAATTAGCACAAGAGTCAAGAGAAGTTTGGATAGATGAAACATTGAATAAGATGTAGTTAACCCTTTAGTGCCCAACAGACCACATTATGGTCACTGCGACGTTCGGAATGCAAATAAAAGAGAATCCGTGAAGAATTGGAACTTTAGTTTTGAAGTTCACATTATGCCATATACATTACACACCTTCCAGACAAAAAATATTTCAATTTGGAATTGTACAACTATCAAAATACCTATCATCAAAACGCGAAAATACTGCAAATACTTGAAAATACAGTAAATACTTACAAATACAACACATGTATTATGCAGTATTTCTTGTGTTTGGAAGTTTGTTATCTTGTTTTATTTTTTTGAATTGTGTTCTCTTCTTCATCTTCCATTAGTGTGTGTAATCCGATCTTGACTAATGTACCCACCCCTGTCAATTTTCAATGTATGATTTTTTTTCCTAACCGTATATGGATAAGTCACTTTCACTTATAAAATTCACAATAATTATGTGTGAGTCTATTCTTGACATGAAAGATTGCAATGGAGAGGTGTTGACATAGGGCATAGCTGAACTTCTTTACTTTTAATTTTGAAAATTTAACCCAAATTCTATTTAACTTGGAAGTCACACACCCCCCAAAATCTCATTTTTGAGCATGCATTATATAGTTCAAATACATACTATAATCTTCCAATCCCACTATTGGATGTTTCTCAAATTTTAATAAAATGTGTGCTCTCCAGTTGAGAATAAAATTGTTCGGCTACTTTCTAATTTAATCCATTCTATTTTAGGTAGTCTCAATCACAGTGGGAAAAACCACTGAAATCCAGTGCTCCCTGCTACAGTACCCTGGGCACTAAAGGGTTAAGAGAAAGGTTGCAATTTGTTTGTTCATTATATGAACACAACCATGTCAAAGGGTTAATTAAGTGCCCTTGAAACTTGAGTGATTTAAATTGTCTAGTTAACTTATTCAATTTGGCATGCCATGGCTACACATGCCATGAACTAACTAAACTAAAACAAATAATGTAAAATGTCTTTTCGTAAATTGGGGAACAAGGAACACTGTTTATAGTTTAATGTGTTGCTTGGCTAAATATATCTTCTCTACTAAACAAGGAACACAGTTTGTAAATGCCATTAGAAACTACCAATTTGAAATGGAATAGAAACTTCATATTTTTAAAGCAAAACAAGACAATACAAGTTTTTTTTTTAGAAGCTTCTATTGCTGAACATTGTTGAATCATACATGTTTTGAAGCAATTGGTTTGAAATGTATGAAATAAAATTTAGTTTTGTTAACTAGGAGAATAAGAAAACAAGCTCAATGTTACATGTGGTGTTTGACTAAACATAGCCTTTTCACCAGTCAAGGAACAAAATTTGAAAACTCTAGTATGAGAGTTTGAAATGGAACAAAAACTTAATTATAAAAATCCAACAGTATTCTTAAACGAACCGACAAGTAAAATTCATAACTCGTTTTTTACAAGTTTATGTTGCTGAACGTCGTGTGGCCCAGCCTTGAGCTTCAGCCCTGAGGCATGGGTTCTGAGGCCAACTGAGAAATGAAACAACCCGAAGACAGAGGCAATTGAAACCAAAAAAAACAAAGGTACAAGTGACGAGTGAAACGCAGAAACAAACAAAGACAAGACCCTGCCCGGAACCAAGCCCGGAGATTTGACTTCCGCACGACGTCCAGCCCCGGAACCCAATCCAACGCCCAAACCAACGCCCCCAAGCCAAGGCTCCCAAGCCAACGCCCCCAAGCCAAGGCTCCCAAGCCAACGCCCCCAAGCCAAGGCTCCCAAGCCAACGCCCCCAAGCCAAGGCTCCCAAGCCAACGCCCCCAAGCCAAGGCTCCCAAACCAACGCTTCCAAGCCAAGGTTCCCAAGCCAAGGTTCTCGAGCCAAGCCAAGCCAAGATCCAAGGCAAGGTTCCCAAGGCAAGGTTCCCAAGGCAAGGCTCCCAAGCCAAGCCAGGACCCAAGGCAAGGTTCCCAAGGCAAGGTTCCCGAGGCAGGACCCAGGGCAGGCATCCGAAGGCAATTCCGAAGGAGAGTGTGCCGAAGCCACGGCCGGAGCAGACGGTGCCGAAGCCCATTCCGGAGCAGGGCAGGGCAGCACGGGCGCTGTGGCGGGGCTGGTGGAGCGAGCGGGATCGCTGGCGAGGGCGGAGCCGCGTTGGTAGCGATGATGACGATGGTGAGCTCCCGGGGAGGAATAGCAGCAGCAGCAACAGCAGCAACAGCAGCAGCAGCGGCGTTGCGAAGCGGCCATGCCATGATGAGCTAACTCAGCTTAGCGCGGCCATGCCATGATGAGCCAGGTGAGGGCCGCCGGGGTCGTTGCTCATCATCACGCGGCGGAAGGGGCACCCCAACGCTCCCTGCCCTCCTTCCCTTCTATTTACGTGCTCAAGCCCACGCCCTCCCTTGCCTGCTCCCTCACCTCCCTCCCTCCTATATATTCCTCTTGCACCCTCTCCTCCCTCCAGCTTATCCCGCTAACCGCCAGGCTCCGATCCCTCACTGGCTTCCACTCACTCCCGCTCACTCCCTACGATCATCGCCACGATCTAGACGCCCTCACCACCTGCTGCTACCAGTTTCTCGTTTCCCGTTTCCCACCGTCGATCACTCAGTCAGTCAGTCAGTCAGTCAGTGCATGCGTTCTTCGAAGCTGTGTACGTTCTGTCACTCGATCGAGAATTGCAATCCAGTGTCGATGGTCAGTTGCGTTAGTTGGCAGCGTCTACGTTCTTTTGTGTCAATTGCCTGTTTCGGCCGTGACGTTGGTGACGTTGGTGGGGTGGTAGCTGGCTGCCGTTGCAGGCAGGACGACGAGCTGGGTAGTAGTAGTAGTAGTAGTAGTGATGAGGGTTAGCTGACGGGTTGTAGCATCGTCAAGGGGTTTAGAATTAAATGTATAATATATATCTTTCTCGGTAGGCGAGTCGAACCAGTCAGCGGCTAGACGTACTGAATTAGTGCCGACTGTGGGTGGTACTGGTACCCCACTGTTAATGCAACCCAGCCAGCCAGCAAACGCCAGTGGTGCTTTCTGGAAACAGAAAAACACACCCTTCTGACACCCCTCGGGAATCGTGCTTCGTCTTTGCAAGCCTCACGTTGGCTTGGGGTGGTCAGTCGGACAAACTGCTTTGCTTTTGCCTTGCCAGCTGGAAGCCCTGGTAGCAACTTTCCTGTGTGTTTGCCTGACAATTCCACAGATCGTTGAGCTGGTGTGTGTGTGTGTGCGCCTTCCCGTTGAGATCGAGGTTTGTCATGACTTGATTTATACGCGAGTTTCTGCAGTCGGGGTGGGGTCTTTCGTCTCGCATTACGGTGCTGGTTTCGTCTAGGATCAGCGTTTCGAATACGCAACGATGTACACTAGTAACCTTACGGTGAGGACTTCTGACACGTGGCCAGAGCGTGAGGTGCGTGTGGAGTTTCAGAGACTGACGATCGAAGGAGTAAGTTGTAAATTTCGCTGTGAGGAATGCCGCGTGGACCGAAGCTCTGTGCTAACTCCGCCTCGCTACGTTGTAGTGGTGGTCGAGATTGCTAAGCTTCGGACCAGGCTTCATTCCCCTCAGCGCATTTACATTTGGCTGGTGATCGGGTGGAAACCAAATCGAGTTCGAGCAAACAACGAAATGCACAAAGTCATTGAGTGCAACTTCTACTTCGGGCGTTCGGAACGAGTGACTACCACCGCCTGAAATGAATACCTCGGGTACATTCTCTCCAGAGAATATACACAGGGTGTCACCGTTTTGGATTACTGAAGGTTCGGATGAATGTTTTGCAGGTATGTGATTCTACGTACGTCCCTTTATCAATGTCCTGCAAGAAACTGGCTGGCTTGCACGCGTGAAACGAATTAGATAGTTAGTGTTTTTAGATGGCTAAGGTTTAATAGCAATGATCGACAGGTGAATGTAGACTTAGATTTTGTCTAGAGTAGGTCTATGTACACTTTTTGGCTCTTGTTAAGTTGCATGTAAAAGTGTGCTAATTGCGTTGCTTAATGGAGCTCATCAGCTTCCTAAGTTGTGCATACTTGGGGGTTTGGTTAGATGGTGGTAACATTTTAGTCCTTCCTAAGGGATCCTGTTTTCGAGTCCAACTAAGTGACTGGGTGAGTAGACATTGCAACTTGTTGATGCTTTTTGTGTGCTATCCTTTATCTTTTCAACTATTTTGGAAGCTTCGCATTTCTTTCAATATTTTTCATATATGGCTTGTAGCTAGAGTTCGTTTGTTTTGGGAATGACTTTAGGTGAGCCCGATTATTAATCGTCGACAGAGCGACGCTGAAGTATTTGAACTTCTAAATTGTTCTGTGTTAGTTGTCTACGCTGTTTGAGAACATTATTAGTCGTGACCGTGTGGTTACAATAGTGCATGGATTATCCTGCCATGCATCACGTTGCTTTCAGCACATTCTGTTGTAGGCTAATCCTTTTTTTTTGTGGTGCAGCAGAATGAAATGATCTCTCTTCTGTTATGATTGTTCTCAATGGCATTTTGATGATTTGAAATCCACCCTGTATCTGTTGGCGTGGACAGATCACCCAGATTATTGTCTGCGACCAGTTTTCTTTTCGCTACTTGTTTGGAAACTAGATTAAATCGCTCAAGTGTTTTTTTCTATTGCTCACTTAACAATCTGTCATTCTCATGTAAGGAGACGTAGCAGAATTCATCCCAAGAACGCAAGAGTTGAACGTCTCTATCCAACGGGTACTGCACCTCTTAGAACTCAGACAACTTCTTCAACTACAGGTATGGAAATTTTGTACCTCATTTTTTGCTTTCTTAATGTGTGGTCAGCT
The DNA here is from genome assembly GCA_022496805.1 of Pohlia nutans. Lineage (NCBI taxonomy): Eukaryota > Viridiplantae > Streptophyta > Bryopsida > Bryales > Mniaceae > Pohlia > Pohlia nutans. The sequence goes on from CM040102.1 coordinate 9,359,175, forward strand.
TCAGTCATCTTCGCTAACTCACATTCTTTCAAAAAAAAAAAAAAAAAAAAACCGCATTAATTGGAGTTCATGCTGTCCGAACAGGGTATTTGGATTCCGCAGACTGTGATAAATGAGTCATCGTGAACTGGAGAACTAATTAGTCGTCATTCCATCTCTCACATGTCCTCGTTGCTTGTCGAGGGAAAAATAATCTAATCTTTATGAGTAGGTGTTTTCGGCAGTTTTAATGCTCACCAAGTGGTAGCAGTTTACATTAATTCTGTCTTGAAAACTTACAGCTTTAATTATGCAGACGGTCCTGATAATCAGACATGACCTGCAACTGAGATATTGTCGTTCTGGAAGCCGGTGTGGGTGTGTGTGGGGGTGTCAGTGGGAGGGAGGCTCCTGCACGAAATTGGCACTTTCTCATCATCGCTTCTTGCTTGTCGGTAGAGGAGATCGATACCGTTGCAACCACTCGAATCTCGAAAGCCAGTGGGCCTTGATCTCTCCGTCAGTTGATGTCTTAATGACATTAAACTGGCAGCTTTGACTTGATACCCCTATGCCAGTAGCCACAGGACACTAGCCAGTCAGAAGTGACTCGGTGGGACTCAATTACACGTTCCCGGGTCGTAGCCTTTTATTATTGACTTTAGACTAGCACACTATACATTGATTGTACTACGCTTCTTGGAACAGAACTAGAACCATCTCTGCAGTGAACCTGGGCCCATTATGAAGAGACTGTAGTAGTAGTAGTTCCAGGAAGCCTCACTGGCTTGCAAGATTTTTCCTTTACAGTGCCAGAGATGGATTTTAGCCGGGTTCGTCTCAAGAAAAAAAAATCTTGTCGAATTCTAGTAGTGAAATTGGGGGTTGAATGACATCCCCGAATGTTATACAATCTTGGTGTTAATTGATGTCTTTTGTCAATGTGATTTATGAGACTCGTGCTATCACACAGATTGTTTTTTTTTGGAAGTTTACTGTCCAATATAGAATCAGTGTACATTATATTTTTTGGACTAGTTAGTATTGGCTTTGGAATGAATCACTAAGTAGGTTATTCAGGGTGCGGCTAACTAGACTGTTCACACATGTATTTCCATAACAATCATCTAACATTTCTGGAATCGATCAATATTAGATACTGGATATCAGGGGTGGTGGAAATAGGATCTTCATAATTCAGCTATAGGAACTTTCTAGAACGTTGAGTGTACACATACATACATGTATGACCAGAATGTGTCCTCGATATGAATCATCTAGAACGTTGATTGTATGTGACCAGAATGTCTGCACTCAATATATCAGACTTTGTATCATTCTACATGGGTTGTTTCTCTGTGCCTGGTGCAGTTAGTTTTGATTCATGTACACGCACATAACTGTTGAATTGCTGGTGTGATGAGGACATTTCAGAGAATCGGCTCGTTCATGCATGATATCACGACTTAATACTGTTGCTGCCATTCACCTTATATAGTGTGGATTCATAACTAATGTGGATGAATTCACACTAATTTACGTATGTCTTGAAGTTGTGTCAACTTTGAAGCGATTGTCCATTTTCAAACACTTGTGTGTCTCTGATAGATTGGATGTAATCTTTCAATTAGTGTAGATCTTCATAATAGTGTTGTATAGAAAGTGATCGGTGTAGCTAGAACACAAGGCTATATAGTGTTGATTCAAAACTAATGTCATTGGATCAATTCACACTAATTTACATATGCCTTGTACTTGTGTCAACTTTGAAGTGGTTGCCCATTTTCGAACACTTGTGTGTCTCTGAGAGTGTCTCTGATAATCTTTCAATTAGTGTAGATCTTCATAATAGTGTTGTATAGAAAGTGATCGATCGGTGTAGCTAGAAGTCTACAAGGCTAGAGTGCTAGTGGGAATTAAGTTGGAACATGAGTACATGACTGTGTATGTGAGGCGGCAACCGGGACAAAGTATGGTCGGTACCCTTGTCGCGTAGATGAAGACCAAATTCTAATTAAACATGCAAAACTGTTGGACATGAGCAGCTAGCTACCTTTTGGCGACTTTGGGGAACCCCCCCTTTTTTAAGCATGAGCTAGCGAATATTCGAATGTTTGCTAGTAAGAGTACTACTGTCGATACAAAAATGAAGTGGACATTCTGATATATGAACGAGTACCTGCAAATGTGGGAGGAATCTCTGGGAGAGCTGGCGCACGTTCATGCACCTGTTGTTATCTGAATGGCAATTATAAAAGGGACGTGGTGCCCACCCCACGAATATACTGGCAACGCACATCTGCATGACTGAAGCAAGAGGCGTTGTGAGCAGTGGCTACTGTGGGTGTCGTATGCTGCAACCCTTTTCAGCCCTCATTCATTATTTCTGGCGTCATGGCAATCTTTGTCCACATGAAGTAGCAAATTCACCGGCTGATCTGTTCCTCAAGGATGTCTTGTCGGACCGTTTCATTGTCTGTGTGCTGCTAAATTAAAAAAACAACTAACCTTGTGGAAGCAGTAAGCCTTTTTGGACGCGTTAAGTTTTAACTAATCAACCTGTATGTACAGCACTTACTTATTATTATTATTTTTTAGGACGGTGGAATGAATAGTGGCACAATTTAAACTGCATGTGAAGCTTTTCACAAATATCTCCCGAACGGAGCGCAATCTGGTACGTAAGCATTCGCATTGTCGGTCACTTTTGAGGATGTCATGTGAGCTTTGGTCAACTCATCACTTACGTACTGCAGGAAATGTTTTAGTAAACCTGCCATTTCACTCAAATCCAGTGTTTTCTGGTAACCAGAATCAGTGAGCACTGAACGGGAAGTTTTCCAAGGAAACCAACTAAAATCCAATATTTTCCAAAAGCAAACCGGCTTTAGATAAGAACCCATCCGGTTATTAACCATGTATCACCTAGGTAGCATCCGAGTATCACAAATTTTATCCGGATTGTAGCCTAAAACTATGAGTTTCAACCGGTAATTTGGCAATTCCATTCAGCTGGTTTTACACTAACTGCCGGATCTCCCTATACATTGACAATGAGAGCTCCCAATAAACTTGTGCGAGAGAGAAGGACTCCCAATAAACTTGTGCGAGAGAGGACTCCCAATAAACTCCTAAAAAGGAATAGAATGATGTCATGTTAACCAGAAACAGTGATGTCACACAATGAGAGCTCCCAATGAACTTGTGCCAGAGAGGAGGGCTCCCAATAAACTCGTTCTAGAGAGAAATGGAATGATGCCATGTTAAGGTTTTGCCTTTTATACGTTGTCACTGTTTTTAAATGTCACAACATGCTGTGTATTTTAATTGGAAATGTGTGACGTTTAAGGATTGATTTTTTTGCACATGGGGTCCCAACTTTTTCACAATATGTGAGTCGTGTGACAAGTGTCCATTAGTCAAGGGTCGTGTGACAAGTGTGCAAACTATTAAAAAGTTTCATATACGGGAAAGTCTTGAATGGTGTATTATAGAGGTTTGAGTAGAAAAGAGGTTTGAGTGTTATCTAGTTACGGTGCAGATATTTGAAACAAATTTACAAGCTAGTATCTGCATTGGCACAAATATATATATGTAAAGTGTACACTTGTACAGTACAGCATCCAGGTCCATGCAGATAGATAATGAAGAAGATGTACTTCTGATTCAAAGCTAGTGTGTCTAGGTTCTCACTGAGTCACATCCTGGTTCCGTTGATTCCGTTGGTTACCCCTGTAAAGGATCAAGGATTTATGGTTTGAAAATGTGATCGAATTATCTTTGACCCCTTTTGTCCCCTATGTGTAGGCTCATTGTCAAGACGAACAGACACTTTATTCACGCCGGCCTCGAAAGAGGACATGAGTTCATATCTATCTGTCCCCTATGCGTCAAACACCCAATATGGCCATCTGCATCACTGAACTTTGCAACTGTGGCATTTTGTCATTTTACCTCGGTTTTCTGATTGCAATATATCATTTTAAAGCTCTTGTTCTGCACTACAAGATCAACAGTGTCGATTGTGTCAAACTAAAGTCTATTTCACACAAACAGATGATTTGCAGCAGGGGCTCTAATTTTCCTACACTAAAGAAAATACACAGTGGACACTTAGGGGTTAAATTCGTGCAAAGAGGTATTGTTGGTTCTATGCCAAGCAAAATGACAAGCTGATTTGAACACATTTAGTAATCAAAATGGGAGTGATTTATATGAGTTTGGATTATAAGAATAACTCAGACATTATGGAAAATAGAATAACCGTGGGGTTACCCTGCAACGAAGAAGCCAAATTTAATTAAGGCCTTGAGGGGAGTTTGTGCACTCGATTACGTTTTTATTCCAAATGAAATTCTCAATTGAGTTGGTAGTGTAATTAAAAAGAATTTTGATTGCAATCAGTATCCTTTGAACCATGGAAACTATTCCTCATTAACTTAAGTGGAGGTAAAATCAACGAAGGCCATATTGAGACTTTTCGCAGATTTTGAGACGGAATGCTAGTTATTCAAATTTTTGTTTTAAAATTAGTACTAAAATAAAAAAATTAATGTTCAAATAGTGATTCTATAATGAAATTCTAAAAGTTGATGTTGTTACCTATTTATAAAAAAAATGTTAGTAAAGAGATAAAAAGGTTTATTTTTGAATCGAAGATAAAAATGAGACTGCAAAAAGTCTCAATATAATGAATATGACCATAACTCTGTTTTTTCTTTCTTGATTAGTTGTGAGAACTCACCTTTCTCCGGTCGAGATGGTAAACGAAAAGAATCAAATACTCAAAAACCTTAACATTCAGAGAGGTGCTCATAGGCCAATTAATCTCATAGTGAGGAGTGTGGAGAAGGTTATCAGATATATACAGTGGTTGCCTCTGCATTTTTCAGGAAGTATTTGGCAACATTAGATTGGCTATGTATTCACCAAATATTGATTACAGTGCACTGCATACAATGGTCTTTTTTTAATGTGATCACAGTCGTTGCATAGCATGGTTATAGTAGTTAACGTCATATTGGTTATTTGGGCAATCCTTGTTAACCAGTAACTGTTACACTGGAAAATAACAAGGATTGGCCAATATAACCAATATGGCATTAGTTGCTTCTTTACATTGTAGTGGTTGTGTATGCATGTTGGTACTTATATAAGATAGCATATTGCATGTGATGTGCCATGTTGTGTAGTGGGTGCATGCTACAATCTTGTAGTTAGCTCTGCAACTTATTGGTGGTATACACTTGCTGAATACAGTAACATATTATACGCACTGCACTATCTAATTCAATCCCAACCTTAGGAATAAAAATCGTGATCATTTGATGTACTTTTGGTTGATCTAAAGGCTTTTATTCAACAAAGTTGCAAGAAATAATCTTGACCCGATATATGCCACTCACTATATTTCTTCCCTTTTTCAATGATGGTAATGGTACTCAGAAGAAGAATCTATATTCACAAGGAGGTAGAGCCTAATCTCTTATGGGATCTAACCCTAAAGGATTGTAAGGCCCCCACGCGGCTTCTGAAACTAGAACGTGAGGATTTTTGGGTTCTTGGGCTTTGAATCGTAGGACGAGCAACAAAGAGACCCTGGCTCTTTTTGGGAGTTGAATTTGTAAGTACTTCCCAATTGAAAATCCATAACATGTGTGATTTTTGGTGATTTTTAGTAATTTTTGGTGATTTTTGGTAACTTCTTTGAGTTGCAAGGAGGCTTTGTAGGCGTTACTTTAGACCCTCATATCTTTTTCTTCACACCTCCAAATTACGTGAAAATTGTATCAAATGTTTAAAATGATGATTTTTATGCACAATAAAAATTTTAGAATTTTTAGAGCACTTTTGATCTATCCGATTTCAGCATGTGTACAAAATACCCTAAACGAATTACATTAATCTTCTTAACGGTGGCATTTTCTCAAAAATTGTGCGATTTTGTTGATCCTTTTTTCATACAAAAGCTTTGTAAATCTTCTTTAACCCCTTAATTTCCTTGTGTTTTTGGGAGCTTGAAACCTCAAAACTGCGATTTTCTACCTCTATGTACTCCCGGGGATGTGAACCAAGTTTTTTTACTTCTTTTAGAATTCCAACCGTAAGATCTTGTACCTAAGCCTATTCATAGCTACTGTTTCAAAAATTGACCGTTGGATGTTTATCATTTGCAGGATCATAACATCCAAAGTTTGTGCAAAAGTTTTTTGGGGCATTGCTTGGGAGGCATTGTCTCCATAGTGCAAAGGGGGACTTGAAGATTGTTACTCCAAACATTTTGCTCAAATTTTTTTCCATGTAGATAACTAAGTTGGGTACGCTCATGCAAAATTTTAGAGACTCATTACGAGTTTCAAACCTTCATCCAAATTAATTTCCGGAAGTAGGTATAAAAATGACAATTTGGTGAAACATGCATCACATTAATTGTATTTGATTTTTGGAAAAAATGAACGGTGATTAGGTACCTCTATGATTTTATAAATTTTAGGCGAAATTATTTTTAAAAAATTTCAAAATCTCAAATTTTGACAAATTTCGAAAGAAATGGATGTGAAATTACATAAAACCTTGGAGGTTGCTGTTCTTTATTTTGGAGGCTGCTCTTATCAAGCCTAGAATATAATCAACATGGGTCACTTCAAATTCTGAGCCTAAATGTGGTAAAGAGCATGTCTCCAAAAAAAAAAAATTGAAAAAATGATTATAATAAAAAGTTTTTTTCTGCCCCAGTTCGGCTTGAAACCAAAAATTTCAATAAAAAAATTATAAAATCCGAATTTGACTTTGTAATTTTTACCCCACACACCTTGTATGTATGACCACGCCCACGCCAAATTATAGTCTAAAATTCTTAATTTAGACCTTCCATCTAAGCTGCCCGAAACAGCAAAAAGCCATTTTGACTTTTAAGGGCCTTTAGGGGTTAATTTCAATGGTGTTGATCGCCAAAATTAACCCACACCAATGAGGAATTGAGCTTATTACAAGAGCTAGTCGAGAAAACAAGAGCTAAGTTCAACACCTCGCGGTCCTTTAGGGGTTAATAAAATATGTACTTCTCTTTCCATGGTAAACAATGTAACTATGTGCAGGTAAAAATTGGACCAATACTTCATGCTAAAAGGGAACAAAACACCATGTAGAATAACATAGGAATGACCATGTGGTAAGCATAAAAGAGAATCACAACATACAAAACAAAAAAAACATGAGAAACTTAACCCTTTGACGTGCCATCGTCCATATTTTGGACGATGGATGATTTCTGATGCGTCCCTTCACCACATACGGTGATGTTTTTCATCCATCCAAATTTTTATTTATTCTTGTGCTTGTTGACTACCATTTGTATGGTATGGACCTTCAAAATAAGATAATGCGAATTTTTGAAAAATAGAAAAAGTGGTTTATGTCAAGTTTCAATCTTAGTTCAAAAAGAGAGATCTTAAACATGATTTTTCATAATAAGTAGAATCAAATATTGGAAACCATACCATCTTGTAGTGCATGTTATTTCAATTTCATTACAATATTTTTAAATTTTTTTGTGTTAATTTTGGATTTTTAATTGTATTTCAAGAGAAAATCTTGCAAAATTAATTAAAAAATATTAATAATAACTATGATGAATCCAACCTTATAGATGTTATCTTCACATTGACATTTACAAAGCAAAGTTTCCGGAACTCACTGTTTCCGCTGCCCTTCAAGCTAAAAAACCAATTCTTCCTTGTCTTTTTTCTTTTATATATTTTTATTCTCAACTTAATGGATAACTCTTTTCTTCTTCTACAAAATTGTAATCATTTTACTGAAACAATATTGTAGATGAAATGTAATGTCTGCATGGAATAATTATTATTGAAAAAATAAAAAGGTTTGATGAATGGAACATTTGTAAAATATTCTCCAAAATTCAACATACAATACGTATTTTTAAAATTTCCAATTTTTTTGCAATTATTTTTAGGAATATTCTTTGCCAACACTATCTTGGACTTACAATAATAAGTTCCATTCACAACATATTAGAGAAATTCGTAAAGTCCTGAAATCTCAGGCTTCTGGTACCGCGTCAGTAAAGATTCTGGCTCATGGGACATTAAAAGTAGGAGTGTCGGGCTCCAAAAATAAAAACCGGATGAGTTATATTTCCGGTAAGTGAAGTAGGGTGAGTGAGTTCGCTCCCGTGTCTAGGCGCGCCACCGAGGATGCCGCCGGGCTCGCCCATTAATACACCACAATAGAGGCCGCCAAGGTTTGAACCTCGGACCTCGTGGCCTCCAAGAACCTTAAACACTCCCAAAGTTAGCCCAACACACCTCTCTTGAGCTTGTGTGAGAGACTTCTCGGATATCAGAATTATACGGGATAGAGGATGCAACTGTGGACCAGTGGTCCTGTGAGTTTGCGAATTTCTCTATTGAGCTAGTTGAGTTAGTTCTGAACTTGTTATTATTACACTCTCCAATATCAAATTCTAGTATTTGCAGAAACAAATTTGCTGTTCTGTTTACATGTAATTAAACACTTTCCACATGCCAAGTTATAAACTCATGTACTCTACACTGGTTACAAAAGGAATGATATAAAAAAGTGATCAAGAAGAACAAAGTTATGAACATTTTGCTATTGACGCATGTTTACTAGTAGTAAAAAATAGCCTTTTATTCACATATTATTTGCCTGCAGTATTACACGCCAAATCTCTTAAAAGAATGAACCAACACTAATAATAACGTCGACCACGTAGATGAGAGAAGCATGCCCAAAAAGACCCACAACTGGTTTGATTCATCATGTGGGGTCTTTTTATGGGTCTTTACTATTGTGTATGTGGTCAAAATTTCTACCGGTGCAACCTTGGAGTTAACCCTTAAAGGGCTAATGGGGATAGTATATAAATTGGCGTATATTTGATAGTTGTTATAAATGGAAAGCTTCATATTGAGACCCTAGTAGCTCATTAAAATCATGTCGACGTGAATTTTAAGTTTACTTTCCATCTAAGACCCATAGGAGTTGTTTAACTATTTCAAACACAATGGAATATTGGTGTAAAATATTGGTCGGAGAGGGCTCTCTGGACCTTTAAGGGTTGACTAACCCCTAAAAAGCCAAGTAACCAGATTTTGATTACTTTATATTTTGGGCAGTTTATGTAGGTTGCAATTTATAATGTGACTTTTGAGATTTTTTGCAAATAAAACATAATAATCTTTTGAAAAATCGAATTTGTTTGGAAAACGCAACATTTTGGGGACAACACTAGCACGCAATTTGTCAGGTGGTTGTAGATGTGCACAAACACTAGCATGCAAAATGTTGTTTTAGCTATATTCTATAATTAAAAACCTAAATACTTGTTTCAGATTTTATACAAAAATATTTGCAACAACAATGTTAGATCTAACCGTATGGATAGAATCTAAAATTCATAATGTATAACTATTATTCATACATTAAGTTCAAAATATCCCTCTTAGTTGCATTTTATAAGAAAATTTTGAAATCCTCCAAATCTTGAGAGAAATGCGGACATTTAGTTGTTAAATTCAAAAACCAAAATTAGAATATTTTTTAAAATGTTACTAAAATTAAAGCTTGAAAATAGATGTCTAAATCAAATTTTGGGAGCAAATATGATGAATTAAATCATATACAATATGAATATTAATTATACATTCTTTGAGTTTATTGTACATTATTTTGAAGACTCCAAAGAAAATATCTTGAAAAGATAAATATTTGATACAATTTCAACTCGTTTTATATCTACTTTTCAATTTGGTAGGAACTCCTTTCCAATTTAAACTAGTTTAACCTTACTATAATACGCATAAATACTTATTGAAAATGAAAATCTGAAATTGTCACTTTCAAGAGTGTTTAGTGGTTGTATAGTTGTAGTGTTTACTCTTTGCCTACATAATAGTTGCTTTTGAAGAACCATGGGGCATATTCTTATCCGTTTAAGAAGCTTCTACAGTAATCATAAAGTTATCATGCCTTCTATAACCTTATTGCAAGACTTTGATTTCATAAAGACAATCTTCTCAAAGAGATATGCTTGGTTTTTTTGCCTAATTTTTCTCATAATTTTATTCCTTTGCGGTGTCAAGTAACCATCTCACCACAAAATAGCTTTTTTTTTTGTTAATATATTGAACACTATAGCATTATTAATTAGTTGGAAGAGAATAGGAAGCATTAGAAGAAACACTAACATGTGTCAGTAGAACTGTGGAAGGTTTTGTTGACAGGTCTCAAAAAAAGTTGTGACGCACGTCGAGGCCAATTATTGGATTTGATTCATGAGTCACTTATCCGATTTGATTCGGCTGGCGGCAATAGTGAAAGAGAAGTATACTCAACGTGCCGTGTGACTTTTGAAATTTATTTTCATGATTTGTGTCCACTTTTTGAAAAGATATACCATGACTAGGCCCTTGAAACTTGACTAATTTAAATTATCTAGTTAACTTATTCAATTTGGCATGCCATGGCCACACATGCCATGAACTAACTAACTAAACCAAAACAAATAAAGTAAAATGTCTTTTTGTAAATTGGGAAACAAGGAACACTGTTCATGGTTTAATGTGTTGTTTGGCTAAATATAACTTCTCTACTAAACAAGGAACAAAGTTTGTAAATGCCATTAAAAACTATCAATATGAAATGGAATGGAAATTTCATATTTTAAAAGCAAAACAAGTACAAGTTTTTCTTAGAAGCTTCTATTGCTTGAACATTGTTGCTAGCTTGGGCCACACATGTTTTGAAGCAATTGGTTTGAAATGGATGAAATTTTGATGGATATTTGAACCTTAAATTGTTGTTTCCTCACGAAAACCTAAAATGGTTCAATTTACCATGCTTTCACCCATCCAATGAATATTTTTAATTATTAACTTTTCAACGTCACAATGTCTTTTCAATTTCATTTTTGAATTGTCAAATCGAGAGTGTTTAGTGGTTGTGTAGTTGTATAGTAGTATTTACTCTTCGCCTACATAATAGTTGCTTTTGAAGAACCATGAGACATATTCCTAGTTGTTTAAGAAGCTTCAACTATCACTGAGTTGTCATGCCTTCTATAACTTTATTGCAAGACTTTGATTTCATAAACACAATCTTCTCGAAGAGATATGCTTGGTTTTTATGCCTAATTTTTCTAATAAATTTGTTCCTTTGCAGTGTCAAGTAACCATCTCACCACAAAATAGCTTTTTTTTGTTGATACATTAAACACTAAAGCATTATTACTTAGTTGGAAGAGAATAGGAAGCACTTGATGTGTCAGTGGAAGGTTTTGTTGACAGGACTACGGTTTCTTTCAGTCACTCTCAAAAAAGGTTGTGATGCATGAGTCACTTACTCAATTTGACGCGATTTGATCCATGAGTCACTTACTCAATTTGATTTGTTTGATGGCAATAGTGAGAGAGAAGTTCACTCAACGTGCCATGTGGCTTTTGAAACTTATCTTCATGATTTGTTTTCACTTTTTGAAAAGATATACCATGACTTTCAATAAGGCCCTAAGCATGAATTTTGTAAAAAACCAAACCACTAATCTGAAAATGGCCAAGTTGAGCAAAGAAATTGTATATTGGACAATGCTCATTCCGAAAGTAAAGCCAAATTAAAAAATCATTTAGTAGGTAAAAAGAGTGAGACCTACGTGAATTTGAGTTTGAATTTGAATTGAAATAAAATTTCAAGAGGATGCACAAAACTTTAAAGGAGCTTCATTTGCGGTGATATGAATTCACGACATTGGCTTAACCCTTTAATTTCCCCGTCCAACATTGTTTTCAAAGATTTGTTATAAAATGTTTGATGAAAAACGATAATGTAGTTGTTAAAAAGATAAAAAGAAGAAAAAACTCTAGACATAATACAAAACTAACAACAATTGAAACATTAAAAATTTTAAAAATTATGAAAAACTTACATTAAGACTTTTGGAGATAAGCAACATTTCCTTCAACCGCTCGAGTATAAGAAAACTAGTCTTTGAGACTATTACAACGCTCTAAATGAAAAAAACAAAAACCAAATTACAAAAGAGAAATAAAATAAATACATTAGAACAATGTCACAAATGAAGTGTAAACGATAACAAAATTAATTTTTGGAAAAAAGCTAATTGGAGGGAGATATACGTGAGCATGCCTTTCAGTGTATGAAAAGTTCCTTGAACAAAAACAAAAAAGAAGTTGCTTAAAGAAAAACAAAAACAAATACCTGAGTATCCATAGAATTAACCCCTAAACGTCCCAGAGTCCCGAAACTGGATCACGAATGGATTCAAAGCCATCTCACGTTCTCATCAATGCTTGGATGAAACTCATCCAAATTTTTGGAGATTCTTCACCAAGTTGTTGTCCTATCTAATGGCTGGATTTAGTTATACTAGAGTACATATTTTTCTAAAATTACAAATGTGGAAGTATGTCAAGTCGTTGACCAAGCCAAAATTGCATTGACTCTAGTTCAAAGTGGAATCGTGAAAAATGAGGTCGTAGATTTAAAAAACACAAAAATTTCAAAGTATCACCACATTTAAGAGTATCTCATTTCAAACTCATTCCAACAAATTTTACTCAGAAAATATTGAAATTTAGTTTGTAATCGAATTTAGAAGGAATTTTTAATTTTAACTTTCAAATTTTATAATTAAATATTGGTGATTGTATTAGTGAATCAAACCGTACGGATGGAATCTAAAATTCAAGATCTAGAACTTTCATTTCTATATCAATTCCAGAATATTCTCCTAAATAGTAGTTTATAATGCTTTTTCTCAAATTGTCAATTCCAGGGACACCCTGGTACGTTTAGGGGTTAAACTCCTCTCAGAAAACCTGTTCTCGAATTTTCAAACTGCAAAAAAACTAATCCACATTTTAAAAAATTAAATAAAAACTATAAAAAAGTAAAAAACCAGTTTTTTTTTAAAAGTTACAAAATTGAAATAAGTTTAAAAATAACAGAAGTCATCTGTCAAAAGAACCGGTGAAGATTTTCCACCTCCAACATCAACTTCTTCATCCGGTTCATCCTCATCTTCATCCAAATGAAACTTACATTAAAATAGTTGCAAAAATATTAATTAAACACAAAGTAAAAAAAAAGTCACACAAAAGAAAATTAAAAAGTAAGATAAACCGTAACAAAGACGATGGAAAAAAATACCTCAGGGACATTTTAAGCTCAAACATCTCCTTGAACATAACGGTACAAATTCCTTTTAGCACAATGTAGCATTTTCTTCAAAGTCCCGTATATGTCACGAAGTAACATGCGGTAAATAATGAAGCCAAAACTAAGAGCCGCTAAATTTGACTTTTTTGCATCAATGAGTTGTCAAAACGCATCAACTTCAACTGAATCTTTAAGGTTACGAGGATTATCAAATAAACCCCCATCAACTAACCATCCTTTCATGATTCTCTTGTTAGTCATCATAGTCAAATATTGAGAGTAGTAAAGCCTTTTCAAAACAACTTTCCCATAGTTCCTTCAACCCATTGACATGGTAGGATAAAAATCTGTTTGTGAGTTGAAATTTCAACCAACGAATCACCTCCTAAAACACTTAATAACAAGGATTAGGCACTTTGTAAATAAAAATATAAAACGTTTCATGAAAAAATATTTTTCAAAAAAGAAAAAAAATAGAAGACAATATATATTAAAAGATAGAAAGATAGACACTAGTTGGTGTAAAATGAGATACATTTGTTGATGTTGGAATTATAGAGGCATTTGAAGAACCAAATTGATGCTCATATAGAGCTTGTGATTGTGCCTCTTATTGATGCCGATAGAGAGCTTTTGACTGATGCCGATAGTGAGCTTCTGAATGATGAAGACAAAAGGCTTCTAATTGAAACATGTAAAGAGCCTTTTCTAGATGTAGAAAAAGGGTCTTTTATATGAATCAGGAAGACGGCCAACGCCCAAAGCAGTAGGCACCTTGCCAACACCATGGAGAGGGCGTTTTGAAGTTTCTGCAAATTGAACAGGATTTGGAACAACCTTCCCTTCAACAACACATTGAGTCTTGGTTGAAGAAGGAAGCATAGCTGGAGGTGTTGTCAAGGGAATTATGGGTGGCAAGCCTAAAGAGGCTAGCTTATCATTGTTAGTTTTCTTTGTCTTTGCTCTCGTCTTATAAGAAACTGTTATATGTAGAATCCTCCAAGCTATTCAAAATTTTTAACTTCCTCTTGTTTGTTCATGTGATCATTTGGGACAACAATCTTGAAACCTTGCAATCAAAACTATCTTAAAAATGGTGAACTCATTACTCTTGCAAAATGAAAATAAAGCTATGCATTCGATACTCCTAACAACCACAATGCACAAAAAGTCAGTGACATCATCCAAAAGGTCACGACAATAACAATGCAGCTCGCGCAAAAGAAATATGTACAAGAAGCATTTAGCAAACAAATTAGAGAGGCTGTAGCAATGATGATCCATTGTTGCATATATCTCTCGTTGTAAAATCATAATGTTGTTGATAAACGACAACGTATTACCATGTGAGATGAGAGTAGTAACGCAAACTCTCATCTCTAGTTCCCGCTCTAGTTGAGAAATGTAAACAATGTAGACTCATTGTAGAGTAAGAAAATGAACGTATTCTATGATCATGAAAGGGGACTTACTCATAGATCATTGGAGAACCAGGGGAAAGAAGATCTTCATCCTGAGCATAAATCACAACATCGTCCAACTTCTTAGTACAGGAAGGTTGATTTGTCGTCAGGATGCAACTAGAACAAAAATCATGCTTGGACAAAGCGGCTCATTCAAGCATAGTAAGAGCAGATCACACACAAGTTAGAGAAGCAGATAACAAAATCAGGCCGCAACAAAAAAAAATCATATTCTTTAAGATACCTCAAAGGTGATGTCTCGAGGTTGTGTTCTCAGGATCAAGACAATGAAGAGACAAAGACAAACGCAGAGACACAATAGCGAACACTAAATAAAAAGAAGAGCTGGAACTTGTGTCGACCTAATTGAACAATGGAAGGTGAAGATTGAAAACAAATAAACCGTTAAGAAAATAAGAAAACAACAGCCAACCTTCAACGGGCATTTGCAAAAGTTTGATAAAAGAAATTAAAAAAATTAAACCCCTTATGGACTAACCATCCATTATTTTTAATATATTTGAGTTATCCTTAACTTAGTCACCTTGAGTTTGAATAAGATATTGTGAATTTTGCTATAAAATACTCTTATTTGATCACCTCAAATAGTTAAGAGATATGAAAGAGATTGGTGGACTTTCAATATTAAGTGTGTAAGAGCTTGGTGGTTTTTAAACTCATGGAAAACTAGTTTAACCGTTAAGAAAATTGTTTTTAAAAGCAATTATACCTCGATTTGCACAAAGCAAGGAAATTGTTTTGTAAAGAACTGGGAAGATGACCATGGCGGGAAGGAGAGAGAGGGACCGAGAGTTGGACATAAAGAGAGACATAAAAGGCAAAAATATGGAGACATGTTGGTAGGCGAC
Organism: Pohlia nutans; assembly: GCA_022496805.1. Classification (NCBI taxonomy): domain Eukaryota; kingdom Viridiplantae; phylum Streptophyta; class Bryopsida; order Bryales; family Mniaceae; genus Pohlia; species Pohlia nutans. Next base: position 9,374,704 of record CM040102.1, read on the forward strand.
GCACTGGATTCAAAAGTATATTAAAAGATATATTTTGATATACCGGGCCCTTTGGAGGGTCTCCATTGGGTACACACCATAAGTGATAATTAATGCATACTTGCAGTATATTTGTATGTCTTGTTTTCAAGTAGGTGAATGAATTGTTGGGTATTCACATATTCTACACTGAAGTCTGTGATTAGGGTTTGGAGAACTTACTTCTCTATTGTAACCCAATGTCAGTGCTAATGTCAATTTGATTGATTACATTCTTCTAGCGCAATTTGATAAGGGTTTCGTTTTTTATATTCATTTTTGGATGGCAGGGATCCGGGTTTTCTTTTCAATGGTGTTGACCAGCAAGGGACATGAAAGCGCCTCCACTAGACAGTATGGTCTCCAAGCTTTCTTTAAGAACTGATCTGTTGAAGCACAAACTAAGGTGTGCTATTGAATTAGATATAATTATTCTTTTGTTGCTATTTGTCTTAGGGTACAGTGTCAATGTAAACATTAACCATAAGTTGTTTCCTTCACATGTATGTATACCCGGGCTTCACATTGTAAGCCTAATGTTGAATGCTGAATTAAGACAAAATAAAAGTATCTTGCAGATGGATGATGATGAAGAGGATAGAATTATCTCTAAAGAGGGTCCATTCTCTGAAATACAAACCACTTACGGCATCAGCAGTGGTTTGAGATGCCCTTTTCTTACTGAAGCGTGAGTGAACCAAGTGATCCACCTCCCATTTTTTGCACATGCATTTTCCATCACATGATATCAAGCAGATTGCACAATGGAACAACAAATTGATGCCAAAAATCAATTACGAATGCCTGTCAGCGGTGGTTTTTAACGACCGGAGTGCTCTTCCCCTGGTTTCTCCTGTCTATATTTAGTAACAAGTGGAGGGGTTGTGTGAATGGAGGCGTTCCACGTCATACTTCGGATATGAGTTGGCACGAAGTATAAACCCGTGACTGCTTCGGAAAGCAACCAGAAGCAGGGGGGTTTGGTACGTATTTCGGAGGATGGACCCAATAATATGTTGAGGAAGTCACGGAAAGGTCTCTTCAGCAAGCCATCATAAGCCAAGTTATTCATGTACAATCTGTATGTGATTCACACGGGGCCAGTTTTGGATTACAAGATTTTTTCTTCAAGCAATTTCTGGGACCGCAGGTGAAGAAGTGAATTTCGATACGAAGTCCCTTGGATTTCTTCTATCGCAATTACTTGTTGGATGGGATGGTACTTGTTAGATCTAATTTTGAAAAAGTAAAAATAAAAAGACTATATTTAATTTTATAATAGGAAAAGTAAAAAAGAATATATTTTATTTTGAAATAGAAAGTAAAAATACTAGAGATAGACTATAAGTTCCTATGGTGAAAGAACTTAAAATATAAACTTAAGCTCCGGGTAAGAAGGTAGAGGCTCTCTTTTTGTTGAAATCTCTTCTCTATGGTTGGAAGGTTGAGCTATTGTATTATTTTTAGAGTTTTATAAATGTATTTATAAATACATTGAGTAATACCTCACAATTCTAGTTTTATTATTATTTTCTTCAAGAGGTTCATAACAATTGGTATCAAAGAACTTTTGACACCAACTCTCCTTGCATCCCTGCTCGTGTCCTTGATCATTAGCTATGCAATACTTGTGTATCACATAATCATGATGAGACTCATCTCATGTACAGCTATAATTTTTCATTAAGCTTTTGGGGAAATCCGCAGGAATTTCAAACGCTATATACATACCTCCTCTATTTCTGTACACAGTTTGTCGTTTTCTCTTTTATCACAGGTATTAATTCATGCACAAGGTGTTGATTGTATCATTCTTCGTCTTCTATAAAGCATACACTAGTAAGAAATGTATCGTTTTTCAATTACTATGAAATAAAAAAGGAATGAAACTGTGCCATAACACATGGATTGTGTTAGTGCTCGTGAGTGGTTTTGATCACAAGAAAACTGAAATATAAGTATAATATTTAGCCACTTGATTAACTGTTCTCACAAAGTGGAGAATGAAAAACAACACGTCTACTACTAGTAAGGCATTTTGTTCGAGTTTTGTTCAGCCAACCTTCGTTTCACTTATAGTATTTTGACTATTGCTTCCTTCAAGGACACACATTGAGAGAAAAAGAGAGAGAGAGTGAGGAATTTTGAATGCATTGTACATAAGGGGATTCAAGTCTTTCATATGATGGTTTTATATTGTACAGGACCTCCAGGTTGCTACATTGGAAGAGACTGTGGGGGATCCCAAACGTGGAAAGTCAAGAGTGAGGCTCGTTAAAACGGCAGCATCGATGAACCCCGCAATATGGAGCGAACTCCCGGAGGAGTTGTTGCAGCGCGTCTTCTCACGTCTACCGTTGAAAGGAATCATTCGCCTTCGATGCCTGTCCAAGCAATTGAATTGGATCCTAAACTCCCATTATTTCAAGCAGGTGTGTGCAGATGCGCATCCCAAGATGTTTGCAATCATTTCCATGTCCTCGTACTTTGCAATTGGGATCTTCAAGTTCAGGTTGTATGACTTGAGATCGAATACTCGGCATGCGATGCAAATTGACAGCGGATACCCACAGCGGAATTTCCACAGGATGAATGCATCTGATGGAGGCTTGGTGTGCATTGCTTGCACGTCCACAGAAGAGGAACGTTACTCTGTCCTTGTTTTGGTTTGCAATCCATTAACTCGCACTGTGAGAGCCCTTCCTCTCCACTCTCACTACAAGCGTCCACCCATGATGCTGCAGCCGTGATGGATCGCGTCAGCAAATGCTACCAAGTGCTGATTGTGAGCACCGCCCGAAATGGAGGCCTTGTAACCGAGATTTTCCATTCCAACACTGGGGCCTGGACTACTGCAAACCGATACTTTTCGAGGTATCAACACCGGTGGTTAGACGTTTTAAACATCTATCTTCTAAGAAAAGCCTTCATCGTAGTTTGTAGTTTCATGAGGTTGTAAAATTATGAGGTTAGAGATTTGTTCAACACCAACCTTAAATAGGTGGTGTGCCTCGTTTTCTGAACTGCGACCATTTTCGTGTGAGCTTCTGCGTCTTATGGTGCCATATTGCAATTACCTGTTGGATGGGACGGTACATTAACCCCTAAACGTCCCAGAGTCCAGAAACTGGATCACGAATGAATTCAAAGCCTTCTCACGTTCTCATCAATGCTTGGATGAAACTCATCCAATTTTTTAGAGATTCTTCACCAAGTTGTTGACCTATCTAATGACTGGATTTAGTCATACTAGAGTACATATTTTTCTAAAATTACAAATGTAGAAGTATGTCAAGTCGTTGACCAAGCCAAAATTGCATTGACTCTAGTTCAAAGTGGAATCGTGAAAAATGAGGTCATAAATTTAAGAAACACAAAAATTTCAAAGTATCACCACACTTAAGAGTATCTCATTTCAAACTCATTCCAACAAATTTTACTCAGAAAATATTGAAATTTAGTTTGTAATCGAATTTAGAAGGAATTTTTAATTTTAACTTTCAAATTTTATAATTAAATATTGGTGATTGTATTAGTGAATCAAACCGTACGGATGGAATCTAAAATTCAAGATCTAGAACTTTCATTTGTATATCAATTCCAGAATATTCTTCTAAATGGTAGTTTATAATGTTTTTTCTCAAATTGTCAATTCCAGGGACACCCTGGTACGTTTAGGGGTTAAGAGGCCAGAAAGTTCCAGATTCGTGGACAAAACTGATGAAGATGTATACCAGTTGATCTTTTTAGAAGGGTGGTAAAGGCAGCTGCTCAAGAATGTTGTAAGAATCAAAATACTGGGGTTTTCTTCTTCCCACATGTATGTTACTTTCGACACTCTAAGGGCTGTTTATCTGATGTACCTTCATTGCAGGAACAGTCAATTAAGTTGCATGTCAAGAATGTTGCTTTAATTTCCAGTGGCCCAAACCATCGCAAGAAGCACATGGCAAGAGGTGAAGTCAGGAACCCTATGCGTAAAATAGTGGGTTCTAAACTTTTTTGAACTAAGGAAATATATTATAAGTTTAAAATGTAACAGAGATATTGGGAGTGGACGTGAAAGTCGTCAACTTCAAATTTGTTATCCAGCTCTCCCAGTAGAATAATAGCACTGTCAGTGTTGAATTCAATGTGCACCATATCTCATGTTGTTCATCATGTTCCAGGTGAAAAAGGTAAATCACCATATTTGTTTAATTGGGAATTTCCACCATATTGGGACTCTTTGAAATTTACAACTGGCATGGATTCAGTTATAGTGATCACCATACAAACATGGTGATCATACATGGATGGGGAATGCTAACTAAAGACTCTTTGTGACGCATTCTTTGATTTTGGAGAGGTTAGTGGTTGCAAGCTATGGTGACCCAAGCTTTTTGTCACGGTTTATGAATTGGTGCACTTTCTCAATCTTTGGAAAATCATTAATAAATATTGGGATAGAATTTTGTGAGGAAACAAGTTGCATTGTTTTAAGAATTCCAAAGTTAAGATGTCTACCACAATAAAGTTTGCAACCTGGGCACTGATTGCTGAGCTTGTTTTAAGCAGAGGTAAGTGGACCTTGCTGCAAAGGCATTGGAAGCAATTGTTGAACTTGCTCTTGGAGCAACGACTTATGAAGGTAATATCTGGAACATGAATTGCCTCTGAATATTCTCTCCAGTCTAAAATGCACAAAGATAGGCCTACTACCCTACTGAAATTCACCAAATCAAGAAATAACGATGAAGTTCTAATATCATTGCATGTCAACATGAGGTGCACATCAACTTTAAAAGTTGAAGGACTTGAAGATCTATGGACTAGATCTAATTTTGAAAAAGTAAAAGTAAAAAGACTATATTTAGTTTTATAACAGGAAAAGTAAAAAAGAATATATTTTATTTTGAAATAGAAAGTAAAAATACTAGAGATAAACTATAAGTTCCTATGGTGAAAGAACTTAAAATATAAACTAAAGCTCCGGGTAAGAAGGCACGGTAGAGGCTCTCTTTTTGTTGAAATCTCTTCTCTATGGTTGGAAGGTTGAGCTATTGTATTATTCTTAGAGTTTTATAAATGTATTTATAAACCGGTACATTGAGTAATACATCACAATTCTAGTTTTATTATTATTTTCTTCAAGAGGTTCATAAATCATAACAATTGGTATCAAAGAACTTTTGACACCAACTCTCCCTCCATCCCTGCTCGTGTCCTTAATCATTAGCTATGCAATACTCGTGTATCACATAATCATGATAAGACTCATCTCATGTACAGCTATAATTTTTCATTAAGCTTTTGGAAAAATCGAAAGGAATTTCAAAAGCTATATACATACCTCTTCTATTTCTGTACACAGTTTGTCGTTTTCTCTTTTATCACAGGTATTAATTCATGCACAAGGTGTTGATTGTATCATTCTTCGTCTTCTATAAAGCATACACTAGTAAGAAATGTATCGTTTTTCAATTACTATGAAATAAAAAAGGAATGAAACTGTGCCAAACACATGGGTTGTGTTAGTGCTCGTGAGTGGTTTTGGTCACAAGAAAACATAAATATAAGTATAATATTTAGCCACTATAAACTGTTCTCACAAAGTGGGAAATGAAAAACGACACGTCTGCTACTAGTGAGGCATTTTGTTCGAGTGTTGTTCAACCAACCTTCGTTTCGCTTTTAGTATTTTGACTATTGATCCCTTCAAAGACACACATTGAGAGAAAAAGAGAGAGAGAGTGAGGAATTTTGAATGCATTGTACTGTACATAAGGGGATTCAAGTCTTTCATATGATGGTTTTATATTGTACAGGACCTCCAGGTTGCTACATTGGAAGAGACTGTGGGGGATCCCAAACGTGGAAAGTCAAGAGTGAGGCTCGTTAAAACGGCAGCATCGATGAACCCCGCAATATGGAGCGATCTCCCGGAGGAGTTGTTACAACGCGTCTTCGCACGTCTACCGTTGGCAGGAATCATTCGCCTTCAATGCCTATCCAAGCAATGGAACAAGATCCTAAACTCCCATAATTTCCAACAGGTGTGTGCAGATGCGCATCCCAAGATGTTTGCAGTCATTTCCAGGTCCTCATACTCTGGGATCCTCAAGTTCAGGTTGTATGACTTGAGATCGAATACTCGGCATGTGATGCAACTTGACACCGGATACCCACAGCGGAATTTCCACACGCTGAATGCATCTGATGGAGGCTTGGTGTGCATTGCTTGCTACGCCAGAGAAGGTGTAGAGAAATCTTTCTCTGTCCTTGTTTTGGTTTGCAATCCATTGACTCACGCTGTGAGAGCACTTCCTCCCCACTGTCACTGTAAGTGTCCACCGAGGATGCTGCAACTCGTGATGGATCGCGTCAGCAAATGCTACCAAGTGCTGATTGTGAGCACCGACGGAAATGGAGGCCTTGTAGCCGAGATTTTCCATTCCAACACTGGGGCCTAGACTACTGCAAACCTTTTAAAGAAAAGATACTTTTCAGGGTATCAATACTGGTGGTTAGACGATTTAAACATCCATCTTCTAACAGCACCTGGGTATCCTCGTGTGCATGATTTCTCAGAAGGCCATTTCTTTGTGAACCTAGCAGTCGCTGATCTACTCAGAGACAAGAAATATTTAGATAGAAAAAAATTCTGTGCAGTCTTGCAAGATCGGGTCTTCGTTTTTGATCGGAAAGAACCAGAAGCAATTTCGGGAGGGGGACTTTTGGAACAAGAGTGGTTTTTTGAAGAGTTTCAATTTCTGGAGAGTGGAGAAAAATGGTTGAAACTGAAAGATCACCCCAGTACCAACTTGGGGTTTCTTGGATCGGCTAGGAACTATCCGCAAAGTGTGCTCGCATGCAAAGGTTTTCTGCTGGTTGCATGTGATTTTGTGCAGAGGTCATATGATCTCTCTTCTGGGAAATGGCATGCCTTCCCTCCATTATATCCTGTTATTCCATTATTGCATGGGGATCTAATGTGTGAGCTCCAATGGGATGTTGTTCCCTAAAGAATGGGGCACTCTACGTACTTACAGAAACCAAGACAGTGATCAACATCGTAGTTTGTAGTTTCATGAGGTTATAAAATTATGAGGTTAGAGATTTGTTCAACACCAACCTTAAATAGGTGGTGCGCCTCGTTTTCTGAACTGCGACCATTTTCGTGTGAGCTTCTGCGTCTTATGGTGCCATTTCTTCTATCGAGACCACTATAGACAATGTATACAGGCAAAGGAAATATTATTACGGCTATCTGTAGCGTTCAACTATGGAGGCTTTTAAACTTTGGTCCAGTCAGTGTTTTATTTGTCATTTTCGTAGTCGAGTGTGCAGTAGTTCTTCATTTGGTGTAATTTGATGCACAAGGTCAGTTGGTTGTGGATTTATGCATCTCTATGAAAGAGTGACAAATCCATCACTTCTTCAGAGTATAGAATGCGAGAGATTCATATGACTCCAACTTTTGTTCTGAGTGAGACGAGTTACTTCAAAAGTTACTGTGCAGTGTAAAGACAATTTTTTTGTTTGATCATCATGTATAATTATATTGATGAATAGTTGCATTGGCCATTTGCATCAAGGGCTCTTTGCAATGAACTCGGGGTGCTTGCAACTCAGTACACATACGGTATCATAGTTTATCCTTTAGCTCAAAGAAATTCCCACTTGTCTCAAAAGTTCAGTGAAACATAAACTTGTTGTAAGTAACGTAGTTCTGTTTCAAAGTATAACTACTGACAGGTCAAAGTTTTGGAGTCAAAGTTTTTATGTTAAAAGGATCATAAATCTATCATATAGTAATTTTCCATAACATTTTCAAATATGTAGAGACCCATGATTGAGAAATCAATCGTGGGACCTTCTGGGATGCCAAAGTCAGCGCCTCACTGTGGCTCATCAAAGCAGGCTAGTTCCAGTGTCACCTACAAGACCTCAGGGTAATCAAACCACTCATGTATTCCCCCCATGGCACCATCAAGCTCCTGCAAGACATTGTGAAAGAACATAGGGTCCTCCACATACTTACAAAGGTAAAAATGGGAAGCGAGCATATGGAAGTGACTTAATTTTGGCGAATCGTTCTCGTAGTGGAACATAAATTTAATACAACAGGTATCCTGTAATCCAGACAACTGCGAAGGTAGAGGGGATTGAAAGGGAGATTTGCTGGGATACCCGGAATGCTCAAGTATCCGCCATCATGTAAGATCCAGCATTCTGTGCCCCTTTTCAAAATTTGGATATATATATATATATATATATATATTAATTATGTGTGTGAGAGATGGTCGTGTACGCTGTATATGTAGTAAGGTTGTGTGAGTTCCACTGTTCGGGATACTTTTTGAGCCAACAAGTCAATGTCCTTTATTTTCCAAAAGGAACCGGTTTTTTTAAGAATATATCCCGTATATTTCGTTTAATAATATTAAACATAATTGATTTTTAGTCATTTAGTCCGGTGTTTTGCCTCAATTCTTGAGATTCAACCAACTATTTCCAAAAATTAATCGATTGGCTTGTAACTAACGGCCGGTTCTTCCCGGACTGTGGTGAGTTCATATCTCATTCGTTTGGATCCTTGGCAGGTTGCAAGCATGATACAAACTAGGTAACCTTTGAGCCACTGTGAGGCAGCGAGAGGGTTACCGGACGTAACCAACTCTGTTCGTGGATGAAACATCCCGTAATTGCTGCCTTCGTGGATGAATCTTGCATGATTATGAACAAATTGTGCTGCTCGTGGATGAAACGAGTCCAAGCAGACACTTGCGCTCAATCAGAGCTAGTTACGTACTAGAGTGGAAAACTGGAAATGAGGCACTACTTGGTGAGTTTGAAGCTTTTCGGATTGACGTTTTCTTGATTCAAGCATCAACCAGATGAGGGCCAGCTGAGAGTTAAATTTCAAGGCTTTGCAATTCTAGATCAGTCCTTTTCCTGGAAATTCTGGCTTCTGGTAACTTACCGCAGTGATTTCTCAGGCTCAATCCACCAGCCTCAACACTTGAGGCATATAAGAGTTGATTAATCCTACCTCGCTGACAAGCACTGATCGAGTGTGCGGGTTCTGCTCCGCGCACAAGGAGATCCTCTCAAATTCCCTAATACACATGTGGGAGATTAAAGCAAATTCCCTTGTAGGAATGGACATGCAAACGGGATTCAGATTTTTCCTGTTAGACGTGAATATGGGAATTTTAATTTCCCTGTTGAACACGGATTTTCATGTCAATTTCTTCTCAAATTCCTTTAGCATCAAAAGTCCCTCATACACTATGCGGGAACTGCCCATTTTTTCACACATTGCCACATTCCCTCATAAGTGTAATTGGAAGAAGAGGGAAATAACAGGGAAAACCAAGCTATTTCCCATATGGGACACCCGTAGAATCTCCTTGTGACGTACAATATAAGCTAGGACCTAGACAAGTTCTGCAGCAAGCTGACTGAAGTTGTCATTCGGACGGAGAATGATTAAAAAGCTAGCACAGGGAAAACAAAACTCAGGTAACTTAGGATAACTAACTAGTTTTCTTGTTTAAAATCATCGTTCAATATGAAAGTTTTAATTGCTTGGGATCCTCAAAGTTTCAGGTCTGAAACCCACAAATGACAAGAATGCTTGTTGCTAGCAGAACAATAACTTTCATGTGTATGATAACTTAGTAGTAGGGTTGTCTTAATTACCCGACCACCAGACAGTGTAGAACACCACGTCAAAGATGACGTCTAGTAGACCCTCTCATCACTCAGACAATCATATTCTTAGAATATATAGAATTATAATAATCTAAAACATTTATGGATATTCAAGAATATTTCATTAGAGTTGTTTAACATGTTTGACACTTGTATAATTAGAAAGTAAGATAGTGACATTAGACATCTAATACGACGTCAAGTTGGAAAAAAGTGTCAGACATGCATGACAACCTATATGATAGAGTGATAATGGTGGCTCAATCTCTCATGAACATGATCAACATGCACAGGGAGATAAATATAAGATTCCCATATGGAAAACAGGGACACGATTGTAACTTTCCCAAATCAAAATACACTGTAATCATCCCAAAAAAGTTACAATTCTAAGAATTTTGTCCCACTTCCCATAAGAAATCTTCCCTATGCAGGAATGTCTTTATTTCTCCCTGTGATGGACAAATTAAAGAATTAATTCCTGGGATTAATAGCTGTTAGTTCAACGTGTTCAAATGCAAATGATTTTGAAGGATCGATCAGTGCTTGCAAACCAAGCTAGTAAGTTCCGTGTCTGTGAGCAAGACCACTTGCCTAAAAGTTATGAGAGCATAATATGCAGATCGATTCCGGGCCTTGATCATCAGCTTCTTCAGAATGAAAAGACTAGTAGCATACTTGTCCGTTCGCATTCCGACAAAAGAGGGAACATTTCTGTCATCTTGTGACAGATATGCGGATATTTCTGTCATCTTGTGACCAAATCACTCACCAAGACTAACACAACTCAAGCTGCTTAGCGTGGTTTCATTCCTTTTTCAATTATAGTAAGTGAAAAACGACTCATTTCCTACTAATGAAAGAACTTCAGCAATGGAGGTGAAGGAGCACTAGTAGCTAACCTGTCGTTTTTCATTCCTCATTTCGTGGGAACAATGAATAGTGGTGGAATATTATACTTACTTTTTTGTCTTCTTGTGACCAAAACTACTCATCAGCACTAACAAAGCCCATGTGCCTGGCGCCATTTCATTTCTTTTTCATTTACAGTAAGTGAAAAACGACACATTTCCTTGTAGTGGAGTTCAAGGTTGTCATATTGGACGGGTCCGGTCATCGGACATGTCCTTCACATGTGGATCCTGGCGTAGATATGTGTATAAGATGGTCCTTTTGTTCTAAATTAGGATTGGAAAAATTAAGATATTTTCATTATTTTGTGAACATGCTGAACAAATATTACGAGAATATTATAAGAATGTGCTTAGATATTTCAATGTCGGGCAAATGGGAGGCTAATCTCCACGGGGTGCATTGTACTAAACACATACAAGTATATGTGAGTGCACAGAAGGGATATTAATTTGAACACTATTGTATGACGTATACATACAATAAACGTATTTAGAACTAAAAATGTTGACGTACACTTACATTAAACATATGTTTAACCCCTAAGTGACCAAATGACCATTTTATGATCGCTGCCCTTTTTTAACGGGCTACATGGAATGAAAAAAATATGTTTTTGAAAAATTAAAAATAGTTTCAGATAGGAAATCTAGTCTACTTTCCAACCCAATTTGAATCATGTCAATCCAAGTTAAACTCCATCAAGGAGAAATTTTCAAAGACAAACACCTCAACATTGTCATAATGTTACAATACTTACTATTTCGGGAAAGTAATGATGTTCCCTCTTTCTAAAAAAATTCTTTTTTGAACTTTACAATAGAATGCCTAGTTTCAACCAATCATACCAAATTTCAAATTCTAAAAATAAAATTTATAATTTTGGTCAATATTCAACAATATATGCTTGTAAATTCGTTTAATGAGTATCTAAAACATTTTTGAAAGTTTGACCCTACGGATAATTACTTAACATCTTGCTTCTCATTTTCTCTTTTGGACCAAACTTCATCAAAGTTGTAGAAGCAACATTTTATAACACATTTAGGTTTTGCCCTTACCCCCTCTGTCATTTAGGGGTTAAGATGGAATAGATTTGTATACAAAACTTTTAAACATAGAACCCCTTGTATACAATGGGTTTTTAGAGGAGATCATGAATGCACATGATTCTCAAACACAATGTAGAATGCGTAGAGAGCACCCCTGGGGGCTAATCATAAATATATAATGATGGTTTTCAAGGTTTACAATAATTGTATAGGTATGGTAGACTGGATTAATTTAAAAAGCTCAATTATAGTATTACAAGCTCAATCAATGCATATTATTCAATTGGTTGTTTCTAAACATTTGGAAAAAAAATTGTACACATGGAGTTTTTAGAGGAGGTTGCAAACACTCATATTTTCTAGACTTAAAGGATGGTGCTCCTCCAATGATCTATGCAAAATTGTATGCCTAGTAATAAATTGCTTTACATTGCATGTGTAAAATGTTAGACCCTAAAAAATGTTGTGTGCATTGAAACACTCTTTAAAGTGTTCTCGTTTGGCCTTTCCAGCATCTTCACTTAGATCATCCCACTGCTTGTTGTAACAGGCATTAACCCCTCAAGAACCAAGGCTGATTTTCCAAGTTCGGTCAGTTCATTGTGAAATGAATATTGATTCACAATTCTTGAGATTTTTTTTGTGGTGATTCTACTCTTTGTAACAAGGATGGAATGGTAATTTGCGTACGTAGGTGATGTATAACTCAAAAGATACAATCATGCAAAGGTGAAAAACCTAATTGCGAGCAACTCCTGAAAATTTTCATATGTATCTAAATTTTTGCACACAATGAGCTAAAACCCTCATGCACACAATTGCCAAATTCATTTTACCAAATTTGAGACTAAACTTTGCATTTTCGGCATTGTCAGAAAGTTTCAAATATGGGCGGTAAGCCAAAAAAAAGGTGCAATCAACTTGTAAGCTTATAATCTTACCATTGAAGAACCCTGAACAGCTGAAAATTTGTAGGTGGTGATAAATTCAAAATATCCTACGATTGGGTTGGTCAAAAAGGTCATAGATCAAAAACTATTTGTCTTTTTATGAGAAGGATACTTTGGAGTGTTTGGAGAGGAACATAGTTGTGGTCCTTTAAGGGTTAAGTAAGAAGGGGGTAGAGGATTTCACACGCGCGCGTCTATAATGCAACTTTGTTGTAGTCACAATTGGTTTGAATTTTGGAAGCGGCCTTTCAATTGACTAATGAAATGCTCGACTTTCACACATAGAGAAGCAAAGTGAGTATTAATCAATTTATTCCTACATATATCTCACTGCTAATGGCCTCTTATAAGCAGGAAATAATACGAATTGATGATGATACAGCATAAGCAGAATCTGCAATAATGGACTCGTCACCTAAAAAGTAGCGCTCTAGTCCTCTCCAAGCACTTGAATTTGTGAAAGCCCTACTCTCATGAGAGGAACTCGGGAAACCAACCAACATGTGCAAAAAAAAATTTCCCAGTGTGATCACAAACGATTGTAGCAGAACAACGTATCGATTTTATTTGGTAATTTAATAATCCTCTCCATCCATTGTTGCTTTGGAAGCAAAATTAATGAAAGTGTCATTGATAATTCCAACCACGTTAGGAAAGCCAATGCAAAACAAATTGTTGCCAAAACAAGCAAAATGTAGTGTATCTTCAATACCCACAATCTTCATAGTGTTATCCAAATCTTTGTAGCATTTTTCAAATCTTTCTATTGTTTTCCAAATCTTTGTAGAGAATTCCTCTTTATTTCTTTCTATTCTCAACTCTTCATAGTGTACCTCTCAAAATAAGACTCTATTACTATGTGATATGTGTAGTAGGCTATGCACTACAAGCAGAGGTGTCGTTTCTCACTCTGTAGGATCCTGTTCATTGTTGCTTTTCACTATACACACTTGTCCTACGTGACAGATCGCACTCACCAAGTCCAACCAAAAAATTAGTGAATGCCAAGTGGCACCGTTTGACTTACAAAAAGAATGAAAAGCGACACCTTCTCCTTGCAATGATACTAATAGAGTATTCCATGGACTCACCACATCGTGTAGTGGATGCATGCTACGAGCTTGTTGCTTCACAACTCGGAGGTAGCATACACCCACTACGTGCCATAACACAACCCATGGAGTACTCTATCTAGTACGTACGTAGTAAATCAACATCCTCAAGAACCAAGTATATCATGTTCTAAGTCAAGAAACCAAAAGATTACTTGTACAGTCTCAAACTTGGACAAAGAAGACAAGTTTTGTGGCTTCCGAACGTACAACAAGTTCAACATATTGTACTGCATCACAAGACACCAAGACCACAGAAGATGGTCACCATGTCTGGAAAGCAGAAGCCAATCAACCTCGCCACCGTGACAATTGATTTCTGCATCAAATTCTCACATCATAACTACCGGTAGTAAAACCACAGAGTGGTGGAAGTATTATTACTGGTCACCAAGACATCTCGGGCCACATTAGTTCTTCAACGAGTTCAAATGTTGAATGCATTTCTGTGCTTCTATAAAACTAAAGATCTTTCAAACGTTTGAATTTTAACAATCGCAAGCATCAGGAATCACAAATTTGTACCACTCTTTTACAATTGTTATCCGTAGGGTTTTCGTGAAAGGTACTTTTGGTGGATCTTGATTGCAAGCAACCACCTAGTGCAAAGGAGGAGCTAATAGGCGGCCCCCGCACATCAACCTCAAGCCTTCGCACATGCACCTCAACCGCCGGCTGCAGCCGCGGCACTGGTATAAGCGGCACAGTGTTCTCGTTGAAGGATTAGCGAGATCCTGCAAGATGCCGCTGCGCTTCCAGATGCTCAAAAACCTTGCAGCCGTTTGCGATCACTGTTCACAGCTGTTATAGCCCTGGTCGAGCTTGTAAGACAATATTAAATGCCTTGCCAAAAATAGCGCGCCACTCTTAAGCTTCCACATGTATTTTCATCAAATGCGGCTGCAGCTTGCAGCTTCATGTGCGGGGGCCTCTCAACCACCTGCTACAGCCGCGGCACCGGTATAAGCGGCACAGTGTTCTCGTTGGAAGATTGGCAAGATCCTGCAAGATGCCGTTGCGCTTCCAGATGGTCAAAAATCTTGCAACCGTTTGCAATCACTGTTCACGGCTGTTACAGCCCTGCTTGAGCTTCTGAGACAATATTCAACGCCTTGCCGAAAATAGTGAGCCACTCTTAACCTTCCATATGTATCTTCATCAACAAAGGCTGCAGCTTGCAGCTATATGTGCGTGGAACAAATGTACCCGGAATCATTCATTCCTCAAGTGCGGCATTGAATAAACCATGCACCTGCTGGTCAACACCGCAACACGTACCTGATCGGAGCCTCTTCCATTCCAACAATCAATCACAAACTTCACTGCTACATTTGGTATAACTTAGTGACCAATTAAAATCCCAAACCTTGACCCTCAGAATGTCTTCACAAGACAAAAATGCCTGTCTTGCATTCAAAGGAAGAAGAAGAACATTCAGATACCGACGCATTAACTAACTCTCCCGCTTCCGAGCAAACCTTCAAGTGTGCCTGTCTCTCTGAAGCATCTGCTCCTGGTTTTCATCGCCTGCATGGCGGTTTAGCCAGAATTTTTAGGGTTTAAGATTTAGGGCTTAAACCCTAAACGTACCAGGGTGTCCCTGGAATTGACAATTTGAGAAGAATCATCATAACATATTATTTAGAAGAATATTTTGGAATTGATATACAAATGAAAGTTCTAGATTTTGATTGCTATTAATCCATGTCTTTAATTCGTCTTTGTATCAAAATTAGTGTGTGTTTGTTAAATATGAGTATGGGAAGATTTCAAATAATTTTATTTAAAGATATTGATTTTTGTAAGTGAAATCATATCTAAAAGGAAAATTTCATCCACATTGCACAATATGAAGTCTACAATTGGTATACAAGCATCTATGTGTGAGCTCTTTTAAAAATTCAACAAATTCTATGAGTACCAGATTTGAAATTCATTTCTAAAACTCTGATTTCAAATTCATCTCTAAAACTTTGATTTTCAATTACATGAACATATAATTAAAACTAGTCAACTAATTTCAAAATTTACAAGTAGTGTCACACACTAATTTTAAACATGATCCATTCACAATTGGGCATTGTCACAATTAATCAAAAAGACAAAAAGCACAGAGATCTACAGGATCTCTGCACCATATAGCCTAGCCGTGATCCACGGGATCTCAGGTCGTACCAGTGCATCAATCACTCTAGTGATTTTGATTGAATCACGAGGATTCAAACTCATGTTCAAGCCTCTATGTAGTAAGTCTATGTAAGTTGGTGCGCCACATCCGATGCTTGTCATACAACGATGCGTTCTAACAACAGCTGCCATTGAAATTAGAAGCATATATAGTATGTGATTGTCCCTCTTGGGGTGTCAATTGTTTCGGGAGCGGGACCGAATACTCCCTCTTCAGTGCGATCCTTAGTTCAAGGGCCTAAAATGAAAATCTTGATCCAGCATATGCATGGAAACACTACTCTGAAGCAAGGCTGATTCATTTCCAGGCACCCGCAATTAACTACCGACAGACTACTTGCAGCATGCATCCATCCATGCATGATACGGCCGGCGCTGTGTCTGCATGCATGCAGAATTATATAATTTCAAGCACCCTTACCGTAAGTTTCCAGGTACCCACTCAGCACATAGCTCCTTAACCCTTGAACGCTCCTGCGTCCAATATCTGGACGATGGACAGATTCAAGTTATTCGATTCTCATCCGCATTGGACAGTTTTCATCCAAATAAATGTCTCTTGGTTCTTGTGCAAGTTCACTATGTATTGTACGGTTTGGATGTTTAAAATAACAGTCACTGGAGGAGAACGTATTACACATAAGTTACTCATTGTGTAGCTAAGAGGCAGTAGTAGCAGACCTGTCGTTTTTCATTCCCCACTGGGAACAATGATAGTGGTTATATATTATACCTATATTTATGTTTTCTTGTGACCAAATCACTCACCATCACTAACACAACCCATGTATTTGGCGCAATTTCATTCCTTTTTTCATTTATAGTAAGTGAAAAACGACACATTTCCTACTAGTGAGGATCATGCACTCAGTCTTTTGGTATTGTGAAGGAATGTAGGCGCACTGAACATCTGGACATGCATGTTGACATTGGCCAGTCAGGAGTTTGCAACCCAGCTACTTGCCATTGAAAATGCAACCATTTGTTCGTGAACACATACAGGGAGAGACATAGACATTCCCTCATGGGATTTCATATGGGAAGTGGGTCAAAATTCTCATAATTGTCACTTTCCTGGAATGATTGTCGTGTATTTTTGATATGGGAAAGTTACAATTGTGGGAAATTTGTCTGGGTTTCCCATGTGGAGAACCTTGCATTTATAGTATAATAATACACATAATAATTAATTTTCCTTGCTGATCAGACAGGACAGTGAGTGTTTCAAAATACGGTAGTGTTTTGAACAACCGGATCCTGTACTAGCATAAAGTGTCTTCGTTTTGTAGAAGCTGAAGATCAAGGAGATCTACCTAAGATTTGCTTACGATTAACGCCTGAATGTGCCTTTGCAGTAAATAGAATAGGGCGTATTTTGGTTGTACGTGAAATGGATTCACATCTTTAATGAGTTTGAGTTCAAAAAAACAGTTGAAATTTAGATCAATGCGGTTTTAGTAAGTTCTTGAGATCCCAATTTATTGTTTCTTATTGGAAACAAATCCCAATCATACGACAACGTATATACTATCCCCATGGGCCGTTTACGGGTTAATCATAATTGTTAGCAACATAATTAGGGGAGTAATCCAAGCAACATGCATGGTAGAGTACCTCGAGCAACATTTTGGAACTGTAATGTTGATATATTGTACTTGGCAGTCAAGGTCAGCATATCATGCCAAATAATTTTTAAAAATTGCCCACGTGCTTTTCAACAAATTCCAAATTTTGTGGATATTCTCTAAGATTCTCTTTTTAACCATAGAAGGTAGATTTTTTTTTAAAAGTAGTTCCCTAAAGATTTGGGCTTCTCTTTTTATAATTTTTTTCCAGCCTTAACAGCCGAATACGGTAGCTACTCCTTTAACGTTGCTAACAAAGATATAGCAATCAATGTATGATCCTAGTAGTAGGGCTATTTTTAGTCACCAACGATGTGAACATGGCATTTATGCTACAACTCTCTCAAGCTCAGTCATTGCACCAATATGGCCAAGTTCTGTGGAAACACAAAATGGGTGTTGAGTGGCCTAGTTGCCAAACCTGTGTGAACACTTCCATCATTTTTTCTTTCTAATGGCAATGGTGTGGTGATAAGCAAACTCCACATTGCAAGGGAATCACCAGAGTACAAGAGCATGATTAATTGTCACATCATGTTCATGGTTCGAAGAATGCAAAAATTGTCAAGGGTGGGGATAGACGGATTGCAATTTTTGGCAAAGCCCAATTACCTTGTAGCGTAAAGAAAGGCAAATTTGAAATGGCTCCTGACCAATGAATGAAATGGTTCAAATTTATACAAAAATATTGGTGAAAGCAATCGCAGATCTAATTGTATGGATAGAATTTAAAATTGATGATGTACAACTTCTATTGATACATCAAGTTCAAAATATCCCTCTACGTTGCATTCTATGATGCATCTTTGTAAAACTGCCAAATTTGAAGAGGGGTGAGGACGTTTAGGGGTTACACTTTGCCATAATAACATAAAATTGTCAATTTAATGAATTTTCTCATTTATGGTCTCTCATCACTTTCATAGAATGAAAAAACAAGTTACCCACGCTATTCTTGCCTGCTAAATTAGAATGAGTCGGTGATCTTGCCGACAGAAATGGAAATTTTTCCTAAACCCAAATTTTAAACCCTAAACCTTAAGTTCTAATCTTAAACCCCAATTCCTAAATCCTAATCCTAAATTACCACGTGGCAATACTAACATGACAAAAAATTCCAAGAATATTTTGCACCCATACCTCAAAACCCACACCCCCAATTGCGCACCATGGAGTAGTGAATCCCACATGAAAGTTAATGTTCACCTAGCCACAAGCATTCTTGTCATTCTACAATACTGTACTGGTTCTTGAGTTCACCTTTTGCTGCGTATTGTGAAGAATAGTGTTGTTGTAACTGGCAAAGGAAATGCTTGCATAGCATTCAATAGCCTTCATGCCCACTGCCTTTCTTTCTTGCACTTTGCTCATCACTTTGAGCCTTGACCTGGCCCGTTAGCTACTAATGAAGGGGTCTCTTTATTTCTCCCCATCGAGCGTGGCTCGGATGCCAGGCTCGGTGGGGTTCAATTTTGTGGCCCTCCCCGTTTTGGCCCTTTGGGGACTTTTTTTGGTTTTTTTTTTCTAAATTTGGGGCATGCGGCCCCAAATTACCCTAGGATGCCCCCTATTAGATCAAGTAAGGGCCGCTCCAACTTAAAAATAGGGGGCAGGTTTTACCCCACCGCCACCACCCCCCATCGAACCTGGCCTCCGAGCCACACTCGATGGGGGGATTTAGACAAATCC
This sequence comes from Pohlia nutans, assembly GCA_022496805.1. Taxonomy (NCBI): domain Eukaryota; kingdom Viridiplantae; phylum Streptophyta; class Bryopsida; order Bryales; family Mniaceae; genus Pohlia; species Pohlia nutans. The sequence goes on from CM040102.1 coordinate 9,393,948, forward strand.
CTAATGAAGTACTGTTGGGTGTGGAATATTCCATACCATGTACAGTCGGGTACAAGTTGCTTACAAATTTTTTGACTCCTCCCTCATAAAAATATGATTCCTTCCCTAAATTGTAATGTGCTCAATATGACACCCATGGACTTACAAATTGAAAGGGACATTCCTACTCTTGTCCTCTACTGGTAGGAATTATTTCTTACCATATTTGCAATCTTTAAAAACAATACGGCTGCTTGATATAGGATCTACCTACTTTCAATGCTTACGAAAAAATTGTAAGCATGTTTTACCCGACTGTACTGTAGAGCCGAGGCAGAGATAGAGCATGCTACTGAATGTAGAGCATGCTAAGCTACTGAATGTTATGCTAGATGCAACTTGGGTACATGTTCTTGTCAGAGAAACTCCCTTAATCAGGGCATGGAAAGTAATCAGTCAGTCAGATTTAGGAAGAAGAGAACCCAGTCACCCTCAGTCAGTGTTGCTTGGATCCACAAGCACAAGGAAATCATCATTCTGTCTTCACCCGTTGCTGCTGTGGGCCCAGTTGTGGGTCTTGAAGTTATGGTCATATATCTCACCCTCCGTGAAAAAACTAAACAATCTAAAAATAGAATTTGGGGTGGCTTTCCTAGATCGCTTAGAAATCAAGTTTAATTAGTTTAATCCATTCTATAACATAGGATCCCAAATTACTATTTTTAGCTTGTTCAGTTTTTCCATGGAGGGTGAGATATGTTAGTTAATCTATGTTTTAGATAACCAAAATTGAGACATTCAAGAGCACAGCCAGAGCGCTAAATACCAGGACCAGATGGGCACTCGGAAAAGTGCCAAATTTCGATTTGCCATTCCATCAACTTGACTATAAGATTGTTTCCTACCAGAACGTAATTGATCCAATACGACTACTTTGAACTACTGACACTAATTTAAATGATATTTAGTATTAATCACTCAATAGTGTTACTTAACCAACATTTGCATTATTCATGAACATTCATTCAAACTGGTATTAGTTGACATTTAGTGTTGATAGCATAACATTTGAAGGATGGTGGACATTTAGTCTTAGAGCATCTCCACTAGCACTTTGGATTTCGCTATGGGTGTGGAAAAATGAATGTGATTGGGTTGGTGAACAATTTATTTGGATCGTGACACTGAATAATCCACTAAAACCCAAGGCCCTCAAAACCACTCAAGCTATTGTATCTTCTTTTCTTAACCCTTAAACGTATCAGTCTTTTCTGGAAAAGTCAAACTACAGAATTATACAGAATTAAGCCTTGAAGAATAATCAAAGTATATTTTGTAATATTTTCATGCATGAAATTAAGTGTTTCTTATAAGTCCTGAAATTTTCAGATTTTTTTTATTTAACATGATTTTTTTACAATTTTTAAAGTCAAATGCTTCACAAATTCATTTTAATTACAAAAAGACTTCAAAAAATTGATTAATTTTTGGATGAGATGCAAATCACAATGGAGAATCACATGATATCATCGATATGTTTTCCATAAAAAAAAAACTAGTTAAAATTTGAAATTCAAAAAGTAAACATCCCATGTAGTGTATTCAGAGCTTGAGCTACAAAGCTTGCAAAAGAAACAATTTACTCAATACATGAAATTTTTAAGATTTGAAAAGTGGAGTGCAAACTAGACTTGATAAACTTCATTTTCTCTGTTGAGTGTAGTAGCAAAAGAAATCATCTTCAAGATCAAAATTGGGTTTGACCAACAAACATCCAATAACTGGATGCGTGGACGTTTAGGGGTTAATTGCACATCATAATTGCACAGTTCATGCGTGGTGACTTGTGAGTGGCTCACTTACTAAATTTTTAAGAGCTCTATCGAGTGATGTTGGTGGGGAATTACATGGTGAGGTATGACTTTTTGAATGACCTTCAGAGTGCAATCTAGAGTTCTAGTGGAGATGCTCTTAGTATTAGTAATTAATCAATAATGTTACTAACACTCTTATTATCATTCAAAGTTTAGTGCAGCTCTACTTTGAGCTCAATCATGGTAATTGAAAGCTGCTCGTGGAAGATTATTGTCTTGCAATTTTTGGAGTACTGCCAGAGCGGACCTTGCACATAAAAGGCCAATAGGAGAGTTATGTTTTTTTTTTAAATTTTTTTAATGTTGGTTTTCTTTTTCACCTTCTTACCGATTGAGGTGCCACAAACTAAAACTTATCCAACACTCAGTAGATCAGAATGAAGGCAATTCTCATGCGAGTGTCGTGGTGGAACCTGTGATACGGGATATTCAAAAGAGCAGGAGGATCACAGCATATCAGCATATGTGGAGCAGATGCTCTATCATACAGTGACTTGATTGATGGAGTGGGTGAAGCAAGCAGCTGTCAATCTGAATCATGTAGTCCTTCATGAATATAGACACTTCGCCCACATCTTTACTTGGGCCCCTAGCTTGACACAAATTCTTCGCTTCCTTAACCCCTAAACGTCCGTGGGGATAGTAGATAGGTGGCTGTATAATTGGCATTTGCTACCAACAAGAAGCTCTAAATTGGGATCTCAATAGCTCACTAGAACAGCATTGATGTAAATTTCAGTTTTTATGTTGAACTCAAACCTATAAAAGGTGTGGATCCATTCCAATTACTAAAAAAATACACCGTATTCTACTGATCGCAAAGGCACTTTCAAACATTTAGGAGTTAACCTTCTCTCCTCATTCTCAACTTGCCATTAAATCATGAAGATTAAAGGTTGTGATTGAAAAGTGTACAATAACCTACTCACCGCTATCGCAGCTCATTAGTTATCTAATACATGGTTGGCAAGGGAAAAAAAAAAAAAAAAAGTAGACTGCAGTGCAAGCCATATATGCATGCCCCACCTGCAAGCAAGTCTCTCCTCCATAACATGCAATTGAATTATGTGAGGAGCAATCAAGATGACCCAAATTTTAAGTCAAGAGCAGTGCCTTTTTTTTCTTCTAGCAGATCCTTCCTAAAAAGTACCTTGTATGAAGAACAGCTGGGAACTCAACTAATTTATGAGTACTCAAAAACAAATGCACTGGTCACAAGTAGAAATCATGTCATGTTCCATCCAACTTGGCTAGAACTAGTTGTTACACTGATTATTGCCATTATTTTTAGTCACGGTAATTGAGCTGTGAGTCACAGTAATTGTGGTATTAGAACGAGTGTGACTTACAGTAATTGAGAATTCTCACAGTGAGTAGTGAGGATTGTGTGTAAAGCCTCACATTAACCCCTAAACGTCACAGCGTCCAGAAACTGGACGACGAATGATTTCAAAGCCTTCTCACGTTCTCATCAACGCTTGGATGATACTCATCCAATTTTTTGGAGATTCTTCACCAAGTTGTTGTCCTATCTAATGGCTGGATTTAGTCATACTAGAGTACATATTTTTCTAAAATTACAAATGTAGAAGAATGTCAAGTCGTTGACCGAGCCAAAATTGCATTGACTCTAGTTCAAAGTGGAATCGTGAAAAATGAGGTCATAAATTTAAGAAACACAAAAAATTCAAAGTATCACCACGTTTAAGAGTATCTCATTTCAAACTCATTCCAACAAATTTTACTCAAAAAATAATGAAATTTAGTTTGTAATCGAATTTACAAGGAATTTTTAATTTTAACTTTCAAAATTTATAATTAAATATTGGTGATTGTATTAGTGAATGGAACCGTACGGATGGAATCTAAAATTCAAAATCTAGAACTTTCATTTGTATATCAATTCCAGAATATTCTTCTAAATAGTAATTTATAATGCTTTTTCTCAAATTGTCAATTCCAGGGACACCCTGGTACGTTAAGGGGATAATTGAGAATTGGTGGGGAATCTCACACTGATTTTGTGACTCACAATAATGGCAATAATTGAAGTAGTGAATGATTTTAGCAAAATTGGATAGAGTGGCTGGCTCAAATAGAATATGCATGTTTTAACTTGTAGTCTGGTAAGTAAGTTGCAAGTCATGAACATTGAAAATTTGCACTAGAGGACCAAGGATTCAAAGTTTTAAATAACAAGTTAAAGGACCAAGGATTCATAGTTTTAAATAACAAGATCAATTAATCATATTGTAAATAATAAAGATAATTCCGATGAGACCAAATTTTATATCACTTGGATCAATGAAGAAAATTGCATGTCTTGGTTAAATAAAAAATAAATTTGAACAAAATGAAGTCCACAGAGGACCTACTCAAAACTGATACCAAAAAAAAAACATTAATCCCAATTTGGGCTTCTTTGTCCTTTAGGGTTAGAGTGTACATTTGGCGACTCCATTATTCACTTGTGAATGGCCTTTTTTATAGGTTTGATTTACTCCAAATGAGTTGGTTTAATCAATTTAGGAAAGTACATTCTGATACTTGAAAAGTCGTGTAAATTACTATTTATCATATACACAAGATTATCACTTCTACACAAAGTGAAACACTTGTGTGTATCAGAATTCTTAACCTTAAGGGGTTGAAAAAAAAAGAATGCATACATGATAGTGTGTAGTGTAGAAAGATTGTCTACAGTACATATTATATGTGTAGTGTTTAGTGTATATATATACTATAGTTGAAGTATTTCTTGTTGAATAGCCACTATGTTTTTCTTTTATCTAAAAAAAATGTCAATGCCTATTGTGAACGTTTAGAGTTGAATTTTAAAGCACAAAGATTGGACAACACATTCACCAAAATGGATTTTACAAATTCAATTGTAGCTTAAAGTACTCGTGTATGTATTGATAAGATTTTGTTCACGTATCCCACTAGGAGGTATGCTTCTAATATTAATCTTATATTTAATGCAATTTAAGGCGTATGAGCTTGATTAGTGGCTCATCATAAAGAAATTTGAATTATCTATTAGGAACAGTTTAGATTTGGGCTAATTCAAGTCTTGGTTTGTTAAAAAATTGAATGATAGATTGAGTGATGTACATAGTCTTTTAAAAGGCTTAAGCTTTTCTAACCCCTAAACAAGCAACTGTCCAGAAAGTGGACGATGTACATAATCAAACATAGATTTCTCATCCATCATTGATTTTTTGCAATGTGGATTCTTTACTATATATTTTATGGGAAGTTAGCTTCATGTATGTGTGATCTGATTTGTAAAATTTGCGATTTATGAAATTTTTATGCCTCATTTCATGTCATAGTGATTCACCTAAAATTTTGAAGATTTTAGTGCAAAAGTGCTTTTTAAAATGTCAACTCATAAAATTAAGCAACCAAAAAATCTCCTAAAATCACTACTCTTAAAGTCTTGCATTTCAACCAATCACAACAAATTTGATGTACAAAGTGTTAATATCTACTCCGTAATCAACTTACAAAAGAATTTTGAATTTTAGGCTTCAAATTTTTATACAAAAATATTGGTGAGAATAATCACACATTTAACCGTATAGATAGAATCAAAAATTCACAATGTACAACTTTTATTCATGTATCAGGTTCAAAAAATCCCTCTTGGTTTCATTTTATAAGACATCTTTGATTTTTGCCAAATCTGGGTGAAGTGAGAACGTTTAGGGGTTAACCCTTTGACACTCATGCGTCTTCCTGTAAAGGGCAATGAACATATTGTAACCTTTCTCTTGACTACATCTTGTACAGTTTTTCATCCATCCGTTCATTTTTTAGGTTCTTGTGCTAAACAATTGACTTTCATTTGTACGGTATGGATCTTCAAGATAAGATATTGTGATTTTTAAAAAACAACACAATTGGTTTATGTCAAGTTTCATTCTTAATTCAAAAAGTGAGACATTAAACATGATTTTCCAAAATAAGTAGAATCAAATAATGAAAGTCATACCATCTTCTAGTGCATGTTATTCCAATTTCATTACAATCTTTTTAAAATAATTTGTGTTAATTTGGAATTTTTAATTGAATTTCAAGAGAAAACCTTACAAAATTAATTAAAAATATAAATAAAATATATGATGAATCCAAACATACAAATATGATCTTCACATTGACATTTACAACTTAGCTCTGTACTATATATCAACTCCATTTTTTGTTTTTTGTCAAACATTTTATAATGAATCTTTGAAAACAATGTTGAATCGGGATGTTAAAGGGTTAACCCTTTGACACGCGAGTCGCGAGATTCTGGACGCTAGATGATTTCTGACGCGTCCCTTCACCGCATACCACGATGTTTTTCATCCATCTAAAAATTTCTTGATTCTTATGCTAGTTGACTACCATTTGTACCGTATGGATCTTCAAAATAAGATAATGTGAATTTTTGAAAAATTACAAAAGTGGTTCATGTCAAGTTTCGATCTTAGTTCAAAAAGTGAGACGTTAAACATGATTTCCCATAATAAGTAGAATCAAATAATGGAAACCATACCATCTTGTAATGCATGTTATTCCAATTTCATTACAATTTTTTATGAAAAATTTGTGTTAATTTTGGATTTTTAACTGAATTTCAAGAGAAAACCTTGCAAAATTAATTAAAAAGTATTAATAAAAATATGATAAATCCAGTCGTACAGATGCTATCTCCACATTGACATTTACAACTTTGCTTTGTACATCAACTCCATTTTTGTTTTTCATCAACCATTTTATAACGAATCTTTGAAAACAGTGTTGAATCGGGACTTTAAAGGGTTAAACTCCATTTAAAGCATGATTCTCTTCTTGATTCTCTTCTTGATTCTCTTCTTGATTCTCTTTTTGATTCACTTTTTAATTTACTTTGGTTCGATTTTAAAAAGTATAAATGCCTTAAATATGTTTGATTTGGCATTCAAAAACCCCCCATTTAGTTCAACAGAGTAGAAGTTATGAGAAAAAAAATTCCCTATAAGAAGTAAGGTTAACATATCTCAATTTTTGCACAATCTGAGATTCCGTGAGAAACTGCAATTTTTTTTAAATGCTCTGATAACTGAAGGGCGAAGTGAAATCAATCATCAAACCAATTCTTCAAAGACAACAATGCTGAAAGGCAGAATGATACAAAATAATAGAAGAGCACAAATCATTGCAATCCTTTTGCAATTTTGTCATGACCGCACAACTAGCCAGCTTTCATCCAACTTCTCCAAAAGTGGTGTACATGTAGGGCATGTGACATGAACAGAATGGGAGCTCACTGAGCCAAAGAATTAGAACGAGCTCAATTACTTTGTCATCGAATCTTACATACCCTACCTCGTGGTCAGTTTCAACATAAATTAATTCATTTTGTCATAAGAGTGCCACATGTCATCTTGTGATTGGTTTATGGTGACGTGGACCTCTCAAAAACCAATGTGGAAATTAGATTTCAACACAATACTGTCCCAATCTGACCATCATATACGATACTTGAATCACCTCATCGAAGGGAGAGGAAATGTAGAAATGGAGCTTCTGAGACAAAACAAACTCTTCTTTCACAACAGATTTTGGAAAAGAAATCTTGGATTTTGCAAGATTTTCCTTCTTTTCCCATCTTAACATTAATTTTATTCAGAGCCGTGCACAAAAATCATGAAGCATCGAATGACTAAGGTAGACATATGTTCTCATGTACCGAAGGCCTACATTCAAAAACACAAATGTATACCCCTAGTACATGAAGAGAAATTTCTTGATGGGTATGGCTAACCGCACTGTTGAAAAGTAAACTCTAAGCATACTTAGATGAATTTCATCCAACTCAAGCAGTAAACTTTCAAAAAATGTTCATCATCCACCCACTAGATGTGGACTTTCCTTAAGGGTTAAGTTCAGAGACACTCGCATTGTAATAAGATAAACCACCTAGTGTGTGCCGCGACTTAAATTCACCCTATTTGTGCCACAATGTACTACCATAGGCTAAACGCAGCTTCATCAAAATAAAAACTTAAAATCTATAAATAGAATAATGAAATTTTAGGAAATTGTTTTTTCAAAAAAATTGCAAAAAGAAACAAGGATTTCAACATTTCATGGAATATTCAAAGTGCTCAAATTTATTTTTGAAAAAATTAATAATTGTTTGGCACAAAGATGTTGAATCTACACTAAGATATGGTAGTAGGGTACACATCAATATTTTAAGTGTAAGATAGATAGATAGATAGATAGAAACTCCGGTCCCTTTTTTTAGCAAGGGGCCGGCGTGAATGAAGTGTTCGTTCGTAATGTCAATGACCCGATGCCCACCGGACAAGGGGACATTGAGACAATTTTAAAAGTGAACGAGAAGGCAGTGAGTCGGAAACTACTCACCATCACTGCCCGTCTTGTTCAAGTGTAAGATACATATACATAGTGACTTCAAAAGTGTCACAAATTGTCACATGGCACAAATAGCCATGATGGTGTATTTTAACCCTTAACCCCTAAACGTCCTCACCTATGTCCAGTTTAGGCAGTTTTGCAAAGATGCATTATAAAATGCAATTAATATGAATATTTAGAACTTGATGTATGAATAAAAGTTATTCGTTTTTAATTTTAGATTCTATCTATACGGTTAGATCTATGACTGCTATCACTAATCTTTTTTTATAAATTTTGAAACATAAAATAAAAAATTATTTTGTAATTCAATTACAAATAAGATATTGACAATATGTGGATGAAATTTGTTGTGATGGGTTATTATGTAGTACTTTAGGTGTAGTGATTTTTGGAGATTTTTTGGATGCTTGATTTCAATAGTTTTTTTTTTCAAGAACACTTTTAGACCAAAATCTTCAAGATTTTCGGTGAAACACTACAACACAAAATGAGGCATAATTTTTTCAAAAATTATTTCCTTTTCGATCGAATCACACATACATGAAGCTAACTTTCCATAAAAAATTCAGTAAAAAAATCACACCACAAAAAATGCATGATGGATGAAAAAATACGGATGAAATCTGTACATCAGGCCAAAAACGCCTGCTTGGGCAGTTAGGGGTTAAAGGACATTTTCTAATTTAGAACAAAAGGAGTCTTTTTTTTGAGTTTTAACCTGAAAACATTTACATTCTAAAAATGTAGGTACATACTATTATTGTCACAAATGATGCTTGAAAAATATTCATAAAAAAATTTCGACATCTTTTTGGGGTTAAGGGTTAATATTAACTCCTAAAGAACCAAGAAGTCCAAATTGGATTTCATGTTCTTATTGGTGGTTTCAAGTAGGTCCTATGCAAACTTTTTTTTTTGTTCAAATTTATTTTATTTTTTGACCAACACATGCGATATTCTTCATTGATTCTAGTGATATAAAATTTGGTCTTATCTAAATTACATTTTTCACAAAAGGATCAATTGAATTTGACATTTTAAAACCATGAATCTTTGGTCCTGTAGGGGTTAATGCTTGATCAGATGCCAACATGAGCACGAATCTAATGTCGTAATCTTGGTTGAGAACAATGCTTACGCAGGGGCGGAGCAATAATTGATACGACTTTCATGTTTCAAAGGATAGCATAAGTTAAGGTAGTAAAAAGAGAGATGAAGCGGTTGGTCCCGCCAGCCTCACTAGCATGAGCATCTGTTCCCAGAAGCCTGCACATATAATTTGGCAAGAGCCTACTTGGGGGTCGGTCTTCCACCTCAATAATTTCATGTGATGCCATACTTGCCCCAACTGTAGTACAGTACTCGCTCTCACTTTGCATCCGCAAGGCTCCCTCGCTCGCTCCCTGACACCACTCATGATGCAGCTCAAGTGGATCGAGGATTCAAGGGTCGGTCCATCTGCAAATTATTCACACAGTCACTTTCTCATAATAAAGCTCACAATAAGTAAGTTACTCTGCCATACAGTTTCTCATGTCCCAAGGACAGCATAACATTCAGGAGCCTTCACTTGCACTGTCTTTAAATCCATCCAACGGTATAGAAGTTCATCCTGGACAGAGCTGGTCACTGGAGGTTGTTGGATTGGAATGAAAAAAGAAAAGGAGAAAAAAAAAATCCATCAAAGAAAGAAAAGAAAAAAACGCTACCAGAGCCTATCGGCATATAGTAAAGTTAAATTTCTCCTCTTAGTCTCCAATTTCCATCAATACACATAAGATTAATGAAAACTAGTCTTCTTTTAAAAACATATTTAGGTTGTAAAGGGTTAACATGATAATTCATTAGAACAAACACTTGATTTCATAAGGTATTTAAGCAGGTGGAAATCACACATGGGCATTAGGACCGTTTGTCAGGGGATCGGAGGAATCACAAAGAATTTTCTTTAACTTTAATTGGTCCAAGCGAAAAGGGTTGGAGAATTGAATTAGTTTATTAGTAGTTCCTCTATAGTGCTGCTATAGTGTAAAGACATGGTCCAATAAAGAACTAACTCCTAAAGGGTTAGAAGGACTCATTATGTCCAAGAATAATTTCATTACTTTAGTAATTTATTTGGATTCTATAATTTTAACTCAATGTTAATTAGAGAATTGTAAATGTCCGTTACAAGAACACAAAAATCCTTCAAGATGTAAAGTTACAATGATTAATCCACTGAGAAAAACTAAAACATCAATGCTCGTGAATTAGAGACATAGTAATTAGGTAGGTTGATGTCCTAGAGGAGGTTTTCACATTAGGGCGTGAGATTTGTCAAAAAAAAGGTGTATATGGTATGTTAAACATTTGTCATTATTGCGTCATTAACACTATATAATAATTACGATTGTATATATATATATATATATATATATATATATATATATATATATATGTGTATATTTATATATATATATGTATTTATGATAAAATATTTTAAAAACTTTAGAATCTTTTCTACATATATTACATTATTCTAGAATATTGTGGAATATTCTATAAAATCATTTGAAATCTTTACATATTTTATGCAATGTAACAATTAGTAACAATCACAAACACCAACTTAGTGAGTCACCAAGAGGCCACTAAATTCAAGATGCGTTCACAATAAAATGAGCTAACGGCACCCAAATCTAAAGACTCTTGATGAGTGCTCAGGAAATTATATTTTCAACTTACTTAGGTAGATATTAGAAAATATTAAAGACATTTTGCATCATATTTTGGGACATTTTAGTGCTCAATAAGCACATTTTAGTGGTTATCAACAAGTGGTTACAGCATATTTTAGTCGTTTTGGAGTACCAATAGCTTCTCAAACATCGTCAAAATATACTATCGTACCTTAGGGGCAGCTTCGGCAAAAAATAATTCCAAATAAAAATGTAAAATAAAAAAAATGTTATGTTGCCTATTTGCCGGAAAAGCATGAAATTAAATTAGATGAATGATGAAATATCTTGAAATTGAATACATGAACTAAAAATAAATTAAATTAAAATGTTAAGAGTGATCACATGAAGTTCACTAAAATAACAAACATTTAATGAAACTTCAGCAATTGTGGATGAAAGTTGAACTTAAAGTTATTTATTTTCTGAAAAGTCGAATTTTAAAAACTTACTTCTTTTATTGCCGGACATCAAAATTTGAAATTAATTAATTATTAGACGGAGGAGTGCCGAAGCTGCCCCTAAGGTATGGTATATGGTAGAATGACATAATTATAATATATTTATTGATTTACGTCGCATTATCAATTCAAATGATATAATTGTTGCATTATAATTTATGAAATAAATCATTGGTTACAGTTTCCTTGTCTTGTTATACTGTGAACGACTGAATGTATCAAACACATGAACATAAATCTTTTGGGATGAAGTACTATTGTTGTGTTTAGTTTCAGAGCACTGTTTTTTTGTGAGCACCTACATACAATACATTTTTGTAGGCTCTTAAAATTTCAAATGTTAATCATAGTTCTAGAATTTATGAGAATGTTTGCAGTAAATGACCTCTTGATTTTGCTCAAAAATTTCAAAAAAAAAACTCATGAGCAAACCTTATAACTATGTAATATATAGAGTAGATTGTTATGAAAATTGGTATTCAATTTCGTGACTAAGTTCTCTTTGAACTTCCATGGTGAATTTTTCTACATCAACACTAATTGAGAGATGCACCTGCATTTTGGAAAGCATCATAAGAAGTGACAAAATTTTAGGAATGAGTTTGGTCATTTAGGGATTAAGAACTTTATGTTCCTGCCAAAGAAATATTATATATTTACAAAAATAAAAATTTCAAATTATAGGTAGCTTGTTGAAATAGGGCAAAGACTATAAAATGGTTAATTGGGTTCTCATGGATTATCCCTTTAGCATGCAAGGAGCCCTACGGGGCTATGTATCATTGTATTTCAGTCAAATGGTGATTTTCACCTAACTCCTAATTTCAAATGAAAATGGTCACAACTAAGAAAGTGTGGAGGCTATCTTCTACTTTTTAGTTCAATTTGCCATCCTTCAAAAAAATTAAAATTGTGCTTTCCATAGCACTTTCAAGCTCAAAATCCTAAAATTCCATTATACACGGCAAAAAAAAATTCTACCAAACTTCTTTTTACGTAAGTTCAAGAAGCATGCTACCTACACCTTGTTTGTTCATCACTATTATTTACATTTTCCCTAAAAACTTCATACTATTCAAAGTATTTTTGTAATTACTATAAATTTTACATGAAAAATCTTATAAATTTTATTTTTGTATAACTAATCTTAAAAAAAATCAGGGTAAATTGATTTAACATTACTTTATGCGAGGAACATACCAGAAAATATAATGTATATTAAAATGTGAGAAATTGATGAGGTTTGACCGGGTAAGTGTAGTGTGGACGCTTAAGTGTTAATGAACTCCTGCATAAAAGTTAGAGTTGGGGACTCTGACGTGTCAGCCGGACCCAAAATAAAGGTGATTGATGATGGGCAGCCAGATCAGGCAGAGAAACGGCATTAATACTAGAACTCAGCCTGGACCAATAATAAGGGAAGGAATGAGTTGGTCATGTCCTTCAAAATGATGCTTCCGTTGCCTTTCATTGAGAGTCTGAGCTGATTATTTGTGCCAGCCATTCATGGATGAATGTGGAGTCGGTGAAGGATGAATGTCAATCCATTTGTTCCAAACATCCAAATAAAAGTAAAATTAAAACTAAATGAGTAGATAGTTGTCCACATCAAGCAGCTACAATGCCCATTTTATCCAATATCATCTTTAATTTAATCCTTACAGACCAAGGATTCATGATTTTAAAATGACAAATTCAATCGTGAAAAATATAATTCAGATGGGAACATAATTTATATCATTGGAATCAATGAAGAATATTGGCATATTACATATATGTGATGATAAAATAAAATAAAATTTAAACAAATGGAATTTCACATAAGACTTACTAAAACCTACCAAGAAAAACATGAGATTCAATTTGGGCTTTTTGGTCCTTTAAGGGTTAATGTGTTACCAAAATAACGTGTCATTCTATAAATGAACTAGTGGGACCCGAAACCCTAAACTTTTAGAGGTTAAATACAATAGTCTATTTGATTTAACCTTGGAACTACATACTATCACAAAACCGGGTTTTATTTTTAATAAGTAGTCACTCAATTATCATTCAAGTGGCCTTTGAGGTTTTACTATATGGTATTTCAACCTCGGCCAAAAGAGTATGTTCATTTTTGATGCTTTGTCATGGAAGTAAGAGGGGATGATAGGATGACCGGAGAGAGGAACTAAGCAAAGGAGAGGCAGTGATGTGCGTGCTTGTGCGAGCTGCTATGTTTTAGATCGTGTTCATGTTGCCTGCGCTAGGAGTGAGATCTGTATCGCCGCAAGTGTTTGGTGAGAGAGTGCTGTCTTAGATCAGATCTGATGTACTGAAGGCATAGCTGGAGTATCGCTAGGAGTGCATCCCTCACCGAAGCCCATCTGCTTGCCCGAGGAACAGCAGATTTGGATCTGACAAGCAATTGTTGAACCACGGAGAGTGTGCTCGGCACATTCCCCGCCGAACTCACGGCCACAGCTCACCACACTCACAGCAGATCGACTGCCTCACTCTGCAACCACCATCCCCGAACGCATGACCACAACTGCCATCTCAGATAATCTCTTCCCATTAGCTCTGCTTTCATTTACTCATTGCCTTGGATCTATCACTAGCGAGATTAGCCCTCAGTCTGCCTCAGAAGCCGCAGATCTACATTTCAATTCCTATTTCTTGCTTTACTACTTTGCCCACCGTATTAGGCAAATCCACCCTCATTGCAAGGCCAAGGCCACCCTTCTATCCCACATTTGTGCAGATCAAAAAAGCCACTACACCAAGCTCAACACCACCTTCCATAACCAGTACAACAACGCCAGATCCAAGCCGTACTGCCCCAACAACACGACTAAGGTACTTCAAGGAGCAGGCACTAGAATCCCTGATCCGCACAACCGAAGGCATCCCCAGAGTGACGACCAACAACACCAGATTCATGTAGCAGATCGCCAACATCACCACAGTCACAACAGCTGCTCGAACCCCAGCGTCCCGCTCCACCAGCAGAGACTGTGCAAGGCCAGCAACCCATCTCTCGGTCAAAGCAAGCAGCACCAATCCCCTTATGCCAATCTGAAGAGGCGACACCAAAACTTAGCGCGCAAGAAATCACACTCATATTGCCACAACAAGAAGTCTCGCCCACCAAAGCTGCCCCATCATCAACACTCAACCAACAACAACGAATCCAGAAAGAAGGACAGCGGCATCGGTAGCAACATCCACAGTGCTAATTTTAAAGACGAAATCAGACCAAACATCCAAGAAGAAGAGCAAGCTGCCAACACATTCCAACAGAGAGCAGACAACAACAATCGAGCAACCAAGCAGTATTGGAAGCAACACACACCTAGCTGGGGTGTAGTCCGGAAGAAAAGCAACTGGAGCCCCAGTGAAATCGGAAACAGAGTGGAGTGCAACACCTGCAATAGCTGCCTCCGTAGCTGTACCGATAGCGCATTCTCCAAAGAAATTCACAACCATCACGAACAAGGTGACTGCAATCTCGAAGACCACAACCCCATCAGTGATAGCATCCACAATAATTGTGGATACAACAACAGCCTGTCTTATCGAAAGAAGACCATAACAGCGACAACAACACGAAGAGACTGAACGTAGTACATCAACAGCGCCCAAGACCGCATCAGAACAGCAATCAGCTCCACAAGCTGCAAGCTGACTGCCCCACCTTTCCAAACCCTAACCTTTCTCCTCTCTCGTTTTGTTTCATTTTTTCTTACAAAAAAGCTTGGAATTGCAGGGAAACTCAAACTAGAGTTGCCTGGACCAACCACACAAAAAAAGGTAAGCGCTTAAACCCTAACCTCTCTTTATTATCGTCCAATACTTCGCTGTGCAGCCACTTTACAAAGCCCAAGATGCAAAATATGGAGTGGCGACAATCAACCTAGACACGCCCCACGGAAGAGAACCAGCCATCAGAAATGGAAGTGGATTCCCCAACTACCAACTTGAAGCGGATCATGGAAGCCAAGGCAATCAAGGAAGCTATTCAAGGCAAAGGCAAGAAGAACAAGAGCAATATCAAAGGATCAAAACAATCCAATGACTCAGAGGCCGCCAACAACATGATCATCGACAACATTGACAACAGTGCAAGGGCGGCAGAACATACCCAAGACCCCGAAACGACTCGGAAGGAGCGTAGTCGCAAGGAGAAAAACGACAGCGCAATTGAGCAACGCACACCAAACACCCGCGGCAAGGTACGTGACTCGCAAAACACCAATGCGCATGCAGATACGGAAAAGAACAACGATCAGTCCAGAGACGACAACGTAACCAAGAACAGAGCAGGAGCAGAAAACAACGTAGATCACGACAGCAAGGCAACCACCGGCAATAGTCGCAGCAGAAGCACAAGCAGACAAGGGCAGGACACCGGCAGCGGTCGCAATAGAAGTGTAAGCAGACAAAGACAGACCAACACCAACAACCGCGGCAACAAGGCGCAGAAGGAGCAGTCGCGACCCGAGGTGGTGGCAACAAAAGGACCGAGAAGAAAAACGATGCAAGCAACGACGGCAGCGACGAAAAAAACGGCAATGCCCAAGGCGGAGAAACTGCTGCGCGAGGAGAGGACAACCGGAACGCGTTAGCAGCAGAAGAAGACACGACAGCAGCGAGAGCAGGCGCCACAGCAAGAGCGAGCGGCAAGGACGACGGACCGACAGAAGACGGTAGCGACAACGAAATGCATGAGGACGAGCAAGACAACATACAGGAAGAAGACGACGACTTCAACTTCGTTAACCTTGGTCAGAAACCTCCCTTCTCTCAAACTGATAGTGTAAACGTGGATTTTGGACCACACAAGCCAAAATTTTGGCTTGGCTTTAAGCATATGGAAATACTTGGTCGCGAGAATAATGAAGACGAAATTTTTATGGATGAATCGGTAGAAGATATGGAAACTAGAGGTATGTCCCGTAAGGAAGCCGAGGAAGCCATAGATGCAATTGTGGCGTTCCCACGAACGCCACAAATTCTTTATCCCATAGAGAGGGAGGATGGGATTGTAGGACAACACTATAATCTCACCCAACTCCCCTTTGACATACCGATAGATCCCACTACCGGTTTAGCCTTGGACTTCCATGTGGAAATCCACTTTGAAGTCCATATAGAAACCCCCATTCTTCATGATGAAGCTAAGGCAAAAATTACTAAGCGCTTAGAAGAAATGAACATACCCCTTGGCCATGGCATAATTGATCCCATGGCGGTTCTATGTTATAGTGCCAAAAGAGGAGGGCAACGTGGAGTTTGGAACGGTGTAGTTAAACTACACCTCCAAAACCCGGGAGAGGATGGCATTAAGCTTCTTCAAGGGCTCCGCCCCTTCATCCTAGAATACGACACTTTAGATGGATACTCTAACACACCTTGCACAAAAAAGTTTTTGGGCAAAGTGTGCAAGAGCTATCATAGTGTTGCTAGAAATGATAGTCTCTCAGTCAAAATAAAAAGTGACAATTTAATTGACACTACCGCTAGCTCCCTCTTCCTTCACATCTTGAGGAATAGCTTCCTCAAGAGGCATGACTTTGAGATCACCGATGTCCAAAAGAAAACATTTGAGACACACGCTTTTGTAGTAGCTCCTACCCCTAAGCAAGCGGACAAGATTAGGATGCATCACGTAGCGGCAAACCATGAGGTTATTAAACCTCAAAAAAAGGTGTATACCACACCACGCATCACACCCGAGGAGAAGGCAAAGAAGGATGCCCTCTCTCTTACTCTCTCCTACCTTCCCATTTTGATGACGGTGGTTGACACCACCGAAGCAATCCTTAGAGTCATGGAAACCAAGAATGTAGCCTCGATTTGGTTCCATAGGGAAGTGGGGACTATGCACAACGGGAGTGCGAACGTGCAATGCACGAATCCCATCGTGTATAGATCCTTTGTGAACAAGAAATTTATCAATGGAGGTAACTATGTAGAGTTTTCCCCGCATAGAAGAAGCCTAGATGGTTTGCTCCCACCCACAAAAGAGATGGTGGAAAATTGGGGTTTTAATGATATTAACAAGGCCTTGATCAACACCGTGACCACGCTTGTAACGGCAACCCCATCCATCACCAAAGAAGAAGTGAGGAAGATTTTGAAGGAAGACATGAAGACAATATTGGAGGACAACAACAAGACCATGAGGGAGGAGAACAAAAAGATGAAGAAGGATTTGGAGGTGTCTATGGAGAAGAAATTAATTGAAGAAAGGATTTTGAATGACGCCAAGCATGATGAATTGCAAACAAAAATTGATGCCGTTCATATGAATATTATGAAAGCAATCCAAGGCCTTGGAGAAATCAAAGGTAGTACTTCCCGCCCCGCCATAGAATACTCAAAAAATGTAGATTGAGAAAAGACCATAGAGTAGAATATATAGTATTTTTTATACTTCATAGTATTATTCCCTACTTCCTACTTTATACTATATACCATTTAGTATCTATACAGTATTTATACGACATACTATCTAGTATTATACAGTATAGGATTACCAAATACATATACATACCCTCTTGGTATACACATACTGTAATACTATACATCATATATAAAAAGGTATATACTAATACCAAAAAATACATATACGTTTATACAATACTTTTGTGTACAAATACCAATACAAATACCCATTCAAATACCCATACCAATTTCAACACAAATACCAATACAAATACCCATACAAATACCAATACCAATACAAATACCAATACCAATACAAATACCAAACCCAAAATCAATACCATAAATAAAAACAAACCAAACAACCAAGACAATATTAATAAAAACAATCAACATACAAAATACATAACACATAAAACAAAAAGAAGAAATATAAAACCCAACAAAACCAAACAAAATAAGTGGACTCGGCCTAACAACCTCATCCAAAGAAAACACCAACAACAACAATGGACTCGGCCTACCGGCATCGCCCAAAATAAACAAACAAAAAAGAAAAAAGAAAAAATAGCCCAAAAATCCCCCCTAAAAAAAAACTCTTTACACCACTTACTATTATTATGCGGGGATATAGAATCCAACCCCGGGCCCATGCCAGACTTACTAAAAACACATCCACCCACACACAAAAGAAGAGCCAAAACATACTTTCTACCAAGCACGATTAAACTACGACCGGAGTACCAACATTTAGCAAAACAATTTGCACCTATCCTAAACATAACTCATCCAAATCATACAAAAGCCAGTAGTGACTATCCACACATATCAAATTATATTTACCAAAATCAACATCACCCATTACCAAGAATTCTATACGCACTCATAGTTACAATAAGCCCGTCAAAAGAAACATGTGATCAACTCTTAATACAAATCCCCAACCCTGATTGGACAACTTTACTGCTAGAAAAAATGTCCTTACTCCAAAACCCACCAGAAAGACACATATTAACTACACACCCTTATACAGAATTTACAAACAATAATCAAAACATAATTAACCCACCAAACACAATACATGAAGAAATATATGCTTTTATTCATCAACATACCGGTCCTATAACCCTCCAAAACATGAGAGATGAATTCCCATTCCTTCCCACCAATTTGTTAGAAGAAACATTAAAAATATATGAACCACTACAAGAATACACTCACCCTCCACCACTTCCAGACATACCTATAGTACAACCACAAGAAATTCGTACAACAAGCCATAACACGAAATTTATCACATGGAATGCCTCTTCACTAAATACGGCCCTTCCAAACCTACAGGAACTAATCAACACACCAGATGAACCCGCTATCATCACAATACAAGAAACTAAAATAACTGCTACAAAATCCACCAAATACATACAAAATCTATTTCCAAAATACAAATTGATTTTTAACAACACACACGCCCTAACAAGATGCATGCAACAACGAATACCATACGTACCCGCAAGAGGAGGCCTCCTCACACTAATACACCAAAAACACGCGTATCCCGGCAACATCACTAAAATCCCAACTCCCAAGGAAATATCACCCTATTTACAAATAATAAAAATAGACAATAAACCACTACAAACTTGGCTAATTATTCACATGTATATGCCGTCTCATGTAGAAGATACACAATATATACCATTAATCCAACAAAACATAACACAACAAATCAATGCACATCCAAATACCACATATATACTGTGTGGAGATTTTAATAGAGACATAGCACTTACTGGTCGTAAAAATAATACTGACACAACCCCACCACAAATGGAAGATGTAGAATGGAGAACATTTACAAATAATCTCCAATTAGAATATATCCCAACAAACTACCCATACTCCAGACAAGGTGGTCAAAACTATAATCAAACCAGTCTAATAGATGGATACTATATTAAAACACCAGACAATACTTCATACACATCAACAACAGACAACGATCACAACCTTAACTCTGACCACTCACCAGTAACACTACACATACCACCGAACGCTTTATTAGCAAGACCCATTCCAATAACAAATAAAACAACAAGAATACTTAACCCCATACCACAAGAAAATATGGAAAAATTCAAAACAGAATATTTTGAAGAAAATTCTCTACAAATAAATGAACTCGTCACAATATTATCAAATGATCAACTAACAAACATCCAATGGCAAACTACTTGTTCAAAACTAGATCACTTGATACAAAAAATATCAGACAAAATTCAAGAAACCTGCAGTGCACCACCACTCCCAACACTAACAAATCGCACCTCTCAACAAGGAGGCTTCTTACCAAGAAAACTACAAAAATCATGGAAAAAACACTTATCCACCTACCATCTAATTAGAAAAACAATTTACATAACAAAAAATACACAAAACTGGCAAACACATCCAATAATTGATGAATTAAAAACCCATACAAATGTAAACATCCCACCACTTCCAACCCAAGAACATGACCAAATAGAATGGATACAATCATTAGTAGAAATAGCCAAAATAGCAAAAACACAAGCACGTAAAATCACTTCAAAATACTCCCAAAATTGTATAAAAAAGGCAATTCAAAAATATAGACAACTATACGATAAAAGCCCAAAGAAAATAAACAAGAAAGTCTTCAAAAATCAAGAAACACCAACATTAGACTGCATTATAGACAGAAACAACAACATTCTGACCAACCCAGAAGATATAGCAAATGAAATCCACATACAACAATCAGTTAGTAATAGACCTACAGTACTAACATGTTATTACCAACCCGAACACGCAGTACATTGTACTTGTGGAGTTAGACAATACCCATGGCACGACCTTGATGGTTTTGTAATAGAAAAAAGAGGACATCCACAAACACCACTCTATAAACAATTTGATAAGGAAACATACGAAATGTGTCTTAAAAACCTATCCAACAACAAAACACCAGGCATAGACAAAATTCCCAACTCAATACTAAAAAACATGCCTCAAAACTTCCAAAAACTACTCTTTTTATTTTTCACTCATTGCTATAAACAAAAACAAATCCCAGCCTCATGGAAAATCAGCTTAACCATACTACTTTATAAAAAAGGAAACCCAGCACAACTGCCAAACCACAGACCAATAGCACTTGCAAACACAATATACAAACTCTTCACCAGTACTCTAACATACATATTATCAGCATACGGTGAAAAATACCAAATCCTACACGATAGTCAAGAAGGATTCAGAGCAGAAAGAAGTACCGCAAGACAATTACAACTCCTCATAGCAGCACTAGAAGACGCAAAATTTACAAACCAAGACATATACCTTCTTTATATAGACTTCAAAAATGCATTTGGCTCACTAGATCACCCAAGACTCCTAACTATAATGAAAGACCTTGGATATCCAGAAGATGCAATCATGCTAGTTGGCAACATCTACTCCCATTCAAACACCATTTTTACCGGTGAACACTTTGGCAAAATAAAACCAATACCGATTCAAAGAGGAACCATACAAGGAGATACACTTAGCCCATATCTTTTCATAATTTTTCTAGAACCACTATTGAGATGGTTACAAAGAGGGGAAAATGGCTACAAATTTGGTACATCAAAAATTCAAGTGAGCGCTGCAGCATACGCGGACGATTTAGCAGCTATATCAAACAATATAAAATCACTACAAATGCAACTAAACAAAATCGACAAATATTGTGAATGGGCGGGCATGGACTTGGGAGTCACAAAATGTGCCGTTACCGGTTGCCCAAATAAATCCAAAATGCCACCAAACAAATTTAAAACCCACATCACAAACCAAATAATCAATTACAGAAACCAGACATTACCAGTACTCCATCAAAATGAACCATATGTATACTTAGGGATACAATTAGTTCCATCACTAAAATGGAAACTCCAAACACATATCACCACAACTAAAATAATAGACCAATGTAAACAATTATCCAAATGCCCTGCCACCATCAAACAAAGAATCAGTATGGTGGACACAGTAATCAGAGCAGGCATAGCATACAACTTCTTCGCAGTCCCATATTCACTACCAACCATTAAAAAACTTGACAAGAAAATTATTGCAATCCAAAAAATAATATGCGGACTACCTAAAAGCACCGCAAACATAATAACACAACTACCTCATGATTTATTTGGACTAGAAGCCTTCTCTCTAAAAAATGCCTACCTCAGATGCATTGGTGAACAACTTCGAAATGCACTTAACGACAAAGGGAGGCTTGGAATAATATATAAAGGACTAATACAACACATACTTGTTAAAGCCGGCGGTGCCGAAAACATCCCACGAATTAAGCGCCAAGATTGCATTACATCACCTACAACACGAACATTATTCCTTCTGCAAACTGAAGTTGGTATACACCTTAAAAGCACAGAAGAGAACTTTCAACTCGATATGACTAAACTAGAACGAGAATGGCGTTCTGCAGTCATAAATGACCTACCACAATTAGACCCAAAACTCTCCATCAAATTATTATATAAATTAATGGCACACAAAATCTACAACATTAATCAAATCATCCTTCCCAACGGCACAAAACTAATGTCACCAGAAGAATTTAAAATATACTATCAAAATCCAACTAAACTAGACAAAAGTGCACTAAACATAGCAGAACAACTCTTCTGTGAACCAAAATGTGACGAAGATTGCCCAAACCCATGTCAAATACACTTACCACCCCGTACTCTAAAAAGTAAATACAAAATATACAACCATAGAATAATACCAAGAACACCACCAAATCCCGTACAAGTCCCTCAACCTCCACAACAACCAGCCCCACCACAAAACATAAAAAACGACCCCATAAGATTCCCCATTCACACAATATTAAACCACAAAACAATTACAACTAAAGACAAATATAAAATACCAAAAAAATATAACACCTATCTATGTCAATGGATAGACTCAAACCATATAACATATAATAAATGGTTAATACAATGCGAACTATTCCCACTAAATCTACCAACTGTAATACATCATAATATAAACCTACTTACAAATTACTATACAGATCTTAAAAACAAACACTATCAAAATATTATAAATACACAATTTACAATCGAACAAAACAGAGACACTAGACATATCCCTCGCCCAACAATAACTCCCTACATCACAACATCCACAATTGAATACAACCCAGACAGAGACATAGACACAAACAAGTACACCATTCAAACACAAAATGATAAAACCCACATATATAATGACATTGGTAAATATATCACCACCAGTCCTACTACAAGAATAAAATGGTTATGGCAACAATATAACAACAATAAATACAACAACCACAGACTAATACCTACTATACAACCATTTGAAACGGAAGTAGTCTGGTTATACCAAAGATACGAACACAAAAACCACAAAAAGAATACAATAAAAACACCACACCATACCATCCCATCCAGCATTCTAGACACAATAATAACAACATTTAATATAACACACTCATGCTTTTCCTCACCAATTACATGTTCCATGAAATCTACCCAATTCTTCTCTACATTCGATAGAGATAGGATTTTTGGCTCACTAGGAACAGCCTTCCAATACAAATGGAAAGGTATTGGATATGCACACCCAAATGACGCCGAAACAGCACAACAAGCAATACACTGGGCTAAACTAGCAGCAAAACAAGACCCAGAAACTGTCACCATTTTAGCAATCCCGGACACCAATTGGTACCAAAACCTATCACCGTACAACGGGCCCTTTCCAGACACACACGCCATTATACACTTTGCCGCAGACACCATTACATATGACGAACCAACAATCCCACTAATACCCAACAAAACCCGAAACGAACCACTTGCAATACACATATGGTGTATTCATCATCAAAACACCAACATTGGCACAATAAACCAAATAAACACCATAAACACAGCAATTGAAAATCTACAAATTACACAATACCATACACAAACAGCACCACCAACACCATTAAACACAAAAGTTAACAAATGCACTAAATGGAAGAAACTCATATACCCACCCTATAATAATCTACAAAACACATGGATTGATCCCCTTCCAAACTTCGAAATAAACACTACACTAAAATTTCTACCACAATATAGCTATTACACAGATGGATCCTTTTTACCACCTAAAGAAGCGGATGATGGCCATTGGAAAAAAGAAAAAGCTGGATATGGCATATACAACTCAACAAAACTAGATGTACAAATATCAAAAAGACTGCCTGGACTACAAACATGCTTCAGAGCAGAATTAATGGCCATACACGAAACACTTTCACTAATCACCACTCGATATATGAACGAACCTGCACATATTTTTACTGACTGCCTCAATTGTATACATGTTCTAAACACACAACTAAAACACCCTACCCAACAAAATAACCACGCAGATAAAACCATATTAAAAGAAATGGTTGAAATGCTACAAAAGCGTACACAACCCACCACAATCTACAAAGTTAAAGCACACACCAAAATCAACGGAAATGAACACGCAGATCAACTCGCAAAAGAAGGAACCATGAAAAGAGGCTATCAACCAGTAGAAAACCCACATGAATTTGCACATACCATACCTTACTACTTCCAAAAAGATACCTGGCCTGGCCGTATCAAACGACCAGACAAAGGTCCAGTTCGATGCCTGGAAGAATACATCAAGAAACATGACCGTGAACATAACCTCGAACTACTGGCAGAACACTTCCCCAACATCAACAAATGGACAACAAACCCCATCATAGATAACGAAATGTCCAATGACTTTTGGAAAAACCCAGAAATAACAGACGCACAAAAAACAAGCATACTAAAATTTAGAACCGGTCAATACATGGGTAATGCCAGAAAACAATTAATTTTCGGCATACAAAGATTCCCCTCAAAAACATGTCCCATATGTAATTCACAAGATGCAGATACATGGCTACATGTACTTTTAATATGCAAGCAACACCACATACACGCACTAAGAACCAAAAGACACAATAAAGCGGTATGGGAACTAAGAAAATTAATATTATCCTCAAATAAATCAAGATGCTACACTCTCATGAATGCCGGCACATTCAACAATAACCCACAAGAAAATACAGTTCCTCCATAGTTATTACCATGTACTTGTAATCAACAAAGATGTCAATGTAATGCTAGATTCAAACCAGATATCCTATGCATTAAAGGTCTCCCATACCAAAGCCCACCGCCTCTAAACCCTGATGATAACCTTACCGTACAATTTATAGAATTCACATACACAAATGACAGATTTTCACCAGAAACAATTGGCAGAATTTTTTTAAAATACCAACCTCTAATTAACAATATCATACAACAAGGCTGGAAAGTGGATCCCATCATAGTCATTACAGCTGGTGCTAGAGGAACCACACACGTCCCCTCAATGAAACTACTTGAAACTAAATTTAACATCTGTGAAACCTCCATAAAACACACATTCAAAGCAATAAATACCATTGCCATACAATATGCCGGATCTATCCTTCTACATAAAAGACGTATAGAAAATAATCAAACAATACCAACAGACGTAATACATTAAAAGAGGGGGGTAGTGGTGAAAACCACTGCTAGCCACTCTTCAAATTCACTAGCTCAGCTTGTCTCACAGGATAGGTGGGGCCGGTTGGATGGTACAACTTTCCTGCCATGATAATTCACTAGCAGCACCAAGCCATGTGCATCACACCACTGCTCAACGAGCCCAACTGGTTTCGAACCCGGACCACATAATCGTGATACAACGCCCTTCACCAACCAACCAAGAACTCATGACTTGGTGATAAAACTTAACACTAAACATACCTTTATACAAACAAGTACTCACCCATCATTTCTTTGTTACTGTTACTGTTACTTTGTTTCGGTGACTATAGTGTCCATCCTCAAAAGGGGAGAGTAGTATTGTTCCAATGTCCCTTTGTCCGGTGGGCATCGGGTCATTGACATTACGAACGGACACTTTATTCACGCCGGCCCATTTCTTTGGGTTGGTGTTTCTATCTATCTATCTATTTCAACCTCATTCATACATAGATTCATTCATACATGATGTTTGAAATAGCATTAAAACTATGTATATTAAAAAGTTTATTACACACCTAATATACACAAGTCTTTTTCATAAAAGATATTTGTTAAATTAAAATAAAATAAAATTAGACAAATAAAACAAAGGTTTTCTTAAAACTTTAAATTTTATTTGTACTTTGATTTTCTTTTATCCAAATCAATTTAAAAAATGAACCATTTCTCCTGATGTGGCTCCACGTACAATGAATGTAAACCTCAAATACATACCTTTTTAGTCCCATTTTGTTTTTTAATATGGGACAATTAGTGGGGCAATTCCACATTTGAAAAAAATTGACTGATTCTTGTACTCTTTATCAACAGTTGTGACAAATCATTATGACAAGTTAATCCCTACAAGAATCAAGGATTCATGGTTTTAAAATGACAAATTCAATCTCTGAAAAATGTAATTCAAATAAGACCAAATTTCATATTACAAGAATCAGTGAAGAACATTCCATGCATTGATAAAAAATGATTTAAATTTGAAAATAAAGAAACTCCACATAAGACTACTCAAAATGCTTAAATGTTTTTTAGCTTCTTGGTCCTTCAAAGGTTCACATTGCGGTTAATGTAGTACATGTTTTAGCTCTGAATCAGAACTAGAAGGTGAGCTACTGTATGTCTCCTCATATACAGAAAGGACATATTATTTCCCATGCCATTCACATAAATGTAGTCACACTAAACATAAATACCCATGTAGGGTAGTATGATTGGCTGTATACAGTGACTACGTGGGAGGCAGGTTTGTACAAACATGTATATGCTTTTTTTTATTGCTTGATTGATTAACCCCTAAACGACATATGCTCCCCTGATACCACACCCAAAATCTTTTTTAAATTTCATTATAAGCATGATTCTCTTTTTTTTATTACTTTGGCTCTATTCTAAAAAAGTATAGATCTCTCTAAGGTGCTCGGTTTGACATTTGAAAAATCCCATTTGGTGCAATGGAGTAAAAGTTATGAGCAAGATTCTCCCAAACATAAGCAAGCCTGTGGGGCTTGCATTGTTGTTTAAGGGTTAATTACTTCATTTGAAAAGTTGGAACCGGCCAATTTTATTCTTATTTTCTCGATGGTAGTCTAGCAACGGAAAAACCTCGGAATGCACTGTACTAAACACGTGCAAATGTATGTGAGTGTACAGAAGGGGTATTAATTCAAACATTATTTTATTACGTATACATACAATAAACATATTTAGAGCTGAAAATATTAATGTATACTTACGTGAAATATATATTTAGGACGGAATAGATCTTTATACAAAGCTTTTAGACATACAATCCCTCGTATACATGGGGTTTTTTTAGAGGGGGTCATGAACGCACACGATTTTTCAAACATAATGTAGAGTGCACCCTCCGAGGGAAAAACATGGGTAGAATCATTCATATACACTCGCATATACACATACATACACATACACATATATATGCCTTGGTGTATATTGACCTTAAATCATTTTTTGGGAGATTAATGTCAACCAATTGTCTTTTCTTGTGTTTCTTCTATTTTGGGTAAAGTGGTGGGCAACCCATATATCAATTTAGGATCAATTTATTTTAATTTTAAAATAAATCTATGGCACGATTAGGGGGTTAAACAAACTTTAGTTTCCGTTTTGAGAAATTGCAAATTTTTTTTTTCTATTTGACATAAGAATATGGAATTACATCTTCTTTTAATTATTTCTTTTTTCCTTACGTAGGAAAATTAAGTCCTTGAGCAAACTCCCATTTTTAAGATGTAAAACACCTTATTTTATTAGTTTTATTATGTCATTTTTACCTTAACCTCTAATTGGCCTAAGCATCTAAAACGCCCTATATTACCATCCTCATCATTGAACTTTGCAATGGTGACATTTTCTCATTTAACCTCAAATTTTTGATTGTAATACATCATTTTGACCCTTAAAGGGGTGATGGGGATAATAGATACGTTGGCGTATATTTGACATTTGTTGTAAATAGAAAGTTCCAAATTGAGACTCCAATAGGTCATTAAAATCAGTTCGATGTGAATTTTAACTTCACTTTTGATCGTAAACCCATAGGAGGCTAGATATGAAACCATACCAAATACAATGGAATATTAAGGTAGTGGGACCAATTCCCGACTGGGTTGTATTTCCGACCCCTACTGGTTGGGGGATGGGTGTCAGAAACCAACCAGCATGGTTTCAAATAGTGTCCAATAGTGTTCTAATTTCGTCCATGCTTGGAAAAATCAAGAGCTTCTGATTGGTGTAGAAGCACTCTATTTTCAGAATCCAACCTCTCATGAAAACCATGACTCTATGAGCGGTTAATGGTCACTCTAAGCTTTTAGACTTAAAAAATCATAGAAAATTGTAGAAATGCTCAAAAAATGTTTTTTTTTGGGGGATGCCTTTGCAATAGCTTTGTAGAGCATCCAAAAATTATAAAAAAATTCTTTCACAAGTCTAAGTATGCAAACCTGAAATTCAGTCGGGAATTGGTCCCACTACCTTAGTGTAAAATACTAGTCGGAAAGAACTCTGTAGACCTTTCAGAGTTAAACCTCTTGCTGTACAAAACAAGATCAACAATGTTGATTGTGGTCAAACTGAAGTCATTTTCACACAAACAGACGATTAGCAGCGGGGGGTCAATGTTCCTACAGTACAGAAAATACACAGGCCGGGGACGCTGAGGGAAAAAGTTACTGAAAGTGTACATTCATGCAAAAGGGGTGAGTGTCAGGGCGAGGGTCACTCGATCCCTGGCAGACCAGCAAAGTCGCCACTCACTTAACTTACTGCAGCAGAAACACCGTCACTCACTCGGTAAGTTCCAGCTGAGCAGCCTGGGTCCCTCTCTCAGTCTCGGCCCTTGCTAGTAAGAGCTACTTTCTACTTGCCCCGCTGCCTGCATGTGTGTGTGCTGCTCTCATTAGCGCACTCCAGCTGCAGTGCTGCACTGATTGCATCCATGGCCATGGCCCTCCCAGCCTAGCAAACTCTCACCTCACCTCACCTCCCGGCCCTCACTGATCATGCCATGAGTAGACCTCTTTAATCCCCTGTGCCTTATTACCTCGCCACTGTCTCCCTCTCCATCCCAGCTCCACCACTTCTCTAGCTGGGCGGATACTCAGCCGGGAGCTCGCTGTAGTTAGTCATTCACAGCGCAATATCAGCTGCAGGTAGCGCTCCCCATCGACAAGTTAAGGGGCAACCAATGCGCGCGGCGGTGAGAGGCGAGAGCTAGTACGTTTGTATCCACCGTCACGTACTCCTCTTGAGGTATCAACTCTAGAGCTCCTCGTACCAAATCTCGATCTCTACTGCATGTGTGAACCCAGCCTTTGCTGCATTGATGTTAGCGAAACGAGGAAACTGAACTATATGCCTTCTGCTTGAGGTGATTTTTAGGGTACGTAGCCGGAGTGTGTAGAAGCTAGCAGGCCTTGAAGTTGGGGATCGATCGCGCAAAGGCATACATTAGATCGCGATTTTTGTTTTTATTTTTTTACCACGTTCTATGTGATGGTGACGTTAGTGGACTCTGGGGTATTCCCAGTGGCGACAGTTGTCAGATCGAAGCTCTTTTTTATGAATGTTGGTGTTGTAATGGAAGTCTGTGGAATTTAGAGTAGGAAAATTACGGTAGCTAGTTCAGATTGTACTTGCTCAGAATGACTCTGCAACGGCAACACCCACATTATTGATACACACGTGTGAGTACTGTGTGGTGCATTACCTTGGTCTTGCTGTTGTGCACATTTGCACATGGGGTGACACTTGGGTTTGTTGAATTCATAATCATGATGCGTAAATAGCCTGATGAATTCAGCATTGTGGGGTTGAGATCTTAGAGCACTTGAGAAGTGTTTTGGGTGGATCGACATGTGATGGCCGCGATCGACTAATGCAGTGGTTTGATCAGGAAATTTTGATTGAACCGGTTTCGCCATGGCGCGTCTAGAATGCCGGCAACGGCGATCGCCCAGCTTCAGTTTCTCATTCTGCCCGGCAGTGCTGGTTCTATTGCTCCTGATCGGGTCAGCCGAAGTGGAAGCTGCCTTCTTTTCAAGAGCAGCGGTCGTGGCTGCAGCGCCCGCGGTAACTGCAGCGCCCGTCGCGGCGCCCAAGGCGGCCGTGGTGCCCCCGAAAGCCGCCGCAGCTCCAGTAGTAGCGAAGCCTCCAGCAGTGGTGGCCAAGCCCCCAGTGGTGGCTGCCGCGCCCGTGGTGGTGACGCCCAAGGCCGCCCCGGCGCCCGTGGTCGCGAAGCCCCCAGCCGTAGTGGTCGCTCCCGTGGCCGCGCCCGTGGTCGCCGCGAAGCCCCCAGCGGTGGTCGTAGCGCCCGTAGCGGCACCCGTGGCAGCACCCGCGGCGGCACCCGTGGTGGCGCCCGCGAAGGCCCCCGTGGTGGCCAAAGCGCCCACCGCGAAGGCCCCCGTAGTGGCCAAAGCGCCCACCGCGACGGCACCCGCATTGGCGCCCGAGGTGGCCACCGCCCCCGTGGTGGCGCCCGCGCTCGCGCCGGCGACGGGCGTCCCGCTGGACGCCGCGCAGGTGAAAGCTCTGAACGCGATTGGCATCAAGGCGGACGCCGACGCGTGCTCCAGCATCCCCACGGTGGTGCTCACATGCGACCGGAATGCCACGACGCAGCACGTGGCGACGCTGAGCGCGCAGGACTGCCCGGCCAATGCCACGATGAGCGACGCGAGCTTGGCAGCGCTGGCGCCGTTCATGACGGAGTTGAGCTTCGTGAACTGCGCTCTGAGGGGTTCGTTGCCCACCCCGACGGACCGCATGGCGGCCACGCTCACGTCGCTCACCGTCACGGGCGCGCCCGTGGTGGCGGGCTGGTGGATCGGCCGCTTGACGAGCCTGCAGACGGTGCACGTCCAGGACACGTACGTGAACATCTCCTCGAGCCTGGACGTCATCATCAGCAAGCTGGCAAATCTTGTCGACCTCCGGCTCGCGAATACTTCTATCAACGGCGGCATCCCCACGACTTGGCCAGCTGCCGCGACGCTCACGAGCATTGACTTGTCCGGCAACCAGCTCAGCGGGTCCATCCCCATCGGAATCACCCAGATCCCGGGCCTCACCAACCTCGATCTCAGCCACAACCGCCTCAACGACCACATCATCAGCGGCCTCGGCAACCTCGCCAATCTGCAGGTCAGTGAAAATCAAAGAACTCGCACATCGGTATAATTATTGGAACCCATTTTGATCAGTGATCTCAGAACCACTTTATGACATTTAGAACATTATGCGACCTCTCACATAAATGGTATCTACTTTTGCTACCCAGTGCATACAATACTCACGATACCCCGGCAATACTTGATATATTAAGGTGATACCATGATGATATCCGTGGATATCACCTCATGAAGTTGCTACATCTTTATATCATGATGAGCATTCACGCTACATTTCAAAAAAAAAATCATTTTCTTTCTTTGTACGTTTAGCAGCCCCATTTTTTGGGTAGAAATCCAGCTAATATTAGCCAGTTTTGAGATCACTGATTTTGATTTGTTAGCAAGAATATTCTAATACTCAATATTTAATGTATTGCAATTAGGTGTAGGTACATATTGTCTAAGAATGTGAACATTATTTTCTCATAGAATCGAATGTTTTAATCTGAGCATTGTTCTTGGTGATGTAAATTGCATCCTTTACAATTTCTTTTACCATATTGTGTTTTTAACTTATAAATACACATGTAAAGATTAGAAAACATAAAAAAGATGTCGAGGAAGATCGACTGAATCATGAAAATTAAATTCTTGGCTTTAGAATTAATTTTGCTAAATTGACGTTTTGAAAACGCATGCAGACTCTGGACCTGAGCTACAACAACCTGCGCATGGGGATCCCGAAGACGCTGGAGAATCTGCATTACCTGACGCATCTGGACTTGAGCAAGAACAAGCTGAACGGGACGATTCCGGAGGAGCTGGTGAATTTGCCGCTGACGTACTTGGATCTGAGCAACAACTCGCTGACGGGGCAGATTCCGTTCGACGACGTGTTCATGTCGAAGCTGACGACGTTCAAGGTGGGCGGCAACCCGAACCTGTGCTACAACAGCACCATCACGTCGGCGAAGCTGGCGGGCGGGCTGAAGCTGTGCGGCGCGTTGGAGCCCGCGCTGGCGCCGGAGTACTACGGGCCCGCGGCGTCGCCGGAGGCGGCGCTGGACGGCGGGGACGCGCCCAAGGCCAAGAAGAAGCCCAACATCGTGGTCATCGTGTTCGCCACGCTGGGCTCGCTGGTGGCCGTGGCCGCCATTGTGTACTGCTGCTGCCGCTACTGGGGCGCTAAAGCTGGTTACGAGTAACTCCTATAATAATACCCCCAGTGAGGCTCATTCCTTTCCCAGGTACTACTTTCCACTTGTACCCAACAATCGATCCAAATCCTTCACTCTCTCGAATGTTTGTAACTATACGCCCAACACTGATTTATCCCACAGGGCAGCTTGACACATTCACCAGGTAGTAAATGGTAAAAAATGGTGGTGAATTCATGGTGAACACTTGCTAAATTGAGAATGATAAATGGTAATCGTGGTGAACACTTGCTGAATCGGTCAAGGTTCCATGTGTCCTATAATTAGTGAGGGCAGGAAATTAAAGTCGCTTGTAATGTAGTATTACTTGACAATTGTAAAAAAACATGTACTAAGGTAGGAGGCTCTAAACCCGCCACTTTAAGGGCTGTGAATTTATGAGGACACAGTAGAACTGAGCATGATTTTTCAGTGGAAGACAAATCCAAGCAAAGACCAACATACTTTGAATCAAATTTTTTGCATGTTCCTAAACTTAGTTATGAATTTCTGAAGTAGAAATGACATGGGTTCTAAAGTGTTGCTCTTCACCATGGGTACATCCAAAATTTCAAAATGTTCGTCTTTGGTAGAGTGCGGGTGTAGAACTTTGGCGGGTTTAGAGCCCTCTACCTTATCAATGTAATATTGCTCTCGAAGATTCTTTCATTATGAAGGATTTCAATCGAAATGACTATTGACACCTTATTTTTATGGGAAGAAAACAGAAACCTCGTTAAATCTCGTTAATCATAAGGGTGTTTAATAACATTCAAGGCTAAAAAGCCTACCAATCTATCTTGGACTGTAAGTCATAATAGATTGTGATTCCAATTTTGATTCTCGAAGTTAAAAAGCAGGCTAACAACGATGCTACGCTCTGAAACTAGAGTTTTTTTTCTTGTCAATTCAAACCAAATTTTCTCATTCCAATGTTGACAATACTATTTATAAATACTAAACGTCTATACATTGAGTGTCCATTAGACACTGTGATTGGCTGTTCATGAATAGGGTTTCAGTTAAGTAACACTATTTGGTAAACAACACTAATATCATTCTTAGTGTACTGAGCATGGCTATGATTTATGTGTGCAGACCAAGAGCTTACAATGTGAAGCAAGGAAACAATTAATTACGTGGGTTCTTGGAAGGATGAGCAAGAACTAGCTTGGCTTGTAGGTCAGCCAGAGTGTTTTATAGTTGAACCCAGTGAGATCATGTTTACTACAGTATGTATTAGTTATTTATTTATTTAGTAAATTAGATGGTAGCCTGTCGCACTAGTTTGAAGGTTGAGTGTTTAGTATCATTTTTCATTACCTTGAGAGGCAATAAGACGCGCCGTTGATCATGTGGAGTTGCACGTAGCGTCAGGATTTAATTAATTTATTAATTAGCAGCCCAACTTAATTGGAAGTATGCATGTAGTAGTGTACAACTTTTACAAGTACGTGTGGAAATTTAGTAACTAGTCATGACAGTTTTGGTGCAAGAGAAATGGTTGATCATAAAATATGTCAACATTGATTTTTTTATTTTTTTATTTTTTTCTGTTTGTAATTCTATTATTGTAGATAGAGTAAGACGTTGTCATTACTTCTAATCTATAAAGGTGTGTCTGGATTCATAATTTTACAAAAGAGCAACACTTCTGTGCTTGAGATGAGAGTCAACTGAAAAGAGTGTCTCAAATAGACTGTAAAACTAGATAGTCTATGGTAAGTTGGAAAATAATCCAAGCAAGGCCTTGCACAACCATTGAGTGTGGAACTCGTGACCTCCCCAATGCTAAAGGAGATTTTTAACAAGTT
This sequence comes from Pohlia nutans, assembly GCA_022496805.1. Classification (NCBI taxonomy): domain Eukaryota; kingdom Viridiplantae; phylum Streptophyta; class Bryopsida; order Bryales; family Mniaceae; genus Pohlia; species Pohlia nutans. Next base: position 9,428,177 of record CM040102.1, read on the forward strand.
ATATAGTGTCGAAGGAACTATTCATGTAGGGATCAGGGGACTGTTCTTGAACAATGCACATTAAAAATTGTAATTATAGAGAGCGAACTTTGTTTGAACTCTTCTATCTGCGGATAACTTTAATACCATGTGGACTCAATTAAATTGTGTGCATTATTCATCTAGTGATATGTTCTCTTCTGCAATCTCTTAAAGGTAGTTTTGTATTCATGTGGCTTCTCCTTATCTGTAGGCAGGTTAAAACTAGATCTAATGTTGAAGAAAAATATAGTACTTGGCAATAAGTCTTGTAGTCCTTCACATTTTCCTTTTACACAATTCCATGCCAACATAATATGCTCATGCACCGTGCATAATTGTTGAACGATGCTTTGTTGATCAAAGACAATTAACAGCATTGGACCACAGCATCGTATACGAAGAAGAAGGCTTCCACTGTCATGCAGTAGAAGCGGGAACAGAAATAACGATTAAGAAGTTAAACCCTAAGCATGGAACTGAAGCTAGTAACTGATACGTGGACTGGAAGTATTCAAAACAACTAGATGAGGTGTGTAGTATCTACTAAGACGGCCCCTCTCACCAAATCTCTAATTCCTTCAGAGTTGTGTCTTGAGTGATGGTGGGCTTGTTTGGATCGCTAGTAGGAAATGTGTTGTTTTTCACTAACTATACTGTAAATGAAAAAGGAATGAAATCGCGCCTGGCACATGGGTTGTGTCAGTGTTGATGAGTGCTTTTGGTCACAAGAAGACAAAAATATAATCACAATATTCTACCACTGTTCACTGTTTCCATGAAGTGGGGAATGAAAAACGACACATCTGCTACCAGTCGATCAAGCTCGAACTCTTCTTCCTCCTATGATATTTCATTACGATTATCTCTACTAAGAGCTAAGAGCATTCCCACCCATGCACGCTAGGACGAACCCTCTCAAATTATTCATCTATATTTGAAGGGCCCTTGCACTCACACTCCCCCACCCTTGCACGTCCTTCACGTATCAAAAGTGCGCATTAAATAGTCAATGGACCAATACAAGTAGAATAGGAGGAATAATCATCGAATAGTCAACTCAATAGTGTTTTGAAGGCCCAATTTCTAACACGCAAGAATCGAGAGTCAAGAGCTATTTTGAAACGGCCCTTGAAACTTCTCATCTACTTCTCGAGGTCAGAGACTCTGTGAGGGCATAGGTGGCCATGCTCTAATGCTTAACTCCTAGATCTACTGATGCATTGAAGCTATTCTAATTGTATTTCTAAACCAAACTGTATTGTTTGTTTAACAGAGAGACTCAATGTTCCTACCATTATGTCTCACCCTCTATGGAAAAACTAAACTTGCTAAATATAGTTATTTTGAACCCTATATTATCGAATGCAGTAAAACAATAAAATTCAATTTTTGATCAATCTAGAAAAGCACCCCAAATTCTAATTTTAGCTAGTTTAGTTTTTCCACGGAGGTTGAGATGTACCTTCTTCATTATATATGTTGGGACAACTCTTTGATCGAGGAGCAACTTCAGTCGGAGGTTGCATCAATCGTGATATCCATCAATGTGGTAGTCCTCGTGTAACAGCTCCTCCTTTAGAGAAATCCTCATTCAAAGTTGACCAAACACTAGCTACAAGGAGAAGGCGTCGCTTTTCACTCCTCTGAGTCAAACAACGCCCCTTCGCACTCACCAAATTTTTGGTTGGTTTTATTGAGTGCGATTTGTCACGTAGGACAAGTGTGTATAGTGAACAACGACAATGACCAGGATCCTTCACAGTGAGAAACGACGCCTATGCTTGTAGTGAAAAGTTTCAGAGCTTAGTATAATGAGGCTGAAATCTATTTGTCGGCTCTTAGATTAATTCTTCACAAGCGCCCAACTAGAGTTTCTAAATAGAAGCAGCTTTAGTTAGATAGATCCTTTCTGCTCACGTCAATTCCCATGTCCCTTCAAAATTTATGAAATTTTGTTGGCCCTAGTGCTTTGATAAGTATATCTGTTGTTTGATCTTCGGTTGAAACATGTTCAATATCAATTATACTTGCTATAACCTTCTCCCTTATAAAATGATATTGAGCCTCAACATGTTAGTCCTCGCACGATAGACTGGATTTCAATCCATTTTTTGACTTGAAATATTGTCACACAAAATGAGTGTTGGTTTCCTAGTTTCCCTCAGTCCAGGTAGTTCCCCTCGAAGCCTCTGTAGCCAAATACTTTCCTTCGCTCCTTCGATGAAAGCTCTATATTCAGATTCTGATGAAGAGAAAGCAACTTTTGGTTGTCGTTTACTGCACCAGCTTAATCAGTGGACATCCGGAAAACATAAATAAATAATTAACCTGATGTAGGTCTTCTTTATGGGGTTGTGGGTTATGGTCTGATATAGGTACTCTGGTTACGTGTAACCTTATGTGTGACTACGTGTAACTCATTTTATGTGTGTCAATTTTTTTTTGTCTTTCACACCATGTATGCAATTCATATGTATGCAACTCCAGCCATGCCATCTATAATAACATCATCTAGTTTTTGTAATTTATCAATATTTTTTTCTTATGAAAAAGACATTTATCTAAAATCATACTATTTTAAGAGGGGTACCCATATCAGACCATTGCCCAATGTCTAGATCTCCTGCCCAATCGACATCAGTATAACCCTGTAATTCAAAAGAACTGTTGTAGTACAACATTCCAAAGTCTTGAGTTCCCTGAAGATAATGAAAAACGTGTTTTTGCAGCATCCATATGAATTTTCTTTGGATTGCTCATGTATCTGCTAATGATGTCAATGCAACTGCAAACATGATATCTGGTCCAGTCATCGTTAGTAACATTAATAGCCTCTGAAATAGTTTACCCTTTGTTTCATCCTCCATTAAAATATAATTCTGGATTTTAAATTTCTATTAAAAATTTGTTCTCTTTAATCGGTACGGTTCATCCTACCACTTTAGATTTCATAGAAACGTTTTTCAATTCTCAAAATCCTAAAACGAGTGCGTAGTGACAAGAATCCTAGTGGACCTTACCATACAAACACCCATCAAAGCTATTTGAGATATCAAACAAGTTGAGAGCTGCTTCTAGACTTATTGCATTCGCATCTCTGTCGTCAAGGAGAGGAGTTGTTTCTAACTCAAGAGGATTCTGTTTGTTGCGTTTTTAATTTTTATTGTACACTCTAGTTCTACGTGACGAATTGCACTCACCAAGTCCAACCCAAAAATTGGTGGGTGCGAAGTGGTGTTGTTTGAGTCACAGAGAGAGTGAAAAGGGACGCCTTCTCCTTGTAGCACTTGCCAGTAGATTTGCAGAAATCTTTCCTTGCTTCAGAAGTCTGCTCTTGTTAGTTGCTCCAAGCTTTAGAATATCTTCAAGCTTCTGAATATCTTCTTCTCTCTTCCTGCATTCCCTGAGATAATGTCCCTGTGCTCCACAAAAATGTCCTACTCCAGATAGCTTGGATTGTGGAAAAGTTGTCTTCTGTCTTGCGTTCCTATTGTTTGATGTATAACGTGCGTTGCCTTTATATCGTAACATGACTGCTTCTTCAGACGTCTTAGAAGCTAAACGCCATTATGCCTCCAACTTGAACAACAGGATCATAGACATCTGGAAATGCATTTATAAAAAACTGCATTTATAATTACCTCATCATCCGGCCTTGCTTCAATAACTTAGAGGTGAGTTGAATTCCTTGTAAAACGCCTCTATAGCTCCCGGGTCATCTATCTTCAGTGTAGAAAGTTTGTTGCTATAATGAAACTTTCTACTTGGATTTTTCACTTCACTACTTCAAATCCTGGTACATTCAATTAGTGCATTTTGTCGTTTTTTAGATTTTTTGTCCAAGCCTCACTTGAGTGGGATGAGTGAAATTAACCATAATCAAGACCATAATAGACAACAGAGTGGAGGTGGGCTTGTACCAAGCATGACTGTGCCTTGCAGTTGACATGGCTGGAGACTATAGGCTCCCAACAATCGAGACCCCATTCCACCATTGAGGCCTCACTACAAGTAGCACCTTAATGGGATGCCTCAATTAATTCAACCAGGATTCGAAGTAGTGCTTTCAAACTCGGTCACAATAACTCCCATGCTTGTTATGGTGAACATTGTACAATACAGGTTTGAACCATAGTAACAATCTCATCAGCATATGAATCTCATCATTAACAATCTCATAGTCTTCTGCTTCCTCCTCCACCTTAGGAAGCTGTCTTCCTCTCTTTCTCCTTTCCTTTGTCCGTTGCCATGCTTTCTCCAGTTTGCTTTGTTGCAACAGATGATGTTCCAACAGTAACTGCTCCTGCATAGGTACAAGTGTCTTTAGGGTTTAGGGTTCAGGGTTTAGGGTTTAGGGTTCATTTTCACAGCCTGCATCATACGAATCTTACATTCGTTGTAGTTAGGATTCCCCATGAGTTTATTAGACTCCGGAATGAAGTGTTCTAACGCCATGACTGAACTTGTACTGTTGAAAAGGATATCTAACAAGGGTGTGAAGAAATATGCTGTACTGTAGTGTAAAAAAATTACTGACTGGACTCTGTGGAACTACGAGTAAACACTTGAAACTCTAACGTAGAGTGGTGGAGCTTTAGCTCACACACAAGACCGTGTACTAATGGGGCTATGCTCACATTTCTAACTCAAGATACCCGATACCCAATGTGAGCTCTGACACCATGTTGAACGATGTTTTATTAATCAAAGATAATTAACAGCATTGGACCAAAGCCTCATGTCATATACCGGTACCAGGAAGATAAAAGCTTCCACCGTCATGCAACAGAAGTAACGATTAAGAAATTACTAAAACTAACTAAGCATGTAAACTAGTAACTGTGCATTACTGATGTCCACGTGAATTGGAAATATTCAGAACAACTAGATGAGGTGTGCATTATCTACAAACAATGATTATGTAGAGTGATCAGATGGGATCGACTTACCTTCATTAATGTATTTAACCCTTAAAGGTTCATAGAGCCCTTTCTGACCAGTATTATACACCAATATTCCATAATATTTGGCATGGTTCCACACCTCCTATGGGTTTAAGATCAAAAGTGAAGTTAAAATTCTCATTGACATGATGTTAATGAGCTATTGGGGTCTCAATTTTGAACTTTCTATTAACAACAAATGTCAAATACATGCCAATGTATCTACTATCCCCATCAGCCCTTTAAGGGTTAAAATGTCACACCCATGTGTTATTGAAAACAAGAAGGGATTATAAGACTTATTGCCCAGCAGCACGGTACAACAGTTGCAGTCACAAACTCAATAGCAGTCACAAACTCAATAGCTTTTGGAAAATTTACAGGCAAAAAAATCATAATTTATTGATTTCATACAATATCTGAATAATATGTATTTTAGTATGTTAAAATCCATTTAAAAATGGAGGCAAGATTTACAAATATTTTTATTTATTTATTTAATAGTAGTAAATACACTTAGTAGTTGCATGCTAGGGGAATGGAACAACTACCTTAGTAGTCATTATAGATGGTAAGGTAGAGGACACTAAAACTATCAGGGACCTATACTAACTTGCACACTAACCTTTGTATTCAAGAGGTGTGCTCTCAAAAGCTTCATGCACTGAACAAAACTGCAGATACATAAATATTCTGCTGAGAGCATTATTCATTCTGTACAGTCCGTTGGCAGAGCTTGGATTGTACTTCAGCACTTGACGAGGGATTTACTTGCAGCAGCTAGAACTAGTTCCACAGGTTTCCGAGCTGTAAGTCTGAAGGCCATCCTCCCATGAAGAAATTTGCTGAAGATGATTGAGGTCGCTCAAAGAAACGTAAACCACCCCAGTGTGTACATTCCTTGAGGTTCACAAAGCGCTACTAGGTTCACATACACTAATTGCTATATTTGGTAGCAACGTAAGGGAGTAGCTATAACAACATTACGGTTCCTGAATGTTGTTTAAAAAGCTCTAACGTTGTTTGAGCTACTCTCCCTAAGTTGCTTAAAAAAACCTAGTACACAATGAACGATCTTAGAATTTTGTAAAGCAAAACACATTGCACGTGGTGAAGAAAACTGTAACCAAACCAGTATGTGCCAGATATCGTGATCTTTCAAGAATAAGCCCCACCATTATAACTGAGAATTGGTTCCTGTGATGGAGAATTTCATGGCTCCAGAAAGCTGGAACTGGAACATCGGTGCTTCATCTGGGAAGGTGTCCAGTACAAAATCATGTGCAGCATTTGCACAATCATCCATGAAGGACCCTGTGATCATTCAGTAAGACTTGGCAAACATTGGCAATTAAACTCCAGATGTTTCTCCTTGTATAGGCATTGTTGGCCTATCTTGGAAAACGGCTTCAAGAAATACCCTGACAAACAGAACTAGCTGCTGTAAATAATATCCTCCATTGCAAGTAATATATGCCTCCTGTTGTAGTTGAGTGCAACTGTGGCAACCCTTGATTGTTTTCTTCTTCTTTTGTAATTTTGAGATTCACGAACTCCCACCTCATAGGTCCACAAACTTGTGATGGAGACCTCCGTCCATGCAAGGGTGTGTGGCAATCGCAAAACTCATGCATATATTTCTTTTTCTTCTTCTTTTTCAAATTTTCCCATTTTCAGTCATACCCGATAGATATAATTTGTAATCCCCTCTTCATAGTGACAAAACTCCCATGCTGTGGAGAGTCAAAACCCTGTACAAGAAACTTGGTGCACGGTCCCTCCAAATCAAAGCCGTTTCTGGTAATACGTTATGTGACCCTATAAGTCTCATGATCTAGGAGATCTCAACTTGAACAAACGAAACAACTCCCTCAATAATATTGACGCCACAGCCTGCCTTCAGTCTCATAGATCAAGGTTTGCTGGCGAAGTTAGGTTGAAGTGTGAACGACACAGGGTTGAAGCTGAAGAAATTCTCACCTCTCTGACTCTCAGGCGGAGGCAGCAAAACGCCAGATTGCATGCCATTTTCAATATCATACACCACGCCATCACGTGTGACAGTGTTGAAAACACACAGTTTCCCTTCTCCATACGGCACACACGTGAACTCCGGGAAAACCAGAAGGCCCCGCCCAGACTTCGTGACGCTCATAACGTTCTTCAATCGCCATAATTCACTTCCTGCATCGAATTCAACCACATCGATACAATGCTCCACAATGCAGCCACGCTCTTGCTCTACAATGCAGCCACGCTCTTGCTCTGAGAAAAGGTAAATCTTCCCATCACTCTCCAGCAGTTGGAGAATATTGGAGTCCAAGCAAAACGGCACTGCGCAAGTCCTGTCCTCCAACCATTCCCCGTTCTCCACATCAAATGCTACAATACCCTTTTGGCCATCGCCGTCTAGGAACGCAACAAAGTGTAATATTCCATCCACGCATACCCCCACCTGGTGCTCATTCAGTCCAAACTCTGGCCCAGGTATGTCAGTCGCTACTGTCCATTGCCCTGTACGAGAATTAAACACTTCCATTCTTCGTGAGAGATCATCGCCCTCACCTGATGAGCTTCCAGCAGCTATCACTCTGTAAGAGCCGGTGACAGAATCAACCAATATGTGAAGAACCACAGGGTTCCTTGGGTAATGAAGGGATGGCAATTTGATTCTCTCACCAGTTAAAAAGTTGAAAACGACGAGATCCTCCTTGTGGGGCGATTTGGAAACATTCACACACATCAAGCCACCGTGTCCACACACCGAGTATTCTTTGAACAGGTCTGCGTCGGGTCTTGGAAGGCATGAAAGTGTCGGTAATCTCCGCCATGTTCCCGACTGCAGGTCAAATCCAGTGCATTGCCATTCGCCATGCTTAATGAAGAAATTCAGCGCCGTGAAGGAGCCTTCTCCAGATGATCCCCGTGAACGCAGAAAGGCTTTCCTCTCGATCACAGCCTTGCAGGTTTTCGACAGTGCTTTCGAATGAGCTAGTTTATCTAATGGTAACCTCTGGAGTATGTTTTCTTGTACTTCGCATGGTAAGGATTCCCATGATCCTGCCTTCACCCAAACCTCGTTTCTCTTGAAGGACCACCGTTTCTTAAGCTCCAGTAACCTTTTCCAGAGAGTCTCAAAGCATGAGGATGTCTGGGTTACCTCTTCATCTTCAGCTAGAAGAGGTGTGCAGTGCTCCTGAATGCGGATCTTCCAGCTACCTTCATTATTGCTGTGTTCCTTTCCATTCACACGGTCCTTGTCAGTACTTAATTCGGCTTTGTCCACCTGCCGTCTGCTTTGCTTTGGAGGCACAGTGAAAACAACATGCTTGTTCAAGGTCTTTTCTGCCTCCGGAAACTCTCTTTTGGTCTTTCGTTCCTGCTCAACGTCTTCACATGGAATCGGTGATCGCATTGATCGTTCTTCGCATCTGTTGAAAGGCAGAAACAAGATTACTTCACGTCAGCATAGCCCAGTCTTGTAAAGGTAGCAACCATGCATTCAATACGACGACTCATTTTGTTTGTTAGTAGGATGATCCTCTTATAAATAGATAAATAATTGAGCACACTTGATGTAGTAATGCTCTATCTGAAAATGAGTGCTGAAACAAGAGCACCTCACTTCCCCAGTTGGGGCACAGAATTCCACACACTAAGGTTGAGACACCCATTCCCGACCATGTACACAAAACCAACCACTCTAGATTCTTGCCTAATTTTTAGATTTTGAAAGGAAAGATGTACCTCATTTGTACATTAGAGCATATGATCGGATTTTGGTAAACCTACAACTTTTACTTAAAAAATTTGTACTTATTCAAATAATTATCAAATTTTTTTAATTAAATATGAAAACTTCTCAAATTTTTAGTGCTAAAAGAGGAAAATAATCAAAATATTGATTCATCTATCCGAAGTATAGTACATGTCTTATTTGATCGGTTCTAGGTGTCTCGACCTTATATCGTGCCACGTGCCAGAGAAATCGCAACCGCAGCAGCAGAGGGGAAACGGAGGAAGAAGTCATTGGAAGATTTCGTTAACCGAGGGAGGAGGAGAGGGTTCGGGGCCCTGAACTGAGTGCACAAATTCAGTGCCCGGGAGTGATTCGAAATGGAATTATTGGCATGACTGGGACCCCAAGCAGCCCCTTCCTTTCCGGCAACGGAATTTTTCTCCTTGGAGGATTTCAGTCTTGACTGGAGGTGCTCTAAGATCACAAGAGAAAAAATCTGTCCCATACAGTGCCAGTGTCCAATTGTGATTAATGTCCAAGTATCAGCTAGTCCAATTTTTTATTGCAAGTACCTGGACATTAATCGCAATGGGACCATGTCCTAGGTCAACCTATTTTCCTGTGATGCTTCAAGAAACTCTTCCTGATGAGTAAATAGATATGTTATACATAAGCTTCTGCAAAGTTTTACGAACTATGTTATTTCATCTACGAGAGCCGTTAAGATGGGTAATGCACTCCCCACTACCTACCTCGTGCTTCGCGCTCGGTAGGTAGTGGGGAGTGCATTACCCATCCTGATAGCTCGAGTAAATGAAATAACATAACGTGACCCACCAACTTGCCCGTCGAGGGCGTTTGCTCGGATTAGCGCCTTGAAGCTTTCAAGAATGTAACCTGTAGTTGGATTGTGGTGAGTAATCTACTATCTAAGAGCCAATCACGAGCCCGAGACAGGCAGGCCGGTGGGTTACGATGTCTAGAATAAAAGAGATACCTACCATTGTTACCAACAGGGTTGTCTTGGTCGACCACTCAACAAAGTGTTGAACACACCTCAAAAACATCTAATAGATCCCATGATAGACATTCTCAAAATATGTATAAAATATACTCCAATATTCTAGAATATTCAAGTGTATTCTATAAGAGTTGTCTCAAATATTTGACAACTGTGTAATAAAAAATTCGACGTCGAATGTCATAACGTCAAGTTGGAAAAAAGTGTCAAACAAGATAAGACTAATTACCAATGAAATCACACCACATGAAACATTGCTAACATTGCCGACCGCACAAGCAATCGTATGGAATACCAAGAACATGAGAATTGTTCAATTTTCAACACTCACTACTAGGATCATACATTAATTGCTACATTAGTTGGGCCCCGCCCGCATCAACCAAGTAAAAAGAAGTAGGTAACAAATGTTAAGAGCGGTTAGCTTAAAATGTGACCGCACTTACCAAATAACACCTCTTGTAATCATGTTTAGCTAACTCATGCGCTTCCACTGGTTAAGAGCAATTAACTAATTGATTGAGTAGTGAAGCTAGTTAGAATGTCTTGTGCGCAAAGATTTCGGAGTCGAGTAGCTATACCCAGTATCATCTTTAGTCCAACTCAAACTAATAACAAAATCACGGACTAATGATGGAATCACAAAAAAGTGTGAGTCAAAGTGATTGACTAACTTGTAGTGATTGTGGTAATGTAGGTATAGTGTGGCCTAAACCCTAAAAAAAATTAATCCAAATTACTATGAATTTACCATGCCACATGAGTAAAATATTATAGAATGTCTATTTATAGTTTTTTGAAAAATAATTTAATTTAATCTCAATAAAATAATAATAATTTATTATTATATCCTCTGACTAATTTAGAGAGTATATACTGGAATTAGTCCGAGGATTTGTAAAGTATTTGGACTAATTGTGACTCTCATACTAAAAATGATAATGAGTATATTTCTCCATTCATGGAGAAGTTGGAACCGGTTAGGGAGCTAAGGAGCTAGAATAAAAAGTAACATCTATTTAGCTACTTCTTCTTACTGCTGGTTAGAAGAGGATGATTTCTCAGAATCTTGTAAAGTCGAGGCACCTAAAACCGACCAGGTACCTAATGCTGATAATTTCTACACATGGCTTTCATTTTAGAACGCAAATCTAAATATGTCATAGAGCCTTTATTGTTTGTTGACCAAAACAATTTAAGCCATCCATAATCTACCTAGATGTGCGTTTTAAAATGAAAGCCATGTGTCGGCTTTGGGTACTATATCGAAATTGGGTGCTCCTACCTTACGTCCTGTTGCTAGACGGGAGTCCCTAGATGAATCAAAAGTAAATCAAATGAATTCAATAGAATAACTTGGCATTACGTCGATAACAACCTCCGGCCGGGGCTGTCAAAGGGTATCTAGTCCATCATTGAAGTAGTGAAAATTACAGAATCATGAAAAAGTGCTGCAATGATACCTGGCGCATGGATCATAGCTGAATTTCGTTGCACTCGGCAACTTGCAATTGCATTCTGCCCGTGCACCGCCACCTATCAAGGAACCGGGGAGAGAGACACGACAAGGTAGCAAGATCCATGAGCGCGGAACACACAAGAGTTCGGCAATGATTTCCTCGAACTTGCGCCAAACTGCCATTCCTCAGGCTGCTATGAGATCTATTGCACTCAAGACGGCAGAACACCTTCTGCTGCGCGACGACGTGCTAACTGAGAAAGATTACCAGACGATCTCCCGGCTCTAGCACTAGACACAACGAGAAACACAATTTGGTTGAAGGAAACCCCCCTGTTATATAGTGATCAGGAATTCCCATTATGGCGTACAGACATTTTAGTCTTTACTAGATCTACAGTGAAGCTATCATTTTCGAATAAAGCTCAAAATTCCTCACAGGTAAGTCTGTACAGACTTTTTTAACTATTCCGTGCAGTCTGTCTCAGCAGACCTAAGCTCTCAGACAAATCTTCTACGGAGCGGATTCAAGCTCCGACGACAATTTTTTTGTGCCAGACGTCGACGTCAACGACGACCGCGAGAAGCCTGGCAGGCTGCCCGAACTCCTTCGCACTGGTGGCCCTACCCCCCGGGGGAGTTCGATGGGGGAGGCGGTTTAACGTGACCCCTCTCCGAGGTTTTACCCCAGAGAACAGTTTCGGTTCTAGCAGCTCTCCTATTGTATGATTCATGGAAAATAGTTCCTCATACGGATACAGAAATTCACCATTCTGCATCTGCGTAGATCATGGATTTCAACAAGAAGCAGGACTTGGTATAACCAGTTGTGGTTATACTGTATCAAAGTTATTAAATATAATACAGTAGAGGGTGTCAAAGTGAATCTTTGCCCCACATTTTGCGTGCGCTTCTGCAATGGGCAAGGACATGGCCCCTGTGTCCTTGAGGGTGTGGTAAAACCCTGTGATTTCAATTCGTGCGTCGCAAGCAACTGTTTTGGTGAGTCACAATTGTGAGCGTGAATTGCAGATGCCCAACATGCAGGAACCGCCTGCAGAGTCCTCGCCTCACAAGCTCGCACTGACACCCCCTGGTATGCACTACGGGAACGTTCAATTTCCTAACATTGATACACATTTTCGGAACTACTGATTTGAGAAATAGTTGTTCAGTATTCTAGTAATAGGACCATGGGCAAATCCTCAGAGTGCGACCCCAGGAACCAGTTGCAAGAACGACCTGACCAATACTGAGAAAATTAGCAGAATCCTCTGCTTGTTAAATCTCAAGACCCGGTTACGAAAAATGAGCGGAACAAGGGTAGAGTCAGAATTATACATCGACAGCATAGAAGTGACTCGATGTAGTGCACTTAGCAATGCCGCCCAATAACAACACGAGCTAAACATCATACCAAAAAATTACCTGGCTCTCGACGCCTTCCCCAACAAATGAGGTAGAAGAAGACGAGATGATTTCCTGGGTGACCGAGTTGAGCGATGGCCATTATTTATGTACAGAAGGGGTGGCCGAGGTGGCCACTAGCCATCATATATGTACAGAAGGGATGGCTGTCCCTCTCCGAAAATCTAGCTCCCACCGCGTTTCTGGCTGGGAACTTTGAAATGAGGCTTTAAAGCGAGGTAGCCGAAGCAACACTTCTTACAGAATGAAGAAACCCACTTCGATGACGAGTGCAGAGTTGCAAACCATCTTCTGATGGGAAATGCGAATTTATGCATCAAGTTTCTCGCATGTGCGTCACAAGGTCAAGCTTTTCTGTAATCGCCTTGTAAGCTCTACCCTGAATCCGAACGCATCACAACGTCAGTACGTGAAGACACCAAAACAGACTAAGTTTTCGACACAAGTGTAATTCTCCAGACTGTAAATAAGAACCTTCTATTGATTGTGGAGAATTATTCTTGTAATAATTGCTAGCAGGCTATGATAACCAGATACGGTTTTGAAAGAGAAGTCTCGTTCGACGTAATGGGAATTGAAACAACATAGAACAAATCTAGGAAAGTAGGACATAGTATGTACACTGCACCTGAGGCTTTGACGATCAATGACAGTATTGCCTAGAAGACCACGATTCTCCTCCGCACGTCTGACAATGAATGGGATAAAATCGGAAACGGATCCGAATGATAGCACCTTGCTCACTCGGAAACCGGCATGAACCAGGGATAAAGAGAGCACATCGGCCATTCCTTTGAGCTGTGCAAACTGTAATCGTGGATTTCCTCGCGACAAACCCAGTTCTTGGACTTTAGCCGCTGCTGCCCGACCTGCGAATCATCGACCGTAGCCTCTCGATAAACGACAGAATTCAGATAAAACTAGAGATATGAAATGAAATGCCATGATCCATCGTAGAAACTAATTCCATACGACAATTCTGGTTCATGTTGAGTTTATGGATCATATTGAGTTGATAATAGGACACTTTCAATGGACTAGTAAGCAGGGTTTTTTTGGGCGATATATCGCACTCTGACAGATTTGAACCTATGCAGCCACGTCCCTCCAAATATTCTCCAGTGAAATAAGGGGATACTATTCCATACAAAAACGCTGCTCATGAGGTGCATTCCCATTCCGATCTAGTGTAAAAAATTAGAGTATAACAGTGATAATCCTTAGAAAAGAAATTCGAAACTCTTCAAAGGAAACTAGGTTAAAATTTGTTAAAGACCTCGAGAGATGAGTAATAGAATTCTAGTCTGCATTCACAGGCATTCAAAGAAACCGGTGAATGTGAAATAGGAATGTGAGCCAACTAATGTGACACCCCTAATGAAGTTCAGTTGCAGTATGCCAACACTGTAGTATGACTACGCACCTGAGTTCAAATTGTGAGTTGCAAGCACCACCGACCCATCGTCTGAAGCTGCCTGTTCCAGCATGAACGCAGCACAAGAATCATACGACCTATGAGTTGCTTCAATGTTAGGGTGTATTGGGGAGGGAACCCCCAAAGAAGCTGCTAATGCGTTCTCTCGAGAAATGTAGGCTCCGCGAACAATCTTCACACCATACGATAGTCCCCTATGATGTGAGCCTTTTACTGCAATATGGAGGCGGGGAAAGGAGTCTTTCAAGTAAGTTTGCATGGTTCCATAAACCAGAGGCTGGTGTCCACTGTTGAATTCACTGGCAGCTACGTTGATGATGTAGTCAATTGCTGGTTGTATGAGAGAATATTCAGCATCTACCAGTAGAGGAATACCTTCCGATTCACATGTTCGGCAGAGCTTTGCAAGACGGTTATGGGCAAGCATCAAATGCTTCTCTTCGTCTTCTGTTAGAGGTTGTGGGGGAAACTGCACGTGATAAGTCGGACTGCCTTCTGCAAGGACAGGGATTACATCTTGCTTCCATGAGAGTTTGAAATTCTTGTTCATATGCTGCCACCGTAATAAATTGCTCACGCGCTCGAGAATCTGGATGGGACAAAGGGCCGAGATCTTCACACAAGCACTGCTCATCTGATTGAAAACCATTGAGTTAATGGTGGGCTACTTTAGGCTGTAGCAACTAAGGAAACGAAACATAAATTCTTAGACTAAGAATCTGGAAATTACAATATAACCTAACAAGCAAGCAATACATGGTCTTACAGATTCTGGCGGCAGCTGACTGGTTTGCAGAACAACTTGCACAAACTTCTCAAGATTTTGGTCACAAGATTCACTATCCGTTGCATCTTCAAGCCCATAGGTCATAATGCCGCGTAACCCTAGCTCCCACATTCTTGTCAATGTTCTTGAGGCTTCTTCAACATTTTCTCCAGCACAGAAATGGGAGTAAGCAGTACTCTTGAGAACGGGTAGTACTGCCGCCCTAAACAAAGGAGATTTTATCGAGTCCGATGTGAGAATCTTGATGTTCAAGTCCACCACGGGCTCATACGCAACCAGCTGAAGATTCAAAAGCGCTTTGAGTAGCTCCTTCGACGTTAATTTTTCATATAACACTTCCCCTTTGATGCTCAGTAAAATGTCATCCGAAGTATTCTGCGTCGACAAAAGATCGGCCTTCGTTGTCACTCCTCTAATATCAGGTTGCGACTTCACCAATCCTTTGCACCAGGAGGAGAGCTGCACGAAGGTCCGAGCCTTGCGCCATGCCATCTTCTGCAGTTACAAGAAATGTGAATATTTCCACAACGAAACTAATAAACTAGCAAGAACTACTTTCGCTTACAACAAGAAAATTAGCCACAGCTGCTAATCTAAAAATTTCCGATCTTTCATAAGATTTCATGTTCTCCTTCACAGAGAGCAGCCAAGCATCGAAACAAATTTCGCGTAGAGATCCTCAATCAAGAAACAAAAGCGGAAATGTAAAAAAATTATGTTTCTCGCCGAAACGATGCAACTATGCAGCAGCTACGTTCAAATCGTTTCTCTTTCAACAAGAAATTAGACACAGCAGCTAGTCTAAACATTTTCATTCTCTCACAAGATTGCAAGCTCTTCTTCACAGACAGCAAGCACTGAAGCAAATTTCGCACAAGCGTCATCAAGCTACGCTACGAGAGGCTCTGTCGTGTAGGACCGGCTCGGTTTTCGAATAGCAACCTCATCGCATTCACTGTACATGTAGATTCTATCCATGCCAGGCCAGCCCTTCAGTATTTACATTCACTCCTTCAGTATTTACATTCACTGTAGATGTAGATTTTGTCAACTTCGGTCTAATGTCAACAAAAGCGCAGCTGGAAAGAAATTTCTAATTTTCGTTCCTGCGATGCAACTACGTTTCTCAGATTTCGGAAAGAAAATTAGACACAACAGCTAAGTTACGCATCTAAGCATTTACGATCCACGCTCTCCATCAAATAGAGCAAGCATGCAAGCAAAGTTTGCGCAGAGGTCCTCAATCAAGAAACAAAAGAAAATTCGGTGACCTCGTTCCGGGGATGATTACGAAATCGTTTCCCTTTCAACAAGAAAATTAGACACAGCAGCTGATCTAACCATTTACGATCCCTTATAAGTTTTCCACGCTCTCCTTTTCACAAAGTCGTTCCTGCGATGCAAAACCTAACGACCGGCAGAAACTACTAAACCGTACATGACTCGCATCACTTAACTGCGATCAACGGAAAGAAAATCAAATGAACGCACCTAAAAATTTTCCTCCGTTTCGTCAAATTGAAAATCTGCGAAAAAAACAAGAGTGACAGGAAACGCAAACAGAAATCCAGTGCAAGGAGTGTAGCGCTGCGACTGATCCTGTCGAAAGAACGCCAAATTAAGACTAAGGAAGTGCAGGACACGAAGGATTAAAGTCGTGGAAAAGGGATGCAAAAGTGCGTTGGCCAGTCACTTTCGTTCTTATTGAGGCGGCAACTTCGAGTGGAGATGCTCATCCCCACACTATCGACAAGTTCCGTATCTCACTAAAAGACAAGTTTTAGGGACTTAGGGGAATGATTTTGGGGAATGAGAAAAGGATCGAGGAGAAGTTGTCATGAACAGTGATCTCAGAACCACTTTATGACATTTAGGGTCGCTTCATACTATGGCCGTCCAAGTCGAGAGGCCGTGGGATCGAGAGTCTAAAGAAATTTACTGAAAATAGGCATTAAAATACAGTTTTCATTTTTTATGAAAAAAATTCGACGGCCTCTCGACCATAGTTTGGGTCTTGCAAAATGTAAGACCCAAACTTCCTCTTAACAGGCCGTCACCTTGGTCAAAAAGTGTTGCCATATAAGCATTTTGGAGGTTCACGGCCTTTGGACTTTGGCCTTTAGTGTGAAGGGTCGAGAGCCAAACCCATGGTTTTTTGCAATTTGATCGGTGATAATCGACGGCCTCTCAACCTTTGGCCATAGTGTGAAGCGGCCCTTAGAACATTATGTGACCTCCCACATAAATGGTATCTACTTTTGCTACCCAGTGCATACAGTACTCATGATATCTCTATAATATCCAGCAATACTCTTAATATATTAAGGTGATACCACGATGATATCCAAGGATATCACCTCATGAAGTTGCTACATGTTTATATCATGATGAACATTCTCGCTACATTTCAAAAAAAAATTCATTTTCTTTCTTTGTATGTTTAGCAGCCCCATTTTTTGGGTAGAAATCTAGCTAATTTTAGCCAATTTTGAGATCACTGATCATGAAATACGACAGGTTTTAAAGTTCAAGATTTCATGACAATCAAATTTGTTAATGTTTCACTTCAGGAATGTTGTCTTGTGAGTTGTGAGCAATGAGTAGAAAAATTAAAGTTAATGAATTTTGTTCAATTAACCCCTAAATTTCCTTGTGTTTTTGGGAGTTTGAAACCTCAAAACTGCGATTTTCTACCTCTATGTACTCCCGGGGATGTGAACCAAGTTTTCTTACTTCTTTTAGAATTCCAACCGTAAGATCTTGTACCTAAGCCTATTCATAGCTACTGTTTCTAAAATTGACCGTTGGATGTTTATCATTTGCAAGATCATAACATCCAAAGTTTGTGCAAAAGTTTTTCTGGGCATTGCTTGAGAGGCATTGTCTCCATAGTGCAAAGGGGGACTTGAAGATTGTTACTTCAAACATTTTGCTCATATTTTTTTCCATGTAGATAACTAAGTTGGGTACGCTCATGCAAAATTTTAGAGACTCATTACGCGTTTCAAACCTTCATGCAAATTAATTTCCAGAAGAAGGTATAAAAATGGCAATTTGGTGAAACATGCATCACATTAATTGTATTTGATTTTTGGAAAAAATGAACGGTGATTAGGTACCTCTATGATTTTATAAATTTTAGGCGAAATTATTTTTAAAAATTTCAAAATCTCAAATTTTGACAAATTTCGAAAGAAAAGAATGTGAAATTACAAAAAACCTTGGAGGTTGCTGTTCTTTATTTTGGAGGCTGCCCTTTTCAAGTCAAGAATATAATCAACATGGGTCACTTCAAATTCTGAGCCTAAATGTGGTAAAGAGCATGTCTCCAAAAAAAAAATTGAAAAAATGATTATAATAATAAAAAAATCTGCCCCAGTTGGGCTTGAAACCAAAAATTTCAATAAAAAAATTATAAAATCCGAATTTGACTTTGTAATTTTTACCACACACACCTTGTATGTATGACCACGCCCACGCCAAATTATAGTCTAAAATTCTTAATTTAGACCTTCCATCTAAGCTGCCCGAAACAACAAAAAGCCATTTTGGCTTTTAAGGGCCTTTAGGGGTTAAAATAAGAGTGAATCTTATTACCATGAAACCTTTTAGGAATCTTAGTTGAAGTTTGGTACCAAAATTCTGGTAGGTTTTCATTTCATAATTATGGAAGGTCACAATATCGAAATTGTAGAAAATGACTATGATTTAATAGCATAGCATGGCCCTTCTTCTATTCCAATTCATAAGGAAGTTAACCCAATCCCATTACACTAACTATTAGCAACGATATAGAAATTCTACCATGGTTCTTTTATAAAATGAATGAGCTCTATTTCCATCCAAGATAGAATAAATATATCTTCTAATCATAATTTAGACCTCACAAGAAAGAAATATGGATTGTAACGGTATTTTATTACACTCCGCTGTTATGAATTGTTCACAACATAGTAGAGGTTGAGATCATGCAAATCATACCCCTACTTAGTTATTTATGAAACAAATACCCGTAGATTATTATCAATATTTATATTAGCACTTGGCCAACAAACTCAATGATATTGTATTGAATTATACAATATGTTGAAGAAGACAACAAAATTGAATAACAATACTAGAATGCAAAGGTTAACACTAACACTTGTTTTTTTTTATTGTAATAACTAACCATATAGATATTGAAAGTAGCCATATAAATTAATGTACGCTCAAAACATAATTAAAGTGTACAAGTAAGGGGTTGCATGAATGAGCAACATGGAAAACCACATTAATAAGACATAATTATTGGCACGCCAAATTCAAGAGGAATACAAATATGGATAGTTATAATGGAACTAATTGATGTAATGATTTGGCACTTTTGCCCTCTCCCAAATGGCCCTCTGATTCAAGAGCCACTAATCTAAGGTCATTTTTTTTCAATATCTAACTCCGTTTTGTTGCTCCGTCTAGGTGTGACGGTGAAATTAATGCAATAAATCCGAAATGTTTAGGCATCCTATAATGTTTCAAACGATTGACTTTCATATGGAAAATGTCATTAAATGTATTTCTATTTTTAAATAATTTATGTTTTATTAAATTTGACAATTACCATCCACGTTGTCATTACAACCCGTACTATTGAGACAAAAATGGTGGTAGTCTACTCCTAGGCCGCAAGCCCTAAGGTTTATTTGTCATTGGCTTTATGTTGAAAGGTTGATATTCTAGTTTTGAAAGTCAATGCCATCAACATTACTTGCATTACAAATAGTTGTGAAAAACATTGGTAATTTGCATTAGAAATGGGATTTAAAATTTATGTTTCTAAATTCAATATCCATTGTTCACACTATATTGAGGGTTGAACAATGAACAATCTTTGTAGGGCTTAAACATCCAATACTAGTGATGACCACTAATAGGTAAAATCATTCATTATGGATTGATTAAACTTACTCTTAATGTATGTTAATTCATAATTGTATTTATTTACATTGCAAAGTATTTATTTTTCCGTCTTTAGGATGCAAGTATTATCTATTGTAAGCCATGTTATAATATGCATGCGTGTTCCGTAAAGCATACAATGGGTTTTTGTAACCCAAAGCTATTTTCTAAAAAAAGTACAACACAACCATTTGGTATCCAAAGAGAAAAGAAAATGAGAAGAATTAGATTATATTAGATAAGGGGATGAACTACTAAAGAAATCAGAAGATGTGCAAAATGAAGACAAGTAGTCAAAGGATCAAGACAAGTCCTTTTGGTCAATTATAAGGACAAGACAAACCAAGCTTCCATATTAGCCTAGATACTCCATTGGGACCTCCAAAACTACTCTTCATCAACACATCAAACAACAAGTCTATCAAAATAGCAAGCTTGAACTAAAATCGTAAAATTTCAAAAAATCAAGCAAATAGATAAAAGCCATTTTATTAGATATTGAAATCATTAAAAGTGACACTATGGTATTTATCAGCAAAAAATCCATAAAGATCTCTATTCCAAACTTGAGCATTCTCATGTTACGGGAGAGTGAAAAAAATAATCCGAAGTGATGAATTTTTTGAGAAAAATGGACTTTGAAAAATTATAGTTAATTTTTTGTAAATGATGAATATAAAAGATATTAAAGGTTTAGGGGTATGAGGGATATCTAGACAATGATATTTTGGCTGGGCTTATTTTTGGGTCAATGCTCCGCTACGACCAAATTAATAAAAAAAATGTAGATGTTCAACTAAATATAGTATAAAATGGACCGTGTATAATTAAAACTTCATTACCCTAATTTTTAGGTGGTCTATTGTGATTAGATGTTGAATAGTTACAAAGTTATTTTCTAAAATTGAAATCCTTCCATTGTATGATATTTAATAAGCCTCAGTAATTTAAAAATAGAAAAATGTACAAGATTAGAAACTCGTATGAAGGGTTTGTTTCTTAAAACACATGTACACATGGTGATTTAGTGAAACATGAAATCTTTATTCCAAATATAGTGTGGAAAGGATTAAAACCATTAAAATATCATTTATATGACAAAAAAGTTTTTTACATTGTTATTACAAATCAAATTTAATGCATCAAAGATCGATGATTTTGAAAATGAATCTAATGAACATCATAATTAGATAAGAAGAAAGTTGTAACGCATTTTTTCTAATTAAAGACATTTTTACCATTACCTTCACTATTTCAAAAATTAGTACTTGATTTTGAGACCTTTTAATCACCGGTACATGAGAATGTCCACCTAGGATGTAGTCTAACTATGTTTTCATATGGAAGAGGTGACAACGCATTAGTAAGGATATTTCTCATTGGGCCCAATAGGCATATCAAATGGTCAAATTAGGCTTTGCAAACCCTCTTTGGCTTCTACCTATTTTTCTTTGTCAAAGTTATTTTTTCTGTAGAACAAAGAAGTGTGGATGTCAATGACTAAATCAAAGAAGAGTAGATATATAAAATTTGATTACAAACTTGTAATAGCAACTTACTTCCATGTGCACTTACGTACATTCTTTACTTTAGGTTCATCATTGTCCTCACATAGAGGCCGTTTCTTCATATTTGATGATTGAAGCTCAACTACTTCATCAATAGTCGATTGCACCAGGGAGAGAATATCAATATATAGCTCCTTAGCACGCTCTAAGGATAACATGCCTCGTCAAATTCAAACCCACTATGATAGATGGACTTGATTCTATGAACAAAATCAATGCGAGAATCAATGCTTAATATCAAATTCAATCAAACTATTTGTTATCTTGATAACAGAAAGAATAAATAAAATTTGTTATAATTATACATGTAGAAGCAGAGAGGTCAGTACTATATCATCTTCTTCAATGTAAAAATCAATTAGAGGTAAAAAAAGATTCTATACTATTTTTTGAGTACCTCTTTAACCCTTTAGTGCCTAGTTGACCACATTATAGTCATTACAACGTCCGAAATGTAAATAGCAGAGAATCCGTGAAAAATTGAAACTTCAATTTTGAAGTTCAAATTTGCCCTTATACATTACACACCTTCCAGAAAAAGAAATTTTCAATTTGGAATTGTACAACTATCAAAATACCCGTCAACAAAACACAAAAATACTGCAAAAACTTGAAAATACAATAATTACTTACCAATATAGCAATTACTATACAATATTTCTTGTGTTTGGAAGTTTGTTATTTTGTTTTATTTTCTTGAATTGTGCTCTCTTCTTCATCTTTCATTAGTGTGTGTAATTCGACCTTTACTAATGTACCCACTCAAGTCAATTTTCAACGTATAAAATTTTGTCCCAAACCGTATATGGATAAGTCACTTTCACTTATAAAATTCACAGTACCCCAAGTTTGTAAAGAAGTAAGATTTTAAAAAGATCATCGAAATTTTACCCTTTGACGCGCCAACGTCAAGATTCTGGATGCTAGATGATTTTTGACGCGTTCCTTCACTACATATGGTGATATTTTTCATCCATTCAACATTCTTTGATTCTTGTGCTAGTTGACTACCACTGTACGGTACGGATCTTCAAAATAAAATAATGTGAATCTTTGAAAAGTAACAAAAGTGGTTTATATCAAGTTTCATTCTTAGTTCAAAAAGTGGGACCTTAAACATGATTTTCCATAATAAGTAGAATCAAATAATGGAAACCATACCATCTTGTAGTGCATGTTATTTCAATTCTATTACAATATTTTTTTATTTTTTTGTGTTGATTTTGGATTTTAAATTGAATTTCAAGAGAAAATCTTGCAAAATTAATTAAAAATATTAATAGACAATATAACGAATCCAACCGTAGAGATGTTATCTTGACATTAACATTTACAACTTTTTTTTGTACATCAACTCCATTTTTATTGTTCATCAAACATTTTATAACAAATCTTTGAAAACAATGTTTGAATCGGGACCTTAAAGGGTTAAGAGCCCTAACATTGGAATTTTAATTTTTTCCTATATTGCTCTCAGTTGCTTATTCTTCTTTCGAGCAACCTCTCTCTCAATCTTTGCATGATATTGCTTCCTCTCCTTCTCTCACTGTCATCTTAGCCTGTACAAAAGGTCCTCCAACATTCACTACTAGAAAATCCAACTGTTCTGTTAATTAGGTCGCGTTGATCAAGGACACTTTTTTGATGATTTGAACAACAATATGTTAATTTGAACAAAAACGCGACCAAATCAACAAAAAAGTGTTCTTGATTAACGCAACCAAATCAACCAAACAGTTGGATTTCTAGTAGTGAAATTAGGAAGTGCTAGTGTGACCAAGATGTAATTGGTACCTTCAACAATAGTTCTCTCAAAGCTAACTAGTTGCTTACCAGCCTTGTATCTGATTATTCTCTCACTACATTCTAGTGATTCTGGTTTTCTGCGGTGGTAACTTATTTTGGCTGTTCCTTTGTACTGTATCCTTTATGCAATTGAAAATCTCAATTTGTGTCAAAAAAAACAAAAAAAAACCATTAAAACCAATATAAAACCAATAAAAAAATGGAGAATCTAACTAAAATTTAGCCAAAGAAAATTAATGGGATTAAATAAATCCTACTCCCTTTGTCCCACAAAATGACCATGATATCGACTTAGGTTTTGTCCCAAAATAAAACAATGATCTCGAATTGTACTCATTCACTGTCGGCAAGTAGATTCACGCATGCTTGACAACTGCTTCAAAGCATTACAAACAATCTGGCACCTTATTCCACGCATTTTGATCATGTCGATCATGGATTGTTGTCATGAATTTTGATCATCTATACACATTCTAGCAATGAAAATACTCCCTTTGTACTCAACCTATGATTTGCATCACAATCAACATACTCCCTGGGTCACCATGGGATTAAGCTTAATTCATGGAATTCAGTGAAAACAACACTTACTCTATGGATTTTGGTGAAAGCAAGGTCATTTTGCAGGACATAGGGAATAGTAATTTTCAGTATCGACTAAGGTTGATTGTCCTAAAACCACCAACTTAACCAATCTGGCCTATTTTTGGCATTGCTAAATTCGGAAAAAAACTTGACTGCGTTCGAAATAGGTTTTGATGAGGATTGCAAAAATTTGCAACATCTAATTCGCATTTGTCAATTTTATACAAAATCCCAATGAAAGTAGAAAGTAACCTTTGACCCAAATCAAACCTCTAGGTTTTCCCATGGCAACACCATGTGGTACTGACTTTCACTCATAATAGAGAACTTCGTAAAGTCCTGAAATCTCAGGCTTCCGGTACTGCGTCAGTAAAGATTCTGGCGCACGGGACATTAAAAGTAGTAGTGTCGGGCTCCAAAAATAAAAACCGGATGAGTTATATTTCCGGTAAGTAAAGTAGGGTGACTGAGTTTGCTCCCGTGTCGAGGCGCGCCACCGAGAATGCCGCCGGGGCCCGCCTATTAGTGCACCACAAGGTTGACCAATGGTGGCCGCCAAGGTTTGAACCGTGAACCTCGTGGTCACCAAGAGCCTTATGATTCCTATTCCAAGGCCGGCACACCACTCTTGGGCTTGTGTTAGAAACAATTCGGATATCTGAACTTATCCAGGATACAGGATGCATCTCTGGATCACTGATCCAGAGAGTTTGCGAATTTCTCTAATGATACCCAAAAACCACCAACTATTTCTTCGCAATGCTTGGCGTGCCACTGGTCCACCACCAACTATTTCTTCGCAATGCTTGGCGTGCCACTGGTCCACCACCAACTATTTCTTCGCAATGCTTGGTGTGCCACTGGTCCACTTGAATAGTGAAATTGGTGATTTTGGGTCTCAACTGTGGTGGCCCCAAGAAAAGTCTACATGTCATAATTGGGGGAGATGGTGGTTTTAGGACATCCTACCTTACACACTGTAACACTGCAGAAACATTGCACACTGTGCTCGAAATTAACGGTGGGCTCCGTCACCAGTGATCAGCCTACACAAGTCACGGAGCCCACATAACCGAAATCATCAAGAAACCACGAAATCTCAGTTCCCAGAATGGCAATGGCTTTCGACGGAATGCCAGAATGCACTTCCTGCATTGAACGACTTTCCGGTGACGACAACTCGGACCGGTACATAACTTCCATCGAGAGCTCATTCGGCGCGCGGGATACAAATATTTAAGCCTAGCTTCACCAAAGCACAGCTGCACAGTGATTGCGGCGCCTCAAGTTATGCAATGCCGCGGGCGCGCGTGGAGACTGTCCGTCGCCCGCAGAACGGTGGACGTGCAGAACTGCAGATCGCGTAACTTTGCTCTCATGCCAAAACCGGCACAAATCAACGACTTTAATCGAATTAACAAAGTAGAAGCAGGCTGTAACGGAGGATCGATTCATTTGGCCCGCAAATTTCGCAATGTTCACGTTTAGTTTGAATTTCCAAGACGCCGGCCGACTCCCTCCTACAAAAACCTCGCCAGGATTTGCCATTCTATCTCAAGCTTCTTGCCATCGTCCCCGTGCTCTCATCACATTGTCGACCCAATTTGCGATCGTTCCCGGAAACGTACAGCTTCCAGCTTCCGCATCATACATCCCGGTGGAATGGCCGCCTCCACAGCCACGGCGAACAGAGCCGGAGCGAGACTGAACCGCGCGGCCGTGGTGGCCATGGCCGTTCTGATGGCGGCCTCCATGCTCATGGCCGGAGCGGACGCGGGCAGACCGTGGAATGACAAGCACCATCTCCGTGGCCACTTCCACCACGGTGCACACAGCCCTCCGGCACCGCCAGGCTTCGACCATGGCCACCCCATGGCCGCTCCATTCCCTCCTCACCGCGGCGACCAGCCCATGGCCGCCCCCCCCCCGCCATACTTCGGCGACGGACCTGCTGCGTCCCCGTTCACACAGAGCCTCTCCGGGCGCGGGTACGGAGGCCCGGAAGCCGCTCCAGGTCCGTCGTTCGCTGCGGGCTCTCCATTTCCGTGCGGCGAGGCCCCGGAAGCCGCGCCTTCTATGGAGTCTGGATTCTAGCTAAGGGACCCGGTACCTTGGAAGTCCTCATCAATGTTCTCAGCTCGTATACACATATGATATATATATGTAGCTCATGTCTAGCTAGGATCATGTTCTACTTACTTTCTCAGTCGGGACACGGCAGTTCGCCCGGATTGGATCTTCGACCAGGAATGAATGAGTTGTGAGATCCTGCAGTCCAGAGGTGGAGCGCCAGTTTTATTTACCTTAATATTAGAAGCCGGTGGGCAGCACCTTGTGATGAAGGTCTGCTTTGGGCAGGCGACGGAGTGATTACAAAAGAGTATTCAAGGTCTGGA
Organism: Pohlia nutans; assembly: GCA_022496805.1. NCBI lineage: Eukaryota > Viridiplantae > Streptophyta > Bryopsida > Bryales > Mniaceae > Pohlia > Pohlia nutans. Next base: position 9,454,303 of record CM040102.1, read on the forward strand.
ACGGAACGGAAGCTCCACTAATCATGCTAGCATTGTAGAGTAGAAGCTGAGATGGTGCATTGGTAGAGTACTAGTGAGACTCGACTGGAGCGGTTGGATATGCATGCATGCCCGTATGGTGGGGTGTTGTGAGATGTTCATGTTCGCTTGAAATCTGAATATAATTGATCACTATGTCTTGGCATCTTCTTTCTGACTGGTACATATCAGGAACCCTGAATTTGTAGAATCTCTCCAGCCTGGGGTTGTATGGATATTGTTCTCTTCCTGTATAGTACAGTACGTCACTTTGCTGCCTCTGCGATGAGGGTGGGCCTGTGATTGGAATAAACTGCTGGCTCACGTTGGTTGCATTTGAGTCTGAGTGGATCTTGACACCGGGACTGCTGGCCCCGGTGGAAAGTGGAAACTGTGTTTAACAACCGTGGCTACACTCGACCTTCACTCTATTTAACTGTGTCATCTGTGATTTGATGGAATGTCACATTTGTACGTGTATGATAGCGTAAATGAGTGAAATAATGTTCATATTAGATCTGTACCTTGGGACCACCTTCATGATTGAAACTTTGTTATCAGTGTATAGCTCTAGTAGGAAGTCCATCGCTTCTCACTACCAGAATGGGGGTGCCTGACGTTTCTCACTGTAACTTACTGTACAGTGCTCTGACCCAACAATAAGAGGACCATTATGAACACTACAAGAAGATGTTATAACCGAACTTGTCTGACATTTTCTCTTAGCCAATAGGAGATCCGCACTGATAGCATTTGGGGGGCTTGTCCACTCTGCAAAACTGGAGAAAGTAGAAATTTGGAATCTCCATCCCTTGTCTAACTGTATCGCACAATTTCCCTACAATTCCGACGAGGTATAGTCACTATGGTGCGATGCCGGAGGTATGAAGTTCTCTATGGGTTCTGTGAAGCCCAAAGAAATTTCAGTAAGTTCATTGCAGTTTCAAGGCTAGGTCGGTGGCATTCGGAGCTCAACAAGGTCAATATCTAGCAGTTGGAAGCTCTCCAGTTCGATCATCTTTGTCGTCACATGTTCTAGTGGTCGTGATTCAGGTGTGAGGATTCCTCACAAAAGGCACCAAATTTTGTTTTCAATGTACCTCACTTGCTCCCGTGCAGAATGGCCTGCACCGGTGCGTTCTGTAGCGTTCAAATCGGCCAAACCAGCCACCGAGGTTCCTAACACTGGAAGGAGAAGCGACGCTTCTGACTGCCGTTGGAGGTGCTCTTCAGTCGGAAAAGACACAACAGACAAATTAAAGTGTTGCTTGTCAGTCAGGGAGGACACAACAGACAAATAAAACCCGGATTCTCCGTTGGTCAGAAGCGTCGCATTTCCTACCAGTGTAAGGTGAAGTGAGCATTCAAAGCCAGGAAATGTATCAAGCGTTAAGTCGAATGAAGAGGAGCGTCGTGCCTGAAACCACTGATTGAAAGACAGTGTCAAAACTGTTGGTTGTTCCTGGATGCAGTGGGGATGCTGCCGGCGCAAGAGAATTGCCTGGGCATAAGAACCACATGGATTGGTGGGCTTGTTGGAGAACAGTATATAGGATAGCGTTGATGGCATCAGAAACATGGGCTGTGATATTAAATGGGTGCCATCGGTGTTCAGACTTGTGTACCATAGCATTAATCTCAGATGACTGTAGCACCTCATGAGCCAATTTTTGCAATACAAGAGCTGTTCTGTCCAATTTTTTCTCATGAGCATAACATTCAGTAGCCTTCCAGAGGCTGCCTTTTAGTTTCGTCCACATAACATTCAGTAGCCTTTGTGAGTGCTACCTTCCCCCAACAAAATGATGCGGAATATCCCGCATCATTTCATCCCCCTAATGAAATGATGTGGGATATTCCACATCACATTAGTAGCTATGTGGGCACGTGGCATTAAGCAAGAGCAATCAACCATGGTGAGCAGTATTCAAAAGCACTCACTCAATTACAATTCAACAATGTTTTGTAATTGTTTATTTAATTCAATAGTCCATTCAATTACAAAACACTGGTCACTCCGTATATAAAGGTGCATATTCTTCTCCTTTCATTGCATTCTTAAGCAATAGGGTACCACATCGCATGCTGCTTGGTTGACTTTTTATTCATATAGTAACTTTCCTTAAAACGTGGAGTGAAAGATGGCACTTGTCATTATATGAGGGAGTTTAGTAAGAGTCAATCAAGTAAGACAAACTTAAGATGGGAAAACAAAGAGCATCCAAGAACATCCAAGAACATTGGAAAAAATCTTGGAAACTTTAATAGTGGTACAAAGTCTAGGGCATAAGAATGTTAATGTTCTTCCTGTAACAATTAATATGAGTGGGATAATTGTATCTCCAAGATCTACTAATTTTTCCAAGACCAAAACATCATAGGAGAACACAATTTATTAAATTCCAAACTTCGGATTCAAGTCTATCAATGGTATCTCAACAATATTTCAACGCGGTTGAATTAGTGCGCTTGTCCATGAAGGGAGTATATGGTAAATGGCCCATAAACCAATGTTTTGAGCTTTTCACGCAAATCTAGTATTGGTGTAGAATTAGAAGCTCTCAATGAAAATCAGTTGGAGATATTGTTGGTTTATAAGTTAGTACACATTGGATATTGAGTCATTCACCTTGGTGCTTTGACATAATGTTTCAACCACGCAATCCACTGATTATTGCCATTACTATGAGTCACAAAATTAGTGTGAAACTTTACACCAATCCTCACACTAATTTTAGTACGTACATCTGTAAGAATTCTCAAATACTCTCAATTACTGCACTTTTGTTCTAATGCCACAAATTTTACCGTGAGAATACTGAGACACATTAACCCTTTAACGTCCCGATTCAACACTGTTTTCAAAGATTTGTTATAAAATGGTTGATGAAAAACGAAAATGGAGTTGATGTACAAAACAAAGTTGTAAATGTCAATGTGTAGATAACATCCGTATGGTTGGATTCATCATATTTATTATTAATATTTTAAAAGTAATTTTGCAAGGTTTTCTCTTGAAATTCAATTAAAAATACAAAATTAACACAAAATTAAAAAAAATATATTGTAATGAAATTAGAATGACATGCACTACGAGATGGTATGGTTTCCATTATTTGATTCTACTTACTATGGAAAATCATATTTAAGGTCTTTCTTTTTGAACTAAGATTGAAACTTGACATTAATCACTTTTGTAGTATTTCAAAAATTCACATTATCTTATTTGGAAGATCCATGCCGTACAAATGGTATCAACTAGCACAAGAATGGAAAAACAAAAAAATGGATGAAAAACATCCGGTACCTACAGAAATTGAGCTGCTCAAATTCATCCGGCATCCAGATTCTGGACGCCGGCGTGCTAAAGGGTTAATGGCAATAACCTGTGTAATGATTATCGAGGGGAACGTAAAAAAAAAAACTGGATCGCTCCGGAAATGCAAAAATGGGCCCTCATGAGATGTTGTCAACTGAAGTCAGATTAGTGGTAAGCACGTCTGCTACCGGTAGCACCCAACTAATATCGCAGCCCATGTTTCACATAATTGTAACGCTATCTTATGTACTGCTTTCTAAGAGCAAGTCCAGCACTTCAGACCACATATGTACACCAAGCACTAATTTGAGGGTCGTTTTCACTTCCAGGAATGTTAGACTTGAAGTACCCCAATAACACTCCTTGTGCGAACACTAAGGCAACTTATTAAAAAAAGATTTTATGAAAAGAACTTGATGACCTTGGGGTAGTGAATAGTCTTCAAGCTCATTATTTAATTATTGATTGAGCAAAGATGCTTGCTTGGTAGGAGTAATTGGCTTGCACCAAAGTTTCTATAAATGGTGGGAAAACTCAAATTTTGGCCCCAAATACTAATTTTTGAGTTAGAATAAGTGGAGCTAGTTACACCAAATCTTGGTGTCGATTCCTCAAAAGCACTTGCTACTTCCTCAAAAGCATGTTGTAACGAGCCCACCAAACCATATGGTTCTTATGCCCAATTCACGTTCACCGGTAGCATCTCCACCGCATGCAGGACTACAATTTTTACACTACCATACAATTTTCAAATTGTCTATCAGTGGTTTCAAGCACGACACTCCTCTTCATTCCACTCACTCACTACAAGGAGAAGGTGTCGCTTTTTACTCGTTTCGTGAGTCAAACGGCGCCACTTTGCACTAACTGCCCAGGAACTCAAGACTTGATGAGTGGGTCCATTCAAGCTAATACGAACCAAAGGTGCCTCGTTTTGAGTGCTTTGGAGAGTCCTTTGGAGAGTCCTTTGGAGAATAGCTAGAGACAAGAAAGTAATGATTTTCATTCAAAGAACAATTTTGAAGTGCTTTTTTTTCAATTTTCATTTACATGATCATCATTCTCATTCAATTATCCCAAAGTTTATTCCAAAAAAGTGTTATTTATCATTTAGAAAAGTCCTTGGTGATTCATTAAAACCACTGTTGACAGAGCTATTCTAGTGCTTTTGATAGCTAATTTTTTAGAATATTGCTTTCATCTTGTACTATGAGTTTTATATACATGTTGGAAACATTGACATATCACTTTCCTCTCTAATTACAATTCATATCAAACATCACATTGAAAATGCCTTGAAAAAAGCACTGAAAAAGCACTGTTGACAACTTAGGTGGTTCGTATTAGCTTGAATGGACCCGAGTGTGATTCGTCACCTAAGACAAATGTGTACTGTGACACGATTCCAAATTCTCGCAACTAAGAAACGATCCCTTTACTTATAGTGATTGCTAGATACATTTCCTGGCTTTGAATACTCACTTTTCAATCACTAGTCACTAATCAAAAAAAGTTTTAATCATGAAGGTGGTCCCAAGATACAGATCTAACATAAGCATTATTTTTCTCATTTACGCTATCATACACGTACAAATGTGACATTCCATCAAATCACAGATGCCACAGTTAAGGTAGACGACCTATTTCCGATCAGGCCCCCAATCACGCAGTATAGGGCGACCTATTTGTGTGAACTAGCCTGCATTATTTTCGAATTCATTTGTAAACGGTGATGGAAACATGTTTCTTCTTAATATGGAATGGTTGGCACCAAGAATGGAAACTTGTTACCGAGTTACTATGATATCATGTGTTCTCCAAATCTAGTTTTGCAGTTCTTGGAAATAGGTCAGCCTATGTTTCGAGAACGGGTTGGAGAGAATCTTCACTTTGAAAATTTGTAGTAAATTCAATATTGCCCCAAAATTTGTTCAAAAATATGTGACCTTCTTCAAATCTATTTCCCTACACTGCAAAATTATTTGCCTATTTGTTACTCCACCGGAAGTGTGGTGAATTGCTTAAGGTGATCGGAAACAGGTCGTCTACCTTAAATAGAGTGAAGGTCGAGTATAGCTACGGTTGTTAATAAACTCTATTTAAAAATATATTTAAAAATACATTAATAAAAAACATGATAAATCCAACCGTACAGATGTGATCTTCACGTTGACATTTACAACTTTGCTTTGTATATCAACTCAATTTTTGGTATTCATCTAACATTTTATAACGTTTCTTTGAAAACAACATTGAATTGGGAGTTTAAAGGGTTAACCCTTTAAGGTTTATTTAAATTCACGGTTTAATGGATTTATCATGTTTTTTATTAAGTATTTTTAATTAGTTTTGCAAGGTTTTCTCTTGAAATTTGATTAAAAATCCCACCCTAATCACCAAAAAAATTTAAAATATTGTAATGAAATTGGAATAACATGCTCTATGAGATGGTATGGTTTCCATTATTTGATTCTACTTATTTTGAAAAATCATGTTTTAGGTCTCACTTTTTGAACTAAGAATGAAACTTGACATAAACCAATTGTGTGATTTTTCCAAAAATCATAATAACCCATTTTAAATATCCAAACCACACAATAGATAGTAAACTTGCACAAGAACCAAGAGAAAATTATTTGGATGAAAACCGTTCAATTTGGATGAGAATCCAATAACTTGAATCTGTCCATCGTCCAGATATTGGACGCAAGAGCGTTCAAGGGTTAAACACAGTTTCCACTTTCCACCGGGGCCAATAGTCCCAGAGTCAATATCCACTCAAATCACTAGTAGGAAATGCGACGCTTCTGACCAACGGAGAATCCGGGTTTTATTTGTCTGTTGTGTCCTCCCTGACTGACAAGCAACACTTTAATTTGTCTGTTGTCTTTTCCGACTGAAGAGCACCTCCAACGGCAGTCAGAAGCGTCGCTTCTGCTTCCAGTGAATTCAAATGCGACCAACGTGAGCCAGCAGCTTAATTATTCCAATCACACGCCCACCCTCATCGCAGAGGCAGCAAAGTGACGTACTGTACACGAAGAGAACAATGTCCATACAACCCCTGGCTGGAGAGATTCTACAAATTCAGGGTTCATGATACCGGTCAGAAAGTAGATGCCAAGACATACAGTGAGTAGCAAAACTGAGTCAACTTGTCATAAATGTAATTTTGACCTTAAATTACACATAAAACAAAGCATTATTTTTTTAATCAATATTGTCAGAAGATATTGCTTCAAGTGTGGTACATGGCAATCAATCCACATAGCCATATGTCAAAGTTTGGATGAGATATTGATGATGCAACTCAGAAATGTGGCATGACTCAGTTTTGCATGCCTCTTCCACATTGAACACAATGAGCTTCATGATCATGAATATTAAGGCAAAGCAAGAGGTTCAAGATCCAGGGGGTCATACTCATTGCATAGTCCTTCACTGGAAGCTCTTTACCTGTTTTTTGTTGATCTTGTTTTATCATCATGGTACATTTGAAGGAGCTTTCTGCTAGTGCTAGAAGAGACCTCAACAACTCTATTGTTGTCAAGTTGGAAGCTGGTAGTTCTACAAGAGATGTAGCAAATGAGTTGCAGGTGTCTCAGAGTTATATTGCACGGATTAAAAAGAAGAGATTGCCTGATCTTGAAGCTAGTTGTGGAGGTAGACCACAAGCGCTTACAGATGCACAGAAGAGAGTATGCATCAAAGCTGCTACGTTAGGAGGCATTGATGCTGCAACACAGATTTCTCAACATGTGCGTGGCGAATGCCATGTTACTGTAAGTGTTGATACAGTGAGAAGGGTGTTACGTGCTGCAGGGCTCAAATCAAAAGTGAAGCAGAAGAAGCCGAAATTGAACCAGAAACACATCAAGGAGCGACTTGAATTTGCTAGGCGCCATGAACATTGGACCATTTGTGATTGGGAGCGCGTGATCTTCTCTGATGAGACAAAGGTAAACCGATTTCGCTCAGATGGTCGCAGTTGGTGTTGGATTCGTGATGGACAATCTTCTAATTCAAGACAATTTCAACAAACAGTAAAGTTTGGTGGTGGTTCGGTGATGGTGTGGGGTTGCATGACGTTCCAGGGTCCTGGTATTTGTTGTAGAGTTGAAGGAAGAATGGATCAACATCAATACAAGGAAATCTTGCAGAAAGATTTATTGTACAGTATTATAGCTTATGATCTTGATCCTTCCCATCTAATTTTTCAGCATGATAATGATCCCAAACATACAGCAAAAAGTGTTCGCCACTGGTTGAAATTACATGGGCTTAATGTTCTTCAATGGCCTGCGCAATCCCCTGATTTAAATCCTATTGAGCACCTTTGGGCAAGGCTAAAACACCGTCTCAATCAATATGAAAGTGCTCCAAAGGGAATTTTAGAATTGTGGGAGCGTATTGAAGAATGTTGGGCTTCCATTACACCAGAGGAGTGTAGAAGGTTATATGAGAGCATGCCAAAGCGAATCCAAGCTGTTATAGCTAGCAAAGGCAAGTGGACAAAGTACTAAATTGTTTTGTGATAGAGGATGCAAAAGTGAGTCACGGAATATAGTTTCCGTTAAATGTAATTTCTTTGTACCTATTAATGTGAAAGATACTTTTTTTCCCATGAAAATGTAGCCTACTTAAAGTATTATCTTACACATTTTATAGCTTGTAATGACATGTTACCAAATTCTTTACATTGTCGATTGAATCAAAAATTTCAAAAATTTGACTCAGTTTTGCTAGACACTGTAGTGATCAATTATATTCAGATTTCAAGCGAACATGAACATCTCACAACACCACACCATACGGGCATGCATCCATATGCAACCGCTCCGGTCGATTCTCACTAGTACTCTACCAATTCACCATCTCAGCTTCTACTCTACAATGCTAGCATGATTAGTGGAGCTTCCGTTCCGTTCCAGACCTTGAATACTCTTTTGTAATCACTCCGTCGCCTGCCCAAAGCAGACCTTCATCACAAGGTGCTGCCCACCGGCTTCTAATATTAAGGTAAATAAAACTGGCGCTCCACCTCTGGACTGCAGGATCTCACAACTCATTCATTCCTGGTCGAAGATCCAATCCGGGCGAACTGCCGTGTCCCGACTGAGAAAGTAAGTAGAACATGATCCTAGCTAGACATGAGCTACATATATATATCACATGTGTATACGAGCTGAGAACATTGATGAGGACTTCCAAGGTACCGGGTCCCTTAGCTAGAATCCAGACTCCATAGAAGGCGCGGCTTCCGGGGCCTCGCCGCACGGAAATGGAGAGCCCGCAGCGAACGACGGACCTGGAGCGGCTTCCGGGCCTCCGTACCCGCGCCCGGAGAGGCTCTGTGTGAACGGGGACGCCGCAGGTCCGTCGCCGAAGTATGGCGGAGGGGGGGCGGCCATGGGCTGGTCGCCGCGGTAAGGAGGGAATGGAGCGGCCATGGGGTGGCCATGGTCGAAGCCTGGCGGTGCCGGAGGGCTGTGTGCACCGTGGTGGAAGTGGCCACGGAGATGGTGCTTGTCATTCCACGGTCTGCCCGCGTCCGCTCCGGCCATGAGCATGGAGGCCGCCATCAGAACGGCCATGGCCACCACGGCCGCGCGGTTCAGTCTCGCTCCGGCTCTGTTCGCCGTGGCTGTGGAGGCGGCCATTCCACCGGGATGTATGATGCGGAAGCTGGAAGCTGTACGTTTCCGGGAACGATCGCAAATTGGGTCGACAATGTGATGAGAGCACGGGGACGATGGCAAGAAGCTTGAAGTAGAATGGCAATTCCTGGCGAGGTTTTTGTAGAAGTGAGTCCGCCGGCCTCTTGGAAATTCAAACTGAGCGTGAACATTGCGAAATTTGCGGGCCAAATGAATCCTCCGTCTGCTTCTTCTTTGTTAATTGGATTAAAAGTCGTTGATTTGTGCCGGTTTTGGCATGAGAGCAAAGTTACGCGATCTGCAGTTCTGCACGTTCACCGTTCTGCGGGCGACGGACAGTCTCCACGCGCGCCCGCAGCATTGCATAACTTGAGGCGCCGCAATCACTGTGCGGTGGAGAAGGCTTAGATGAATCTCGCGCGCCGAAAGAGCTCTCGATGGAAGTTATGCACCGGTGCGAGTTGTCGTCACCGAAAAGTCGTTCGATGGAGGAAGTGTATTCTGTCGAAACTGAAGCCATTCTTAGAACTGATTTCGTGGTTTCTTGACGATCTCTGTCATGTGGGCTCCGTGACTTGTGTAGGCGGATCACTGGTGATGAAGTCCACCGTCAATTTCGAGCACAGTGTGCAAAGTTTCTACAGTGTTACATTGTGTAGTGTGTACCGAGAATTAGGAGGATTTTGTTTAGCTAGCTGAATTTCAGTTAAATCGTCCAATTTTTATTTATTTTTAATGGATTTTAATGGTTATCAATGCCATGTGGACTAGACAGCGATTGTCTTGGTTCGGTGAACAGAAGATTTCCAGCAGTAGCCCTATCTACTGTAGTAGAATGCATAGGCTCACTATCGTGTAGCAGAGCAAAATAATGCATATGCTCAGAACAAGTCAGGGTCATTGCTTTGCAACGCCTTACGGTAATGCCAATGTACTAAGTTAGAGTACTCCATGCCTCCATGGGCTCTGCTACGCTCTGCAATAAGATGTCAGTAAACTCTAGCAGGCACATAGATACACCAGAACCGTCTTCATCTAGGACTCTCATCATGATGTGAAAATATGATGAAACTCTTGTGATTGTTGCACTGTGGAGTTGTTAATCGACTCTGAACTGAACACCGACATTTTGTAAACGAGGACACGTCATTATGATGGTCATTCTCTTTCATGCTTGTCCGCTATCTCGTGTGGATGGCTCGGGAGAGCAACTCCTTGAAAGGCAAACATCATTGTTTCTGATTTCCATGATGCAGGAAGATGACAAGTAAGGATCTTGAGCCGAGACACGAGTTGAATTTTCTGGAACAACGGAGTCAGTATCTGAGACGGGCAGAGACGATAAACAAAGGTTAGTGGTAATACTGTTTGTGTGGGGATAATTAAAAATTTTGATTTGTGATGAATTCCTTTGCTATCTGAGATTTGTGAGCCTGATGATTCTTTCAAAACAATTCTTGAAAGAATCTATGCATGGAACTGAACGGGCAGTTTTATTCCAAGTTTCAGGAGAAATTAGATCCATCGTGTGCTTCAGCTGTGAAACCCTGTTCTGTGCAAGCTTCAGTTTGCAGATCTGCTTGAACGCTTGATAATCAGTACATCCACCGGACTGGAGCAAAAGCTGAAGAGGAAGCTGAAAGCAAACAACTGGCATTAGTGTATCTTACTCAACATTTTTCTATGGAGGTTTGGACGTTTGACCCACCGTCGTTGCCACTTTTAGCAGTCTCTAGAATCTTCATCTCAATTGATTTCCATATGGCTTCGCCATCAAACTTTGCTGCCCAGTAAGATATTACAAGTTAGGTAAAATTAAAGCTTCCTGCCAATCAAAACATTCCAAAACCCTTGCCCAGCAATCCGTATGCTGATGTTTCTTCACTAGGTGACAAGTAGCCAGGTCTAATGATTGTCCCACATGGAGGACGGCAGCACTGTAACTTCAATCAAAGTGGGGGTCACAGATTTGTGCCCAAAAAAAAAAGAAAAAAAGAAAGAAAAGAAAAGTGGGGGTCATAGCCACACTATCGACGCTTGCTTGCTTTCCTGCAGACAGACCATGGTTGGACGCTTCCATCATCACGGAAGCAACCGATGCAGCTTTTGCAATCACGGTACCTTTTTGAAGGCAACAGAAGTCTGAAGGATGTGGAATCCTGTATTCAAGGGCCGACTTGTTTCCCTCTAATAATTGTAGATTCGTCCGCTGCTAATCAGCCCCTGCCATGGGGACATGGTCGCTCCGCGGATTCAGTGACCGTCCCCTCTGGCGTGACCAGGGCCTTGCTGTGCACACACTGTCATGCTTTTCTCTGATGAAGTAGTGTCACTGTTGCTATTTCCAGTCTGGACATCGATCCACAGAGTGTACCGGTACAGTAGAAGGCGATCGCACACTCCAGATGCATCCGATGAGTAACATCTAAATATAGCATTTCACAGCTAGCATCTCTTTAACGATCGCCACACCGACTGCTATATATGCGTGGCTGGGTAGGTGTGCAGATGGTTCCGTCATGATTTTGCCAGTTCACAGTGACACATTGGCGTCACCCACGCCATCCCTGCAGCATCTGCACAAGCTGAAGATAGATCTAGTCTAGTGCGCCGTGAGGCAAATGAATCGCAGGCCAGCTGAATCCGGTGCACCGGCAGAGAGCTGTTGGTGTGGTGGGTTGGGATTCACTGGTTCTCGCGAGGGATCTGAGGTTTAGATCAGAAAGCTCCGACCTCGTTGAAGTGCAACTGCGTGATTCGATTACGATCTACGAACTGCGCCATCGGTGATCTTTCTAGAACTCACGCTTTAAAGGTATGTCTCTCTGATTTTAAAGGATTGTGATATACCAATGTGTATAGGATTCAGATCTGCTTGTAAGGAAGAACGAACAATGCTTGTGGACCATAAGTAGTTTTCCGAACTCGAATCGCAGATTCACTGGAAGCATTCGTGTCTATGGAAACATTCTGTCGCAGAATTGGCGGTGAGGCTGAGAAGTAATTAGGGCAAGGACATATGAATCGTTGCTGTGCAGATGACAGGCGAGGTAAAGGCCGACGGGAGGCGGAAACGTTTCCACCAGCGAAGCAAGTCGAGTATCGGAGATTACACGTCGCCGATGCACCTGGATCCGATCAAGGACACGGTGCAGACGAAAGAGGCTGGAAAACCCACAGCGAAGGAGGTTCACAGCCGCAGCTGGTTCAAGAGCAAGAAGTACAGTACCCAGAATCCGGAAGCAACCTCTGATCTGGAGGTCACAGAAGATCTGAAGCCGTTGCGCGTCGTGCAAGGCGTGTACCGAGACGACGATGGCGGGCCGTCGCCCAAAATCCTCGTCACGTCGCACTCCGCAGCGCGCGACGCAGTGAAGGAGTTCGCCAAGGACTTGGTGGCACAAATGAAAGCAGGGGATCCCGATGAATCCCTGGCTATGGAATCTCAGATGCGGCGACAGGTAGGCTCACCACCACCCACGACGGATTTGAAGTTCGTCGCGCAAGCGTACGTCGCCCATCACTTGTTCTCCGACTTCGAAAACGCCTCGTTCGGAATCCCCAATCCCGGGGAGAAGCCGTGGGAGGTTCAGGATCACATGCGCCGCTGTTTTGCGCAATTCCAGAAGTGCAAGACGAAGTCTCAAACGATTTCGACGCTCTTGGAAAACGACTCGAAGCTGAGCTTCCTGTCCCAATTCTGTGTCAAGAAGTTTCAGTCGATCGGTGCGTTCGAGCCTGTGGAAAAGGGGCGCCACCCGGACACCCCGTTTTACAGGAGCTTCCTGAGCGCCGCGGTGTCGGTGTGGTTGCTCCAAAGGCTGGCGTTTTCGTTCGAGCAGAAGATTGTCCCCATCGTCCCCACGCGAGGAGATGCGTTTCAGCGGCGCTTCATGGCGCCCGTGGTGCCGGGAATTGGGTAAACAAATACTCCCTCCGTCCCAAAATTATTGTCATACAAATTTGTTTGGTATTCCTTTGAGCCAATTTCATTGATCATATTGTAAGAAACATGATTAAAAAAGGTTCCAAAATATGTCACTAGAATGATTGAAGAACATTGCATGTGTTCATTGCAACCTAAATAAAATTAGCCACAAGGAAGTATTTTTTTTGACCTACTTAAAAAAGCACACGACAATAACTTTGGGACGGAGGGAGTAACTTTCTCGTCTAGTGGCATATGGTTTTCATCAATTTCATGCTTTAGTCACATTGCATCATTTGGCGTTCAAAGTATGACTTCAACTAAATCACACTGTGTGATGTCCTATACTCCAGAGATTCCGAGAGCGAGGAGAATGATGGCGACTTAGAGATTTCGTTCACTGTCTTTCCGGGATTCCGAGTGAGCGAGAGTATAGTGGAGTGCTTGGTGCACATTGTCGAACGCCCAAAGATGGACATGACGACCTCCAGTCCTGTTGTTGAGGAAAGCAGCTCGGTTGCGCCAGGGCCTCCGAAATCTCTCAAGGGCGGGGAGCATAGTTTGCTTCAGAAGATCCGGAGCAAGTTTACCCGCAAGAAGACGCTTGTCAAAGGCACCACGGTGGCTGAAAATAATGAAACAAAAGCACCACCACCACCACCACCAGTAGAGCCTGCTGCACAGCCTTTGGAAGAGCCAGCGCCATCAAGGGAGTCGGAAGAGTCGACAGCGCCATCGGAAGAGGAGCCGTCGCCACCGACCGATGATGAACAAAACAACACTGCTGCAGCTGCGTCGGTGGTGAGCCCTATTGCATCATCTGTACAGCCAAGTGAGTTGAGCTCTCCTCCTCTAAATCTGGAGGTGACTGATTCCTACGTGCCTCCTTCGAGCAATCCTTATTTCCCAGTGGGCGTAGACGACGATAATCGATTGTATATTCCGCGAGCGGAGATGTCAAAGCTGTTGCAATCACCGCTGAGATCACCGCGGTTGAGTTCTGTAGACTAGGTTAGCTGATCTACCCCGTGCTTTTGTAACATGCCTGCTTTTTGAAGCGTCGGAATTTTTGAGTTGAGCAATTGCAGCTCCTTTGGACAATTAATTGCAGTCCTGGTGATTTTGGTGTGCTACGTCGTCTTCAACTGTACCATGAACTATTCCATCAGTTTTGTAGACGCAACGGCTTCCATGCCATAGCTGATCTGTGCTGTGACGAGAGAAGGAATTTGGTGTGATTTGAAAGTCAGTGCACTTCTTGAATCTCATAGCTCTTCCGTTTGCATATTTCTTTGTGAGAAAGCATTATTAGGGCTCGATTGTTGGCCCATCTTGAAAAGTGATGGAAATGGATCAATGGAAGAGCTCAAACTCGCTTGATTGGGGGCAACCATGTTATATCATATTTTGAAATTGGGTCAAGTATAGGAACTGAAGTATTAACTGACTAGCCACGGTAGCGACAAGTAGGTTATCATACAGAATCATTTTGAAATTGGGTCAAGAATAGGAACTGAAGTATTAACTGACTAGCCACGGTAGCGGTGAGTAGGTTATCATACAGAACGAGTTGATTTTTCGATCACAATCCTTGATCTTTATGATTCAAGAACGTTGAGAAGAGAGAAAATTATGAGTTGCAACTAGTGATGACAATGATGATGGGTTGCTAATGGGATGGAGCTATGTTAACATTGGAAAGTCAACAACCAGTTATGATTTTATATTGCAGAATCCTGTATTTTATGAAGTTAGGTTATTAATGGTCCAAGGGCTTTATCATATTAACTTAGAGGGCTCAACTTTGAACTCACTCTCATGAATTATTCCATCTAAGGTAGGAGCACCTAATTCCGACATAGTACCTAATGCCGATAATTTCTACACATGGCTTTCATTTTAGAACGCACATCTAGGTAGATCATAGATGACTTATTGTTTTAGTCAACAAACAATAAAGGCTCTATGACATATTTAGATTTGCGTTCTAAAATGAAAGAAATGTGTAGAAACTATCGGCATTAGGTACACTATCGGAATTGGGTGCTCCTACCTAAACTTATGGCTCAACGAATTTCAAGTTGAGCCAACTTTGAATTGACCATTAACCCTGGGCCGTAATATAATGTGGGCCTAAGCCCTCATCTTATTATTAAATCTACCCAACGGCTACATACCTTGTAACACATGTAAGTCAAGCTTCACTCCTGTACTGTACAGCCACTGTATATCAACAAATGCTTGACATCATGATTACTAATCTTTATCAGTGAGCAGGAAGGAGTATGCCTACTGCGTTCACACAAGAATATTGTGAGCATAAAATAAGGTATTTTAGTGTTACCCAATTTGCCAAATTCGAACAATCTTATCAATTGAAATTTGTGAAGTTTGAATCCAGCAAACAATCGAGCCCCCAAGAAACAACTCTTAACCACCAACATAAACAGAGAACTGAGAGAAGTCTTAGGGAATTGTTTTTTTGAAAAAAAATTGCTTTGTAAATTTTAAATTTGGTTTCTGTATCTAATAACTTAGACATAAGTAATGCTTCAGAATATTTTTTTAGCTCATTTTCTACGATATCCATGGGATTAAGGTAGTTGTGCATATTTCCATCCAGTCCCAATTTCCGATCGCTAGGATTGGGGAGCCGGGTCCCAGAAATCACCCAGCCTGAACCTAAAAAGTTCTTGGGAACATTCTAACGACATTTATGCCTTGGAAAGTTGAGTGCTTCTGATTGGTGCAGTAAGCGCATTATTTTCAGAATCCAACCTCTCAAGAAAAATAGGACCTTAAAGGCGGTTAATGGCCACTCTATAGCTTTCATGCTTAAAAATTCATAGAAAATTATAGAAATGCTCCAAAAATGTGTTTTTTTTGGGATCCCTTTGCACTTGCTTTGCGGAGCATCCAAAAATTATAAACTTCTTCTTTCACAGATAAAAAGAAGCTATCCAGTGACAAAAAGGAGCTCATAAGGGAATTACACACAAAAGCTCGGGAAATTGCAAAAATGGGCTCATGAGATGCTACTGTCATCTGATTTCAGAGGATAGGCACGCACGTCGGCACACCAATCGCACGCAATTAATATCACAGCCATATTTCGAGGTCCAGTCAACGCTATCCTATGTACTGTTCTCCAACAAGCCCACCAAACCATATGGTCTTATGCCCACCTCATGCAGGAACTACAATTTTCACTGTCAGTGGTTTTCTCTTCAATTCACCCCTTTATTACTATCATCACATCCAAAATTTGGTGTCACAAGCTATCATTTCCATACCCTTGAATTGTTATGTGTCCCTCTATGTAGTCCGCGAACCAATTTCAATCACTATACATGCGTAATCATTATTGTCAACCAATTTAAGATACCAAGCCCTTCCTCAAATTAGCTGACGCATTAATATATCACTATATCGTGCTCATATTCCATGGCTCTCTCACCTGTCTTGAATTTTCAACATTATATACATGCATTTTTCAAAGACTCTCTTACTTCCAATGGTAGGGTGTGGATGTTGTAAGAGTTGATTTGAGAAGCTGCCCATAGAAGTAGGAAAGAGAAGGGGGAAAGTGGTATTACATTTTTTCTCATACCGACCATGAAGCAATGCACACTTCCATGGACTTGAACATGAACAAATTTGATTAGTTATGGAGAAGTTTCCATGAAGTTTAAGGCTTGAGAACCTTCCATAAAGTTGAAGCATCAAAACTTGTTAGGGACCAATTCCAGCCACCTATGCAAGCACTTGTTTCAACTTCGTGAGTTCCCAATCGAACTATCACAACCATTAGTTGTAGCAATTTGATGATCAATTATGAATGCCAAGCTAGCAAACTAATACCAGAAATGAAAGATGAGTTTTGGTTCCCCTACTAACATCAATAGTCGTCCATGCAAATTTGAATTTCAAAATTTCAAACAAAATCATACATTGTGATAAAATTAATTAAAAATTGGACTTGGTTATTAAACCAAAAGCTTTATGTGCTGCAATTTTTTTATCATTGAAATCCATCGCTCAAAATCCTTAAACTGACAGTTATTGGTACCTCCACCTTACTTTTCCTTTACTTACTTGCCTCCACCTAAAAACTTGTCCTGTACTGAAAAACGTCACTCATGGAAGCTGGACCTCAGACATCCACAATATGATGAAGGAGCTCCAAATGCAACAGTTGCTTGCCGGCATAGATGTACATGTGTCAATGCAATAAATTTTACATACAGATGGCATGGCTGTAAGGTAACTATATTTAAAAGCGATCATTTCCTTAAAGCGTCCATAGCTCAATCTTCCATAATAAGTAGATTTTGACACCCTACTATTAATGAGAATGTGCACAATCTGAACATCAGAGTTTAGGGTCGCTTTAAGGTCAACCTATAGTCAGCACTTTGGAAATTCAGAACTTATTCATATAGTATCCAAATAATGCATGCTAAAGTGCGTTGGAATCCTCTTGAACTTGCTAATGAGACCCACTAAAATAAAATAAAATTATTTTTTATGTGTGTAAATAGGCTCAGTTGGTAAGGTGAACGCTTTAACCCCTAAATTTTTGAGCGACCATGTTCTGGTCGTTCCACTTTTTGGGCAGCCTCTAGGGTCCTCATATTTTTAAAATTTTCAATGAAAATTTCACTGTAGCTTCCAAAAACTACATTCTACATGTCGCACTTCGTTTCATGTCATTCCGATAAGTATTGCAAAAGTTATAAGCATTTGAAGTTTTTGAAGCGAGATCGGCAGCAATAATTTTTTTATTTTTTACTCTTTTTCAAAATTTCTTTTTTGATTCATGATTGGTTGATCTTCATCTACAAATGAAGCTTTAAATGTACCCATTTTGAGCAATGGGATAAAAGTTATGAGGAGATCTGTTTTTTGGGCAGTTTGGACAAAAAAACTTTGAAGCTCATTTCTAAACTCAATTTTCAATATTTTTTAATGAAATAAAAGGCACTAGGTGAAGATTTCCAAGTACAACATTCTCACCGTTAAGATTGACATTTTACAATTCCATGTCAAACTTATTAATGATTTTCTTTTTCCTTTCACTTTGTACCCACTTCTAGTAATTGTTTTGTGAAAAAATTAATATGAGCTTTTTTCTTACAAGATTTTATATTTGAAGACTTAACTCAATTGTTAACATGGCCTTGCCATTCATTGAATTTCTAACCCATTCAAAAAAAAGATATTAATTTCTAAAGTTCAAGTTTGTCACCGGATTGAACCCCAAAAAATCTTCTTTTGCAACTTTGATCCTTATAATCTAAGAATCTAATGGTCATTTTGCTCTCAAATTTTGTGCTCACATGAAAATTCAAGTTGGGTATTAGATCTTACGGTTAAATGATGAAAAAACTAAAAAACTAATGATTTCTTCTGCAACTTCCAAATGCTGCATTTTTCATGGTTTTTTGTGAGAATACGGTCCTGGTCCTTTAGGGGTTAAGGTATAGTTTCCTTATGCGCTGCAATTTTTTATCATTGAAACCCATCGCTCAGAATCCTTAAACTGACAGGTATTGGTGCCTCCACCTTACTTGTCCTTTACTTACTTGCCTCCACCTAAAAACTTGTCCTATACTGAGAAACTTCCCTCATGGAAGCTGGACGTAAGACATCCACAATATGATGAAGGGAGCTCCGAATTCAACAGTTGCTTGCCAGCATAGATGTACATGTGTCAATGCAATAAATTTTACATACAGATGGAAGGGCTGTATTAAGGTAAAACCACCAACTTAAGCAATCTGGCCTATATTTGACAGTGCTAAATTCGGAAAAAAATATGATCGCATTCGAAATAGGTTTTGATGAGGATTGCAAAAATTTGCAACATCTAATTCACATTTGTCAATTTTATACAAAAGTCCAAAGTGGAAAGTAACCTGTGACCCAAATCAAACCTCTAGGTTTCCCCATATCCACACCATGTGGTACTAACTTTCACTCATAATGATACCCAAAACCACCAACTATTTCTTCACAATGCTTGGCATGCCCTTGGTCTAATTGAATAGGGAAATTGGTGGTTTTGAGTCTCAACTGTGGTGGCCCCAAGAAAGGTCTACATGTCATAATTGGGAGAGGCGGTGGTTTTAGGACATCCTACCTTAGCGACGGGACCTGAACCTGGAGAATCTGGAGGGATCAAAAGGCTTGAGGCTGCAGGTAGTGGGAGCGCCGTGCACAATGAGCTCCGCCAGAGCAGCGCCAGTGGCAGGGGCGTTGAGAATGCCCCAACAGCTGTGCCCAGTGGCCACATACGCGCCGTCCAAGTCGGGCAGTTTGCCAATCACCGGCACGTTGTCTTCGGAGCAAGGCAAGAAGCAGGCCTGCGCCACGGAGAGCTGGGCGTCGGCCAAATGGCTGGACACTGTGGCGGCCACTCTCTGCAGCATCGCCGTGGACTCGTCCCTGGGAGCCACTTGGCGCGCGTCTTCCGGCACCTCCACTTCCTCCGACATCCCGCACACGTACACTTCGCCTGTCCCCCGCGGGTAGATCTCCGGGTCCATTGATTTCCCCTCCTTCGTCTTGTACCTGGACGCCCACACATCGCACATCCGCCCCCCGTTTCAACCCCAAAACCAATCCTTCTTATATGAATTTATCAGTCCATTGGAGATCAACCCCTCAGTTCCCACATGGCCAAAGATGGCCGCTTCCACATCTATAAGAGTTGAAATTACGAAGCTTCAAGAGTTGCAATACAAATACATCATTTAGGAATCTAGAGGAGTTGAAATACGTCATTTAAGAAGCTTCGAGAGTTGAAATACATCGTTTAGGAATTTAGACAAGTTGAAATTCTTTGTTTAGGAATTTTGAAGAGTTGAAATTCCGGTGCATCATTTAAGAAGCTTCAAGAGTTGCAATACAAATACATCATTTAGGAAGCTTCAAGAGTTGAAATACATCATTTAGGAATCTAGAAGAGTTGAAATACGTCATTTAAGAAGCTTCAAGAGTTGAACAACATCATTTAGGAATTTAGACAAGTTGGAATTCTTTGTTTAGGAAGCTTCAAGAGTTGAAATACATCATTTAGGAATTTAGACAAGTTGAAATTCTTCGTTTAGGAAGCTTCAAGAGTTGAAATACATCATTTAGGAGTTCCGAAGAGTTGAAATTCCGGTGCATCATTTCAGAAGTTTCAAGAGTTCAAATACATCATTTAGGAATCTAGAAGAGTTGTGATTCGGCATTTAGGAAGCTCAGGAGGAGTTGAAATACATCATTAAAGAAGTTTCCAGAGCTCAAATACGTCGTTTAGGAAGCTTCAAGGTGACAAAAGATATGCATAGGAAGAGGAATCATACTCTGAATTTTTCAACGATGGAAGAGTCTGTTTTTAACTTTCAAAGAATACCTTCTAATTTTAGACTGGGTACTGAGGGGTTTAACCCCTAAAGGACCAAGAAGCCCAAATTGGACCTCATTTTTTGTTAGTAGTTTTGAGTAAGTTCTACATGGACTTCCATTTGTTCAAATTTGTTCGTTTTTTACCAACAGATGCATAGTTCTTCACTGATCCTAGAGATATAAAATTTGGTCTCATCTGAATTATTTTTTTCACATTATGATCAATTGAATTTTTCATTTTAAAACCATGAATCCTTGGTCCTTTCGGGTTAAGGTGACTGAGTAATGGTGACTTACTTGAGGAACAGAGTGTGCGCTGAAATGGCATCCGCGTGCTTCGGTACGAGCACGATGCTGTGCGCTTTCAATCCGGTGATGGTGGTGAGGGAGGAGATGAGAGGATTGCGGCTGGACCAGGGTCCCATGGCCAACACCACGGCATCTCCAGTGAGGAGCTTTCCGTCCACTACCACTCCAGTCACTTTGTGGCCCTGCACTTGCACCTCCTGCACTGCTCCTTGCACCAACGCAGCCCCGTACTTCTTCTGGGCTTCCGAGAAGATCGCCCGAGTGAACAGCTGAGGGTGCACCTGGGCGTTCGTTGATGCGGTGCCTATAGTAGACGGAGTCCCTGCAACAACAATAAGGGAAAAAATAATCATACCATAACATTCAGATTCCTCGTGTGACTTCTCTCTTTCCTTTCATCAACATGTGGATGCATCTGATAGTGTTTGCATGCCTGGCAATGGAATAAACCGCTTCAAAAATAGGCCACTTCATTTTTTTTAAGCCCCTAAACGTCTGAACGTGCCTTTGCGGCCAGTAGAATACGTTTCATTTTGATTGTATTTGGAATGAATCCACACCTCTAATGGGTTTGAAGTCAAAAGAGAAGTTGAAATTTAGATCAATGTGGTTCTAACGAGCTACTGAGATCCCAATTTAGAGTTTCTTGTTCGTAGAAAATCCCAATTATAGGATAGCGTATATACTATCCCCATGAGACGATTAAGGGTTAGACTGAAGGGTGCAAGCTGTATACCACTCTAAAATGTTCTGCACATGTGATCAAAAGTACCTAAAGAAAAGAACATACTTCAATAAATTACTTCAAAAAATAGACCTATTCTTCAATATTTTAGTTATCCGCAAATTTGTTAGTGCTACAATGGGAAGGGTGCAAGCTGTGTACGACTCTAGGATGTTATGTGCACCTTGGCCCCGTTAAAAAAACGAAAACATAGGGATGAATATCGTGGACACGCCAATTTCCGTGCACCTTGTTGATTTCATTGAAGTGCACGGTGGTTGGTAGTGTAAAGTTATTAGCATGTCTACGATAAACAAAATGAAAGTAACAGTTACAACGGTTATAAATAAGATAGGATCTTGAAAAAGCATATTAAACTAAATTCTTGAAGTATTTGGAAATAATTATATTTTAAAAGGCATTACTTGTAGGTTATAGCCCCAAAAAATTACCCTTCGGAGACACATGGTTGCTGAAAAATACAAAGGGTAACCCCTGAAAATGTGCACATGAAAGTACCGGACATTGTGAATAGAAAAGAACGGTACCTTTGACAGAGCCATCAATCCATGCAGGAGTGCCACCCTTGGGAACACGGTCTTGGGGGCTACGTGGCTCCTCCACGGTCACACTCAAAGCGCCAACTCTTCTGTAACCGTAGCGCTCTCCACCGAGCTCGTCAGCTAACTGCGCATGCAATGCGAAGCTTGCTCGTGCCAGCCCTTGCACTGCACTTCCATCGCACCAGTCCAACGCCAGAAACCCGCCCGCCTTCCCCGACGCCGCACAGGCAATCTCTGTCTTCTCCACCACAGTCACCTGCCCCAAATTTGATTTTACACGTCGAGAAACCTCAAATGAATGAAAATGCAAAAAAAAAAACACTGAATATGTCCAAAGAAAAATCAGTAATTTGAAACCAGAAATTCAAAAAAACCAGTACATATACAGTATGTATCTTTGAAACAGAAGGGCGAAAATATAAGGAACTCAAGACACACTCACGGTTGAGAGAGTTGGTGCCTGTCAAACCAGCGGTTTACACTTGAACTACAGATGTTGGTAGGAATTAACCCTTGAAGGACCAAGGTTCGTTTTCCAAGTTTGGTAAGCTCAGTATGGAATGAGTGTTGATCCTCAATTTTTAAGATTTTTCGTGGTGATTCTACTCTTTACAACAAAGATGGGGTGGTAATTTTTGTACATAGGTGATGTGTAGATCAAAAGATACAATCATGCAAAGCTGAAAAACCTAATTGCGGGCAGCTCCTAAAAAATTTCATTCAATGAGCTATGCACATGAATTTTTGTACACAATGAACTAACACTCCCATATACAGAATTGCCAAATTCATCTTACCAAATCTAAGACTAAACTTTGCATTTTGGACATTTTTTGAAAGTTTCAAACTCGGGCAACAAGCCAAAAAAGAAAGCGCAACCAACTTTGAAGCTTATAATCTTACTATTTAAGAACCTTGAGCGGTTGAAAATTTGTAGCTTGTGACATATTCAAGTTGGTTAAAATATCCTACATTTGAATTGGTCAAAAGGGTTTTAGATCAAAAACTATTTGTCTTTCTATGAGAAGGTGTATTTTGGAGTGTTTGGAGAGAAACATAGTTGTGGTCCTTTAGGAGTTAAACAACCTAAGATACAAACACCCATAACCAATAAATTAAGCTTTCTAGCATATGTGCAGTAGGAGTAGAAGGCAAATAGTATTTTTCCTTCATAGGAAAATAGAAATCATGAAGAATGCAATTTTTCCCATAATTTTATTCTGAAAAATGAAATTTCTACAAATTTTCAAAGTGAAAAGCTAGTCATCACCCAAAAACGATAACCAATCTATTCCAAATCTGTGAACATATGATTCCACAAACTAGCCCAAGTTGCTTTTTGAAATTGACTGATATAGGTATTGGTGCAAGAAGTTGATTGGTTGGCAAAAATTTCTACACAAGTGGCATTGAGTTTGGTTGTTAATCGGTATGGGTCAGTTTACACATTGGTTTTGAAATTGTATTTTCCGTTTCTTTTTGAAATTGACTGATATAGGTATTGGTGCAAGTAGTTGATTGGTTGACAAAAATTTCTACACAAGTGACATTGAGTTTGATTGTTAACCATTATGCGTCAGTTTACACATTGGTTTTGAGTGTATTTTCCGTTATGGGTTCTTCTACCTTACCTTATAGATCCAAAGTTTAAGGTTATTTTAGACCCAAAAAAAATCAATATTTTTAATATCACACGACGAGGGGCTTGTGAAAAATCAGCACTAACCTTCGCCCCAAGCTTTCCCAGGTAGTACGCAACGCAACATCCAATCACACCGCCTCCACATACTATCACATGTCGACCGTCTCCGCCTTGGCTTGACACTGAGCCAGAGGTTGATTCTGAAGCGCCTGACATTGAAGCCTACAGCAAATGCAAAGGTTTAGAATCAAAGTACTGTAACAACACCTAAGCAACTGAGCATAGTTCCAATTGTTATTAAATTAGTTCGTGTTTTTATTGGAAAAAAAAGGTTAATGGTCTTGTTAGCAATAGAGCGATATGTTCAATGCATTTTAGCATCTATTATTTGAATAAGTTATGGATTCATAAGCCTACATCAAATGTAAAGGTTTAATATCGTAGTTTACTAGCAGGTTAGGCACCTTTCTACCTAATATTTAGTTATTTCTAAAAATATATTTAGGCAAAACCAAATATTCTTCAAAATCCGTTTATTTCTCATAAAAATTTACTTTTTTGAATCATAATTTCCCGAAATTTTAGGCATCTATTTTTAGAATTATTTTGTGACGAACCTGCTAGTAAACTACGGTATATGAAATCATAGAATCAAAGTAAACACCTACAGTAGAAGCAACCATTTGAGCATAGTTCCTGTTATTATAATGGGTTCACTCTTTTTTCAAATTAACCAACGGTCTTGTTAGCAATTGAGAGACAATTTCAATGCATATTAGCATAAATATGTGATGAGCTTAGAGACCTACATTAAATGCAAGGGTTTAAAAAACATCAAACCACAAAACCATAGCGAACCATTTGCATGGTCAAAAAAAATCACCTATTTTAATGCAAATGTCATCCAGAACATGTGACTTATATAAGAAATGACATCAACTCTATCTAAACTCTACCTCCTTACTTCAAACTTCAACAATTCATAACTTATTCATACATTATCCAAATAACACATATTTTAATACGTTGGAATCCTCTCAGAAATGGGACTTTACCCACCCATTCAAATAATGGAAATCACTCAAAAACAAGAGCAGAGTACTACAAATTTGAAACTTCCGAATTACTTGGTGAATCAAGTGGATTGCACCTAAACCCTAAAACATGTACTGCATCGGTTGCTGCTTGCACAAATGAATGAAAGAAAGGTTCGCAATCGTGGCTTCATCTAGACAGCAAACGAGCTCAATGAGAATTCCGAACCAATCTATCACTGGAGCTCATGAAAAACAACGAATGCGTACCTCTGTTTTTCGGCCGATTCTTCTCGAATAGGGGGCTCTTGTTTCCGCACGGCTGGATTTCCAAACCCCACACGAATTGGATGCAGAGAGAACCCCAATTCTGTTTCCACTGCCTAGAAACGAAGGTGAAGGAGGAGAAGGTGAGCGGTGGAGGAGGCGCATGACGGTGAGACAGGGGAGGTCGATTGCTACACTGCCAAGACGACACTCTCCGCGCAGAGTGGACAGGAATTCTCCAAGACCCAAGCTGGACGCTCCTCAGTGGTGGATCCTGTCCAAAATCCGAGGTGGCCTCTTCAGCCGAGGTGGCATCCCAGCGTGCCACCCGTATATTTGTGGCATGATTCAGAAGCAGTGATCTCAAAACTGGCTAAAATTAGCTGGATTTCTACCCATAAAAATGGGGCTGCTAAACATACAAAGAAAGAAAATGAAAAAAAAGTTGAAATGTAGCGAGAATGCTCATCATGATATACATATGTAGCAACTTCATGATGTGATATCTGCGGATATCATCATGGTATCACCTTAATATATCAAGGGTATTGCCGGATATTATAGAGGTATCGTGAGTATTGTATGCACTGGGTAGCAAAAGTAGATACCATTTATGTGGGAGGTCGCATAATGTTCTAAATGTCATAAACTCGTTGTGAGATTACTATTCAGAAGTCACCTTATCTAAGTAGCGTATATATCAAAATCTAAATGTGAGACATCGATATATACTATTTAGTCAATTCGAAAATAATTGTCTTAATTTATATTTTAGTTACTTAACTCTATTTTTGACCCAAAAAAGTCGTCTCAATACTTGAAAAGTTGTCTTTACCGTCCAACCCTGTTTTCAAGAAACCAAAGGTTTTTAGTGATTTAGTTCAGCAATAACACCTCTCTATTGCAATTTTCATGTCAAGAATTGATTCACATATGTTTATTGTGAATTCTATAAGTGAAAGTGACTTATCCATATATAGTTCAGAACAAAATTTATATGTATGAATATGAAAAAAGTTGGTACATTGATCAAGATCGGAATACATACACTAATGAAACATGAACAAGATAGCACTATCCAAAAACAATAAAAGAAAATAACAAACCTTCAAACACAAGTTAAAAGTACACCATAATACATGTGTTGTATTTTTTTGTATTTGCTATATTTTGGAATATTTGCAGTATCCGGTATTTTGTAAATAGGTGTTTTGATAGCTTCACAACTCCAAATCATAATTTTATTTGTGAAGTGTGTACGTTGGACGTAGCTTTTCAACTGGCGCGGTAGCGGGATGAGTGTCATGGAGATGTCGCAACGCGGGAAGGAGTTCACGTCCATCATCCAGAAGGCCGAGAAGGATTTCTGGGAGCTTTTGAAGGTGCCGGACAAGTACGCCGTTCTGTTGTTGCAAGGAGGCGCTTCCACGCAGTTTTCCGCCATTCCTCTGAATCTTGCCGGGCCCGAGGATGTTGCCCACTACATTGTCACAGGTGCTGCAACTGTCTTTCAGTGTTGAATGTCTTCTCAGTGTTTGAAGAAAAAGGAATTGAGAGCTTGATCACAATTATCGGGCGTCCAGGAGCTTCGGAAGTCTGTCTCTGTCTCCACCCATGGCGAGATCGGCGAAGTCTCCGGCATCCTCGAAGAGCATCTCAAGCGCAAGGTGAATGAAAGATCATGGGGAGTTTTCGGAATTTCACACATTGCGAAACCCTAATGATTCGAAGTGGCTGAATTTTATTTTTTCTGTATCGGTTCATTTAGGGTTTCGATTTCTGAGGCAGTGCAATTAGAGAGGGTTGACTTTTTGTTTTGCTGTTAAATGTTTGAGGCTCTTGATTAATAATCAAATGATGTTTGGCGTGTAAACGAGAATTGATTCAACACTCTCTTGTACTCAACTTGTACCCAATTGACATGGGATGTCTATTGTTTTGATTTGATAAGGTGATCCTGCTTAAGAACGTGAAGCAATGGAGGACAATCCATCCCTCAGGTCTTGTTCACCTGCTCTACTTTATATTGACTAATTTCAGCTTATTTGCATTTCGTTTTGTTCGCAAGAGGTTGAAGTTGACAGCCTCGCGTTTGTGCAGGACTGGCTTTTTTGCTTCCATCTTAAGACATATTTTTTGTTGACTCAAATCTCCTGCATCATCTGCATCGTCTGTGCTAGATAAATAGGCTCTTCGTTCGGAATTTGTACGTTGTTGTTATTGTTGTTGACGTCTCATTTTCAGTTGCAGCTTATGTTTGCAGACAACCAGGAGTTTATGGTGGTTGGCGTGCTTGGACCTCCTGGTGCTGGGAAGTCAACAATTTTGAATGAGATTTATGGATTTGATTCCAGAGCTCAAGGTGGGAACGAATTCCTTTAGCATCGAAAAATGAATTCCTTATGCACAGCATGGATTGCACAATGCTTACTCTTGTTTAGGATCATTTTTTCCTTTCCCACCATTTGTATATGCTCAAATGTAATCAACCTTTTATAAACAAACAAGCTTTTTGGTCGTTATATCTGAAATACTCATATTGTGAATCTTCATCTGTGTCACCTCCAGATTACAGGATATCACTTATACTGAGGTTAAGCGCTTGGAGATCGCGCTCTCCACTTATTTTCCTGACCCGGCTTTTTATAGGAACTCATTAATCAGGTACACAGTACCTCAGTTTCCACCTCCTAATGAATGGCACAATATGAGTTCTCATCTCAAGGGAATGCAGCCTGTGCCAAAACCAGCTTCTACTTACGGCAGTGTGGAGAATGCAAGTGACGTGGCATCTGTCAGAAAACCGCAAAGGCTCGATAGGGGTGTGAATTTCTATGTGCGTCCATTGAAAGTTTTGGACTCAAACATATTCATCAATTTATAAATCACACAGGTGTCTGCATGATTGATGCATAGACAAGCCAAAATACTGAGAATCTTTATTCCACTTCTTGTAGATGAGGTGAGAATATCCTGTTCCTTGGATGATTATGTTCTGTTTTAGTTTTCTTGGAGTACCTTTCCTTTCTTATGATTCTCTTTTTTTCATTCCCACTCATACTGGGAGCAGAATCAAGGAGCTGATTTTTCTTATATTGCTAGCATGAGAAGAACTGGATACCACCATTTCTTATGGCACCACTAACTTTTCTTCTTGTTGTGTTATTATTTCAAATGTGCTTTGGTGGATTGGACTTGCATCCTATTCAAAGGCGATGAATGGTGGTGACATGTATGGATTGTGTTGTGGCAGTATATAGATGATGAAGATGATATAGTGTTACTTGCTACGGACTCTGATCTTGTGGCTGCTGTCAATTTTGCTCGCATTAGTGGCTGGAAGGTGAGTATAAATATGCTAATGTGATGCAGCAACCCGATTTAGTATCATGTGGCTTATTCACAATAGCCTATGCTACTGACATTGCATTCAATATATCACAAGAAAACTCAATATACAATGTTCCATTAATGAGGCAACATTTAAGGGATTGTCTCACTCATAACTACTTAAGTCCATTTCCTAAAATTATTTAATTAATTAATCACCATAAAATCGACTCTTAGAAATGAATAACAATATAAACAAGCATCTTTTGTACTTTAAAGGGTATAAAAGTCTTTAAGATAAACAAATATAATTCATTTAACAAGTATAATTCGTCGACGGTTGTGCGCAGCAACGCGTAGCCCTAGTAAATTAATGGGATTTTTTTCCAAAGGCTTAGGCTTAGACTTAGACTTTAGATTTGGCCTTTGGCACTGTTTGAAGGCTTGGCCTTTGGACTTGGTCTTTGTAGGCTTCACACTATGAATGGGCAAAAGCTCCAATTTCTAAAATTTATTATATATTTCAAGTGCAAGCCTTTGAACTCTCAACATCCTTTGTCCATGAAGAATTTTTTTAGAAACAAAAACATCATGAATGAAAAAATTAATTTAAAAAAAAAAAAAAAAAAGTAAACATAATACTCTCCAAAAAAATATTGTAGCTTTGTATGCACTTGTGGTATGTTGCTATAAATTTTTGAAGTTCAAATTTGATTCCGTTCTAGCATTTCCCATATTACAAGTGATAATTACCTTTTCTAAGAGTTATTGATTAATTTAAAGCTAAGTAACCAAATTTAGATATTTTTAAAATTTGTGGTAGGCACCTTGACATTGTGATTTTTCAAACAATGCCCTTTTTTACAAGAATATTCCATCTCAAAATTTATTGGTGATTTTCCAAAGATTAAAAAATGCAGCAATTCCTACACCGTGACAAGAAAATTGGGTGACTATAGCTTGCAATCACCCAGTAGTTGACCTGTGCATTCTACTTGCACAAGTAAAAAGAATGGTGTTTGGACTCTAATCAATAGATGAGTACCAAACGTTGGTTTTCAAAAAAAAAAATGTTCGACATATATCCCATGCCCTCTATCCACAATATATAAGTGCTCAAAATATTTCAAACAATAATTTGGCATGAACATAAAATTCTTAGGCCCTTGTTGAACTACACCTTTACATCGTAGAAAAACTACAAATAAAATAATTCAAATCTCCAACCCTCGTTGTTTAATCCCAATTAAATTTAGATAAAATGTTTTACAATTCTTCCAATCCCCTAACAGATGTTTGAGATTTGGAGGTGCATCAATGGGCCTTTAAAGAACATTATGAATTGAAAGATTGTGATAATTAAACAGGAAATAACTCCTTTTATTTATTTGATGTCTTGGTAAGCTATATTAGTCATCAGCATGAAACAATATATGAGGTTTACCTTATCAATAGTATAAAAGTGAAGATAATAGAGTTATCCAAAACAAAAGAGGAATATGAGTGGAGTTCATCAGGTCAAACAAACTTTGCTTCCTACAATTACAATTTGTGACAAGCATTGTTCATAAATAGTCCCTTGGTTGGAGAGCTTAGGCTTGGGGGAATGTGTGGAAACTCTCTTCTAGCGTTGGGGAAGTCCTGAGTTCCATACTCTATGTTGGTGCAAGGCTTTACTTTAGATTATTCTCTTAACTCATCATAAACTAGTTTTGGAGTCTTTCTGAACTCAAAACAAAGCCTAAGGTGAGTTCAACAAGAGTTTCCACTTTGAGACACCCTTTTTGGTTAACTCTAATCGATTTAGGAATTGAAACCCAAAAGTTTAGAAGTACACTAAATAGATAGATTAGTGTTAGATACACTAATTTACATAAACATGTTGTAAGTTTTATTGTTGACCAATTTTTCTACCCTCTATATTGGTCAAGATGGGGATCTTTCAATAGTATTGGAATCAATGTCTTTGGTAATTTTTTTTGTCGAGAGTAAAAATCTATAATATTTTCAAATCTTATAATTATCTAACACTAATCTACCTATTTAGTACAGTGAAAATACAAAACATTTTAAAAAAACATATTAGGACAAAATGAATACTTGATGAAAGGGAAAACATTTTAGGACGAAAATGAACACTTGATGAAAGAAAAAATAGTTACAACCAAAATCTGCCTCAAATATTAGGGATTGTGGCAGATTGCCTGAAATAATAAATGATGATTGCCTGAAATATTAGGGATCCGTCAATCTACTGTCACAACACAATTACTATAAACATGTCCATGCTCCAGGTGTGTTTCGACCATACGGTCAATATATGACAACATCAATGGTGACTGTCCGGGCAAAGTCAGATAAGAAATTTACTAAAATTTTGGAATATCATGACAAATGTAAAAAAATCCCCCAAATTGTGTAGTTCTAAGGTAGAGGAACTTGAGCCACTATGACGCCTAAAACCACCAACTTCTACACACTTCATTCATTTTAGGGAGAAGATGTAGGCTTTCATTACATGACATGTATTAATCGCCCAAAAGTTAAAGGGCCGCTTCACACTATGGCCGAAGGTCAAGAGGCCATTGGTTTCCACCAATCAAATTGCAAGAAACTATGAGTTCGGCCTCTCGACCTTTCACACTAGAGGCCAAAGTCCAACGGCCGTTGCTCTCCAAAATGCCTCCGTGATAGTACTTTTTGACCAACACGACGGCCTTTCGAAAGGAAGTTTGGGTGGACGGAAATGGAAGCCCAAGCTATGGTCGAGAGGCCGTCGATTTCTTTTCATAAAAAATGAAAACTACATTTTATTGCCTATTATCAGTAGATTTCTTAGGACTCTCAACAAAGTTTGGACTCTCAATCCCACGGCCTCTCGACTTCGATGGCCATAGTGTGAAGCGAAGTCATGTACCAACAACCTACATTTCCTCCCCAAAATAAAGGAAGGGTGTAAAAGTTGGTGGTTTTAGGTTTGTGGTGATCTAAGGTATCTCTACCTTACTTATATTTAGAAATTGGAATTTTGCATCTTGAAAATTTTATCGCACCCAACATTCACAGCCGTCTTAAGCTACGGTTTTTGCTATAATTATCTTATTTTAGAAAATTCCTAAATTTTAGAAAACTGATTTTTCAACAAAAAAAATTAATATGGGTATTTTAGAAAAACTTCAATATTTTGGAATTGACAAACCTAAAAATCAAAGTTAAAATAATTATTCAGCACATGAGTGACAAAATTGGAAAGGTAGTAAGTACGGTATTATATAGCGCATAGTGTTGTATGCACACACGTTCTTTACAACTGTTTTATAGCCAAAACAATCATGTTGTGTTGGGTGTTGAATTGGGCCAACCTAGTCTATTATATAACTCATGTGAATGCATGCACATATTCTCCTCTTGACGGTTTGCCACAAGAATGGTTGTGCCACATGCTAACACGTGCCAACTTATTCTATTATATAAGACATAATGGTGTATGCACACACACTCTTCATAACAGTTATCTCTCCGGAATGGTCTTGTCGTCCCACGCTCTAACACATGCCAAAATTATCTAATACATAACATGGGCTATGCACCAGAACATGCCATAGCCATACAATAGCAAGAGCATTCTCGATCTAGTAGGTAACTTAATCTATAAAGGATATGGCTTTATTGATTCCCACATCCAAAATCTCTTTTACACTCTATTTTTATGCACAATTCTCTTTTTAATTTCTTTGGTTCTATTCTATAAATATACATGTTCCTCGAATATGCTTAGTCTGGCATTTTAAATACTCCATTTGGTTCAACGGAGTAGAAGTTATGACCTAGATTCTCCCAAAATATTAAAAAAACCATGCGGTTTGGTATGTCCTTAAAGAGTTAAGCCAAGGACATGGTTTTGACCCTTGAAGGATTTTTGACCATTAGAACTATTATGATAAATATGAAATTTTTAAGTTGTGTATGAAATTTGGAAATGATTGAAGAAAAAATTAGAAAACTTATTATTTATTTATATTTTGAAACAAACAAACAACAAATTTGAATCAATTACTATATCCAATCCTCTAAAGTCATGTAACTATGACAATGAAAAGTGCCTATATATGACCTACAAATAAGAACTTCATTGGTGAATGCACATAAGTTACATGTAGACGGTTTAAATGCATACAATGGCACTTTATATGGAATAGAATTGGAGGAGGAAATAGAATACGGTCCCTTTACCTTGTGTCACCCTAGCTTTTTGCCATGCCCTCATCACTTCCTTTTGTTTTAGAAAAGCTTGTTTGTGTGTTTGAATGATGCTTCACTTCTTTAGTAGCAAAGAATATGACTTGCTAACAATGCTCATGTTACAAATCCACAATCAATTAATTCCTACACTAGTCCCAAATTCCATTACTCTGCATTTCTTGCACCTAACTCCCACGAGACAACCGGATATGTCATTTAGTGACATCAAACAAAGTCTCTACTATTGTCCAAATATCCAGTGGCAGCACTACCTGGCACCAATATCAGCTGCCTTTAGTTGAAGCCCAAATCCTTGTTATGTCGTTAGTACTTTCACTTCGACATTCATTTAAATTTTAGGATTTACTTATGCACTTTAAATTTTGACTTCATGTGTAGTTTTGATCTAGGACTTTGATTCATGCGTTCATTGTAATCATAGGCTTATACAATGATTCCAAAAATGTATGGAAGGCCCCATATTGCCCTATATAATAGATTCAATTGGCGAGTTGGGTAGATGCATAGTAGGGTGTACCTTTATTCCCATAGAGGGGCACTAGAAATGGCAATTTAATAATTTTCAAAAAACTATAGACGAGTATAAAAAAATAATTAATGAAAAAATAATTTCTTGTGATTTAAATATGATAATTTGGTGTTATTAGCATCAAATTTTTCATAAAATGATTATTATATTCTCGTAGATGCATTGTATTCCTTAAAAACACTTTATGTCGTTGTCCACAAATGCACCCCAATTTCATTCCAATTTCATAGAATACATGGTATTTCATGTAACTTTGAGCTATGAAATTTTCATATATTCGAACATGTAAGAGAAATATCCCCCCAAAAAAATATTTTTAAATTTTATATTTAATTTTTTGAGCTAAATTATTGTGTATTTTTAACCTGTTTATTTATTTTTAAATAAAATTATGTTTTTCTCTTTGGGTTTTCTTTCAAAAAAATTCAATTATTTCTTTTATCTAATTTTTTAATTTAGAAATAAACAAGGAAATCTTTTACAATCTAACTTTGGATAGAAATTGTTTAAATTGTTATTGAAATGGAAGTTTTAAAATTCCAAATTTTAAAGACAAATCAATTTTGAAAAACTAAAATTTGATTATATGGTTGCTACATAGTAGACGTGTACTCATAGTTCATTTTCTCCTTCATAGTGCTAATGCTATACATTTTTAAAATTGGCTCAAAACCTAAAAAAAATTATAATAAAATACATGATGTGCACAAAATGCACTAAGGCCCACTAAATCTTAGCAAAAACGTTGCCCAAAGGTGGGTACATTCTACCATGCATCCACTCCCCACAAGTGCGGCACAAACAATTCTAGTGACGGAACTGTCTATTTGACAAGAAAAAGAAAAGAAATGGTGTCTTTGAACGATGCTTCAATTCATAAAAACAAAATTTGATCAAAGTAAAAAATGCACGTGCTATTGTGCACTTTTAATGAAACTGGTGTTTTCGTGTGTATGCATGCATGTCTTGTATCTTACAATATTGTAGACAAATATCATCCATTCATTGAATATCATAGAACTTGAATAAATGAGGTACCATAACTATATTCACAAAATAATTTTGTGTTTGGAACTCTAAAACATTTGCAATTATTTCTTTTTCCAATATTTCTAGGTTCTGCAAGTCAAGTTTTTCAGTAAAATGATGAAACTACGCATACACCCATCCTCTGAATGAAATGTGTACAATGTGTATGAACTATTAGCTATTCATCCAAAATGTAGAAGATAGGCCCTCTTTATTGTAGAGGCGAGTAGCTATGAAGAACTAATTTTTAGTCAATCAGGGTTTCAGAAACTGTGAAGATCATTTAATGTCACTTCACACTTGACATTTTCAGTCCAAAAGATAATAAGAAGAGAGAATGACTTACAGAGTACTACTGTCGCAACAAAAGTGCACAAATTTTGAGTTCTTTGGATTTTTGTCATGCACAATAAAGAGTTGGGCCTGACGCAATTTTTGAAGGAATTTTTAAAGATTTTTTTAGTTATTTAAATATTTTGTAAAAACAATTCAAGTTATGAAATGTCTTACTATAGAAATTGTATTAGAAATATAAGTAGTCAATGTTGTGACCCCTTTTCGCTGTACACCATATCCAAAGAACTTGACCCCTAAGCATAACTTTTGGGAACACATGCCATGAACCTTGATAAGTTAGCTCCATAGCCTCTCATGGCCCATTCACACCAAGCCTCTGCCGCACTTGCGTTCGCGTTCCCGAAATGGAGGAAGGTAAAACCAAAAAACAAAAAAATATTGAAAGCCTTGTCTTTTCTTGCTGCAACTATTGTGCAACTACAATTCACTACCGCAAGTTGGGCCATGCTCCTTTTTTGCGGTGCGTTCCTCCATGCGTTGCGTTGTCATGCGTTCGAGTAATTTCTCATTTCATATTTTATATTTCTTGTTTCCCAGCAGATTCCCTCAAAGTTACCTAACGCACGCATGGATGCTGAAGCTCTGCTATATGTGAATGGGCCTTCAATCCAATAAAGAGGGCTTTAGGTTCAACTTTCATAAATAGAGCTTCTTACTAAAAGACAAGTTGTTTTTCTTTTCTTTTTTTCTTTTCTTTTTTTCTTTTTTCTTTTTTGGAATTTAATTCTGGGTTTCGTTCCTAGCTAAATTCTACCGCATGTTTAACCCAGCTGGATTAACTCAACTACTTGGTTAACCGACCACTTGAGTTACTTTATAACCAACAACTACGTGGTGGCTTCTCAACTAGGAGTTGCTTTTCGTGTATCAAGCCTAGTCCTTGGGGCTTTTTTATATAGCACGTTCATCCCACTACAGTTGGTTGTGTCGTTTTGACACGTTCATTGTACACTATCTCCCTCCATGCGTTCTGCCGCTTGACGGCACATTGAATTGCGAGCCGTAAAACGCCGCAATTAGCTTACCGATCGGAATTGATGAGCGACTTCATGGTTGCGACGAATTTATGTTGCTTGTTCATCCTACCTTAGCTCTTTCACAAATGAGTCTTATTTAGGGAAAACCTAAGTTTGCTTGTGAGTTGTTGGAAGAGAAAAGTTGGTAGCGATAAACGCTCTGTCTCGTTGTCAAGGAAGGTTGTGGGACAATCTAAGCTTCTTACGATGGTGTTGGGCTCCCAAAACAACGGACAACAGGTGTTGTATAATTTTTGTCAACAACATCACTCCTTTTCTCCAATTAGTTGTAGTCAATGCTTGCTCTTGTTATGAGTCTGTTGAACTTTTTCTCTGGTGAATGAACGATAACAAGTTGTTGTAACTTACAGACACCTCGTACACGTCAAGTGGCACACTAACAGTTTGTTGTTTGGCATGGGTACAGGTGAGGGTTACCACCTCCTGAGGATTTTTTCAAAACCTCCAATTTGAGCTTCTCAATTGTCGACTTTTGGAGATGCTGTTCGACCTGCTCTGCCCTGGTCCTTCATTCCCTGGTGTTGATGTTTATTTTATGGCATAAGTGTAGTGTTTTTTCCTTTGGTTGTAACTATTGCTACCCTTATTTAATCAATTAGGGTGTCACATGTTATTGCAACCTTTTCAAATGTTGTTCACAATGATCTGGTTTCTCTTTAGCGTTTTCCTTTTTTTGGGTTTTCTAGGCTTTCAATCGATTGTTGATTTTATCAACTTTGATTAAGCTTCTTGCCCCTTGATATGCATGTATATGTATGTACTGGAGTGGGAGCATTTTAAATGCTGGTCATTCTTGTGCTTACGTGTTCAAACCACTGGGTCCTTTTGTTTTTAATTATTGAAACGACTTTGGTTTGACATTTTTTATTATAGCTTTATACTCATATCATTCATTCTCATGAAATTTTATGATATTGTGACGTTTCGTTAAAAAGTCTTCTTGACTTCAAGCTTTGACTCTTTTGATAAGATGATTTTGTTGTAGAAACAAAATTGTATCTTTTCTTCTATCACGAGTATGATTTCTAGGCTTTCAATCGATTGTTGATTTTATCAACTTTGATTAAGCTTCTTGCCCCTTGATATGCATGTATATGTATATACTGGAGTGGGAGCATTTTAAATGCTGGTCATTCTTGTGCTTGCCTGTTCAAACCACTGGGTCCTTTTGTTTTTAATTATTGAAACGGCTTTAGTTTGACGTTTTTTATTATAGCTTTTTATTCATATCATTCATTCTCATGAAATTTTATGATACTATGACGTTTCGTTAAAAAGTCTTCTTGACTTCAAGCCTACATTTGTTTGCTTTGACTCTTTTGATAAGATGATTTTGTTGTAGAAACAAAATTGTATCTATTCTTCTATCATGCGTATGATTTCTATATGGGAAGTAGAATCTACTCTGATTCTATCAGGGAAGTATCGAACAATCCTTTTTTTGGGGGGGGGGACCAAATTCCACATTTCAAGTGGGTTTTTGAAAAAAAATTGAAGAAGAAATTTCCATAAAGTACAAATGGTTTTCAAGCCATGTATGTCACTGCAATTTCTCCATGACCAATCAAATTTTTTCATGTTTCACCTTATGCAAGTCCATGGAATTATGCATGACTTTGTGAACATGAATAACACAAGCCCAAGCTCCACTTTTCCCCTCCTCTTACCTACTTCCATGAGCAACTTTTTAAACCCATGGAAATTAACTTCCATTACCATTTTCTTCATAAAAATTTCACAAATTGAGCAGCGTCAATAGAGTTATCCGTAAAGTAAGCTTGTGTTTTGGAAGTTTTAAAGTGCACTGTTCACACAAATCAAGAGAAACGCAAAGTAAGGCCCCCAATTCTGGGGCATAAAACACAAGCTGGTCTGTCCTTATTTGGCAGCGGTTGACTTGTTTTCACCCTCGATATCCGCGTGGTCTTGGAAGCGCCTAGCTAGATGATTCCATAAAGTGGGTCGCTGCAGAGAAAAAACTTCTGAATTTGGTACCATGGTCTTCGGCTGTGAGTTGCCACCTACCACCGGTGCAACAGATGCAGCCATTTGGCACGCGATTCCCGGGGCGCGCTCTAATCACAGGACCGGAAGTTTTTTCTCACCATTTTCGATGGTTCCAAACTTCTATGCCTGTGTTTTATTTTAGTATCCGACACCAACTCCCATTTTAGGGCCTGATACAGGATTTGTAGAATTCCAGGCCGAAACCCTCTCTTTACAAGACTTTACAGATAAACTCAAATTGCAAGAGAGCTTGCATACATCCAGGGCTGATTTTTCACAAAGTTCTAGCCCGTCCACGTCCAAAAACTTTGAATTGAAAGGCAAAAAAAATTGCAACCCGTCCCAAAACCGGTGATTTTAAAATCAACCCGTCCATGGAAAGGTTGAAAAAAAAACAACCCGTCCCAAAACCGGTTGCAAATTGAAAATACCCGTCCCGTAATGTTTAGAAAATTTAAAAATTTAAAAAATAAAAAAAGAAGAACAAGATCAGTGTCGAGGTGAGTGCTTGGAGATGGTGGAAACCACGAGGGAAATGATCCCAAACAAGTCTTTATTTGAAGCTTGGGAGTTTGTAGATACCACTCCAGAGTGGTCTATCAATTGGCCTGGTTTGAGTAACTTGTGGAGGAGAGTTATGGTGATTCCTGTGAGCACTGCAATATGTGAGAGGGGTTTTTCTAAACAAAACCTCATCAAAAGTCATCTACGTACTAGTTTGAAGTTGGAGACTTTAGATGCTTTGATGCGCATTTCATGTGCAAATATTCCAGTTGAAAACATCAATTGGAATGCAGTGATGCTTGTTTGGAGAAACATGAAGGATAGGAGAATTCATCCACTTGTTTGAAGGGTAAGTTCTTTTTTTTTAATAAAATTTTGAACATGCTTATATAAAATATTAATTATTCAATTTATAAGTGTACCTTCAATTATAATCTTTGACATTGTGTTACAAAGGTTCTAAATATTGTAGTTGATGAATCACTGTGTGCAGGTGAATCGAGCTCTTGAAGATTGGTATTTTGATTAGGTATTAGTGGTTTGACTCCATTATGCTTACATTCACATGTCATATATGACATAATGTAATTGATATTTGCACCTTTTTTTTTTTGGAAAATTTTACATTAAAAAAAAATAAAAATTTAGAACCCGTCCAAAGTGAATTTAACCCGTCCAAAAACCGGTTCATTTTTTTAGAACCCGTCCACTGGAAATGTTTTTTTTTTCTGAACATGTCCCTGGACATGTTAGGGACCTTGTGAAAAATCACCACTGATACATCTTTTGATGTTGTTCTCTGGTTACATTTTAGCAGCCCATTTTTGGCCATATATTTTTAGTGATAAGCCGCCAAAAAGAATATGCTGGATATATGTATTTTAATAGTAATATTGGATTGGCCTACATCAGCGCCAGATAGTCAAACATTCAATCATTTTTCTATTTAAATCGCAAACGGAATTTATGCGGCCTGATTTCCTGGTCAGTATGTGAGGCGGTCCCCTCGAAGGACCCCAGATTCTTCTGTTATGTTTCTGTTAAGTTTTGAAACTTTCCTAGTAAAATCCTTAATGACAATCGACCCTTCTTTGAATTTGCAAGAAGAAGAACCACCGAACAAGGAGTTTTCTAAGGAAACCTGCTAAAATCCAATATTTTACAAAAGCTATTCGCTTTAGACAAGAATCCATCCGGTTATTACCCATGTTTCATCTAAGTAGCACCTAAGTATCACAAACCTTATCTAGATTTTATCCTAAAGTTGTGAGTTTCAATCGGTAATTTGGCAATTCCATTCGGTTGCTTTTACACTAACTGTCGGATCTCCCTGTACATTGAGAAGAATTGTCTTTTACATTTTCTTGTTCTTTTCTCCTTTGAAATGGACCATGTTGATATTTCTTCAAGTAGAAGAAGAACTTTGGTCCTCTTTCGAGACATGTGTGAATAGTGTTTGTTTGACCCATCCTTAGCTTAATGTTCAAGGACAATGAGTCAATGGTTAGGACTACTCGCTCCTCTCGAGATTAACCCCTAAAGGACCACAACTATGTTCCTCTCCAAACACTCCAACGTATCCTTTCTTATAAAAAGACAAATAGTTTTTGATCTATGACCTTTTTGATCAATCCAACCGTAGGATATTTCAAGCAACTTGAATTTGTTACCACCTACAAAATTTCAACCGTTCAAGGTTCCTCAATAGTAACATTATAAGCTTCAAAATTGGTTGCACCTTTTTTTTTGGCTTGCTGCCCATAGTTGAAACTTTATGAAAATGTCGAAAATGAAAAGCTTAGTCTCAAATTTGGTACCGTGATTTGGTAAAATGAATTTGGCAATTGTGTGCATGAGGGTGTTAGTTCATGGCGTGCAAAAATTCAAATGCATAGCTCATTGTATGAAGATTTTCAGGAGCTGCCCGCAGTTAGGTTTTTTACTTTTGCATGATTGTAGCTTTTGATTTATACATCACCTACGTATGCAAATTACCATCCCATCTTCGTTACAAAGAACAGAATCACCACAAAAAAATCTCAAGAATTAAGGATCAATACTCATTCCACTGTGAGCTGACCGAACTTGGAAAATCAACCTTGGTTCTTGAGGGGTTAAACAGTATATACCGGTAGACCAGAAGATTATTACACTGACAAGGATCTACTACGGTATGGTTTTGTGCTCTTGTTTTATGCCTTCGTATAAGGTAGAAACACTTACAGTCGTACTTTTAAGCAATTCAACTGACATAGTTGGGTACACTTACCAAGGTAGAATATTTCGTAGTATCAGCAATCAAAATTGAAGATTTTACAAGATAAAAGGTATAGTTTTTTTGGATAAGTCAAGTGATTGCAATGAATTTTCAAAATGGAAGTTGCTTACATTAACCCCTAAATTTTTGAGCGACCATATTCTCGTCGTTCCACTTTTTGGGCAGCCTCCAGGGACCTCATATTTTTCAAATTTTCAATGAAAATTTTAGTGTAGCTTCCAAAAACTACACTCTACATGTCGCACTTCGTTTCATGTTATTCCAATAAGTATTGCAAAAGTTATAAGCATTTGAAGTTTTTGAAGCGAGATCGGGCAACAAGAATTTTTTTATTTTTTACTCTTTTTCAAAATTTCTTTTTTGATTCATGATTGGTTGATCTTTATCTACAAATGAAGCTTTAAATCTACCCATTTTGAGCAATGGGATAAAAGTTATGAGGAGATCTGTTTTTTGGGCAGTTAGGACAAAAAAAACTTTGAAGTTCATTTCTAAACTCAATTTTCAATATTTTTTAATGAAATAAAAGGCACTGGGTGAAGATTTCCAAGGTCAACATTCTCACCATTAAGATTGACATTTTACAATTCCATGTCAAACTTATTAATGATTTTCTTTTTCCTTTCACTTTGTACCCACTTCTAGTAATTGTTTTGTGAAAAAATTAATATGAGCTTTTTTCTTACAAGATTTTATATTTGAAGACTCAACTCAATTGTTAACATGGCCTTGCCAATCAATGAATTTCTAACCCATTCAAGAAAAAGATATTAATTTCTAAAGTTCAAATTTGTCACTGGATTGAACCCCAAAAAATCTTCTTTTGCAACTTTGATCCTTATAATCTAAGAATCTAATGGTCATTTTGCTCTCAAATTTTGTGCTCACATGAAAATTCAAGTTGGGTATTAGATCTTACGGTTAATTGATGAAAGAAATTAAAAAAACATACGATTTCTTCTGCAACTTCCAAATGCTGCGTTTTTCATGGTTTTTTGTGAGAATATGGTCTTGGCCCTTTAGGGGTTAATTAAACAGTCCCATAGACTTGTCAAAAAATCTATCCCTATAAAACTCAAAATTAATCAACGAGAGTTCAATAAAAATAATGATTCAAAAGTACTTTCTGGGATAGTTTTAGAGCAAATTTACGGTGTAGGATTGGGTGCAAAGACAAAATCAGATGATTCTAAGTTACTTACGATCTCTGTAATCTTCAAATTCAGTATTAGATTGATGCACTAAAAGAAGAGCTAATAGTCTTCAACCACGTCTTCAACCTTGGAGAATATATATCCTTGCTCCAAAAATAACATAGAAATCTTTGCTCACAATTGTTCATTTCTTGTTTCAAATGAGACAATGAAAACAAAGAAAAACTGACGCTCCAACATAAAATTTAAGAGTCAATCACTAGTAGAAATCTTGTCTTATGTGACAAGTCTTTAATGACTCAATGTCGGGAATGACAAGTCCGTAATGACACAAAGTCCCACTTTGTGTCATTACGGACATGTCATTCCCGACATTGAGTCATTAAAGACTTGTCACATAAGACAAGATTTCTACTAGTGAATTGGAGTTGCTCTTCTTCCATTTAATCTATGGATTTGTTTATGTAAAGAACCAAAACTTCCGATTAGAAGAGGATGAGGATGAAGTGCTACAATAGTCACGTCTACCTCAAATCTAAGTTTTCAAGTGCTTGTATATCATTGAACTAACTTTCTTTCTTAACAAAATTTGGGTTGTTATGAAGCGGAATTTCTCCGCTTAAGGGAATTTCACATGATGCCCCCACGTTGGAAATTTCGTGGAACAATTGTTTCAAGAGAATTCTACTAGGGGTTAACTCAATAGAGAGCCTTGCATGCGGGAATCCTACTTGCTTTTTGGCTTTACCATGCTCTACCATTAAATAACCATTAGGGGAAAATTGTGGTCGCAAAGGGGCCCTGGAGACTGTCACGTGAGAGTAAAATTTGGGCCAGCCCGTGCACTTTTGACAAGGGCACCAATGGTGCCACCGTGGTGCCAGCAAGCCGGGTTCCAGGGGGTCGAGCCAATCACATTGAAGGAGAGCGTGTGTTCGGGCGGGGAGACGGTGCGGGGCTGACAGGAAGCGCCGCTGTAGCGCACAAATCCCGAGCCGGTCGAGTGTTGTCAGTAGGCCTTCACGCTTCAATTTCTGAAATTTGTCATGAGTCCGACCACCTAATTTTTCCGCAAACGTCATCGATGCTGCACCTTGAAACGGAGTTCTGGAGGGGGCGACATGCTGCCAACGGCTACCTCGAGCAGCCGCTACATTGGAGGCGTTTGTGGTGCTCGGCAGCACAGGTTTGTGGGACGATGGGCACAGCGCGGGCGATGGCGATGGCGATGGTGTTGGCGTGGGCAATGCCGCTGACATTGGCGTTTAGGGTCGATTTGTGGAAGCATTGGTTCAGGGTCCCTTCAATTAGTCAGAGCTGCGAGGTGCCCATGTGATTGGGAGTTACGGTGGGTTTTGGGCAGCGAATTTGCATGAATCTGGTATGTTCCAAAATTTAGGGTGGAAATGTGGCCTTCTCCGATCACTGGCAACATAATCTGCCATTCGCTGCCAGCGGGCTGCAGAACTTGTAGTTTAGGGTTTTTTTCAAAATTCTGCCGTAATATAATGTGATTCGTGTTGCATTGAAAGGGTTTAGGGTCGTATGCGGGTTTATCCAATATTAGAATTGGCGGTACATACTCTGGCGTTTGCTTCCATCGAGGGTTTAGGGTGTACTACTGTGGGTTTCTTGGATGTGTTGACATCACAGTACCTGGCGCCTGCTGCCATCAAAGGCAGAACTTGTAGTTTTAGGATGTCTTCCACTATTCTGTCATTGCACTGGCATGGCTAGACGGCCAAATTCCCAAGAGCAGAGCGTTGTGCTGCATAACAATCAACACGGAGAGGGCAACTGGATCCCTATGAGGTTGGGCTGTGATTCATGGGTTACGCTGCAACCAACGTCGGAGAGGCCTTGGAGTAGAGAGGCAAGGCGGCATGGTGGAAATAATTTTCGACGCGCCTTCAAAGTGCAGATCATAGATTTCTCGAGGACACCTGGTGTGCGTGGAGAAATCAACCTGGATAAAGTGCTTGTGCGACATGCGTACCAGCCTCGCCATCTACGTTTGGATCCAGTGTTGGCAGCGAATGGGCCATGCATGGCCAACTACCTGTACGCGTCGCATTCTGAAGATTGGGTGCAACCCGCATCTATCATTGGTCCCATTCTTGAGCTCCATGCAGAGATTGGGGAGGCAACCCGGAATGGTCGAAGTCACGTGGACTTGTTGGACACAGGTACATTCTTCCTCAAGGGTGTGTATTTCCCTCCAGTGAGCCCCGAGTTGTACGGGAAGGTAGAAGCTCTCATGCTCCCTGGTTTCAATGATGTCGAATGGCCTTTGCCAGACATGCACACATCCGAGGCCTTCAGAACCAGGCTTACCGCAGATTTTCAAAGTGCGATGAAAGCGTCGACCGGTAGTAGTTTCGCCCACCAGCAATGGTTTATGCCTATTCATGTTATGGTTGATTTGTTTGTTGTATCATGTGACAACATTCGACGGACACCTACACTCTTCGTTCTCCAGAGTCCATCTGAGGCTCTCCTAAGTAGTTTGATGAATCCGGGGTGGAGCGAGAAGTTTCACATTGGCCAGGATGTTATCAAGTGTGTTGTGAATAGGTCCAGCATCGGCTTCCGCTATCATGTGGGTAGGCAGACACTGTACACCAGGTTCCAATATACAAGGTTTAGAGGTGCTGCCAACAACAGATGGGATGTGATTGACAACCTACCGGACGTGGAGATGGTGGAAGTGTGTTGTCTGTTCAGAGGAAGCGCGATGCCAACATTTCAAGTGGGCAAGGCATGGCCAGTATTCCACTTACGCCACGAAATTGCAATGACGCTCGGCGATGGCGTTCCCGAAGAATACAACATAGTTGTGCTGGAGGCAACCGGTAATCGCGAAAAAAAGGTACCTGTTGTTCGCACCATTCTCTCGGATTTTGGGACCCAATCTTCTGCTGCTTGTTGGAAGCAAACAAAACTAACGTTCCAAGTTTGATGCCTTGATGCAGATCAACAAACGCCATGAGAGACATGTACTTGCTGCTAAGGTCGCGGTTCTCAAAATCATCAAGATTGTAGAAGTGTAGGATGAGAGGTTTTTTTACAGTGGTACTTCTAATAGGGTCTTAACAAGTCCGCCTACGATTAGTAATGAGCGGTTTAGGGTTCCCCACACTGACCATTTGGTCCATACAGTTTAACCGGGACAGCTCCCTAACCCATTTTGGCAGCACCCCATTTTTTACAAGCACCGGAAATTATCTACCATACACGGATTACATGTTCTTCTTCGTTGGCAACATCCTCTCAGATGCAAATCCTAGAAAAAAATGCAAGTCGTAGACAAAAATGGAAATCCTAGTAAAAAATGTGGCAACTTCATGGATTCTGTGCAAATCCTAGTCAAAACTGATGATGCCAGCAAACTTGTTGGACTCAGATGCAAATCCTAGTCAAAAGTGCAAATCCTAGTCAAAAATGCAAATCCTAGTCGTAAATGCAAATCATTGGATTGAGTG
This sequence comes from Pohlia nutans, assembly GCA_022496805.1. Taxonomy (NCBI): domain Eukaryota; kingdom Viridiplantae; phylum Streptophyta; class Bryopsida; order Bryales; family Mniaceae; genus Pohlia; species Pohlia nutans. The sequence continues at coordinate 9,499,129 of CM040102.1, forward strand.
TGAATCTTACAAGGTAAATGATGATGCCAGCAAACTCGTTGGACTCAGATGCAAACCCTAGTAAAAATTGCAAATCCTAAAGTAAATCCTAAAGTAATACCCTCTAATAGTTATAAATTACCCAATCGGTAACTTTCAGATTTTTACATTATTATTGATATTTGATCTATGGATTTTAACTACTGCAATAATTTCGGCAATCCAATCAAAAAATCGCAGGCCATGATGAGGGATGCCACAAAAATTCTTACTCATCATGTTGACGAGTCACCCTATTACCCCCAATTTCAATTTATGACATGGTAAAGAGCAAGGGGTCAAATATTCACCTTGATTTGGAAATCCAATAATCCTCAACAAATATGCACCTTAATTTGCAAATCCATGAACACTCAATTGAATATTAATGACACGTAGCCAATATCATGTTGCCTCCACCCTGAAATCATTGTGTTAGCACGCTTCATAGTGAAATTGGATGTGATGTTTAGGGTGAAGGGCTTTACCTCTCTTCGTTCATTATGAAGGGCTTCATTGAAGGAGCCACCACCCCATTGTCCACTCCCAAGAGCCACTTAAAGGCTCATGCTATATGTATGGTTCCCCCATTTTTGAATTTTTACTTTCATTTCTCATACCTCACTGTGGACTTCTCTCCATTGGACACTAGCGCTCTTTGTCCAATTTTTATGTTCTCTGAGGCCCCCCCTGGTCCCACTCTCCCCTCACTCCCGGTTAGTTGCTGCCAGCAGACGCTCCCGCGACGCCAACCAGCCGGTCTCACTGACAAGCCACCTACTGCAACGGCAAGCTCTCGCGAGCGCGTGGGAAGGGCGAGCGACTTCGCGGGCAAGCGGAGCGCGAGCAACGCTGTAGTCTTCAGCGAGCCCAGATACTTGTGGAGGCGTGCCGACATAGACGCGGAGGCAACAGCGTGCAAGCGGGCGCGGCAGCGGCGAAGGAGACCACGACAACGACTCAAACGTGTAGGTAAGATTGCGACGCATTGGCCGCTGTAGGTTTATTTTTCGAGAATTTGCTTTGGGTTTACGGTGGATGCTGTTTTGAAACCCCATGCATTGAGCCCATGACTTTTTTGCCGCATTTCTTCAGCCATGGCAGCTGAATTTTTGTACACGCTGAAGACTTGGCCCGGAAACGCAGGAATGGCGACGAGAAAAAAATGCCCCACCGTTGTGACGCCAGATGTGAAGCCGGAGGCGCAGTCGCCTGTGAAGCCAGAGGTGAAGCCAGGGGAGCACGAAGACGACGACGTGGAAGTGGTTGCTGCTAGCAAAGACTCGGATGAGGGAATTACGCAGTGGGACCAGCCGTTTGACCTGACGGCCTTGCCGGATTCTGTGGCGTCTAAGCTCAGGTATATGGCACCCTTTCTTGTTGGTAGGAAGAAGGCAAATTATGATGCTGAATTCTTCCACCGGACCCTCGGCCTGTGCATGGAGGGAACCACGTTTAGGCTGCTCAGCAATGACAATGTTTTAAATAAGAACAAGTTTCTGCACCGGTGGCCAGAGCGGGCATCTGGACGGCATTACATTGCAGATTGCAGTGACGAACAAGCCATCGAGGCTTACACACGGATGCACAACAAGGTGTATAGAGGTGAGCCAGACAACGGAACATTTGGTACGTCATTTCTTCGTGCATGCTATTTGAGCTTTGAGATGGGCGAAGAGGTGAACTGGGCCCAGAAAGCAGAGTCGCTGCAGAAGGCGCGTGAGAAGCAGGCTTCACGGAATCCCCTGAAACTCTCACCCCCAGCTTTGAGGGAGCAGATTCAGGCCATCATTGAGATCCTTGCGGAGCACATTGAGGACGAGCAAGCTAGTGCGATCATAGCCTCCCCAGTAGTTGACAACACCGCCAATGTTACCGGCAGCACCAGCAAAGAGGGCATTGATGAGGGGTATGGTTTAGGAAAAATTCGTCACAAGAGAACCCCGAAGGTACGTATGGTCAACGACGACGCGAGATCTCCGAGGTCTCCCCTAGATGACAGCAGGCCTACGACTCCGCTTGATGGCAGCAGATAGGAGGGCGGTGTCACTCCGGATCCCAAGACAAATTTAGAGCAAGCGAGGAGGAAGAAAGCTGAAGCTGAAGCGGAACTCAAGAAGATGGAGGCCAAACGTGCACACATTGAGGGCGACTTGCGAAACCAGCTGGCCTTTTTAGCGGAGAAGGAGGATGAAGGGAACAAGTGTCATGACGACGTTGTTGCCCACCGTGCTGCCAGCAAGAAAGCGGGGGCCGCTGGCAACGATGCAGAGAAGAGGCAGTTTGCAGACTTGGCACGTCTTGGTGGTGAACAAGTCCAGCTTGCAAGCAAAGCTGCCCAAGATTGCCAAAGTCGCATTGACACAATGGAGGCTTCAATGAGGGATGTGGAGAAAGATATAGAGAAGTGCAAAGATGAGGTGGGAGTTCTCCGTGAAGTGATATTGTCCCTAGAGCTGGCAACAGCTTTCATACAACCGAAGAATGTTTTGCCACGCTTGCCCACAGAGTTCCGAGCCCTGCCCATCCAAGTGTCAGGCCCATGCCCCTTTTGCGACCGATACTTTGTTGACACAACTTGCGTACCCTTAACATGCGGTTGCTTAGCACACCCACATTGCATGTTTGAGCTTGTTTTCTTGCTTGACGGGAAGTGTAGGCGATGCGAGCGCGCTGTGACCGGAGGGTGGCTTGGACAGTGGGGATTTCCACTCAATGAGACGGCTCAGGTGGAACTGCAGTTGACTCAAGAGATTCTGAAGCCCCCCGAGCGGGTTTCACCACGTCTCCACCGAACTTCTAGTGGCAGCAAGAGGCCCGCTGAGGAAATCCTTCGACCTTCCGAGGACGAAGGTTGGATGATGAAGAAGAACCGCATCGAAGGCCCCGGGGGGACGTCAAAGCCTCTAATTGCACGCGGGTTGGTGACTCTCGCAGCTTTGATGCCAGCAGCCGCAAAGGAGGTGAAGGACGTTGCCACCACTGACGTGAAGGACGAGAGCGACACTGTACAGGAAGCACAAGAAGTTGCACTGGAGAAGGTCGAGGGCACAGGCGGAGATGAAGATGATGTGCCGTGTGAGTGGCTCGATGAGCCCGAAGGAGAGGGAAATCTCGACACCCTTGTTGACGCGATTGGAATAGCAGACGTGGAGTAGGTTTGAGGTGTTCTTGTAAATAGTGAATATATGGACTAACATTAGCGGGTTTACGGTTCGTTGTTTAATTTTCATCGGCAGAGTGCTATGGTACTCTTTGTTGTCAACCGGGGGCATTGGACAGTAGTTGCTGCCAACAATGTGTAAGTACGTCATTTTTGTGAGTGACAGCTCAGACGTTGTGGAACGCTGACCCCCTTATAAATGAAAATCCTCATGGTAAAGAAATGCATCGTTGTAATTGTATTGTGAACATGTGCCAGGAACTCTGTCCCCTTAAACCGTGCAAGTAATTTTGCAAGTAGTTTGGGGAAGGTGAACCTTGCTGGCATCATCATTTTTCACAAGGATTTGCGTTTTTGACTAGGATTTGCGTTTTGAAAGGGTAGTATTGACGGATAAATCCAAAATGAATACTTTCAAAAGAGCTTCTTACAAGTCAAACGCCATGTGTCCCATTCTATAGGGTACTGTACAAATGGACAAACATTTTCTGAAATTAGAAGAGTATACTTAAACCATATCCCGTATATCCGAAATGAGCAATTGTAATGTATTTTCCTCAATCGCTCTAAGCATCTTCAATGTCGACACTGTGGGCAACATCCTCGATGTCCACGTCGTTGGCAGCGACCTCAATGGCCACATCGTTGGCAGCATCCTCAATGTCCACATCGTTGGCAGCATCCCTTTCTTCTTCGTTGTCGCCTCCATTCCCAACCATCACCCCATCGCAGTTCCATTCCAGGTCGCCCTCCCTAAAGCCATCTCCTCCACCTCCCACAGAGTCTTCGGTAACCCACGCTTTGCCGACACGCCGTCGCCTTGACCGCCAATTCTCCAAAGCGTTGGCAGCATTTGATTGATCCCAACGCTCGCGTCTTCTGCACGCAGTTGCGCCTCTTGCTTCATCATCAGGGGTATGGACAACTCTTAAGCACTCCAATTTTTTGTTGTAGCCATGCTGTATATTTCGGTACCAATGCTGGAATTGTTGCAAAATGACACTGATGCACGCTGAGCCACAACCATGAGCTGTATGTGCTTGATTTGCTGCCTTTGCTTGATGTTGAGATTTCTCCATACCCTGGCAACTCCAGACTCCGAGGCTACCATATTGTTCCACAAACCAACTTGAGTGCCTCACAAGTACGTGCTGTCACCAAGAAGAAGAAAGTTCAAACCCGTTCCCCCGATGAAGTAAGTGGCCCGTCAAGATTAGAACTAGATTTTGACAAACGTATTAACGAACATACTATGTAATGGGAAACATGCTCCTCCCCAAAGGCCTTTAAATACGCCTTTCCCCAATGTTCTATCTTCTGTTTGAACTGCAAACGCTGTTCTGCTGTCAACACCAATCTGGTCAAATATGGTAGGACATCCTCAAAGGCTTGCCACATAGCAGCCTTGACAATGCGGTCCGCACCACCGCGAGTATTATTATTCTCGGCTTGACAAACATCTTTTCACGCTTTATCGTTGCCTGACCAAACGCTCGGCTTGAAAAGCCTGCTAGCAACAACACCACTAAGAGATGGTTTCTGTGGCACGTTGCCAGTGTTTCCACTGAGCTTCGGGTCTTTTCTAATCTCTACGTTCCCACCATGAGCCCCGATCGCTGACAATGACTTCTCCATCTGCTCGATTGCAGTAGCCCTAAGTTTTTGATCTTGTATGTTCCAAACATACATGATATGCATGTGCACAATCTTCTCCGTTAATCGAACCTGGGCATGCAGTGTACAAATGTGCACTCTGGACAAAGGAATTGGCAAGATGGGCCTCCACCGGGCAGATGCCACCATGTCACAAGGTTGTGCTGCCATACTGCTTGCAAAAAGTCCTCCCGCCCAGTTTGCCTTAGCATGGCCTCTGATGGCAGCACTTGCCTGACTTGCTATCGCCACTGTAGGTTTAATCCTCTTTTGCTCACAATATATGTAGTTCATTGCGCATGCAGGCCCAGATTGCAGCCCGTACATACACTTAATAGTCTTCATATCCGCTGCGAGGTGCCACTCCACATGGAATTCACCAACTCGGGGGACTTGCAGTTTTTTGCCTGTTGATTGTGCTATAATCACAGCTGGGAACTTGGATCGTGCAAATATCCATGACAGAACATCGTATGGCTCCTTCTCCACTTGGAAGGTTGCAACGGGCCAGATTTCTTGCTCGGACTGTATTGAGAAGTACTTCTCATGGTCCTTCTGAATGGCAGTGTTCAGTGCCCTGTTCATCAATGTGATACTAACACGTTCAAATTTTTTTCCATTAACGATCTCTGCTTCGTCGAGTTTCAGGACAAAGATCAGCGGTGCCCCGCTCAACTCTGCACAACCATTGTAAGTTGGAGTGAGGGCACATTCAATGTACCAACAAGCTATTTTCTTTGTTGTACGCAGTCAATGTGGCTGCTGACACCAAACGGACAAAGAGTGAGCCACGAACCAGATCAAAGGGCGAACCATACCTATCTCCGTGATGCCGTAGAAGATCACCATGCTTTGTTGGACCACCTCAAGGTCAGTGAATAATGAATTCTTTTCAGTCAAGACTACATCCTTTCGTATGTCGTCGGATTTCTTGGATTTCTTGGACGTCGTTGGCAGCTCTAGTCGACCTTCAACGTGGTAGTTATCGCCAATAAACTGTGGCAAGTTGGCATTCATCTCCTGCCGAAGCAATTTCACATGATAGGGGCTGGGTAGAATGCTAGCTTTTATATCCTTGTTCAAAACAGCAATGGGACCCCTCACGGCTTTGTAAAGAGCACCGTATTCCCGATGGGACACCCCTACTTGGTCGCAAGCAACAAGAATTTTATCCGCTCCTACACGCTTTCCAATCGATTTGAGAACGTTGTTGGCAATCTTGGTCTCAACATGTCCCATAGTAGGGTGACTCGCGAGGGCCATGCCTTTGTGCCTAGATAGTATCTTGGCTAGAGCTACCGCGGTTCTAGTTTGTGAGTCTTTATCCCCATGAAGTCGTTGGCTCTCACGCTCGACCCTATTGCAGTCATTGATAGCTTGCACGAGATGTGGTTGCAACACTCTTCTGATGAGCTTCACTCTACGTTTTGCACCACCTGTACCAGGATTCAACTCATGAATCCCTCTAAGCAACCGAGCCCTACGTCGGATTCCCACAGGCGTGTCTTTCATTGCACCGGCACTTCGCTGGAGGCGCTCGGATTCTCGCTTACAAATATGCACCTCATATTCTAGATCATGCACCCTCATGTTATAAGTTTTCTCCTTGTCGTCCTTCTCTTCGCGTATAGCCTGCAATTCAGCCCGCAATTCCATGCATGTATTCTCTAAGTCTCTGCAACGGTCCAAACGTTCGATGCTGACAGCAGCTTCGTCTCTACCCTCATTCACTTCCTTTTGCAGCAGTCTGCATCGCATTTCCAACACACTTCGATGTGAACCTCCTTGGGATCCCAGCTCCAATCTGCATGTATAACCATACAGGCCCAGCTCTCCATGGCATATGAATTGGAGGCATTCCTTAAGAGTTCTGAATGGAGGGGGCTTCCCCGTTACTGGATCAACCGGGTAAATGCTGCCATCGGTCCACAAGTCAATGTTTGCATCCCCGGCTGCCCTCCATGCTGGAAACGTTGATGGACACGGCCGTTCATATCGCAGAGAACCTCTCCTAATAATTGGTGCATAGCACGCATCAAGCGCAACTTGGGGAACATACGAAGCACTAGATGCGCGCCTTGCTGCCATCGAGAACCCAAAAATACAAAGCAGTGACCAAATTTCCCAAGGCTACAGAACGATCATGACGCTATGCGGACTCTCCTTGAGGTGGTTTCCAATTCCGCTAAACCCAATCGCTGTCAACAAGTAGCCCTAAACGCTAATCACCGTTGCTGGAAGCAAAATCGAAGGCTTCCACAATTCCTACCCTAGGACGGTGGAAAAAATGCCGCTCACAGCATGCATCGTGTGATTCGAGGTAGGACTTTTAGAAACTCCCTTGTATGTACCCAAGCGCCATAATTCCTAAAACCGATATGGGAACCCCTGGGCGTGGGTTGCGCGGAAGTCGGAGGAACCCGTGCTGCCATCAAACTCCGAGGGTTGCAGAATTCACAATCCCCAATTGCCATCAAGAAACACGCTACGGCTACTGGCTGTGGCAACTTACCTTCGCATGAATCTGAGGATGTCGGAGGCAGAACCACCAGCGTGCGCTTGCTGGCCGGACCTCCTAAGCCGTTGGTGCCAGCGGACGCTTCTGGCATGAATTTGGGAAGAATTCACGGGTGTAATCCCCAGCCGTTCTGGAGACCCGAATTGTACGCATGCCGATTCATGGTTGCGTTTCCTAGTGGGCGATGGTGGTGGCGCCGGCCGCACTCCACCGTGAAGCCGTTGTGCCAACAAACCTCCCATCGCCGGCTTCACCATGCCGTTGGCAACGATCGCTCCGCGTTGAAGGCTGTGCAGAGCGCCTTCAATGCTCTTTTCTGGTCGGTGGCCAAACACCCCGGCCACGTCGGCGCCAGCAAGCCGGCCTCGGTGTCACGCTGCTCTGCTCCGACATCGGCAATAACTCTATGGGCAGCGCTGCAAACCGCCGCTGGCACCAGCAGAGGCTCATTTGGGCAGCCGGTTCACCTAACACGGGCAAGCTTACAGGGCCCCTTTGGGACCCCATTTTTCCCCTAATGCATGCTTGCCTTTTGGCTCTACCCTCGGCCTCGGGGTTTTATGGACAGAATTATCAAAAGAAGGGGCTCCTTGCTATACTAACGCCCCTCCACTATATTTTTGCTCATTGGTACTCTTTAACTAGTATTCGTGCGCATCTCAACTTTCCTTTTAGCTAAATCCTTTTCATGTTATATAAGTTAAAGGAATATCTCTTTAATCCCTAAACGTTTCAATGACCATTTTTTAGATGTTCCCCAAATCTAACGGGCTGCCCAAAAAAAATTAAAATTTCTTTGAAAAAATAAAACATATTTTCAAATACTACATCAAGTCTACTTTTCAACGCAATTTGAATTATGTCAAACCAAGTTAAACTCCACATGGGATTTTTTCCAAAGTGGATCACCCCAACATTATCTTAGTATTATAAAATATGCTATTTGGAGAAAGTGGTGATGTTCCCTCCATCATTTCTTTTTCTTTTTTGAAGTTTACGATAGATAAATATACTTCAACTAATCATGCTAAATTTTAAACCCTAACAGTGAAAATTATAGTTTATACAAGTTTTCAAAGGTTAATGCTTTAAAATTCACCAAAACAATATCTAAAGTTATTTTTGGACGTTTGACTGTATCGATGATTAGTAGAGATGATGCCCTATTTTTTTTCTATTAAACCAGACTTCATCAAATATATGGAAAGCACATAATATGACACATTTATGTTTTTTTCCAATAACCCTCGGGCTTTTAGGAGTTAACGTAATTAACCATTAGTAGTAGAAAAAGGCGGCATTGCCGAGGGATACATATTTCCATGATAAATTGACACTATAATATACTGTACACTAATCAAAAATTAAAGTTGGAATGTTACACCACTACTAACCATCACAACTCTTGACGAGGAAAGGTCACCAAAGTGGTTTCGTTGCATTTGGACACAAAGTGTGAGAGTTGTGGATTTTGAGTGATTTTCATCACTATAAATTAAATTAAATTATGAAAGATAGAATATAGATATTTTAGGTGTCATTCTTGGCATCATGAAAAAGCTCTCGACGTGTGGGGGTATACCAAAGTCTTTTTGTAGTTTTTGGACCTACAATGTGAAAATTAAGAAATTTTAATCAAATTTTGTTACTAGAAATTGAATCAAATTATGAACAAGTTATTTTTAAAAGTATAAACAAAAACATGGGAAACTCATGGGAACACGAGGAGCTCGAGGGATATGTAGAATACATGGAGCATCTGGGCGAACATCACATAGTCATACTAGTTATATTGAATTTTTTTTCATTTGGATCATCATATGCTCTTTTCACTTTATACAACTTCCAAAGGTCTTAGCTACCAAAGAACGGCCTTTGGTGTTGAAGCGAGGGACCTTCACAAGGCTTTTGGATACTCGGATTTTGGCTTTGGCCTTTGTGTATAAAGAGGCCCTTTACTCTCTTAAACTTGTTTTCAAGTCCTGCAGGCTTGATTTCTAAGGACTCTTGCTTTTTGTAAAAACATTATTCAACTCCTCACTAGACATAGATCAATGAATGCACATCAAGGTGAGGTATTTATTCGATGTGCTCAATTGCAACAACTAATTCTTCCATACTGGTTCGCAATGTTTAAATCAAAAGTATTGAAAGATCATTTTATTCTTGCCCAAATTTCCATTCGATTCTTGCCCAAATTCACAATTAATTCGTTGTATTTTTTTTAAAATTATTATTATTATTATTTTAATAATTGTGATTGGTCATAAATCCATCCCTAGCTGAAATTTACAATCCATATTTTTTGAGAGATCCTCGAACTGCCCACCGAGGACTAAAATGTCATTTAAGGGTTACTCCATGGTTTTTTAGGGGTTAAATTTGAGAATTTAAAAGCATAATCCTGATGTGAGTTCCTCAAGGGAATTGTGAGAAGAAAAAAAAAGGTAAAAACAAGGGCAAAATTTGGCGCAAGCACATCTCGCACCCACAGCACGCAAACCTCCTGCCTGTGGGCAAGCAAGCCGAAAATAAGTTGTTCATTTCAGAGCCCGAAATGCCCAAATTAAACCAAAAAGCGGTTCCCAGGTAACCCTCATTCTCATCGTACTCCATGGATCCCACTATCCCAGGGAGGGCCAGATCCCATGATGGCTTTGAAATTTAGTTGCGCCTCTGGCGGCTCGTGCCAGACTCCAGCTTTCGCGTCCTCTGATGGGGCTTTCCCCCATGCTGTGGCTCACCTGTAACTTAGCTGCAGCTGCGCTAGCCCCCATTCATAACCTGACTGCAGCACCCTGGCTGCCACCACCCTTGGACTTTGAGGCTCTTTCTCCTCGTACACTCCCTTCCTTCCTTGGCATCTGTGCAGGCGGTGTCTCATTCTTTTCGCAAAAATAATAATATAAAACCACTGTCCTGAAGGTAGATCGTGTCGTTGTTGACTCCAACTCGATTACAAACTCGCTCACCCTCTCTCTCTCAGTTGGTGGCGAGTCAGCGCCGCTCGAAAATCCTTCAAGGGCCGGTTTTGTTTCGTGTCATTCAGTGCATGGTACAGCAGTACGTGTCGTCCGGAAGTTGAGTGATCAATGTCGTAATGTAGCGACGAAGAAGCCAGCGTTCGAGAGAAGTGAGGTTGGTCGGTTAGATTCCGTGTGAGGGATGCGCATTGCAAACTTACGTGAGTTACCGTTGTTTTTTGGTTGCAGTCAACATTGTCCCCAGCTAGGGAGTGGCAAAGAGGAGACATTTGTTCTGTCTGGGTCTTGACAGGAGAGAGTGGCTGTGAATAGAAAGGTGACGGGGTGTTGGATCTGATGAGTCCGGGTGATGGAGATCGCCGACTTGCGTTAGTGTGAGTTAATTGGTATTAGTAGGAAGCGAGGAGGAAATGGGGGAGAAGTACGGTGGGCGTGGGTTTGGCGGCAAGAGCGCGGTTGCGAAGCAGAAAGCCAAGGTGTTGGTGCCGCTGTGCGTGCTGCTGGTGTTATTTGTATGGAACTCCCCAACCCTAGTGCCGTTCGACGCTGCTTCCAGTGGACCTGTGTACGACATGGTGGCCGGCGAGCAGGAAGCTCTCAGCTCTCAATACGCCGCGGTCCAATACGAGGTACCTTCTTTTTTTTCCCATTTCTGAGCATCTTAGCTTAGGTCGAATCAATGGGAGTAGACTTCAGTTCATCCATGGCCATCCGTGGCCTTTCCTCGACAGTAGTGGGTTTCAGAGTAGCCACCTCCAGTTCTACAGAAGTTGCGCACTCACGACTCTTCCAATGTTGGCAGTTGTCACCGTTGGAAACTCGTCGTGATTGAAAACTCATCGTTTTTGGAGCGCAAATGATGCACTTTCATTGCCAAAAACGTAAACCCTCATAGACAAAGTGCAAAGCTCTGGAGGGAGAACAGACATTGGAGACTCACCTTCTAATTAGGAAATTTTAGAGAAGATGGGGCTTTCGAACTATCCATCACTTTTTTATTGGAAGCACTCAACGCTGAGCATTTTGCTCTTTCGATCACCGATGCTCATCACGAATGTGTAATATGAGAATCAGGCTACTTCTGGAGGGTTAGGCTTGAGGTTTTCGGTACTTGCGGTTGTCGTTAACGTGACGTGAGAGAGTGAAGCCAGAACCAGATGCAAGGCAAGAAAGGCCTAAACTAAAACTAGCTAAAGGAAGTGAGAGGGAATATTCTCCAAGCTATGTGCCATTCTCTTCTACAGCACAAGAGATTCTGTTTCCCCCAGCTATTCATCGTGAACTTCAGTTACAAGCAGTTAGAAAGCGCATTGCTCACCGCCGCTCGATACGCCAGAATAGAAAGAATCTGTGAAGGAATCACATTTTGTGTTCAGAACTTTTCCCGCTTTTGAGGGTGGGTCCCGGTGGCCACCTGGACTTAACTTACGTGGGGCTGTTTTCTGACATTGGGCAGGAAAGCTACGATGTAAACGACTCCTTCAAGCCCGAAGACGAAATCATCAGAGCGCAGTATGACAACCTGATGAGCCAGTTTCAGACGCAGATCACACACGAAGAGACCCGGAGCGCGGACATCATCAAAAGCCGCGCGGACCCAGAACCCTCCGAAACCAGAGAACCCTCACCGCAATTGACTGAAACCAGCCCACAGTTATCTGAAACCAGAGAACCCTCCCCACAATTCACTGAAACCAGCCCACAGTTGCCTGAAACCAGTAAACCCTCCCCACAATTGGCTGAAACCAGAGACCCTACCAGAGAACCCTTCATACAATTGACTGAAACCAGAGAGCCCTCCCCACAATTGACAGGGAGCGCAGCAGCACCCCGAAATTATACAGAGGAAGTGTCCGAAGCGCCCAAGAGCAAAGGTGAGCAGCCGGTGGTGGATTATTCGATCATCACGGGGAACCGCGACGACGAGGTGAACACTGCGATCTGGAGGAGATGGGAGGCAGTGAAGGCAGTGCAGATGCCGTATTCCACTCGGAAGGAGAATCTCAGCAACGGCGACGGCGAGAGCTGCGACGGGAGGTATATTTACGTGTACGACTTGCCATCCGAGTTCAACACGGACTTGGCGGCGCGGTGTGACACGTTGTTTCCCTGGCTCAGTTTGTGTGACTTCTTCGTGGACTCGGGGAGAGGCACGCCGGCGAATGCGCTGGAGAACGGGACGCAGATCTTCGTCCCCGGCGATCGGTGGTTCAACACGCACCAGTACGCCTTGGAGATGGTGTCCCACGCCAGGATTTTGAAGTACAAGTGCCGAACGGACGATCCCAAAGCCGCTTCGTTGTTCTACATCCCGTATTATGGAGGCCTGGACGTGATTCGGTGGCATTTCCAAGCGAACGCCACGAACGACAAGCGGGACGAGCTGGCGTTGAAGCTCTTTCGGTGGCTGGAGCAGCAGGCCTCCTGGCGCAACCAGGGCGGGCGCGATCATGTCTTGGTAGGCCTAACCCCACACCCAACCCAACTCTGGTCACTTCTCACCAAGGTTAACCCCTATAGGACCAAAGATTCATGGTTTTAATATGACAAGTTTAAACGATCATATTGTGAAAATTATAATTTGAATAGGACCAAATTTTATATCACTGGAATTAGTGAAGAATATTACATATGTTGAATTTTTTTTATTTTATAAAAGTAACAAAAAAGAATGTACATAAAACCTACTCAAAATTACTGAAAAAAACAGGAGCCACCTGGTGGGCTTATGGTCCTTTAGGGGTTAACCTTAAAATGACCAACTTGATTAATCATATTGTGTACACTATGGGACCAAATTTTATATCACTGGAATCATTGTATGAGTTCGTAAAAAAGAACTAAATTTGATAAAAAAAAAGAAGTCTACATAGGACCTACTCAATTGACCTAACGAACCGGAGATTCTTGGTTTCAAAATGACGAACTCAATTGATTATATTGTGAAAAATATAACTCAGATGGGACCAAATTTTCATATCACGGAAATCACTGGAGAACATGGTATGTGTTGGTCAAAATACAAATAAATTTGGACAAAAGGAGGTTCACACAGGATCCAGTGCGAGTTATGTTTGGATTTTACAGTCAAACTGGTTGACCGTTCTAAGAGCATTTCCAGTATCTGGGAACCGGTGGCTTGGGGTAATTAGAGTGAAAAAAAGGTGCAAGTAAAATTTCCAGCAAGCATGCAAGAACCTGGAAATCAACTGCATTCTTTTTGGAAAACATATTTATAAACTTGCACCCACTCCAATTACTCCATCACTGGTTTCCAGATACAATTATTAGGGTCTCAGACTCTCAGAATGGGTTTGTGGCTTGGTAACACCACCGAAAAAGTGTGTTGTTTTCAAACACCGTTTTTTACATCGTTTTTGACACTTTACTGTCAAAGATAGTGACAAAAACAACACCCTTTTCAGTCGTGTAAATGGAATATTTCATATAAGAGCTTAGAAAGAAAATGAAGCCATATTCTCTCAATCACTAAAAATATTTCACGTTCCATAAGGTGGATACAAGCTTCCATCGGGTACTGATGAGGTATCTAATTCTTCAGGTTCCAGGTAACATAGAATCTAATTTTCAGTTTTTGCAATAATCTATTGTGAGAGCTCCTAATGGGAGCTGGGGGGTAATGCTCGAGGCTGAGAGATTTTGGTGTACCATGAAATCATGTTACAAACCAAGTTGCTGAAATTGGAGAGGTTCACTACAACAGATCCCGGCCGCTTACACCGGCTATTATCACTGAAAACCAGCGTATGTTACTGAAGTGGGCTGCTTACACCCGGTGTCCAGTGATAATGGGCGGTGCAAGTAACCGGGATCTGTTGCAGTGGTTATATTCAGGCAATCAAACAAACGTGTAGTGAACTTGGTGCACAATTTGCTAGAATATGATGTACTTGTTCAATGTCTCACTTGGCTGGGATGTGGGTGCGGCAGGTACTGGGCAAAATCTCATGGGATTTTCGGCGGCAGAAGGACGGGAAGTGGGGGAGCCGGCTGCTGGAGTTCACGGAGCTGCAACAAGTGACGAGGGTGATGATCGAGCGCGACCCGTGGGCGGTGAACGACATCGGCGTGCCGCACCCGACGTACTTCCATCCGCAATCCGCCTCCGACATCGACGCGTGGTTGCGCCACGTCCGCTCGCAGTCGCGCACCAGCCTCGTCACGTTCGTGGGCAAGGAGCGCAAGAACGACCCGACCAACGTGCGCACGGCGCTCGTCCAGCAGTGCCGGAACGCCACCTCGGAGTCCGAGTGCCGGTTCGTGGAATGCGACAAGGACAACTGCCTGAAGCCCGCGTACGTGACCAAGGCGTTCATGGCCACGCACTTCTGCATGCAGCCCGTGGGCGACTCGCCCACGCGCCGCTCGGTGTTCGACTCGCTCATCGCGGGCTGCATCCCGGTTCTCTTCCACCCCTGCACGGCCTACGTGCAGTACCCCTGGCACTTACCGGCCAACGAGTCCACCTGGTCCGTGTACATCTCCGAGGACGCCATCCGCGCCGGCACCGCCAGCGTCGTGGAAACCTTGAAGCGAATCTCCGTTGCGGAGCGCGACGCCATGCGGGAGAATATCATCAGCAACGTCATCCCGGGCCTCATTTACAGCGCTCCGGGAAGCGAGATCTCCCCGTACCGCGACGCGTTCGACATCACCATCGACCAGCTCCTGTACCGCGTCAAGCATCGGCCGCCTCTCGAGAAATCTGACTTCGTTCCGGTCCAAGCTTAGAGAGCGGAGCGCGACGCCATGCGGGAGAATATCATCAACAATGTCATCCCGGGCCTCATTTACAGCGCTCCGGGAAGCGAGATCTCCCCGTACCGCGACGCGTTCGACATCACCATCGACCAGCTCCTGTACCGCGTCAAGCATCGGCCGCCTCTCGAAAAATCTGACTTCGTTCCGGTCCAAGCTTAGAGATAAAGGAAAATTTTCAATCCCATGATTCTTTTAGGCATCGTGTTCTACGCTCCCCATTGTACTTTTAGGCTCTCAACTGGTTTTGAGTGATCGATCATTGTTTTTCGCTCCGGGAATTTGACACGAGTAGCGCTAATCCAAAAACAATTTGATGCTCCTTGAAACCTCCGTCAAGACGACGATGACTGTTGTGTTAATGGTTTTGATAATTTGAATCTTACACTAGGAAAGGAGGATCTGCAAAGCTCCTGGCCACCAAATTGTGTGGAGCAGACTTTATATTATTATCCTGGTGTCAGCGTGTACTAGCTTACCATCTCCTTTTCAATTCATGGAACGTTTTGTCTTCTTTGCAAACATTTGAGGAGATCTATATTTGCAGTTTTTGCGGTTGAAAAATGTTAATTTGGCAATCTTGTTGAATTCGTGGGTTCGTTTATGGTCACAATGCGGTGTTTGACTTCATAACATTCAGTAGCCTCTGTGAGTACTGCCTCCCTCCACCAGAATGATGTGGAATATCCCACATCATTTCATCCCCAAATGAAATGATGTGGGATATTCCACATCAAATCAGTAGCTATGGGGGGCACGTGGCAATAAGGAAGAGCAAGCAACCATGGTGCACATTAATCGAAAGCACTTTCAGTCACAATTCAACATTGTTTTTTCATTGTTTATTTGATTGATTCTCAACTCAACAGTGTTTTGTCAACTCAATAGTGTTTTGTCATTCATTGTTTATTTGATTCAATAGTTCATTCAATTAGAAATCACTGGTCACTCTGTTTATAAAGGTGGATGAAACTAAAAGGCAGTCTCTTTGAAGACTACTGAATGTTATGGTTCCCAGTCTTTTTCTTGGCTTTGTGATGGTTGACTTTAAAAGACGGGTTTTGTCCCTTATAGGTCACGTATAACAACCCCCATCGAACTTGTAGCCACATTGCAATACGACGTCAAGGAAAAGGGGATTTTCCTCATTTTTGAGCAGCAAATTCACAACTTTTTTTTCATTATTTTACGACTTTTCTTTATTTACATTATAGTGTACACCGAAATGACGCAAAATGTGTAATTTGTTACATTAGTTGATCTAATTAGAATTTGTTTTCATTGCTACCAATTAGGTCATTAAAAAGTGTTCCTCATCATTTTTTGGCCTTTCCTTGCTTTATATGACAATATGAACCTAAAATTAGAAATTTTAAAAGTCCAAAACATAGAGATATTCACTTCACACATTCAAAAACAAAATGACATGATTGGAAAAAACCTCATCAAATTATGCATAGTCAAAGTTTACTTGACCTCAAAATATGCGAATATATTGATGTTTATATCTCACCTAATCCCTAAAGATCCTCAGGCCTCTCCAAATTCAGCAGTTTTGCAAAGACGCATTAAAAAATGCAACTAAAGAAGGATACTTTAAACGTGTTTTGAAAAGAGGAACAATTTTGTGAGAGTGGTAGAACAAAAATGTCATAATTGTGGATTTTTGACTAAGGTTGATTGTCCTAAAACCACCAACTTAACCCTTAAACGTCAAAGCAAGCCCCACGGGCTTGGTATAAAGGAATAATTGGAGAAAAAAGTAGATTTTCTCAACCAAATTAAGCGAGACTTGTTGCGTTGGAAAGCTACTGAAAAAGCGATCTAGATTCCAAATTTTTGCCTCATTTGAGAGATTGTGGAATCGTTGGTAAGCAATCACCACATTTAAGAGTATCTCATTTCAAACTCATTCTAACAAATTTTACTCAAAAAATATTGAAATTTAGTTTGTAATCGAATTTAGAAGGAATTTTTAATTTTAACTTTCAAATTTTATAATTGAATATTGGTGATTGTATTAGTGAATCAAACCGTACGGATGGAATCTAAAATTCAAGATCTAGAACTTTCATTTGTATATCAATTCCAGAATATTCTTCTAAATGGTAGTTTATAATGTTTTTTCTCAAATTGTCAATTCCAGGGACACACTGGTACGTTAGGGGTTAAAAGACAGGTTTTGACTCTTACTAATGTTTGTCAGGTTTGTATAAAGGAGAAAGAGCTTCCCATAATTGTGAAGATTATACTCAAATCTTCTCTGCCTCTCAACAAATGGGCACTTCCCAAGTGGGTCCTCGTAGAAGAAATACATTTCTGACATGTCGGTGTGTCACACGTGAGGTTGTTTAACCTTTGACGCGCCAGGACGCTGGATGATTCCTGACGTGTCCCTTCACCATACACGGTGATGTTTTTCATCCATCCTAAATTCTCTTGATTCTTGTGCTAGTTGACTACTGTTTGTACGGTATGGATCTTCAAAATAAGAAATTGGGAATTTTGGAAAAAAAACATAAGTGGTTTATGTCAAGTTTCATTCTTATTCTTAGTTCAAAAAGTGAGACCTTAAACATGATTTTCCAAAATGAGTAGAATCAAATAATGAAAACCATACCATCTTGTAGAGCATGTTATTCCAATTTCATTGCATTATTTTTTAATTATTTTGTGTTAATTTTGGATTTTTAATTGAATTTCAAGAGAAAACCTTGCAAAATTAATTTAAAAATGTTAATAATGAATATGATGAATCCAACCGTACAGATGTTATCTTCACATTGACATTTATAAACTTTCCTTTGTACATCAAGTGCATTTTTGTTTTTCATCAAACATTTTATAACGAATCTTTGAAAACAGTGTTGAATCGGGACTTTAAAGGGTTAATCAAAATATTACACACCGTTAGTGATGATTGAGATATACTGAGAGCAAAAAATTATTATTATTTTTATTTACACAAAGGAGCTTTACTCCAATGCAAAGAAAACAACATGAACCGAGGCCTAACGAAGCGTGGCAAGAATGAGAGTGCAATCAGGGAGGGTAGAAAGTAGAGTATTAATTTCATTTGTGTAAAAAGGGAAAAAAAATTAAAAAAAAGGAAAAAAAAATTAAAAAAAAAGGAAAAAAAAAATAGAGTATTTCTATTCACTGTCACAATCTACATATACATCTTTTGAAAAGGAGAATTTTAGAAAAGTGACCCATTTGAACCAAAAAGAAAAATGTGTCCAAACTAAACCTGTGCACTAAAACGGTTCCCAAACATTCATAACAACATGAATTGACATGGAAATACCACTATAAATACTGGACTTCAAGAGGAATCCAACCCAACAAGTTCTTATTGAAAACAGACTTGGGATGAAGGAGATACAAGCCCCCAAAGTTGTTGCCATCAAAATTCACAAAATTGTTCAAACAAAAGATACCTACTTTCAAATGATCACCAAAACTTCAATTCATTTCGGATTGCTCTAAAAATTTTACCACACATTCCATACATCACGCGGGGAGTTTTCGCAAAATTTCATCATGATCAGACACAATTTACAAAAGTTACAGCTCTTCAAAGGTCAATGTCCCTCAAAAACGTCCAAAATATAATGTCGGGATAGTTAGGGGTTAAGATTGCTTGTAGGATTGAGATCCCTAATTTAAATTAAATGTGTTTTTTTATTCAAGGCTGGCTTTGTCAAATGTTCCATAATAGGATATTTTACTATGGTTGTAATTTTTTGGGCTATAGGAGCAACGAAGCAAACTCTATTAAAAGCTAACATTATCGACAAAGTCCACCTCAAATAGGGACTTGTGACAAAAAAACAAAAAACAAAAAATTCATGCAACTACCACTTGGCATTTATAATGTTTAGCCTCTTTTGCTTCAGTTGTGATGGTTAGTACATTAGGAATTTAGGACCTCATTGATTTTTAATGATTTCTGTGCGACATTCAATATTTCATGGATTCGTATATTTTTCGCACGGATTTAGCATTGAATTAGCACGGTTTCTACATTCATTGTTTATGTTATCAACAAGTGCGGAATCCATGCGGAATTAGTGCAAAATCTGTGCAAAAAAGATACGAACCAATGAAATATCGGATGTCGCACGAAAATCGTTTAAAGTCCGTGGGGTCCTAAATTTCTGATATAGTGATATAACATTCCAACTTTAATTTTTGATTAGTGTACGGTATCTAGTTTCTTTATCAGTGACGGCTTTTTAAATTATGGTGTCAATTTTTTGTGGAAATATGTATAGTATAGATGGATTAGTAAAACTATATATTAATAGCTATGGTGATATTGTGTTGTTTAGTGATTTGTCATCTTTACTTCTAGGATTGATTTCTATTCAAATCTACATCTTCACAATAAAAATAGTGATGTTTTTTTGTGAATCATTGTATTATTGTGATCCTTGCGTTTAAAGTAGTTGCTCCAGTGGATTTTGTTTGACGCAAACAAAAGAAATGCAAGCGCTAGTAAAAAGTGTGGTCTTTGGTACCAAAGAATAGTGTCACAACATCTTACCAAATGCCTATGTTGGCACTATTTTAGCACCAATATGAATTGTGCCCCTTACTGCCACTTCTCTTTTATCCCCGCTTTTATCATAGTGAAACCCACTTGTATGCATAAACGGCACTTCACTTCTTTAGTAGCACTTGCTAACAGTGCACATGTCATGCACTAACAATGTTGGCCCCCAAACTTGCTCCAAGTTTCAACCACGACTCTCACATTTAGCTTCCACATAACAATCACATATGTCATTTGATGACATAGGGAAAAAATTCTACAAATGTCCAAGTGTCCAATGATGGCACTACTCACCACTGGCCGACCGCCTTTAGTTGAAGCTCACCTTTTGACTAAGTCCTTGGTAATTTTATTGAGGGACTCACTACTCATAACACCATGGTAGTGTTCTAGTGCGGAGTGGAACATCTCCTAACCAATGTCAAGAGGTGCAACTTAGCACATTACAATGCCAATAGTGTGGGAGTGAAGGTCCAATACTAGCCTCACCCCTTGAGAATTAGTATGATTCACATTGGCACCATACGGGAGTGAGGAGGGAGACCACCCCTCCTAATAGTATATTTTGCGGGATTTTGGTTCTTCCCTTATTTGTGCCATAACTTCTAAGCCTTTTTTTTTCTCATTATGAACCTTAGTAATTTGTAAAGTTCTTATGTATAGTTTTCTAGCGACATATAACATGGCCTACTTTTTTGAGGGTGTCATTGGGAATCTTGAATTCTACCCTCAATTCCAATTTATGTGTCTTGAGACACTATCAACTTTGAAGAGCCATACGTTTTGACTTACAACTCCGATTGAGACATTCTTTTAACCCTTATGTGCATACTCTCACAAAGTTTCCAACCCCATTTAGCAAGCCTCCATCTTAGCTTCACAAAAGATTTATTGCATGTTGTTTTTTGATGACATCTCAAACAAGGTAGGGAAACTAAAAGGTGGCACTTCCTCAAGGTCCTTCTTTACTATGGTGTTTGAGCATCCTTTTGAATATGGGCCTTGGACACTATACCCTCACAATATTCTTTGGTGCCCAAGTAAGGATTTTCTACTAGTGAAGTGTATACTTCATCTTATCAATCAAAGAACAATATTAAATACACTGAATGGTGTATTTAGTGTCCGGAAAGAATTGGCGTCTTTTACCCCAATTTGTTCAAAAGTGAAGAGAAACAATGACCGTTAATACTACATAGGAGTTGGCCACTTATCGTTCCCACTTTCATTGAGAGTACCATGTTCTTTTTGAATAACAAGAGTGACATGAGGTAGCAAGCCATATTTATTATAAAGTTGTCATATGTCATTGGAAAACTATATCCATTTTTTTCTTACGAGTACACTATATTTCCCTAAAATCAAATAGTGCCTGGATTTGAGAAATAGTCTCTCGGACACTAAATATGACATTTGGTTTAGTGTTATTTTGATAACACACAATTCTCAATAAAAAAGAATGAATTAGAGCCATTAGAAACTCATACAAATATTTAGAATGAACCAATGTCTGAAGGTTCACCATAGAAAGATGCCATACTAGTCCAACAGAGGCATGAATGTGAGTTTTTGCAATAGGCGGCCAAGAGTAGGTGGAAGATGTTAGAATTTTAGTGGCTGAAAAACTCATGAAGAAAATCAATAAATTTAGCCAATATCTGGGTTGTAGGAGTCAATGCAGTGATGTTGCCTACCAGCATGTGCACAACATGGTTCAGCTAGTCAAACCACCCAAGCCTTCATGTGAAACGCCAGGTTGCCCTCAACAACTGTATATTAAGCACCTTATTTTGCTGTTAACATTGTTGACATGCAGCAACAACCTCATTCATATGTTGGAGCAGCCTCTTCTCAGGGGCGGTTTACACTACGGACCAAGAGTGGTGACCAAGGGAAATGGATTAATTCCATGGTCACACTTCCATGGTCACACTTCAAAAAAAATGTAATTTTTAAAGCCCTTGGGCCTCTCAGTAAGTGTAAACCGAACTTGGACCGGGACTTAAAAAATAAAATTAAAGTGTATTTCAAGCCCATGGAATTAATCCATTGGGCAATGAGAGAACCCTTTTTGCCCCTCTCACCACAAAATCCGGGAGACCCTTCAACATTATCCACTAGGCCTATTTCCAAGCCTTTTGAGGACCTCAACTCCCTTGGTCACTTTTCTTTTTTCCTTGTAGTGTAAACCCAAGTCACTCGGGACGAGTTGATGGAGCCAATCACAGATTTTAAAGCTCCATGGGACGAGTTCTTGGTCCGTATTGTAAACCGCCCCTCAGCTAGCCAAATATATCCAAAAACTGAAATTATGTTTAGATAGAGCTAAATTTGGACCAAAACTCATTTGTTTCTTGTCAAAATATACATCCATGTGCCCTATTTTCATCCAATTGAGCAAATTCTCATTCAATCGTGATGACTCCATTTAAAATTTAGATGAAAGTGCTACAATGTTTGTTTCACTGGTGTCACATGTTCAAAAATGAAAAAATGCAAAAATAACCCCTATGTTTGACACATGAGTGCATGTTTTTGCTCTTGCACCTCATTGGTGATTGTGTGAGTTCTCCAAATTAGTTCTACATTAGTAGAAAAGGTGGCAATGCCGAGGGAGATGCTCAAGCAAGTAGTGCCTAATTCCACGCATCCATAGTGGTTTTGCTTGGGCATCTCGTTGGGGAGCGCCACCTTTTTTACCGGTGACACAAAGCCAAAGTTTTGTAGGTCCCACCATCAAATGGTTTTCCCTCTTTTTATATGGATTCTCAAAACTTCAAGTGGTAATTCCCAAGTGTAAAATAGTGCCATACGATCCACTTTTGATTTCAATTATTTTTATAAATAATCCATAGGACCTTCAAAATGGAAAAAATGGAAATATAGGACCTTTCTCAATAAACAATTGTAGCACCATTTTAGAGAGATCATTTGTGATTATACACTAGGTAACAAACCTTTAATAGCAAGGAGGTTTGCGAAAGTAATAAAACATAATGTTTAGTCGTATTTTTAATCACTATGAGCATTTGCACCTTTGCACGTTAGAACTCAGACATTAGAATTATTTATCTATATTTGAAGAGCCTCCCTCGCACACCAAATGTGTACGTTAGATAGTCAATGGACCAATCACAAGTAGAATGTGAGATATATTTAACTAAAATTAAATTTGAAGGGTCATTGCTCAACACGTTATGATTGAGGATCCAAAGGCTATTCGGGAAGGCTTGCAACAATTTTCATCTAATTTTATTAGTGTGTCAATTCCTTCTAGGGCATGGGGTTGGATCTCTAAAGCTCACAACATTATTTAGTAGAAAATTGCTATGCTTCTAGTTTTTGTTTTTTGTCTCAAAATGCCTTAGATTTTTTTAAGATGTCATTTGCTTTATAATTTTCCTTAGATTGTCTTTATTTTTCCTTAAAATCAATCCTAAACTACCGTATATAACAAGAGATTTTCCTTAAAATTTAGCTTGAATGATCTGTTTTGACTTAAAATCAACCCTAGATTATTTTCCTTGTAAAGATTTTGCTTTGCCTTCATTAACCCCTAAACGTCCTCACCTATGTCCAGTTTAGGCAGTTTTGCAAAGATGCATTATAAAATGCAATTAATATGAATATTTAGAACTTGATGTATGAATAAAAGTTATACATTTTAAATTTTAGATTCTATCTATACGGTTAGATCTATGACTGCTATCACTAATCTTTTTTTATAAATTTTGAAACATAAAATAAAAAATTATTTTGTAATTCAATTACGAATAAGATATTGACAATATGTGGATGAAATCTGTTGTGATGGGTTATAGTGTAGTACTTTAGGTGTAGTGATTTTTGGAGATTTTTTGAATGCTTGATTTTAATAGTTTTTTTTTTCAAGAACACTTTTAGACCAAAATCTTCAAGATTTTCAGTGAAACACTACAACACAAAATGAGGCATAATTTTTTCAAAAATTATTTACTTTTCGATCGAATGACACATACATGAAGCTAACTTCCCATAAAAAATTCAGTAAAAAAATCACACCACAAAAAGTGCATGACGGATGAGAAAATACGGATGAAATCTGTACATCAGGCCAAAAAGGCCTGCTTGGGCAGTTAGGGGTTAAAAATTGTCTTAAATAACTTAATGTGAGGAGTGGGGTTTTTTTAAAAGTGAAAAATGGGTTCAATTACAATTTCAAATTCTATTTTATAACATTTTTTTGGTTAATTATGTCTTACCAAACATGTAGTCACAAGTTTGTTACGTAGTCACAATTTGACATTTTGATGCATGTTGAACTTGAATTTTGACAAGACAATGGATGTAACCAAAGTAATATAAATTTTTTTCAACTTGAATCAATAAAGAAATTTCACTTTTTTATACAACATAAGATACATCCTACAAATGTCATGTTAAATGTGACGTTGGGGCAAAAACAAGTAAAACCAAAAGTGACATCCAACGTTTTACAAATGTTAAAACACACTTTTACAAAAGTTGTTCATCACCATCAATGTCACATGTATTTGCTTCAAGATCACATTTAACCCCTAAACGTTAGAGCGTTTAGAAAGTGAACAACTAACAAATTCAAACTCTTCTCACGTTCTCATCAATACTTGAATGAAAGTCATTCAATTTTTTGAAGACTCTTCACCAACTTGTTGTCCTATCTAACGGTTGGATTTAGTCATACTTGATTACATGACATTCCTATAATGATAACGCTGCAATTTATGTTGTCACAATGCATTTATGATGTCCAAGCAGTGCTTTCAAAATATAATAGTTTATTTTTTGAAACCATTTCTTTTATTGGTCTAAAAATAGAAATTTGAAGTAAAACTTTATCTAGATATAGGGATGCTTCTAATAATTGCCTTTTCATAAATAATGTACTATTTTTGGACTACTTTTTGTTTTGTTTTTTATGCAATTATTTAAGATAAAATTTCATTTAAAATTTAATAAATAGAAAACATAGAAAATATAGTCGCTCAAGATCTATGTTGAAATTTTGAATAAAGTTAAAAATATTTACTACAATTGTCTAAGAATTTAGACAATTTTTTTTGTAAAATCACGCTGCAGTGAATGTTTTCAAAAATTCATATTTTTTTGTAAAAAAACCTTATTTTTAATTTATCAATTGTTTATAAATAAATCTCAAACTAAATCTTTTTTATTTAAGTTTAAATTGGCATAATTAATGTATATAGAGGACTAGATATCCACATCTACACCAAATATTTAATTTAGGTCAATAAATTGAACATTTTTAAAATACTCTTCTACCATCGAAAGAACTTGATATTCGCTTTTAGATAATAAGTATTGTATGCCAACCTTGTCCTTCACATGTGGTGACATGTTTTAAAAGTGATAAATTTGTCAAATGCACTATATGCACTCCATCAAAGCCCCAAAAACTGGCCAAAAAAAACACATCCAATGTGCTGCAAATTATAGGGATTGATATACACGTACAGAGCCCATGGGACCTTAGACGTTTACATCAATCTGCAAGAAAGTGCATTCTCACCTCCTTGGGGCTAGTCAGTCCTGTAAAAATGTCACCATTAATCTTGATGTCCATTAATCTTATCATTGTGACAGAGTGTGACTTCAAAATTTAACCCGGGATGCTCAGATTCATTCCCACGCATTTGAGAATGAGTTTAAGAGGCAAATGTGAATAGGGGTTCCAGACTACACTTAACCCTTAAAGGTCCAAAGAGCCCTTTCCGACCAGTATTATACACCAATATTTCATTGTATTTGGCATGGTCCACACCTCCTATGGGTTTAAGATCCAACGTAAAATTAAAATTCACGTTGACCTCATTTTAACGAACTATTGGAGTCTGAATTTGAAATTTTATATTTACAACAAATGTCAAATATACACTAAAGTATGTATTATCCCATCAGCCCTTTAAGGGTAAACTCCTAAACATCCAACTATGCAGAAAGTGGATGATGTATAGAATTAAACACAACTTTCTCATCCATCATGCACTTTTTTCAGTGTGGATGTTTTACTATATATTATATGGGAAGTTAACTACATGTGTGTGTGGTCCGATTAGAAAGGAGGTGGCTTGTGAAAATTTTATGCCTCATTTCATATTGCATTGATTCACTTCAAAATTTGAAGATTTCAGTGGAAAATTGATGTAAAAATAGTCAACTCATAAAATTAAACAACCAAAAAAATCTTCAAAAATCATTAAGTATTACATTTCAGCTAATTGCGACAAATTTCATTCACAAATTGTCAATATCTTATTCATAATCAAATTACCGTAGTAGGAAGGCAGGGTTGGCACTTTGGTGTCGAATAATTAATAAAAGTTCAAAAAGTAGGGGTCGGCACTTTCAAAAATAATTATTAAAAGTTCGGCTATTAATGACTAACATTAAATTTTACTAGCAGCTAAACATTTTCTTTTGTTTTTTGTCTACAGTTTTTGTTGCCTTTATTTTTGTTGATTTTATTTTTGTTGATTTCGACAAAATGCTTGATAAATTTATTTATTTTTCCGGCATTTTTTTGGGGAATTATTTTCTGCCGACCCTACCTTCCTACTACGGTACAAAAGATTTTTCAATTTTGAGTTTCAAATTTTATACAAAATATTGATGATAACAATTGCACATCTAATTGTATGGATAGAATCTACAATTGATATTGTACAACTTTTATTCATATATCAAGTTCAAAATATCCCTCTTAGTTTAATTTTATGATGCATTTTTGTATAATTGTTGGATTGGGGGGGGGGACATTTAGGGGTTAAGTTGAAAACTAAAGCTACTTCTCAACTTGAGATTGAATAAATGCTTCACTCCATCATCCACCTAAATTAACGTGGCCATACCTCATGTGATGGGAGCATACATTCTAGAACACAATTGTACACATATGGTGCATGAGGGTAAAATTGTTAAAGCATCTCATTATAAGAAAACATGGTAAGAGAAAAAATATTTGAGCTTGAAATGGTGATGAATTTGAGCATAATTTTCTTTGGAGCGTATTCTTCACAAATAAATAAATATCACAAATAAATAAATAAAGTAAAAAAAGAAAAAGAAAAAGAAGCAGTTCCCAAAAAAATAAAAATAAAATCACATTTCTGTTTATCCAAACATCTCAACACATAAGTAATGTTTTATTTATTTATTTAAAAGCAAGGGAGCTTTACGGGCTGAAGAATGTTATGGCCCTATTAATCAATTAATTATTCATTCATATTTTTTATATGTATTTAAAATAATGGGGATGCCAGTGAAGTTTAGAATGAGCAGAGTTTTGTGGGGTTCACAGTGATGGGAAATCATTTTGCTGACATGGAATCTTTCCTTTTTCATGTGAACCTCACAAAACTCTGCTCATTATAAATTTTTGTTTTGATGTTTTTTTTTTAAACTAACCTTGAGCTGAGTGACATCATTGTCACACAAAAAGAAGTAAAAAAAAAAAGAAGTAAAAAGTGAGTGACGTCACTCTAATAGCGGCACATGTAATAGTCACAGTGAGAGATTAAGATAGTGGTGCCACGGTTGCAGACTGATTTCCGTCGGGTCTTCCACATCACACCCCATGTGCCAGCCAATGTAACAGAGGCCGCGGAGTTAATTCATGGCTGTTGGTCGGTCTCTTTCCTAATGATTTTCTTACACCTTCACTACCGTGGGTTGTTTTGCACCCCTAAGGCCCCTGACCACCTCAAAACAAAAAATATTAGTGTGCACTCATGACACATGGAAAGTGTACAATGACATGGGTACAAAATAGCACATACCAGTACTGTCTCCAGCTACTGCAATGTGATATTAGAGAGTGTGATAATACAGAGTTGGAAGTTTCCAAAAATGACTGCAAGCATATTGGAAATAACATACTTGAAGGCATCAATCTCATAATGTTCTTTAGAGGCTCATGACACATGGAAAGTGTACAATCACATGGGTACAAAATAGCACATACCAGTACGGTCTCCAGCTACTTCAATGTGACATTAGAGAGTGTGATAATACAGAGTTAAAAGTTTCCACAAATGACTGTGTCTTTTATCGCAAGCATATTGGAAATTACATACTTGCATTCATGAAGGCAACGATCTCATAATAATGTTGTTTAGAGGCTCATGACACATGGAAAGTGTACAATCACATGGGTGCAAAATAGCACATGATACTTGAGTTAATCGAAAAGAAACCCATCTAATCTCCCTTTTTGTTTTACTTCTAACCTCTTTCTTGGGTTGAATACGGTAGTGCCGTGTCATAGATTGTCCCCTTGTGGACCATGGGCTTGGAGCTTTGGTAGAAGGTGTGGGAGTCATTGCGAGGTGTGGAGAATAATGACAATGGATTGTCTCACAACTCATCATGAACTAGTTTTTGGTCTATTTATGTTTCAATATGAGTTCAAGAGGAATTCAACACGAGTTTACTAAAACTTTCCTCTTTGAACTGACTTTTCGGTTAACCCCTAAATTTCCTTGTGTTTTTGGGAGCTTGAAACCTCAAAACTGCGATTTTCTACCTCTATGTACTCCCGGGGATGTGAACCAAGTTTTTTTACTTCTTTTAGAATTCCAACCGTAAGATCTTGTACCTAAGCCTATTCATAGCTACTGTTTCAAAAATTGACCGTTGGATGTTTATCATTTGCAGGATCATAACATCCAAAGTTTGTGCAAAACTTTTTCGGGGCATTGCTTGGGAGGCATTGTCTCCATAGTGCAAAGGGGGACTTGAAGATTGTTACTCCAAACATTTTGCTCATATTTTTTTCCATGTAGATAACTAAGTTGGGTACGCTCATGCAAAATTTTAGAGACTCATTACGCGTTTCAAACCTTCATCCAAATTAATTTCCAGAGGTAGGTATAAAAATGGCAATTTGGTGAAACATGCATCACATTAATTGTATTTGACTTTTGGAAAAAGTGAACGGTGATTAGGTACCTCTATGATTTTATAAATTTTAGGCGAAATTATTTTTAAAAATTTTCAAAATCTCAAATTTTGACAAATTTCGAAAGAAATGGATGTGAAATTACAAAAAACCTTAGAGGTTGCTGTTCTTTATTTTGGAGGCTGCCCTTGTCAAGCCAAGAATATAATCAACATGGGTCACTTCAAATTCTGAGCCTAAATGTGGTGAAGAGCATGTCTCCAAAAAAGAAATTTGAAAAAATGATTATAAATAAAAAGTTTTTTTCTGCCCCAGTTGGACTTGAAACCAAAAATTTCAATAAAAGAATTATAAAATCCGAATTTGACTTTGTAATTTTTACCCCCACACACCTTGTATGTATGACCACGCCCACGCCAAATTATAGTCTAAAATTCTTAATTTAGACCTTCCATCTAAGCTGCCCGAAACAGCAAAAAGCCATTTTGGCTTTTAAGGGCCTTTAGGGGTTAACTCTAGGTATTGCAAGGTGTATTAGAGAGTGTGATAATACAAAGTTAAAAGTCTCCAAAAATGACTAAGTCTTTTATTGCAAGCATATTGGATATTACATACTTGCATTCAGGAAGGCATCAATCTCATAATCTTCTTTAGAGGCTCATTGTTGTATCCCCGAATCTCAAACATCTATCCGGGGATCGGAAAATTGCAGAGCATTTTCTCTAACTTCACTTTGGACCAAGCAACGAGGGTTATCTAGAGAGTTGAATTATTTTATTTGCGGTTTCACTACAGTGCAAAGGGTATGGTCTAGCAAGGGCTTGAGAATGTTATGCTCACATTACTATGAGTAAAATACTAGTGAGAAAAACATAAAAATTGTAGCCCTAGAAATGCATTGTTGGATGGATGACTTCACACTAGGGTGTTATAGTTTTTAATAATAAAAAATTATAATGTTGTAAAGTAGTTGCATTAATGACTTAATATAATAAATAGGGAAAATACCCAAAAATTTTAATATAGTAAAATAGAATCTTTTGGAATCTTTTCAAAATATTTATTATTATTTTGAAATCTTTTGGAATATTCTTGTTGAGGTCATTTAATCCATTTGCAAACCACGTTGAATGCATATTCCAGTCACACTACAGGCTGTGTTTTAATTAACCAGCTAAACTCGCAATTTTTTTTGGGAACTTGCCATTTTAAGGCACGTTTAATGAATGGAACAAAAATTTCGACCATAAACCTTTAATGTCCACTTTGCTCATAGATTCTTTTGGAATCTTTTTTGAATGCAATACCTTTATGTCATAGGAATTGAGGAAAATTATTACCATCACTATATCTTCAATAAAACGTATCAATTTAGGCAATAACGTATTTATTCTATAACGTCACCATATACAATGTATCACATTTTGGTCTAAATACTATTTTATATTATTTTTAAATTATGAATAGTTAGACATAATACCTTTTCACTAGAATACCTTTTCACTATGGTTAACTTTTGCCAAAAAATAATTTCAATAACCAACATATAATGTTTACTGCCACATTTTGCTTGTTATACGATGTTAGTCACACTACACATTTTGAACACCCTACCGTAAAAACACCCGGATTCATTATGTTGCTCACTAACTTAGCATAGTAGAATGAGAGGCAACATCCTTTTGCAATGGGACAACAACCAAGTTACAATTAGAAACTAAGATTACATGGCAATGACATGGTAGTCCCAAAATTTATGGAATAAAATGGCATTCTTTCATTATTTTGAAAAGTGGATCTAAGTGAAAATTCTTGTTTGATCCAGTTTTCAAAAGGATACTCCATTGCATTGTTCTATTATGCTATGTAAAGTGGAAGCACTTGTTAATCTCCATTTAATCCTTTAGTGCCCAAATGAGTATATTATGGTCATTGACGGCCTGACCGGCAACTATTTTTCTTGAATAAAAGAAGATGCGTTGCAAATTGCAATTCAGTAAGGAAATTTAGATTTAGAAATAAGTATGTTTCATAGCACAAACATAATTGGTGTTATCTTTTGTATATAGCTCTAAACACAAGAGTATACAGAAAAATAGGTTGGGCTTGTAAAATCACCAATAATTCTTTATTGATTTGCTTAGCACTTGTTAGATGTTAATTTGAAACTCTCCATTTACCACACCTCTAAACCTCTTCAATTCTATTAATAAAAATATCCCTAAATTCTATTTAAGCTCTAATCTAGGTACTTCTGAAATCCTAATTTCTACCCAAAAATATACGGTTATAATTTATGATATAATCTTGCAACTCCACCATTAAATGATTCTCTAATTTTTGTAAATGTCTCCACACCAATTGAGAATACAATTGTATGGTTGCTTCCTAATTTTATCCATTCTATTTATGATAGTATCAATCACAGTGGAAAAATCCATTGAAATTGGCTATAGTACCCTAGGCACTAGAGGGCTAAGAAATCTAAACATCTTAGAGGACATACCAAGTGTATCACAAAATTTTGAAAGAAAGATAAATCTTAGTAGATGAATCCAAGTGAAATTATATATTCCAATAAAGTTAGTAATTTCTATGAATTTTCAAAATGAATTGTCTTGAAAATGAAAAACTGCGCCTAGGTGGGGGCCATGTTAACATCCTCAAAATGCTCTATAATCATTCAAAAGTAGTCTATAGTTGATAGAAAATTTACCTTAAACTACCCCATTTACACCCAATTCTACCCATTTAATCCCAAGGAATCTACTTGATTGCCATGCTTGATTACTTCCTTTGTTGTATTGATTTTTTAATCATCAATTTGTGATCTCATTTTCGTTCATTAAAGTACCTAAAATTGTCCAATTTACTTTCTGCAATTGTTTAGTGTTTCACCCGGGGTGCATTGTAGTAAACACGTACAAGTATACGTGAGTGCATAGAAGGGGTATTAATTCAAACAATGTCGTATCATGTCTACATACAATAAACATATTTAGAGCTGAAAATATTAACGTATACTTACATCAATCATATTTTTTGGACATAATAGATTTGTATACAAAAGTTCTCTTCTAATAGGTTAATGCAAAAACCAAAAATGGAAATAATAATCCCTTTTCAAACTGAGAGAACTTGATACCATTAATAACCACAGCCAAAACCTACCATCAAAATTGGCAAGTCATGTTGACTAATTAATTTTTTGCCCAAATGTTGTGTATAATCTATAATATTTTATGGATATACTCTAAAATTCTCTTTTCTACTATACAATATAGGATTGATTTGGAAAAGAAATTCTTAAGACTTTGGGCTTCTCTTTCTATAATTAATTTTTGTCAACCTTGACAACCGGGTATGGTAGTTTCCACCTCTTTTCCTTTGAGTCTCATTGTCATTTTGCATATGTTTTTACAAACAAACAAGAGATTGTTCAGAGTGAATTTTTCTATTTCAATGTATTTAACCCCTAACCGCCCAACCATCCATATTTTGGATGGTGTACGGATTTGAACTCGGATTTCTCATCAATCATGCACTTTTTGCAGTGTGAAATTTTTACTAAAACTTTTATGGGAAGTTAGCTTCGTGCACGTGTAATCTGATTATAAACGGGATGATTTGTGAAATTTTTATGCCTCATTTCATGTTGTAGTGTTCCACCCCAAATTTGAAAGATTTTAGTCTAAAAGTGCTCTTGAAAAAGTCAAGTACTAGAAATAAGCAACCAAAAAATCTCCAAAAATCACTACACTTAGAGTATCACATTTCAACCCATCTCAAAAAAATTCAATATTAGATTGTCAATATCTTATTCGTAATCATATTACAAAAGAGCTCTAAATTTTAAGTTTTAAAATTTATACACAAATATTGGTGATAGCAATAGCAAATCTAACCGTATGGATAGAATCTAAAATGCATAATGTACAACTTTTATTCATTCATCAAATTGAAAATACCCCTCTTAGTTGCATTTTATAATGCATTTTTGAAAAACTGCCAAATCTCAAAAGGGTGAGGACGTTTAGGGGTTAAACACATTGCCTTTGTACAGTGGGGTCCAACATGGAATGGCGTTTTTGGTTTCGCAGTGAGAAAAATTTCAGTACTGCCAACTTTGAAAGCCTCCCGAGAGCTCAAATATTGGTATTTTACCACGAAAATTTTACCAGAGACTTATCTTTAAGTTAATTATATGTATGCCAAATTTCAAGGCCAAAAGATTCACCAAAAAAACGTTATTCAAAATCTACCAACATTGGTAGTTATTCACTGCTGCCAACTTTGACAACCTCCCAAAGATTGAATTAATTTTTTTTTGCCATGAAATTCTTGGAAAAAGAACTTCTTTATGTTAATAACATATGATAAAAATTTCAAGGCCAGAAGATTAATACAAAAAAGATATTGACAATCTACCAACATGTGTAGTTGTGGGAAACAATGGGGGAAACTTTGCTACCAACTTTGACACCCTCCCTACGGTTGAGAAATTGTCTATTTACCATGAAATTTTTGGTACAACATGCTCTTTATGACAAAATCATTCATGCCGAATTTCAAGGTCAAAAAATCTATACAAAGAAAATTATTTACAATCTACCAATGTGTGTAGTTTCCCCCATTGTTTCCCACAACTACACATGTTGGTAGATTGTTAATATCGTTTTCTGTATTAATCTTTTGGCCTTGAAATTTTTATCATATGTTATTAACATAAAGAAGTTTTTTTTCCTAGAATTTTATGGCAAAAAAAAAATTAATTCAATCTTTGGGAGGCTGTCAAAGTTGGCAGCAGTGAAAACATTTCCACAGCTACCAATGTTGGTAGATTCTGAATAACTTTTTTTGGGTGAATCTTTTGGCCTTGAAATTTGGCATACATATAATTAACTTAAAGATAAGTCTCTGGTAAAATTTTCGTGGTAAAATACCAATATTTGAGCTCTCGGGAGGCTTTCAAAGTTGGCAGTACTGAA
This sequence comes from Pohlia nutans, assembly GCA_022496805.1. NCBI lineage: Eukaryota > Viridiplantae > Streptophyta > Bryopsida > Bryales > Mniaceae > Pohlia > Pohlia nutans. The sequence continues at coordinate 9,532,725 of CM040102.1, forward strand.
ATTTTTCTCACTGCGAAACCAAAAACGCCATTCCATGTTGGACCCCACTGTACTTGAGTGTACAACATATTTAAGTACATAAATGTATTAGTTTATGTACAAGAGATGGATCATATGAGCAGATATACAATGGTTATACACATAGTGTTAAAGGGACATTTTGGAGTCAAGCAAGAAATTGGTTGGTGATTAAGAGAATGTGACTATATCTTTTTTTTTCTACCCTCTTGTTTCCACATTTGTAGAAGTCATTAAAGTTCAGAATGTTCCATTGAGCAAGGCACTAATCCATTCTATTGTGTTGAAATTCTAAAAGTATTAGGAATGCAATATTATTTTGAAGAAAATCCCAACTAAGATAATGGCACTTGAGATAAAGGATGTTGTGAGCTTTCCTACATTAGTACAATATCTAAGATAACATTAGAAAGTAATAACTTCCAAACTGACCACTACAAAGTCTAGCAAGATTGCAAGTTTGTGGTTGACACAACTACATTCTTAGGCCTGGTTGACCTAAGTAAAATAAATGAAAAGCATCCTAAAATATCATAGAAGGCAAATATTCATTCACATTTGAAGAAAGAGTAGAGTCCTCTAAATTGCTCTCTAAAACAAGATTTAGGTAGATTATTGTACTTGATTGCACATGTGATGAAATCTTGTCATACATTCTCCATAACATTTTGTAGCATCACATCCATAAAATTCTATCGCATTACATTCATATCATTCTATTGGATCGATCACATCCATATCATTCTATAGTAGCAAGAACTCATTTTTTATACATGTGGCATCACATTCTATAGCATTACATCCGTAACATTCTATAGCATCACATCCATAACATTCTATTGCATCACATCCATATTATTCTATCGCATCACATTCATATCAATTTATTGGAGTCTTAAGAGCTCACTTTCTATACATATGGCATCACATTCTATAGCATCTCATCCAAAACATTCTATGGGATCACATTGGTGTCATTCAATTGCGTCACATCCATATCATTTTATTGCAGTTATAAAATACTCACTTTCTATACGTATGGCATCACATTCACAACATTCTATAACATCACACCCATAACATTCTATAGGGTCACATCTGTGTCATTCAATTGCATCACATCCATGTCATTTTGATGCAGTCATAGAATACTCACCTTCTATACATATGACATCACATTTTGTAGCATCACTTCCACAACATTCTATAGTATTATATCCACAACATTCAACTAAAAATGCCCTTCTCAGGGCATGCTTAATCTCGCCCTCCACAACCTGATTTTACACTCATTAAATGAATGAAAAGTATTCCAAAATATTGTGGAATTCTCAAGTAGACATTTCATATTTGAAGAGTATGTAGAGTCTTCACAATCATCCTCTAAGACAAGATTTTGGAAGATTCTTGTACACGATTGCACATATGATGAAATCTTGTCATTTACTCTAAATGAGTGACAATTGTAATTGATCTATCAACTATTTACCATTTGCGCAGATAGAGAGTGTGATTGGGTGGTTTGAAAATGAAGTATGGATGACACGGTACTATAGAGTGTGAATATAGAGGTTTGCACTAAGGATGCCCTTAGAGCAACTCTACTGTACTGCGCCAAAAGTGGCCTTGAAATTATTTGGTGAAGTCTTCCTCAAAAAATGTGCCCACTGCTGCGTTGATAAACGCGCACATGTGACGTCAAAGCCTTGTTAATTTTTGCTACGGAATCAATTTCATCAAGGAAAACTAATTATGTTAATGCCTCTCTATCACAAGCTATTAGGCTTTTTGAGATCTGAACCTTCTCTTGAGCCTTGATCTTGTTCTTTAACTCCTAAAGGACAAAGATAACATATTGTGTCCCTTTTCTAGTCAAATTTACTTTTCACTTTGAAAACAATCTCTGCTTTATTTGAGTTGCACTAACAAAGTAAAGGTAACCAAGTCTAGTTTTTATTTGACTTTACAATTCATCAAAATTCCAATGATTGAATCTTTTATAGCAATTACCAATTCAATGATTGGGTTAAGAGCCAATTTGTTTTTCAACATAATTCTCCTATTGATTTTTTCAAATTAAAACATTATGTAAAGTTTAAATACATCAAATTTATTTTTATTGTGATTTACACCCAAGATAAAGATTTCATAAATTTTGAATACTTATTGTAATTAATATGATTTTTTTAAGGGATAAAGCTTTATAAAATCATAATAAATTCAATTTTCCAAGAGAAATTTATGAGAAAAATCCATGATGTATAGCAAATATATAGGTTCATCTATGAAAAATGTTAAAATAATATATTTTTTCAAATTTCAAAACGAGATATTGAGCTACAGATAAAAGTTTGGCGACATTAATTAAGAAGGGGATGGTCATTTAGGGATTAATGAGTCGAAGGGTGATAAACAAAGTCCTCCCTACGGACTCAACATTTTCTATAAGCGTTCAAAGTTCCTGCCTTTGAATTTCAACGATAGTAGACCCTTTTTCACTGCATGAGGCGTAACTTTCTCATCCTCGATCAATCCAAATGGAGAACGCCATAGATTTTTGAAATTTCAACAGACAAGAAAACATGCTCCCAAAATTTCATTGCAATCCAAGCAATATACAAAAGTTCTCCTCCCTTAAACATACGTATAAAGTAAACAAACTACATGAGTTTGAGAGAAGAAGAGCCCCCCTTATCTAGCCACAAGGGGAGACACATCAACCCATACAAGGCCAAATAGGCACTTTTAAAACGATTAGGTATCCCAAATATTCCATATTTCTATCCACTTGCTTAATTTAATGATAAAACCACAAAGATCAACAAGAAAGGTAAAACAATCTTCACCCTTGTTTTCAACAACTACCAAACTCAAATAAAATACTAAATTTTCTCAAAAAAGATTTATTTAAAGAATAGGACCCATTGCTCTTTAAACAAAGCTACAATAGCGTCGTGGAGGTCATGATTCTCATCACGATCCTTCCCCCATACTTCCTATTTCTTGCTTCTTCAAGTGAGTTTAATCAAAATTCATCAATAACAAAATATCATATGTTTTTACATCATGTATCTATTCGCATCATGACAATGGCAGAAATGAGGCCCGACATGGTAGGTTGTTGTGGCTTTCAAGGTCCTAAAAATCAAGGCAAAAGTCTATAATGCATGTTTTTTTGAAGAGGGTTACAACTGCATCTCATTCTCTTGTACTTCATCTACTATAGATTGTTGGCATTTGCTAGGTTTAAACTAAAAAAAATTGGGTCACAGTGGGATGAAAATCATTGGTGTATATAGCTAGTCCTAGCATGATCTTTTTGGAGGGCCATTTACGTTGCAAAGGATTATGCAAGGCATTTATCTCTCAAGACCAAAAAACACGAATTAGGCATCATATATTTATATGTAGTTTTGTGTATATTATGCGAAGACTTTTTTTGTCCATCTTAATTTTTAATGTGACCACAAGTATGACCAACACATGTAATGCTCTTCATTGATTTGAGTGATGCCCTAGTTGAATCAAGCTTTTCACAACATGATTTATCGAAGTGGTCATTTTAAAACTATGAATCATTGACCCTGAACCCCTAACTGCTCAACCATGCATATTTTGCATGATGTACGGATTTGAACTCCGATTTCTCATCCATCATGCACTTTTTGCAATGTGGATTTTTTATTGAAACTTTTATGAGAAGTTAGCTTTGTGCATGTGTGATCCGATTAGAAAGGGGATGATTTGTGAAATTTTTGTGTCACATTTCATGTTGTAGTGTTCCACCCAAAATTTCGAAGATTCTAGTCTAAAAGTGCTCTTGAAAAAGTCAACTACTAAAATCAAGCAACCAAAAAATCTCCAAAAATCACTACACTTAAAGTATTACATTTCAACCCATCTCAAAAAAATTCATTATTAGATTGTCAATATTTTATTCGTAATCATATTACAAAAAAGCTCTAAATATTAAGTTTGAAAATTTATACACAAATATTGGTGATACCAATCGCAAATCTAATCGTATGGATAGAATCTAAAATTCATAATGCACAACTTTTATTCATTCATCAAGTTGAAAATATCCCTTGTAGTTGCATTTTATAATACATCTTTGAAAAACTGCCAAACTTGAAAAGGGTGAGAACATTTAGGGGTTAAGAGGTTAAAATAGCCATGCTAAATATTTTAGAATTCTATTTTCAAATATTTTGATGTGGTGAAAACAAAAAATTGGGAAATGTTTTCAGATCTAGCATATTCCAAATAGAGAATTTCAAAAAAATATTACTTGGTACATATGTCATCATATTGGAATTTTTTTAAATTCCAGTGCATAGATTGTAGAGTTGGTTAATCCAAGGGGCCTCAAGAGTTTTTTTTAGCAGTTTTGAGTAGGTATTTTATAGACTTCCTTTTGTTCAAATTTGTTTTTTTTACCAATAGATGCAATGTTCTTCAGTGATTGTGGAGATATAAAATTTAGTCCCATCTAAATCACATTATTCACAATATGATTGTTGAAATTTGTCATCAATTTAAAGCCATGAATCATTGCTCTTTTAGGAGTTGACTCCAATGCACTTGTCATTTGCTTATCTTGGAGTTATAGATATTTCCAATTTGTAAACTTTGACATGCTTAAAAACATCATTGCTTTTGAAGTGTTATAGTTCTAAATGTAAGTAAGGTATATGCGGAGGTATAGAAATCTCAATCGTACAATCTTGTAGAGTGTGTGTTGTAAACGACGTGAATCAAATTTAGGTTTTATCTTGGATTGGTTAAAAAAATATTGAAACACAAAACAGAAGAGTAAAGGCATCTTTCCCACCAATTTCTATTGAATTTGAACATTGATGCAAAAATTATAGCTCTTCAAAGTTAAAAGCAACCCAAAACATCCAAAATATGACCGTCAAGATCATTAGAGGTTTATTGTAGCACTTGTATATATCTTGGAGTTGTTCAACCCTCAACAAAGGTGTTGAAACTGTCTCTCATGTCAACTTCTATTCTTTGCCAAATATAATCGGTGTACATTCATTCATTTGTTAATCATCCATTGATCAATAAAAATATCATGAATGATAACAAAAGCAATAGTTGTTTGTTAATTTATAAAACTTGCATTTAAAATACATAGCAATCTAATGTGTTTTTAACAAATTCAATTGTGAAAAATTGAAATTGAAATTACACAACCATACACTTCTTTTTGATTAATTAATTTTGCATTGAATAAAAATGATTTGGTAGAAATTTCCTTCAAAATAACTTCAATCTTACGGTATCAAAATTTTAAATGAAGAATAAGTACATAATTTTATAATTTAGATCTCATTTACTTTTCCACAATTGAATATGCTTTTTAAAAACAAAAATCAGCAATTTTGATTTGTGAAATTCCAATGTTGTTTTCCAAAGAAGTTCAAATGACTATATTATACTAGTCATACATGTACTTTGAAAACAGTGTTTTGGTGGAATTTGCTTCATACATACATACACACGTTATATATAGAAGTACTGAGGTGACACTGGAGCTCATCAAAGAGTCATCAAAGAGTTAAAGATTTGTGTGTTGTAAATTAGTACCATTTGTATTACTATTTGTTACACCAAGAAGGTATGTTTTTCATTTAAAATCTTTGTAAAAATTGTGTCGTTACAATCCTCAATTCTTTTACGTTACAGAGTGATTTCAAAACTTTGAATACCTTCATTTTACACTAATATTATAATTGCCATATATTGTATATATAAATCCCATAACAATACCAATGTCCAAACTATAAGTGCTTCATGTGTTCAAATTTGACTTACAATAATTCTCTCATTTTAGATGAAATCTTGTCAATTGCAACTTCTATTGAATTTACAAATGCCAAAAATTCTAAAAATTTAGCAACTAGTTGCAATTCCAAAATCTGCATGTCAAAACCTTTGAAGGTTGAGATAAAATTTGATTTGAAGGTTATCTCCAAAGGTGCTTTATTTAAAGAATCAATTTTTTACTATAGAATTGTGATGATGATGTTTGTTTTAGAAATCATTCAATAATTTTCATTCTTGTAGAATAGTCTTATGTAGCAGTAAATTTAAAGCTAAAAATTGAAAAAGTTGGAGAGACCATACTAAACTTGAAAATGATGTTTGACTGTGTGGCCATAAGGTTGTTTCTTTAGGCTCAGTTAAATGCCTATAATTCAAAACACAAATTTTCCTTTGTGAAATTTTAGTATATGAAAATAACTTACTAAAGTGTCCTCATCATTAAATAATATAAAGATTACTTTGGTGTCTCAAATGGCATATTACACAATTTTCTAACGAATTTCCTTAATGATTCTTTTCAAGCCCTATAAATATGAAACTGGGTACATTTGACCAATGAAATTGACACTTTGGGATTAAAGTGTTGCCAAAGTATAATCAAACTAAGTGTACCAAATTTTAGCATTGTGTTAAAGTTGCTTTCATAGAACTTTACCAAGGTAAAAACGTTTTCATGTGGAAAACATTTTGCTATAGTCAGGTATGAATAGACCATAAGTAGAGTAAGTTAATTGACAAAAGATGCTTTAAAATTTGATGAATTTAATAATGTATTCAATTAGAGAGTTCACGCCTATCTATGATTTCATTCACCCTATGAACAAAGTTTTGAAACTTAGCAAATTATCATAAAAAATTACGAGTATTAAAGTGCATTGAAAATCCTCTCAAAACAATCTACATAAAAGATTTTCACTAAAAGTAACTCAAACCTTAAAATTTCCTATATAATTGCAAATATGAGGTGGAAGAATCTAATTCCATCCAATTCCTTATTTTAACCTTTTCAATTTGAGTTCCAATTATGATTTATAATCAATTCCGCCCTTGCACACCATGTGGAGTTTGAGTGTAAACAAGTATGCCAAATGGGTGTAATAGAGATTGAAACATATAATATTAACATCCATACGGATAAAAAATTGTGTAATGGTGCTTAAGCAATTGTTAAATTATGAAATGAGATCAACAATTTAAATTAAATCTCTCATTTATGAGGGAGATGGTTTTAGAGTATGTTTTTGTAGTTCAAGAGTACTAAACAATGATCCATAAGTCAAGTAGTGTTTGATTTTTTTTTGAGATGCACATGGCTCCAATTCATGGGAAAATGTTATATTTTCAAAAAAATCATCTTTAAAAATTCATAGAAATTACAATTATCATCAATAATAGAAAACCAACCCTACTAACATTTATTTTTTTATGAAAAACTTTGCTATCCTTAAATCTTTCTCTAATGTGTTTAGATTGCTCAAATAAATGCTAATAGGTATGTTCACCTTAACCGTTTAAAGACATACTACGTCCCACGAAACTATTTTCTTTTCAGGAGAACATGCCTATAATTTCCACTCCATTGAACCAAATGGGGTTTTTTAAATGCCCCTCAACTCTTGAATTTTCTCTATATTCTTAAACTCTAAAGGACCAATCATTAATGGTTTTAAAATGACAAATTCAATTGATCATATTGTAAAAAATATAATGTAGATGAGACCAAATTTCTATCATTGGAATCAGTGAAGAACATTGCATGCGTTGGTCAAACAATACATAAATATGAACAAAAAGAAGTCACATAAGACACATTCAAAATTGCTAAAAGAAATAAGGCCCTATTTGAGCTTCTTGGTCTTTTAAGGGTTAACAATAGGGGTTGTCACACATCCTTTAAGAATGAAATTTCTTTGCAGAATGTGAGAAAAGAGGAACCAATAGGACACATTCTCCATGAAGAAAGTGTGACACCCCTTTTGTGGTATGTGGAGAATGAGAGAGGTTGTTAGTTGGTCACACATCCTCCAAGCATGGGCCATTCTCCATTCTCCATTCTTCACCCATGTAGGAGAAGAATGGAATGCCCCAATCTTCAAAGAATGGGACCTCCACCATTCAAAGAGAGTGTGAAACGTCCCCATTCTCTGAAGATTGAGAATGGGGTGGAAAATCTGTGACAACCCCTACTGAGACCCACGTAACAATGGTGAAGAATGTCATCAACAATGTCTTGATCTTGGTAAACCAATTGGTAGCACTTCCCCAATAGACTCTTGGTTCACACCAGCCCTTGGAGCCAGAGTTTCTCTCTCTCAACCGTGTGCTTCAGCATTATGGGACCCTGTTACGATCTTCCTAAAAATGAAAAAAATAAATGGATTTCTGTACATGGAATTGAATGCATGGTGCACGGGACTGGTGAGGATACAGAAGAGGTATACCCTGGCAGTAGAGGTATACTCTGGCAGTAGACAGGCCGTATGAAGGCGAGGAGTCGTTTCATCACCAGTGGACAGGCAGACGTTGGTTGGACTCGCACTCACTCACGCAGGCAAAAGACCCCAAAGCCCCTCCATCAATGCAAAATCTCCACCTATTCATTACTCTGTGCCGACCTGTGACACTCATTGATCAACCTGAAAGCCCACTAAAGTTGGGGTCCCCGTTAAACCTGCGTTACGGGATGAGCAGAACAGAATATGCACCTGGCTGGAGCCACAAGAACCGTCCATCCCATCCAGATGCACATCCACGGTGCAGATCGCGCAAGGGAAGCCTATTAGAACTCCGCAAAGCCTCATTCCGCATTCCAGGAATCTCGCTTGGCTGACTCTCTGATCTTCCCAGTAGTCTTGGAACGCCTTCACTGGTCTTTATGGTCACCCGCCCTCACCAACCTGTGCCCAGGTTTGCTCATTACACTCCCTGCCACAATGTGGCACTTCTCTTCATCGCTCACTTTGGTGAAGGTGACAATTATGGGGGAGGTTAGGGGTGGTTGTGTGGCTTGTGTAATGAATGATGGTACTTGCGAGATGGGATTAATTCACACCGCTGCAGTGGGTTATGATATGGCTCTGGCAGTAGAGAGCCCAGCTGGGCGTTTCTAATTAGTCTTTTTGTGCTAAGTGATGAATTCTCATGTTGTTGAATTGATGGTGTTCTGTAGCAGAGGATTGTGATATTGGAACGGTGAGAGTGAGAGTGAGAGTGACGATGTTGGTGAACAAGAGGGCGAAGATGGCCGTGGCATTGGACGCGGAGGCAGTGGGCGCCATTCTGAGCCATAGGAATGGAGGTGTCAATGGGCAACCGCACACGAACGGGCTCATCGGCGTCGCGTTTCCCGAGAACGGGGGCGTGACGTTGTGCAAAGAAAGGAATGGCGGTGACGGCGATGATCCTCTGAACTGGGGGCGCGTGGCCGAGGGGCTGGCCGGGAGCCACTGGGAGGAGGTGAAGGCCATGGTGGGCGCGTACTTCGAGTGCCGCGAGGTCGTGCTGCAGGGCGCGGGCCTGAGCGTCGCGCAGGTCGCGGCCATCGCGCGACGCCCCGACGTGAAGGTGGTGCTCGACGCGCGCACCGCCAAGGCGCGCGTCGACGAAAGCTCCAACTGGGTGTTGTCGTGCGCTATGAAAGGCACGGACACTTACGGCGTCACCACAGGTATCCAATTGGACCTTTTCCCAAATACTCGCATCCAATTTCTCCAGCTGCAGCGCATTGTAGAGTTCGATTATGTGTTCACCCCTAAGCGTGTTTCCACTGTATTTTCAGTAGTGTAGGAAAATTGGACCCCCTGCTGCAAATCATCTGGCTTTAGTTTGACATTGTTGATCGTGTAGTATAGAACAAGAGCTTTACAATGAAGTACTGCAATCAGAAAACCAGAGAGGGAAAATGAGAAAATGCCATTGTTGCAGAGTTTAGTGATCGGTGATTGATTGATGTTTGGTTTTGGGTAGGGTTTGGGGCGACGTCCCATCGGAGGACTACGCAGGGCGCGGAGCTCCAGCGCGAGCTCATCCGGTTTCTGAATGCCGGCATTGTGGGCAGAGGCGATGGCAATACGTTGCCGTCGGCCACGACGCGAGCGGCAATGCTGGTGCGCACGAACACGCTCATGCAGGGCTACTCGGGCATCCGGTGGGAGATTTTGGACGCCATGAGCAAGCTGCTGAATGCCAATGTGACGCCCAAGCTGCCGCTCCGCGGCACCATCACGGCCTCCGGCGACTTGGTGCCGCTCTCCTACATTGCAGGCTGCTTGACCGCGCGCCTCAACTCGCGCGCGTACACCCAGGACGGGAAGGAGGTCCCCGCGGAGGAGGCCCTGCGAATTGCGGGCGTGGGCAAGCCGTTTCAGCTGGAGCCCAAAGAAGGGCTGGCGCTCGTGAACGGAACCGCCGTGGGCTCCGGCCTGGCGTCCACCGTCTGCTTCGACGTGAACGTGCTGGCGGTCCTGGCGGAGGTTCTCAGCGCCCTGTTCTGCGAAGTGATGCAAGGGAAACCGGAATTCGCCGACCCGCTGACGCACAAGCTGAAGCATCACCCCGGGCAGATGGAGGCCGCGGCGATGATGGAGTGGGTGCTGGACGGAAGCTCCTACATGAAAGCCGCCGCGAAGCTGCACGCGACGGATCCGTTGCACAAACCCAAGCAGGACCGTTACGCGCTCCGAACCTCCCCGCAATGGCTGGGCCCTCACATCGAGACCATCCGCTACGCAACCCACGCCATCGAGCGCGAGATCAACTCCGTGAACGACAACCCTCTGATCGACGTGGCGCGCGACATGGCATTGCACGGGGGGAACTTCCAAGGAACCCCAATCGGAGTCGCCATGGACAACATGCGCTTGTCGATCGCGGGAATCGGCAAGCTCATGTTCGCGCAATTCAGCGAGCTCGTGAACGATTTCTACAACAACGGATTGCCGTCGAATCTCAGCGGGGGGCCGAACCCTAGTTTGGACTACGGAATGAAAGGAGCCGAGATCGCCATGGCGTCCTACACCAGCGAGCTGCAGTACCTGGCGAATCCCGTGACGACCCACGTCCAAAGCGCGGAGCAGCACAACCAGGACGTGAATTCCCTCGGCTTAGTCTCCGCGCGCAAAACAGAGGAGTCGATCGAAATTCTCAAGCTCATGACGTCGACGTACTTGGTGGCGCTTTGTCAGGCAGTCGATCTGCGCCATTTGGAGGAGACGATGCAAGCGACTGTGAAGACGGTCGTGGCGCAAGCCGCGAAGAAAACACTCGTGGTGGGCATGAACGGCTCCCTGCAGCTCGCGCGGTTCTGCGAGAAGGAGTTGCTGCAAGTGGTGGATCACCAAGCAATCTTCACGTACATCGATGATCCGTCTAGCACCTCCTACCCGTTGATGCAAAAGCTGCGGCAAGTGCTGGTGGAATTCGCGCTGAAGTTGAAAGACGACGGGCTGTCGGTGTTCCACAAAATCCCCGCGTTCGAGGAGGAGGTCAAAGCGCAGCTCGTGATCAAGGTCAGCGCGGCGCGCGAGAGCTTCGACCGGGGGACGTTTACCGTGCCGAATCGCGTGGCGCAGTGCCGGTCGTTCCCCCTGTATAATTTCGTCAGGGCGGAGCTCGGGACGAGCCTTTTGACGGGCGACAGGTCCCAGTCGCCCGGTACTGACTTCGAAACGGTATATGACGCGCTATGTGAAGGGAGGCATGTGGCCGCTTTGATGCAGGTGCTCGAAGGCTGGCCCTGTGCCCCTGGACCCTTCTTCTAAGTTTTATTAATTAGTTGGTGTTGTATAGAGTTTTCCCATTTAGGTAGGTTCATACTATTCTTTATTTTAGGTGTATAGATTTAACCCCTGGTTAAGAGGCGTCAGTATTGATTCATTACTTAGTGTGGGTTTACTCTATGCTCAATTTCACCGCTCTCACTCACTCGGGTACTTGTAGAAGGGAACCCATTTTTCCATTTCAGTTAGCCAGTATAAAAGCCACAATTTTTTTTTCATAGAAAGCCATTTCTCATCATAAGCTTTTGTGTGAATGTGGGTATTTGATTATTATTTTTAAGCCTTTGGAAAGTAAGGAAGTTGGACTTCTTTAGTACGGAACTGTACCCGACCGTCAGGGTTGGTGAAAAATAAAAGAGAAGCCTAAATCTTTAGGAAATTCTTTCATACAAAAGAATCTGTTTTCTATGGTGAAAAGAGAATTTTAGGAATGTTCATGATGATATTCGGCATGACAGGGGTCGTGTACAGTATGAAATCGACATGCACTATTTAACTCCTAAAAAATTAAGGATTCATGGTTTTAAACATGCACTGAACCAAAGGAAGGCAAGACCCCTCGGCGGATTTTTATTTTTTTATTTTTTTGAAAGACTTTTCAAAATAACATACAACTAAAAATATAAAGCCAACTTAACTCTTTGGCATCCGATTCAACATTGTTTTCAAAGATTTGTTACAAAATGTTTGATGAAAAACAAAAATGGAGTTGATGTACAAAGCAAAGCTGTAAATGTCCATGTAAAGACCACATTTGTACAATTGGATTCATGTTTTTTTATTAATATTTTTAATTAATTTTGCAAGGTTTGTCTCTTGAAATTCAATATAAAATTCCAAACTATCACATTTAAATATATATATATATATATATCAATGAAATTGGAATAACATGCACTACGAGATGGTATGGTTTCCATTATTTGCTTCTACATATTTTGGAAATCATGTTTAACCCTGAAACGCCGGGCCTTTGACCGTGCCTGAATCAGGGGCTGTGACCGGGGGGTTGTGAGTGCAGAAGGAATTGCAAAGCGGGTAGTGATCGGCTGCGTTCATCGACGGAACAGAAGGTTGTGAGTGCAGATAGGAGCACGAGGCTCAAGCCAGAAATGAAATTAGCCAGAACAATTGCCGATACAGGACAAATTAGCTCAGTGATAGCCTCGAAATAGAAAGTGGGCAGTACCATGAATAGTACGCGCTGCAAATGGAAGAGCCTCATACGGTAGAGAAATCTCATGGACAAGGCTAATATTGGGATTGCTAAGTGGAATCACATTTGAGCTTGTTCCAAGACAGATCAGATTTATGACAATCTGGCTTGCATTGCCAAAAGATGCGGAAAAAGTGAAGCCACACTAATATATATACAAGTCAAAAACTAGCCAAAAAAAAATCCTCCTTCGAAGGAGAGTATGCACAAACACGGCCCTACACGTTGTCCACCTTCCAGGAATAGTACCTGTGGATCGAATGCGTCATCACCGAAATTGTCCACATTCCGATGCCTCAGCCGTGACCTGCAGAGTTGTGAACCCGGGCACGTATGGGAGTCTGTCGCCGTTCAGCCCGTGGAGAAAAATGGGCAGGGGCTTGGTGCCGGCAAAAAACGTTGGATCGCAGCCGAGCAAGGAGCCCTGAATGTGCCAGCTGATCCAGGCTGCCGTATGCAGTGGTGATTTTTCACAAGGTCCCTAACATGTCCAGGGACACGTTCCAAAAAAACAAACATTTCCAGTGGACGGGTTCTAAAAAAAAATGAACTGGTTTTTGGACGGGTTCTAAAAAAAAATGAACTGGTTTTTGGACGGGTTCTAAAAATAATTTTTTTTTAAAGTAAAATTTCCCAAAAAAATAAATGGTGCAAATATCAATTACATTATGTCATATATGACATGTGAATGTAAGCATAATGGAGTCAAACCACTAATACCTAATCAAAATACCAATCTTCAAGAGCTCGATTCACCTGCACACAATGATTCATCAACTACAATATTTAGAACCTTTGTAACACAATGTCAAAGATTATAATTGAAGGTACACTTAGAAATTGAATAATTAATATTTTATGTAAGCATGTTCAAAATTTTATAAAAAAAAAGAACTTACCCTTCAAACAAGTGGATGAATTCTCCTATCCTTCATGTTTTTCCAAACAAGCATCACTGCATTCCAATTGATGTTTTCAACTGGAATATTTACACATGAAATACGCATCAAAGCATCTAAAGTCTCCAACTTCAAGCTAGTACGTAGATGACTTTTGATGAGGTTTTGTTTAGAAAAACCCCTCTCACATATTGCAGTGCTCACAAGAATCACCATAACTCTCCTCCACAAGTTACTCAAACGAGGCCAATTGATAGACGACTCTGGAGTGGTACCTGCAAACTCCCAAGCTTCAAATAAAGACTTGTTTGGGATCATTTCCCTCATGGTTTCGACCATCTCCAAGCACTCACCTCGACACCAATCTTGTTCTTCTTGTTCTTTTTTTTTTTTTTTTTTTCTTCCTAAACATTACGGGACAGGTATTTTCAATTTGCAACCGGTTTTGGGACGGGTTGTTTTTTTTTCAACCTTTCCATGAACGGGTTGATTTTAAAATCACCGGTTTTGGGACGGGTTGCAATTTTTTTTGCCTTTCAATTCAAGGTTTTTGGACGTGGACGGGCTAGAACTTTGTAAAAAATCAGCCCTGGCCGTATGTCATGCCATGAACAGCCCTTGGACCATACAGCCCATAAGCTTACCTTCCTGCATCCACTTCAGTCCCTGGAACGCCAGTGGAATTTTTTCCCCACAGTTCAAATGCTTCTTACTGTCCACACCCACCACATAACTTATTTACAAAATTTTGACCACATATAGACATGCAGAAAATTGGGAATGGAGGAATAAAAGGGAAAATAAAAAAAACCCCAAGAACTGAAGAGAATATGAAAAGAAAAGAAGAAAAAAGTGATGAGCACAAGAGGGAAAGAAAACGGGGGTTATAGCCTAGCAAACACTAAAACAATAAACCTACTATATATATAAGCTTGAAATACCTTCTCCCTATTACTCCACACTTATGCCACAATCTACCAATGGTGTGCCCAATAACACGGAAATTTGCACATATATGCCCCTCCACATCTAGGACACTTATAGGAACATTTATGTCTACATAGCCGACATAGTTTCCGCTTCTTCCCAACTGGCCATGGTCCATGAATCCCAGGGAAAAGTGGGGCAATCGTGGAGTAGCACAATTTCCTTTTGCCCCACTTTTCGGCCAACTCACCCGCCAACTGCATGTGAAAGTGGAGGTGAGTTATAGGCTCCCCAAGTGCCCGAAAAACCAAATCTGAGTGTACAATCCAGGCATTGACAAGACATATGTCTAGAAGGAAAAAAAACACTCTATGCCACCAATTCTTGCTCCTTGTCAAACATGTATAGTTGCCCCGAAGTTGGTCTGCTGTATCTACACCGCGCATATTGTTTTGGTATTGTACATGCATAGGTCCCGTTTCTACTTGTTGTGGTCCCTGCTTCCCATTTCTAACCACCATCATTTTCTCTCCCACCGGTGGTATAGGTTTTGCATGAGTAGATAAAAGGAGGACGGGTTTTCTGTCCTTCCAAACCATGCAACATATTTTCTTGCTCTCATACATGCGCCAATCGATCCATCCCAAATCTTTATCATTTGTCACCGACTTGCTCCACATTTCTCTTGGAAGATATTTTCTATCCGTTCTTAGAGTCCCGGTTGCCATGAAGCTATCTTCTAATAAGTCTAGAAATAGCGGCATCAACGTGAAAAATTTGTCAGTTGTGATTATATGCCCCTGACCTTGTAGCTTCCTAGTCAAATCTTTGACCACGTTCCGACCTTGTAAACCAACCCCCTTTCCACTTTGCTCATCAAGTGGTCCTTCACCATCAACCTCCATGTCACTTCTACCATCATGAATGGTACCATCTTTTCCACAATACACAGAAAAGGTCCACACGTACTTGGAGACGGAATCTGCTAAACACCATGCCTTGATACCAAATCTCACCAGCTTCTTTGGCATATACTGTCGTATAAGGCAATATTTGCCCTTGTACCGCACCATGCTCTCATCAACCGTAATTTGTTGATTCAAGTTCCACATCTCTTCACAACGGCTCCTCACACTATCATGTAACCATCGAATCTTGTCTATTTTGTCATATGTGGGACTCTCTTTGTCCACCACATAGTCATGTGGATTGGCCACATGTAGGCATCTAGTAATAGCCTCGAAACGGTCGCGTGCCATGAGCTTAGAGGTGATAAGACATTGGAAAAAGGAATCATCTCGTGACCAATATAGGCGTTGGTGGGGCACAAGTTTTACCCCCTCGGGGAGGTCACTCCCTTGTATATTTTGTATACACGTGCGATAATGACCTATTTATTTGGGGGGTTATTTTAGCAAAAAAATTTAGCAAAAAATATTATTAGGTGATGGTATTTTACATATAAAAAGCCTGAGAATAATATATGTGATGGTATTTTACATGTAAACATGTTTCACTTTTTTAAAATCCCCTATTTTACATGTACATTTTTTACAAAATTTATCTACAATGAATATATTGGACCCTATTTTTTATCGCACGTTGTTTCTAAAATTTTCGCCAGTGAACCCCCCGAGTTTACCCCCATATACATGGAGATGGCTAAATATGCATGCCACTCATCATACTCTAATGGAGTCCAGTGAAGCCCCCCGTGTGTCATCCCCACACTGTCTATGACTGCTGACGCATGCCTATTTGTCTCTATAATAATGCGGCGTTGCATAAGAGGTGTCCAAAACTTTAGGAATAACCCCAAAGTTGAAGGCACCCTCCCATACGGATGGCGACATCCCGGCCGGGGACCCGTAAAAGGAATAGGTTGTTTCTGGAATGAACAACTGTCCTTCTTCCATGTATTAGTATGAAACTTAGTTTGTCATGGGTCCACAACTTTTGGTGCGCCAGCTGAACGGCCTCGACGGTTAGCCCTCATGCTTGCCCGACACCGTTCAGCGGTAGTCCCGGTCGACTGCAATCTGTCACCCACACTCGCGATGAAAGCGCCGGCACCACAGGCTCTGCAGACGACCTCGCCCGCAACGCCAGCCTGCCGTTGCGTGTGTCCAACTCGGCGCGCCCACCACGCCCTGCCCGCCCTCTCCCACGCGAAGCGCGTTGGAATGCTCACAGCGCGCGGCCTCGTTTTCTAGCATAAAGTCCCGCTCCTCTGCCCACGCCCTCATTGCAATCACTCTGTGTGGCAGAGGAGTCTCGCTGTATCGCTCTTGACGCCACCTTTTTTTTTTCTAGCTGCATTTGACGCCAGTCCATATCCGCGGGCATTTCGTCACTCTCTGTGGCAGAGGACAGCAGCGGCCATGGTGGCGATGGCGGATTGCACAAGGATTCCGGTGGGGCGTTGCTAGCGGACGAGGAGAACGCGCTTGAGGAGCTGCCGTAGGACTCTCCATCAGAGGAGTGTGCAGACAGCGTGGACTGCTCCACCGCCACGGATTTCGACGTCCCAGCGCTGAGGTTAGAAGGCGCGGATCCTCCACTGCAGGTACGCGCCAACTGGTCTTCTCCATTTGCATTCTCATTTTTTGTATGTGAATTGGTCTATGAGCGAATCCTTCAAAAATTTCTTCTTGGCTCCCATCCCCATACCGGACCAGTAGTTTGCTTTCTCTAGAATTTAGATCTACGTATTCACTAAGAACGTGAGCGGTTGTCCATTCTGCGCTTGCATCGAGATCCACCAATGTCCCTTCTTGTAGCATGGATCGCTGCACTCGCACCACCTCTAACCTTGATTGCATTTGCGCATTGATTTCACGTGAACATGGTGAGGGACTTACTAGTTTATCACGGGCTGTGGACGCCACGGCAGATCACTTCTTCTGCGACCCCTTCCGCTTGTCCACCCTCGGCTGCGCGGCTGTGCTCCTGCGTTTTTGACCGCTGCCCTGTTGTTGTTGTGATTGAACGCTTACAGGTCTTTGAAGCTGGCCCATCGGCAGCTTCGTGCTTTTCTGATTGCCCCCACTGCTCTGCGGCAGCGCTGGATCTGTTGCCTCCGCCACCTGCTGACCCATCGGCAGCGCTGGATCTGTTGCCTCCGCCACCTGCTGACCCATCGGCAGAGCTGACTCTGTTGCCTCTACCACCTGCTGGCCCATCGGCAGTGCTGTCTCTGTTGCCTCTGCCACCTGTTGGCCCATCGGCCGCGACTCCGTCAATGTCACTGCTGCCTTTCCTTTTCCCTGTGAAACTTGAGCTGCATCCATGACGATTCTGCTGGGGCAACGGCTCCAAATTGCGAATCAACCCGTCGGTGTTGCTAGTTCCGGCCCAGCTAGGGATGGCGCACTCTTCGTCTTTCTCAGCTCGTGAGATCACAACTTCCTCCAATTGCTTGTAGCACCATGCAGGTAACACCCTTCTTGCCTTCGCACTTAGTCTTGTGCTATTGGGAGTGTTCACGTAGCCTTCGTGTACTGCTAGATCTACTAGGTTATTTCGTGAAACAAGCGTGGTTGGAATGCTATCTTGCATCAAGGTCAAAGCGCTGGCATGTGTAGCTCCTGCAAGTTCAATGCTAGATGGCGAGCTCGTAATTTGTTGTTGTGTTGGGTAAACCTCACGCTCTCTCTCAACTTTGGGAAAGGGGAATATTGTCTCACTAATAATACGATACACTTCTACAGAGAAACCATCTGGGTGACCTTCGGGTCTTCTTGCCTTCCAGCCAAACAATCTTGCTACCCAAGAATACCACATCCACTTCAAGTGCTCTGGCGTACGATCTGAAGAATGGCAATTGTCTCGTGGCAACTTAGGTAGAGTGACTAAGTAGTGTTCACTAAGCATTCCTAGGATGTAATCTATTTTCCTCTAATCTGCGCCATGTTTGTCACGCAAATGGGCGCTAATTGTACTTGCCTCACAAACTGCCCATGCTCGAAACTGTGGTGGGCTTGGCAAATCACGCAGAGGTCGTCTTTGTGGCATGATTTACTGTTGTGCTACCTAATTGCAATCCAAAGAGAATTCTCTATCTTCTCTCTCACTCACTTGTGCTATTCTGAATACTCTTTGGTCAATGATATCGGTCTTCTCTTTGTGACGGAGATTTTTTGTGTGTATGAGTTGCAATCTCTAGAGTTGGTAGATTTCATAGCTTTTGTGGAGGCTTGGTACATTCGTGGACATTGTGCTTTTATTGTGCATTCAAGGAGGTTGGGTTGTCTTGTGGTGCGTTGTTCCGCTTGTCCATGCCCAACTGCCGTCGTTCTCACCAGGATGATATGTCCCATGTGTAAGAGCTGCCCATTTGCATATTTTGGTTGTGTCAGAGGTGCCCAGTGTATTTGCAAACGTGAAGGTCAGCCTCAAAACAAGCACGGGTACTGCAGAAAATAATAGTTCCAGGCCACGACTCCGTGCATATAATGAGCCGTTTTATTGGGCCATAACCACGCCATAAATGGGGTGGACCCCTTCTCGACATCAATTTTTTCCCTGTCTGTAGAAGGGGACTTCTTACGCACTCACAAAAATCTACGGATGATAAACGCTCAAACTCTGTTCTACAAAGTAAACGAAAATCATCAATCGGACACTTTCAGTCCTCGCCGGCGCTTCAAGGTTAAGGTCTCATTTTTTGAACTAAGAATGAAACTTGACATGAACCAATTGTGTTATTTTTCAAAAAAACCACTATCTTATTTTGAAGATCCATATTGTACAAATGATAGTCAACTAGCACAAGAACCAAGAGAAATTTGGATGGATGAAAAACTGTACAAGATGTCATCAAAAGTAGGGTTCCAATGTGTTTGTTGTTCATTATATGAATGCAAGTGCGTCAAAGGATTAATGAAAATTTACTTGGAGCCCTTCACCAAATGGCGTGTGGTGATTGGGCCGTACTTTACATTTCTATTGGAATTGTGTGGTGAAAATGCAGCCATTTGGCATTGTTTTGCAGCTTGTGTACTTCTGTTTTGAATGAATTTTTTTTTATATCATTGTGCAATTCTTGTAGATGATAAGGCACTCTTGGATGACAAAAACGGTCAGGTGAGAGGGAGATGGAGGATGGAAAGAGTGATGTGGCAATGAAAAACCAGTAAACTCTGTTGGGGCAGCAGCTTGTTGGGTAAGTATCCTTCATGCAACTCATGGCCAATTCACACCAAGAAGCTCTAGCACTTGCATTGTGTTCTTGGAATGCTACCAGGTAAATTTTGAAAATAATACACAATTTCTTTCGGTGCCAAAGCCTTGTTTCTTCCTATTTTTGGACAACACATGTGCATTAGTGGAGTGCAAATTTCTTGCAGCACCCAAAATGCGTTGGAACAACTTCTTGTATGCGTCAGGTTAACCCCTAAAGGACTAAGGCTGAATTTTCCAAGTTTGATCAGCTCAATGTTGAATGAGTATTGATCTTCAATTTTTTAGATATTTTGTGGTGATTCTATTCTTTGTAACGAAGATGGAATGGTAATTTGAGTACGTAGGTGATGTATAGATCAAAGATACAATCATGAAAAGGTGAAAATCCTAACTACGGGCAACTCTTGGAAATTTGCATACAATGAACTATGCATCTAAAATTTTTGTACACAATGAGCTAACACCCCCATATACACAACTGCCTAATTCATTTTACCAAATATGAGACTAAACTTTGTATTTTGGGTATTTAAAAAAAAAATCAAATCAAACTTTGGCAAGGAGCCAAAAAAATGAGCAACCAACTTTGTAGCTTATAATCTTACTATTGAGGAATCTTGAACCGTTGAAAATTTGTAGATGCTATATAATAAATTCAAGTTGGTTGACATATCCTACGATTTGATTAGTCAAAAAGGTTTTAGATCAAAAAATATTTACCTTTTTCTGATAAGGGTTACTTTTAAGCAGCTTTAGAGTGTTTGGGAAGAAACATAGTTGTGGTCCTTATGGAATTTACGTGCCGTTGCAGCCAGTAGAATACAATATATTTTGGTTGTATTTGGATTGGATGCACACCTTTAACCCTTAAACGTCAAAGCAAGCCCCATGGGCTTTTTACGGAAGAACAATCTAGAAAAAAGTAATTTTTTTTCAACCAAATCAAGCAAGGATAGGTGCATTAGAAAGCTACTTAAAAAGCGAGTTAGATTCTCGACTTGCGCGTCACTTGGGAGATTGTAGAATCATCTAGAAGCAATCAAAGTAATCGATTTGAACAAGAGTTGAGGTTGGATAGCTGAGGTCATTTTTAAAAGTGCTGCAATGCAACAGTTCCGCAGTAGTGGCTGGCCAGCATAGCCGCTCAATTTTTTTTTCCTCCAAAAAATTAGATGCGTTTCAGGGTGCCCCGCCTAGGCCCTCTTGACGTTTAAGGATTAATGAGTTTGAGTTCAAAAGAGAAGCTGAAAATTAGATCAATTAGCAAATCCTAGTCATTAGCTCCTTAGCTCATTAACTCATTAGCTCATTAGCTTATTAGCTCATTTTATGAGTTGACTTTTTTAGAGCACTTTTACACTGAAATCTTCAAAATTTTGGATGAATCACTACAACATGAAATGAAGCATAAAAATTTCACAAATCATCCCCTTTCTAATCGGATCACATATACATGAAGTTAACTTCCCATAGAATCTACAGTAAAAATTCCACACTGGAAAAAGTGCATTGCAGATGAGAAATTATGGATGAAATCTGTACATCGTCCAAAAAATGGACGCTCAGGCAGTTACGGGTTAACCCCTAAATGTCCCATGGGCATAGTAGATACGTGGCCATATAAATGACATTTGCTATCAACGAGAAGCTCTAAATTGGGATCTCAATAGCTCACTAGAACGGTATTGATGTAAATTTCAACTTCCCTGTTGAATTCAAACCTATAAAAGGTCTGGATCCATTCCAAATACTAGAAAAACACACCATATTCTACTAGCCGCAAAGACACTTTCAGACGTTTAGGGGTAGTATGTCTATGACAATTACGGCCTGGTGCTCCATACGGTGCATTATTGGCTATTGGGAAACTAATGGTACACATACTAGGACAGGTATGACTCTCACTGTCATGTCATATTGTCTGTACTTACTGCCAGAAATACGCAGTATTATTTATTAGTATGAAGAACACCAGTCGGTCAGTTGGTGTTTTCCACACTAGGCCACAAGAGGAACACGCAGCCCTGAGTGTGGAAACCCAACCGTGCTTACATCTCCCTTGCATGGCCACATGACGCCATTGAGTTCAGTTGAGAACCAAATGAGTGCAAAGCCTGAGCGCGGCGTGTGTGGTACCAGTCCACATACAAAACCTCACAGCCTGTGGTACTTTGCATAATATCCCGAAGCACTTTGTTCATACTCCCTCTCGCGCTGTCCCGAAATAACTCATTTTGTCACAAAACAGCGACGCGGGGCAAAGAAATGACAGTTCTACACGGCAAGCAAAATAATCCTTTAGCCCTTACAGGAGATGGCTTTCTCGATTCTCACTCCCAAATTCCATTTCAAGCATTATTTTCTCTTAAATTTACTCCAAAGAAGTATAGATCCTTCAAATATGCGCGGTTTGGTATTTTAAAAAATCACCCGAAGTAGAAGTTATGAGCAAGATTCTCTCAAAATACCAAAAAGTCCGTGGGGTTTGGTATGTCCTTTAAGTCGGTTCATTATCATGAAAAGACTAAAGAGAAAAGTTCCTTATCATACCCTGGCTACTCCATGTGTCCGCAAATACATGTCCTAGTTCTTAAAAAAATTCAATGTGACATCTTTTTTGCCAAAAAAGAATCGTCTCTATTCTTGAAAATTAGTCTATCTTTGACCCCTAAGCTCCCAAGAGACCATTTTGTGGTCGTTGCCCGTTTTTAATGGTCTATCTAGAAGAAAAAAAATTTCAAAAAAATGTTTTAACATACTAAATCAAGTTTACTTTCCAAAGCAATTTGAATTATGTCAATATGAGTTAAACTTGACCTAAGAGAAATTTTCAAAGTGGATCACCTCAACATTGTTTTAGTGTTATAAAATTTTCTATTTGGAGAAAGTAGTGATTTCCCTTCATCATATCTTTTGCTTTTTCTTAAGTTTACAATATAAAAACCAATTTTAACTAAAAATGCTTGATTTTAAACTCTAAAGGGGCAATGGCACGATATGGGCTCCAAAAAGGAATGTCTCCCTAAAACACTGTCATTTTGTGACTATTCGACTTGGGCTAGAAATTACACATTCTTTATTTACATGAATTTTATGACAAATTCATTAGAAAGTTGTAATGCTCCATCCAAAATACTATTGAGTAGGAAAAATTGAACAATTTTGATATTCCTTTTCATTCTTTTGTTGTCAAATTCGGAACTGTCTCCTTTCCAGATTTGAGGCAAAAGGAACAATCCGGAATACCAACTTATAAAGAAATTGTTTGTAAACATGAAAATAAGTTGAAACAATGTTTGAGCCATATCTGTGTTTAATTTTAACTCTTAATTTAATGTATTACTATATTTCCTTATTTATGAGAACTTTCAGAAATCACATATTTTTATACAATTTAAAAGGACTGTGATTTCATAACATCTTCCTCCTAAAACCATATGATATACTTAAATACAAACTTAATAAGGTGCATGCCTAATTTTTTTAATAAAAAACCTCTTATATGTAGTCCTTTCACTACTATAATGCGGACAACTGCTGAATATGTTAAATTAAGAAAAAGATCAATTTTTGAATTTGAGCTATGTAGCACATAATTGTAAGGTACCAACATGCCTTCTACAACACCATGTAATTTTTATAATTTTCCAACTTTTTTTTCATTTCCGGAAGGACATTTTTCTAAAGTCCGGAGAGTCCGGGAAGTGATACCTATATTGTGCCATTGCCCAAAGGTGAAAATTATAATTTATACAATTTTTCAAAGGTTAAAGCTTTTGAATTCATTAAAAAAAAATATAAAGGTTTTTTTGGAAGTTTGACCACGGGTATGGATGATTTGTAGAAATGATGCCCTACATTTTGTCTATTGAACCAAACTTCATCAAACATATGAAAGGCATATATTATAACGTGTCTATGTTTTATCCAATACGCCTTGGACTTTTAGGAGTTAATAGCAGTATATAGTTTTTGTGTTACTCTCATTCTCCGCTTCGTTTGAAGTAGAAAACATAGGACAATTAAGTTAGGGAAAAAAATGCCAAAAAACTAGTACAATTATTCCCAAACAGAGGTAGTATTTGATTTTTCTAAATGCACAAGCTTTTACTTGTGACCCTCACTGTCTAAGCATATGTTTATTGTGACTTGCACTATGTCTTTAACTCCTAAATTGTTTTGGCCATTTAGGATCAAAAATTGCTTCTAAACACCTATTTCTAAACAATGCTAAAAATCTTCATTTAATTAATTAATTAATTTATTTATTTTTATAAATTCACCTGTATGATCTTAGTTAACTTGATGAAGCATGTCCTCTTAATTAACCCCTAAACGTACCAACCCTTTGAACAGAAGTAGATGCTAGCCTCAAAAATAGATATTGGCATGGCTCAAATGTACATGACGTGTACATGAGAGGTCCATTGCAAGCATAAAATCTACTCAACAAATTTGACATTCTTGCATTTGAAGGCCTCTCTAATATTATCAACATCTCCTCATCACAAGAGGTTTATTGCAATTGATAGAGAATTTGATAGTCTTACAAAGATGACTTGGATGAAAATCATCCAATATTGTATTAAAAATTTACAAGGTTTTGAATGTGTTCGTGATCTAGTTTTTGAACGCTGTGACGTTTAGGAGTTAACCCCTAAACGTTCTTACCCTTTTCAGATTTGGCAGGATTTCAAAGATGCATTATAAAATGCAACTAAGAGGGATATTTTCAACTTAATGAACGAATAAAAGTTGTACATTATGAATTTTAGATTCTATCCATACGGTTAGATTTGCGATTGCTATCACCAATATTTGTGTATAAATTTCCAGATTTAAAATTTAGAGCTCTTTTGTAATATGATTACAAATAAGATATTGACAATCTAATAATGAAATTTATTGGGATGGGCTGAAATGTAATACTCTAAGTGTAGTGATTTTTGGAGATTTTTTGGTCGCTTACTTTTAGTAGTTGACTTTTTCAAGAGCACTTTTAGACTAAAATCTTTGAAATTTTGGGTGGAACACTACAACATGAAATGAGGCATAGAATTATCACAAATCATCCTCTTTCTAATCGGATCACACATGCACAAAGCTAACTTCCCATAAAAGTTTCAGTAAAAAATCCACACTGCAAAAAGTGCATGATGGATGAGAAATTGGAGTTCAAATCCGTACATCATGCAAAATATGCATGGCTGGGCGGTTAGGGGTTAAGAAGCCTCATCAATTGAAATTTTTTAATGCTTGAATTCCAATTTTTATTTATTTATTTATTTCAAATTGTTATTTAAGACAAATTTTCTACGAAAGTTTTTATTAAAATATTAATATGTTCTACAATATGAATAAATCAAATCTTATGCTAAGGAAAGAAGTTGAAAATGCATGGAATTCTTTTTATGATAAATACTTCATATTTATTCTTGAAAAGCTTATTCAATGCTGAGAGTTATAGGTCGAAAAGAACATTAAATTGTTAATAAATCAAACATAAAATTGAAAAATGCCAATCCCAATAGTATTAGGTAATGTGCATCTTACTATGATTATAATAATAATTATTATTGTTATCATTTTGATATCAAAAATCGAGTTTAGAAAAGAAGCTCGAAGAACTTTATAAATATTTTTGTGAAGAAATGTCATAAAATGCTCAAAAAAAAAACTCATTATAGCTTTCATCTTGTGGATCATATTGGAATGATTAAAAGCCTCTTGTATACATGTGAATTTATTCAACCAAGTCCAAAATTTTCCAAATTTATTATGAAGAAAAACACTTTTTTTTTCGTAATTGCAAAAGATGTATGCGTTTGGGAAAAAGATAAGAAAAGCCTTATAACTTTTGCAATACAAATTCAAATCACAAAAAAAACTGACACAAAGATTACGATGATTAGGAGTTACACTAAAAAATTTAAAATTTAAAATCCAAAATCATTAGAACTCATGCTCTAACTTATGAAAGGTTTGTTTTTGGCTTCAAATACACTGAATGGTGTATTTAGTGACCTAGGACACTATTTCTCAACTTGAACAATATTTAATTTTAGGGTGATATAGTGTCCTCGTAAGAAAAAATGAATGGAGTGTTCCAATGACATATGACAACTTTATAATAAATATGGCATGCCACCTTATGTCAATCTCATTCCTTGTAAAAAACATGACACTCTCAATGAAAGTGGGGATGACAAGTGGCAAACTCCTATGTAATGTCAAGGGCAAACTCTTCACCTTTGAACAAATTGTGATAAAAGACATTGATTCTCCCCAGACACTAAATACGCCATTCAATGTAACTTTAGAGATTGATTTAGCTTTTTTTCAACTTACTACTAGTAATCTCAAAGGGGTTACAAAACCTCTTATCACCCATTACCACATCTATGAAAATTGCTAATGTGGCCCAATTAACCCCTAAAAGCCTGAGGGGTATTGGACAAAACATGGATGTGTTATAATATGTACCTTCTATATGTTCCATGAAGGTTGGTTCAATAAACAAAATGTAGAGTATCATCTCTACAAATTATCCGTACGGTCAAACTTTCAAAAATAACTTTAGATCATTTTTAAATGAATTTAAAAGCATTAACCTTTAAAAGTTTGTATAAATTATAATTTTTAATTTTAGAGTTCAAAATTTAGTATGATTGGTTAAAGTTTGGCTATCTATTTTAAACTTAAAAAAACAAAATAAATGATGGAGGGATCATCATTTCTTTCCCTAAATAGCAAATTTTGTAACACTAAGACAATGTTGAGGTGATCTACTTTGAAAAATTCTCCTGGGTGGAGTTTAACTCGGATTGCCATAATTCAAATTGGGTTGGAAAGTAGACCTGATGTGGTATTTTAAAATATTTTTATCCTTTCAATTTTTTTTTTGTTCCAGGCAGCCCGTTAAATTTGGGTAGCGACCAAAAAATGGTCGTTTGAGCGCTCAAGGGTTAATGTAGATGGAAGGCTGGGACGGTACATCTTTACCAATTTATTTTATTAAGTTTACTTGCTTATTTATGAAATATAATATTCTATAATTTTATTTTATTTTCATAAATACTCCTCCCATCCCACAAAAGACCTTGTTTTCACTAAAATTCATAAATTGAGCTTAATTTTATGATTATAGAGGGAGTACATTGATTGTGATGCAAATCCATGAATTGAGTGAGTATAGAGGGTGTATTTTGATTGCCCAAAAGTGTATATATGATCAAAATCCATGACAATAACCCATTATCAGCATGACCAAAATCTATGGATTAACTTGCCGGCATTGTTTGCAATGCCATGAAGCAATTGTCAAACATGAGCAAAGCTTAATTGCTGGCGGTGAATGAGTACAATTGGAAATCATGGTTTTATTTTGGGACAAAATTTAATTCAATATCATAGTCTTTTTGTAGGATGGAAGGAGTGCAATCTTTCCTTTCTATTGTGACATGTTTGGGAAGCCCTAACTTCAAGGTGGCAAACATGGATTAGTCATAAAAATGACTAGTCACATGTATATTGCTTGAAACAATAAAATGAAGTGTCCTATTACGAAGGGTAGATTGTATTATTCAAAATTTCATTTTTCATGATTTTATTTTGTTTTTATTTTTATTTTTTGTGTGTGAAAAACTAATTTTTCAAAAGTTGAATGTTTGTTTTAAGAAATACTTGAACAAAGCCCACTGCAATGCAATGGTACCATGCTTGAATTGATTTTTCCCCACTTTGTATTACCATAAGGCATGAAATTGTAAAACATAGCACCTTTATCTTATTGGATGATAATTTGTATGGATGAGAACGTGACCATTCATTTGGATGAATTCGTGACACTGCTCATTTAATAATATAGATTTTCTGCTGACCCTGGCTTCCACCTAACATGGCTCCTCATTTGCTGGTTACCAAGTGCACAACCAAAAATCTGGTTGGATGCCACCGTACAAGTGTGAACAGGGGCACCAATGTCAAGTGGCTTGATTAGTTGCCAATGAACCTGGTGGCAGCGTTGAACAGGAGATCTCCATTGTCAACTTTTCTGATTCAGTTTTTGCAGCACGAGATCAATCACGTAAGTCAATGAATTTATGAATTCTGCTCGTCCAATGGTTGATAATGTCGATGGATCCCGGGATATCATTTGACTCAGGGGAAATTAATGTTTTTTCACCGGAAATCTATTGAACGCTGTTTTGGTAATTCACGTGTGGCATTAAAAGCGTCTGCAAGCAGGATAAGCAACGAAGACATGCCAAAGAAGATAAAAATGTATGTTAACGCATGCCAAGGAACAATGCCGTCAATAGAGGAATTTAGCCATTTGTGCATGATGACCATAATAAATTTCAGAGCTTTTTGATTTACAATTTTTGATGCCTTGATGCTTTCAAACAACTCAGTAAGAATATTGGAGTGATCAGTGATGTCTATTGATTTCAAACCAAGAAAGGTGTTGGAAGCCAATATGGGTTTCATGATTTGAAGCAACAGAAATGATGTATTGATGTATGAAAGAAACGATTCTTAATGGAGAAGAGGAAACAGAGTCAACGGCAGAGGAGGTTAAGGACAATCCAAATCAGCAGATTCATGCGCATGTTGACCAGTATTCTACTCTTCAGAGACATGACATGACATGACATGAGCAAACTATGGTTTGGTGATTCAGGAGTTAAGTTAGGGTTGCAGTATTGAATGCTCAAGTTACCATGGCCATGAATGGGCGTCTCTAGCTTCCTTTAGAAATGGGATCCATGACAGGCAAGAACCGCAGATGGATCCGAGGCTTGCTCAAACTTTTCAGCTCCCGCGAAGAAGACAAAGCTCCCTCCAGCCAGCATGAAGAAATCCAACATCTCTTCTAGTGCAAAAACTTTGTTGAATGATTCTCTCGCAATTATACCTCACATGATCCTGATATACACAAAAAAACACAGAAGAATAGATAACTCATTTCAAAACAGGGGAACCCATCAACAATCTGCCTACAGAGGCGCGTAATTACTTAACACGGTACGTCTCTTCTGGGAATTCAAGATAGTATGATCATGTCCAGCGTGGATTGGATGTTTGTATCCATGTACGTAGATATACATATTGTACCATTTGCAGTGATTTCTGAGGCCATGCGTTGAACTAACTTCAAGTGGCACTGTCTGAAATTAGGTCGGAACTGCTTGAATCCCATTGCTACCATGAGTCAGGTATGTATGATCATGTGCTTACTTGATTTTCTCCACTGCTGTTCCGAAACGAATAAGCCTGGTAATAAATTCATAAGCTTGTTTGATTTCAGAAACAGAAGTCCTCCATTCACAGGGCGGCGGAGGCCGAAATGATGGCAAAGTCTCTGCAACAAGAGAACGACATTCTTCGTTTCCAGCTCAATGACCTAATCAACCGTGAGAAGAATCAAGTGAGTGGACTAAAGGATCGAGATTCTTCATGCATTTCTTGATCAAGACATCTACACAGTGAAAAATTTATCAATGCAAAAAAAACCAGCTTTTATCTAAGAGCTTCTTGGTGTCAGTATGGTTTTGAAATCTGGGCGATTGGAATTGTGATAGAGGGCAATCGGGTGTCATACCCAGGATGAGTTGTAGTCTCGATCCTAAGTAGGTCAATCTAGAATCTTCATGGCTTATGGAGTAAGAAAAATGGGCAAAATCCCAGGACCGGGGGAACGCCCCGCAGAACTTCGGGCCACCCCCGGACTTCATCCTCCTTGTTCAACCACTGGACTTTGGACCTCGCGGACTTAGGAGCGGAGGGAGCGTAGCAGAAGCCACTTGTACTGTGAAAAGGTGGCTGATGGGGCCAGTTGGTGACAGTGGATGAACATGGAGGATGAAGTCCGGGGGTGGCCCAAAGTTCTGCGGGGTGTTCCCCCGGTCCTGGGATTTTGCCGAAAAATGTTTTGGGAATGGAGTGCACTCCCCATCACTCACATGAAGCATCTCTCCAAATGAGGGATTCTCTCCATCCATTGAACATTGCTATGGATACATCACCCTCGTAAATCATCAAACACATGGGGTGCACTTTCCATCCAATTAATTTTTTCTCAATTTTGAGAACACTCCCCAACGTACATGTGCCCCATCAATACCACGATCATCCCCATTCCACTCTCCCTATGAATTGACATTATCCCCATAAACCGCCGAATAAATGATAAAACCCGGTTAAAAGATACTCACCGGCTGGTGAAAGGTAGAATGACTTATACATGGACAGTCGTTGTTGTGGTTTTGTGGGTGAAGAGACTGGAGCTTCAAAGGCTGCGAGCACATCGCGATGTGGAAGTGGCAGCGCTGGTGAATGCGTCCACGCAGAAGTTGAAAGGGGAGGTGGAGCGAGTGAAGGGGTTGTTGGAGCCCGCCGCTTCGAGCCTGGCGCAAGCCGTGGCGGAGAAGGACAAGGTGGCGAACGAGAAGGAGCAGCTGGTGGCGGAGATGGAGAAGATGCGCAAGACGATCGACGACGAGGAAGCCTCGTACGGGGGCCGCCTGCGAAGCCTGGAATCCGCCATGCTCAACAGCACCGCCATGGCCACCAGCATCTTGCAATCCGTGGAAGCGTTTCAGCGCCATGTGCTCCCCAATTTCAGAGCCATTCCCTCTCAGAAGAACAACAACAAATCTCCCAACAAACCAAGTGATCCCCCCGATGGACCAAACAAGATCGTAGACGAGGTGCGCACTTCAAAGCTCATATGAATCTAAGGTTGATTGTCCTAAAACCACCAACTTAAGCAATCTGGCCTATTTTTGGCAGTGCTAAATTTGAATAAAAAAACATGACCGCATTCGAAATAGGTTTTGATGAGGATTGTAAAAATTTGCAACATCTAATTCGCATTTGTCAATTTTATACAAAATTCCAAAGTGGAAAGTAACCTATGACCCAAATCAAACCTCTAGGTTTCCCCATGTACACACCATGTGGTGCTAACTTTCACTCATAATGATATCCAAAACCACCAACTATTTGTTCACAATGCATGGCGTGCCATTGGTCTACTTGAATAATGAAATTGGTGGTTTTGGGTCTTAAATGTGGTGGCCCCAAGAAAAGTCTACATGTCATAATTGGGGGAGGTGGTGGTTTTAGGACATCCTACCTTACTTGTGAACCCTAAGAAGCCAAGCTCCATGGGTGAAGTATTTCACTAAACTCACTAAACTAAGATCATCCTCACCACAATTTTGGTATTTGTATCTGGAAAGGGATGAATCTGTTCCCAATTTCCAGATACAGTACTAGACGTTGCATTGAGTACTCTTGCAAAAGTAAAACTGCAAACCCTGTTTTAGCACGAACCCTTTTCACACCCTAATTCAACACTTCAAAATCGCTGCAGAGATGAAAACCAGGTTCAACAAGTAAAACAATTTGGTAAAAAGAGCGATACAGATAGCAACTTTCAATCTTGGAAGACGAAGCAAGTATGTAGAAATCGGATTCAGTCCTGGAAAAATTTCTCGATACGGGACTGCGGTGCAAGGGTTTTTATTGCTAAACGGATGAACTCCATCCAGATACACATACAAGAACCCTCGCGGTGAGGATGTTCTAAACGACAAGTTTTTAGGGACTTCGGGAACCAAGCTCTACATTTCAAGGGAGCTTTTGAGAAAAAAGTAGTTGAGAAGTTGTCATGAAGCATGGAGGATTTTCAAGTCCAAGACTTCATAGCAACTTCTTCCTAACCAATCAAATTTGTTCATGTTCCACTTCAAGCGTGTTAATGGAACGTGCTCAACTTTATGGTTGGGTATGAGACAAGTTCCACTTTTCCGCTCCTCTTGCCTACTTCCATAGACAACTTCTCAAACCTATGGAATTTGGCTCTAACTCTTTCAAAGATAACGAGCTTAGAACTGGGTTTTATCTAAAGTGGATTTATTTGGCAATTTTCGAATTTAGTGGATGGAGATAACGTGAAATTCATAGGGAGAATGGAATGGGGATGATCATGGTATTGATGGGGCACATGTATGTTGGAGAGTGTCCTCAAGTTTGAGAGGAGCTTGGAGGGAGATAGAGGTAAAACAAATTTCACTGGATGGCGAATGCACCCCATGTGTTGATGATCACAGAGGGTGATGTATTCAAAGCAATGTTCAATGAATAGATGCTTGATGTGAGTGATGGGAAGTACACTCCATTCCCAAAACATCTTTCTTACTACACGAGCCATGAAGCTTCTGGATTGACCAAGTTAGAATCAAGACTGCAACCCATCATGGGAATGGCACCCGATTGCCCACTATCATAATCCCTAACGCACAGATTTCAAAACTGAATTGAAGCCAATTCGCTTTAAGATAAAAGCCAGTTTTAGAAATCATTCAGAAGTAAAGTGCTCCATGCCTCTTGTTCTGACCATGATTGTGTTGATCCGCAGTTGCAAAAGTTGGAGGCCAGTGTTGCATTGCTGCGTGTGATTGTGGATGCAAAGAACGACACCCTTGTTCTGATTCGTGGCAAGGTTAGTGAACAAGGATTTATGGTCTTAAAATGACGATGAAATCAATTGATTGTATTGTGAAAAATGTAATTTGGATGCGGTCCTTTCGAGGCAATACAAGGAGAAGGCGTCGCTTTTCACCTGGTAGGTGAGTCAAACTGCGTCACCTCGCACTCACTGCCCAGGCACTCAAAGACTTGGTGAGTGCGATTTGTCACATAGAACAATTGTGTACAATGAACTCTGACACTGTTCTAAGTGAGAAGCGACGCCTTTGTTAGTAGTGGGGGTTATAGCAAGCTAGCATGCTTAAATTGACGACAATCACTGCCACAGTTGAAGCAAGAGAATGATGAGCTTAGAGCGGAGTTGGCCGCGGCCAGAGAGCAGCCGCCTGCTTCCATTGAGCAGCCTGACGCAGCCGTTGAGCAGAAGCCAAATTGTGCTGATGAGATTGGCATTGAAAGGAATATTCTAAGGCAAGAAATTCATGCATTGCAGGTACGACTCTGAATCTTTTTCTCTTCTTCCTCTACCAACTTGTATTGAAAGTCATATCTCTCTATCGGTTGGGTTAAAAATAAGAGAACACAAAGAATTTAGGAGAAATAAAATTATATCAATTGGAAATGTGATAAGTCTTATTCAACAAACTTAGTTCATAAGCAATGTTTATAGCCCCAAAAGCATTAGTTGAGGTTGGACCCATACAACAATATAAGACAAAGGTCCTACATACTTCGTCGTTGGAACTTGGGTTGAGAGAGAACCTACGTTTGTAATAAGTTGCTCATTCATGAACAAAGCATCTGTCCATAACCCTTGCATAGTTTCATTCAAGAAAATAGTTATTCATCTGTAACCAACCACTTCTTGTTCATGAGTAACATGGTTACAACAGCCTGGTTATGTCTTGTAATTAGAGCCAACTTCCATGTCGGGGGAAGTTTTTTTACTAGAAAACAAGTCTTTAGGGACTTTGGAGGACATTTCAAGTGAGATTTTGAGAAAAAAGTGGTGGAGAAGTTGTCATGAAGTATGGAGGGTTCTCAAGCCGAAGACTTCATGGCAATTTCTCCTTAACCAATCAAATTTGTTCATAATCAAAACGTCACTTATGCAAGTCTATGGAAGTGTGCACCATTTCATGGCTGGGTATGAGACAAAAAGTAATATTAATTCTCCCCTGGCCTCTTGCCTAATTACATGAGAAACTTCTCAAACCCATGGAAATAGGCAAGAGGAGGGGAAAAGTGGAACTTAGATTTGTCTCATACCCGGCCATGAAGTTGTGTATGTTCCATGGGCTTGCTTGAGGTGAACATGAACAAATTTGATTTGTTAAGGAGAAGTTGCCATGAAGTCTTGGGGGTTGAGAACCCTCCATACTTCATTACAACTTCTCCGCTACTTTTTTCTCAAAGTTAACGCTCACTTGAAATGTGAAACTTGGTCCCCGAAGTCGCTAAAAACTTGTCTTTTAGTGAGACACTTCACCATGGAACTTGGCTCTTAGTCAACGTGCGAGTTCATAACGCTTTTAGTATTCTTCACGAACCTTAGAGTTGTTATTGAAAATCAGACACCGGTGCGCATCTGAGCCATGATCCCACTAGTAGGAAATGTGTGGTTTTTCACTTACTACAATTGAAAAAGGAATGAAACCACGCCATACACATGGGTTGTGTCACTGCTGGTGAGTAGTTTTGGTCACAAGAAGGCCAAAATAAAAACATAATATTCAATTACTATTCACCGTTTCCACGAAGTCGAGAATGAAAAAACGACAGGTCTGCTACTAGTGTCCTGAAACTCCATTGCCGGGTGAACTCTCGTACGTACAGGACCTCTACACTGCAAAGTTTAAGCAGCTGCAGACGAAGCTGAAAACGTACGAGCAAGCGGAAGTTGCTCACCAGAGCAGGTACAACGAGCTTCGACAAGAGTGCCAGTCGTTGCAAGCCCAGCTGGCCACCATGGAAGCCTCCCGCCATCAACTGGAAGATAGCCTCAAAGACGAGACCTCGGCCCGATCTCAACTTGTCACAGAAATCTTCCACATGCGGAAGGTTGGTTACCTCCACTAATAGGAAATGTGTCGTTTTTCACTTACTATAAATGAAAAAGGAATGAAACCGCGCCTGGCACATGGGTTATGTCAGTGCTGGTGAGTGCTTTTGGTCACAAGAAGACAGAAATATAATCACAATATTCTGCCACTGTTCACTATTTCCATGAAGTGGGGAATGAAAAACGACAGATCTCCTAGTAGTGCTTTCATTTCTTGTTCTATTCATTCATGAGTGAGTGAGTGAGTGACGATGATTTTATTATCTTTTCTCATCCTTAAAAACTGTTTATTGAGGTTTATTGCAATGAAATTTATTGCAACATCTTCAAAATGAAAGGATTTAAAAAAAAAAAAAATGGGATTCTTCCAAAACATGTCTTATTCTTATGTCATGGATGCAGGAGAATGAGGCATTACGGTCTGAACTAGAGATGCTGAAAGTGAATCAGAAGGTAACCTCTACTGACTGCATATTAAGGTGGAGTTATTGTTTGTTTTTCCTTTTGACGAGGAATTTGGATTCGAAATTGATTTGCATTCTCAGTTCTTTGGAGGGCATGCAAGGAAAGGCCGTCTCCCAATGGAGAAAATGGACTTGATAAACACGGTGAATCAGCTGCTGTTGGAGAATAGCAAACTCCGGAGTGACAAGGTAGCCCTTGAGGAGGACCTGAAGACGCAACGACGAACTAATGTGCTTGAACGAGTCAAGAGTGTTGTCACGGCACGTGATGTGGCCTTGTGTGCAAGCAACAAGGTAACCTTGGTCTAAATGATTAGGGGGTGTCAGAGTACGAGTATTTCACTACTACCTTTCCAATGATATATTACACGCCCTAAAGTTCCAAAAGTTACAGTCGAAAATTGCAAAGAACGGTGGCTGCGCACGTAGTGGGTCTGCACAAAAACGTGGCAAAAAGAACCGCAGTCAATTTTGATTGCGGTTTTTTTTACCATGTTTTGTTATAGTGGGGACACATGTAGTATCGGGAGCCTCACCTCGGAAAAATGTACCCCTTGGCTACATTCTACAGGGGATAATACACGGGAGGTTCCCCATACTACATTCTAACCCACTAACAATAGATCTTGGTCGCTTACACCGGTCATTATCGCTGAAATCCGGGTGTAAGCGGTAAACATATACTGGTTTTTAGTGATAATGACCGGGATTTGTTGTAGAGTTTGTTCCAACTTCTACAACGAGATTTGATGCGACGACGTGGTCCCTGTCTCCTTGAAGTACGGATGGTTGCAGAACCCTGTGATTTCAATTGTGATTGTTTTGGTGAGAGTCTCGCGATGTGAGAGTGGATTGCAGGAATCCAGTGGCAAGTTTGCACTCTGACACCCCCTATTTCTCCCTGACTGGTGATATGATGAGAATTGGAATGTTCGGATCTGAAGCTAGGACGTGATCAATTATGCTTCCTGCAGGTGGGAGATTCGGAATTGGCAAGCAAGTTAGCAAGGGTCCGGCTACAACATCTTGGCCAGGGCTCACCCACACAATTCGCACTCACTGATGGCAGCCCTGGCTTGAGCATGGCCATGCCTCACCGTTTCATTCAAGCACCTGACTCACAAGATTCCACACCAACAGACGATACATCCAGGTTTGCATTGTCCCTTCCCATTGCTGCTAAGGGAAGCCACCCTATTTATGCCATAATTTGGAAGCCACCTATTTGTGACACAATTTGGAAGTCACCCTATTTGTGCCACTATATACATATCAAATTTAAAAATGTAAAACATTGGTAAATAATGGTCACAAAGTGGCACAAATAGTCACATGGTACATATAGGTTAGCTTACCTTAAACTTCCTGTCATATTAGAGTTATCCTTTAAGTCACCTTGATTTTAAAGAATCTACCATGAATTTTGCTTTAACCCTTAGATGTCAAGAGGGTCCTAGACGGGCAACCCAAAGGAATTTAAAAAATTAAAAGAGCTGCTCCCAAAAATAGCCCCTTGAGTAACACGAACAACAAAATTTACTCAAACATGCGTATTTTCTATATTTAACCTCGCTTTTTCATCACGTTTCTTAAGCATCAATCCATTTCAAGTTTGGTTGGGAAAATCCACTTCTTTTCCTTATTATTCCCTCAAAACAAGCCCATGGGGCTTTTTTGATATTTAAGAGTTAATATACTTTTGTTTGTTCACTCCAAATAGTTAAAAGGTATGAAAGAACTTGGTGGTCTATCATTATTAAGTGTGTAAGAGCTTGGTGGTCTTCAAACTCATATGAAAACTTTTTGAGCTCCTTTCTTGGTATCCACACCAATTCCTTGTTGTTTGTTTTTCTAATCACAATACTCTGGGTGTGTCATTTAACTACTTGCTCGCATCATCATGGGTCCTGTGCAGACGTGCATTTGCGCAAGTACCAGTTCCGGTTCCCAAGCTCAAGAAGATGTCGGATCTGTTTGAAGCAGGACAAACGGGTTTGGCGCAACTGGCTGGCCTGAGAGAACGTGGCATTATAGTGGGTGCCGGTAGTATTTTGAGTTGAGTTGACACACAAATTAGGTCAAAAGGATGAGAGTCATTTGGTTCCACGAATGTCTCATTCTTTTCACTCGCAAGTATGGAGAAATTTCATCACTTCATTGAAATTTTCAACGCACGGTCTTGTTCTCCTGCCTGCTGTCCAAATGCTCCTCTGAGGTAAGGAATGGAACTCTATTTCATTGTAAAATACAAGGCTTCTTCTGCATTTGAAAGATCTCCTGTTGAACTCCAGATGCAAAGAGACTAGTTAGTGTGCATGCGACAACGGCTTCTATTGTCATTTCTGCAGCCTTAAAGTGTTAAAAGCTCCAAGACATTTGCCATTGTGCTGAAGGCATCAAGGGGCTCTATGTCATCAAGCTACAGATGCAGGAGTCTTAAGCCACGGAAACAAATTGCGATGAAAATCACTTCATCCGTAAGTTCCACAAAATCTCTTCGATGAAAAATACCTTCCAGGTTTCAAATTCATGATCCAATAGAGTTATCCTAAAAGTCAAGTGACGTTTGAACAAGATACCATGTGTTTTGCTTTAATATACTCTTACTTGTTCACTCTAAATAGTTCAAAGATGTAGAAGAGCTTAGTGGCCTCTCATTATTAGGTGTGTAAGAGCTTGGTGGTCTTCAAACTCATGCACAACTAGTTTAGCTGTCTTTTTCGACGGCTAAACTAGTTGTGCATGAGTTTGAAGACCACCAAGCTCTTACACACCTAATGGTGAGAGACCACCAAGCTCTTTCAAACTTCATAACTATTTACAGTGAAAAAACAAGAGTACACTAAATCAAAACACATGGTATCTTGTTCAAATGCCACTTGACTTTTAGGATAACTCCAATGTCAACTCGTTATCCTCCCCATGCCAGAGTGATACTAGAGTTATCCATAAAGTCCCTAAAAAGTGGGTGAGTGGACCATAGTTTGAGTGAATAGTGACAATAATTCTAAAAAAAGAACGAGTGTCGGGCACATCAAAAAAACTGTGGATGCAAACTTTGAAAACACCAAAATTGGTGCTAAAAAACTTCTCACCCAAGTTTCTATTATTCACCTTCACGCATGAAGAAGATGATTGCTAGCCCCTTTTCTGGCAATAGATTCTCGCTATATATACCTAGGCCATCCCCACTCACCCATTCTTTTGATTTCCTAGAACTTCTCTTAATAGTTTTCGTTTCTCCAAATTTTAATCAAGGCCCACTCAACCCTTTTAGTTTACGGATAACTCTAGTATGTAAAGGATACCATTGCCTAAGAATTGCACAAGTGACAGTATGGTTGGCCAGACAGAATCCTTGCAAGATATTGTACACATGAAGCTTGCGCTCCTTGACAATATGGTCAATCCGTCCTCCACCTACCTGGGATACCTGCAAAATATAGTCTCATTTAAAATTAACATTGGGGATACCAGATTATGTGCTCCAAGAATGGAGAAACAGGCTCCAAGAATAGAGGTCACTTGAGAAACATGATTTGAAATCTCTACAAGGGGGTTAATATTTTGATACAAGATTCGGGGGTTCAGAATCGCATATAGTGATTTGGAAACAAACTATAGAATCGTGAAATTGTAAACTCTTAACAACCCCTATTGATGGATTTGGCAAGTCAATAGAGCACCTCAAAGGAAAATCAACACACCTGGAGTCCCATATCCTTGACTTCCTCCTAGGCTGCCTTTAAAATGTCGGAATGGTAAAGAACCCATTGTGTTCATGAGAATCTGATGGTCCACATAAACCTCTTTGGCTAAAGCTGTCAAAGCCTGAGTTCCTGCCTGGGTTTTTGGGGGTGATATGTTTGTGATTAGAAGATATCCGAGAGAATCAGAATAGGATCAAAATCAGCCCAACTTTCCGGCTTACATAAAATTAAATAAATAAATTCTCAACCGAATCACTAAAATATGATCACCAAACATGAAAGCGAGGAATACAAGAGGGGAGCATATATATGCTCATAAGTTACGAAGTTCCCACCAATTTTTCACGACCCTTGTCGTCGCTGATACACATCAACACGTACTTGAAAACTCCTGAAACCACAACAACAACCAGCCATTTCATTCGATGGAAAATATTAATCGAATTGATGGACTTGCATATCTGATGTTGTTCCTCTAATCGACAATGCAGCTATCACGACATTGCAAAGGATTTCTTTCCATCTACAAAACAAACGTTCCAAATTGTTTCTATATCACAAGCATGCCTACTTGCAAAGAATACAAAATAACCAGCTAATCGCAAGTCTCCACAAATGTATAATTTTTGTATGTATCTTTCTATATAATCATAATTCAAAAACTATCTAAGATAATAGCCACTATTTCTGTAACCACGCGCCACAATTCTATTACACATAAGAAATTCGTTTTTTAGAATGATGAGCTCCAACGTGCAACTATCGCTTTGAAACATGGCGGAAATGTTCTACATTAACCCTTAAAACGACAATGCAAGCCCCACGGGCTTGGTTATATTTTGGGAGAATCTTGCTCATAACTTCTACTACATTGCACCAAATGGGGTTTTTTAAATGCCAAACTGAGCACCTTAGAGAGATCTATACTTCTTTAGAATAGAGCCAAAGCAAATTAAAAACAAAATCGTGCTTAAAATGGAATTTAAAAGAGATTTTGGGTGTGGTATCAGGAAAGCATATGTCGTTTAAGGGTTAAGCTGTAGGATGCAAGATGGGTCAACAGAGCCGGTCTCCTTCACCAAAAGTTGAAATCAAAGCCAAAAGACTGGGTTTAACTTAGGTTTTAGGCTTACTAAAACAACCAGATATTGTGTTTGTCATTGGTCAACAGAGCCAGTCTCAATCCACCAGAAGTTGAAAAGAAAGCCAAACGACTGGATTCTTGTTTCAATATTATTAGCCCTAAAAACCCAAGGATTCATGGGTTTTAAATGACCATTTTGATTGATCATAATGTGACAAATAAAATTCAGATGGTGTCAAATTTTATATCACCAGAATCAATTATGAACATGGGTAAAAAACTAAGTAAAATTGTAAACAAGAAAATGCCCATATGACCAGCTAAGAGAAACCTCTGGGTCCTTAAACAGGCTAGCTGTGAAACTTCAAGTGACATGTGAACAAATTATGTCTTTCACAACGGACAAAAAAACATGTGAATTTGAAGTATAATATGATAAGACAACATGACATGAAGAAGAACAGCAAAGAAACCGACAAAGGAAAGAGAGGCACCTCACACTCGTTCGGTCGGTCAATGTCTATCCAGTCCATTCAGTATCATTAATTCTTGTAAAATGTGTTCCGTTCACAATAGCTTTTATTACTGTTGAAATGGTGGTAGGGTATAAAAATTACAGGACGTAGAGCAGGGTTGGGCTCCTGACTCCTTGTTGAGGTAGCCACAAGAGTGACATGCCGATGAATTGAGGGTCCCTTCCATCTCCACAATCACCTGCAACAAGAAAAGAAAGCAGGTCCACCGACATCAGGCTTCCAAGATATTGTCCAACAACGTGAAATTCTCACTGAAAATGAAGTGTTCTCTCAGTGATCTCAAAACTGGCTAAAATTAGCTGGATTTCTACCCAAAAAATTGGTGCTGCTAAACATACAAAGAAAGAAAATGATTTTTTTTGAAATGTAGCACGAATGCTCATCATGTTATAAATATGTAGCAACTTTATGAGGTGATATCCGCGGATATCATCATGGTATCACCTTAATATATCAAGGGTATTGCCGGATATTATAGAGGTATCGTGAGTAGTACATTCACAAGGTAGCAAAAGCATCTACCATTTATGTGGGAGGTAGCATCCTGTGCTAAATGTCATAAAGTGGTTCTAAGAATAGAGAACTTCTCTGTCGTCCAGAAACACAGAATCCTCATGAAGGTGCAAGGAGCATGCAATTGGCATTGTCGAAATAGAGCAGGCAGTTACCATATCCGAAATTCTTTTGCACCAGAACTCGAGCCAACGGAACTCGGGGAGGTCACTCTTTGTATCATTTGAGTATCACGTGTGAACAAAGGGTATTTAAAAGCACCCTAAAATTTAAAAATAAATCTTACTATAATTAGTAATATTTAAAGAATATTCTCATTTTTATTCTTGTAATGAATTGTGAACATCCTATATTAATGTAAATCATTTATAAAAATTATCTTCAAAGATTTATTTGGACCCTATCTTTGTTACGGAATATTTGGAAGTGACCTTCCCGGGCAACGGAGACGCCGAATGTTTCCAATTACAAGCAAGTGTTTGATATACTGTATAAATTAATGCAGCAAGAATTTGATCTAGAAAATAATGTAGCAAGTACGAGGTTGTAGGAGAAGGAGTGACCTAATTTGAACATGGTAACTTAGTCTGCCTGCCCCACAAGGAACTGGCACATTCTGTTGCCACCCACGCGCAGCTGGAACATGGGCCGGCGTTCTCACGCACATTTTCAGACTGAAAACGTCCCAATTGAATTGAGCTCGCTCACACAGAAACACGCTCACCCTGTCACAATGAAGCGCAACCAAATTTCAATAACGTCCTCAACCCTAAACACACATCGATGTAGCAACATGCAGCAATTCTACTGATCTTCAGCGTTCAACTCCCACTGCACAATTTTCCCTAATCAATTGCGAAACCTGCCAAAAACATCGTTCACTCACCTCGTCACGAATCCTCAACACTCTTCATAATCTCCACATCAACAATCACGACAGATATTTACATCGTAAAACAGCAGATTCTCGTGGCAAGAGTACCGTACCCTGTCCGTCTTCCGTGTCCCGATTTAGTATTACAATAATAGCCCCAGAATAAATAAGATGGCTGTCTGTCCATCTATACGACGAGTCTCATCAATGCTCGTCCTCTTTCTCTCTCTGTGGAGTGTGGACTCATAAACCCTAAAACATTCTTGGCTGGGTTTTCCGCAGTTGGAGTTTGCGGATGCCGGAGTGAGTTAGAATCCGCGATGGACGAGTTCGACAGGTTTCGTGAGCTGAGCGACAAGAACTTGGAGAAGCTGCGGGCGATGGCAGAAACGAACCCTAAGTTGACGAAGAGCCTGCAGATGTACGAGCAAATCTCAGGGCGGAGTCTGTCGGAGTCGGCGCGGAAGGCGCAGGAAGAGAACGATCGGCGGTGGGAGAGAATGGAGGCGGATCTGGCGAAGGAGAAGAAGACGATGGGCGCGTTCAGTGACATTCTGTTGCAGTACGGGTTCAAGCTGCCCACGCCGGTTCCAGACGCCGAGTTGAGCAAGGAAGGCGACTTCGGGGAGTTCATGAATGCGTATGGATCGCAAGGAACGGACGTGGTCGCAGCGCAGCCCGGGAAGTGCGAGGAGTGCAGGAAAGACGCGGCCATGAAATGCACGCAGTGCGGGGAACGGTACTGCTCCCGCGAGTGCCAGAAGAAGGCTTGGCCCTCGCACAGAAAAGTTTGCAAGCTCGTTGCGTCTCGCGGCTCCTGAAACAACAATGGTGCTCATCGTCTTCTTCCTCCTTCCTCGTTTTGCAGAATTGTTCATGGCTAGTTTTGCAATTGTCTGTTCTCCTTCTTTGCAAGCTAGTTGCATCATGCGGATTCTAAAACATGATGCTCATCGTCTTCTTCCTCCTTCCTCCTCTTGCAGAATTTTCTATGGCTAGTGCTGCAATTGTCTATTCTCCTTCTTTGCAAGCGAGTTGCATCATGCGGATTCTGAAACATGATGCTCATCGTCTTCTTCCTCCTTCCTCCTCTTCTTCTTCCTCCTTCCTCGTCTTGCAGAATTTTCTATGGCTAGTGTTGCAATTCTCTATTCTCCTTCTTTGCAAGCGAGTTGCTTCATGCGGATTCTAAAACATGATGCTCATCGTCTTCTTCCTCCTTCCTCCTTTTGCAGAATTCTCTATGGCTAGCGTTGCAATTGTCTATTCTCCTTCTTTGCGAGCGAGTTGCATCATGCGGATCCTAAAACATTATGCTCATCGTCTTCTTCCTCCTCTTCCTCCTTTCTTCTCTTGCAGAAATTTCTATGGCTAGTGTTGCAATTGTCTATTCTCCTTCTTTGCAAGCGAGTTGCAGCATGCGGATTCTAAAACACGATGCTCATCCTCTTCTTCCTCCTTCCTCCTCTTGCATAATTTCTTCATAGCTAGTGTTGCAATTGTCTATTCTCCTTTGCAAGCGAGTTGCGTCATGCGGATTCTAAAACATGATGTTCATCGTCTTCTTCCTCCTTCCTCCTCTTGCAGAATTTTCCATGGCTAAAACATGATGCTCATCGTCTTCTTCCTCCTTCTTTTACCATTTTCTATGGCTAGTGTTGCAATTGTCTATTCTCCTTCTTTGCGAGCTAGTTGCATCATGCGGATTCTAAAACATGATGCTCATCGTCTTCTTCCTCCTTCCTCCTCTTTCACAATTTCTTCATAGCTAGTGTTGCAATTTGTGCTCTTTCTTTTCTTAGGGTTTGATTAAGGGTTGTCAGACCACCTTGCAATTCTTGGTTGGGCACAACGGGATTCTTCTTCCCTCATCGGTATTAGGGTTTTGAAACACACTTCTGTAATTGCAATGCGGTTCTTCTTTTCTCAAAGTATTGATGAGGTTTGGAATGAAATTTTGAAATCACCAGCTTATGCTGTTCTATGGAATAAAATTTGTTACATTTATTAGATCATAATGCCAATAGCAATGTGATCATTGAACATGACATTATGGTTTTTGGCATTAAAATGATAAATGTAACAAATTGTATTCCATACCATTCATAACGTTTTTTAGAGGTCCAGTATTGCACCTCCGAATCTCAAGCATATGTCAGGGATCAAAGAAATCATAGAGAATATTTTCTAATTTCACCTTGTCGAAGCAATTAGGATTGGACAGTTGAACTATTTTATTAGTAGTTTAGCACTGTAGAAAAAGGGTGTGGTTTAGTAAGGGTTGAAGAATGGTATGTTCTTCGTTCCTCAAAATTAAAAATACCAATTCCTCATAGAGTGTTAGAATGCGATTCTGAAATCATCTGATTCTTCTTTTTCAAAGTACTAACCCCTAGCGTTTGAATTTCTGGCCTCTTGCTTACTGTGTGTTCTTCTTACCAATGCAGATGTTGATTGTTGCAACGACAGGATTTGAAGTGCACTCCCCAAAGTAAAGTGGTGTAAGTTTGCTTTGCTGTTTCTTTAGCAGCAGTAACACATCCTTCACATCATCTTTTCAGCTCCACCAAAATTGATTAATAAAAGCCTTGTCGTTCCAATCAAGGTTGCAAGTTGGCAGCATCAACTCTTTTTGGGGTGGCTGAAAAGATGATGTGAAAGATAATCTCTGGTTTTTGAGCATTCCCACCAGTCAAATTTGTTGTTAAAAGTTGAGGTCTGGATTTGACTTTTTGCTAGCCAGACCACTCAAGCTTGGTGTTTTGCTTGTAGATATCAGCCAATTGGACAAGTTTGGTATATGAGGTCTCGATTGAAATAACATAGAGATACCAGCCTCTATTGGTGGAAATCTTCTTAGGTCATGTGTACTAGATGGAGAAACAATGTGCATGTGTGAACAAAGATCAGTATTGTCAATACTCTTAGTTTGTAGATGTGATTAAGATGAGGTTTAGAATAGTTCTCGTCAGAAGACCACATTGCAACCTATATTATGTTGTGCTATGAAGGAAAATCCTTGGCACCAATTTGTTAAAGGTATTTATAATTAAATTCATATGATTAATCACATTCATAGTCAATCCTCAGTGCCGTAACTCACCTCAACATAAACCCGTGACCAAGGACCGGCTGAAAATTTATCCACGAAGAATCAAAATCACGTCCATTCTTCGCCGCATGAGGAGAAGAATGAAGCTTCTCAATCTTCATAGAAAGTTCATTCAAAATATGAGGTGAAAGTGTCACCCATTCTC
Source organism: Pohlia nutans (assembly GCA_022496805.1). NCBI lineage: Eukaryota > Viridiplantae > Streptophyta > Bryopsida > Bryales > Mniaceae > Pohlia > Pohlia nutans. The sequence continues at coordinate 9,577,582 of CM040102.1, forward strand.
TGAAGATTGAGGATGGGAAGTAAGTGCCGTGACACCCCATAGTAATCACATTTGAAATGATGTTAAAATAGTTACTTTCTATGCATTGTGACGGCTATGTTCGTCAACCCCTAAATGACCATAAGGCTCTCAAGGGGCCTCATGTTTTTTTTTTGCAATTTTGAGTAGGTCTTATGTAGACTTCCTTTTCTTCAAATTTGTTTGTTTTTTGACCATCGCATGTAATGTTCTTCACTGATTCCAGAGATATAAATTTTGGTCACATCTGAATTATATTTTTTACAATATGATTGTTTAAAGTTGTCATTTTAAAACCATGAATCCTTGGTCCTTTAGGGGTTAATGGCTATGCTTTTATATTGCATTGCACAAGCAAGAGTGGTTTTGAGGGCTTTGGTTTGTAGTGAATTATCCGGTGTTGCGGGCCAAATAAATTGTTCACCAACGCAATCTCATTCATTTTTCCATAGCCAAAGTGGTATCCAAAGTGCCAGTAGAGATGCTCTTACGAAGTAGATACAAAATCAACCAAGAAGTGTACAGGAGGTTTGTTTGCACTTCTTTCAAAGGAGTCAGGTAGAAGACACTAAAATCGTTAGGAACCTAATCCCATCTCCTACAGAACTAGGAGTTGCTATTGATCTTGTTACCAATAGCAATTCATGTATCCACACTTGGTTGGACTTATTAGCATGACTTCATTAAACGCCTATGGCCACTAATCTTTGAATAGAAGGTACAGTATATTAAAATTGTTTAGTACCGAATCTGGTCTCGTGTATTGATCCTTATTACCAAGAGCAACTTATTGTACAGTAGGATCCAAAAATATTTCAAATTTCTTAATTTTATATGTATTACCATTACAATGAGAAATTTAGGTTTCTATGAGCCAAATTTAGACATGTTCTAGTCTACAAGATCACTACACATCTCACCCTCTACGAAAAATCTAAAAGGGCTAAAAATAGAATTTTGGGGTGGTTAAATATAAATGTCACCAAAGTGTAAATCTCATCGCACCCATTAAAAAAGTATGTAGGTTCCCAAATGACTATTTTTAGCCCTTTTAGTTTTTCCATGGAGGGTGAGACATACATATGAGTTTCAATCCAAAGAAGAATACCTTCATCTTTTTTTTAATTAAATGAAAAAACCCCAATTTTAACCCATTTTCAACCTTTATTGTAGGCAAGAATGGATACAATTTTTTTTTTACTTATGTTGTATCCAATGTATGCAAATTGTCTTAAGAATCAAATACAAAAAAGAATCACAAATTTTGGGATTATTTGACTAAAATATAACTTATTGAAGTTTCAAATCATTTTGCAAACAAAATTTTCACATTGAAAAAATTTATCCAAAACAATTAAATACTAATACAAAATTGTTGAAGCTTAAAACTAGACTCTATTGCCTTTCCAACGCACTTTACGGTTTGTGATTTGATGCAATTTTTGAGCCGAAAGGAGCTTCTCAAAGATCATAGTTTTTAACTTTTAAAAAAAAGAATCTTTGAACTAATTTTAGACCCTATTGTACATTGTCCCCCTCTCTATATTATGTCATATTTGGGAAGCCCTACCTTCAAGGTGGCAGGCATGGATTAATCACATAAATGACTTGTCACATGTGTATTGCTTGAAACAAAAAAATCGTCATATTAGAGTGTCATTGTATGAAAGGTAGATTGTATTTATTGATACACTCGGTTAGATTTTTTGACTACACATCACTAATCTTTGAATGAAAATGCAGTTGTCTATCGTCAATTGTACTAATCTACAACCTTCCACTTTAAAATCACTTTAAAATTACAAAAAGTAACAAAAACATTTGCAACAACAAATTTGGCTTTGGTACGCAAAGATTTCTCCACTTTTCAGCCCAAGAATACGCAATTAAGAGCATGGCCACCCATGCTCTCCCTGAGTCTCTTACACTCAAGAAATAAATGAAAAGTGCCAAGGGCCCTTCAAAAATACCTCTTGACTCTCAATCCTAGTGTGTTAGAAATTGAGCCTTCAAATCAGATAGATAGATAGATAGATATGAACTCCAGTCCTCTTTCGAGGCCGGCGGGAATAGAGTGTCTGTTCGTTTTGACAATGAGCCAATGCCCACCGGACAAAGGTCCATTGGTACAAGACTACTCACCTCTTTCGAGAATAGACACTTTAGTAACCAGAGATAATTACTAGTAACACTAGTAAAATACGTTAGATTAGAACTTGCACGGGTATAAATTGGTGTTTGTTTTGCTGGAGGTCGCCAAGTCATGGTTCCAAGGTTGGTTGGAGAAGGGCGTTTATGTTACAATTGTACGGTCCGGGTTCGATTCCCGTGGAGTCCGTCTGAGCGTGCCTTCAAATCACTATTTAGTTGATTGTATCCTCACATTCTACTTGTGATCGGTCCATTGACTATTTGATGCACACTTTTGATATGTAAGGGGTGTGCAAGGGTGGGAGAGTGTGAGTGCAAAGGCTCTTCAAATGTAGATGAATAATTTTAGCGAGTTAGTCCTAGCCGTGGGTACGCAACTCCTATATTATACGCAAGGGGCATCGGCATTTAAACAATGTAGAGGTTGGCTCTTGTTAAAATTATATCAAATTATATAAAAGAAAACTGATCAAAAAGTTAGGTGAAGACCAAATTAAATAAAATGAGATGTAGAAAATGTTGGGTTGCATACTTTTTTTTTTTTAAAAGATCCACATTGTATATAAAGAATTGAAACACCTATGTATAATTATTAAAAATCCATACGAGAAGTTGCCTCCAATTAAATTTAAAAATCATTTGTAGTGATTTATTTATATTTTAAAAAATTGAAAAGTTAGGTAGCTTGGCCTATGCTACATGTATTAAAAAAACTCATATAATTAGGTTTTTAATGCTAAAATTGTCTTCAAAGAATATTTAGTTCTTGTATATAATTACATTTTTAAATTCCTTGTTAGAAGGGTTACAAGAGTTTCTTACATTAAAACAAGTTATGTCACTTGAGATTGAACTAAAATGCAATATAAGTGATTATAATCAATGGCATATAATACAAAAGTTGGGTACCCGGGGTCGTAGCGTGCATGGGTGGGAATGCTCTAAAGTGACAGAAAGAGAAGACTACATGATGTTGTGACTAGTATCATAGATTTCACCGCGCATGATAACAAGGGGGGGAGCGGAGTTGGGAAGGGGTGTGGATCCACGCTTTACATCACTAGTAGCAAACATGTCGTTTTTCATTCCTCATTTCGTGGAAACAATGAATAATACCGGAATATTATACTTACGTTTTTGTCTCCATGTGACCAAAACTACTCATTAGCACTAATACAGCCCATGTGTTTCGCGCCGTTTCATTTCTTTTTTCTTTTTCATTTATAGTAAGTGAAAAACGACACATTTCCTTCTAGTGCATGTTGGTGGATTACAAGCTGCAGTGAAACAGATGCGAATATATATCCGGCTGGTGCAATATTCTCCTGTAACAAATTCTTGCTTACCAATCGAGGAAGCATTTGGCCCAGGGCAGGATTCCAGGGCTGAACCTGAAGCGTTTTCAGCAGTAATCACAGTGAGGTACCTTTCAGAGCCTTGCGAAGTCAAGAAAACGGTTGGCGATGATGGAACCGGTGAGGGATTGAGTGAGTGCCCTGTTTGAGATTTTTATGACTTCTCCCCACATTACTGGTGTCACAGATTTTGCATGTTCCTTGTCCATAGCTTGCAATAGGGACGTGCTCACACTTGGCTTGGCTTCTCATTTAGAATAGTGTCAAAGTTCATTGTACAGTACACACTTGCCCTACGTGTGATGAATCGCTTTCACCAAGTCTTGAGCACATGGGCAAAAATTAGTTATACTTCATCCATTTTGCTTTGGTTGCTTCATAGCATGTGAGGCGCTAGCACGAGGTCTTCTAGAAAGTCATATAATTAGTTGATAGAAAAATCCCAATAGGAGGTAAGGTAAAATGCCCTATAATCCCCAAAATTAGCTACTCTTTTGAGAGGCAACGTTATTAACATAAAGGCATTCTTTTGAGTATTGAGAAGACTTTTTTGGGTAAAAAATAGTGTAAAGTTGAATTTTTTTTATAAATAGGAAGGTTACTTTCGGACATAATCCAATAGGGCCTATCATTATTATAAACATATTACAATATAATATCACAATATAACCTATAATTACAAAACAAAAAAGCAAAAGAAAACAATCATATTAGAGTTAACCGTGAAGTCAAAGATGTATTCATGTTGGCTTTCTTACCCAACCTTGTAATTCATGTGACAATTGGAAAGTCTTCATGTAAAGTGTATTTGCCTTGAAAGGGTACCCATTTGGGTTGATTTCGTGGTGAAGGACAACAATCGTTGAGAGATCAAGCTCAAAGTTCAGGTGAATCTCATTGAGCCTTGTTTTTGCTTCATTTTTTTTTTTCGTACTCTATTTATTTGTGCTAAGTACGAATAGGGACCCCATTTTTTAACAAAAACTCTTATATTTCATGAAAGGCAACTTGGCTATATTTTGTTTCAATAATGAAAAATTATCTCTATTTTGCATGTGTTTTTTCTAACACATGTGCACTCCTAACATTGTGCATACCTTGGATCAATCAATCTAGTGATTTTTTTGCTAATTTTAGCCAAATTGCTACATGAAATTTGGGCTAGCTAACTGATACAAAGATGTTTGCATAATAATAATAATAATAATAATAATAATAATAATAATAATAATGATGATAATAATAATAATAATAATAATAATAATAGCCAGATTTCCTACGTGGAGTCAAGATGTGTAGCCTCTTTAAACTTAGGTATCACCTTAAGTATTGCCTAAATAGCACTTAGGTAGCACATGTGTATTACTCTGATATTAATTTGAAAAGAGCATCCAAGAGCTTGGGTTGCTTATGGCCCAACCCCTGCCGCACCTGCACCTGCATCTGCGTTTCCGAAATGGAAGAAGGTAAAACCAAGAAACAAAAAATATATTCAAAGCCCCATCTTTTCTTGTTGCAACTGTTGTTCAAGCACTGTGCAATTGCATTACAATGCCGCAAGTAGAGCCATGCTCTTTTATTCCGTCACGTTCCTTTCTGACATGTGTTAGAGTAATTTCTAATTGGGTATTTTATATTTCTTAGTTGGCAACATATTCCCTCAAAGTTACCTAACGCATGCATGCATACGGCAACATTAGTGTATGTGAATGGGCCATCACTCTTCAAGCCACATAAAAGTAGCAAATTTTCTAAATGGTCTGCCTCCTGACGGATCAAAAAAAATCACTAAGTCACTCCACCAAGAAATCAATCACAAAAATCACTGCTCCACAATAGTGAGCAATGATCTCGAAACTGGCTAAAATAAGCAGGATTTCTATTAAAAAAAAACAGGATTTCTATAAAGAAAATGAATAAAAAATTGAAATGTAACGAAAATGCTCATCATGATATAAATATGTAACAACTTCATGAGGTGATATCCGCGGATATCATCATGGTATCACCTTAATATACCAAAGATATTGCCGGATATTATAGAGGTATCGTGAGTATTGTATGCAGTGGGTAGCAAAAGCAGATACCATATACCATAGTAGGAAGGCAGGGTCGGCAGAAAATAATTCCCCAAAAAAATGCCGGAAAAATAAATAAATTTATCAAGTGTTTTGTCGAAATCAACAAAAATAAAGTCAACAAAAATTGTAGACAAAAAACAAAGGAAAATGTTTAGCTGCTAGTAAAATTTAATGTTAGTTATTAATAGCCGAATTTTTAATAATTATTTTTGAAAGTGCCGACCCCTACTTTTTGAACTTTTATTAATTATTCGACACCAAAGTGCCGACCCTGCCTTCCTACTACGTAAGGTAGGGGCACCAAAAACCGTCCAAATTTCAGGTTCATGAAGTTATCATAAAAATTCGGAAAAATGAAAAATTCAGAGAAATGGGCAAAGCTCGTGAGGGGCTAGTTCAATTTGAATCAGATTTTTCTGACTTTTATCGATTTATTTATGAATTTTTGAAGTTGAAGACGTAGGGGTGCCCTGAACCGCACAGTCTAAAATGTTTGATACGGGTACATGAAAATTTTGTGAAATGTACCCACTGGCACTTGAAACGTAGGGTGCGGATTTCGGACCTGCACGGTTTTCAGTGCCCTGACCTTATGTGGGAGGTCGCATAATGTTCTAAATGTCATAAAGTGGTTTTGAGATCACTGATAGTGAGTGCAACAATCCCGACCCGGCACACATCCCATGAAACAACCACAGAACTGACAGAAGAAGCCCAGCAAATTTAACATGATCACTTCAACATTGATGCTCCGTCAGTCCGTCTATCTTAGGATTTAGATCACGAAAATCAGAGAGAAATTTCCTGAATTCTGACCCACATGGTAACCTAGGTGACATGAATGTATAATTCCACTGCAGCTAAGATAACATGTGTTTGTCAGCAACCTTATTACAGTAAGTACTCTGATGTGTCCGTCTCTGCAGCTCAAATAATCATCTCAACATAATTCAGAAATTCAGGACATTCCAGAATCAGGCAATCAGCCGGAACCCACAAGTCACATTTTCAGGTATATATGTCATTGGGATTGCCGCCTCATTGACTTCTGCATTACCTAATTGGGCTTCCTTAAAATAGAATAAATTTATAAAAAAAACACAGCCACATAATAGAGTTTTCCGCAAACTCACAGGGGATTGAGCCTTAGGGCCTGTTTACACCAAAAAACTTGGGCTCCAACCCATGAACACAAGTGGTACTTTGTTCAAGGGATGAGACCATTGTAAGTGGGGTACCATGCTTGAAACAAGGGACTTATAAGTAGGTAGTGGCCCAAACATTTGGTGTAAACCAAGAGAGTTGAGTCATGGCCCATTGTGCACTTGGGCTGAATTTTTAAAGTAGAGTTATCCATAGAAGTTTTTTTTAATTTACCCCATACTCATAGAATCTTTTGTAGTCAATGCTGCCCTACATCTTTGAGTGCTGTTTTGTTCAATCTCTCTCAAATTTTGGCCGTTTATGATGATTTTTGGCATCATGGAAAGAAGAGAACGAGCTCTAGTGGTACTAGCTATGTATTGGTGCTTTTATATGTTGATTCAACATGTTTTGAGCATGCAAGCCCTCATTTTGGGCTTTGAATTGCAAAATTCAGCTTTGGTTGTGACTTTGTGTGGCTTGTGGAATAGAAAAGAGAGAGGTGTGTGGAGCATTGATAGGCAAGAGGGATTTTGTGACAGACATTTGATGGGCTCTTACACGGAGTTAATGTTTCGGGAAAGAACTAGAGTTTCACATGCTACCTTTCAATATCTTTGTGAGGAATTGGGTCCTTTTTTGAGGAAACAAGATACAAATTATAGAAATTCTATTACAGTAGAGAGAAGAGTGGCAATGTCATTGGTGAGGCTTGGAAGTGGAAATGGATTGCAAATTGTTGGTGATTTATTTGGAGTAGCCAAAAGCACTGTTTCAAAGATAGTAAGGGACTTTTGTAGAATGGTGAGATTACATCTTCAAAAGAAATTTGTGACGTTTCCAAGTGAATATAAATTTCGGGAATTAGCAAAGGACTTTGAAGCATTACATGGCATTCCATATGTAGTGGGAGCTATAGATGGATCTCATATACCAATTATAGCACCAGTAAATGGGGGTGAAGATTATTATTGTCGGAAATCTTTTCACTCTGCATTGTTGCAAGGCATAGTTGATACAAATTGCATTTTTTGGGACTATGAGTTTGGATGGGCCGGGAGCATGCATGATTGTACAGTTTTTAAACTTACAAAAGTGGGTAGAAAATGCATTGAGGGAAAATTACTACCTTACAAGCTGATTGGAGATGCCGCTTATCCTGTAAGGCCATGGATTTATTGTCCTTTCAAAGGAGGAGTGGATGTTTCTCTTCCGGCATATAAAGCGCATTGGAACTTCATTCAAAGTTCTACTCGTATGTGCGTGGAGCGAGCTTTTGGAATTTTGAAGTGTAGGTGGAGGATCATTATGAAGCGTATGGAATGTCCATTGAAATATGTGCCGGACGTGGTTGCTAGTTGTATTATTTTACACAATATTTGCATTATCTCGGCAGATGTGTTTGATCGGGAATGGATCAAAGTTGCTGAAGAAGATTTGGAAAGAAGAGAAATTGAAGGACAAATAGCAGCTGGACAAGAATTGAGGGGAGAGAGGACTGCAATTGCTGAAGTGAGAAGAAGGATAGGAATTGGAAGAAAAGAACCAATTACAATTGCGGAAGAGGATTATGGAGAGGCTGAAAACCTTTTTTTGATCAAAGAAGATGAAGAAGAATCCATTTTACTTCAAGAAGCAACTGATTCACATGTGTCCATAGCCAAAGCCCTATGGAAATATCACTTGCAAAAAAATTCTACAATTGTTTTTGATGATACGGATAGTGATATGAGTATGTAATAGTCTTAGAATTTATTTACTAAAGCTGCCATGTGAGCTTCCATCATACTAAGCAATGTAGAAGTAGATTTGAAGCTCTCAATCATGTCTGTGCTATTTTTCACTACGGATTCTAGAAATCCTTCTAGTCTATCTGCCTTGGTTTTTTTTTCACCTATTTGAACAGATTTCTCAGGTGTAGGTGACTCTTGAATACTCTCTTGAGCACTTGCTGGAATTTGGTTACTTACGCTTGCTCTTGTTCCATTCCACAATTCCATTTGTTCAAACCATTTAGAATGCTCATGGCGGTCATTGCCTGAAACCTCATCATGCCGCTTATCATTCCTGTATTGGGTGAGAATACCTCCGTATTTCTTCTTGCAAGCTATAGCGGTTCGAGAACATCCTCGAATTGATGCTGCCATACGAGCTTCAACCTTCAACCATGCATTTTGACCTTCAAAATTTACATTCACCACATGTTTAGAATGCTTATTGAATAACACACATACTTCATAAACATTTGAAAGATGAAAAAACAAGAAAAGAACACTCTAAAGGCCTCTAAGTGGCAATGAAATTTACATTCCAGCACATACAACCTCACTGAAAAATCAAATAAGAATGGAATTATGCATTGATTGTACATTGGGATGTGAGAAGAGTATTGAGTTAGGTGGATGAACCTTGGGTGCCCACTTGGAGGCAAGAGGTCCCCGGTTCAAACCCGGACGGTGGCTTGCTTTTGCCCAAGCCGCGACTAGTCTAAAGATTTAATGGGGGGGAAAGGGGGGGCCCAATTGGCCCTTTTCAGCCCGTCAGGCGAAGGCAAAGGCACCAAAAGGCACCTCGGTTTTGGACAAACATTTTGCACTAAGTAAAAAAATCATCAATATTTCTAAATATTGAAGCTGTAATCTATAAATTGAGCACATACCTTGTTTTTTGGCTGCTTTCGAAAATTCTTGGGCCAATTCTCCACGCACAGCAATCAATGTAAGCTCTCATCATTGTCATCCTTCTCACCTTCTTCAAAACATGCCTTCTCTTCAAATTTCTTGCTCTTCTTTGCTTCCTTCTCCCCTCCTTTGGACTTTGTTGGACCTCTACCTCGCTTCTTAGGAACAACCTTCGATTCTCCTTCCTTCTTCACTTCTAGCAATACACTCTTGCCAACATCCCTAAAAACCTTGGGCTGTGAGAAAAATGGTGGCTGCAAAAAATTGGAAGACTGTAAAAATTGTTGATTGTGTGAAGAAATTTGAGATGGAGGTTGATATCCAACTTCTTGCACCTCATTGTCACTATACGGCAATCTAACATACGGAGATTGAGAGAAACTATTGCCCACATTTTGAAATGCACTTGGAACTTTCAATGATGGACCGTGGGTCTGAAATTGAGGAATAGAAGAGGAGCTCATCATCCAAGCTGAATTCTGACTATAAATTTGAGGCTCACTTGACTCAACAACTTGAGCATACCCCCCTTCCATTGCACAACTAATTAGAAAAAAAAATGAGAAAAACACAACAACCACAATACACAAGCAATCTAAAGAGGTGAAGAAGTGAGCAAATGCCTTCTCCTTTTCAATCAACAATTACAAACTCCAAAAAAAAAATTGTATTTTAAGCTCCAAAAGAATGAGACGTTGCACTTCCTACGGTAATTTCTACCTATGGTAGTAAACGGTAACTTCCACCTAACGGTAATAGTGCAAACAAAAAAAATCCTCAAAAAAAAATCAGGCCAAAAACATCCTAGAAACAATCAATAAACAAATATATATGAATGACCGAAAAAAAATTCCCTGAATTTCCTCCTGGAATTCGGGGTTGGGTACCTCCGAGACCTTCCCAACAAAAACTACCCGTAGGTCCAGGAAATCACTATTCATTTCGGCCAACTAGGATTCCAGCAAGGATTTTCATCCACTGAAAAAAATTTGAGCTACAACCCAACTTTGATTTGGTGTAAACCCAAAAGCGAGGTACCATGCCTACCTTCCAATCAAAGCCCTCCACCTCTTTGGGCTCCAACCCAAACTTCCTTGGTGTAAACAAGCCCTTAGTTTGAAAAACTTCTTGGGATACGAAACTTGGCCTTAGAATTTACAGGACCATAAAGTACAGATGAGTTCCCGGTTGGCGGGGCTGTAAGTTACTATTTCAATGAATGAGCTTTCAAAAGCTTTGATTATTAAAAAATAAATCCAAGGAAGACCGACTTCATGTGACAGAGCATTCATGAGAATAGAAAGTGAGGTTGGGAAATTTTTGGGCACCGTTTTTGGTGCCTTGGAACTTCAAACCTCTAGTTTTTTTACAACATCTGACATGACTACTTTTATTGTGTTCTCACCTCTTTTTTCACAAACTGTGGTCTAGAATGTTTCAATAAATTGTTTCGATTTCAATAGAAACAATCGAAACAATCGAAACAATAAAACGTTTCAATAAATTAAAAATCGAAACAATTTGGCATCTTCATCCATTTTTTCTTCACATCTTTCCTCAACCCCTAAACGATTATGCTTATCCCTAAAATTTCATCACTTTTTCATGATGCTTTCAAGAAGGCAGTTGTATCTCTTAACTCCTAAACGTCTGAACGTGCCGTGGCGACCGGTAGAATACGGTGTATTTTGGTTGTATTTGGAATGGATCCACACCTTTAATGGGTTTGAGTGCAAAAAAGAAGTTGAAATTTAAATCAATGCGGTTCCAGTGAGCTATTAAGATCCCAATTTAGAGTTTCTTGTTGTAAGCAAATCTCAATTATACGACAACGTATATACTATCCCCATAGGACGTTTAAGGGTTAATTGGTGTTCATGTAGAAAACTTCACCATTGAAGCTCAAAGAGGACTTAGCCGTGAGAATGTATTTCAACTTTTCGAACAATTTACTGTACGTATATGTATATATATATATATATATAATATATTATATATATATAATATATAATATATATATAATATATTATATATATATATATAATATATTATATATATATATATAATATATTATATATATATTATATATATTATATATATTATATATATTATATATATATATATTATTTATATATTTTTTTTTTGATTATAAGGTTTGATCATGAGTTTTTTTCTAAAAAAATTGAGCACAATCAACATATCATTCACTGCAAACATTCTTATAAACTCCAAAACCAAAATTAGCATTTGAAATTTTTAAAGCATACAAAGATGTATTATATCTAAGTGCTCACAAAAAATGGTGTTCTAAATCTAAATACAACAATAATCATTGATTCTCATAAATTTATGTTTGGGTAAAGTGACTTATTGATGACTCGTTGAACCAGTGTTTGTGATCGTTATTAATTATTACATTATATTAACTTTGTAAAGATCTGAAAAGTATTTTTGGAATAATAAAAAATAATAAAAAATATGTAGAAAAGATTCCAAATGCTATGAAATGGCTTCATTTTAAATATATTAAAAAAATTATAGTAATTATTCTATAGTGTTAATGATGCAGTAATGGCAAATGTTTTACATATTGTACACTCTTTTTTTTACAAATGTGACGCCCTAGTGTGTAAACACCCTACATGTCATCAACCTCTCTAACTACAATGTAACAATGCACTTGCGTTGACGTTTTAGTTTTTTTCTTAATGAATCTATCAACGTAATTGCAAATTTTGAAAGATTTTTGTGTTCTCGTAACAAACATTTACAAATCTCTAATTAACATTGAGTCAAAATTATGGAATCCAAATAAGTTACTAAATTAATGAAATTATCTTTGAACACAATGAGTCCACCTGGTGTTTTAGAAGTGAAGGTTTCAATTGATGCACACTAATTATTTTTGGTGCCTTTTGGCATTTAAATTCCTTAAAAAAACACTACCCCATGTCATTGTCCAATGATTGTATTACCATAAATTTCTTTAGCAGCCCCACTACTCACCAATGGGAATCAATATCGGACACCAGAATCATTGCAGGAATCGCAATCTTATGGGGAATAAAAGCCATCTCTAATTAATGATGGTTTGGCAACTCAACAAAATTCTAATTTTTTTTAATAGTTTCTACATGTTCCACATCATCAATGCCCTGCTCCTATGCTCATTCTCTGCACAAGCAAAAAGGTGTATTGATGTACTAGCTAAGATTGTTAAGATGATAAATTATACACTATACATGGTGATGATATCCTTATTTAGAGCATCTTCATTGGCATATGAAAATTTCATCACTTATTTAGAGGGTTGGTTATTTGATTATCCTACCCATGCAACTCGCTATATTAACTTCCAATCAAAGTGTGCAAAAGCAAAAAAGAATCTTCATCCGTCATTGTTCAATGTATTAATTGTGCAAAAAAAAAGTAGTATTTTTCAAAATTGCACAATCACAATAAAAACTAGCTATTTTCTAAGGCAAAGAAAATCTATTGATAGGTTCAAGCATTAATTGTTTGTTTTTCTTTTCATCCTAGAAATACCATCCATTTAAAAAAATTAAAGGGGTGGTGATGCTCTAAAAAACACATATATGTCTCATGAAAAAACAATGTCAACGGTGAAGATGCTCTTATTAACCCCTAAAAGCCCGAGGAGTATTGGACAAACCATAGATGTGTTGTAATATGTACCTTCCATATGTTTGATGAAGTTTGGTTCAATAGAAAAAATGTAGGACATCATCTCTGCAGATTATTTGTACGGTCAAACTTCCAAAAATAACTTTAAATCATCTTTTAGTGAATTTAAAAGCATTAACCTTTGAAAATTTGCATAAATTCTAATTTTCACTTTTTAAAGTTTAAAATTTAGCGTGATTGATTAAGTTTGGTTTATTTATTGTAAACTTCAAAAAAGCAAATGAAATGATGGAGGGAACATCATTCCTTTCCCCAAATAGCAAATTTTGTAACACTAAGACAATGTTGAAGTGATTCACTTTGAAAAATTCTCCTGGGTGAAGTTTAACTTGGATTGACATAGTTCAAATCGGGTTGGAAAGTAGATTTGATGAGGTATTCAAAAATATTTTTTATTTTTTCGTGTTAAACCCCTAAACGTCCCAGCGTTCAAAAATTGGATCACGAACAGATCCAAAGCCTTGCAACTTTCTCGTACAATCTTGGATGACTTTCATCCAAGTCATCTTTTTAAGCATATTAAATTCTCTATCAATTACAATAAATCTCTCGTGATGGGGAGTTGTTGATGATATTGGAGAGGCCTCAAACTACAAGTATGTAAAATTCGTTGGGTAGATTTTAGACTTGCAGTGGTCCTCTCATGTACACCTCATATACATTTGAGCCACACTTATATCTACTTTTGAGGCTAGGATCTACTTCTATTCAAAGGATTGGTACATTTAGGGGTTCACCTTGAGAGCCACGCTTTTCCTTACAATTTATATCCGGCAAGGTAATTAAAAATATTTTTTATCATTTGATACGATTTTGAGTTCGTAAGATAATTTTTAAATATTTGGATTTAACATAACATCATGTATAATTTGGTCCTTAACCCCTAAGTGACGGATCAACCATTTTATAGTCTCTGCCTTTTTTTTACGGGCTACCCTAAATAGAAAAAACATTTTTATAGAAAGTAAAAAATATTCTCAAATAGGGAATCAAGTCTAATTTCCAACCCAATTTTAATCATGTCAATCCAAGTTAAACTCCACCCCGGAGAAATTTTCAAAGAAAAACACTACTACATTGTCTAGTGTTAGAAAACTTACTATTTGGGGAAAGTAATGATGTTCTCTCCTTTGAAAAAAATTCTTTTTCAAATTTTAGAATAGAATGTCTAGTTTTAACAAATTAGAATAAATTTCAAATTCTGAAAATAAAATTTGTAATTCTGATAAATATTTGAAGTTAAATGCTTCTAAATTCATTATGAGAAGATAAAAAGCTATTTTTTGAAATTTGACCGTATAGATAATTACTAAACATCAAGCTCCTCATTTTCTCTTTTGGACCAAACTTTATCAAAGATGAAGAAGTAAATTTTTATAACACATTTATGTTTTGCCCTTACCCCCTCCGTCATTTAGGGGTTAATACATTAGATATTTCATCATAAGTCAAAGTTTCATAGGACAATGTTGGATTTAGTAATCATAGTAGGATTTTTACCTTTTGTGGTGCAAAAACATCAATGAATATGGTCATTTTAGGGGCTTGACATTTTGTTTTGCCATAAAAAAATATTGTGATCACTTTAACCAATATTGATCGTTTGCTATTTTTGGCAATTCCATTAGCGCGATTTTTTTGAATTTTGAATTTTTGAATTTTTTGGATTAAGAAACAAGTATTTTCAAAAATTGAAAATTGACTTATATGGTGCAATGATTATATAATTATAGGAGAGTTTGTGAAGAGGAATATGTAAAAGGAACATTGTCATTTTCCAACTATAAAATGCCCACTAAATTCATTCTTTGAAGTTGACATACAAATGAAAGTTGTAGATGATGACTTTTCTATGACATCCATACGGTTGAATTAAGTAATAGTGTCAAAATACTGATTTTAAAAGAGATTATTGTATTAATTATATAAAAAATAAAAAAATACTCATCTTATGGATTTTGGAATGATTGGCTCACCGTGTGTAAGGTACAACATTGAATCATCTTTTGCGTAATGTAAAATCTTTCAACCTATAAAATTATCTTTTGATTGCTTACAAAAAGATCTCAAGACACCTCTATGAAACCATAATGAAATTTATGTGACAAACTTCACCACAATTCAAGCATAATGATTTCAACCAATCACAATGAATTACAAGATGAGAGTATTAAAATTGTAATTTTAGTGAATTTTCAAAGTTTTTATTGTAAAGTCATTTGAAAATATATAGGTGTTTTATATCAAGTTCAATTGTACAGATGTCTTCTAATTATTGAGGTAATTGATGTACGGTAGTATTGCTAGGAGCCAAAGAGGTTCGGGTGCTAAATAATGGTGTGTGGGAAGAGGGGTTAGGCATGGGCTGATCTCTAGAGTGTCCTTGTGATGAGTTATCTCATATGGTTTGTCCATGGTGACCCCCTAGTGTACACTACTTAAGGTGGAAGGCCTTTGAGTAAAGATCATCTCTTTCTACGCATTCCTTGTATGTGTATGTGTGCCTTGTGCTCTCATCTCTTACCTTCAATAGGTTATGGGCCCACTCATGTGTGTTGCATGAGTCTTTGATTGCATTGAGGCAATTAGTTCGAGGTCATTGCGGAAGGGGTTGATTTGGAGCTTTTGGGAGCATTTTGGAGCGTTTTGGAGGAGTCTTCTCTCTTGGAGGTGTGCACGGGCTGAAGTTACACGTGGGAGCACTCTTCTTGGTCGATCTCTTCCTTTTGATTTCCAAGTTTTTCATTCCAAGCCTCTTTTGTAAGTGGAACGTCGTTTCGTTCAATTTGATGCACTTGTGGTCATACAAGTGATTTGTGAGGTGTTGAGGCTCTAAGGGAGGGTCTATGGTTTGATCTAAGTGATTGGGCACTTGCATTGAGGTGTTGCATGTGTTTCATAGCCTTGGAGTGCTCAAATTTTCATTTGGGGTTACTTTATGCACTTGGGCGCACAAAGGTGCGGTTTTGAGCAATTTCAATGCATTTAGGGTTTCAAGGGGCTTATGTGAGTCCATGAGCATTGATATAGTGCTATTGAGGGACACAAAGGTGTTGATTACGTGCATTGAGTGATTGGGAACACTAAGGTGTTGATTTGGGTCAATCGGAGTAGTGGGAGCTCCATTGAGTGATTTGAGGTGTTTTGGTTAACATCTTTGCAATTTGGGTGAGCTACCTTCGCATTTGAGTGTTGGAAGGTGTGTGTGGAGCACAAAGGTGCTGATTTGTTGTTTAGGGTTGAACTAGAGGCATCGGAAGCACAAAGGTGCTACTTTCTATCAAAAAATCATAAAAAAACGAGTGTGGTTATTGAGTTTGAGGGTTTAATTGAGTGAGGAGGCATTCGTGAGTAAGGATCATGGCATCTTATGAGGGTGAGGGTCCCAAAGTGGTGGACAAGTTCGATGGCGTGAACTTCCACTTGTGGAAGTTCAAAATGGAGATGGTCATGGCGGAGAAGGAGTTGTGGGACATTGTCGATGGTAGTGAGGAGCCCCCTCAATCTACTACCGACCCGGGCGTGATGCAAGCATATTTGAGGCGCGAGAAGAAGGCATTTGCCATCTTGGCTCTCAATCTTTCGGATTCCCAACTCGCGCACATTCGTTCGTGCAAGACACCCCGCGAGGCATGGGCCAAGCTTTGCAACATTCATGAAGCAAAGAGTTTGGCCAACATATTGTTTTTGCGGCGCAAGTTCTTCACCATCAAGATGGAGGAAGAAGACGACATGTTGGCGCACATCAACAAAGTCAAGGCACTCGCGGATCAACTCAACGGTGCGGACGTGACCATTTCCGATGGGGATGTTGTGATGACCCTTTTGGAAAGCCTACCACCCTCGTACGAGTATCTCATCGTGGCCATGGAGTCAAGGCCCATTTCGGAGCTCACATTGGACTATGTGACCTCGCGGTTGTTGCACGAGCTCTCGCGGCGAAAGGAGAATGAGTCTCGTGGAGATAGTGCGGCTCTCATGGCAAAGCAATCCAAGAATGGAGGCGGTGGGAGCTCTAGCGACAAGGCGTGCTTCTATTGCGGTAAGAAGGGCCACATTGCCAAGTTTTGTTACAAACGCAAGAGGGATGAGAAGGGGGAGAGTGCAAACAACACTAAAACTCGTGATGATGATGATGAGTATGCGTTTACTACGCGGTATGTCTCTTGGGATGCAAGCATGAGTGATGGCAAGAACGAGTATGCAATGATGGCAAGCAATGTATCGTGCAATGGTAGTACGAGTGATTGGATTGTTGATTCGGGGGCTACAAGCCACATGTCACCGCATAAAACTTGTTTTCATTCATATGCTCTCATTAACCCAAAGAGGGTGATTTTGGGAGATGATACGGTACTTGAGGCCATTGGCAAAGGCCAACTTGTTGTAGACACCGAGGTGAGGGGTCGTGTGAAGACAATCACTATCCAAAATGTCCTCCACGTTCCCAAATTAGCGGCAAATTTACTATCGGTGCGGCAATTAGTGGCAAAGCACTGGAGGGTTGAGTTTAGTGATAAGGGGTGTTATGTATTGTCACCGAGTCGAGATGAGGTGGCCATCATTGAAGAACACAAGGGCTTGTACCACATCAACTTCTCGAAGGTGCATTCCAAGGAATCGGCGGCGTTGGCGCATTCAAACTTGAAGGACGACAAGTTGGCGTTGTGGCATCGTCGACTCGGCCATTTGAACATCAAGAGTGTGAAGACACTACGCGGCATAATAAGTGGCATGGACCTTCATCAATTGAAAGTGGATGCTTCTTCATTCACTTGTGAAGGTTGCATTGAAGGCAAGCAACAACGGTTGCCATTTGCGGGTGAAGCGGCGACTCGGGCCACGAAGGTTTTGGAGATCGTGCATTCGGATGTGTGTGGCCCAATGAAGACCACGTCGATAGGAGGTTGCAAGTACTTTGTGACCTTCATCGATGACTTTTCAAGGAAGATTTGGCTCTACCCAATCAAGGCCAAGAGTGAGTGCTTCGACAAGTTCAAGGAGTTCAAGACATTGGTGGAGAACCAATCCGAGATGAAGATCAAGGTGTTTCGATCGGACAATGGCGGCGAGTACATGTCCAAGAAGTTTGACGAGCTATTGAAGAAAGAAGGCATCGCACGCCAAACTTCGGCCCCGTACACGCCTCAACAAAATGGAGTTGCGGAGCGCGCAAATCGCACCATTGTAGAGATGGCGAGGAGTATGTTGCACGCTCAAAACTTGAAGTTGGACCTTTGGGCGGAAGCGGTGGTGAATGCGGTGTACACTCGCAATCGGTGTCCAACAAGCGCGGTTGAAGGCATGACACCGGAGCAAGCGTGGAGTGGGAGGCAACCATGTGTTGCACACATGCGCAACTTTGGATGCATTGCATACGCAAAGGTTCCCGACGAACGGAGGACTAAACTCGAGGCTAAGGCCTTAAAGTGTGTGTTTCTTGGGTATTGTGAAGGTACCAAGGCGTATAGACTCATGTCGGTGGACACGAGGAAGATCATTCGGTCACGTGATGTGACGTTTTGTGAGGAGTCTACGATGGAGGCTCGTTTGGAGGTTGGTCCAAGTGGGAGTAGTGGAGACGTGTTGGTGGACACACCCTCCAAGTCCCCTCGTGTTGTTGATGTAGGTGATGAGGACGGTGATGACGAAGATGGTGACACGGAGGTTGTTGAAGCGCCATTGAGCTCAAAGGCCAAGAATGGCGCAAAGGACGCGCAAGAGGAGCAAATTTCTTCAAGCGAGCGGCGGTACCCCGAGAGATTGCGCAAGCCACCTGGAGAATGGTGGAAGAATCACATCTTTCCTCAAGAGGATGACGAGCATGCGAATGTGGCATTATCGGATGGTCCATTGACCATTCGTGAAGCCATGCAAGGTGAGGATGCGGTCAAGTGGGAGCGCGCCATGCAAGAGGAGTACGACTCTCTAATTGCTAATGGTACGTGGCAATTAACTCCCATTCCAAAGGATCGCAACCCCATTGGTTGCAAATGGGTGTTTCGGACAAAGAGGGATGTTTCGGGTAATGTGGTGCGTCACAAGGCAAGACTAGTAGCCAAGGGGTTTGCGCAAGTGCATGGGGTAGACTTTCACGAGACGTTTGCTCCTGTGGTCAAGTTCACCACCATTCGATGCATTCTTGCGATTGGAGCGGCCATGGACTTGGAAATGCATCAAATGGATGTGAAAACCGCAGTTTTGAATGGCGATTTGGAGGAGGACATCTACATGGTGCAACCCGAGGGCTTTGTGCAACAAGGTAATGAGCACCTTGTTTGTAAGTTGCAAAAATCATTGTATGGGTTGAAACAATCTCCAAGAGCGTGGTACCAAAAGATTGACACGTTCTTGCTTGCACACGGGTTTACTAGGAGCATTGCGGATCATAATCTCTACTTCATGCAAGAGGGACAACATGTGGTGATTGTGATCATATATGTTGATGATTTGATCATTCTTGCAAGCCTCATGAGTTCAATGAATGCATTAAGAGGCATGCTTGAGAGAGAGTACGAGATGAATGATCTTGGAGAATTGCACTTTTGTCTTGGTGTTGAGTTTGTGCGAGACAGGGCTACACGTACTATAATCATGAGTCAAGGCAAGTATGTAATGGACGTGCTCAAGAGATTCGGGATGGAGGATTGTAAGCCCGTGGCAACACCATTGGATGCAAACTCCAAGCTCGTCAAGCTTTCGGAGGAGGAGTATGCGGCGGAGGCCAAATCCATGGCGGAGATGCCATACAAGCAAGCGGTGGGGTCGTTGATGTATACGATGATTGCGACACGGCCCGACCTCGCGTATCCAATTAGCGTGGTGAGTCAACACATGGCGAGACCGGGCTCAATGCATTGGATGGTGGTCAAGAGGATCATGCGCTACTTGAAGGGCACAAGCGATGTCAAGTTGTGTCTTGGCGGCAAAGACATTGTGTTGAGCGGCTATTGCGACGCGGACTACGCGGGAGACACGAGCAATCGAAGATCGACAACGGGCTACATGTTCAAGGTCGGATCGGGAGCGGTATCGTGGAATAGCAAGCGGCAACAAAACACGGTGACATCAACGGTGGAGGCCGAGTACATGGCTACGAGCCATGCCACGAAGGACGCCATTTGGTTGAGGCAACTAATGGTGGATGTGGGTTGCACACAAGGTGAGGCTACAACGATCATGTGTGACAATCAAGGGTGCATTTCACTTGCAAAGAACCCTACACATCATTCACGCACAAAGCACATTGATGTGCAATACCACTTCATTCGGGAGAAGTTGGAATTGGGAGTTATACGGTTGGAGTATTGTCCAACGGAGCACATGGTGGCGGATGTGCTCACAAAGGGTCTTTGTAGAGACCGACACTAACGATTAGTAATAGCATTTGGACTTAGAGGCTTTGGCTCTACGCAAAGTGGGAGTATTGAGGTAATTGATGTACGGTAGTATTGCTAGGAGCCAAAGAGGTTCGGGTGCTAAATAATGGTGTGTGGGAAGAGGGGTTAGGCATGGGCTGATCTCTAGAATGTCCTTGTGATGAGTTATCCCATATGGTTTGTCCATGGTGACCCCCTAGTGTACACTACTTAAGGTGGAAGGCCTTTGAGTAAAGATCATCTCTTTCTACGCATTCCTTGTGTGTGTATGTGTGCCTTGTGTTCTCATCTCTTACCTTCAATACTAATAAGGATGTCTTACATGTGCTCTTAAAGTCAAAACTCAAAAAATTAAAGAAGCCTCATTTTATAATCTATTTGAGTTTTGTCAAAAACATGTAGGCAGTTAGGGGTTAAGGGCAAGCTTCCATGTGAGGATTGGTTGGGTAAAAGGCACCACAAGACAAGAAATAAGGTCTCAAAAACCTCCCATACTCCACCCATTTCGGTAGAAATGAAAAATATACTTCTAGATCCTATTATGTTCACCCATTTCGGTAGAGCTTTCACTTTTTGCAGACTGACCACCCATACATGGAAAGAAGCCCTAAGTGGATAAGATGATCATTATGAACGCACTTTTGATTGATTATGGAGTAATCTATGACCATTTAGAAAAGTGCACTTTAAGAACTCGTAACAAATTCATACTTTGTTGAAATTTCAGTTGCTAATGCATTCCCTCACATTTTCCCATATATGGGGGAAAATTGTAATTTATTCAACTATCTCACATATACATACTAATTTGTGTGCCCACAATGGACTTATTTGCCTTGCTTTCTTCATGAGTTGCTTAATTACCATAGGTGGAGGGCAAGGTTGGCACATCTAGGTCAAATGTCTAATTAAAGTTAGAATTTGATCTAACATTTTAAAGTAGTACTAAAAATATTTAACCCTTAACTTCCTGGGCGACCCAAAATGGGTCGCTCTATTTTTAGAACTGAGAATATTTTGAGGAAGGAGTGCCCGAATGATTCAAAATTTGGGCAAATTTTGTGTAGAAACGAGTTAGCTATCCAATGGTGTAGTCTGATTTGGAGAAATGCACATTGTCAATTTTACAAAAATCCACAAGTGCTGGGTGGTCACAAAATTGAGGAAGAAAAGTCAACTCAAGAGAGTGATGGGCGAATGACGAGCTGCCATGTGTTCCATTTGGGCAGGGCGGCTTGTGGGTGGGTGTAGCTACTGAAATGCAAATCTTGCACTTGTATTTCACCTTAATCCAAAATTCTTTTTCCTATTGTATGTGTTCTTTTGTGTACTTTCAACCTACCGTGTTTGATTTTGCAATGGAAGATCAGATTTGTAGGAATTTGTAAGATTTCTCTCAAAGTCACAAGTGAACTAGTAAAAAGTGGATGTCATGTCAAGGCCTCTTTCTCACTCATTTTTTATCCTAAAAATACAAAACTTGTTGTCATGCGTAGAGAACTTGATTATCTTCAAATTTCCAGACGGCACCAACTTTCTAAAATAGTATGTGCCCAAGAGAGTCGGTCAAAGCTCATTTTCAGCAGTGAAAAAACAATGAATTTCTTGGAGTACCCTTCACTTTTATGTCCCATCCAAACAACCTATAACTTGGATTGACACCAAAATTTGTAAAGATGAAGGTAACTTGCATATCTACAAGATCTTACGGTTGATTTTGTAAAAAAGTGAACTACATAAGTTTGAGCAACATGTATTCCTAACCAAAAAAATCAGGGTCCAAAACGCGCTGAAAATGGTTCAGGAAGTTAAGGGTTAAAGTAGAACCAAAGTATGGTGGATAAGTGAATTTTTAATAAAGTATTATATTTTCTAAAAAATTTATATTCCTATATTCCTACAAAAGTAACAATCCACACACAACCAAGTACATAGGGCTACTTCACACTATATTCAATTGCCAAGAAGACAAAGAATTCCAACAATTTGATTTATGAAGAATATAAATTTGTCCTCTTGAGTCTTGACCTTTGTACTAGAGCCCAACGGCCAAACCTTGTTATGTTCATAAGTGCTTATGTGGTAGCACTTTTTAGTAATTGTGGCGCCAAGGGATTGTCTCCTTAAGAAAGTATTGAGCCAATCAAGAATGAAATCCAATTATTAGTCCATTGTACTTAATTTTTTCATAAAAACATTCAAAATGTGTCAAAAAATATGGCTTTTAGAGAGTCATAGTGTGACTTCAATGGACGTGTCTTTTAGCCCTACACACTATGACCAACCAAATGCCATGTTTATTTTCTTATTGGCCAATTTAAACAAACGGCTATTGTGTGAACAACCCCTTTTGTGTTTGCAAGCCTCATGTTAAACAATATAGAATTCACCTTGACTGGCTGGTATGTACTTTTATGTCACCATCTTTGTCATGTGGGCCATGACATGAAATCTTAAACAAGCAATATAGTTTTTGTAACGCTCTCAATGTCATGTGGACCATGACGTGGAACTTTCAAAAAACAAACTCTTCATGTAGTTAGTTTGTATTACTTTTACTATCATATGGGTCATAACATGGAATCCTAAACAAACACTAAGCTCTTCATGTACTGAGTTTGAATCACTCTCATTGTCACACAAGGGTCCCAAACATTTTTTCCGGGATAAAGAGTGGATGGTTTGGCCTCATTTTTTACCCCATTTAGCTTTTTGTCCAAAAAATGTAGATTGGGAGTTGGGAGTCAAACTTTGACCACCTTTCTAAAACCTTTTACTGAGATAAAACCATAGTACTTTTGACGGGCATGGGGATGAAAATTGTCATGGGATAAAAATCTCTCAGTTTTACCCCCATTCCAAGTTTGGTCCTTGGGTCAAACTGTGAAGCTTCCTTGTATTGTATGGAACATGACGTTGAACCTTTAACAAATAAACTCTTCATGTCGTCACTTTGTATCACATCTATTGTCATGTGGACTATAATGTAGAATCTTAAACAAACATTGAACTCTTAGTGTAGTTTTTGTCATTAGAGGATATTTGAGTTCTAAATAGGGCTCTTAAGACGCTTGTGTGGGGCACCTTGGTTTTTATTTAAATTAGTACTTCAAAGGTGAAGAACGAGAACATTTCCCCTATTTGTGCCCATGTACTTCGTGGTATGGTACTACGATTCAAAGCATGGTGGAGGGAGTTGATAGGTGAGTCATTCTTTAGTGGTAGCACTCATTGTCCTCTAGTCTAATCTTTCATACAAGATAGAGACGGATCCATTGGTACTCACTTAGGCTAAGCCTACATCAATAAAATGGGGTTCTTTGTCAATCCTTAAGGGCCCTTTTTAGAGCTCAAATATCCTCTAATGATCGCTCTCATTGTCATGTGGACCATGACGTGGAACGTTCAACAAACAAACTCTTCATGTAGTCACTTTGTATCACTCTCATTGTCATATGGACTATGACGTAGAATCTTAAACAAATATTGAAGGTGTTTTCATGTGGGCCATGACATGGAATCTCAAACAAACATTGAACTCTTCATGTAGTAGTTTGTATAACTCTCGTTGTCGTGTGGGGCATGACGTGGAACCTTCACCAAAGAAACTCTTCATGTAGTCAGGTTGTACCACTCTCATTGTCATATGGACTATGACGTAGAATCTTAAACAAATATTGAAGGTGTTTTCATGCTAGGGTGTCATAGTTCTCAACAAAAAAAATTTAATGTTGTAATGCATTTGCATTGATGCACTATTACAATAAATATTGAAAAGACCAAAAACATTTTAATGTAGTAAGAATGGAATCTTTTGGAATCTTTTCAAAATATTTTAGATTGTTTGAAATCTTTTGAAATATTCTTGTTGATGCCATTTAATCCGCTTGCAAACCACATCAAATGCACATTTCCGCCACATTTCAAGCTATGTTATAATTAGCCTACCAAGTTTGCAATTTTTTTTTGGAATGCACCATTTTAAGGGGCATTTAATGTAAACGAACAAAAATCGTCACCATAAACCTCTAATATCCACCTTGCTCACAAAAGCTTTTGGAATCTTTTTTAAATACTATACTTTATGTTATAGGAATTGAAGAAAATTATTGACATCGCTATATCTTCAATAAAACGTATCAATTAAAGCAATAAAGTATTTATACTACAACATCACCGAATGCAATGTATTACACTTTGGTTCAAATACTATTTTATATTATTTTGAAATTATTAATATACATACAATCCTAGAATACCTTTTCACTATGGTTAACTTTCTGCCAAAAAACTAATTTCAATGACCAATAGAAATTTTTTACGACCAAATTTAGTTTTTTATGCAATGTCATACTACACATTTTGGATGCCCTACATGAAAACATTCTTGAACTCTTACTGTAGTTTTTGTATTACTCTTATTGTCATGTGGACCATGACGTGGAAGTTTCAACAAACACTCTCTTTTTGTAGTCATTTGTACCACTCTTATTGTCGTGTGGGACATGCGAGGAACCTTCAACAAACAAACTCTTCACTTAGTCAGTTTGTATCACTCTCACTGTCACGTGGGCCATGACTTGGAATCTTAAACAAAAAAGAACTCTTCATGTAGTCAGTGTTTATCACTCTCATTGTCTTATGTGCTATGACGTGTAACAGTGCCTAAGAGGCTATGACGTGTAACAGCGCCCAAGAGGCCACAAGACGGTAGTTGTTGTGATGAAAACTCATATAACGTAAAATCTATGAGGAATTTGACTTTGGTATGTTTGAATGGTTCAAATGTCCAACACGCATGTAATACAAAAAATGAACGTTCCATTTCAAGCATCCTAGCTTATGGAGTACTTGCATATATAGAGTTGCTTTGCACAAAATATATGATTATACATAAGATACCTCAAAATACACAAATTATACATTGTGGTGTTTCTTGCTATTAGATTTTTATATATTTTTATATAAATATTTTTATTACCTTCTTCTTTATTTGAGATCCCTACTTTGGAATAAACACCGATTGTTTTTTCTACACACAATTATTTTAAAATCTTGCATATAAGTTTATGCATCTTCTATAGAAGGGATGCGTAAATGGTGGTTGAAAAAACACATTAAATTTTGTGCAATGATCTTGGTACGTACTATATGTTTTTGAATAGCCTACAACATATCCTATAGATGAACTCTATTTTCTAAATTTTAGAAAGACTACATGATGTATTCTATTCAACTTCAAATCAACACCCTTCTAAAAACTAGCATTTCTAAGTAGCAACATATGCTAGAAATACTATTTATAATCTCATACTTGCACCGTTGGATGGTGTACATCTTTTTAAAAAGCCTCAACACACACCTAGGCTATAATATAGTACGGTTAGATACCTCCTCTAGGCCTCAAATTGCCATCAACACACATCAAATCAAAAAAATCAATGAAAATTAGCCTTCTTTTATAAACATGCATGGGATGTAAAGGGTTAAACAAAATAACTCTTCAAAAGTCTCAAAAAAAGAACTAACTTGATTTCTCGCATCCAAATTTATTTAAGATTCTTTCATGTCTTTGCCAAGTTGTTGTCCTCCATCCTCAAACATTAGGGGTGTCAGAGTTTACAATGTCTATCTCGAAAAGGCAAGTTGATAACAAGACTCAAATCTCACGGACATGTTTGGTTTAAAAATGGTTGGTTTCAAAATTGTGATGAATTTGGTTTAACCCCTAAACGTCTTCACTTCTCTCCAAATTCAGGAGTTTTGCAAAGATTCATCATAAAATGCAACCAAGAAGGATACATTGAACTTGATGTATGAATAAAAGTTGTATATTATAAATTTTAGGCTCTATCTACATAGTTAGGTTGCGATTATCGTCACAAATATATTTGTATAAATTTTTGAAAATTGAAATTCAAAAATATTTTGTAATTCTATTACAAATAAGATATATACAATTTGTAGATGAAATATGTTGTAGTGAATTGAAATGTAATATTCTTAAGTATAGTGATTTTGGAGATTTCTTTGTTGCTTGATTTAATGAGTTTATTTTTTCAAGAGCACACTTAGATTAAAATCTTAGAAATGTTTGGTAATTCACTGCAATATGAAATGAGGCATAAAATTATCACAAAGCATCCCCTTTCTAATCGGATCACACATGCATAAAGCTATCTTGCAATAGAATTATGTTGTATTTTTTTTTCTTGCAAAGAGTGCACGACATGTGAGAAAACGTGAATGGAATCTGTACATCGTCCAAAAAATGAACAGTTGGTCTTTTAGGGATTAAGGTAGGAGCACCCAATTCCAACAACCGTGTAACCAATGCCAATGATTTCTAAACACAATATTCATTTTCGAACGCAAATCTAAACACATCATGGAGCCTTTTATTGTTTGTTGACAAAACTGACAAGGTATCTATGGTCGATTTTAGATTTACGTTCTAAAATGACTATCGCGTCTCAAATTAGCGACATGGGTACATTTTTCTTTTTTTCAGGCTATATATTGCCAAATTTCTCTACAAAATATGGTGTTTCTCTTTTGTTAAGAAAAAAGCTCATAACATTTTGAAATTTTAGCCAAATTTTCTCTAAAGATAGCCAAATTTTGTGAAGAAAAACAAAATTACCAAAATATGAAGAAATTCTATCAAAATATGATTCTAAGCTTAAGATTTCTCCAAATATTCTTCCCCAATAATTTTTTACGTCACCAAATATCATAAATAAATAAATAAACAAAAACTGGTTCAAATAATGTTGAAATTGGGTGATCCTCAATGTTGAAATTAGGTGCTCCCCTAATGTTGAAATTGGGTGATCCCTAATGTTGAAATTGGGTGATCCTACATTAGAAAGTACTCCTTCTATCCCAATATTAAGTACTCATATGAATTTTTCCTAAAAAAAAATAGGGTGGTAAGATCAGACTTAAGAATTTACGGCAAAAGTAGTACAATATTATTATTTTTATTATTAAAATGACCACGGTGCAGTATTATTGGCTCAATGCCCATTTCAAGCCACATTTAACTCTCATTTCATGAAACGCGGTGGCAAGTGCTCATGAAACTAGGTGCAAACAGTTGCCCAATATTGGGACAGAGGGAGTAAAACTGAAGTCTCACATCACAACCACAATCTCAAACGCTGACACGGCCCCTAGTCATTCATTTCAGCGTAGGTGTGAAATTTTGTACGTACATGTTTAGGAACAGTAGAGTGAGGAATCAATAAACATCCAAATGGAATCAAAGGCAGGATGCTAGAGCATCTAACTTGGACAGGACACTTGGCTGTCCTGGCTTCCTGAGAACCTTCCAGAAGTTCTGGGAATTTGCAGTCACGAACTTAACTTACAGTTGTGCAGCCTGATCACTTGGAGTTTTTTCAACCCCAGTCACTCAGTGAGGGAAGTTAAGCTCAGTCACTGGCATACTTATCTTTAGGCTCAGTTACTGTGCCCACCACATGGCCACCTGGCCTCTCCCTTCATCATATTCTTTATAAAAATTAATAAAATGGAAAAAAGTCGGCTACACGGACACCTTTTGGGCCGCCCCTTCCTGTAACTGGCAACCATGGTGGAGAATTCTCCAAGACTAGGGTGGTTTAAAAATAAAATAAAATAAAACTAGGGAGAAGTTCTGGCGTTTCTTTTAGGTCCAACTTAAATAGAGTGACTTAGAGCAAGCCCACCAGTTCGTCAATGTGCACCAAGTCCACATGCAAGTTGGTGTGAGAGAACTAGGAACTTCCCCAACAACAAACATCAAGCATGCTTAGAATAAAGGTCATCAATCAATTTTAAACTACTACC
Organism: Pohlia nutans; assembly: GCA_022496805.1. Taxonomy (NCBI): domain Eukaryota; kingdom Viridiplantae; phylum Streptophyta; class Bryopsida; order Bryales; family Mniaceae; genus Pohlia; species Pohlia nutans. The sequence continues at coordinate 9,605,928 of CM040102.1, forward strand.
TTTGTCTCAACTTCAGACAATCATAATGATGGAGAATAAGTTTACCAAAATTAACTTCATAAAGTAGGAGCATGGTCTTGTCACAGAGTAGGACAAAGTGCTTGATGGGGAAATCACCTCCGCTATATGAACAATATTTGGAGTTGAAATATCAAACTCCAAACTATGAGAGGCACTTTACCAGTCAAAAATAGCGTTGGTGAGTGAAAAAAGGATGCTGTTGGGCTTGCTCTTATGACATCAATTATAAAATATAGGCATCTCCAATACCAACGTTGAACCCAAAATCAACATTGAATGTGAACCCCAAAATCAACATTGAATGGAACCCCAAAATCAACATTGAACGCAAACCCATTGTTGAACCCAAAGCCAACATTGAATGCAAAGCCAACGTGGACGGAACCCATAATCAACATTGAACGCAAACCCAACATTCTGTATTACAATCATATATATTTATGAAACTCTAGTATAGAACAGTAGTACATAGTGTTGGATTTAGGCTCACCGTTGATTTGAGGCATACATCCCATTAGTCACGTAAAATCAATTCAGTTTGAAAGAATGTTTTGATAAGCAATTAACATATTTATAGATTTTTTTTGTTGAAAACTTACAATTTCTAACTTTTAAAGTTTATTACTTATTCATGTTATATTTAAATAATATGCATTGAAATCCTCTCAAAAAGGAAGATAGGTCTCACATAAAAAAAATCGTTCAAACAACAATGCTTTAGTACAATTCATCGTTTGAAATCCTTAGTAATAGAGGAAGGCCCGTCACAATTTTTCTTGGTACACTTTTCCATGAAATCAGTATAGGATACAATGAAATTCACATCATGTTTTACATCTTACCTGGTGTAACTTGTTATCTGTAACAAACTTCAATGTATGACTTTAAATCTATTTTGTTTTTAAAAAATTTAAAATAATACTTTCAAAGTTGTTTAACTTTACAGATGGAAATAAAAACAAAAGCTGTAGTCTTCACTTGAACTCTTGAAATCAACGTGTGTTTAGAATGAGAAGCTACTGTCAAACTGCATTTTCTGAACGCATGAAATTCAAAGGATATGGTTAACTTTCCAAATTACACACTTTATGTCCACCATACATATTTGACCACTGGACATTTTTGGGTGCTTGAAGTCAAGGATGGGTGCCCCTGAGGTCACCAGAATTCTCAGGCTATCAGGGTAATGGGCCATCAGATTACACACTCCAACACAGCATTACGTGTAGATAGAAACAGAATTCAACTATTGGAGTGATAATCTAAAAACCTAGCAGTGAACTCCGGAACAAAACAGATCACGTTTGACGATGAGGATGGTCAAGGAAATCAACCAATTGATACTGATATCTGACATTTATTTTCTCAAAACATTTACAGCAAATGAAATGTTCAAAGTCACCAAAATGTCTCCAGCACTTGGTATGGGGAAAAAGGAGATCCCAAGTACTTTCCTCAGCCAACTTGATCTTAGATTCAAGCCTCTGAACTGATGCTACAAGGGCGGGAGTACTAAAGGAATTGCTAACTTTATAAGAGTTCCCTCCTCCCTAGTCCCTACTATAGATTGCCACTTCAACTACCACTAAACATAAAATTACGCATCATCAATAGTATCCAGAAGTTTGGTTTGATGTCCCTAAGCCCTGCCTTTAGCAAAAGCCTGTGAGAGGCTGCAAAAAAAACTTTGCCTCTGTACTAACCCTACAAAGCTCGAATGAAGTGCAATCACTAAAAAAAACCAAATTTTCCGATTTTCTCATTTTTACTTTTTTGATTTCAGATAAACGAAAAAACTGAAATTGCAGCTAAACTGGCCAATTCAAAATGCCAGAGCAGATGGTGCAGCTTTACCTTACAGACGCTGGCTCTGTAACTCTGGCAAAGTATTCGAAAGCTTGCCATTCGTCGCTGTTTGATGAGATACATGTATACTTTAGCCTCGCAGTCATTGGTTGACCATGGTGGTGAAGGGTATTAGATACATAGTAATGTTACAGCCCACTCTTCACGACTCAGCGACGATTCGGAGTGCAGTGAGAAGTGAAAAATTTGAAGTCCGGATGTTGCACACCGTTTTGCTTGAGATGATCATAAGCAGCCTTCTGTAGCGCTTGACGCTTCTCTGAATTGGAAGACCAAACATTACCTCTAAGCTTGTAGGAAGCAAGCCCAAACGCATTAAGTGGCTGCGGCTCGGAAGAAGCCATTGCTGGCATAACGCACACATCATTGCGACAGAGTTGCCTCGAAGAAGCATCTGCCACACAAATCAACAGAGTCGAACCCTCAGGGGTATAGAAAGAAGCCGAACGAAATTACCAGTGCTGCAACTAGCGACATGTAAAATTGACCTTAGCGAGAAGGTGATCACCATAAACAAACAAGATCGTAATAGTACCTCCCGCTTGCAATGGCTTGGACAGAGGATGAAATGTGAGGAAGCACGCATCCAAATCCCGCAGAGTGGGTCCAGTTGGTATTCGATAGATGGGATACCAAGCGACCGACAGAAAACTGTTCGGCAAAAGGTCTAAGCTTCGCAATGTGCGTAAAGGGTTATTCTCAGGCTTTGTGAAATTTCGTGACAGTTCCGTAATCTGCAATTTGCCACATAACAGTTGAGTGAGTGTAGAATTTGATAGATGACTTAATAAATAATATGTTTTCGTTGTCAAGTGAAGATCCTCCATGCATTCTTCGGCAAAGAGACAATGAAATTCCACGTAAGCTTAAAGATCATCAAAAATGAATTTGCGAATCTCAAGTCAAATCTTGATCAATTGTTGCATGAACTGTGTCTACTGGATATTTTGGATGTTAGAAACGAACCTTATCAACAAGAGGCACACGGCTATAGGGCGATATAGTCTCAAAATAATACCAAACTTCCCCTTCTTCGTCATCATCGTTTGTAAAAGTTCGAAATTCCAAGCTGGAACTGCTCCCTAAAGGACTACCTAATTTTGTTGACGGGCTGTCGGTACCCTTACAACTTCGGAAGGAGCGCTCACTTTCACCATCGCTACTCGCTTCACTACTTGTATCACTCTCAGACCCTCGATTCCTGCACAGAACAATAACACTAAGTTATTCAATTTTGAACTTCATGAGCATGAAAACTATTCTAGCCTTGATTACGGAAACTAAGACGCATGTAAACACGTAAATTAACACACATCATCACTTACAATGTCTGCCACAGCCGAGGGAATCATAAGTACTAAGAGATACCCTTCCAGAGGAAGACATCGCTCAAGCACATCCACACAAGAAACCGGATCTTTTCAGCAACCTAGAATCCGCAACACCACAGACGGTGTATGTACAAATCTTTGTAACGATTGGGATGCTCAATAACAAGCACCTGAATCCAGTAGTGCGCCGTGATGGCAATGTGTACAGTTCAATGGCAGACAGATATGGCACGTAGTATTGGACTACGCTTTCGCCACCACTCAACTCCAAGGGCACACCGGCCCCATACGCGCTCCATTCGTCGAAGGAGTCCCATAAATCTCCCAGATTGAAGAAAGGTGCCTCTTCGGGGTTGAAGCACATCCTCTGTGAAAAATCACGTAAGCAGGACTGCAGGTAGATACACAAATGAGTGAGAAATCCTGTTCCAACATCTTCGATTTAAAAAATTATCTACACGTAGGGAATCTTGAAAGTTTCTGAAGCAAATATAAGGCAATAAAGTGTCCAGATACGAACTAAAGTGTTCAAAGTGCCCCGCCTCGTGCTTTACGCCCTGCTCAACGATCATATCAAAAACATGAAACGCCAAAATACAGTACTGTACTTGTACACGCGGAACAATGGCCTATAATTATCGAAACAGATCATGTCAGCAACTTCAAGGCGGGCAACGTGACAACGACCCTATCTATTTTTAGGGGAACATGTGTCACTGCAAAAATAGAAGCAAGAAACAATGCCTCTCCCGATTGTGAGCTCCACGGAGAAAGAGGGCGGCACAACGACCAGTCTCCCAAGAACATTTACATCGCAAAGGAAGACAAAAACTCCACGTAAAGGTAATCACCTCGGTTTTCAAACACAATTTCAGTTCATTAATAAGAGCTTAGAGACTAAAACGTCAAGACCTCGATATTGAACATCAAGGAACGTGAGTATCGGCAAAGTCATATAAACTAGCTGGAGCCGTAAAGCGCAGAGCTTGCAATCTCTACGCCTGCAATCCCGTGCATGCACACATTCAAAGTAAACCTTCAGTACTATGCTTGGAGTAAGTCGCAATTGCATCCCGAGAGTGCGATGATCAGTACCTTGCGAAGATGTTGAGTCTTCACACGAGGAGTTGTAACTTCAAGGAAGCGATCCAAATTAGATGGATAAGAACGGCCAGAGGAAGAGGCCGATGACGACGGCGGATAGTTTCTTCCGTTCAAGTCTGGCGCTCCTTCCGCCTTGTAATCTGCTCCCTTGTTGATTCTCTGGCCATTTCGCCTCCCATACTCTCCTCCATTCGAATACTGCTTCATGTTCGGTTGCCTTGAATGCCAGTTGCTCTGTCGAGCCTGGGCTTGCAAACGATGCTTCTCGCCATGATGATCGTCCTGATGCAAGCCCTCACTACCGGCGACCCTCGGCGAAGCTGGACCAACCATGGATTCCAACTCGTACGCTACTCCACTCCGTTCAAGTACAACAATCTCGCTATAAACACTTCCTCCCTTTTCCCGCTCTTAATCGGTTCACCCTAGCCAAATGCGAACCTTGCACGACGTTCCTAATACGACACGTGAATTGTTACCAGCGACAGAAACACGGCTCCATGCCTCAATGCCTAAAAATCAAAAACTCTGCAAGGCCTCAAGTACGCGCTCGTCCAAGATCGCCTGCAAATCTGATATTCCTCACGAATCGTAACAACACGTTCTCAAAATCAAAAGAATGCTCAAGGAATGCTCAAGGAATGCTATCGTCTGCGGGAATACGAACATTAAACACAACAGACACACGGTTGAAACAGAGACCAAATCTAAATCCAACAAGAGTAGCGCTAAACAGGCCAAGCTCGGCTTCAAATTACTCCAATATCCAAAGTCTAATGTGTATCACGACGGGCTCCCCTGTTCTCGTTCTCCAAGACAACTGACAACAGAACGATACCGAGGCGTCAGCTTCTTCTTCAGTAACAAGGAACGCCGACGGCCTCAAGCAAGCAACACAGTACGGAGACCGCAAAAAAGTTCCCGAGCGTTCCAGAGGCTTCCAGCACTGGCACAAGCCGCGCTTCCTGCACAAGACACCAAATGAAGCACGGAATGGCTCAAAACGGACGCCGCGGCAAGGGCTACTCCAAAATTGCAGGCTATGGTGGAGGATTGTGGAAAGGCAGCGAGGCGCATGCGGTTGAGTAAGGACGGTTGGTCTCAAGAAATGGCTCTACTAGTCCTGTGTGACAATCATCAAGCCCCGCCGGTACTCGCACAGAAATCCAAAGTGCGAAGAAGAAGAAATTGCGCCACTAAACTAGAATAGAGAGAGGCGGAAGAAGTGACCCTGGCTAAGTTAGCACTGACAGCATTCGTCAGTTAGAATGTAAGTTAAGGGGAATTAGCATCCACTGGCTCTGCTTAACTTAGTGGAGGTAAGGTCGAGGCACCTAAAACCGACCAGGTACCTAAAACCGATCAGGCCTAATTTCTAGATTTTGAAAGAAAAGATGTACCTCATTCGTACATTAGAGCATATTATCGGTTATAGGTTTTGAAGTACTTTTCACTTTGAAAAATTGTACAAATTTCAATATTGGGAAATAATTCATGGAAAAATTTGCATTCTCCGCGAAAACTAACTTCCAACCCGGGAAAAATATCACCCTATTAATGGCTGGTCCAGAAATAGTGTAGGTAGCTTAAGTTATCGGTTTTAGGTGCCTCTACCTTAATATGGTGCTCCCCTACAAATAGGCATTGCTTAGTTTTCAACCCTGAATTACGGTACTGCGTTTCTAATCCCAGGGATTGAAATGTAGCACCACGTGAGGACTCATTTTGCAACCACGAGGTTACCAGTTCAATTCCTACTTCTATTCACAACTTAACCCCTAAAGGAGATTGCCCTTGTGCATACGGTGTGCATACATGGAAGCACATTCGCATACATGTGGCGTTTATTGTAGCATAACGTGTTCTATAGGGCTAATTTCTTTGTCAGCCTTACAAGAACTACAAGACATGTTGCTGTAAAAAAATTAGAATTTTTCCTCGTGCGGAAGATGGTCAAAGAATTTCCTGTACAAATGTTGTAGTCAGAAACAGTAAAGCACATTGAGGTTGTTGCATGCATTAGGGGTTAAGTATTTGTAACCGCTTGACTAAGGGCTGCTTCACACTATGGGCGTCCAAGTTGAGAGGCCGTGAGATTGAGAGTCGAAACTTTGTTGAGAGTCCAAAGAAATCTACTGAAAATAGGCAATAAAATATAGTTTTCATTTTTTATGAAAAGAAATGTACAGCCTCTCGACCATAGTTTGGTTTTCCGTTTCCGTCCGACCAAAGCTTCTTTTCGAGAGGTTGTCGACTTGATCAAAAAGTGCTGCCACGTAGGCATTTTGGAGAGCGACGGTTGTACTTTGGGTTTCCGTTTCCGTCCGACCCAAGCTTCCTTTCAAGACGCCGTCGCCTTGGTCAAAAAGAACTGCCATGTAGGCATTTTGGAGAGCAACGAACTTTGGGTTTATGTTTCCGGCCGTCCTTTCAAAACACCATCCCTTGGTCAAAAAGAACTGCCACGTAGGCATTTTGGAGAGCAACAGCCATACTTTGGATTTCTGTTTCCGGCTGTCCTTTCAAGACACCATCGCCTTGGTTAAAAAGAACTGCCACGTAGCTAGGCATTCTAGAGAGCAACAGCCATACTTTGGGTTTCGATTTCCGGCCGACACAAGCTTCCTTTCAAAACGCCATCGCCTTGGTCAAAAAGAACTGCCATGTAGGCATTTTCGAGAGCAACAGCCATACTTTGGGTTTTTGTTTCCGTCCTACCCAAGCTTCCTTTCAAGACGCCATCGCCTTGGTCAAAAAGAACTGCTACGTAGACATTTTGGAGAGCAACGGGCATACTTTGGGTTTTTGTTTCCGGCCGACCCAAGCTTCCTTTCAAGAGGCCGTCGCCTAGGTCAAAAAGTATTGCCACGCAAGCATTTTGGAGAGCGACGGACATTAGACTTTGGCATGTAGTGTGAAGGGTTCTGAATCCATGGTTTCTTGCAATTTGATTGGTGGAAATCAAAGGCCTCTCGACCTTCGGCTATAGTGTGAAGCAACTCTTAACCTTTAAAAGGTCCTTGGGGTCCATCTCTACAAGCGGTATCTAGTTTTATAATTGTGGTTTGCTATATGAATTGTCATGTATTCTATTGTTGTTTACATATTATCATGATTATTAACTTTCTTTGTATTGAGAAGTATTTGGTCAAGGGGCACTTTCACTTGGCTATGATTTTATCTCTTCACTCAGACACTTGCTTGGATCCCAATCCTCCCAGCTCAGTTTCTATGTGTATTTTTGTCCCTCTTGTTTTCTCACATTGGTAATAAAGATACCATTTGTTCCTAAAAACAAAAGTGTTTAGTCATTGTTATTTTCATCAAATACCAACAAATAGAGAATATACTATATGGCCGCAAAGGGCTTTTGGGTTGTTCAAATGTTAACCCCTAAAGGACCGCACTTTTCCTTGTTTTTGAGCATCATTTTCACCTCTTTCTATCAATTTTCTTGTGAATGTTTTTTTTTGCTCTTGATAGAAAATACCATATTAAACATTTAAATAAAATTTAAGATTTTTTGGACCAATTTAACATATTTTCCCATGTCTTCGAAGATGGTCAGAAATATCAAAAAATACTAAAATTTCATCTTTTCATTTCATCTTTTCACTTCAAACACTATAATCTTGCAATCTATAAGGTCAAATTCTATGAAACATTTACCATGCACTCTCATGGTAATCTAAAACAAGGTCCTACGGTTAAAATTGAAAAATAATAATTTTGAGATTTATTTTGAACCTTGCTTGCACTGTCCGTTCACCCCAAAAAAACCCCTTTTGCTCCATAACTTTCACTTAAAAAGTTGGAATAAAAGAATAAATTAGATCCCCATTTTTTTTATTGATATACAAATTTCACATAATTTTTTTCAGAAATTTAAAAAAAAAAAAATTGAGACCGTGGGAACCTACCCAAAGATTGAAGTGTCCTAATTAGGAGACTTGGTCCTATAGGGGTTAACTTAGAGTTGCTCTACATATGAAATTGAGATTGTTTTGACGTGTAAGAAGTTGAATCCTCACCTTTCATTAGTCCAAATTCCAAATCATCCCCAACCCATGAACACTAAGACTTGAGGTTAACATTTTAAAATCAATTAAGAAGAAGAAAAAGACCTTGATTCAATGTCCACATGAAACTAATTACATATGAAATTGAAGTCGTTTTGATGTGTAAGAAGGATCAAATCCTTTCAGTATCACTGGTTTAAATCCCGAAATCAATCCCAGCCTCTTTACACCAAGACTTGAGGCCAAAATTTTGAAACCAAAATTTTAATTAAAAATGACAAGGTTTGACATTATTTAGCTTGATGCCGATATGGGCCTTTGGTACCATACTATGGTACTATTCTTTGACCCCCAAGTAGAAATTTTCTACTACCAACAAATAATCAAATTTATACATTCTATGCAACACATGATCCCAATTATGAATTACACCTTTCTTAATCCAAAATTAGTCCAACTATTGTTCTCAGTTGAGAAATTAGGCAATATAGAGTTTATTGTTCAAAATGGATTATTAGTTTTTTTAATCAGCCTCATTGTTTTATGTGAATTTTGAATAGACCACATTGTGAAAAAGAGATTTTCATTAAAGGAAAAAAATACTACTCTTGTCCCAAAACCTCCACCAAAACTCCAAACATATCCCTCTAAAAAATCCCCTCCAAAACCCCAAAAAAGAACTCCCTCTAAATGAGGGTTCAACACCTTCATGGCTCATATATTACCCTACCCCTGGCCGCCCTAACTCTAGCTGCTAGCCCTAACCTAACCTAACCGCCAGCCCTAGCCACCTACCCTAACCGTAACCGCCCTAACCCTAATTGCCTGCCCTAATAGAACTGTTCATCTTGTGTGGACAAAATTGTTCATCATGTTATGACGGAACTGTTCATCCTGCTTTAACAAAATTGTTCATCATGTCCTAACAGAACAACAAATCAACTTTGTTGATTCTGCACAATCACAATCATTGTACCTAAATTTATCCAGTTTTACTGTTATTGCTCCAAGTTATTGCCATGTTTTTATCCCTTGTCCTAGCTGGCTCAAAATCCCGTTAACACATATATGTGAATTTAGTCTCAAATTCACACCTGCGCGGTTCCGTAATGAAAAGCACATAAAAATTATTATTTTTTGTTCCATAACAAAAGGATTGTTTGCTCATTCCGCTCGCCTATTTCACTCGAACTTACGTCGCTCAGCACTTTATACATTGCATTAATCAACACTAGTAGAAAAGGTAGCGCTTCCCATGGAGATGCCCAAGAAAATATCGTTGTGCATGCGTGGAATTGGGCATCTCTTGTTTGGGCATCTCCTTTGGCGGTACCACCTTTTCTACTAGTGTAACCAATGACACCATAGCGCGCCTGATTGATTCATTCATGTATTTGTAATCTCAGAGGTGCCTTTTATTTTCAAACATAATGAGTACAAAAAGTGCTCCTCATTTGGATAGGCACCCCTAAACGTTTAAAGAGCCCAATGTGGCCGAACTTGGCCATTTTTTCAGTCCAACACTGATTTTCACCTAGTTTTTAATTTCAAATGAAAATGATCGCAACTAAGAAAGTGTGGAGGTTATCGTCTACTTTCTAGTCCAATTTAATATTCTTCAAAATTGTTGAGATTGTGCTTTTTAAAACACTTTAAAGCTCAGACCCCTAAAAGTCCAATTTACACTGCAGAAAAAAATTCTATCAATTTTTTTTATGTGAGCTCAAAAAACATGCCCCTACAACTTGTTGTTCATCACTATCATTAAAAAAAATTCTTAACACAATTTCGTATACTTTTAAGCTTTTTTGCAATTACTATGAATTTTTACAAGAAAAAGTCTTTGAAAAATCTTATAAATTGCATTATAATTTACATAAATATGTAAAAATTTGGGTAAATATGTTTAAGGATAATTTATGTGAGAAAAATACCAAAGAAATGTAATATATCGTAAAATATGAGAAATTGATGAGGTTTGACTGGGTAATTGTAGCGTTGACACTTAAAAGAGTGGTACACTTGATTATGTGCAAATGATACAAACAAAGGGTGTGTTTTACAGCACAACGACATGTTTCGCTTGTGCTACATTTGCATGATCAGAAACACCGGCTGCTATAGATTTGTGGTCATGAGGTGGGTTGCCTTTTGGCTCTCACCCAGCTGGGTACCCTTAAAGAATGGTACTCTTGATTATCTGCAGATGATGCCAAGAGTGTGTTTTACAAGAACACCTAAATTTAATCCTTTAACCCTTAAAGGTTTTAGGGCATAGTAGATACGTTGTCGTAAATTTGACATTTGTTGTAAGTAAAAGCTCCAAATTGAGATCCCAATAGCTTTTAAGACCAAGTAGGCATGCATTTTAACTTCATTTTTGATATGAAACTCATAGGAGGTGTACAACCATATCAAATACAATGAAATATAGGTTGGAATGGCCAATATGGACCTTTAAGGGTTAACGCCCCGATTCAATATTAATTTGAAGATGTGTTGTGAATGAGTAATGTCTGATGAACAACAAAAATTCAGTAAATGTATAAAGCTAAGTTGTAAATCTCAATGTGAAGATCACATCTTTACTATTGGATTCATCATTTTTATCATTAATAAATTGTAATTAAAATTTCAAGCTTTTCTTTTGAACTTCGATTAAAAATCCAAAATTTTAAATTTTTTTTTTTTTTTTGTAATGAATTTAGAATAACATGCACTACAAGATGGTATGATTTCCATTATTTGATTCTACTTATTTTGGAAAATCATGTTTAAGGTCTCACTTTTTGAAATAAGAATGAAACTTGACACAAATGAATTTTACTATCTAAAATTAAATTACAATATCTTATTTAGAAGATTCATACTGTACAATTAATAGTCAACTAGCGCAAGAACCAAGAGAAATTTGGATGAATGAGAAATTTTATAGGATGTAGTCTAGAGAAAGGTTAAAATATGTTCGTAGTTCATTATATGAAAAGTGTGTCAAAGTGTTAACCCCTAAACGTTCAACCATCCAAGCAGTGGACAACATATAAAATCAAACACAATTTTCTCATTTGTCATTGATTTTTTGAAGTGTAGAATTTTTTACGATGTATTTTATGGGAAGTTAGCTTCATGCATGTGTGATTGGATTAGAAAGGGGATGATGTGTGAAATTTTTATTCCTCATTTTTGTTGTAGTGATTCACCCATATTTCCAAGATTTTAGTATAAAAGTGTTGTTAAAAAATTCAACTCGTAAAATTAAGCATTTAAAAAAACCTTCAAAAATCACGACATTTAGAGTATTACACTTCAATCAATCACAACAACTTTCATGTACAAATTGTCAATATCTTACCGTAATCAAATCAAAAAAGAATTCTCAATTTTAAATTTCAAAGTTTATACAAAAATATTGATGACAACAACCATAGATTTAACCGTACGGATAGAAGCAAAAATTCATAATTCACAACTTTTTTTTGCTTATCAAGTTCGAAATATCCCTCTTAGTTAAATTTTATAAGACATCTTTTAAATTCTCCAAATCTAAAGAGGGGTGAGGACGTTTAGAGGTTAATTGTAGCATATAGCTCTAAGTGCCCAATCAACTTTACTATGCTTGATTTTTGATCAAAAGCCCAAAAAATCAAGTGTTTTAGGTTAGAATCATGTTTTCATTCAATGGTTTCATGCAATGATTAAGTTAAGCTATGATACATCTTTTGACTATTGGGATTGAAGAATAGACTTCATTTGAGGATTTCACACTGGTTTCACATCGACGAGAAAATTGAAATTTGAGTGTTTAGACTACAAAAGGCTTTCTAAAAATGCTCCAATTATGTCTCTCTTTTAATTTTTTAAGTACTTGTAAACATAACTTTTATCTGCCTTAAATATAGTCTTTGATATTAAGTTTGTTGAAATATATTTATTTTGAAATTTTATCTTTTTTACATAAGAAAATTTATAAATATTTCAAATATCTTTCAATCATGCTGAGTTTTGTCATGCCTTCATAATGTTAATGACTATCTATGAAAAATTATAAATCATACAATGTAATATTTTAAGTAAGTAGATTGTAGTGATTTGACTTTTTAAAAACATGTGAGGGCCTTTAAGGGGCGGTTTACATTACGGACCAAGAACTCGTTCCATGCAACTCTAAAATCTGTAATTGGTTTCATCAACTCATCCCGGAATGACTTGGGTTTACACTACAAAGAAAAAAAAGTGACCAAAGGAGTTGAGGTCCCCAAAAGCCTAAAAATAGACCTAGTGGATAATGTTGAAGGGTCCCCGGATTTTGGGATGAGAGAGGCAAAAGGGGTTCTCTCATTACCGAACGAGGAGACCGTGGGCTTAAAATGTCATTTTGTTATTTTTTTAGGTCCAAGTCCAAATTTGGTTTACACTTAGAGAGAGGCCCAAGGACTTTAAAAACTTACATTTTTTTGAACTGTGACCATGGAATTAATCCATTTTCCTTGGTCACGGCTCTTGATCCGTAGTGAAAACCGCCCCTAAGAGTTAAACAACACCGTCATGATATTCAACTTGAGTACTCTAATCTTGTGTGTTTAGGGTTAATGAATTGGGTACGGGATTGGGTAACAGTAATAGATTCTTCTCAGTATTCAATGTAAAAATTGATTACGATTAGGTTTTATGTAACATGAGTTCAATTTTGTTCAGCGACAGCCCTCTACAAGTGGCATATTGATGGTAGATTACAATTGATGTTACCCTTAAACGACAATTTGGGGACTGGCCGGGCAGCCCAAAATTGGATCACGGCATCCTTTGTACTTGGGCATCATGAATAGTGAATTTTTGAACTTGGACATCATGACTGAACCAATCAATGATGAGCTTGTAACCTTCTACAAGGTTATGTGCAACCCCAACCTACCTACCACAATCCTTTCAAGGCACAAATCACTGATACAAATTGTGATTTGAATTGTAAAATTGCACTTTGTGAATGCATCGTAAGAAGGTGATTAGAATGATATCAAAAAATAAGTGAAAATTTGAGTACAGGAAGAGCTACAGAGAAGATTCTGTAGAAACCCAGCCCCTGGGGCTGGGGTTGACGTTTAACCCCTAAATGACAGAGGGGGTAAGGGCAAAACATAAATGTGTTATAAAAAATTACTTCTTCAACTTTGATGAAGTTTGGTCCAAAAGAGAAAATGAGAAGCTTGATGTTTAGTAATTTTCCATACGGTCAAATATCAAAAAATAGCTTTTTGTCATCTCATAATGAATTTAGAAGCATTTAACTTCAAATATTTATAAGAATCACAAAATTTATTTTTAGAATTTGAAATTTTGTATGATTTGTTAAAACTAAAAACTCAATTCTAAAATCAAAAATTGCAAATTTTTCAACGGAGAGAACATCATTACTTTCCCCAAATAGTAAGTTTTCTAACACTAGCCAATGTAGAAGTGTTTTTCTTTGAAAATTTCTCCGGCGTGGAGTTTAACTCGGATTGACATGATTCAAATTGGGTTGGAAAGTAGACTTGATTCCTTATTTAAAAATATTTTTTATTTTCTATAAAAATGTTTTTTTCTATTTCGGGAAGCCCATAAAAAAAGGGCAGAGACCATAAAATGGTTGATCCATCACTTAGGGGTTAACTATGGGCTGCCCGAAATAGAAAAAACATTTTAATAGAAAATAAAAAATATTTTTAAATAGGGAATCAAGTCTACTTTCCAACCCAATTTGAATCATGTCAATCCGAGTTAAACTCCACACCGGAGAAATTTTCAAAGAAAAACACTTCTACATTGGCTAGTGTTAGAAAACTTACTATTTGGGGAAAGTAATGATGTTCTCTCCGTTGAAAAATTTGCAATTTTTGATTTTAGAATTGAGTTTTTAGTTTTAACAAATCATACAAAATTTCAAATTCTAAAAATAAAATTTGTGATTCTTATAAATATTTGAAGTTAAATGCTTCTAAATTCATTATGAGATGATAAAAAGCTATTTTTTGATACTTGACCGTATGGAAAATTACTAAACATCAAGCTCCTCATTTTCTCTTTTGGACCAAACTTCATCAAAGTTGAAGAAGTAATTTTTTATAACACATTTATGTTTTGCCCTTACCCCCTCCGTCATTTAGGGGTTAAGGGATATCGTCCCAACACTTTATGAACACGAGGGCCTAGTGACAATTTGGATAAAATTTCAGAACTCCTTAGAAAATACATGTTTTAGTTTTATTTTTATTTATTTTTCAATTGTCAACAAAATTGAACAAATGCTACGATATTTCAGTCCTAAAGGAGGCTATTTATGCTCCTATTTATAAAGTGTGCATACATGGAAGAACATTTACATATGTGTGGCATTTACTATAGCATAATGTGTCTTGTGGAATCAATTTTTTCCTCAGCCTTATATAAACTACAAGACATGTTGTTGTAATTTTTTTAGAATTTTTCCTTGTGCTGAAGATGCTGAAAGAATTTCTTGTACAAATATGTAGTGAGAAACAACAGAGCACATTGAGGTTGTTGCATGCATTAGGGGTTAACCCTTTGACGCGCATGTGTCCATATAATGGATTACAAATATAGATTGCAACCTTTCTCTTGACTACATCCTATACAAATTTTCATCCATCTAATTTTTTTCTTAGTTCTTGTGCTAGTTGACTATCATTTGTTCGGTACGGGTCTTCAAAATTAGATATTGTCATTTTTTTTAAATATCAATTTTTTGTTTTGTCAAATTTAATTCTTAGTTCAAAAAGTGAGACCTTAAATATGATTTTATAAAATTAGCAAAATCAAATAATGAAAATCATACCATCTTACAATGCATATTATTCCAAATTCATGACAACAATTTTATTTTATTATTTTGTTAATTTGGGATTTTTAATTGAATTTCAAAAGAAAAGTTTGAAATTTTAATTAAAATTTATTAATTGAAGAAAATGATATATTCAATCGTACAAATGTGATCTTCACATTGACATTTACAACTTAGCTTTGTACATCAACTTCATTTTTGTTATTCATCAAACATTTTATAACGCAATTCGAAATCAATGTTGAATTAGGACGTTAACCCTTTAGTGCACATGTCAATTTTCCACGAAACCTAATTTTTTAGGAGGCCATTACAAAACACATTTGTGATAACCCATTCACATACACCAATTTTGCCGTGTGCATGCATGCGTCAACTGTAACTTTGAAGGAATCTGTTGTCAACCAAGAAATATAAAATACACAATTAGAAATTACTATAGCGTATGACAAAGAGGAACGCAACACAAAAAATCAACATGGTTCTATTTGCGGCACTATAATGCAGTTGCACAATGCTTGAACAATACTTGTAACAAGAAAAGACATAGCTTTGAATTTTTTTTTGTTATATTTTTTTGAATGTTTTTTACCTTGTCCATTTCAGGAACACATATGCAAGCGCGGCAACATAACATTCAATAGCTTTCATGCCCACTACCTTTCCTTCAAATACTTTGCTCATCACCTTGAGCCTCCACTTGTCCACTTAGCTATTGGTGGGTGTAGAATATTACACACCATCTACTATTTAGTCAAGGCAAACTCAATGCATGCTACTGAATGTTATGAAGCTCAGTGTGAATGGGCCATCAAGAAAACATGAAACAGAGACCAAATAACTTACTATTGGTCTCCTAGCCCCTAAACGTCTTAGCGTCGAGAAACTGGATCATGAACAGATTCATAGCCTTCTCACGTTCTCATCAATGTTTGGATGAAACTCATTCAATTGTTTGGAGATTTTTCACCAAGTTGTTGTCCTATCTAATGGTTGGATTTAGACATACTAGAGTACATATTGTTCTAAAATTACAAATGTAGAAGTATGTCAAGTTGTTGACCAAGCCAAAATTGCATTGACTCTAGTTCAAAGTGGAATCGTGAAAAATGAGGTCATAAATTTAAGAAACATAAAAATTTCAAAGTATCACCACATTTAAGAGTATCTCATTTCAAACTCATTCCAACAAATTTTACTCAAAAAATATTAAAATTCAGTTTGTAATTGAATTTAGACGGAATTTTTAATTTTAACTTTCAAATTTTATAATTAAATATTGGTGATTGTATTAGTGAATCAAACCGTACGGATGGAATCTAAAATTCAAAATCTAGAACTTTCATTTATATATCAATTCCAGAATATTCTTCTAAATAGTAGTTTATAATGCTTTTTCTCAAATTGTCAATTCCAGGGACACCCTGGTACGTTTAGGGGCTAGACACTAAGGGGTTAAGAGCATGGCCACCCATGGCCTCAGAGGGTCTCTGACCTCAAGAAGTGGATGAAAAGTTTCAAGGGGCCTTTCAAAATGCTTCTTGACTTTGGATTCTAGCGTGTTAGAAATTGGGCCTTGAAATCACTATTGAGTTGACTATTTGATGATTATTCCTCTCATTCTACTTGTGATTGGTCCATTGACTATTTGATGCGCACTTTTGATACGTGAAGGGCGTGCAAGGGTGGGGGAGTGTGAGTGCAAGGGCCCTTCACATGTAGATGAATAATTTGAGAGGGTTAGTCCTAGTGTGCATGGGTGGGAATGCTCTAACAATGGGAACCACACTCAGATGCTTATTTGGACAATATCAGGTAATTATACAGTACTTGATGTAAGTTATTTCAAGCAATGTAGTTTACTTGCATTCACATGTAAAGTTTAGAATATCCTTGAGGTGTCCATTTGGTAGAAGCACAAGTCACTGCTTGCATCAGTCATGGTGGACGATTCATTGGTTGCAGTCTATATTACTTCACGGTCTCAAATCAGTCAGATGCCATTGAAAACCTCACTCTGGGCAGTTCAGGCTACAAATGATCCCCCTGATATCTTACCACTTGGAAGAAGAAGAATCCCTGTCCAAGCCCCGAAAAACCATTGTGTCATGCAAAGGCTTTGCCTATTGTTTCTAAATTAATTAATTGTGAATCAAAGAGTTGGGTGGGGTAGTTCTACTAACTCCATCACATTGATGAATGAAAATAGTGAATATATATTTGTATGTATTATGGATTACTTCATGCATTACAATTCTTGTGTTAGTTTTTTGGTTTTGATCATTTTTTCTTAGTGAATTGTAATTTAAAGTGTATTGTTTCAACGATAGGCTCCATTTTCAAAATTGATCTTGATGTAAAAGACCATGTTGTATTGGACTTTTGTTAAACAATCAATAAGTGAAAAATGATGAATGAAAACATTTTATCGTAGATCGTTGTGTCCAAAGGATCTTTTATTTGCACCAGTTTAGAAATTTGAAAAGTACAAATTTGGGGAGGGTTTGAAAAGAATCAACAATAGTTTACTCTACTTTAAAACCAATTGGTTATAGGTTTGAGATGAGTGAGTTGTTACATTTATTTTAAGGTCCCAACTAGTTGAGGGATGACACAAATTCATTTTCTTAGAGCATCCGCACTCCTACGCGCCATACTGGGCCGAGGTGTGGATTGGCGGGCTCAGGTTGGAGGAACCCCTCCACCGCGACTCGCTCAACGGAACTTTCGGCTCCGGCCTCGTCAAAACATGTCCTCCTCTCGCCATTTTGGAGAGTGTGTGCATTCCCTGGGCACGCCCAAAAGCCGGGAGATCTTCGCCTAATCTCGTTCTATTTTTTCACTACGACCCCGGAGTTGCCACTTGCCACTCTTGTGCTCATCCACCACGAATGTTATCCGCGCATAAAGTGTTGTACACTTTGCACGGACGGAATAGGGTGCTTCTACCTTTATTATTAGCGATGTTAATCTTTAAATGCCTCGGAATCACGTATCAAAGGACGTGATTTCAGGAAGTCACTGCTGGTTTGAGGAGTCAGGGTGAGGGACTCTTATTTTGCCGAGTCGCGGAACGGTCGTGGAGCCCTGTACTGGCCCTTTCCCGAGTGGTTTTTCATGCGCAGGGGTGCGGATGCTCTTAAGACCATGGTGTTACTTTTCATAAGAATTTGAGAGTTTCTTTTTCCAAAGTATGGAAATTCAACAGCTCATAAACCAATGTCAATTGGTCAATCTCTAACTACATGACTAAAGGCTGCTTCACATATGAAGTTGAGGCCATTTTGATGTGTAAAAGGGCTTGAATCCTGACCTTTCATTGGTTCAAATCATGAAATCAGTCCCAACCCCTTTATATCAAGACTCAAGGACAAAATTTCATACCATTTTTTAAATTAGAAATGACAAGGTCCAAACTCAAAGAATTGAGTGTGCTAAAAATGAAAGGCCAATGTGAGGCCTTGTGACTATTTTTTATATTTCAATAAAAAATTTAAAAATATTTTTTCCTGATTTCTTTTTCTGGCAATTAACACCCTTGAATTGTTTGCAAATTTGAACATCTCTTTTTGGTCTCTTCTCTCCTTCAACCCTTTAGCGCCAATGCTGGGGAGGGCAAACCAACCCTTACACTCGTACCGGAACTTTTCTCATTTTGAAGGGTTTAAATACTTTTTGAAAATTTTGATTCTACATTTGGGGTGCAATTTAGTCTAGAACAATCCATCATGTTTTAGAATAAGGACAAATTCTTATTAAAAACTTTATTTTGTAATATTTTTCAAAAAAAAAAAAAAAAAAAACTATTTATTTCTAACCTTTGGTATGAGTGTGGGGTTTGGTTTGCCCTATCCCAACACCATTAGACTTGGGAGAAATGAACTCAGTTACAATCTTATTATATTGAGCACTTGAGGCCGACCTTATGGCTAATACGGGCTGAAATTTGGTTCAATGAGAAAACCACCTTGGGAAAGTGACCCTCCATCAAGGTCAGTTCGGCTCCCAGTTCATTAAATTGCGTGAAGTGTGTTATAGCAAACCATAGTTTTAATAACAGATGTACACGGTTTACTTGACTCTGATCCCTGCTACTATTTACTCATCAATGGAGCCAATTGCATCCAACTACCCAATGCTCACCCACCAAAGTTGTACAACTTTGTAAGCAAAGGTAGAAATACATATTACCATCCATTTAACCTCTAAATGCCTGAATGAGCAAATCTGGTTGATCATCTTTTGACAATTTTGTTTATCAAGATAATATTCTTTGAATTTGAGCTTACCTAACCAAATGCACCTTATAAAGTCTACTTTCCACTCTATTTAAGAATTTTGAAAAATTCTTAAAATTGAATGATTTATAACAATTACAAGATCATGGAATATTACCATGGCTCCTCCATGGTGTTCCATGGTTTTAGCTTTATCCAACATTTCTTTTTTCTTTTTTCTTTTTCTTTTTATCATGATAAACAACCTATTATTTTCATCGATATTTTTCATGTTTTCTTTAATATGTTTTATAATTGATATGAATCTTTTTTGCTTTTATAACTTAAAAAACCATAATAGTTTAATTTTTTATTAATTAAGAAAAATACAAATTTTATTTTTTAATTCAATAATAGTAGCAAAATATAGCATGCAATCTAAAGTTTTTCAGCTGTGATAGGGTTAGGCATTTAGGGGCTAAACAATCTGAACATCTTGGAAGACATACGAAGTGTGTTACAAATTTTCAAAAGAAGGATAAATATATTCGTGGAGTTGAATCCAAGTGAAATCATATCTTTTCGATGAAATTTGTAACTTTTATGAATTTTCAACGTAGTATGCCCTGTAAATACAAAGTTGTCCCTAAGTGAGGGCTACAAGCATCCCTAAAATGCTCTATAATCCCTAAATTGGTAGCTGCCAGTTGGTCTGTCGCCTTCTCCGCTTTGCAGCGATGTTGTTTGTTTGAATGTTCGTTTCGCGACTTTACTGTGGAATAAAAGTGCACTTGCTTCCAAAAAATAAAAATAAATAAAAAATTGAATGCTCTATAATCATTCCAAATTAGCCCACATTTGATAGAGAAGTTATCATGTGAATGGCTCTATCGATGGTTACATTCAAGGGTGAGTGTTGCTCTACCAACAAAGGGAAAACTTAAATTTTAACCCCTATACGTCTCAATGTCCAAAAACAGAATCACGAACATATTCGAAGCCTTGAAACTTTCTCATACAAATTCGGATGATTTTCATCCAAGTCACCTTTGAAAGCCTATTAAATTCTCTATCAATTACAATAAATCTTTTGTGATGGAGCTGTTGATAATATTGAAAAGGCCTCCAACTACAATATGTTGGGTAGATTTTATGCTTGAAATGATCTTCTCATGTACCCCTCATGTACATCTAAACCATGCTAATATCTACTTTTGAGGATAGAATCTACTTCTCCACTAAGGGTTGGTACGTTTAGAGGTTAAATTTTAAAAATTGGGTGGCACCATCATGATATGTGAGCCATGGGGAACCATGCAAAGCTCTGGTTGACTTCATCTCCTGAGTCCTGACATTGGCCTATTGAGTAAAACATCACATGACTGGACACTGAGCCCATACTCATGACAGAGTTGGAAATCAGGGTCCATACTCATCAAATTCCTTATGCCAATTTGCCAACACTTGGCTTAGAGCATCCGCACCCAAGCACTGGGAGGGTCTGACACATGGCCCCCAAAATGCTAAGTATTAGAACAAAGTGGACATGTCGTGGACATCGACACTTTCAGCCCTAAGGTAGACGACCTGTTTCCGATCAGGCCCCCAATCACCTAGTATAGGGCTACCTATTTCCGTGAATAGGCCTACATTATTTTTGAATTTATTTGTAAACGGTGGCAAAAACATGTTTCTTCTTAATATGGAATGGTTGGCACCAAGAATGGAAACTTGTGGCGGAGTTAGTATGATATCATGTGTTCTCGAAATCTAGTTTTATAGTTCTTGGAAATAGGTCAGCCTATATTGCGAGAACGGGTTGGAGAGAATCTTCACTTTGAAAATTTGTAGTAAATTGAATATTGCCCCAAAATTTGTTCAAAAATATGTAGCCTTCTTCAAATCTATTTCCCTACACTGCAAAATTATTTGCCTATTCGTTACTCCACCGGAAGTATGTTGAATTGCTTAACGTGATCGGAAATAGGTCGTCTACCTTAAACGTACTTGGGTGTCCTTAGAAGTGATGATTTGAGAAAAATCATCATAAACTAATATTTAGAAGAATATTTTGGAATTGACATAGAAATGAAAATTTTGAATTTTGAATTTCAGATTCCATCCGAAAGTGTTCAATTCACCAATACTATCACCAGTATTTTATTATAAAATTTGAAAGTTGAAATTGAAAAATTCCTTCTAAATTTGATTCCAAAATAAAGCATTAACATTTTTTGAGTAAAAGTTGTTGGAATGAATTTGAAATGAGATACTCTTAATGTGGTGATTCTTTGAATTTTTTGTGCTAATTATATCTATGACCTCATTTTTGCACGGCCACCCTTGAACTATAGTCAATGCAATTTTGGCTAAGTCAACAACTTGGCATGTTTCTACATTTTTAATTTTAGAAAAACACATACTCTAGTATTACCAAATTCAACCATTGGATAGGACATCAACTTAACCCCTAAAGGACCGCGGTTTTTCCTGTTTTTGAGCATCATTTTCACCTCTTTCAATTCTTTTTTTTTGAATATTTTTTTTCCTCTTCATAAAAAATACCAAACCAAAGATTTAAATAAAATTTAAGAATTTTTAAAATCGATTTAACAAATTTTCCCATGTCTTCGAAGACAGTCAAAAAAATATCCAAAAGATAGCATTTCCATCTTTTCACTTCAAGCGCTATAATCTTGCAATCTGTACGGTCAAATTCTATGAAAAGTTTACCATGCACTCTCTTGGTAATCTATAACAAGATCCTACGGTTAACCCCTAAATGACAGAGGGGGTAAGGGCAAAACCTAAATGTGTTATTAAATGATGTTTCTACAACTTTGATGAAGTTTGGTCCAAAGGAGAAAATGAGAAGCACAATGTTTGGTAATTATCCATACGGTCAAACTTTCAAAAAATGTTTTAGATACTCATTAAACAAATTTAGAAGCATTTATCGTTGAATATTCACCCAAATTACAAATTTTATTTTTAGAATTTGAAATTTGGTATGATTGGTTGAAACTAGACATTCTATTCTAAAGTTCAAAAAAGAAAAAATTTAGAAAGAGGGAGCATCATTACTTTCCCGAAATAGTAAGTTTTGTAACACTAGGACAATGTTGAGGTATTTGTCTTTGAAATTTTCTCCCGGGTGGAGTTTAACTCGGATTGACATGATTTGAATTGGGTTGGAAAGTAGACTTGATTTCCTATTTGAAAGTTTTATTTTTTTTTCAATTTTTTTTTTCATTTCGGGCAGCCCGCTAAAAAAGGGCAGCGACCATAAAATGGTCGTTTGGTCACTTAGGGGTTAAAGTTGAAAAATAATTATTTTTGAGGTTTATTTTCAGCCCTGCCCGCATTGCCCATTCTCCCCAAAAAAAACCCTTTTTGCTCCATAACTTCCACTTAAAAATTTGGAATCAAAAAAAAATTAGATCACCACTTTCATATTGATATACCAAATTCACATGATTTATTTCAAAAAATAAAAATAAAAATTGACACCATGGGAACCTACCCGAACATTGAAATGTCCTAGTTAGGACACTTGGTCCTTTAGGGGTTAATGAAATATCTCCAAAATTTTGGATGACTTTCATCCAAGCATTGACGAGAACGTAAGGCGAGTTTGATTGTGTTAGTTGTTCAAAAATTGAACATTGTGACATTTAGGGATTAAGCACTTCGTTTATTTATAGTAATTTAAGGTGCAATGTAATAGTTTGAATGGATCACCAATTTGATTCTAAGTTTACTCCAAATTGAATAATAATTTTTTATAGTTATATTGAATAAGTTATGAATTTTCAAAGTGTAAGTTCTAAGTTGCCTATATCACTATATGTAACAATACGATTAGATTGAATTCAAAAGTGAATATGTTTTGAAGGATCATAACGAGACTTAGAATAAATATAGTTTTCACAACTATAGTGAGTTCAAGTAGTGCTTCAAAATCAAAACTATTTTAAAAATTGGTGGTTTTTAACACAATGAAGTGTCATTGATGAAGTAATTATAAAAATTTGTTTACGGTCGGCGTCGATTATTAGCCCACTCTAATGAAGGCTTCGATCCTATCATGGTAAGAGCATCCACAACTCTTCACAACCAAAACAACTCGCCACATAACCAAGCCAGTGTCGCATGTATCGACATGGGAGTCCCCCCCATTAGCTATTCACAATTCACAACATATGGCAACAATAAAGAATGAGATGTGGGTGTGATCTTCTTAAACAAGCACAAAATGTTGTCTTATCCCCGATTCTTGAGCACAACCGGACTTCAAGAGCTTCACCAACCTACGATATTGTGTTGGTCCTCATTTTTGGTGTCTCCTATGTGACAAATTGCGTCATATTGACCTCATTTTGCTTGCATTTAAAAAAAATTGTGAATGCTTTAATCCCTAAATGCCTGCAACCCTCTCTAAATTTGAAGAATTGCAAAGATG
This sequence comes from Pohlia nutans, assembly GCA_022496805.1. Lineage (NCBI taxonomy): Eukaryota > Viridiplantae > Streptophyta > Bryopsida > Bryales > Mniaceae > Pohlia > Pohlia nutans. Next base: position 9,629,786 of record CM040102.1, read on the forward strand.
CATTATGAAAATGCAACATTTTGTTAGTTTTTGAATGGAAATTATTTTGAGGTCCAAAATCTCTTCAAAATGCTCTGAAACTTCAACAAATATTGCCTCCAAATTCATTGTTTTATTAATAAAAATTATTATAAATAACTAATTGATAAAGTTGATTTGGTATTGGTATGGAAACAAAAATTCTTGCTTATGAATATTAGATTATATCTACACAATTAAATCTACTTTATACTGTCATCGCTATCTTTAAGTAAGTAAAACAAAAATCAAAATCAAATTTTCTTTGAAATTTGCCACTTCATTTGATTTATAAACAACTTTTAACTAAAATAGGTTGCAATGATTTTGTAAATGTAAACATCTTAATTATGAGTATCTTTTCATAATTTTCAATAAGTTGATTCTTAACCCCTAACTGCCTAAGCGTCCATTTTTTGGACGATGTACAGATTACATCCAAAATTTCTCATCCGTCAAGCACTTTTTGTAGTGTGGAATTTTTGCTGTAGATTATATGGGAAGTTAGCTTCATGCATATGTGATCCGATTAGAAAGGGGATGATTTGCAAAAAAAAATTGCCTTGTTTCATGTTGTAGTGATTCACCCAAAATTTTGAAGATTTCACCCAAAAGTGCTCTAAAAAAATTCAATTCATATAATTAAACTACCAAAAAATCTCCAAAAATCAATACACTTAGAGTATTACATTTCAACCAATCAAAATGAATTTCATCCGTAGATTGTCAATATCTTATTCGTAATTGAATTACAAAATAATTTTGAATTTCACGTTTCAAATTTTATACAATATTATTGGTAATAGAAATTATAGATCTAACCGTATGGATAGAATCAAAAATTCATAATGTACAACTTTTATTCATATATCAAGTTCAAAATATCCCTCTAGGTTGCATTTCATAATGCATCTTTGCAAAACTGCCGAATTTGGAGAGGGCTCTAGGCATTTAGGGGTTAAAGAATAAATTTGGGGGTCAATTTTTAAAGTGAAACATCATTGTCCTTTCATGAAACATACATCCGCTATAAACTGTTCGTAAAATTAGTAGAATGTATTTTGGAGATCCGTACCATTAAAAAGTTAATCAATTAACAATGGAACCATTTGGCTTGTCTTGGAAATTCTTTAGTTAGATACTTGATTCAAAACAAGTGGTGTCAAGTTGTACAAGAGATGTCAAGATTGAAATAAGTTATAGCAATGGGTTTAAAAACATTCATAACACATACTCTCTTCATTCCACAAATAGAACTTGTTTTCACTGAAATCCATGGATTAAGCGTTGTTTTCACCAAAATTCATAGGTTAAGCTTGATTCCATGTTTACATAGGGATTATGTTGGCTATGATGCAAATCCGTAGATTGAGTGAATACAAAGAGAGTACTTTGACTGCCAGAACGTGTATACTTGATCAAAATCCATGACAATAATCTATAATTATGCATGATCCAAATCTATGATCAACATGATGAAAATATATAGTTTAAAGTGTTAGATTGTCTCCAATGCCATGAATTAGTCATAAAGCACACGCAAAGTTGAACCCCTCAAGGCCCTAGGGGACATATTGTGTCCTCTGACTTGTTCATCAGGTCATTTTGTAAACTTATTTTGTTCAAACCTACATAATATATATGTATAAAAAATACATTGCAATGTTAATATTGATGTGGGAAATTTTGAAGTACAAATCATATTCTTGGTTAAGTTTGTTGTACAGTACAAGAGATAATTGCAGTCAAAGTTTAGTTTTTTCAAATAGTATTGAATGTCATGGGGCCTTGAGGGGTTAATTGTTGGCAGTGAATGAGTACAGTTGAAAATCTTTAGTTTCTGAAATTTCCATTTTGTACACACTAGAGACTTTTCTTTTGGCAAATTTGGAACCTACGGCCCCTAACTAGTCTAGGGGGACCTTATCAAGAATTATAAACTCTTGGACGAGGGGGTTATTTTTCAAAGTGGGTCCCAACATGCACAAAATAGTGAGCAGGTTGTGTCCTCTTGGGCATAAACCCCTAAGCATACAATGAGGCCTATGGGGCTATGTTTGGTTGTATTTTAGTCAAATGTTGATTTTCACCTAGTTTCTAATTTCAGATGAAAATGAACAAAGTGTGGGGGCTGTCTTCTACTTTTTAGCCCAATTTACTATCCTTCAAAATTGTTGAAATTGCGTTTTTACACCACTTTAAAGCTCAAAACCCTAGAATTCCAATATACATTGCACAAGATGTTTTTCTATCAATTTTTTTATGTAAGCTCAAGATGCATGCGATATACACCTTGTTGTTAATCACTATTATTTACATTTTATTCAAAATATAATACTATTTAAAGTGGTTTTGAAAATCAATATGATTTTTACAAAACAAATTCTTTGAAAAATCTTATAAAAATCTTTTTTATTTTCATAATTTTGAAAAATTAAGATAAATCGGTTTTACATTAACTTGAATGAAAATTAAATTAAAAAATCATATTTAAAATATGTGGAATCGATAAAATCTAACCGGGTAAATGGGTAACTGTAGTGTGGATGCTTAACCCCTGAAAGCTCGAGGGGTATTGGACAAAACATAGATGTGTTATAATATGTGCCTTCCATATGTTTGATGAAGTTTGGTTCAATAGACAAAATGTAGAGTATTATCTCTACAAATTATCCGTATGGTCAAACTTTCAAAAATAACTTTAGTTTTTTTTATAAATGAATTTAAAAGCATTAACCTTTGAAAATTTGTATAAATTATAATTTTCAATTTTTGAGTTCAAAATTTAGTATGATTGGTTGAAGTTGGGCTATCTATTGTAAATTCAAAAAAATAAAAGAAATGATGGAGGGATCATCATTACTTTCTCCAAAGAGCGAATTTTGTAACACTAAGACAATGTTGAGGTGATCTACTTTGAAAAATTCTCATAGGTGGAGTTTAACTCAGATTGCCATAATTCTAATTGAGTTGGAAAGTAGACTTGATGTAGTATTTTAAAACATTTTTTATTTTTTCAATTTTTTTGGGGCAACCTGTTAGATTCGGACAACAATTAGAGAATGGTCGTTTGAGCACTTAGGGGGTAAAGGGTTAATGTCAAGGGAGTTTAGAGTCGGAGTGGTCTATACCCGCCTGTCGCTGGTTAACCTCTAAATGTTCTAGCATCCAAAAACTGAATCACGAACGGATTCAAAGCCTGGCAACTTTCTCATACAATCTCGGATGACTTTCATCCAAGTCACCTTTGCAAGCCTATTAAATTCTCTACCAATTGGAGTAAATCTCTTGTGATGGGGAGATGTTGATAATGTTGGAGAGGCCTCCAAATGCAAGTATGTTAAATTTGTCGAGTAGATTTCATGCATGCAATGGTCCTCTCATGTACACCTAATGTACATTTGAGTCATGTTAAGGTTGGATAACCTATTACCGCCAACTTAAGCAATCTGGCCTATTTTTGGCAGTGCTAAATTCCCCAAAAAAATATGACTGCATTTGAAATAGGTTTTGACGAGGATTGCAAAAATTTGCAACATCTAATTCGCATTTGTCAATTTTATACAAAATTCCAAAGTGGAAAGTAACCTTTTACCCATACATCACATACCAATTCCTAAGTTTGCACTTTGTTGTTCCTAGATCCGCTCATGAGCTAACCCAAATCCACCAGCTATTTCTTCACAATTCTTGGCATGCCATTGGTCTACTTGAATAGTGAAATTGGTGATTTTGGGTCTCAATTATCCCTTAAAGGACAATTTGGGTCCTGGGTGGGCAGCTCGGAAAGAATCTAATTTTTTTTTAAATTGTTTTTTCTTCAAAAACGGCTCTGCAGTGCACTGCTAGCTAGCACTGTAGCACTGCGGCACTTCTGAACTTCAGCTGCCCCATCCTCAAAACTTGTTCAATTTGATAACTTTGATTGCTTACCAACGATTCCACAATCTCTCAAATGAGGCGAAATTTTGGAATCTAGATCGCTTTTTCAGTAGCTTTCCAACGCAACAAGTCTCGCTTGATTTGGTTGAGAAATGAAACTTTGTCTCCAATTATTCCTTTAAACCAAGCCCGTGGGGCTGGGGTTGTCCTTTAAGGGTTATGGTAGCTCCAAGAAAGTTGTACATGTCATAATTGGGGGAGGTGGTGGTAATAGGTTATCCAACCCTGATATCTATTTTTTGAGGCTAGCATCTACTTGTGTTCAAAGGATTGTTTAGGGGTTAATAGTGTAGCCCACACTAGCCTTGGCTCCGGAATTTGGTGGCAAGGCAGAAACATGGGCTCAGCATATTTGGCGACTCATGATATGTCAATCTGAGCATTTTCTCCGTTCACAGTCACTGGCCAATCAATCCCATAGTTCTGACGCCACGTGGATTCCATGTCAAGGCCTCACTGTAGGACCTGGCTTGTCAGTGAGGTGGCCATTTCAGTCCCAATGGATGAGGCTCTGTGGCAACTCGGTTGTGTTTTCAATCCAAATTTCTGTTCACGTCCCTGATGGCCCGTTCACACCTGCCACATTGATGTGCGTGCGTTATGGTAAGTAGACTGTCAAAATCAATTTTATTTAAATCTCTACACTGCAAAAGGAATGCATGTAAAAAGTGAAGCAATGCCAAAAAAATAAAAAATAAAAAAGAAAATTTATGGTAGAGAAGTGCATGCATTCAATACCGTACCAGGAGGCAGGGTCGGCACTTTTGTGTTGAATAGTTAATAAAAGTTCAAAAAGTAGGGGTCGGCAATTTCAAAAATAATTATTAAAGCTTCGGCTATTAATAACTAACATTGAATTTCACTAGCAGCTAAATGTTTTCTTTAGTTTTTTGTCTACTATTTTTGTTGACTTCATTTTTGTTGATTTCGAAAAAATACATGATAAATTTATTTTATTTTTCGGCATTTTTTGGGAATTATTTTCTGCCGACCCTGCCTTCCTAGTACGGTAATCAACAGTGTTTGCATTCACATAAGACAAGCTTTAACAACACGTAAATTATATTTTAGTGCATATGATTTTAAGAACGCAAGTGCGGTAGCAAGGGCTGGAGTGAATGAACTATGAATGACCCATTCACACCAAAAAGCTCTAGCACTTGTATTGCATCTCTGAAATGTTGCAAGGTAAATTTTGAAAATAATATACAATTTCTTGGGATGTCGGAGCCTTGTCTCTTCCTACTTTTGGTCAACGCAGAGCGCAAATTTCTTGTGGCATCCAAAATGTGTTAGACCAGTGTCAGGTTAAAAACAATAATTTTACAAGAACACGTTGCAACTACCAAAAATTACTTGACAAACGCAAATTCTTTGCTCCAGTTGTGTTGGGTGACTGGTGTGAATGGGCCATGAGTGGGTTTTCAACGTCTTCCCACATCCATTGATGGGATCTGTCTAAATCCCCCCATCGAGCGTGGCTCGGAGGCCAGGTTCGGTGGGGGTGGCAGGGGTGGGATAAAACCTGCCCCCTATTTTTAAGTTGGAGGGGCCCTTACTTGATCTCATAGAAGGCTTCCAAGGGTAATTTGGGGCCGCAGGCCTTAAATTTAGAAAAAAAAAAACCAAAAAAAGTCCCCAAGGGGCCAAAACGGGGAGGGCCACAAAATTGAACCCCACCGAGCCTGGCATCCGAGCCACGCTCCATGGGGAGAAATAAACAGACCCCCATTGATGGGTTGTTTTGTACAGTCATTTTCTGATATTTTTAATGAATATTTTTAGTATTCAATTCATCCATATTACCTGGCTGTCGTTGAACGTGTGCCCATTTGGAATATTTGGAACTATTTTATTGGCTGGGGAGACTTTAGATTTAAGGAGGGACTCCTTCTCATTGGTAGTGTACTTCAATAAGATATACCATTTAGATTGGGAAAGGGTGCTTGTCAATTGGCTGTTTCCTTTGAAAACATATTCCTTTCCTTTAGTCTTCATCCACTGCTACAGTTTTTGGCTCTTTAGTTTGCCTTCAGTTATGCATTTCAATAGTCTACTCTACATGTGGTGACAGTCCGTAACATGACAATATTATTGTTTCAAGGAATGCACATGTGACAAAGTCATTCTTGTAACTACTCCATGCCTGCCACCTTGAAGGTAGGGTTTCCCAAACACGTCATAATAGAGAGGGACAACATTATCTACGAACAAGTAAATATTACACGTGTTGTTCAAAGTGCAAGTCTTTGCAATGAGTTGGCATCCCTGTAATCCATGTCCAGGACTGCTAGATTGTCACCAAGATAGTTGTTTTCTACACATGAATTGAAACCATGAGATTTTGCCATTGACCTTCAAGGAGATAGGAGCCATGCCCTTGCTCCAAAGCTTTTTTCATAAGTTAGAGCAAATCACTCAAATTTTGACAATAAATAACTCAATTTAGAAAATGACATCAAATCTTAATGTAGGGCCTTGAGGCTGTTCCAAACTTCTCTACCAATTATAAGAATAATCAGAGCATATTCTTATCCTCAAATCAACCTCAACTCCTTGTGTAAAATGATTCTAAGTTTTGTATAACAATCATAATTTGTTTATTTAATGTTTAATATTTTGAAACGAACATCCATAATCTCTAAAAGGACACAATAGTTACTATTGTGTTTATTCTCGAGAGGGGGGAGTAATCCTACACCACTGGTTCTTTCTCCAGTGGACACTAAACCATGAGTGGGTCAAACAGACACTTTATTCACACTAGGCTCAAAAGAGGATCGGGATTCTTCTTCTTGGGGGACATAGCGTTATGCTCAAGCTGCTCCAGAAGAAGGGTAGAGAAATCTATGTATTATGAAGTTATTTTTGAATATTGTGCCACTGAACGGAGTCTCTCTGGATTCTGCGTTTATGGTAAGCTCAAAACACAGAGGGGCATAGCCTCCCACCCCCTAGCACACAACAAATGAATGTTGATCCCACTCAGGGCCCATTCACACCAAAAAGAGAATCTCCAAATAATCTTCCAGAATATTCCATACGCTAAAATATGATTAAAATTGTGCGGGGGGATTGGCACAGATACGGGTATGTGGATGGTGCCCTCCGTCCCCATAAGGTCAATTGGTCTCTCACTTGTGCTTTCAAGATAAGCCACAAGTACTGGATGCCACTATACATATTCTTTGAAAAATGCTCCCTGGAATGATCAGGTACATCCAATGAGCCCCTGCATACCTAGACCAGTCCAATGATATCATCGACTTTTCAGCTGGAATTCGGTGTTTTTGGCACAAATGAAGGAGCTTTTTTCATTGCATGACGAGAGGACAACACCTACTTCACAGACCATGGGTACTGTACTCCTTTCCAGACGAATTCATGGACTGTTGGGTGATAGATAGATACCGTAGTATCATAGCTGGGTCGCCACTCCATGAATGAATATTTAACCCCTAAACATCTGAACATGCCTTTGCAGACAGTAGAATACGTTGTATTTTGGTAATATTTGGAATGAATCCACACCTTTAACCCCTAAAGGACCAGGAGGACACATTGTGTCCACGAATAATTTCATTACTTGAATAATTTGTTTGGATTTCATAATTTTGACTCAATGTTAACTAGAGAATTGAAAATGTTCGTTTCAAGAACACAAAAAAACTTCAAGATTTGCAATTACGTTGATTGATTCATTGGGAAAAAACTAAAACGTCAACGTAGGTGAACCTGGGACATAGTAGTTAGGGCGGTTGATGACTTGGAGGGCGTTTTCACACTTGGACGTCACATTTGTAAGAAAAAAGAAGTGTACATTATGTAAAATATTTTCCAATACTGCATCATTAACACTATAAAATAATTACGGAAAATGTTTAAATATATTTTAAATGGAATCTTTTCAAAATAATTGGAATCTTTTATACATATTTTATATTAGTTTGGAATATTTTGGAATATTCCAAATATATATTTGAATTTAAAAAAAATTGCAATGTAAAAATTAATAACGATCACAAACACCGGCTCAACGAGTCACCAACAAGTCACCTCACCCAAACATAAATCTTTGAGAATCAATCATTGTTGTTGTATTTAGTTTTAGAACACCATTTTTTGTGGGCACCTAGATATAGTACATCTTTGTATGCTCCTAAACTTTCAAACGCTAATCATGGTTTCTAAATTTATGAGAAAGTTTGCAATGAATGACCTGTTGGTTTTATTCAAAATTTTCAAAAATCAACTTATGATCAAACCTTATAATCATGTAATATATACGGTAGATTGTTCTGAAAATTAATGTACAGTCTCATGACTAAGTCCTTTATGAACTTCAACGGTGAAGTTTTCTACATGAATACCAATCAAGAGATACAATTGCCTTTCTAAAAGCATCACGAAAAAGTGATAAAATTTTAGGAATGAACATGGTCCTTTAGGGGTTAATGGGTTTGCATTCAAAATAGAAGTTGAAATTTAGATCAATACAGTTCTACTAAGCTACTGAGATCCCAATTTAGAGTTTCTTGTTGATAGCAAATCCCAATTATACAATAGCCTATATACTATCTCCATGGGACGTTTAGGGGTTAGTGTTTTTTGAAAAATAAGGCTCATTCCTCAGAAAATGGATTTTTTGATTTCTGTTTGTAGAGAAAAATGATTAAAAATGGCCCAAAATGGCCCAAACTCGGGCCTAAAATAGCTTAGAAATAACAAAATATCTAGCTTATAATTAATTTATTCTATTTTTGTTTTATGGTCGGCTTATAATTTTTGATTATTTACGTTTATTATTTTTTGATTTATTTTTTAGCAACCAAACTATAATACTATGGTAGATAGAAACTCCGATCCTCTTTCAAAACCAACGTAAATAAAGTGTTTGTTTGTTATGACAATGACCTGATGTTCATCAGACAAAGGGTCATTGGAACAAAACTATGTTACTCTTACATGATGAGAATAGACTTATTGTTGAGTGACACTAAATACGAGACAAACATTGTGTCATGATTAATGCGGAATAAATAAATAAATTTATTAAGTATTTTGTCGAAATCAACAAAAATAAAGTCAACAAATAGTCGGAAAAAAAAAAAAAAAAACATAACACTCAACGAAAATCGTAGACAAAAAATAAAATAAAATGTTTAGCCTCCGGAATTTTTTTAATGTTAGCTATTAATATCCGGTTTCTTAATAATTCCTTTTGAAAGTGCCGACCTTCACTGTTTCAACTTTTATTAATTATTCGAAATGAGCTTGCCGACCCTGCCTTCCACGTATAGTACTCCCTCCGTCCCAAAATGATCTTCCTGTTAAACAAAATGTTCTGGATTAAGGTTGAAAATAACAATTTTGAAACCATTTTTGAGCTAGAAGTAGAGTTTAGTGCACTCTTTTATTCCTTAAAATTTGAGTTTAAGATTCCTTTTGAAAGTGTAGGTTTGGAGCATTGAAAAGTGGGATTTTTGGCCATTTTTGAGGAGCACCGGTGGCCACTCATTTCCTTAGCTGACTTGGTTCTTCTCGGAACATTCATCCATTTTACAAAATTCATCCATTTATCTGGATTCATTCATGCATTCATCCAAAATATTCATACAATTTTCCAATTTTCATCCAACAGTTCAGAAAATCATCCAATAAATTTCATCCATCCACCAGGAAGATCATTTTGGGACAACAAATGCAAGCCAACAAGAAGATCATTTTGGGACGGAGGGAGTACTAATTCTTGAAGCACACACTTTTTTCTCAAATCTCAAAATTAGTGAAAGCTGAAATTTATATTGAGTGGTTGAAATCTTCAAATCACGCTAATTTTACATCATAATGATATTTAATATCACCTTCACTAATTTTCCACACACACTATAAATCCCCTCATAATCAGTGTACACTACACTCCTCCCAGACTCCCACTATCATCTTCCTTCCTTAGAGCATCTCCATCCCTACTCCAAGTTTCTGGCTCGCGATTTGAGATCTGGAGGGCTCCAAATATGAACAGTGACTCGCAAGATTTAGGGTGCCTCACCGGGCCACGCGATTGTCTCTTCACGGGGATCTGTCAGCGTGCGCATCGAGGATATCGGCGTGGAAATCCGGTTGACCAGGGCTAAATTCGAAGGGGTTGAGCGACAGCTAGGCGAGCGGGCGGTGCTCCAGCTCATGCTCGAAGCTCCCACACAAGAATCTGATCCACAAAACACAAATAGGCGCAAATCTTTGTCACAAGTCCTGCACTTTGGGCTCCAGAAACTATCGACGGATTCTGGAGAATGGCGAGACTTGTGAGAAATTTGGCGAGGCAGCGATGTCCAGGCCGCTCGTCCGAGTCGCGGTGGGGTACAAAAATCCGCCCGGGCCCACCACAGGCAATCACGGCCCTCGATTTGGAGTAGGGGTGGAGATGCTCTTAGTCCATTGTATAGGCTTCTCTGCCTCTCTATCCTGCCCGATGTGACCTTTCTTTCTCATTGGTCTCTGGGTTTTTTGTTCTCTTTCTTTGTTCCTAAGTTTAGTGGATTGAAATGTGCTTTTTCTCGAGTGGTTGATTTTCCTGGGGTGGTTTTCTTGCATCGCAGTTTTTATGGCAGTCCCTTTTGACCTCTCTCCTCCTGTCTTCTTGGCAAGGTCATTCTTAGAAGTGACAGTAGAGTTAACCCTTAAACGACAATGCAAGCCCCACGGGCTTGGATATATTTTGGGAGAATCTTTCTCATAACTTCTACTCCATTTGCATCAAATGGGGTTTTTAAAATGCCAAACCAATCACCTTAGAGAGATCTATAATTCTTTACAATAGAGCCAAAGTAAATTAAAAACAGAATCATACTTAAAATGGAATTTAAAAGAGATTTTGGGTGTGGTATCAGGAAAACATATGTCGTTTAAGGGTTAACGGAAAAGAAGGCCATGGAACATGCCTTTTCAACCTTCTTTCAACCTTTCTTTTGAGCTCTCTTGAGCTATGTTTGGGTTGAATAGTGTCGTGTCATAACTTGTCCCCTTGTGGGCCATGGGCTTGGAGCTTTGGTAGGAGGTGTGGAAGTCATTGCGAGGTGTGGAGAATAATGACAGTGGCTTGCTTTAGATTGTCTCCCAACTCACCTTGAACTAGTTTTCGGTCTATTTATATTTCAATATGAGTTCAAGAGGAGTTCACGAGGAATTTGCTAAAACTTTCCTCTTTGAACTGACTTTTCGGTTAACTCTAGTGTTTAGTATAAACCAACACTTTTCACGCAAATCTAATACCAGTATAGAATTTGAAGTTTTCAATGAACAAATGTTGGAGATATCGTTGGTTTATACTCCCTCAGTCCAAAGTTATTGTCATGTTTGAAAGTCAAGTTTGAAAGTGCTTTTTTAAGTAGGTAAAAAAATACTTCCTTATGGCTAATTTTATTTAGGTTACAATGAACACATGCAACGTTCTTCAATCATTCTAGTGACATAATTTGGAACCTTTTTTTTTTTTTTTATCATGTTTCTTACAATATGATCAATGAAATTGGCTCAAAGAAATACCAAGCAAACAAGTTGGACAATAACTTTGGGACAAAGGGAGTACTAGAGTTATCCGTAGAGTGAGAACCAGCTAACATGTTTACCACAAGGTGTTTTCAATCTTGATATGGAATTTTCTGACACCCGCCACCAAGCTCTTTCTCTTCGGGAAACATGAGGTTGGTCTAGGGGTACGTGGAGATTCCTTCGTGGGAACTCAACTTAGGTTTGGGGGAGCTAAGGTCGAGGCACCTAAAGCCGACCAGGTACCTAAAACGGATCAGGCCTAATTTCTAGATTTTGAAAGGGAAGATGTACTTCATTTGTACATTAGAGCATGTGAACGGTTTTGGGTTCTGAAGTACTTTTCACTTTGAAAAATTGTACAAATTTCAATATTGGGAAATAATTCATGGAAAAATTTGCATTCTCCGCGAAAACTAACTTCCAACTCAGGAAAAATATCACCCTATTAATGGCTGGTCCAAAAATAGTGTAGATAGCTTAAGTGATCGGTTTTAGGTGCCTCGACCTTACTCTTGCATTGGAAAGGTTCAAGGTTCAAATTTATGTGACAACACAAGGCGTCGTGATTTGTCGAAAAAAAAAAAGGGCCAAGACTCATTTTCGCCGCCTTTCAAGCTAAAAAACCAGTTCTGCCTTGTTTTATTTCTTGTGGAATGTTTTTGCTTGACTTTACGGATAACTCTACTACACTTTGGGTAATAGAGTTTTCCGCAAATTCATCTTGACTGTCATAGGCATAATGCAATTTTTATGGGGAAACGTAAATTAACCTGCGTATGAGGGGGGGGGGGGGGGACGAAATTTTCCCATTATAGAGGAACCTAGCAGCCAACAAGGCCAGCTGGAGCAGGCCAGCATCGAGCAGGGCCGGGCCTGCCGCCGGCTCTACCCCGCCTATCGCGAGCTGGTGGCCTGCTCCAGCTGGGACAGGCCCGCCGCGGGCTCTGCCTTGCCCACTGCTGATTGGCTGCTGATTGCTAATTAAAAGCTCAAGGCTATTTCTTCTGAGGCGCAGGAAAACTGAGGTCGTGAAATTAAAAGGCACCGTTTTTGGTCTCTCCAAACTTTAGACCTGTAGTTTTTTTCAGGCAACTGACATATCTACTTTTATAGAGAACTAAACCTCTCTTTTTGAGAACTATAGTCCAGTCACCCTACTTGGGACCACTTTGCGGATAACTCTATTAGGTCATCCAGCTTATGCATTGGTTTCCCTTTTACCACAAAATTGATCTGCTCTGTGGTTTGGCATATCTCAAGCAAAGATGCTTTTACAGCTGGATGCACTGTAGTTGTTTCTGGCAACATACCTTTTTAAGACAGTGTAATTTGACATTGACCCTAATGGGGCTCCCTTACTAAGCAATGTGAAGTATTTGTCAACTAAGAACATTCCCATTTGCCACCCAAGTAGACAAATTGTAGACAAATTGTTCAGCACATGGAAAACTTCAAATAGACTGCTCTTGCACAATTAGACTCAAGCAGCACATTTGGTCTTACATCACAAACCTCAAATTGGCTTATTCCTAAATATTCCTTGAATTTATGGCAAATTTGACTCTTGAAAAATGCACTAACTTACCATGTGAACAAGCAACAACAACGAGGATAACCAAAGTGCAACACTACACTAAATAGTGTATTTAGTGTGAGGTGATGAATAATGTGCTTACCCCTACTACTTGTCTAACACTAATTGTCAACTTGTGGGTAATTAGTGTTGGCGGTTATCATCCAATTTGATTCATTCCATTTCTAAAATTTCAGTTTTTCCATCTAAACTTTCATCTCAAGTTTCATTCCTTACTCACACTAAATATCCATATCTCAAAAGATCACAATGTCAAAACGTTACTATTCTTCATAAATAGTGTGAGAATTCACATTTAGTGTTTTTACAAAAGTAGGTTTTTTGATATTTAGAGTGATGTTCACAATTACAGTGCCTCACACTAAATACACTATTTAGTGTAGTAGAAAAGGTGGCATTGCCGAGGGAGTTGTCCAGGCATGTGGTGCCCAATTCAACGCATACACAGTGATTTAGCCTGGGCAACTCCCTGGGAGCGCCACCTTTTCTACTAGTGCAAAGATTTATATTACTAACTTCTTCTCCATACAGTCACTATAATGTTATGAAGGGAATGTGCAGCAGTCTTCATAAGCACTTAAGGTTACTTTCTGAAAACCTCTCCATTTTTGTTGGAGTAAAAAACTATCAGTCAAAAACATGTGCTATCAATAAGTCAATAAACAATGTACTTTTTCTCACTAGTCAGGAAGAGTCTTCAGTTTTAGAGTTCTTGTAAGGTATGTACACCCATAATCGCCATACTTAGTATTATTATTAAACATCCTTACATATCATTTTGTTTGAGCTTATTGACTATTGAAAGAGGAGTCTAATACACTTTAGCATGGATTATTTGGACATTGTATGAATAAGTTATGAATTTTCAAAGTATTATGTATACATGTCAACTCAAAATCAACCCTAAGCTCTTACAAGTTCTCATGTTTTGATATTTAGGTTTTAGTATTGCTTTTGGGTCCAGGGGTCACTTTTTGAGACATGGTCCATTTTGGGTGTACACCTTAACAGTCCATCATATTCATGCTTCTCATGTGCGGGGATCAACTGCAATCCAGAGGTAGCTTTGTAAAGAACGTGACCATCTCGCATAGCTATTTTTTTTTAAGAATAATGCCTATCTGGTAATACTCCGTACCTTACTATGGAGAACTTCAAACTTCAAAATATTAATCAGCAGCTGTTGCACACGGAACTCAATACTAATCACATCTTGTTCACTTAGTCGACCAACCATGCTCCTCTGCAATTAATGGACTAGAGAACTTTTTGAGAGCCGGGAGGCTTGTGATTGTTTTTAAGATCATTAGACATAATACCAAGTCACTTCGTTGAATATCAAATGTCCAAATCATTACTTCTTGGTTAACCCCTAAACTTCCCACGGGGATATTATATATGTTGTCGTATAATTGGGATTTAATACCAACAAGAAAGTATAAACTCGGATCTTAGTAGCTCACTAGAATCACATTGATATAAATTCCAACTTCTGTTTTGAGCTCAAACCCATTAAAGTTGTGGATTCATTCCAAATACAACCAAAATAAGGTAGTAACACCTTAAACTGCCAAGTACCCATTCCTGCCTCTTATAATTTCACCTCAAAGTGATTGGGAGTGTACCTAAAATGGACCACAACTTCACTAAAACTTCACTAGAACCAATGAGATGGAACCAATGAGATGGAAGCATTGACAAGTTTTGTCCATGTGTTCCTTCTGTTTCTTTTGGGTAAGTCTACAATTTTGATTAGGTGTCTACAACACCTTCACTTCAAAAATTTGTGTAAAATTGCTCATGTGTCCAAAATTTTTGATTCCAAGACCCAACACTTCGTCTCCAATTTGCTAACACATTCATGGTTTCACTTCATGCTTTTTGCACTCCCCGGTTACCAATTCCCTTATTCTGTTGGTTTAAGGTGTTACTACCTTACAACGTATTCTACTGGCCGCAAAAGCACATTCAGACGTTTAGGGGTTAAGAAAAAGACGCATATTGACAGGAAGGGGTATGAATTGTATCCTAATGAAATGAACAAGTGACGTAGTTATCCTCAAAACTCAAACTTAACATTATAACAAGAAATCACATGCTATGGATGCTAAAACTATGAAGTTGTGGAATTTCTGTGCCTCATTTGAAATTATTACAAATCATAATCAAGCTCACCTTGAAGCAGCTGCTCAACAATATTAAGCCTATCCCTAGTAGCAAGGATTATTCCAACAAGGTATTAACCTCTAAAGGATCGAGAAGCCCAAATTGGGTCTTATGTTTTTTTTTTTTAGCGATTTTGAGTAGGTCCTATGTGGACTTCTTCTTGGTGATTTTTTTGTTTTTGACCAACACATGCAATCATGTTCTTCACTGATTCTGGTGATATAAAATTAGGTCTCATCTAAATTATATTTTTTCACACAATGATCAACAGAATTTGATAATTTAAAACCATGAATACTGGGTCCTTCAGGGGTTTACTTCGGAAGCTTCATCTATGATCAACAGGGACCTTCAATAACAGGAAGAAAATCCAATCTGTAGGGTAGGGAGACAGAGCAGAGAAAGTAGATTTTGTAGTTAGAAAAATTGTGCAAACATGAGGAACTCTGGCCATTTTTCGAGGTGAACATGATATACAGGTGGGCTACAGATGTAACAGAGCCACTGTAGCCAAGAAGGCTTGATGACATAAAGTATGTACATTATGTGTGTTCCACGGGAGCCAAAGAGAGAGAATCGAGGTTGTAACAGAAAGTTGGTATTCCATCTTTCAACATTTCTGTCTCAAGGGCCAGGAAGCGCACTAATTAATGAAGAGAAGAAACTAGATATCATCGATATTGCTGAGAGCTTCAGATAATTCAAAATTGTCGGCACTCACTCACGTTATGGAGCTTACGCAGATGGCACCTTAGTCCTAATATGCCCTAGGCTGCTAAGGTAGAGGGCTCTACGGTTCTAAACCCACACTCTACCAAGGACGAACATTTTGAAATTTTGGATGTACCCACGGTGAAGAGCACCACTTTAGAACCCATGTCATTTCAACTTCAGAAATTCATAATTCAAAGTATGTTGTTGGTCTTTGCTTGGATTTGTCTTCCAGTGAAAAATCATACTTAGTTCTCCTAGTGTCCTCATAAATTCACACCCCTTAAAGTGGCGGGTTTAGAGCCTCCTACCTTATGCTGTTAGCTAACATGTAACTGTTGTTCATGTACTGGCAGATACCATGGTCTCAAATGATTTCCCTGCAGATGAGAATTGCCAGAGTTAAATTTTTTTTTTGAGCTACTTTGGTTTTCACATGAAGCAATCATCCAATGAGGACCTACGTTCCCAACAATAATCTACTGATGATCTCTGTGCGTGTTTAACTCTCCAATGAAGGCATTTTGATTGAGATTCCTCAAGAAAATGAAAGTCTGCAATCAGTTGCGTTAAATTTACCAAGTCCGATGATCTAAACAGAAGCTCTAATGAGTTGAAAACAATTATGCCAGGATTTTCAAGTCAGACTGTCTTCACCCCATCCAACACCAAGACCACTCCTAAGATATAAAGATACAAGCAATGTTAACCCTTAAACGTACCACTCCTTTGTAGGAAAGTCAAACTACACAATTTAGCCTTCAAGATTTATCAAAATATATTTTGTAATATTTTTCATGCATGGAATTGAATGTTTCCTATCAGTCTTGAAATTTTCAGATTTTTTTGATTTAATACGGCCTTTTTAACAAATTTTTAAGTCAAATACTTCAAAAAATATTTTTTATTACAAAAAAGCTTTAAAAATTTAATATTTTTTTGGGAGCGGGTACAAATTACAATGGAGAATCACATGATATGTTTTCCATAGAAATTTTTTATTTAAATTTTGAAATTCGAAAGGTGAACATCCTATGTAGTGTAATTCAAACCTTGAGCTACAAAGCTTGCACAAGCAATAAAATACTCAATAATTGGAATTTTTAAGATTTGAAAAGTGGAGTACAAACTAGACTTAATAAACTTCATTTTCTTAGTTGGGTGTATTAGCAACAAAAGTCATCTTCAAGATCAAAATTGGGTTTGACCAACAAACGTCCAGAAACTGGACGCTGGGACGTTTAGGGGTTAAAAACAAGAAGAGGATGTAAACTAGTGTGTGTTTTTCCCTGGCAAATTTCAGCCAGATTCTTCCTAAGCTCCTCCTTAAAAAGTACCATAATTGATATAGGAAGAGTTTCGGAGTTCAACTACCCTAAAAATAAGCACTGATGTAAACATGAAATACACACAAGTGGCTTCTTCATGACCAAGCCAGAACATTGCAGTGCCAGTGGAGGTTGTAAGCGTATAGTATTGCTCTGAAGCTATCAAATGGTATGTAAGCCAAATCATGAAACTCGTGCCGATTTCATGAGCAAAAATGTTTCCATCACTGGGGGAAAAATGCATACAAATTTGGTGGCAACCTGGCTACTCTGCTCAAAGATCAACATTTTCCAACCCTCAACTTTGGTGTGGAGATTCTTGATTCACACCAGCTCCAAAAGGGTCTAGAGTTCTTTCTTTTTTCCAACAAAGTTATTCTTTAATTGATAATAGTATGAATTTAGAGATTTCCTTCACTGGACTCACCCCTCCTTTTTACTAATGGGTTTCATGGTAGGAGTTTCATGGGAGGAGCTTTTTTTTTCAATGTTGGAAGCTTTCATTGATAGAAGCAAATCAATGCACGTTATTCAACAATCCTTCTAAAATTGGAAGTTGTCACCCACCTCTTGGACCTTGGTGACAACTGCCAATAGTTGGGCTTATATCACATTACATGTTTTTAAATTAAATGCGCATGATTTTTTTTTTTGGGTAGGGTTTCAAGAGTTACGCTTCAGCCACCATTGGAGGTGTAATAGTGCGAGCTTGTGATGTGAGACCTCGGGGAGTGCACTTAAAGTTAAGACTAGGAATCACGTAAGTGCGTACTTTTGACCCCCCAATGTATGTACTAAAAAATCATCTGCAAATTGTAAAAAAAATATGAAGTTGTTGAACACAATCTAAAGTTCTTGTTGTATAAATTTAAAAAAAAATCGCTCGTAAATATTTTTAAATTTATTTTTGAAGCAAAAAACAACACATTTTAGTGTCATTTTTTTTATAAGATTTAAAAAACTTTTGGGTCTGAAATTTATACCAAATGATAGATATATATATATATATATGTGATGATTCAACACTTAAAAAATCGAGATTTAAAAATTATTTTAAGGCCAAGTATTGTAGGGGGTATGCTATTAAAACGCACTCACGTGTATTCCTAATCCTAACTTTAAGTGCACTCCTCGAGTGTGACTCTTCAATGTGGTTCCTACATGGTGCATTCCATAATTCATGCTCACAACCGCAAGACTTTCATCAAAAAAATTGCTTTTTATTTGCAAATTGAAGTTGTGGAAAATAACTATCTTAGTTTTTGGCATGTTTTTATGCATTTAACGTTTTTTTTTCCAAAAAAAACCAATTCATTACTCAAAAAATGGGCTGTCTTTAATAGTAGTATGTAAGTTCTGTATCTTTGCTTTAAGAATACTTGCTTCCTACTCCATCTTCTGTGCCCAGAGAATAAAGAAATGTAATGAAGTCTAGTATTCCACAAACTCGAATGAGACTCATTACAGTAATGTTGGCAACGCCATGCATTGCTGAAGACAAACTCCCGAAGAAACTCTTCAAGTTGCATGCCCAATCTGCAATGTGAATCTTCCACAAGACTCTTCCTCATCAGTTGTAATTGCTACCTTGTTCTCCAATGTAACAAGGAAATTTCCCAATTGATATTCATAAACCAGCCATCATGCTCCTCCAAAGCTGAGTACACTAAATTCCATTAGTCGACAGACAATCAGACTTGCTCACAATTTTGTTGAAAAATTAGATTATAATGCAGTCTGTTGAAAAATTCACGTAGTTAACAAATATAGTGTATTGTAACAGATAGACCACGTAAGTACGTCGCCAAAATGGACACTTGTTGATTAATCAAATTTAGTTGAGTGTATTAATCAGATCGTAAGTTCAACCTCTCTCTTAATTTCACATCCATGCATAGTTACAAATTAGGTCATCATGCCGAGTTGTGATTTTGAGGCAGCTCTCTGTAGTGTTTTAATTGGTGGGTTAGAAGAGGGTTATTTCTGCTTGTGGATGTTCAAATAAAGGAACTTGATACCGTACCTTCCAAGCAGCTTCGTCATGCTTCAAACGAATATTTAATATTTTTCAAAAAGTCATGTTCGTTTGCTATTTTTATAGATTAGTTAAATTCGTTTTCTTGAAAAAACATGATATTGTATTTTCATCATTCATCCAAATGGGCCTTGCAAGTTAGTACCACAATATGGATTACTTCACTTGTTAGGTAATGATTGAGTGTTGTATAGTCTTGTGCTTTATACAAAATTCAGGACACTAGTGCCAACAATGAATGTGGGATATGTAGAACTCTCACTTCTTGTTCTTCTTAATCACCGGTTAAACTCCTTTACAAAAATGTGAATAACTTGAGCAAAAATACATCAAATCACGAAATTCTTTTTGGAAGTGAAAGATTACGTGAAAATGCAACTAATCTTAGTTGAAGAATTCTCAAAATAAGATAGTCTACTATGCACAATTGAGCCTCAAAAGTCTGATCACAACACATGTTCTTCTCATTCAACTCATGCATGTTTTTCATAGCCTTACTGAATTTTGTCTATATATCATGCATAAAAACTTCAAATCACAAAATTCTTTTTGGAGGTGATAGACAACTTGTCCTTCTCACTTTTCTTAGTTGAAAACATTTCAAAATAAGATCATTTGGTATGCTCAATTGTGCATCAAAGTCTACTGAAAATATGGTGTGGTGAGAATTCACATGAGCTTGCAAGTTCATATCCCATATCATTTGGGAGTGACTTGGAATGAACTTGATTACAAGGTCAGCTCTTTCTTCCCCTACATCTCACACTCTCCTACTCTGAATAATGTTTAAAAATGGGAAAAATGGTAATATTTCAACATTTCGACTATTCCAAAAAACAATTACTATGGTATTCGGCAAAACCTACTCATATTTTCCAAAAAAATTCGTCTTGACTTTTTTGAATTAATTAAAGACGAAGCTGCTTGGAAGGTACGGTATTATTCCCAATATACAATTTTTTAATTTTATTTTTCTTATTCCTTTTTTCCTTCTGGTTGTCAAAAGTTATCTTGTCCAAGGTTTGAAGATATTATGCACTATAGAACTACAATCATAATTTCAACACAAAAAACTTCTTGAGTTATAATCTCAATGCAGCCTCTTCAAGTCATTGTGTCATAATACCATTGGACTAGAGGAGAGGGATTAGAACAGATAATGCTAGAGAGCATTAACTTCTTAGCAAGTCTTGCCTGCTTTTGAATAACTTAATTCACCTTCACATAATTTCTAGATGGTCAAACCAACGTATTTCAAAATGCCAAAGTTGTTACATTCAAGTACATAGACCTCTCAAAACTAACTAGGATTGGGTTAAGCCAATAATTCTCATTCATTAATTGTGAGATCACCGTACGTGGTTGAGCCTAACTAAAAAGCTTACTGATTAGGTAGTCAAGCTTATGGTGATCAATCTACCATTTCACAGGGAGATAAATACAAGATTCCCATATAGGAAACGCGGACAAATTTCCCACAATTGTAACTTTCCCGGATAAAAAATACTCTACAATTATCTCAATAAAGTTACAATTGTGGGAATTTTGTCCCACTTCCCATATGCAATCCCATGTGGGAATGTCTTTATCTCTCCTTGCGTTTGATGATGCACTTTAGGTTGCCATTCAAGTGGCTCATTGATGCACAACATGATATAATTAAATGGAGAGAGCAACTTAGAACAACATTCAGAAAAACATTGGGATGTTCTAATTACCCATTTGAAAGATGTAACACACATTTCGTTAAAATCAGACTAGATTTTGTTAAAACCGGACTTTTGGATTGAACAAGCGATGGGGAGTGCTACCCTTCGCAATAGAGACAGGTCCCCAATTTTTCTACATCACTCTTATTCCGCAAATAAGAGCATTGTAGAAAAATTAGGGACCTATCTCTATTGCGAAGGGTAGCACTCCCCATCGCTTTTTCAATCGAGAAGTCCGGTTTTAACGAAATGTAGTCCAATTTTAACGAAATGCGTGTTATGTTATAATAATGTCTTTTGAACGCATCAAATGTTCATTCAAAACAACATTGGGATGACTTGATTACCCCTTTAGAACAATATTCTAATGTTGTTTGAACAAGACAAAACAACTTTTTAATGTTGTTCTACTACATAATTCTAGAATCACATTGTTTTTACAGTGTGGTTCTAACAACTTGCTCCCCCACTTATGTGAATTTCGTTATATAATTCAAAACATACTAACTTGTGACAACTCGGTTGCTCAAGGTTCTAAAATAAGAATCGATATAGATATAGATAAAAAGTGCTAAAGTTATGAATGACCATTATATATATAGTTCAAACAGTGTGCAAGATATATGTCAAGATAACAGTGTGCCGAATGTATTTAACTGTAAATCTTTTGCACTTCTGCGCTTTATTTGAGTTATCTCTAAAGTCACTTTGAATTTGATGAATCTACAAGGATTTTTTTTTTATTATACTCTTATTTGTTCACTCCAAATAGTTAAAAGGTGTGGAATTTTTTGGTGGTTTATCATTATTAGGTGTGTAAGAGGTGTGTAAGAGCTTGGTGGTCTTCAAAAGATTTTTAGCTCCATTCTTGGTGCTAAAAAACCTTTGAAGATCACCAAGCTCTTACGCATCTGTAACATACTTAATAATGATATACCACCAAGATCTTTCACACCTTTTAACTAGTTGGAGTGAACAAATAAGAGTATAATAAAAATAATTTATGGTATCTTCTTCAAAATTTGGACTTTACGAATAACTCTATTAGCTAAAAAATATTTGGAATGAACCTTTATTTGATGTTTCACTCTCACTAGAAAGATGTCATACTAGTGCAACCATATGTTCCATGACTATGATATTTTATTTTCTTGACAACTAGTCTCTAAGTTAACCAACGAGTAAAACACTAATTGTGATGGGGCCAATTGAGTTGGTTGAATTTAGAAATTGAGAACCCAAAGTATGGTGTACATCGTCGAATTTTATACCAGATAAGAAAGTCAAAGCATTTTGGAATACAATAAAAGCTCTATTTTATTCAAAGATATAGCCCTCCAAGGTTGAACACATTATAGAGGGGGCGTACCTCAAACATTGAGAAATTACAAAAATTAGAGGGTGTTATAAACACAACGGCTACAACTTGGTGTTAAAGACAAATTTTATAGCACACGTAAAATGAGTTGGGCACAAGTCATATTATGTGAGACGCGTAAAAGTGGTACCCATATTAGGCCATTTCCCTACCCGAAAGACCAGAGATTCATGCTTTTACAATAAAAAACTTTAACTGATCATATTGTAAAAAATACAATGAAAATGGAACTCACTTTTATATCTCCAAAATTACCGTACCTTCCAAGCAGCTTCGTCATGCTTCAAACGAATATTTAATATTTTTCAAAAAGTCATGTTCGTTTGCTATTTTTATAGATTAGTTAAATTCGTTTTCTTGAAAAAACATGATATTGTATTTTCATCATTCATCCAAATGGGCCTTGCAAGTTAGTACCACAATATGGATTACTTCACTTGTTAGGTAATGATTGAGTGTTGTATAGTCTTGTGCTTTATACAAAATTCAGGACACTAGTGCCAACAATGAATGTGGGATATGTAGAACTCTCACTTCTTGTTCTTCTTAATCACCGGTTAAACTCCTTTACAAAAATGTGAATAACTTGAGCAAAAATACATCAAATCACGAAATTCTTTTTGGAAGTGAAAGATTACGTGAAAATGCAACTAATCTTAGTTGAAGAATTCTCAAAATAAGATAGTCTACTATGCACAATTGAGCCTCAAAAGTCTGATCACAACACATGTTCTTCTCATTCAACTCATGCATGTTTTTCATAGCCTTACTGAATTTTGTCTATATATCATGCATAAAAACTTCAAATCACAAAATTCTTTTTGGAGGTGATAGACAACTTGTCCTTCTCACTTTTCTTAGTTGAAAACATTTCAAAATAAGATCATTTGGTATGCTCAATTGTGCATCAAAGTCTACTGAAAATATGGTGTGGTGAGAATTCACATGAGCTTGCAAGTTCATATCCCATATCATTTGGGAGTGACTTGGAATGAACTTGATTACAAGGTCAGCTCTTTCTTCCCCTACATCTCACACTCTCCTACTCTGAATAATGTTTAAAAATGGGAAAAATGGTAATATTTCAACATTTCGACTATTCCAAAAAACAATTACTATGGTATTCGGCAAAACCTACTCATATTTTCCAAAAAAATTCGTCTTGACTTTTTTGAATTAATTAAAGACGAAGCTGCTTGGAAGGTACGGTAGTAAACAACATGAACACTGTGTGTTCATTGAGTGCTAGAATAAAACGAGCTTGGTGGACATAAACTAACAACACCTTGTGACTAGTTGTCTAAATGCTTGTGTGTACCGCAGGCACAGGATTGAGAGTAAGACTCATGGAAGTTCCATACAAACCCCATTTATCACAATCAATATCTCTTACAATCTTCTTGCTCTGAATCCACTCACACCATTTGGAATTCACCAGATCATACGCCACGGATGCGCCGCTCACTGACGAGAAAACAATGAAATTCCCGCACCCCACTATCACAACACTAAGCACGACGTCTCCAATCACATCATCCAAAGAATCTAACCACTTGCGCTCTCCATAAAAATCGTAGCTCTCATCCATGGACGCTACCACCGTGCACGAGGCTGCCGTGACATCCACCTCCATGAGCTCGAGCTTGTCCACTTGGAACGCGGCGAAGAATAGGCGCCCGAGCGCTGTTACAAGTTGCGGGAATTTGACCTCCTGCGGGAGCTCTACGCCCGTGTCATGCCACACACTGTGCGTTGTCCTCGTGTCCAATCCAAACAACTGGAGCGAGTTTTCCCTATGCTTGTCCCAGAAGAGAGTAAATAGAGTGGACTCCATGTGGAGGATGTGTGCTGGCCATAAATTTGTAGGTGGCGGCAAAAGCTCTTGCCACTCACCCACGCTAGAGTCGAACCGTTTGGTCATAGGACTATCAAGGTAGAGATGGTCTTGCACGACGTAGAGCAAGAACGACGAGTAATCGTCTGCAACCACCAGTGACACTTCTCGGTGGTAATAGTCACTCAGTTGTCTCTATGCCCAAAAGTGGTGGAAGGTCGACAATACAACCCGTCATTGGGTTAACAACTTTTATATACTCGAAACGGTGATCAAGGACCAGACAAATGAAGCCCTTGTCCGCCGCAATGGTTGTGCATCCATCCTCTACTCGACGAAGGCGGCCGAACTCGTCTTCTATATTGAGAAACTGCATGTTGAGGGGGAAACATTCGCGTGCACTAGGGTCGTAAACCTCCCAACTCGGGCGTACTAAATTTTCCGCGCTGTGGACGCCGAGGTCCATAGTCTTAGGCGTTCTAAACATGTACATGGCTTGTGGTCGCGCTTTGAGCTGCGCTATGATGTCGTTCCAAGCGCGAGAGACTAGTTGCTTTGCGAGGTCGTTCCACACGGGATTGATGGTCCGGAATCGACATAGTTCAAGAATTGAAAAGGAGCCCAAAATTTCCACGTGTAGATTTGGGAGAAAATCTTTCCAGAGCTCTTCGTCCATGATCAGGCTCCCCTGATCAACTTCCATGTGAGAGTCATGAGATGATTCTGCTTGCATTGATGGTTCCATCTCTTGATGCTCTGATCCTCTAGTTGACTCATAGCTTGTTTGAAGCATCATATCCCAATTCCGCCTGCACACAATGAGGTTTAAGTCGCGATCTTTTGACTTGTACTTTTTTATATGATAGAAAAGCTCATAGAAAAAAGAAGAGTTATAAGTTCTATCCCTCTTTTCACCCGCTTATATAAGAGTTAATTTCCTTGAAACTTGTCTAGACTATGCCATTGACCGAAGTGTACCCCATTATTTAGCCATGCTTTAATTACTTTATATTTTATTTCAAAAACAATTATCGATCCCTAATGTGGTTCAATTCAAGATCAAAAGTCCAAATAATATAATGTTGAGTGAGAGAAATCAATAAGTCATGGTGGAGCTCGAACTTGAGAATAGTCAACAGAGCCTATAACTAACCAGGGACTCGATCGGAATGTAACTTACTTCATTGTAAGTTTGAGAACTGGTGAGGGAGCGAGTAAATCAGAGTGCAAGTAGACATGCAACAAAGCCTTCGATGTACTGAGCCTACCAATGTACGCAAGAGCTAAAAGCACCCATAGAAGAGAATGAAGGAGATGAGAATGGTGAAAAGGGTGCTAGGTTTCAGTTTTTATATTCCAATGAAGCGCTACTCCCGAGACCACATAGCAGCCAACGTCCTGAAACTTACTTTCTCACAAAGCCTCGGCAGACGTTTGTCACTGAAACTTCACAAAGCCTCGGTAGTAAGCGTTCGTCGCAGACTTGACAAAGCCTCGGTAGTCTGAATTCTTCGTTACAGGCTTCATCAGTTGGATCATTCAGAATATACGCGATGCTAGTGAAATAATTCTCATTCATTAATCGTCAGATGGACGTAGTTAGGTACCGCCATACACAAGTGAAAGGGGTTGTTCATGGTTTTGTGATTAAATCATTTCTTTTTTTTCATGAACATTTCAGTATGTAAACAAACTTTGTTACCAACTTGGATCATTCGGAATATATATATATATATATATATATATATATATAGAGAGAGAGAGAGAGAGAGAGAGAGAGAGAGAGGCGATGCTATTGAAGTCTGTTGTTCCAGACTAGCCAGATAAATACCTGAAATCTCTTGAAATTTCACCATTTTAACGAATACAATTGTACCTCTATGTGGAAAGCCCTAACTTCAAAGTGGCCAGTATGGACTAGTCACAGGAATAAATTATCATATGTGTATTGCTTGAAACAATATTATTGACATATGATGAAAGGTCATATTATAGAGGGTAGATTGTATTACGATCTAGCCGTGGCTTGCTTCAGTTGGCATGGGTTGTAGGTTGAGACCTTTCATAGATAATGAATTTAAAAGTGGTGCCTAGATATTGCTTGAAACAATATTATTAATTGACATATAATGAAAGGTCATATTATAGAGGGTAGATTGTATATTACGATCTAGCCGTGGCTTGCTTCAGTTGGCATGGGTTGTTGTAAGCAGGTTGAGACCTTTCATTGATAATGAATTTAAAAGTGGTGCCTACATGAGAGCTTGAAGCCATTTTGTTGGGGAATAATACATCCAAAAGTAGCTACGTTGCTATTACATACTAGATAGAGTACTCCATGGGCTATGCTATAGCATGTAGCGGATGCATGATCAATATTTCCGAGTCGCGAAGCAACAAGGTGGTAGCATACACCCACTACACGACATGGCGAGCCCATGGAGTTCTCTATCTAGCATACCCTACGACACGTCACATGTTAGTAAAGTGACGTATTTTGAAGAGTACACTATGGAGAGTTGAGAATAGAAAGAGACGAGGCTCAAGAATTCTCTGCAATACACTACAAAGATTGTGTGCATAGGAAAATACATTACTGGTTATAATTGTATTGCTTAGAAGTTAGAACCAATCTGAAGTTGTTACGAGTGGTTGTGATGTCATGGAGTAGACTACAAAATGATGTTGAAACACGACAATTGATTACTGGTTATTGATCAATGTCGTAGACTACTTGTAAGGGTACAAACCTCACTACCCATGCCCATGAGGCATGGATAGAGGAACTACTCCAATATCTGGAGACTCGTTTATTTATTCACAATGGTCTTTGGGCCAACGTTATGATGAACAGAACTTCATAGTAACTTACAATTGGACAGGGATGTCGTCTTCCTCATCATGGTGTCCCGGCATGGTGTCCAGTGTTTGTGCCTGGATTTGACCAGCCTGACAGCCGGATGTGAGGAGGACCTTCCTGACACCCCATTGTATCCCATTGTCGGAGCCATGAACGTGGCTGCCTACAGTTATTTTTTTGCAGGCTATCAGTATGGCATTGGTCGGACTCTCTATGAGCTCACATCTGCATCTGCTGTAGTATTCAGCATGTTTCCCATTTGCACTCTACTCACAGTACCGTAGTTTACTAGCAGGTTAGGCACCTTTCTACCTATTATTTTATTATTTCTTTAAATAGATTTAGACAAAACCGAATATTCTTCAAAATCTGTTTTTTCCCCAAACTAAATTTTTCCTTTTTTTGAAAAAAAATTCCCTAAATTTTAGGCATTTATTTTTAGGATTATTTTCTGCGAAACCTGCTAGTAAACTACAGTAAACGTCAACAACCTTCCATCTTTCCAAATGTTGAATCAATCTTTCCAAATCTTTGCCAATCATGCGCATGAATCCATCTTTCCAAATCTTCCATTGAACCCGCGCGCCTTGGAATCAGCCAGATTGGTATTGGCGATGCTCGTATTGTCTGTTCTTTGAATCATCCATTCAAGCTTGCATCGCATGATTGGTTACAGAGCTGCTTGGATTGCAGTGCTCAATAAAAAAACCAAGGTTGCAGAAACTTCTTCAAGAGCAACTTGTGGGTAAGTTATTGGCTGCTGCTCAAGGGCACTCGACATGGCGGACTCCTGCAGGTCAAAGCATTTGCACTCTATCTAGCTTCTTTGTCATGGGCTGGTTCAGTAAAGGCTTAATATATGTACTTGCAAGATGAGTGCAAAGATGATTTGATTCTGTTTCATATCATGTTGTGGTCACCACCGGTTATTCTCACCATGGTTGTAATCGCAATCCACGTGGAAATGTTCCTTGCGATGTTCAAGGTAACTATAATAGCTAAATCAAATATAAACCACTTGCTCTGATAGTTATTTCAAAATTGGACTGCTTGAATTCACGTTCTGTGTTATGGAACACAATTTGTTATATTTACTAGATCATAATGCCAAAAATCACATTGCTGAAGCCAAAGACCACATTGCTGAAGTCGAAGACTACTTTATGGCACTACGATCTTTGGTCATGGCGATGTGGTTTTTGGCTTTTGGTACGTGATCTTTGGTTTTGGCTACATGGTTTTTGGCTTTGACAATGTGGTCTTGGGCTTCGGCATTGTGGACTTTGGCATTATGATCTTACTAGTAAATGTACCAACTTGTATTCTATACCGTGATTTTTAACTATCACATGGCAACAGAGGGATGTGGTTCGACCATTGTCGTTCTAAATCGCTCTTCCCACTTGCATTTATTTTCCCAAATTCTAAATTGAACTTTGGGAAAAAAAAGTATAGGAGTGGTAACACTAATCTCTGTGCCCATGCTATGCAGGAACGGACAACTCACTGTTGCAATGGCTGAAAGTGGAGTTTCAGTCAGTATGGGCGAGTCACAAGGACAATCAAGAAGCTACAGGTTGGGAAGAGAGACCATGGAGGTGGAGAGTGATATCAATCGATTTAAGGTTCCCATTGTGGATGACTTGCTTGCGTTACTGGTGCGCTTGATTGAGCTTTTAATCGTGTTCTGGGCACCCTTGGATTTCAAATTGCACATTGGCTGGGAAGATGTGGACTAAGTTAAAGTGGACTTCAACGTTCTCTTGATCGGTTTGGGAAGTGGCAGAGGTTACCGCCAAGTCAAAAGGTGAAAGTCCGTGCCTACAAAAGGCCCCTGCACATCGACCTCAACCGCCGGCTGCAACCACAGCACCGGTATAAGCGGTACAGTGTTCTCGTTGGAAGATTGGCGAGATCCTGCAAAATGTCGCTGCACTCCCAGGTGGTCAGAAACCTTGCAGCCGTTTGCGATCACTGTTCACGGCTGCTACACCTTGGTTGAGCTTCTAAGTCAATATTCAATGCCTTGCCAAAAATAGCGAGCCACTCTTAACCTTCCACATGTATCTTCATCAACAAAGATTGCAGCTTGCAGCTACATGTGCGTGGGACATTTGCCTTGGGACTTGAACATGGCGAGAAAGCCAGAAGAAGAATCTGTATTAACCCCTTAACGTACCAGGGTGTCCCTGGAATTGACAATTTGAGAAAAAGCATTATAAACTACTATTTAGAAGAATATTCTGGAATTGATATACAAATGAAAGTTCTAGATTTTGAATTTTAGATTCCATCCGTACGGTTCCATTCACTAATACAATCACCAATATTTAATTATAAATTTTGAAAGTTAAAATTAAAAATTCCTTGTAAATTCGATTACAAACTAAATTTCAATATTTTTTGAGTAAAATTTGTTGGAATGAGTTTGAAATGAGATACTCTTAAATGTGGTGATACTTTGAAATTTTTGTGTTTCTTAAATTTATGACCTCATTTTTCACGATTCCACTTTGAACTAGAGTCAATGCAATTTTGGCTTGGTCAACGACTTGACATACTTCTACATTTGTAATTTTAGAAAAATATGTACTCTAGTATGACTAAATCCAGCCATTAGATAGGACAACAACTTGGTGAAGAATCTCCAAAAAATTGGATGAGTATCATCCAAGCGTTGATGAGAACGTGAGAAGGCTTTGAAATCATTCGTCGTCCAGTTTCTGGACGCTGTGACGTTTAGGGGTTAAGCTCTGTCTCTATAACTGTAACTGTGGATGGAGAGGATGAGACTGATCCTACGAAAGCCAAGCCTGGCTCTCTGGTAAATGAACTTAATTCTTGAAGAAACCGAACCTAAACCCTAAAAACCCCAATTTTAAAAACTTTAAAAACTTTAATACTTAACCCCTAAAGGACCGGAGTGTTTTTCCTCCAAAAACACTCCAATGCTGCCATTTTTACTCCCCCATGCAAAAAATCCAAAAAAATGTTATTTTTTACCTTCTAACCGTAAGATCTTGTCTTGAACTATTTGAAAAACATACACAACAAATTTCATTGATTTTGACCGCATGGATTGCTAGATAATTGCGTTTGATGGAAAAAAAACACCCCAAAAAAACACATGCCCGGAAATTTCAGATGTGTTTGATCATGTCTACATCAAAAAATCCTCACTACCAAATCCTGTCGCACTTCACTTTCACATTCTATATGATGTTACTTAGTTGTGTACTTTTGTTGCATTTGGAGATGTTTAGGATGTTGAAGAACACCTTGCACTTGTTGGGGGTTTAAAAGTTCAGAAAAGACTGTTTTGGATCTGCAATATTTTTGACTTTCTTTATTTAAAATACATATCCGAGTGGTGAAACACAAGTACATTCCACCCTCTACAGAATGGCGAATTTATTTTGTAAAAAAAATAAATTTTGAAGTTTTAGAAGACATGTAGCACATTTTTTAAGAATTTTGGGGGTTTGGGGGGAAATAAAGGGTGGAGGAAGGGAATTGAAGTGCCAACCCATTCCAATGTTCATGACCCCACTAACTCTCAAGGTGTACTGCCACGTGGCAGTCCCTCATTGGATGATTTTAATTTTTTTAATTTTGATTTTTTAAAATGATTTTAATTTTCAAAAATTTAAATAACATATTATAATTATAAAATTGAAATTTTAGTTTAAAATAATAAATTTTAGTTCAAAATAATTTTTTTTATTTATAAAAAATTATTAAATTTTTTTTAAAACAATAATTTGAAATTTTAAAAATAATTTTTTTAAAATTTTTGAATGAGTTTGGAAAATGGGTCCGGGTCTGATATGGGTTCCAAAAAGGACTGTCTCACTAAAACACTATCACTTTATAATTCACTTAATGTGTGCTAGAAATTACACATTTTCAATTCACATGAATTTAATGATAGATTCATGAGAAAGTTGTAATACTCCATCCAAAATTGTGTTGAGGAAGAAAAATTGAACAATTTATACATTCCGGATTGTTCCTTTTGTCTCAAATCCGGAACTGTCTTAATTCCGGATTTGAGACAAAAGGAACAATCCGGAATATCAATTTATAGTGAAGTAGTTCATAAACAAGAAATTTAGCTAAAACAACGTTTGAGTCATATCTATGTTTAATTTTAACTCTTAATTTGATATTTTACTATATTTCCTTATTTATGAGAACTTTCAAAAATCAAATATTTTTACACAATCTAAAAAGACTATGATTTCATAATATCTTTGTCTTAAAACTATATGATATGCTTAAATATAAACTTAATAAAGTGCATGATATTTGTTTTAGTAAAAAACCTTAAATACATAGTCCTTTCGCTACTATAATGTGAGCAGGTGCTAGATATGATAAATTAGGAAAAAATTCAATTTTTGAATTTAACCTACATAGCACATGATTATTGTGTACCAACATGCCATCTATAATACCATGTAATTTTTGTAATTTTCCAATAATTTTTTCATTACCAAAAGGACATTCTTCTAAAGTCCGGACAATCCGGGAAGGGGTACCCTGATCAGACCCGGACCCAAATGGGGTGGTCTTCTGACTCTTCTCCCCCCCACACACCACCCCATTTTCCACACACCGCCCATCTTGTTGCCCCCCCTAAAATTCAACTATTTCTCTACTGCCCGGATGCCCTTTCTCCCGAAAAAAACACATTTCCCCTCATAACTTTCACATCCAGTGTCGGAATTCAAAAAAAAAAGAACCCCCATTTTTGTGGCACATTGGGGAATCTACTATTAAATTTTCTTCACAGTTTGATTAAAAACATGTTCACCGGAACCTACCCGATTCTCTAAATGTCCTAGTTAGGACACTTGGTTCTTTAGGGGTTAAGCGTGGAAGGAGCCCCGTGGGGCCATGCTTGATCATTTTTCAAGCCAACGTTGGTTTTCACCTAGTCCCTAATTTCAAACAAAAATGGTTTCAACTAAGAAAGTGTGGGGTTATCTTCTTCTTTCTAGTCCAATTTACCATTCTTCAAAATTTAAAACTACAGTTTTTATAGCACTTTAATTCTCAAAACCACAAAATTCCAATATACACTGCAAAAAATGTTTTTCTACCACATTTTTTTTGGTGGTGAATGAGGAGATTCAGTTGTGTAGAATCAGTAAAATAAATAAATTGAAAAATGTATTATTACTGTGGTCCTTGACAAAATTTAATGTATCTAGGGTTGTCAACATGAAGCAGGTTTAGATCATTCGGTCTAGACACTATTAGAATAGGTGGCATTGCTGAGGGAGTTGCCCAGGCAGGTGACGTGGCCATGCATGAAACTCAACAATACTTGCTTGGGCACCTCCCTAGGTAGTGCCACCTTTTCTACTAGTGAAATAACATACAAGACCTTTGTCATGTTTAGATTGGAAAAAATAAATTTTTGATAGGAGTGTCTTGTAAATATGCTCAAATATTTTAAGAACATGCTTGAATATTTCGACATCAGGTGGGCGGAA
Source organism: Pohlia nutans (assembly GCA_022496805.1). Taxonomy (NCBI): domain Eukaryota; kingdom Viridiplantae; phylum Streptophyta; class Bryopsida; order Bryales; family Mniaceae; genus Pohlia; species Pohlia nutans. The sequence goes on from CM040102.1 coordinate 9,662,416, forward strand.
AGTTAACCCTAGAAGGACCAAGGATTCATGGTTTTGAAATGGCAAATTCAATTGACCATATCGTGAAAATCACAATTTATATGGGACCATATTTTATATCATTGGAATCACTGAAGAATATTATATATGTTGGTGAAAAAAAAGTAAATTTAAACAAAAAGGACTCTACATAAAACTTACTCAAAAATGATAAAACAAACATGAGACCTAATTTGGCTTCTTGGTCCTTCATGGGTTAATTGGACGGACAAATTGGATCCGACGCCGTTAGGCAGCTTGTTGGACGCCGTGACAGTACTTATTAGTGTTAAATCTTCAATGTAAATTTAAATGTAAATTTTCAATGTAATAAAGCTCTTGTGAACCCGATTAAGACTTAGGGGGTGCACTGTACAATATGTATGAGAATCACGTGCGTTCATGACCCCCTCTAAAAAAAAACCCTTTGTATACAAGGGGTTATATGTCTAAAATCTTTTGTATACAGATTAAATTCATCTTAAACATATGTTTATTGTAAGTATACATCGATACTTTTAACTCTAAATATATTTATTGTATGTGTACGTAATTCAACAATGTTCAAATTACTACCCATTCTGTGCACTCACGTATGCTTGGACGTATTTAGTACAGTGCACCCCCAGAGATTGAGACTGAAATATATACGTGATGAATTATTCTGTCACCATTGTCACAAGAAGTGCATACAAATGTGATAATAACTAAGGAGTTTGAAAAAGTGCAGGAGGGGGTGTAAGTTAAATGTCTAAACCACATTCTTCACTTCTGCGACACCAAATATTTCTTTAATGTCACTGTCATAAGTAACAACTGGTACTGTACATTGTAACAGTGTTACAAAACTCCAGATAATGGTGTGGAGTTATGGTGTGGAGTTTTGGGCGCCTAGAATGTGACAATAAAGAGGTTGGTTTGTACATGGAAGAGGTTTGCCGCATTGGCAGTGAAGAGGAGAAGACAATGAAAGGGTGGCAATGAAGAAATTTTTATGATGGAATATGATAGTGCTCATTCTTGAAAGAACCCTGGATATCATAGCAGTGGTTATTTTTTTGGGAGATTTGTAGAGTGAAATCAACATATAGAAGATGTTCATAGCAGATCACATTGCATGTGGTGAAGAAACACTAGTAGAAAGGTACATGTGTCGAAGCAGATGCCCATGCAAATGGGCAGCACTTGCCTAAAACTAGACAACATTAGCTCGGCTTCAGCTTCGGTACAAGCACCTTTTCTACTAGTGAAAACTGCAAGAAAAAATATGTGCCAGATTTCGGTGAGTTTCATGCTGCCACATGGATGGGGGTGGTGCTTGTAACTGGAGAAATGCTAGTAGAGAATTTCACTAGGTTGAGTTTAGAAAACATTTAGATTCATCAACTAGGCTCAAATGTCAAGGCCCATTCTACCGTTCTTGACTAAATTGGTCATTCATCTCTGCAATGGATTCTTTTCCTTGTGCTCCTCTGAACATGGATTTAGTAACAAGCAATAGGGGTTGTCACACCTCTTCCAAGAATCAAACTTTTTTTAAGATTGAGAAGCTCTGGAGAAAATAGCGCATTCCATGAAGAACGTAGGACTCCCCTTCTCTGACCTGTGGAGAATGAGAATGGGATTTACCTACAATTCAAGATCTGTAAAAAAAAGCAGCGTATGTTTACACTTATATCACTCTCCGCGACCCTCTTCGGCGACGACTACGATAAAAACCGTTGCCTAGGTGAAAAGGAGAATTAAGCTCTCTCGTGAAAACTTCGCACGTGTTTTCATTCTTCACCCTTGGAGGAGAAGGATGAAACTTCTCAATCTTCAGTGAATGGGCCGCCTCCGCAATTCTCGAAGAGAGTGCCACATCCTCATTCTCTGAAGATTGAGAATGGGTAGAAGGTGTGACAACCCTTAATTTATACTCTGCACTTTCGACAAAGATTCAGGGACACATGTAGAATTGGGGATTAACTTCACCTCAGCAAATGCCCCTCTTGGCGACATTGTGCAGATGAGAATGTCATCCTGAGGGACAATTGGCAAGATGAGGTCCCCAATTCTACATTCTAACAAAGATTGCCACAATAGCTTTGAATAGTTAGTACAGTGAATTAAGTCTCATCAACGTTTAGGAAACTGTACCATGACGAGCATCCCCTTCAACTAGACTCCCAAAATGTGACTTCGAGGACATCATCATAACCTCCAATCAATGAGCCCAACATCAGTGATACAATATTCAACAACCCCACCAAAAAAAAAAAAAAAAACCAACCAACCTGTGTGTTCAACCTTGTCCACCAAAAGAATGCATCACATTAAACATCCCCCATTGAACTTTGTGGGGGAGAAAACTAATTAAGAGAATGGACTTGTCCTGCAACAAAAATGCTGATCCTGCATACTCCAGGTTTGAGAAGGACCTCATGCAAATGAAGATTTTCCACTGTGCATGACCACTCAAGCCTTCCTTCTAAATGATGTTTGGCTGGTTGCAGAGATCCATTGTGCAAAAAGTGATTCAATGTTGAGAGGAAATTTTTTTCACACGTGTGGCTCTTTAAAGCAAAAAAATTATTTAGTTCCATTTCTTATCTTCATGCGATTTAGAGTAGAAACTTGTATGTCACTTATAATAGGTGAAGTTTAAGCTTACACACTTTGAAATTTTTTATGAGAATAGCAATGGCAAACAAGTCATTAGACTTTGTTGATTTTGAGGCGGTTTGAGCAACGCTAATATGCAAAAAGAGGTCCAAGATTAGTTTAAGAGTCCTATGATTTTATTTGAGGTGGTTAGATTTGTTTGTTTGAGGTTATGTATTATTGTGACCATTGAGTGTATATTCGAATGACATGTTTAACTTCGCAATGAACATTCTTGACATTTTATGAACACATGAAAGCTAAAGAAAAGATACACTTCCTTGAGCTTCTCTTTGTGATTTATAAACTTTCAAAATAACGGTTATTTGTTAAATTTATGCATAGTGTAAGAGCATTGGAAGGGTTTTGACACACTACCAAATTGGATGAAAAATGATGTGTGCCCTTTCAAATAGCCTCTAGGCCCTCAATCATGTTAACCCTTCAACATCCACACTATAATTACACAGTCAAAACTCATCAATTCCTCACAATTTAAAATATGCTATATTTTTTGGTATTTTTCTCATCTAATTTATTGTTAAACTGATTCACACTAATTGTTTTATAACTATTTAAATAGAAACAAATTTTATAAGATTTTTCAAAGTTTTTCTCTTTTTCTCTTGTAATAGTCATAGTAATTACAAAATGCTTTGAATAGTCTAAATTTTTTAGGTAGAATGTAAATAATAGTGATGAACAAAAAAGTGTAGGTGGCATGCTTTTTGAGCTTATATAAAATGAAATTTGATAGAAGAATTTTTTTGCAAAGTATGTTGGAATTTCATGGTTTTGAGCTTTAAAGTGTTGTAAAGAATGCAATTCTAACAAATTTGAAGAATGGTAAATTGGATTAGAAAGTAGAAGATGGCTCCTACACTTTCTTAGTTGGGATCATTTTCATTTGGAATTAGGAACTAGGTGAAATTCAGCGTTTGACTAAAATACAACCAAACATGGCTCTATTAGGCTCCTTGTATGCTTAGGCATCACAAAAAAATTTAGGCCTTCAAAAAGTTGCTAACTCGGCCAAATTGCCATTCAAAATTATAATATTTTTATTTTTATTTTCTTAAATTCCAGTCTGACGTGGTCAAAATAATATTATTATGTCATACTAGATTTTTTTAATTCGAAAAAAGTAAAAAAGAATAATTATTTTATTTTATTTTATTTTTTACATGGCAAATTGGCAATTTGGCTGAGTTAGCAGCCTTTTGGAGGCATGATCTTTTTGTAATGGGATTAAGTAATGATTCTTCAAATCTAAATTTAGTTGGATATATCCTACATTCCACTTTTAATTAGTCCATTGAGTATTTGATGTACATATTTGGTGCATAAAGGTGGAAAGTGTAAGTTGAAGGGCTCTCAATATATAGACAAGTAATCTTAGAACATCTCCACTTGTATAGGATAATTTCATTACATTAAAACTTAACTACTAGTGAAGGCCACTTATTTAAAGAGTAGACCACTTAATTGCTCTATTCACGCAATTTGTTATATTATTTTTTAACCAATCACTTGTCTCCTAGTGTGCAAAAGCAAAAAGAATCCTCATCAGTTATTATCCAACCTACTAATTGTAGAAGAAGAGGTACACTAAATAGTGTATTTAGTGTGAGGCACTACAATTGCGAACATCACTCTAAATATCAAAAAACCTACTTTTGTAAAAACACTAAATGTGAATTCTCACACTATTTATGAAGAATAGTAACGTTTTGACATTGTGATCTTTTGAGATGTGGATATTTAGTGTGAGTAAGGAATGAAACTTGAGATGAAAGTTTAGATGGAAAAACTGAAATTTTAGAAATGGAATGAATCAAATTGGATGATAACCGCCAACACTAATTACCCACAAATTGACAATTAGTGTTAGACAAGTAGTAGGGGTAAGCACATTATTCATCACGTCACACTAAATACACTATTTAGTGTAGTATATGTTGGGGTTGCACAACCACCACAAGAATTGGCTATTTGTTGAGGCAAAGAGAATATTTGGATATATCCAAGCATTAACTGTTAATTGCCTTGGCATCTATTTTTGGGATGATGTGCAGATTTCATCTATGTTTTCTCATTCGTCGTGCACTTTTTGGAGTGTGGATTTCTATTATAGATTTTATGGGAAGTTGACTTCATGCATGTGTGAACCGATTAGAAAGGGGATGATTTGTGAAATTTGTATGCCTCGTTTTGTGTTGCAATGATTCACCAAAAATTTGTAAGTTCTTACTACAAAATAGTTCAAAAGTGCTATTGTAAAATTCAACTCATAAAATGAAGCAACCAAAAACTCTCCAAAAATCACTACTATTAGAGTATTACATTTCAACCCATCACAACACATTTCATCGAGTCACAAATTGTCAATATGTTATTTGTAATAAAATTACAAAAGAATTTTGAATTTTGAGTTTCAAATTTTATACAAAAATATTGGTGATAGCAATCATAGATCTAACCGTATGGGTAGAATCTAAAATTCATAATGTACAACTTTTATTCATACATCAAATTCAAAATATCCCTCTTAGTTGCATTTTATAATGCATTTTTGGAATTCTCCAAATTTGGAAAAGGTTGTAGGCATTAAGGGGCTAATTGCTTGTTTCTCATCCCATTTTGAAGGATTTGTGGCAATGCACTTAGAGCATCCACATCCTACCACTAAATTCTTAGCCGATTTTGAAAGTGAATGAAAAATGCTTGTATTTAGTATTGTTTTTTCATAGCGGATGAGGAAGTCATGAAATATGAGCACAATATAGTGATGCCTCAATACGTCCCTCTATAGCTAATTTAACAAAAGTTTAGTTAAAATTAATGAACAATAATGATTACGTACCCACGTATAATGATATTGATTGGTTCACGGAATATATAGAGGGACACGTAGCGGTTTAGGGTTCTAGAGATCATAGCTTGTGACACCAAATTTGAATGTGATGATAATGGTCAAGGGGTGAATTAAAAGAAAAAGGTGCAAGATACTTTTAGGGCCGCTTTACACTAGCCCGTGTCGGTATGTAAAAGGGTTAAAATCTTTACTTCTCATTAGTCAAAAGCCTGAAATTGAGCCCAACCCCTTTACACTAGGACTTGAGCCCAATGCAACCAAAAAAAAACTACATTAAAGCCGACAAGCTCTTCCACAAGCCCAACTTCATTGATTATATTCATCAAATATGGAGGTCCAAATTTTGAACTTGGGCCCGAGTGCACATTTCATTAAAATATGTATGTATGTATGTATAATCTTACTTATTGAGTGCTCAAGGCTGGGCCAAAAGCTAATATGTGCTGTTTTTTTTTGTTGAATTGGGCCCAAGAACGACGATCCAACTCCTAACCGTAGACTGGCCCTTAGCATGTGAATTTTAGCGTACAAGCGTGTAGGTGCTCGAATAGGAACATTGTTGTACTACCATAGGCAACTAACAAGTTCGTCACCATGCCGCATAATATCTATTTAAAATAGGAAAACAATTTTTGGCAGGAAAAATATAATCACTAAAAATTTCAACTTTTTTTTCAAAAATCAAAATTGAATTGGGCCATAATTATAAGGTTTGTTAAAGTTGAATGAAATTGAACTACACTTCTCAAATGTGGGTCATGGAGGAGGTAGAGCCTAGTGCTTAACTCCTAATTGCCTAAGCAACCATATATGGTCGCTCAAAAATTTCAGATTTAAAAAAAAGTTCAGCCCACTTCAAACGTCCATAACTTTTGCAAAAATAACAATTTTTGAGCGTAATTTTTTTCACTTGTAGGTATTGAGACTGAGCAACTTTTCCAAAAAGAAATTTTGAAAAAACTTTTACTAATTTTCCTCTAAAGCCCTCGAAGTGACAGCATCTCAAATTGTCACAATTTTGAAAATCTGCCCGGAATGGAATCTTTGAGTTTTCTACCAAATGAGATTAGTTCTAACATGAACAAGGTAACCACCATATAAAACCAATTTTTTTGACCTATCATACTTGATTCCAAGTCAAAATGACTAAACATGTAGTTTTTATGAATTTTCAAAAAAAAATCTTATAAATTGATTATTAAATAATTCATAGCATTTTTCCAAAATTTAACCGTATGGATGTTGTCTTACTATTGTGTTCTACATATGTTAAAAAATTGAAGCTCATAAAAGTTGAGTAAGATGGACATTATAACACATCTAGCATTTCAAGAAAACCCTTGGGCACTTAGGGGTTAATACAAAATTCATTTCAGTACTGCCAACAATGAATGTGAACTCCTCACTTCTTGCTCTCTTAATCATTGGTTAAACTCCATTAAAAAAATGTGCATAATTTAAGCATGATTCTTTCAAATCACAAAATTCTTTTTAGATATGAATGTTTACTTGATTGTGCAAGTATTCTTAGTTGAACAATATTCAAAAACAATTAGTCTACTATGCACAATTGCACCTCGAAAGTGTAATCACAACACATTTTCTTCTCATTCAACGCATGCACATTCTTCACAACCTTACTGAATATTGTCCATATCTCATGCATAAAAACTTAAAATCATAAAATTCTTTTTGAAGGTGGAAGATGAATTGGCCTTCTAAATTTTCTCAATCGATAACATTTCAAAATAAGACCATTATCTATGCTCAATTGTGCACCAAAATCTATTAAAAAATATGGTGTAGTGAGAATTCACATGGGCTTGCAAGTTCTTATCCCATATCATTTGGGAGTGACTTAGACTGCATTTGATTACAAGACAAGCTCTTTCTTCTCCTACACCACACAATGTTGATTACTTACCCAAATAACACTAAAGAAAATGTGGAAAATGAAAAGATTTCAACATTTTGACAGTTTCAAAAATATATATTTTTTTAGAAATTTTGCAAATGTTGCTTGTAATTTCCAAAAAAAAAAAAAAACCGACATGTTAGAGTTATCCTTAAAGTCACCTTGTGTTTGAATAAGATACCGTGAATTTTGCTTTAATGTATTCTTATTTGTTCACTCCAAATAGTTAAAAGGTAGCGAAGAGCTTAGTGGTCTCTCATTATTAAGTGTGTAAGAGCTTGGTAGTCTTCAAACTCATGGAAAACTAGTTTAGCCGTTTTTCTTAACGGCTAAACTAATTTCCCTTGAGTTTAGAGACCATCAAGCTCTTACACACTTAATACTGTAATGATAGACCACCAAACTTTTTCAAGCTTTTTAACTATTTGGAGTGAACAAATAAGAATACATTAAAGCAAAATTCACGGTATCTTATTCAAACACAAGGTGACTTTAAGGATAACTCTATTATTTTTGAAATATTTATTGACGAGCCTACTACGCACCTACGGTACACTTGGAAAGTGGGCAGGGAGTTTCATTGACACATGACACCGGGCTGGATGTACTTTCTCAGGTATAACAAAGTTAGTAATGTTTTTCATTGGATCAGAGCACATCCATTATTTAATCGTTGGAATAGTACACTACATTAAATAGGTAGATTAGTGTTAGATACACTAATTTACATAAACATGTTGTAAGTTTTTACTGTTGACCAATTTTTTTACCCTCTATATTGGTCAAGATGGGGATCTTTCAATAGTATTGGAATCATCGTTTTTGGTAAAAAATTTTGTCGAGAGTAAAAATCTATAATATTTTCAAATCTTATAATTATCTAACACTAATCTACCTATTTAGTGTAGATGCACTTCCCTGCTGCAACAAGTGAAGCAACCTAAAGGTCGGTTGTATGCAGCCGGGTTTTCCTGTCTGTCATGAGTTAGAGCATCTGCACTGGTGCATGCTAAAACTCACTTGTTAACCTGTAAACGTACCAACCTTTTGAACAGAAGTAGATTCTAGCTTCAAAAGTAGATATTAGCATGGCTCAGATGTACATGAGGTGTACATGAGAAGACCATTGCAAGCATAAAATCTACCCAAAAAATTAGACATACTTGTAGTTGGAGGCCTCTCCATTATTATCAACATCTCTCCATCACAAGAGATTCATTGTAATTGGTAGAGAATTTAGTAAGTTTTCAAAGGTGACTTGGATGAAAACCATCCAAGGTTGTATGAGAAAGTTTCAAGGCTTTGAATTTGTCCGTGATTCAATTTCTGAATGCTGGGTCGTTTAGGGGTTAAAATTATTCATTTACTCCCTTTGTCCCATAATGACTCGCACGTAGGTTCTTTGAAATCTACCTCTTGAGGTAGATTTCAGAGAACCTATGTGCGAGTCATTATGGGATAGAGGGAGTAGTTTTCAGTGTTTGTGTTTGTGACCTTCATTCATTCTATGGGTTTTCATCCTCTTGTTTCAAAAAATAAAATAAAATAATTCATCTATCTTACATTTGACGAGCCCTTCAATTTACACTTTCTCGACAAAAAAAATGTGGGATATATTCTCAACAAAACTTAGATTTGAAAGGTCATTGCTTATCATGATATGATTAATTTAGGCTATTTAGAAAGGCTCGCAACATTTTTCTTTTGGTTTTTCAATGTAGCAAACCTTTCCAGGGCATGAATACGGATGTTCTTAGAGCCCCAACTCTAAATGCCCCCTTTGATGTCAATGCAAGCACTATTCACCCATGGGGCCCATTTTCTAAATTTTCCATTTTGGGCACCCTAGGGTCTTTTTTTGGCAATTTGTTTTGCAAGTTCAAAGCTTGCGACTCCAAAGAGGTTTATGAGGACCCTCTCCAAAAATAACTTTTGAAAGAGGGGTTTTATTTATTTATTGTGGGCCCAATTTGCATAGAATATTTTATTCTATGTTTTTCCTCTTGCATTAACGTGGAGGGGGTGATTTAGAGTTGGGGCTCTTAGGGCTCCTTATATGTTTTATCAATGAACAGAAATAACGCAAGAAAACAACAGTCCTTCTACCGATCATTGGTGAGAGCAGAAACTAGACAAAATCCTTTGCTGATATCAGTATGGAAGACAACATTGAGAGGCACAAGAAAGTGCTTTAGAGACTTTGACATCGATGAATAACCCACCCACTTACGCATGTAAGGAGGTTTTTAGAGAGAGCATCGTCAATCCAACTTGCAAAGAATGAGAGTGATTGAATAATAGAGTTAATCGAAAAGAATGTCTCAAAGTAGAAACTCTCTTTAAACTCACCTTGGACTCATTTTGGATTCAAAAAAACTGCGAAACTAATTTATGATGAGTTGAAGAATAATGTAAAACAAGACCCTACACCGCTATGGAGTATAGAACTCGTAGCCTCCCCAATGTTGGTAAAACTTGAAAATTTTGTCCCAACTAACTACATTCATGAGCCTCTTTACTTTGAAGACCTTTTGCAACGATACTCACCTTGTTTGTTATGAGAACAAGGCCACCCATGCCCTCCCAGAGTCTCTCACACTCAAAAAGTAGATGAAAAGTGCCAAGGGCCCTTTCAAAATGCTTATTGACTCTGGATCTTAGCGTGTTAAAAATCGGGCCTTCAAATCACTATTTAGTTGACAATATTTTCACATTCTACTTGTCATTGGTGCATTGGGGTACCACGGGCCTTGGCATGGTGGTTAGGGCTCATGGCCCCCAACGAGGAGGTTGTGGGTTCTACTCCCCATGCCGGCGTGGTGCTCACCACCATAGTTCACCCAACTATGGTGGGGGGTCCTTGGATCTTGTTGTATGGGTACCTCAAAGCCCTTTGGAGGGATACCATGTCCGGTATCTTCAAGGCACTAGTGGCTAGCTAGCTAGTAGCATAGTGTGTCACTATAGTGTCCATCCTCGAAAGGGGAGAGTAGTATTGTCCCAATTTCCCCTTGTCCGGTGGACATCGGGTCATTAGCATTACGAATGGACACTTCATTCACGCCGGCCCCTTGCTAAAAAGGGACCGGATTTTCTATCTATCTATCTCTCCTGGTGCATTGACTATTTAAAGTGCACTTTTGATATGTGAGGGGTAGGTGTGCAAGGGTGAAGGAGTGTGAGTGCAAGGGCCCTTCAAATATAGATGAATAATTTCGGAGAATTAGTCCTAGTGTGCATGGGTGGTAATGCTCTAACGTTGGGTGGCTTAACCTGCAAATGGAACTTAGAAATTGAGGGCGTTGTAACTTATTGGACGCTATGTTTTGGTTTTACAATGTCAAGGTGTATTGATTGAATGGATAATTTACTTCAATTATTGCACACTACTAGATTAATTTTGAAGACCACACCTACAGTCCTACACAGCCATTGAATTTGCTGATGAGTTACGGTCACAACCTATTCCTTAAACAACCGTACGCGGCCGTCATTGTCAACATCTCATTCCGAATAATTAATTTTTTTTTGGAAAATCCCATTTCAACAAAGTAACAAATTCTGTGAATATTTTCCAAGATTATCTTTATCAACATACAAAACAGAATTTTCTTTAAAAAAAACTAGTTCCCTTATGATTTGGGCTTCTGGTTTTTTAATTATTTTTTTCGGATCCTGACAACCGACTACAGTTTTCAATCTTGTATATGTTGCATAGTCATGCCGTCACTAAGTTAGTCAACAGAACATGACGATTTTGTTCCCTTAAAAGTTCTGGTAAGTAAACATCTGCACATGTTTGTCTATGATATTAAAACATGGAAATAATTCAAAAATATTTTAAAAAACAAGCAGACACTGTTCTCAATGGAACTGAAGTTGACAACATCAAAATGCTTAAATGATAGTGTGGTATCGTGGAATTGATCAACTGATTTCAGTTCGGAAGTACTTCGTGCATTCACCCTTGGAAAGCATTTGCACATAACTATAAGATGTGGCTTCTGAAACTTTTTTAACCCCTAAAAGCTTGAGGGTATTGGACAAAACATAGATGTGTTATAATAGAGTTATACATTAAGTCAAGCAAAAAAAATTTCAAGAGGAAAGGCAAAACAGAACCGGTATTTTAGTTTCAAAGACAGCCAAAAAAAAATTGGATTCTTTTTTCTCGACAAATCAAAATGTATTGCGTTGTCGGGGAGATTTGAATATGGCACTTTTTCAAAGCTAGAGAAGCTCCCCCAATGCACACTCGACTTCCCATCACGGAATCTACACGTGCCCTCAAACCAACCCACATGCCCTCAAACCAACCCACATGCTTGTCCAAAGCAAGCCTTTAGCTCTTTGTGACTAACGATCTCTGCGATTTCTGTTTGAAATTTGAAAACTTAGTGTTCCAAAGAAGCTACCCCTCCTTGACTTTATTAATATGTGCCTTCCATATGTTTGATGAAGTTTGCTTCAATAAACAAAATGTAGGGCATCATCTATACAAATTATCCATACAATCAAAATTCCAAAAATAACTTTAGGTATGTTCATTAATGAATTTAAAAGCATTAACCTTTGAATTTTTTTATAAACTATAATTTCACTTTTAGAGTTTATAGTTTAGCTTGATTCGTTCAAATTGGTTTATCTATTGTAAACTTCAAAAAAGAAAAAGAAATGATGGAAGGAACATCATTACTTTCCCCAAATAGAAAACTTTATGACACTAAGACGGCGTTGAAGTGATCCACTTTGAAAATTTCTCCCGGGTGGAGTTCAACTCAAATTGACATAATTAAAATTGTGTTGAAAAGTAGATTTGACGTTATATATATATATACAAAGAATTATTATTATTATTATTATTTTCAAAAATATACCTTTTAAATTCCGGGCAGCCCATTGGATTCAAGTAGCAACCACAAAATGGTTGTTTGAGCATTTGGGGTTAAGGATCTCAAATGTACAACTGCAGTACATGACATAATGTTGGTTTGGGTATACAGTGGATGGCCCATAAACCAACTCTTTAAGTTTTTCACATAAATGGTATAGAATTAGAAGCTTTCAATGAATGCATGTTGGGTTTATAGTATACATCAGTAATTAGCAACTTCAGTTGTTATGGAGACGGATGAAGTCATGAGAATTTGAGAAAGACCTGAGATACAATGTGGACCTTAGGTGCAGAAATCAGTCATTGGCCCGAATGGCTTTGTTGTATACCAACAACACCACTGAAGTTGACACTACGGTTCTATTCAAAGTGCACAACATTGAACCCCCTAAACGTCCAACCGTACACAAAGTGGATGATGTACAAAATCAAACACAATCGTCTCATCCGTCATTGACTTTTGGCAGAGTGGTCTTTCTTACTACATATTTTATGGGAAGTGAGCTTCGTGCATGTGTGATTCAATTAGAAAGAGAACGTTTTGTGAAATTTCTATGCCTCACTTCATGTTGTAGTGATTCACCCAAAATTTCAAAGATTTCAGTGTAAAAGTGCTCTTAAATAAGTCAACTCATCAAATTAAGCAACCAAAAAATCTCCGAAAATCACTACACTTAGAGTATTACATTTCAACCAATCACAAAAATTCATACGTGGATTGTCAATATCTTATTTATAATCAAATTACAAAATAATTTTGAATTTCACGTTTCAAAAATTTATACAAAATTGTTGGTAATAGCAATCATAGATCTAACCGTATGAATACAATCTAAAATTCATAATGTACTACTTTTATTCATATATCAAGTTCAAAATATCCCTCTAGGTTACATTTTATAATGCATTTTTGCAAAACTGCTAAATTTGGAGAGGGCTCTAGGCATTTAGGGGTTAATAAATTTTGTTTACATTCCGTGAAACGACACGAATCCACATTTTGGTTTTTATTATTTCCATGCAAATCGAACGCACGAATCCAAATGAACACCTCTGGTTCAGTTCAAGTGCACAAAGTTTCATAAAAATTTAATAACAATTGGTGGAAAAATCATTTAAGCGCAGTCATTGAGTTTCAACTTTCAACCGAGATTAATTATTAAAATTCACTAGTATGGGGGAAAGTGAAAATAATAGCGCACACCAAAATATATTCGCTTCAATGCCATCAAATTCCACGTCTCTGATTGCTATGTCTTGTGCAAAAAAACCAAATTAAAGGGGCATGAACTTCATGGGCCAGGTGCATTTTACCACGAGAGCATCTTCAATAGTGGGGGAGAATTTCATCATGTTCAAATATAATCACATTTGAACTTCATCAGTAGCGGAGGTCACTTGTTTAGAGGGTAGGTCACTTGTTTAGAGGGTAGGTCACTTGCTACATTAACTTTCAACTAATCACTTGTTTCTCAATGTGTAAAATCAAAACAAAAGATTCATCATTTACTATCCAATTTACTAATTGCCGAAGAAAAAGTAGTATGTTTTAGGATTCCACAACGATGAAAAAAAGTTGACTATGTTAAAAAAGAAGAATATTTAAACATGTTAATGCATTAATAACTTTCTTTTCATTCAAAAAATGTCATTTTCATCTATTTTGAAGAACTGGTGGTGATGCTCTTATATTTGACGCTAGGTTTTCTCTTTACAATACCAAAGTGGTAAATGAAAATAATAGTGATAAAAATTATGGTATCGTTGATATACTTTTTAACTCATATAAAAATAAATTCAATAAAAAATAATCATATGAAAATGTATTAAGAGCTTTCAAAACGTTGCCTTCAAAATTTTAACCGAATGGTTCGTAATGATCTTAAACTACCTAATTAATAGCTGGAAGTGGGTTCCATTTAGATGTGCTCTTTAGCACCAATGAGGACAACATTTGATTCCAATTGGATACAGATTGTGTGAAGACTAATACCTCCTTGCTTAACCCCTAAAGGCCCTTAAAAGCCAAAATGGCTTTTTGCTGTTTCGGGCAGCTTAGATGGAAGGTCTAAATTAAGAATTTTAGACTATAATTTGGCGTGTGCGTAGTCATACATACAAGGTGTGTGGGGTAAAAATTACAAAGTCAAATTCGGATTTTATAATTTTTTTATTGAAATTTTTGGTTTCAAGCCCAACTGGGGCAGAGAAAAACTTTTTATTATAATCATTTTTTCAAATTTTTTTTTTGGAGACATGCTCTTCACCACATTTAGGCTCAGAATTTGAAGTGACCCATGTTGATTATATTCTTGGCTTGACAAGGGCAGCCTCCAAAATAGAGAACAGCAACCTCCAAGGTTTTTTGTAATTTCACATCCATTTCTTTCGAAATTTGTCAAAATTTGAGATTTTGAAATATTTTAAAAATAATTTCGCCTAAAATTTCTAAAATCATAGAGGTACCTAATCACCGTTCATTTTTTCCAAAAATCAAATACAATTAATGTGATGCATGTTTCACCAAATTGCCATTTTTATACCTACTTCCGGAAATTAATTTGGATGAAGGTTTGAAACGCGTAATGAGTCTCTAAAATTTTGCATGAGCGTACCCAACTTAGTTATCTACATGGAAAAAAATATGAGCAAAATGTTTGGAGTAACAATCTTCAAGTCCCCCTTTGCACTATGGAGACAATGCCTCCCAAGCAATGCCCCGAAAAACTTTTGCACAAACTTTGGATGTTATGATCTTGCAAATGATAAACATCTAGCGGTCAATTTTTGAAACAGTAGCTATGAATAGGCTTAGGTACAAGATCTTAATGTTGGAATTCTAAAAGAAGTAAAAAAACTTGGTTCACATCCCCGGGAGTACATAGAGCTAGAAAATCGCAGTTTTGAGGTTTCAAGCTCCCAAAAACACAAGGAAATTTAGGGGTTAATAGGAATCCCAAGAGTGATGGGGATTACTCCTGCACTCTCTCCTAGAATGGCGGAGGGCCCATTCTCTGAAGATTGGAAGATTCTATTCTTCTCCTCCATGGGTGAAGAATGGAGAATGGAAAATGATAAATGCTTGGAGGATGAGTAACCAACTAACAACCTCTATTCTCCATTCTTAATCTCCACAAACCACAAAAGGAGTGTCACACTTTCTCCATGAAGAAGTTATCCTATTGGCTTCTCTTTTTCCTCATTCTCCATTCTCCAAGGTGTGACAACCCCTAGTAAAAAATGGAGGCATAAAAACTGTTCCTTTCTCCTCCTGCTACAAGCTCTAAAAACACATACTCTACACACACAAAACTTTACAATGCACAATGGGAGAGTGAGAGCTCCCAAATTCCCACTACACTAAATAGGTAAATTAGTGTTAGATAATTATAAGATTTGAAAATATTACATTGATTCCAATACTATTGAAAGATCCCCATCTTGACCAATATAGAGGGTAAAAAAATTGGTCAACAGTAAAAACTTACAACATGTTTATGTAAATTAATGTATCTAACACTAACCTACCTATTTAGTGTACCTCCCTTCTACAAACCCTAAGACAAACGACTATCATCCGCCACTTCCTTCATCCATGCGTTGCCTAGGGCCCTGTCCATCTAGGCCCTCGGATTTCAATAAATCCCCCAGTGGTCTTGAATGAATGGGGACAAAAGTGCCCCCTATTTTTGTCCTTGTCAAGGCCCACCTTAAAAAACAACCCCCTCCTCCAATGGTTTTTTATTCCAAAATAGGTGCCCCTAGAGAAAATTGGGGCCGTAGGCTCCAAATTTGCAAAAAAAATTGCCAAAAAAAGCTCCGAAGGTGCCCCAAAATGGAAATTTCAGAAAAGGGGGGGGGGCCATGAACAGTGGTCTAGCAGGGGTCTCGCATTCAAGACCACCGGGGGATATAGAGACGGGGTAGGCCCTCAGCCCCAAGTTCATCCTGGAGCTATTCATTCCATATGCTCTTAGTCTCCTACTACTACCCCTTTAACCCTTAACTGCCCAAGCAGGCGTTTTTGGCCTGATGTATAGATTTCATCCGTATTTTCTCATCCGTCATGCACTTTTTGTGGTGTGATTTTTTTACTGAATTTTTTATAGGAAGTTAGCTTCATGTATGTGTGATTCGATCGAAAAGGAAATAATTTTTGAAAAAATTATGCCTCATTTTGTGTTGTAGTGTTTCACCGAAAATCTTGAAGATTTTGGTCTAAAAGTGTTCTTGAAAAAAAAAACTATTAAAATCAAGCATCCAAAAAATCTCCAAAAATCACTACACCTAAAGTACTACATTATAACCCATCACAACAAATTTCATCCACATATTGTCAATATCTTATTCGTAATTGAGTTACAAAATAATTTTTTATTTTCTGTTTCAAAATTTATAAAAAAAAATTAGTGATAGCAGTCATAGATCTAACCGTATAGATAGAATCTAAAATTAAAAATGTATAACTTTTATTCATACATCAAGTTCTAAATATTCATATTAATTGCATTATAATGCATCTTTGCAAAACTGCCTAAATTGGACATAGGTGAGGATGTTTAGGGGTTAACTTAGACGTCTATTTTAGCTGTTTAAGTAGGATTTTTCTCTAGTTAACATTGTTGTGCAATAGAAATAATCAAATGAAGCATCCATGTGTTTCCAAATAAATAAAAAACCTTGACCAAAAAATTGTAATATCAACATTTTTGAAGAACTTAAAATGAAATAATACATGAATCATTGGAACAATATTTTCTTGATTGAGCGACTAGTTGAACTTAATATGCATTCAAAATAAATAGAAAGTAAGTGAGATTTAGTGTTTGATTTTGAAAATGTCCTTAAATCTAGTAATCATGATTAAAAAAAATTAGGTTTTGTATTACCAAAATATAGATTATAAGTTCTATCTATATAATAAAAAGGGCTTTTTTGTGTGCTTGTAGAGCCGTGATAATTTATACATGGAATAAGTGATTATTTGATGAAATTTTGGATTAGAACCTGCAAGGAGGACTTCTTTATATGACCCTTGAGACCCTTGAGATTCATAAATATGAGATTTGCATGTAACATTGAGACCCTGGATATCATATATGACCCTTGAGGATGTTGAGAATTATTTTGTGATGGTGGTAAAAGGAAACGGGGCTCAGTGTTGTTATTTGGGAAAAAATTACAAGTATAAATATATTGTGTTTCTTTTGAAACATTGATATTTATTTTGAAATGTTTTATGTGCTAATGGTCGGCATGGGTCAAACTAGTAACTAACATACATTCAAGGTGTATTTAAAATTAAAAAATTAGTGTGTAATTGTTCAAGCTTTTAATATAACATTTCAATGAATATTAAAGGGAATATTATTTGGTATATCGGTCAATATATAGCAATGGTATTGAGATTTTTTTACCTTATTTGAGTTATCTGTAAAGTCTTGTGAAGAGAGGGTTTAGGGCCTGGATTTGATCAAAGAGAGAATCAACCCCTAAAAGTGGGAGTGGTGTCGGAACCTAAAATAAAACACAGGTAGGAAAGTTTTGAACCATCAAAATGATCCTTAAAAGTTTTTGGGCCAGTGTTTGGAAATACAGACTAAATTAGTGTATTGAGATACCGTGGGGCAAAAGATACTGAATAAATTAGTATGTTGAGATGCTGATATACAAAATAAATTAGCAAACACGTGGGGCAAAAGCTTGTAGCGGCTCTGATCCTGCTAATTGAAGCATCCACCACATCATGATGTGACAATCAACCGAATCGACGATCAAAGAGTCAACGAGCCCACTGGCAGCAACGGAATTCAAGATATTCTAAATAAGAACTGACCAACTCTGCAGCTCTTGTGTATTTTGCCCCGCAATTAAAGAGCTTTACTTTGCGTTTCTCTGAGTTTTTGTGAATAGTGCACTAATAAAATTTCAAAACACAAGCTTACTTTACGGATAACTCTATTCAATCAAAAGTTTTTAGTGGGACGATTCTACTGTTCAAATCAATGTTTATTCATGCATAGAATGGAACATAGCTTTTGGGGCTTGAACGAGGAGACTTGAACTACAGTCTTCTATGAAGAAAAAAGTTCACTGGTAGAAAAGATGGCACTTCCTATAGAGATGCCTAGGCAAAATCATTGTGCATGCTTGGGACTCAGCACTACATGCATGGGCAACTCCCTCGGTGATACCACCTTTTCTACTAGTGTTTTCACATCTTCTATGAACTTCCTTCGTTTAACCCCTAAATGTCCCATGGGGATAGTAGATACGTGGTTGTATAATTGGCATTTGCTACCAAAAAGAAGCTCTAAATTGGGATCTCAATAGCTCACTAGAACCGCATTGATGTAAATTTCAGCTTTTGTGTTGAACTCAAACCTATAAAAGGTCTGGATCCATTCCAAATACTAAAAAAATACACCGTTTCTACCGGTCACAAAGGCACTTTCATACATTTAGGGGTTAATTCATGTGTCCAAACACCTCATATGTTGCTATTCATACTCTAAATTGAATCACTACATGCACATTCCTCAAGAGCCATTTTTATGGCATAAGAATTTTTAATTTTAATTTTACATTTTCATTGTAGTTTTCCTCTTCTATAGTTGGGGTGAACACTTTGATCAAGTTATATGTCCAAATAGTTGTCGGAATTTGTTCATTTAACCACACGTGGCTTTTATGCAAGAAAACGTATAAGGCCATATTTAAAGAGTACAAAATGAAAAGAAAAATTAAGTTTTGATAACATATAGGAAAAAATCTTGAAGGTAGTTACTAAAAACAAGTCACAATGGACGTTTAGTTGTTGAAAACATGTCACATTGGACAAGATTTTTACCTAAGATTTGTATAGGTGTGGAAAGTCCCAAAATTTGTAATTAAGATATATATAATACCTAAGATTCTTTTTTGATTCAATTTTCAAAAGGATGTTCTATTGCTCTGCTCTATTATACTATAGATTGCCCAATTCAAGAATGTTATGTTAAAAAATGTAAGCCAAAAGATGAACCGCTTTTTAACTCAATTAGAGTTAACCAAAAAGTCAGTTCAAAGAAGAAAGTTTTGCAAACTCGTATTGAATTCCTCTTAACTTATATTGAAATATAAAAATAAACCAAAAACTACTCTATGACGAGTTGGGAGAGAATGTAAAACAAGGCACTATCACTATTCTCCATACCTCGCTATGACTCCCATACCTCGCTATGACTACCAATGCTCCGAGCCCATGGCCTACAAGGGGACATTCTATGACACGACACAGTTATTCAACCCAAGTATACTTCAATAGAGAGGTTAGAAGTAGAGCAAAAAGGGAGGTTGGATCCACTTCTTTTTGGTTAACTCTATTTGAATCAACTGAAAACAACAAAGAGGGCTTTGTACATAGTTTATGCAAAGTCAACAATCTTATATAAGCAATTTTTGGCATGACTTACACATGAATAGTCCCTTGGTCCCTTTGTGAATAGAATCAATGAATCATAGGTGGGGGAACTTGTGGGAACTCTCTTTTAGCATTGGGGAGGTCACGAGTTCCACTCTCACGGGCAGTGCAAGGTCTTGCTTTAGATTATTCTTCAACTCAACATAGACTAGTTTTGCCATTGTTTTGGATTATTTTTCAACTCAACATAGACTAATTTTGTCAGCGTTTTTGAACTGAAAACGAGTTGAAGGTGAGTATGAGGGGAGTTTCCACTTTAAGACTCGCTTTTTGGTTAACTCTATTGTTGATATTATATTGAAACGTCCATGCCTCAACACCGGTATGATTGATTGTACCGAATTAGTGAGAGCTGCTGGTACTGCCTAAAGCAGTCAAACACGAAGTGTGAGTGCAGGGAAAGGAAAAAAAAGTTGACGATCTAGCCCATCCACCCACTCACCAGTGCTGAGGCTGCTGCCCCCTAAAAGCTATCGTCGTTGTCTCGTTGACACTTCAGGCTTGTAATAATGCAAGGCCAAAAGTGGGAGTTTGGGCTCTAAGCTAAAAAGAAAGAAAATTCAAGAAAAAAGGGGAGAAAGGGAAATGTACATTAATCACAGGTTGGCGGCAAAAACGAATTCCGCAAGCAAACAAATCGCTGGTGTGAAAAGGTAGGGCAGGTAATGGCCCAGGCAAAACTCATTTTTGCAGAATCCCCGGACCAAAAGCCGAGCAAAAGTTAGGGGCAGAATCACTCACTCACCCCGGGCTTATTAAAACTGCCCTCAAGCCAAAACTCCCCTCACTGGCTCCCTTGCAAAGATACTTTGGACGTCGCTCCTCAACCTACAGCCCCTGTTCAATTATTTCGTGCACGATTCATGAGGCCCACAGCCGCCCCGGCTGAGTGAGACACATTTAGCTCTCCACCCAGACAGTACTTGTGCAGGGCCCTGATTTACCCCCACACCTCAGTCTCATTTCTAGGCATTTTCCCTGGCTGGTCACGGCTAGAGTGCTACACGAAATTCATGCATCCAATGCTAATTAATTACCCTCAGATTCTTTTTAACAGGAATATTTACTCAAACACGAAGCACCACAATATATACTACACTAGATAAGGTAGGAGGCTCTAAACCCGTCACTTTAAGGGCTGTGAATTTATGAGGACACAGGGAGAATTAAGCATGATTTTTCACTGGAAGACAAATCCAAGCAAAGACCAACATACTTTGGATCAAAAAAATTGGATGTTCCTAAAATTAATTATGAATTTCTGAAGTTGAAATGACATGGGTTCTAAAGTGGTGCTCTTCACCATGGGTTCATCCAAAATTTCAAAATGTTTGTCCTTGGTAGAGTGCGGGTTTAGAACTGTGGCGGGTTTAGAGCCCTCTGCCTTAGTGCAATTAGGTTGCCTTACCCCAAGAAAGGTACTTCACAAGTCATCAAAATCTAACAGTTATTTCCATTGGTACACATATAGGTTCATGAGTCTCAATTACAACAATATCTAATTCAAAAGTGGTGCATTCAAGATGTATAAATATTTATACAGTGTCAAGTGTCAAATGCTGAAAAATTAGCGGGGGGCAACCTGATTGCACTATTTGGTGTTGTAGAAAGAGTGATCTTTGGGCACCAAGGAATTGCGTCAGATCACACTGCCCATATAAGTAAAATAGAAGGATCTGCTAAGAAGAAAAGAGCTCTTGTGAGTGTAGGCTCGGACCATAAACTGAAACTGTTGGGTTGCTAGTAGAGATTCTGTATCAAACAGGTCCATAATCTTCAAAATCATCTACCAGCCTAGATGAAAACGCTAAAATTATGAAACTACAGTAGAATGGTTTAAAAAAACGTGAATATACCGGTATATTCAGTTGAATCTTTTTTTAAATGTAAAGTGGAAGCACTCCGTTTTTACCGCCGGCCCGGAAACCAGTTATTGGCGGAGCGGGCGTGAGCAATCGGCTGTAATTCAGGACGAGGATTTACAGGAAACGTGACGTCTATGGAAGATACCTGCCTGGAGTCCACATGTACTGTAACTACCATTCAGACTCTTTCAATTCAGATTTACTGTACCCGCCAGATAATTTAGATTCTTCAGCAATCAGGCATCCTCGTCGACTCTCCTGATCACCCGATGGTTTTGGAAGTTTAGGGCCAGCCAGCAGCAGCCTGAATGAGGCCCCGGGGCTCCCCTCGTACCGTCTCATTTTCACGCCTATTCATGGATTGACGGAGCTCCGATCGACCGGCTCAAATGATTGTCAGACTGGGCTGGTGAGATTTCCTCTGGAGGTCAATGCAGCTCATCAAGAGTCCCGGCCTGCATTTTCCTCTCCTGCTAAGTTAGAGCTTTTTGTATCCCGTACGTACCGACTGTTGCTAGATCTGAATGAAATTGGTGGTGTGGTGAGGGGGATCTTCAGCGTTTCGGTTTCGAGCTGGGAGTGGACTCGTTACGGGAAGGCTTTTTTTTTTTGAGGTGATTGGCCTCATATGGTAGCAATGGGAGGCTTCATGGTAGGAGGCGTAATGCTTCTGGTTGCGTGCGTTTTCTGTGCGTCTGTTGATGCACAGCCGGTGAAGGCGCCCGCAGTGAAGGCGCCGGTGGCGGCGCCAGTGCTCCCGCCCATGTCATTCGTGCCAGCTCCGGAGCCAGCCCCGCTGTGGCCGCCTTGCGATGGCATAGATCTCATCTACATCACCACGTTCACGGAGAAGATATACCCGTACCTGAACGACACGCCGTGGTTGCAGCCTTACAAGTTCACGGCCGACGTGACCATCACCAACATGGGTTACTCCACTGTGGAAGGCTGGGCGATGGGCATCAATTATTCCAACCATGAGGCGAGTGACAGACGGACACTGAATCGGTTCTCGAATTCTTAGACTGTTACCAGTACTTACTCGGATCTGACCGTGCTGGTGAATTTGCCGCAGATTCTTGTCAGTGCAGATGACATGTTTCTGCTGAGTGGGCAGCTGATGCCGGTGGACGTCTCCAATGGCACTATCCTGACGCAAATCCCCACCGGCATTCTGAAGAACGCCATTGAAACGGCCGGCGATTTGACTCAGATTCAGAAGACGTTCACCATCACAGGCACTGAGTTCGGCGTCAAGCTGGACCCCATGCCGTTGAATATCAACATTACTCAAAAGGGGTACAACTGCAGTGTAGCCGAGATTTTCAACAGTAAGCTCGGCTTCTTCCATATCACATTCTTCGTGGCTTTCTGAAGCTTTACTAGTCTTCCTGGGGTTGTGGAAGTGCACATTTAAGTCTCTTTTTGGCACTGATAGAAGATGTGCGGTGCAGACAACACGATGCACACTTGCTGTGTGGAGCCCAATAGGAATGTTACCTTGACAGACGACGATTTGGTGTTACCTTCTGAGACGGGAAATTTCACCATCACGTACGACGTCACGCAGGCGTATCCGGGCAGCTACGTGGCAAAGGTGGGTGTTGTTGTTGTTGGTGAAATCACAGTAATATTGAGCTCGTGGAATCGTTTTGGTGTCTGAAATATTGTGAGGTTTGGCAGGTGACAATAGAGAATGACAGTCCGATGACGAAAATTGATTACTGGAACCTGTCGTGGACGTGGCAAGAGAACGAGTTTATCACCAAGATGATGGGCGCCACCACGAAAGAAGCCGACATAGACGTGTGCTTGAATGGAATTGCAGGGAAAACGTACACAAATCCAGATCTGAACACGGTGTTCAGCTGTTCCGTGAGCCCTGAGATCATCGATCTTCCGCTACAAAGCTACAACGACACGCAAATCGGGGGCATCCAGTATTGCTGCCGGAATGGCACCATTTGGCCGGCGGTTCTGGACCCTTCCAAATCGAAATCGGCCTTCCTGCTCAACGTCTTCAAAGTGCCGCCTCAGAGCAACCTGCTGAACCACATCACTCCCCCCGGGAATTGGCGCTTCGGAGATGGCAGATTTAAATGTGGCATTCCCAGGAGGATCAAGAACACGGTGTACCCCGATCCCTACTTGCTCCACGAAACCTCTGCTTTCATGACTTGGCAGGTACTGGAACAAAAATAAACACCATAATTATCCCTCCTCCTTCCAAATCTAATTCTTTTTACGTTGATCTCACTTACTCCACGCTTGTTGGCCATACATGCATACTACGGTAGTTGGTAACAACCTGTCATTTGTTGTGAAAGTCAATACTGTGAATAGGCGCATGTACCTTTTGCTGTGCTCTTTAGAAGTCCAGTCAACAGACTGTCTTGATCCTTTAACGTCCTTGATGTGACAGACCTTTGTCTAAATGCACCCGATTTCATACTTCCCAGCACTCCAAACGGTTAACTTTTCTATTATTCGGATTTGCACTAAAGATCTAAAAGTAGAAGAGATTCAATGCAAATGAAACAAGATGCATTTAATTTATAAAAGAGGTATAGTTTTTGCATTGAATCAAGACTCCTACTGTATGAACATGATTATATACTCCTTTTCTAAACTACGACTTGTTTGATTTTACATTGAATCTCTTTAGTTTTAAGAACACTTGGCTTAACTACTTGGCTTAACTACGATTGGACCAAAAAGCCTGAATTGGGTCTCATGTTTTTTAAGTTATTTTGAGTATATCTTATGTAGACTTCCCTTTGTCCAAAGTTATTATATAATTTACGATCACCACATACAAAGTTCTGCATTGATTATGGTGAATTAAAATTTGAAATATTTTTCCCAGTATGATCAATTGAATTTGTCACTATAAAACCATGAATCCTTGGTCCTCTAGGGTTTAATTGGGTTTTGTGTTATTGATTTCTGTGTTGTTGATTGCCATTGTAGGTGACTTGCAATGAGACAGTGAAGCCGACGCCGAAGTGCTGCGTGTCGTTCTCGAAATACACGAACGACTCGATCGTCCCGTGCCGCACCTGCGCGTGCGGCTGCCCTGCACCGGAGCTCATCAGCCCCGCCTGCAACGCAAACGCCTCGTCGATGCTGCTCCCTTACGGCGCGCTCACGCTGAACCCGGAGAATCGAACAGCCCAGATCCTGGCCTGGGCCAGCATCAACCACCAGATCGCGCCCAACCCGCTCCCGTGCCAGGTATGAATGCACACACCATGCATAAAATATGTAAAGAATATAGATATTTGTGCTATATTCATAAGATGAAGAGACTCGTGTCTTAACAACATCTCAAAGTTTTTGACCTTTGGTATTCAAGTGTGGTAACCTTTATCTAAGAGGTGTAATTAACCCTTAAAGGGCTGATGGGGATAGTAGATACGTTGCCATATATTTGACCTTTCTTGTAAATAGAAAGTTCCAAATTGAGACCCCAAAAGCTCATTAAAACCACGTTGAAGTGAAATTTAACTTCACTTTTGATCTTAAACCTATAAGAGGTGTGGAACCATGTCAAATACAATGGAATATTGTTGTATAATACTGCTTGGAAAGGGCTCTTTGAACCTTTTAACCCTTGAACGACCCGAAAGCCCTTTGCGGCCGTATAGTATAATCTGTATTTGATGGTATTTGATCAAAGTAACAATGACCAAACACTTCTCAGTACAAAGAAAAATTGATAATCGTCATAATATGTATTTAACAGTATATCACAATTTGTATAGTAAACCATATTCGAGCAATTGTAAGGCTAAATACAGGCTGTAGAGAGGGACCCCCATGGCCTTTTAAGACCCCATGGCCTTTTAAGGGTTAAGGGTTAAATAACTTGACATTGGCATAAGAGTAACTATTGTCGTGACACCAGGACTACTGCGGCGTGGCGATCAACTGGCACGTGGTGTCCAACTTCACGGGCGGGTGGAGCTCCCGGATGACGCTCTTCGACTGGTCCAACACGACCTACCCGGACTGGTTCACAGTTCTAGAAATGCAGAAGACCTTCCAGGGATTCGAGAAAGCCTACTCCTTCAACGCCACCAAGATGCCGCTCCTGAACGACACCACGGCGAACTCCAGCATCATAGTCCAAGGCCTGGAAGGCTTGAATTATCTCATGGCGCAAACCAACCGATCCGCCGGGAAGCTCCAGTCGGTGTTCAGTTTTTCCAAGAAAACCACGCCCGGGATCCTGGAGCAAGACTACTTCCCCACGCGCGTCTGGTTCAACGGGGAAGAGTGCGCCATGCCGGAGGGGTTCCCGACGAACGCGGCGTCTCAGACCACAAGACCCAGTTTTCTTATGGGTCTTGTGCTCGCTCTCTGCGTTTTGCTCGGGGTGCTCGTGTAAATTGTTATGGTGCCAATCATTCTTTGGGCGGGACTGATTTTTCTTCCCTTGGCCCTCGAGTTGTATAGTACATAAGACGGAACCTCAGACACAGATTTTGGCCCACTAGCTGGGTGGTGACTGAGTTGCCAGGACTGGAAGTTAGTTACTAGTAGTTAATGGAACGATTCCATCTAGACTTTATTATCCGACCCAAACTTTTGGTTACTCATGATAATAACACCTTTTGTAACTTGACTAATTCTTGCTTTCAATCATAGAGCCATAGCTTTCTAGAGACGCCACACACGCACTATTTCACTGTTGGGATCTATGGCACAGTCTTCGAGAATTCTACTGTAGAAAACGCGCATCATTCTGTTTATTTGAAGGTAAACAACAAAGAACACATCTTCTTTGTGGTCCATAAAGTAAACACGCTTATCGAGTGGTGAGAAAAAACGAGTGATCAGTCCACGGTGACAAGCTAGCTAGAGTACCGCATAACTTATATGGTTACAGCACGCCGAGGACTTCTATTTGTGGTTAGTAATTTGAATTATCATGAGAACATGTGGTAACAGTGTTGTTACTGTAATAGCTAGTGCTATAAATATATAAATGTTTAGGTTCTATTAACTGTCACTTTTTCATTCCATCGATATAATAGAAAAAGGAGCTTTGATGTCATGTGCTGAGTGGTTCCAAACTGAGCATGACGACGAAGAGAATCTGAATATTCCCTGAAGATTCACCCTGAGTTGTTATTAAGGGCGGAAGGGCCTGATTATTTTTAGATAGTTGTTAAATTCCAATCCCCAAATGTTGGATGGTTGTTGAAGGGCTGACATTTCAGATGTACTGTAACAGTCTTCGTTTTGATCATGTGGCCAGCACAAAATTCGAAGCTAATTGGGATTAGGTAGGTTTATGTTTTATTCTTTAAACCGGAAAAATGGATGGATTTTATTCTTAGTGAAATAATGTACACACGACACTTGTGATTTAGTTTCTGCAAAGAGCACGTGTGGCAAGCTGCTCCGTCTGAGACGCGGCATTCATGTTTTGGCTTGAATTAGTAAATGATTTGGTTCTTCAAAAACGATTTTTCAAGAGATTGGAGTATTTTAAAAGAAAAAGTACCGCAGTTGATAAACATGTTTTGCAACTATAATAAAGAAATAAAATCAAACATTTTTTTGTAGTTACTAGTCAATGGTCGGCTATGCTATAAGGTAGGAAAACCAAAAACGGTTAATGCCCTCAAGGCGTGCACTAGAGTTTTTTAAAAGCAGGGAGGTGGTAGACCCAAAATGGAGAATTTTTGCATGACGAGGATTACTAAAAATTTACTAAAAATTACTAATTTTTTTGGAATCTTGTGTGCGGTTTTCTGTGATATTAGTTAACAGTTTTAGGTGCTTTCATGTGTAGAAAAGGAAGAGTCTAGTATACAAGAAGGGGGTTTGACAAACTTTCCACTTTGAGAAATTGTAGATAATTATTAACGGGGAATAAAAATACGAAACAACTTGCATTCTTCATCATTTCTTCATCTCAAAAAAATTTCACATAATTTCTAACTCCATTCCTTCTGGTCAAATCACCTTATTTTCACCGTTTTTGGTTTTCCTACCTTAATGAAAACTTGAAGTGAAACAAAATTTAGAAGTAATATAATGGAGATTTATTTAATACATTAATTACAAAATGTGGAAATGTGAATACCATAAGGTTTTTTTTAGCAGTCAGTGAAGTCCACCCTATTTTTCTAGCTAAAGATGATGTGGACTTGCCATAATTTGAACATCTACTACAGTGATACAGTGATTCAAGAATAGTAACATTTATTTTTTTAAATATTAAAAAAAATAGGTAATCGAAAATCATGATTCCACATACATTGAGTGACCTACCCAAAGAATAGTGTCATTAGAGTTAACCGAAAAGAAGGCGATGGAACCTCCCTTTTCAACCTCCTTCTAACCTCTCTTTTCAACTATAGTTGGGTTGAATAGAGTCGTGTCATAACTTGTCCTCTTACAACAGCCTTTCCAACAGTTCATATGCAGCATGTTCTCCGAAGGGGTCAAGACGAAGTTGACGAACCAGTAACAGTCAATGACAACTCTTCTCAAAAGAAGTTCGAAGACGGGATATGACATTATAACCAGTTTTCACTACCTGTGGAATCAACACCAGGTGTTCATAATTGACTGTTGAGCTACAATAATGATATTGACACGCCAGGTAAAACAAACTTGGTGTGAAGTCTGTGTAGACAATATACAAGAAGGCCGGGTACCACTAAACCCAATGTAAGGTTGTGTAAACATTAATTTCAGGGAAGGTATCTTCCGAACTAGAACTAGCTATGAAAATTGAGGGTCGCTGTGGGTTTTCTTAGTACTAGGATGGCCAACTTTGTCTCCCATTGGTACTTTGGGGCGTCGCCGTTTCATGACAAGTGCACAATCGCTGCAGTACCACTTACCTTTCGGCCGCTCCTTAATCCCCACACAGTCGAAGTGGAACCACTCGATTTTGCACTGCCAAATTTCAATTTCAGATGAGCACAAGCACTCAACAAAACAAAGCCATCTTGCTAAAAATCCTAGTATGCTACTCGAAGCTCATGGATATCAAGAAAAATATCATTGGCATAAAATGGTACTCCCTCTGTCCCGAAATTTTTGTCCTAGTTTTTGGCAATTTTTTTTTTCAATATTTGTACACTTCAAATGTGAGTTTTGTCCACTTCAAACAGGGTGGACAACAAGAGTGACACAAAAACTACATACTACTATTGAAGATAGACCATTTTTCGAGTACTAAGACGGTTTTTTTGGCAAAAAAAATGTGTTAAATTAAAACACGCCAAAAACTAGGACAATAATTTCGGGACAGAGGGAGTACTTTTTGATGCTTAACCCTTGAACATCCCGATTCAATATTTTTTTCAAAGATTTGTTATAAAATGTTTGATGAAAGATAAAAATGGAGTTGATGTACAAAGCAAAGTTGTAAATGCCAATGTGAAGATAACATCTGTGCAGTTGGATTCATCATGTTTATTAATAATATTTTTTAATTAATTTTGCAAGGTTTTCTCTTGAAATTCAATTTAAAATCCAAAATTAACACAAATAAATCAAAGAATATTTCAATGAAATTGGAATAACTTGCACTACAAGATGGTATGGTTTCCATTATTTGATTCTACTTATTATGGAAAATCATGTTCAAGGTCTCACTTTTTGAACTAAGATTGAAACTTGACATAAACCACTTTTGTAATTTTTCAAAAATTCACATTATCTTATTTTGAAGATCCATACCATACAAATGGTAGTCAACTAGCACAAGAATCAAGAGAATTTTGGATGGATGAAAAACATCACAATATGTGGTGAAGGGACACGTCAAAAATCATCCAACGTCCAGAATATGGACGTTGGAGCGTCAAAGGTTAAGATTCTAAAGACCAGGGCTACACGATCGTCGACAAAATGAAAGTCCTAATATATCATGCCCTTTGGAATTTTCTTTCATTTGTAAGCAATTCAAACAAGGTTTCATTTGGTTCATTTTGTTCATTTTGTTCATTTGTTGTACCTATTTATTGTTCCTTTTCATAACACAATAATATCCTTTCAATAATATCTTTTCAATAAAATAGTATAATATTAGTACTGAAAGGATATTATTGAAAGGTTGACGACCACGACGCCAACAGTTTTCCTTTACAATTTTTCTTGGGTAAAACCATCTCCAAGTACTCGTTGAAGGAACTACAGGTATTAGGCTGTGATAGGCCAGAAGTAAGCTGACCTCACAACAAGATTCATATTTGGTCAAAGAAAGAGCCCGTGTCGCGCTAAGCGATAACAATAACAGCTTCCTACCAGTCTATAAAATGGAGAGGGATACAAAGCTCTTACCTCAGAATTATCACAAGCAATCATCTCTCCGTAAGAAACCTGCCCGCAGTAACAATATGTTGGTTCGTTCGGATCAACAGGAAGATCCAGTTCTACGTTTGCAACATTTGTTGGTATATTCTGCCCTCTGTACATCAGCCAACACATCACAGCAATTGAGGCGCAATGAACTTCAAACTTGCATGTAATAATAACTGAATGGTTTGGAATGAGCTTAATACGCTGCACACCAAAACCTCAGGTAAAATGCAAATCTGGTTCCTGAGGACCTTGAAGCAAATCCCAATAAAATGAATGGTTTGACTGACCCCCTAAGAAATGAGAGGTATAAGATACATGCAGTACTCCATGAGAGCAGTACACTACATAACCAGAGGCCTTTAACAGATCAAATCAGCAGGTACACAGGTAATAAATAGCACATACTTTCTGCGACCAAATCTAGTTCCGTCTCCACCATCTCTTCCAAGCATCCCACCCGCACCCTCTGACCGTGGCTCTGCTGAAAGCAGAGTTCCTCCAGCTGCCTCTCTATCTGCATGTTCGGAACACATCCAGGTAAGCATGGAGAGAGGAAATAATCAGACACCTTAGGAAAGGAAATCCTGTAGGTTGTGTAAAATACAAAGAATGAACCGGGACGGTCAACATTCGGTAAGTGAAGAAGAATAAATCTTAAACATAAGGTAAGCTTGACTATTTAACAACAGCACTTCCTGCTTGCTCGAAAGGTCTAAAATTAAACAAAATACTTTAATGGTAGACACCTTTGAGTTGATGACTCGTTCCAATCACTCACCTCTTCTGAGTTCTTCTTCAAACTTTTTCAGGTCTTTATCTAACCGTTGAATATGCCCGTCAATCTGCAAGACGAATGCTCATCCGTTAGTATGATTATAATCGATTGGCGCTTCAGTGGCATTCCAGTGAAGAGTTTTCAGAAGTCGAATTGTTAAAGTGTACTCAAGATCAGCACATATGAATGACATCAACACCACGATGACTAATAAAAGGTAAACATCCCAAAGAAACAACCAAGCAAGTAAGTATGTGTACCAGATCATAAGTCTGTACAGCTAAAAATACTTTTTCCTCCGCAATTGCAAGGCATGACTTGTGAATGTCAAGAACTCCGTTGGTATGCTGGATAGCAACAGCCTCAGGAGTAGTAGTACCAGATTCTCTCACTCTTCCCACCTCATCTAGCCCCTTTGCACATTGCACCTGCATGTCTTTCTGTAGATCTGCATCATAGAAACCTCAAACTGTAAGGATCGCCTGATTGAACATCTCTCTCAACACCTTCAGTAAGTCGGAAAAATCTTAGCAGGTATGTAACGCAGCCCCGCTTAACCCTTAAAGGACATGGCTTAAACTTCATTTTAAGCATGATTTTCTTTTTGATTCACTTTGGTTCTATTCTAAAGAAGTATAGATGTCTTAAATATGTTTGTTTTGGGATTTGTAAAACCTCATTTGGTTCAACAGAGTAGAAGTTGTGAGCAAGATTCTCCCAGAAAAGAAGAAAGGGTTAAGACTCAAACAACTATCATGTTCTACATGGAAATAGTACATCGAAGAGCTTAAGCGTGTAAAGTTAAACCAAGATTACAAAGGTAACTCAGTAAATTGTCAGTCTGCAACATGATGCTTTGAATAAATAATATGCGAGAATTGCTAAATCCCCACCTTGAAGTTTTTTATCCAACTCTCCAAGCTGCTGATAGTTTTTTGTCAGCTCAGTTGGAAGTGTCTGTACACCTGAACAGTTCACCACAGAAACATCATGTCATTATTCAAAAGAAATGTCCTGTAAACAGATAGGGCTTATGATCGCCTATTCAAACATTTTAAAATCGTTGCAGGTAGAAGTATTTATGATACCAATTATTACGACAAGGTTAATTCCGTCCACAAGTACTCCGAGAGGGTTTTACCCAAGAAAACTTAAAAGCAATATGGTCGCCGTGGCCATGGTTATCGGCCTTTCAATAGTATTAATATCCTTTCAATAGTATTAATATTCTTTCAATAATATTTCATCGTGATACTACTAAAAGGATATTATTGTGCAATGAAAAAGAACAATAAATAGGTAAAATAATGAATAAAATGAGCAAAATGAAACCTTATTTGAATTGCTTACAAGTAGAAGTAAATTCCAAAGGGCATGATAGGTTATGAGTTATGACTTTCATTTTGTCGACTTTCTGAGTAGCATTGCGTAGCCCTAGTAAATAAACTATACTGAACGTTTTTCTTTTTCTCGATTATCAAGCTCATGCATAACAATCCAGATTACTTAACTCTCTATTCGTCTGGTGTAAAATCAACACTCCGACAAGACTGTACGTCTGATCACATCTACGTCTAACAATCAACAACAAAAAAACATTCTTGGTATATTTATATTTCTTGAACAAGTCTACTGCCTCTAAACAATTGATCAATAGTCACACCGAGTAAGTAAACAAAAAGTAGTATAGGTTAGGGATTATACTCGAAACGAAATCTTCTAAGTAAGTCATATTGGAGTCGAATCCACAAAGTTCAGCACCTCGATTTGCTGCTCAAACGCCGACTGATCCGTCCCCACCAGGTCCAATTCGGCTAGCTTCCAATATACAAAAAATGAAAAAAACACGGGCGTTTCAGCGCACCGAAGGAGCATCAACTAATCTTCTCTGTACTGCTTTTTCCATTGCAAAAAAGCAAGAACCACGCATCGCTCATGAAACCCTAAGACGGCAAGAAAGGGTCCACCAGAAGCTCAGCACCGCCTGCTACAATTACATCGAGGAGAACTGCAGAAACAACTAAAATTCGCTCCAGCGAATTAGATTACAAAAAAAGCTACAGCTCACACAAGAGGTGCTGAAACCCTAACTCTCAAGTCGCAACTCACTCCGTATCCAAAAGAAATTTCACGCAAGAGCGCATGAGCCAATATTACAATTCATGCACTGACCCTAATCGTACCGAAAATCGCTCATAAAGTGTTCTGAAAGATCATCGTCAAGAGTGAAAAAGTACGCCGAGAACTCCTTGGAAATGGCGCCTGACGAACCAGAGGGAGAGCAGGAAGGTACCCGGTGACTTGAGCGTGTTTGGTAGGTTGGAAATGGGAAGGTCGGTGGGGAAAAAGGCGCTAGATTTGAAATTTTAAATAGGGTTGTTGAGTAATTTCAGTTTGTTTCAAAATAAAATAAAATGAATTTAATAGGGTTTGAATTCGATGCTGACGTCACCGGACGTCTAGATTGTGATATTAAAGGAAGTGATATTAGGGAGATTTGGCATATTAGAGAAGACCCTTCATAAGCTTTCAAGTTCCCAAGGTAGAATCTCCAAGTGCACCCACTTCGACCCTTGCTCCCCTGCACCTAACTTATTTCACCTAAGTTATTTCAGAGAAATGTATTTTTAGTAATAAAAGACCAGGGAAAATACATAGTAGTCTGCGTTTATTTTCCGGATAGTTTTAAAGTTTGTTTTTTTAACCCTTAAACAACAATTCTTTGCCTGATACCACACCCAAAATCTCTTTCAAATTTCATTTTAAATATGATTTTGTGTTTAATTTACTTTAGCTTTATTCTAAAGAAGTATAGATATCTCTAAGGTGCTCGGTTTGGAATTTTAAAAACCCCATTTGGTGCAATGGTGTAGAAGTTATGAGCAAGACTCCCCCAAACTAAAACCAAGCCCGTGGGGCTGGCATTGTCGTTTAAAGATTAAAGAGCATTTCACTAGGATTGGAAAAATTTGAATTTGGGTTGGTATACAAAATTCAAAATTAGAAACACCATCCTTGTTGGTGAGAGTGCTCTTTGTAGAAGTAATGTTGTTGGATTTAGGATGCTTAAAGAAAAAGAGTGTACTTTGGTACACTAAATAGGTAGATTAGTGTTAGATACACTAATTTACATAAACATGTTGTAAGTTTTTACTGTTGACCAATTTTTTACCCTCTATATTGGTCAAGATGGGGATCTTTCAATAGTATTGGAATCAATGTCTTTGGTAATTTTTTTTGTCGAGAATAAAAATCTATAATATTTTCAAATCTTATAATTATCTAACACTAATCTACCTATTTAGTGTAGCAACTTCCAAAATTATTTTGAAAACAACATTTTAAATTTAGAACCATCACTTTTACTCAATCTATATCTTTCATGTTTGTTTCGAAGCATACGAAAGGACTTCAAACAATTAGATAGCCGGTTGCCATCATAAATAAAGTTGCAAACAAGGTTTTATAAATATGTATACTCTTTGTTTACATCCACGATGTGAAAAACATTGAAATGAACAATTTTAAAATAAAAAATTCAAAACACTTGAATACAAGCCAAAATCAGACAAAATTGTAGTCTACGACCCGCTAATACATTTGCTAACCGTAATGGGTTTTTGAATTACAATACGTTTGCAAATTATTATGTGGAATTAGTATATTTATTGAACATGCCGTATCATAATAATTAATTTTAAACATAGTTGAAAAAAACAAAAGTATTGTCAGCCTGCCAACACAATTTCAACTATAAAAAGAAAATCAACAATATCCATCAATTAAAACAATCATCCATAGTTTAATAAAACGTAATTATTGGTGGGTCACTAACACAAATACAATCAAAAAGAGAAAATGAACAAAATCATGGATTATAACGGTTATGCATAGTCATAAAAGCCTTAAACAAAGTACAAACTAATTGAAGTCATAACAACTCTAAACCCTAAAAGCCATAACATCCGTAACAACCCTAAATTCCAGACGGAAGACCTAGATCATAAAGACAAGGATGAATGCTGGATCGGTATCGGTTAGCAGCCGATATGTGGATTTGACATAGACAATTAGTCGGAAAATGGATAATGAAGCCGGAAAGGTCATCAACATGACCATAATTTGGACAATAATTGGAGTACTTGAACCAATTGTACCATGGTAAAATTCTACATGGAGAATGAGTTAAGTAACGACAGACAAAGGAACTTGGACCCTAACAAACAACATTTTGTACGAAAGTAGTGAATGTATATGGTTAACGGAGATAGCACATGAAATTTGCAAAGCATCTTAAGAACGACAATAGTACAAGCTACATGAACTAACATGCAACAAAGTAGTTTTAATTACATTGTAAAATCAAAATATTGGCCACCATGGATCATGTAAAATTCAAATCATTTGAAACAATCAATCTTGCCTCTGAGAATGAAAGAGTATTATATATTAGTTGGTTGCCAACAACAAGTAAACTTGGCAATCAGCTTGGCACATGCCTTGTGCTAAGTTAGTTTAATCACATTATCATCCTAAAAGTAAAGTGAATATAGCCGGCTAAGAGGATCATTTGAAATTGAAATGACAACGATCAATCACTAGAACTTCTATAAATGCACAAGTATTGTGTATCGACTAAAAGTTGACAATCAATACAAAAGACTGAAGCTAATTTTGTCCCTCCTTGCCACCATTCCAAACCATTGTGACCTTGGCAACCTCCAAGTTTATCAAAACTGTTGCAATGGAAGTTTCATGTATCACATGAGTAGCAAGAGGCCTTTTCTTCGCATGCGAGGGCATTTAGTGAAAGAACATGACAATGCTTGCATGAAGTATTTGAGGAAGACACGGTTCTTTTTGCCACCTCTGTATTCAACACTCTCTAGTAACCACCCTCTTGCCTTTTTTCTTGGTTTTTATGAGAGTCTACCATTCTACCTTGAAATTCCGATAATTTGGACATAGAGTTAAGTCAACACACTCTAACACATGTTCGGACCACATCGGAAGGTAATTGTTATTATTATTGAGGCAACAGAGAATAAAGTGCCCAAGCAAGACATCACCAAAGGCATAATTAAAGCTCAACTTTGGTCTCCCTTTAGTAGGACCACAATAAAGAAAGTGTCACTAAAAGTCAATGAATTTGGTAATTCCATTGTTAATGAAGCTCTGTTTTTCTATGCATTCATTAGCCCTTACAAGTTCTTTCTATGCGTTCAATTTCTTTGCATTCAAAACCTCAATATTTCTCTATAAAGCTTTGAATGGAACAAGATGACGGTCACCAATGGGAATTCAAAGATTTCCTAGAGTATTTGCCCTCTACATTTTGACAGAGGGCTTAGAAATAAAACCAAGACAAATTTTCGGCTCACTTCTTGTACCTCATCACCAACCAACCTTGACTTTTTCCGTCATTCGATTCTCAACGAGTAATTTTAAGATGTACAAATCCCCAAATCCTACAATTTTGTTGATTCCAACGTGATGAAAGTCTGTAATATAAGATTTGAAATTAGCAATCTCATAAACAAACTTTGGAATGAATGCCATTATCTTTTCAAAGTCCATAAATGCCTTCATGAGATCAGCAAGAACGTAGGTATTCTTCTTAATGAATTTTGATAAGTAACTAGAGTGTGCGTTTATGTGTTCATGGGTATGACCCACAATGAGAAAGCCAACTATGACTTCCTTGAAGATGTATTCGTAGTTAGTACTGAACAGAAGGCCAAAATAAATTTACTATTGCTATTTGTGGTTAAATTTTCAAGTTGCGAGAAGAGTTTTTTTAGAAGTAGAACCCTAAGGCGTTCAACATGAGGTAGGAATGTGAGTTCATAGGTGGCAATTGATATAAAAGAGGTGCATCTCAATTTCCCGTGAAAAGAGCTTCAAAAAGACCTTGACACTCTTGTTGCGAAATAGACGCTATAGCAAGTTGATGAAAGTCATTTAGACAACATGACAACATAAGTGAGATCAACAAGGACACTGCTTACATTAGTTTATAGGCTCGTTACAGACAAAAATATGAATTGAAATGAAGATTGACAGCAATAGCTATACAATAAAAGAGTAACTTTCATAATTTACTTGTTCCTACATATGATCCCAATTCCTTGCTGATGACACAACCTTCAGACTGTTCACTCGTTTATTATCTATAAGTCTAAATTCATTAGGCATATTGTCGTATCTCTCCGTGTCGTTGATAGTAAGTATCGTGTAAGCAAACTACTATTACATATACTCATAATCTATGCAAATCTCATAGGAATTGTCCAATCATAAGTACACATAATATGAACTTAATACAAAATCCATACAACACAAGGCAACCATGTTGAACATCACACTAATGAAGATGAAACCCTCTTCTTACTCTACTCCTTTAGAATTAGTCCAGAAAAGTGTAGAAAGAGAAGAAACCGTGACTAAGCTTTGTATTACAAGGCAAACCGCTAACAACAACAAGCCTCCAAGTCACAAACCCTTCCCACTTTCTCTACC
The DNA here is from genome assembly GCA_022496805.1 of Pohlia nutans. Lineage (NCBI taxonomy): Eukaryota > Viridiplantae > Streptophyta > Bryopsida > Bryales > Mniaceae > Pohlia > Pohlia nutans. The sequence goes on from CM040102.1 coordinate 9,699,713, forward strand.
ACCACCAAATCTGAACTTGACAAAAATGAAGAAGACAAGGCCGGCTTGGGGTTACAACCACCCCAAAACAACCCCATAATATCCCCTTTCACACCTTCAAACTCACCAACACCAGTTCTAGCCTTGTTAGGTCCTAACTTGGCCATACTAGGCTAAAGTAAGCATTCCAATACTACCATCAACTCCTAAAGAGACATCTAAATGTCCCCGTTTCCATATGTCATGACAATATGGTTAGAGCTCTCATCTATGATTTTTGTTAGAGTTTCTTGAGCTTGAATAGTGTAAGAAGGTAGTTGACGTGCCAGCATTACTATGCGATTCACTAAGAAGCGATCTACTATGACATTCAACCTTTAACAACATCAGCCTTGTGGACGTGGTAAGCAAACCTCAAAACCCCACGTATTATGTACCACGCATTTTCACATATATCAAGATTTGCAAGGATGATGTATTTCTTGCTAGTGACTACACCTACATAAATATGACTTTAAACATCATAGGCAGTCTCCCTTTTAGTTTAAAAAATGCATGCATAATACTTGCAGCGGAGATCCCTCGTCTTTTCCTAAAAAAAGCTTTGACAATATCTCGGGACACGTTAAACTTCCTTCATCGAACTTCCCCGGGGATGTAGGGGCCACCAACCCAAACGAGTTCGTCATTCTCTTCATCGCTGCCAGACTTCCGTTTCTTCATCGCTCACGGTCTTTTCATTGCGGGTCTTGTGTCTTCTTGGCTCTTTTGTTTTAGGGATGTTGTTGTGTTGTTCTTCTCTTCTTGTTCGTCTTGATGTGTTGCTCTTGGGCGTGCTCGTATTCTCTTCTTGATGTGTTGTTGCTGCTAGTGTTTATGTGCTAGTGCCCAAAAATTTTGGGATTTTTGATCACCCTCTGTTGTTGCAAGATCTATTTCAATGTTTGCACAATGCATATCACAACCACAAGCCACACGCCTTGCCATTATCGAGATTAAATTCAAGAGTTTAGAACCACAAGCCATTATCTTGGAATAACTTTTCAATCCAAGTTTAAGCACAATTTGAATAATAGGCTTCCAATGAAACTACTGAAATATTCAAAGACGGATATTATGTCGATCATTTGATCGATCTGCACGACCCACCTTGAGTCCTCATCTTTGCTACTTATGTGTTTGCGTCACGATCATTGTTTTGTAGGACATTTTGCAAAATGTGCAGAACCCAACAAGCGTTCACCCCAGGAACTACAATTTAGACCTAGACAATTACATACTAGAGTGAATCCTTGATATTAGAGCGGGGAGTAATCGATGAAAACTGGCTTCGAGAAGGTGCCTGGTACTTATAGGTGCCCAACATGATGACAATATGTACGTATTTCTCGTGGGAATCAATACTCGTTTCTACTACTTTTGAGACAGAGACACTTCCGGAAACATGTTTATATAGCGCTCACGTTCTGCCGATGAGTGAACTACGTATGCGGTCATTTTCATGTTAACAATGACACGGTAAAGAAAAACTGTGGTTTTGCACTAAGGTTTTGGAAGTGTTCTATATGCTTAACTTCTAAATGCCCACAACTCTCTCTAAATTTGGAGAATTATAAAGATGCATTATAGAATGAAACCAAGAGAGATGTTTTGAACTTGATGTATGAATATAGATTGTACATTATGAATTTTAGATTCCATCCACATCCATATGGTTAGAGTTGTGATTGCTATCACCAATATTTTTGTATAAAACTTGAAATTTGAAATTCTTTTGTAATTGGATTACGAATAGGATATTGACAATTTGTGAATGAATCTTTTTGTGATGAGTTGAATTGCAATACTTAAATGTAGTGATTATGGAGATTTTTGATTGTTTAATTTCATGAGTTGATTTTTTTAAGAGCACTTTGATTTGTTTTGAACTTAGAAATTTTGGATGAATCACTACAATATGAAATGAGGTATAAATTTTCACAAATCATCACCAAAATTATCCCCTTTCTAATTGGTTCACACATACATGAAGCTAACTTCCCATAAAATCTATAGTAAAAAAATCCACACTCCATAAAGTGCATGACAAATGAGAAAGTGAAGTTTAATTTTGTACATCATCAAGGAAATGGATGGTTGGACACAAAAAACCCTTTTTTAGGGCTTTAGAGTGCCATATTGCACCAAAAAATTACACCCTGCATGCAAAATTGTTCAAAATTTATCAATGCATATTTTTTGTCAAGCCATAACTACTACGACATCTTTTAGTGTGTTGGTATACAATATTGAAATCCAATTAGTTTCATTGACATTAGAATGATTAGAAAACACCTTATTAGGAATAACTTATATCGAAATGTCACTATAATTGAATAAACAAGATAACACAATTTTCATATTATCTTGTTTATGTATACCACATTCAATGTGACATTCCTATGTTATCCCTAATGAGATTTTTTACTAGTGAGAACAAAATTATCATAATGCCCCAACATTATATAGAAATAATGGGGTGATCCGCCTTGTACGTTCTTCTCGTTCTCCGGCTTCAATCGATCGAACATCGTCTTAATTTCTCCCGCATCATTCTAGCTTTTATTATTCCAACTCGTGATTCAGATTCCTTCTTGAGAGATGCAAATCGGGATGCAAATCAATTCGGAGTGACAGTAACTCTTTTAGTTGGTGCTCATTTTCATTGACAGACTGGTGGAGGTAATCTTAAGGAGCATGCATGCGTCAATCGATGGACGTTTTCATCGTGAACGGAATTCAATTCTGTGAGCACATACTAGCGATCGAGCTGCAAGGAAACTATAAAGGGTACTAGTTTGAATGGTATTTGAATATTCTTAATGAAATCAAAAGCATAGGGAATTGTCAACAAATATAAATAATCTTTTGGATGCAATTTCAATATCTATTGCATTCACTTCAGGATTATTGAAAAATATTTAATATTCATTAATAAATCATGAACTAATTCATTATAAAGTGATCAACCATATAAAAAACAATTGCCTCAAATTCCTGAAATTAAAGATGTTGACATGTAGGGGCTTCTGCAAATGACACTCATTTGATTAATATGTGGTTCTTTTCTCAGAAAATTGTAGGGCAAAGCTATTGTTTTCTAATATTCTCACATGATAAAAGAAGAGGACAATCACACAAGCATTGCTTCTTGTAGTTCAAGTTTGCCCTTGCTTATATGTGGATGCATTTTGGCATGCAATATAATTGCAAACTCAAGGAAATCTTATTTGTCCAATGCTTATGGTTCTGAACTCCTGAATTTTATCTCGATAATGGCACATAAAAAAAATTTAGCACTAGCACATAAACACTAGCAACATCACATCAAGAAGAGAGCACGAGCACACCCAGCATCAACACATCAAGACGAACAAGAAGAGAAGAACAATACAACGACAATCCTAAACCAAAAGAGTCAAAAAGACACAAGACCCCCGAGCGATGAAAAGACTCTGAGCGATGAAAAGCAAAGCAAGCAGCGATAAAGAAGCGGAAGTCTGGTAGCGATGAAAAGAATGGCAGGCAATCCAAATTCTTTTGGGTTGGTGGCTCCTACCTCCCTGGAAAGTTTGATGGAGAGGTTTAACGTGACCTCAATATCTCTCTTTGCAACACTTCTGGGAGCTGACATTCCGAACGTCTACCTCCTATGTCTTGACTTGTAATTTTGATAAACACATGCGATCTTTCAAAAATACTTCATGAGCCAATACATGTCTCGATATTGGCTGGCAACAAAAATAAAGACATGTATTGACTAGCCGCCGATATAGAAACATCCCGGGGAAGTCATTGTCAAAAATTTAGATAATCATGAGAGAACAAACATAGTGTGTCTTTTATTCATTTGGAATAAAATTTAGAAATTTTTAGAAGTAATACAGGGAGGTTTTTAACTAATTTGATAATATCTTGAAATATACAATGAATATACCCTAAATATACTATAAATTATGAAACATTCCAATTTTTTCATAGCCCCCCACTAAATACCTTTTATATGCTCATATATTAGAAAATCTACACTAAATGACTTCCCCGAGAGGAACATATAAACAACCAATTCCCTATTTTTGCACTTGGCCAAGTACAATCATTTTCGGACCTAATTTTTCAAAAAAAAATTCTCAAAAAAATTGACAAAAAAACATCGATTTCTCTCTTTCTTGAAACTTGTAGTATATTGCAATAAAAGACTAATATTTCAAAATTTTCATAACAAAAATTTGAATTTCCTTTATTTTAAACTTGTAAGATCGACTATTTAAAAACGAATACAAATTATGAATAGATGAAGACATTACAACACCGTTGCTAGAGTGTAGGGGAGAAGGAATTTTTAGTTATTTATTTTTATTTTCCGTTTTCTTATTTCATTTTTTGTATGCCAAAAAGTACTTAAGGCTGCATTTTTTTCCTTTCTCCATCCTTCAAAACAACATTTGAATGTTGCATACCCTCAGCCCCTTGACTACACTATAAATATATATATATATATATATATATATATATATATTAAAAAAAGAAATTCCAAGATTTTTGGGATTTCCAAAATTTTCAAGATTACGGAGCTGAAGGTCCGCGCGCGTGGACCCCATTCTATTTTGTGCATGGGAGAACACAAAGATGTTCTTCCATACTCCCTCAGGCGTCTTATATACTCTTAGGGCGGCTATGGCAGGGTAAGAGACAACACATTTTCGTTCTCATTAGGGCTGTAGGGCAGAGGGTGTGTTGCCACATACCCTCAACTCCTCGACTACGTCCAAAAAAAAAACCAAAAAATCTCCTTTTTTTTTGGGATTTTTGGGATTTCCAGAATTTCTAAAATTTTGGAGTGTGAGGGTCCGCGCGCGCGAATCCCATTCTATTTTCTCTTTAAAAAAACACAAATAGGCTCTCATATGCTTCTATGGCTGCCTTATTTAATCTTAAGGTGGTTATAGGAGGGTATGAGAGAGTTTATTTTTGTTCTCATGAGGGTTGGTGGATAGAGAAAAGAAGTTGAGCTGCCGCGTACCTTTTGCCACGCCTAATTTTATTATTATTATTTATTTAATTTTACGGGTTTTGGAGGGTGTAAAGTTTGTGCTTGATGACCCCTTTTGTTTTCACCTCAAGCGACTCCTGAAGAGAACATATAAATATTCTCCCATTTTCTCATGGCCGCTTTATATACTCTTAGGGCAGCTATGAAAGGGTATGGAAGAACATACGCATGTTTTCTTTACTAACAAAAGAAAACCAAGGGACGACTATGTATCATTAGCGACCCGCAATAGTGTATATATATATATGTATATATAAAATACTATATTTATTTATAAATAGACAGATAAATGATTGTTTAATGATTTTTTTTGTTTTATTTATTGTGCAGGTGGTTGAGTGTGCATGGTTGCACATTCTTTTTTCCCCTTTTTTAGTGCATTTGGAAGCCCTGTTGGAGTTAACAACGATGTTGTTCATGTAGAGTTTCACAGATTTTGTATAGGGGAATGAATCGCTCAGCTCGTTTTTCTAACAAGCTTGTTTGAAGAGATTGAACAATTTATTTTGATAACATAATAAAAAAATGTCATAGTAGAGTTGCTATTTGGAGGGAGGAGCAACAAATGCAATAGTAGCGCTATATGATTACGTGCGGATGAAGCAAATCACTATTGCAAATGAAGCAAAGTTGTACATACAAAAATATGTTGCAATGTAGATTAACTCCTAAATGTCTGAACGTGCCGTGGCGACGAGTAGAATATGGTGTATTTTTTGTTGTATTTAGAACGGATCCACACCTTTAATAGATTTAGATGCAGAAGAGAAATTGAAATTTACATTGATGTAGTTCTAATGAGCTATAAAGATCCCAATTTAGAGTTTCTTGTTGGTAGTAAATCTCAATCATACGACAACGTATATACCATCCCATAGGATGTTTAAGGGTTAAAGGCATGGTTGACAAGAGGTTGCTACATGCTCACTAGAGTACATGAGTACATTACTATATAGTATGTGGTTTTCTAGTTTAATTGTCAAGGTACTGATTTAAAAGTTTGTACTATTCTTATAAATTGTAAACAAGTAAAGTGTTTTTATATACTAATTAAAATGTATATTTAAAACATAATCGTCTATTTGTGGCCTACTTCTAATTACTTACAATATGTTTATATTGTTTTGTAAAATGTGTATTTAGCCTCTTGTTTGAGAACTCTGACCTCGTGTATTTTTCTAATATACTATTTGTCAAGATCAATTTCAAGGAGAATTTTGTTGTGTATAGAATTCAATTAGAAAATATTCAAAGCACAAGTAATGACTTTGCAAAAAAGAAATGACTCGACTCTTTCCAAATTATCTTGTTTGGAACCAAATCTGTAGAAGAAGAAAATTGGCCAAAATTTTCATGCAATTTCTACCGGTTTATTTTTTTAGTACGCCCAAAAGTCAAGTGCATGATTATATCGCCAAGTGCAAAAACAAGGAATTGGATGTTTCTCAATGTTACTAATAGGTTCCTAAGACAATCAATGTGCTTCCATACCTTTGATTCTTTTAAGAATCTTCAATTGCCATTTATACAATATTATGTGTACAACTCAAAATATATGAACGAGAACTTTATACAATATTCTTCAACTTTGATTACATAGTACTTCAATTTTTTTTAATAGAATTGTAATACATCTTTTATGTTTGCACTTTTACACTTTGTTCAATTGTGCTCGACATACAACCTTTTGTGTGAAAATGCAAATTCAAATATTGCCACTGTGTCGTACTCAAATCAAATAATTTTACTTGATTCCTATTCCCATTGAGTTTTCCTATGTTACCATTGAAATTCTCTAATGCCAGTAAAAATTTCAAGCACACATTGGCAAGATGCTCCCAATGGATAGAAAGTATAAGTTACTTGTGATACATAAACAAGAAACTGAATGGATAGGTTGGCAGTAGGTGGTTACGGTATAGTACAGTACAGTATAAGAGCATGGCCACCCATGGCCTTAGAGGGTCTCTGACCTCAAGAAATGGATGAAAAGTTTCAAGGGGCCTGTCAAAATGCTTCTTGACTCTGGATTCTAGCGTGTTAGAAATTGGGCCTTGAAATCACTATTGAGTTGACTATTTGATGATTATTCCTCTCATTCTACTTGTGATTGGTCCATTGACTATTTGATGCGCACTTTTGATACGTGAAGGGCGTGCAAGGGTGGGGGAGTGTGAGTGCAAGGGCCCTTCACATGTAGATGAATAATTTGAGAGGGTTAGTCCTAGCGTGCATGGGTGGGAATGCTCTAAGCCATGATCCTCTTATCTAAGGTGACAACAGTCACTTCAGCATTTCAACACATAATTAGTGGAGGCTGTAAGTTTGGATTCTCATCACTTGTCTAAAAATATCTTACTCATTTCCAAGGGCAGGACTCACAAAAAAGTGAAAAACTGAATGAGTTTTTCCCCCTTATGCATACTATAAATATTCTGACACCAACTCATTCATTCAATCTCATCTTGCTTCATTTGTTGGCACTACAAGAAAAGAGGGACTTGTACACTAAGCATGTTCACTTACATGTGACCAAACTCACTCAAATGTGACCAAATTCACTCAAAATCCCACTCCAGGGTGAGTGAATAAGTCCCTCTTTTCTTCTAGTGTGGCTACGAGGAAGGGAAGCAATATATCAACACAAGCTACCTCTATATTGAAGTGACATGTGCAGTGTTTGTTGCTACACAAAAACTGACACTAGAAGAAAAGAGGGACTTGTACACTGAGCATGTTCACTTAGATGTGACCAAACTCACTCAAATGTGGCCAAATTCACTCTGAATCCCACTCCAGGCTAAGTGAACAAGTCCCTCTTTTCTTCTAGTGTGATAATAAAAGGAACCCCCTCAACTAACTTATGAAATATTGAACGACTGAAGGTAGTTGACACAGGACTCACCGTGCTGAAGCAAAACATTCAATGTTATAAAAGGAATACAATACATTTGTATTGCAATACCAAAGGCTACTCTATACCTACGCTATACTAGTGAAATACACACTTGAGGAGGCTTCTTAACTGAAGTTTAACAGAACTGTAGCAGAGAGTATCTCGTCCAACATGAAATCCCCTCACTCTGGCTTCAAGGAGTTCTCAACGTCGATAACAAAACGGTAGTGAACATCATTCTTCAACATTCGCTCGATCGCCTTGTTGGCGTAATCGATGTTGATAGTCTCGATCATTGGCGTCACTCCCTTTTCTCCACAAAACTCCAACATTTCCTGAATCTGCTGAATCCCTCCCGATGCACTTCCCGTAATAACCTTCCCTGCAAAATGACCAAAAGAATCATCACATCATCATCTGCACCTTGCATAAATCACACTAGTAGCAAAACTGTCGTTTTTCATTCCCCACTTTGTGGAAATAGTGAACAGTGACGGAATATTGTGCCTAGATTTTTGTCTTCTTGTGACCAAAACCACTCACCAACATCGCCGCAACCCATGTGCCTAGCAAGATTTCATTCCTTTTTCATTTATAATAAGTGAAAAACGACACATTTCCTACTGGAATTTGTCTCCACCAGTGTCACTGGCAACCGAAATATTAGGGGGTGTCGGAGTGCAAGCTTGTGAAGCAACCCCTAGATGTTGGAATGCTACGAACAATGCACACTCACAACCGCCAGCCTCTCACCAAAACAGCTTCACAAGAATTTAAATCACGGGGACTTCAAGGAGATAGGGACCACGTCCTCACTGCAGCCAAAACTGGAGCAAATACTCTTTCTCTGACAACCCCTATTCTTGTTTTCACATTCTTTCATTTGCGTTCTTTTCTGTTCTGCATTTAGCCCCCAATTGAGCCTCGTGTTTATTTTAGCCCTTTTGAGTAAGTCCTATGTATTCTTCTCTTTGTTCAAATTTATTTGTAACAAATTCATTGTCCTTCACTTATTCCGGTGATATAAAATCTGTTCCTATATGAATTGCACTTTTCACAATACAATCGATTGAATTTTTCATTTTAAAACCATGAATCCTTCGTCCTTTAAGGGTTAACCTCTAAAGGACCAAGCCTCCATATTTGGGACGATGTACATAAACAATCACATCACTACACCTCGAGTATTACAGTTTCAAATTCTATACAGAAATATCGGTGATACCAATCATAATCTACAGCTTTTGTTTACACATCAAGTTCACAATATCCCTCTTAGTTGCATTTTATTAGAAATTCTCCAAATCTGGAGAGGGGTGAGGACGTTTAGGGGTCAAAGACTCTGTTCTTAATTTGTGAGTACACAAACAAAGATTGAAAAGCGTTCAAATATGTTCAAATTATGACCGAGCTAGAAACCGGAGAACGAGAATACTGTATTCTCATTACAGACACTAGTAGCAAACCTGTCATTTTTCATTCCTCATTTCGTGGGAACAGTGAATAGTACCGGAATATTATACGTATGTTTCTGTCTTCTTGTGACCAAAACTACTCATCAGCATTAACACAGCCCATGTGCTTGGCGCCGTTTCATTTCTTTGTCATTTATAGTAAGTGAAAAACGACACATTTCCTACTAGTGCGAGGTGATGGAAACTCACTCGTGAACACATTGTGGGGGGCGAATTTGAGTTCCCTTGCAGCTCCCACAATGACGAGCACGCCCTTCTGCTTGAGCGCAACGAGGTACGGGTCGAGAGGAATCTCCGCCGAGGCGGCATTGATGATGAAATCGAAGCTATTGGCGTGAGCCTTCATGGCGTCCTGGTCTTTACTCACCACGAACTCGTCGGCTCCGAGCTCCCTGAGGGCTTCGTCCTTCTTCGCGGCCGATGTGCTGAACACGGTCACCTTGAGACCGAAGGCTTTTCCAAACCGGACAGCCATGTGGCCAACTCCTCCCAGACCGATGACGCCCAGCTTCTTCCCGGCGCTGTTCATGCCGTGGCGCATCATGGGACTGTACACTGTGATGCCTGCGCACAGAAGCGGAGCCGCAAGATCGGACGGCAGAGAGTCCGGAATCTTCACCACATAACTGCCCCAACACATACACACACAATGAGAATGCCGCATCTCAAATTTGGCTTGCCACGTAAAAAACACTAGTTATCACATTGTTTTTTGTGTGTATGGAGTTCGTGCCTTGTGTTGTGTTCGCACATCTTACATGCGTTCTACGTACTAAACCAGTGCAAAAGAAATATTTATCACTGGAGATATCTTTAAAGTCCATCAAATTTTGAAGAAGATATCATGAATTTTTCTTTATTATACTCTTATTTCTTCACTTCAAATAATCAGAAGGTGTGGAAGATCTTGGTGGTCTATCATTATTAGGTGTGTAAGAGTTTGGTGGTCTTAGCGCGCACGACATGCTCAGAAACTGTCATTGGGAGTACGTGCTTTAATTTAGATATGATTCAAATTCAGTTGCAGCTCATACTGTGATGTTGTTGTAGGCATTACGACGGCCCCTAATGTCCCACAAAATGTATTTACCGTAGCTTTCATTTCAAATTGTTTTTAGCTCTTTTCTTGGTGCTAAAAAACTTTTGAAGACCACCAAGCTCTTCCACACCTCACACCTAATAATGATAGACCACCAAAATCTTCCACACCTTTTAACTATTTAGAGTGAACAAATAAGAGTATAATAAAGAAAAATTCTTTGTAGATCCATCAAATTCCAAGGTGACTTTAGGATAACTCTAATAACGAACAATTTTTGTAACGTTAGTAAGCATTGTAACGACACTGTTTTTCATCAAACGTGTGGTAATAAGTGTGAATACAACACGAACCTGTGGAAATAACAGAAATCGTGTTGTATTCGCACAAACCTAAACCTTGCGAATTAGAGATGGGCTTACTTTTGATTCGCTTGCATGATGTTGGAGAATCCCCCTCGAGTAATTGTACCATCCACGTCCACGCCATTGAACGATCTGGTACACGTCTTTTCACACATGGATTCCAAACCCTCTGCGCAACTCTCGCATTCCCGGCACGACATGGCGCAATAGCCCACCCCCACGCGATCTCCAATCTTGAACTTCGTCACTCCCGAGCCGACCTTCATCACAACTCCAACAATCTCGTGCCTGCCACAAAAATTCTAGGGCTTATCAAACCAGTGCAAATCATCATCATCATCATCATCATCATCATCGCTCTCGGAAACTCAACCTAACTAGCTCGTCTCTACAAACTGGGTGGCATTGCAAGAAGGAAGTAAGCTCACCCGGGAACGACAGGGTACTTAACATCCCCGAGGAAATTCTTGGTCCACACGACCTCCGCGAAGCAAATGCCACAATGCGTAACGCGAAACACGACGTCATCCGGTCCGGAGTTTCTGTGCAAGCAATGCGAGAGCCCTGGTTAGAAACAAATTAAACCCATCGATCGAGCTAGCTCTGAAAACCATGAAAAGGATTGATTCAGGGGCGGAGGAATTAATTACCTGCGCTTGAATTTGAAGGGGACGAGGTGTCCTGAGGCATCGTGCGCCGCGTATCCCACGCAATCAAACCCTTCCTTCGGCTCCATTGCTCCTTGAAAGTTTCTCCGGCAAATCGGTTTCCTTTGGTTCGATCCTTGAAAGTTTCTCCAGGCTCTGCAAATCGGTTCCTTTGGCTCCTTGAAAGTTTGTCCAGGATCTGGTGTGGAATGAATGAGGAGCAGTGCGTTTGGTTTTTATGAGGACTAGATTGGATGAAGAAGCAGAGGAGGAGGTGAGGGAGACGGAGCTGGCTGCATGTTGCTACGTAAAGTCTGTAATTTGTAACGTGGAGCTCTGAGGGAAAATTGGATGTTAACTTTCCCAACCGGAACTAAGCTTGCCCGCCAAGGTCAGCTAACACTTGTAGAAAAGGTGGCACCTTGGGAAATAGCCCACACAATTGAGTTAATCGAAAAGAAGCCCTCTTTGCTCTACTTCTAACCTCTTTCTTGAGCTATACTTGGGTTGAATAGTGTAGTGTCATAGCTTGTTCCCTTGTGGGCCATGGGCTTGGAGCTTTGGTAAAAGGTGTGGGGAGTCATTGCGAGGTGTGGAGAATAATGACAGTGGCTTGCTTTAGAGCAGCTCCACCGCAGGCCCTCCCAGGGCCCTGGCAGGCAAGAAGTAAATGAAAAGTGCTCAGGGCCCTCCCAAAATGGCTCAGGGCCCTCCCTCCTAGCGTGTCAAGAAATGGCCCTCCAAATCACTATTCAGTTGACTAAATCACTAATTAGTTGACTAAATCCCCACATTCTACTTGTGATTGGTCTATTGAATGTTTAATGTGCACTTTTGGTGTATCAGGGCCCTCCAAGGGTGGGGGAGTGTGAGTGCAAGGGCCCTCCAGATGGTAATGAATAATTTGAGCGAGTCATCTCTGGCGTGTAGGAGTGGGGATGCTCTTAGATTGTCTCCCAACTCATCATGAACTACACTAAATAGGTAGATTAGTGTTAGATACACTAATTTACATAAACATGTTATAAGTTTGTACTGTTGCCTAATTTTTTTACCCTCTATATTGGTCAAGATGGGGATCTTTCAATAGTATTGGAATCAATGTCTTTGGTAATTTTTTAGTTGAGAGTCAAAATCTATAATATTTTCAAATCTTATAATTATCTAACACTGATCTACCTATTTAGTGTAGTTTTTGCTCTATTTATATTTCAATATGAGTTCAATATGAGTTCAAGAGGAGTTTGCTAAAACTTCCTTCTTTGAGCTGACTTTCGGTTAACTTTAATAAATTCAAGAACTTGTGATCAATTCCATGCATGCATAGTGATTTTGCTTGAGCATGTCCTTGGTGAGCTTCACTTTTTCTACTAGTGTGAAACCCATCATCATAAAATGAAAATGTTAAATGATTTTTTTCAAAAAACTTGTTATGTTTTAGAAGTCGTGAGGAAGCTTCTTGTTTTGAATGTTTAGAAGGAGCACTAAACAACACCTAGGATGGAAAGTTCTTTATTTGGAGGGCCCTGACACACCAAAAGTGCACATTAAACATTTGGAGGGCCCTGACACTCTTTTTTGTTTTGTTTTGGAAATTCTTTATTCAAAATTATATAAAGGTTAGATACTTTTTCTTTCCGTACTAAATTTAGAAATCATTTTTGAATAAATTTTGAAGTGAATTTTTTATTTTTTAAAAATTTTCATTGCTAAAATGTCAAAAAAATTATAAAAATTATAAACATCATATGAATCGATTTGATATGCTAAAAAAATAATTTCTATATGTTTCTGGGATGAAATATCAACCCAAAAAAAAGAAAAAGAAAATCACTTGGAAATTCAGCAATTTAGAATAAGACGTTTCAATTAATAGTTTTTAAGTTAATAAAGCTCCCAAAATCATGATTTCTTTTGCATATCATTCTATAGAGGATTTGCATTCTTTCAATCAAGTGTTTTACACATAGTAAGTAGCAAAATTTGTATATATTGTCGTTTGAATTTAGGGTTAAAAAACTAAATTTTTAACTTCAAGTGTAAACGGGTATTTTTTTTAGTTTTTTAGTTTTTTTTTTTTTTTTATCAAATCTCAACAAGTATGTGTTATGTAGCTTGTGTATTGCTACACATTCAAATTTGGCTCAAAAATTCTAATTTTATTGTTTTCTGATGGCAAACCTTTGTAAACCCAAGGAGACAAATAATTAGTGTAGGGTACTGTACATGATACCGGTATGCTATGTTGAATGCTTTGCTCAGCATGGCCCATTTTCTCAATCTTTGATATTGTACATTCAAGTTACTGCACTGTACAAAGCCACCCAGGGAACTTTTAGCAGAAAGTGCACAGCAAGTTATATTGCTTGACATCAAGACTCTTGAAGCATTCTCACCCCATGCATGCTAGGATTAACTCGCTGAAATTATTCATTTACATCAGAAGAGCCCTTGCACAGTTGCACCTACACTTTCCATCCTTGCACGTGCCTCGCATATCAAAAGTGCACATCAAATAGTTAATGGACCAATCACAAGTAGAATGTGAGGATATAGTCGGTTGGGTAGTGATTTGAAGGCCCATTTTCTAACACACTAGGATTGAGACTCAAGAGGTGTTTTTGAAGGGCTCAAAGCACTTTTCATCTACTTCTTGAGTGTGAGACACTATAGGAGGGCATGGTGGCTATGCTTTTAGGGCATGTTTATATCACGGACCAAGAGCCATGACCAAGGAAAATAGATTTTCTTCCTGGTCAAAGCTCTTGGTCACACTTCAATGGTCATACTTCAGAAAATGCAATTTTGAAATTCCTTGTTCATGTCCTAACTCAAGCCCCTCACTAGGTATAAATCAAATTTGGATTGGGAGGAATGACAATTTTTTGGGCTAACGTAAACCGGAGTCGTCTTGGTACAACTTCAAGGGGCCAATCACAATTTTAAAAAACACATGAGATGACTTTTTGGACCATGATGTAAACAAGCCATGTGAGGCCAAGATCTAGCTTTTCACTATTCAATTCCAATTACTAAATGGATGATTTTCATTCTATTCTTGAGAAGGATTTTGTTGACCATGTCACCTCTTCAAGTTAAATTCAAGTCATTTAAGCTATTTTTGGATTTTACATGGGATCCCAACTACAAAACATTGATAAAAGAGCAGTACCTATGAAGGTAATAAGATCCACAAACATTGATAAAAGAGCGATCATGAAGGTGTTCTGGAACCGATTTCCAACGAATTCTAGACCTTAACCCTAAAGGACCGTAAGGCCCCCACGTGGCTTCTGAAACTAGAAAGTGAGAAAATTTGGGTTCTTGGGCTTTGAATTGTAAGATGAGCAACAAAGAGACCCTAACTTTTTTTGAGAGCCAAATTTGTAAGTACTTCTTGATCGGAAATCCATCAAGTGAGCGACTTTTGGTGATTTTTTTGAGTTTCACGTAGGGTCTCTAGGTGTCACTTTAGACCCTCATATCTTTCTCCTCACACCCCCAAATTACTTGAATTTTTTTTCTCATGTTTGAAATGATGATTTCTACTTGCAATAAAAATTTCAGAATTTTAGGAGCACTTTTGAACAATCCGATTTCAGCATGTGTACAAAATACCCCAAACAAGTTCCATCAATCTTCTCAACGGTGGCATTTTCTCAAAAATTGTGCGATTTTGTCGATCTTTTTTTCATAAAAAAACTACGTAAGTCTTCTTTAATTTCAACAATGCCGATCGTCAAAATTACCCCACACCAATGAGGAATTGAGCTTCCTACAAAAACTAGTCGAGAAAACAAGAACTGAATTCAACACCCCCGGTCCTTTAGGGGTTAAGATCAGTGATGCGCTCTTACTATTGCTTTCCAGCACCCCTAAGGTACAGGTACCAATTTCCGTCAGGCACCAAAAACCGTGCAGTAGCTTGATTTCAGCAGGAGGTACATTATAGCCCCCACCTCGAATTTTGAATGTACTCAACGTGCTCATTTTAGACTGAACGGTTTTTGGTATCCCTACGGAATCCTTCCAAAATTCATAACTAATTCAAGATGTATCTAAAATTAATGATTCCAATTGCTTTAGATTCCAACATACTTTGCACATGTACCAAAATTGATTCCCTGAGCCGCCCTCCAATAAGCTAGCCAAATCTGAAATTTGAACGGTTATTGGGCACACTACCTTAGGTTGTTTTTCTCACCTCAACCTTTGTTGTTCTTTGACATGTAAAGTAGTTTCTTCTTTCCCCTGGTAAAAGATAGATCTGAAGTTGAGTAATGTACAACAGCTGAAGTCACAAAGTAAGCAACTCAGCTTTTGGAAAGTCTACAGCAAAACTACTTGATAGCCACCGACTGTCTCGATGGATTGATGGTTCGAGCTTGAGGTTGAGATTTCTTCAGTTGTGCTTTTGCTTCATTTTGTTTCATGCATGGTTCTAGAACTTGCCAGGTGCCAAGTTCCAAGAGTTCCATGTATGAAGTAGGTGGCACAATATGCATTCTAATGTATTCTAATGTAGTATGATAATAATAAAATAAAATAAAATAAAATATATAGTAAGGTTTTTTTTTTGTAATTTTTTTCAACACTAATTGGCCCTCTTATTTTATTTAGAAATTTTCAAAATTTTATCTCAAATGAATATTAAATACCTTATATTGTATTGCACATTGTTTTTAAAACACTGCCATTGCGCGTGCGCACACGCTCCACCCCTTGAATAAAATTATGTCACTGAAGGCTTGACAATCCTTGAGGTGGTTGTTTAAAAAATGCCTAATTTATTCTTATTATATGCAAATAATACATATCTTAGTGCATTGGAGTACGGTACTCTTCATAACATTCAATAGCCTTCACTGCAAAATTAGTAACTAGCTTGTTTTACAGGAAGGCAGAGGTTATGGCAATCGGGAAAAGAAGGTCAACAAGATCTCAGAGCTCCAAACACGTAATAAAACAAGCTAATAGCACGCCAGCCAATATTCATTGACAACTTCTTAAAAAAAAATTGCAAAAATAATAAAAATGTAAAAAATAAAATAATAATAATAATAATAATAATAATAATAGTTAATTTTTGGAAAAGTTGGATGGCGCTACAGGCGCTAAGCTACATGCAGGCAGGGCTGGCAACAATTTTTTTTTCCACTCCGTTCCAGCAACCTCCAGCGACCGGCTTTGTCCATCCTTCTTTTGAATGAACTTCTACACCATTAGATGGATGTAAAGGCGGTGCACGTGAAGGCTACTCAATGTTATGCTTTAAAATGGGGACAAGATTCAAAATTTTTATTTACATCTAGTAGTAAACACACTCTGAAGTTGAAAGCCACACTATAAGCCTAATCCATCGTTTCTTGTTCTTGAGAGTCTAGAAAGGGTTGTTTTTTCATTCACTGGGTTTGACAGTGTGAACTATAGATGCTTGTCTTATGTGACGTTCCGCACTCACCTCCTCTGAATTTCACTCAAATATGGAATGCAAAACGACCCTGTAGTGCCAAGGGAATGGGGAAACTACCGTACATTGCCCCAATGCATACTATAGTTCAACTGATGTATAGCCTGGTGAACTTGCACTAGCAAAATACTTGTCGTTTTTCATTCCCCACTTAGTGAGAACAATGAACACTAGTTGAACATTATGCTTATAATTATGTCTTCTTGTGACCAAAACCACTCACCAGCACTCACACAACCCATGTGCCTGGCGCGGTTTCATTCCTTTTTCATTTATAGAAAGTGAAAAACGTCACATTTCCTACTAGTGTTGGTCCTTGAGGCATTTTGCAATCTGACTTCCATATCCATCTGTTCAAGGTCTGATTGTGCAAAACTTATTGAGCAGCATACTTTTATGAATGCATGCTACTGATATTTATGCAGGAGATTGTGTTTTTAAGTCTTGGCCTCTTGGTAATTGATCACTCTGCTGGATAGTCATTTACTATATATATGTACTTGGCATGGCATAAAGAATAGGGACATTATATGTTGATGTATATCCCCTAAGGACCAAGGATTCAAGGATTCAAAATGACAAATTTAATTGAGTGTATTGTGAAAAATGCAATTCAGATGGAGTTAAGTTTTATATCATCAGAATCAGTGAAGAGCATTGTATATTTTGATCAAAACACAAAAACATTTGAACTAAAGGAAGTTCATAC
This sequence comes from Pohlia nutans, assembly GCA_022496805.1. Classification (NCBI taxonomy): domain Eukaryota; kingdom Viridiplantae; phylum Streptophyta; class Bryopsida; order Bryales; family Mniaceae; genus Pohlia; species Pohlia nutans. The sequence continues at coordinate 9,717,385 of CM040102.1, forward strand.
AAGACTTGCTAAAAAATGCTAAAAAAATCATGAGACCCAATTTGAACTTCTTGGTCTATACGTGCAACATTGGTAGTGGGTTTAAAGAGACCTACTGTAAGCCTTCAATTCAAGAGTTTCTTATAGAAAAGGGAATGTAGAAACGGAGACTATTTTAATGCACTATGAAGTACTAAAACATATGTTACAATGAAACATAGTCACAAGGATGAGATCCACCATACGGATAGATTTTAGTTTTAGGTGTGCTAGAGCACCAACATACAATGTATCCTCCATAATACGATGGTATGATTGTTTCAAGCAATATCGGTACACGTGTGATAAGTCATTGTACACTGTACACAAGTCATTCCTGTGACTAATTCATACTTGCCACCTTGAAGTTACGACCACTGTTCGGGATACTTTTTGAGCCAACCAGTCAATGTCCTTTATTTTCTAAAAGCAATAGGTTTTTTAACCCCTAAAAGACCAAGTATCCTAATTAGTACATTTCAATGTTTGGGTAGGTTCCTACGGTGTCAATTTTTATTTTTATTTTTTGAAATAAATTATGTAAATTTGGTATACCAATATAAAAATGGGAATCTAATTTATTTTTTATTGCGACTTTTAAAGTGGAAGTTATGGAGTAAAAGGAGTTTTTTTTGGGGAGTATGGGCAGTGTGGGCAGGGCTCAAAATAAACCTCAAAAATTATTATTTTTCAACTTTAACCGTAGGATTTTGTTATAGATTTCCAAAAGAGTGCATGGTAAAATTTTCATAGAATTCGACTGTACAGATCGTAAGATTATAGCATTTGAAGTGAAAAGATAAAATTGCAGTCTTTTTGGATATTTTTTGACCGTCTTTGAAGACATGGGAAAAATTGTTAAATTGGTCAAAAAAATTCTTAAAACTTATTTAAATGTTTGATTTGGTATTTTCTACCAATAGGTAAACAAATATTAACACAAAAATGAATAGAAAGAGATGAAAATGATGCTCAAAAACAGGAAAAACTACGGTCCTTTAGGGGTTAAGAATATATCCAGTATATTTTGTTTATGAATACTACATATAACTAATTTTTAATCATTTAGTCTAATGTTTTGCCTCTATTCTTGAAATTTAACCAGCTGTTTTCAGAAATTAATTGACTGACTTGTAACTAACCGCCGGTTCTTCCCGGACATTGCGAGTTAGACTTCCCAAACATGTCGCAATACAGAGGGACAACTGTAGCTCTGAAAAAGTTACCTGTACGATGAAAATTACTTTGTGTACAGTGCTCTTACACCCAAGGCATTAGTGCTCTGAATAAATGACCAAAAGTCAACAAGATTTATGTCTGCTATTACTCAACTTAGGTTAATTATTTCACAATCTCTTCCACATCTTACAATCCTAATGACAAATTTGAAACTATCATTAAGTTGACGGCTCGTCAGTTTCCGAAGGAGGAGGCACACGTACTCTTTTGGCTTGAACTGTAATGGTCACTTTGCCTTTCACTTGTGTAAAAAAAACCCTCTCTTTAATACAAAATAAAGACCATAACTTCCACTTGTTAGCAACTCTTTACCTTTCCAAACCATGATAACCTCACATACTGTAAAGTAAATTAAAGAATCTTAACTCTCCAAATTTACAAATGCACAAGGTGTCATTGGCTGGACTGATAAAGTGATGAACACCCCAAAAGCGGAAATGTTACTCATGTATATCATAAATCATCATATTTCTTAAGAAAATGCTACTCCCTATGTATTGCAAATTGGAAATATATTGAAGATGTCAAATGTTAATGAATTTTTCAATTTTGATTTTAAGGTTGTTTTGACACATATAAATGTTAATGGATAAACTAAATCAACTGCCATTAACACCTAAAGGTGCTCACCTCTCCCCAAATTTGAAGAATTGCAAAGATGCATTATAAAATGCAATTAACCCCTCAAGGCCCAAGGAAATTATGTACTATTTGAAGAAACTGAACTTTGACTGCAATTATCTCTTGTACAGTGGGGTGACACCGAAATTGGCCCCTTGTGCAATTCCAGGGAAAGTGCCCATACTGCTGCCAACTTTGGCACCCTCCCGGGCGCTGGAAAATTGTTATTTATACACGAAATTTTATGTTGAATCATTGTTATGTTGAAAACATGTGTACCAAATTTCAAAGCTAGAAGATTGATACCAAAAAAGATATTTAAGATTTACTAACAAGGGGTAGCTGTTAGAAAAATTTCACAGCTGCCAACTTTGACACCCTCCCAAGGATTGAAAAAATAAAATTCACATGGAATTTTTGGAATAGGAACATCTTTATGTTGTTTACACATGTGAAAAAAATTCAAGTCCAAAAGACCCACAAAAAAATGATATTCCAAATCTACCAACAGGTGTAGTTGTGAGAAACAAAGTTGCTTCACAACTTCCAACTTTGACAGTCTCCCTAGGGCTGAGAATCTGTTATTTCAATATGAAATTTTTTGTCGCATGATCTTTATGATGTTGATCACAAGTATGAAAATTTTCAAGGCCAAAAAATACACACGAAAATAGTTATTCTATATCTACCAACGTAGTTGTGAAGCAACTTTGTTTCTCACAACTACACCTCTTGGTAGATTTGGAATATCATTTTTTTGTGGGTCTTTTGGACTTGAATTTTTCACATGTGTAAACAACATAGAGATGTTCCTACTCCAAAAATTCCATGTGAAAAAAAAATTCTTCAATCCTTGGGAGGGTGTCAAAGTTAGCAGCTGTGAAACATTTCTTACAGCTACCCTTGGTTAGTAAATCTCGAATATCCTTTTTTTTTATCAATCTTCTAGCTTTGAAATTTGGTACACATGTTGTCAACATAACAATGATTTTGTATCTAACAATGATTTCATATATAAATAACAATTTTCCAGCGCTCAGGAGGGTGCTAAAGTTGGCAGTAGTGTGGGCAGTAGTGTGGGCACTCCAAAGTGGTGTACAACTGGAGTCACTCCATTGTCACTCCATTGTACAACTGGTGTCACTCCATTGTACAACAAACTTAAGTGAAAATATGATTTGTACTTCAAAATTTCCCACATCAATATTAACATTGCAATGTATTTTTTCTATATACATCTTATGTAGTTTTTGAACGAAATGAGTTTAAAAAATGACCTGATGAACAAGTCAGAGGACACAATATGTCTGCTTGGACCTTGAGGGGTTAAGAGGGATATATATATATATATATATATATATATATATATATATATATATATATATATTTATTTGAAACAAATGACGATCATTAAGAGGGATATTTTGAACTTGATGTAGGAATAAAAGATGCACATTAAGTTGTACCCTAGAGTCATGTTCGGTACCCTTTTGCCAAATAATAACGATAATATTTTTAAATCAGAAAACGAATATTCTCCAAAACCTCTTTTTTCTATGTAGAAATTGAAATTCCTAAAAGTTTTACATCTATTTTTAGAAGTTTTTTTTGCTAGGCAGAACCTGACCCTAGGGTACGGTGTTGCAAGAATGGTGGATAGAAAATGACGAATTACATCCGTTAAGGACGGATGCATTTAGGTTTATCATTCATCCTCGCCGCCTTTTCTCTGACCTAGGGACGACCCGCCGTGGAATCAGTTAATGAACGTCCAGCACGTAAAGGAGTGACGCCATCGGCCGCGACATGCCGCGAGCGGCAGGGCACGTCCAACGGTAACAGCAATGGATGGACGGCCAGGATGCCGCACAAGCCGCACCTGCGCCGTCGATTTCCTGAGGACCAAATTTGAACGTCCGGGCCCGGCTGTCTGCTTCCCGTCAGTCCGTCACCTTGGTGATCGTTGCTCTATTTTTGGACTTTGCACTTTTCTTACATAATTGCAGTCGGCGTTGCAGGAGGTTTCGAGTGCTCACTGGTGTTTTGGCAGTCCTCTCAGCTGCCAGGCCATGATTTCATATATGTTTTTTTATCTTGTAGGGTTTGGTGCAGAGTCGCATGCAGTTGAGTTCCGAAACAGAGTGTTCATATTCCGAGTCAGAGGGATTCGATTGATGAGGAGGTGAAATGCCCGGGGTTTTGTAGTTTGCCGTAGTTGAGCTTTTCTTTTCTGGTTGAAGTCATTTCTCATTTCTTGAAGAGTTCTCGGAGCTAGCCTTTTCTTAGTTTAAAATCTATACAATCAAGCAGGCCAGTGATCGTCTACTGGCTTGTTATTGTTGCGCATTGACGTAAAATTTTAGACGGTTTTATCTTCTTCTGCTTCTCCAAATTTTCATATGTTATTCAGAGAGATTTAATGTGTCATGAGGTGAATTACCCGGGATTTTAAAGTTTGCTGGGAGATGAATTTGCAGTTGTAGAGAAATCGTAGTTATTTCTTATTTATTTGGAGCTTGGCGTCCCGATCGTTGTCATCCGATTGGCTGATGCTTGTTGCGTTTATGTATTTTTGGAGAGTCACAGCTGAGCTGTGAAATTGTGGTGCAGTGTGTGGCAGATGCTATTCCGAGTAGACCAGGTAACAGAAAGTGAACTTCCTGGGCTTTGTGGTTTGCCGTCGTTGCTCGGAGTTAGAGAGTTGCAGTTGCAGGCTCTCTTTTTCTGGTTGACTGAAAGGAGTGGTAGTTATTTCTTATTTCGTGGTGGTTACTCAATTGCGGTCGTCATCTTAGCGTTGTTATCACGTACGCCGGTGATTGTCTGGGGGTTTTGGTGCATTGACGTGAAATTGATGTAGGCAGTTATATTTCTCATTGGGATTCATCGTGTCCTGTTGCATTGCGTCTTCTGACTCTCCAATTGTCGACGTGACTGGAATTCCAGAATCAGAGGTTGTGCTGACAATGCTGGAAATAATTGGACGAGAGTTTACGTTGTGTTTATCGACGGGGCAGCTGGATTCGATTGATAGAAAGGTGTACCAGGGCCCGAGTGAGGAGTAGAGGTCGGTCAACTGTAAGGTTTTGCAAGGGTTTTAGAGGTACAACTCCTGCCCTTTGCTGCTTATATTGTTATGGCCATATATATACAGAGAATCGCAGTAAAGATGTCCAAATGAACTTGAACAATGTTGAGGTTTTTGGATTAGCTGCTTTTTTCAGGAGTAACCGCTTGTTTCTTGCGTTCTGCTGTGCCACTCTTCGTCTCTCTTGACTTTCTTCGTTTTATCGTCTTCGTCACAGGCGTCTGCTATTTAGGGCTTTAGATGAACTTAACAATCGAACTTTCTAGGAAGAATAATGCCATGGGTTCGTAAAAAGTTTCTCAACATAGTTTTCTTTCTCGTTTCTCTATTTTTCTTCTTGGTTAAGTTAGGGCAGTGAATCTATCATCGAAAGATAACAGAAAACTATTTGTTATCTTTGCAGACACTACAACCCTGTGACCGTTGATGCATAATGAGCTTTCTCCTTTCACCAGGAATGTTGACATGTAATGGATTCAAGTATCTAAATTGAATGCGAGATTTTGAAATAGGAGAAGAACTAGTTGGCTGGGGAGACGAAAATGATTAGCGAATACAGTTTTCAGAGATGTAACATCAGTTGCCATCTTCAATTATGCAATGGCAGAACTTACCAACGTGTATGGGACGTACTGGAGGCTTGGCTACTGGTTAAGTAATGTGCCTCTGATCAAGATGATGCAGTGTGCGGTGACTCGTCGACGGATACCTAGTCGGAAGAAAGCAAATCTTCTCCATGGTCCACGCACTCCTGGTTTAGCGACTCTGATTGCTGCTAAAGACCAGCAGGTAGAACAACGTGTAGTCAATCACCCACATCATTTGCCGGGTAGGCAAAAAAATAATCAGAAAGGCATGAATTGCTCCTCGTCTCTGGGCGCAAATACGTCGAAGGATGCAGCCAATATAGCTGAAAAAGTGGGTGACGGCCTGAGAAAGCAAGGGTATGGTGAAGGTAGCTTGAGCACTGGGCCCTTACAAAGAGTGTGTCTTGGAAGTAGTGGAAGGCATTATCCGTATCCCAAAGTTGCTGATATTAGAGAAGCTCGTCGGGCTTCCTTAGAACGCAAATTAGTGACGCGGAAGCACATTGCCCTCCCGACATCATCGCCCTTGTCGCCCATTGGTAGGCAACGAGTAGTGCCGGAGATGTTGACATCGGACGATTCAACCGGAAAATTTGCATACATATCTCTGGACGGACGCCTGATTAATGCAGAACTTGCTACCAGCGCGATGAACATTGGGGGAGGTCTGGGAGTTGAGGAGGCACAAGCGTGGGAGGATTTTGCTCCCATGTACAGAGTTTTAATTGTCGCCCTGTCTGCGGCTGCCTCATCGGCAGCCAAGGATAAGAACAGCATAGAGATCCAAAGATTGCTGAAGATTGTGACAGAGCAGGTGCCGCTTCTGCTCATTCTATGTAATATTGCATATTTGAAATTTGTTGCAATGCCTATACTGTTCAGAGTGGTTTATAAGTCTTCATAGCTCATGTTTATTGCAGGAGAATGAACTGGTTCTCATGAGGCAGCAGCTCAGCGATCAATTATGCTTCCAGGCCATTACAGACCCAGGTAAGCTTGACTCGAGGACCGAGCTTCTCGAATGGGCTTCACCAATAGACATTGCAGAGACTTTCCAGGATTTGAAGTCACCTGTGCAGCCTGAACTGGAAGATGAAAAGGCGAATGCAATTGCGGAAACACTTGAAAGAGCAGACGCAAATTGCTCCATTGACTTGCGACTCAAGCCATTGTCGCAAGTTGATCCGGGCCTTAGTCGCAAAGATTGTGATGTGTTATCAAAGGATCTTGAGATAACCAGAGATAGTCCTGAGAATAAGAATGTCGTACTCGTGGAAACTCCCCTTGGAAACGACTTGACCGCTGACGCCTTACGTTCTCTGCGTGAGACGAACTCTCTGTTTGAGAAGTGTGCCGATGACGAAGCAAAATGGTACGTGAACCCCATGGTTGACGCAGCGGAGGATTACTATGATATGCGCACTCCTGAAAGAGATAACCCGATCTTCTCAACTTGTACACCTGCTATTCGACGGTCATTCGATTGGACAGCCTCAAGGTCTTCCATTAAAAAACGAGACAAATGGAGTTCAGATTCCAGGTTGTCACCACTAGCAGAGTTAGCACCTGCCTCGCCTTTGCAGGTAATAGTTATGCTTGAAAGTCAAACGAGCACAAGCTTGGCTCATGGGAAGTAGTATGGGCTGTATTTTTGTTGTTGTTATCTTGTTATTTAGCAAAATCCTTCTATATTCTTGTGTATATTGATGTATATCCTGTCGGCGTTTTTTGCAGGTCATCCCATGCCGCTTATCGAAGGAATCGGTTACCCCAAATTTAGAAAATAGATGTGCCGATGAAGAAGTGACTGCATTGCGTGTGCAGTGCGCTGCTGCTTTGCTTAAATTGAAGGTATAATCACCCTTTGCTGCATTCTACGGTTTTACAATCGTAGAAATGGTATCATTAACTTCTACAAAAAATTTCTAAAGTGATAAAGATACTCCAGCTGCTGATACTTGGAAGCTTTTGTGCAGACGAAGGTGATGACGGTCTTGAGGAAGGAAGGTGCGAGATGCATGGCAGAACGGAACATAAGCGCGACTGAAGGGAAAGCCCTGGTTGCATCACTGCTATCAGCAGTTGCTGGTTGTTGGCGAGACACGGTCCCGCAGTCCTTGGCTGCACTTGGTCTCTCACCATCGGAATACAACAGTTGTTTGCTTAGCAACACACAGGTGTGAAGGAATGACCCCGTCTAGTCTTCTCGTTTTGTATTTTGCCTCTAGTTTTGACTGTATTTATACTGTATGTATACTGATGCTCTTGGATTCCTAGTTGGCATCGGCTTCCTTGGAATTAAACTTTTCCTCAGCTTCAATTATTCTGTACCTCTGGTTTCATTACCGAAGTTTCTGTCAATTTCTCTTTCTGGCTGCGCTCCACTGTTACGAGAGATGCCCTCACTGATTCGTGTCATATTTTCCTACAGAGAACAAAGTCAAATGCTTTAGAGTGTGCTAGAGATACTGACGGCTGGAGACAATATTTGGAAGAGCATGACATTAGTGAACAAGAAGCCGAGCAAAAATCTAGTCGAGTGGCCGCTTTGTGCTTGTGTGCTTCAAATTTCCAGCAATTAAGCGTATGCAAATCTTCGAAAAATGATGGGCGAGAGGAATCACCAGAAAAGGAACCCGTGAATCTCTTGAGTGCCCTTGAAGCCGATGAGGAGTCTACCAGTTCATCAGTCAATCTTGTGCAAGGTGGAGGGGTTGCACCCAATAGTCCAAGCTGTGATGAATATGCAGATAAATCTGCTGAGGTGCAGAGCAAGTTTGTCCATCGCTGGGAGAATCCTTCAGATTGGCTGGACAACGCGTCAGCTGATGTATTTCTCCTTACCTGATAAGTTTGGCATTCTGCAGATGTGAAAAATGATGGTTAGCTGTGATAGCCGAAGCAGATATACTATACTAGCATCTTGCTTGCCCGAGAGTGTTTGGAAATTTCCTTGTGAACTGTCCTACTTGTGAAACCATGGGCTCGCCAATAATACGTCCTTTGAATTGTCTTCTCGGTATAACCTTCTATTGCAATGTCTGCAGGTAGCAGACATGGAGATGCAAATAAAAATGTTGCAACAAGATGTCTCAATATATGAAGCTGAACGAGATAAATTTGAGAGCAAGCTCACCGAAAGCATCCACTTGGAGAATCAGGTCATTTGCTTCGCACGTCCCTTAGAAATTTAAGACTGAGCATAATCATGCTCAAGGAAATTCAGCAAGACAATGGAAGCACGTAGTGCTTAGCTTTGATGGAAGGAGTGTGCTGACTGCCATACTGCAGTTTTCATTCAGAAAGATCATTGGCAACACATAAGATATGAAGTAGACCTAAATACTATTGCCACGCCATTGATCATTTAATTACACATGCCGGTGCCCAGTATACGTAGCGGAGCTTCTCTTTTTACCATATGCAGTTGCCTGGATACAAGGAGCTTTTGTTCTTTGTCTCCAGCTGTCTCTGATTGTTCACCTGATCGTGGGCATTAACGGTGTCACCTATTCGTCTATTATGGACAGGCCAAATTACGTCATGATATTGTGGAGCTGGGAGCACGACTCCGTATGAAAGAGGTTCAGTTTGCGGATATGCTAGGATCTCCTAAGTCATTGCAAAATCAAGAGGTATAGAGACTGTGGCAAACTATTAATTATGATATGGCACAAAATAGCGATGCACCTTGTCACCAGGTCACTGCAATTAATCTTTCAGCACCAAAGGTTTTTTGCAATTTTATATTTCCTGCTCACTAAAAAAATCTTTGTTGTTGATTTTAAGACTGCTGAATCTCTTATGTATGATGCAGGCTACAATTGTTGCTGAAATGAGACGAGAACTTGAATGGAAGGAATCCAAAATTGCAGAGCTGACTTGTTTAGTCCAATCAAAAGAAAGTTTAATCGTAGATATGAAGGTAAGCTATCCGACTCTGGTAACAAACTGCCAAGAAATAATCTGGATATAACTCGTTATTATGTGAGTCCTCTGGTTCTTTTTTTTTCCTTTTTCCTTTTCTTGTGGGTTCAAAGCTGTTATGCTTTAGTGTTGCGACGATCAGACGTGTATTGGATTATCAGTCTTAACCGAAGAAAGAATAAATGTTGTGAAATGTGGCAGACAAATATGCATGCAGACATAGAGGAAATGGCAAGACAACTACAGTTGAAAGAGTACAAGATTTTAGAACTAAAAAGTGAAGTCCAATTAAAAGGACTTGAAGTTGCTGACTTGGAACGAAAACTAAAGGTTAGTCACCTTCGCATGAGTTGTCTCAGAATGACCTTTTATTCTGCGATAGCAATTCAACTGTGAATATCTTAGGAATCAATTTTACTGATAACATACTTTGTGCTCGTAATGCCATCTGACACGGCTTGCGGCATTTTTTCCTTTTTGTAGCCTATCTAATGGAGGTTCGAATGTGTGACATTGTACAGGCCAAATTGAGTGTGGATGTTGTTGAAATGACAAGACAACTCCAGTTAATAGAATCCAAATTTGTTGAACTGACAAGACGTCTATACTTGAAAGATCTCGAAATTGTGGATCTCGAGCGTACCCAAAAGGTACTTGGACGTCTGCAAGGCACATGTTCTACGATATTAGAAATGCCGTAACTTTCAATCAGATCAGGGTTTGAACCCAAGAATATCTATCTCGTCGGATTGTCTTACTTCAGAAAGTGCAATGTTAGGTAGTGAGCAAACACATTTGAAATGAACTTAACCATCTGGGATTGGATTATACACGGAGGCTGATTGATATATGATACTGAGGGTGGCAGGTCATTCTAATGGCCAAAGAGGAAGAGTTGTCTTTATTGCGAGAAGACCGTATTCGTAGTGACGCTCAGCTCCATGAAGTGACTGCTGCGGTACAAGAAACCGAGATTGCAGTCTCAGACGTAAGCTCCTTATTACTGTGAATTATTTGGGTATTGTGTGCATTCCTTAAGTAATTTTTTTAAGGGATTGCAAACCTGATAAAATTACATGCACCTCGTGATTTATCATCGTTGTACCCAATGCATGTGATATGGCTGACATTGAGCCCACCACATTGATCTGGAGTGGAGATATGTCTAAGAATATAGAGGCTGTCCTTAATATGGTGAACCATATTTGATACTTTCCCGTTCATGTAATATAGCGAATGTAATTTCTTCTGTGTTTAACTATTAACGATGACGTGTCCTATTTGGTATACAGAGATTATCAACATTGGAGGATCTCTGCAGTCGCAAAGACTCCAAAATCTGTGAACTGAAACAGGAACTTCAAACTCTCAAAACCAGAGTACGCCCAGTTTGCTTTGCTAGTTCTTAATTTCCTATGCTACCTTGTATTAGTTTCCATAGTACCACATGATTGACCAACGCATTCCAACTGATACAATTTCTAATTGAACTCAGCGACTGATCAATTTGAAATTGTTTCGCAGATTAAGCCATTGCAATCTCCAACTATTCTTCGTAACCGGCGAAGTTTCATTTCTTATGCCCCCCCTCCAATTAGTGGACGCGAGGTGGCTTCAGGTGAGCCACAAAACTTATTCGAGGAAACGTCCCCTCCACCATCTTTAATCACGAATGGCCCTGTTTATCCGCAATGTAAAGATCTTCAAGATACGTCTGTAAGCGAAGCAGGTTCACTACAGTGTCCACCTCCAGTGGAGGTTTCAGAGGAACGTCCATCGGTTGATGAATTTTATCCGGAAAGGAATGTCCCATCAGAGTTGGAAATAGATGGCCCATCAGATGCTGAAGAATCCGATCAGACTGTTCAAAACGACAAGGAGAATGTCACAAAGACCGGAGTTTGCAACCCACACAGTGACCAAAAATTGCCAACTTCAAAAAACGGATTACGAACACCGAAACAAAGTGCATCCAACAATGTCGTTACAAAACCCAAGAGAGCCACAGCAGGTAACGCCTTCTTGAACCTCTGACCTCTGATTGTCAATGATTATCTCGTTCCAATGAGATGGTAGCTAGCTATTCTAAGTGTCGTCCTAAGTTGCACTTCCCATTGAGATTTCTTAACCCCTAAAGGACCATAAGGCCTTCATGTTTTTTTTAGCAGTTTTTAGTAGGTTTTATGTAGACTTCATTTTAATCAAATTTGTTTGTTTTTTGACCAAAACATGCAATGTTCTTCATTGATTCTGGAGATATAAAATTTGCTCCAAGCCGAATTATATATTTCACAATATGATTATTTAAATTTGTCATTTTAAAACCATGAATCCTTGGTCCTTTAGGGGTTAAGAACCGTGTGTTTGTAAGCACGTTGTAATGTTGTGAAAACCATGTCGTTGTGAGCACCTGCTTCCACATCCAAAGTGAAAGACCGTTTTCTCATGTGTGGCCTGGTTGATTCAGATCCTTGCCGAAATTCAACATCTTCGAACAGCAATGTTGCAGGTGTGAATCGGGTGCGGGCTACTATGACATTCACGTCTTCATTGAATACCAAGACAGGATCGAAACAATCATCCAAGAGCAGCGTTACCAATCCCGTCATGATTAGCAAGAAACTTAGAAGAAGGGTAATCATCAGTCCTCTCAGAGGTCAGAAACCGCTGGGTGCTGTGCCTCCCACTACTCCTGAGAGCACGAAGACATCTTTGATAAACCAAACATATGGCGTCAATTCCCTTGTCGGCGATGGAGTATCCATGGATTCTAGGCCTAGAGAAAATTCTGCAGTCAAACGAAGACGATGGGCAGGGTAAATCCTAGCCTTATTGCTGGTAAGGTAGAGGTACCTAAAACCACCACGAATATAAAACCACCAACTTCTACACCATTCCTTCATTTTAGGGAGGAAATGTAAGTTGTCGGTACATGACTTAACTTATGAGCAATTCATGCATAAGTCATGTAATGAAAGTCTACATTTCCTTCCTAAAATGAAAGAGGGATGTAGAAGTTGGTGGTTTTAGGCGTCGTGGTGGTAATAGGTTATCCAACCTTAGTACTAGCTGTTGAGTATTCAAACAATGAGCAGGTTACACCATTCCGTAACCTTCCGAGAATTTCTTGTGTATATAATTGTCATTTATTGACACCATGATAATGCAGATTCAGCTTCCATCTGGGAAGCATCATCTCAAAAGCAGTGACTTGATCAGTGAGCTTTTGTTCAAGTATCAAATATAAAATGTCGGAAGGAGTTGAGCAAGTGAAATGCCTGGTGTTTATTTTATAACGAATAGTTGAGGGTGCTTGCTGTTTGTTGTGTTATGGTTGATAATGCTTGCTTTGAAAAGCCATGAACTCTAATATTGTAGTCTGGAAGAGCTTCAACCCTTTGGCTAGTAGCTCACGTACCAAAATCCTCAAAATTTAACCCCAGATTGCTTGTGAGGACATATGCTCCGTCCAACCCTTTTATCCTTGTTTCATCCATTTGGAAGCCTGTATGAAATTGCATATACAGCAGCATTCGTAAATTGAGAATGAAATGAAATGAATTGTAAACGTACATTAACCCTTTAACATCCCGATTCAACACTGTTTTCAAAGATTTGTTATAAAATGTTTGATAAAAAATTAAAATGGAGTGGATGTACAAAGCAAAGTTATAAATATCAATGTGAAGATAACACTCATCTGTACGGTTGAATTCATCATATTTATTATTAATATTTTTAAATTAATTTTGCAAGGTTTTCTCTTGAAATTCAATTAAAAATCCAAAATTAACATTAATTTTTTTAAAAATATTGTAATGAAATTCGAATAACATGCACTACATGATGGTATGGTTTCCACTATTTGATTCTACTTATTATGGAAAATCATGTTTAAGGCCTCACTTTTTGAACTAAGAATGAAACTTGACATAAACCACTTTTGCTATTTTTCAAAAATTCTCAATATCTTATTTTAAAGATCTGTATCGTACGAATGGTAGTCAACTAGCACAAGAATTTAAAAAAATTGAATGGATGAAAAACATCACCGTGCGTGGTGAAGGGACGCGTCATAAATCGTCCTGGACGCTGGCGCGTCGAAGGGTTAAGAGGCTTGTGGCCAAAGAGACTAGCATATGCGGAGATAAGTATTATGTGGTTGGTGCTCAATGGCATGCTTAAACTTTTTATCGATTAGCTTGCAACAATTAGATGTGAAAAATTAAGGTTTTCCATTCCGTTAGATGAAGTTATTTTGTTCTAATGTTGTCATATAGTAGGAGCAATGAAAGATGAACTGAAATGGGACCTCACTAGATGTCCACATTTGACATAGTCTTGATTTTGTTTGTATGTTACGGTACCATCCAAATTCTAACTCCACATTGTGGTATCACATCAAATATGTTGCAATAGTATGACGTTGAAGCATGCAATGGATCTTGGAAAGGTACGATTTCAATTTATAATCATCAATGTATTTGAATTCAAGATAGGGACCTTTTTTACTTGTTAGCAAGAAAGGGTTCTATTTGTTTGCTATAAAGATTGGGAACATATTGGCATTAGTAGTGTCCTGATCAAAGGTGCCTAAATGGCAGAAATTCTATGTTTGTTTACATGAGTGAAATAAGTTTTGCATTTATACAATTAGAAACTTGACTACATGTTTTTTTAAGTAACAAAAATTCATATTGTTTTTGTGTTTACTATTCTTTTCATCACTATGTATAGCAGAATTTAGAACACCTAAAATAAAATATATAGTTGACTTATTATATCATGATGGTGTTTTCACATTTGTAGCCTACTTTATCAAACTTGTATACTAATAACAAAATCTACTTTTGATAAATAATTCAAAGTGAATTGCTTTTAAATTTATTTGACAAAGATAGAATGATGTTTATTTTATATTCAATTGTCCAAACAGTTTCAAATCATCATGATTGGTGTCTTTGATTTAAACGTTTTAATTCCAAAAAGTTCAAAGTCATATTACCAGTATAACACATTTCAACTTCGTCTAAAATCCTCATGCAGTTAGCGGTTAAACATAAAGTATTAATTGTAGTTGATTTAAACTTCAAATGCCTACGTGGACAAAGTGCCCATTTCCATATCTCCAACATTTTAAATGAATCATTTGCAAGCTTCTAGAAAGGAGTATTTAGGGCCGCTTTACATATGAAGTCGAGGCCTTTAATTCTTGAGGCCAATTCAATCAAATGTCAACCTGTATTAGCCTTAAGCCCAACTTCAAGTACTAGGTATAACAAGATTATAATAGAGCCCATTACTTCCATATATAAGAGATGGAGGATGAAAGGAGCAAGAGACCAAAAAGAATCGTTTAAATTTACAAACAACCCAAAGGTATTTATAGTTGGGAATTTTTTTAATTAATTAATTAATTAATAATTAAATGATAATAATTTGAAATCTAAAAATGACATCCAACTTCAAAAATTGGGTGCCTATGTCCAACTTTTCAATGATAATAATTTGAAATCATGACTATGTCCAACTTTTTTTTTTTTTTTTTTTTTTCAATTAAAACATTGGTTTAAAAAATTTGGCATGAGGTTTTCAAGTAAAGAAGTTAAGGCTAATTTCTAGATCTAGAGCAATGCTAGAGGTCGGGACTGATTTTGAGCACTCTTACACATCAAAACGGGCTCAACTTTATATGTAAGCCGCCCCTAGTGTATCAATGGAAAGAAGATAATTTTATTATAGAATATTGAATGGTGTAAATTTACTTAGAAAGATTCTATCAATAAATAATGACGTTTGAAGTTTACGATACATTCTATTTCCATATCAAAATATTAGACATTAACTTATAAGTGCTCCTATTGACCCAAAGTCCCCAAAACCAACAAATATAAAAGAAAACTGGAAAGTCTTGAAATGATTGATTTGGATCTTTTGGTAAGTTGATCATCTCTTCATCATAATAGGACAAATTGCTTTGACAAAAACTTGAAGTTTATAACGATTAATTTTTTTGTTCAAACTACAATTAAAAAAATGGCTACATCATAATTATGAGCAACAATAGGATTTGTATACCAAGGTTGAAAACATATAATATATGATGTTTGAGTGCTCCTATTCTTTTGTATTCAAACAACTTTAGTCTAAATGCCTCTTACTTAGGACATGATATTGCCAATGTTGTTTCAAGTGTTTTAAAATTTGTTCAATTTGTTTTAAGCTTGCATTCTTCTATATACATAAACTTAAGTTTTTGAAATACTTGTTCACAGAGGAGTTTTGGACTTAAAAATTGTTGTCCTATTGACATTAGGCCATTTGGGCAATTTTAATCAATTTCAATCAATGTTATGACATGATCGCACTATTAAATCTTAATAAAAATTTATAAAATAGTGTAGGATTGAATATTTTCAAAGATCATCCAATTATTATCTTTGCTTTTGTGATGACTTTAATCCGTTTGTCTCTATAAGTCATTTCAATGCAACAAAGACCCGAGGACCCTTGAGTATTAGAGGATTGTGATTTATTGTGAACCCCATTCACACAAAGCATTTTAACTTTTCAAAAGATGGAGTTCACAACTATGTACTCGAACCTCCATATCTATTTCCAATTTACTCACCTTTTGTATCAAAATCATATGTCTTATATTTTATACAATTACTGCACTACCATAGTTGGGTCGCCAAAAAATATTTCAAAAAAATTAAAAAAACTCAAAAACTCAAAAACTATTAGGAGCAAAAAATGAAAACAAAGTAAATTATTTTTAGCTATATTTTGCGATTTCTAAGCCATTTTGGGCCATTTTAAATCATTACTTGTTCAAAAATCAATTTTTTTTGAGGAACGAACTTTATTTTTCAAAAACTATTAAACATTTATTCATGAAGTGGTAACCCAGCTATGGTACTATAATATCTCTAACTAAAGGTGTATAATTTTTTTAAGAAACTTGAAGAAAAAACACAATTTAGTAAATAAAAGTTACATTGGCTAAAGAATATTTAGAAAAAACTATGATTTCTTTTCCAAAAGTGCAAGTTACTATTAAAAAAGTCCAAATGTCAATTGAAGCAATTGATTCAATAGAACACTGCATATAGTTATATTAGTTTTACTTTGAGAATACTATTCAAATTGCAATTTCAATAAGCCACTCAAAAATATACTTGAATAATTTGAAATTTTTATGCATGTACAATATCTATTATGAACATTTTTACTTGTATTAATTTGAACATATTGACTTATATATTGTAGGTAATGTGTCAGATGCACTTGCAGATTTAAACATTGTACACATCTTATAGTCAAAACTCCATGTAAAAACTAAAATCAACTTGCCTAACTTTAAATGTAGACCATTTCTACATAAGCTTGTTTAGGATTTTATTATAAAAATTTATATGAATTTTATTTTAGACAAGTTTAATCTAATTGGAATATAGACAATGCAATCTCCTATACAATTAATTTTATATGTATGAGTTGAATCTCATTTATTCTCTTGCTTGTTTATACAATTAATTTTATATGTATGAGTTGAATCTCATTTATTCTCTTGCTTGTTTGTAATTATAAAGGTATGTTTATGTGAATCTATTTGATTATTTTTAGATTTATGTACCTTCTTAGTCTCTTTTACGTTATTTATTCAATTTTAGTCTTTTTAATTTCTTTTACTTTTTAGAGTTTGGTAGCCGAACTACCAATATGTAAAATTTTAGATATAAAAATAGACTTTAATTTTAATTTTAGAATTTTATTTTATTTTTAGATCATCTGAATTATGTAAAATTATCGAATTTATATTTAATCTGCTAAAATTCATTAAAAAGTATTAGATGTCATTACAAAGCCTAGTATCAAAAAATTATTATATATTTGTGATGTTTTTATAATAACTCACTATCTTCAATATTTGGTTTTTATAAATTTTATAGAACAACTTAATTCAATTACATAAAATTATGAAAACAATGAAGTTTATCATTGGTTTTTTGTTATTAACAATTTTTATGCAAAACATTGTTTGTATTACAGCTCGTTCAAATCGCTTTCTAATACATTCAAGTAGGGATAAAAGTAGAAGTCTTTTATTTCATAAATATAGTAAAGCTGGTAACGTAAGTGATGGAACAAATTATAATGCAAGTGATACAAGTAATGCAAGTGATGGGAAAAATCAGAATGCAAGTGGCAAAACAATTAGTAATGCAAGTGGCAAAAGAAGTGATGCAATTGATGAAAAAAAACATAATACAACTTGTAAAACAAGAGATACAACTCATACAAGTGGTAAAGCAAGTAATGCAAGTGAAGTATTAGATAATACAAATCATGGAATATATAATGCAAGTGCTAGAGGAAATGATGGAATTGGTAAACTAAGTGGTGAAAGTGATAAAACATATTATCCATGTCAAGTTCCAAGTGTTATACCAAATATAAAACATTTATATTTTAGAAGACCACATCAAATACCTCATCGGCCTTTATTTTTTCGACCATTTCCATTTCCATTTCCAAAAGATGGGCAATTTCCACCATGTTCAAAAAATCCTTTTCCTAAAAGAAATCCCCCTATAAATACTCCGTCTTCCAGTAATTCTCCACCAGCATCTGCTTCAAATAATGACGATGAAAATAATGAAGAGTGCAGCTGTTCATGCCACGTTGGTGGGGATGCATCTTGTAATTGCTCTTGTTCTATATCTCCTAGAAGTAACTCTACTTCTAGTAATCCTCCTTCTAGTAATCGCCCTATTCAACGTAGTCCTCCTCCTCCCGTACCTCCAAAATCTCCTTCTTGTAAATAATGTTGACGTACATAATTTTATTTCATTATTATTGTCCACATTATACAATTTTGATTCTAATTCATAAAACAATTTATTGAATCTTTGTTGATACTATTGAAATATCAATAAATTTTTTTATTTCAATGATTGATACTCTTGAAATATCAATATTTTTAATTTTTAATTTTGTAAATTATTATTCTAATTGAGGAATTTTAGTGTATAATTCTTTGTACAATACATAATGTGAGCATTGACAAAATATAGTTCTCATCAAACTTGGACTCATTAGTACCTCTACCTTTGCTTCAACAATTTATTATAATGGTTGAATCCATGAACATCATATTTTATAGTGTAAAATATTTTCAATGAATTTTTTTTGAACGTTATCATTGGGTTGTAGATTAAATTTTCTAAACTTGAATTACGTGCTATAAATTAAAAGTATTGAAATGTTTCATATCTAGGGTATATTGATCTTTAACATAAATATTCTTTTTTTTATTATAAATAGTTCAAAAGAACCAAATGTAAATGCATGCCTTTTCAACTACTAGAGTTCAAACTATTAAACTTTTAATAGTTCAAAAAGTTCAAACTTTTAAACTATTCTTAATTTAAAAAGTGGTATCTTACATGTGATTTTCCAAAATAAGTAGAATCAAATAATGGAAACCGTACCATCTCATAGTGTATGTTATTTCAATTTCATTAGGATATTTTTAAATTTTTTTGTATTGCTTTGGAATTTTAAATTGAATTTCAAGACGAAACCTTGCAAAATTAATTTAAAATAGGATAAATCCAACCATACAAGTGTGATGTTCACAGTGATATTTACAGCTTTGCTTTGACCATCAATCCTGTTTTTGGTTTTCATCAAACATTTTATAACGCTCCTTTGAATACAGTGTCGAATCAAGATGTTAAATGGAATAGAGGGAGTATGATGGTACTCAGAGCAAGGCCACCTATGCCCTCAGAGAGTCTCTCACACTCCATAAGTAAATGAAAAGTGCCAAGAGCCCTTTCAAAATAATTCTTGACTCTGGATCCTAGCGTGGTAGAAATTGGGCCTACAAATCACTATTTAGGTGACTATATCCTCCCATTCTACTTGTGATTGGTCCTTTGACTATTTGATGTGCACTTTTGATACATATTTGAGGGCGTGCAAGGGTGGGGGAGTGTGAGGGCAAGGGCCCTTCAAATATAGATGAATAATTTGAGAGAGTTAGTCCTAGCGTGCATGGGTGGGAATGCTTTTGGAAACGTGTGCACGCCAGATATTCTAACAATGCACAGAAAAACATCAAAAAGTCAAACACCATGTACAACAAAACAATAAAAAATAAAATCAGAGAGCATGGACAGCAAAAACATAGAAAAAGTCAAACACTATACACAGAAAAAACATAGAAAATGTCAAACACCATGCACAGCGAAAAACATAGAAAAAAGTCAGGGAGCATGAGGCAGTGCGAAATAGATAAGGTTGCGTTGTGCTTAAATGTGCAGGGTATAGATCCTCTTTCACTCCATCTAGCAGCCCACTGGGAGGGTGGAACCATCGATTTCTACAGCGAAAGTTTCAGATTGAATTCCTCCCCCTTGGGTACCAAAATATGCTCTCTTTTTTAATACATCACAACATCATGCTGCCAGTCTGTTCCTAGCAAGAAAAATACACAGAGACACACACCAAAGTGCTTTGTTGCTAATGGTGCTGGTCATCTACAACCCAAACGTCCACTCAAGAGGGGTTAGTTTTATTAACCCCTCTGGGATACGAAAAAAGAATCAGACTGAGAGTGAGTGTGAAAGTAAGAAAAAAGAATAAAAAGAAACCAAAAATTAATACAAAAAAACCAACAAACCCTCACACCATTTCCAAAATCTTGATGTTGCCCATGGAGTTTGCAGCCACCAGTGTTTGTGACTTCCCTCTCCAACAGACGCTCGAAACGAATTGCCCTCCGTCTTCCTCCACCTCCCGGCCCGTTATCGGATCCGTGCACCCAAATTTGTGGGATGCCATTTCCATGGGAAGGGATTTGTGATATGCAAACACCTGCGACGAAAAAATAACAACTTTTTATAAGACTTTTAGCCAAAAGTGGCTGCTTCCATATCTATAGGAGTTCAAATGAATCATTTCGGGTAAAACTATATTAATAGAAAGAAGAAACCTTGTTCTACACACTGATATAAAAAAGAAGAAACCATGTCATACAATGATAAAATTATATTTTAGACGTCACTACAATTGACTAAAAATTTCAAAATGAAATTCCTAGGTTATAAGTGTCTACTAAAAGTGACTTTAAAAGTGACTACTTTTATATCTATACAAGTTGAAATGAATCATTTAAAAAGGTAGTATAATATACCAATAGAAGCACAAAACACACCCCTAAATTATTAGATATGTTTAGGAAGCTGATATAATTAAATCAGTGCTTGGGAAATATTAAAGCAAAAGCAGCCAGGATCCTGTCTTTTAGGAAAATCAACCGGTTCCTCTTGAATCTATCTTGGCTATTTCATACTACAATTAGAAAATATCCGTGGATTTCTCTTGGTAATTAGCCTGAGGCTTGGAAAATCAACCGGCCAATTTAGAAAATCAACCAGATCATTTTACACTAACAGCCGGTATTTCCCAAGCATTGAATTAAATAAAAGCTTCCAAAGTATAGTTTCTATTTTCAGATGGAGAATACCTCCACTATCCTAATCTCTTGTAAATATAAAGAGAAAAAAACAGATATAAAGTGAAGATTCTGGCAGAAGCTTATGAGACAAGAAAAACTAACCGCATTCGTTTCTGATCCACAAGCAATATAACCATCCGCAATGGAGAGACCAATAAAATTCTGCACATGGTAACCCACACCAATTCATTTAGTTCATTGATAAAATATCACATCAGATAAGGAATAGTTAGAGCTAACCAACACATGAAGGGAAAGTAGCTTTGAAAACAACATAAATGTTCTTAACTCAGTCATTTCAAGCTAAAAACAGTCCACTTTGGAAACTAATAGTGGACTTTCAAAACATACTAAAATGTAGGATATGATTCACATGTTCCCTTCCTAAATAAGGCCCAATTCATACAACCAAACAAGGAAGCTCTTCCACTTCCCCGAGGTTGGCAAAGAGAAGAAATTCTAAATCACAAAAAGTGAGAAGCTCCTCAACTTTCAAATTTTGCATTCTCTATAAGCTCCTAAATCAGGTCTTCTTTTACCATGTCATTATACCAAACCTCAAAAGATGAGATGACTTATCTTTTTTTGGCACAAGCAACTTCCACACATTTGAAACTCATAAACCACCGTCAAAAAAATTCCCATTCAATTCTAGAAGAAATTATTTACCATAATTAGGGTTTCAAAGATGATTGTATGGGAATTCTTGCATAATCAGGTATTATACTTTTTTTCATCACAAGTAATGGATAAAACTTCCTCATTGGGCTTTGTCCTCCTTGTAACCTTATTTTCCGTGAAATGCCTTCTTCATTAAGCAGCATTACCCTAGACAAAATCAACAAAGAACCTTATACCTAAACCCTAAACCCTAAACCAGCTATTTCTTCAGATTTCCAAGCGTGATTCATTTCAACTCCTGTAGATATGGAAGCAGCCACTTTCGGCACTAGGGTATGACAAAAGCAAATGGGAGAAGTGGCGTAGTATACCTTTTCATTGGAATGTCCGGTATAGGTGAGTGAACAAGCGGTGTGGGCATGAGGAGTTGTGTTGGCTCTTGTCAAGTCCCAGAGTTTGAGGGTGTTGTCGGTGGAAGCAGAAACAAGAGTGACCGAGTTCACAAACTTGACATAGCTCACGGCCTTCTGGTGACTAGCTAAAATACACAAGGGCAGCTTGGTGGACCGCAAATCGTACACATACACTTTGTAATCAGCTGACCCAAACGTCAGCAAGTGCCCAGAGTCCGGTGGAAACTGAATACAGCACACGTTGGCCTTGGTCTTGATCGTCCCTATACTGCTCTCCTGCATTTCCCCACCAGTCTCATGCTTTTAGAGTTCCATACACCCAAAACCCTAAAACCCTAAACCCTAAACCACAGCGAACGAACGTTAGAACAACCATAACCCCGATCCATTCTAGTTACTTTCAAAACATATTTCATTTGTTCAACAAAGTAAGACATGAAAGACATGATTTTATTATTTTCTGTCGGTACATTCTGTCAGATTACGTAGCATTGATACCTGATTGATACTCCACAATTTCACAGTTCCATCGTCGCTACCACTGGCTAACTTGGTGGGGTCAGCTCTTGAAAAATCTACAGACCAAGCTCGTTTTTCGTGTTCCTCATACTCCATCAGGACTCGGTTGGCACTGGCATCCCACAACTGATCCACCCCCACCGTTAGAAACCATTCTTCCTCTCAACCTCTTTTCAGTGCAGACAAGAACACGCCATGCATATATTTCCTCTACTACTGTCACAAAAAATTAATTATGCACTTAGAATTACCAACGTGCATTTGCCCTAAGAAACTACATTTGAAAGCCATGTTAAAAAGCCACGAAGACAGTCAAATTCTCCTTTACCTCAAACAGTTTTGTAAGTGAACCAATAACAAAGTAACCTGAAGTACGATTTCATGCACAAAGTTCAACAAAAATTGGATAAAAAGGATAACCGTAGTGCCCAATAATATTGATGTGTATAATACAGTCCACCAGACTAATTCCAAAACTAAATAATTACATATATATATATATATATATATATATATGACAAGATTTTCAATAAAATAAGACAACAATAGAGCCATCTTTGAACCCACTTTACTTTCAAGCATCAA
Organism: Pohlia nutans; assembly: GCA_022496805.1. Classification (NCBI taxonomy): domain Eukaryota; kingdom Viridiplantae; phylum Streptophyta; class Bryopsida; order Bryales; family Mniaceae; genus Pohlia; species Pohlia nutans. Next base: position 9,740,533 of record CM040102.1, read on the forward strand.
AATTTCAACAGATGAACAAAACATGAAGTAAGAATTCATTCAAATCTTTTTGAGTTGCAGGATAAAGAGAATCTATGATTCATTGGGAGGTTTTCCTACAATCACAGAAATCACAGAGACCTCCCTATGTATCATGAAGAGGGCTTTCCGTATCATTATAATGTTGTCTAAAAGTTTGTGAAACAGTCTAATTTTACAATTATATTCCATCAAAATGAGAAATCTGAATTTTGCCAGAGAATGTCTGGTATCCACAAGCAATATAGCAACCACAAATGCAAGTCTTCCCAAGTCAAATCAGGACCTCGATTGTTAGCAAGAAATTTGAGGATACCAGTCACTGGTGGGAATGTTCTGAGTGAGTCAAAAACAAAACCTACCTGAACCACACCCTCGTAGTCGCAGGATGCCAAATAATTCTTGATGTAACCATTCCAGCAAACGCTGCTCAACTTCGACCGACACGGCATCTCCACCACAGGGTAGTGAATATCTACATGCTCGTTGAGGATGGTGTCACATTCAAACACTTTGATACGTTTACACACGCCTGCCGTGGCAAAATACTCTTCGTCGCGGTCAAAACTCAAGGAGCAAACCATGTTGGCAGTGTTCAACAAATCCCCGTGCCGCAGCGTGGCCTTCACTTCAAACCGGCTGTAGCGCGCGTACTTGCACAAGCTATCAAAGAAGCAGCCCAGCCAGTCAGATTCCTCGTTGTTGTTTTCGGAGGACACGGTTGTCGATGCTTTCTTCTCTGAATCATTTGCAAAACAACCAACACTTAAACTCTGTTGTGGTTGTTGTGATGCTCCTGGCCTTGCGCTTGGCCTGGTGGTGCTCACGCCGGGTGCACTCGCTCTCCAGTTCATGGAGAAATACACTTTCTCTAAATGGCTGAAGTTGCTCATGAACCTCGCACTTTTTGATGACATTTTCCCTCGCCCCTCTGTACATGCTATCCCTTTGTCTCTTCCCCCGTCTTCGGGGTGTGGCCTCTTCCCCAAAAGCCCCTTTCGCTCTGCACCTGTGCCTGTGTTTTTGCAACATTCTTGAGAATTTCCAGATTCTTTTTGTGCACATGTCACCACTCTTGAGCTCACGTCCAAAACTAACACTGGTCATTCAGGCTCTCTATAGTGAACGTTAGTCTCTTTTTTTGGGTCGTCATCTACAGTGAAGAAAGTTTCTTAACCCCTAAAGGACCCTAAGGCCACCACGTGGCTCCTGTTTTTTTTTAGTAGTTTTGAGTAGGTTTTATGTAGATTCTTTTTTGTTAATTTTAAGAAAAAAAATCATTCAACGTATGTCATATTCTTCACTAATTCCAGTGATATAAAATTTGGTCCCATTCAAATGATAATTTTCACAATATGATAGTTTAAACTCGTCATTTTTTAAAACCATGAATCCTTGGTCCTTTAGGGGTTAAGACTACGAGAGAAAAGCATCCAAAACTGTCCACTATTGCATGATAGAGAGCATTTAAACCATCCTTGTAACGTGCATTGAAACCGTCCCCATAGGTCATTGATTGTACTCCCTCCGTCCCAAAATTATTGTCATGTTTGAAAGTGCTTTTTTAAGTAGGTCAAAAAATACTTCCTTGTGGCTAATTTTATTTAGGTTGCAATGAACACATGCAATGTTCTTCAATCATTCTAGTGACATAATTTGGAACCTTTTTAATCATGTTTCTTACAATATGATCAATGAAATTGGCTCAAAGAAATATCAAACAAATTTGTATGACAATAATTTTGGGACGGAGGGAGTAGTATGGATTTTGAAGGGATTGATTTCATGACAAGTGTATAGAACAGTTTCAATGGTCTAAACAGTTTCTAGTTTACAGAAATTACAAAAAATCTTTCTTTATTTCTTTGTAAAATCATCACTTTGAATTGGAAAGATTACAAAAAAATTCTTCTATGGTAGACAATTGGGTGCCACCGGAAAAAAAAAAGGGGGGGTTGGGCACTGACCGGTGGTGGGGGTGACCCGGGATCTGTTGGTGGCAGAGGGGACGGGCTGATTAGTGGGGCGCTTCTTCTTCAAGGCGAGGCGCCGTCTCTCCACTTCCTGAATGTCGGCAGTGAGGCGGGACACGTCGTGCTGGAGCTTGCGAGCATTTTCCTGCTTCTGGCTCTGCATTCGCAACAGAAACTCGTACAGCACCTCCGACTCCGCCTCTTTCTCCTCCAGCTGCACCGCCGCTTGCCTCTCCGCCAGTGCATCCCCGGCGTCCGCCAAGATATCACTACTGTATATCTCCCTGCATACATGCCCCCCCAACATAAATAAAAAAAACATCCATTAGAATTCATGCAAGGGACCCTGCCCTTTGTGGTTTCCAAGTGACCAATATTGTGCAAATTCAATGATTCTAATGGAGCCACAACGTTGCATGAGCTTGTCAAAAACTCCACTGGAAAAGATTCATCATAAGAATTCATCATTCTCTAAAAAAAAATACTTACAAAGTATGCAATATAAAACTGAGGCTATCACGTTTTCGTTCATGCAACACACCGACAGATAGGGACCTTACCCTTGATGGTTTCCAAATGACCAATATTGTGTAAATTCAATGATTCTAATTTAGCCACAACATTGCATGAGCTTGTCAAAAACTCCACTGGAAAAGATGAATTCATCATTCTCTACAATTCTCTAATTAAAAAAATGCTTACAAAGTATGCACTGTAAAACTGAGGCTATCACGTTTTCATTCATGCAACACACCGACAGAAAGGGACCCTACCCTTCATGGTTTCAAAATGACATAATCAATGATTCTAATAGAGCCACAAGATCGCAGGAGATTGTCAAAAACTCATAAATGAAATTGGACTAGAAAAGATTCATCGAAGTCTACAATTCTCTAATAAAGAAGTATGCACTGTGGAACTGAGGCTATCACGTTTTTAATCAATGATTCTTTCGTTAAAAAACATAAAGAATAAAAGGGTTGTGGGCATTGTTGAACTGAGGGGTAGTAAGGTAGGCCATCCTCTTTGTGCCACAATTCAGAAGCCACCCTAATTTTGAAAGTCACCCTAATTGTGCCATAATTCGGAGGTTGTACCACTATGTACTAGTAGTGTAAATATGAAAATTGTAAACGTAAGACGCTGATACATAGTGTAGTACAAGAAGTCACATGTGCAGAAAGAGGGTGGTTTAGCTGAGTATGGATATGAAAATTGTTTAAAAAAAAGTAAGGTCTTTAAGAGGAGCTGACCTAGCTTTGGGTCTGCAAGTTGGATCTGGGTACAGCAACCGGAGGCAGAAGGAGGCTTCCTTTGGACTTTCCAACAGCAGGCGCGGTGGTAGAATCCGGTTCTGCAAATCGGCCATCACTCTTGCCCGCTCCACCTCTGACCCAAATGAGCAGAACAACTGCCAGCAAACGACAGTCAAAAAGGATTGTAAATGAACCAGGAAGCAAAAACATCAAATGGGTTGCGTAAATTCCAAGTAAGTTGCGATTTTCTCACAAGAACCATACCCGAATTACGTGTCAAGATCCAAAGTTTCATACTACCGACACAGAAGAATTCCTTCAGTGTGAAAAAACCTTAAACATGAGCGGAATTACGTGTCCTTGTATGTAAGACATTGACTTTCATATCAAGATACATTTCATACTACAACACACTTCAAAACAGGCAAACACCAAAAAATCCTATAGCTCCTACATGGAATTCAATGTACCTCAAACATGAGCAGCCCTAAACTATGAGCATTTCATACATTGACACACTTCAAAAGTGGCAAACATTTAGGGAACCAAAAAGAAAATTGAATCCCCTCAAAGTATGTGTATGTCACAAACTCAAACATGAGCAGCCCTAATTAAACTATGAGCATTTCATACATGGACACGCAGGGAACCAAAAAGAAAAATGAATCCCCTGAAAGTAAGCGCAAACTTCATTACTACCTCAAACAATATGCAGCCCTAATTAAACTAGGAGCATTTCATACATGGACGCACTTCGAAAGTAGCAAACATTTAGGAAAACCGTGAATTTCTTGAAAGTGAGAGCAGTTGGGTGTGAATGTGATTACCTCAAACATGAGAACGCCTAAGCTATAGATGTCGGAAGCAAAAGTGCTGGAGCCAGTGGCATGCTCCTCGGGGCTGGTATACCACGCGAGCTCCATCTGCAGCAACTGGCGCTGCGGGAAACAATGCTCACCGAAACGCACCACGTTGTCGTCACTGTTGTCGGTGTTCACGGCCTTCCCGGAGCCTGAGGAATTCCCGGAGCCTGCATCTCGTCTCTCCCCTTCGGATCCCGTGCTGCCGCTCCGCTCCGGCATCCACTGTCGTCGATGATGCTGATTATGATGATTCTCCGGCTCCGGAGCCTGTTGTTGCGGCTGCTGAGCCTGATCGTCCCCCGAGGACTGCTGGCTCGACGGCGTGCTGGCGGAGTCGATGAATGCGACTTTGTTGAGCGGGGACAAGAGGAAGCACGACGGGCGGATGTTGCGCAGCATGACGCCCTGGCCATGGGCCAGATCCACGAAGTCCAGCACCTGCTTGAAGATGTGCAGGCTCTGCGCGCGGTCCACCACGCGGTTGGGCTGGCTCAACCACTGCCGCACTGTAATCTCTGTCTCCTCTCCGCCATGAAACCCACCATCGTCGTCGCCTCCTGATAACTCAGACGAGGCTGGGAATTCCTTCATTGCTCAAACTGGGAATTCCTTCATTGTTTTCCTAGTACCATCCTCTCCCCAACCCTAACCACACCCGGGCTTTCCCATTTACATCAGCAAAATCCAGACCAGGGACCTTCACCAGGATGTTTTCATTCCTAGTACCATGGACCTCGAGTCCCCAACCCTAACCACACCCGGGATTCATTCGGATTCCAGTCCAGATCGCTCGGTTCCCAAACCATCCAACAACGAACTCTAGAGTCGGCGCAAATTTCAATACCCACGCTTCGTCTCTGCAGGTTTCATTCATATCTGAATTTCATTTCCGAATTCCGTTCTGCGTGACACCTACCCAAGTTACACAACAAGCTGCTCATGGCCACGAGGGCGATGATTTCGACCGTGACGCCATCGCCATCCATGGAATCCACCCTAGTGACTGCCTCATTTGGAATGGCGGCGTCGAATCAATCCGGGCTTGAATTCAAGTGGTCATCTGAAAGCTAGCAGGTGATCAAAGAGGAAGCGAGAACAACCATAGTCTTTGAACAGGAGATGATGACTAGTGCCGAAGTCGTCGTCGTCGTCGTCGTCGTCGTCGTCGCGCATCGATCGAGGTGCTAGACGTGGTCACGGTGATGGTCGCGGTGTTGGGCGTGACGACGGAGTTGATTGCGTTCACGACAAACGAGTGATGACGGACCCAATTGCATCCCCAACTGCAAAATCGGAAAGCTGTGAAGCTGGCTAGTGGGAGCGGGATCCAACGCAGCAGTCCAGCAGTCGAAGGCAGAGAGGTGATGAGGGGCTGGTCGTGGCCACACAAAAACGAAAAGCGGCCAGGAGCGGTACGCGACCACGGGAGGTGCCGCGCCTCGCCGTGCCTCGCCGTGCCTCGCCGCGCCTGCCGCGGCCGCTTTCGGGTTGCCTGCCTGCCCGACGGGGCTGCCCATGGTCGGGCAATTAGTGTGGAAATATCTGGCAGTGTGGGTGACGGGAAAATCTGGGAGATACCAGAGCCCATAACACTCCATAGCTACTGTGAGGTCTGCCTTTCCATCCATTCATGAGCTGGGGTCTTCATGTATAAGTTACGAGGGATGAATTTACAACACATGGCTCTCCACCATAACATAACATTCAGTAGTCTTCCAAGAGGTTGTCTTTTAGTTTCATCCACCTTAAGTTTATATATGGAGTGACCAGTGATTTGTAAATGAATGGATTATTGAGTCAAATAAACAATTATAAAACACTGTTGAATTGTGATTGAGTGGTGCTTTCGATTACTATTCACCTTGATTGATTGCTCTTGCTCAATGCCACTTGCGCCTACAGCTATTGATGTGATGTGGGATATTCCACATCATTCTGTTTGGGGAAGATAGCAAGCACAGAGGCTACTGAATGTTATGACCTCCGTCTTTGTTGCTACCATGCACACATGCCAGTCACCTGAGTTTCTACATATTTGAAAAAATGGTAGCTGCTGATGAACCATGGATGATGATGAAGAATATGCTGTAGGTAGACGGAGGTAGCACTAGGTAGTGAATGCTATGAACCCGCACTAATTGTGTGGTGAATAGGAAATTATCCTGCTTTTTGGAGTGGAAGCTGGGTTCCACTTGTTGTTGTTGACCCTGGTGACCGTGGTGGTCTGTTCTGACAGCGGTTTGGGGCGTTCAGCTGACAAGTTGAATTGCTGTGTTGGAAGAGTATTAAGTTAAGGTTATTGTGTGGTGGCCAAGTAGCCCAGCACCCATGTGACATGGGCTTTTTCCTGTTTATTATTATGTTCTAGAAACAGAGAATCTGACCGCAGTGATTGTGCACCACCCTCGCTGAGTTAAACCAGTGGGGATTGCCGTGGTCATCACCTCAAGTTAGGGCAACTAAGGTAGCACTGCATATTTCCGACCAGTCCCAATTTTCCACCCCTAGGATTGGGGGCTCCGTCCCAAAAACCACCTAGCTTGAACTTAAAAATTTCATAGGAACGTTCTAATTATGTCTATGCCTTGGAAAGTTGAGTGCTTCTTATTGGTGCAGTAAGCGCATTATTTTTAAAATTCAACCTCTCAGGACCTTACAGGGGTTAATGGCCACTCTATGCTTTTAAGCTTAAAAATTCATAGAAAATTGTAGAAATGCTCAAAAAATGTGTTTATTTTTGGGATGCCTATGCACTAGCTTTGCGGAGCATTCAAAAATTATAAAATTCTTCTTTCACAGGCCTAAATATGCAAATCTGGAATTCAGATGGAAATATGCACCACAACCTTACTGTGCCATTAATTTCCGAGGTTAGTTTCAACAGTTGTGTGTCAAAATAGTTTAATTTTAGAATTCAAGATGTACAAAATGTCATTTCTTGATTTCTCAAAATTTTGGGAATTTTGGGAATTTTGGGAATTTTACTAATTATAGTATTTTGGGTTTCACAAAGAACTAAAGACTTTGAAACAATTTCTTCTTTGTTTTTCAGATATTAGTTTAAAATTTTATTCAAAGTTGAACATGCTTCAATTTTTTCTTAATTATTTACAAAACTAATTTGTATATAGACTACTTTGAGTAAGGGGGGGGGGGGGGGACTAATGTGTATTGTAGGATTAGGGTGTGGTGTGTAGGAGGTATGAAATATTCTTGGAATATTTTGTCTCAGTCTATAGTGCCACATGGCAATTTAGGATATAGAGTTTGGGGTTTAAGGTTTAGGATCGATTATGATGATGTCAACAAATATTCCGAGAACATACTACCTTGCACCCGCACTACGCATTAGTTGACTCTGAGTTAGGGTGATGCAAGCGATGCAAGTTTTAAAATTTCCTATCATCACTATCACTAAAAGACGAATCTCTTATTGCTCATGATGTACACAATTTGAAAATTAGAAGTTGGATACGGTCTTGTTGGGTTCTTCTTCAAAAATATTGATTTGATGACTCAAAATTAATGGTATCAAGTGGTAGAAAAAACGCCCAAAACAATTACAACAACTCTTCAAATACTCATAACTTGCAAGCAATTCAAAATTAGAGAATAAATTTGAATTGATACCTATATCCGACCTTTTAGAGTCACGAAATTCTTACCATGCCGAGTGTCTAAATATGACCTATATACAAAAACTTGATTCATGAACTGCTTGTAGATTTCCAAGTCACCTTCGAAGGAGTGGAGTTGATATTTTGAGCTTAAGAAAGAATTTGGAAAGCAAAAGATAGCCTTTGGTTATTGTAGAATAGACATTGAACAATAATATTCATGATTATTACTTATAACCAGTTTATTTGTGAATAGATCCAATACACAATATCACTCATAAATCTTCATCAAATTAGCCCTTAAACGTCAAGAGGGCCTGGACGGGGCATGGACGGGGCAGCCCAGATGGAATCTAAAGTTTTTTGGGGATTTTTTTTTTTTTTTTTTTGGCAAAAACAGCTTTGCAGTGCACTGCTGGCTAGCACTATAGCACTGCGGCACTGCTGAACTTCAGCTGCCCCAACCTCAAAACTTGTTCAATTTGATAACTTTGATTCCTTACCAACGATTGCACAATCTCTCAAATGAGGCGAAAATTTGGAATCTAGATCGCTTTTTCAGTAGCTTTCCAACGCAACAAGTCTCGCTTGATTTGGTTGAGAAAATCAACTTTTTTCTTCATTATTCTCTTTTTACTAAGCCCATGGGGCTTACCTTGACGTTTAAGGGTTAAGCAAGTCACCACTTGACCCTTAAACGTCAGAGCAAGCCTCATAGGCTTATTTATGAGAGAATAAAAGAAAAAAGAGGATTTTCTCAACCAAATTTAAAATTCATTAGGGGAAATGTGGGGTTCCCAAAAGGCCCTCTAGAGTAGCCCCGGTTAGGTGAACAAGGTGCCCAAACACCCTTCCTTTTGTAAAACCATAAGTGAAGGTTGCTGCCCAGTGACAATGTCAGAAGCCGCAGTGCTGGCAACGTCATGGCACCATTGTGGGAATACCTCAAATTTTCCGCATGTGCTAAAACCAAGGGCCTTTTGGAGACCCCACCTTTCTCTTAATGGATTGGTGTTTAGAAAATGTGATGAAAAATCAAAGCTAAATTCCTAACTTGTGCATAAATTAGACAATTGTGAACAATCCACAATCAAACAAAAGAATTAAGGAAAATGAGCAGCTATGATTGAAAAATAAACACACAATTCGCTATTTACGCACTTGGCCATATAATCATGCACTTGATCCAAAGCGCATAATTTTTTTTGTCCAACTTTTATTTTTTAAAACGACAATTATTGTCTTTCTTCAATCCCTTACATTGTAAACAAATAATTATTTTAATTATTTTTTATTCATATCTTTATATTTTCTTTTATCTTTCCTTTTATCTTTTTTTTTTTCATCTTGATTTCTTTCTTGTCTTCTTTTTTGTTTCCCTCTTGTCTTTCTTCTTATTTTCCTTTTTGTCTTCTTTGTCTTTTTTTTCTTCTACTTTTTCTTCACTTGTGCCTGCTGAACTCTAAACAATGGGAGCAAACCTAAAAAAAAAATTGTTTTTTTGTTTTTGATTTTTTTTTCTTTTTTGTTCTTTTAGGGTTGGCCATGTGGTGTTGAACCCTAAATAGCAGCCGCCAAAAAAAATAATAATAATAATAAAATTCTTCTCTTGGTTGGCCGTAGGATGGTGCTGAACCCTAAATGGCGACCGCCCAAACAAAAAAATAAATTAAAAAATGGAATTTTTAAATTTTACTATTTTTAGCCTCTGGTGCACGGCCGTACACCCAAAGACCCTCTCATCTCCTTCTCTATATGCATCTCCCTCTACATTCATCTCCTCTCCATATCCCTCCCTTCTCCTCATATATATAGGGGAGAGGGTCTCTTCCATCACTCTCCCACTCCCTCTCCCTTCCCTCTCCTCTCCTCTCCTTTATATATGTGAGGAGAGGGGAAGACGATGAGAGGGAGATGGAGAGGGAGATGGGGGGGTCTTTGGGTGCGCGGCCGCGCACCTAGAGGCTAAAATCAATAAATTTTGAAAAAAGCCAAAAAACCAAAAAGTCAATAAATAAATAAATAAATAAATAATAAATTGTTTTTTTTTGGCGGCCGTCATTTAGGGTTCAGCACCACCCTACGGCCAACCAAAAAAAGAAAAGAATTTTTGTTTTTTTGTTTTTTTTGGCGGCTGCCATCTGGGGTTCAGGACCACCACATGGCCAACCCAACAAAACAACAATAAAAAAATATTAAAAAAAAAAGATAAAAGAAAAGATAAAAGAAAAGATAAAGATATGAATAAAAATTAATTAAAATTATTATTTATTTACAATTTAAATGATTGTAGAAAAACAACATTGATTTTTTTTAGTAAACTATTTAACCGATTTTTTTTAAAGACAAATATGTTTATGAAATGAGTGCACTTGACCAAGTGCATAAATAGCGAATTGCGTGTTAATAGTTGTGGAAAGAGACAAAGAATTTTTTTAATGTTAAAAACCAACAAGAATTCTAGTCAATAATCCTACTAGCCAGTGTCGAAGGTAGGCTAGCAGCTTTTTTTAATAGTTTTTTATATTAAATTAGCAACAAGAGCTGTTGTAGACTATTAGAGATGCTCTTTGGGTTTTAGGGTTACAGAGGTCCAAATCAATTCAATTTGCGTTTAGCTTTCAACGAGAGGATGATGTCACGATTGCCGTAGAAACAATAGCAGGTTGACACGCCATTTGTTCCCAAATCAGCATTGCTAATAGAGCGGGCCGCATGCTGGAAGTATACGCTTTGCGGATGCAATCAATGTTGTGGAGTGGAAGCAAGCGTCACGTGTTTGTAGGAATGTTTGGCCTCAGCGTCATCGCCACCATTCCATAGGTACTTTTTACCTCACGTACATACTCTTTGGTTTTATAATGTGTTTTTTGTAATGTATTTAACTAATGGTCAAATTGTGAGGATTCCAACGCACTAAAAAAATGTGTCATTTGGATAGTGTGCAAAAGTTACAAGAGTTTGAAGTTTCATTTGTACATGACTTAAATTAACAATATATTTTATATTTAGTTTAGGTGGTCTATATCAATATGTTTTCATTTTTTAAGATTTCAAGGTGTTGATTTTAGATGAGGTGTTGGTTTTGGATATAGATACTTTAGCCATGAAAGACATTAAATTTCTTTGTTTCAATTGACAAGAACAAATTTGATTTGTTAGTTGGAAAATCCAATTGGCTTAGTACAATTTCTTCCCACTACTTTTAAGCCTTGTGCTTCAAATGGTTATGTCTTTGTAGCAAATACATCGTAGAACTAGCTTGGTCATTGAGTATGAACTTTTTCAAACTTCTTCTTGTAGTTTTTGTCAATGTAATGCAAAGTTAGCAAATAGCAAATGGAAAAAAGAACATGAAACATTCAAATTTAAATATCAATCCAAACCGAATCTTAAACCAATTTGATGAGGCGGGGCATCTGTTTTGATTCTCCACATAGAAGTTTCAGTGAATCCATTGTTGACCCTACAATAGAGGAGAATGGCATTCCCTCTATGGCTAAATTGTTCAATCCATTTTGGTTGTGGACAACCATTAGAAAGATATGTAAAGAAACTAACAGATATGCTTATGAGTTTATTTTTATTGACACTCTGGTGATGCAGGAAGCTTGCATGTGAGCAAAGAGCGGAGAGCAAAAACAAATGACAATCAATTATTTAATTAAAGATAGAAAAAACCCCAAAGACTGAAAGACTGTGGTTTTTTGAAAATTGTATTAAATTTTTTCTAGATTTTTTGTTGGAAAAATGGAATGAATGACCGTGGAAAATAGTCTAAATTTAGGATTTAAGGTTCTATTACCACGTGGCCGTGTGACTATGTGGATGTGTAACTATGTGCATGTGTGACCATGTGACCTTGCATGGATTGTATGACCGTGCAAATTACAAACCATATAACCGAAGGAGTAAAAAGTTGTTTACCATGTAGTAAAGAAAGGTTTTGACCTTGTGATAATTACAAGCAAATTGCAGTCATTACCACTTGTTTAACTAGTGCATTAATGAGATCGACTTAAATATATTAAATCTATGCACATCATTAAGATAGCCAAAATCTTAGACTATCACTTCTAAAACACACATTGCAAATGGAAATACCTCCTATTCTTTGTCCATATTCCTTACATTATCTCTACAGTCCGCCATCCTCGTATTCACGGATACAATCACTCCATCGCTACTATAGTGGATTGTATTAGCAGTTTATGATAGTAAATTACGTTGTGGAGTTGATGTTGATGTTTTCAATGGAGTGGATAACTCTGGAGATCATAATTGTCATAGTTTTCAACGACATAATGCCAGAGATGCATCTTGAGAAGTAAGAGGATGGTGACTCGTGTGTCGCCTACTTGAAAAAATATTGTGCAATTAAGCATTATCTCCATTCAAACCCTATAAAATGGGGAATGAAAGTGTGGTGCATGTACTGCCGGTTTTGTTTCTAAGTGTGTTTACAACTTCCAAGTTTATTGTATTACAAAAATCATTTAGTGGCAAATGTGAATTGAAACAAAAATCTAAAAAGGGAGAAGTACAACAAAGAGCTAATGTAGTGAAGTTAAAAATGAGTGAGCTTTAGGGTAGAGGACACAGAGTTACCATGGATAACTTTTTCATTAGTATGGAGTTGCTTAGGTACATGAGTCAAAGGACACATATGCAACAAACACAATTGGAGCTAATAGGGTGACTCTGCCTAAAGCCCTCACTAACAAGAAAGAGCTCAAGAAAAATCCACAAAGGACATACCATTGGAGAATCCATGATAGTGGTAAACTTGTCCGAGTCCAACAAATGAACTGTCTTTATGTTGTCATCTTATTCTTTACCTAATAGATTAAATGAGGAAAATATATATTGTAGGAGGAGAGGGGCAAATGATGATAAAATACAAGTCACTACCACAACCTATCCACTAAGAGTATACTGACATGATATCAAAGATAGATATAGAAAACTAAATTAGAGCTATTTATTCTTGCCAAGTCAAAACCTACAAGTGGTGGCATAGGTTGTTTTTTGGATTCCTTCTAGACAAGACAACATTTAATAAAGGATTTTGTTGGGATTTGGATAAGCCTCAAACTTTGCCTCACATGAAATTTCACACGTAGATGGCAACCTATCTGGTAGATGGATGAATTGAAAGACCATATTCGTTATATTGAGATAAAATGAACATAATGAGATTTTAGCCTAATTATTTAAGACCTTTATTCTAAGAAATAAAAACTTATGAACATATCAACCTTTATAAAATCAAAGGTTTGTCAGAATATTAAAATATTGAAGTCTCAATTTACCAAAAATATTCAATATCAAACACTAATTATTATCTTAATATAAAGTCAAAAATAAAATGAGACTACAAATTGTTTTGGTTTAATGAATATGGTCATATTGGAAGAAAAGATTGCATCTCTATTTTCAAGAGGAGGGTGCCATTTATTCATGCTATTGAAAAATGGGAACTTAAAAGATATTAGAGAAATTCGCAAACTCTAAGGATGAGTGATCCAGTTATACATCATGCATCATGTATATTTGAGTTATTCGAAATGTGTTGGACACAAGCTCAAGAGAGGTGTGTCGGGCTAACATTGGAAGTCTACAAGGCTCTTGGGGGCCACGAGGTCCGAGGTTCAAACCTTGGCGACCACTATTATACAACCTTGTGGTGCATTAATGAGCGGGCCCCGGCGGCACACTTGGTGGCGCGCCTTGACTCAGGAGCAAACTCACTCATCCTACTTCACTTACTGAAATATAACTCATCCGGTTTTTATTTTTGGAGCCCGACACTCCTACTTTTAATGTCCTGTGAGCCAGAACCTTTACTGACGCAATACCGGAAGCCTGAGATTTCAGGACTTTACGAATTTCTCTATTGTGTGGTGTGCCCTCCATAACATTCAGTAGTCTTCAAAGAGACTGCCTTTTAAGTTTCATCCACAGAGTTACCAGTGATTTCTAATTGAAAGAACTATTGAATCAAATAAACAATGACGAAACACTATTGAGTGAGAATCAATCAAATAAACAATAAAAAAACACTGTTGAATTGTGCTTTCAATGATGAAACACTATTGAGTTGAGAATCAATCAAATAAACAATGAAAAAACATTGTTGAATTGTGCTTTCGATTACTGTGCACCATGGTTGCTTGCTCTTGCTTAATGCCACGTGCCCCCATAGCTACTAATGGGATGTGGAATATCCCACATCATTTCGTTGGAAGGATGAAATGATGTGGGATATTCCACATCATTCCATGCAAGGGAGGGCAGCAGGCTCAAAGACTACTGAATGTTATGTCAGAGGACAAAAAATTTCTGTGCAAAATGTGGATGGCAGGCAATTTGTATTGGGATTGCTTTTTATAAGTCCACAGCCCTAGACGGCACATGGGGTGGCCTGGGTAGGTAGTTGGTGTTTATAATCATCTGTGTGGAATTGTTTTAAGTTAATTTCCTTCTTTTCCAATTGACTAGTTTGTAGTGTAAATTGGACTTTTTGTCAATTAGGTTACAATAATGTTTCTACAATCTATGTTTTTACAATGTAAATACAGTAAAGTACCAATAGGTTTACGATTTGAATTTTATTTAGATTCCAACAGGCTTAGCAGCTAAGTAGTTACACTTGTGATCGATGGCCGGTACTTAACTCTTTAAGGTCCCGATTCAACACTGTTTTCAAAGATTCGTTATAAAATGTTTGATAAAAAATTAAAATGGAGTTGATGTTCACAGCAAAGTTATAAATATTAATGTGAAGATAACATCTGTACGGCTGGATTCATCATATTTATTATGAATATTTTTAAATTAATTTTGCAAGGTTTTCTCTTGAAATTCAATTAAAAATCCAAAATTAACATCAAAAAATTAAAACATATTGTAATAAAATTAGAATAACATGCACTACAAGATGGTATGGTTTTCACTATTTGATTCTACTTATTATGGAAAATCATGTTTAAGGCCTCACTTTTTGAACTATGAATGAAACTTGACATAAACCACTTTTGCTATTTTTCAAAAAAAATTCAACATCTTATTTTGAAGATCCATACCGTACAAATGGTAGCCAACTAGCACAAGAATTTTAAAAAATTGAATGGATGAAAAACATCACCATGCGTGGTGAAAGGATGCTTCAGAAATCATCCAGCGTCCAGAATGTGGACGCTGGCGCGTCAAAGGGTCAAGTAGTGAATGCCAATTGGTGTTTCAGTCTTTCCTTGTGTGCAGTGCAAGATGTTCCTTCCTGGAATTGAAAGTAAAAAACCAATTATGTATGTTTGTTCATGTGTAATAAGAAATAGTGTTTTTTGTACTTCCAATTGAATGAGTTTGATTTTGTTGATTTTGTTGAGTGTATACCAATTGTGATGTGAAATTTTATTGTGGAATGAGATTGGAAGCCGTGATTAATGGAGTATTAAGAATTGGGAAATAGAAATTGAATGTGTAAGTAAAGTGTGAGTTGATTCCAGTGGTGTTGAAAATATGTTGTTGATTGTGAGAGAATGTGAAATAAACAATTGGAGTTATGTGTATGCAAGAGAGTGTTAAAGTGGAAACCAAAGAGATCACTAGGAGATTAATTTCTAATATATGAGAATCTAACACCAATTGGACAGTGTTAAAAGAGGGATCAATTGTAGTATAAAAAGGAGTGTCATTGTAGTATTCTTGAAAATAACAATCGGGAGAATTGAAGTATGTGTATTGAACAATAGAATAAATACACTACGTGAGAGAAACAATTGGAGCAATTGATAGAATTAAGAAGAAACAAAATAATTGGAAATCAAGAGGATTGTACAAAGATTAATTGGAATTCTTGAGATACAGTTGTTGGAAAGAATATTAATTGAGATCTGGTGAAGTGACAACCGATTGAGAGTTACAACTATACTGGTAGCGAGTTATCCCCTAAACGTTAGAATTGAGAAAGTGGACGATTAACCCTTAAACGACATATGCTTTCCTGATACCACACCCAAAATCTCTTTTAAATTCCATTTTAAGTATGATTTTGTTTTTTATTTACTTTGGCTCTATTCTAAAGAAATATAGATCTCTCTAAGGTACTCGGTTTGGCTTTTAAAAAACCCAATTTGGTGCAATGAAGTAGAAGTTATGAGCAAGATTCTCCCAAAATATTATCAAGCCCGTGGGGCTGGCATTGTCCTTTAAGGGTTAACAAACTCAAACCCTTCTCACGTTCTCATTAATGCTTGGATGAAAGTCATCCATTTTTTTGGAGATTCTCCATCAAGTTGTTGTCCTATCTAATGATTGGATTCAGTCATACTTGATTGCATTTTTTTCTAAAATTAAAAAATGTAGAAGTATGTCAAGTCAATGACCAAGCCAAAATTGCATTGACTGTAGTTCAAAACTGGCCTTGCAAAAATGGGTTCATAGATTTAAAAAACATAAAAATTTCAAAGAATTACCACGTCTAAGAGTATCTCATTTCAAATTCATTACAAAAAAATTTACTCAATTTTTTTTGCAATCAAATTTAGAAGGAAATTTTAATTTTTAATTTTTAATTTTATAATTAAATATTGGTGATAGTGTTATTGAATTGAACTGAATGGATGGAATTTAAAATTCAAAATCTAAAACTTTCATTTGTATATCAATTCCAAAATATTCTTCCAAATAGTAGTTTATGATGATTTTTTTCAAATTGTCAATTCCAAGTACACCCTAGTATTTTTAGGGGGTTAATGAGGGATTAATTTAAAAGCAATGTTGAGAGGTTGACCAGAGTACAATTGGGGGAGTTTCAACAACCGATAGGATAAAAAAAAGGAAGCTAAAAAAGATTGGAAAAGCTTAAAGCCAATAGGAAAAGTTTAAAGCTAATAGGAAAAGTTGGAAGGATAAATTACAAATAATGATTGATAATTGTTTCTAAACTTATAACTATTGGTTTAGATTGGGATTTTGTCTCACCAATTTTATTTCAATTGAGTGGATTCATGCAATTAGGGCCGCTTCACACTATGGCCGAAGGTCGAGAGGCCGTCGATTTCCACCAATCAAATTGCAAGAAACCATGGTTTTGGCCTCTCGACCCTCCACACTAGAGGCCAAAGTCCAAAGTCCATGGACCTTCAAAATGCTTACATGGCAACACTTTTTGACCAAGGTGACGGCCTCTCGAGAGGAAGTTTGGGTCCTACATTTTGCAAGACCCGTCACTATGGTCGAGAGGCCGTCGATTTCTTTTCATAAAAAGTGAAACTAAATTTTATTGCTTATTTTCAATAGATTTCTTTGGACTCTCAACAAAGTTTTGACTCTCAATCCCACGGCCTCTCGACTTGGACGGCCATAGTGTGAAGTGGCCCTTACCTTAGTATTGAAAAACATATCCCACTTCCCTGTGAACGAATTCGTATGCTATTATTAATTTTTATTTTCGAAAATGAATTGAATTACAATTTGGCATGGATGGAGTTAATGCAAGTCAACATGGTAGTGTCAGATTGAGTGGGTTTCCATATTTGGCCCATTGTCAATTTTTTTTTATAGGTTGCCCAGTACCTGCTTAGCTCTAATTTAGGATTGTCCCTTGTTTTATCATAGGTGCCTAGCATATGGGAATGGTTTTCACCTAAAATGCAAATATGTAACGTATTGGACATTTCATTTTTCTAAAAATAATAATTCACATGTTGTGTACTTGAATATTCTCTTTTAATCAACAGTTATGGATTTTCCAAATTAGACCACCATCTCCCTCACATCACAATATTGAACAAAAATGCATACGACACTAATTTTGAACTGACTTGTACAAATCACCCATTATCTAAAGTTATATAGGTTCCAAAAATATGAAATTGTCCCCATAGATTCTTAATTTCAAAACTATGAACGATTTCACAAGTTGCCGAACTCTAAAATTAACCACTAACAAATGCAGTTAGTCAAAGTAGGAAACTTAGTAAATCAACACACTCTACACATGATTTATTCTCACATTATTATTAGGAAAAAACTTGCATATGAGCGGTCAGCAAAGAGTGGGGAGCAAAGAGCGGGGAGCAAAGAGTGGAGAACATAAATTTCACATTCAATTTATTTGAATTTCAAAGAAAAGAACCCTTGTGACCACAAATTTTTTAAAATTGTATTAAATAAGTTTGAATTTCCTTTGTAGAAAAGGCATGAATGGCCGTGGATATTAGTCTAAATTTAGTTTGAATATTTTATTACCTTGTGACCGTATAGCCATGGAACTATGTAACGTTGTGAATGTGTGATCATGCGACCGTGTGAACATGGGTTCGTGTAACTTTGCGAGTTACAAACCATATATTTGAGCGAGTGAAGAACCTTATCCCGTGTAGTAATTAGTTGCATTCCCACTTGACTTGTTTACAATATAACTAAGGCCTATCGCCCATGAAACACTATTGCAATCCTCGAAAATAGAGTCATGGCCAAGAGAAAAGAAAAACGCAAGAAAAAAAGAGTGAGGGATTTGATTTAAGTAGAAGTAGTCTACGAGAACAATGTTCATCATGATATCGCACATCATAAGTAGTGAATTCAAAAAAATAATTCAAGTTTAACTACGTATCAACAACCAGCATTCTCTGATCTATAATCCAAATAGGTCATAATAAATTACTTAAAGTGTGATAAAACAATGACATAGGATAAAATGATTTAGATCCAAGTGCCATAATACAACCTAATGAATAAAATAACAATCCGTAGAAGGGGACATTGAGCCATAATCTATTATCACTAAAGTCAGAAAATAGCAGCAAATTTGAATTAAAAATCTCAATAGCGCAATGACTCGGGGATGTCACTTCCAAATATTATGTAACAACGTGCGAACATAGATAGGGTCCAAATAAATCTTTGAAGGTAAATTTTTAAGTGATTTACATTAATATAAGATGTTCAAAATTGATTACAAGTATTCAAATGAGAATATTTTGAAAATAGTACTAATTATAATGAGAATTATTTCTAAATTGTAGGATACAAAGAGTGACCTCCCCAAGTGCAACGACAAATAATAGAAAAAAGATCAGTATAACTAAACTTTCGTCACGAATAGGACATCAGATCTGTAGACCTTGTGCACTATAGCAGAAGTTGGATTATATATACATCAAAATGATCAAACCCTATCTAGGCTACACAAGACCCAATATTGGAAGTGCAAAGGAATTATGGAACTTGACACGTGGAGCAGGACTCTTGAGTCTAGCAAAGTTCCAACTCGTCCCGTTGTATTAGACTCTTGGGTCTTGTCAAGCGGCGCAGAGCTCATCACGATGCGTTGGAGAATGGAACTTCCATAGAATCATGAATACCGTGGCGTGGCCAGTTTTTAGACTTTAAATAGTAGAAGTCCCATGTTTTGACAAGTCCCATGATGAGACGATGCCCATAGTGTGACAAGTTCCATGGCGTGACAGGTCCCATGGCATAACGAGTTTTGGAACATCAACCTCATAAAGATAACACATTTTAAAATTTGAAACTTTAATCAATTCCAAAAAATTGAAAAAAATTGAAAGATATTTTTCTTCACATATTTTAACACTGGAAAAATTTATAGCTCAAAATTCCATCGACAATCCTATGTTCTCCTTCTCTTTTAGAATTTAAAGAGCATAATATACATTGTGACAATGCACTAGTTTACCCTTTGTTTCATCTTTCATTAAAGCATAATACCAAATTTTAAATTTTTATTAGTTGTTTTCTTCTTTTATTCGTACGGTCCACCATACCACTTTAGATTTCACAAAAATAATTTTCTCTCTTTGAAATGGATTTGACAAATCCTCAAAAGTGATAGTTTCTAGAAAGAAATGTTTCCACTTCACAAGTTTAGTAGATGATCCCTCTTCTTCAATTGGACAAATGGATAAAAATTCAACACCATAATTAAGACACTCACTAAACACTCATTTCCTTGCATGCCACTAACAAACATTATTTTTTAGGCATAGTATGGAATTAAATATCTTGGCTCTTACTCTGGAGAAAGTCCACACACTAGCACAACAATGCTTCTCAGCTATAGTTTAATAGACATCCTCACAATCACAACTACATGCCATTTAACCCCTAAATGCTCTCACCCTTTTCAGATTTGCCAGTTTTTCAAAGATGCATTATAAAATGCAACTAAGAGGGATATTTTCAACTTGATGAATGAATAATAGTTGTACACTATGAATTTTAGATTCTATTCATTAGGTTAGATTTGCGATTGCTATCACCAATATTTGTGTATAAATTTTCAAACTTAGAATTTAGAGCTCTTTTGTAATATGATTACGAATAAGATATTGACAATCTAATAATGAGATTTGTTGGGATGGGTTGAAATGTAATACTCTAAGTGTAGTAATTTTTGGAGATTTTTTGGTTGCTTATTTTTAGTAGTTGAATTTTTCAAGAGCACTTTTACACTAAAATCTTCCAAATTTGGGGTGGAACATTACAACATGAAATGAGGCATAAAACTTTCACAAATCATCCCCTTTCTAATCGGATCACGCATGCACAAAGCTAACTTCCCATAAAAGTTTTGGTGAAAATTTCACACTGCAAAAAGTGCATGATGGATGAGAAATCGGAGTTCAAATCCGTACATCATGAAAAATATGCATGGTTGGGCGGTTAGGGGTTAAAGATGAAAATTAGCCTTAGTTCTCTTATAATTAAATCCCACCCTCAACTCTTCCATTTTGACATCATATATCCAACAACAAACATTTTGTTCTTTCAGTTTTTTGACAAACTAAGGTTGGAACAAATCAAACATGCGCTTACCTATAATTATCTTTGATTTTGCTACTTGGAATCAAAACACACAACATGTTAATGATATTCAATTCATACATTTAGAAATTCTCAAGATCCACCGATCATACTCACCAATACTTCGTTATGTGATCCTATTGATTTAATATGTTTTAGGTGAGTCTTTAGCATGTTTGAGCATGTACCCAAAACCAATACAATTTACCATTCATTTCTACAAGTACAACTAGTATTTATAAACAAGATAAAGACTTTGGTATGCAATCAAAGTAAGCATCAGTCCACCAAAACGACATGCAAATTATTGACTAACCCTTTGAATACATACATGGTATCAACTTACTTCATAAATCAAGAAGATTATATTGGCCTACCTAAGATCTTTTTACTCTCTATGACTAACCACAAAATCAATCACTATTTGTACATGAACCCAAAAATAGCATACAAATTACCGTAGTTGTTACGCATTCAACAACTAATATCATAAGTTAGAAGATTGTAACAAATTACCAAAACTTTTGGTATACTACGAGATAGTCTCTATTTATTCATGTAGCAAGTTTCCCATTCATTTTAGCATTCTTTTGTACAAACCCTATGTCTCTTCACAAAGTGTATAAAGATGTTGAACAACACTATTTTAAACCCTAAGAGCTCACAATGATTTCTAAGGCAATGTTCAAACAAACCTTACACTTGTTCTAACTCCCTTATAATTCCAACCAACACTAACTATACATCCAAAACTACTACAGCCATTAGAAGTCTATGGATATTAACACAGTGCAAACAAAAGGTTTAATTTACACCAAGTTCAAAACCCATACATGTGATTCAAGCAACTACTAGCACTGGTGTTTCCCTTGAACCTCACCTCGAACACCATGGGCATTTCAATGCTTCACAACTTTTTTAAGATTTCGACTTGCCCAAGTTATAGCAACCCACCAAGCTACCATTGTTGCCTTCATAGACTCGCTAGTGGTATATTTTCTCATTTTTTTTTACTGAGAGTGTTCACACAATTTGCTCTGTGCTCTCTATTGAACTTGTCGTTGGATTGTTGCTCTTATGTTACAAGCATGAACTCCCAACAAGTGCGCCTTCTACCTCTTGGATGTGGAAGCTCTTAAACTTATTGCTGCCATAAAGATCGCATGTTTTGTCACAAAATCGGCCTTGTATTTTGCGTTCTATACCTCCAGTAGCGACTCAACCAAAAAATCTATAATTTCCTTTTGAATCTAAACCTATGTTGTAAGCCTGCGAGACTCGTGCAAAACAACAACTGCAAGGCGATTTGACCAAATTCCCTACAAAATGGCTTTTTAGTGATGCAAGTCTACAGACTTATCCAAAGTGGAGGAGACAACATCTATGATGACTTTTGCATCGTACCGCACATGCCTTTAATTCACTAGTTCACTCTAGCTCCAATTCTACTGGAATTTTGTCTCTCCATGACTTCTTCTTGGACAAACCATTCTTGCAATGCAATGGCAATTCATTTTCTATTTCTACACTTTTATTGCCTTGCTTGGTCGCTCTCTCTTTTGCGTGCACTACAAGTCCTTTATTTGGGATTAGCTGACTAGGATGTATAATTCCACTTCTTCCAGCGACTCCTTTTGCACTCCCCATCTTTTTAGAAAAAATACAATAAGATCTAAACAACACTGCTAATCCCTATGCCTCACAACACACTTGAATCCTATATAGGACTCCACCAAAACTCTATAATAGGACTAATTTCTATGCCTCATTTCATGTTGTAATGATTCACCCAAAATTTTGAAGATTTCAATGTAAAAGTGCTCTAAAAATATTATTATTTTTTCTTTTATTGTTTTTCAATCATTTGAGTACTTCCCATAAATTGAAAATAATGCATAATAGACCTTACATTTAGTTTTTGTCTGTTCTTGAAGTACACATACGAAGATTGAATATCGTTAAAAGAAATTCAAATCAATAAATTGCAAAACAAAGAATTTGGCACACAAATAACACCTAAACCATGTTTGGCAAACACCACATCCATAATATTCCCTCAATTCTAAGCTAATGTAACCAAAAAAACAAAGGCGCATGGTAGAATACCCTAAGACAACAAAGTTGAGCATCTATGGTTCAAGAGGAGAAAACTCATGCAAATAGCTATTGCAGCCGCAACCCAAAAAATGAAAAAAATGCACTGAGATATCCTACACAAAGTAACTCTATAGACTTCGAATCGAATCACACTCAAACAACAACGGGAGAGATCTGTAGGAAATAACTAAACACTTGGAAAGTCGAGCACACACAAGATCAAAGCTCAACCGCTATAGTAAAAAGCTCTTACATGTGGAAAAGTGGCCGACAAAGCCGCCCGTTGTGGGATGGTATCCCCCCCCAGCACGGACAAAGCCCTAATCCCAGTGTGGGCACCCTAACGAGCATGTGACATCATTCTCCTAGTGCCTGCCTGAGACTATTCTAAATCCAAAACTTGTTGTGATCATTGAAATTTAGAATTTCAACATCAATCCCTTGACGATTTCCTTATTATGTGGAATTTCCGCAAAAAAAATTGAAAGAACAATTTTTTTTACCTTTATATAGATTTTTGAAAAAAAGACTTTAAACAGACCCTTTAAAATACATAATTACATTTCTATAAATGATTATACTTAAAAAGAAATCAATTTTAGGCCTTTTAACCTACAATAGAACTATATGGTAAGTTGGTATTAAAATACTATGTTATTTTTCTTCATTAAAAACCCCCCAGAAAAATATATTCTTTGGTTGCCAAAGTTTATATTGCAACTTCAAAAGTCCATAACTCCTTTAATTCAAGAGGAGCTTTAAAAAATAGTAACCGTAAACTTCAATACGATCAAGTTGATTATGTGTATACAAAGTTTTACAAAAGTGAGTTTACTATGCCTATTTGATCTTACAATACAAAGTACTTCTCAAAACCACTGTGACAAAAAAGTGAGCCACCGAACTGTGCATTCACCCTTAACCCCTAACGGTCCCTAGCATTTTTGAGCTTAAAATCATCATCGCTTTTGATGTGTTATGGCTCTAAATGTAAATGAGGTAAAGAAATCCCAACCGTACAATCTTGTAAAATACATGTTGTAGATCATGTGAATCAATTTTGGGGTCATTTGGCCATATAGATTGCAAGATCATAGTGTTTTAGTGCTAAAAAAGGATGCTGAAAGTTTCCTAGCAACACAATCAGAGGTGAAATTTGTTCTCAAAATCACTCAAATGAAAAAACTACCAACTATAAAGTAGTTCAAAATCATCATATAAACACATTGATACCAAAAAAGCCTCATGAAATTTTTTAATGTGCCCTTAAAATGGCCTTGCAATGTCAAATAGTAGTCCAAAAAGTGATCCATTTGACCCAAAAAGCAAAAAGTGTTCAAACTAGACCCGTGCACTAAAATGACTCCCAAAAATTCACAAAAACATGGATTGACCTAAATTATTTTTCATGATAACTAGACTTCAAGGGAAATTCAACCCAACAAGTTTTATTGAAAACGGACTTGGGATGAAGGAGACCCGAAGTTGCTGCCATCAAAATTCACAGAAACTGTTCATAACAAAGATACCTACTTTCAAATGATCACCAAAAATTCAATTCAACTTGGATTTATTTGAAATTTGTACCACACATTTCATACATTATGCAAGGAGTTTTCGCAAAATTTCAGCAAAATCGAACGGGTTTTGCAAGAGTTACATCTCTTCAAAGTTGACTGTCCCTCAAAAACGTCCAAAATATGAATGCCGCGACGCTTAGGGGTTAAAATAGCATATTTCCAAGTACCAAAGTTGGACCATTCAGGTGCACACAACTCTACAAACTAAGATGTATAGACTCTAGTATAAAGATCTAAGTTCCAGTTCATGAACATGCTCATAAAGGTATAATTTGAGATTTCATCAAATTCTTTATATTCACCATCATTTTTAAATTACAAGATTCTATATGCATGTCCCCAAAACAAGCCATTGTTGGCTTTGTAATGCCAATACCGGGGCTAATACAACCTTCTATTCAAGGTTTGATTGAACCATCAGCTACTTCTACTTTATATTATCCCACATATTACAATTGAGATGGACATACTTGCAACTTGAATCTTGAAATTATATAGTAGGATCACTAGACTGGATAAATATCAAAGATCCTATCATGCCTTTGCTTGCCTATATAAGTCCCTCCACGGTACTTGAAAAATTCTCCAAAGTTAACAAATAATGGTTCTTCATACCTCTGAGTAATTTGAAATGCTTCATTACAAAATGTTGCAACGCCTTTGTCAAGCCTTTTCTCATTTCGGAACAAACTAATTTTTTTGCTAGCTTCCTTAGAATTTCTTGAATTGCTCAATAAAGTCTTAGCATTTGCTTCGATTACCTGAATTTTCCGTAAATTTCGACTAGCCTTAAATAAAAATGTATGAACAAAATCTTTATTCCTAGGCAAAACCCAAGTTCCATTGAACTTAGTTCTTAATACCCCACACAATGGAGAAGCAATAAGTTGATCTCGATAGCTTGCATTTTGAATACGATTTATTTTGATATCCCTATTTGGAGCAAGATATTGGTATTGTAACAAAGCTTTATCCATTTTAGGATATCCTTTGATAAGGAAGCCATTATCAGTAAGCTTGTGTTCAAATTCCAAACAATGTTCTTTACCTTGATTGTCCACACCGCCTGTTTGTTGTTTATAATTTCCACCAATTCCAACATGTCCAATGTGAGTGCTTCCTAATTGTCCCTGCACATTCACACCTCTTTCAGAGCTAGATGCAATGTCTGTAGATTCAGATACTTTGTCAAATGTCTTGCCCAACACAAAATCATTCGGTGAAAAATCTTCTTTAAGATATAAAGGCTTTGGATCCACTGGATGAAGGGATACTTTTGCCTCATCTTGAAACCATCCAAAGAGTCCAGAAGATGCAATATCATCACACATTTCATTAAGCTCAAAACACACAGTTCCTACTGTGATTTTAACCTCTGTCAAATATCTTTTGAACACAAAATCAAAAGTTAAGCGTGGTGCAATTTTTACATCTTGTAATCTTTCATCTTGTTCATGTAAAAATAAACGTTGAGTGTCTTTTTCGTAAAAATCACCTCTACTAAGAAGAATCATTGTCATTTGTAAATTTTTTTTGCCACCACCACTGCTACCACTACCATCACTACCATTGTTGCTACTGCCACCACTTCCACCATTACCACTCTTACCGCCACCACTGCCACCATTACCATTGTTACCACTGCCACCACTACCGCCGCTACCATTGCCACCGCGAGTGTTACTGCCGCCAGCTTTTTCATCTCTCCCTTTACTACCACTGCCACTACCATTGCCTTCACCTCCATTGCCATTGTTACCGCCACCTCCACTTTCATGGCTATTTTCATCTTGACGACCGCCTCTATTGGATAAGAATCCACTCCTACTTTGGCCGATTAAAGACCCATTGCCATTACCACCTACGTGATCATCTTTTTGTATTTCATCGTTTGCATTGTTGCAATGATAATGGCATAATCCCTTTGAAATCATTTGTTTCAGATTTTGTGACCAAGTCACATAAGTAATAGAATACTCTCTCATAGAATTTATAATTAAACTATTCTGAAACATATAAAATATATCAATAGTTTTTTTCATCATGTAGTATTTTAAAATCTCCTAAATAAATAATACAGGAAACATATCATTAAAACCATCATCAGAGGTACATTCTTGAAAAAGTCTGGTCGTTGATGTTGATGAGGTAGCAAAATCACTTCCATCTTCATGTTGCATATGCTTCATATTTGAAGTTGTTCTTGGCAATTTGACTTTCATGATCTTGAATAATTTGTTGGAGTTAGACTTGACATCAAACCATATTCCCTCAAATTCTTCTTTTGTAATTTCTTGAACCTCAAATGTAACGAAATTTTGAACAACAACTTTAGCATGTTGTAATCCAACTCCAACAACTTCTGCCATTTTTCTCGCATCAGTAAAATAGAATTCAATGTTGTCAGTGACAACATTGAAATAACCAAGTATATAGGTTCCATCACCTTGAAATGTTTCTTCAATCTCAATACTTTGAATGAAAGTCATTGCTTTCATTTCTTTTTCCAATGACTTTATAAATTCATTTTCAGCTTGAAGAATATCATGTGCAAATTTTGACGGGTCTTCAAAAGAGTCCTCCAAGGCACCCAATACATCGAAATTGCTTGTGATGGGGTCTTGAATGTCGGGTACAACGATAGAAATACTTGAAATATAATTCTCACTTGACGCGGCATTGGGATCCATAATTATTCCCTTCCCACGTTCTTGACATTTCTTTTGGTACATGGATTTTGTTTGTGCTCCATCGTCACTCCTTGTTGAAGGAGTTAAGTTAGACAACAATGCAAAATTCCCATAACATCCCTTTTGTTGTTGCTCAATATTTTTATGAAAACCATCTTCTGTCACAATGTCCAGCTTGACTAATGATGGATTCTCACATGATGCAACATCTTTTGTCATAGATATTTCCTTTCTTTGAAAATCTCTCTCTGAAAGCGATAAATTTACAATATTAGAATTAAAGCTACAAAATTAATACAATATCTAAACTTACAAAAATTATAACATTATATACAAAAGAGGCACCTAAAACCACCCGTTTAAACTATTGTGTTTGGTTTAAAAGAAAATTGAATTAGGACTCTATTTGGATGAGACATATGAGATTCATAAATAATAGTAAAAGAAACATTTTTCTCAATTAAAATGTAGTTAATATGAAAAGTTAGTCAAACCCCATTTGTACTCAATAGGTGGGAATTTTCCCAACACAAAAGTACAATGAATTACATCCTAAACGGCCTAATTCCGCCCACTTATTGAAGGGTATTTGATTGAATGAGAAGTGGTTGGTTTTAAGCCCACTTCTAAGTTCCTAGAGTAGTAGTTGTTGAGAATACCTACAAGGCTAGGGTAGAGGGTGGAAGCATTTAGGTGCCTCGACCTTAACTGTGTTAGGGCCTCTGTTTTCTAGTGACTGTACTCTAACTTTTTTACTTTCACAGGGCAGTTTACACTCATGACCAAGAAGTCATCCCATGGACCTCTAAAATCTATAATTGGCCCTATGGACCTCTAAAATCTCTGATTGGCCCCATGGACTCGTCTCAAGACAAATTTGGTTTACACCACTCCAAAAAAGGAACTCGGATTATGAAAGTCAAGGTTACCAAAAGGGCCAAGTCACGGTCCGAGTTCATTTTTGATGAGTCGAGCAAAATAAGTTCTCCGGCCACAAAACCCGGAGGGCAGAGATTATGGAGACAAAGAAGCCAAAAAATCAAAAGTGTTTGAATGAATTGAAGATTTAAGGATAATATAATGTGGACATTGTAAACTCAAATCCACTGAAATGTTTGCATTTGGAGTTGTCTTTTGTGAGATGTAGGCGCCCAAAATTCTAAATCAGTGCAATTTTAAAAATTCAGGCTATATCTGGCAAGTTACAAATCGGATTCCAAACATTTTTCTTTCTTCAATTATAGCATTTTAATTAAAATTTAGCCACTTTCTTTCTGGTGCATAGTCACTCCTCCCGATCTAAGTTTGGTTTACACTATGGGAAGTGACCGGGAGCTTTAAGAATTGTATTTTCATTTATCTTGATCATGGCTCGTGATCATGAAGTGTGACCATAATTTTTTCTCATTTTCCTTGGTCATGACTCTTGGTCACAAGTGTAAAACGCCCCTATGTACCATTTATCTTTTGAAAACCCAATTTCTACCTTATTTTGACATCGAGCAAGTATATTGGTCAAGATTTGACATATCTTGATTTTCAATTGAAATGTGACGTTGATACAACTACACATAAGATACACCATCCTATTACCACCATGTTTCCAATTCCGCCCTTGTGTGTTGGTGGTGTACATTCCAAAACAAAATGTCTCTCGTTGAGGTGGAATTGGAAACATGATGGAAATTAGGTTGTTGTACCTAATATTGAGGCAAATGTCACAAAAGTTGAAAACATACCAGCTGCTGCAATTGGCTGCGCCATTGGAGTGTCTGAGCTTGATGTGGCACTTGATGTGGCCACGTTTGCAGGTAACATTTCAATATAATCATTGTCAAATAGATCAACGTTATCATGTGTGTCCCAAACTCTCGTAGTTGGAATCTCCATTTCTATATTATCCAACATGAGGTCCAAAACTCTTCTAGGTGGAATCTCCATTTCCATATTATCGAACATGAGGTTTAGTTTCTGTATCTCCCAATACGTCCAGTAAGGGAGGTCTTTCAAGTCGGACGGCAGGTTCATAAGACTGAAAATATCATCCTCATCTACATTGACCATAAACAGAATTAGGCTGGGCTACAATCATAAGGTTTTTGAGCAGCAGTGATGCTTACCTCAGAATCTCAAGCATCTATCAAGAGATCATCTTCAAACCTCAAACATATGTCAGGGGATCAGAGGAATTTTCTCTAACTTCAGCCAGTTCAAGTGAAGAGGGTTGAAGAGTCTAATAATGAAATTTGTTGGAATGGGTTGAAATGTAATACTCTAAGTGTAGTGATTTTTGGAGATTTTTTGGTTGCTTAATTTTAGTACTTGACTTTTTCAAGAGCACTTTTAGACTAAAATCTTTGAAATTTTGGGTGGAACAGTACAACATGAAACGAGGCATAAAAATTTCACAAATCACCCCCTTTCTAATTAGATCACACATGCACGAAGCTAACTTTTTATAAAAGTTTCAACAAAAAATCCACGTTGCAAAAAGTGTATGATGAATGAGAAAACGGACTTCAAATCCGTACATCATGCAAAATATGCATGGTTGGGCATTTAGAGGTTAAAGGACCAATCAGTCCAAATTGGGCCTCGGACAACTTTTTTTAGCATTTTAAGTACAATAGGTTGTGTTTGCAGTTTCTCATTTATTTATTTATTTACTTTTGACCCACCATATGCAGGGTTCTTTACTGATTTTACTGATATAAAATATGATCCCATTTGAACTATTTATAATTTTTTAATTATAGAATAATCAATT
This sequence comes from Pohlia nutans, assembly GCA_022496805.1. NCBI lineage: Eukaryota > Viridiplantae > Streptophyta > Bryopsida > Bryales > Mniaceae > Pohlia > Pohlia nutans. The sequence continues at coordinate 9,770,228 of CM040102.1, forward strand.
GAATTGACATTTTAAAACCATAAAGGTGTAACTTTGCTGTATCAACCTGTGAAGTCCTTTAGAGATTAACAAGGGGAACATTACTCTTCTACGTTGCTTGAGTTCGATCCCGTGCTACACGACTGAGAAACTCATTGAATACGTTTTGACAGCGTAATTATGATCCTAGAAGGAACTAGTGAGAGGTGCAAGATGCTTTACCATGGAGAGACGTTTGAGGGCATGGAGAGAGTAGGTGATTGTTGATCATCTGGAACCATTCTCCATCATTGACAAAATCAGAACCCAGCTTATTGCATCGAAACTCCTCCTCAGTAACCTGGCTAAATTCTTTGTCGTGTGCATCGCAATAGCTCTTGATTTTGCCGTGAAGATTTACAACAGCATTCCACTGAGCACGACACTCTCGTGCCGTCCTTCCTGGAACAATGGCCTCCGCCTCTAGTTTCCCCTTGCCATGAATCGAAGACTCCAATTTGGCTTCTATCAACTTCCGAGTTTCACCAGGTTGCCAATCCCCACGTCTCACATTCTTCTCCTTATGACCACGAGCCCGCGGAGTTGCCGAACTTTCACCCAAGACATAAACTGACGAAGGCGGAGCCGTAATTATTGTCTCCATGATGTGAGAAGAACCACGGAGTCGGGCCGGCTCGGTGATGTGAGAAGAAACAGGGGGTCCTAGCATCCGTAAGAAGCACAGTTAGCTTTGCAAGGCTCACTAGTTACTTTAGCACAGTTATAAAAAAACCAAAGGTAAAAGACTCAGGGAGATATAACCTTACATACACTGGAAACTTTGATCAGTTTAGCCCCCTCTTTAGTCCTCCGGCCTTAGCACTATGTGAAAAATGGGGGGCTAAATTTTTGTACCACTAGTCCTCTTTTTGCACCACTAGCCAAGGCTAAAACACAAATTAGCCGGGGCTAAAAAGGATGGTCGATGAGGAACTCCAAGGAGATTCGAATTTAGCCGGGGCTAAACGTTGTGGTTTAGCCCCACAGCCGTTTTAGCCCCCACAGCCATTTTAGCCCAGGGCTAAAAGTTCGAAAGTCTCGAGTGATATACCTACTAACTGTAGTAGCACAAAAGAAATCAAAAGTCTCATGCACGTGCACAGAACCACACGATGTTTATATGTTCAATCTGTCATAATACTAACACAAATGCTATGATCGGAACTAACATAGATTTACATTACAGCCCAAACAGATTTAAACTAGCGATGCCAAGAACTTTTATTACCAAATGTTATATAGGAACAAGAAGCCTTACCGCCATCGAGACCACTGCCACCACCATTTTGTCCCTGGATCTGAGCCATACTCGTCCCGGCCCGCCGGGATCCCACTCCCGCAGGTGGCGCAGTCCCGCGAGCGCACCGCCTGCTGGTTAAGTACGTGTAGTGTCTGGCATCGATGGAGTCACTAACGTTAGACCACAGTTCGATCTGAGAAGCTCCGGACCCAAAAAGAATTCGCTGAAACAGACAGACTCCAGAGGTGCTACTGGCATAAATAGACAAGGCACAGAGCTCCCACAACAAGCATGGCTGTGGACAGTGTTTTGAGCATTTTCCGCCCGGAATCCTGAACCTCTTCCTTGCACGCCACTACCACCCATAATGTATATTATATTGTTTTCTTGCGGGCGCTACTGTAGTGATGTCCCTGTGACCCGCCCGCCTCATGGCCTGTTCCAGAGCCCGGGAAGAACCGGCGGTTAGTTGCAAGCCAGCTGGTTGATTTTCCAAAATACCTGGTTGAATCTCAAGAATAGAGGCAAAAAATCGGACTAAATGATTAAAAACTAATTGTATGTAGTATTTATAAAAGAAATATATGGGAAATATTCTTAAAAAAATGATTGGTTTAGTAAAATAAAGGAAAATGGCTGGTTGGCTCAAAAAGTATCCCAAACAGTGACCCGTTCACTCCAAGAAGCTCCACCACTTGCGTTACATTCCTAAATTGTTGCAAGGTAAATTTCGAAAACAATATACAATTTCTTACCGTGCGAGGGCTTTATCTCTTCCCGCGTGAGGGTCACCCGCTCATTACAATAGTGATATATAATCACGTATTGAGCTGAGTCCGTTGTTGCCTGCACGGGAGCTGGCAAAGTGTCACCTGGAATCTGAGAATGTACAAACAGGCTAGGTTTGTTTCTAAGGTTCAGAAATGGGTGACTCCAGGGTTTTGGTCGTGGGCATTAGGAGCCGGATCGGAGGGATTTGTAACGGCTTGGATTGTAATCGTATGAATGTCTAAGTGAGGTCTTTTGCTGTTCAGTATCACTATGAGTTGATATGATTTCTGTGGAATGAGATTGTGTTGCATGCAGCATGATTAACTTTCTCCTTAATTACATGGTGTTTCACAGCAATCCTATTCTAGAGGCCTGTTTTCTAGTCTGTGCAGAGCTCACCAAACAATTATTTTAATGAAAGAAGAGTAGAGTAGCAAAAAAACATTCCTTTGGGTAATGGTGCGCACATTAAGTTATATTTCCTGCAGGAGAGTTTCCATTGGTTCATGTGGTTTAAATTGTGTGCCTGTATTAAATGTTCTAAATCCTCATAATGCCCGCCCAATTAAACACCATGACAGTCTATAACACAAGTCACCACGCATGAATTGTGCAATCACGATGTGCAATTAAGAAGAGAAGATACACTAGTTTGAGTCATTTGAGGGCTCTGAACTCCGTTACATTTTTCACTGTCACAATCCAAATAAATTATTCACCAACCCAAGCGGATCCTATTGTAAGCCAAAGAGCTATCCAAAATGCTAGTGGAGATCCTCTTAGACAGTTTGACTAACCACAATTCAATGTATTGAATTTGGTAGAAACATCCAATTCCATCTCACAAGGGTCTTATATGCGATTCCCTGTGTGATTTCCCTGCAAGTCTCATTTTTCCACTTAGTCTTAAAGCTACTTATTCACCAGTTTAATGCTGACTCTCCTTCTTGTAAAAGGAAATTTTAACAAGTGTCAACTCTTGAGGCTCGGTGGGAAAAGTGAGACTAACAGGGAAACGCACAGGAAACCATTATGAGCTCCCTATGTCTCCACACCCATTCTCGCACTGTAAACTTGTTATGAAACTATCAAGCAATGTGCTTTTGAACCATTTCCATTCTTAATTCTCATTGATTGAGTTTGAATTTTATGGAGATTAGTGCTCTTACAAGTCTATAGTACGGTTTAAATGGTCAATGTTGGCAATTTCCACTTTGAAAATTCATAGAAATTACATGGCTTATCTAAATATTCTAATTTTTTTAAAGGACTCGTTACTTTCAATTACTAATGCTACAAAAATATTGTGCCTTGAAAAAAGTGCCTCCGATTATATTAAATTGTTTAAAAGTACAATTTCAGGGCTCATAACGATAACACCGTTATCTATACCTAAATAAACAAGTTCATGTCACAACCTCAAGGTTCCCAAATAGCATCCTCTGTCGGATATCAATACCAACTAAATATGACGGGCTACTCAAGTCCAACCAAAGGAATCGAACCTGAACTCACAATTAACCAACTATCAATACGAAAAAACATTTCTAAGTATATCCACATATAGGTGTACAAATATCCCCAACTGCAATATTAAAAACAATTGAAAAATAATAATTTTAATTTTAAAAAATAAAATAAAACATGTATTCATTTATTATATTTAGGACTAATAAATTGCATTTATATAATTTACAGTAGGTAGATTGTAATTTATAGAGTCCCTTCACCAAAATGTGGCAATTCTCCGAAGAAGAGTCTATCTAGGCCACAGGGTTTACCAAAAGAATATGTTAGTTGTTGATAATCTCTATAATGTAATAATAAAGGATTAATAAATGTAATAATAATCCTCTCTCTTCCTTTTCAACATCTAAATATTATAATCCTAGACAATCAAACATAATCATTAAAAGTTAAAGATTTATCCCACCTTTCATCATGTGTCACAATAAAGTAACCCTTAAAAGGACAGCTTTATTGATTTCCACACCCAAAATCTCTTTTAACCCTTTAACATCCGAATTCAACAATGTTTTCAAAGATGCATTTGAGTTAACCAAAAACAAAAGGGGAGTTGAGGAGTTGGAGAGGAGTCTCCTCTATAAATAATTTTTTTGACATTCATTGTTCATGAATAGTCCCCATAGTCGGGGCACTTGGCTTGGGAGAGCAAATGGGAATTCTCTTCTAGCATTGGGGAAGTCATCAGTTCCACGCCCCACGGTGGCACAAGGTCTTGCTTTAGATTATTCTCCAACTCACCATAGACTAGTTTTGCCGTTTTTTTGAATTGAAAATGAATTGAAGGTGAGTATGAGGTGAGTTTCCACTTTGAGACACTCTTTTTGGTTAACTCTATTATAAAATGTTTGATGAAAAACAAAAATATGGAATCAATGTACAAAGCTAAGTTGTAAATGTCAATATAAAGATTACATCTATGCAGTTGGATTCATCATATCTTTTATTAATATTTTAAAAATAATTTTGCAAGGTTTTCTCTTGAAATTCAATTAAAAATATCAAATATCTAATTTAAAATATATATTTTGTAATTAAATTGGAATAACATGCACTACAAGATGGTATGGTTTCCATAATTTGATTCTATTTATTTTAGAAAATCATGTTTAACCCTTTAAGGTCCCGATTCAACATTGTTTTCAAAGATTCGTTATAAAATGGTTGATGAAAAACGGAAATGGAGTTGATGTACAAAGAAAAGTTGTAAATGTCAATGTGAAGATAACATCTGTACGGCTGGACTTATCATAATTTTTATTGATATTTTTTAATTAATTTTGCAAGGTTTTCTCTTGAAATTCAATTAAAAAAAAATTAACACATTTAAAAAAAATAAAAAATTGTAATCAAATTGGAATAACATGCACTACAAGATGGTATGGTTTCCATTATTTGATTCTACTTATTATGGAAAATCATGTTTAAGGTCTCACTTTTTGAACTAAGATTGAAACTTGACATAAACCACTTATGTAATTTTTCAAAAATTCACATTATCTTCTTTTGAAAATCCATACCGTACAAATGGTAGTCAACTAGCACAAGAATCAAGAAATTTTTGGATGGATGAAAAACATTGCAGTTTGTTCATCATTCATTACATGAACACATGCACATTAAAGTTTGTTCATCATTCATTACATGAACACATGCACATTAAAGTTTGTTCATCATTCATTACATGAATACATGCACATTAAAGGGTTAGGCTTGATTCTCTTCTTAATTTACTTTGATTCTTCTCTAAAGAAGTTTAGAAGTTTAAATCCCTCAAATATGCTTAGTTTGGCATTTAAAAAAACCCATTCTGTTCATTGAAGTAGAAGTGATGAGCAAAAGTCTCTCAAGATAAAGCCCATGAGGCTTGGAATGTCCTACAAAGGCTAAAGTGAAGATTTCCCTCATTAGTGCCATAACTCAAAGTGAATTAAAAACCTTAATCTCCCAAGTTTTAGATTCCCTGTCGTGGTGTGTGAAAAACTTTATATAAGTTTTCAATGGCTAACAACAATCTGTAATAAAACCAATCATTCAAATTATAAGAACTGTGTCCAATACAAAAATGTCCGTTTCAGGTTTTCCCACCATAAAGTCTGCAAACTTGTTTGTTTCTGTCTGTTTTGTCAAGGGCTTTCAGAATTGTACCTTTTGCACACGAGAATCAAAAAGAGGCCAGCGAGTGGACGGATCCAGGAGCGAGAGGTTCCAAAGAGCCAGACAACCTACTCACCTGTACTCTAGGATATGCCTCATTTGTGATTAGAAGGCAATCATTGTGATTTCAAATTCACCGGGCTTCCTCTCCGTTCCATTGTTGAAATCTATTGGATGGGAGAAATAACTGCCCAACAATTCCAAAACATCTTGAGCAAAACCAAATCGACGTGGGTCTAATCAAGTGAGGCACAAGGCCTGCAATTTTAAGAATGCGAGTAGAGCCCTCTTCAATGCCAGTCACTTGACAATAAGCAACGATATCCTCTGAACAATGACAATCTAGTGCAATAATCAGCGAACTTTGTGGAAATCAGTGGTAGGAGAATGAGCCGAGCATCTCTGGAGTTAAGTTCTGTGGAGCCAGAAAAATTATGCTTCCGCTTGACGAAATTCTTGGACGTATCTAGCTCCATCTCTGCAGCTTGTACCCTCATTGATGCCGACTATTTTCCAGTTAACTGCTAAGTCAGTTCCACATATTAGCATCTTCGTCCAACATCCTTAAATCCAGAATCAAAGGAAAAACTAAAGAGAACTTTGTGCAGTGAAGGGCATGTCAGCACTGTAAATATTTTACAGTGCTGACATGAAAAGAATTCACACATGAAAAGCATTCCCTCCCAGAAAACCAGAGACAGCAAAGCATCAGAGTTGTGACAGTAATTGACCCAGCAAGCACTACGACAAACAGCTTCAGGAAAGAATGAGCCCAACTTATATACTAGGGCAATTTCACGATAAAAAAAAAAGATGCTGAAATTTTACAAACAGAAGCAATGTGCTTCGCTGATGAATAGAAATCTAACTCAATCGTCGTCAATATACGACCGATGGTAGTCGTGGCAGAAAGACTTGAAAGGCAATCTCCCTCTCAAACAAAGAATCATCCACCCGTCCTGCAAAAACATAAAGGTCAGTTCTGAGCGATTGCATACACATCTACTCTAACCTAACTTTTCTGCAGTATGTGTACTTGATAATAAATTTAATTTCTACATGACGACTTCGACATTAAGAAGACTGACTAACTAAATGATGCACAACTCCACGTCAGATTTCAGTCGAGTACAACAAATGAAACCACGTCACTCAGTGAGAAGAGCTGACTAATGAACCAGACGAACGTATTGCAATGTCCACATTCAAACGAGGACGACTGATACGGTACATGTCGATTCCCGAATAACATCCTTTTCTATCTCTGTGACAGGGAGGCGACTTCAAGCGAGTACTCCTAGTAAGCAACAGATCCAAAAGCACAGTAACAACCTCACATTACAAAAAATCATGTCCGTGGTTCAAATTAACATTCATCCTTGCGTGGCTTCTGTAGATCTCAGTACTATGACGCAAGTGTGACTCATTAAAATAGATCACTAGAAAAATGGTGTGAAAATCAGGAATAAAAACGGAGCATCTTGCAATGTCGCCTACCTGCACACACTGGCTCTCGAAAAAATTGCCAGAGGATGACTGACACATACTCAGGAGCCTTTTTTTTCACTTCTGTGCAGACTCTGCCTCCGACTTCTCAACGTTAGCGGAACTCGTCTGCGTCGAAGCCCGCTCGTTGTAAGAGGCAAGCAGCAAGCCTGCTGCAGAGCCGCCGCATCCTGCTGCCGTGGTGACTGCAGCTGCCACCGCCGGAGCTGTTCTCACTGACATGGAGGACCACATGACGACGAAGCGCCAAACAGTTTTCCTATCACCTAATCAAGAGCTTCTTTCCACAGCCTAGACAGCGCAAGAATCAAGAAGGTAGGCAAGAAATGCCGCCCTTCACTCGTCTCCACAGATCTACTTCAAATGCACCGCCACAGCATCTGTTCTTACGACTTCAAGAAACAACCTCTAAGATCTCTTCCCAAACATCGTCGCTGCCTCGTTCCAGTTCAAAATAGAAACAGAACTGAAACCGACGGATGCAAGCATCTGAAACTGCGCGGCAAAATAATGAAGGCCGAAAAATTCTCACACCGTTTTGTTCTCCACGGAAGGGAAGGAGACGGAGCGAATATGCTTAGAAATTGTCCCGCAACGAGGCGGCGATGGAGCCGCGTGAAAGGCTCCGGAACTGGAGAAGACGACGAGGGCCGGGTCAACCAACATGGGATTCTCATTGGGACCCGCCCCATTATTGACGAACTGCATGCTAAGCAACTCATATAGATGAATGATTTTGTGGATTTTTCATCCGTTCGTTCACCAGTTAGGGTTTGGTTAGGGCTCAGCCACTCTCCTACAAAGAGGAAGCTCCGCACCTCCGTCATGCGTATGTGTTTCTTTGGGTTTTGTATCGTTGACGGTGACTTCTTATTTTTGCTTCATAGTTGTTTTTTAGTTGTAGGTTTTGTATTTGTTGGACTAAGTGATGTCTGTGCAACATTTTGTGTTGATGAAAGCTATGGCTGCGAACTTCCCGAGTGTGGTGTCGTGTTTCTAAGTCAGATGTAGAAGCGAGTAGCTTTGGTTGGAGTTCCCTTTCATTTATGATCGCAATGAGGATATTCTATTGCGCCTAAAGCTGAGGCTTGTGTGGCAGCAAACCTCTAAGAAGTACTGAGCGATCATGTTACAGGGAAATTGATTTGCTGCTGTGACGCACTTTGAGTTGAAATATGGCAATGTACACGTAGTTGTGCTGGTGCCTACTTATCGTGCAAGAGAAAGGGGTGGTTCTTGCTTTGCGGCTAGGGTTTGGCTTACGTCATTTATACCTTCTGTGCGCCAGTAGAACCTGTATATGCGATAAGTCTTTTCCTTTTGCTCACCGTTATGTATGCAGGAAACTCACTCATGCGTCGGTGACAGTTGGAACTCCTTGTCCGTCGTTGTTGGTGAGGAGACTACTAGACCGGTTTAAGCGCAATCTTCATATCTTTCCATCGCAATGGCATTGTATAAGCTCGCATTTGACCATTTAATAATCCCCTCTATCCCTGTATTCGTTGATGCATCTTTGTTATTATTCATTATTTAAACAGATTGAATATTACGAAGGTTGTCATCAGATTCTTCAAGGTGCATGAACACAATAATTTCTGGTGGAAAGAAAGTAATTCTTCAACCTATACGTTGACACTGGATTTGCATTTGCAAGCTGCGGTACCTCAGCGTGACGAGAAGAAATCGTGTATACTTGCATTGAGTTTGGGTGGGTAACCCATATCTAGCATCCTTGTTTTCTAGAAATGTCTTGGTTTCGGAGTTTTCTAGAACATTCCGGGGATGTCACGAAGAGCCTACACGTCCAGAAAAAAACATTTGAAGAATGCCAGCCTACTGAAGTAAGAGCATGCCCACCAGTGAGTTTGGTACCCCTTTTCTTGAAAGTGATAGTATCCAGCCCATCCCAAAGTTCTACAAGAGGAGTCTGGATGGTATCCATAAGCAATAAGGGTTGCCACACCTGTTTCTTCTCAGTTCTCAATTTTTAGAGAATGCTTATACGGCACTTTCTCTCACATATATGTGGAGGATCCATTCTCCGACAATTGAAAAGTTTCATTCTTCTCCTGCGGTGCTGCGGTGAAAAATGGGTGTGATCTGAGAAATTCGTGGAGAAGATCAACAAGCATGAAATTGTGTGGAGGGAGTTACACCATTCTTCATAATGGAGAATGGCCACGATTGCTAGTCTAAGTTCCTCTCCCAAGGTTCTCATTCTCCAAATAATCAATCTTCTTTGAAGAGATGTGACAAGCCCTAAGGTAGGGTGTCCTAAAACCACCATCTCCCCCAATTATGACATATACGGACCTTTCTTGGGGTCACCACAATTGAGACTCAAAACCACCAATTTCACTATTTAAGTAGACCAATGGCACGCCAAGCATTGCGAAGAAATGGTTGGTGGTTTTAGGTATCATTATGAGTGAAAGTCAAAACCACATGGTGTAGACACGGGGAAACACAGAGGTTGGCATGCAGTCACTGGAGCGATGCATGTACATTTAAACCACTGTAATTCTACCAACCAGTGATGTCTGACTAAAAGAAACCAGAAAAAGCCTTGATCTAAACTAAGGTTGATCACGGCTCTTGCTTCATGCAAATTGCCCAACAGTTGGTCATTGTGCACCAAGCCCACATCCAAGATGGTGTGAGAGAATTGAGAACTTCGTCAGCAACAACCACCAAGCGTGCCTCGAATAGAGTGCATCAATCAATTTTAAACTACTACTTTTGTCACTACTTGGGACAATCATAATGGCGGAGAATAAATTTACTAAACTTAACTTCATAAAGTGAGAGCATTGTCTTGTCAGAGTGGGACAAATTGCTTGATGTGAGAATCACCACTCGCCATATGGGCAACATTTGGTGGGCAAATATCAAACTCCACACCATAAGAGGTACTTTATCATCCATAAATAGCGTTGATGAGTGGAAAATGGGTGCTGCTGGGCCTGCTGTTAGAGCAGGGCCACCCATGCGCTCCTAGAGTCTCTTACACTCAAAAAATAAATGAAAAGTGCCAAGGGCCCTTCTAAAATGCCCTTAACTCTGGATCCTTGGGCTTTCAAATCACTATTTAGTTGACGGCTATATCTTCACATTCCATTTGGGATTGGTCCATTGACTATTTGATGCGCACTTTTGATATGTAAGGGGCGTGCAAGGGTGGGGGAGTGTAAGTGCAAGGGCCCTTTAAATATAGATGAATAATTTCAGAGAGTTAGTCCTGGCAAGTATAGGTGGAAATGCTCTTACATTTTTAGGAGCTATTTCAAAGGGCATGCACTGACACTTTTCATCCATTTTGGCCGTGTTTTAGAGGAAGCTAGAGGCTTGGTGGCGATGCTCATGCCAATAGCCAAAACCATAGACTAATCAAATTTTGAACCATTTAAACAAGCGGCTAGTAGCGTAGTCTCTACGTTAGTATCTACCCTAGATTTACTTTTACGGTTTAATTATAATGTTTAGCCATGTAACTCCTTGAAAACGAAACATTTTCGTAGTCTCTCTCCTGGTGGGGTAGAGACAACAAACGTGCTTGTAAGTTCTTATGCCATGGCCTCACTCAAGAGAAAAGATGACGATCCCTAGGGAGATGCCCAAGAAAAATCACAATGCACGCATGGAATTGGGTACTATTTGCTTGGGCATTTCCTTTGACAGTGCCATCTTTTCTACTAGTGACTGGCCATGATGCACTCCACCCAAAACGGATGAAGGAAACATAATTTTGTGTAAATCATGGGACTAGAAAATGAATCCAAGGTTACTTGTGGTGTTTGACAAAACACAAATGATGAGCGTTACAATATACATCTTCTAGAAAAAGGGTATTTCAATTTGGAGTTGTGCAACTATCAAAATACCTATGAACAAAACGCAAAAATAGAGTAAATACTTACAAATACAACACATGTACTATGCGGTATTTCTTGTGTTTGGAAGTTTTTTATCTTATTTTATTTTTTTGGGTTGTGTTCTCTTGTGCATGTTCCATTAGTGTATGTATTTCGATCTTGATCCATGTACTAACTCCTTTCATATTTTAACATATAAAGTTTTGTCCTAATCCGTATGTGGATAAGTCACTCTCACTCATAAAATTCACAATAATTGTGTGTGAGTTTATTCTTAACATAAAATATTACAACGGAGAGGTGTTGACATAAGTCATTGCTAAACATCTTTACTTTCATTTTAAAAGAATTAACCCAAATTCTATTTAACTTTGAAGTCACACACGTTCCAAAATCTCATTTTTGAGTGTGCATTATACAATTCAAAGACATACTATGATCTTCCAATCCCACCATTGGATGATTCTTTAATTTTGGAAAAATGTCTGCACTCCAATTGAGAATACAATTATACTATTACTTTCTAATTTAATCCATTCTATTTATGACAGTATCAATCACAGTGGCAAAAGCCAGTGAAAACCAGTGAACCCACTACATTACTACAGATTTAAGGAACTGAATTTGTACACATCAATTTATGAACATCAAGAACCTCCAATTTGAAATGGAATGGGAATCTGATGACATAAATCCAACACCACTAACTTATTCTGAAGTCAACACGTACTTGTTTTCTACAAGCTTCCTTTAAGTTGCTGAACGTACTTTCTGCCCCGTGTGGCCCAGCCTTCAGATCCCAGGTGGCAGGTTTCCAGCACCTGTGTATATATGCAACAACGGACCCATGCTCAATATACGGAACCAACTGATCAAACCCTGGCAGCTGAGAATTAAGTAGAACTGATGCTCCATGTACAAGAGAAACCGTTACTAGAAAGAGCATTCTAGAAGAACATTGAAGTGGAGAGATTATGTATGCCACCGACTGATCTGATCAAATGCAATGCATGATGAGTCGGTGACCCTCAGGAAATATACCCAAGGAGCTAGAAGCCCATTTATAATGTGCTGGACTCACTGCTGGGCAACGATTTCCATGAATCTACATTGCAATCTAGAATTATAGTTCTATATGTAAAACAGTAATACCAGTGTAGATTGACAAGGAATATGACATCAACCTGTAAAACGAGTACATTGGTGTACAACCCGACCCCAGAATCCTCAGCTTCTCCATAATTATCTAAGTTTCAGCTGAACCATTAGAGTTATACGAAAACGTAACAGGTTTTCAAGCGGAGTTCTAATATCTATCTTTGAGGCTAGCATCTACTAGTGTTCAAAGGATCGGTACGTTTAGGGATTAAGGTCATCAAAGAAAGAATGAACCCTCACATGGGCCTTCCAAACTCTCCTTATGGGACCCCTCGATTGCATTTAAATTGTACTTTTGTAGCGACTATTCCCCTATTTACGCCCACCTTGTGATGTTAAGGGTGATAGAGAGGGTCGAATGTGATTGGAACACGTAGTGCATGTACTGAAGTTGGCCAGGGGCTGAAGTAAAGACGGAGCCCTTTCTGGATGTGTTACCTTGAGATTTTATCTTTTTTATTCAAGCACTAAAGTGACATGCCTTGGTACCGTAGTTGAAAACAGATTGAGATAAAGTGATTTCAACATGATTTCAACATGATATCAACATGATTTCAACATGATAGTGGGCTGAAGCACATTGAAAACTTGATATCTAGAGGACTTGCTCACATCACATTTTCAATAAAACAATTATTTCAACATGATAGTGAACTGTATATCTAGTTAGGGTTGTATACAATAGTGTCAGACACATACTACAAAAAAAACAATCATTCCCCCACATGTGATCAAGGAATAAAAAAAATGGATTACAGTGCTCCACTTTGTACCTGTCCTTAGTACTAGTAGAGTAGAAAATTCAATTAAGAGTATTGAGCCTTACATGTACTGCATGTACCTTTCACCCAAGATACAAACATGTTTTTGTCAAAAAAGAGGTCATTGCCCTACCCCATCTAGTCCCAAAGAAATAGGTGCGGTCAAAATTTGGAGACCCATTTGAAGGTTCATTTTTTCTCTAATGTTTCTTTCCACTTTGTGACACTCTTTCCGGTTAACTCAATAATTCTGTGGAAACAATGCAGAATAGTAACACGACTGGTGACGTCTGTACCAATTGAGTCAAATATGCCTGGGCAGCGCTGTTACTAAGGCGGGTCACAGGGACGCCACTACAGTAGCTAGCGCCTGTAACAAAACAATAAAATATACACGGCTGGTGGTATTGGCGTGCCGTGCAAGTAAGGGCTTCAGGTTTTCAGGCGGAAAATAACCAAAACACTGTAGCCATGTCTGTTGTGGGAGCGCTGTGCCTTGCAATTGTCTACTTCATGCCAGCAGCACCTCTGGAGTCTGTCTGTTTGAGCGAATTCTTTTCGGGTCCGGAGCTGCTTAGGGCGAACTGTGGTCTAACGTTAGTGATTCCAACGATGCCAGACCCCATGCCAGACACTACAGGTTCTGAACCCCGTGTCAAACGGCTCGCACAAGTAGGCTCATATCCGATGTGGGATCCCGGCGGGACGAGTACGGCTCATATCGTGGGACGAAATGGTTGGCTGGGCAGTGGCCAGAGCCCAGACTTCAACGTGGAGGTGGGCTTGGAGGGCCTCCTTCTCAGTGACGGCAAGGAATCTTGTTCCTCTAGAGTACTAATAAAAATTCTTGGCACTGCTGGGATAGTAATGAAAATCTATATATGTTAGTTCTGATCAACGCATCCGTGTTAATTTGGACGCAATTTGTGTTAGTATCATGACAGATTTAACATATAATCATTGTGGACCACTGGTGGTTCTCTGCAAGTGCATGGGACTTTTGATTTCTTTAGTGCTACTACAGTAAGTGTATGTAAGGTTACTGAGTATGTCTCCCTCAGTCTTTTACCTTTGACTTTTATAACTGTGAGCCTCAAGTAACATAGTGTCCCTTGCAAAGTTGTTAACTGTGCTTCTTAATTACGGATGCTAGGACTCCCCCATCCTGCTCAGATCATGGAGCCAGTCATGGCTCCTCCATCTTCGTCAGTGGATGCCTCGGTTGAAAGTTCGGGAAGACCGGGGGCTCGTGGTCAAAAGGAGAAGAATGTGAGAGGTGGAAATTGGCAACCTGCTGAAACTCAGAAGTTGATAGAAGCCAAATTGGAGTCTTTGATTCAGAGCAGGGAAAAACTGGCACTGGAGGCCATTCCAGGAAGAACGGCACAAGAGTGTCATGATCGGTGGGACGTTGTTGTAAAGCATTACGAGACAATCAAGAGTTATTGCGATGCACACGGCACAACAGTTTGGGAGGTTCCAGAGGAGGAATTTCACTACGACAAGCTGGGTACTGATTTTGTCAATGTTTTTTTCAATCATAAATATTGGTTCACGATGGTCGACCGAATCCGATGCCTTCAAATGTTACCAACACATGGTACAACATCTTGCACCTCTCTCACTAGTCCCTTCTTGTCCGATCATAAAATTGTGCAGGGTTAATTAGACTTGTATCCAGACACGAGTGTAGTGGCACAATCACAATGGTTAAATCACAATGCACCACCCTTCATCCCTGCATGGTGTACTGCTGCAATGCCAAGAAGAAAAACACCCTGACACTGTGCTATGTGTATATATTACTGTGCTATGTGTATATGTTATCAATGTAGGGGTGTAACTCAAGCAACATAGGAAAGTAACTCAAGTAACGTGATACGTTGTTAACCTCTAAAGGACAAGGCACCAGGAGCTTAAAGTGGATTCCCTGTGTGTTTCCGTGTGTATTCCCTGATGTCCCGAAACACACAGGGAATTTGTAAAGAGTCCACAGGAAAAAACGAAGACACACAGGGAAAATTGAGACATGCACAGGGAAAACCTGAGTGTTCTTTGTGTCTCAATTTTCCATGTGTGTCTCAGTTTTCCCTGTGTGTCTTTGTTCTTCGACTTCTTCCCCTCTGCAATTGTGCGACTTTTCACAAATTCCCTGTGCATGTAGGGAAAATGTCACAAGGAATCCACTTTAAACTTCCTGTGAGGACTTCTGGTTTTAAAATGAAAAACTCAATCCATTATTATATATGTAAAAAATATATATATAATTCAAATGGGCTCAAATTTTATGTCACTAAAATCAGTAAAGGACATTGCATGTGTTATTACAATTATGTATATTATTATGATTTTATGATCATGATAAATTATATAATTAGGCTCTCAGTATCACAGGCCTTCTTGTCCTGAGTGATGCCTATACATAATAACATATCTTTTGTTACACTTAAATTTTATGTGTTCTTATTTATTATAAACAACTATATTTGTTTATATAGGTGCCTCGTTTTGCGTGCTTTGGAGAGTCCTTTTAGAGTAGCTAGGGACAAGAAAGTCATGATTTTCATTCAAAGAACAATTTTGTAGTGTAATTTTTTTCAATTTTCATTCACATGATCATCATTCTCATTCAATTATCCCAAAATTCATACCAGAAAAGTGTTATTTATCATTTAGAAAAGTTCTTGGTGAATCATTAGAACCATTGCTGACAGGGCTATTCTAACGCTTTTGATAGCTAATTGTTTACAATATTGCTTTCATCTTGTACTGTGTTTTATATACATGTTGGAAACTTTGACATATCACTTTCCTCACTAATTACTGTTTAAATCAAACATCACATTGAAAATGCCTTGAAAAAAGCACTGAAAAAACATTGCTGACAACTTAAGGTGGTCACCCCATTCCCAACTGGTTCCTTTTACCAACAGCTAGGGGCATTATCCACAATCAATGCGCCAACGGTGTTGGTTGTAGCATGAGTTACAGTTGGTAATGGGTTCTCTCTTGTTGGTTTTAGTATGTGTAAGTGTGGTTATGGATTCGTTGTTGTTGGTTCAAGCATCTTTACTCTGTGCAATACAAATCTTCTTTGACAGAAAGAGGTGTACCTATATGACGTGAATGGGATGCGTCATACTTCAACTTTGAAAATTTGTAACTAATTCATTCTTCATCCAAAAATTATGTTTCAACTTGTGTTGGAATCTAATTCTTCTTGTCTATCTCTGAAAAATAATACCACTAAATAATTTCAATGCCTCATATCCTTATTTCTTATTCAGTTGGGAATGGGGTAACCACCTTAGGTGGTTCGTATAAGCTTGAATGGACCCATCAATCAAAGCTTATTTGAAAAATTACATATTTAGCACAAATGTGCCGGCCTTGCCCTCCAATTACAGTGTTGTAGCCCTGCCTAATCCTGTTTATTGTCAATTTACCAATTTCAGATCCTCTGTCAAGGAGTCAGAACGAAGCAATTACATCTGCCGAACCAGTTGAGGATATTAAATTTGATGCTTTGCCCCAACGAAATAAGGACTATATTTTAAGTTGTGTAGACTTTCGAGCACAACAAGACGCCCAAAAACATTTGCAGGATGGTCTCAGAATGAAGCCACAAGGGAATTTGCCAGACACATTTAAAATGTTTGAAAATGATGCCGGTGAAATGTTTCCTGGGAATGTGGCGACATCAAGCTCAGACTCTTCAACGAAGCAGCCCATTTCAACAGCTGGTATGTTTTCAACTTTATCTCCTAACGTCCAACCCTCCAGAAAGTGACGAATCAAGTAACTTTTTCATCTCTCATTGATTTTTTGCAGCGTGGATTTTTTACCATATATTTTATGGGAAGTTAGCTTCATGTATGTGTGATCCGATTAGAAAGAGAATGATTTGTGATAATTTTATGCCTCATTTCATGTTGTGGTGATTCACCCAAATTTTTAAAGATTTCAGTGTAAAAGTGCTCAACTCATAAAACTAAGCAACCAAAAAGTCTTCAAAAATCACAACAAATTTCATGTACAAATTGTAAATATCGTATTCGTAATCAAAGTACAAAGCATTTTCAATTTCAAGTTTCTAATTTTATACAAAAATATTGGTGATAGCAATTGCAAATCTAACCGTATGGATAAAAGCTAAATTTTATAATGTACAACTTTATTTCATACATCAAATTCAAAATACCCCTCTCGGTTGCATTTTATTATGCATCTTTGTAAAACTTGCCGAATTCAAAGAGGGGTGAGGACATTTTGGGGTTAGTTTGTGACATTGGCCTCTGTGTAACGTACACCAACCTATTTCTACCATGTTTCAAATTCCACCTCCTTCTACCAACGGTAGACATTGTTGTTTTGAAATTTAAACCATCAACACATGAGGGCGGAATTGGAAACATAAGGGTAATAGTTTGGTGTACGTTATGTGTAGTTGTATTAACTTCGTATTTTGTAAATCACAATGTACAATCTATAAAATATCCAAATGTATTGTTTAACTTCTAAAGTTTTAATGGTGTATTGAGTAAAAAGGAGTTCACTGATTAATTTTACTTATTTTTAAATATTAAGTGGAAATAGATATAAGATGAAAGTAAAAACCCAAATCATGAATGACTTTGATTGAAAATTTGGAAATAATTTTTTACCAATATAGCAATATTCTTAGCCTAACTTGGATTTTCAAAAGATGAATTGCACATCAAATTAAGAATTCAGAGCATTGAAGAATCCAAGATTTCTAATAGTAGTAAGGTGGAGGCACCTAAAAGTGTACACCGTCCATTCTAGCCCTATAGGTACCCTCAACAGCAATCATCTAAAGAACCTAAAACGAACCACTTGTCATTCAATCATAAAGCTTTTATAAATAAGTGGAATTGCAGTGTTTATGATGCAATTCATCATACTATTGTGTTGAGAAAAGCACCAACTACATGGAAAAGTTGGAATATGAATCATTTTTCACTTTCAAAATTCATATACAATACATTTAAATTGAGGAAAATATATTTTTTACTAAAATTTGTGAATTTTATCTATCCACAAAATAGAGTCCTAAGTCATTTAAATTCAAGCAGAATAGAGCTCTCAAGCCTTAAATGCCCTCAAGATAATTTAAGAGGTCATCCAGGGTACTAAAACCCCATTTAGGGTTTTATATTTCCATTTATTCCAATTTTCCTAATTGGGTCCATTACTAAAATTTTGTGGTTAATGGTAACTACACGTATTTTATGAACACTTTATTATTATTAGTTTGTGATCTGTAGTAAAAAATTAAACACTTCTAAATAAACTCCAATTTCAAGAGTTTGTATTTGATATGTCTACTATTGGGTTTGAACTCAAGACTTTGATTCTTTACATAAGTAAATTACTACAATCTTGTTTGTGCGTTCTTCACAGATGAAGTTTGTAGGGGATTTTGTGATCTCGTTTGTGATGTGTTGTTATGGACAATGTGATGAGAGTGTAGGAAATAGGTCACTTTAAATATAGAATATTGATCATTGTAAAGAATTGTTCTTGTATGTTCATGTTTTACACATTATATGTTTGACTTTGCAGATGATTATTTACAAGTTGAGCATGAATTTATAAAGTTCTTGAAAAAAGAAATGGAAACAACAACTTCTACACAACATATTGGGTTTGAAGATGATGCCACAAATGTAATTGGTTGTTTCAACGTGGCCACAAACAACATTGAATTTTATTTTGCTGATGAGAAAAATATGGCAAGACTTATTGGAATTGGGTTACGCTATTCTAAAGTTGTTGTTCAAAAATTCATTTCATTCGAAGTTCAAGAAATCACAAAAGAAGAATGGGAAGAAATATGGATCAATGCAAAAACCAACTCCAAAAGATGGTTTAAGATCATGCATGTCACATTACCAAGAACAACTATTGGTACGGTGAATAGGCAAAATGAAGATGGATGTGATTTTGCCACATCGACATCAAGGACCAAATTGTTTGAAGAACATATTTCTGTTGTTTCCAATGATATACATCCTATACCATTTATTTGGGAGCTCTCAAAACACTTCATGATGGAAGGAGTTATTGATATGTTTTATAGAGGATGTCGTCTTTGCACATCTAGTGAAGGCACTCACATTCACGAATATTTCAAGGAAGATTTTTTAAAGGATACCCAAGTCTATGAAACTTGGTCTCAAAATTTGAAACGTATATTTTCAGAGGGTGTATTTCGTTACTATAGCAACAATGGTGATACTGAAATGGAAGAAAATGATTGCAAAAATGATAATGGTAGTGGGTATTTATGTCGTGAAAGTTTGAAGGGATCTTTACCTGATGAAAATGATAGGAGTGGTGGTACTGGTGGTGGTACTGGTGGAAATGGAGGTATCAACGAATGTACAAATGGAAGCAAAGGTGGAACTGGTACACACCGAGGTGAAAGTTCAAGAAGTGGAGATGGCACAGATGGAGGTGGTAGAGGTGAGGGCAAGAAAGGTGAGAATGGTAGACATCCAGGTGGCAATAGTGGATATCTAGGTGAAAGTAGTGGTAGTGGTGGACATCAAGGTGAAAGTAGTGGAAGTGGTGGACACCAAAGGGAAAATGGTCGAAGCGGTGGAGCTGGAGAAGGCGGAAGCGACGGTGGCCAAGATAGTAGCAATACACGCGGTGACAACAAAGTTGTTAGAAGATGCGGATTACAGCTAAGAGCGACGTTTCTCACTGGAGGTGATTTCTTTGAAGAAAAGACTGACAAGCATGTGTCACCAGATGTAAGGCTAAAGAACGTTCAGATAACAGCGCAGTTGATGTTTGATTTTTATTTCAAGAAAGACGGAGTAGAAGACACAGAGATTGAAATCACTGTGGGAAAAGTGATTTTCGCACTTCATCCGAAGTGCGATGGTATTGAATCAAAAGGATGCTTTGGATGGTTTCATGATGAAATGAATGTATCCTTTCAACCGAAGCGGCTTGAAAATCCATATACAACTGTTGTTTCTTTGAAATCTGAGGGTTATACACCATGTGAATATACCATGGGTAAAGAAAGTGTCAAAGCATCCCAATATACGGATATTTTAACCAGTTTAGAAACAGGTATGCAGCTTCGAGTGGGTGCAGGAAATAATCTTATTGCACGAGGTGACGTAAGAGGAGACTTGAAACAAGTTAAGGGTACTGTCATAAATCAAGGAAAAGAAATTGGTTTGGAGGTTGAACAAATGCGTACTCGAGGTGGTTTCCTCATTAAAGAATATCCTTTGATGAATAAAGCGAAGTTGCAATATCAGTACCTTGCTCCACAAAGAAACATTGATATAATTGGGATTGAGGATTCGTGGTTCCGAGATGACCTTCTTACTTCTCCAATGTGCACAGTGCAGGATACAAAGTTCAAAGGAACTTGGGTACTAGAACTTGAAGATGAAGTAGATCATGAAAACACTGAATTAGAACATAAGTTCATACTCAAAGCAAGTCGAATTTTACGAGAAATTCAAGTCCTCAAAGGAGATCAAGAAACATCATCAGATAGTTCCAATCCTGAGATTTCTGAGAAACCTACCAAGAAATTCAAATTGTTTGGAAGAAGCCGACGTAAAAAATGCTCTACAATTATAGAATCACATCGAATTATTCAAAGGTACAGAAAATCATTATCTATTAACTTTCGAAAGGCATTTTTGAAACCTCGTGGGACGATTTGGACACTGAAAGAAATGCCCAATTTACAACCACCATTGGGTAGATGTATTGGTCTGCTTAGTTCTACATAGAATTTTAAATTTTTAGTAGTTTCTAACTACAATGTTTAGGAAAAGTGTTAGAACAACAATGGCAATTTTGAATTTGCAGTGATAGTGATTGATTGGTGTTGATTTTTTGATAGCAAGTACAAATGGAATACAATGGACCAATGCACTCCTAAATTTAACGACCTCTTGATGATACAAATTGGATTGTGTGGAGGTAGTCTGTACAATTTAGTATGCACAAAAGTTGTGCACACCATAATCTTTACAATGTAAATGTAGATGAGGGCTTTTTGTGCTCTAAATTTTTTGAGAGGTTGCAAGTAATTACCTATAACTCCAAAGATGTGTCACAACCAATGTAGAGCAGTTATTGAGATGCACGAAGAGATGATTCTTATGGCAAGATTTTAACAATTTTGTGCATTCTTTGCAACACATGTAGTGATGCAGTGCAAAGGTTTGGTGAGAGGGGATTTAATAAATAGAGCTTCATATGGAGATCTAGAATTCTTGATGAGTGCAACAATTGTGAGGTTGTAAGGAGTTTAAATAGAGCATTTACTAATACAATTGCAATTTTGATAAGTAGAGAATTATGATCCTAGGGCTTGCAACTGAATGACAACATAATTAGAAGAAGCCTTCGCTGGCAAGGACTATATCATATGCTTCAATTAATATTTTGCATTCAAATTTTAGATTGAAATTTTAGATTTATAACTTTGTGCTATTCTTTGTAATAATGTGCTCTTATACAAATTTCCTTTGTAATTTATGACAATTTATACAGTATATGGTTTGTGGTTGATTTTGTAAAAAATGTTGGAATTTCAAGTGGGTCCAGATCATTTATGCAAGCCCTATTTTAAAAATTCCCTTAAGTAAATATGGTTTTTAAGCCTATCGATCTTTCCACTATAGTCAATTAATTACTGTCACCATTAAAATTTACAATTAATAAAGAAATTGGCTTTTTAAATTATATTTAAAGTAAAATTTGCCCATATTCAAGTGGATGTCAAGGATGGATGATTGTGAATTTAAATTCATAATCATGGGTGGAGAAGATGAAGTCTTGTCGTTTATACAAAATTCAGGGCACTAGTATTGACAATGAATATGCGATATGTAGAACTCCTCCCATTTTTCTCTATTATTCACTAGTTAAACTATTCTACAAAAATGTGCATAATTTAAGCATAAATATTTTAAATCACGAAAATCTTAATGGAAGTGAAATTTTACTTGATTGTGCAAGTATTCTTAGTTGAAAACTTCTCAAATAAGCTAGTCTATTATTCAAAATTGAGCCTTGAAATTTTGACCACAACACATCTTAAAGAAGTCATGCACATTCTTCACAACCCTACTGAATTTTGTCCATGTCTCATGCATAGAAACTCCCAATTCCAAACTTATTTTGGGAGGTGGAAGATGACTTGGCGTTCTAAGTTATAACTTTTCTTAGTGAAAAATATTTCAAAATAAGATCATTTGCTATGCTCAATAGCTCGCTCAATAGTGCACTAAAACTTACTGAAAAATATGGTGTAGTGAATTTCACATGCCAGTTGACAAAAATAAAATACATCAACAGAAATGTGTCAATTCAGACGTAAGAAATCTTTGAGTAACTCAATGTATGCTTTAAAAAGGCCTCTGCAGTCATAATTGACAGAAACCTGTTATATTTCAATCATTTTGGGTCTGCTTTTCTTGTAGTGATTGGTATTATGACATATGTGATGTTTGATAAAGCTCCTTTGCTCTCACATTACCATGTGTAGTTGGAGTTTGATGAAATTGATAAAGTCAACCATTGCCATTGGTATTGGAATGTATAGAAACGATTTTACTGCATTAGTTATGAAGAAGCGCCTTTGGTATAGACTGGTATGTTTTAATATATGAGCAGATTATGAATATACAATTGATTTAGTTCTGACACTTTAATTATGTAGTCAATTTGCTTCAAGATATATGTAGCTATTGTTTCTATTGAATTTGTTGCAATTAGTGCAACTACCTTTTCTATACTTTAATGGGTTTTAAAGTTTGTGCAGATGCTTTTTTTTTCTTCTATGGGGGCATTATTTTGCATTACATATTAAGTAGATTAGAATTGAGCAAAGGACAATTTTGATATTAGCAAGCAAATTTAAGGGACTTTATGCAATGATGTCGATCAAAAACATTTAATCACAAATATAACAATTAACAAATCTAAACCACGATTGTAAAAAAAAGAAAATTAAACCTAAATTAAAAAATTAGTATCAATAAATCTAAACCAAAATAAAAAGGATTAGCACTATGATATTGTGATAATTTGATCAAACAACTTAGAACAACCCAGATGACTACCAATAAGGATAAACACAAGAGCAACAAGAACAAATCACCAAAGTGATGACCAACAAATGCAAGAACAACAACATTTGAGTATGCAAAAAAATAATATCAATATAAATTCAATGGCAAGAAAAAGGTGAAGAGCAAGAGGTGATGGCAATGGCAAGTATGAGGCGTATAAAGCAAGGGGAAGGTAAAAAAGGAGTGGGTTTGGAGCCATGGTAAGTGGTTGTTCTGGTGCTAGTTGGCTCATAAGAAGACTATTCAAAGAATCTACAAAACGCTTGAATTAGTAACTTGAAGGAGTCTAATTTTGTTGGTTATGTTTGTTTTTTTTAATTTATTTTCATATAATTTTTAACGCTTACAAGAGTCATGAAAATTTCATCTAAATTCCTTTTACGTACAAAATTTTATGGCAATAAATAGCTACGATATTAGAAAGTGTTTCTTAACTCTTAAAAGATCGGGCGGACGGGGAGTTTGAATTAGCTCTTGTAACAAGTTCTCATTGGTGTGGGGTAATTTTGATAACTGGCACCATTGACATTAAAAAGGACTTACATAACTTTTGTATGAAAAAATAGATTAACGAAATCGCACAATTTTTGAGGAAATGTCACCGTTGAGAAATTAATGAAACTCGTTTGGGGTATTTTGTACATATGTTGAAATCAGATAGTTCAAAAGTGCTATAAAAATTCATAAATTTTTACTATGTGTAGAGATCATCATGATCCTTGTGTGAGATTCTTTTTACTCAGTTTGGAGGTGTGAGGAGGTAGATATAAAGGTCTAAAGTGACGTCCATTTAATCTCCTTCCACCACAATAAAATCACCAAATTTTGCACACTTTATGAATTCTTGATCGGGAAGTACCTACGAATTCGGCTCTCTAAAAGAGGTAGGGTCTCTCCATTGCTCACTTTCTGTTTCATAGCCAAAAACTTGAATTTTTTTACTTTCTAGTTCTAGAAGTGACATAGAGGCTTTATGGTCCTTTAGAAGTTAAATACTTAGATGACAATCAAGTAATTTATTATGGAACTAAAAAATATAAACTCATGTGCCTCTATGTTTATATACACCTTTACTATTTGAATATCATAGATTAATAGCCTGCTCATCACTCCCGTCTCAAATATATATTAAAAGTGGAAAAGTTGGTTTGGCATTAAAATTTATAATTTACAACATTATAATCTTTATTTCCAATTTTAAAATGAAATTTGGCCATAAATCATGGATACATGAAAATGGATTACCCTTCATAAATGTGAGTTATAGAGGGGGTAAAACCTTGTGCTTTATACAAATTTTAATGCACTAGTGCCAACAATTAGCGTGAGATATCTACAACTCCTCACTTCTTGTTATCTCTCTTAATGGCTAATTAAAATCTATCACAAAAATGTGCATATATCAAGTTTAAAACTTTAAATCACAAAATTATTTAAGAAGGTGCAGCTTTTTTTAGTTGAACAATACTCAATACAAGTTAATCAACTATGCACAATTGAGCCTCAAAAGTCTCATCACAAAATATTTTCTCATCATTCAATTCATGCACATTCTTCACAAGGGTCCGGGTCTGACATGGGTTCCAAAAAGGACTGTCTCACTAAAACACTGTCATTTTATAATTCACTTAATGTGTGCTAGAAATTACACATTTTCAATTCACATGAATTTAATGATAGATTCATGAGAAAGTTGTAATACTCCATCCAAAATAGTATTGAGCAAGAAAAATTGAACAATTTATAAATTCCGGATTGTTCCTTTTGTCTCAAATCCGGAACTGTCTCAATTCCGGATTTGAGAGAAAAGGAACAATGTGGAATATCAATTTATAGTGAAGTAGTTCATAAACAAGAAATTTAGCTAAAACAACGTTTGAGTCATATCTATGTTTAATTTTAACTCTTAATTTGATGTTTTACCATATTTCCTTATTTATGAGAACTTTCAAAAATCATATATTTTTACACAATCTAAAAAGACTATGATTTCATAATATCTTTGTCTTAAAACTATATGATATGCTTAAATATAAACTTAATAAAGTGCATGAATATTTGTTTTAATAAAAAACCTTAAATACATAGTCCTTTCGCTACTATAATGTGACCAGGTGCTAGATATGATAAATTAGGAAAAAATTCAATTTTTGAATTTGACCTATATAGCACATGATTGTTATGTACCAACATACCATCTATAATACCATGTAATTTTTGTAATTTTCCAATAATTATTTCATTACCAAAAGGACATTCTTCTAAAGTCCGGACAGTCCGGGAAGGGGTACCCTGATTAGACCCGGACCCACAACCTTGTCTATATCTCTTGCATATAAACTTTAAATCACAAATTCAGATTTGGAGGTGGGAGATGATTTGATCTTTTAAGTTTTCTTAGTTGAAAACATTTCAAATAATAGCATTTGCTAAGCTCAATTTTACACCACAATCTACTAAAACATTTTGTAGTGAGAATTCACATAGGTTTGCGAATTATTTTTATCTCATATCATTTGAGAGTGACTTGGATGCATTTGATTACAATCACACTTGATTACCCAAAAATATTAAGAAATGTAAAAAATAATAAATCTTCAATATTTTAGCAATTTCAAGAAATATCATACGTAAATTCGGCAATAAATACTTCCAGTTTCTAAAAAAACATTAGGCATGTTTGTTGAACGGAACATCTTGGGGAACAAATCACCTAAATAAACATATAGTGGATTTTCTTTGATTTAGAGAAGGTCAAATAGTCTATTGTAATGTGACTAAGGTATTTTTCAAAATGGTTTTCTATCGCACTTTAATAATTGCAAGAAATAAAAATAAATTAACCCATTGGATAAAGGTATAAGGAGAACTCTTTATCCTATCTCTAGTTTTACGACTTATGAGTGCAACAATACAATTGTGTAGTCACCGTCTTACACTAGTATACTAGCTTATAAACAAAAGTAAGTTTTTAGCCTAAAAGGATCACAAAATATATAGCTCAAGGCACAAAGTTAATGTTTCTCCATTGCAATTTGCTAAAGGCATAGGCTTAAACTAATTGCTTATAGCACAACACATTCATCACTCCAACCACATAGTATCATTGCAATCTCGCATTTAGCGTTATGATTCCCAAGTTGCTTTAAACAGTTCTCATATTTTTTCCGCTTATAGCATTTTTCTTATTAACCTTAGGCTTTAGAACATCAAATCACATCTAGTAATATTCCCGTCAATAAAGTACAAATTGCGTTTAGCATATACAATGACTCAATTGCTTTAAGCATGGAAAAATCGCTTATAGTGGAAACATATGAATACACACTGTTGCTTATAGCATTGACAAACAACAGTTAGTTTTAAGCTTTGTAAACTCACCACTTTCTTTCACAAATGATCCCACATTCTTGATTTATCCCATCGCTGGAACTTGTAAACATCTACAATTTGTATTATACTCACTTACTATTCTCAACAAATATTGCCCAAAGGCTCTTCTTTTTAATAATCGCTTCAAGCATTCATCATATTAAGACAAATTTCTTTTTGCATCAACACCGTGCAAATTGTTTGAAAGCTTATACTCATCAATCTACCACTTTCATTGCTATTTGCAAATACTCATAATATTGCTTTGCGTTATAAAAACTCGACAAATCCTCTCACAAGAAAACACATACAAATTCTATACACATACCACTTTAACAAAGTAATTGCTTTAAGCATTTTATTAAAATTTATCATAACTGTTGTACACAAATTCAATAAAAGTATATGTTTGCACTAAAAATTTTGGAGTTTGATCTCACATCCACTATTGCTTCAAGCTCCATAGAAACGAGAGAGAAAAAAGGAAAATTTGGCACCTTAAGTACTTCCAACATCCAAGTTCCAAACAACGTTCCAAACCATCACCGATCAAACCGCTCTATCTACCTAATCACTTTTAACCCCTAAAAGCCGGAGGGGTATTGGACAAAACATAGATGTGTTATAATATGTGCCTTCCATATGTTTGATGAAGGTTGGTTCAATAGACAAAATGTAGAGTATCATCTTTACAAATTATCCATATGGTCAAACTTCCAAAATAATCTTTAGATCATTTTTTAATGAATTTAAAAGCATTAACCTTCGAAAATTTGTGTAAATTATAATTTTCAATTTTAGAGTTCAAAATTTAGTACGATTGGTTAAAGTTGAGCTATCTATCGTAAACTTCAAAAAAGCAAGAGAAATGATGGAGGAATCATCATTACTTTCCCCAAATAGCAAATTTTGTAACACTAAGACAATGTTGAGGTGATCTACTTTGAAAAATTCTCCCAGGTGGAGTTTAACTCGGATTGCCATAATTCAAATTGGGTTGGAAAGTAGACTTGATGTAGTATTTTAAAATATTTTTTATTGTTTCAAAAAAAAAAAATTGTTCCGGGCAGCCCTTTTTTCCGGGCAGCGACCAGAAAATGGTCGCTCGGGAGCTTAGGGGTTAAGCTACTTTCAAATTTTATATGACAAACTCCAAAAGAGTTCACACTACAACTAGTTCTTAAAGTGGTCAAAACCCTATCAATACTTTAAAATTAAAAATTAAAATTCATACTAACTTTTTGCATTTACATAGCCTCCCACTTAATCTTTTGACGTCTCTGTCAAAACTAAAGCCTACAACTACTTTGCTATTGGTTTCATTTCCATTACCAATCTTTAGCGTGGTTTAAACCAAATAGCATCTATTCATCAGCTTTAAGGGTACTGCAATTTGACCATGAATCATAACTCTTTGTTATCATGCACCATAATTGTTGAGAAATTGCTACACAAAAGCACATTGGATCATGGTGCATGCGGTAGTGCTCAAAGAATCGAGTGTACACAAGAGTACAATCTTCATAAGTGTAAGTTAAAAGGAATACGAGGCTAATTATACTCCATGCTATCGATTTTTGTAATAGGATCCCATATATATCGGTGCTCACAGGGACAATATCGTCAGTCTGCCATCACCAGAGGAGGAGAAAATACAATTCAAGAAGTATCCACGGCATCACTCCTCTCCTACATAATCTTGTCGAGTGCCTTAGTTTACATTTACATGTGATATACCGTAATCTTGCAAAGTCCACTCAACGGAAGGAATAATTGAGAGTTGGAGTTGGCCAAAATGTGGGACTGTTGGAATGGTTTTGAATGGAGCGTGGAGTCCAGTTACTTTGTGTAGTAAAGAGAGTATGAATGTGGTTTGGGGGAGTGTGCAAAGACATGTGATAAAATACGTGAGTAAGAGATGTGTTGCTACTTATTACACACAATTCGCTATTTATGCACTTGACCATATAATTATGCATTTGATTCTTGGGTGCATTAAATAAATAAAAATAAAATTCTCTAAAGAAGTGAATTTTTATTTTTCTACAATCTCTTACATTGTAAACAAACAATTCAATTATTTATTTTTATCCTTGTCTTTAATTTTTTAGTTATCTTTTCTTTTATCTTCTTTTCTTTCTTGTCTTCCTCTTATCTTCCTTCTTGTATTTCCTCTAGTCTTTCTTCTTGTCTCTATTTTTTCTTCATTCTTTTCATTTCATTTTTGGCTCTTCTTCCAAAAAAAAATTCAGAATGGCTACAAGTCGCCTAAACCCTACACAACAGCAGAAAAAAATTTAAATAAAAAACAAAGATGTATTTATTTATATATTTATTTATATAAACACTTATATATAATTGTATTTATATACATTTATATTTTTTAATTTTTTTTAATTTTAATTTTTCTCTTCTCAGTTGTTGGAGGCGCGGCCGTGTACTCTATCCCTTCTCTCTCCCTCTTTTTTTTCATATATAAGTGAGGAGACTCTCTCCTCTCCTAAGACTCTCCCTCCCCTCTCCCATATATAAACGAGGATGTGTGAGACTCCCTAGGTGTGAGACAATCGGTAGAATGTGAAGGTTAAAACATCATTCATTCAGAATACTTTTGGATGACCATGTTTCAGTTGTGCAATTAAAGGTGTGTTCCAAGAGACTCTTGTTTGAGTATGATTGAACAAGAGTCAACTATCAATGTTATTTTTGGTAATGTGACAGTAAAGCCTTATATGAAAACAACATACCAAATAGAATGATTACATTTGTAGGAGCTATTTCAAAGGGCTTGCACCACTTTTCATTCACTTTTAGAGGAAGCTAGAGGCACGGTGCCAACGCTCATGTCAATAGTCAAAATTAAGGAGTCATCAGTTTTTGAACCATTTAAACAAGCAGCTAGTTGCGTAGGCTCTACCTTAGTATCTATCCTAGATTTACTTTTACGGTTTATTTATAATGTTCAGCCATGCAACCCCTTGAAAACAAAACATTTTCATAGTCTCTCCGTCGGTGGGGTAGAGACAACAAACCTGCTTGTAAGTTCTTATGCCATGGCTTCAATCATCAAGAAAAAAGATGACGCTTCCAGGGAGATGCCCAAGAAAAATCACAATGCATGCATGGAATTGGGTGCTATTTGCCTGGGCATCTCCCTGGACAGTGCCATCTTTCCTACTAGTGACTGGCCATGATGCACTCCACCAAAAATGGATGAAGGAAAACATAATTTTGTGTAAATCATGGGACTAGAAAATGAATCCAAAGTTACTTGTGGTGTTTGAAAAAACACAAATTTTCAACCAATTAACCCTTTAGTGCTCAAGTAACCACATTGTAGTCCCTAATGTGTTGAAAACGCGAATAACGGAAAATCCGTGAAGAATTGGGTTTTGAATTATGAAGTTCAGATGATGAGCATTACAATACACATCCTCTAAAAAAAAGAAAATTTCAATTTGGAGTTGTGCCACTATCAAAATACCTATGAAAAAAACGCAAAAATATAGTAAATACTTACAAATACAACACATGTACTATGCAGTATTTCTTGTGTTTAGAAGTTTGTTCTCTTCTTTTATTTTTTGGATTGTGTTCTCTTGGGTATGTTCCATTAGTGTATATATTCCGATCTGGATCCATGTACCAACTCCTTTCATATTTTAACATATAAATTTTTGTCCTAAACTGTATATGGACAAGTCACTCTCACTTATAAAATTCACAATAATTATGTGTGAGTTTGTTCTTAACATGAAAAATTGCAACGGAGAGGTGTTGACATAAGTCATTGCTGAACATCTTTACTTTCATTTTAGAAAATTTAACCCAAATCCTATTTAACTTTGAAGTCACACACCTTCCAAAATCTCATTTTTGAGTGTGCATTATACAATTCAAAGAATACTATGATCAATCTTCCAATCCCACTATTGGATGATTCTTTAATTTTGGTAAAATGTCTGCACTGCAGTTGAGAATACAATTATACTGTTACTTTCTAATTTAATCCATTCTATTTATGACAATATCAATTATAGTTGCAAAAGGCAGTGAAAACCAGTGGACCGACTACAATACCCAAAGTGTTAAAGGGTTAAGGAAGTGAATTTGTACACATCAATTTATGAACACCAAGAACCTGCAATTTGAAATGGAACTGGAATTTGATGACATAAATCCAACACCACTACTCTAAATAGTGTATTTAGTGTAAGATACACTAATTTACATAAACATGTTGTAATTTTTTACTGTTGACCAATTTTTTTACCCTCTACATTGGTCAAGATGGGGATCTTTCAATAGTATTGGAATCAATGTCTTTGGTAAAAAAATTTGTCGAGAGTAAAAATCTATAACATTTTCAAATCTTATAATTATCTCACACTAAATACACTATTTAGTGTACTTATTCTGAAGTTAACACTTGTTTTCTACAAGCTTCCTTTAAGTTGCTGAACGTACTTTCTGCCCTGTGTGGCCCAGCCTTCAGATCCCAGGTGGCAGGTTTCCAGAACCCGTGTATATATGCAACAACGGACCCATTCCAGCTCAATATATGGAATCAACCAATCAAACCCTGGCAACTGAGAATTAAGTAGAACCGATGCTCCATGTACAAGAGAAACCGTCACTAGAAAGAGCATTCTACAGTTGGTTGTCCTATTACCAACCACTGACCCAATTCCGATCAGGCCTAATTTCTAGATTTTCAAAGGGAAGATGTACCTCATTTGTACATTAGAGCATGTGATCGGTTTTGGGTCGCAGGTTACTTTGCACTTTGGAATTTTGTATAAAATTGAGAAATGCAAATTATAAATTGCAATTTTTTGCAATCCTCTTGAAATTCTATTTCGAACGTGGTCATAATTTTTTTCCAGATTTACCACTGCCAAATATAGGTCAAATTGCTTAAGTGGTTGGTAATAGGACAATCAACCTAGAAGAACATTGAAGTGGAGAGGTTATGTATGCCATCTACTGATATTAGAGTTAACCGAAAACAGAAGAGGTATTCTGACCCTCTAAAATCGTGGATCCGGAAATCGATGAGGTGTCTAAGTGTAAGTGAAATAAAAAACGAGTTTTGAATATTCCTGTTCTCCATGCAATTTGGAACTGTCAGAGGCACAATAAGGCTTCGTAATCAAGGCCTGATGCGGTAGCAGGGAGGCGTGGGAAAAAAGTAGATCTTGTGTCTGACATGGTGGGATAAGGCAGCTATACAAAATTGTTATTTTTAATTAAAGCGAGAGGAAGGAGACAACTTGCAAGTAGCTCTCCTCTGCCAACGCAGCTTCTGATATAAAACTCCCCTTAGAATGAGTTTTGCAGACTTTTTGACGGCAAAACTAGTTCACACTGCTTTCTATTTTGAATTCTTTGGAAACCATGCCAGTTTGCTTGGCTGCCTTAGATACGGGTTATACTAACATGTATTTTCTCTTCTTTTCGGTTAACTCTATTGTGATCTGGTCAAGTGCATGTCGATGAGTAGGTGACAAACGAAATATACCCGAAGCCCATTGATAATGTGCTGGACTCACTGCTGGGCAACAATTTCCATGAATTTACATTGCAATCTAGAATAGCTCTATACGTAAAATAGAAATACCAGTGTTGATTGACGAGGAATATGACATCAACCTGTAAAACGAGTGCATTGACATTCTACCTCGGAATCTCCAGTTTCTCCATTGGCTGATTTTTCTTTTAAATTTAGAGTTATCCTTAACCCCTAAAAGGGCCATGATCATCCTTAAAATTTTATCACTTTCTTGTGATGCTTTCAAGAAGATAGTTGTATCTCTTCATTGGTGTTCATGTAAAACACTTCACTGTTGAAGGTCACAGAAGACTTAGTCATGAGACTGTATATCAATTTTCAAAACAATCTATCGTATATATTATATGATTATAAGGTTTGATCATGAGTTGCTTTCTAAAACATTTGAGCAAAAGCAGCAAGTCATACATTGCAAACATTCTTATGAATTCTAAAACCATGATTAGCGTTTGAAATTTCACAAGCATATAAAAATGTACTATGTCTAAGTGCTCACAAAAATTGGTGTTCTTAAACTAAATACAACAACAATGATTGATTCTCAAAGATTATGTTTGGGTGAAGTGACTTGTAACCTAGTTAATGACTCGTTGAGCGGGTGTTTGTGATTTTTATCAATTGTTACATTGCATTTAATGTGTAAATATTTCAAATTAATTCTTTGAATATTCCAAAATATTCCAAAGTCCTAGAAAATATTCCATTTTACATATATTTAAATATATTCCATAATTATAATATAGTGTTAGTGATGCAATAATGGCAAATGTTCTGTATATTGTACAGTTTGTTTTTGGACAAATGCGATGCCCTAGTGTAAAAACGCCCTTCGGGTCATCAGGCAACTTCTCTGACTATCATGTCCCAACTTCATCTGCGTTGAAGTTTTAATTTTCTCCCAATGAATCAATCAACATAATTGCAAATCTTGAAGGATTTTTATGTTCTCATCACAGAAATTTACAGTTCTTTAGTTTATTTTGAATCAAAATTATAGAATCCAAATAAGTTATTAAAGTTATAAAATTATTCTTGGATACAATGCGCTCACATAGTCCTTTGGGGATTAAGGACCAATGATTCATAGTTTTAGAGTGACGAATTCAATTAATTATTCTGTGAAAAACATAATTCAAATAAGACTCAATTTTATATCATTGGATTCAGTGAGTAATTGTATGTAATGATCAATAATTAAATTTGAATAATAAGAAGTCTACATAGGACCTACTCAAAACTACTACAAAAAAATGAGGTCCAATTTAGGTTTATTCATCAAAAAAGTTGGCCAGACTATTTTGATGCCATTTTGATACGAAAGACCGAATACAGGTCATTTTAGTGTCATTTAATCCATGATACTAGGTTGGTATGGAGGTTGGCACCAAATTATTTGAATTGCATTTCAATGCACCATCATGGCACTATGTTCACATGCCTTGAAGTTCCTGATGTTGGTTTTTTAACCCCTAAATGACAGAGGAAGTAAGGGCAAAACCTAAATGTGTTATAAAATGTTGCTTCTACAACTTCGATGAAGTTTGGTCCAAAAAAGAAAATGAGAAGCACAATGTTTAGTAATTATCCGTACGGTCAAACTTTCAAAAAATGTTTTAGATACTCATTAAACAAATTTAGAAGCATTTATCGTTGAATATTCACCAAAATTAAAAAAATTATTTTTAGAATTTGACATTTGGTATGATTGGTTGAAACTAGACATTCTATTCTAAAGTTCAAAAAAGAAAAAATTCAAAAAGAGGGAACATCATTACTTTCCCGATATAGTAAATTTTGTAACACTAGGACAATGTTGAGGTGTTTGTTTTTGAAAATTTCTCCTTGATGTAGTTTAACTCCGATTGACATGATTCAAATTGGGTTGGAAAGTAGACTTGATTTCCTATTTGAAAATATATTTTATTTTCTAAAAAAGTTTTTTTTAATCTCGGGCAGCCCATAAAAAGGGCAGCGACCATAAAATGGTTGAACGGTCACTTAGGGGTTAAGATTTAAAGTCATTCAATATACCATGAGTTTTGCTCTCTTAGGGTTCCTTCCATACATAGTCGGCTCGGTCCTGGAATCTCTCTCTATCAATAAATTTAGCACAGAGCACCGGGCAGAGCACTTCTATACATACATTGGTAGACAATCTAATGGTCAAATCCGTTTTTAAAGAATTGAAAAAAAAATTCCATTACAAGGAATAAGTCACAAATAAAATTCATTCAACAAGGAATGCACTTCATGACCATTATCTATTATCGATATTATCTAAGGAACACATAGGGTAACTCATGCCAATTTGAATGAAGAGTCCGTTGGCGGGAATTGTTGCAAACTTGACCACTATCTAGGGGCCATATTAGACTATGACTAGAAAGTCATCCGATATTCTTCTAAAATCTGCGATTTGCCTATGAACTCATCGTGAAACAATTTGGGTTTACACTACCCAAAAAAAATAAAAAATGATCACGGGCGTTGAAGTCCCCAAAATCCTACAAAATGGCCAAATGGCCCAATTTGTTTTTGTGTAGGTTGAGCAAGAAAGGCTCTTGCTGCGAAACCATAAGACATGGCATAGAAATGTAGTTTTAATAATTTTTAGTCCTTTTTTTCTTTGCTTACCTATTATTCTTCTAATGTTATTGTAGATATTGTGACGACTTTTAAGACAATTAAAAAAAATCAGCTCACTCTTTAGTGAATGGTCAATCTTCCCGGTTCAAGTTTACACCTAGTGAGAGGCCCGAGAGCCTTAAAAATTGCATTTTTATGAAGTGACCATGGAAGTGTGAGTGTGTGACCATGAGAATAATCCATTTTTCTTGGTCACGGCTCTTGGTCCATAGTTTAAGGGTCGCTTCACACGATGACCATCCAAGTCAAGAGGCCATGGGATTGAGTGGCCAAACTTTGTTGGGAGTTCAAAGAATTGGGCTGAAAATAGGCAATAAAATACAATTTTTATTATTTATGAAAAAGAATCAATGGCCTCTCGACCATAGTTTGGGTTTCTATTCCCATTCGACCCAAACTTCCTTTGAGAGTCCGTTAACCTTGATAAAAAAGCGTTTCCATGTAGGCATTTTGAAAGGCGACATCCTTTGAACTTAACCTCTAGTGTGAAGGGTCGAGAGGTCAAATTCTTTGTTTCTTGCAACCCAATTGGTGGGCATCGACGACCTCTCGACCTTCGGCCATAGTGTGAAGCGGCCCTAAACTAGTCCTAAGTTTCACTTAAGGTAGGAGCACCCAATACCAACAGTGTATACAATGCTGATAATTTCTAAACATGACGTTCATTTTAGAATGCAAATTTATAGAGCCTTTATTGTTTGTTGACAAAGATGATAAGCTATCTATGCTCTACCTAGATTTACGTTCTAGAATGACTACCGTGTGTAGAAAATATCAGGATTGGGTACACTGTTGGAATTGGGTGCTCCTACCCCAGCATTTCTGTATGAAAACTCTGCACATCTGCACGACTAAGGGCCTGTTTACACCAAAAAACTTGGGCTCCAACCCATGAACACAAGTGGTACTTTGTTCAAGGGATGAGACCATTGTAAGTGGGGTACCATGCTTGAAACAAGGGACTTATAAGTAGGTAGTGGCCCAAACATTTGGTGTAAACCAAGAGAGTTGAGTCATGGCCCATTGTGCACTTGGGCTGAATTTTTAAAGTAGAGTTATCCATAGAAGTTTTTTTTAATTTACCCCATACTCATAGAATCTTTTGTAGTCAATGCTGCCCTACATCTTTGAGTGCTGTTTTGTTCAATCTCTCTCAAATTTTGGCCGTTTATGATGATTTTTGGCATCATGGAAAGAAGAGAACGAGCTCTAGTGGTACTAGCTATGTATTGGTGCTTTTATATGTTGATTCAACATGTTTTGAGCATGCAAGCCCTCATTTTGGGCTTTGAATTGCAAAATTCAGCTTTGGTTGTGACTTTGTGTGGCTTGTGGAATAGAAAAGAGAGAGGTGTGTGGAGCATTGATAGGCAAGAGGGATTTTGTGACAGACATTTGATGGGCTCTTACAAGGAGTTAATGTTTCGGGAAAGAACTAGAGTTTCACATGCTACCTTTCAATATCTTTGTGAGGAATTGGGTCCTTTTTTGAGGAAACAAGATACAAATTATAGAAATTCTATTACAGTAGAGAGAAGAGTGGCAATGTCATTGGTGAGGCTTGGAAGTGGAAATGGATTGCAAATTGTTGGTGATTTATTTGGAGTAGCCAAAAGCACTGTTTCAAAGATAGTAAGGGACTTTTGTAGAATGGTGAGATTACATCTTCAAAAGAAATTTGTGACGTTTCCAAGTGAATATAAATTTCGGGAATTAGCAAAGGACTTTGAAGCATTACATGGCATTCCATATGTAGTGGGAGCTATAGATGGATCTCATATACCAATTATAGCACCAGTAAATGGGGGTGAAGATTATTATTGTCGGAAATCTTTTCACTCTGCATTGTTGCAAGGCATAGTTGATACAAATTGCATTTTTTGGGACTATGAGTTTGGATGGGCCGGGAGCATGCATGATTGTACAGTTTTTAAACTTACAAAAGTGGGTAGAAAATGCATTGAGGGAAAATTACTACCTTACAAGCTGATTGGAGATGCCGCTTATCCTGTAAGGCCATGGATTTATTGTCCTTTCAAAGGAGGAGTGGATGTTTCTCTTCCGGCATATAAAGCGCATTGGAACTTCATTCAAAGTTCTACTCGTATGTGCGTGGAGCGAGCTTTTGGAATTTTGAAGTGTAGGTGGAGGATCATTATGAAGCGTATGGAATGTCCATTGAAATATGTGCCGGACGTGGTTGCTAGTTGTATTATTTTACACAATATTTGCATTATCTCGGCAGATGTGTTTGATCGGGAATGGATCAAAGTTGCTGAAGAAGATTTGGAAAGAAGAGAAATTGAAGGACAAATAGCAGCTGGACAAGAATTGAGGGGAGAGAGGACTGCAATTGCTGAAGTGAGAAGAAGGATAGGAATTGGAAGAAAAGAACCAATTACAATTGCGGAAGAGGATTATGGAGAGGCTGAAAACCTTTTTTTGATCAAAGAAGATGAAGAAGAATCCATTTTACTTCAAGAAGCAACTGATTCACATGTGTCCATAGCCAAAGCCCTATGGAAATATCACTTGCAAAAAAATTCTACAATTGTTTTTGATGATACGGATAGTGATATGAGTATGTAATAGTCTTAGAATTTATTTACTAAAGCTGCCATGTGAGCTTCCATCATACTAAGCAATGTAGAAGTAGATTTGAAGCTCTCAATCATGTCTGTGCTATTTTTCACTACGGATTCTAGAAATCCTTCTAGTCTATCTGCCTTGGTTTTTTTTTCACCTATTTGAACAGATTTCTCAGGTGTAGGTGACTCTTGAATACTCTCTTGAGCACTTGCTGGAATTTGGTTACTTACGCTTGCTCTTGTTCCATTCCACAAATCCATTTGTTCAAACCATTTAGAATGCTCATGGCGGTCATTGCCTGAAACCTCATCATGCCGCTTATCATTCCTGTATTGGGTGAGAATACCTCCGTATTTCTTCTTGCAAGCTATAGCGGTTCGAGAACATCCTCGAATTGATGCTGCCATACGAGCTTCAACCTTCAACCATGCATTTTGACCTTCAAAATTTACATTCACCACATGTTTAGAATGCTTATTGAATAACACACATACTTCATAAACATTTGAAAGATGAAAAAACAAGAAAAGAACACTCTAAAGGCCTCTAAGTGGCAATGAAATTTACATTCCAGCACATACAACCTCACTGAAAAATCAAATAAGAATGGAATTATGCATTGATTGTACATTGGGATGTGAGAAGAGTATTGAGTTAGGTGGATGAACCTTGGGTGCCCACTTGGAGGCAAGAGGTCCCCGGTTCAAACCCGGACGGTGGCTTGCTTTTGCCCAAGCCGCGACTAGTCTAAAGATTTAATGGGGGGGAAAGGGGGGGCCCAATTGGCCCTTTTCAGCCCGTCAGGCGAAGGCAAAGGCACCAAAAGGCACCTCGGTTTTGGACAAACATTTTGCACTAAGTAAAAAAATCATCAATATTTCTAAATATTGAAGCTGTAATCTATAAATTGAGCACATACCTTGTTTTTTGGCTGCTTTCGAAAATTCTTGGGCCAATTCTCCACGCACAACAATCAATGTCTCTACTTCTTCATCTTTCCAGTGTAAGCTCTCATCATTGTCATCCTTCTCACCTTCTTCAAAACATGCCTTCTCTTCAAATTTCTTGCTCTTCTTTGCTTCCTTCTCCCCTCCTTTGGACTTTGTTGGACCTCTACCTCGCTTCTTAGGAACAACCTTCGATTCTCCTTCCTTCTTCACTTCTAGCAATACACTCTTGCCAACATCCCTAAAAACCTTGGGCTGTGAGAAAAATGGTGGCTGCAAAAAATTGGAAGACTGTAAAAATTGTTGATTGTGTGAAGAAATTTGAGATGGAGGTTGATATCCAACTTCTTGCACCTCATTGTCACTATACGGCAATCTAACATACGGAGATTGAGAGAAACTATTGCCCACATTTTGAAATGCACTTGGAACTTTCAATGATGGACCGTGGGTCTGAAATTGAGGAATAGAAGAGGAGCTCATCATCCAAGCTGAATTCTGACTATAAATTTGAGGCTCACTTGACTCAACAACTTGAGCATACCCCCCTTCCATTGCACAACTAATTAGAAAAAAAAATGAGAAAAACACAACAACCACAATACACAAGCAATCTAAAGAGGTGAAGAAGTGAGCAAATGCCTTCTCCTTTTCAATCAACAATTACAAACTCCAAAAAAAAAATTGTATTTTAAGCTCCAAAAGAATGAGACGTTGCACTTCCTACGGTAATTTCTACCTATGGTAGTAAACGGTAACTTCCACCTAACGGTAATAGTGCAAACAAAAAAAATCCTCAAAAAAAAATCAGGCCAAAAACATCCTAGAAACAATCAATAAACAAATATATATGAATGACCGAAAAAAAATTCCCTGAATTTCCTCCTGGAATTCGGGGTTGGGTACCTCCGAGACCTTCCCAACAAAAACTACCCGTAGGTCCAGGAAATCACTATTCATTTCGGCCAACTAGGATTCCAGCAAGGATTTTCATCCACTGAAAAAAATTTGAGCTACAACCCAACTTTGATTTGGTGTAAACCCAAAAGCGAGGTACCATGCCTACCTTCCAATCAAAGCCCTCCACCTCTTTGGGCTCCAACCCAAACTTCCTTGGTGTAAACAAGCCCTAAGCTCAGCTGCACCAAAGAAGTCAAATATGACGCGCCATCGAGGCGGGTCTCCGGGCAGGTGGCCTCACTGCGCATAATCGCAAGTGCATGAAACAATAAAATATGCACTTCTGGTGGTAATTGATCTCACCAGTCGTGTTACTGTTCTGCGCAGTACCTGTAACTCAGTTAATTATGGAGAAACTGGAGATTCCACATGCTTCACAGGTTGTCATATTCCTCACTCGTCAATCTACACTGGTATTAACTTACCATTTAACATATACAAATATATAGATATATTTGTATTGGGCATGCATGCATCTAGTTATTGGGCATGCATGCATCTAATTAATCTAATTATTGGGCATGCGTTTAATTTTCCTCCTGATAAACTGACTGAGGGCCGGTTTAGACTACGGTGGAGAAGTCCAGCGGTCATGAAAAAAACGGCGATTCTAAACTGTGATTGGCCGAAATTGCAACTCTTCACCGGAAGGTGTTTACACTAGGTGAAGACAAGAATGGTGGTGAAGATTTCTCATGGATGATAAAATGACATGGCCGCCTACATGGCAGCACTTTTTGGACTTTTTGGACTTGCTTTCTGTTTTCTTTAATACCTTTGATTAACTTTGTTGGGAGCATGTGTTGCACTTGTGCGTACAGACCAAGCTTTTACACACTTTAACTATAATTTTGTTTGATTTTGTTTTATTCATGTGGTGGTTGGAATATCTATTTATTTCATCTTTATTTAAATTTGATTTATCCACATTTTGATATTCTTGCAATAGAATTCCTAAAATAATTCCTTTATAATTATTTTATAATTCTTTCAGATAATTAAAAGGGAATTTGTTATGAATGTACAACACTACATAGAAGTCTGAAGTTTGAGCAGATAAAAAAACAAGGTGAAGGCACCTAAAAGGTTTGATATGGATACTAGGAAGTCCCTTTCAAGTACCACATTATGGAAGTCAAATAAATAGGTGGTGTAATGTGGTTGTGACAGGTATGGGCAAGTATTTGAAAGCACTTGAGGATTTGAACATAGCCAATGAAATCAAGCCTCGTGATGCTTTTACGTTGCAGAAACGTGGTGATGTCTTCAGAAGTTTGGACAAGTATTTGGAGGCACTAGAGGATTTGAACATGGCCAATGAAATCAAGCCTCGTGATGCTTTTACGATGCAGACACGTGGTGATGTGTTGAGAATGATGGGCAAGTATTCGAAGGGACTAGAGGATTTGAACATGGCCAATGAAATCGAGCCTCGCAAGGTTTTTACGTTGCAGATACGTGGTGATGTGTTGAGAATGATGGGCAAATATTCGGAGGCATTAGAGGATTTGAACATGGCCAATGAAATCGAGCCTCACAAGGTTTTTACGTTGCAGATACGTGGTGATGTGTTGAGAATGATGGGCAAGTATTCGAAGGCACTAGAGGATTTGAATATGGCCAATGAAATCGAGCCTTGCGATGCTTTCACTCTGAAGAGTCGTGGTGATGTGTTCAGAATGATGGGCAAGTATTCGGAGGCATTAGAGGATTTGAACATGGCCAACGAAATCAAGCCTCGTGATGCTTTTACGTTGCAGACACGTGGTGATGTGTTGAAAATGATGGGCAAGTATTCGGAGGTACTAGAGGATTTGAACATGGCCAATGAAATCGAGCCTCACGATGCTATTACGTTGCAGACACGTGGTGCTGTTTTGACAAGGATGAGCAAGTATTCAGAGGCACTAGAGGATTTGAACATGGCCAATGAAATCGAGCCTCACGATGCTATTACGTTGTAGACACGTGGTGATGTGTTGACAATGATGGGCAAATATTCGGAGGCATTAGAGGATTTGAACATGGCCAATGAAATCCAGCCTCGTGATGCTTTTACGTTGTAGACACGTGGTGATGTGTTGACAATGATGGGCAAATATTCGGAGGCATTAGAGGATTTGAACATGGCCAATGAAATCAAGCCTCGTGATGCTTTTACGTTGCAGACACGTGGTGATGTGTTGAGAATGATGGGCAAGTATTCGAAGGCACTAGAGGATTTGAACATGGCCAATGAAATCGAGCCTTGCAAGGTTTTTACATTGCAGATACGTGGTGATGTCTTGAGAAGTGTGGGCAAGTATTCGGAGGCACTAGAGGATTTGAACATGGCCAATGAAATCGAGCCTTGCGAGGTTTTTACGGTGCAGACACGTGGTAATGTCTTCAGAAGTGTGGGCAAGTGTTCCGAAGCACTAGAGGATTTGAACATGGCCAATAAAATCGAGCCTCGCGATGCTTTCACTTTGAAGAGTCGTGGTGATGTGTTGAGAATGATGGGCAAGTATTCGGAGGCACTAGAGGATTTGAACATAGCCAATGAAATCAGACCTTGCGATGCTTTCACTTTGAGTAGCCGTGGTGATGTGTTGAGAATGATGGGCAAGTTTTCGGAGGCACTAGAGGATTTGAACATGGCCAATGAAATCGAGCCTCACAATACTTTCACTTTGGAGAGTCGTGGTGCTGTGTTGAGAATGATGGGCAAGTATTCGGATGCACTAGAGGATTTGAACATGGCCAACAAAATCGAACGTGGTAATGCTTTCACATTGCAAGTTCATGGTGATATATTCGAATGCATCGAAAGTAACAGAGGATTTGAATATGTCCAATGAAATCAAATTTCGCAATGCTTGGGTGTTGAATTGTCGTGGTGAATTAGCAGGAAGGATGAAAAAATATTTTGAGGCATTAGAGGATTTGAACATAGCCAATAAAATCAAAACTTGCTTTGCTTTCATGTTGAGGTTTCGTGATGATGTATTGAGAGTGATGAACAATTTTTTCGAAGGCGTTTGTGGATTTGAACATGGCCAATGAAATCAACCCTTGCGATGCATTTACGTTGGAGATTTTTGGTCATTTACTCTACATGATGAAGAAGTTTATCCTCTTTGGTCCTATAGGTTCTTTCATCAACTACTACTTTAGGAATCTAAAATTGATCATTTGTCATCTAAACAAATACCCTTCAACAAGTGGGTGGAATTTGGACCTTTAGGATGAAATTCATCATACTTTTTGTGTTGGAAAATGTCCCACCTATATAGCACTAAGTGGGGTATGATTAAATTTTCATTCTAGAAATTGAAACAAACCATTTATACTATTACTTCTGAATTTTATGTCTAATAACCAAATAGTGTTCCAATGCAAAAAAATTAACCAAACTAAGTAGCCTAAACGTTCAATTTTAGGTGCTTCCACCTTATATAAGGACGCAATTTGTGTTAGTATCATGACAGATCTAACATATAATCATTGTGGACCACAGTTGGTTCTCTGCAAGTGCATGGGACTTTTGATTTCTTTAGTGCTACTACGGTAAGTGTATGTAAGGTTATGTCTCCCTCAGTCCTTTACCTTTGACTTTTATAACTGGGTGATGGCCTGATATGAGTACCTTTCTCAAAAATAGTGTGATTTTCAAGAAATAAGTTTTTGGCAAGAAAAAGAACATTGTTCAAAAATTACAAATATTAAGGGGTGTTGCACCCTAGCTGCAACTATATACATGGTGTTAAAGACAAATTTTTTAACACACATAAAATGAGTTAAACATAAGTCACACTATGTGAGACGCATAAAAGTGGTACCCATATCAGGCCATTCCCAAACTGTGAGCCTCAAGTAACATAGTGTCCCTTGCAAAGTTGTTAACTGTGCTTCTTAATTACGGATGCTAGGACTCCCCCATCCTTCTCAGATCATGGAGCCAGTCATGGCTCCTCCATCTTCGTCAGTGGATGCCTCGGTTGAAAAAGGGGCTCGTGGTCAAAAGGAGAAGAAGCGGACGAGAAGGCCAAATTGGCAACCTGCTGAAACTGGGAAGTTGATAGAAGCCAAATTGAAGTCTTTGACTCAGAGCGAGGGAAAACTAGAACTGGAGGCCATTCCAGAAAGAACGGCACAAGAGTGCCGTCGTCGGTGCCGTCGTCGGTGGGACGTTCTTGTAAAGAGTTACAGGAAAATCAAGAGCTATTGCCATGCACACGGCAAAGAATTTAGCCAGGTTACAGAGGGGGAGTTTCGCTACCTCAAGCTGGGTACTAATTTTTTTGTCAATGATCCAAATTCGTTCATGATGGTCGACCGAATCCGATGCCTTCAAATGTTCCCAACACATGGTACAACATCTTGCACCTCTCTTACTAGTCCCTTCTTGTCCGATCATAAAATTGTGCAGGTTTATTAGAAGGCCATATTCGTTATATTAAGACTTTTAGCAAATTTTCACAATGAAGGCTAGTTATTCAAAAATTTCTTTTAGAAATTGTAAAGGAAACCCAAAAAAATTGTCAAAGTAGTGATTATATAATGAAATCATAGAAGTTGGTGTTCTTACGTATTTATTAAAAAAATACCAATAAAGAGATAAAACGGTTTATTTTTAAGTCAAGGACAAAAATGAGACTGCAAAAAATCTCAATATAACGAATATGGCCTTTTAGACTTGTATCCAGACACACGTGTAGTGGCACAATCACAATGGTTAAATCACAATGCACCACCCTTCATCCCTGCATGGTGTACTGTTGCAGTGCCAAGAAGAAAATCACCCTGACACTGCTATGTGTATATATTACTGT
The DNA here is from genome assembly GCA_022496805.1 of Pohlia nutans. Classification (NCBI taxonomy): domain Eukaryota; kingdom Viridiplantae; phylum Streptophyta; class Bryopsida; order Bryales; family Mniaceae; genus Pohlia; species Pohlia nutans. The sequence continues at coordinate 9,814,280 of CM040102.1, forward strand.
GCTATGTGTATATGTTAGCAATGTAGGGGTCCAACTCAAGCAACATAGGAAAGTAACTCAAGCAATGTGATACGTTGTTAACCTCTATGACTTTTGGTCCTTGAAAGGATCAAGGACTTATGGTATTAAAATGAAAAATTCAATCCATTATTATATATGAAAGAAATATAATTCAAATGGGACCAAATTTTATGTCACTAAAATCAGTAAAGAACATTGCATGTGTTATTACAATTATGTTTATTATTATGATTTTATGATTATAATAAATTATATAATTAGGCTCTCAATATCACAGGCCTTCTTGTCCTGAGTGATGCCTATGCATGATAACATATCTTTTATACACTTAAAATTTATGTGTTCTAATTTATTATAAACAACTATATTTGAAAGGAAATTCACATATTTTGAAAGTCTTCAATATCTTCTTTGTAACCAGGAAAATACAATGACAAACATAAGTTTTCAAATTGTAACTTGCAAAATAATACAAATGAAGAGAACTTTCTTATAGTAAAGGTTACTTAAGTTGCTTATCTAAGAACCTCTACTGTAGCTCCTTTGATTTGTTGGATTGTGAGAACATCATTTGAGGAGAGTTCATTCAATTTTGCATAGCATAAGTGGAGGGCAGTCGAGCTGGTCTGGCACTCTGGCATAATACATTTTGAAAAAGAAATATTTAAAACTATGGGAGATTCTTCTTTAAAAGTTTTTAATGGTAAAAAAGAGAATATTGAAAAATACTTATGAATATTCTATCAAGGTCCATTCAAGCTAATACGAATCAAAAGTGCCTCATTTTGAGTGTTTTGGAGAGTCTTTTGGAGAGTAGTTAGAGACAAAAAAAGTCATGATTTTCATTCAAAGAACAATTTTATAGTGTATTTTTTTCAATTTTCATTCACATGATCATCATTCTCATTCAACTATCTCAAAATTTATACCAAAAAAGTGTTATTTATCATTTAGAAAAGTCCTTGGTGAGACATTAAAACCACTGCTGACAAAGCTATTCTAGTGCTTTTGATAGCATTAGTTTGAACGCAATTTGTGTTAGCATCATGGGGACACATGTAGTATCGGGAAACTCACCTCGGGAAATGTACGTGCGGGCTACATTCTACACTAGATGATACACGGGAGGTTCCTGATACAACATCCTAGCCGCATCATAAAGGATTTAACGTATAATCATCCGTGGACCATAGGTGCTTTTGTGCACGTGCATCGCACAGGGGTTTCCCTGTGTTGATTCCCCTGTGACTGCCACTTTCCCCTCTGAGCTTAAGAGCTCGACACATATTAAAACTTTCCTTCTACAAGTAGGTGAGTAAGCTTAAGCAAGTGATTTTGTACACATGTCAAAACTCCAAATCACAGGGAAAAGTGGCACGCACGGGGGAATAACACAGGGGAACCATATGAGCTCCCTGTGCGATCGGGCTGTTGGTTTCTTTTGAGCTACTACAGTATATTTTTAATGTTTTTTCTCCTTCAGACCTTCACCTCTGGCTGTTATAAATGTGCTAAAGTGTCCCTAACTGTGCTTCTCACTGATGGCTAGGATTCCATGCCATTGGCCCTCCTCACATCATGGAGGCAGTTGACGAAAGCAAGACTGATAGGGCTCCTCCGACTTCGTCAGTTGATGCCTCGGTTGAACGCCTGCAAGGTGTAAACAACTATCATAAACGACTATATTTGATGTAAAACTTACATATTTTGAAAGTCTTCACCGTCTAACTTCATTTTAACCAAGTAAATTATATAACATTTGACAAACATAAGTTGCAAAGTTGCAAAGTAGTAGATTGATATGTTTGGTGCCTCTGAAGAACATCATTTCAGTAGTGGTCCTGCCATTGTGCATCTAGTGTAAGTGGATGGTGGGTATGGCACATTGACATAATACCTTTCTAAAAGTAAATTCTGAAACATATGGGAACATCTACTCTCAAAGATTTTAATGGTGAAAGTCAGAATATTGAAAAATATATGTGAATGTTCCATCAAACCTTACTTTTGAAAGAAATTACATATTCAGCGCAGCCATCTAGACAGTACAATATTGTAGCCTAGCCTAATCCTGTTTGTTGTCAATTTACCATTTTCAGATACTCTGCCACGCGGTCAAATGGACCTACATAGGCATGATATTTTAGGTGATTGGGGTAAGTTCGGCGATCTGAGCCATTATTCGTTTGACGATGTGGCTGATCTGATATCTCCTTGGAGCCTGGATATGTCAAGCTCAGACACTTCAATGGAGCAGCAGCCAATTGCAGCATCTGGTATGTTTTAAACTCTTGCCTCAATGTATAAGGTACACCAACATATTATTACCATGTTTTCAATTCCACTTGTACCAATGGTATATTAAAAGCGACTTATCAACACACGAACAGGCAACAGCTTCCAAGCATGCGACTCACTTGGCAAGTAAAACAAAGCAACATTCTCCATAACTCATCATCGACTTGCATTCATGAAGAAAAATGGGATAGGCATCCCTTACAGTTCTTGGGCAAGAACACAATCAGTTAAACAACCGATAGTACAACCTTTCACTTAATCAATCCATCATGCCGCTTCGAGTGCAACTAACTACAGCTCAAAGAGCTTTGCATGTAGGCGGGAACTCAACTACTCATGACTTCTTAGAGATATTAAAACTAAGCCAGCCACGTGGAGCGTATAGCCAAGGCATTCTACACCGTATGATTCCTGTGTATAGATACTGTTTACACTCCCACTCGGGGTGGAGTGCCTGTTTCGTTAGGCTCAAGAGGGATTGGTGAAGTAAGGCCGAGCATACCTTTGAGGCGACTGAACCGATCTCGAGGGAGTGGTTTCGTGAGAATATCGGCAACTTGGTTGTCAGTGCTGACATACTCCACGCGAATCGTGCCACGAACTTGTTCTTCACGGATTTTGTGATACTGGATGTCGATGTGTTTGGTCCGATTATGGAACTCCGGATTTTGAATGAGGCGAATCGCAGCTTGGTTGTCACACAACAATGTGGTGGGAGCAGCTTGAAGACAACCAAGGTCTGTCAGTAAGCGACGCATCCACACAATCTCCTTGGTAGCAGCGTAAGCGGCGATGTACTCCGCCTCAGTGGCGCTTGTCGCAGTGCACCCTTGCTTCTTGCTACCCCAAGAGATCGGCCCTGGTTGAGTAGAAGAACATAGCCTGATCTAGATTTGCGATCATTTAAATCACCGGCATAATCAGCATCGCTATAAGCCTGGAGCTGGTTGATTGTGGCGACTGGACCGGCCCGAGGACCGGCCTTGAAAGTGATCCTGGTGTCAGGGTGTCCCTTCAAATACTTCAAAACACGTTTAGCCGCGTTGATGTGTGGAGCCCCTGGATTTTGAATATACTGGGCAATCTTGCTATTTGCATAGGCCACATCGATTCGAGTTCCACTGCACGCAAACTGAATGCTACCAACCACTTCTCGGTATGGAAAACCGTCAGTGGTGTTGGTGTCGGAGCTGGGAGTTGAAGCATACTCCAAAGTGCTGCAAGGGTCGGATGGAACTGCAACAGGATTGCATTCGTCAAAACGAAACTTTTGGAGAAGTCGTGTGATGTACCTGCTCTGATCGATATGCAATGATCGGTCGGGGCAATCTCTCGTTATCAGCAGGCCAACGTATATCTCTGGGCGGTTGGTCGTGATTTTGAATGCAGCTCCTATAGAATGAAGCATATCTGTGATACCATCGCTACTCATACTACAAATGAGTCCATCATCAACAAAAATGATGAGAATCAAGCGATTGACGGTGCTGGTGTAGACACATGCATCGGCAGAAGTCTGGATGAGATTGTAGGCCTGTAAGAATGAGTGGAAACGCTGGTTCCACATCCTGCTGGACTGTTTTAGCCTGTATAAGGCTTTGACAAGCTTGCACACCATGCCGGGCGCACAACGATCTTCAAACCCCATAGGTGGTGACATGTAAATATCCTCCGAAATCTCACCATGCAAGAACGCTGTTGTGACATCAAATTGCGTCATTTCAAGATCTTCAGCCGCTGCAATAGAGAGGACGGCTCTAATGGAGTCAAATTTGACCACCGGACTGAAATTCTCTTCATAGTCCAGACCTTCTCTTTGGGTGAAGCCTTTAGCTACCAGCCGCGCTTTGTAACGGTCAATAGTACCATTCACGGTATACTTCAACTTGAAAACCCACTTATTACGGATCAAGTTACGCCCAACCGGTAAGCTCGTCAACGTCCACGTATTGTTGCTTATGAGTGCATCATATTCTTCTTCCATTGCACGTCGCCATTGTTCACGCTCTGGGGACTTCATGGCTTCATCAACTGTGACCGGTTCGTGCGGCTGATACTCGACAGAATTGGAACCTCCTGATGCCACATATGTCCAATCACCGTAACGTTCTACTAGTTTGTGCTCACGGCGAGGGTAGGATGAAAGCGTTGGTGGATTGCTTTCTCCCACTGGCTCCGGTGGTGGTGAGATAGCCACAACAAGCTCTGGTACCTTTCCAAGTGCAGATGATGGAAGATGAACAGGTGGGAAGTCAGTTGTGATGTCGTCCCAGGCGGCTAATGTATCATCACTGGTATGAGCTTCATCTTCAAAGGCCGTTTCGTGACTAATGCCGTTGACAAGTGGTGCATCAACGGGAGTTGATAGAGGTTCCGGTGTTGCTACGATCGGAACCGGTAACGTGGCAGAAGAAGCTGTATCAGAGAGTATCGAAAGCAAGACAACATCGCTTGCAGAACCTTCTGCCATTGAAGATTCTTGAGAGCGCACCATCTGGAGCATCGCTTCTTCGTCAAATAACACATCCCGACTCTCTGTAATCTTGCGCGTAGAATTATTCCAAATTCTATAAGCCTTACTGGTGGTACTATAGCCCATCAGAATGCCATGGGTAGCTTTAGCATCAAGTTTGCGACGGACTTGTGCTGGTACATGGACATATGAATCTGCTCCAAAGACCCGCATGTGACCTACAGACGGCTTCTGTTTGTACCAGATTTCGAAAGGTGTCATTCCTGGGAGTGTATCGGTCCCAGTGCGATTTAATGTGTATACGGCTGTACACATGGCCTTGGCCCAAAAATGCAAATGAACGTTGCTGGAGTATATCATGCTCCGAGCAGCCTCTAAAACCGTTCGATTCTCTCGCTCAGCAGAGCCGTTCTGCTCCGGCGTATATGGGTACGTGAGCTCTCGTTCGATCGCATTGTCTTCAAGATACTTGGTGAACGCTTTGCTCATGAACTCGCCACCTCTGTCCGTACGAAGCAAACGGACGGTGGCACCTGTGTCTCGATGAAGCTGTGTTGTATACTTCTTGAAACAAGCGAGTACGTCGGACTTTGCTTTGATGCAGAAAACTACTCGAAATGCAGAGTGGTCATCTTTGAACAACACGAAATAAGATGCACCTCCCACTGACTTGACATTCATGGGACCGCAAACATCGGAGTGAATGATATCACCGATACCAGAAGCGCGTTGTCGATGACCATCGGTCGGAAAAGGATGTCGATGTGCCTTTCCGTATGCACAGCCGGTACAGAAGGAAGATGAATCATCGCTAAGAGTCAAGCCGTCCACCATGTTCCGCGACGCCATCTTGCGCACCATAGTGTGGTTAACGTGGCATAACCGACGATGCCAAATGTCTAGACTCTGGTTGCAGGCCTTCGCAGTTTCTGTGCCAAAGGTGTTGGCGATAAGCACTGTACCAGTGCTTTGTACAATCGTTTGGATCTGGAGCTTGTACATAGTGCCCTCCATGACGCCTTCGATTAGAGTCTTGCCATTCTTGATGAGTTTGCACCGAGACTTAGAGTGAACAGTGTCGATGTTTAGTATCGCCTCCTTCCAGACGGAAAACAGGTTGCGACCAATGCCGGGGACATGCATAACACCTTGCAGAACTGCCGTCTCCCACGCTTGCCATTATATGTCTTGACATTGATGTCACCAAGACCATAGACAAGAAGCTGTATGCCTCCAATGCCCTCGACGTGTCTTCTTTCGGCTGAGATATCTTGGTACGTAGCAAACCAAAAACGCTTGTCCGTCATATGATCCGTACAGCCACTATCCGCTATCCATGAATCGCCGCTCAAAGGAAAAACGGGACTAGTGGCCATATACGCACGATGAGATGTGGTTATACCTTTGCCGCTTAGTGCAGGTGATGAAGTCGTATCAGAAGTCGACTTGGGAGCCTTCTGATGCTTCTTGTCATCTTTAGGCTCATTCTTGCATTCTTTCGCCCAATGTCCAAGCTCACCACACTTCCAGCATTCGGTGGCTTTCTTCTTGTCTTCAATTTCTTGTTTTCGCTGTTGACGTTGCTCAAAGGTGAGAGTAGATTGCTCCTTGGTGCCGAAACTCTTACTGCTGTTGGAGTTGGCAACATAAGCTGCGGACGAAGCGCTCTGCTGCTCTCGACCTTGTATCTCCTTCTGCCGCATCTCTTCTCGAACTAGTCGTATAAGGAGATTGTTCAAGGTTTTATCAACCTGAGTAGTGCTATCCCAAGCAGAGTGAAAATGGCTATATGCGTCTGGAATATTGCCTAGAACCTTAGCTATAATGTTCGACTCAGTAAGACTGGTGTCTCCAAGACGACTCAACTGACTTTTAAGCACCTCTACTTTACTGATGAACGATGCTATGGTATCTGTGCTCTCAAAGTTGCACTGATAGAACTTCACTTGAAGATCATGGATATTGTCATTGGCTCTATGGTCATGGATTGTTTTCAAATAATCCCAAATGGCCTTAGACGACGTGCAACCGCAAACAAGATCAAGAATGGAATCGTCTAATGCAGCACAAAGGAAAGAAATGGCTTGGCCATCTTTCTTTTGCCACTCTGTGAGTTCTGCTACTGCAGTGACTGGAGGTTTTGGTACTGTACCATCAACCACGCCCATGAGGTCTTTTCCCAAGAACAGGGCTCGAACCTGGAAGCTCCAAAGATGGAAATTTTGACCATTGAAACGTTTAATAGCAACAGTATCTCTTACAGTATCCATAATGAATCTGCAGCTAGAGTATACCGATATGCTTGTTCACGTAAAGCGACAAAAATAAAATAAAATTGACACTGTTATGCAACAGACTAAAGTACGCAGGTAAAAGTGGGCCCATAACCTATTAAAAGCGACTTATCAACACACGAACAGGCAACAGCTTCCAAGCATGCGACTCACTTGGCAAGTAAAACAAAGCAACATTCTCCATAACTCATCATCGACTTGCATTCATGAAGAAAAATGGGATAGGCATCCCTTACAGTTCTTGGGCAAGAACACAATCAGTTAAACAACCGATAGTACAACCTTTCACTTAATCAATCCATCATGCCGCTTCGAGTGCAACTAACTACAGCTCAAAGAGCTTTGCATGTAGGCGGGAACTCAACTACTCATGACTTCTTAGAGATATTAAAACTAAGCCAGCCACGTGGAGCGTATAGCCAAGGCACTCTACACCGTATGATTCCTGTGTATAGATACTGTTTACATGGTAGACTTTTTTGTTTTTGAATGTATATCACCGACACATTAGGGTGAATGGTGGTAATAGGTTGGTGTACCTTATCTGTAGTCATATTTGAAAATCACGATGTACAATGTGTAAAATATCCAAAATGTATCATTTAACCCCTAAAGTTTTGTGGTGTACTCAGTTAAAAAAAAATCGTATTGATTTTGTTTATTCTTAAATGTTAACCCCTAAATGTCCACAACCACCTGTAGATTTGGAGAATTGCTAAGATGCATCATAAAATGTAACTAATAAGGATATTTTGAACTTGATGTATGAATAATAGTTGTTCATTATGAATTTTAGATTCTATTCATATGCTTAGATCTATGATTGCAATCATCAATAATTTTCATATAAAATTTGAAACGTTAAATTCAAAATACTTTTGTAATTGAATTACAAATAAGATATTGACAATTTGTGGATGAAATTTGTTGTGATGGGTTGAAATGTAATACTCTAAGTGTAGTGGTTTTTGGAGGTTTTATGGTTTCTTAATTTTATAAGTTGAATTTTTCAAGAGCACTTTTGATTCACTTTGAATTGAGACTATCTTAGAAATTATTGGTGGATAACAATGGCATGAAATGAAGCTTGAAATTTTCAGAAATCATCCCTTTCTAATTGGGTCACACATGTATGAAGCTATCTTGTCATTGGATTTTGCAATATTTTCAAAAAGTGCATAATGGATGAGATATTGGAATTTGATTCCGTGCATCAGTAAAAAATGGTTGATAAGGCGGTCAGGGGTTAATAGTGAAAAACGTAATATTGAAGAGTGGTTGGGAAAATTCTTTATATTGAACCTTATTTTTTGAAAAAATTACATATTCAGCATAGATACATGTGCCAACCTTGCCCTCCACCTAGCCGTTCCTAAATAATTCTGTTTATTGTCAATTTACCAGATTCAGATACTCAGCCAAGGGGTGAGAACGCAGAACTACATGAACATTATACTTTGGATGCTGTGACAAACCCAAGTATGGATAGTAATTTTAGTGCTTTCCCTCAAGAATTCTCCGACTCAATGCTTCTACCACGACCGGTTCAAAGCAAAACGCAGATTAAGGAAGAGAAATTGGACACATATGATTTATCTAAAAGTGATTCTGGTGAAATGTTTCTTGGGAAAGTGGCGACATCAATATCAGACACTCCAATGAAGCAGCCAATTGCAGCACCTGGTATGTTCTCAACTTTGATTTGTGACATTGGCCTCAAATGTATAAGGTACACGAATGTATTTCCACCGTGTTTCCAATTCCACCGATAGTGGACGCACTAGTAGGAAATGTGTTGTTTTTCACTTACTAAAAATGAAAAAGGAATGAAATGGCGCCATGCACATGGGTTGTGTTAGTGCTGGTGAGTGATTTTGGTCACAAGAAGACAGAAATATAGGCACAATATTCTGTCATTGTTCATTGTTTCTACAAAGTGGGGAATGAAAAACGACATATTTGCTGCTAGTGACATTTTTGTTTTGCAATGTACACCACCAACGCACGAGGGCGGAATTGGAAACATAGGGGTAAAAGGTTGGTGTACCTTATGTGTAGTTGTATTATGTGAGATGGGAGGGTTGCGGTTCGCCGCAATCTTTTGAATACATTTGACATCCACTCACCAATCCAAATCTACATTTATACTCAACCATTAACCCTTGCCTATCATTACAACCCATTACTAGTCCCTAGGTTCTGTCACTGGTCACTAAAGCGTCACTGGTCACTATTCTCGAAAGAGGTGAGTAGTTTTGCACCAATGGCCTTTTGTCCAGTGGGCACTTGGTCATTGTCATTACAAACAAACACTTTACTCACGCCGGCCTTGCATAAAAGACCAGAGTTTCTACATGTCTATTTGTAGTTGTATTTACTTGATATTTTGTAAATCACAATGTACAATTTATAAAATATCTAAAATGTATTGTTTAACTTCTAAAGTTTCAGTGGTGTATTGAGTAAAAAGAATTTCATTGATCGATTTTATTTATTTATAAATATCAAGGAGAAATAGGTATAAGATGAAAGTAAAAACTTAAGTCACTAACGACTTTGATTGAAAATGTGGAAATGTCATGACCAATATGGCAATATTCTCGATCTAAGTTGGATTTCCAAAAGATGAATTATACATCAAATTAAGAATTTGGAGCTTAGAAAATTTCAAAATTGCTAATAGTAGTAAGGTGGAGGCACCTAAAAGTGTACACTGTCCATTCTAGCTCTATAGGTACCCTCAACATCAATCATCTAAAGAACCTAAAACGGACCACTTGTCATTCATTCTTAAAGCTTTTATAAGTAAGTAGAATTGCAGTGTTTAGGATGCAATTCATCATACTATTGTGTTGGGAAAAACATCATCTATATGGAAAATTGGAATGTGAATAATATTTCATTTTCAAAAGCCATATGCACTACATTTTAATTGAGAAAAATATATAATTTTACTACTATTTATGAATCTAATCTATCAACCAAATAAATTTCTAAGTCATTTTGTTTTTAAAATTCAAGCAGAATAGAGCTCTTAACCCTTAAACGCCCTCAAGGTAATTCGAGAGGTCATCAAGGGTACTAAAATCCCGCTTAGGTTTTAAAATTTCCACTTTTAGCCAATTTGCCTAATTGGATCCCTTTCTAAAATTTTGTTGTTAATAGTAACTACAACACATATTTCTATGAATAACTTGTTATTATTAGTTTGTGATTTGTAGTCAAAAATTAGTCACTTCTAAATAAATTGCAATTTCAAGACTTTGTGTTTGATATGTCTGCTATTGGGTTTAATCTCAAGACTTTGATTCTTTACATAAATAAATTACTACAATCTTGTTTGTGCCTTTTGCATAGATGACATTTGTAGGGGATTTTGTGATCTTGTTTGTGATGTGTTGTTATGGACAACGTGATGAGGGCCTAGGAAATAGGTCATTTAAGATATAAGATATTGATCATTGTAAAGAATTGTTCTTGTATGTTCATGTTTTACATATTATATGTTTGAGATTGCAGATAATTATTTACAAGTTGAGCATGAATTCATAAAGTTCTTGGAAAAAGAAATGAAAACAACTTCCACGCAACATATTGGGTTTGAAGATGATGCCACAAATGTAATTGGTTGTTTCAATGTTGCCACGGACAACATTGAATTTTATTTTACTGTTGAGAAAAATATGGCAAGACTTATTGGAATTGGGTTACACTATTCTAAAGTTGTTGTTCAAAGATTCATTTCATTTGAAGTTCAAGAAATCACAAAAGAAGAATGGCAAGAAATATGGCTCCATGCAAAAACCACTAACTCCAAAAGATGGTTTAAGATCATGAGTGTCATATTACCAAGAACAACTATTGGTACGGTGAATAGGAAATATGAAGATGGATGTGATTTTGCTACATCAACATCAAGGAGCAGATTGTTTGAAGAACATATTTTTGTGATTTCCAATGGTACACTTCCTATACCATTTATTTGGGAGCTTTCAAAACACTTCATGATGGAAGGAGTTATTGATATGTTTTATAGAGGATGCCATCTTTTGGCACCTAGTAAAGGAAGGTATCACCAATATATCAAGGATGATTTTCTAAAGGATACCCAAGTCTATGAAACTTGGTCTCAAAATTTGAAACGTATATTTTCAGAGGGTGTATTTCGTTATTACAACAACAACGGTGATAATGAAATGGAAGACAATAACTGTAAAAATGATAATGGTAGTGGGTCTTTATGTCGTAATAGTTTGAAGGGATCTTTACCTAATGGAAATGGTAGGAGTGGTGGTAGTGGCGGAAATAGAGATATCAACGAAGGTACAAATGGAAGCAGAGGTGGGAGTGTTAGACACCAAGGTGAAACTACTGGAAGTGGAGGAGATGGCACGGATGGAAGTGGTAGAGGCGAGAGCAACAAAGGTGGGAATGGTAGACACAAAGGTGGAAGTGGTGGACATCCAGGTGACAATGATGGACGTCGAGGTGAAAATAGTGGAATTGGTGGACATCGAGGTGAAAGTAGTGGAAGTAGTGAACACCAAGGGGAAAATGGTGGAAGTGGTGAAGCTGGAAGAAGCGAAGGCGACGGTGGCAGAGATAGTAGCAATACACGCGGTAACATTAAAGATCGTAGAAGAAGCGGATTACAGCTAAGAGTGAAGTTTCTCAGTGAAGGTGATTTCTTTGAAGAAAAGACTGACAAGCTTGTGTCACCAAATGAAAGGCTGAAAGTTGTTAAAATAACACCAGAGTTGCTGTTTGATTTTGATTTCAAGAAAGACGGGGCAGAAGACACGGAGATTGAAATCACTGTAGGAAAAGTGATTTTTGGACTTCATCCGAAGTGTGATGATATTGAATCGAGTGGATGCTTTGGATGGTTTCACGATGAAATGAATGTATCCTTTTAACCAAAGCGGCTTGAAAATCAACACACAAGTGTTGTTTATTTGAAATTTGAGGGTTATACACCATGTGGATATATCATGGGTAAAGAAAGTCTCAAAGCATCCCAATATACGGATATTTCAACCAATTTTGAAAAAGGTATGCGGCTTCAGGTGGGTGTAGGAAATAATCTTATTGCACGAGGTGACGTAAGAGGAGAATTGAAACAAGTCAATGGCATTGTGAAAAATCAAGGAAAAGAAATTGGTTTGGAGGTTGAACAAAAGCGTACTCTAGGTGGTTTCCTCATTAAAGAATATCCTTTGATGAATAAAGCTAAGTTACAATATCAATACCTTGCTCCACGAAGAAACATTGATATAAATGGGATTCAGGATTTGTGTTTCCGAGATGAACTTCGTGCTTCTCCAATATGCACAGTCCAGGATACAAAGTTCATAGGAACTTGGGTACTAGAACTTGAAGATGAAGTAGATCATGAAAATATTGAAGCGGAACAGGCGTTCATATTCAAGGCAAGTCGAATTTTACGAGAAATTCAAGTGCTGAAAGGAGATCAAGAAGCATCATCAAATAGTTGCAACTCTGAGAAACCTACCAAGAAGTTCAATTTTTTTGGAAAAAGACGACGTAAAGAAGGCTCTACAATTATAGAATCACCTCGAATTACTCAAAGGTACAAAAAAGAAATATTTATTGACTTTGGAAAGGCATTTTTATGTACCGGGAAGATTTGGACATTGAAAGAAATGCCCAATTTATAACCACCATTGGGCATATGCAATGGTTTACTTGATATTTCATAGAATTTTAAATTTTAAGTAGCTTATAACTACCATGTTCAGCAGAAGTGTTCGGACAACAATGGCAATTTTGAATTTGCTGTGATAGAGGTTGATTGGTGTTGATTTTTTGAGCAAAAATAGCAAGTACAAGTGGAATACAATGAACCGATGCACTCTTAACTTTAACCACCTCTTGTTGGAATGTGTGGAGGTGATCTGTACAATTTAGTATGCACAAAAGTTGTGGACACCATAATTTTCACAATGCAAATGTATATATGAGGGCTTTCTGTGCTCAAATATTTCTGAGAGGTTGCAAGTAATTACTTATAGCTCCAAGGATGTGTGAGAACCAATGTAGAGCAATTATTAAGATGCACAAAGAGATGATTCTTATGGCAAGATTTTAACAATTTTGTGCATTCTTTGCAGCACATGTAGTGATGCAGTGCAAAGGTTTGGTGAGAGGGGATTTAAAAAATTGAGCTTCATATGGAGACCTAGAATTCTTGATGAGTGCAACAATCGTGAGGTTGTAAGGAGGTTAAATGAAGCATCTACTAATACAATTGCAACATTGATAGGTAGAAAATTATGATCCTAGGGCTTGCATTTGAATGACAACATAATTAGAAGAAGCCTTCACTGGCAAGGACTTTGAGTGTCTGTGAAGTGCCAGAAGCCATTCAATTCTTGACAAAGAAGCATCAAGTTTGCTGATATTTGTAGGCAAAGATGTACAAGAATGCAACTTGAACAGATTGGAGTTATGATTTTATTAAAAGAGACAAAATCCCAACCTTTTTGGCTCTAATGGGCAAATATATTATTGGAGAAGGAATGAAGATTGACTTTTGAACTAGCACGTGCAACCTACTATTAAATACAGGAGAGAAAATATAATGGTTTGGGGTTGTATGTCTTAAGAGGGAGTTAGCAACCTTCATTTGATTCAAAGAACTATAGATAAATATGTATATATCAATATTTTGGAGACAACTTATGAACACCATACATATGCAATGTTGAGAGTAGGATGTGATTTTCTAGCATGACAACAAGCCAAAGCATTCTTCACATTGTGTCAAAGATTGGTTTTTGGCACAAATGTTTTAGCTCATTTGGCACCCACCACTATTATGAGACTTCAATCCTATAAAACATGTATGAAATTTGGTATGATATAGAGGTTGATATTGTGAGGAAGTTGATTATGTCTGCCTAAAAGAATTTCCCCTATTTATATAGCAAAAGGTGGTTGTTTTTTATGGTCATTATGAGGGCTTGATGGTTGTGTCTAACTTGTGGTGTCATTCTTCTAGCTTGTGGTCTTGTTTTCTTGAGTTTTACAATTAATGAAAAATTGTTACACTTCTTGCATAAACATTTTTACACCATTATCATATGCTTCAATTAATATTTTTCATTGAGATTTTAGATTGAAATTTTAGATTTATAACTTTGTGCTAGATGTTGTTTGCAATAATGTGCTCTTATACAGATTTCCTTTGTAGTTTTATGACAATTTATGCGGTATATAATTTGTGGTTGATTTTGCAAAAAATGGTGTATTGTATGACTATGTATACTAGCTACTATGTATGTGAGATGTAATATGAAATGAGAGTTGAAGTTATATTTGTCATTTCGGATCACTTGATTCGGACACAGTTATGACAGAGTACAAACTCTGTCAATTTTAGTGGCTCATAAGGGAAATTATGGTTGTAACACTTGGCCTTCACGTGGCTTATACGTGAATGACACGTTGGAATTAGAAGTGGATCCTGATAATTTATACAAGTCCTATTTTTTAAATTACCCTTACATAAATTACTTTTTTAAGCCAATCTTTCCATTGTATTCAATCAATTATTCTCGCCATTAAAATTTATAATTAATAAAGAAATTGGCTTTTTAAATTATATTTAAAGTAAAATTTGCCCATATCCAAGTGGTATGTCAAGAATGTATGATTGTGAATTTGACTTCATCATCATGGCTGGAGAAGATGAAGCCTTGTCCTTTATACAAAATTCAGCGCACTAGTATTGACAATGAATATGGGATATGTAGAACTCCTCCAGTGCACTAAAACCTATTGAAAAATATGGTGTAGTAAAATTCACATGCCAATTGACAAAAATAAAATACATCAACAGAAATTTGTCAATTCAGACGTAAGAAATCTTTGAGTAACTCAATGCATGCTTTAAAACGGCATCTGTCGTCATAATTGACAAAAAAACCTATCATATTTCAATCATTTCAGGTTTGCTATTTTTGTAGTGATTGGTATTATGACATATGTGATGTTTGATATAGCTCTTTTGAACTCACGTTCATCAGAAATTTCAGACCCCACTGATTTTGCACGATTTCAGTGCGATGTCCGATGTTGCAAGGGTTCGTACAGTTTTTGCACTGATTCCGCATCGTTGTGTCAGTCATCACAACTACATTACTACACTGATATGACACGATGTTTGTACAAGCGGATGTAGTACTGATTCGACACGATTGATACATCTATTGAAAACGTATGAATTCAGCACTCTTTATGGTTGTCAAATGTCGTGTTTTAATCGTCTTTAAAACTACACTGATTCAATGCGTTTTTCGTGCGACATCATCCTTTCCATATCTAGATTTTATTTTCTTTCTATATCTAAATTTGATCAAAATAATATTACTAGAAAATATAAAATAAAATATTAAAAAAATACAAAACAATTATTTTCTTCTCTACCCACTTTAACTGTACGGAAATTGCCTGAACCCACGGCGG
The DNA here is from genome assembly GCA_022496805.1 of Pohlia nutans. NCBI lineage: Eukaryota > Viridiplantae > Streptophyta > Bryopsida > Bryales > Mniaceae > Pohlia > Pohlia nutans. The sequence continues at coordinate 9,829,853 of CM040102.1, forward strand.
GGCCCACCACGGCTTCCCAAGCTCTATCGCTGACGTCGGGATTTGAACTCACGACCTCCTGATTGCGAGCCCAAGCTCCAAACTACCAAATCACCACAAACTCTCGATGCATAGAATGGAACTCTTTTAGTAATTATAAAAGAATGAAACGATTGGCAATTTTTTTCCATGTGTATATAATTCTTTTTTCAATTTTTTTTTTTGCTCTACAACATGCAGGACTTTTCCTACATCTACAAACAATTTCAGAATATTTTGAGTTTTTTTTTTTTTGGCCAAAATTGTGATGGCAGATCATGGCTGTGAGCTGCTTTTTTTTTTTCAGCGGACTTTGAATGTTTTTAACTATGTGAAAAAAAAAATTCCAAAGTTTTTTTTTGCACTAGATTATGCAGGACTTTTTCTATATCTAGGATTTTTTCATAATATTTTGAATTTTTTTTTTTTTTGCCAAAATGGTGGTGGTTGTTGTGAGCTATTTTTTTTTTGCTCCTATGATGAAAAGTACAATGATAACCAATAATACCAAATTTGAATTCTTAAAATATAAAATTTTATTTCTTTGAAATTTTAATGTGTATTGCTTCAAAACTCTATAAATGTAGATCTAAAAATGTTTTGGGAAATTAAACCGTAAGTATAATTTTAAGAAGATTCTTGGAATATTCCAACATATTCCAAAATAATATAAAATATTTTCAAAGATTCCAAAATATTCCAAAAGATTCCAAATATTCCAAAAAATATCAAAATATTGGACACAGATGTCGTACGAAAATAATTTGCATTATGATAGATGCTGAAATCGTACGAATGTAATAAAAGGCGTTGATATGATACGTATACAATACTAGATCCGCATTCAAAGCAATCGCATATTATCCGTGTCTTATTAGCCATGTAATGTAGATACACGATTAACGCACGGATTCCGTCAAGCACGACTTTCGTGCGGAAACAACACTTTTTTTATAATCATTGAAAAGACACTGCATCGACATCTTAGTAATGCATGTCACTTCCGTATCGTAACGACACTTCTAAATGCACGTATGACGTGCGGATTCAGTGTTTAACGATAAACGCACTGAAATCGTGCAAAATCAGTGGGGTCTGAAATTCCTGATGTTACCATGTGTAGTTGGAGTTTGATGAAATTGATAAATTCAACCATTGCCATTGGTATTAGAATGTATAGAAATGGTTTTACTGCATTAGTTATGAAGAAGCGCCTTTGCTATAGACTGGTATATTTTAGTATATGAGCAAATTATGAATATATAATTGATTTAGTTCTAAGACTTTAGTTATGTGGTCAATTTGCTTCAATAAATATGTAGCTATTGTTTCTATTAAATTGTTGCAATTGGGCAACTACTTTAAATTCTATACTTTAATGGATTTTTGAGTTTGTGCAAATGCTTCTTTTCTTTTTTTTTCCCTTAGGGGCATTTGCATTACACAACAAGTAGGTTAGAATTGAGCAAAAGACAACAACTTTGATATTAGAGAGCAAATTCAAAGGACTCTATACAATGATGTCAACCCGAGTGTCAACCAAAAACATTTAACCACAAATATGATAATTAGCAAATTTAAACCACAATTGTAAAAATAAGGAAATTAAAACCTAAATTAAAAAATTATTATCTATATATTCTAAACCAAAATAAGTAGGATTAGCACCATGATATTGTGAAAATTTGATCAAACAACTTAGAACAACCCGGATGACTACCAACATGGATAAATACAAAAGCAACAAAAACAAATCACCAAAGTGATGACCAAAAAATGCAAGAACAACATCAACGTTTGAGTATGCAAACAGTAAAAACAATAGGAATCCAATGGCAAGAAAAAGGTGAAGAGCAAGAGGTGATGGCAATGGCAAGTATGAGGCGTATGAAGCAAGGAAAAGGAGAAAAAGAGGAGTGGGTTTGGAGCCATGGCAGGTGGTTGTTCGGGTTCTTGTGGCTCAAGAGGAGACTATTCAAAGAATTTAAGAAACGTTTGAATTACTAATTTGAAGGAGTCTTATTTTGTTGGTTATGTTTTTTTTTTAAAATTTATTTTCATATCATTTTTAACACTTACAAGAGTCATGAAAATTTCATCTAATTCCTTTTACGTACAAACTTTGATGGCAATAAATAGCTATGATATTAGAAAGTGTTTCTTAACTCTTAAAAGACTGGATGGACGGGGGGAGGGGGGCTTGTATTAGCTCTTGTAACAAGTTCAAATTTCTCATTGGTGTGGGGTAATTTTGACAATTGGCACCATTGAGATTAAAAAGGACTTATATAATTTTTGTATGAAAAAAGAATTAACGAAATCGCACAATTTTTAAGAAAATGTCACCATTGAGAAATTAATGAAACTCGTTTGGGATATCTTGTACATATGTTGAAATTGGATAGTTCAAAAGTGCTATAAAAATTCATAAATTTTTATGTGCACATCAAGATCATCATGATCCTCGAGTGAAATTATTTTTACTCAATTTGGAGGTGTGAGGAAGTAGATATAAAGGCCTAAAGTGACGCCCATATAATCTCCTTCCAGCTCAATAAAATCACCACATTTCGCACACTTTATGAATTCTTGATCGGGAAGTACATACGAATTCAGCTCTCCAAAGGAGTTAGGGTCTCTCTATTGCTCAATTTACGTTTTAGAGCTAAAAACTTGAATTTTCTTACTTTCTAGTTCTAATTTTGAAGTCACGTGGGGGCTTTATGGTCTTTTAGGAGTTAAATACTTAGATGACAATCCAGTAATTCATTATGGAACTAAAAAAAATAAAATCATGTGCTTCTATGTATATATACACCTTTACTATTTGAATATCATTGATTAATAGCATGCTCATCACTCCCGTCTCAAATATATATTAAAGGTGGAAAAGTTGGTTTGGCATTAAAATTTTAATTAACAACATTTCAATTTTTATTTGCAATTTTAAAATGAAATTTGGCCATATGTCATGGATGTATGAAAGTGAATTACACTTCATAAATGTGAGTTATAGAGGGGGTAAAACCTTGTGCTTTATACAAAATTCAATGCACTAGTGCCAACAATGAGTGTCAGACATTTACAACTCCTCATTTCTTGTTTTCTTTCTTAATGGCTAATTAAACTCCATCACAAAAATGTGCATAAATCAAGTATAAAAACTTTAAATCAAAAAATTATTTTAGAAGGTGCAAGATTATTGGATTGTGCAACTTTTCTTAGTTGAACAATATAAGTTGTTCAACTATATGCACAAAAACTCCTGCATAAAAACTTTAAATCACAAATTCAGTTTTGGAGGTAGGAGATGATTTGACCTTTTAAGTTTTCTTAGTTGAAAACATTTCAAATAATATCATTTGCTTAGCTCAATTTTTCTCCGCAATCTACTAAAACATTTTGTAGTGAGAATTCTCATAGATTTGCAAATTCTTTTCATCTCATATCATTTAAAAGTGACCTGGATGAATTTTATTACAAGACCGGCTTTTCTTCCAAAAATCACACTTGATTACCTAAATAATACTAAAAAAAATGAAAAATAATAAATTTTCAACATTTTAAAATTTTCAAGAAATAACATGTAAATTCGGCAATAAATACTTCCAGTTTCTAAAAACATTAGGCATGTTTGTTGAACGGAAAAGCTTGGGGAACAAATCACCCAAGGAAACATATAGTGGATTTTCTTTGGTTTAGGGAAGGTCAAATAGTCTATCGTAATGTGACTAAGGTATCTTTCAAAATGATTTTCTATCGCAGTTTAATAATTGCAAGAAATAAAGATAAATTAACCCATTGGATATAGGTATAAGGGGAACTCTTTACCCTATCTCTAGTTTTTGTTCATGACTTATGAGTGCAACAATACAATTGTGTAGTCACTAGTGTATTGGCTTATAAACAAAGGTAAGTTTTAGCCTAAAAGGATCACAAAATATACAACTCAAGGCAGAATCAAAGTTAATGTTTCTCTATTGCAATTTGCTAAAGGCATAGGCTCACAATAATTGCTTATATCATAACTCATTCATCACTCCAACTACATAGTATCATTGTAATCTCGCATTTAGCATTATGATTCCCAAGTTGCTCTAAATAGTTCTCATATTTTATCCGCTTATAGCATTTTTCTTATTAAATTGCTTAAGGCTTTAGAACATCAAGTCACATCTAGTAATATTCCTGTCAATCTATACAAATTGCGTTTAGCATATACAATGACTTAATTACTTTAAGCCTGGAAAAATCACTTATAGCAGAAACATATGAATACGGATTGTTGCTTATAGCATTGACAAACAACAGTTAGCTTTAAGCTTTGTAAACTCACCAGTTTCTTTCACAGATGATCCACATTATTGATTTATACCATCCCTAAAACTTGTAAACATCTGCAATTTCTATTATACTCACTCACCATTCTCAACAAATATTGCCCAAAGGCTCTTCTTTTTAATAATTTCTTCAAGCATTCATCACATTAAGACAAATTGCTTTTTGCATCAACACCGTGCTAATTGCTTCAAAGCTTATACTCATCAATCTACCACTTTCATTGCTATTTGCAAATACTCATAGTATTGCTTTGCGCTATAAAAACTTGACAATTCCTCTCACAAGAAAACACATACAAACTCTATACACACACCACTTTATCAAAGTAATTGCTTTAAGCATTTTATTAAAAATTTATCATAACTGTTGTACACAAATTCAAAAAAGGTATAACAAGAATACAATCTTCATGAGTGTAAGTTAAAAGGAATGCGAGGCTAAATATACTCCATGCTATCGATCTTTGTAATAGGATCCCATTTATATGGGCGCTCACAGGGACAATATTGTGAGTGTGCCATCAGCAGAGGAGGAAAAAATACAATTCAAGAAGTATCCACGGTAGTGCTCTCAGAACCACTTTATGACATTTAGCACAAGGTGCTACCTCCCACATAAATGGTAGATACTTTTGCTACCTTGTGAATGTACTACTCACGATACCTCTATAATATGCGGCAATACCCTTGATATATTAAGGTGATACCATGGTGATACCATAATGATACCATGGTGATACCCTTGCTACATATTTATAACATGATGAGCATTCTCGCTACATTTCAATTTTTTCTTCATTTTCTTTCTTTGTATGTTTAGCAGCCTCATTTTTTTGGTAGAAATCTAGCTAATATAGCCAGTTTCGAGATCACTGATCCACGGTATCACTCCTTTCGTACATAATCTTGTCGAGTGCCTTAGTTTACATTTACATGTGATATACTGTAATCTTGCAAAATCCACTCAATGGAAGGATTAATTGAGAGTTGGGGTTGGCCAAAATGTGGGACTGTTAGAATGGTTTTGAATGGAGGGTGGAGTCCAATTACTTTGTGTAGTAAGAGCAGCTCCACCGCAGGCCCTCCCAGGGCCCTTGCAGTCAAGAAGTAAATGAAAAGTGCCCTCCCTCCTAGTGTGCCAAGAAATGACCCTCCAAATCGCTATTCAGTTGACTAAATCATTAATTAGTTGACTAAATCCCCACATTCTACTTGTGATTGGTCCATTGAATATTTAATGTGCACTTTTGTTGTCCCAATGTCCCTTTGTCCCGTGGGCATCGGGTCATTGACATTACAAACGGACACTTTATTCACGCCGGCCCTTTCTTTAGGGTTGGTGTTTCTATCTATCTATCTATGTGCACTTTTGATGTGTGAGGGCCCTCCAAGGGTGGGGGAGTGTGAGTGCAAGGGCCTTCCAAATGGTAATGAATAATTTGAGCAAGTCATCTCTGGTGTGTAGGAGTGGGGATGCTCTAAAGAAAGTATGAATGTGGTTTGGGGGAGTGTGCAAAGACATGTAATAAAATACGTGAGTAAGAGATGTGTTACTACTTATTACACGCAATTTGCTATTAATGCACTTGACCATATAATTATGCACTTGGTCCCCAGGCCCATTAAATAAATAAAAATAAAATTCTCTAAAAGACATCAATTTTTTTTTTCTACAATCTCTTACATTGTAAACAAACAATTCATTTATTTATTTTTATCCTTGTTTTTAATTTTTTAGTTATCTTTTCTTTTATCTTCTTTCTTTTTGCCTTCCTCTTGTCTTCCTTCTTGTCTTTCTTCTTGTATTTTTTTTTTCTTCTATTTTTCTTCTATTTTTCTTCATTGTTTTCTTTTCATTTTTGGCTCTTCTTCCAAAAAAAAATTCAGAATGGCTACAAGTCACTTGAACCCCACATAACAGCGGAAAAAATTTAAATAAAAAACAAAGATGTATTTATTTATTTATTTAAACACTTATATATATAATTGTATTTATATACATTTATATTTTTTAATTTTTTTAATTTTAATTTTTTGCTCTTCTCAGTTGTTGGAGGTGCGGCCGTGCACTCTATCTCTCTCCCTCTCTTTTTTCATATATAAATGAGGAGACTCTCTCTCCTCTCCTAAGACTCTCCCTCCCCTCTCCCATATATAAATGAGGAGGCTCCCTAGGTGTGAGACAATCGGTAGAATGTGAAGGTTAAAACATCATTCATTCAGAATACTTTTGGATGACCAGGTTTCAGGTGTGTTCCAGGAGACTCTTGTTTGAGTATGATTGAACAAGACTCAACTATCAATGTTATTTTTGGTAATGTGACAGTAAAGCCTTATATGAAAACAACATACCAAGTAGAATGATTACATTCGTAGGAGCTATTTCAAAGGGCTTGCACCACTTTTCATTCATTTTTAGAGGAAGCTAGAGGCACGGTGCCGACGCTCATATCAATAGTCAAAATTAAGGAGTCATCAGTTTTTGAACCATTTAAACAAGCAGCTAGTTGCGTAGGCTCTACCTTAGTATCTATCCTAGATTTACTTTTACGGTTTATTTATAATGTTCAACCATGCAACTCCTTGAAAATAAAACATTTTCATAGTCTCTCCCTCGGTGGGGTAGAGACAACAAACTTGCTTGTAAGTTCTTATGCCATGGCCTCAATCATCAAGAAAAAAGATGACTCTCCCATGGAGATGTCCAAGAAAAATCACAATGCATGCATGGAATTGGGTGCTATTTGCCTGGGCATCTCCCTTCACTATGCCATCTTTCCTACTAGTGACTGGCCATGATGCACTTCACCAAAAATAGATGAAGGAAAACATAATTTTGTGTAAATCATGGGACTAGAAAATGAATCCAAAGTTACTTGTGGTGTTTGAAAAAACACAGATTTTCAACCAATTAACCCTTTAGTGCTCAAGTAACCACATTGTAGTCCCTAATGTGTCGAAAACGCGAATAACGGAAAATCCGTGAAGAATTGGGTTTTGAATTATGAAGTTCAGATGATGAGCATTACAATACACATCCTCTAGAAAAAGAAAATTTCAATTTGGAGTTGTGCAACTATCAAAATACCTATGAAAAAACGCAAAAATATAGTAAATACTTACAAATACAACACATGTACTATGGGGTATTTCTTGTGTTTAGAAGTTTGTTCTCTTCTTTTATTTTTTTGGATTGTGTTCTCTTGTGCATGTTCCATTAGTGTATATATTCCGATCTTGATCCATGTACCAACTCCTTTCATATTTTAACAGATAAATTTTTGTCCTAAATTGTATATGGATAAGTCACTCTCACTTATAAAATTCACAATAATTATGTGTGAGTTTGTTCTTAACATGAAAGGTTGCAAAGGAGAGGTGTTGACATAAATCATTGCTAAACATCTTTACTTTCATTTTAGAAAATTTAACCCAAATTTTATTTAACTTTGAAGTCACACACCTTCCAAAATCTCATTTTTGAGTGTGCATTATACAATTCAAAGAATACTATGATCAGTCTTCCAATCCCACTATTGGATGATTATTTAATTTTGGCAAAACGTCTGCACTCCAGTTGAGAATACAATTATACTATTACTTTTTAATTTAATTCATTCTATTTCTGCCAATATCAATCATAGTGTCAAAACCCAATGAAAACCAGTGAACCCTCTATAGTACCCAAATCATTAAAGGGTTTAGGAACTGAATTTGTACACATCAATTTATGAACACGAAGAACCTCCAATTTGAAATGGAACAAGAATTTGATGAAATAAATCCAACACTACTATTTTGAAGTCAACACTTTTTTTCTACAAGTTTCCTTTAAGTTGCTGAACGTACTTTCGGCTAGGATGTTGTATCGGGAACCTCCAGTGTATTATCACGTGTAGAATGTAGCCAGCGGGTACATTTGCCGAGCTGAGGTTCCCGATACTATATGTGTCCCTGTACTTTCTGCCCTGTGTGGCCTAGCCTTCAGATCCCAGGTGGCAGGTTTCTAGCACCTGTGTATATATGCAACAACGGACCCATGCCTGCTCAATACGTGGAACCAACTAATCAAACCATGGCAATTAACCCCTAATAGCCTGGCCCAGTTGCCGTGGGAGAAAGTCCCAGTTTGACCCTTGACCGTGGAGAAAGGTTGAGGGTTAATTATCAGAGGAAGAAAAGCCTTGAATGGGCTGAAGTTATTTTGGGATGTGCAACCAGGGGTGTTTGCGTCAGTGTAGTGATTCCAAATTGGGGTGATTCCAAGCGTGATTGATGTGAGCAAGGGATTGATGGCAGGTCCTGCAAAAAGAAACAGGTGGGCAGGGACTAAAAATAAAGCCCAAGCTCTCCGCGTCACTGAGGCGCGGAAACCCAGAGCGGCTCGGTTGCCGGCTCCGGCGATCTCAGTCGTCGCTTCACTCATTCTGATCTAGCGGTTTACATTGTCCGAGCTGGCAAGTGTGAGTGGGGAACGGCCTGCAGGAATCCATACACGGCGCATGAAAATTTCTGACATGCACACTTTCTGACACGCTGGTGGATGGGAACGCGGCAACATGGGAACACGGATTCTCATTTCTCTGTACTGCTGGGAGTGCAGGCTCATAACTTAACATACACCATTTTCATCTTCTAGACACACATTCAAGCTTTCAAACTAAAATCCATACATGTTTCAAATAGACTTGGACAAAAATAACAAATTTTCATGACTATTTAATTTATTTTATATTCATTCTTCCATATATAATGCCTTGCCTCTAAAACCCCGGTGGTCTTTAACCCCTAAACGTACCAACCCTTTGAACAGAAGTAGATTCTAACCTCAAAAGTAGATATTAGCATGGCTAACATGTACATGAGGTGTACATGAGAAGACCATTGCAAGCATAAAATCTACCCAACAAATTTGACATACTTGTAGTTGGAGGCCTCTCCAATATTATCAACAGCTCCCCATGATCACAAAAGATTTATTGTAATTGGTAGAGAATTTAATAGGCTTTGAAAGGTGACTTGAATGAAAATCATATGAGGTTGTATCAACGACGCTAGCGTGCGAGCCTAGAGAGGAGAGCCTAAGAGCGGAGAGCGGGGATTTGGAGAGCCTAGAGCCTAATTTTAGAATATAAAATTCTATTTTTAGAGTTTTTCTTTTTATAGTAAATTTTGATACCTTATCACCGTTGGACCTATAACCGTGGGTTAGTTGGTAATAGAGTACAATGTTGACAGTGAACTAGAAAAAAATGGATAATTATAGGCTACATGGAGTAAATTGAACCCATCACGAAAGCCTCTTAAAAAGATACAAAGAATGAAAGGAGAATAGTTGGACTTATATGTAGGATTTTTTTTGCTTTTTGTCTAACACATAGTTATAGTAGTCAAACTTATCGAGTAAGCTAGTACTTCAACCGATTCAAAATAGGGCTTTAGCCATTCAAAATAGGAAGCTATAATTGCTTTTAGTTCTAGTCTCCCCGTCTAAACACCAATTGTGACTCATTCTTCAATCTTCTGTCTTGATGATCCCGGCCGCCACAATAATTTTTTTAACCCCATCTTAGCTGAGAGTAGGAGCATAGATGTACGTGTCTACTTTATAGTCCAGCTTGCAAAAGAAACAAAAAATATTGTAAAGGTGTTTGCAGTTGACATAATGGCCATGCCTCCCAACAACTGTAGAGTTCATGCTAGCGTAATGTGGGCACGTACATGACGGAAAATTGCACAATGTGATATTGTACAAATTTTCGTCGAGCTTCACCCCGGACTGAAGCACAATGATGGCACCAAGGCCGGGGTAGGAGAGGAAGTTGACGCGGAGAATATTCGCCTTCACGTTTCTTGCACTCTCCCATTGATTGCGGTGAGCTTTTGTGGGAGCCTCGGTGTTTCTTCGCACGTTTTTGCCATTCCAAGAGAATAGGATCATGTCCGCATGCCATAGCCTCGGGTGAGTCCACAACACAGGTTCAAACACCTTTGACGCCGTAAAGAAGCGTCAAGGCAAAAGGGTTGTAGTGGACTCAAAACGAAACCCGGCCTTTTGGAGCTCTAGGATCTCCGAACGCGTGAGAGACAATTCTTGGATACTACAAGATAGTCTTCTTTCCTTCGTGTCCCGACCTCCCAAGCTTTTCCTACTAGATCACTTCCTCTGCACTACAAAACTCTAACGCATCGATGACTTTTGATGAGATTTAGTGGCAAGGGATTGAGGAGAGGTAACAAAAGTATTGAAGGCAATGTATACGAGTGTAGAAGATATGATATTGGAATTGGATCACGCAGTTATATTGTCAATGTATATGACTGACATTTGACAAGTCTTTGACGATGCGACTTGCTAGGCTTGGACATAGCCTACAATATATAGTGCAATCAAAGACGACGGATTCAGGATATGGAAAACGTGAAATTACATTCTATAGCAAACGTCCGTAATTCATAAAGGCATAAACATTATGTCTATGTCAGTGATAGCTGACATAGAAGATGCGAGTTGTTATGAACAACGTTGATACAAATACTGATGTAGTTAACCAAATAAAACGCTATACTTATTATAGAATTATTGGAAATATATGAAAATACTTGAAGTGAGAATGGCAAACAACTAGGTTGTTGCACGGTTGAGTTAATGTAGAAGGAAGAATTAGTTGTGAGATAGCTGTGACGGTTTGATGGATTGTTGAGTCTAAAATACAAATAGCGTAGTGTGAACTTACCTTTGTCGTGAAAATTTTAAGTTGGAGTTCAGTCTATGTAGATGCAGGACTGAAAATTGTTCTAACAACACATAGAGTGCAAATGGGCAGAAGAAAAGAAAGAGACAAGAGAGACTACCATATTCTAGTAGACTTGAATTGGAGCGTTCGAGGATGAGAACGTCCAAACATATGTCTCGTTTGCCTGTTGTTGAGAAGCCTGTGGGGGTGAGGATTGATTTTGGTGGAGAAGAAGTGACCAACTTGGCGAGTTTGCAAAAAATGGTCGCGGCAGAAGATGCGCCCCAGGCTATTAGCGAAGACAACGTCAAAGTGATAGAGGGAGTTGCTACACGATCAATTGTAAGACATTGTTCATTCATACCAGTTTCAATGTTCATTGCCTAGAAATTAGATTTATCTTAACGCTAGCAATTTTATTGTATATACAAGACAGTGACGGACTATCATGAACTTGTGTAGGATTTAGATGCATTCAAACATTCTTTAGGTCGAATACGTAATCACCATGCACTCTGCCTCGTGGGCCCATTGTTGCGACTAGAGATTGAGTGTTCATCAATTCAAATTTTCCATACTCATTTGGATTCATTGAAATTTTGACTCCAAATCTGTGTAGCTTTGCTCTATAGATCCTAATGAATCTAGTCTCTAGTGAATAATATACATATTAGAAATAATTCATATTATATTACGTGCATTAAGATGCCTATAACATACGCTTTAGGCTTGGATTTAATCGACCCATATACAAGTGATGGTGTGAGAGGGGTTACGGTTACGATGAGAATGGGGTTTAAGTGACAGTCAATCTACTGGTTAGGGTTACGCAAATACCTGCGTGTGGGCTCAAGCATTCCAATAGACTCTAGTTGTACAGGCGGGACTTAGGGTTTAGAGCCGATTGCCGCAAGGATGCTCAACCACTCCAACGTCTGGTCAGAGCTCTGCGAACTTCGTATCATAGCGTTCGCGCTGCCTTCACTTCTGCCCGAGCTCTGCCACAAGCTGACGCACCCCAGCACTGCCACGACTTCCGCCAAAGCTCTCCGACAAGTCCACCCCTACGATGCCACGATCCCGCCCATACGTTGCTCACGTGCTGCCTCTATCATCTCGTGTTCTAAACTCCGAGTGATGGATGTAGTTTTGGGGCCGAGGGCTATGTAGAAGTGCATAAGGTTTCATTGTCAAGGGCTTTTCAACGGTGTATAGCACATTCAATTTGGACAAAAACTTCAAAAGTTATGCTCAAATGTAATAGTTAAACAGCTATTTGAAGTTGGGAAGCTTTCAATCGACCATAACTTTTGGAGTATTTGTCGAAACTCAATGAGTCTTACATCGTTGAAACGCCCTTTGCAAGAGCTTTCCAAAAACATATGACAAGGCATACTTCCAAAAAAATGTCTAAAACAAGTTCTCGAGTGCTATTTTAGGCGTCACGAGTTCATGTTTTGGGAAGGTCAATTAGTGGTCTCGGGGCCGACGGCTATTTGGAGGGCCCAGGGTTTAGAACTAAACTTCAAAAGTTATGCTCAAATGTAATAGTTAAACAGCTATTTGACGTTGGGAAGCTTTCAATCGACCATAACTTTTGAAGTATTTGTCGAAACTCAATGAGTCTTACATCGTTGAAACGCCCTTTGCAAGAGCTTTCCAAAAACATATGACAAGGCATACTTCCAAAACAATGTCTAAAAAAAGTTCTCGAGCCGACATGGGTGCGTGAATCATGTTTCCAAGGGTGTGATTTGAGGTCTCGGGGCCGAGACCTATCCTAGGGAGTCCAGGGTATGGACGCATTGGCCACCACGTGACGGCGTCACGGCGTGGTGAACACGGCCACGCCCGTGGGAAGAGGTCAGAGAAACGCATGAGGGTACTCCCGTGGCGCCCAATTCTGTGCATGACTTAGGACATCAGGGTGTTCGTGGCCGAGCGACATGGGTGCGTGAATCATGTTTCCGAGGGTATGATTTGAGGTCTTGGGGCCGAGACCTATCCTACGGAGACCGGGGTATGGACGCATTGGCCACCACGTGACGGCATCACGGCGTGGTGACCACGGCCACGCCCGTGGGAAGAGGTTAGAGAAACGCTTGAGGGTACTCCCGTGGCGCCCAATTCTGTGCATGACTTAGGACATCAGGGTGTTCGTGGCCGAGCGACATGGGTGCGTGAATCATGTTTTCGAGGGTGTGATTTGAGGTCTCGGGGCCGAGACCTATCCTAGGGAGTCCAGGGTATGGACACATTGGCCACCACGTGACGGCGTCACGGCGTGGTGACTACGGCCACGCCTGTGGGAAGAGGTCACAGAAACGCTTGAGGGTACTCCCGTGGCGCCCAATTCTGTGCATGACTTAGAACATCAGGATGTTCGTGCCCGAGCGACATGGGTGCGTGAATCATGTTTCCGAGGGTATGATTTGAGGTCTTGGGGCCGAGACCTATCCTAGGGAGACCGGGGTATGGACGCATTGGCCACCACGTGACGGCATCACGGCGTGGTGACCACGGCCACGCCTGTGGGAAGAGGTCACAGAAACGCTTGAGGGTACTCCCGTGGCGCCCAATTCTGTGCATGACTTAGAACATCAGGATGTTCGTGCCCGAGCGACATGGGTGCGTGAATCATGTTTCCGAGGGTATGATTTGAGGTCTTGGGGCCGAGACCTATCCTAGGGAGTCCGGGGTATGGACGCATTGGCCACCACGTGACGCCGTCACGACCTGGTGACCACGGCCACGCCCATGGGAAGAGGTCAGAGAAACGCTTGAGGGTACTCTCGTGGCGCCCAATTCTGTGCATGACTTAGGACATCAGGGTGTTCGTGGGCGAGCGACATGGGTGCGTGAATCATGTTTCCGAGGGTGTGATTTGAGGTCTCGGGGCCGAGACCTATCCTAGGGAGTCCAGGGTATGGACACATTGGCCACCACGTGACGGCATCACGGCGTGGTGACCAAAGCCACGCCCGTGGGAAGAGATAGAGAAAAGCTTGAGGGAACTCCCGTGGCGCCCAATTTTGTGCATGACTTAGGACATCAGGGTGTTCGTGGCCGAGCGACATGGGTGCGTGAATCATGTCTCCGAGGGCGTGGTTTGCGGTCTCGGGGTTGACAGCTTGATGGAGGGGCTTGGTTCTCGAACTGCAGAACCCGGGAGCTTCTCGTCATGCCCCAACTCTAAGCAGTGGGGCTGAAGCTTTGCATTGTTAGTGGCAGGGATGCGAATGGAATGTGGGAATTGGAACCAGGAGTGCGTGTTTGGATGTGGGCTTGTGAATGGGGGTTTTTGGCCGTTTTTGGTGCGGGTGTGGGGGCAGGTTGTCACAGATGGCGTTCACCACGAGTTGGGGCAAGACGAGAAGCTCCTGGATTCTGTCGTGTTGGCCGTCACGCACACAGGAATGGCGCTGTGTGCCGATCGATGCTCGTGCGTGACTCGAGTATCGTGGTGGCTCTGGAGTGTCCTCGGTGCCCACGGCTTGATGATGGGCTACGTTTTTGGAATGTTCTCGACCTTGGCACCTAGGATTGACATTGCAACAGCAAACTGTTTCTAGAACCCGCACTCTTCGGGAGTGGTCTCCGCCCCGAGACCACTATCTGACCCTCCCAGTTCTTGAACCACATATGCCATGGAACTTTGGCAGAACCTACACCATGTCCACCATGGCACCAAAGATTGACTTTGCAACAACAAGCTTTTTCTAGAACCCGCACCCTTGGGGAGTGGTCTCGGCCCCGAGACCACTATCTGACCCTCCCAGTTCTCGAACCACGTATGCCATGGAACCATGGCAGAACCTAATCCATGTTCACCTTGGCTCCAAGGATCGACAATGCAGCAGCAAACAATTTCCCTAAACCCTAAACCCTTGGGGAGTGGTCTTGGTCCCGAGAGCACTATCTGACCCTCCCACTTCTCGAACCACGTATGCCATGGAACCATGGCATAATCTAAACCATGACATTGGTGTGCTTGGGGTCTTGGTGAGATGTAGTGGACGTGGAATATACCCTGCCTGCCTTAGTTTCTGCCACAAGGTATAAACCAATGCACTCAATTCTTATTCGGCTTGGTTTACTGGATCACGGTAGTCTTGGAACCGGAAAGTAGTGGTCTTGGAACTAAGATTGCTTGTTTTCAAATAAATCAATCACATCAGAGTACACGCGAATGTTTAAAATAGTTTTATAAACGTGCAATCCATGTAGAAGAAGAAGATTGTATACAACAGAGTTCATGTGGGAAAAACCCAGCATCATTGTATTTACTAATCCAATACAAATATGCTAATCAGGACTGTGTCCCTACCCCTGAAAAATAAAATGTCCCTTGTGCATAGCTACTCGTAGTTTTAAACTCAAAACTTACTATCTATCTCTAACTGCCTATAACACCTTCACCTGCCCATGCTGTCCTTGGTCCACTGCGATCCATGGTTGACGTTGCCGATTGTTAGATGGGCCTATTTCCTGTTTTTGCGATTGTAGGTTGATGTCCGATTTGGTCGGGTTTCTTCACGGGGTCTCTGTTCTTGGCGACGTGGTGGATCTTGGCCGCCATAGAGTGCTTTTATTGCTGCAGCAACACCCTTATGCATTAGAATGTTTTTATTCCTGTAAGTAGCACAGTGTTGATATACATCAAACACGCTCTTGGCCAGCATCTTATTGCAGCATAGACACTTTACATCCTCTGCGTCGGGATTGGAGTAAAGGGCAGCCAAATCCGGGTTCTCATCAAAATACTTCTTCGTTTTCTCTATGGCTGTACTCAACTCCTCATCTCCGTCACTATCTTCAGCCTGTTCCTCCAGATTGTTATCTTCCTCTATTTGTTTTAATGCATTCTTATGATCCTTGAAAGATTTGGGGCGGGACTTTACCGTGTCCCGTGGAGCCTGGGGTGGCGAGGGTTGCTGCGGTGGCGTCGGGCGTGGCGAGGGTGCCGAGAGTTGCTGCGGTGGCGTCCGGCTTGGCGAGGGATGAGACGTCTCCTCCAGGTCAGTCTGATGACCCGTGACTGAGACCTGACCCTGTTGTTCACCTTGGGCAGCAGGAATTCTTTGGGAATCGCTTGGAACTCCTCCGGCCATTGGTGTCGTTACTGGACCACCCTGTGTGGGTGGATCTCTGGCTGCCGGTGGCTGCAGGCCGGAAAGTGTGTCATCCCTTGGAAAGTCTGGTGTATGAAACCCGGGTAGAAAAATATCCATGACATCCGTGTCTTCATCCTCCCATTCATGCTCCGATTCCTGCATGCCCAGACTTTCCATGGCGTCAGCACAGCAACGGTCGATGAACTCCTGGGATGGATCTGTCGTGGTGTTGGGGTTCTCTCTAAAGAGGGCGTGTACATTGGTGACTATGCTGCGCACGGCTTCATTTACAAAGCTGACTTTGTTGACCTCGAAATTATCCCACGCATACTTTGCCTTCACACGTTCTGCTTCCAGACATGCGAGTTCCTCGTATCCCTCGGTCGACATGGGTTGCGAGGACTGGCCTGCTCCAGAGGCCTCATTCGCTGCTTGTAAGTCCTTACATCTTGCCAAGTACTCCTCGTTCTGCAGCTCCAACTTCTTGACTCGCTCTTGAGTCAATGAATTCTCCTTGGCAAGTGCGTCGCGCCTCTCTTTAGAGTGGGTCAACTCGAGTTCTAAATTGGCGACTTGGTTGCGCCAGTTCGCCAAGTTCTGCTCGGCTTCGTCAATTTGCTGGCAATGCTGAGTTCGAGCCGCATCAACCGACTTCTGTGCTGCTGCTTGGGCGGCTTGGATTTCTTGAGCCAGCTTACGCTTGGAGTTCTCCACTAACTTGGAGTGCTTCTCTGCCAAGCTCTCCCTAAGCTGCTCCGTGGAATGGACGAATTCAACGACGTTGTCCATGGCATCCCTCATGGCGGCGCAACATCCACGGAAGTCTTCGGTGACTAGTCCCCAATTTGGATCCGATTCCAAGGCTAGTACGGATGATTCTAAACCCAAACACTGTCTCTTGTTGCTTCCTTCCTCCGTAGGTCCATGGCGAATGCGAGCTAATTTGGAGATTTCGAGTTGTACGTCCGCAAACGTTCCCATAGTCGGTGGTGCGTTGTACTTGCGGTAGTGCTGGAGATACTTCGCAATGTACGTGGTCAGGAAGGGCCAGGTTCGTCTTCTCGCACCAAATGCTGTCAACATGTTTCCTCCACTCCCCGATCTGCCGCGGAATGTAAAATGGGCCGGGGATAGTGTTCTTCGCCGACGATGATGCCATGGTTCCAAGTTTAAACCGTGGATCTCTAGGTTACAGGGACTATGCAGGCGCAGCGAGAGAGAGATGACTGGAGAGCTTGACTCAAGATTCGAAGATCTGGAGATGGAAGAATAGAAGAGCCTTGGAAGAAATGGCGCTGGACAGTGTAAAGTGCTACTGGTTTTTTAATGCCATGGCAGTGACTGAGCCCATTGATGAACGTCCAATTATACCTAGACATGGTTCCATGGTTCCATGGCGGGCTTGGTAAACATGAGTTTGCAGGATCCGCTGTTGGCGGCGGCGGCTGATTGATGCGGGCTTATAATGGGACGGAGTGCCAAATTACCATGGTGTCCTTGGCTACTGTGATGTGCTAGGCCACTATGGTAGCTTGGATGTCTGAGACATGGACATCTGGGCTTGGGCGACAGGGACTGAGGTCGTTGGTCTAGCTTGGTGTGACTTAATTTGGCCAGTATGTCTGGTTCAGGGTGACTATACCTGGATGCCATGGCTCCATGTTAACCCCTAGACGACAATGCAAGCCCCACGGACTTAGTTATATTCTGGGTGGATCTTGACTCTAACTTTCGACTCCGTTGTATTAAATGAGCTTTTTAAAATGCCAAACCGGGCACCTTAGGGGGGTCTATGCTTCTTTAGAATAGAGCCAAAGAAAATTAAAAATAATATCATGCTTTAAATGGAATTTAAAAAAGATTTTTGTTGTGGTATCAGGAAAGCATATGTCGTTTAAGGGTTAACTGTGAACGTCCCCCCCAGCTAAGTGTTGGGAATACAATTGGGGATGCACCATGGTATTCTTTATAAATGCTACTTAATTTTGAATGTTTTGGTCATGAAGTTTACACTTGATGAACGTCCATGATGGCAAACATGAGTGGGCACGAGCTTCTGGTGGCGGCGGCTTTCGATTGCTGCGGACCCTAAAACTGCTGCCCAATTACCATGATGCCCTTGGCTATCGTGATGATGTACCCTAAACCCTAGGGTAGTTTGAATGTGATTTACATGACTACTAGGCTTGGGCGGCATGGGAGATGTTTGGTCTTGCTTGGTGTGTCTGGTGTTGGCCACATAGTGGTTCAGTGTCCCTATCCCTGGATGCCATGGCTCCAAGCTCCTATAGTGAACAAAACCCCAAACTAAGTCCCACAGTGTGGGGAAGGCAATCTATATCCTACAACATGATATTCTACAGCATGATATATCCACTACACACACTCCATGTAAATTCCATGTTACCCTAAACCCAAATATACTACTGATTCTGCAAATATTGATCCCACGGTTATAAATATCGATCCCACGGTTATAGGTCCTAATCCAAAAAACTTTAAATAAAATTGAAAGTTTTCTAGGCTCTCAGGCTCTCATGCTCTCAGGCTCACGCTCCCAGGCTCACATGCTAGCATTCCCGAGGTTGTATGAGAAAGTTACAGAGCTTCGAATTTGTTCGTGATTCAGTTTCTGAACGTTGGGACGTTTAGGGGTTAACCCTTTAACTTCCGATTCAACACGGTTTTCAAAGATTTGTTTTAAAATGTTGGATGAATATAATAAAATAGAGTTGGTGCTCACAACAAAGTTGTAAATGTCAATATGAAGATCACATGTGTATGGTGGATTCATTGTTTAATGTTTAACCAAGAGCAATTTCTCTTGAACTTAGAGCATCTTCACCCTATCACTGAAAACAAGAGATTCTCTTAAAACTACATGAAGAATGTTTGTATTTAACCCCTAAACGTCCCAGCGTCCAGAAATTGGATCACGCATGGATTCAAAGCCTTGTAATTTCTCATACAGTTTTGGATGACTTTCATCCAAGTCACCTTGGCAAGTCTATTAAATTCTCTACCAATTAGAGTAAATCTCTTGTGATGGGGAGATGTTGATAATATTGGAGAGGTTTCCAAACGCAAGTATGTCAAATTTGTTGGGTAGATTTCATGCATGCATTGGTCCTCTAATGTACACATATTGTACATCTGAGTCATGCTAATATCTATCTATGAGGCTAGCATCTACATGTGTTCAACGGATCGGTACGTTTAGGGGTTAATGTTAAAAATTCGGGGCAGGTGAGAGAGCCACAAAATACAAGCACAATATAGTGATATCTAAATAAGTTTTTCTAGAGCTAATTTAAAGAAGGGGTCGGTATCCTTAATCAATGAACATTCATGGTCACCTATGTATAGTGATTTTGATTGGTTCACAAAGTAACTATATAGAGGAACATATAGCAGTTCAAAGATGTGGAGACGATAACTTGTGACATCAAGTTTTGGATGTGATGATAGTGGTCAACGAGTGAATTCAAAGGAGAAAGGGTGCAAATGCTCTTACAGTTCAAATGGCCGTCTTGACTCGAGCTCGGATAATCAAAACTGTCCAAAAATCCTCTCGAGCAAACGGTCATAAGATTCTACTCCACTGCGTCATATAAATTACATCCACGAACTTTCCATTGTCACAACATTTGAATGTTAGCTTGAAATCCAGGAAAAATTGAAAGCTTGAATATGTCTCCAGAAGATGAAAATGGTGTATGTTAAGTTATGAGCCTGCACTCCCAGCAGTACAGAGAAATGAGAATCCGTGTTCCCATGTTCCCGCGTTCCCATCCACCAGCGTATCATAAAGTGTGCATGTCAGAAATTTTCATGCGCCGTGTATGGATTCCTGCAGGCCGTTCCCCACTCACACTTGCCAGCTCGGACAATGTAAACCGCTAGATCAAAATGAGTGAAGCGACGGCTGAGATGGCCGGAGCCGGCAACCGAGCCGCTCTGGGTTTCCGCGCCTCAGTGACACGTCCAAGCTCTTGCCCATGAATGGCACGGAAAAAAAAATTGCACCACCAGCTCACAAAGGCCTATGTACAGGAACTCGAGCCGGCTTGAAATGGAAAAACTCATCATGGAGAAGGGAATCTGGCTTGCATTGCTAAATTCATCATTAAAAAAGGTTAGCCACTTTACATAATTTAGGTCCTAAAGATGGACCCCGGCCTCCATGCATATGCTCCAATGCATGAACTAGCTAGCCAATTTCGAAAGCAAGAGGACGGAAGGAAAAAAGGAAGAAAAAAAAGTCCAAATGCTAGACAATCTGCTACAGCACTTGCAAAGTCCAAGAAAAGGCCCCGGGCAAGAAGGGCAGCAGTGAGAATGTCCTTGGCAGCCTTCACCCGTGTGTTGGTAGTTCAAAAT
This sequence comes from Pohlia nutans, assembly GCA_022496805.1. Taxonomy (NCBI): domain Eukaryota; kingdom Viridiplantae; phylum Streptophyta; class Bryopsida; order Bryales; family Mniaceae; genus Pohlia; species Pohlia nutans. The sequence continues at coordinate 9,850,442 of CM040102.1, forward strand.
GCGGGCAGCCCGAAGCTGAAATATCAGATCTGCCCCATACTGTAAATCCGCCCAGCAGTTACTGTGGGCAGGCCCACGTAGACTTCAGCTGAACCCAAGGACCTCCTTTGTAGTTGCTCATTCCCAACTCCAGCGAGGACTCTACAAAACTCCACTCCATACTAGTACTGGCCCCTTCTAGTGAATTTATCAACCTTCTAGTTTTAGAGTTTTTCGGGTATGATTTTTCTTAGTAGCTATGGCGTATCTTGCGTACAATAAACTATATAAACAATCAATAGACCCTATTTGGGTGCCTCCTCACATAAGGGGAAAAAAACCTAAAACCCCGAGACATAAGAAAATATGAAACCCCAAGACATAAGAAAATATGAAATTCCAAGACATAAGAAAATATGAAATCCCAAGACATAAGAAAATATGAAATCCCAAGACTTACGAAAATATAAAAACCCGAGACATAAGAAATTATGAAAACCCGAGACATAAGAAAATATGAAAACCCGAGACATAAGAAAATATGAAATCCCGAGACATAAGAAAATATGAAATCCCGAGACATAAGAAAATATGAAATCCCGAGATATAAGAAAATATGAAATCCCCAGACATAAGAAAATATGAAATCCCCAGACATAAGAAAATATGAAATCCCCAAACATAAGAAAATATGAAATCCCAAGACATAAGAAAATATAAAAACCGTAAAGTATGGTTTCATTTACCAGTGACAAGTCCAATAACAAGGACTCTTGCAAATGAAGGCCCCGTGACATCCGGGGCACATTTGATTTGTGCGCTCTCTACATATACGACACAACTTCTGTTGTTTCCCCATCCCCTTTGAACCATGAGCACTTCGAAATTTTGAAGAGAAGCTCGAGTAACAACGCTTTTTCCCTGCCCACTTCGCGGATAGCTCCTACGCAAGTTGTAGTTGAAATGATAGATGAGAGATGGAGTTTGTAAAAAAACGAAAGCTAAGATCGCTATGTATGATCCAACAATTCACTAGAACAGTGTCTATAAGGAAAAATAGGATGCGATGCCACCATTTGTGACTGCGCGTGAGGCAAAAGTATGTGCCCCGCAACTGATCAGCTGTGTCTACACCGCGCATATTCTGTGTGTACTGTAGATGCATTGGACCGGTAAGTATTTTCTTCTTTGTCCCCCCTACTCTTCTTTCCACATACTGCTTTGTACCGGGTGGTGAGGTCACTTTTGCATGTGTGGAGAGAAGTAATACATCTCTCTTGTCTTACCACACGGCACAACATACTCTTCGTGAGCTATGCATGCGATAATCAAGCCATCCCATCTTTTGGTTGTTCGTGGCAGATTTTGCAAACATGGATTTTGGAATATACTTCCTATCGGATTGCAATGTGCCAGTTGCCATTATTCCATTGTCTAGTAGATCCAAAAACAATGGCACGGAGGTAAAAAAATTGTCCGTTGTGACAATGTGCCCTTTCCCACCCAAGTCCTTCATTAGATCCTTTACTACATTACGGCCTTGAAACCCCAATCCTTTTCCACTCCTACTTCCATCTTCCACCACAACCTCCTCCTCACCACTTCCCGTGTCCAACTGTAGGTCATGTGGATTCCCAGATTTTCCACAATAAATGTCGAAATTCCAAACGTATTTCGAAACTGAGTCTGCCAAAGCCCATGCCTTTATCCCAAATCTAATGGGCTTTTTAGGCATATACTGGCGCACTGGACAGTATTTGCCTTAATATCGAATCATTGATTCGTCTACTGTTAACTGTTGATTCAATGCCCACATTTTCTTACATCTCTCGATAATGCCATCTAAAAACCATCTAACTTTGTTGAGTTTGTCATAAGAGGGGCTGTCACGGTCCGCTACATGTGGAGGTGTGTTTGCCACATGCATACCTCTCGTGATCACATCGAACCGATCCCTAGTCATCATTTGCGAAATGATTGGACAATGGAAAAGCGGCTCATCTTGCGACCAATAGAGACGTGTAGGGGGCAATCTCTTCAAGCCCATATATAAGCATATAGATAGATAGGCTTTGAATTCTTCTAGCGTCAACGGCACCCATTGTCTCCCGCCCCGTATAGTCCCGACATTCATATCTATAATTTCTGACGCATAACGGTTTGAGTCCCGCACAATACGTCTAAGCATATGTGGGCGTATATATTGAAGGTAAGAGATGAGAGCACAAGGCACACACACACACAAGGAATGCGTAGAAAGAGATGATCTTTACTCAAAGGCCTTCCACCTTAAGTAGTGTACACTAGGAGGTCACCATGGACAAACCATATGGGATAACTCATCACAAGGACACTCTAGAGATCAGCCCATGCCTAACCCCTCTTCCCACACACCATTATTTAGCACCCGAACCTCTTTGGCTCCTAGCAATACTACCGTACATCAATTACCTGAATACTCCCACTTTGCGTAGAGCCAAAGCCTCTAAGTCCAAATGCTATTACTAATCGTTGGTGTCGGTCTCTACAAAGACCCTTTGTGAGCACATTCGCCACCATCTGCTCCGTTGGACAATACTCCAACCGTATAACTCCCAATTCCAACTTCTCCCGAATTAAGTGGTATTGCACATCAATGTGCTTCGTGCGTGAATGATGTGTAGGGTTCTTTGCAAGTGAAATGCACCCTTGGTTGTCACACATGATCGTTGTAGCCTCACCTTGTGTGCAACCCACATCGACCATTAGTTGCCTCAACCAAATGGCCTCCTTCGTGGCATGGCTCGTAGCCATGTACTCAGCCTCCACCGTTGATGTCGCCGTGGTTTGTTGCCGCTTGCTATTCCATGATACCGCTCCCGATTCGACCTTAAACATGTAGCCTGTTGTCGATCTTCGATTGCTCGTGTCTCCCGCGTAGTCCGCGTCGCAATAGCCGCTCAACACAATGTCTTTGCCGCCAAGACACAACTTGACATCGCTTGTACCTTTCAAGTAGCGCATGATCCTCTTGACCGCCATCCAATGCATTGAGCCCGGTCTCGCCATGTGTTGACTCACCACGCTAATTGGATACGCGAGGTCGGGCCGTGTCGCAATCATGGCATACATCAACGACCCCACCGCTTGCTTGTATGGCACCTCCGCCATCGATTTCGCCTCCGCCGCATACTCTTCCTCCGAAAGCTTGACGAGCTTGGAGTTTGCATCCAATGGTGTTGCCACGGGCTTACAATCCTCCATCCCGAATCTCTTGAGCACGTCCATCACATACTTGCCTTGAGTCATGGTGATAGTGCGTGTAGCCCTGTCTCGCACAAACTCAACACCAAGACAAAAGTGCAATTCTCCAAGATCACTCATCTTGTACTCTCTCTCAAGCATGCCTTTTAATGCATTCATTGAACTCATGAGGCTTGCAAGAATGATCAAATCATCAACATATATGATCACAATCACCACATGTTGTCCCTCTTGCATGAAGTAGAGACTATGATCCGCAATACTCCTAGTAAACCCGTGTGCAAGCAAGAACGTGTCAATCTTTTGGTACCACGCTCTTGGAGATTGTTTCAACCCATACAATGATTTTGCAACTTACAAATAAGGTGCTCATTACCTTGTTGCACAAAGCCCTCAGGTTGCACCATGTAGATGTCCTCCTCCAAATCGCCATTCAAAAATGCGGTTTTCACATCCATTTGATGCATTTCCAAGTCCATGGCCGCTCCAATCGCAAGAATGCATCGAATGGTGGTGAACTTGGCCACAGGAGAAAACGTCTCGTGAAAGTCTACCCCATGCACTTGCGCGAACCCTTTGGCTACTAGTCTTGCCTTGTGACGCACCACATTACCCGAAACATCCCTCTTTGTCCGAAACACCCATTTGCAACCAATGGGGTTGCGATCCTTTGGAATGGGAGTTAATTGCCACGTACCATTAGCAATTAGAGAGTCGTACTCCTCTTGCATGGCGTGTTCCCACTTGACCGCATCATCACCTTGCATGGCTTCACGAATGGTCAATGGACCATCCAATAATGCCACATTCGCATGCTCGTCATTGTCTTGAAGGAAGATGTGATTCTTCCACCATTCTCCAGGTGGCTTGCGCAATCTCTCGGGGTACAGCCGCTCGCTTAAAGAAATTTGCTCCTCTTGCGCGTCCTTTGCGCCATTCTTGGCCTTTGAGCTCGATGGCGCTTCAACAACCTCCGTGTCACCATCTTCGTCATCACCGTCCTCATCACCTACATCAACAACACTAGGGGACTTGGAGGGTGTGTCCACCAACACGTCTCCACTACTCCCACTTGGACCAACCTCTAAAGGAGCCTCCATCGTAGACTCCTCACAAAACGTCACATCACGTGATCGAATGATCTTCCTCGTGTCCACCGACATGAGTCTATACGCCTTGGTACCTTCACAATACCCAAAAAACACACATTTTAAGGCCTTAGCCTCGAGTTTAGTCTTCCGTTCGTCGGGAACCTTTGCGTATGCAATGCATCCAAAGATGCGCATGTGTGCAACACATGGTTGCCTCCCACTCCACGCTTGCTCCGGTGTCATGCCTTCAACCGCGCTTGTTGGACACCGATTGCGAGTGTACACCGCATTCACCACCGCTTCCGCCTAAAGGTCCAACTTCAAGTTTTGAGCGTGCAACATGCTCCTCGCCATCTCTACAATAGTGCGATTTTCGCGCTCCGCAACTCCATTTTATTGAGGCGTGTACGGGGTTGAAGTTTGACGTGCGATGCCTTCTTTCTTCAATAGCTCGTCAAACTTTTTGGACATGTACTCGCCGCCATTGTCCGATCGAAACACCTTGATCTTCATCTCGGATTGGTTCTCCACCAATGTCTTGAACTCCTTGAACTTGTCGAAGCACTCACTCTTGGCCTTGATTGGGTAGAGCCAAATCTTCCTTGAAAAGTCATCGATGAAGGTCACAAAGTACTTGCAACCTGCTATCGACGTGGTCTTCATTGGGCCACACACATCCGAATGCACGATCTCTAAAACCTTCGTGGCCCGAGTCGCCGCTTCACCCGCAAATGGCAACCGTTGTTGCTTGCCTTCAATGCAACCTTTACAAGTGAATGAAGAAGCATCCACTTTCAATTGATGAAGGTCCATGCCACTTATCATGCCGCGTAGTGTCTTCACACCCTTGATGTTCAAATGGCCGAGTCGACGATGCCACAACGCCAACTTGTCGTCCTTCAAGTTTGAATGCGCCAACGCCGCCGATTCCTTGGAATGCACCTTCGAGAACTTGATGTGGTACAAGCCCTCGTGTTCTTCAATGATGGCCACCTCATCTCGACTCGGTGACAACACATAACACCCCTTATCACTAAACTCAACCGTCAAGTGCTTTGCCACTAATTGCCGCACTGATAGTAAATTTGCCGTTAATTTGGGAACGTGGAGGACATCTTTGATAGTGATTGTCTTCACACGACCCCTCACCTCGGTGTCTACAACAAGTTGGCCTTTGCCAATGGCCTCAAGCACCGTATCATCTCCCAAAATCACCCTCCTTAGGTTAATGAGAGCATACGAATGAAAACAAGTTTTATTTGGTGACATGTGGCTTGTAGTCCCCGAATCAACAATCCAATCATTTGTACTACCATTGCACAATACATTGCTTGCCATCATTGCATACTCGTCCTTGCCATCACTCATGCTTGCATCCCAAGAGGCATACCGCGTAGTAAACGCATACTCATCATCATCATCACGAGTTTTAGTGTTGTTTGCACTCTCCCCCTTCTCATCCCTCTTGCGTTTGTAACAAAACTTGGCAATGTGGCCCTTCTTACCGCAATAGAAGCACGCCTTGTCGCTAGAGCTCCCACCGCCTCCATTCTTGGATTGCTTTGCAATGAGAGCCGCACTATCTCCACGAGACTCATTCTCCTTTCGCCGCGAGAGCTCGTGCAACAACCGCGAGGTCACATAGTCCAATGTGAGCTCCGAAATGGGCCTTGACTCCATGGCCACGATGAGATACTCGTACGAGGGTGGTAGGCTTTCCAAAAGGGTCATCACAACATCCCCATCGGAAATGGTCATGTCCGCACCGTTGAGTTGATCCGCGAGTGCCTTGACTTTGTTGATGTGCGCCAACATGTCGTCTTCTTCCTCCATCTTGATGGTGAAGAACTTGCGCCGCAAAAACAATATGTTGGCCAACTCTTTGCTTCGTGAATGTTGCAAAGCTTGGCCCATGCCTCGCGGGGTGTCTTGCACGAACGAATGTGCGCGAGTTGGGAATCCGAAAGATTGAGAGCCAAGATGGCAATTGCCTTCTTCTCGCGCCTCAAATATGCTTGCATCACGCCCGGGTCGGTAGTAGATTGAGGGGGCTCCTCATTACCATCGACAATGTCCCACAACTCCTTCTCCGCCAAGACCATCTCCATTTTGAACTTCCACAAGTAGAAATTCACGCCATCGAACTTGTCCACCACTTTGGGACCCTCACCCTCATAAGATGCCATGATCCTCACTCACGAATGCCCCCTCACTCAATTAAACCCTCAAACTCAATAACCACACTCGTTTTTATGATTTTTTGATAGAAAGTAGCACCTTTGTGCTTCCGATGCCTCTAGTTCAACCCTAAACAACAAATCAGCACCTTTGTGCTCCACACACACCTTCCAACACTCAAATGCGAAGGTAGCTCACCCAAATTGCAAAGATGTTAACCAAAACACCTCAAATCACTCAATGGAGCTCCCGCTACTCCGATTGACCCAAATCAACACCTCCAAAATGCTCCCAAAAGCTCCAAATCAACCCCTTCCGCAACGACCTCGAACTAATTGCCTCAATGCAATCAAAGACTCATGCAACACACATGAGTGGGCCTATAACCTATTGAAGGTAAGAGATGAGAGCACAAGGCACACACACACACAAGGAATGCGTAGAAAGAGATGATCTTTACTCAAAGGCCTTCCACCTTAAGTAGTATACACTAGGAGGTCACCATGGACAAACCATATGGGATAACTCATCACAAGGACACTCTAGAGATCAGCCCATGCCTAACCCCTCTTCCCACACACCATTATTTAGCACCCGAACCTCTTTGGCTCCTAGCAATACTACCGTACATCAATTACCTCAATAGTATAAACTTCTCAAATAACCCAAGGCAAGATGGCAATCTTCCGTAGGGATGCGTACAACCGGGCTCATTCCCGGTGAAAGCTAGAGGTGGAGGAGCATATTTGGGCCCGTCCTTCCAAGAAGAAGATTCAAATTCATCTTCCAAGGGGTTTTTTTTTTTTTCCTCCCTATTTTTTTCTCTTACTTCCCTATTGTACATTCAAGCTCCTTCCCTTTCTGTAAATGCGAAGATCTCACTCTGGGTTTTTGGGGCTTTACTGTGGCCCCTCTCTTTTTCCCACCCAGCCTGACCACAGGAGGTGGACTTCGCAAGGAATTCGAGGGCAAGGAATCGTCTACAGTGACCACAGTCGAAGGCAGAGCTGGGATTCCCGAATTTGAGGGCAACGGATCGTGTACAGTGACCGCAGCCAAAGGCTGAGCTGGGATTCCTGAATTCCATGGAGCTCCGATTTCAACGCCGGCGACGTCCTCGGCGACCTCGCTGCAGTCCGTACTGGCTGTCACGACCTCCGTCATTTGGGAATTGCAGTCGGGGCGGCGCGCTCCAACGGCGCTCCGTCGGCCTGCTGGGCTTGAAATCGTGAACCTCCGGCGCCCCATAAAACCTTGCGTTTCGCTCGCTCGCTTCTCATTCGTTGTCATTGCTTCAGAGTCACTCGAATGCATGAGTTTTGATTCCAGTTGTTTTAGTTTCTTCTGTGGTTGCTCTAATCTATCACTGCCATCATATATTGTTGCCTCCGAATCGCTCATAGTTGCTGCGGGTTTTTTTTTGGTTTTCCTGCCGCAGTTCATAGGCTCAGTGAAGTGGCTGCGATTTTCATCGCTCTCACTGCTGTAGAAGCTGCTCTCAGAATTAGTCTCTTCTGCTGAAGACAGGTGCCCGTCGTAAGAGGAGGCTGGCGATGGCGACCTTCTGACATGCGCGGCTAAGCTCCCTTGTTTGGATGTCCCAGCTGTGTGCAGGCTAGGGTTTTTTTATGGAAGACTGAGTTTGAAAAGGTCTATGCATTTCTCCCTCAAACACCTCCTCTTCTATTCCGTCTTCAAATCTAATTGTTGCAATTCTCTCATTGGTTTTTGGATCGGTTTTTGTAGTCAGCAGATGTGCCGAACACCATTCCTCTAATTCATCCCCATTGGCTTCTAGGTTTCCATGTAGCAATTGTCTTTGTATTCTAACGATTTCCAGTGCGGGAAGGGTTTGGGTTGAAAGGAGAGGTGTTTTTCTTACCAATTTCTTGCATTTACTTGGTGCTGCGATGCTCCCATCCGCCTCTCTCCTTATTGCTGATCTCGCCCTCGCCATGCTCCGTATGCCCCGCACTGATGCGCTCATTGGACACTGGTTCGATTTTGCTTTGGAGTGTGGGAAGTTGCTGTGATTTTGATTTTGCATTGCTTGCACGCTTGGAGGATCTGCACTCACATCTCGCTATGCGGAACCAGTCGGGTAGTGAGCGCTTACCTCTTGATTTTGTCGTTGCTGCAGGACTTGCGGAGCTGCGTCTTTGGAATTCGGGACTGCCTTGCCGATTGCCGCCGGGCTTGTTTCTTGCAGTGTCCATTGCAGATTGTGGCTGTTGATCCCTTGCATTCCGAGGCTGCTCATCCTCTTGTGTTCGAGGCTGCTGATCTTGAGCGAGTTTGGGAGGCTGCTGATCGGCCTTTGCAGCGATGGGAGGCTGTTGATCAACCCCTGCGGCGATGGGAGGCTGTTGATCCCCTGCAGCGTTGAGAGGCTGTTGATCTCCTGCGGCGATGACAAGCTATTGATCCCCTGCGGCGATGAGAGGCTGCTGATTCCTAGCAACGATGGACGACTGCTGCTGATCCCATGCTGCCCCGTGTGTGCTCGATGACTGTCCACTGTAAGTCGGTGTCGGCCGGCCAGTCAAACTGCCGCAGCTGCTCCCAACCCCACTGCCGATCTTTGTTGTTCTCCCACCTTCTCTGCCGACTGCTCCATGTTGCGCTTGTACTTTGCTCATGAATGCGCTCAAAGTGGAGTGAGATTTACTGCTGCACATGGCGATGGCGTGTTCGAAATGCGGCGGCTTCGCCTTGGTGGAGTGCATGGATCGTATCTAGGAAGCCTTCCCCATCTCTCTATCTCCTTGAGCTCATTTTCACGTTCAATTTTTGGCTTTGGAAACACTAGCGTTCTTAGAGTATGGTAGACTAAGCTAGAGTATCCATTACTCTCTCCCTCACGGCGACGCTCAGTCCAGCCTAGTAGAGTTGCTCCCCATGTGTACCAAAGCCACCTCAAGTGTTCAGGGGAAGTGTCACCCAATGTGGAAGTGTCTTTTGCAAGTGTAGGCAAGCTAAGCAAGTAGTTCTCATCAAGCATTCCGATCATACAATGTACAACCCATTGCTTTGCATTGTGCACTTCTTTCAAATGCAATGCAATAGCTGTGGCCTCTACTGTGCACCAAGATGGAGGTAATGGTGGAGGCGGTAGATCAAAGCTCTTCTTTGTGATCGGCATTTGTGAATAATGCAAAGTTCCAAACTACAAATTGTGCAAACTAAAACTCCGTCTAATTGTGCCTTCTCTTTGCTTTCATCTTGTGTGAGTTCGTGTCTTTCATTGTAATGGAGCATTTTCACTTTGTTTGTGAATTTAGTAATGGAGCCTTCAATGCAGGCTATTTTTGTTGATGACGAGGTAAAGCTAGTAGCCTCCATTTCCATCTGCCAAGATCCCTTCACTAGGACATTGCCCCTTTTGCACTAAGTGGCACACTACCCGCATGAAATTTTCCACAAAATGTCAGGCTGCCCACTCTTCTTATCTTTGCTTTGGCTGCCCACATATGCCTTGGCACCCCAAAAATTCATATTGGCGGCCACGATGGTGGGTGCTCCATAATGAGAGATTAGCACCACTTTTCTGGCTCTGACAAACCTCTAAATTTGCACAAGCCTTCAATGGGAGATTTTTCAACATCACATGTAAGGGAGACACCATGCCCTTCTCCTCTGATTTTTTCAGATTAATTCAAGCACTACTTCTTCATCCAGGGACTAATACTAATCATCCAAAGACCACTTTTGGGTCTCGCAGGCTGTTAGGGGTTAAGTAGAACCGATGCTCCATGTACAACAGAAACCGTCACTAAGTTAGAGCATTCTAGAAAAACATTGAAGTGGAGAGATTATGTATGCCACTGACTGATCTAGTGATCTGGTCAAGTGCATGTCCATGAGTAGGTGACAAAGGAAATATACCCAAGGAGCTGGAAGCCCATTGATAATGTGCTGGACCGTCACTGCTGGGCAACGATTTCCATGAATTTACATTGCAATTTAGAATAGCTCTATATGTAAAATAGCAATACCAGTGTTGATTGACGAGGAATATGACATCGACCTGTGAAATGGCCTGCATTGACATTCGACCTCAGAATCTCAAGTTTCTCCATTGGCTGATTTTTCTTTTAAATTTAGAGTTATCCTTAACCCCTAAAAGGACCATGATCATCCTTAAAACTTTGTCACTTTCTCATGATGCTTTCAAGAAGATAGTTGTATCTCTTCATTGGTGTTCATGTAGAAAACTTCACTGCTGAAGGTCACAAAAGACTTAGTCATGAGACTGTATATCAATTTTCAAAACAATCTATTGTATATATTATATGATTATAAGGTTTGATCATGAGTTGTTTTCTAAAACATTTGAGCAAAAGCAATAAGTAAATCATTGCAAACATTCTTATAAATTCAAAAACCATGATTAGCGTTTGAAATTTCGCAAGTTTATAAAGATGAACTATGTCTAGGTGCTCACAAAAATTGGTGTTCTAAAACTAAATACAACAACAATGATTGATTCTCAAAGATCATGTTTGGGTGAAGTGACTTGTAACTTAGTTAGTGACTCGTTGAGCCGGTGTTTGTGATTGTTATTAATTGTTACATTGCATTTAATGTGTATATATTTCAAATTAATTCTTTGAATATTCCAAAATTTTCCAAAATTCTAGAAAATATTCCATTTTACATATATTTAAAAATATTCCATAATTATAATATAATGTTAATGATGCAATAATGGCGCATGTTGTGTATATTGTACAATTTGTTTTTGGACAAATGTGACGCCCTAGTGTAAAAACGCCCTTCAGGTCATCAACCTCTCTGACTATCATGTCCCAACTTCATCTCCGTTGAAGTTTTAATTTTCTCCCAATGAATCAATCAACATAATTGCAAATTTTTAAGGATTTTTTATGTTCTCATAACAGAAATTTACACTTCTTTAGTTAATTTTGAATCAAAATTATAGAATCCAAATAAGTTATTAAAGTTGTAAAATTATTCTTGGACACAATGTGCCCACATGGTCCTTTGGGGACTAACCCCTAAACGTCCACGCATCCAGTTACTGGATGTTTGTTGGTCAAACCCAATTTTGATCTTGAAGATGACTTTTGTTGCTAATACACCCAACTAAGAAAATGAAGTTTATTAAGTCTAGTTTGTACTCCACTTTTCAAATCTTAAAAATTCCAATTATTGAGTATTGTATTGCTTGTGCAAGCTTTGTAGGTCAAGGTTTGAATTACACTACATAGGAATGATAGGATTTTCAGCTTTCAAATTTCAAAATTGAAATAAAAAGTTTCTATGCAAAACATATCATGTGATTCTCCATTGTAATTTGTACCCGCTCCCAAAAACATATTAAAATTTTAAAGCTTTTTTGTAATAAATTTTATTATTTGAAGTATTTGACATAAAAATTTGTTAAAAATGCCGTATTAAATCAAAAAAATCTGAAAATTTCAAGACTGATAGGAAACATTCAATTCCATGCATGAAAAATATTACAAAATATATTTTGATAAATCTTGAAGGCTAAATTTCAGTAAATTGTGTAGTTTGACTTTCCTACGAAGGAGTGGTACGTTTAAGGGTTAAGGACCAAGGATTCATAGTTTTAGAATGAAAAATTCAATTAATTATTTTGTGAAAAATATAATTCAGAGAAGACTTGATCTTCTATTATTGGAATCAGTGAGTAATTGTATGTAATGATCAATAAATAAATTTGAAGAATAAGAAGTTCACATAGGACCTATTCAAAACTACTACAAAAAAATGAGGTCCAATTTGGGTTTCTTCATCAAAAAAGTTGGACCAGACTATTTTGATGCCATTTTGATACCAAAGGCCGAATACATGTCAGTTTAGTGTCATTTTATCTATACTAGGTTGGTATGGAGGTTGGCACCAAATTATCTTAATTGCATTTCAATGCACCATCATGGCACTATGGTCACATCTCGGGTAGGGCACTCATACATGTATTTAATAACCTATCTGCGACGGAGGGGTATTTATCATGGGACTATTTATCTAATAAATTGGAATTCTTTACACCCTATCAGTATAGATAAATCTAAACTTTGTCATTTTAGATGACCCTATTTGTATTTATAAAGTCGCAAGTGAACTAGTTTCTAGTACCCTATGTTCCTTATAATTTTTATATTTGATCCCATGAATGACGAACCATAGGACTCTTGAATGTTTGTAGCAAAAATTCAATAAGTCATATTTAGATTGAAGACATCAAACAATGTATCAAAACATAAAAACTTGAAGCATAATTAAGACCTCCTATTGTTCCAAAACATACATCAAACAATGTTCAAACCAAACAAACTTGAAGCAAGCAAATGAAAATGAATAGTTTTTCATCCATTGACCACCATAAAATGCACTTTATACCTCTGCTCAATTTTTTTTTCTACCTACTATTCCCAACCCTATTTTAGATTAAAATAATTGGATAAATTGATGCATTATATGGTATCCTTATTTTTTAATACACACAACTTTGTAATTCAAGATGCTCTTCATTATATCAAAGAATTGTATAAATTTTCTCATAAATGAATAAAAAATACCCTACATTCTTTCTCACATGGTTTAATAAAATTTTGCGAGTGCTCTACCCGGGGTTCACTTGAAGTTCCTCATGTTGGTTCTTTAAGGGTTAAAGTCATTCAATATACCATGAGTTTTTCTCTCTTACGGCTTCCTTCCATACATAGTCGGGCCGGTCCTAGAATCTTTCTCTATATCGATAAATTTAGCACAGAGCACTTCTATATACACATTGGTAGAATAATCTAATAAATAAAATTAGAAACTCTCCATAAAGCAACGAATCATGTAGTCCATAGATGGCATGGTAATTTGGGTGAAATGAAAAGTCCGCTATCAACACTCACCAAGCATGGGTGGAAGTTGGGACCTCAATTTTTGTCCTTTAACTGACTGCATCGACCCAATGTTCATATAGAAGCCCGCCCTTATTTTCTATTGTACTATGAGTTTTATTTCCTTAAACAAGAATTAGAAATAGAGGAGTTTGGCAAACTATCATTATTAGGTGTGTAAGAGCTTGGTGGTCTTCAAACTCATGGAAAACGTTTTGGACCATCAAGAAAGGAAGTTTTTTATAAGCGTAGAGACCACCAAGCACTTCCATACTTAATAAAGGTTCTAATTGAGAGACCACTAAGCTCGTTCATACCTTATAACTATTTGAAGTGCACAAATGAGAGTACATTAACCCTTTGATGCGACAACGTTCATATTTTGAACGTTGGATGATTTCTAATGTGTCCCTTCACCACATATGGTGATGTATTTCATCCATCAAACATTTTCTTAATTCTTGTGCTAGTTGGCTACGACTTGTACAGTACAGATCTTCATAATAAAATAATGTGAATTTTTGAAAAATAACAGAAGTTGTTTTTGTCAAGTTTTATTCTTAGTTCAAAGAATGAGACCTTAAAGATGATTTTTCAGATAGATAGAAACACCAACCCTATAGAAAGGGCCGGCGTGAATAAAGTGTCCGTTCGTAATGTCAATGACCCGATGCCCACGAGACAAAGGGACACTGGGACAATACTACTCTCCCCTTGCGAGGATGGACACTATAGTAACCAAAACACAGTAACAGAGTAATAGTAACAGTAACAGCAGCAGTAACAGCGGAGTTCTGTTGGATGAGTGCTAGTTTGTATAAAGGTATGTTTAGTGTTAATTTTTATCGCCAAGTTATGAGTTCTTTGGTTGGTTGGTGAAGGGCGTTGTATCACGATTATGTGGTCCGGGTTCGAAACCAGTTGGGCTCGTTGAGCAGTGGTGTGATACACATGGCTTGGTGTTGCTAGTAAATTATCATGGCAGGAAAGTTGTACCAACCAACCGGCCCCACCTATCCCCTGAGACAAGCTGAGCTAGTGAATTTGAAGAGTGCCTAGCAGTGGTTTTCACCACTACCCCCTCTTTTAATGTACTACGTCTGTTGGTATTGTTTGGTTATTCTCTATACGTCTTTTATGTAAAAGGATAGATCCGGCATACTGTATGGCAATGGTATTTATTGCTTTGAATGTGTGTTTTATGGAGGTTTCGCAGATGTTGAATTTTGTTTCTAGTTGTTTCATAGAGGGGACGTGTGTGGTTCCTCTAGCTCCTGCTGTAATGACTATGATTGGATCTACTTTCCAACCTTGTTGTATGATGTTATTAATTAGAGGTTGGTATTTTAAAAAATTTCTGCCGGTTGTTTCTGGTGAAAATCTGTCGTTTGTGTATGTGAATTCTATGAATTGTATGGTTAGGTTATCAGCGGGGTTTAGAGGAGGTGGGCTTTGGTATGGGAGGCCTTTAATGCATAATATATCTGGTTTGAATCTGGCATTACATTGACATCTTTGTTGATTACAAATACATGGTAATAACCATGTAGGGACTGTGTTTTCTTGTGGGTTATTGTTGAATGTGCCCGCATTCATGAGAGTGTAGCATATTGATTTATTTGAAGATAATATTAATTTTCTTAATTCCCATACGGCTTTATTGTGCCTTTTGGTTCTTAGTGCGTGTATATGGTGTTGTTTGCATATTAAAAGTAC
Organism: Pohlia nutans; assembly: GCA_022496805.1. Classification (NCBI taxonomy): domain Eukaryota; kingdom Viridiplantae; phylum Streptophyta; class Bryopsida; order Bryales; family Mniaceae; genus Pohlia; species Pohlia nutans. Next base: position 9,865,533 of record CM040102.1, read on the forward strand.
ATGTAGCCATGTATCTGCGTCTTGTGAATTACAGATGGGACATGTTTTTGAAGGAAATCTTTGTATGCCGAAAATTAATTGCTTTCTGGCATTACCCATGTATTGACCGGTTCTAAATTTTAGTATGCTTGTTTTTTGTGAGTCTGTTATTGCTGGGTTATTCCAAAAGTCATTGGACATTTCGTTATCTATGACGGGGTTTGTTGTCCATTTGTTAATGTTGGGAAAGTTTTGTGCCAGTAATTCTAGGTTATTTCTCGGTCATGTTTCTTTATGTATTCTTCCAAGCATCTAACTGGTCCTTTGTCTGGTCGTTTGATACGACCAGGCCATGTGTCTTTTTGGAAGTAGTAAGGTGTGGTATGTGCAAATTCGTGTGGATTTACTGCAAATTGATAATCTCTTTTCATGGTACCTTCTTTTGCGAGTTGGTCTGCTTGTTCATTTCCGTTAATTTTAGCGTGTGCTTTGACTTTGTATATTGTAGTTGGTTGTGTTCGCATTTTTAGCATTTTTACCATTTCTTCTAATATGGTTTTATCGGCGTGGTTGTTTTGTTGGGTTGGATGTTTTAGTTGTGTGTTTAGAACATGTATACAATTGAGACAATCAGTAAAAATATGTGCAAGTTCGTTTATGTATTTAGTGGTGATTAGTGAGAGTGTTTCATGTATGGCCATTAGTTATGCTCTGAAGCATGTTTGTAATCCAGGCAGTCTTTTTGATATTTGTACATCTGGTTTAGATGGGTTGTAGATTCCATATCCAGCTTTTTCTTTTTTCCAATGGCCGTCATCATCTTCTTTAGGTGGTAAAAAGGATCCATTTGTGTAATAGCTGTACTGTGGTAGAAATTTTAGTGTAGTGTTTATTTCGAAATTTGGGAGGGGATTTACCCACATGTTTTGTAGATTATTATAGGGCGGGTATATGAGTTTGTTCCATTTTGTGTTTTTATTAACTTTTGTGTTTGGTAGTGTGGGTGGTGCTATTTGTGTATGGTATTGCAGAATTTGTAGATTTTCTATTGTTGTGTTTATGGTGTCTATTTGGTTTCTTGTCCCAATGTTGTTGTTTTGATGGTGTATACACCATATATGCATTGCAAGTGGTTCGTTTCGGGTTTTGTTGGGTTCTAGTGGTATTGTAGATTCGTCATACGTAATGGTGTCCGGTGCAAAATGTATAATGGCATGCGTATCCGGGAAGGGCCCGTTGTACGGTGATAGATTTTGGTACCAGTTGGTGTCTGGGATTGCTAAAATGGTGACAGTTTCTGGGTCTTGTTTTGCTGCTAGTCTTGCCCAATGTATTGCTTGTTGTGCTGTTTCAGCGTCATTTGGGTGTGCATATCTGATACCTTTCCATTTGTATTGAAAGGCTTCCCCTAGTGAGCCAAAATCTTGTCTCTAGCGAATGTTGAGTAGAATTGAGTAGATTTCATGGAACATGTAATTGGTGAGGAAAAGTATGAGTGTGTTATATTAAATGTTGTTATTAGTGTGTCTAGAATGTTGGATGGGATGGTATGGTGTGGTGTTCTTATTGTATTTTTTTTGTGGTTTTTGTGTTCATATCTTTGGTATAGCCAGACTACTTCTATTTCAAATGGTTGTATAGCAGGTATTAATCTGTGTATGTTGTATTTGTTGTTGTTATATTGTTGCCATAACCATTTTATTCTTGTAGTTGGAATAGTGGTGATATATTTACCGGTGCCATTATATATGTGGGTTTTATCATTTTGTGTTTGAATGGTGCACTTGGTTTGTGTCTATGTCTTTTTCTGGGTTACATTCAATTGTGGATGTTTTAATGTGCGGGATTATTGTTGGAGGTGGGATGTATCTTGTGTCTCTATTTTGTTCGGGTGTAAATTGTGTATTTATGATATTTTGATGTTGTTTGTTTTTATACTCTGTGTAATATTTTGTAAGTAGATTTAGATTATGATGTATTACTGTTGGTAGGTTTAGTGGGAATAGTTCGCGTTGTTGTAACCATTTATTGTATGTTATGTGGTTTGAGTCTATCCATTGACATAGATAGGTGTTGTATTTTTTAGGTATTTTATATTTATCTTTTGTTGTAATTTTTTTGTGGTTTAATATTATGCTAATGGGGAATCTTATGGGGTCATTTTTTATGTTTTGTGGTGGGGCTGGTTGTTGTGGTTGAGGTGGTTGAGGGATTTGTACGGGGTTTATTGGTGTTCTGGGGATTCTGTGGGGGTTGTATATTTTATATTTATCTTTGAGTGTGCGTGGTGGGGAATGTATTTGGCATGTGTTTGTGCAATCTTCATTGCATGTTGGTTCACAGAAGAGTTTTGCTGCTAAGTTTAGTGCACTTTTGTCTAGTTTTGTGGGGTTTTGATAGTATATTTTAAAATCTTCTGGTGACATTATTTTTGTTTCGTTGGGAAGGGTGATTTGTTCTATATTGTAAATTTTATGTGCTAATAATTTGTATAATAATTTTATGGAGAGTTTTGGGTCTAAGTGTGGGAGTTCGTTTATGACTGTTGTTCGCCATTCTTTTTCTAGTTCGGTCATGTGGAGTTGGAAATTTTCTTCTGTGCTTTTTAGGTGTATATCACCTGCTGTTTTCAGAAGGAATAATGTACTTGTTGTAGGAGATGTAATGCAATCTTGGCGTTTAATTTGTGGGATGTCTTCGGCACCGCCAGCTTTAACAAGTATGTGTTGTATTAGTCCTTTATATATTATTCCAAGTCTCCCTTTGTCGTTAAGTGCATTTCGTAGTTGTTCCCCAATGCATCTGAGGTAGGCATTTTTTAGAGAGAAGGCTTCTAGTCCAAATAAATTATGGGGTAGTTGTGTTATTATGTTTGCAGTACTTTTAGGTAGTCCGCATATTTTTTTTTGGATTGCAATAATTCTCTTATCAAGTTTTTTGATAGTTGGTAGTGAATAAGGGACTGCAAAGAAACTATAGGCTATGCCTGCTCTGATTATTGTATCCACCATACTGATTCTTTGTTTGATAGTGGCAGGGCATTTTGATAGTTGTTTACATTGGTCTATTATTTTAGTAGTGGTGATATGTGTTTGGAGTTTCCATTTTAGTGATGGGACTAATTGTATGCCCAAGTAGACATAAGGTTCATTTTGATGGAGTATTGGTAGTGTTTGGTCTCTGTAACTGATGTTTTGGTTTGTCATGTGGGTTTTGAATTTGTTTGGTTGCGTTTTGGATTTATTTGGGCAACCGGTGACTGCACATTTTGTGACTCCCAAGTCCATGCCTGCCCATTCGCAAAATTTGTCAATTTTATTTAGTTGTAATTGTAGTGATTTTATATTATTTGATATAGCTGCTAGATAATCTGCGTATGCTGCAGAGCTGATTTTAATTTCTGATGTGCCAAATGTATATCCATTTTCTCCTCTTTGTAACCACCTCAGGAGTGGTTCTAGAAAAATTAAAAAGAGATATGGGCTAAGTGTGTCTCCTTGTATGGTTCCTCTTTGGATCGGTATTGGTTTTGTTTTCCCAAAGTGTTCTCCAGTTAATATAGTGTTTGAGTGGGAGTAGATGTTTCCGACTAGCATTATTGCGTCTATCGGGTATCCAAGGTCTTTCATTATAGCTAGGAGCCTTGCGTGATCAGGTGAGCCAAATGCGTTTTTGAAGTCTATATAAAGTAGATATATGTCTTGATTTGTAAATTTTGCGTCTTCTAGTGCTGCTACGAGGAGTTGTAGTTGTCTTGCTGTACTTCTTTCTGCTCTGAATCCTTCTTGACTATCGTGTAGGATTTGGTGTTCTTCACCGTACGCTGACAGTATGTATGTTAGTGTACTAGTGAAGAATTTGTATATTGTGTTTGCAAGTGCTATTGGTCTGTGGTTAGGCAGTTGTGCAGGATTTCCTTTTTTATAGAGTAGTATGGTTAGACTTATTTTCCATGAGGCTAGGATTTGTTTTTGTTTGTAGCAGTGAGTAAAAAATAAAAAGAGTAGTTTGTGAAAACTTTCAGGCATATTTTTTAGTATAGAGTTGGGAATTTTGTCTGGGCCTGGTGTTTTGTTGTTAGATAGATGTTTGAGACACATTTCGTATATTTCTTTGTCAAAGTGTTTATGTAGTGGGATTTGTGGGTTTCCTCTTTTTTCTATTACAAATCCATCAAGGTCGTGCCATGGGTATTGTCTAACTCCACAAGTACAGTGTGATGGATGTTCGGGTTGATAGTAGCAGGTAGGTACTGTAGGTCTATTGCTAATTGATTGTTGTATGTGGATTTCGTTTGCTATGTCTTCTGGGTTTGTTACTATGTTGTTGTTTCTATCCAATATGCAATCTAATGGTGGTGTTTCTAGGTTTTTAAAAACTCTCTTGTTTATTTTCTTTGGACTTTTGTCGTATAATTGTCTGTATTTGAGTATTTCCTTTTTTATACAACTTTGGGTATATTTTGTGGTGATTTTACGGGCTTGTATTTTTGCTGTCCTGGCTTTTTCTACTAGTGATTGTTTCCATTCTTGTTGATCATGTTCTTCGGTTGGGAGTGGTGGTATGTTTACACTTGTATAGTGTTGGTCGAAAAAGCTCGGTAGACAAACCACCCAAGGAGATGTATAGTGGAGGTTCTTTAATGTAAGGAAGGTCAGATAGTCTATTGTAATGTAATTAAGGTCACTTATGAGGTAGTTTTCTATTGTAGTTAGATTATTACAAGGGATATGGATGAATTAACCCATTGGATATGAGGATTAAGGTATATTCTTTAGCCTATCTCTAATTCCTGTCCACGACTTATGGATGCAACAATACAATTATGCAGTCCCTGTCTTATCCTAGTGTGTTGGCTTATAAACAAAGGCAGCTTTTAGCCTGAAGGGATTACAAAACATATAGCTCAAGGCACGAAAGTAACAATTTCCCTGTTGCATTTGCTCAAGGCATAACCTCACCAAATTTGCTTATAACATCACTCGTTCATCACTCATGTATCCAAATATTGCTTATAGCATTTAACCAGATATTGATTTGCTCAAGGCAATGTACTCCAACCACACAGTATCAAGCTTATTTTATTGCTTTTAGCATTGTAATTCTCATCTTGCTCTAGGCAGTTTATATATCGTTTTGCTTATAGCATCCTTTATGCTGATTTGCTCAAGGCTTAACAACACCAAGCTATTGTCTTTAATATTCTTAACCACCTGCACACAAAGCTTTCAGCATACACCAAAGACTCATTTGCTTAACCTTGACCAATTCCTTCTTCAGAGATACAACAACACAACTGATTGCTTAGAGCATTAACAAACTATATTTAGCTTTAAGCTTTGTAAAATTCCACAAACTTCCTCATTTATAATCTTTCTTCCTCGATTATCTCAACTCTGAATTTTATAAAACTCCTGCAAGACTATTGCACTCACTCACTTATCCACATCCATTATTGCTCAAAGGCTTTCACTCTGATCACACTCCACACTGGCTTTAAGCAATTACAGTATCACTAATTACTTCAAAGCTTAATTAATTCATCCCACAGGTTCAACTTATAACTGCACACACTCAAGTTCTACTAACTTAAACAAATGCTTTAAGCATACATCCATTCATAAACACTGCCTCAAAGCCACTGCAACTCTCTTAAACAATTGAATACTGGATAGCTTTAAGCCCATGCAATCACTAACTATTGCTTTAAGCAGACTCCAATTACTATCAAACACACATACACGGATTGCTTTAAGCACTTAAATGACTGGATGGCTTTAAGCATTAACCAACTAAACAATTCCTTTCACAGGAAACACAACCACTTGCCCAATCACTGGGACTTAAACACACAAACTGTATGGAAATACTTGCTTCAAGCCTCTTATTACAGAATGGTAGTTTTTGCACAGAACAACGTAAACTTGCACACAAAAGAAATTGGAGCCAGATTTCACATCTGCTACTGCTCCAAGCTCAAAAACAACGAGAGAGAAGAAGGAAAACACACTTCCTTTAATACTAAATTGCAAGCTCAAAGCAACTTCCACAACCGGTCTAACCATCCCAACTTCCTAACCGTTTAAAACTACTTGACATTAAAAGTTCTAAAGAAGTTCACACTAAAACTAAAACTAAGAGTATTAAGAACCCTATTTACACACAAAAATGAAAACTCAAATATCTTGCTAACTTTCTACGTTCACATATAGGTTTTTAATTCTTCCATTATTGGATGTGTTGGCCAGTTTTGTGTATTTTTTATTATGTAAATTGTTTTTCTAATTAGATGGTAGGTAGAGAGGTGTTTTTTCCATGCTTTTTGTAGTTTTCTTGGTAAGAAGCCTCCTTGTTGGGAAGTGCGATTTGTTAGTGTCGGGAGTGGTGGTGCAGTACAAGTATCTTGGATTTTATCTGAAATTTTTTGTATCATGTGATCTAATTTTGAGCATGGTGTTTGCCATTGATCATTTGTTAATTGGTCATTCGAGAGTATTGTGGTGAGTTCATTTATTTGCATAGCATTTTCTTCAAAGTATTCTGTTTTGAATTTTTCAATGTTTTCTTGTGGTATGGGGTTTAGTATTCTCGTTGTTTTGTTTATTATTGGTATGGGTCTCGCTAGTAAGGTGTTTGTTGGTATGTATAATGTTACTGGAGAGTGGTCAGAGTTGAGGTTGTGGCTGTTGTCTGTAGTTGATATATATAAAGTATTATCTGGTGTTTTGATGTAGTATCCATCTATTAAGCTGGTTTGGTTATAGTTTTGTCCTCCTTGTCTTGAGTATGGGCAGTTTGTTGGGATGTATTCTAGGTGTAGATTGTTAGTAAATGTTCTCTATTCTATGTCTTCCGCTTGTGGTGGAGTTGTGTCGGTTCCATTTTGTCTTCCGATGAGTGCTATGTCTCTGTTAAAATCACCACATAGTATGTGTGTGGCGTTTGGATGTGTATTGATTTGTTGTGTTATATTTTGTTGGATCATTTGTATATATTGTATGTCTTCTGCATGTGATGGCATATACATGTGAATAATTAACCATGTTTGCAATGGTTTGTTGTCTATTTTTATTATTTGTAGATAAGGTGATATTTCTCTAGGGGTTGGGATTTTAGTGACATAGCCGGGGTATGCATATTTTTGATGTATTAGTGTGAGGAGACCTCCTCTTGCGGGTATATATGGTATTCTTTGTTGCATGCATCTTGTTAGGGCATGTGTGTTGTTAAAAATTAATTTGTATTTTGAAAATAGGTTTTGTATGTATTTGGTAGATTTTGTAGCGGTTATTTTAGTTTCTTGTATTGTGATGATGGCGGGTTCGTCTGGTGTGTTGGAAATAAGTTCATGTAGATTTGGAAGGGCCGTATTTAGTGATGAGGCATTCCATGTAATAAATCTTGTATTATAGTTTGTTGTTTGTATTTCTTGTGGTTGAATTGTAGGTGTATTTGGGAGTGGTGGGGGATGATTATATTCGTGTAGTGGTTCATATATTTTTAAGGTTTCTTCTAATAAGTTGATAGGGAGAAATGGGAATTGATCAATCATGTTTTGGAGGGTTATAGAATCATTGTGTTGATGAATAAAATCGTAAATTTCTTTGTGAATGGTTTTTGGTGGGTTTATTAGGTTTTGGTTGTTTTTTGTAAATTCTGTGTATGGGTGTCTAGTTAGAATGTGTCTTTCAGGTGGGTTTTGTAGCAGGGACATTTTTTCTAGTAGTAGAGTTGTCCAATCAGGGTTTGGAGTTTGTATTAGGAGTTGATCACATGTTTCTTTTGATGGACTAATTGTAATGATAAGAGCATAAAGTATTCTTGGTGATGGATGGTGTTGATTTTGATAAATATAATTTGATAAATGTGGATAGTCATTACGGGTTTCCGCATGATTTGGATGTGTTATATTTATTATAGATGAGAATTGTTTTGCTAAATGTTGGTATTCTCGTTGTAATTTAATCGTACTTGGTATAAAGTATGATTTGGATCTTCTTCTATGTGCGGGTGGGTGTGTTTTTAATAAGTCGGGCATGGACCCGGGGTTGGTTTCTATGTCCCCGCATAGTATTAATATTTGGTGAAGAGAATTTCTTTTTAAAGGAAAATTTTGAATTATTATTATTATTATTATTTTTATTTTTTATTTTTTTTCTTTGTCTATTTTGGACGAGGCCAATAGGCTGAGTCCATTTATTTTGTTTTTTAGGTTTTTGATTTTTGTTGGGGTTTTTATTTTTGGGGTTGTTGGTTTTTCTTTTTGTTTTGTGTACTATGTATTTTTTGTGTTGTAGAATATTGGGCACTGGTCCCGGGTTGGTTTTGATATCTCCGCTCAGTAGAAGTAAACGGTGTGATGGAAATGTTTTATTTTTGAAAAGATGAGTTTTTACTTTGTTCTTTTTGTTAGTATTGTTTCTTTGGACGAGGCCGGTAGGCCGAGTCCATTTTTGTTGTACTTGAGTTGTTGGATTTATTATGGCAGTTCTGGGTGATAGTATGTTTAGGTTTATGTTGTGGTTTAGGTTTATGTTTTTGGGCCCCAGGTTAGTTTTAATATCTCTACTAAGTAGTAGTAAAAAGTGGGGAGAGAAAGTGTTGTTTTTGAAGAGGTGTTTTTTGAGGTTTGTAGGGTGGTTTTTGATGTTTTTGTTTGGTTTTGTTTGTTTTGTTTTGTTTGTTTTTTGTTTTATTTGGATAAGGGCATTAAGAAATGCTTTTTTTATTGTTGTTTATGTTTTTAGTTGTTTTTGTGTGTTTAGAGTTTTTTTTTTTTTTTTTTTTTTTGGAACCTAGTTTTGTGTTTTGTTTTGTTTTTTGAACTATATATTTTGTTTTTTGTTTTGTTGTTTTTTTTTTTTTTTTTGGGCTATATATTTTGTTTTTTGGTTTGTTTTTTGGACTGTTTATTTTGTTTTTTGTTTTTTGTTTTGTTTGTTTGAAAGCATTAAAAAATGCTTTCTCTTTATCATTTTTTAAGTTTTTAATTGTTTTTGTTTGTTTAGAGTTTTCTGGGCTTTTTTCTGTATTTTTTTGGTGTTTTGGTATAGCTTTTTTGTTTTTTTGTTTTTGTTGAGTTAATATTTTAGCATTGAATAATGCTATGAGGTAGAAGAATTTTAGAGAGAAAAACTCTGGTGTAGCTATAGGGTTGTTTTTCTTCACATGTTTGACTGGTTGTTTGGTGGAGGCGGAAGTGCTAATAGTTCGGATCCTCCTTCTTTACCCATGATTGCTATTGAGACCTCCTTGGAAAATTCTGCCATCTGCCTTCTCATTATCTCGTGCAAGTTGGAGTTGAGTCTTTGGGCATAAGTGTTGGTAGTGGTGATGATGTCTGCTTTCTGTGTTGCCAATTCTTCCTTGAACTCGATCGTGAGCTCTGCTTTCAACTCCTTCTTCAGCTCTGTCTTCAATTCTTCTTTGAATTCAATAATGTCTTCTTTCTTTGTTCTTGGTTTCTTCCCTTGGCTGCTCGGTGCATTCTGAATCGCTTCTATGGTGTTTACAAGGGCGGTGTTGATGTCACAAAATCCGAATTGCTTCTGTTGCTCTTCTGAGGGTGGTAGTGTTCCTTCTAAGCTCTTCGGATGTGGAGTGAAAGTCACGTGGGAGTTGTGAATCTTGTATGTCTTGTTGACAAACTGACGATAAACAGTCGGGTTGAGGCATTCGATGTTGACTGATCCGCTGTGTAGGTTGTCGCGTTGCTTTGGAAAGAAACTAGAGGAGACATTCTTGGGCCCCATAATCTCCTTAATCTCGTGAAGTGTCTCTTCTGTAGTCTTTGTGAGCTTCAAACCTTGCAAACCAACATCAAACAATTCTTCTTGGCCAGTTGGGTCGTAGAAAGTCTCCCCCCTATTTTGATGGTGGGTGCTATTATTTCATTGCGAAAGGTAGCCTTGAACTGTACAATTTTCTCTGCTTGAGAAGGAGTTGGTGCCACCAACCATGTCCATGTCTCAGTAGTGTTTTTCTGCACACTCGTGATCTCTAATTCTTGCCCCCTCTTAAAACTTTCTACAACTACCTCTTTGAAGAGACTGTGCCCCGTGACAATGTGACATTCCCGAGAGAAAGACTGTTGATCTTCACAGATAGCATATTGTTTCTAGCTATGGTGTTATAGTTTTTGCAGACTTTCCCAACTGTCAAAATGGTATCTAAGGTGAGGATAAAAGGCCTAACACCGCTAAGTAGATTTATACCATCTACCCCAGGATGCTTCAAATGCAATTTGATAGTTCCAGACCAATGCCGTGCAGAGCCATTTCTACAAAGAACTGCAATGGGCTCTGCTATCTTAGCCCCCAGTGAAATTTTCATATCTTTCAAACGCGCTTGCGTTAATGTTAGGATCTCCTCATGGGTGTATTGTCGGGTTGGTTTTTGAAAGTAAATGGCTACGTGATAGTCATATGAGAGGCCAGTGTCTGGGTCTGTTTCAACCTCAAATGGGAGCTGCGTAATGTTGAAATGCTGCCCTTCTATGCCATCTGAGCGGATCATGGGAAAAAGAGTTTGACTGACATGGGGGTAGGAAAATACCGAGATAAGGAGTTCTGCTGCTTCTTTTTCTGAGAGGCCTTTCTTCATAAGGATCTGGAGTGGGACTGGTTCGAAGCTCTCCGGTGCTTTTTCGTCAATGGCTAGCTTCTCCATCGCCTCAAATCCAAGCCAAAAACTTTGAGATGGTGAAGTCTTTTCCTTGGATGCTGACTTGCCACTCTTTTCTGTTGATGATGCTTTGCTCCTTTTTTCAGCTGCTGATGCTTTGTTCCTCTTCTCCGCTGATGATGTTCTGCTGCCTCCACTCCTCTTCTGTCCTTGGGGTGGAGATTCTGTGTCCATCATCACATAATCTGGGTCGTCTGTGAGATCTCTAGCAGCACCCTTGCCTCCTCCTTATCCTGCCATCCTGTATCTATAAAATATGGCACAAGTTAAATTAATTAGGTTAGAATTGATTAGCATAGCAGAGATATTAGGGATGGCCAATTGGTTTGAGTTAGTGTTATTGTTGTGTTGTTTCGATGTTGTTCCTCTACTTTCCGCTGACGCGTGTAGTGGGGCTTTGTAGTAGAGGAGTTTATGAATTAAATGGATATTTGTGTTTGTTTTTTTGGCTTTTATTTCATCTTTCCTATCTACCAAATGCACAGAGAAATTAATGATTGTAAGAGGGGGAAAGCGTACCTTTGCTAAAGGTATTACCTCAAGCTACTGCTTTGATGAAGGGTGTTGTTCTGCTACTCTTTGCTGATAAAGATGATGGCCTTATAAAATGTTGTTGATGATGACACACTGATGATGTTGCGATAATTGGAGATGTATAGTCGATGTTGGTCTGCTGCGTTGATGATGATGTCCTGTTCGTTGTAGAAGAGAAGAGGACAAACTCTGGCCTCCGCGACTTAAGTTGGCTAAACAAGTACAATCGGAGCCGGGTTTGGATAGTGCAAAGACTAGACGTTAGAAGATCCGTTTGGTCTACCAAACACTTAGCCAAGTCCACCCAGCATGCTCCTGAAGATTTATGGACTGTACGGAATCTTGTAACATCAAGGTCGATACACCATTCACTACCGGTTTGATTGTACTATGCTCCAACCACATAAGTTTCCTAACTGTAACGCCCGGCGGTGCTGTGCAGAATACGGTGTTACACGAGCTTCTTCACGAACTGTTTGATGTAGGTGAGTGTTGGCTCCTATAACGTAGATCAGGGTCAACCGGGGCGAGTGGCTGCTGTGCCGACGTAGGACAAGTTGGTGCAGAATTGGCGATGCAGTACTATACTGGTAGCATAACGATGCAGAGCTTGCGCAGGTCGGAGTATAGCATAATCCGTCGATGCAGGGCCGGTCGAGCTGTGAGAGTCTTGGTGGCCAGGGATATAAACTCTGCTCAACAATCTGCACGATCTATATACGCTTGCCCACCATGTCCGCACACGAACTCACCGATCTGCACACATTAACGTCTAACAAACTGCCCACAAACGCTCAGCCTTACAAGCAATTCTGCAGCCTGCAAGAAGTGTCTCGATCTGCCTACACTGAACAATCCTTGGTCTCATACACCGAGCGGAACTCGCTTCTCTTGCAGGCAACGCTTATCACTCGCATCGGCAGTGACCCCAGCACTTGAACAGGTCTCGGAGAGACCGGATCGTACGTCGACGGAAGATCGACCAAAACCCTAGATCTCACTCCGGCTGCATAGATCGAACTAGCAGTTTTATTGAGTGACTAAAGATCACGGCAACGAGCTTACAACGATCGAGGCGGTAGAACCGAGGCACACACGTCGAATAACCTGCTGCACGAGAAGACGAGACTGCGAATACAGAGCGCATCGATTCTCTGGAGCGGATCTGCACAACGGGGCTCCGATCACCTAGCTGCAAGGCCCTGGCTTACTGCCGCAGATCTACAGAACTCTCAAACCTGCGAGGCTCCGATCTTCAATACAAGCGCTTGAAACCACGTACCCAGCAGGATCTGCGACCTCCTGCAAGCAACCGATTACCGATCTACACACAGGCGCTAGAAACTCGCACTGCACACTACCGTCGATCTGCACTTGTGAGCACCGGATTCTGCAAGCGGCCGCGAAACGATTCAGACCAGAAACCCCAACTAAGATCTAGCAACAGTTCCTTACAAAGAAGGGATCACCCTTGTTCGTTGAGTAGCTGTGCTCACAATCTCCTTGCAGAAGCGCAAGGAGCCATCGTTCTCCTCAAAACCCCACAGATCTCAGAGCGCCATCGCTTCCTCCCGAGCGCAACCATACCGATGATTTTTCATAATAAGTAGGATCAAATAATAGAAACCATACCATCTTGTAGTGCATGTTATTCCAATTTCATTTCAATATTATTTGATTTTTTGTGTGTTGAATTTGGATTTTAAATTGAATTTCAACAAAAAACCTTGCAAAATTAATTAGAAAATATTAACAATAAATACGATGAATCCAACCGTACAGACGTTATGTTCACATTGACATTTACAACTTTGTTGTGTATACCAACTTCATTTTTATTTTTCATCAAACATTTTATAACAAATCTTTGAAAATAGTGTTGAATTGGGACCTTAAAGGGTTAAAACAAAACTCATGTTATCTTATTCAAACTCAAGGTGACTTAAAAGATAACTCTTCTGTTTTTAAAGAATTGAAAAGAAAATTCCATTACAAGGAATAAATCACGAATAAAATTCATTCAACAAAGAATGCACCTCATGACCATTATCTATTATCTATATTATCTAAGGACCACATAGGGTAACTCATGCCAGTTTGAATGAAAAGTCCGTTGGCGGGAATTGTTGCAAACTTGACCACTATCTCTGGGCCATATTACTGTAGTTTACTAGCAGGTTCGGCAACTTGCCGCCTAATTATTAATTAAAGTTCAAAAAGTAGGTTCGGCACCTAAAAATAGAATATTCATATTTTCGGTAATTTTCTCTTTTAATTTTTAAAAATTCGCCCTAAATCCTTTTTTAATTTTCTATTTAAGTTTTCATCATGTACAGCTTTCTTGCATTGGATGACAAGTAAGATGTGAGTGAAGAGGTGAGAATGCTCTGTGCTTTATGCAAGTGGAGTGGAGTTGTGTCCAACAATGCATATGGGATATGTAAACTTTGAGGTGAAGCACCTAGTTATTCTTCATTTTTATAACATGCATAACTTTTGCATAGAGTCTTCAAATGACATAAAATTTGTTGGAGGTGAAAGATTACTTGATTTCCAAACTTTTCTTGGACCAAAATTTTTCCTAAAATTTGATCTTCTATGCACAAATGAGCTCCGAAGAACTGTTATGAACGCAGTTTAATTTTTTGATCTTTACACGGCTGCAATGTTTTGTTTATATCTTTTGCATAAAGACTTGTTTTGACACAAAACTTGTTGGAGGTGGAAGAAGGATTGATTTCTCAACTTTTGTTAGTTGGACAAAATTCTATATAACTTCATCTTCTATGCTCAATTGGACTCAAAAAATCTGTGTACAACACATTTGAAAAGCCTCACCTAGAGTCTTGCTACTTCTTAACCCATATTCTTTGTGGACTAATGTAAGTGAGCTTGATTACAAAAGAAGCACCTTCTCTCCTCTGAAATTCGCACATACATCCAATGTAAGTAAAATTCTAGTGAGAAGTAAATTTTTCTTACTTTTCGGCAATTTTGAAAAAGAATTAATATTATATTCAGAAAAAAATGCCAATAATATTCCAAAATTTTAGGCATCTATTTTTAGAATTATTTTGTGCCAAACCTGTTATTAAACTACGGTAGACTATGACTAGAAAGTCATCCCACATTCTTCTAAAATCAGTGATTCGCCTATGAACTCATCGCGAAACAATTTAGGTTTACACTACCCAAAAAAAGAAGAAAAATGTAGTTTTAATATTTTTTAGTCCTTTTTTTTCTTCTAATGTTATTGTCTTTATTCTAATGTTATTGTAGTTATTGTGACGACTTTTAAGGCAATTAAAAAAATCACCTCACTCTTTGGTGAATGGTCATTCCTCCCGGTTCAAGTTTACACCTAGTGAGAGGCCCAAGAGCCTTAAAAATTGCATTTTTACGAAGCGACCATGGAAGTGTGAATGTGTGACCATGAGAATAATTCATTTTTATTGGTCACGGCTCTTGGTCCATAGTTTAAGGGTCCTTCACACCACAGCCATTCAAGTCAAGAGGCCGTGGGATTGAATGGCCAAACTTTGTTGAGAGTTCAAAGAATTGGGCTGAAAATAGGCAATAAAATACAGTTTTGATTTTTTATAAAAAAGAATCGACGGGCTCTCGACCATAGTTTCGGTTTCTATTTCCATTCGACCCAAACTTCCTTTGAGAGTCCGTCAACCTTGATCAAAAAGCGTTGCCATGTAGGCATTTTGAAAGGCGACATCCTTTGAACTTTGGCCTTTAGTGTGAAGGGTTGAGAGGTCAAATTCTTTGTTTCTTGCAACCCAATTGGTGGGCATCGACGACCTCTCGACCTTCGGCCATAGTGTGAAGCGGCCCTAAACTAGTCCTAAGTTTCACTTAAGGTAGGAGCACCCAATACCAACAGTGTATACAATGCTGATAATTTCTAAACATGGCATTCATTTTAGAATGCAAATTTATAGAACCTTTATTGTTTGTTGATAAAGATGATAAATTATCTATGCTCTACCTAGATTTACGTTCTAGAATGACTACCGTGTGTAAAAATTATCGGGATTGGGTACACTGTTGGAATTGGGTGCTCCTACCTTAGTATTTCTGTATGAAAACTCCGCACATTTGCACGACTAAGGGCCGACTTCCATGCAAAGGGGGCAGTGGGTGGCTGGTCCTCTAAAGGAGGAAGCTCCACCGATATGGGTGGAAACAGGAGGATTCTAGATTATAAATTTCATTTGTACCGATATGGGTGAAGCATGGGTGGTTCTTGAGACCTCAATTCTTGTCTTCTAGTGCCTTCCACCCACTGCCCCCCTTACATGGAAGTCCGCCCTAACTCAGCTGCACCAAAGAAGTCGAATATGACGCGCCATCGAGGCGGGTCGCCGGGCAGGTGGCCCACTAGACCTCACTGCGCATAATCGCAAGTGCATGAAACAATAAACTATGCACTTCTGGTGGTAATTGACCTCACCAGTCGTGTTACTGTTCTGCGAAGTACGTGTAACTCAGTTAGTTATGGAGAAACTGGAGATTCCACGTGCTTCACAGGTTGTCATATTCCTCGTCAATCTACACTGGTATTACCAGTTAACATGTAGAGCTATTAACATATACAAATATATAGATATATCTGTATTGGGCATGCATGCATCTAATTATTGGGCATGCGATTAATTTTCCTCCTGATAACCTGACTGATACTCATCCCTGCACGCCATGGCGGGTCCTCGGGTCATGGGGTCGTGGCTACAGTAGGGCCTGCAACAAAACAATAAAAATATACAATACGGGTGGTAATGGCGTGCAACTGATCGAAGGATGAGCTTCAGGTTTTCAGGCGGAAATTGCCCAAAACACGTAACTTACTGTAGCCAACTTGCCATGCCTGTTGTAGCTTAACCCCTAAAGGGTTGGGTAAGCCAAAATGGCCTACGGTTCGCAACACAGGTTATGTGTATTGACTCTACTTCTCACACTCCCCATTTTCTCTTACACGCATCAGATCTCAAAATTTCATCGCATCTTGGAAACCCTCTTCAGGACCGCATCGAGGTTACACTAGAAAATCAGCGCTCCTCCAACACTTCTACAGCAGTAGCAAACGGGTCCGGTATACCCCACACCCTGGAAATAAGCTCCAGCTTCGGTCTATACTCAAACCAGCATCATCCTTC
Organism: Pohlia nutans; assembly: GCA_022496805.1. Taxonomy (NCBI): domain Eukaryota; kingdom Viridiplantae; phylum Streptophyta; class Bryopsida; order Bryales; family Mniaceae; genus Pohlia; species Pohlia nutans. Next base: position 9,881,894 of record CM040102.1, read on the forward strand.
AGGGGTTAATTAGCTTGTGGGAACTCCGAGCTTTGTCATCTTCATGCGAGCGAGCAGCACCTCTGAAGTCTGTCTGTCTGTTTGAGCGGATTTTGTTTGGGTCCGGAGCTTTTCAGATCGAACTGCTTCTTCACCTCTTGCGCGCTGACGATTGGAGATCGATCGACTGTGGTGTAGTGATTCCATCGATGCCAGACCCGATCCAAGACCCCGACGACAAAGGCGTTCCACCTTACTGGTGGAAGGATTTTGATTTCGGCGATGGTTTCGAGGGCGCTCGGAGGAGATCGCCTTGGATGCGGGGCGAAAAAATTGTCGGTGGCAGTGGCCAGCTGAACCCAGCCTTGGAGGGTGTCCGTCGAGGTGTCCTTCTCGATGGCGGTAAGGCTTCCTGTCAATTCCTTTTGAATGCTCATAAAACTTTTCAAGTGGCATCGATAGTTTACATCTGCAGGGGCCAGTAATGACCATCTATGTAAGTTTCAGCGCACATGTGTTAATTTGAACGCGATTTGTGTAAGTATTATTTCAGATTTAACATATAAACATTCTGGACCATAGTGGTTGTATTCTGCAAGTACATCGTGATTTTGATATCTTTTGTGCTACTACAGCAGGCATATGTAAGGTTATGTCTCCTTCAATCCTAGCCTTCATCTTTGATTTTTATAAATGTGCTAAACAGTGATCTCAGAACCGCTTTATGATATTTAGAACATTATGCTACCTCCCACGTAAATGGTGTCTACTTTTGCTACCCAATGCATACAATACTCACGATACCTCTATAATATCCCTTGATATACTTTCCGAGGATATCACCTCATGAAGTTGCTACATATTTATGTCATGATGAGCATTCTTGCTACATTTCAATTTTTCTTCATTTTCTTTCTTTGTATTTTTAGCAGCCCCATTTTTTGGGTAGAAATCCAGCTAATTTTAGCCAGTTTTGAGATCACTGGTGCTGAAGTTAAGTAACTCGTGTCCCGTGCAAAACTAACTGTGCTTCTTACGAATGCTAGGACTCCCTAATCCTTCTCACACCATCAACGAAAGCAAGACTGGCAGGGCTCCTCCGATTTTGTCAGTTGATGCCTCGGGTGAAAGTTCAGCAAAACTTGGGGTTCGTGATCAGAAGGAGAAGAATGTGAGTCTAGGTGGGAATTGGCAACCTGATGAAACTCGGACGTTGATAGAAGCCATATTGGAGTCCTGGAATCATGGCAAGAGGAAACTGGCGCCGGAGGTCCTCATTCCAGGAAGGACGAGATCAGAGTGTCATGATCAGTGGTATGCTGTTGTAAATCTTCACGACACAATCAAGAGCTATTGCGATGCACACGGCAAAGAATTTAGCCAGGTTACTGAGGAGGAGTTTCGATGCTATAAGCTGGGTACTGATTTTGTCAATGATGGAAAATGGTTCCAGATGATCGACAATCACCAAGCCTCTCTATGGCCTCAAATGTCTCCAACACATGGTATGTTACAGCTTTTATCGTTTAACCCCTGTAAGGTTTTCATCTTGTGGATACGGTTGAGATATAAAGGAAGTGGTTGAATTAATAAAGGGATTATTTTTATGATTTCAATCTGAAAATTTGCAGAACTGATGCCTATAAGGGTTTTTGATGGCCATGATTTTTTTCAGATTTTTTGCAAACTAACTTATGAAGTAATACAATAAATGTAGATCAAATTCAAAATCAAAGCACAGGGACACATATGTCCTCTCTTGCTCACAAGGGTTAACCTCTAAACGTCTAAGCGGCCAGTAGAATACGGTGTATTTTGTTTGTATTTGGAATGAATTCACACCTTTAATGGGTTCGAGTTCATAAGAGAAGTTGAAATTTAGATCAATGCGATTCTAATGAGCTATACTTAAGATCCCAATTTATAGTTTCTTGTTGGGGGCAAATCTCAATTATACAACAATGTATATACTATCCCCATGGGATGTTTAAGAGTTTAAGTTTAATAGATTGCTCAAAAAAAAAAAAAAACTAGAAAATCAGTTGGCATCAAATTTTATCTCACTATATTCAGTAAGTTGGTTGAAAAATTAAGATAAATAAATCAGAAATGCCAAAGATGAGGCTCTCAAAAATGTTAAAAAGAATTAAAGGCCAAATCTGGATTTCACAAATTCAACATAAATGATCAAATACATAATTTAGAAGCCATGAACTTCCAAAATTCATTAAAAATACAAAATCAATAATTATTTTTTAAATTTCATTATGAATAGCTAAATTATCATTGCACTTCATCTCATTTAATTGTTTATTTATCTAGTTCTTGCCTACAATTATATAAATTGGTATTCTTACAAAATAATATCCTAAATCTTAAAAACTTATGATCATGTTATGAACATTTTACTTTTAGCCAATCATATCTACATAATTTTTTGAATAAAATATTAGCATCTTTTATGAAAATTGAAAGCATTTTAAAAATAAATTATTCACAGAAATATGAAAATGGTGTAGTGGTATTTCATTATAGATAGGATATATAAGTTGTGCGTCATAACTTTCATATTCTATAAAACTTCAAAATAGTCATGTAAGACACATTTTATAACAAAATTAGTTTATGGCAAAACCCTTTGTCCTTAAAGGGTTAAGTAAAAAGAGATACAAGATGAAACAAAAACTTAAATCATTGACAATTTTGATTGAAATTGAAGAAATGTCAAATCTTCGTCAATATACATGCTTAGTGTCAGAATAGAATCAATGTTGGACTATCAAACATGAACATTGTACATTCACAGTAGCTTTGTCTGCCATCAGACAAATAATTAATTAATTTCAACATAACAGTTTGTTTTGCCAAAAATTAAATCCTTTTCCAACTTTTTTCAAAAATAAATACTAATCGTTTTTTCATTCAACCACATGGTTCATCTAGCAAGCTTTGCATGTCGTGCTTCATATATTGATTTCTGTTTTCTTTAATACCTTTGATTAACTTTGTTGGGAGCATGTGGTGCACTTGTGCATATAGACCAAGCTTTTATAGACTTTAACTATAATTTTGTTTGATTATGTTTTATGCATGTGTTGGTTGGAATATCTATTTATTTTATCTTTAATTTAATTTAATTTTAATTTAATTTATCCACATTTTGATATGCTTGCAATAGAATTTCCAAAATAATTCCTCTATAATTCTTTCAAATAATTCCTTCATATTTTTTTTAAATAACTAAAAGGGAATTTGTTATGAATGTACAACACTACATAGAAGTAAGAAGTTAGAGCAGACAAGAAAACAAGGTGAAGGCACCTAAAAGCATCTATCCTCCTTTTTGGTCCTATAGGTTCTTTCATCAACTACTACTTTAGGAATCTAAAATCAATCACTTGTCATCTAATCAAATACCCTTCAAAAAGTGGGTGGAATTTGGACCTTTAGGATAAAATTCATTATACTTTTTGTGTTGGGAAATGTCCCACCTATATAGCACTAAGTGGGGTATGATTAACTTTTCATTCTAAAAATTGAAATAAACCATTTATACTATTACTTCTGAATTTTATGTCTATTAACCAAACAAAGTTCCAATTCAATTTTTTTAACCAAATTGAGTAGCTTAAACGTTCAATTTTGGGTGCTTCCACCTTATATAATGTTACGACCTTTGTAAGTTTACATATTGCACTTTCAACTTTAATTCCAACATTGTAAATTTACCACTTTCAAAGATGGACCTAAAAAAAATATTTATGACAGAAATGGCTTCATCACGAGAATCCATCAATAGACAAGTTGGACATTGTGGTAGAAGATGGTTTTTATATAAATATTGAGCAACAACAAAAAGGTTGTTATGGGAGTTTTTCATTGTTGTATGACTTGTCTCCATTACTAGGTAATGATTATAGACCACACAAGAAGTCTATGTACGAGAAGAAACATGAGATACGCGAGAAGGGATTATTTATGGCTCCAAAAGCTACATCAAGCAAGAATTATATTCCAACTTCTGCAAATATTGTGTCGGACATTCAAGACCCAATCACAAGGAATTTTGATGAGTTAGATGTGTTAGAACCCTTGGAGGACTCTTTTGAAGACCCGTCAGAATTTGCATATGATATTCTTCAAGTTGACAAAGAATTCATAAAATCATTGGAAATAGAAATGAAAGCATTGACTTTCATTCAAATTATTGAGATTGAAGATGCATTTCAGGATGATGGAACCTATATACTTGGTTATTTCAATGTTATCACTGACAACATTGAATTTTATTTTACCGATGGGAAAAAAATGGCGGAAGTTGTTGGAGTTGGATTACAACATGCTAAAGTTGTTGTTGAAAACTTCAGTACATTTGAGGTTCAAGAGATTACAAAAGAAGAATTTGGGGGAATATGGTTCAATGTTAAAACCAACTCCAACAAATTATTCAAGATCATGAAAGTCATATTGCCAAGAACGTCTTCGAATATGGAGCATATGCAACATGAAGATGGAAGCAATTCCTCATCAACATCAGGGAATAGATTGTTTCAAGAATATACTTTTGATGTTGCTTTCAATGATATGTTTCATGTATTGTTTATTGGGGAGGTTTTGAAATACTACATGATGGGAAAGGTTATTGATATTTTTTATCTGTTTCGTAGTGATCCATTCATGAACTCTACGAGAGAGTGGTATATTACTTACATGACTTGGTCACAAATTTTGAAACTATTGATTTCAAAGGGATTATTTCATTACCATTGCAACAAAGGAATCAATGAAATACAAGAAGACCAAGGAGGTGCTATTGAGGGTGGTGGTGGCAATGGCAATGAGGGTGAAGGTAGTGGTGGAGGTGGTAGCAATAGTGGTGGCGTTGATGGTGGTGGTAATGGCAATAGTGGTGTTGATGGTGGTGGCAATGGCGGTGGTGGTGGTGGGGGCGGTGGTGGTGGTGGGGGCGGTGGTGGTGGCGGCGGTAGTAGTGGGGGCGGTGGTGGTGGGGGCGGTAGTAGTGGGGGCGGAGGTGGTGGGGGTGGTAGCGGTGGCGGAAGCAGCGGCAGAGGTAGCGAAAAAAAATTACAAATTGCAATGATTCTTCTTAGTGGAGGGGATTTTTTCGAGAAAAACACTCAAGATATGTTTTCAGTTGAAGATGAGAGGTTACAAAATGTAAAAATTGCACCACGTTTAACATTTGATTTTATATTCAAGAAATATTCGACACAAGTGAAAATCACGGTAGGACCTGTGTGTTTCGAGCTTAACAAAACGTGTGATGATATTCAATCCTCTGGACTCTTTGGATGGTTTCATGATGAGGCAGAAGTATCTTTTCATCCAATGGATTCATATAATTCTTTACATCTTAAAGAAGATTTATCTCCAAATGATTTTGAGTTGAAAAAGTCATCTTACAAAGTGTCCGAGAATACAAATGTCATAACTGGCTTTGAAAAAGAGTTCCAATTAAAAGCAGTTGTAGGAAATTCTCACATTGGACGGGGTGAAATTGGTGGAAATTTGAAACAACAGAAAGGTGGTGTGGACAATAAAGGTAAAGAGCGTTGTTTGGAATTTGAACACATGGTGACTACTAGTGGCTTCTTCATCAAAGAATATCCTCAAATGGAGAAAGCTTTGTTACTATACCAATATCATGCTCTTGAAAGGGATATCAAAATAAATGATATCCAAAATGCAAGCTATCGAGATGAACTTATTATTTCTCCATTGTGTCGGGTATTGAAAACCAAGTTCAATGGAACTTGGGTTTTACTTGGAAAGAAAGGTTTTGATCATACATTTATATTTGAGGCTAGTCGGAATTTACAAAAAATTCAATTGATTGAAGCAAGTGATGAAACTTCATCGAACAACTCAAGAAATTCTAAGGAAGCTAGCAAGAGATTTGGTTTCAAAAAAAGACGTGACAAAGGCGTTGCATCATTTTACTATGAACTATCTCAAATTACTCAGAGGTATAAAAAAAAGATAAATGTCAACTTTGAAGAAATTTACAAGTTTAATCGTGGAGAGACTTATGTAAGCAAGGAAAGACCCAATGGGAGCTTTGGAACTTATGCAGTGTAGTGACCCAACTATAGAATTCCAAGATTTAAGTTGCTAATAGCTCTTTTTGGTTGTAATGATTTTGAGTATGTTTTATGTAGATGCTTTTTTGTTATTTTTATTTTATTTTTATTTTTAATTCACCATATGTAACATTCTTCATTGATTCTAGTGATATAAAACTTGATCCTATTCAAATTATAATTTTCACAATACGATTGTTTAAACTTGTCATTTTGAAACTATGAGTCCTTAGTCCTTTAGGGGTCTTAGTTGTTAGAACTATATACACTTGAGTGGTTTAACTTTGGCGCTTGGAAATATGCTAATTTAACAAATAAGACAATGATATAGAGTTGTGTGATGGAAGCACTAGCTATCATGTGAAAATTCACAACATTGAGACTCTTTTTGGATATAGAAATTTGCTAACTTTTTTTTTGGACATGCATCTTGGCAAAGTAATCGATTTGTCATCACATTTGTTTTGGTCATGCGGAAGTTTAGTCATTGATTTAAAACAAAGAGTTGATCAAGCAGATTTGCACAAGACTAAAATATGCAATCAATGAGGATACCATCTTGGAGTCAAAAGACTTAGATGCAATTACAATCACTTTACAAACCATTCTTCTATATTAAAGAATGCCAGGCTTATTAAATAAATATTGTAATTCTTTTTTTAACAATGCTACAATAAATCCATGGCTCAATAGGTTTGATACAATAGGTGATATTAGAGATATCCGCAAAGTAGACCAAGTGTTCCTTTTTCATACTCTCTTTCATAGCCATATATTAATTATTTTATCACATGTGGGTATATATAGAACACACGGTTTGGTTTGGATGAATTTCCCATGGGTGTGGGAGAGCATGCATGTGGTCAACAAATGGGAGCGTTGGCTTGGATTAGGAAAACATAGTCATGTATAGGGTAGTAAAATTCCACCGACCTTGCTTCTACTTCTCATTGGTGCAGATTAAAGAAAAGAGATATTTTTAGCCTAATTTAGGTGGCAATAAACTTTAGTCATGAGTTTGCAAAAACTTTCCTCATTAAAAATTGATTACAAAAATAAAATTGTTAATATTACTAATTATAGTAAGAATTACTTTTATTTTTAGGGTACATTTAAACACATTATTATCTGAGGTGGTACCTAACAATACATAGAGCGACACCCCCCCCCCTTTTCCGCTTGAGCTTCAAATTGATGTTGTATATCAAGCTATTTCCATTCACTGTGTGTGACATGCTATCTATTTGTTCATTTATTTAGTCACTCTTGTAATTCATACAAGATACATGACAAAATTAATTATTTAGTCAATTTTGCAATTGTATCTTGTTCAAAAAAGCTATGATTCTAGTGATTGTCAAACAAAGTGTTTAGCAAGGAAGTAGCTTTAGCTAGACATTCTACTTGTCAACAAACCGACATTCTTTCATATTTTCAACTTTCTCAATGTATAAATGTTATCTTTCATTGACCTCACGTGGTTTAATGTTCTTTTTTTAAATGTTATAATTAAAAAACTCACCCTTATTTTCAGTTATCGTATCACAGATAACTGCCTAAATGTTATGAAACTTACTCTAAAGGCCTTACAATGAAGGAAGGTCAAATTAATGTATTAACCCCTAAACGTCCCAGAGTTCAAAAACTGGATCACGAACAAATTCAAGGCCTTGCAACTTTCTCATACAACCTCGGCTGACTTTCATCCAAGTCATCTTTGTAAGCCTATTAAATATTCTACCAATTACAATAAATTTCTCGTGATGGGGAACTCTTGATAATATTGGAGAGGCCTCCAACTAAAAGTATGTCAAATTTGTTGGGTAGATTTTAGACTTGCAATGGTCCTCTCATGTACACATCATGTACATCTGAACCATGCTAATATCTACTTCTGAGGCGAGGATCTACTTCTGTTCAAATGGTTGGTACGTTAAGGGGTTAAAGATTTTGGAGTAAAGTTTGCATGGAACAACCTAATGGCAGTTGTCAGTGTATTGCTAATGAGCATAAAAGCACATGCAATTTTTTACTAATACAGAATTACAGATGGTAAGCAGTTTTGTCCAAAGTCCCTTGCTTTGTTCAGTTTGTTGTCTGTTCTCCAAAGCCAAACCCACATTGTTTACGAAGTTCAATTTTGCAATGAATTCCTTCCGTAAAAAATTAAAAATATCAGACATGGTATGGATAAGTAAAGTACTACGGGTAGTTTCATCTGCAAATCCTGTACTAAGCACACTTGCATCAATGTACATTGTTCAACCCCTAAATTTTTGAGCGACCATATTATGGTCGTTCCACTTTTTGGGCAGCCTCCAGGGACCTCATATTTTAAAAGAATTCAATGAAAATTTCACTGTAGCTTCCAAAAACTACACTCTACATGTTGCACTTCGTTTCATGTCATTCCGATAAGTATTGCAAAAGTTATAAGCATTTGAAGTTTTTGAAGCGAGATCGGGCAACAAGAATTTTTTTATTTTTTACTCTTTTTCAAAATTTCTTTTTTGATTCATGATTGGTTGATCTTTATCTACAAATGAAGCTTTAAATCTACCCATTTTGAGCAATGGGATAAAAGTTATGAGGAGATCTGTTTTTTGGGCAGTTTGGACAAAAAAAACTTCGAAGCTCATTTCTCAACTCAATTTTCAATATTTTTTAATGAAATAAAAGGCACTGGGTGAAGATTTCCAAGTACAACATTCTCACCGTTAAGATTGACATATTACAATTTCATGTCAAACTTATTAATGATTTTCTTTTTCCTTTCACTTTGTACCCACTTCTAGTACTAATTGTTTTATGAAAAAATTAATATAAGCTTTTTTCAAGATTTTATATTTGAGGACTTAACTCAATTGTTAACATGGCCTTGCCATTCAACAAATTTCTAACCCATTCAAAAAAAAGATATTAATTTCTAAAGTTCAAATTTGTCACCAGATTGAACCCCAAAAAATCTTCTTTTGCAACTTTGATCCTTATAATCTAAGAATCTAATGGTCATTTTGCTCTCAAATTTTGTGCTCACATGAAAATTCAAGTTGGGTATTAGATCTTACGGTTAAATGATGAAAAAAATAAAAAAACATATGATTTCTTCTGCAACTTCCAAATGCTTCGTTTTTCATGGTTTTTTGTGAGAATACGGTCCTGGTCCTTCAGGGGTTAATACTAGTGGGACCCGTGCCGTTGAGCACATTGATGTTTAGTGAGCTTGGGTTGTCTCCTCGACGGATTCCAGCGCGGAACGGTTGAGTGAGACAAACTGTGTTGTATTGTATAATAGATTGACATACCAATCGAGTATCGGTATTCCACATCTGAACATTTCCTTTACAATCATGGACATTCTATGCAAGGAGTCTGACAAAAGTTTGATTGAATAGAATTTTTTTCATGTAGGATCCTTAGTGAAAGTTTCAACTCTATTGCATCAACCTTCATATTTGAATGCATCTATGGAGATGTATGTCAGCTATGAGGTTTCTATTGTGCAATTAAAACCCCATCTGAGCACTTCAAAGTCCTAATTTTCAGCACTAAAACGTCTGTACTGTCTTTGTGCTCTCAAGCATTGTCTAGTCCAAGTCCTTAAAATTCTAGGTGTGAGACAATGCAGAATGTGAAGGTCAAAACATGATTCATTCAGAATACCTTTGAATGACCAGGTTTCAGTTGTGCAATTAAAGGTGTGTTCCAGGAGACTCTTGTTTGAGTATGATTGAACAAGAGTCAACTATCAAGGTTATTTTCGGTAATGTGACAGTAAAGCCTTATATGAAAACAACATACCTTGCCACTACTCTGGTTTGGCATGTTATTTCTCATTGACTTACAAGACTCTATTTGCATGTTACCTAGTCCATTTCTACTGAAGTAGGTGTTCATCTGCCCCCACAGCACAATTCACTTAGAAATTTCCCCTACAGACTATTTCAATCACACTGGTCTTTGCACGAGACAAAAGAGTTAACCGAAAAGAAGCCCATCTAACCTCCTTTTTTCTCTACTTCTAACCTCTCTTTTGAGTTATTCTTGGGTTGAATAGTGTCGTGTCATAACTTGTCCCCTTGTGGGCCATGGGCTTGGAGCTTTGGTAGGAGGTGTGGAGAATAATGACAGTGGCTTGTTTTAGATTGTCTCCCAACTCATCGTGAACTAGTTTTTGGTCTATTTACAGTGTCTTGCAAAAGTGAGTCAGAACCTTGGAAAGAGAACCTTGGGATGCAAATTTCTACCAACTCATTAAATGAAATCACGGTTTTCAAGATAGAGGAGATACATCATGGAGTTCATGAACTATTAATAAAGTTTACATTGACACATACATGGGATATAATTAGAGAAATTTGTCCTAATATAAACACATGCCATGACTCAGTTTTGCATGCCATTGAGAACTCATGAGTCAAGACATGTGTTTTGCATGCCAAAAATGTATTGAAAACTCATGAGCCCAAATTGGCTTGGGTATATTGAACTCCAATGTTGCACTACTGATTCAGAGCTTCATACACATCTTGAGTGGATTTTAATTAGACACCATGGTGTACTTAGAGGAGCTTTCTGCAAGTGCTCGTACAGATCTTGATAATTCCATTTTGGTGAAGTTGCAAGCTGGTAGGTCCACTAGGGATGTAGCAAATGAATTGCAGGTGTCTCAAAGTCATGTTGCAAGACTGAGAAGGAAGAGATTGTCTGATATTCCTACTAGTAGTAGTGGTAGACCACAAGCATTGACAAATACACAGAAGAGAGCATGCATTAGAGCTGTCACGTCAGGAGGGTTTGAAACAGCAACACAGGCTACCAAGTATGTACGTGAGGAATGTCAAGTTACTGTAAGTGTTGATACGGTGAGAAGGGTCTTACGTGCAGCGGGGTTGAAATCAAAGGTGAAGCAGAAGAAACCAAAATTGAACGAGAGGCACATCAAGGATCGACTTGAATTTGCTAGACGGCATGAGCATTGGACCATTGATGATTGGAAGCACGTCATCTTCTCTGACGAGACAAAGGTAAATCGATTTTGCTCAGATGGTCGCAGTTGGTGTTGGATTCGCGATGAACAGTCTCGTGATTTAAGACAAGTGAAACAGACTGTAAAGTTTGGTGGTGGTTCAATCATGTTGTGGGGTTGTATGACATTCCAAGGCTCAGGCATGTTTTGTAGAATTGAAGGAAGAATGGATCAACATCAGTACAAAGAAATCTTACAGAGAGATTTGATGTACACCGTGATGGCATATGATCTTGATCCTTCAAAATTGATTTTTCAGCATGACAATGATCCCAAACATACAGCAAAAAGTGTTAGCCAATGGCTAAAATTACAAAAGTTTGATGTTCTTAAGTGGCCTGCACAATCTCCTGACCTAAATCCAATTGAGCATCTTTGGGCAGGGCTAAAACGTCGACTTAACCAATATGAAAGTGCTCCAAACGGAATTTTAGAATTGTGGGAACGTATTGAAGAGTGTTGGGCTTCTATAGAATTAGAAGAGTGTAAGAAGTTGTATGAAAGTATGCCACGGCGAATCCAAGCTCTTTTAGCTGCCAAAGGCAAGTGGACAAAATATTAGATTGTTTCTTTGATTGAGGATGCAAAACTGAGTCATGAGACACAGTTTCCTTTTGATGTAATTCTCTTGTACATATTAATGTAAGAAGGATTTTCTTTTGCATCAAATTCTAGCTCACTAAAAGTACTATCTTATACAAGTTGTAATTTGTGCAAATCTATCACCAATTTTCCTACATTAGTAACTGTATTCTGATTTACAAGAACTTGACTCAGTTTTGCTAGACACTGTATATTTCCATATGAGTTCAAGAGGAGTTTAAGAGGAGTTTGCTAAAACTTTCCTCTTTGAGCTGACTTTTCAGTTAACTCTAAAGACCAGAGTTCTTCTGGGTGTCCATTAAAATTTCTTTCCACTTTTAGTTAAGCGCCCCTTGACAAGTTCTTGGAGTCGTAGTAGTATCCCGTTTACCGCAGTTGAGCAGTTCAATGGGTCACCACCTTGCTGATTATCCAAATCACAGCTGACTAAAAGCTATGAAGGTGTTCAACTGAAAAACCTCAAACAGCTTCCGCACCACATGACTTCGTAAAGTTACTGTTCATGGTTGAAGACGGCTGCTTACAAGCCATTCAACCCATTTTCTTGTTGTTTGATTCCAGAGGTAGAAACTGAGAAGCTCAACAAGTACCTGAAAATACACCATTTTAGGAATGCATCTCAACGATATTCAACATTGTTGCTTGAAAGTAAAGCATTCTGCAATCACTGCTGAACGTTCCTGAATAGGCCTGTATAGCAACATTGTTTTGCAACTGGACACAAAAGTTCGGTTTTGAGACCACAAAAGGAGTACAAAAATCAATTAAAGATGGTCATATATATACATGACAGCCCAACTGCCCGTATTGTAACTAAAATGAATCAGGCATTCCCAGCTATCCACACTGATATCACAATAATCACTAACAGACATGGTTTCAGATTGTCACCAGTCTTTAAAGAGTTCTTAACTCCATGGGCGAGCCCATGAGAGTGGGTATACTATCTACAGTTTACTATCCTCACGAGTCAAAAGGCTATATATGTACGAATGAGAATGAAAACAAAAGAACCATGATGTCTTTGATCATGGTTTCCATTCTCACTACTGAGAAGCAAACAACTGATATCGAGAAGGAAGGAGTATCTTCACATGTTTACCGAACTGAAGGACTCGGAGGAAATTACGGAAAGAGGCCACGGATATGAAAAGCAATAGCGGGGATCCGCAACCGTCTAAGCTTGTTTCTTTAAAGTCGTCCATTTCGGCATTTTAGAGGAAAACCACCAATCCCGAAGCCAGTATGGACAGTAGTAAAGAATGCGGTAAATGCGAGACATAAAACCGTAGATGTAACACGCAGGAGAAGATCTTCTTAGAATGACTGCCACCGCCTTCTTCGCGAAAACGGGAGCAGGGGTAGACCTTGGATCGTGTGCCAGCTTAGTTCGTTTCAGCAAGTACTCTTCGTAGGGCTTGAAAATTCGTAACGAACTCGAATAGCTCTTCACAATTTGTGTCCCTTTCGGAACGATACCAGTAACTACTGCTCCCGGAACAAGAAGTATGACGTCTATGTTGAATGGTTTCAACTCCAACCTGTCACGCATTTCAGAAATCCAACCTCAGTTAGCACGAAGAGAAAGGTACAGAACCTCTACTTGTCATAATAAGGTTGTGTCATCTGCTCTTACTCTATGATGTAAAACAGTACCTTATCTGGAGATTTGCTGAATATTATACTCATGGCTTGGTTATTTAAAGTCATCCATGTCAAGCAAACTGCGTTCACAGGTCTAGGCAGCTGAAGGAATTACCGCACGTTCATGACAGATGGATACGCAACACTATGGCAGTCCGTACTGTGGATAACTCCACATCGTCCTTCTGAGATTTATGTGAAATTAATTTTACCTCAGAGCATCTGTGCTAGAATGCAATGCTGCCTTAGAAGCGCTATAAGCTCCAGAAAATGGACCGGATGCAAGACAGGTGATACTGCCAACATTCACAATCTTGCCCTTCCCTTTTGCCACCATGTGCGGCACAACGGCTTGAATCAGCATCACAGGACCTGCATCACAGACAAAATAGGCAATCCATTATCAAAAATCCAGAACTAGGAAGAACACATTGAGGCGTAAATCTGCACTTAATGTCTACACTAATCTGCATCTCCTGTCGATCCTGTAATTCTGAAAAAGCATTGTAAATGAAGATTTCGAAAGGTGTCATCTGCAAGCTAGCTTAAACCTGAAGCTTGTTCGCATGCATCGTACATGTCGAAGAGGAAAAGAAAAAGAACACGACTATGTTTGAAATCCGTCTTTCTTACATGAAAACTGACAAGTCAAATAGCAGGATAATCACAAAAGATTAACACCTTCGAAAGTCGACCTCCAAACAAAAATCTCCTGAGCGGTACAGATGTCCTCAAAAAAAATTCGTAGGTTTCAAGATGATCAGATCACAATTTGAAATACTTTGGTTCAAAATCACTCATAGCGGGCCAACGTACCGAGGTAATTCGTTCTGTAGACAGTGTCCACAATCTCGATAGGAACCTCCGCCAAGGGACCCGTACAAGGTGTGGCCGCATTGTTGACGAGGATATCAATTCTTCCATACGTGGCCATGACCGACTCCACAGCCTCCTTGATGCTCGCCGGCGAGAGCAAATCAAGCGGAAGGCTCTGAATGTACTGATGAGCTTCGAACACCTTCATCGTACTCAGCGACCTCGACGTGGCCACAACGGTGAATCCGGCATCACAAAACTCCAACGCAAGCGCAGCGCCGATTCCTCCCTCGGAACAGCCGGTGATCAGCACCACCTCGTCTCGCCTTCCCAGCGCCATGGCCGGCCCTCCTCCCATCTCGACAGAGTTTCCTCAACCCCGATCACGTAAATTACTGCAAACTCTCACACAAACAACAAGAAAGATGAAGGAGAAGATTTCGCAAACACGATCTCCCGTCCAAAAAAAGAAGCTAAGCACATGTTGAAGAACCAAAAATAAAAATTAATAATAAAAATGAAGCTCACCGGAATTCGGGCAAGAAACAGAAGCTATTTAAAAAAAAAATTAAAAACGAATGCAAATGATTTCAGCAAGGGAATCTGAGGACTGAGGTGCGCAATGAAAGTGAAAGCAAAGGAATTCGACAAAGAGGAGTGAGCAAGCCAAATTTAACTTGTGGTTGCTTGCAAAGACCACTGCAAGTGAGAGATGCATTGCAGTTGAATGGATGGAAGAGAACGTACAGTCGAGCTCCGGTTGAGACCCGGTTGATGACCTGGTAGTGACAACCCGATTGAGGCCTGCCTCTCACGTGAGGATCCAAGAAAGAGGGCATCAACCTAGTTCCAAATGGCGGCGACTGACAGCACCGTCCGAAAACGTTCACTTCCACGTGGCGATTGGTGATTGCTGGCTTTCCCAGGCTTACGGACTTGAGCTTCACTCAAAGCTCAAAAGTCGTGAGTTACTAGTCACTTGATTAGTGACTAACGGCGTGTAATAGTTCACTAAGTTTGTGATTAGTGAGCTAAGAGGCGATTAGTAAATTTACTTAGTGAGTTCAGGCACCGCCATTGTTGTGCAGAAGAAGAGGAAGAGGAGATTGAAGCGTGGAATTCGAAGATTGTTAAGATGGCGCAATTTGTGAACTCCGGGGCTGTGCTGCTGTTGCTGCTTGCGTCTTTGGCCGTGCTGGCAAGCGCTGCTCCTCCGAAACCGAGCGATTGGCAGCTTTGTGGTGAGTTTTGCGCTTTGTATGTGGAATTTGAGTTCGTGGGGTTTTTGTACGAAGCTGACGAGTTCTTTTTTGTGATGTATTAATTTTTTGAGATGTCGGGATGTGTGTCAAGACTTTAATGATGAGAGGAGTCCTGCTCTGAAGCTTGAATCGGAGTTTCTTGTACAATTGTCGTGAAAGGCTTTTCTGTTTTTCGTTTCTGTATAACAGTTCTTTTTTCTTGCGTTCCTATCAGAATTGATGAGGTATTAAGGGGAAGAAATAAAAGAGACGAGTTCACTCTTAGCATTTCTTAACATCGCTGGCTTAGCCCACTGGAGCTTAGTTTAGACCTTGAAATTATGTGATCAGTTAGGTCATGATGATCAGCCTGAGGAATCATGGCGTTAAGTATCTCTTGGAGCGGTAATGGTCTTATTTTTTTTTTTTGGTGCCACAATGAATATGCTGTATCTCTGTGTTTTAAGCCTGACTCACAACTTGCACTACTGACTATGACTGCATTGCTAGAGGTTTTCATTTGTATTGAAGTGCTTGCCAAATTACTAGTGGTAGGCATGTCGTTTCCATATATTCACTTCTGTATTCGAAGTTTTTGAATGGGCATTGAGAAGATTTCTTATTATGCTTTCAACCCTACTTTAGAGGGGTAAAATCTAGGTTTTTTTTATGCTCTTGAATGGTTCGTGTGAGTACGACATGTAGGTTTTTAACTGTTCACACTGATATTGATTGGTAAGCTCTGGATTTTCAATTTCTAGATATTTTAGGGTCAACGTGCTGTTTATATTGGTTTCTGGGCTAAGTTTGGCAAAATATGATATGCAGATAAAAAGGCAAACTATGATGTGGTGGTGAAAAATGTTATAATCAACCCTGACCCCGTTGTCAGTGGAGAGGAAATGACTTTCGTGGTGCCTGCATACACGGGTGAGTAATTTAAATTTATCTCGTACAAGGATGCTTTATTTTTTTGGAGTTTATTGCGATTAAGTGCCTTGGCATTGGGTTTAACTCCACGTAGCATCTTCACTGTGAATCGCTTGCTCTTGCACTTACTATTGGGTTCAGCACGAATCTTTGCCTAATTTGATCATTGTCCTCGAAACTTGCAGCCAAGGAAATCACTGGAGGAAGTGTGATTGTAAGTGTGTCGTTTCACGGCGTTACTGTTCATACGGAGAAAAGTGACATCTGCGACAAGGCACGTTGCCCTATTGCGCCTGGAGAGTTTGTATTGGATAACACACAAGTTCTTCCGGGCATCACACCACCGGTAGGGGTTTGGAATTCCTTTAGCAAACTTGTTTTGTAGTCCCTTACTCTTTACACGTTTCTCTTTTCATATTTGATATGCTCTACTGATGGCAACTACACTTTTGATTCTACGTAGTGTGAATTATTAAATAATACTCACAGTAATTATACTTAAAATCTAAAATAACGTGGTTTTTCTACTAATGTGGTTCTTTTTCTATCATTTAATGTTGGTAGACTTGCAAAGTCTGTCTTTACTTACCATGTAAAATAATGTGGGTGTGTGAAGTAGCTTAAATAATGTTGGTATCTTAATTGTAGTGGCCCACGTTGAGAAAGTTGTTTTCAAAGAATGTTGATCGCTCCCAAGAATGTGGCCTACGCCTTTAAGAATTGAAAGTGTGGAGCTTGGTTTAAAATAGGAGGGGGAGGTTTACAGCCAGCTTAATCAGTGTACCTCAACTGGTATTGTTTTGTTACCACTAATTCTTAGGCGCAAGCGCTTTTTTCAATGGTTTTCACCAGATTTATTGTTAGCAATGAGGAATTACTTACTTGAAGAATATTTGTTCCTGTTTTGCAGGGGAGCTACAGAATCAAACTTCAGTATCTGGGTGAGAAAGGTGAACAGTTGGCGTGTGCAAACATCAACTTTAGTATCGTCTGGAGTCGGAGCATTGCCGAAACTCTCGAGAGCTTCAACCCTATTGAGCTGCACAAGAATTCAGCTGATAAACAAGCACCTGTTGCGCATACATAGATAACCCATCTCAAGGGTTGTAAATCATGTGCCTCTCAACCGCTAGGCCCAACATGTTGTGTTGGGAATGCAACACCTGTTGATTTAGTCTCAGCAGGGATATAAGTGGTGCCCATGTGTAAGTTCAATGAATGTTCCTGGAGGTTATTGATAACTCTCGTGTTTGACCTATGATGCGGGTATACTTTTGTACTCTATGTATTATTTGTAATAGCATGGTTTTGAATTAATCGTTGTTTGCTTTTGAGTTTTGACCAGTTACAAATTACTGCCTTTTGAACTGCACTCAGAATATACTCAACCTCTCTAACATGTGCATTTTGTAGCCTGTTTGGCCACCAAAACCAAATTGAATGCCATTAGTGAGCGTGAGGGTTATGATTTAAGGCATTGCCTTGCACTTCTGCATTAACTTAGCACATAAGTTATCTCAGTTCAGTAAAGTACCGCACCCTAATAGCAGGTTCGTCACTTCCGTGTCGAATACTTATTAAAGGTGGGAAAAATATATTTGACATAATAAAAAATTACTCAGAAATTTGAATGTTATTCAGCATAACCAAGTGGTATGCCAAAGATGTATGAAGGTGAACTATATTCCATATATGTGAATAAAAGCCATTTGACATGAATGTGGGATATGTACTAGACAACTCCTCTCACTTCCTGTTATTTCTCTTGAAAGCATCTCCACTAGCACGTAGGATAATGTAGCTCTTTGGCCCTGGAAAAAAGGATGTGCATGGGTCAACAATGTATTTGGAGAGTGACATTGAATAGTGTAACCCAATTTAGGGCTTTTAATACCACTTAAGCTAGTGTATCTTGTCTTCTTAATTGCACATTATGATTGCACAATCCATGTGTGGTGACTTGTGAGTGGCTAACTTACTATTTTCAAAGTCAAATTGATTGTTGATGGTAGAGAACTACATGGTATGTCCTCTAATTTTTGGATGACCTTCAGAGTGCAATTGAGAGTTGTTGGTGGAGATGATTTAATCACTTGTTAAACTCCTTTACAAAAATGTGGATAACTCAAGCATAAAATTTTCAAATCACAAAAAATTAAAAATTGGAGGTGAAATATTACTTAATTTTGCAACTTTTTTCAGTTGAACACTGCTCAAAATAAGTTAGTCTAGTATGCACAATTGAGCCTCGAATTCTAGTCACAACAAATTTTCTTCTCATTCACCTCATGCACATTCTTGATAACCTTACTGAACTTTGTCCATATCTCATGCATAAAAACTTCAAATCACAAAATCATTTATGGAGGTGAAAGATGACTTCACCTTCTGACCTTTCTTAGTTTAAATTATAATTTCAAAATAGGACTATTTGCTAAGCTCAATTGTGCACTAAAATCTACTGAAAATATGGTGTAGTAAGAACTCACATAGGCTTACGAATTCTCCGTAGCCCATATTAGTTAGGAGTGACTTAGAATGAATTTGATTACAAAACCAGCTCTTTCCTCATGTACAAGTCACACTTGATTACCCAAAGAAATGTGTTCCCTCCATGTCATAATAAGAGTCCACTTTTATTGGCATGTTTCAACTTGACGATTCTTTTGCCACCAAAAGTAATCACAATACTAAAAAAAATGACTATTTTTAACTGTAGTATGTAGTTTTTGTGTCACTCTCATCGTCTACCTTCTTTGAAGTAGACATTGTTCACACTTTGAAGTAAAAAACATAGGACAGAAACTAAGGGAAAAAATGCCAAAAAAGTGGGCTTTTATTATGAAATGGGGTAAGAAACATGAAAAGTAGGTAGTTTTTTTGCACTTTCGACGATTTCAAAAGTAGTTTATGTGAAATTTGGCAAAATCTACTCATAACTTTCAAAAAATTGTATGCTTCTTATTTTAGAAAATTTTAATGTTGAAACTGCTATTAACCTGCTGTAAATTGTCCCTATTCATTGTTCATGATCACACACTTCGTCAATGCACAACCGTTATACATGCAGAACCTTCGTGGGGAGTTAGCATCCCTAGGTGCATGTGGCATGTACGCACCACTGTGTTGTATGTGCATTGTATAATAAATGCTTGTAGCACGAACGGATCTATGCCAGTTGTAGATTTCAAAGAATCCTAATATGGTGGAAAGTCCTAATTAAATGAATATTGCCATATGACCTTTGCAGCTAATGAAATTGATGCACATCTATTAGGCAGAATCAATTTATTCAATATAAATCTTTACCCCTTCATGTTATAGATTCGGTAGATTTTCATTAACCCAGGAGATCCATGCATAAGCTTATGTTGCATATTGTTAGGAAATATGATGTGGCAAGTTAGTTGATTTGGTTGATGAATCTGCTGAGGTGGACAAGAAGTCATGCACTGCAAAGTGAGAACATTCACCACCACAGTTACAACAGTAGTAATGGCAATGAACCATCCCACGTTAATAAATAAATGCCTGGGCCACCAAAATTGGTGCTTATACATGAACATAAGCACTACTTTTGGTGTTTATGTTAGATCTTTTCAAAATCCGATTTGATCCTCCTATAAGCTTATGAAGATTTCAGATCTTTACTTTTATGTTGCACATATTGGTAATCAATTTTAACCCCTAAAAGACCAAGAAGTCCAAATTGGGCCTCTAATTTGTTTAGCAGATTTGAGTAGGTTCTATGATGACTTCCTTTTGTTTGTTTCTTGACCATTATATGCATTATTTTTTACTAATTCCAGCGATACTAAATTTAGTCTCATCTGAATTATATATTTCATAATATGATTAATTGAATTTTTCATTTTAAAACCATGAATCTTTCGTCTTTTAGGAATTAATACAAACTTAGATTTGCAAGCCCAGTGCAATCACTTCCAAAAGGTGTGTTGTTTTCCACTCTTTTCGACATTATTTTTTTTGACATTTAGGTGCCAAAAATGTGTTCAAAATTTGCTAAAAACTATGACCCCAAAATTGATGCAAATTTGAGCCTGGAAAACACGGGTCCCGGAAAACGCAGGCATGACAGATTGGGGTCCACAATGTCGAAAAGAGTGTCAAAAATTACACCCTTCTTTCAAACGGAATGGACAGACACAATACCACACTTCTAACATCAATTGATTTTGTTAGAAATGCACAACATTGGCACTTTTCTAATGGATGCCTGGAAACATAAATCTATACCAATCCTAGTTTATAGAGCTTTGTGCAGCTGAATGTCGCAAATTCGGCACTCCCATATGACAAAATTGATGCTTTTCTGTGTTCTTTCAGTACAGCAATCTCATGTTGTTCACGCATGGCTGATGGCTCCAAGGCACACAAACAGGATACTGTTGCATTGGAAGGAAATACCAGTAATGCGAGGCAATAAGGTAGAGGGTCCAGTAACCGCACAAATTTCATCATGCACAAGGAGGAGCTGCTGATTTGGTCCAGACAATTTTCAGAGGTATGCAAAGTGTAAATAAAGCCGGTTGAAAAAATTAATTAATTTTCGAGTGTGTCTTGATTTAGTTAAAAATAAATCAAGATTGGAAGTAGGGAGGCCCTGACCCGGCCATAGACTACATGGAGAGTCCACCAATCACGAATCAGCAGCTCTTCACTGCCACTTCAAAGCTGACACACACGAGAAGTGCATTCCAAAACACAAAAAAAGGCCGTGATCTAAAGTTGGCGAGTATCTTCAATTGCATGGCGGAGGTCTTCTGAGCCACCTTGCTGTGGTACTGTAGCGCGCAGAAAGCTAGCAGGTGCCGTGAATTCAGGAGTTAAGAACCGCACATGCCTTTCCCCCGTCCCGTGCAGCTGGCCACTGCTTCCCACATTTTGCTGCGAAATCCAAGGAGGGTTACCGTTACCCTCAAGATTGGTGAAATTTGGAGAGACAGGAGGGAAGAATTGCGGCATTCTCATAAGAGGATTGAAGTAGTAAGGTGAAGGCCAGCATTGTTGCGCTTGCAGATTCACTGCGGAGGTGTCGCACGGCAGGGAAGGTGTCGACGTTGGCAAGGGCGGTGTCGTCGATGACTGCCAGAGCGAACTGGTCGATGACTGCCAGAGCGGACTGAGCGGTATTGACGTACTAGGAGGGGCTGAGACGGTGTCGGCATCGGCAGAGGCGGTGTCGACGCTTGCAGGCGCGTTTCTGTCGCGGCGCCAACGCCGTCTCCCGCCTTGCGCTCGCTTCTCAGCGAGTAGACGCTCCCGCTCCGCCCGTTTAGCTTCCCTTTCTGCTTTCCTCTGCTGCACTTGCAAGGTCCGATTTTCCTTCTCTATTCTCCTGATCTCCTTTGTGGCCTCCCGTTCTTGAGCTTTTCTTTTTGCATCGTTTGCATTAGCCTCCCTTTGAGCTAGCAACCGCTTACATCCTTTTGTGTATGCTGCAGAGGTCAAAATTTTGGATCTTGTGAAATCTAGCAATGGTTGTTGTCGTTTCCGTTTTCTTGCTGGTATGATCTCAGGGAGGGCAAGAAATCTGCCGATGTCTTCTTCGTTCTCTTCATGGAGCCGCTCGCGTAATTTAGGATCGATTTGCACATTCCTCTCTATCTCGTCATAATCGCCGTCGGGACCATCGGGCAGATCCACGTAGTAATGCACCCTGCTTGCAGATTCACCTGCTGGGGCATCATCGTCGAGGCGCTCGTCCTGGAGTTCGCTTGGATTGCTGGAGGAGTCGTCGCCGGCGTCATCGTCGATATAGCTGGGTCCGAGGTAGCCGGGTCCTAGACTACTCTGTGCATCTGCAAAGCCGCGGCTGGTGTGGGCCTCGTCATTTCCCGTCCCGATCGGGCTACTATCTCTGCCGGTTGCCCCGCCCTGCTGTACAATGTCCACGTTTTGAGACAGGCCCTCTTCAAAACCCGCGGCAGTGCTCATTGCGGAGAGTGCTATGGTTCGATCAAAGGGCCAGATACCCGTTTTCTTAAACCTTGATTTTATGTTTTTTTTCTGTTAAAGCACATTTCAATGCCTTTGATGTCCATTCGCAAAGCTCTGATTTCGTCACGCGCTTGTTCTTGTTCATGACAGTCCATGCATCTCTGATTCTCCTAAACGCTGTCTTGAAGGGCTTGAAGCATGAGACATCCAAGGGTTGCAATGCATGACTCGTGTGAGATGGTAGGGCGACTATATCTAAACCAGACTCCATAGAAATCCTAACCACCTCTAGTGTCATGTGGGAATTATGCCCGTCGAGAATTAGAAGATGTCGGTTTTGTAGATCTAGACCCGGTCCTTTCTTGAGGCATTGTATGAAGTGTGAGATCCAACTTTCAAAAAGCCATTTCGTCATCCAAGCGTTAGGCTGCATTCCCATTACAGCCCCTTCCTCACACTTTGCAATGTAATCCTCTAGAAAATAATGGCCTTTTAGAATGTAGAAATTAGGAATGCATCCTCCATCTGCGTTTATACATGATAGTACAGATAGGTGCTTCCGTTCATTAGGCTCTATGGAGTGGACAGATCTACTGCCTCTTTTGGCCAAAACCGTTGCTCCACCACTTCTCCCTGCTTGAACCCCAGATTCATCGCAGTTCCAAATATGGCTTGGAGGATAGTGGTAGGTGGAGTAGAGATACTCTAAATTGCAATAGAGTGTTTCTACGGTTGCCGGGCATAAGGCACGAGCTCTAGCAATCTCTAATCCTTGTGATCTTCTTGTTGCAATCTCAGGGTGTCTACCCCTAAATCTTTTTAGCCACCCTTTGTCTGGCACTCCTATTGCACTCCATGGTGTCTTTCTTGTCTGTGTTGCTAACACTACTTTTAAACGCAGTTCTCCTGGAGTCAATGGATGCCCTAGATCTTGCATCTTAAATATGTAGTCCACAATCTTTTTTTCTTCATCAGGTTTTAAGGTTGGTTGTTTACCTCTTTGTCTTGTCTTTGTTCTGCCATAGAGGTGGTCCCGAAGTGACGACATTGGAATGCCATATATTCTTGCCGCTTCTCTGATCTTCATGCCGTCGTCCGTAATGGCGTTCATAGCTTTCTCCAGGTTCTCAGAACTCCAGCTTCCTTGCTTGCCTTTCTTCACGTTGTTGCCGCTCCCGCAGCGTACACCTTGGTGGACGTCGCTGCAGTGCTGGTCGCCTTGGTCGTTACTGTTGTCATTGCACTCCTGTGCACACGCCACCAGGAACTCATCTGCATCATGTTGTTCATCAGTCTCACCACCACCATGAAGTCCATGGCAGCCTGAGTCGTCATTGCTCTAAGCAGCAGAGGGTCCTCTTGAGCTTCGCAACCTCCGCTGCAAATTTCGATGCCGGTTGCTAGATCATTATTGGGGAGCAGAGAGGAGAAGATCATCGAAGTCAAAGTCCGGACCTACAATCGGAGCTCCCGTACTCGCACCAGCATCTGCTCCCGACAGAGCCCATGCACCTGCAGGCTCTCCCATGCACAGATCACTCTTAGGCTGTCGTTGTAGACTCTAGATCACTCGTTGTATCACTCTCGTTGTAGACAGATCAGTCTCCATCGTTGTACACAGATCACTCTCAGGCTCAGCCACTTTGAGCATACATTCCCAACCCTGTCCTTAAGTGTGGCCATATTGGGCGTTGTAATAAACATGTTGCTGAACCAAAATCAGCTTGCAAGATTTTGATATTAAGTTTTCGCCGCCATTGTTCACCATGCAATCAAGGACGCTGATCTAACTCAATTAAGTTCCATACTTATACTAACTGCCACCACTAATCGCCCACCTCACCATTAATTTTGGCTTAATTAACCACCTTCATCTGCACACCTAAAACCATGAATCGCACACCCTATAACCATGCACCGCACGTTGCACATTCAATAACCACACAAAAAAAAAATTATTTCCATTCTGCCGGCAGGATTCCAGCTTTCCTGCGAAACTACAGCTTTTCACAGACGGTTTCTGGCACCCAAGGCTCATTTGTAGCGTGCGATTTTCGGTCCTGTATGGGTTTCGCACCCCCTACCTTACACTTGATTGTAGGCGGGACTACTTCTCCAACTGAATGTGGGACTTTGTGCCAATTCATGCCATTCCTAATTTCCTGTTCAATTTAACCCCCTAAATGTCCAACCGTCCAGAATGAGAATCAAACTCACATTTCTCATCCGTCATTGACATTTTGAGGTGTGGATTTTTTACTATATATTTTATGGGAAGTTAGCTTCATGCATGTGTGATTTGATTAGAAATGAGATGATTTGTGAAATTTTTATGTCTCATTTCATGTTGTAGTGATTTGAACAAAATTTCAAAGATTTTAATGTAAAAGTTATTTTTAAAAAGTTGTCTCATAAAATTGAGCAACCAAAAAATCTCAAAAAAACATTAAACTCAGGGTTGCTTTTCATTATGGGGGAGAAGTGCACTAGTCGGTCAAAAATTTCATCCCAAGCCATAGTTATTTGAGGTTAGGAATGGTATGTTGGAGAAGATGAAAAGACAATAAAAAAATTATTCAAGTTGGAGTTCTCTGAGGCCAAGTTTATTGTTCAAGGTTTTAAGGTTTCCCAAGAATCTTGAGCTCTAGAGAACTCCCCTTCAAAAAAAAGTGTCACCACTTTGCAAGCATGTCAATTTTTCATCCATATACAAAGGTTCTCTACTGGAGGACTCTTGGCCATAGTGTAAACCACAACTGGACAAGAGTGTCACTTTCGGCGAATCAAATTTTATAATTCCCCTAGAATTCATTATGGGTGGACTTCTCGAGTGTAGTGTAAAGCGGCCCTTAGAGTGTTAGATTTCAACAAATCACAGCAAATTTCATGTACAAATTGACAACATCATATTTTCAATCAAATTACAGAAGAATTTCCAATTTCAAGTTTCAAATTTTATGCAAAAAGATTAGTAAAAGCAATTGTAGATCTAACTGTAAAGATAGAATCTAAAATTGATAAACAATGAAGAACTTTTATTTATAGATCAAGTTCAAATATCCCTTTGCATTGCATTTTATGATGCATCTTCGCTAAAATGCCAAGTTTGGAAAGGGGTGAGGACGTTTAGGGGTTAAGCTAAATTTCCTTGTCCATCCTTCACTCACTCCCATTCCTCCAAAATCCAATCTTAAGCTTATACTAGTAAGGTTGATTGTCTTTAACCTTTAGACTTGCATGCATCCACATAGTAGATGATGAACAAATTCAAATTATTTTGTTGACTACATACATGGACAATTTTCATCCATCCAAAATTTTCTTGGTTCTTGTGCTAGTTGACTATCATTTTTACAATATAGATTTTCAAAATAAGATATTGTGATCTTTTTAAAATAAAAAATTGATTTATGTCAAAATTCATTCTTAGTTCAAAAAGTGAGACCTTCAACATGATTTTCCAAAAAAAGTAAAATATTTTTTGTTAATTTGGGATTTTTAATTTAATTTCAAAGTTTTGAGAATTAAATTACAAATTTTAAATATAAAAAATATATATGATAAATCCAACCGTACATATGTGATCTTCACATTGATGTTTACGACTTAGCTTTGCACATCAACTTCATTTTTTGTGAATCATCAAGCATTTTATAATACATCTTCAAAATTAGTGTTAAATTGGGACGTTAAAGGATTAACCACCTACTTCAGCAATCATATGTATTTTTAGCAACAATACCCTTGGTGAAATATTTTCTTTCATTTTACGAAAGGTTTAATCCCTAAATGCTTACATCCCTCTCTAGATTTGGAGTTATGCAAAGATGCATTATAAATTGCAAAATCTAATAGGTACATTTTGAACTTGATGTATAAATAAAAGTTATACATTATGAATTTTAGATTCTATCCATATAGTTAGATCTATGATTGCAGTCATCAATAATTTTTGTATAAAATTTGATATGTAAAATTCAAATTATTTTGTAATTCAATTACAAATAATATATTGACAATTTGTGAATAAATATTGGAAGTGTGTTTTTTCCATACGGAACACACCTATATATATTTTTAAACATTAAATCCTTTGTCTTGTAGGAACTACAAAATAGAATATTAATTGAAATCTTGTGCCTTGAAGTCCATAAAAAATCTTCAAATACCATTTATACTAGTTAGTCTTATACGATATGCATTTCGTTATATTATTAACCCCTAAATGCCCAAAGATAGCTTTAAATTTGACATTGTATGAAGATATGTTGTAACACACTTTGGAACACTAAGTAGGTAATAACAACAAACCCAATAACAAGATGTGGATGTATTCTTTTATGTTTCATTCACTCACTTATTCATGGTATATCTCTTTGAATACAAATCAATGTGAGGTATAATAGCAACTTTCTTTTCAGAATGAGGGATTAAAGGGGGTTTGTTTCTGTGGGCACTTGGGACTAGATACATTAATTCCACATATCAGTAAAACTTGTATGATTATACAAGCACAGTGGTCTAGCAAGACATTTTGTGATATTAGAGAGTTTCACCAAGTAAGCAAAATGTTCAACTTTGAGTGCCTCCAATATTAGAATGGGAGGATAAAGCAAAAATGTTGTACACTTTGAAACCTTGTCTTTCCTCAAATTTCCAATTAGAGGAGATAGGTGATTCCACCATTTATACCATGAAGATGAGTTTCTGATTATAAAACTTAAAGATCAATTCTTGACATTGAAAACCAACACCCACCTCCTTGAGGTGAGTAACAACTTCTAGCATTTAAAGGGTTGTTACATAACTATACCCCAATTCTAAATCTCCTTCCAAACGTTAATGTGTCCATTGTTCACTCATGGGCCCCATTTTCTGAAATTTCCATTTTGAGCATCCTAAGGTTTTTTTTTTGCCAATTTTTTATTGCAAATTTGGGGTCTACGACTAAAACTTGTTCTAGGGGGACTCCCTAGGGAAATTTAAACCCTTGGAAGATGGGGTTATTTTTTAAGGTGGGCCCTTACATGTTCAAATTAGGGGGAAATCTTTTGTCTTCTCACATAAACGTCCGGAGATTTAGAGTCTTTCCATAACTATATAGCAAGTTTTGTCCAACAATAAGAACCTCCAAGTGGGAGCCGTAGGTGGATGGCCATATTAGCTGAAAATATTTCTAAAAAAAACAGTGCCAAAATTTGAGAATTCTTTTTTTCAAAAAAAAGTATTTTACAAGGTGAAAAAGAGGATTTTAAGAAATACACCCAAAAAATTCTACCGTATGTGAGGGTCAGATTCAAACAAAATTGTGTCGAAATCTAAATTCCACATCATATTTTGACATGTCCACATCACCACAAACCAATCACACGATGACATGTGGCACTTTTGGACAAAAAATAATTAATTGATGTTGAAACTGACCACGACGTAGGGTATATACTCAACCTTGTTTTTTCAAGAAATGATAATATTCAGCACTCTGAGACTAAGAATATGATTATTGGCAGATGTCTCAGAATTGCAGCTGTAGTGTACAGCTTTGAGCATGAATCCCTGCTCATTTGAGGGGATAGTACAAGATTAATGGGTGATACCTGAACAGAAAAAAACAGTGGACAAACACCAGGTATCTTACTAATTCCTTGTTCATTTTTCGCCTGGGTGGCTCCAAAAATTTCTTTTATATATTTTTGAAACAAGAATGAAATTTCCATAACATTCAGTAGCATGCATTGTCACTGCATTGGCTCTACATTGGCTCTACAGTAGATGTTTTGGAATATTCTA
This sequence comes from Pohlia nutans, assembly GCA_022496805.1. NCBI lineage: Eukaryota > Viridiplantae > Streptophyta > Bryopsida > Bryales > Mniaceae > Pohlia > Pohlia nutans. The sequence goes on from CM040102.1 coordinate 9,909,988, forward strand.
CACCCGACAGTACTTCATCAAGTAGCTAAGTGGACAGGTGGAGGCTCAAGGTGATGAGAAAACTGCATGAAGGAAAGGCAGTGGACATGAAGGCTACTGAATGTTAAGTCATTGAATTATGGTTTGGAATGACCTTAACCCTAACCCTAACCCCTAAAGAACCAAGGCTGATTTTCAAGTTCAGTAAGCTCAGTGTCGAATGAGTATTGATCCTCAATTTTTGAGATTTTTTGTGTTGATTCTACTCTTTGTAACAAAGGTGGGATGGTAATTTGCATATGTAGATGATGTATAGATCAAAAGATACAATCATAGAAAGGTGAAAAACCTAATTGCAGGCAACTCCTGAAAATTTTCATACAATGAGCTATGCATTTGATTTTTTGAACACAATGAGCTAACGCCCCCATACACACAATTGCCAAATTTATTTTACCAAATTTGAGACTAAACTTTTCATTTTGAGCATTTTTAGAAAGTTTCAAACTTGGGCAACGGGCTCAAAAAGAAAATTCTAACCAACATTTTAGTCTTTAATCTTTCTATTAAGAAACTCTAAACGGTTGAAAAAATTTAGGTTGTAACAAATTCAAGTTGGTTGAAGTATCCTTCAGTTGGATCGATCAAAAAATTATTTATGATTATTTGCCTTTTTATGAGAAAGGCACTTTTAGGCAGCTTTGGAATGTTTGGAGAGAAACATAATTGTGTTCCTTTAGAGGCTAAACTATTTAGGTGATAGCAAGGAGGTGGGTTCTGCTTAATAGTGCAAATTTGCACCAATGAAGGTGGTGGTTTGATTTCAGTCGGATGCACGTCATGATGGCTAATACTTCCTTGTTTGATAGGGATCTCGAGCATGACACAGATTGCTCCTGAGCCTCATGTTACGGTGGGGGCATCGCTCTTAGTTGGAAATGATTAGGAACATTGGGTCTAGTCCAGATATTGTAAGAAGAAAATCTTAAAAAATCACCTACGGGAGGACACTAGTATGTGCTCCCTTAGTTCAGAGTGTGATGTTTTGTAATATGTTGTTGTGCAATTGAAATAAATCATTCATTTGTTTCCAAATAAAACCTCTATTGAATTAATGAAGGTTCCATACACTAAAAACCAGAGGAGGCAAACCTCCTCAGCGAAGAAGTGGCTTGAAAATTTTGGTTCAAGCTCCTGGGAGCATTGCAACCATGTCTCTTGAACACACTCACTATTCATAAGTGGCGCGGCTCCATTCCTACTTTTGCCATACCATAAACTTGCCAACACGCAAAAATTGAACCCGGCCACTTCAAAAGTGAGCCCCATCTTGATAGGATGCAGGGACAAGAGTGTCTCTTCAAGGAGCCTTGAATTCAACAATTACATCCAAATCTCTTGTCCATCAACCTATTTATGTAAAATTCATTTGTAGGGCAAACCATGTGACATGATCAAAGGTAGGAAGCCTGACATGAGTGACTCAAATTTTGAAATATCAACCCTGTCAAACAAGATAATGGCAAGTCATGGGTGGCGATGCTCTAACTGTGACAATTTTTCATGAATGTTCCGTTTTGCAGTTTTTTAAGCAGTTTTAACCCAAAAATAAAATTGCTGAAAATATGGTTAAATGATTGCATTTTCTTCCTCCGTGTATGGAGCCTGATGCTGCAGATCAAATAAAAGGGTCGAAATCTGGTGATATTTAGTCCCAAAAAGACCACTGGCATACATTTTTGCTTTGTGTGCAAAGGCATGTGATGCTCTTGATCTTGCACTTGCCTGCCATATCTTCTTTTGTCAAATCACCAGACTGCCCACAGACCAATTTACTGGCCACCATGTTCAAGTCTCAAGTTAGAGGGGAGAATTACACTGGGTTAGAGCTCCCAATTGTACTGATTTGTATATGATTAGATTAGGTTCCCTGTACAAGTAGCCAGCCCGCATTTAAGCTGCCTGATTTTCTAGCATATCTTAGGCAGAATTCTTGAAAGCTTCATAAGTTAATCATGAAAATATTTTAGGTTCAATAGAAACTTTTGAAAAAAATATCTTAAAAAAAACTTTCATGAAATCAGTGAAAAACTTGGTTTAGGTTAAAGTCTAAAGAGGAAATGGTAAAAATGATTTGAAGAGCATGAAAAGAGATACCCATATATGGAGACATTTACAATCCCCATTTTAAGCAGGTATCTTCAAATAAAGGTTAAATGATAACGTTGTTGACAATTAAAATGTACCGACTTTAAATTGCTCTACAAAAAATATCACCCAAAAATAAACTATTGAATTGTAACCAAAAAGCTAATGTCAAATTTGTTGAAAAGGATGTCATTTAAGGATAAGATTGTTACATTTTTATGAATGTACGTATTTTGGATAAATAAATTTACGACCAAAAGTCATAACTGCATTTCATTATTTGTTATTAAGGCATGATCTCAAAGATACAAGCATGTATCGTCTTTCTATTTTGAGACTTGGTCCAAAAGTTACAAGTATGCTTTATCTTTTTATTTGGAACATGGAATCAAAAAGTCACAACCATGTTTTATCTTTATTTTTTTGTTTTTTTTGTTTTTATAATTTTGAGGATACTAAATTTTTTGAAATCCAATTTCCCAAGTTGCAATCATGTGGAATTGCTTTTGTGCACACCTCCTTTTTAAAGCCCCTAATGGTTCCGACCGCCACATTTTGGACATTTTTGAGTTGATGTTGACTTTGAAGAGCTGTAACTTTTTCATTCAGGGTTTGAATTCAAAAAAACATGTTGAATTTTTATTTTTTTACTCTTCCAATTTGTGTGGTAGATTTTTCAAATCAATTCAAGATGTATTGAATTTTTGGAAAACATTTTAGTACACGAGGTTCAATTTTACTTAACCAAAGTGCATTTTGATGGCTGCAACTTTGGAGGCTTGTTTCTCCTTTTTTAAAACATCTATTGTCAATGAAAATTGTTGAGTTAGATTCCCCCTTGAAGCCTAGTTATGGTAAAATTTTCACGTCAATCCATTTGTTATGAATGTTTGGGAATCATTCGACATCCAAAATTTGGATGGTTTTGAATTACAATGAACTATAACCGCTTGTTACAATGTTTGTTTCTAATACAAATTGTTGTAAAAGTTGCATATACTAGTCTAGTTTTTTTGGTTAAAATTTTCCCTCGTGAGTAGTTTACACTACAAACCAAGAGCCGTGACCAAGGAAAATGGGTTAACTCTATGGTCACACTTCATGGGACGACTTCCATGGTCCGAGTTATTGAAAATTTTAAAAAATTCAGTTATTGAGTTTTTTTTAAAATTTTTTTTATCTTTTATTTTTATTTTTTTCATTTATTTATGACAAGGTTCATGGGCCCTTCACTTTGTGTAAACAAAATGTGAACCAAGAGGAATGACCATGTACTAAAAAGTGGATGAGCTGATTTTTTTAATATATGTCCAATAATGGCAGTTTTGGAAAAAATATTAATCTTTTGTCTTCTTTTGAAATTTCTCATTAAAAAAATATTATAACGGCATTTCTCTCCCATGGGCCCTTGCTTTTTCTTCAAGACCACCTCTTTTGGTAAATCTTTGGGACTTCAAGTTTGTTATACATGTTGTTAATTTAGAGATGATCTTGTAAAAAACCTCGTGATAAAATACCAAATTTTCAACCCTCGAGAGTCTGTTAAAGTTGGCAAATGTGAAAGTTCTTTCACTCTAAATTCAAAAACGCCATTTTGATTGTCCCCCTAGTGTACAACTTTTATTCATATATCAAGTTCAAAACATCCCTCTTAATTGCATTCACAACGCATCTACAATTTGGAAAGGGCTTTAGGCATGTAGGAGTTAACCCCCCTCTTGTATCACACACATAAAAAAATACCCCCCCTACAAGGCTCGGGATGTCACCTGCAAGACTCACTATGGTGTTCAAACATCTGTTAGAAATCAATGTGATGAATACAATATTAGTCAAGCATCACAAGAAATATGTATTAAGAAGGGATGTAAAAACTTCTTTTTGAATAAACATATAGGAAATTTTGTAACTTTATTGCATCCTATTCTACATAACATTCTTGAATTACTTTGGCCGTTGATTCCTTTTGTGCACTAGACATCATTCCACAATGATGCATTGAAAACCTTCAATTCAAAAATCACCCTTTAGAAAAGGAACTGTAGAAAAGAAAAGGGTCAAACCAAGACAACTCAAAAATTTCGTGCATGGTAAATAAAACAATTTACCAAAAAGCATTTATGCCAAAAAAGAATACTCCAATTACCAGTAGTGTACTACTATATTACATGATCAACTTTGGCACTAATTGTAATATTTTAATAAGGGCATAGAATTTAAGAAATTTTTTTCACTTTCTTTTGCAAATTTCAAAAAAAAAATTCAAAAAAGTGTAAATGCCGAGTCTATATTTATTAAAACAATTAAATATTCAACACCCTATTGTTGAATCCAATAATGTGGTCCTGGAGCTGGTAGTGTGAAATAAAAGACAACAAGAAAAGGGGCAACCTTAGAACTGTAGATACTGGCATAATAGCATATTAGTTTATTCCTCATTGCACATTGCGCATGCCTTGCATGTCGGTGCTCCCTTACTTACAAAAAAATAATCATCACTCACAATGGAAAAATTCATTTAAAAAAAAATCCAATCATCATGTTCACTCATAACATGTGTTGCATTGCTCCCACTTCCGTGACTCAAGGAAGACCAAAAAGTAGATGAACTCCAAGCTATATTTGTCACTGTCTTAGAACATATCATATCACAACATTTTTTAAAACTAAAAAATTAAAAAAATTAAAAAAAAAATTGATTTATTAAAAAAAAATTTAAAAAGTTTGGAGTTGAAAGAGAAAAGCTGAAAAGTCAGACTACCCATCAGCACCAGTCACCCATCATTGGAATTTGGAATTGACATAATTACTTTATTGCCCGTTTTTTATTTTTTATTTTAAAAAAAGAAACTAAAAGGCATTCGTCACCTCTCAATGTAAAAATTTGTAAAGTTCAAAGTCCAACTTCAATTACCATAAATGGAGAGAAGGTTTGAATGCCAAAATTATCACCAAATTATAATTTTGTACGGTGGAAAAAAGATATTTCTGAAATATTTTGTTCACTAAATTTTATTTTTTGAAATAAGTAAATATTTGGCACACAAGTGTTGACCTTGCCTTTGTTAACACCTAGAGAGCAAGGCAATTCGTAACATTTAACCATTAAAGGATCAAGTGTCCTAACTAGGACATTTCAATGTTTGGGTAGGTTCGCACGGTGTCAATTTTTATTTTTATCTTTTGAAATAAATTATGTGAATCATGTATATCAATACAAAAATGGGGATCTAATTTCTTTTTTGATTTAAAATTTTTAAGTGATGCAAAAGGGGTTCTTTTGGGGAGAGAATAGGTAGTGCGGGCAAGGTTCAAAATAAACCTTAAAAATTATTACTTTTCAACTATGAGTGTAGGATCTTGTTTGTGATTACTAAGAGAATGCATGGTAAAATATTCATAGAATTTGATTGTACACATTGTAAGATTATAGCATTTGAAGTGAAGATGAAATTGCAAATTTTTTTTTAATATTTTCTGATCATCTTTGAAGATATGGGAAAATTTGTTAAATTGATCAAAAAAGATTCCTTAATTTAATTTAAATGATTAATTTGGTATTTTCTATCAAGAGAAAATTCACGAGAAAATGAATAGAAAGAGGTGAAATTGATGCTCAAAAACAAGAAAAACCACAATCTTTTAGGGGCAGTTACTTTTATACATATTCAAGATATAGTAATCTATCAATCTACAAAATTATATATGCTATATATGTCATGATTTGTTTACATATATTCCATCAATTTTTTTTATTCACAACCTTATAATTTTCATTTAAATGTTCACAAATTTTACAAATAAATAGGAATGTGATATTTTATTAATCTTCACAACCTTTAACTATTAATACTTGACGAGACACTTTCTAGTGTAATTTTTTGGTTTTTCTTTTCTTTGGAGCGCAATCGTATGTAATACATATGTTATTGAATATTGATAAAAATTTATCATAAAAAAATATCGAATGACAATTATGATAACAAATTTCTTATTTAAAGGTCAAGCACAATGATTCCAAGTTTTGGATGAAAGATTATCAAGATAATTTTTTCTTTAAAAAAAAATTGAATTTAAGAAAATAGCAAACAACTTATTGCAATTTTGAAAGCCATTGATGTTCAATTGAGGATTAAACCAATGACAATTTAGTTGTTGTATCTTATGTAGAGTTCCTCATTTAATCCTTAAAGGCCTAATGGAGATACTATATACGTTGGTGTATATTTGACATTTGTTGAAATATGACTTATAGGTTTGGATTTAGTTCTTGTGCCAAGAAATAATCTTTGTTATGATATTTTGCCTTGTTTGTATGTGGTCTATATTTTATAAAGACAAAAATGATGTGAATTCGGGTAATAACATTTAGGTTGAAAGTGGTGACTATAGGTTTATCTAACATTGGTGACTATAGGTTCTCTATGTTGTATGAATAACACACAACATATCAATTTCTAAAACAAGGCGAAAAATGAGAGAGAAACAAATAAAAGTGCCATGTTGGGGGAAGTCTTGTGTGTGTAACATGCTAAGGGCTTAAGATGGTGCATCTCGAGAGTTTAAGACTATATGACAAAACTTGAAATGAAATCTTCCAGGTAGACAAAGAATATTTTTAGTGGTTTTGGACATTTGAATGGATAGTAATTTTTTTTATTGGATTAGAGGTTACCAGAAAGCATGGCCTTTCTAACATTCTTTATTGTAAATCGCATCACAACTATACACATCAAACTTACTGTCATACATTTGACTACGAGGAATATAAATGATACGTGTGTGTATTTGATTACCACTCTTATCGAGACTTACAGTCACAAGTCTGGCTACCTACTATGTTTGGCTAGATAGTACAATAGTGCATGTGTACGTGTTTGATCCTGATGTTATTTAGACTTACCATCACAAATTTGACTATGTAGCATAGCAATGCATGTGTATGTGTTTGATCACCATATCTGACTAGATTTACCATCACTTATTTGGCTAACTGACATAATAGTGTACTCTACAAAATTCACCATCAGTCCGTTGGTTACTTAAATGGCACTATTCCTACATTTGTTCACTACAATTATTAGTGTCACAAGGCTTATTTACATTTATTTCCACGCTTTTAGCCATGCAATACATATTGGCTTCTCGTCATACCTTTAAGCATATGACATATAAATAATGTTGATATGTATTGTATATGCTTGTTAACCATAAGAATTTGGTTACTATAGTGTCCATCCTTGAAAGGGGAGAGTAGTATTGTTCCAATGTCCCTTTGTCCCGTGGGCATCGGGTCATTGAAATTATGAACGGACACTTTATTCACGCCGGCCCTTTCTATAGGGTCGGTGTTTCTATCTATCTATCTTTAACCATAAGAAAAATTAATGTGTTGTCCTCCAAACTATTCTAAATAGAATATTTAAATTTTTATTTATTAGTTATAATTTTTTCTCAATATAATGTTTTATGTTTCAAATAATAATTTTCGTGAAAATGAGTTCGCTCACAAAAAATAATTTTTTTTGGATTCAAAATTTCTTTTGACAAAGACCTAAAACACACATAATATTCAATTTATCATAAGAGGAAAATTTAAGAATCATAAAATATTCTCGAGTGCTATAAAAATGCCAACTAGAAATACTATTGTAAAAGGAATGGGTAGATGAACAACTCAACAATAACAAAATGCAAGGAAGTCAAACCACTCAACTACCAACTAAAAGCACGTCAAGTGATTGTTTGCAATTCATAAGCCGAAGCACAAGAAAGTTGAATCAATCATGTAGAGGGTCAGATTCGGACAATATTGTGTCGAAATCTAATTTCCACATCATATTTTGAAAGGTCCACGTCACCATAAACCAATCACAAAATGACATGTGGCACTTTTGAACCAAAAATTAATTAATTAATGTCGAAACTGACCACAACGTAGGGTAGATGATTTAACTATGTTCAAAGATTTAGTTAAGAAAATTATCCAATCCTATACACTTCACCTTCCATTGGGCAACACGACTTTCAATGAGAATCAAGCCCCCAAATAAAGGGTAGAAGAGCAGGGGTACCATATAAAGTTCAATATGGTACCGTGCTCAATTGGCAGTGATAGCTTGTGCTCATTGTTGGCGTGCCTCCTTGCAAGTGAGATAGCAGAAGCTGTAGAGGCGCCACGACCGGAGGTCGGGCGGCGTGTCCGTGCGACGAGGCTCCCGTCCAGCGGTCGGCGAGCTCGGTGAAAATCTCTTCACGCCATAGCTGGGAGTAGAAGGGGAGGAAGACGAGAAGAAGAGCTGCGTGCACAGCAGGCGACGCGTCGCTCGCCGTGTGCGGTCTCTCCTTCGGGACGCCGGGAATTTTTTTCTTGCATTAGATAGATTGTGGTGTGAAGAAGAGGTGTAGAGAAAAGGAGGAGGAGGAGTTGGATTCCCAGGGCGGGGATTGATGGAGCGCGACGGGCGCAGGGGGCACGAAATTGGCCGGCGCGCGGGGCGCGATGAGCGCGTGACGGACGATTACGAGCGGCGCAAGCGGAGCCGCGAGGAGAATCACAACGGCCCCGTGGTGGAGCAGAGGCCGGATCCCCGAAGGGGGAGCCGGACGAGTTCTAGGTCTAGGTCACGGTCGCGGGAGCGGGAGCGCGATGGCGGGGGGCGGCGCGAGGACGACTACGAGCGCGACGGGAAGCGCAGGCGCTACAGCGAATTCCGTGACTCGCGTGGCGGTGGCGGTGGCGGTGGTGGCCGCGAGAGGCTCTGGATTGGAAGCGACCGGCGCGGCCCCTCGCGGTTGCCGTATCGCGATCGGGACCGGCGCGAGAGAGAGCAGCGGGCGCGCGTCGAGCGGGAGAAGGACGTCGAGGTCTCGATGATTCTTGAGGACAAAGGAGAGGAGAAAGCGCGCACGTACCAGCTGGAAGTGCTGGCGCAAGCCAAGGTGAAGAACACCATTGCATTTCTAGAGACAGGGGCTGGCAAGACCCTGATTGCTGTGCTGTTGATGAAGGAGAAGCATAAGCTACTACGGGAGCGCGGCAAGCGCATGCTCGCTGTCTTTCTCGTCCCGAAAGTACCACTTGTCTACCAGGTAATGGCTTTAAATTGTTACTAATATGCTAGATATGCTAATCACCGTCCAGTTTTGAATTTGTCTCATGATTCCAGTGGACGGTCCACTGTTTGAAACAGCAAGTACTTACTGAATGGAATCGGACACGATCATTAGGGTGGATGGTGATTAGCATACGCACTATGTTACAAATTTGTTCCTTGCAAGTAGAGTTGATTGAGTTCTTAGATTGCTGCTAATGGAGTTCAGGCTCGATACGTAGGGTTTTACAACATGTTCAGATTCAAAGGTTGAGGCTTTCCTCTTAGTTAATTTGGATTTCTATTGATTTCTCGTCCGTAAAGCACATCTTGCTTAATCTTAATTAATTAAATTTTCTAAACTAAAATTGTGAAATTGTTAGAATTGTTTTAGATTGATGCCAATGAAGCTCAGGCTCAATATGTAGGGTTTTATGACCATTGAGATTCCAAGATCGAGCCTTCCCTTTTGGTTGGTTTCGATTTCTATGTCTTTTTTGCGTTTGTCTTCGAACGAAGGGCTGTTGAGAATATTCTCATTTCGATTGATTTGTGAGTCTTGCAGCAAGCAGAGGTGATTCGTAAGAGCACAAAGTTTAACGTGGGTCATTATTGCGGAGAGATGGGTCAAGACTTCTGGGATGCTCGAAGGTGGCAGCGAGAATTCGATAATAAAGATGTACGTTGTTCTGTACCTTGGTTTCTTTTGTCTTGCGTAGGTCTTTTACATTTTTTTGTTGTGATTTTCCTTCCTTCTGTAGTTTTCTATGACACTAAACTTGTTACAAGTGCTCTTAAAGTTTTTTTTTTTCTGTGCAACTGTGGCTTGGACCTTGATGGGAACTTTTTTCTTCAGGTTTTCGTGATGACGGCACAGATTCTCTTGAACATTCTTAGGCACAGCATTGTAAGAATGGAATCCATTCACCTACTCGTTCTAGATGAGTGCCACCATGCAGTGAAGAAACATCCCTACTCATTGGTTATGTCTGAATTCTACCATATTTCACCGAAACACAAACGACCTTGTGTCTTTGGAATGACAGCGTCGCCCGTGAATCTCAAAGGTATGTAGACATGTCGACGCTTTAGTTGGGATTTCTATCATTATTTTAACACATAATGTCGGGCATAGTATTTCGGAAATTACCGAACAAGCATAATTTGTCATCTCTAGCACTTGCTGGACATATCATAGCATTATCTGTGTGTGTGTCTCTCTCTCTAAAACACGTGCATGCTTGTCTTTTCTTTTTGCTGGGCAGGCGTGTCGAATCAGGAAGACTGTGCCATAAAGATTCGAAATTTAGAAAGTAAACTGGATTCTATAGTGTGTACTATCAAGGATCGCAAAGAGCTTGAGAAGTATGTGCCTATGCCGTCAGAAACAATGGTCGTGTATGATAAACCGGCCTTGTTTGAAACATGTCGCGAGAAGATAAAGGAGATGGAGGATAAAGTAGAGGAAGCTGCTAATTCAAGTGCCAAGCGCAGCAAATGGAAATTCATGGGTGCCCGGGATGCTGGTGCTAAAGAGGAGTTGCGACTCGTCTATGGTGTTGCGGAAAGGACAGAAAGCGATGGTGCAGCTAGTCTTGCTCAAAAGCTCAGGGCCATAATTTATACGCTTGACGAATTGGGTCTATGGTGTGCTTACAAGGTAGCCCTTAATTATTTAACCATTCTACGCAACGATGAAAGGATTCAAAATCATCAGTTAGATGTGAAATTCCAAGAAAAGTACTTGGAAGAAGTATGTGGGCTTCTGCGCTGCGACCTACGTGAAGGTGCCGCAGGCAGTAAAAATACAGCTGAAAATGGGGAATCTGCAGACGTTGAGGGTAACAAGGTGCAAGACCCTATGGATGTAGAAGAAGGGGAGCTTCCTGATTCTCAAGGTGAGTTGATAATCTCTCTCATGTTTGAAGGGAATGTATGTATCCTACCAGAATGAAGTATGACTACCTCAATGCTCTTCGTTTCTTCTGACCCACGATCCTGAAGAGTGAAATGGTTGCACGTGTGTACCTGACTGGCGACTTTGTGAGTGTCAATGCAGTGGTATCAGTGGGCGAACATGTAGATGAGACTCTTGGAGCTGCAGTAGCAGATGGAAAAGTGACTCCGAAGGTGCAGTCCTTAGTTAAGATTTTGCTGGGGTATCAGCATACGGATGACTTCCGGGCTATTATATTTGTGGAGCGGGTAGTTGCAGCACAGATTTTGCCCAAGGTACAGTGCACCATATAGGCTGACCACTGATATTTTAAGTTCTCTTTTTGCTTGTGATCAAAAAACGTAAGAAGGCTAACTACGTACTTTGGATTATGAACCAATGAAGTCTTCTATTTGTGTAGGTGTGAATGAAAGTCTTTAGGGAGGTTTTTTCTGACGTCGATGCTAGCAATTATGGTGGCAATCTTGGTAGACAGTCTGAAAACATTCGTTGTTGTCGACCCGTTTTTCTTATGCTCCTTGTTTCATGTGTTTCCTGTTCAATGGTTATATAGAGGACTCAAAAGGAAAAAGGAAAGGGTTTGATTGGGTGACATGCTATTCAGGTCTTCGCAGAATTGCCTTCACTGAAGTTTGTGAAGTGTGCCAGTCTGATTGGGCATAACAACAACCAGGATATGCGTACACGCCAGATGCAGGAGACTATTTCCAAATTTCGAGATGGACGGGTGTGCTATAACCTTGGTCCACTATGGCTTTACTGCGTGCATTGCTTTGTTTGAGATTATGTGACTCATGACCTCTTGGATTACTAGGTTTTCTTTGATTACAAAGGCCTTAATTCTTAGTATGAGCTGAGTTAAGGCCCCTGTGATCAGTGATGACCTAGTTGCCCAATTGGGTACACTATCTTCGCAAGGCTTCCCCTCGGACTGTTTCTGGGTATCCAGGTTTGGTGCTTCATCGTGTGGTTAATGTTGGATCTGCAAGCACTTCTGAGGATTGCGCTACATATATGTTCATCTCATTGTGATAGTGTACCTGCAATGAGTATATTTGTCACGCCAGGGTTTACGATTTTTCTGGTTCTATTCGCATCGACTAGGAAGGATGTTTTCTAAACATTTCGGTGCATTAGGCAACCTTGCTGGCACGCTTACGATCTTGAGCGGGTTTAAAGAGGTTGAACGTCTCTTTGCATGCATTGTTGATGTGTTCGATGGGTTTTTTCTGGATTATCATCAAGATAGTTATTCTTGATATGGGCTGATTTTTTTTAGCGGGGGTGTTTGTCGTTCTCGTGGTTCACAATGGTAAAATGGACTGCTGAGTCGATTCTGGAAACTTCTTAAAAGACGTCGTTGTGTCTAATGTTGAAAATTGGTTGAGATAGGTGACGTTGCTGGTGGCTACAAGTGTGGCCGAGGAGGGGTTAGATATTCGCCAATGTAACGTGGTCATCCGTTTTGATCTTGCCAAAACTGTGCTAGCCTACATTCAGTCTCGTGGTCGTGCTCGGAAGCCAGGTTCAGATTACATTCTAATGCTTGAAAGGTACGTCGATCCATCTTAACATTGGGCCACATTCTCAACAGTCAGGAGGGAACGATGCCAGCGTTCACGTAATCTATACATTATTGTATACAATTTCTGTTCCAGAATCGTGCGCCTGAAGTCTTCAGATTTCTTTCAGAACGTTCTCTCAGAACAGGATGTGGTGAACGTAATAGAATTGAATATTCGACCTGCTTGGATCATGCTGATGGGTCGTTCAATAGAAGTTTTCTCCACATATGGTCTTGTTGTAGGTTATGGCATTCATATTGACGCTGTATCTTGTGATGGAGATTGAGTATATTGGAAGCTGTGATGTGGGATGTCGTGACTGTTGTGACAATGCCTTTTTTGTAGGCTTTAATGACAGTCTAATGTGACGATTTCTTAACAGAGGAAACCTGCAACATGAGGCCTTTCTGCGGAATGCAAAAAACAGCGAAGAGACCCTGCGGAAGGAGGCAATTGAAAGAACTGATCTGGGTGAAAAACGGGAGAGTGCGATTCTAGCCTCCATTGACGTAGGGGAAGGGGAGATTTACCAGGTGCCGGCTACTGGAGCGGTAGTGAGCATGAACTCGGCTGTTGGTCTTGTGCACTTCTACTGCTCACAGCTTCCGAGTGACAGGTATTTTTGTCATCCCAGCGACTCTGCTTGTTGCCAATTTTAGTACCTGCACTCAATTTTTTTCTCCCTGGATAGAAGGATCCTCAACGTGCTGAAGTGGTCCGAGGGTAATGTAGGTACTCGCTCTTGCGCCCTGAGTTTATTATAAGCAAGCATGAGGGTGAAGGGGGTGTAAAATACTCTTGCAAGCTGAATTTACCTTGCAACGCCCCACTAGAGACGGTGGAAGGCCCAGAATGTAGTTCCATGCGAGCAGCGCAGCAGGTAGGTTATTCTGATGGTTGTGTTTTAATTTTTCATTATTGATTAATCATCAAAACTTGAATTTCATACATCTTACTGGAATAGACAGTGTCATTACCATCTTAATTACGGTGGAGGTTCCTAGAGGTCTGCCCTATTTACACAGTAGGAGTTCCTTTCATGGCTTTATAATGTCCTGTATAACGAATCAACTTCTTGGATCAGGTTGTGTGCTTGGAGGCATGTAAAAAACTACACGAGATGGGGGCATTTACGGATATGTTATTGCCTGATAAAGGGAGTGGAGAAGAAGCTGCGAAGTTGGAGGGTAGTGAAGAGGGAGAGCCTCTTCCTGGCACATCCCGCCATCGAGAATATTATTCAGAGGGCATTGCTGACATCCTTAAGGCAAGAAAGAGTTTACTGTACTTTTTATTTAATTTATTTTAGTATGGTTTGGAATTGGTTATAATGGGTTCTCGTTGACGCACCGTTGCAGTTCTAATTTCAAGTTATATCCATTTGCTGATGCACCTACATTTTCTATCTACATTCGCAAAGATGTTCATGTTGATGCCATTCTGCTTAAGTTAATCAATGTAGCGCCAGTCAGGCATCGTTTTTAAATGTAGTACTTAAGTCAAGGCAGTTAATTTGCGAGCTGCTGGCTGCCTTTAAGCTTCTCTTAAATTCTTAGCTTTCTTCTCTCTCCGAAATTTTGCATACAAAATGCAGGTTCGACGCATTTCACTTAAGAAGACTCGTGTTTTGAGACCATTCTTATTCTCTTGTGAGCGTTCCGTCTCTTTGATCTTCAAATTGTGTGCGAATTGCACTTTCTGAAACGGTGAACTTGTGATTCGTAACAGGGCGATTGGATTGTGGCTGATAAAGATGCTGATGAAAATCACGGCAACAAGGTGTCCGTATTCATGTACAAAGTCAAATGTGAAAATATTGGGTTCTCCAAAGATAGTCTTCTGACTGAGACATCAGATTTTGCCATACTTGTAGGCCAAGAACTTCAGGATGAGGTAAGCTTTCTCTCTCTTTCATTCTCTTTTTGGCACTAGTTCACAATCGAACTTGTCCCGAATCTTTGGATTGTTGTCCTAAACAAGCTGGAGAATCGAGGATCTACTTGCGGGGTACTCCTAAAGTTGAGAGTGTACTAATGATTTTTCAGCCTTATTCTGAATGTCATCCCGAAGTCTAGCCTCAACATTGAGTAACAGAATAAGTTGTCTTTCTTTGGCACATGACATAATGTTGAATATTTGTCTATTGAAAGTGCCGTAATCTAAATGCAGGTGTTAACGATGACAATGGATCTTTTTGTTGCACGGACAATGACCACTAGAGCGTCTCTTGAGTTCCGTGGTGCTTTGGATTTGAGCCTACCTCAGGTATTATAAACCTCTTTTCCCTGATCCTATTTCCTGCCCATTGCTGAAATGATGTGTATGCTTACACTCTGGGAAGGAACAAAGTCAACTGTATCACAACATGCGAATATAATAAATGCGAAAGCTGTCTGTTAGTATGTTGACGGGATAATTTGAAGGAGCATATCTTTTTGACCTTAAATGTTTAGGTGAATGATACCATTATTCCACTTGCTTTCCATTATTCTCGATACATACTAAATAAAAATTGAGTTTTTTATACACTTGGACAAAATTATGGCGAAACGATATTGACTTCTACAATCTCTAAGAAAATTCGTACCGTTCCGGCAGGTTACTTGATGCCACGTTTGCTTTGATGTCAAGTATCAGGTCGTTCTTGTTGTATGCAGGGTGTTGCAAAAATAATTGTGATACGTGAGCAGCTAACTTTGCGAATTATACTCAACGTGTAGTTTCATATTCTTGATAAGCAAGGGTACGCTGGTTCAGCTCACCCGGACTAATAATCTGGTCTATCCTAATGAAAATTACTAGTTTATTTGACGAACTCTGAATAATTTTTATGCACATTAACTCTTAAAGAACTGTAAGATCCGGTTTTGCTGATACTCTGTCCACGAGATACCGGAAGATCTTGTGCAACAAATCCCTTGTTGAAGAGGGAACGCACTTGCCATCTGGTATCATGGATAGAATTTGATGTTTCATGACCGCTCTGTGTCCAAGAGAGCTTCACTCTCGAGGATCCAATAAGGGGTGGTGGTTTTTGCCGTGAATCTGAAAATGTTGAGGTGGTTGTCATTTGCAGTTGACCGAGCTGAAGAGTTTTCACGTGAGGCTGATGAGTATTGTCTTAGACGTGAATGTCGAGCCTGAAACTACTCCATGGGATCCCGTCAAGGCGTATCTCTTTGTGCCGGTTGTGCACATAGTTTCGTCGGATCCTATAGAGATAGTGGACTGGGAATTGGTAAAAAGAACTATAGAAACAGATGCTTGGGTGAATCCCCTGCAACGGGCGCGGCCTGACGTGTACTTGGGGACAGACGAACGTGCTCTTGGTGGTGATCGTAGGGAGTATGGTTTTGGGAAACTGCGATGTGGCTTGGCCTTTGGGCAAAAGGCGCACCCAACCTATGGAATTCGTGGTGCGGTAGCCCAATTTGATGTGGTGAAAGCCACAGGTCTACTTCCTGCTCAAGACACGATGGAAATGCCGATTGTACAGGAAGTGCCTCCGGAGGGTAAGCTTCTAATGGCGGATGGTTTTATTGAAGTTGAAGGATTGGTGGGACGGATCGTCACTGCAGTGCATTCTGGAAAGAGATTTTATGTAGATGCGGTGCGCATTGACATGACAGCTGACAGCTCCTTTCCTCAAAAGGACGGATACCTTGGTCCTCTGGAGTACACATCCTACGCGGATTACTACAAACAAAAGTGAGATTCACAACCACATGTTTTAGCAAAATTTCTCTTGTCAAAGTTTCATCTCGAGTGCATGGTTTTTTCATGGTGAGGTATAAGATCACTTACAGTCCACCCTCGATAAATGTTACACTTATAAACGTTAACTCATTATATTTGTTAACAAAATCGTACTCCCCTCATATTGCTAACTAGAATGTTAACTGTGTTAAATGTTAACAATAATTTACTCCCCTCTTTGTTAATTTGCCACTTATAAATGTTAACCTACGAAATACATCCAATACTGTGTGATGACATCCATGACATTGACATCCATTACTGATGGCATCCATTAGTATGATGACATCCATGAATTTATATTTGTTAAGCATTCAAAAAGCTCCCTTTATAACTGTTACAATGTTAACTCACTATAAATGTTAGGAAAATTTTACTCGAGAGCCTAACATTTATAGGAGGTGGACTGTATTCCAATGGTCATATTTGTTAAAATGGAGGATCTCAGCGTGCCAAAAATGTGACATTCAACTGATTCAAGTGCTCATTATGCTGAAAATAGTACTTTCAAGTGCCTAGAGTATTGAGAATTAGGACTTTCAAGTGCTCAGTCCTCAGATGTGTTGAGTTGACCAACCGAAACTTTGAGCTCTAAAACCTAGAACTGGTGTAGAGGTTCAGCTGGGCTCCAGTTTTCAGTCGGGCGACGAACTCCGGCTTCTCAAAGCTTAGCCTTTCGTGAAATTTCGCCAGAACAGCAAATATGGGGTATCCGGGAAATTGGCTTTTATCATGGCGATGGCGAAGTAGTCGTGTTTCTTTTTTTTTGCTAGTGTTGGACGCATTGCACTTGAATTAAGTGATTCTTAAAGCTTATTTACGGTGTCCGTGAAATTTTGCAGGTATGGCGTTGATTTGGTTTGCAAAAAACAACCTCTTTTGAGGGGTCGTGGAGTTTCTCACTGTAAAAACCTGCTGTCGCCACGCTTTGAGACTTCCGATGGTATTCTTCTCCCTGCCTCTCACTTCCGCCTTTATTACTGCATAGTGCCCAGATAGAGAGAGTCCAGACTCAGTTTGGTTTTGAATGAATTATCATAGCCTAACCGCAACACCAGAAAATCTAGAGTGAAGGGTTTCATGTGCCCTTTCTGGTTAGTTTCAGGGTGTCACAGTTTTGGAATGTGGTGTAATTACAAAATGACACTTACAATCTTGTAACTTGGGGCAATTGGTGCAGGTCCTGCGAATTCGCAGGATGCATTGGATAAGACGTACTATGTGATGTTGCCACCGGAGCTTTGCTTTGTACATCCTCTCCCAGGACCTTTAGTGAGAGGTGCACAAAGGTTGCCATCGGTCATGAGACGTGTGGAAAGCATGCTACTTGCCATACAGCTAAAACACCGAATCAATTACCCTATTGCATCTTCAAAGGTATGTTGCCTTTTTTCTGTTGAGTGAGTTCGAGATCTTCTGAGTTGGTTCATCCCTCTTTGAGTTGCTTTTGAGATTAGTAGAAAATATAAGGATAGGGTATAGTCTCACTTCTGCAAGTACCTCTAACGTGCAAGGAAATTGCTGCAGGTACTGGAGGCGTTGACAGCTGCGTCCTGTCAAGAGACATTTAGCTACGAGCGTGCCGAGCTACTAGGCGATGCATACCTGAAATGGGTTGTCAGTCGTCGATTGTTTCTAAAGTTTCCCAGTAAACATGAGGGTCAGCTAACACGCATGAGGCAGCAGATTGTTAGTAATTCCGTTCTGTATCAAAATGCACTGGACAAAGGACTTCAGAGCTACATTCAGGCCGACCGCTTTGCGCCGTCCCGGTGGGCCGCACCTGGGGTGCCCCCTGTATTCGACGAGGATACAAAAGATGGAGATGATTCAGACAAAGACACAAAGTCTGCAGGTGTAGGAGAAGTAGTGGAAGTTGTCGGTGAAGAAGGTGAAATTATTGTAACTGAGCTTGATGACGACCTTTCGAATATGGAAGACGGTGAAATCGAAGGAGATTCTAGTGCTTATCGAGTGCTTTCGAGTAAAACTTTGGCAGATGTGGTTGAAGCATTTATAGGACTCTACTATGTGGAGGGGGGGCAGGACGCTGCAACTCACTTGATGAACTGGATAGGTATCCCCGTGGAGTTTGACGAAGCGGACGGACAGTTGGCCATATCAGGCTGTCAAGTTCCTGAAGCTGTCTTGCGGAGCATAAACTTCCCTGCATTAGAGGCAAGCATTGGCCACAAATTCCGAGAGCGAAGTCTTTTGGTTGAAGCGATCACACATGCATCTCGACCATCCTCGGGAGTCCCTTGCTATCAAAGGCTGGAGTTTGTGGGGGATGCCGTATTAGACCATCTGATCACACGTTATTTATTCTTTAAATATACTGATTTACCGCCAGGTCGATTGACCGATTTGCGAGCTGCTGCCGTGAATAACGAGAATTTCGCACGTGTAGCCGTGAAGCATTCGTTTCACCTTCACTTGCGGCATGGTTCTACTGCTTTAGAAACACAGGTATTAATTCCTATCGTGCATTGGGTTTGTCACCTATCCTTTCCATGCTGCAGGGCTAGCCCGCTGTCTCTGAAAGATCTGCAGCATTTGTTGTGTTATGTTTTAAGTATTGATATCAATGCATATGCTCGCAACTTCCTAAAATGAAACTTTAGTTTCAACTCGTGGTTTTTGGTATTTACATTATTATGTCTTTTGTGTACGTACAGATTCGCAATTTTGTTAATGACATACAGACCGAGTTGGATAAGCCAGGAGTTAACTCCTTTGGGCTTGGAGATTTCAAGGCTCCTAAAGTGCTGGGCGACATTCTGGAGTCCATTGCAGGAGCTCTATTTCTAGATATGAACCTAGACTCTGACCAAGTGTGGAAGGTACACACCTACTCTGGCAGCTGTTTGTCTACTTAAGGCTTGTTTCTCATTTATTTCCTAGTAAAAATCTTCAAAACGATCAAGGTCTTGTATGGATTTCTGGGGTTGACATTGAGTTGGAAGCAGTTGACATGTTTCATAAACGTGCCACTTGGATTTCTTTCCTCACGATCACTGCACACAATGCATAGGTATTTGAGCCCTTGGTACAACCAATGGTGACCCCGGAGACATTGCCCATGCATCCAGTTCGAGAGCTGCAAGAGCGTTGCCAACAACAAGCTGAGGGACTGGAATACAAGGCGTCGCGTGCAGGGAATGTGGCGACCGTTGAGGTATTTATAGATGGTGTACAGATTGGTTCTGCGCAAAATGCGCAGAAGAAAATGGCTCAGAAATTAGCCGCTCGCAATGCGTTGGTTATCTTGAAAGAGAAGCAGGTTCTTAAAGAAAAAGATGCCAAGGAGGAGAATGATGACGCCAACCCTGGAAAAGCCAACAGGAACGGAAGTTCCAATTTCACTCGACAAACGCTCAATGACCTCTGCTTGAAGAGACAATGGCCCATGCCGCAATACAGGCAAGCTTATATCTTTTGAACGTTGCCTTCTATTTCAGTTCATGCTCATTCTCTCTACACTTGCAGAATTTTATTCTTAACTTCTGGCCCTCCTACCCAGTAGCATTTTTCTAAATTCTCTCCTACATCCTCCATTGAACACTCCTTTCCGAGGAACAAGTGAATGCTTTCTCCATATTCTGCCTTACATTGAAGGGAGGGTTTGGTTGCTGACTATCTATGTATCGGGGTTTTGCAGATCTGTCCAGGAAGGAGGACCTGCGCACGCCAAGAGGTTCACATACTCTGTCCGAGTGCTGACCACAACGGACGGGTGGACCGAAGAATGTTTTGGAGAGCCCATGCCGAGCGTCAAGAAAGCCAAAGACTCCGCCGCACACTTACTTTTGGCTCTTTTGAAGCGTTCCTAACTCGTGGGTAAATACACAGTCACCCTGCCGATTGCAGGAAAAGTTTTCTCCCTTCCAACCTTCAAGGGAAGTAATATCATCTTGTTCTTATCTCATTCATGTCCAAACTGAGAAAGTATAGGGTTTATATACATTACAGAAACAATGGGATTTTGCACTCTTCCAGCCTCATTGTGGAAGGCTCTTATTTATTCATAGGTAAGTAGAGGTGGAGAGACTCAAGGTTCCCAATTCCAGACTCTCACCAGTGTATTTGTGAAAGACCCAAAAGGGTTATATTGGTTACTACAACATATGGATGTGTTGTGATAGTAAGTCGAAATGTGCTTGCTTCCAACCGCTGTCTGTATCTATTGCTATGTGTATTGAAGTCCATTTGGAATGGAGTTTTGTACCGTATTTTGTCACATCTCTTGTCTAGACCTTTCACTCGATGCAGTTTTTGCAGTATTTAAAATATGGGGTCAAACGCCATCCAGTTCTTGCAATATTTACAATTATAGTTCAAAGCCTAGTGGGTTGTGGGTTCTACCCTAGTGCTTCTAAGGCTAAAATTCCTACAAAAACTTGCGAGCCTCGTTGTTTGTGGAACCCCTAAACCTAGATGACAGTGCTTCCTTGATTGTCTTGAGTTTCTTCTTACCACCTGCCGACGTCTCAACTGAGTTATGTTTCTCCATGAGTGACTGAGACCTCTTGCGTAAGTTATACGAGTCCATAATTTGCGCCTCTTTTCTTGCTCTCTCGTTCTCGCGCTCTTCAAACTTCTCGTCAGCTTGATTGAGGGCATCCAAGTATCTGAATTATTTAATCCAAGGTAATTCATGTAAGCAATTTACTTCATAAAGCAAACACTGTTTCAGATTTTCGCCAAGTGAGAAGCGACACCTTCGCTAGTAGTGAATTTATTCTAGGGAGAGAGCATAGTGGTACTAATTTATCTTCAAAAATATTTGTCCGAGAGTACTCAAGTATAGTAGTCATGGGAAAAAGAGAAAAATTTGAATATTGTTCCCATAGCCTACTCCAACCTATAATGTATTTTCCTGTGCACACGATCCCATAGCCTACTCCAACCTATAATGTATTTTCCTGTGCACACAATCGTTATAGAGAACTCCTCATCTCTTTCTGTTCTCCACTCTCCATAGTGTAGTCTTCAAAATAAGACTCTAATGTGTGACGTGTCGTAGGCTATGCAAGATAGAGTACTCCATGGGCTCACCACTTCGTGTATTTTGTGCATGCTAAAAACTCGTTGCTTTGTGACTCAAAGATAGCATGCGTTTGCTACAGCATGTAGCAGAGCCCCATGCAATACTCTATCTAGTACTCCCTCTGTCCCATAATGACTTGCACGTAGGTTCTCTGAAATCTACCTCTTGAGGTAGATTTCAGAGAACCTACGTGCAAGTCATTATGGGACAGAGGGAGTACAATGTAGAGAAGGGGAAACAAAACTTACTGAGCCTTGTCTGCCGGCGTCCCAGTCCAAGCACTCGTATCTCCACGGGACCGGCACATCTCTCTCTGAGGCGGGAGTCTGGTCATCCATTCATCTCTCGCCGCTGCCACAGGGCCTCTCAGCAGCTCCTCATCACCCTCCTCTACCATTCCTGTCCATTACACCCAGATATATCCCAGCAGATTCATAAAAACATTCATAAAACTATGTACACCAGTAGTACATTGTTACAAAAAGATCAACACATTTATATATAACCAATAGGTGATGGACTGATATGAGTACCCCCTCCAAAAATAGTGTGATTTTTGAGAAATATTCATTTGTTAAGAAAAAAACATTGGAAAATTACATAAACTAGATGGTGATATAGGGGTCATGGCTGCAGCCATATACATGGTGTTAAAAACGGAATTTCTAGCACTTATAAAATGAGTTTAACATAAGTCACACATAGTATGACGCGTCTTTAGGCCATTGCCCCAATCACTTGAAAGGAAATCCTGGCATATCAAAGTAGCTGTTCTGTTTACCTCGAACTCGCCTCCACTGCGCAGCATCACGTTTTGCCTGCATTTCAGCCGCAAATTCGTTGCGGGCCACCTCCTCAGCAATCTTGCGGTTAATCTCAGCTCTCTGAATCCACCCATTTGAAGCAGCGTGTAAGACATTAATTAATACCATTGGCAACAGCTTTCATGCACCACCTCTAACAGGATCACAAGTACTATTCATCAAGAAGAATAGACCCACAGATTTTCAACGTTTTTTTGCACAAAGTCCGGATTTTCAGGGGGTCCAAACGGATTTTGCGCTAATTCCCTGCTTTTTGTCACATAACAAAAAAAAAGTGAGTGCAGAATCCGTGCGGAATTAACGCGGAATCCGACGTGTGAAAGTTGTACGTACCTGTTGAAAATCTGGTACAAAAAACTTCATACAAAAAACGTTGAAAATTTGTGGGGTCAAGTCTTCTTGATGTGAGTATATACCACACATACCTCGAATCTGAAAACAAGCAATTAGAACCAAGGAAGGTCGGCAGAGAGAAATGACGGCACTAACCTTCGTGGGATCTTGAAGGTCCCTTGAATGCCTTGTTTAGTGCTGTAAAGGCCTTGTGTGCTTGTGGATGTTGACACTTATCTGGATGCACTAGTAAAGACAATTTCCAATACCTGCATATTCCCAAAATACCCAGCCAGCTTAGAAATTAGAATCACATGGATGCACCATTACAACAAGAAATGTCCGAGTTCAGTCCTGGAGCATCAGACATTGTGGGATCTCGAAAGAAAGAAAGAAAGTGAACTAGTGGATACGAAGAACGCTAAGCTCTAGAGTGATCGAACTAGTGAATACAAAGAACGAAATTCAGTCCAAAACAGAAAGAGGACAGTTCACCTATTCTTCAAGACAGCAGGTTCAACATCTGGCTTCACACCCAGCAGATCATATGCGTTCTTCACTTCATCAGAAAGCATTCTCATCACCTACAAATTAAGCCACCAACTTAGTCAGAACCTGCACTAGTAGTAGACGTGTTGTTTTTCATTCCCCACTTTGTGGATGCAGTGAACAGTGGTGGAATATTATACCTATATTTTTGTCTTCTTGTGACCAAAACTACTCACCAACACCAACACAACCCATGTGCATGGCGCAGTTTCATTCCTTTTTCATTTATAGTAAGTGAAAAACGACACGTTTCCTACTAGATCTGACATGCAGAAGATCATTGATTAAGGTTGGATAACCTATTACCACCAACTTAAGCAATCTGCCCTATTTTTGGCAGTGCTAAATTCGAAAAAAAAATATGACCGCATCCGAAATAGGTTTTGATGAGGATTGCAAAAATTTGCAACATCTAATTCACATTTGTCAATTTACTACAAAATTCCAAAGTGGGAAGTAACCTTTTACTCAAATCAAACCTCTAGATTTCCCCATGTCCACACCATGTGGTACTAACTTTCACTCATCATGATACCCAAAACCACCAACTATTTCTTCGCAATGCTTGGCATGCCATTGGTCTACCTCAATAGTGAAATTGGTGGTTTTGAGTCTCAACTCTGGTGGCCCCAAGAAAAATCTACAGGTTGTAATTGGGGGAGGTGGTGGTAATAGGTTATCCAACCCTAGTATGAAACTATAATTCCTAGAAGCAAAGCGCAGTCGTAGGAAACCAGAAGGAAAGTAGGAACAGAAACTAGTGTTTATTGTACGTTGGCAGACATTGGCAGTGCCCGGGGGGTGCAAGTCTATGTTAAATTTGTGAAAGTAAATATGAGTGCACAAAAGGGGTATTAATTTGAGCATTGTTGTACAAAGTACGCATATACTAGACATATTTAGAGCCGAAAATATTGACAATATTGATGTATACTTACATTAAACATATATTTAGTACGGAATAGATCTGTTTACAAAAGTTGACTTATAAACCCTTGTATCTAGGGTTTTTCTTAGAGGAGTCCATGAACGCGAAGTAGTGGAACAACGACCCATCCAGTTGGATGTTTCTATCACGACAAAGAACCAAGAAATCAATACGCATCGAAGTTGATATCCAAAAGGCTCTGTTAACCCCTTAAGGACCAAGAAGCCCGAATTGGGCATCATGTTTTTATAGCAGTTTTGAGTAGATTCTATGTGGAGTTTTTTTTTATTCAAGTTTGTTTGTTTATTGACCAACATATGCACTGATCTTCATTGATTCCATTGCTACAAAATTCAGTCTCATTTGAATTATAATTTTCACAATACGATCAATTGAATTTGTCATTTTAAAACCATGAACCCTTGGTCCTTTAGGGGTTAAAAGCAATACTGACCTCTTCACTTCGTTCAGCGTCATTAGCATATGCAGCCTCCGCTACCACTCGTCATTAGCATATGCAGCCTCCGCTACCACTGTTGGAGGAGCAGGTCCGATGAATTCTTGCTCCAGCTCTGCCTCTCTGAAAATTAAGGGGATCACGAAAAAGTCTCTGAATAAGCACGAGTTGACAACAAATTAACTGGACTCGGGCAGACTTTGCTGGTCGAGAAAGTCTGTTAGAAACACTTACTACCATAAGCTATGGTGAGTTTTGGCAAGCAAAAAGACAAACTGAATTCATTTTAAACCCCTGGAGTTTTAGTAGCCTAGTTTCTAAATTTTTGGGAATTCAACCCTACACCCTAAATTTGAGTAGATTGTACTAAAAAAGAGCCACGATATTCAATAGTCCATGTCTTGGAAATTTCCTTAGCTTTCAAAATTTAAGAAGATTTTCAAAATCTTATGTTTTAAATTGATTTACGTTAAATCTGACAATATCGTAGGGTACTAGATTCCAGATGACACGGTCCTCATAAGGTTGGATGTCTTAAAACCACCAACTTAAGAAATATGCCCTCATTTTAACAAGGTTATTTATGAGAAATATTTTTCAGTCATTTGGAAGAAGATATCTCACAGAATGCACAAATTTTTGCAATTCAATTCCCAATATTCAAATTGATACAAATTTTCAAAGTGAAAAGAACTTCATGACCCTTACCTCAGATGTGCTTGGGCTTCTGTAAGTCGTGCTGCAGCAGCTAAGATGTCAGCAGATGGCATCGCTGGACCCATGACCCTGTTCCTCAGAAACATGTACAATTAAGTCGTCAGAAAATTAAGTCTCCAACACAATGTAACTTCAATCTCACCTATATTTGCCAGAGCCAAAACCCTAATCACAAGTTTAATTGCACTGATGCCCTTAACAGAAGCAATGAACTAATTAAAGCTTACCTGCGCTTGGTTCCTGGTAAATCAAGGTCTGTTCAATCTCCTTCCGGCTTCATCATCTTCGCTAAATGCACCAGCTCTAAGAGCCTACATGGAAATCACTCGATGTAGTCTCCATGTATGCATCCATTTATCGATCGACCTATGATTTCAGAATGAACCCATCTTCTAACCATCGACGTTACAGCATGCAGCAGCGGATAAAACATCAGGAAGCATACATACAAAAGCTTCGGACATTTACAATGATGTGAGGAGAGTGTGATTGATGGTATTAATTAAGGGGATTGTACAGTACCTGAAAGAAATGTTAAGTTATTTTGAGTTCTACTAGACAACATATAGTGAACTTCAAGTAACCACTAGGAGTTCAATTTTAAAGCAATTATCCACATATCTTTTACTTTTCACAACTTTACTTTTAGTTCTATAAATAGGTGAAAATTCCAAGGGAATTGCTTTAAAATTAAACTCCTAATGGTCACTTGAAGTTCACTATATGTTATTTAGCAGAACTGAAAATTATGTAACATTTCTTCCAGGTACTGTACAAACAGTAAAAAGTAGTGGAGATGAAAAAGTAAAAAATGAGAGTCATCTAAGTGTCATGCCTCACATGCGGCCCCAAGCCAAAAAAGTAAAAAAATAAAAATAAAAATAAAAGGAAGTGGTTAAGTCCAAAGCTCTAGAGGATGAAAAATAGAAAAAAAAACCTCAGTAAACTAAAAGATAACATGAAGAACATAATAGTAAATTCATGAATGCATATTAAAGTAAAAAAGTCACTATACTTAACTTAATGTAGGCTCTTCATATTGACCAGACAAAATTGGGCTCTTCATTGGTTCATATCATTCGATATTTAATTTTTTTTCAATTAATACACGAGGCACTAATTTAATAATACAGCTAGATGTTACGCCTATATTATTGTTGTCGCTCTTGCCGGGGGAGCCACGTGGTTGCCACTAAGGCTGATTGTCCTAACACCACCAACTTAAGCAATCCGGCCTATTTTTGGTAGTGCTAAATTTGAAAAATAAATATGACCGCATCCAAAAATAGGTTTTGATGATGATTGCAAAAATTTGCAACATGTAATTCGCATTTGTCAATTTTATACAAAATTCCAAAGTGGAAAGTAACCTGTGACCCAAATCAAACCTTTAGGTTTCCAAATATCCACACCATGTGGTACTAACTTTCATTCATAATGATATCCAAAACCACCAACTATTTCTTCGCAATGCTTGGCGTGCCATTGGTTTACTTGAATAGTGAAATTGGTGGTTTTGGGTCTAAATTGTGGTGGCCCCAAGACAGGTCTGTATATCATAATTGGAAGAGGTGGTGGTTTTAGGACATCCTACCGTAAAACCATGACTATCCAAGCCAACCACAAGTTGGACACAGGAAGGGCTCGCCCCAAGCCAATCGCAAGGGATTTGAATAAACCCCCCCGTAAACTATTTCAGCGGGGGGGGGGGGAGAACCACTTCTGCGCTCTTGCCCGGGCAGAGGGGCTGGCCGTTGCCTCTGCCTGCCCTTGTCACTATCGGCTCTCGCCGCAGCCCCGTCTGCACCCGGCTCGACCCATCGCCCAACAGTGACCTGCCAGCCGCCTCTCCGCCCTAGCCCGGTCCACCCAAGCGCCTCCCCGCCCGCCACTTGTTCGCTGTTCCACCACGTGTCCCCGATTTGGGGTTGATACACTCCCGCGCCTCCCCGCCCACCACGTGTTCGCTGTTCCGCCACGTGTCCCCGGTTTAGGGTTGATACACCACCCCGGCCCCCCCGCGCCTCCCCGTACGCCACGTGTTCGTTAATCCGCCACGTGGCCGCTGTTCCGCCAAGTGTTCGTTGATCCGCCACGTGTCCGTTGTTTCGCCACATGTTCCCGGTTTAGGGTTGATACCTCCCCCCCGTGCCTCCTCGTCTACGTGTCCGTTGTTCCGCCACATGTCCCCGGTTTAGAGTTGATACGCCCCCCGCACCTCCCCGCCCGCCACGTGTTCGTTGTTCCGCCACGTGTCCCTAATTTAGGGTTGATACATCCCACCCGCGTCTCCCCGTCCGCCACGTGCTCGTTGATCCGCCATGTATCCGTTGTTCCCCCACGTGTTCCCGGTTTAGGGTTGATACACCCATTCCCCGTGCCTCCCCGTCCGCTACGTATTCGCTGTTCCGCCACGTGTTCGTTGATTCGCCACGTGTCCATTGTTCCGCCACGTGTTCCCAGTTTAGGGTTGATACACCCCTCCGCCGCGCCTCCCCGCCTAGCCCGTGTCCGTTGTTCGGCCACCTGTCCCCGGTTTAGAGTTGATACACCCTCCCGGGCCTCCCCGCCCGCCACGTGTTTCGTTGTTGCGCCACGTGTCCACGGTTTAGGGTTGATAAACCTCCCCACCCCTCCTCTCCTTTACCTCACTTTCACTTTCACTCTCCTCACACCTTACTCTCCTCTCACACTCCACTCTCCACTCATCCTCCTCACCTCCCACTCTCCTCTTCTCTCCCACTATTTCAGCTGTGCCATGGTTTAGGGTGTTCTTGCAAGGTTTAGGCGACACTCTCCTCCTCTCTCCCACTGTTTAAGTTGTGCGGCGGTATTAGTACTATTTTTTCAGAGTTTAGGCGATGAGGACCCCTCCCATAGGCGGTTTGTCAAGCGCCTCCGACCCGGAGGAATGAGAACAAGAATATCTGCAAGCGCTTCAAGAAGGCCGCCACAACATTCCACTTCAAGAATGCATCGGGCCACACGCAAGCCCGCCTTCAAAGCGCACCGCCCGACAATGTTGTGAAAGGGATACGTTGTTTCCCCCTCTGTGCTTGTTGTTTTGCATGTAACCATTGTTTTGATCTGGAAGTTTAGTATCAGTGACTTTAGGGGCCCCCTGTTTAGCGTTGGATCACACTTCTCCCTCCTCCGCCCCCTCCCACGTGAAATGCTTGCTGGTTTGCGCTGTTTCTTCTAACCATAGCTCTCTAGTCACGCCTGCCACGATATTTGTATATTTCTTCCACTATTTCATAGTTTAGGCGAGGTTTAGGGTGATAACCCCGCTTGTTAGCTGTTCCAAAATCTGTCTTTAGTTTAGGTCCCACTCTACCAAGTGCTTCCCAATTGCTTAGATGTTTCGTCATTGTTTCTCACGAGAACCCCGCACTTTAAATGTTTCAAACACCGTACGGACCGCTCCCCGCGTTGCTTAGTTGTTTCATAACTGTTTGCGAAACGGCTACACCATTTGTTCACATCAACCAATCGCGCTAGCTGTTTCTCCCAATACACAGACATCTTCCACCGTTGTTTAAGTTTATTCACTCGTTGTTTTTCCCCATGTTTTAGCTGTTTTCCCTTACTATTAATT
Source organism: Pohlia nutans (assembly GCA_022496805.1). Classification (NCBI taxonomy): domain Eukaryota; kingdom Viridiplantae; phylum Streptophyta; class Bryopsida; order Bryales; family Mniaceae; genus Pohlia; species Pohlia nutans. The sequence continues at coordinate 9,938,943 of CM040102.1, forward strand.
GTTTCCTATTTCCAAGTGCAAATGTCATGGTCTAGAAGTAACGGTCATGAGGCCATTTGGAAGTGTCAGACCACATACAACCGGGATCCACCACACACAAAGTACTACACGCCGTCAGAATTAGAGTGGTTGTTGGTGGAGGTCAACTTGTTGTCGCGACTTGATACCCCTAGGAAAAAATTGGATGGCATGAAGGGTAGGTACTAATGGTTCTGCCGTTACTGCAACAAGGATAAGAAAGACTAAGCCGATTCAGAGTTGTAGTTGTTTAGGAAGAAGGACAGGGCGACAAGGACGAAACAACGGACCGATTCAGCAGGGAGGAGGACGACGAGGCTGCGTCGGAGTTGGCCCGATCGTTGTTCAATACTTCGGAGAGCAGCAAGCCGCCCCGGAAGCGTCATCCTTCTTCCTCATCAAATGCAACCCTAAATCGGCTTTGTCCTTCTTATCTTGGTTGCAGTAACAAGAAATCCACTGGTACCTACCCTTCGAGCCATCCGGCCGTTTCCTAGGCGTATCACGTCGCTACAACAAGTTCACATCCACCAACAACCACTCGAATTCCGACTGGGTGAAGTACTCAATGTGTGGCGTATCCCGGTTGTACGGCCTGGTACTTCCAAATGGCCTTTGGACCATTACTTCCATACCAAGACACATGCATCGGGATGCGAAACAATGGGCAAGTGAGGGAAAACAACTACAACGGGGGCAAAACATGTCCGGGTCTGGCCGGGGTGGAGAGGCGGCTGACGGGCCGCGATTTGGCAACGGGCACGGGTGACGGGCTCCAGGCGCCGGCGACGAGTCGGACCGGGGTCGGACGGGGCCGCGGCGGGAGGAGGCAACGGCAAGGGCGGGCAGAGGCAGCAGCCGGCTGCTCTGCCCGGGCAGCCACGGAGCAGCGGGCCCCCCCCCCCAAAATAGATCGCGGGAGGATCGTGGGACACAGGAAGGGCTTGGGGAAACGCATATGGCGTGGCCTTTTGAAGAGCCACGGTTGGAGATGCTCTTAGGGCTTAGGGTTTAAGGTAGATGCAGGGGACCAGCTGATTTCCTGCTCTTGCCTTCATCGTGATTCGCAAGACAGGGTTTTAACTTAGTCATTGCTTCCTGCAAGCAATCGATCGCCATGGCTGAGCCAGAAAACCCTAGACTGTCGTGGTTGTCTCTTTCGCTTGATGCCGGCAAGAGCGATGGTTCCTCCTCTTGAGCCTTTCTGCAACGCCAGGACATATCTTGCTTGCAGAATCCTTTCTCAATGCTGTCCCTGTCACATACAACCTCCTTCTTTCGTTGTTCTCGCAGTGTCAAGCGTCATATCGCCCAGCCTTTCGGTTTAGGGTTTGCGCATGGCAGAGCGGCGTTGAAGAGTGGAACCAGAATGGGGTACTGGCTCATGAAGACGGAGCCGGGGGAGTGGGGATGGGAGCACCAGGAGCAGAACGGCGGAGTGTCGCAATGGGACGGAGTGCGGAACACGCTGGCGCAGATCCATCTCCGGAGCATGCGCCCCGGGGATCACGCCTTCTTCTACCACTCGGGCAAAGGCCCCGCGGTGGTGGGCGTGGTGGAGGTCGTCAGAGCTGCGTATCCGGACGCCAGCGACGACACGGGGAAATTCTCCATGGTCGACGTGCGCGCCCTCGCGGCTTTCCCCCAGCCCGTCCCGTTGTCCGTGATCAAGAGCGACGGCGCCATGCGTGACTGGATTCTGCTGCGCCAGTCTCGCCTCTCCGTCCTGCCTGTTTCCCCCGACGTGTGGCGCCGTGTGTGCGCGTTGGGGGAGCTTTCGCCTCCTCTGTGTCGGAACGAAGACGACGACGATGCCCTTGCTGCAATCAAGCCACAGCGTAAGAGGAGAGGTGAAGACGAGAATGCAGGTGATTGTTCCTAAAGCTTTATTCAAATTTGTCCTCATTCTGATTAAGGTGGTTACCCCATTCCCAACTGAATAAGAAATATGGATATGAGGCATTGATATTATTTAGTATTTTTATTTTTTAGGGTTAGGCAAGAAGAAATAGATTCCAACACAAGTTGAAACATAGTTTTGGATGAAGAATGAATTAGTTATAAATTTTCAAAGTTGAAGTATGGCACATTCCATTCACGTCACATAAGTAGAGTTGTTTCTGTCGAAAGAAGATTTGTATTGCACACACTAAAGATGCTGAAACCAACAACAACGCATCCATACATATACTAAAACCAACAAGAGAGAACCCATTACCAACTGTAACTCATGCTACAACCAACATCATTGCAGCATTGATTGCAGAAAATGCCCCTACCTGTTGGTTTAAGGCGCCAGTTGGGAATGGGGTAGCCACCTTAACCAAGCTTATCAAGTGTCGTTTCTACTCTTTCAGAAAGATTTGAAATAAACCTAGAAACAAGTTCTTTATTGCAACTTGAATTTTAGAGCCTACATAACCATGAATCTAAATGCGGAAATTTGGTTTACACTAGTGCCATGTCTTATACCATGATATACAACTACGGTAAAAATTTCGAAACATTTCATCGTATTTTGTGTTTGGTATGAAACTCTACACTTTTCCTTCAAAACAGAGCTGAAAGAAAGTTCGAAGCAGAAGCCAATTGTGAACGGGCCATCAGACCATGAGGAGCAATCGATTCAGTCCGCAGAGCTGAAAACCTATCGGCGATCCTCTCGAAAAAGGACCGACACCGTTGAACCGCCGGTTGTGAAAACGTACAAGTCGAGACGTGTGAAAAAACAACTTCCTGGAGATGATATCACACTAAACCCTAAACCCTAGAATCACCTGCCACTCTCTCGCTCTCTTCTTCTCCTCTTGTAGTGTTCAGACCTTCGGGTACGCATGATATTGTCCAAATGCCACATGGTGATATGACACTACCGACAGTAACTAACCTCAACAACTGTTTTTGATAGTTGGAAGCATGATAAATTTGACACCCCAATGAGCTTGGTTACGAGCAATCTCAAGTTTTGATCGGAGACCTTCATGATCCTCTCCTACGAGAGTTTGCTAAATTGGCTATTCTTTCTGTTCGGCTTCTAATTTTGATTCTGTTCAAAGCCACCCTGGAACATGATTTGGATGTTGTCCCTGCACAAATTGCAAGCAAGAGAGAAATCTTCAATCATCCCTGCAAGCTGATATTTCTTGCAAACAATGAAGGTACGTGTCGTATACTTGGTCTGTTGGGTTGATGGTTGTAGGGTTGGTGGTTATCATTAAGAAACGCGCTTGGATTTGCAATGCTTTGTGCTTCGTCTTCAATTGGCATACATTGGATGTCCTTATCATAGTTTCTTTGTTCGCAGGTATTCAGAGGTTGCATGCTTGAAGAAAGCATATTCGAATGCTCACTTCTTCAGGGAGCGTATTCTATTGCATGACAAATGCTTCTATCAAGCATACACACTCGGATGGACCTAAATAGCACAGTAGCGTGCAGTAGAGTGGAGCTCTATTTCATGCTTACCAACTGGAAGATATGCATGTACATTTTGACGTTTTGAACTTCCCTAGAAAAAAAGTGCTATTTTGTGGTGGAATTTAGATGGACATTGCAGATGCTAGATTAAAAAAATTGATGCTAACACTATAAGGACGCGTATGGCAGTGACCGTACTCACCTACTATCAAGGCAATGTTGCTCATCTACAAACATGGCAAATTGTTCATAGATTCTTCCATTGCATAATAGTACACCAAGTATACAAGGGTGTATTGAAATATAACATGTCTGAGATAAAATATGAGATATGAGATGGATTATACAAACATACAGGGCAGGAACAGGTGAATGATGTAGACGAGTGAAAGCATCGTGATTGAACAATGAGGATCCGATTGAAGATTATCACAATGCATTACAACAATAGCCATAGCTTGAGAGCGTTGGTTTTGCTCCACGTCACAGCCAAGCCCATCTACATCCAGGTCATCGTCTGTGATTAATCGTATTGTTGCCGAGCAGGGTCATGGTGATACAATCCATGTGAGGGTGAATTTCGACTGTACTACACAAACACTATACCGTAGTAGGAAGGCAATCCATGTGAGGGTGAATTTCGACTGTACTACACAAACACTATACCGTAGTAGGAAGGCAGGGTCGGCACTTTCATGTCGAATAATTAATTAAAGTTTGAAAAGTAGGGGTTGGCACTTTCAAAAATAATTATTAAAAATTCGGCTATTAACCCCTAAACGTCCCAGAGTCCAGAAATTGGATCACGAACGGATTAGAAGCCTTCTCATGTTCTCATCAATGCTTGGATGAAACTCATCCAATTTTTTGGAGATTCTTCACCAAGTTGTTGTTCTATCTAATGGCTGGATTTAGTCATACTAGAGTACATATTTTTCTAAAATTACAAATGTAGAAGTATGTCAAGTTGTTGATCAAGCCAAAATTGCATTGACTCTAGTTCAAAGTGGAATCGTGAAAAATGAGGTCATAAATTTAAGAAACACAAAAATTTCAAAGTATCACCACATTTAAGAGTATCTTATTTCAAACTCATTCCAACAAATTTTACTCAAAAAATATTGAAATTTAGTTTGTAATTGAATTTAGAAGGAATTTTAATTTTAACTTTCAAATTTTATAATTAAATATTGGTGATTGTATTAGTGAATCAAACCGTACGGATGGAATCTAAAATTCAAAATCTATAACTTTCATTTGTATATCAATTCCAGAATATTCCTCTAAATAGTAGTTTATAATGCTTTTTCTCAAATTGTCAACTCCAGGGACACCCTGGTACATTTAGGAGTTAACCCATAAACGTCCACGCATCCAGTTTCTAGATGTTTGTTGGTCAAACCTAATTTTGATCTTGAAGATGACTTTTGTTGCTAATACACCCAACTAAGAAAATGAAGTTTATTAAGTCTAGTTTGTACTCCACTTTTCAAATCTTAAAAATTCCAATTATTGAATATTTTATTGCTTGTGCAAGCTCTGTAGGTCAAGGTTTGAATTACACTACAATGGAATGATAGGATTTTCAGCTTTCAAAATTCAAAATTGGAATATAAAGTTTCTATGGAAAACATATCATGTGATTCTCCATTGTAATTTGAACTTGCTCCCAAAAAAAAATTTAAATTTTAAAGCTTTTTGTAATAAAAATTATTTTTTGAAGTATTTGACTTAAAAATTTGTTAAAAATGCCGTATTATATCAAAAAAATCTGAAAATTTCAAGACTGATAGGAAACATTCAATTCCATGCATGAAAAATATTACAAAATATATTTTAATAAATCTTGAAGGCTAAATTCAGTAAATTGTGCAGTTTGACTTTCCTACAAAGGAGTGGTACGTTTAAGGGTTAATAACTACTCCCTTTGTCTCACTAAAAGACCGTGGGTTCCTTAATATGGCAGATTTAAGGGCAATTCTATTTTGGGTTTCCCAGAACACTGTTGACTTGGATTATGCGGTTTCGTCTTTTCATTCGCCTTGCATTGCCCGATGTGTCCAGAGGACATTCGCCTTCAGGGAATGGCATGTGTTGGCATCATTGATTAGCTATTAATACACCAAACGACAATCTTATTTTGAGACAGATTATTTTACCAAACCACGGTCTTTTAGTGAGACAGGGAGTAACATTGAATTTTACAAGCGGCTACACGTCTTCCTTTGTTTTTTATCTACAATTTTTGTTGACTTCATTTTTGTTGATTTCGACAAAATACTTGATAAATTTATTTATTTTTTCGGCATTCTTTTGGGGAATTATTTTCTGCCGACCCTGCCTTCCTACTACGGTATATAAATTTCAGCACTTCACACACAGATATCCCAAACTGAATGCCTCCCATATCTGACAAAGGATTGCCCTAATTAAACAATGAAGGCAGTTACGTATTAACCACACCTTTCTGTCTTTGGTGGTGAGATATGTCTTTCAACACCTAGATTTAGAAAACTCCAGGTGACAACATACCAAAAGTCGAATCATACTTTGCTTACAAATTCAACAACTCTCCAAACACTTGCACAACTTCACAATCAATGAAGACTGAAAACTGCAACGCATCGCACTACTGAATATTCAGGAAAAACATTGTCCATAATATACACATCTATCCTGAACCATCTTCAAAGATGGTCGGCCCAAAAAATTCTTCAATAGTAATTATTGTAATACAAATGGGGGTCAGGATATGTCCACACCTATGCCCCTCTGTGTAATTCCTCTGTACCCCAAACCCTAATACGAATTGCTGTACCTCTAGCCAATACCTACCCCTCTGCTCAAGCCAACTTCTGGCGTTGTTTCATATCCAAGCACCAGCAAGTAAGCAACAAATGTACTGGACAAGAGAAAGGACACACTGACCTTTCAGTTGGCCTTGACATCTTCAGTCTTGGTGAGAAACCGCACGGCCACTGCCAACGCAAGAATAGCCAGAGGGACCACGAACTGCAATATCCTGATGAGAAACTCCGAGCTCTTGTCGGGATTGTACGCCGCTTGCTTGGCGGGCGTGAAGGTGGGCTTGGAAGGAAACGTGGAAGGGTCGATTTCGCCCACGTAGTATTCGTCCATCATGTCTCGGGCACTGGTGCTGTGCCCCACGTCCTCGAAGTCATCCGTGGCATCCTTCCCTGCAACCCACAGACAAAAACATAAAAAGCACTATTATGCTTTTGCATTATGAAATCCCTTCCACACCATGCTTCCTACTATTGTGCAGGGTACCGCACACTTTCCCAAACACTTCCTACACACATGATCAACACTCCTAAATCACAGAACATTTTCTCACGGCAGACCCTTTGCCGTCGGTAGGCAACTAGTGAAGTAAATGTTACTAGAAAGTACATATGACATTTGGAAATCTAGTGAATACGGCATTCTCTAGCACAAGCCTACCCACAGTTATCTTCACGCTCTAAGCAAATAAAATAAAATTCGTGCTTTTTTCAGATTGGTTTGAGACCCCAGGGAGTCAGATTAAAGAGGTTGGAATGAGAGAGAAACCGCTCAAAGCCACGGGAACGAGTTTACTACCTTAAATTATGTGCAGATATCACCATCAATTGCAAAAGACATTCATCGTTTCTACACATTAATTGATTTCCACAATCTATTGATTCACAAGCAGACCGTGATTGAGTAACAAGCCCATGTACAGTCAAGAAGCATACCCGTGGCGGAGAGCAGGACCTCGTCACCTCCGGGGTGATCTTCAAGGAACTTGGTCACATCATAAACCTACGACCACGAGAAACAAAACGCAAAGGAATTAATTAATGATTGCACGATCAAAAGACGATTCACTTGAAGGTTTAATCTGTTCCGAGAAGGAAATGCACACAGATAAAACACTGCAAGAAAAAAGAAAGAAGATAACACAGCTACTTTTTCGAAACCAAACTAGAGAATCGAGAACAGAAAATAAATAAATCTTCCGAACCGAGACTTCAATAGAAAAGCAAAACCTGAATCCCAAGAAAACCCTAAACCCAAGAACAGCAACAACGTCGCGAATGTTCCACGATCATAACGGGTGTTCCGATTGGCATCATAAGGAGCTCTCACCTTGCCGCCGATGACGAGCCAGCAATCCCTGGAGTGGTTGTGGGCCGACACCTCTTCCAACGAGAACACCTTCTTGTCCATAGCCACGGCTTCTTGTCCAAATCCACCCCGAAAAAATATGCGAGCAGCCCAAGAGGAAAGAGGAGCTCTAATCCCGCAAACTCGCTTGCTGCGGACAACGGGCGATCGATCGCGGAAGGCAAATGCAACAGAAAAGCGAGCGTGGTTCCGGAGGGATTTATGCAATGTCGAAGTCTCCCTTCCTCGGGAGTGAGGGAGTGTTCTATTGAATAGACTCTTGGACGGTCTAGAGCCCGTACAGAGCCGATGTACCAGGCTATATACTGTACAAAATTCATATACGAAATTTATACGTTCATTTATTATCTATTATATTAAATGAACATTGTCAGGCAATATGTCAGGACCCCGTTCACACGTTTCCATCCGGTCATCTCAAATGTTTTTCATCCGATTATGTAACTACACTAAATAGGTAGATTAGTGTTGGATAATTATAAGATTTGAAAATATTTTATATTTTTACTCTCGACAAAAAAATTTACCAAAGACATTGATTCCAATACTATTGAAAGATCCCCATCTTGATCAATATAGTGGGTAGAAAAATTGGTCAACAGTAAAAACTTACAACATGTTTATGTAAATTAATGTATCTAACACTAATCTACCTATTTAGTGTAGTAAGACTTCGACCAGCTATCTGGTTCATGTTTAACCCCTAAACGTCCCATGGGAATAGTATATACGTTGTCGTATGATTGGCTAACAAGAAGTTCTAAATTGGAATCTCAAGAACTCATTAGAATTGCAGTGATCTAAATTTCAACTTCTCTTTTGAACTCAGACCCACTAAAGGTGTAGATCCATTTCAAATACAATCAAAATACACCATATTCTATTGCTCGCAACAACACATTCAGATGTTTAGGGGTTAATGTTGTAGTGCAACACGTCTATGCTAATTAATATATGTATGTATTTGTGTGTGTATAATTTATTTGTGCATAATTTGCATGTGATTTAGTACACAAAATATAGTGGATTAAAGTAATAGTAAGAACTCGAGTACTTTTTCCAGGCTAACATGAATAAAGTATCTCTTCGATTCACCCATGGTTCAATGCCTATTAGACAAAGTACTAGTGGTGTGGGGTTGAAGCATATATGTGCTCCACCGAGGGTTCGATTGCCCGGTTGAGTTTTCTAACTAGATTGAGTACTTTCAACCACACTCAACCCAACTAGGGGCCGGAAAGGGGTTTGAGTTGGAATTGGGTACGGTTTAGTTGCACAAGGAGAGGCATCATTCAAATTAACAGTGTAAAATTTTAACCGCCGAAATGGGGACCACAATTAAAATATTTTCTCAAGAACCAAACTACATTTGAGAGTTTTTTTTCAAGAGTCGAAATTACTCTTCTTGTGCAGCCTAGGTAGTGCTGAAACCATTTTAACCCTTTAACGTCCCAGTTCAACACTGTTTTGAAAAATTTGTTATAAAATGTTTGATGAAAGCCAAAAATGGAGTTGATGTATAAAGAAAAGTTGTAAATGTCAATGTGAAGATCACATCTGTACGGTTGGATTTATCATATATTTCTTTAATATTTTTTATCGATTTTGCAAGATTTTATCTTGAAAATCAATTAAAAATCATGAATTAACGAAAAAAATTTAAAAAAAATGTGATGAAATTGGAATAACATGCACTACGAGATGGTATGGTTTCCATTATTTGATTCTCTTCTTTTGAAAAATCATCTTTAAGGTCTCACTTTTTGAACTAAGAATGAAACTTGACATAAACCACTTGTGTTGTTTTTCCAAAAATCATAATAACCTATTTTGAAAATCAAAACCGTACAAAAGATAGTCAACTTGCACAAGAATCATGAGAAATTTTGGTGGATGAAAACTGTCCAATTTGGATTGAATTTGAACAGCCAAAATCTGTTCAGCGTCCAAATATTGAACGCAGGCGCCTGAAAGGGTTAAATCCTACACTGACAAGTGAAATATTCAACCCAACCTTGTATGTGGGTGTCCCCATAGTTGGCCGTGGATAATTGTTAACATCCCAAGTGAAAAAATTAACACAGAGAAAGTATTAACACATATTGTACGTGGAAGGTAGGGTCGGCACTTTCTTGTCGAATAATTAATAAAAGTTGAAACAGTGGAGGTTGACATTTTAAAAAGTAATTATTAAAAAATTAGCTGTTAATAGATAACATTAATTTTTTTCCAGCCGCTAAACGTTTTATTTTGTTTTTTGTCTACAATTTTTGCCAAGTGTTATGTTTCATCCAATTTTGAGTGTTATTTTTTTCTTCAACTTTTTGTTGACTTTGTTTTTTTTGATTTCGACAAAATACTTAATAAATTTATTTATCTTTTCGGCATTTTTCTTGGGAATTGTTTTCTGCCGACCCTACCTTCCACGTACAGTAAACACTTGTAAAGCTTTTTTCATACCTAAATAACACTTATGAATCTAGTAAGTTACTCCTAGGTCACGGCTACACTCAATGGCGTATTTAGTGTTCAAGGATAATTGATGTCTTTTGCTACAATTCATTCAAAGGTCAGGAGAAATAATGTTCCTTAACACTACACATGAGTTAGTCACTTTTCATTCCTACTTTCATTGAGAGTGCCGTGTTCTTTTCAAGTAATGAGAGTGACATGGGGTGGCATGCTATATTTGTTACAAAGTTTTCATATGTCATTGGAACACTACATTCATTTTTTTCTTATGAGGACACTATATCTTCCTAAATTTAAATAGTGTCTGGGTTTTAAAATAACGTCACAGTACACTAAATACGCCATTCAGTTTAGTCACACTTGGTGTCAGATTCTTTTTTAATGAATGCTCGGGCCTTGCAAACTAGACACTTAAAGACCAAAACCTTAAAATTGTAAATAATAAGCACATGTTGATAAAACTAAAAAATATTATGTTTGTCACGTACATCTTTCAACCTTTGTCACTTGCATCTTCCAACCACCATCACTTGAACCTTCCAACAATGTTTTGCAAGGTTAAAATTGTTGTAAATGGACACATGTCTAAAGTAGACAACTACAAAATGATGCAAATAAGCCATGCACGATACCCAACATCAAAACTACAAATATAAAAATAGAAGAACACAAACATTGTCAATATGCAGTGCCTTTGTGACTACTGCCTTTTTCCAAGAGAATGATGTAGAATATCCCACATCATTTCATCTTCCAAATGAAATAATGTGGGATATTCCACATCACATCAGTAGCTATGGGGCAAGTGGCATTAACCCCTAAACGTCTGAAAATGCCTTTGCGACAAGTAGAATATCGCGTATATTTCTTGTATTTGAAAGGGATCCACACCTTTAATGGCTTTAAGTTCAACGAAGAAGTTGAAATTTAGATCAATACGGTTCTAGTGAGCTATTGAGATCCTAATTTAGAACTTTGAGTTGGTAACAAATGCCAATTATACAAAAATGTATCTACTATCCCCATGGGACAAGCACTCACTCACAATGCAACAGTGTCCTATAATTATTTATTTGATTCAGCATCTCATTCACTAGTCACTCTATTTATAAAGGTGAATGAAACAAAAAGGCAGCCTTCTTGAAGGCTACTGAATACCCTTCCTTCATTCTTCACGATCCGTACAATCTACGAAAATTGAGGATTCGTATCCTAAGATCTAGGTTTGGGCGATGCTCCCAAGGAGAATCCGATCTTGCATAAAACCTTCCGGAGCCACGTTCGCTCTTCTGTTGAATGTGCCTTCCTCACTCGATCCGTTGTCCGCAGCAATCGGGCTTGTGGGATTAGAGCTCCACTTTCCTCTTGGGCTGCGCACAATTTTTTTTAAGGTCGTTTTGGACAAGAGGCCATCGCTATGGACAAGAAAGTATTCTCGTTGGAAGAGGTGTCGGCCCACAACCACTCCAGGGATTGCTGGCTCGTCATTGGCGGCAAGGTGAGAGCTCCTTTTGATGCCAATCAGAACACCCGTTATGATCGTGGAACATTCGCGACGTTGTTGCTGTTCTTGGGTTTAGGGTTTTCTTGGGATTCCAGTTTTGCTTTTCTCGGGAGATTGCTTTCCGTTCTCGATTCTCTAGTTTGGTTTCGAAAAAGTAGCTGCGTCTTTGTTTTTTTCATTTTTTACTTTCTTCGATTTGCTTCTTTCTTGGAACAGATTAAACCTTCAAGTGAATCGTCTTTTGATTGATTATTTGTTTGCATTTTTTTCGTGGTCGCAGGTTTATGATGTGACCAAGTTCCTTGAAGATCACCCCGGAGGTGATGAGGTCCTGCTCTCCGCCACGGGTATGCTTCTTGACTGTGCATGGGCTTGTTACTCAATCACGGTCTGTTTGTGAATCAAGTCTTTTTAAGTGGAAATCAATTAATGCATAGATATGATATGGAATACTAGGAGTGTCTCTTGCAATTGATGATGGTATCTGTGCAACAATTAAGGTAGGGAACTGGTTCCCGTGGCTTTGAATGGTTTCTCTCCCACTCTGACCTCTAAATGTGTGGAGGCCAAAAACTGGCTTATGATTGGAACTCACCATTCAATTCCAACTGCTACATGAATATGAGATAGTTTGAAGTGTGCTACAGTGAATAATTGACAAAAAGTGATCATAAAATTCTAGAATGTCATTTTAGAATGTCATTTTAAAAGTTGTACTAGAAAGGTATTTTAGAGTCTGAGACTGCCTTTTTTATTTAAGATATATTATTTGGATATTGTATGTATAAATTATGAATTTAACTTTTTTTCTTCGTAGGGTAGATAGGCTTTTACTCTTCATCTTTTATATTCACTTGATTTCTAAATGTATATTTTTAATAATAGAGACTTTACTTATGACCTACTCATGACCTACCTACGGCAACAGGTCTCCCACGAGATTCTGTTGACTACTTCAGTTGAAGTAGTGCTGATATTCATGCCCTACCTACGGCACCACGAGAATGTGTTGACTACTTTAAGTGAACGAAGTATTGATTACAGTACTGTAGGTGAACGAAGTGTTGACTTCACGTAGTGTTCATTTCCGTAGATGAACGAAGTGTTGACTACTGCTCCTAACTAAGGGTTGACTACTTTAGGTGAAGGAGTGCTGGTCATTTGTGCAGGAAGTGTTTGGAAAAGTTGTAGTTCTTTAGTGCACTGTGCATAAGCATGATGTTTAATGGGATTTTATGATGCAAAACATAATAGTGTTTTTCAATTCTATGGGTTGCAGGGAAGGATGCCACTGATGACTTCGAGGACGTGGGTCACAGCACCAGTGCCAGAGCCATGATGGACGAATACTACGTGGGTGAAATCGACCCTTCCACTTTTCCTTCCAAACCCACCTTCACGCCCGCCAAGCAAGCGGCGTACAATCCCGACAAGAGCTCGGAGTTTCTCATCAGGATATTGCAGTTCGTGGTCCCTCTGGCTATTCTTGCGTTGGCAGTGGCCGTGCGGTTTCTCACCAAGACTGAAGATGTCAAGGCCAACTGAAAGGTCAGTGTGTCCTTTCTCTTGTCCAGTACATTTGTTGCTTACTTGCTGGTGCTTGGATATGAAACAACGCCAGAAGTTGGCTTGAGCAGAGGGGTAGGTATTGGCTAGAGGTACAGCAATTCGTATTAGGGTTTGGGGTACAGAGGAATTACACAGAGGGGCATAGGTGTGGACATATCCTGACCCCCATTTGTATTACAATAATTACTATTGAAGAATTTTTTGGGCCGACCATCTTTGAAGATGGTTCAGGATAGTTGTGTACATTATGGACAAGGTCTTTTCTGAAGAGGACTGCGATGCGTTGCAGTTTTCAGTTTGCATTGATATGTCCGTGTTGCGAAGTTGTGGGACTGTTTGGAGGGCTGTTGAATTTGCAAGCTAAGTATGAACAGAATTTTGGCATGTTGTCACATTCTACAAGAAAAAGAAATCGTTTGGACTGGGCCCAACTGCGAGGGCTTCATCTTACTGCATTTCCTGCAACAGTTCAATGCTATACACATTCTACATGAGATAAAAGAATCAAATTTGTAAATGTAATAATAATAATAATAATAATAACACGGACCAGCGTGAATGTGGATTGTGCTGGCGGTTGGTTTGTACCGAACTTACCGTGTACTGTGGGTGCGTGAATGGCGTCGGTACATTTATTCTTTATAACATATTTTCATCCATCTGGACGAATTTTAACATAATATTTCGGAAAAAAGTGATCAGTACAGCTTCTCGTAAGTACCTCTGGCCACAGCAAATAGTGATTACGGTACAACGGAGATCTGCGAATTACCATGATACCCGGGTCGGCATCCGGGTATGTGGAGATGCGGGGTATCGATCCCCGTACCTCTCGCATGCTAAGCGAGCGCTCTACCATCTGAGCTACATCCCCATGACCGTGGCATTTCATCCCCACAACCGAGAGGAGAAACGCTCCTATGACCGTGTTCTGGATGATGTTGGTGGGCAAACTTGCAAATTAGACTTAATTATTTTACTTGCATTGGAAAAGTCCTTTAAACTATATGACAAATAAATTGCAAATAGCATGTACTGCTTAAAATCAATGGTAGATATCAAAAGTAGCAAGCTCTTTCAAGGGCCAAACATAGATCCAACAATTGCCCAAGCAAAGGGTTGTTTTGCCGAGCCCGGAAAAATGCAAGTGCATATGGAATCTTAATTGGAGGTTCTGCTGGCAATAGTCTGTTATGGTGCCTATTTACAGGCGGGATTATAAACCCACTCTGAATTGCAATGAGTTCATGCGTAACGAAGATCATGCAGGGCTGAAGGTTGGACAGCTGGTGGGATGTTTTCAAGTGTAGAATGGGTTACAAGTGAAAGATGTAGAAGGAGAGTGTCAAAGGGATTGAAGGAATGAGGTTCCGACTAATGATTATGTAATTTCATTACAACAATAACCATAACAGACTATTGCCAGCAGAACCTCCCTTTAGTGCCCAGGAGACCATAATGTACTCGGTCATCGAAAAAGGGAATTCCGGAAATTTCGTAAAGATTCAAGTTTAACACTCTGATGTTGAGAGTTGCGACATTCTTGATGTCATCTTTTGGAAAAAAAAAAAAATCGATTTGGAGTTGTGCAACTATCAAAATATCTATGAACAAAACATGAAAATACTACAAATACTTGAAAATACAGTAAATACTTACGAATACAACACATGTACTATGCGGTATTTCTTGTGTTTGGAAGTTTGTTATCTTGTTTTAAATTTTTGGATTGTGTTCTCTTGTTCATGTTCCATTACACTAAATAGTATATTTAGTGTGAGGCACTGTAATTGCGAACATCACTCTAAATATCAAAAACCCTACTTTTGTAAGAACACTAAATGTGAATTCTCACACTATTTACGAAGAATAGTGGCGTTTTGACATTGTGATCTTTTGAGATATGGATATTTAGTGTAAGGAATGAAACTTGAGATGAAAGTTTAGATGGAAAAACTGAAATTTTAGAAATGGAATGAATCAAATTGGATGATAACTGAAAATGAATCAAATTGGATGATAACCGCCAACACTAATTACCAACAAATTGACAATTAGTGTTAGACAAGTAGTAGGGGTAAGCACATTATTCATCACCTCACACTAAATATACTATTTAGTGTAGTGTATCTACTCCGATCTTGATCAATGTACGAACTCCTTTCATATTTGAACGTATAATTTTTGTCCTAAACCGTACAAGGATAAGTCACTATCACTTATACAATTCACAATAATTACATGTGAGTCAGCTCTTGACATGAAAAATTGCAATAGAGAGGTGTTGACATAGGTCATTGTTGAACCTCTTCACTTTTATTTTTGAAAATTTAACCCAAATCCTATTTAACTTTGAAGTTGCACATCCTCCAAAATCTCATTTATGAGTGTGCATTATACGGTTCAAATACATACTATAATTTTCCAATCCAATGGTCAGATCTTGCCAAGGTTTAACCGGCACTTGTTTGATTAAGCTACGCTTACATTTATACGGTTAAATGCTATTAATAGTTTCCATAGTTTGATTAAAGAGAGTTTTTAAAAAAAACCACCAAAAATCTAGTTTCTCCAAAACCACCCTGGGCACGAGAACCACCCTGGGCACTAAAGGGTTAAGGTTCCATATGCACTTGCATTTTTCCGGGCTCCGCAAAATAACCCTTTGCTTAAGCAATTGTCGGCTCTATATTTGGCCCTTGCTACTTTTGATAAGTACCATTGATTTTAAGCAGTACATGCTATTTGCAATTTATTTGTGATATAGTTTAATGAACTTTTCCATTTCAAGTAAAAAATTAATTCTAATTTGCGAGTTTGCTGAGTAACATCATCCAGTACACGGAGAGTTTCTCATCTCGGTTACAGGGGTGAAATACCACGGTCATGGAAATGCAGTAAGATGAAGACCTCGCAGTTGGGCCTAGTCCAAACGATTTCTATTTCTTGTAGAATGTGACAACATACCAAAATTCTGTTCATACTTAGCTTGCAAATTCAACAACCCTCCAAACAGTCGCACAACTTCACAACAAGGACATATCAATGCAGACTGAAAACTGCAACGCACTTCAGAAAAGACCTTGTCCATATTGTACACAACTATCCTGAACCATCTTCAAGGATGGTCAGCCCAAAAAATTCTTCAATAGTGATTATTGTAATACAAACGGGGGTCAGGATATGTCCACGCCCATGACCCTCTGGAATTCTTCAGTACCTCCAACCCTAATACGAACTGCTCTACCTCTAGTCAATACCCACCCCTCTGCGCAACCCGACTTCTGGCGTTGTTTCATATCCAAGCACCAGCAAGTAAGCAAGAATTCACTGGACAAAAGAAAAGGCAAACCTTTCAATTGGCCTTGACATCTTCAGTCTTGGTCAGAAACCGCACGGCCACTGCCAATGCAAGAATAGCCAAAGGGACCACGAACTGCAATATCCTGATGAGAAACTCCGAGCTCTTGTCGGGATTGTACGCCGCTTGCTTGGCGGGGGTGAAGGTGGGCTTGGAAGGAAACGTGGAAGGGTCGATTTCACCCACGTAGTATTCGTCCATCAGGTCTCGGGCACTGGTGCTGTGCCCCACGTCCTCAAAGTCATCCGTGGCATCCTTCCCTGCGACCCACAGACAAAAACATAAAAAGCACTATTATGCTTTGCACTATGAAATAAAACCCCCTTCAACCTTACACTATAGCTTTCTACTAACACTTCCCCAAACATATGATCAACACTCGTTCTCCTAAATTACTTGCGGGAGACCTAAAGCTATAGGTAGGCTACAAGTGAAGTAAACGTTACTAGCAAGTACATATGACATTTGGAAACCTGCTGAATATGGCAGATGCCTACCCACAGTTTTCCTCACGCTAAAATAAAATTCATGATTTGTTCATAGATTACTCACATAATACATATATTAGTGCAGTGGAATCTTATTGAAAGTACGAACAATACCTCAAATAAATACCGGCTGTTATTAGTTTGGGACCCCAGGCAGAGGTCAGAAACCACTCAAAGCCACAGAAACAAGTTTCCTACCTTAATTTCTGTACAGTACAGATATCATCATCAATCGCAAGAGACACTCATCATTTCTATACATGAATTGATTTCCACGATCTATTGATTACACAGACTTCATTCACGAGCAGACCGTGATTAAGTAACAAGCCCATGTACTGTCAAGAAGCATACCCGTGGCGGAGAGCAGGACCTCGTCACCTCCGGGGTGATCTTCAAGGAACTTGGTCACATCATAAACCTGCGACCACGAAGAAAATTGCAAAAAGAATTAATCAGCAACTCCACGATTCCCCTCAACCTGATCAGCATATCAATTATACACTCGAAGAAAAAAATATAAAAAAGCCGCAGCAACTGTTTCAAAACCAAATTACAGGACTTCTTCCGAGAGAAAAAAAGCAAAACCTGAATCCCAAAGAAACCCTAAACCCAACACCGTCGCGAATGTTCTGCTATGACGATCGTGACGGATGTTCCGATCGGCATCACAAGGAGCTCTCACCTTGCCGCCGATGACGAGCCAGCAATCCCTGGAATGGTTGTGGGCCGACACCTCTTCCAACGAGAACACTTTCTTGTCCATAGCCACGGCTTCTAGAGCAAAAGCACCCCAAAGAGAGAGATTGTGCACAGCCCAAGATGAAAGAGGAACGAGCAAGCGGGCGATAGATCGAGGAATTGAAGGCAAATGAAAGAGAAGAGGAGAGAGGCGGAGAGGGCTTTGGGCAAGGTCGGAGTCCCTTCCTCCGCATGAGGAAGTAGAAAGTCCTTCAGGTCAACCTTCAAACTTTTGACCAATCTCATTTATGTGCTAAATTTCTTTAATTGCCTTTTGGATTCAAGGTTTTTATCAATAAGGTAGGAGCACCTAAAACAAAATACTCTTGTACCAAAAAAAAAAAAAAAAAAAAAAAAAAAAACAAAATACTCGCACTCTAATACCCCTAAGGTAGGACCACTTAAAACCAACATTGCACTTAATTGCGACAAAATCTAAAGCATGCAATCATTTTAGAACGCAAATCTAAAGCACATCGTAGAGCCTTTATCGTATGTTGAGCAAACTGATAAGCTATTTATGGTCTACCTAGATTTATGTTCTAAAATAACTATGGAAGTTAGATTCTGTCGCAATTAGGTTCAATGTTGGTTTTAGGTGCTCTTACCTTGGGGGTTTAGAGTGCGAGTATTTTGTTCTAGCTTTTATGCACATTTCTCCCATGAGTTTGTGAAATTACAACCAGTTAATTAAAATACAAGTACATGAGGCACATTTGTACAAAACTACTCAAGTTTATGTTTTCAAGGACATATATATATATATATATATAAACATTTCTATGCAAATCTTAGTAGATCATATTGCAAATGTTCTACTAGATGTCAGAGTGCACGTTCTTAAAGCAAGACTCTTTTACACGGTTCTATGATTGTAACTTCATAGCAACCATCGTACAAAGTAATTCAATTTTTTTTTTCAAAAAGTGTCATATGTCGCTTTCTTATTGCTTGCGACACATGAAAAAATAAAATTGATGGCGGGAAAACTGACGTGGAACTCTAGGGGTGCTAAAGTTGCTATGAAATAACACCATTACATTCCATAAGACTTTTATAAAAACGGTTGTCGACCTCTTGCGAATTGAAATCACGGGGGCGTGGCTCTACCCTTCACACAAATACGGGCCCATATCCTTGTTCGGAAGATTAGGGCCTCTTTACACTCGAGGCAAGAAGCCGTGAGGAAAGAAATTTCAGCCAATGGGAGGCTTAGAAACCAAAAAGACCAATTTTTCATTGGCTGAAATTTCTACTCTCACAACTTCTCGCCTCTAGTGTTAAGAGGCCGTCAACAAGTGTATGCACATAGTCGTATTTAGATCATTTTGAAAACATAGATAATATTCATTTGTGGATGAATTTAACAAAATGAATTGGAAATTGCCATTGAAGAGCCGAAGGTGTGGCTTTACCAAAGAGGCGGTTGCGCCAGACCGCCTTTGGCATGTTCAATGATGACGATTTTTTACATCACATCAAATGAATGACCGGAATAAACCATATTCTAGCAGTCTAGAATGTTTCAAGTGCACGCAATGAGACTATTTACCATACATGTGGGAACATGAACAAAATAAAATAACGAGTCAACACTCCATCACTAGATAGATAGATAGAAACTCCGACCCTTCTACAAGGCCGGCGTGAATGAAGTGTCCGTTCGTAATGCCAATGATCCGATGCCCACCGGACAAGGGGAAATTGGGACAATACTACTCTCCCCTTTCGAGGATGGACACTATAGTGACACACTAAGCTACTACCTAGCTAGCCACTAGTGCCTTGAAGATACCGGACATGGTATCCCCCCAAAGGACTTTGAAGTACCCATACAACAAGGTCCCAGGACCCCCCACCATAGTTGGGTGGACTATGGTAGTGAGCACCACGCCGGCATGGGGAATAGAACCCACAACCTCCTCATCGGGGGACATGAGCCCCAACCACCAAGCCAAGGCCCGTGGTGCCTATCTCCATCACTACATTGAAATAACCATATACTGTTTGCCACAGTATTTACGAGAGGTTTTAACAATTTTTTTTTTAAATATTGTAAAATTCATTCAAATTGGATGAAACATTGTTAACCCCTAAAGGCCCTTAACCCCTAAAAGCCCGAGGGGTATTGGACAAAACATAGATGTGTTATAATATGTGCCTTCCATATGTTTGATGAAGGTTGGTTCAATAGACAAAATGTAGAGTATCATCTTTACAAATTATCCATACGGTCAAACTTCCAAAATAATCTTTAGATCATTTTTTAATGAATTTAAAAGCATTAACCTTCGAAAATTTGTATAAATTATAATTTTCAATTTTAGAGTTCAAAATTTAGTACGATTGGTTAAAGTTGGGCTATCTATCGTAAACTTCAAAAAAGCAAGAGAAATGATGGAGGAATCATCATTACTTTCCCCAGATAGCAAATTTTGTAACACTTAGACAATGTTGAGGTGATCTACTTTGAAAAATTCTCCCGGGTGGAGTTTAACTCGGATTGCCATAATTCAAATTGGGTTGGAAAGTAGACTTGATGTAGTATTTTAAAATATTTTTTATTTTTCCAAAAAATTATTATTTTGTTCCGGGCAGCCCTTTTTTCCGGGCAGCGACCAAAAAATGGTCGCTCGGGAGCTTAGGGGTTAAAAGCCAAAATGGCTTTTTGTTGTTTCGGGCAGCTTAGATGGAAGGTCTAAATTAAGAAATTTAGACTATAATTTGGCGTGGGCATGGTCATACATACAAGGTGTGTGGGGTAAAAATTACAAAGTCAAATTCGGATTTTATAATTTTTTTATTGAAATTTTTGGTTTCAAGCCCAACTGGGGCAGAAAAAAACTTTTTAATATAATCATTTTTTCAAATTTTTTTTTTGGAGACATGCTCTTCACCACATTTAGGCTCAGAATTTGAAGTGACCCATGTTGATTATATTCTTGGCTTGACAAGGGCAGCCTCCAAAATAAAGAACAGCAACCTCCAAGGTTTTTTGTAATTTCACATCCATTTCTTTCGAAATTTGTCAAAATTCGAGATTTTGAAATTTTTAAAAAATAATTTCGCCTAAAATTTATAAAATCATAGAGGTACCTAATCACCGTTCATTTTTTCCAAAAATAAAATACAATTAATGTGATGCATGTTTCACCAAATTGCCATTTTTATACCTACTTCCGGAAATTAATTTGGATGAAGGTTTGAAACGCGTAATGAGTCTCTAAAATTTTGCATGAGCGTACCCAACTTAGTTATCTACATGTAAAAAAAATATGAGCAAAATGTTTGGAGTAACAATCTTCAAGTCCCCCTTTGCACTATGGAGACAATGCCTCCCAAGCAATGCCCCAAAAAACTTTTGCACAAACTTTGGATGTTATGATCTTGCAAATGATAAACATCCAACGGTCAATTTTTGAAACAGTAGCTATAAATAGGCTTAGGTACAAGATCTTACGGTTGGAATTCTAAAAGAAGTAAAAAAACTTGGTTCACATCCCCGGGAGTACATAGAGGTAGAAAATCGCAGTTTTGAGGTTTCAAGCTCCCAAAAACACAAAGAAATTTAGGGGTTAAAATTGGAAGATTTTTTTAAATGGATTAAATTTTGTTAAAATGGATGAATGTACCCACTCCATTTACACACCTACAATATATGGTGATTTCGGTGTACTGTTTCTCGTAATAATTTTCAACAATAATTTTAAATACAGCAAAATGTGTAGAAAGGTAAAATTTAACCCCTAAATTTTAGAGATAGTCTTTTCTGATTAGTATTATACCATAATATTCCATTGTATTTGGAAATATTCCACACCTTTAGTAGAAAGTTAAAAATTCACATCGACATGATTTTGGGGTCTCAATTTGAAACTTCCTATTGGCGACAAATATCAAATATACGCCAACGTATCTAATATCTCCATCAATCCTTTAACCCCTAAACGTCACAACATTCAAAAACTGAACGACTAACAAATTCAAACCTTCCCTACATTCTCATCAATGCTTGTATGAAATTCATCTAAATTTTTGGAGATACTTCACCAAGTTGTCGTCCTATCTAATGGTTGGATTTAACCATACTTGAGTATATATTTTTCTAAAATCACAAATGTAGAAGTATGTCAAGTCGTTGACCAAGTCAAAATTGCATTGAATGTAATTCAAAAGTGGCTTTGCAAAATTGAGGTAAAAAAACCACCATGTTTAAGAGTATCTCGTTTCAAATTCATTCCAACAAATTTTACTCAAAAAATATTAAAATTTAGTTTGTAATTGAATTTAGATGAAATTTTTAATTTTAAGTTTCAAATTTTATTATTAAATACTGGTGATAGTATTGGTGAATCGAACCGTACAAATGGAATCTAAAATTCAAAATCTAGAACTTTCATTTATACATCAATTCCAAAGCATTCTTCTAAATAGAACTTTATGATGATTTTTCTCAAATTGTCAATTCCAGGAACACCTGGCACGTTTAGGGGTTAAGGGTTAATACTGTGGAATTCAGCCACTGTCAAATGAATTTTATAAGAGTATTGGATGCCTTTGGCGTTGAAATGGGTCACAGCAAGTGCACGAAAAAGATGAAACGGTCTTTGGAACTGCCCTTTCTGCCTTCTTTCTACGACTTTCCGCTGCTTTTTCAGTTCTAAAGTTCAATTTCTGCCACGTCCTCCGTCTGCTCCAGGGATTCGTCTGACGGCATTTTTCCAAAATTTTCAGTTTTTCGTTTTTCGACCACGTGGCAGCTGACCAGATTTTAAATGAAATTTTCATAAATGAATGAAAAAACTCAATTGGATGAAAATATGTGAATAGGGATGAATTCTTGGCTCTAAAAATGAGTTTCTAGTTCAACTTTAGATGTTTTAAAATTAGTTTTTGCTTTTGGCTATATTTATCCACTCAAAATAGTTTTTGCCAAACCAACTAACTAGATAGATAGTAACTCGTGTAGTAACTCCAGTTGTCTTTCGAGACCATGTTCATAATGTCAATTACCCAGTGCCCAGTGGATGAAGGGCATTAGAACAGAACTATTCTTCTCAGACACTTTAGTAACAAAGTAACCAATAGAAAGGAACAATAAACTATTGGTTGGATAAGATGTTGAATATAAATTGAGATTTGGTATGTTGTAAGATTGCCAAGTCATGAGTTCTATAGTTGGTTGACTAAGGGCGATGTATCACAATAATGTGGTTCCAGTTCAATTCTCATTTGAACGATAATGTGATATATATAGTTTCGTGTTGCTAATAATTTATCATGGCAAGAAAGTTGTGGCAACCAACCCCATCCTACCTTTCTAAGACAAGTACATGTTTATTATCAACTAACTAAAAGTATAAGAAGAACTGTCTTGAGACATAAAAGTCCGTGCATTCAAGTCTCTACACTTGAATCTACACTCTATTGAAGGAAGAGAGAATTAACTCAAGATTTTTATAATCCAGCGTAACATTATGGCTTGAAGACCATTGTTAAAAAAGTTTTGTTAGGGAAAGTTCAACTATCTATGCCCCGAAAACACGGGTAACAAGGTTTACTCTTGGTGCCTCGTGTTAATTCTATACTTTGACATTGAAGAGTAACTAGTGGTTATAACCCCTAAACAACACAATGTTTAGTTTTTAAACAACCAAAAGATTCAAACTCACCCTACATTCTCATCAATGCTTGAACGAAAGTCATTCAATTTTTTGGAGATACTTCACCAAGTTGTTGTTCTATCCAATTAGTTGGATTTGGTGATACTAGAGTACATATATTTCTAAAATTACAAATGGAAAAGTATGTCAAGTTGTTGACGAAGCCAAAATTGCACTGACTATGGTGACCTTGTGAAAATGATGTCATAGATTTAAAGAACACAAATAAATTTTGTTTGTAATCAAATTTAGAATGATTTGAAATCTAAACTTTCAAATTTTCTCGCAAATTTTATAATCAAATATTGATGATGGTAATATTGAATTCAACCGTACATATGGAATCCAAAATTCAAAATCTAGAACTTTCATTTGTAGATCAATTCCAAAATATTCTTCTAAACAATACTTTTTGATGATTTTTCTCAAATCATCAATTCCAAGGACACCTTGATACGTTTAGAAGTTAATAGTAACTAGTATCAAGTACTTGTAGTTATTTTTGTGCGTTATTTTAGAAATGACTCTTTTAGCGGTACATTGAAGTGTGTTTGTAAGGACTCAATGAGTGTGTAATTGAAGGTGTGAGTTTGAATCATGTGTGGCTACTTTTATGTTGTTGGACATTGTTTCTATTGTGAGTTAAATGTGGTTTATTTTTCATTGATTTTTAAATGCGTTAATATGATATCTAAATTTTTTCTAACTACGTTTTTTAAATGAGGTATTTTTTTGCTTTTTGGTGTCTCTTGTTTGGTGTCCTTATTACTGTACTTTGTTAATAAGGTCTGCAAAAAATAATCATAAAAGGAAAAGTCCAATTTTTAGGAATCAATTTCTTTAGAAAAAATCTATTTTCTATGGTGAAAAAAGAATTTTAGAAAACACTCGCTGAAACTTAAAGAGTATTCACATCATTTGTGAAAATTAAGTAAATATTCGGCACGACTTGCCAATCACGGTAGCTAAGTACAATCGAGCGTACAATATACAATATTCATTTAGTTGTAGGTGCTTTGTTGAAAATAAATTGGATACACATCCAATATATATGGCTCTTGCTTTCGTTTTAATAGTTAGTAGTGGTGCAACATTCTATCCTTGATTGTTTATGTTGTTGATTGATCTGCAATATGTTAATTTTTTTGGTGGCATACGACTTTTCATCAGAATCTATTATGGCCATATGTGAATTCAACAAATTGTACTATCATCTTTAGACAATCAAGGAAAGTACAAGACAATCAACAAATTGTACTATCATCTTTAGACAATCAAGGTTGTATTGATGAAAGAATATGTTTACAATGGTTTGTAGTATCTTGTGTATTTGTGGCTCATGAATAATTTTTATATTACCTACATTGTATGGTTCTACTATTTCACTTACGAATTGCTAGAGTTTTGTTCTAAACGTGATACCATACCTAACCACCAGTGATCTCAAAACTGGCTAAAATTAGCTAGATTTCTACCCAAAAAAATGGAGCTGCTAAACATACAAAGAAAAAAAAAGAATTTTTATTTGAAATGTAGCGAGAATGCTCATCATGATATAAATATGTAGCAACTTCATGAGGTGATATCCGCGGATATCATCATGGTATCACCTAAATATATCTAGGGTATTGCTGGATATTATAGAGGTATCATGAGTGTTGTATGCACTAGATAGCAAAAGTAGATACCATTTATGTGGGAGGTCGCATAATGTTCTAAATGTCATGAAGTGGTTCTAAGATCATTGCTGACCACTAGAGTCAACAAGTCATAGCGAATAATTATTTTTTTGGAAAATTTCTTTTCAACAAATGTGAATATTCTCCAAGATCCTCTTTTTTCACCATACAAGATAGTTTTTGTTTTTATATTTTATTAGATTTGAGTTTCTCTTCTTATAATTATTTTTTGCCGCTCCCAGCAACCTACTACAGTAATACCCCAAATGGACAGAAGGTTAACCGTTTCTTGGCCGGTATAAATGAGAAGGAAAAGCAATTTGACGTGTTTACATATGACACTACAACACGGCTTAAATAATCGCCGCTTACTCCAAAATCCTTTCATGAAACACAGCCTGAGATAGTTGAACATCAAGGAATTGATATGCCTTTGTTTTGAAGGATGTACAGTACGATACTCTTTCATGCAGGCTGTGCAGGCAAATATCAAGTTGAACACTAACGCCAATCAGTGCAGACCTTTCATGACATAAATAAAATGTACACTTTTTCAGCAGGTTTAAAAAGTCGTGTCACATAATGTAAAACTCCCATGACGACTTCCGTGTGTGTTTTGATCTCTTAATCTGTCATGATTTCACCACAGAAATTTCCACATTTAAGTTAAGAGTCGGCAATGGTAAATAAGAAACATGTACTCAGAAGCTAAAAAACCAGATCTGAAGTACTTCACAGCCGTACATCGCAACACCAGAAAGGAAAGCAGGCGTGACCATAAAAAAAGAGGAAGAAACCAATGCACTCACTAAATAAGTTCCAGAACAAGTAGGTAATATCTGAAACTCAGCTCAGAGGTTGCAGATACTCCTCACCTGCAGCCAGTTTCTTACTGTACAAAGGAAACTCAAAGAAAAATACAGTCTTGAACCACTTCGGAAGACTCCCATAAAGAGCAGGTGGAAGCGGAATGAGTGGGCTGCCACACAATACAGCATACCAGTGGTTAATGCATGAGTACTGAGGATGTCTGATATACTAGAGGCAGAGGAATAACAAAAACTTGGTAGTAAGTCGATTCCAACCCCTGGCATTCTCCCACAATGCTTACGACAAAAAAATTCGTCCTCGGTTTCAGTAAACCTCTGATGCACAACCCAGACAAGCAATTCAAGGGCCTCCACGTACCTCGTTCTATTTTTGTAGGCCCGGTAGGCTGGATTGCCTCCATGCTTCTTATCAGCTGATGCCTGTTCCAAAGCAACAATAGGATTTCAGCATGCTTGCTTCTGACCAGAATCGAGTTGTAAACGTCAAGTAGAAAATGTGGAATATTTTACTCCTATGGTCCTAAGTTGATTTGGATCGTTCTTAAATACAGGACAACTATGTGACGTAGTTGGACCTAAAACCAACAGTTAAAAGCGTTGCACCAAATTTCAATGTTGCTAGATATAATGGATTAGCAAAATCAAACCCAAGTTGGATCACAAATACCGGTATTGAAGATATATGAAGTTACAAATTTTCACAGTTCAAGGTGTAAGCAACCTATCTCTGCCATTCAACGTATCTTGAATCATGCAGATCCTGTCATAGAAAAACCTAGAATGGACACAGTTCCCACGAATAGGATGACTCCAAGTGGTACTTTTAGAATCATAATTAATCTACGACAATTTAGCTTTGATTGTCGTAGGGTGTCCTTTAAGAAACTAAATATATCTGTTGGAATTAGGTAGAATAAAGGTTTAAGTTACATCATAGCTTCCAAAGATGGCAGGAAATAGATAAAAGTTGCAGAAATTAGTAAAGTGTGCAAACCTCGAGCAGTGGAATGCCGCTGAGAAAAAGGAGGAGAAGGGTGATCAAGATTGGACTGGCTACAGCTCCCCATTGGCCACCTTTCAGCAAGGGCGTAGAAGCCACGAAAACCCCACACCACAAAAAGATCTGTCTCACAGTAAAATGAGAATTAGCCTCTGAAGCATCAATGAGAAACAAAATGATGTCTCGATTTGATACCTCTAGACAAATGTAACATACTCAATTGCACAACACCACGGAAATGCAGATGAAACTTCAATTCATACAAAAATGCCTGCAGCAATGAATCTCCATACGGTACCTCTCCAAAGTAGTTTGGGTGCCGAGACCACTTCCACACACCAACATCGCACCATCTACGCTGGGATTCTGGATGCCTTTTCAATTGAAGCTTCTGCTGATCAGCAACTGCTTCAATGGTCACGCCAATACCCCACATAACCCAACCCAACACATCGGCAGTTTGAATTCCAGGATTTCGAGTTACTATTCCATTCACAATAGTAACTGGGAGAGACACGGTCCACACCCATATGGCCTGTCATCAGACACAGTCCACATTTCATAGTATTAGACTGAAGAGCCACAAATGACAGGCTGATAGGGGAACTACGGTATAACCGAGCTTCTGAAGATTCTGAAGAGCGAGAACATCAACTTGGAAGGTTTCAGCTCGATGAAAGATACCTGGAGAGTCCAAAACACAGCAAATCTAGCAATATTGCCTCGCTTGTCATCCATGCGCTTATCCTCGCCCCATTCTAGTATCCTGCCTCCAAAGTCACAACAATGAAATTCGCTTAAGATCGAGTTATTGTGTGTTATCTAACATGAGGTACCCAAGATGAACGCTCCTCAAGTAAATTGGTCTCATTGTCAAAAGCACACACATGTACACTAAGACTGGAACACAAGAACAAAGGCAGTCAAACAAAGATAGTCGTGAAACTGCAAATGTCCTCAAATATGGTACAGCATTAGTAAGATGAACTCGACGAAATGGCATCTCAAAATCTAACCGACGAAAATGGCATTAAATCTTATGCGGTAACCAATCCAACCTCGTTCTACAAGGAGACATCAACCTCCACAGCAGCTAAAGATTGCAAAGATACAAACAAGACAATTATGTCTATCTCAGGTCCAAATTCACGTTGGAACAGAGCGAAAATTTCGTACCGCAAAAGAAGAAAGATTGACAGTCGAAGGCCCCATGCTACAACCATGGACGTCAGCACAATCTGTAACCCCGGACCCAAGATACCCTACTATGTCATTGTACTGCACTTTCTCTCACTTTCTATTTCCATAACGTAACACAAATTCTCAAGAGAAAACTCATGATGGAATTTTAACACGCCCGAAACCAAATAACCAGAGGGATTGTTAGAAAGTCCTTGACTGACCTGGCGAAGGTTGTGTGTGCCATTGAGCAAGAAGGTTGTCACAGCAAGTATTACAAAATTGATACACCCTGATCCACACAGAAGACTTTTGACTGTTAGCATAGACTCTATTATATACTTAAAAGAGCGTATGCCTAAATCAGATTGGAAGACCACTAAGACGTAATCTGCACCGCAAACAATCGTTCGTAGGTTGCTAAGCGTTTGAACTTTTGAGACAAGTAACAAGCGACAGAATTCAGTTAAGAAAGCCCGAGAAAGTTTTACCTGCAAAATCTGTCACCTTATCAATCTTTAATGTTGCTGCAACGACGAAAAACGTAAATTGAAACACTGCCTGCAAAATCCAAAATCCAAAATAAGTAAAGACCTTCGACTTAGACCACCAAGTACGAAAAGGGTGATCATCTTAACAAGAAGTATAAAATTCAAAATTCTATTTTGTCTAAATATAGTAGAAGATCGAAGTATATTAGCGTACGCACCAAAGAGAAAACTTAAGACGAACGGTAGGCACACCGTTTACACCATTGCACAACATAATAGGCCAGGTTTGGTAATTACATAAATAAAAATCAAGAAAAAATAGTAGACAGGCTGCCTGACCAACCCCTGCTCTTCCTTGGTACTTCATAGTAAAATTTAAGTTCACCATGCCCAAGAGCACCAATGCTAGATATAAAAAATAAAAATAAAAAAACGCTTAATCGATTTCATCACACAATGTTGCGCATTATGAACACTGAACTTCTCAAATTAGACACATGAGAATGACCAATTATAATTAAAGCGAACGAGAGATAACCTATCAGACCTTAGCAGAAGGAAACTCCTTAGACAAGCAATCTACACCTAAAATGAGATATTGTCCATTCTTCTTCTAATAACCAAATTCCACTAAATAGCTACTCCACTATAAATCACATCTCAAATTTCTCTCGTCCCTAAGCTGTGTCTCCCAATCCCGCCATTATGCTACTACCGACGAGATTTTCTGGCCACAACAGCACCAGTGATCTCAAAACTGGCTAAAATTAGCTGGATTTCTACCAAAAAATGGGGCTGCTAAACATACAAAGAAAGAAAATGAAAAAAGAAATTGAAATGTAGTGAGAATGCTCATCATGATATAGATATGCAGCAACTTCATGAGGTGATATCCGTGGATATTATCATGGTATCACCTTAATATATCAAGGGTATTGCCGGATATTATAGAGGTATCGTGAGTATTGTATGCACTGGGTAGCAAAAGTAGATACCATTTATGTGGGAGGTCGCATAATGTTCTAAATGTCATAAAGTGGTTTTGAAATCACTGAACAGCACCTACGTAACTTCTGACCATATCGTATTAAAAAAACAAAAAAACAAGAGGAAAAGCTCAAAAACTCGGCAGTAAGACATTTTACAAAATAGTTATTCCAGACGCTGCACTATGGAGCACATTTCAAATTTCTCTCGCCACTAAGCTGTGTCTCCCAATCCCGCCATTATGCTACTACCGACGAGATTTTCTGGCCACAACAGCACCTACGTAATTTCTAACCATATCCTATTAAAAAACAAAAAAAAAAAAACAAGAGGAAAAGCTCAAAAACTCGGGAGTAAGACATTATACAAAATAGTTATTCCAGACGGAGCACATTTCAAATTTCTCCCGCCACCAAGCTGTGTGCCATTACACTACTACTGAGGAGACTTGCAGGCACGACAGCACTGACTTAGTTTCTGATCATCTGAAGTTCCGTGTGACTATTTCACAATTTCTTAAGCTCTCGTACGCAGAAGGAAACATAATTTGATCCGCGTCCTAAAGAACGGAAAAAAGAAGTAAACAAGCACCAAAAAAGCTCAAAAAAAGCACAAAAAAATCAGAGAAGAAACGGAGACGGGAAAAAGCATTACCGTGATGAGGGCAGTGATGCCGAGGTAGCTGACATCGCCCTCCGCTGCCATGATCAAAGCGCAATGTCCACAGCGGCCACGAAACGCTGAACTCTGTCTTGCACAATCGACCTGGTGAGGACGAAGCTCCCAAAAGTAAGACGACAGATGAAAAGCTGCAGGGGATGAATGTTGGATGGATGGATGTTGTGATTAGTTTGGGCTTTTAGGATATCATAAATTGCATTTGCCATGTGTCTGTGTTTCTGCAACATGGCGATATTACACCTTCCGTTCACGTCACTGAAAAGGACAAGCTTATCACTGTGCTCATGAAGCACTAATAGGACCTATGACCATCCGATGTAGGGAATATAAGGGGATGTTGACGATGATAAGGAAAAAAGGAATTTTTTTTCCTTGTTCATGGCTCTTGTATGATATTTAATAGCATGCATTGTCTTTGCCTTGACTCTACTGTAGATAGTGTGGAATATTCCACACCCAACAGTACTTCATTAGTAGCTAAGTGTACAGAGGTGGAGGCTCAAGGTGATGAATAGAGTGCGTTAAGGAAAGGCACTGAACATGAATACTAAATGTTATGTGGTCATACTTCCAAAAATGAAATTTTTAATGTATTTAAGCTTTTCAATAGGTGATAATCAAATTTGGATTGGAAGAGGTGACCATGAATCGAAATGAGGGTGGGTTGATTTTTTTTTTAAATATTATAATTGAAGGAAAAAAAAACTTTCATAGGTCATTTAAAATACTTCACTACACTAAATAGGTAGATTAGTGTTAGATAATTATAAGATTTGAAAATATTATAGATTTTTACTCTCGACCAAAAAATTTACCAAAGACATTGATTCCAATACTATTGAAAGATCCCCATCTTGACCAATATAGAGGGTAAAAAAATTGTTCAACAGTAAAAACTTACAACATGCTTATGTAAATTAGTGCATCTAACACTAATCTACCTATTTAGTGTACTAGATTAACCACTGCAAGCTCAAATATGTAAAAACATATAGAAATAAACTTGTAACTTTCTAAATATAGGCCCCTAAAATTTTAAAAACGCTTTGTTTCATATTTTTGGGCACTTATCTCTTCCACAACACAACTTAATCTCAATGGTCTCCAGGTTTTGCAGCCAAGGAACCTCTTTTGCCTCTCGCTGCAAAACTTGCAAGGCCAAGAAAGTGGATAATGTTGCCACCATGTAGGCCTTTTGGGGACCTCGAGTCCCATGATCATTTTCCTTTTTTGGAGGTTGATATAAACCAAAGTTGTTTTGGAACAAGTTCAAGGGCCAATCACAGATTTTAAAAGCGCATGGGAAGATTTCTTGGTCTCTGATGCAAAAGGGCCCTAAGTTCACTAAGTTCACTATGATAGAATGAACTTATCATCATGTTCATTAAACATTAATAAGACTATAATTGTTCAAAATAGTCAATACAAGTTTGCTCTAAATAGTTGAAGCAAGCGTCCAACCCCCGAGGTTCAACCTCCCTTTCCAAGGAGGTATGAAAGTAACTTATTGCATTAGTAGCCCCTATGAGCATGGGAGTGAGGTGTCAATTCCTTGTTGTATACAAGCTTCAAGGTTTCGCATCACCAAACTACCACAATTCATACAAGTTTTGAAGATCACTCATTTTGTACACAACTTTGAGAATTCAAAGTTGAGTGTGGTTTCAAGTCAAAAATAAACACAGAATCACTTGAGGTTTCCTATTATGTCCACAATCACCAAAAAATGATAAACACAAAAACGTGAAAAATGCCAATAAATCTTCAAATGTTCATAGTGCACAAACCCCAAAAATGAAAATAGACTTTTTGAAATTCTCTAGAAACTATGCATCGTTCATGTAATTACATTGTCTTAGCTTTCGTTAAATCTTATTGGCAAATGAAAGAGGATTCTAGATTCTTACAGCATACAACTTTTGGATTTTGTATGAATAAACTATAAATTTTCAAAGCGCTGATTATAGGTACATCCAAAATCAATCTGAGACTTTTATGTTCAACATATACAGTACAGTACATTTTACGCAAGAATCAAAAAGGGTGGATTTTGCAACGAGATGTGGTTATTTTACAACCCTAAGCAAACGGACCAGAAGTGTTTTCAAATGCTTTCATTTTCTTTTCTTTATCGATACAAATGGTACCTTTTGTTCCACTGTGGCTAATCAGTTTCATATCCATAACGTCATTTTCCCCTGTTTACAAATAGCGGTACACAGACGAAAGGGAACAGCTGAATGAACTGTTTGTTTTGCATTAAAGTGAATCCTATAAATGTTTCGATTCAAATGTTTCCCAAAAAACTCTAGATTGTACATTCTGGTGATTACAAAAAGCCAACTGCAGAAGTGCAACTAATCAGGCCTTCTACGTCCAAATAAGTAGTCATAGGATTACCGGTAGTTCGAGGGAGTAGTCTTTTGAAACGCATCCTATGTAATGTAGTCCAAGCAATCAGAAGCGATCAATAATCACTCCTTCACTTGATCGGAGCAGATACAGGTTACATGCATGACCATCGTCCTCCGTGTAATTCTCAATGACCTACCAATCTGAAGTTGGTGCAAGAAATGTTTTGCAATGCCATAAGGTCAACCTTACAAAGGGTCTTCAAAAGCACTCTGGGCAATTATACTTCATCAGATGTCACCCCTCAAACGGGGGGCTTTCGGAGGCACAGGAATGGCTGTCACAGGTGCGTGATTGTTGTCTTCTGCAGGCGTGTGATGGTCATTTCGGAGGATTGTGACCGTCTTTCGGAGGCGAGTGTTTCTTCTTCGGAGGCCTCTGATTGTCCTTCGAAGGCCTAAGATTGTCCCCTTGAGGCGTGTGATTTCAATCTCATTCAACTCACTATCATCCGAGGACGAGAAGAAAGCCTCAAACTCCTTCAACCTTCCCCCAAAAGAGACCTCCTTTTTAGGCGAATCTGTAAACAAGCACATAATCAGTAAGTTGTCACATACCCAACAAGCATCAGCTGCAAAAACAACTATGGTTTGGAAAAGCAAAGCTTTCAATAATATCTAAAATTTGGCGAGGCATACTTTTGTAAAAAAGTGAGAATTCAAGAGTAGAAAACATCAGGTAAAGGTGGGAAACCCAATACCACTGCTATATGGGATATCAGTGTATTACCACACGACAATATATACCCAAGGAGCCAATACCCGGGGTAGTGGAGATCAAAATGTTGGATTACCCCTTTCCTTCAACCTGCTTGTTTAGAAAGTTGGAGGGAGTGATCCATCATTTATTTATTTTCAATGCTGTGGGGTAATGGCTCCCCAGCGTACTATGATGGTGGAAGTCTTTAAGTCAGGTATACACCAGTATTAGTAAAGTATATCTTGCATACATTAGATCTAGAGCTCTCCTATATCTTGGTAATACACGAGGAGTAGTATATGCCAGCATGTAGCAGTGGTACTTGGTTCCCCCATTTAACACAAAGATAAGATAATGGACACACAATTGAAATCATTGTCTCCTCAAGAGATGTAAGAAACTAAGATTTACGTACCAGAATCCTCCACATAGAGGAGCCGACGGTGATGTGCCTTCAACGAATCAGCTTTCACTTTATTCTCTCGGAGTTGGCAAAGGGCACGCTGAGTTCCTCCCAAACCAGAACATGTGTCACTTGCTCCCCAGGTAATTGCGAAGTAGAGGTATACAGTACAAAGTAATGTCAGGAGCCCAAGCGTGTAAAGTAGGAACTTGTGGCGATGAGCAAGAGAACGCCATGAAATATCAGGGGATGATAAGCTTCTCTTAAAAGGAGAGGAGGACAGCGGGTTGGAGTTTCTTCGATATCCTGGAGAAGGAAGACTCTCATTCACCATGTTAACACTCGTTGCCACCTTCTAACTGGAATATGCTACCAGAAACGAAAACAAAAAGATATATCTACAGTGCCTTCAAAAAAGCACGTCACTGAATTACTAATATTCTGTGCATCTGGATGTTGTCCCTGGACGTCAAGGGACTCCCAATTCTCTTTTCAAGCGCACCAGGACCTCTGTTCAATAAACCCATCCATTCGCATTCTGCAAAGACCAAGGAACTACTTAGAAGCTGTACTATCTGAGTAATTAAAAAGAAATTCCTGCAGTGAGAAGAACAACTGAAGCGACCAATTGTATACAACAGAAAAAAGTGTCAGGAGACGAAGACCACCTGCAACCTGACCGTAGACATTTTAGTACTAAATTCGTGTTATTTACAAAGCAAGTTCAACAAATCTTGCCTATGCCACAAAGGCAAGAGTAAGGCATAATTAGAACACCCACGGTTCTATTAACCACAAGAAAGCAATAGGTTAAATTCAATTTCTTGGCATGACCCAAACCCAAAGTGATGTGAATTGCCATGGTGACTCTATGAATTGAATCAATATAATATACGCTTTTTGAAAGTCACTGTTTATAGTTATAGTCAGGCAAGGGAAAGAAACGAGGAGAAGAAATCGTCACTAAAAGAAAGTGAACAATTAAGGAGATATCAAATCGAAAAATTAAGATTAAAATTTAAGCCACTTCAAAACACACAAAAAAATTAAATTAAATTAAATACTACATCCTCAAAATTGAATATATTATGACACGTTAACAGAAAAGAAAATGACAACCAAGCTTTCAGTTCTACTGGAGACCAGATTAAGAATGTTGCATAAGACATGTACTGAGCGAACTCGTTAAATACGAAGGAGATATTAAAGTGATATATGCTACCGTAGCTTGCAATGTAGAAACACGTCACCGCTTGGATAGAGTCAGGGGAGTGAATTTTTGGTTAGGTTTTACATTTAGACACCCGTCTTCTAGGGCTTTCAAGCTCTCAAGACACAAATAAAATATTGTGCAAGACAAGTGTATCTCCAGCTGAACAAGAATGTTCTGCCTCACTACAACAATTACAAGAATCTAAATCACTGAACCCTGCGATGCCTTAGAAAACACGCCAACTGAGAAATAGATCTCACCACAATTGATCCTTCTACTCAATGTGAACGCCCGGATCTGAGCGACCTAAACGAGAGCAGGACGCATAATAAGCCACACAAAGAGGCCTAGAAGTCTGCACGCATCCGAAAGGGAAAAACCGATCCCCATAAAGGACGAAGCAACACTGCAAAAAATCGAAAAACCAAGAACCGTAAAATTCCACGAACCTGAATTGCTCCAGCACGGGTCTCAAAACCTCAGCAGCGAAGCAGGCCAGCAGCAATGAATCCAAACATGCGCAAAGAAACCCCCGTGCAAAAAATGATCCTCCGGCGTCGATACAAAACGGGAATCGGCGAGAACAGGCTCCTAAGAATGCTGGAAAAAAGGTCTGCAACAGAGATGAAAGCGCGTCGAAGATCCAGGGAAAATCCCGCAAGGGCGATGGCAGAGAAACGGAGCGTCAGCTC
Organism: Pohlia nutans; assembly: GCA_022496805.1. NCBI lineage: Eukaryota > Viridiplantae > Streptophyta > Bryopsida > Bryales > Mniaceae > Pohlia > Pohlia nutans. The sequence goes on from CM040102.1 coordinate 9,974,615, forward strand.
GAATGTCCACACACGGTGGTCTATCTGTCTGTCTGTCTACTTGCAGATGCCCCGAAACGAGACAGTCGTCGACGGCTTTCGACGGCTTCCGACGGCGACACCTCAATCCTGGGCCTTGCGAGAGCCGAAACAGAACCCACTCGCCGTCCATCGCCGTCGCCGTCGCCGTTCGAAAGCGCGTCGCGAACAGAAGGACCCAGTCCAAATTAAGGGTCGAACTACTGACTGGCTGGCCATGTTCCCATCTTCCATGTTCCCCAGCTTCCTGGTCTAACCATCCAACTGTCCAACCGTCCATTTTCTGGATGATGAATGATAAATATCAGTTAGATTTCATTCATCAAGTCACTTTATGCAATCTTTTTCATGGGATTGTGTGTTAAAAATGAAAGAGTACAAGCCAGGCCATGGTCAAGGCAAACAATAGGGGTTGTCATACATCTTTCACTTCATTCTCAATCTTCAAAGAATGAGGATGTGGCACGCTCTTCTTGAATGGTGAAGGTCTCATTCTCTGAAGATTGAGAAATTTCATTCTTCTCCTTTAAGGGTGAAGAATGGGCGTGAAGAATGGAGAATGGAGAATGGCCCATGCTCGGAGGATGAGTGACCAACGATACAGTTAGGTATTTGTATGTACTTCATATCCCAACTCGAGTACATGTTTCTACACGTACTTCATGTACAACTTGAGTATTAGTTTCTACATGTTCGACATTATTAATTCCATGCTTATGCGTTGCGGTACTAGCTAAAGAGTGTTATGTGAAAAAGAACTTTGTACAAATATTCTCAAATATTCCATTTGTCTAACTTTTTTTCCAAAAGAAAAGTAAATATTTTACAAAGACATTGCTCTCTACCACATAGCATTCAATATCCTTTATGCCCATTGTCTTCTTTTCATGCACACAAGTGAGCACCTTTCTACTTGGCCCATTCACACCAATCATTTGAACGCACGTGCGTAGAAATCCGCGTTAGTCGAGGTAAATAGATGGTGAAAATAATCATATTTTAATGCAATCTAAGACGTAAGTAAATATTTTCACAACGCAAAAAAGGAACGGCAATGAACTTGCGACAATAGAATGCACTTGAACAATCCTGCACAATGTCGATAAGACAAGTTCAGAATAATAAATCATTTCTTCAATTTACCGACCCAAAATGCAGGAACTGACGCAAATGAACTTGAGTCGAATTTTTGGTGTGAATGGGCCATGATAAAGAATTGTTGGGGTGTGGAACATTCCACACCCTCTATTGTAGAGCCAAGGCAAAGACGGTGCATGCTAGTGATGCTGCTGAATGTTATGCATGTTCCCCAGGCATTTGCCAATTTGGGCAGGCGGTGTTTCTGCGATTTCCTGCAGGAATGCGTCTACCCATTTTGTCCACATATGATAATAATGTCATTTCCCATTACTTTATTAAATTTTGAAGCGGACGAAACGAATATTCCATTAGGATAAAGAGGTGGCCCTATTGAATATTATTTTTTAGAATTGAAAAAGCAATAATGTTGTAAGATATGTACTGTACAGTACAGTACCGGTATCTCACAGGAACCACCAAATGTCCATGCTCCCTTTCAACACACACGGTTGCAATGTTGGTTGAAATAATCTAAAACCCCAAAAAGATCAACCACCCATTTTTTTTTTATGGTTTTTAGTCAAAGGCCGGAAAAATCAAATGTTACAGCTTTGTTGGAGTTGGTGTTTTCATTAACTCTTTAGCGCGCCGGAGTCCATATTCTGGACGCCGGATGAATTTCAGCAGCTCGATTTCTGTAGGTACTGGATGTTTTTCATCCATTTTTTTTTTTTCATTCTTGTGCTAGTTGAATACCATTTGTACGGTATGGATCTTCTAAATAAGATAATGTGAATTTTTGAATATTTACAAAAGTGATTAATGTCAAGTTTCAATCTTAGTTCAAAAAGAAAGACCTTAAAATGATTTCTATAGTAAGTGGAATCAAATAATGGAAACCATACCATCTCGTAGTGCATGTCATTCTAATTTCATTACAATATTTTTAAATTTTTTTGTGTTAATTTTGGATTTTCAATTGACTTTCAAGAGAAAACCTTGCAAAATTACTTTGAAAATATTAATAATAAATAGGATGAATCCAACGGTACGGATGTTATCTACACATTGACATTTACAACTTTGTTTTGTACATCAACTCCATTTCCGTATTTCATCAACCATATTATAACAAATCTTTGAAAACAATGTTCAATCGGGACGTTAAAGGGTTAAATGTTTAAGTTGAAAAATGATACATTTTTAACCCTTTAATGTCTCATTCCTTTGTAGAACAGTCAAACTACATTTTTATACACAGTTTAGCTTTCAAGATTTGTTAAAATATATTTTTCAATGTTTTTCATGCATGAAATTGTACGTTTCCTATTTGTCCTAATTTTTTTTTATTTTTCTAATAAAAAATGAACTTTTTACAAATTTTTAGGTCAAGTACGCCAAGGAATTCACATTAATTACAAAAAATCTTCAAAAAATATAAAATTTCTAGAACATGTGCAAATGACAATGGACAATCACATGATATATTTTTTGTAGAATTTTTCTTAATTTTAATTTTAAAATTTAAATGTTGAACATCCTATGCAGTGCAATTTAGACCTTGAGCTACCTAACTTGCAACAAAAATAAAATATTCAATACTTGAAATTTATAAGATTCAAAAAGTGAAGTGAATGTATTCATTTATCGCTTGATGGCAACACTATTCACACTCTTATGCTTCAATGATAGCTAGGGTGCTCATTTTATTTAGACTCAATAATAAATAGATAGAATATAGTACAAAGAAATCAAAATGCTTGAAATAGGTTAGACTAGGTGTAATTTATGACTAATTCAATTATTGAATCTTTTAGATATCAAAAAATAAATTGTTGGAATTTGATGAAAATTATTTGCAGAGTAGTACACTAAAATCACCATATATTGTGGGTGGATAATGTTGTGAATACATTCATCCATTTGGACAAATTATCATACATATGAACAATGTTTCATCCATTTTGACAAATTGTCATACATATGAACAATGTTTCATTCATTTGAACAATTTTTCATCAAATTTGGATGAATTTTACCACATTGTATTAGATTTATTATTATTATTGTGGCCGTTCCAAAATATCGTGGGCCATAATATAGTATACGGTGATTTCATTGTAGTTAATTCCAAAATTTGAACTATTAACTCAGGCATTTGTTTTTACAACACTTTATCCATCACTTCGCCTACAGTAGGAAAACCAAAAGCGGTGAAAATAAGGTGATTTGACAAGAAGGAATGGAGTTGGAAATTATGTGAAATTTTTTTGAGATGAAGAAGAAGAAATGATGAAGAATGCAAGTTGTTTCGTATTTTTATTCCCCGTAAATAATTATCTACAATTTCTCAAAGTGGGAAGTTTGTCAAACCCCCTTCTTGTATACTAGACTCTTCCTTTTCTACACATGAAAACACCTAAAACGGTTAACTAATATCATAGAAAACCGCACACAAGGCTACTAAAAATTCAAAAAAAAAATTAGTAAATTTTAGTAAATTTTTAGTAATCGTGGCCATGCAAAAATTCTCCATTTTAGGTCTACCACCTCCCTGTTTTACTGCAACTCTAGTGCACGCCTTGAGGGCATTAACCGTTTTTGGTTTTCCTACCTTAATACTGAAGAAGTTTTTCAACTGTTGCCCAAGTCACTATTTTAAAAGTAAATTAAATATTTATCCTTGAACACATCACAATAAAAAAATATTTGAAAATGAAACAAATTGTAGTAATTAGAGTTTATTTGCTAGAGTTTGCAGCCTTCAAATAGTGTTTTTTGTACTTGTTAATCATAAGCCACCAAGCACTTGTTTTAGGTGAGCATGAGGGTTGGTGTTAACCCTTTAGTGCCCAGGGTGGTTCTGGAGAAACCAGACTTTTCTGGTGGTTTTTTAATAAAAACTCTTTTTATTCAAACTATGGAAACTATTAATAATATTTAACCGTATAAATGTAAGTGTAGCTTAATCAAACAAGTGCCCGTTAAACCTTCGTAAGATCCAACCGTCGAATTGAAAGATTATAGTATGTCTTTGAACCGTATAATGCACACTCGAAAATGAGATTTTGGAGGATGTGCGACTTCAAAGTTAAATAGAATTTGGGTTAAATTTTCAAAAATAAAAGTGAAGAGGTTCAGCAATGACCTATATCAACACCTCTCCATTGCAATCTTTCATGTCAAGAACTGACTCACACATAATTAATGTGAATTTTACAAGTGATAGTGACTTATCCATGTACAGTTTAGGACAAAAATTATACGTTAAATTATGAAAGGAGTTTGTACATTGATCAAGATCGGAGTAGATACACTAACGGAACATGAACAAGAGAACACAATCCCAAAAAAATTAATTCAAGATAACAAAATTCCAAACACAAGATATACCGCATAGTACATGATTGTGTTGTATTCGAAAGTATTTACTGTATTTTCAAGTATTTGCAGTATTTTCATGTTTTTTTCATAGGTATTTTGATAGTTGCACAACTCCAAATTGAAACAAAAAATTCCCAGAAGATGACATTAAGAATTGTGCAACTCTGAACCTCAAAGTATTAAACTTGAATCTTTACGGATTTTCCGGAATTCCCTTTTCCGATGACCGAGTGACTACATTATGGTCTCCTGGGCACTAAAGGGTTAAGACACAGATAGATTCTCTCTTGGGAACTTGAGCGCGGTGCAGAAGAGCTTCTCTTGCATGGGTGAGGTGCAAGGTTTGAATCTCCATAACAACGCAAAGTTTTGTGATCAGTGGTAGAAAAAAAAAACCAAAACTTGTTTTCGTCGCCTCTCAAACTAAAAAGAAAGTCATGCCTCATCTTTCTTTTTGGATAAATGTTTTGCTCTACTTTACGGATAACTCTATTCATTAAAATTTGCTAAATATATTTTGATCTTCACACAACATTATAAATAGGACTTTGAACTTATTCAAAAAAATTTGCATTGTAGCAATGCTCCATGCATGCAATGGAGGGTGGTCCTTCATGATTTAAAGCATTGTGATTGCATCACGACATTGGAGTTTGGCTCCAAGTAGCCAGAAAAGAAAATCTTTGACATAGATGAGAACAAGGCTTAGAACATACCCAATAGTTCCTCATTGTGTTCCTAGTTCACATGCAAGATGGTGTGTGAAATGAAAACTTCCGCAACAACCACCAAGTGTGTTTGGAATAAAGTGCATCAACCAATTACATACTACTACTTTTGTCATTATATGAGAAAATCATAAAAGCAAAGAGTGACTTAACTTCATAAAGTGTGAACATAGTCTTGTCAAATAATAGGACAAAACGCTTGTTGTGAGAACCACTCTTCGTTTTATTGACAATATTTAGTGTGCATTTATCAAACACCGGTCCATAAAAGGACTTTATCATTCAAATATAGGTTTGGTGAGTAGAAAACAATTGTTGTTGGGCCTACTTTCACCTTATATATTCACCTTCGTTTGGTTTCCAAAATTGAGACACTTAGCGTTCAAGGGTTAATCCTTTGATGCGCCTACATCCTAATAATGAACAACAAACAAACTACAACCTCTCTCTTCACTACATTGCATACAATTTTTCATCCATCCAAATTTCTCTTGGTTCTTCAAATTAAGATATTCTGATTCTTTGAAAAACAACACAATTGGTTTATGACAAGTTTCATTCTTAATTTAAAAAGTAAGACCTTAATCCTTTAGTGCCCAGGGTATTATAGCTGGGCGTGCTGGATTGTAGTGGATTTTTTCATTGTGATTGAGACTACCAAAAATAGAATGGATTAAATTAGAAAGTAGCCGTATTATTCTATTCTCAAGTGGAGAGCACACATTTTATTAAAATTTGAGAGTCATCCAATGGTGGGATTGGAAGATTATAGTATGTATTTGAACTATATAATGCAAGTTCAAAAATGAGATTTTGGGGGGTGTGTGACTTCAAAGTTTATATAGAATTTGGATTAAATTTTCAAAAATAAAAGTAAAGAAATTCAAGTATGCCATATGTCAACACCTCTCCGTTGCAATCTTTCATATCAAGAATAGACTCACACATAATTATTGTGAATTTTACAAGTGAAAGTGACTTATCCATAAGGTAGACGGTGCTTAATCCGTGCGTTTGCTAAATCCATGCTTGTGGTCCGAGCATTAAAACCATGCACTGCAAGACTCAGACCCAACCTAGTAATGTTCGCAAGTTGGGTGCACTCACAACTGCATCTAGGAAACGAAGTGGGTGGATTTGTATACCACCATGACCAATTCTCACCTTGGTCTTGACTGTCAATAGTGGCAATAGGGCATGTCAATGGGACATTTTGTTGATTTCACTTTGAACATTTTTCATTAATTGAGGTGGTTTGATTTGCTCCTATGCACGTTGTCGAACGGCTCCTCTAATTCTTGCAAGTATGTGAAATTTTTTAAATTACTTTTGGCTGATTCAAGCTATTCAAATTGCTTAAGTGCACGGTTTAAGCACCGTCTACCTTATACGGTTTAGGACAAAAATTTATACATTGAAAATTGACAGGAGTAGGCGTATTAGTCAAGATCGGATTACACACACTTATAGAAGATGAAGAAGAGAACACAATCCAAAAAATAAAACAAGATAACAAACTTCCAAACATAAGAAATATTGCATAATACATGTGTTGTATTTGTAAGTATTTACTGTATTTTCAAGTATTTGCAGTATTTTCGCGTTCTGTTGATAGGTATTTTGATAGTTGTACAATTCCAAATAGAAAATTTCTTTTTTGGGAAGGTGTATAATGTATGTAGCATAATCTGAAGTTCCAATTCTTCACGGATTCTCTGCTATTTGCATTTCAAACGTTGCAGAGACCATAATGTGGTCAGCTGGGCACTAAAGGGTTAAACATGATTTTCCAAAGTAAGTAGCTCAGCTTCGTACATCAACTCCATATTTGTTTTTCATCAAACATTTTACAACAAATCTTTGAAAACAGTGTTGAATCCAGATGTTAAAGGGTCAACAAGGCAATACCCATTGTGACCCTGATGGTAAAGTTCTAAAATTCAACTATTTTCAATGCATACTTTTTGCAATTACCCCCTTTTTCAGAAATGGTATTCCAGTCAGTTTTCCGGGCTATACTGACCCCACCTTCATGCAGACATTCGCTTCCTCTGAACAGTCAACACGTTGGGATCCAATCCTACTTCGCAATTCGCATACGCACCTTCGAAACAACCCCTACAGTTTCCTACTGTAGCTAATATAATAGAAAACATATGTACAATATGTACTAGAAAATTGTACCAGAAAATTATAGAAACATACTAAAAGCTTTTATCAAGAAACACTTCTGTACTGTGTACCGGTACTGTAGCGAAAGAGTTAGAAATTTCAAATTTTAAGTTAGAATAAGAGGTAACAAACATTGAAACCTCCTGAACAAGCATCAACACGTATCAACACCCAATGGTGTCCACGTCAACCCTCTCAACAATTTCTGATTGCCGCAACGTCAACAAGAAAACTTTAAAAATTCCAAAAGGTATCCAAAGAAGACACCAAATCACCACATTCAAAGAAGACTGATTGGTAATCATATTGAGCCAAATACACGCCTAAACAAAAGATCCTCAAACAACTATCATGTGCCACTTGCACAAAGAAGCCTTCAAGTACAAATCATAGCCAATACATTGATGAAAACTCCTCCAACCGGAAATAAAACGTGGACCCAATCTTGACAGTACATACTAGGCAACCTGCAGTTCCATATAGTGCTCTTGCACAGACTGGAAAACGATGCCAGCTAGAGTCTCACACAAGGAACCAGGCCTCACCTGTGCAGTAAATATGAAAGATCTGCTCAGTCCATAGGGCTTAGGTCACAAATCATAACCATAAACAACAAGAGTCATACAATACATCAATCCTAGGAAGATGCTTGTAGAAAATAACAGGTAGGATATCCTGAAATGGCAATCAGTAGTTTCCCTTGACCCAGTACTGTAACACGATATTCCTGAAAAAACTGTCGCAATCACATGCCACATGAGCGACATGGAATAGGTGTTCTTGCAGAACCTTGTATGCGCATCCTTGTTCTGAGAATAGCAATACTGTAAACCGGAATTATTAAATGCAATTTAGAGCGTTTGAGACCGTGTACCTCTGATCAAACCCACCGCGTGACAGGGTACGTTGAAGCTGAAGAAGGCCGAATTCTGAGGATGAAATGCCAATCAAGGACAAAAATGACAACCTGGACGCCTGGACTAACAAGTTCCATAGAAGTTAAGAAGCTCGCTATTTTTTAACACAAGCAACACGAGAACAAAAATGGCATAAACTCAAGAGTGAAACAGACGACGAAAGAAACCGTGTATACAACTTGAGCTTGGCCAGCCAAAAACTTATGACCAAAAAATATGTTACAGTAGACCTAGCGCTCAAAAACTTTTAAGTCTGATAAGTGGCAGAAGGATCTTGCACATAACCCCGCACTTGAAATCCCAAGATACAACAGCTTACATTACAATTTAGGGCACAGAAAATCTAGGGCAGGGAACAAGATCGACCGAGGCGAGAAAGAATTTCTACACGGTAATGATCATCCTAGCTCCATGAAATTGAAGGGAAAAATGTGCATTTTTATCAGTACTAAAAAGTTTACCCGGCCTGACTGCAGACCGTTATGGAACCTATTAGTATGGTTCCGCCTTGGTTGTGTGTGGGGACAGGATGTGCCATGATAGATCGACAAAACTTGACCTTTCAGGCAACACTGATGGAGAACATTGCATTGATCAATTTCTTTGCAAGTCCCATGGTATGTGCACCTTCTTCCATCTGAGCAACACGCGTATATCGATTGGATTGATCTCTTCTTTCGATGGCGTTCTCCTTAGTAGCATAGCAGCACCTCTTCACCGCTTGATCTCCAAACTCAAGTGCGCATTGAGGGGCCCATAAATTCAGCCCAGTTACTCAATCCGTTCAAAGTTGAAGTGGACACGCCCACTGCCAGTAATTTGTACAACAGGAAAGCAAGGCTCTGTAGAACACGCGCATCGGAGCAATTTGTACAGGAGGAATGAAAACCAATTCATCCATTATAGTCCTTCCGCTCCGCAGTAGATATTATAGCTCCCCCTCTTGCTCACACGGGCAGTGACTTCACAAGTAAAAAAGATTCGTCGCATATGAATGGCATCTGAATTTCCAGGGGCGATTCTGTAGTGACCATTCAATACATACTATGATACATGGACATGAGCATCAGAATGAATTCATCTCCAGCAGGTAAGTCCTTCGCTTCACCAGCAGATTGGTAGCAGTTTTGAACGGCTCTTCAAAAGCTCCCGATACAAAGCTCTCAGTCTCCTTGCGAACAGGGTGCTCGCTGGGCCTGATGGCCACCAGTGTGGCTCCTTTCAATCCAGTTCCTCCCGGAAGCTCTAGATACGGTGCATACCAAAGCTTCATGTTCAAAGCAGGCACCTGCGTCCTATTGGAAGAAGCAGAGGCTGCCAGAGGCGTGTCTCGAAATTCTTTCAATTGCTCTCTGTTCATACACAGCATCCCCTGTCCATCTGCATCCGTAAGCACAAGATTCACCAGTGTGGGATGGTCTGAGATTATTTGCTGCAGAAGATAGTGCCGCGCAGACGCAGCAATGAGCGAGCTGATAGTCCACACAACCCTTACCTTGAGCCCACCATCAGTGTAGAACGATTCAGGAATGGTTCCGCTTTCATCCAAGGGACCGATTGGGGTTTCGTCAGCCACTACTTGCGTTGTTGTTCCCTCTTCCCTGCCGTTAAGAAACCAAGGCCGGACTCCCTCTAGCTTAACTATTTTTTTCTCTTTTTCCACCTTCACAAGCGATGCAGCCCCGAGTATGACACAACTCTCCAGGGTGCTTCCAAACTCAGCTCTCCACTTCAACAACACACCGTCTTCAATCCCAAGCTCTCCTCCGGGCAACTCGATCCTCAAATTCTGAATCTCCTTGAAGTTTTTCAATACCTCCCCGGGAGAATGATGGGAAACTTCGGCGAGAATCGTCTTCTTCGGTCCCAACAGATGCTGTAAAGCCTGGAGAGGTTTCACCAACGTTCCCACGACGAAACGTACAAAATGACTGATAATTCCTCTTCCCCTGGCGTTTAAACCATTGTCCTCGCCGGATATCACACAATCGACCTTGACTACCACGTTGTCCACCAGGGGCGCCAAAGAGTGGAACCTCGTCGACACCGCACAGCACCTCCCTAGAGCCTTGATGTCCGCTAGCTTATTGAAGATCACCAGTAGCAACGAGTCAGGCAGTCTGTCAAAGTGGTCCGTTGTAGGCATCGGCATTGAGAGCGAGATCCTGCGGCAGTTCCTGCCGTGCTCCTTGTTCACTAACAACTGCTCGATATTATGCATGCTAACACCCGTCCCCTCTAACAATTTCCACCTTCAAAATCACCACAAGCAAAGAACGTTTCGTACCATCAAAGAAACGACTTCTGTCCCTTTCCTTACTCCATTAGGTTACTAAGTCCTCGTCCAACACACTACCGTTTCTTTCCTTTCGTCCTCGTAACAGAAAAAAAAACTCTCAATCTCTTCAGCGAGACACGCCGATCATACTTTTGGGTAGCGATCCAACGACACCGTCAAAGGAAACCCATCGTCATGCAACTAAAGCCATGCCGGCTGAGCTCCGTCCGAACCCTAGACGAGCAAGAATCCACAAAACCGCGCGGTCCGGTCCTCAATCCGCCAAGCCAATACCTCGAAAGAACGCTATTCGCCGCGCGGTTGCAGCCGCAAGCAAGCTATGGCGAAAGTGGAATGCGAGGCAAGGCGGCTGAGCGGCTAACGTCGTTGTTGTGTGTGAGTTTCTTTCTGTTTGATTCGCTGGTGCACCTGCCCGGGGCAAGAGAGCCACGCGAGGAGGACGAGGACGGAGGACGGTTCTGCCTGCGACGCGACAGTTCTGCTTCTGCACGACCGTTCTGTCGTAGAATCTGGTTCCGGCCGCATCGCGAGACTTCTCTCTCTACTGTACATGTACAGGTACAGTTGAGTGGCCCCTCTGTGACTCTGTCCACCTTACCTATCTGTTCAGATATCTCAGATTCAACACTTCGTTGTCAAAATTCAATTTTTATATGGTAAGGTGGGGTCACCCAAGTCCCCTACTTTTTGGTATCGGAGGTCAGGGCAAGTTCGGATAACATATGATATTTTTAATTGAATAAAAATTAAAATATATATTTTTTTGTTTTTTGTTTTTTTGTTTTTTTATTTTTTATTTTTATGTATTTTTATTTTTATAATATCGGATTTTGTATATGTTTGTTTTTAAGATTCTCTCAAATTTTTATTTTTAAAAAACAAGCAACTACGCTACGAGGAGCTCTGACCAAAATAGCATGGATGAAGGACGAGAATGCATCTCAGTGGAATCATGAACGGGATATATTTGCTATAGTTATTTTTAGTCAAGAAAATGGGTGTCCTTGCAATGCCTCTTCCCTACGGTTAAAGCCAACAAATGGATGCTTTATTTCCATTGCACAACAACAAATCACAAACATCACACTCGGAACAAAGAGAGTACATTTCGACTACTCTTTCAAACAAAATTATTTTGCACATTTAGGATTTGTACAGTTCTTCAACCCCCTATTGTTCACCTTTGAATCTCAAGCATCTCAAGGGGATCAAAGGAATTCTAGCCATTAGGAGAAATCTGGGGTCACAAAGGGGCCTTTGCCTTTGGCACGTGCTAAAAATTTGAGAGAAAATCGTGCGCTTTACACGGTGACACCAATGGTGCCAGCAGTGCAGTTCCGTAGATCACGCCAATCGACGCCGCTAGCACTACCGACACTGCCAGCACTGCGGCTTCCGACGTTGTCAACGGGCAGCAACCTGCACCAATGAGTTTGCATGGAGAGGAATAATTGAGCAGTCGGTTCACCTCACACGGGTTGTCTTAGAGGGCCCCTTTGGGACCCCAGATTTCTCCTAATGAGAATTTTCTTTAACTTTTGTTGGGTCAAGCGAAAAGAGTTGGAGAGTTTAATTGTTTTATTAGTAGTTAACACTATAGCAACACTGTAGAGAAAAGGTTTTTGGTTCAGGAAGGGCTAAAAAACGTTATGTCGTTATGACTTGAAGAACACCATGGTATTTTCTTTTTATTTATTAAAGATCATTTTACCATCACTATGGGCATTTTACCTTGCAACCACACGTCATCATGCAAAAAAATTACCATAAGAAAATTATATTAAAATTTTGAAATACTTTTATCAAAAGTTTGAAATTGTGCAATTTTTATACTTTCTTGTTGATAATCGAAAGAGTAATTGGACACTCTAAAGAATGTATTGTTTAGATATCAAACACCGGAGTTTCTATCTATTTATCTTGTTTGGATGATTTATACAAAAGCTACAAACGTGTTTTTTTGGAATGTTTTGAGATGATTCTTTAAAAAAATTAGACGTTGATACTACAGACATGCACGTGGTGAAGATGGTGTTTTTGGTTCATTAGTGCTCATAAATGTTTCCAATTGAAAAGGACCTCGTATTGTTTTTGGCTTGAACGCCATTTCAGAAAATAAACACCATAAATTGACTCTTTTACCCTTAATTTTGAAATTCACAAAGTAAAGGGAATTTAATGCTTTGTTAGCCCCAATTTTGTTGCATGAACTAAAATGCAACTAAATTGTCCCTTTAACCCTTAAATTTTCATTTTCTATAAGTAAGAAGGACTTTAATTTTGTTCTCAAGTCCAATACGATTTCATTAAGAATGAACCTAAACCATCCTTTTAAGATTGTAAATTCAAAATAATGCATTATCTGATCAATTTTTTTGTATTTGTGTCATGTTTAGACATTTTATATGATCACAATTAATTATTTTTACTCTTTGTAAATTTTGATTTTCCACTTCATAATTTTTTATTTTTTATTTTTTGCAAATCATGGAGTCAAAAATTAAAAGTTATAATTTTTGAAGTCAAATTTCAATCAACAAGATGTTAACCAATAAAAAACCAAATTTCATGAAATTTATAACATGCGATTCTAATGAAGATGTACATTATCTATATTAAAAATGAGACATTTTGACTTTTCACAAAAAGATTATGTTTACATAGAAATTTCATGAAGATGATAATAGGTCCAAATATATATTGTTCTAAGTGAAATTAAACATGAGTGTAGAAACCCTTTTGTACAACATGTTCAAATTTTACTTCACGATTCCAGTTTCTCAATTTATTAAAGCAATTCATATGGTGTTTGACTGCTTAAGTGAGTTGTTGTATCAACCAAGATCATGAGCATACACTTGATGTACGCTAATTTACCAGAAAACAATGTCCTTTCTATCCCCTTTATCAAATCTAGGTTTTGGTGCGAGGACTTGACCATACCAACTCTTTGGCCACGAGACCCCAAAAAGAACCAGAGTTTTTCCTTGATGTGGTAAAGAAGTTGAACTCTTGCGCATCAAAGAATATTTTCCAATGCCCATATTAGCACCAAACTAGTGTTGATATGAACCTTATACACTATGCTCGAACAATAGAAACTCCAAACATCTTTCGAGGCCAGAGAGTATAATGTGCGTGTGTTTGTAATGACAATGACTAACTACCCACTGGACAAAGGGCCATTGGAACAAAGCTATGTTTCATCACGAATTTAGGACCTCACTGATTTTTAATGATTTTCGTGCAACATCCAATATTTCATCGCTTAATACAATTTTCGCACGGATTCTGAACGGATGTTGCGCTAATCCTGCACCGATTCTGCACGGCTTCTACATTCATTCTTTTCATTATCTTACAGTTTAGAATTTGTACAGAATTAGTGCAAAATCCGTGATAAAAATGTACGAACTCATGAAATATCGAATGTCGCACAAAAATTGTTTAAAATTGGTAGGGTCCTAAATTCCCGATTTTATGTATGGAGAATAGACCATTGTGCTCGAACATTCTTCCTCGGTGCTCGAAGACCACCCTTTTTACTAGTGTCCATGCAACAAGTTGATAAGATAAGAGCATCCACACGCCTAGAAGGGTCTAACACATTGGAAAGTTGGATGATAAATGTTGCAAGTCCTTCTAAATAGCATCTACATCTTCAATCATAGTGTGTTAACTCCTAAAAGCCCGGTACTGGACAAAATATAGATGTGTTATAATACGTGCCTTCCATATGTTTGATGAAGGTTGGTTCAATAGAAAAAAATGTAGGGCATCATCTCTACAAATTATCGGCATGGTCAAACTTTTAAAATAACTTTAGATAAATTTTAATGAGTTTTAAAAGCATTAACCTTTTTAAAATTGTATAAATCATGGTTTTCACATTTAGAATTAAAATTTTTGCATGATCGATTGGTTCAAGTTGGTTTATCTATTGTAAACTTCAAATAGCAAAAGAAATGATGGTCGTTACTTTCTCCAAATAGAAAAATTTATAACATTAACACAATGATGAGGTGGTCCACTTTAGAAAATTCTCCCGAATGAAGTTCAACTTGAATTGACATTGGAAAGTACACTTGATGTAGTATTATTAATTTTTTTTCATTTTTTCAAAAACATATATTTTATGTTCCGGGCAGCCCATCAGATGTAGGCAACGATCAGAAAATAGTCGTTTGAGCCTTTAGGGATTAAGAAATGACCTTCAAACCTAAACTAAAGTTGAATAAATATATCCCACATTCTACTTGTGATGAGTTCATTTGACTATTTGATTCACACACATTTGGTGTGGGGAAACTGCAAGTCTTTCTTAGATCTGGGGGGCGTTGCTCAAATTGAACTTTCACAGAAAAAGCAGCGGAAAGGCAAAGAAGAAGGATCAGTTCCACGACTATTTTGATCATTTTCATTCATTATTTTGTTGCACTATTTCAACGTCCGTCATTTGCAGCCAGGCACGAGTTTTATCATGTCACTCCCAAGCCATAGAATACCTTTTTCACAAAAGTAATTTGACAGTGAATTCCTCACTGTTAAAAGCTTGAATTAACAGCACGTTCAGCAGTGTTGGAGCTATTTTTGCAAAATCACCTCTGTCTGTCTGGGGCAACCGGTATTGTAATAGTGCTGGAGAGTTCAATCGGTTGCTCCACAGACCCAGTGTATTTCTACGTCAGATTATGAGGTGTCCACGTCACCTAGAACCAATATCAAGTTGACACGTTGCAGTTTTGAAAATTAACAAGTACTGAATTAACATTCAGTTGGGTATTTTGTTACTGGTGAGGTTGGATGCATGCTTTTAGTTTGCTACGGTGTATGGATAACGAGGATTCATGATTCAGTTATTATTGATAGTGTGGGCTGTTTGAAACCTTGCGTTGCTTGTCAGCTTTTCAATTGGGCTTTTGCTGGCACAACTATACTGCACTCATCACATCACTATGACCCAAAATAAGAAAACAGTGGTGGCCGGAAAATACGGGCCAGAACATGCGGAGATGAGAAATTTTGAGTGAGTCCACATGGAAATAAAGGAAAGAGGGAGGAGTCCATGTAGCTCATCACTAGAGCTAAAATTTCAATAAGGGCCGCTTCACACTATGGCCGTCCAAGTCGAGAGGCCGTGGGATTGAGAGTCCAAACTTTGTTGAGAGTCCAAAGAAATCTACTGAAAATAGGCATTAAAATATAGTTTCATTTTTTATGAAAAAAATTCGACGGCCTCTCAACCATAGTGTCGGGTCTTGTAAAATGTAGGACCCAAACTTCCTCTCGAGAGGCCGTCACCTTGGTCAAAAAGTGTTGCCATGTAAGCATTTTGGAGGTCCACTACCTTTGGACTTTGGCCTTTAGTGTGAAGGGTCGAGAGGCCGAAACTATGGTTTCTTGCAATTTGATTGGTGGAAACCGACGGCCTCTCGACCTTCGGCCATAGTGTGAAGCGGCCCTAAGTTTGAGATTCAGTTTGAATTCCAGTGTCGCGTGTTTCATACTACTGCAAGTTCTTTTTAAAATTCTTTCACTGCTCTCTTAACACATAGTATAATACCCTACATCATGGTCAGTTTTGACATTAATTAATTACTTTTTGTCCATAAGTGCCACATGTCATCTTGTGATTGGTTTATGGTGACATGGACCTCTCAAAATATGATGTGGAAATTAGATTTTGACACAATATTGTCTGAATCTGACCCTCACATACGATAGAGTAGTGGGAGCAAACTCCCTTTTGCAATGGGACCACAATCTTTAATCCACGGCCCATAAACCAACACTTTAAGCTTTTCACGCAAATCTAGTACTGGTATAGAATTCGGAGCTTTCAATGAACACCTGTTGAAAATATTGTTGGTTTACAATACACATTGGTTATTGGGTAATCCACCTTAGTTACAATTAGAATCTAAGTTTATGTGGCAATGGCATAGTAGTCCCATATTGGATGGAATACAAATGGAAATTCTTCATTACTTAGAAAAGTGGATGCAATTAAAGATTCTCTTTCGATTTTGTTTTCAATATTGTGCTCCATTGCACTACTCTATCATGCTATGCATCCTTTAGCACTTTGATTGTCACCCTTTTCCTAACCTTATCCAAAAGAATTAGACTTGATCCTAGAAATCTAAACCGTGTTTACCACGTAAGATAGTCGTCAAAATGCCAAGATCAAACCGATTCTTTTGGGTGACCACGCTAGGAAAGGACGCCGTCTCTACCATACTAAAGAATGTTACGTTGTTCAAATTATGACACAATCATAATGGTGTGTATGAATGTATGGAATACAATTGTTACATTTGTTATATCATAATACCAATACCATAATGCATCATGCAAATACCACATTGCCATAGCCGAAGTCCATGTTGATATTGCCAAACATTGGAATGCCCTAACTAAATCCAAAATGCCTTGAACAAATCACCGTATTATCAAATCTAAGAATTGTATTGCAAATCGAGAGATCGTGTAGATGAAGCTAATGACCACGATGTTCAAGGTTATGGTCATTGGTCATAGCAATGTGATCTTTGGTCATGGCAATGGGGTTTTTTTGTTATGGCAATGTGATCTTTGGACATGACATTGTGGTTTTTGGCATTATGATCTATTGAATGTAACAAATTGTATTTCATATGTTTTTTGTATCCTCATAGCAGGTTTGTACAAATGATTTTATTAATATGGTGCTAGATAGAATATTTTGTGGGTTACAACGAATGCCTATGTCACATATGACAAAATAAATTCCATCAAACCAAAAAATTATTACATTTGTACAAATTTTCTATGTAGATACGATACTCAAATGAATCTGAGCAAGTGTGAGTTTGCGGATTTAGACAAGGTGATTGAATGTAAAGGAGACAACTTACTTACTTTGACAACTATACTTAGCACTTTAAAAGGCTTTTATAGTCTCTAAAAGAAATAGTAGTTTTTAAAAGCTCAATCATTGGGAATTGAAGAGTTTTTAGCTATCCTTGCTCTCAATATTCAAATGATTAAACTAACTCTCTTTTTTCACAATGGTTTTTAAACAAGCGTAGTCTATTGTCACACTGGTCTGTCTTTTTGTGCTTTAAATACAATTCCTTGGCAATGTCAAACATGATGAGCTAGACAACTAGCTATGGATTTATGTGGCCGGAGTAGAGGCACGGTGAGATTCCACTATGGAAACTCAAGTGTATTTCAGTGTGGGAGCTTCTCTTGCAATAGAAAGCCAATTCATAGTTTGAACCTCTATGACATCACAAAACTCAATGATTGGATTAAAACATTAGAGGCAAAACTAAGTTTTTGCTGACTTTGAAGCTAAAATACCAGTCATGCCTTATTATGTCTTCTTAAAGTAAAACATTGCTAAACTTTATGAATAACTCTACTTTCTCTAAACATTGCTAATAGTTTCATTCAAGGAAAAAAAATAGCACTTTTGGATGTAGTGTGAATTAGGATCCAATATACAGACGTATACACATAAATATAAATATAAACATAAACATAAATATTTGTATTTATCCCTTTCCCAAAAAAGTGACACCTATTTTCAAGTATATACACTAGTAGAAAAGATAGCGCTCCACATAGAGATGCTCAAACAAATCCACTATGCATACATGGAATTGGGCACCACATACTTGTGCAGCTCCCTTGACAATACCACCTTTCCTAAGCCCTAAACCCGAATAGAGAGGTTGGCGATTTGGTGAAACCGTCTCACTGCTTGATTGGAAAATACAATTCTAGTGTGCCAAAATAAAATAAAATAAAATAAAAATAATAACAATAATTTATTTTATTTATTTTATTTTTTATAATTTAAGAAATAAGCAAGTTGTCGCTGTCCATCAGATGAACAATAGTGCCGGTACATCAACGGTTTGGCCGGTGATGGTTTTAGTAAATAATGAGAAAGAACTGTACAAGTGTACAGTACGGTATTGCAGACAGAAGGCGGGGTTAGTTACCGTATACAGGGGTAATTTAGAACCATATCTGAAGGTATTTTCTTTGTATAGAAAATAGAATCCAGTAAGTCAACTGGCTGTTGCTGAGTGGAACCCGCCAGCTCACTTTCAACTTATATAGACTTTTGCTTGGTTGGAAAGCTGAGTTGGCTGACTTTGGATTGGTCATTCATGTGGTGACGTGGTTACCAATTCCATCCCCACTACCGGTACCCACCACGAGTTGTCAGAGTTCACCACGTGTGCACTTAGCTCCAAAAATGGAGGTGATTTCGGCAATGCAATTTTTATTTATTTATTTATTTATGGCACAAAGTGCAGGGAGAAAAATACAGACCACAGCGGGAATAAGAAATACGGATATGAGACATTGATATTATTTAGTATTATTATTATTTTTAGAGTTAGGCAAGAAGAAATAGATTCCAACACAAGTTGAAATATAATTTTTGGATGAAGAATGAATTAGTTATAAATTTTCAAAGTTGAAGCATAACACATCCCTTTCACGTCACATAGGTAGAGTTGTTACTGTTTAACCCTTAGACGCGCCTGTGTCCAGAATCTGGACGATGGATGATTCTAGACGCGTCCCTTCACCATCCACGGGGATGTTTTTCATCCATTCAATTTAACAAAAATTCTTGTGCTAGTTGATTACCATTTGTACGGTACGGATCTTCAAGATAAAATATTGAGAGTTTTTGAAAAATAGCAAAAGTGGTTTATGTCAAGTTTCATTCTTAGTTCAAAAAGTGAGACCTTAAACATGATTTTCCATAATAAGAAGAATCAAATAGTGAAAATTATACCATCTTGTATTGCATGTTATTCCAATTTCATTACAATAATTTTTAAATTTTTAATGTTAATTTTGGATTTTTAATTGAATTTCAAGAGAAAATCTTGCAAAATTAGTTACAAAATATTAATAATAAATATGTTGAATCCAACCGTATAGATATTATCTTCACATTGACATTTATAACTTTGCTTTGTACATCAACTCCATTTACATTTTTCATCAAACATTTTATAACGAATCTTTGAAAACAATGTTGAATCAGGACCTTAAAGGCTTAACCCTTCAAGGCCCCATGATATTTTGTACTATTTGAAAAAACTAAACTTTGACTGCAATTATCCCTTGTACAACAAATTTAACCCTTTAAGGACCTTGGTTGATTTTTGGGGCGGGCAAGATTTTGAGTAAATATAGGCTTTGGCGAACTATTCTGGAAAGCGTGGGTTTCCGCTAGTAGATTTAACTGTACAAAGTGAGCATGTGTCGTCTTATGTATCAATCACCCAAGTTTCATTCGAATCCACCGTACATATTGGTAGATTATAACAGTAGAAGAATAAAGTATCAGGAACATTGTCGATGGATATCGGATGTTTAGGCATGCGCCAATTGCTATAGGATGTGTCAATTGAGCTCAAATTTTTTGCATAGATCATGAAACTTGCAATCTACCAGATGGGACAATTTTCAAAAAATATGGCCACTTTTTGAGTGCGGTAAAAATCTTTGAACGCTGAAAACGCAGTGGATGCATCAGGGCATATACGGTACATACGGTCACTACTACATGTATTTCTCAAACGGTCCAGAAAATCTATACGGTGACCCTCTCCAACAAGCGTTCTGACCTTCATTTTCAATTGCGGGATTGGCTTTCTTTGTGCGTATGTGGGCAATACAGGTAAAATACGTTTGGGCTACGAATTTAGCCAGTTGGGGCTGTAGAATTCTTTTTGGCATTCTCTTTTGGCGACGTGTACAAGCCGCGTGGGCTTTTCCTTACACGGGATGATTGCCACGCCATTCTGGATAACATTCCCCTGAGCCACGGTGGCCGTATTTCCGCCGTCTAAATACTACTGTAAAGACTTCTTTCCACCCAGGAGACCCCCAAAAACCCAAGAGGCTCCTACGTTTTATGTTGTATCTCACGCAAAAAAAAAATCGGATTCTACCACAATAAAATCCTGCAGCTCCCTATTGAGGACACGCACCTTTGGCGTTTGGCATGAATTTATCAATTCCCATTTTTTCATTGAGTATTTAATGAAATTGGTGAAAATCAACCAAAAAACGGTTGACCGGTCCTTAAAGGGTTAAAGTGAAAATATGATTTGTACTTCAAAATTTCCCACACCAATATTAATATTGCAATGTGATTTTTTTTATATATCTTATGTAGTTTTTGAACAAAATAAGTTTAATAAGTGACCTAACGAGCAAGTCAGAGGACACAATATGTCCCCTCGGGCCACGAGGAGTTAAAGAAGATTTGTGTTGCACACGCTAAAGATGCTTAAACCAACAACAACAAATCCATAACCACACTTATGTATACTAAAACCAACAAGAGAGAACCCATTACCAACTGTAACTCATGCCACAACCAACATCATTGCACCATTGATTGTGGAAAATGTCCCTAGCTGTTGGTTTAAAGCACCATTTGGGAATGGGGTAACCACCTTAACTACTGAATTATTGAATTACAAAAGGAAACCCTTTATTGCGAGGAAAAAAAAATACAAACCTATCTCACTATGATCAGCGAGGCCGGTGAAGCTTAGGACACACCATCTAAGTCACGCATATGCAAATCGGTAAAGGCACTCGTAAGGGTGTAGTGTATTTTGTGCTCGTCGGGGACGTAAGCACCTATAATTATAGGCGGGTACTAAGCTGCTCCAAAAAAATGTGGATTGGACTTGTTGATTATGGGCAAATTGCTTGGTAGAAGATTTGCCTCCGTATTGCCAACAACATCAGGCGGTTTGCATCGATCTTAGCTAGGTTCAGTAGGAAGTGGTGCGGCAAGGGCAATGCAATTTTGAAAGTTTTGTAGGCCATTTATAGTAAGTTGTATCACACCTCTTTCTTCCCATTGTCAATCTCTAAAGAATGCAACATGAGGCTTTCTCCTCGATTACCCATTCTTTGAAGATTAAAAAATTTAATTCTTCTCCTCCATAAGTGAAGAATGGGTGTGAAGATTGAGAAGCCTTGGAGAAGATTAACAAGCCGTGTCTATTCTCTTTCTTCACACGGCCTCAAGGGGAATCACACCTTCTTCATGAAGAATGGCCACGATTGGCTTCAAGTTTCACTCCCAAAGTTCTCAATCTTCAAAGAATCAAACTTCTTGGAAGAGGTGTGGCAACCCCCATCAGGAATTTCGGACCCCACTGATTCTGCACTGATTCAGTGCGATTTCCGATATTTCAAGGGTTCGTACGATTTTTGCACTGATTCCGCATCGTTGCGTCATTCATCGCAACTACACTGATATGACACGATGTTCGTACAAGCGGATATAGTATTGATTCGACACGATTGATACATCCATTGAAAACGTATGAATTCAGCACTCTTTATAGTCGTCAAATGTCGTGTTTTAATCGTCTTTAAAACTACACTGATTCAGTGCGTTTTTCGTGCGACATCATCTTTTCCATATCTAGATTTTCTTTTCTTTTTATATCTAAATTTGATCAAAACAATATTATTAAAAAATAAAAAATAAAAAATAAAATAAAATATTAT
Source organism: Pohlia nutans (assembly GCA_022496805.1). Classification (NCBI taxonomy): domain Eukaryota; kingdom Viridiplantae; phylum Streptophyta; class Bryopsida; order Bryales; family Mniaceae; genus Pohlia; species Pohlia nutans. The sequence goes on from CM040102.1 coordinate 9,996,772, forward strand.
TTTCCTCACTACCCCACTTCAACTACACGGAAATTGCCCGCACATGCGGTGGGGCCCACCATAGCTTCCCAAGCTCTATCGCCAACGGTGGGATTTGAACTCTCAACCTCCCGGTTGCTACTCAAGATCCAAACCACCAAACCACCTCAAACTCTTCATGCACACAATGGAACTCGTTTGGTAATTATCAAACTTTTTTTTTCAGCGGACTTTGAATGTTTTTAACTATGTGAAAAAAACTTTTTTTCCAAATTTTCTTTTTGCACTAGATTATGCAGGAATTTTTCTATATCTAGGATTTTTTTCATAATATTCTGAATTTTTTAAATTTTTGCCAAAATCGTGATGGCAGATCATGGCTGTGAGCTGTTTTTTTTTTTCAGCGGACTTTGAATGTTTTTAACTATGTGAAAAAAGCTTTTTTTCCAAAAAAAAATTTTGCACTAGATTATGCAGGACGTTTTCTATATCGAGAATTTTTTTCGTAATATTTTGAATTTATTTATTTTTTGCCAAAATCGTGGTGGTTGTGAGCAATTTTTTTTTGCTCCTATGATGAAAAGTACAATGAAAACCAATAATACCAAATTTGAATTCTAAAAATATAAAATGTTATTTCTTTGAAATTTTAATGTGTATTGCTTCTAAACTCTATAAATGTAGATCTAAAAATGTTTTGGGAAATTAAACCGGAAGTATAATTTAAAGAGGATTCTTGGAATATTCCAAAATATTCCAAAATAATATAAAATATTTTGAAATATTCCCAAAGATTCCCAAAGATTCCCAAAAATATATTAAAATATTGTACACGGATGTCGTACGAAAATAATTTGCATTATAATAGATACTGAAATCGCACGAATATAATAAATGGCATTAATATGATACGTATACGATACTGAATTCGCATTAACTAAAACCGCACGTTATCCGTGTCTTATCAGCCGTGTGATGTAAATACACGATTAACGCACAGATTCCGTCAAGCACGACTTTCGTGCGGAAACAACACTTTTCTGATAATCATTGAAAAGACACTGCATCGACACTCTAGTAATGCATGTCACTTCCGTACCGTAACGACACTTCTAAATGCACGTATAACGTGCGGAATCAGTGTTTAACGATAAACGCACTGAATCAGTGCAGAATCAGTGGGGTCGGAAATTTCTGATGCCTATTTAGGCTTGTTTGTTGGCCGGACTAAAACTTCACAAATTTCAACATATATCTTGCATACAAAAAATCGGACGAAAAAGCCTTTACACTACGGCCCAACTCAAATTTCTCCTCATTATTTGTAGCAATTTACGTATACTAACACAATTTTGTCACCAAAATTTTGGACCAAACCATTACAATCGGTTTGATTTTTTTCTTGACTCTAAGTTCATAATTTGAACCCAAACCTTTCAAATGCACCCTCACTCCATTGGACCTCATACATTACCTGTCGATTGGGTTCGGGCCTACAATCGGATAGGTAGATTGGCTTGAAAAACTATGAACGCTTAGGGGTTAATCTTTTAGTACATTAGTTAGCTTATTGAAGCATGTCTTCTCAACAATATACCACTACTTATTTGGTTAGCACAATCAAACACTTGTCACAAATCTGGAGAATGGTCTAGTTGGTTGTTGAAACTTTTAGTTGCTTGTAATTACTCACTTACTAGTAACAAACCATGTATATTTCATAGCCTCTCAAACATATCCAACGGAAATCAAACTTGAACTTCTTTGGGATAAACACCTAGTCACAACCACTCAACCATTGAATTTATGACTTGGAAACTACCAAAAAGAAAAGAAAAATTATACAACAAACTATTCGTGATTTAAAACTTAGGCCATGTTTAACTTTATTACTTGGGTCTCGGCTACTTGGTTTCAAGTTACTATAGTGCCTATCCTCAAAAGGGGAATGTAGTCATCCACCACATGTTCTTTGTCCGGTGAACATTGAATTGTGGGTGCATTAAACAAACACTTTATTTACACCAACCTCAAATCACTATTATTCGTAACAATTTAATATAAAACCCACACATATTACAAGATTTTAATGCTTGAACTTTATTTTTTATTTATTTATTTCCATCCTTCAAGAGCTTCACAAAAACGAATATTAACCCCTAAACGTCTCAGTGTTCAAAAACTTGATCACGAACATATTCAAAGCTTTGTAAAATTTTCATACAATCTTGGATGACTTTCATCCAAGTCATTTTTTGCAAGCCTATTAGGTTCTTTACCAATTAAATATCTAGTGATGTTGAAGTGTTGATAATATTGAAGAGGCCTCCAAATTAATGCAAGTATGTCAAAAAATTTGGGGAGATTTCATGTTTGCAATAGACCTCTCATGTACACCTCATTTACATCTGAGCCATGCTAATATCTACTTCTAAGGCTAGCATCTATTTTTGTTCAAAGGGGCAGTACGTTGGCATCTACTTTTGTTCAAAGGGTCGGTACGTTTAGGGATCAATTGTTTTTGAAACTTGTAAAGAAAAGATGTGTTAGTTCCTGAATATTGTGTGACTCTTTACATTGTATTGAACATTTGAGGTGAAAATCCGAAAACAAAGATTTAAGAATTTTCATCTTTTATAACGCATTACATAGAAAGTATAAGATAAGAAAAGAAACCATTATGGTAATAAAACTAAAATGGAATCGAAACATGCCAAATTCAATTGTAGAAGTGTTATAGGAAGCTATTTACACCCTTTCTACTTTGTTTATTGAAAATTTTGAAGATTATTTAAAAAAAAAACATGACGAGTAATTTCTTTCTAAGAAATTTCAAGAATATTTGCAAAACAAAACTTATATAAATTTTCACAAACACATTACACATTTTGAACAAATATTTGTCTGGGGAGTGCACTCTTCCAGTACTGTAAATATACACTTATGTGCACAACAAGGGTATTATTTAGAACAATCAAATATAAATGTAAGTATGGGAGACATGTTGCAATCAAGTGGAAAGTAAATATACATGGGGTCTAGAGTTAACCCCTAAACCTTCTCACCCTCTTTAGATTTGGCAGTTTTTCAAAGATGCATTATATTATGCAACTATGATGAATATTTTCAACTTGACAAATCAATAAAAGTTGTACATTATGAATTTTAGATTCTATCTATACGGCTAGATTTGCGATTGCTATCACCAATATTTGTGTAAACTTAAAATTTAAAACTCTTTTGTAATATGATTACAAATAAGATATTGACAATCTAATAATGAGATTTGTTGGGATGGGTTGAAATGTAATACTCTAACTGTAGTGATTTTTGGAGATTTTTTGGTTGCTTAATTTTAGTAGTTGACTTTTTAAAGAGCACTTTGAGACTAAAATCTTCGAAATTTTGGGTGGAACACTAGAACATGAAACGAGGCGTAAAAAGTTCACAAATCATCCCTTGTCTAATCGGATCACACATGCATAAAGCTAACTTCTCATAAAAGTTTCAATAAAAAATCCACGCTGGAAAAAATGCACAATGGATGAGAACATGGATTTCAAATCCGTACATCATGCAAACTATGAATGGTAGGGCGGTTAAAAGTTAAATGCCTTATTTTTAGCCCATGTGTATATACGGAAATGTATTTTGAGGTTGTGAGATTTGTGCATATATTGCTTTATTTTACAAATGTATACAAATGTATACATTTATAGTCAAAAACATATGTATACAAGGGTGCTTTAACCCCTAAAGGACCGCGTGGACACATTGTGTCCACGTATAATTTCATTACTTTAATAACTTGTTTAGATTTCATAATTTTGACTCAATGTAAACTAGAGAATTGAAATTGTTCGTTACAAGAACAGAAAAATCTTTCAAGATTTGCAATTATGTTGATCGATTTATCGGGAAAAAACTAAAATGCCAACGTAGGTGAACTTGAGACAATGTAGTTAGGGCGGTTGATGACTTGGAGGACGTTTTCACACTTGGATGTCACATTCGTAAAAAAAAAAAGTGTACAATATGTAAAATATTTTCCATTACTCCATCATTAACACTACATAATAATTATGGAAAATGTTTAAATATATTTAAAATGGAATCTTTTCTACATATTTTATATTATTTTGGAATATTTTGGAATATTCCAAATATATATTTGAATTCTCTAAAAAAAATTTGCAATGTAAAAGTTAATAACAATCACAAACACTGGCTCAATGAGTCACCAACAAGTCACTTCATCTAAACATACATCTTTGAGAATCAATCATTGTTGTTGTATTTAGTTTTAGAACACCATTTTTTGTGAGCACCTAGATATAGTACATCTTTGTATGCTCCTAAACTTTCAAATGCTAATCATGGTTTTTTAATTTACTAGAAAGCTTGCAATGAATGACTTGTTGATTTTGTTCAAAATTTTAAGAAATCAACTTACGATCAACTCTTATAATCATGTAATATATACGGTAGATTGTTCTGAAAATTGATGTACAGTCTCATGACTAAGTCCTCTTTGAGTTTCAACGGTGAAGTTTTCTACATAAATACCAATCTAGAGATACAATTGCCTTTTTGAAAGCATCACAAGAAAGTGATAAAATTTTAGGAATGAGCATGGTCCTGTAGGGGTTAATAAGGGGGATGCACACACGTGATTCTTGGCTTTATTGAATAATGCACTTCCTGAGAATATTTCTAAATATAAGGTGTTCTATTGCAATGCACTTTTTGTAGTGTGGATTTTGTACTATTAATTTTATGGAAAGTTAGCTTCATGCATGTGTAAACCGATCAAAAAAGAAACTTGTGTAATTTTTATGCCTCATTACATGTTCCAGTCTTTCATTAAAAATTTCTAAAATTTTGGTTTGAAAGTGCTCTTAAAAAAACCAACTCATAAAATTAAGCAACCAAAAAAATCTCCAAAAATCACTACACTTAAAATATTACATTTCAACCCATCATAACAAAAATGGATACATTCCATTCATGAATGTATCTTAATCTAATTAAATTACAAAAGAATTTTGAATTTAGGGTGAGAACATGGTATTATGTACCAAAACGTTGACGTGCCCTGCTTACAATATTTTTGGTCAAAGGCTACAAAAGAGTATCAAACTGTCTTTTCTATTGGTTCTAATTTCATGGTACCATCTATTTTTCTTATAAGGACTTACTTGAATCCAAAGTTTCAAAATAAAAATCATCAGAAATAATTACTAAAGGTAAAGCTTGAAAACGGATGTCCAATTTTGGGAGAAAATTGAATGCACTAAATCATATTTAATATGAATATAAGTTATATATATTTTAAAGTCCATTATGCATTTGATGGCTCCAAAAGAAACAATCTTGAAATAAATAAATATTTGATGCATTTTTCAGCTTGTTTTATATCAACTTTTCAATTTGGTTCGAAACTACTTTTTCAATTTGACTACTTAAACATCACTAAACTATACATGAATAAATATTGAAGATGACTTTTTTCAATTTTCTTTGCGAGAATATGTTAAACATCTTGTCTTTTGTTGTATTAGCAAAAACAAAATTACAAAAAATAAAAAATAATGTATTTTTCGACTTTACATTTTTGCTTTTCCATGAGGATCAATTGTGATTCACTTTACCATGCTTTCACCCATTTTAAGTTTCAAATCTTTATACAAAAAGTTATTGATTGCAATCATAGATCATACTGTATGGATAGAATTTGAAATTCATAATGCACAACTTTTATTTATATACCAAGTTCCAAATATCCCTCTTAGTTGCATTTTATAATGCATCTTTGTAATCCTCCAAACCTAGATAGGGTTGTGGGCATTTAGGGGTTAAAGGACAAAAAAACATCTTAGGTCTGGAGGCTGTGTTATTTTTTTGTTAACTCTTAACCCCTAAACGTTCTCACCCTTTTCAGATTTGGCATTTTTTCAAAGATGCATTATAAAATGCTACTAAGAGGGATATTTTCAACTTAATGAATGATTAAAAGTTGTACATTATGAATTTTGGATTCTATTCATACGGTTAGATTTGCAATTGCTATCACCAATTTTTGTGTATAAATTTTCAAACTTAAAAATTAGAGCTCTTTTGTAATATGATTACGAATAAGATATTGACAATCTAATAATGAGATTTGTTGGGATGGGTTGAAATGTAATACTCTAAATGTAATGCATGATTTATCTAGTTCTGGAAAAAGGGCTCAAATATGGACTGTCTAATTCTGGACAAGACAAAGTTTACTTACTATGCAAAGAGCATTGTATGTGTTGAACACTGTATATGGAACATAATGGAACACATTGGAGGATCCTCTGTAGGCGGAAAGTATGCGGTGATCTATCGGAGGATCTTCCGTTGGCCAAAATCCTTCTATATCCTCTATTAGAAATTTTCGCTGATTTCTGGACTTTGTGAATTCTGTAGTAGGGTCATTCCAGAAATAGATAAATCATGCATTGTAGTGATTTTTGGAGATTTTTTGGTTGCTTAATTTTAGTAGTTGACTATTTCAAGAGCACTTTTAGACTGAAAGCTTCAAAAATTTGGGTGGAACATTGCAACATGAAATGAGGCATAAAAATTTCACAAATCATCCCCTGTCTAATCGGATCACACGTGCACAAAGCTAATCTCCCATAAAAGTTTTAGTAAAAAATCCACATTGCAAAAAGTGCATGATGGTTGAAAAAATGGACTTCAAATCCGTACATCATGCAAAATATGCATGGTTGGGCGTCTAGGGGTTGAAAGACTACAACTATGTTTCTCTCCAAACACTCCAAAGTATCTTTTTTCATAAAATGACAAATAGTTTTTGATCTAAAACCTTTTTGACTGATCCAACTATGGGATACTTCAACCAACTTGAGTTTATTACAACCTAAACAATTCAAACCGTTCAGGGTTCTTCAATAGTAAGATTATAAGCTTTAAAGTTGATTGCATTTCTTTTTCGGCTTGTTGCTCCAAGTTTGAAACTTTATGAAAATGTCCAAAATGCAAAATTTAGTCTAAAATTTGGTAATATAAATTTGGCAGTTGTGTATATGGGGGCGACAACTCATTGCGTACAAAAATTCAGATGCATAGCTCATTGTATGAAAATTTTCAAGAGCTGCCTACAATTAGGTTTTTCGCCTTTGGATGATTGTATTTTTTAATCTATACATCAAACCCGAGGGTGTGAGCTTGACCGCATATACCTGACTACCTATACCCAACTGCCAGTATCCGATGGCCTGGATCCGTCTATTCTAAAACCGCTTGCCCTAATCCCGTCGGCCTCGATACGACGGCCCTGCGCCGACTGTCCTAATTCTGTGGGTTGCGATCCGATGGCTTGCGCCGAGTGCGCATACCCTAATCCGACGGCCGCCTTTATATATTGACGGTCGCTGTTCATTTACTCTTACCAGTCTTGACCACTCCTACAAGGAACCCTTGATCTATCATGCGCGAGTAGTTTTTGCTTGGGTTTCCGGGGTGGTAAGATTCTGGTTTTTTTGGGAGAGGAGATTTTCAAATTTTCTATAAAAATATGGAAAGGAACAGTGGATTCAAGCAACCTTCTAAGAAGCATCGGAACGGTGGACAAAGCTCAATGTCTATACCATCGGCTGGGGACCAAAGCTAGAGATTGCACCACGTGGCAGGTATCACTACAAGAAAACCAGCCCAATGTGACTGGATGTGACTAAGTGCATATGACTATGTAGTCACCTCAGTCATTGGTTTAGTCTAAAATCAGTCCTAAGAGGGTCCAGTCATGGACTAGTCATATAAGTAGTCATATTTTTTAGGACCTGGGTGGGAACGTCTACGGGAACGGGACATATGTTCTCCTGCCCGGTTCCCAGAGTCATGCTCTGAGTGCTTACTATGTGTAGTCATACTAATGTAGTCGGATTGTATGGGTATATGGTTTATGTATGTCTTAGTGTAGTAATATAGTTGGTTTGGATGACTACATGAAGTCATGTAGTAAATAACCTGACTAATAGTAGTCATATATATCAATCAGATGATTTTGAAGTCCTCTACTCGTTGGCTCAATGGGTGAGTGCTGTAAAATAGGAGTAGGTCCATAATCTTCACTTACATAATAGCTTGTCTATTCAACACTACCATGTCTGCGCACAAACATTATAGGATGTAATTTTAGGGCACCATTCTAGAAACACTACTAAATACACCTTCAAAGATTAGTAAGTAATTGGGTTGGGCGTCCAAAAATCATGATTCCACTTGCTCTATCTTTCCACTTGCTCTATCTTTCCACTTGCTTTCCAGATGCATGAAATTGCCTTGTATGCTTAACTTTGCTACAGATTTCCCAAGCTCACAAAGAAGCCGTTATTGATCACCTTCCCATACTTTTTTGAGATGTCAAAGTGATTACAAAATAACGTAGTCATGTGGACAGTATTCTTTACTGGAATTAGTAATGACTGCGAAATAACAGTCATCGACATAGTTTTCTTTACTTATATTGGTAATGAATTGCATTTGAGCAACACCTATAAATACAACTTCAAACAATTACTAACTAATTGCATGAGAGTCCAAAAATTGGTTTCCCATGTTGACAAATGAGCTATTACTGATCACCTTTCCGTACTTTTTTGAGATGTCAAAGTGATTGCAAAATACTGTAGTCATGTGCATAGTTTTCTTTACTTATACTGGTAATGAACTGTCTTTGTCCATACAACTCGAATTTGTTAACTGTGCAATCTCTGTGACTACTCTTTTGCTGTACCAAAATTCTACAGATAGTAGTTGGGCTCCTACAGTCCTACTGTGGTGACTCATCATTGTAGTCCACCTCTGTATCCTCCATTTGCAGAGCAAGCTACACCTCGTTGCTAGAAAGCTCCCTGGAACTTGATAATACAGGCGGCATTGCTGCGGTATCATCAGTGACATTCTGTGCCATCAATCCCTGACTTTCAGCATCGTCGCGTAAGCTTAGGCAGTGTAGATCTGGTCTTCCCTCAGCCGTGGAGGTCACTCTCACACTTCGTGATTGATTGCGTAGAACAACCTTCCACCCAGGATGTGCCACATCGTTAACAAAGAAGACCTGTTGAGCATGAAGAGGAAACGCAAACAAATCTGATGAGTACGGAATGGTACGGTCAATGTTCACGAGAGTGAAACCGTACTCATCTCTCTTCATAGTTGCCCGTGGCCCAATCCACATAGCTTGGACCCACTTACAATATAGTATGAGTAACTCGAACTTCCCATAGTCAACACCAATAATCTCTTCGACCCACCCCACGTACTCCACGTTCGCGAGCCTGTGGTTCTTGTCCTTTCTGCTGGCACGGCAAGATTGTGAGAATGTTGCAGCTACTCCGTTGTCGCACGTTGACAAGTGTACCTCTGCTCCGCGCACACGTATATGGTTCCCGTATGCATACATGCTGCGATACGATTTTGCCTCACATGAAGGTGGTAGGACAAGGCCAAGAACATCTTCATTGACCTGTGTGCCTGCTGCGACATCCCGTTGCACTGCAGCAGGAAACCACTCAGAAAACTGCTCATTCCTTGCGATTGGTGGATACTCTGCTCTTCTACCCCGTGATTGACGGCGTATCTCTGCACGCATTCTGTCCCGCACTTCCATCTCCAAGTAGTGACGTCTGATTAGAAGCCACAGTGGATGGAAAGTTTTTAGATAACAAAAACAGGAAGCATATAGAGGAAACGTCATCTACAAAACATTCTCTAGTCATGTGTTGCAATATGATGACTAGAATTAGTACGCAATAGGCCTTTGGTGACTACACACAGTCACATTGTCCCTTCTAGACAGAGCGCATGACTAAAACAAGTGATGCTTACTCTCTGTATGACTGTAGAGGCTCCGCGTTCGTGAGAATAAACTCGTGAATCCGTGCCCTGAGCTCCGATGTCAAGAGTCGATATCGACCTGTACCCTCCACGACCTCACTCTTGGCCCCTACTTCGTCCTCATCGTCCCAGATCCTCCTCCGTGTTAGCTCACAGTCTTGCATGTACTCTGTGCAAAATCCTAACGCTCCTCTATTGTGTACCCCCTCGCCATGGATCCCTCGGGTTTTGCTCGTTGCCTAACATAGCCCTTCAGTCTCTTCAAGTATCTCTCAATAGGATACATCCATCCGGTGTGTACGGGACCACATATATCCAACTGCTGCACCAGGTGAATGGGGAGGTGTGACATGACATCAAAGAATGAAGGTGGAAAAACCTTCTCTAGCATGCATAGTGTCTCAGCTGTGTACTCCAATAACTGTTCCATGGACGAGGGATCTACGGACTTTGCGCACAATCGTACAAACACCCGACTAAGCCGCATTATTGCCACCCGCGTATCCCTGTCCAAGAGAGTGCGCAAACACAAAGGGAGCAACTGTTGCATCAAGACATGGTAGTCATGAGATTTCAGCCCCTTAAGTCCTCATCCGACGCAATGCACTTTGCAAGTTGGCCAGCGTAGTTTGTAGGAGTCTTCAAATTGCGGAGAATGTCTAGGAATTTCGCCTTCTCCTCTTTCGATAGTACATATGGAGCTGTTGGAAGTACGACATACCCAGGTTTCCTTCCAGGAAGCGGGTGCAGATGTGGTCGAATATTAGCCTCTTTTAAGTCTAGCCTGGCCTTCAAAGTGTCACGGACTCCCCAAATTGTTTTCATCACGTTCTCGCAAATGTTTTTTTCACAGTGCATGGGATCCAAAACATGTCTAATGAGGAGGTCCTGCTAGAAATCCCAGCATAGCATTCCAGCGTCAGATTTGCTCACTATTGACAAAGAATCTTAAGCATTCATTGAGAAGATATAGGTCCATATTCATTTTTCTCCCTACATGCAGTGATGGATTTCAGAAATTGCACTATTCACAGTCATCCTTTTTATCAAGCATGTTACTAGATTCAGTCAACAATTCTGAAAGTAGTTACTGGAACCAGTGAATGCGCTTAGTACCTGCCAATACGGAAGCAGGAACAGAGCTGAGAGCCGCTTCACTCCGGTCCGGTGAATGGGGTCGCCTTCTCCTCCACCTCTTCTTCCCTGTGACTCCTGCAGGAAGGATACTCTCTCTTGTGCATAGCCCTTGATGTCGCATCCTGTTAGAATTGGAGGGGGCGGCCGGTACTCCTGTTGACCATCGAATGCTTGCTTGAGCCTACGATAGGGATGCCATCTACTGAGATACCGGCGGTGACCTACAAATACATTCTTAATTTCCTAAAGCCTTTGACCGCCGAGTTGTAACATCTGGCCCACACTCCGTACACGCTCTATACCCTTTTGTGACTTGGCCAGATGTTAGTCTGTACGCAGGGAAGTCGTGCATGCACCAAAGAAGTAGAGCCCGCAGTTTAAAATGCTGTCTAGGGGGCTCTTCAGACACATCTATCGTTGGTACCCCTTTCCAGAGTTCCAAGAGCTCTTCAATCAGTGGAGTAAGGTACACATTGATGTTCTCCGAGGTCACGCTCTCTTTCCTTGGAATCAGCAATGCAAGCATGATGAAAAATGGCTTCATCACTAGCCATGCATGCAAATTATAGTTCACCAGGAGAACCGGCCATGTCGAGTGACTGAGCGACTGGTTTCCGAACGGATTCACTCCGTCCAGAGCCATCCCCAAGCGTATGTTCCTATGCTCAGCTGTAAAGTTGGCATCCAATGACTCAATGTGCTTCCAGGCCTTCGGATCGGGGACGCAATCCACGCTACTCCCCTCCTTCTTCTGATTGGCGTGCCATTTGTTAAGTTCCGCCAGTCTTTTACACCGGTACATGCGCTTCAGACGGGGAATCAACGGAAAATGGCGTAGAATTTTGGATGGGATTGGGCTCGACTCCGACTTGTATCTCGGGGCGTTGCACTTTGGACAGGACTTCGCATCCTGCAGCTCATTCCTGAACAGGCAGCATCCATTGCGGCATGCATGGATAATATTATAAGACAGTCCCAGCTTCACCACATACTTCCGGGCTTCATAGTGAGAACGGGGTAGGTAATTGTCGCTTGGAAGGAGAATATGCAGCAGTTGAAGTAGTTCGTCAGCAAATGCATTCGATACTCCAAACACCGCAAAACAATTGAGTAGCAGAAGAGTTGAGACCAACCGACTTGTTGTGGCATCTGCAAAAAGAGGAGTTCGGGAATGCTCCACTAACTCCTCCATTACATCTGCCCTGCAGTCCCCTTCCTCCGATGGGATTGCGTCATCCTCCTCCACATCGTCTGTTGGAGTACAATCCTCACGTTCTTCGTCCTCGAGGTTATCGTATCTAGAGAGGCACTCCATGATCATTCTTATTGCGTCCATGCCCCCATTGTTGTTGTCAAGCTCAGGAGGGCTTTCCCTGACTTCCTCTTCAACAAGGTCGTTTTCCGCATCCACGAGACCCGCCTGAGCATAGCACACTCTTGGAATTAATCATTGAAAGTATTTTAGCGCTGGACATCAAATGACTTGCTTATTACATCACGTAGATTAGACATACCAAAATAGGCACAGTGAATTGAGGGTCTCTTCCAATGGTCCTGAGATGCTTGCGAATGGTTGCCCTACTGATGCAACGACCTCCCATACAATTTCTGCATGGGCAACGGTAACTCGTTAGCCCCAGTCTATCTGCTTTTCTCTCCTCCAATTCCCAGAGGTCGAGGTCGCTTGCCCCCGTCGCACCACGGCTAGCCATTTGTCAATGTAAAGCGGTCAATGGCACCTGCTCCTATACAGAAAACCACGCGAAATTGAGCATATGAACTCAGTACCTTAATCACATTAGAATCACAGTTGAATGTGCCATCAAAGTTTAAACTCCGTCACTGCCGTCAGTCACATGAACCAAACTACTGACTACTGAACTCGCTATATGATGAAGTATTGTGACTTTGTACAGTCACATAAACCAAACTTATGACTGACCTTGGTCAGATCGTCCTTCACCACGCGTTGCAATCTCTTGAACAGCTTGAAGCAACGACTGTAAAGCAACCTGAGCATCACAAAACAACCACTGATTGAAGAGAACAAATTCAAAGAGCAGAATCCTCCACAAAATCATACAATTTGAAACGAATCAAATCCTCTCAATTGCAAACTATCACAGGAGAAGGTACGACATGAACCCGGAATCGCATGCAAAGGCACATGTAACAAACTGAAAAAAGCATCAGTTTACAGTCTAACTAGTTTTTCTCAGTGGAGCATTTCGCACACTTCAATCGAAGATGCCCATGCTGAAAATTCAGCCATTATTGAGCACCTTAATCGACAAAAGAAACTAACTTAATCAATCAAGTAAACGCGAGAAGAAACTACCTTAATCACACCACAAACAAGAGAAGAAACTACCTTAATCACACCACAAAGAAGAGAAGAAACTACCTTAATCACACCAGAATCACACTTGCATTTGCCACAGATGTTTAAGCTCCATGACTGTCTTCAGTCACATGAACCAAAACACTGACTACAGAACTCGCTATGTGTTCAGGTGTTGTGACTGATTATCGTCATATGAACCAGACGTATGACTAAAAATCAGTTCAAAATCACAGAACAGAGGGGATTGACATATAAAACTCAGTGATTTTTTAGTTCTACACTGCCCAAATCCCTCAATTGGTGTTAGTTGGTGCCCACAATCATGCAAAGCTCGAATGACTTCTGCAGTTGCTATTGCAGCACCGTGACGAAGACTGAGCTCGGGTGAAGGGTATAGGGCAAAAGTATGCCTAGAACAGTCGTCTCAAAATACTCCGGATCATATTTCACAAGCGTTGCGAGAGCCTCTTCTGCTAATTCACGAAGTGACCTATCCTACAAAGTCAAAGCCAAAATAATGAATCGAGTCTTTCTAAGTGGCAAAGCCAGAAAAGAGTAAAAATGAAGGAACACGAATTTCATGCTGCAAGAATAGAAGATGTTGCAAAACCGTGCAAATAAACAGAGTATCACTGTAGATCTTCCTCAACACATTTGAAAAGCTGAGACAACATAATCAAATAAAGAACCATGTATTAAACAATATCAATAGCAGAGAGAAATAATCTTGCAAATAAGGCTCGGGACGGTTTTAAAAAAACTAACCCAAAGTGCATGCATTCGTGGAGGGAAGTAAGAGAGTTATACCCAATGACGGATCTTTCTGTTCAAAAGATTCTCTTACAAGATTCGAACTCGCTGCACTGGCTCTCACCTGCGCATCAAACATACCAAGCAGTTAGGGACTTGCTCATCCGCCGCACTCACTTGCAAAATAGTGTAAGTGTCAGCATTTAAATATAGTAACACCTTATTTATAATGCACAGATTTTTGTATAATGCACACTTTTTTTTTATACTGCACTCGCAATGTTTGATAATGCACTTCTAATTATGTCTGATAGTGCACTCTCAACACTACATGAATGGCATCACATTACCTTAATAAAAATAGAATCACCCTTTAATCTACCATCGAGGTTGAAGCTCTGTGACTGCCTCCAGTCACATGCACCAAAGAGCTAACTATTGAACTCGTTATGTATTAAAGGATTCTGACTCCTTACTGTCACATGAACGAAAATCATGACTAACCTTGGTCAGCAGAAAGCATTGGTTTGAGTGTTATAGTATAGAGAGTCCTATTGAATTTCTAAGAGTACGCGTTCATAAATGCTCACCTCGTCTAGACTGAAAAGAGCAGTCGTGTTTCCAAGCTCTTTAGGTATCGTTCTAGTTAAGTCATTATCAACCAACTCCCTGCAGTGCCCAGAAAAGAGAAATTCGCATCAGAAGCGAAAATCTCAAATGCTAACATCCAAAATCTTGCAAGAAGAAGCTTCTCTATACCACTGGTGCTGAAATTCTATTCAAAAGGGTACCTCTCATTGAGAATGATGTTCTGTTAATCAAAAGCTTCTTTCAGGTTGTAATTGGCCTAACAGCCCGCCTTTGCAATTCGCCTTTGCCTCTGGAAATGGGTACCGTCACCTGCAGCCTTGGTAAAAACCAGCAACATCAAGTAAGCCCTTAAGGACGTGGGACTCATACAAAACTCAAAATCTATCACATTCTAAACCATAACGGATCAAGGAAACCGTACAGGCAATCCATGCAATCGAATCCAATCTTGGAAATTGACTGGGATGATGAAAAAATCGGATTCTTCAAATCCAGAATCAACGAAGAACATTGCATGTGTTGGTAATTTTTATTTTTAATTAAAACTCGACAAAAAGAAAATCCTATACTACCTACTCAAAACTGCTGAAACCCAGTCCTTCAGGGCTAAAGCATGGCATTCATAGGTAGTAGCACCCGGTATTTTCGAATTTTGGTAAAAATAATGTTCACTAGCTCGTTAAGGGCGCCTCCAACTTCAGTACCCTACCCCAGTAGATAATCAATTGACGAAATTGAAATGATCTGTAGCGCCCCCTCAGTCAAGCCAGAAAATGCTGAAGGAGCGGCGGGAATTCAAAGAATCTTTTCAACAAGACACAAAAACTATCAATCAAAAAATGAGAGCTACAAACCGAAACTAATCACGATGCAAATTCGTTAAATCTCCATTCAACTGAAATTCTTCTTATCTGAATTACACTAAAAAAATCCATAGAGAAACCAAAAACTGAATCTCCACATAAACCCTAAAATGAATGCTTCCCCTGGCCATGAAACCAAAAGAGAATTCGACAAATCCTTGAAGTAATTTGAATTCACTCACTCACTCACTTGATTGGGAACGATGGCTAGGAACAAATTGACTGGGATGATGAAAATATCGGATTCTTCAAATCCAGTTCATGAGCAATCCATTTTGTGACTGCCAACAGTCATCGTTGAGTCAATGTTCACCACTTACGAGTAAGCAAGCTAGAAGATGACTAAGCATTCCATTTTTGACTGCCTTCAGTCACGAACGACTCCCACCGCAGAATGGATGACAGTTGCGACCCTACGACGCTCGTTACAGATCCCTAAAAGGAATGCAGCAAAGTTTTTGGCGGCGTTTAGGCGTAGTGGTGCTACTCTCTGATCTAACAAGCATTAAGTTTTCGAATTGACTGTGGCGGCAGATCGTACCTGTTTTTCAAAATGGCAATGTTAAGGGCGCTCGATTGCCTCCCACGCCTCACCGCTCCTGCTTGCTCGAGCGATGGAGACGCCCACGAACGCCGCTGAAGCGCCTTCGGCGATTGAAGAGGACGACACCTCCTCCGGCGAGCGGGTTTCCCAGCGATCTGAGGAGCAGGCTTCGGAGGAAGGGTTTGAGAGGGACGAGGACGCCGAAGTGCCAGAGTATGAGAGGCTGCGGCAGGAGAACTTACGAATAAACTCCGTCAAGCTACATGAGCTCGAGTCCCGCTTCTGGCAGCATCCTTGAGAGACTCGACAACCACTTGCACGACCGAAGCGGGGGGAGGAGAGGGGGATCTCGCAACCGTGAAGAGCACACGCAGTGCCGGCGAGCAGCCTCGGAATCCGCCAAAACGGCCTCAGGTACTGAAACCCTAAACCCTAGCTTGATCGCGATCCTCCCAGCCTCCTCGATTTAGAGTTTTGGGCGTTCAGTCAAAGCTGCTGAGGTTTTTTTTTTTGTTTCCGATGGAGAATGAATGAGGTCTAGGAAATGGCAAGAGCGCACAGGAATTAGCGAGGGTTTTGACATTTTTAGGGTTTTCTTGTTTCTTATCTTCAATGCTCTTTGTGAGGTAGCTTGACCAAATCCCACGTGTTTCGGAGTATGCGACTAAACAAACCGCCACCAAAAGCTGGAAGGACGTCGCGCTCAGCAAGGAAGAAGCAGAAAGACGCGCTCTGCAAGGAATCGAAGGAATGCGTGAGGAGCGTGAAGAGCAGCTCCGAGGAGTGGCACAGCGAAGAGGAGGAAACGGACAGCGCAACTGACATCGAGAATGATGATGAGCGTGGCAATGGTGATGATGAGGTCTCGCCAGTAGGAGTGGGAAAGCCCCATCGAGGCAAGCAAAATCCTCAGGTGAGTGTACTAACTCACTATTGGGATTTCTTAACATGCTGATGGGTGATAGCTTCTTCTTGCTTCCATCAAACTACCTGGATTCGGTGGGATTCATGCTTCCATCAAACTACCTCGATTCGGTGTTTGCTTGCCTTGAAACTGCAGTCATGTTTCCAAGCTCTGTGACTGCTCATAGTCACATGATCTCGAATTTTGACTACAAAACTAGTATCGAGCCCAACAGATGTATGACTGATGTTGGTCTTTGCTTGTTGGCTCGTTCCATCACTCCTTTTCGCTCTTAATGTTTACCTAGAAGCTGCTGCTACCCATGATTTCAATATGAACTCAATCAGTAAGTGATGATAAAGCTTGTCAAGTTCAGCACTCTCTCTCGCTAGTGTAGAGGATACGTTTTCTGTTGATTGATGCATTTGGGGTAGTATGAGTAAGTTTAACATCACGAGAGAGTGCTAGTGTAGAGGATACGTGGCTCATCTTCAGTAATTTGAAACTGTTGCAATGGTTGAAACTGTAGCTCATCTTCTGTTTGCTTGTTTGAAACTGTAGTACATCTTCTGTGCTTGCTTCAAACTGCAGTAATGATGCAACGAAGAAACTCAATTCATGGTTGGTGTTTGATTTTGTGCCATGGATTTTGTGTTTGTTTGCCTTGAAACTGCAGTCATGTTTCCAAGGTCTGTGACTGCTCATAGTCACATGAACGAGAATTCTGACTTCATTTGCTAAAGTTCTCGTCATAGATACTTTCATGTATCAATTATGAATGTTGACGTCTAGGAACTTGTGTGCATTGCTGCAGTCCATTTCTCCTCGTTTGTAAGAGCTGTGCATTTGCATGCTCCTCCAGTTTCCCATTGCTGTCAATCACGCTAGCTTCTTGATATCACCATGCTTGCATACTGGTTTAGTGGCCAAGGCAGAGTGTATACAGGCTGATTCCCCATGCTTGCGTACTGGTTGGTTGATAGAATGATAGTTACTGGCCTAGATACTAGCTTGTGTGATTCAATGTGGATTCGAAGCTCAATCTCTGATGGAATCTGCATTGGATAAAAGCTTTGTGAATACTAGCTTCGTGAATTTGCAATTTCGATACTAACTGTGTGAGCACTAGCTTCGTGAATTTGCACGCCAAATAATAGCTTCGTGAATTCTAGCTTTGTAAATTTTCTATTTGGATACAACCTGTGTGAGTTCTAGCTTCGTGAATTCGCAATCTGGATACTAGCTGTGTGAGTACTAGCTTCCATAAATTCACAATCTGGATACAAGCTGTTTAAGTACTAGCTTCGTGAATTTGAAATCTTGATACTAGCAGTGTGAGTTCTAAATTCGTGACTTCGCAATCTGGATACTAGTTGTGAGAGTACTAGCTTCCAAAAATTCACAATCTGGACACTAGTTCTTGTGCTCTTGTGCTGTCATGTCGCCGTTTTCTTATTGTAATTCTTTGTTGCAAAGGAATCTTTTCAAAATAAAGAGAATTCCGGTGTTTTGATCACGTGTAGGTTGACTTGGTGTGACTTGATTGCCGGCCGTGGAATTTTAGGTTTGCAATGATTCTGTTTTTGGAGTTGTAGTGATCTCTTGTTGAAGAGGAGATCTAGTCGATGTTCACGTGGTTTTGAAGCATTTATAGGAGCGGGATCGAGAGAGTTGTTGTTCTCAGGTGCATTCTAGAGTTGTAATTTGCGAGGGTGAGTTCGTGTTGTGGATTTCAATGAAGTTGGTAAGCTGACGCTCGCAGCAGTTGGAATTTCGCAGAGGTTTGCCGTGTAGAACTTTTCTTGGCTTTGGTGACCACGTTTGAATATCGTATGTGGGAGCGATTATCCCAATGGTTGAAACTGTAGCTCATCTTTTGTTTGCTTGCTTGAAACAGTAGCCCATTTTCTGTGCTTGCTTCAAACTGCAGTAATGATGCAACGAAGAAAGTCAATTCATGGTTAGTGTTTGATTTTGTGCCATGGATTTTGTGTTTGTTTGCCTTGAAATTGCAGTCATGTTTCCAAGGTCTATGACTGCTCATAGTCACATTAACGAGAATTCCAAAAATTAAACTCGTATCATGCTCAAGATGTATGACAAAATTTGGATTTTGCTTGTAGGCTCGTTACTTGACTCCTTTTCTGTAGCTTTGATTGTTTGCTTGATTTTGCTTGATTGTTTGCTTGATTTTGCTTCAATTGCATTGGAGTGATTGATTGCTCAAGTCTGCCAGCAATATGTGTTGAAGTTTTGTGTTGAAGTTTTGTGTCGAATGCTCATTCCTTTCATCTGTGGTGCTAATTAATAGATTTTCATGCAAACCATTTGTGGTAATCGAATAGTTGATTCCGTAAGCTGGTTGAGTGCTTGGAATCAGTTTGAGAATGAATTTGTTGATTGAGTTCAGTCACATGAACTAAATAGTTGACTATCAAACTCCGTATATGTTTAGGATTTGTGACTGGTCCTAGTTACATGAACTGGGATAATGACTAACCTTGACATTGAGAATGATTACCGCTGTATGGATTGTGTAGGCCAGAGCACAGACGACCGAGCCATCTGTGTGGGAGGTGCGCAAGCGAGGTCCTGGAGGTTGTGGAATTCCCAAACCCAGGTCAACGAGCCTACGTCCGCAGCAAAGAGCCCGACCTCAACAAAGAAAACGTCTCAAGATGTCAGACGATTCATTATCAGGGGAGCCCTTTGATTACTGCAATGACGTTATACCCGAGGTTCCTCCTAACGAGGGAGGCAGCACACCTCCTTCGCGTGGCCGAGCCATTCCCCGGCATGGGTCCATTAGTAGCTTGGACCTTGAAATTGCAGAAAGAGAGCTCCAACTACTGCAATGGAGGCGAGCAATGGAGATGCAGGAGCCTGGGGTGAACTCCTCCACATATTCTCCATCAGAGATGACTGAGAGCTTTGGTCAACCCTCATATTCCAGGGACCAGAAGTCCAGACGACGGGTCGCTTTGAAGCAACAACAGGCTCAGGAGGTCACTATTCGAGATGCAGGAGGGCCCAGAAAACACCTTGTGGAGGTCGATCTGAGAGGACATCCACAAGGACAGAATTGACCGCTGTGGCTAACATGTCTTCGAGGTCATGCGCAGGATATAGATTTCAGCGAAGACAACTACAAGAATCTCAACACTTCTATGCTGCTCGCTGTCAAGGAACGAGTGGACAACACTTTTGAGTACCATGGGGGCCTTGGCAAGGTGACAGAGGAGGCTTTCCACAGCATTTTGAAGGGCCAGTTGAAGGTGAAGAGATATCAGCTGAAGAAAAGAATGCAAGAAGGGAAGGACAAGCCAAAGCACATTCAGCATGACCATTGGGTAAAGTTGTCAAAACTCATCTTGGAGGAGAAAAAACAGCATGAAGCAGAGAAGCTGCGATACAGCCGAGCACAAGTGAGGAGGCCGTCTTCAGCCGGGCGCAACGAAGAATATGTTCGAGCTAATTTGGTAAGTCTGCAGTCTTTGTTTTCATGCCTTTCATCACAAGCATTCCAAGCTTTCTAGACTGCCAGCAAAATCAGATGATCACCGGTACTTGGAGAAACTTGCATGTTCTCCTTCTTAGTTTCGTCAGAAGTCCATTAGAGCTCCTGATCTCAAAGGCTGTACAACTGTTCCATAGCGCAAAGTAGGTCTTGAAGTGACTAGGTGCAGTCATCAAATTAGAGTTTGTGATTGTTCTCAGTCATCACGCTTGAATTCGTGACTTTTTTTAGTCATAGAGATGTGTGACCCATGTTAACCCATTCATTTTCGAGGACACTTGACGGCAACAGCTCATTCCTGTAAGCAATTTCTGTGTACAATCGGTAACATTTTCCAAGTCCAGTCCTTCCTGCACGTCCTGCTCGTTGCCTTGCAGAAGCCCGTGAAATTGTGGTGATAACCCGACGACGTAGTAGATTCCAGCGATCGTGAGAGAAGCCTCATCAGTTGTCACTAATCATGCAGCACTAACTAGGGAATCTAACATCTCTGTGCAGGCCATTGAGCTGGAGAGAAGCCCAACTAGGGTTGAAATTGAAAGGGAGCTTGCACGGGTCAAAAATGCCCCTCGAAGACTCATTCCCAGAAAAGAAACCTCCCCGAGTAGCCGAGTGTCTGATGCACAACCAGAGCACGACAGTGATTGGCGGAGATCCATTGAGAAGAACATTGAACGCATCATGCAGCACCTGCAGATTCCCGTTGTCACCCCCATGAAGGCAGCAAGTGCAAAGAACAGCTCCAACTCAGAGTCCACCGACACCGACACTTCACGAAAGCTAGATCACATTCAAGAAAGTATCATGCCACTACAGGTACAAGTATGATCTTGATGTGTGTTGTCCAGCTCCTGTTATTACAGCTCCTGCTTGGGCACTTTTAAAAATCTTGTGCCTTAGTTATAGGAAAATTCACTATGCCAAGTTCGTGACTGTTTGTAGTCATTCTTATGGAAAGAATGACCAGGCTTGACTAGATGCAGTCATGAAGTTCGAATTCGTGATTGATAATAGTAATGAAGTTAGAATATGTGACTTCACACAGTCATCAATTTAGAATCTATTACTATCCACAGTCATAGAATTTGAATAAGTGACTGGAATGGTCAAGAAGGTGTGGCATTGTTGAACACATTTATAAACATTGCGAATGATTAAAAGCCATGACTGAGAGGATCCTTATTGACGTGTTGCCTCTGTACTCAACAGGGATTGCAGCAAGCAGGGGAGTGCGAATCGCAGCCTGCAGATCCGGATAAGGCAGAGGACATTCCTGCAGTAGGTGATGTGAAGGACTCACATCCGTCGGGAAATTCGAGCAACCCTGCAGGAGGCACTCCGGATTGTGGTACAGTGACCGTGGCAGAGTCAGGAGAACATGCCCCAGTTGTGTACTCAACTCGGAATTTGAGGGCTTCCAAGCATGCAAAAGAGGACACTCGCACCCAGAAGAAAATGCGTTTGACAGAGGTTGAGAAGCTGAAGAAAGACCACGATGACACAAAGAAGCAAAGGGCACTCCGGGGGAGCAAAGAGAAAGTTGAAAAGAGCAAGGAAGCCAACATTGACAGTCAGCAGAACGCAAAAGGGAAGAGGAAGAGAAACATGAACGCACCGGTAAGTGAACATGTAAGTGTCGGCAGCCTTGTATTTTCACAGGTTTTTCTCTGAAAGCACCAATTCAGTGATTCAGTCCCAAGTGATCCCTGTTTTGTGTGTTTTTTATTTTTATAGGTTGTACAAGAAACCGAGGACCCGGATTTAAAGAAGGGTGACCCTGTGAGACTGAAGCAAAACATGAACGCACCGATAAGTGAACATGTAAGTGCCATGAGCCACTTCCTGGAATGTTGTGCCTTAGTGATTTAGAAATTCATTATGCCAAGTTCGTGACTGTTTGTAGTCATTCATATGGAACGAGTGACCAGGCTTGACTAGATTCAGTCATTCAGTTAGAATATGTGACTGATATTAGTAATGACGTTAGAATATGTGACTTCTCACAGTCATAGAATTTGAATAAATGCCATGAGCCTTGGAGAAGTACATCTTTGTATCAAAGCAGCAATTTAGTCCCAACTGATCCTTGTTTTGTGTTTTTATTATTATTATAGGTTGTACAAGAAGGTGAGGACCCGGAGTTCAAGAAGGGTGACCCTGTGAGACTCAAGGGACTTGAAGAAGGGGAGGAGGATAAAGTTGTGGCACTCGGGAAAGTGCAGAATGTAGCTGGGGCTTCTCTACACGGGAAAACCATAATTGCAGGAACCGTGTCTGTAGAAGTGCAGAAAAGCCTAGATGACGACTACAATTTGTTTGCACCCGTAGATCTAGATAATCCACCCGTGACCTTGGTAGGACAAGCAGTAGGGCACTTTGTACTGTGGCCCACAGAGTTCATGGACATTGATCTGTCCTTCTCCCAAGCAGTTTAGACTGATCGAGTTCCAGGTGCAGTGCATCATGTTTCAGTACCGAATTTTCTCTTTCAATGAAATGTGTGAAAATCATTTGCATGACCTGACGCAGTGCTCACAACCGCACGGTTGACTTGTAATAGTCAACAGATCTCATTATCACCCTAATCTGAAACTGAAATCTATGACTAGTCCTAGTCAGATGCTTCCGATTTAATATTGAAATTTGACTCCCAGTAGTGAAAGAAACGAGTATGCAAGGACTCCATGCAGTCAGCAGATGATATGGGTGACTATGTGTAGTGAAGCATATTTGACTTTACAGCGTCGTATTATCTCACGTGTGTGTATGATGCAATATAGTCACAACCACATCACTATACGTAGTGATCAAACCATAGCTATATTCTCTAATACCTCACTATAATTAGTCATGTCCATCTCATGATTTCAGCATTGGAGACTATGTATAGTCACTTCAATGTCACCACCACAGTACTATGCGTAGTGATAAAACCGTTGATCCAGTCAGTAATATCTCACTACAATTAGTCATAGCATTCAGAAGCGATTTCAGTTTTCGTGACTATGGGTAGTCCAATAGATGTGACTCCAAAGAGTCCTATTCTCCCAACTCAATGTATAACGCATTTCAGTCATCATCTCACTACTATGCGTAGTGATAAAACCAGTCATGTATTGACTGATACCTCACTACAATTCGTCATATCATTCAGAAGCTATTTCAGTATTTGTGACTATGGGGTGTCAAATAGATGTGACTCCAAAGAGTCGTATTCTTCCAACTCAATGTATGACTCAATTGAGTCACCAGCTCACTACTATGCGTAGTGATAAAACCTGTCATGTATTGACTCATACCTCACTAAAAATAGTCATGCCAATCAGTCGTTATTTGCATATAGATGACTACGTGTAGTCATCAATGTATGACTATATAGAGTCATAGGGTCCCAAGTCCCACTGCAGGTCCCGTTTTGAGGTCCCAAAACACTGTGGGAACGCAGCATTGGGAACAAGAAGTGTCCGATATGACCCCCAGTCAGATTGTCCGAAGCGACTAAGTCGAAATGACTACAAACAGTGCTAGTCACATTTTGGTTTATGCCCTATTGTAGTAATAAAACCTAGTCACATTGGGCTGGTTTTCTTGTAGTGTATGTTGGTAAGCGTGCAGGAACTTGGCTTTTCTCCCCCCGCGAGTGCTTCCATTAGTACTAGGCACATAGGCCCATTCCAAAGCATCAAAGTAATTGATGGGAGTAGTTTGTAAGCCCAGAGTACCTCGCTGTCAGGTTCTATTCCTGGATGCTCGGGAAAGAAAAGGAAGCACATGACAGCGGAGGAGAAGTTAAAGCGGTCCAACACCCTTTTAAAAAAGTGCCTCAAATTTATTTATTGTTGTGCCTTGCAGTTCTATAGGAGGAAATCTAAGGAGTTTTTGGAGACTAAGTACTTGCTCCACAAATGCATGGCCTCGCACAAACAGTTGAGGACATGAAGGTGCATTTAGGAGAGGTCGTCTTAAACGATCCAATTCATTCCAATGCTACCCATCTTCAGGGTTATGGATTGTGGTTAAGGGTGATGGTCCGGTTGGGGTACCCAAAAAAGCTGCATTCGGGACAATTGCACTATGTGCTGGTGTGTCAAACAAACATATTTTTTAATTTTAATAAAGTAAGACTTCATTAAATGTGATTTTAGTTTTCTACACTTATAACGTATCAAGGAAAAAATTTGATTACAATCAAAGATTTTTAAGTAATTTTATTTGATTTTTTAGTTGAAAAAGTAAGTTATGTCCCAGTCACGTAGAATCCCTGAAATCAAGCAAATGGAATATCAAAAAAAAAAAATTAATATTATTTTTGAATATGACCTACATCTAATTGTGTAGAGTACAAAATAAAATATGCACATGCAGCTTGCAAATCCCAAAATTCGGCATTTTTTCACACATCTATGAATGGATCCAAAAATAATATATTTTTTAATATAAACTCTTTGAATATATACATTTTGTTTCCATTGAGGTGCAGGATTTAATTTTTTTAATATTAGGGTCTTTTTACTTGATCAAAATGAACAAATTAGGCAAACTTTGGAGGTTTTAAGCAAAAATAACCTAATTAGTGTGTCCAAAGAGTGATACCCCAAGCAGATTTCTGCACTTAAGTAATCAGTTGTAGCAAGCCGTGTACAATCCAACGCAATGGTATGATGCATTGAACCAACGCGCATCGAGTTCATCTAAACCCAATGGAGAGCCAGACGAGGAATTTGGCAAGCTTGTTATGTGGAAGAATTATGCCAAGCGAAGTCCTAAAAGAGAGTGCGGGACATCTACCTCCCATGGGCCGACAAGTTGCTTGTGGGCCATCTTTCTCCGCAGGGGGGAATGGCCTGATATGGGTACCACTTTTATGCGTCTTACGTAGTGTGACTTATATCTAACTCATTTATGGGTGCTAGAAATTCCCTTTTTTAACATCATGTATATAGATGCAGCCATGATGCATATAAGACCCTCTGATTTTTGTAATTGTTCAACGTTTTTTTCTTACCAAAAATATATGTCTCGAAAATCACACTATTTTTGGAGGGGGTACCCATATCAAGCCATCACCCACGGTAGAACCGGAATTATGTAGATTTCGAGGTCCGCTGAAGTTGTGAGCAAAAGCAATCAGTAATTTGAGGGGGCTTATGGTAAGGTGCGGCAAATATCATTTCATAATTTTGCACCGATTCCAAGTCATATGCTTTTCCCTGAGAACACGAGCAAGATTGGCAAAAAGGACAAAACCAAGGCAAACAAAGAACTTTCTATAGAGGCCCTAGTCAATCCCGTGGACCATCTGGGAATGATAAAATTCTTTACGTTATCGGCGGAGAACATGTCTGCATTCACCGTATGGTGAAATGGAAACTCATTAGACTTGGTGATTTGGATTGGAAGGAGCTATGACAAAGACACACATTCGACATTATTGCTTGGGTTGAGTGGGATGGATATAGAGGTTCGTCAAAAGATTGTAGCATATTGTGGGAAGCAGACTTACCTAGCTTGGGCCTTCCTAAACATCATAGATGTGTTGCACAAGAGCGGCGTGCAACACAACAATTTGAGCAAATCCGACATTCACCTACATTTTCCACCGGAGTTACCGGAAGATGTGTACATTGGAGTGTGCGACTGGGGCATGGCGTCTTGGACCGATGAAGAATCTACTTCACTGTACTGGGCAAGAGATGAGGACCTGGAACAAAAAAAACAACATCGATGGTGGATTGCACCGGAGTTGTGGTATCTTCAGCCGAAAGAATTTGATGGAAAGGTTGTTTTCCCTGGCACTACCCCCCAAAAACATACTATGAAATCAGAGGCATATGCACTGGGGAAGCTCGCAAATATAATATACTCCAAAGCTGCGCCCTCAACGATGTTTAAAGGAACTAATTCTTGCCTCACGATGTGGGAAATGTGTTTAGAGGGCCTCGCGAAGGAAAATCCAAAAGACTGTTGAACCGTGGCCTATGTAGTGAACTCATTGAAATCGTCGCCATACAATTTTGAAACTCCAACCCAGTGTCACCGTTACAGTATATAGTTCATAGTTTTTTCCCATAGTCCAATCTTGGATCATAGAAGTTTGCATGATGTCAAATTTTACAATGTAAGGGTTTTCAAGTACAACTTTTCCATATGTAAATAAAGAATGTTTTTTGAATTTGTGTCTTGTGCATGTTGCATCCATGTTTGGAATCTTCATTTAAACTTGATGTATGAATAAAAGTTGTATATTATGAATTTCTGATTCTATACATAAGGTTAGATCTATGATAGCTATAATCAAAAATTTTGAATGAAATTTGAAACTAAAATCCAAAATCCATTGAAAATTTGAGTACAAATAAGGTGTAGACAATTTGTGGATGAAACTTGCTGTGATTGGTGTAAATGTAATACTCTAAGTGTAGTGAGTTTTGGAGATCTTTTTGTTACTTGAAATCTTCTGGAGGGATGAGAGGTAGGAAGAAGTCATTTAGAACATGACGGACGGCAAAGAGGGCAGACATGATGAGGGGCAGACATGGTGAGGGGCAGACGGAATGAGGCAAACGGGATGAAGGGCACATCGGGTTGAGGCTACCGGGTTGAAGCAATTAGAGAGGGGCCGTTGAATTGGGCAGTCGGCACCAACGGATGGATCTAAACCGTAGGATTGGAGTAGTCGGCAGGGCTGGGGGCAGTCGAGAGACATGGTAGTCGGAGGGCAGGAGCAGTCCGGAGCGACGCAAACGGACTGAGGGTAAAATATTCACCCAAGACCACATAGCCATGTAGGACACAACTTGCGAGGGGTCCTACGTGGACATGCCACCTGTGCTGCTTTAGCCACATATAGCTTGCAAAGTGGCAGAAATGTACCTGTTTTAGCCCTATTTGGTGAAAAGACTAGAGTGAGTCTAGGTTGACCCTATCGTGTCATGCCGGAGGGGTTTGTCACGACATGATTAGTACGACACGGCATGACAAGACATGACCGGCATGATGAACAACCCTTAGTCTGCCACGTCAAAACGCAATATTTTTAGTTTTTTTAGTTTTTTAGTTTTTTTTTTATAATAAAAATAGTTACTTGTAAAATAATATCAACATAGTATTTTAAAAATCTCGGCCAATTGAATTCAGTTGATCGGAAGTTGAGGCCTTCTTGAGGCCCTTTGTCTCTTCTAATGTTCGGTTTGCCAATGTTCCAACTTTGTGTACATATTGGTTGACTTTCTATACATACCAATATTTATTACTTCACATTTCATTCTATAGTCAACTTGTTATATTTTTGTTTTTCTTTTGTTGCATTTTGTACTTGGTGTTTAATCCTCATAGAATTGTCTGTCATATGATGTTGAGTTTTAAAATTGGACTCTTTTTCTAGATTCATTCTTCACACCTAGTTTTAGTGTAAAGAATTGTAGTCATCAATCAATTCCAAGTCATTATATGGTATGACTAATTATTAAGAAATCAGATAATGAAATAGTTCCTTTGATTTCTCCACTACATCAAAATATCCATTGAAACAATACCCATTGAGCACATGCAAAATGGAAACATCTCTAATTATGAGTAACCCCATGTATTTGATGTCAACTATATCAGTAATAGATTCAAGTCCTACTATGAAGACTACAATGGGGCTTGTAATACTTTAGTGTAGGTGAATCGTCAAATTATATCTTATCCATAATCATTATTTAAATCTACTTTCCAGCCAAGCTAACTCAAATTAGATTTGAAACATTTAAAATTATTATGTGCCGTTGAGGCGTGTAGTGGAAGTTTGTAAAGCTAATGTGTACCACCAAACATCTCTACGATTCTCTTTGTTAATGTGGGGTTTGGTCGTGCATGCTGTTGTGAATAGTCATGCATTTTTTGCAAGCGTGCGGAGCATGCACTACTCTTGCCCAACTCTTGCCCTACTTTGCAAAATAAGTTATCGCTGCCAAACATCGGCTCGTTGTTGTTAACTGTTGGAATACAAAGCATCAAACAAACATCTGCAGAATAGTTATACTTCTCAAGCATTGGTTTTTGGCTCACTATTGTCTATTGGAATACAAACATCTTTGGTTGTCTCTTTGTAGGTGTGGGTTTATGTGGTTTTGTTGTGATTGTATTCTATTGCAAGCGTGCAAATCTTTTCCAGGTAATCTTGTTCAACTGTACAAAATAGTTTATTATTTATCAAACATTGGTTTGTTGTTAACCTGTTGGGATACAAAGCATCAAACAAACATCCCTAGTTTCTCTTTGTAGATGTGGTGATTCTGTGATTTACTGTGAATAGTAGTCTATCACATGCTTGCGAAGCTTGTCCCACTTTGCAGAATAGTTTATTCTTCTCAATCATTGGTTTTTTGCTTACTGTTGGGATACAAACATCTTTGGTTGTCTCTTTGTAGGTGTAGGGTTTTGTGGTTTTGTTGTGATTGTACTCTGTCGCAAGCGTGCAAAACTTTTCAGGTAATCTTGTCAAACTGTACAAAATAGTTTATTATTTTCAAGCATTGGTTTGTTGTTAATTGTTAAATACAAAGGGACAAACAAACATCTTTAGTTCTCTTAGTAACTATGGGGTTCTATGGTTTTGTTGCACAAATAGTTTATTGCAAGCACATTAAGCTTGTTGTACTTAAAAAATTGCTTATTATTGTCAAACAATGCTTTTTCGTTTCACAGTGGAATATAAAGCAGCATACAAACATCTCTCGTTTTCTCTTTGTAAATGTGAGGTCTTGTAATTTTGTTGTAAATTGTACTCTATCGCAGTGTGCAAAGCTTGCCCAACTTTGTAGAATAGTTTATAATTTTCAAGCATTGCTTTGTGTTTCACTATTAGGATACAAAGTAGCAACCAAACAACTTTTGTTTTTGTTTTTTGTAGGTGTAGGGTTTTTGTGATTCTTCTGTGAATAGTAGCCTATCGTAAGCGTAGAAAGCTTGCCTTATCCCTTCCTTGTTTTGCATACTAAGGTAACTATACCTAAAAGGGAGCATTTACCTTAAAGCGTGCGTATCTATTTATGTGTGACATTTTAGCTGTGTTTGTCGTTTATGGTTAGGGTAAAAAATATCAAACAAGTAATTTGTGAAACCAATTTGCAACATAAAGTGCGTCTAGGTATGTAGATTATTTTGGTTTTTTTTGCCTCCGCTATCTCCCATAGAATTCTCCTTGTTGGTTGTTTCCTTCTTCAAAATACGCTTTAGACTCCGGGCACTTGGGGCATCCAAATCCATACTAGATGTTCCATCTTGACTGCTCTTTAGTGAGTTTCTTGCTACCATTGCAATTAGTCTTGAGTTTCTCCTAGTTTTCTAGACCGTCCCTTCTGCTATAAGTTAGTGTAGCTCTTGTTCACTTCACTTCCCTCTGTTCTTCTTCTTCTTCTTCTTCTTCTTTAGTTGGTGTATTGTTGCCCTAGTCTCTGGTTTCTCGCTAGTGTCCGCCGTAATCGTCTTGCTATCCTATGTTGTCTGCGCTTCTCTTCCCGTTCTAGGTTTGTTTGCGCTTCTCTTCCCGTTCTAGGTTTGTTTGTGCTTCTCTTCCCGTTCTTGATTTGTTTGCGCTTCTCTTCACGTTCTAGGTTTGTTTGCGCTTTTCTTCCCGTTCTTGGTTTCTTTGCGCTTCACTTCCCGTTCTAGGTTTGATGCGCTTCTCTTCCCGTTCTAAGTTTCTTTGCACTTCACTTCCCGTTCGAGGTTTGTTTACTCTTCACTTCCTGTTCTAGGTTTGTTTGCGCTTCTCTTCCCGTTCTAGGTTTGTTTGCGCTTCTCTTCCCGTTCTAGGTTTCTTTGTGCTTCACATCCCGTTCTAGGTTTGATGCGCTTCTCTTCCCGTTCTAAGTTTCTTTGCACTTCACTTCCCATTCGAGGTTTGTTTGCTCTTCTCTTCCTGTTCTAGGTTTGTTTGCACTTCTCTTCCCGTTCTAGGTTTGTTTGCGCTTTCCTTCCCGTTCTAGGTTTGTTTGCGCTTCTCTTCCCGTTCTAGGTTTGTTTGCTCTATGCTTTATCTTCTGTTGCCGCTTCTGCACTACTACCGCCTCAAAACCTTGATCGTCTGTTGTGAATAGTCATCTTTCGCATTCCAATAATCCTTTGTCTAATGGACATATGGTAGTTAACATTACAAATGGACACTCTATTCACGCCGGCCTCATTTGAGGACTGTCTTCCGTAAGCATGCTCAACATGCACTACTCTTGTCCAACTTTTTCCCTCCTTTGCAAAATAGGTTGTTATTGTGGTTTGTTGTTAAATATTGAGATACAAAACATCAAACAAATATCTCTAGTTTTTCTTTGTAGGTGTGGAGTTTATGTGATTTATTAAGAATAGTAGTCGATTACAGGCGTGCAAAACTTGTCCTACTTCAAATGAAAAATAGTTTATTCTTCTCAAGCATTGGTTTTTTACTCACAATTGCAATACAATTTTTTTGGTTTTCTCTTTGTAGGTGTGGTATTTGTATTTTTGTTGTCAATAGTACTCTATAGCAAGCCTGCAAATCTTTTCCTTTGGTTTTTTTTGCATACGCTTTAGACTCGCGGCACTTGGGACGTTTATGTCCATACTAGATGCTTCATCTTCAGTGCTCCTAATTGAGTTTCTCGTTGCAATTGCAATCAGTCTTGGGGTTCTTCTAGTTGGATGGACCGTCCCTTCTCCTATAAGTTGGTGTAGCTTTTTGTCCACTTCACTTCTCTCATGTTCATCTTAGTTGCTATATCCTTGCCCTAGCCTCTCGCTTCTCGCTAGTCTCCGCAAAAACGGTTTTGCTCTCCAGTGCTGTATTCTCTTCCCGTTCTTGGTTTGTTTGCTCCAACTTTTATCTTCTCTAGTTATGTTGCCTCTAAACCCTGGTTTTGAATAGTCATCTTTCGCATCCCAATAAACCTTTGTCCCATGGGCACTGGGTCATTGACATTACAAACGGACACTCTATTCACGACTAGGTTTTCTATCTATCTATCTATCTATCTTATCTTTCGCAAGCGTGTTGAGCATAGACTACTCTTGTCAAAATTTTGCTCTACTTTGCAAAATAGGTTATCAATGTCAAGCATTCGTTTGTTGTTATTGTTAGGATACAAAGCATCAAACAAACATGCCTAGTTTCTACTCTTGTCCAAATCTTGCTCTACTTTGCAAAATAGGTTATCAACGTCAAACAATCATTTGTTGTTAACTGTTAGGATACAAAGCATCAAACAAACATCTCTAGTATGAAATAGATCTCTTAAACAACTTTAAACATCTAGTTTTAAACATCTAACTTTGGTGTGTAGTAGTTTATAAGAAGTTTTCCTACTTTTCACAACAGCTTGTTAAAATTTGACGCAATTCCATTTTGGTTAATCTCTATTAATATGTTTTGATATGTTGTTGGCTTGTTGTCAGGGTAATTTCACATTCTTAAAACTTATGCAATTTCAATTACTTGTATTTGCATTTTGGATGCATAACTTCTACAGTTCTTGCGAGATTATGTTGTACTATTTTTTAATGCTTAAATTACCTTCTTAAGAATGCAAAATGCACTTATAAGTTGGGTTAGTATTTTAACAATTAAGTATGTGGTTTTTCAAGTTTTTAGTTTCAAAGATTTTACATCGATATATACTCTACATCACTACATTGACTCTTTTTTGGGCTTATAATGTAAGGGGTTTGCTTTTAGAATATGGCGTTCCTTCTTTGCTATTTGGAATTATTGAACAAAACGGAACAATTATAGTTTTTTTCCTTTAGTTTGTAAGTAAGCTAAATGCATTCTATATGTATAGAAGTATTAACATGATATTAAACAATGGAGTGATGGTCCGGTTGGGGTACCCAAAAAAGCTGCATTCGGGACAATTGCACTATGTGCTGGTGTGTTAAACAAACATATTTTTTAATTTTAATAAAGTAAGACTTCATTAAATGTGATTTTAGTTTTCTACACTTATAACGTATCAAGGAAAAAAATTTGATTACAATCAAAGATTTTTAAGTAATTTTATTTGATTTTTTAGTTGAAAAAGTAAGTTATGTCCCAGTCACGTAGAATCCCTGAAATCAAGCAAATGGAATATCAAAAAAAAAAAATTAATATTATTTTTGAATATGACCTACATCTAATTGTGTAGATTACAAAATAAAATATGCACATGCAGCTTGCAAATCCCAAAATTCGGCATTTTTTCACACATCTATGAATGGATTCAAAAATAATATATTTTTTAATATAAACTCTTTGAATATATGCATTTTGTTTCCATTGAGGTGCAGGATTTAATTTTTTAATTTTAGGGTCTTTTTACTTGATCAAAATGAACAAATTAGGCAAACTTTGGAGGTTTTAAGCAAAAATAACCTAATTAGTGTGTCCAAAAAGTGATACCCCAAGCAGATTTCTGCCCAATGTGAACATGATTGTATGTCATAATTATTTCCTTTTTTAGTATTTGAGTGTCTTTTCGGAACAACTTTATTTTTAAAACATAGTTACGTCTCATAATTATTGATGTCATTAGATTTATGGTGTCTTTTTAATCCCTTAATGAGATGAGTCATCTTTAAACAAGTTTCATCCTTTGACGTGTTTGAAAGAATAATCTTAAATGAAAGTTTTAACTTTGAATAGCCACTAGATATTAAGACCATGAAAAAATCAGATTATACATAATTCCAAGTCTTTTCATTGAATTACAAACAATTCCATGACCAATGTCCCTTTGTTTGATCTAATGACTCCCATTTTCCAACAAGTAAATCTTTTTATAATTCACCAAGAAAAATTCTATTACCACAAAATCACAACTAGAAATTATAAAAATAAACTCTTCGAAGTTGAAAACTCTTAAATCTTACCACCTCCATGAAGCTCCCAAGTCTTTATGAATGAAGAATGTACTATTTACAATATAAGTATGAGAAATGCTTTATATCGTTTTAGAAAGAACAGTAACAAAGACACTTGATTGACATAACATCCCTCAACACTTTAGTTTTTCTTTCTGATCAAGACATTAGTTTCATATTACTCAATCCAAATGTATAATGTTCATAGATTTTTGGTTATCCAATTCATAAGATGTGATTCATGTGAATTTTTGTTACATGGTCCACAATGTATAATTCTTATAGATTTGTTTTGATATATAATCATTAAGTACATATCTTATGGATTTTTTGGAACCCAATCTATAATGCATAATTGCTAGTAGAACAAATAGCCTTTGAGCAGTCACCAAGGTACAGTGTAAGAGTATCATACCAAAGGCTCATATTCACACTAGCATAGTGCCCAAAATAGCTGTTGGGCACCATGTCCTAACTTTGACTATATGTTGGGGCTCAAAGACCTCCAATTCTACTAGTAGATTGTTATAGAAACTTAACCAATCCATAATCTACGATTCTTATATAATTATGTTGCTATCCAACCTTTCAATCCATATTGCAAGACTATTATAGATTTTTCTAAACTCATTGCAGAATGTATGATTGACTCACCTACGGAGTTTTTTTAAACTATTGTACTTTCCTGCTTTACGTTTCATGAGTATCTAATTCAATTTTTTTGGTACTTTAGAGAGTTGAAGCGACTCTTGCCGATAATCAGGTTGAGATGAAGCCACAAGAGGAGAAGCAATCAAAGAGGCAAAAGATGGAATCCTCAGCGTGGGAAGAGATGGAGAAAGCACAAGTGGAGGAAGGATCAGAAATGAACGAGACAAAAGGACAACACGAGGTGCAAAAGGAGCACGAAGAGCAAGAGTAACATGAGGAACAAGTGATTATGGACTCTCGGTGGAAAGTCTTTCCGGGAGAGCTCCACCAAACCGTCCTCCGCTTCATTCCCATTCCTGAACTTTGTCGCTTCCGCACCGTCTCCCGTGATTGGAACAACATCCCGAAGCAACTCAACTTTGCTTCACAATTACGACCTAAAGAAGCCACGTTCACTTTCAGAACCATGGACTCCTTGTCTGTCGAATTTTCCCTGGAAACCACTGCAGTGTCACAACGGCCATGGCAGATCTATGACCCTATTACACAGAAGAGCTTCAAGCTCAACATGAAGTTTCTATATCAAGGTGTATGTGATAGGTTCGACGAGCACGATCACTGCGTGACGCTGGCCGCAGACAAAGGATTCGTTACCGTCATGTGGAACTCCGCGAGCCCGACTCCAAGAAAAGTTGTCCAAATCGCCAACCCAATCACACGTTCGGTTGTCGAGATTCCACCACTTCCCCGGGGACTCTCCGTCAACACTAAATTCGGCAGTTTCAATATGCGTGGGGTTGAATGCTTCTGGGTAGTGTCGTTGGTGATCGCAGAAGATTACTCATCGTTCGCGCTTTACTATGTGTTGGAAGGCGAGGAGGAAGATCGCACTACAAAAAAAAACTGTTCCGTTTCAGCAGTTTTTCAAGAGAATTTTGTTAATCTTAGTTGTTGGTTCGGAACTCTTGATTCGGACCAATTCTAACAGAATTTTCTTGATTTTTAGCCGTCTCTTACAACATTGAATGTAGTAAATATCGATGGATGGTGGTAATTTTTTTTCCCCTCCTCCTTTTACATTTCATTATCAGTTACATATAGGTAATGTTTGGGGCCATTCACTACAGTCATTTTCCACCAATGATATGTTGTGCATGAGCAAGCCACTTGTTTGTTGGGTACTGGTCAATGTGGCCGGGTCTTGGGTCCACTGAAACCAGGAATGACGTGATTGGTTTCTGCTATCACCGACTACCATGGAAATATGAATATTGAATGAATATTTCAGCTGCTTCATGACCAGAATTACATTAAAACATATCCTTGGAGCTGATATATTCAAAGCCGATGTCATGCATACTATACTATCTACAACAAAGTCTAACATGTTGGGCAAGAAAACTGCTTGCCAATGTCATACGTGGTTTAAGATACTGCCACGACGTGAGAATCCAAAATTTGAAATGTCAATATATTTCTGGTGGAGTTTCTGTAGACATAGTCCATTTGATCCACATTTTTAAAATTTCAAAACTAGCATTTCCTTCTCCGGAAGCTCTACTTAATTATTGCTATCCGCGTCACCTTCCTTGAGGTCCCCACGAACCAAGTATAATCCTCCGAATCTGTGAATTCTTCTGTCTGCATTCAACCGCGTACAAATTCTCCATACTCGCAATTTGATGTTGCTATAGTCACACCACACCCTTTCCCTTGCTTGATCTTGTTCGACAGACACGTTTTCGTCCTGCGGGTTCGTCTTCCCTGTTTCGTGCCCCTGATTCCTGTGACATTTATACAATTATTTCGTACTTGAATCAGTTAATTTAATAAATAGGAACATCACAAAATAGGTGTATATAAACATGAACATCACGTAATAGGTGTGGTAAATGAAAAGAACTTCACAGCATGAGAGCAATACATTCTGCACTTGCAATAATTATAAAAAGTTTACAGCTTTAATGAGGTGAAGGGTTTAGGATTTAATTTATATGCGACAATCGATTGCACCACAACCATCTGCACCCGGATATTAGAAAACTTACAATTCTCTCATCATCTCCTTCTGGGTCCTCAGAATGTGGTGGCATCTGCAGCCTAGTCTCTCCGCCATGAAGTTCTGTTGGCGTTCTTAATAGATTTGAAGCGGCCGCCTGTGCCTCCAGATCTGCCAGCCGTTTCAACAACGCCTGCACGTAAGACTCTCGCTGTAGTGCTTTGTTCATAGGACTACGAGCATCATGGGCGCCGGTACTCCTGCCTGGACTTCGAGTGTCACCCTCAAGATCAGTGCTGGACCCCCTCCCATGCTCCAGGCCGTCACTGTCGTCGTCTCCTATACTGCCGTCGGAGATTTTTGATGGTACCTGTGCATTTCGTTGTGCAATTTCGCAGCTCCCCTCCCAATACAATCCCCTCCTCTTCCTCGTGGTAGCTCCAGCATAACCTTTATCCCGCTTCATCTCATCTTCGATTTCGTCTGGGTCAGGCGACCGCCCAAATTGCTCACGCAGGTCCTCCACAATACCCATCTCACCTTTTGGACCTGTGCGGCCCAACGTGCGTCTCATTGAATTTGCGTGCCGTATGGCCTCGGACTTCTCTTTATACTTTGGATCTTTACTGATCCTCTGGAGGTTATACCACACATCTTTATCGAATCCGGGTGGCATTTGATTTCCATTGCGGACCAATGCCATCAACTGGAACCTCCTTGTGGATACGCCTCTACCTATTTTTCCACGTAGCCAGTCATCGTCTATATCAGCGCTGTACTCGAATTTTGATGCCAATCTTTTCTTCAACGTCATCATCGGCTTGTGTGGCTGATTCCTCACATCCATGACGGAGGGGTCCAAGGCGCAACACAGCTTGTTTAATTCTGCTCTCCATGACTTCGCACCAAGTCCGTAAGGCCTACCTCTATCATCCACTGTTAAGAAATGGGGCTTCCGACCCATCTTCTCCCTCCTATCCACTTCAGCCTCTCTTGACACTTGTTTTCGTTTGCGTTCCCGGCGGAGTGCTGACTCTGATAGAGTTTCTTCTTTCACCTCCGCTCTTCTTGTTCGGGTGTCTACTTTTGCTTCAAATGGTTCTCGCAGGGCACGTTTTGTTTCCTCTCCAGACGATTCCTTCGACAGCAAATTCTTCTGTGTTGGTGACATGGAGTGACGTCTGCTACCTTTGAAATCCAGCCTTCTTCCATAATGCTCATCATCGTCCTCAGAACTTTGTACTGCGATGCTTTTTCCATGAGCATAATCTCTCCCTTGTCGGTATGAATCTCTGTCATGGGAAGAACGGCCGTGATGGTATCTCCGTTTATATTCCCTGGAGTGCCGTCGTCTTCGTGGAGGACTTGGGGACTCAGAATGCGACGACGACTCATATCTCTTGCTAGTCCTCCGTCGGCTTCCTCCAAACCGTCTGTACCCCTGCTGCACGGCCATCCAAAATTCCAGATCAGATAAGCACCAGAGTATTATATGAATTGGACGTTCCTATACTATCACCCGTGTCTACTATAAGTACACACATTTAACGATTTCCAATGTCCAAGTATACATCAGCAAATTATACCTCAGGGCACATAAACAATTGAATTGATTAGAAAATATTTCACGCCACTGCATTCGTATAATACCCCTCAATTTGATATCAAGGCTGCATACCATAGTGATGAAGTTCACTTGCAATTTACTCACATGTCAGTAGTTCTAGTGACAATCTTTGGAAACAAATTATCAAGTACGAGAAAATACAGTACCGGTAGTCATACTGCACATGTTACCTTAATCTTCTATAAGAGTTTGAACTACTCACCTCTAGAGATTGATCTCCATGAGAAGAAGATGAATAGGCCCGCTTGTGACGACGGTGCCTTCCAGACTTATCAAGCGCAAGCCGCTCACCGACAATACGTCCTTCATCATCAGATGAATCTGTGCACTCTATTCTCAGATTTTTCAGGGGTTTTGGCTTTCTTGTGCTTCCACTTGCAATATCCTTCCTTACTTCTGAAAATATGCCACTCTTCTTGGCATGCGTAGGAGACATTTCCATCACATCGTCTGTTCCAATATTTCCTTCCAAGGATGTGGGAATGGCACCCACTGCAATTGTTTTAGGCAGCCATTGTGACTATTAGTATGACCAAAACGAATCATTCATCTGCATTTCTCAAATTCAGAAAATTACATTGGACATGTTCGTGATCACAAGTATATAATTATGCCTATCTCCTACAGATTATGTCATTCGGTTGCAAGCCTCAAGTCAGTCTACTTACTACAAACACCATGCAGACACCAAATTCGTCAGTCCCAACAGCGTGCAAACACCACATACGACATTGCAGTACTGCGATTTTGTTAAAAAAATCAAAAAGTGGACAATGACTTTGTATTATGAGTCATACTTTTCGCCGTCTAACTTCGCAATGGATAATAAAACGTGGATTCCGACCTGAGAATTTTATCTCCAATACTTTGAAACACTAATTCTAATTCACTTACATACATTCACGGATACTGGAACGAAGAAAATAGATGTAGACATACCGAAATTTTTAGCGCTGCTTCTCCTGGCGTCATCAGCTTGGCACTCCTCCGATGCTTCTCCGCCCGATTGTCGTCGACCTTCCGAAGTATGCGCTCCAGGATTGGAGGGCCAGCTCTCTGGAACTGTGAACTGCTGCGCTACAAGTGCTCTCCTTTTTTCTAGTACAGCGGCCGCTCGTTCTTCGCGTTTTTCTTTTTCTTTCGTCCCTGCCCTCCGAGAAGGAGTCCCAGTAAAACCTGCTACAAGTTCTGCAACAGCCGGTTTAAGCTTCACCGCTTTCATCTTAGGCGTTCTGCGTGATGACTTCGGTTGCGAACATTCCCGGTCCCCAGCTGCAAGGCGCACTTCTTCTATTTGACTCTCCGTTGTTGGTTGGCTGGTCCCCAACATCTCCTCGTCTATTAGATCTTTTTTCTTCATTTCGCGTTGGCTCCACGGTAGAAACGTGGATTTCTTGTGCATCGCCTAAAAATCGCAGAAAGGTCCAACAGCGCTGTAGATTGTGGATACACTGCCAGCCATGTACAACACGAAAACTAATGAGAATACCTTCAAGCAAGTGCATCTACTCCTCACGTAATACCATGAAAAACACAAATGTATGCTAGCATTATAAGATACTTCTATTATAATCCCACAACTAACGTCGTCTCTGTCACAGTGGTCAATCACACATGCAATAGTTTCAGCAAAAACCGGAGCACACGTACAAAAAAAAAACTTGCAGCACCGAAAGAAAACCTGGTTGTGGAATTCTGGGTACAGGCGCTGGAGCATAAGGCTAGAAGATGAAGGCGAAAACTGCGATGGAGAAGACCGGGACGTGCTCTCCTTCAAAGTTGAGGCCGTCATTGCATGGGCGGCTTTACAAGATTGATGTGAAGTTTTAGACCTCTGTCACATACTCGCGTGATGAATGAACTTCATCCATTGCTTTCCGTCACTTCTGGATGAAACCCTGAATTCTTTTCTGTTTCTCACCCATTATAGACATGCATACGTGTAATTTAGGTCCAAATTTCGAGGATCGCAGAACCTGAGCGTTATCAAGTCGAGATTTCCGGCAACTACATCTCCTACTCTAGCGGTGCACCAGTAGCATGCAGCACGATCTCAATTGGAGCCGAGAATTATTGACAGAATTTTCGGAGGAGGTGAACGATGCAGAATGACCCAACAGCGTCCTTCACGAACCGGATGTTGTTTTGTGTATTCCGCGACTCATGAGCAAGTATTCCTGAGTATGGAGGCACCTGTGGCACTGCTTGTAAGTTCCCTCACACCTCACAAGTCATAATTTTTTGTTCTGTGTTTGTACCTTAATTTTTAGAGCACCATACTTTCTTTAAGCATACTATTGTGTTCTTGTTTGTTACTGTTCTCTTGCTTGCATGCAAGTTCTAAATTTTCGGTCCCGTCTTCTTCCAGTGTGTGTTGTGTTGTAGTCCGTAGCAAGGACACCCTGGAACGGCGATTAGTGAGCGCTAGACCTCTCGGCAGGTTCAGATTCACAGTTGCGTAGTATTCCATACCGGGTAAATTCTTCTGCTCAATTTTTCTTCAGTATGAAGGCGAAGATGTTGGTTGTTGATGTTAACTGAATTGCTCCTGTATACTGCATGTGTATCCGGGGTGTACGATGGCAGCAGAAATCCTTAGTGAATCGCTAATTATATTGGTTGTGTACCAGAATTAGACCGTTTCATGGTCTTCTTTCTAGTATTTTTCTTATGCCTTTGTTTTCAGAGTTGTTGTACTAAACGAATTGTTTGTTCTTCATAATTTAAGGTACTAAAGCAAAATGCTAGGAACAAAAAGTTTTTTTTTTTGCGCCACTCGGAAATCTCAGGCGCTTCTGCTGGGACTTACTGGAATGAACACTGTGGACATGTCTCTGCAAGCATACCCATGCAGTGAAAACATGTTCCACCGAGTACCAGTACTGTCAATCCGCCCATGACCCTGTAAGGTATTGGAGTCATGTCTTTACACGTTGAGTTGGACGCACTTAAGAAGTCAAATACCTAATATTCCCTACTTCAGCTGCTGAATGGTACCGTACTCAGCCAATCTGTGTCATGTACACTCGTCTTATATATCTTGACTTCACTGTTAACCCTTGTGTTATCCGCAGTATTGGTTGTCATCACATTTATTTTCAAACCTCGAGTATGAGTCTGGTGTGGACGCATGTTTTCTATTGTATTTGATTTTCATGTTTTATTTGGAAATGTAAGGGCATAAATTCTAATAGTGCTATGAGAAGTTATATACCATGTTCTTGCCCATTTTCCTTTCAAAGAGCACAGAACATTGCAATCATAGAGAAAGAAAGTAGGACAAATTAAACTAACACGCAGTGAATGACAATTGGTTTTCCAGATTCCGCAACAGTATCAGTGGAAAAAGCTCTGCTGTTGTCACCGTTTTTTTTGCCTCTCTTGGAATACACATGGTACTAATATCCATTTATGTGCACGCAGGTCAACTCTGGAAGCTCAACGTTGAAGGCTTAACTTCATTGGTGAGTACAGCAATTGTAATCATCTAATCGCTTGTACTGAACTAGTGTTGCAATGAAGCTCTGCAATTTTGACTGTTAGGTTACTCATTTCACAATAATGAAGTTTTATTCTAACTCTGTGTACACAACCTTTGACTTCGCAGTGTCATTGTTGCGCAATTGACTGGAGAATCAGTTGCAGTGCCCGGTGGATGTCAAACTGGAGGCTCAATTTGAATGGCGGACGCAGTCATTGCCAGGTGCAATCCAAAACTCCTGCTGTCAACTTCTTTCTCGACACAATATGACTACGAATGGCAGTAGTACACCCCAGCTTGCTTATTCATTGTCTAGATTCACGTCATGCCCATTCATAAGTAGTCTGTACATGGGCCAGATGCATGGCCACGTTTGTGATGACTGCAAATGTCTTCGATGCGTAGTATTGCGGTGGGTCCGAATGCCTAACTGTAACTGCAAACTACCATCCCCCCGCCAGGGGTTGTCATTGGACGATAGAGTTAGGAAGAAATGTATGGCATGTAGGCATGAGCCACTTTGCGTACCAATATTCCCTATAGACTTTTGCTTCTGTAAGCATCCAGAAAAAAAAGCTGCTGTATTACGATTGTTAGAACCCCAATACAGCAGTAGTGATTACGCAGATGAATTTTTTTACGATTACGACAGTGATAGTAGCGAAAATGTTGAGAGCAGGTTGGTGGACCCTGACTCTGGTTCCGGCAGTGAATACCAAGGAGGAAGTTTTGGAGAACTTAGGAGACTTTAGACAATTCACAGGAAATGGGCCAACAAGTGGTCATTAAGTTCGTCTTGTATTTCTGTGTGAATTACACCTTTTCGTTATCAAAGTACAATCAATTTGCAAATTGCGATTCATGGAGTACGATATTGTCGACCGCTCAAACATTGGGAACATTGCACACCACTAATAAAAAGAATAAACGAAATACGCAATAGTCAAATTTTTTTTGTAAAAATAACATCCCTTTTGCAGCAACGTAGTTGCAGTTAAACGCCAGAGTCTTGTAAAAGGAACATGTTGTTTGTCTGGGTGAAGTGATGCAATTCACTAATGAGTGTTTTGTGGCTGGTACTACAAGGACATAAGATTTGAGGTCAGCAGCCTCTACGATCGAATCGTCAGGGTAAATGTCGCACAATTGCAGAAAACAACTTTGGTGCCCTACTTGGTATTTCACACCCCTTCTCATGGAATATGTTGAAATTTTAATTTTCAATTTAAGTTTAGTCTGAACCAAGATAGCACTACACTTGATGTTGTAGTGTACTGAGGTCGTTATTAGCCATATGGTCTGGCGAGGGTAACTTCTAATTTATTCAAATCCATAAGTATTACGTATAATACGTCTGACTATGTCATTATGTTTTTCCATTGAATAACATGCTCCATGTCCTCTTCCCTGTGTTTGACAGTTATATGAAGTGAGTGGATACATTTCATTAGCATTGTCTAGTGGGTTGGTCATAGAATGGAAGCGAAGAATATGACCCAATTGTCTTGTTTGCGCAGCATTCTGAAGATAAGGATAAATTAAAGATTAAGTTTAGGAATTATTGAGTGCTTAGGGTGAATTAAGAAGCCTGAAACAGTATGGGTGCATTCACTCTGTAGCATATCAAGTCGTGGGTACTATGACGCGAGTCATCAGCAGATCTTGAAGACCATCAACATATCCATCTGGGCTCTGCTCATTGGGTTTTCAAAACTGGTGCGTCGGGTCATCTGTCACCTGAACTGTTATGCATGTACATGAGCGCTTAGAATATCCATCGTGCCTTTAAAACTTCTGCTCATTTTATGTGTACGTAAATGACAGTATGGTGTTATGCGCTTTTAGAATAGGAATTTCTTGAATTCTTTTTAACACTTGTTCGTTGAACGTGTTAACTTCTTATTGTTCTAATGTTAATGAACGTGTTAACTTCTTATTGTTCTAATGTTAATGAACGTTTTAACTTATTATTGTTCTAATGTTAATGCACTCTGTGCATGAGCAGGTGAAATGAGGCCCCGTAGACAATGCGCGGCTTATCATATAGAGAGGTCTATTGCAAGTACACAAGGATTACCACAATATCCTTGCGCATGTCGCGTTTGCTGTGGAGCGAGAATACGAAAGTTTGACACTATTGCACGGCATCATAGGAAAAATGGCAGGGATCCTTTCTTGCCATACCTTGTAATTGTAAGCTTCTTAGCTCAAATACACAGTTTGTTTAGTTGTACATAAAAACCAAGTAGCCTTGTTTGTAGAATGTGAAATTAGAATTAAATGGGCGTCATGACTTCCAGTATTGAATAGTGAACTTTGGCTGGCAGACACGCGATGGGCGAAATATCAGAGGGCCTGTGATGAGGCCAGATCGAGGTGCTGAAGAACCGTACCTGCGAGAGGGAGGTGACTAAGAAGGACCGGGTTTTGTATGGCCACAAAGGACAGCAGTCGATATAGAACAAATGTTGCAGGAAGCTTATGCGCGCGCTAACGAGGTTAATGCCGCAGCATATGACAATGCATAAGAGGATACCCCGTTGGAAGACTTTGGCTCCACAGAAGGAATGGACGCAAACGTCCAAGACTTTGCCGATTTACTTCAAGAATCCGGAGAAGCAGTTTACGAAGGATGTACTCAATCCAGAATGCAGGCTGGGGTTGTTCTCATGACGCTGGTGAATCTCTACTCTGTGTCCCACAACTTCATGGATGCTCTCCTGAAATGTTTAGGAGAAGACTTATTGCCATCTTCAAATTGTCTACCACGAAGCACATATGATGTGAAGCGAATGGTCTTGAAGATGGGATTGCGACATAGAGCAGTGCACTGCTGCCCTAATGGTCATGTCCTTTACGAGGGCGCAGAGTACGAAGATTGTCAACAGTGCCCTACATGCAGTGAACCACGCTACATCCCGAGATCTAATGATATACCAGTGAAGGTTGTGCGTTACTTCTCTCTCATTGACACGCTTCGACGCATGTATAGATGCCCTGAGATTGCGAAATTGTTGGCATCACATGTGGTCAGTAATCGATAGCCCTCAGTGGGCAGCGCTCAACAATCTCCCTGGTAATTTCGGAAGTGCAGAAACAGACTTGCGACTTGGAGTAGTAGCTGATGGAATTTGTCCATACGGTAATGCGTCAAGTAAGCATTCGACGTGGCCAATCTTGGTGGTTATCTACAACCTCCCCCCCTGGTTGGCTTCAAAAAAGTTTTTTATTACGTTGACAATTCTTATTCCAGGAGAGAAGGCCCCCACATCAGAGACAATCGATGTATTCCTTCGGCCTTTAGTAGAGGAGTTGAAGAAGCTCTGGGAAGGCGTTGCAGCTGTGAACATGGCAAAACCCGTGGGAGAAAGGAATTTCAGGTTGCGTGCGGCACTATTATTCACTGTTAACGATTTCCCAGCGTATGGCATAATTGCAGGACAACAAGTCAAAGGATTTGTGGGATGTCCAATCTGTGGCCCTGACACTTACTCGGAGTACTCTAACGTGCTTAAAAAGATGTTGT
The DNA here is from genome assembly GCA_022496805.1 of Pohlia nutans. Taxonomy (NCBI): domain Eukaryota; kingdom Viridiplantae; phylum Streptophyta; class Bryopsida; order Bryales; family Mniaceae; genus Pohlia; species Pohlia nutans. Next base: position 10,041,437 of record CM040102.1, read on the forward strand.
ACATGGGAGGAAGGCGATTACTTTGTCCAGAGCATCGTTTTCGGAGGTCGAGAGCCGCATTTAATGGTGAACCAGAGTTCAACCCACCTCCAAGGAGGCCCAGCGGACGGGAAATCATGGAACGTGGGGAAGAGCGCGTTGAATTTTTGGAATTTGGAGGACAAGAAGATGACGACGACGACCTTGTGAAGGTTCATGGAGTGAAAAGGTCAAGTATTTTGTTTGAACTACCTTACTGGAAGGTAAAGAATCTTCACTGGACTTTGCAATTCCACAGTAGTCTTCATTTTCAGAAGGGGAGAGGTACAGGTTGTAGTTGCTGTGAGTCACAGAAGGGCCCCTTTTTTTTTTATCTGCCTGCATTTCTATGGGTGTGTCATCTCTCTGCCAGTGGATTCTCTGTTATGATGCCGAGGCTCTTGACCTGCTGTGAGCAGAGAGTCTGCGGCATATAGCACAGAGCGTTGTAATTTGGTTATGACGGTGTGTGTTGGTGACTTTTGCTTTCTTTCATCAGGATCTACCCTTACGACAGTGTTTAGATCCCATGCATTGCGAGAAAAACGTTTGTGAAAATATCGTCAAGACCTTGTTTGGCGAAAAAGATATGGCATCGACACGAATTGATATGCAGGTTAGAAATATCCGGCCACATCAGTGGTTGCAAAGAAGAGGTCCAAACCAAGACAAATTCTACATCCCAGATGTATCCTACGTCCTATCTACTGAAGACAGAGCTGTGTTTCTTATGACGTTGAAAGCGTTGAAGACGCCAACTAATTATGTGAGCTCCTTGCACAAGAGGATCAACAAAGGGAAGTTGAGCGGTCTCAAATCCCATGATTATCACATATTAATGCAGCAAATTCTTCCACTATGTTTGCGCAACATAGGGAATGAGAAACTCGTGGGAGCTATAGTTAGGGTCAGTAGAGTTTTTCAAAAGCTTTGTGCTCGAGTCATAGAGCCAGCAGATGAGATGGATCTGCTAGAAGATTGCGCAGAAACTATGTGTCTCATTGAAAAAGAGATGCCACCACAATTTTTTGATATCATGTTTCACTTGACGTGGCACCTGGTACAGGAGTTGTTTATCTGTGGCCCTATCACTAATAGGTGGATGTATCCATACGAGAGGTACTTTAAAAATTTGAAGGGCATGGTGCGCAACCTGGCTCGGCCAGAGGGTTGCATAGCACTGGGATACGAAGTAGAAGAAGCTTTAGGTTTCGTCACGGAGTACATGGCCGATTACAGAGCAACGAATCGATGAGTATGGGACAGCCAAGAAGATGCACATATGAATGATGAAGAAGTAGAAGGAAAGGCCAGAAAACGAATATTGCAGGAGGAGGAGCGACGATGGATGCACTCTTTCATTTTGGACAATGCCGAGCATCTGGAAGAGCATAGAATGTAAGTGCCTTTCCTACCTGCAACATGTGAAACAATTATTGATTAACTATGATTTTAATAGCTCTAAAGACTAGCTCGGCCGGGTTTTTTGCATTCGTGAGATTCCCTACCAAAGTCAAGGGAGGACAAGTATTTATGAAATGGCGCTCCGGCAGTCCGGAGCTGATGGCCAGGAAATCAGCAGAGAAGATCCCAGGCGATTAGATACAAACAGTCCAGTGACCAATGAATGTGAACATCGTGTTTTAAGAAGAATCATGTTTATGTTTGCCTATGCATCATGAATACTGTGCTAGATTCGAATTAAAAGAATGTCCTGATAGTCGAAGTTGTTCCTGAATGTTTGAAAACACTGTGTGCAGACGGTACCAGAGGCTATTCGAGGAAAGGGGTGAAGAGAGGCGTAGATTCCGCAGAAGGCATCCAGGCAGAAATGGCCGTCGTGGTGCGCCGTTTCCTGTGGAGATGTCAGAGTTCCCAAGTTTTGCGGATTGGCTTGCAGCTGAAGTGAAGACATGCGAAGACAACAACATAGAAGTGCCACAGAATGTGATAGACTCTTCAAAACCCCCTTCCTTAGTGGCCCAAAAATTCCGTGCACTAAATGCATATGGAAACCACTACCGAGTAAAGACAGCGGAACTGTCACTCAGAACGTGTGATTCAAGCGTGGCAGCAATTTTCAAGAGGCCTTGGAGATCAGGAGTACGAGATCAAAACCCAGTTGAAGCTGCTGTTGAATACGTTGGACATCTTCAAGAGATTCTAGAGCTGGACTACAGCACACATTGCGTCATCATCCTGGTATGCGAGTGGGTGAAAGCAAATTATGCAGGCACAAATGCCACAGTGAAGAAGGATCGCATGGGGTTTACAATGGCCAACTTCAACAGAATGATACCGTATGGAAAGGAGTCTTTTGCGTTCCCAATCCAAGTGCAGCAGGTATTTTTCTCGGATGATATATTGTATCCAGGTTGGAAAGTAGTGTGCAGGACGGAGGTCCGAGGTCACAGAATTGACCAAAATGCATGCAGAGAGGATGTTGATGGTTTATTTGGACTAGGGAGAACAGCAGATCATGAAGGTCTACAAGCCGATGTAATGTTGCCGGAGGAAATTCAGGCACCACTACCGACAGGGAGGCAACTGCAACGACAGGATCTATTCCATCCCGTCCTGGAGGAGGAGAATCCTGTATTCGACAGAGATCTAGGCGAATCATCAGAGGACGAGTAACTCGGTTCATGGAGATGCAGAAGGCAAGAATCCTCTGGTATTTTCGTGCAAACATTTCCATTTAAATTGTTGTATGTGTTTTGGTCGCTCATTTGAGTCCAGTATAGCCCAATCAATATCTGTAGGATCGAACTTGATGGTGTTTACGGTACTTTCATATAAAGTTGCTGTGGGCGATGCTTCTGAACCATACCGGGAAAGTGAACTCGCTGAGTGGAATCAGTTAACGCAGTTCAGGCTAGAGAGCGTTACTGTCTGTGACCTTGTCTAAGCATGAAAGTAGTGTTGTTGCTGTATGGGTTAATCTCAGTAGTATGTAAGGGTTCATCTGAGATGTCATTGCGAGGGTATCGCAGATATGGTTGTCGATATCACCAAAAACCGCAGCAGTAATTCGTTGTCGGTTAGTTCAATTTGAATGAAATTTAGATGCTAATGCTACAGTCATAAAGGATTATCTTATTGTAATCTTCATACCCTATTCCGCAATGCATGAGGGAATGCACTAAATATTTTAGTCTTTGTCATCTAACAGAGGCTCGGACGTAGTTGGGTTCAGCAACTGTTTTGAAAAAGTGCACATTGGGGGCGGGATCAGGAGAGGGGAAGATGATGCAGGGTCTTCGAGATGGCCACCTGAAAGCCAACATTCATGGGATTATGAGCATGAAAATCTATTTGTGGAAGAGCGTGACCTTGTGTCACACCGATCTATTACAGATAGGATACAGAATGATCCATATGAAGGTTGCGGTGCAAAGATTCCGTTTGGCCAGAGAGCATGGGTAGTTAAAATAGTCATTGCGAGGCTTAGGGGTACATGTATGTCCATACTTAAGGTGACACTTGGAATATCCTTCCTTTACTAAACGATGTAAAAGTTTCAATTATAAATATACTGAATCCATGCAGGTGGTAGGGAATGTGGAATTTTTAATGTACGGGCTCTGGAAAGAATGCTTCATGCATATGTGATCTTAGTCGGCTCTGAATCAAAATGCAGGAATGTGACATTTAAAATTAGTATAAAATATTGTATTCATATATCAAGTTCAAAATATCTCACGACATTGCATTTTATGTAACTTCTTTGATGAATTAAAGAATTGTAAGAGAGATCTACAAATGTACTGCTTTATATTTGGTGTTCAATTACTAACTAACAAACAAGGGCTTCTAAGACCAGAGAGCAAGCTAATTTTGGATATTGAGTTGAAATAATTTATGCAGATTGGCAAAAAAATTCACTACATGCTTGAAATTACAAGAGGATACGGGCAGTAAGTGTGATTTTACGACCGTAACACATTTAAGTATTACAGGAGGTGAAATCCCACAATACTGTGTACATAAGTACATGCTCAACTTACACCATTTTCATACTCTGTTGAAATTAACAAAAAATTGTTGACTCTGTCGAATTCGGAGGCAGAATGGATGCCTTCCAACTTCATTTTCCCAAATGTGTTGAAACCAGCACGAAACAGTTGATTTTCTCTTGATTCGGACTGCGTTTTCTTGTAGTGTCGGGAAAGGAAACGCGCGTTCCGGTTCCACTCAAACGTGGGCGAGTGGTGCGAGATTCCACAGCCGCCTAAGGATTACAAACCGGAGTACATCCTGAACGTGGACTCAACTTTGTTCACAATCTTCTGGGACACGGAGAGCGATGAGGACTTCGTAATGGGTCGACCCAAATTGCTGGCGTTCGACACGAAGCGCGACGAATGAAGCGATACGGGCGTGCTTCTTCCCCGCGACGTCTTGCGTGTCCGACTAGCTACCGCACGGGGGCGTCTGTTCTTCTTTGCGATCGGGGGTTTGCATGACGTGGTAGGGTTGGAAGGGATGGACGGGATGATGCTTATGGAGATTGATGTAGCGTCGAGTAAGTGCATTTTGGTCGCGACTTTGAACCGTATGCAGGACTTCAATGCTTACTTCGAAGAGGTCGATGGACTTCGAAGAAGTGAGCATCTTGTGACGGTGGTGGGGTGCGGCAACTACATCGTGATCTCATGCACCAATGGCATTGCCGTGGCATATGATTTGGTGTCTTCCATGTGGTGTAAGTGGATGGAGGACAGGATGATCACTAGCCTCGCTGATGGTAACACGCTTTCAACTGTTGCTTGTTGTGACGCTGGTTATGGGATGTTTGTAACGACCATGCGTCTCACGCTGAATCCTGTCCCTGCAATTCTCTAGCAGGCGTCCTCATCGAATGTCTAACACGCGTTATATTGTTGGAGTAGAAAACGCAGACCGGATCGTGCATGCATGCATGCCATCGTTGTGTCGCATCTTGACATGCTCCATCCTAGTTGCAAGGGTTGACTTTTGGAGAAGGAAATTTGAATTTTTTTATGTTATTGATAAAAACTATTGACAACTTCAATACTCAACTCGAATATCCATCAATGGTTACCATTTGAATTAAGGCTCAAGTGACATGCCGGTTTTTTTTTTTACTTCATATGTTTTTTGGTAATTGAAAGAGGATTCCAATGCACCAAAGAATGCATCATTTGGATAGTGTATGCATAAGTTACGTTAAAGAATGAAAGTTGTTTAGAAAAATGTTCTAAACTCATATTGTTGAAGTTGATGTCAATTGAGTCACTAGCACTTTTTTCCTTTAGTCCTTGAGTCACTAGCACTTTTGGTCGTCTCTACCTTATATTACATCAACTTTCTAAGCACTTCCAAATAGAAACAGAGATGGAAAGTTCATCACTAACACACTGACATGGAAAGTCTATTACCAACATCCCTTAGAAACTCCATCACCGACCCACAACCATGGCACATACATATAGAGGGCATCCCATATTCAACTCCTAAATGTTCAACCGTCTAGAAAGTGAACAATGTACAGAATTAAACCTAGATTTCTTATTCGTCATTGACTTTTTGTAATGTAAATTTTTTACTAAATATAAAATGGAAAGCTAACTTTATGCATGTGATCCAATTAGAAAGGGGATCGTTGATGGTAAATTAGTAACTACCGGTAGTCTACCAATTTGGGTTTTTTACTACTCCGGTAATTTCCCAAGTTACGACAAAAAGTAGATCTAGGGAAACCTTTTTTACCGATCTCGGGGAGGTCACTTCCAAATATTATGTAACAATGTGCAAAAAAAGTTAGGGTTCAAATAAATCTTTGAAGATAATTTTTATAAATAATTTACATTAATATAGGATGCTCACAATTCGTTACAAGACTAAAAATGAGAATATTCTTGAAATGTTACTAATTATAGTAAAAAATATTTTCAATTTTTAGGATACTTTTAAATACCCTTTGTTCACACGTAATACTCAAAAAATACATAGAGTGACCTCCCTGAGTTACCAATCTGATAATTAAGTCAAATCGGGTTGTACTTTGTATAAAAGCTATAGAGCCAAACACATTGGCAAAGCACATTTTTCGAAATACAAACTACAACTCATATTTAACTAATTATAGACAAATTCATAGTCTATAAATAAGTCGGCCTTAGCCGGAAAATGCCAAATATATAAACTATGAAAAATTCAAACCATAAATATATAAATGTGAGGAACAAAATTTTTGATTTGAATATAAAAATCAGTGAATAAATACAATCACTCAAATGGAGTAGAAGAGAGTCGGCCTGCAACCAATAATCATCCTAATAGAAAGAATTGGAATATTCTCTACCAGGAGGAATTTCGTACTTCAGGGCATGTGCAACTTCGCAGTGAATTTGTCCAAGTCTATGAGAATGCTTCATATAATCAGTGACAGACTGAAACTTATGTAAGGAATAAAGGAAGGGAAGAATATTTGTAGCAACATTAGGAATAATCATGCTTGATGAGGTCATGTCTCCCTGAAATGGCGAAGGCATGTAGCACACAGCTTCTAGAGTCCTACGTAGAGAGAGAGGACTAACATCAACGAGGAAGACTTGGTGAGGCTTGCATACATCCCTAGAATGGCGCTTAGAATAAAGAGTGTTGAGAACCTTGTAACACAAGGGAAAATTCTCACTTCTTTCACAAGATTCTCTACCAAAAACAAAGGATAGCCTGTCTACAACGCCCTTCGTGAGGATGAAACTTAGCAAGAGCTTCAAGTCTTGGATTGGCATCTTAAACCACAAGCCAACATGGAATCGCTCCAACAATATTTTAAACAACTTCCTAAGACCTGGTCGCCTGACAACAATCCGATGAACATTCCACGTATGCAAATTACCATCCCATCTTTGTTACAAAGAGTAGAATCACCACACAAATCTCAATAATTGAGGATCAATACTTACTCTATACTGAGTTGACCAAACTTAGAAAATCAGCTTTGGTCCTTTAAGGGTTAAACAATTAAGAATAATCGTATCGTTTACAATTTTGTAGAAACAACGGAGTTACGAATTAAATGAACTCGTTTCACATGATGGTGGTTCAAATTTTAAGCGTGTTATTTTTAAGTCTAAAGTGGCCCTAAGGTCATTTCATTGTAAATGGTTGTATGGATTTCCGTATTGATTCAAAGGAGATTTGTATACTTTGAAAAAGCTTCCTTAGGGCCTCTTTACACTAGAGGCGAGAAACCGTGAGGAGAGAAATATCAACCAATGGGAGGCCTAGAAATCCTGAAGACCAATTTCTCATCAGCCGAAATTTCTCTCTTCACCGTTTCTCACCTCTACTGTAAAAAGGCCCTTAGCTCACAAATGAGAGAAAAGAAATTTCACGGCACAGTAAAGGCTGAGGTTTGAGGAATCACAGCAGTTTTTAGTCGTCCAACTGAAAATTGGAGGGCTCCTTTTTGAGTAACTGAACACGGACCGTGCCAGTTGAACCTCATATCTGTACTTGTTCTAGCTTTAGAGCTCAAGGTTTCAGTTAACCACCCCCAAAACCTGTATTCACGAGCCCTTGAAAGTACCTGTCTTTCAATGGAAGAAAGCGTGTTCCATTTGTACCCAAAAAATAAAAATAAAATAAATACTAGTCTTCACGTGAAAGTACTAGTTTTTGATTGATTTTTGAGCACCTGAATGTCACTATTTTGGCGCTCTGAAATCTACCATTTTAACTCCTCTATTCAAATGAAGATCTCCGGACTAGATCTAATATTCTACATCTAGTTCAAAACGAATCCTTGTGTCACTACAAGGAGGAGAAGGCGTGTGTTAACCCCTAAAGGACCAAGAAGCGGGCAGAAATCTGCTTGGGGTATCACTCTTTGGACACACTAATTAGGTTATTTTTGCTTAAAACCTCCAAAGTTTGCCTAATTTGTTCATTTTGATCAAGTAAAAAGACCCTAAAATTAAAAAATTAAATCCTGCACCTCAATGGAAACAAAATGCATATATTCAAAGAGTTTATATTAAAAAATATATTATTTTTGAATCCATTCATAGATGTGTGAAAAAATGCCGAATTTTGGGATTTGCAAGCTGCATGTGCATATTTTATTTTGTACTCTACACAATTAGATGTAGGTCATATTCAAAAATAATATTAATTTATTTTTTTTGATATTCCATTTGCTTGATTTCAGGGATTCTACGTGACTGGGACATAACTTACTTTTTCAACTAAAAAATCAAATAAAATTACTTAAAAATCTTTGATTGTAATCAAATTTTTTTCCTTGATACGTTATAAGTGTAGAAAACTAAAATCACATTTAACAAAGTCTTACTTTATTAAAATTAAAAAATATGTTTGTTTGACACACCAGCACATAGTGCAATTGTCCCGAATGCAGCTTTTTTGGGTACCCCAACTGGACCATCACCCAAGCCCAAATTGGGTCTCATGTTTTTATAGCAGTTTTGAATAGGTTCTATGTAGACTTCCTTAAATTATTCAAATTTATTTGTTTTTTTATCAACACATGCAATGTTCTTCACCGATTCCAATGATATAAAATCTGGTCCTATCTGAACTATACTTTTCCCATACAATTGATTGAATTTGACGTTTTAAAACTGTGAATCCTTGGCCCTTTTAAGGTTAAGGTTTATGAATTCTAGACACAGGTGTGGAAGATTCCTAAACAGCACGATGAGATGAACACTGATGATAAGAGTAGACATTTGTATCATGTCAGGGTGTATCGATGTATGATCACTGTTACCATAAGGAAGACCTCCTTATGGCTTAAAATGACGTTGTCTAAACGTTTCTGAAACAACCAAATTTCACTGAAAACCTTATTCTGTGTAGTACCATATCAAGCAGGCATTAAGAAACGAATTCTACATCTTGCCGTTATTTCGACATGCGAGTGGGAAATGCAGGTGAATTTACCGCACTTCAGGCTCTTGATCTTTTGTCGAAGGAAGACTACGTTTCTATCTCAGGGAAACAAACTTCATTGATACACACTCGAACAGAATGCTCACTAGTAGCAGACTTGTCGTTTTTCATTCCCCACTTAGTGGGAACAGTGAACAGTGGTTGAATATTATGCTTATGATTTTATTTTCTTGTGACCAAAACTACTCACTAGCATTGACAGAACCCATGTGCTTGGGGCGATTTCATTCCATTTTCATTTTTAGTAAGTGAAAAACAACACATTTCCTACTAGTGACACTCCAGTAAAGTTTTTCTTGAGGTAACAATATATTTCATGTGTACAAAGGTTAGAAAAGAATCATTTCTACTTCCAAATCTTATACGAAATCTTTCACTTTCTACTGACTTAAGTACTCACATTTGATTCAGAGTGGAGGAGTTGCCAGGAAAGGTGAGGAGTCAAGTACACAACGTTCGTAATATTGAAGCTGAGGTTGTAGCCCTCAAGATCTCCTTCTTGAAAAGAATTAACAAAGGCTCCAGGCTTATCCTTACAGACTCGTAAGCCTTCGGTTCCTTACAAACTGTGAAGGTTTTTTTTTGTTTTTTTGTGTTCAGTACATTAGGAATGGCAATTTTGATGGGTTTTAGTGAGCCAGAACAGCTGTAATTGTAATTGTCTGTCTCAATTGAAAACCATATGCAATCAGACTAAGTTGTTGGATCACCTGGTCCAATCTTTGACTGGCACATTCAACCGCCAGAATGCTTTAACGGAGTTTTATCAGACAGAATTTCTTGATCGTTGACTTCAATATCTTTTGGCTTACATTGAGCACTAAGATTATGGATTATAACTAAGTCACTTAGGGAGAATGGCCTGATATGGGTACCACTTTTACGTGTCTCATATAGTGTGACTTATATCTAACTCATTTTATGTGTGCTAAAAATTTCATTTTTAGCACCATGCATATTGCTTGCAGCCTTGATGCATGTAACACCCTCTAATTTTTGTAATTTTTAATGTTTTTTTCTTTCCAAAAAGATATTTCTCAAAAATCATACTTTTTTTAGACGGGTACCCATGTCAGGCCATCACCCCAAGGTGAGAATGAAATTAATTATTATGTGATTGTTCTGACTGTAATGAATCACTGACTTGCAGGAAGAGAAATCGCGAAGACTGTAGCACGGTGATTGGGTTTCAGCAACACTTGGATAGTTTTGGATGGATTTTATGGGGAACTAGGCTGGGCTCAAAGCAGGCTTAGCATAGACTCATCCAACATTAGTTTTGCTGAAATCTCCCTCTCGCGTCATCTCTTCACATTACCAGCAAAGGCGTTGCTTCTCACTCAAAACAGGTGAACAGCAGTAGCATGCGCTGCCAGTTCTAGTATGCATCAAAGTTCTAGTATGCATCAAAGTCTGAAGTTGCCTAACTCCCTCCTCTCCCTCTCTACCGATTCTCTTTCCAATTTCTTTGAAATGTACAATTTACTAAAACATGCATATTTTCTAAATTTAGCCTCGCCTTTTCATCACTTTTACAATCCATTTCAATTTTGGTTGAGAAAATCCAATTCTTTCTTCATTATTCTCTCAAAACAAGCCCGTGGAGCTTGCTTTGACGTTTAAGGGTTACGTTCATCATTCATCGACAATGGGGTCTAGTTCTTGTAGTGAACATCTCCCTTCATCAACAATGGGATTCTAGTGAACATAAGAGACCATTTTTAGGTTTGTTTTGTTTTTTTATCAATAGGTTTTACATGTGATGGGGGCAAAGTTTGTTTTGAGCAAGTAGGAAACGCTTGCTTACTATGATATGTTTGTGATAGACATGTGATAATTTAAAGTTGAATATTGTTTTATATTGTTTATTAAGATGTTTTGTAGAATATTTAAGACAAAGTGTTCTTTGAGGTGGCATTTGTTCGCTTACTTACTGTGTGACATACTTTAGAAAGTGAACACGAGAGATAATTTCTAGGTTTGTTTTGTTTTTTTATATTATTTTTATTTATTTATTATTTTTAGTAAAGAGGTTTTGTAAAAGATGGGATCCAGAACTTTAAGGTGGCAAACAATTGTTGCTTACCTTGCTATGACATGTTTGTAGTAGTTAGAAGAGATCTTTCTAGAGAGTTAGTTTGGGTTGATTGAGAGATTTTATAGTTAATGAGGGATTAAGGGCCAAATGTGCTTTGAAGTGGCAAATGCTTGCTTAATCCTTAAAACGACAATTTGGGGACTGGCCTGGCAGCCCGAAATTGGATCACGGCATTTTTTGTACTTGGGCATCATGAATAATGAATTTGTTGAACTTGGGCATCATGACTGAACCAATCAATGACGAGCTTGCAACCTCCTACAAGGTTATGTGCAACCCCAACCTACCTACTACAATCCTTTCAAAGCACAAATCACTCATACAAATTGTGATTTGAATTGTAAAATTGCACTTTGTGAATGCATCGTAAGAAGGTGATTAGAATGATATCAAAAAATAAGTGAAAAGTTGAGTACAAGAAGAGCTACAAGAAGATTCTGTAGAAACCCAGCCCCTGGGGCGGGGGTTGACGTTTGAAAGTTAATGTGAGATGCTTGTAGTAAACATTCAAGTTTTTTGTTATTTTTTTTGTTTGCTTTTTCATCAAGAAGTTCTGCACAAGATGGAGGCCAAACGCCTTTTAAGGTGACAAATGCTCAACGGTTACAGGTTTTTAGCAATAAACATTATTATGTGATAATTTCCACACGTTTTTTTCATTTTGTTGCGTTTACTGAGAGGTTTTACAGGCTATGGAGGCAATTGTGCTTTGAGGTGGCAAACACTCTCTTGTTGTGACATGCTTGTAGTATACATAAAAGATCATGAAATTTTTAGGTTTTTTTTGTTTTGTGTGACTACAAAGCTTTACACTTGCTTGCTATTTCTTGCTACTTCTAATAACTCTTGAATCTTGATCAATGACACAAATACTGTTATTGGAGAAATGTCATTGTTGGATTTTACTTGGAATATACAATGCAACCTAAATCAAGAATCATTAACATTTGCATCTTGAGCAAGACATGCCTTCTCAATCCCATGCCATAAGAAAAAGGAGGTTTGAAACCATCCATCATAGCTAAAGCGATTGCCCTTTAAAGGTTGTTAGCCTTGAGTAGGACTTGACATAACCCCATTCTCATAAGTGACTATGAAAATGAGGAATAATTAAAACCAAGTTCAAGCCTTAACCTAATAGGATTCACAACTGAAGAATGAAGGTATATTGTCACGACTTCCTCTTCTTATTGTGAATTGTTTCATTTTAATTCTATGTTTGGATGTGACAAAATGTAATTAGAGACTTGAGATTAGAGACTAACAAACCTCCAAAGGGAATGTTTTATTCAAACCTTCTCTGACACTTTATTATCTATTTGTTCATGCTTTAATGACTTTGATTTGAATGATCCGATTTGGACATTTTTGTTGTGAGTCGAGCAAAAAATTTGAAAAGAAGAGCTATTTGTATATTAATAGATACATGTTATTTTTTAGAAATGTATGTGCTCAATCAACTTGTAATTATTTCATAGCACCTACTTTCTAGGTTACTGAATCTCATTTGATGATGTGCACAACTAGTAAAAATATGAATTGGAATTTGGGAAATAATGACTTTGGCCAAAAGTGTAGGGTGCCCAATTTAATTGAGAAATTTGGATGCACATTCTTGTACACATTCCAAATTTTAAGGCTATTTTGAGGTAGTCATGAAGTGATTTGTAGCTTTTTAAGCAAGACCAAAAGACATATTGTCATGTTAAGGGTTAAAATGATTACAATAAATGGGCGATTTAGTGTTCAACGAGAAATGATGTCTTTTGTTCAAAGGTGAGGAGAATTAGTGTTCCCATAATACATACAAGTTTGGCACTTGTCATTTTGACTTCCATTAAGAGTGTTGTCATCCAAGTGACATAGGTTGGCATGTCATGATTATTATAAATTTTCCTTTATTTTTCAAAAGTCATTTTAGGTTTTTATAAATTTTTAATATTTTACACGGTCAATATTGATCTCTAAAAATTAAATTAATGTCAATGGAGTTATTTGTAAAGTCACCATGGATTTGAAGAATCAACAAAGAATTTTGCTTTATTATACTCTTATTTGTTCACTTCAAATAGTTAAAAGGTATGGAAGATTTTGGTGGTCTATCATTATCAGGTGTGTAAGAGGTGTGTAAGAGCTTGGTGGTCTTCAAAAGTTTTCAATTGTTTTTTAGCACGAAGAAAGGAGCTAAAAAACTTTTGAAAACTTTTGAAGACCACCAAGCTCTTACACACACAATAATGATAAACCACCAAGATCTTTTACACTTTCTAACTATTTGGAGTGAAGAAATAAGAGTATAATAAAGAAAAATTCATGGTATCTTCTTCAAAATTTGATGGACTTTACGGATAACTCCAATGTGGAGATATTGTGTTTGGGATACTAAATCACCTTTTTAGTGTTTATTGAGAATTGGAGTCATTTACTGTTTATAGGTAAAAAGGAATAGTGTTTGGATATTAAATTACCATTTTGTGTTCATTGAAAATTGACGTTTTTTACCACGATTTGTTCAAAGGTTAGAAGAAATAGTGTCCATATACTACATAGGAGTTTGTCACTTATCATTCCTTCTTTCATTGAAAGTGACATGTTCCTTCCACATGATGAGAATGACATGAGGTTGCATGCCATATTTATTATAAAGTCTCCATATGTCATTGGAACACTACACTCATTTTTTTTCTTACACAGACACTATATCTTCCTAAAATCAAATAGTGTCCATGTTGAGAAATAGTGTCCATGTTGAGAAATAGTGTCCCACACACTAAATAATCCATTCAATGTAGTGAATAAGATAATTCATTGTATTTATGCCACTTTATGATCACTATATATGAAGGTCTTACATTTTAAAAATTGTTAAAAATTGACATTCATACTATTGATACATAACATGCACAAATAGTGTGACTAACCTCAGTTCTTATTTTGTGGCTCTAATAAACTAGGTATCAAAAGGGACATAACATAATAGAGCAATTCATGAAGTCCCTCTTTTCCACAATTGGCAAGTTACTTGCATCAAGGGTCACTGTCTTCATGAGCATGACTGTGAGTAAAGGCAGTGTCAACTTTTCAACAAGTGAATTACCACGGAGACCTACACAAATGGGAAAATTGCAGTTCTAGGCATAGCTCTTCAAGGGAGAACCAACTTTTGCTAGTGGTACGACCTGTTGTAGAAGGTGAAAATTGGATAACATGAAAAGATGCTCATTTGATCCAGTTCCAAAAGGGAGACGTCCTGAACTGATCTGCTGTGTTATGGAGCCGAGGGGTAGAAAAGGGCGGATAATGCTCAGGAGCCAGGAGATGCGTGGACGGTCATGGGGCTCATTCCACGGCAGCCACTCATTCCCACGTCTTTGGGGCTCCCTCCACACAATGCCGTGGGACGGGAACCAAAAAACATCCACAACACTGGGCCTATCCAGCTTCCTCTGTCTTTTCCTCTCGACGCCCGGACCGCACAAATTCCTGCCCCTCGCAGCACTCCTCACGCTCTTCTTTTCCATCCCTGGGAAGAATTCTAAGTTCTGTAATTTTTTTTGTTTGGGGGCTTCATTGGGATTCAGCCATGGCAGCGGTCCGGTGCAATGTGGGCGCGGGGGTGGTCGCAGGCGCTGTCAGTGTGGCGTCCGAGCAGAATCGCATTGGGAGCTCCGTCCAGGGGCTCGGGATGAGCAAGTTTGCTGGGTTGAGAATTTCCAGCAGCAAGGGCGTGAAGATTGAGAGCAAGAATCATGCGCGCAAGAATGGCAACGCCGCGGTGCACGTGGTGCGCGCGACGTCGTCGGCGGCCGTGGAGACTGAGCAGAAGACTGACATTGCCGTGGTGGAGAAATCCATCAACACTATCCGATTCTTGGCGATCGACGCCGTGGAGAAGGCCAATTCCGGTCACCCCGGTTTGCCCATGGGGTGCGCGCCCATGGGCCACATCTTGTATGACGAAGTCATGAAGTACAACCCGAAGAACCCCTACTGGTTCAACCGGGATCGCTTCGTGCTGTCCGCCGGTCACGGTACGCCAATTGCATCCTCGTTCTAGCATGTTTGATGATCACATTGAGCGCTTAGAATTTTGAACTTTGAACCCACTCATTCAAATTCCGGACCTGAATCTAAAACTCTCTTGAATGTTTACAGGATGTATGCTCCAGTATGCCCTTCTCCACCTCGCAGGATACGACAGCGTGCTGGTAACTTTTTCAATTCAAATTTTTCTTTTCGATTGACCGGTAGTATATGTCACTGAAGCACCGGGTCATTTCTAGGTATCGATTAGATTTCGGAAAGAGGTTACTCTCTTTGTTCCAATTGACGGACGCATTGGCATTCTCGTCGTGCAGGAGGAGGATTTGAAGCAGTTCAGGCAGTGGGGAAGCAGGACACCCGGTCACCCTGAGAATTTTGAGACCCCCGGTGTGGAGGTGACCACCGGTCCTCTCGGGCAAGGAATTGCGAACGCGGTGGGTTTGGCGCTGGCCGAAGCTCATTTGGCTGCGCGCTTCAACAAGCCCGATGCTAAGGTCGTGGACCACTACACGTAAGAATCACATCCCTGGTTGCTGCTTTTGGACCCCGCCTGTACAAACACGGGCTCATGGCGTGTGGGTGGATGCAGATACTGCATTTTGGGAGATGGATGCAACATGGAGGGAATTTCCAACGAGGCCGCCTCGCTTGCGGGTCACTGGGGGCTGGGAAAGCTCATCTGCCTTTACGATGACAACCACATCTCCATCGACGGCGACACGGAGATCGCCTTCACGGAGAGCGTGGACGATCGGTTTGCGGCCCTGGGATGGCACATCATTTGGGTGAAGAACGGAAACACGGGGTACGACGAGATTCGCGCTGCTATTGAGGAGGCCAAGTCCGTCACGGACAAGCCCACCATGATCAAGGTGACCACCACCATCGGCTTCGGATCGCCCAACAAGGCGAACTCGTACTCCGTGCACGGCGCTGCTTTGGGTGGCAAGGAGGTCGAAGCCACCAGGCAGAACCTCGGATGGCCTTATGAGCCTTTCCACGTTCCCGATGAGGTCAAGAGGTGAGGTTTACGAGATTGTTGCTTGCAATAAATTCTTGAAGATGGAAAGATTGGTATCTGATTTTGCTCCTGGACGTTTACAGCCACTGGAGCCGCCACATCGATTTGGGAACCAAGTACCAAAGTGACTGGGAGTCTGCCGTTGAGGCGTACGCGCAGAAGTACCCCGAGGAGGGCGCCGAATTCAAGCAGCTGATCAGCGGCGAATTGCCCGCCGGCTGGGATGCGGCTCTTCCCGTAAGTGAATCGGATTCCCTGCTGTGGCAATCTTTGAATACTTTTTGTAATGCGAACAGAGCTGATTGTTTGTTTGTTGTGGACAATGCCAGGAGTTCACGCCCGAGGATGCAGGTGATGCGACTCGCAACTTGTCGCAGCGGTGCCTGAACGCATTGGCACGAACACTGCCCGGCTTGATCGGAGGCAGCGCTGATTTGGCCTCCTCGAACATGACCTTGATGAAGATGTTCGGGGACTTCCAGAAGGCCACGCCTGCGGAGCGAAACGTCCGGTTCGGAGTGCGGGAGCACGCCATGGGAGCTATCTGCAACGGCATCCAGCAGCACTTGAGCGGGCTGATCCCGTACTGCGCCACGTTCTTCATCTTCACGGATTACTTGCGGGCCGCGATGCGAATCTCCGCATTGTCCGAGACGGGAGTGATCTACGTGATGACCCACGACTCCATCGGGCTGGGAGAGGACGGCCCCACGCATCAGCCCATCGAGCACCTGGCGAGCTTCCGCGCCATGCCCAACATGTTGATGATCCGGCCGGCAGACGGAAACGAAACCTCGGGCGCGTACAAGGTGGCGGTGCTGAACAGGAAGCGGCCCTCGACCTTGGCTCTGTCCAGACAAAAGCTGCCCAATTTGGCCGGATCCTCCATCGACAGTGTGTCGCTCGGTGCGTACGCGCTCTCGGACGATTCCTCCAACAACAAGCCGGACCTGATCCTCCTGGCGTCGGGCTCGGAGGTGGAGATCATTGCCAAGGCCGCAGATATCATCAGGAAGGAAGGCAAGACTGTCAGGGTGGTGTCGTTCCCGTGCTGGGAGCTTTACGAGGAGCAGAGCGCGGAGTACAAGGAAGGCTTGTTGCCCGCGTCCGTGACGGCCCGTGTGTCTCTCGAAGCCGGCGCCACGCTCGGATGGGAGCGGTACGTGGGCCTGCAGGGCAAGTGCATTGGAGTGGACCACTTCGGTGCCAGTGCTCCAGCCAACATCCTGTATAAAGAGTTCGGCATCACCGTGGAGAATGTGATCGCCAAGGCCAAGGAAGTGATGGCCTGAGCAAGCTCGGGATTCATGCTGTCTTTTAGTTTTATGGCTTTTAGTAAAACCTAAGCAAGCAGAGGGAGACTCTGATTTTTGGGAGCAATGAAGGGTGTCAGAATATAAGTACTCACGACTCGGGTTGCGTGAATTGGCCGGAGATTGTTCCGCTGGTCCATAGAGTGATAGTTGCGCATTATTTAAGACTCCAGCCCTGGGAGTTCCATCCTCCGACGAATGCTTGGTGCTGATGATGAGTTGTAGTTCTCTGCTGCAAGCACGCTGCTTAGCGAAATTAGAATCCTGAAGCAGGTTCATTTTGCAGTAAAAAGTGTGAAATATTCGCATTCCTCATGACGTCTCTTGGATCATGTGATACTGTGGTATCGTGTGAAGCTTACTCTCCTTCGAGACTTTGTGGAATGATTAGCAATGCATGTTGAATGGGAAAGTCCACACGGAAACCGTTAAACGTTTCCGGTCTTCCTTACTTAGAGAATGCCACCGTATTGAATCGATTGTTGCCGGTTTTACGTTGCATTACATGACAATCCTCGCAGCTTCCATTCCTCAAGGACTGAAACCCTGTATTCAGTGATTCGATAAATTTTCTTCAACTGGCCAAGTGTCCTACCATGCTGAAGCTTAACCGTTCGTCACCTAACTGTCAAGCCTGAGTTATCACCGGAATAATCAGTACAAGCGAGATAATTCTTCATCGGTATCATGTCGCAAAACTCGTATGGTTGTCGTGATTATACGCAGTGCGAGGTGGAGTTAGCAACGATGAAGTAAGAAAACACGGGGATGAATCCCGGAGATGGTACCCACGCTTGAAGGCTCCCAGAAACGGTATGCGGAACTGAAAGAATCGGTGCGCGTGCTGCGCGCGCAAGTCCGCGGCACCAAGTCCCGGGTTGCCTCCACCACATATAATACAACTACAAGCGGCCCTAGCATGGGGCTGGACGTGGAGATTGACCCGCAGGAGAGCTTCACCGTGCAGCACCTCCGGCTGCAGTTCAAGATTGAGCTCCAAGTACACGACCTCGTCCCAACCATGATTGTCAGTGAGACCATAGTTAGGGTTAGGGTTTTGGTCTCAAACTTAGGGGTGAGTGCCTGCCTTTGCAGAAGAAGAGAGACGAGATTCAGAAGCTGATTGCCAACCAACGAGGGAAGTCACAGCAGATCGAGAATCTGGAGAATGAGCACCGCGTGCAGAAGAAGAAGCTGGAGAATCGCATCGAGCATCAGTCAGAGAAGATTTGTGCGCTTGAGGCGCAGCTCTCCCATCGGATCACTCTCCATGAGCAGGTTGGCAGCTCGACCATCCGGACCGATAATGGAAAATTAAGGCGAGAGTGTCCTGATAAAACTGGGAATTGCGCATGGAGATTAGGGTTTAGAGCACAGAGTGGTACCTAATTCTTCGTTTTTGGCTGTGGAAATTGGAGCAGGAGCTCCAGGCGCAAGCATATGCGTTTGCTGCCAAGCTTCGAAATTGCGAAAACGAGAAATGCCAGCAAATGGTGGCTGTCAGGTCGGAACATGTCGCCGCTGTCGCCGCGATAGAGGAGCGCCATCGCACTGAGCTCGGCAAAGTGAGCACCATCGTCGCTAACCCCCGTCGCTAAGTTAGAGCCGCTCTACAGTAGGGTGTCACACCTCTTTCTTCCCATCCTCAATCTTCAGAGAATGGGGACGTGGCACGCTCTCCTTGAAAGGCGGAGGGCCCATTCTCCGAAGATTGGAGAGTTTCATTCTTCTCCTCCACGGGTGAAGAACGGAGAATGTAGAACGGCCCATGCTTGGAGGATGAGTAACCAACTAACAACCTCTATTTTCCATTCTCAATCTCCACAAACCACAAAAGGGGTGTCACACGTTCTCCATGGAGAAACTATCTTTTTGGCTCCTCTTTTTCTTCATTCCCTATTCTCCATTCTCCCATTCTAGGAGGTGTGACAACTCCTAGTATGAGTCAGGCCCAAACTGATGTGCAAATAACCCGAAATCCTCGCTTCTCATTCCTAAGTGTACATTTCATTAACAAATGTAATCTTATTATTTTGTGTGTTTGAGGCCGGGCCTAAGGCTAATATGAGCTGATTGTTTTGTTGCATTGGGCCTATGAACGATGGGCCCGACTACTAAGTGTAAAGCGGCATTATCGCTAACCATTTCTACCTTGCAATCTGCTTGAAGAGATTGAAATTTTTATTGGAATCATGTGGAATTATTTTATTTGAAGGGTTGTCAAAGTTCGAGATTGTAAGATTTTAGTTTTTCTTTCCAAATTAGGCTCAATGCAATTGGAAAAGGAACAATTGCGTACAAAAGCAGTAGCGGCCCTAGTTGTGAGATTTTGAGTCTCGTCTTCAAATCACCTCTTAGTTCTCTTGTGGGACAGGAGTTGCCAACTTTGGCACCCCTTAAGGGTAGTTTTCGTGTTTATTATTATTAGATAATGGATTTCGTGTGATTTTTTCCCCATTTTCAGGACAATTTGAACTCACTAAAATGTGCATTAAGCTTACTGATATTCGGACATTGATGACTAATTAAGGTTTGCATGTATGGTTGAACTTTGTCATATATGGTTGAATAAAGTCAACTCAAACTAGTGTTTTTTAACTTAGTTAAATGTACCACAATCGATGAGTCAACAAAATCAATAAGTTTTGGAAAAAACTTCAAAATTTTCTGACGGATGTTCATACATAGTAAATTGTATATGCAATTCACTTGTTGCAATGATTGACTGGCCCATGTCCACAAATCATGTCAGGGCCTCACAGGTTTCAGAGGTAAAATCTGATTTTGGTAGTTGGAGAGACAAAAACATTGTTTCAACACTATATCCAAGGTTCTTATTTGTTTCTTCAGTTAGGAATTATGAAAAATTGACTATCACTTTTAAGAACTAAGGATAATTATCAAATTTCAAGCTATTTCCATTGCAAATAGTTCACCTTTTGTGTTTACCCACTCTTTACAAATATGGTTTTCTGCCAGACAGTTTTTCAGCTTTGTGTGGCTGTGGCTTCAGGCCCAAGTGATCTATGTTCTCAGTCTCCGAAGAGCGGAGGATGCTGAAGCAAAAGTGAAGGAGTTGGAAGCAGAGCTGGTGGGTACCAAAAAACAAATATCCGACGCTCGAGACTTGAGCATCAAAAAGGCAAGAAAACACTCTCTTCTGTTCTACCCAAACCCAAGAACTTAAGGTTTTAATGGTATGTAGTGTGGAGGCTATAAAATAGAAGAAAAAAATTTCCCGGTAGGAAAATAAGGATCATGAAGATTAGTGGAATTTTTGAGAAATAATTTCCCAAAAATGAATTAATTGTGAATTTTTTTAAGTTGAAAATAGTTTTTGACCCAAAACCGTTACATAGGTTGCAAAAAAAATCAGTGACATGGAAATCTTTAAATCCATTAGTGAGCAGCCATTGGTGAGCAACAATGTGCCATTGATGAAGCACATACAACGATCTAGTTTGTCACAACAATTGGGGCAGTCTACATGACGATTCTGGGTCCATTCTCGGTTTTGGGTACATCTACTTTACGTGTCAGATAATTTGTCGAGGGTTTGGAAGTCCGAGATATGTATCCTACTCAAAGGTCAAATTCAGACATAAATTGAGTACCTTTGGATTGTCAAAATCTCAATAAAATTCCCAAAAAATATTGGAAATTATGTGAAAAATTATTGACACATATTTTTGCACAATATTGTATGGAAACCTCATTCATAACAACTTTCTAATTTGTGCCATAAATAATGATTTAAAAAAATAAATTGTCTTATACTTTTTTTTACTTAAAAAGAAAAATTGTTTTATACTTTATTCAGTGTACCGGTACACACTTCATTCTATTTACGGTAGTATGGTCATTACCAGTGTTTTTATAATTGTTATGAAGTCATAACAATGCGGGTTATGACTTTACGGTCTTCTCATTAGAGGACTAAGAGTATTCTTGAGTTATTAATAAATAGGCTTTAGATGCAATTAGGAAGTGATGAAGTGTGCAATTGTTGGGCAAGTGCAGGACGAAGAATGCAATGCGAAGATGGATAAAATCATAGCTGTGTACGATGACCAAATTCGAGATCTCAGTATGATCCTGCATGCCTCTGAATTAAACCCACCAATTAAGGATTCTTGGTTTTTAAATGCCAAATTCAATTGATCATATTATGAAAATTATAATTCAAATGGGACAAAATTATATATCTTTTGAATCAATAAAGAACATTGCACATGTTGGTAAATTAAAAAATTAATTTGAACAAAAGAAAATCCACATAGAATCTACTCAAAACTGCTAAAAAAAAGTCATGACCTTCACATAACATTCTTCAGAAGCTCCACTGTTCGCTTTTGGGAATCAGCATCGCAGGTCACGATTGTTGCAAGAATCGTAATCTTACGGAGAATCACAATCATCTTTAGTTAAAGATGGGGAGCTCAACAAACTTATGTTTTTTTTTTCTTTTAGTGTTTACATGTTCCACATCACCAATTCCCTGTTTACATGTTGATTCCCTGCTGCAGTAATACCTAAAGAATGTTATGCAGTTGGTCCTTTAGGGGCTAATTTAGATTGTGACCAACTCTGAGTGAATGTAGGAGCAAGGCTGAAGAGAGAGAAGGACGAGCTGGAACGAGTGAAGGAGGACTTGACCAAGAAACATGCTCTGGAATTGCAAAGCTACAAAATGCAGAAGGTGATTTGTGAGATTCACATTAGTCTTTTTTTATCTTCTCTTCTATCACTACTCCATTCATTCTACATTAGTGTGGGTTAGCAAATAATGTGATACTTAATTAGAGGAGTCTAAAAGATTGACAATTTAATCTAAAATGGTGTGGTTTTTTCAACTAATGTTCTTTCATTTAGACTTGCAAGAGCTTGTTTTTACTTAGAGCATTTCCACTGGCACTCTAGATTGCACTGTGAAGGTCATCCAAAAACTCAAACTTCACCATGTAGTTACAGAAAGTTTGTCTAAAAACCTAATCTAAAAGAGAGCTACATTCTAGATATCTACGACCAATAACCACCAATGAAACAGTTTGCGTTAGGGTTTGCTCCGCCTGCTTCCGAATTCATCACCACACTTTGACGGATTTGTTTACATGGATTTATGGAGCAGGCGAGGGAGATTGATCAAGTTTCCGAAAGAGTGCGGTCAGCCGTGGAGAGCCGGGAGGCAACCATAGCGCAGCTGAAGGAAGAGCTTGCAAAACAGCAGGCGCAGGCTTCATGTTTGCTTGACATTTCATCGTGAATATATATCGATCCGATGAAATGATCCCATCTCTCTTAAATAACATTGTGACATTACCGATGCCGGATCTCTGTAGTTGATTGATCGCCATTTGCAGTTTGTGTTTTTGCTACTTCTTGGTAGAATTAGGTTTTCTGTCTTTTTCGCAAATTTCATACCAGCGGCAGTGAGTCTTCTTCACGGAGGTTTCAGGGACATAAATGGGTTGAAGACAGCCTTACATTCATGCAAAAAGATCAATCACAACATAACATTCAGTAGCATGCACTGTCTCTGCCTTGGCTCTACACATTCAGAAGCATGCACTGTTTCTGCCTTGGCTCTACAATAGTCAGATGGTGTGGAATATTCCACACTCAACAATACTTCATCAGTAGCTAAGCTAAGTGAACAAGTGGAGGCTCAAGGTGATGAGCAAAGTGCATGAAGGCTACTAAATGTTATAAAATTCTTTCTCCCTTGTGAGTGGCATTCACAATCTTACCCTAAGGATGGTTTCGCACTATATATGGCCATCCAAGCTGAGAGGCCGTGGGATTTCATGGCCAAAGGATCGGTTGAGAGTCAAAGGCTTCCTAAAATTCTTTAGCAGCCCCACTATTCACCTTTGGAAATCAACATCACATGCTAGAATCATTGCACGAATTGTAATCTTTTGGAGAATAAAACCCATCTCTAGTTAATAATAGCTTGGTAGCTCAACAAAATTTTGTTTTTTTTAGTAGTTTCTACATGTTCTACGTCATCAATTCACTATTCATATGTTTGTTCTATGCACAAGCAAAAGGGTGTGTTGTAGTACTAGCTAAAGAATGTTATGTTGGGTTTTGAAGTTTATAATAAAATGTAGAAATTGGAGCTTTCAGTCACGAAGCTCCAAAGGCCAAGTTCAAAGTCCCCAAAGTGTTATTTCCATATATTTATTTATTTTGGATTTGAATGTAGGTGATCATTGGAAGTAATTTGTTGATTGCGGGTCACTAAAATTGGGACATATTAGAGTTATCCTTAAAGTCACCTTGTGTTTGAATAAGATACCGTGAATTTTACATTAATGTACTCTTATTTGTTCACCCTAAATAGTTAAAAAGTATGGAAAAGCTTGGTGGTTTATCATTATTAGGTGTGTAAGAGCTTGGTGGTCTCTAAACTCAAAGGAAACTAGTTTAGCCTTCAAAAAAGATGGCTAAACTAGTTTTCCATGAGTTTGAAGACCACCAAGCTCTTACACATTTAATAATGAGAGACCACCAAGCTCTACCCTACCTTTTAACTATTTGGGATGAACAAATAAGAGTACATTAATGTAAAATCCACGGTATCTTATTCAAACACAAGGTGACTTTAAGGATAACTCTATTTCCAAGTAGCTATTTTTATTTTTAATTATTTCAGGGGACCACCTGCAAGATTTTGAGAGTTCATTGAGATCATGCAGGTTATGATTAATTTTACTAAGACATCCCAAAAACATGTCAGGTTGTTATTATTTTATCAAAATAATTCGACAACCTCTCGATTATAGTTTGGGTTTCTACTCTTGTCTCTTCCAAACTCAATGTTTTTTTTTCTAGCCATTTTTAGCTTCCGCTAACTGCTTTTAAGTAGCTGCCAGAAGCTAAAAATTGCTAAAAAAAAAACATTTACTCATCTCTTGAGAGTCCGTCACCTTGATGACAAAATGATCAAAAAGTGATGTCATGAAGGCATTTTGGAGGTAACGGCCTTTAAACTTTCAATTGACCTTTAGTGTGAAGAATCGAGAAGCCAATTTCTTAATTTCTTACAACCTAATTGGTGGAATTTGATGGCCTCTCGACCTTCGGCACTCTCGACCTTCGGCAATAGTGTGAAGCGGCCCAGATGAACGGGGAAGGTGTGCAGAGGCATTGTCGTTACAACAGGGACTCACGAGGATCACTGGAGGACGATTACATTGCAGAATTGTCGTCGTCGTCATGGACTTAGGCTGCAGTTCTTAGCGGAAGCGTTAGTGAGGCTTGCATGTATTATTATGGTGATCGTTATCTAAGGTACTGTAGTTCTTTGCGTTTTAGGGTTTTTGGTATCTGTTGCTTTCCCTAGGAAGCAGGGCGTACAGCGTAGGGTTTCGTAAAATTGCACGGGCTTTGTTGAAGCAAAACGTCCGGCCACTGAATTACTTAATACTGAGGATGTCTCATTTTTTTATTTTTTATTTTTATCAATTTGTGCACAGTCGATGCCGCCTCTCATTCAATCGTGTCTTCTCGTCTTGATCAATGTTCGTGTGTCTCACAGATGCCACTAAGTTCTGATCAACTATCCATAAAGATATGAGAGGATGGCCTAACCCTTCACCCTAGAAGCTATTCATGTGAAAGACGGAGTACTATTTTACGTTTATGACGATGAGTTCCTGCTGATGAATTCGTTGCACTACTTTTATGATTCTGATTCCCTCTGAAGCAATTCTGTTGTTTGGATTGACGCTGTTTATCTCGCAACTTCTTCACGCTATATATAGAGGTAGTTTCCTTCGATGTCGGATTCTGTATTTGACACTGTTTCTTGTATGCCATGCATGATTTGAGCCTTCATGGCAACAAGGAAGCGCTTGGATGTTTCATGGCATGTTGAAACTGAGTTGCGATTCCGACGGGCCTCTTCTGCGCCACAAGCTTCGCATTAATTCTTCCACCTTGTTGTCCAGGTACTTTATGTTGCATTTCACATGCGAGATGCCGGCACGGCTAACATTTGATGTAGATTACGAAAGCTGTGAAATCAAATTGGATCTTCACCTCAAACCGCATCACTAGTAGGAAATTTGTCGCTTTTCACTTACTATAAATGAAAAAGAAGAAATGAGACAACGCCAGCCACATGGGTTGTGTCAATGTTGATGAGTAGTTTTGGTCATAATATTCCGGTACTGTTCACTGTTTTCACAAAGTGGGGAATGAAAAACGACAAATTTGCTACTAGTGTTGCCTCCACAAGAGGGATGGATCCCAAGCTGTAGGGCTGTCTGCAATTACCTCTTATTATGTTGGAGCACAGTTGGTTCAAATTCATTGACAAATGAAAGGTTATTCCAACACACTAGAGCATGCATTATTTGGATAGTACATGAATAATATAACATCTTGAACTGCCATGGCTTAGTCCCGTTTCTTTAGTGCTACTTTAGAGGCATCGTTCCTCAACAATGAATAATTATGCCTCTACAGTAGCACTCAACACCTTCAATTCAATATGTTTTAGTATGTAGTAAAGGAACCAACTCAAATTTGTTATGAGGTTATGACTTTTCAAAGTATTGGAATACAGGTGCACTATAAATCAAACACTAGGCTTGATGTTCAGATGGTGTACATGCTCATAATGAATATCCTCAATTTAGAAAAAATGTAGCTGAATTTTAGCTAGGGATGGAATTCCAGACAAGTGTATTGACCTTATTATGGTTATCTCAACCCATAACATTCAATAGCCTTTGTGCGCTTTGCCTTTCATTCCATTCATACCACCTTGTGGCCGCAAGCAGAAAGGATGAATGTCATGCAAACAAGGGAGGTACTTGGCGGGTTCTGTGATGGTCCATGTAGCTGCTCATCATCTTGGGACTCCATGTGACCTTCATCATTGATGAAAGTCACATGGGGTGACGAACATGTTGTACATTCTCCTGTGGGATAATGAATTTGTTGTACATTCTCATGTGGGGTGACGAATATGTTGTAAATTCTCCTGTGGGGTGACAAATATGTTGTACATTCTCCAGTGGGGACAGACAGACAGAGCCAGACGAGTGCAACCTACTGAATGTTATGAGCGGTCTCTGATGAGAATTTTTTGAAGGCAGAGGCCTGTGTCCTCTCAGCAGCAAGCCAGGCCTTTTTTCTGTTTGTTAGGTCCATCCAGATGGCATTGGCAAGTCTTGATGGATACAACACGGTTTCTAATGAATGGCGCCGTTGTGCTGTCACTGACCTCGAAGAAAGTGTACTGAAGTGAGGCTGAACTGCACCACTAATTTTTTTGAATCAAATGCAGTTATTTCTCCGCGTTGAATCAATATGGAGAAACCTACTTAAGTTACCAGTCAACATTTTCAGCGACCCACAGTGGGTGAAAGGAACGGAACTGAGAACCTCGCTGACAATCGACCAAGATACTTGAGTTCAGGTAACTAGTGTAAATTTCCGGTCATTAAGACACCAATGACTGCAAATTTACCGGAACTCAAGCCGCACCAGATGACCAGATCCCTGGCTGTCTGTCATAAGGTAGAATGCCGTATTCCATTCAGTTGTCCCTTCGGTCATTGTACGCATTCAGGTTCATGGGATCTACAATTACTATTATTATTTTTTATGTTTTATGTTTTTTTATGGCAAATGAGAATTTCATTGCAAGGAAAACCACCCCAAATATAAATTTTTGGTCGTAGAATGAAAAAAAAGAAAAATATTTCAAGAATCTTGAAGTCAACTCAATATCCAAAATGGTAGGTGAAGACATATCTTAACCCCTAAACGTCTGAATTTGCCTTTGCGAATAGTAGAATACGTTGTATTTTGGTTGTATTTGGAATGAATCCACACCTTAAATGGGCTTGAGTTCAAAAGAGAAGTTGGAATTTAGATCAATGCGGTTCTAGTGAGTTACTGAGATCCCAATTTAGAGTTTCTTGTTGCTAGCAAATCCCAATTATACAACAGTGTATATACTATCCCCATGGGACATTTAAGGGTTAAATTGTTTTGACCCCTAAACGAGCAAGGAGAACCATGGGGCCATATTTGGTCAAATTTCAGTCAAATTTTGATTTCACTTAGTTCCTAATTTCAAATGACAATAGTCCCAACTAAGAAAGTGTGGGGGCTATTTTTCCACTTTCTAGTTCAATTTATCATTCCTCAAAATTGATAAAATTGCGTTTTTTATAGCACTTTGAAGCTCAAAACCTTGAAATTCTAATATACACTGCAAAAAAAAATCTTTCAAATTTCTTTTTATGTAAGCTCAAAAAGCAAGTTTCCTACACCTAGTTGTTCATCATTATTATTTACATTTTTCAAAAAAAATCATACTATTTAACCCCAAAAGATCCTCACCTCTTTTGTAAAAGTCAAAGTACTATAATTTGCATACTTGAAATATCACATTGTATGATTTATAATTTTTCATAGATAGTCATCAACATTATGAAGGTATGGCGAAATTCTCAACATGATTCAAAGATATTTTGAATATTTACAAATTTTATTATGTAAACAAGGGAAAAATTCAAAATAAACATATTTTTGTCAAATTTAATATCAAAAATTATAACAGACCTATGATTGGAGCATCTTTAGAAAGCCCTTTGTATTTTGAACACTCAAAACTCAAATTTCTCGACGGTGGAAAATCTTCAAATGAAGTCTATTCTCCAATCCCAATGGTCAAAAGATGTATCATAACTTAACTTAAACATCTAATGAAAACACCAACTACAATAAAGCTAAAACACTTGATTTTTGGGGCGTTTGACCAAAAAACAAGCATAATATGGTTGATTGGGCACTTAGGGGTTAAAGCATTTTTGCAAGTACCATGATTTTTACAAGAAAAAAACTTTAAAAAATATTATAAATTTCATTTTTATTTAAATAGTTAATATGAAAATATCAAAGAAAATTGGTTCAACAACACATTATATGAAAAAATACAGAAAAATATAATATAATTTTAAATGAGAGAAACTGATGAGGTTTGACCAGATAATTGTAGTGTGGACGATTAACCCTTTGACACTCATGCGTTCAATATTTGGACGACGAACAGATTCAAGTTGTTCGATTCTCATCCGAATTAGACAGTTTTCATCCACATAAATTTCTCTTGGTTTTTGTGCAAGTTTACTATCTATTGTACAATTTGGATTCTTAAAATGGGTTATTATGATTTTTGGAAAAATCACACAATTGGTTTATGTCAAGTTTCATTCTTAGTTCAAAAAGTGAGACCTAAAACATGATTTTCCAAAATAAATAGAATCAAATAATGGAAACCATACTATCTCATAGAGCAAGTTATTCCAATTTCATTACGATATTTTAATTTTTTTTTGTGTTAATGTGGGATTTTTAATCGAATTTCAAGAGAAAACCTTGCAAAAATGATAATAAATGCTTAATAAAAAAATATGATAAATCCAACTGTACAGATGTGATCTTCACGTTGACATTTACAACTTTTCTTTATACATCAACTCCATTTTTGTTATTCATCTAACATTTTATAACGTTTATTTGAAAATAGTGTTGAATTGGGACCTTAAAAAGGTTAAATATATTGGATGACATCCACATCAATGAATTGATAACTTATTACAGATCAATTTCCCACATCTGTGAAGCTCAAACGATGAAGGTCATTCACTCACTAAGTACCATATCCAATGGACATTTATTTTCTTCAATTTCAAACTAATGATATACCCGTGTCAGTAGTCTGATTAATAAATTCGGCATCAATTATGGTACACTGATTGGGCTCATCCCAAGCCTCTGCACATCATGTATTTTGTGTCTAGGGCCTATACACTCATTGTTTTATTAATACACTATTTTGTAATTTCATAAAATAGAAGGAACCTTAGTTTTTTCTTTGACAAAATTCAACTAGATTCTTTCTAAGATCTTTTCTAAATGATAGCATACATGTAGAGTTGGTAACTGAAATATTCTAAAAAAGAAACACACTATACCTAGTAATATCATTTACTAAACTTTGGATGTCATATTGTTCAATTGTTGATTAGCTTCTTGTTGACCAAGTCACTTATTTGCCTCAATGGGTGTATATTGAATTGAAAAACTTCTTCATAACATTATATACCACCATTTTGACATATCATTCTTAATAATACCAAGAATCCCAACTGTTCTTTAAACCCTAAAGGACCGTAAGGCCCCCCCACAGGACTTCTAGAATTAAAAAGTGGGGAAAATTGGGTTATTGGGCTTTGAATTGTAGGATGAGCAACAAAAAGACCCTGGCTCTTTTTCAGAGCCAAATCTGTAGGTACTTCTTGATCGAAAATTCATCAAGTGAGCGATTTTTGGTGATTTTTTTGAGTTGCACAGTGGGTATTTTGGCGTCACTTCACACCCTCATATCTTCCTCTTCACACCTCCAAATTACTTGAAAAAATTTCCACATATTTAAAATGATGATTTCTACTCGGGGGGTGCACTGTACTAAACATGTACGAGTATACGTGAGTGCACAGAAGGGGTATTAATTTGAACACTACCGTATTACATATACATACAATAAACACATTTAGAGCTAAAAATATTCACGTATACTTACACTAAACATATATTTAAAACGGAATACATCTGTACACAAAGGTATTTTAGACATACAACCTCTTGTGTACAGGGGGTTTTTAGAAGGGGTCATGAACGCACGTGATTCTCAAACATAATGTAGAGTGCACCCCCCGAGGATTTCTACTCACAGTAAAAATTTCAAAATTTTCAGAGCACTTTTAAACAATCCAATTTCAGCATGTGTACAAAATACCCCAAACAAGTTCCATCAATCTTCTCAACGGTGGCATTTTCTCAACAGTTATGCGATTTTATTGATCTTTTTTTCATAAAAAAACTAAGTAAGTCTTCTTTAGATTCAACGGTGCCGATTGTCAAATTTACCCCACACCAATGAGGAATTGAGTTTGCTACAAGATTTAGTCAAGAAAACAAGAGCTAAGTTCAACACCCCCCCCCCCCCCCCCCCCCCGGGTCCTTTAGGGGTTAAGAGCCCCAATTTTATTTTATTTTTTCTATGTTAACCCTTAAAAGACAAAATAAGCCCATGGGCTTTTTATTGTAAGAATCTTTGAGAAAACTTTTGATGTAGTCCACCATTTTTGAATTCGTAAATCACGTTCAAAAAAGGTTTGAATTGCAAATTGAGATTCTTCTATGTACACCCTTGTGAAAATTGCTTCTCACAGTACACACTGATTGATCAAAGTTTGTTGAGAGAAGGGTGTTTTGAAGTTGGGGAAGATTGGAAGAGCCCGATGGTTCTTTCGTGAGTTGAATCTTGTGAGTGGTTGCACTAACAGAAGTGCCAGAATGTAGTTGGTTGACTTGATATTATCTGACGGAGGTTTATAGAGCATGCTATATATGTTCCGAGATGTGTTCCAAGATATGTTCCTTCAAGAAAATTAACCCCTATTTATATGATATTGTAGCATAGTAGAAGGATGTACACCCGGGCCAAAGCACGCCATCATTAATTCATAAGAGGTGATTCATTTTTATCTTTTATATAAGATGCTTAGAGGGGCTAGAGTGTAAGAGGGTGCCTAGACCCCAAAATTTTTGATGATGCTTTTGGGTTGTCTTCCAAGCATCCATTTGTCCTTTAAGGGTTAAAAAAATTTCAAAGTTTATAGATGAGATTAGTTTTCTTTACAAAGAATACCATGTGCATGTTCTTTGTAGTAACTATCATTACTTTTATGACTTGCTACGGGCAATGGAGAATTGTAGCAAAAAGTGTCTTCATATACTTTTTGAGGATATTATGTTGATGGAAGTCTCAAAGTATAGAATTTAACATAAATAATTCATTAATTCTACAATGCACTATTTGAGTATAACATCAATCCCTTAAAAACAAAGATGACTAGCTATGTTTCACAAACATTGTTCGTTTTTAGTTCAATGAGTGAAAATTGGAAAAATAATGCTTTCACATCTAAATGTGTGATATTGCCCTATACTAAGTCTATTAGAATGTTTGAAAAAGAAAATCGACCCATTTGCCTTTATGGATTTTGAGATATTAGTGGTCATAGTGAAAGCAAAATGACTAAACTTCATTTTTGCAACTTGTTTAACAACTCATCCCCCTATTAGCATCCTACCCAAACTACCTTTAGAATTTGAGGCCTTGTGATCTTTGAGCCCACTCCTCAATGAAAGAAGTTATATTTTCACAAAGCTTATACGAGCTTGCATTTTTTTTTATCAGTTTTTTTTGGGAATATTAAAAAAATTGCATTCAAAATTGACTATTGTAATATCCTACCCAAATTTCCAATTGGTTTTTGAAATGAACAAAGTATTCTTGGAATGAGAAATTTGTTCTTTGAATGGACAATTTGTTTTTGAATGGGCACTTTGAACCTTTTATTAATTTTTGAACGGACACCTTGTCTTTTGAAAAGACACCTTTTCTTCTTTAAACATAAAGTTTATCCAATATAGACATCCTACATGCTCTTTTTTTGGCAATTTTGTTTTCAAATCTAAGGCCTACAGCTCTGCATTAGCCTTAGAAGACCCTCGCGAAAATTTTAGACCCTTGCAAGAGGAGATTCTTTTTTTAAGGTGAACCCCAACTTGTCCAAAATAGGGGTCAATTTTGTCCTCATGCATTAACGTCATGGGGGATTTAGAGTGGGGTGAAAAACGACATTCTGGTTCACTTTAGTAATACTAATGACACTCTGTAGCAGTAGCTGAAACTCACAACAATGGAGAGATGGAGTTTCCACCTTCCGGTTAATGATCACTAAAGTGTTTATTCTCAAAAGGGGAGAGTAGTCTTGCACCAATGACCCTTTGTCCGGTGGATACTAGTTCATTGTCAAGACGAACAGACACTTTAATCACACCGGCCTCGAAAGAGGTCCAGAGTTTCTATCTTCCACCTTCCGTCCTCACTCACCACGTACCAAATGCCGGCAATGAAAGTCACCTCTCCATTTATTTCCTTCCATTTCAAAACCACCACGTAATCATGTACCCATGTCAGTAGTCTGATCACTAAACTTCAACATTGATAGCAACGGAGTCCGTCTCCCCAGCAATTGAATGGGCCATAGTTTTAGTTGAAAAAGTAAAACCTCTGACACTCAGTCTTAAGTTCAGCTGAAACTCACAACAATGGCGTTTCCACCACTTCCTCACGTAAACTTACCAAATGCCGGCAATCAAAGTCACACCTCCATTTACTCCTTCCATTTCAAAACCAACGCGTCATCATCTACCCATGTCAGTAGCCTGATTACCAAACTTCAACATCGCAAAGTACAGTAAAGAGCTTCATCTCTCTCCTATCTAACTTAAATACGCAGCTGAATGCTCTTAACCCAAACCATCACAAGCCCCACATTCCTGATTGCAGTTCAGATCTTCCGCTCTTCATTTTCGACACTCATCTCAATCTCCTTTTTTGTTTCTCCTGTTTCTGCTCCTGCTTTTGTTTTGTTTCTGCTCCTGCTTTTGTTTTGTTTCTGCTCCTGTTTCTGTATTGTTTCTGCTCCTGCTTTTGTTTTGTTTCTGCTCCTGTTTTTGTTTTGTTTTTTGCTGCAATGGCGGCATCAGCGGCGCCGGTGGTGGTGGTGCCGGTTCCCGGCAAGCCTGGGGGGATTCTGGCGCAGCTGCCGGAGGGCGTGGTGACGCACGTCGCCAATGGGCCGGAGTCGCTGGCGTCCGCGACCGAGCTCATGACGGAGTTCGGCTTGCCGAACGGGCTGCTTCCGCTCAAGGACGTGGTGGAGTGCGGGTTCAACAAAGAGACTGGGTTCGTGTGGATCACGCAGAAGAAGGCCATCGTGCACAAGTTCGAATCCGTCGCCAAGCAGGTGAGCTATGGCGAGAAGATCACGGCGTTCCTGGAGCACGGGCGCCTCAAGAAACTCACCGGCGTCAAGGCCAAGGAGCTTCTGTGGGTGTCCATTGTGGACATCTCCGTTGCCGAGAGTGACCACCTCTACTTCAAGAGCTTCACTGGCCTCGGGAAAAGCTTCCCTGCCAAAGCCTTCATCAATGAAGACAAGAATGCCAAAGGTGTTGCTGAAAACAAGAATGCCAAAGGTGTTGCGGAAGACAAGAATGTCAAAGGTGTTGCTGCTGACAAGAATGTCAAAGGTGTTGCTGCTGACAAGAATGTCAAAGTTGTTGCTGAAGAGAAGAGCATCAAAGTTGTTGGGGAAGTCAAGAAGTGAAATCGAATTGTCCCTGGTTATGAATTTTTTTCTCCATTTTTTTGGGTTATATATATCAGCTTTTGACTGCATACTTAGCCTGTGAGTCCTGCAGACAGATTGTTAGTTTGCATGTGACGAAGAACTGCGGCTTTTGCATACCACAGTTTCCATCCCCTAAAAAGATACATATCAATGGACTTCATTCTGTGCACTCAGTTTTTTTAATTTGTGCACATAGATATTTGAATTTTGCACACAGATAACTGTTTTGTACACACAATGGTGTTTGTTTTGTACACACAATGGTGTTTGTTTTGTGCACAATGGTGTTTGTTTTGAGCACAATGGTGTTTGTTTTGTACACAATGGTGTTTGTTTTGTGCACAATGGTGGTTGTTTTGTGCACAATGGTGTTGGTTTTGTGCACAATCGTATTTGTTTTGTGTACAAAGATGTGTTTTTTAGGTCTTGCAAATTCTGCTGCATTCTCTCTTGTTGGCCATTTGATTAGATTGTGCTACCATCCTCTCCATTATTCTTGAACGTGTATTTGCCTAAACCTATGCATAGTTCGGATGGTGTTTTAAATGGGTAACTGAACTTATGCTGCCATAGCCGGAATGTTGTATTGATCTGTAGCACATTGGATAATGCTTATGGAGCTCTGAAAGAGCAGGCAGTGAGATTAGCAAACAGATGCAAACTTTTGCTCTTCGTAAAGAATACTTACCTTATTTGTTGTTTCTGCTTAGTCACTAATTTTCCGTGTACATTGACCCCTGGCTCAGTTTGAGAAAAACTGTAATTTGTACATGCTTTATTCAAGCATATGCACCTAACCGCGTTTCAACGTGTGATAATAAGGAGTTTGTCGAGTGTGAAACTTTCTTAGTTTTAAGGACTTCACACTACTGTCACTTGTACAGTACGTGTAGCACACTACAAGTGCCACAATGTTGTCATACTCCATATTATCACGTGATGTTCAGGAGGTTTTGGTGAAGTTCTTGAATGCGCATTGATGCCTTGAGGGTTGACAGCTGCCGTCAGTGCGAATGTGTGTATGAAGAATACTGACAGAAGGCTCATTTTGTTTTTTCATGTTTTTCCTTGTCCTTAAAAAGGAATGAAGGGACCTTTAATTGCAGACTGTCATTACGGTTTTCATTAATTGTTGCAACTACCCTGATCAGTTCAGTTGTCAGGATCAGAAAAGAAATTATTACAAAGTGAGAAGCCCAAATTCTTAGGAAAAACCCTTGTTAGACCACATCCTTTACACAGTAGTAGCATTTAACCCTTTAAGGTCCTGATTCAACATTGTTTTCAAAGATTTGTTATAAAATGGTTGATGAAAAACGGAAATGGAGTTGATGTACAAAACAAAGTTGTAAATGTCAATGTGTAGATAACATCTGTACGGTTGGATTCATCATATTTATTATTAATATTTTTAAAGTAATTTTGCAAGGTTTTCTCTTGAAATTCAATTAAAAATCCAAAATTAACACAAAAAAATTTAAAAATATTGTAATGAAACTAGAATGACATGCACTACGAGATGGTATGGTTTCCATTATTTGATTCTACTTACTATGGAAAATCATATTTAAGGTCTTTCTTTTTGAACTAAGATTGAAACTTGACATGAATCACTTTTGTAAATATTCAAAAATTCACATTATCTTATTTGAAAGATCCATACCGTACAAATGGTATTCAACTAGCACAAGAATGAAAAAAAAAAAATGGATGAAAAACATCCGGTAACTACAGAAAACGAGCTGCTGAAATTCATCCGGCGTCCAGAATCTGGACGGCGGCGCGCTAAAGGGTTAACCCTCCAATCCTCTTGCTTGCATAACATTCTTGATACCTTGCTAGACCACAACCTCTACATTGTAGCACAATGTAGAGAATCCGCTAATAAAATAATTCAACTCTCCAACCCTCTTTACTTGGACCAACCAAAATTAGAGAAGATTCTTCCAATCCCCCGACAGATGCTTGAGATTTGGAGGTGAGCATCACTATTGTTCAAGAACGTTATGTGAACTAACTGAAGTTAGAGAAAATTCTTTGTGATTCCTCCAATCCTTTAACATATGCTTAAGATTCCGAGGTGAACAATAGAGAAGGTCAAGAGCGTTATGGTAATCTGTATATATCGGTTGTTGGATTTATCTATTTATAAGGATTACAACCTATGAAGACATAACACATGTCATTTTTAAAATCACATTGTATCCCCCATGCCCCTATAAACCACACCAGTGTCAATTTTGATTCATCAATCATTACCTAAAGGAGTTGATTCTCCAAGTGCAATGCCCCAAAACATTCACAATGGTTTTCAAACTAGCATTAGGATTATTACAATAAACCACTATTTGTGCCACTTTGTGATCACTACCAAATTGTATTAGAGTCTTACATTTTAAAATTTTACACTACTAATGTATAGTGTCACAAATAGGGTACGTGGATTACCCTATGTTGGTATATTAGTGATGAATGAGTTACAAGTCCATTTCTAGTATCTAAAGTTGGCCTGGAAGTTGGCGGATGTAATGTAGATCACTAAGAACTGGGAGGGGCCAATGACCATAAGTTTTAAGGTAGCTCATAACCAAGAATCATAGGACAATATTCTGACAATAGTTGGTAATTGGACTCTTTGTTATTTTGTGGTTCCTTTAGTGCTATTTAAGTTCACTTGCGGACAATTTTGGTGTCCCCATAAGAACCAAATCGGATACAAATTAAAAAATATTTTTCCCCTCTTGCACTCTCTTTGATTCAAGGGCAATGGCTCTTTATCCGGTGAGCATTGGGTCATTGACATTACGAACGGACACTTTATTCACGCCGGCCTCGAAAGAGGACCAAAGTTTCTGTCTATCTATCTGATTTGGAGATATATGCATTTTTTTTGCATAACATCTCTTGCACCAAACTAAGAGCGGGGAGGCTCTGATTGGGGACATGTGCATTTTTTTTTATCACATCTCTTGCACCAAACTAGCAACAAGTAGGCTCCAAAAAACAACGGTTTTTGGTTGGTGATGGCCCATTCATATAAACCAATGAATGTTGCCGTATGCATGCATGTGTCAGGTATCTTTGAGGGAATCTATTGTCAACCAAGAAATGTAAAATACGCAATTAGAAATTACTCTAACGCTTTACAGAAAGGAACGCAACGCAAAAAAGGAACATAGTTCTACTTGCGGCACTGTAATGCAGTTGCACAGTGCCTGAACAATAGTTGCAGAAGGAAAAGACAAGTCTTTGAATATTTTTTTGCTTCTCAGATTTACCTTCCTCCATTTTGGGAACGAAGATGCATTGAACGAGGAGTTTTTGAAAGAAATCAGCAAGAATTCAATATTTTACAAAGCAACAAGTTTTAGACAAGAATCCATCCGGTTATTATTCATGTTTCACTTAGGTAGCACCCGAGTGTCACAAACTTTATCCACATTTTAAACCTAAAACTATAAGTTTCAATCAGTAATTTGGCAATTCCATCCCGCTGGTATTATACTAATTGCCAGATCTCCCCGTACATTGCGGCAAGGGCTTGGTGTCAATGGGCCTTATCAATTGGCTCTGCAGACAACAATGAGGCCCTCTTTACACTACATGCGAGAAGTCGTGGTAAAAACCTCACAAGGGCCTTGGCTCATCCTTGAGAAGCCAACCTTTGAACTTGACGACCTTTGGATATAGTGTAAAGTGACAAGGGGCTACAAAATGAAGTGCCGATTTTTTATAATAAAGTTTTTATATATTTCTTAAGGACGAGGATAGTATGCGCGCGGGGAGCGGGGAGCGGTGAGCGATGAGCGGAGAAATGTGGGGTTTAGAGCAGAAATTTCAGGTCAACCATGGTCAATGGTACTATAATTAGTAAATATTCGAATATTCAGATATTTTTAGTAAACTTTTTATCCTATAACCGTGGAATATTTAGTACCTATAACCGTGGAATTGGGTCATTGGAAAATGTTCAAGGTACATGAAAGGAAAACTCAATATTACTATAACCGTGAATCAAAGACTTGAAACTATTTCCAACAAGATGAAATCATTATTTGGCCATTGTTATACACCATTCAAGCATGAAGAGATAGATTTCCTACATCGATTTTTGTGAAATGAGTGCTAGGTTGTTGATATAGACCATTTACGGTTTAGGGTGCAAAATAGAACAAATTCCATAGATTAGGGTTTAGTATGGTACCCAAGTTTAAGAACTACAGTAGTGGCCCTTTTAGTCTCACTACTGTTTCATTGACCTAAAGAGTATGCAATTGCGAACAATGGAACTAGGAATAGTGAACTACCCTAAGATGTTGGGTGAGTCAACAATCCACTCTCAAGAACTAGCTTAAATTCATTGAAGCTAAGAGTAGGTGCATGTATGAAGGCATCGACTTCAGCATCAAATCCACATATGAGTGTATGACGGTGAAGATAAAATACAAATGCTTGCAATAAGTCCATTGACTACGGCCTCCCTTAGCTTTAGTCAACATCTCCTTGAAATAAGGGCACGAGCAGTTTGGGAATTGCAAAATTGTGAGATGGTATTGCTGAATCGTTGGATGTGTGCCGAAATCCAATGTGACAATGCATCCAAGGGCGGGACAGGACCCATGTTCACCTTCACTTACCAACTGCATGAAACCTCTTCAGTGGCGGTATCGGAAGTGCCAGAGGTCAAGACGTCGCAAACCATCTTCAGTTGTAGCTCCGGATGATAGTCACCAAGCTCGAATAGCGAGATACTGGGTATCAGCATCCGATTGCGTTGAGGTGTTCTTGTATTGCTTGCATAGAAGGCGATGTTGGTCCTGGAGGTCAGCTCGAATGTTAGCCTTCGTTTGCTTCTCCATGGACTGCACCTAATGGAATAAACAAGTTCGTTCCTTATTTGGCATCGGAATTGATGCATCTCCACTTCCATATACAATGAGTATAGCATTTGAGTTTGCTTGTGCACTGTCGGCCATGAAGCCTTTGAAATTTGGATTCTCAACTCTGTGGCGACCGACGACGGCGTTGAGATTCTTCTAGACGACCATTTAGGCAGCGACATTCTCAGACTGCATATTGCAAAGTGCGATGGTCATGACACAACAATGAGTGGGGTTGTAGATGTGGCAGCCTATGGTGGTCCACTGTTTGACCCTTTTAACATCGTCAAACATAAGCTATGCGTTTTGGAGGTCTCCACTAGGCTGCATGCGCTGGACGAGGTCAACTCCGCTACCCGCCAAACTTCAGACATTTTGAACACAAAGACTCTGTCTGACTGCAATCCTTGATTGGGGAACTTGTTCTCTTGGACAAAAGACCACTTACTCGAGGCGCGAAGCTTGGTGATGCTGTCCATAGCTCCAAACCTGCAAAAGTATTTGAAGCCGGTCACTTTATTGCGAATACAAGGCAAAGTGAGCTCCTTACATCTATTGAAGAGTGAAAAGAGCTAATTGAGCTCTAGTGTCTTTGATTGCACACCTTCAGCAACAACGAACATCTCCCCGACTATCTCCTTTGTAGCCTCCAAAACAATGGGAGAGTTGGTTGCAATAGAAGTTCGCTGCACTTGCTCCTCGACTAAGCTCTCGCCTCTTGCAATATCGTCACGATAAGCACCAATCTTGACGGGGTGGTTGTGATTGCCAAAATGAACATAAGCTCTGGTCATGTTGTCTTTAGCTAGAACGTAATAGATTTTGGCATTGCACGTTGCAAGACACAAAGGAGGAACCTTACAACATTTGCAAACCAAAGTGGATCCTTTAGGAGGATTATATCCTAAGTCAAAAACGAAAGAGGAGACTCCATCCCACTCAATTTCATTAACAGCGGCCGTTCGATGCACGCAGGTTAGAAAATCACATTCGACATTCTTACATTGTAGATGACCACAGTAATACGAGGTACGGAAGATCAAACCTAAATTGTTCACAATGTTTGACGTGTGGATACGAGTCCAAGCCAACCCATCAAGGTGTTTGTCCATTCCATAGAGTTGCTTTGCTCTGCAGTTGGAAAATCATTATGGGATTTAGGAGTCCATGATTGCCACTGCAAATTCAAACCTTGCCAACTGTTGTTTAGTAGTGTCAAATCATTGAGTTCTGAATTATTGAGCGAGAAAGATATCTGGAGTATGCGTCAATTCTGAATTTTATTTTTAACTTTGAATATGGTAGCCAAAGAACGCCAAGCTGATGATTGACAGCCTAGAATGAAGTTCTGTAATATATACTTATAGAAGTGTTTACCTAAGAGTAGTGTATATTGCTTATGTCTGGAGTATTAGAATAGCATTGGACCTTGCAAGCGCATGGAGATGAGGGAGAGAAGGTAGAGGAGGATGAGAAAGAAGAGAAAGGAACTATATTTTAGTAGCTCAAAAACTCTAAGGAGAACTAGAATGTTGAGAAAGGAAAAAAATAGATGCCGTGGGTGTGGGCCGAGATGAGCAAACAAGAAGTTCACCCACAACTTTGGTATTGATTTCAATTGCAGAAAGCCACGGATTAGGGGAGCAGCTAAGTCTTGGTGAAAGCGAAGAAGACAACATGGAATCCTACAACTTGGAGAACACAGTAAGTACTAACATATAGTATCAATTGTGAATCTTTCAAAGATTTGAGTAAGGAACTTAGTGGACATATTAGAATTAACTCTACATGAAGCCTACGACAACTTGTTGGACACAACGCTATAGTAGTGAAGACAACGCAATAGTAGTGAAGACAACGCAATAGTAGTGAAGACAACGCAATAGTAACTGTATGGACTCCAATATAGGGTAGGTTGCACCAATGCGATGTAGCACCAATGCAAAATTCCTATGGCGGAACCGTGTCTTATGTAGAATCCTTAAGACTCTTTTGTCGAGCACTTTAAGTACTTGTTATTGTCGTGCAAGTGGCGGACTTGGGAGTCGAGGGTTCACTGTTTAGGATGGCTTCAAAGCAGCAAATGGAGGTGGAGAGCATCGCTCAGGGGAGCAAAGATGACTAGATAGAGACAAAGTGCACTGAGGATGAAGGTAAGCCTTGGGGTCTTGTTTCACCTTCCTCAATAGCTAGAGTTTTGAGTATTTGGGGCATTCAGATTCTGGGGTTTCAAGCTCTGGGGTTTCAAGTTCTGAGTGTTGGCTCTGAGCTCATGGGTCAAGCTCGTGAGCTTCTGAGGGTTTCAAGTTCTGAGTGGTGACCATGTTTTGCTTGCCTTTTTGGTCTGCTGGTACCGGCACTGCGCTTAGGGTTTCCTCCGGTGTTCAAGTTTTGCTCGCGCTTTTGAACCACCGGTACCAGCACTGCACTTAGGCTTTCCTCCGGTGTTCAAGTTTTGCTCGCGCTTTTGAACTACCGGTACCGGCACTGCGATTTTGGTTTCCTCAAGTGTTCAAGTTTTGCTTGCGCAATTGGTCTGCCGGTATCGGTACTGCGATTTTGGTTTCCTTAGGTGTTCAAGTTTTGCTTGCGCATTTGGTCTGCCGGTACCGGCACTGAGACTTTGGTTTCCTTAGGTGTTCAAGTTTTGCTCGCGCTTTAGGTCTGCCGGTACCGGCACTGCAATTAAGGTTTCCTCAAGTCTTCAAGTTTTGCTCGCGCTTCAGGTCTGCCGGTACCGGCACTGCGATTTTGGTTTCCTCAAGTCTTCAAGTTTTGCTCGCGCATTTGGTCTGCCGGTACCGGCATTGCGATTTTGGTTTCCTCAAGTCTTCAAGTTTTGCTCGCGCATTTGGTCTGCCGGTACCGGCACTGCGATTTTGGTTTCCTCAAGTCTTCAAGTTTTGCTCGTGCTTTAGGTCTGCCGGTACCGGCACTGCGATTTTGGTTTCCTCAAGTCTTCAAGTTTTGCTCGCGCTTTTGGTCTGCCGGTACCGGCATTGCGATTTTGGTTTACTCAAGTGTTCAAGTTTTGCTCGTGCTTTTGGTCTGCCGGTACCGGCACTGTGATTTTGGCATCTTCCTTTCCACAATCTCTTTAAAATTAGCATGGCCAGCATAAATTGAACTAAAACGTATAAATGCACATACATATGTAACCTCCAGCACAATCAAACTTGAGAATTCTCAATCTTGTCATGGCGACTTCGAGACTCCAAATGGACTGCCGGTACCGGCAGTCCTTTTTTCACAATTTCAAGGGCGCATAGTATACCATTAGAAAGGTATTCTCAAGACCTTTCCAACGGTATATTACACGCCCCTAGATTCAAAAAATTGCAGTCGCTACACCAAAAAGAAGTTCTAGCGGAATCAAACTAGAGAATTTTCAATTTTATCATGGCCGATTCGAGACCCCAATCGGACTGCCGGTACCGGCAGTCCTTTTTCCACAATTTCAAGGGCGCATAACATACCATTGGAAAGGTATTCTCAAGACCTTTCCAACGGTATATTACACGCCCCAAGATTCGAAAAATTGCAGTCGCTACACCAAAAAGAAACTCTAGCATAATCAAACTAGAGAATTTTCAATTTTATCATGGCCAATTCGGGACCCCAATCGGACTGCCGGTACCGGCAGTCCTTTTTCCACAATTTCAAGGGCGCATAACATACCATTGGAAAGGTATTCTCAAGACCTTTCCAACGGTATATTACACGCTTCAAGATTGAAAAATCGGAGTCCCTTCATCGCTAAGAAACTCCAGCAGCATTAAACTTGAAAATTCTCAGTCCCGTCATGGCAACTTTGGGACCCCATTCGGTTGTGACTGACCTTTCAGATTTTTGTAGAGAATAGTTTCTATTTTTTTAGATCAATTTTAAGAACCTTGTGATAAAGATAAGGTGTCTACGTTGTGCTTCACAAGGATCCTTACTCACGTCATTCGGTGCCGGCTACCCTCCAAATAGGGTGTTTAAGTCTGTAGAACAAAATTTCAAGATTTTAGAATGAGTTTTAAGAACCAAGTGGTAGAGAACATGGTGTCTTGCTTGTGCTTGACATGGCCCCGCCCCCACCCTAGTGGGGGCCAGCTACCCTCCAAACATAGTGGTTGAGTTTGTAGAAAAGAATTTCAAATTTTAAGAATCAATTTTTAGAACCGTGTGTTAATGATTAGGGTATCTAGTTTGTATTTGACAAGGGCCCCTCCCACCCCAGCCGGTGCTAGCTACCCTCCAAACAGTGTGTTTGAGTTTGTAGAGAAAAAATTTCAAATTTTTTGAATCAATTTTAAGAACCATGTGTTCAAGATCAATGGGTTCAATTTGTGCATGACATGGCCCTCCCACACGCCAGTGAATGAGAACTCGGTGTCTTGTTTGTGATGGCTACCCTCTAAACAATTTGTTTGAGTTTATGAAAAAAAATCTCAAATTTTTATAATCAATTTTTTGAAACCAATGTGAGAAATCAGGGTGTCTAGTTTGTGCATCACATGGGCCCCTCCTACTCGAGCCAGTGCCGACTACCATCCAAGTAGTGTGTTTGAGTTTGTAGAAAAAAATTCGAATTTTTAGAATTAAGTTTATGAACAGAGTGTTTGAGAACAGTGTCTAGTTT
This sequence comes from Pohlia nutans, assembly GCA_022496805.1. Classification (NCBI taxonomy): domain Eukaryota; kingdom Viridiplantae; phylum Streptophyta; class Bryopsida; order Bryales; family Mniaceae; genus Pohlia; species Pohlia nutans. The sequence goes on from CM040102.1 coordinate 10,084,682, forward strand.
GTGCTTGACAAGGGCAGCCCCACCCCAGCCAGTGCTGGCTACTCTCTATTTATAGTGTTTGAGTTTCCATCATATATTTTTATAATCATGCTTTAGATATCATAACAACTCACATCAAGTGATTTTGTAAATACTTCAAGAATGGATGCGGATGGTGATTCTCAGGAAAATGAAGATGACATTGAAGGTGCTCATTCATTCCTCATGATTGTGCTCTTTACATGTCATGATTTGACCATTGAAACACTAAATTGTGTGACTATTTTGTTGAAGTTGACTTTGTTGACCTAAACGAAAGTACGCAAGGAGGACGGCTAAGCGAGCGAGATGTTCATTCCTAGCTCAATTCCATTTTGTTGAGCGAGACTCCAAACATAAGATCTCAAATTGACTGTCTTTGATTCCAACCCTGTCACAAATCTAGGTTGCTCATTCACCTTTGTAGAATAGTATGCCTTCGTGTTGTGAGATCATTTCTCAAGAATGACATTATGAAACTGACTTCACATTTTATAAAGACTGGATACTTGGAAGGCAACGGTGTTTCTATGTGGCCATTGAAGATAACAAAGGTATTTAAGACTAAACTTGTTACTCCAAAGATTACATCTATGAAGAGTCCACTCTCCACAAAATCAATTGGTACAATTTCTATGACTCAAAGTTTGATATCGTCATGTTGCATTTCATCCTCTCAAACCGATACATGTTCTAATTGAATTGTTTCTGCAGGAGAAACAAGAAGTCCCATGTCACTTCAAACCTTGTGCACCGATCCTATCGAGTTCGTAACATTGGTTCCCAACCTCTCTCATATTTCCAGTCTTTGGTGTCACCAGAAGAGCTTTGACTGTCTGAGATAATGCAGAAAGGTCCCAAGACTAATACTTGGTTCTCACTAGCCGTTGACTCTCTCAGTGCTCTTTTCAATCAGGTATACCACTCTTTCTACAATACAACTTTTTTTTATCCTATTTTGGTTTCATTATCTTAGCAAATCTCCATGAGTTTTGTTGTATTTTAAATGCAACAAGAGATTAAAGAAGTCGTTGCTGTTGCTCAAAGGAAGTTCTATAAGAAGTATCCCAACCCAGAAGATTGGACCGTCAAAAGACTTGATGAGTTTGTAAGCAAAGTTGTGAAGAAAACCAAGGTTCGCCATAAGAGCCAGTTGAATAAGATGCTTCTTGTTGTTGATCCAGTCAACACTTCATCCTTCCTTGATGATGTGAAATCTCACTATGAATGTCACGATGAAGAACCAGAGATGAAAATTGAGAAGCTGTGGATGCTTGGCACATGCGCCATAGATCTTTCAATGAAGGTTCTCTGGCTTGAACGTTGAAATCAACCTCTTGTTCTTTGAGTTCAACTCAGATTTCCTAATCTTGGATTTAGTGATGACTTGTTCTTAGTCTGGCTTCATGAAGCTACTTGGTGGTCTCATGTACGTACCTTAATTTCTTTGCAATATGATTTGATACAATGATTGTAGAATTTTCCATTGAATAACTTATCACACATTGTTATCATTTCATTTAGTCCTTCTCACAGTCTAGTTATCTCTTCTGCAATTGATCGTCGAAGTTGGGGTCATTTTTAAGGGCATTATTCGTGATCAAAAAGCCACCGTCAATTACCACCCAAATGGTGGTGATCCGATTCCCACTATCTTTGACTACATCAAGCAGGTGCAAATTTCCCTCTGTAACACTGCCTTTACAGTGAATTTGTTGTTGATAAGGGCATCAACAGGAACTATCAAATTGAGAAGTAGTACCTTTTCAAGCCTACTTTTCACCGTGTTTTATATCGATATTTCAAGCACGTTGTATTCCTCGCAAACGCCATTTCTAGATCCCCTCCTGTCTTTGTGAATTACCTTAAGCAAGAAAGGAAGGACTTTGTGCTCATTGAGGAGATCATGAAAGCTTGGGATGAATGGGAATTATTTTTGTTGAATGGGATGAAAATTTCAAATCCTTTGAATGTTTTCATTATTTTGAAGCTTTTGAATGTTTTTACTACGCGGGAACAAGTCCTTTAAGACACGGCAATAGGTCCTTTTATTAAACGCATTAACTTAAATTTTTCTTTTATAACACTCTAAAACCACGGTAATAGGAGGTGCTTCATAAAAAAAATTGCGGAATTTGTTTCCAAAATCTCTGCTCACCGCTCACCGCTCACTGCTCACTGCTCACTGCTCACATAATAGCATTTCCCCTCTTGAGGTGGGCTTGACAAAAAATCTGGGGCTTTGAAAAATGTCCACTTTTCTTGCCACGAAGGACAAAGATGTTGTCCATGTCATTTTCTCCGCCTTCCGTCCCTTGAACTGAAAATTTCGGGTGCGAAGTGACATTCTTTGGTCTTCTCGGTTTTTAGGCCTCCCATTGGCTGAAATTTCTCTCTTCATGGCTTCTTGCCTCTAAGGTAGAGGGCTCATAGTCCGTGCGGGTTTAGAAACCGTGCACTAGGCCAATCTTCTCAGAAAGAAGATTCTAGCCTTCAAGCCCACCCTCAAATGTACACCATAACTTGATTGGTTTAAGGAACACCTATGACATCACCTTCCAAAATTCATAACTGAATAAAGAAAAATTGGAAAATTTTGATTCCATCATCAATGCTCTCCAACAAAGTTTGCACATTCTCCCAAAAAAACTCTTTTGAACACTTCATGAGAAACTTGTTCAACTGAAATTTGAGCGGTTTATGAGCCCTCTGCCTTAATGAAAAGAAGCCCTGAGCCTTCCTTGGGGTGGGTTGGGTTTTTTCTTTTGTCCCTCAGGCCACTTGTGGCTGAGGTGGTTTGTATTTGTTCTCTCCATGCAATGAAATTCCGTTTCATTTGTGTAAAAAAAAAAAAAAAAAACCCCTGAGCCCTGATTTCAGGTGGCTGTTGTGAATGCAGAGGAACACAATTTCCAGGACACAAATCATTCATTCAGGTGGGGCAGTATGTGCTCATGTGATGCCAGACAGTCCTGCACAGATGTGATGAGCAGACATGGAATCTGAAGTCACGAGCCTTGAATTCCCAAAGCCAGTCTTTCAATTTTTTAATTAAGAAATTCATAAATTATGGCATTCATGGCACGCTCACACCACATTCTATGGCAGTTTGCAGTTAATTGCCCAGGCACCTTTTTCAACTATGTAAGTTACTCAGTTGAATTATGGTTTGGCAATGACTGAGGCCCACTCCCTTTATAGTACTACAGTCTACTTCTCTTTCATACTATGACATTATTATTCCTTCAAGCAATACACATGTGACAAGTCATTTCTACTACTATAGGTACTGTAATTCATGCATGCCACCTTGAAGTTAGGGCCTTCCCAAACATGTCATTATAGAGGTCCAGGGACAACTGTATGGACCAAGAGTTATGACGAGGAAAAATGGATTATACTCCTGGTCACATTTTCATGCTCACACTTCATAAAATTCAACTTATAAGCTCTCAGACTTCTCACTAAGTGTAAACTAAACTTGGACCAGGAGGAATGGCTATGCATCAAAAAAAGAGTAAGCTGATTTTTTTAATGTATGTCTAACTACATTAACTAATAGCGTTGAATCACATATGTAGATATGTATGTATATATGTATGTATAGGTATATATTTTTTGACATGGTCTTTTGCTTTCGCATCGAGAGAGCCTTTTTTGCTTGAATCATAAAAAAACAACTTGGACCATGAAGCATTATCTACTAAGCCACATTATGGGCCTTTTAGAGACCTCAATGCCCATGGTCATTTCAAAAAAAAAATGGTACTGCAAATCCAAGTCATCCCAAGACAAGTTCTTGGGCCAATCACGGATTCCAAAGAGGCATGGGACGACTTCATGGTGTACATGTAGTGTATATTGGCTTTAAAATGATTTATCAATAATTGTCCATATGAGTACGAATATCTAACGTTTATAGTGTTTGCTGGATTTTGTTGAGAATCAATGGTTTTTTTAGAATAGGGCTTGGGGGGTGCAATCTACATTATGTTTGAAAACCACGAGCATTCATACAACGACGCTACCGTGCGAGCGTAGATTGGAGAGCGTAAGAGCGGAAAGCGGTGATTTGGAGAGCGGAGAGCATACAATATTGCTAAATTAAAGTTTAGACGATATTTTTAGAAATAATATTTCTAAAAAAAGATTTTTACTATTTATAGTAATTTTGAGGGACCTATGACCGCTGCACCTAAGACCGTGTGTTTGTAGTAAAGAATGTAAAATTTGCAGTCAATCTGGAAACATTGGGCAAAACAGTATAAATGGATATAATTGGTCTAACATATAGTAGAATTTTTTTAAAGTATTTTTGCGAACAAATGATGAATTTGTTGAAATAAGTAAGCAATAACTCCAATCAACTACAACTTATAGTGTTGTTTAGGATAATAGAAATCTATGATTCTACTATCTCCCTAAACCGCAAAACAACCTCTGGTTTGGAGTTTCTGGGCCACGACAAAACATGGCATCTGGCACTAAGGAATCTTGATAATCCCAGCAGCTACGAGAATCTGCTGGACCTCGTCCATGCTTAGAGTGGGGGCATGGATGAAAGTGTCCACTTTGTAGTCTAGCTTGCAAAGGAAGCGAAAGACATAGTAAAGGTGCTTGCAGTTGTCGTACATACCACGCCTTCCAATTGCAGAAGAAGTCATGCTGTGATAATGCGGGCATGTACAAGCTGGAAAATTGCAGAGAGTGATATTATAAGTGTTCATAGTCGGCTCGACTCCAGATTGTAGGACAACGATCGCTCCTAGACCCGGATACGGAAGGAGGTTCACTCCGACAATTGTTGCTTTGACGTTGCGGGTGCTCTCCCATTGGTTTCTGTGAGCTTCTGCGGGCGCTTTGGGATTGCGGCACACGCTCTTGCCACTCCGAATGGTGGGGACACGATCAGAATTTGGAGGTTTTGGATGAGCCCACAACACCGCCTCAAAGAGCTTAGATCCTGCGAAGAGGCACCGTGGCGAGAGGGGAGTCGTAGATTGAAAGTGGAAACTAGCCTCTTGGAGCTCCAAGGTCTCGTGACGGGACAGATCAGTCCCAATTAGGACTGGCCAAACATCAGGGATCTCCGGACGCATTATAACAAATCCACGCTTAGGACCCAGTACGCACCTTGCAATTTGGTCCAGACAGAACCACAAGTCTTCTGTGTCGCTTTCTTCAGCGCGAAACTTTTGTTTAAGGCCTCTGTAGGTAGGAGCTGCAGTTGCGTTGCCTCCCCTGACGATGAGCATCTGGCACTTGGAATTATTATTTGCTAGTACTGCATGACATCGTTTTTTGGACTTCTGCGTTATCCTCGCAATGTGCCATTTGGTCACATCGCAGTGTGTTTCCAAAACATGTGACGTGAAGGACACAAGAGCTTCAGAATCAAGTGTCTCCTGTGCAGTCTGGCGGGCAGCAACTGAATGAGTTTGGACACGGGGGTGCGAGAAGTTTAACTTGTCTGGACGATGGGAGTCTCCTTCTGAACCAATAGGCATGTCTAACTTCCTCTTCGTGGAACCAAAAACCTCCTCGCCCTCTAGATACGGTTCACGGTTGCAGAAATCTTCACCCCCTGGCATTTCAGCAAGTGCATCAGCTATCTTCTTTCCATCCTGTGATTGCAAAGCTCGCTTAAGTTTCAAGTCATGTTTAGAAGGTCCTTTTCTAGACGCTCCGCTACACAAGTACGAACGGTAGTTGGTCATTTGCATGAAGGCGCGGGCCCAGTCGTCGGTGGTTGCTACGAAGAGGTCGGATCCGCGATTGCCTGAAGACTGCAGCCATCTATTGTGAGCAGTTTCTGCCAGATTGCAAGTTGGGATGTCTGCGAGTTCTTCTGGAGTAAGGTTCTGGACAAACAAGAGGAAGACAAACATCAGAGAAAATAAACACAATATAAATCCTATGCCAAGATCACATGGTATTGAGATAGTCGTAGCCAAAGGAAAAGTAGAATGTGAGAGTTGAAGACAATAGAAGGCCATACCGTTTCCATAAATCCTCCCCACTAGCGATAGCAGAAATGCCAAAAGGCCAACCAATCTTCTAGTTCCCGGATTGCATCTTCAGTTGCTGCTCCTAAAGAATACCACCAAGCCCGAAGCTTTTGATACATCAAATCCGCCTCAGCCATCGAGGTAGCATCCTTGTACTCTCTGCACAACCTGATGTGCTGGTTCCGGAAGCTTTTTACAATTAGCTTCTCCGTATGCTTGTCCATGCTTGTAGACCAGTGAAACAAGCACGTCCTCTCCCGGTCCACCATAACCACGGATGGGTCTCCAGATCCATAAACAATGCGTACCGCATTGAAATTAGCTTGTGCACTATCGCACATGAATCCTTTGAAATTAGGGTCAGGAACACTATTTCTAGCCATCACTTTGTTTAGGCATTTCCAGAAAATGACTTGGCCATCCGTACCTTCGGTTTGCATGTCACAAACCGCAATTGTCATGACTATGCAGTACGTAGAATCGTAGATGTGACAAGCCAGTGTTGTCCAAGGCTTTATTCGCTTCACGTGGTCGAACATAATGAAGCAATTCTGAAGGTCTCCTCCCGGTTGCATTCGGCGCACGAGGTCAACTCCACTACCAGGACCGTCTACAAACATCTTGAACATGTACACTTTGTCTTGCCTTTGACCAGGGAAGATGTTGTCGTGGATAAGCTCCATCTTTGCCACCTTCTTCATTTCCAGAATCCTGTCAATTTTGCCTTTACCTTTGGCAGATGCGCGGAAGGATGCGATGATGTTTCGAACGTTTGGAGAGTTGAGCATGCAAAACTTGTCCATGACCTCATCCAATTCCGCCCCGCGAAGCAGCTCCTTTGGACCCGGTCCAGCATGGACTAAGAAGGTATCCATGAACTCCTTGTTTGTTGCTAAAGCAATAGCAGAGTTCTTTGCCGTTGGTGTCTTCTGAACTTCTGACGCAATCAAGCTCGTGATAGTCTCCATAGATTCCCGGCATTGGCCAGTTGCTACGGGGTGGCGATGGTGTCCTAAATGGATGCATGCTCTCGACCTATCTACAACATTGAACACATAATAGATATGTGCGGGGCACACAGCAAAACAAGATGGAATCGATTTGCAGACCCTGCAAACCAGAGACGAATCTGAGTGCGGGCCCAGACCTACATAGAATGGATTTATGGTTGTACCCGTCCATTCAGTCTCGTTCTTCTTAGAAGTGCATTTTAAATAATCACAGTCAGTGTTTTCACAACAAACATGGCCCACGCACGCTGACCTTCTGAACTTAAGCCCCAAATTATTGTTAATGTTAGAAGTGAGAGTGCGCGTCCAAGCATGACCATCATACCGTTTGTCCATTCCTTCCATGCTCTTGGCACTCGAGGAATGAACACTCCCTCTACACGCAGGCAATTCAAAAACAATAGCCCCATCAAACGTGGGCGGCAGGAACTGAACCTTTTGATATTCAATGGCGTCGAAATCAATCTGGGCCAATTTGTTTCGACAGCCAGGAATGCAATGCATTTGTTTCAAACATTGCATGATACTAAGAGAATCAGAAGAAGCAGGATAGAGAGGAGGACGGGACAAAGAGGAAGAAGATGGACTTGTACATGGTGTGCGATAAGTGAATAGATGAGGAAGTGGGTATGGATTCAATGTCTTTCCCTCGTTAGATCTACACTGGGCAGGTGTCTCTCCTTCCGATTCGCAAGAGAGTTCTACAATCGCAGGGAGGTGCTCTTGTTTTACTTTGCGAAGCTTAAGCATGATCTCGGCAGCGGATCGAGTAGTATGGGGGGTTTGAGAACACTGCGTCGCACGAACCGGAGCTTCTACACTAGAAGTATCAGAGTTGTTAACTAGGATCTCGGTGGAGGCCGCTAATTGAGACGGTGTCATACCATACGCTCTATACTGACCAGGGTGAAGGAGCGAGTAATAGCCATCGCGATCCTCACATCTAGCCTACAGGACAACCTCTTTCACTATTCCGTAATTCTCTAAAACTTCTTCAGTCAGCATGGTAGAGGTTTCTGCGATTCCGAAACGGATGGTGAGGAGATTAGCGGGGACCCTCACAAACCCCTTATCGCCTACGGGAACAACTAGAGGGACTTCATCACCTTCGAAATGAATCGAAGCCATTTTGCACTGTATGGGATGTTTGTACTGTCACGGAAAGAAGTGGGAAGGAAATGAGAGTTCTTGCATTTATTCTCTTATCAGGGACAACCATGTTAAAAATATCTGTTGACCATTCTGACATACTAGTAACGGTGAACATATTTAAAGATAATACGTAAACAAAAACGACAACATCACAAAATGTGTTGACGGCCGAGGCAAAATGGAGGCTACATTCATGCACGTTACAAGCGATGCCTATATTAATAACATGGATTACATTAATTTGAAATCTTCATCATAGCTCCCTATATATTTGCTCAAGATCTTCCTTATGCTAAAGATTGCTACTGACAACGTCAATTGAGTTGTACGTGTTGCCTCCAGAGAACGCTACGTCTAGATTACACCTTGCACCGGGGAGGAACTGAATGACTCGCCGTCATCAGATTCTGAGTTGCTCGTGGCGTCAAGAATGGAGTCCCAAAATGGAGGCTGGGGTTCGTCATCGAAGTGCTCTTCGACAGCATCAAAGATGGCCTTGGGCACGATTTGAACGTCCTGGCACTGGATATTGCACGGATCGGGAAGTCCAAGTATGTCGCAAACATAATGACACCATACAAACGTCCACAAAACAGGAGGCCGAAGATAGAAATCCCAAATTCCACACGGGATATCATGTCGTCCAAGAACCCCTTTTTCCAAGCGCAAGATGGAGATGTCGACGCGCCAGTCTTTAGAACACTGCATCTCGTTCATCCACATTTCGATTGCCCCTGCAAACTGTCAACACGGTATCTCATTTGGACGAACCTATCATTCTTCCACAGCATAGGGTAGTCGTCAATGCTTCAAGCCGACCCGAGTCTCCAGGTGAATTCCTCAAAGTTAACCCGTGAGGAATATCACCTTCCATCACAAGATTAAAGATATTAGGCAGAAACTGAAGCGAGCATTTGAGAAGGGAAAGCGAAGCGACAAGAACTTTATTCTGAAGTTGATAGAACTCTAGCAAGGTATTATATAAAGATCATTGGGATTTTGTATGAAGTGGACAAATGGAAAATTGTTTAGGACTAATGAATGCAATCGGAGAGTTAATGAAATGCGAAGATAGTCGACAGAGACATGGTTAAAACAAATCAAACAATTTGTGTGGACATAATTTGGCGAAACACTTGATTGGATATTCAGAATTAGATCTTTCCAAAATTCATGATATCTTAAAGACGACTGTGGACAACTAAATGAGGAGACAATGTCAGAGTGATTGAGCTATAAAGAAATTGGATATAAAAAATTAAATTTGAAACTTCGGCTGACAACTTAACATAGTTGGAGAGCCCGCCGGCAAGCCTTCAATAGCTGTCAACGAAATTTGGGGAGACGTCTGCGATAGACTTGATGAAGGTGAGGATGGATGAACGGACAGCTGTAGAGTTTGGGCACATCATTGAAATATTCTTAGCGACTCTTACAAGAGACTGAGTGAGTGGGGTTGATCAATTCATTTGTGAATCACAGTTTCTCCTAAACCCCTTCTAAAACACTGCATACGAGGGGTTATGTGTCTAAAAACCTTTGTATACAAATCTATTATGTTCTTAATAAATGTTTAATGTAAATATACGTCAATATTTTCAGCTCTAGATATATTTATTGTTTGTATACATCATACGATAGTGTACAAATTAATACCCCTTCTGTCCACTTATGTATATTTGTACGTGTTTAATACATTGCACTCCCCGGGGAATAAGGTTGAGGTACCTAGAATAGACAAATACCCTATAACTAATATGTAGACCTCCTCAAAGCTACATTTCATTGACCCAAAAGCCAACATAGTGTTGGCCAATAAAAAACAAACAAGTGTTGAATAAAGAATTAGGAAATTCATCTCACTGTTGTTGGTTATACATGAATATATATATATATATATATATATATATATATATATATATATATATATATATAAGTTATAAGTTTCAAATAACTTTGTACATAAGTTTTTAAAAATAAATCTAATTGTAAGATTTTTTTTGAAAAAATTCCATTTTCCAATAAAAAAAATTCCCTACAGAAAAAAAACATCTCATTAATGAAACTTCAACAAATATTCTTTTATCTATTATGGATACTTCTATTGTAGTTAAGTGTCCATGTCTCAGTGCATGGTAACTTTTAATGATGAACTTTTTGGAGGGTTTGGTTTGTTATAAAAATAAAGCATTGTTGACAATTGAAAGAAGATTCTGGATTTTTTTAGTATGAGTTTTTTAACACTATATATAAACACGCAACTAGTCATGGAGGCTTTACCTTAGTATTTACCTTAGATGTACTTTTAAAAAATCTTTTTATTGCCTAGGTATGTAGGTCATGATAACTCCTAAAAAACGAAGTGTTTTTGCAGTCTCTTTTGGTGGAGCAGAGACAATAAATCATGAACTTTCCAAACACTATTTTTATGGTAGTTTCTTCGGAAGTGTGATTGTCCCAAAAGCTTGGTTAGTAAAAATAAATTTTGAAGTTGAAATAGTTGTATAGCAAATGAATATTTAAAGCCTACTCAAACTTTTGGGGTGCGTATGAGCAAAAATTGAAAATTCATAACTTATTAATACAATATTGGATATATATATATATGCATATAAGTATGTTGGAATCCTCTTGAAATTAGGAATAAAACCCACAATAAAAACATTTCGAAGGACCATTTCACATATGAAGTCAAGGCCGTTTTGATGTGGAAGAGGGCTTGAATCTTCATTTCTCATTGGTCCAAAACTCAAAATTAGCCCTAACCCCATTACACCACAATTTGAAGGCAAGATTCCAAAACCAATAATTTAATTTAAAATGACAATGTCTCACACTCGCACAACTCAAAGAATTAGGTGCAACAAAAATAAAGGACCAATTTGTGGACTTAGACAGTTTCCAAATTTTATATAAAAAAAACTTTTCTATTGTTTTTAACAATTAGCACCATTGGATTGTTTGCAAATTTGTATGACTCTTTTTAGGTCTCTTTCATTAATCCTTTGGTCCCATTGTCATTAAACATGGGAAAAATGACATTTGTTGTAATCTTGTTATATTGAGTAGTTCAGGTTGGCTTTAAGGCTAATACGGGCTGAAATTTGGTTCAATAGGCACTAAGAAAAAAACGGCCTCAACTTTATATAAAAAGAGCCGATAGGAGCAAACAAGATGGCACTTTTGTACATGCATTAGTGTGATGGCTTTACCATTAAGGACGAATGCATTATTTTTCTACAAACCTCAACCAAATGTACCATGAATGAAGAGTTAGGAGCTCAAGTACCCTCGAAAGAAAAATACATTGCTTGAGAGTACGGACCTACATAATCACAAAATAAGGGACAAATTACTCGAACTTAAGCACATATGGAAAGTACACAAGTAGAACTTCAGCCCTGAGAGCAATTTGAAACTTCAGAAATCCTGAGGGTTTAGGATAGGTCCATTATAAGGTATGTGCACCCAAAATTGCCGCCTAAACTATGGAAGTGCATTCCTTTCAGATGGGTGCACATACCTTCCTTACTCAAAAATCAAATATAAAAATTCTTAACAGAAGAGTAAATGTTTCACCAGAAGTGAAACAAAAAGTCACTTGGGTGCATCTGGTTGGTTCGCTGGTAAAGACGCATGAACTTCCAGTAGCTCCAACAAAGCCTTGCCAATGGCATTCCTGATTCCCACACCCAAAATCTCTTTTAAACTCCATTTTCAACATGATTCTCATTTTAATTTACTTTGGTTGTATTCTAAAGAAGTATGGATCCTTTAAATATGCTCGATTGGACATTTAAAACCCCACTTGGTCCATTAGAGTAGAAGATATGAGTAAGATTCTTGCAAAATACCAAAAAGCATGTGGGGCTCTATGCGTCCATTAAGAGTCAACTAATTCTAGCGGAGTCCCTTTGCCGGCCACGAAAACAGGGACTCTACTAGTGAAGCGTCAGTGGTCATTGAATTAAAATCCATCCCAATGATCCAAGGGATATTTTATCCTCTATGAAGATGTCATAGAAGGAGTAAGGAAAAAATTCTCTCAGTTATAAAACGTTATGACAACCTATTTTCAACGCATAAGTTAGTGTGTCAAGTTTCAAAAACTCTAAAAGAATTAAATTCTAAAAACTCAAACTGAACCCCACAATATTAATTTAAGTTAATTTAATGAAGTTAAGATTAATATTAAATTTAATAATCTTTTAGAATCTTTAATTATTAAATTTAATTCTAAAAATTAATAAAATTAATAATTTAATTCTAAAAATATAATTAATTATCTAATATAAAAATTAAATTTTATAATTTTAAATTAAATTAAATTATTAAATTAAAATTATTAAATTTTAGAATCTTTAATAATTAAAGTATTAATTAAAATATTAATATTAATGAAAAATTTAATGAATTAAATTTAATTGAATAAAATTCTAAAAGCTAGTTTTGAGTTGGACTTCCTTTTGTTTAAATTTATTTGTTTTTGGATCAACACATTGCATTGTTCTTCATTGATTCTGGTAGAGAACTGCCTCAAAACCCGTTTGAAAGTCCCTATTTTCAAAGCTTTGAATGCACTAGTTTTTAGAATTTGCAGCACTGGGATGTTAGTTTTTTGGTGCTCTGAAATCTGCCATATTAGCAAATATGACCATTATACCTGAAAACGCTATTTTGGGGACTTGCAGGCGGATGTTTTTCTGGTACTTCAAATTGGTAACACGAACCGTTTTAGGGTTGACGTCGTAAGTACTAAATGCTCGAAAATTGCTATGGAACAAGAGGGTTATCTTATAACTCAAAACAATTCAACTTTGTCATCAGTTCTAATTGAAATTGTCCATAAAAGATTAACTCAAACTGAACCCCACAATATAAGTGAGATGGTCGCACAAGGAACATGCAAAACCAGACAACTTTTGTTCCAAGCATACATACCCTTGGTTTCATGCTCCCCTTTGGAAATGAAAAGCGGCTTGTTCACAAAACGAATGCCTGCACATCCCATAAATTTTAAAAAGTTCCTCTTCAATATCGCCATCGCTAATATCGCACCCTCTATTTTCCCACAACCTTAGCTGACAAACGTACCCAAAGCAAAACTCTCACTATCACACTATTATATCCCTATTTTTATGTAAAATCAAAATATGCCTTTTGGCAAAACCTGAATAATGAGCTATAGCGTCAACATATTTTTCAGACCCACTTGCGCTCGAGGCGTGACATATCGCTCGTATACAGTAGCAACGCCAATAAAAAATGTACACCAATGACTGAACTTACGGCCATGTCAGGCAGAATTTTATATGCCAACACAAGAACACGAGCCCCTTGACGAGTATATTCCTTGTATGTTTCTACATAGTCACCAGGGACATAGGCCAACCTCTCATGTATTGTTTCTGGAGCACCCTGCAAAAGGGAACAATCGAGATCACAAACTAGCCAGCCATATTGACCAACCTAAAGATTACTCAAGATTGCACACAGAGATGCTACTACAAAGAAACCAAGAACATCCCTGAATATATAAATAAATAAATAAATAAATAAGTAAATAAGTAAATAAGTAAATAAGTAAATAAGTAAATAAGTAAATAAGTAAATAAATAAATAAATAAATAAATATTTATTTATTTATTTATTTATTTATTTACTTATTTACTTAATAATTAATAATTTATTTATTTCCTTATTTTCTTATTAACTTATTTATTAACTTATTTATGTATTTACTTGTTTTTAGATTTTCACATTAATATATATATATATATATATATATATATATGTGTGTGTGTGTGTGTGTGTGTGTGTGTTAGTTGCATTAGGTGTCTTTTACAGTTGGTTTCAACAAAACGAAATATTTGGTGGTTTATGAATAAAGATGGAGATGAAAACTAAGTAGCATCAAGTCAGGCTTCAAGAAGGCTCTTCAAGTGGTAAACTGCCTAATGGTTACCTTAACAAGAGCCAGCAAAGCATCGTCGGTCCGAGCAACAACAGCCATTCGCTAGCAATTATTTGAACTGGCTTATTTGAGGGAGTACAATATGTATTGATCCCTATCGTCATCAAGAACTCATCTATTCATACAGTTTATCTGACTAAATGTGTACGATCAGTTATAAAACAGTTTTTCAGTGGAAATTGGGTTGTCTCCTGTTTCTTCAATAAGGATCCCTCTTTGAAGAAATTATGCACAAGAAATCATGATATGAGTCTGTACTACTAGAATGGGTACAGTGCGAGAGCTCAAAGGCAGTGTGCAATTGGACACTCATTTCTAGTGTTTCCTACAAATTGGGTTAAAGTGACGGAAAGAGAACCAGAGTGGGAGTTAACTAAAGGTACGTGTTGACGTGACCTCTGGCTCGAACTGCAGGGTGAGTAGCAGCGTACACTTTGGCATCAGCGTGTCGCCATGAGAAACACTTTTTCATCCGAAAACAAGATGAAAGTACATCATCTAATGCAACACACACACACACAAATGCAAGTAGATCATCAAATGATAAAACACTTTCATCTAATTTCATCCCCGAAAGGAATCATCTAGAAAGTTCTAGACATGTGACTCTAGTTAACTAAAATTACCGCTTGAAATTACGGCTAAACTATCACTCCTAACCTATAAATAGATTGTCCTCTCAAGCCCAATTGTCTTCCGCATTCTCATTTTTGCAAAAATTGGCAAAAAAAAAGGAAAAAAAAAAGAAGTCTAACTCAAAACTAGTTTTTAGAATTTAATTCGGGGCCTAATTTGGGCTTCTTGGTCCTTTCGGAGAAACAAAGATGGGGTTTATGGTTGCATGTGAAGATAAAGATTTGTATCTGCTCAAAAACATAACACTCAATCAATCGATATAAAAAATAAAAAATAAATCTAAACATAAAGACATACTTTCCCCAATATCATCAATCATTTAAAAAAATTAATCTTTTGTCCTTAAAACATTAATCCTTTGTCATTAAAAGATTAACTCTAACTTAGCCCCGTGATATAAGTGAGATGGTCGCACAAGGAACATGCAAAACGAGACAATCTTTGTGCAGAGCATACATACCCTCGGTATTATGCTCCCCTTTGGAAATGTTGAGTGGCTTGTTCACCAAAGGAATGCTTGCACATTCCATAAATTTTACAAACGTTCCTCTTCAATATCGCCATCTCTAATATCCCACATCCCACCCTTTATTCTCTCACAACCTTAGCCGACAAACGTACCCAATGCAAAACTTTCACTTTCACACTAATATATCTCTATTTTTATGTACAGACCAAAACATGCTTTTCGGCAAAACCTCAATAATAAACTATAGCGTCAACATATTTTTTCAGATGCACTTGCGCTCGAGGCGAAACATAAAGCTCGTATACAGTAGCAACGCCAATAAAAATGTACATCAATCACTAAATTTACCGCCATATCTGGCAGAATTTTATATGTCAACACAAGAACACAAGCCCCTTGACAAGTATATTCCTTCTATGTTTCTACATAGTCATCAGGGGCATTGGCCAACCTCCCCTATATTATTTCAGGAGCACCCTGCAAAAGAGAACAATCGAGATGATAAACTAGCCAGTTATATCGACCAACCTAAAGATTACTCAAGATTGCACAGAGATGCTACTGTGAAGAAACCAAGAACATCCTTGAATATATAAATAAATAAATAAATAAATGAATATTTGATTAATTATTTCTTTGTTTACTTATTTACTTATTTATTAATTTGTTAATTTATTATTTGTTTAATTACTTATTAACTTATTTATTAGATTATTTACTAATTCTTCAATAAGTAAATTGGGAAGACTCCTGATTCTTCAATGGGGTGGTATAGAGAGTTCTAAGTCAGTATTTGCTCTTTCCCCACATGAAGCTCCATAACAAGACTTAGTCTTTTGTTTTGAAGGTATTTAACCCTTTGACGTGCTTGGGTCCACTTAGTGGACAATGAACAGTTTCAAATTAATCTCTTGAATGTATACATGGATAGCTCCCGGGTATACAATCCCTATATTATATGGCCCTGATTATAATCACTTACAATGCAGTTTAGTCCAATCTTGAGTGATATGATTTGTTTCAATGTAGAAAACTCTTGTAGCCCTTTTAACAAGGACTCCAAAACTGTTATTATGTATAGGAAATGAATATTATTTGAAGCATATATTTGCATTAGAAACCTGATTATATGAGTTTTTTTAAATTCATGTAGCATAGGCTAAAGTACCCAACCTTTTGGGCTTTTTAATGAAAAATTAAGATTTATTTTATTATAAATAAATCAATGACAATGACTTGTAATTTTAGTTGGAGGCAACTACTCATGTGGATTTTTTAAAATTATGCATAGGCAACTTTTTGATTTAACTATTGGGATAGAACACTACCGATTTGTGTTAGGATACGGTTGAAGTATGTGTTTTTTAAACCATATGTGTTTAAAAATAGGTGTTTGTAAATTGGTGTTACTATTCATTCTATGTGTTGTGGAGTTTTGTTTATTGATAAATATGCAACCCGAATTTTTCTACATTTCATTTTATTTAACTTGGTCATCACCCGGCTTTTTGGTCCTTTTATTTATGTATAATTTGATATAATTTTTACGAAAGCCATCCTCTAAGCCGTTTTAATGCCGATGCTCCCTGCGTATAATATGGTAGTTGCGTACTCGGGGGACAACTTTCATTCAATCAAATTTCTCTTCGATCTTGTGAGCCTAGTTGACTATCGTTTTGTACAGTATGGATTTTCAAAATATCATATTATGATTTTTCTTTACATAAGAAAAAGAGGTTTTTGTGAAGTTTCATTTTAGTTCAAAAATGAAACCTTACACGTGATTTTCCAAACAAGTAGAATCAAATCATAGAAATTGTATCATCTTGTAGTGCATGTTATTCCAAATTCATGATCACAACAATTTTTAGTTTTTTCTGGGTTAGTTGGAATTTTTAATTGAATTTCAAAAGAAAAACTTGAAATCTCAATTATAATTTATTAAATTAAAAATGATACATTGAACTGTACAAACATGATCCTCACATTAACATTTACGATAGACTTAGCTCTGTATATTACATCAACCCCATTTTCGTTATTCATCAAACATTTTTTAATACACCGTCGTGGAATCAGTGTTGAATTGGGACGTGAAAGGGTTTAGAGCACCTCCGCCGCAGCCCTCCTAGAGCCCCTTGCACTGCAGAAGTAAATGAAAAGTGCCAAGGGCCCTTCCAAAATGCCTCTTGATTTGATTTTAGATGCTAGGATTGCTTGCATGTCAAGAAGTGGCCCTTCAAATTACTATTTTGTTGACTAAATTCCGACATTCTACTTGTGATTGGTCCATTGACTATTTGATGTGCACTTTTGATGTGCGAGGCCGGGGCCTCTAAGGTTAGGGGAGTGTAAGTGCAAGGGCTCTTCAAATGTAAATGAAAAATTTCAGCGAGTCACCTCTAGCGTGTAGGAGTGGGAATGCTCAATCTTAGCTCTGTACATCAACCCCATTTTCGATATTCATCAAACATTATTTTTATTATACATCGTCGGGATCAGTGTTGAATTGGGACGTTAACCCCTAAAGGACCAAGGCTAATTTTCAAAGTTGGGTCAGCTTAGTATGGAGTGAGTATTGATCGTCAATTATTGAGATTTTTTGTGTGGTGATTCTACTCATTGTAACGAAGATGGGATGGTAAGTTGCATACGTAGATGATGTGTAGATCAAAAGACACAATCATGTAAAGGTGAAAAACCTAATTGCCGGCACCTCCTAAAAGTTTTCATACAATGAGCTATGCATCTGAATTTTTGTACACAATGAGCTAACGCCCCCATATACTCAACTGCCAAATTCATTTTACCAAATTTGAGACTAAACTTGGCATCTTGGACATTTTCAGAAAGTTTCAAACTTGGGCAACAAGTCAAAAAAAAAAAATGCTACCAACTTTGAAGCTTATAATCTTACTATTGAAGAACCTTGAATGGTTGAAATTTTTTGGGTTGTAATAAATTCAAGTTCGTTGAAATATCCTACCGTTGAATCGGTCGAAAAGGTTTTAGATCAAAAGCTATTTGTCTTTTTAAGAGAAGGGATGCTTTGAAGCGTTTGGAGAGAAACATAGTTGTCGTCCTTTAGGGGTTAAAGGAATAAAATGAGAACTTCATCTCGAGTTACTGTGGCTCTTAGGGCCTGTTTACACCAAAAAACTTGGGCTCCAACCCATGAACACAAGTGGTACTTTGTTCAAGGGATGAGACCATTGTAAGTGGGGTACCATGCTTGAAACAAGGGACTTATAAGTAGGTAGTGGCCCAAACATTTGGTGTAAACCAAGAGAGTTGAGTCATGGCCCATTGTGCACTTGGGCTGAATTTTTAAAGTAGAGTTATCCATAGAAGTTTTTTTTAATTTACCCCATACTCATAGAATCTTTTGTAGTCAATGCTGCCCTACATCTTTGAGTGCTGTTTTGTTCAATCTCTCTCAAATTTTGGCCGTTTATGATGATTTTTGGCATCATGGAAAGAAGAGAACGAGCTCTAGTGGTACTAGCTATGTATTGGTGCTTTTATATGTTGATTCAACATGTTTTGAGCATGCAAGCCCTCATTTTGGGCTTTGAATTGCAAAATTCAGCTTTGGTTGTGACTTTGTGTGGCTTGTGGAATAGAAAAGAGAGAGGTGTGTGGAGCATTGATAGGCAAGAGGGATTTTGTGACAGACATTTGATGGGCTCTTACACGGAGTTAATGTTTCGGGAAAGAACTAGAGTTTCACATGCTACCTTTCAATATCTTTGTGAGGAATTGGGTCCTTTTTTGAGGAAACAAGATACAAATTATAGAAATTCTATTACAGTAGAGAGAAGAGTGGCAATGTCATTGGTGAGGCTTGGAAGTGGAAATGGATTGCAAATTGTTGGTGATTTATTTGGAGTAGCCAAAAGCACTGTTTCAAAGATAGTAAGGGACTTTTGTAGAATGGTGAGATTACATCTTCAAAAGAAATTTGTGACGTTTCCAAGTGAATATAAATTTCGGGAATTAGCAAAGGACTTTGAAGCATTACATGGCATTCCATATGTAGTGGGAGCTATAGATGGATCTCATATACCAATTATAGCACCAGTAAATGGGGGTGAAGATTATTATTGTCGGAAATCTTTTCACTCTGCATTGTTGCAAGGCATAGTTGATACAAATTGCATTTTTTGGGACTATGAGTTTGGATGGGCCGGGAGCATGCATGATTGTACAGTTTTTAAACTTACAAAAGTGGGTAGAAAATGCATTGAGGGAAAATTACTACCTTACAAGCTGATTGGAGATGCCGCTTATCCTGTAAGGCCATGGATTTATTGTCCTTTCAAAGGAGGAGTGGATGTTTCTCTTCCGGCATATAAAGCGCATTGGAACTTCATTCAAAGTTCTACTCGTATGTGCGTGGAGCGAGCTTTTGGAATTTTGAAGTGTAGGTGGAGGATCATTATGAAGCGTATGGAATGTCCATTGAAATATGTGCCGGACGTGGTTGCTAGTTGTATTATTTTACACAATATTTGCATTATCTCGGCAGATGTGTTTGATCGGGAATGGATCAAAGTTGCTGAAGAAGATTTGGAAAGAAGAGAAATTGAAGGACAAATAGCAGCTGGACAAGAATTGAGGGGAGAGAGGACTGCAATTGCTGAAGTGAGAAGAAGGATAGGAATTGGAAGAAAAGAACCAATTACAATTGCGGAAGAGGATTATGGAGAGGCTGAAAACCTTTTTTTGATCAAAGAAGATGAAGAAGAATCCATTTTACTTCAAGAAGCAACTGATTCACATGTGTCCATAGCCAAAGCCCTATGGAAATATCACTTGCAAAAAAATTCTACAATTGTTTTTGATGATACGGATAGTGATATGAGTATGTAATAGTCTTAGAATTTATTTACTAAAGCTGCCATGTGAGCTTCCATCATACTAAGCAATGTAGAAGTAGATTTGAAGCTCTCAATCATGTCTGTGCTATTTTTCACTACGGATTCTAGAAATCCTTCTAGTCTATCTGCCTTGGTTTTTTTTTCACCTATTTGAACAGATTTCTCAGGTGTAGGTGACTCTTGAATACTCTCTTGAGCACTTGCTGGAATTTGGTTACTTACGCTTGCTCTTGTTCCATTCCACAAATCCATTTGTTCAAACCATTTAGAATGCTCATGGCGGTCATTGCCTGAAACCTCATCATGCCGCTTATCATTCCTGTATTGGGTGAGAATACCTCCGTATTTCTTCTTGCAAGCTATAGCGGTTCGAGAACATCCTCGAATTGATGCTGCCATACGAGCTTCAACCTTCAACCATGCATTTTGACCTTCAAAATTTACATTCACCACATGTTTAGAATGCTTATTGAATAACACACATACTTCATAAACATTTGAAAGATGAAAAAACAAGAAAAGAACACTCTAAAGGCCTCTAAGTGGCAATGAAATTTACATTCCAGCACATACAACCTCACTGAAAAATCAAATAAGAATGGAATTATGCATTGATTGTACATTGGGATGTGAGAAGAGTATTGAGTTAGGTGGATGAACCTTGGGTGCCCACTTGGAGGCAAGAGGTCCCCGGTTCAAACCCGGACGGTGGCTTGCTTTTGCCCAAGCCGCGACTAGTCTAAAGATTTAATGGGGGGGAAAGGGGGGGCCCAATTGGCCCTTTTCAGCCCGTCAGGCGAAGGCAAAGGCACCAAAAGGCACCTCGGTTTTGGACAAACATTTTGCACTAAGTAAAAAAATCATCAATATTTCTAAATATTGAAGCTGTAATCTATAAATTGAGCACATACCTTGTTTTTTGGCTGCTTTCGAAAATTCTTGGGCCAATTCTCCACGCACAGCAATCAATGTCTCTACTTCTTCATCTTTCCAGTGTAAGCTCTCATCATTGTCATCCTTCTCACCTTCTTCAAAACATGCCTTCTCTTCAAATTTCTTGCTCTTCTTTGCTTCCTTCTCCCCTCCTTTGGACTTTGTTGGACCTCTACCTCGCTTCTTAGGAACAACCTTCGATTCTCCTTCCTTCTTCACTTCTAGCAATACACTCTTGCCAACATCCCTAAAAACCTTGGGCTGTGAGAAAAATGGTGGCTGCAAAAAATTGGAAGACTGTAAAAATTGTTGATTGTGTGAAGAAATTTGAGATGGAGGTTGATATCCAACTTCTTGCACCTCATTGTCACTATACGGCAATCTAACATACGGAGATTGAGAGAAACTATTGCCCACATTTTGAAATGCACTTGGAACTTTCAATGATGGACCGTGGGTCTGAAATTGAGGAATAGAAGAGGAGCTCATCATCCAAGCTGAATTCTGACTATAAATTTGAGGCTCACTTGACTCAACAACTTGAGCATACCCCCCTTCCATTGCACAACTAATTAGAAAAAAAAATGAGAAAAACACAACAACCACAATACACAAGCAATCTAAAGAGGTGAAGAAGTGAGCAAATGCCTTCTCCTTTTCAATCAACAATTACAAACTCCAAAAAAAAAATTGTATTTTAAACTCCAAAAGAATGAGACGTTGCACTTCCTACGGTAATTTCTACCTATGGTAGTAAACGGTAACTTCCACCTAACGGTAATAGTGCAAACAAAAAAAATCCTCAAAAAAAAATCAGGCCAAAAACATCCTAGAAACAATCAATAAACAAATATATATGAATGACCGAAAAAAAATTCCCTGAATTTCCTCCTGGAATTCGGGGTTGGGTACCTCCGAGACCTTCCCAACAAAAACTACCCGTAGGTCCAGGAAATCACTATTCATTTCGGCCAACTAGGATTCCAGCAAGGATTTTCATCCACTGAAAAAAATTTGAGCTACAACCCAACTTTGATTTGGTGTAAACCCAAAAGCGAGGTACCATGCCTACCTTCCAATCAAAGCCCTCCACCTCTTTGGGCTCCAACCCAAACTTCCTTGGTGTAAACAAGCCCTTAGTTACTGGCAGTAATCGCACGCCGCCCAGTAACTTACAATAGTGTTTTAGTAATTTAGCCATGGGGCTGGCGGTGGAAGGGAAGATTGTGCAGCAGGTAGTGGAGATCCACGTTAACTTATGGCGATTGGATATTGATGTGGCCGTTCCTGGCCGACTGGAGGAAACAAAAAGAAAAAACATCAAATTTTTTTAGGGCTTTGAGAACTTAGTTGATTGTTGATTTTTTGCTTTCGTGGCAGGTGACCGACATATATTCACGAGGCAGATGGGTTTGTAAGGTTATTTCAACCAAATTCTCGGGTGGCAAGGAATCGAAGTGGTACCCTCGCAATGGAGGAAATTGGTAAGGTTTCGTACTGGAATTTGATTGAATCGGAGTTTTTGATTGCGTATCATGTTGTTTGATCCATTGACGAACCTCTTTGTACGAGCTAATTTATGGATGGATGCTCACAATAATAATGCAGAGTCTTGTTTGTAAATCAGGTTCTCTGTGTCCATGAACGACAATGCTGCAGTGAGCTTGACGAGTACGTTCGAGAAACCTTTCTGTTTGAGTTGAGGTTTTGCACTTGATTCTCAAGTGTCGATTTTTATTTTTATTTTTTAATAGTGCAGACAGTTGCTGAGAAGCGATCGGGCAACCCGACAAAGGAAACGTTTGGAACTTATGTCAGAAGCACAGGTCATGGCAGTGAGGCAAAGGCTATGGCTGCAATTGCAACCGGGAAGTGCGGGAAAAACATACATGTACGTCATCTTCCTGACAATTTGGCTTAATTGTCTTCTTTTTGTGCTTCGCAATCTGAGTCTCATTGTGTGCTACATTGCAGTGAACAATAGGTTGTTACATCGAACCTCTTTTCTCATTAAATAAGATCTTGCATATAGTTGTCCTGAAATACACCTCTTTTATGTTCCATCTGTGAGGGGTTGTTGAACAGGAATTTCATTTGGCTGCAGTACTATATGAGATTGTGATCGAGTAGGCTCGTCTACTTAACTTAGCATCGTCTGTGTGCATGTTTAGGTTTGAGTTTCCACAGCCAACTTTTCAGAAGTTGATGAAGGAGAACTGCATGGAGCCGTTTTTTGTGTTCCAGGTTAGGATGTCATCCTCGATGATCTCCCTCTGTGCACTCTTGTGCAGTGTCTGTTGCCCGAATGCATGCAAATATATAGTTAGAGGATCTGTGTGAAGCCAAATGGCTTTCCAATGAGCTTGTGGTGAACTTAGCACACCAAATGCTGTTGTTGGCTGCATCTGGTGTGCTCGTGAGTTGTGTACTGCTTGTTCTACATATTCTTCATGAATGAAGTTTGTTAACTTTATTATTTGGAATTTGAAGATGGAGAAGTTCCACTGTTTTAACCTCACTGCAGAAGGTACTACATTTTGTGCATACAGACTGAATTTATTTTCTGGTGATGGCCAGTTAGTTACACTGTCATGCACAAGATGATCTGTAATGAAGGTTTTGTTGTTGTGAGTTGTGCACGTGTTTTGCGTTGGACTGTGGTGCCTTGACGACTAGTGGCTGTACAGTGTTTTCACTCTATAATTCATGCTGGTTCTTTTTGAATCCACCGTTGTGAAGAGCAGGCTTCGAACCTTGTCTGAGCTGCGAAGATCGAGTAAGAGTGGATAGCCAGTGAGACATTAACGGTCCATCGTGGTGGGAAGTAAGTACCTCTCTCAGGTTTTGAAGCTTACTTTCTGTTACGGTTTCTGAAATGTTACAGTCGTCCAATTATCCTGTCCAATACCCTATTAATACGGACTAATGAAGCCTCTGATTATCACATGCAGGTGGGTGAAATTGTCAGGGATGGGTCACCTTATTCCTGGAGTCAGATGTGGTTTCAATTGATCGACCCACTCGGCTTGATAGCGACGGACGAGCGAACCGTTCCTGCAGATAATTATGTTACTCATTGCTGGTAGCGCAATCGCCAATGAAGCTCTGCTTACTGGAGAGTCTACGCCACAATATATGGAAAGTAAGCACTGAATTGTCTATGAATTATAGCATGTGTCATGTCTTGGCTATATTATGGTAGGAGTATATATATAGGTTATACGATATTCGTGTGTTTTGTGGAAGGCCGACTTTGAAGAAGGGTGCTGTTCTGGTGTGGTCGCATATTAATTGTACTAGCAATTTGCAGTGAGGCTGGAACCACTGTCTGAGCAGAATGGGCGAGCAGTGTTTGTCTTAATAATTATTAAGCTTTATAACCAAAGCTGTGTCTTGTGTGCAGGGGTCCTTATATTGTTGGTCGGGAGCCTAACGTTCCAGAGGTTGTCAATAAGACGGGATAAAAACCATGTCCTCTTGACAAGGTAGCTAATGCTCGCCTTAATTTTGTAACCAGATTTAATACAGTTTGATGATTTTTCATGATCTCCTTTGATGGAGAGAAGCCTCTAGCTCATTTTGATGCCTCACGTGGCTGATTGAGTGCAGCCACGTACTCTGAAGACACCTGATGGGGGTTGTATAGCGATTGTATTGAGAACAGGATTTGAAACCAGTCAAGGAAAACTCATGCGTACCATTCTCTTCTCGACAGAACGGGTAATGTCTACCTGTTTAAAGGTTCTGTTAACGATAGACATTCACTATGTGTTTTGACCTACCAGCATGTATTCTGAATTTTTATTATGTTTTCCTCGCCCTAAACCGCCCAAATGAAGCAAATGAATAAACGAGCAATTATGGGTTCCTGACTTATACGCCATATTCGTTATATTGGCCGTTCCCAATTATTTTGTCCGCTCAAATAGTGTGACTTGAGTTCATTTTCTCTCCTTATCAGATTAGTGTGGGTAAAATATAAACAGGATTGCCCAATTTAATGAATATGGCGTTCTTAGTAAAACACTTGATTTGTGTTTACAGGTAACTGCAAATAACCGGAAAAGTGGTGTTTTTATCCTCTTTCCAGATGGTGTTTTTTGCCCTGATTGCTGCGGGTTATGTGGTGATAAAGGTGATGATTCTGCGTTTAATACTTCTCAATTGGGAGTCTTTCGTTTCCGTTAAATTGATATTGTTTTGACGGCTTGGTCATTGCTCTGAAAGAAATAAACACCTGGGAAATTCAAGTCGAGGAAGAAACTTAATATTAAGAGAGAATCATACATAGTGTCAACTGGTGTTCAGAGAGTGAGTTCCATTGAATATGGTGCACTGATTTTGGTTTCCAGCATAGCAGACTGTATTAATAGTGCTTTGAGAGATGCTGACCATGCTATGATATTTTTTTTGATGAATGTAGGGTCTTGAAGATCCAACAAGGAGCAAGTATAAGCTGTAAGTTATTGAACTGCTCTCTTATCGTCACTTCCGTTATTCCTCCAGAATTAATTGCCCATGGAGCGTTCCATAGCTGTTAACACTTCTGTCATCGCTCTAGCTCGCAAAGGCATGTATTGCACAGAGCCATTTCGTATCCCATTCGGTGGCAAGGTTTGTACGTTTTATTGGCTGTTGTGAAAGGCGTCGCCATATTCATTAGTGTATTTTGTGTCAGTAGTGAGTTCAGGGTTTTTGGTTTTCTGGAGTATGTGGAGACTGAGCATCTTGTTGCATTTTAAATCGGTTGTGCAACCCCTTTGACGTTTATGTCTTACTTCACAGTCATGATCCCAGAGTTAAGTTTGATGTACGACTCTTTTAGGATACTGAGAAACTATTACACAGTAATACCTTGAGTTTTTTGTGGATTATGTGGCAATATAATCCACAAGACAATCCAGTGGAAAGAATTTTTATGCAGTCTGACGCAAACCTGTTATGCTGGGGTTATTGACAGGTGGATGTCTGCTGCTCTGACAAAACTGGTACTTTAACCAGTGATGACATGGTAAGTCACTTGCCATTATGCATAGAAGTGAATTTAAGGCCATCATTCATGCTTGTTTTTCAGCGGTTCTGGCCTTGTAGTACTGTCGCAGTGCCTAAACTGTCACTGGAGAAAAATCTAGAAGAGGGTTAAAAATAGAACAGTAAGTTGTTTTGGGTTTTTTTTTTTTTTTTTGGTTGGTATGGACAAGCTCTTCACTTAGGAGCCAAGACTAGCTCTTCACTTAGGAGCTAGCCTAAGTCTAGGCTAACTAGGGCCTCTATTAGAGGCTCTTCTAGTATAGTTTCTAGCCTAGGAGTCCAACCACGCCTCATCATCTTCCTCATTCTCTTCAATGGCTTAATGTCCAACTTCCCCATCTTCCGCTTCTTCTCCTTGGCCGCCTTCTCGGGCTTGTCTTTGGCCATTTCCATTTTTGCCAATTTTTCGCAAAAATAGAAATGCGGAAGACAATTGGGCTTGAGAGCACAATCTATTTATAGTTGAGGAGTGATAGTTAGGAGTGATAGTTAGGAGTGATAGTCTAGCCGTAATTTCAAGGCGTACTTTTAGTTAACTAGAGTTACATGTATTTTAAGCCGTAATTTTAGTTGACTAGAGTTACGTGTATTTTAAGCCGTAAGTTTAGTTAACTTGAGTTACATGTCTAGAACTTTCTAGATGATTCCTTTCCGGGATGAAAGTGGATGAAAGTGTTTTATCATTTGATGATCTACTTTCATTTGTGTGTGTGTGTGTGTGTGTGTTGCATTAGATGATCTACTTTCATCTTTCTTTTTTTCAATATCACTTGCTAATGTTGTGAAACAGATAATGAATTAGGAGTGCCTTGTCTCTTAAGGGTTAAAACTGTTATAAGTAGGTTCTTTTGCCATCGAGGAAGTTCTTCAGATGATTGAGAGGGAGTGTCTGAATTGCCAAAAGCAAGGAACTTTAGGGTTTGAACAGGAAGATAACTTTGCATCGTGTGGCCTTTGCAGACCCAATAAGGTGGTGTGCCTTAATTAGTGAATCGTGACTTCCAAGCTCGAAAGTCCTGGAGAACTTCTGATTAAACGCTGATAACACTCTAATCAACCGCTGTGGTACCACTCTTGGTAGCACTTCTGGTAACAATTCTGATAGCACTCCTGGTAACAATCCTGATAGCATTTCTGGTAACAATCTTGATAGCATTTGTGGTAACATCTGGTAGCACTTCTGAGAACACTCTAATCCACCTCCCCGTTACCTCTTTTGGGTAGCACATCTGATAACACTTCTGGTCACAGTCCTGATAAAACTTCTGATAGCACTGCTGATAGCGATTCTGGTACCAGAAGAGGGACAAGAGCAATGAATGGGAGGCTGAAGTTGGGTCAGTGCTCTAGTGAGAAGTCAGGCTCAGAGGGTTTGCGATATTGGAAATTCTAGTGAGTTCAGCAGCATGCATGCTCCAAAGGTGTTGCACACTGCGCATGGCATTCTTGGCGAACTTGCCTGCAAGGAGAGTGCCCCAGGCCTGTCGGTGAATTTGTCGTCTTGGTGGGCCAACTATTGATCTTCTTTGCGTCTCAGCTCAGCGAGGCGGCGCCGCTGGTACCTTCGCCATGCCGCTTGAATATAGCACGCTCCCCACGTTTGCCAATGGTTGGAGTAATACCTACCCATTCCGCGTATTCCAACTAGTTAGCCTTTTGCAGCATAATCTCACCATCTTTCACAATTCGGATAATTATCAGAAAGTACTAAAACCTGGCTACCATAACATTACCCTTACAAATTGGCAAATTCTAGGAAACATCTCACCCCAAGAATTGAAGTTGGCTCCCATTCGAAGTTTGATAGCTTTAGCTAAAGAATGTTTCAAAAATGACGGGTAAATAGCCAGCTACCTCTAGTTTTAATTCCAGGCATTACCATGTTAAAAAGCATAATGGAGCATGTGATATTGAAGGTTGTGTAGGTGTAATGTGTGCACGTCTTTTATGTGCACTCATAATCAATATGGTGTTGCACAATGAGGTCAATCATTGGAATGAAACATAATTTCCAACAATTGATCGCATTGGCAAGGCTCTATTCGAGCTGCCGGAAGTTCAGGCGTCTTTACGAGCCAACCAACCAGATGCACCCAAATGACTTTGTTTCACTTCTGGTGAAACATGTTCTCTCCTGTCAAGATATTGAAATTATATTTTTTACTAAGGAAGGTATGTGCACCCATCTGAAATGAAGGCACTTGCATAGTTTAGGCGGCAATTTCTGGGTGCGCATACCTTAAAATGGACCCATCCTAAACACTAAGGAATTCTGAAGTTTTAAATTGTTCTCAGGGCTGAGGTTCTACCTGTGTACTTTCTATGTGTGCTTAGGGCCGCTTCACACTGTGGCCGTCCAAGTGTGGCCGTCCAAGTTAGTGGCCGTGGAATTGAGTGGCCAAACTTTGTTGAGAGTCCAAATAAATGGGCTGAAAATAGGCAATAAAATATAATCTTGATTTTTTATGGAAAAGGATCGACGGCCTCTTGACCATAGTTTGGATTTCTATTCCCATCCAACCCAAACTTCTTTGGAGAGTCCGT
This sequence comes from Pohlia nutans, assembly GCA_022496805.1. Lineage (NCBI taxonomy): Eukaryota > Viridiplantae > Streptophyta > Bryopsida > Bryales > Mniaceae > Pohlia > Pohlia nutans. The sequence continues at coordinate 10,113,337 of CM040102.1, forward strand.
CAACCTTGATCAAAAAGTTTTGCCATGTAGGCATTTTGAAGGGCGACGGCCTTTGGACTTTGGCCTCTAGTGTGAAGGGTCGAGAGATTGAATTTTTGGTTTCTTGCAACTTGATTGGTGGAAGTTGACAACCTCTTGACCATCAGCCATAGCATGAAGTGGATTTAAGGTTTGAGTGTGAATTTGTCCCTTATTTCGTGATATGTACTCTCAAGCAATGTATTTTATCTTTTGAGGATACTTGAGCTCCCAACTCTTCATTCATGGTACATTTGGTTTAGGTTTGCTAGAAAACAATGCATTCCTCCTCAATGGTAAAGCTATTACACTAATGCACATAGAAACGTTCTTTCTATGTGCATAGCTTGTATGGGCTCTTTATATATGAAGTTGAGGCTGTTTTTTACTTGGAGCTAATTGAACCAAATTTCGAGTCCATATAAGCTTGAAGGCCGACTTTATGTACTCAATACAATAAGATTATAACAAATGCCATTTCTCCCATGTCTAATGGCATTGGGGCCAAAGGATGGAAGAGACCAAAAAGAGCCATTCAAATTTGCAAACAATCCCAGGGTATTGATTTTTGAAAACATCAAAAAAGTATTTTTTATGAAATTTGGGCCCAAGCCCAAGAATTGGTCTTCTATTTCTGTTGCACCCAGTTCTTTGAGTTGTACCTATGTTAACCCCTAAAGGCCCTTAACCCCTTAAAGCCCGAGGGGAATTGGACAAAACATAGATGTATTATAATATGTGCCTTCCATATGTTTGATGAAGGTTGGTTCAATAGACAAAATGTAGAGTATCATCTTTACAAATTATTCATACGGTCAAACTTCCAAAATAATCTTTAGATCATTTTTTAATGAATTTAAAAGCATTAACATTCGAAAATTTGTATAAATTATAATTTTCAATTTTAGAGTTCAAAATTTAGTAGGATTGGTTAAAGTTGGGCTATCTATCGTAAACTTCAAAAAAGCAAGAGAAATGATGGAGGAATCATCATTACTTTCCCCAAATAGCAAATTTTGTAACACTAAGACAATCTTGAGGTGATGTACTTTGAAAAATTCTCCCGGGTGGAGTTTAACTCGGATTGCCATAATTCAAATTGGGTTGGAAAGTAGACTTGATGTAGTATTTTAAAATATTTTTTATTTTTTCAAAAAAATATTTTTTTGTTCCGGGCAGCCCGTTTTTCCCGGGCAGCGACCAGAAAATGGTCGCTCGGGAGCTTAGGGGTTAAAGTCAAACTGGCTTTTTGCTGTTTCGGGCAGCCTAGATGACGGGTTTAACTTTAGTATTTTGGGTTAAACTTTGGTGTGGGTGTGGTAATACATACATACTATATGTGGTAAAATTTGGGCAGCCAAATTCAAGTTTTAGAATTTTATTATGCAAAATTTTGTTTTCAAGCCCAACTGGGGCAGCAAAAAAAAATTAAAAAATTAGTGTTTTTTTGAAATGTTTTTTTTGGAAATATGTTTATGATAATATTACTACACACATTTAAAAAAAATCCAAGTTGAAAGTTTTAACAGTTTTACATGGACAGCCTTCAAAATTTACAAGAGCAAACTTCAAAGTTTTTTGTAATTTTACATTTTTTTCTTTCAAAAATTGTCAAAATTTGAGATTTAGGAATTTTTTGATTTTTTTTCTTTTCTTAATTCACAAACTCATAGATGTAACTTTTCACCGTTCTCTTTTTTACTAAACCAAAAACCTGTAACGTTATTCAAGTTTTACCATATTGTGGTTTTTGAACCTTCTTCTGGAAAATAATTTGCATGAAGGCCAAAAAAGCATAATGAGTCTCTAAAATTTTGCATGGAGGTCCCTAACTTAGTTACCTACATGGAAAAAAATGTGAGCAAAATGTTTGGGGTAATAATTATCAAGTCCCCCTTTGCACCATTTAGACTATGCCTTTTGGATAAAGCCCAAAAAAACTTTTGAATCAACTTTGAATGTTATAAACTCACAAATGGTAAAGATCCAACGGTTGAAATTTAACATGGTGTTAGTGCAAGTAGTTGGGTTGAAGATCTTACGGTTGGAAGTACAAAAAAAGTTAAAACATATTGAAACATACATCAACTTCCACAAGGTGCTCAAAAACCGCAGTTTTTGGTTTTGGAGGTCCCAAAACACCTTGGGCCTTTAGGGGTTAAACGATTTCATTTTAATTTAAAAATTGGTCTCCAAATCTTGCCTTCAAATCGTGATGTAATGGGATTGGGGCTAATTTGGAGATTTGGACCACTGAGAAGTGAGGATTGGTGCCCTCCTATACATCAAATTAGCTTTGAGTTCATATATGAAACGACCCTTATAAATGTTTCTATTGTGGGTAGTATTCCTAATTTCAAGAGGATTCCAATATATATATAAATACATATATATATATGTATATATATATATATATATATATATGTATATATATATATATATATTCCAATATTTTATGAATATATATTGTATGAATAAGTTATTAATGAGATTTAAATCTTCATTTGGTATACAACTATCCAACTTCAAAATTTTGTTTTGCTAGCCAAGCTTTTGGGACAATCACACTCAGCTTAACCTCTAAAGGACCGTAAGGCCCCTAGGGGGCTTCTAGAACTAGAAAGTGGGGAAATTTGGGTTCTTGGGCTTTGAATTGTAGAATGAGCAACAAAGAGACGATGGCTCTTTTTAAGAGCCAAAATTGTAGGTACTTTTTGATCGGAAATTCATCAAGTGAGCGATTTTTGGTGATTTTTTTGAGTTACACAATGGGTATTTTAGTGTCACTTCAGACCCTCATATCTTCCTCTTCACTCCAAATAACTTGAAATTGTTTCCACAGGTTTAAAATGATGCTTTCTACTTACAGTAAAAATTCCAAAATTTGTGATACTTGGGTGCTACCTAAGTGAAACATGAACAATTACAAGACATATTCTTGTCTAGAGCCAGTTGCTTTTGTGAAATATTGAATTTTAGTTGATTTACTTGGAAAACTTCCTCTTTAGTGCATTTGCGTTCCCAAAATGAAAGGTAAAACCATAATCAAAAATCATATTCAAAGCCTTGTCTTTTCTTGATACGACTATTGTTTTAGCACTGTGCAACTGCATTGTAGTGCCTCAAGTAGAGCCATGTTTTTGTTTTTGTTTTTGCGTTGCAATCCTTTCTGACATGATATATTCTTATTGCGCATTTTACATTTCTCGGTTTACAATAGATTCCCTCAAAATTACCTGACACACGAGTTCAAAGTGAAAATTTGATTTACCTGACGGGACCTCTCAGAATCTGATGTGAAAATTAGATTTCCACACAACACTCTCCGAATCTGACCCTCACATACGATATTCTTGAGATGCAAACAATTATTTTGGAAAATCAACCGGCTCACTTGTAACTAACCGCCGGTTCTTCCCGGACAGTGGAATGGGCCATGATCAATTGGCTCTACAGAGAACAATGAGCTCTGAGTTCAGGTGGCTGTTGTGAATGCGAGAGGAACACAATTTCCAGAACAAGAATCATTCATTCCGGTGGGGCAGTAAGTTACGTGCTTATGTGATGCCAGACAGTCCTGCACAGATGTGCACATTTGATGGGCAGACAGCCAGACACGGAATCGGAAGTCACAAGCCTTGAATTGCCAAAGCCAGTCTTTCAATATTAAAATTTAGAAATTCATAAATTAGGGTCTTCAGTACGCGTTCACACCAGTTTGCAGTTAATCGCCCACCTTTTTGAACTGTGTACTTAAGTTAGTCGAATTATGGTTGGCACTTGGCAACCACTGAGGCCCACTTAGTTTATAGTACTACAGTCTGCTTCCCATTCATACTGTGACTTAATTAATCCTTCAAGCAATACACATGTGAAAAGTCATTTCTATGACTATCGGTACCTTAATCCATGCATGCCACCTTGAAGTTGGGGCCTTCCCAAACATGTCATTATAGAGCATGAGACAAGTAAGGCCAGACTATTTTTGTGCCATTTTGACACCAAAGACTGCATAAGGTAGGACGCTGGAAACCCGCTACTTTAACGGCTGTGAATTTATGAGGACACATGGAGAATTGAGCATGATTTTTCACTGGAAGACAAATCCAAGCAAAGACCAACATACTTTGAATCAAAAAAATTGGATGTTCCTAAAATTAATTATGAATTTTTGAAGTTGAAATGACATGGGTTCTAAAGTGGTGCTCTTCACCATGGGAACATCCAAAATTTCAAAATGTTTGTCCTTGGTGGAGTGCGGGTTTAGAACTATGGCGGATTTAGAGACTTCTACCTTACAAGTCATTGTGATGTCATTTTATCTATACTAGGTTGGTATGAAGGTTGGCCACCAAATTATTTTAACTGCATTTCAATGCACCATCATGGCACCGTGTTCACATATCTTGAAGTTCCTGATGTGAGGTCCAAGGGAAACTGTATGGAGCAAGAGTTGTGACAAGGAAAAAAGGATTATACTCCTGGTCACATTTCCATGCTCACACTTCATAAAAATTCAGTTTATAAGCTCTCAAACTTCTCACTAGGTGTAAACCAAACTTGGACCAGGAGGAATGACTATGCACCAAAAAGAGAGTGAGCTATTTTTAAAAAAATGTATGTTCAACTACAATAACGAATAAAGTTAGGTCATATATGCATATATGAAATTTTGGCATGGTCTCTTTGTTTTGCATCTAGAGAGCCTTTTTTGCTTGAATTGTAGAAATTCAACTTGGACCATGAAACATTATCCTCTAGACCACATTATGGACGTTTTGGAGACCTCAACGCCCATGGTCATTTTATTCTTTAGTTTTTGTCTTAGTGCAAATCCAAATCATCATGGGACGAGTTCTTAGGCCAATCATAGATTTTGTAGGGGCACGGGACGACTTCGGGGTTTGTAGTATAAATGGCCCGAAAGTGATTTATCTATAATTTTCCATATGAATATGCAAATCCAACTTTTCTTACTGTTTGTTGACAGTTGAAGCTTTTTTATTTTAGAATAAGGCATGGGAGTGCAGCCTACATTATGTTTGAAAATCACGTGCATTTATACCCCTTCTAAAACCCCCGTGCATACAAGGGGTTATAACACTAAATTAGGAATTTTTGCACTTGGCCAAGTGCATTGTCCGATGGCCACTACGGAGCAAAATTTGCACTGTTCTGAAATTTTACCCCCCTAAATTTTCATATATTCTTGTTTTTTAATAGCCACAACCGAGGCAACAATACATGCATTCATATCGAATTTGCCATGAATTAAAAAAAAAATTAAACATAATGTGCAATATGTTTTTATTACTATTTGATGGAAAGTCAAAACCAAATGCTTCTTTTCTTAAATAAATGAAGGCATACATTATGAAGTAAATGATATTTGCACTATCCTACTACATCAAAGGGATCCCCCTTTGCATACATTCTCTATATTATTCCTCCACCACGACTTGCTCATATGTAAAATTCTCTTCTTCTCTCAAATGACCATTCTTCACTCCTTCGAGGTTATGGTATACTCCATCGACTCCAAGCACCATAGAATGATCTGCCAATGTCAATTGAACAAATACAAGTCAAATTTGGACTTCTTTAACTAAACACCTACATTTACCAAAACACTTTTATAATTTCAAAAACCCCAAGATGAAATTTCAAGGGCAATAATCCCTAAAACCGGTAATGTTATGTATTGCTTTCAAATTGCAGAAATTGGCAGCACATTCATGTGTACATTGCAAAATATGCTAAATCTAGTTTCTTTTACTTATAAATCTTCGAGCCCAACATGAAATTTGGGCGCTTCTAACCTCTAAGGGCCCTAACATATTATTTATCTTTTGAAATGCGGAAATTTACATCAAATATGAGCATGTATGGAAAAATCTACTAAATTTTAGTAGCTTTTGTTTATAATCTTGAAACCCTAACATGAAATTTTGGTGCTCCTAACCTCTAAAGGCACTATCAAATTATTTGTCTTTCAAATTATGGAAATCTAGATCAAATTTGAACATTTAGGACAAATTTTGCTAAATTCAGCAACTTTTGATACCAAATCTTAAAACCTAGCATGAATTCCAGGTGCCCCTAACCTCTAGGGGCCTTAACAAATATTTTGTCTTTTATTTTGCGGAAATCTACTTCAGATTTGAGCATTTATAGCATTTTTGCTAAATTTAGCAACTCTTCACTATAAATCTCGGAACCCAATGCAAGATTCAAGTGTCTGTAACCTCTAGGGCCTTAACAAAAAAATCGTCTTTTGAATTGCAAAAATTTACATCAAATTAGAACAGTTTTGGCAAAATCTACTAAATTTAGCAGCTTGTGACTTTAAATTTGGGAACCCGACATGAAATTTAGGTGCCCCTAACCTCGAGGGGCTCTAACGAATTTTTTGTTTATCAAATTGTAGAAATCTACTTCAAATTCTATCATTTATGCTAAAAGTTGCTAAATTTAGTAGCTTTGATTTTAAATTTGGATACCTGACATAAAATTTGATTGCTCCTTACCTCTATGGGCTCTGACAAATTTTGGTTTTTCAAACTGCGGAAATCTACTTCAAATTCTATCATCTATGCCAAAAGTTACTAAATTTAGCAACTTGTGACTTTAAATTTGGCAACCCAACATGAAATTTAGGTGCCCCGGACCTCTATCGGCTCTGACAAATTTTTGTTTTTCAAATTGCGGATATCTACTTCAAATTCTATCATTTATGCAAAAGTTGCTAAATTTAGCAGGTTGTGACTTTAAATTTGGAAACCTAACCTCTAGGGGCTCTTACAATTTTTTTGTTTTTCAAATTGTGGAATTCTACTTCAAATTCTATCATTTACACCAAAAGTTGCTAAATTTAGCAGTTTGTGACATTAAATTTGGGTACCCAACATGAAATCTAGGTGCGTCCTAACCTCAAGGGGCTCTAACAAATTTTGTTTTCAAATTGCGGAAATCTACTTCCAATTCTATCATTTATTCCAAAATTTGCTAAATTTAGCAACTGGTGACTTTAAATTTGGGAACTTGACATGAAATTTAGGTGCCCCTAACCTATAGGAGCCCTAACAAATTTTTGTTTTTCTAATTGCGAAAATCTACTTCAAATTCTATCATTTATTCCAAAAGTTGCTAAATTTAGCAACTTCTGACTTTAAGTTTGGAAACTTGACATGAAATTTAGGTGCCGCTAACTTATAGGAGCCCTAACGATGTTTTCTTCTTTCAAATCACGGAAATTTACATCAGATTTTAGCGTGTGTGACAAAAGCTGCTAAACTTAGAAACTTTTGGCTATAATTATGGGAACCCAACATGAAATTTGGGTGCCTATGACTTTTATAGGCCCTAGCGTACACTTGCTCCTTTAAATTTTAGAAATTTACAAGAAATTTGAGTTCCTAGGACTAATTATGCTAAATTTAGCGGCTGATTTAGTGTTCAAAATGCTATTGTACATAACTATGTGTTATTAAAAATAACATGAAATGATTTAAGTTGAAAACAACAAATCAGTGAGACCATTCCAAAAATATAGAGATATATGAATGTAATTACCCGAGTTGTTATGCATCACATTGTTCGCTCCAATGAAACACGCCTACATAAAATTATAGAATACAAGGTCAAAATCATTGTTAATACGCACTTTTGAAATTTTAGTATAAAAAATGTCACTAAAACATCTTAGATTGCCTATATATTGAGTCTTACAACCCTAACTAGTGTCATTTGCAAAAAAGAAATAGTAGAAAGAACATTACCTTTGAGAGTGGAGTTGTGAAATGTGAAATATTTGGTAGGGAGGTGTGCCTTATATACTTGAACATGTGCATGGGCTTTTAAAAAAGCCAATTGATGCTTCGGCGTGTCCTTTCAAAGGACGGGCTTGCCAACCCCGCGGAGCTCCGCGGGGTTGACAATGGCCGGCCAAGGCCCCTTGGCCCTCGCCCGGCCAAACAGCCAGACCCGGTCCGGCCCGGCAGCCCACTCTGTCCCGCTGGGCGGCGGGCGGGCCGCGCAGTTGCCGCAAGGCGGCTGCTATAAGGCAGCTGCCCTGCAGCAGCTGCATGCTGATTTCTAATTTTTATTTTTTTGTTTTCTTAATATTTTTTAAGTTTTTTAAGTTTTAAGTGTTTTATTATTTTTTAAAGTTTTTTTAAAGTTTTTTGGTTTTTTTATAATCAAGTTTTAAAATTTTGTATTTTGATTTTATATTTTTTGAAACTTTGTAATATTTTTTAGTTTCTTTTGCTATGTATTTTTAATTTCTTTTTCCTTTTCAGTTTCTTTGAAACCTTAATAATTTTAAGTGCTTTTATATATATATATTTTTTGCTTTGTGGATTTATTATTTATGATTAATATTCTATAATTCTTTTTAACATGATTTTTTGTGGTCTTTTTGGTCTTTTTTAATTTACTGTATGTTGTATTTTTTTGGTTTTTTTAGTCAGTTTTAGGTCTTCTGCGATTTTTTATTTTATTTCCTAATTTTTCCCCGTGAGTTATTTATTTATTTATTTATTTTTTGATTTTAATATTTATGATTAAATTTTTTGTTAAATGTTTGTAAAATGTCTTTTTCTTTTGTTCTTTTGGTTTTTTGGCCTTTCTAGTTTTTAGTTTTTTTGGATTAATATTGTATGTTTTTGTTGTTCTAGCTTTTAGTTTTGTGGAGTTTCTTGTATTTTTTTTTCTTTTTTTTCTTTTTTTGTGTTTCTGTTTTTTTTCATTTGTTTCCTTGTTTTTTTTTGGCATTTAAAGACTGGTGTTTAACCCCTAAAGGACCAGGACCGTATTCTCACAAAAAACCATGAAAAACGCAGCATTTGGAAGTTGCAAAAGCAATCATACGTTTTTTATTTTTTTCATCATTTAACCATAAGATCTAATACCCAACTTGAATTTTCATGTGAGCACAAAATTTGAGAGCAAAATGACCATTAGATTCTTAGATTATAAGGATCAAAGTTGCAAAAGAAGATTTTTTGGGGTTCAATGTGGTGACAAATTTGAACTTTAGAAATTAATATCTTTTTTTTAAATGGGTTAGAAATTCATTGAATGGCAAGGCCATGTTAACAATTGAGTTGAGTCTTCAAATATAAAATCTTGTAAGAAAAAAGCTCATATTAAGTTTTTCACAAAACAATTACTAGAAGTGGGTACAAAGTGAAAGGAAAAAGAAAATCATTAATAATTTTGACATGGAATTGAAAAATGTCAATCTTAACAGTGAGAATGTTGACCTTGGAAATCTTCACCCAGTGCCTTTTATTTCATTAAAAAATATTGAAAATTGAGTTTAGAAACGAGCTTCAAAGTTTTTTTGTCCAAACTGCCCAAAAAACAGATCTCCTCATAACTTTTATCCCATTGCTCAAAATGGGTAGATTTAAAGCTTCATTTGTAGATAACGATCAACCAATCATGAATCAAAAAATAAAATTTGAAAAAGAGTAAAAAATAAAAAAATTCTTGCTGCCCGATCTCGCTTCAAAAACTTCAAATGCTTATAACTTTTGCAATACTTATTGGAATGACATGAAACGAAGTGCGACATGTAGAGTGTAGTTTTTGGAAGCTACATTGAAATTTTCATTGAAAAATTTAAAAATATGAGGTCCCTGGAGGCTGCCCAAAAAGTGGAACGACCAGAATATGGTCGCTCAAAAATTTAGGGGTTAATTAAACCATGCACTTTGAAATATGTTCAGGTTACATGAGACAAATGGGGAAGACATCACATTTCAATATTTGAGGTATAGTGAAAGAATTACACCTGCGTTATTTGAGGTAAACGATTTCACAATATTCCACCATGTTTCATATGTTTTTGAATTTGACCATTATAAGTATTTAAATTTAGCTTCTACTTTTTTTATATAAATTATATTTTAACATAAGAGCGTGTTGAGGTAGGCTTGAGGTGTACCTCAAACCTACCTCAACACGCTTTTACTTTTTGGATCTAAATTGTATTATTAACCCTTAAGCATGCACACTACATTTATTTGGTGAAATCTCATCAATTTCTCACATTTGAAAATGTAATATATTTTTTAGGTTTTTTTTTCTCAAATAATCTATTCTTATTTAAACCAATTTACACTAATTTTTTTCATAATAGTTTAAATGAAAATGAATTTTATGAGATTTTTCAAAGTTTTTCTCTTGTAACAGTCACATTAATTACAAAGTGCCTAAAACAATATGGTATTATTAGAAAAATATGAATAGTAGTAATTTTTTAAAATGTATTATATATGTTGGAACCAATAGAAGTGTGAGTTGGTGTACCGTTCTATGTGGGGAAGGTGTTGGAGTTTGGACAAAGCAAATGGGCTCCAAAGATGAAGGTTGTGAGGTACTGATCCATGACAAGACATGGAATGCAAGACGAGCGGGAGTCTAGTAGAGCGATGTACACAAAATGCATGGAAGCATTTTGGAAGCCATCTTGTGAGGGAAATGGATGGGTTGTTAAAAACGCGACTATATTTTCATGGGAAAACGTGCCCATAAAAACAAGGGATGGACTTGTACAAAAGAACAATGTGCCAGCGATTGGCGAGTTAATGGAGGCAAAGATCAAAATTTCAACAGAAGAAAAACCACATTTTGTGGAGTATATTGCAGTACAACTGGAAGAAATGAACAACGAAGGTTTGCAGAATGACCTTGATGAATATTAATAGGTTAAGTACGTCGTATGAGACACATGGTACTATGAGCTACATTATCTAGCAACAATAGCCATATAGTATAGCGCAATGTGTATTATTCGGATGATCATGTATAGGTGATTTGAATGATTTGATATTTTAGTAGAGAATGTAGATAAATTTGTATCCATTTTTTGATTACCCCCTCCAATACATTGTTTTGGAATAAATCAAGTACCAATGCAACATTTATTGCATGTGTGACCAAATTTGCATGATTGGAGTAAGTTGAAACCCCCAAAATTCCCACTTTAAAGCTTCATAAATTCCAAGCCCGTAAAACCCACGAGTACCAAAATTATACCCCCCAAGCAAATTCACAAAGGTCCATTTATGTTCGACGGGCAACAAGTGCATTGTCATATGGCCAAGTGCAAAAATTCCTAATTTAGTGTTTTATATGTTTAAAAACTTTGGTATATAGATCTATTATATCCTAAATATATGATTAGTGTAAGTATACGTCAATATTTTCCACTCTAAATATGTTATTGTGTGTATATATCATATGGTAGTGTTCAAATTAATACCCCTTCTATCCACTCACGTATACTTGTACGTGTTTAGTAGAATGCATCCCCGGGGAATAAGGTTGAGGTACACAGCGTTGATAAAAATCCTGTGACTAATATGAAGACCTCCACAAAGTTGCATTTCATTCACCCCAAAAGCCAACATAGTGTTGGCCAATAAAGAACAAGCAAGTGTTGAATGGAGTATTTGGAAATTCATCTCATTGTTTTCGGCTAAAGATGAACATATATACTAACTATGCTCCCGATAATAGAAAAATATCTCATTAATGAGACTTCAATACTTTCTGCATTACAAGTATTATTTTATCGGTTATGAATACTTCTACCGTACTTGAGTTTCTATGTTTCAATACATGGTAACTTTTGATGATGGATTTTTTGGGAGGGTATGGTTTGTAATAAAAAAAAAGCATTGTTGAAAATTGAAAGAAGATTCTGAATTTTCTTAGTAAGAATTTTTTTTAGGAACAAACAGCTAGTCGTGAAGACTTTGCCTTAACCCCTAAGTGACGGATCAACCATTTTATGGTCTCTGCCCTTTTTTTATGGGCTGCCCGAAATGGACAAAAACATTTTTATAGAAAATAAAAAATGTTTTTAAATAGGTAATCAAGTCTATTTTCCAACCCAATTTGAATCATGTCAATCCAAGTTAAACTCCACCCGGGAGAAATTTTCAAAGAAAAACACTTCTACATTGTCTAGTGTTATAAAACTTACTACTTGGGGAAAGTAATGATGTTCTCTCCGTTGAAAAATTTTCAATTTTTGATTTTAGAATAGAATGCATAGTTTTAATAAATCATACAAAATTTCAAATTCTAAAAATAAAATCTGTGATTCATATAAATATTTGAAGTTAAATGCTTCTAAATTCATTATGAGCCGAGATTATGAGACGATTAAAAGCTATTTTTTGATATTTGACTGTATGGAAAATTACTAAACATCAAGCTCCTCATTTTCTCTTTTGGACCAAACTTCATCAAAGTTGAAGAAGTAATTTTTTATAACACATTTATGTTTTGCCCTTACCCCTCCGTCATTTAGGGGTTAATATGTACCCAAAATTTACTTTTATAGTTTCTTTTGAGTGTCCATGCACATAGATTCTGGTAACTCCTAAAAATTGAAGCACTTTCGTAGTCCCGTCCATGGTGGGGCAAAGACAATAAATCATGAACTTTCAAAGTACTACTTTTATGAAAGTTTTTAACCCCTAAAGGACCGGGGGGTGTTTGAACTCAGCTCTTGTTTTCTTGACTAGCTCTTGTAGCAAGCTCAATTCCTCATTGGTGTGATAATTGGTAACACCCATGGTCATATTTACTAACAGGGCAGATTTCAGAGCACCAAAAACGTAACATCCCAGTGCTGCAAATTCTAAAAACTAGTGCTTTCAGAGCTTTGAATCTAGGGACTTTCAAATGGGCTTTGAGGTAGATCTCTACCAGAATCATTGAAGAACATTGGCATGTGGTGATCCAAAAACAAATAAATTTAAACAAAAGGAAGCCCAGATAAGACCTACTCAAAACTAGATTTTAGAATTTGATTTGGGGCCTCATTTGGGCTCTTGGTCGATTAGAAGTTCACAAAGATGAGGTTTACGGTTGCATGTGAAAATGTCACAAAAGAAATTGACAAGGAGGGGCATCTTGTCCTTACAAGTGTGAGCTCATCACCGACTGCATATTTGCCAGCCACTTTCTCCAAATTCTGCTCCAGCGCTGCAGCCAGAATTTCACACGCGATTCAGTGATCCTCTCAACCTTCCAATCTAGTTGGGTTAAAGAGACGAAAGAAATTAGTAATTTGGAAACACCCTGCAAAGCCGAACTGTGCATAATGTATGTCTAGGTCACTAACCTACCAGTAAACCCTATTTTGATGTGGTCCTAAGCCCACTTGATTCGCGTATCTGCATCCGTTATCTTCTCGATCATTATCTGTTTCACAACATTAGCAAGTGTTATTGAAAAAAAGAAAGATGAAACAAGATGAAAGTAGATCATCTAATGCAACACACACACACACAAATGAAAGTAGATCATCAAATGATAAAACACTTTCATCCACTTTCATCCCGGAAAGGAATCATCTAGAAAGTTCTAGACATGTAACTCAAGTTAACTAAACTTACGGCTTAAAATACACGTAACTCTAGTCAACTAAAATTACGGCTTAAAATACATGTAACTCTAGTTAACTAAAAGTACGCCTTGAAATTACGGCTAGACTATCACTCCTAACTATCACTCCTAACTATCACTCCTCAACTATAAATAGATTGTGCTCTCAAGCCCAATTGTCTTCCGCATTTCTATTTTTGCGAAAAATTGGCAAAAATGGAAATGGCCAAAGACAAGCCCGAGAAGGCGGCCAAGGAGAAGAAGCGGAAGATGGGGAAGTTGGACATTAAGCCATTGAAGAGAATGAGGAAGATGATGAGGCGTGGTTGGACTCCTAGGCTAGAAACTATACTAGAAGAGCCTCTAATAGAGGCCCTAGTTAGCCTAGACTTAGGCTAGCTCCTAAGTGAAGAGCTAGTCTTGGCTCCTAAGTGAAGAGCTTGTCCATACCAACCAAAAAAAAAAAAAAAAACCCAAAACAACTTACTGTTCTATTTTTAACCCTCTTCTAGATTTTTCTCCAGTGACAGTTTAGGCACTGCGACAGTACTACAAGGCCAGAACCGCTGAAAAACAAGCATGAATGATGGCCTTAAATTCACTTCTATGCATAATGGCAAGTGACTTACCATGTCATCACTGGTTAAAGTACCAGTTTTGTCAGAGCAGCAGACATCCACCTGTCAATAACCCCAGCATAACAGGTTTGCGTCAGACTGCATAAAAATTCTTTCCACTGGATTGTCTTGTGGATTATATTGCCACATAATCCACAAAAAACTCAAGGTATTACTGTGTAATAGTTTCTCAGTATCCTAAAAGAGTCGTACATCAAACTTAACTCTGGGATCATGACTGTGAAGTAAGACATAAACGTCAAAGGGGTTGCACAACCGATTTAAAATGCAACAAGATGCTCAGTCTCCACATACTCCAGAAAACCAAAAACCCTGAACTCACTACTGACACAAAATACACTAATGAATATGGCGACGCCTTTCACAACAGCCAATAAAACGTACAAACCTTGCCACCGAATGGGATACGAAATGGCTCTGTGCAATACATGCCTTTGCGAGCTAGAGCGATGACAGAAGTGTTAACAGCTATGGAACGCTCCATGGGCAATTAATTCTGGAGGAATAACGGAAGTGACGATAAGAGAGCAGTTCAATAACTTACAGCTTATACTTGCTCCTTGTTGGATCTTCAAGACCCTACATTCATCAAAAAAAATATCATAGCATGGTCAGCATCTCTCAAAGCACTATTAATACAGTCTGCTATGCTGGAAACCAAAATCAGTGCACCATATTCAATGGAACTCACTCTCTGAACACCAGTTGACACTATGTATGATTCTCTCTTAATATTAAGTTTCTTCCTCGACTTGAATTTCCCAGGTGTTTATTTCTTTCAGAGCAATGACCAAGCCGTCAAAACAATATCAATTTAACGGAAACGAAAGACTCCCAATTGAGAAGTATTAAACGCAGAATCATCACCTTTATCACCACATAACCCGCAGCAATCAGGGCAAAAAACACCATCTGGAAAGAGGATAAAAACACCACTTTTCCGGTTATTTGCAGTTACCTGTAAACACAAATCAAGTGTTTTACTAAGTCAGGAACCCATAATTGGTCATTTATTCATTTGCTTCATTTGGGCGGTTTAGGGTGAGGAAAACATAATTAAAATTCAGAACACATGCTGGTAGGTCAAAACACATAGTGAATGTCTATCGTTTACAGAATCTTTAAACAGATAGACAAATATATGTTACCCGTTCTGTCGAGAGGAGAATGGTACGCATGAGTTTTCCTTGACTGGTTTCAAATCCTGTTCTCAATACAATCGCTGAACAACCCCCATCAGGAGTCTTCGGAGTATAAGGCTGCACTCAATCAGCCACGTGAGGCATCAAAATGAGCTAGAGGCTTCTCTCTATCAAATTAAAAAAGATCTTGAAGAATTCATCAAACTGTATTAAATCTGGTTACGAAATTTAAGGCGAGCATTAGCTACCTTGTCTGGAGTGTGTTGCAGTATCTTGGTACCTCCAAAGAGAACATGGCTTTTATTCCGTCTTATTGATAACCTCTCGTCGGGCTCCCGTTAATGTCTGGCTATCCACTCTTACTCTTCGCAGCTCAGGGAAGGTTCGGAGCCTGCTCTTCACAACGGTGGATTCAAAAAGAACCACTCAGCATGAATTATAGAGTGAAAACACTGTTAGTAGAGCCAAATGAATGGTCGTCAAGGCACCACAGTCCAACGAAAAACACGTGCACAACTCACAACAACAAAACGTTCATTACAGATCATACTTGTGCATGACAGTGTAACTAACTGGCCATCACCAGAAAATAAATTCAGTCTGTATGCACAAAATGTAGTACCTTCTGCAGCACTTGAGGTTAAAACAGTGGAACTTCTCCATCTTCAAATTCCACCTAATACATTTAACATTGAACTTCATGAAGAATATGTATGTAGAACAAGCAGTACACAACTCACGAGCACACCAGATGCAGCCAACAACGTACAGCATTTGGTGTGCTGAGTTCACCACAAGCTCTGTCATTGGAAAGCCATTTGGCTTCACACAGATCCTCTAACTATATATTTGCATGCATTCAGGCTACAAGTGCTGCACAAGAGTGCACAGAGGGAGATCATCGAGGATGACATCCTAACCTGGAACACAAAAACCGGCTCCATGCAGTTCTCCTTCCGCAATTTCTGAAAATTTGGCCGTGGAAACTCAAACCTAAACATGCACACAGACGATGCTAAGTTAAGTAGACGAGCCTACTCGATCACAATCTCATATAGTACTGCAGCCAAATGAAATTCCTGTTCAACAACCCCTCCCAGATGGAACATAAACGAGGTGTATTTCAGGACAAGTATATGCAAGATCTTAATGAGAAAAGAGGTTCGATGTAAAAACCTACAGTTCACTGCAATGTAGCACACAACGACAGCCAGATTGCGAAGCACAAAAAGAAGACAATTAAGCCAAGTCTGGAAGATGACGTACATTGATGTATGTTTTTCCCCCATGCCACTTCTCGGTTGCAGCCATAGCCTTTGCCTCACTACCACATGGACCTGTGCTTTTGACACACAAGTTCCAAACGTTTCCTTTGTCGGGTTGCCCGATCGCTTCTCAGCAACTGTCTGCAATATTAAAAAATAATAATAAAAATCGACACTTGAGAATCTAGTGCAAAACCTCAACTCAAACAGAAACTAAGGTTTCTCGAACGTACTCGTCAAGCCCACTGCAGCATTAATTGTCGTTCATGGACACAGCTAGAGAACCTGATTTACAAATAAGACTCTGCATAAATATTGTGAGCATGCATATATAATTAGCTCGTACAAAGACTGAGGTTCGTCAATAGATCAAACAACATGATACGCAAGCAGAAACACTGAATGATATATTCAATCATTACGAAACCTTACCAATTTCCTCAATTGCAAGGGTACCACTTCCTTGCCACCCGAGAATTTTGTTGAAATAACCTTACAAACCCATCTGCCTCGTGAATATAATGTCGGTCACCTGCCACGAAAGCAAAAAATCAACAATCAACTAAGTTCTCAAAGCCCTAAAAAAACCTTTGATTTTTTTGCTTTTCTTTCCTCCAGTCGGCCAGGAACGGCCACATATCCAATCGCCATAACTTAACGTGGATCTCCACTACCTGCTGCACAATCGTCCCTTCCGCCGCCAGCCCCATGGCTAACTTACTAAAGCACTATTGTAAGTTACTGGCCGGCGTGCGATTAACTTACTGCCAGTAATTAAGTGTTAGCTTTGAATCAAAAAATGCACCTGCTAGTTTTCAATTAACTCGAGATGAAGTTCTCAGATTAACTTAACCCTTTAACCCCTAAACGTTCTTTCCCTTTTCAGATTTGGCAGTTTTTCAAAAATGCATTATAAAATGAAATTAAGAGGGATACTTTCTACTTGATGAATGAATAAAAGTTGTACATTAGGAATTTTAGATTCTATTCATACGGTTAGATTTGCAATTGCTATTACTAATATTTATGTATAAATTTTTGAACTTAAAATTTAGAGCTCATTTGTATTATGATTACCAATAAGATGTTGATAATCTAATAATGATTTCTTTTGGGATGGGTTGAAATGTATTACTCTAAGTGTAGTGATTTTTGGAGATTTCTTGGTTTCTTAAATTTAGTAGTTGACTTTTTCAAGAGCACTTTTAGACTTATTTCTTGGGAATTTTGGGTGGAACACTACAACATGAAATGAGGCATAAAAATTTCACAAATCATCCCCTTTCTAATCGGATCAAACATGCACGAAGCTAACTTTCCATAAAAGTTTCAGCAAAAAACCCACACTACAAAAAGTGCATGAGGATGAGAAATTGAAGTTCAAATCCGTGCATCATGCAAAATATGCATGGTTTGGCGGTTAGGGGATAACGTCCCAATTCAACACTGATTTCCACAATGTGTTACTATAAAGTATTTGATGGATAACGAAAATGGGGTTGATGTCCAGAGCTAAGTTTGTCGTAAATGTTAATGTGAGGATCATGTTTGTACGGTTCAATATATCATTTTTAACTTAATAGAGATTTCAAGTTTTTCTTTTGAAATTCAATTAAAAATTTCCAAACAAACCCAAAAAAACTAAAAATTGTTGTGATGAATTTGGGATAACATGCACTACGAGATGGTACGATTTCCATGATTTGATTTTACTTGTTTTGGAAAATCGCATTTATTAAGGTTTCATTTTTTGAACTAAAATGACACTACGCAAAAACCTCTTTTTTTATCTTAAAAAAATCACAGAATCTTATTTTGAAGATCCATACTGTACAAAACGATAGTCAACTAGGCTCACAAGATCAAAGAGAAATTCGATTGAATGAAAGTTGTCTCCTGAGTACGCAACTACCATATTATACGCAGGGAGCATCGGCATTCACCTCTATAAGACCGCGGTTTTTCTTGTTTTTGAGCATCGTTTTCACCTCTTTCTATTCATTTTCTTGTGAATATTATTTTTCGTCTTGATAGGAAATACCAAATCAAAGATTTAAGTAAAATTTAAGAATTTTTTTGACCAATTTAACAATTTTTCCCATGTCTTTATAGATGATCAAAAAATATCCAAAAGGACTACAATTTCATCTTTTCACTTCAAACGATATAATCTTGCAATCTATACGATCAAATTCTATGAAAGTTTTACCATGAACTCTCTTGGTGATCTATAACAAGATCCTATGGTTAACCCCTAAATTTCCTTGTGTTTTTGGGAGCTTGAAACCTCAAAACTGCGATTTTCTACCTCTATGTACTCTCGGGGATGTGAACCAAGTTTTTTTTACTTCTTTTAGAATTCCAACCGTAAGATCTTGTACCTAAGCCTATTCATAGCTCCTGTTTCAAAAATTGACCGTCGGATGTTTATCATTTGCAAGATCGTAACATCCAAAGTTTGTGCAAAAAAATTTCGGGGCATTGCTTGGGAGGCATTGTCTCCATGGTGCAAAGGGGGACTTGAAGATTGTTACTCCAAACATCTTGCTCATATTTTTTTCCATGTAGATAACTAAGTTGAGTACGCTCATGCAAAAATTTAGAGACTCGTTACGCGTTTCAAACCTTCATCCAAATTAATTTTCGGAAGTAGGTATAAAAATGGCAATTTGGTGAAACATGCATCACATTAATTGTATTTGATTTTTGGAAAAAATGAACGGTGATTAGGTACCTCTATGATTTTATAAATTTTAGGCGAAATTATTTTTAAAAAATTTCAAAATCTCAAATTTTGACAAATTTCGAAAGAAATGGATGTGAAATTACAAGAAACCTTGGAGGTTGCTGTTCTTTATTTTGGAGGCTGCCCTTGTCAAGCCAAGAATATAATCAACATAGGTCACTTCAAATTCTGAGCCTAAATGTGGTGAAGAGCATGTCTCAAAAAAAAATTGAAAAAATGATTATAATAAAAAGTTTTTTTCTGCCCCAGTTGGGCTTGAAACCAAAAATTTCAATAAAAAAATTATAAAATCCGAATTTGACTTTGTAATTTTTACCCCACACACCTTGTATGTATGACCACGCCCACGCCAAATTATAGTCTAAAATTCTTAATTTAGACCTTCCATCTAAGCTGCCCGAAACAACAAAAAGCCATTTTGGCTTTTAAGGGTCTTTAGGGGTTAAGGTTGAAAAATAATATTTTTTGAGGTTTATTTTGAGCCCTGCCCGCACTGCCCATTCTTCCCAAAAAAACAACTTTTGCTGCATAACTTCCACTTAAATAGTCGACATCAAAAAAAAAATTAGATCCCCATTTTAATATTGATATACCGAATTCTGGTAATTTATTTCAAAAAATAAAAATAAAAATTGACCCCTTGGGAACCTACCCAAACATTGAAATGTCCTAATTAGGACGCTTGGTCCTTTAGGGGTTAAAACGGCTTAAAGGATGGCTTTTGTAAAAATTATATCAGATTGTACATAAACAAAAGGACTAAAAAGCCGGGTGATGACCAAGTTAAATAAAATGAGATGTAGAAAAATTTGGGTTGCATATTTATCAATAAACAAAACTCCACAACATATATAATGAATAGTAACTCCAATTTTTAAACACCTATTTCTGAACCCATATGGTTTAAAAAACACATACTTCAACCGTATCCTAATACAAATCGGTACTGTTCTATCCAATAGTTAAATCAATAAGTTGCCTATGCATAATTTTAAAAAATCCACATGAGTAGTTGCCTCTAACTAAAATTACAAGTCATTCTCAATCATTTATTTATAATAAAAAAAATCTTAATTTTTCATTAAAAAGCCCAAAAGGTTGGGTAGTTTAGCCTATGCTACATGAATTTAAAAAACTTATATAATTAGGTTTTAATGCAAATATATGCTTCAAATAAAATTCATTTCCTATATATAATAACATTTTTGGATTCCTTGTTAAAAGGGCTACAACAGTTTTCTACATTAAAGCAAATTATATCACTCGAGATTGGACTAAAATGCTTTATAAGTGATTATGATCAAGGCCATATAATATAGGAGTTGGGTACCCGGGAGCTGTCCATGTATGCATTCAAGAAATAAATTTGAAACTGTTCATTGTCCACTAACTGGACCCAAGCACGTCAAAGGGTTAAAAACCTTCAGAACAAAAGACTAAGTCTTGTTATGGAGCTTCATCTGAGGAAAGAGAAAATACACTTAAAACTCTATTATATCACCCCAATGCAAACTAAAATAGCGAAACATGTACAAAATAGCAAATATTGGAGCATGTGATATTGGAGACTGTAGTAATTAATGAGTACAAAGAGCATCATTAGAAGCAAAGAATCAACATAAATAATAATAGTTGCTGGACATTGACACACATGCATACACATACTGGTAGTGTACATACTGATTAACACTAAAAAGGCTGATGAGGATAGTAGAAACGTTGGCGTATATTTGACATTTGATGTAAATAGAAAGTTCCAAATCGAGACCCCAATAGCTCATTAAAATCATGTTGACGTGAATTAAAACTTTACTTTTGATCTTAAACCCATAAGAGGTCTGGAACCATGCCACATACAATAGAATATTGTTGTATAATATTGGTCGGAAAGGGCTCTTTGGACCTTTTAAGGGTTAATCTATGTTCTGAATATGTCAAAATGCACATGAATGAATTCACTGGTAGGCGCTTATTAATTCTCATAATGTCTTAGAACTCAGAGTAGTAGAAAATGTGTGGTTTTTCACTTCCTATAAATGAAAAAGGAATGAATCCACGCTTGACACATGGGTTGTGTGAGTACCGTGGGGATGGTTGGTAGCCAAGCTTCACTCGCCAACAATCACAGGTGTATGGCCACTCAGGTCTTCATAACATGAGTGAAACAAGTTATCTGAGATGCATTCACAATCAAAGGTCAATCGGGGCGCCTGAAAAGATAGACTCCCAACATGTGCTTCGACAATGAAATCTTTAAATTATGTAGATTCTAAAAGGAATCTACGGCTACTTTTAGTGCTTATTAATCCCTAAGTGACCGAACGAACATTTTGTGGTGGCTGCCCCGTTATTTTTATGGATTGCGAAGGATGAACAAAGCAAAATAAAACTCAAATAGGAAATCAAGTTTATTTTCCAACCCAATTTGAATCATTTCAATCTGAGTTAACCTCCACCAAGGAGAATTTTACAAAGACAAAGACCTGTATATTGTCCTAATGTTATAAATTTTACTATCTTCGGAATCTAATGATGTTCTCTCCTTTGAAAAAATTGTATTTTTGAACTTTAGAATAGAATGTTTAGTTTAAACCAATCATAATAAATTCATACCAAGTTTCGAATTCTAAATATATATTATGGTGAATGATAAATGGTAAATGCTTCTAATTTTGTTAAATGAGTATCTAAAACACTGTTAAAAAGTTTGATCATACAAATAATCACTAAACATCATGCTTCCCATTTCTCTTTTGGTCCAAACTTCATCAAAGTTGAAGAAGTAACATTTCATAATACATCTAAGTTTCGCCTTTACCCCTTTGTTATTTAGGGGTTAAGTTCTTTTAGCCGTTCTTACTCTTGTTAGAACAGGTTGATCCTTAATTCATACCTAAAAGTACTCATTTTCAAAAAATAAATCAAAAACATGGGGACAATGTAAAGCATCCATAAAGCTGTTTTGGGATATAATAGTGTAACTACTGGTAATTCAATAGTGAAAAGGTACTTTTGAGTGCATGAAAGTAAAATTTTAGCATTGGTTACACATCATATGAGACCTTTGATTGTAGTTGTGCCGGTTTGTGTGGCCGGAATGTAGCAATTGTAAGAGTGGTGCACAATCATAAGCCCCGTAGTTGTGGTTGTCGTACAATGCGAAGCTCAGATCAAACCCTAACTACCCACTTTTGAGAAAAACGAGGTTTGACAAGGGCACGAGACGATTCCATGGCTTGAAGTGTATTTGGCCCTAAAGTGATTTATCTATAATTGTGGATATTTATGAGTATGAATATCCAACTTTTTAGTATTTTTTGATTTGTTGACAATTTTTAGAATAAAGCCTAGGGGTGCAGTCTACATTATGTTTGAAAATCACGTGTGTTCATAACCCTTCTAAAACCCCCATGCATACGAGGGGTTATATGTTTAAAAACATTGGTATACATATCTATTCTGTCCTAAATTTATGATTAATGTAAGTGTACATCAATATTTTCAACTCTAAATATGTTTATTGTGTGTATACATCATATGGTAGTGTTCAA
The DNA here is from genome assembly GCA_022496805.1 of Pohlia nutans. Lineage (NCBI taxonomy): Eukaryota > Viridiplantae > Streptophyta > Bryopsida > Bryales > Mniaceae > Pohlia > Pohlia nutans. The sequence goes on from CM040102.1 coordinate 10,136,107, forward strand.
ATTAATATCCCTTTTGTCCACTCACGTGTAGTTGTACGTGTTTAGTACAGTGCATACCTCGGGGAATAAGGTTGAGGTACCCCTAGTCAGTAAATACCCTATAACTAATATGAAGACTTTGTCAAAGTTGCATTTCATTCACCCCAAAAGCCAACATAGTGTTGGCTCAGGGAGTCCACAATTTAATAAAGCTAGGAATCACGTGCGAACATCCCCTTTATTAAAACACCCTTCTATACATTTTTTATGGGCTAAAATTAAGCAATAAATGTCCAAATCTCATATCGTCAAAATACATTTCCTTATGTACACATGGGCTATGAATGAGGAATTCAACTCCAAACCCCATGTATATCTACTTTCCGCTCGATTGAAATATGTCTCCCATACATACATTTTGTATATGCTTGTTCCTCAGGGAGGTCACCGCGATAATATTAGAAAAAAAAGTACGGGAAAATATAGGGTGATTTATATTCACAAAAGGAAAAACTTAGAATTTTCTTAGACGTAATATAGGTGAGTATGTATGATAAAATCTGTATTATAAATAATATAGACTTGATATAAATAACGCATATTTTTTTAAATATTTGTAAAAATATACTGTATAAGTTAAGGATCCTAGGTTTTTTTTTGATATGGGGTGTCCTCTTTGTTTAGAGGCGGGAAGATTTTGGATGAAAAACTACGTCGATTCATGTGGAAAAATGAAATGACTTAGTACTTTGAATGCTTGTGAACCATTTAGAGCAAAATCAAATAATTATAATGAACATACATAGCTTTAAATGAGAGCTTCATAAAATTTAAAAATAATTATAGGGTTATTTAAAAAACAAGAAATTAGCAAATTATATAATAATACGGTACAAAGAATTAAGAATGGATAATTAAATACCCCTTGAATAAATACCTTAGTCACGCACGTGTATACATATATACATGTCTAGTGAACTCCCCGAGGCTTGTTCTAAATAATACCCTTGTTGTGCACGCACGTGTATAATTAGAGTACTTGAAGAGTGCACTCCCCGGGAATGTTGGCCAATAAAGAAAAAACAAATGTTGAATAAAGTATTTGGAAATTCATCTCATTGTTGTCAGTTATAGATGAATATATATATATATATATATATATATATATATATATATATATATATATATATATGAATATGGCTTTCAAATAACGTTTTATATATATTTTTTAATAAATCTAATTTTATTTTATATATATATATATATATATAAGTGTGTTGGAATCCTCTTGAAATTAGGAATAAAACACACAATAAAAACATTTATAAGGGCCGTTTCCTATATGAACTCAAAGTTATTTTGATGTATAAGAAGGCTCCAAGCCTAATTTCTCATTGGTCCAAATATCAAAATTAGCCCTAACCCCATTACATCAAGATTTGATGGCAAGATTCCGAAATCAGTTTTTAAACTAAAATGACAAGGTCTAACATAGGTACAACTCAAAGAACATGGTGCAAGAAAAATAGAAGACTAATTCTTGGACTAGGGCCCATTTCCAAATTTCATAAAAAACATTGTTTTTGAACAATCAACAACCTTGAATTGTTTGCAAATTTAAATGGCTCTTTTTGGTCTCTTCCTTCAACTCTTTGGCCCCAATGCTATTAGACATGGGAGAAATGGCATTTGTCAATACAATCTTCTTATATTGAGTACTAAAGGACGGCCTTCAAGCTAATACGGACTAAACTTTAGTTCAATCGACTCCAAGAAAAAAATAGCCATGACTTCATATGTAATGAGCCCATACAAGCAAACAAGATGGAACTTTTCTCTGTGCATTAGTGCAATAGCTTTACCATTGAGGAGGAATGTATTATTTTCTAGCAAACCTCAACCAAATGTACCATGAATGAAGAGTTGGGAGCTCAAGTATTCCCAAAAGATAAAATACATTGCTTGAGAGTACATAATCACAAAATAAGGGACAAATTCACACTTAAACCTTAAATCCACTTCACGCTATGGCCGATGGTCAAGAGGCTGTCAACTTCCACCAATCAAGTTGCAAGAAACCAAAAATTCAATCTCTCGACCCTTCACACTAGAGGCCAAAGTCCAAAGGCCATTGCCTTTCAAAATGCCTACATGGCAACACTTTTTGATCAAGGTTGACGGAATCTCCAAGGAAGTTTGGGTTGGACGGGAATAGAAATCCAAACTATGGTCAAGAGGCCGTCAATCCTTTTCGATAAAAAATCAAGATTATATTTTATTGCCTATTTTCAGCCCATTTATTTGGACTCTCAACAAAGTTTGGCCACTCAATCCCACGGCTTTTGACTTGGACGGCCACAGTGTGAAGCGGCCCTAAGCACACATAGAAAGTACACAAGTAGAACCTCAGCTCTGAGAACAATTTGAAACTTCAGAATTCCTTAGGGTTTAGGATTGTGCCATTATAAGGTATGTGCACCCAGAGTTGCCGCCTGAACTATGCAACTGCATACATTTCAGGTGAGTGCACATACCTTTCTTACTCGAAAATCTAATTTTAAAATCTTGACAGAAGAGTAAATGTTTCACCAGAAGTGAAACAAAAAGTCACTTGGGTGCATCGGGTTGGTTGGCTCGTAAAGACGCCTGAACTTCCGGCAGCTCGAATAGAGCCTTGCTAATGCGATCAATTGTTGGAAATTATGTTTCATTCCAATGATTGACTTCATTGTGCAACACCATATTGATTATCAGTGCACAAAAAAGACGTGCACACATTCAACCTACACAACCTTCAATATCACATGCTCCATTATGCTTTTTAACATGGTAATGGAATTAAAACTAGAGGTAGCTGGCTATTCACCCGTCATTTTTGAAACATTCTTTAGCTAAAGCTATCAAGCTTCGAATAGGAGCCAACTTCAATTCCTGGGGTGAGATGTTTCTTAGAATTTGTCCAATTTGTAAGGGTGATGTTATGGTAGCCAGATTTTAGTACTTTCTCATAATTATCCGAATTGTGAAAGATAGTGAGTTTATGCTGCAAAAGACTAACTAGTTGGAATATGCGGAATGGGTAGTTACTTACTCCAACCATTGGCGAACTATATTCAAGCAGCATGGCGAAGGAACTAGCGGCGCCGCCTGACTGAGCTGAGACGCAAAGAAGATCAATACTTGGCCCTGCAAGACGACGAACTCACCGACAGGCCGCCCCTGACCTTGGATGCCACTCTGCCTTAAGGGGTGCACTATTCAATAAAGCAAGGAATCACGTGCATGCATCCCCTTAGTAAAACACCCTTGTATACATTTTCTATTTGGCTAAAATCAAACAATATCTGTACAAATCTCACAGCCTCAAAATACATTTCCATATGTACACATGGGTTAAAAATGTGGAATCAAACTCCAAGCCCCATGTATATCTACTTTCGGTTTCATTGAAATATGTCTCTTGTAAGTACATTTTGTACATGCTTGTTCTAAATAACACCCTTCTTGTGCACGCACGTGTATAATTACAGTGCTTGAAGAGGGCACTCCCTGGGCACTCTCCTCACAGGCAAGTTCGCCAAGAATGCCATGTGCAGTGTGCAACGCCTTCGAAGCATGCATGCTGCTGAACTCACTAGAATTTCCAATATCCCAAACCCTCTGAGCCTGACTTTTCACTAGAGCACTGACCCCACTTCAGCCTCCCATTCATTGCTCTTGTCCCTCTTCTAGTACCAGAATCGCTATCAGTAGTGCTATCAGGAGCTACCAGAAGTTCTACCAGAATTGTTATCAAGAATGCTACCAGAAGTGCTACCGAGAGTGGTACTGGAGCGGTCGATAAGAGTTTTATCAGAACTGTTACCAGCGGTGCTACCAGAACGGTACCAAAAGCGATATCGGAGCGGTAACGGGGAGGTGGATTAGAGTGTTCTCAGAAGTGCTACCAGATGTTACCAGAAATGCTATCAAGATTGTTACCAGAAGATGCTATCAGGATTGTTACCAGGAGTGCTATCAGAATTGTTACCGGAAGTGCTACCAAGAGTGCTATCAAAGCGGTTGACTAGAGTGTTATCAGGGTTTAATCACAACTTCTCCAGCACTTTTGAGCTTCGAAGTCACGTTTTATTAATTAAGGTACACCACCTCATCGGGTCTGCAAAGGCCACACGATGCAAAGTCATCTTCCTGTTCAAACCCTAAAGTTCCTTGCTTTTGGCAATTCAGACAATCCCTCTCAATCATCTAAAGAACTTCCCCGATGGCAAAACATCCTAATTATAACATTATTAACCCTTAAGAGAAATGGCATTCCTGATTCATACAGCCAAAATCTCTTTTAAACTCCATTTTGAACATGATTCTCCTTTTCATTTACTTGGGTGTATTCTAAAGAAGTATACATCCCTCAAATATGCTCGATTTGACATTTGAAAAACCGCATTTGGTCCAATAGAGAAGAAGTTCTGAGTAAAATTCTCCCAAAATACCAAAAAGCATGTGGGGCTCTATGCGTCCATTAAGAGTCAACTAATTCTACCGGAGTCCCTTTACCGGCCACAAAAACAGGGGCTCTATTACTGAAGTCAGTGGTCATTGAATTAAAATCCACTCCAATGATCAAACGAATATTTTCTCCTCTATGGAGGTGTCATAAAAGGAGTAGGAAGAATATTGTCTGAGTTATAAAATGTTATAACAGCCTATTTTCAACGCATCCTGTGTCGAGTTTCAAAACCTCCAAAATTAGTTTCCATTAGAACTGATGAGAAAGTTGAATTTATTTTGAGTTACGGGATAAGTCTCTTGTTCCACAGCAATTCTCGGGCGTTTAGTACTTACCACGTCAACCTTAAAACGGATCGCGTTACCAATTTGCGGTACCAGAGAAACATCTGCCTGCACAATCCCCAAAGTAGCGTTTTCAGGTATAATGGTCATATTTGCTAACATGGCAGATTTCAAAGCACCAAAAACGTAACATCCCAGTGCTGCAAATTCTAAAAACTAGTGCTTTCAGAGCTTTGAATCTAGGGACTTTCAAATGGGCTTTGAGGTAGATCTCTACCAGAATCAATGAAGAACATTGGCATGTGGTGATCCAAAAACAAATAAATTTAAACAAAAGAAAGCCCAGATAAGACCTACTCAAATCTAGATTTTAGAATTTGATTCGGGGCCTAATTTGGGCTCTTCGTGGATTAGAAGTTCACAAAGATGGGGTTTATGGTTGCATGTGAAAATGTCACAAAAGAAATTGACAAGGAGGGGCATCTTGTCTTTACGAGTGTGAGCTCATCACCAACTGCATATTTGCCAGCCACTTTCTCCAAAATCTGCTCCAGCGCTGCAGCCAGAATTTCACACGCAATTCAGTGATCCGGTCAACCTTCCGATCTAGTTGGATTAAAGGGACAAGAAATTATTCATCTGGAATCACCCTGCAAAGTCGAACTGTACACAATGTATGTCTAGGGCACTAACCAGTAAACCCTATTTTGATGTGGTCCTGAGCCCACATGATTCGCGTGTCCGCATCTGTTATCTTCTCAATTATTTTGATGTGGTCCTGAGCCCACATGATTCGTGTATCCGCATCCGTTATCTTCTCAATCATTATCTGTTTCACAACATCAGCAAGTGTTCTTAAAAATGAAAATGAAAATAAATAAAATAAAACTTGTGGACTGGTCTTTAACTGATATAAAGTGTGGGGTGAGCCACTCCATCAAGTGACTTCACCATTAGTTAGTTGCCGTACTTTCGGTTGATGAAAAAGGATATCCTACTTTAAAAATTGAGGAAATTGTACCACTTGACAAGTTGACATACACCACTTTTAAATACATGAAGTAACTTAGAGCATTCCCACCCATGCACGCTAGGACTAACTCTCTCAAATTATTCATCTATGTTTGAAGGGCCCTTGCACTTGCACTCACACTCCCCAACCCTTGCATGCCCTTCACGTAGCAAAAGTGCGCATCAAATAGTAAATGGACCAATCACAAGTAGAATGGAAGGATGGAATCAACTAAATACTGATTTGAAGGCCCAATTTCTTACCCGCTAGGATCAAGAGTCAAGAGGTATTTTAGAAGGGCCCTTGGCACTTTTCATGTACTTCTAGAGTGTGACAGACTCTCTGAGAGCATGGGTGGCCCTGCTCTTATACTACAACTTCCGTTTAGTCACTCCTGTGAGTGAAAGTATACCTGGTACGCATCACTCAAAATACACTACCTTGCATCATAGTCAATTTTGACATTGATTAATTGAGTTCTGTTTAAAAGTAACACATGTCATCTCGCGTCTGGCTTAGGGTGACATGGACCTCTCAAAACCTGACTTGGAAATTCAATTTCCCCACCACGCTGTTGGTAGTGCACTCTCTGGAATTCTTTACGGTAAAAATCGAATGAATGGAAGCAGAGACTGAGCTCATACAAACAGGATGATGTGAAGAGAATTCAAAAGAGAGATACCAAGGTTCCCAAGTTTTGAAGGGGCTGAATATTGGCTCCAATCAGGTACATGATCTTCCAGACAATTGAATGCCACAAGACCACAGGACTTGATGAAAAGTCACAAAACAAGTAAAATCATTCCGAACATGCCTACGAGTGACTAACATCAATATAATAAGGAAACTCCTGACCTGGACACACGGACGAGATGAAGAAGCCTTCTCATTGACCGATGCCAACGGCACGAATTTTGTGCTAGTCAGATTATCAGATACACTAATTAGAAACCTACACTATTGTTGTAGCTTGCAAGATTGGATCCGTACCTGACGCACGGTTGCTCTCTCCACCAGGTCCACAGGCAATAAGGGCCTTTTATCACGAAACGTTTCTTCGAAATACTGCATCACCGTTGCGGTCCCTAAACACGTTACTGCAAGCTTTACATGATACATAATACTGCAAGCTATACTTGATACTGCAACCCATACATCATATACTGCAAACTATACATGATACCAGGAAGGAAACCCTCTATCCGTAATATCCACGGTAGCCGTCCCTATTATTGCAGTGTCCCTTTTTCATATTTGTTTATATTAAAAAATTAAAAAATACACTTCAATCTCAAATATCAAGGTAACTTCTACTTTTATTCAATAAAGTGTTGCTTTTACGAGTGAGTGTAATGTGAAATTGTCTCCTTTTGCAAAAAAAGTGCTTATTTCCATCCTTGCTATTATTACTCATACTTGATTTTGATGTAGTCAAATGAACATGGAACATGGGGTTTCATTGCTTGTTCCTCTTCAATGATTTCGATGAGCAGTCGTGGGAACATAGGTGTGCATAAGCAGTTATAGGGACATCTTGTGATAAAGCAACCTCTGTATTTGAGATCAAAGTGATAGAAGGCATACCATTATGATGGCCATAAAATCCGCAATGACAACCCCATCGACCTCCACAGCTGGGACGAGCTTGAGAGGACTAATCTTTCTGTATTCTATACGAAACAAAATTGCAGCGGGTTAGCCCTTTATTGGGGCTCACATTTTTATAGTTTTTTCTTGAAGCAGTTTTGAAGTGTTCGTATGGAGACTTGTATCTGCTCAAAAAATTAACAACCAATCAATTGATACAAAAAAAAAAAATCTAAACATGAAAACATCCTCTCCCCAATGTCATCAATCATTTTAAAACATTAATCCTGTGACCTTAAAAAATTAACTCAAACTGCAAAGAAACCAACAACATCCTTTACTATATATATATATATTTTTGTTTTTTTGTTTGATTTTTGTTTTCTTGTTTTTTTATTTTTTTATTTTTTTATTTTTTATTTTTTTATTCCTTTTTCATTTTATTATTTCTTTTTGTTTTTCAAATATCTGTCTATGTCTTTGTCTTGCATTAGGTGCCCAAATAGAACGTCAAATTAGAATACTTAGCAATAAATTCTTCTAAATCAGTGGAAAACTAAATTTAAATGTACAGTGGGGTCCAACATGGAATGGCGTTTTTGGTTTCGCAGTGAGAAAAATTTCAGTACTGCCAACTTTGAAAGCCTCCCGAGAGCTCAAATATTGGTATTTTACCACGAAAATTTTACCAGAGACTTATCTTTAAGTTAATTATATGTATGCCAAATTTCAAGGCCAAAAGATTCACCCAAAAAAAGTTATTCAGAATCTACCAACATTGGTAGCTGTGGAAATGTTTTCACTGCTGCCAACTTTGACAGCCTCCCAAAGATTGAATTAATTTTTTTTTTGCCATAAAATTCTAGGAAAAAAAACTTCTTTATGTTAATAACATATGATAAAAATTTCAAGGCCAAAAAATTAATACAAAAAACGATATTAACAATCTACCAACATGTGTAGTTGTGGGAAACAATGGGGGAAACTACACACATTGGTAGATTGTAAATAATTTTCTTTGTATAGATTTTTTGACCTTGAAATTTGGCATGAATGATTTTGTCATAAAGAGCATGTTGTACCAAAAATTTCATGGTAAATAGACAATTTCTCAACCGTAGGGAGGGTGTCAAAGTTGGTAGCAAAGTTTCCCCCATTGTTTCCCACAACTACACATGTTGGTAGATTGTCAATATCTTTTTTGTATTAATCTTCTGGCCTTGAAATTTTTATCATATGTTATTAACATAAAGAAGTTCTTTTTCCAAGAATTTCATGGCAAAAAAAAATTAATTCAATCTTTGGGATGTTGTCAAAGTTGGCAGCAGTGAATAACTACCAATGTTGGTAGATTTTGAATAACGTTTTTTTGGTGAATCTTTTGGCCTTGAAATTTGGCATACATATAATTAACTTAAAGATAAGTCTCTGGTAAAATTTTCGTGGTAAAATACCAATATTTGAGCTCTCGGGAGGCTTTCAAAGTTGGCAGTACTGAAATTTTTCTCACTGCGAAACCAAAAACGCCATTCCATGTTGGACCCCACTGTACATACTTGTATGGTATTTTTAGTTTTTCAACAGGTGAAAGCCAGTCGCACTGCCCAGTTGAATCACCAGATCGTTGTGTCAGAGGCCTAACTTAGTTACAATATGAACTTTAGCTGCCACATGGCACGCTGTTCACACCTAATCGCTCATCTGTCAGTCACACCAAAGTTGAATCACTTTTCACATAGTTCAGATGGGAAAACACTTTTTCATCCTAAAACAAGATGAAAGTACATCATCTAATGCAACACACACACACACAAATGAAAGTACATCATCAAATGATAAAACACTTTGATCTACTTTCATCCCGGAAAGGAATCATCTAGAAAGTTCTAGACATGTAACTCTAGTTAACTAAACTTACGGCTTAAAATACACGTAACTCTAGTCAACTAAAATTACGGCTTAAAATACATGTAACTCTAGTTAACTAAAAGTACGCCTTGAAATTACGGCTAGACTATCACTCCTAACTATCACTCCTCAACTATAAATAGATTGTGCTCTCAAGCCCAATTGTCTTCCGCATTTCTATTTTTGCGAAAAATTGGCAAAAATGGAAATGGCCAAAGACAATCCCGAGAAGGCGGCCAAGGAGAAGAAGCGGAAGATGGGGAAGTTGGACATTAAGCCGTCGAAGAGAATGAGGAAGATGATGAGGCGTGGTTGGACTCCTAGGCTAGAAACTACACTAGAAGAGCCTCTAATAGAGGCCCTAGTTAGCCTAGACTTAGGCTAGCTCCTAAGTGAAGAGCCAGTCTTGGCTCCTAAGTGAAGAGCTTGTCCATACCCACCAGAAAAAAAAAAAAAAACACACACACACACACAATTTATTGTTCTATTTTTAACCCTAGTTGCTCTATACTGTCCTAAATAAAATCATCAAATTATACATTCCTGTGTGTTACATTAGATTAAATCTGTTTCATGTATGTAACATTCAACAGCCTCTTCAAAGCTCTATATTGTCCTAAGTAAAATCTTACTTCACAGAGGTACTTACTTCACACCTGACAGAGGTACTTAATGTGTGTTACATTACATTAAATGTGTGTCATGTATCTACCATTCTCTATACTGTCCTAAATAAAATCTTCAAATTATACATTCCTGCAGAATGTATAATCAAGGAAAAAAGGAACGGAAGCTTACAGTCTTGCCGTCAACAAAGACGAGAGCATGGCATGCAGCCAGAATCTGCATTGATAGTTAAAGTTGCCAATTTGCTCGGGTAATTTATTTATTTATTTACCCTAAATAACCAATTTGCTCGGCTTATTTATTTTATTTGTTAATTTATTTATTTACTCTACATAACCAAGAATGATCTGGTTACAATATTTAAGGTGAGCATTAGCTACCTGGTCTGGAGTGTGTTGCAGTATCCTGGTACCTCCAAAGAGGACATGCTTTTTATCCCGTCTTATTGACAACCTCTCGTACGTCAGGCTCCCGACCAACAATATATGGACCCCTGCACACAAGACACAGCTTTGGTTATAAAGCTTAATAATTATTAAGACATACACTGCTCGCCCATTCTACTCAGACACTGGTTCCACCCTCACTGCAAATTGCTAGAACAATATGCGACCACACCAGAACAGCACCCTTCAAAAGCGGCCTTCCACGAAACACACGAATATCGTATAACTATGCTCCTACTGTAATATAGCTAAGACATGACACATGCTATTCATAGACAATACATGCCTTTGCGAGCTAGAGCGATGAGAGAAGTGTTAACAGCTATGGAAAGCTCCATGGGCAATTAATTCTAGAGGAATAACGGAAGTGACGATAAGAGAGCAGTTCAATAACTTACAGCTTATACTTGCTCCTTGTTGGATCTTCAAGACCTTACATTCATCCAAAAAATATCATAGCATGGTCAGCATCTCTCAAAGCACTATTAACACAGTCTGCTATGCTGGAAACCAAAATCAGTGCACCATATTCAATGGAACTCACTCTCTGAACACCAGTTGACACTATGTATGATTCTCTCGTAATATTAAGTTTCTTCCTCGACTTGAATTTCCCAGGTGTTTATTTCTTTCAGAGCAATGACCAAGCCGTCAAAACAATATCAATTTAACGGAAACGAAAGACTCCCAATTGAGAAGTATTAAACGCAGAATCATCACCTTTAACAGCACATAACCCGGAGCAATCAGGGCAAAAAACACCAGAAAGAGGATAAAAACACCACTTTTCCGGTAATTTGCAGTTACCTGTAAACACAAATCAAGTGTTTTACTAAGTCAAGAACCCATAATCGGTCATTTATTCATTTGCTTCATTTGGGCGGTTTAGGGTGTGGAAAACATAATAAAAATTCAGAACACATGCTGGTAGGTCAAAACACATAGTGAATGTGTATCGTTAACAGAATCTTTAAACAGATAGACATTACCCGTTCTGTCAAGAAGAGAATGGTACGCATCAGTTTTCCTTGACTGGTGTCAAATCCTGTTCTCAATACAATCGCTAAACAACCCCCATCAGGAGTGTTCGGAGTACAAGACTGCACTCAATCAGCCACGTGATGCATCAAAATGAGCTAGAGGCTTCTCTCTAAGTTATCAAACTAAAAAAGATCTTGAAAACTTCATCAAACTGTATGAAATCTGGTTACGAAATTTAAGGCGAGCAGTAGCTACCTTGTCTGGATGGAGTGTGTTGCAGTATCTTGGTACCTCCAAAGAGAACATGGCTTTTATCCCGTCTTATTGACAACCTCTCGTCAGGCTCCCGGGAATGTCTGGCTATCCAGTCTTACTCGATCTTCGCAGCTCAGACAAGGTTCGGAGCCTGCTCTTGACAACGGTGGAGTCAAAAAGAACCAGCATGCATGAATTATAGAGTGAAAACACTGTTAGTAGAGCCAAATGAATGGTCGTCAAGGCACCACAGTCCAACGCAAAACACCTGCACAACTCACAACAACAAAACCTTCATTACAGATCATACTTGTGCATGACAGTGTAACTAACTGGCCATCACCAGAAAATAAATTCAGTCTGTATGCACAAAATGTAGTACCTTCTGCAGTGAGGTTAAAACAGTGGAACTTCCCTATCTTCAAATTCCAAATAATAAAGTTAACAAACTTCATGCATGACGAATATGTAGAACAAGCAGTACACAACTCACGCGCACACCAGATGCAGCCAACAACAGCATTTGTTGTGCTGAGTTAACCACCAGCTCTGTCATTGGAAAGCCATTTGGCTTCACACTCCTCTAACGTACTATTTGCATGCATTCAGGCTACAAATGCTCTGCCACAAAGGCAAAAACCGGCTCCATGCAGTTCTCCTTCATCAATTTCTGAAAATTTGGCTGTGGAAACTCAAACCTAAACATGCACACAGACGATGCTAAGTTAAGTAGACGAGCCTACTCGATCACAATCTCATATAGTACTGCAGCCAAATGAAATTCCTGTTCAACAACCCCTCACAGATGGAACATAAAAGAGGTGTATTTCAGGACAACTATATGCAAGATCTTATTTAATGAGAAAAGAGGTTCGATGTAACAACCTATTGTTCACTGCAATGTAGCACACAACGACAACCAGATTGCGAAGCACAAAAAGAAGACAAGCCAAATTTTCAGGAAGATGACGTACATGTATGTTTTTCCCCCGTGCCATTTCTCGGTTGCAGCCACAGCCTTTGCCTCACCGCCATGACCTGTGCTTTTGACATAAGTTCCAAACGATTCCTTTGTCGGGTTGCCCGATCGCTTCTCAGCAACTGTCTGCAATATTGAAAAATAAAAATAAAAATCGACACTTGAGAATCAAGTGCAAAACCTCAACTCAAACAGAAACTAAGGTTTCTTGAACATACTCGTCAAGCCCACTGCAGCATTAATTGTCGTTCATGGACACAGCTAGAGAACCTGATTTACAAATAAGACTCTGCATAATTATTGTGAGCATGCATATATAATTAGCTCGTACAAAGACTGAGGTTCGTCAATGGATCAAACAACATGATACGCAATCAGAAACACCGAATGATATATTCAATCATTACGAAACCTCACCAATTTCCTAAATTGCAAGGGTACCACTTCCTTGCCACCCGAGAATTTGGTTGGAGTAACCTTACAAACATCTGCCTCGTGAATATATGTCGGTCACCTGCCACGGTAGCAAAAAATCAACAATCGACTAAGTACGTTCTCAAAGCCCTAAAAGAATTTGATTTTTTTGCTTTTCTTTCCTCCAGTCGGCCAGGAACGGCCACATATCCAACCGCCATAACGTGGATCTCCACTACCTGCTGCACAATCTTCCTTCCGCCGCCAGCCATGGCTACTAAAACACTATTGTAAGTTACTGGCCGGCGTGCCTCGCCACTAAGTGCGGGTCAGTTTGGGGGTGGCGCCTCCCTGCCCGCCCCTGAACTCTGCCCGGCGCGCCCATCAGCGTTCCCCGTTCCTCATTCGCGTTCCCCGTTCCCCGTTCGTTCCCCTGTTCGTGCCATCAGCGCTGCCATCAGGGAGAGAGTTTACTGGGAGCTGTTTGGAGGCCTCCCCCAATACTGTCTTCCACCGCTTCTCCTTCAAACTCCTAAGGTATGAAAACTCCCCCTTCTCAAATTATTTATGTATTGTTCTATGATTATGTATTATGTATTGTATGTATTATGCATTGTATGTATTTTGCATTGTATGAATTATGCATTGTTAAAAATTAGGGTTGATGATCTTTAGGGTTTTGATTAAGTTAACATATATTGTTCCTAATGAAGATTATGTGTGTGACTGTTTTAAGAGTGTGTGAAGCTTTGGTGTCGAAAATGGAGGATGATGGTGATTACATGGAGGACGACAACTTCTACCCCTCCGATTTTGAGGATGATGCAAGTGAGTTGATGGGGGTAGAAGAATTTCTACAAGGAGTTCATGAAAATGGTTTGCGAAGTGTTGAAGACTCAAGATTCCAAGAAACCTACTTCTTGTCTTCAAATGGAGATTCGGATGTAGATGAGGAGGATGGAGATGATGTGATTTTGGAGCCATGGGAGGATTTGATAGTCAATGGAGTGGAGAGCATCAACATTGGAACTCCAACACATTCTCAAGACTTCACTTCTTCAATGTTTGAAGACATTCCTATTGAGACTTTTCCCACGTATGTACACTTCACACTTTCATCTATCAAACTCATGGTTGATTGCATAAGGGGGGCATACTTCCCTTCCTTTCACCAAATTCAAGAGGCAAATCCGTTGTTTTGTCCTCTCTCAAAAATCCATGGGAGGGATACTAAAACAAAATTAGAGGCCTTTACAATTGAGAGGTGGAACAAAATTCAAGTCAAACTCAAAGTTGTAGAAGTGGAAGATGGATTTGCATTGTCTCCTTTGTATGACACAAAGAATAGACAAATTCCGCCCATAGAGTATTGGCGTTCAATTGTTCATAGAGGTCATATTGATAGAAGTGGCAAACACTTGTCATTGTCTTTGACAATGAATAGCATTCGTACTCAATGGAGTACCGATATCAAAGTAGGTGGAATTCATGCCTCTTTCATACAAAATTGTATGAACTCTTGTGAAGAGTGTCAAGAGAAAAAAAATTGGGATGAACTTGTGTGTGTTCCATTAGAGGATCTAAGTTCTACTTTAGATGCCATTTGCACAAAACATGTTGTGCTCAAAAGGCGTTGTAAACGCCGTGTTTGGAAAAAAAAAACCGTCACTTATTACCGTTGTCACCGGGGTGGAAGTAAGAACCGTACACATAGGAAAACGGTACATGAAAAAATGAAAAATGAGAAAGAATCTAGAAGAGATAGGACTTCTAGATTGTGCAATTGTGAGTTCCAAATCAAGGTAGTGGAACCTACACAATCTAAGTCTTCAAGTACCTTGTCTCAAGATAAGCTTGAAGCCACCATTTATGTGCATAGTCAACATAGTGGACATGTCCCGGGATCCGATGCGGATACATTTTTTTTACCCGTACACCCATATGTGATAGCTTGGGTTATGGAGAATTTGAAATTTATGCATTCTCCAAGAGTGGTGGAAGCCGCGTCGGTGGAAGCTCAAGAGACCTTCTCCCCAAGTGTGCCGGAGGTTGAACGTGTGACATACCGCTTTTTCATTATCAAGAAAGAAGTGCAAATGCTTGCATATTCTTTGAAACTAAATGGTTAGTATTTCAACCTCATTGTTTTATTTGATTTAAAGCATTCATGAATGACTCATTTTAAAAATTCATAATTCTTCATGAAAGAACGCAATACCTCTACATTTGACTCAAACATATAAGTTGAAATATGTTAATGTCATTTTTATTGCTAGTTTTTCTTTTATGAGGATTGATGAAATTTTGCTAATTTTTGAAATAGCCTAAAAAGTATGAATATTGGTAACAATTTGATGACAAGTTTTTGGTATTGTGTGTGTAGACGCACTTCGCAAAGATGATTGGGATGCGGCCCAAATTGAGATTATGAGACTACAAGCTCAAGGGAAGATTCTCTATTATCAACCTTATGCACCTAAGGATGAGGACCCAAGAAAGAGGCCGTTTGTTGTGGTTATTCAAGATGAGTTCATGCGGAATTTGGCAAAACGATTTTCCGGTAATAATTCTTGGGCATTGGACTCTACTTTTAAAACCAATCAATACGGTTTACCTCTTTATGCGGCTATTGTGCCAAATCAAGACGGAATTGGGATTTCGGTCTTTTACATGTTATGTAGTAATGATGTGAAACAAGGACATGAGGGTATTGCCATTGAAATAGCATTGACCCATGTCTTTGAATCTTTAGGAGAGATAAGGCCGTCCGCAATAGTGATTGATAAACACAAGACATCCTTGAACGCAATTCAAAATGTTGTTCAAAACGATGTCTTGTGTTGGACTTATGAGGATGGTGCAAAAGTGCAAATAGATGCACGGGTCTTGTTATGTCACTTCCACGTGATGAAAGCATGGAGTGAGAATTTATTGACAAGTATTCCAAATGAGGACAAAGACCGGGTTTGGAGGGCGTTACATGTGTTAATGCTTTGTCCTAATGAGTCTCATTTTGATGAGAACTTGAGAAATTTTTGTGTTGAATTTCAACACATCCCGAGATTTGCTACCTATATTAATTCTGGATGGGCCGGAATTAATGTACCTTGGAGAAGGTTGTGGCCATGATTTGGGAGGCTTTTTGCTTATGGAGGAATGGACACAACTAACCATGTCGAAAGACATTGGGAGTTGATCAAGTACACCCTTCTTCAAGGAAAGGTGAATCGGTCGCTTCGTGATCTTATCGTGGCCATTGTTGGTAGTGCCAAAGATGGCACCCATGTGGTTCAACCCACATTGTTGAGTCAATTCAAAATGACTCAACGTTTGAGTAAGTTCCATCTTTTCTTATTTTTTTCTCTCATTATTTCAAGTTTTTGAACGTGTTTCACACATGATACTAAGTTTAAATTTAATTGTTCAATGTTTAGGTGATTCGGAGCGGTATATACGAAGAGGGAATGACAAAACTCACCGTCGTCGATTGAAAGGAGGAAAGCGGATATTCAAAGCTTACCAATTCTCTCCCATGGACGTTTTGGAGGTGATTGATAAGGATCATCTTCTTTTCCATGTCAAAAGTGAGACTTCTCCCACTCTTTGGTATAGTGTGTCTTTAAAAACACACTATTGCAATTGCCCCGACATAGTATCCACATGCAAGCATATTTTTGGAGTGCAAGCTATTGTCAAGGAGTTTTTTGAAGGGCCCAAAATCAATGAAGTGGTGGAAGAAGCCTTACCTATGCTACCCAAAATGGAGGACATTGACATCACGATTCCATCTCAAATGGATGTACCTATAGAAGAGGTTTATTCAAGTGGTGTGATGCATAAGAAGGTACTCCACACATTAAATGAAATCGATTCATTGTGTAGGGTATCTCTTCAAGATCACAATGAAGAAGAGGTGAGAAGAATTCATAAAGTTCTTCAAGTTTGTCTTACCTCTTTATTAGAGCCTTCAACATTTGATAGGCCTAATGTGATTTCTCTTCCCAAACGAGGTTCCATTGCTTCGATTCAAGAGCACGTGAAACGCACAAGGATGGGGCATGGGAAGAAACGGGTTATTTCCGAAATTGGTGAAGGGAGCACTCCACGTCCACCCTTGAAGCGACCCTCTCATATGCTTTTATCACACTTAAAGCAAAAGAGGGCCATTTTTCGCAAACTACCAAAAGTCACTTGTGACATATGTGCTACAAAAACTTTGGTAGAGGAGGGAGCAAACTCTATTTTTTGCAAAAATTGTGATTATGAGATTTTTGTGAAATAAAATATATGTTTTGGATTTTTACATGGACTTTGTTCTCATTTTGTGCTTGAATTTCTTCATATTTCAAATATATGGCATGTATTTTCATTAATATGCTCAATTGTATATACTCTTAATAAATCCCCTCTGGCATTGTAATGTTGTGGAAAATAAAAAAATATAGTATGTAAGAGGTCATGGGAGGTTCATGCCTTAGAAATTTGGGAGGAGAGGATCGGACAGGCCTCCAAACAGCTCCCAGTAAACTCTCTCCCTGATGGCAGCGCTGATGGCACGAACAGGGGAACGAACGGGGAACGGGGAACGCGAATGGGGAACGGGGAACGCTGATGGGCGCGCCGGGCAGAGTTCAGGGGCGGGCAGGGAGGCGCCACCCCCAAACTGACCCGCCCTTAGTGGCGAGGGCCGGCGTGCGATTAACTTACTGCCAGTAGTTAAGAGCCCCAGTAACTCGAGATGAAGTTCTCATTTTATTCCTTTAACCCTTAAATGTCCAGAATGGACACTGTGGCCAAATACACATGAACTGAGCTCGTCCCAATTCAACACTGATCTCGACGATGTATTATATAAATAATGTTTGATGAATATCGAAAATGGGGTTGATGTACAGAGCTAAGACTGAGCATTCCCACTCCTACACGCTAGAGGTGACTCGCTCAAATTATTCATTTACATTTGAAGAGCCCTTGCACTTACACTCCCCTAACCTTGTAGGCCCCGGCCTCGCACGTCAAAAGTGCACATCAAATAGTCAATGGACCAATCACAAGTAGAATGTCGGAATTTAGTCAACTACATAGTCATTTGAAGGGCCACTTCTTGACACGCTAGCATCCAAAAATCAAATCAAGAGGCATTTTGGAAGGGCCCTTGGCACTTTTCATTTACTTCTGCAGTGCAAGGGGCTCTGGGAGGGCTGCGGCGGAGGTGCTCTTAACCCTTTAACGTCCCAATTCAACTCTGATTCGACAATGTATTATAAAATGTTTAATGAATAACGACAATGGGGTTAATATACTGAGCTAAGTTTGTCGTAAATGTTAATGTGAGGATTATGTTTGTACAGTTCAATATATCATTTGTAATTTAATAAATTATAATTGAGATTTCAAGTTTTTCTTTTGAAATTCAATTAAAAATTCCAACTAACCCAAAAAGTCTAAAAATTGTTGTGATGAATTTGGAATAACATGCACTACGAGATGGTTCGATTTCCATGATTTGGTTCTACTTGTTTTGGAAGATCACGTGGAAGGTTTCATTTTCTGAACTAAAATGAAACTACGCAAAAACCACTCATTTTTATCTTAAAAAAAATCACAGAATCTTATTTTGAAAATCCATATTGTACAAAGCGATAGTCAACTAGGCTCACAAGATCGAAGAGAAATTTGATTGAATGAAAGTTGTCCCCGGAGTACGCAACTACCATATTATACGCAGGGAGCATCGGCATTACAACGGCTTAGAGGATGGCTTTCGTAAAAATTATATCAAATTATACATAAATAAAAGGACCAAAAAGCCGGGTGATGACCAAGTTAAATATAATGAGATGTAGAAAAATTCAGGTTGCATATTTATCAATAAACAAAACTCCACAACATATAGAATGAATTGTAACACCAATAGTGACTCGGTTTTGGGAATGACCTTTGTTATCTGAATGTGGTCCAAAAGCGTGAATTTTTAAGACTAACACATTTTTTAATACCAAGTGAGAAAATACCTTTAACTCCTGAAGGACCAAGAAGCACAAATTGGGTCTCATATTTTTCTTTGCATTTTTTAGTTGGTTTAATATGAAGTTCTTTTTATTCATAATTATTTATTTTCTTGACCAATACATGCAATGTTCTTTACTATTTCCAATGACATTTTTCACTATTTTCATCTGAATTATATTTTTTCACAATACAATCGATTAAATTTGTCATTTGAAAGCCTTGAATCCTTAATCCTTTAGGGGTTAATTAAGTTTGATCTAGTTTTTTTGAGGGTTACATACCTACGACATTTTTCAACAAACGTTTCTTGAAAGACATATAGAGGCTCCATCTCATCTACTTTGATTCAAATTTTTGACACTAATGAAATCAATTATGATTTTTTGGACTAAAAGATGAATCAAAGGTGAGCATCATTATTATTCAAGAACTTTATGTGAGCCAACTCAATCTAGAGAAATTCCCTATAATTCCTCCAATCCTTTGATAAACGCTTAAGATTCTAAAGTGAACAATAGGGGGTACGTTATGGTAAGTTCTACATACATACATACATATATATATATATATATATATATATATATATATATTCTAAAGTGAACAATAGGGGGTACGTTATGGTAAGTTCTACATACATACATACATATATATATATATATTTCGGTTGTTGGGTTTGTTTCTACTTATAGGAATTCCAGACATAACACATGTTATTTTAAAAATCAAATTGTATCCTCTTGGCCCCCTGTAAACCACACAAGTGTCAATTTTTATTGATTCTCCGAGTGCAATATATAGAGTTAAACAAAAAGTCAGCCCAAAGAAGAAAGTTTTAGCAAACTCGTGTTGAACTCCTCTTGAACTCATTGATATAGAAATATAAATAAACCAAAAACTAGTTTATGATACGTTGGGAAACAATCTAAAGCAAGCCACTATCATTATTCTCCATACCTCGCAATGACTCCCACACCTTCCACGAAAGCTCCAAGCCCATGGCCCACAAGGGAACAATCTATGACACGATACTATTCAACCCAAGCATAGTTCAAGAAAGAGGTTAGAAGTAGATCAAAAAGGGAGGTTAGATGGGCTTCTTTTTTGTTAACTCAAATGCCCCAAAACATTCAAGATGATTTTCAAACTACCATTACGATTATTACGGTAAACCACCAATTTGTGATTACTACCCGTATGTATCAAAGTCTTACATTTTAAAATTTTACACTACTAATATATAGTGGCACAAATAGGGTACGTGGCTTGCTCCATGTTGGTATATTGGTGATGAATGATTTAGAAGTCCATTTCTAGTGTTTGAAGTTGGTGGGTGTAAGGTAGATCACTAGAAACGAGAGGGGCTAATGGCCGCAAACTTTAGGGTAGCTGGTAACCAAGAATCATGGGACATTATTCTGACAATAGTTGGTAATTGGACTCCTTGTTATATTGTGGTTTCTTTAATGCTATTTTGAGTTCATTTGCAGACGGTTTCGGTGTCCCTACACGGACTAAAGTTGTTTATGAGGTCCCTTAGTTTTGCTTACTAGTCCCTTAGTTTTGCTTACTAGTCCCTTAGTTTTGCTTACTAGTCCCTATTGATACTTGACTTCAAAAATCATATCAAATCCAACACAAATAAGAAAGTTTTTCCCCTCTCACACTCTTTTTGATTTGGAGACATCTGCATTTTTTTTTACCACATCTCTTGCGCCAAACCAAGAGCGCGGAGGCTCTGATTTGGGGACAGCTGCAATTTTTTTGGTCACATCTCTTGCGCCAAACCAAGAGCAGACTGAGAGGCTTTGATTTTGAAACGTCTGTATATTTTATCACGTCTCTTTCACCAAACCAGCAGCAGGGAGGTTCCGAAAGTGATGATTGTTGCGTGCCAATGGTCCATTCACATACACCAATGCTACTGCATGCATCAGGTAACTTTGAGGGAATGTGTTGTCAACCAAGAAATATAAAATACACAATTAGAAATTATTCTAACAGATGAGAGAATGAAATGCAACGTTTTTTATGACTATGGGTACCGTAATCCATGCATGTCACCTTGAAGTTAGGGCCTTCCCAAACATGTCATCATGGAGGTCTAGGGAAAACTACAGTAGTACCATAGCAGGTTTGTCCAAAAATAATTCTAAAAAAAAAACGTAAAAATTAGAAAATTCTGAAGACAGAAAAACGAAAATAGAATAAATTAGTTTTTGCAATATTTTGTTATTTCTGAGCTATTTAAGGTCTTTTTCACTGATATTTTGCTAAAAAACAAAAATTGAGAAATTCAGTTTTTGAGAGGTGAACCTTATTTTTTCAAAAAAAAATATATATTCGTTCACTAGTTGGCGAACTCGCTATGGTGTTACGGTATATGGACCAAGAGTTGTGACGAGGAAAAATCGGATCATTCTCCCGGTCACAGTTTCATCCTCACACGTCATAAAAATTCAATTTATAAGCTCTCAAACTTCTCACTAGGTGTAAATCAAACTTGGACCAGGAGGAATGACTATGCACCAAAAAGAGAGCGGGTTGATTTTTTAATGTATGTTTAACTACAATAACTAATAGCATTGAAATATATATAAATATATACATATACATATATATATACATACATACATATATATATTTATATATTTATATTTATATATATATATATATATAATAGTTTGACGTGGTCTTTTGCTTTCGCATTGAGAGAGCCTTTTTTGCTTGAATCATAGAAAAACAACTTGGACCATGAAGCATTATTTACTAGTCACAGTATGGGCCTTTTAGGGACTTCAATGCCCATGGGCATTTAAAAAAAAAATTGGTAGTGCGAATTCAAGTCATCCTTAGACAAATTCTTTGGCCAATCACGGATTTAAGAGAGGCATGGGTCGACTTCGGGGTTTGTAGTGTAAATTGGCTCTAAAGTGATTTATTAATAATTGTCCATATAAGAATGAATATCTAACTACTTTAGTGTTTGTTGGATTTTGTTGATAGTAAATGCTTTTTTAGAATATGGCCTAGGGGCTGCAATCTACATTATGTTTGAAAACCATGTGCATTCATACCCCCTCTAAAATCCTGCATACAAGGGGTTATATGTCTAAAAACCTTTTGTATACAAATCTATTCCGTTCTAAATATATATTTAATGTAAGTATACGTCAATATTTTCAGCTTTAAATATATTTATTATTTGTATACATCATATGATAGTGTACAAATTAATATCCGTTCTATCCACTGACTTATATTTGTACGTGTTTAGTACATTGCACTCCCCGGGGAATAAGATTGAGGTACCCAAAGTCGATAAATACCCTATAATTAATATGTAGACCTCCTAAAAGTTGCATTTCATTGACCCAAAAGCCAACATAGTGTTGGGCAAGAAAAAACAAACAAGTGTTGAATAAAGTATTTGGAAATTCATCTCATTGTTGTTGGTTATAGATGAATATATATATATATATATAAGTTATAGGTTTCAAATAACTTTATACATAATTTTCAAAAATAAATCTAATTATGAGATTCTTTGCAAAAATACCATTCTCCAGTAAAAGAAATTCCCTATAGAAAATAACATCTCATTAATGAAAGTTCAACATTTTCTGTACTACAAATATTATTTTATCGATTATAAATACTTCTACAGTAGTTAAGTTTCTATGTCTCAATACATGGTAACTTTTAATGATGAACTTTGGGAGGGTTTGGTTTGTTATAAAAAGAAAGCATTGTTGACAATTGAAAAAGATTCTGGATTTTTATAGTATGAGTTTTTAACACTATATAAACAAGCAACTACCGTACCTTAGGGGCAGCTTCGGCACTCCTCCGTCGAATAATTAATTAATTTCAAATTTTGATGTCCGGGAATATTTTTATTTTTATTTTTAAATTCGACTTTTCAGGAAATAAATAACTTTAAGTTCGACTTTCATCCACAATTGATGAAGTTTCATTGATTGTTTGTTATTTTAGTGGACTTCATGTGATCACTCTTAACATTTTTAATTTATTTTATTTTTAGTTCATGTATTCAATTTCAAGATAATTCATAATTTTATTTCATGGTTTTTCGGCAAATAGGCAACATAATAATTTTTTTATTCGACATTTTTATTTGGAATTATTTTTTGCTGAAACCGCCCCTAAGGTACGGTAGTCATGGAGACTTTACCTTAGTATTTACACTAGATTTACTTTTAAAAATTCTTTTTATTGTTTAGGTGTGTAGGTTTTGGTAACTCCTAAAAAACGAAGCATTTTCATAGTCTCTCTCTTGGTGGGGCAGAGACAATAAATCAATGAACTTTCAAAATACTACTTTTATAGTAGTTTCTCCAGAAGTGTTTGTATGTTTCAATATGTTGGAATCCTCTTGAAATTAGGAATAAAACCCACAATAAAAACATTTATAAGGACCATTTCACATATGAAGTCAAGACCGTTTTGATGTGTAAGAGGGCTTGAATCTTCATTTCTCACTGGTCCAAATCTCAAAATTAACCCTAATCCCATTTCACCACAATTTGAAGGCAAGATTCCAAAACCAAATTTTTAATTCAAAATGACAATGTCCGACATAAGCACAACTCAAAGAATTGGGTGCAACAAAAATGGATGACCAATTTGTGGACTTATACCGTTTCCAAACTTCATAAAAATACTTCTTTTTTGTTTTCAACAATTAGCACCTTTGGATTGTTTGCAATTTTGAATGGCTCTTTTTACATCTCTTCCTTCAACTCTTTGGCCCTAATGCCATTAGACATGGGAAAATGGCATTTGTTGTAATCTTATTATACTGAGTACTTGAAGTCGACCTCAAGTAGGTCTAAATAATAAGGAGTAAGGCTAATACGGGCTAAAATTTGGTTCAATAGGGTCCCAAAAAACCAGCCTCAACTTAATATATAAAGAGCCCATACAAGCAAACAAGATGGGACTTTTCTACATGCATTAGTGTAATGGCTTTACCATTGAGGACGAATGCATTATTTTCTACAAACCTCAACCAAATGAACCATGAATGAAGAGTTGGGAGCTCAAGTACCATCAAAAGAAAAATACATTGTTTGAGAGTACGGGCCTATATAATCAGAAAATAAGGGACAAATTCACACTCGAACTTAAGCACACATAGAAAGTACACAAGTAGAACCTCAGCCCTGAGAACAATTTGAAACTTCAGAATTCCTTAAGGTTTAGGATAGTCCATTATAAGGTATGTGTACTCAGCATAAGGTTCTTTAGCCCATACACTCCTCACCTCCAAATTAGGCCATATTTTGTCAAGGAATAGCATCCAATATTCAAGAATAAGGGATTGTGTCATAAAACTTGACTTAACATTGGGTGAGCAAGGTTTGGGAGAACATAGTTATTCCATTTTTACAATACTATAAGACCAGCCATGCACAGTACCAAATGAGAAGGGTGTGATCCCCAACTGGCTAAAGAACCTTATGAGAATTGCCGCCTAAAATATACAAGTGCATTCATTTCAGGTGGAAATTCTGGGTGCACATACCTTCCTTACTCAAAATTCAAACATGAAAATTAGATCTTTGTTCAAAGAACCTTTATTGAGAGTCAACAGAACATTGACTCTTTCACAAAAGTGAAACAAAAAGTCACTTGGGTGCATCTGGTTGGTTGGCGGGTAAAGACGCCTGAACTTCTGGCACCTCCAATAGAGCCTTGCCAATGCGATCAATTGTTAGAAATTGGGTCTGCAAAGGCCACACGATGCAAAGTCATCTTCATGTTCAAACACTGAAGTCTCTTGGTTTTGGCAATTCAGACACTGCATCTCAATCATTTAAAGAACTTCCTTGATAGCAAAAGAATCTATAACATTATTAAACCTTAAGAGACATGTCATTCCTGATTCCCACACCCAAAATCTCTTTTAAACTCCATTTTGAACATGATTCTCTTTTTAATTTACTTTTTTTGTATTCTAAAGAAGCATGAATCCCTCAAATATGCTCGATTGGACATTTAAAAATCCCCATTTGGTCCAATAGAGTAGAAGTTATGAGTAAAATTCTACCAAAATAGCAAAAAGCATGTGGGGCTCAATGCGTCCATTAAGAGTCAACTAATTCTACCGGAGCCCTTTTGCCGGCCACAAAAACAGGGACTCTACTAGTGAAGCGCCAATCGTCATTGAATTAAAATCCATCCCAACGATCCAAGGGATATTTTATCCTCTATGAAGGTGTCATAAAAGGAGTAAGGAAGAAAATTTCTGAGTTGTAAAATGTTATGACAACCTATTTTCAACGCATACTGTGTCAAGTTTCAAAACCTCTAAAACAGTTTCCATTAAAACTGATGACAAAGTTGCATTTATTTTGAGTTACAGGATAACTCTCTTGTTCCACAGCAATTTTCGGGCGTTTGGTACTTACCATGTCAACCTTAAAACGGTTCGCGTTACCAATTTGCGGTACCAGAAAAACATCTGCCTGCACACTCCCCAAAATAGCGTTTTCAGGTATAATGGTCGTATTTGCTATCATGGCAGATTTCAGAGCACCAAAAACGTAACATCCCAGTGCTGCAAAATTCTAAAAAGCAGTGCTTTCAGAGCTTGGAAACTAGGGACTTTCAAATGGGTTTTGAGATAGTTCTCTACCAGAATCAATGAAGAACACTGGCATGTGTTGATCCAAAAACAAAAAAATTTAAACAAAACATAGGACCTACTCAAAACCAGTTTTTATAATTTATTTCGGGGCCTAATTCGGGCTTCTTGGTCCTTTAGGAGTTAACAAAGATGGGATTTAGGGTTGCATGTGAAAATGTCACAAAAGAAATTGACAAGGAGGGGCATCTTGTCCTTACGAGTGTGAGCTCATCACCGACTGCATATTTGCCAGCCACTTTCTCCAAAATCTGCTCCAGCGCTGCAGCCAGAATTTCACACGCAATTCAGTGATCCAGTCAGCCTTCCAATCTAGTTGAGTTAACCCCTAAACGTCCCAGAGTCCAGAAACTGGATCACGAATGAATTCAAAGCCTTCTCACGTTCTCATCAATGCTCGGATGAATCCAATTTTTTGGAGATTCTTCACCAAGTTGTTGTCCTATCTAATGGCTGGATTTAGTCATACTGGAATACATATTTTTCTAAAATTACAAATGTAGAAGTATGTCAAGTCGTTGACCAAGCCAAAATTGCATTGACTCTAGTTCAAAGTGGAATCGTGAAAAATGAGGTCATAGACTTAAGAAACACAAAAATTTCAAAGTATCACCACATTTAAGAGTATCTCACTTCAAACTCATTCCAACAAATTTTACTCAAAAAATATTGAAGTTTAGTTTGTAATCGAATTTAGAAGGAATTTTTAATTTTAACTTTCAAATTTTATAATTAAATATTGGTGATTGTATTAGTGAATCAAACCGTACGGATGGAATCTAAAATTCAAGATCTAGAACTTTCATTTGTATATCAATTCCAGAATATTCTTCTAAATGGTAGTTTATAATGTTTTTCTCAAATTGTCAATTCCAGGGACACCCTGGTACGTTTAGGGGTTAAAGGGACAAAAGAAATTATCAATCTGGAAACACCCTGCAAAGCCGACCTGTACATAATGTATGTCTAGGTCACTAACCAGTAAACCCTATTTTGATGTGGTCCTGAGCCCACTTGATTCGCGTATCCGCATCCGTTATCTTCTCAATCATAATCTGTTTGACAACATCAGCAAGTGTTGTTAAAAATGAAAATAAAAATAAATAAAATAAAACTTATGATGGACTGGTCTTCAACTGATATAAAGTGTGGGGTGAGCCACTCCATCAAGTGACTTCACCGTTTGTTAGTTGCCTTACATTCGGTTGATGAAAAAGT
Source organism: Pohlia nutans (assembly GCA_022496805.1). Lineage (NCBI taxonomy): Eukaryota > Viridiplantae > Streptophyta > Bryopsida > Bryales > Mniaceae > Pohlia > Pohlia nutans. The sequence goes on from CM040102.1 coordinate 10,162,986, forward strand.
AAATCCTACTTTAAAAACTGAGGAAATTGTACCACTTGACAAGTTGACATACACCAGTTTTAAATACATGAAGTAACTTATTCTACATCTTCCGTTGTCATGAAAGTAGGTATGGTAAGCATCACTCAAAATATACTACCCGGCATCATAGTCAATTTTGGCATTAATTAATTGAGTTTTGTTTAAAAGTGCCACATGTCATCTTGCGTCTGGCTTAGGGTGACGTGGACTTTTCAAAATCTCACGTAGAAATTCAATTTCGACACCAGGCTGTTGGTAATGCACTCTCTGGAATTCTTTACGGTAAAAATCGAATGAATGGAAGCAGAGACTGAGCTCATACAAACAAGTTGATGTGAAGAGATTTCGAAAGAGAGATACCAAGGTTCCCAAGTTTTGAAGGGGCTGAATATTGGCTCCAATCAGGTACATGATCTGCCACACAATTGAATGCCACAAGACCACAGGACTTGATGAAAAGTCACAAAACAAGTAAAATCATTCCGAACATGCCTACGAGTGACTAACATCAATATAATAAGGAAACTCCTGACCTGGACACACGGACGAGATGAAGAAGCCTTCTCATTGACCGATGCCAACGGCACGAATTTTGTGCTAGTCAGATTATCAGATACACTAATTAGAAACCTACACTATTGTTGTAGCTTGCAAGATTGGATCCGTACCTGACGCACGGTTGCTCTCTCCACCAGGTCCACAGGCAATAAGGGCCTTTTATCACGAAACGTTTCTTCGAAATACTGCATCACCGTTGCGGTTCCTAAACACGTTACTGCAAGCTATACATGATACATAATACTGCAAGCTATACTTGATACTGCAACCCATACATCATATACTGCAAACTATACATGACGCCAGGAAGAAAACCTTCTATCCGTCATATCTACGGTAGCCGTCCCTATTATTGCAGTGTCCCTATTTCATAAAAAATTTAATTAAAAAATTAAAAATTCACTCCAATCTCAAAAATCAAGGCAACTTCTACTTTTATTCAATAAAGTGTTGCTTTTACGAGTGAGTGTAATGTGAAATTGTCTCCTTTTGCAAAAAAAGTGCTTATTTCCATCCTTGCTATTATTACTCATACTTGATTTTGATGTAGTCAAATGAACATGGAACATGGGGTTTCATTGCTTGTTCCTCTTCAATGATTTCGATGAGCAGTCGTGGGAACATAGGTGTGCATAAGCAGTTATAGGGACATCTTGTGATAAAGCAACCTCTGTATTTGAGATCAAAGTGATAGAAGGCATACCATTATGATGGCCATAGAATCCGCAATGACAACCCCATCGACCTCCACAGCTGGGACGAGCTGGAGAGGACTTATCTTTCTGTATTCTGTAAGGAACAAAATTTCAGCGGGCTAGCCCTTTATTGGGGTTCACATTTCAAAATATAAAAATTAAAGCAGTTTTGAAGTGTTCGTATGGAGATTTGTATCTGCTCCGAAAAAATAACACTCGATCTATTTAATACAAATAAAGTTCTAAACATAAAAATATACTTTCCACAATATGATCAATCATTTTAAATACATGAATCTTTTGTCCTTAAAAGATTAACTCAAACTTAACCCCACAATATATGTGAGATGGTCGCACAAGGAACATGCAAAAGCAGACAATTTTTGTTCAGAGTATACATACCCTCGGTTTTATGCTCCCCTTTGGAAATGTTGAGTGGCTTGTTCACAAAAGGAATGCCTGCACATCCAATAAATTTTGAAATAGTTCCTCTTCAATATCGCCTTCTCTAATATCTGTTCTCTCACAACCCTAGCCAACAAACGTACGCAATGCAAAACTCTCACTATCACACTATTATATCCCAACAAGATTGATGATAATAAGGAATTGAAAAGGCTTCTAGATCTGACTCCAAGTACTTCTCCAGTGTCACTTTTATGTTATTGAAATGATACAACACTCCATATTATCACAAGCATTTTGGTTGTAGAGAAAACGGTGTCAAACCTTTGAGTCCAAGCGCCAGCCGCACCCGCCATGTGCACGAGCTAGCATAGAAACTCCACAACGTTACTGTGCTCACCTCCGTTCCTGTCTGCAATGAAAATCATGCAATTTGTACTCATAAAAACCAAATGTCAATGTGATCAATCCCTAAGGGACTTTGAACCCTAATTTTTTGAAGCAGAACGGCCTAGCGGCTGTTCCAGCCTTATTACAAACCCTACTCACTCTGATTTTCGAAGGTCCGCTATTCTAGCGGATTCTTGTCTAAAAGAAAATGATCGCTTTTCTAATCAGCATTTTGAAAATTTATAGTTTATTCATACAATGTTCTTGAAATCTCCCTCGAAATCTTCTTTGAATTGCCAACATAACCAGTTGTTGACCAGTATGGCATCTTTCTACAGTGAAACAATAATTCATTCTAAACCACATGATGTTTGAGGTCTACTAAACCACATGTTCGAGGCCTACTATTTATCATGATATGGGCAACTGTGAGGCGAGACTCTACAACATGTTTCATTATGGTGCACCTTGTAATCCACTCTTCACAAAAACAGTTGCTTTCTATTAGTGAATTGAAATTGCAGGGTTCTACCACAGCCGGGCCATGTCCTTCCTCCAAAGCTCCTGGCAAAAGCACGCATAAAAGCTGGGCCAAGTACTTGCACTCAGACACCCCTAATCAATGACTTCATTTAACCCCAAAAGGACCAAGGATTCAGAGTTTTCAAATGACAAATTCAATTGATCATATTGTGAAAAATAAGACCAAATTTTATATCACCAGAACTAGTGAAGATCATTGCATGTATTGATCAAATAAAAAAATAAATTTGAACAATAGGACCTACTCAAAACTGTTAAGAAAAACAAAGAACCCAATTTGGGCTTCTTGGTCCTGTAGGGGTTAACTAAGAATCGTGTAATAACAGTAAAGCACTGGTCAAATTCCAACAAAAAATCTAACAGTAGAAACCATGTTTAGATGCTTCTTTGAACGCTTTGAGGTTACACCTTACATACCAAATGCTCGCTACACAATCAAGAATAGAAAACGTAAGCATAAAAGAGTAACGATATTGTCACTAGTCTCTTACTAGAGCGATTCCTCACAGTTGCAAGAGTATACAACCTAAGAATTGGACGCAGAAAGAAAAAAACACAACGCTCTAAGATAGAAAATGGAATTTTTTAGTGGAAAGAAATTCTCGTGGGCTCACTCACTGTGGGTTCGCCGGCCTTGGCCATGTTGCGATTGCTTGCAAAACAACGTAGAACGCTTCGATTGTGAGCTCGGGCGGACACAATTCGTAACGAGGATCGAATGCAGGAAGGAGAACGGGAAGGAGCGCAAGGGAAGCGGAGACACGCAGACCTGACGAAGCTCTCCATTCTTTCCTCCTCTGTCTTCAGATCATTGTCCGAGTCACGCTATTTTCTCACCATTTTACACTAATTTACGATAGGGGTCTCATATCATAGCAAGAAGGGAGCTTCCTTTTCAAAGAGAATCTCAAGGAGAATATTCTTTCTTTTTAGGATGTCTGAATGTTCACTTGTATCTCATAAATTGTGTGATTTCCGTGTAATTGTCATGCAAACTTAGTTTTTAATCATCATTGGATTGTGATCCCATTTGAAAAGGGTGTTTGCTCTTGTTATTCTAGTATGCTATGATTGTAATCTTCCTCATTCAACAAAATTCCCATTTTTGTAGAATGTTATTTTTTTCTCACCGTTTCACACTAATTTACAATAGGGATCTCATAATCATAGCAAGAAAGAAGCATCGTTTTCAAAGTGAATCTCAAGGAGAATATTCATTTTTTTGAGTGATGCGTGAATGTCCACTTGTATCTTGTTAATTGTGAGATTTCCTTAAAATTGTCATGTAAACTTAGTTTTTAATCATCACTGAATTGTGATCCTGTTTGAAAAAGGGTGTTTGCTCTTGTTGTCGTCTAGTATGCTATCATTGTAATCTTCCTCATTCAACAAAATTTCCATCTTTGTAGAATGTTGTCTGGTGTGTCATGAAGGTATCTTTTCAAATTGATACCAACTTTTTGTCTCACCTTGTATGATTTTATCTCAATTGGTAATTGTATCCCAGGTGGAGGATATATAACGGTCGGCAAAAAATAATTTTAAAGATAAATGTCAAAAGTTTTGAGTTAAAAGTTTTGAGTTAAAAGTTTTGAAAGGACTTTCTACCCTTCTACATTATTGTATCCATAAAAGATATTTTTGGCTGTTTAATTTTATGAGTTGACTATTTCAAGAGCACTTTTGAACACTTTCAAACTAAGATCTTAAATTTTTTTTCGGTGCATCACTGCAACATGAAATGAGGCATAAAATTGTCACAAATCATCCCTTTCTAATTGGTTTTCACACGGCATGAAGTTAACTTCCTACATAATCTATAGTACTAATTCAAACTGCAAAAAAATGCATGATAGATAGGAAAACGTGGATGAAATTTGTACATCTTCCAAAAACTGAATGCTTTAGCTAGGCAAGTAAAGGTTAATCCGATTTTAAACATGAAAATGAATACTCAGTGTCAAAAAATTTGAATAGTGTATTTAGGTTGATAGGAGTTATAAGCATGTTTGTTTAAAACTTAAATGATTATCCCTAAACGTTAGAACAATCACATACCTTTATCACTAGGCGTGAAAATCATCTTCAATGTAACATGTTTTTAATGACTCAAAATCAATTTTATCAATATATATATACACACACTTACACTTACACTAACTCTATCATCCATCTAAGGTAATCACTTTGTCAAGATCAATCAATAGTCTTGCAATTGCAAATTAATCCCTAAAGGACCAAGAAGTCGGAACTGAACGTTATGTTATTTTTAGAAATTCTAAGTAGATTTTACATGGACTTTATTTTGTGAAAATTTATTTATCATTTAACAAACATATAAGATGTTCATCAATAGAAAGGGTTATGAGCGTTTCCACCGTCGCCGATCAAAAGCCCATATGTCCGGCCGGAAAGTGGGTGAATTATAGACGCAAGCAATGGACTCCTATTAACCTAGACGTTTGTGTGTGAGATTTTTCTAACTAAAACGGGGAAAAATATCACACTGTCCTCTATAATATCACTCTATCCTCTATAATATCACTCTGTCCCTCCGTATTATCACACGGGGAGGGACAATGGGGAGTTGGCCTTCGTTTCTCTCTGCTACCGACGCCTTGCCGTCTTGCCCTCTGTCTTCACAGCCCGTCGCCTTCCGGATTCGTCTCCTGGTCTTCGTGTCTTCGTCTTCTGGTTTTCGTCGCCGCCTTGCTAATCGTCGTCTCCTTGTTGTTACTCCCCGTCGATCGCCGTGTTTTCTTCGTGCTTCGATGTCTTTGTTCCCGACGCTACTCCGCCGTGAAATCCGGCACCCTTGCGTCGTCCAATCACCTTGTACTCGTCGCCTTGCTCTTTTGAATCCCACAGCTCGTAGTCTTCCCCCGTAGTGATTCCACAGCAAAACAAAATCCTTCTCTTTTTTTCTTCTTTTCTACTTCCAATAAAAAATAGACAAAGAAAATCCTATCTCAACCTCACAATCTTTCCAACCAAAGCAACAATGTATTTCTCACTAATCTTTCCCTACAATTCTCCTAAACACACAACTAGAAAATCCTCCTTCACTTCTCCAATCCTCACACTTTTTCCAATCAAAACAACAATGTAGTTTTTCTCTAATTTCTCCTTGACTGCTGAAAATTCTCACAGAATCTCATTCAAGCCAAGTTTTCTTTGCTAATTCCCTTCACCTAAAAATCAATCCAATCAAACCAAATTCCTCAACTCCTTGCTAATCTCCAAGAACTTCATCCAGAAAACAAAACATAGATTCAGATCTAAAAACTAACGTCTCTCTCTCTAAGCTCCTACGGCGCAGACAATGAACTGGCGACCGCAGAAGCGGCACGGTGAAATTTTGAATCCCACTAAAACTACATCCATCCACCTAGAAATATTCATCCAACTCCATCAAAACCCTAAACTACCACTTAACCCCACTTAACCGGGTTAAAGAATAAACTCAACAATAAGTTAATAAAATAAGACTGAACAATAGGAAATTAAAAGGCTAAAATAACACCCCACAAAGAATAACTCAATCAACTAATAAATAGACTAATCAATTAGACTAACTAATGAATTAGAATGACAAGCAATAGAAATAGGTTAAAATCATCGAGTAAAATAAAAGGGCAAACGGCCCAATTGCACATAATCAATCAATCAAATCGTTAGAAGCGAATAAACACACAAAATTATCTAGATACAAAGGAATCTAATATTGCCAATAAAAACCAAACACTAAATGCAACCAAATCCGGGAATTTGTCTAACCGGCTAAAATGTCCCGGTTAGACAAATATAAATTGCTAAACAAATCAAAACTATAGAATTAAGAGTTTATCACTAACGTGAACCGTTTTGACAGTTCACAAGGGTGGTCCTTGAACACCAAAGAATAGCAGAAAGTCACTATACTAAAATTGTGATTTAGTGTTCAACGAGAATTGGTGTTTTTTTACCATATCCTGTTTCAGGGTGAAGAAAAATAATGCCCCTACAATACATAGAAGTCAGTGGCCATTTGACATTACTACTTCCACCAAGAGTGCTATGTTCCTTCGAGGTTATGAGAGTGTCATGAGATGGCATGCCATATTTATTATAATATTGTCATTCATAATTGGTGCAATACATCTAAAAGGTTTACTTGAAGTTTTTATTATTCTAAATTTATGGTAATTTTTTTAATATAGACACTATATCTCCAAAAAGTCAAATAGCGTCCATGTTGAGAAATAGTCGGTTTTGAACACCAAATCACAATTTTAAAAAGGGTTGACTTTGGGCACTTTGCCACAATATTATTCCTTGGTACCCAAATACGACTTTCCTACGTACTCTGGCTCTTCAATGATTCTAGTGATACAAAATTTGGTCGAAAGGAATTATGATTGTCACGATATTGAATTTGTCGTTTAATTTAACCCTGAATCTTTGGTCCTTTCCAGGTTAAATTTTGTGTTACAGACAAGTTGTTGACCAGGATGAGTTTTGCAGTCTCCAGTCTTTCTTCACGGCTTGTGGAATATCAGTAAAATGTTTGTGACGGCGTCATCCACTACATTTCTTATTCATTAAATCTTACCAATCACGAGAGCAAACAAAATTCTCCTTTGTATTTGGTGAGTATCTGCAATGACTGTATTATGCATAATTTTCCTTCAAAGTCTTTAAACACTGCTTGATATAATGACCGGGACCCATCGTAATTAATAGTACCATGTCGTATCCATGATCTTCCAGACGTCGGTTGAACATCAATTGTATGAAGACCCAAGCATACTAGCCTGCACTGTTTTCAATTGCTTAACCCGCCCTCACTGCATAATTATACTAGTTACTACAAATAGAAAGTCACTAGTTACTATCAAATGTTATGTCCCGAGTATACACAGTTTGCAACCAAAAAAAAATTGAACTTTCGGATACTTGGGACATTAACCATGTTGTTTTTCTTCTGAGCTTTTCCTTACCAATATTTAAATTGTTGGAATTTAGTTACTCATGAGAGAATTGATGGACCAAGGGTCTATGCCTAAGTTACTCATTTGATAATTAACCCTTAAACGTCAAGAGGGCCTGAATGGGGCAGCCCGGAAGGAATCTAAAAAAATTTGGGAAAATAAAAATAAAAATAAAAATAATAAAATAAAATAAAAAATAAAAATGGCAAAAACGGCTCTGCAGTGCACTGTTGGCTAGCACTGGAGCACTGTTGAACTTCAGCTGCCCCAACCTCCAAACTTGTTCAATTTGATAACTTTGATTGCTTACCAACGATTCCACAATCTCTCAAATGAGGCGAAAATTTAAAATCTAAATCGCTTTTTCAGTAGCTTTCCAACGCATTAAGTCTCGCTTGATTTGGTTGAGAAATGAAACTTTTTCTCCAATTATTCCTTTATACCAAGCCCGTGGGGCTTGCTTTGACGTTTAAGGGTTAAGTTACTTATGAGGGAACTGATAGACCAAGAGTTTATGACTACAAGTTAGCTATAACACCAAAGTAATAGTCTAGTTAGTCTATACATATTCTAAGTATGTAGACAGACGATACCAGGACTATAAGTGTGACTTGATGGGTGAAGGAGATACCATTGTCTATTGAACAAGATCCCACTTCTACGGATAAGTGACAAGTCACATAATAAACACTGTTTACTTTTGTGCACATTATCTTTCTTAATTTAACACAAACTAAAACGGCAACCTGCTTAACCCCTAAAGGACCACGAGGCCACCACGTGGCTTCCGGAACTAGAAAGTAAGGAATTTCGAGTTATTGGACTGTGAATTGTAAAGTGAGCAACAAAGAGACCCTAGTTCTTTTTGAGAGCTGAATCCGTGAGTACTTCTTGATCGAAATCTCATGAAGTGTGCAATTTTTGGTGAATTTTTTGAGTTGCACGGTGGGCATTTTGGCGTCACTTCAGACCCTCATATCTTCTTCCTCGCACCTCCAAATCACTTGAAACTTTTACCACATTTTTAAAATGATGATTTCTACTCACAGTAAAAATTTCAGATTTTTTGGAGAACTTTTGATCAATCCGATTTCAGCATGTGTACAAAATACCGTGAACAAGTTCCATCAATCTTCTCAACGGTGGCATTTTCTCAAAAATTGTGTGATTTTGTTGATCTTGTTTTCATACAAAAGCTATGTAAGTCTTCTTTGATTTCAACGGTGCCGATCGTCAAAATCATCCCACACCAACGAGGAATTGAGCTTGTTATAAGAGCTAGTCAAGAAAACAAGAGCTAAGCTAAAAACCCCCCCCGGTCCTTTAGGGGTTAAGAGAAAAACAGTTAACAAGAGCCAAACGTTGAGAAATGTGAGAAACGTAGACACGTATGAACCCATGGTGTATTTGTGCATGTAGATGTCAACTGACTAGTAAATTATAATCGAATGATTCCAGACTTGAATAAAAGCCAAAGATCTTGACTAACTAAACACAATAATTAGACTACCATTTCACCAATCTCTGCACATCGTTTTGCTTATCACGATGTTGGGCACCTCTATGCAAGATTTTCGATCTTTCTTTCTTGACTGCATGGATCGATGTAACCGTCTCCGCCTTTCTTGACTGGATGTAGCTCTCGCAGTACGTGAATCCACGAAACCTGGAGGTTGAATGAGACATACTATAAATTGACGACATGGATCTGGGAATGTATCAAACTCAACAAGATTGAAATGAGGACTCTCAGCTGGACGTGTCTGGTGCTACTAGGCCTCTGCTCCGTGGCGAACTGCTGGCTACCGGACAGTACGAAGATCCGGGGAGTGAACTTGGGCGGGTTATTCATCATCGAGCCATGGATGATGAGCGACGAGTGGAGCTCCATGGGCTGCGGAGGCTACAACGACGAGTTTCAATGCGTCCAAGCGCTGGGACAGGCAACAGCCGACGCCGCGTTCCAGCAACACTGGGGTTCCTGGATCACGCAAGACGACATCAACCAGATCAAAAGCGCGGGGCTCAACACGCTGCGAGTCCCGCTCGGGTTCTGGATCCACGAGTCGCTGGTTCAACCGGGCGAGTATTTCCCCCGCGGCGGGTTCGCATACTTGGAGAGTCTCTGTCAAATGGCAGCCTCTGCAGGCCAGTGATCTCAGAACCACTTTATGACATTTATCTAGAACATTATGCTACATTTATGGTATCTACTTTTGCTACCCAGTGCATACAATCACAGGGAGCTCATACTGGTTTACCTGTGTGCGTTTCCCTTTTAGTCTCACTTTTCCCACCTAGCCTCATGAGTTGACACTTGTTAAACTTTCCTTTTACAAGTAGGTGAGTCAACATTAATTTGGTGAATAAGCAGCTTTAAGAGCTTTAAGACTCATTGGGAAAAGTGAGACTCGCAGGGTAATCACACAGGGAATCGCATATGAGACCCTGGTGAATACTCACAATACCTCTATAATATCCGGCAACACCCTTGATATATTAAGGTGATCTACCATGATGATATCCGCAGATATCAGCTATATATATATATATACCATGATGAGCATTCTCGCTGCATTTCAATTTTTATGTCATTTTCTTTCTTTGTATGTTTAGCAGCCCCATTTTTTTGGGTAGAAATCCAGCTAATTTTAGCCAGTTTTGAGATCACTGCTGCAGGCCTGTATGTCATCCTGGACCTGCACGCCGCGCCCGGTGGGCAGTCTCCCAACCAGCAGTTCACGGGACAGGCCGTGAGTCCCGTGGGGTTCTTCACGTCGGCGAATTACGAGCGCGCGTACGAGTGGCTCGAGTGGATCACGACTGTTGTGCACTCGCATAGCGCGTTTAGTAGCGTGGGCGCCGTCGAGCTCGTCAATGAGCCTGTGCCTGGGAACGGCGACGAGACTCAGAGTTTGTTGTATGAGTATTACCCGACTGCGTGGAAACGAATCCGGGCCGTGGAGGATGGGCTGGGGGTGGCGACGAGTAAGCGACTGCACATTCAGATGATGGATGCGAGATGGTGGCTGGGATCCCATGGCCAAGACCCCAACCAAGGTAAACTGATACCTAATTTTTACATTCAATTCTTACCACTGCTAGCAGCACTACAAGGAGAAGGCGTCCCTTTTCACTTCAAACTCACCAAATGCCGCCACTTCGCACTCATCAATTTTTTTGTTGGATTTGTTGAGTGCTATTCGTCATGTAAGACAAGCGTGTACAGTGAAAAACGACAATGAACACGATCCTCTTAGAGTGAGAAACAACGCCTCTGCTTGTAGTGCAAAGGCCGCGTGAAAACATATAAACTTGAACAGAAGGAAGTTCACATAGGACTTACTCAAAAATCATGAGGCTTGATTTAGCCAGGCTTCTTGGTCCTTTAGGAGTTAACCTTGTTTGATTCACATGTTGAAAGCGATAAAAGTTGATTTTGATGAATATTCTATAATCCCTTGATCATACTACAACACTTGACACCACTTGTCATATTATGACAAATATGACACCTCGATAATGTGACACTTTTTCTCTTTTTTCTAGGTTTGGATGGCATCGATTTGAGCTTCGCATTGTACGACGACCACAACTACCGGGCTTTTGATTGTGCACCAAACTCTAACAACTGCTATGTTCCGACCACCCGAAGAGGTACAACCACGATCAAAGTCTCAATCATATGATGTGTAACCAATGCTGTAAATTTCAAATTCTAAATTTAAATTTTGGTGAATACTAAATGGTAAATGCTTCTAAATTCGTCAAACAAGTATCTGGTTTTTTTTTAAAGTTCGACCGTACGGATAAGTACTAAACAACATGCTTCTCATTTTCTCTTTTGGACCAAATTTCATCAGAGTTGCAAAAGTAACGAAACACTTGTTGGGAGTCCATACTTTGAGGCGCCCCTCTTGACCTTTGATTGTGAATGCATCTCAGATTACTTGTTTCACTCATGTTATGAAGATCTGAGTGGCCATATGCCTGTAATTGTTGGCGAGTGGAGCTTGGCTACCAGCCATCCAGACAGCGATCAGTTCAACATCAATTCACCCGACGCGGTTTCGTTCTATCGAAGCTGGTTTGGCGCGCAGATCCACAGCTATGAGAATCACTACGGTTGGCTCTTCTGGTCCTGGAAGACGGACCTGAGTGACTATCGGTGGGGCTACCAAAATGCAATTCAAGCTGGCGTTATTCCGGGCTCCGATCCTACTCAGGCCAACAACCCTGACGTTTGTGCAAACTTGACCTAGACGAGTCACTAGTAGCAGATATGTCGTTTTTCATTCCCCACTTCGTGGAAACAGTGAATAGTGGCGGAATATTGTGATTATATTTCTGTCTTCTTGAGACCAAAAGCACTCACCAGCATTGACACGATTCATGTGCTTGGCGCGGTTTCATTCCTTTTTCATTTATAGTAAGTGAAAAACGACACATTTCCTACTAGGAGTGAGTTCTAAGACATTATGAGAATTAATAAGCGCCTACCAGTGAATTCATTCATATGCGTTTTGACATATTCACACCATAGATTAACCTTTAAAAGGTCCAGAGAGCCCTTTCTGATTAATATCATATAACAATATTCTATTCTATTTGGCATGGTCCCACACCTCCTATAGATTTAAGATCAAAAGTGAAGTTTTAATTCACATCAACATGATTTTAATGAACTATTAGGGTCTCAATTTGGGACTTTTTATTTACAACAATTGTCAAATATACGCCAACGTATCTACTATCCCCATCAGCCCTTTAACCCCTAAATGTTCTCACATTTTTCAGATTTGGCAGTTTTTCAAAGATGCATCATAAAATGCAACTAAGAGGGATGTTTTCAACTTGATAAATGAATAGAAGTTGTACATTATGCATTTTAGATTCTATTTGTACGGTTAGATTTGCGATTGCTATCACCAATATTTGTGTATAAATTTTCAAACTTAAAATTTAGAGCTCTTTTGTAATATGACTACGAATAAGATATTGACAATCTAATAATGAGATTTGTTGGGATGGGTTGAAATGTGATACTCTAAGTGTAGTGATTTTTGGAGATTTTTTGGATGCTTATTTTTGGTACTTGACTTTTTTAAGAGCACTTTTAGACTAAAATCTTCCAAATTTTGGGTGGACCACTACAACATGAAATAAGGCATAAAAATTTCACAAATCATCCCCTTTCTAATCGGATCACAGGTGTACGAAGCTAACTTCCCATAAAAGTTTCAATAAAAATTTATTGCTGCAAAAAATGCATGATGGTTCATGAGAAATCAGAGTTCAAATCCGTACATCATGCAAATTTTCATGGTTAGGGGTTAAGTGTTAAATCATTAATGTACACTATTGGTATGAGTATGCAAGTGTGTCAGATGTCCATGGCAACTATTATTATTTATGTTGATTCTTTGTTTCTAATGATACTCTTTGTACTCATTAATTACTACATTCTCCAATTTCACATTCTCCAATATTTGCTATTTTGTACATGTTGTACAGTGCCCTCTAGTAAGTAAGGTAACCCCACTTTCAAACCTCACACTAAAACATTTATCACACTCATTGCCACGGTTCGACAACCACAAAATTTTGCATATATCACCACTTGAACATGAAGCATTTTTAGGCCAAATTTGATACCTTGAAAATGCACAATTTGTGAAATAATGCATGTTTGCCAACTTTGAAGCCTCTGTTTCAAAAAAATCATATTTGCTATACAATAGCTGGCAAAGATCTAAATTTTTGGTAAAAGGTAGAAGTCGCAGGAAGGAATAATATGGTGTTATAAAAGATAGTGGTATTCCTAGGTATTTTTGTGTCCACTTGCAATTCAAGATTTTAGAAATAACACCAATTTTTTTGTTTAATTACAAAATAAAGTAATTGACCATTTTTCTCATTTTCTTTTGACACCATATTGTTCCTTACTGTGACAACATGGTGTTACAAAAAAAAGTGACAAAAGTAGGAAAAATACTTTATTGTATAATTAAACTAAAATTTGGTATTATTTTTAAAAAATTGAATTGTATATGAACACAAAAATACCTAGGAACACCATTATCTTTTATAACACCATATTTTTCCTTACTGCAACTTCTACCTTCTACCAAAAATTTGGATCCTTGGCAGCTATTATGTAGAAGATATGATTTTTTTTAAACAAAGGCCTAAAAGTTGGCGCATTGGCATTATTTCGTAAACCGTGCATTTTCAAAGTAACAATTTTGGCCCAAAAATGTTTCATGTCCAAACGGTGGTGTATGCAAATTTTGGTGGTCGGGGAACTTTTGTAGTAAGTGTGTTAAATATTTTAATGTGAGGTTTGAAAGTGGGGTTACCTTACTTACTAGAGGGCACTGTACATTGGGTTGCAATGGGGTGATATAAAAGAGTTCTAAGTGTATTTGCTCTTTCCTCACATGAAGCTCCATAACAAGACTTAGTCTTTTGTTTTGAAGGTTTTTAACCCTTTGACGCGCCTGGGACCACATAGCAGACAACGAACAAATTCAAATTATTTTCTTGACTGCACACATGGTCAATTTTCATTCATTCAAATTTCTCTTGGATCTTGTGAGCCTAGTTGATTATCATTTGTAAAATATGGATTTTCAAAATCGAATATTGAGATTTTTTTAGATAACAAATTAAATTGATTTTTGTCAAGTTTCATTTTTTGTCCAAAAAGTGAAACCTTGAACGTAATTTTCCAAAATAAGTAGAATCATATAATGGAAATTGTACCATCTTGTAGTGTATGTTATTTCAAATTCATCACAATAATTTTTAATTTTTTTTGGATTAGTTTGGAAATTTTAATTGAATTTCAAAAGAAAAACTTGAAATTTCAATTACAATTTATTAATTAAAAATGATAAATCAAATTGTACAAACGTGATCTTCTCTTTAACATTTACAACATACTTAGCTTTGTAAATCAACTCCATTTTCATTATTCATCAAACATTTTATAATGCGTCTTTGAAATTAGTGTTAAATAAGGACGTTAAAGGATTAATATGAAAACTTCATCTTGAGTTAATTAAGGACTAGCAAGTGCATTTTTTGATGCAAAAGCTAACATGTGTGGCTCTTAACACCTAAAGGACCGGGAGGGTTTTAGCTTAGCTCTTGTTTTTTTGACTAGCTCTTATAACAAGCCCAATTCCTCATTGGTGTGGGTTAATTTTGATGATCGGCACCATTGATATCAAAGAAGACTTACATAGCTTTTGTATGAAAAAAGGATCGACAAAATCGCACACTTTTGGAGAAAATGCCACCGTTGAGAAGATTGATGGAACTTGTTCAAGGTATTTTGTACATATGCTGAAATCGAATTAATCAAAATTGCTCCAAAAATTTTGAAATTTCTACCATGTATAATGATCATCATTTTGAACATGTGCAAAAAAAATTCAATTAATTTGGAGGTGTGAGGAGAAAGATACGAGGGTCTCAAGTGACCCCAAATAACCTCCTTGCAGCTCAAAAAAATCATCAAAAATCGCACACTTCATGAAATTTTGATCAAGAAGTACTCATGAATTCACCTCTCAAAAAGAACCAGGGTCTCTTTGTTGCTCACTTTACAATTCACGGTCCAACAATTTGAAAATTCCTCACTTTCTAGTTCCAGAAGCCATGTGGTGGCCTCGTGGTCTTTTAGGGGTTAATTACTGGCAGGAATACAAGGTCCAATTTGAATTGGTGATTTAAATCAGTCTTACAAACATGAAAAAATTGGATAGGATTAAAATTGGTGCTTGACATAATACTTGAAAAACATGCTTTTCAAAAAACTTTTGTTACAAGAGAAAGCTTTGCTTCAAAAATATTATTTTACAATATGCTAAAACATGAATGAATGCAAGGGGGAATTGACCCTTTGACGTGCCTGCGTCCATATAACAGTCAATCAGAACAAATTCTAAGCCTTCTCTTGACTACATCTCAAAAAAAATTCATTCATCCACAATTTCCAAATTTTCCTTGGTACAATATGGATCTACAAAATAAAATATTATAATTTATTTTTTGAATGACAAAATTGGTTTATATTGACTTATATTCTTAGTTCAAAGTGAGACTTTAGCAATGATTTTTCAAAATAAGTAGAATCAAATAATGGAAATTATACCATCTTATACTGCATATTATTCCAAATTTGTTATAAATTTATTTAATAATAAAATTGTATATTTGGGATTTTAAGTGAATTTTAAAAGAAGTCCTTGCAAAATTGATTTGAAACTATTAATATAAAATCCAACCGTAGAGATGTGATCTATATATTGAGATTTACAACTTTTTTTGCATATATCAACTCCATTTTTGAAATTCATCAAATGTTTTATAACACATCTTTGAAATCAACTTCCAAACATAAGAAATATTGCATAATACATGTGTTGTATTTGTAAGTATTTACTGTATTTTCAAGTGTTTGTAGTATTTTCGCGTTTTGTTGATAGGTATATTGATGGTTGTACAATTCCAAATTGAATTTTTTTTTTCTCGAACGTGTGTAATGTAAATGGGCAAATTTGAACTTCAAAACTGAAGTTCCAATTCTTCACGGATTTTGTGCTATTTGCATTTTAGATGTTGCAGTGACCATAATGTGGTCGGCTAAGCACTAAAAGGTTAAGGTTAAGTTGTACACGAGAATTTGGTCCCTTCATTCAAAATGGCCCTTGGGACCAAAGTTTCTCTTTTTCTAAATGACTGCAATGAATATGATAGAATATTAATAGTAGAATACGTTAGAATACGCCTCCCAAATATCAGATCTAGAATCTATGGCTCTCAGTAGATTCAATCCACCGTAAAAAGATTAAAATGAAAATAAAAATTGGTTTCTAAGAATAGTTATTCTTTGTTTTTTAAATTAATGAAAAAAACAATGTTTTGTAACTACGTTAACCCTTAAATGTCAACATAAGCCCCATGGGCTTATTTAAACGAGAATAACGAAGAAAAAAGTGGATTTTCTCAACCAAATCAAGCGAGGTCTGGTGCGTTGAAAAGCTAATGAAAAAGCAAATTAGATTCTAAATTTGAGCCTCGTTTGAGAGATTGTGGAATCGTTGGTAGGCAATCAAAGCTATCAAATTGAACAAGTTTTGAGGTTGGAGAAGTTGAGGTCGTTTTCTGAAAAGTGCTGCAGTGCTACAATGCCGCACTAATGTTGGCCAACAGATCTGTTTTTTAATAAAAAAACCAAAAATAAAATAAAATAAAATATTTCGCCTCCAAAAATTTAGATGCCTTTCGGGATGCCTCATCCAGGCCTTCTTGACGTTTAAGGGTTAAATTCTTTCAGAAATGGTAGGAGTAATATTCAATAAGAGAAGATGTATTTTGCATGGTCAAGTTCTTTCTCAAATCTTTTCAAATTTGAACACAAGTAGAAGCAACATAAGTAATTGTACACCTCGAAATGGCCATAACTATTTGATAGTTTAGAATCTTTCAATAAAATTTGGATAAGTTGTGGTACATACACTATAGGATAATTTGTGTACAGTTGGTTTCAATTTTTTTCAATTAACCCTTAAACGACAATTTGGGTCCTGGGTGAGCAGCCCGCCAAGAATCTAAATTTTTTTGCAATTTTTTTTTTTTTTTTTTTTTTTTGGCAAAAACGGCTCCGCAGTGCACTGCTGGCTAGGACTGTAGCACTGTAGCGCTGTGGCACTGCTGAACTTCAGCTGCCCCAACCTCAAAACTTGTTCAATTTGATAACTTTGA
Organism: Pohlia nutans; assembly: GCA_022496805.1. Taxonomy (NCBI): domain Eukaryota; kingdom Viridiplantae; phylum Streptophyta; class Bryopsida; order Bryales; family Mniaceae; genus Pohlia; species Pohlia nutans. Next base: position 10,180,342 of record CM040102.1, read on the forward strand.
TTGCTTACCAACGATTCCACAATCTCTCAAATGAGGCGAAAATTTGCAATCTAGATCGCTTTTTTAGTAGCTTTCCAGCGCAACAAGTCTCGCTTGATTTGGTTGAGAAATGAAACTTTTGTCTCCAATTATTCCTTTAAACCAAGCCCGTGGGGCTTGGGTTGACGTTTAAGGGTTAAATAATGTGTGTACAGTTGGTTTCAATTTTTTCAATTACATTTACAGTTAATGTTTACTCATCTAAAAATTTGATGCAGTTCTTTTAATATGTTTCTATGATTTAAAAAATTCTTCGATATTAAGAATGTTCATTGTTTTTAGATCATATGCGAAAAAATCTCATGAATTTTGGAGCTTTATGAAAAAGGGATCTTACTGATTGAATTTTGGTCTAATTTTTATTTTCTTTTCCAATACAACGACTCAAAAATAAAATAAAATAAAATAAAATAGAATATCTAATTTACATGCTTTGGTAAATTTTCCAAATGTTTTTTTGGATTCTAGGGTCAAAAGATTGAAAAGGTAATTTTGTTGGGCCAAAATTCATGAGTACTTTTGCATATGATCTAGAAAGTGATGAACATTTTTTGTATCAAAGAAATTTTTAAATCATGCAAACATATAAAAAGCTTTTTTTGTCAAAAATTTGATCAGTAAATAACAAGTCCTGATATGATTGGAAAAATTGAAACTTAGTGTACAAAAATTATCCTATATATACTACAACATTTTCGACTTTTATTGAAAGATTCTATTGTAAGCTATCAATTAGTTGTGTCAGTTTTTGAACCGTGCAACAACTTGTGAGGGATAGTGTTGGTGGTGATTTTTGCAACACAAAAAAATCATGTATTGCATCCTAAATGCTCTAATTCCCCCCATTTGTAGAAGTTTTGTAATTAAACAAGTGGTCAATTTTTAAGTTCCTTGGGGGATTACAAACGTTTGGATTTTAGTTCCTCGGGTGGCAACAACTAAGGTCACCTAAAATCATCCATATACGTGTTCATCCATAAAATTATGTATTATAAAGTACTTTCATTCAAATATTAACAATTTAAATACTTTTCTTAAGACTATTTCAACCACTTTTTTGCCCATTTTTTCTAGAGTAAAAGCGTTTTGCTTTTGATTTTGGAAAGAGGGCAGCAGCGGTGTGAACGCGGCCAAGGGGGCGGTGCTCACTTCGGTCGTCTTCTTCCTTTTGCGAGGAGGAGATTCGCAGAGGACTCTGAGAGCTTGCAAGCTCCCCGGCAAGCTCCCCCGGAACCCTAAATCCCATCGCCACACTAATCACGCCTCGCATGGCTCGCGTGGTAGTTCGGAATCGTTGCACGGACTACTGGTAGAGCACTCCTCACTCTCTCTAATAATAATACACACCCTCCCGCCTCGCCGGAGGGTGCTAATACAGGGGACGGGGCCAGTACAATAGTGTTTTAGTAGCCATGGGGCTGGCGGCGGAAGGGAAGATTGTGCAGCAGGTGGAGCTTTACAAGTGGAGATCCACGTTATGGCGATTGGACATGTGGCCGTTCCTGGGCGTGTATGTAGCTTGGACGCTCGGGGTGGCCACTCGCCTCGACTCCACCGATGCCGGGATCGTGCTGGCCGCGATTGCGATTCTGCACATCTTGACGTTCCTGTTCTCCGCGTGGTCGGTGGATTTTCGTTGCTTCTCGCACGCTACTAAGGTGCGTCGTTCAATCGGACCGACTGAAGGAAAAAAAAAGGAAATTTAAGAATTTTTTTTAGGGTTTTGAGAATTTAGTTGATTGTTGATTTTTTTTGCTCTCGTGGCAGGTGACCGACATTCACGAGGCAGATGTTTGTAAGGTTATTCCAACCAAATTCTCGGGTGGCAAGGAAGTGGTACCCTTGCAATTGAGGAAATTGGTAAGGTTTCGTAATGGAATTTGATTGAATCGGCGTTTTTGATTACGTATCATGTATTGACGAACCTCTTTGTACGAGCTAATTATGGATGCTCACAATATGCAGAGTCTTGTTGGTAAATCGGGTTCTCTGTGTCCATGAACGACAATGCTGCAGTGAGCTTGACGAGTTCGAGAATCCTTTCTGTTTGAGTTGAGGTTTTGCACTTGATTCTTGTCGATTTTTATTTTTTAATTTTTTAATATTGCAGACAGTTGCTGAGAAGCGATCGGGCGGTCGAGATTATGGGCTTGCCTCCAACTACCTTCCTGCTGATTTTGAGGAAATCGGATTTGACTTTAGGAAACAGCGTTTCACTTATTCAAAGGAGCTCATCAAGTTCTGCAAGCTGGATTACCCGACAAAGGAAACGTTTGGAACTTATGTCAAAAGCACAGGTCATGGCAGTGAGGCAAAGGCTATGGCTGCAACCGAGAAGTGGGGGAAAAACATGTACGTCATCTTCCAGACTTGGCTTGTCTTCTTTTTGTGCTTCGCAATCTGTCATTGTGTGCTACATTGCAGTGAACAATAGGTTGTTACATTGAATCTCTTTTCTCGTTAAGATCTTGCATATACTTGTCCTGAAATACACCTCAGCTCTTTTATGTTCCATCTGTGAGGGCTTGTTGAACAGGAATTTCATTTGGCTGCAGTATATAAGATTGTGATTGAGTAGGCTCGTCTATTTAACTTAGCATCGTCTGTGTGCATGTTTAGGTTTGAGTTTCCACAGCCAAATTTTCAGAAATTGATGAAGGAGAACTGCATGGAGCCGTTTTTTGTCTTCCAGGTTAGGATGTCATCCTCGATCTCCCTCTGTGCACTCTTGTGGAGTATCTGTAGCCTGAATGCATGCAAATAGTTAGAGGAGTGTGAAACCAAATGGTTTCGAATGAGCTTGTGGTGAACTTAGCACACCAAATGCAGTTGTTGGCTGCATTTGGTGTGCTCGTGAGTTGTATACTGCATGTTTTACATATTCTTCATGAAGTTTGTTAAATTTATTAGGTGGAATTCGAAGATGGAGAAGTTCAATTGTTTTAACCTCGAGAAGGTACTACATTTTGTGCATACAAATTGAATCTATTTTCTTGGTGATGGCAAATTAGTTACACTGTCATGCACAAGATCTGTAATTAGGGTTTTGTTGTTGTGAGTTGTGCAGGTGTTTTGCGTTGGACTGTGGTGCCTTGACGACTATTGGCTCTACAGTGTTTTCACTCTATTCATGCTTGTTCTTTTTGAATCCACCGTTGTGAAGAGCAGGCTCCGAACCTTGTCTGAGCTGCGAAGAGTAAGAGTGGATAGCCAGACATTGACGGTCCATCGTGGTGGGAAGTAAGTACCTCAGGTTTTGAAGCTTTCTGTCATGGTTTCTGAAATGTTGTCGTCCAATCATCCTGTCCATTACCCTGTACGGACTAATGAAGCCTCTGATTATCACAGGTGGGTGAAATTGTCAGGGATGGACCTTATTCCTGGAGATGTGGTTTCAATTGGACGACCCACTGGGGTTGGTAGCGAGGAGCGAACCGTTCCTGCAGATATGTTACTCATTGCTGGTAGCGCAATCGCCAATGAAGCTCTGCTTACTGGAGAGTCTACGCCACAATGGAAAGTAAGCGCTGAATTGTCTAAGAATAGCATGTGTCATGTCTTGGCTATATTATAGTTAGTAGGAGTATAGGTTATACGATATTCGTGTGTTTCGTGGAAGGCCGATTTTGAAGGGTGCTGTTCTGGCGTGGTCGCATATTGTTCTAGCAATTTGCAGTGAGGGTGGAACCACTGTCTGAACAGAATGGGCGAGCAGTGTTTGTTTTAATATTAAGCTTTATAACCAAAGCTGTGTCTTGTGTGCAGGGGTCCATTGTTGGTCGGGAGCCTGACGAGAGGTTGTCAATAAGACGGGATAAAAACCATGTCCTCTTTGGAGGTACCAAGATACTGCAGCACACCCCAGACAAGGTAGCTAATGCTCACCTTAAATTTCGTAACCAGATTTAATACAGTTTGATGAATTTTTCAAGTTCTTCTTTGATGGAGAGAAGCCTCTCATTTTGATGCATCACGTGGCTGATTGAGTGCAGTCCAGTACTCTGAAGACACCTGATGGGGGTTGTTTAGCGATTGTATTGAGAACAGGATTTGAAACCAGTCAAGGAAAGCTCATGCGTACTATTCTCTTCTCGACAGAACGGGTAATGTCTATCTGTTTAAAGATTCTGTTAACGATAGACAGTTACTATGTTTTTTGACCTACCAGCATCTGTTCTGAATTTTTATGATGTTTCCCTCTCCCTCTCCCACCCAAATGAAGCAAATTAAAAAATGACCAATTATGGGTTTCTGACTTAGTAAAACACTTGTGTTTACAGGTAACTGCAAATAACTGGGAAAGTGGTGTTTTTATCCTCTTTCTGGTGTTTTTTGCCCTGATCGCTGCGGGTTATGTGCTGATAAAGGTGACGATTCTGCGTTTTATACTTTTTGGGAGTCTTTCGTTTCCGTTTTGATATTGTTTTGACGGCTTGGTCATTGCTCTGAAAGAAATAAACACCTGGGAAATTCAAGTCGGGGAAGAAACTTCTTAAGAGAGAATCATGCATAGTGTTGGTGTTCAGAGTGTTCCATTGAATATGGTGTACTGATTTTTGTTTCCAGCATAGCAGATTGTATAGTGCTTTGAGAGATGCTGACCATGCTATCAAACAATTTTGGTTAATGTAGGGTCTCGAAGATCCAACAAGGAGCAAGTATAAGCTGTTGTTGAACTGCTCTCTTATCGTCACTTCCGTTATACCTCCAGAATTGCCCATGGAGCTTTCCATAGCTGTTAACACTTCTCTCATCGCTCTAGCTCGCAAAGGCATATATTGCACAGAGCCATTTCGTATCCCATTCGGTGGCAAGGTTTGTTTTATCGGCTGTTCTGAAAGGCGTCGCCATATTCATTAGTATATTTTGTGTCAGTAGTAAGTTCAGGGTTTTTCGCTTTCTGGAGTATGTGAAGAGCATCTTGTTCCATTTTGAATCGGTTCTGATACTGGGAAACTATTACACAGTAATACCTTCAGTGTTTTTGTGGATTATGTGGCAATATGAGTAGATGACAGCATCACAGTCCACTGGAAAGAATTTTTATGCAGTCTGACGCAACCTTTATGCTGGGGTTATTGACAGGTTGATGTCTGCTGCTTTGACAAAACTGGTACTTTAACCAGTGATGACATGGTAATTCACGTGCCATTAGGCATAGAAGTGTATTGAAGGCCAACATTTATGTTCGTTTTCCTGCTGTTCTGACCTTGTAGTACTGTCGCAGTGCCTAACGTTAGATTTATATTTTGGCAACCAGGAATTTCGAGGAGTAGTTGGTGCTGATGGGACTTCAAAGTTGGAAACGGAGCCGAGCAAATTGGCAACTTTAACTATGCAGATTCTGGCTGCATGCCATGCTCTCGTCTTTGTCGACGGCAAGACTGTAAGTTTCCGTTCCTTTTCTCTTTGGTTACACATTCTGCAGGAATGTATAATTTGAAGATTTTACTAAGAAGATTTTATTTAGGACAGTATAGAGCTTGGAAGGGGATCTTGAATGTTAGTTACATGACATGTGGTGGAAACATGGTCAGGTTGGTGACCCATTGGAGAAGGCGGCATTGAAAGGCATCGACTGGATGTACACTGCCGATGAGAAGGCTATATCTCGCAAGTAAGTGGCATGAGTCCAGGTTTCTCTTGTTTTTGGGATTTTTGTTGATTTGGGGGGTTGTCGTGTTCTATGGGGGCAAGGGAAGGGCTCAAACTAGCCTGTGTTTCAAGGGAGAGTGACCAGGCCAAATCTGGAATTTGGAGAGTCTCTGTCTAGGTTTGCAGGTCCAGCTTTTCATTTGAACTGGTTGTCTTCTGAATTTGAACCCTCGCTCAGAATGTGACGATGTATTCTTCAAGCTTGTTTGAAGCGTCTGTCAAGCTTGTCTGAAGGGTTAGTTAATTGAAAATACTTCCTTTGAGTGAAATATTTGTGCGTGCTTATAATTCATATGGTCACTAAGCTGACTATCTGGCAAACAAAATTCACTATATGCAGGGGAGCAGGGCAGCCAGTTCAAATAATTCAGCGGCATCACTTTGCGTCGCATCTAAAGCGAATGGCTGTTGTTGCTAGGACCGACGATACTTTTCTGGCTCTTGTTAAGGTAACCATTAGGCAGTCTGCCACTTGAGGAGCCTTCTTGAAGCCTGACTTAATGCTACTTAGTTTTCATCTCCATCTTCACTCATAAACCACCAAATACTTGGTATTGTTGAAACCAACTGTAAGAAACACCTCTGCAATCTTGAGTAATCTTTAGGTTGGTCGATATGGCTGGCTAGTTTGTGATCTCGATTGTTCCCTTTCGCAGGGTGCTCCAGAAACAATACAGGAGAGGTTGGCCAATGTCCCTGGTGACTATGTAGAAACATACAAGGAATATACTCGTCAAGGGGCTCGTGTTCTTGCGTTGGCATATAAAATTCTGCCAGACATGGCGGTAAGTTCAGTCATTGATGTACATTTTTATTGGCGTTGCTACTGTATACGAGCGTTATGTTATGCCTCGAGCGCAAGTGGATTTGAAAAATTATGTTGATGCCATAGCTTATTATTGAGGTTTTCCCTTAAGGCATGTTTTGATGTGTACATAAATATTATTGAGCAATGATGACATCTGTTGAAATTGCAGGTTGGTGAAGCCCGAACTTTGGATCGTGAAACTGTGGAGAGTGATTTGACTTTCGCTGGATTTGCTGTATGTACAAATACCTACTTCTACTCTAATGAGAGTTCGCTGGAAATAGTTTTCTTTGGATTTCCGATGCCTGATAGAAAAATGATTCGCCACAATTATTAGAATGTTAGTATAACTCTTGGGTGATTATTATTGTGTGCTGTGATATGCAGGTTTTTGCATGCCCTATGCGTAATGATTCTGCAGAAGTTCTGAAGGAGCTCAAGGAGGCCTCTCATGACCTGGTACTTACTGTTCTGATCATAATGATCAGGAGTTCTTGTATAAATGTTTCATATCCTTTGTTCAAAGGATGTCAATAAGCATACCTGTGTTGTCAGCAATGATGTCAGTGTCTTTAGCTCATGCAACAGTGATGGGCTGATTGCCAGGCGATAATTTTTTAGTCTACTCTAATTCGTTTGCTGCTCAAGTAAATGCACGTGGCTCAATAATATAGAGTTCGTATGTCTACACATGGTGGGTGTTGACTAGCAGATGTTCATCTTTGTTTACTTGATCTACCTGCTTTGGTTTTGTTTATGTGAAAAGTGACTCGATTTCGCTGTGATTGACAGATGATGATTACTGGCGATCAGGCGTTAACAGCGTGCCATGTGGCAGCTCAAGTTCATATTGTAACTAGGCCTGTGTTGATTTTGACACAACGATCTGGTGATTCAGCTGGGCAGTTCGACTGGCTTTCACCTGATGAAAAACTTAAAATACCATACAAGTATGTACATTTAAAGTTAGTTTTCCTCTAATTTATATGAGTTTATTGCTAAGTATTCTAATTTGAAGTTCTATTTGGTCATCTGCTTCCAACATTCGACTTGCTTGTTGTGTAATCTGTAACCAGGGTGGGTTTGGTTTACTTTGCAGCAAAGATGAGGTTTTGGAGGTGGCAGAGGTTCATGATTTTTGTGTTGCTGGTGATGGTCTCGGTATGCTACAACGAACCAACGCTCTGCAGATAGTTGTTCCTCTCACTCAGGTCAGTATCATTTCGCTACCATCTAGTCTGCAAGATTAGCAATTTAGCAATATCCTCACTCATGGTTAAGAATCTTTGCTCTTGGTTTATGAAAGAAGCTTCTCAAGCACACAGGGTATCTATCACCTTACGAGTTGGTGCACGTTTTTCAGGTATTTGCAAGGGTGGCTCCTGACCAGAAGGAGTTAATATTAACAACATTGAAAGCTGTGGGCCGCACAACTCTTATGTGTGGTGATGGTACCAATGATGTTGGAGCACTTAAGCAGGTGAGGCCACTGAAATAAACTTCTGACAATTATGCTAGAAATGAATCATGCTAAGCAGGAGGCCTTCAGTTGATGATTCAGTTGATGATTCAGTTTTGTAAAGAGTTTTGACTGATTGATTTTGTGAGGTTTTCCAGGCTCATGCCGGGGTTGCGCTTCTGAACGCCATGCCTCCCGCAAAAGCCTCTAATGAATCAGCAACTACCTCTCCAACAGATTCATCGGGTGCAGCATCTAGTCCAGGTATTGAATGCACTAAGCAGTTTGTCTTCTTTGTAACGCCTTTCAGCATTGTAACTGATGCTCTAGCTATTACAGTGCCGATCAGCTGATTGAGCGCTTTTTTCCAAGTAGCAGCTGGAGCATCTGGTATGTAACACAGCCAGTCAATTTTTACTAATTTGTAAATTCCACTGGATACAGCTGTGAACGCCAAACCAAGGCGGAAGGGTGGGGTTTCAGGTTCGCAAGGACTCTCGGGCGCTGTCACACCAATTGAGGGTGGAACGTCTTCGAAAACGGCCAATGATCAGCTGTCACCAAGCGGTCGACCACTCACCCCTGCTGAAGTTAAGAGGAAGGAGTTGAAGAGGTTGATTGATGAGATGAATGAGGAGGGTGATGGAAGGGCTCCAGTGGTCAAACTTGGAGATGCCTCCATGGCAGCTCCCTTCACAGCAAAACATTCTTCTGTGCGGCCTGTGACTGACATTATACGCCAAGGTCGTAGTACACTAGTAACAACCTTGCAGATGTTCAAGATTCTGGGTTTGAATTGCTTGGCAACAGCATATGTCCTCAGTGTGATGTACCTGGATGGAGTGAAGCTTGGTGACATGCAGGTGAGTATCTTTGGTTTCATTTTTAGTCATATATAATTGCCAAATCTAAGTTCTCAGGCAATTGTGTCACTCTCATTAGAAAGGCAACAGCTGCAAGTATTGCATGATCTGCATTTTGGGATTTTTATCTGAATCCAATTGTCTACTACTCACGTTTCTGTTCATGAGTGAATTTATGAAAGTACTTTTACTCAGCTATTTTGGTCATGTTTATGATGCAGGCGACAATCAGCGGGCTGTTCACTGCAACATTTTTCCTCTTCATTTCTCACGCTCGACCTCTTGACACCTTATCAGCTCAACGACCTCACCCGAACATATTCTGCCCTTATGTCATTCTGTCACTGCTCGGTCAATTCGCAATACACATAACATTTCTCATCACAGTGGTGAAGGGTGCCCAGGCTTTCATGCCGGATGAATGCGTAGAACCTGACTCAGAGTTCACGCCTAATCTAGTCAACACAGTCTCATATATGGCCAACATGATGATTCAGGTAAAACCCATCTCTTATAAAGGTTATGTGTATGTCTTATGAGTTTGTGGCATTCTTTTTAAAGTACTGTTCTTGAAACGCACCAAAATAATACTCCCTCCGTCCCAAAGTTATTGTCATGCTTGAAAGTCATGTTTGAAAGTGCTTTTTTAAGTGGTTTTGGGACGGAGGGTGTACCTTTGAATGGTCGCCATATAAACACTAAGTATATTGATTTTGTTACAGTTGTGAAACCAGAGTACAATGGTGTCAAGCAAACTGATTTACTGAAGGCGAAATTTTCTGTTTCTTTTTGGGACTGACTTGCGGCGATGTTGTCACAGGTGGCCACATTTGCGGTGAATTATATTGGTCATCCTTTCAACCAAAGTATTCGGGAGAACAAGGCTTTCTATTATGCCCTGAGCTCGGCAGCAATTTTCTTCACTGCCATTACATCTGATGTGTTTCGCAGTTTGAATGACTGGCTGAGGCTGGTGCCCCTCCCAAAACCGTTCGGGCATCAACTTCTTTTCATGGCATTAGGAATGATGGTCAGTTGCTATGTCTGGGAACATTCATTGCGATGGCTGTTTCCTGCAAAGATGCCTGTATCTCGGCCACGCCAAAGACTTTCCAGGGCTTCAGGTGCTAAAAAGATCCAGTAGATCAGAGTAACAGGTTATAGTGGATTATCAGGTAATTGTCAAGGGATTACACGCCCACTTACATTTTGCAGTAGTCATTGTTTCTTCGCATTTCAATGCGACTCAGTGTTGTAGTTAGTAATTAAGTAATAAATCCGTTGCAATTTTTTGGCAAGTGATGACTCCTAGTCATCTAGAACTGACAAAACCCCCCTCGTGTACAATTCTTCTCTAATTCAACAATCAAGGCATTTTGCAGGTTCATCAATCTCACTTTTGTCAAGGAGTAGTTTACAATGTTGTGAAGCCCTTCTTTTCTTCTGTGCATAACTTTTCTTCTTTTCTGATCTCATTCCTACCAGCCAGAAGTTGGCTTTTAGTCTTTTCATGAATTTTTTCTGAAAGGGAACAAGGTCCGATTCTGATATTTTGCGAATTTCAGATGCCAAGTAACCATTGCTATCATTTTACTTTGATATCTTCACCTTCCAAGCTTAATAACTTGTAGAGAATAACCTTTTGATTGGCTAATTTTTTGTGTGCAGATTCTAACGCACCATTGGACACTTGGAGTTTTCCAAAGGTCTCTTTACGACGAGAGAATTTGAGCAATTGTACATTTTGTTCAACTTGCACCTACAAACCCTTGCCGCAGCCCATGTGTAAACAAAGTCCGGAACATTAATGATACGAATGCTATAATTCATTTCGAGTTTAATGCAACTCCAATTTTTTAAGAACTATGGTGAGGTTATCAACCTCCCACTTTTAAGATTTCTGAGATTATTATCTAACGTTCTTTACCCCTTAATCCTTAAACGTTAAAAGAGGGTCCTTGGAGGGCAGCTTGAAGAGCATTTCCAAAAAGTCTATAAGGTAGGAGTTCCTAAGGTAGGAGTTCCTGAACCTGCCACTTTAAGGGTTGTGAATTTATGAGGACACAAAGAGAATTGAGCTTGATTTTTCACTGGAAGACAAATCCAAGCAAAGACCAACGTACTTTGAATCAAAAAATTTGGATGTTCCTAAAATTAGTTATGAATTATTGAAGTTGAAATGACATAGGTTCTAAAGTGGTGCTCTCCACCATGGGTACATCCAAAATTTCAAAATGTTCGTCCTTGGTAGAGTGCGGGTTTAGAACCGTGGCGGGTTTAGAGCCCTCTACCTTAGTTGCTACAAAAGAAAACCGCCAGTGTGTTGTCGGCGTTGGCCAACAAGCTTCTGGTCTACATTTTTGTTGCCTTTTTTAAAAATAAAAATAAAAATAAAAGAGTGCTTTGTCTCTGTCCACAGCTGTTGCCCGATCATAACTCCCCCTTTCTCCCCTCCCCCGATTCCTTCATTTGATTGTGGATTGTTCCACGATTATTTAATTTAGGCGCAAGTTGGGAATTTAACCTTGCTTTTTCATCACTTTTTCAAAGCACCAATCCATTTCAATTTTGGTTGAGAAAATCCATTTCTTTTCTCTATTTTTTTTTCATAAACAAGCCCGTGGGGTTTGCTTTGACATGTAAAGGTTAAACAACTTAGCAAGCTCCATGGGCTTGATAGTGTTTTGAAGAATGTTGCTCGTAACTTCTACTCTGGTACATTAAATGGGATTTTTTTAATCTCAAATGGAATACCTCTGAGGGATCTATATTTTTTCCTAAGGGTCTTGAATGAAGGTTCCTTATAAAATTTCTTCAAGATGTGAGTAGGATGTGTAAATCCACTCAAGAACAACACCCATGCAGTTGCAATTAGAGAAGTTAAAATTCATCCATTAGAGAATAAATTTTAGGGTTTGGAATTTGATAGTTTCATGCTCAATGAATTTTCAAACCTTGAAATTCATCAAATATCAAACCATCCTAGTTTCAAAGAGTAGTCATTTCCATCCTTGGAAGTTTTCATTGTTGGACAAAACTTGCTAAGTATGAAGCTCACATTCTTTTGACGAGTCTATTACTGTTAAAAGTTGTCACCCACTTCAAAAAAGAGGTTAATGGTTTTTGATGTTTAAAAGGCATTGTTGCGCTTTGTGATTAGAGACTCATCTTTCATGTTTTCAGTAACGACTTAGATTTGTCTTTATGCTTTAAACATGAAGACCTATCTATTGCTAATTAGAAAATTAAGAAAAAATGGGGTTTAAAAATACTCACCATTTTTGCCCCTCTCTCTTTATGGTCTTTTTATTCCAACGATGGATCAATTCCAAATGAGCCTTGGACCTTAACCCCTAAACATCCTCATCCGACTCCAAATTCGGCAATTTTGCAAAGATGAAATATAAAATGCAATTAAGAGGGATATTTTTAACTTGATGTATGAATAAAAGTTGTACATTGTGAATTTTAGAATCTATCCATATGGTTAGATCTATGATTGCTATCACTAACATTTTGTATAAAATTTGAAACTTGAAATTCAAAAATGTTTTGTAATTCAATTACAAATAAGTTATTGACAATCTTTGAATGAAATTTGTTGTGATGGGTTGAAATGTAATACTCTAAGTGTAGTGATTTTTGGAATTTTTTTGGTTGCTTAACCAGTTTATAAATTTATTTTGTTATCCTTTGTTTTACTCTTCAACGGTATGACTATGTTAGTCACTTGATAGCAGTGATTCACCAAAAATTTCAAAGATTTTAGTTTAAATTTGCTCTTGGAAAAATAAACTTATAAAACATGGTGAGATATATATAGCCTTTTTTTTACTCTTCAACGATATGATTACCTTAGAGCATTCTGACCACTGACTGACTGGTATCTTCAAATTTATTGCTAGTAATCAAAGTCCCGATTTGACTTGGAAAGACTTTTTGACACCGAAAGTGTTCGAGAGGTTTGAGGATGGTATATTTTTTTGTCGATACCAACTAAATTCTCCATTGCACTGCTCTACTCCCTTTGTCCCATATTAATTTTCATGATTCCCTTCTCAATTTGTTCGACATTAAGTTTCTTGATTCCCTTATCAATTGGTCCGATAATAAGCTTCCCGTTGTTTGCTCAAATTATTCTACTCGTACTAGCTCAGTGTCCACACCATTAGAGGAGTTAAGTCTTCTATTTTCAAGTTTAATATGGCACAGAGGAATATAACATTTTTTAACAACCCCATTGTTCATCCTTGAGAATCAGCATCGCAGGCCAAATTCATTGTAGGAATTGCAATCTTCTAGAGAATCAAAATCATCTTTTGTCAATGATGGCTTTGCAACTTAACAAACTTTAGTTTTTTAATAGTTTCTACATATTCCATATCATCAATTTTCTATGCATACGTTGATTTTCTACATGAACAAAAGCGGGCTTGTTGCAGTCAAGGCATTTTTTTTCATTTTTCCTAAAGTGCCAAAGTGGAAAAATAATATGTTACAATGGTGCTCCATATTTCAACATTCATCTACATGTTGGATAGAAATATCACATTAGAAGATATCACATATAAATTTGTATAGTTTTCATTCACAAGTTGGCGATTTCATTGAAAATATTCTTTTAATTTGAAATTTCATAGTGAAAAATTCATAGTTTACAGCCATTTTCTAGCTATGTTAATTTTTTCTAGTGTAATCTAACAAAATTTCACCCAAAAAATAATTCCCAAGTTGTAGTACTAGCTAAAGAATTTTATGGAGTATTTGAGTTAACTGAAATGTGATGTGACCCCCGAAATACAAGGAAACCAAAGTCTGAGTGTAATTGAAATCAAATCAAATAGTATACCCAACACTCTCCACTTTCAATTTTAGACATGAGCTTTGCAAGCCAGTCCAAGTTGTGAGAGCCACCAAATCAAACAAGCCACCTAATTATATCCCAAACCTGCCACATGCTTTTCGATTAGGAGTTGTCATACCTTCTTGGAGAATGGAGAATGGAGAATGAGGAAAAAGAGGAGCCAATAGGATAGCTTCTCCATGGAGAAAGTGTGACATCCCTTTTGTAGTTTGTGGAGATTGAGAATGGAGAATAGAGGTTGTTAGTTGGTTACTCATCCTCCAAGCATGGGCCATTCTTCATTCTTCACCCGAGAATGGAATTCTCCAATCTTTAGAGAATGGGCCCTCCGCCATTCAAGAAGAGCGTGCCATGTCCCCATTCTCTAAAGATTGAGAATGGGAAGAAAGAGGTGTAACACCCCTATTATCTCAAATTGAAACTAATTTACCCTCCTTTCTATTTTGGATTTTTTGAAAACCATACCAATTTGCTTGGCTGCCTTAGATACCAATCAAACTCACCTTACCTAACATGTATTCTCTCTTCTTTTCGGTTAACCCTTAAACGTCAAGAGGGCTTGGACGGGGCAGCCCGGAAGGAATCTAAATTTTTTTGGGGATTTTTTTTTTTTTTTTTGGCAAAAACGGCTCTACAGTGCACTGCTGGCTAGCATTGTAGCACTGCAGACACTGCTGAACTTCAGCTGCCCCAACCTCAAAACTTGTTCAATTTGATAACTTTGATTGCTTATCAACGATTCCACAATCTCTCAAATGAGGTGAAAATTTGGAATCTAAATCGCTTTTTCAATAGCTTTCCAACGCAACAAGTCTTGCTTGATTTGATTGAGAAAATCAACTTTTTTCTTCATTATTCTCTTTTAAATAAGCCCATGGGGCTTACCTTGACGTTTAAGGGTTAACTCTATTATGCTATGTAAAGTCAAGCCACCCATTACCAACCAGGACCTCATCTGCAGCATGTAGGGTACATAGAAATAGTCATGGGCTGGACGCATTTCCGATCATTTCCGATTTTTCTGGATAGTTATAAACATGCATAGGTGGTTCACTCTTAGTGGTTCTTGCAGATTTGTGTTAAAGAAATTATGACTTTCTCTGTCCACAATTATATGTACCAGGATGATTAGAAACTACTCCTACAGTGAGCGGTTATGTAACACTCTATAGATTAGTTATGGGTTAAATACGAGCAACTTTTCACTTCAAATAATTACAACTATTTGAATAGTAGGAATAAAATCACGGAACTTTTTGCATTCAACAAGAACCTTATGTTTGCACACATGAAAAATCCTAAAAAAATTATATACCTTAATATCATATGCTAAAATCCTTAAGTGATTGGTTATGGGTGGCTCGACCTTATTGTGGAGACAAAAAGTACTTTTATGTGTTGTTATTTTTTTTTGTGGCGTTCCATGTCGGGGAGCTCCTCCATGTTATCAAACCACGGGCCCTGGCTCTGGTCCTGGTCCGTGTCGCTGCGCTCGTAACTCGTGCCCAGCCCCGACGCCTTCCTGCGCGTCTCGCGCGGCGCCGTCGTCACGCACCCGTGGTAGTACTCCGGCACGTACACGCCCGTCATGGGGTCCGGCGTCCACCAGTCCTCCTCCTTGATCGCCGGCGCCGCCTTCACGTTCGCGAATTTCTTCCGCTGGTCCGCCTGCTTCTCCAGGAAATCCTTCCTCCACTTGTCGCCCTGCGCGTGCGCGCTCGACTCCTTCGAATCGTTCGCCCCCCGACCCCCCACATTACTATTGTTCCACCCCGACTTCGTGTTCGTGCTCATGCCTCGCCTCGCAATCCCATTATCGCATTGCCCATCATGTTTTAGGGTCTCGGACAGCATCTGAATCCTACAATGTGCCAAAAGCGCTCACGTTCAGACACCCGACCTTGTCGTCTTTGCTCTTGTTGAGAGTTCTGATCAAATTTCTATTCATGAAAGAGGATTCAGGAGAGAACCAAGAAGCCCAAACTGAGCTCCATGTTTTTTTTAACAGTTTTGAGTCGGTTCTATTTAACAATTTATTTCCTTTTTGACCAATGATCTTCACTAGCTCTGGTGATACAAAATTTGGTCGTCTCTGAATTATGTTTCTCACAATATGATTAATTGAATTTGACATTTTAAAACTATGGATCCTTAGTTAACCCTAAAATGTGCGAACAGGACTCTTACGTTCGGACACCCCATCTCGTCACTTTTGTTGTTGTTGAGAGCTCTGGTCCAACTTCTTTTATTAATGTTAATGAAAGACGATTCAGTTTTCAGAGAGCATCTTAACCCTAAAATGTGCGAACAGGACTCACGTTCGGACTCACAATCTCGTCACTTTTGTTTTTGTTGAGGGTTATGGTTAAATTTTTTGTTTTTTGATTTTAATGAAGACGATTCAGGTTTCGAAGAGCATGTACCTCTAAAATGTGCCAACAGGCTCACGTTCGGACACCCGAACTCGTCACTTTTTGCTGATGTTGTGATCAAAATTTTATCACTATTAATGAAAGAGGATTCAGGTTTCGGAGAACATCTTAACCCTAAAATGTGCGAACATGATTCAGGTTCGGACACCCAGACTCGTTACTTTTGCTCTCTGGTCAAGTTTTTATTGATGTTTTTTTTTAAGGAAATGCACCAAAGTTATAAAGAGTTAAAGTTCTATTTTAAAATCGCTTCTTCCACAGTAGGTACATAGTCATTGAGGGGATATACAGTGCACTGCGATAAGTGGCAACTGTCGGTGTTTATGCTTAAGAATCTTAGTTCTCCAAAACCCTAAAATGTGCTCAAAATCGTGGTGTCCCCAGATTTTATCAGGACCATGAGGAGGTTTTGGAGCTCATACGAGTTTTGATGATTGCGATGTTGTAGCATTGGCAATAGGGTTTGCACCAATCTCTGCTGGCATTGTCTTATTCCAGCGTCTGTTATTATTATCCTCCACTTGCTCATCGCCATTTGCATCCGAGCTCCGACTCCAATGCTTTGAGTGCTCCATCGCCATGATCCTGCTGCAGAGCTCTCTCGTCTTCGAAAGGGCGTGACTCTTGGATCCACACATTAGCTCTGCAGAGATGGCCGTGCAAGCTGAATGAGCTCAAACCTTTTGCAACAACTAACTCATGTTTGATTGCATCCGTCCAATTTCCAACGGCTTGTTTCCACAACAGCCACATGAATTAGTCGATGTTCACGAGACTTGCATTCACGTTCATGTGGGATTCATTCAGCTGGTGGCTCATAAACGAGAAATCAACGTACTACTCACCAGCAGCTGCTCAAGGACCAAGAATTAAAGGACTGATCATCATATTGTGAAAAATCAATAATTCGAATGAGACCGCTAAAAATTGTTGGAATGTTGCAGACGAGTTGGCTTAACGTTGATACTAAGCTCACAGTGCTTCTTCAATCCTGATTTCCAAAGGGTTTAGAGTAATGCAGCATTTATGCCACAGAGGGTACTCAGTACAGAAGAGAGCAGATGCCGGCTTGAAATCCCACGCGTGGGATCACATGAAGAATGTTGACACTGTAAATCATCATCGCATGAGCCAATGTGGCAACAGAGAATTGAAGGTTGCAAACATGGGCTTCGCAAGTGACTTAACCCCTGAAGAACCAAGAAGCCCAAATTGGGGCTCATTTTTTGTTTTTTTTAGCATTTTTGAACAAGTCCCATATGATCTTCCTTTAGTTCAAATTCATTTTTTGTTTGACCAACACTTACAATGTTCTTCACTGATTCCAGTGATATAAAATCTGGTCCTACCTGAATTGCATTTTCCACAATATGACCTATTGAATTTGTCATTTTTAAACTACGAATCCTTGGTCCTTTAAGGCACGGTGCTGATTTCCCAAAGGTTTAGAGTAATGCAGCATTTATGCCACAGAGAGTACTCAGTACAGTAGAGAGCAGATGCCTGCTTGAAATCCCACGCGTGGGATCACATGAAGAATGTTGACACTGTAAATCATCATCACATGAGCCAATGTGGCAACAGATCGTTGAGAGAATTGAAGGTTGCAAACATGGTCTTCGCAAGTGACTTAACCAAGAAGCCTAAATCGGGGCTCATTTTTTTTTTAGCATTTTTGAACAAGTTCCATTTGATCTTCCTTTCGTTCAAATTTATTTTTTGTTTGACCAACACTTACAATGTTCTTCACCGATTCCTGTGATATAAAATCTGGTCCTATCTGAATTGTATTTTCCACAATATGACCTGTTGAATTTTCCATTTTTAAACTACGAATCCTCGGTCCTTTAAGGCACGGTGCTTCTTCAATCCTGATTTCCAGAGGGTTTAGAGTAATGCAACATTTATGCCACAGAGAGTAGATGCCTGCTTGGAATCTCACGCGTGGGATCACATGCGCAATGTGAAGAGTTTTGGCACTGTAAACTATCAACACATGAGCCAAGTTGGCAACATAGGTCAGTTATCTTAGAGAATTGAAGGTTGCAAACAAAGGCTTACCAAGCCCACGGAGCTTCTATTTCCAAAGGGCTTCGAGTAATGCAGCATTGATGGCGGAGACAGTACTCAGTACGCAGAGAGGATGAGAGATCACATGCATCAGGCGGGGATCACATGCGCAATGTTGACGCTGCAAAATCATCAACACACGAACCGATTCTAGTTTGCGAGACAGTTACCTGTGGAGTTGGAGGAGGCGATGGCGTGTGGATTTCGAGTGCTGGTGGTGGCGACGATGGCGATGGCGATGGCGATGCCGGCAACGGGCGACTACTCGTCTGGCGCGTCCGTGCACATATTGAACGCGGGGTCCGACCCCATTCTGGTGCACTGCTTGTCGAAGGACTCGGATCTGGGCGCGTACCCGGTGTCGCCCGGGGAGAATTACTCGTGGGCGTTCAGCCCCAACATCTTCGGGCTGACGCTGTACACGTGCGAGTTCTTCTGGAAGACGTTCACGCAGAAGTTCCAGGCGTGGAAGGGCAGCTACTACGACACGCGCCCGCCGTGCTCCGTCACCGGCCCCTGCAACTACAAAGTCACGCCCGACGGCTTCTTTTACGGCCTTTCCGACTCCCCTCAGCTCAACAACAATACTGACACGGCAGATCGACAGCAGCTCTGGGCGTTTTATCAGCCTTGGCTCCCTCTCAACTCCTCCCAACTCTTCCCGCATCGAAGAACTGCTCCTTGAAACCCTAACGCACCCGAGCACGCTCCAGGCTGCGAAACGACCAGCCAGCATGACACTTTGATAAGAACAGTGTTAATTACTAATAAATGCATATTTGAAATCGGAAACTCTTTGAATCATGTGGACTATTAGCGAGCAAGCAGTGATGCAGTCACAACATTCTTGAGCAGTTGTGAGCACTGAACGGGGAGTTTTCCAAGGAAACCAGCTAAAATCCAATATTTTACAAAAGGTTTTAGACAAGAGCCCGTCCGGTTATTACCCATGTTTCACCTAGGTAGCACCCAAGTATCACAAATTTTATCCGGATTTTAGCCTGAGTTTCTACTGGTAATTTGGCAATCTCATTCGGATGATTTTACACTATCAGCCGAATTTCCCCGTGCATTGGTTGTGAGAATTCGCCCTTCTCCACTGTAACTTAGATTGCTTTCAGAATTGGAAACGGACCAGCATGACGCACTTTGATAAGAACAGTGTTAATTACTAATAAAAGCATATTTATCTGACACTCTTTGAATGTGAACTATAAGCGTGGCATGACAACAAGCAGTGATGCATTCTTGAGCAGTTGTGAGAATTCACCCTTCTCCATCTCCACTGTAAGGTAGATGGGGAAAAAGTTTAAGAAAAAACTCCGAAGTAGGAGCGAGCATGCGTGTTGAAAGGGTCAAGTAATTGCTCAAGAATGTTATGGTTGTGGTGATGAGTTTCTTCAAGTGACTTTTTCGTGGTCTTTTAGTTGTCGTGTCAGATGGGTGGACTAGGACAAGCTAATGAAATAGGTATTTTGTCTGTCAGCGTTGGGTGATATGGTTACATCATGAATGAGTCAATGAGAGGCTTTTTTTTGCTTTTTCGCTTTTTGATTCTTGTTGATCCATTCCGGTGAATGCTTGCTCCTGACACATCCGTGCAGGATTCAGTTCGATCAGCTGTTGTTTTTGCACACCTAGCGTGATATGTTTTATGAATGGTGTTGGCGGAGCTTGAAGACGGTGTGGTAGTGACTTGAACAGATTTATCGGGTATTTGTTCTGTGTCGTTGCAATGGTGGCTCGCAGGAGAGTTCTTCAGCTCGCGAGTGCAGTAGCCCGAGCTCGCGCCGCTCCGGCTCGTGAATTCACGACCCAACAAACAAGCTCCATACGCAGAGGGTTCGCGACCGCGGCGACAGCTCCCCCGCTGCCGGTGACGCAATTGCCGTGGTATGGGCGCTACGTGGGGTACACGGTGCTCTTGGGGGGGTCGGCGATTTTGACGTACTACTATTACCCGCACCCGCAGCGAGGGCCGCGACGAGGCTCCGCGCCACCGGTTTTTGCGGAGGAGGAGCTGCACACGGTGACAAACTGGAGCGGCACGCACTCCGCCACGACGCGCGTGTACGCGCAGCCCGAGAGCGTGCAGGAGCTGGAGGAGATTGTGCGGCGGGCGCATGCGCAGGGGCAGCGGATTCGGCCCGTGGGGTCGGGGTTGTCGCCCAACGGCATCGGGCTGAGCCCCGACGGGATGGTGAACTTGGCGCTCATGGACCGCGTGCTGAGCGTGGACCCCGTCACGATGCGGGTGCGCGTGCAAGCGGGCGCTCGCGTCGCGGAAGTGGTGGACGCGTTGCGCCCGCACGGCCTCACTCTGCAGAACTACGCGTCCATCCGGGAGCAGCAAATCGGAGGATTCATTCAGGCAACTCTTCCCCCTTAAACCCTAAACCCTGATGCAGGACCATTGTTTTTTCATTGCAATCAATCAGTCACAACTCCCCCTCGTCAGCATTGTTTTCATTGCCATTGATTTCGATCATCCTGCGCTTGTCGACATTAAAAAACTAACCCTAAGTCGATGTCACGGCAATCAACTTGTTGATCTTGACAAACGTGTTGGCGATGGGATTGTTCAATCTGGTCATTTTAGGGAGGCACTCATTCTCATCTTACTGATTCTCTGACAACACATAAAAAAAACGGGATATGGTTTGGATTCAATCAATACTAAGGTGGTCACCCCATTACCAACTGGCCCCTTAAACCAACAGCTAGGGGCATTTTTCGCAATCAATGCTTCAATGATGTTGGTTGTAGCATGAGTTACAGTTGGTAATGGGTTCTCTCTTGTTGGTTTTAGTATATGTAAGTGTGGTTATGGATTCGTCGTTGTTGGTTTAAGCATCTTTAGTGTGTGCAGTACAAATCTTCTTTAGACAGAAACAACTCTACGAATGGGATGTGTCATGCTTCAACTTTGAAAATTTATAACTAATTCGTTCTTCATCCAAAAATTATGTTTCAACTTGTTTCTTGCCTAACTCTAGCAAGTAACAATACTAAATAACATCAATGTCTCATATTCTTATTCAGTTGGGAATGGGGTAACCACCTTATGTGTGAGAACGGTGTGCAACTTCTGTTTGTTCAGAGCTAAACGTACTGTCAGTCAGGGAGCTGATTGATGGCAGGAGCTTCCTTCTTCAAAATTCTTGAACCCGAAATGTAAGAGGTCAGATGATTGGAGCCTCTTGGATGCCCTGAGGAAAGTCATGCTTAGGGTTTGTTGTGGTTGGGTTTGGTTTGCCAGGTGGGGGCGCATGGAACGGGAGCCAAGCTTCCGCCGGTGGATGAGCAGGTGGTGAGTCTGAAGCTGGTTACGCCTGGCAAAGGCACTTTGGAACTTTCGCCGAAAGATGGAGATTTGTTCTACCTCGCTCGCTGTGGGTTGGGTGCTCTGGGCGTGGTTGCCGAAGTGGAGCTTCAGTGTGTGCAGGCTCACCAGCTTCTGGAGAGAACCACTGTCACCAACATGAAGCAAGTGAAACGAAACCACAAGTAAGAATTCCATTGCTTCAATCCCATTATTGCTTGTCCGATTTCCAAGTTGTAAAATGACAAATTCAATCAATCATATTGTGAAAAATGTAATTCAAATGGAACCAAATTTTATATCACTAGAATTAGTGAAGAACATTGCATGTGAAAACCACTGTCACCAATATGAAGCAAGTGAAACGAAACCACAAGTAAGAATTCGTTCCTTCTATTGCTTCAATCCCATTATTGGTTGTCCGATTTCCAAGGATTCATGGTTGTAAAATGACAAATCCAATCAATCGTATTGTGAAAAATGTAATTCAAATGGAACCGAATTTTATATCACTAGAAGAACATTGCATGTGTTGATCATTAAACAAGTAAATTTGAACTAAAGGAAGTCCATGTAGGACCTACTCAAAAATGATTAAAGAAAATATGAGGCCACAAGTAAGAATTCGTTCCTTCCATTGCTTCAATCCCATTATTGGTTGTCTGATCTCCAAGGATTCATGGTTGTAAAATGACAAATTCAATCAATTATGTTGTGAAAAATGTAATTCAAATGGAACCAAATTTTATATTACTAGAATTAGTGAAGAACATTGCATGTGTTGATCATAAAACAAATGAATTTGAACTAAAGGAAGTCCATGTAGGGCCTACTCAAAAATGATTCAAGAAAATATGGGACTTCTTGGTTCTTTAGGGGTTAAAATTGATCATATTGTGAAAAATATAATTCAAATGGGACCAAATTTTATATTGCTAGAATCAGTGAAGAACATTGCATGAAAAAACAAGAGGCCCTTCTTGGTTCTATAGGGGTTAACCCCTTAAACGTCCCAGCGTTCAGAAATTGGATCATGAACAAATTTAAACCCTTGTAACTTTCTCATACAATCTTGGATGACCATCATCCAAGTCATCTTTGTAAACCTATTAGTTCCTCTACCAATTAAAGTAGATATCTTGTAATGGAGAGCTATTGACAAATTTGTTGGGTAGATTTTATGCTTGCAATGGTCCTCTTATGTATACCTCACGTACATCTCAGCCATGCTAATATCTATTTTTAAGGATAGCATTACTTCTGTTCAAAGGGCTGGTACGTTTAGGGGTTAAGCAGCTTCGCTGATTTTGGTGTTGGTTATATCAGACCAAAAGCAGTATTAGTGTATGATCACCTACTCAATGATTTTTGCATGGACTGCAGGAAATGGCTGCAAGAGAATCAACATTTACGCTACATGTGGATCCCTAACACAGACACAGTAGTCGTAGTGCAGTGTAATCCTCTGAAAGAAGGCCAAGCTCCCAAGGAGGTATCGCCAAAATTTAGTGTGGACGAGAGGTTGAGGGCGGCACGGTCTTTTTACAAAGAGATGGCTGCAAAATACGTGTAAGTCACTTCCTAACTCTTCACCCAATCCGTTTGCTGTGCTTGTCACCACTCACTAGAAAATTCCCTTTTTTTAAAGACCACTTTCTCTTCCTACCCTTAAGGTAGTATTTACGTGGACTCAACCCCTAATTGCCCAAACTAAAAATAAATAGAATGTCCACTTTGGAAGCTCAAAACATATTTCTATCTCAAAAGTGTAGGGTATGATTATTCGATTGGTACATTTTGAAGCTCCCTTAACCCCTAAACGTCCCAGCGTCGAGAAACTGGATCATGAACAAATTTGAAGCCTTGTAACTTTCTCATACAACCTTGGATGATTTTCATCCAAGTCCCCTTTGAAAGCATATTAAATTCTCTACCAATTACAATAAATCTCCTGTGATGGGGAACTATTGATAATATTGGAGAGGCCTCCAATTACAAGTATGTCAAATTTGTTGGGTAGATTTTATGCTTGTAATGGTCTTCTCATGTACACCTAATGTACATCTAAGCCATGCTAATATCTACTTTTGACACTAGAATCTACTTCAGTTCAAAGGGTTGGTACGTTTAGGGGTTAAGAATTTGTTCCAGCTCTTATAGATATGGAAGTGGCCACATTTGACTGGGGTTAATGTGATAAATCCACTGTTTTAGTAACTTGACACTATTTTTCATGTTGACAGGCCGAAGCCACATGAGGCGGAGTCACATGAAGTGCCAGGAACAAAAGCTCCACAAGTAGAGTCTGGGATGTGGGGTGGCACTGGGGCAGGCAGCCGAGAACCTGTGGGACACCTCTCTGATGAGGACCTGAATTCTCTCTCATTCCCGGAGCTTCGTGACAAGCTCCTTGGATTTGACCCTCTCAACCAAGCCCATGTTATCAAGGTGAGCTCTCATTTTCTGCACACCGTAGTCGGATCAGCAAAAAGTGAAGTCCAAATCTTTTGGAAATTACTTTTCCCAAAAAAATCTATTATGTATCGTGAAAAAGAGAATTTTGGAGAATATTCACAGAATTTGGCATTTGTTGAAAAGAAATGTATAAAAAAATTGTAGGGAAGATTTTCTTTATGATAGTTTTTGAAACAATTGAGTTAACCGAAAAGAAGCCCATCTAACCTCCCTTTTTGCTCTACTTCTAACCTTTTTTTTGAGCTATACTTGGGTTGAATAGTGTCGAGTCATAGATTGTCCCCTTGTGGGCCATGGGCTTGGAGCTTTGGTAGGTGTGGGAGTCATTGCGAGGTGTGGAGGATAATGATAGTGGCTTGTTTTAGATTGTCTCCCAACTCATCATGAACCAGTTTTTGGTCTGTTTATATTTTAATGTGAGTTCAAGAGGAATTCAACACGAGTTTGCTAAAACTTTCCTCTTTGAGCTGACTTTTTGGTTAACTCTAATCTACCAGACGTCATGATTAGTTTTGACGTAAAATAATTCATTTTTGTCAAGGAAAAAGTGTTGCATGTCGTCTTATAATTAGTTTATGGTGATGTGGACCTCTCAAAATCTGACGTGGAAACCAGCAGGCTGTTTGAATGTGACTCTCACAATAATTGTTGTTGAAACTATCTAATTTTTATTGAAAGCGCGGTGCGGTATACTTTTATGATGGAAAAATGAACTGTTGTTGGGTTGGCAGGTGAACCAAGTGGAGGCAGAGTACTGGAAGAAGAGTGAGGGTACCAGGTTGGGATGGAGTGATGAGATTCTGGGCTTCGATTGCGGAGGGCAGCAGTGGGTATCCGAGACGTGTTTCGCCACGGGCACAATTCAAAACCCGGACATGCAAGATTTGAAGTACATGGAGCAAATCATGAGCATGATCAAGAAAGAAGGCATTCCTGCTCCATCTCCCATTGAACAGCGCTGGACCGCCAGTAGTCGAAGCCCTCTTAGCCCTGCTTTCTCTCCCTCTCTTGACACCATTTTCTCATGGGTGAGTTCCAACATCCCAGGCTTCAATAATCTCAATATCAAGCACTTTTGTGAACTTCCTTTTGGTCACATTTATACCAACATGTGCAATGTTTTTCACTGATTCCGGTGATATAGAATTTGGTTATATTTTTCACCATCTCATAAATCGAATTTGTCATTTAAAATCCACAAAACCTTGGTGATTGAAGAAAGGACCAAGGAGCAGGTTTGAGGATGGACTTCCCTTTGCTCACATTTATTTATTTTTACCAACACATGCAATGTTTTTCACTCATTCCGGTGATATAGAATTTGGTTATCTTTTTTACAATATGATCGATTGAGTTTGTCATTTTAACCCCTAAACGTCCCAGCGTCTAGAAATTGGATCACGAGCGGATTCAAAGCCTTGTAACTTTCTCATTCAATCTCAGATGACTTTCATGCAAGTCACCTTTGCAAGCCTATTAAATTCTCTACCAATTAAAGTAATTCTCTTGTGATGGGGAGTTGATAATATTGGAGAGGCCTCCAAATGCAAGTATATCAAATTTTTTGGGTAGATTTTATGCTTGAAATGGTCTTCTCATATACACCTCATGTACATTTGGGCCATGCTAATATCTATTTTTGAGGCTAGCATCTACTTCTGTTCTACTTCTGTTCAAAGGATTGGTACGTTTAAGGGTTAAATCCACGAAACCTTGGTTCTTTTGGGGTTGAAGAAGAAGTTGGATCCCATTGACTGATTTTGTGTTGTTAAACATATACCAGGTTGGTATTATTATGTATCTCCCAACCGCTGAAGAGAAACAGAGGGAAGCTATCACGGAGCGCTTCTTTGAGTACCGTAAGGCTGCCCAGCACCAACTTTGGGATTCTTATGGAGCACATGAACATTGGGCCAAGATAGAGGTAAGCCCTCAGTTGTGTTGTTTTATTTTAACCCGTGTTGTACTGGTATCACACGGTTCTCAGTGTATGAGAAGTACACTGAATGGCATATTTAGTGTCTAGGACACTTTTTCAAATCTGCACACTATTTAATTTTACGGAGATAGTGTCCACGTAAGAAAAAAAATGAATGTAGTGTTCCAATGACATATGGCAACTTTTTAACAAATATGGCATGCCACCTCATGTCACTCTCATTACTTGAAAAGAACATGGCGCTTTCAATGACTGTAAGTGGCAAACTCCTATGTAGTGTCAAGAGACACTATTTCTCTTCACCTTTGAAAGAATTGTGGTAAAAAGACATTAATTATCCTTGGACACTAAATACGCCATCCAGTGTAGTGAGCCTCAAACGGGTATCTAGAATGAACCACTGTCTAAGTGAAGAAGGATGCCAACACTGGTTCTACCCAACCAATAGTTCTAAATTGGGTCTCATGATTTGTTTATCAGTTTTGAGTAGTAAGTCAGACAGGGGCTTTCTTTTGTTCAATTTTATTTATTTATTTATTATTTATGTATTCACTAACACATGCAATGTTATTCCTCAATCAACTTTTAGCCCCATCTGAATTATTGATATTTCACAATCTACTAGCTCTGACTCTGAAAATAGAATGATTTTTTTTTACTTTCAAAAGAGACTGACATCCGATTTGATGTACTGTTTTTCATGCAGGTTCCAAAAGATGAGAATTCTTTGGAATGGGTGCGGGAGCGGCTTCGGCATCGGTATCCTCTGGACAAATTTTACAGGGCACGGGAGGAGCTGGACCCAAAGAATATACTTGTAAATGACACCATTAGCAAGCTCTTGCCGCGAACACATACAGAAGCCGTTTCAACATAGTTGTAGATCAAGTTATGACTAGGAGGAGCAAGGTCGTCAAACATGCAAGCATCTGAGTGTATGCATTTTTAACGGTCATTGGCATCCTACATACATCCGCATGGGTTGGACAATAAAGATGGTCATGCTGTTTAATGTCGAAACCATTTTGTACTGTTGAAAGAAATGGCTCAAATAATGGGAAACACAAACAACCGGTTATGCTACTGTTAGCCTGACATGCATGATCGTCAATTCTGCAAGGGTAGTGTACCAAGGGATCGAATTCAACACTAATCCCAGTGCGGTCAACTCTCTCCAATTGCTTCAACACTAATTGTAGTGCAGTCAACTTTCACCCATTGCATCAACACTAATTGTAGTTCACTCGACTCTCTAATTGCACTCTGTATTTGCATGTCTCACATCCTGAGAATATTTCTTATTGTATAAACATTTGATCGGACTATTTTGACATGTCAATTTGTGAACACATGTTAATTAATCCCCCAATTAGAGAGGATTGAGTGCATTAGTCAATACTACAATTTTTCATTCAACGTTTTTTTTAGCTAGTACTGCAGTGGGACATTTAGAAACTATTAAAAAACAGAAGTTTGTTGAGTTGCCAAGCCATCATTAGTTGGAGATGACTCATATTCTCCAGAAGATTACGATTCTTGTAATGATTTTGAAATGCGATGTTGATTTCCAAGAGTGAACAGTGGGGTTGCTTGTCAGGTACCATTGGGGGCACATTTGATACCCTAAGGGGTCAAGTTGATGCATTCACGAGTGTAGTAGAGTTGATATCTTGAGGAATATAGTTGATACCATGTGGGGTATAGTAGAGTTGATATCCTAAGGAATGTAGTAGATACCATGTGGGATATAATTGATGCTCTGAGAAGTATAGTAGCATTGATATCCTGAGGGATATAGTTGATACCATGTGGGGCATAGTAGAATTGATATCATAAGGGATATAATTGATACCCTAAGGGATAGAGTTGAAATCCTTACATATATAGATGATACCCTCAGGGGTAAAGTTGATATCCTTAGATGCTTAACCCTTTAGTGCCCAGCAGACCACATTATGGTCACTGCAACGTTCGAAATGCAAATAGCAGAGAATCCGTGAAGAATTTGAACTTCAGTTTTGAAGTTCAGATTATGCCACATACATTATACATCTTCCAGAAAAAGAAATTTTCAATTTGGAATTGTACAACTATCAAAATACCTATCAACAAACGCAAAAATACTGCAAATACTTGAAAATACAGTAAATACTTACAAATACAACACATGTATTATGCAGTATTTCTTGTGTTTGGAAGTTTGTTATCTTGTTTTGTTTTTTTGTATTGTGTTCTCTTCTTCATCTTCCATTATAGTGTGTAATCCGATCTTGACTAATGTACCTACTCCTGTCAATTTTCAACGTATAAAATTTTGCCTAAACCGTATATGGATAAGTCACTTTCACTTATAAAATTCACAATAATTATGTGTGAGTCTATTTTTGATATAAAAGATTGCAACGGAGAGGTGTTGGCATAGGGCATAGCTGAACTTCTTTACTTTCATATTTGAAAATTTAACCCACATTCTATTTAACTTTGAAGTCACACACCCCCCAAAATCTCATTTTTGAGCTTGCATTATTCAGTTCAAATACATACTATAATCTTCCGATCCCACCGTTGGATGATTCTCAAATTTTAATAATATGTGTGCTCTCGAGTTGAGAATAGAATTGTACGGCTACTTTCTAATTTAATATAATCTATTTTTGATAATCTCAATCACAGTGGAAAAACCCACTGAAATTCAGAGCTCCCAACTACAGTACCCTGGGCACTAAAGGGTTAAGGGTTGAAGAGCTTCGATTGAAGAATGCCTTGAAGAACTCCAAGTTAAAGAATTATGCAGTGGAATGATAAATTCATCTACATGATAAATGCACAGGAGTGAGACAACTCCAAGATTAGGAAGAATGCACCTTTTCTTGTCACTAAACAGCAAAGAGTGAACTAATGATCCATCTTCTGAGTGGCCAATAGTTGTGCACAGAATCTTGTTTGTCTGTGAAAGCTTGGATTTAATCTACAACCTATCTGTGTTTCATATACAATATATGCAAAAAGAATCTTTTTTATATTCAAATGGCATTTAAATATATGTAAGGTAAACCACCCTATTTGTGTCACTTTGTGATCACTATGTATCAATATCTTCAAGCAAGCCCACTGGTGAGGCTAGTATTTCTATTTCTGAACCTAGATTTTGCATGCCAAGAGGAGTCTGACTAATATCTAGTCTCAAGCGCTCTGGCTAAAAAAAATTCTCGTCAAGTCAAATCACCTCAACTGATCACAAGTCATTTCAAGTGCTATTGCTTCCAATGAGCTTTTTGTTGATCTATGAAACCGTGAACAAAACACAACTTTGAATGACATGTCCCAAGCATTGCAGATGGATATAGATCATTTTTAACAAGAAATTTGAGGATAGCAACCACTGGTGGAAATTGCAGATGGATATAGATTATTTTTATCAACCACTGGTGGAAATTGCAGATGGATGTAGATTATTTTTATCAACCACTGGTAGAAACTGCAGATGGATATAGATTATTTTTATCAACCACTGGTAGAAATGCTCTTACATTTTAAAAGTTAGGATGTACGCTGCTAGTACATAGTGACAAATAGAGTGAACACAAATACCTTTGGTCAGTTTCAACACTAGTGTGTCAAAATAGCTTAATTTTAGAATTCAGACTACCATTATACAAAATGTCATTTCTTAATTTACAAAATTTTGGAAAAATTACTAATAACTCATATGGCGTTCAGATTTGTTTCGGATTCTTTATATTTATTTTGGTCGAAACAACAGACAAAGCCGATTCGGCTTTCACAAAGAACAAGACATTCAAATAATGTTTTCTTTGTTTTTCGGATATTGGTCTACAAGTTTATCGGACATGCTTCAAGTTTTTTCGTAATTATACTCGTACGTAGGGTAGGGTGGTTTAGCTTACCAACGATCACCAGCCTGAAGAAGAAGGCTCGGCCGCTCCTGCCGATTTCCGACACTCGGTTAACATGTCCACATAGAACTGGCACTTGCCGATGTCGTTGGCGTTGGCTTTCAAGCAATCCTTGAACGCTTTCGCTTGATTCACACAAGCGTCCGCTTCCTGGCCCTGGCCCGCGCTGCCTCCACCTGACCAGTAAATTTTGTGTGAGAAGACAGTTTAGCATTTATATTACTTTTCCATGGCTCCAAGAGCAATCCAGGCTCCGTGGATGCTCTTTTCATATTAATAATATCAGCGTAATACACATGTGCTACTTAGGCAATGCCTGGGTTTAAAGAGGCTATAGAGTTAACCAAAAATTCAGTTCAAAGAGGAAAGTTTTAGCAAACTCCTCTTGAACTCATATTGAAATATAACTAGACCAAAAACTAGTTCATGATAAGTTGGGAGTCAAT
Organism: Pohlia nutans; assembly: GCA_022496805.1. Classification (NCBI taxonomy): domain Eukaryota; kingdom Viridiplantae; phylum Streptophyta; class Bryopsida; order Bryales; family Mniaceae; genus Pohlia; species Pohlia nutans. The sequence continues at coordinate 10,210,631 of CM040102.1, forward strand.
CTAAAACAAGCCACTGTCATTATTCTCCACACATCGCAATGACTCCCACACCTTCTACCAAAGCTCCAAGCTCATGGCCCACAAGGAGACAAGCTATGACACAACACTACTCAACCCAAGTAAAGCTCAAAAAAGAGGTTAGAAGTAGAGCAAAAAGGGAGGTTAGATGGCCTTCTTTTCGGTTAACTCATATACATCTTGACTCTACATATCCTTTTTTTTCAAAAATCCATAGTATCCATTAGCCAGCCCAAAGTCTATGTAGCAATTTGGGAATGTTATTGCAACAAAAGAAATTACTGCACCTGAGGTTGTCGTCGTCGTGGTGGCCTGCGTGACTTCGTGGTGCACAGTGCGAGGGCCCATGACGGCGTCCACGGCCCGGTGCGCCACCGCGCTCCCCCCTCCAAACGCCATGCCCTCCGCGATGGTGCTCCCGATCCCCCTCATCATCCCCCCCGTCTGCTGCTGCTGCTGCGGCACGGCCGGCGCCGGCGCCGGCGCTGCTCTCACCCTCGCTGGAGCCGTCGCTGGCCGCGACGGTCGCGAGTTCCGCGAGCCTCGAGGCATGGCCACCGCAAATCCAAACCCTAAACAGAACAAATCTCACCACAAAGTTAGTTTCAGGAAACCTCCTGCGGGAAAAAAACAAAAACCTTACCAATCTATCACCCTCACACTCCTGCAGTGAAGATTTCGAACCAACAAAATCCTAACAATCGCCAAGTCGCTCCTACTGAACTAATTCCAAACCAGAAAAATCTCTGCAAACAATTTCAAAACCCTAATAATCGCCCGGGCAAATTTCGACCCCGGAAAACTCTGGTTTAATCGCTGCAAACAATTTTAAAACCCTAACAATCGCCCCGAGCGAATTTCGAATCCAAAAATCTCACGAAAACTCTGATGTCATCGCTGCAAACAGTTTTAAAACCCTAACAATCGCCCCGAGCAAATTTCGAATCCAAAAACCTCACGAAAAGTCTGATTTAATCGCTGCAAACAATTTTAAAACCCTAACAATCGCCCCGAGCAGATTTTGAATCCAAAAACCTCACGAAAACTCGGATTTAATCTCTGAAAACGGTATTTAAACCCTAGCAATCGCCCCGAGCAAACTTCGAATCCAAAAATCTCACGAAAACTCTGATTTAATCTCAAACATTCCTGCCGAGCCAATTCGAACCGAAACAATTGCAGGGAAACTCTAACGGAACCCTAAAAATTCGTCCAGAGGGAATTCTGTACCAGAATCTCGCGCTGATCCTGCAAATTTGGTTGAGAGGAGCTGAGAAAGCCCTTTCTTTCGTTCGTTTTACCGGAGATCGGATGGCATGAGTGTGCATGCGGCCATCGAGGCGCTTGTGATTGATGGGCCACCATTTCAAGAGGTAGGGGCAGAGCGGCACCGGCATTTGCACATTCAAAGCATCGTGACTGAGTGACGAAACTTTTCCTCCCCTTTCACACTTGGCATGCCTCCGTGGCAGGCCGCGTGCCCTCCACGTGGTCTCTGTCCACTTGGACTGCCTCGTCATTGAGATGAAGAAAATAGTCAAAGCGCTATGCCCTTCGGATTATTCGGATAAGGTCCCGTGCATCCCAAGTTCTCAAATTTCAAGCAATAGAATAAAGGTCGCTTTACATGTGAAGTAGAGGAGATTTTTTCTTTTCTTGGGCCAATTTTACCAAATTTCAGTCTAAGTTATTAGGGCTTATTTTTGTGTGGAATCCAACTTGACATCAACAAGTTTAAATCTAAAATCAAAACGGAAATTTTTTTGTAGAAAAGATAAATACATTATTTTCATATGTAAATTATATATTCATATGAATAATAAGTATAGATTCTATACCAAAAACTCTGATTGAATTTTATTAGTTAAAATTATATTATATAATAAAATATATCTAACTTAAAGATGGAACTGACTTAAAAAATTAAAAAATTAAACATTTATTTTTTCCCAAAATAGTATGAATCCTAAAGATGGCATTGAATAATGTGTTGTCTCTTCCAAATACAAAAAAATATGATCCCATATAAATAATTCAAATTTTTCATTTTCCCGAATTACAATGAAGAGTTCTGAAAGGAAAATGATCACTCTTAACCCTTTAGTGCCCAGCAAACCACATTATGGTCACTACAACGTCCGAAATGCAAATAGCAGAGAATCCGTGAAGAATTGGAACTTCAATTTTGAAGTTCAGATTTGCCCACATACATTACGCACCTTCCAGAAAAAGAAATTTTCAATTTGGAATTGTACAACTATCAAAATACCTATCAACAGAACGCGAAAATACTGCAAATACTTGAAAATACAGTAAATACTTACAAATACAACATATGTACTGTGTAGTATTTCTTGTGTTTGGAAGTTTGTTATCTTGTTTTATTTTTTGGATTGTGTTCTCTTCTTCATCTTCCATTAGTGTGTGTAATCCGATCTTGACTAATGTACCCACTCCTGTCAATTTTCAACGTATAAAATTTTGTCCTAAACCGTACATGGACAAGTCACTTTCACTTATAAATCTCACAATAATTATGTGTGAGTCTATTTTTGATATGAAAGATTGCAATGGAGAGGTGTTGACATAGGGCATAGCTGAACTTCTTTGCTTTTATTTTTGAAAATTTACCTCAAATTATATTTAACTTTGAAGTCACACACCCCCCAAAATCTCGTTTTTGAGCGTGCATTATACAGTTCAAATACATACTATAATCTTCCGATCCCACCATCGCATGATTCTCAAATTTTAATAAAATGTGTGCTCTCGAGTTGAGAATAGAATTGTACGGCTACTTTCTAATTTAACCCATTCTATTTTTGGTAGTCTCAACCATAGTGAAAAATTCTACTGAAATCCAGGGCTCTGAGCTACAGTACCTGTGCACTAAAGGGTTAAAAAAATATGAAGATTTTCCTTTAAGCAATTTCTCATAAAATGCTTGTTTCCATAAAAGTTGAAGGAGATTTTTGATACATTCAGCTAAAGATGTAGTATTCTCTATAAAAAAATGTCAAAAGTGGTCAAATATGCATCAAGCATAACAATTTTTTGGGTAGAACTACTGTCTTTTTGTGTGCGAAAAAGAATAGATAAATAAATAAAAAGAAAAGAATAAAATTTTAAATTTTAAATTTTAAAAATTAATTTAAATTTAAAAAATTTAATTAAAAACTTAAAAAATTAATAAGAAGAAAATTAATTAATTTAAAATTTAAAAAATAAGATAAAAATTTGAAAAAAAACTTGGCATGTCTGAAGCCAAAGCGGATGATGTGAGCCACAACATTAGAAAGGTTACACTTAGGGGGAGAGACTCGTAACACTGTGTAATGTCGGCCACAAAAAGGCTATGAATTTCCGAGGGAAGATTCAAAGCTACTTCTACTGAGGAGTTAACTAGCCAAAAAATAGAAGTGTCACACCGAAAGAAGTTAGTGTAGCCAGCTACCGTAGTAGCAGCCCACTCCTTGACATACTTGAGAAATAACATAGTAGCAATAGTAAGCATATGAGCTAAGTTAGAGTATATAGTTTGGAAAGCATTAGTAAGCCACCAATATTTCTTTTTATGTTGTTTGTATGTAGCCATGAAATAAGGTAGAGACTTAAAAGAAACTTGTAATTCATGCAAAACCGAGGTAATTCCCATAGAAGTCTCCTCCATGACTTGTGAGTTTAAGAGCCAAATGTCATTCTATTTGCAAGGTGAGAAATCATGACTATTCAGGCGTAAAAGAGCAAGGTGTCGAATATGCTTAATGCAAATGAAGCACGCATTATTTGACATTTTATCTAAGCCTGCATAATAGAGGTGGTTTAAGAGAAAGTTAATCTCATTACGCACAGCATCCATTTCTAGCAAGTCCTAGCCAGAGAATCTGAAACCTGACTTATTTTGCTTCGAAACCGATTTGAGTAAGGATAGGCATTTTTCACGAAACCAAGATTCGACATCATCAATAGGGAAGCCTACCTGCCTTAAACTAAGAATGGCAACGAACTGTGCAAAGGCATCAAAGGCAACAACAAGACATACTGAAATATTTGTGGGCTTGAGAGGTATATGATTTAACCCCATCTTCAATGCTTTACGGAGGTCGGCACGCTGGATAATGGATAAATCCATTGTTCTGACATGAAGCTCGTCTGAACCATACGCAGTAGACTCCACAGCAGTGTCTGGATCCAAAAATCAGAAGAATCTACATATCTTCCTGCAATGGCACGGTTGATGAATGTCACGAAGATTAGAGTGTGAAAATTGCTTAAACACCAATGAAAGTTTGTAAAAGCTGGAGGCTAAGTTATCCAGGTACTTCCAAACAAACAAAATGTCTTGGCAATCTGGAACAAGGTGTGGATAACCAAAAACATTTAACATTTCTTCAAAAATGAGCCTGAAGTGAAGTCACTCTAGAGCTCTACATGCATATGTGAGGATGATGTAGCCGGAATTTTTCCTCTTTCCTTCTTTCTGCAGCACGCTACGATCTAGCTGATCTCGAGTCAGAATCTTGGAGACTTCTGAAAAACAAAAAAAACTCGTATGAGATCATAAAAAACTATCAGCCTATTCATTTCCAAAACTGAGGATGCGAGGACGGATTGGAGACACCGCATTGATGTCAGTAGCCTCCTGGTCGGCATTGTTCAAGTGGGAACGCCCAATCGGCACACTTGATGGAGTGATGTATTGCGGCTCCTGCCCAGTACTAGTCTGTCCAAAAGGGCCACAGACTTTCTGTCCAGGAGCAAGAAATTTGTGAGGTGTGCGCAGTGGTGAAATAGCCTGTTGCAATTGGGCAAGGCGTGGTGAGCTCCATCTCTATTGCCTGCCGCCACTTCATCCACCTCTATTGCAACCCATTTGGTTCATCCACCCACCAGCTCCCCGTTTATATCCTCCTAAATTAGAACCCCGCGACTGAGCTGGAGCAGCCACTTCAGGAGACTCCATGTTAAACTTGATCTTGGCACGTTTAGAAGGAGGAGTGTGAGTGAGACGGGCCGAATTAGCAACATAAAAACTAGGCGGCTTGAGAATCCGTTCCACTTTCCTAAAGCCTGACATGTCAGGATATTTGGTTAAGAGTCTGGCTTTTGGATCAGACGCCAAGGCCAAGGCTCCTTCCATCATCCAATTACGGGTGTGCATGAAGCAAAGTTGGACGCGGGCAGTCATCTTTCCTGCTTTGTACATCCAAGTAAGAAAGGCGATGAATTTTCCAAATAAGGAGGGGAATCAATCATTTGGAAAGAATTTTTCTAAATTATTCACCATGTACCAAATGGCGTGGTCCCACCAGATAACCGAGCCATGACAACCAACAATGGCATCAGCATTGCACGTACATCGCATGTAAGGGTAATGTACGTTCCACATCTCATGCAAATGTGTGTGCTTGCGGTCGTTAGATGTAGGAATTGAATCTCAAACTTAAAATGCAGTTTAACATCAGACCCTGCACATTTAGAATCGTCAAACTAATACGATGGGAAGGCTTGATCCACAAAAATTGCGGATTTAAAAGCTTGATTGTCGTTTATGACAAACCCGTGGCAGGCCTAGACTTCTGCAGGTGTCATGGCGCACCAAATGCACCACACAGCCGGGTGAACAGGCGCAAGGAGGTTGATATTGTTGATCGTCCAGCAGCAATGGCCTCGGAGGGAATGTTGATCCTCGACGGCACGCAGAGGAATAGCAAGAATGTTGTTATTAGCTCCAACATTCACGAGAACCGCTTTGGCCCGATTAGTTTGTGACGTCGTGATGGAGCCGCGCAGATCTTCTGCAGCACGTTTTTCTAAATCGGTGATTGCGAGTCAAGCTAGAAGCGGGTGGTCAGAAGAATCATCGTCCAACTCCGCCTGTCGCCGAGCGCTATTGTTAACGTCACGAATCACACCTTTGATCATAAGGGCCTGCTTTTGAGACTTTTCAAAATCCTCACTATCAGTCCGAACGAAAATTAAAAGGATTTTCACTTAATTCCTTCTGCCTACCGAGTGTCAGGTTGAGATCGGTGGCCACCTCAAAGTCGCACATCCACAGCGCAAGATCCACAACAGTCAGGAGCATTGGTAACTCACGATCAACTGACTGTTCGCAAATCAATCTATCATGATCATGGATATACTTATGGATCTCTGGAAGTTGAATAGCCGACAATGTAGCTTGTACTGCTGGAATTGGAGGCGGGAGCAGGTTATCATAACCTATTTTCACCAAGTTTGGGTGTCAAGTCGTGAGAGATTTTTGGGTCTAGATCATGCAACACAAGGCGCACAAATTAGGAAGCATTAGACAGAATTACAAAGAAAAGAGACAACGTACTAAAATGTAAGTAGCTCACTACTACTTAATGGGTAGGTGTAAAAAAAGCGTTTTTTGGTATATCTCTTTTCAGAGCATCATAGTACAGTGTCTCTTTCTAATCAAATTTGCAAAAAGCTTGCTAAAATAGAACAAATACAGATATATAAAAAGTTGGGATTCACCAGTATAAAACTTTATAAAAACACATGAGGCTTCAAAAGCTCAGTTCAACATACCAAAGTATGCTAGATTCACATTAATGCAGCTAATTTACACTACAGCGTGTTAAAAGCATGCAATTGAGGACAAAGGAATCAAAAATGGCATCAGTACCTTATTTTAAGACTAAAAGAGCAAACTGAAGTTGAAAAGTCATGACAAAAACGAGGAGGAAAAGAACCAAACACAGCTCGTGGCTAGTCTTGTCTGTGTGTGGTCTGTCCAAGAATCAGAATGAAGGAGCAAGAGGAAGCCACCCTCACCAGTACCCATACAATCCAATACCACAAACGGGAGTTAGCCAATGCGCATACAAAGTATCTACAGGTAGCTTCAGCGTCTTATTGCAGTCACAAGTCCAAAAACCAAAATCATCAAAGAGCAAACAACACACACAAAGAACATTATATTGTGAAGAATAATCCTTAGTAACTTGGCTAGACAACGGAGAATCGTCTATGCCGAAACTTGTACACAATGAACTCCACTAAAAACCTTGAGCCCTTGGCCCAGTTTGAACATTGCTCGCAAGAAGGACCAATTTCCTCACTGCCGTAAGCATCGTAGCAGCGTCTCAAGTGGCCACTCACAAAAACCGCACGCTAACACCACTTGCCAGGCAAGCACGACCGTGTGCACTCATGCAACTGCAGACATGCCTTGCTCGTGAACACCCCTTAGCCAGTCATTTTGAACCATGTGCACTCATGCTCAACTTAACAGGAAGCAAAGCTAGTGTCGAGTGGTACACAATCCCAGAGAAAATGACGCATAGGAGAAGTCTCCACAGTCCAAATGCATCGGCAGCTAATTCCTGAAGCATAAATAAGCATGCAGAAGCATGCACGTAGGCCATGAAGGCACAAATCCCAAGACGGCTGCAAATTAAATGACTCATCAAGAAATGAGAACCTTGGGATTAAAGCAGCATAAAGCAAGTTAAGGTAAGTTAACGCTGGAAAAGGGAGGGAGCGGTGGGTTTTTAATGCAATCTTAACACCGTTAGCCGAGGCGAAACTATTAGTCGTCAGGTGGACATATGATTACTTAGGTAGGTTCAAGCAACATGGGCCTAATTTGATAGAATCATCCAAATGGCGTTGAATTAAAGCGAAATGTATAAAACATTAAGTATAAATAATATATCTAGTATCCATCAGTACATAGGCTGGAATAATACTGGGCTGGTATAAAACTAAGTTAATACCAGTACAAGGTCAAAAAAACAAAAAACAAAAAAAAAAAAAAAAACACTAGGAGCTTTGTAGGTTTTAGCTCCTAGGGTTAAAACGTCTCCGGGGGGCTAAATCATGATTTGGAGTTTTAGTCCCGATTATACTAACCTAGCGAAGAGTGAGAGCATTTTTAACAAGTGCCAGGGGATTCAACAAGTTGGGTAGATTGTCCGGACATTCACTCACTCAAAGCCAAGAGCCTATTGTTTTTAGGGCATCATGTCTAAGCACATTCTTTGGATGCAACTAGGTTGGAGGCTCGATACTCAACAGGATTTGCGGCATACTGAAGTTTGTTCTTAGAGCGCATAGCCCGCAATGTTGTGATTTAGGATTCACACAAAACACTTGTTTTGTTAAAAGTGCACATAGCCATGTGCACTATTTTTTAGTGGTATATGCACTAAATTTCTTTTTATTAAAAAGGGGAAGGGGGTAGAAACAAACCCACCCCCCTTAAAAAATTTAACTACATTTTTTTTAATTTTAAGGAGGGAGGTAGGAACATACCCACCCCGCTCTAAAATTTGCATTACATTTTTCTTTGAAGTAACATACATTCAGTTTTGGCACTTTATAGGTAAAATATGACTACAATTTTCTCAAACATAGAAAATTTCAACATTTGCACTTTAACAAAACCAGTGTTACAATGGAAGCAGTGACACATGGCAACACTTTAAGGCCCACGGCATTTTATAAATTATAATTTTTGTAGATAATTCTTGAAGTTTCAATTTTAGCCCTTACTATTTTGTTTTTTAACTTGGTCATTTGGATCAAAAAAGGGGCCCAACAAAGAGGCTACACCACCTCATTTTAGCCTTGGCTAAATGTTCCAAAGCTCTCAGTGAACATCATTGCTTCGCAACAATTTTCAAATACAATTGTACACATGAATCAAATTTAATTGAACCGCTTCCAAAAGTTTCCTAAAGGCCTCCAAAATTTACCTTTCCAAAACAATACGTCGGCAAGTATAGATGTTTGTGTTGTAATGGAGCTTCAACCAATACTATGATTTTAACACAATTAGCCCCTATCGTAATAATCATTGATTTGAAGAAGAAGAAAAGATCAATTTTAATATTCAATCATCCTTAAATAAAACTAATGTTTTTAAGCCCGATTTGAATCAATTAAATTGTAGTAAAACCTTATTACGATAGAAAGGATTTTGGACTGTGAAATGCATTAGTATTGTTGTAGGTAGTATTAGAAATAAATATTGATGTTTTGTGATAAATGCTTGGTTTTTTTTATGATATTACATGTAATTTTAACCAATTACCGTAGTACCATAGCAGGTTCGTCCTAAAATAATTCTAAAAATAAAAAACGTAAAAATTAGAAAATTCTGAAGACAGAAAAACGAAAATAGAATAAATTAGTTTTTGAAATATTTTGTTATTCCTAAGCTATTTAAGGTCATTTTTACTGATCTTTTGCTAAAAAACGAAAATTGAGAAATTCAGTTTCTGAAAGGCGAACCTTATTTTTTCAAAAAAATTAAATATTCGTTCGCTAGGTGGCGAACCTGCTATGGTGTTACGGTATATCATATCTACAATATCTATAGTGCTTCAAATAAAAATTGCACTTTGATAAAATTTTAAGTAGAATAATTCATTAAATAAAATCCAAAAATTAGTTTTGGAAATTAAATAATATTCATAAATTTTAAACAAAGAGGTTTACATTTTGTGGTTAGGAAAAGTTAATCAAACTTGGGGAAGGGGTATTTTCTAACATCTTCATTTTGGTCTACATGTCTTGGGCTTTTAAGGATTAAAAAAAGATGAAGACTTATCAAATAGCAACTTCTTAGAGAGATCTTGCAATCAAATTATAATTGCACAATCTTATAAAAGGTCAAACTTTTAAATGCAATTGGCCAAGTATATAGGATTTACTGCAAAAATACCAAATCTAGCAAAAATATATACTAAATAAAATGAATATATATATAATAAAAATCTAAAAGTAATTTTTGAAAAACCACAATAACATTAATCCTAAATGACAGAGGGGTATTGGACAACACATAGATGTATTATAATATGTGACATCTTTATTTTTGAAGAAGTTTCGTCCAATAAAGAAAATAAAAAGCATGAGGTTTAAAATAATCCATACAATTAAATTTCCAAAAATAGCTTTAAATCTTCATGTAATGAATTCAAAAGCATTTAGCTTCAAAATTTTATCAAAATTACGAAATTTATTTTCAGAATTTAAAATTTGGCATGATTGGTTAAAATTCGACATTCTATACTGAAATTAAAAATGGAATTTTTTTAAAAGGAACGAACATCATTTTTTTTCCCAAATTTTATAACAACATGACAACATTGAGATAATTGTCTTTGAAAAATCTCCTCGATAAAGTTTAACTCTCTAGTGCCTAGCTAACAACATTTTGGTCGCTAGACTGTTGAAAATGCAAATAACAAAAGACCCGCGAAGAATAGGATTTTGAATTGTGAAGTTCAAGTTTGGAGATTTATGATACACATATTCTAGAAAAATAAAATTTCAACTTGGAGTTGTACAACCATCAAAATACCTATGTTCAAAACACCAAAATACTGCAAATACCTCAAAATACAAAAATACTTACAAATACAACACATGTACTATTTTGTATTTATAGTGTTTGGAAGTTTGTTATTTCTAGAATTGCGTTCTCTTGTTCATGTTCTAGTAGTGTATGTTAATCGATGTACCAACTTCTTTCAATTTTTTTCCTGCATAAATTTTTATCCTAAACTGTATACGGATATGTCACTCTCACTTATAAAATTCACAATATTTATGCGTGAGTCCGTTGTTGATATGAAAGATAGCAATGGAGAGGTGTTGGCATAGGGCATTGGTGAACCAGTCAGTTTCATTTTAAAAAGTTTAATCCAATTTCTATTTAACTTTGCAATCACATATCCTCCAAAATGCTATTTTGGAATGTGCATTATGCGGTTCAAAGATATACCATAATCTTGCAATTCCACCATTGGATGATTCTCTAATTTTGGTAAATTGTCTCCACTCCACTTGATAATACTCTTTTACAATTACTTTCTAATTTAATCCCTTCTATTTTTGATAGTATCAATCACAATGAAAAAACTACTCAAATCCAATGCTCCCAACTACAATACCCTAGGCACTAAAGGGTTAACTCGGATTGACATGATTCAAATTGGATTGAAAAGTAGACTTAATTTCCTATATGAATAACAATAATAATAACAACAATAATAAAATGTTCTATATTTTCTTAAAGCCTAGCCGAGAGAATGCTTCAAAAAACAAATTGATCCAAGAAAATGAAGGATCTTAGCTAGTAAAGCTAAAATTTCTCCGGACAACGCAAAGATTCTTATTACAAGGTACAACTCACAAGGGCGAAAGAACAGTTGCTACAATTTTGAAAAGAATATTGAATTGTAAAGGGCCACCCTTTATTTGTGTAAAAAAAATGAAAAGAAAAACCATTATTGAATAATCTACAATCAAGGGGTTCTGGAAAACAGAAGTATACGGAGTCAAAGGAATGAAATCTCTAGCTCAAAAGGTATCTCTAAAGGTCCCAATAAAAGTACCTTTAGGTGGCCACGTGTTGCATGCTCAGATATTTGTGTCGCCCAACTGATCAGCTAGATATTTATTTTTCCCCTTCGCTGACACTTTACCTGTCGGTGAAAAAGAACCCCCCTTCCTAGTTGACACTTTCCGGTTCTCAGTAAAAGCACCCCGCGAACTATTTCGCAGAGCTGCCCACTCCTCTCGGGCATCCCGACTCTCCACGCTGGATCCGTCACCCGGCCCGGCCTGAGTGCACCCGGCACGACCGTGTCGCCTTCCACAGCCGTGTCGCCTTTCTGTTTCGTCGCCTTCCAGAGCTCATCGTTTTTCCTTCGCCATCGCTGGTTTTGCATGTTGACGGGCTTCGCCATCGCTGCGGCCGCCGCGCCTTGGTCGGTGCGAGCTCTCCAATCTCCCCTCGTCGTCGTCATTCGGTGACAGCGGTGGTTAGGGTTTAGGAGGTTTTGCTCTCATTCGGCGGCGTGGACATGGGAGCACGGAACAACGGAGGACGAACAGCTCTGCATTACGCCGCCAACAAGAATTCCCACGTCGAGATTGCTAGCTGGAGCGGCGCCAAGTTCAACAAGGTCTTCTTCTGCCCTCTCCCAGTTCTTCCCTTGCTGTCACTGCTCGTTGTTGCCGTCCCGTTCTCTCTTCTTCTGCATTTGATTTGCAGGTCCGTGGCCTCCAAGTGCAAAAGTTATGAGATCGCATGTTGTTTTTTTGTCAATTTTTTAGGGTTTTCCTTCTGCAATCAATGTTTTTATGCTAACAGTCTTGTGGACTATGCAAATGCAGCTTATGGGAGGACTTTTCACAAAATTTCGATGGATTTGACTACGAAACGGCGAAACAATTGTGTATCTGGCTGTGGCGCCCACATAATGTTAGCCTCTGAAAAGCTTGCTACGCCACTGTCAGAGAATAAACTGAGTACATGTGCGTGCTTGAGCCGGTGTTTCTTTTGCACACTTGGTTCCACACAAAGCGAACATGCCAGATTTCGCATACATTTCACACCCTGACCGATTTGCTGGAAAATGCCATCTCCTGTCAAAGCAAGCACTTGCATCGAAATTGAATGATTGAATTATGACACTCCCACATTTGACTGCATCCATGGTCAAAAGAACACCACATTGCGAAATATTCAATCATTCCATACAGCTTTCATTCCACCCTCGAAGAACACATTTACATATAGTTGGTGCCACTCTGAGTTTATGTACAAAACAACAGAAGGGCACATTGTTCATAATTGAGACTAGCTTCAAAAGCTTCACTAACATCACAACCCTGTTTCGCTGTTTCGTAACACCATGTTTCGCTGTTTTGAGAAATCGACACTCAGATCTGTACCAGTGCTACTTATTAGAGCATTGTGCACAACACATTGGAACGAGTACGCCGTTTTAAAAAATATGAACATAAGGGTTCTGATGTCATTCCGAGTATAGTTCCAAGCTGATTTAATTTGGCGATGAGCCGGGTTCTTATGTCGTTCAAGAATTGTTCCAAGTTGTTGTGACCATCAGGGCTCGCATGTCGTTTCGAGTATTGCTCTGAGTTGCTCTTACTACTCTTGTGTTGGAAGAGCTTGAAAGTTTGTGTGTTCAGCTTGTGTGTTGATCTGAGCTTTCGAGGGACTGGCAGGTTTCACTGGATTCGGCGCATTGGGCAGGCAGCACTGAAAGAGACTGCCCCGTTTTGCTACAGAAACCTAACTGTTTCATTGTTTCGCCGTTTCGTAGTCAAATCCATCGAAATTTTGTGAAAAGTCCTCCCATAAGCTGCATTTGCATAGTCCACAAGACTGTTAGCATAAAAACATTGATTGCAGAAGGAAAACCCTAAAAAATTGACAAAAAAACAACATGCGATCTCATAACTTTTGCACTTGGAGGCCACGGACCTGCAAATCAAATGCAGAAGAAGAGAGAACGGGACGGCAACAACGAGCAGTGACAGCAAGGGAAGAACTGGGAGAGGGCAGAAGAAGACCTTGTTGAACTTGGCGCCGCTCCAGCTAGCAATCTCGACGTGGGAATTCTTGTTGGCGGCGTAATGCAGAGCTGTTCGTCCTCCGTTGTTCCGTGCTCCCATGTCCACGCCGCCGAATGTCCACGCCGCCGAATGAGAGCAAAACCTCCTAAACCCTAACCACCGCTGTCACCGAATGACGACGATGAGGGGAGATTGGAGAGCTCGCACCGACCAAGGCGCGGCGGCCGCAGCGATGGCGAAGCCCGTCAACATGCAAAACCAGCGATGGCGAAGGAAAAACGATGAGCTCTCGAAGGCGACGAAACAGAAAGGCGACACGGCTGTGGAAGGCGACACGGTCGTGCCGGGTGCACTCAGGCCGGGCCGGGTGACGGATCCAGCGTGGAGAGTCGGGATGCCCGAGAGGAGTGGGCAGCTCTGCGAAATAGTTCGCGGGGTGCTTTTACTGAGAACCACACTTTCCCACTATCAAATCTTCCAGTAAAAAGTCTCACATGCAATTCCTATTCCAAAAGCAATTCAATATTCCAAGTCCCCAGCCAGGCTGACGAGCCAAATATAACCATCCTTCTGCAATGAGACTACAATCTAATTATAAATAGAATATACGTTTTATTTGGCAATTGATGCAATAGCTTCAAAATTCATGGAATAGAAATGGTATTCGTTCATTATTTTAAAAAGTGAATCTAGGTGAAGATTCTCTTTTCATTTAGTTTTCAAAAGGGTGCTCCATTGCAGCACTACTGTATTATGTAATGTAGGTTTCTTTTTCTTTTTTCATTTATTATTATTTTAATATGTGTTTTTATTATTGAAAATCCACCATAACATTCTGGATCACACCCTTTACTGCAAATAGAATAATTCAATTCTTCAACCATCGTTCTTTGCCCCAACTAAACTGATCAAAGATATTGCTCTGCAATTCCTCCAATCCCTTTACACATGCTTGAAATTTGAAAGTGCAACAGTGGGTCTCTAAAAAATGTTGTGACAAGAGCTACTACTTTGAACAATTGAAACAATGTAAAAGAACAAATTCATGCTATCAAATTTAAATTTAAATTTTTTGAAACAAATTGAAGGATTTCAATTGCAAGGGAAAAAAAAGGAAACAAATTTCAAGCATAAACCCAAATTATGACCTTTAATTCTTTTTAACACGTTATATAAGGACTTTTTACTTTCCAACTGATGCGATTCTCTTCTCTAATTTTGGTGATATAAAATTTGGACCCATCTGATTATATTTTTCACAATCAGGTCCTTTACCAAGGTACACATGTCAAGAGCAGATTGAGTTTACCACGACAGAGCTAGCCCTGCAAAGAAATGATACCGCTTTCACATGTGTCAAAACAAAAAAGAAAATAATTTAAATAAGAAGAAGCAGGGAACCAGCAACTGGAGCGAATCGGAAGGAGACACGTGACGGCTTCGGAGGAAACTACCTGGCACCTTCTGACGGTCAATGAGAAGCATCGTCAGTGCTCCCGGCTCCTCCGTCAGCCTACAGTAAGTTAGAAGAATTCCGAGGAAGGCTTGAAGCACAAGTGTGCGAGATGGCAGAAAATGACGAATTCGATTAAAAAACTGCCAAGTGGGACCTATGCATCCGGCCTTTTTGGGCGGCTTTTTGGTTACCCAGATACTAACTACTCATCAACATTCTGCATGCAGCGGGAAGCTTTCAAGTGCGGAGAAGCCTCCAGATGGCGGTCTCCCTTTGTTTTTTTGTGTACATTTGGGCCCTATTTTTATTTATTTTTATTTAGGAGATTTCGTGGCGATGATGGTGACGGAGCAGGTCGGCGGGGAGGACTCCGACATGTGTTGTGCCCGGTAACTTCCCGTTGCCGCCTCACCGCCGCCAACCACCAATCACTACAAGTGTTGGATTGACACTGCTACGTGCTGGAAGAAAAATTTCAGTTGCATGAATTCTTTCGCAGTAGGCTGCAGAAGTACATTACTTCGCAAAAGACTCGATCGCCATGTGGCCCTGTTTCAATCGATCCAAAGTACAGCTGCTGAGTTTCGTTTTATGGAGCTTGTCATTCAATCCAGATTCATGGGAGATTACTGAAATGGCGAGGTGAAAACGTTTGTTATCTTTTTTAGTTCCACACTGACTGCAGTGAGTGATATTATATCGGCGGTGACGAGATTCGAAGTGTTTTTTTCAATCCAATTATGTGTGAGTGATTGCTCATGAGTAAATGTGTTTGATTATAGTGTTATCTAGATTGAGTGAAGTAGTCAGTTGACGGGAGCTCTTTTGAATATGAATTCGCGCGAGAGAGTGAAGCAAACGTAGATTGGTTGTGCGAAAATGAGTCTAGAATTTCGTTTAGCAGATTCATGGGAGATTACTGAAATGGCGAGGTGAAAACGTTTGTTATCTTTCTTCCACACTGACTGCAGTGAGTGATATTAATCGGCGGTGGCAAGATTCGAAGTGTTTTTTTTTCAATCCAATTATGTGTGAGTGATTGCCCATGAGGAAATGTTGTCGATTATTAAGTGAAGTAGTCAGTTGACGGGAGCTTTTCTGAATTTGGATTCGCGGGGAGAGAGTGAAGCAAACGTAGATTGGTTGTGCGGAAATGAGTTTAGAGTTAGTATCAAGTACCAGGTAGGCGGGGAAGCTAAGCACATTACTTTGAATTTCAGAAACCTGTACGTAGAATCCGGTTTTTGACGTAGCTGATATTGCCTTACTGTCAGGTCGCGAAAGAATTTTTCGCCGTAGGATTTGACGAGTCGCGAGTAAACGTTCACATTGGAGATGGTATGGTCGAGCTCCAGATCGACTTTTGGGAGTTCACTTAGTCATTAGATTTGTTTCTTGGAGTGGCAGTTTGTGAAAATTGCTCTGTAAGGAACAGAAATTACACTTTGTTTGTGGTTTAGTATAGACTATGGCAGATGGACTCAGAACGTTATAATGAATTCTAAACGCAACTGATATATCCTGGTACTTGATAAAATCGATTAGAATTTGGGTGACTGCAGTAAGTCAGCTATAAGGTTTCGTTCGACACAGAATGAATGCGCCGAGCTTGTGATCGAGGTTCATCTCACGAGTCTACTTGATTGGGGTTGCAGGAGGAAAGAATCGCAGGACTTGGGTTTTTTTTGAATTTGCATTTGTAGAGTTCGATATTACGCGTTGAATTGAAAATCGCGTCGGAAAAGAAAGAATGCGCATCCGCAAGCGCGGCAATGCGAAAACTGGCGAATCCGCAGGCGCACAAGAGCCTGGAGGTGGCAGCAGCCATCACGTAGGATCGAGCTTGCAAAATGAAGTAGTAGAAGGCGACACTACACGTGACGCAGAAGAAGAAATGGGGATAATGGGTACACGTCCTTCGCCAACATTGGTAGTGGATTTATGGCAAAGCGGCAAAGAACAATGCACGTCGTACATGAACCTCGATGAATTCGTGAACTCCTTGGCGAGACAGAATCGTCTCCCAGCCGACGACAGAAGTTTGGTGTCCAGCGATGGCCCGTATTTCGAAAGATTAGTAGGCGGTAGCTCCTCCACGTACCAATCGTCCTGGCACGTGGAGCTGGACACGTCGTTGCGCCTCGGCCAGGCCAGCCATCCCGCCATGGCCACCAGGGAAGAGCGCGGGAAGGGGATCATGGAATTTGAATCGGACTCGGAGAATTTGGCGCCTGAATTTCATGTCAAGAGGCGCGAGGATTTTCATGGTGAGTTCGTTGTTTTATACTCCTCTTGTGTCCATTCGATTGTGTTGTAACTTGCGCGATTTATTTTTTTGTTTCCTTTTCTTTTTGAAAGTCGCTTTCAGTCATTGCAGGATTTTTTTCAGTGATTCGTTTCTTTAGACTTGAGAGATGCAGGCACCAGCGGAGATGCAGCATTGGAGGGCCGGAGTGAGAAGAACACTCCGGGCCCGCCTAGTCCCATCGAGGCGTGTCATGAAAGCCACACTGCGCGACGAACAGTCTCGGTAATGTTTTTTCCTGTGCTCATTTTTTGGTCGAAAGAGGGAAATTCACTACAGTAGTGATTAAAGAGGGGGAAATTTTAAACATATAATTTTCACGAGTGATTGAGGTAGAGAATCTTAAACCCATACATTTTGCACCAGTTAAACATAGTTCCTAATATTAAACTAGTTATATATTTTGTAGATTCTGGTTAGCACATGAAAGAATTCCAACGAACCTAAGCATACTGTTTACAAAAAGTTATGAGGATTTAAAATTTTATTTGGCGACAAGCACAAAATTAGGTGTTTACGAGATCTACATCCTCATATTGTTGAAGTCCGATTTTCAAGGTTACCATGCCGGTACCTCATTGGTTAGTTAGAAAAGGAATGTGGTTCATAATTTTTTTCCTCATTCTTAACTTTTAGATCAACCAGAAAGTAAAAATTCGGACGTTTGTGATCGTAGAATGACTTGACATTATGTCCAATAATGCTAACGAGCATTCTCCAGTCTAGGAATCAATGTCTAAGATTTTAAAGTGTTAGAAGTATGACACTGTTGGAATCGAGTTCTCCAACCTTACTCATTCTGCACCTCAGATTTATGCAATGCAATGTTTGTGAGGTTAGGTCGTGTCAAAGTAGTAGGAGTGTTAGAATATTTAGACGGTCTATAAGCCTGGATCAAGTGACAGATTATGGTTTCCCTGTTAGTACCTGCAGTTGGGGTATATCACGAAGGATTGATACAATGATTTTGCATGTTGTGATTTGGTGACGGATTTGAGGTTTTTTGTGCAGAATCTGGAGGTTGCTCCACCGGAGCTTCATGAATCATCTCCATCGGATCACCAAACGATGAAATCTTCTACAGAAAGCATGGAACCATGGTACATGCGAATCCCCTTCTTCATGTGGCATTTTCATGTTTAGTTCCTAGCAATGTATGCCATTCTAGGGTTTATTCTGTTCCCGACATCCTGCGAACAATGCTTCAGGACCCACTCCGTAAGGCAGTGGCCTCCAGATCCACTGAACAGAATGATTCGGATCTACTTGACAATTGCTGCCAAACAATCTGCGGCAACGCGGTGAAACTGTTACCCTGTCATCTAATTGGTGTGATTCCCCATTTGTTCGTCTCTGTTGTTTCCACAGGTCTAGCAGGAAGAGAAGAGTTTCCTCAGCTACTGGTAGGAATAATTGCTTGTGAAAAACCACCTTACCTTTCAAGTCATAATCACCAATCATATTTTGTTCTCTGGAATTACGAGTTGCTTATTCTTGGCCTTCCATAAGGCACAAGAATATCTCGATCAAGGAAAGTTTAATTAGGTTAGGATTCATGATCAAACATTCCCTAACTTGTGTGCTACAGTCAATGTGATAAGGATATTCTAGAATGTCATTTCAGAGAAAGTCATTAATTAATAACAAAGAGGTTTGAGTGTATGTGACACCCCAGCATATGATGTTACCTGATGGATGGCTGTGTGTGTACTGCTGTGCAGATAGACCAAAGAGAAGGCGCCTCTCATCACCGGCACCACCAACTACGGAAGATCCTCTGGCAGCGGACCACCCTGCAAGACAGCCAAGGAGAAGCCTAATGTTTTCGCTGTACACAGTTTATCACGAAGCGGGTCAAGAAGGGCTGACAGCAAAGGAAGCTATGTCCTTGATAATGCAACAAGAATTACCTGGCTTTGAAGACTCGGAGCATCGCTCCTGCCGGCACGTCACGAAACTGCTGCGCAGCTCGCCCTATTTCATGGAACTCGGTGAAGGGATCTTTGCTCTCTGCAGTGCCATGATTGATGAGGAGCAAAATGACCCTTCAGAGGAGGCTGCAAGTTCAGATTCTTCTCTCCGACAAGCTGAGTCCTCAAAAAGACCAGGAGCAAGCTGCACACTTCCTGTTTCCTCTTCACCACTGGCGACGGACAATGAGAAGAGGAAACAGGAAGTTGAGCTCTTGAAGGTTAATGAGAGTGGTAGTGTTACTATTACTACTACTACAACTACTACTGCAACTGCATCCATACAACAAACGGAGCGTAAACCTTCTGGACGAAGTGGACGGCCGAAAAGATTGAAGTACCTGAAGCAGGACAATGTTGAAGAGCTCGGGAATCAGTGCAATAGAAGTGATGGCAAAGGATGGACTTGCCCTTTGCTTGCCAAAACTGGGTACCAACTCTGTGATCACCATCTTGACAAGCTGCGCTGCAAACCGGGAAGCCGGTCGAAATACAACAAGAAGAAGAAGCACAATTAGGGTTAGGATTGATGTTGCTCCACCGAACTCAAAACCAAGAATCTGAGTTGTCAGTCGTCTCAGCATTTTCTTGATATTTGTGGGTGTGTTTTCACTAAGTTATGGGTAAACCGTTGGTAAGTAGGGCATCATGATGGAAAGTTGCCTGTCAGCTCGTTGGTAAGTAGGACATCATGATGCAAAAGGAGCCTGTCGGCTCAAATTTAAAGTGTATTTGACATGACAGATTTGAGGTTTGATGAAATTGCATGCTGGATCGTGGTAAAAATGCATTTGACATGATGGATATGGATTGGTACTGACACACAAAGTACTTCTCCACTTCCTGTGTGCTTCAATGTTGTACATTGACACCGAAGGGACTGGTGGGGGTAAACAGCATGAACAGCTTGGTATAATGGGCAGCATGATGGCTCTGTTGGTGCAGATTGTACTCACTCCCAACATAACATTCATGGCTCGTTTACACGAGAGTGTGTTCATGCAGAAGCAGAAGAAAATCTTTCTAATAAAAGTATCCCAAGATATACGATATACAAGTGAGCGAAGGGTAAAGTGAAATTGCACACATTTCAAAGTGTGTGCAGTAGCAAGAAGGGTGTGCAAGGGTGTGCTACACACTTTTAGAAAAGATTTTCAAAGCGCCACAAGTCTCCATGATCATCTTACCAATGAAATTATCCTTCTAGTTACACGTGCATGCAAAAGAGTAGCACAGTGTAAAAGAAAATGGGTGAGCGAGGATGTGCAAGTGTGTGCGGACTTCCAACATGCTAGGCCACTTTTGCATACGTTCACCCTCACCCTCATTTAATTGAGCCATTGATAGCTGATGTTAGGTAAGGAGAGGGTCAACACATGGTGTGCACAATGACCCCGGTAGCACAATGCCTACTTTAACCACTAAATGTCCTCACCATGTTTAGATTGAGCAGTTTTGCAAAAATGCATTATAAAATGCAACTAAGACGAATGTTTTGAACTTGATGTATGAATAAAGGTTGTACATTATGAATTTTAGATTCTATACATATGGTTAGATTTATGATTGCTATTACCAATATTTTGTATAAAATTTGAAACTCCAACATTCAAAATTCTTTTGTAACTCGATTACAAATAAGATATTGACAATTTGTGAATGAATTTTTTTGTGATGGGTTGAAATGTAATACTTTACTACAATATTGATTTTTGAAGATTTTGGTTGCTTAATTTTATGATTTGACTTTTTCAAGAACACTTTTAGACTAAAATCTTCGAAAGTTTTGGTGAAACGCACCAACATGAAATGAGGCATAAAAAGTTCACAAATCATCCCCTTTCAAATTGATTCACACACGAATGAAACTAACTTTGCATAACAAACTTAGTAAAAAATCCACACTTCAAAAAGTGCATGACAGATGAGAAAACTATTTTTGATCTTGTACATCATCCAAAAATGAACGCTTGTACCTTTAGGGGTTAAACACATGCCAGCACCATTAAAGTCAAGCAAGGGTGGGGCAGTACTCACCAAGTTCTAGTCTGCGAAGAGATCAATCGATCGGCCCAGCCGCTGCTCACCTCCACGTCTCGGTTGGCAACACCTGCACCATCGTGTAACCACACGTAGCTAGTGATGCCTCTATTCGCAATGATGGAGAATCTATTACACATTTGAGCATAGGTTGTGTCATTCAATTGTTCCAGTTTGGAACCAGTCAAGTCAGACAACCCATGCTCTTGGAGGTCCTTTTGCGACAACATGATCAATTACACTATTCCCACTAGTGTTACTTACATTCGCCTAGGGTTGGGGCAGTAGGGTAGAGGGCTCCAAAACCAACAAGGTCCTAATTCTAACAGAATCTAGACCATGCATTTATTTTAGAACACAAATCTAGGCACGTCATAGAGCTCTTATTGAATGTTGACCAAAATGATAAGCTATCTATGGTCTACCTAAATTTAGTTTTAGGATGATTATTGTGCCTAGATTTTATTGAAATTAGAACCGTGTTGGTTTTGGAGCCCTCTACCTTACCAGACTTTGCTACTGAATGTTCTGAATGTCGTGAGGATTTTGGTACAAATCGTACTCTCTCTCTCTCTCTCGCTTTGTCTTGTCACTTTTAGTGCAGATTGTACTCTCTTGCATTGTCCTGGAAACTCTTGATTCAGGCGGAGAATTGTGGGCAGCATTACGGTTTTTTTTGGCCGGGTGCAGATCCTACTCGCTTCCAATGTCCTGTGGATTTTGGCACATATGGTACTCTCTCGCTCAGTCTTGTCGCTTTTGATGCAGATTGTACTCTCTTGCATTGTACTGGGAACTCTTGATTCAGACTGGAATGCTGGACCAGAGTTCTCTCTTGTGCAAATTTGCATATTCATCATGAATGCTGTTTGGGGAAGTGTTCTTGAACTTTTCATTAGTAGGAAATGTGTCGTTTTTCACTTCCTATAAATGAAAAAGGAATGAAATTGCGCCAAGGACATGGGTTGTGTCAGTGTTGGTGAGCATTGTTTGGGATTTTTTTAAGCCAATCAATCAATTTCCTTTATTTTACCAAACCAATCAGTCTTTTAAGAATATATCCCGTGTATTTCTTTTCAAAATACTAAATATAATTAATTTTTAGTCATTTAGTCAGATTTTTGCTTCTATTCTTGAGATTCTACCTCGGGGGTGCACTGTATTAAACATGTACGAGTATACGTGAGTGCACAAAAGGGGTATTAATTTGAACACTGCCGTATTACGTATACATACAATAAACACATTTAGAATTGAAAATATTCACGTATACTTACACTAAATGTATATTTAAAACGGAATATATTTGTATACAAAGGTATTTAGACATGTAACCTCTCGTATGCAAGGGGGTTTTTAGAAGGGGTCATGAACGCACGGGATTCTCAAACATAATGTAGAGTGCACCCCCCGAGGATTCTACTAGTTATTTTGGAAAATCAACCGGCTGAGCTGTAACTAACCGCCAGTTCTTCCCAAACAGTGTTGGTGAGTGACCAAAAAGACAAAAATATAGGCATAATATCCCGACAATGTTCATTGTTTCCACGAAGCGGGGAATGAAAAACGACAGGTCTACTACTAGTGTTTCTAGATTGATCGATATGAGGCGTAGAGGTGACTTCAGGAAAGATTCAAAACATGGCTTGAAATTGAAGGATTAGCTGAAAAAGTGGCCTGAATTTCAAGGATGGATCCAAAAAGAGATAAGGATTGATTGAAACTGTGGAATGATCGAAAAAGAGGCCTAAGCTACAATTTTCCTTTCTCATGTGAGATTTTCTTTGCAGGTTCTCCGTATGACCCCGGCAGGAACCCGGGACTCGAAACTGTCAATGAAGTGTTTGTATTCTGTTGTGCAAGTACTTGGGAAGTGAAACACTCTCATGTGACTTGAGGTATAACATTTGTTAGAGCATGCCCAGGGGCTGTAAATTTGTTGACCCGTTAAGATAAAGGGAAGTTGCTCCCTTGTTCGCCTTAGCGATAGTGACGTCAGCTTCAAGATGATGCTCAACGCCGTTAAATTTGATTTCTCCATGCCAAATATTATTGTTTTGGCATGTGCTTCTTTTCTTGCACTAAACTTAACTAAGAGTTCTGGGGGATTCAGCGCCCAGCAGTTGACTGACAACATGATGGGGCGCAGTTTACAATGCCCTAACTACATGGAATAAGGTGTTGGCTTCAACAAAATATTGGGTGTTGTTGGGACAGGCATGCTAACCCCTCCCCCTATGTTCATGTTTCCCCAATTTAAAATGGCGTTGTACCTATGAATTCATCAAAAGTGTTGGGCTTGCTCTTAAGCACTAGACTTTGTGCTTGTACGAGGCTCGTACTAAAGTTTAGAAGATTTTCAAAAATGCTCTCGGATGTTCTTTGATGTTCTTAGATGCTATTTTTTTTTCACATCTTAACCCCTAACTACCCAACCATGCATATTTTGCATGATGTACAGATTCCATCCGTAGTTTCTCATCCATCAGGCACTTTTTGTAGTGTGATTTTTTTGCTGAAATTTTTATGGGAAGTTAGCTTCATATATGTGTGATCCGATTGAAAATGAAACAATTTCTGAAAAAGTTATGCCTCATTTTGTGTTGCAGTGTTTCACCCAAAATTTTGAAGATTTTGGTCTAAAAGTGTTCTTGAAAAAATTAACTCATAAAATCAAGCATCCAAAAAATCTCCAAAAATCACTACACCTAGAGTACTACATTACAATGCATCACAAAAAAATTCATCCACAAATTGTCAATATCTTATTCGTAATTGAATTACAAAAATATTTTTGTTTTTTGTTTTAAAATTTATAGAAAAAAATTAGTGATAGAAATCATAGAGCTAACCGTATAGATAGAATCTAAAATTCAAAATGTATAACTTTTATTTATACATCAAGTTCTAAATATTCATATTAATTGCATTTTATAATGCATATTTGCAAAACTGCCTAAACTGGACATAGGTGAGGATGTTTAGGGGTTAAGTTTGTTTTACTTGTTTTACTTCTACTAAATTCCCTCACATAATTGTTAATTTCATCTTTCACTCTAGTTCCAAAGAAAGTTATTGTATCAGTAAAATTCAAACCAAGCACTAGGGGTGTAAAACCCTATTGTTATAGAATGTAATGTTAGATCAAAATGTTTTGTGGCCATAAAATCTTTTTAGTTGTAACATTAATTTTACTATGATAAACGTGAAGAAAATATAACATTACGTTGTTAACCCCTAAGTGACCAAACAACTATTTTATGGTCAGTGCCCATTTCTTACGGGCTACCTAACATTAAATAATAAAATTATAAAAAATATATATTATTATTTCAATTTTTAATTTTTTGAATAGGTAATCAAGTCTACTTTCCAACACAATTTGAATCATGTCAATCCGAGTTAAACTCCACCAAGGAGAATTTTTCAAAAAAAACACCTCAACATTTTCTTAGTGTTATAAAGCTTGCTTTTTTGGGAAAATAATGATGTTCCCTTCTTTGAAAGTTTTGTCATTAACCATTTCAGACTATAATGTTTAGTTTTAACCAATCAAATTAAATTTCAAATTCTAAAAATAAAATTTTGTATTTTTGGTGAATAATGAATGTTAATTTTTTTTAAATTCATTAAAAGAGTATCTAAAACATTTTCTGAAAGTTTGACTGTATAGATAATGACTTAACATCATGTTTTTTACTTTTTCTTTTGGACTAAACTTCATCAAAGTTGCAGAAGTATCATTTTATAACACATCTAAGTTTTGCCCTTACCCCTCTCATTTAAGAATTAAGACCTAGACTTTGTACCCTTGAGATTTAAGGTATTCTTCCTTGAGATTTAAGGTATTCTTCCTGAATGTATCTTTAAGGTGATTATAGCATGCACATAGTCCAAGTGGCAAATAGATTACTACATCCATGTCTCTTTTTTTATAAATGAATTACCATACCCATTGTCAAGGTTAGCAAGTCATACCAAATTTTTAAAAAAATTGCCCAAATGTTGTGGATATTTTTTAATATTCTCTTTTTCACCATAAAAATAGTCTTTTTGGAAAATAACTGCCTAAGGATTTGGGCTTCTCGTTTTGTATTTACTTTTTGCCAACCCCGAGTGCCAGGTACAATAGCTAGAAAAAAATCATATTATACAATCTTCACTATTCAACGACGGATTTAGATGCCTTTAGGCAAACATGTTTAGGATTGCGAAATTCTACCATGTTCTTAATTTTATTAGAAAAAAATAAACTATTGTCACTTTTGAAATTTGATCCTTTTCAAAGTTAAAGTAACTTTAACATTTTGAATATTTAAAATTGATTGTAAAGAATTTGAGATATCATTAAACCTAAAACAATTTATATTGTAATGAAGAGTATGCCTAACTTGTCATGTGACACAAATGAAGCTTATAATACTAATTCCTTTCCCTTTTAATTCTAGATTGGCAATACAACCAAAACATTTGAGTAAGTAATCATTATTTTAAAATTTGTAAATTTATATACCTCATTTTTCAACCAAAATTGGCATACTTCTCTAATCTTGTAAATAAAATATCACATAAAGATTGATACATTGCTAAAGTTTTATATGTGTGATTTTGAAGAGAGAAAAAAAGAACAACAAAGTGAATGGGTGGGATATACTAGATGTCATATAGGGCATTTTTTTAAATGATATGTGGTAATTCTGTAAATGACATTAATTTAAAAGCAAATAGTACATGGGCATTATTATCGTACGGGTGAGTGAAAGACTTCAAAACCAAGTATTAATTTCTAAAGTAGTGGATGTAGTGGTAAAAAAAATTTAATTAGAAAATATTTTCAATTGCAACTTATTTCTTACCTAATTATGATGTCCATCAAATTTATTTTTCAAAATTATTCATCTTGATGCATTAAATCTAATTTGTAACAACAATGTAAAATAACTTGTTTGCCGCAAAAAATATGATATTTTAATGGTTTTTACCCTTCCTACACTATTTTTGGTATATAGGTTTTTTGTTTCACTAAATCACCATATGTACATGATTTTTGAAAAAAAACCCTTCATATGAGTTTTATGATCTCGGAATGAAATATCATAATAAAATGAATTCATAGGGATAAGTTCATATGAGGCTTATTAAATATCATGGAATGAAAGGATTTTAATTCTGAAATATAATTTTTGTGATTATTCAACATCTGATCACATAAGACCATGTAAATTTTGACTAATGAAATTCTAATTAAAATCCTTTTTATACTACATCGTATTTTCTACTAATGTGGTTGTAGCATGGCACTGGCCCAAAAATGAATCGAGACAAAAACATTGTTGAGTGGATATCCTTCATACCCTTAAACCTTCAAAATCTAATACATCCATCATTTACAAAAAATCAACTAGAATTTCCAAAATCCATTTCTCCAAAAGCCCATTTTGTCCAAAAATCCATTACTTTGGACTACTTTTTTCACTCACCAATATCATGAGACAACCCACATCACATGTCAATATTTAATCAATCGATGGGAGCCATCCCATGCCTCCCACCAAATGGATTGTATGTGTTGCTCGGTTGTGTCCTTTTTTTTTCTAATCTATCTTCAACATCATTAAATCGTCTAACGTGGTGTTTTTTTTTTTTCCTTAATAATCAATCTATTGAAGACATCACAGCTTATAAAACATAGTTGCAGGCATTACTTTCTAGAAGGACTTGTTGTATAAAACGCCAAGTTGGCTTTTTTTTTTTTCACTATCTTCAATACCATCCAAGCATTCAATGATGTCAAGTGTCTCTTTTTCTCTTAATCCATCAACCATGTGATCTCTCTTGTCTTAGTCAACCAATTTTTCATGTCAAATATTTATATATAGGAAGATATTAGGTAGAACCAATGAATCATTTGATGTCATTATTTATAATACCTTTTCAATTTCCGCACTCTTGGGTCGAATAAATATTTTAGTTTTGCTTTTGGGTTTGAAAATTCCAAAATATTGATTTTTTTGTAAAATATCCATGTTGATTTTTTAAAATTAGAAAGTTAATTTCTAAAATTTAGGCATTTTGAAGATAATATAATTATATACAACCAAAATTGTAAAGGTACTACGGTATGACCTATGAAGCATGGATGCATACAATATTACCTACAAGGTAGCAACACCTAAAACTATCAAAATAAGCAATTTCAACAAACTTGGGGTCATTTTCTTCAAAGTATAATATTTTATGGTATTAGCAATTGAAAATGATGATTCTACAAGAAAGGAAAAAACTTTGGATAAACTATGTAACTATTATAAATTTTCAAAGTGGAAGTGGCCTAGACCACTTAAATTGTCTTATATACATGTCATAAAACCAATCTCTATAAAATCCAAATTCAATCAATGATAGTTAAATTTTGAGATGGATTGAAAGCCCGGATCGAAAGCGTTTTATGGGATGGTTTCACAACAAGTCTACAAAATAGGAATGAATGCAAGGATGGAATAGGGTGTAATTGCCTTTAGTCCTAACGCCCAACCATCCATTTTTTGGATGAAGTACAAAATCAAACTCCATTTCTCATCTATTATGCAATTTTTGCAATGTGGATTTTTCACTATAAATTTTATAAGAAGTTAGTTTTATGCATGTGTAAGTTGATAAGAAAGGGGATGATTTGTGAAATTTTTGTGCCTCATTTCATGTTCACTATTTCACCAAAAATTAGTTGAAAATAGTTCAAAAGGGCTTTGGAAAAAATCAACTCACAAAATTAAGCAACCAAAAAATCTCCAAAAATTACTATATTTAGAGTATTACATTTCAACCCATCACAATGATTTCATTCACATATTTTCAATATCTTGTTTGTGATCAAATTACAAAAGAATTTTGAATTTTAAGTTTCAAATTTTATACAAAAATATTGGTGATAGCAATCATAGATCTAATCATATGAATATAATCTTAAATTTGTAATGTACAATTGTTGTTCATACATCAAGTTCAAAATATCCCCCTTATATCTCTTTTATATTGAATTTTTGCAATTCTCAAAATCTAGAGAATTAAAGGGTTAAAACATGATTGCATAGAATGTCATGTTGTCTCTTTTTCTTTCACTATTTTCAATACCATTCAATCAATTAACAAACGTTTGTATGGTATGATCCACTAGAATTCCTGTCCATATATGTACACACTTTTGAGGATTTTGAAAACTTGTAACTTCCATTTTAGAGAGAAAAAAATATTTTTGTGTAACCTCAAATTGTAGGATGGACCGTACCGATAAAGGAGAAAAAAAATTAATATAAAATTCAAAATTTGGCATTATATTTTAATGGAGGATGAAACGAAGGGTAAACTACAATTTCATAGTGCATAGTATGCACTTCAAATTTTAAAAAAGAATGAGACTCCAAAATAATTTTTGCACCTTTGGCCTGGAATGTGCGGCGGATGACATGGAGAAAAAAAAATTGGAAGGGGTCCACGTGTGATGGGGGGAATTTGGAAGGGGGTCCACGTGTGAAGGGAGCAGAAACCATCGTGATCATCTGAGTCCATCGAAGTTCTGCAAAACCCTAATTGGAGTTCATGCAAATGAGTGACAAAAGACCTCTTTATTCCCCTCACATGAGTGCCGCTACATTGCAAGCTCATCGCCACAAGCGACGAGATTCAAGATGTGGAGGCTTTGTAGTTTTTAGGCTCTCTGGTTTCAAGTTTCCGGGCAATCAGGGCTGTGGTGTTGCGACGGCGAGTGCGTTGTGAGGTCCGGGCGATCCAGTTTCTGGCGATGGCCGGAGTGATGGCGAGGCGCGAGGAATTCGTGAATGTAGATCCGAGTATTCAGAGTGCCTGTAGTGATATTTCGGGCGATCTGTGAGCGACTAGCGAGAGGGCACAATTCGAGGGTTCCGGGAGGCCAGCGAGAGGGAGAGGGAGAGAGTTCGAGGGTCGGAGCGATCGGGGAGGCCAGCGAGAGGGTATGAGGGTTCCGAGAGGAGTGAGGGCGAGAGTGGCTGTGAGGGCGAGTGTGGCTGTTTTGCGAGAGTTTCGCCGATCTTCTTCAGCGCAAGCGAAGGTGCATAATCTCCATTTTCTTCCTTTTTTCATTTTTTTCCTTCTGAAAACTTATGAATCTGAAAATCCAAAATCTGAAAACTTCTTCTCAATCTCACCATGACAAAGCTGCATGCAATGGCAGTTTAGTTAGCTGAATGGCGAGTGCAATGTTGGAAGAACACCGAGGGTTGGATATTGGGAAGAATTGATTGATGACTATGATACTTGCTGTGAATGCGCATGGACATCAGGAATTTCAGACCCCACTAATTCTGCACGATTTCAGTGCGTTTATCGTTAAACACTGATTCCGCACATCATACGTGCATTTAGAAGTGTCGTTATCGTACGGAAGTGACATGCATTACTAAGATGTCGATGCAGTGTCTTTTCAATGATTATGACAAAAGTGTTGTTTCCGCACGAAAGTCGTGCTTGACGGAATCCGTGCGTTAATCGTGTATCTACATTACATGGCTAATAGGACACGAATAACATGCGGTTTTAGTTAATGCGAATTCAGTATCGTATACGTATCATATTAATGCCTTTTACTATATTCGTGCGATTTCAGTATCTATTATAATGCAAATTATTTTCGTACGACATCCGTGTACAATATTTTAATATATTTTTGGAATCTTTTAGAATCTTTCAAAATATTTTATATTATTTTGGAATATGTTGGAATATTCCAAGAATCTTCTTTAAATTATACTTACGGTTTAATTTCCCAAAACATTTTTAGATCTACATTTATAGAGTTTAGAAGCAATACACATTAAAATTTCAAAGAAATAACATTTTATATTTTTAGAATTCAAATTTGGTATTATTGGTTATCATTGTACTTTTCATCATAGGAGCAAAAAAAAAATAGCTCACAATCACCACGATTTTGGCAAAAAATAAAAAAATTCAAAATATTATGAAAAAAATCTTAGATATAGAAAAAGTCCTCCATAATCTAGTGCAAAAAAAATTTGGAAAAAAAGTTTTTTTCACATAGTTAAAAGCATTCAAAGTCCGCTGAAAAATTGAAAACAGCTCACAGCCATGATCTGCCATCACGATTTTGGCTAAAAATTAAAAAATTAAAAATATTATGAAAAAATCGTATATATAGAAAAAGTCCTGCATAATCTAATGAAAAAAAAATTGGAAAAAAAGTTTTTTTCACATAGTTAAAAACATTCAAAGTCCACTGAAAAAAAAAGAATAGCTCACAGCCATGATCTGCCATCACGATTTTGGCAAAAAATAAAAAAATTCAAAAAATTATGAAAAGAATCCTATATATAGAAAAAATCTTGCATAATCTTGTGCAAAAAAAATTTGAAAAAAGAATTATATACACATGGCAAAAAATTGCCAATGGTTTCAATCTTTTATAATTACCAAAAAAGTTCCATTCTATGCATCGAGGGTTTGTGGTGATTTGGTGGTTTGGAGCTTGGTTGATAATTGGGAGGTCGTGAGTTCGAATCCCACTGTCGGCGATAGAGCTTGGGAAGCCGTGGTGGGCCCCACCGTGGGTTCGAGCAATTTTCGTGTAGTTAAAGTGGGTAGCAAGAAAAATAATTATTTTATATTTTTTAATAATATTATTTTGATCAAATTTAGATATAGAAAGAAATTAAAATCTAGATATGGAAAAGATGATGTCGCACGAAAAACGCACTGAATCAGTGTAGTTTTGAAGACGATTAAAACACGACATTTGACGAGTATAAAGAGTGCTGAATTCATACGTTTTCAATAGATGTATCAATCGTGTCGAATCAGTACTATATCCGCTTGTACGAACATTGTGTCATATCAGTGTAGTTGCGATGAATGACGCAACGATGCGGAATCAGTGCGAAAACTGTACGAACCCTTGAAATATCGGAAATCGCACTGAAATCGTGCGGAATCAGTGGGGTCCGAAATTCTTGATGGAGGGATGTGAATTTGGCAGTGAGGTTAGGGCTATGGCGATGACTGTGGCTGTAACGTCCCTGGCGCGCGATTACGATTTGTCATGGGTTGAGAAATATCGGCCTTACAAAGTGGCGGACATTGTTGGCAACTACGATGTGGTCGCCCGCCTGCAAGTCATTGCACAGGGTGGCAAGATGCCCGACCTCATCTTCTCTGTATCCAAACATGGCGTTTTCTGCATTTAATTTTTAACTAGTTTCTGGCTCTCAATGTTTATCCGTGACCTAATTCTTAGTCTGTGAAGGAATAGATCACGTCACAGACATGCCAGGGTTTAGGTTTTAGATTTTTTGGGTTTAGGTTTGTCAAATAGCTTTTCTTAGAAAATGGTGTTTGGCAAGCTGGATGCAGAGATCAAAGTAGAAGGAGGAGTATGCAGCCTACATTTTGTTTCATATTTGGTTTTTTATCATGCACAGATACAAGGTGTTTGGGTATTTTTTTGAATTTTTCCTTGATTTGTGTTTTTGCCATGTAGCACCCCCACGAGGGGGTCCATGTGGCACAAAATAAAATAAAAAAATTCAAATGTGTTTTTTTCTCAAATTTTTTTTCCAATTTTTTCCACTTAAGGACATCGTGACACTATGAGGTCAGAAACAAAGAGGACTCCAAAAATTTCTTTTTGCGCTGGCATTCGGCTTCGTGACACCATGCGCAAGGTTTTTGAGTGTGAAGGTTCGGCGATCGTGAGGGTTTTTGAGCGTGAGGGTTGACCTCGAGCGGTGCAAGGCCACAGTTGTAGATCCGGGAGTGCGATCGGAAGTGGTCGGGAGTGAGTGGTCGAGATCTGTGAGTATTAATCTGTGTACGAGGGCCAGATCTGACGCTATTTGTGTGTCAAGGGTTCAAGGTCAAGGGGCGAGGGGCGATCTGTTTGGAGTGGTGCAGATGCAGGTGCGAGTGCTCAACTTTGGCTTCGACACTTCAACTTCGGCTTCGACGCAGGTCAGTTGGCTTTTCAATTTTCTTTTTTATTCTTTTTTCCGGTGAGGATTCCAGAGGGTTGTAAAGGGTTCCAGAGTTTGTGTAGGTTCACGTTCTTCGGCGCAGGCGCATGTGCGTAATCTTCAAAGTTTTTTTTTTAGTCAAAAGGTTTCATTTTGTTGGCATTCGATTTATTTTTAGATTGTATATGAAGTTGTTTTGAGCTCATCAGATGTCACTGTTGCTTATTGCAGGAAGACAAAGAGGTACAACCTGAGGTATGGTTTCTACATTGCAAGCATTGAAGGCTGCAGTACAGAAAAGAAAGTTGCAGTCCTTGATGCATTAGTTACACCGACAATGCCATTGGCTACACAACCAATGGCAGCTACTAGGAAGAAGAGTTCCAAAGTTTTAGCCTTGGCTTTGAAACTTGGAGCATCTTCCAAGACACCTCAAGGTTCTCCATCAAGCTCTCCAGTGAAAAGAACTGCAGTTGTATCTGCCCAAATAGCTGCAGGCGCAAAGAAGCAACCCGCCTCTCAAAAGCCTCCAAAAATCTCCAAAAACCCCACCCAAACTACTAAAGCTCCCAAAATTGGAGAAGCCTCTACAAGTACACCTGCAAAACCAGCAGTTCTAAGTCTCAAGAAGCCACGTGCTGCCAAACAGCCAGCTGTTAAATCCTTGGATGTCAATGTGACTATAGTTGTAGGATCAGCTGACATTTCATTGCACTTGCTTGCGGTGATCGAAGACTTTATTGACAAAGAATGCATTCCCGGACTGCGTTTTCAAATGGTCATTTGAATCATGTCCACAACATGTATCATGGTTAGTACGCTCATTAAGAAGTACCTTGGATAGGATGATCCAACGACGGCCCTATCTGGTCACGACGTGACTTCAAAAGTGTTTCGTAGTACTGGTCTGCACACATTCACTGGAATGGTTGGTTATTGTGTGAAAAATCGCGCGGAGGATCATTTCCAGTTCGTTCATCGAAATGAAAGTGATCATATGATTCAGGAGGGCATTGACAAATATGTCAAATATAGCACACCGTTTGCAAAAAACCGAGTTGTTCTAACGCATACCAATCTTGTTGAGAAGGCCGCGGTGTGGTTCCAATACAAGGAGAAGAAGTTGTTGAAAAATACCCTTCCCGATGTACTTCTTCATATGCTCAGGACATGCACTTATCTTCCCTCTGCTTCGTGGGTAGTACCAATACGGCATGGAAACATGGATTATAAAAGAGTTGCTGCTCTTTAGAAGTGCATGATATCTCCAAGCACTCTTGAAATAGATGATGTATTTCAGATCTTCTTTGAGAGCACTACTTCCAGCTCGCGGCTTCGAGAGTTAAGGAGGCAACAGTTGGCCACGGAGGAACGAAACACGCGAAGGTGCTATGCACGACTACGACGTTCACATTCAGGATGAGGTGTTGCAGGCTGTGCAGGACATTGTTATCACAATTGATGATACTCAAGAGGTGCAACGAAAACCACCACAAAGAGGTCCCACATACAACCATTCACGAAGCTTGCAAACAGATGGACAGATGGTTCACACCAATGTATATTCCGGTGTTTATGCAGAATCGTGACTTTGATCATGACTTTTAGCTTGGAAGCTCAGAACATATGTCAACATTTTTCAAACTCTTATTTTAGAACTCTCTGAACATTTTCTTTTGTATTTGGGTTTTTGGTAATGTTCACATACGAGGTGCTTGGAATTTTTATTTTTTTTAAATTTTTTTGGCTTATTTTTCCAATTTCAGCTTATTTTGTGTTTTGGCGATACGTGTGGCACTCCCACAAGGGGGTTCATGTGGCACATTAAAAAAATTTAAAATCAAATGTGATGTTTTCTCTCATTTTTCCACCTGAGAGCACCTCGTGACACTATGAGGTCAGAAGAAAATGAAATCGTGACACTATGGGTTGTGGATGGAATTCGAGCTATGAATTTTTATAGTGTTCAAATATGTGAAGAAAAACGTCTTCCAATCTTTTCAAATTTCTTTGAATTGATTAAAATGTTGATTCTTAAAATGAGTTATTTTTGGGAGGGATTAATTATTTCCCTATTTTGAAAAACCTTTACACTGGATTTCTTGAACGTACTTAAGAATAAAATTTCGCTGAGTTCTCTCTAATTTGACAAAATCGTGATAGTTAGAGCTATTTTTTCCCTCACAACGGAGTTTGAAGATTTTTAGCAATACTAAAAACACTTTCCAAATATTTTTGCATTACGTTTTGGTACATTTAGAAAAAAATCATTTTTTTTCTAAATTATTTGTTTTGTACAAAATTTCTCATCTACATCAAAAACAAGCTTATTAAAAACAAAACAAAAACAAGAGGTTTATGACAAGATAAGACAATTTGTCCTATAGAGGTGGAAGGTGAAGCAATACATAAAATGATTGATTGAGTTTTCAAGTATTAATGAAATGAAAATTACTAGACTTACTGTAACTTGATAATGTAAAATAAAGTCATTGTACTTTTGAGAAATAAATCAAAATACTATCATTTAACTTTAGTCAATTATATAAATGAAAGTCAACAAACTAATTTTGCTTTGTGAACTTTGGCCTTTAACCCTTTAAGGTCCCAATTCAACGCTGTTTTCAAAGAAACGTTATAAAATGTTAGATGAATACCAAAAATTGAGTTAATGCACAAAGCAAAGTTGTAAATGTCAACGTGAAGATCACATCTGTACGGTTGGATTTATCATGTTTTTTATTAAGTACTTTTAATTATTTTTGCAAGGTTTTCTCTTGAAATTCGATTAAAAATCCCACATCAACACCAAATTTTTTTTAAATATTGTAATGAAATTGGAATAACATGCTCTATGAGATGGTATGGTTTCCATTATTTGATTCTACTTATTTTGGAAAATCATGTTTTAGGTCTCACTTTTTAAACTAAGAATGAAACTTGACATAAACCAATTGTGTGATCTTTCCAAAAATCATAATAACCCATTTTAAATATCCAAACCATACAATAGATAGTAAACTTGCACAAGAACCAAGAGAAATTTATTTGGATGAAAACTGTCCAATTTGGATGAGAATCCAATTACTTGAATCTGTCCATCGTCCAGATATTGGACGCAGGAGCGTTCAGGGGTTAATATTACAATGGCCTTAGCTTAAATGAATATAAAAAAGAAAGTATGTCAAATTGGAGTTTGATTCCAATGACGAAATTTAGTAGGAACTTGTTTTTGTCAAGTGTTAGCAACTATAGGGTCTTCTTGTTGGTAAGATGGTTGTCCTAAGATTGTTCCATTTGGTCTTTGAAAACCATTCCATTTTGTCTTTATCAGAGTAGTTCTTTTGTGTTGCAACTTAGAAATAAATATAACAAATGGTATTTCAAATGACCTTTGAAATAACCTTCGAAATAACTTTTGAAATGACTTTGCAATAACTATTGCAATGATCTTGAAAAGAACCTCTTAAGAAACATTTGAAATAACCTTTGAAATAACCTTTCAAATAACTTTTCAAATAACGTTTCAATAGTCTTTTCAAATACTTTTTCAATAGTCTTTTCAAATAATTTTTCATATAGTTTTTCAAATAATCTTTCACATAGCTTTTCAAATAATCTTTCAAATATTTTTTGCATTAACTTTTTAAACAACTTGTTAATCCTCGTAATGACCCGCACAATTATTTTGTGATCAATGCTTCCTTGTCTTTATTTTCCTACCATTTTTTTTATAGATTCCATTTTTAAATTGCAAAAAGCTAAACTTTCAAAAATTCATGTTTTTATGTTTAGTTAAGTGAATTATTTTTGTCCATGTTGTCACTAATCACGTGAAGAGAAGAACAACATTAACAAATATTGGTATTTTTAAAGATTGAAGTTATTTTGAAGCAGATTTACCATTGAGTTTATTTGGTTTATTTTAGTAATAATTTGGAATAGAACTATGTGATAAAAACTAAATTGTAATACTTATATTAATACTAGTGTGTATTCAAATTTTTTGGCTTCTCAATGAAGCCAATAACTTGCAAATTATGGAATTGTGATTGATTTTATATGTGTTGCTTTCATAGGGAAACTAATTAGGGTTACTATCACAATTACCTTTTTTCTTTTTGACTTGTTGATTAAAAGGTTTTTCACTAAATTCTTTATATATCAACAAAGACGAGTGACAAAATTTTAAAATGATTAGATTCTTTATTAATAAATGTTGACTAGATTTTTTATTAATAGATTCTTAAAAAAAATCCTAAATGGTTTTAACTATATTCAACCGGATAGATGATATTTAGAAATTACATATTCCTAAACTTTCATATCTTATAAACTTCAAAAAAATCATATAAAATACATATTATAACACATTCAGTTTGTAGCAAAAACCCTCAAAAACTTAATAGTTAAAGTCAAATTGGGTATATTTTATGTACATCAAGCAAGACATCAAGGGGTACTTTAATATCACATTTACAAATTTTTATAGTCGTAATGAATATATTTAGTGCACTTTAGAGATATTGTATTTAACGATTAGAAGGAAAACTTTAAAATCATAATGGGTACATGTAGTGTATTTTTAGGCTTACATTAACACTAAATTTATAGAACTTTAAAGTTTGAATGAATGCATTTATTGTACTCTATAGGGTTCATTCACTATACTTTAAGATTGACACAGTTTTTTTAGGATCATAAAACTTTAAAGTTAGAACAAGTAATTTTTTATTTTTATTTTTATTTTTATTTTTTTTCCGGGCCTGTATTGGGTTCAGCCTGCTCGCTGATTTTTATTAAATTTATTTTTTTAACTTTTAAACTCCAAAAATGGCAAGGTGAAGAAAAAAAGGAAGACAAGTGGAAGACTAGAAGAAAAAGAAGATGCAAGACAAGAGGAAGACAAGAAAGAAGACAAGGAGAAAAAACAAAATAAAAGAAAAAGAAAATATAAAGATAAAGATTAAAGATAAAGATAAGGATGAGAAATTAATTAAATAATTGTTTCTTTAAAATGAAGAGATTGTAGAAAGACAAAAATCGTTGTTTTTAAGAAAAAAATTAAAACAAATGTTTTAATGCGCTTGGGGGCCAAGTGCATGATTATATGGCCAAGTGCAAAAGTAGCGAATTGGGTGTTGAATGCTATGGGAGAAGGGATATTTTGGAGTTAGAAGGGGTGCTATGGAATTAGAAGGGGTACTTTGGGATTAAAAAGGGTACTTTTGAATAGAAGGAATGCTATGGGATGAGAAGGGGTATTTTGGAATTAGAAGGGGTGCTATACGATTAGAAGGGGTACTTTGAAAATTAAAAGAGGTACTTTGAGATTAGAAGGGATACTTTGGGATTAGAAGGGGTACTTTGAAAATTAAAAGAGGTACTTTGAGATTAGAAGGGATACTTTGGGATTAGAAGGGGCACTTTATAATACATAGATTTTAATTACATTTTGGGTACTTTAAAGTATTCATTTACCATACTTTAGAATTAAAAAGAGTACTTTAACCCCTAAAGGACCAAGGCTAATTTTCCAAGTTCGGTCAGCTTAGTATGGAATGGGTATTGATCCTTAATTATTGAGATTTTTTGTGGTGATTCTACTCATTGTAACGAAGATGGGATGGTAATTTGCGTACATAGATGATGTATAGATCTAAAGATACAATCATGTAAAGGTGAAAAACCTAATTGCGGGCACCTCCTGAAAATTTTCATACAATGAGCTATGCATCTGAATTTTTGTACACAATGAGCTAACGCCCCCATATACACAACTGCCAAATTCATTTTACCAAATTTGAGACCAAATTTTGCATTTTGGGCATTTTCAGAAAGTTTCAAACTTGGGCAACAAGTCAAAAAAAAAAATGCTACCAACTTTGAAGCTTATAATCTTACTATTGAAGAACCTTGAACGGTTGAAATTTTTTAGGTTGTAATAAATTCAAGTTGGTTGAAATATCCTACGGTTGAATCGGTCAAAAAGGTTTTAGATCAAAAGCTATTTGTCTTTTTATGAGAAGAAATACTTTGAAGTGTTTGGAGAGAAACATAGTTATGGTCCTTTAGGGGTTAAAATCATAAAACCTCATCATAAATATGGATACATATACTATATTTTAGGGGTACATTCAATGTACTTTAGAAGATACAATTATTGTATTTTAGGGTTTGAATGGTTACGTTAAATAAAATGAGTACATTTTGTGTACTTTAGGGAATCTCGATTGTAACCTTTTTTTACATCAGGAATTTCGGACCCCACTAATTCTGCACTGATTCAGTGCGATTTCGATATTTCAAGGGTTCGTACGATTTTCGCACTGATTCCGCATCGTTGCGTCATTCATCGCAACTACACTAATATGACACGATGTTCGTACAAGCGGATATAGTACTGATTCGACACGATTGATACATCCATTGAAAACGTATGAATTCAGCACTCTTTATAGTCGTCAAATGTCGTGTTTTAATCGTCTTTAAAACTACACTGATTCAGTGCGTTTTTCGTGCGACATCATCTTTTCCATATCTAGATTTTCTTATCTTTTTATATCTAAATTTGATCAAAATAGTATTATTAAAAAATATAAAATAAAATAAAATATTAAAAAATATAAAATAATTACTTTCCTCGCTACCCACTTCAACTACACGGAAATTGCCCACACATGCGGTGGGGCCCACCATAGCTTCCCAAGGTCTATTGCCAACGGTGGGATTTGAACTCTCAACCTCCCGGTTGCTAATCAAGTTCCAAACCACCAAACCACCTCAAACTCTTCATGCATAGAATGGAACTCTTTTGGTAATTATCAAACTTTTTTTTTCAGCGGACTTTGAATGTTTTAAACTATGTGAAAAAAACTTTTTTTCCAAATTTTTTTTTGCACTAGTTTATGCAGGACATTTTCTATATCTAGGATTTTTTTCATAATATTTTGAATTTTTTTATTTTTTCCAAAATCGTGGTGGTTGTGAGCTATTTTTTTTTGCTCCTATGATGAAAAGTACAATGATAACCAATAATTCCAAATTTGAATTCTAAAAATATAAAATGTTATTTCTTTGAAATTTTAATGTGTATTGCTTCTAAACTCTATAAATGAAGATCTAAAAATGTTTTGGGAAATTAAACCGTAAGTATAATTTAAAGAAGATTCTTGGAATATTCCAAAATATTCCAAAATAATATAAAATATTTTGAAAGATTCCAAAAGATTCCAAAAGATTCCAAAAGATTCCAAAAATATATTAAAATATTGTACACAGATGTCGTACGAAAATAATTTGCATTATAATAGATACTGAAATCGCACGAATATAGTAAATGGCATTAATATGATACGTATACGATACTGAATTCGCATTAACTAAAACCGCACGTTATCCGTGTCTTATCAGCCATGTGATGTAAATACACGATTAACGCACGGATTCCGTCAAGCACGACTTTCGTGCGGAAACAACACTTTTTTGATAATCATTGAAAAGACACTGCATCGACACTCTAGTAATGCATGTCACTTCCGTACCGTAACGACACTTCTAAATGCACGTATGACGTGCGGAATCAATGTTTAACGATAAACGCACTGAATCAGTGCAGAATCAGTGGGGTCGGAAATTCCTGATGTAAAGAACCCTCAACGAATGTGGCGGAGCTCCTACTCTTTCTCATGCCTCAATAGCTATGTTTCAATAGTCACAAGCTGCCAAAATGATGCCCTTGCACTCCAAATTTCCATCTTTTGGTGAGTCTAGGTTGGTAGTGTGACCAAAATGTGTAGATATAGGTTGCCATTTTTCTGGTTCTTGAGTCCTAGTATTTATTTTAAAAATATTTTTACATAAGAGACTTAATTTTTTTTGTAAAAAAATGTCAAAAAATTTAGATAAATTACTTCAAAAGTTTAATTATAGCATTTAAATCCAAAATATGTAATAAAAGGCGTTACGTTGCATAAAATGTGTACAAAGTTTTAAAAAAATTGAAAATATTCTATAACATAATATAAAATACATACACTAGGGTTTTAAAAGGCTAGAAGAATATATATATATATATATATATATATATATATATATATATATATATATATATATATTTCAACACTCCAAAACCTTTGTTACTCTTTAAATCTACTTCTAATTATTGATGTTGTTGTCATATTATTCTAGAGAGAGCCATATAGCAGTTACTATGATAGTTACTATGACTGCTCGGCCTTGACTCTTGGCGCGCTTGTGGATGGAGAAAAAGTCGTGAACGCCAACCACGAGCCGTTTCGAAGGGACACACGGGGAACACCATGGCGCGGCCCTTTGAAGAGCCACGGTTGGACATGCTTTTGAATGGTACATCTAGGATTAGAAGGGTTATTGTAATTAAAAATAAATATAATAGATTCATTAAGACGCACTTTAAGGGGTACATTTATTGTGCTTTGGAATTAGAAGGAGTACTTCAAGATCTTTTCTATCATATTTTAAAAGATGATAAATACTACATCTATTGTACTTTAGAATGAGATTTACCACAATTTAGAATATTTTAGGATAAAACGAATACTTTTGAATCACATTTACTATGCATTAGGGTTAAAAAAAACTTTAAGGTCAATTGATTGAGTGAATAATATAGTTTTGGAAAAAAAATCATACTTCAACGAGGCATTTTTGTGCATTGTAACAATACACGATACCCATATTAGACGGTGATCCTTCATAATTTAAATCACTGCCACTATGATTGTGCTACAAGAGTGGTGTCTATCTTTAAGAAGCTTAAAAAAAAAACCTTGAATTCATTGTTTGACATCAACTAGCAAAAATAAATTTCACTAAATTTCAATGATATGTTTTAAATTTCTGCAATCGAAAAAACAATCGATTTACACCTACCCTAATCATATAGGTAAGCTGTAATCATGATGAGCTATAAGTGACTTGGGCATTTACGAAATGAGAGAAAATTCTTGAAAATTGACATTTCTCATTCGTTCATACAAGCAAATGGTTACCATATGAGAGGAAGTCAAAGAAGTGACAATAATGACATGGAGCAAATTCTAGCTTTGGATTTTGTTTTGGATGTTGTTGTGGGATCTACATAGCAATCAAGTAGAGTGATATGGTTCATTAAACATAGTTCAATATTACCAACCACCATTGCATAGAACTCGACAAAATGAAAAAATGCCATTTAGGAGGAAGTTTTGAAAACTATGCATGCGATGTAGAAAGGGTTTAAGACCATACATTTGGAGATGACAAGATTGCCTAGCAAAACTTGAATTGTGGCCACTTCTTTGACTTCCTACCATGTTACCACCTTTATATCAAATTCACATTTACTAGTTTACATCAAATCTTGAATTGCTTCGAACTCCATAAAATGGAGAGTGATAAACAAGAATTTTTTTTTATTGAAAACAAAATGCCATGATGAAATTTCATGTGCACGTTGACCTATGGTCTCGGGGGAGGCACTCCCTTGTATATTTTGCATACACCTGCAATAATGACCTATTTATTTGGGGGGTTATTTACCTTGCAAAAGATATTATAAGGTGATGGTATTTTACATGTAAAATGCTTGAGAATATTATATGTGATGGTATTTTACATGTAAACATGTTTCATTTTTTTTAAATCCCCTATTTTACATGTACATCTTTTACAAAATTTATCTACAATGAATATATTAGACCCTATTTTTTATCGCACGTTGTTTCTAAATTTTTTGCCAGTGAACCCTCCGAGCCTATGGTAAGGGCCTTAAAAATAGGAGCCCTTGCTCTCGTGCTACTTCACCTCGAGGCTTGTCCCACAAAGGGACCCATTTCCATTTTTTCTCACTTTAGTCATTCATGCAACATAATAGAACAGTGCAATGGAGCACCCTTTCGAAAAGTGGATCAAAGGCGAATCTTCACTTAGATTCATTTTTTAAGTAATAAAGGAATTCCATATGTGTTTCACCAAAATAGAAGTACTTTAAACCATCGCGAACTTAAAACCGCCAATTTCTACACCCTTCTTTCATTTTAGGAAAAATTATAAGTTGTCGGTTCATGACTTAGCTTTTCATAGATTAATGCATAAATCATGTAATGAAAGCCTACATTTCCTCCTTGAAATAAAAGAGAAGTGTAGAAGTTGGTGGTTTTAGGTGTTGTGCTAGTTCAAGGTTCCTCCACCTCAATGATTATGTCGTAGCCAAGGTAAACGTACCTTAAACCACCACAACATCTAAAACCACCAACTTCTACATCCTTTCTTTATTTTAGCAAGGAAATGTAAGTTGTCGGTACATGACTTAACTTTTGAGCAATTGATGCATAAGTCATGTAATAAAAGCCTACATTTCCTTCCTGAAATGAAGGAGGGGTGTAGAAGTTGGTGGTTTTAGGTGTCGTGGTGGTTTAACTCCTAAACGTCCCAGCGTCTAGAAACTAAATCACGAACGAATTCAAAGCCTTGCAACTTTCTCATACAACCTCGGATGACTTTCATCCAAATTATCTTTGTATGCTTATTAAATTCTCTACCAATTACAATAAATCTCTTGTGATAGGGAACTCTTGATAATATTGGAGAGACCTCCAACTATAAATATGTCAAATTTGTTGGGTAGATTTTAGACTTGCAATGGTCCTCTCATGTGCACCTGAAGTACATTTGAGCCATGCTAAGATTTACTTTGGAGGCTATGATCTACTTTTGTTTAAAGGCTTGGTACGTTTAGGGGTTAACCCCTAAAAACCCAAGGGGTATTGGACAAAACATAGATGTGTTATAATATGTGCCTTCCATATGTTTGATGAAGTTTGGTTCAATAGACAAAATGTAGGACAACATCTCTAAAAATTATTTGTACTGTCAAACTTCCAAAAATAAATTTAGATATTTTTTTAATGAATTTAAAAGCATTAACCTTCAAAAATTTCTATAAATCCTGATTCTCACTTTCAGAGTTTAAAATTTAGCGTGATTGGTTAAATTTGGTTTATCTATTATAAACTTCAAAAAAGCAAAAGAAATGATGGAGGGAACATCTTTACTATCCCCAAATAGAAAAATTTGTAACACCAAGACAATGTTGAAGTGATTTTATTTGAAAAATTCTCCCGGGTGGAGTTTAACTCGGATTGACATAATTCAAATTGGATAGAAAAATAGACTCGATGAAGTACTGTAGCAGGAAGGCAGGGTCGGCAAAAAATAATTCCCCAAAAAAATGCCAAAAAATAAAATAAAATAATCAAGTATTTTGTCGAAATCAACAAAAATGAAGTCAACAAAAACAATAGACGAAAAACAAAAGAAAACGTTTAGCCGCTAGTAAAATTCAATGTTAGTTATTAAGAGCCGAATTTTTAATAATTATTTTTGAAAGTGCTGATCCCTACTTTTTGAACTTTTATTAATTATTCGACACAAAAGTGCCGACCCTACCTTCCTAGTACGGTATTTTAAAATATTTTCCATTTTCTCAAAAACTTATTTTTCGATTCTGGGCAACCCGTCAAAAACGGGCAGCGACCAAAAAATAGTCTCTTCTTAGTTTCTAATTATAAATAGACTGTGGTCCCATTCCAAAAGGGTGTTGGCTACCCATTGCTATGATGGAGAGTAATGCAGCGTTTGTACATACTTCTGCAGTAACCAAGAATTTTCCAAAACCAGTAAAAGACAAACTCCTGTTTTCACTTCACTGCTGCCGTGGCATGCTCCTACTGGTGGAAACCGGCAGTCATTTACCTGGCCGTTCCAGTGTAAATGCTCCATGCGGCACCGGAAATTAGTAAGGTTTTCCGAAATCCAAAAAGTAAGAATAAAATTTTCAAACGAGAAACACGCAAAACCCTAGAACGGATTAGACGAGGACACCGAGTTCTTCCTCAAGGCGGGAAAGAGGGACCGAAAGCCCTAAGCTAGCCAGGTCCATTTTTACTGACAAAACAATTCATTGAAGGAGCCGGATCATCATCATCTGGCACCCGCCGTTCCTGTCTCCAAGTTAGTTGACCACAGATTATTTCTCCACTTCTCCGGTAATACAAATTCTCTCACTTGCTTTTTCCTCTGTCGTTTCCACAGATTTGGCCGCAGCAGCGATGCGGTGCAAATAGATATTCTATGTAAGCGACGAGGAGGACGATGGAGCTCTGGAGCAAGAGGCCGTGAGAAAGCGCGAAGGACACGGTGAGAGATCTTATGCTTTTTCTTTTTTCTTGTGAAGCTCGAAATCTTTTGAATGCAGCTCGAAATTTAATTTCTAGGTCTTTCTATTTTGGAGTTGGAGTTGGAGTTGGAGATTGTAATGCCGGAAACCCTGGGATTCGAGCTTTCTTGTTTGACATTGGCGTTGTCAGTAGGTTTGCTCATGGCGCGAGCTTCCGGCCTTCTTGTTATGAAGGGGAACAGAGACGGCGAGTTTAGTATGAACGTGGAATTCGAGGAAGGTGCTTCCATGCCTCCTCACCCGCTTCGGATTGGCGGCTATTACGTAGGGAAAAACACTAGTGCGGAGATGATAGCCGATCTCACAAGAAGAGCTTCTGCTACTGGAATGGATGACTCCAAGCCGGACATCACTGGTAGTGTAGGAAATGTTGCCACCGGGAGTGAGTTTAATGATGTGCGCACCGTGGAGTCGCAGAGCTCCACCGGGTCTCTCAGGCCTGCTAGCCCGGGGTTGTCGTTATTAGACACAGCTAAAGAAGCTGATTCTCCCGAAGAG
Organism: Pohlia nutans; assembly: GCA_022496805.1. Classification (NCBI taxonomy): domain Eukaryota; kingdom Viridiplantae; phylum Streptophyta; class Bryopsida; order Bryales; family Mniaceae; genus Pohlia; species Pohlia nutans. Next base: position 10,255,548 of record CM040102.1, read on the forward strand.
GAGGACGCTACTAAGCAGGAGGATACAGCTGATTCGGATTCTGCCAAACAGGAGGATACTACTACACAAGGGGATTCTTCCAAAGAAGAGGATATTACCAAAGAGGAAGATACTACTAAACAGGAGGACTCTGCTAAAGAGGATTTTGTGAAACAGGTTACTGGAAAGTCGCAGTCAGTAGTGGTAGGGCTACAGCCGCATCTAGGTCCGTTCGCTGAGAAACCTGGGAGGGCAATGGGCCGTGCTCCTATTGGTCCTCTCCGACGTGATCTTAGCAGTGTAGATGATGTGGAAACGGAGGTTCAGGAAGTGGATGAATATTACGTGGTTGGCGAAGATGTGAATAAGCCTGTTTCGCTTTGTCTCGTGCCGCTGGAACTAGAGGATCAGAAGACTATTAGAGGTTCGGACAACACTACCGAGTTCGCTTTACGGGGCAAGAGTAATGGAACAGACATTATGCGTCCTATCAGCGCCTGGAAGTTGGTGTTTCTCGAATCTTTGTCATTTCAGATTCTAGTGAAGATTGCGCAGAAGAGCAACACGAAATGGTACACTCTTATCGCTTTTTCGCTTTTTTTTTTTTTTTTTTTACAACTTTTTTGCTCTTTTTGAGATGCCAATATCGGGCCTCGGTTGTGCAGGGTGAAGCTGGGGAAACCTTGCTCTCGCTTCAAGGAAACAGCTGATGGCGTCTTTATTGTAGCCAAGGCCCTCGCCTTACTGAAGAAGGAGCCGCAAGCAAGTGAAGATAGAGTGCGGAATCATCTTGAAGGGTCTGGTCTCCGTAATGAAAATTATTTGTCTTACTCTGAAGTGCTCGCTCTATGAAGTGTTTCTCCTGCTCTGAATCTGGTGTCATTTGATTTTCCTGTCTTTCTCTTCCCTCATGTGCTGACATTGTAACTCCGTGCAGGGACGTCGCTGCACGTGACCACTTACGCATGCAGTACCCATTGATGGAGCAGTTCATCAATCTAGATCCTGTCCTGAAAGATTCCGGGGTAAGTGTTCACGAAGAGCCTTCTGGAAGCTTCCTTTTGCATTTGATTACCTTGGAGCTTCCTGAATGATTCATTTCAGTTCCCATAGATATGGAAGCAGCCACGTGGGCACTTGCGAGTTTTGATTTTCACACTTCGTAATGAGAGGCGATAGAGCATGTGTTCTTCTACATTGGCTTGCTGATTCAGTATTCTACCATCTTTTCAGGCTCAAAAGACTCTTCTATCGTTATTTGATAGAGAGAAAGAAGCGAACACCGGGAAGCGGGCGTTGTCAGATAGGGATAGTTCTGATGAAGTCGATAATCGACCGGTGAAGAAGTCCAAAGCTTGGAGTGTTGTTCAAAGGACCGAGAAGGCAACGAGGGTTGGCATGACAAGCTATGCAGCGCTAGAAGAAGACGTGAACATGGGAGAGTCTGAAAGCGAGGAAGAATATTATGACGAAAGCGATGATGAAAGCGACGAAGAGTATGGGGATTCCTGTTGTATCTTTTGTGATGACGGGGGTCAACTGCTGTGCTGTGATGGTCCTTGTATGCGGTCGTTTCATGCCACAAAAAATCACGGCATTGGAAGCAGGTGCAGGTCACTTGGTTTTAGCGAAGCAGCGTTTGCGGTATGTTGAAGGTTCGTTCGTTTAGAAATTTGTACTTGCTTCCTATCATATACATTAGATGTATGCATGGTATCTGCAAATCATTTCTGTTTCCAGACCCATACAAATGCCATTCTGTGGTCATTTTAATATTTATCGGCTGTGCAGAATTTGAAGGGCCAGTGGCTTTGTAAAAACTGCAAGTACAAACAGCACCAGTGCTACGGTTGTGGGGAACTGGGTGCCTCTACTTCGGATGAGTCTTTAGGAGTAAGACAAGAGGTATTCTATGCTACCCATTCATCAGATGCTTGTTTCTATGGCTGCAAAGTAACAAGTCACTGCAACTCATTCACTCAACTGTGATCGATATGCAGGTTTTTGTATGTAATGTTGCGTGCTGTGGGAAATTTTATCACCCTAAGTGTATAGCAAGCAAATTGACGGTTTCTCCGAGTGAAAGAGGAACACTCGCTGAGAATATACAGGCTGGGAAGGAGTCTTTTACTTGTACACTGCACACTTGCAAAGCATGTGGAGAAGGTGAAAATAGGGAGGTGATTGATCTTAACCTAGTCAAATGCCGACGGTGTCCCATAGCCTGGCATAAAAAATGCTTGCCAAGGTATGTTCAGTCCTTCCACCTTGATAGCTCGTCTTGCTTACTAATACAAAAATCACCTCTGTTGGATAATCTTTTCATCATTGGCATAAGTAGTACTTTTTGATTATGGTAGAGGATATTATTTGCCCCATTTTAAGCACTTTGACATGCAGATCCATATGTTTCGTGGAAGACGCTGAGAAGAGGAATCTCGGAATTCGAGCTTGGAAGTTTGGAGCGAAAAATCCGCAATTCATTTGCTACTGCACGTGAGTGGGTCTCTTTGCTCTGTTTGAATTTGAGTGATCCGTGTTTGCACTAGAATTTACTAAAATTCACTAAATTTCTCTTTGCTCTGTTTGCAGAGACCATAAAATCATAGAAGACCTAGGCACGCCACTCCGAAATCATGTGAAGTTTGCACTCACTCCTGCAGAAGCTAAAGAATTTGAAGAATTCAAGAAACAAAAAAAGAGAGTCGACGCTGTCACGACGGAGCCAGTTCGCTACGGGGCTAAAACTTCATCTGCTGCAGCATCGGTGGGCAAAAGTGCCAAGGCAAGGCCTGATAGTTTCATTGGATCTTCCTCATTACCACCACCAAGACCAAGCATATCTAAGGATGCTGTGAAGAGGTCTGAAGAGGCGGGTGAGAGGTATAGCTAGTATTTTATTCTCTTAGTTGTGTTGATCTTTTAGTTAAGTTATGTCAGGAACTTGCACGACTTCTTCTGTCTTGATATTGAGTTGGAATTTCAAGTATTTATGTTCCCCCTCTCCCTCCCGATGTGGTTCAGGACTGTTCAATCAATTATTGCTCGGTCTAAGCTGAAGGTGACAGAAGAATCTGTGAAGACCAAGCATGAAACGAATCTTCCCGGTATCTATAAGCCAAAAAGAAGTGGGAATAAAGATTTTATGAAAATGGGCATGATCGATTCAATTTTGGAGGTAATTGCAAACTTTTACCTTTGACCTGTCTTGCTCTGGGCAAACTTAGAGATTTTGCACCTTGCAATTTTCAGGGTGGCTTTCTTGAGTCACCCAAAAGTAACAGATCCTCAATCTTGGCATTCCCTGTTTTGCAATTGGATCTCAGGCTGCGAAAGCCGCTATGGAGAAGATTCAACATGCTAGAAGCACTGATGCGGCGATGATATGCGATAGACAAACTTTACTGAAACTATTGCACGAAGAGGTAAAGCCAGCCCCTTTCAGCCATCACCAAGAAAGCTTCTTCTTTTTATGTGATTTTTATTGGACAGGATAAGTGGTTACTAGGGCTGTAGTTGGGGTAAGCTGTCAGAATCCTAAGCGTTAAGTTACAAGTGACATATGAAATTGATCTAGGTCTAGGTCCCCAGCATGTGATCAACTACAAGTATTTATTCTGTGAAGCGTTCAGATGCCGCATACTTAGCTTAAATGACCGAACTAATGTCGAGTAAGCCCTGATTTCTTCACAGGATCGTTTGAGGACTTATCTTGCTCCAACTTTGTTCGGCAAGCGTTACACATCTTATGGACGGCACTTTACGAAAGTGAAAAAGCTTGAGAAGGTATGCAGGATTTAATGTGATAAGGTGGACACTATTTGCGTCACTTTAAGGAGTTTAACATATGCAGGAGTGTGGTTTTGGGACATTATAGAGGCTGTGGAGAGATCTTTGAGTAGAAAACCAAGTCTGGTGAGATCAATTTTTTTCAATCACTATGTAGGAATTCTTGTGCAATTTCAAAGTGGGAGGTGAAATTACATTCTATTCTATGATCTGTGGAAAGACACTTAGGTAGAATATGAATGAAGGAGAAACACTTGTGCATATCAATGAGTATCTCTCTTCTATGGCTGGGTGGCGAATTTTACTCTCAATTCAATGCATTTGTCTTACTAAATTCCAAAATGGTTGAGCAGGTGGTGGAAATTCTTCAGCCCTATATTTGGGAAAAAGATATGGTATGGACTCATCCATCTCTTTGAAGAACTGTATCAGACATCTCTGCATCAGACAATAGAATGTAATTTCATTAGATAATCCACCTTGTGTTTTTTCAACCTAGAGTTTCGTATTCATGCCGATATTCACCCGAAGCTTTACAGGTATGCTGTAGAGACGACTACTAGGGAAGAGGTCACTTCTAGTTTCCTTGCATACATGATACCTTCACAACGGTATTGGATAGCTTTAAAAATAAATGAATTGTGATTCTAATATTTGTACTGAAGAATACTCACTGTTGCCTTGTTTATTGATGTTTAGATTGTGGATTTTAGCTGTGGAGACAATTCTTTTTGCCGGTTGTTGCGCGCAAGTCTTTCAAAGGCTGGAAAGACCAACTGCCAGTTCAAGAACTTTGATCTCTTCCCCTCGAAAGTAAGTACGTTTGCAACTTTAGAGGCTTCGTTGTAGGCTTAGGTCTCAATTAGTCTTTTGATCATTGCGTTTCACAGTCTCACTGATTGCCGGGTATTTGCATGTGGGTCCATATAGGATACATTTGGATTTGAGCGAAAGGACTGGTTTGCAGTCGGCATGAAAGATTGTGGGCCCGGTGATAATTTGGTCATCGGTTTGAACCCTCCGTTTGCATTCGTGGAGAAGTTTGTTGCCCACGCTCTGGGCATGAGCCCGAGACTTCTTGTTCTCATTGTTCCTCCAATGAAGAAAAAGTAAGTTTCTCAGCCTCAATTATATAGGAAATCTTATAATTACCAAGTTTCTCCAGAATCAACTTCGAGGGGTTTTTTCTTTTCTCGGATCAATTGCGAGCACTCAGCATTAATTAATAGCTTGAATACAGTGTATTAATATGACCAGTGTGTCTAATGTGCATGCAGCTTGCAGCATATGGGTTACGAATGTCTAGTGGATGATGCTTCACTCATGGCGGAAAAGGTATGTTATCACATGATTCTTGCATAGGAATTCCCTTTGTTGAACAACGGTGAGTGTAAGTTGCTTTGTTCAACTGATTTCTCAACTAACTACGATTCGTTCTGATTAGCTAGGCTTGTAAGTTCGGCTGACTTGATTTGTGTCCTGCAATGATTGATTGATAAATGCGCCTTCATGCAGTCATTCTATCTACCCGGCAGCGTGAATGAGAAAAACACGAAGTTGTTGGAGCAGGGCAACAACGTGGCCCCACACTTCTTCATCTACTGCAATAAGAAGTTTTTTGGACGCTACAAGGCTGGTCTTGGGGTCAACGTTCCGGAGCCGTGTGAGCCTGGGCCATCAACAGCAGCAAATGTAAATCTTAGCGGCGCTGCAAAGATCTGGAAGGGTGAGTCTAAGCCTGCAACAAAGCCCGCGCCTAAGCCAGAACCGACGGCCAATCTGTTCATTCCATCAGCCCAGCCGCAACCACAGCCTGGTCGAGCTCCAAATCAGAAAACCAAAGCAGTGAAGCTCAAGTCTGCACTACGCAATCGGGACCCCCGACAGGCTCTGCAGGTGGCAAGGAATAGTACGGGGGTGGCCATGGCCAGACAACCAGGTTCAGACGCACAGCAGGAGGAAGGGGAAATTCCAAGCCCACCACAAGGTCATGCGCCATTCCGAAACAACAGGCCTATATGGAGGTTAAACGATCAGCTTCCAGGTCCGCCCTCGGGTCCACCTCCTTCTCATGCACAACAGGCACATATGCTGAATTCTCGACACTTTGGCGGGCCGGTGTACGTCCCTCGCCCATTCATCCAGGGCCAAGCTCATTTCCGTCCTCGCTCGGACGAGTACTCTCCCTTTGAACCTGGACTGTTTCCTCCCGGCAGTGGTGGTCATCAAATGCCCATGGGGCACCACATGCACTTGCCTCCTTACCGCCCCGTTCTGCACAACGGTTTCTCTCAGGGGCCCCGGCCTGGGTCATGGCGTCACGAGCCTCCACCTCCAGCGGACGATGACGAAGGTTTTGGAGGATGGATTGATAACTGATCTCATTCATTCCATTCCATTCGTGGTGTTGATCCTACTCACTGGGCGTTCAGTTGTGGGCAACGGTACATATATAAAACTACATGAATGTATTGATCGAGAGCCTGACCCGTCATGGAAGCTGCTGCAATTCAAAGGAATGAGCTGGAAGGTTGCAGCGAACACACCTAGACCTGGAAGGTTGGACCTATCAAGTGAACTGGAAGGTTGGACCTATCAAGTATCTTCCGTTGACAGACTCAGTCTTATTTTTTCCTCGGCAGGGCCCAGAATTAGTTAATTTGGAGTATGGGTGTACACCCTGGTTCAGCAAACTGTATCTTGGATGCATTTGATCAGTAACTTTTGGTAGTGACATTTGATGAGGTTGAGATCTCACCTCATTTGATGAGGAAGTCGTGTTAGTCCTCAATGAACATGATCGAGGGACTGACACAACTCATCTTAGTTCTCCAGTTGGACCGCTTTCATCAAGTTGCAAAACCGCTCTTGGTTGAAAATTTGAAACCAACGTGCATGTGGCATTGGCTAAAATGTAAGAACACAATTATGTACGTACGACAAGCTTTGGTAATCCTGTTTAACCCCTAAATGACAGAGGGGGTAAGGGCAAACCTAGATATGTTATAAAATGTTACTTCTACAATTTTGATGAAGTTAGGTCCTAAAGAGAATGAGAAGCATGATGATTAGTAATTACCCGTATTGTCAAACTTTCAAAAAATGTTTGACACTCATTTAATGAATTTAGAAGCATTTACCATTTAATATTCATCAAAATTACAATTTTTATTTTTAGAATTTGAAATTTAGTTAAATCCGTGAAAAAGTGGGATTTAAAGTCGAGGTTTGGATAGTGCATACCAGAATTAGTATGAGGATTTGTAAAATATCTTGGACTAATTGTAGCTCTCATAGTAAATATATAAGATAATGGGTGTAGGTATGATCAAGAACTATCAACTGGTTACCGTTCAAAGAACACCAAGCTATGAGTGCAGATTTTTTTGATTCCATCATCAATGCTCCAACAAAGTTTGCCCATTCTCCCAAAAAAACTCTTTTGAACACTCCATGAGGAACTTGTTCAAGTGAAATTTGATCCGTTTAGGAGCCCTCTACCTTATTATGGACTTCCAATTGTCCATCACCATTCTTTAGGTAAAGAATGATGTGGCATGTCCAATATTCTAGAATCTTCTATAGAGATTTTTGTGTAATGATTCTTATTCTAGGATATAGCTCACAAGGGCCAAAGAACCTTATGCGCATGCTAATGCAATTGAATTTTCCTATTTGCTTTGGACAAGATGGTGCACACACTATGTACTCAGTGGGGGGCTCATTGGCAAAACGAACAGACACTTCATTCACACTGGCCGCACAAAGGACTGGTGTTTCTATCTATCTACCTACTCACTGGGGTCGAGTGTCCATGGCTTATTTGGATCACCTTGTTTGTTACAAGGAGATGTCTCTGTGAGAAGTGCACATAATTTGACAAGGTTCAAGCTGTCCTCATGGCCACAGAATGGGCCGAGTAACATATCAATTACCTCCAAATTGATTATCTCCAATGATGCATGTACGTAATGGAGTCAATGACTCAGGTGAATTTCGAAATGCTTCTTGTTATGCACTTTTGGTAACCATCTTTGTGTGCTCAAGGTTTTGCCCATTCATTGTCATATGTGCTCAAATATTGTATTGAACACGAATCGAAGTCATCTAGTTTCTGCACGAGTGATTCAATCTTTCTGTGAAGAATTCCAAACAAGACCTCGGTGTACGTGTACGTATTGGTTAAAACCAGTGTTATCCTGGTATTGAACGGTTCTTTGAGAGGTCCACATCACCCTAAACCAATCAAAATATGACACGTGTCATTAAAAATCTAATAAATAAATGTCGAAACTTAGGGTAAACGTAAACATTTGGACACGAAATTGCAAGACCACCTTTACCGTCATAAGTGTGAAAATGTATACAGGCTTACCTTTCATGCTCCCAAAAACCGCCCCTCTTGGCACATACGCAACCAGTGTGGAACATTTTGGGGTGGGCAAAACATGACAGGCGCTTGGTCATTCTTTGAGTGCAATAACAGGAACATTAACAATATCCCCTCAAGGATCAAGGATTCAATCAAATTTTACATCACTGGAATCAGTGAAGAACAGCTTATAATGTGCTGGCAAGGATCAAGATTTCAGTCAAATTTTATATCACTGGAATCAGTGAAGAACAGCTCATAATGTGCATGTGAAGAAACAAATAAACTTGAACAAGAGGAAGTTCACATAAGACTACTCAAAACTGTTCAAAAATATATGAAAACCCTGGCTACAAGGGAGAATAGCAATGTTCAGTGAAAAGAAAAACCCACCTTCTACCTGTGCAGCATTCGTGAATCCACACACACAAGTAGAAATGAGATTCGGAAAGCTCAAAGTCAACGTGATGGGTTTAGTCTTTTTGAGGGAAGGAAGAAGATATAATTACTGATTCCTGCTGGTTCCGAAGAATGCTGGTTGTTTCTTTATTGTCTACATTGCAAGCTTGTGGTCGTTGTGGCTGTGATTCCTGCGGTTTAGGATCCTCGACAGGGACGATGTAGTGGCTGCGCCAGCCCAGCTCCGTGACCTCCAGCAACGGCACCACGGTGAAAATCTCCACTGAGATGTTGAACACTCTGGGGTCCGGGAGCTCGAACACACACACGTCGCCCTCTTCCAGACAATGCTCCACCGCGAATCGGGTCCATCCGGCGCTGTCCAGGCCCTGGCGCGGGGGACGGTCTCCCATCCACTCCACCTCCCACGTCCGGCCCGTCAGGTCGAACAACGTCACCTTTGTCCGCACCGGCGGCAGCAGCATCGCCTCCACAAATCCTGACGGCACCGCCTGTCACGGAAGAACGCTCAGGCCCAGCTTACATGATCACTCACAAACGAATCGAAAGCATGCACTACACTAAATAGTATATTTAGTGTGAGGCACTGTAATTGCGAACATCACTCTAAATATCAAAAAACCTACTTTTGTAAGAACACTAAATGTGAATTCTCACACTATTTATGAAGAATAGTAACGTTTTGACATTGTGATCTTTTGAGATATGGATATTTAGTGTGAGTAAGGAATGAAACTTGAGATGAAAGTTTAGATGGAAAAACTGAAATTTTAGAAATGGAATGAATCAAATTGGATGATAACTGAAATTGGATGATAACTGATAACACTAATTACCCACAAATTGACAATTAGTGTTAAACAAGTAGTAGGGGTAAGCACATTATTCATCACCTCACACTAAATATACTATTTAGTGTAGTAAGATAGGAAATGTATCGCTTTTCACTTACTATAAATGAAAAAGAAATGAAACCGCGCCCAGGCACATAGGTTGTATCAATGTTGGTGAGTAGTTTTGGTCACAAGAAGACATAAAAAATATAAGTATAATATTCCAGTACTATTCATTGTTCCCACAAAATGGGGAATGAAGAACTACACTAAATAGTGTATTTAGTGTGAGGCACTGTAATTGCGAACATCACTCTAAATATCAAAAAACCTACTTTTGTAAAAACACTAAATGTGAATTCTCACACTATTTATGAAGAATAGTAACGTTTGGACATTGTGATCTTTTGAGATATGGATATTTAGTGTGAGTAAGGAATGAAACTTGAGATGAAAGTTTAGATGGAAAAACTGAAATTTTAGAAATGGAATGAATCAAATTGGATGATAACCGCCAACACTAATTACCCACAAATTGACAATTAGTGTTAGACAAGTAGTAGGGGTAAGCACATTATTCATCACCTCACACTAAATACACTATTTAGTGTACTGATCTGCTACTAGTGATGGTTCCGTGATGTGGTGATGCTTACCAGATGGTAGCCGCAGTAGACTTGCGTGGTTCGCAATTGCATCACGAAGTTGTTGTTGATGGATTTCCTGGCGTACTCCTGGGCCTTCGCCAGAGCGGCCTCTCGTTCCTGCGTAGTGACAGGTCGTCGCTTGGAGATGTACAGAAGTTTGTGAGACGGGGATGGTAGGATTCTCGGCTTCGGTCGCTTGAAGGCCGGCTTGGCCGCTTCCACTGGCCGGGGACTGAGGGGAGGACATGCTTCCGCTCCTGGTTCCTTGGAAGTTACCTTTGATTTGTTATCGGCTTTCACTTCCGTTTCTGGTACTTGACTTTCTTCAGGCAGTCGTGCTTTCTGATCATACACTGGCGTGCTCTTCATCCCTTTCGGTTTCAGCCTTTTCTTGTTGTGTACACCTTTCCCTGCAACCACTGTGGGGGACTCGGATCATTAGTGTCTCGATCTCCAGAACTTGAGGTAATATAGGTGATCAACTTCAAGGCTCACTCACTCACTCAATTAATCAACCCAAGTCAGGCCTGGCACACACATCCAATTCAACCAACCAACGAACAACACTATCTCCATGAATACAGAAAGAGAACATGCAAATACATATTGTAGATATATGTAGAAAGATGGCTGCAATGAAAAAAGCTCTCCCTTCGGCAATCACAATTTCAGCCAGTATGTCAGGTGTCAAACTTTCTATCCATTGTATCTGAACAGAAGGAGCTCCTCTTTCTCCTTGAGCTAATAAAGTTGCAAATGTCGATATGCGGGGAGCTAAACAACAGCTGGCATTTGCCATGACGTTTTCAGTTCCGTTCGGTGTAGCAGGAGGAGGCGCTAGAACTTGCGCTGGAGAGGGCTGTTTGAGTCGCAGAACGAATTCGTACAGCTAAGGACACCAGGGGTTCTGCGAAGTTGGCTGACAGACCACAGAAGGATGGACTCACATGCTAAAACAGGTCTAAATGGGTGTTTTTTGTGAGCGCTGTTGTGAGCCCTAGCTTTCAGGTTTCATTTTTCCCGCTTTTCAGGTTCCGAACAATTGCAATATCTTATAATGCACGCCCACTTCATTCTTACAGGAGCATATTTCGCCTAAAGTATATATCAACTTCTCAAGTTTCTACAATCCAGGTTACCATGTCAGCCTGACCAGTGGATCTACCCCTACCTCAAGAAAACGGAAACCAGCAACCGACTGACTTCGATGAAGCTTCTGGTAAGCGGTCCCCCAATAGACCAAAGTGACTGGAGTTTTGGTGCCTCCACGGGAAGGGTTTTGGAGCTCCACTCGGAAGGGGTTTAGGGAGAGCGTAATCTATAGTAAGGGATCTCATTATAATCGCATAGTCTTGGTACTCTAAAATGACTTTCATGCATTCTGGGAGGTTGGAGTGTACCGAGCTTTGGTGAGCGTTTCTGCTGCAGCGGTTGCTTGCCCTCAGCGACAGTGGTGGCGAGCTTGGGCTTCGGAGAGGCAGTACTCTCAGGTTGAGGAGTGATGCTTCCGTGCAGAGCTGCAGTTTCCTTCATGGTCTGCGCCAGCTTGAAGAGACCGTCGAGGCGTTCCGAGCTCCCGGTGTAAAGATCATCTCCTTCGCGGCTCTCGGTCTTGCGCTTGAGTTTGCGGGACCTTTTTAGCCTCAGATGCTCCTCCTCCGCATCAGAGGATGCAAGATCAGGCGCACTTGATCTCCCTAGCAGCTTAGTCGACTGCGTTGAGTTCTCCTCCTCATCCCCGCCGCGCGCTTGTTTTTTGGTGAGCTGCTCACTTGACTCCACCTTCTTCACAGCTTCGTTACAGTTGAGCCCATGATCACCTCTGCGTTTGATGTTGCGGTGAGCATCAAACACTTGAACCAGGAAATGCGAGTCTTCCCACAAAAAGAACACGATCTGATCCTGCACAGCAAGCTTGTAATCCGCCGCAAACTCTCGCCATCCTTGCATGAGGCACGGCTTAGATTCTAACGACAGCCCCAACATGACTGGCCACTGCTGGCCGTCTGGGCCTTCCAGAATGACGCTCTCCGTGAGCTGAGTGTGGTACTTCTCCAGAAACGCAACCGGCAAGCACTGCAACCACATGCCCACATTGAGTTTCCTCTAGATTTTGCACGAGCTTCAGAGTGCGCAAAGAGAGGAAACGTACAGAGCTACTTACCAACTTGCTGAACTTGGTAGTGTGCAAGCAACCCATGACAACGTTCGCAACGAAATAAGGTTCAGTCGTGATCCCTTTCCGCGCTTTCTCCAGCAACTTCATCCACAATCCCGCATGGGGAGCCTCATGAGAGAACACCGTGGCCTTCTCCATCTGAAAATTCAACAATCTGCACCACACAGAATTTTTTTCCAATTAACCCGTATAACCTCACCACATCTTCAGCTCAAAACAACCCATTTAGCTTCAACGAACCCGCACAAATGCCATACATCTACAGCCAGAGTTCTCAACCAAATCAGCTCCCAAACTGACCAACGAAGAAAAATCCCCGCATCCGGCACAGAAACCCAATTCAAGACGTTCACAACACACTCCAAATCCTTAACAAAACCTCTGCAGCCTCAGCACAAAATCACTAACCCCGAGAATCTCTCAACATAAACAGGAAACACAACGAAGCCAAAGATGCTAGAAGTCACCTGTTTAAAAACAAATGGACGAGTGAGCGGATTTAGGCCGTGTTGCAGTGGATCGCTCCACCATGTCCGGGGCGGTGCTCCAAATGTCTAGAAGAAAAAGCAGCTCGCTGGACGAGCCTGAGCGAGGAAGATCAATTCGATCAGTCTGAGCTGATGAATTGAGAGCCTTCAGGAGTTGACAAGAAAGAAAGAAACCGTAGCGTGGGTACATTTCTCACGTATACAAACATGTGGAAGAAGCAGTCAGACACGGTCTAGTCTAAGTATTCAAAGTAGCTGATCAAGGGGAGATGAACAAAGCCCCGGCTGGAGCCATCAAATCAGCTATCTAATGATGCCGCCTTGCCTCACTGTCTGTGATTTATGGATTGTTATGATCGCCCACATACAGTATCATCTGTGGCGGAAAAAAGTGTACTACTTCCACGCTTGTGTAATCGATTGATTTGTACTTGCTTCCTTGGGTACCAGATTTCTGGAATCCTCAGCAAGGATCCTTGTATATATACTTGAGTCTATACTATTTCAGATGCTAGACTTAGACTTCTTTTACTCATTGTTCTTTTACACTAGAGGCGAGAAGCTGCGAGGAGAGAGGCACATGAAGAACGGGAGGGGATACCGGGGTACGCGGGAAGCCAATGCAGATTTACCCCCCCAAACTTTCTAAACAAGTAGGTGGGACGGGGGGGGGGGGGGGTGAATCTGCATTGGCCTCCCGCGTACCCCCGGTATCCCCCTCCCGTTCTTCCTGTGAGGGCCTCTTTACACTAGAGGCGAGAAGCCGCGAGGAGAGAGGGCCTCTTTACACTACACTAAATAGTATATTTAGTGTGAGATAATTATAAGATTTTTAGATTTTTACTCTCGACAAAAAAAATTACCAAAGACATTGATTCCAATACTATTGAAAGATCCCCATCTTGACCAATATAGAGGGTAAAAAAATTGGTCAACAGTAAAAACTTACAACATGTTTATGTAAATTAGGCCCTCTTTACACTAGAAACGAGAAGTCGTGGAGAAAACCGGCCAAGGGCCATGGCTCATTCTTGAGAAGCCAAACTTTGAATTTGACGTCCTTTGGATATAGTGTAAAGTGAGAAGGGGCCTCAAAACAATGTGCTGATTTTTTTAATACCCCTCTCATTTCTACCCCACTATCTCTCCTTTCTAGCCCAAGGCCGAGACTCTAGACTCTACGCTCATTTTTTTGAGAAGGGAGGGGGGGGGGGGGGGGGGGGGGGGGTGGCTTATACCCGGCATACACGAGTCTTGACAAACATTATGGGTTTACCGGCCACTTAAGGTCGAGGCACCTAAAACCGATCACTTAAGCTATCTACACTATTTTTGGACCAGCCATTAATAGGGTGATATTTTTCCTGGGTTGGAAGTTAGTTTTCGCGGAGAATGCAAATTTTTCCATGAATTATTTCCCAATATTGAAATTTGTACAATTTTTCAAAGTGAAAAGTACTTCAGAACCCAAAACCGATCACATGCTCTAATGTACAAATGAGGTACATCTTCCCTTTCAAAATCTAGAAATTAGGCCTGATCGGTTTTAGGTACCTGGTCGGCTTTAGGTGCCTCGACCTTACTATGCTGTCCTCATTCTTTAGGGCCTCAAATGAGGCTCTTCCGGTTGTTTTTTTGACATTTTTGAAGATGTTTTCACTATCATATGCTTGTATATGAATGCACTAATGAATTGTAATGTAAAAGGACGAAAAATCGGGAATGAATAATAATAGCTGTGGGTAGAAAACGGGTCAAAAAACTGGCCGTCAGTAAAAGTGGCCGTTCTGAAAAATTATTTAAAAAATGAAAATGATTGGCTGTGAGAATTTTGGCCAAACGGCCCCCCGGATTTTTCGTCAGGCCCACCTTTTGAGGTGGGCCTGACGAAAAATCCGGGGGACTTGAAAAATGTGCCTTTTTGCTGCCACCAAGGACAAAAGTGCTGTCCATGTCATTTTCTCCTCGTTTTGTCCCTTGGACTGAAAATTTCGGGTGTAAAGTGAACTTCGTTGGTCTTCTCGATTTCTACGCATCCCATTGGCTGAAATTTCTTTTCTCACGGCCCCTCGCCTCTAGTGTAAAGAGGGCCTCAGTGTATCTCACACTAAATATACTATTTAGAGTAGAGGCGAGAAGCCGCAAGGAGAGAGGGCCTCTTTATACTACAGGCGAGAAGCCGTGAGGAGAGAGGGCCTCTTTACACTAGAGGCTAGAAGCCGCGAAGAGAGAGGGCCTCTCAAGCGAATGAGAAATTGGTCTTCTCGGTTTCTTGGTCTTCCATAAGTTCCATTGGCTGAAATTTCTTTCCTCACGGCTTCTCGCCTCAGTATTTTTCATTCATCAATTTTGTATAAAATTGTAATATTATAATGATATTATATATATTAGTATTTTAATATTAAATTGTATAAATTATATTACATTATAATATTATAAAATATATTATATTATAATAATATAAAAATATTATATTCATTTATAAATTATAAATATTTAAATATCACTATTTTAATAATATTTTATTATTATAAATGTTTTTTGTCAAAAAAACTATTTATAATATAGGATGATTTTATGGAATTTTTTGGGACCAAAAGCATGTGGAAATATTAATTATTTTATAATTTACACCAAATCAGACGATTAGATAGGACAACAATTTGATGCAATATCTTCAAAAAATGTTATATAGCCAAAATGTTCATAAGGGAGATCAAAAGAACAAAAAATGTCATCAACCCAAAACGGGTTGCTAAAACCTTTAGGAATTAAGCTCCCAAACCTCATATCCATTACTCCAACTCATTTTAGAAACTTAATTTTTAATTTCAAAAAACTTGTAGTGTAGTACAGAAATGCAATCCTGTGAGCAGTGAGCAACGAGCAACAAGCAATCATTTTCTGTTTTCTGAATTTCTTTGTAAAGAATTAATAAAAGAGTCTATTACCGCAGGAATCATTAAAGAATCTTTAAGCAATATTGTTTAGTAAATTGGAATCTACAATATCTATTGCATTCATTGATTTAGGATAAGAATCTGGACGTTTATCTCATCTTCAATTTTAAACCGAATGAATTTACGGAATTGATTACAACATAAACGCGTTCTTTTTTTATAAAACCTGCAGCTTCTACCACATTTCAGGGGTCCTTCGGATCCAAAGGACCTTTCTACGATGCAGGTGGAGGGGACTTTCAAATCCAAAAGACGCTCAAGTGTGCTACAGCTTTTTGTGCAAAAAATTCAACGACTTCCAAAAGTTACAAATTCATTCAAAAGTGCAGGTTACTAGGACTAATACAAAAAGTTTAGGAAAAATGCTACAATCTCATTGTAGTTACGGAAATTTTGTCGTTTTTTTAGATATATCTTAAATTTGGCCTAATTCTAGAAAATCCACATAATTAGGCACTTTACTAAATTTGGTAAAATATGTTGAACTCGAACTGAAAAGTTCAAAAAAAAGTTCAACTTTTACTCAAAATCTACTTTCTTCCAAAAAAATTAGTAAACTTCTTTTAAAAACTGAATTGAGTGCTCGTTGCTTGCTGCTCACAAGATTGCTTCGCTGTAGTGTGTAGTACTGGCTAGAATTGAATAATGGTGAAATCAATGACAACATTGTAGATTTGTAATATTACAAACTTGATTAATAGAAAAAAAATATATAAGTTAAAGCCATTATTGTGATTGCAATACAAATGTTTACATGGCAATGCATGGGGCTCTACTATCATTGATAACTATACAATAGTCCATCATGTCATTTAATTTGTGGCATAACTATTATGTGAATGGTAAAAGTGAACCTTTTAATTTTTTTCACCTAGTGTCCAAGTATAATAAATAAATTGTATTGCTACAACTTTAACAAAGTTTTTCAAAAATCACATTTAAAAATGAAGACTTTCTGAGAATCCCAAAAAACTCATTAAAAAACTTTTTACAAAGGGATTAAACCCATATTGAAACTACTAACATGCATTTATAATTTTTTGCCAAAATGATGTCAATTTTATTTATAAAGAGTATAATTATGTTGGCTTTACATTTAAGATTCAAACCACTTGACAAAAACGTATGAACCTCTATTTTATAAATGAATTGACATTTGGGTTTTCAAACATAAAGCATTTGGGTCTATTTTATTATAATCGTACTATTGGTTGAATTAACTATACCAACATGTCAATAGAGACTTCTTTTTTGGGTCCTTGTGATTCAATAGAATGTTTGACTGATTTGATAGAGAGCATGAATGATTCAATGAAGATAGGCAGTGATTTGATGGAGATTTCAAATGGTCAACTTAATTGGCTATACTAGCAATTTAATGGAAATTGCCAATGACTCAGTTGGCTATGTTCTTGACATTATATGGCTTGTTTGAAGGCTGTATTCTTATAAGGATCTTGTTAATACTTTTGGAATCTTGTCTAGTGTAAAAACCAAAAAGATAAAATGGAAGTTTTTTCTAATAATGAAAAGTTTTTTTTTTTCATCATTTCCCTTGCATTTATTGTAATTTGGATATGGGATTGTACGTAATTAGGTTTAGAGATTTTAGGCGCTAGTACGTTTAATCCAATTTCATATTATATTTGTTGAGCGCATGCTCTTGTGCAACTTGTGTACTCATGTAGATTAATATATAGAAAGAAGAAGTATATTGAATTTTTCAAGAAACCAAAATTATAAGAGGAATGTTTGTGGTTTAAAGTTCAATGTTTTGGTAGATCTTTACATGGTTCGAAGTAACTAGCCTAGCATTAGGTGATGAAAGTAATTCAATGTTTGGAAGAATAATTTCAAAGGTGTAAAGCTCTTCAATGCAACAAAACTATTCAAGTGAATTTATTATCATAATGATATGTATTCTTTTTTGAAAATGTGCAACTATGTATGGTTGCAAACTTTTTTCAGTCATCTTAGTGTTAAAGTCTAAACAGAGGCTAAAGCTTCATGAACATTTGCAATTGCCAATCTAAACATAGAGCTTTGTAGACCGAGTTGTAGAAAAATTCAAGTTACATGTTTTGATTATGAATGCATCAAGTTTGGAGAATCATTTATTCAAATTTTGATTGTTTTGGTACTAGGCTTTTGCACATGATAGGAATTGTGGCAAATATTATGTAAAATTCAACGGTTATGGCTTCTTGTGAGAGAAAGTAATCTACAAAAACTACAGAAGGAGTCACTCATTACAAGTGTAATTTAAGCTTAAACACTTTGAAAAATCATACGAGGATAACTATGGCAGTCATGGGCCATTTGAGCTTACTGATCTTAAGAATGCTTAATTGGAGTTCATTGAAAAAAATCATGTGGTTTTGAGATTTGTTGAAGATTTAATAATATATTTTTGAAGATTGTGACGTTGTTGGATTTGTGTATTCTAAAGTTATGTATACAGTAGTGATTATTGTTTTATTGAATATATCTTTAAGATGAACATGTTGTAACTATTTAATAGATACTCTAGCATGTTAACCTCTAAAGGACCAGGAGGACACACTATCCAAGAATAATTTTATTACTTTAATAACTTATTTGGATTCCATAATTTTAATTCAATGATAAGTACAGAATTGTAAATGTCCGTTACAAGAACACAAAAATCCTTTAAGATGTGCAATTATATTGATCAATATGCTAGGAAAAAAATAAAATGCAAATGCACATGAATTCAAGACATGGTAGTTAAGGAGGTTGATGACTTAGAGGGCATTTTCACACCAAGGCGTCAAATTTGCCCAAAAAAAGAGTGTACAATGTGTAAAACATTTGTCATTATTGCGTTATTAATACTATACAATGATTATGGAAAACGTTAAAATATTCTTAATTGGTATCTTAGGAATGTTTTCTACATATTTTATATTATTTTTGAATATTTTTGAATATTCCATAAATCCTTTTAAAATCCTTACACATTTAATGCAATGTAACAATTAGTAAAGATCACAAACACCAGCTTAGCAAGTCACCAACAAGTCACTTCACCTAAACATAATTTTTTTGAAATCAATCATTGTTGTTGTATTTAATTTAGAACACCATCTTTTGTGAGCACCTAAATACAATACATCTTTGTATGTTCCTAAAATTTCAAATGCTAATCATGGTTTTAGAATTTATGAGAATGTTTGCAGTGAATGATATGTAGATTTTGCTCAAAAAATTAAAAAAAAACTCATGCTCAAACTTTATAATCATGAAAACATATATATATATATATATATATATATATATATATATATATATATATATATATATATATATATATATATATATATATATATATAGTCTTACAACTAAGTCCTTTTTGAGCTTCAACGGTGAAGTTTTTACATGAACACCGATTGAGAATTACAATTGCATTTTTGTAAACATCACAAGAAGTGATATAATTTTAGAGATGAGCATGGAACTTTAGAAGTTAAGAGCTTTTGAAAACTAACTAATAAAAATTAAACCTTGAAAATTCCCTTATATATATATATATATATAAAAGTACATTAGTGTATATTTGGCATTTTTTTGTAAATAAGAAGCTCCAAATTGGAACCATGGTAGTTCATTAAAAGCATAGGTGCATGAATTTCATCTTTATTTTCGATTTTAAAGCACTGGAAGTGAATAACCATTCAAAATGCAACAAAATAATGATATATTATACTAGTCGGAACGGGCTTTGAAGACCTTCAAGGCATAGTGAAACTTGAATTCTTCACTATGATTAGTTAGAAATTGAAAATCTTGTCAAATGTAGATTCATGGTACAATGTAGTAGACTAGTAGTTGGACTTTTAAAAAAAATTGAAATGCACAAATTCCACCTATGTACACTATAAAATACTAATAAAAATCTAAATTTTAAATTTGATGATACCCTGAATTACCGAGTTTTAGAATTTTTTCCATTAGTGTTATACGAAGAAATATGAAAAATTCAAAAAACATATATGATATATATATAACCAATGTATAGAAAATTGGCTCTAATTATGTGTGTTTTATGTGGAATTTTTTTCAAAAGCACTTCTTCAAACTTCATTTTTAGTGCATTTTGCTAGATGACCAAAGCATTATGGACTAAAAATTGGAGTCTATTTGATGAATTTTATTTATTATAATAACTCAATTGTTTTACTCTTATAATAATCAATGGAAAATCTCACCATTTTTTAATGTAGAAAAACACCTATAATTTTTTTTAAAAGGTCAAATTTTTTTAAAAAATCCTAGAAGTGAATTGAAGTAGCTAAACAAATGAGTTCTTTTCCTATATTTTTCTTTGATTCTCCTTAATTCTACATAACAAGGTTTCTACTTCTCTTTAAATGTAGAAGTAGCTACTGGACTCCAAAATCTTCACACAATAAACATGTGTATATGAATGGTTTTTATGCAAATTTTATTTTTTTGGGATTTTAGAGAACAAGTTGAACTACATTTTAAATAGACATTGAAATTTTAATAAACTTATAATCATCACACTTGCTATTAGATAGTCTTAATCCAAACTTAGAACCTAATGGCATGTCATTGGTTTCAATACCTTGATCATGATTACTCCCCTTGTCCTTTTATGTTCCATCATAAGATGTATTAATATACTATATTAATACTATATTAATATAGTATATATTGTTATTTTAATGGCATTTTATTAAGTAACGGTAAGAAGTTGAAGATTGTGAAGCATCGTGACGTGGGCATGTATAGCATGGAGATCATCCATCTTTTGATGGCAAGAACCCCATTCAAGTCATTGTCAATGCCATCATCAACACGTATAGTTTTATATTTTTATATTTTAGTTTAAACTAATTTATTGGAATACCATTGTTTTGATTGAATTGGGTACATGTTGCACATTTAGGCAATGTATTGAATTTTAATGTTCTTTTTCCTCACTACAAGTCCCCATGAAGAATTGAAGATCCCACACATATTTGATTTGTTGGAGTTATCATAATGTAGTTAGTGGATATCTCCTCGGGGATATCTCTCCGTTGAGAAGGGTAAACCATGCTATCTATTTGCTCACAACTATTGCACAAAACTCTCCTTTCAAGAACATCACGACCATTTTTGAGTGCTTCACTCATGAATTGATCAACACTACCAAAGATTCCTTCTACATGTAAAGAATATTTCTATGACGTTCAAATCAATGCTCCTACTAGATTGCAGAGGCTAGTAAAGCTATGTAAACTTCATCTTTCTAAAACAATTTTTGTTTACAATGTGGTTGTGTATTGAGGTGCAAGTTCACCATCCTCTCCAAATATATGATGATATCACTATTTTTATAAAATTATACTATTATAGTTATTGGATAATACCCTCTCACACTTGCTACATTATATGTTATGATATATCTACATTGACATTAGAAAATGTGATAGTGACTATATGTAGTGAGTTTGAAATGAGTACATCTATTCCCTCCCTGGGATTTGATGACTGTGACAATGGATGTGGTTTCACAAAGTTTATGATAATTAGAAAAGTTTTAGGATAAACTCACAAAATTCTAAAAAATATATGTACCGAATCTAGAATTCACTCTAGAATATACTACTATAACACTCATTAATGTCAACATATAAGTGTAGCAATACAAAATTAAGATATTATAATAAGATATTATTCAATAATAATGATAATCTATTATATATAACGCAAAGTGGTACGTGAAGATAATCATGTGTAAAGTGGCATGTGCGTATGTGAAGTGGCACGTGCATATGTGAAGTGGCACTTATGTCAAAAGTGTACATGCACGTATGCACATGCCAAATGTAATACATAATTATCTCATGTGTGAAGTGGCACGTACCATAGTACCATAGCTGGGTAGCCAAAAACAATTCAAAAAATAAAAAAGAAATTATGAAAACCAATGAACAAACATAGAATAAAATTTTAAGCTATATTTTTCTATTTTAAAGCTATTTTAGGTCCTTTTGGACCATTTTAAATCGTTTTTTGCTCAAAAACAAAAATAAAAAAAATTCATGTTTCAAAGAACGAACCTTATTTTAAGAAAATATTAAGCATTTGTTTGTGGGTTGGTGACCTAGCTATGGGTACTATGATATCATGTCAAAGTTGTAGTGTTGGAGTGAGATATATGAACTATGAAGTGGCGTGTATGTCAAAGCGGTTGAATGTGCACAAATCAACTAACATAGATCCATCTAGTGATAATATATTATTTCAATTTAAATCATATAATATTGGAATTCCAAAGAGATAGTAACATTTATTACTGTTATTATATGAATTTAATAATATGTTCACTCTTGCAAAGAACATTTTTGTACATCAATCTTCCAACAGTAGCAAAGACACAACAAACACAAAAAGACAAGATTGTGGCAACACAACTCTGAAGTATTGGTGAGCAAAAGGTTTGGAGAGATCACTATGCAAATAGTAGAAAACCATGTGAGTTAAACTATAGGGTCCTTTTTATTCATTGGAGGAAAAGGTCTATTTAATTATAAAATTTAATATGTAATATAGGACTCTTTAAATTCAAATAAGGAATAATTTGAGAATATATTTAGAATATATAAAATATTCTAGAATATACTTTAACTATTCTATTTATGTAATAGATGCATTAAAATGCTCTTTTAATGCACGTGGTTACACTAGATACATGCTAGTGACCTCCCTGAGGCGAGAGGACATTAAAAGTGCTAGGAACATGATCACGTCTCCTGAACTAAATCTATTAGCAACATCATTTCATTTAAAAGCTAAACCACCTTGATTGTGCCACAATTTAAAAGTCATCCTATTTGTGCCACTATGTAGTAGTAGTGAGTGTACATATTAAAATTTTCAATGCAAAACAATCGTACATAGTGACCACAAAGTGGCACAATTACATGGTGCAAACTGGGTGGTTTGCCTCATTAACATACTTGATTGGATTTAGTAGAATGTACTTTGACTTTAATTTTTAATTATTTTTAATATCATGTGTTTAATGTTTAGCCACATGAATTTGGAAGAATATACTAGTTGAATGTTATATATGAAAAATATATGCATCATAACTCAATCATGAAAATAATCATTCCCAACATTTAATCTTATCTCATCAAGACTGAAGGTGACAAGTGTCTTTGTTTTGGCCCAAAGAACAACACAACAAATCTTATTCTCATCATAAAATATTAAGTGTTTAATTTAATTTTGTTGTTTTATTCCAAAGGATTAAACAAGTGTCATCTTGTTTTGTAATGTCAATCTAGTCCTATGGACATGTATAATCTTCTCATGCATTAAGACTATTCGTTACCTCCATCATATGACTTGTCTACACTCTAAACTCGTTATTGTGAGAGCCTTCTATATCACATTCCAAAATTGCGGTATTTTCAAAGGTTGAATGTTGTTGTGTGTACATGCGATTGGACACTTTTTATATGTTCAATTGTCAATATAGAATTATAGATATATTGGCAGCAATAGATATGACATAAAGGAGTTTTAAAAATAGTCATTTACTTACTCATCTTGTCAAATGACATGTTTAGTTCTTTGATTTGTGAGAGGACTTGTCTAGTCTTTTGGAGTGTCAAACGATAGGTCTAGCCCTTTTTTACATAAAATAATATTAGAAGACATGTCTAATTGTTTAATTATATGATAATTGTTTAAGCATATCAATAGACATTATTTAGAAAACATGTTTAATTTTTTAATTATATCATAATTGTTAAAGCATATCAATAAACATTAGAAAACATATCTAGTCATCTAATTAGATTTTATAGATTTTGCAACTAATAAACGGAGTCTAAGCTGTTAGGGAGATCAAGTGTGCCTGATCGTGCAAACTAATCTCCACTCATGCAAAGCAGGAGCTCTTGAGGTTCAAAAGGTCCCGCGGACTCATCCGCAAGGCTGAGAGTCGTGAAGGAGATAGGTTTTACACAGGTAGCTCTCAACGCCTCAAGGGTCTCTTCAATCTGGCGCAGGAAATGAAGAAAACTGTAATCCTTTTCACAAGTAGCTCTGGTCGCTGTGAGGATCACTTCAACGTGGAACAAAGCATGAAGGAAACTCCAGATGTGTACGCAAACAATCTTGCTCATGGAACCCCGAGCTCGCCACAACTATTGCTGAGGACAAGAATCCGCAGTAGCAGAAACGCTCACCAAAGCTCTCCACTCAAGGTACACTCCAATCTCCCAACTTAGCATTCATGAATGTCAATTCAGAGTACCAGCTAGGGCTTGTTGTGTTGACTGCAAAATTTTGCGGTTTTTATGTTACTAGAGGCGTGAATTACAAGTGTAGAATATTTGAGCAATTTTGTAACGAGAGTCTAGGGATGATGTGATTACCAACACCACACTAGCTAGAAATCCATATATATAATACATTTTTGTATAGTGTCCATTCCCGAGAGGGAAGAGTAGTTTTGTCCCAATGCTCTGGGCATTGTGTCATTGACATTACGAACGGACACTTTATTCACACTAGCCCTCAAAAGAAGACCGGAATTTCTATCTATCTATCTACATTTTTGCATACTGTACTCGCCACCACTGTCCCTGAGGACAAGCAACCGTTGCAGAAACGCTCACCAAAGCTCTCCACTGAAGGTACACTCCAATCTCCTAACTTGCTAGAATGCATGAATGTCATTTTAGGCATATAGATTTTGCAACTAATAACAACATCAAACCCACATTATGAAAATAGAGGAAACACACAATTATTTACTGACTTACCTTGGCACTATGCAAACAACCTTCCACAATGTTTGCCACAAAATAAGACTTGGTTATAGTCTCTTTCCGCGCTTTTTTCAACAACTTCATTCACAATCATGCATCGTGTGTCTTATAAGAAAAAAATGTGGCCTTTGTGAGCCTCACGAGAAAATATTGTGGCCTTCTCCATTTGGAAATTCAACAATGAAGACAAAGAATCCTTAACCTCATCATAGAAAACAATCTAAACAATAAGTAACCCATCAAGCAAATACAAAGAGTAGTATGGTGAGCGTGAGTGAAGACAAATTCTCTAAAAGAAGGTTGATTAGTTCAAAGGAGTTGACAATAAAGAAAGCAACATTCGTGCAGTCATACTAAGTGGAAGAAGCAAGTCGTCTAGTCTCTAAGTACCTAGCTAATTAAGGAAAGATGAACAAATTAAAGAGAGCCATCAACCATCTAATGATTTGTATTTGCTTGAATGTGTACCAAAATTTTGGAATAATCAAAAGGATCTTTGTATACTTGAGATACTATTTGAGATATTAGAGTAATTATTTAACTCATTTTTTTTAGAGTGTTAATGCTTAAGTCAAAAGTTGTAGAGTTATTTTCTAACTCAATTTTTTTTAAAGGTATTCTTTAACTAAAAAATAATTAAAGGTTAAATTACAATTGTCATGTAACTCAAAAAATATTAGTTATTTTTTAACCTCAAAATGCTTAGGACTTTTTGGACACGGCTTGTATGTATTATAAGAGGTGAATCCTCAACTTCAAAAAACAACTTTAGGAGTTAGGAAATCGCAATTAAAGACAACTATACAATCAAGGTTGGAAAAGAAAATTAACATTTTTCAATTGAAATTACAATTCTGATATTAGAAATCTACTAGAAAAGCATACTAATTTGAATGATATCATAATGTTTCAAAAGTGGTAATGTTGTTCACATGAATTATTTAACCCTTTTTCATCTGAAACGCAACAATCAAGAAAATGAAGAAATTCTACCTAGAGAAACTATCAACTAGCATGAGTCTTTGACGTGCATTATAGAGAAAACTAGATACAATCTAGACAACAAGCATCCTAGTGTAAATAATTATGGAGAAAAGTATGGTGTGGAGTGAGTACAAATTCTAATTCCCTAATGTACTTCTAATTCACAAAAGATACTAATTTTTAACCCCTAAATTCATTGTAAAAAATAGCTCATAGAAGAAGGTGACCATCACTAAGGTGACCTTTAACAAACTCACTCTCATCCATGCACTAGAATTTGAAGACAAGTGTAACTAAAAATAAAAGATTACAAGCAACGTAAGAATTCAAAATAAGAGCAAATACATCAAATACTACCATGAACAAAACATATTGAAAGCAAGATTTTAGGATGGTTAACAACAAATCTCCATCCAAACATTATGTGAATTAGATATCCTAGAAGGCACAGTCCTAATTTCTTTTGTACTGTCCTTATTCCTATGATACATTATTTCTAATACCCAAATAATTCTGATTACTAAATATACTCAAATATTATTTATAATATGGATTTGCAATTTAAGCGATCCATTCTTATATCCAATAGTATCCTAAATTTTATTTCAAGAATAAAACACACTCTATATTTTAATGCATTATGCATGTTTAATAATTTTTAAAAGTGATCCCCCAAATCTCGGGCAAAGTTTAATTTGTCATTATGAGAATTTAAGAATTGACGTAGAGATGAGAGGGTTTAAACGAGTAGAAGTGACAATTTTACGCACGTGTGAAAGGGCTAGAGTGTGAGAAGTGACGATCTAAAGCACATGTGAAGTGAAAGTTAGGGTCAAGTGGAATAGAAGTGATGATCTAAAGAGACACGGTAGGATGGGGCTAAGTTGGAGTCAATTGCAACCTACTGTGTTAATGTGTTAATGGGTTTTTGCATGCTACAGTCTACTAAAGGCATAGCAACTAAAGCTGCCAAACTCGAGGAACTGATGATACTAGTGTAGTAACATTTGTGCACCTCATGACCTCAAATTAAATAGAAGATTTCACCTTGACCAGACAATCAAAATAGGGTGTTCTAAGACTTCCTTTTTGACGAGAGGCAAATTTATTTTTAGAACAATTCTTTTTGTTTTTACACAGGAGGGGAAATTAGAACCTTTTTTACAAAACCTTCATTGTTAGGTTTTATGAATAATGTATTTCATATCCCACTTCTAAAATTGGACCATTACTTCATTTCCAAAACAAAAATCCAAAAAAAATTAACTATACATTTTATTTTTTTAAAAATACATTGTAAAATAATTAATTAAAAAATAAGAAAGGGTAATACCAAAAAAGAATTAAAAAATAGTAGCTCCATATGCAATTAAAAAATTAGGGTATGCTGTTAAAAATTTGTAACGTTAAAATTTGATCCCTTTCTAGCACTTCCCACATTTTAGGTACATTTTTGACAAGTGACACGCACCATTTCCAAGCATATTAAATGATTAATTTGGATAATTTTTTTACAAAAACGCAAACTTTATCATGGTAGACATCTTAACGTTGGAATTCGAAAAACAATGAAATTTGTTTCGTCACAAAATTCCATCTCAATATTTTTGGTAATTTTTCAAAAATTGTAAAAATGCAACAATTAGTGCATTGCGACAAAAATCTGGTGTACCATAGCTTGCAATCACCCCAGTTGCATCCTTTTTTGAACAATGTGTAGACATTTGGAGAGATTCAACTGTGTCATTTAAGCCTTTGGGTCTAAATCTAGCAAATTGGACAAGTGTGAAATTTATTAAACAACTTAAATGAAATAGTCTCAAATATTCATAAATATTCTAGAAATTTCCAAAATTTTACATGTATATTCTGAGAATATACATGTTTAACAAACAAGAGTGTCTACTAGATGTCTTTGAAGTCACGTTCCACTCTATGTCTAATGATTGGGTAACACAACTATGTTAAAGGCTTTCTACTTTATTGTCTATAGTGATGGCTTATGCACCACCTACAACCTTTTGCAAAGCAATGTATATTGTATGTGGAGAAGAAATTTTTTAACAAAGTTTTAGTTACGATTAAACAAAATGTTCACAATCATACACATAAATTTGTTTTCATGAGTTTTGGCCTCATTACAAACCTTAAATCTTCAAATGAATGTCATAATAGTCTTAAGTTGATAACACACATTTTGTTAAAACTTAAAACTAGACCACATTTTTTGCTAAAATTTGACTACAAGACTAGAAAAATGATGGAGAGTGTTGCCCTTCTCAAGAGAAATAGGTTCCTAATTATTCCACAATACTCTTATTTGTGAAATAAGAGTATTGTGGAAAAATTGGAGACCTGTCTCTATTGAAAAGGGTAGCAATTCCATGCCTTTTATAGTCTGGTAGTTTAGTTTTAACAAAATGTGTATTTGATATATGCACACCCATTTTTACATTTTGAAATCTGCATCCACATGGCATGGCTGACATGGATGGATATACAATATTTGAACACCCATATATAATTTTCCAAAATTTGTTTTTCCATGTCACATAGTTAGGCATTTGTTGTAACCCACCAAATAGTCTTGGTGGCCTCAAAATAATAATTGTACAAACCTATTTGAAGGTACGATTGATGTTCAAAGTTGAGGCAAAACAACGTAGTGTCCTTTGATTTTTTTATTTAACCCCTAAAGGACCGGAGTGTTTTTCCTCCAAAAACACTCCAATGCTGCCATTTTTACTCTCCCATGCAAAAAATCCAAAAGAATGTTATTTTTTACCTTCTAACCGTAAGATCTTGTCCTAAACTATTTGAAAAAAATACACAACAAATTTCGTTGATTTTGACCGCACGGATTGCAAGATAATTGCGTTCGATGGAAGAAAACACCCCAAAAAAACACATGCCCGAAAATTTCAGATGCGTTTGACCACAGCTACATCAAAAAAACCTCACTACCGAAACTTGTCGCACTTCACTTTCACATTCTATATGATGTTACTTAGTTGTGTACCAATTTTCGTTGCGTTTGGAGATGTTTAGGATGTTGAATAACACCTTGCACTTGTTGGGGGTTTAAAAGTTCAGAAAAGACTATATGTTTTTGGAATTGCAATATTTTCGACTTTCTTTATTTAAAATACAAATCCGAGCGGTGAAACACAAGTACATTCCACCCTCTACAAAATGGCGAAAAAAAATTTGAAAAAAAAATAAATCTCCAAGTTTTAGAAGACATGTAGCACATTTTCTAAGAATTTTGGGGGTTAGGGGGGAAATAAAGGGTGGAGGAAGGGAATTGAAGTGCCAACCCATTCCAATGTTCATGACCCCACTAACTCTCAAGTTACACTGCCACGTGGCAGTCCCTCATTGGACGATTTTTATTTTTTATTTTTTATTTTTAAAAATGATTTTATTTTTCAAAATTTTAAATAATATTTTTAATTATGAAATTGAACTTTCAGTTTAAAATAATATTTTAAATTTAAAATAATACTTTTCAGTTTTAAAATAATAATTTTTATTTATAAAAAATAATTTTAAATATATATATATTTTTTTTTTATGAGTTTGGAAAACGGGGTGGTCTTCTGCCCCCACAGTCCACCCCATTTTCCACACACCGCCCAACTTGTTGCCCCCCCCTAAAATTCAACTATTTCTCTACTGCCCCGCTGCCCTTTCTCCCGAAAAAAACACAATTCCCCTCATAACTTTCACATACGGTGTCGGAATTCAAAAAAAAAAGAATCCCCATTTTCGTGGCACATTGGGGAATCTACTATTAAATTTCCTTCAAAATTCGATTAAAAATGTGTTCACCGGAACCTACCCGATTCTCTAAATGTCCTAGTTAGGACACTTGGTCCTTTAGGGGTTAATATGATGTTAAATAAACTTTTTAATATATACATTTGATATATCCATCCATATCGGCCATGCTACTTAAAGTCTAAGAAGACTCTAAGCAAGTTTTATCCTAAATGACTACAATTATGTGTTCACTTATCAATTTATTACATTTTAACATATATGATTTTTATTGGTACTTTCTTGAGGAGGTCGTTTCCAAATACCACATAACATCGTGCAAACAAAGATAGAGTCAAAATAAATCTTTGGAAGTAAAATTTATAAATAGTTTGCATTAATTTAGGATGCTCAAAATTAAATACAAGAACTAAAATGGGAATATTTTCAAAATATTAATAATTATGGTAAACAATAATTATAAAATTTAGGGTACTTTCAAACACCCTTTTTTCCACACGTGATACTCAAAAGATACAAAAAGTGACCTCCCGAGAGTATTTATTTCATGTAAATTATTATTAAACCAATTTACCCTGATTTTCTTTTGTAATTATGTAAATGAAAGTTATTTTTATAATGATTTTTCAAAGGTTTTTTCTTGTAAAAATCATAGTAATTAAAATTATGAATTTTTGAGAAAAATTTAAAAAAGTATGAATTTTTATAGAACATGTAAATAGTAGTGATTAACAACAAGGTGTAGGTGCCATGCTTCTTGAGCTTATATAAAAAGAAATTCTATATGAAAACTTATTTTGTAGTGTATGTATTGGAATTTAGGGTTTTGAGCTTTAGAGTGCTATAAAAAATGCAATTTTAACAATTTCAAAGAACACTATATTGGGCTGAAAAGTAGAAGATAGCCCCTACACTTGTTTTAGTTGGGACCGTTTCCATTTTAAAATTAGGAATTAGATGAAAATGAACAAATATAGCCATACTAGGCGTTTTGGACGCTTAGGAGTTAATTTAACCACTTGCATCCCAACATTTCTATTGTGACGTGGTTTAATTGTTTGACAAGTATGCTACAATTAATGATAGTCTTGCAAGTGTGTAGGATATTTTAGAATGTCATTGTTGAGAAGGTCATTATAAAGAGGTTTGACTGAAATGACTCTTGTGCAATGTGCATATGAGGCATAATGATTTTTTTTTTGTTTTTTGTATGTGTACACACAATGAGAGAAAGTCATATCAATAAAATCATTTTATTCCAACAAAACGTAAATTTTTTATAAATTTTTCATAAATTTTTTAAGCCCTAATCTCTCAAAGAGGCATCAAATTTGAAGTGTGATGCCCTAATTTCTCAAAGCATCATTAGATTATCCAAAACACCAAAAATTTCATCCTTAATGGTTTTTCTATTTACTTATACCAATTCAATAATTACATACAGTGATCACAATTTTTACCAATAATGGATACAATCTCAAAGAGGTCACTTCCAAATATTACGTAACAACGTGCAAATAAAGATAGGGTTCAAATAATTTTTTGAAGATAAATTTTATAAATGATTTACATTAATATAGGATGCTCAAAATTGATTACAAAAATGAAGATGAGAATATTCCCATAATATCACTAATTATAGTAAGAATTATTTTTAAATTTTAGGGTGCTTTTAAATACCCTTTGTTCACACGTGATATTCAAAAGATACAAAAAGAGACCTCCCCAAGGATACAATATTTCCTTATAACAGACACAATCCTAAACCGGCCATGGTTTTTTTTAATTTCTATTTGTACAAATGGTTTAAAAAGTAAAATTTTGTCTTATGGTCATTAACATATTCCATTACCGTAATTTAATTAAGACTTTGATTGTGACCATCAAACCACCTATTGTTTTTTTGTTTTTTGTTTTGCAAAAATTAAGTGATTAAATCAAACAAATGACTAAAATGGGCCATAATATGACTAAGTGAAATGTTTCAAGCGAATACAATAGGACCATTTACTTTATTCTTTTCTCATACAAGATTTTTGACATGATAAGAACTGTACTAAAGAAAAGGATTCGTAGAGTGGCTATCAAAAACATTATTGGCTCTTTCATTTCCCCTTAATCTATATTCCTATGTCCTTCTAAAAGGTTGTGATTTCATGGAAACTTTGGAATTAAGCCCCCATGTTGTGTGAGAGAGCAATTGTCATAGCAAAATTAGAGCTCTTTGGACCACGGAACCACCCTTGAAAGGTTATGTTTGAATCACCTTTAAAAGGTTGCACTCCATGCAACCCTAAAATACTTGGCGTTAAAGATTGTCATTTTGAATCATCTTAGATTCTTAGATTGCTACAAGCATCATTCAAAAATATGACACAAACATATCGTTTGAATTTGAGTATGATGGGAGACATGACCTTGGTACCTGTTCAAAAAAATTGTGAAGCATGATTGAGAGTATACAAGGTGGTGCTTTAAATAAAAAATGTTTGATTATGTAGGTTGAAATAAGTTTGTGAATCTATGATCCATGTTAGAAATAATGAGTGAGTTGATGACTACCTTGGAATGTCTAATACATCCCATTGAGATGCGCACATCCAGAGATAGATAGATATATATATATATAGATATATATATAGAGAGAGATATATATATAGATAGATAGATAGATATATATATATATATATATATATATATATATATATAATAAAGTAATTTTCTATATAGAGGCGATATGGAACAACCAAAACGATGAGGTCGGTGTGAAGTAAATTTTCACATGATAGCCACAAGAAACGACATAAATGAGGCTCAACACAAAAGGTTGATGTGGCTTTCATTACATTGGTTGTGATCAAAGATGTCATTGTCTTGTACTACATCTACTTTAAATTGATGGTGTTTGTTGAGTTGAACTCAAATCAAATCTTGGTGAATCACATTGAGTGAGAATCAATGGTGGATGCGTCCTTTTGGAAGGGCCCTTTAGCCTCCCAAGGGTTGTATACCTGTTCAAAACTTAGCATATTGAAACATTGGAAAGTGTACAATTATATAAGCACACAACAACATTTATGGAGAAGGGTTGGAATCTTTTTGAAAATAGGAAGAAGACCCAAAAAAAATTTGTCAATGGAAGGGGAGGCACTAGCAAAAAACGTAGAAACTACGTGCGATAAAATATAGGGTCTAAAATATTCATCGGGGGTAAAATTTGTAAAATAATTAGATGTAGTATAGGGTGTTTTAGGATTGTGAAACATGATTATATGTAATTTAGCATTTGAAAAAACACAATTAAATTACCTAAGTGGTACCTGTAAAATAACATATGTGAATTCTAAATTAGTGAAATTGGATAAAAAAAACAGTGTAGATTCTGTAGAAAAGAGAAAGGATGAATGAAAAAAGGCACTAGCATTTAGACACTATGGTTTAGGCAATAGGATTCAGACACTAGGGTTGAGGCAATAGGGCTGAGGCCCTACGGATTAGGCACTAGGGTTTAGACCTCAAACTACGTGTGCTTCACGCAGCACCAGCTGAATGCGTTTGGTTTACACAATATTGATTTAGGGTGGGGTTTGCTAGATTTGAGACTCCAGATGCACGCTTGGGGTTTGTGAAGGAAAACTTGCATACTGCTGTTGAGCTTGTGTTACATTGTGTTTAGATGCATGCAGCAATGTTGGGGTTTGTGAAGAATGCTTGCATACTGCATTTGTGAACGAGAGCTTCCATATTGCGCCTGAGCTTGTGTTACGTCTAAAAA
Organism: Pohlia nutans; assembly: GCA_022496805.1. Lineage (NCBI taxonomy): Eukaryota > Viridiplantae > Streptophyta > Bryopsida > Bryales > Mniaceae > Pohlia > Pohlia nutans. Next base: position 10,288,573 of record CM040102.1, read on the forward strand.
TAAACTCTCCTTCACAAACCCTGAACGCCTGAACATACAAATTTACTTTCAGAAACCCACACCGATGCATGCATCTAAAGCCCGTCTATCAAATTAAATAGCACCATGAAGACACAAGTTGCGTGCATTAAAACAAAGTATACCACCCTAAATCACAGTATGCAAGCTTTCTTCTACAAACACAGACTTATACAAGTTTTCTTCACAAATCCCAACACCATTGTGTGCATCTGAACCCCAGTATAACACAAGCTCAACTGCAATATGCAAGCTTCCCCTAAAACCGCAGTATCCAAGCTTTCTTTACAAACCCCAAACCCGTTGCGTCCATCTAAACGCACTATAACACAAGCTCAAACACAGTATACAAGTTTTTCTTTACAAACGCAATATGCAAGCTTTTTTCAGAAACCCCAACACCGCTCTGTGCATCTAAATGCAATATTACACAAGTTCACGCGTAGTATGGAAGCTCTCCTTCACAAACCTAGTAAACAAGCTTTCTTCACAAACCCCAATACCGCTGCGTGCATCTAAACGCAGTTATTCAATTGCAACTTTCTCATACAACCTTGGATGACTTTCATCCAAGTCACCTTTGTAAGCTTGTTAAATTTTCTACCAATTACAACAATCTCTTGTAATGGGGAGTTGATGATAATATTGGAGAGGTCTTCAACTACAAGTATGTCAAATTTGTTGGGTAGATTTTATGCTTCCAATGGTCCCCTCATGTACAGTACCCTATAACAAGTGTTGCAACCTCACTTTCAAACCTCACAGTAAAACATTTATCACACTCACTACAACGGGATGTTGACCATGAAATTTTGCATGCACCACCGCTTGGACAAAAAGCATTTTTGGGCAAAATTTGGTATGTTAAAAATGAACGGTTTATGAAATAGAGCTAATTTGCTAACTTTTGGGCCTGCGTTAAAAAAAAATCATATATGGTACCCAATAGCTGCCATGGATCCAAATTTTTGGTAGAAGGTAGAAGTCATAATGAGGAACAATATGGTGATATAAAAAATAATGGTATTCCTAGGTATTTTTGTATCCAGTTGCAATTCAAAATTTTAATAAGAACGCTAAATTTTAATTTAATTATATAATAAAGTAATTTTCTATTTTTCTCACATTTTTTGTTACACCATGTTGTCATAGTAAGGAATAACTTGGTGTCACAAAAAGATGAGAAAAAAGGTCATTTAATACATTATTTTGTAATCAAACTAAAATTTAGCGTTCTTATTAAAATTTTGAATTGCAACTGGATACAAAAATACCTAGGAATACCATTATTTTTTATATCACCATATTGTTCCTCATTACGACTTCTACCTTCTACCAAAAATTTGGATTCATGGCAGCTATTGGGTACCATATATGATTTTTTTTTAACGAAGGCCCAAAAGTTAACAAATTAGCTCTATTTCATAAATCGTTCATTTTTAACATACCAAATTTTGCCCAAAAATGCTTTTTGTCCAAGCGGTGGTGCATGCAAAATTTCATGGTCAACATCCCGTTGTAGTGAGTGTGATAAATGTTTTACTGTGAGGTTTGAAAGTGGGGTTGCAACACTTGTTACAGGGTACTGTACATCTGAGCCATGCTAATATCTGTTTCTGAGGCTAGCATTTGCTTGTGTTCAAAGAGTTGGTACATTTACGGGTTAACCCCTAAAGGACCATAAGGCCACTAGGTGGCTCCTGTTTTTATTTTTATTTTTTTTAGTAATTTTGAATAGGTTTTATGTAGATTCTTTTTTGTATAAAAAATTATTCAGCATATGTAATATTCTTCACTAATTCCAATGATATAGAATTTGGTCCCATTCAAATTATAATTTTCACAATATGATCGTTTAAACTTGTCATTTTAAAACTATGAATCCTTGGTCCTTTTAGGGTTAAAGTCCTTGAGAAGGGACATCAACGTCAAATACTGGTAGCCAATTTACACATGAATCATGTTTCGTAAGAGGGATAAGTATAATCTGCAACACTAGTATTGGATCGAAAAGACAGCAACAAAGTCGAAATAATGTCATTTATGGTGGACCGAATTTGACCGGAGAATTGCAATGGTTCAGTACTGAATGTACCTAGAATGGAGAGGGATCAACTCATCAGCAAATTACTGGTTTTTCCCTGAAGGAAATCCTGTGTTGAATTCGGCACCTATCTCAAGTGAAGAATAGAGCAATGCAGTATACAATACAACTGGCTGGAAGCAGGCACTATAGCATCCCAAGCCACACAAGTTGCTAAGTCTAAGAAAGAATTTCGCCCCGGGGGGAAGGGAAAACTTGGCAACAATTTTTCATACCACTTGCAGCTTTTGCAAGCTTTTGCAATCAAGCATTTGCGACTTTCTTGGCTGCAAGAAGGTCTGAGATCTTGTTCGTGTAAAAGTCGGGCTGGATTTTGTTTTCGGGGCTCTGCAGTGTCTCCAACGTAGTCACTCCTGCAAACAACAATTCTAGCACCATCAATCTCCCAAAAGTAGTAAGGACACAACAAGCTAAAACACCCTATTTATGCCACGATTCAGAAGTCACCCTATTTGTGCCACTATGCAATAGTAGTGTACATATCAAAATTCTAACCCCTAAACGTCCCAGCGTCCAAAAACTAGATCACGAACAGATTCGAAGCCTTGTAACTTTCTCATACAACCTCGGATGATTTTCATCTAAGTCACCTTTGAAAGCCTATTAAATTCTCTACCAATTATAATAAACCTCTTGTGATGGGGAGCTACTGATAATATTGGAGAGGCCTCCAACTACAAGTATGTCAAATTTGTTGGGTAGATTTTATGCTTGCAATGGTCTTCTCATGTACACCTCATGTACATCTCAGCCATGCTAAAATCTACTTTTGAGGCTAGAATCTACTTCTGTTCAAAGGGTTGGTACGTTTAGGGGTTGAATGAAAGACACTCATACATAGTGACCACAAAGTGGATTCATATACTTGATTGAATTTATTAGCAACTTGGCTAAATGTCTATAGCTACTGGTCTTTGAATGGAAATGGGGTCAACCGTCACTTGTAGTAATCTACAACCTCCCACTTAAAAATTACATAAGAGATTCATACATGGTCACAAAAATTTAACTCTCAACACACTCCTACATATGACGCAATAGTATTCTCTGCCTGATAGAATATCATTACCTGATAGAACCAAGAGAGTAGCGCAACCTCCGTTTTGGCCAAAGAGAATGTCAGTGTCCAAACGGTCTCCCACCATACAAATCTGGGAGGTTTTAATGTTGAACCTGCCATAATGTGACGTATTAGAAGAGGTCCCCAGCCATAATACATATCAAGCAGAGCTCTTCCCAGAGGTCAATAGAAAAGGAAAGGACACCAAAAATTCAGTGAGAAAATTGACCCAGGTTCTATTCTTACTCTGATGCAAGATAGTCCATCATGAAAGTGGAGGGCTTGCCAACCACAAGTGGCTCTTTCTTCGTCGAGCCTTTGATAGCACCAACCATGGAACCACCTCCTGTGTTGCAACAACAATGACCAACAACAAAAAATCAAGTCACTGCTAGTATGGACTTGTAGATGAGTGCACAAACAAAGAATAGATGCAATAGTGATTGTCCAGGGACAAAAATGAGACTTCTGAAACATCCATCTGGACAGGAGAAAAATGGGAACCGGTCGTACGTACCTGCCCATTCCTGTGCATCTGTCAAATGAGTCACAGCGTCGCAGTTGGTGGCAATGAACATGCATCCCGGGTTTTCACGGATACAAAGAGTTGCATACCTAGAATTACATGAGAAAATTAGTCTCAGCGAAAATCATGTTTAAAAGCAACATACAAAGGAGAGGTGACTGAGCACTTGATTTACTGAGGTGAATAGAGCTTAACCCCTAAAAGACCAAGGATTCATGGTTTTAAAATGACAAGTTTAAACGATCATATTGTGAAAATTGTAATTTGAATGGGACCAAATTTTTTATCACTAGAATCAGTGAAGAATATTACATATGTTGAATTAAAAATAAAAATAAAACTAACAAAAATGAATCTACATAAAACCGACTCAAAATCACTGAAAAAAACAGGAGCCACCTGGTGGCCTTATGGTCCTTTAGGGGTTAACTCCTAGCTGCCCAAGCTAAAAAACAGAAAGTCTACTTTGGAAGCTAACAGTCAATTATAATAGCTTTTAAAACATTCGAAAATGTAGGGAATAATTCTCTTCTTTTTATTGGTACATCTTGTTACCTTCCTCGACAATTCATTCAACTCTTATACACGTCGAAGCAGCCACTTGGGCACAAAAAGATTTCTTATGAGCTGCTGCACATAATAAGCTTTTGGGGAGATTTGGTTTACTTACTGGAGCTTGTAGTAGTTGAGGTATCGGTCAAAGCCCACCACTACAGCTGCAACCTGTAAACACGTCATCTCTTTCGTCAAACCTAACCAGATCCATAGAAAGAAAAGAAAAGAAAAGAAATAAATGATCACAAGTGCATTGAAAACATACATCATGGTCGTGCTCCATCAGCTGACCAGGTGCAAGGTCTATCTTCTTGTCTCCATCTTCCTGCAAGAGTACTAACGCGTCAGTGCTGATGTGAAGAATTACACCATTCTGTATGTTCTATCATATATGAGAAGGAGATTTTGCCTATTGAGCACGCTAACTAAATAAAGCAGTAATAATGATATAAACCACAACCAAAGTAAAGTCGAGAATTCTGCATGACGTACAGGGCCTCCAATGTAATTGATGCCTGCTTGTTTAAGCTCCAGCTGAATACCAGCTTCACCAATTATGTACACCTGATTGAATGACAGTGTGAATAACAAGAAACCCTTTCATAACAACAAGATTTTTTCTGTACCAACAGCCAACCCTAAACCTAAACCCTACCTTCTTGTCAGAAGGAAATTTGATCGACTTCAAGTACGCGGCTGCAGCAAACGACGAGGCAAAGATTTCCTCCTGCAACACAAGAATCAAATACCGTCAGATTCGGACAGTATTGTGTCGAAATCCAATTTCCACATCAGATTTTGAGAGGTCCACGTCACCATAAACCAATCACAAGATGACATGTGGTACTCTTCTGACAAAATGAATTGAAACTGACCACGAGGTAGGGTATTGCAAAAACAACAAGTAGTCAATGGAAATTCTCATAACCAAGGATTCATGGTTTGAGAATGACTAAAGTAGAATTCAGATATGGGCCACATTTTTTTTATTATTAGAATCAATGAAGAACATTGCATATGTGTTTTTCAAAAAAGAAAGTCGGCTACTCAAGAAACACATGAGGGTTCTTTAGGGTTTCACCTCTGAAACGCTGAGACCGAGGCTCTCGAACTTTTTCCCGTACTGCTTCCTCGACTTGGTGGAATTGTTGGTGACGAATACCAGACGCTTACCCTGCATCATCCCAAAGAAAAACGTAAGGATGTCTACATTATTCAAATCCAAACACTGACAGAAACTGACAGCATTACGTACCATAGATCGCAGCAGGTCAAGCGTCTCAGGGACTCCTTCAATGAGCGAGTCTCCCTTCCAGATTACACCTGCATGAATCCACCCACCCCTCCTATTGAATCTCAACCCTAATACTGTGGACTAATTTACATCCCCAACACCCACTTCGCACCTAAGCCAAAGGATTCATCGTTTTAAAATGACAAATTCAATCAATCACCAAGCTCTTACACACCTCTTACACACCTAATAATGATAAACCACCAAGATCTTCCACACCTAACTATTTGGAGTGAAGAAATAAGAGTATAATAAAGAAAAATCCATGGTATCTTCTTCAAAATTTGATAGACTTTAAGGATAAATCCATTGTGAAAAATATAATTCAAATGGGATCAAATGTTATATCACCGGAATCAGCGAAGAATATTGCATGTGTTGGTAAAAAAATAACAAATAAATCTGAACAATGCTGTCAGTTTGGGCTATTCACAAAGGACAACACAAAAATCAGTTCACTCTAAACTGCCAAAAAAAACATGAGGCTCGTTTTGGGCTTCTTCGTCTTTTTCTCTAGTACGTCGAAATGTATGATTTCGCACCTACGAAAACCGTCACTATAAAAAAAACTTTGAAATTACACTTTTGTTTTAAGCAAAATGGTGGTTAAGAGAATGAAATTAGATCAAGGGTTCTAGTTTCCTCTCATAGCCACATTGTTTTTTGAAACTCAGCAATTAATAAGTGCCGGAGAGAGGGCAAGGTTTTACCATCACAGTCGAAAATGAAAGTCTCCACACTGTCGATCAGCTTGGCATGGTCCGTCAAGAACGGAGCGGAATTACTCGCTTCTGAAACCAAAACACCAGAACCTCATTCCATTACTGAAAAAGAACTGTGCGTACTCTTGTTTGCCACCAATTTCAAAAAGTATAATTCAGATGAGTCCAAGCACCAAGAATTCATCAAACCACAAATGAAATTGGACAAAGGAAAGGTACTCACCCGTGCCTGCTGCAGCTTGGGCGCAGGAACTCATTGGTGGGACGCTGTACGAGAGGCTGGGTAGCGACAGTTTCAAGCTTGTGCGGAGCGCGTTGGCAGATTTCGAAATGCAGAGCGGAGCGGCGCCGGAACGGAGAATGGAAGAGGACAGGGTCCGAAAGGGAGCCACGCAAATTGCCATCGCCTACCCAATTGGTGAAAAGAGAGAAAAAAGAAAAACAACAGGAGCAAACAGCAAGAGTTCTAGCTCGTTCTCTTCCTCTTCTTCGGGCTGTGGCGTGCAGAAGCGTGATCCGAAGAATGTGTATTTTGGTTTTCCTCACTGGCTTCAGTTGGTGTGTGAGTGAGTGAGTTTCTTCATCATCATCGTGAACCAGGGGCTCCGAATTTTCGACAAAATGGCTGGTTTTCCGAAAAGGAAAATCCGGTGAACCAGATTCATTCTGCGCCTGGCTGAGTGGGTCACAAAGCGCACCTGCGGGTGCGTGCCCCTGCTTGGATGGATGTTCATCCGTTATATGGATGTACGTTCATCTATTTCTTGGATGAGGATATGCTGATCATGCAGGTACAATTTACTTGAGATTACCGATATTAAGGTACCTATACCTTAACCCCAAAAAGGACCAACGATTCATAGTTTTAGAATGACAATTCAATTGACCATACTATGAAGAATATAATTCAAATGACACTTGAATTTTAAATCATTGAAATCAGTGAAGAACAATGCATATGTTGGTCAAAAAACAAACAAATTTGAACAAAAGGAAGTCCTCTTTGAATCTACTCAATATTGCTAAAAACGCATGAGGCCCAATTGGGACCTTTTGGTCCTTTAGGGGTAAAAGCATTCACTTTACCAACTGAGCCTATTTACACACATAAAACAAAAACCATTTTGAGTGGGTCTCATTAGCAAGTTCAAGAGGATTCCAATGCATTATTTGGACACCGTATGAACAAGTTATGAATTTCCAAAGTGTTGACTATAGATTGACCTTGAAGCGACCCTAAACTCTGGTGTTCAGATTGTGCACATTCTCATCAACAGTAGGATAGGGTGTCAGAATCTATTTATGGTGGAAGATTGAGCTATGGACGCTTTAAAGAAATGGTCGCTTTTAGATATAGTTACCTTACGTAACATTCTTAACCCTTAATCCTTAATCTTAAAAAGGGTTGATGGAGATGCCTTGTGGAGATGATAGCATGAGAAAAGTTGAGCCATACTATTTCGGTGCCATTTTGACACAAAAGGCGGCATATTGGTCATTGCAGTGTCATTTTATCCATACTAGGTTGGTATGGAGGTTGGCACCAAATTATCTTTATTGCATTTCAATGCACTATCATGGCACCATTTTCACATGCCTTGAAGTTCCTAATGAGATACGTTGGCGTATGTTTGAGATTTCTTGTATTTAAAAAGTTCTAAATTGAGACCCCCAATAATTCATTAAAATCATGTTGACATGGATTAAAACTTCATTTTTGATCTTAAATCCATAGGAGGTGTGGAACCATGCCAAATACAATAGAATATTGTTGTATAATACTAGTCAAAGAGGGCTCTCTAGACATTTAAGGGTTAAAACGTCCTCACCCCTCTTTAAATTTGGAGTATGTCAAAGATGTCTTATTAAATGTAATTAAGAGGGATATTTTTGAACTTGATATACAATAAAAGTTGTACGTTGGGAATTTTGGATTTTATCATACGATTATGTCTATGATTGTTGTCACCAATATTTTTGTATAAAATTTGAAACTCAAAATTCAAAATTCTTCTATAATTTGATTACAAATAAGATATTGACAATTTGTACATGAAATTTCTTGTGATTGGTTAAAATGTAATACTCTAATTGTAGTTAGTTTTGAAGATTTTTTGGTTGCTTAATTTATGAATTTACTTCTTAAGTGCACTTTAGAAGTACAATCTTTGAAATTTTGGTTGAACCGCTACACATGAAATGAAGCATAAAAATTTCACAAACTGTTCTCTTTCTAATTGGATCACACATGCATGAAGCTAATTTCCCATAAAAGATGTAGTAAAAAATCCACATCACAAAAAAGTCAATGACGGATGAGAAATTTGTGTTTGATTATATACATCGTTCACTTTTTGAATGGTTGGACGTTTAAATGTTAACCCCTAAACATCAAAGCGTCGAGCAAGTGGACGATTAACAAATTCAAACCCTTCTCGCGTTTTCATCAATGCTTGAATGAAACATTTTTTTGACCAAGTTGTTGTCATCTAATGGTTGGATTTAGTCATACTTGATTACGTATTTTTCTAAAATTACAAATGTAGAAGTATGTCAAGTCGTTGACCAAGCCAAAATTGCATTGACTGTAGTTCAAAAGTGGCTTTGCAAAAATGAGGTCGTAGATTTAAGAAACACAAAAATTTCAAAGAATCACTGCATTTAAGAGTATAATTTTATAATTAGATATTAATGGTAGTATTAGTGAATCGAATTGTACGTATGGAATCTAAAATTCAAAATCTAGAACTTTCATTTGTACATCAATTTCAAAATATTCTTCTAAATAGTAATTTATGATGTTTTTTTCTCAAATTGTCAATTCTATGTACACCCTGGTACATTTAGGGGTTAAACATTGTTGCAGCCATATATAGGTAGATGGTTGTATTCCTTCCTAAGTGACTCAAGTATCACATAGTAGATGAAGGATTTTTCATCAAATTGTTTTTATGAAGGCTCTTCATTTGTCATACTACCTCTTCAAGTTAAATCAAAGTCTTTTCTGCTATTTTTGGATTTTACATTGGGTCCAAACTACAGAAAGAGTAGTAAAAATGGCTCACCATATAGTGAAATTTGAATTTTACTTGTTTTTCTTCCTCAAAATAAATTTAGACCATGAAAATGAGTTCTATTGCATTTGAGTTGAACTAACAAAATGAAGCTCACCCAATTTAGTTTCTACTCCATTTTGAATTTTTGAAAACTTTGAAAATTAAGTGTTTTATTGGAATTACAAGTTCGGTGGATACTACCATAGTTTAGGGAATTGTTCTAAATTTAGATGCATCAATGATTTTCATTTATTGAACTGTTCTTCATTGTAATTTATGCATTGGGTAAAAAAATTGGAAGTTTTGATTACATTTTGTAATTGATATGATTTTTTACAATCACTTCAAAAATCATAGTAATTTCAATTTTACATCAAAATTAATGAAAAGTTCATGATTTGTAGTAAACACATGGCTTCATCAACTAAATATATAAAGTTGAATTTTTATCTTATATATAGTGCCAAAATTAAATGTGATAGATGAAACAAGGTTCCATAGTCGTATGACCGACGTTTAGGGGCTAAGCTTTAGGGTACTACACTGCCTACTTGCTTGATTGGCTTTTTACTGTGATACAAATACAATAACCTTTTTTGGAAGATGGAGCAAAGATGACACTTGACATTATATAAGAAAATTTAGTAGGGGTCAAGCAAGTTAATCAAATTTAAAATGTAAAAACAAAGAGCATCCAAGAGCATCAAAGAAATTCTTGGAAATTTTAGTAGGGGTACAAAGTTTAGGGCTTAAGAATGTTATGTACAAGTGACGATTGAGAGTCAAATTTCAATTCCATAAGAAAATGAGTCATCATTGGTCATTTTGTTTCATAGCTTCATTTTATTGTATGTGATTTCAAAAACAACATTTAATTCAATTCATGGTAGGACCTATGGTTAAACTATAATTATGAATTTTGCATAAAACTCAAATAATTAAATTGTGGTTGAGTTTTGTTTCCAATTCAACCCATTAGTATACGGTTTGGTTAATAAATCCAAGTCAAAAAGTGAGCCCAAGTGGATCCATTTTTCAACTCAATTGCATGAATTCGGCCTCGCTTTTATATACATATATATATATATATATATATATATATATATATATATATATATATATATATATATATATATATATATTTAATGGTTGGTAACACACTAAATACATAAACGGTTATTTTAAAAGACTGTTGTAATGATATCCTACTTTTAGAACAAATTTGACATATTTTATTATTTTTAGCTAAGAGGTAACACATGACATTTTGTAGTTATGTATCCATTAGTCCATTTGTCTCTACTTTGCTTTTTGGTTGAATTGTAAACATAAAAAGTTTGTGACAATGAATGATTCACTTGAGTGCATGGTAAAAAATGCGATGTTTATGAATGTTGAGAGTTGCTTTGGAAGGTGAAGGGACTAAAAACATTGTTTTTAACAGAACTAACAGAGCAACAAGAACTTATTTTCAACAGAGCAAACAGAGCTAACAAATTTTCAACAGAGATCAAACAGAGTTTCAACCAATTCTCAACAACCCTGCAACGTCATCGTGCCTTGATTTACAAGATTCGTTCCCGTGTTGTACAACAGCATTGGAGATGACTTCTTGCCCCAAGAAAGCAACTCACGTAATCTTTTTGGCACCATTTATGCCGACATGTCTTTTCAATCATTGTTGGAGGGCAACTACCAGACTGTCCTTAAAAAAATCCCTACGATTTCTTAGACAAACAGCCTTCCCTTGGCCTCAATATTTTCCTAATGTGAATTTCATTTACCACAAGTTTTGTGTAGGAATTTGTTATTAATGATGGTTGAAACTAAACAACACGAAGGCCTGAAATTGTATGAAAAAAAAATTGATTGGAGAAAATAAATGAAAGAGTATATTAGAGGCGGAAAAGTTTGAAACAATATATAAGACTAATTATTAGTGATTTTTATTGAAAGGAGACAATCGTCATGTCGATGAAAGATTAAGAGAACAATTTGGTTGAAGAAGAAGAAAAAAAAAAAGGTTGGCATAATGACAAGTCTAGGAGTGTCTCTTGGCAGTATGACACTTAACATGACTATTGGTCATATAGTACATAACAAACTTTATTTATTGGTTTTTAACTATTTCAGTACTTAAAAATGCAAAAAATATATGAGCACATTACACAACAACACTATTTCATCAATGTTTTTTTCCATTACTACAACACTCAAATAATACTATTGTGTGTTGTGATGAGCCATAATCATTTCAATACTATTTTTCATTGTTTCGGTAATAAATAAAATAAAATAAAATAAAATAAAGTATTTTTCTAATGATAAAATATATATAGAATATTTTTTATGAAGTTGATTGCATAGACATGTCAACCTTTGAATCTTTTGATTTGCAAAGGTATCGTTGTGAGCATTAGATTACATTTAATAAATCCAAATTTCCATGTTTATAGTTGAAAAAATGTTTATACTTACGACTCACTATGATCATGGTCTAAGTAATTAACATATATATGATTATAAAGAGTTAAGTATTTTAGTGTTAAAACATGAATATATTTCAACAAAGAAATGTAACAATGTAGAATTTATCCTTTGCAAACCCTAATTTTCAATAATTTGATGTTTTTGTTAATTTTACCTAATGTTTAATTAACACGACGATAGTAACAAATATTACTATTTCATTTGTATTTCAATATTATATTGTTTTTGAAAATGATACATCATTACTATGTGGACCTATATTCGCATGACTCCCACAAGACCAATTTGACATATGTACCACTCCAACACAACTACTTTGACATATGTGCGACTTCAACATAATGATAATTATACATTACACTTAGCACATTTGTACACGTGTATATACTTTTGACATACGTGCCACTTTACATATACACGTGCCACTTGACACATGATTATCTTCAAGTACCATTTTGAGTTATTTATAATAGATTATCATTACTATTCAATAATTCTTATTATAACATGTGAATTTTTTATTTTTACACTTATACAGTGACATTTGATGATTGTTGTAGAATTATTGTAGAGTGAATTTTAGATTGAATAAATATATTCTTTAATTTTTTTGAGTTTATTTTAAAGCCTTTATTGTTGTAAACATTATAAAACCACATCCATTGTCATACTCATTAAATCTCAAGGAATAGATGTAGTCATTTCAAAACTCGTTATATTATCACTAGGTGGAATGGTGAACTTATATTGGCTTGACCAAAGGTTTTTTTTTGCATTTAAATGCTCATAAGCATTAAAAAAAAAGGGTGAACATCAAACCTCTGGTAAAAATTTGAGGAAAATTGACTTTTGAATGCCAAGTGAATATTCGTTGGTCAATACCCATGGCCAAATGCATAACAAGAACATAACTTTTCGAAGCTTTTGGAACCATCCTTCGTCTACAAGGTTTAGGGTTAAAGATGCCAAATGCATTACAATTTTGTGCATATTGTTGAACCCAATGCCAAATTTTCTTCACTCATAAAAGCCTCCATTCCCACTCCACTCAAATGCCATTATTCAATCCGTAGCCAACAATCGTTCTAGTGAAGCTTAATAGCTAGTTTATCATGTCCTTAAATCTTTTGTCAACGCCATGTTTTGGTATTATTGTGCTAGTTTGAAGAAATTTTGCACTGTTCAAACAACACACCTTTATCAATGAAGTTTGTTTTTACTATATTAAAGGGTGTAGTAGTTGTATGAAGAGTTCTTGGTTTTAGGGGATTTTAGGTAATAATAGGTTTTCAATCTCTAGTATTACTAAAATTTCTTACTTGTACCCAAGATTAGTAAAAAATACAAAATTATGAAGCTAATGATGTGTGACGGTAATTATTATAATAGCCAAAATGTTTACTACAATGATTATCCCATTTAGTGAGGGGAGGTTTACAGTGTGTGTAGGAAATTTATGAAGGTCATATTAGATATCATTACAATGTAAAACCAACGTCATAGGAAGATTTGAACTAATCATTAAGAAACTCAGCCCTTACTAATTTCAAGATTTGGCATAATAGTGCTTGCGTTGGATATTAGTATCACGCACTAAATGGAATAGTCAACGTACATGTCTCAATCTAAAGCAATTTTTTAAATGATGTACAAATTTCATCTACGTTTCCTCATCCATCATGCACATTTTGCAAGGAAGAGAAATACAACAAAATTCTATTGTGATATAGCTTCATGCATGTGTAATCCGATTAGAAAGGAGATGGTTATGTGAAAATTTTATGCCTCATTTCATGTTGGAGTGATTCACCAAAAATTTCAAAGATTTAGGTCTAAATTTGCTTTGAAAAATAAATTCATAAAATTTAGTAACCAAAAAATCCCCAAAACTCACTACACTTAAGAGTATTACATTTCAACCCATCACAACAAATTTCATTCATAAATTGTCAATATCTTATTTGTAATTGAATTGCAAAATATTTTTGAATTTCAAATTTCAAATTTATACAAATATATTGATGATAGCAATTGCAATTCTCACCGTATGGATAGAATCTAAAATTTATAATGTACAACTTTTATTCATACATAAAGTTCAAAATATCCCTCTTGGTTGCATTCGATGATTCATTTTTGCAAAATTGCCGAATTTAAAAAGGGATGAGGATGTTTAGGAGTTAATTAAGGTTGTTTGTTTTGTTACATTGAGATCTCTCCAACCGTGCATCTAGCAATCGCGTTCTTGGTATCGTCAGAGTGTTCTTAAAGAAGAAAGGTGCAAAAAATTGGTTTCATTGCATTTGGACCTATGACGTGAAAGTTATGGATTTTTAAACAAATACATCACTATAAATTGAGTAAGATTATGAAAAAAAGGAGTACGAGGTTCTTGATGTCATTCTTGGCACTATTAGAAATCTCTCAACGAGTAGGGGTGCAAAAAAGTTGTTTTGTAGTTTTTGAACCTACTTTGTAAAAGTAATGGATTTTAAATTGTTATTTTTGAGTGATTTTTGTCATCATAAATTAAATTAAATTATGAAAAATGAAACATGAGATTTTTTGATGTCATTCTTGACATTATTGAAAAGCTCTTCACAAGTAAGAGTGCACCAAAGTTGTTTCGTAACTTTTGGACCTACAAGGTGTAAGTTATGGATTTTTTTATCGAATTTCATTACTATAAATCAAATTAAATTATGGATAAATTGATTTTTTTAAAAGAAAAAACAAAAGCATAGGGAACATAGAAGCACAAAGAGTATAGAGACACGTGGAATACGGGGAACAACCGGACGAATGACACACGGCTACACTAGTGTATATGATGAGAGCATGTAGTTCAGACATCCCAAAATCTAGGTATCATCTCTAGAATAAAATTCCAAAATTTAGTCACTGAATGCATCATATGCATTAAAAAAAATAAAAACAAAAATTTACAAGTGACCATTTGAAAGAAAAATATCATGTATTCTACCTCACTTTCTCGTTCAACATAAAATAATTCAAAATTTCAAGAATTTATCCTTGTGTTCTTTCCACATTGGTTGAGACTCAAGTGAATCCTATATGGAAATTACATTTTGGCACTCAAAGTGCCGAATTAGAAAGTGAGGTACAATACCACCCAAATTCTTTTTTGGCAAATTTCACCATAATCTTACTCAATTTTGGAAGTAACCACTTATACACTAAAAAAAATGAACAAAAAAGTAAACGAAATCACCAAAGCCTTCTCAAAAAACACTAAAATTGCCACTATTTGAATAAAAATGACTTATAATAGATGAATATACGAATGATTATATTCATTTTTCCCTTACTTAACTACATTATAAGGTGTGTGTCGCTCTAACAACAATAAAAAAAATTAAAAAAAATTGTTATAAGGAACTATGTCTCAAAACCTCACAAGTGTCATACCAAGTACACATCAATTTTGCATGTGCAGGGGGTATACTGTAAACAATAATGGGACACTAACACTTTACACAGCAATAATATTATACAGCATTAATTAGTCTTTTATGTTGGGGATTGAGAGAGCCTTGTTTTTAGTCAATGTAACCCGTACATTTACCAGAGACAGTGACAAGTAAGGACCCCAATGAACAAGACCCTTAACGAAGAGTGTGATTGATCCCATCATCACCACTTACTAGTAAGTAGTAACTAGTAACACCAGAACTTACTGGTCAGTAGTAAAGTAGAAACCCAGTAACTTAGGTTCTCGAATCTGCCACACGAAAACGGAGAAGCCCCATTAGGTTTCACGATTCCGCAGCTTGACTGACACATCGTCTCTGCACGATGCAAAGATAGTGTGGGATTGACTGATTTTCACGCATTTTTTTTTACACACATTTGTATTCTTTTTTTTCCTTCTGTTTTGGGTCTTTGTTTTGTACAGTTTTTGTGGGTTCCGGGACTGAGACGGAGTCTCGTTCGTTCATTCTGTGAGTGGGTTTGGAAACACTCACTGAGCATTAGTTGCGTTAGTTGTTGGATTGCGTTTTTCCGATGCTGCGATGGCGGTGGTGGTGGCGGAGACTCCAAGAATTGTGAAAGGAGGGTGGGTTTTTGAAAGAACAAGAGAGCTTTGTCATTTTGCAGGTGAGAAAGCGAGACAGAGAGTTGTCAGTTTTGTTTTTAAGGAAAATTCGCTTTGTGATTTGTGCAATTCGTAGCAGAGACAAACGCTTTGGTTCCTTCCTTGGCTTTGCCAGTTTCGTATGTTTTGAGTTGCCCTACACAAGTGCATTGTTGATTTTGATCCTAGGGTGTTAATTGAATTGATGTGTGTGTGTTTGGGATTGCACTCTGTGCTCAATGAGGATTAGGTTCTCGATCATGGATTGGATGTATTTGAACTGAGAATAATCGACATTGTTGGAACAGGGTTTTTTTTGTTTGAGCTTTGATCGCAACAGAACGGAGACGAGGTGAACCCCGAGTGTGGGAATGGGGAAGGGCGTGGGTGAGCATGGCGCCCTTTACGAGGCGTGCACCGAGTGCAGTCGTGTTTGTCAAACCACGCATGGGAAAGGCTTGTCCCACTCCGTGCCCATGTTTTTCAAGACAATCT
Organism: Pohlia nutans; assembly: GCA_022496805.1. Classification (NCBI taxonomy): domain Eukaryota; kingdom Viridiplantae; phylum Streptophyta; class Bryopsida; order Bryales; family Mniaceae; genus Pohlia; species Pohlia nutans. The sequence goes on from CM040102.1 coordinate 10,304,989, forward strand.
CCGAGTATTCTCTGCCCTCAAGTGCAAATTGTAATCTGGTTAGTTCCCTTCCTTTTCCTCTGTTGCTCTTGTGCTCTTTTACCCTTTCATTCCTTTGACCATCTTGTATGTTACCATTTTAAACAAATACATATTATGATTCTTAAGCACGCCTCTACTTCTGTAGTCCCTGAATCTCAAACCTAATAGAGAGCAACCTTTGTTATCTGGAGAGTACTGTCTTTGATGAAGCCTGCTACTGAAGTCACTTGGAAGTTAAGAACTAATGACAGAGCCTGCTATTGTGAGTTTTAGTCAATCCTAGACAGCCTGTTTCTAGTGCAAACTATTCTACCTTTGCTGAAGGATATTCGAGCCTGTTTTTCTAATCATGTTTTTGCATGGGTTTGTGTGTGTGTGTGTGTGTGCAGCAAATTCCTGCGTTGTACATCAGAAACCACATAGGCATGAGCAAGAAAGAGAAGTACGTCTTGGAAGGGGCTCCGGGTTGCGAATGGGAGGTGACTTTCAACACTGTAGCGCTCAAAGTTGGGTGGAAGGAGTTTGCCACGGATTACCAATTGGAGAAGGGGGATGGGATAGTGCTCAGCCTGGTGGCGCCCAAGAGATTCTACGTGAACGTGTTCGACAAATTTGGCATGGAGAAGGTGAGCACGAAACAGCCTCAACAGGTCAACATGATGATGATGGGGGCTTCACCGACTAGTAAGGAAAACCAGGTCGCCCATTCCACGAGTGGTGCAGCAGAGGATCAGTGTACCAATGGAACCAATGGAGAGAGGAAATCCAATGGCACACCTCCCCACCATACGGTGCCGAACTCGGATGCTCACTGTGCTGCACAAGCCTCCGGTCAAAACGGGAGCCATGGTCCCAGGACTTTGATCAAAGACGAGAAGCATCAGGAGCCACTGGTAAGCAACAGAAGCTCTTCACCTAGAGTCCCATGTTTTCCCAGCAGTTTTTGAGGTCATGTGAAGACTTTCGTTGGCGCAATTTCATTCAAATACATGCAATTTTCACTGATACAAAACTTGGACCCGTTTGAATTCTTTTAATTTCACAATATGAACACTCCAAATGTTCATTTTCTAACTATGATCCTTGGACCTATGTGACTTCACTTTTGGTGTGGTTTTAACCCCTAAAGGACCAAGAAGCCCAAATTTGACCTCATGTTTTTTCAGTAGGTTCTACATGGGCTTCCTTTTGTTCAAATTTGTTTGTTTTTTGACCAACACATACATTGTTCTTCAATGATTCTAGAGATATAAAATTTGGTCCCATCTCAATTATATTTTTCACAACATGATCAAATGAGTTTGTCATTTTGAAACCATGAATCCTTGGTCCTTTTAGGGGTTTAAGTACTAGGTTGCCCAAATATTGATATTTGAGCATTGATATTCTGAGCATTGATATATTGTGAGCTTGCAAATCAGGGTCATGAGGCGGAGCCTTCGACCACGAGCCAATCATCCTACGATTCGGAGGACTTGTTACAAGTACGCTTGGCGAAGGCCGTCCTAGCAAAGGCGAAACAGAAGAAGTTGGAGAAGAGGAGGAAGACGAGCTGCACCAGTGCACCTCCAGCAGAGGGTACTACAACTCAAAGGGAAGGCACAACAACAACCTTGGTAGCTGAAGCATGCAAGAGCTTACAGAATGAAGACAGGGCGGATGGGACAAGCAACGTGGATCCAACTGACAGCCCTGCGTCACTTGATGAGGCTTTGTTTGAGAATCCGTGTGAGGAGGAGCCCAGAGTTTCGACAGACGCTGTCAAAGCTTTGATCAATGGAGCGTCCAATGTGGAGGAAGTGACCAGAAACGAAGAACTCCAAGGTGAGTCTCAACCAGAAAAAATTCTCCAGGAGGAGGCCCCTCAGACTATGGATACTGCAACACTCCAGGAGGAGGCCCCTCAGGCTATGGATACTGCAACACTCCAGGAGGAGGCCCCTCAGGCTATGGATACTGCAACAGCTGCAGAGGCACCTCCTATAGGGAGAGTTGAGACTAGTAGCCCAGCAGCAGAGGATCGTCGGCCTAGTCCTCTATTCATACCAGGTTTGGTCAAGCTGGAGCCTGATCTGAGTCCTCAGCAACCTTGTGCCAAATGTGCACAATGTGGGCTAAAAGTTGAACTTATAAAAGCTGAACCTGTTACGACAGAGAGCCCAGAGGTTACCACTAGTCCTGATGTGGTCAGAACTCCAGAGGTCAGAAGCTATCCGTGTTCAGCTCCTCCCCCAGTAACAGAGTTCCAGAAGCAGCGGGCTTTATTTTCTGCCAACGAGCTTTCGGCCAAACTCAAGAATCCAAATGCCCTTGTAGTCATGCGAATCAGCATGCCTTCAACATCCTACGATTGTGTAAGTTTTCTCTTCTCTTGAGGCTCCTTTGTGGTAGCATGAGTTGACTTAGCATTAACCCGTAAAGGACCAAGAAGCCCAAATTGGGGCCTCATGTTTTTTTTTCAGTTTTGAATAGGTTCTATGTAGGCTTCCTTTTATTCAAATTTGTTTGTCTTTCGATCAACACATGCAATGTTCTTCACTGATTCCGATCATATAAAATTTGTACCCATCTGAATTATATTTTTCAGAATATGTTCGATTAAACTCGTCATTTTAAAACCATGAATCCTTGGTCCTTTAGGGGTTAAGGAATACTGCAGGTATTGATACGTATCTTGTTTATTCGATGGAACATCCATACGAATGTACTTTGGCATGTTGGAAATTCATTGATTCACTGAATCGTCGTTCCTTCGTTGTGTGCAGTTCTTGTCAGTCAAGTGTTCCGAAATGCTGCCTTCTGTACCCACGGAGTTAACCTTGATGGACACGGACGGCAATGCACGAAAAGCCTTCTGGAAGCCTGATCTACGCTACATGAATGGTCCGGGGTGGGAAGACTTCGTGGATTCCCACAACCTTCACGTAAGTGACGTTATGTTTTTTCAAGCTTACTACAGCCTGATAAGTAGAATAATTTAGATACTTCAATACTTTTGTAGTAACTCACTATATTTGATACGATTTTGGTTCATTTTGACTTCTTGTTTTGGGTAGTGAATCCTACACTTTGGCTAAAAGCTCCTTTGATGAAATTTTATCTTCTAGTGCTGAAGATCATTCTCTGCTCCAGGTCAACGACGTGTGGGTGATGGAGGTGATCGACCCATCCGAGCAAAATTTCGTTGTGAAAATCCACATCCTCCACGCTCACAAAATGGAGAGATCGCCCGAGCCGCAACCACCTCCCCTTGCAGGAGTCCCAGCCCAAGTCCCAACAGCTCTCAAGACCCCTGCAGTAGTCCCAAAGACTCCTGCAGTAGTCCCAGCCCAAGTCCCAACAGCTCTCAAGACCCCTGCAGTAGTCCCAAAGACTCCTGCAGAAGTCTCAGCCCAAGTCCCAACAACTCCCAAGACCCCTGCAGTCCGAACAGCTCCCAAGACTCCTGCAGTCCCGAAGACTCCTGCAGTAGGCCCAGCCTTAGTAGAATCGCCAGCCCCAGTCCAAGCATCAACTGGAGCCAAGACCCGTTCCAGTAATCAGTTGCATGGTCAACTGGTTGTTTCCACTTCCAAAACGAACAACAAGAGAAGGAGAACACTCAACCAAGTGGACGAACCTGTGGAGATTCCAAGACCCCTCTCTGAAGTTCCAGAGGCTCTAAGAACCCCCTCCGAGGTTCCAAGAACGCCCTCTGAGGTTCCAAGACCCTCGGCAACCAACACCACGGATGATGACCGAGCGTTGATAGACCTCTCAAGGCCGTCTATGAAGAGACCCAGAAGGGGGTCCACTTCCTCGCCGTCCACGGCACTAACTCACTCCACACCAACCTCAGTCACAGGAGAGGAGTCAAGCCAGCAGGTAATGGACTAAATGCTAAAATTGTACAACATGCTTACAAATTTTTCAATCAGTTTCATTAGAAAGTTCAACAATTTTTAGGAAGCTCTAGCATGCTCACAAATGAACCGATTTTGAAACCATAAATTGCATTGGAATTGCAATGAAGCGTGCTTCAACTTCATAAGTGAAAAAAGAATTATTCAAAATAAGACAACAATTTGGATTTCTTTTATACACTATCTATCATTTCATAGTGAACCTGTGGAAGATAGTCAAAGATTTTTTGCATAAGATAAAGAACAAGTAAGAAATCATACAAGTAGTTCAAGTGGTGTGGAATCAAGTGTCTCTAAAGCAATTGTGAAGGTTCATTTCTAATTTGTACCATTAAATACAAAGTTGTAATTTTCACAAATGGTGGCAACAGTAAATGGTAGATAGTATATAGAAAACATCACAAAAATTGTACGATTTTCAATTAAATATGTGTATTTGTATTGATGATAAAGTAGACTTTAGTGTGATTCCAATGCAATTTGAAATTCTGTTCATTTTTGAGCATACACGGGCCTTCCAAAGTTCCCACAAATCTCAACTGGATCCAAAAATTCGGAACTATCTTGTACCTGACTGTACTCACATTTAAGGGTATTGCTGCATTAATCGTTTTGGTGAATATGAGGATTGCAAGGATGAAAGGTTAATGTAATCCCTCTCTGTTATACTTACATACTGTTTTTGCTAATCTCAATAGCAGGTGGTCAAGCAACCTGCAGCAAAAGGAAAAGTGAAGAAACAAGCCACTCGACGACGACACAGCCTCTACACGCCCCATGTACAAAGGAAAGCCAACAAGGCCGAGGTTGCTGGACGGGTTGTTGTTGTTGCTTCCCAAAGTGCAAGCAAGGTGCAGCTGCGCAGCAGCACCACGGATGAGTCTACAGAGAAACTCAAGCAGGTACGAACTCGAAACTCGCAGAAGCCACAGTACAGAGTTGCCAAGATGATCGACCGACGGAAGAGCTTGCAGGGGGTGGTGTTTTTGGTGGAGCTCACGGAGAGGGTGAGTGTACCTGGGAATAAGAAGATGAAGGCCACGCAGGATGAGAAAGGGAGGTGGTGGGTGCCACACCACCACTTCAGCAAGGATTTCTCCACCTGTTATATTGAATGACAGAACAACCACTCTTTTTGTTTTTTAAACACCCACCCTACCCTTTTTTTGAGAAAGAAAGGAAAGCAGATTTTAAACGAAGAAAAACGACCCTCCCGTTTTTTGATAGCATGCCCTACTGCTAGTTTTGGCTTTTCGAGCCTTTACCCTGGCTGCTCCTGGGGAATTATTAACTCTCTTGTTGCATATGAAGTGAGGGACATTATGACAGCTGTATACTGTGAATACAAACCGTTTTGTATAGTTATTATGTCACAGTTACTACTATTGGTTGTGAGTACATACATGTGTGTGGCTGTCAAAGTGAACGGTGAATGCTGGATACGCAGATTACTACTACTACCAGACCGAGTTTGCTGAGGAAAATTTGAGCACAGGCATCAATGCTTTTGTAAAGGGGCAGACAGCGAAAAATGGTATGGGAAGAGAATTGTCAGGCTTTTCACTTTCCAAGTAGCGTATTAAGGAATCTGGTGAACTTACCAGGCTAACTAAAGTCTCTGTCTTTGAGCTTGCAGATGGCTCGTTCGGGAGTGAGGTGTCTGGACTCTAGCTAGATGTACACAGGCATTCTTGAAACACAAAGAGATTCTGAAGCTGTCGAGCTGATTCCTTGAAGAACCTGTAATAAAGATGGTCAATGAAACACTATGAACATATAAAATGCATCTAGTTAATGAGAGCATGTAATGGGTTGTCATCGCCCTAAAGACAGCATATCTTTATATTGAGATTCTTGGATTCCTAGCATCGTATGCATGGTATTTCAATGAACCAATGAGTTGCGATGGATGAACCTCTTCTGGTCTTGGCTCACCGATTCAAGCATTCTTTCTCTCGGTGACAAGATTGAGAGGCAGAATTTTCATCTTAAACTTCACGTTTAACATAAGGACGCCAAATGTGGTTTTTCTTCTCATCTCAATATCGGTTCCGATGGCCTTTAGGACCATAGGTGGAGGGCAGGGTGGGTTGTGTCAAATGTTCAATTTTTTCGAAAAGTAAGGTTCAGCGGAGAGTGTTCACGAACTTTCCTCAAGATTCGCTTAAGACTTTTTTGTAAAAAAATCTAAAAAATTTCAGCATTTATTTCTAGAAATGTTTTCTACCTACCCTGGCCTCCACCTACAATACCTATGTTCAGAATCCATTCAAATTCAGTTGTAAGCCCACAGATTGAAAGCTACACTAGCTATTGGTCGAGTCCCTGTAGAGTTTCTTCCACTCGCCTCTGGAACGTCTAGACCGCGTCCTTGGCTATTGTGCCTGTCAAGATTGATGCCTCACTGTGGCGTCACATAAGCAGAAGTTATCCCGCCATCTACAAGCAGGCTAGCGCCAGTCATATACGAGCTGTCACTCGATGCGAGGAAGAGGGCTGCCTTTGCCATCTCTAGTGCCTCCCCGAAGCGCCCCATGGGGATATGAACGAGTCGCCTCTGTTTTTTCTCTTCGGTATCCAAAAATTTCATCAGAAGCTCCGTTTTCAAAGGTCCAGGACAAAGAGAATTGACTCTTACTCCTTCTCTGGCATGAATTACAGCTAGTTCACGTGTGAGAGCGAGTACTGCTCCTTTACTTGCCGTGTATGCAATTTGAGGGGTAGCTGCCCCCATAAATGCTACAAAGGACGCTGTATTAATCACTGAACCACCTCCAGATCTGATAATGGCGGGGATTCCATATCTGCAACGCCCATTCAAGAATTTTTAGAGATCTTGAAAGACTTCTCCAATGATTCTGCCCTTACCCTTGAAATTTTTGGTTTTCATAAGTCACGTGAGATTAGAGCCAAAAATTGCTGTAACAGATAACTTTGAAGCAATTTGACAACTTCGGAGTAATAAAATAATTGCAACCAATGGATTAAGGGACGTACTCATTACCTGCATCCATAAATCACCCCCTTGACATTGATAGCCAAAGTCCGGTCTATCACATCATCAGGTGTGTTGATAACATTGTCATCCCCAGAGTCCATAATACCAGCATTGTTGAAGATGACATGGAGCCCACCGTAAACCTGCAAGAAGTCTGACATCCTTAGCCTGTGCAATTCGTAGCTACAGTCCATAACCAATTCACAATCAGTTTTCATCCTTCTCGGGACATAATCAGTCGAAGCTTTCTCAACACAAAAGACAATAAGAATCAATGGAATCTCGGTCTGCACAAAACACGTTACGATGAGAATTAATTACCTTCTCTGCTTTGGCAACCATAGCTGCTACGTCTTCAGCAACAGAAACATCACCACCTACTGCAACACCTTGACCATTCAGCTCATGCATCGCATCAACAGTTCGACAAGCAGATGCCAAGTTCCGGTCGGCCACAACAACAGAAGCTCCCTCCTGCGCAAACAACAATGCAGCATGCCGTCCAATTCCACTTCCGGCTCCTGTATCCAAATGGTTTGCAATTAGTGCTCTATCCATGGAGTTGTATCTGTAATAGCACTATCTGGTGTCATTTCAAACATTATTGCATAAACAGAACTCAGAGCTTCAGATGAAATCAACATTCACTCTCGTCATTTTCCTCTTGGATAAAGAGCGCTGCCTGGCTCCTAAAAGTCTCCAGGGAATTTGCAATTAATGGTAAATCAAGAAGCACCTGCTCGACCAAAAAAAACACAAATAAATGCGTGGCAGGAGTACTAGACCTTGACCAAGGTCCTTATCGTAAAGGCTAATGTACAAAAGTACATTCAATGAACACTTCTTTTAAAGAACACAAAACAAGGAACGTAGATGCTTTCAAGAAGGATCCAAGGAGCAGCGAGACCTTCCAAGATTGAGCTCAATTAAAAAATTCTAATCAATGCAGAGGAGGATACCGCGCACAGTTGATTTCAATTACTGCAAGACGCACTAATAGTTTTAAGTCACATTTTTCTATAGAATACATATTATAACTGTTATTTTTTTTTACTATGACTACAGAGTGTCTTCTTTGCTCTTAAGTCATTAAAATTTTAAAACAAAATTTTACTCTTCTAGAAAGATGCGACACGGTTTAGATAGGACTAAAACGCCGCTTTCTAACACAAACCTCGTGACTGGAACCCCTAGAACCCGCACAAAAACGAATGCACGATCAAATTCACCGATCAATTACGGTTTTCAAGAGAAAAGCGAACAGGCGACGCATGTACAAACCTGTAATAAGAGCCGTTTTGCCAACAAGCTTCCCGGGACCAAAATGCTGTGGAACACCAGAGGGCTTGAATTCGGAAGTCGAAGAATCGCTACCAGAAGCGAAGCTACGATGACTCCAATCCAGAACAGAAGCACCTCGACGGGCGCTCGTCGACACGCCACGGCTAATGACGCGCCCGATCATCGCCATAGCTGCTTGCTCAGTCCCTCGCTCGCTTCTCTGCAAACGCGAAGTAAGAGCTCGTTGAATGTAGCTTTCAAAGCAGAATGCAATGAAATTGGACAGAGCTTCGTTGTCAGAGTTTCAATCAATGCAACAGACACGCTCGAGATGCGGATGCAAAGTTTTGGAAACAAGGAGAAGGGCCGGTTTGGAGTGATGAAGGCGCTGGACGGGTCAATTCGGGCGGTATCTCTTTGCTGACACAATTGGATGAACTTCTGGATGATATCTGGCATTCAGTGATGGAACGTGGATGAGATTCGGACGATCTTCGGCACATTTGGATGGGCTTCGGATGATCTCTGGCACGCTTGGATGAGATTTTTTATTGTGTCTGGAACACTTGCTTAGGGTGATCTCTGACACACTTGGATGTGCTGTCTCGCTCGTTTGGATGATTTCTGTTGCGTTGGGATGATATATGTTACTTTGGATGAGATTTGGGCACACTTGGATGAGCTTCTGGATGTCTATCAGATTCATGTGCTTTGTGTGAATCATTGCTGGTCATATTGTAAGCACACATGACTACACATCATGCATCACAATTCAGGCACAGAGCTACAATTCATCAAGGAGAATTTTTTTTTAATCATGAACATCACTTTTCTTAATCCCTAAAACCAAGATTCCCAAATTGGACCTCATGTTATTTTAGTAGTTTTGAGTAGGTTCTACATATACTTCCTTTTGTTCAAAATTTTTTTTACTTCTTTTTTTTTTCTTTTTTCTTTTTTTTTTTTTTTTTTTTTTTATTTTTTTTTTTATTTTTTTAATTTCCTTCCATAAATGTATTGTTCTTCATTGATTCAAGAGATGTAAAATTTGGTCCCATCTTAATTATACTTTTCATAATATGATCAATTGAATTTTTCATTTTAAAACCATGAATCCTTGGTCCTTTAGGGGTTAAAATTGCACATGCAACGTGGAAATTGCACATGGTACAAAATAATGATTGTGATGTTTGGTTGTGAATTTTCATGACATTGAACAATCTTCTAATCATGCAGTTTTTGATGTTTATGTTGTGTATTAAAGGGTATTGGCAATCATCAATCCCTTTATTGTGTAATTTTTTTTTAATGCACAATTGGTATACACATTGCACGTGCACTTTTAACAAAAGTAGTATTCATGTGGGTACTAATATTTATCAAAGGAAAAAATTAAGATAGTAGTTATTAGGATTAGTTTAAAAAGTGATATAATATTTGTAGCCTCTTGTTATACAAAATTTGTGACCTTTTGTAAGATTTTGAAATCAAAATTTGTTCTAAATATTCACATGTAGAGCTTAGAGTATTTTTGGAGAGAAGCCAAATTTTGGGAAGCTTTTGTAGATTGTTCAAGATTGTTCAATTTTTGGCAAATATAAAATGTTATTAATCAAGAGATTTAATTGATACAAACACATTCTACTTTTAATTAGTTATTCTACATCGTTGATTGGTTGTTTTCTAATGAAAAAAAATTATTCAATAGTGTGTGATTCAAATTATAATGAGTATTTGGAGGTGTATGCATGCTAAAATTGCCAAACTTCCTTGATCATGCTTTGACTCAATCTATTATGAACCGAGATGACTATTTAAAATCCACTTCAATTATAAATCCAAAAATCACAACACAAAATATTCACATTTACATAGGTTAGGGTTCAAAATATTCAATCATATTTTCCAGTAGGTTTTGGTGCACGATTGAGCATAGAAAACGATCTTATTTTGAAAAAAAATTGAACTAATAAAAGTTAAAAGGCCAAGTCGTCTTCCACTTCCAAAAAGAATTATTTGATTTAAATTTTTTATGGATGAGATATGAACAAATAAGGTAGTGAAGAATGTGCACGAGTTGAATTATAAGAAAATCAGTCTGAATTTGTGATCAGACTTTTGAGGCTCAATTGTACATAGTAGACTAACTTATTTTGAGTACTGATCAACAAAAAAGAGTTTCACAATCGAGCAATCATTCACCTCCAAAAAGAATTTTATGATTTTTTTTGGCACAAATTGAAAGAATCAATTGCAAAGAGAATAGAATATAGAGCCACCACACCAAAACCGCCATTGGGCAAAAGGAACCGAACTAACTACAAATTATTTTTTCATGATTTGGAGTATTCATGCTTGAGTTATGCACATTTTTGTAAAGGAGTTTAACCGCTTAATTTTAACCCTTAAAAGACAATGCAAGTCCCACAGGCTTGATAGTATTTTGGGAGAATCTTGCTCATAACTTCTACTCCATTGTACCAAATGGTTTTTAGAATGCCATACTCGGCACCTTAGAGAGATCTATACTTCTTTAGAATATAGCCAAAGGCCTACTCTAAGCTAAAGAGGCAAAAAGAGGGGGAGGGGGAGGGAAAAAAGGAGGGGAAGGAGGGAAAAAGAGAAAAAATTAGAATTGAGCATTGAGATCTCCTCAACCGTGCATCCGCCGGTCATGTTTTTGGTACCGTCGGAAAGCTCTCGGTGAGGAGATGTGCACCATAGTTGTTTCATCATTTTTAGAGGTATATTATGAGAATTATGGATTTTTTGTAAATTTTTGACATCATAAATTGAATTAAATTATGAAAAATGAAATTTGAGAGTTTTTGATGTCATTCTTGGCATCGATAGAAAGCTCTTAATGAGTTAGGGTGCACCAAAATCATTTCGTAATGTTTAAATCTACACTGTAAAAGTTATGGATTCTTAAACAAATTTCCTCACCATAAATTGAATCAAATTATGGATAAATAAATCTAAAAATAAAATAAAAAGTAAAAGCATGGGTCAATCATAGGGAATATTAGGTCAATATCACATGGCCGCAGTAGTTGTTGTTTATAAGTCAAACAAAAGAAAATTACAATGATCTTTAATTTCAAAAAGGCAACCAAAAAAAACTATGTACTTAACCCCTAAACGTACCAGGGTGTCCTTGGAATTGACAATTTGAGAAAAAACATTATAAACTACTATTTAGAAGAATATTCTGGAATTGATATACAAATGAAAGTTCTAGATTTTGAATTTTAGATTCCATTTGTACAGTTTGATTCATTAATACAATTACCAATATTTAATTATAAAATTTGAAAGTTAAAATTAAAAATTCCTTCTAAATTCGATTACAAACTAAATTTCAATATTTTCTGAGTAAAATTTGTTGGAATGAGTTTGAAATGAGATACTCTTAAATGTGGTGATTCTTTGAAATTTTTGCGTTTCTTAAATTTATGACCTCATTTTCACGATTCCACTTTTGAACTACAGTCAATGCAATTTTGGCTTGGTCAACGACTTGATATACTTCTACATTTGTAATTTTAGAAAAATATGTACTCTAGTATGACTAAATCCAACGATTAGATAGGATAACAACTTGGTGAAGAATCTCCAAAAAATGGATGAGTTTCATCCAAGCATTGATGAGAACGTGAGAAGGCTTTGAATTCGTTCGTGATCCAGTTTCTAGACTCTGGGACGTTTAGGGGTTAAGGTGAATTTTTTTTATAAAAAATTTAAAAATGAAATAAAAATTCCGTAAATTGATATTGAATAGGCTTTAAAAATATTGAAATTTAACTTTCGAGAATAATATTGCATTGTACATGTTTCAATTTGATGTTAAATGTTATAGTTTATTAAAATTTTAGTATTATTTTAACTTTGATTTATTTTTGAAGGTGTTAGGGTATTCTAAAAACAAAAATACAATATTAAATAATTTAGCATTATTGGAAAATAATCTTTCAATAATGATAAATTGATTGTAAATTCTATATAATAGATGGGATAATCTAAATTGAAGTAAAAATAAATAAAAAAAATATGCAGTTAACAGAAAAATATACAAAATAATTACAATAAGATTTTTCATTTCATTTCTACAAAGAATATGTGTTGAATTTGGAGCTACGACTAAAAATGAAAACCAATACTTTGAAACATCATCAATATGACAATTTGAATCTTCATATCATCATAGTTTTCCATATGTGATAAAATCTACATACTGGTAGTGAATGAAATACACATAAATAGAATATGAGATAAGAACTTGCAAGCCCATGTAAATTCTCACTACACCATATTTTACAGTAGATTTTGGTGCACAATTGAGCATAGAAAATGATCTTATTTGAAATATTTTGAACTAGGAAAAGTTAAAAGGCCAAGTCATCTTCCACCTCCAAAAAGAATTATGTGATTTGAAGTTTTTATGAATGAGATATGAAAAAATAAGGTAGTGAAGAATGTGCATGAGTTAAATGATAAGAAAATGTGTTGTGATCAGACTTTTGAGGCTCAATTGTACATAGTAGACTAACTTATTTTGAGTACTGATCAACAAAAAAAAGTTTCACAATTAAGCAACCTTCCACCTCCAAAAAGAATTTTATGATTTGGAGTATTTATGCTTGAATTATACACATTTTTGTAAAAGAGTTTAACCAAATTAATTTTAAAGCAATTGTCCTACTTTGTCCTATCCATGAGTGAGGCAGCAGAGTGGGCCGATAGCGGGGACTGGCAATAGCCGCAGCAGGGCTGCCCGCGACAGCAGTTCGCGGCCGGGCAGGGCTGGCGGGGGGAGGCGGGGTTAGGCGTTGGGCAGGCGAAGAGTTTCCGCCGCCTGCCCGGCCGCGAACTGCTGACGCGGGCAGCCCTGCTCGGCTCCTGTGCAAAATTGGAGTTTCGTCTTGCCAGATTTCTGCTGCCGCCGAGCCCAACGTGGGTCGTCCTGGCATTGCGGAGCCAAAAGCCTCCAAGCTTGTCTAATTTCCAGATCCCACTTCATTTGCACACAGTACTGTACTGGTTGTACTTGTTTTGTACCATAGAATATGTGTGTGCTTCTTCCCGGTTCAGGATTCTGTGCCTGGAGTTGATGATGGTTGCGAGCTTGGTGTCAAGGGCGAATAAGCGAGGTGCAAGGAATGAATGGCGCCTGAGGCTTGAATCAAACCGCAAGTAGCGTTGGCGAAGAGCTGAGTGTCGATTACATCATGGCGAAATTTGAAAGGAGGGCGCTGATCATCATCATACCGTTTGGTATTGCCTTCCTCTTCGGTTTATTGTTCATCTTGAAACACAAGGTTTTCTTGTGGACGTTGCGAAAGGACAGCTCGGAGTCTGATACAGGAGCGAAAGTTGTCGCCGAAAATATTCCTACCAAAGGCGGCAACAATGGCGCGCTTGCTGATGATCCGGAATCTGGTAACAGAGGCGCGGAGTCGGAGTCGGATTCCGTTTTGATTGCGCAGCCGGGAAAAGGTCTCAGCCACAAATCTTTTTGTGCATGATCGCCTCTCAAGACTCGCCGCCGTTTGAAATTTAGCCAAGGTCAGCACCGAGTAATGTTAGGTTTTAAATTGCGTTGTTTCATTATGTACAAGGAGGTTTCAGAAACTTACTTGATAAAGAGGCGTTGTTCGGGGAATGCATTGTCAAACGCGTCTTGAACCATTAAAGATCACCATAGCTTAGAATTCCATAGATTGTTACGCTGTTTCGGGAACCTCGGGCCAAGTTTCCGGTACTGGCTTAGACTGTTAGTATCAGACTCCATGTTCATGGCCATGTGATCCATTCAAATTTCTGAAATCCGGTTCGAGCATTTTCAACTCTGTAATTCTTGAACACTACGTGACAAACAGCAGGTGCTACGTTCCTGTACCAATGTGAATTGACAATGCCAAGAAATTAGTTATGGTATCATGGAGTTATCCGTAAAGCAAGCCTGTCTTTTATTGAGAAATTGATGCACTGTTCGCCAAAATTTTGAGAAACGTAGTGTCAAGTCCATTTATTCTGGGGCTAAAGACACAGGCTCAACCCAGCCTCATGAGTGGTGCAACTATGTAATTTTAGAGTGGTCGGCAGGCAAGCAAGCTCATGCAGATTCTCTTCCTCATCTCCCCAGCTAGCCAACTCATCCGACAGCCGGACATCCGGGGCGCGTAGGTAAAGGCGGGTGAGAAAAAATTTCTCACCATTTTCGATGCTTGGAAACTTTGTTGCCTGTGTTTTTTAGATTCCGACACCTCTCCCACATTTAGGAGTTGATCCTCTCTTTTCTCAAACCCAGGCCCTACACCCTCTCTTCACTTGACTTTACGGATAACTCAAATATCAAGCAATTTTGATCTCTCTGCTCCCATTAATTATATTGCAACAATTCGCAAAAGCAACTTACAGGTCTGTCCTACACGACGATGTCTCGATCGAGCGACGGCACTTAATCGAACTACCGGTAACTAAATTTTCATTATCAACAGTATCCTACGAAGTGATTTCAGTGTTAATAAGATGATCCCGCCTTCGCTAAACCCTAACCTCGCACAGCTTGTGTGGTCCTCTATAATTTCTTGGACATAGCCAAACCTACATCGTTAACATGTACTCTACTTTCCTAGCATCTTGAGTCCACAGCTTGGAAAAAAGCTCAAAAGCAATGAATCATGTACACAAGAATAACTAACTGTTTAACAAAACTTCGGCATAGTGACATACAGTGTCTAGCAAAACTGAGTCAAATTTTTGAAATTTTTGATTCAATCGACAATGTAAAGAATTTGGTAACAGGTCATTACAAGCTATAAAATGTGTAAGATAATACTTTAAGTAGGCTACATTTTCATGGGAAAAAAAGTATCTTTCACATTAATAGGTACAAAGAAATTACATTTAACGGAAACTATATTCCGTGACTCACTTTTGCATCCTCTATCACAAAACAATTTAGTACTTTGTCCACTTGCCTTTGCTAGCTATAACAGCTTGGATTCGCTTTGGCATGCTCTCATATAACCTTCTACACTCCTCTGGTGTAATGGAAGCCCAACATTCTTCAATACGCTCCCACAATTCTAAAATTCCCTTTGGAGCACTTTCATATTGATTGAGACGGTGTTTTAGCCTTGCCCAAAGGTGCTCAATAGGATTTAAATCAGGGGATTGCGCAGGCCATTGAAGAACATTAAGCCCATGTAATTTCAACCAGTGGCGAACACTTTTTGCTGTATGTTTGGGATCATTATCATGCTGAAAAATTAGATGGGAAGGATCAAGATCATAAGCTATAATACTGTACAATAAATCTTTCTGCAAGATTTCCTTGTATTGATGTTGATCCATTCTTCCTTCAACTCTACAACAAATACCAGGACCCTGGAACGTCATGCAACCCCACACCATCACCGAACCACCACCAAACTTTACTGTTTGTTGAAATTGTCTTGAATTAGAAGATTGTCCATCACGAATCCAACACCAACTGCGACCATCTGAGCGAAATCGGTTTACCTTTGTCTCATCAGAGAAGATCACGCGCTCCCAATCACAAATGGTCCAATGTTCATGGCGCCTAGCAAATTCAAGTCGCTCCTTGATGTGTTTCTGGTTCAATTTCGGCTTCTTCTGCTTCACTTTTGATTTGAGCCCTACAGCACGTAACACCCTTCTCACTGTATCAACACTTACAGTAACATGGCATTCGCCACGCACATGTTGAGAAATCTGTGTTGCAGCATCAATGCCTCCTAACGTAGCAGCTTTGATGCATACTCTCTTCTGTGCATCTATAAGCGCTTGTGGTCTACCTCCACAACTAGCTTCAAGATCAGGCAATCTCTTCTTTTTAATCCGTGCAATATAACTCTGAGACACCTGCAACTCATTTGCTACATCTCTTGTAGAACTACCAGCTTCCAACTTGACAACAATAGAGTTGTTGAGGTCTCTTCTAGCACTAGCAGAAAGCTCCTTCAAATGTACCATGATGATAAAACAAGATCAACAAAAAACAGGTAAAGAGCTTCCAGTGAAGGACTATGCAATGAGTATGACCCCCTGGATCTTGAACCTCTTGCTTTGCCTTAATATTCATGATCATGAAGCTCATTGTGTTCAATGTGGAAGAGGCATGCAAAACTGATTCATGCCACATTTCTGAGTTGCATCATCAATATCTCATCCAAACTTTGACATATGGCTATGTGGATTGATTGCCATGTACCACACTTGAAGCAATATCTTCTGAAAATATTGATTAAAAAAATAATGCTTTGTTTTATGTGTAATTTAAGGTCAAAATTACATTTATGACAAGTTGACTCAGTTTTGCTACTCACTGTAGTTCGCTACACGGTTCCGGGAGCGAGCATAGGCTGAGTACCGGCTGCTCGACGTGACATTTCATCAGCAGGCAATATAACTGACGAGGCTTCGAGCGTTGATTGTTGTTGCCGCGGCGCCTTTCTTACATAGAGCTGAAACACAGTCTGGCTCCGGTCGTCGTCCTCGTCCGGCGCGTACTCCAGCACTTGTCTGCATTTGATGTAAAGGATGCAAGAGAGTAGACCTGCGAAAAATAGGCACACCGGCACCAGAAACAAGATGAATTGAAGCTCCATCTCGATCAATCGCTTCCCACGGAAAATTGCAGCAGTGTGATAAGAGAACAAGCTTTGAGCGACTGCTGTGGGATTTATTCCGGCTCAGGCACATTTTTTATATTTTATTTAAGGTGCGGAGAATCGGACAACAAAAGTACCGCTCGGTCGGCCAAGACAAGGTTAATTTCGGCTCAGGGAGAATCAATGTAAGAGTAAAGTATTCAAACTCGGTCGGAAATTAGCAGATCTGCAGGGGCTTTTGGGGATCCGACGCTCACAGTGACGTTGGCAATGTTGAAGATCATGGAGAGACAGAATCATGCTTGGCGGCGAGGTGACTGTCATGGCTTGCCGAATATATCGTCGTCGCCAAATTTCCAGGCTGACAAGTTCTAGGATTCGCAATTCAGGGCCGCTTCAGTGCTTCACACTAAGAGCATCTCCACCCATGCTCACTAAAGTGACTCACTAAAATTATTCATCTATATTTGAAGAACCCTTGAAATCATACTCCCCCACCCTTGAATGCCCCTCAAGCACCAATAGTGCACGTCAAATAGTCAATGCACCGATCACAAGTAGAATGTCAATTCAGTCAACTAAACATAGATTTGGAGGGCCATTTCTTGACTCGCCAAAGTTGAGGGCCAAGAGGCATTTTTGAAGGGCCCTTAGCATTTATCATCCACTTATTGCGTGTGTCAGAGTCTTGGCCCGTAGGGGTGCAAATGCTCTAAGGTGGGAGCACCCAGTTCCGACAGTGTACCCAATACTGACAATTTCTATACGAGGTAGTCATTTTATAACGCAAATATAAGCACTTCATAGAGCCCTTATTGTTTGTTAATCCCTAAACGTACCAACCCTTTGAGCAAAAGTAGATGCTAGCCTCAAAAATAAATATTAGCATGGCTCAAATTTACATGAGGTGTATATGAGAGGACAATTGCAAGCATAAAATCTACCCAACAAGTTTGACATATTTGTAGTTGGAAGCCTCTTCAATATTATCAACAGCTCCCCATTACAATAGATTTATTGTAATTGGTAAAGAATTTAATAGGCATATCTATAGTTTGCCCAGATTTATGTTCTAGAATGACTTCCGTGTCAAGAAATTATTGACATTGGGTACAGTGTTGGAATTGGTGCTCCTACCTTATGGCCGTCCAGGTTGAGAGGCTGTAGTGTTGAGAGGCTGTGGTGTTGAGTGTCCAAACTTTGCTAAGAGTCCAAAGAAATGGGCTGAAAATAGGGAATAAAATATAGTTTTATTTATTTTTTATGAAAAATAAATTGATGGCCTCATAGTCTGTCGACTTTGGCCTCTAGTGTGAAGGGTAGACAGGCCGAATTCTTGGTTTCTTGCAATCTGAATTGGTGGAAATCAACGGCCTCTCCACATTCGGCTATAGCGTGAAGCGGCCATCACAAATACCTTCTCAGACGATAGAGAAATTTGTAAAGTCATGAAAATTTTGGATTTCGGTAATGTGTCAATCAAAATTTTGGTCCGCAGGACAAAAAAATAGAGTGTTGAGTTCTCAAAATTAAAAACAAGACGAGTTTTACTTTCAGAAAGCTAACTTGGATGACCACATTTGATCTTGCGTCAAGGCGTGCCACCGGGGAAGGCCCCATTGACGGCGGAATACTACAACTACCAAAGTTTGAACCGTGCACTTCGTGGTCCCAAGAGCCTCATGGACTTCCAATCCTAGCCCGACACACCCAAAATCTTCTCTTGAGTTTGTGACAGAAAATTTACGGACATTTATAAAATAGAAAATGGAGAATCCAATTGTGGGTGGGTGATCCAGGGACTTTGGAAATGTCTCTAACATCTCTACTCCCCTAACAATTGGTATGTTTAGAAGAACTCGAGACATGGGTTACACCAAAAATTTAAAATCTAAGGTCGAGGCACCTAAAACCAACCAGGTACCCGAAACCGATCTGGCCTAATTTCTAGATTTTGAAAGAAAAGATGTACCTCATTTGTACATTAGAGCATATTATTGGTTTTGGGTTCTGAAGTACTTTTCACTTTGAAAAATTGTACAAATTTCAATATTGGGAAATAATTCATGGAAAAATTTGCATTCTCCGCGAAAACTAACTTCCAACCCGGGAAAAATATCACTCTATTAATGGCTGGTTCAGAAATAGTGTAGGTAGCTTAAGTTATCGGTTTTAGGTGCCTCGACCTTAACGATATCAAGAAATTTCACAATTTAAAAACATAATTTGTCAAGATGATTCCTTGTTGAACTTTTCCATGCGAGTAAGAGCATCCGCAAGAAAGACTGGAATAACCCCCGGGATCGGACATAGACATACAAAATGTTGTCCCGACTTAGGGATAGCAGCCCGCCTGAATGGCACTTGGAAAAATGGTGGGCCCAACCTGACACGAAGAAAAGGCTCCTTTTCTACGTCCCAAATGCTAGTGCATATGGAATACTTTTTGAGCAGGAACTTTTGTTCTTGTCAATCAGGTCGATTCTTCGTAGGGTTCAAAATGTGAAGTCCGCTTTATTTTTATAATGACACATTCTTTCACTGAAGGCGTAGCCCTATTTCTCTATCAAAGCTATTGCCATAGAGATTTCACTAAATCATAGCATTAGAGACGGCAGTCCGAATGGACAACACAAAGTTAGGGTTGGAGAGAAGTAAGCTGCATACACTTCAGAGTCTGAGTGAAAAAGTACGAGGTTGAAGGGAGTCATGTCAAAGCGGTGGATAACATTCTTAAAAAATCATCTCTGCTAATGTAACAAAAATACTACATTCTATAACATCAAGTGCAAATATGATAATTGCATTGTCATAATTAGGACACTCTTCTTTCCCTAACGCCCCACAAAAAAAATTGCCTAGAAAAAGGATCAAGTTTATTCCATGTCCACAAGCGGGTGGTCTACATGATTTTCTACATAATTTTCTATAGGTCTCACAGATGTAAATATAATACAAATCCTCTCCAATTGAAATCAGCTTGACTATTTCAGCTGGAATTTCAACTGGGAATTTTACTCTTCAGGTTGAAATGTTCGATGAAATATTTACCTCGAGGTAATTATGGCACACCCCTCATGGAGGCGACTCTGTAAGGTCAACAACACTCGCTCCTAAGTTAGACCGTGTTCTCATTTGCCCACCTTCAAGGTTCAACGTTGCACCTCCAATTCTCCATGTAGAGAGCCGGCCTTGGCGTTTGCAGAAAAATATAGTTCCGATCAGTGCAATATGACCTTGGGCAAAGCTCTGGGCAGATTGCCCCACATATTAGCGAGAAAGTGTTCAATGGTAGCAGGCTGGCTCGAGCACTTCCCAATTCAAACCATGCCTCCACGCATGTGGGCTGGGCACAAGTGCTTAGAAAGTGTGCCAGTAATTTACCTGCGAATAACTGATTAGATCACGTTTTCTTCACGATATCTTCATAGAGATCATAATACGATAGCGACTTCGTTGTTCGAAATGGCAGGTTCACTCCTGATCTCTGCCGCCCTAGTCGAGAGTCTTCTTCCGCAATGCGTTTCATCTCCACAGCTCTTATCCGCTCAGCTTTCTCCATCTGACTATTGAAAGCCTCGGTGAAGAAGGCAACCACCACATTTAACGTGAAAACCACGGCTACTGCCCAAAATGCTATGAAAAATATCCGCGACCATCTGCTATTGGTGGCAGCGGCATAGCCATCCATGATCACGTACCATTTGTTGACAACGCATAAATTGAACGAGGTAGCCATAGCTGATGCATAATCATTGTAGTTGAACGCTTCAAACCCAAGAGTTAAATACTGAGTGTCGGCAAGTGCAGGATTGCCTTCATATACCAGACCTCCGAAAAGATGCATTCCCAAGAGAGAGAACACGGAGGAGATGAGAAACTGAAGAGCTAAGATTGGGGCTGTAGCAGGAATAACAATTATCAATGTTTGAGCCATTAAACGCCAGCGTGGGATCAAAGATAGAAGTGCAATGGTCCTGAACCCCCTTGCTATGAACAGATATGACACCCTGTAGGACATTAACAGGAAAATATTCAGCCACGAGAGTGGGTTTTAGTTGTATAGTCAATGATCTCGTCGTAAATTCATGATGGTCGAGATAATCGCTATATTTCAACAACTTCGAGTTTCACTTTTAAGAAATCATTCTGAAGTACGCAAAAAACCAGGATCAAAAGCGAAGAAAGTACAAACTGGAGGTGAAGCATACGTACCAGGGGCGCACATCCTGGTAGAAAAAGGAGAGAAAGTGAAGTGTCACGATCAGTAGCGTAACCACAAAGTCAAACTTGTTCAACATGCTGCGCCAATAAGATTTCCAACCCTGCAGACAACACTTGAGTAACGCGTCCATCGCAAACACCCAACCTGCAACACATCACCAACAAGTCAACGCATTTTAGTAGAGTAATTGATTTGAACTGCATTCTTTATGGTCAAGGTCCTTGCAAACAGAATGCGAGGAGAATCACCCCATATATACACATATATCGGTAACCTCTAAAAGATACCCGATGTCGACCGAGTACAGAAATGGCTTTGTGCATTATTAAGTTTCTCAACCTCCATTTCAACAGCATGCTTGATTAAGGAGCAGAGGCGAGAAACATAATCTACACTCGGCCAGGAGATTTTAATTGGACCAGAACGCATACCAGATATTCAAGATCACTTCTTTTTCTCTTACCATCTGTTGATAAGTCCATAACAGTCATGCAAGTCCGCATGTGAACAGGGTAGGTTAAGAAGACGTACCAAATAGAAACTCCAGATTAATAAGCAGGTCCTCTACACTGTTCCCCACCTGCGTTTAAAATAGTTTCAGTGTAAATTATTAGGAGCAATCTATTACGAAAATAAGGATACCCAGTGAGTACCAAAATCTGTGTAGAAAAACATGATATCGAGACGTTGATGCCACTAGTAAGAGAAACGGAAAAAATTCAGGTTGATTGGTAATTCGGTTCAACGCTTACATTCAATTGTGTGATTGCCAAAGCCAAAGATCCAAGTGTGAACGCCCACATTACGTATGAATAGACTGGATGATTCACGAACACCGTATCATTTTTGTTCATTCGTCGCTGGGGCTCTGGTGGTCTTTCGACCTCTTTAGCAATGACATCACACAGCTCCTCAAATTCATCAGACCAGATCTTGAAATCCCCCCGTTTGTTGAGAGCTAAGAATAGATGGCTAGTTCGTGCTCGAATATCAGGTATGTGCCTGCTTTCATTCATGATTTGGAGATCAAATTTTCTTTCAGAACTGCATAGATAAGCAATACATACTCAGTATATCTGCTTTGTACCCAGCATGTAACGCTAGCAACATCAAGACTTCATTATCTCGACTAACTTCTAAAATGAGAATCCCACATCAACGTATAAAAAGTTACACACCTGCACCGACCGATGGCAAGGAATAGAGCTATCATGGTGGCACCATCGATCCACTCCTGATGGCGGGTGTCCAAAAGGCTGAACGCTGCCCTTAAATTGCCTTGCCTTGCAGTAATTCGTTTAGCTACTTCCACGGCCATCTACAATGACCAGCCATTTCAATCAATAGTTAGCAAGCCGGCCTCACGTCAATGCAAGTCTGAATGAACTTCCTGTACTGATTGTGCTACTAACGCTTCCTCATTTCACAACAGCAAGAAACCAATCCTAGCATTATGAACAAAAAAATCAGAAAACCTTGAAAAATCCAAAGATATGAACAGAAGCTTAGAACGGAGAAATCTGATTACAACAGGTCAATATTCACCTGACTAAATTCTCAACCGTTCATATGCCACACGAACTCTTTCCTAAAAACACTTCCAGATAGATACAGATTTGATAATACCTGGGCTTTGTAGTTGCTGTAAATCACAGAGAATGCCAAGTTCATCAAGAAGAAGAACCCCACAAGCAAATACGTGGAGAAGAAGAAAAACGCCAATCGATTAGTTCGATAAGCTGTAGCCCAAACACTTGGATTGTTTGCAGTAGTCAGTAGCACAAATAGGTTCAACAGGGACGTCCCATAATCCTTGAACTCAAGTGTAGAATCTGAAAAAAGTGTCGTGGCAAGCCATGCTGAGAGCATCACAAATACTACCACTAAGACCTGTGCACCACGAAACCTTTGGTCAGCTTGCAACATCAAACCTCAATTCCAACTTGCAGACAAAACCCTGTAACAAGGAACAGAGTATTCTAAGAAAAGGAGTATTAGATACGACAAGTTTCAGGTACAGTGACGTTTGCAAGGACAAATTCAACCCTCAACATGCCATCATCCACTCAGGATGTTCATGGGAAAGTACCATGGCCCATGACCACCCTCATCAGATCAATTCATTCACCAAGGGAAAGTAATTGACCAGTACCGTTATATCCATGAATGTATGTACAATGAGCAGAGTCATGCGAAAACAGCCACGTATAGCCCTGTGACACGCAGTCAAATGAGGCATTTAACAGGCTTGCAAGCAACGTTCATTTGAAATCAAAGTCATTGATATAGATACTACTTATCACTCAGAACTTAGAAGGCCATAGAGATGACAGCATGCAAAAAATAGACACAAAAGGAAAAAAAGGAAAAAAATCCCACAAAGAAAGCTACCAAATTCTTCCTGAAGTGGCAATCGAATCAGCACTACAGTGCACGACGTACCTGCTAAATATAATGGGAATAAGAATTCTCAAATACATAGATATCTTAATGCCTTGGTGTTCTGCTATTCCCAAAGCCGATGCGGATATGGACATGTACATCGCCACAAGTATAGCCACCTGCCACATGAGAATTTCAGTTCAAAATAAGCAGCACGCTTATCCAAGTACGACCAGAATTTCACGAGTTTTCACGAGCAGAATTTTCAGCTAATATATTCTTGGTAAAAAATATATCACATCACGTATGGGTGCATTTTCATCATCAATCCCGGGTTCATCGTCAGCAGCATTCTACAGGTGACTGCAGCCAGCAGATTTCAATTCATAAAAACAACTTTTTTGACGCGTGACACACAGAAAGCGAATGTTTACCTTATACAAGGAAATTTGGTTTTGCCAAAAACTAGGACCTAAAAAATACCGTTGCAATGCAACGGACCACGCCAGAAGCAGCACGCAACATGTCTGCAGCAAGTTGAAAATTGAGCTTCAAAAACTTCTCCAAACGTACAAAATGCAATTGGAGCTTAAACTCACGCACTCTTAACTTTAGGGCCACGATTAAACAGCGATCTAGCAGGTCAGATTATACTTTTCATACTTCACGCAATACTAAAAATTTGCCGAGTAAAATATCCATGCTATTTGAAGAAGCTATTCACCTTTTGTATAATCAAATCGTTAAACAAAGCACCGGTTAGAATTGTACCTCGATCACAAGAGATACATAAGGGTGGATGTAAGGCAATCCGCTCAGAGGATATTTTTTGGGGTCACCACACGGGTTTGGTAATTTGCCATTACACCAAGCCGGGATCTAAGCAGACAAAGAAAGCCCTCAATAAGCGGTGTTTCATGTGTAGAGCTCACTGCTTTTAAAAATCAAGCTCCGTCATAATAAGAACCAACACCGATTCCCTCTTAATTCCTTTCCAAGAAAACACTTTCATTTAACCTCGCTATGGAACGCAGTTTGAATTTGTGAACGTACCTCAAAGAAAGGTAGCAACATTAGGATTACGTACACAAGTGCCCTTGCAACAAAAAGCTTATGATAGAGAAGGAAGGCACGCTTTGCAGTATCGTAATCTTTGTGATACACAACAGGTAGTGGCAGGTACCTCCCCTGCATTGCCTGCAGTAATAACAAGCGTGCTTTCAGGGAACACATTTAATTATATTCTGTTGTAGACGAAGGCTGATTACGAGTGCGAAAGGTTGACTGTTTAACGTCCATCTATGTCAGGTCATCGCCGCAAGTGCTAGGAACTTCAAAAAATCATTATACGACAAAATTCACTTGACAAATGCTTGCAGATTTTAGCAATCGTCTTCGTCGAACTAAATATTGCAAAATTTTCTACTGTATACTTGATCTTGAATAAATTCCGTGCAAGCCAACAATACCAGAAATTTTAACATCTGTAATTGATTAGTCTGAGAGTTAGAATTGATGGCAAATCCTCAAACTGGAAGCTCCGTCTTACTACGCTCTCTTCCTAGCTAATATTCAAGCGAAACTGACTTCTGATAGAACTTAAAAGCCATCGCATGAAAGCCAAGCGCATCGACAACCTTGACATACACTTTTGACAAGCCCCCTTGCTAGATTTTCCGTAATTTGAGGATCTAAAGTGCCGAAAAGAAGTTGTGAGTTAATAATCACCATGAGTGGAGGTTACAAAGGTAGGAAGTAAAGACTAGATGTGTATGTAATTCATCATTACGTACATTAAGGTAAATGATTAAGACAAGTCAAATTATCTAAGCAACGAAAGCCAGGAGGAAGTGTTACCTGGTCAACCAAAGCTGCTGCCATCTCGACATTTGAATGTAGCTGGTGATAAGGAGGATCCGTTCCTAATTCTAAATCACGCTCACTCTTTGAATCCGGAGTGTGCAAACTGTTCCCGGAATATGACATTGGGCGTCGTAGGGGAGTTAATAAGCCTTCCTCTTGGATTTCGGGCAGTGTGTTCCTCCGTATCATTTTTTTCCTCATCACGTCCCGACCGAAAGCCCTCTTGGCCGATCGATTATCTTTATCAAGAGGCACTGAGGAAGCCCTGTAAAGCGGTCTGAAAGAAGGCATGATTGTCAATCACCAGAACTTTCAGTACGTACGGCTAAAGATTTAGCGGTACTACGTCATGAATTTCTATGGCCACTCGATTACAATTAATCCCTCGGTCTCTACCGAGATTTTGAAGAAAATTAATCCGTCACTTCAAAAAGAAACGATGGAGCTCTAAGTGACAGTTTAATTTTTCTGGCAAGGTTATTTCAATGTACAGTCTAACGAGTGCTGCACAGCTGCGACGGCAAGAACTTCGTGCTCCATTTGCCTTCCAACTCCGAAACTTCAATGTAATGCGTAGTAAATTCCGATCGCTAATTTACTACCGCTCCTCCAAGAAACTTCACGCAAGATATATGCTACTTCAGAGCAGTGGTGAATTTCGCAATAAACGGCCTCCATGATGATCTCACTGACATCTCTGGCCTTCATAATCTCATAAAAAAATTCCTTCACCGAAAAAACTAACCTCAGAACCTAACGCAGCATTTGCAGATCCAAGAATGTGTTCAAAACACAGGAATACTCCCAAACACCGCACTAACTTCAAGAAACTCTACAACAAAATAACTTTAATCAGCTCGAGCTAATTAAAAGGATAAAGAAGATAGAAAGATGAGCGCAATCGTTTTACACCTCATCTTCGCACCGAAGGCCAACGAAGACGTCACTAGCTCCCCGTCCAAACCTTCAAGAAAACGCGCACAAATGCCAGAGAAGCGACCTTCACAGCCTGCTCCGCTCTCTCTTCAGCAACCACGTCTCCTTGTCTGTTTTCCAAATTCTTCAACGAAAATGGCCAAGAAGATTACTGCAGGCAGAAAGAAAGTCCGGCGCCGGCCTAATCAATCAAATCCTCCGCACGTGGAACTGAAGAGTTGAGCGCCGGTCACTGAGTGATCGCAGTGCGTTCGGACAAGCTCGATCGTTCTCAGATAATGAAGCTTTTCCATGCAATAGGCTAACACGCACCACGAGACGCCATCGCTACCCCCGTCTCGACGTCTCGACGACTGACGCGTCTCTCCTACCACGAGAATCGCCAGCATCTACCACAGGGCTAGAATCTTCTGTTTCTCCGTGTTACTTTTGCACTGTTCCGAGCTCGGGAAGCAACTCGTGGGCGCTTTGGGAGGGAGGAGAATGATGAATGGGAGGTCTCTGTATCTAGGAACGTGCTAGATGGGACACGTTATCAATGACATTTGAAGATATGATTTTCTTTGCGTACAACCATCTGTTCCTTGAATGCAGCAATCTTGGAAAGTATTGGGGAAGGCACCGAGTGGCTGAGGGGCCTTCCCTAGCATAAAGTACTTTTAAAAAAAATTACACGATGCATTCCACCGGATGGAATGTGCACTGTTCTACGACAAGAACGACAAGAACAGTGTAAGGTAGAGGGCTCCAAAACCAACAGAGTTCTAATTCCAACAAAATTTAGACCATGCAATTATTTTAGAACACAAATCTATAGAGCTCTTGTTGGATGTTGATTAAAATGATAAGCTATTTATGGTCTACCTAGATTTAGTTTCTAAGATGATTATTGTGCCTAAATTCTGTTGGAATTAGAACCGTGTTGGTTTTGGAGCCCTCTACCTTATACCACATATTCACATTTCAATCCTCGCTACAACTTGTATTTCTATTCATGGAGAAAATGATTATGATTTTAACAAAGACAACTTCTTTTTAAAGTGCTTTATGATCAATGATTCTAGTATAGGAAAATGGTGGATGGAAGCATTGGTGTATGGGTATTGGTCAAAGAACTAGATTTGTAAATGTAGCCTCCAATTGTATTTGAGATATTTACAGGTAAAGATTGGGTAAGAGGAAAATGTCAAATTCAATATTCCTATGTCCTATAATAAACTTCTTGTTGAAGGAAAATTCTTAAATTACCTCCACCATTGCATTCTAATGGTATGAATCGTGAGACAATATGAGTAGTTAGTTTGAGCAAGATGAAATTTATTATGGGACAAACTAAAAAAGGATTGAGGAAGCTTGTTAAGAGACAGAAGGTTTTTTAATAAATAAAATATTCTTGATGTTACCTTCCTCCATTTAGGGAACGCAGATGCAAATTGGGCTTGCTCTGAATGGGCCATGGTCAAGTGTAAAAAGGCCCTAAGAAAATGGTAGATGGGAGAAATTATGAAGGAATGTTGAAGACGTGTTTTCTTTCAAAGAACCACAGTCTACTTCTTGAGTGTTTATTGGTGTATGGTCTGTTGTCCTTCTTTCTGGGCTTCCAAAGTTTTTGGGTGGCTTGTCAGAAGGTGGAAAATGCATTTGCATTTCACTTCCATGAATTGTACAGTACGAACCAGCGTTTTTTTTTGTGGCTACAAAAAGTTGCTGGCAGCTGCTTCTAAGTAGCTGCCAGCAACTTTTTGTAGCCACAAAAAAAAACGCTGGTACGAACATGGATGTGTGCTTTTTCCAGTGCAACAACAAATCGAATCCCGCCCTTGTTGAGAGGAGGATAACTTACCCATTTCTCTCCATCATTCTGACTGGGCAGTTTCGTTGTCTACGGCAAAAGTCTAGATAAGAGAGAGGGGACGTTATTCCTATCCTAACCTCAATTTTGTTCCTTTCAAATCATCCCTTTCACGTCCATTTCTAGTTTCAAATCTAAATGTACCTACCAATCATTTTGGGTCATGTTTAATCTTTTAGTGGCGATGAGACCACATTGTGAGCACTGCTGTGTTGAAAACGCAAGTACTTAATGGAAAATTCATGAACAATTGGATTTTGAATTGTGATGTTCAAAGTTTGAGACTTATAATCTATATCTTTTAGAAAAATAAAATTTCAATTTGGAGTTGTGCAACTATCAAAATACCTATGAAACAAGACGTGAAAATACTGCAAATACTTGAAAACATAGTAAATACTTACAAATATAGCACATGTACTATGCGGCATTTTTTTGTGCTTGGATTTTGTTATTTTTTTATTATTTTTTTGGATTGTGTTCTCTTGTTCATGTTCCATTAGTGTGTGTATTTTGATCTTCATCAAATGTACCAACTCCTTTCATATTTTAACTTATAAATTTTTGTCTTAAATCGTATATAGATAAGTCACTATCACTTATAAAACTTACAATAATTATGTTTTTGAAAATTAAACCCAAATGCTACTCAACTATGAAGTCACACACCCTCCAAAATCTCATTTTTGAATGTTCATTATACGGTCTAAATACATACTATAATCTTCCAATCCAACAGCCTAATTTTACTAAGGTTTAACTAACACTTGTTTGATTGAGCTATATTCACATTTACACAATTACATACTATCAATAGTATCCACAATTTGAATAGAGAAAGTTTTTAGAAAAAGAATCACCAAAAAACTCTAGTCTCTTTGGAACCACCATGGTACTAAAGGGTTAAGCATTCCAAGGTCAAGTGACAAGGTCAGTTGTCCATTACAAATATCAACTCAACTTTGTTGTTTGTATGTTTTTCAATACAAATATATATATATATATATATATATATATATATATATATATATATATATATATATATATATATATATATATATGTACCCACTTACTTAGTACCGAAAAAAAATTATGTTCTTATGAAAGTCAATCATTTCTAACTTCTTAAATTGCCTAATTTTTTTGAATTTCTCATATCAATTTTCATGGTCAAAAGTTTTTAATCCCTAAATGCTTAGAGCCCTCTCCAAATTCGAGAGTTTTGCAAAGATGCATTATAAAATGCAAGTAAGAGTGATATTTTGAACTTGATGCATGAATAAAAAAAAATGCACTTTATGTATTTTAAACTCTATGATTGCTATCACCAATATTTTCATAGAAATTTTGAAACTCAAAATCTAAAATTCTATTGTGATTCAATTACAATTAAGATATTGACAATCCGTGAATGGAATTTGTTGTGATTGGTTGAAATTTACACTCCAAGTGTATTGATTTTTGGAGATTTTTGGTTGCTTAATTTTATGAGTTGACTTTTTCAAGAACACTTTTGATTCATTTTGAACTAAGACTTTCAATTTTTTTTGGTGAACCAATGCAACATGAAATTGCAACTAAAAATTTCACAAGTCATCCCCTTTCTAATCGGTTCACTCATGCATGAAGCTAACTTCTTTTAAAATCTACAGTAAAAAATCCACGATGCAAAAAGTACATGACAAATAAGAGAACATGGATGAAATCAATGCATCGTCCAAAAAATGAACACTCATGTTGTTAAGGGTTAAAGGGTAAAAGTAAGGTCTTTTTACCTTGTTTATGTTCAAGTAAGGTAGAAATACATAAATCCATCAAAATACGCATAATTATTTGGGGGACATTTTTTTTAAAGTAGAATAGGTTCATAATAGACAATCATGATTTTACCAAATAAAATAAAAATTGTCAATACATCATGTGTAAATCATGAATTTCAAATTAGAATTGGCTTAGACCACTTAAATAGTCCCATAGACTTGTCATCAAACCAAATCTCAAAAAATAAAAAATCCAAACTCAACCAATGACAATAATTTCAAAACAAATCTACCAAACAATAATTTCAAAATCCAAACTGGAATACCGACTGTAGGGATGGAATAGGGCATTTCTACCTTATTAGCCAAGCCATTGCACTTTTGTACGGTAAACATAGATGTGACATATTTGCTTATTTTTATGAGCTTGACCTCTTTTCTTTCTTTCTCTTCTTTCTTTCCCTTTTTTTTTTATTTTTTTATTTTTTATTTTTTTTAATTTTTTTTGGTTATCCACTTCCAGCATACTTACTGAGTCTTGCTGCATGTAACTTTCCCATAAGAAATTTTCCTTCTTGTCATATATCATGACATCTGCAAAATGTGTTATACCAACTGGATGCCTATGGTTTGTGGAATGACTGTTTGACAGTTCAGTCAGGCTTTAAACGAGCTTTATATCATTTAAAAAGTTGGGGTGCATCATGATGATGAAACGGCACAACACTGCCCAAAAAGCATTGAGGCGATCATATACCCATGCTCGTAGCAGAGGAAGAAAATAAAAACAAAAGCTTGTCCCTATTTTTGGACATGGTGGGTCCGCGTTGACTGATTTGGAGTGGAAAATCTTAAATATAGAATTGAGCTTTCCAAAAAAAGTACTTGCAGGAACCAAAATGAGAATCCAAATAAATGGTTGGTACTAGCTTGGGTGTAATTTTGCCCTGACCAACCAAAAGTCACTCAGGAGAGAACCCCACATGATAAATTAGATTAGTTGTGGATTTTTTTGTGCATGCTTCTTTAGTCTACGCAGACGGTACTCGAGACTGTACTTCTACTACACTAAATAGGTAGATTAGTGTTAGATACACTAATTTACATAAACATGTTGTAGGTTTTTACTGTTGACCAATTTTTTTACCCTCTATATTGGTCAAGATGGGGATCTTTCAATAGTATTGGAATCAATGTTTTTGGTAATTTTTTTTATCGAGAGTAAAAATCTATAATATTTTCAAATCTTATAATTATCTAACACTAATCTACCTATTTAGTGTAGTGAGGTAAGTTATATGTGAATAACCTACATTGTAATTCTAGCACATGATTTCAACAACCTCAATCAACTAATATGTGACTAAATATTCGAGCACATGATTCCCAAATAATATGTAACTAATCCCTAATTGCCCAAGGGATCGTGTGAAAAAAATTCAATACGTTACAAAGTATGTGCTACATGACTTTTTTTGGAATTCTCATCAAAAGAGATCATCAGTTGCAAATCACGAAAAGAATTCTTCTACATGGTCTAACCTACAAAAACATTTACATATACATATCAAATCAATTCCAAAGCCTTTTTCCTTTGTTAGTTCATCAAAATAATTAGCATATGATTTTTTACTGTTGTAGTAGTATTTAAAAACCAAATAATCAAATAATCAGGGACCGAGTATCAAAACAAGATAAAATTAAGCTTGAGTTTTAAATGTGGATGCTTCATTGTATAATGTTTTTCTTTTTTCCTTTTGGTGGTTGCCAAGTCATGAGTTTAGTGATTGATTGTGTGTGGGTGTTTACCTCAATTAGGTGGTATAGGTTTAATTCTTGTTGGGTCGGTTTGAGCGGCTATAAGATATACATGACTTTGTATTGCTAAAAGAGTAATCACAAGCATGAAAGTTTTAACAACCAGTTGGTCCCGTCCCCCAAATCTATGACAAGTGCTAGACTATGCTAGTCAAATATAATGTGGCCTTGACCACTTGTTTGAAATTTCTTATTCAATTTTTTAAGGTGGATCAAAGTTTATTGAAAGCAATAGGTAATATTCTATTTTTCTTTTAGGAAGGAGGATTGACATGGCATGGTAAATGGCCATGGTGTTAATTTTTGCAAAAGCATTTTTTATGTGTGTTTTGAATATTTGGAATCTTTCTTCAATAATTTTTATAAAGGAGATATCTTTGGTTGCTTTAGCACCCACAATAACTACTATGAGTGGATCTACTTTCCATCCTCTGTTGGTAATGCTATTAATCATTGGTTGGTATTTTTGAGTTCTAGTATTTCTTGTTTCAACAGAGAATCAATTTTTACAATATCTGTGTTCAATTAATTGTATGGTAAAGCCTGGGTTTGGATTTGATGTTGGTGCGTTTTGGTATGAAAGTCCTTTTATGCATAGTATGTTTGGTTTAAAACAAACATTACAATAGCATCTTTGTTGGTTGCGTGTGCATGGAAAAAACCAAAGTGAGATTGTGTTTCTTGTAGGTTATCATTAAATGTTCCTCCATTCATAAGAATTAAGAACCTTGATTTCAAAGCTTTTTAATTTACTATTAAAAAAATCCATGAAAAACATAGTGGAAAACAATTGCTTTTTGTGACCCTCGAAGTTCAAAATGGATGACAATCTTGAAAACACAATTGAATTCATTCAACATTGTTGTTTTCACATTCTTGTGGAATCATGAACATTTTAAATCTTGTTTTGGTTTGAGTATATTTTTGAACTACCGCTAGTTCCATTTCTTGCAACCTTCAACAAATGAACTACTAACAATTTGTTATATAATTTAAAATTTGACATGTTGTTTTATGACATCTGAAAACGACCTTTAGATGACATCCAATGTCATATTTTTGGCCTTTATAGTTTTATAAGGCAAAAGAAACCGATTACTAAATGACATTTCTTTTGTTCTCAAATGAATTTCGTTCACTATTTTCGGCAGTTGTAGATCCTAGTGGTGGCTTGATGACGTCACAATGTTGACAATTTATGTTTTTGCAATGTTTTATGTACATTCGTTAAGTGTACGTTCAACATGCGATAAACATGCATCCTACGTTTTACATATGTTGAATGTAATCACACTTGTTTGAACAACCGTTATTACGTACTTTCAACATACCAATAAAACGTAAGATGTGCATTTATCATATGCAAACATATTGTTTAATGTATGTTTATCATATGTTTGACAAATTAATTGTTATTGTACATGCGTACATATGTACATAAAACATCGCAAAAAACGTGATTTGTTGACTTTGTGATGGAACATAGTAATGGGTTTGTCATTGGAGGATTAAAGTTGAAATGGCCTTGAAGTACACATTGAAATTTCAGTGTATGTAGATCTAGAGAGTAAAGGTGACAATGCTCTAATGAGGCCATAGAAGATATTAGTGTTTAGCTAATTGTAAGAAAAAAAACTCAATGAAGTGTTAACTTTTAGTGCATTTTAAATACCTATTTGCACACCACAAAGTACAAAAATGAACCACTTCCTTAGGGCCTCCTTCTATGTAAGGGCAGTGGGTGGCCGGTCCTCAAAAGAAGGAAGCTCTACCGAAATGGGTGGAAATAGGAGGATTCAAGAGTATAAATTTCATTTGTACCCAAATGGGTGGAGCATGGGTGGTTCTTGAGACCTCAATTCTTGTCTTATAGTGCCTTCCACCCACTGCCCCCCTTACATGGAAGTCCTCCCTTAACCCCTAAGTGTCTTTAGCATTTTTGGGCTTAAAATCATCATTGCTTTTGATGTGTTATAGGTTTAAATGTAGGTGAAGTATAGAAATCTCAACCGTACTATCTTGTAATATACATGTTGTAGATCATGTGAATCAAATTTGGAGTCATTTGGCCATATAGATTGCACGATCGTAGTGTTTTAGTGTAAACAAAGAATGCTGAAATTTTCCTAGCAACACAATTAAAGGTGAAATTCGTTTTCAAAATTGCTCAAATGACAAAACCTTGAACTATGAAGTACTTCAAATCATCATATAAACACATTGGTACCCAAAAAACTCATGAATTTTTTTAAATGTGTCCTAAAATGGCCTTGTAATGTCAAAAAGTAGCCCGAAAAGTGACCAATTTGATCCAAAAAGCAAAATTGTTCAAACTAGACCCGTACATTAAAATGACTCCCAAACATTCAGAACAACATGAATCAACATGAAAATTTTACCATGATAACTAGACGTTAAGGGAAATTTAACCTGATAATTTTTTATTGAAATAGACATGGGATGAAGGAGATACAAGCCCCCAAAGTTGCAGCCACCATGCACAAAAATTGTCCAAAAAAAAGATCTCTATTTTCAAATGATCATAAAAAATTCAATACATCTTGAATTGATTTGAACTTTGTACCACTTATTCCATACATCATGAGGGGGGTTTTTTTTTTAAATTTCATTAAAATCAGACACTTTCTGCAAAAGTTACAGCTCTTCGAAGGTGAATGTATACCAAAAAACGTTCAAAATATGAACGTCGGGACGGTTAGGGGTTAATTTTTAAAAAAAAAAAGTCCATGTTAGAGCATATCCAACATGGCGTGTGAGAGGCACCTCCAATATCTCTCGCACATCCTCACGCAACTTTTGAGCCCCAACGGTGCCTTGCCAAAAGACATCCTGTAAAGGGTTTTTAACGATAGATAGATAGAAACTCCGGTCCCTTTTTAGCAAAGGGTCGGCGTGAATAAAGTGTCCGTTCGTAATGTCAACGATCCAATGTCCACTGGACAAGGGGAAATTGGGACAATACTGCTCTCCCCTTTCGAGGATGGACACTATAGTGACACACTATACTAGTTCCTAACTAGCCACTAGTGCCTTGAAGATACCGGACGTGGTATCCCCCCAAAGGGCTTTGAGGTACCCATACAACAAGGTCCAAGGACCCTCCACCATAGTTGGGCAGACTATGGCGGTGAGCACCACGCCGACATGGGGAATAGAACCAACAACCTCCTCATTGGGGGCCATGACCTCTAACCACCAAGCCAAGGTCCATGGTGCCTTGGGTTCTTAAAGACACTACATAGGCACAGTGATATTCTCATCCGTCTAGCATGGCTCTCCAACTGACGCCCTTCATGAGATTTCTCTAAATCCCCTGGTGGTCTTCAACGAATGGGTACAAAAGTGCCCCCTACTTTAAGAAAACAACCCCCCTCCTCCAATGGTGTTTTATTCCCTAATAGGTTCCCCTTGGGTTAATTTGGGGCCGTAGGCCTCAAATTTGCAAAAACAAAATTACCAAAAAGAGCACCGAAGGTGCCCAAAATGGAAATTTCAAGAAAGGGGGGGGGGAGCTATGAACTGTGGTCCGCATTGAAGACCGCCGGGGGATATAGAGATGGGGCCCTTCATGCAGTCTTGCTGTGGCCTTCCAACCCTCTTTGAGCAGGTTCTTTTTTTTGTAACCTAGCAACATCCAATGGCAATGAGAAGTCAGAGCAAATTAAAGCTGGTAGTTGGAAAACAAAAAGGGTAGCTCCCCATGAGCTCGGGGAGTTCACTAGACATGTATATATGTATACACGTGCGTGACAAGGGTATTTATTTAGGAGGTATTTAATTATCCATTCTTAATTTTTTGTACCGTATTATTATATAATTTTCTAATTTATTGTTTTTTAAATGACCCTATAATTACTTTTAAATTTTATGAAGCTCTAATTTAAAGCTAGGTATGTTCATTATAATTATTTGATTTTGCTCTAAAGGGTTTAAGAGCATTCAAAGTACTAAGTCACCAAAATCCAAGGCACAACCTCGGGCACAACAAAGTCTTACATTAAGAGTGTTCATAAACATTTTCAAACAACAAAATTAGCCCATGTTCCTCAATCAACTTACACGCACAATTAAACACAACAATATTGAGTGTCAAAAAACAAAAACAAAAAAACACACCAAAAATAGAGCAAGCAAAAAGAGGGTCCCTGCAATAATGTAGAAGGGTATAGAGTTAATACTACAACATCCTGTTTGAAGGAGATAGACACAAGACCAACCAAAATTCCTTTAACTTATCTTGAGAATT
Source organism: Pohlia nutans (assembly GCA_022496805.1). NCBI lineage: Eukaryota > Viridiplantae > Streptophyta > Bryopsida > Bryales > Mniaceae > Pohlia > Pohlia nutans. The sequence continues at coordinate 10,340,933 of CM040102.1, forward strand.
TGTTTCTAGCACTTAAAAACACTAGCAAAACCGTTCATAGCAAACAAAAGATGTCATGTTCATCTTGCAAAACAATTCCTAGCTTTTAAAAACACCTAGGATCCTTAACTCCTACGGTGTATTTTTACAAATATTTAAAAAATATACGTTGTTTATATCAAGCCTATATTATTTATAATACAAATTTTATCATACATACTCATCTATATTACTTCTAAGAAAAATTCTAAGTTTTTCCTTTTGTGAATATAAATTACCCTATATTTTCTCGCACGTTGTTTTCTAATATTATTGTAGTGAACTCCCCGAGCCCATGAGAAACCCGCACCCGCTCTATGCGAAGAGAATAAATTGATTTTAATTCATGTTTTGGATTAGAAGAGGGGTACTAAAGCGATTGGACGGGCTTGGCACTTCTTCAAACCAAGGTTATTGTCTTTCATAGAACCGCTTTCACTTTTATTAAATGAGATTGAGAGGAGATTCTGTAGTGAATTGGTTGTTTATTTCAAATAAAGTTGGGCCGGGTGTTTTATGGGGAGTGGCTCATAGTAGTGTGATGTTTACTCCACGGGGCCTACCAACAACACTCTTACGAACGAACGGGGTCTTTATTCACGCCGGTTGTAGTACCGGAGTTCTATATATATGGTGTGATGTCGCAAAAGGATGGAAGGGGAACCAAATCAGGACACAACGCATGGCCAGCTCGTTCAAATGCTGGTGTTGCATCTATGTGACGTGCCACCATTGCAGATGCTCCTACTACCAACCCAACATGGCAAATTACATTTGGTTTTGTGAATACCATAGTACCATAGGTGAGTCGCCAAAAAGTAATTTAAAAAATAATTTCCAAAAAATGAAAATGTTAAACACCGGAGATTATGAGAACCAAAAAAACGAAAATAGAATAAAATATTTTAGCTATATTTTGATATTTCCAAGCTATTCCAAGCCATTTTTAATCATTTTGTTTTTCAAGAACAAAAATCAAGAAATTCATTTCTTCAAGAACAAGCAGCTACGTTTCGAGCAGCTCTAACCGGAATAGAACGGGTGAAGGACAAGAATGCATTTTCAGTGGAATCATAAACGAAATATATTTGCTTCAGTGATATTTAGCCCAAAAAAATGAGTGTCCCCGCACTGCCTCTTCCCTACAGTCAGAGCCAACAAACCTTATTTTTCAAAAAGTATTAAATATTCGTCTGTGGGGTGACCACCCAGCTCTGGTACTACGGCACTGAACACATAAAAACAAGATAACATGGATGGGCCATGTGAAACATGTGGCCCCTTTGCTTATGCAGAATATTTGTATGATATTTCCTTTATTCCAGCAGCGTTCTGTTAATAATCCATTTCGTGTACACAAGACACTTGGGTGCACTGACAGTTGTCCAATGCGATCCTTTCCTACTTTTTATAGAATTTTGCAAAGATATTCCAATACGCCAACAATACAGTATTATTAGAATATTTTGTCCACACAGCAGAAGTCAGGGCTCAGGACAGGCCCAAAAGAGTAAGTGTCGGTGCCTCTTGACCACATGATGAAACTTTCACTTCTTTCACTTTAAGGTAAGAGCATTCTCACCCATGCACGCTAAAATTGACACGCTGAAAAAGACTTTTCTATAATTGAGCTCTTAACTCAATCCTTTAACCCTTGAACGCTCTTGCGTCCAATATCTGGACGATGGACAGATTCAAGTTATTCGATTATCATCCGCATTGGACAGTTTTCATCCAAATAAATTTCTCTTGGTTCTTGTGCAAGTTCACTATGTATTGTACGGTTTGGATGTTTAAAATTGGTTATTATGATTTTTGGAAAAATCACACAATTGGTTTATATCAAGTTTCATTCTTCGTTCAAAAAGTGAGACCTAAAACATGATTTTCCAAAATAAGTAGAATCAAATAATGGAAACTATACCATCTCATCGAGCATGTTATTCCAATTTCATTACAAAATTTTAATTTTTTAAAATGATAAATCCAACCGTACAGATGTGATCTTCACGTTGACATTTACAACTTTGCTTTGTACATCAACTCCATTTTTGGTATTCATCTAACATTTTATAACGTTTCTTTGAAAACAACGTTGAATTGGGACCTTAAAGGGTTAATCCCTAAAGGTTAGGTCTATGACCATGGAATCATATTTTATCTGTCACATTCAATTTTGCTACTAAAAATAATACAAGAATTCAAATTTGTAATTTTAGTAGATGAAGTCACATGTCTACTACAAATCATGAATTTTTCATAAATTTTGGTGAAATTTTGAAATTATTATGGTTTTATAACGTGATTGTAAAGAAAATCTATATCAATTACAAAATGTACTAGAAAATTCTGGTTGTTTTACCTAAGAAAAGAAAATGAAAAATGAAAAAAAAAATGAAGAAAAGTTAACTTGATGAAAATCGTGTGTACCTAAATTTAAATTTTTTGCTACACCTTGGTGATACCTACCTAGCTTGTAACTACAATAAAAACACCCAATTCTAAAAAAAATCCAAAAATTCAAAGTGGAGTTGAAACTAAACTTGGCAAGCTTCATTTTATTAGTTAAGCTCAAATGCAATGGAACTCATTTTCATGGCCTAAATTTAGTTTAAGTAAGACAAGCAAAAACAATTCAAAATACACTACAAGGTGAACCGTTTTTACGACTCTTTTTGTAGTTGGGACCTCATATAAAATCTAAAAATAGCTTGAATGATTTGAATTTAACTTGAAGGGGTGACATCACCAAGCAAAGCCCTTCGCATAAAGAATTAGATGGAAATCATACACTCTAGTTTGAATTGAACAGTCTACTTCATTCATAAGCCATTTTTTGGTCTTGTTGACAATAGGGGTTAACGTTCGGACCCAATATGTTTTTTGAAGATGCGTTATAAAATGTTTGATGAATAACAAAAATAGAGTTCAAAGCTAAGTTGTAAATGTCAATGTGAAGATCACATCTATATCATGGATTTATCATTTTTATATTAATAAATTGTAATCAATTTCTTATGACTTTGTTTTGAAATTCAATTGAACATCCCAAATTAATCCCCAAAAAATAAAAATGATTGTAATGAATTTGGAATAACATGCACTACGAGATGATATGACTTCCATTATTTGATTCTACTTATTTTGAAAAATCATGTTTAGTGTCTCACTTTTTGAATTAAAAATGAAACTTGACATAATCCAAGTTTTTTATTTAAAAAAAAATTAAAATATCTAATTTTGAAGATCCATAATGTACAAATGATAGTCAACTAACACAAGAACCAAGAGAAATTTTGGATGGATGAAAACTATCCATGTATGTAGTCAAGAGAATAATTTAATTTGTTTATCATTCACTATGTAGATGCATGCGCATTAAAGGGTTAAATTTGAAGGGCCATTGTTTGTTACGATGGGATTGAGAGCACAAAGGTTATTTGGAAGAGCCCGCAAGATTTTTCATTCACGTTTCATTTAGGGCATAGATGCTGATGGTTTAAGGGTAAACTCTCGGGTAAACTTTCATGTATTGAAGAAATTGACAGAGCTTGATGATTTTTGGAATTAGAAAAATATTTTTATATACTAACAAATGAAAATTTCATGATTGATTCTATTTGAGAGTTCAACCACACAAGTCAAAGACATATACAACCCTTTGCAACCTAAACAACCTTCTAAAAGGATTATGTTAGGGTCAATCGTATCCACCATCAATTCAAAATTTAGGACAAACCTGGCCAATAAAGAGCGTTCTAAGTATTATTCAAATATGCTTATATGTTATGACACTTGTGGTGCATGTATGATTTTTGATTTAAAGAAAAGAAAATCAAGCTTGTGAAATTATAAAAAACACCCTCGATGACTAGTATCCTACATTACGATTGGTTTAGAGTGACCTAGACCTTTCAAAATTTGATGCGGAAATTCTATTTAGATACCATGCTATCTAAATTTGACCCCTCACATGTGCCACACTTGGACATGTCAAACCTAAAATGCGCAATAAATCCCTTGAACATTTATCTCCTCTTGGATTCTTGGCCTCATACATTAGAATGTTGCGATTGGTGGTTGTGAGTAATCACGATTATGTATTCTATCCTACCATTGGAGTTGGTCACAAGATAAGCATAAGGATAATGGAACGAAGATTTTTGTCTAGTAAAGCCTAACTCATTTATCGTAAAAAGAAGTTTGTATGAAATGCTTCAACAATAAACCAATTGGAGGAGTTTACCATAGCTAACCACGTGACTTATAATAATTAGGACCTCATAAAAATGGAATCTCAAACCGCATTTTCATAATCTCTACTTTGATTTGTTGCTTTTTGTGATTGATTTCTGTGAGTTGATTATCTTATTGGTCATCAAACAATGCATTATAGAGATAATTAAAGAGGTTTACAGTGGATTCATCAATTGATTACTCTATTTCACAGTGTGGGGTCAACTATGAAGTACATCTTTAATCCTTATGGAAACACAAGGTTCTTTAGCTCTTCTTTGCAACACCTCACAATCTTGCTACTCTTCCCCATTCATTGTAGCATATCCTTGAATTATGGCATGTCCACATCAATTTTAGTTAAAAAAATTGGTTGGTGAGACGGTGTTGAAGCAACTACAGTGCTATTGTTGAAAAGGGTGGACTCCAGTATTTGCTAAAGAACTTTATGAACATCCCAATACTAAAACCACATGGCCGAGGAAGGGAGCTTTAGATTTATCTGGAGATTTTTGCAATTAAAGTTTTTATGAAGAAATGAATAAAACTTTATAAGCGTTATAATACAAAGATAAAAGGTTGTGGTAATGATCAATTCTATATGGAACCGACCGGTCTACCCATTGCATAAATATGAATTTCTTTCTATGTATGTATGTATGTATGTGTTTATATACATACATACATAGAGATAAATTATTTTATGAAAACACTTTAAAAAAATTTAAAGAATATTTGTCATTGTTATTGTGGTTTTTGATGTGTAGTATGTTAGCAGTAAAGTAAATATTTAGCTACCGGTAGGAACAATTAGTTAAGAACGATGGAAGTCTTGAAGATTAGGTGTAATCCCACATTTGTAGGCATTGATAGTGATTGTAGGCGTAGATAGTGATAAATAGCAGCAAGGTTGTAGTTCCTGTCACCAGAGATTTTGGAAAAGAGAGGCAGAGTGAGCACCATGTGAAGGAAAAACAATATCGCACTATAATTGTAGAATACTACATTGAATGAAAATGCATTTTCTTTTTATTATCATTGTTGTACCTTGTGGCTTATGAATGGCAATTGGATCCTGGGTAAGTGTAAAGTGTTCATCTTAGTGTGTAAGATTTGTGTTGGATTTGTTGGTTAAACGGACAATGTTGTCGACGAGGTAACGTGGTAACGGTAAGAAAGAACAGTGATACCATTAATTTGACTTTGCATATTGTGAAGTGTAAGAAAAACTACAACGTTATGAGCGACAAGAATACAATTGTATGATGGCAACTAGGTTACTTAGGGCCTCTTTACACTAGAGACGAGAAGGCGTGAGGAGAGAAATTTCAGCCAATGGGAGGCCTAAAAACCGGGAAGACTAAAGAATGTCACTTTACACCCGAAATTTTCAGTTCAAAGAACGGAAGGAAGAGAAAATGACATGAACAACACTTTTGTCTTTCGTGGCAAGAAAAGTGCACATTTTTCAAGGATCCCAGATTTTGCGTCAAGCCCACCTCAAGAGGTGAGTTTAATGCAAATTCCAGGGCTGTTTGGCCAAAAAAATTATAGCTGATCATTTTTTATTTTTTAAGAAATATGTAAGAAATATATTTTAAAAAAATCAGCACTTTATTTTGTGGCCCCTTCTCACTTTACACTATATTCAAAGGCCGTCAAGTTCAAAGGTTGGCTTCTCAAGGATGAACCATGGCTCTTGTGAGGTTTCTCCACGACTTCTCGCCTCTAGTGTAAAGAGGGCCTTAGACTAGCAAGCACTACAAACGCTTATACATTGTAAGGGCAAGGGTATGATATTTAGTAAGAGTAACGTTGACAACGTTGGTTGGTACCAAAACTGCTACTAGTAGAATTGGTCCTATCAGAAACAATGATGTCCCGACAAAACGTATACCAGCTGAGAGCATGCCCAGCAGTTCCAGAGAAAAAATGTCCGCCAAGCATTAGTTTGAGGGCCATTTTCAACTTGAAGGAATGTTTAAGAAGAAGTACCTCAGCAACATTCCTGGAGCGAACACCAAGGCAACTTATAAAATGAAGATTTTATGAAAGTTACTTGATGACCTTGAAGCACGGGCCGGTGAATAGTCTTCAAGCTCGTTATTTAATTGTTGATTGAGCATCTTTGCTTGCTTGGTGTGAGAAATTTGCTTGCGCCAAAGCTTCTCTGGATGACGGGGAACCTCAAACTATGGCTCCAAAAACTATTATTTAGCGTTAGTGGGTAATTGCTGGGCCAAACTTCGAAGCAAATGGAGATGACTACACCAAATCTTGGCGTTGGTCCTTCCAAAGCACCTGCTGCTGGGCATGCTCTGAGGAACATTATAACTCCATACTATGGTAACCTGGTTATTAGAAACAACGTTGTCGGGACAAAACGTATACCAGCTGAGGAATGTTATAACTCCATGGCGTGGTAACCCGGTAGTTAATGATTGTTTACGTACATTCCAAGAAAAACCTGTAACATAATGGATGGAAAGGGCCACAAGGCACATGTATTTCATGACTGGTGTAAAGTACCCAGGATCTAATGTCATGTGGTGCACTGGCTTCTGTCCAAGCAGTCAACCAGCCGACCACCGGCCAGCCCAATTGTTTTGTTGAAGCCTAAATTTTGTAAGTTTTTTGGAATATTTAAAATTTATTCTCTCTTGAGGAATGCACCTTGGCACAGGATACCTGATGGAGGGACTATGCATGATTCATGTGGGTAAGTCGAAGTTGAGAACACTGTACAGTTCACTAGCCCCCTCAAATGATAAGTATTTTTTATACATGAAGTCAAGCCATCGTACATACATTTAGTCTTAGCCTTCATGGCCACTGCCTTTCCTTCATGCACTTTGCTTATCACCTTGAGCCTTCACCTGTCCATTTAGCTACTCATGAAGTGATGTTGCATGTAAACCATTGTACACTATCTACTGTAGAGTCAAGGCACAGACATTGCATGCTACTGAATGTTATATAAGGTTCTTTAGAGTTATCCGCAAAGTGGTCTCAAGTAGGGTGAGTGGACTATAGTTTTCAAAAAGAGAGGGTCAGTTCCCATTAAAAGTAGACATGTCAGTTGCCTGAAAAAAACTACAGGTTTGAAGTTTGAAGGGTCCAAAAACGGTGCCTTTTAATTTCACAACCTCAGTTTTCCTGCAACCTTAGAGAAAATAGACTTAAGCTTTTAATATTTCAACTTCAGCCAATCAGTAGTCGGCAAGGCGGAGCCCGCGGCGGGCCCGGCCCAGCCTGCTGCAGCCAGCCAGCCCGCGACAGGCGGGGCAGAGCCGGCGGCAGGCCCGGCCCTGCTGGCTGCTGATGCCTGCTGCTCTCTTAATTGGGAATTATTCACCCCCGCCTCCTTCGCAGGTGGGTTTCCGTATCCCAAGGAATTTGGGCCAGTCAGGGTCAGAACCCGAGTGAGTTTACGGAAAACTCTTTTAATCCTTTAAAGTTCAAATGATGCAACCATTTCAAAAATGCATTCTAAAATGATTGATGAATTCAAAAAAAATGGAGTTCTTGTTCAATGCAAAGTTGTAAATGTCAACAAAGTTATCCGTAAAGTAAAAAAAGAGTTCCTTGTTCGTTGGCCGCAGTTTGAAGCCTTCAAATAGTATTTTTTGTACTTGTGAGTCACCAGCCACCAAACACTTGCTTTGGGTGAGCATGAGGGTTGGTATGGGGGCACCGATAGATTCCCTTTTGGGAACTTGAGAGTGTGGTGTGGGGGAGCTTCTCTTGCATTAGTGAGGTACAAGGTCCAAATCTCCCTAACAACGCAGAGCCTTGTCATAGGTCAAAAGAAAGGAGCCAAAACTCGTTTTTGCCACCTTTCAAGCTAAAAAACCAGTTTTGCCTTGTCTTTCTTTTCGGGGAAATGTTTTGCTCTACTTTACTCATAACTCTAATCTATAGATCACATTTGTACAATTGGATCTATTATATTTTTTTATTGATATTTTTAATTAATTTTACAAGATTTAGATGTGTCTCCTTGTATACCACACCTGTGGGGCAAACAAAAATCATTTTGAAGTGATCAGTTATCAAAATATTGATGTGCAAAACACCAAAATACTGCAAATACCTTAAAATGAACCAAATACTTACAAATACAACAAATGTAATATGCGGTATTTCTTGCGTTAAGAAGTTTGTCATTTTTTGTTTTTTGTTTTTTGTTTTTTGTTTTAATTGTGTTCTCTTCATCATGTTCTATTAGTGTATGTATTTTGATCTTGATTAATGTACCAACTCCTTTCATATGTTAACGCATAAATTTTTTTCCTACACAATACATGGATGTCACTCTCACTTATATAATTCACAATAATTATGTGTGAGTCCTTTCTTGACATGAAAGATTGCGGTGCAGAGGTATTGACATAGGTCATTGTTGTGCATCCTCACTTTCATTTTCGAAAATTTAACCCAAACTCCATTTAAGTTTGAAATCACACACCCTCCAAGATCTCATTTTTGAGTGTGCATTATATGTTCAAAGACATAATATAATCTTCCGATCTAATCATTCGATCTTACCAAGGTTTAACCGGCACTTGTTTGATTAACCCCTAACCGCCCAACCATGCATCTTTTGCATGGTGTACGGATTTGAAGTCCGTTTTCTCATCTATCATGCACTTTTTGCAGTGTGGATTTTTTATTGAAACTTTTATGGGAAGTTAGCTCCGTATATGTGTAATCTGATTAGAAAGGGGATGGTTTGTGAGAAAATTTATGCTTCATTTCATGTTGAGGTGTTCCACCCAAAATTTTAAAGATTTTATTCTAAAAGTGCTCTTGAAAAAGTCAACTACTAAAATTAAGCAACCAAAAAATCTCCAAAAATCACTACACTTAGAGTATTACATTTCAACCCATCACAAAAAAATTCATTATTAGATTGTCAATATCTTATTTGTAGTCATATTACAAACGAGTGTTAAATTTTAAGTTTGAAATTGAATACACAGATATTAGTGATAGAAATCGCAAATCTAACCGTATGGATAGAATCTAAAATGCATAATGTACAGCTTCTATTCATTCATCAAGTTGAAAATATCCCTCTTAGTTGCATTTTATAATGCATCTTTGGAAAATTGCCAAATTTAAAAAGGATGAGAACGTTTAGGAGTCAAGCTATGCTAACATTTATACAATTGAATATTATTAATAGTATCCCTAATTTCAATAGAGAGAGGTTTATCTATAATATCCCAACAACTAGAATGTTGATTTTTGGTGAACTTTTAAAGAGTTTTTTAATTTGGTGTTTAATCTTGGAAAATCATTTTAAAATCATCATTGATAGATTTTGAAAATCTAATTGGACACGTATAAGTAACTTATAAATTAACTTTCTTTGGGTAAGAACGTTCTAAAACAAGTTATAGAATAATTTCATATAAATTTAGTAAACTAAGGAGTGTTCTCTACTACATATGACTACTCAATATTCTACAACTATTTGATTGTTAAGGCTTCTCACTTACATTGAAATGACCTAATGGCTACAAAATTATCTCAATCTACCATCGTGTATGTCCACCCTTTGCCTTAATCATTGCTTCCAATCTAAAAGGCATAAATCGGCACAACTTGAGAAATTTTTTGAGCTTTGTTTGCAAAAATAATCATATCTAAAATTCAAAACATTTAAAATAAATCCAATATTTTGATAGAAAATAAAATTCACATAGTAAAAAAATCATTAGAATAATTTGTTTGGGGAAAATGTAGGGAGCAGGAGTTTTTTTATTAGTGAGAAATGGAGAAATGAAGTACAGTGTAAGTGAAAAGATATACTATGATATATGGCTAAGGCACTCTGTTTTTGGTCGATGGGATTGTGGGTCAAAGCTAGTTTGGCAGGAGGCTGGGCTTTGGAGCAGTAATGGCTGGGCGTTGTAGTTTCCGTATTACTAATATGATTTGGCTTAAAACTTGCTCTAGATTATTGAGGGCAAACCTAAGCTCTTGGCCAATGTTATCCGCACAGTTTTTGGCTTCTACTATCAGTTCCTTTTTGAGGGTGCTTATATTGGATTGGAACTTAACCCCTTTATGCTCACCCAGCCAGAACTGGCCTACGATTGGATGTATTTTTAGATTTTAGCTGTGAAGGCCCTTTCAATTTGAAAAAAAACAAACTGCAACATTGTTGGCAAGATCATAATGAATAATTAGATTTTTTTTGTTGAATTTTCCAAGCATCTACGTGGATTTTGTGCCTGTGCAAAGTGTGTATTTTGTGTATTCTCCAAGGTACGGGTGGGTGTATACATACGGGCGGACTCCGTGTCAGCGCCAGTTGAAGATGATCGCCAAGGCTGGTGCACGGCAGTTAGGGTTTTAGTGTCCTGCAAGATGACGAGCTGCAGATGAGAGTGCAGAAGGTTCACGTTGCGGAGACATATTTTGCTAGTTATTGAAACATGAGTTTCTGACGTTACCTTATTGAAACAATTTCGGTAGCCATTCGGGTAGGCCCAGTGGTTTGTAGATGGAAGAGCTGCGTTTGAAGCCATTGCAACAGCAATTGAGAATGCTAGCTCAGAGATATTTATTGCAGGCTGGTGGTTGTGTCCTGATCTTTACCTCAGACGACCGTTTAGCAACAACGAAGCCTCCCGGCTGGACCACCTCCTGGAAGCCAAAGCGAAGATGGGAGTTCAGATTTACATTTTGTTGTACAAGGAAGTGGCACTGGCATTGAAGATCAATAGCAACTATACGAAGCAAAAGTTGCTTGGGCTTCATGAGAACATCAAGGTTCTTTGCTTTCCTGATCGCGTAGCAGTACCACCAAGACTACAATCCAGAAGACTTTGACATACTTGGCACCTCCACTGGCCGTGGCCACAGAATATTCAGTCTCGCTTCTGGTTTGACTTCCAGCTCACAAGGGGAGCACTGTCTTCCACCGAAACTGTCATGGGCCGGACCATCGTATCTCATATATCATTGACTCCATGTTCCATCACGCAAGCTCTTACCTACAAAATATTTCATATAATAATTCCAGCAAAGTATATATACGTTTCTTTATTCTATACAGTAAGTCTAGTACGCAAGCTGCTGGAGTTCATTAGTTCCTCATAAGGAGTAGATTAGTCCCGCTCAAGATTAGCTACACCGGTTACTGTGAGTCGCAGTAATCAGTATTCCACAGTAATTTTGGCATTACAACAAAAGTGTGAGTCGCAGTAATTGAGAATATTTGAAATTTCTTACATTGAGATGAATGTACTGAGGATTGCTGTAAAGTCTCATACTAATTCAGTGACTCTCAATAATCCGTGTAGTTTTGTGTGTATTCAAGTGCATCAGCAGAGCAAGCTTCGCAGATGCGAGGCAAAACAGTTTCACTTCACTGATTGATGGAATTAGCACGTGATTAATGCATGATTAGCACATGATTTCAGTGAAATGCACCAAAAAGACTGAGAACATTAGCAGAATCCACTCAATCCAGTGGAAGCTAATGCAGTGACAAGGTCCCAATTAGTGGCGTAAACTCCTCGTCATTATATTGTCCTTACGAGCAATTCATTGTTCAAGGAGTATTATTGTATGTACACTCTGCATGCATGGAATCTTCCCTTCGAGACTGCACTAGCTAGTACTGTCATCGACCTGGTTAATTATATAATTTTTCCTCGGGGGTATATCTATAGTCGCACCATGAGAAATTCGTTATAGTCGATCACCATGTTTGTCTCTTCGGTGGGCTCGATTTGTGTTTCGGCCGTTATGATTCTCCTCACCACTGAGTTTCTGATTATCGCAAACCAGGGACGAATATGACCTCCTAAGCCGGTCTGTAGACGCCACGTTTTGCCATCAGCCCAATGTCAGGCCGTTGCTTTCAAGCCCTTTTTCCGCTGACACTCTACTTATATACAGTAGAAAGCTACCATTTCCTATATTTGCGCCTATGCTGGGAACCGGTGAGCATTTAGGGGTTAACTCGCAGTTTCTGGTTTTCTTTGGAGACATCGTCCACTACGATCGTTCTAATCTCCTCCTTTGACAGTGCTCGCTTTGAGGATCCGGGTGCGTTCTAGAGCGCTGCTACGGTGCCGGCGAGTGTTGTATTCATGTCTATGAATCCAAATTGCTTGAGTACTTCCTTGTTGGGTTTGGCACTCCCATCCAAGCTGTTAGGATGCAGCTGGAGGTCAATCCACTTGTTGTGCAGGCGGGTAGTCTTCTGCAGGTACTGCTTGTATACGGCTGCATTGAGACATTCGACATTGGCAATCCCTGAATGCGTGTTTTTTGTGGCTTGTGGGAAATAAATTGAAGCAATGTTCTTGGGCCCCATGTATCCTCGCAGACTGTCTTCCGCTTGCTCTACTACATCGTAAGATTCAGCCCCTTGGCTGTAAGTACTAGGCAGTTGCGTTGAATTACACCGTCTCGTGAGAAGTTGTCCGTGCTAGCTGCCACATGCTGTAGAATTTCGCCCATGATCGTGAGCTTGTAATTTGTAATTTTGCTGACCTCGTCCGGGGATGTAGTTGTCAACCAACCGTAGGTGTCGCTTGTGGTTTTCTGAACTTGGGTGACTTCAAATTCGTATCCTCTACGAAAGCTGTCTTCAACGACGTACTTGAGCAGTTGGTGTGCATCAATGTCTCTAAGTGTTTCGCTGTTGATCTTGATGGATAATTGTTTGCTTGCCACTACTAGGAGAGGAGTCAAAATATGATTGGGGTTTATGACTGAAAATGGGCATAAAGTGACTTGATGACTACTACGAATTTCAGTCATCAACCCAGTCATAACGGGCAATAAAAATTTCTAAAAATACTCTAGTCATATCTGCGGGCATATGTTCGCAGTGGTACGTTCCCAAAAGATTTTTTGGGACCTCGATTATGGGCAGCTCGTAAATGTGACTATTTTTAGTCATATATATGTGACTAGGAATAGTTAGAACAATCTGACTAGGAATAGTCAGAACAATCTGACTAGATCTAGTCAGAGAATTCAACTCAATGACTAAAATGTCATAATTTAATGATGTCATAATATGACTATCGTAGTTGCAGAATATGGTCGTGATGACTAGAATTAGTCATTCTTTTGGTTTACATATTCGTAAAGGCTCGTCAGTCATTCACATTTGTATGACTAGCTGTAGTCAGAACTTTAGATACATTCTAGTTTACGCCCAACCATATGATTGAATAAAAGCTTTATTTTCAAACAAAATTGCTCAGAAACTGACTATGCATAGTCATTGATTTCAAACACGTGACTACAGCTAATGACTACATATAGTCTTTTTGGTTCACATATCATAGTCATGAGATCCAAAAAGTTAAGGAGACTAAGTGACTAAATATAGTCTTCTCATAGAAATCAATGACTACAATCAGTGTCAATGTCTAATATCCATACTGTTCTAACCGCATTGAACAGTGCCCTATTTTAGCCAACGCAATTGCTCATGGATGCTTTAAGAATTGGGTGGGCCACAATATAAAGCTATCTACTACTTGTCCCATCTTCGTGATGGAAGGGTCGTCTAATTCTACGCTGGAACAGAGAAGGTAGTTGTCGTTGTTGCTCTACTGCACCTCCACGGAGACACATCCTTCTGGAATTGTGACCCCATGCAATCTGGCTCCTTCCAAGTTAATCACCTTCCCAATACCAACCACTTAATCTTCTTCCCCGTCTGCAACGCCCATGATTTCATTAACATCGCCTTTGCTAAATTCCGAAGACGATGAGGCTTTGTCCTTTTATCCACTTGTCTGCAATATATTCCACGAACACTTGTAAATAATGGAATGAGGACTGCCACGAAAACTAAGCATGTAGTTTAAGAAAGAACCAAGTGGGTAGTGCTTCGGCTTTCTTTACCTTTGATGTGCTCTTGTCCTAATGAGCCCCTACTTTGTCTTCTTTACTATCTTTTGCCACGACAGCAAGATTCCTTGATTTCTTCTATTTCCCATCCTTTCCCCGTGTCTTCCTCTCCTGAGCAACAGGGGATCCCTTCTCTATCCTCATCTGCTCTCACTTATGTGCTAGAGTGAGTATATTTAGCTCTTCCTCAAACGATGCCCTATAAAGCAACGCGTCAAGGCGCTCAAACGCATTAGGAATCTGAAGTATTCCTAGAATGAAGCGATCTGCTGGACCCAACAAAGCTGAGTCGCCCTTATACTCTTGAAACTTGGACACTTCTTCCTCTGTCGGTGACATCTTTACTAAAAGCTGTAAGGTCTCTTGGCTCAGACCCTCGCTTGCAAATTAAGAACGAGTGCAGTATTTCTCACTCTTCGTGAATTCGCCATCCACAACTCGCAAAGAATTCATGTCCAATTGTATTGATCGTATTGTACAGAACCTAATTTAGATGAGGGCATCACCAAAAGAAGAGAGGAAGATTGCATGAAATCCTTCAAGATTACAGAGAGTATGCGCCTAAGCAATATAATTCTTACATAGTAATATAAGATAAACTAAGCACTACGTCTGGTCATCATTTTAGATTTAAGGACTAGCTGTTAGCACGAGACAGAAGGAACAGTCAGGAAAGTAAATAAAACGATTAAGTATAGTCACCATTCTGGAAAAGCTGACTAACAGAGCTACACATGAGGTTGTATTCTAACAATTTAGGAAAAATAACGGACTCGAGGAGACGTGTATAGTGCAGGCGGTATGCGAGTGAAATGAGTCGACGAGAAGAGGCTAGAAAAGAATTCTGAAGACAAAGCAGGAGAAGACTTCCAGATTATCCCATAGATTTACGACAAGAATCCTTCAATACGTGGTTCCAAAATGCTATATCTGAAAACAATGCGATGGGGAATGATGTCTCTGGCAATATACTCGCACTGTTACTGCCTCCTACACGAGAAGCAAAGGGATACAAGGCGATGCATGCATATGGCAATCATATACGAGTACACGAAGTAGAAGCAGATATGTCCACATGTGATAGTGGAGTAGCGGCTACGTTTCTTCAATCTTGTCGCGCTAGTTCTAGTGACTGGAACATGAGGACAGTAAATCTGGAGTATGAGGGGTGGGTGGACGAAATTATCAGCGTAGATTACGGGAAATTTGAAGTGGTGGTGTTGTATTGCACACGGGCATAAGCAAACAAGAGGGAGCTTGGGCTATAATGAAATGTGACAAATATGGATTCACATTGTTGAGCTTTGATCGCTCGACATTACTGTCTACAGTGACTAAGAGTAGTTTTTGAAGTGCAGCAAATGGCTAATTCCACATTGCTAATTATTCTACATTACCAAGGTATACAATTGGACTTGCCTTATAGTTATCTTCAATGTCACTGATTGAAGTTAGAACATGCATGCGCACTACCTCAAATTAAAATTCAAGATGAATATTAAAGCACATCTAAACCAATGATTGAGAAAAAAATTCAGCATGGACGTGACACAGGCACAACTTGAAAGAAAAAGCTGATAAAAAAGAGGGAGAGGTAGAGTAAACAAAAGTGGTATGAGCACTTTGACCGTACGGGTGGTCAAAGCATCATACAAAATGGGCGGAGGGGGGGCTTGTGAACCCTAAGTGCCTCCAAGTAATGGACTCTCTAAGCTACACCGCAGATTACTATATTTAGACGCTGTCCATAATGCATCACAATTGAAATCAAACATTAACCAAAATAACAAACAATATAAGAAACCCCTTGAAATTACAAGTCAAATCACATATCACAATAATTCAATTCAATCTAGTCTCCATGGACACTTGAGACCTCCATTACAATGATCTAAACTTCTCCAAATTGATGCAATGCATTCCCTATTGCAACAACTAATGGCAGCTGCCTACCTTACACTAAAATAGGCACTCCTCCTTCGTCCATGCTCCAAATTGACCGAGACATAGGTTTTCGGAAAGCCAACCTTCAGATGTATGTACTCTCAAAAATTCAGTGTCGTTTGCCGTGCCAATCTTGAGACATCGGTCATTGAAGTTCGCTGTCTTGATCGACGTTGGCAGCTGACCTCCTCACACTAAAACAACCGCCTCTCCTTCGTCTTTGCTCCAAATCAACCGAGACATAGTTTTTCTGAAAGCGAACTTACAGATGCGTGCTCCCAAAAACTCAGTCTCGTTCGCTTCACCAATCGCTTGATATCATCCGTTGAAGTTGGATGTCTTGTTCGTAGCCGGCAGCTGACCTCCTCGCACTAAAACGACGGCCTCTCCTTCGTCCTTGCTCCAAATCAAATGCGCTTTAGCTTTTTGGAAAGCTTACTTTCAAACGCATCCGCCCACCGGATTTGAACTTCAACCTCTTTGTGACGCTTTCGATCTCGGCTTCCAAAGTCGCTGCTCTAAATCTTGCGCGGCAGTAGACCTTCCGCCACTAACTCGACCGCCGTCGCCTCGTCCCTGCTCCAAATGTCGTGCGTCTAGGCTTTTTGGAAAGCCAACTACACGATCTACAACTCCTCCAATTTTCAAGACCTAACTATCTTTGTACTCGAATCTATGTTGAAAAGAAAACAACCTATGACTATGTGGTTCGGGGGGAGAGAGAGGAAGAGGGACACACACTCTACTAATCAACTAACATATAATAAACCCCATCTAATAGACTAAAGAATAAACTCAACACTAAGTTAATAAAATAAGACTAAAACAATAGGAAATTAAAAGGCTAAAATAACAAACCACGAAGAATAACTGAAGCAACTAATAAAATAGACTAATCAATTATACTAAACTAATGAACTAAAATGACAAGCAATAAAAATAGACTAGAATCATCGAGTAAAATAAAAGGACAAACGGCCCAATTGCACATAATCAAACAATCACATCGATAGAAGTAAATAAACACACAAAATTATCTAAATAAGAAGGAATCTACAATTGACGATCAAAACCGAACATTAATGCATCCAAATCCGGGAATTTGTCTAACCGGCTAAAATGTCCCAGTTAGACAAATATAAATCACTAAACACATCAAAATTATAGAACTAAGAGTATAATACTAAAGTGAACTGTTTCAACGGTTCACAAGTGGAAAGAATACATGAGGGGAAGAAGCGCTGTAGTCAAAATAAAACTATCCTAGTCAAAAAGAGAAAAACAATACATCAATGCAAAGTAGATAAATGACAAGTATTTGAACAGGGTGCAAAAAGAGCTGCAATGACTGTAGACAGTAAGAAGGGTATCTGGAAAAAATATCCTTGACATCTAAATTGCAAAAATGATATAAAAATGTAAGAAGAAGAAAAAATTATGGAATGAAAAAAAAAAGAAAAAAGAAAAAAGAAAAAAACAAAACATGCTAGTTTGTTTTTAATAAAAAGTCAAAAAATACAATATATAAATGTTAAAACCTCGAAGGAACAAAATAAATTCGAAAGAAAACCCTAAACTAAAGGAAGGAAAGTCAAATTGAAATAATAAATCGAACATAAACAAAGGATATAAATTTGAATTAAAACCACGAAGGCCTCTCTCTAAAACCCACTTACAAATGGTTGCCCAAAACTACAGTCACATAACTACTAATTCTATTCATATGGCTGCCCACGCAAAAAGTCATATGGCTGCCCACGAAAGAATACGTTCCTCTACTACGTTCCCATTGAGGTTCTGTGTAAATATGACTAAAATCATAGTCATGTGATGACTATAGACTGTTCTAGTCACCAAAGTAGTTACTGGTGAGTCATATCTAACCGATAGTCATATCTAGTCATATGGCCGTAGTCATATTTCGTATGCTCTTCTAGTAGTGTGCGGCAATGGGGTCGTAAGATTTTGCAATCTTGGCAACCGTGATGGCGTCGTCATTGAGCGTGATGGAAAATATGCGAGCGCCTCGCAGCAAAGCTTTCCCATCATTTTTGGGGCCATTCTTCACCAAAATCTTGCGGTCCTTGGCCCGTGGCATAGAATCGCTACTAGCTCCTCAATCTACTTACCGAGGGGAATAGCCATTTCTTGGAAACGGCGTACTATTTTCTTTATAACATGTTCTTGGCTAAAGGGTGTGCGAGGTTCGGCAAAATGTAGTAGAATATGATAGTCTAACAAGAGGTTTGTTATGGTGTTTATCTTGATGTCAAATGGCAGTTGCGTGATGTTGAAGTGTTGCCCTTTGATTTTGTCTAGACACGAAGTTGACCACAGCATTTGCGGAACGGGTGAAAAGGACATCCTTCTTGTCTTTAGGTCGATTGCTTTTTGCGTGATGAACCCTGATGTAACAAGCTCGGTCAGCGGTGTGTTGATAATGATAGGGGACACTTCAGCTTCGTAAGCAATGGCTTCCATTGTTGGAAAGCCATACCAAAATTCGGTTTTGGACGGGTTTCAAGCAAAGGAGACGTTGGTGTAGCTTGCATTTAGTTTCTTCTGCAGCATGTTCTCTGGGTCAAGTGTGGTGCGTTTATTGGAGGCAGTCGTATCCTCTATTTTGATTTCTTGCGGTGCTGATGTGGAAATGTGGGATTTGATAGGGTGTTGTGGGTTTGACATGGTGTCTGGCAAATGGAGTGAGTGATGCGTCAAAAGGAGGTAAGTAAAATTGGAAAATATCATGTGATGTGAGCTTTGGTTTTTTATGTCTGCATTGTTGTACATTGACTGGAATGGGTTATGTATTTTACGATGGCGTGTGCAAATTTTAAAGTATTTTTCAGGGGCCCTCTAGGAAGCTTTTATCTTCATGGCTTTACGTGGGTTGCATATTACTTTTAAGGTGCAGCCATGGTACATGGATTAGAATTGCATAATTGAAAACTGAATGGAGAAGTGTTAATGATTTTACCTCTATTTGCAGTGGAGCGCCTGGCTGTAGGGGTAGATGTGGGTAGAAACTCTGGTGCTAGGGTGGAGGCTTGCACGAAGTGCCGAGAGCTGGGAGCAGGTGGGGCTCGACGCTGGCTCCTGCGCAGAAGTTGTTGAGGCCGGGCGGGACTGCCATTGCTGTGATCGTGTGGATGGCTCTGCTTGTTGGTTTGACAAATCGTCTCGCTGCATGTCTTGGACTGATGTTGCCTCGTGGGAGGGGGTAGGAGCTTCTCTTCATGCGGACGGTTGGTGGTGAATGCTCCAAGGAGTGAGGCTAATCGTGAGAATGTACTAGTAGATCTAACTGAAAATTGAGAATTTGCAAAGAAGGGAAGAATTTTGCCTAAAGGTGGGTATTCCACCGATGTTCT
This sequence comes from Pohlia nutans, assembly GCA_022496805.1. Taxonomy (NCBI): domain Eukaryota; kingdom Viridiplantae; phylum Streptophyta; class Bryopsida; order Bryales; family Mniaceae; genus Pohlia; species Pohlia nutans. Next base: position 10,360,396 of record CM040102.1, read on the forward strand.
AATCTTGTAGATGAATTGCATTGGGGGTGCGGGGAAGAATGCTTGTGCGCGCAAGCTTGGTCCTGGTTCTGTTGATGTTGGCCGCAGTGCAACGTGGTGATGTTAATGTAGCGGATGTGTACTTGGGTCCGGTGGTTTGTAGGCAGGGAGTGGCGTTGTTACACTATGTACCGTCGCTCTTGTAGGTGACGCGGGGAATGTGGCCTCCAGCCTCTTCAGTTCTGGCACATTCGCCGTACGTCACTGCAAAGATCGTAACAGATCGAGATCCGAAGATTTCGGGTTGTGTAGATCATCTATGTGCACTCATTCGGTCCTTCAACTTGCACTGTTTGTAATGTTGCACAATGCATTTGAGCCTCCCAACAGCTTTCAAAAATCCGGCTACACGCTATGTGTCACACTACAATCAATACATTGGGTTGTAGGCTTCCCGAGCTACACACGCCGTTGTTTGAGTCATCATCGATTGTTTCAGCTAGGCCAACATCGATCAACCGCTCTGCATCGAGATTTGTCTCGGTGCTACAATGTTCCACACACCGTGCATAGTAGTTTGGATCCGGTGTCTCATCAAACCACACCCCTTAGGATCTAGATTGCGCACTCTCACATTCTACCTGCACTCATGCTTCACTCTTGCGCCGCTCTGGAGCTCTTAGATTTGCTCATCGTTCCGTCTTCTACTAATTTGGTTCAAAGACATACTATAATCTTTCAATCCAATAGTTTGGTCTTATGAAGGTTTAACCAACACTTGTTTGATTAAACTATACTTCTATTTATACAATTGAATAATATTAATAATATCCCTAATTACAACAGAGAAAGTTTTTAAAGAAAATCCACCATATATATGAGGTTTTTGCATAACAGACTAGGTGGTAAAGGGTTAAGGTGAGTGTATAGTGAATTTCACTTCGAGGAACTCTTTTGGATTAACCCTTAAACGACAATTTAGGGACTGGCCAGGCAGCCCGAAGTATCTGTAAGAGAATCTGAAGGTCGGGCTGTGGAGTGGGCAGGATGAGTTGTCGCACTTGGGTAGCTGGCTTGAACTGCGGAATCGAGCATCTCCGAAATCTGATGGTCGGGACGTGCAACGGGCAAAACCAAAAACAACAAAACCGCCTCTCCGAAACACCAGCGATCGCACGAAGAGGGAGCGCTCAACAATGCAAGACCTGATTGATCGCACATTGGAAACCCCTGCACAGTCTGCTTCAAATGATACCTTCGAGGTTAAACATGGTTGACCAGGCGCACTGTACGTTCGAAAATTCGACCAAAACCCAGCCCCTCAGGCGGAGGTTGTTATTTAAGGGTTAACTCTTCAGGCACTAATGTAAACATGGCCTATGTAGTCAAAGCATACTGATGCTTGTGTATCTATGAGAAACTTTAAAAATGAATTATTTTACTTATATAATATCAAAATAATACATATTTTAATGCATTGAAAATGATTTTAAAATCAAACAAGACCCCCAATTTCTTTTTTCCCCTTTAAAAGCATCTCCACTAGCACTTTGGATATCGCTACGGCTATGGAAAAACGGATGAGACTGGATTGGAGAACAATTTATTTAGCATGTGACACTGAATAATCCACTAAAAATCAAGGCCCTCAAAATCACTCTTACTAGTGTATCTCCTCTTCTTAATTGCAAATCATAGTTGCACAATCCATGCGTGGTGACTTGTGAGTGGCTCACTTACTATTTTCAAAAACCTAATTAAGTGATGTTAGAGGGGGAATTACATGTTGAGGTTTAACTTTTTGGATGACCTTCAGAGTGGAATCCAGAGTGCTAGTAGAGATGCTCTAATAATAATAGTGAACACGCTTAGGACCAGTGATCCCAAAACCACTTTATGACATTTAGAACATTACACAACCTCCCACATAAATGGTATCTACTTTTGCTACCAGTGCATACAATACTCACGATACCTCTATAATACTTTGACATATTAATCCTTAAACATCAAAAAAGCCCCACGGACCTTTTCAGAAAGGAATATTTGAGAAAAACTGATAGTTTTTCTCAACCAAACTAAGCAAGGATTGATGCGTTGGAAAGCTACTGAAAAGACGATTTTAATTCCAAATTTGCGCCTCATTTGGGAGTTTGTGGAATCATTGGCAAGCAATCAAAGTTATCAAAATGAACAGAAGTTGAGGTTCGAGCAGTTGAGGTCATTTATTGAAAAGTGCCGCAGTGCTACAATGCCACAACAATTCTGGGTAGCAAAGTTTTGTTTTTCCAATTTTTTTTTTTATCTTTTTTTTTTTTTTTTTTCCCCTCCATAAATTTAGATGCCTTCCCGGCTGCCCCGCCCATGGCCTCTTGACGTTTAAGGGTTAAGGTGATACCATGATGATATCCACGGATATCACCTCATGAAGTTACTACATATTCATATTTATATCATGATGAGTATTCTTGCTACATTTCTTCTTTTTTTTTCATTTTCTTTCTTTGTATGTTTAGCAGCCCCATTTCTTGAGATCAGTGCTCAGGAATCAGGAGCTGAAAGTTGTGGGAATGGGGATATTGAGCCAAGCTGCTGCCTGTCAAGGCAGTCTTGATCACGTGCTGGAGTGATCCATTATTGTGTCTGATACTTGCAGAGCAAAGACCTTGGTTCAGTTTCTGAAGAACAGAATGGAAAGTCACAACATTACCAAAATCTGAGCTTGACAGGTGACATGCTTGAAATGCATGTACAAGGTATGATACATTCATAAATCCTAAAAGCCAAAGATTTCGATATGGATATGAAATCACCTAACCCATCAACAGTTTGTTTCGTCTAAACTTGCTTCTAAACTTTGCTAGCCCATGAATCACACTTCTAAACTCACAAATCCATAACCCACCAAAACCTGCTTCTAAACTCACTGATGCACGCCCACCAAAACTTTCTTTTAAACTCGCAATCTCATGCTCACCAAACACTTCCCTTCCTAGTAGGTAGATGTTGTTTGCAATCACAAACATCTCAATATTCTGAAACTTCAAAGGTGAATAACTGGACAAATTCCCTATTAAAAAAACCATTGAAAATTTCATCAATACTCAGGGTTATGTGTACAATACCCTCCAGTAAATATACGTACACCTTAAATCGAAGTGTCACAACTGAATACTACAGAATCTTTAGAATTCTCAACAGTCAACTTACTTCCCATCAAACTGTATCAATTTGAGTCACACCCTCACCATGCAGGTGAAGATGGACATGTAAACCCGCTGATACAGATTTACAAAAGGTACCTGGGTCTGGCAAAAGAATATTTGTACTTGCTAGAACTCCCTCTTATTGATCCTGGCTAATCTGCCCAGCAATGAAGAAAATATTAACACGTTTTATTACTGATGCACCAGAAACACGCATGCAGGAAGATGAGCACCTAAATCACAGTATCAAAATCTGCATCATCTGAGCAAAGACAAACAAAAAAATTAACCGTACAACAATAACATCCCAGGACTTTTTGTTCTCAAGAAACAACCACGTCCACTACAACACACCCACAGAATTAAAACTTGCGATGCTGCTGTTTTCTAGCACTTGTACGGGACAAATACAAAGAGGTAAAAAGGACCAGTGACTTCCCCAACAAACACAAGTGCATCCAAGTAAAAGAGCTCTCTACAGTAATGACAAGAAAATCAGCCTATGTTACCATGTTAAAGACATACTGGTATCAGACAACTGATACTACCAAGGTGCATCATGACATGGTTGAGGTTTACATGGAAGCTCCACTTGCTCCATGAAAAATAAACGTTGATACGACCCCTGGAGACGTCTCTTCACTGAAGGCATAGTGGAAACTTCAGGTAATTAGTGTCACAAGAACCAGCTACACAGAGTGACTTACCATTAACATCTATGAAAACCGAAGCCACCACTACAGACAACACATGCAAAAAAGTCTTGGATTCTATCAGTGAGCAAACTCTCATTATACGGTAGTACATTTAAGTCATTGGATAAGGTCCTACTTGCCTCCAGTAGAACCAAAGCTCGATAAGTTCATCCAGAGTTTGATGTGGAATGGACCAAATGAAACAAGAAACAATGAAACTTGCATTAGTTCCAATGATAAACGTTCTAGCAAGCAACCACTCCTAGTTCAACTTTCCATAAAATTTCACAACCAACAGGTCATGTCAGCCCCCCATACCACTGACAATCACATGAGGCAAATACAAAGAAGAATGTTGTAAAATGGGAAACACTCACCACACCAATGATGCTGGTGGTACTTGAAACCCAAACACCAATGCTTCATCCATTAGAAAATTATTCTATCTGCGGCTACCGACATTCTTGTGCGCAGCGACTGTAAAGGGCGGAAAAGGCCAAGATGGATCTGACAGGCTGGGCTGTAGGGTGATACAGCATACCCACAACATTGCATGTCCATTATTCATCAAAGCCATAGTAAAAATTGTAAATGAAAAGTCTTAAGTGAGAAGACGAAGAACAAAGTACCACCGGAAACACTTCCAATCTGTGGCACTCACTGCTAAGAGCTGGAAAGAGACCCAAAACTCGTCAGCAAGAGTCCTATCCTCAAACTCTGCAACCAAGGTCCACACTGGGGCACACAGTCCTCAAGACCCTAACCAAGAACTACCTCCATCTCGCGCTACCAAGGTGAATGACATCATCATCAACTGACGCTTTTGAATTGAAACCACTGTTAGTAGCATTCTCACTCTTAGTGTGGCTCGCATCTCCGTAGACATCCAGCAGCTTCTTCAGGTTACTTGCCACTGGAGCAGCTCTTGCAGGGCTTCTGGACCGGTCACGAGGGCTGCGACTCCGACGCCGGTCATCGTTGTACCTTCGTTCCTTCTTCTCGGGACTCCGGTCTCTCCTCCTGTCTCTGGACCTGTCATCCTCTCTCCCATACCCTCTGTCTCTAGCCCTTGCTCTGTCCCGTTCATCTCTATATCTAGAATACTCCCTGTCATTGTCTCTATCCCTGTCATCCCGACCCCGTCCACGACTTCCTTCACGATCATAATCCCGGCTCTTTTCTCTGTCTCTGTCTCGTTCCCTTGCTCTTTCCCTCTCCTGGTCCCGAGCTTCACTTTCACGTCTGTCCCTATCTCGAGAGTTTCTGCCTTTGTCCCGACCATAGTCTTTGTCTCTTTCGCTGTCTGGAATTGCAGGCTCCCGAACGGGAGCAGTTCGGCGAACAGGGGAGGAGTCTCGAGTGAATGCCCGGTGAGGAGCTCGCTGCCCGAACGACACGGAGAGAGCCGCCTTCACCGAGGGCGGTCTTCTCGCAGTATCATCGGCACCATGTCGACTGCTGCTCCCAGTAACACCCGAGGGTTGTGTTGGCAGCTTCATGCGTTCGAAACACGCAGTAATCTGTCTTAAAATCGGCACAGGAATGCGAGGGAATAGCGTATCGAAGTAGTACTGATTCAAAATTATGTCCCGAACGTATACACCCATGGTCGTCATCTTCCCGTTCGATCCTGGAGAAAACTCCTCCGGGTCCTCCACGTAAGGCTCCAACCACTCCCACAACGTCTTCGGGTCTCCCACGTACCTTAGGTACAAAAACCCTAGAGCTCGGATGTACGGCGAATCCCCGTGGTCTAGCAAATCTTGCATCTGCTTCACCGTGAATTTCATCGTGAAAAGCTTGTACAGCAAACAGAACGCAGTCGATGGACCCCGGCAATTCCCCGTCATCCATGGCTCCACATGATCCACGTGATTATAAATCTCGTCTACCACATCTGAATATGTCTTCAGAGCAAAAAGCTCCTTGTAATAATCCGACGACAAAATGTTCTGGCATAGCACCCTCTCAATAAGAGTGTCCAGAGGTTTCCCGCACGTCTGAACTTCCTGCGTACTCATCCTGTATAGCAATCCTCCAAACAAACCAGGAGTGATGAGAAAAACGGAAAATGTCTGAGCAAGCTGCAAAAACAATCCCCAGGATAGCCCCTCCTACGCCTTTCGTGAATTCTTCTCAGAACAAACTTACAAACCTAAAACGCACGTCGATTCTCCGAAACGTCGATCTTAGCCCTGATTACACTATGTCCTTCGAACTGCTCGGGGCATAAAAATCTGACACCGCTACAAAACCGTCATCAAACCCTAGCGATTACAAAACATCTGGAACCCTAAGCATGCAAACAGATGCTCGCCTTAGAACGCCGGCCCGGCAATTCTTACATCACATCCGCCGCTCCGAAAACCTTCACCACCGCCAAGTGTTCCCATGCCCGTTGCGCTGAATCCAATTGCCCGCAAGAGAAACTGGGACGTGTAGACGCGATACTTCACCAAATCGAGCGAGAGAACATTGAAAAAAAGCGGAATTTTTTTTTTTGAAAGTTGAAAGCAGGAGAGAAATAGGGATCACGGAATGAGCGAGGCGGAAACGGGCACAGCAGTGCGGGGAGACACCATGGCCGTGGCGCAAACGGAAGTGAGTGTAGTCGAAGTGCGTGTCAAGAGAAGGCACTCAAGCCCTAGTGAGCTGCCAGACTCAAGACGGAAAAGATAAAGATAAAGTAATACTTCCAAAGATAAAGAAAAGTAAATGCTGCTAGGCTCAAGGGAGAAAAAGGTAAAGGAAAGGAAATGCTGCTAGGCTCAAGGGAGAAAAAGGTAAGTTAAAGGAAAGGAAATCCTGCCATGGGGAAAAGGTAGGGAAGGAATGCTGCTAGGTTCGAAAGGAAAACGATAAAGATAATGAAATTGACTTAGGCTTGAGGGGGAAGAGATAAAGAAAAAGAAATGCTGCCAAACTCAAGGGGAAAAAGATAAAGACGAGAGGAAATTCACAACTGCCGGAGTGTTTTGTTCCTGGACTTCGAAGCTTCACAGAAGCTTCGACGGTCTGCTCAATTTAAACTCATAACTCTTTTATATCACCTCTTTGGTAACCAGCGTACATTATGAGTTTAGAAATTGCGAAGAATAGAAGTGCAAACAAAATATTAAATTAGATGAACATAATAATTATGTCCTTTTTTTTGGTATTTTTGTATTCTTTCAAAACCTTTTTATTTAAAAAATCATAATTACATATTATAATTACTAGGGTCAGATTTTGGCAGTATTGTGTCGAAATCTAATTTCCACATCAAATTTTGAAAGGTCCACGTCACCCATAAACCAATCACAAAATGACATGTGGCACTTTTCTGAAAAAATAAATTAATTTATGTTGAACCTGATCACGAGGTGGGGTACTCTCTTTAGTTTTATGGTGTCTTTTTAGATTTTTGATGAGATGAGCATCGTTGAATAAGTTTCAACCTTTGACGTTGTCATGTATGAATGAACAATTTTATTTAAATTTTGTAATATCGAACAACTTTATTTAAGTTTTGTAATATCGGATGGCCACAAATGACGTCAAAATCGTGAAAAGTCCATTATATGTAATTCCAAGTTCTTTCATTGAATCACAAACTTTTACTTGTGTCCTTTTGGTTGATCTAATGACTCCTATTTTCCAACAAGTTTATTTAAAAAATAACCCTCTAATGACTCACGAACAAAAATAGTCACCTATTCCAAAATCACAACTTCGAATTATAAATATAAATTCTTGAAAGTTGAAGCCACAAGATTAATCTTACCACTTGAGCTCCGAGTTTTTTTTAATTATAACATAGTTTTAATGTATGACAAGTGTTCTATATACAATAAAAGTCTAGCAACTATAAAAGATGTAGAATACTCGAGTTATTTTTATCAATTTCTTTGTTACTCAATCAATGATATGATAACACCACAATCATATGTCGTTACTTTATTTTAGTCTCTTCATCACAATCCTTGACATTCAAATATTGAATACTTATTCATCACGATAATTTTTGAAATTGAGTTTGTACTTCTAAAGGGGGTGGGACCCAAAATCAAAAGGTTTTATTTAGTCTATTTTTTTTAGAAACTATAGTGATTCAAGAACTACAAGTTAAGACCATAAATCATATAAAATTTTAAGAATACATATAATAAAAATCTATGAATATTTTAGATATTTTATTTTAGTATTATTCAAAAAAAATTAGCCAAGATATTAATTAGTTTGCATGAAATAAATTATGCACGTACATATTCTTATTTTTATTTCTTCATGAATTTTTTTTTAACCCCTGAATGCCTAGAGCCCTCTCAAAATTCGGCAATTTTACAAAGATGCATTATGAAATGCAACCTAGAGAGATATTTTGAACTTGATATGTGAATAAAGGTGTACATTGTGAATTTTAGATTCTATCCATATGGTTAGATCTATGATTGTTGTTTTCAATAATTTTGTATAAAATTTGAAACGTGAAATTTAAAATTATTTTGTAATTCAATTACAAATAAGATATTGAAAATATATGGATGAAATTCATTGTGAAATGTAATACTCTAAGTGTAGTGATTTTTGGAGGTATTTTGGTTTCGTAATTTTATAAGTTGACTTGTTTTTGAGCATTTTTACACTGAAATCTTCAAAATTTTGGGTGAATCACTACAACATGAAATGAGGCATAAATAATTCACAAATCATCCCCTTTCTAATCGGATTACAAATGCATAAAGCTAACTTCCCATAGAATCTACAGTAAAAATTTCACACTGCAAAAGTGCATGTCGGATGAGAAATTTTGGATGAAATTTGTACATCGTCCAAAAAATGGACGCTCAGGCAATTAGGAGTTAATAAAATGGTCTTCAATTTATATTACACTCCTTGATTTTCAAACTTGTTATGGTGGCACTAAAACTTCTTGACTTTAAGAATTTGTTTATTTTAAAAAATAAAATACTTTTTGTCTACTTGCACCGATAGCACACGTGTAATGTTTTGGGAAAAGAAGATAGTCAATCTTTTGAGGCACTAATACAAAAGTTTACGGTAATGAAATCTAAACTATTTTCATACTTTTTCTTGAAATAGAGTAATTATCATCCAAATGCATTCAAATTATAGTGGGTGAAAAGTACAACATATACATTACCAATGCAAATTCACTTGTCAATGGAACATCACAAATATTTTATAATGTTATAAGCCAGCGAGGTGACTTATAAATTTTATTTAGTAACAAGCAGCCAAAAATATGGTATTTTAAATTTATAGCGCCTAAAATATTTATTTTCCAAAATTAAAATATAATTTAGAAAATAGGGAATTGAGGATTATAACAAATGAATGGTCATGGATTATATGGTCAATTTTTTTTAGTCTAATGTATTGTAAATAATAAGGATCCTAAACCAGAGATACGAGTGTAGTGAGTATGGTTGGATGGAAAGTTGTTTTTGGCAAACCCAGGAGATGCATTGTATGCTATATTCTCGGCTATATTGGTGGATCACATGCATTCAAAGGGTATTTTAGGGGAGCTATGAAGTATGCAAATATTCTACGATATAAAAGAATATTGATGGTATATTCCATAAATATTATTTGAAATTGTTTTTTGAACATCATGTGTTATTTATAATGGAAATTTTCACATTTAAATTATGCTATTCTATAGAAAGAAATGCGTCCTCGGGAAATGGATGACATCAATGAAGTCTTGTCTCTTATGACGTTTAGTGTTTGGGGCTCCCTTGCTTCTTGTCTACAATGAGTGTTGCATGGTTTTTTGAAGAGTGTTTGTGTCACAAATGGTTTAATGTAATTTCTAGCTAATCTAGACTTGCATTCTTTCCAATGTGAATTTTTCAAGCAATGGTAGATTTTATTAAGATATGGACTTGGAAGATGAATTTGTGATACCTAACTCTGTGACAATGTCGGTGCTGAGGGGAAGAAACACTCAGATCGTCGTTGTAAGTGAGTTAGGTTTTGTTGCATGCCAATATTGGTGATCGATGGCAGACCTCCAAAGTGGCAAACCCGCAAGGTGGCAAACCCACAATATGGCAAAATAGGCAAACTAGCAAAGGTGGGATTGGCTTATATTAAAGTAACTAGTGAGGAGGATAAGGATTGACAGACGATGAAGCTTGTTTAGACTGCGCCATCAAGATGCAAGTAAGGTTGTGAGGTCTTTGGATGTGAGGGGTGCAAGACAACATTCAAGTATTTTGAATTTGAGAAGTTTTGAGGTTGTAAGGTCAAAACACAAGTTTGATGTTTTTTTATAGTATGAGAACAATGATCATATGTGATCTACCTTAAACTCTTTTTCTTTAATTTTCTTTTCTAGAGAATTTATGTATTTGTGAACACAATGTATACATAAACTATATTCCAACCAAGGTTGTCCTATTTGACCACTCAATAAGACGTCAAACATGACGTCAAGATAATAAACCCCCTTTTGTTAAATAAACATATTATTAATGTGTATATAGAATTTTCTAGAATATTCATGTATATTCAAGATTGGATATTCATGAATGTTTCATCTAATTTTTTAACATACTCAACACCTATCTGATACGACACTCAACGTCAAACGTCGAATATGACGAACATTGGCAAAAAAGTATCAAAGAAGACAACCATGGTTCCAACATTGATCTTTGTTTTGTATTGTGAATGCCTTTTGTATATGCCTAGCAAACCAAATCCACATGGAGGACTATATGTAGGACCTTAGATTATGAACCCTTCTTGGACTTGTAGACTTTATGTGGAAATAATCCCATTATTGAATTCATTCTAAACATTAGTTTGAGTATTCCAACTTTTTGTACATAGAATTTCTTTACATATTCATTGTTTGACATTTCTTTCCACTATCAACTTGTTATGTTTGTGCCTTATGCTTTGTTGTATTTTGAACTAGACATTGTTTCCTTCATTAGGAGAAAAATGAGGTCCCAAAGGGGCCCTGTAAGCTTGCCCGTGTTAGGTGAACCGGCTGCACAAGCACCATTTTCTATGTAAACCCATTGGTGCAGTCGCTGCCCGCTGACAGCGTCGGAAGCCGCAGTGCTAGCAGTGTTGGCAGTGTCGGCAGTGTTGGCAGTGTCGATTGGCGCGACCCACGGAATTGCACTGCTGGCAGCCACGGTGGCACCATTGGTGCCTTTGTCAAAAGTGCACGGTTTTGCCTAATTTTTTCAGCACGTGCCAAAGGCCAAGGCCCCTTTGTGACTACAGATTTCTCCTAATGCTAGATTTGTGTGTCATATGGTTATGAGTTTAATGCTTGATGTTTTCTCATATTTATCCTAAACACTTAATTTCTTATATTATAATGAAGTAATATTATGAATTATTGCCGTCTTCAATCACTTCCAAGTAGTTGTATGGTATTTCTAATTAATAGAAAATTAGGTAATGGAATAGATCATTTAATTTCTTCTTGACATCTAAATACCCCATTAAATAATACCCCTTTGACACATGAAATGGAAACCTCCTAATTATGAGCAATCCCTTGTATTTGATGTCAAACAAGCTTGTAATAAACTTGAGTCCTTCTACTAAGACTATAATAGGGCCCATGACACTTAGAGTGAATCATCGATTTGTTCTTTTTTTTTATCCATAATCATTACTTAAATCCGTTTTCTCGACAAAAGTTGATATAGGATGCAAAAGTTGATTTCTTTTTAATGAAACTAATCCTAATTAGATTTAAAACATTTAGGTTTGTTAAGTGTAGTAGAAATTTGTGAGGCTAATGAGCAACGTCAAACATCTCTAATTTCTCTTTGTAGGTGCGGGGGTTTTAGTGTGGTTTTGCTTTAGAAAGTAGCCTATCGCAAGCGCGCGAAGTTGCTAGGCTACTCTCCATAAGAGCTTATAGTTGTCAAACATTGATTTGTTGTTTCACTATTGGGATTCAGAGCAACAAACAAACATATTTGGTTTTCTCTTTGCAAGTGAGGAGTTTTGTGGTTTTGTTGTGAACAATTACTAGTTTATTGCACCGTGTGAAGCTTTCCCTTCTTTGCATAATAGCTTATTATTGTCAAACATTGGTTTGAAGTTCACTGTTGGAATTTAAAACAACAAAAAATCATTTTTTATTTTCTCTTTATAGGTGTGGAGTCTTGTGGTATTGTTGTAAATAGTACTCTATCGCAGGCGTTCAAATCTTACCCTATTCTCCAAATTAGTTTATTATTGTCAAGCATGGTTTGTCATTCACTATTGGAATACAAAGTAGCAACCAAACACCTTCAGTTTTCTCTTTTTAGGTGTGGGATTTTTGTCGAGGTTTATTTGTAAATAGTAGTCTATCAAAGGCGTGCAAAGTTTGCCATAGTCTTGCCCTACTCTATTTAATGGCTTATTATTGTCAAACGTTACTTTGCGGTTCATGGTTGAAGTACAAAACATCAAACAAACAATTTGTGAAACTAATTTGTAAAATTAGGTGCCTTTGGTTAACCTTCTTAAGTATGAAATAGATTTTTTAAACATATTTAAACATCCTTAAACATCTATTTTGACACATGTAATAGTTTGTAGCAGTCACTACAAGAAGTTTTCCTACTTTTCAAAACAACTTATTATAAAGGCAATTCCACTTTGGTCTTTAAATAGCCATTTTTAGTTTGAAATAGATTTTCAAAAATCCTTAAACACCATTTAGTTTTGAGGTTCATCTCCCGATCCGGTCTTACGAGGTTCATCTCTCGATCCGGTCTTATGAATGAGTCGTTAACGGTTGTGGCGCTGCTCTTGCTCAATCTCAATCGTATGTGTACGTCTCAATAGCCACTCGTCCGATAGAATTCAATTGTCCGAAAGGTTTGTTTGACTCTTCGATTTTTCACCTTCCTACGAGGTTCATCTCTCAATCCGGTCTTACGAATGAATCGTCAACGGTTGTGGCGTTGCTCTTGCTCAACCGTACGTGTAACAGCCACTCGTTCAATAGAATTCAATTGCTCAAAAGGTTCGCCTGACTCTTCAAATTTTCACATTCTTTAAAGCCTTTATCGCGAGAGCTCTATCAAATTGTCCAACACTTCATTTCCATTCTTGAACCGCTTTTGCACCGTGTCTCCGTGATTGAAACAACCTCTCTTTAGCATTACAATCACGACGTGAAGAGGATAACTTGTTGACTTGTTCTTTCCATCCCAACTTGAAATCATCCTATTATGAAGTGCCACAAGATCGTTGGCCACTACGATACAACAATATAGATGCTCTATGAGCCATTTGGAACTCGTTTATTTCAAAAGCATAGTAACATATATCTCATTATTATTATGTCATTTTTTATAGTGTCTTTTTAGACCCTTAATGAGATGATCATCATTGAACAAGTTTCAACCTTTGATGTTATATTTGAATGAACAATCTTATGTAATTAAAAGTTTGTAACGTTGCATGGCCACAAGATGTTAAGATCATGAAAAGATTATCATACATAATTTCTAGTCCTTTCATTGAATAACAATAGTTTACTTGATGGACATCCCATTAGTTGATCTAATGACTTCTATTCTTCAACAAGTCTATAAGTCTTTTTTCAAAACTAACCCTCTTTTGGCTCACCAACCAAAATATTCACTCACTCCAAAATCACAACTTAGAATTATGAAAATAAACTTTTGAAAGTTGAAATCTCTTGAATCTTACAACTAACTACTTGGGTTTCCATTTTGTTCACTATAACATAGTTTTAATGCATGACAAGTGTGCTATATATACATTGCAATATAAATATGGCAATCAAACAAGATGTTTGCACATTTGTACATTTGTGTTGAATAAGGATTAGTTCACACTATGGCTAGAGGCTGTTGTAGTCTTAACCCAATTTATGCCAAGAGTCCAAAGTTTTGGGTTGAAAACATGTTATAAATTAAAGTAAATTGACACCCTCTCAACGAAGAATTGAGTTTCCATTCTCAACCAACCTAATTCTTTTTCAAAAAGTTATCTCATTAATGCCAAAACTCACAAAAAATGCTATCATGTAGGCACTTTGGAGGACGATGGAGGGCGACGACCTTTGGTCATTGGCCTCTTGTGTGAAGATGGAGAGACCAATATATAATTTTCTTGTAATTTGATTCGTGGACTTTGACACTCTCAACGTTTGTTTATTGTGTAAACCACTCCTAATTCAATTTTTTTCCAATAAATAAATTTTTACAAATGAAAAATCATGAATATTCTTGAAGATTCTTTTTCCACTAAAAAAATATTTAAAAAAAATGAATTTCCAAAAAATTTAGGAATTTATTTTTGACTCTGCCTACCACCTAAATGATCCAAATCTCATATTCCTAAATTTGAAAGCTACATCCAATTGAGAGGAGCACAACAACAAGAGAAGTGAACAACACATGCACTCATAGATAGAAGATAGACAAAAACTCCAGTCCTATTTTGAGGCTAATGTGAATAAAGTGTTTGTTAGTTATGACCATGAACAAATGCCTACCGGACAAAGGAAAATTGGTGCAAAACTAGTGCAAGTACGTCCTAGAATTAACATTGGTAAGTTTGACATCACTTTGATGAGTTTGAAAAAATTGATAGTCAATACGTTGGCTGAGGGTAGGGTTAGGTAGGGTCATTACTTCTGTGTCAAAAAATAAAATAAAATGTATATATGTGTATATATATATTATATACGTGTATACTATGGATTGGGAAATTGACTATTTGAGATTTTTCAATCTTTTTCATCATATAAGAAATTTTAAAAAAAATCCTAATATTTTCAACAATTATTTTTAGAATAATTTTATGTCAATCTTGCCCTCTCACTTTTTTTTAGAAGGTAGCTAATGGAATTGCATGTTGACTTCTTTAGCATGCAAGCCTAATTAAAACCCAAATCTCAACATACTTATCTCTACATTACAAATGTACACCCCCCCTCTTTTTTAATGTTGTCTCAATAATGTGTAAATTTGAAGGTTGTAACAATGTTGTGACAATATGTAGAAAATTGTGGTTCATTGTCTTGCCATTGTATTATGAGGCAGTAATGTGACAATGGATATTGTTCTTATGTTGGCACAATATGTAAACAATACGTACATCTTTTCATTAATGTCTCATAATTCCAACCACATACATGATTTTATTGAAGGAAAGTCTCAAAGTTGCCCCAATACAATCATATTGAATGGGATTTGTTACGACGTTGTCTATTTGCACTCTCCTCCAATATTCTTTCATTAATGCTCTAAAGTGTTCTCAAAATAATATTGGATTGTTACTTAGACAAGGTTAACAGTGACATCATTAAGTAGTAATTGAGAGTGATATTAAGCCATTATTTCTAGCTGAGGTTGAATCATTGAGTCAACAATGACACAATATTGAGACGTCAAGGCCAAAGAAAATTCATCTATTTGAATCCATCTTTTAGATCATTGGCCCTTGTAAAAATACATATTTTAATGTGTGTGATTCTCTAACCTACTGAGTATATAGAAGAAATTTAGAAAAAAATTGATTTAAATCTTACAAAAAATTTAATTGATATTTTTAATGTCAATAATGACCTTAGTAACTTTTAATCCTAAACTGCCTAACCATGCAAATTCAGCATTGTGTTCAAAATCGCTACCGTTTTCTTCATAAATGAAAAGGTTCTTGTAGTATTGTATTTTTGCATAATTACATGATAGCATCATGGAAGTAATATTGAAACAAGGCTTTAAGTGAAATGTTGTGTCACTGTGCATTGTACCATTATTGAGTCATTGTTGGACTCTTAGATTGTGTCAAACTAGTTGACACATCATTGTCTCAATGTTGATTCAAAACATATGGACGTTTGAGATGTACACTACATAGAAATGGTGGTTTTTTTGCATGAAAGAATAATTATGTCATAATATGATGCCCAAAGTGACTATTAGCATCAAATTAGTGTCAATAGTGTCCTTGAGCAACATGCCGTCACTTGTCAATAGGAAATAATTTTATTGTTTTAGTTCAATGTTGTGATTATACTCTTTTGGCCAGTATTCCAAAATTCATATTAAAACAAGGAGTCATTTTGTATTTGTAACTTAATTATATAGATAAGATCTTCAAAAATAGAATCTAAATAAATTTTGGTATAAACACTCGATCAAATTGTATGCATGCCATCCAAGTTTCATCATCTACAACTTCAATTTGTACGACAACTTTAAAAACGGAATTTTGTATACTTTTTATAATATTTTTTTTCCATTTTCTCAAAATAGACATCGAAGGGTATAGAAACTCAAAATGTGTTTCAAAATAAATTTTTATTTATTCATTGAACTGGAACAAGATTTATGAAGTTAACTTTGTCTTTTTGCCAAATCAATTTTTTTGTTTAAAAAGCGTTTTACAACCATTTTTAACCCTAAAATTTTAGAACGACCAAATATAGCCCTCTAGGCACTTAGGGGTTGAAGTGCAGGTACTGTATAGTCGGTCGTTAAAATCGACAAAAAAAATTTATAGAAAGTTAGAGAACTCTAAATCTTTATGAAAGTATTTTTGAATGGTGAAAAAAATTCTTGAAAAATATCCACGTAATTTGGCATTTATTTTTAAAAATATGTTTTTTTGTATTTAGCATGATGAGTTGACCTTGACGATCAGGTATGCAGCAAAAGTGCATAGTGGATATCTAATACTTTTGCAACTAAGTTTTGAACTCTACTTTTGCAATCAAAGTTTATAACCCTTGCAACCTTCCATGGTGTTATAATAATAATATTATTATTTATTATTGTTTTTATATTAACCAAATGGAGCAAAAGCCGTGGGGTTTAAAAAGTACTTTCACCCACAAATGAGAGTTGATGCCCGTCAAACTAATAGATTGCACTTGGACCCACAGATGCATGTAGGAACTGCACAGTAAGGCTAAAGTAAATAAATTTTGTTAGTAATTGGAATCATTTTGGACCATCTCTAGTATTGTCCTTTGTTAGTAATTGGAATCATTTGGGACCATCTCTAGTATTGTTCTTTGTTAGCTCCTTGAAAGAAAAAATAAAGTGCCTTATTTATCCATATACTTGATCTCATACTAAGGCTGATACACACGAAAAACCCAATACACGTCTAACGTTGGCGTTGATAATCCAATTACCAATAAAAATAAAATGCAAACCATTTGTTAATTGGTTTGGCAAATAGATCCGCAGTTGGAATGAATAGTTCTACTACCTACATCACACAAAATAATACAAACCTACAACAGTCTCAAAATGACATCACTAGTTGTAGATATGGCTCCAACTAATAACTTCTTCACAAACTAAAAAACAACACACATCCTCATTTGTCAATGGCATTTACAAATGAAAACACACATAGAGAGAGATAAAGCAATTCCACATGGGATTTCATATGGGAAGTGGGAGAAAATTCCCACAATTGTGAATTTCCTAGGATGATTGTACTATATTTTCAATCTCAGAAAGTTAGAATTAAAGGTGGAAAATTTGTTTGCTTTTCCCATATGGGAATTTTGTATTTATTATCCTATGATAATTTCGATGAGATGATCATATGCTGTATATTAGTTCCATTTCTTTGGCAAAATTCTCACCATGAAGCATTTAGTAAACGAAACAATCTCAACTAGGAACTCATGCCCATTTGAAACTCATTCAAACCTCAAATTTATACCTAGACTCCTAGATTTTAGAGCTCACTAAAGGTTTCAGTGGTGTAACCCTAAACCCGTCTAATAATCCTAGATCACCAGATGATTATTGGCATCAAGGACTGAGCGCTTTTATAGACCTCGGTAGAACACGCTCGCTGGTGGAACATGATTGGCCCAAGCCTCGACCCGGTTGTCAATTTGACGTGCCGACTGTCGAGATAGATGATCTTTGGCTCTGTAAAAGTTCACAAATTTGTCTCGGGTTTAGCCCAGAAGCCACAAACCATTTAGTAGCAATTATGGAAGTATTTGCCACTAGAGCCATAACTAGTTCCAAAATAGCTACAATACAATATATCAACACTTTTCTAGTCGTACGCTATGAATGTATATCTATATGTGCTGTATTTTAGAAAATTGTGAGCTTGATTTGAATGGCACAATTTGGTATTGTATGCTATGACATTATTTCAAATTAATACGAATGACTATTCTAATGTTCTCATCTAGGTTTGCAAAGACAAAGGTACGTCCCGACCAAGATCCACAACCAAGGCCTAATCTGAACGACTTAATTGGTCTCCACCTACAATGGACTTACTCATCTATCAGTAAGTCTACATAGTCTACCGAGGCCAATTTGGACGACCCACCTAGACCTTACTATTATACTTGCTTCCGAGGCTTGATGTACAAGATCAATTAGAGAAAATTCCACAAAGCCTTGAGTCCCAACTCCCGAGTCTAACTAACGACTTGGGACAAATCTCACCACCGAGGCTCCAACATCAAGGCTATATAAGCCAACAAGGGCAAGGCCCTCATACCATAATCACAACCCGTGTGAGGTTACAGACTTGTGATAAGAGCTAGCTTCAATTTGTAAGTGCCAACTAGATGTATTTTCATACCGTTGAATGTGGATTGTTTTGGATATTTGTGCTCTGAGTAGCATCTAGCAAGCCGTAGAAGTACCAAAGTGAAGAATAGTATCAAGACTAAGTTGACACTAGTACTAGTCACGCCCAAGAATTATGGATCCAATCAATCTTCCTTTATTCACAACCTCGGCCATTGGCGATGACAAATCAAACCTATCTTGTCCAAAACAAAAGGATGTGTTGGAGTGCCACATTTGCTTCGATCCTCCAATGAATCCTGTTGCAGGGTCATGTGGACACGTCTTCTGCTGGCCATGTGTGTACAAGTGGCTCCAGGACAAACCTGTGCTATGTTGTCCAGTTTGCAGACACAAAATGAAGATACATCGCAACATCATTCCACTTTACGGCGGTGGAGTTGGTGCACGGCCAAGCAATGACAACGGCAACGAGAGTAGCGCAATTGAGAGCCCTCCTACTTTAGACACGGCCATCCCCCCGCGCCCGAGCAATCCACTATTGGTCAGTAGATTGAAAGTTGCTACACTTCTCGCCCGAGTGCAAGAACTGGAGATAGAACGGACCAATTTGGAACGTGAGAATAGCGATTTGGAAAATGAGAAGAGTGATTTGGAACACATGAACGCTGATTTGAGACGTCAAGTTGTGGAGAATGACCACTGGATTTTTGATCTTGAGAGAAACCGAACGTACCCCGGTGTGCGCGAATTGCAACAAAGGAACTTTGCCTCAAATCCAGAGGTTCAAGAGAATCAGGCAACGGAGTCGCTACCGCATATTGAAAGGAGAAATCAAATGGATGAAGAGGTTGCAAGGAGCTTGCATGAGCAATTAGATCAATTAATTAGCCTGCGGTTGCCCAGAAGAAGCCGTGGAACATGATTTCAACTAGCACGAAGCAGTTAGTTTGCAATTTATATGTAGCTAGCTAGTCATTGATGGATGATGAGATCTTGATCGTTCCTGCGTGAGCTAGTCACATGGAATTTGATGTATCCTACAATACGTATGATTATATAGATGGAAATAGTACATTATATTTAATGAATAATTTTAATTTCAACCAATTGGCAATCTATTAAATGTTCAAAAAAAGGTAAATAATGTTTATGGTGTGATTAATGGTAAAATTAAAAATTTTAATTGAAAAAAAAATAGCTTAAAAAATAATAGGCATGTATAATGTTGGAGTATTTGGTTTTTTAGAATTAAGATAGGATTCAAAATCATGGAATTCTTAAAGGAGTTGTTGCAAAATGGGTAGTATAGATTGGTTGGATTTAGTGCTGTCTTTGCACTTAACTTATTGCAAAACCCACTTAACCCCTAAGCTCCCGAGCGACCATTTTCTGGTCGCTGCCCGGTAAAAACGGGCTGCCCGGAACAAAAAAATATTTTTTTGAAAAAATAAAAAATATTTTAAAATACTACATCAAGTCTACTTTCCAACCCAATTTGAATTATGGCAATCCGAGTTAAACTCCACCCGGGAGAAATTTTCAAAGTAGATCACCTCAACATTGTCTTAGTGTTACAAAATTTGCTATTTGGGGAAAGTAATGATGATTCCTCCATCGTTTCTCTTGCTTTTTTGAAGTTTACGATAGATAGCTCAACTTTAACCAATCGTACTAAATTTTGAACTCTAAAATTGAAAATTATAATTTATACAAATTTTCGAAGGTTAATGCTTTTAAATTCATTAAAAAATGATCTAAAGATTATTTAGGAAGTTTGACCGTACGGATAATTTGTAAAGATGATACTCTACATTTTTTCTATTGAACCAACCTTCATCAAACATATGGAAGGCACATATTATAACACATCTATGTTTTGTCCAATACCCCTCGGGCTTTTAGGGGTTAAATAATTGCGTGGAGGGCAATTTTTGTATAATAAACCCTAATGTGTTCTCTGAACACAAAATTTGCCAATGGCTTAATTCAAGAATTACATTATTTTTTGGCATATATTTCCCTAGCGTATATATGTTATTTTCACTCATCTACTGCCCTATCAAAAAAATTCTATATGCAATTTTAGAGGGGCATGTGCACTTTTAACGAAATGCGTGTTAACCCCTAAATGACATAGGGGGTAAGGGAAAAACCTAAATGTGTTATAAAATGTTGCTTCTACAACTTCAATGAAGCTTGGTCCAAAAGAGAAAATGAGAAGCACGATGTTTAGTAATTATCCGTACGGTCAAACTTTCAAAAAATGTTTTAGATACTCATTAAATGAATTTAGAAGCATCTATCGTTGAATATTCACCAAAATTACAAATTTTATTTTTAGAATTTGAAATTTGGTATGATTGTTTGAAACTAGATGTTCTATTCTAAAGTTCAAAAAAGCAAACTTTAGAAAGAGGGAACATCATTACTTTCCCGAAATAGTAAGTTTTGTAACACTAGGACAATGTTGAGGTGTTTGTCTTTGAAATTTTTTCCCGGGTGGACTTTAACTCGGATTGACATGATTCAAATTGGGTTGGAAAGTAGGCTTGATTTCCTATTTGAAAATATTTTTTATTTTTCAAAAACGTTTTTTTTTCATCTCGGGCAGCCCGTTAAAAAAGGGCAGCGACCATAAAATGGTTGTTCGGTCATTTAGGGGTTAAATATCATTTTAGAACAATAGTA
This sequence comes from Pohlia nutans, assembly GCA_022496805.1. Taxonomy (NCBI): domain Eukaryota; kingdom Viridiplantae; phylum Streptophyta; class Bryopsida; order Bryales; family Mniaceae; genus Pohlia; species Pohlia nutans. The sequence goes on from CM040102.1 coordinate 10,381,501, forward strand.
ACAAATAGATTTGACTTGAATCCCCCGTCACTCTATTTAGTTTTTCCAAAGAGGCATTAGTTTTACATTATCCAATTTGTAATGAATGATTCTCATACATATTTGTATTGCTCAATCTATAGTGTATAATTAACCCCTAAAGGACCAAGTGTCCTAACTAGGACATTTAGAGAATCGGGTAGGTTCCGGTGAACACATTTTTAATCAAACTTTGAAGGAAATTTAATAGTAGATTCCCCAATGTGCCACGAAAATGGGGAATTTTTTTTTTAATTTTAATTCCGACACCGGATGTGAAAGTTATGAGGCGAAATGTGTTTTTTTCGGGAGAAAGGGCAGCGGGGCAGTAGAGAAATAGTTGAATTTTAGGGGGGGCAACAAGATGGGCGGTGTGTGGAAAATGGGGTGGCCTGTGGGGGAGAAAAGACCACCCCATTTTCCAAACTCATTCAAAAAATTTAAAAATGTTATTTTTAAAATTTTAAATAAAAAATATTATTTTAAATTAAAAAATAATATTTTAAACTAAAATTTGAATTTTATAATTATAATGTATTATTTAAATTTTTGAAATTTTAATTCATTTTAAAATTAAAATCATCCAATGAGGGACTGCCACGTGGCAGTACACCTTGAGAGTTAGTGGGGTCATGAACATTGGAATGGATTGGTACTTCAATTCCCTTCCTCCACCCTTTATTTCCCCCCTAACCCCCAAAATTCTTAAAAAATTAGCTACATGTCTTCTAAAACTTCAAAATTTATTTTTTTTGCAAATTTTTTTTCGCCATTCTATGGAGGGTGGAAAGTACTTGTGTTTCACCGCTAGGATTTGTATTTTAAATAAAGAAAGTCGAAAATATTGCAGTTCCAAAAACATATAGTCTTTTCTAAACTTTTAAACCCCCAACAAGTGCAAGGTGTTCTTCAACATCCTAAACATCTCCAAATGCAACAAAAATTGGTACACAACTAAGTAACATCATATAGAATGTGAAAGTGAAGTGCAACAAGTTTCGGTAGTGAGGAATTTTTGATGTAGCCATGGTCAAACGCATGTGAAATTTTTGGGCATGTGTTTTTTTGGGGTGTTTTTTTCCATCAAACGCAATTATCTAGCACTCCATGCGGTCAAAATCAATGAGATTTGTTGTGTATGTTTTTCAAATAGTTCAAGACAAGATCTTGTGGTTAGAAGGTAAAAAATAACATTTTTTTGGATTTTTTGCATGGGGGAGTAAAAATGGCAGCATTGGAGTGTTTTTGGAGGAAAAACACTCCGGTCCTTTAGGGGTTAATATAATTTTTTACTATCCAATATATAATCATGTGATTCTTATAGATTTTTTATTTAGTTCATAATCTACAAATTTTATAGAATTTTTTTGTTACTAAATCTATAATCTACAATTCTTATGGAAATTGGGTTACCCAATACATACCATATAAGCACTAGTAGAAAGGGCAGTTTAAGGGTACAAAAAAATAGTATCATAGCATGGTGCACAAGGCCCAACTTGGTGCCAATATGGGCCTTGCACTAATAGTAAGAGCTTTGGTCTTTTTTTATGTAATCAAGTAACAAAGAAACCATGTAACTCACTAAGATTTGGTTGGGGTCTAAAAATCATAACTATGTTTCTTCTCGTTATTGATGTGCTTGTCAAAAGTCATAACCATATTTTGATCCATCCTTTTAAAGTGTGAGTTCAAAAATGAGTTAGGATTTATGGGAGATTGAGTTTAGGTTAGTGGCACGTCACAAATTAGGATTGTTGAGAGGGTATTTAAAGGAGACTCTTCATTAATTTACTCCTTTTGCTATGGGCTTGAGTTTTGTTTTCTTGTTTAAGGTTATGGTCCCTGCATACTTTTCTTTAACAATATTTTTTCGTGCCCAAAGACCACCAATTCTACTAGTGGAATCTTACAGAAATCTTTTTGTTAACCAATACATAATCTATGATTCTTATGGAATATTGTTGCTATTCAAATGAATCTTGCCATCCAATATTGTTTCCAGGTTCCTATAGATAGTTTTTTAACTAACTCCGTAATGTCCATAATGTTCTTTTGGAGATTTTGTAGATAGCTTTGCTTTCATGTCTCACTCTTTTGAATCATGAGTATGTAATTTGTTTTGTTTTGGTATTTTCATAGACGTAGTTACTATCACCACTATCACCAATAATTGGGTTGAGATGAAGCGAGAAGAAGAGAGGCCATGCACAAGGAGATCCTTTGGAACTCCCCCCTATAGGAATAGGGAAAATTCAAGCATTTTCCCACGTAGGAATGGAGCTTGAAATTGATCTCAAATTTTCCCACCAAAATGTTTATAGGAGATTGAATTTCCCCGATTTTGGATACCTTGAGCATTCCCATATCATTCATATGTTCTCAATTCCCTTATCAAATCCCCTATGCATAAAAGGTCCTTCATAGTGTATGAGGGAACTATCTCTTTTATCCCAGATGGCCACATTCCCTCACAAGTGTAATTGGAAGAGATAAATCATAAGGAAAACCAAGCAATTTCCCATACGGGACATCCACAAAATCACCTTGTGAGCAGTGCGGTTGTGGCATATAATTTGGTGAGTTCCAGGGATGGAGGACAAGATGATGACTAAGGTCGAGCCACCCATAACCGATCACTAAAGGATTTTAGCATATGATATTAAGGTATATAATTTTTTTTAGGATTTTTCATGTGTGCAAACATAAGGTTCTTGTTGAATGCAAAAAGTTCCGTGATTTTATTCCCACTATTCAAATAGTTATAATTATTTGAAGTGAAAAGTTGCTCGTAACCCATAACCAATCTATAGAGTGCTACATAACCGCTCACTGTAGAAGTAGTTTCTAATCATCCTGGTACATATAATTGTGGACAGAGAAAGTCAGAATTTCTTTAACACAAATCTGTAAGAACCACTAAGAGTGAACCACCTATGCATGTTAATAACTATCCAGAAAAATCGGAAATGATCGGAAATGCGTCCAGCCCATGACTATTTCTATGTACCCTACATGCTGTGCAGATGGGGTCCTGGTTGGTAATGGGTGGCTCGACCTTAGCCTAGTTGATGGTAACACAACTTCAACACCTGCAGATGGTGGGGTTTGTTATGGGATTTTTGCAACGACAATGAGTCTCGCTCTGAATCTTGTGCCAACGATACTTTACAAGGCATATTCATGAATGATTAGCATGCAACATACTGTTGCAGCAGATAATGCAGACCATGCATGCTCGTACAGTAGTGTCAGACTTTGACATGGGCCAACCTAGTTGTTGCACTCTGGAGTCTGGAACAATGGTTTGAGGTTGAGATAATTTGTATGATAGAGATCAAGACTTTTGACAACTCAAACAGTCCGTCAACTCATTGCAATTTCTTTAGTGCCCAGGGTGGTTCTGCAGAAACCACAGTTTTTTGGGTGATGTTTCTTTAAAGCTCTCTTTGTTGAAATTAGGAATATTATTAATAGTATCCAACCGTATGAATGGAAGCGTAGCTTAATGAAACAAGTGTCAATTAAATCTTGGTAAGATCGGACCATCGGATTGGAAGATTATAGTATGCCTTTGAACCGTATAATGCACACTCAAAAATGAGATTTTGGGGTGTGTGACTTCAAGGTTAAATAGAATTTGGGTTGAATTTTCAAAAATAAAAGTGAAGAGGTTCGGCAATGGCCTGTGTCAACACCTCTTCAATGCAATCTTTCATGTCAAGAACGGACTCATACATAATTATTGTGAATTTTATACGTGAGAGTGACTTATCCATGTACGGTTTAGGACAAAATTTATACGTTAAAATAAGAAAGGAGTTGGTACATTGATCAAGATCGGAATACATACACTAATGGAACATGATCAAGAGAACACAATCCCGAAAAAAATACAACAAAACAAACTTCCAAACACAAGAAATACCACATAGTACATGTATTGTATTTGTAAGTATTTTCTGTATTTTGGTGTTTTGTACATAGGTATTTAGATAGCTAAGAAAGTCGGATTTCAAATTTTCTTTTTGCATCATTTGCAAAATCAAAAGTTACACATCTGAACTTCAAACATCGGATTGAGATGGTTCACAGATTTTCGAGCATTTCATTTTCGAGCGATCCGGTGACCACTTAGTGGTCACCTGGGCACTAAAGGGTTAACTCCTAAACGTCCTAGCGTCCAGAAACTGAATCACGAATGAAATTAGGGCCTTGTAACTTTCTCATACAATCTCCGATGACTTTCATCGAAATCACCTTTGCAAGCCTATTAAATTCTCTATCAATTAGAGTAAATCTCTTGTCATGGGGAGATGTTGATAATATTGAAGAGGCCTCCAAATCCAAGTAACTATGCCAAATTCATTGGGTAGATTTCATGCATGCAATGGTCCTCTTATGAACACCTAATGTACATCTGAGTCATGCTAATTTCTATTTTTGAGGTTAGCATCTACTTGTGTTCGAAGGATCGGTACGTTTAGGGGTTAAACATATGTTGAGTATGTCATATTTAGTGGCTAGTTGTTAACTAAGCTAGGTATATGCGTCTAAACTGCCACTTTTATGTATAGAGAGTACAGTTACTATTACTATTTCATATTTAATGTTTTTTTAGTAAGTGAAAGAGGATTTCAATGCATCATTTAAATAATATATGCAAAAGATACAAAGGATGAAAGTTGTTTGTGGTGAATGCTCTAAAATCATATTTTTTAAAGTAGATATTTATTAAAGTGAACGTGTCATTTTTGAGGCACTAGCATTTTTATTTGTCTTCAACTTATTTTACATCACCTTTGTAAGTACTTCTAATGAGAAATATGGATAGAAAGTCCATCACCAACATACTACGTACCATAGAAAGTCTATCACCAACATGTATAAAAATTCCATCACCAACTGACAACCATAGCACCCCTCATAGCACAAAAAAACATAGAGGATGACCCAGTTCTAATCTCCACCGAATTGTGGGAGCCAAGGTGTCAAATTATAGCCTCTATCTTTCTTGGTTATATTTTGACCATCAATTATGATATGCATAATTATGATGCTCCCATTATAGCATGCCAAAATTATTAGCATAATCACTAATGGCTCCTTGCTTTGCTATTTCAGTTTTGCACTCGGTTTTGCATGAAGATGTAACCTTTGAAAATAGACATCTACAAGTGAAAATCTTCAAAAGCACTTATAATTAAAAAAAAATTCAATATTTCACATGGTACAAAACACTAGAAACACGCAATTCGCTATTTACGCACTTGGCCATATAATCATGCACTTGGCCCCCGGGCGCATTAAAAATTCAAATCCCAAAAAATTGCAAAAAAAATTAGGCAAATTGTTTTTCCCAACAATTCCTTTCTAATAAGGATAAATTGCAAATTCATGGAGATTTTCGACGGGGGATTTCCTTTAAAGAATTTGTATTTGCATTTTCTATATGTCAAATTTTTGTCCTATATGCAACAAAATTATCCTGTGATATTCATTCTGCACATACTATGCGATAGGTACGAAAGTAGGAATTCTGAATCCCTTATTTGTGCACGCATCTTACATAATCATACAAGCACATTGTATGCATTTAGATATGGGCTACAAACATACACATAAGATTTAATTATTCTTTGTATTATATAAAAATCGTGTACTCGTTCACGATTTATAATAATAGTACACAGTTTTCCCTTCAAGACCTCGACATCTAATACAGAAAACCATATACTGTATAACATATACAATTCTATTCTAGTAAGCATCTAGCTCGTTCTGCATCCTCTCGTCATCCATGCCTTCCACCTGTAATGCAATATATTCAAGTATGTGTGGCTTTGCTTCATTGGGAATAGTTACTTGGTTCTCAGTTCGAACTCCTTGTATAGAAATGAACTTCACCTTCAAATGTCCACTTCTCGTTCTTGCTGGTACATCTCTCCATAAAAATATAGCAGCTTCTTTGTCCACCCAACCATGTCTCTCACCAGATGGCTCCCAAGATGCTTCCATGTAGTTCCTGTATCGTTGTGGCTCAGAACCTGCTTCATCCGTCACACCTCGCCTCATAATAGGCCAATACCATATCACCTTCACTTTCATTTCCCATTTGCCTTGTCCAAATTCCACCACTTTCCCCACATAGAATGGTACTCCAGCCCTTACTACTTTCCGCTCTACTGTTAAAACCACGAACTGTCCAATCTCCAAGTCCCTCGGTGGATTGAAAACTGGAAACGGATCATCTGTTGCCTCCAGGGTAGCTGTAGATGATGCTTGGCCCACGACTTCCGTCCCTGTTCTCGATACCCCTGTTCTAGGCGTTCTCGTTACCGCTGCATTAGATGGTCTGCCCTTCGAGGTCCGAAGTACCCTCGAGGCTCTGGGTTCGGCATTGTTGCCATGATTGAGTCCACAACCGCATTCGTATTACTTGTCGTATTGGAGTCAACGTCATCTGTTGTTCTTTCCACCGTGGCATCGTCTCCTGTTGCGTTCATATGTGCTTCGTCAGGCCAGAACGGTAGCTTTGCATTCTCACTTCTATCTTGCAGAGGAAAATTCTTCAAATACTTGATCAGCCACCGCGCTTCCTCTATTGCCTGTAAGTTCTCCTCCACGTGTTGTATTCTTTCCACACACTTCTCCTTGTATGCAATGAATTCCCCCAAGGCTTTCAACTCCCTGTCGTCCGCACCAGACAACTCTGCAAGATTTGGCTTCTCCTCTCTTGTAGGTAGAGACCGCAGACACAAGTGTCCCTCCGTAGGACCCCATACATCCTTGCTGTAATGCTTGAACTGCACTCGGGGCGCACCATTCTCCGTGTAAAATCTCATTTGATGCGGAAATGTTATGCCCGTCAGTGTATCACCTCCTGTCAGCAAATGCGGCGTAATGAATGCTTTCCAATCCCTCACGTTCTCCAAATGCCGAGCGCTCACGAACGACTCTGTATACGACGTTCCTTTTTCCACCAACTGCAACAGTTGTTTCAGAGAATCGATGTTTGATCTCTTCAACGTATGAGATATAATGCTGAACCGCTGATCGATGTCCTCGTGAGTGTGTCCTACTAAAAGAAAACATAGCTATACTTCTAGGAAGTAGTCCATTCCAACAAGGGCAGCACAAAGGGCAAACATGTAGATGTTCTTGTTCTCTCGGGTTGTGTTGTCTGCTTGGATTCGCAACGTAGGAGGCAGCGCACCCTTCCTTCGTCTCACATCATCTATCACATGCATCACTGTTGTAATGACTTGGTTGCTATCATGCTTGTGGTGCGAGTCTATCCACACGTCTGCGTACAATCCAATTCCATGTACGAGGACTCCACACAAGTGAGTCTTCACAAACCGCGACTCAATGTTCTTCACCGTTTGCCTCATCTTTGGAATCATGGTGGTGTTCTGGTCCATGCCGTCGACTATTAGGCACATATAGAGGTCTGGAGTTATTATAGCTGACCTTTTGAATAACCAGTAATCACGTCGTTCCTCCATTTGGTGGCGGATGTGGATGAGAAACAAATTCTTAATCTGCACCTTCGTCACCGTGTTGTTCGTTGCTTCCATCCCACACTTATACTCCCAACAATGGAAGCACTTCGAAACCTTGAAAACGGTGGAATTTGCACGTGCAGGAACTCCACCCTCCATAGCTTTCGGAACGAACTTATCGACAACGGTTCCCCATCATGTATCCGTTTCACCTCCTCGTTCACATAATTGAACACGTCCACTTTCGTCGTGTTCATTGGCAGCAGCACTAGTGCCAATACCGAGTTATCACTCTTCCGTCGTACTTGACGATGCGGTTGTGTGCACCCCGCTTCATCTACAAATGTAGAAAAACATTCACGGGCCGCAGACAATTTTGCCCCTTCTCTAATTTTGCAAACGTTTCCATGGACAGCTGCGATCATCCCATACACTTGTTGAGATTGTTTCAATTCCTTGAAACGTCTCTGCGAGTAACCCAATGCTGCAGCGTAACACCCATTACAAACCGGCAAGCCATCCAACTTCATATCATATTTGTTTCGCCTCTGTCCCTCAGTAATTGTGTAAAAAGCGTTTAGCATCTGCAAAATCCAAGTCGCTCTCACTTCATACTTCTGCGCCCACGCCATGTACCGTTGTTCCAAAATGTATTTCTCATTCACATCCCTCAAACAATTACGTTTGCACCCCCCTCTCTGCTTTGCAGATCTAACGCTTGCCAATGTCACTTTCTCCATTCGTGGCTGCCCTTCTCACGTGGTTTAGGAACTCTGCTCTTTCGATTCACCATAGAGTACGTCCTGCTCGGTCCCTCTGGAGCTAAACCTTCTACATGTGGAAGATTCCTTACGCTAGATTGTGATCCTTGCGTCATTGGAAATGACCCCTCTCGAATGCCCGACTGAACTGGCGTGGCAGAATACATATCCGTACAATTGGAATCTCCATCATCCTCATGGAAATCATACTGGGCCATTGCCGCTGTAGAGAACGAGAAATTTTGTCCCCTACCAGATGAAGGTGGAGGTTGTTCATTGCTTTAGACAACCCGCAACAGTGACCTCTGCCAACGTATGACTACGTCCAAACATTGTCCAAGATGTTCCCCGACTACCTCTCCAGTCCAGAACATTTCGTCTACAACACGTGAGACACGTACAACAACTTCACATGGAAACAATTTCACCTGATTCAGTTCCATCCCACGTTTGAAAGAACTATCAACCACTCCGAATCCCACAACGCTTCCTCCAGTCGATAGTAGTTGTACCGTCTCATTCCTCTGTTGTGTCTCCATCTGAGTACAGTGTGTTCGTACCTCTTGGAACAAACTCATGCGAACGGGACGCCTAGTGGGTCGCTCTCCTACACTAGGTCCCGGTCTGTCCACACCTCCTACAACGTTTTGTAAAGCAACAGGGCTTCCAAAGGCACTGGAATCCATCGTCATCCGTATCTCTGTTCACCACATTTACAATCCGTACTCAGTATAACAAACATTTATAATAGCTTATCGATAACGTTGCTATTAACTACGATCTATACATAAAGTACAATTGTTTTGTTATGTTTTGTTATGTTTTGTTTGTTTGAAACGGTGAGAACTCTTAATCCGAGTGTCCCCGGGCTTTACCCCAGGCCCCATGCGGTCTTAGCGATGTCCCTCGGGGCCCAAATGCCAATTCAGTCCACTTGAGAGCCCCAAACAGGGCCCCCAAGTGTTCTAGGAGCCCCCGTGGGGCCCCCAGGGTTGACCCATAGCGACATGCGCTCCTAGCGGTGCCCTTCGGGACCCAAATGGCAATTCAGCCCACTAGGGGGCCCCAAACGGGGTCCCCAAGTGTTCTGGGAGCCCCCGTGGGGCCCACGTGGTTGACCCCTTGCCCCATGCGGTCCTAGCGGTGCCCCTCGAGGCCCAAATGCAAAATCAGCCCACTTGGGGGCCCCAAACGGGGCCCCCAAGTGTTCTAGGAGCTCCCATGGGGCCCCCGGGGTTGTCACCTAGCGCCATGTGGACCTCGTGGTGCCCCTCGGGGCCGAAATGGAATTTCAGCCCACTTGGGGGCCCCAAACGGGGCCCCCAAGTGTTCTAGGAGACCCTGTGGGGCCCCCGGGGTTGACACCTAGCGCCATGCGATCCTAGCGGTGCCCCTCGGGGCCCAAATGCAAAATCAGCCCACAACTTCTACTTAAAAATTTGTTAAATTTGTTAAAATGAATTCATCCAATCCAACAACTTCTACTTAAAAATTTGTTAATATGTTGCTTACAATCAATTTTATAAGGAATTTAGAATTCTCACTTTTAAAGTTTAGAATAAAATATTTGAGATAGCATTGGTTAACCTCACCATACGGATGGAATATTCAATTCAAAATCTAAAACTATCATTCATACATCAATTGTAAAATATTATTCCATATAGTACTTTATGATGACTTTCCTCAAATTGTCTAATCTGGAGACACCTTTGTACGTTTAGGAGTTTAAAATGAGCCCACTAGGGGGCCCCAAATAGAAACCCAACTGTTCCTAGGGCTCGTATGGGGCCCCCGTCGAAGTACACTTGCAATTTGCCAGAGTACAGGCCGTTGTTGATGAGAACATGAATTAAATGTTAACTCCTAAATTTCCTTGTGTTTTTGGGAGCTTGAAACCTCAAAACTGCGATTTTCTACCTCTATGTACTCCCAGGGATGTGAACCAAGTTTTTTTACTTCTTTTAGAATTCCAACCATAAGATCTTGTACCTAAGCCTATTCATAGCTACTGTTTCAAAAATTGACCGTTGGATGTTTATCATTTGCAAGATCATAACATCCAAAGTTTGTGCAAAAGTTTTTCGGGGCATTGCTTGGGAGGCATTGTCTCCATAGTGCAAAGGGGGACTTGAAGATTGTTACTCCAAACATTTTGCTCATATTTTTTTCCATGTAGATAACTAAGTTGGGTACGCTCATGCAAAATTTTAGAGACTCATTACGCGTTTGAAACCTTCATCCAAATTAATTTCCAGAAGTAGGTATAAAAATGGCAATTTGGTGAAACATGCATCACATTAATTGTATTTGATTTTTGGAAAAAATGAACGGTGATTAGGTACCTCAATGATTTTATAAATTTTAGGCGAAATTATTTTTAAAATTTTTCAAAATCTCAAATTTTGACAATTTTCGAAAGAAATGGATGTGAAATTACAAAAAACCTTGGAGGTTGCTGTTCTTTATTTTGGAGGCTGCCCTTGTCAAGCCAAGAAAATAATCAACATGGATCACTTCAAATTCTGAGCCTAAATGTGGTGAAGAGCATGTCTCCAAAAAAAAATTTTGAAAAAATGATTAGAATAAAAAGATTTTTTATGCCCCAGTTGGGCTTGAAACCAAAAATTTCAATAAAGGAATTATAAAACCCGAATTTGACTTTGTAATTTTTACCCCACACACCTTGTATGTATGACCACGCCCACGCCAAATTATAGTCTAAAATTCTTAATTTAGGCCTTCCATCTAAGCTGCCCGAAACATTAAAAAGCCATTTTGGCTTTTAAGGGCCTTTAGGGGTTAATGCAATGGTTTAGGTATAAAGTCTTACTGGGAAGTCCTGGATTTGTTGTAGAAAGCTCTTACACCCTGCTGATCAGTACTCCACTAGTGCTGAATAAATCCTCCCATATATATACCTTTCACAAATCAAAAGGAAATGGAATAGACTGTTAATTCAATAACAACGATGATTTTTTCTGTAGATTTTATGAGATAATTGCTTCACGCAAGTTTGAACCGATGAGAAATAGGATGATTTCTGAAATTATTATGCCTCATTTCATGTTCTAGTTATTCATCAAAAACTTCTAAGATCTTAGTTGAAAATGAATCAGAACTGCACTCGAAGAAGCCACCTCGTACAATTATGCAACCAAAATATCTCCACAAATGACTACACTTAGAGATATACATTTCAACCGATAACAACATATTTCATCAATATCCTATTTGTAATGGAACTAAATAGATGCTTGAAATTTATTTTAAAGATTATCATAAAAAAAAACAAAAAAGAAAAAAAGAACAAACAGAAAGAAAGAAACAAAGAATGCAAAGAAAAAAACAAAACAATTAAACCAAAAAAGGGAAAAACCAAAAAAAAAAGAAAATCATAAAAAATTTTAAAAAATATAAGCAAAAAAACAAAACAACAAAAAAACAAAAAAACACCAGAAACAGAAAAAAAGCCAAAAAACAAAAGACCAAAAAAAACAAAAAACCACAAGAACAAAAAAACAAAAAAACAAAAAAACAAAAATACAAAAAAACAAAAGAAAGAAAGAAACAAAGAATGAAAAGAAAAACACAAAAAAACAAAAACACAAAAATTCGGAAAAAAGAAAAGCAAACAAACCAAAAAACATAAAAACATAAAAACATAAAAACATCAAAAACAAAAAAGAACCACAAAACAAAAAACCACAAAAAATAAAAAAATAAAAAAGAAAAAAAGAAAAAAAAGGAAGAAAACCAAAACCCAAAAAACAAAAAAACTATAAAAAAAAAAAAACAAAAAACCAAAAACAAAAAAACGAACCAAAAAGAGGAAAGAGGAAAAAAACAAAAATAAAAAACCAAAAAAAGGAAAAAGGAAAAAAGAAAAACGGAAAGAATGAAAATGGAAAAAAGAAAAAAAGAAAAAAAGAAAGAATGAAAATTAAAAAAAGGAAAAAAGAAAAAAAGAAAGAATAAAAGAGGAAAAAAGAAAAACAGGAAAAAGGAAAGAATGAAATGAAAAAAAAAAAAAAGACATGAAAAAAAAAGAAAAAAAAAGAAAAAAAAAGAAAAAAAATGTGACCGGCCGCTGGCGGGCCAGGTCGCCGGCTATGGCTGGCCAGCCAAAGCCGGCCACCTGGCCCGCTCCTAAGGCAGCCAGCCCATTGGGCTGGCCTCCCTTGGAGACACACACAAATAGAAGAGGGTGCGCGGCCGCGCACCCTCTTTGCCCATTTTTTGGCTAAGGCAAGTTTCTCTCTCCAGCCCTCCGTCCCTCTTCCACATTCTCCTTTCTCTATAACATCAGATTGGCTTCAATTTTTCGCTAAAAACTTCAAAAAAAACCCACTATTTCACTTAAGCTTTGTAACACATACCATGGTCAGCTCTCCATCGTTGTAATGAGAAGAATGAAGGGTTCTTGTGATATATATGAAGAACAACTCACGAAAGCACTTCATTTTAAAAATTTACTCTTTCTAAACTAATTTTCTTTTCATGTTCGTTTCGATTCGTGACAGGAATTTGGAAGGGAGCATTAATTCGTTAGTGGGGGAGTTCCATCTGCACAGTCTATGAGCTTCAACCACGAATTCAAGACTTTGAGGTAAACGTTTCTCCCTAAACCATTATTTTATCGATCAGTTCATGCGCTGAATAAGCATCTAGGCCCGAGGGGCACCGCTAGGATGGCATGGTGCTAGGGGTCAACCCCGGAGGCCCCACGGGAGCTCCTAGAACACTTGGGGGCCCCGTTTGGGGCCCCCAAGTGGGCTGATTTTGCATTTGGGCCCCGAGGGTTACCGCTAGGACCGCATGGCGCTAGGTGTCCACCCCGGGGGTCCCACGGGGGCTCCTAGAACACTTGGGGGCCCCGTTTGGGGCCCCCACGTGGGCTGGTTTTGCATTTGGTGCCCACGGGGCATTGTAAGGACCACATGGGCCTAGGGGTCGACCCCAGGGGTCCTACGGGAGCTCCTAGAACACTTGGGGGCGCCGTTTGGGGCCCCCAAGTGGACTGAATTTGCATTTGGTGCCCATGGGGCACAGTAAGGACCACATGGGCCTAGGGGTCGACCCCGGGGGCCCCACGGGGATTCCTAGAACACTTGGGGGCGCCGTTTGGGGTCCCTAAGTGGGCTGATTTTGCATTTGGGCCCCGAGGGTTACCGCTCGGACCGCATGGCGCTAGGTGTCGACCCCGGGGGTCCCACGGGGGCTCCTAGAACACTTGGGGGCGCCGTTTGGGGCCCCCAAGTGGACTGAATTTGCATTTGGTGCCCATGGGGCACAGTAAGGACCACATGGGCCTAGGGGTCGACCCCGGGGGCCCCACGGGGATTCCTAGAACACTTGGGGGCGCCGTTTGGGGCCCCTAAGTGGGCTGATTTTGCATTTGGGCCCCGAGGGTTACCGCTAGGACCGCATGGCGCTAGGTGTCGACCCCGGGGGTCCCACGGGGGCTCCTAGAACACTTGGGGGCACCGTTTGGGGCCCCCAAGTGGGCTGAATTTGCATTTGGTGCCCACGGGGCACGGCTAGGACCACATGGGCCTAGGGGTCGACCCCGGGGGCCCCACGGGGATTCCTAGAACACTTGGAGGCCCCTTTTGGGACCCTGAAGTGGACTGAATATTTATTTTCGCAATGACGGGGTCTCCGTGGGGACATTGCCATTGTTGGGATTGAATCGTAATATGTAATCGCAAGTTTATTTTGAATATCGATGTCTGGATTGCTGATACGCTACTCTTTTATGCAGGCTCTTAGACTTATTACCATGGCGCCTAATGTGGTATCCGAGTATAGGGAGCATGGTTGGTGGGTTACGAGCGAGGACCCTTTGCTGCCCATGCTGTGGATGACTGATTTTCCGGTGATGCCGGGTAGATTCTGGACAGCACTCGGGAGGGTGATTGGTGTGGTGCTATGTATTACCTCGTCGCTGAATGGATTTTTTTCATTCAGGTGCAGAGCGAGGACCCGACTCCGATGAAGTACAGGTTGCAGAGGGAGTTGATAATGGCACCGGTCCCGCACAACCTGCTTGATCGTGTTCCTGCGATGAAGATGGTGCGTTCGTTGCAGAGGGAGTGGGAGGCCATTCCAGAGGAGTTGAGGATGGCACGTGAGGCTTCTGTTATGAAGTGTATGCCATTGGGCCCCGATGAGATGCTTCGTGCGAGGCGCCGGTTTCTAGAGCATCAGGCGTATGACTTGTTGAGGGAACGTGCCCCCTTGGAGGCTGGAGTGGAGCAGCCTCCACCTGTTCCGGAGAGTACCGACCCCTTGTATAGGGTGCTTGCGGCTCCTGTCAATGTGGATTGGGTGCCAGTGGCAGAGCGCAGGACAGGACGGCCTACAGTGGGAGCACCGGTGGATGATTTGGTTCCGGAGCCCTATCCTGTACCGCAGGCGTCTGCACCACAGAGGAAGAAGAGGAGGCTACAACGAGTGTCAAGGGCTGTGACACCACCATTGCAGGCAGGTGCAGAGGACGAGGCTGATGATATTGATGATTCTTCGTCAGAGGAGGAGATTGTGGAGGGTGCACGTCGAGGCATGACACGGAGGAGGAAGTTGGTGTTTCCGAAGGAGGATGAGCTTTGGGCGGGTTACATTTGGGGAGCGGATGCGATATTTAATGTCCAAGTGCAGAACATCCGTGCAGTGGAGAATCCTGAGACGAACCACCGCGTGTTGACTGGAACGAGGGTGATGGACATGTATCGACGGTTGAGGGGGAAAGACAAAGAGTTGATCAGTCCGTTGACTTTGAGGCCCATCAGATACATTGTGGAGGGTACGGGGTCGCACGGTGAGAGCCGGAGGAGGGAAGTGCCATTCTCGGAGGATAATGCAGTTCGGGAGTTTGAGGCTGCGTATTTGCACTATGCGAAGGCGGTGTCTGGACATGGAGTTCTTGGTTCTAGGGCAAATTGGTTGGAGAACAACATCATTTGGGAGCCAGTGGATGGGCAGCACATTGTTCAGGCTTGCATGGAGGCCAAGATCGAGTGTGATGCGGGGTTACTATCAGAGGAGGAGTACCGTGAGGTGTTTGCAGTATGGAAGGCCAAGTTTGTGGTGTACAAGGATCCGCATTTGTACATCGATGCTTCAGTGAGGATCAATGCCAAGGAGTTCGAGAGACAGTTCTACACCACGATGGTGGAGGACCTCATGAAGCTTCGGGCTATATGGATTGCGTGTGGAAGACCGGATCAATATGAGCGAGACGACGATGAGCGGCGGGGTCGGGCGTTGATGATGGCCACGAGTGCACTGCATCTGACTACAAGCATGAAGGACAACAAGGTGGGCTTGGCGACACTGTCGAAGCAGATGGTAGACCATACCCGTCATGCATAGCACTGGGACGAAGAGTGCTATGAGGCAGTATTGCAGGTGTGTTCGGATTACGAGAGCGGGTTCTTGTCGTTCAGCAAGGAGGACGAGAAGAAATGGAGGGATTATGCGTCCAAACACAGTTTGGATGTCACCGTGGACGTGCGAGCGGGGCGGAAGAGGATGGAGAAGAACTGGCTCAGACCATTGTCGAGGATTCCAGCTCGGCAGTATCTCCGGGTAGCGAAGGACTTGGCAGCACAGCTAGTGCAGGGAGGGAGCCGGGCTACGCAGAAGTACTACTTCAACGGCAACAACAGCCCCAATCCACCGAAGGAGACTTTGGCGTGGGTGGCTGATCGGATGCAGCGGAGGGAGGCGGTACGAAATGCGTTGAGGTGGTTGATAGTGAAGGACCGAGAGCGCCCGGTACCGACGATGGAGGAGTTCTTTGTCATTCCAGTGGGACGATATGGAGGGGAACGTGGGGAGGTCTTGCAGGAGCTTGGGGAGAATATCGAGACGGATATGAAGAAAGCTTGGGCTAGTCCATTGGTCCATGCGGTGGGAGCGTTGGAGAAATTGAATCCCCTCATACCTCCATTGATCAGACAGCACTACACGGACATAGCGACCGGTGGTCGTGGATACCGAGGGCATGCCCGAGATGTTGGAGATCTCGAAGCAGCGCGATGGGACTGGCAGTTTTGTTTACCCATCAGGAGGGGAGGCCATGCTTTGAGAATGCTTCCGGTGCGAGGTCGAGGGGGTTTTTTCACGGAGGAGCACTGGAGCTTGGGGAACCATGCTTATGGATTATTGATTGCAGACGGGGATCATCACAGGGGGAGGACAAGGCTTGGGGAGATGACGATTATGCACATGTGATGGAGAGGTTGCAGAGGTGGATGATGGGTATTTACAAGTGGAACGTCATTTTTTTATTGCCACCCGGAGTGCACTTTGAGGAGCGGTTGCGCAACACCTTGCACGTACCAGAGGAGAGCCGGTGTTTTGGAGGAGTGTAGGTGTTCGAGTCAGGTGCGATCAGCGGATATGAGCATGATCTGAGGCACGAGGGGAGAGTGGAGCGAGCAGTACAGGCTATTGGAGGTGTGGCAGTCGTGTTGGTGCATGCCAGCGGGTCCAGGGCATCTCAGAATGTTTGAAAGGGGACGGGGGAGCTTCCTACTGTGTTCATGGACTCCTGGACTGAGGCCAAAGCACCGTGTACAACGGATCCATTGGAGAGGTCTCCGACAGAGTTGCAGAGGCTTGTACAGATGTATTTGCCGGAGAAGTGGGGTCTCGTGGTTGTTGGCATCACCACGGCCATACCAGACATACTGCAGGGCGATTTTGTGGGTAGCCAGATCATTATCCTTGACAGCTCGAGCACACGTACTACATTTTTGAGGAATGCATGCGCAGAGATGTACGGGTGTGACATGGATTGGCCATCTGGTGCTGCTACTCAGCCTTGGGCTACTGCGGGCCCTTCTACAGTGAGGCCTACACGTGGGAGCACAGGATTGATGAACGGTGTAGACAGTGGGGCATGTGAGGGTTCTGAGGGGGAGCCTTCTGCTATACAGCGCAGTGCAGATACTGTACGACATGTGGGGTGTCGTTAGGCTCTAGGGACACACCAGGCAGAGAGAGGACTCACGAGGACACAGCCCGGAGTGTGAGACAAGACGACAGTATCACAGGGTTGAGTCCGAGGTATGAGGTCGTTGCAGGACTGAGTCCCCAGCCAGTTGTTGGTGTAGAGAGTTCTACATATATCGTATACTCTTCAGAGGGGCAGGACGCCACTGGAGCTTCAGGTGCACTAGGAGATGCACTACAGTTCCTGGAGGTTGATGGGACCATGGAGGAGGGAGGGACTATGGAGACGGGGGACTTGAGCATCCGTCCTGAAGAAGTTGTAGAGATACTTGCAAAGTCTTTGGGGCACGAGGTGACATTCTCAAGATCAGCAGATGTATCTACATCTCCTCTCCGTCCATCAGGAGCGATTCCAGTACTGGATTCATTAGTCTCGCGTGACATGGAGGTGTTGCCACGATCAGGGCTGGATGCGGGTGGATCTGAGGTGTTGCCAACACCAGGAGTAGTTGTGGATATTGATTCCACCCCACGTCCGTTTCATTGGGCCCTACCAGACCGAGATATGACACTTGCAACGGACGGATTATACTATGACGTTGATGGAGTCAGATACAGGCGTCACGGGATTGGAGGGCAGTATACGTTTGAGCAGGCGGCGTCTATCATGGAGGAAGCGTCGCCTGTGCACCAGGTGTCATCTCCGATGGTCAATGCCATGGTGGTTCAAGCTTTGGAGTATACAGATCCCGAGACCCCTTCAGATGTTCGTGCGAGGTTGGAAGAGCAGCGTGTAGCTAGTGAGGAGGGTCGGGACGACGGAACACAGTCATCTGAGAGGATTCCGGAGACCCAGTTCCACTTCGAGTAGTACCTTTTTTAGACAGTGTGGATTAGTGGTATTGGTTGCACTTCAGATGGCCGACTTGTACTTCTATATCATATGTATTTTATATATATATATATATATATATATATATATATATATATATATATATATATATATATATATATGTGGATCCATACTTTATGTGGATACGTGGATATGTGGAGTAATGATGTCGTTGTACAAAAATGTATTGCGGATTGTATGTGATTGAAATACGAGGGGAATGGGGAAAATGCGGTTGAAAGATAGTAAAATGTTGGATATTTATTGCACTTTTGAAGGGGTTTTATGAAAGACACTTTGCAAAATTAAAAAATTGTATGAAATTCACATTTATTATTGAAAATCCTTAATATATTTGATTAATTGCAATGCACTGCACTTTTCACCATAGAAAAAAATCACACCCTTTTTTTAAAAAAAAATTTGATTTCTGAATTTTTTGGCACAATGGGGCCCCAAAATGACCGCACTTGGCCAAGTGCGTAAATAGCGAATTGCGTGTTTAGAGTATCCTAATGCTAATGCTAAACCAAGAAGGTAATGACGAACTGACATGAAATAGTATTTTGCAATTGAACTCTACATCCTATATTTGATGATGTCATGTACAAATGTTGCTACATACACCTTGAGAAAAACATTAAGAAAGACATTGAGCAGACGTGTCTTTGATATCAATATTGTTTCAAATACAATTAGTATTTATGAATTATGCTAACAAAATTATAATAAATTACATTATACGCTTGCTTATCACTAGAAGCAATTTGAATAGAATATTAAAATTATATAGCATCATACCTTCAAATACAAGTAATTGTTACGGCATAGACTAGTAAAAATATCTCCAATCTTTTTGCTAATTACATTGCATAACCTCACATGATTGCCACATCCTTTTACATGTGAATCCTTTTATAAGAGATCTTAGCCCCTAAGCTCCCAAAAGACCGTTTTTAAGTGCCTAAATCAAAAATTAAGTTTTTGAAAAAGTAAAAAATATTTTTGAATATTACATCATGTTTACTTTTCAATGCAATATGAATTGCGTCAATCTCAGTTAAACTCCACCAAAAAGAATTTTTTTAAGTGAAATACCTCAACATTGTCTTAGTGTTATAAAAATTTCTATTTGAAGAAAGTAATTTTGTTCCCTCCATCATTTTTTATTTTATTTTTCTTAATTTTACAATAGATAAAGCAACTTTAACCAATCATGTCAAAATTCAAACTCGAAAAGAGAAAAATTATAATTGATACAGTTTTCAAAGGTTTATGCTTTCAAATTCATTAAAGAAACATCTAAAGTATTTTCTGGAAGGTTGACCGCAAAGGAAATTAGTAGAGATGATGCCCTACATTTTTTCTATTGAACCGAAATTCATTGAACACATGGAAGGTACATATTATAGCACATCTATGTTATGTCCAATATCCCTTGGGCTTTTAGGGGTTAATTCCTATCACACAAGATTAATCTAAGTGCCTAAACATCATCATAGCTCGTGGTGTGAATGCACAAGTTACAAAATGATGATACTTGTTCTTCAAAATTCTAGCCGAAACACCTGGATTTGTTACAAGTGGTAAATGAAAGAGGTTGATCTGCACCTTTGGCTTCACTAACTAACCAACGTGCAAAGGGACACCACATTACCAACATTTGCCTAACAATCTATTGTTTTTGTATTTAAATGCCTCAACACAGAGAAAAAAGGAAGGAAAAAACAACATAAACATCATCAAATCTTTTGTAAAAATGAGGAAAATTAACTTTTGAATGCAAGATGATCAACATCCGTTGATCAAGACCCATAGCCAAATGCGTAACTAGAACATGACTCTTAGAAGCTTATGAGTTGTGAAACCAAGTGCGCAACAATTTCTCTATATAATGAAGCAAGGCCACATCTTCATTCATAAAAGACTTCATGCCCACTATGTTTTGTCATTATTCAATTTGTAACCAACACTTGTTCTACTTTATGAAGCTTAGTAGTCAACTTATCATTTCCTTGAGTCTTGTGAATCCCAACTCTTCAATTTCATGAACTTTCCTATCGCCGATGTTGATGTGCTCTAGAACTTTGAAAGATTATAAGGAAGGAGTGAGCTAATTTCTAAAGTTTGTGCACAGTGGGTAGTTGGCAATGGCGCACTCTGGGATGTTTTAATTCAAGAACCGTATTGTACCCATAACTTTTAAAATCTCCTTCCATGTTCTTTTATTTTCATATCTTACCTCTTATTTTTATATGCAATCTTGCCTGAGTTTTTATCACGTTCTTTTTAAGTGTTGCAATGTTCAAACAACACACCTTGATCAATGGCTTATTTTTGTTCAAGTGGATTTGAAAGGTATGATGGTTGTGTGAAGGGTTCTTGATTTTAGGGGATCTTCCAAGTTTTGAACTCCACTTGTGTTTGATACTCCAAACTTTCTCCTTGATACACATTCAATGCAATAGTTTGTTGTAGATGTTCAATAATAGGTTTTCAATACTAAAATTGCTCACTTGTAGCCAAAATCAATAAATAATACAAAATTCTACGATGTGTGAAGGTGATTATTTTGATAGCCAAAATGTTCACTACATGTCTTGATCTAAAGCCTCTGTACCCCAAAAAAACATTAAAGCCATGATTGCTTTTAAGTAAAAAAATTAGTGTAACCATACAACTCAATGAGCAACGACTCTGAAGCATACCTGTAGCACCAAAGAAAAGAAAAACCAAAGTCACCTGACTATCCTAAATTTCACCACTGCAACGTACACGAAGATTTGCCAAAACCGAAAAAGATCACTGCATTCGCCAGTTGGTGGCTGACTAGCTGTGGCCAAATTAGTGGCCAAATTAATTGCCAAACTCTAAATCTTGTCAAACCTCTCTAAAGTGGCTGGTGCTCGAGATTCTTCAGCGCGGTCCGATGCTATTCGTCGTGCTGCGTTTTCTATTTTACGGGCGACTCACCTGTTATTCCCAGTCATATTTGATTACACTACATTTCTTATCAATTGCTCATGGTGCCATGGAATCAGGTTCGCATTATAAATACCAGTATACTGACCTTACTACTATTACATACACCTTCACTTCCACTTACACAACTTAACACATTAACAAAGCTATTAGTGCATGGACCAGCAAACACCGAACTAGTGTGTAAGGACTATTTCTAATGGAGGAATAATACCCATGCTGATATGTTGCCATTGAATTCCTGACCTGCCTGCAAAAGTCCTAACGGCTTCCTGCCTTAAGGCCCGCCCTCCTGCTTTATTAAAGGCGGAAGCCTCTGGTTCAAGAACTTTCCCTGTAAGTACGCATTTTATCATCAAGGGATCACTGGCAAGAGTCCTTGCTAACCGAGTGCTGACACAATGAATAGCTGACCAATTACCGGTACTCCTGACTCAGATAACGGGTACCAAGGACTTATGAACGGGAGCGTGTAAAATCACTTGCAATCCTTCGTTGCAAACTTTGTCCAATGTGAGAAGCCGAACTCATAACTCCCATTGGTTCACGCAACGTAAACACCACTTCCTTCGTCTTACCAAAATAGACCTACACAGCACAATTTACATCAGAGACCAATCGCCCCTAATTGTCGCACCAAGGCTTGGCCTCTATCTCTGCTGCAGATGTGAATGCTTGTATAAATTGGTCAAGGACAATAGAACAACGTTCAGGTTCATTCTACCTTGAAACATACGACCGTCAGGCAAGAGATAAACGTCATGTGCACAGGAATTTCCCATGGTTGTTATGGCAGTAGATTAAACACTTAGGTTCAAAATCTTATTAAGGCAATTAGAAAGTGGATGATAAGAAAATAATCGCTGCTAATCCGTATAGAATCAAAACAGCATTTGACGCAATTGACAGACTTGATTATAAATCTGAGTACCTGATCCAATCCATTACGCAGCTTGCTTTCCATCTCCTCAATCAGTCGTCCCATATTGCACAAATGTCCAGGCTCCAGTGATAGCTTTGACTCCATCTGCCGCAAAAGAAGGATACTCAATATGCATTTGTATTATATTGTTAGCCTAAAATTCGCACACTGCTGCCAGAGATATATAAAACGCACAACAGGCATGAATAAAACAGATGTATTACCTGCCGAGTAATTGAACCTGACAAACTGAATGGACCAGATGCCTGATCTGCAGTTGTGAGAGCCAGCATCACTGTGCTTGTTAAACAGTAATGACCGTATTGATGATCTTGGTCTTCTTTAACCTAAACACAACCCAGTCTTGTGATTACATTAAACCACAAACAAGACAGATGCATAAAATCGCCACAAGCAACATCTTCAAAGGGGACATGCTTTGACCATTATTGAGCAGCAAACAAATAATGGTTTTTGTTGCATTAGGATTTCCCCCTTACTTCAGATCATGCCAGTGAAGATTATGTGATATTGACAAAGACTCCTTTAAGATCATGCCTTCAATTTAGATATTAAGCATATCTACGAGCCAGCCTAAATACGTGAACCAGTCCCTACTGCACCACAGATGATAGATCTCCTGAATCATTCAACTGAAGCGCTAAGCAACATTCATAGCAGACAGCATGTGTATAAGAGCCATTATATATGCTTGACTAGGGCCTAACACAGTCGTGGTGAGGCTATAAATGCATATTCTGTTAAAATGTAGGACTGATTTAAAAGAAAATGTATTGCAATACATGACCTCAGATACAATCTCATCAACATTCATGTCTTGCCTCAATAACGTGAATAGCATCCCAAGATCCCTCTTGCAAGAGACCACGTCGACCATCGCCGGAGTCGGACCCATCTGCAGCAGCCAACATTATGACGCTCCAAAGTTAAAAGTAAGGAATGTTGTCCCAAAAGAATTTGCAACATAGCTATGACAATTGATGGGTTGGAGAACGGTTGTGACTGTGACACTCGATGGATCAGAAAAAAATACCTTTCTTGATAAGAACACAAGCTGCAAAACCTTTTCCATCTTCAGGCTCCCATACATAAACTGAAGAGATGCCCCCCTCATAGTACCTGTCAAATCGACCCTAGCACCTGTCAGTACGTGAACTATATGATGAAATTACGGCCAACTTTGGGGCTCGTTATCGCTCTTCGAAAGTTGTGTGGAGTCCAAAACCTGGAACTGCTCTTAACCCCTTGAGTGCCCAAATGGCCAAAAGTGGCCACTTCCATATCTATAGGAATTTAAATAAATTGTGTAAGAAGTTCCAACGAAGGTAACCAAATATGTATGAATAGAAAGAAGAAATCGTGTCTACATTTTTTAACGATAGAAATATGTTTTGGAAGTTACTATAATCAACTATTACCTTCTAAAGTGAACCTTCTACTTTTGGTTTGGCCATTTAGAGGTTAGTATATCCGCTTGCCCTAGTCAAATCCTAGATGAATTGCCAAGCTCGTACAATCAAGACCTCTAATGGATATCCACGAGAGTTTGGAATCTCACTGGTCACGATAGATGGAGAAAACCTCGTTAGCCTCTTGCTCCAAATTCCGCAACTCGGGAGACGGCTGCACACCATCCTCCAATTCCGGCTTGTACTTGCTCGACCACGGCGATCTGGATGTGACAACAGATCAAATAATTTGAGGAAACTGGCATAATCGAAATGAAACACGACACATTTGATACAGCACAAGAATGATGACACCAAAACTACAAATGCCAGCAGCACCAAACAGTAGGTATGGAGTCAAGACAACAATGGACCTGTACGAGTCGCCATCGCGATTGTAGTCACAAAGCAGATAATGTTTGTCATGTTCTTCATCCCAAGCCACCTGCATTTCGAACCAGTGTGACCTCATCTTCTTATACGAGAGTGTCCTCTTCTTCTTTTAACAGCAGTGTTACCGAAAACGGAATCTTTTCGTTTTATTTCATTTTTCAATTGCATTTTGACTGCGTTTTTTCGATTCTGTTTTTAAAGACTCCATTTTAATCTGTAACTCCACACATAAAGATTGAAAAACGTTAAAAACTGTTGAAAATTATAACTGAACTAGAGATCGGAGAACGATATAAAAACGGTTCCATTCCGGTTTCCAGTAACCTTGTTTAAGCAGTCTTCAAATGAAACATATCAGCTAAACAGTCACACGGCTCCAGTCATTCTACTCAGTGAAAATCCGCCAATTGTGAACCACATCAGGAAAGACTGAATTCGACAGCATTAACTATCATCGTTACGAAGAACGGTCGAATATACCAGATTCGAGTTTCTGGACTGCGATTTTGCACTTTTATCCATTCTTTTTCAACGCCCTGAGTTCTTAAGCTGTAACGTAATTGAAAACCATGGAAAAATTTATCAAATTCAGAAAGCGAGAACATTCTGGAACGCCGTTCTACGAAACTATGAGATACATTTCAAACATTTTTAACGACCGGTCTACATAAACTCCTGCAATTACATAAATTTAACTACTGTTTTAAGCTTAAGTACACGTTATTTTTTTCAAAAACGTTAAAAATTATTACTGAACTAGAAACCGGTAAACGGAATAATCAGTTTCCCGTGACCTTCAAATGAAACGCATTAGCTTAACAGTCACACGACTCCTCTCAGTGAATAGCAGCCACACTGAATTCTAAAAGCAGAGCTACATTGATAAATGTAGACACACCGTTGTCGAGCGACCGATCTATATAAACTCCAATAATTCCAAGACTGACAAGAGTGAGTGAATTAACCTGAAGAGGCTGGTCAGACTGAGAAAGAAGCTCCGACAAATGTGCAGGCAGTAAAGCCAACAACGAGTCCAATGCCTGCTTCGACAGAGAAGGTGGCATCCGACGCATTAAATCCATAGCTGCCTCCATCTTTGCTTGCACGCATTAATTCCACTCCAACACTCCAAAGGACACCTTCACATTCCACCAGCAATCAATCGGAAGCCCGATCATCAAACCCTAACAACACATTCGAACGCCGGATCTGCGATGGGAAAACTGTTCGTTCAGAATCCTCCGCGACTGTGGTGATGATCGCAGCCCTAACTAAAAAGTGGTGGCACGAGTGTGAAGAAGGAGCAGTTTGTGGAATTCAAGGGCGGGCACATGAGCATTTGAAAAACGCGAAAAGTGCGACAAACGAGGAAGAAGAATTCCAGGCACAAGAGGAAGTAGAATCTTTTCACCTATGGTGAACATAACCGTAGTTTTCGTTAACCGTAGTTTTTCTTAACCGTGGTTTTCCTCGAGGATAGTTTTCGATAATGTAAGGATTCCATCGCCGGAGACGAAGGACATGTTCGAGAGGTCCCATAGTCCAGTGGTTACGACTTTGGACTTTGAATCCAAAAACCCGAGTTCGAATCTCGGTGGGACCTGAACACGGCGCTCTGGCGAAGTCTTCACCATGTCTTTTTGTCTGAAGGAAGGGTTAACCCTGGAACGCCGGCAGGGACCAAAAGGGTCCTTTGAATGAAAATAATGGGCAGAAAGTGCTTTGGGATCCGTTTTTCATCAAATTTTCATCCATTTCAAGGATGAAACGTGTAGTTGCTATCAATATTAACAGCTTTTGCATGTACAAGGTGTCAATATTGGGTCTCAATTGTTAATTGAATAGTAAGAGTACACCGTGGTGTAGTGTATTTTCAGTTTTGAGGATCTCTTTACCAAAACTCAATTTAAACCATTAAAATGATGTGTTTTGAATTTGAGCTCAACTAGCAATATAAAGTTTACGAGATCTAGTTTCTACAACATTTTGAGTTTTGGAAAAATCTAAGTTTTATGATTTTTTATTATGGTCACAAGTTGAATACCCATTACCATGGGATGGTTATTTTTCTATTTTTATGGTCACGGTAAAAAAGAATCTACTAGAATGATCTTCATGGTGATTTACACCCATGGTAGAAATTTTGGCGTAATTGAATATATATTGTAATTGATATGAATTACCTTAGCATTCACTTCAAAAAATTATAATAATTTCAAATTTTCACACAAATTTATGGATATTTTTTGACATGTAGTATGCAGATGCCTTCATCTACTAAAGTTATAATATTGAATTTTAATGCTAATTTCAGTGCGAAAATCAATTGTGGAATGTGATTCTAATTCCGTGGTATTTCCATGGTAATAGGTCCGTCCTTTAGGGGTTAAACCCCTAAGAGCATCATCAATGCAGAAACGGCATCAAGGCGCTGTATCGCAAATTTTCAGATTGGTCTGCGGGGCTGCCTGTGTGGTGTGCCGCATGTGGATGCCTCCCCTCCAACCCGCGGTCCCAAAGCAACACTGCAAATCTGCTACCGCATGCAAAACGACAAGAAACGAACGACACATCTGCCGCTCCTCCTCCGCCGTGAAACTCGGACCCTTTGTGGCCGCGTTCCTGGGCCAAGGTAGCGGGCGCATGAGAAATCCTGGAAGTAACGAGCGAGAGGGAAGAATTGGCGTGGCCAGGTCCGCCAAGCACGGTGCCGTTCCTGCGTTGGAACGCTCAAAATCTTGCGGAACGCCCCACCGCAGAAGAAGTCACGGTCCTGCTTCTTTTTCTGCGGTGGGTTGATGATGCTCTAAGAGCATCATCAACGCAGAAACTGCATCAAGGCGCTGTATCGCACATTTCCAGGCTGGTCTGCGGGGCCGCCTGTGTGGTGTTTTGTATGTTGATGCTTCCTCTCCAACCCGCGGTCCGAAACTAGCACTGTAAATCTGCCACCTCATCCAAATCTGCCACCTCGTCCACTTGTGGCCACCGAAGCAAGTGGAATCTCCATCTTTGCCATCGTGGCCGCGTTGATTTCTCTTCTTGAGCCAAGGTAGCGGGCGCAGGAGCAATCGTAAAAATAACGGGCAAGAGCAGATAAGTGGCGTGCGCAGGAGCGAGAAGGGCGGTGCCGTTTCTGCATTGGAACGGCCAAAAACCAGTTGGGAGCCCCACCGCAGAAAAGGTAACGGACATGCGCCTTTTCCTGCGATGGGTTGATGATTCTCTAACGTCCCATAAGGATAGTAGATACGTGGCTGTATAATTGGCATTTGCTACCAACAAGAAATTCTCAATTGGGATCTCAATAGCTCACTAGAACCATATAGATGTAAATTTCACCTTCTGTGTTGAACTCAAACCTATAAAGGTTTGGATCCATTCCAAGTATTAAAAAAATACATTGTATTCTATTGGCCGCAAAGGCACTTTCCGACGTTTAAGGGTTAATGTGAAGGAAGAAGTACACTGAAATCACCATATATTGTGGCCCACGGTATTTAAGAGAGGCTTTACCAATAAATATTTTTCCAAAACACTATGGTGAAATTCATCCAAATCTGATGAAAAGTTGTTCAAATGGATGAAATTTTTCAAATAGATGAGAACTTGTCCAAGTAGATGAATGTAACCACAACAATTATCCACCCACAATACATAGTGATTCTAGTGTAACTTTTCATTCCCTAAGAGCATCTCCACTCCTACATGCTAGAGATGACTTGATGAAATTATTCATTTCCATCTGAAGAGCCCTTGCACTTACACTCCTCCACCCTTGCACGCCCCTCACACATCAAAAGTGCACATCACATAGTCAATGGACCAATCACAAGTAGAATGTGGGGATATAAGGTGGGAGCATCCAATTCCGACATAGTACCCAAAGCCGATAATTTCTACACATGGCTTTCATTTTAGAACGCACATCTAGGTAGACCATGGATGGCTTATCGTTTTGGTCAACAAACAATGAAGGCTCTATGACATATTTAGATTTGCGTTCTAAAATGAAAACCATGTGTAGAAATTATCGGCATTAGATACCTGGTCGGTTTTAGGTGCCTCGACCTTAGTCAAATAAATAGTGATTTGAAGGGTCACTTCTAAACACGCTAGGATTGAGAGTCAAGAGGGATTTTTGAAGGGCCCTTAGCACTTTTCATCTAGTTCTAGAGAGACTTGGAGGATGTGGTGGAGCTCTCTAAGATATGAATGTAGCACGAATAGACACTCTATTTATAACAACTCATATAAGTCATTCATTTTTTTAGTTTTCCTCCATAGTTGTCCCAAAAGTGGGAGTACTCCGAAGTTGAATAAATGTAGAGGGAAAATAAACTTCAATCTAGTATCGTTGTAATGAATTACTAAAACCCTTTAAATGTTCAAAGATTTTTGTCATTTTTGAGGGACATTTTCATCTTTGTATTTTCACATCTTTAACAAATTTTTAGTTACTTTTTATAAGTAATACCAAAAGGAAGTCAAAGATGATCAAATTTACCCCAATTTAGCTTCTTTTTTTTATTGCTCAATAGTAGGTCATTGCAATAAACTCTTTTTATTACTATTTTTATTTTCCCATATTTGAATGACATGATGAATCTTAAATTATAAATTATAAATTGAAATGAACAGAAAAATCATTTGACAAACATTGGATTAAAAACAACTTGATAATACAGAAACGCATAGACTTATGGATGGTCAAAGTTTTGTTTGACTTTGGATAAAGCTTCAATTTTGTGTCTATTTCTTACTCAATATCCAATATTGACTATTTTACAAATGAACAACTCCATTAAATAAATAATGCAATTTGAATAGGGGTTTTAGTTCAACAATTGGTTTAAAATGGAATATTGAGGTACTAATTGGGGTTTTTAGTCCCAAATGATCTCTTAGGTCATAGTCAATGGATGTTCAAAGGTAATCCTCTAAAGGATCAGAGGTATTTGTGTTCTAAAAACTCACTTAAACAATCATTTCTAACGCATTGAGCCAAAATAATATTAAAATGTGATGTCTCATATCCAACCATAGGATCTTGTACAAATCTAGTATGGAAACATGTGGTAAAAATCTCAACAACTTTGACCCCATAGATAGTAGCATTTTAATTAAATAAAAACGTTTTTTTTGCACTTTGCCAAACTAGTTTAGAAGACTTTGAAACCTTTCAACCCCTAAAAAATAGAGAGGAATTGAGCTTAGCTCTTGTTTTTTTACTAGCACTTGTAACAAGCTCAATTCCTCATTGGTGTGGGGAAATTTTTAAGAAATTACTTAGCTTATGTTTGAAAAAAGAATCAAGAAAATCGCACAATTTTTGAGAAAATGCCAGCTTAAACCCTTAAAGGACATAGTAAGCCCCTCGCGCTTAGTTTCAAGGGAATATAAGAGAAAACTTTACTTTTACTCAACTAAAAAATAAAAAGGATTGGTGCTTCGGAAAGGTATTGAAAATGCAAGAGTAGATTCCCAACTTGTGCCTAATTTGATGAACTATGGAGCTTACGATGATTGAAAGAGTGCATTGAGAAAGTGAGGGATATTTTTGGCAAGCTAATTTCGGGTCGGCTGTTGTGAACGCGGCATGTGCGTGGGCTTGTTTTAGCATAAGGCGTCGAGCGGGGCTCAGTGGGATTGGACCAAGTTGATGGGGTCGGGTTGAGTCGGTCAGTACGGTGGGGTTGGACCTGGTTGATGGGGATTGGTTGGGTTGGCGGATAATGTTCTTGATTTTCTCATGAAATGCACAACATACTTCATTAATTTTATTTCTACATATTTGTATGTTTATTTGAATGGAAAAACGCTAAATCCCAAAAATATCTATTAAAATCCTTGATGATTTCACACAATTTTTTTGGTCATTACACATCAATGAACGTGAATCGAAGAGTTTTATTTTGAACAATTAAATATCATGTGTCACTAACATCACTAACCTCTATTTTTAGGGTTAGTGATGTTAGTAACACATGATATTTACTTTAAAGTAAATGCCTACATTTTTTAAATTATTTTAAAAATATGTTAAAATTTGAGATTTGTAGGCATTGACAATTTGTGGATGAAATTTGTTGTGATGGGTTGAAATGTAATATTGTTAGTGAGTGATTTTTGGAGATTTTTTGATTGCTTAACCCCCAAAAGCCCGAGGTGTATTGGACAAAACATAAATGTGTTATAATATGTGCCTTCTATATGTTCGATGAAGTTTGGTTTAATAGACAAAATGTAGGGGATCATCTTTGCAAATTATCCTTATAGTCAAGCTTCCGAAAATAACTTTACATGTTCTTTTAATGAATTTAAAAACACTAATGATCTTTGAAAATTCGTATAAATTATAATTTTCACATTTAGAGTTTAAAATCATGCATGATTGGTTACAATTTGTTTATCTATTGTAAACTTCAAAAAAGAAAAGAAACATCATTGTTTTTTTTCAAATAGCAAATTTTGTATCACTAAGACTAAGACAATGTTGAGGTGATTCATTTTGAAAAATTCTCTCGAATGGAATTTAACACTTTAACGTCTCAATTTAAAGCTATTTTAAAAGAAGCGTTATAAAGTGTTCGATGAAAACAAAAAAATAGAGTTGATGTTTTGAAGATCACATCTGTATGGTTGGATTTATTATTTTATTAATTAATATTTTCTAAACAATTTTTATGGTTTTCTCTTGAAATTCAATTTAACCCCTAAATTTCCTTGTGTTTTTGGGAGCTTGAAACCTCAAAACTGCGATTTTCTACCTCTATGTACTCCCGGGGATGTGAACCAAGTTTTTTTACTTCTTTTAGAATTCCAACCGTAAGATCTTGTACCTAAGCCTATTCATAGCTACTGTTTCAAAAATTGACCGTTGGATGTTTATCATTTGCAAGATCATAACATCCAAAGTTTGTGCAAAAGTTTTTCGGGGCATTGCTTGGGAGGCATTGTCTCCATAGTGCAAAGGGGACTTGAAGATTGTTACTCCAAACATTTTGCTCATATTTTTTTCCATGTAGATAACTAAGTTGGGTACGCTCATGCAAAATTTTAGAGACTCATTACGCGTTTGAAACCTTCATCCAAATTAATTTCCAGAAGTAGGTATAAAAATGGCAATTTGGTGAAACATGCATCACATTAATTGTATTTGATTTTTGGAAAAAATGAACGGTGATTAGGTACCTCAATGATTTTATAAATTTTAGGCGAAATTATTTTTTAAAATTTTTCAAAATCTCAAATTTTGACAAATTTCGAAAGAAATGGATGTGAAATTACAAAAAACCTTGGAGGTTGCTGTTCTTTATTTTGGAGGCTGCCCTTGTCAAGCCAAGAATATAATCAACATGGGTCACTTCAAATTCTGAGCCTAAATGTGGTGAAGAGCATGTCTCCAAAAAAAAAATTGAAAAAATGATTAGAATAAAAAGTTTTTTCTGCCCCAGTTGGGCTCGAAACCAAAAATTTCAATAAAAAAATTATAAAATCCGAATTTGACTTTGTAAATTTTACCCCACACACCTTGTATGTATGACCACGCCCACGCCAAATTATAGTCTAAAATTCTTAATTTAGACCTTCCATCTAAGCTGCCCGAAACAGCAAAAAGCCATTTTGGCTTTTAAGGGCCTTTAGGGGTTAAAATCTCAAACTAACACAAAAAAATTTAAATTTTTTGTACTAAAATTGGAATAACATGCACAATGAGATGATATGGTTTCCATTATTTGATTCTACTTATTTTGGAAAATCATATTTAAAGTCTCACTTTTTGAACTAAAAATGAAACTCGACATAAACCAATTCTATTATTTTTCTAAAAAACATAATAAACTATTTGGAAGATCCAAGCTATACAAAAGATAATCAGCTTACACAAGAACCAAGAGAAATTTGGGTGGATGAAAATTGTCCAATTTGAATGGAATTCAAACAATTGTGATTTGTTCGTTGTCTAATATATGGATGCGAGCGTGTCAAAGGTTAACCCCTAAACATACCGACTCTTTGAACAAAAGTAGATCCTAGCCTCAAAAACAGATATTAGCATGACTTAAATGTACATGAAGTGTAGATGAGAGGACCATAGCAAGTTTAAAATCTATTCGACAAATTTGACGTACTTGTAATTGGAGGCTTCTTCAATATTATCGGCAACTCCCCATCACGAGAGACTTATTGTAATTGGTAGAGAATTTAATAGGCTTACAAAGATAACTTGGATGTCATCCGAGGTTGTATGAGAAAGTTGCAAGATTGAATCTATATGCTCGAGATCCAATTCAAGGACGCTGGAACATTTAGGGGTTAACTCGATTGACATAATTTAAATTGCAACGGAAAGTAGACTTGATATAGTATTCTAAAATATTTTTTATTTTTTCAAAAATGTATTTTTTTGTTCCAATCAGCCCATTAGATTCAAGCAGCAACCAAAAAATGGTCATTTCAACGTTTAGGGGTTCATTTTATGAACTTATCTTTTCAAGAGCACATTTAGACCAAAATCTTTGAATGTTTTGGTGAATCACTGCAACATGAAATGAAGCATAAAATTTTCATAAATCATCCCCTGCATGACGCTAACTTCCCATAAAATCTCCAGTAAAAAAAGTGCATGACGGATGAGAAAACGTGAATGACTTCTGTAAATCGTTCAAAAAAACAGGACGAGAAAACGTGAATGACTTCTGTACATCGTTCAAAAAAAGGTCGCTTAGGCAGATAAGGGTTAAGCAAAGAAGGAGCACCAATAATGACACAGCCAGGCAAAGGCCAGAAAATTAGTGCAATAGCTTCAAATTAAGTTTGTGACCCTTCACATTATGTGGAACCAAAGCTTTGGAATGGAGTGCCACAACTCTTCTCCCATCACAATGTAGATGAAAGAAAACAACAAATATACTTACTTTTAATACCGCTTCACAAGGTCTAGCCTTGTACTTCTATCCTATCACGGAGCAATGACAGCCGAGGGAAGCACAGCACCTCAACCTTTTAAGATGATGGGGGTGGTGTCAGAAGATGTTCCAATTCCTCCTTTGCAAATTGAGGCAAAGAAAATGCTGCCGCATGCATCTGCCATCACCAATCACAAAATCACGTATGAGAATTCTAGCCTCACAATCTAACAAGTCACAGATCATGACTACAATGATTCAGAGATGGTGCATTCTGACCATCTAAGAAACACTGTCACGAAGCTACTTGAACATCTTCAACACAAGGTTATTTACTGAAAGGTTATTCCACTCTCGACAAAAATCTGACAAGCAGCAAATGAAGAGCAGGAAATGCTTACAGCTGAATTATAGAACTTAAGGGGACGCCTGGAAGACGGCTTGTCTTCCACTGCTTTATCAATAGGGTTGCATGGCTCACGGAAATTGACAAACGGGCCTGCTGTGGAGCAGAGCATAAAACCAATTATCCCACTGCACAGAGCACACCCAACCAATCCTGGTTAGTATTAAACGCAACCTCGTAATGACTAAAGAGTACTGTAGTCCTAACCGCCAAACTATAAAAGAATTTCACCACTAACTTGAGGCTATCACAGAAATCCAAACAGAAAGAACCATTCGCTTTGATGAGGCCACTTTCGTAAACTTCTATGGATACCACTCGAACAGGTCTTCCACACAAATTCGGAATGGCAGAATCTCCACATATTATAAGCAAACAAAACTTTGTTTATGTACTCCGTACCATACCACCGTTTTCTGAAAGTTGAAAAGTTGGAAGCATAAGTCGCATTAAGAATCCTTAGCAAAGGCGACGTGATTCACCTTGGATAAGTTGGGACACTAGCCCAGGCATAGTTGATAGAACCCTTGAAGGTATGGCTACAAGCTGCCACGATGTCTTTAATAATAGGCATGTGCAACCAAAGACTCTCTGCCTGTGTGCAAATAACTCCTCCTGGTCGCAATGCTCTATCCAAAGACTTGTAAAATGGCCTCTCAAACAATGCTTGAGCAGGACCTACACCAACATCATTTCAATCAACGGACCTACATAACAAATGATAAGATCACGGTACATATTTCTCACCAACTGGTTAATGAGTGCCATGAATGGAAAGCAGTGTTAGGCTATTGACAATACCCACTTATTGATATCACCAGTGAGGAATCATTCTCATACCTGGTGTCAAGGCAAAGAGAGACTTACCAACTGGATCAGAAGAATCAACTATGATGGCATCGTATGTACCCTCTGGAACTTCCCTCAAAAATGCCACCCCTGCAGGAACGGACAGGATCAGTTGCATTTAGCAATCATTAAAACTTTAATTCTGAGTCCATCTGCCATAGAAGCTAAACCACAAGAAAATTGACAATCAAAGTAACTTAGTATAATTTCTGTTCCTCACAGAGCAATTTTCACAAACTGCCACTCCAAGCAACAAATCTAATAACTAGGTCTCAAAAGTCTGCAGCTTGACCATACCATCTCCAATGTGAAGGTTTACTCGAGGGTCGTCAAATCCTATGGCAACATCAGGGAAAAATTCTTTCGCGACCTGACAGTAAGGCAATATCAGCTACGTCAAAAAGGATTCTACGTAGAGATTGCTGAAATCCCTCAGTAAAGAGAATGCAAAACAGTAAATCTTTCACATTACATCAATCTCTTCTGCAAAACACAAAGCCAACAAGAACGAATAAGACATATCCTCAAAAAACATCATGGTAAAGAGATGAACTCACGTCAACAACCATCTTGTCAATCTCACAAATATCAATTTGCTCGACGCCCTTGTGTCGAGAGACCTCCCTCAGTACCCCTCCGTCACCTCCGCCGACCACTAGCACCTGGCTCCCCATCAAGGCGTCACAACATGCCACTTAAAAATATTGTAGCAGGTCTACACGAACAAACTTACGTAAACCTAAACATGCCATCGTCTTTCCAAGCTCTGATAGCTATGAAGATATATATGCTCATTATCGCCTACCGAAAAGATTAACTCCATGAAGACCTTTAATGAGTGTGTCGTGTAAGTCAGACGATGACTAAACCAAATCCACCTGAAGGTCCAGTGTTATACTCAAGAAAGACAGCAGGATTACTTGCGGTCCCGCCATGCAGCATTTACCAAGAACTTCCAGAATTCACTACAGAGATTTCTGGAACCTACGCCCTCAACATATGCTCGATACAAATTTTCGTAACCATCCCACGAAACATTTTACAACCACTTCTCAAGTACACAGCAGATGAAAGTTACCTTCTTAGGGCTGGGAATCGAACAAAGAGGCAGATGAGTGATCATCTCTTGGTAAGCGCACTCATCGCGTTGAGTGAGCTGAATCACGCCATCCAGAACGAGGACCCTTCCATAGGTAGCCGACTGAGGACACAGCCCAATTTCCCGAAACAGCGAGTCAATCCCTAATTTCAACCCTACTGTAAAAGAACAATGCCTAGAAAAATTCGAAAAAACTCTAAAATTTCAACCAAACCGTTCAGTCAGTCATCAAGTTGGTATTTAATCGTGAACGTGCGGATTGATAGCTACGGTATTCGTACATTTCTACTGTGCACTCACGCACTACTAACATGCTCATTGTTGTCAAAATTAAAATTAAAACATCTTAAGCAATTCAACCTATTCAATCCAAATTCTCACATGTGAGGCGATATTAACTTATGGATCCTATTCATTGACAAGCAGAATATATAAGTTGAAGAGTTACCTCAAAAACAACAACATCCTGATAGTCCGACTTGCCCTCAAATAAAAATTTCTCCACCTTCAACGAATGTGCTTCCCCTACACCACATGAAAGAAACAGTTTGAAAAATAAGTCACAATGAGACTAAATTGAGCTCCTTTTCACAATGCAAGGTTTATCCGTGACGTTTATCGTTAAAAAGCCAGTCCGAATAGAGAGTCTGTTGTCAACGTGTCAGCCAGGAAGAACAAGATGAAGTTAAGGGTGAAATCAGCATAAACTCCATGTCAAAAACCCTACAGTGTCATGTCATCTATTTTATTAAGATCGTTTAGCCGGTCGAGAAAGAGGAACAACGTGGCACGAATTCGGAGCTGTCGAAACAATTCAAAACTAATTGAAGCAAGAATGCGAATTCGCACATGGTTGACTATTGAAAACAGCTCGTATATAAAGAAAATACAACTTCCACGACGATCAAGACAGCCTAATATCACAGTCAGACACGGCGCTTCGTTGACTATGACACCGGACGTCTACAAAGGTTCCTTCAAAAATCTGAATTTCATTTCAGCTCCAATTGCATTCAATTAGAACCAACAAGATACTAACAATGCAACACAGCACGTCAACAGAATCGTGTAATAAAGTAAAAAGATTCACTGATTAGCCAAGTTGATTACTAGAGTAGACAAATTCAAGCGTCCCCGAAATAAAGCGCACAGTGAAAGAATCTCATTCTAAGCCGACACATTCCCGCTCGCACGACAAACAATGCAGCAGTCGGTCAGAATTCAAGGAAAACCGTTACGTCGAGAAATTAAAAAATTATAGCAAGAATAATTCTCCACCTAAAACCACCTCGAATTCCTACGCTTCATCTAAGGGTTTGGAGATTACTACGCTCCCTCACAGCGTAGTACTATGGCATGGCTTTAGTACTACTCCTCGCCTTCCACGCCGCCTCTCCCTTCAACTAGAGATATTAAGCAAAGTAACGACCATACCACCGCCGCCGCATTAATGAACTTACACCAAAACCTCACGGAGGAAGTACTGCTGCTGAGACCGAAAACAAACAAAAAAACAAAAACAAAAACAAAAAAAAAGGGCTCAAGCAAGGGTAGCGAAAGGGGAAACACACCTGGCCACATAGGACTAATCTCCGAGAACCATCCCGGCATGATACTGGACAAATTGGCCCTCGCGGTAGACGGCGCAGGCGCCGCATTGTCCTGCGCTATCAACTCCGCCGCGTTCCGGCTCCCTTCGTCCGCCATAGCTAAAAAACAACAACAACAAAAACACAAAAACAAAATACCTTCCCCTGCCAGCCCTCTTCTCCTTCCCAGCCATACCCGACGAACGCCGTCGTCCGACGAAAAACTCCCTCGTTCGTCTCTTTCCGACGAAAAACAACCCCCGTTCGTCGTCGTCTGACGAAACCGATTCTCGTTCGGTTTTCGTTCGTGAAGCTTTTATAGTATCCCTAGCATTCGGCGCCAATAGTGCCTATTCAAAAAGGACTTTTCCTGAGAATGGGGTTCAATGGCGAATGAAGCTTGTTGCATGTGATTGCGATTTTAGGGTTTCCGGACTTGTGGGTTGGTGGTTGTGATCGGAACATGCTTGATGTGACTTGGCTGTGGTTTTGACATACCTCCATGGGGTTTTTTTTTTTTGTCATAGTTCTGTGCTTGGCGGGGTGGTGGCTTGCCCATCGTTCTCAGGGTGGACCCTTGATGGAGATGTTGACTTAAAAAAAGGAGTGAGTATCAGGCCTCCTCGACATTGACACTGACATTGAGTCAATTATTTTGCGTATTAGAGAGTTTACTTGTCTATGCTGAGTACGTGAGAATGCGATGGATGAGCGCGTACTGTAAGGTGGTAGAAAAGTGACAAGTGTCGATATTTCAATGTTTTGAGAAAAGTGACAAGTGTCGCTTTTTTGTTGGTTGTGACATGTGAAAGAGAGGACGTGGATGGCGGGAAAATCGAAGTGGAACTTTAGGGGTGGTGGAGTTTCTACCATGTTATGGTAATATGCTATGAGAAATGAAACTTGTACTATTTACTAAAGAAAAATCGGTATTCAAGGTGTCGTAGAAGTAACATCAATTGACGTGAAATAATATATTCTTCAACAAAATTTTGAACTTCACCAAATTGCAAAAATATATTAGTATAAAACCACCTCTATGTTATGCTTTTTATAATACTTTTTAATTTTGTTTGACAAAGATTTAACATGAAATCTTGTTAAATCTTTGTTAAGGACCATAAAGCCTCCACGCGACTCTTGGAACTAAAAAGTGAGGAAATTCCGGTTCTTAACCCCTAAAAGCCCGAGGGGTATTGGACAAAACATAGATGTGTTATAATATGTGCCTTCCATATGTTTGATGAAGGTTGGTTCAATAGACAAAATGTAGAGTATCATCTTTACAAATTATCCGTACGGTCAAACTTCCTAAATAGTCTTTAGATCATTTTTTAATGAATTTAAAAGCATTAACCTTCGAAAATTTGTATAAATTATAATTTTCAATTTTAGAGTTCAAAATTTAGTACGATTGGTTAAAGTTGGGCTATCTATCGTAAACTTCAAAAAAGCAAGAGAAACGATGGAGGAATCATCATTACTTTCCTCAAATAGCAAATTTTGTAACACTAAGACAATGTTGAGGTGATCTACTTTGAAAAATTCTCCCGGGTGGAGTTTAACTCGGATTGCCATAATTCAAATTGGGTTGGAAAGTAGACTTGATGTAGTATTTTAAAATGTTTTTTATTTTTTCAAAAAAATATATTTATAGTCCGGGCAGCCCGTTTTTTCCGGGCAGCGACCAGAAAATGGTCGCTCGGGAGCTTAGGGGTTAAGCTTTGAATTGTATGATGAGCAACAAAGAGACCCTGGTTCTTATCGAGAGTTGAATATGTAGGTACTGCCTGATTGGAAATTCATAAACTGTGCAAGTTTTTGATGATTTTTTTGAGTTGCAAGGAGGTTATGTAGGTGTTACTTCAAACCCTCATATCTTCCTCCTCACACCTCAAAATTACGTGAAATTTTTATCACATGTTTAAAATGATGATCTCTATATACAATAAAAATTTCAAAATTTTTGGAGCAATTTTAAATAATTTGATTTCATCATGTGTACAAAATACCCCAAACAAGTTCCATCAATCTTCTCAACACTGGCATTTTCTTTTAAATTGTGCGATTTTGTCAATCCTTTTTTTCATACAGAATGTGTGTAATTCTTTTTTAATTTCAACGGTACAGATCGTCAAAATTACCCCACACCAATGAAGAACTGAGCTTGTTACAAGAGGTAATCAGAAAAACAAGAGCTAAGTTCAACACCCCCCCCCCCCCCCCGGCCCTTTAAGGGTTAACCTCTACATGTCATAGGGTGTCTTTGGAATTGATGATTTAAGAGAAGCCATTATAAAGTACCATTTGAAAGAATATTTTGGAATTGATGTACAAATGAGGGTTGTATATTTTGAGTTTTAAATTCCATCCAAACTATTAGATTCACTAATGCTATCACCAATAATTTATCATCAAATCTTAAAGTTAAAATTTTTAATCCTTCTAAATTTGATTACAAACAAAATATCAACGTTTTTTGGAAAAAAAAAATTGTTTAAATGGGTACAAAATGAGATACTCTTGACGTGGTGATTCTTTGAATCTTTTGTGTTTCATAAAATTTGTGACCTCATTTTTGCAAGGCCACTTTTAAACTACAGTGAATGCAATTTTGGCTTTGTCAAAATTTCACATACTTTTAGGTTTGTAATTTAAAAAAAGTATGTACTCTAATAACACCAAATCCAACTAATGGATAGTACAACAACTTGATAAAGTATATTCCCAAAAATGATGAGGAGGTTGATGATGAGGGTGATCTGGAAGAACCCAAAATGCTGCCAATCGAAAATGGGTTGGTTAAACCTTTAGAGATTAAACTTTGTTAAAAAAATATTCTACAAAGGATATTATAGAGGTAGTTTTGTATTACACCGACTATTGCCAATACTGTGAGTCACATAAATAGAATGAGACTTTACACCAATTCTCGTACTAATTTCAGTACATACATCTCAGATGTACATTATTGCAAGAATCTCAAATATTGTCAATTATTGTGACTCACACTTTTGTTCTAATGCCACAATTATTATAAGAATACCGAATTATTGTAACTCGCAATGATAGCAACTACTAGTGCAAGTAAAAATAAAATTTCATGACATTTTTTCAAAGGTTATTGAAATTCATTGAAGCTTGAACCCTCACTACACTAAATGGACTATTTAGTGTTTGGGACACCATTTCTTAACATCAACACCATTTGATTTTAGGAAAATATAGTATCCATGTAAGGAAAAAAAAAATGGATGTAGTACCGCATTCCAATAACAAATGGCAACTTTATAGTAAACATAGCATGCCACCTCATGTGACTATTGTCACCTAATAGGAACGTGGCACTCTCAATAAAGGAGGAAAAGACTAATGGAAAACTCCTATGTAGTGTAATGACAATGTTTCACCTCACTTTTGAACAGATTGTGATAAAAAAAACATCAATTCTCACTAGACACAAAATAGCCCATTTAGTGTAGTATAAAAGATGGTCTTCTAGTACTAAGGAATAGTGTCAAAGTATGGTGCTTAACGCCTATAATTGCAATAGTTTGGTAGCGATGTGGGCCTTGGGCACCACACTCTAATACTATCCTTGGTGCCAAAGACCACCTTTTTATTAATGTTTTAAGTTCCAAGTTTAAAGACACTTACTACAAATGCATGTACTTTAGTCCCCAATACATTGACGGCAAATTTATGTCACTTGATTTTTTTGGAGTCAATTTTTTTTTTTATAAACATACTATACAAATACAATATATGATTTTGAATTTTTTTTGAAATGATTTTCAAAAAGAAAATTTAAAATATGGCAATAATAAATTATTCATGAAATTAAACATAAAAAGAATCAGATTATAAATCTCTATGGAATCAATAAGAAGAAACTAACTTTACAAAATAATCCAAAAATAATAAAATAATAATAAAACCTAAATTTAGAAGTAATAAGCAAAAATTATAAATCTATCATAATGGCATAATATTTTTACAATACTTTTAACTTAAAGTGTTCAAAGTCTTGAAAAAAAAATTACATAATTTTTTAATAAACAAAGGGACAATGTTGAATGATATATTTGCTTTAGATTCTTCATAGTTTGATTCAACATGATAGGATAGTATTGCAAATGATACCATTACAAAGCCAATTCATCTAAATCAAAGACACTTAGTATTCATTATTTTATAATATTTATTTGATGAAAACAACAATGGAATGTAATGAATAGAATATGCATGTCCTGGATAACATTTAGAAATTAATAAACCATCTTTTGATCTCTTTGTTTTTTGAGAGTTGAGTTTTATATAATCATTTATTTCCTGACAAGTCAAATTGCAATTTTCCATGTGCAAGTTGGCCTTAAAAGAATTTAAATCGTTTTTGAAACATTTTTTTTTTAATAAAATTTTACATTTCCAAGTATTGAGGGCTTTTACAATTTATGAGTAAAATTTTTTATTGTAATTTTGAATTTAAAAACCTAAATAAACTTATATTTATTACATCAAATATTCCAAAACTAATTTATTTTTGTCAAAATAGTAATTACAGTGAAAAATCATGTGCTATTGTTTTGTGTTATATATTTAAATTTAGATTCAAATTTTTGAATTTAAAATGCCAACATGCTATATAAAATATAGTTTGGATCTTAACCCAACAAGTTTGGAAATGCGATAAAATACTCAATATTTGGAAGTTTCTTTGTCTCCAAAATGAAGCAAATACTTCATGCGAATTGTAGTGGAAAATACCATAGAACTTGTAATGGAACACAATATGAAAAATTAAATGTGACATACCATAGCATCTGCAATACGACACACCATGGAACTTGCAGTGGAACACTCTTCAAAGTTCTAGGACACACCATGAAACTTGTTGTAGGAAAATCTAATTTATGATTTAAAAATGAATCAAAATTATTAAGACTTGAATTTAGAGACATGAGAATGAAATTTTAAGGTCAAAGTTGAATTTGACAAACAAACAGCAACGTAATAGATGCTTCATTCTTAACCCCTAAACGTTCTCACCCTTTTCAGATTTGGTAGTTTTCCAAAGATTCATTATAAATTGCCACTAAGAGGGATATTTTTAAGTTGATGAATGAATGAAAGTTGTATATTATGCACTTTAGATTCTATTCATATGGTTAGATTTGCAATTGCTATCACCAATATCTGTGTATTCAATTTCAAACATAAAATTTAACACTCTTTTGTAATATGATTATGAATAAGGTATTGACAATCTAATAATGAAACTTGTTGTGATGGGTTGCAATGTAATATTCTAAGTGTAGTGATTTTTGGAGATTTTTTGGTTGCTTAATTTTAGTAGTTGGTTTTTTCAAAATCACTTTTAAACTAAAATCTTTGAAATTTTGGGAGGAACACTACAACATGTAATGAGGCATAAAAATTTCACAAATCATCCCCTTTCTAATCGGATCACACATGCATGGAGCTAACTTCCCATAAAAGTTTCAACAAAAAATTCACACTGCAAAAAGTGCATGATGAATGAGAAAACAAACTTCAAATCCGTACATCATGCAAAATATGCATGGTTGGGCGGTTGGGGGTTAAAGGGTTAGTCCTAAAACGTCATGCAGTTTTTCTCAATTTTGAAGGTCATTTTCACAAGTTTGGTTCACTAGAAAAAATGAAGGGCATCATCTCTTCAAATTATTTGTATAGTCAAACTTCCAAAATTAACTTTAAATATTTTTATAGTGAACTTAAAAGCATTAACCTCCAAAATTTTGTATAAATTATAATTATCACTCTGAGAGCTTAAGATTTAACATAATTGGTTAAAGTTGGTTCAACTATTGTAAACTTCAAAAAAGCAAAAAGCATGCTAGAGGGAACATCATTGCTTTTCCCAAATAGAAAATTTTATAACACTAAGACAATGTTGAAGTGATCCACTTTGAAATTTTTTCTTGAGTGGAGGATTGACAAAGCTCAAATTGTAATGGAAAGTACACTCGATGTATTATTTTAAAATATATTTTACTTTTTCAAAAACTATATTTATTCAAGATATCATGTTAAAATTGGGCTCCGACCAAAAAATGGTCTCTTGGGAGCTTAGGGGTTAACCCTCCAAGTGACCAAATGACCATTTTATGGTCGCTGCCTGAGATGAAAAACATATTTTTATAGAAAACAAAACATATTTTTAAATAGGAAATCAAGTCTAATTTCCAACCCAATTTGAACTGAATTTGAATCATGTCAATCCGAGTTAAACTCCACTAAGGAAAAAATTCAAAGACAAACACCTCAACATTGTCATAGTGTTATGAAATTGTTATTATTTCAGGAAAGGAATGATGTTAACTCCTTTGAAAAATTCCATCAATAATTTGAGAATAGAATGCCTAGTTTTAACCAATCATACCAATTTTCAATTTCTAAAAATAAAATTTGTAATTTTGGTGAATATTCAACAATAAATGCTTCTAAATTCATTAAATGAGTACCTAAAACTTTTCTTCAAAAATTGACCGTATGGATAATCATTGAACCACACGCTTCTCATTTCCTCTTTTGGATCAAACTTCATCAAAGTTGCAAAAGTAGTATTAATAATACATTTAGGTTTTGCCCTTTCCTATGTCATTTAGGTGTTAATTGGCCATATCAACAAAATAATTCATTGCTCCAAAGTAGGTCATCAAAAAGTGCTCTTGAGACCCATTTTTTGGTTATTCCTCAAGTTGGATGACAAGATGAATGTAAAATTTTAAATTTTAAACCAAATCAAATAAATATTTATTTCTCACACTTTGAGAAAATAAATAACATGATTGGACAAACCTTTATGAATTATGAATGCTCAAAGTTTTGTTGACTTTAAGATATGAAGAGTTGAAGGATGTGTATTCTTCATTCAATACTAATTATTTTAGAAAATAATTAACGAGTTGCTAAATTTTGAAGGAGCATGTTCTTTTGCAACTACTAAAATTATTATGATACCGAAATGCCCTAGAGAGGGCCGGTCTTACCTTTAAAGATTAACCCTTTGAGGCGCTTGTGTTCACATAAGGACGATGAACACATTCAAACTATTCTCCTGATGACATATATGGACAATTTTCATTCATCCAATTTTTCTAGGTTCTTGTGCTAGTTGACTATCATTTTGATGGTATGAATATGTAAAATAAGATATTGTGATTTTTTATAAAACAAAATAATCAGTTTATGTCAAATTTCATTATTAGTTCAAAAAGTGAGACCTTCAACATGATTTTTCAAAATAAGTAGAATTAAATAATGAAATCCATACCATCTTGTAGTTCGATTTATTCCTATTTCATTACAATATTTTTTAATCTTCTTGCAATAATCTGGGATTTTTAATTGAATTTCAAAAAAATAACTTGCTAAATTAGTTAATAAAATATTAATTAAAAAAACTATGATGAATCCAACTGTGCAAATGTGATCTTCATATTGACATTTACAACTTTGCTTCGTATATCAACTTCATTTTTGTTTTTCATCAAACATTTTAAAAGGAGTCTATGAAATCAAGAAGTCCAAGGGTTAACACACAATCTAAAATAACATGCATTTCATAATGAAAAGGTTTCAAGGTCCCAATGACGACTTTAGGTCGGAGGTGGTTTAGAAAAAATGGTTTTGATGATTGTAAGCTCCACTTGTGGATTTCCAACGCTTATAAGGTATGTAAGCAAGTAAACGAGCCAACGACTAAACAAGCCAAGCGAGCAATCCGCGAGCAGTCACTTGACAATTCTAAAGTAGGGTTTCTATGATGTAACCATTCTGTAATGTTGCCTAACTTTCACATCCTTGTGTGGTCTTTCCATGACTGTTTCTCTGTTCTAAAAAATCATTATGTGAAGTAATCTAGTTTTTCACATTTTTTCAATTGCATGACCTTTCACTTTATCAATGGTGGTACGAAGAGAAGCAAAGTGGTAGTTTATGTATAAATATAAATATATATATATACATACATATATATAATAATTGAGTATTGGATAATTGTAAACGGCATAGATGGAATTAAAAAATAAACACAAACATAAAATTCTATAACTTTCCCTTAT
Source organism: Pohlia nutans (assembly GCA_022496805.1). NCBI lineage: Eukaryota > Viridiplantae > Streptophyta > Bryopsida > Bryales > Mniaceae > Pohlia > Pohlia nutans. The sequence goes on from CM040102.1 coordinate 10,426,367, forward strand.
AAATATACAAATGTAGTTTCTTAAAAAAAATTACATCTTCTATATATATTTATATATTTTTCCAAGTGTTCTATTAGTGTAATTATATATTTATACTCTTTATGATCACATTAGAAACGACCAATATACATATCATTATAAAGAGTAATGTAATGTTAACAAGGGCCTCGACAAAGGCATAGGGCAATATTCTTTTAGCAAAGTCATGTGAAAATATAGAACTGAAGGAAAAAAAACCCAAAGTTTTAGTAATCTATACTTTTATTACTAGAGATGAGATAAAAAAGATTCGTTCCAATAAAAAGATTCAGATGAATCTCATTTTAAATTTGACAGAAATTACACTTTTAAAATTTTTAAAATGGAGGATTAAAGTTACTAAGAGTTCTATTACTAAAAAATGCTTTTAATACCTAAACTCCCAAGAGACCATTTTTTGGTTGCTGCCCGTTTTTAACGGACTGCCCAAACCAAAAAATATTTTTTTGAAAAACTAATTTTTTTAAAAATACTTCATCAAGTTTACTTTCCAACCCAATTTGAATTATGTCAATCCAAGTTAGACTCCACCCGGGAGAAATTTTCAAAGTGAATCACTTCAACATTGTTTTAGTGTTACAAAATTTGCTATTTGAAGAAAGTAATGGTGTTTCCTCCATCTCTTTTGCTTTTTTGAAGTTTACAGTAGATAAACCAAATTTAACCAATCACGCTAAATTTCAAACTCTAAAATTGAAAATTAAAATCTATACAAATTTTCAAAGGTTAATGCTTTCAAATTCATTGAAAAATGATCTAAAGTTACATTTGGAAGTTTGACCATACAGATAATTTGTAGAGATGTTGCCCTACATTTTGTCTATTGAACCAAACTTCATCAAACATATATAAGGCACATTTTATAACATATCTATGTTTTGTTCAATACCCCTCTGGTTTTTAAAGTTTAATATGAAGATATTCAAATTTGAAAAAAAGTTGCTAATTATTTTCAAATTTTTGATTTATTTAACACTCCTTTGCTCATTTTGTTCAATTTATTCACTCCAACTAACATTTTTTTTTAAATCGAGGAAGAGAATTCCTAATCTTAGTGATATCCAATCCAACTTTTGATTTGAAAATAGCTTATTTAAAAAAAATGTTTAATTAGAAATTTTGTAGAATTGGCTTTAAAGTTTTAAATGTGAATATTTTCTCAATATAGGCTTATTTTTCCTACAATAAATTAGTAATTTCATCTTCATTTTGTGAGCTATAGAAACATAATAAAATTTGGAACAAAATGAGCATATCATGAGTCAATTCTTTTGGAATTGGATCTCTTTGAACCAAAGTATGATATTAGATATTATAGTATAATAATCATATAAATATTTATTACAAATTAATACAAATTAACTAATAAACAACAATTTTTTTTCAAATACAATAATTTTAAAAATTATTAGAATAATCATATTTCAATATTATATTACTATATTACTATTATATTATTGAAATTTATTAAACAATACTTTGTAACACTTGTTGAATTTTGTATTTTGTATTCTAAAATTATATATTGACATTAGAAAGTCTAGAAGTGATTCAATGGATTCAATTTTGAATTGAGGAAATTTAATTTTTTTAGGATTTTGCGAATATACACTACAAAAAAGTGTGTTTTTTACACTTTTAAGAAAAGTTCCTAAAACTAAAATTGTCAAAAAAATGTCGCAAAAATCCATGTTGTTTAACATTTTAGTATCAAAAAAAGTGTCAAATAGAGTGCTGAATCTAGTTTGTTGAAAAGAGTGTCGAAGTGAATGTCCAAAAATGTGATGAAAAGATTTATAGGAAAACTAAATGTTGTACACACATGATTACTTGTAATTTATTTAAGGTGGAATGTTTAGATTTAATTTCTTAGCACTCATTCCTTTTAAAAGTATTAGAACCCTCAAAATACTTTTTACAATTCTTTTTTGAAAAAACAAAAAAACCCAAACATAAACCAAGTCGTCTTTTATTTTTTGGACCTTTGTGTAATTAGTTTCAAATTATCAAAGTCATCTACAATTTTTCTTGTCATTTTCCTTTTACTCTTTTCAACACTTTTCCCAAATTTTTTTTTCATTTAATTATTTTGACACTTTTTTTAATACTACAATGTATTTTTAAATGTCGTTATGGTCACTAAAAGTTTTTGATTTTAGACTTCTCAAATAAATTTCAAAAAAGGTGTCAAAAACAACATCCTTTTTTGGTAAACACCCAATTCGCTAATTTTGCACTTGGCCATATAATCATGCACTTGGCCATATAATCATGCACTTGGCCCCCACGCGCATTAAAAAATTTGTTTGAATATTTTTTTAAAAAACAACAATTTTTGTCTTTCTACAATCCCTACGTTGTAAAGAAACAATTATTTATTTTATTTTGTATCCTTATCTTTATCTTTTATTTTATCTTTATCTTTATCTTATCTTATCTTTTCTTTTATCTTGTATTTTTTGCTTGTCTTCTTTCTTGTCTTCCTCTCGTCTTCCTTGTTTTTCTTCTAGTCTTCCTCTTGTCTTCCTTTTTTTTCCTCCACCTTCCCATTTTTGGAGTTTAAACGTTAAAATAAAATAAAAATAATAAAAATAAAAATCAGGGAATAGACGATGGCTGAATCTAGAACACGCTAAAAAAAAAACCAAAAAAAAAGTTAATTTTTATTTATTTATAGTTTTTTTACTATTTTTACTTCGAGATTTTCCGGCCAGAAAGGGTCCGCGCGCGGACCCTACTCTAATTTCGAACCATTTTTATCTCCCTCACTCTCTCCTCTCCCTTATATAAACCCTCCTTCACTCTTTCTCCCTCACACTCTCCTTCCTCCCCTTTTCCTCTCTTGTCCTTCTCCCTCTATCCCTTCTCCCTTCTCCTCAACAAAAAGGAGGAAGAGGGAGGAAAGAGGAAGAGTGAGGGTGGGTTTAAATAGGAGAGAGGGGAAAAAAAAGGAAAGGGGATGAGGGAGGAAAAATGGGTCAAAATTAGAGTAGGGTCCCGAAGTAAAAATAGTAAAAAAAACCAAAACTTAATTAATTTTTAAAAAAATAAAATAATTGGTGGCCTGTTTCTGGATTCAGCTATTGTCTACTCCCTGATTTTTATTAAAAAAAAATTTTCAACATTTAAACTCCAAAAATGGCAAGGTGGAGGAAAAAAAAAGGAAGACAAGAGGAAGAGTAGAAGAAAAAGAAGAAGGAAGACAAGCAAAAAATACAAGATAAAATAAAATAAAAGAAAACATAAAGATAAAGATAAAGATACAAAATAAATTAAATAATTGTTTCTTTACAACGTAGGGATTATACATATATGTATATTTGAAAAATGACGTTTATCTCTCAAAAAAAACAAATTTCATGATTTTTTAGCAAAGAAAATGATTAAAAATGGCCCAAAATGACTTAGAAGTAGCAAAATGTAGCTAAAAATAGTTTATTCCATTTTTTTGTCTTCATAATTTCTAGATTATTACTCTCTTGTTTTTATATTATTTTTGCGACCCTACTACGGTATTGTAGTAATGTGATTATATGAATTTGAGAATATAATCGAATTATCCCTAAAAAGGCCCTTGGGGTCCGTCCCTACAACATGTATTTAACCTTATAATTTCTCAATTGTGTTTACTATACAAATTGTAGTATGTTGTTAGATACATATTATATCAATTGTCAATTTTGCTTTGTATTGAAAAGGGTTTGGTCATTGTTGTTTTGATCAAATACCATCAAATACACAATATTCTATACGGCCGCAAAGGGCTTTTGGGCCATTCAAGGGTTAAGATAATCACTTTGTTTGGGCCATGTGACTATTTATACTACGTTATAATCAATATCGTACCTGGTGGCCAAGGTCACCATCTCATGCCTAATAATTTTTTTTGGAAAAATCGTTTTCAATAAATGCCACATTCCCTCGATGTTCTCTAAGATTCTATTTATTCACCATAAAATATAGAATTTTATTGAAGAAAAAAAGAATCCTAAAGATTTGGGCTTCTCTTCTTATTTTTTGCCAATCTTGAGGACCGACTATTGTATGTATACATGTCTTACATACAATTATTTAATTTATACAATGTTAATTTACACAAGGTTCTTAATACATTGTTGAACCACACCCTTTACACTATGGCAGCACTCTAGAGAATCTTCTACTAAAATAAACCAGCTCTTCAGCCCTCTTCCCCAGGGTTGCACTGTACTAACATGTATAAGTATACGTGAATACACATAAGTGGTTATAATTTGAACACTGCCGTGTTATGCATTCATACAATAAACACATTTTTTTTTTGGACACAATAAACACATTTATAATTGTGTTTATAACTAAAAATATTCATGTATACCTACATTAAGCATATATTTAAAACGAAAATACACAAAGGTATTTAAACATATAACCTCTCATACAAAAGGAGGTTTTTAGAAGGGATCATGACCGCACGTGATTCTCAAACATAATGTAGAGTGCACAAAATAAAAAAATAAAAAACAAAACATAATAAAATAAAGTAAAAAAATAAAAAAAATAGGAAAAAAGGGGGAGGGGGAAAGGGAAGTAGAAGCAAGAATAATGAATACCAACTATTGATTCTGGATTACTTTTGGTGTCTTCTGTTTCTTGATTCTTGTTTCTATAGTGTCCAATCCTGAAAGGGATGAGTAGTTTCAATTGTCCCAATAACCCTTTGTTCGGTGTGCAACAAATTATTGACATTATGAATGAACACTTTATTCACACCGGCCTCTTAGAAAAAAGCCCGGTGTTTCTATCTATCTGCACTCCCTGGGGCCATCTTGCTTGGACCAACCGAAGTTAGAGAAAATTCTATACAATTCCTTCAATCCTTTGACGTATGCTTGAGATTCAGGGGTGGATAGTAGGGACGCTCAAGAACGTTGTGAGTCTTGTCACATAGTGGCATAAATAGAGTGACTTACCTGATGGTATATTTGAAGAAATTTTACAAAGGTATCTTCTAGGTCCACTACAATATTGTGTGCATTTTGTTGGCGCGTCGTTGAGTGTCAGGTTGATATTGACATTCACATAAATGAGCAACTGGATGGACTCCAACCCATCATTTTCATCATAAATTTTGGTGAAAAACTTGTGAAACTGAAAAAGAAAAAACAGAAAAACAAACATTAATTTGGTTACAGATGGTGGGTGATGTGGTGGACTCTGACTGGCTGGTGAGGGCCTCTCAGCCTTAACCCATTCAACATTGTTTTCAAAGACTCATTATAAAATGTTTGATGAAAAAACAAAAATGGAGTTCAATGTAAAATGTTGTAAATGTCAATGCAAAGATTACATTTGTACAATTGGATTTATCATGTTATATTTTAACGATTTTGTAAGGTTTTCTCTTGAAATTCAATTAAAATATCGAAAATAATATAAAATAATTAGAAAATATTGAAATGAATTGGAATAACATGCACTACAAGATGGTATGGTTTTGATTATTTGATTCTACTTATTTTGAAAAATCATGTTTAAGGTCTCACCATTTGAATTAAGAATGAAACGTGACACAAACCGATTGTGTTGTTTTTCAAAAACTCCAAATATGTTATCTTGAAGATCCGGACTATACAAATGCTAGTCAACTAGCACAAAAAATAAGAGAAATTTAGATGGATGAAAACTGTCCATGTATGTAGTCAAGAGAATAGTTTGAATTTCTTCATTGTTCACTATACGAACGCACGCACCTCAAAGGGTTAAGGTAGGGCTTTACTTGAATTACTATTGTGTTAACCCTTAAACGTCCTCATCCCTCTCCAATTTTGGAGAATTTCGAAGATGTCTTATAGAATGTAACTAAGAGGGATGTTTGAACTTGATATATGAAAAAAAATTAAATGAAACTTCTGGAAACAAAATTAAAACTACAAGAAACCTCCATTGAAAATTCATTTAAAGAAATAAACAACAGTGCTATACACCATGCCGAATCAATTATACTACACAACAGAAATAAAGAAGAGAACCAACCGCTACTAACAAAATAAAGCTAACAAATAACAACAATAATAATAAATAAAATAAAATAAAATAAAAAGACAAAAAGGGGTAGTGGTTAAGACGACTAATTATTTCTTTTCTTTGATTAGCTCAACGGTAGCACTTGTCTCGAATAGGTGGGACAAGGCCCATTTATTTCTTTCCTATGATAACTCACTGGCAGTAGGAATTCATGTGTATCACAATATTGCTCAAACGGGCACAACAAGAATCGAACCCGGACCATTTGATTGTAATACTACGCCCTTTCACAAAAAACCCGCTTTGGGTTACAAAGAGAGAGAAAACAACAATAGGAAAACCCGAGAGACCCATAGATCAAAGAAGGGCACAAGGCCCAACAAGCCAAGCCAAAGAGGCCCGACAAAAACAACGATAATACTACGTCTTTTACCAATCAACCCAAGAGCCATGACTTGGCGTTTACTAACAAAACTAACTCCAATAATATACAATAAAAAAAATTTAACCACTAACTTAAATATTACTAGTTGTTACTAGTTCCAGTGATGACGAAAGTCGGAACTAGTTTAGCATGCATGGGATGGTAGGTTTGTTTTCATGGCAATTCCATTTCGTCACCATGACTGATTCTATTTCGTCTCGTCTCCATGACTGTTCCAGCTATCTCCACGACAATTCCAACAATTCACAGTCTGTTCACATTCTCCGTGCGCATTGAAGTAAAAGCAAGTGTGCTCGTTTTGGCGTTTAGCAGTGGGACGATGGTTTGTGACGAGAATGTGGGAATGGAGGAGAGCGGAATTTAGGGTGAGGCGGGGAGAGATGGACGCGGACGGAGGGGGCTGAAGAGGGTTTGCCGCCTCTTGATCATTGTAGTGTTCCTCCAATCGGGTCATTATCGCGTTTTGTTGTTTGAATTTGCACTAGTAGCAGATCTATCGTTTTTCATTCCCCACTTTGTAGAAACAGTGAACAGTACCGGAATATTATAACTGTATTTTTATCTTCTTGTGACCAAAACTACTCATCAACATTGACACAACCTATGTGCTTGGCGCGATTTCATTTCTTTTTCATTTATAGTAAGTGAAAAGCGACACAGTCGTTCCCTGCACTCAGCAATTTGGCTGCCGTCAACTTTTGTATACATCCTTGACTCTGTGAAATTCTGTTTGAAATCCAATCTTTCAGTGGACACTGAGCACTTCTTCTTTGAAAGGCATGAGAGAATGACGATGGAGATGGTGCATTTGAGTACTGCCCTTGATGTGTAGAACCCTACTTGTAGAACAATATACTTGACGGGTGAAAATCACAGGGAAAATTTCCACTACGGAACCTCCATTATCGGATTCTCATCAAGTGAAAGGATTCTACATAGTAATAAAGTATAAAACATTGTTGCATGTCTATCTATAGAATTTTTTTGTACACAATAAACACATAAATCTCTTTATATTATAAATAGAAGTAATAACTTAAAACACTTAAATACATTGTTTAGAAAAGCTACAAAATTCTAAAAATTCACCCATGAAGGACGAAGAGCCCAAAATTGGTTGCACCAAAAAATCAAAAAAATTGTAAAACTTGCTAAAAGTGTTCAAAATGAGTGTTTCAAAAGCCTAAACTCTTTAGATTCAATTTTGCTATAGTAATATATGTTTGGCTCTGTGACAATGCTTTTAGATTATTTTTAAAAAAATAAAAAAAGTTGGTGATGAAAGTGCTTGTACTAGTCTGTAATATTGTTAAATTTGTCAATGTTTGAAAAAATGCATGATTAATCTTCAATTTTGCAAAAATGCATGAAAATAATCAAACATTAGGAATTTTGATTCAAAATGGATTTCACAAATTCATCATAAACAATTAAACATATTATTTAAAAGCTATTAGCTTCCATAATTATTTAAAAATATAATAATATAATAATTTTTTATTTAATTTAATTATGATTGTCTTACATTATAAATTTAATAAGATTCTTACATATTCATTAGACTTCATCTCATTTAAATGTTCATTTTAACCAATGTTGCTTACAATTGGTAAAATTGGTGTTTTTACAAAATAATATAGATCCTAAATCTTGGCAACTTATGACCATGTTATGATCATTATATTTTTATCTATTCATAATTAAAATAAAAAACAAATAAATAAATTGGTACTTTTTATTAATATTAAAAAAATCTTTTATCAATGATTTAAAAATAATTTGAAGCATTTTAGTGGTATTCAACTGTATATATATGATCTACGGGTTGTGCATCACAAGTTTCATATTCTACAAAACTTCAAAAAAGTCATGGAAGACACGTTGTATAACACCATTTAGTTCATGGCAAAACCCTTTGTCCTTTATGGATTATATTATTTTATTATCAATCAAATTTTGTTAAATTACATATACATATTCATATATATATATATGAGATTATCTAAGAATTTGTAATTTGATAGTTGAATCTATAGGGATTTTAGAACTCTTTGTGAATGTTCAAGGAAATGTAGATTGTGTGGTCTATCTAGCTCTTGCTTAAATTTTGGTTAGATTAATTACAATAAAGAAGCAAGGGTAAAGAATGATGGAAACTTCCGTTGGTAATAGAGTTAACCGAGCATAATGTCCCAAACTAGAAACTCACTTTAGATGCACTTTAGACTCTTTTTTAGTTTCAAAATTAATCCATGGTGAGTTGGATAATAATCTAAAGCAAGGCCCTAAATTATCATGATGAATGAAGCTTGTGACCTCCGCGATATTAAAAGAGAGTTCCAACAAATTCCCCCAAGCCTAAAAGAGTCTACTAAAGGACTATTTATGAACATTGTTTGTCATAATTTGTTAATATTGTTAATATTTTCTGAATTGTATTCTCTTATTCATGTCTATTAGTGTATGTACGAGTATTTTGATCTTGATCTTCAATGTACCCATTCCTTTCATATTTTAACGTATAATTTTTTTTCCTAAACCGTATATGGATAAATCACTCTCACTTATAAAATTCATAATAATTATGTGTGAGTCCGTTCTTGATATGAAAGATTGCGATAGAAAGGTGTTGACCTAAGTCATTGCTGAACATCTTTACGTTCATTTTTGAAAATTTAACCCTAATTTTGTTTAACTTTGAAGTCACACCCTCCAAAATATCGTTTTAAAGTATGCATTACACAATTCAAAGACATACTATAATCTTCCAATCCAATCGTTTGATATTACCAAGGTTTAACCAACACTTTTGTGATTTAGCTATGCTGAAATTTATGTAGTTGAATACTATTGATAGTATTCCTAATTTCAATGAGGAGAGTTTTTCAAAAAAAATTACTAAAAATCAATTCAACCCCAAAATAGGGTTAGGCTTTAACCCTCTAACGCGCATGCGTCCATATAATGAACGACAATCAGATTGCAACCTTTCTCAACACTACATCTTGTACAATTTTTCATCCATCTAATTTTCTCTTGGTTCTTGTGCTAGTTGACTAACATTTGTACAATATGAATCTTGAAAATAAGATATTGTGATTTTCTGAAAAACAACAGAATTGGTTATATGTCAAGTTTAATTTTCAGTTCAAAAAATGAGAACTTAAACATGATTTTCCAAAATAAGTAGAATCAAATAATGGAAACCATACTACCTCATAATGCATGTTTTTCCAAATTTATTCCAATATTTTATTTTATTTTGGTTTTAATTTGGGATTATAAATTAAATTTCAAGAGAAGACTTTGCAAAACTAACTAGAAAATATCAATAAAAAAATATGATACTTCCAACCGTACATATGTGATCTTCACATTGACAGTGACAACTTGCCATTTTTATTTTTCATCAAACATGTTATGACAAATCTTTGAAAACAATGTTGAATTGGGACGTTAAAGGGTTAAAGGGTCAAAGCAATTGCCTCACAACCATGTCTTATGTACTCTTGCTAATTATTATAGAAGAAGAGAAGTAAACCTTGAAGCACTTCACAAAATTCTATAAGTACCTTAATTATCATTCACAACAGCAAAATATTATAAGAGCATGATAAGTTCGTTCTATTCGATATCAAGTGAATTTCGTCAAAATTTACAAGTCTAATGTAATACCCTAAAAGCATCATAAGTATTTATTGCACAACCATCAACCAATCATGAGCATTATCTTAGGAAATGCTATCTTAAAAAGTTACTTTCAACGTAAAGAAGAGCCTTGTAGAGTTAATACATGATGCTACAAATCCAACTTTTGTTCTTCTACCATGACGCTACATCAACCTTTAAAATTTAAAAAGTTCACAAGGTTGTTGCATTGTAATTTGGATAGCATGGGTATGATTTTTGAAAATTTATTATGAAATTTTTGAAGAGTTCTGTAGATTCCATGTCTGTTGAACATCCAAATTTATAGAATTCAACTTGTAAGTAAAATATTACAATATTTTTTTGTTTGGAAAATGGGTCCAAGCAGCAAAAAATAGAAGTCTTATAAAATTAAAATGTATAATTGTGATTGAATAAATCTACACTTGTATGGCCTTGTGCCGTTGGCCCATTGTTACCCGCGATTTAGCCATTTAGAATAATCATTCATAATTTGATTCAATTTTATAGTGACATGAATCTAGTATGGCATTGTGTCGTTGGCCTAGTGTTCCCTATGCTTTAACCAAACTTTTATTTTTCATTTCATGACATTTTATTCTATTATTATTTTATCAAATTTGTGGTAACAAAATTTCATTAAGAACCCACCGCTATTACACCGTAGGTCCCGAAAAATGATGAAACGACTTTGGTGCACCCCTTCTTGTTGAGAACTTTCCGACAATACCAAGGATGTGCCATGCTGTTTAATAGTTTGGAAGATTTCAATGTGATATAGAAAACAAACATACAAACAAACAACCCATTGTGCCCTTTCCATGTGATTTAGCCATGTTTTTGCTTTTTATTTTTTGAATAACTTATCCATAATTTATTTAATTTAGGATGACTAGATTCAAATTTAAATCTATATCATCCAATCCACATGACCAAAAGCAACAAAAGGAATTTGGTGCATCCCTTCAATGATGTGAAGAATGACATCAAAGATATTTCATTTTCATAATTTAAGTCGATTTATAGTGACAAAATTAGATTAAAATCCAAAACTTGTACATTGTAAGTTCAAAAGCAACGAAACAACTTTGGTGCATCTACTACAAGAAAAATTGCATGAGTTGTCATATGAAATTTTTAAACCACCATGGATTTCATACGTAAAAAATGAGCAAAATCTCACTACAAGTGCAATTTTTAGAATTAGGAGGTTTATAGTATAGTGCTAGAAAGGTATAAAATGTGCTTCAAACGATATACTATATGCCTTTTAATTTTTGAAATTGTAGTTGCAGTGAGAAAATGAAAATTATGCACATGTTTTACATCTATATTCTACAATGGTAAAAAAAACCGCAAATGTCAAACTTGGGTAGTGTTTTTTAACCAAGTTTTCTTATAGTGACCCCACCTCTTTGAGAGCTTTCTGACGGTACTGAGAACATGGCGATGAACCTCACGTTAAGAGAGATCTCAACGTAATGCACAAAACAAACAAACAAACAAACAACCTTATTTAACCCCTAACTGCCTAACCGAGTACATTTGGTCAATCCAAAATTTTAGAGATGCAAAAATTTTAGCCCACTTTAAACATCCACAAATTTTGCAAAATAGCAACTTTTGAGCGAATGTTTTTTGGTGTTTTTAGATATTGAAATTGATCAACTATTTCAAAAAGAAATTTTGAAAAAGTGTTTACTGATTTCCCTATGAAGGCCTAGAAGTGAGAGTATCTCAAACTCTCACAAATTTGAAAATCTACATGAATGGAATCTTTAGGTTTTTTTATCAAATAAAATTAGTTCTCACATGAACAAGGTAACCACCATATAAAATCAATGTTTTTGACTTATTAAACTTGCTTCCAAGTCAAAATGACTCAACATGTATTTTTTAAAGAATTTTCAAGGATAATTCTTATAAATAGAGTATTAAAAATTCATAGCATTTTTCCAAAATTTAACTGTATGCATGTTGTTTTATTGTTGTACTCTCTCAGGGAAGTCACTTAGTGTAAATTTTGAGTACATATGAGCGTACAAAGAGTATTTAATGGGGGGCTATGAAATAATTAAAATATCATACTATTTATAGTATATTTAGGGTATCTTCCATATATATATATTCTAGAAATATTCCTAAAATATTCCCAATTTGGTTTTAAGACACCCTATATTACTTCTATAAATTTATAATTTTTATCTCAAATGAATAAAAGACACCCTACATTTATTCTCTCATAGTTATCTAAATTCTTGACAGTGACTTCCCCGGGTGTACTCTACATATTTTTTAGAATCATAACTCATAAAAGTTGAGTATGATCGACATTACAACACAAAAAGTTTCTTAAAAATCCTTGGGCACTTAGGAGTTAACCCTTAAACGACACATGCTTTCCTGATACCACACCCAAATTTCTCCTTTAAATTCCATTTTAAGTATGATTCTGTTTTTAATTTACTTTGGCTCTATTCTAAAGAAGTATAGATCTTTTTAAAGTGCTCGATTTGGCATTATAAAAACCCCATTTGGCACAATGGAGTAGAAGTTATGAGCAAGATTCTCCTAAAATATAACCAAGCCCGTGGGGCTTGCATTGTCGTTTAAGGGTTAATGTATAGATGTGCATAATTTATTTAATACAATCCAATTTTGTCACATAAGTCTGGGATATGAGGATTTTTCAGTTGCAAGGAATTAGAAAAATCAAACATATAAATTTCATTTTCAAGTGTAAGTTCATAATCTTTCAAAATCATAGATTCTATAAAGTGTAGAGTACTTGCTACAATATTCTCATCATTACATTTAAATCATTGAAATTGATATTTCTCGATTTCATTGCAAATTTATCAGCAATGTTATTTTATTTTCTTCATCTTTATCAAGTACTTTATTAATTTTACTGTCAATTTCTTTTGCCTTACGCTATTTTCCAACTCTCGAGCTTTAATATTTAATCCAATTATTTTCAATTTGACTCAATACATTATTTTGTATTGAATTCCAAATTTTACTACAATTGTCCCTTTCTATTACAACATGTTTGGGATGTGACAAGCATAGATTGGTCACAAAAATGACTTGTCACATGTGTTTTGCTTGAAACAATAACTGCTAAAGGCCCGAGAGGTGTCAAAAGTGTCCCCCCAAAAACATTTGAACGCAAGCTTTGAACATTGTAATCTTCTTATAAGCTAGACGGTCAATTCTCAATTATATATATTTGACACAAATATAGAGAACTGTATTGCAAGTGGGAAGAAAAATACTACCAACCTCAGCTGAAAGCGACATGAGGGGAAGAGGAAAGTGAATACAAAAAAGAAAAAAGGAGAGAAAGAGGGGCAAGCCCCCGGGCCATGCGACCGGGGCGCAGACCTGAGGCGCAGACTAAACTAAACTAGTGTACTTGGAAGCCGTTGAGGGGAGCCTCAAGCTTTCACCGGGGCCGGTCAAAGAGCATGCTACCGAGGACGCCATTTGCACACCAAGTAGCTTCAAACTTGCCATCATTTCTCGCATCATTTGAGTTCTCCCACTCGAGTCTGCTATAATCAATAAGGACATTCTTCCCATATTTTGCACAACCCTAAACATTGAAGATATAAACACTATCCAACGGCAAATTTCCGTGGATCTCATTTCTTGGACTGGAATTGCACTTTCTTTGACAGGGTCTCTATTTTTTGGGGTGAAAATTCGGGGATAATATTGTTCTATTATGGAATGTCATTGTACGGAGGGTAGACTGTAATGTGGTTTAGCATGTGGATGTATCGTGTGATTTTTTTGGAACAATTTTCCACTTAGTGTCAAAACAGATAGGATTTCCGATACCTTGTTCATACTCATACCCATATTGCAACACTGGTTACAATATACCAGCAATTCAATTAGAACTGAGACCCTGAGTGCTGAGCTTCAACAGCAGCAAATCCCAGTCAAAGGGACCGCGGGTTTTATGAACTTTGTTGACCGAGCATAAGAACATTTGAACAAGGGGATGAAACCAAGAGTGGAAATGGATGAATGTTGGACACTGATTATAGGACAAACAGTGGAAAGTGGATGAAACTTAGCGTGGGAACAGATGAATGTCGGATGGTCGCGTTGCGGTAATGACAGTAAAGTCGACATTATGAAGCTGTTTGCTGGAGACCATAACTTAAACGTAAGTGATTTGTCAGGACAACTTAAATGGTATTGTATGTGGATGAATGGCCAGGGCACAGGACATCAATGGGGTAATTAAATGACCCAAAATGATACATTAGCCGGATGGATTGGTGTGGGTTTTTATTATTTTTGGGCCAGCAATTGGGTAGGTCAGTACGTTCAATGATATTCAGGCTGATTGATTCTTATCATGACCAAGCTTTCTATGTTACTCACTTATTATTCTTGGCCCTTCACTATATCATTCGTCATTCTTTGTCTTTGTTCAACAAAGCCTTCAATGAATAGTTACTTTTAATGAAAAAGGCCACCTACGCAGTGGTTGTAAGTTTCGGTATTCATGTTTTGGTCCCAAAAATTGGTACATTATCGTAGTTGGAAGGTAGGCAGGAAATGTTTCTAAATGGGATTTTATTTATTTTTGAGAAAAAAAGAGTTTTTAAATGATGAAAAGGGAATCTCAATGAATAATAACAAATATTATTTCCTTTTTTCAAACCTTGTTTTTGAAAGAAATTGATTTTTTATATGACATGTCAACCTTATCCTCCATCTATGGTATCCAACTTATAGAATGAAGATACATACATCCCAAATCAACTGTAGCTTATTTAAAAAAAACAACTCCTAAAATCGGATCCAAAAAGCAACATGAAACCTTAGATATTGACTGCACACAGCGAGAACCTATGAGAGTTAATGGTCAATTTTGGATACTCAAGGATTTTTATTTTATTTTAAAAGGGGGTCACAAACTCACGGGATTCTCAAACATAATGTAGAGTGCACCTCCGGATACAATGTTCAAATAATGCATGCTGAAAATATGTTGGAATCCATTTTCATTTGCCGATAAGTCCCCATAAAAAACAGTTCGTGTTTAAATATGCACACTTGCTACGAGTGACATTTACGGGTTCACATATCCTAGTTTTGGATGAACACGGCTCTCCTATAATTTAGTTTTTTTGAACGGACATAGTAGGGGGCAGCGAAATGAGTTACAAGTACAAATATGTGCGTATGCATATGTTACACAAATCATGGTTCATTGAGAGAGGCTAGTGAGGGCAGGTAATGGTAGCATTGTGTTGACATCATGTAATAAATATCTCAAGGGTACAAATGACATCCATCCACTCATGACAAGAAGGGAAATGGAGTAACTTAGCAAGTCGAGGTACAAGTAACAACTACGCAGTAAATTAAGTACTGTGTGTGTGTGTCTCTGTCTACTGTTTCATTGGAAACCTGGTCAAGAAGGACTGACTGACACCAAGGATTTAATGAGAGCCAGCAGCCCGCTTCAGTAGGCTTGGAATCGCAGGTGTGAAATTGAATGGCCTGCCTCGTGCTGTAAGAGGGGCCAACATTGTGATACCAATTTCGTATTAATTCGAGTCGCAAGTGCTAAAGAGAGTGAAAACATGCCACTTTAGTGGGCGTCATTATTCTACGAGTCTTACTCTACTGCCACTTATGGACAGAGGACATACCGTATGTGCCGTTCAAATTATTTAGGAGCCGTTCAAACTATGGCCGAGAGTTTGTCAAATTTCATAGAAAAGCTGGTTCGTGGATTTCACACTAGAGGCCAAAAACCCAAAGGCTCCCGCCCTCCAAAGTGCTTACATGGTAGCACTTTTTTTGGTGAGTTTTAGCGGCAATGCAATGGTCTCTTGAGGGAGAATTGAATGGGCCTAGAATGAAAATCCAATTATCCCTTGTGAGATTTAATTATCCAATTATCAGTAGGTTTTTTTGGGGGGTTAAATACTCCCATTGTCGCATATTAAGCTTCCTCAGTGCCTTGTGAATATGTCTTGCATTAAGCTTACTATTTGCTCAAACTACTACTCTTACTAGCTCAAAGTCCACACCGTTGTGATCAATGTCTACACCATTGAACTAGTTAAGTCATCTATTTTCACGGTAGTGAATGCGGAGTTTCCCAAGGGAACCATCAAAAATCCAATATTTTTCAAAAGCAATCGGTTTAGACAAAAATCCATCCAAATATTACATGTTTCTCATCTAGGTAGCACTTGAGTGCAACAAGTTTAATCTAGATTTTAGCCTAAAACTATGAGTTTCAACTGGTGATTTGGCAATTCCATTCGGCTGATTTTACACTGACTGCCGGATCTCCCCGTACATTGTTTCACGGTACATGAAATTTAATATGGGACAAAGAAGTACATGTTTCGTCGTATATTTTCAGTTCAAAACCGTGTTCAAAACTTTAAACTCTGAGCATAAATTGGGTTTGGGCTGCGATGGCCTCTTGCCATAGTGTGACCTGGCCCTTAGTATGGGTAAGACAGTAGACAGGACGGTGGGATGGATTCGAAAAGCGCACGGCTACAGTTGCGTCCAATTACATTACAGGACAACAAAGCAGGCCGGGTTTTCTCCAAACTCCCATCTAAACTCAGTTATTAGCCCCTTAACGTACCAGGGTGTCCCTGGAATTGACAATTTGAGAAAAAACATTATAAACTACCATTTAGAAGAATATTCTGGAATTGATATACATATGAAAGTTCTAGATCTTGAATTTTAGATTCCATCCGTACGGTTCGATTCACTAATACAATCACCAATATTTAATTATAAAATTTGAAAGTTAAAATTAAAAATTCCTTCTAAATTCGATTACAAACTAAATTTCAATATTTTTTGAGTAAATTTTTTTGGAATGAGTTTGAAATGAGATACTCTTCAGTGTGGTGATACTTTGAAATTTTTGTGTTTCTTAAATTTATGACCTCATTTTTCACGATTCCACTTTGAACTAGAGTCAATGCAATTTTGGCTTGGTCAACGACTTGACATACTTCTACATTTGCAATTTTAGAAAAATATGTACTCTAGTATGACTAAATCCAGCCATTAGATAGGACAACAACTTGGCGAAGAATCTCCAAAAATTTGGATGAGTTTCATCCAAGCGTTGATGAGAACGTGAGAAGGCTTTGAAATCATTCGTCGTCCAGTTTCTGGACGCTGTGACGTTTAGGGGTTAGAGTATTGTACTGATATGTCGGATCCTCTCCCAAGTCGAGAAAATTACTAAGAGAATGCACATAATTCATCTGGGCTCGTGACATCAGATCTACAATGTGCTGACACTTTTTTTTTTGTCTCTTCCAGTGGAGAAAGTTTCAACTGATGCCAACAAACTCAAGAAACTGTGAGTGTGTGAGTGCTAATTCTCTGACACAAACATGTAACAAATCACGAGGTCTGATTAGGTTAGACAAAACAGATCGCCGCTTACAGTAATCCTATACTTCCATACTGAAAATGGCTGTGGAGAAGCCGTACCTCTGTACGCAGTTTGAAAATTAGCCCCCACTCCCCCATTTTTGAAGAAAGTTTGGTGTACATCCACGGTCTGAACTAACTTATGACCTAAGATTCCACACTCAGACGGACACGGGGACAAACATGAGCTTATACCTTGAAGGTCCAAAGAGCCCGTTCCAACCAGTATTCTAAAGTAGTATTCCATTGTGTTTGGCATGGCTCTACACCTCTTCCGGCTTTCAGATCAAAAGTGAAGTTAAAATTCATCTTGACATGGTTTTTAATGAGCTATGGGGATATCAAGTTGGAACTTTCTACTTACAACAAACACCAAATGTACGCCAATGTATTTACTATCCCCAAGGGTTCTTTAAGGATTAATTTAGTTTCAAAATAATCCCAAACTATCCTATGATCTAAGATTCCACACAATACTAAGCTTAATTTAGTTTCAAAATTAGCCAAAAGGCTTAATATTCCACCAAATGAATTAGAGAAAACATCAAATTAGCTTGGTAACAATATGGTATGAGTTGTACTAGAATTAAGAAAGAAAATAGGGAGAATTTACACCCATATTTCCTTATTATTACACTCTCTAATATCATATTATGGTACATTCTTCTAACATTTTTTAAGATGTACACATATGATTGATTTTTTTTTTCACATGTCACATTTTGAATACATGTGATAAGAGTTTTTGATGTCTTAAACCTATGATGTTAAAGAATTCTAAGTGTAGTACAGAAAGCAAATGATGCACTCAACGACTTCGTTTTGAATTGCACACTTTGTAATTACACATTTTTTGTATACATAATTAGATAACTTCTATGTCTTATCAGAGATTTTTTGGATACTAAACTTGTAACATAAAAAAATTATAAGTAAAAGTATACAAAACAAATAATATACTTAACCCTTTCTAACAAACTGTATGTCTAATTGTGCACACACATCATTTGTCCAACGAAGTTGTAGAAATCAATAGAATTTGAGAGGGTTGTCAAAATTAAATTGGGCAAGTTCTTCAAAGTGTCAGATTATAAACAAGTAATGTAGCCGGTTGTGAAGATTAGAAAAAAATAATTATAACAGAAAAGCCAAATTTTCTAGGATTTTTTTTTTCAAAGAGAAAATCTACTTTGTATTGTGAAAAAAAATAATTTAGAGAATATTTACAAAATTTGCCATTAATTTGATTGAAATAAAATTATTTTAAAAAATCACTTATTTGGCATGACATGTGGATCCTAACAGCCAGGTATGATACTCCTTTGTCCCATTAAAACACCAAGATTTCACTGAAATCCATGGATTAGTGGATCATGGAGGTGGAAATAAAAGCAACACTTGTCATTGCTGGGATTGGCTTCATGCACTAGTAGTCAATGAAACATATCCTTAACCCCTAAATGACAGAGGGGGTAAGGGCCAAACCTAAATGTGCTATAAAATGTTGCTTCTACAACTTCGATGAAGATTGGTTCAAAAGAGAAAATAAGAAGCACGATGTTTAGTAATTATCCGTATGGTCAAACTTTCAAAAAATGTTTTCGATACTCATTACACAAATTTAGAAGCATTTATCGTTGAATATTCACCAAAATTACAAATTTTATTTTTAGAATTTGAAATTTGGTATGATTGGTTGAAACTAGACATTCTATTCTAAAGTTCAAAAAAGCAAAAAAATTCAAAGAGGGAACATCATTACTTTCCCGAAATAGTAAGTTTTGTAACACTAGGACAATGTTGAGGTGTTTGTCTTTGAAAATTTCTCCTTGATGGAGTTTAACTCGGATTGACATAATTCAAATTGGGTTGGAAAGTAGACTTGATTTCCTATTTGAAAATATTTTTTATTTTTCAAAAAAGTTTTTTTTTCATCTCGGGCAGCCCGTAAAAAAAGGGCAGCGACCATAAAATGGTCGTTCGGTCACTTAGGGGTTAAGCCATTTGTGATATGTCTTTGACGACAAGATTTTAGGTAGTGATGCACAAGGGGTATGTTTTGATTTTTATTCATGGGGATAAATACTCATGTTGTGTTGGAATTGGCTTTATGGACATAGAAAGGATTACCCAATAGTGTGTAAGATCGGAAAAAAGGATGATAATTACTCAAAAATGTGTAAGACTAGACACTAAGGTTTTATTTTGGGACAAAGTTTAAGTGAATATCATCGTGTTTTTAGTGAGACGGAAGAAATATCAAATTTTCCTTGAGAGGGATATGAAATCGTAATTCGGGCAACTTCCACGTGTCAAGTCAAGAATTCATGTCATGCGTTCTCTAATAGAGTGCAATTAGAGAGGGATATCTAATTCCAATTTCGCAACTTCCTCTTAATCCCTAAACGTCTGAAAATGCCTTTGCGGCAAATACAATACAACGTATATTTCTTGTATTTGGAATGAATCGGCACCTTTAATGAGTCTGAGTTCAAAAAAGAAGTTGAAATTTAGATCAATGTGATTCTAGTGAGCTATTGAGATCCCAATTTAGAACTTCTTGTTGGTAGCAAATGCCAAGTATACAAAAACATATCTACTATCCCCATGGGACGTTTAGGCAGTGCAATTAGAGAGGTAAGAAAAACCACAAAAAGGGCAGTGCAATTACAGAGGTTCAGAAAAAACACAAAAGGGCAGTGGTGCAATTACAGAGGTTCAGAAAAAACACAAAAAGGGCAGTGGTGCAATTAGAGAGGATTAGAAAAAAATCACAAAAAGCAAAGGGGAACCGCATTAAGAGAGGGACAGCTGGACATTGAAAGCTAATGAAGAAAAAGGCTCCCACAACATAGAGGAAACAAGTGCTGGAGCATCTGGAGACAATTGCTGCCCCAGAGGGTATTCTATGCTTCAGTCTGCTCTATACAGTCCCATGGCCCCGCCAGCCTTCTCCAGTCAGTAACACTCAGCCAGCTAACTCTCCAGTTAGAACAGCCTTCCGTCGCGCCTTAATGATCCCTTGCGCACTTTGTTGCCGCCTATACTCCCTCTGAACCTTTCCCCCATACACACTTTGCTCTGAAACTCCTCTGCCTCTCTCTGCTTTTCTGCTCCTGCTGCTCCTGCACATGAACCAAACCTGCCATGATCATTCCACACTCCGCACTATAACGTAGTGTAGTACTCATAGCCATCATTCTCTCTCCCTCCTCTCCTCTGCCACTCTTCCTTTTCTCTCAGTCTTCTCCCTCCCAATCCATCGCTTGTCTCGTTCTCTTTCCCTCGCTCTTAACTTGTCCCGTTCTTGGATTCGGATCTTGTCGCTGTATGTATTGGTGAGAGAGTTAGATAGCTGCGGTTCTTGTTCTTGTTGAGATTGTGTTTGGATTCATGTTGTAGCTCTGATTGCAGTACATATATACAGAGAGAAAACTGGATTTCATATTCAGTTTCTACAACGAGATTTGAATTGCGGCGCAGACTAGAAGTTTCTTGTTGCTGAACCGATTGCGCAAATAATGTTGTATTCAAATTTGTAATCACTTGAAATTGTCGTTTCTTGTACTTTTTTCAAGTAAAAAATTGACGTGTAATTGGAATTGGCGCGATATTAGCTGTTCAAGAGGAGAGGAGAGAACCGTTAAAGTGAGGAATCAGTAAGAGGAGAGGACCGGAATTAGTGAGAGGAGGGAAGCGGTGAAGGGAGGGAATTAGTGTGAGGAGAGAAGCGGTGTGAGTTGCGATGGGGAGAGCAGGGCGCGTGGCGCCGCGCATTTGCTCGACGCTGGAGCTTCGGACGCATACAGCGTCGCTGACGGTATCGGTTCCGGCGACGGGCTCCAAGATGGGAGTTCCTGATGCCAGTCCGCCTTCGCCCGGCACTCCCGTCCAAGATCATGCGCCGGCGTGTGTCAGACCGGTTTTGCAGGCGTGGCCTCAGGACGCTCTGCAGGTTGTGCAGCGGCAGATGGAAGCGCTGCGGTCGCAATCTTCGGAAGTGAGCGAGCCGAGTACTACTCGGAAGCGCGAGCTTGATTGTTCCGAGTCTCAGGAGGTTGATGGTTGTCCTCACGAGAATGGTTTTGAGCTCGCGCTCCAGTCGCAGACGGCCTTACCTGAGGACTGGGAGCAGGTTTTGAACATCAAGGTGATTATTGACGTGGACGTTTTATTTTTATTTTTTAATGTTCTTTGTTTCGATTTCTATCAGGTGCCGAGTTTTTGTGATTGATCTGCAATCTTAGGTTTGGTGTTATTTCCTTTCTCATGAAGTTTTTATTATTACAGACGGGACAGTTTTATTACTTTCACTGGAGTTCGTGTAAAAGAGCGAAACAGGACCCGCGGCAGCTATTCCGTCGAGCAGACGAAACTGTGCAAGCACATTTGCTGGAGGCGCACATTCGCGGAGAATCGTCTCTGGAGTCGGCTTCATCGCCAAACGATGAAAGTGACGAGACTGATGCGGGTAGTGGAGCTGCTGCATGTTCACCACCTGACGTGTGTGAACGAACCAGTGGTGTGTGCTCTGTTGCACCAGAGAGGTGTGCGGACGGGGAGATTGGCAATGATAGTTCAATGTGTGGGAGCAGCAATAAGGAAGAAGAAGCGACGAATGTATGCGAGAAAGAGCCTGGGAAAAGCCGGAAAACAGTCATGGTAGTGTCTGGGTGCCAAAGCTGCTCCACGTTTGTTATGCTCTGTTTGTCATCACCAACGTGTCCGAGCTGCGGAGCTGGTGCGGATTCTGACGAGAACGGCATCCGCTAGAGGAGACGGCCTGTGAAGGTCGTACACAAGCTTTGCTTATAGTCATTGTCAGGAAAAGACAATGACAATGACTCTAAGCAATGTTCGAGCAAGCAGCATCAAGAGGGAATGCTTCACAATGAGGTTTCATACGTATCCCATCTGAGCGCTGAAGTTCTACCGCAATCATGTGCCCGCCCTCTCTCAGACTGAGTTGTTTCAGAGCTTCAAGGTTAAATCATGTTGCTTAGATTCATTGTCAGGAAAAGACAATGACAATGCCTCTAAGCAGTGTGCCACTATGCTGAGAACGGTGGAGTTTCAAGGTCGCCACTCCTTCACTGGAGGACTCTCTTTCAGTACTTCCATACTTCGAGATAGAAACGCCGCGAAGAGGGTCAACGATGGCTACAAAACCTTGGACACCGATGACTACATCCTAGATATCCGTGACCGGTATCCATGTACATTAGGGAACCCTGAGGTCACTTGACGATTTGTACTTCGTGTACTTGCACTCTGAAGAAGAAAAATGGACATCTCGTCTATTTGGCTAACGTTATGACTTAAGTCTTCCATCATCTCGATGGAAAATACGCCACTTGTTTGTGCCGACTCTTCTACTTCGTTTCTTGTTGATGTGTCATCTGTGCTGCTTTATGAGATTACGTACATGGTTGTCTACTGTTTTCTCTCCACGTTAAGACAATCTCTCTTCTAGCTTATTACTGCACCTTACAACGTTGACATTGAGTGCAGCTTTTTCAAAAATTCGTTGTAGCAGAATAACACATGGTTACAATTTATGTTAACTCAATAATCAGCTTGTTTGGATTCTCTATGCCTGGCAATCGGCAATCTCCCTCATAAGCAATACTTGGGAGCCGTTCTAAAACTGATTTGACGATACACACCAGAGGGACAAAGGTTATATGCATAATAAATCAAATGGCACATGTACGTCGCTCTCATTTCAAGTAAACAGACAATAAGTTTGTGGGTGAGCATGATTTTCGAAGTCTTAAAAGAACTGACAAACCCTAATCTCGCGTTACTGTAAGTACACCTGGTCTGTACCAACTTCAAGCAGACCTGATGGAAAATACAACAGGTTCCCAACGGTCATAGTATGGGCTACCTCTTCACCTAGTAAACTGTTGAGTCTTGAACGTAAGAAATTTGCATACTCCTACTAAAATTGCCTCCACAATATATCGTATATGGCTCTTATTTAATCAGCCTTTGTCGATATTAAACCTCTGTCAATTTTTATGGGTCCACGCCACCCTAAACCAATCAAAAATTGACATGTGTCATACTTTTGGGTCAAAATTCAATATTGTATTTGACTAACCCTACACTAGTACAAGTATCGCTTGTGTAGACTACTGAAAAGACCCACAAGAAGACCCCACATGTCAAACTGATCTAGTTGTAGGTCTTTTAGGGCATGCTTTTCTACTCTATGCGGGGGTATTCCTTCTAGTACACACCTCAGTTGCTGTTAGGGTCAACTGGGGAGGCAAATACTACTTTCATCAGAAAAACCTCATGAAACGTTTGAAATGATTTGTATAAGTATTTCAGAATATACAGAATCAATGGGATTCTTTATCCAAAACTTGTGGGCATTAAATACTGTAGAAAAGATAAAAAGTGCATGAAACAGTACATTGACATTCTTTTTGAAAAGCTTGAATGTCCAAGTTGAAAAGTATATGCTGGAAATGCGGTCAGATTTTGCATTACCATGTGCAACACAGTGCATAGTAAATCACGAATATCAAACAAAAGAGGTAAAGCATTTTGCCATTCACCATAAGTTATGGGTAACTTGTTTCTATCAATGAAGGAGCAGAGTGCCATAGAACTGAAGCTATGAAACAAAATTATTAGTGACATGGCCATGGACTGTCGGGCCATTGATTCCATTTTGAATTCCATCAAATTGCGATTTGCCCAACTTAGAAAGAACAAAACAAATCAAGTTGCAGAATTAGATCGCTCTGACATCCCCGGCCCTTGTATTGTCATTACCAATCGCATACAGTTGTGGCAGTGGGCCTGTATGTACTCTGTGATCATGTCAACTAACTTGAAAGTTTATTACGCATAGCACATTGCTCAATGTGTCTGTTGCTGAATTTATTGTGATGGGAAACCTTGAATAACTTGCAGGTTCTGCAGGCAACAGCTTCATTGAAGAAAATTGGTGACCAGTAATTGGCAGCCTCTAAATTTACATTTAAAAACAACATCTATAAGTTAGACTTTATCAACATGAGTGAGTGATCGTTCCAGGCAAGTCTAATTATTATAATGCCACTTCCTTTTTGTCTTCTGGTGGAGACAAGAAGGCCTTGGATGATGGGGCAACCACAAACATGTGGGCATGAAGTCTATCACTTTGGTTATAAAAGTTCACAAATCATGCTGCAAAACAGACACGATGGTAGGGCCACATTAAAATGGCTAGACTGGGTACTTTCTCGTTGGGGACAACTAAAAGGCCGAGAAACTTGATTTCAAAGTCAAAATTTCTGGCCAACTATCCTTGCGCATGTCAGGGCCATAAACCCTCTGTTGTAGCAGGTAAGTTCTTAAGTACTGGCATTAAGGTATGCATTGTCTCTCCTTGACCAAGGGTATCTTTCTTGACCACAAGATTGATGACCAAATTAATCCCTTCAGTTCTGGCTTCAGTTCCCTGCTGCCCTTCTCAATACAGTATTTAAAAATAAAATAAAATAAAATATTGTTATTGATATTGATATTATTATTGATATTATTGATTTTTTTACATGCAATTGAAAGAGAAGTTAAAGGCAGGGTTGTCATTTTTTATCATTTGAAGGCAGGATTGTCTTCCTCCACCATTATTCAAATAGTCGAATACAACTTCGACAACATCTACTAGACCTCTCTGTTTGTCATACAAGGATATTTTTATAATATTGTGGAATATTTTAAAATATTTTTGGATGTTTGGGAATATTTCATCTAGTTTCAAGTATGTTAAATGACTAGATTGACCTCTAAAGTTAAACAACTGGATTGCCCTTCCAAATACCTTCAGAGGTCAATTTTAGCACATTGAACGATGGCTTTTCAGATTTTAGTATGGGTTGAATGTATTTTACATTCTTGATTTATTGACTATTTGGTATACACATTTGGTGTGTGAGGAAGGGAACTCTAAATTGAAGAGCTCTTCAAATACACAATTAAATATTTATGATTGCAGTGTGTGGATTTTAGCATGTAAAGCCCGGAAAAGGGTGCAAAGATGTGTATGCTTTAAGAGTCTTGGATTTAAGATTCTAAATGTTGAAAATAGGGGTTGGAAAGAAAACCAAACATCCTTATTATCCAATATACACCACCAAAAAGAGCTGTTGTATATAGTTTTTTTGACATTGTTTATGACACTTTGATTTCCAACTCTTCTTTTCGACACTTTTAAAAACATCCTTCTTTGATAATAGTAATTTTTTACCATTTTGATATTTCCTCTTTAAAAAGAAAATGGAAAAAATTGATATAAACAAGTAAAGATCTTAGGTTTTTTGGTACTAAAATTGTAATATTAGATTTTCCTATCGTATGTATAATTTGCCAATTTCAGAGGAATCTATAGTCTAACCATGCAAAGTCATAGTATAATTCTTCAAACTTTGATTGGTTAAGACAAAAGTTTATGTTCAAGTTGAGTTTGTCAAGGTCCAAAGTTCATGCCATCTTTTGTAATCGACACATGTAATTATAACATTCATTAGCATTTATGCCTTCTGCCTTTCCTTCATTCACTTTGCTCATCACCTTGGGACTCCACTTGTCCAATTAGCTATTGATGAAGTCATGTTAGATGTTGAATATGTTGCATCATCTATTGTAAGGCCAAACAAAACCTTCATGCTATTGAATGGTATACTTGTAACTTTAGATGGCCAAAGTAGATAATAGAAATAGTTGATAAATTAAAGGAGATTATTTTTATTTTATTATTTCCAGTTTGGAATGGAAGCCTTCCCTTCATGTATTTGACTTTGGGGACATTAAGCCATTTTCATTACGAACAAACACTTTATTCATGCCGGCCCTGAAATATGGTCCGAAGTTTCTATCTATCTTTCTATCTATCTTTCTATCTATCTATTTGACTTTGGAAGAAATAAAATTAATACGAAAATACAACAAGGGACCGTTCATTTATTAAGACCAATGAGGCGTAGAAAACAATTTGGCCCTTATTTTGGGTTGGCCAAAATCCCAATAAAAATCCAACTCAATGCTAATTCGTAAGTGCCTGGGCCACCATATTCGGTTGCATTATATATTTGGATTTAAAAAAAATCCTAATTTTAACTATCTTGAATTTTCTATTCGAAAAAAAATCAAGAGTTAACTTTATAAAATCTTGTCTACATATCAGAAAAGTAGTTTATTTGTTTGTATGTTATGTTGAAATCTTTAGGACCATTGGGTCACTGGCTGCATTTTTGGTACTGTCAAAAAGTTCTTGACGAGAAGGGATGCGCATCTTTAGAAAAATCTATAACCAAATCAACCAGAAAAGGTTGATCACAGGTGTTGATTTGGTCGCCTTGACCCGGACATTCTCCAACCAAAATTTGTTATTTTGGAACTATTAGTTTAGAACTGTTGATTTGGTCAAATAGTTTTATTAAAACAAAAATCCACAATGAAACATATAAAACCCGTTCCAATTTTTTTTGCCTTGTCCAAACAAATAGGAGAAAAAAACTGCGTGCGTGATTGAACTACTAGAGCTCCTTAGACACCACGGCGGGGCCTACCCGGGCTCCATTGATGGCGTTTAAAATCAAACTCAAGACCTTTTAACTTTAAAGCAAACACCAAACCACCACAAGTAGAATTCTTCATACTTTATGTTAATTACAAATTAACATAACCATTGGAGATTTTTTTGCCAGTAAAATTTTAATTATTTAATCTTTTTTGCACTAAGTCATGCATTTTTATATATGTAGAAAATATTTCAAAACATTTGTCATTTTTTGTTGATGAAGTCGTGAATGTTGGGAGCTATTATTTTTTTATTTTAAAATTCTTTTGCAACAGACTATGGATACTTTTAAAGATGCTAGAAACACCTTTTTCAATTTTATGTTGCGGTAGACCATGTATGCATTTATATATGTAGAAAAATTTCAAATTTTTTGAGTTCTTTTCTTATGAAACCGTGAAGGCTAGTAGCTATTTTGTTTTTCCAGCAGACTTTGTATATTTTTAGCAATGTCAAAAACATTTTTTTCAATTATTTTTCTTGCTAAGATCATGCAAGCCTTTTCTATATGTAGAAATAATTTACAAAAATAGGGGTTTTTTTATTAAAAAATTTAAAAAAGTTTAAGAGAAAATTGCAATGACTTGGAGCTTTTCTTTTTCTATTTTTAGATTGGAATTTTTTTAAGATTTTAAAAAAATTCCAATTTCTTTTTTAAAATTTTATGTCAGAGAGACACCTTTTGCCAAATTTAATATTTATTTCATGCTTTATTCAACCAACAATCAATTATTCCATTCTAATTATATTATTTTATTTTTAATGTTTTAGCAATTCTTTTTCCACTTTTTGACATTTCATCAAATATGCTTTTGAGTTTCAATTGAATTTTTTTGATTGTATGTTAGAAAATCAACTTGTGGGTCTAATAAAAAGTAAAATCAAGTAAACCCTTTGATATTTGATTTTGAAATGAAGTAATGACAAAGATGTATATCAACATATTTTTTTCAGGCTTCAAAACGTTGTTGGGAGTTGCTTGAAAGCAGTTGCCTGAAAATTTTTGAAGCTAGAAAAAAAACACTGACATACATAGAATGAAAGTAAAAAACAAAATCAGAACGTGCATGACTTTGGGATTGCATGAAGTCAATTTCAATGGTCAGAATGTTGTAGCAAGCAATCAAATGCTTTTGTAAAAAAAGTTGCTCAATTTGAGTTCAAAGAAAATTTGATTTTAAACTCAATTTAACCCATCATGCTTTGAGAGACCATTTTATGGTCGATGCCCCCTTGTATGAGTTGCTCGTGATTAAATATATATATATATATATATATATATATATTTCTAAAAGGAAATCAACTATACTTTCGAATCCAATTTCAATCATGGCAATCCAAATTAAACTCCACCTAGGAGAACTTTTAAAAAAGCAACACCTCTACATTGTCTTCTGTTACAAATTTTACTATTAGAGAAAGTTATGTTGTTCTTTTCATTACTTTATTTTTAATTTTTATTTGATTTTTTGCTTCTATGATCAAAATTGCAATTATAACTAGTAATACAATTTTTTTTAAAGATTCTATTTTACTGTATTAAAATATTAGATATTTTCCTATTTATTATATTACGTCATTGAATCAATTGTTCTCCAACATTATAACTGATTTTTTTGGTTCAAAATTATGATACCTATAGTACAAAAACACCCTTGAAGATTAGTATTATATTATAATATTACATATTACTACAATGTTATATATATATATATATATATATATATATATATATATATATATATATATATATATATATATATATATATATATAATGACTACATTGTTATATACAATGAACTTAAATTGACTATATATACAATGAACTTACATTGTTATATACAATGAACTTATTCAGAGATTGAATCTTAAATTTATATTTTTCATTCTTATTTTTAATGTTTTTGTAAATTTGACACTTCATAATGCACTTTTCATCACTTTTAAGATTGGTAGTTTTTGAAATTTGTTGGATTTTTATTTATTCAATCACAGTTTTTCTTGTAGTGCTTTAACCAATAGAAATCATATGAATTTTTTGTTGCCAAATATAAATTTTGAAAATCAATGAAAACGGTCATTACACTGCACAAAACAATAGAAAGATGTTGATTTTTTGTTGATTCAGTCGCCATTTTCTAATAGTATGCAGTGAAGTCTTTTTATGACATTTAGACATACGGTGTGAGATTTATTGACTTTAAAGTTTTTGATGTCATCACCATAAATTGAATTCAATTATGGATAAATTATTCCAATAATAAAATAAAAAGTAAAGGCATAGCTAAATCGATCATAGGGAATATTGAACCAACGTCTCAAGGCCACATCAGTTTTAATTGTTTAGCAGCAAAACCGATTTTTCTCAAACAAGTTTTGAGTGTCTTTACCCTTCACTGGTTATTTTGGAAAATTATAATTTTTCAAAATGAAAAATATTTTACATTAATTTTTCAAGTTAACATACAAACAAAAGTTTTAGATAACAACTTTTGAATGGCATCTATACGGTTGGATTGAGTGTCTATGTCAAAATGTTATAAATCTTATTTTTGAAGATGTTAAGTCTATAATCCATATATGTATATATATATATATATATATATATATATATATATATATATATATATATATATATATATAGATGAATAATATCTCAATACCTTATGAATTTTGGAATGATGGGCCAAAACTTGTGTACAATGAACATTAGTAGAGAACAATTATTTTACGTATAGGCACATTTCGTATCTTTTTAAAAAATATTTCAAGACACTTTTACAATACTACAGTGATGTTCACGCAAATAATTTCAGTTGCTATGGTTTTAGTCAATTATAATTAGTTTCAAGTTAAAAGTATCAATAATGTAATTTTGATGAATTTTCAATCATTTTTTTAAAGCTTGTAAATTCATTTGAAAAAATTTCATTCATTTTGCTACATTGACTCTTTCAGAGATCACAACTAACTACAAAAAAACAAGTGTAAAATTTATGAAATTTTTGAAGTAATTTGTATCGAAACTGCTATCAGCCTAAGGTATATATGAATATATTTATATGTATGTATGTCTTCTAATCATTATGTCTTACCTTTGTTCATTGGTGATGATGTCCAAAAGAGTTTAAAGAGCCATATTTTATAATATATTTAGCATAATATGATAAAAGGCCCATAACATTTACAAATTGATAAATTGCATGCAATTATGAATTGTTGTCATTTCAGAAATGAATAAAGTTAAACAAGAACTCTAGTATGATTTAGAAAAAGAATTTGGATGTGTTCAAGTGATGGGAAAAGAGGGGTTACACACCATGACTATTTAGAGACTATCAAATATTTATAGTATTTTTTTCAATTTTAAAAAACACTTATCTTTACCACATCTTTAAAGAAGGCTTCATAAAAATTTGGAGAACTATGACATCTTACATTTTGGAATCGTAAATTTTTATTATAAAAAATTATTCCATGGAATGCACGATCTACTTATTGTCAAATCTAAAAAAGACTAATATGGATTCCACTATGTTCTCTCTTGGATTTAAACTAAGACCATACAAAGTATCATTGCAATTTTTAAGTCTCAAGGCCCAACTTTGAACTAAATATGATATTATTTAATTTTGTGATCCCTTTGCATGAATTTGGTGTAAATATTCCTTAGAGCAACACCAATCTCACCATTGTTAAAGCCCATTGAACCATGTTATTTTAGAGTCAAGAAACGTCACAAATGTTATGAGATTGGATGTGAGTTAATGGAAAAAGCTTTCAAGAAAGTTGCTTGTAGTTAGGACACTTGTTTCTAAAATGGACCACAAGAAATTCAGCGGGTGCTACTTGTTTCTTTTATCTTTAGCCTTGTCATCATTAATTTTTCAAAATATTTTCAATTCTAAATATAAACCTACATACTGCAAATGATTCAATTTATTTCTAAGTCATCCTAATCTGTAAAGGTGCTAAGAATGATAAACCAACAATTGAATTTCCCAGTTCTCTGTTAGCCCCTAATGCTCGGAGCGACCATTTTCTCGTCACTCCCTTTTCTAGGGGTTGTCCAATGTCAAAATAAATAAATTTTGAATAAATAATATTTTTTTTCTAATAGGATATCAAGTCTACTTTCCAACCCAATTTGAATCATCCCAATCCAAACTAAACCTCCACTTAGGGGAAGTTTTCTAAAACAAACACTTCTACATTGTTCACTATTACAAAATTTACTATTTGGATAAAGTAATGTTGTTCTATTGATTCTTTTGTTTTTATTACTTCTAGAATGAAAAATATAATTCTAACCGAAAATAATATCAAATTTTGAACACTGAAAATATAAAATATAAGTTTGGTGAAAATTTAAAGTTAATTTCTTTTTAATTCATTAAATGAAGATCTAAAACTATTTTTGGATATTTGGATACATGGATAATTTTCAAACATCATATTTTTCATTTTCTTTGTTAAGACAAACTTCATCAAAGTTGTGGAAATCACATTTTTATAATACATTTTAATTTCACTTCATACCCCTCAAGCCTTTAGGGGTTAAAGTAGGATTTTCCAAAAGTTCCACCTTAACCTTTAAACGGCTTTGCAAGCTCCACAAACTCTATAGTATTTTGGAAGATCTTGCTTGTAACTACTACTATGTTGCATCAAGTGAAGATTTTGAAATGTCAAACCAAGCACCTTTGAGGGATCTATATTTCTTCATTTTAGAATCAAAGTAAATTAAAAAGATAATCATGCTTAAAATGCAATTTAATAGTGATTTTGGGTGTGGAATTAGGAAAACATGCCCTTTAACCCTTTACTGCCAACCATGTTCTACGAAAACCTCAGATTTCTAGTGCTTTTTCCTTAACCCTAAGGGAGCAACATAACATGGACCTTTCAAAATTTGATGTAGAGATTGAATTCAAATCAAGCCTATCCAAATTTAAACCTCATATAAAGTACACCAACAAATTACCACCATGTTTCTAGTTCCACCTTTATGTTTTGGTGGTGTACATTTGAAACCAAAAATGTTTACTATTTGTTCATGAAGGCGGAGTTAAAAACATGACATTAGGTGAGATTTGGGGCTTCGATGTCACGGACATAGAACCTTGAGATGGGTATTGCAAAGACTAGGCCTTAAAACTAGAGATATAATTATTGTGTTCAAAACTAGTTAGTGATGGGTATTGCCTTAGTGATGGATATTGCCACAGTGATACAATTATTGTGTGAAAACTAGTTCGTGATGGGTATTGCCACAGTGATATAATTATTGTGTTCAAAACTAGTTTGTGATGGGTATTGCCACTGACATAGAACCTTCTAGAATACTTCTAGAAGTTCTATAGGTCCTTAGACTTTTAGGACCTTTTAGATACTTCCTAGGGACTCTCATAATCTCTAGGAAGCCCCTTCAGAAGTTTCCTTAGTACTAGTATATCTAGAGGACGAGATGAGGGACTCCTCACTCTCGTCAACACAAGTTAGGAGCAACCTTTAGTATTGCCTTGTCTTCAATCTTGATCAACTATCGATTTAGTTCAATATACTTTCTTGAGAACCACTCTTGTGTACTATTGCACTTCTTGTTCTTGGGTCTTTGTTCATGCTCTTGTTGTTGTTCTCTTGTTCTTGTTCTTGAGTTCTTGTGTCCCTGACAGTTTGACGAGAGTGACATTGACAATACTAGAGCTTGATCTTTCTTGATAAGAGTGAATTACCCCTTTCTTGAAAATGCTAGAGCCTTCTAGAGGTTGCGGATTACCCTCCTCTAGGCTAGTATTGTTATGTGTTGTAAAATTCTTTCTTGATCAAGAGCGGATTACCCCTTTTTCAAGATTGGGTTTTAACATTTTAAAGGTTGCGGATTATCCACCTTTAATTGTCTGTACTCTTCATAGAATTCTTTTGTTTCCTTCTCTACAGTGATTTCAAGATGTCCGGAGTTGTGGATACGAACTCAGCAGACTTAGCTGAATCAAAACTAGACGCTGTTCTCAAAGCCATCAAATCCTTGTCGATCAGGACAAACCAAATTGAGAATTTTGTTTCTAGACTTCACGACGATCTCGGGGCTGGACCTTCACAAACGAGTGTTGCGCCTCAAGTTTTTCCATCCGGAGAACCATCAATTCTTCCAACTTAAGAAGAGAATCCACCTCCTCAACATGTTGAAGCTTCGATGATCAAGGAGCCTCGGATTAGCCTTCCAGAGAAGTTTGATGGCACACGCTCAAAATTTCGAGGGTTTGCCAATCAAAACCAACTTATTACCTTTCTTCAACTGCATCGCTATCCGACAGACGAATCGCAAGTAGGTCTATTTGGAACCTTAAACAACGTATTCATTAAATTGGGAGTTTCCATTAAATTGGGAGTCAAATTGATGTATGCATGTTGTAGATCTGATAGTGAAATGATCATGTGATGTAGATCAATTTGACTCCCAATTTAATGGAAACTCTCAATTTAATGAATACGGTTTTCTTACTTACGAGGCAAGCTCTATCTTGAATTGCCCCTCTGTTTGAAAAAAGATCACCGATCTTAAACAACTTCGAAATGTTCTTAGCTGTTTTTGGAGAGGCGTTTGGAGAGCACGACAAGATTCGTTGGGCGACAACCAAGATTCATTCTTTGCGACAAGGATCGCGATCTGCATCTGTGTATGCATCAGATTTTCGACAATTAGCGTGCGACATCAATTGGGACGAAGAAGCACTTATGAGTCAATTTCATTGGGAACTACGAGATGACGTCAAGAATCTGTTATTGTCTTTGCCTGATCCTCAAACACTCAGTGAGGCAATAAGTCAAGCCGTGAAGTGCAACAATCGATTATTTCAGCAACGTCAAGATCAACGTTCTTGGACTTCATCAAAACCATATAGAAGTTCTTCTCACTCGGTTGCTTCGACAAATATTCCAAGCAGTCATTCAGAAGTGGAAGAGATGTAAATTGATGCGGTACGATTCAAGCCACTTATGCCACAAGAGAAGAAACGACGATTTGAAGAAGGTTTATGTTTGTATTGTGGAGAACCAGGCCATAAAACTGACAGTTGCTCTAAAAAGCAACACCGCCATACTTGCAAGACACGGAGCACGTTCGTGGGGGACCATCAACAATAAAAAAACGAAGAGATCCAGCCACAATAGAGACCATGCGGTTGGACGAGTTTAAATCCCAAGGTCTCTTCCTTTCCGGTCAACCTTCTTGTTGTTTTAACGTTCATTTTTCTTTTGCTTGTTTGAACTTTCGAACATCTGCCTTGATAGATTCAGGAGCCTCTGTTTGTTTCATAGATGAAGATTTTAGAAAACTTCACAATATTCCTTTAGTTAAAAAACCTTATCCTGTTCCAGTAGAAGTAATAGAGGAACGTCCCTTAGTCTCAGGTCATGTCACCCACGAAACTACTCTTTTAGAAATAGAGTTAGAAGGCTATAATAGTTTTCTTGTTTTCAATGTCATTAAAACCCCTACAAGCTCTATCATACTAGAACTATCTTGGCTTAGAAAATACAATCTTAATATAGATTGGAGTAACCTCAAAATCAAGTCATTCCCTAGTATGAATCCCCTTACACAACCAACTAGGTCCAAACTTCGTCACCCTAAACCAATGTTCGTTGGAGCAAAGGTTTTTATGAGAGCTGCGAAACATAGCAATCCATTTGTTATTTATGCAACTCCGGCTCGTGAAGAAGTAACTATGGGCACGAGCATTCCAGATCAATATAAGGAGTTTCAAGATGTTTTTGAGAAGAAAAATGCTGATATTTTACCGGAGCATCGACCTTACGACTGCGCAATTGATCTGCAAAATGGCGCGCAACCACCTTTTCGTCCAATTTACAACCTCTCGTAAAACAAACTTGTAGCGTTAAAGGAATATATTGAAGAGAATCTCGCCAAAAACTTCATCCGACACTCGAAGTCTCCAGCTGGTGCCCCAATACTCTTTGTCAAGAAGAAGGACGGCTCTTTACGAATGTGTGTCGATTATCGCGACTTGAACAAGATTACTGTGAAGAATCGATACCCGTTGCCGTTGATATCTGGGCTTCTTGATCAACTTGGACAGGCCTAGATCTATACGAAGGTTGATTTACGCGGAGCTTACAACCTAGTACGCGTTAAAGAAGGGGACGAATGGAAAACTGCATTTCGAACAAGGTATGGTCATTTTGAATACAATGTCATGCCTTTCGGTTTTACGAATGCACCTGCCATATTTCAACATTTGATGAACGACGTCTTCCGCGAATTTTTGGATAAATTTGTCGTGTGCTATCTAGATGACATTTTAATCTATTCCAAAAATGTTCAAGAACATGAAGAACATGTGAAGCTTGTATTACAAAAACTACGAGATGCTGGATTATACGCAAAAGCAGAAAAGTGCGTATTTCATCAACCGCAAGTGGAGTTTCTTGGGTATATTATTTTAAATGAAGGCTTATCTATGGATCCAAAGAAGATTGAAGCTATCACGAATTGGTTAACTCCTCGAACGGTACGTGATGTACAATGTTTTCTCGGATTTGCTAATTTTTATCGAATTTTCATCCAGAATTATTCTCAAATCGCTGTTGCACGGACTCGATTGACATGCAAAGACAAACTCAATTGGGGACTTGAAGCGGAGACTTCTTTTCAAAATATGAAGACTGCTTTTACAACGGCTCTAATTTTGATTCATCCAGACTTCTCGAACCCATTTTATATGGAGACTGATGCATCAGACTTTGCATTAGGTGCAGTCTTATCGCAAAAGGGAGATGACGCAAAACTTCATCCAGTTGCGTTTTATTCTAGAAAATTCTCTGCTGCAGAAATCAACTACGAGTTTCATGTCAAAGAACTACTTGCTATAGTGGACTCGTTTCAAGAATGGCGTAATTTTCTTGAAGGCGCTTCGCACTAGGTGACTGTATATACAGATCACAAAAATCTTGAATATTTTATGTGAGCTCGTGTATTAAATCGGCGGCAAGCTCGTTGGAACATGTCATTATCTCGTTTTGACTTTGTCATCACATATTGGCCTGGAAAACAACAAGGACTATCAGATGCTTTATCTCGAAGATCCTATCTTGCGCCTAAATAAGGAGATGCAACATATGACTAACAACGAACAACTCTTCTAAAGACCGAGCAATTTCAAGTTCATGGAGCAACTATGGCTATGCCAGTTGACTCATCATTTCTTGACCAAATTCGTGCAATATCAGCAACGGACCCTCTTGTTCTTGACATTCAGCGTTGCTCTGAGATTGATCGCGACAATTTCAAGTTTGTGGATGACCTCTTGTATTTTGAGGAGCGCTTGTATATTCCAGAAGGTTGTGCACGTCTTCAAATTCTTCAAGCCCGTCATGATTTTCTTGCAGCCGGACATTTTGGGTTCAACAAGACGTTAAAACTCATTTCTTGAGATTTTTAGTGGTTTCAGATAGTCAGATGTGGAAGGCTGTCAAAAACTACGTTCTTTCTTGTGACACTTGTTCTAGATCGAAGAATCCACGACATCGTCCGTATGGACTCTTGCAGTCGTTGCCTATTCCAAAGCAACCATGGTCTTCTGTTTCTATGGATTTCATCACCGATTTACCTCCATCGAAGTCATTTGACACCATATTCGTGGTTGTTGACCGATTGACAAAAATGACACATTTCATTCCTTGCAAGAAGACAATCACCGGAGAAGAGACAGCAAGATTATTTTTGGACAACATTTATCGATATCATGGATTACCGGATGACATCGTTTCAGATCGTGGACCGCAATTTGTCTTTAAATTTTGGAGATCTCTCTTTCAAATCTTGAAGGTGCAAATCAAACTCTCTTCTGCTTTTCATCCTCAAACTGATGGCCAAACGAAGCGTGTAAACCAAGTATTGGAGCAGTATTTGCGTTCCAACATCAACTATCAACAAGACGATTGGACCGTGCACTTGCCATTGACTGAGTTTGCGTATAATAATACCGTTCATGCATCGACTCAACAAACGCCATACTATGCCAACTATGAATATCATCCAAAGTTTGACATATTAAATCAGTCAAAGAATGAGAATCCGGCAGCTGTCGACTTTGCAACAAGATTATCGGAACTCCATGCGTTGATGAAGATTCATTTAGGAGAAGCCCAAGATCGCTACAAAGCCGCCGCAGATAAACTTAGAAAGGAATCACCGTCATTCCTAGTTGGCGACAAAGTATGGCTTATTCGGCGCAATATCAAGACTACAAGACCGTGTGATAAGTTGGACTATCGTCGATTAGGACCATTGCCTATTCAGCAACAAGTCAATCCGGTGACTTTTCGGTTGGACCTACCAACATCTACGAAGGTACATCATGTTTTCCATGTGTCATTGTTAGAACCATACAAAGAGTCGAATATACCAGGAAGAAAGCAACCACCACCGCCCAGCATTGAAGTTGATACCCACGAAGAATATGAAGTTGAAAAAGTACTTGATTCGCGGCGAAGACGAGGCAAATTAGAATATCTTATACACTGACGTGGTTACGACATCAATGAACGGACGTCGGAACCAACAATAAATGTCGTTGGTGCGCCTCAAAAGGTACAGGAATTTCATCAACACTATCCTGATAAGAACACGCATTTCGTTAAAATTGGACTACATTTCGTTAAAACCGGACTTCTGGATTGAAAAAGCGATGGGAAGTGCTACCCTTCGCAATAGAGATAGGTCCCTAATTTTTCTACAATGCTCTTATTTGCGGAATAAGAGTGATGTAGAAAAATTGGGGACCTGTCTCTATTGCGAAGGGTAGCACTCCCCATCGCTTTTTCAATCCAGAAGTCCGGTTTTAACGAAATGTAGTCCAATTTTAACGAAATGCGTGTCTAAGCCATGACCTATTCGATGATAACTTCAACAAGAACCTCTTCCGTTGAGAGCTGTATATTATGAGGGGAGAGCAGTCAAAGAGCAACACAGCTCTCAACCTCAGAAACATCTTCTCTTCTATTTCTTTTCTTCTCAGTATGTCTAATTGGAAGGTATTTCAAGACTCTTTAGAATCTAAATCGCAACCGGAGTCTGAGCGTGAGCTGTCTTTATCACAATTGCCGAACCAGCCTGCAGATCCTTTGCCACCACAAGAGCCTCGAAATGAAGCTGGATCTTGTCAACGACGAATACGGCCTCGAGATGAAGAACCTCTTGAACCACGGCAACGTCGAAAAATACCCAGTAGCAGATCGTTGGTGATTGTCATCGAAGTAGAGCCTGCTTTTGAAGGTCGCTCGGAAGCTGTATTTTAAGGACTTTTTTGAAACGAAGATACAGAGGTCCAAGCATGGTCTCAAGTAGCGGGCGTCGGTCACTATCGTTGATTGCAAGGGCCCTTAAACCACTTGACTCGCACTAGACAACTTGAGTATGTCGGAGAAATCATGAGACATATTTTTTATTTTTATCGCCTCTGATCGAGAGTCCACAACAACACTCCTCGTGAAGACTCGTCGCTAGAGAGGGAAGTGATGTCACGGACATAGAACCTTGAGATGGGTATTGCAAAGACTAGGCCTTAAAACTAGAGATATAATTATTGTGTTCAAAACTAGTTAGTGATGGGTATTGCCTTAGTGATGGATATTGCCACAGTGATACAATTATTGTGTGAAAACTAGTTCGTGATGGGTATTGCCACAGTGATATAATTATTGTGTTCAAAACTAGTTTGTGATGGGTATTGCCACTGACATAGAACCTTCTAGAATACTTCTAGAAGTTCTATAGGTCCTTAGACTTTTAGGACCTTTTAGATACTTCCTAGGGACTCTCATAATCTCTAGGAAGCCCCTTCAGAAGTTTCCTTAGTACTAGTATATCTAGAGGACGAGATGAGGGACTCCTCACTCTCGTCAACACAAGTTAGGAGCAACCTTTAGTATTGCCTTGTCTTCAATCTTGATCAACTATCGATTTAGTTCAATATACTTTCTTGAGAACCACTCTTGTGTACTATTGCACTTCTTGTTCTTGGGTCTTTGTTCATGCTCTTGTTGTTGTTCTCTTGTTCTTGTTCTTGAGTTCTTGTGTCCCTGACACTCGACAAGGCCCTATCCTTTGATATGTTGAAATCAACAGCGAAGAATAAAATAATAACAAAATAACAAAATAAAGAAAAAAAAATTCCTAGTTTGACGTGGACAACCGATGTCCATGTGAAACTAGGTTTTTTTATATATATATATTTTTTAAATTATTACCGTTGTTATTTTATTTGTGACTCCCAATTTTAGATCACAAAATAGGGCCTTATTTGAAGCTCCAAATCTCACCTACTGTGGTAATACATAGGTTGATGTATCTTATTGTGAAGTTCATATCGAAACAAAAAAATTCTTGTGCATAAAACAGAAAAACTGAAGACATTGCAAAGTCTTGGTTGTCATGTAAGGTAAACATACCTAAAACGGGCACCAAAGACCCAATTCTACACCTTGTTGTTGGCCTCCAATTCTACCTTGTGATGGACCTAATTTCACCTCACTTCAAGTGAACACTAAACGCAGTAGTGGAATTGGATGTAAACAAATTGATTTTAGATACTTTAACAAATGAAAATATGATCAGAAAGCAATGATTAACTCCTAAGCGTCCACACTACATTTACCCGGTCAAACCTCATTAATTCCTCACATTTTAAAATAAAATATATTTTCTAATATTTTGTGAGATATTTTATTGTTAAAAAGATTCAACTTGATTTTTTCATAATTATGTAAATAAAAATGAATTTTATATGATATTTCAAAACTTTTTTCTTGTAAAATCATAGTAATTACAAAAAGCTTAAAATAGCATGATTTTTTAAGGAAAAATGTAAACAATAGTGACGAACAACAAGTTGTAGGGGCATGATTTTTGAGCTTACACAAAAAGAAATTTAATAGAAAAACTTTTTCTATAGTAAATATTGGAATTTTAAGGGTTTGAGCTTTAAAGTGCTATAAAAAAATGAAGTTTTACCAATTTTGAAGAATAGAAAATTGGACTGGAAAGTAGAAGGTAACCTCCACACTTTCTTAGTAGAGGTCATTTTTATTTGAAATTAGGAACTAGGTGAAAATCATTGTATGAATTAAAAACGGCCAAATTTGGCCATATTGGGCTCTTGAGACGCTTAGGGATTAAAGCAATTTAGCATGGCAATTGAGTAATTTCCTTGAATGTAAATGTGTGTGAATGGGCCATCAACTCATGAATGATTATAAAGCATTTTTGTGATTCTCATGGCGCCACCCAAGGGAGGTTTAGTATTTTCAGCACATACCACTTTGAAAATTCATAGAAATTATAAGTTCCATTATGTGATTTTGCTTGGATTCAACGCCGCTAAGATTATTTTACCGTTCCTCCAATAATTTGTAGCATACTTGCCGCTACGTCCTCCAAGATTGCTTAACCCCTAAACGTCTGAACGTGCCATGGCGGTCAGTAGAATACTATGTATTTTGGTTGTATTTAGACACATCTTTAACGCCTAAACGTCTGAAAGTGCCTTTGTGGCCAGTAGAATATGGTGTATTTTTCTAGTATTTGGAATAGATCCAGACCTTTTATAGGTTTGGGTTCAACACAAAAGCTGAAATCTACATCAATGCCGTTCTAGTGAGTTATTGAGATCTCAATTTATAACTTCTTGTTAGTAGCAAATACCAATTATACAACCACGTATTTACTATACCCATGGGATGTTTGGGGGTTAATGGGTTTGAGTTCAGAAGAGAAGTTGAAATTGAGATCAATGCGATTCTTGTAAGCTATTAAGATCCTAATTTAGAGTTTTTTTTGTTGGTAGAAAATCTTAATTATACGACAACATATGTACTATCCCCGTGGGACGTTTAAGGATTAAATGGATGTTAATAGGTACTTCCACAGTAGGCACACAACCGACCCTTCCCTCAAAAGCACTGCGTGAGCTCTCAGGTTGTCATCTCGTTCTCACAGATGCAGCTTCCATGATGCCCAACGGATGCCATCATCATCTAAAGTGAATTGTGTGACCTCACAAGCCTCGATGTTGCTGTGGCCCATTCACCACTCATGGCTTGGTATGATCACACGAGCACCCTCAGGCGTCTTAGACATATGACACACAGAGAACAGGGATAGGTACTTTTTGTGATCACTCTGAGTGTTCATTGCTTCTTTTGTCCCATAATAAGCTTCTTCAACCTTCAAAATATAATAATTTACTAGTCCAAACCATTGGACTAGTGAATTTTTTATTTTATTTTTCAATTTTCTTAGGTAGTCAGCTTTTTTCACAATGCTTGGGTGATACTTGGATGCTACTTGTGTGATACTTAGGGTGATACTTGGATGATACTTGGGTGATACTTGGGTGATAGTTGGTGATACCATGATGATACTAGGATAATATCTAGGCAATTTGGCAAGTGCTCAATTTAACAAGTGTTTACCACAAATTCACCACCATTTTTGTACCATTTACTACTTGGTGAATGTGTCAAGGTGCCCTGTGCAAATCCCCAAACCATGGCAAATCCACATCATCTTTAACCCCTAAAGGACCACAACTATGTTCCTCTCCACACACTCCAAAGTACCCCTTCTCATAAACAGACAGATAGTTTTTGATCTATGACCTTTTTGACCAATCCAATTGTAGGATATTTCAAGCAACTTGAATTTATTACCACCTACAAATTATCAACCGTTCAAGATTCTTCAATTGTAAGATTATAAGCTTCAAAGTTGATTGCACCTTTTTTTTGGCTTGCTGCCGATATTGAAAACTTTTTGAAAATGCCAAAAATGCAAAGTTTAGTCTCAAATTTGGTAAAACGAATTTGGCAATTGTGTGCATGAGGGTGTTAGCTCATTGTGTGCAAAAAATTAGATGAATAGCTCATTGTATGAAAATTTTCAAGAACTGCCCCACAATTTGGTTTTCCACCTTTGCATGATTGTATCTTTTGATTTATACATCACCTACGTTCGCAAATTACCATCCCATCTTCGTTACAAGGAGTAGAATCACCACACAAAGTCTCAAGAATTGAGGATCAATACTCATTCCACAGTGAGCTGACCGAACTTGGAAAATCAGCCTTGGTCCTTGAGGGGTTAACTAAAGAAGTTGGGTGGTGAGACACTGTCGAAGCATCCACAATGCTACTATTGAAAAGCATGGACTCCACTAACCGCTAAAGAACCTTGTGAAGAGAAGGCAGCTCAAGAATGTTATGACCCCATTTTGCAGCAAAACGGGACTAAATAATTCAAACTACCAGAAAAGAAGATGCATCAGATGATTTTTAATAAACTTACAACAAATAATTCATGCATGAACCAGAAGACAAGAAGCAAAACAGCCCAATGAAGTATTTTAGTCCCCAAAAAGAGAATTACCTATGTTCACTCAGAATTCTTTTATGTCACCCTTTTGGTAACCAAAGTACATGAGTTCAGAACTTGCCATGTGGAAAGTGTGCAATCACGTGTATACTCTCTGCAGATACTGGAATGTGATATTAGAGAGTGTGATAATAACGAGTTCAGAGTGTACATGCAAAACTGCATGAAACTGAGAATATTAAGAAGACATACAACGTATAGAATGTATATAAGACGTGAATGTAACATCAGAAGGAGACCTTGGATTCTGCCAGAAGGACATATATGGCCTTCCCTGTCGTCACAGAATGCAATAATCCATCCCCTGTACCATTTGCAGGTTCTCCACGTCATTCACTCTTGAGGGGTATGAAGAGCTGAATGTAAAGCATCTTCCAAGTACTTCTCAGCGGCCTCATATTCACGCCTTTTGTCTTCAATGGCAAGACCTGCTAATGCCTTGTCCTGTTACCAAAAGATGTCACAATATCAGAAAAGCAAGAGGTTTTCATCAATTTCACAAACTCAACTTGAGACAAACTGTACCAGAATGAGTAGAGCATTAGCTCTGTAGATTGATCATGCAAAAGACTCTTGTAACATTCATACCGGAGGTAGATCTTGATAGCTGCGTAGGGTGTCAAGAATGGGCTTAGTCTTGGACTCCAATTCATGACGATGCTCCACCATGGCCATTAAAACGCCATGACTAATCTCCCTCGTGTATCCAAGACGCCTAAGCAAAGACTGCAATATAGAAAATCCACAGAGAGAATAATAAGTTGCAGAGACTCTTCTGTCAATCCAGAATCCACTGATTTATTTCAAAAACCCACATAACATTATTACTACACCGAAACAGTTATTTAGTATGGTCTAAAGTATTTATCACAAGGACATACTATTTGACACCAGTTGCAGTGGTAGCATTGTACCATTCCTGATGTGCGTGTAGTATCATGGGGCTTACTAATTTTCTTGTTGCTCGATTATCACGCCATACTAAATAACCATTTTAGTGTAGCTCTACCAGGGATTTTACAAAAATCAGGACCCTACTAGTGAGTGTTAATGGCCGCTTTAATAAAAATCCCTCCACAAGAATATAGGGATATTCCATCAGTTAGTGAGGTGTCACAGAAAGCCTAAAGATATGTTCTCACTTGGTACTAGGAGTGGTCTTAGTGAGCATCTTAGGAATGAATTTAGGTCTACTGTTGGACTAGATTCACTTTGTTAAGATCATTCCTAACACCAAGTGAGAACATAC
The DNA here is from genome assembly GCA_022496805.1 of Pohlia nutans. Classification (NCBI taxonomy): domain Eukaryota; kingdom Viridiplantae; phylum Streptophyta; class Bryopsida; order Bryales; family Mniaceae; genus Pohlia; species Pohlia nutans. The sequence goes on from CM040102.1 coordinate 10,470,261, forward strand.
TTTAAGAGTGAAAATCTCTGGGTTATGGAATGTTATGCGTGAGCACGCAAATAAGAGCTATAACATTATTCCAAAGGTTCTGCACTTTACATTAGACATTTTCTTATGATGAGAATTTAGTAGAGAGGTCACACAGTGTGGGAAGCTCACTGCACCTTGTAGTTCGCAAGCTGTTGCAGGTACTGTCGCTCTTTCGAAGCCATCATTTTGAGGTTAGTATTCCATTGCATCATAGGCCCCTCCCGGAGAGCCACCTCCTCCTCAAGCTGACCAAGAGCCCTTCACCCCATACCCATTAGAAGAAGTAGAGGATCTCATTCATGAACAAATATTTTCATAAAGAAGCAATCACATCAAAATGAGTTTGTGTATTAACAACAAGAAAAAAAATGCTACTTGCAAGAAACATATAGGGATCACCTTTTCAAATAGGTCAACCGGGCAATTGCTTTTCGGGTATAGTCTAAAAGCATTTTGGATTCCCTTTGAGCCTTGGATCTTGTCTCCTCTAACTCAGTTTTCTTGAGTGAGAGCTCAGCTATGGCCATAAGGTAGCTGCCAAGACACAGATTCTATCTCATATCAGCAAAAAATACCATTCATCTGAACATCACTGTTAAATTACCATGAAGACAGAATATCACCATGGATTCAAGTTATAAAAGCCAGGCAGACCATGCTCACAGTTTAGCACACTCAGTTCTAATGGTATTGCTGAGGTGCTGGGTAACAAATACCAATAGAATATACGAAATACTTGCACAGTGTTAACAAACCTTGTGGATTCTGTATCCTTGAGGTCAAGCAAATTAGCGACATTGGCGAGAGTATTTGCAGACATCACGCCAGACTGGGAGAGATTCTCTTGTGACAGCCCTGTGCATTCCAGTGTCTCACGGATCCTGGCAGCTGCCATGGCCACTCGTGTTTATCAGACGCAGCTCCATGGCTTGAAGAGCAATCCGGCTCCTTGGATGCTCTTTTCATATTAATATAGGTGATATATCAGAGTAATACACATGTGCTACCTAGGTGCTACTTAGGCAATACTTGGGTAATACCTAGGTTTAAAGAGGTTACACATCTTGACTCCACATAGGATATCTGGCTAACATTCCTTTTCTTTTTTCAAAAATCCTTTGTATCAATTAGCCAGCACAAATTTTAGAATAGCAACAAAAGTCACCAGTAACCAGAGATGATCTAATCATGTGCTCAACTCTCAACCAAAAAAATTGAGTGACATCTAGTTGAGAAGATACTGAAAATACACTTCTCATGAGCTATAAGTTGCCTCCTAACTTGAAATCACATCAAAGGTGCACACATATGACAGCACACTACAGAGACAGAGCCAACAGTTCATTTTTTTGAGAATTCTTACTCATTTCTATGTGAGTGGTAGCTTGTTAACCTTGTGATGCGGTTCTAACAAGCCATTAGCCAGTAGACAGCAAAGTTTTGCTACAGGTTCAACCACTAAGCGTCTAAAACGCCCAATATGGCCATCTGCATTACTGAACTTTGCAATGGTGGCATTTTCTCATTTTACCTCGGTTGTCTGATTGCAATACATCGTTTTAAAACTCTTGTTCTATAATACAAGATCAACAGTGTCGATCGTGTCAAACTAAAGTCATTGAAACAAATAATTTGCAGCAAGGGGTCCAATTTTCCTACACTACAGAAAATACACAGTGGACGCTCAGGGGTCAAGAAAACCTCGGAGTACTGCTGCAGCCTGGAAAGGAAAGAGACATGCTGTACCTTGACTGCGAAACTCGGCTGCGCGTTGCCGCAGATCCGCGGCGACAATGGTGGCAGACTGAGTGCGGTGCTGGGAGAGAACAGCGAGGTTATGCAGATGAGCCACGGTGCGCGGGGTGTACTCGAATTCAGGGACTTCCTTCCCCACGGCTTCAAACGCGCCCCGCAGCCACGCCTTCACGTCAGCCACTTGCTGCGCATCGAAAACCCCTGCATCCCCTGCTCCCGCTGCTGTACCGCCACTCCCACCGCTCTCTAAACCCCCGCTGCTGCTGCTGCTCACGCCTGCCATTGCTTACTCTCCCTCACCTTCGATTCTCAGCTAAACCATAACTTCAGCTAAAACTCTAACAATCTCATTCTGTACAAATGGCTAAGCCAGTTCTAAGGCTTCAAATCCACCGTTTGCTTCACAGCCTCCGCCATTTCGGAGTGAGAACAAGGTTTCGCTTGATCTGCGAAACCCCAATCCTGTTGTAACAATCCATCTCGAAATGCCCCTGCAAAATGCTCGATAAGCCAGAGCAGTGGCAGCGCGGGCGGGAACTGGAATTTTGGTGACGGAGAACCATTCCGTTTTGGAATCGGTCCAGAAGATAAATTGATGAACGTCGCGGGCTTTCATCCGATTGTTCCACACGGAATCGTGGATGGAGGAAAGTACTCTCAATACCACTGACCTTTCACCAAGTCCAGATACCGGTATTCAGTTGCAAACCTTTACCTCGTTGAAGAAAATTATGTAATATTATTAACTCCTATGATTTCAAGTGCTATGATTTTTTATTTTATTTTTTCATTTATCCATATTTGGAAAAACATGTATACTTTTGAACTATCCTATTGAGATGTACAGTGGGGTCCAAGGTCGAATGGCGTTTTTGGTTTCGCAGTGGGAAAAAATTCAAGTCTGCCCACTTTGAAAGCCTCTAGAGAGATCAAAAATTGGTATTTTACCTTGAAATTTTTACCATGAACCTGAAATCAAGTTGTTAGTATGCCTACCAAATTTCAAAGCCAAATAATTCACCAAAAAAAAGTTATTCAAAATCTACCAATATAGGTAGCTGTGGAAAAAGTTTCACTCCTACCAACTTCGACAGCCTCCCGAGAATTGAAAAAAAAATTCTTTACTTTGATTTTTTTTGGTAGAAACCAATTTGTGTTAGTAATATATGGTAAAAATCTCAAGTCTAAAAGATTAGTGAAAGAAAAGATATTCCCAATCTACCAACATGTGTAGTTGTGGGAAACAATGGGGGAAACCATTTCATTGCTACCAACTTTGACTACTATGTTGGTAGATTATGAATAAATTTTTTTTGGTGAATCTTTTGGCTTTGAAATTTGGCATACATATAATTCACTTAAAAGATATTTCTTTGGCAAAACTTTCGTGGTAAAATACCAATTTTTGAGCTCTCGGGAAGCTTTCAAAGTTGGCAGTATTCAAAGTTGGTAGGAATGAAATGGTTTCCCCATTGTATCTCACAACTACACATGTTGGTAGATTGTTAATATCTTTTTTTGCATTAATCTTTTGGTCTAGAAATTTTGATCATATGTTGTTAACATAAAGAGGTTTTTCTCCGAGAATTTCATGGCCAAAAAAACATAATTCAATCTTTGGGAGGCTGTCAAAGTTGGCAGCAGTGAACAACTACCAATGTTGGTAGATTTTGAATAACTTTTTTTTGGTGAATTATTTGGCTTTGAAATTTTGTAGGCATACTAACAACTTGATTTCAGGTTCATGGTAAAAATTTCAAGGTAAAATACCAATTTTTGATCTCTCTAAAGGCTTTCAAAGTGGGCAGACTTGAATTTTTTTCCACTGCGAAACCAAAAACGCCATTCTACCTTGGACCCCACTGTACAGTGGGGTGACACCGAAATTGTCCCCTTGTGTAATTTCAGGGATAGTGCCCGCACTGCTGCCAACTTTGACACCCTCTCGAGCGCTGGAAAATTGTTATTTATACATGAAATTTTAGACAAAAAATCATTGTTATGTTGGCAACATGTGTACAAAATTTCAAAGCTAGAAGATTGATACAAAAAAAGATATTCAAGATTTACCAACAAGGGGTAGCTGTAAGAAATGTTTCACAACCGCCAACTTTGACACCCTCCCAAGAATTGAAGAAATTTTTTTTTCACATGGAATTTTTGGAGTAGGAATGTCTTTATGTTTTTTACACATGTAGAAAAATTCAAGTCCAAAAGACCCACAAAAAAAAAGATATTCCAAATCTACCAACAGGTGTAGTTGTGAGAAACAAAGTCGCTTCACAACTTCCAACTTTGACAGCCTCCCTAGTGTTGAGAATCTGTTATTTCAATATGAAAGTTTTGCCACATGATCTTTATGATGTTGATCACATGTATGAAAATTTTCAAGGCCAAAAAATACACACAAAAATAGTTATTCTATATCTACCAACGTAGTTGTGAAGCAACTTTGTTTCTCACAACTACACCTATTGGTAGATTTGGAATATCTTTTTTTTTGTGGGTCTTTTGGACTTGAATTTTTCTACATGTGTAAACAACATAAAGACATTCCTACTCCAAAAATGCCATGTGAAAAAAAAAATTCTTCAATTCTTGGGAGGGTGTCAAAGTTGGCAGTTGTGGAACATTTCTTATAGCTACCCCTTGTTGGTAAATCTTGAATATCTTTTTTTGTATCAATCTTCTAGCTTTGAAGTTTGGTACACAAGTTGTCAACATAACAATGATTTTGTGTCTAAAATTTCATGTATAAATAACAATTTTCCAGCGCTCGGGAGGGTGTCAAAGTTGGCAGCAGTGCGGGCACTATCCCTGCAATTGCACAAGGGGACAATTTCGGTGTCACCCCACTGTACAATGCGGTAGTCAATGTTATTGCTATGGCTTTTCTATCTTAAGGATACAAACAGACCTAATTCAAAAATTCATTGTTACATTTTTACTAGTGGTATTAGAGTGTCTTCAATACAAACTTCTGTAGTTGATCTCTTAAAATAAATCAATTGTGGAGATTCTCTGCTATAAAAATTGTACAGAATGTTTATCATTGGTTTTCTTTAGAAGCCAAGTGTAAAGGATTGTATTGACTATGGTCACATTTTATTATGTCGCAAAACGTTTCACACAAATTTATAAATGTTCACCATTAACTTTTAAAGAACCATGGAATTATAGGGATCCCGAGTACCATCAACAATGACTTCACTTTGAACCAAAGGTTTGGTGGTAACCAACAAAGATGACATCGCACAAGAGAGCTTCCCATAGAGGAGTTTCTACATAAAATATGCAATAATCAATTACTTTAAATCTTTTGCTGGTTTTAAAATGAAAAACATAACATAATAGAGGAGTGCAATGAAGCAACCTTTTGAAAACTAGATCAAAAAATAATCTCCATTTAGATTCACTTTTCTATGTAAAGAGGGAATGTCATTTGCATTCTATGAATTTTGGAACTACCATGTCATTACCACATACAGGTAAATAGAAACACCAACCCTTGCGGGGCCGGCGTGAATAAAGCGTCCGTTTGTAACGTTAATGACCTAGTGTCCATTGGACAAAGGGCCATTAAGATCACATATACTTAATATCTAATTGTAACTTAGTGTGGTCCAATTGCAAAAGGGTATTGGCTCCTATTGCTCTATATACTATGAATACAATTTACTAAGAGAAAAATATATATTTCATATATTTCGGAATTTTTGAGTATATTTTGGCCGGCCTTTTATACATACATACATACATACATACATACATACATATACATATATACATACATATACATATATACATACATACATACATATATATATATATATATATATATATATATATATATATATATATATATATATATATATATATATATATATATATATATATATATATATATATATATATATATATATATATACACACAACGATAGAGAGCATGTTATTCATTGGGCATCATTTCTCGCTACACCCTGGCCCTACAAGAGATGTTATTTTTCCTCGACCACAAAGGGATTCGAACCCCTAACTTTCAGATCCAAAGTCTGACGCGCTAATCCACTGCGTTGAAAACTCGAAATTTGGAGAATTAAAAAGAGTGGAAAAATACACCAACACAAGCGTCACAAGAAGGCCTTCACGTCGGGCCACACTAAACGACACAAAACAACCAAAACAAAGTCACTAAGACTAAGAGGGGAATGACAAGAGTAGACAAAGGTCAATAGTAGAATAACAACATGAATTCTAAACCTAAGAGGAAAATAAAAAGCTGACTAGCACAACGACTAGAAAGCAAGTCTAAAATTGAGAAAAAAAAATCCTAATCAAGTTCCAATAGGAACTGTCTATCTAAGGTACTATTACAATGACTCTAATTTGGAAGAATGCCAAGGTCCTTAGCCATAAGACTAGGAGCAAAAGCTGAAGTAAAACATTGAGGTCCTTGCAGATCCCACTCCACTACATTGCTCCAAACCGATCCATGAGGGTTTTGGGAAATCAAGGTCGAAAATTGTTGAGCCAAAGACGCATTCACCTTTGGAACCTTCGTCTCATAAACAGTCAAAGGGCACACAGGAGAATATAAATAGAGCCTTGTGAGGAGTGTCCAAGGCTTGGAAATAATCAGTGCAGAGAGGAGGGGATGGAGCTCTCTTCTTTGGGAGAGGTTTGCCCAAAACAAAGTATGCTAGAGGAGGTCTTTGTGGACTTTAAAGAGCATTGGAAAGGATAGGAACTTGAACTTGAACTTGAAAATTAATCCAACGTGGTGCTGTTGTTATCAGGTTTGATTTGCATCCGTCGAGTATTTCTAAATCCACATTGCCTTCCACATCGTACACTATATGATCAATGAGATTTGCAATGATTCTATCTGCAAGACTTTGATTGGAGGGACTTGCTCTAAATTGAACTGCAGAGTGATATTGAAACTAATCCAAAGGGGAGGAGTTGCTTGGCTGAGAATTTGTTTCCTCAACTGAATAGAAGGAAGAAGGCTGGATCTAAAATTCTTGTTTCGATTGGCCAAATCCTTGGGAAATTTTTTTCTATGTGGTACTAGTTGCCATTTAATGCCATTGTTGGTGCACCAAAAAAATTCCCCGTAACCCCACATATTAAAGAACGTCGCCTGTTTCTGTTGTTTTTTTTTCCGACTTATACTCCGAATTGTACTTCGTCAATTCGTATCACGCTCTCATCCCGACCTAGACTATGGTTTGCCAAGTGCCAAAAAGGGCAACCCCTATCTGAAATTCTCCCTATCTCAAAGTCTACCTTTTTGACACCAAAGAAACGCTAATCGACTGCGCTACGTAGCCTTTGAACTCTAATCTAAAAGTGACCATTTCCTTAAAGCGTCCATAACTTAATTTTCCATAATAAGTAAATTTCGACACCCTAATGTTGATGAGAATGTCCACAATCTGAACATCAGAGTTTAGGATGACTTTAAGGTCAACCTATAGTCAACACTTTGGAAATCCATAACTTATTCATACGGTGCCCAAATAATGCATGCTAAAGTGCGTTGAAATCCTCTTGAACTTGGTATTAAGACTCACTAAAAATATTTTATGTTTTATGTGTATAAGTAGGCTCAGTTGGTAAAGTGAATGCTTTAAAGTATACCGTATGTGAGGGTCAGATTTGGACAGTATTGTGTCGAAACCTAATTTCCACACCATATTTTGAAAGGTCCACGTCATCATAAACCAATCACACGATAACATGTGGCACTTTTGGACAAAAAAACAATTAATTAATGTTGAAACTGACCACGACGTAGGGTAGTTACCTTATTACCTTATTACATTACCTCATTAGAATTCTCCCTATTATCACCTACTGGTGCTTTCCAGTTGCGATACCCTACGTCGTGGTCAGTTTCGACATTAATTAATTATTTTTTGTCCAAAAGTGCCACATGTCATCGTGTGATTGGTTTATGATGACGTGAACCTCTCAAAATATGATGTGGAAATCAGATTTCGACACAATACAGTCCGAATCTGACCCTCACATACGGTACTGTATTTTGTCAATGAATACTTGACGACGACGTACACGAATACTCGACGACGTGCATGATCGTTGGCCGGCTCACTAATATCAGTTGGAGAATTAGGGTTTCGGACGCTGTTGATTACACCGGTAAGTTCAATTTTCGCAAATTTTCTTCAAACTTTTTCTCCGTCACTCGACTTGCAAATTGCTGTCCGTCACAAGAGTTCGAGAACAAGTTGTCACTCGTTTCGAATGCCAGGATTGCGTAGAAATCACGGAAGTTAGTGAGCAGGTCGATTGATTACGACACTGATTCACACTCACCTCGTGAATCACATCACAAAACTAAACGAAATCGAATCTTTCAGTTAGATAGAAAGGCGATTATGAGTCGAAATTGTTAGCTCCGTTCCGTTCCCTCTTCTCACTCTTTGCAGGGAAAGATTTTATTATACTGAAGCGGTGGCGTGTTTCGCACGATTCCAGGAACAGGGGAATCGAAGAATCAATGCGGGCCGGGGAGGTACAAAAACAGAGGAGGATAAATCCGTTTTGTGTTGTCAAAGCAGAATGGTGAAGCCGTTGGAAAAGGATCAAAGGCAAACCAATGGGAAGGGGGAAGCAGGAAATGTGTGAAGGGAAAAACAAGACTCGCCATGGTTGGTAAGCAGCTATGGTGAGTTTGTACGAAGGGAAAAGTACAGGCGCTGCATTCATTATGAGACCAGCTGCATTGCATCCCGTAGTGGAATGTACGATGATGATGATGCTCATGGATCATACATGATGATGATTCCTGCCTTCCTTGCTTTCTTTCTAGTTGCAGCTGCCCGGCCTTAACTTTCCCTCGTCAGGTAAGGTAGGCGGCTAGGTGGTGCAAAAACTGTTGAAGTTGCGCCTGTAATACGAGTTACTGTAGGGTTTTAGATTGGCTCATTGATGACTATTTGAAGTCTTGCTACCTCGTCTTTCTTTAGCTTTGTCCTTGCTAAGCTATGGCCTTCCCTACGCAAATTCGTGTCGCGTTGCTTGTCAAGAATGCTCAGCCTTCGGAGCTTTTCCAGCTCTTTCTCGTGCGCCATGACTCTCCTCCTTCTTCCCATGCTCTTGTCGACGTTGCCGTCTGGGACCTGCCTTCCACTCCCTTGACGGTCCTTCCTCGCGGTGCTCCCCGCAATGCTTCTTCCCACGATCAGCACCTCAGTAAGGCTGTCAGCAATGTCAAATTCAATCTCGAATGCCTCGGTCTCAAGGGCTTCGACGTTCACGCCGCTGTTGTTCAGGTAACTCACTGTTTTCATTTGCTACATGTGTTGTGATATCTTTACAGGCACTTCTCGTTTCTTACTAACCATTACGAGAGCAACCACCAGGTGCATCCAGGTGCATTAACCCCTAAGCGTCCACTGTGTATTTTCTGTAGTGTAGGAAAATTGGACCCCCTGCTTGAAAATGACTTCAGTTTGACACGATCGACACTGTTGATCTTGTAGTATAGAACAAGAGTTTTAAATGATGTATTGCAATCAGAAAACCGAGGAAAAATGAGAAAACGCCACCGTTGCAAAGTTCAGTGGTGCAGATGGTCATATTGGGCGTTTTAGACGCTTAGGGGTAAAGGTAGAGGATACTATTTGCCTCCAACTTTAAGCATTTTAACCAATGTGTAGGAGTGTGCTTTCATTGAGAGATCAGTATAGAGCTTTGGAGAGCCCAAAGCTGTGGAAATTTTTAACATTATGTATGAATTCCTTATGAAATTTCAAAGTGGGAGGTTGTAGACAGTAGACAACCCCATTTCCATTCAAAATTAATGGCCTTAGACATTTAGCCAAGTCATTCTTGCACCTCTTGCTGATTGAAGCCAAACCAAGTGTATGAATAGATGAGTTGCTGTCAGTTTAGGAGACGGGATCAGGTCCTTAACGGTTTTGTATTCTCTACAATGTTGCAGATCCAAGCACGTATTCATCCAACAGGTGGCCCCTGCAAGCCATGGCGCTACTGGAAGTATATTGAGGAACCTGAATTTGGTCCAAATTCACCTGTACATACTATAATTTTTATTACTGAGACGTATACAGACGACGGCAGCTTTGCAGGTGATAAACGTTATCCATCCAACCGATTTTTCCTATCTCTTATTTCTTAGATACGTACTGTTTTTGCACAAGAGTCATCACCAAAATTTGCAAAGAAGGCCTGAGAACATTATGAAATAACTTTTGTTGAATATGTGTAATTTCTTTGAATACTTACAAAGGGGTTAATTTCTGTCGGTTTGGGGAACGATGCTGCAGCGGATGGGATATGGGTTGATCCATACCAGGCATACAACATACTGGTCAGTGCCGACCCAGAGCAAAAACGGATAGGACCTTTGGCTATGTTTGCGTTCTCCTCGCACTTTCCTGCAGGCTTGTCCTTCAAGTACAACCTCAGTATTCACGGCCAAGTAAGTGTACTGCTGGTTTTCGAGTACAGTACATCACCTGCTTTGTTTCATGCTTGTCCGCGCCTTAGGCTCGTGCAAATTGTCTTTGGTAACGAATTGGACTTTTCGTGCAACAGGAATACCCACCCGGCGTGTTCGTCGCGCCAATGAACTCAGCCACGTTGGAACCTTTCAGCAAAACTAATCTAGTGGTGATGGCTCCAACGGCTCCTCTGCAACATTCAGTTGACACCACCGTAGCTGTGGCCTGCGGTGATGCTTTGATCTGCGACCCTGGATGCCATCCTGCTGCTGCACACAGTCAGGTATTTCAGTAGTTCATGCATGTGCTTCTATGTCTTGGAACAGGAGCTATCTTCACTTTCTAGCTATAACAGAGCGTAGTAGACGAGGTTATGTTGGTGTGACACTTCATCTGCGGGATCTAAGTCCTTCACCGCTGGTGCAGAGCAGCTTGCCCAGGTTGTTAACGAGCTGCCGAAGAAGCTTTTAATCTTCATCACACACCACCATGGTGATCACATTGAGGGTCAGATTTCTTTTCTTTCACAATTTCTGACCTCACGTTCTCTTTTATCTAATACTGTTTGTATCGTAGCTTGCCTATTCACGACCCGTTTTTTCTGTTGGATTATTAAATTTCTTCTGAAACGAGCACATCTCTGAGGTTTCTTGAAGTCGGAAAGGTTTGAGGTCATTTATACCAAAACCACGGTATTTTAAAAACTTCTTCTGATTTTCTGGCAAATACTCTAATAACTTGGATTCTCACTTGCTTCATTTCAAGTATGTCGTAACAACTGAATAAATGTTATAAGTCGGCTCAATCCATTAGCGGGTCTTGTTTTTAGCTTCCTATGCACCTGCCCATGTTGTGCATGGGACATCGTTTAGGCAAACGTTGTTATTTCCAGACATTTGATTAGGTGAGCTTGTGCTCTCTGTTGATGTTTCATTATAATTGATCGTATTCATTCAGAAGCCTGTTTAGGGTAGGCTAGTTTGATGCCAAATTCCTCTGATTTTGGGCACTTTCTGCTTGCATTTGAGAAGGTAAAATCTATTAAGATGCCCGCTTGAAGGGGCCGTGCTTTATGGTTGATGATCCTACCATCCCGACGGGATCAGATGGGACAGGAAGAGCGCTGTGTAGGTTAGGTTTTGTGTAATCTGCTGCTATCCTCTGTCTTGATGGCCTAGATGAAATGAATTTGTGCGCAAATCAATATCATTTTCGTGTGTTCCACTGAAGGTTATGCATTGCGCGTTTGACATGCAGGCCTCCCGACGGTGAAACAGAATAATCCTCAGGCTATCATTGTTGCCCATGAGAAGACACTTCAGCGCATGGGAAAAGGTAATGTATGCATTATTTTTCATCTATCTCGTCCAAGCGATCTCCAAAGCTTCTCCCAACATTCGTGCGTTGTTTCTCATGAGGTCAAATTCTCTTCCTAACGTGCATTGTTGTTTCTCGTGACCAGATTATGGGTTAAAGTGCATTGCAGTGAGTGGCGGCTCCAAATTGCTAATTTCTGGCCAGGAACTCGAAATCATCTCCGCCCCAGTACGATTCCAAAGTTTTTCTTCTGTTACAATGAGTGTTTTGCATACATATCTATGTGTAACTTGATGGGCACCAACATCACAAAATAATAACAATTCAAGGAATGCAGTAGTTCAGAGAAGGGTTTAGTAAAGCATGCTGTTGTCACCAGTTCCATTCACTAGTAATAGACAACTAAATGAGTTAATCGAGGTGCTTTGAGCAGGGTCACACAGACGGTCATCTTGGATTGTTTCATCGCGCCACAGGCACTCTCCTCTGCGGTGATCACTGTGTTGGGTAAGTGGCAAAACCAGACAGTATATACATATCAATTTATTTAGTCGTTGTTGTGTGTTTGGAATGAATTTTTTTCCAGTTATAGACACCAGTAGTTATAGGTCTCTAAAAATATCAGTATTTCTGGATGGAAACAATTACAGTCATGGGAGTTCACGGTTGGATGCTGCTTCAGGTGGCAACTTAGAGGTCTGCCTCCTCCCTTCGTTACCTCATGCTCACTTAATGATAACATATTTCTCAGTATTGAAAATTTGGGTGCGAATTTGCTGCTGACTTTATCAAAACCTCCTTGATATGATGACTTCAGCTTCTATACGTTGTTCACAAGTTTGACGTAGGATGACTTTTCTTGTAGGAATATCTGACGACTTGTCAACGGTTTCTGGAACTTGCACCAAAGGTGATCATACCAGCTCACGGCTATCCTACCTTGTGGCCCAAGCACATGCTACAAAATTACATCAGGTAAAGACCTCAATTTTTTTTTGTTAACATGCATGCACGAGCTAACCTGTCACCTCAGGATTATTATTAAACGTCATTGTCTAGCCTAAGGTTGGGTTATTTTGTTCTTTTGAACTTGTTACAGGCATCGGGAAGCTAGGGAGGCGAAGATTCTCAGTGTCATTCAAGGAGGGGCTAGGACAGCATACCAGGTGGTATCTCAAGCATACCAGGACACCCCGGTTGCATACTGGCTTGGTGCATTAAGTAATGTGAAGTTGCACATTAATCATCTCAAAAGTCTTAATCGGCTTCCCCCTGTAAGTATCCTATTCCAAGGTCCCTATTCAAGACTGCATATTCATTACACTTTTCATAACAGCCGTACATTTCATTACTTCTGGATGAGTTCTATTGTGTAATTTGCCCTCTCTTGAGTTAAGCGACATGTTCATTGCTTGTTCTATTCAACGATTTTTTCCTCGTGATGTTCATTAAAAGGTGAGTGATGTTTTAACAGGATTTTGATATTGAGGAGTTTGAGCGAAGTAGCAAAGCACCATTTATTATACGATGCCTTCCTGCCGCTGCCGGTCACATGATCCAGAAGCCCTTGCAATCTGTGATGGGCACCTCACTCGCTGGAAGTTTATCAGTGATTGTGGTAGTTGGCGCAGTGGCTTGCTTGTGGACGAAGAAAAAGTAAGCACCTCAAGGTGTTTTTAGCACTGTTTTGGTGTTAGCTGAATACTGCTGAGAAACAAGCAAATATGACGCTTAACATGATATGTTCATGCATCGGATTGGTTCTACAATTTGCATGACTTTCTATCATAGGATGAGTTTGTTGAGCTGGGAATAATTTGGGCGTTTGTTGGATGGGGATGCTCCTTCAGCCATGGATGGTTGAACTACCCCCAATGGACTCTTTATTCACGATGGTCTTTGGGCCATCATTATGATTTTTATGAATGCGTCCGAGAACAGTGACACAACATGGAAACATGTCATGTTGTGGCATGAGAAATAAGCATTCATAAATTTTGAGTGATTTAAAAAAATGTCAACGAAAGAGCCTAAGTACAGTACATAGCCCACTAGAAAAATACATATTTCAAGTTTGTACATCTTTTTTTTTTCAAATTTTACTTCGATATGTGTTCATGCTTTGCAACTTTGGTATTTAACGTTTTTGATTCTGACCACTTTTGCTTAACCCTTTAGTGCTCAAATAACCACTTTGTGGTCCCTGATATGTCGAAAAATGTGAATAACGGAAAATCTGTGAAAAATTGGATTCTGAATTATGAAGTTCAAATTTTGATACTTATAAGGAAATTTCAATTTGGAGTTGTGCAATTATCAAAATATTTATGAAAAGAACTTGAAAAATACTGCAAATACTTGAAAATACAATAAATTCTTACAAATATAACACATGTATTGTGCGGTATTTCTTGTGTTTGGGAGCTATCTTGTTTTATTTTTTTGGGTTGTGTTCTCTTGTTCATGTTCCATTAGTGTATGTACCGTATTCCGATCTTGATCCATGCACCAATTCCTTTCATATTTTAACGTATAAATTTTTGTCCAAAACCGTACATGGATAAGTCACCTTCACTTATAAAATTCACAATAATTATGTGTGTCAGTTCTTGACATGAAAGATTGCAACAGAGAGGTGTTGACATACGTCATTATTGAACTTCACTTTTATTTTAGAAAATTTAACCCAAATTCTATTTAACTTTGAAGTCACACATCCTCCAAAATCTCATGTTTGAGTGTACATTACACTGTTCAAAGACATACTACGATCTTCCAATCCCACCATTGAATGGTTATTTAATTTTAGCAAAATGTCTCCACTACAGTTGAAAATACAATTGTATGGCTATTTTTTTAATTTAATCCATTCTATTTCTCAATTATAGTGGAAAAACCCAATGAAATCTAGTGAACCCAACTACAATACCAAAAGATTAACCCCTAATTGCCTGAAGCCGTCTCCAAATTGGACTGTTTTGCAAAGCTGCATCATAAAATGCAATTAAGAGGGATCTTTTGAACTTGGTGTCTGAATAGAAGTTGTATATTATGAATTTTAGATTCTATCCATATAGATAAATCAATGATTGCAATCCCAATATTCTTTTTAATAAAATTTAAAGCTCAAAATTGAAAATTCTTCTATAATTCAATTACGTATAAGATATTGACAATCTATGAATGAAATTTGTTTTGATGTATTGAAATGTAATACCCTAAGTGGCAATAGTGATTTTTGGAGTATTTTTTTGTTGCTTAATGTGATGAGTAGACTTTTTCAAGAGCACTTTTGAACACTTTTGACCTAAGATCTTAGAATTTTTTTGTGAATCATTTCAAGTGAAATGAGGAATAAAATTTTCACAAATCATCCCCTTTCTAATTGGTTCTCACATGCATGAAGTTAACTTCCCATAAAATCTTTAATTTAAAATTCACGCTGCGAAAAGTGCATGATGGATGATAAAACGTGGATGAAATTTGTACATTGTCGAGAAAATGGACACTTATGTAGTTAAGGGTTAATGCGTTGTTTTATTCTTTTGATGATAGTTTTGGTTTTTTAATCAATGGGTAGGGATTTAGGCAAACAAATCCAAATTTTTTACAAAGAAAACCAAAATTTTAGTGGTTGCCTAGCTTGCACATGGTGTTCCAAAAAGAAAAAAAAACTTAATAAAGTTTGCACTTTATAATATTTATTGGAATAACACAAAATAAAGTTTGATTTAAAGAGTGGTCACTATGAGCTACTTTAAAAATGTCCAAAAACATGTAAAACATTTGAAGTTTTTATCAAACCACAAAAAGATGGCTTGGACTTCAAATGCTCTAGGGGTTAAAGATGGCATCTGAATTTATTTTATTATTTTATTATTATTATTATTATTATTTTTGGAGAAGATGACTAATTTGCCGTTTGGTTAATCCCCAAATGCAATTCTCTTAACATCCTTCTCTAGATTAGGCGGTTTTACAAAGATGCATTATAAAATGCAACTAAGAGGGATATTTTGAACTTGATGTATGAATAAAAGTTGTATGTTTTGAACTTTAAGTTCTATCTATGTGGTTAAAATTATGATTGCTATCACCAATACTTTTGTATAAATTTTGGAATTTGAAATTCAAAATTATTTTGTAATTCAATTACAAAGAAGATATTGACAATTTGTAGATGAAATTTGTTATGGTGGGTTGAAATGTAATACTCTAAGTGTAGTGAGGTTTGGTGATCTTTTGGTTGCTTAATTTTATGAGTTAACTTTTTCAAGAGCACTTTTAGACTATTTTGAACTAACATTTTATGATTTTTTGGTGAATCAATGCAGCATGAGATGAGGTATAAATATTTTACAAATCATCTGTCCTTTCTAATTGGATGACACATGCATGAAGCTAACTTCCCATAAAATTTTAGTAAAAATTTCACACAACCAAAAGTGCATGGCAGATGAGAAAATTTGGATGAAATCTGTACGTTGTCCAAAAAATGGACGCTTGGGCAATTAGGGGTTAAACAATGCATTTGATTATAGAACTTATTTATGAAGCTTTCAAATGCGTAATAACATATAATGATTGTGAAGCGTAGAGTACAATGTAAAAGTATTTTTCAAGAATAATTGAATGGTGTAATATTTATAAAATTCTAAAAATGTATTTTATAATTTATATTGCATTATAAAAGAAAATATTCAATATACCAAAATATTCAATATACTAATTCACATACCATATATATAAGTATATGTATTTAGAGGCTGAACCATGATTTTAAAATGATAAATTAAAATAATTATTTTGTTAAGATTTTTGTCACATATGGATGATAAATTAGGTATGAAGGTTGATTCTTGGATTTTTTTTATAAAAATGGATACAGTTTTGCCAAATGGAGTAGAGATAATCATACAGCATCTCCACCAGTGCAATTTTTTTTAACCAACACCAAAAATCTAGTGTTATATTTAGAAGGGGATCACTTGCTTATCTAATCTATGCAATGTAAAATTCATATTTTCAACCAATCTCACGTCTCGTAATATGCAAAAACAAAAAATAAACTATCATTTACTATGACAACAAGCTAGTGCCAATATAGGCTTGATCACCATTCTCTTATAATATTCTTTGGTGCCCAATGACCATTTTTTCTACTAGTGCAACCAAAGCTACAAAGTGTAGTTTTTTGTGGAGCACATTAATTAATTTATTATTATTATTATTATTACAAATTAATATTTCTTTTACTAAAAACAATAAAACTACTATACTTTCAATGCCTATCATGCGGTGTAGTTTAATCCTTGAATGCTTAAATGGCCAAAATTTGGTTGATTTTATTCTTTGGTCATGTATAATTCTTATCTAATTGATCTTATTCATCCAAATTTTAAAGTTTAAATAATAGTTAAGAATCAATCAATATTCATCACAAACTTGTCAAAATAGTGAGTTCATGAAATTAGATCGCTCATTGAAGCCAAAATCGTCATAGTTGAAATTTAGTTTTGGTTATCGAGATGATTTCTTTTACAATAAAACGTAATTTATAAAATGTAACTTACTAATTGTAGTTTTCATTCCATTTTATTTTATTTTTGACACACACAAATTGCATTTTATTTTTTGAAACCCGTGGCAAGTTTTTCAATCAAACAGTAAGATGATTTCACAACCGGGAATCGAACCGCCAACCTCTTTATTCGGTTTGGGTACCTTACCACCATCACCTTGGTAGTTTAAGGTAATATTGTACCAGTTTTCATTCCATTTTGAATAATAAAAAAAAATTGTAAGATTGAATGATTTTTGAAAATTAGGAGTGACATGAATGCTAGCATGTGAGCTGTGAGTTGTGAACGTTGACTTTTTGTGTTGACTTTACTTTCAATTTTTTAAGAATTAGGCCACCTATAACCATGGAATTTTTTGAATAATTAACTTTCTAAAAATATAATTGGACTTTAGCTATATTTTGAAATCTTAAAATAGTAATATTAGGACCTCTTTCCATGGAAGTATGAATCGACTTTTTTCACATGCAGATCCCAATCCAAGGAGAGACTTCCCATACTAAATTTTTTTAATTTCTTGTTTTTGTTGGTCCTTTTCATTACTGAAGTCCTCATGAGATTTAGGCCCACTTTATACACAGGCTGGGGCTGGATGGAAGGCCGGCCCGATTTAATCCGGTTCAAGTTTGGAGTTCGGGCCATGGCAAACCTTGTCCCGATTTCATCAAACCGGTCCAAAAATCTCGGGGGATCACACCCCTTTACGTTTTGTAACCACGTGCAATAATGGGGTATTTAATAGGGGGATATTTATGCACCTCTCAATATTTTTTTTCTCCACCTCTCAATATTTTTTTTCTCCCTATTTGTAAATAAAAAGCTACTTTGACGTATTTTTGAGAACCCTATATTTATTTGTAATTGTTTAGAGAGGCTAATTTTTGGCACAATCTTTTTTTTTATATAAATCATACAAATACCAAATAGTGAACATAATACTATAGCATTGCGAAACCAAACTCCACGCTTCACCTCTGTCATCAGGAATTTTGGACCCCACTGATTCTGCACGATTTCAGTGCGATTTCCGATATTTCAAGGGTAAGTACAGTTTTTGCATTGATTTCGTATCGTTGCGTCATTCATCGCAACTACACTGATATGACACGATGTTCGTACAAGCGGATATGGTACTGATTCGACACGATTGATACATCTATATAAAACGTACGAATTCAACACTCTTTATAGTCATCAAATGTCGTGTTTTAATCGTCTTTAAAACTACACTGATTTAGTGCGTTTTTCGTGCGACATCATCTTTTCCATATCTCGATTTTATTTTCTTTCTATATCTAAATTTGATCAAAATAATATTATTAAAAAATATAAAATAAAATATTAATAAAATATAAAATAATTATTTTCCTCGCTACCCACTTTAACTACACGGAAATTGCCCGAACCCACGGTGGGGCCCACCATGGCTTCCCAAGCTCTATCGTCGACGGCGGGATTTGAACTCACGACCTCCCGATTGTCAACCAAGCTCCAAACCACCAAATCACCACAAACTCTCGATGCATAGAATGGAACTCTTTTGGTAATTATAAAAGAATAAAACCATTGGCAATTTTTTGCCATGTGTATATAATTCTTTTTTCAAATTTTTTTTTGCACTACAACATGCAGAGCTTTTCCTACATCTACAAATTTTTTCAGAATATTTTGAGTTTTGTTTTATTTTGGCCAAAATTGTGATGGCAGAATCATGGCTGTGAGCTGTTTTTTTTTTCAGCGGACTTTGAATGTTTTTAACTATGTGAAAAAAACTTTTTTTCCAAATTTTTCTTTTGCACTAGATTATGCAAGACTTTTTCTATATCTAGGATTTTTTTCATAATATTTTGAATTTTTTATTTTTTGCCAAAATCGTGAGCTATTTTTTTTTGCTCCTATGATGAAAAGTACAATGATAACCAATAATACCAAATTTGAATTCTAAAAATATAAAATGTTATTTCTTTGAAATTTTAATGTGTATTGCTTCTAAACTCTATAAATGTAGATCTTAAAATGTTTTGGGAAATTAAACCGTAAGTATAATTTAAAGAAGATTCTTGGAATATTCCAACATATTCCAAAATAATATAAAATATTTTGAAAGATTCCAAAAGATTCCAAAAATACATTAAAATATTGGACACGGATGTCGACATGTCGTACGAAAATAATTTGCATTATAATAGATACTGAAATCGCACGAATATAGTAAATGGCATTAATATGATACGTATACGATACTGAATCCGCATTAACTAAAACCGCATGTTATCCGTGTCTTATTAGCCATGTAATGTAGATACACGATTAACGCACGGATTCCGTCAAGCACGACTTTCGTGCGGAAACAACACTTTTGTCATAATCATTGAAAAGACACTGCATCGACATCTTAGTAATGCATGTCACTTCCGTACGATAACGACACTTCTAAATGCACGTATGACGTGCGGAATCAGTGTTTAACGATAAACGCACTGAAATCGTGCAAAATCAGTGGGGTCTGAAATTCCTGATGCTAACTATCTATATTTACCCAAACCCTAAACAAGCCTTACCCTAAAATTGCTCTACCAAAACTTGAGCAATATCCTAATCACAAAACCAACAAAGGAGAGATGAACCATAAAAGCTAAACCATAGACCAAATACACAAGAAAACATTGCAAATGAAGTGGTCACTTTACAACATCAACATGCATGAAAGAAACCCTAGAAAATGCTCACAAAAAGTATAAACTTGACGATCAAGGAATGAGGTTGTGACAAAACCAAAACCAATCACAAAAAGCGGTTCAGGGTGATAGTGGAGGTTGTCATATTTTACGCATCCAACGAGGTCCCACATGTTTAGCGCCATTGCAAAACCCAATGACTATGGAGGAGCGCCAGCACATTCTTTCGTTCAAAAAATCGCACGACACTTCCCTCCGTACTAACGTGTTTGATTCAAATTTGGACAAAAGCTACACACTTCTTCATCCAAGTAGTCAAACCCATAAATATTCTAATGATCCTACTAGATACTTTTAGAGGAATCCTATATCTATGACCCTATTTTTTCTACTGATTATTAAAATGGAAGAATTATCCACCACCCTATTTTACATATAATCATCTAGGGGACATATTTCCAATGCTATAGTAGATCTAATGAAATTATAAATTTTATCCTAAAAAAATTAAATTGACCCTATTTTTTATCTCACGTGGTTTTGTAAAATTCTCATAGTCACCTCCCCGAGCCAAAGATTTGGCGCTAAAATCATGCCACATAGAACGTCACATAGGAAAAAGTGCTCCTTCCGGCCCGGCCCTAGTATAAAGCCCTTGGGCTCGATTTGAAAGAATCGAGCGATCTTATTGGTTGAAATTAGTTGAAACTTAAAGAGTTCGGGCCGGCCCTCAATCCGGCCCCAAATATAAAGTGGGCCTTAGTCTAGTTTGCCTTCAAAACTCTACTGCTATGATGTTGGGCATGAAGGCATCAATTCCTGGACTTTCATTAGGAGAAATCTGTAGTCACAAAGGGGCCTTGGCCTTTGGCACGTGCTGAAAAATTTAGGCCAAACCGTACACTGAACAAGAGGGCACCATTGGTGCCACCATGGCTGCCAGCAGCGCAGTTCCGTGGGTCGCGCCAATCGACGTTGCCAACACTGCCGACACTACCAGCACTGCGGCTTCCGACGCTGTCAGCGGGCAGCGACTGCACCAATGGGTATACATAGAAAATGGTGTTTGGGCAGCCGGTTCACCTAACACGGGCAAGCTTAGAGGGCCCCTTTGGGACCCCATTTTTCTCCTAATGCTAGATAGTAGAAAAATGTCTTCATTAATGAAAAAAAAAAATGGAAAATAACAAAAAATACATGGTATTATAAGCAGCATGTTTGTACACAACAACCATGTACTATATAAAGTAGGAGCACCCGATTCCAACAATGTATCCAATGCCAATAATTTCTAGACGCAGTAGTCATTTTAAAACGTAAATTTGGGTGGACTCTAGATAGCCTATCAGTTTTGTCAACAAACAAAAATGGCTCTATGATGTGCTTAGATTTGCGTTCTAAAGCGAATGCCATGTTTAGAAATTATCGGCATTAGGTTCACTCTTGGAATTGGATGCATCTACCTGATATCAAATCCGAAAATTGAACTTTTTCCTAATTCAATATATTCAACATGTGGTCACACTATAGTAGTGAAAGGATTACATATTTATGGTTTTCTATTGAAAAACTCTTGCTCTCTATTAATTTTATATTTAAGTATATCATATGGTTTTAAGACAAAGATATTATGAAGTCATAGTCCTTTTAAATTGTGTAAAAATATGTGATTTTTGAAAGTTCTTAGTAAATAACTAAATATAGTAATAAATGAAATTAAGAGTTAAAATTTAATACAGATATGGCTCAAACATTGTTTTAGCTAAATTTCATGTTTATAAACAACTTTGCTATGAATCGGTATTCCAGATTTTTTTCTTTTTCTTTAAATCCGGAACTAAGACAATTCCAGATTTGAAAACTAAAGAATGAAAAAAATATCAAAATATGTTCAATTTTTCTTGCCCAATAGCATTTTGAATGGAGTTCAACAAATTTCTCATGCATTTGTCTTCAAATTCATGTAAATTGAACATGTGTAACTTTTAGCACACACTAGTCATTAAATGAGTCAAAAAATGATAGTATATTAGTAACAGTCTTTTTTAGAAAACTTGATCAAGCCATTTCCTTGTTGGATCTAGGTCTCAAGGTGCTTGAAGACAAAGTTATAGACTTTTTGGCCATGCAACTCTCGTCTTTTGAGTCTAAGGAGAGTGACGCCAAGGGCATGGAGATTCCAATGGCAAGACGTTTGATTAGAGGATAGAAATCTACACTCTCTTATAATTAAGTAGAGGGCCTTTGTTCGACGATGTTATGCACATCCCATTCTATGCTATGATACGCTATTGCAACTTCGATGTCAAATTCAGTTTGGTCTTGGGAAGATGTAGACCAACGTGGTTCTATTTCTATGTGATACGTATGCCAAAGGCATGATTGGTACTAGTACATACAAGATGTTGATTAAGAAACCCTTAGCAATCCAGCTATAATGTTTGATTTACATCACAATGAACACGTAATTTGCTATTTACGCACTTAGCTATATAATCATGCACTTAGCTCCTAGACGCATTAAATTACTTGTCTAAAAATTCTTTATAAAACAACATTTTTTGTTTTTCTACAATCACTTTTATTGCAAACAAATAATTATTTTGTTTATTTATTCTCTTTATTTTTTTTATTATTATTTTTAAATCTTGATTCTTTTCTGTCTTCTTCTTGTTTTCTTTCTTGTCTTCCTTCTTGTCTTATTCCTTCTCTAGTATTTTTTCTTCATTCATTTTTTATCATATTTCCTTACTTCTTGTGGCAACCGGAAACTTTGCACCTGCACTAAAGAGAAAAGAGAAAAGAAAAGAAGAAAACTTTTTTTTTCTTTTCGTCTTCTTTTTTGTTTGAAGTTCATGAACCCTAAAAATAAAAATAGAATAGAATTTAGGGCACAGTCAGCAGTCAAACTCCAAATGGTGGAGGACGATGAAAAAAACATTTTTTAAATTAAATTAAATTTTTCTTCTTCTTTCGCCATTTAGGATTCAACCACTGAGAATCCTAATTTTTATTTATTTGTTTGTTAAATTCCTGAAATAACATTAAAAAACTGTGACAAACAAAATTGAGCATATATATATATATATATATATATATATATATATATATATATATATATATATATACATACATACATATAGTTATATATATAATGACGAACAAAACTGAGTATTGATTTGAAACTTTTTCATTCATGTAAGCATACCATGAGCATCAATGGGCAAAGTCCAACAGCGAATATGCAAAAGTTGTAGTATGCGACATATAATACATTACTATGGAAGTTTGAAGAAAATTTCAATTGTGATTTGAAAGAAAATGAATTTCAAAGTTAGCCATGTCTAAAACTTGGTTTTGTGCGCTATGATTTGGAACTATATTAAAAAAATTCAATTTTTTCTTGGAGCTTCAAAAAATCTTTTTGTGTCTTGGCATGTTGGTATACATCATTTTAGATTGTTGTACACAAAAATTGAAGGAAGTTGACATTTATAGAATTTAAAATATTCACAATTTGACAAACATGCAAATGATGTTGGTTCCCATGATATTTGAATATGTTTTTGGAATTGAGATCATAGGACTGCATTAGCCATTATAAAGAGAACATAGGTTGCAACATGAACCATTGTTACATCTCAATGCCATTGCATTTTAAATATTTGTTGAATAGGCCAATGCGTTCAATTTATATATTGAAGTCATATGATGCACTTTTACTCACAAGGGTAATTTTGACGATTGGCACCACTGTAATTAAAGAAGACTTACATAAAAAAATTATGAAAAAAAGATTAACAAAATTGCGCAATTTTTTTTAAAATGCCACCGTTGAGAAAATTGATGGGACTTGTTTGGAGTATTTTTTATGCATGATGAAATCGCATTGTTCAATTGTACTCCAAAAATTTTGAAATTTATATTGTGAGTAGAAATCATCATTTTAAACATGTGCAAAAATTGTCAAGAAATTTGGAGATGTGAGGAGGAAGATATGAAGGATTGAAGTGACGCTTAAATAATCTCTGTGCAACTCAAAAGAATCACCAAAAATTGCTCACTTGATGAATTTCCAATAAAAAAAAGGGATCTCTTTGTTCCTCATCCTACAATTCAAAGGCCAAAAACCCAAATTTCCTTACTTTCTAGTTTTAGAAGCCGCGTGGGGGCCTTACGATCCTTTAGGAGTTAAAGACGGAATTTCTAGCACACTTAAAATGAGTTTACCCCTAAGGGACCATAAGGCCACCAAGTGGCTTCTATTTTTTTTTCCAGTAATTTTGAAAGTTGGAGTGCATAATTCTAATTATTATAAATCTCTACTTCAATTTTAATAAAACAAATTCTTCTCATCATCATTACATTCATGTTTGGGTTCTATGATTTCATAAAGGTATTGAACTTTAAACACTTTCTTATTATCTTTCCGATTAATAGCTCTCTCTCATATACGTTTCTTGAAAGAAGGTACTAATTGAATTAACTGACCAAACGAAATGTCAGTTTTTGCTATAGCTAAATCGTTCTACAGAACGTAAGGCTCAAACGGATTGATAACTTCTTCGAGCTTAATTTTTACCGTGAGCGTTTGTGGAAGATGAATGAAGAGTTGATAGTCCTCTTCGTCTAGTTCTACGTTTTTCAAAAGTTTTCTTTCTAAATTCAATTCTTGTATAACATCTTTTTATGCTTTCATGAGATCACAATTTTGTAGAAAGTCCGCAGAGAATTCAAAGGAGTCATTTTTATTGTCTTTTACAACGGTATTAAGACCTGATTTGAGACCCTAACATATCACCACAAAAGATGAAACCTCTTCATTTGACCTATCATACTCAGGCTATCATGACCATGCTAAAACTAACCGTATTCTCCATCTAGCACTTGCCTTAAACATGTTTCTTATCACACATTAAATGTAGGATATTGTGGCTTTCTGTTGTAATTGTCCTTAGTTATTTCTTGAGATTTTTGATGTGGGGTTGGTATGGCAAGGATTGTCGAGATAACTGTTGTTGTATTTGTCGCTGTAATTATTGTTGATTTAGCGTTTGGCCACTCTGAAACACCAACATCATTCATAACTAGACCGTAAGTTGGCATCGGTGGGTAAACAGGCGAGCTTGGGAAGAATGGCTCTCTCCAACCTATCTATTGTCATCAACTGTATACAGTTGTTAGCAAAGACCTCTTTAACCATGCACGGACCATTCCACTAAGCATCAAAATTACCAGGGAACTCCAACTTCCTAGCATTTTGTACCATAATTCACATATCAGGTTGGAGAGTGTGTACTTTATGTTTCTTGTCGAAAGAGACTTTGCGACGGCTCTGAATGACTTCTACATGTTGAGCGGATATCCTCCTAGTTTTGCTAATGGCTTCTTGTCGCCTAAGACGATCTTTTAAAAATTGAGAACCGTTTAATCGTTTGTCGATGACAATTCGCAATCATAGCACGTCAAATTCAATGGGAAGAATTGCCTCAATGTCAATCATCAGTGCTAAAGGGATTGTCCTAAATGTTGCAATCAATTTGTCATCCTATTCTTATTTGTTGTGTGGAACAATTTTCCGCAAGAATTGAAATAACATTTGATTTAGTCTCTCCGTATTTTCGTTAGTTTGAGGATGATGAAGAGTTGTTTTCCAGTGAATAATTTTGAAAAAATTAGTCATATCTTCAATAACTTCATCCAAGAAATTTGTGCCTCGGTTGCTTATTGGGATCTTTGGGCAACCAAAGCGTACGATGATATTTTTGTACAATAAAACCGTGGTTTGTTTGACATCTGCAATTTTCACTGATTTGGCCTCTGCCTACAAAGTAAAATAATTCGTGGCTACAATGATATACTAGTTTCATTTGGACAAAGTTGAGAAACTGAACCGACATAGTCATTTCTTCACTTTTTTAACGGTACCAATGGTAAAGATGGATGCAATGGTAAATCTATATGGAGATTGTTTTGAGCATATCTTTAGCAAAGATCGCAATCTTTTGCATGAGCGTCAGCATCAACGAAAAGCGTTGGCAAAAAAATTAATTGCACGAAGCGCCTTTTAAGTAGTCAATCATCCTAAAATATAGCTTCCACATACGCTGTCCTAACATGCTTCCACAATAGAAGACACCTTGGTGTAATCAATACATTTGCAAAGCAATCTTTCAACTCACTTCCGATAAAACTTCCTAGAGACCAAAACAAAGTGAGTACTATTAACTCAAATTTTGCGCCTCTCAAACTTCACGTTTCTTCTAATGAGGTTAGTCAAAGGAATAGCAATTGTAACAAAATCTTACATTCGATCACGATACCAGTGGATATGACCCACTATACTCTGGATTTCCTTTACATCGTTTGGAGTTTTCAAATTAGCAGTGACTTTGACTTTTTCAAGATCATGTTCTTCAGCAGCTTTAGAAATGATATGTTCCAAAAGAATTTCTCATTTTACCGCGAGGTATAATTTGTATGGGTTAACGGCGATTCTTGTCATTTTACATTGGATGAGACATTATTTGATCCAATCATAATGGAGTGCATCGGCGAAGTGAGTGCTAAAATCATTTATGAAAACAGTCATAGACTTTGTGATAAGTATGTAAACCCAAAAGACATGGCACTTTGGAAATCGTTGGTGCATTACAAAATCCAAATGTCATGACGGCATAGATGAAAGTCCCCCACGGCGTAATAAAGGTTGTTTTATGAAAATGCTCAAGAGCTATGGAGATCTGATTACAATTAGAAAATCCATCCATAAACGTGTAAAGTTCATGGCTTGAGACTTCATCCAAGATCGTATTAAGAAATGGTACAGAGATATGATCTTTTGTGTTTGTTTGTTAAGAGCTCTGCAATCGATTCAAACGCGTAACTGTCCGTTTTTCTTTGTGACCAACACTATAGGTGAAAATAATAATTTCTCTAACTCAGCCTTTGCAACCAATTGCATACTAGAGTTCAACTGTCATTCTTTCTGCTTTATCGGTCTAGCGTCTTTTGTTAGAGGAATTATATGTTGGGCTACGTGCGGTGGAAAACCTTTCAAATGAGAATATGACTACACAAAACATCAATGAAATCATGGATGAATAGTCAATGCTTTGCACTTCGTCATTTTTCAATTGAGATCCTGACTTGGTTTCTTGTAGTTCAACGCCAAGAATTTATAGGTCAATCTTTTTCTTATTAAGCAGTCACGTAGATAAGATTAAATGGTCCGAGATACCAATCATTTGATGCATGTGAGTAAATCAGTAAGTCAAAACCCACCTTGACAGTTGACACCATTTGCATATTTGCAAAAATGTGAAAAAAGAGGAGAGTCCTCATATGATTTTCTTCTTTCATCACGTCGTCCCAATTTTTCAGTTGATTTCCATCAATCTCGAAATGAAAAGTGTCACTCATGCATATCAAGAATTGATATTAGATCAATTTATTCATTGGTTTAATCTTTTAGATTCATGAATCTCACAATGCATTCATCCTCTAAATATGGGTTTCCTACTAATTATTAAGTAGAAATCATTGAATAAAAATCCTCTCATTGTCAAAAAAATCATATACTCTCAGTCTAATGCACTTTATCGAGAGAAGATCCATGAGAGATTCCATTGTTAGAGATGCATGTTTTGATGCCTCAATTGTAGATAAATTTGGATTAAATCGCGTGCCAACACTTATTGATTGTGGAAGAATGGTCACCGTTGTCCGGTTTGATTAAGGTTCGTAAATGAAGGTTGATTTCAATGTTTGCCAATCTCCTATATCGTCACATTTTCTAAGAAATTTCTTCTCAAAAGCAAAGGAATACCCCTTTTGTCGTCTTTAATGGCTACTACTTCAAAATTAAATATGTAGTCAACGTTCGCACTTTCCATGCGAAGGTTATTGATCCTCCTAAGATGTTTGTATAACCGTTGATTTACGGATCCTATTGTGGCGTATAAGGGATCAGTGATGAATAAGCCTAACTTGTTCATAATAATCCATGGCATGATATTACAATTGCAACTATTGTCGAGTTGAGAAGAAGTTGCTTTAAAAATTCAAGAGGACTCTGATTGCTGCTAGAAGTGACTTGAGAATAAGGATTCTTGCTTAATGTTTTCTCGAACATTGAATCTTCGACAATTCTTCAATCTAATTCCTGTTGATCTATCATGTTTTGGTTCTAAGGGCTCAAAGCACCTCTTAAATACCATTTGGTAGCTTCCAAAAAGAATACAATCAGACTCCACTACGATTGCTAAAACTTTATTTTTTAATTGCAAAACTAGCACTGAATATTGTTGGATACCTCGTTTTCTTCCTGAATGAACATGACGTTCAAAAAATCTCGCTTAATATCGTTTACGCCGTCTTGAAGCAAATAGTTGATTTGAATCAACTGATAATTATGATAATGGCTATTGCTAAACGTCATGGTCTTGTGAATCCAAATTAGGAAAATAAAAGTAGGAAAATCCAAATTAGAATTAACTCAAAGCATATTAGGAGAAGCAAAGTGAGTCGATTCTTTTTATTTTATACGTAGAATGCTGTCTTCGGAAGGTTGCTTTCTCTTGTAACACTCCAATAACATTAGTTATCGTTTTTAATAAAAACAAAATGCTAACAGTCATATGTATATATTATAATTTCAAAAGATAATCTGAGTGAGAAAGAATAGAATTAAGATCACTGTTTCGTTAGTCACGAAATAGCCAATCCACATAATATAAAACCGCCGCAGGGCTAACAATGGTTGCCAAATTGCAAACTTGGTTGATAGTACGAGTCTTCAGTAAGCAGCCGGTCGGATCTGGTTTTGAATCCCATCAGATTCCTTGATTAAGATTAAGCAATTGCAACTTGGCACCGCAAGTGAAAGCATGAAATAAGCACCTAACCAGCCACCTACCATGTTCCCGTGAGCTAAACGACAAAATGCACTTTAACCCAAGATCGTGGATTTTTTTATGACCCTACCTTTTCTATTTCAATCATTTTCTTGTGCTAAAACTCAAAGTTAATCTTTTGGTATTTTTACATAATATAACTATTTACAACAAGTTATTCACCTCTTCTTAACCTACACATCATCTAGTATGTACTACAGTCATTCAGTTTCATCTTTTTTTTAAACTTTATCTTCATCTACAATGTCATCATCTATAGTATGTGGACATAGGAAAAATTCTAATTCTTCAGAGTTAAATCTCTTATTTTTATTTTGAAACATTTTGATACGTCAGTAAGGAATTGGGGTTTTGAACATCATTCTATTCAATTGTCGAAGCAAATAGATGGCATTGTCATCGACTCTCTTCATCACACAAGGTCCAAACCATTCTTGTACAAATTATTTCACTGTACTATCTTGATGCTCTTATGTGCTATAAAACACCAACACCTAATCACCATTTTCAATCTTTTTCATTCTTAATTGGTGGGTCTTGTCCAATCTTTCTGTGTAGTCAAGCTTAACAGCTTTAAATCTTTCCTGCACTATTCCGATAAGTTCAACATTGTGATGGTACAAAAATGGTTCAACGACATAATAATCTATGGAGATGAAGTTAAGAATAGACTCATTGTTTTTTTTTTTTTTTTTTTTCCATTTGATCATTCTTCTTATCAATTGTCTTCACATCAGAAGCGGCCTCATATGCATCTTTTAGATTCATTAACCTTTGTGTGAGGATCTCCTTTCGTATAGAGTTTCTATGAAAATCCTGCATAAAGTTACATTTAATACTGTCTTCATTAAGCAAAGTTTCTACGTACTTTGAACAAATCACACAAAATTTTCTCACTTACGAAATTATATCTTCGACGAACTTTTATTTTCGACGAACTTTTATTAAATGCTGGTCAACGCTGCCAAAACTTGTTGTTTGATTTTGGAACTACGTTTCCTTAAAATTGCTGCTGAAGTTTGTGATGAAGATTTTGGCCGAATGCGATTAATATTAAACATATGCAGTACCAGTTAATGTTGTCGAGAATCAGATGAGGTAATACTGTATTTCTATTATTTTTTATTAAGTTGATGATTAAGAACTTCTCGTATTTCCTTATATGCACATTTGCATCGTCATTTTGAGAACTCACGAATCTTGACAGATTTGAAGGCATTTGTTTTGAATTCTCTGGCATGTAGGGTACTTGGATAATCCCTGCAAAGCATTTGGGTTAGTTAGAAGTTGTAAATCGGTCACAGATTGATGACCCCAACGCTTTCAACTACTCCGTCTTTCACTTCTTGTTGAATGACTAGTTTGTAGATTAACAAATTGCTTATAGGTTAATATTTTCGTTTCCACCATTACTTGTTTTTTTACTCTAAGTGTTTTGGTTTGAAGTATCTTAATACTAGCAGGTACATGCGTAGATACTCTTCTAGATATTCAATTTTTTATCATAATGCATAAACGAAGATGTTTATTGTAAAAAAGATCAATCTCAAACAACTCTTTATACATATACATGTTTTAAATTTTATTTTTTTAACCTACCGGCCACTTCCCATCAAACTGCCTATTTGCTACATCATTTTATATTATCATCTTTATTAATATATCTTTGAGTTGTGAGCTCGAATGTGGGAAGATCTCTGAGGATTTTTTGTCTGAGGTTGTCGATATTGGATCTTTGCACTAGAGAGGGAATCACAAAGATTTTTTTCGGACTTGTCAGAACATATTCTTTCTACAATTACGGTACCTCTTCTCAAGGTTGCATGATTCGATCTCATATTAACATGAAGATGATGGACGATGAATTTTTTGTTAAAGTTTAAAACATTAAAAACTATTATTTATTAGTTTTTTTTTTTTTTTTAATTCTCTATTTCATCTAAATTGATAAGTTGTTCAAAAATAAAATTAATAAAACTAATAATAATATCTAACCTATTCATTAAAAAACAAATATCTTTACAAGTTACTTACAGTCAGAAAGTCAACAAAAATTTAAAGTAAAATAAAATTGATTAACAAACAATAGTAATTTTTGCAGGTTGTGAAAGGCCAAAACGGGAAAAATTAATAAAATATGCTATTTTTAGCAAGAGATGTGTTCTTCAAAGCTAATTTTGGCCTTTTGAAGCTAGTGATGAAATCTATATACCGACTGAGTTATATTAAGAAAATTTATTAATAGGTTCAATACAAATTCGAGTTGTTTCGAATTTTAGTTTTTTACTATTAAAAAAAACAAAAATCTAAATAGAAATGAAATGGGATCTTTTTAAACAATGTAGAGTAGATATTAGCAAAAACAAGAAAAAATAAAGATAAAAGAGGATCATTTGAAAAGTGAATAAAACTCAATTATCCATTGATTTTCAAACTTGATTAAAGAAAGTCAATTAGAACGTTGACACACAGCATCCTTTCGAATCTCCATTCCAATCAGGGTCTTTCAATCTTAAAAGGTGTCTCAACAATAACTTGTTGAAGTATACAATGCTCTCGTCTCCACTATTTGAATTTGCTTTTACAGAGTCAAATAACAACTTAAACACTTGTCCTTGTGCTTCAACTAACATATGACTTTTGTCCAGCAAATTCTGCAAATCAATAATACTTGCTACCAAAACATCATTGATGTTTGATGATCGAGGTGATATCACAGATTTCATTGCAATATTTTCTTCGGGTAGATTACTGTTACTTTGTGCGCCCCAATCCACATTATGCCCATCTACATCAATGTCAAAATCATCCGTGTCTTTTCTCTTTTCAAAGGAGACTGCTTCATCTACTTCTTCGAGTGTGCCATGAGGGAGTTGTTCATTTTCAAAAAATTCTTCCAAATAGGATGGAAGATTATAGAAACGTTTTCGCATTGCTTCCAAGTTCATATGCTTTGCAGCCGTCAGAAGACTTACATATTTCACCCCTTTGCAATTCTCGCACTTTGTCGCGCACATCTAGTTACACGATTCATAGCTTGCTGACGAGGTCTTACATTATGATGAACTATCCCCATAGCAGATAGATGTTGATAACGTGTATAAGTCAAATTTGATATCCGAGCGAATTGTACCTTTGCATATTGACAGAGGTACGAACAAGAATATTGTTTATAAGGTCAATGCACCATGTTCACTGTTTGATTATACCTATATTCTATAGTCACCGTGTCTTTCCAAAGTTCAACCCTTATCTGAAATCTTTCTGCACATGAAGACAAAAAAATTACCGTAAATTTTTATTAAGTGACAGTTCTTACTATGTAGTATGTATTATGCTCTCTTGGTTTCAAATCAGAAATCTTTTTTTTGTTAACAATTTTCATTTGAACATTTTCATTGCCCAAAAAAATTCACCTCAATACTAAAAAAACGGTCTATCTTTAAAAGTACTATGTAGTGTTCGTTTCATTCTTATTGTTCGTCCCGTTTGACCTAGTAAGGGTAAGATTCACATATCAAATTTGCAATAAACAGAGCTAAAGACACTATTCCATACAAGATACATCAACATTTAATAAAGCATCACGAGCAACCCTTCATCGAAGATAAACACAACTAACATTGTTATTTCATTATAAACATAAACACACACACACACACACACACACACACACACCTAGTAGAGCACGTACAATCTCATACCCCGTCAACAGTTGCAATCACAAACGCCGGCAACTACATGAAGCTTGTCAAAGATTGTCTGTCCTCACACTAGTCTCTCTTCCCCGACGATACTTGAACAGATTGGCCATGACGTCTTCTTGTACGTTCCTCATATTCCTCCCATCAATCACTTTCGCCCGACAATGCTTGTAATCTCATATTTTAAATGCAACCGTCATTTGCAATTCAATACTATACGACTTAGCACACAGAAGAGCAACAAGCTACTTTTCTTAAAAATAAACCATTATGCTATGCTAAAGTGAAGGATTCTCTTGGCACAACTTAAGTAACTAACAAACAAACCGCAGCTTCAGAATTCAATTAAAAATAAACAAAGTGTTTGCAGTTCCGTATTTTACATGCAATAAGTTCATCGTCAACGAGTTAACCAAACAACCACAAATATTACGGTGTGTGAAAGACTTTAGACGATTCCACAATTCTATAATTTCTATTTCGAGAATTCACCAAGAGCACTGATGCGCAAGCAACCTGGATGGACTTTCTGCTATATTTCATTAGAGTTCCTTGCAGTTTCAGCAATTTTCGTCTCGTGACCATGGCGTCTTCTTCTTCATTGTTGATATTCCAACATCTTGCCGTCTGAAGAATACTACGGATTGAGGTTCTCTTGGACCGGAAACGATGGAGGGCAATTATGTTTCAACTTTGCGCTTGAGCTAGCGTTTTAAGTTTCCACTTAGATGACCGTGTCCATAGCTATAGCCAATCACACACATGATGAATCAGTGACATATTTCTGACGTCAGAGAGAAATCACTTTGATGCTGACCCTGAGGACCCTTTCACAGGGCTGAAACTAAATGCAATTCGGTTTCTCCTCCGGAAGCCCCAAATATAAAAGGGGCCAATAAAAGGCTGTCATTTAGTTTTTATTGTATAAGCCTTTAAAATTCCAAGGGGAGGCTACGTAGAGGAAATTCCAAGTCAAATTCCAAGTTCTGAATTCTTCAATGCAAATTTTAGTTTTCAAGTTCTAGAGGAGCAGAAAAAAAAATTATTTACGAGATTTTTTTGAACTTTTTTTGGTAATATGTTTAGAACCGAATTCTTACTTATATTTCCAAGTGACCCAACTCAAGACTTCATTCTTAAATGGTGGGTATTGTCTAATCTTGTTCAACACTAAAACAAAAATTCAAACAAAAATTTAAAGGAAAAAAAAGAGTGAATTAAAATAAAGGTGTATTGTATATACCTAAACGTGTATACATCATTGAGAGCTGTATAGATAATTAAAAGAAAGATTAAAGAAACTAATGTCCCTATGTTCCTTGACACAAGTTCCATGAACACGTTCATAAGTTCAGTGCAAGCTTCATGCGCTAAGTGGTTGCAACTGGAGCA
Source organism: Pohlia nutans (assembly GCA_022496805.1). Taxonomy (NCBI): domain Eukaryota; kingdom Viridiplantae; phylum Streptophyta; class Bryopsida; order Bryales; family Mniaceae; genus Pohlia; species Pohlia nutans. The sequence goes on from CM040102.1 coordinate 10,504,120, forward strand.
AATGGAGACCGTGGAGCCGGTCAATGTGTTGTTTGTCCAAGGGAGCAATTTGGCGACGCATGCCGTGAAGGATTTGGAGTTCAAGGTGGAAATGGGAGATAACGTTAAGTCGCTCAAAGTGTTTGAGGAAGTCTTCACGGTGGGCGCCTTGAAAGGGCTAGACTTAACTTTAGAAAACATTTTCATAGACTATTACGAGATACAAATTAGAAGAAGGTCAAATCCGCATGTTGCGATGGTAAACGAGAAGGACAAAACAGAAATCTTTAAGATTACTAAAAAACCGGTCTTAGATGGTCTTGGGATTCATGTAATTAGAAACGTGAAGCAAAAGTTAGAAGAACAGTTTCTGATCACCATCATGGATGTTGAATTCTTAAGAAATAAAAGCAAGGGCACTTCAAAGCATGAGGCCTCACTTAAGTCAAAAATTGTTTAAGTTGTCGCATTAGTTTAATGATGTGCCACGTAGGGAGGTGGATCATAAGATAGAACTTATTCCTAGTGCGACTCCTCAAATCAAGACGCCGTTACAATTGCAAAATTTAAAGAAGCAATTATATGAAAAAGAGGCTACATTATGCCAAGTAAGTCGCCATCCGGAACTCCGGTCTAGTTTGTAAGCAAAAAAGTGTATATGTATTAATCATTCTCACTCAAGAATTTGTTGTAAGTTCAAGAGTTAATATTTTATTTACAGATGTGCCTGATAATCGAACTTCTACAAGACTATGATTTTTTTTTTAAATTAGTCGTAATCTTATACAGTTCAGGAGCTCGCATTCATTAATATGAAGCACGCCTCCAAATTCCTATATTAGTTAAAGTTATGAACAAATACGTGACTCGAATTTTTTTTGTACGTACAATGAATCTTGATATGCTATGTTTATATTAAGTCTTGTCCGATTGTGATTCCATCGCTACATTGTACTTGTATAAGTCTTAAAAAAATAAAAGTTATGTAGATTTAAGATTTGAGAATTTTTTTATGGAATAATTTATCTTTAAAGTTCCTACTTAGGTCAATTTTTATACTATTGCAATATTTTTGTGTTTTCTTTCAGTTCATTTTTCACCACGCTTCGGATATATGACCCAAATATCAGACTTTACAGATGAAAACTTTACTTAAAAATCTCGAAATCTTAATGTACATAATTTTCAAACACTAAAGACCCATATGAAGTACTATATATGTCAATAGATTCACAATAAAAATGAACACAAAAATTACTTCATTTAGATAAAAATGACTTAAATCTGAGACTTTAAAGATGAAAAAATTTACATAAAAATCTCGAAATTTTAAATGTACATAATTTGTACACCCCATAAGATCCATAAAAAGTACTATATATCAATGGATTTACAATAAAAATGAACGCAAAAATTACTTCATTTGGGTAAAAATGACCTAGATATGAGACTTTAAAGATGAAAAACTTTATTTAAGAAAACTCGAATTCTTAAATGTACATAACTTTTGATTCAAGAATACTTATGTGAGTAAAAAGATCTCCCTTTATCTCACATACGAGTTGATAGTTGAGACAATGACTAATTATGCAATTAGTACAAGTTTTCATAAATCCTTAATTTAATTGCTCACTTTAATCTTTTATTATCCTTTCAAGCAATGAATTATTTTACTATTATAATTTTAAATTAATTTTTTTTTACATAATCTTAAAATTTAGTGTATAACGCTTTCGAAATGCTAAAATACATTTAATTTGGACAAAATATGCAAAAGATATGAATTTTTTCATTTGAAGTGTTTTTTAATCCCAAAACTAAAATTTGCAATTTTATCTCTGGACTGACGATGCGATTTTTTGCAATTTTAACTATTTTGAAAAATGGATTATACCTCCCTTTTACATATCTTATGCCAATTATAAAAATATAAAATTCATTGAAAACGGATGTACAAATTAGAAGTTACAAATGGATGAAGTTTTTTCATTATTTTCTCATTCATTTTTTTTCTTTGAAAGACAGCGTTCTATCATTCTTTAATAAATTTAATTTTTGTAAAAACTAACTACATCACGCTCTTCTTTATTTCATATCATTTATAGAAAACATAAAATTCATAAAAAATGGATGTATATTGTTGACGATATGGACGGATGAAGTTTTGTTCAAAGTAGTTTATTTGTTCAAATGAAGGTTTTTGAGGATGATGAGTACACATACCATCTTTACATGAGTCTGATATTTCATTTGAAATATTTTAGCTCTCCTTCACGTCAATTCCACACACATGCTCAATTTGAAGATTTTTCACATATACTATCTTTATACTTATCACAATGGTATATTTTTTTTCTGAATACACAGATATACGTTTACATACACGCAATACACACATATACGATTACATACACACAATACACACAATATCCTTTAGAATCTCTTCTCAATTCAAAAATTAGTACTATAAGAAAAAAAAAAGGAAAGAAAGATTAATTGGATCTAAAAAAACACAAAAAAATCCAACTTCAACGAGGGTTATAGTGACACGATATGCAAGAGACATGAGGTATGATTTGAAAATATCTCTTCATTGAAGTGTTATAAAACAATTTACAAATGATGAAATTTTCACATAAATATCAATACACCTCGAAAGTTCCGCCACAAAAACCACAAAAAATGCCACAAACATCAAAACCCTCACAAACACCACAAAATTCTCCTGGACGATATATTGAAAGAAAGGAGCTACAAAACCTCACCAAAATAATAATTTAAATGACCAAATTGGTGATTTTGAAGAGAAATTGAGCCTTCTTATATGCAAAACAAAATGAGCCAAAAATACGGCCCGCAATCAAAATTTTCACCAATTACACGAGAATTGAATTTAGACCGCGGTCCTACGAACCCTATATCTTCTGGAAGCTCTTAGCCGGCAATCTTATCCTATAAAAGTAATTGAGGGGAAAAAATCCAATTAAAACCTAGATCAAATTTATTACTGGAAATACAATGTAACTTTTTAAATATAGATAAGATTGATAAACGAATTTCACGGTTGGATTCACAATGCTAAAATTTGCATAGGAAGACTATTCTCATGCTAAAATAGACGTTTTCATCTCTTTTAAACCTTTTAACGCCCGGAGGATTTACCACTAGTCGTGAAAACTAATTTTTGCTCTAATTGATTTCACCGTTAATTTTCAAAAGCTTCTTTTAGTGGAAACTGCTTCCGGTTATCCTCAAATCGGATTCACGATTGGTCTTGTATGATTTTGGTTTACTATTTAGCTTTCCGCGCAAGTTACGGCGAACTCTTAATTCTTTAATAAATATAAGTTCTTAACTCCAATAATTACCAAATTTTACCATCTTAATTAAGATATTTAAAGGTCCTTTTAAGAAATTTTTGGTCAATTTAGTTCCACTTGATTATTTTCTGTACATTTACAAGGCCTATTTACAGGTTATAGTAATTGCGTTTTACCTCTATAAATACACAAAAACTCTACAACTTAATTGAGACTTCTCTAACTCTATTTTTGACTTTTTAGAAGAAATTTACAATCTTCTTCTTCCTTCATACTTTATTAAATTAATTATTAACTACATAGAATAATAATTAATCAAAATTTTTGGTAACATCTTGTTTCCGTTTCATTTTTTACTTCAGAAGCATTCTCTCTATATAGGGTCTAAAAGATGTTTACATAGTCACGTTTTACGATAGTTAATGCAATTCTTATTTTTTTTCAACACGGATTTTTTACGAATTTTTTTATCAATATAACTAATTTATCACTAATCAGATTTCAAAAGTGTAGAAAACTAGTGAGCCGTAAACTGGGATTATATGAAACGTAAACTACGCAATTAACAATAGTGATCACTATTTTGAAATCTGATTAGGGTTCAGCCTGTCCGTTTATTGAGAGCTCAACCATAGTCCTAGAGTTTTACACTGAGGTCACTGTTCTCAATTGCGCAATTTACGTTTTACAAAAACGTAGTTTATGGTTTACCTCAAGTCTATAACTATGTACAGTGATATGTCAGTATTTAGGGTTCAGAGGATGCGTTACTTGGTTCGTTTTAAATCTGATCAGGATTCATGATTAGTTCAGCAAGTCCGTTCATTGGGAGCTCAACCAAAATCTTAAACTTTTACAACTATAGTCAATTAACAGGTTTCATAACAATGTTATAAAGAATGTAATTTTCAAGACCATCGGTAGCATCCGGTGTTTCGTAGGACTTGTCGCAGGAGAATTGCGGGATGACGTCACGCATTCTACCAGGTCGAAATTGCTATTAGTTACCACGAGGGGCATGTATCGAAAGGGGTCAACCCGTCTAAGCAACGTTATCATACGTACTGCGGCCACATCCATCAAAGGAACCGTTGTTTCTCGAGGAAGTTATGGGAAGGGACAAGCAAGAGATGTTAAAGCGTACTTCTTCCTCTGCCGATGCTTGAAGGAATTCGAGTTCAGGGGCGCAGGAGAGTGCGTTGGCTACATAACCAGTGTTAGCCAGAGTTCAGTAGCTGGTACGCATAGCAAAAAAATATTATATAGTAACTTATGAATTCCACGAACATGCTCAGGCGCTCATAAACGAGTTCATGGAAGAAAAATGTCGTGGCAGAAAGAAAACGCCTGACAAGGATGGGAAGGGCCGGAAGTATTTCCGGTGTAAGTTGTGCGTGAAGGATGACTTCACGAACAATTGAGCACTAAACAGTCACTGGTTCTTGTAAAGCTGACCTGCATTGGGAGGATAGAAGATTTACCCGTATCTTGATATGGACATCGGACAGGGAAAGATCAGTGAAATGTATCGGGCTGGAACACCTCCGGAGTACACCGTGACAAGGATTCCAAGAAAGCGCAACAGGGGTTAAAAAATGCAGGGAAACGATCCAGGCGTAAGATTCAGGAGTCCAAAAAAATTTGATTGAATAAAAATTGCCTCTGAAATCTCTCCTCAAAATCCGTCGCACCGCAAAACTTTAGAGCATTTTAAACCTGCATAACATTTGTTATACTTGGAATTTCGAGGCGTTTTAGCCAACGATGAATTCGTTTTGAAAAACCGTATAAGATAGAGCCTAAGAACATTCAATTTGAATACAAATTGAACTCAAAATCCTTCGTCAAAGTGCGTTGCTGTGAGTCAAAAATTACAACCGCCTTACAAATTTAAGTATTTTATAGTTGTTTATTTTTTTTCTCACAACGAATTCAAAGATTGCGGCTAACGATTATGGGAGAATTTTAAAGGAGAGTAAAAACAATAAAATCAAATCAAATAAAAAAAATTACTAATTTGTTTACCTTCCAATCAACGGACTTCCCTTGTTTTATTTATTTATTTATTTTATTTTTTAAAATTAAATCCTTACTACATGTTAATAACATATTTCAAAACCAACAATAACAAAATCATTAAATTCTAAATATCAATAAAGGGTGACGGAACCTTACCATTTTGCTCGATGGTTGAAGACGAGCGGTAGAAGATCCTTTTCCGGCGCTTGGCGACGAATAAAGTAAGCTCTTTGGCCAAGGGTACGGAAAAAATTAGGACTTTGAAAAAACCTAAATGAAAATATAAAATAAAGACACTACGTTAAACTACACACTTTAAGGTTTTTATAGCACTAAAATACGTCCAAAACGGATAATATATCAAAAAGTTATGTTCTTTTGAAGTTTTCACAATTTTTTTACTCTAAAACAGCGTTTTTAGATTTATCCCTGGACTTACAAAACTTTTTTTTTTATTTCATTTTTTTAAGAAAACAAAACATACTACGATCTAGAGCTTCTCTTGCACAATCCGAATCTATAAAAAAATTCTAATTCGGACACTCGATGAGGAAATTATGGACGGATGAAAAAAACAGATTTGGATCAAAAAACGCTGCCTAGTCCTCCGATGGATGAAACTGCGTTTTTTGTGGAGGGAAGGGTACTACGACTTAATTTATGCCCCCCCTTTCTTATCACACTACGCTAATTGACTCTTAACTTTGCTAATTAGCTCTTAACTTTGCTAATTAGCTCCTAACTTTGTTAATTAGCTCCTAACTTTGCTAATTGACACTAGAAGAGAGATAGGTGAACTAGAACTAGAGTCAAGAGCAAAAAACTAGAAGACAAGAGCAAAAACTAGAAAATAGAGGCAATGAGGGTTTAAATTCTAACTTAAACTCCTCGTATACAATGACAATTGAGAAAATGTGGGTGTTTGAGAGGCTCAAGTCCTCCCCTTATATACTAAACTCATAAATGAAGGTACTATTCCTCCCTACCAACTCAAATCAATTTCTTTGACTTGACTAAAACTAGTTTTAAATAACCTTGTTTTATTTGCCCACTACTTCTAGTTTTATATTTTTTTTTCTTTGTTTTGCTTAGTTGTAGGGCAATTAATACCCTCCATCATGCAAAACACTACTCCTCTTCCATAAACTTCTTTGTTTTATCTCCAATACTATACTAATAAAAATTATTTTATTCTACAACTAGTTTGACTAACTTCCATTTGTCTAAATAATGTCATTCATCTTTTTATGAATGTATCTAGCTAATAGAGCCAAACTCATTTAGCTCCTTCCACCAACCCCTTCAATAATATGACCGGTTGGTGGTCAAATGTCGAAAATAGTCAACGGTAAGTCCGATTTTACCCTGCTTTATTGCTGATCCTTAAATATGCCTTGAATATAGCTCCAAATTGAATTTTGACTTCACCAATGGCTCCAGAAGGCCCCAATTAGCCTAGGGAAACCCTTTCTTGATAAAAACAGTAAAACTTCCGTTTTTACTTTGATGGAGTTACTGGCCGAATTTACGTCGTCCGGTAAAAAGCACCTTTGACTTATTTGACTTCACCATTGGAATCCTTGAGGTTCAAATAGCTAAAATAGCCTTTAGGAACACCCGATTCAAACTCCTAAGTCGTCTTGGGCACGCCTGGTAAATTCAACCGCTCGATCGAATGACGGTAAGTTCTCATTTTTTTTTAAAAATTTGAGTAGCTCCCTAACTCCAATGATCACCAAAATTTACCACAAGGTAAAAGGTGCTCTAGAGACCCTTCTTAATTTTTTTTTGGTAATTTTAGAATCTTTCAATTATTTTCTACAATTTTCTAAGTCCTAATCAGTACATAAAAAATCTAAAATACTTATTGAAAAAAAACGCAAAAAAATCTATAATTTTTTTGGAGCCTTCCTAAGACTTAAGATACTTTTATGAGTTTTTTGAGAATTTTTTTAATACTATAATTATTCCTATCATCTATTGATCTACTTACAACTAAATTAAGTAATCCTTCTATTTATTTCCTTTCATATTTTAAATTTCTATTACATAATGGTCTTAGAGGGCATCCCCCCATATAACATATCTTGGTTTTCCTGCAACTTTGACCCTTTACGATTTTTAATAGTTTTTTTTTTACATAAAAACTACCTATATTATGGCATTTTTACCAATTAACGAAAAAGTAAAAAAATAAAACATTTATTTGGTTATACCATCCTAACTTCCACTAATTCTACTAATATTCTAATTTAGAATAATAAACATATAAGAAATCGGAAAAAACCTATCAATTAGCCATTGTGGACACCAAGGGTCAATTTGGTGTCTCACAATTGCCCTTAAATTTACAACCTCGCTAAAATGATTGTAGCTTTTGATTTAAGAGAAATTAAAAGGAGTATTATATACCATTAGAAGCGCATTAATAAATTCATGGAATAGACTTAATATTGATGTAAAACCGATAAGAATTGATGGCAAAATTACGAATTTATAGATTCACCATACCTTCAAATTCGGTTTACATATAATTTTATTCATTCATTTCAAGTCGTCACCTCGTCTCATTCAATGACTTCATTTGTGTATAACTTTTGCATATAATATTCAAACGAAACAAATTTTATAATATTTACAATAAAATTCATAAAATAATGTTAAAGTATAATTAAAGATGTTTACAAGATAATAAAATACATTTAATTTGAACAATAAATGCTAAAGTTATAAGTTTTATATTTAATGTGATTTTTAGGTCAAAAACTGTAAATTTCAATTTTACCTTTAAATTGTCAGATACAATTCTCTAAAATTTAAATTAATTTGAAAAATGAAATTTATTTATGCACGTTATTCCATTTCTTGTGCAATTCATAAAAAGAAAAAAATTACTTAAAATGAATTAAAATTTATAGATGGAATGCAAAACAAGCACACATGAAGATTTTATTTTATTATAAATATTTTGTTTATGACAATACAAATTATAAATTATCAATACTCTTAGTATATTTTTTGAATTAATCGTATGATAATGATTTTATAAAAATAGTAATTCGTAATTCAATATAATATATAATGTTATAATTTTATCTATCAATAATACATGGTGAAATTCTTTTTTTAATTTTTAATGTTGATTTAATGATTTTCAAATTTTCCTCAGATTTCAACAAAATATAATCTGTTTGTTTATGATATGCACTTTTGCCTAATTTTATTGGACTTTTGATTTTAGTAAATAATTTCATAATCAAAATTGATTTTCATCACTTTTTTTATTTGAACATTTTGAGCTATTACTTTAATTTAATATAAAGTATTTGTTTTAAAGTGTTTTAACACAGCAGGAAAGATAAACGTAAAAAATTCATTTTTTGTCAAGCAATTTTATTAATCCTAATTTTTCTATCTTAATTCGTCACAAGTTGTAGTCTTGTGATATTACAAGCTTTGGTCTTGTGAATTTACAAATTTTAATTTTATAATTTGATGATTGTTTTTTTATTTTATTGTTATCAATTGATGTCTCTTTATTTTCAACAATCGTTGTGAATGGCATGTTAAGTATTTATTAATATCATAAATTTCTTTTTGAGTGCTTTGATTTAATAACCAATAAAAAATTTATGGTATAATTTATTTTAACTTATCAAGCAGCTATATGTTTGTGTTTGTTTCAAATTTTTTTACTATATCTAAGTATAGTAACACAAAAATTTATTCAATTTTGTTATTGTATGCAAAAATTATGTTGATTTGAAATTTGAGAATCTTGCAGTGAAAAATAGTTATTCAAATTTTATCCTCAAAGGTTTACAACCAATTTCTTGCTTAATACAATCAATTAAAACAAAATTACACAATTCTTGTAATCTTTTTATGTCATTTGTGAAAATATAAACAAATCTTAACGTCGAGTAATTTAGTAGATAAATACAAATGAAGTTTGTTTTTATAAAATCAATTTTTAGTAAGTAAGTAGAGAAGAATTGAATTGAATAGAGTATGCATGTACGAATATTCACTATTAAGTTTAATGTATATTCATTTGTACACAATCTAAAAAAAAAAGTTTCTCTTAATTTAATTAGTAAATATTCATATTTTTTTCTTCTAGTCCCTTTTAAAAAAAATCATAATATTTAATAAAAAAACTGTTTAAAAATGTTAACAACTGTTCCATGAATGATAAAATTTTATGAACAATTTCATCAATGATGCCTTTACCAATTTTTATAAAAAGATAGATACACATTTATACATATCCAATAACACTAGATTATCACAAATTTCCTTTTCATCACAATAGACCTAAAATTTAAGTCCTTTAGACTTCCTTAACTATTTCAAAGTTTGATTTGAAATTTCTAATGAAACTCGTTCTGAGCTTTTCATCCCTAATGGGTTCATATTCATTTGAGATAAAATTTTGGAGAATTCTAGATAAATTATAGGGTCTAATTAATGTTAAAAAAATGAAAACCTCTTAGATGAAATACCACACTATCTAATATGTGTATTTTTTTCTTATTTTGATTAAAAATAGCCCAAGATATTAGAAATCCTATATTGAATACCATGTAGGCGCAAATGAAACGGATGAAAATTATTCTTTTACCCAATCTATTTTTGTAGATGAACCGTAATTTACTATTATAGTCTTGCATTCACCATTACAGTCTTGTTAGTGTATTTAACTTTCAGTGTGTTTTCTTCTTGCTAAACCACGACAATTTAATCCCTAAATGCCCAAACATCCAAATAGTGGATGGTGGTTGGTAAATTTCAATTTCAACTTTAAAGATGATTATTTTTGCTTCCAAGTCTAACTAAGAAAATAAAGCTTATCAACTCTAGTTTCTACTTTACTTTGTAAGTTTGAAAAAATCATAATGTTAAGTATATTATTGCACTTGCAATGTTAAGAGGTCATAACCTAATTGCACTACAAAGCATATGTCATTATCAAATTTCCAAATTAAAAAAATATATTATAAATTTAATATTCCCGTATGGTTCCTCATTGTAACTTGGACCTTTATAAAAAAACATTGATTATTTGAGAAAATTTTGTAATTTCTTTATGTATTTTGCTTCAAAAATCATATCAAATTTATTACGCATTACAATATTTGAAAAATCGTGGACCATCAAAAAATGTATATTTACATATATTAAAAATATTTCAAAAAATATCTCAAAAGCTATTGATGAACAAACCGCATATGGAAAATGTTGTTTGATTTTTTTGTGAATATCCTAGGCATTTAGGGGTTAATTTTTTTGTTAAATTGCCAATTCACAATTATCCAAGAAGTCCAAATAAGTTTATGATCACATAGTTGCACTTAAACGACATCCAACGCAACAACAACGGCTTAAACGTTGACCAACGCAACCAGTGTGAATCTGCTCATTATGTCTAGGATTTAATTCTATCAATTATTATGATTTCTATAAAAAAGAGGGTTTTCCTTTCTTTGAAGATGGTAAAAACCACCTGCCAGTCTAAACACTTAACTGATGGTTTTTGTCTTTACACTGTCCTTGCATTTCCAAATTACTATTTTTAAACCTCGATCTGAAACTTGATAATTTAGATCTACGGCCAAATATGTTCTATTTCCTTAAATCCATTACAAATCCTCATTCAACAAGACTTGATCTACAACATCCACGTGTTCAATTGAACCCCAAAAACATCTAGAAGGCTATATCTAGAACACATGCATAAGTTCGTTCCTTTAGTACTAAACCAAGAATTTAGGACCCCACGGATTTTAAATGATTTTTGTATGACATCTCATGTTTCATGAATCCGTACATTTTTGCACAAAATCTACACGGATTCCGTGCTAATTCCGCACGGATTCTGCACTGTGTATAAACTAAAAGAGTGAATGTAGAAGTTGTGCAGATTTAGTGCAAAAATAGTGCAAAGTCCTTGCGGAATTCGTGCAAAAAATGTACGAACCCATGAAATATTGAATGTTGCAAGGAAATCGTTAAAAATCAATGAGGTCCTAAAATCCTAATGTAAAAACTTAAATTAAATACTAGTCATAAAGCCTCAATGACAATGTACAATACATTGGCCTAACATGGCCTCTTCAATCCTCCTTGCTAACACGAAAACTCCTCTAAGCCTCTAACAATATACACTAACACTAAATTAACACTACCTCTATCATTACACAAGTTTTGAGACCTCAAAAGGGCTGCAAATTTGGCCAAAGATGCCATAAAAATAATTAAAATTAAAAAATTAAAAAATCAAATAAAAAATAATAAAAAATATTTAGAAAATCAAATCCTACGTAGCCAAAATTTGGCTACGTTAGACCTGGATTTATTAACTTTAATGTTTTTAATAATATTTCAATAATAATAATAATTTAATAATGGTTTAATTATATTTTGTATTTTTTTTATAATTTTAAAAATAATAACAATGATAAATTTGCCCAATTTTTTTTCTTTTTATATTCATTTCTGTGCATATGTTGGTTCAACTCACGGCCTTTTGCAGACCTCATAATCTTTTTAATGCAACATCATCAGAAATGTTAAACCCCACGGTTTTTTAACGATTTCAGCGCATATATCGTTAAACACTGATTCAGCATATGTCATATGTGGATTTAGAAGTGTCATTATAATACAAAATTGACATGCAATACTAGAATGTCAATGCTGTGTCTTAACAATAGTTATGGAAAAAGTGTTGTTTCCGCACAAAAGTTGGGCTTGACAGAATGTGTGCGTTAATCGTGTATCTACATTACATGGCTAATAAGATACGAGTAATATGCAATTGCCTTTAATCCTTTAAGGTCCCAATTCAACTCTGTTTTCAAAGATGCACTATAAAATGTTTGATGAAACCCTAAAATGGAGTAGATGTACAAAGAAAACTTGTAAATGTCAATGTGAAGATCACATCTGTACGGTTGGATGCATCATATTTATTTTTATTTATTTTTATTTATTTTTAAAAGGTTTACACTTGAAATTCAATTAAAATCCCAAATCAACACAAAAAAATTTCAAAAAATTGTGATGAAATTGGAATAACATGCCCTACTAGGACATGGTTTCCTTTATTTGATTCTAACTATTTTGGAAAATCATGTTTGAGGTCTCACTTTTTGAACTAGGAATGAAACTTGACATAAACCAATTGTGCTATTTTTCCAAAAATAATAATAATCTATTTTGAAGATCCAAACCGTTCAAAGAATAGTTAACTTGCACAAGAACCAAGAGTAATTTTGTTGGATGAAGATTGTCCAATTAGGATGAGATTCAAATAGGTTCAGCGTGTTCGTCGTCCAATATATGGACGATGGCGCCTGAAAGGGTCAATGTGGATCTAGTATCTTATACGTATCATATCAACGCCTTTTATTATATCCTTACAATTTCAACATCTATCATAATGCAAATTATTTTTGTACGACATCCGTGTAGTTATAGTACAACATATATGTGGATTCAGAAGAAATCCATTGCCATTCGGTGGCATTAATCAAAACAAAATCAGCTTAGAATTATTTCAAGTTTTTAATTTGAGAATGATTGACTCATATTTCTCCACGTCACTCGCGTTCAAGGATGTTTTTGCACTACAGAAAGATGTCATACTTCTCGACAATTTTTTTTGTAATGATCTAAAACTATTGATTTATTGATGAAATATAATAAATAGAGAATTTTTTTTAAAATTAATATTTTATTTTGGAAAATTTTGGAATCTTTTCAAATTAGTTTATATTATTTTGGAATATTTATAGAATATCATTTAAAATATCCTTAAGCTCTAATTTCCTGAAATATTTTTAGATCTCTATTTCTAGAAATTAGAATCAATTAACATTAAAAATTCATGAAATTACATTTTATATTTTTTGAATTAAAAATTTGGTATTATTGGTTATCAGTGCACTTTTCATCCTAGGATAAAAAAAAACGATGTATAGAAAAGAACAACATTACTTTTTCAAAATAGTAAAATTTGTAACACGAGACAATGTAGAGGTGTTGTTTTTTTGAAAGTTCCCCTAGACGAGTTTGACTTGGATTGACATGATTCAAATTGGCTTCAAATGCATATTTGATTTCTTATTAGAAAATAATTATAATTTAATCAAATTTTCAAGTTTTTAGTCTCGAGCTGCTCATAAAAGGGGGCATCGACAAAAAAATGATCTCTCAAAGCATTGCGAGTTAAATTGAGTTTAAAATCAAACTTTCTTGGAAATTTGAGCAACTTTTCAAAAAAATAAAATTGCAAAAGCTTTTAATTGCTTGCTATAACATTCAGACCAATGAATTTTTTTCATTCAATCCTAAAGCTATGCACGTTACAATTTAGTTTTTTACTTTCATTCTATATACCTCTCTTTCATTACTGCATTTCAAGGTGAATATCCAAGGATTTACTTCGTTTTATTTATCTTATTAGACCCACAACTCGTTTCCCTAATATACAAACAAAAAATTTCCATTGAAACATAAAGGCATATATGTCGGAATGTCACAAAGAGGTAAAAAAGTTGCAAAAACAATTGAAAAAAATTGAAAAAAATGTTTCTCCAACATAAAATAGGAAGAAACTACAAAGAAATGTTTTTGACATTGCTAAAAATATGCAAATTGAAAAAAATAGCTCTCAAACATTACAATTTCATGAAAAACAAATTCAATTTTTTTGGAAGATTTTTTTTAGGTATAGAAAAAAGCTTGTATAATGTAGTGCAAAAAAAATTTGGAGTAAAAAGATTTTTCCACATTGCTAAAAACATATAAAGTACGATGAAAAGAAAAGAAAACCAGTTCTCAACCTTTCAAATTTTGGCAAAAAAAAATTCAAAAAAATTTGAATATTTTTTCAAAATATATAAAAATGCTTGTACGGTCTTCTGCATAAAAAATTTGGAATTTCTTTTCTTTACATCGTAGAAAAACATGCAAAGTCTGCTACAAAAAAAACAGCTCATAGCTAGTATGATTTGGCAAAAACTAAATAAACTCATAATATTTTGTGAAGTGCCGAGACGGTCCACTTTCACGGTAAACCTTTACCGTCAGGTTTTTTATGCTTTTCTATCATTTATTTGTCTAAGTGCAGCGTTTTAGCTGATCATACATTCTGGCGTGTTATCTACACTTTGCATTTGGTTTTAGTTGGCCTTTTTTATTATTCCTATTTGTCTGAGTAATTTTAGCTGCGTAACATTTTCTAACCGATTAACTGTGGGATTTTAGTGTTTGTACGGTTTTATCTATTACTTTAGTAGGATGATTTTTAAATTATCGGGATGGAATTTGGAACTTATTATTTTGTAAACTCCAAGTTCTAAGTTTTAACCCCCAGTTTTCTATGAGTAAAGCTGGAGTTAGCTAGTATTAGAAGGGAATTTAGCCTAAACAAATGAATTCTGTTTAGATGAGGATTGTGGTTGATGGATGTAGTTTGGGGTGGGATTTTGAAACCCACCCCTGTCGCAAAGCCACGAAAAACCAGTTAGTTTTTTTCCGTTAGCTAGTTTGAATTGATAGCGGAGAACTAGATTTAGTTTTTGGCTGGGGATGAAAGAATCATGAGAAACAATTGTTGGGAGGATTGTGAGATTAGAGAGAGTTTGTAGGGCAAGGCTTTTTGTGCTAGATTGGGATTGCAACTTGCGACGAGGAGAAAGGTGAGACCCACTAGGAACAAATGGATCAACGAGGCTTGGATTAGCACCAACGACGGAGGAAGTCCAATGTGCAAGTGCCGGAGGCTGCGAACACAATGCAAGGTTGGCAATACACGATTACGGGATCAAAAGGTTTAATATGGGGCAGATCATGAGTGACCAACATGACAAGGTTGACATTGGACATGAAAGCGGCGAGGTCCGAGTTCGTAGAAGTCGATTACGGAATCTTGAAGAGCGAAGATCATCACCAACGAGGTGAAAAAGTAATGATTCTAGGAGTCGACGAGTCCACAGTTGCAGCGCGAGCAAAAAACAACGGAAGAGGCAACTCTAGCATCGGCGAGAAGGCTAAGATTGGCTTATTAAAGGCGGCATCACGAGTCCACAATAGACGAGGTGCAACGTGACATTAAGACGACGACTGTTGAACTTGGCGATCCGAGATGACGCAGCAATTGAAGTGGACGGCGTTTGCAATTAGATGCGGGAGAAAGATCAAAGAGGTCGCGGTGCTTGCTTGAGTGGGCAGTGAGGCGCCGAAATGAGTGGCAGTTTTGAGAGCGTAACCACAATAAGATCAACGACGACTAAGGCGACCACAAGGGATAGCCAGTATGTGGATCCGAGTTCTGTCAGAAGGTGATTGCCTCCAACGACTAATGCAACGAAGCCAGGGCGTGGAGAACGTGATCAGTTGCTTAACGACGGAGGCAATCACTTGCGAAGGATTTCCGCAGCAGGGACTTGTTCAAATTGGCACAAGTTGGACGACAATCACGGCGATCACGGAAGAAACCAAATTTACCAAGCAACAAGCGCAGAGAGGCAGCCTCGCCATCGGGACCAGTGGTCAGAGCTCAATCGCAAGGACGTTCGATCTACTGCAAGCTAGAGCCACATATCTCCTCGGTGATATTACAAAGGAGATATAGGGATATTAGGAGAGAGAACTTTCTATCTCCTTCTTCTCTAATTTGAGTGATTGTCATGAGCGTTCAAATTCCTATGAATGATTGGAATAATTAGGATGGCTTGTATGCGCATTAAGCGATAATTTTAGTTACCTACGTTATTGTGTGCTTTGTCTTGAATTTCTCCACTTGTGGCTTACTAGATGGTGTGTGAATCTTGTTTGTTGGAATTTGCGTAGGATTGTGTGGATTTTGGCTCAGTGAGAGGTATAGTGCGGAAGTGATGTCCAATTTTTACCAGGCCAATTTTGTACATGAGGGATAAATAGGAGTAAAAATTAGGTTTTTTGGACACGACGCGAAAGCGCTGTCCAAAATTCCTCCACTCTCCTTGACTCCTCATAATAGTATGAGACTATAGTGGATTTGGTTTGATGCCGTTTTAGGGCATATTTGTATGCTATAATTTCTAGACTCATGTGATTTGTGGGCACTTGGAGGTACAATTGAGCAATTTCAAGCCCATTTTTGACCACCTAAGTGCTCATGGACTAATTAACCCCTAAATTTCCTTGTGTTTTTGGGAGCTTGAAACCTCAAAATTGCAATTTTCTACCTCTATGTACTCCCGGGGATGTGAACCAAGTTTTTTTACTTCTTTTAGAATTCCAACCGTAAGATCTTGTACCCAAGCCTATTCATAGCTGCTGTTTCAAAAATTGACCGTTGGATGTTTATCATTTGCAAGATCATAACATCCAAAGTTTGTGCAAAAGTTTTTCGGGGCATTGCTTGGGAGGCATTGTCTCCACAGTGCAAAGGGGGACTTGAAGATTGTTACTCCAAACATTTTGCTCATATTTTTTTCCATGTAGATAACTAAGTTGGGTACGCTCATGCAAAATTTTAGAGACTCATTACGCGTTTCAAACCTTCATCCAAATTAATTTCCGGAAGTAGGTATAAAAATGGCAATTTGGTGAAACATGCATCACATTAATTGTATTTGATTTTTGGAAAAAATGAACGGTGATTAGGTACCTCTATGATTTTACAAATTTTAGGCGAAATTATTTTTAAAAAACTTCAAAATCTCAAATTTTGACAAATTTCGAAAGAAATGGATGTGAAATTACAAAAAACCTTGGAGGTTGCTGTTCTTTATTTTGGAGGCTGCCCTTGTCAAGCCAAGAATATAATCAACATGGGTCACTTCAAATTCTGAGCCTAAATGTGGTGAAGAGTATGTCTCCAAAAAAAAAAATTGAAAAAATGATTATAATAAAAAGTTTTTTTCTGCCCCAGTTGGGCTTGAAACCAAAAATTTCAATAAAAAAATTATAAAATCCGAATTTGACTTTGTAGTTTTTACCCCACACACCTTGTATGTATGACCACGCCCACGCCAAATTATAGTCTAAAATTCTTAATTTAAACCTTCCATCTAAGCTGCCCGAAACAGCAAAAAGCCATTTTGGCTTTTAAGGGCCTTTAGGGGTTAATGTAGAAGTAAGGTGTTCGTGATCAATTTTTAGTCCAATCATTGGTATTGTTGTGTGCTGTCATTTTGGGTGAGGGTGCAATTTCACCTCACCCACTTGATTTTCTCACCAAATTAAGCCCACATTTGAGTACCTAACACCTACGGGCAAATTGGTGTAGCATTGAGACTCTCGTGGTAATTTTTAAGGTCAAATGCCCGTGAGATTATGTGCTGTCATTTATAGCCACACACTCATTTTGGCCATTTAGGCATTGATTTTCACTCTTATGTATAGTCTTTAAACCACATGCACCCCTAGCTAAAAGGCGTCCATTGCTCGGGGGTAGTGATATGTTGGAGTAGCAATATATGTGCGAACAAATGATAGGGTATTTTAAAAACATGGGGACAAAAAATTATAAACGGGCTTAGAGTAATATAGGGTATTAAAAATGGCACTAGACATCTTTAAAGTACTATAGGGTATGGAATAATAGGTAATTTGGAATTATAAGTAATGCAAGCCCCTTTTTTATTAACCCAAAGTAAAAAATTACATAATGATAGCATGTGAAAAAAAATAAAAATACCCCCCTATAAAATAGTAGTTGTTTGCACCTATATCCTTAACTTTTTAACACACTGACCCCCTTGAGGTCCATTGCTTGGAGTACAAATACCCACCCCTTGGCCGGCTATGTGATACGTTGACCGTGCAACCGGTCAATGTACTCATATATTCTAAAAAAATCCTAGCTATAGGAAAAAGCTTGCATGATCTACTGCAAAAAAAATTGGAATTTTTTTTACATTGCTAAAAACATTTAATGTTCGCTGAGAATGAACAACAGCTCACAGCCATCACAATTTTGGAAAAAAAAAAAAAAAAAAAAAAAATCTAAAAAAAAATCTAAACATAGAAATAGACCCACATCATGTAGTGCAAAAAAAATTTGAATTGCTTTTTAAATATACATGGCAAAAACATTGCCAATGGTTACATTCTTTTATAATTATCAAACATTCAACTCCTTGCATTAAGGTGGTTTGGTAGTTTAGAGAACGGTTTGTGGTTGGGAGGTCTTGAGTTTGATTCCGGCCGCCGGCAATAGAGCTCGGTAAATGGTGGTGGGCCCCACTGTGGTCCGAGTAGTTGGACATGGCAACTTGAAATTAGTGTTTGGGCAGAGCAAACAAAATATTTTATGAATTTATTTAATTTATTTAATTTTAAAATTATTTTGACCAAATCTAGATATTGAATGAAAAAATTTCTAGGTATAGAAAAGATGATGTCGCATGAAAAACACATTGATGTAGTGTGGCTTTAAAGACGATTAAGAGACAACATTTGACAACTACGTAGAGTGAAGAATTCTCACGTCTTGAATATATCCATCAATCGTGTCAAATTAGTATTATATCTGCTTATACGAGTATGATGTCATATTAGTGCAATTGTGATGAATAAGGCAAGGATGCGGAATCAGTGGAAAAAATGTACGCAGCCATGAAATATCGGAAATCGCATTGAAATTGTTCGAAATCAGTGAGGTCCAAAATTCCTGATGATACATGAAAGCAAATGAAGATGAGGGGGTGAGAGTTCAAAGCCCTCACTACACTAAATAGGTAGATTAGTGTTAGATAATTATAGGATTTGAAATTCTTATAGATTTTTACTCTTGACAAAAAAAATTACCAAAGACATTGATTCCAATACTATTGAAAGATCCCCATCTTGACCAATATAGAGGGTAAAAAAATTGATCAACAGTAAAAACTTACAACATGTTTATGTAAATTAGTGTATCTAACACTAATCTACCTATTTAGTGTACTTCTCCTAAACCCTAGCCACTGTCAATAGATGACATCTATCATGGCTTTGTCCCCATTCATTTTGTTCTGGTCTTGGTACTGGTCCTAGTCCCGGTATTGGTCATGGAGTAACCACTGGCCTATTCAACCTCGGATTTTTCTCCAATTAAATTTTTTGTACCCGGCTCTTATTTGTGTCATTAGCCTTAAATCTGGTACTCTATATCGGGAGATAGGGGAGGCACTCGCCGTATTTTAGAAACCACATGCAATAATATAGGATATTTAATATTCATTTTACATAAATTTTTGAAAAATTCTAGATAAAATATAAAAACCAATTAATGTTGAAAATGGTTTATAAGGAATTACGGAGTACTATGCTATATAATATGTACTATGTTATTTTATTTTTTTAAAAAGAACGCCTAAATAAATGTATTCTAGGTTGAATATCATTGAGGCTCGGATTGGATGGATGAAAAATTGCATCTTTCTAATGTTGGATATTTGTGTTTCTTAACACTAAAAATTTGAAGTTGCATTATGCTAACATTTACCGTTACAGTCTTATTGATGTATTTTTGTTTGATTGTGTTTTCCTCTTGTCAAACCACAACAATGCAACTAATTTGTCAAAAATGCCAATTCACAATCCAACCCCCCCTTAAAAATAAATGGTTATTTCATGTGTCTCCAAAAAATTATTATATATACCTTTTGGAGCCCATTTGTAGACAAGTGATATCAAATTACAATCTTTGACCTACCAAGTCGTTCATGCCTCAACTTCAAGATAATGTCCACTACTTCGCTTGATAAACGACGTGGATGGATGAAGTGCAAGAATCTCTATTATATTTACAGGTCCAAATGCAACCTCAATATCGTTTTTTCCATTTTTCTAGTCTAACCTACAAAAAGAAAATGAAGAGAGTGCTATGACATAGAGGACTGGCTATCAAATGAGCTTTGAATGATGTCAACTTCAATTCAACATGGCCTATGGTATATCTATGATATTTTAGTGTTCATTTTCTTGGATTAGATTTGATTAGGTACAAAACAAGTGAAGACAAATCTAAACCATGTTTGCCTACTTCACCTCACTACACTTCTTTCAACTCTAATCACTGACAAACCACATCTTTACTCTCATGCACTTAAAACTCAAACCGCTTCTCTCCAAAAACGTGAAATAATTTTGCAGTATACGTCAATGGACTTGCTCTTTCAAAAATATTGTTTTGACAATAAAAAGGTTCTATGACAATCAAGACTATAAAAAGTTCTATGACAATTTAGCATGACCAATGTAAACCACACACATCGTCGATTTTGAGCAATAAAAATGATTTTGAATGTCTTAAAATATCGGAAGTATTCTAAATTTCAATAGTAATAATTTCTTTCTTCATTTGAAAATTGGAAAAAATCAACGGTCTTAGGTTGATTCTTTTTTTATTAATTATATGTATTTTTAAAGTTTTAATTTTTAATTTAATTTTCTAAAGTAAATTTGGTCTAAACACTCACACCTCATAGCTATAGGCTCACACACTAGCGTTGTTGTTACAAGTGAAAGATGTATTAACATGATTTCAACATGAATTTTCACAATATTGTGTATTTTAATTATTTCTACAAAGTTGAGAATGTTTTTTGAACTTAATAAGAACTTTAATGAGTTTTCATTTTGATTCAATTATTTTGTAAATTTTTATATTTCTGGAGTATTCTTTGTAATTAATATGAATTTCTTTGGTTGTTCTGCTTCCAAAAATCATTGCAATTTCAAGAATATACTCCTAATTTTGAAAAAAAAATATTAAATTTATGGTACATACATGATTTTTTAGAAAAAAAAAATGTGGAATTGGTATTATGCACAAATTGTAGTAGCAAAATGAACAACAAATAATGAAGGTTTGAATCCATAGTCATAGGTTAAGCCTATAACTCTTGCTTTAACTTCTAAACAATCGATCTATCTATTTTGAGCTGATGGATGTTTCCAAACTCTTATGACTCGCAATGAAAAACTATTTTTACATTTTTAGTGTTATTTGTTTTGGAATTAACTCAGTGAGGTTATTTTACCATTCTAGATTGTATACATTAGAAGAAATTTTATGTATACAAAATATTCACTACATTGACTTTAGTTCAAAAAATATTGAAGAAATGAATTTATAGATTTAAATGACTAAAATATTTCCAAAAACTACTACATTGAATCGTCACATTTCAGATCGTTCCAAAAGAATTCACTCAAAATATATTAATAATTTAGAAATCAAATTCAAAAAGAATATTGAATTTTGAATTTTAAACTTTACATTAAATATTGACAATCAATAGCGATCATTTCAAATCTTATACTACAAATGCAATTGAAATTGAAAATTTACAACTTTGACTAATACATCAATTCCAACATATTCTTGCATATTGTATTTATTGTGAATCTTTGCAAACTTCCAAAAATGAAAAGACGCTATGTCTTCTGAGGGTTTTTTTCCTAAACTCCAAGCATACGATTGCCATATATTTGCATGTGTCATCCATATCATACAATAAAATACGATGAGATACTCAAATACATCGTACATTCAATTATAAAAGTCCATAGAGGAGTACTCAAACACATTGTTATAAAGAAATATGGCATCAATGACTTGCAAAAATACATGGCCGCATGAGAATTTTATGTCGTTTTGGGTTTTAGGTCATTTTAGTCCGTTTTCACGCCAATTAACAAAGAGAACCAATTTCTAATTTCAAATCAACTAATCAAAATTGATATTTAGTCAATTGAATTTCAAAACCTCAAAACGAAACAAAATAAAATATGAATAAATTTTTATGAAGAATGTTACATGTTATTTCTTAATTAGTTAGAATCCATTAAATAGATATGTAACAAGAGTCCATAACATAATGATTTCAATGTAGAGGAGACTATGATGCCAAAAATGGTAATCAAAGATGGCTGGAAAACGTGGCCCAAAAATTATGGAAAAAAAAAACTCTGAGAGTGTCTACGTGTGAAGTCCAAAAAATTGAGAGACGGGGTCCACGTGTGATGGATGAATTGGGATGAAACTCTAAAGGGGATCATTGTAATCTTCCTTGTCTTCGTCTTTTTCTGTGTCTTTGTGCCTATTTCCGCCACAGCTTGTGTAAGAAGTAGTGTTTGTTTTCTCATTAGGTAACAAACTACAACGTTCACTCTACCTCTTCTAATAAAATAATGATGTTTGTACTGCCCCTTAAGAGACATCATAGATTAGTGTTACATTAGGCCTTTGCACATGCCGGTTGCTACGTGCGAACATAATAGCCCAACCCTTGTGCTTGCCTTCCCATTTACTCTAGCAAACTTATGATGTTCTATCTATCTACCCCAATACTTCTAAAGCTTGGATCATTTCAGTTCTTTTTGTCGATATGGATCCCGATAAATTTCTTTCTTTCTTCTTGCTTATTTATTTATTATTTTTCATTTTCATCTCATATGAGGCATTCTCCACCACCTATAGATCTTCTAGAGTTATTTGCAAGAGTCCGTTTTTTACCGATTATGGTGGTTGTTTCTGCTTGGATGTTTCCGGGACGTTTATAGCATGTACAACCTCAACAATATGCATACCATCCCAGAGATGTTAGACAAAGAGTATTGAAAGACGTTCAAATGACGTTTATGGCATTTGAGTACCTGGTTTTGGAATTTACACTATTTTTAGCACCTTTAATACCACATGCCGTGAGCAAGACAGTAACAAACCTCTTTTAGTACAAAAACAAGTGGAATTAGTTATATATCAATTAGCACCTAGTATGTCATGCAAAAATGTATGAATGCGGTGCCTCAACAATTCAAAAATATACCATGATAATTTGTCGTGTATAAAATAGTCATGATGGGTTATTTAGCTATTTCATCTATACACCTATCGGCGATAGATTGCAGGACATTATAGAATTTTTTTAGAGATATCATAGGAGTATCAAATATTTGTGGAGCAATTGACGAGACCTACATTCCATTCTCAAAACGTGCAAATGCTCGAATCATGCTTATGTCTGCAGATTCCTTCAATCGGAAGAAATTTCATAACGTTGTGCTTCAAGGAGTTTGTGATACTAATACACTTTTTTGAAACGTTTGTGCAGGACAACCAAGTGGCGTACGCAATGCATAAAAATTCAAGTGGTTTAGCCTTTATCAAAATTTGCATCAACGAAGAATATTACAAAATCGTTTGATTATCATTCTCGGAGTTCAAGTGCAACCTTTTTTAACAAGAGATTCTGCTTATCCAAGTTGTCCAAATTTATTGAAGAATTTCAAACCAATAAACAATTCGGAGCTTCGTGACAAAGTTATTTTGATTTTGCAATCAAGAGTGGTAAGGTTTTTATAGAAAATGCCTTTACAGAATCAAAAAAATGAATGGAGGATTTTACAATGTTTTACATCTGACGAAAATAAATGTGCGACCATTACGATAGCTTGTTGAGTGCTACATAATTTTTCTGAGCTACACAGCAAGAGCCTTCAATAACCAAGAGATGTTAGAGTGCGGCAATATCCTTTAGAACGCTTACATCTAGGAGTACAAAGATTGTTAGATTATGTATAAATTTCACTTTGTAGTTTTGAATGTTTAAATTATATGTGCATAAATATATTTAAATTATTCAATCATGATATAAAACTATTTTATTTAATGTTTGCACATTGGAATTGCTTTAAACTATGGGAAGCCCAAGGTATTTAAGAAATAAAACTCCATTAATTCCTAAATGCCTAGAACTCTCTCCATATATGAAGAATTGCAAAGATGCATTATGAAATGGATGTATAAAGGATATTTTGAATTTTATGTATAAATAAAACTTGTACATTATGAATTGTAGATACTATCAATATGGTTAGATTTATGATTACGGAATCACCAATATTTTAATACAAAATTTGAAACTTAGAATGCAAAACTCTTGTAATTCAATTACAAATCAAATATTCAAAATTTGTTGTAATGGGTTGAAATGTAATACCTAACTCTAAGTGTAGTGACTTTTGAAGATCTTTAGGTTGCTTTAGTAGATGACTTGAATTTTGAAGAACACATTTGATTCATTTTGGGTGTAAAATATTGGCATAAAAGTGGCATAAAATTATCACAAATCACCACCTTTCTAATCGGATCACACATGCATTTTGGAGTTTCTAATAGCTTAACCTCTAAAGGCTGAGGGGTATGGAGCAGAACTAAGCTGTATTATAAAAAGTAACTTACATTACTTTGATAAAGTTTATCCCAACAAAGAATTTGCAATAGACAATGTTTGGAGATCATGTATATAGTCAAATTTTCAAAAATAGTTTAATATATTATTTTATTGAATTTAGAAGCAATTAAGTTTAAAATTACTGAATAATTACATTTTTATTTTAGAATTCAAAATTTAGTATCATTGGTTAGAATGGTATTTTTCATCCTAGAAGTAGAGAAAGGAAAATAATTGATGAAACTTCTTGGTAACTAAAAATAATGGTATTTTTTGAAATTTTGTTTGTACTGCACATATGGGTTCCTTGTGACTAAATTCACCCTATGGAAATTTTCTTTTATTTATGTCAATTAGTTTTCGTTTCATTATAGGTGAACCCATATAGTACTAAGTGACCTAACTAGGACATTTCAAAGGTTCCCACGGTGTCAATATGTATCCTACTTTTTTTAAAACATTATGTGAATTTGGTATCTTGTTACAAAAATGGAGATCCAAATGTTTTTGATTCCGACTTTGTATGTGGAAGTTGTTGTGAGGAGGTTGTGGGTTCTATTTCCCATGCCGGCGTGGTGCTCACCACCATAGTCCACCCAACTATGGTGGGGGGGTCCTTGGACCTTGTTGTATGGGTACCCCAAAGCCCTTTGGGGAGATACCATGTCCGGTATCTTCAAGGCACTAGTAGCTAGCTAGGTAGTAGCATAGTGTCCATCCTCGAAAGGGGAGAGTAGTATTGTCCCAATTTCCCCTTGTCCGGTGGGCATCGGATCATTGGCATTATGAACGGACACTTCATTCACGCCGGCCCCTAAAGGGACCGGAGTTTCTATCTATCTATCTGGAAGTTGTTGAGAAAAAGAGGTTTTTTTGGGGGACAAAGGGCATTTTGGACAAGGCTTAAAATCAACAATTGGAAATATATTTTTTGCATCTCTAACTTTAGGATCTTGCTATACACTCCTAAAAGAGTGCATGGTCAAAGTTTCATAGAATTTGACGGTAAAAATTGCATGTTTATAGCATTTGAAGTGAAAAGATGAAATGACCTTCTTTAACATTTTTTGACCGTATTTGGAGACATGGGAAAAATTGTTAAATTGGTCATGTAATTCTTTAAAAATTGTAATGTTCAAATTGGTAGTAGCTACGAAGAGAAAAATAAAGTTTCTCAATGAAATGAATAGGAAGAGGAGAAAATGATGCTAAAAAATGAGAACAACTTACGGTTTTGTAGGGGTAATCTTCAGTGTCTACACTACAGGTACGTGGTCAAACTTCATTAATTTCTCAAAGTTGTTCAATATATTATATTTCTATGGTATTTCCTCGAGTAGGGGACTCGCAAAATTTTATTAAACCATGTGAGAAAGAATGTAGGGTATTTTTTATTCATTTGTGAGAAAATTTATACAATTCTTTGATATAATGAAGGGTCTCTTCAATTACAAAGTTGTGTGTATAAAAAAATAAGGGACCATATAATGCATCAATTTATCAAATTATTTTAATCTAAAATAAGGTTGGGAATAGTAGGTAGAGAAAAATAATATTGATGCAGAGGTATACAATGCATTTTATGGTGGTCAATGAATGAAAAACTATCCATTTCATTTGCTTGCGTCAAGTTTGTTTGATTTGGACATTGTTTGATGTATGTTTTGGAACAACGAGATGTCCTAATAATGCTTCAAGTTTTTATGTTTTGATACATTGTTTGATGTCTTTAGTCTAGACATGGTTTATTGAATTTTTACTACAAACATTCAAGAGTCCTATGGTTCGTCATTTATGTGGTCAAATATAAAAATTATAAGGAACATAGGGTACTAGAAACTAGTTCACTTGCGACTTTGTAAAGACAAATAGGATCATCTAAAATGACAAAATTTAGATTTATCTGTACTGATAGGGTGTAAAGAATTCCGATTTATTAAATAAATAGCCCCATGATAAATACCCTTTCATCGCAGATGGGTTATTAAATACATGTATGAGTGCCCTACGCGGGGTATTTCTCTCATATAAAGTATTTTTAAATTAACTCTAATTGAGTTGTAATTAGTTACAAAAAAATAAATTTTATAAATAATTTCAAAGCCGGTTTCCTGTAAAAATTATAGTAATCACATAAATATTCAGATGAGTATGAATGTTCTAGGGAAAATTTAAATAATAATAATAATGAACAAAAAAGTGTATGTGGCATGCTTCTTGAGCCCACAAAGAAATAAATTTCATAGAAAATGGTTTCTGTTGTGTATATTGGTCTTTTAGGGTTTTGAGCTTTAAAGTGTTATAAGAAACATAATTTTAACAATTTTGAAGAATGATAAATCGAACTAAATTGAACCAGATAGCCCACACACTTTTTTAGTTGGGACTATTTTTATTTGAAATTAGGAACTAGGTGAAAATCAATATTTGATTGAAAAATGACCAATGATAACCCCACGGGGCTCCTTGTACGGTTAGGAGTTAAGGAACTCCAAGATATTTTTCATACATTTTTGAGTTGGAAATAAAATCAATTTTTTGAATAATAATAATATATTTATTGCGAATATTTTAATACAAAATATCATTTTAAATGATGTTCCAGGCCTATGACTACGGATGACATCAGCAAACAATATTGCAACCACTACTACACAATGGCAACCAAATCAACAACATTATATTGTTCCGTGCACTGTAATGACTGTTTTCATTGATTTTTGAACTCTCTGTTAGGCATCAAAAAAAATTTGTCTAATTTATGTTGGTTTTGACAGTGTTAGAAAAATCATGACCAAATCAATAGAAATCCAAAAACTTTTGATGAATTATTAATTTTAGAAATGTTGAAAAGTGCATTGTGAAGCGTCAATTTTACAAAAGCATTCAAAAATAGATTTAAAAATATAAAATTTAGATTAATTCTTTGAAAATAGAATCAACAAGTTTATCGTATGAAAGCACATTTTTGTACTATGAGTGTCATAGTTTTAAACAAAATAAAATTCAAATGCTATAAAACAATTGATTTAATGACGCAATATAATAAATAGGGAAAATCTCAAAAAAAATTAATATTGTAAAATGGAATCTTTTGGAATCTTTGGAATCATCTAGCATTCACCGGTTCTTGAATTATTGGAGTACTTGTTGCCTTGTTCCTTGTGGCTGTTGCCTTCTTCCTTGTACCTCCTTCCTTCTTTTTTCTGTTTGTTGCATTGTCCCTTGTTCCTCCCTTGCTCGAATTGTTGCAAAAGCTTGCAATAGAGCTTCTGCACCTAAAGTGGGTTGTGTATCCTCCTCAAAACCTTCTTCCTCATCAAAATCATACTCATCATCTTTAGACTCGTTTATGAGGCTTGTTAGATAATTTGTATGTGCTATAACTAGGTTTAAAGAGGGTTTGAAAAAAAGGACATGTAATTTGAGAGAAGGCGATGAGTTGTGAGTTGGGGAGATGGTGCTTATATAGGAGAACGTTTTGGGTGTCGATGGTTGGAAGCAAGAAATATTTTTACCTCGGCTGCAAGCTAGCCAACGCCGCTGCTAAATTTTGGACACTTTGGGAAGGTAGTCATATCTTTTAGCCACGCCAATGAGAACACTGTTGGCCGTCAACAGAACGCGTTGCTACAATACTGATGCCGCGACTGCAGGAAGCGGTCATAGCCGATGTGTGTAGGCCTATTGTCGGCTCTACTGTGAAGAGTGAGAACACGTTGAAAGATTTGAGATATGGCCTGGAAATAGAGGGATCGCTTGCATACTGATGATCTTGCAAAGAAAAGGACTTTAGGAAAGGTTGGAAAAGGCGGACGTTCTTGCTTCTTGTGTTATTGTTGTTCCTTTACGTTGTTTCTTGTGCTAGTGATACGCAACATTTGCTACAAACAAAGGATTGAAAGCGCTCTTTACATTGTTTCTTGAAGTATTAACCCCTAAATTTCCTTGTGTTTTTGGGAGCTTGAAACCTCAAAACCGCGATTTTCTACCTCTATGTACTCCCGGGGATGTGAACCAAGTTTTTTTACTTCTTTTAGAATTCCAACCGTAAGATCTTGTACCTAAGCCTTTTCATAGCTACTGTTTCAAAAATTGACTGTTGGATGTTTATCATTTGCAAGATCATAACATCCAAAGTTTGTGCAAAAGTTTTTCGGGGCATTGCTTGGGAGGCATTGTCTCCATAGTGCAAAGGGGGACTTGAAGATTGTTACTCCAAACATTTTGCTCATATTTTTTTCCATGTAGATAACTAAGTTGGGTACGCTCATGCAAAATTTTAGAGACTCATTACGCGTTTCAAACCTTCATCCAAATTAATTTCCGGAAGTAGGTATAAAAATGGCAATTTGGTGAAACATGCATCACATTAATTGTATTTGATTTTTGGAAAAAATGAACGGTGATTAGGTACCTCTATGATTTTATAAATTTTAGGCGAAATTATTTTTAAAAAACTTCAAAATCTCAAATTTTGACAAATTTCGAAAGAAAATAATGTGAAATTACAAAAAACCTTGGAGGTTGCTGTTCTTTATTTTGGAGGCTGCCCTTGTCAAGCCAAGAGTATAATCAACATGGGTCACTTCAAATTCTGAGCCTAAATGTGGTGAAGAGCATGTCTCCAAAAAAAAAAATTGAAAAAATGATTATAATAAAAAGTTTTTTTCTGCCCCAGTTGGGCTTGAAACCAAAAATTTCAATAAAAAAATTATAAAATCCGAATTTGACTTTGTAGTTTTTACCCCACACACCTTGTATGTATGACCACGCCCACGCCAAATTATAGTCTAAAATTCTTAATTTAAACCTTCCATCTAAGCTGCCCGAAACAGCAAAAAACCATTTTGGCTTTTAAGGGCCTTTAGGGGTTAATATGAAACATTTGCTACAGAAGGCGAGGATTTGAGAATTAGAAGGCAAGGATTTTTAGATATGGGCGATGAAGGTGTGTTTTGTGATCTTTGTATGGTGTGTGTTTGGTTGTGTGATTTGTGAGGATCAGTCATGTGATCAATTGTGTGTATTTGGGGTTTGTGTGTATTTGTGAGGGTTTGTGAGGGTTATTCTTTGTGTTTTTTAACAACGTTAATTGTCTGATTATTTTAGTGTCCATTTTCAAATAGGTCTAATTTTGTTGCTTTTGCAAGCACTGAAACCTAGTTTTGCTTTAAATTCTACCGTTGTTTACTAGCAAGTTCAGCATTTTGCTGCCTAATAATTAATTAAAGTTCAAAAAGCAGGTTTGGCACCGAAAAATAGTATATTAATAATTTCAACAGTTTTCTCTTTAATTTTTTTAAAATTCGGCTTGTTGTCAAGTCCAACTCTTTTTCATTGGTTGACAAGTAAGATTTGAGGAGTGAGAGTCAAAAATGCTTTGTGCTTTATACAAACGGAGTGGAGTTGTATCCAACAATGCATGTGGATATGTAAACTTTGAGGTGAAGCACCTAGTTAGTCTTCGTATTTAGAACACGCATAGTTTTTGCATGAAGTCTTCAAATGACATAAACTGATTTGTTGGAGATGAGAGATTATCGTATTTTATTAGCAGTTTTGGCACAAAATAATTCTGATAATAGATCCCTAAAATTTCGGAATATTATTGGCATTTTTTGCCGGATATAATATATATTAAAATTCAAAATTGCCACAAAGTAAAAAATTGTTACTTCTCATTAGAATTTTACTCATAGTGGAAGCATGTGTGAATTTTAGAAGAGAGAAGGTGCTCTTTTTGTAATCAAGCTCACTTACATTAGTCCACAAAGAATATGGGTTAAGAAGTAGCAAGACTCTAGGTGAGGCTTTTGAAATGTGATGTACACAGATTTTTGAAGTCCAATGGAGCATAGAAGATGAAGTTTTATAGAATTGTGTTTAACTAACAAAAGTTGAGAAATCAAGCTTTCTTCTACCTCCAACAAGTTTTGTGTCAAAATAAGTCTTTATGCAAAAGATATGGACAAAACATTGCAGCCGTGTAAAGGTCAAAAAATTAAAATGCATTCATAACAGTTTTTTGGAGCTCATTTGTGCATAGAAGATCAATTTTTTTGGAATTTTGTTGGTCTAAGAAACGTTTAGAAATCAAGTAATCTTTCACCTCCAACAAGTTTAATGTCATTTGAAAACTCTATGAAAAAGTTATGCGTGTTATAAAAATGAAGACTAACTAGGTGCTACACCTCAAAGTTCACATATCCCATTTGCATTGTTGGATACAACTCCACTCCACTTGCATAAAGCACAGAGCATTCTCCACTCCTCTCTCACATCTTCCTTGTCAACCAATGCAAGGGTGTTGCCGATGACAAAAGTTTAACTAGAAAATTTAAAATAAACTTTGAGCCGAATTTTTAAAAAATAAAATAGAAAATTGCCGAAAATATTAAAATACTATTTTTGGATGTCGAACCTACTTTTTGAACTTTAATTAAAATATTAGGCAGCAAGTTGCCGAACTAGCTAGTAAACTACGATACTTGGTTTCTAAACTTTTTTTAGACCAAAAGAATTCCAAAAAGTTGATCTTCTATGCACAAATGAGCTTTGAAAAATTGTTAAGAACACATTTTCATTATTTGATCTTTACACGGCTCCATTGTTTTATCCATATTTTTTGCATAAAGACTTATTTTGACACAAAACTTGTTGGAGGTAGAAGAAGACTTGATTTCTCAACTTTCGCTAGTTAAACGCACTTCTATCAAACTTCATCTTCTTCGATCAATTGGACTCCAAAAATTTGTGTAGGACACATTTCAAAAGCCTCACCTAGCGTCTTGCTACTTCTTAAATGATATTCTTTGTGAACTAATGTAAATGAACTTGATTCTAAGAGCAACACCTTTTCTCCATTGAAATTCACAAATGCCTTCAAATAAAGTGAAAATCAAGTGGAAAATGAAAAATTCTCACTTTTAAGAAATTTTGAATTATAATTTGTGTTATATTCGACAAAAGATGCCAACAATTTCTCGAAAATTTAGGCATCTACTTTTAGAATTATTATTTGCCAAACCTACTAGTAAACTACGGTACTCTAATCACCAAGTGAAGACCTTACATGTGCCTGGCATTGTTTTCCTATAACTCTACCTTCAATGCGTTCCTTGAGATATTTGCAGTACGATGAACGACACAAAGATGAATGTCGGCCGTGTGAACAAAGGAGTGATGTGGCTTGTACTACAAAACCTGTGACAAAATGTTTTGTTGTCCTTGTATCAAACGAAATTTGGGTGATGAAGTCTGTGATCAGATTGCTGAAAGTGAAGATTGGAAGTGTTTTTTTCTGCAATAAACAACTCTTACACAACCTGCCTCTACAATATCAAGCTGTAAAAGATTCTTTAAAGGCACGGCAAATTACATGACGATGAGTTTTGGCTCATTTTTCAATTTTAGCTCAAATTTCATTTTTGACACGTGGCAGTCCATGTGGCACTAAATTTAAATTAGATTGGGGAAATTCAAACGTGAATGGTCTAAAATTGCACACTGTGACACTACGACCCCATAATATAGGAGACTACAGGTGCTTCTAGCCAAATTCTTTTTAGCAAATCTTTGCAAAAATGTTATCTTATACTTGGGAATGACTACTTTTGCACTAGGCAAAAAAGAGAATGAAATTGCTAAAGTCTCCCCAAGAAATGATTTAAATTGCCACTAGTAGATGAAAGCACCTTATAGTAGACAATTTAATGGATGAACAAACATACATTTATGAGCGATTCTATCCATTTCTAACATGGCTATGCTAATTCTACGGTGCATGTTAAGTCTCTACTAATGAAAAAGCGAAAAAAAATTAAATGGACTTTTCTTCCCAAATTGGAGGAACCTGGATTTTTCATCCCAAATTTAGATGAACCAGGATTTTTGTTCCACCTGTGCGGATGTTCAAAGTCGCCAATCTTTTCTCAAGAAAAAAACAAAAATAGCCACTATTTGGTTGAAAGTGCCTTATAAATTGACAATTTAATGAATTTTTTTTCAGCGGTGCGAATGCTCAAAGTCACCAAAGTCAAATACTAAAATAGACATTTTTTGGATGAAAGTGCCTTATAATAGATTATTATATGGATGAACATATTGAAGGATAATTCTATTGATATTTTCCTTTTCCAAAGTGGCTGTTGCAGTAAGGTAGAAGCACTTAAATGTGACAAATTTTAGGAATGGTATTCATTTCAAAACACTTTTCTACGTAAGTCATAGATCATTGATTTCAAGATAAAGTGCCACTTAATCCCTAAAGGACCAAGGCTGATTTTCCAAGTTATGTCTGCTCAGTATGGAATGAGTATTGATCCTCAATTATCAAGATTTTGTGTGGTGATTCTACTCTTTGTAACGAAGATGGGATGGTAATTTGCGTAGGTAGATGATGTATAGATCAAAAGACACAATCATTCAAAGGTGAAAAACCTAATTGCGGGCAACTTTTGAAAATTTTCATACAACAAGCTATGCATGTGAATTTTTGTACACAATGAGCTAACGCCCCCATATACACAACTGCCAAATTCGTTTTTGCAAATCTAAGACTAAACTTTTCATTTTGGGCATTTTCAGAAAGTTTCAAACTTGGGCAACAAACCAAAAAATAAAGTTCAACCAACTTTGAAGCTTATAATCTTACCATAGAAGAACCTTGAACAGTTGAAATTTTTTAGGCTACAATAAATTCAAGTTGGTTGAAATATCCTACGGTTGGATCGGTCAAAAATGTTTTAGATCAAAAACTATTTGTTTTTTATGAGAAGGGATATTTTGAAGTGTTTGGAGAGAAACATAGTTGTGGTTCTTTAAGGGTTAATTAGGTGCTTCTACCTTAGAGCAGCTCCACCGCAACGCAGCCTTCCCAAAGTCCCTTGCACTCCAGAATTAGATGAAAAGTGCCAAAGGCCCTTCTAAAATGCCTCTTGACTCTGGATCTTAGCGTGTTAAGAAATGGCCCTTCAAATCACTATTTAGTTGACTATATCCATACATTCTACTTCTGATTGGTCCATTGACTATTTGATGTGCACTTTTTATGTGAGAGGGGCCTCCAAGGGTGGGGGAGTGTAAGTGCAAGGGCTCTTCAAATGTAAATGAATAATTTTAGCGAGTCATCTCTAGCATGTAGGAGTGGGGATGCTCTTACCAAAGGAGAAACAGAAGAACTTGGCTGGTTCTTCCCCCAAACCCCAAATTTGGAGGGGCTGGGATTTTTGGTACACCAGTGCGGGTGCTTAGAGCATCCCCAATGCAACACGGTAAAACTCACCGCAAACAAAAACCTATCTTTTGACTAACTTAAAATTAGAAACTGAAATTACCATCATTAGAAGCGTAGTTAATATTACAGAAATTACAATTCAAGCTAGAAAAAAAAAATTGAAATTGGGACGTATGTGAAATGTCCCATTGAAAACACCACATTTTCAAAATTTAAAGGGAGCGCACCAAATCTTGCTTAAAAATGGAAAGATCCTCCCACACTCCCTCTAAATTTCAGAAATATAGAAGGAATAAAGGAGGATCTTTCCATTTTAAAGCAAAATTAACGACACTCCCTCTAAATTTTGAAAATGTGGTGTTTTCAATGAGGGATTTCACCTACGTCAAATTTTTACAATTTTTTTTCCTTGAGAAATATCTCACGTTTATTTAGATGTGCTTCTAATGATGGTAATTTTACTCTCTAATGTAAGGTCAGTCAAAAGATAGGTTCGAGCTTTACTGTGAATGCATTGGGCTTGCTCTAAGAGCAGCTCCACCGCAGCGCTCCCAAGGCCCTCCCAACTCCAAAAGTAAATGAAAAGTGCCCAGGGCCCTTCCAAAATGGCTCTTGACTCTGTATCCTAGCGTGTCAAAAAATGGCCCTTCAAATCACTATTCAGTTGACTAAATCACTATTTAGTTGACTAAATCCCCACATTCTATTTGTGATCGGTCCATTGAATATTTAATGTGCAATTTTTTTATTTTTTTTGACACAAATGAAAGAAGATTCATTGCACAATAAAAAATACAACCCACCTCAACGGGCCAAGAAACCCATGAGAGGAGGGGGACCAACAAAGATTTAATGTGCACTTTTGATGTTTGAGGGCCCTCCAAGGGTGGGGGAGTGTGAGTGCAAAGGCTCTTCAAATGTTAAAGGACCGTATGTCCAATTCGGCCAATTTTTTAGCCCTTTTTTTGGGCAGAATCGGCAGCTGAGGTGGACTGCCGATTCTGCCAATCATAATCGGCCAGGCCTGCCGATTCGGTGATTGGACATACGGTCCTTTAACGCTAAAGAAGCTGCAGGGTAGTGCCGATTTGGCAGTATGGTTCGGCCAGCTGGCTCACCCTACGGGCTCGCCAGTGACCTCACCATACTGCCGAATTGGCACTACCCTGCAGCTTCTCTAGTACGTAAATGAACTAGTGGGACTCGTGCCGTTGAGCACATTGAGCTTGGGTTGTCTCCTCGACGGATTCCAGCGGGGAACGGTCGAGTGAGACAAACCATGTTATATTGTATAATAGATAATTTGAGCGAGTCATCTCTAGCGTGTAGGAGTGGGGATGCTCTTACCGAAAGCGTTTCGGTGCACGGGCCTGCACCGCCGGCGTTGTCTCGTGTGAAGGACTCTGTCGCTCACAGCGGCTCACTCTCTCTTTGCCATGAATGAAGGCCTTCCTTCCCCTGTAAGTTGACCCCGTCCGCCCTCCTTCCTGCCTTCCTGCCTGGCACCTCGCTTGCAGCTGCCCCACCTCTTGTCACTAATCTACGCTCTTTCCACACATATATCCAAGCTAAGCTATAATATTGTAAGCTAAGCTACTACAGAACCTGCTGCACTGTAGCCTTCCCCTTCAGTAGCTTTCCTTCCTCCCTCCCTCACTCTGTAGACCGGCATGCCAGCAATTCAGGTGGTATCAATGCGTAGATTACTCACTAGCTACTCCCCATGTGTCTGCAATTCTGTCAATTCCCGGTTACTCGGTCTCTGCGCAAAGGTAAGGTACCTCCAGTGCCTGCCTGCCTGGAGCAAGCCAAGTCTCTGCATGCCGAAGCCGCGTCTCTCTGCTTACTTACTTAGTTTCATTTTAGACCCACAGACTTGTTTCTTTAGTGGCCGGGACGGGGTTTAGTGAAAGCGCAATTGATGATCGACGAGAGCAACTTTTTGCCGGTGTTTGAGAGATATTCAAAGCAGCAGGTTAATTTTTGATGATCGAGTTTTGGAAACTAATTTCATTTTAGACCCAATTGTGCAGACTAGAGACTGAGTGGCCGCGGCGGGGTTTAGTAGTGAAAGGACAAGTGATCGATGAGAGTACTAGTTGCCGGTGAGAGATATTCTTACAAGCAGGTAACTTTTGATATTTTGAGAGTTTCGGAAGTGACTCTGTTTTCTGGAAATCGGTTCTCATGAGCCAAGTTTCTAGTCACACTTACTTGACTCATGAGGTTGGAGAATTGAGTTATGGCGAGTCACGAGAAGGAGCCGGAAACGTTAGATCGACTCGTTGTGTTGGGTGCGGGATTCCAGGTTTAGAGAATCAAAAGCGTATATTAATTAGACGTGTCTGTGAATGCAAGAATATCTGATGTTGTAGCGAATGATATGTAGTCGGTGGTTATTTATATAATTGTATTTAGGGGCTTGTATATTTAGTCGCTGTAGGATTCTTTATTAGGGCGTTTTTGTACAGTCAGCTGGTTGATTCTATGATGAGTTACAAGATAGCAATTGCCATCGCGGTAGGAGTCTGCGCCGTGACTGTCGCGTTCTGCTGGGGACTTTGGAAGCTTCGCCACCGCATGCGCACTGGCCAAATTTCGGCTACTCCTGAGGAGATTCCTGTAAGTTTAAAGTGTGATTTTTGGCTCTGCAATGAAAAAGCAACGTTTACAATTAACTGTCCCATTTGCCCATCAATCGCTTGCCGACAGCCAAAACCTCTGTCCCATTTAACCCCTAAAGGACCGTAAGGCCACCAGGTGGCTCCTGTTTTGTTCAGTGATTTTGAGTAGATTTTTTTTGTTATTTTTATTTTTATTTTTAATTCAACATATGTAATATTCTTCACTAATTCCAGTTATATAAAACTTGGTCCCATTCAAATTATAATTTTGAGAATATGATCGATTAAACTTGACATTTTAAAACCATGAATCCTTGGTCCATGAATCTTTAGGGGTTAAATACTCAGTTTTAGCTTGCCGACAAATCTATGGAGCCTGCGGTGGCCTCTTTCGCAAGGTTTTAAAAGTTTTGCTTTAATCTAAGAAGAGTTGGCAAACGAACGAACAGGCTCAGTCGGTAAATTGTATGAACATTAACGTGCTCCGAGAGCCATGAGAAATTGCTGCCATGGAATTACTAGAGAAACGAGTTTTTGATGTTGTATGATTTCATGCAATGTATGTGTTGACAATAGTAATACCAGACTAGAAAAATTTCACAAGCTGTCTTGTAGTTTGCGAATCTAACTCGTCGATTGATTGCAGGTTGAGAATCGGAAAGGATTCAAAACTGATGCGGTGCTTCCATTCCCAACCATCAACACCAGCGATGCACAATTACAGTAAGTCCCACTTCTCCTTGAATGCTTTAAAACACATTTCTCCCCTCATCTGCAAGCTAGCAACTAGAGTTACATGCGCACTCATGATCGTCACTAACAGCATCTGAGAAAAGCTAATTAATCATTAGAAAAGTGAAAGAGCATATTGGCAAGTGAAGAGGATTACAAAGCATTTTAAATAATACCCATAACTTATTTAAATGGCGTTTTAAATAAGTTATGGTTTTCAAAGCATTGATCCTAGGCTCTCAATAGCTCTCATGTTCTTATTCTGTACATATTGTGTAATTTAAAACCCTTAATGGACGCAACAAGGTTTGTTGGTTTTTTTTGGAAGAATCTTGCTCATAACTTCTACTATGTTTAAACCAAATGGGGTTTCTTACATACCAAAATGAGCATATTTAAGGGATCTATATATTTTTAGAATAGAACCAAAGTAAACTAAAAAGAGAATTGTGCTTAAAATGGAATTTAAAAAAGATTTGAAGTGTGGGATTCAGGAAAGCCATGTCCTTACTACATAGTTTCCATGTAGCTTTTTTATGTCGAGGATAATTATGGGTGCACTTACAAGTGGGCATACGTCAGGCTCTGATGCCCTGTCTTTGGAGTCATTCTTACATATAATTAATGAGAAAGAAATAGTGCAACAATGCACATCAATGGAGCACTGTCAGATAGTGTCTTTTGATGTTGAA
The DNA here is from genome assembly GCA_022496805.1 of Pohlia nutans. Taxonomy (NCBI): domain Eukaryota; kingdom Viridiplantae; phylum Streptophyta; class Bryopsida; order Bryales; family Mniaceae; genus Pohlia; species Pohlia nutans. The sequence goes on from CM040102.1 coordinate 10,541,947, forward strand.
AACGACAAACAACTAACGTTGTAAGTTGTGATTTGTACATGGATTGCTGTATTTGTTTAATTGAGAATTTCCACCATATTGGGACTCTTTTAAATCTACAGGTTGTATAGAAATTTTCACTGAATCTATGCCAGATGTAGATTTCAAAAAGTCCCAATATAGCGGAAATTCCCAATCAAACGAAATGGTCCTTAATGGCTGGCATTGAATATGAGACTGATTGGAAATATTACAGGTGCCGAATCTGCTTACTAGGGTTCCGAGACGACGACGTAGTGCGGCAGCTCCCTCAATGCGCTCACATGTTCCACAAGCACTGCATTGATCCAGTTCTCAACAAACGAAGAACCTGCCCTCTTTGCAGCAGAAGGGTCACAACAGAATCCTCTGAGGAGCCTTCATGGATCCTCGTCAACCAACCAGTTCCGCTACCACGAACTGCTCTTTCAGACAGCTCGTCCGAACGCTTCGAGATCGATCTCAACCATAAAGGCGAGTCACCACTGCTGAAACCTCAACGCAACAAAAAGAAAAACACCAGTAATGACGATGAGGACCTGGAGAAGTGCATCGACATCAGCTTCACGTTCAGCGGCGACATTCCCGTGGAGAAGCGGCAACAGATCTTGAACTCGTGCAGTGAGAAAGGGTCGGACAGTTCTTTCTCCTTCACGTTCCCCGGATTGGAGTCGAGTACTACTAGACACTCTAGAAGTAGCTCCAGAAGCTCATCCCGGGCGACGAATTCATCCTCCTCAGAGAGTTTTGCACAGGCACCGGAGTTTTATAACAATGGGGATCATGATCAGTTTCCCTTGACGAAACCTCCGGTTCAATGCTCCTTCGAGGTGTTGCCTGTCATCACGAGCTCTGGAAGTTTCAGTTTGAGACCTCCTTTGAAGGTTGGGTCGCACCGAAACTCCTACTCTCAGCTCTAGGAGCAGAACGAGCTCTGACATGGAGAGAATGTACCAGGAGTGTACATTCTAGGGGTGTTGCAAGTGCCAAACATGGATGCATTCTTTTATTGTTATATTATACTGCAGACTGTCAATTGTGTGTGTTTGTTAGTTCTACATGACAATTGTTACTCCCATGGGAGCACTTTTGACGACTTCTGGTTCAGTGCGGCGCTATTCAACGGAGCTGAATTGTGGTGGCTGGTACGTTTTGTCATATCCTACCCAAACGTTTTATAAGCCCATTTCGGAACTTGGGTCCTTAACCCCTAAAGTGCCTTTGCGGCCAGCAGAATACGGTGTATTTTTCTAGTATTTGGAATGGATTTAGACCTTTTATAGGTTTGAGTTTAACATAGAAGCTGAAATTTACATCAAATGAATGCAGTTCTATTGAGATTCCAATTTAGAGCTTCTTGTTGGTAGCAAATGCCAATTACACAGCCACGTATCTACTATCCCCATGGGAGGTTTTGAGGTTCATCATTCTAGTATTCGGTATCATTGCTATGATGTGAAGGATTGGAGTTTTTGATGGCATGCTTCGACATTCGGTACAAGTTGATTTAGAAAAGAAAAACCATTTAGTGCTCTTGGGTTCTGCAACCCCCGGCAGTCGAAGGATCCCAGGACGATAGACTTTATACTATACTGTAATATTTATGTACAACTGTTGAATGTAAACTTTGTCGAAACTGTGAATAGAGCCCATTGTTCTATCTTTTACATTCAACATTGCTTGTGTTGGAAGCGTACATGCTATGTGAAAAGGGCACATTGCACAAAATTATGATTGTGAATTATGGTTGTGAATTTCATGGGGTTGCCGATTGTCAATCCTAGCCATGCAATTTTTGAAGTTTATGTTGTGGATTGGCAATCATCAATCTCCTTGGAGTGCAATTTTTTGATTTTGTAATTTTGTTTGTAACTCAGTGCAAGATTGGTGTGCATGGCATGAAAGCACAATTATTTTAAAACTAGGGTTTTTTGGTTACCAAAAAATGTGATGTCATTGTGACCATCACAAAACTTGTGATGTGTGTTTCCACTTGGGTGGCTTATTGGTGCTTATAAACTCTCTCTTTCAAATTTCTTTGAACTAAGGTTCGTGGAGAACTCAAGCGGGAACTCAAGCCATTTGTGACCCAGGGAATTACAAACCTTAAACCCTAAATGACAGAGGGTATTGGATACAACGTAGATGTGTTATAACATGTGACCTCTTTATCTTTGATGAAGTTTGGTTCAATATAGAAAATGAAAAACATGATGTTTTAAAATTACTCGTGTAGTTAAATTTCCAAAAATAGTTTTGAATTGTTAGGTAATGAATTTAGAAGCATTTAACTTCAAAATTTTATCAAAATTACAAAATTTATTTTCAAAATTTTTAATTTGGTTTGATTGGTTAAAACTAAACATTTTATTCTTTCTTATTTTTTTCTTTTAAAATTAAAGGGAGAAAACATCGTTACTGTTGGAAGTTATTTTTATATTTTGTAAAGATATTTTTTTCATCTCGGGCAGCGAGTAAAAAAGGATAACGACCATTAAACAAAATGATCGCTTGGTCACTTCACGGGGAGGTTACATACTACATACTTTTGTAAACCACGTGCGGTCGGGGGTCAATTACAGGTGGGCTATTTATCTAAATTTCCTAAATAATTTGCACCCTATTAGTAGATAAAATGGTACTTTGAGGTATTTTCCAAGACCCTATAGGTAAATATAATTTCCACCATTAAGTTATTCTATAGACCTTATTTTATTTATAAAGTGGACTATTTATCAAAATCCTAAAATTACAACATAGATTGAAGTTAATCGGACATTAAAAACCGACAACAATATATGAACGTAACTTTCAAAGAATAACGACTGTGCTTAGTGCCTAAAATGTTCGAAGGTATGTTTAAGTGAGAAATGCATGTAGTGAGAAGAAGCATGCGGCACTACCACCCCGCCTTAGCCTCGTGAATCTCATTGGTCACCTAATGCTAAAATTCATCATGACAAGACTTTCCCATGAAGCCAAATAATTCAACCTTCATTTGTGGTTCATTCCTAACCATTGGCTAACTTCGACGATTTTTAATCAATTGAGGCAAATCTCATTCAATCCAAGGATTTTCATTAGAACCCACATAAATTCTTTGTTCCTCTAAATATTTGAGACCCTACTTTATTAATAAAAATAGAATACTACCTATGCTTTTCACCTACCCTACTTTAGATATAATACCGTATAGGCCATTTCATTTAGGCTATGGTATTTCTAAAATTTGTATAAATTTTTGCTCTAATGAATTAAATGTACCCTATATTTTTTCTCACGTGGTTTAATAAAATTTTGACAGTGATCTCCCCGGGGGTCACTTACATATTGCATGTAGGCATGTAGCTCATTACACGAAGAGTCGCAAATTCATAACCATTTAGTTCAACCTACAATTATGAAGTTCAAGAGTCAAAGATACATAGAGTTGATTGTCACGAGAGGTCGCTCATGTAAGTCATAAAGCTTGATGAATGCTCATTGAAAAAAAATGATGATGTCGTCTTAGGATCCCACCTTTTACATTAAAGAAAATGAACCCTCAAAGTGGGCCTGACTCCAGAAAGTCTTAGAAGAGGACCCTAGAATTGATGTGAATTGTCCTTTTGAAATCCTGGCATGAGGTAATTGTCCTTTTGAAATCTTGACATGAGGTAATTGTCCTTTCGAAATCGTGGCATGAGGTAATTGTCCTTTTGAAATCGTGTCAGGAGGTACAAATCTCCTATTTCTGCACAGTATGGATGACATCATGGCATGTGTGGCAATGCAGCGTCATTGAGTTCAGTGTTTGCAAGGTCACATGCTCAATTTATATTGATATCCTACTCAACGTTTTTTCTACTTAATAAATGTCACTAACAGAAATTCACACAAGATGGCCACTGAGAAAAGTTATCCCTTGCCTACCTCCACTAGCTCGGATGATTTAGAGTCGCATGTCGACTCTTGGGGGCCCATTTGAGGGCTCATATTTTCTATAATGATGGTGAAACCTAGGTTTAAATACTTGTCCCAGGTAGGACACTCATGCATGTATTTAACCCCTAAACGTCTTCACCTATGTTAAATTTGGGCAATTTTGCAAAGATGCATTATAAAATGCAACTAACATGAATATTTGAAACTTGATGTATGAATAAAGTTATACATTTTGAAATTAACATTCAATCTATACGGTTAGATCTTTGATTGCTATCATTGATATTTTTCTATAAATTTTGAAACATAAAATAAAAAATTATTTTGTAATCCGATTACAAATAAGATATTGACAGTATGGGGATGAAATTTGTTGTGATGGCTTATAATATAGTACTCTAAGTGCAATGATTTTTGGAGATTTTTTGGATGCTTGATTTTATGAGTTTATTTTTTCAAGAACACTTTTAGACTAAAATCTTCAAAATTTTGGGTGAAACACTGCAACACGAAATGAGGCATAATTTTTTCAAAAATTGTTTCCTTTTCGATCGGATCACACATATATGAAGCTAACTTCTCATAAAGAATTCGATAAAAAAATCACACTACAAAAAGTGCATGACGGATGAGAAATTGCGGATGAAATTTTTACATCATGCAAAATATGCATGGTTGGGCAGGTAGGGGTTAACCCCTAAGTGACGGATCAACCATTTTATGGTCTCTGCCCTTTTTTTACAGATTGCCCGAAATAGAAAAAACATATTTGTAAAAAATAAAAAATATTTTCAAATAGAAAATCAAGTCTACTTTCCAACCCAGTTTGAATCATGTCAATCCGAATTAAACTCCACCCGGGAGAAATTTTCAAAAACAAACACTTCTACATTGTCTAGTGTTAGAAAAATTACTATTTGGGGAATGTAACGATGTTCTCTCATTTGAAAAAAATTCTTTTTAAAATTTTAGAATAGAATGTCTAATTTTAACGAATCATTAAAATTTTCAAATTCTAAAAATAAAATTTCAAATTCTAATAAATATTAGAAGTTAAATGCTTCTAAATTCATTACGAAAAGATAAAAAGTTATTTTTTGAAATTTGACCGTATGAATAATTACTAAACATCAAGCTCCTCATTTTCTCTTTTGGACCAAACTTCATCAAAGTTGAAGAAGTAATTTTTTATAACACATTTATGTTTTGCCCTTACCCCTCCGTCATTTAGGGGTTAATAACCCATTTGCAACAAAAGGGTATTTAACATGGGGCTATTTATCTAATAAATTGAAATTCTTTACACCCTATCATTACAGATAAATCTAAATTTTGTCATTTTAGATGACCCTATTTGTATTTATAAAGTTGCAAGTGAACTAGTTTCTAGTACCCTATGTTCCTTATAATTTTTATGTTTGACCCCGTAAATGACGAACCATAGGACTCTTGAATGTTTGTAGTGAGAATTCAATAAATCATGTCTAGACTGAAGACATCAAACAATGTACCAAAACATAAAAACTTGAAGCATTACTAGGACCTCCTTGTTCGAAAACATACATCAAACAAACTTGAAGCAAGCAAATGAAAATGGATAGTTCTTCATATATTGACCACCATAAAATGCATTGTATACCTTTGCCTCAATTATTTTTTTCTACCTACTATTCCCAACCCTATTTTAGATTAAAGTAATTTGATAAATCGATGCATTATATGGTACCCTTAATTTTTTATACAAAAAACTTTGTAATTGAAAAGGCTCTTCATTATATCAAAGAATTGTATAAATTTTCTCACAAATGAATAAAAAAGACCCTACATTCTTTCTCACATGGTTTAATAAATTTTCGCGAGTGCCCTGCTCGGGATAGTTGTGTGAAAGTATGTTTTGTCTTGATTGTGTAGTACAGTGTAGGCTGGAGCCAGAGGAACCACACACGTCCCCTCAATGAAACAACTAGAAACAAAATTCAACATTTGCGAAACCTCCATAAAACCTCAGGGGGTTCACTGGCGAAAATTTTAGAAACAATGTGCGATAAAAAATAGGGTCCAGTATATTCATTGTAGATAAATTTTGTAAAAAATGTACATGTAAAATAGGGGATTTTTAAAAAGTGAAACATGTTTACATGTAAAATACCATCACATATAATATTCTCAGGCTTTTAACATGTAAAATACCATCACCTTATAATATTTTTTGCAAGGTAAATAACCCCCCAAATAAATAGGTCATTATCGCACGTGTATGCAAAATATACAAAGGAGTGCTCCCCCCGAGCATAAAACACACATTCAAAGCAATAAATACCATTGCCATACAGTATGCCGGATCTATCCTTTTACATAAAAGACGTATAGAGAATAATCAAACAATACCAACAGACGTAGTACATTAAAAGAGGGGGGGGTAGTGGTGAAAACCACTGCTAGCCACTCTTTTCAAACAACTAGTTCATCTTGTCTCAGGGATAGGTAGGGCCGGTTGGTTGGTACAACTTTCCTGCCATGACAACTCACTAGCAGCACCAAGCCATGTATATCGCACCACTGCTCAAACGAGCCCAATAGGTTTCGAACCCGGACCACATAAATGTGATACAACGCCCTTCACCAACCAACCAAAGAACTCATGACTTGGCGATAATAATTAACCCAAAACATACCTTTATACTATCTCGCACCGAGCCATCATTAATTTGCTATTTTTGTTACTGTTACTTTGTTTTGGTTACTATAGTGTCCATCCTCGAAAGGAGAGAGTAGTATCGTTCCAATGTCCCTTTGTCCCGTGGGCATCGGGTCATTGACATTACGAACGGACACTTTATTCACGCCGGTCCTTTCTATAGGGTCGGTGTTTCTATCTATCTGTAGTGTAGGACTTTGAATTCTAAAAGTTGAAAATGAATACTTACTAGCAAATCCATAAAATGAATTTCAACTTGAGGCACATCCTTTTTAATCCTCTGAAGCCCCTATGTTCATATTATGAATAACGAACCGATTGCAACGTTTCTCTTTACTACATCTTGTACATTTTTTCATCCATCCAAATTTCTCTTGATTCTTATGCTAGTTAACTATCATTTGTACAGTATAGATCTTCAAAATAAGATATTGTGATATTTTGAAAAACAACATAATTGGTTTATGTCAAGTTTCATTCTTAGTTCAAAAAGTGAGACCTTAAACATGATTTTCCAAAATAAATAGAATCAAATAATAGAAACTATACCATCTTCTAGTGCATGTTATTTTAATTCATTATCATTTTTATTTTAAAAAAATTTTGTGTTAATTTGGGATTTTCAATTAAATTTCAAGGAAAAACTTGCTAAATTAATAAAAAAAAAATTATTAATAAAAAATATGATGCATTCAACCATATAGATGTAATCTTTGCATTGACAACTTTGCTTTGTACATTAGTTCCATTTTTGTTTTTCATTAAACATTTTATAACAAATCTTTGAAAACAGTGTTGAGTTCGTATGTTAAAGGGTTAATCCCTCACCATACGATAGCACACATCTCTTTTAATTCCCTCACTAATAACAATACATATGCAGTGATTGGACGCTTTCCACTTGCGGTCATGAACTCATGTATGTTAGTAACCAAAGGCATGACATTAAAACAGTTAAGATAGAAAGATCCTATTCCAACCCTTTAAGGATTTTTGATTATCAAAATTAATGTGATAAATTTGAAAATTTTAGTAAGTTAGAAGTGATTGATTTTCCCAAGATCTTTTTGAAGTAAATTAGAAGTAATTGAATTTTTTCTTTGTTTATTTTGCAAACAATAGTTTTGAGTTGATACCTATATCCGACTATTTAATGTTTTCCACATGTGATATTGGAGAGTGATAAGAACAAGGTGTTGGTAGATACAAAGGGCAACTTGGGTAGTATTTTTTTCTTTTTTTTTCTTTTTTTTCTTTTCTCCAAACTCAAAAAAAATTAAAATTAAAAAAAATCAAGATTTTGTAAACAACCAAAACCTTGAGATTGAGACGGCTGAACTAGGTAGAACATTGAAACCCTAAGTCCAAATATCCCAAAACAGAACCTAATAGTGTAAAAAGGGTTATATGCAAAAATGTCATTTTTTGTTTTTTGGACATGGTGTATGGTCCTTGCTTGAAAAGCAGAGCCAAACAAATTTAAAGTATCTTATCTCATTTCTTACAGATCATGTGTTTGTATGACACTTGGATTATAAAATTATAAATAGGTGACTTTTCAATTGACAAGAAAACTTTTGCATGAAGTTTCATATAACCAACATTAGAGTTAACCGAAAAAAGGCCATGGAACATGCCTTTTCAACCTTCTTTCAAGCGCTCTTTTGAGTTCCCTTGAGCTATGTTTGGGTTGAATAGTGTTGTGTCATAACTTGTCCCCTTGTGGGCCATGGGCTTGGAACTTTGGTAGGAGGTGTGGAAGTCATTGCGAGGTGTGAAGAATAATGACAGTGGCTTGCTTTAGATTGTCTCCCAACTCACCTTGAACTAGTTTTCCGTCTATTTATATTTCAATATGAGTTCAAGAGGAATTTGCTAAAACTTTCCTCTTTGAGCTGACTTTTCGGTTAACTCTATTATGACAAATCTTAACCTCAAAGTCAATGAAGGAAAATTGATATAATAGAATGACTAACTGTCAGTGTTCTTAGACTCCTCAAATTGATAATATTGATAATTTCATAAATACAGGAAGATGCGAGTGGGAATCCTTACAAACATATCTGGATTGGAGTCAAGTACTAAGTTAGACACTCTAGAAGTAGCTTCAGAAGCTCCCGGGGGACAAATTCTTGGCCCATTCACACCAACCCCCGTCATTCACAACTGTTGCGTTTGTGTTCCTAAAAGGATGGAAGGTAAAATGAAGAAACAAAAAAAACTTCACAACTTTTTTTTTTCCTGCTTGCAACTACTGTTGAATCATTGTGCAACTGCGTTATAGTGCCGCAACTATAGACATGCAAATTTTTTGCATCTCATTGCTTCCTAACATGCGGTGGAGTAATTCTTTTTTACATATTTTATATTTTTCTTTTGACCTCATATTCCTTCAAAGTTAACTGACGCATGCGTGCGTGCGGCAAAGTTGGTGGATGTGAATGGGCCTTCATCCTCAGAGTATGGACAAGCACTGGAGTTTTATTGTCTTTGTTCTTCCAAGGGAGAGACCACGGAAACGCTTCGTTTTTGAGAAGTTACTACGAGTTACATGCGTAGACAACAAAAAGAAGCCTGTAAAAGTAAATCTGGGGTAAATGCTGAAGCAGAGACTCCGCCACTAACCGCTTGTTATAATACTAACAATGGGGACATCTGATGATTTTCCCTTGACAATACCTCCGCTGCTATACTCCTTTGAGGTGTTGCCTGTCATCAGGAGCTCTGGGAGTAACAGTTTGAGATCTCCATTGAAGGTTGGTTTCATCCGAAACTCCAACTCTCAGCTCTAACAGTAAAATGAGCAGTTTTCTATGCAGAGAATGTACCAGGAGTGTAGATTTTAGGGGCACATGGAGCAAGAGTGGATGCTTTCTCTTTTATTATTCTATACTGGAGACTGTGAATGGTGTTTTTGTTTGTTTGTTCGTTTTCAACCCTGACTGCTTAATCGACCACACATGGTCGATCGAAAATTTCAGAGTTTAAAAAAAGTTCAGACCAGTTAAAATGTCCACAAATTTTGCAAAAATAAAAAAATTTGAGCGCCATTTTTTTTCCTTGTAGATATTGAAAGTGAGCAACTTTTCCAAAAAGAAATTCTGAAAAAAAATTACCGATTTTCCTCTAAAGCCCTCAAAGTGACAACATTTCACATTGTCACAATTTTGAAAATCTGCCTGGGATGGAATCTTTAAGTTTTCTACCAAATAAAATTAGTTTTAACATGAACAAGGTAACCACCATATAAAACCAATGTTTTTGACCTATCATACTTGATTCCAAGTCAAAATGACTAAACATGTAATTTTTATGCATTTTCAAAGATTTTTTTTAGAAATTGATTATTAAATAATTCATAGCATTTTTCCAAAATTTAACCGTATGGATGTTGTCTTAATGTTGTGCTCTGCATATGTTAAAAAACTGAAGCTCACAAAAGTTGAATAAGATGGACATTATGACACATCTAGCATTTCAAGAAAACCCTTGGGCACTTAGGGATTAAGCTTAACCCCTAAACGTTCCATAGGGATAGTAGATACGTGGCTGTATAATTGACATTTGCTACCAACAAGAAGATCTAAATTGGGATCTCAATAGCTAACTAGAACCGCATTGATGTAAATTTCAGCTTTTGTGTTGAACTCAAACCTATAAAGGTCTGGATCCATTCCAAATACTAGAAAAATACACCGTATTCTACTAGCCGCAATGGCACTTTCAGACATTTAGGGATTAACCCTCAAAGGAGATTGCACGCCAAAAAGGGTTGCAAGTGTTCTTCTAGATGGTATTTCACTATGAAGACTATTGTTTTGATAAAAACTGCAAATATGAAAAATGGAACTGAATATACAAATTTTTAATATAATAATATGTGATGCAAAGTTTTTAAGATATGGCTACTGACAGGGCGTTTTTTAATGTATTTTGAGTCATGTAATGGAAAAATACATAATTGTTTTATGATCCCACAACGGATGGAAATGCTCTTGAAAATCACCATATGCACAGTGCATAAATGTGTACCTCCTCAAAAAATCTCTCCTCCAAATTCACACTTTTACACCCTTTCGCATCACATGTATGATGATACTACAAGCGTATAAAATACCCCAATATCCTTTATGGGTTAAGGTAACTATATCTAAAAGCGACCATTTCATTAAAGCGTCCATCTCCCAATCTTCCATAGTAAGTAGATTCTGACACCCTACTCTTGATGAGAATGTGCACAATTTGTACAGCAGACTTTAGGGTTGGTTTAAGGTCAACCTATCATCAACGCTTTGGAAATTCATAACTTATTCATACGATGTCCAAATAATGCATGCTAAAGTGCGTTGAAATCCTCTTGAACTTGTTATTAAGATCCACTTAAAATGTTTTTGGTTTTATGTGTGTCAATAGGCTCAGTTGGTAAGGTGAACGCTTTAAGGTATAGTTACGTTACATGACATTGCACATGGGGTAGGATTTTAATTACTCCCATGGGAGCCCACTTTTGACGAATTCCGAGAGGCTTCTTAATATACTGTAATATTTATGTACAATTGTTGAATGATTATGAATTTGGGATGTGAGTTTCATAGGACATAACATTCATTACTTTGGCTCTACAAAAGATGGTGTGGAATATTCTACACCCATTAGTACTTCATTAATAACTAAGTGGACAGGTGGAGGTCTAAGGTAATGAGCAAAGTGCACAAAGGAAAGACAGCGGGCATGAAGGCTATTGAATGTTATGGATTGTCGATTATCAATCCTTCCAATTATGATTGGTGTGTAAGGTCGAGCCACCTAAAACCGACCAGGCACCTAATGCCAATAATTTCTACACATGGCTTTCATTTTAGAACGCAAATCTAAATATGTCATAGAGCCTTTATTGTTTGTTGACCAAAACGATAAGCCATCTATGGTCTACCTAGATGTGCGTTCTAAAATGAAAGACATGTGTAGAAATTATCGGCTTTGGGTGCCTGGTCGGTTTTAGGTGGCTCCACCTTATATGGCATGAAAGCAGAGTTATTTTTAAAATGTTGTTCATAAGTGTGTCTGTCTTGAACTTGCCAGTGAAAACTTCACTTCGTAACTTAAAAGGTAATTTTCTAAAAGGAATTATCAAAGTGATTTTCTTAAAAGCGACCCAAGAGAGCAACCATTTCACAATAATATACAGACATAGAGAATTGATCAAATGTTTGCAAAAAATAAATCATTCGAACCTTTTTTGGAAGAAAAATAAACACATGAATTAGAATTGATAATTTTATCAATATACTATGCAATATATATTGCATATCAGGATAAAAATCTTCATATCAGAGCTCTACAAAAGGAGAGAATTTCAAAGTCCACTCATGCATTTGATTAATTTTTCCGATCTATAAAGGATGATCTCTCAATAATTTGTCCATTTCCAGGAAAACATTTAGATGATGAAAGAATAAGTGAAAGCATCACCATTACAAAAAACAAAATAAACGGGTAACCTCATGGGTTCCAATTCTAAACTCCACCACCAAACTTTTGAATGAGTTAACCCGTAAGTGACCAAACGACCAATTTATGGTCGATGTTCTTTTTTCATGGGCTTCCCAAGACGAAAAAATATATTTATAAAAAATAAATATACTTCCAAATATGAAATCAAGTCTACTTTCCAATCCAATTAGAATCATGTTAATTTGAATTAAACTCCACCAAGAAGAATCTTTGAAAGTCAGAGACCTCAATATTGTCCTAGTGTTGTAAAACTTATTATTTTGGGAAACTAATGATGCTCTTCCTTTGAAAAAGTTTCTTTTTCAAATTTTAGAATAGAATGTTTAGTTTTAACCAATCATACCACAATTCAAATGCTAAAAATAGCATTTGTACTTCTAGTAAATGTTAAATGGTAAATGCTTCTAAATTAATTGTATGAGAATCTAAAACATTTTTTGAAAATTTGACCGTACGGATAATTATTAAACATCACGCTTTTCATTTTCTCTCTTGGACCAAACTTCATCAAAGTTGCAAAGGTATCATTTTATATCACATCTAGGTTTTGCCTTACTTTCTCTATTTTTTAGAGCTTGAGGTTGTTTTGGACTCTATATAACCAAATTTGACTACTTTTTCATGAAGCTTTTGAGCATTTACTGCCAAAAATTTAATCTTTGGTCATGCCAATATATATAAGTCCACCATTCCACCTGGTGATAATATAGTGAGTTTTGAAACGAGTACATCTATTCTTTGAGATTTAATGAGTGTGATAATGAATGTGGTTTTACAACTTTTGCGATAATAAAGGCTTTAGGATAAACTCACAAATTTTAAAGAACGTATTTATTCAATCGAGAATTTACTCTACAATTATTCTATAACACTCAGTAAATGTCGGCGTATAAGTGTAAAAATACAAAATCCAAACATTCTAATAAGAATTATTGAATAGTTAGGATGATCTATTATATATAACTCAAAGTGGTACTTGAAGATAATCATGCATCAACTGGCACGTGTATATGTGAAGTGGCACGTATGTCAAAAGCCTGCACACATGTACAAATGTGCTAAATGTGATGCATAATTATCATCATATTGAAGTCGCACATATGTTAGTTGTTGTGTTGGAGTGGTATGTATGTCAAATCGGTCTTATTGGAGTCATGCGAATATAGGTCCACATCACTGTTCAAGATAGTTTTTGAGCCAACTAGTAAGTTTCTTTTATTCTCCCAAACCAACCAATTTAAAAAATATATATCTCGTATAATTTTTCAAAACTGTAGTCATTTTGCCTGGTCTTTTGCCTCAATTCTTGAAGTTTAACCAGTTATTTTAGAAAATCAGCCGATTCAGTTGTAACCAACCGTCGGTACTTCCAAACAATGATTCACGTAGTGACGATATATCATTTTCAAAAACTATATAATATTGAAAGAAAAATGAAATAATAATGTTTGTTACTATCATCATATTAATTAATGATTTTACAATAGGCAAATTTTTAAAAAATCAAATTATTGAAAATCGGGGTTCGCAAAGGATAAATTCTACATTGCTACATATTTTTGTTAAAATACATACATGTTTTAACACTAAGTACTTAACTCTTTATAATCACATACATGCTAATTACTTAGGCCATGATTATATTGAGTATAATACAAACATGTTTTCAAGTGTAAACATAGTATTTTGGATTTGTTAAACGTAATTTAGGGCTCACAACGCCACCTTTGCAAATTGAAAGATTCAAAGGTTGACATTTTTATGCAATCAACTTCATAAAATTTCCTCTGTATATATTTTTATCACTGGAAAAATACTTAAAGTATGTATACTAAACCCCTAAAGGCCCTTAAAAGCCAAAATGACTTTTTGCTATTTCGGGCAGCTTAGATGGAAGGTCTAAATTAAGAATTTTAGACTATAATTTGGCGTGGGCGTGGTCATACATACAAGGTGTGTGGGGTAAAAATTTCAAAGTCAAATTCGGATTTTATAATTTTTTTATTGAAATTTTTGATTTCAAGCCCAACTGGGGCAGAAAAAAACTTTTTATTATAATCATTTTTTCAATTTTTTTTTTTGGAGACATGCTCTTCACCACATGCAGGCTCAGAATTTGAAGTGACCCATGTTGATTATATTCTTGGCTTGACAAGGGCAGCCTCCAAAATAAAGAACAGCAACCTCCAAGGTTTTTTGTAATTTCACATCCATTTCTTTCGAAATTTGTCAAAATTTGAGATTTTGAAATTTTTTAAAAATAATTTCGCCTAAAATTTATAAAATCATAGAGGTACCTAATCACCGTTCATTTTTTCCAAAAATCAAATACAATTAATGTGATGCATGTTTCACCAAATTGCCATTTTTATACCTACTTCCGGAAATTAATTTGGATGAAGGTTTGAAACGCGTAATGAGTCTCTAAAATTTTGCATGAGCGTACCCAACTTAGTTATCTACATGGAAAAAAATATGAGCAAAATGTTTGGAGTAACAATCTTCAAGTCCCCCTTTGCACTATGGAGACAATGCCTCCCAAGCAATGCCCCGAAAAACTTTTGCACAAACTTTGGATGTTATAATCTTGCAAATGATAAACATCCAACGGTCAATTTTTGAAACAGTAGCTATGAATAGGCTTAGGTACAAGATCTTACGGTTGGAATTCTAAAAGAAGTAAAAAAATTTGGTTCACATCCCCGGGAGTACATAGAGGTAGAAAATCGCAGTTTTGAGGTTTCAAGCTCCCAAAAACACAAGGAAATTTAGGGGTTAATTTTGTTTTATTACTAAAACAATGCAAAATAGTATTGAAATGACTATGTCTCATCACAATACACAATAGTATTATTTGAGTGTTGTGGTAATGGAAAGAAATCATTGATGAAATAGTGTTGTTGTGTAATGTGCTCATACATTTTTCGTATCTTTAAGCTCTAAAATAGTTTAAAACCAATAAAGAAGAAAGTTTTTTATGTACTATATGACCAATTGCTATGTTAAGTGTCATACTGCCAAGATACACTTCTAAACTTGTCATCATGCCAACTCTTTTTTCTTTTTCTTTTTTCTTTTTTCTTCTTCTTCTTCAACCAAATTGTTCTCTTGACTCTTCATCCACGTGTCAATTGTCTCCATCCAACATAAATCATTAATAATTAGTCTTATATATCGTTTCCAACTTTTCAACCTCTAACATACCCCTTCATTTTTTCATAAAAATTTCAAATAACAATCACTTATAAATATTTTAAAATTTATTTTTGAAGCAAAAAAACAACACATTTTAGTTCAAACTACTATCATTTTTTTAATAAGACTTTAAAAACTTTTGGTCCTAAAATTTATACTCCCTCTGTCCCATAATATCTGGCACGTAGGTTCTCTCAAATCTACCTCTGAGGTAGATTTGAGAGAACCTACATGCTAGATATTATGGGACAGAGGCAGTATAAAATGATAGATATACACGTAATGATTTAGGACCTAAAAAATCTTAAGTTAAAAACTATTTTAAAGCCAAATATTGTACAGGGTATGTTATGAAATCGCACTCGTGTGTATTCCTAATAAAAACTTTAAGTGCACTCCCCGGGCTCTGCTTGCATTAAACTAAAATAGAAGTATTATACATATGGTGAGGGGTTTTATTTCATTTAAAAAAATTGTTGTATATATATGCTAATATTTTCCTTGTATACATATCTATAATTCGTTATCTATTGTTTTTAATTGTAGTATGTACATACATTTCTATTTTACACTTTATAAATTTGTATACATAGGTCTTTTGAAGGGATACATGAACACACATGATGTGAAGCACAGTTGGAAGCACACACTAAGTTCATCCCATAAGACTAATTGCTTTTAACTAGTAAATGCGTGCATGAGTTAGCTAAACATTATTACCTATTAATTGCACTTATTTGGTAGATGTGGGCACATTTAAACTAAATTCTTACTTCTTTAGTGCGGATGGGGCCTTAGTAGCAGGTAGATAGAAGAATTGACACTCATTGATGGAAAGTTACATTCAATGCCTACTTGTGTGTTATTCATTACAAATGACCCAATTATCCCTAGCCTCAATCTACGAAGGATCGGAATGAATCATCATATAACTTCCTTTAATATTTCGATTTTAGCTCTAAGTAATTGGCCACTGGAGTGGCAACTGAAGTATGTTGCTTATTCAAAAAAGAATAGTCATTGATGTAGTTGACTATTAGTGATTCATTTCGGAGATTCTCCACAAAGAGGGTCGGGAATGCTGAACGAGCGGAGCTAAGGAGTAGGAGAGGCAGGGCTTCGAGTAGCTAAGGCCGTCATGTACTAGATCGTGATTGCTTGCGTGCGTTAAGAGTGAGATCAGCATCGTTTTTGCAGCCTTCTGTGTTAGTAAGGTTAGTGTGCGTGCAGATTTGTGTCACTGGAGGGGCGGCCTTAGATTCAGCGAAAGGATTGAATCCCTCACCGACGTTCTTTGAGCACCCGGCAGTCACACCAAATCCAGATCGCACACAACATTGCTACCTATGGAGATTCAGTGAGTGCCCTCCCCCTCAGAGTGTTGGCAATCTGCACAGAACCCGGGCGAGTTGCTGTTGCAGGAGGTGTGGTGTTCACTCACCAAAATCCCCATCGAACTTTTGCATCAAGCGGCTTCATCCACTGCGGACCCTGCTTCACACCGCAATCAAGTCCCACTCACATGATTACAACCCCAAGATCAGATAATTCCTCTCCATCTCTCGTGCATTCTCTTGTTCAAATCATAGATAGTGATCTTACTCAAAACTGTCTTCATTCTGCATTTGTTTCCATTATTGAGAACACCAACCATTCCATCTCGTATTGTCGTTATCTTCAAACGACCAATTACACCCTATCTCACAACAAGACAGAGATAGCCAGCCTGCCCTGTTTATGTGCAGATCTACCCCACGTATGGTCAAACCGTGATGACACTGGCATCAGATCTGTGAAAACATACAAGATCCAATTCTCAGAAGCCATATCTCGCTCCAAACAACTTGAATCTACCCCAAGGAAGCCGCGCTGTAGTGCCAAAGACTACCACAACAGCAAACAAGAGCAGTGTTCAACAAGCTCCAACATTTGCGTAGGTAACCACCACATCTGCCCAAGATCCACAACCCAGCAGTATCACGTCAATACTCAGGTTAGCATTGCTACTGTCTTCACAAACAGAGGTAAACCCTATCGATCTTTGCCATTAAATCTCCCATTTTTGCAACTCTTGCGTCTATTTGCAAGCCTTGGTTTAAAAATCTGCTTTATTGGTCTCATCACTCTCACACCTCCTGGGTGACCCATATCCATAGCCAGAGTAGCAAGTTTAGCCACAGGGACAATATAGACAAGGTTGTCTACACAGTGAGTCATCCCAACAAACAAGATCGGCTGCTACAGCTTGCGCAACATCCCAACTCCAAGACCGAAGTGCAATAAGATCCGCAGTCCCGTAACCCTAATCTTAAGTGCCCTAACCTTGCACATCTCCTTATTCGTTGTTATATCCCCAACCTCAGGTACTCGTGTAGCAGAAAGAGCCGCGTCGGGGCCTGGAAGCCCGATTGCAATACTCGCACAAGATACAAGCAGCAGAGTAGGGATTTGCCCTACACCCAACACCACTCCGATTGCAGCAGTCATGCTAGGACCAAGCAAAAGAGCAGAAGTTTGTCTAACCAACAAGACCGCTCCAGTCGTAGTAGCCGCTCAAAAATCCGGCAGAGAAACAGAGATTCGGTCTCCAAGCAAACACACGACCCCCCTAGTCAAAAGCCGAAGCACAGCAAGCAACTCCGACAGCGAAAAGCACAACTCCCCGCAGCAAGCCAAAATACAGAGTGCGCTGCCCACTTCGACAACCAAAGTCGCAGCTACTCACAACAGACCAAGCAGAGCAAAATCTGGGACACGTACCCCAACCAGCAAAAATTCGGCAACAACAACTACAACACCGTAGCCTCAGAAGGTAAACCCCCTCACCGATCTTTCTACCTGTGTACTCTGTGGTGCCCTAGCAACAGATCAAAGTCTAGCAGCAGAGCCAAAGACATGGAAAAGAGACAATCGACGTGGACAAAAGAAGGAGGGAGCACAAACATGGACACTGACTCACATACTACCCACCTCGCGAAGTTGATCGCCGCAAAAGCTACTAGGGACGCAGAAACGAAGGCGAGGCTTGCAAGTACCGCTGACAACGACAAAGTAGGCAGCATGGAGAACGCCATAGACAAGAGCCGGCAGCAGGAAAAAGACGCGAAGTCCAAGAGCGATCAGCAGCGAGAAAGACAAAGACGAGCATACGACGGCCAACAACGAGAGGGGCAGCGAGCAAAGAGCCAGCGGAGACGAACGCGCAAGTGCCAACAGCGAAAGGAACAACGGCAACGACAAACAAAGAACCAGTGGTGAAGACCAGGCGTGGAGCATACGTACAAAAAGCGCGAACAAGAGTAGCAGGGACAAAAGCGAAGGTCCCAGCGACAGGCGCAAAAGAACCAGCCCCAACAGCAGAGGAACGAGCAAAGAGAGAAACAAAAGCCCCAGCAGCGTGAGCAGAGGAAAAAGCTCAACCAGCCCAAGAAGACGCACCAGGAGCCCAGTGAAAAAACCGGCCCACACAAAGGAAGCATAGAAGATTCATGCAGAGACAGATGATCTCTCCTTTGTATCACCCAAAGACAAGGCTACAAAAGAGTCCACAGACTCTCAAATAGTGTCTCATGACACTCTCTTCGCATTGAGGAAACCCAACTTTTGGCTAGGATTCCACCATATGGAAAAACTAGCAAAAGAAGGCAATGATGAGGTTATGTTCTCGGATGAGACAATTAAAGACATGACCACTAGAGGAATGTCGGAGAAAGAGGCGGAAGAGGCATGGGGGCAACCGTGGATTTCCCACGTGTCCCACAATTTTTGTACCCTATGAGTAGAGAGGATGGCATTTTGGGTCAACATTACAACTTGACCCAAATACCATTTGATATCCCGATAAACCCTGAAACGGGCTTATCACTTGATTTCCACGTGGAAATACATTTTGAGACACAATCGGAAAACCCACACTTACATGATCAAATCAAACCGATGGTCATGGAGAGACTTGAAGAGATGGGCATTCCCTTAGGCACGGACCTCATTGATCCTGTTGCGGTGCTATGTTTTAGCACCAAAAAAGGGGGACAAAGAGGAGTATGGAACGGAGTCATAAAACTACATCTTTTGAGACCCGAGATTGACGGAATTGCCATGCTTAAGGAACTTCGCCCCTTTATTCTCTACCTTGAGAAAACAGAAGAACAATTTGATGACTTTACTTCCAATTATCACTTGGGGAAAGTTTGCAAGAGCTTCCATGCCGTTGCTAGGAATGATGAGCTTTCCATCAAGATCAAAAGTGAGAACATAGTGGATGTATCCGCTTCCGCTCTTTTCTATGACATTTTAGACTCAAGTTTCCGTAGGAAACAAGACTTTGAGATCACCGGTGTTCACAAAGGCATAAAAGATAGCCATGCTTTTATCATGGCACCTACACCATCACAAGCGGATAAAATCCGTCTTCACCACGTTCCCGCCAAGCAAGAGATTATTGCTCCTCAAAAGAAGTACTCCTCCAATTCCCATATTACACCGGAGGCTAAGGCAAAGAAGGACGCCATCACTCTAACCCTCTCTCACCTCCCCATTTTGCTTTTGGTTAATGACACCACGAATGCAATTAACAAAATCATGGATGCTAGCAATGTCATTTCTATTTGGTACCATAGGGAGGTTGGAACCAAGCATAATGGTATGGCAAATGTTCAATGTGTTAATCCCATTGTATACCGTCAATTCCTCAACAAAACTCTAACCATTGGTGGCAATTATGTTGCTTTTTTGCCACATAGGAGAAGCTTGGAAGGACTTGAACCACCATCAAAGGAGCTAGTTCACAAGTGGGGCTTTAATGACATCAACACGGCATTGGTCAACACAGTTGCATCATTGACAACAAACACTCCACTACTTACAAAAGAAGATGTTATCACGATTGTGGAGGCTAGCAACAAGAAGATAAGAGATGACATTGAGTTGAAGTTCAAAGAAGAGAGGATCTACAACGGCATGAAGCATGAAGAATTTGATTCAAAGATTGATTATGTTTATGACTCCCTCATGAAGGCATTGGAAGGCATCAAAGACATCAAGGGAAAAATGCCTAGAAAAGCAATAGAAAACCAAAACCAAAACCTACTGAAAAACATAGAGTGACCAAGGACTACATGGTAATATACATAGTATTTCTACATACTACTAGTATAGAGTACATAGAAAAACAAAAAAAATACATTAGTATTTATACGGTATTTATACTACAGACTATATAGTATTATACAGTATAGCAATACCAAATACATGTATATACCTTCTTGGTATACATATACTGTAAGAATACTATACAAAAATAAAAAGGTATATACTAATACCAAAAAATACATATACGTTTATACAATACCTTTCTGTACAAATACAAATACCAATACAAATACAAATACAAATACAAAGGACGTGTTTACTATGCGAGCGGTGAGCGGAGAGCGGAGAGCAGAGAGCAGAAATAAAGCGAGCCAAGAGCACAAATTTGGGAACATAATTTATAAATAGAATTTTTTATACTAATTTTAGGAGATTTTTTTCAGAATATTCGAATATTTCGAGGAATATTCTTTTATTAATAGAATATTCGAATATTCGTATATTTATAGAAAATAAAATTGACCTATGACCGTGGGCTGAAACGTGGTAAAATGGCATTTGATTTACACTTTTCTTTCAACCGCATGATTTTTTTTTTTTAGGGTTTATTTCATATTCCATCAATTTTCGGTTTAGGGTGTCCTCAAAGCTGTGAGTGACTACATACACTTGTTTGGAAGTTGATGCAGTAAATACAAAACTTTAACATGTGACAAAGAATTTTCATATAATAATAGATAGAAAAAACCTTATATTGCTGAAATCGTCAGATAAGCCTGGAACAGAAATGGTAGGTCATTGGACTCCATTGAATGTACTATGGGATACTTTTATAGTGACTCCTACTTTTCAGCGAAAGGGTGAGTCAAGATCCCAGTTTCAAGGACCAGTTTGACTTCGTTGAAGCTGAACGTTGGCGCGTGGATGAACATGTCAACCCAGGGATCGAAATGGCAGACCTTCAAGAAGATGAAGTACACATGCTTGCAATATGAGAATTGGCGATTCCCACGGAACTTTGTCATTGTCTTCTTGAATGCAGGGCAGCTGCAGCCTGGTAGGGAGCTTATTGTGATCTGATACTGCTTCACATCTGGTGGCGTTCTCGAGTCTAGAGCGATGATGCAGCCATGGCCAGGGTGAGGAATCATTGTCACAGCATGGAGTCGAGCTTTGAGGGACTCAAAAGAGCCCAATGCCAGCCTCTGCTGCGGATTTGGGCGGCCAGTAATTCGCTTGACGATCTTCCCTTCTCTTTTTCCTGGATACCTATCCGCGTCTGCAGGTACGGGCACCGTGTCCAGATTTGCGGGAGGCTTCTCTGTGGAAAACAACCTTCTTGGAGAGACAGGGGCTTTCTGCGGTAGTTGGAACCCAGCAGCTTCGAGGGCAAGGATCTCACTTTGCTTGAGGTTTGTTCCAAGCTTCACTGGCCAGACATCAGGGATGGTGGGCCTCTCTTGCTGCCTAGAGTACGGAACTACCCACTTCCGCCTTGAACCTTTGACACACCTCTCGATATCATCCGAGCAGAAGTAGAACTCCTCCGACACTTGTAAGTTCTTCCTAGTGTTGTGCCATAGACCGGTGTACGTAGGCGCAGGGGTGGGTTTAGCACCCCTTACGATTCTCTCCGAACACTTCTTCTTAGTAACAGCTCTTTGGGCCCAACAACACTTACCTGAATTCTTTGCCAATCGAGCAATGTGCCACTCCTTCACGTTAACTCTGGTCTCCTGAACACAAGAGACGTGACGAATCTGTCCTTGACTACGTGGAGAAGGAACTCCGTCGTCGCCTTGCGATGAAGAAGGTGCAACTTCGAGGACGTTGGTTTCATCCTCCTCAGCTATCACTGACATGTGAGCGGTGCGCACTTTAGTTTTTCTGCCACAGCCACGAGGATGCGAGAAATTTACCTTATCCGGCCTGTGTGACTCATCATCAGCTCCAAGTGGCAAATCCGGCCTGCGCTTCATGGAGCCAAACACTTCCTCTCCAGCCATGTGAGGATCACGTGTACAGAACTTGTCCGCCCCAGGCATGTCGAGCATGGGGTCCTTCAGGACCTTGGGGTCATCTGTTTTTTGAGCCCTACGCTCAGCCATGCGAAGTTTGAGCTCTTGTTTGCTTGGTCCAGTTCCCCCTACATCGCCCTTCAAATACTGGTAGTAATTGACGACTTGCAGAAAAGCGCGGATGTAGTCATCCACTGTAGCAACATAGAGATCACCACCGTTGTTGCCGGACGCTTGAAGCCACTTGTTATGGATAGACTCTGCAAGATTGCACGACGGCATCTCCGCGAGTTCTTCCTCTGAGAACATCTGAAGAAGTCATGTGATGAGAAGTTAGCCAAAATTGGTGGTCGGGTCCGACTCATGAGTAGACTGTAAGGGCATGGACCTGAAGAAGTCATGTGATGAGAAGTTAGCCAAAATTGGTGGTCGGATTCGACACATGAGTAGACTATAAGGGCATGGAACATGCAACAAAGGACGTGTGTACTCACCCCGACCATAAATCCTCCCCATTGGCGATAACGGAAGTGCCAAAATGCCAGCCACAGCTCAAGTTTGCTCAAGGCTAACTCGGTCACAGCCCCGGCGGATACCCACCATGCTTTAAGTCCTTGATACAATCTGTCAACCTCGGCCATTGTTTGAGCCTTCCTGTATTGGTGACACATTTGTTTGTGTTGGTCCCACAGATCTTCAGCGATGTATTTCTCAGTATGCTTCACCATGGACTGGGTCCAGTGAAATTGACAAGTCCGCTCACGGTCGTCCATACGTTCCTCCTTGTTGCCGGACTCATAGACAACCCGGACAGCGTTCCCGTTGGCTTGGGCACTGTCTGCCATGAAGCCTTTGAAGTTAGGCATGTCAACACCGTGTCGCTTCATCACAGCGTTGAGATTCTTCCAGAAGACCATTTGGGCATCAACGTCCTCCGATTGTATGTCGCAGCAAGCAATAGTCATGACACGGCAGTAAGTGGAGTCATAGACATGGCAAGCCATGGTTGTCCACTGCTTGACTCGTTTCACATGATCAAACATCAACCAGGCGTGCTCAAGATCACCATTGGGTTGCATTCGCTTCACTAGGTCCACCCCACTGCCGGGGCCTACTTCAGACATCTTGAAGACGTACACCTTGTCTAGCTCGGAACCTTGGCCAGGGAACATGTTCATTTGAACAAAAGCCCAGTTGCTAAGGCCTCGCAACCTAGTGATGCTGTCCATGACGCCGTACCTCCTCAAGTACCTGAAGGTGACAACCTTATTTCAAATATTTGGTGAAGCCATGTCTTTGCATCGATCCAGCACCGGAACTAGTTCCTCAAAGCTCAACGTCTTGGGCGGATCGTCCTCGGACCCCAACAAGTAGCCTCCGATGAGAGTTTTGCTTGCCTCTAATACCACTGCACTCTTTGTTGCTTGCGGAGTCTTCTCAACCTGATCTCCAATTAGACTGCTGATTTCGACTTTGGTGTCCCTATAGTCACCAACCTTAACAGGATGCTCGTGAGATCCAAGGTGGATACAAACACGAGTTCTGTTATGCTTGCCGGACACATAGTAGATCTTTGCTTCACAAGTGGCAAGACAGGAGGGCGGTTCCTTACACACTTTGCACACCACGGTGGAGCCTCTAGAAGGACCGTGGCCCACAACAAATGCTTGCAGTGTGCATCCATCAAACTCAGTCTCGTTCACTTCATAGATGCGATGTTCTCGTCTGAGGTAGTCGCACTCTTTATTCTCACATCGCAGGTGCCCTACACAGCTGGAGAATCAAAATGAGAGACCCATGGTATTAGTAATGTTAGATGTGATGGTCTTAGTCCAAACATGGCCATCGTAGCGCTTATCCATTCCTTGCATAGCCTTTGCCTGTGATCGAGAGGCGGATGCTTCAGCAGGAGGCAACTCAAACATATCGTCACCGTTGAACGTCGAGGGCAAGTACGTGACTCTCTCATGTCTAATGGAGCTATAATCAATCTTCTTCAGGACGTTCTTCTTCCCTGGCATATGGGCAAGTTTCTTTAGACATGCAACGACACTATCGCACTCATTAGAACCCGGTGATGGAGAAGTACGAGAATCCGGAAGCACAACTACAGGGGACTTCGGGTGCACGGGAGGGTTAGACGAGGCAGAGACAAGCCGAGTTGTATTTGGAGGACTACTGTCTTCATCTGACGAGAGGGTAATGATGGGATTAATTGATCGCGGCTCGACTTCAATATTTTCAAGATGAGGATTCTCTAACCCAGGCTCGACCTTGACCACTACATTGGAAGGAAGGGGGTTCTGAACGGTGCAAGTGGAGGAACGACGAGGTGTTAGGATTTCTGTAGATGCAGCCATTTGGGAATCCGTCAATCCATAGACTCTATACCTTCCAGGGGCAAGCCTCCAACTTCTACAATTATTGTCGTCAGAAATTGATAGCTGACCAACTGTGTGACTGAGCTCAGACGTGAGGTCATCAAATATCTCTTCCTCAACACTAATACTGTCTTCCTGGAAATTGAAACGAAGACTCAAACGTTGACACGACACTAAAGCATATCCTTCCTAGTCCACTAGAAACGTGAGTGGGAGACCTACGCCATGAGCTCGGAGCACGACCATATCTGGCGCATCAAGCACGGAGGGATGAGGCATGATGAGAGTAGATTATGCGCAACTAGACGAGGCTGATGGTTGTCTAATAGTATTGATGAGACAAAGGGTAAAGGGATCTTCTTATTGAATCCAAGTTGTGACGAATGGGTGCATGGTCAGCAAAGAATCGGCGGCATTCCAGAATTGTTGGAGCAGCCGTAAAATTAAGGGGCAACTGTCTCTGTTGAACTGGCATGGCAGGAGTCGATAGGTATCAGCCGAAATGTGAAGGACAAGATTAACAATATCCCTAGATTAGAATTCAATAGTTACATAGCGCCAAGTTGTGCGACCGTTGAAGGATTGGGAGAGGGATGCATAAGAAGATGGAAAGAAATCAGAATTCTCAAAATGTGAGTGGAAGTGGTATGTAGTGAAAGAGGTTGCATTTCAGATGCATGACGTCTCACCTTGTGAAGGTGCGACACCTTCAATTGCGAGAACAAGGACAAGGGGAAAGCTCTTATTCTCTAGTGCAAAGGCGCTCAAGCGTTCTAGGATGAGAAATGCAGAGAGTAGGAATAGACGTTTTACTAACTTGAGGGGCACCATCAAGACTTTGACAGCCGAATTTGCCAAACTTCCAGTGGAGATCGTGCCTCGTCCATCAGTAGAGCAAGAAGACAATATACCATCCCAGTCAAGTTGTGAGTTAAAGGTGCACTTATCAGTGGACTTCCGTGGTCATCACGACAATCAGGTATCACTTCTATCAAACACCTATTTCCACTAGAATATCAAAACTCACACGTTGTGTTTGGGCAATTCTCAAGGGACATGTGTTTGGGCAATGGGGCAGCTTGTTGGGCAAGGGGCCGGAGTGACATATATTTTGGACAAGGGGCAGCTTCCTTGGCATGGATCAGCTCTAGTGGGCATAGGGCTGCATTTTGGGGTTTATGGTTGTATTTCTGGGCATGGCTACATTATTGGCTTGGGGCAGCACTCGCTTGGGTCAGAGGTTTTGAATTGGGGCAGCAACGGCAACCTCGGACACGGGGCAGGAAAGGCGGGCAAGGGGCAGCGGCCGCCCGGAACCCTAAGTAGAGAGCACGACCACCCCAGCTGACGAGCTTCATTTACGTTCTTGCAGGCTAGCGTCAGCCCACAACGGAGCTCGTTTTGGCAGCAGGTATCACTCTTGTGCATTTGCTCCCATCTCCTGCATTCTCGTGACTTTCACTCCTTTCTCTTGCTGCATTCTCGTGACTTAGGAGCTCCCTTCTCGTGAGTGCTGTGCGCTCCATTGTGTGACTTACGTGCTCGCCGATCTCGTGAATTTTTTGCTGCCCAATTGCCTGCAACGTGCGCGCATCCCAAAGTGATTGTGTTGAGTTACAGTCTGATGAATCTCGCATCCCCAAGTGAATCTGACCTTGCCGAAGCCTCCGATGTTGTGCAACTTCCGTTCTTATGGAACTAACCCTAAACCTCCGTCGTTGTGCAGGAGCTGCTTGCATCTCCAAGCTCATCTGACCAGGTTCTGATTTCCATCTTTCTGGAAATTCACGGGATTCCGATCTTGATGACTATGTATTGGCCTTGAGCATGCTTGGAAACCCTTAACAACCAGGGTTTATTTTTTAGGGTCTAGGGTTTTTTTTCTCACCCTGTTTTTTTCTCAATTAAAGCTCCTAAATTCAGGTGCTAGATGTTCCAAATTGATTCCATCCCAGGTGTCCGAAGTGCTGGGTTGTACTCAACCTCTCATTGCTGTGTAGGATGCAGTCGTTGTCCAAGAACCAGTAGCTCAGGTGCAGGCGGTGGGCTCTCCCTCGATCGACATCAAGCCTAGTTGTGAGGTAAGCTAAAATCTTAAACCCTCCTTTTAATTTAAATGCAAGTGTGTAAATTGCGAGGTTAAGTGTTCTACGAGACACACGATGGCAAGTGTCGGGTCCGACGCATGGCAGCGCGAGTGACGTGGGTGCGAGACACACGATGGCAAGTGTCGGGTCCGACGCATGGCAGCGCGAGTGACGTGGGTGCGAGTGACGCGAGTGACGCTATTGACTCGTGCGAGTTACTCGAGGTCATGGGCGCACGAGTGAGTAAAATTCGAGGGCAGAGAGTGAGTAAAATGCAAGGCTAATTGTTGTGCAAGAAACTCGAGGGGAGGAGTCGGGTCCGACGCATGGGAAGCGAGTGAAGCGAGTGACGAGGGCAGCACGAGTGACGTGACGAGGGCAGGGAGTGCGTGAAATACGAGGGCAGGGAGTGTATGAAATGCGAGGCAGGGAGTGGTTGAAATGCGAGGCCATGGACTGCGTGTAATGGGAGGCAAGGAGTGCGTGAAATACGAGGGCAGGGAGTGGTTGAAATGCGAGGCCAGGGAGTGCGTGTAATGGGAGGCAGGGAGTGTATGAAATGCGAGGGCAGGGAGTGTATGAAATGCGAGGCCAGGGAGTGCGTGTAATGGGAGGCAGGGAGTGTATGAAATGCGAGGACAGGGAGTGCGTGAAATGGGAGGCAGGGAGTGGTTGAAATGCGAGGCCATGGAGTGCGTGTAATGGGAGGCAGGGAGTGGTTGAAATGCGAGGCCATGGACTGCGTGTAATGGGAGGCAGGGAGTGCGTGAAATACGAGGGCAGGGAGTGGTTGAAATGCGAGGCCAGGGAGTGCGTGTAATGGGAGGGCAGGGAGTGTATGAAATGCGAGGACAGGGAGTGCGTGAAATGGGAGGCAGGGAGTGCGTGAAATGCGAGGCAGGGAGTATGTGAAATGGGAGGCAGGGAGTGCGTGAAATGGAGGCAGCGCGGCGTCACGAGTGAGGAGAGTACGAGGGCAGGGAGTAACGAGAGTGCGATAGGGCAGGGAGTGATGCGAGACAAGGGGTGAGTGACGCTGGGTGAGGGCTAGGGCATGTGGGCCATGGATTTAAAGAGGTGTGTGTGACCAAGTATTGATTGGGTCATACCGTGTGATTGGTGCTTTTGATGTTTACTTCTTAGTGATGTCAAAGTTTGTCAGAATTTATTCCAGGTTCCAGAGATGAGGAAGGAATCTAGAATTTCCTCATCCAGCACCACAGTTGGGGACTCCCAGAGCCAAGGGACCAGTGTCGAGGACGCGATGGACTTGGACGTAGTGCAAGCAACGCCAAATGTTGGTGAAAACGCAGCGCGTGTCAATGAAAGAAGCCAAATCGTTTTAGACTCCCAGTCGTGTGAGAGTGGGGACTCTGAGTCGGAGGATGGAAGCAGGGGCTCTGGAGATGGTGACGGAGGCCGCTCTGAAACTCGTGATCGAGGCAGTCCTCAAGCTGGTGATGGAGGCAGTTCTGCATTGCCTGCTGGGGGGCACTCGCAAGCTCAAGATGGTGACGGTATGGCTGCTGGTGACGGTGCACCTTCGAACGATGTTTTGGCAGTCTCGAGTGTTGAAGGCGCATGTGAAGTCGTCACTGACAGTATCGAGAATGGATGTGGTGGAGCTGACAATGGTTTAGAGTCACTGCCCCCTTTGGAGCGAGCCCGTAGACAATTCATAGGCCTCACAAAGGCAGGGGATAACGTGCACGCTGGGCTTATTCATGGAGACTTGTACGAGCCCATAGAGAAAATGAGGAAAAAACCGCATTCTAAGGGCGTTTTCAAAATTCCCCTATGTCGTATGATTCACATGCCAATGGTAAGACCAACGCTACGTTGTGATGTAGTGAAACTCATGGGTGCATTTCGCTATGGCTACAAGCCAAATTCAGCTGCCATGTATGTTTCTGTTACCAATGACCAGGGCGAGAATCGACTGGTAACTCAAGCAGATATGGATGAATGGAACCCATGTTGGGTTCAAGAGAACGAAGCATTTGAGGAGAGGCATCAATCTGATCCTGACCTCCAATGCTTGAGTGGCTCAATGTTCTTTGTGTATGACGGGAACCATAGACTTTTGGCATGGAAAGAGGTGATCGAGACTCTGCATGGCGATGATCAGCAATGGTACACAAAGAACGGAAATCCAGAGTGTGTTGTGCTTGATACCGCTGGAGGCCGTGGAGACATTCTGAGTGCCATGCACAACATAAACTCGTAAGAATCAGAATCCCATATGTAGCTATTGTAAGTTGCTTGAAAATGTTGACTATTAAAATCTGGATTGAGCTCACTTGATGTTGTTCTTCTATAGCTCTAACCAAACCGCTCACGTGAAGACAAGTTTGGTGCACATTCTTCACCGAATCCAAAAGTATGGGTCATATGACTTAGAGTACTATAGGCCCATGCTTACAGCACAGCAATTCAAGGCGTGCCAGACGAAATCAGTGAAGACTTGGTACCCACTTACACGAGATCTGATGGTGAACTTCTTCTTCAGCGTAAGTCATTACATTTTCAATACCTTATTTCAATTGGACTTTCTAGTTTGATGGACTACATACAAGTCAGGATAAGTTTTGACAATTGGAATGATTGTACAGGACGAAATTGTCCAGGTTGCTAATGAGGCTGGGCAGATGTACTGGGAAGAGGTGGAAGTGAGCATTCAAAGTGATGGTGGCCTGCAAGAATATGGTGACAAGGCCATCTCCAAAAAGAAAGAAGAGCTCTACACTATCTTTGGAAAAACCCAAGCAGTCGCAAATCCAGCACACAGCCCTGGCTTCCTGGAGCAGGTGAGTGTGGCAATTCGAACCTTTGTTTGGAAGAATGCTTGGACGCTTGTAGCTACATATGATTGGACTCTCAATTGCCATGATTCAAATGGCTATGTCTCGAAGTGCAAAGTCTTGAGTCTCGGCGAGGGGCACCGTGAGACAGGGCGTGAGTGATGGTAGGGGAGGTGTCGGGTCCGACGCATGGCAGTGCAAAAGACGCAAGGAGAGGGCAGCACTTTACTGGGGGCAGCGTGCGTAAAATGCGAGGGCAGCACACAAATAAAATGCGAGGGCAGGGAGTTGATGAACGCTTAGGATAGAGCGTGAGTTGATGAACGCTTAGGAGGTGTCGGGTCCGACGCATGGTAGCGCCAGTGTGGCGTGGAGAGGGAACACGAGTTTTGAGAGTGCGAGGGGCACTGTGAGACAGGGCGTGAGTGACGGTAGGGGAGGTGTCGGGTCCGACGCATGGCAGCGCCAGTGTTGCGTGGAGAGGGAACACGAGTTTTGAGAGTGCGAGGGGCACTGTGAGACAGGGCGTGAGTGACGGTAGGGGAGGTGTCGGGTCCGACGCATGGCAGCGCCAGTGTTGCGTGGAGAGGGAACACGAGTTTTGAGAGTGCGAGGGGCACTGTGAGACAGGGCGTGAGTGACGGTAGGGGAGGTGTCGGGTCCGACGCATGGCAGCGCCAGTGTTGCGTGGAGAGGGAACACGAGTTTTGAGAGTGCGAGGGGCACTGTGAGACAGGGCGTGAGTGACGGTAGGGGAGGTGTCGGGTCCGACGCATGGCAGCGCCAGTGTTGCGTGGAGAGGGAACACGAGTTTTGAGAGTGCGAGGGGCACTGTGAGACAGGGCGTGAGTGACGGTAGGGGAGGTGTCGGGTCCGACGCATGGCAGCGCCAGTGTAGCGTGGAGAGGGAACACGAGTTTTGAGAGTGCGAGGGGCACTGTGAGACAGGGCATGAGTGACGGTATGGGAGGTGTCGGGTCCGACGCATGGCAGTGCAGGTGACGCAAGGAGAGGGCAGCACTTTATTGGGGGCAGCGTGCGTAAAATGCGAGGGCAGCACACGAGCAGAATGCGAGGACATCACACAAATAAAATGCGAGGGCAGGGAGTTGATGAACGCTTAGGACAGAGCGTGAGTTGATGAACGCTTAGGAGGTGTCGGGTCCAACGCATGGCAGCGCCAGTGTGGCGTGGAGAGGGAACACGAGTTTTGATAGTGCGAGGGGCACTGTGAGACAGGGCGTGAGTGATGGTATGGGAGGTGTCGGGTCCGACGCATGGCAGTGCAGGTGACGCAAAGAGAGGGTAGCACTTTATTGGGGGCAGCGTGTGTAAAATGGGAGGGCAGCACACGAGCAGAATGCGAGGGCAGCACACAAATAAAATGCGAGGGCAGGGAGTTGATGAACGCTTAGGACAGAGCGTGAGTTGATGAACGCTTAGGACGGAGCGTGAGTTGATGAACGCTTAGGAGGTGTCGGGTCCGACGCATGGCAGCGCCAGTGTGGCGTGGAGAGGGAACACGAGTTTTGATAGTGCGAGGGGCACTGTGAGACAGGGCGTGAGTGACGGTAGGGGAGGTGTCGGGTCCGACGCATGGCAGTGCAAGTGACGCTAGGAGAGGGCATCTACAAGCTACAGAGCGAATTAGCTTCAAGGGCAGGGAGTGCGTGAAATGCGAAGGCAGAGAGTGCGTGATACGCAAAGTCAGGGTATGCGTGAAACGCGAAGTCAGGGAGTGCATGAAACGTGAAGTCAGGGAGTGCGTGAAACGCGAAGTCAGGGAGTGCGTGAAACGCGAAGTCAGGGTATGCGTGAAACGCATGGCAGCGCGAGTGACGCGAGTGACCAGATTGACGAAAGTGGCGAGAGTGCGTGGGTAAGTGCGAGGGCAATTCGAGGGCAGTGCGAGGGCAAGGAGCGCGTAAGATGCGAGGGTAAAATGGGAGGGAGTTGTGGGCGACAGGGCGTCTGGATGAGGGCACTATGCGTGTGCACGAGTGGGTGTGGGCAGTATCCGCGAGTGAGTGTGGGCACAGTGCGTGTGCGCGTGGGGGCAGTGACTGACTAAAATGCGAGGGTAAGTGTTGTCGAGGGCAAGTGTCGGGTCCGACGCAAGGGACGCGAGTGACGTGAGTGACGAGGGCAGCACGAGTTACGTACCCCACGAGGGTAAGTCTTAGATTAAATGTGCATGGCAGCGCGAGTGAGTAAAATGGGAGTGCCAGGGTGTATGGGCGAGGGACATGGGTTTCAGGGCACGTGACGCAAGGGTGAGGCCAGCGTGACGAGGGGTAAGGGCAAGGTCGATTATGGATGATCTTTTTGACAAAGTCTTAGGCATTCTGAGTTGGTGCTATTGATGCTATAGAATTCTCTCCTTGGACATCCAGATTGTTGAGCACTATAGTGCTCATGTTGCTACAAAGGTCGAGATGACCTTGGAGAAATTGCAAATGGTCGCAACAGCAGCAGTGGAGCCAAAGTACAAGGTCCGGTGGCTAAAATGGTGGAATAGTCCATCATTTGTTCGATCGGACCTACGGTTTCCAAAGTCTCCTGCAGGTGAAGACACTCTTAAGAAATGGATGGACCGTGCTGCATTTTGGGCAGGACTAGAGGAGACTGCCAACCAAGAGCTAGCTGCTTATCTAGCTCTAGTTGGTGGTGTTGATGATTCAAAGGTTGCTGAGAGTTTTGAAGACTACCTTGAGAACTGGCGGATTTGTCTTTGGGACAAAGGGTATAATACCCATTTCGGGGGTTCTGATGCATATACAAAATCTATGAGGTTTGACAAAGTCAGTGGAAGTGATCTCCTTGTTAAGCGGCTTTGTCTAAGGTTATTATTATTCTGCCCTTCCCTAAGCAACTTCTAGTGGCGGTATTACATCTTGAGCACTATATGAGTTTACTCTGCGAGCAAGACACTGAGTATTATGATATTGAGTTACATATGAGCAATGGGATGCCAGACGTGTGAGTAACGGGAATGAAATGAGTGATGGCATTATCTTGTAGCCTTGTTAAGCAAGAGGTGTGAGGAATGGGAGTGATATGAGTGATGGCATGATCATGTAGCAATGGAAAGCAAGAGATGTGAGGAATGGCAGTATCACCAGACCGGCAATATTATTATGTTGGCGACGTTATTAGAAATGGGCTGTATCATATGCAACACAATTGTTATCAGAAATGGGAGTAATTAGAGAGGCATGATTGTTCCACGTTTGAATGTTGCACTATGTTAAGAGACTGTTAAGGGCACACTAAAGGCTATGTCGCTAGTATGAAGCAAATTCTTGTCATTGTGTAGGTACATGAAGCAAGTGCTCCTCAAAGCAGGGGCAATTCGGAAGTTACCGCCTTGTGTGCAGGGATGGTGCGATTCTTCCTCACCGACCTACATCTTCACAAAGACTCAGAAGAGGAACTTCACCAGAGACCATCTCCTAGAATGCTGCTGGTACATCGAATGCCCTCCGAGATTTGTGCCTGACTCAGAGGCTGAACTCAAGAAGTCTTTGAGTCCTGCGGTCGAGCTCTCTGATGAGGACGAAGATGAAGAGGAGGATGCCGGTGAGACTGCAACTGAGGATGCAACAAAGTCCAAGAAGGCACCAATAAAAGAGAAGGCTACATCGAAAAAGAAGGCGGCAACGAAGGCTGACAGCTGTGTCACGGAGGCTACATCGAAGAAGGCCACTTCTAAGGCTAAGGGTGCATCCACTTCTACTGGAGGAGACACGGTAATGACTGATTCCCAGTCCCTTCCACTCTCACAGAGCCGAGTGCAGCAGCCAATTCCCCCTACTTTATCACAGTCTGCACCAAACGAGTTTTGTTCGCAAGCCTTAATCATCAATGCGTCCATTCTTCAGCAGCAACAACATTTCCTTGACGTTCAGAAATTTGCCCTCTCGTGCTCTCCATCTCGTTCTCGTAGCTTCCGTGGGGTGCCATCTGTGCGTGGGCATGCAGACTTGGTAATTGCAGATTTGCCAGATGGTCTACCAGTACCAAATGTCTCGGTGCCATCATCTGCGGTACCTACTTGGAATTTGAAGTCTGAGAGTTATTTGCAGGAGTTGTTCGACTTTGCAGATGAAATTCTTCATGATAATGGCGCACTACTGCTTTTTTATCCGTTTAATAATGGCGAGTACCTTGATGACATTGAGACATTTTTTGAGGCTTTTGGATTTGCAATTTGCAAAGACTAGATGGGGGTTAACTACTTGCCTATGAGTTCAGCAAAGGTTCCAAGAACTACAACGAATAGGTTCAATATTCTTCTGCTTAATCGAGTTCCTCGTCCCGAAGACTCCGTGTCTTGGACGTCTGCATTTCATGTTCGTGATGTGCCAGAGTTGGTTGCCCACGGTTTAAACGTCGGGCTCAACGACACGTTGATCAATCACTGCACCCACCCTCTGATGGATGGTGCTCGTCCATGGCGAGGCCCAAGGGAGAAAGATGAGTATTTTTTTGCTTGTCTCATTTTGGCGTTGACCAGTGCTGGAGACATTGTCGTCGATGTTGCCGCTAGCACCGGTATGATCTATTCCACATTGCTTTGCTAGTGATTCTCATTTATCGTCTTTGCTTTTCATGTTGTTAATATGTACTTATGTCGTGGTTTCTGTCGTGACTCTTTCTAGGCAATTCCATCACTGCTTGCAAGAGTACAGATCGGCATGTTTTTGGCATGGAGGGTGACAAGAAGCTGTTTGAGGCTGTTCTAAAGCCGATGATATCTCTTGCGACGGCTCCAGCAATTCCTCCTGCTCCTGGACTGTCTGCAAAAAAGCCAAAGAAGGCTGTTGCAGTGAAGCGCCGTCGTGTGGAGGACACTCAGTAAGTAAGTGTCGCTTACCGTTTCTATCCATCTCTAATCTTTATTGTGTTTTGATCATTCATAAATCTTTTGTGTCTAATCATTCCTTCTGTTACAACATGTCAAGCTCTTTGCAAGTCCGTCTAAGAGTTGGAGACTACCTTCTTATGCTGAAGACATTGCACAGCTGCAATCACTGGAACCTTCTCCACCTCCTATGATAGAACGTCCCCCGAAGTATGACCCTCGTGTTTACAAGTATTTAGATGTTGCTGCAGAGGTTGATTTTGATGTAATTGTGTCTCAGTTTCAACCTAGTGATCAGGAGGAATACTCAATGTCGCTATGCACTAGCAACATTAATAGTGGTTTGATTTATGTGGATGATGAGGCGATTAGTCAATAGCCCTCATCAATATTGTATTTCCTTTGCAACTATATTATATATCTAGAGTGTAGCATTTGTTTTCATCTTCGTGTGGCATCTGTTTCCATCTTCATGTAGCATTTGTTTTTTTCTTGGTGTGGCGTCTGTTTTTATCTTGGTATGGCATTGGTTTTCAAGGTGCTGGTTTTCATGTGGTAGCAGTTACCTTAGTAAATGTACAAAGTGTTCAAACATGCCTAAGGCCTTTATAGAAATGTACAAAGTGTTCAAACATGCCTAAGGCCTTCATTGAAATGTACAAAGTGTTTAAACATGGCCATGGCCTTCATTGAAATGTACAAAGTGTTCAAACATGGCCAAGAACTAGATAGTCCTCTACACAGTACCCTAGTATTATCACGATTCTCGTATTCTACATACTACAGAGAATTCTATTGACTTTACAACCGTAGTCAAGATCGCCATTTCTATGTCTCAAAATTGCTAAAACTTGCATACATTGTTCAAAATTGCTCACATGAGACATGTACAAAATTCAGAGCCAAAACAGGAAAAATCTCTTGAGCAGGGTTTAGGGTTTTGGAATTTACCACTAAAACACAAGTGCTTGTGCAAAACAAAAAAAGGGCAGGGCGTGTGCGGACATGGATAAGGGCAAGGGCATGGGCAGGGCGTGTGAGGACCACGACCAAGTGTCGGGTCCGACGCATCAAAAAAAGGAACCCACAATTCAGTGCCCAAACAGGCAAAATTTCTGGAGCAGGGTTTAGGGTTTTGGAATCTGCCTCTAAAACCCAAGTGCACCTACAAAGCAATGCAAGGGCATGTTAGGGCAGGGCGTGTGAGGGCCACGACCAAGTGTCGGGTTCGACATATCATTTGATTGAGCCTGATGGGGGCAGGCCAGAGTTGTGAGATGGAACCCACATCGCTTTGTTGCCCTAAACCACCAAATCCCAAGTGCTTCTAAAAAGAAGAGTACAAAACCTAAACGCAGTGTGCTACTGCCCTAAGCATCTCCTGTGCTTCTACAGACCAAAATGGAACCCACAATTCAAAGCTCGAAATGCCAACTCTCTGAAGCAGGGTTTACCCACTAAAACACAAGGGTAGTTATGCTTGAGCCTGCTGGTGGGAGGCCAGAGTTGTGAGATGGAACCCACAGCGCTCTGTGCATCTACCACCAAATCCCAAGTGCCTCTAAAAATCAAAATACAAAACCTAAACGCTGTGTGCTACTGCCCTAAGCATCTCCTGTGATTCTACAGACAAAATGGAACCTACAGCACCAAAAAATGGAACCCACAATTCAGAGCCCAAAATGCCAACTCTCTGAAGCAGGGTTTACCCACTAAAACACAAGGGTGTCAGGCCAAACCAAAGAAGGGCGTTTGAAGCCAGGGCTTGTCAGCGCCAGTGCCAAATGTCGGGTCCGA
The DNA here is from genome assembly GCA_022496805.1 of Pohlia nutans. NCBI lineage: Eukaryota > Viridiplantae > Streptophyta > Bryopsida > Bryales > Mniaceae > Pohlia > Pohlia nutans. The sequence continues at coordinate 10,578,335 of CM040102.1, forward strand.
CGCTAAATATGCTTGAGTCTACTAGGTGGCAGGCCAGAGTTGTGAGATGGAACCCACGGCGCTCTGTGCATCTGCCACCAAATCCCAAGTGCTTCTAAAAATCAAAATACAAAACCTAAACGTTGTGTGCTACTGCCCTAATCATCTCATGTGCTTCTACAGACCAAAATGGAACCCACAACACCAAAAATCGGTAACAACAGCACCAAATACACTAACCTACAGCTCCAAAAAAAGGAACATACAATGCTAAAAGAGGAACCTACAGCGAATCCACAGCACTGTAAGGAGCATGAGAGCAAGGTAAAACCAGCAACTCACTGATTCATTAAGATGCGCTCACAGATGTGCTCGCAATTGAAGAATCAACGTACAGCGAGGAGTCATCCGGCGTTGTGGAACTGGTTCCATCTTCAAGTTGGTCAACGTACTCCTCCTCGATCATGGCCAGAAATTCGCCCTCCGACATAGGTTCTGAGTGTCCACTACGACTTCTGCTTCGAGAACGCCTGGCTTGAGAATCATCCTCCTCCTTTTCTTCCGCCTCGCCTGCTCTCTCGTGAGTGCAGAAACATAGTGTCAAACACCCGCAAGGAGTGAATGACATGACACCGGGAGCAAGCCGGTCGTGGGAGGCGCTACTAAAAAGTCCGCGAACTCGCTCAAAAGTGACGCCTGAGAATCGCCCGAGCACTTCCATCTCCCGCTCGCAACTTGAATTCCACCTAAACGCGTCATTTGAGCACAACAGAGCTTGCAGCGCCGTGTGGGGGGGAAGCGCCCTGTTCAAGGATGCGCGCGAGGAGTAAACAAATGACAACCACCCTGCCAGAGCACCCTTGTTGCGAGGGCGGGCACGAATGTCATCCCCAAAAAAACTAGTGTCACGAGAATTCATCTTGTAGTGAACGACAATTGTGGATGAGAACTGCCATTCCAAATTTGGAAACATTTCCTTATGTAGTTCATACATTGAGTGCCTCCAAACTCTACACTTCACATTCACACATGACAAAGGAATGATGATCATTCAATAATTAGATTTTCAAATATTGATCCGTATCCGGTACAAGTGAAAGTTCACTTGATTTAGTACTGAGTGGATATAAGAAATATATTAATTCATTTACTTACGTAAATTCAAGACCACCCCCTCGAACAAAAAAATAGACCAAGAAAAGATTGATTCTATAACCACCAAAACTCTAATTCACACTCTTAGATTAAGAAAATAAAACGATTCACTCTATACTTACCTAAACCCTAAATTACACTTACTGATTATTTTGAAAAAAAAACAGATTCTATATTTACCAAAACTCTAAACCACAGTGCTGAGTATTAAAAATAAGCTAGATCTGGATTGATTCAATACTTACGAAATCCCCAAATCACACCCTTGGATATGTTTTTTTTTTTAAATGATTGATTCTATACTTACCAAATCATGAATTAGTGAAATACAAGACATCATGAAATAGGTTACATCATGAACTATGCCGTCATGAAATATGACATCATGCAATAAGCCGCCTTTGTGATTTAGGGGACAAGATTCTGTATGATTAGCTAGATCCTAAACCGACATGTCCACTCATTTGATTTTCAAAACCTGTGGAATTGAATGTTCACCTTCATTACCTAATACTAATACCCTATAACTTGCCTTTGTATATAAATTCCAAAATATTATTCTAAATAAAATTTTATGATCGTTGTTCTCAAATTGTGAATTCTAAGGACACAGCGCTATGTTCAAGCATTGAAGATTGAGTGTGAATAACATGTACTGCAGAAATCTGACACCATCCATGCAAGAAACATGGAGTGACACAAGTGCACAAGTGATGCGTGGATGAATGTGGATGAATGTGGATGAATGCCATATGAAAAATCATGGATGAATGTCCCACATTTGGATGAATGTGGATGAATGTTGAATCTAAGACCGTGGATGAATGTCCCAAATTCCATATCTCACTGTTAAATTATCCTAAATTCCACGGTTATACACACCGATTCTCCCAAAATATATTATTAAAAAAATGAAAAAATCCACGGTCATAGGAACCCTTAACCCAAAAATGTCTGCAAAAATCTTTAAAGTATGCTCTTTATTTTCTGCTCTCCGCTCTCCGCTCTCCGCTCACTGCTCGCATACGACCTTTCCCCCAAATACAAATACAAATACCAATACAAACACCAATACAAATACCATTCCCAAAACCAATACCTACAACAAAAACAAAACAAACAACCAAGGCAAAATACATAAAAACAAGAATCAACATACAAAATACAGGGAAACTTAGTAGTGTGAGCGCAGAGCAGAGAGCAGAGAGCGGAGAGCAGAGTTTGGAGAGCGCAGATTTTCATTTTTTAAAATCATTTTTAGTAGGAAAAATGCCTATGACCGTGGACATTGAGTTATTTTTAGTTAATTTTTAAAGAAAAGGACCCCAAATCCGTGGAAATGGGTAGAATTCTCGAAATCCTAGTTCAAAACAAATTAATGGATTTTCAATGATTTTCCACGGCATTACTTACAAAAATCAATAGATTTTTGTTTTTGTATGGTTTACATCCAAATTAGGGCTGACGTCATCATTAAAAATCATGAAAAGTGCGAATACAATAAAGACTCTTCTGAACACCGATGTAAATAAATCAACACAAAAAACTTCATATAAAATCCAAATCAAACCATAACATAAGGAGCTCAAGTCTCCACAATGAAGAGGCCTAATCAAGGGCTAGGACTCCTGTTAACATCACTATCCTGGCCTTGTTTAGCCTCTATATCCATAAATCGGTATACCCTCCTATCAAACTTCTGCATGCGACGAGAGGGTGGTGAAGCTGCAACCGCTTGCTGATGGGCAACCTCAGCAGCATACGATGGCAATACGAATTCCCTTGGAGGGCTTCCAAAGAAGCTCGGACGGAGAACACGGATTGGGCTCGCTTGTGGAACTCTGGAAACAAGAATATAAGAGGATACATAAGCATTAGTAAAGAAAGAGAAGAGAATAAGATGAACAATGGTGTGCCAAGTGAAGAAATCGACTTACTTACAGTTCCTCTGGCGCCGTACAAGCTTCTGAGGAGGCTCCTCAGAATCGGATTCTTCGAGGTTAATAGTAGGCTTTGGTAAAGGCACGGGATCCCGCATGGGACGAAGGATGGCCTCAAAGATCTCCGCATCCGCCTCCAACGCCACAATGTGGCGCTCACCTTCACGACACGCACTAATGGAGGCACCTAGAAGAAACAAAATGAATGAGTGAAACAAAACCACAAGAACTACAAGAAATGAAGCACAAAGACAAGTATGCAAGGGAGGTAATGGAGAAACCTGTGGCTGCGTGCCAATCCAAGACAATGTCGTGCCTTTGGGTGAGAGTGTGGATGATGATGCTCAAAAATTCCTTGTGCTTCTCCCGAGCCCCTCTCCATGCCACAGTGCCATCCTTGAGGAGTTGGGTATCCTCATCTGTAAAGTTGTGAAGAAGGGAATCCTTCTCAAGTGAGAAGCCCAACTTTGAAAACTCCGTGGCCTCATACACGGTGAGAGAGGCGCCAAGGGCCACAAGAACCTTGATAAAAAAGCGTTTAGTCTGCACAAAAAAAAACCACATACTTAGTGACAAAGAGAGGAGATTGAAACATGAAGAGAAATTGGGTGAGAAGAGAAAAAACTTACAAACATATTTGGATCTTGAGCGGAGGTAAGGTGAAGGTCATTTACACCCCACCAATCCCTTGCCACACTCCATTTAGCCTCTTTGCACCAACTGCGAAGATCTTTGTGCACTTTGGGATCATCGCCATGCATGATCACAAGAATACCATTGTCATGGAGATGATCTTCAGCAAATGTGAAGAGATCATCCAAGTAGAACTCACCACGGCGGTTCCACACAGGGATATCGGAAGTGGAGCTAGAAATAGCGGGCACAGGGAGGTTCTCTGGAACATCTGCAAGGATGAGGTCGATGCCAGAGTGGAACTTGGGCTTCCTTGTGTTGGAGCGAGATCGGCCGCCTCCAACCTGGAAAGAAACAAAATAATTGTCAAACAAGGAAGAGGAATGCTCGTAGAAAACAAATTGGAACAATGCAAAAGGAGATAACTCTTACCTTGACAAGGAACTCTTCAATTCGGAGGTAGGCTTCGTGGGGGGTCTTGGTCTTATTGAAATGCTCCATGAGGTCCCCCATGTAAACATTCTCAATGAGAGTGTACGTCGAAGTACCTTCTGAGGAAGTAACACTCGTAGCCGCAGCAAGAGCCTTTCTCTTGCGAGTAAAGGCGGGGGCAGTGGCTGCGCTATGAGAAGGTACAGGGAGAACTGAGGGACTACCAACAACGGTGGGAGTAGGGGCAGCCGATGCCTGTACTGTAGCCTTTGTAGCAGAACGGGTAGTGATAGTACCTTGCGAAGCAGGAGTAGCTGAAGCAGGTGGGATAGTCTCGCCCTTCTTGCCCTTCTTGCCCTTGGGTTGCTTTGCAGCCTTAGCTACCTTGGAGCCCTTGGACTTCTCCTTGTCCGACTCTTCTTGCATTGCGGGCTGATACACGACCATCTGTGAAGGAGCCTCCGCATTCAACGATGCATACGAAGGCTCCTCGGAGGTATGAATGTAGCCATTTGAGCAGTCTAAGTACCATCCGCCATGCTTGAGGTGGGGATAAGGCCAAACCTCATGGTCCTCAGTGTACATAAAGTCTGAGGAAGTGTCATTGACCCACTGCTCCACATAGACCGGCAGAAATGACGCAGAGAGAGCTTTTTTGGGAAGAAGCTCATGATAGATGTACCTATAAAAGAAATACAAGATTGAGAAAAAGTCAAGAGAAGAATAGTTGAAAAATGAAAGAGAAGAAGTGGAAGAATGAAAGAGATGAAGTTGAAAAAATTACCTATAGAGTACACGATGCACGATCCTAACGCCATCAACGTGCTCCATAAGATCTTTGCTTCTGCTAAACTTGTGGGGCACATTCTCCTCAAAGAGATACACAAAAGCATGGTCCCAAAGGAGAATGCGCCACCGATCAATAAACTCGGCAGGCTTTAACAAACCTGAGACAGTCCAATCAACGGCGTGGCCAAGACTTTCCTCCAAGGCCTTGAACTCAACCACCACCTGATGCTCCAACTGCATGTAAAGAAAAAACATAAGAATTGCGCAGAAAAGACAAAAGGATTGCACAAAGTAGAGAGAAGAGAAGTACCTGTGCCCAGAAGCTTGCCTTCTGCAACCACACCTCAAGAGCCTTCTCCTTCACGGGAATGGATAGGAACTTGTTCCCATTGCGGACCGTCTCTGTGGAATTCCACCACCGAAGCCATCTAGCCTTGAACTCAGCAGGGACATGACAGTTTGCAATCTTAGCCAACTTCTCAATCTTCATGTCCGGATCCGGGTTTGTCTCAAAGTGCATGTTGATCTACAGCAAAGACATTGATGAGAAAGAAAGCAAAGAATGTACTCTAAAAATTAAAAGCAAAGAGGAAACTCTGGAAATTAAAAGCAAAGAAGAAGCATTGATGAGAAGAGTACTTCGTGAAAGAATTCATCTCCATTTATGTTGTTGGCAACGGCGATATACTTCTCAAAGCTTTTAGAGCGATAAGACTTTCTAGCCTTATCCTCTGCAGACATCATTGCCTTCCAAATGCCGAGGGCAGTCCTCTGTTCGGGCGGAACTTCCACCTTGTACGCTCTTGCTGCATTATCCGCAGCATTGGAGATCTCCCTCTGATGCAAGAGATGGTAAGAGGATGAAGATGGAAAAAAACAAATAAAACAATTGAAAGTAAAGAGTAAACAATACCTTGAAAAGAAATGTGACAAAGACATCCACAGTCAATGGATACCAAGTGTCATGTTTCTTCTTTGCACTCACGCAAGCCAAGTAGTCCTCCCTGGAGATGATGTCTTTGAAATCCTCCAACTCTAAGTTTCCAAAATGTCGAATTCGGTGGATCATTGAAGGGATGCTTGACTTCACGTGGTCATTCTCCGTAGACCTTCACAAAAGAATAAGAACGTTGAGAGGATAGCAAACACAAAGCACTTAACATCAAAAAGAAGTTGAATTGATATAAAACTTACCAATTAATATCATTCATAGCGTTCATAAGAACGCCACACTGCTTTCTTGAGTCAAGAACCATGCACCAAGGTAATATATGCCACGATTCCTCCGAGGCATGAAACCGGTTTACATGGCGCCACCATGCTGTCAACCGGTGATTGCCTTCCCACACAAAGAACATCTTGCCCACAAAGTGGGCAACATCGGGGTCGTCCAACACACGAGCATCGAACTCATCACTTGCAGCTTTCCAAAACGGATCCCAAGTAGAGTAAATGGCCTCGGTCACCTCCAAATCTTCGTCTTTATGGTTGTGGAGTGCAACGTATAGAACCCGGTCTCCATCTCGATATCCAGTCACGAATTCATTTTCTAAACGCTGCACATCGAGGAGGTTGATGGGCCTCACCAACGGCAATGCCCGCAAACGACACAAGGGGATGGCAATGCGGGACTTTTCAACGGGTCGAATGCGCAGCCGATTGATCACGGAATTTGAATCGTTCTTCTGCTTTGCCCTGAGAGTGATTTCACTGTCATCGGGGTCCGCAGAATCAAGTGGCTCGTCGGGGTGGTGAGGCGAGGCTACAGTCTACATCAGTTCAACAATTTAGTACAATGCATAGAAATCAAATAAGTAAATGTTTAACCAATTAAGAATTTGAGTACAAAATGCTTATGCATGTGAATGCTCGCATTCACAATAATCAATAGGGCCTAAAGCGAGGAGACCGCCTAGGGGTCACCCTTGCTTGAGCCTTGGCATGCTCACGAGTCTCCCGAACCCATTGGTTACGCCTGGAGGCATAATGCCTCCTTGCCTCCCGTGTCGCACATTCCGCGGCAACGAGAGGAGGGGATTCAACTATAGGAGACTCTGCAAGGTATGAACGCGTAGGTGCTGGAAGAGCTAACACTACTTGATGAGAAGGAACTCGGTCCGTCACCGAATCTAGAAAGCGACAAGTGCAGAATCTAAAGATGTAGGAGTCCAAGTCTACTACCTCCTGTACTTCAGACTCCTCTTGCATTTCGGGCTGCTCAGCAGAAGGCTCGATCTCCTCGACATCCTTGTCCACCTCTTCCTCTTCCTCTACATTCACATCCACTTCCTGCGTCCCCTCTTCAAATTCTTCATCCCCATAGGCCTTTTCACGATTCACAGTCAATTGATTAGTCTCCGAGTCCTACATTATACAAAACAAAACAAACACTTTCAAAAAATAAAACAAGAAGTCTAGTAAGAAAGAATTTGAGTCTAATATTAAAACTCCATGACTCCATGGTAGCCAATCCCACAGACCCGTGGGATTAAGCACCATGGATATTTTGTCATTACAAGACTCCATGGTGGCCAATCCCACGGATCCGTGGGATTAAGCACCATGGATATTTTCTCATTACAAGACTCCATGGTGGCCAATCCCACGGATCCGTGGGATTAAGCACCATGGATATTTTGTCATTACAAGACTCCATGGTGGCCAATCCCACGGATCCGTGGGATTAAGCACCATGGATATTTTCTCATTACAAGACTCCATGGTGGCCAATCCCACGGATCCGTGGGATTAAGCACCATGGATATTTTGTCATTACAAGACTCCATGGTGGCCAATCCCACGGATCCGTGGGATTAAGCACCATGGATATTTTGTCATTACAAGACTCCATGGTGGCCAATCCCACGGATCCGTGGGATTAAGCACCATGGATATTTTCTCATTACAAGACTCCATGGTGGCCAATCCCACGGATCCGTGGGATTAAGCACCATGGATATTTTCTCATTACAAGACTCCATGGTGGCCAATCCCACGGATCCGTGGGATTAAGCACCATGGATATTTTCTCATTACAAGACTCCATGGTGGCCAATCCCACGGATCCGTGGGATTAAGCACCATGGATATTTTGTCATTACAGGACTCCATGGTGGCCAATCCCACGGATCCGTGGGATTAAGCACCATGGAGATTTTCTGCACCATGTCCATAGAATGTATATTTGGACTATACACAGATTGTGCATTTGCAAATCTAACCGTATGGATAGAATTTCATATTCACAATGTATAACTTTTATTCATTCATCAGGTTGAAAATATCTTTCTTAGTTGCATTTTAAAATGCATCTTTGAAAAACTGCCAAATCTGAAAAGGGTGAGATCGTTTAGGGATTAAAGGAAAATGCAAGCCCCATGGGCTTTAGGGTTTGTTTTGGGAAAAACTTGTTCATTACTTCTACTCCATCGCACCACTTGTGAAGCTCTATTTAAAGGACCAAGGATTCATGGTTTTAAAATGACAAATTCAATTGATCAACTTAATTCAGATGGAACCACTGGAATCAAGTATATTAGTACATGCGTTGATTGAAATTACAAATAAGTTTGAGCAAATTAGCCTATAGTCTCTTCTAAGATACTTCAAAAGTATACTTTCTACTTTAACCTCATCACCTTAACACCTTAAACCATTATCAGTATGAGAATTGAAAGATGATGATGTTATTCTCTACTTTGGACTGAATACCAGGCTGCATCAAAGAAAAACTCAACAAAGTTCTTAAAATTAAACAGTTTTCAATTAACCTCTACTCTAACCTCATCGTTATATTGACATTAACTCAATATTATAACCTCACGGTGTACATTATATTTCAACATCACGTGCGTTCATGATCCCCTTCTAAAAACCCCTGTATATGAGGAGTTATATGTCTAAAAACCTATGTCAATACTTTACCCTCGTTTGTAAAATTCCAAAAATTTGGAGAACGCAGCCAAACCTTAACCCTTTAGCGTCTAAAATGTTTAATATGGTCCATGATCTGCATTACTGTAATTTGCAACCGCGGCATTTTCTCATTTTACCTCGGATTTCGGATTGCAATCAACATCATTTTAAAGCTCTTGTTCTATACTACAAGATCAACTGTACCCATCGTGTCAAACTGAAGTCATTTTCATATATAATATTTTCTTTTACAATAAATTTCTGAAATATATACTAGTTGGTATTGAGGTAATTGATGCAACGTAGTATTGCTAGAAGCCAAAGACGTACGGGTGCTAAATAATGGTGTGTGGGAGGAGGGGTTAGGCATGGGCTGATCTCTAGAGTGTCCTTGTGATGAGTTATCCCATATGGTTTGTCCATGGTGACCTCCTAGTGTACACTACTTAAGGTGGAAGGCCTTTGAGTAAAGATCATCTCTTTCTACGCATTCCTTGTGTTTGTGTGTGTGCCTTGTGCAATCTTCTCTACCTTCAATAGGTTATGGGCCCACTCATGTGTGTTTCATGAGTATTAGATTGCATTTGTGCAAGTATTTTGAGGTCGGTGCGCAACGGGCGGTTTTGGAGCATTGTTGGAGGTTTTGGAGCTTGTTGAAGCGTTGGTGTTTCTTGGAGGTGTGCATGGGCTGAAGTTACATGTTGGAGCACTCTCTTTGGTCAATTTCTTCCCTTGATCTCCTTCTTTTCTTTCTTCTATCTCTTCGTTGCGAGTGGAACTTCGTTTGGTTCAATTGTGAGCATTTGAGTAAATGCAAGTGATTTGTGAGGTGTGAAGGCTCTCGTGGAGGGTCTACCATCTGATCCTAGTGATTAGGCACTTGCTTTGAGGTGTTGCATGTGTTTCATGCTCTTGGGGTGCTCAAATTTTCATTTGGAGCTAGTTTGTGCACAAAGGTGCGGTTTTGAGCAATTTCAATGCGATTGGGGTTTTGAGGGACTTGTGTGAGTTCATGTGCATTGAGTGAGTGCTCTTGAAGGACACAAAGGTGTCATTGACGTGCATTGAGTGTTTGGGGACACTAAGGCGTCGTATTGAAGCATTTGGAGTTGTTTTGAGCTCCATTGAGTGATTTGAGGGGTTTTGGTGAGCCTCTTTGCATTTTTGGGTGAGGGTTCTCACATTTGAGTGTTGGGAGGCGTGTGTGGAGCACAAAAGTGCTGATCTAGTGTTTGGGGTTGTTTTAAACCCATTGGGTGCACAAAGGTGCAATATCAAAGCAAAAAAAAAAATCACAAAAACAAAGTTGTGTGTTTGAGTTTGAGGTTTCATTTGTGTGGGGAGGCATACGTAAGTGAGGATCATGGCATCTTTTGAGGGTGAGGGTCCCAAGGTCGTGGACAAGTTCGATGGGGTGAATTTCCACTTGTGGAAGTTCAAAATGGAGATGGTGATGGCCGAGAAGGAGTTGTGGGAGATTGTCGAGGGTAGTGAGGAACCTCCTTTCTCTTCTACGGATCCTAGGATCATGCAAGCGTACACGAGGAGGGAGAAGAAGGCATTTGCCATTTTGGCACTCAACCTCGCGGATTCGCAACTTGCGCACATTCGTTCGTGCAAGACACCCGCGGAAGCATGGTCCAAGCTTTGCAACATTCACGAAGCGAAAACATTGGCCAACATTTTGTTTTTGAGGCGCAAGTTCTTCACCATCAAGATGGGCGAAGAAGATGACATGTTGGCGCACATCAACAAGGTCAAAGCTCTCGCGGATCAACTCAACGGTTGCGACGTGTCGGTTACGGATGGTGACATCGTGATGACACTTTTGGAGAGCCTTCCATCATCATACGAGTACCTCATCGTGGCGATGGAGTCAAGACCCATTACGGAGCTCACATTGGACTATGTGACCTCACGGTTGTTGCACGAGCTTTCGCGGCGAAAGGAGAACGAGTCTCGAGAAGATGGAGCGGCACTCGTGGCGAAGCAATCCAAGAATGGAGGCGGTGGGAGCTCAAGCGACAAGGTGTGCTTCTATTGTGGTAAGAAGGGCCACATTGCCAAATTTTGCTTCAAACGCAAGAGGGATGAGAAAGGGGAGAGTGCAAACAACACTAAAACTCGTGACGATGATGAGTACGCATTTACGGCTAGATATGAGGCAAGCATGAGCGATGGCATCGAGGGTGATGCAAGCATGAGTGATGGTATCGAGGGTGATGCAAGCATGAGTGATTGGATTGAGGTTGGTGATGAGTATGCAAACATGGCAAGCAATGTATCGTGCAATGGTAGTAGGAGTGATTGGATTGTTGATTCGGGGGCTACAAGCCACATGTCACCACATAAAACTTGTTTTCATTCGTATGCTCTCATTAATCCAAGGAGAGTGATTTTGGGAGATGATACGGTGCTTGAGGCCGTTGGCAAGGGCCAAATTGTTGTAGACACCGAGGTGAGGGGTCGTGTGAAGACAATCACTATCCAAGATGTCCTCCACGTTCCCAAACTAACGGCAAATTTACTATCGGTGAGGCAACTAGTGGCAAAGCACTTGAGAGTAGAGTTTAGTGATAAGGGGTGTTATGTGTTGTCACCGAGTCGAGATGAGGTGGCCATCATTGAAGAACACGAGGGCTTGTACCACATCAAGTTCTCCAAGGTGCATTCGAAGGAATCGGCGGCGTTGGCGCATTCAAACTTGAAGGACGACAAGTTGGCGTTGTGGCATCGTCGACTTGGCCATTTGAACATCAAGAGTGTGAAGACACTACGCGGCATGGTAAGCGGTATGGATCTTCATCAATTGAAAGTGGATGCTTCTACATTCACGTGTGAAGGTTGCATTGAAGGCAAGCAACAACGGTTGCCATTTGCGGGTGAAGGGGCGACACGGGCCACAAAAGTTTTGGAGATCGTGCATTCGGATGTGTGTGGCCCCATGAAGACCACATCGATGGGAGGTTGCAAGTACTTTGTGACCTTCATCGATGATTTTTCAAGGAAGATATGGCTCTACCCTATCAAAGCCAAGAGTGAGTGCTTTGAGAAGTTCAAGGAGTTCAAGACATTGGTGGAGAACCAATCCGAGTTGAAGATCAAGGTGTTTCGGTCGGACAATGGCGGCGAGTACATGTCCAAGAAATTTGACGAGCTTTTGAAGAATGAAGGCATCGCACGCCAAACTTCGGCCCCGTACACGCCTCAACAAAATGGAGTTGCGGAGCGCGCAAATCGCACCATTGTAGAGATGGCGAGGAGCATGTTGCACGCTCAAAACTTGAAGTTGGACCTTTGGGCGGAAGCGGTGGTGAATGCGGTATACACACGCAATCGGTGTCCAACAAGCGCGGTTGAAGGCATGACGCCGGAGCAAGCGTGGAGTGGGAGGCAACCATGTGTTGCACACATGCGCATCTTCGGATGCATTGCATATGCGAAGGTTCCCGACGAACGGAGGACGAAACTCGAGGCTAAGGCCTTGAAATGTGTGTTTCTTGGGTATTGTGAAGGTACCAAGGCGTATAGACTCATGTCGGTGGACACGAGGAAGATCATTCGGTCACGTGATGTGACATTTTGTGAGGAGTCTACGATGGAGGCTCCTTTGGAGGTTGGTCCAAGTGGGAGTAGTGGAGACGTTTTGGTGGACACACCCTCCAAGTCTCCTAGTGTTGTTGATGTAGGTGATGATGACGGTGATGACGAAGCTGGCGACACGGAGGTTGTTGAAGCGCCATCGAGCTCAATGGCCAAGAATGGCGCAAAGGGCACGCAAGAGGAGCAAGTTTCTTCAAGCGAGCGGCGGTACCCCGAGAGATCGCGCAAGCCACCTGGAGAATGGTGGAAGAACCACATCTTCCCTCAAGTGGAGGACGAGCATGCGAATGTGGCATTATCGGATGGTCCATTGACCATTCGAGAAGCCATGCAAGGTGAGGATGCGGTCAAGTGGGAGCGCGCCATGCAAGAGGAGTACGACTCTCTAATTGCTAACGGTACGTGGCAATTAACTCCCATTCCAAAGGATCGCAACCCCATTGGTTGCAAATGGGTGTTTCGGACAAAGAGGGATGTTTCGGGTATTGTTGTGCGTCACAAGGCAAGATTAGTAGCCAAGGGGTTCGCGCAAGTGCATGGGGTGGACTTTCACGAGACATTTGCTCCCGTGGCCAAGTTCACCACCATTCGATGCATTCTTGCCATTGGAGCGGCCTTGGACTTGGAGATGCATCAAATGGATGTGAAGACCGCATTTTTGAATGGCGATTTGGAGGAGGACATCTACATGGTGCAACCTGAGGGGTTTGTGCAACAAGGTAATGAGCACCTTGTTTGTAAGTTGCAAAAATCATTGTATGGGTTGAAACAATCTCCAAGAGCGTGGTACCAAAAGATTGACACGTTCTTGGTTGCACACGGGTTTACTAGGAGCATTGCGGATCATAGTCTCTACTTCATGCAAGAGGGGCAACATGTGGTGATTGTGATCATATATGTTGATGATTTGATCATTCTTGCAAGCCTCATGAGTTTAATGAATGCATTAAAAGGCATGCTTGAGAGAGAGTACGAGATGAGTGATCTTGGAGAATTGCACTTTTGTCTTGGTGTTGAGTTTGTGCGTGATAGGGCTACACGCACTATCACCATGAGTCAAGGCAAGTATGTGATGGACGTGCTCAAGAGATTCGGGATGGAGGATTGTAAGCCCGTGGCAACACCATTGGATGCAAACTCCAAGCTCGTCAAGCTTTCGGAGGAGGAGTATGCGATGGAGGCTAAATCGATGGCGGAGGTGCCATACAAGCAAGCGGTGGGGTCGTTGATGTATGCGATGATTGCGACACGGCCCGACCTTGCGTATCCAATTAGCGTGGTGAGTCAACACATGGCGAGACCGGGCTCGATGCATTGGATGACGGTCAAGAGGATCATGCGTTATTTGAGGGGCACAAGCGATGTGAAGTTGTGTCTTGGAGGCAAAGACATTGTGTTGAACGGCTATTGTGACGCGGACTACGCGGGAGACACGAGCGATCGAAGATCGACAACGGGCTACATGTTCAAGGTCGGATCGGGAGCGGTGTCGTGGAATAGCAAGCGGCAACAAACCACGGCGACATCAACGGTGGAGGCCGAGTACATGGCTACGAGCCATGCCACGAAGGAGGCCATTTGGTTGAGGCAACTAATGGTGGATGTGGGTTGCACACAAGGTGAGGCTACAACGATTATGTGTGACAACCAAGGGTGCATTTCACTTGCAAAGAACCCTACACATCATTCACGCACGAAGCACATTGATGTGCAATACCACTTCATTCGGGAGAAGTTGGAATTGGGAGTTATACATTTGGAGTATTGCCCAACGGAGCACATGGTGGCGGATGTGCTCACAAAGGGTCTTTGTAGAGACCGACACCAACGATTAGTAATAGCATTTGGACTTAGAGGCTTTGGCTCTACGCAAAGTGGGAGTATTGAGGTAATTGATGCAACGTAGTATTGCTAGAAGCCAAAGACGTACGGGTGCTAAATAATGGTGTGTGGGAGGAGGGGTTAGGCATGGGCTGATCTCTAGAGTGTCCTTGTGATGAGTTATCCCATATGGTTTGTCCATGGTGACCTCCTAGTGTACACTACTTAAGGTGGAAGGCCTTTGAGTAAAGATCATCTCTTTCTACGCATTCCTTGTGTTTGTGTGTGTGCCTTGTGCAATCTTCTCTACCTTCAATAGTTGGTCATTTTCTTTTTATTACGGTTTATTTTCTTTACCTTTGGGAAACTTATGCAATTTTTTATGATAGAAACCTTTATATTAGGGTTTTCATTATTATAGAAGAAAATACACTGTGGACGTTGAGGGGTTAAATTACAAAGCCGTGATCGATGTGCTAATGAATTTAGTGCATGCCCTGCCACTGGATTCAAAGCTTCGGACTTGCGGAATCAGATTCTAAACAACAAGAAGTATCCTTCATCTTCTATCCTTCATCTTCTAAGCTTCATCGCTGAACTTTGGTCCATTTCATATAACATGCTTACAGACCAAGGCTTTTTTGAAATAAGAGCTTCGTCACCTCATACATATTATATCTCTCAATGCGTGCAGGAACTCGAAGGCGGTGCACACTCTGATCCCATTTAGACAAATGTAGTACTCCCTCCGTTCCAAAGTTATTGTCATGTTTGAAAGTGTTTTTTTAAATAGGTCAAAAAAATACTTCCTTGTGACTAATTTTATTTAGGTTGCAATGAACGCATGCAATGTTCTTCAATCATTCTAGTGACATAATTTGAAACCTTTTTTAATCATGTTTCTTACAATATGATCAATGAAAATGGCTCAAAGAAATACCAAGCAAACAGGTTGGACAATAACTTTGGGACCGAAGGAGTACTATTTACAGTTCCAGAGAGTAAGAAATGTCATCACACTGCTTGCTATGACCAGTGAAGCTGCTTCAATTTGTGAGTAAACATTCATCAAATACATGAAAATGCTACTGGTTTGGTTCTTACGATCATGGACTAAACGCTAGAATGGCAGAAGACGAGTGAGTTTATTAGTACGTTAGTACCTGAAGCGCTTGGGCTTGAATTTCATCACATCCGCTTGCTCCAGCCTCAACTATGGAGCCTGCTCCGCCTGCTTCACCTCTTGGGCGCTCCTGCAAATTGAAAAGCAAGGCATTCACTACTCCTTGCACTAGAATCCACCCATTTGCTCTAATTTTATTAGCTTCATGATTAAATGCTTTATCAGCTTGACACTCGCTAATTTTGTCTTTTCCAACTTATCATACCGTGTATGCTTCAGCACCAACCGAATGTGCGTTCTAAAATGCAGGTGTTCGGTACTTGTATAATTTGCACATATATTATGTACGTAATTGTACACAGTAAGAGGTAAGATCAGACTGAGAGTTGATGTTTGAGCTTCTTGACATTCAGAAAAGTTGAGGACCTCAAGTGCCGCAGTCTTTATTTAAACAGACTGTTAACTTATGACTGCGTTAACTTATGACTCACGTCTGGTGAATGACACTCTGCAAGCTCTTGAAGATCCTCTCAGGTTTTGATGGATGCACAGACACAGATGCACAAAGTCGATAGAAACTTACCAGATCCTTTCCAAACTCTTCTTGACCGGGAGTATTTTGCTTTGACGATTCACCTCCACCGGTTTGCCTTCTAGCACCACCGGTTTTGCCTCTACGACCACCCTGCCAGAACATTCGGGAATCTCAAGATCTGAGCGACAATCTTCAAGAAACAATGCAAACAAACACACAACCAACAAAGCGACCATCTTCATGAAACAATGTAAACAAACACACAACCAACAAAGCGTTCAAATACCATCTTCACGCAGTGTCCTTCAAAACCAGACAATGGAGCGTCGCCAAAAACATGAGACAAGATAACGTGAGGCTGTCTACATGGGAGAATGGAGGCTCAGTTTTGCAAGTGGCCGCTGCAGCGCGTATCAATCGCTGTGGAGAGCTCCACTGGGATTACCTGGAAATGGGTCCAAAGCGGGGAACGGGAGGGGAACGAGGGCAGCGGGGAACGGGAGGGGAACAAGGGCAGCGGGGAACGGGAGGGGAACGAGGGCATCGGGGAAACTCAGGCCAGCACATGAAATGTGCACAGGAACAGAGGAGGGAGCGGAGCTCCATGCCCGCCCCTAGATACCCTCCCTGTCCCAATAAACCCGCCCCAAGATACCCTCCCGGTCCCCAACAAACCCGCCCCTGTCCATATACCCGCCACCTAAAACCGAGCACCAATAAGTCTAACCCCTACATGTATCTACCCTTTAAATACAAGTAGATTCTAGTGTCGAAAGTAAATATTAGTATGCTTAGATGTACATGAGGTGTACATGAGCATATAACCTACCCAACAAAACTAACAAAAATGTAGTTGAAGGCCTCTTCAATATAACATCGAGGTCCCTATCACAAAAGATTTATCGTTATTGGTGGAGAATTTAACACCTAAATGACAGAGGGGGTAAGGGAAAAAGATAATTACATAAATGTGATATTAACAAATAATTCTCCAACTTGATGAAGTTTGGTCCAAAAGAGAAAAAGAGGAGCTTGATGTGTAGTAATTATCCCTACGGTCAAATTTCAAAAAATAGCTTTTCATCTTCTCATAATGAATTTAGAAGCATTTAACTTCAAATATATATCAGAATTTTTTACGCTCGGGTAATATTTTACAAATTTTAAAAGTTGCAAGACTACCTACACAAGGCATTGGAATCCTCTTCACCCTTAATCTGCATATTATAGTTGCTCTGTGAATTTTTCATATTTTAAGATAAAATATATAATTTTGGGGCATTTTTCTCATATAGTTTATTGTTAAATTCCTAAATCATTCTTAATTTTTTAAAATAAAAATGAAATTTATGCGTTTTAAGGTTTTTAAAACTTAGACAAATTTTTTAAGGTTTGATAAAACTAGACATTCTATTCTAAAATTTAAAAAGGATAACATCATTACTTTTTCCAAATAGTACGTTTTCGAACACTAGACAAAGCAGAATTAGAAAATTTCTCTAGAGTGGAGATTAACTCAGATTGACATGATTCAAATTGGATTGAAAAGTAGACTTGATTCCCTATTTGAAAATATTCTTTCATATATATAAAAATGTTTTCTCTATGTCCGGCAGCTTGTAAAAAAAGGGCAGAGACCATAAAATAGTTGATCCAGTTAATACGCATTACACAGCGACTTGGATCAAAAACATGTAGGGATCATTGAAATAAAATTCAAAATGGTAAACGAGAGTAAGACAAAATATGAAAACATGTAAAACTAGAGTTAGTTTAAAATATGAAAGGAGGGAAATATTGAAGGAATGAAAGAACTAAAATGATAAACGAATGAATGAAACTCCATGGTAGCTAATCCCAGGGATTCCGTGGGATTGGCCACCATGGACTTTCTCTCGACCCAAAACTCCATGGTAGCTAATCCCAGGGATTCCGTGGGATTGGCCACCATGGACTTTCTCTCGACCCAAAACTCCATGGTAGCTAATCCCAGGGATTTCGTGGGATTGGCCACCATGGACTTTCTCTCCACCCAAAACTCCATGGTAGCTAATCCCAGGGATTCCGTGGGATTGGCCACCATGGACTTTCTCTCCACCCAAAACTCCATGGTAGCTAATCCCAGGGATTCCGTGGGATTGGCCACCATGGACTTTCTCTCCACCCAAAACTCCATGGTAGCTAATCCCAGGGATTCCGTGGGATTGGCCACCATGGACTTTCTCTCCACCCAAAACTCCATGGTAGCTAATCCCAGGGATTCCGTGGGATTGGCCACCATGGACTTTCTCTCCACCCAAAACTCCATGGTAGCTAATCCCATGGATTCCGTGGGATTGGCCACCATGGACTTTCTCTCCACCCAAAACTCCATGGTAGCTAATCCCAGGGATTCCGTGGGATTGGCCACCATGGACTTTCTCTCGACCCAAAACTCCATGGTAGCTAATCCCAGGGATTCCGTGGGATTGGCCACCATGGACTTTCTCTCCACCCAAAACTCCATGGTAGCTAATCCCAGGGATTCCGTGGGATTGGCCACCATGGACTTTCTCTCCACCCAAAACTCCATGGTAGCTAATCCCAGGGATTCCGTGGGATTGGCCACCATGGACTTTCTCTCGACCCAAAACTCCATGGTAGCTAATCCCAGGGATTCCGTGGGATTGGCCACCATGGACTTTCTCTCGACCCAAAACTCCATGGTAGCTAATCCCAGGGATTCCGTGGGATTGGTCACCATGGACTTTCTCTCGACCCAAAACTCCATGGTAGCTAATCCCAGGGATTCCGTGGGATTGGCCACCATGGACTTTCTCTCGACCCAAAACTCCATGGTAGCTAATCCCAGGGATTCCGTGGGATTGGCCACCATGGACTTTCTCTCCACCCAAAACTCCATGGTAGCTAATCCCAGGGATTCCGTGGGATTGGCCACCATGGACTTTCTCTCCACCCAAAACTCCATGGTAGCTAATCCCAGGGATTCCGTGGGATTGGCCACCATGGACTTTCTCTCCACCCAAAACTCCATGGTAGCTAATCCCAGGGATTCCGTGGGATTGGCCACCATGGACTTTCTCTCCACCCAAAACTCCATGGTAGCTAATCCCATGGATTCCGTGGGATTGGCCACCATGGACTTTCTCTCCACCCAAAACTCCATGGTAGCTAATCCCATGGATTCCGTGGGATTGGCCACCATGGACTTTCTCTCCACCCAAAACTCCATGGTAGCTAATCCCAGGGATTCCGTGGGATTGGCCACCATGGACTTTCTCTCCACCCAAAACTCCATGGTAGCTAATCCCATGGATTCCGTGGGATTGGTCACCATGGACTTTCTCTCTACCCAAAACTCCATGGTAGCTAATCCCATGGATTCCGTGGGATTGGCCACCATAGAGTTTTGTCTTGAAAAATAATCTATAGGGGTTAACGGCACGGATCTTTGGGGTTAGCGTCCATGAGGTTTTGAGTTGAAGAGTACACCGTGGTGGCTAACCTCATGGATCTGTGGGGTTGGCCACCGTGGAGTTCGTAGTAGAAGAAAACTCCATGGTGGCTAATCCCACGGATCGATGGAGTTGGCCACTGCGGAGTTCTCTGTAGAAAATAATGTCTATGGTGTATAATTCCACGGATTCGTGGGGTTGGCCACCATGGAGTTTTGTATTCCGACAAGATCTATGGTCGCTCTATTTATGGGTTTTAGGAAGGTAAATACAAATGGTGTTAGACTTACAATTTCCACAATTTCTTCTGTTCGGTTTGGTGTCTCCATTTCCTGGCGCTCAATCCTTGCTGCAGAACTCTCCGACTTCTTGCTTGCGTCTTCCACTTCGACTATTGAATCAAGATGCAGCGATCGAATCTTACGCTTCCCTCTCCAACTTCCTCGCTCTTCCTCGTCTTCACTCTCGCTCAAATCTGCTGGAGTCCCTCGTCCCTCAATGATCGGCGCCCCCTTCGTGAGCTTCTTTTTATTCTTCTGCTTTGAGTTGGTGAAGTTTGTTCTGCCTCGCTTCCTCCTTTTCTTCACTGGTTCACTGTCCTTTGCGACGATAGTCTTCTTTGACAGCTCCTTCTTTTTTGCCGGTTTAGTCACACCTACTATCTCCTTCCTCGCTAGTTCAGTTGCACTCACTGTCCTCTTCCTTGTTTCCCTCATGTGTGCTTCTCAATGCCTCTCTTTAGACCTAATTTCTGCACTCTAACACCACAACTCCCTCCACACTCAAGTAGACGGTCGTCTCTGAACTTGCCAAGTCCATAAGACTCGTGTTTTAGGGTATCACCTTCTAACTACTCAATGCGAAAGTATCTACTGTCACATATGTACACATTAATTGCTATTAAAGGCTATGACATGCGCTTGTCTATTGCCGGCTAATTACTATGCTATTTATTGTTATTCTATTCGTCTCACGATTCGTCTTCCTCTGAAAATTACGGCTCCCTGCAATAGATCATGCCAGTTGCAATTCTAAATTGTCACAGTTTCTAAATTCTTCTAATTCTATTTTGCTAAAGAAACATTTATTGCACTGCGCTTAATAGACACCAATTGAATAACCACTAGAATTCTGTAATGTTTAAATTCCACGCAAACTCGCATCAATACCTCTCTTTGCCTAGTTGCACTTGATATGCCCCTTGCTTGCGTTGGTTCCTTCTCTTCTCCAATGGCTTCATCTTCCACAGTTCCACAAATCTCTGAGATGGCTGAGCTCCGTGCTCAAGGACTTGGAGTCCCAATTCTGTTCCCAATAGGTCCTGCTGGCTTTGCATCTGTCTCTGCCATTCAACTTAGCATCAGATTTGGATTGCAGGAGAATACGATTTTTGTTGAGCGTGAGATTATCGATCCAGCTACATCTCTGCTTTTAATGACCTTGCAAGAAATTTCGAGTGTTGTTGATGGATCAACCGTGTGGGAGCTAGGAGCTGGCAAGTACCAAGTGTATGGACTCTCAAATTCTCAATTGGGAGCGTCCACTGAGATCTTTACCCCTCTCCGGTCGTCCACTTGTATGTTGAACACCCCCCCAATGGTGAGAGTGAAGACCGAGCCTGGTTTGCAGCCTGTCATTGATCTCTCGGATTCCTCCGAGGACTATGCAATGCCTCTTCCTACTCATGCAGTTAATCCCTCCCCATCCTCTCAGACCTCCTCATTTGTTACTCCTCCTCATCCAATCCCTTCTAATCCTCATGTACCCTCGTCATCTAAACCTTCGTCTTCTATTGTTCAGTCACTACGTGCTCTAGGTTCTATGCCGGGTAGTAAAAGCATCCTTAAGAAGTTAGATTATGATAAAATAAAAATAGAAGAGGTCAATTACCTTCCCCCCCGTTTTGACGGTACCTGTATCTTTGTACTCTCCCCGGTCGGAGCTTCTTCTTCTCATTCGAAATCGAAATCCATGGAGGGCATGGACAAGCGCTACGACGGACATGTGTGGACCAAGACCCAGACCACGAACATCAAAAATGACTTTGGTCTTGCGTTTCGCTCTTCCACTTGCGTCGGTCACCTCCAATGCAAAAATTTGAAGTGCGACTACCTTCAACGTGCACATCGCACCTCTGCTGTCAACGACATGGAATTTGATGGCTTCACTAAAGACCCTTTCACAATCGAAGGTCCCCCGCCTCCTACCTCTACCCTTGTGTGCAGGATTTGTAAGGCGCCTCCAACTTGCCTTGCACTTTGTGATGCAAAGATTTTCTATGTCCTCAGCAAAGACTCCTCCCAACGTGCGTGCATTCATATTGGTGTTCATAGGCATCCCGTCAAAGTTGGCGACTGTAGGGATAGTCGCAAACGAATCAACGCGTTGATTGAGGAGCACGTCGAAAGAACCCCTCAAGCTACACACAGCAAGATAGTCCTTGAGGCAAGCAAAGATCTTCTAGGTGAGTTCCTTCTACGCGATGATACTCAAACGCATCGTCTTCTATCGTTAGAGGAACTCAAACCCGTCTTCGACAGCTGTAAAGAATTGAACTCACCAAACCTTCGTAACAAGGTTACTTCATTCAAGTACTTGCGGAGATTCGGAGTCATGGATGGCATCGCCCGGCTTAGAGGTGTTAGTAGTTGGGCTTACGTTCAAAGAAACCAATTCCCCGGCCAAGGTGATGACACGGACAAGGTCTTCGTCTTCAAGATGTCCGAAGTTGGCCCGGGGAGTGGTGCCGACTTGGTTCGTCGTATGCAACCCGGCGGTGATCTCGAGGCAGCATGGATCATGTCCGACCATGTCAAGCGAGTCACAGGTTGGACCACCATGGCCGCCCATGTCTATGACGCCACCTATCAGCGCGTCATGACGATTGCCTGCTGTGACTTCCAGTCGGAGGATAGAGATGCCCAAGTGCTCTTCTGGCACAATCTCAACCACGTCATGGCCCGACACGGAATCCCAAAGCCAAATTTTAAAGGATTCATGGCTGATAGTGCGCAGGCCAACTGGAACGCCGTGCGTATCGTCTACGGGTCCGGGGATCCCAAGATTATAATGGAGGGCCGCGAGAGGACGTGCTTCTTCCATTGGAAGCAATCATTGGAGAAGCACACCAAACAATATATCAAGCACGATTTGCAGGAACAACACAAGCATCTCTGCCTCCAGTATCGCAACGCCTCGTCAATGCTAGAGGCACAGACACGATATTGTGCCATCAAAGCTTGGTGGAGCTCATCAAATTGTACCTCCGACGATGGATTGCGACATCTTGATCTCTGGCTCGCGTTTTGGCATTTCAGATATCTTCAGTGGGGTGGCTTCATGGAACTGGTTAGTCTTCTGCTACTTTGGTCTTGTAAGTTCTTCACTGCTTTGACATATTCAGATTTTCACACTCCTCTATTTTCTTTGAACAGGAGGATCGCATGTCAGAGTCGGACTTTGCTCAAATGCCCTCGTGCAATCTTGCCGAGTCCGTCCACAACAAGTGGCTTCAAGCGTCAGGCAACAAGGGCGGCGATTTGTATGTTGCCACCGTGGATGACTACATCCGAGCATTCTTGCAAGTGGTGGCCTACTATCAATTCCTCAAGGGGGGCAATGGTGGCGACGGTCCTAGCAAGGAGGAACTCAAACTTCGTAGTGCCCAACGACGTGCCGAGCGCACCGGTGATCCTACTGTGCTGCAGAAGGTCTTGTTGGACATGCCCGGAGGCGAGGAATTCTGCACTCGCAATCCACACCTTGAGGGCGCCGAGGTATTTGGATCGCAGAAGCGTAGGCCCGATATCCCAATTGGTGCAGATGATGAGACACACCGCCCCGACACCATCAACTTCTCTCGCCCCCGTCCCGGTAAGAGACTCACTAGATCTAATCCCGTAATTCTACCTACAATTGTCGAAGAGTCTTCTCCAGATGTGCAAGAAGTTCAAGCGCCTCCACCGTCCGGGCTCGATTTCCGCCGAGTCACCGCTGTTGAAGAGACCAAAGTTGACGAGTCGCTTTGGCATATAGCCCGTCTCCCTTACAATTCCGGCAAGTCTTGTTGGGCCATGCATGCGGGTACTAAGAAGAAATGCACGGCAAAGCTCGTCACCAACAATCGGAGTGTCCCTTGCCCGGCATACTCTGGAGTTTGGGATTTTTACACAATGCTAAAACGAAAACCTATGAAGTTCTTTTTCTGTCCAGACGACATCGAGCGTTGTATGAAGGGATTCCGTCGCAAGTGGGTTGTTCTATTTTCAGACACCGAAGGCAAGCCCCCAATTCCTCCCGTGTGGCCTGTCATGCTTGGTACTAAACTCACTCACTCGGAGATCATGGCCCTTGAGAATGCAGGATTCCAACTCCCCCCTAAGGAGCGCGTCACTCCCACTCGACTCTTCAACAACTTTGCTCACCCACTCGACTTGTCAAGAGTTCGAATTCCCGACAACCCTGACTACATTCCTCCCACGAGGAAATCCAAGGCTACTCGACGCTCTGGCACTGGACCCTCGACAAAACACAAGCAGAATGTTGGATCTGCTCGAGCCATGTACGGAACCGTTTTGAAGTTGACCATGATCCCCCACCCAGGATTCGGTTGTGTTATCCTGTTGCAGTCCAAACCTCCTCCTACGGATGCCATTTACCAAGTGACGGTGAGCTCTCACCCAGAGTGTACTTGCGCGGCCTTCAAAGATATGATTATCAAGTTCGGGAGTAGGCGCAATTCCTATCTGAATTGTAAGCATTTGTACTACATATTTGTTAAGGTTTCTAACTTAGATCCTGAAGTTAACCTGTTCATACACGCCCCAACCTTTAGTTTCAACGAGGTCAAGCTCATCCTTGAAGGTGGCCTTTTGACACATTCTACCACCTAGACTTGTTCCCGGCTTAGGAATACTTTGTCCCTAATGGACGTAGTTGTTTGAGGACCACGTGTGTACCTGCTCTATCACTTATAAAAATACAAATATGTACTTCTACAGTCTACGGATAATACAAACCATATTCAATGATCTTTATTCTTGTCCAATCATTGCAGTACAATAATTCTTGCATGTCTCTCACACCGTCCAACTCTAGACTTCCCGCTTTTTAACTACGCCTCCGACGTCCCCAACTCCTTGAAGCACTTGCTGTATGTTCCCTGTTTGATTTAGGCGTGCTTACTAGATTGGGCCGAAGTAAATCTACATAGCTAATGGTTCGGTCCTTCATCCGTTCTCCCAATGACAAGGGATGTGGTGATAACCCTCGCATGCTCTCACAGAATGACAATGGCTGTGAAGAATCCACTGCCTCCGTGACCTCTTCTTGCTTCTCAACCATGTTGTCCTCATCCTCCACTTCTTCTCTTTCCTCCACTGCATCTACTTCTTTTGCCACCACATCTTCCTTCTTCAATTTGTCCGCAGATCGTTGCGATCGTCCTGCTCCACCCTCCACTTCCAAGCTTGCGTGGACTGTGAGAAGGGTGTCATCACATATTCAGGACAATATCGTTCTGCAGCACTTTTCTCATTCCTCTCACATTCTGACAATGGATTAAATGGAATATGGGGATCTTCTAAATTTACTATCTCCTCATCCCATCCTAGGCCGTCAAACATATATCTCTCATCTCCCATCGCTGACTACTCGTCTACATTCTTGTTGTATTTGAGTGTAAGGACGTCCTTATATATTGAGTCGTGACAACTTTGTCTACCACAATGAATTATTGCTACAGTCCAAGTTGTAGGAATCAAATCAACAAGTAGCTAGAACAAAGACAAAATTGATGAGATAAGAATGCCACAACTACGTGTTTCGTCTCTTGTGCCTTGTCCTTTTATTCACTTAGTCTTCAATAGCATCAATCTTGTTCACTCATTGAAACCTTTCTTGACTTCTTCATTTGCTTTGATTTTATACTTAACCTTTATTTCTCAATTATCTATTTATGTGTCTATTTTAAGTAATTAAATTCAATCAAAAGTGTACCAAAAAAAAAGTGGTTGTTTTTTGTGGACCTTATTTCCACGGTAATGGGTCAAAAAAATATACTATTATTAACACGAATCTCGAATATTCCAAAGAATATTCGAATCTTTCAAAAAAATAGCTTAAAATTACTAAAAATATTACTATTTTTAATTGCTGCCCGCTCTACGCTCTTCAAATTTGCGCTCTCTGCTCTCCGCTCTCCGCTCTGCGCTCACATAGAAGTGTCGTCCACAAAATACATAATACACAAAACAAATGGAAGAAACTCAAAACCCAACAACAAACAAAACAAATGGACTCCGCCTAACGGCCTCGTCCAAAAAAAACACCATCAACAACAATAGACTCGGCCTACCGGCCTCGTCCAAAATAGACAAAGAAATATAAATATACATAGTAAAAAAGAAAAAATAACCCAAAAAACTCTCCTAAAAAGAAACTTTTTACACCAATTATTATTAGTATTCAGAGACATAGAATCCAACCCCGGGCCTATGCCAGACTTACTAAAAACACATCCACCTACTCATAAAAGAAGATCCAAAACATATTTTATTCCAAGCACGATTAAATTACAAACAGAATACCAGCATTTAGCAAAACAATTTGCACCTATCCTAAATATAACCCATCCAAATCATGAGGAAGCCAGTAACGACTATCCACACATATCAAATTATATTCACAAAAATCAACATCATCCATCACCAAGAATTCTATACGCACTCATAGTTACAATAAGCCCATCAAAAGAAACATGTGATCAAATGTTAATACAAATTCCCAACCTTGATTGGACAACATTACTGCTAGAAAAAATATCCTTACTCCAAAACCCACCAGAAAGACACATATTAACTACACACCCATATACAGAATTTACAAACAAAAATCAAAACATAATAAACCCACCAAATACAATTCATAAAGAAATCTATGCTTTTATTCATCAACATAATGGTCCAATAACCCTTCAAACCATGATAGATGAATTCCCATTCCTCCCAATCAAATTATTAGAAGAAACATTAAAAACATATGAACCTTTACAAGAAAAACTCACCCCCCACCACTCCCAGACATACCTATAGTACAACCACAAGAAATTCATACAACAAACCATAGTACGAGATTTATCACATGAAATGCCTCTTCACTAAATACGGCCCTTCCAAATCTACAGGAACTAATCAACACACCAGATGAACCCGCTATCATCACAATACAAGAAACTAAAATAACTGCTACAAAATCCACCAAATACATACAAAACTTATTTCCAAAATACAAACTGATTTTTAATAACACACACGCCCTAACAAGATGCATGCAACAACGAATGCCATATGTACCCGCAAGAGGAGGTCTCCTCACACTAATACACCAAAAATACGCGTATCCCGGCAACATCACTAAAATCCCAACTCCCAAGGAAATATCACCATATCTACAAATAACAAAAATAGACAATAATCCACTACAAACTTGGCTAATTATTCACATGTATATGCCGTCTCATGTAGAAGATACACAATATATACCATTGATCCAACAAAACATAACACAACAAATCAATGCACATCCAAATACCACATACATATTATGTGGAGATTTCAACAGAGACATAGCACTTATTGGACGAAAAAATAATACTGACACAACCCCACCACAAATGGAAGATATAGAATGGAGAACATTTACAAATAATCTCCAATTGGAATATATCCCAACAAACTGCCCATACTCCAGACAAGGGGGTCAAAACTATTATCAAACAAGCCTAATAGATGGATACTATATCAAAACACCAGATAATACTTTATACACATCAACCACAGACAACGACCACAACCTTAACTCCGACCACTCACCAGTAACACTACATATACCACTGAACGCCTTATTAGCAAGACCCATTCCAATAACAAACAAAACAACAAGAATTCTAAACCCCATACCAAAAGAAAATATAGAAAAATTCAAAATAGAATATTTTGAAGAAAATGCTCTACAAATAAATGAACTCGTCACAATATTATCAAACAATCAACTAACAGACGTCCAATAGCAAACATCATGCTCAAAACTGGATCACTTGATACAAAGAATATCAGACAAAATTCAAGAAACCTGCAGTGCACCACCACTCCGAAAACTAAAAAATTGCACCTCTCAACAAGGAGGCTTCTTACCAAGAAAATTACAAAAATCATGGAAAAAACACTTAACCACCTACCACCTAATTAGAAAAACAATTTACATAACAAAAAATACACAAAACTGGCAAACACACCCAATAATTGAAGAATTAAAAATCCATAAAAATGTAAACATCCCACCACTACCAACCCAAGAACATGACCTAATAGAATGGATCCAATCATTAGTAGAAATAGCCAAAACAGCAAAAACACAAGCACGAAAAATTACCACAAAATACACCCAAAATTGTATAAAAAAAGCAATTCAAAAATACAAACAACTACATGATAAAAGCCCAAAGAAAATAAACAAGAAAGTCTTCAAAAATCAAGACACACCACCACTAGATTGCATTATGGACAGAAACAACAACACACTGACCAACCCAGAAGACAAAGCAAATGAAATCCACATACAACAATCAATTAGCAATAGACCTACAGTACCAACATGTTACTACCAACCCGAACACGCAGTACAATGTACTTGTGGAGTTAGACAATACCCATGGCACGACCTTGATGGATTTGTAATAGAAAAAAGAGGACACCCACAAACACCACTGTATGAACACTTTGATAAGGAAACATATGAAATGTGTCTTAAAAACCTATCCAACAACAAAACACCAGGCCCAGACAAAACCCCCAACTCAATACTAAAAAACATGCCCGAAAACTTCCAAAAACTACTCTTTTTATTTTTCACTCATTGCTATAAACAAAAACAAATCCCAGCCTCATGGAAAATTAGTCTAACCATATTACTTTATAAAAAAAGGAAATCCAGCACAACTGCCAAACCACAGACCAATAGCACTTGCAAACACAATATACAAACTCTTCACCAGTACGCTTACATACATATTTTCAGCATACAGTGAAAAATACCAAATTCTACACGATAGTCAAGAAGGATTTAGAGCAGAAAGAAGCACAGCAAGACAATTACAACTCCTCATAGCAGCACTAGAAGATGCAAAATTTACAAACCAGGACATATATCTACTCTATATAGACTTCAAAAACGCATTTGGCTCGCTAGATCATCCAAGACTCCTAACTATAATGAAAGACCTTGGATACCCAGAAGATGCAATTATACTAGTTGGAAACATCTACTCCCATTCAAACACCATTTTTACCGGTGAACACTTTGGCAAAACAAAACCAATACCGATTCAAAGAGGAACCATACAAGGAGATACACTTAGCCCATATCTCTTAATAAATTTTCTCGAACCACTCCTGAGATGGCTACAAAGAGGGGAAAATGGCTACAAATTTGGTACATCAGAAATCCAAATTAGCTCTGCAGCATACGCGGACGATTTAGCAGCTATATCAAACAATACAAAATCACTACAAATACAACTAAACAAAATTGACAAATTCTGTGAATGGGCGGGCATGGACTTGGGAGTCACAAAATGCGCCGTTACCGGTTGCCCAAATAAATCCAAAATGCCACCAAACAAATTTAAAACCCATATCACAAACCAAAAAATTAAGTACAGAGACCAGACATTACCAGTACTTCATCAAAATGAACCGTATGTATATTTAGGCATACAATTAGTTTCATCACTAAAATGGAAACTCCAAACACATATCACCACAACTAAAATAATAGACCAATGCAAACAACTATCAAAATGCCCTGCCACCATCAAACAAAGAATTAGTATGGTGGATACAATAATCAGAGTAGGCATAGCCTATAGCTTCTTTGTAGTCCCATATTCACTACCAACAATTAAAAAACTAGATAAAAAAATTATTGCAATCCAAAAAACAATATGTGGACTACCTAAAAGCACTGCTAACATAATAACACAACTACTCCATGATCTATTTGGACTAGAAGCCTTCTCTCTAAAAAATGCCTACCTTAGATGCATTGGTGAACAACTTCGAAATGCACTTAACGACAAAGGGAGACTAGGAATAATATATAAAGGACTAATACAACACATACTTGTTAAAGCCGGCGGTGCCGAAAACATCCCATGAATTAAGTGCCATGATTGCATTACATCACCTACAACACGTACTTAATTCCTTCTAAAAACAGCAGTTGATATACATCTAAAAAGCACAGAAGAAAACTTTCAACTTCACATGACTGAACTAGAAAAAGTATGGCGATCTACAGTCATAAATGACCTACCACAATTAGACCCAAAACTCTCTATCAAATTATTATACAAATTAATGGCACACAAAATTTACAATATCAATCAAATCATCCTCCCAAACGGCACAAAACTAATGTCACCAGAAGAATTTAAAATATACTATCAAAATCCAACCACTAGTAGAAATCTTGTCTTATGTGACAAGTCTTTAATGACTTAATGTTGGGAATGACATGTCCGTAATGACACAAAGTGGGACTTTGTGTCATTACGGACATGTCATTCCCGACATTGAGTCATTAAATTCTTGTCACATAAGACAAGATTTCTACTAGTGAACTAAACTAGACAAAAGTGCATTAAACATAGCAGAACAACTCTTTTGTGAACCAAAATGTGATGAAGATTGCCCAAATCCATGTCAATTACACTTACCACCTCGTACACTAAAAGAAAAATACAAAATATACGACCACAGAATAATACCAAGAACACCAACAAATCCCGTACAAGTCCCTCAACCTCCACAACAACCAGCCCCACCACAAAACATAAAAAATGACCCCATAAGATTCCCCATTCACACAATATTAAACCACAAAACAAATACAACTAAAGACAAATATAAAATACCAAAAAAATACAACACCTATCTATGTCAATGGATAGACTCAAACCACATAACATACAATAAATGGATACAACAACGCGAACTATCTCCACTAAATCTGCCAACAGTAATAGACCATAATCAAACCTACTTACAAAATACTATACAGAACTTAAAAACAAACACTATCAAAACATTATAAATACACAATTCACACCCGAGCAAAATAGAAACACAAGACACATCCCACCCCCAACAATAATCCCATACATTAAAACATCCACAATTGAATGTAACCCAGAAAGAGACATAGACACAAACAAGTGCACCATTCAAACACAAAATGATAGAACCCACATATATAATGACACCGGTAAATATATCACCACCATTCCAACTACAAGAATAAAATGGTTATGACAACAATATAACAATAACAAATACAACATCCACAGACTAATACCTGCTATACAATCATTTGAAACGGAAGTAGTCTGGTTATATCAAAGATATGAACACAAAAACCACAAAAAGAATACAATAAAAACACCACACCATACCATTCCATCCGACATTTTAGACACACTAATAACAACATTTAATATAACACACTCATATTTTCCTCACCAATTACATGTTCCACGAAATCTACCCAATTCTTCTCAACATTCGCTAGAGACAGGATTTTTGGCTCACTAGGAACAACCTTTCAATACAAATGGAAAGGTATTGGATATGCTCACCCAAATGATGCCGAAACAGCACAACAAGCAATACATTGGGCTAGACTATCAGCAAAACAAGACCCAGAAACTGTCACCATATTAGCAATCCCGGACACCAACTGGTACCAAAACCTATCACCGTACAACGGACCCTTCCCGGATACGCACGCCATTATACACTTTGCCGCGGACACCATTACATATGACGAACCAACAATTCCACTCGTACCCAACAAAACCCGAAACGAACCACTTGCAATACACATATGGTGTATTCATCATCAAAACAATAACATTGGCACAATAAACCAAATAAACACCATAAACACAGCAATTGAAAATCTACAAATTCCGCAATACCATACACAAACAGCACCACTAACACCATTAAACACAAAAGTTAACAAAAGCACAAAATGGAACAAACTCATATATCCACATTACAATAATTTACAAAATATATGGGTAGATCCCCTCCCGAATTTTGAAACAAACACTACACTAAAATTTCTACCACAATACAACTATTACACAGATGGGTCCTTTTTACCACCTGAAGAAGCTGATGATGGCCATTGGAAAAAAGAAAAAGCTGGATATGGTATCTACAACCCGTCTAAACCAGATGTACAAATATCAAAAAGATTGTCTGGACTACAAACATGCTTCATAGCAGAACTAATGGCCATACATGAAACACTCTCAATAATCACCACTAAATACATAAATGAACTTGCATACATTTTTACTGATTGTCTCAATTGTATACATGTTCTAAACACACAACTAAAACACCCAACCCAACAAAACAACCATGCCGATAAAACCATATTACAAGATATGGTAAAAATGCTAAAAAAACAAACACAACCAACCACAATATACAAAATTAAAGCACACGCTAAAATTACCGGGAATGAACACGCAGATCAACTCGCAAAAGAAGGAACCATGAAAAGAGGCTATCAAAAAGCAGCAAGTTCATACGAATTTGCACATACCACTCCGTACTACTTCCAAAAAGACACATGGTCCGGTCGTATAAAACGACCGGACAAAGGACCAGTTAGATGTTTGGAAGAATACATAAAGAAACATGATCGTGAAACTAATCTAGAAAAACTGGCAGAAGACTTTTCCAACATTAGCAAATGGACAACAAACTCCATCATAGACAACGAAATGTCCAATGACTTTTGGAACAACCCAGAAATAACAGATGCACAAAAAACAAGCATACTAAAATTTAGAACCGGTCAATACATGGGTAATGCCAGAAAACAATTAATTTTTGGCATACAAAGATTCCCCTCAAAAACATGTTCCATATGTAATTCACAAGACGCAGATACATGGCTACATGTACTTTTAATATGCAAACAACACCATATACACGCACTTAGAACCAAAAGACACAATAAAGTGGTATGGGAATTAAGAAAATTAATACTATCCTCAAATAAATCAAGATGCTACACTCTCATGAATGCAGGCACATTCAACAATAACCCACAAGAAAACACAGTTCCTCCATGGTTATTACCATGTACTTGTAATCAACAAAGATGTCAATGTAATGCCAGATTCAAACCAGGTATATTATGCATTAAAGGCCTCCCATACCAAAGCCCACCGCCTCTATACCCCGATGATAACCTAACCATACAATTCATAGAATTCACATACACAAACGACAGATTTTCACCAGAAACAATTGGCAGGAAAATTGTAAAATACCAACCTCTAATTAACAATATCATACAACAAGGCTGGAAAGTAGATCCCATCATTGTCATTACAGCTGGAGCTAGAGGAACCACACACGTCCCCTCAATGAAACAACTGGAAACAAAATTCAAAATCTGTGAAACCTCCATAAAACACACATTCAAAACAATAAATACCATTGCCATACAGTATGTTGGATCTATCCTTCTATATAAAAGACGTATAGAAAATAATCAAACAATACCAACAGACGTAGTACATTAAAAGAGGAGGAGGGTAGTGGTGAAAACCACTGCTAGCTACTCTTTCAAACAACTAGCTCAGCTTGTCTCAGGGGATAGGGCGGGCCGGCTGGTTGGTACAACTTTCCTGCCATGATAACTCACTAGCAGCACTAAGCCATGTGTATCACACCACTGCTCAACGAGCCCAACTGGTTTCGAACCCGGACCACATAATTGTGATACAACGCCCTTCACCAACCAACCAAGAACTCATGACTTGGTGTTAAAACTTAACACTGAACATACCTTTATTTCAAATTTACACTCAACCATCAATACTTCGCTCTTTTCCTTTTTGTTACTATTACTGTTACTCTGTTTTGGTTACTAAGGTCGAGCCACCCATTACCAACCAGGGACACAAAACCGATCAGACCTAATTTCTAGATTGTGAAAGAACAGATGAACCTCATTTGTACATTTAAGCATATGATCGGTTTTGGGTCCTGAAGTACTTTTCACTTCAAATAATTATAACTATTTGAATAGTGGGAATAAAATCACGGAACTTTTTGCATTCAACAAGAACCTTATGTTTGCACACATGAAAAATCCTAAACAAATTATATACCTTAATATCATATGCTAAAATCCTTAAGTGGTCGGTTATGGGTGGCTCGACCTTATAGTGTCCATCCTCGAAAGAGGAGAGTAGTATTGTCCCAAGGTCCCTTTGTCCCGTGGGCATCGGGTCATTGACATTACGAACGGACACTTTATTCATGCCGGCCCATTTATTTGGGTTGGTGTTTCTATCTATCTGATTCATTTCAAACAGAACTGTTGGTGACATCTTTGTTTTTGTCAATGACTGTGTGACAACTAGTAATTTAGTTAGCTATGTTAATGACTACCAACGAGCTCAACGAAATAAAGTTGATGTTGTAAAGATGAAAGATTTTGAGTTTGATCCCTAACATTTGGAAAATTAATGGCCTACTAAAAACATATTTAAGTCATGTAATATTTTATATTTTTAGGAAGTTATGTCGTTTTTATAGTTTAAATATTAAGTGGTTGGGTGTCAAAAATTCTAATATAGTGTGGTAACTTAACGCTACAACAGTACTAAAACAACAAAAAACATTAATGAGTGTAGTTGGTAATAACATGAAAGGATGTTAGTAGGATATACTTTCACTTATATGTGTAATTACTTTTGATATCATAATTATGTTTGGTGTTTGACCACGTAAATTTGATAAGAAATCCTAATTGAATGTTTTGTATGAAAAATGTATGCACCTTAATCCACATGTTCATAAAATTAAACATTCTTGCTCTTTAGTCTTTTGGCATCAAGATGATGACAAGTATGAGTGTTTTGGCATCAAAGAACAAAACAACATCGGGAATTTAGGACCTCATTGATTTTAAACGATTTCCGTGCACATCCAATATTTCATGGGTTCGTACATTTTTTGCACGGATTGTGCACTAATTTCGCGCTAGTTCTGCATTGAATCTCTACATGGCTTCTACATTTACTATTTTTGTTATCAACAAAGTGCGGAATCCATGCTGAATAAGCACAAAATCCGTACAAAATCCTCACGAAAAATGTACGAACCCATGAAATATTGGATGTCGCACGAAAAATCGTTTAAAATCTGTGGGGTCCTTTATAGAACTACAATTATGTGAATGGTCATTAGTATAACTTGGAGTTGACATTTCATGACATGTGATTGACAACAAGATGTTTCACAACAAGGTGACTAACAAGATATTACAGGATATGTGACTTACAACAAGATGTTTTGTTTTAATTAGGTGATTGGCATCAAAACATGAAAAAAGTTGTTTCACGACATGTGATTTACAATAAGACATTTTATAACGAGTGATTGCAAGAAGACTTGATTGGAAACAAGAAATTTCATGACATGTGGCAACAAGATGTTTTACAACATGTGGTAACAAGACATTGCACAACATATAACAAGACATTTCACGGCATGTGGCAATAAAACATTTCACTACATATCATAACAATTTATGACATGTGGCAAGAAGACGTTTCAAGGTTGGCCAATCATCACTAACAACATTGATTGTGTGGCTCCACCATCAATATACACAAGTAACATGTGATTGAGTACTTTGCACTTGTGAAGTCCTAAACTCATATAGAGTTGGTAACAAAAGGCATGATATAAAAAGGATTAAGATAGTGGGACCTTATTTCATCAATTCAAACATCATAAAATTATATATGGGTGACTTTTCAACACACAAGGTGACAAGGAAGCCTTTGCATACTTTTATGTAACCAACATTCATAAAACAAATTTGACTCCCAATTGCAAATCAATGAAGTGAAACTAGAAAAATAGAACGATTTGAAGTCTATAATTGTCCAAACACCTATGGTCATCATCATTTCTATAGACCACAACTTGTTCAACAACTAAAAGGCTGTGAGCTTGAAAATCACTACAATCAAGTGCAACGCAATGAAAGAAGAAGTCATAATAATCGTTTCATAATTGTTTAAGTTTCATAAAAAGAAGTCAATATTCATTAATTAAAATAAACCTTCAAATCCACTTGGCAACCGTCGGCTTGCATGCGTGACTACCCATTCAAGCTTGTTAGTTGATGTTGATGCGGGTTGTGTATGTCACCTCCACGTTGCGTGAGCTGTTGCTCAAACTAATGATGGTTTGTAATGAAAGCTCGCATGTGCGGATTGAGTTGTAAGGAACGAGTAAGATATATGAGTGACTTAGTGTGGTTAATCCTTTATTAACTCTTTAACCTCCCAATTCAACATTGTTTTCAAAAATTTGTTATAAAATGTTTGATGAAAAATGAAAATGGAATTGATGTACAAAGAAAAGTTGTAAATGTCAATGTGAAGATAATATCTGTATGGTTGGAGTCATCATATTTATTATTAATATTTTTAAATTAACTTTTCAAGGTTTTCTCTTGAACTTCAATTTACAATCCAAAATTAACACAAAAAAATCAAAAAAGTATTTGAATGAAATTGGAATAATATGCATTACAAGATGGTATGGTTTCCATTATTTGATTCTACTTATTATGGAAAATCATGTTTAAAGTCTCACTTTTTGAACTAAGAATGAAACTTGACAAAAACCACTTTTGTTATTTTTGAAAAAATCACATTATCTTATATTAAAAATCCATACGGACCGTAAAAATGGTAGTCAACTAGCACAAGAATCAAGAGAATTTTGGATGGACGAAAAACATCACCGTATGTGGTGAAAGGATGTGTTAAAAATCATACAGCGTCCAGACGTTGGCGCGTTAAAGGGTTAATAAATATTGTGTAAATCGTATATGGTGAACGGATGTGTCAAAAATCATATGTCGCGCGTTGAAGGGTTAATAAATATTGTGTTAAAAACTGTAGACAAAGTTGTACAAAGAAGATGTTTTACGATAGGTGAAGTCATTAACAACAAGACGTCTCATGGCATGAGAGGAGATTCCCATTCACTTCCTAAAGCGACAATTTTTGAATCTCACCACTGACACCATTCATGCCACTGCCTGCCTGTTTCATGCTTCATTTTAGGGTGATTGACAATAAGATGTTTAAGGAAGGTGAGGTGACTTGCAACAAAACGTTACACGATAGGTGAAGTGACAGACAACAAGATGTTTCACAATAATATATGGCACGTGTATATGTGAAGTGGCACATATGTCAAAAGCATGCACACATGTACAAACGTGCTAAATGTAATGCATAATTATCATCATATTGAAGTCGCACATATGTCAGTTGTTGTGTTGGAGTGGTATGTATGTCAAATCAGTTTTATTGGAGTCATGCGAATACACGTCCACATCACTGTTCGAGATAGTTTTTGAGCCAACTAGTAAGTCTCTTTTATTTTTTAAGGATATATCTCGTATAATTTTTCAAAAACTACTAAATATAACTAATTTTCAGTCATTTTTCCTGGTCTTTTGCTTCAATTCAAACGCTAGCGCATTAAAAAATCAATAAATATTGTGTAAATTGTATGTGGTGAAGGGATGTGTCAGAAATCATATAGCATCCGGACACTAGCGCGTTAAAAAGTTAATAATATTGTGTAAATTGTATGTGGTGAAGGGATGTGTCGAAAATCATACAACGTCCGAACATTGATGCATTAAAGGGTCAATAAATATTGTGTAAATCGTATGTGATGAAGGGATGTGTCAATATTCATACGCTGGCACATTAAAGGGTTTACAAATATTGTGTAAAAAGTGTAGACAAAGTTGTACTAATTAAGAAAATGTTTTACGATAGGTGAAGTCATTGACAACGAAAAGTTTCATGGCAGGGTGGTTGACAATAAGTTGTTTAATGACAAGTGAGGTGACTTGCAACAAAAAGTTACATGACAAATGAAGTAACTTGCAACAAGACGTTTGAAGATAGGTGAAGTGACTAAAAAACAAGATATTTTACAATAGGTAATTTTTTAAACAAGATGTTTTACGATAAGTGAAGTCATTGACAACAAGACGTTTCATGACAAATGAAGTGACTTCAACGAGACGTTTCAAGATAGATGAATTGACTAAAAAAACAAGATGATTTACAATAGGTGATTAAAAAACAAGATGTTTTACGATAGGTGAAGTCATTAACAATAATACATTTCATGGCAGGGTGATTGACAATAAGATGTTTAATGACAGCTCAGGTGACTTGCAAAAAAACGTTACACGACATGTAAAGTGACTGGCAACAAAATGTTTCACAACAAATGAATTGACTAGCAACATGTGAGGTGATTGACAATAAGAGGTGAGGTGAAATCCTGACAACAAGACATAAGGTGAGTGACCACAAGAAGTGAGGTGATTGGTAACAAGACATTTCACAACATGTAAGGTGACTGACAAAAAGAAGTTTTACGGCATGTGAAGTAATTGGTAACATGTGAAGTGACTAGTAACAAAACATTTCACGACTGGTGGGGTGGCTTACAATAAGTTGTTTCACGACATTTGAGGTTACTGGCAACAAGATGTTTCACAACAAGACAAGTGAGGTGACTAACAAGAAGAGGGAAGGTGACTGGTAATAAAACATTTCATAACAAGTGAAGTGATTGGTAACAAGATGTTTCACGATATGTAAAGTGATTGGCAATAAGAGATGAAGTGATTGATAGCAAGATGTTTCATGACTAGTGAAATGACAAGCAACAAGATGTTTCACGATATGTGAGGTGATTGGCAACAAGGTGTTTCACGACACCATTGATTGCGACCAATATGTGGCTCTACCATCAATATACACAAGTTCTTATATGATTGAATACTTTGCACTTGTGAAGTCCTAAACTTTTATATGTTTGTAACCAAAGACATGACATAAAAGGGGTTAAAATGTTAAAATAAAGGAACCTTCATGCATCATAAAATTATATATAGATGAATATATATATATATATATATATATATATATATATATATATATTTATTTATTTATTTATTCATCTATATAGCTTTTGTATGAAGTTTCATGTACCCAACATTCCTAACAGATTAAAATTCCCAAGTCAACATTTGAAGTGAAACTTAAAAAATAGAGTGACTAAAGTCTATGAATGTCATGAATATTTAAACTCTTTAAATTGTCTCATATTATTGATAATTTCAAAAATACATGAAGATGCCAGTGGGTATCCCTACAAACATCCGGCCTTCATCATTGCTACATACAACTCCTTCAATAGTTGAAAGGCTCCTAGTTTTAAAAATCACCACTTGTGCAATGAAAAGAAAAGAGGAAATAAATCCTCCACATTGCTAATTACAAAGAAATAGATCAAATGGTTTCATCTTAGACCGCAAGACCTTTTCTATGGCCATTAACCCTTAAGCATCCACATTACAATTACTTGGTCAAACCACATCAATTCCTTACATTTTAAAATATATTACATTTTTTTGGTATTTTTCTAATATAAGTATTGTTAAACTGATTTACTCTTAATTTTTCATAATTATTTAAATAAAAATAAGTTTTATAAGATTCTTCAAAGTTTTTTTCTTGTGAGAATGGCATACTAATCATAAAAATGTTTGGAATAAGATGAATTTTTTTTTAAGAGAAAATGTAAATAATAGTGATGAACATTGAGGTGTAGGTGCACTACTAGAGAGTGCGTCAAAACCAAGACAAAACCAAGACACATCTCTTGGAACCAATAGGGAATGGGTTTAACGTAGCAAAGCCGAATTTACTGCACGGAACCAACAAGGTTTCTCTTGGAACCAACAAGTTTTCTTGAAAACCAACACATTTATGTTGGTTCGTGCACTGTAAGTGCCTTTTTCACAGATTTTTGTTGGTTTGTGCATAGTAAGTGCGTTGTTTCACTAAATTCTGTTAGTTCGTGCACATAGTGTTTCTCGCAATAGAGCTGTCCTTTTTGCGCAAAATGAAAAATACATAGTATGTAACACATTTGTCATTATTGCGTCATTAATACTATTAATAATTATGGAAAATATTAAAATATATTTAAAATAGAATCTTTTAAAAATCTTTGGAATCTTCGGCCAACTTTTCAAAATATTTATGCCAGTTTGAGAATATTCATGGAATCTTTTGAATTTTAGGCA
This sequence comes from Pohlia nutans, assembly GCA_022496805.1. Lineage (NCBI taxonomy): Eukaryota > Viridiplantae > Streptophyta > Bryopsida > Bryales > Mniaceae > Pohlia > Pohlia nutans. Next base: position 10,618,016 of record CM040102.1, read on the forward strand.
TAGTTTGGAATCTTTCTATAATATTTTTGGAATCTTTTTATATATGATACCTTTGAATAATAGGAGCTAAGGAAAAAAAATTCCCATTACCATATCTTCAATGAAACATATCAATTAAGGCGTTACCAAATTGATGATATTACAATGTGTAATCGTAACAAATCAATGACATTCCACATTTGGATCCAAATTCTATTATTTGAATTTGAAAAATCTCATATCACAAGCTTTGACATTGTTTTATAGAATCATGAAGCCCCTTATATCAAATTACTTTTTAAATAGATGCTAAAATATTATGAATGTCAAAAACACCCTAAAATTTGAACATAATATAGTAGTAATATATATGTTAAGAACATAAACAAAAAATATTATAATACTTATTTTCAAATATTCTAGAATAAAAAAAAATAGGATGAAATCCTAAGAGTGTTAACTTCTAAATACTCAAGGGGATAAAAGCTAGATAAAACTTAGATGCGTTATAAATTGTTACTTGATGAAGTTTTGTGCAACTTTGATGAATTTTTATGCAACTGTGATGAATTTTTGTACAAAGGAAAAATTAAGAAGCATGATGTTTAGTAATGCATGATCGGCATTGTCAAACTTTCAAAAAAAAATTAGATGATTACTTCATGAACTTAAAAGCACTAATCGTTGAATATTCACAAAAGTTATAATTTTTATGTCTCGTTTCATGTTGCAATAATTCATCAAAAAAGTTCTAAGCTGTTAGTTAAAAATAGTTCAAAAGTGCTCTTATAAAAGGAAAATAGTAAATTAAGTAACCAAAAAGATCTCCAAAATCACTACACTTAGAGTTTTACATTTCAACTCATCTCAACCAATTTCTTTCACAACTTGTCAATATCTTATTTGTAATCAAACTATAAAAGAATTTTGAATCTTACTTTCAAATTTTATACAAAATATTGGTGATTGCAATGATAGATTTAACTAAATGGATAGAATTTAAAATTCATAATGTACAACTTTTATTCACACATCAAGTTCAAAATATCCCTCTGAGTTTCATTTTATAATGCATCTTTACAATTCTTGAAATATGAAGAGGGTTGTGGGCATTTAAAGATTAAATTGGAATCCAACCCAAAAATCGTTTTATACATGAAATATCAAAAAGTTGAACATTTTTGCAAAATAGTAAAAAACTTATACAAGAAAAGTGATCTTTGGCCAAACCTCCTTCTAGTAAAATGCTTCTCAGAAATTCATAACATCTTGGGTTTGACTGAAACTTTTACCACAGAAACTAGACTTCAAGACGCAACTTTTCCAACAATTTTTTTATTATTGAAAACAGACACTAGATGAAGGAGAAATGAGCCGCCAAAGTTCACTGTTTTTTTTTCCTATGACGGAATCAAGACTAATAGGTAACAATATTCAAGATTTAGCACGAAGCCTCGCCCATAGTGCGTTGGTGGGAGGCTGGTGTTAGAAGGCACGAGGTAGCGGGTTCGATACCGTAGGGCGGCACTTCGGGAGTCCTATCCAGGTTGGGAATTGAGTCGCCCAGTAGGAAAATACTGCAGACAGGGCTTCCTGGACAGCTTTTAAAATTTTGGGGCAGAGCATATATATTTTGGACATTGAAGCAACACCGAACCAAGATATATTCTCTCGATTGTGATCCGCAATCAACTGTTCCTAACCCGCACACGAAACCAACAGAATTTATGTTGGTTTTCTGCTACATCGGAACCCCATTTCTCTAGTAGTGGTGGCATGTTTCTTGTGCTTATATAAAAAGAAATTTGATAGGTATACTTTTTCTGCAATGTAAGTTGTAATTTAAAGATTTTGAGCTTTAAAAATTTGTTAAAATCCAATTTTATCAAATTTTTAGTAAGGTAAATTGGACTAGAAAGTAGAAAATAGCTCCCATAATTTCTTAGTTGAAATTAGGAACTAGGTGACTATTTTCATTTGAAATTAGGAACTAGGTGAAAATCAACATTTGAATGAAAAACAACCAAAGATGGTCCTACGAGACTCATTGCACGCTTAGGAGTTAAGGCCATTAAGAGACAAAGGCTCTTTTTCATTAGCAAGGAATGTTGTTTAAAGTTAATGAAATGAAACTTAAAAAGGAGAATGACTTGAAGTCTATGATTGTCAATGATTGTCAGGTGTTCTTAGACTCCTCAAATTGATAATATTTATAATACTAAAAAATAGATGAAGATGCAAGTAGTAACCCTACAAATTGATCTCAAGTTTTTATCAAGAGAAATGAGACCACATATACATATAATACATATATATACATACACTTACAAACAAAACTGAGTATTGATTTGAAACTTTTTCATTCAAACAACCATATCATGAACATCAATGGGCAAAGTCCAAAAGTGAATTTGCAAAAGTTGTAGTGTGCAACATATAACATATTACTACCGAAGTTTGAAGAGAAACTCAATTGTGATTTGAAAGAAAATGAATTTCAAAGTTAGCCATGTCTAAAACTCGGTTTTGTGCGCTACAAGTTGGAAGTACTTTAAATTTTGTGAATTTTTTCTTATAGCTTCAATAATACTTTTTGTGCCTTGGCATGTTGGTATACATCGTTTTAGATTGTTGTACGCAAAAATTGAAGGAAGTTGACATTTATACAATTTAAAATATCGACAATTTGACAAACATGCAAATGATGTTGGTTTTCACGATATTTGAATTTTTTTTTGGATTTGAGAGTTTGGGACTGCATTGGCCATTGTATAGAGAGCATAGGTTGCAATATGACCATTGTTACATCTTAATACCTTTACATTTGAAATAGTTGTTGAATAGGCCAATGCGTTCAATTTATATATTGGAGCTATACGATGTAGTTTTTTGGTTTAGGATTTTTGTACGAAAACTAGAGTTTATGACGCACATAATCAATCCTACAAATCAAAATTAAAAAACATATTATTTTCCATATCATCAAAAAATTCAAAACTGCCAGAAATTACACTGACTTTCATAAAATTGACAATATTTTGATGATACTGAACACAAAAAAAACAAGTTTTTCAATTGGTTAATTGAGTATGTGCATCATGAACCCTAGACTTTGTACAAAAAAGTCAAACCAAAAACTGCATCATACAACTCTAATATATAAATTGAACACTTTGGCTATTCAACAACTATAATTTCAAATGTAAAGGTATTAAGATGTAACAATGGTCATATTGCAACCTATGCTCTCTATACAATGGCCAATGCAGTCCCAAACTCTCAAATCCAAAAAAAAATTCAAATATCGTGAAAACCAACATCATTTGCATGTTTGTCAAATTGTCGATATTTTAAATTGTATAAATGTCAACTTCCTTCAATTTTTGCGTACAACAGTCTAAAACGATGTATACCAACATGCCAAGGCACAAAAAGTATTATTGAAGCTATAAGAAAAAATTCACAAAATTTAAAGTACTTCCAACTTGTAGCGCACAAAACCGAGTTTTAGACATGGCTAACTTTGAAGTTCATTTTCTTTCAAATCACAATTGAGTTTCTCTTCAAACTTCGGTAGTAATATGTTATATGTCGCACACTACAACTTTTGCAAATTCACTTTTGGACTTTGCCCATTGATGCTCATGATATGGTTGTTTGAATGAAAAAGTTTCAAATCAATACTCAGTTTTGCTCGTCACTGTATACGTTTATATATATAAATATAAATGCGCGTGTATGTGGATGATTCTATCCATGAATTTCAATAAAAACACGATTTTATTTTAGGAAGTATGGAGTACAAATTTGTGCTAATAGATAGTGATGCAGTCATACTAAGGCTACTACACCAGATCCCATTAGAACTCTGAAGTTAGGCGCCTTTAGGCTGGGAGTGGTATTGAGATGGATGACCTCCTAGGAAGTCATGGTGTTGTATTCATTAACCCCTAAAAGACCAAGAAGCCCAAATTGGATTTCATGTTTTTTTTAGCAGTTTTGAGTAAGTCCTATGTGAACTTATTTTTGTTCAAATTTCTTTGTTTTTTGAACAACACTTGCAATGTTCTTCAGTGATTGTGGTGATATAAAGACAATTTGGTGTCATCTAAATTGTATTTTTCACAATATGATCGATTGAATTTGACATTTTGAAACCATGAATCCTTGGTCCTTTAGGGGTTAAAAAAATAGTGTCTACCCTCGAAAGGGAGAGTAAACCTACACTGTTGATTCTTTGTCCAGTGGACATTTTGTAATGGGTGGATCGAACAACACTTCATTGATACCGGCCTTGAAGGACCAGAGTTCTCACCGTACGTGGAAGACAGGGTCGCCACTCACTTTCATGTCGAATAATTAATAAAAGTTGAAACAATGAAGGTCGACACTTTCAAAAATAATTATTAAGAAATTGACTATTAATAGCTAACATTAAAAAAATTCCAGTTGCTAAACGTTTTATTTTATTTTTTACGTTGAGTGTTATGTTTTGAGTTTGTTTTATTTTATTTTTTGCGTTGAGTGTTATGTTTTGAGTTTGTTTTATTTTATTTTTCAGCTTTTTGTTGACTTTATTTTTGTTGATTTCGACAAAATACTTAAATTTTTTTAAATTTTTTTAGGGAATTATTTTCTGCCGACCCTGCCTTCCACGTACGGGTATTTATCTTATCTATCACTATGCTGATAGAGAGTGCAATTAGGGAGGTGGGCGAAAGATATTTCGAAGCAGGTCTCTGAGACTTATCAGATGAAATAGCGGCTGACATCAGACGCTGCTACGGGATTGATACCCGGTCCGGTTCTCAATCGAATGATACCCGCCCGGCAGGGAAACAGGGGAAACAGAAACAACTGTATCTCCTCACTCGACTGTTTGCCATTTCTGAGCGAGAGGATTGAACTTGCAGCACAATCACAAGTTGGGTGGCGATGGCGGTGGCAAGCGGGCCGGCGCTCATGGAGCAATGTGCGTGGAAGACGAAGAATTTCCTGGGCGCCAACCCAACGAGAATCGCGCGCAAGAGTGTGGTGAGCGTGCGCGCTTTGTCGGAGCTGACGAAGGAGGTCGGGATTCCGGGCGTGGCGAAGGACTGGAGCCCCAGCAGCTGGACTCGGCGCACGGCATTGCAGCAGCCGACGTACCCCGATGCGGAGAAGGTGAAGAAGGTGGTGAAGCAGATGGAGGGGTACCCGCCGCTGGTGTTCGCGGGGGAGGCGCGCAGCCTGGAGGAGCGGCTGGGCGAGGCCGCGCTGGGACGTGCGTTCTTGCTCCAGGGCGGCGACTGCGCCGAGAGCTTCAAGGAATTCAACGCCAACAACATTAGGGATACGTTCCGCTTGCTGCTTCAGATGGGCGTCGTCCTCATGTTCGGAGGCCAGCTGCCTGTCGTCAAGGTCCGCTTCTAAGCTTTTCTTACTCGAGAATCCAAAGTCCGGAGTGTAAGGGTTCAGGGCTTTTCGGAGTTCAAATTCATCTCTATCTTTTCTTGTTGGAATGAATGATTTTCCTTTTGTTACTGTTCAGTTGCGAAATTAACCCTTGGGTTTATGGATTTTAAATGAAAAATTCAATTTATGTTGTGAAAAATACAATTCAGATGAGACCAAATTTTGTATCACCGGAATCAGTGAAGAACATTGCATGTGTTGGTAAAAAAGAAAGAAATTTGAACAGAAAAAGTCCACATAGGACTTACTCAAAAGTACTCAAAAGAAACATGAAGCCCAATTTGGGCTTCTTGGTCCTTTAGGGGTTAACCCCTAAAAGACCTCATGTTTTTTTTTAGCACTTTTGAGTAAGTCCTATGTGGACTTCTTTTTGTTCAAATTTCTTTCTTTTTTTGACCAACATATGCAATGTTCTTCACTGATTCTGGTGATATAAAATTTGGTCTCATCTGAATTGTATTTTGATCAATTGAATTTGTCATTTTATAACCATGAAGCCTTGGTCCTTCCGGGATTAAAGTCAAAGCAATGACACTGTTGAGCATAGTTCCTATTTTTTGACTGGTCGAAATTTTATATGTTCTTATTGGCGAGTTAAAGAGGATTCCAACGCACTGTGTTCAGATACTGTATTATGAAGTGCCAGATTTTATTGTTAGACGTTTCAATATCACTTGATGAAGGGATGTACACCAGCTGAATTTACAGTCTTTATACTTGAGATCTTGACCACGCTATACTTACATAAACAAGAGCCAAAAAAATACCGAAGTGAATGGCGTTTATTCATACGAGGACATCGAGGTTCTGATTAGACATTGCGAATTAATAGTTACTTAGTGGGTGTGTTTTTACGTGTTCAGAATTCTTATGACATAGAGAGCTTTCCCCTGGACTTTGACTGCCTTGTGCAATTGAGGAGCTGTAAGCAGGTTTAGGGTTTCTGAGGGGTTTCAGGGTTTTGCAGGTAGGAAGGATGGCAGGGCAATTTGCCAAGCCCAGGTCCTCGGATTCCGAGACTGTGAATGGAGTGTCGTTGCCAAGTTACAGAGGGGACAACATTAATGGCGATGGGGCGAGTTTAGAGGCCAGAGTACCGGACCCGGAACGAATGGTTCGTGCTTACAACCAGTCTGCTTCTACGTTGAACCTGCTTCGTGCTTTCTCCACCGGAGGATATGCTGCCATGCAGAGGATCAAAGATTGGAACCTTGATTTTGCTTCACATAGTGAGCAAGGTGACAGGTAACTCGCTTCCTCCTTTTGATTGATTCCTCCCATCAGCCCGTAAAGAATGTTTTTTTTAGCATTTTTGAGTTGGTCCTACATGGACTTCCTTTATTTTGCAATTTCATTTTTGAACCAACATGTGCAATGTAATGCCGGTGATATAAAATTTGGTCTTATCTGAAATACATACTTTTCACAATATGATCGATCGAATTGGTCATTTGAAATTCATGAGGCCTCGGTCCTTTAGGAGTGAGGTTGCTGTGTACTAATATCTACACATGCTTGGGATCTTGGAGTATAGTGTGGCGCAACTTAAGCCTCATGCTTTTAGCACTTTTGATTGGGTCATATGGCAACCTTATTTTTTTTCCTTGATTTTACATCATTAGAATGAGTGAAGAACATTGCATGTGTTGGTCAAAAAACAAATAAATTTGAACAAAAGGAAGTCCTACTCAAACCTGCTAAAAAAACCCATTATGGCTTCTTTGTCCTTTCAAGGTTGAACCATGAAACCTCGGGTTGATTGTTGTGTAAAGGACTTCTTTACTGACAAGAAACCGTAGTGAAGATATGAATTTGTTGTTTGGCGAGGTCACTGTGTATCCACATCATTATCTTCTACTCCCTCTGTCCGGAAATAACTGTCCTAGTTTTTGGCTTGTTTTGACTTCATGCTTTTTGTGGCCATCTATCTTAAATAGTGATATGTAGTTTTTGTGTCACTCTCATTGTTTGCCCAGTTTGAAATGGACAGGGCTCACGTTTGAAGTATAAAACATAGGACAAATATTGCAAAAACAAAATGCCAAAAACTAGGACACTTATTTCCAGACAGGGGGAGTATTTGTGTTTGTATATTGGCCATTAGAGCTGATTATTTGGGGTGATTTTCAGGTACCGGGAGCTGGCGAATCGGGTGGACGAAGCACTAGGGTTTATGACTGCCTGTGGATTGCCTCTAGATCATCCCATAATGACCAGTATTGAATTCTGGACCTCCCACGAATGCTTGCTTCTTCCATATGAGCAAGCCATGACCCGGGAGGATTCCACCTCTGGCCTCTGGTACGATTGCTCAGCCCATTTTCTGTGGATGGGGGAGCGCACACGCCAGCTTGATGGTGCCCACATCGAGTTTCTACGCGGAGTTGGCAATCCCTTGGGAGTGAAGGTAATGACTTTTCGCTTTCCCCCTGCCATGCTTTCCAGGAATTTCCGATTCACTTAACTTCATATTTTTGATTTGTTACTGACAGGGTGTGCATCTCCGAAGACATTTAATGGTGAAAGTAATGCTTATCTACTAGGACATTTGATCAATATTAAGATAATGCTAACTATATTTTTTGAACTACATTAACATCACACAGTAATTCAACACTATTTGTGTTACATTTTAACTCAACATGAGGGTCATATGAATCTAATGCCTCTTAACCCATAAGGAAAGGGTCTTTGGTGATGTCGTAGTAATGGCTTGAACTTGAGATGCCTCTTAACCCATAAGGACCAAAGATAAATGATTTTAAAATGGAAAATTTGATTGATCATATTGTGAAAAGTATAATTCAGATAGGACCAAATTTTATATCACCGGATTTAGTGAAGAACAATGCATGTTTAGGTGAAAAGAAAATGTAAAAAAATCGAAGATAAGGAAGTCTACATTGGATCTACTCAAAACTGGTTTAAAAAAGAACTTGAGGTCCAATCAGGCTTCTTGGTCCATTAGGGATCAATGTTAACCCCTAACCCCTAAGGATTCATGGTTTTAAAATGACAAGTTTAAACAATCATATTGTGAAAATTATAATTTGAATGGGACCAAATTTTATATCACTGGAATTAGTGAAGAATATTACATATGTTGAATAAATTAAAAATTAAAAATTAACAAAAAAGAATCTATATAAAAGCTACTCAAAATGACAGAAAAAAACAGGAGCCACCTGGTGGCCTTATGGTCCTTTAGGGGTTAATAAATTTGTGGGGGTATTTGGTGATGTCTGGGCTTTTGTGCATATGGTATTGATGGCTTGAACTTGAGGTGCAGGTGAGTGACAAGATGGATCCAGCAGAGTTGGTGAAGCTTTGTGAAACTCTAAACCCACAGAACAAGCCTGGTCGACTGACGGTGATCGTCCGAATGGGAGCTGAGAAACTGCGACAGAAACTGCCCGCTTTGGTTCGGGCTGTGCGGAATGCAGGCATTATTGTCACTTGGGTCAGTGACCCGATGCATGGAAACACTATCAAGGCACCCTCGGGAATCAAGACTCGCCCCTTCGATGCCATTCTGGTCAGTGTCTTTCACTCGAGAATTATAATTCATGTCCTTATTCTTGGTTTTGTAACTAGGTTAGTTGACAACTCTTGTGTTGAATCAGCAGAGGTCTTAAAAGGACGAAGGATTCATGGTGTTTAAAATGACTAAGTTAATTAATAATATCGTGGAAAATACAATTGAAATGGGACCAAATTTTATATCACTGGAATCATGTGTTTGTCAAAAAATTAAAATAAATTTGAACAAATGGAAGTCCACATGGGACCTGCTCAAATCTGCTAAATACACGTCCTGTAGGAACAAGAAACCACCACTGCGTTAGTTCATTACTGACACTATTTAAACGAAAGCATGTTCCATGAGGACACAAAACCGTCAGGGACCTGATTTCATCTCTTTCACTGGCCACTCATCTCTTTCAATACACTTGCAATTAGCAAGTTGGGTATTAGCATGACTTGGTCACAAATCTTTGAATGGAAATGGGGCTGTGTACTGTCCTTTCAATAGTGATCTACAATCTCCATTCTCCATCACTTCAAATTTTTGGGAGAGGGAAAATGAAAGTCACAGAAAATGGAAGAGGATCTATACATTAGAAAATGGAAATTGCATATGAAACTATGATAAAAATTTGATCTCAAGAGTGTTTGGCTCTTACAACCAAAGTGACATGTCCATAGTGATCTCCCAGTGAAAGCACAACCCTACATGTTGGTTAAAAATGCTTAAAAGTGACGGAAAGAGTATCCTCCACCTAAACATTTGTTCAAGTGTTTATTTTGGTTGTAACTTTGAACCTTGGTAACTTTTGCATCCGGTATCCAAACGAGGAATTTTTTGGTGCATTGGAACCCTCTTCCATTTTCTAATGTTGAGATCCTCAAGTGCGGTGATTTTAAAGAGGTTATGTGTTGTTTAAGTGTTAATTTTTGTTCGTAACTTTGAACCTTGGTAACTTTTGCATCCGGTATCCAAACGAGGATTTTTTTGGTGCATTGGAACCCTCTTCCATTTTTTAATGTTGAGATCCTCAAGTGCGGTGATTTTAAAGAGGTTATGTGTTGTTTAAGTGTTAATTTTTGTTCGTAACTTTGAACCTTGGTAACTTTTGCATCCGGTATCCAAACGAGGATTTTTTTGGTGCATTGGAACCCTCTTCCATTTTTTAATGTTGAGATCCTCAAGTGCGGTGATTTTAAAGAGGTTATGTGTTGTTTAAGTGTTCATTTTTGGTTGTAACTTTGAACCTTGGTAACTTTTGCATCCGGTATCCAAACGAGGAAATTTTGGTGCATTGGAACCCTCTTTCATTTTCTAATGTTGAGATCCTCAAGTGTGGTGATTTTGAAGAGGTTATGTGTTGTTTAAGTGTTTATTTTTGGTCGTAACTTTGAACCTTGGTAACTTTTGCATCCGGTATCCAAACGAGGAATTTTTTGGTGCATTGGAACCCTCTTTCATTCTCAAGTGTGGTGATTTTAAAGAGGTATGATGTGTACGTGTGGTGCAGGAGGAAGTGAAGGCGTTTTTCGATGTGCATGAGCAAGAAGGCACACATGCAGGAGGCGTGCACCTGGAGATGACAGGCCAGAACGTGACAGAGTGCGTGGGAGGAGGCAGCGCGGTGAGCTTTGACGATCTGAGCTCTCGCTACCACACGCATTGTGACCCCCGGCTCAACGCTTCCCAGTCGCTGGAGCTCGCCTTCATCATCGCCGAGCGCCTGCGCAAAAAACGCATGAATACTTTAAAGCAGCAGGAGCCTGCATTGTCTCTCAATGGCCTTGCAAATGGAAAAGGTATGGTGATCTGAGATGAAACCATTTCATCTGTTTCATCTTATGACTAGCAATGTGGAGGATTCTTTTCCTCTTCTTTTTTCCATTGCACTTGTGGTGGTATTAGAACTGAAGGAGCTGTGGTCTATAGCAATGATGAAAGACCAGAGACGTTTGTAAGGATTCCCACTCGCATCTTCATGTATTTTTTAATATTATCAATAGAATAGTATCAGAGCCTGCATTGTCTCTTAATGGCCTTGCAAATGGAAAAGGTATGGTGATCTGAGATGAAACCATTTCATCTGTGGACTAGCAATGTGGAGGATTCTTTTCCTCTTCTTTTTTCCATTGCACTTGTGGTGATTTTAGAACTGAAGGAGCTGTGGTCTATAGCAATGGTGAAAGACCAGAGACGTTTGTAAGGATTTCCACTCGCATCTTCATGTATTTTTGAATATTATCAATAGAATAGTATCGATTTGAATAGTCTAAGAATACCTAGAGCCTTTGTTTCTCAGCGCTTTAGTGCCTAGCTGACTACATTATGGTCACTGGAGTGTCGAAAATGCAAATAACATAAAATCTGTGAAGAATTGGATTTTGAATTGTGAAGTTTAGAGTTATAATATTGTTGGGAGGCTATTAACTGTGCACAGTGGTGTTTGCCTTCATATTACTGGAGGTGGGTACTATAAATTTTCAATTTTGATGTTTAAGGAAAACTAATGACTCACTTAATATTATTGATGAAATGTCCAATGTAATTTTTTTATTGAAGAGGTGTGACCTTTGTATAACTTTGTCTACCGTTTTTTACACGATATTTATTAATCCTTTAACGCGTACGATTTACACAATATTTATTAACCCTTTAACGCGCCAGTATGATTTCTAACACATCCCTTCACCACATACGATTTACACAATATTTATTAACCCTTTAACGCGCCAGTATGATTTCTAACACATCCCTTCACCACATACGATTTACACAATATTTATTAACCCTTTAGTGCCCATCTGACCACATTATGGTCACTGCAACATCCGAAATGCAAATAGCAGAGAATCTGTGAAGAATTGGAACTTCAGTTTTGAAGTTCAGATTTGCCCACATACATTACGCACCTTCCCGAAAAATAAATTTTCAATTTGGAATTGTACAACTATCAAAATACCTATCAATAGAACGCGAAAATATTGCAAATACTTGAAAATACAGCAAATACTTACAAATACAACACATGTATTATGAAGTATTTCTTGTGTTTGGAAGTTTGTTATCTTGTTTTGTTTTTTTGTATTGTGTTCTCTTCTTCATCTTCCATTAGTGTGTGTAATCCGATCTTGACTAATGTACCTACTCCTGTCAATTTTCAACGTATAAAATTTTTCCTAAACCGTATATGGATTAGTCACTTTCATTTATAAAATTCACAACAATTATGTATAGATCTATTCTTGATATGGAAGATTGCAACGGAGAGCTGTTGACGTAGGGCATAGGTGAACTTCTTTATTTTCATTTTTGAAAATTTAACCCAAATTCTATTTAACTTTGAAATCACACACCCCCCAAAATCTCATTTTTGAGCGTGCATTATACAGTTCAAATACATACTATAATCTTCCAATCCCACCATTGGATGATTCTCAAATTTTAATAGAATGTGTGCTCTCCAGTCGAGAATAGAATTGTACGGCTACTTTCTAATTTAATCCATTCTATTTATGGTGATCTCAATCATAGTGGAAAAATGTACCGAAATCTAGAGTTCCCAGCTACAGTACCCTGGGCACTAAAGGGTTAACCCTTTAACGCGCCATCGTCCGGACGGTGTATAATTTACATCCCTTCATCACATACGGTGATGTTTTTCATCCATCCAAAATTCTCTCGATTCTTGTTCTAGTTGACTACCATTTGTATGGTATGGATTTTCAATATAAAATAATGCGATTTTTTCAATAATAACAAAAGTGGTTTCTGTCAAGTTTCATTCTTAGTTCAAAAAGTGAGACTTTAAACATGATTTTTCATAATAAGTAGAATCAAAGAATGGAAACCATACCATCTTGTAGTGCATGTTGTTCCAATTTCATTCAAATTTTTATTTTATTTTATTGTATTAATTTTGGATTTCAAATTGAATTTCAAGAGAAAACCTTGCAAAATAAACTTAAAAATATTAATAATAAATATGATGACTCCAACCGTACATATGTTATCTTCACATTGACATTTACAACTTTGGTTTGTACATCAATCTATTTTTATTTTTCATCAAACATTTTATGACGAATCTTTGAAAACAATGTTGAATTGGGAGGTTAAAGGGTTAATTACACTAAGTCACTAACCATGGACCAAAGGACTAAAAAGCACTAACAAATGTAGGAGAGGGCCAGTTGAGGTTTTCAACTCTGAGTTGAAATTTTTCAATTGAATTGTAGGCAACACATGCAGTTCAGTTTAATCAATTCAGTTTAAAAACTTTCAACCCGAGTTTGAATGTTTTTCAACTTTCAGCTTGCAAAAGGAAAACCAATGAAAAATAAAGAGATGAATGAGAATTCATAATCCATCAATGCACCTTTGAACCTTTTATTCATTAAGATGATTTAATTGCAATTATTAGTTACCGTATGAACCTATGCCATCTTACTTTTTAATTTGTACTTAATTGAATAAATATTATGAAAACCATATTCAAATAAATAAGAACGTATTGTTATAATTTGGCATATAAATCATTATTTTGGAATATAATAATATGATTTAAAACAAATTAGATTAATTTTAAAAAATTACAATATTTTGATACAAATTAATCTATTTTGTTATAAATTGGGTTATTCTAAAGAATTAGATTATATTTTCATAAATTGTACTATCAAGAAACTAATTGGATTATTTTTACTAAAATTGGATTATTGAGACATAGATTATATTATTTTGTATAAATTGGATAGTTTTGACACAAATTGTATTACTCAAATTGATCGCTTTGTCTTCAAAACATAAAATCTACAATTCTCTCTAGATTCATGAAAAGGAGGAAGAGAACAAAAATGTATACAACTGCTACATGTAAGTGTCGGTTGGTGTCTTGGTGATGGGTATGCATATCTTAGGCGGCTTCACTTTAGTTACCATTTTATTTTTAGCTAGCAAAATACAACCAAAAAGAAAAATTATTTTTAGAAAGAGCTAAATTTGAACCCCGAAACTCATTCCTTTATTGCCAAAATACTCATCCATGTTGACATTTGAAAAAAAAAAAAAATCATTCAAATATTAAGCAATTTTTCATTCAATTATGATGACTTCATCAAAAATCTACATGAATGAGCTACATTCCTTGTGTGTTTTGTTTGTGCCACTTGTTTGAATATAAATAAATAAATAAATATATGTATGTATATACATATATATATATATATACTATATATATACTTACAATACTTTATAGTAATTTAAATACTTGAATTACCTAATAATTTAAAATATATATACTTGAACCTTATTGCATCTACCAAATAAGTGCAATTAATAGGTAATAATGTTTAGCTAACTCTTGCGCACATTTACTAGTTAAGAGCAATTAGCCTTATGGGATGAACTTAGTGTGTGTTTCACATCATGTGTGTTCATATATCCCTTCAAAATACTTGTATGTACAAATTTTTTAAGTGTAAAATAGAAATATATGTACATATTACAATTAAAAACAATAGATAACGAATTATAGATATGCATACATAGAAAATATTAGCATACATATACAACAATTTGTTTAAGTGAAATAAAACCCTCACCATATGTATAATACTTCCATTTTAGTTTAATGCAAGTAGAGGTCGGGGAGTGCACTTAAAGTTAAGATTAAGAACGCACGTGAGTGTGGTTTCATAGCATACCCTCTACAATACTTGGCCTTAAAATAGTTTTTAAATTAAGATTTTTTAGGTGCTAAATCATTACGTATATATCTATCATTTGGTATAAATTTCAGGACCAAAAGTATTTAAAGTCTTATTAAAATATGATAGTCGATTGAAATTAAATGTGTTGTTTTTTGCTTCAAAAATAAATTTAGAAATATTTATAAGTGATTATATTTTGAAATTTATATGAAAAAATGAAGGGGTATGTTAGAGGTTGAAAAGTTGGAAATGATATATAAGACTTATTATTAATGATTTATGTCGGAAGGAGACAATTGACACGAGGATGAAGGGCCAAGAGAACAATTTGGTTGAAGAAGAAGAAGAGTTGGCATGATGACAAGTTTAGGAGTGTCTCTTGGAAGTATGACACTTAACATGGCTATTGGTCACATAGTACATTAAAAACTTTGTGCATTGGTTTTAAAATATTTTAGTGCTTAAAAATGCAAAAAATATATGAGCACATTACGCAACAACACTATTTCATCAATGTTTTTTTTCCATTACCACATCACTCAAATAATACTATTGTGTATTGTGATGAACCATAGTCATTTCAATACTATTTTGCATTTTTTTAGCAATAAAAATTTAAGTATACATAATTTAAGTACTTTTCCAATGATAAAAATATATATAGAGGAATTTTTTTGAAGTTGATTGCATAAACATGTCAACCTTTGAATTTTTCAATTTGCAAAGGTGGCGTTGTGAGCTCTAAATTACATTTTAAAAATCCAAAATACTATGTTTACACTTGAAAACATGTTTGTGTTATACACATTATAATCATGGCCTAAGTAATTAGCATGTATGTGATAATAAAGAGTTAAGTACTCAGTGTTAAAACATGGATATATTTTAACAAAAAAAATGCAAACCCCGATTTTCAATAATTTGATATTTTTTAAAATTTTCCTAATGTAATATCATTAATTAATATGATGATAGTAATAAATATTATTATTTCATTTGTATTTTAGTATTACATAGTTTTTTAAAATGATATATCATCACTATGTGAACCATTTTTTGGAAAGAACCAGTGATTAATTACAAGTGAGTCGGTTGATTTTCTAAAATAATTGGTAATTTTCAAGAATTGAGGCAAAAGACCAAGCAAAATGACTAAAAATTAGTTATATTTAGTATTTTTTGAAAAATTATACGAGATATATTCTTAAAAAACTGGTTGGTTTGGGAGTATAAATGAAACTTACTGGTTGGCTCCAAAAACTATCTCGAATAGTGATGTGGATCTATATTTGCATGCCTCCAAGAAGACCGATTTGACATACATACCACTCCAACACAACAAGTGACATACGTGCCACTTCAATATGATGATAATTATGCATTACTTTTGATATACGTGCCACTTCACATACACACGTGCCACTTGATGCATGATTATCTTCAAGTACCATTTTGAGTTATATATAATAGATCATCCTTACTATTCAATAATTCTTATTAGAATGTTTGGATTTTGTATTTTTACACTTATACGCTCACATTTGATGAGTGTTATAAAATAATTGTAGAATAAATTCTAGATTGAATAAATATATTGTTTAAAAGTTGTGAGTTTATTCTAAAGCCTTTATTATGGCAAAAGTTGTAGAACCACATCCATTGTCACACTCATTAAATCTCAAGGAATAGATGTATTTATTTCAAAACTCACTATATTATCAGCAAGTGGAATGGTGGATTTATATTGGCTTGACCAAAGATTAATTTTTTTGGCGGTAAATGCTTAGAAGCTTAAAAAAAAAGTAGTCAACTTTGGTTATATAGAGTCCAAAACAACCGTAACCTTTAAATGATAGAGGGAGTAAGGCAAAACCTAGATGTGATATAAAATGTTACTTTTGCAACTTTGATGAAGTTTGGTCCAAGAGAGAAAATGAGAAGCATGATGTTTAACCCCTAAACGTTCTCACTGTTTTCAAATCTGGCAGTTTTTCAAAGATGCATTATAAAATGAAACTAAGAGGGATATTTTCAATTTGATGAATGAATAAAAGTTGTACATTATGAATTTTAGATTCTATCCATACGATTAGATTTGTGATTGCTATCACCAATATTTGTGTATTCAATTTCAAACTTAAAATTTAGAGCTCTTTTGTAATATGCTTACATATAAGATATTGACAATCTAATAATGAATTTTTTTTGAGATGGGTTGAAATGTAATACTCTAAGTGTAGTGATTTTTGGAGATTTTTTGGTTGCTTAACTTTAGTAGTTGATTTTTCCAAGAGCACTTTTAGACTAAAATCTTCGAAATTTTGGGTGGAACACTACAACATGAAATGAGGCATAAAAATTTCACAAATCTTCCCCTTTCTAATCGGCTCACACATGCACGAAGCTAATTTCCCATAAAAGTTTTAGGAAAAAATCCACACTGCAAAAAGTGCATGATGGATGAGAAATCAGAGTTCAAATCCGTACATCATGCAAAATATGGATGGTTGGGCGGTTAGGGGTTAATATGTATCCATACGGTCAACTTTTCAAAAAAAAAATTAGATTCTCATTCAATGAATTTAGAAGCATTTACCATTTAATATTCACCATAAGTACAATGCTATTTTTAGCTTTTGAAATGTGGTATGATTTGTTAAAACTGAACATTCTATTGTAAATTTTGAAAAAGCAACTTTTTCAAAGGAAGAGCATCATTAGTTTCCCAAAATAATAAGTTTTACAACACTAGGAAAATATTGAGGCCTTTGACTTTGAAATATTCTTCTTGGTGGAGTTTAATTCAGATTAACATGATTCACATTGGATTGGAAAGTAGACTTGATTTCATATTTGGAAATATTTTTTATTTTTTATAAAAATATTTTTTCATCTTGGGAAGCCTATGAAAAAAGAAAGTTGACTATAAAATGGTCGTTTGGTCACTTACGGGTTAACTCATTCAAAAGTTTGGTGGCGGGTTTAGAATTGGAACCCACGAGGTTACCCGTTTATTTTATTTTTGGTGATGCTTTCACTAATTCTTTCATTATCTATACATTAACTCCTATAGGACTAATCGTTCATTTTTTGGAAGATGTATAGATTTCATGCACGTTTTCTCATCCATCATGCACTTTTAGCAAGGAAGAGAAATACAACAAGATTCTATTGTGATATAGCTTCATGCATGTGATATCCAATTAGAAAGGAAATGGTTTGTGAAAATTTTATACCTCATTTCATGTTGGAGTGATTCACCAAAAATTTCAAAGATTTAAGTTTAATTGTGTTTTTGAAAAATAAACTCATAAAATTAAGCAACCAAAAAACCCCCAAAATTCACTACAATTAACCCCTAACCGCCCAATCATGCATATTTTGCTTGATGTACAGATTTCATCCGCGGTTTCTCATCCATCATGCACTTTTTGTGGTGTGATTTTTTTACTGAATCTTTTATGGGAAGTTAGCTTCATGTATGTGTGATCCGATCGAAAAGGAAACAATTTCTGAAAGAATTATGCCTCATTTCGTGTTGCAGTGTTTCACCCAAATTTGAAATATTTTAGTCTAGAAGTGTTCTTGAAAAAATAAACTCATAAAATCAAGCATCCAAAAAATCTCCAAAAATCACTACACCTAGAGTACTATATTATGAGCTATCACAACAAATTTCATCCCCTTACTGTCGATATCTTATTCGTAATCGAATTTCAAAATAATTTTTTATTTAATGTTTCATAATTTATAGAAAAATATTAGTGATAGCACTTAAAGATCTAACTGTATAGATTGAATCTAAATTTCAAAATCTATAACTTTTATTCATACATCAAGTTTCAAATATTCATGCTAGTTGCATTTTATAATGCATCTTTGCAAAACTGCCCAAATTGGACATAGATGAGGACGTTTAGGGGTTAAGAGTATTACATTTCAACCCATCACAACAAATTTCATTCTCAAATTTTCAATATCTTATTTGGAATTGAATTACAAAATACTCTTGAATTTCAAGTTTCAAATTTATACAAAAATATTGGTGATAGCAATCGCAAATCTAACCGTATGGATAGAATCTAAAATTTATAATGTACATCTTTTATTCATACATAAAGTTCAAAAAATACCTCTTGGTAGAATTTTATAATCCATCTTTGCAAAATTTCCGAATTTAGGATGTTTAGGGGTTAATCCCTAACCACGCAACCATACATATTTTGCCTCATGTACAGATTTCATCCGTAGTTTCGCATCCATCATGCACTTTTTGTAGTGCAATTTTTTTACCGAAATTTTTATGGGAAGTTAGTTTCATGTATGTGTGATCTGATCAAAAAGGAAACAATTTGTGAAAAAATTATGCCTGATTTTGTGTTGTACTCCCTCCGTCCCAAAGTTATTGTCATACAAATTTGTTTGGTATTTCTTTGAGCCAATTTCATTGATCATATTGTAAGAAACATGATTAAAAAAGGTTCCAAATTATGTCACTAGAATGATTGAAGAACATTACATGTGTTCATTGCAACCTAAATAAAATTAGCCACTAGGAAGTATTTTTTTGACCTCCTTAAAAAAGCACTTTCAAACATGACTTTCAAACATGACAATAACTTTGGGACGGAGGGAGTAGTGTTTTACCCAAAATTTTGAAGATTTTAGTCTAAAATTGTTCTTGAAAAAATAAATTTATAAAATTAAGCATCTAAAAAATCTCCAAAAATCACAACACCTAGAGTACTACATTATAACCCATCAAAACAAATTTCATCCACATATTATCAATATCTTATTTGTAATCAAATTTCAAAATAATTTTTTATTTTATGTTTCAAAATTTATTGAAAAATATTAGTCATAGCAATCATAGATCTAACCATATGGATAGAATCTAAAGTTCAAAATGTATAACTTTTATTCATACATCAGGTTCCAAATATTAAAGTTAGTTGCGTTTTAAAATACAACGTTGTAAAATTGCCCAAACTAAACATAGGTGAGGGCATTTAGGGATTAAGGAAGGTTGTTTGTTTTGTTTTGTTACATTGAGATCTCTCCAACCATGCATCCAATAATCGCATTCTTAGTACTGTAGGAGAGTTCTCAAAGAGGGGTGCATAAAATTGGTTTTGCTACATTTGGACCTACAATGCAAAAATTATGGATTTTAAAACAAATACGTCACTATAAATTGAATTAGATTATGAAAAAGGAATATGAGGTTCTTGATGTCATTCTTGGCATTGTTAGAAATCTCTCAACCAGTAGGGATGCACAAAAGTTGTTTTGTAGTTTTTAAACCTACCTTGTGAAAGTTATGGATTTTTTATTGTTTTTTGTCACCAAAAATTGAATTAAATTATGGATAAATTATTCTAAAAAGAAAAAGAAAAAACATGGGGAACGCACGGGAACACCGGGAATATTTTTTTGTGATTTACATTAAGATCTCTTTGACCGTGTGTCCGCGGGTTGTGTTTTTGGTATCATTGAAAAGCTCTTAATGTGGAGGGATGTACCAAAGTTGTTTTGTGGCTTTTAGATGTACTGTAGGGCGTGAGAGATGTATTTTTGAGTGATTTTTGTAGCCATAAATTAAATTAAATCATGAAAAATGAAACATGAGAGTTTTTGATGTCATTATTGGCATTATTGGAAAGCTCTTGACAAGTAGGAGTGCACCAAAGTTGTTTCATAGTTTTTGGACCTACAATATGTAAGTTATGGATTTTTTTTTATCAAATTTTGTCACTATAAATTAAATCAAATTATGGATAGAATTTTTATTTTTATTTTATATTTTATTATTATTATTATTATTATTATTATTTTTAAAGCAAAAAAAAAGAATGGGGAACACGGAAGCACGTGGAGCATGGGGACATGTGGAATGCGGGGAACAAATGGAATACGGGGAACAAGTGGACCAATGACCCACGCCCGTACTAGTGTACTTGATGAGAGCATGCGGTTGAGACATCCTAAAACCATGTTAACATAGGTATTATCCTTAGAACAACATCCAAGATTTGGTCACTAATGCATCGTATACACTAAAAAAATAAAAATTTATAGGTGACCATTTGAAAACAAAGAATCATGTATTTTGCTTCATTTTCTAGTTTGGCATAAGATAATTCAATATTTCAAGAATTTAGCCTCGTGTTGTTTCTATATTGGTTGAAACCCAAGAGCATCCTATATAGAAATTACATTTTGGCACTCAAAGTGCCAACCTACAAAGCGAGGTACAATACCACCCAAAAAAAATTCTGGCAAATTTTCACCATGATCTCACTCGATTTTGGAAGTAGCTACTTTTACACTAAAAAAACGGACTAAAAAGTGAATGAAATCATCAAAAATTTCTCACATTCAACAACACTAAAATCACCACTATTAGAATGAAAGTGATTTATAATAAATAAATCTATGAAAGATTATATTCATTTTTCCATTACCTAGCTACATTGTAAGGTGTGTGTTGCTCTGCCAATAAATTAATTAATTTAAAAAAAAATTGTTGTAAGAAACCATGTCTCAAAACAAATTTGAACTCAAACTTGCACCACCTAACTATGATACGTCACCTTCACCAATCAAGCAAAGAACTCATTATTTGGTGATCTTACAACAAATCAAACTTAACTTATATTCAAACAATTTTCCAAATACCAGTTCTTTGTTACTTTTGGGTGAAAGCACGGTAAACTGAACCATTAAAGCCACCCTTAGTGCTAAAATTACAATTTTCTTGGTCAAAGTTTATAAATTACAATTAAAATTCATTTATTTAAGTTCTAATTTAGTAGAGCCATCTATGGTTCTATTAAGTACTTCAATCCAAAGTTTCAAATTAAAACAATTAAAAAAATTTATGAAAAATTTAAAAGTAAAGCTTGAAAATAGATGTCTAAAATAAATTTTGGGAGCAAATTTGATGAACAAAATCATGTTCAATATGAATATAAATTATATTTTCTATAAATTCATTATGCATTCGAGGGCTCTAAAGAATTTTTTTTGAAAAAATAAATATTTAATGCAATTTTAGCATGTTTTATATCTACTTTTCAATTTGGTAAGGACTACTTTTTTCAATTTTAACCACTTTAACCTTACTATAATACAGATAAAGACTTTTTGAACATAATTCTTTCAAATTTTTTGGTAGAATTTGTTAAACATTGTATCTTTTATTTTATCCACCAAAAAAATTTCACAAAAAATAAAAATTTAATAGATTTTTGAACCCTTCATTATTGCTCCTTTATAGGGATCACAAGTGGTTCAGTTTACCATGCCTTCATCCATATATTATTGATTACTAAAGTGCCTATTCTTGATATGGGAGAGTAGTTTTGTTCCAAGGGCCCTTTCACTACTAGAAAATGTTGACCCAATAAATCAAAAACCAACAGCACTCTGTTGTTCCATGCACTGTAATGACTGTTTATACTGATATTCAAACTTTCTATTAGTTAGCAAAAAACATTTGCCTAATATCTGTTGGTTTAGGCATTGTAACAACTACATCAACATAAATCCAAGAAATTTTATAACTTACTAACTTTAAAATGATGAAAAAAATCATTATAAACAATCAATTCTACGAAAACATTAAATTTTATATAGAAAAGTATAAATTTTAGATTAATTCTTTGAAAATAGAGTCAACAAGTTGATTGTATGTAATAATGTAGTAATAGATATAAAGAATAAAATAATATTATATAACTTTATAATGTTATACTACTTATTTTCAACGGTGTTTTCATACTATGGTTGTCATAGTTTTGAACAAAAAAGTTTCTAATGTTGTAAAACAATTGATTTAATATCATACTATAATAAATAGGAAAAAATAATATTATTCTAAAATATTTTGGAATATTCCTAGAAGACTCATAAAATATCTTTACAGTCTGATTTCCCAAAATAGTTTTAGATCTTCATTTATAGAATTTAGAAGCAATTAACAATAAAAAAATCAACAAAATTACATTTTATATTTTTAGAATTAAAATTTTGGTATTATTGGTTATAATTGAACTTTTCATCATAGAAGCAAAAAGCAAAAGCAGAAAGATGTACTAAAAAGAACAATATTACTTTTCCTAAATAGTAAAATTTGTACAACAAGACAATGCACAGGTGTAGAAGCTCCCCTAGGTAAAATTTAACTTGGATTGACATGATTCAAATTAGGTTTGAAAGCATACATGATTTCCTATTAGAAAATAATTATAATTTAATCATATTTTTAAAATTTTAATCTTGTGCAACTTATAAAAGGGAGCATCGACCAAAAAACGATCTCCCAAAGCATTACGGGTTAAATTGAGTTTCAAATCAAAATTTCTTTGAACTCAATTTGAGCAACTTTTCAAAAAATAGAATTGCAAAAGCTTTTAATCCCTAACTGCCGGCAAGACCAAAAATGGCTTATGAATAAAGCCGACCGTACAATTCCATCCAATTCTTCATGAAAAGGACTATGCTTGGTCATCCCACCCCTTCAAGGTAAATTCAAATCATTCAATCTATTTTTAGATTTTACGCGGGTCCCAACTACAAAAAGAGTCGTAAAAACGGTTCACTATGTAGTGTATTTTGTATTTTTAATTTTGAACTCTAATTTCTCATCCATGATGCACTTTTGCAGTGTGGATTTTATACTAGAACTTTTATGGGAAGTTAGCTTCGTGCATGTGTGATCTGATTAGAAAGAGGATGATTTGTGAAAATTTTATGCCTCATTTATGTTGTAGTGTTCTATCCAAAATTTTGAAGATTTTAGTCTGAAAGTGCTTGAAAAAGTCAACTACTAAAAATAAGCAACCAAAAAATCTCCAAAAATCACTACACTTAGAGTATTACATTTCAACCCATCTTAACAAATTTCATTATTAGATTGTCAATATCTTATCTGTATTCATATCACAAAAGAGCTCTAAATTTTAAGTTTGAAAATTTATGCACACATATTGGATGGAATCTTAGTTGCATTTTATAATGCTTCTTTGGAAAACTACCAAATTTGAAAGGGGTGAGAACTTTTAAGGGTTAATTGCTTGCAACATTCTGACCAATGAACTATTTTTCAATCAATCCCAAACTTATGCACTTTTGAATTTAGTTTCATAGTTTCATTCTGCGTACCTCTTTTTCTTTACTTCATTTCAAGGTGAATATTCAAGGTTTTACTTTTTTTTATTTTTTTTATTTTTAAAACCCACAACTTGTTTGTTTAACATATAGTCAAAAAACTCCAGTTGAAACAAAACGGCATATATGATGAAATGTCAAAAAATAGAATTTTTTCTTAAAGACATGAAAAAAATCACAATGAAAAAAATGATTTTTGGTTGAATTAAATATAAAATGAAAAAATTTGGAAAAGAAATATTCTTAACATCGCTAAAAAGAGGCAAATTGAAAAAAAAGAAGCTTTCAAGCATCATGATTTCCTCAAAAAGAAACAATTAAAATTACTTGAAAATTTTGTATAGATATAGAAAAAAGCCAGCATGATGTAGTGCAAAAAAAAGTTGGATCTTTTCTCTTCTACATCGCTTAAAAATATTCAAAGTTCGCTGAAAAAACAAAACAACTCCCATCTTTCATGATTTTGTCAAAAAATAATAAAAATTTAAAACATTTAGAAATCTAGATACAAAAAAGCCTAAATGAAATAGTACAAAAATGTTTTGAAAAAGAAATCTTTTATTACATTGCAGAAAATATCCAAAGTTTGTTGAAAAAAATAGCTCTAACTCTCACGATTTTGTCCAAAAAGAATTCAAAACATTTTAATTTTTTTCCTAGATTCAAAAAAATGCATGAATGTAATAGTGCAAAAGAAAATTGAAAAACAAGTTTTTATAACATTGCTAAACTTATCCAAACTAAGTTTGTTGAAAAAAAAAGCAACTCTGGCCTTCACGATTTTGTCAAAAAAAAGTTCAAAATATTTAAAAATTTTTCTAGGTAGAAAAAAATACTTGCATGTTCAAAGTAGTGCAAAAACAATTGGAGAAAAAAAAATTTAAACTACAAAAAAAATCCAAAGTCTGCTGAAAAGAAAAATCCAGCTACAACCTTAAACATTTTTGCAAAAACATAGAAAAGAAAAAAGGATTTGAATTTTTCCTAGATACAAAAAATTGCCTGCATGATCTCTTGCAATTTGTTTTTGAAAAAAAGTATTAAATTTACATGGCAAAAAATTTGCCAATGGTTACATTCGTTTATAATTATCAAAAAGATTCATTCATTTGCATGAACGTTCCTATGTCGTGTGGTGGTTTGGTGCTTGGTTAGGGGGTAGAATATCTGGTATTCAAATTCGTCCCCTGGCGATTGGGCTTGAGTATACCGTGGTGGGCCCCGCGGTCATGGTGTTTGGGGCAACTCTAGGCTTTAGATTGGGCTATCAAAGTCTTTCTCGGACAACTACTTTTTCCCAAGCAGGCTAGAAAATTTCGAGTAGGCTTCATATATTTTATTGTGGATCCTTTTTTCTCTTAATTTTTTAATTTTATTTTGACCAATTAAAACAATAGTTTGGAACAACACATTTTGGTTAAAAAACGTCCGGGACAACTTGTCCTAATCAACTGCCGCGATCAACATTTTCCTGTTGATATGGTCAAAGGATTTTCGAGTAGTGTTTGTCCGGTGGACACTGGATCATTGACATTACAAATAGACACTTTATTCACAATGCCCTCAAAAGAGGCCGGAGTTTCTATATATCTATCCCTAACCCTTATCCTAGAAGTACGTATTTTCAACATTCATAAATGCCTATATATGTGTATCTATTTCTCATCAAATTTCAATATGCCTAATATATATACTTTGTATATAGATGTCTTAATTAATACCCATTTTGTACACACATGACGTAATGTAAAATTATTGGATTCGCCTCAGAGGATACTAATTTAATCACTAACCCTTAGACGCGCCTGCGTCCAAAATCTGGACGATGGATGATTCTGGACGCGTCCCTTTACCACGCAATTGGATGTTTTTCATCCATTCAGTTTTTGAAAAATAGCAAAAGTGGTTTATGTCAAGTTTCATTCTTAGTTCAAAAAGTGAGACCTTAAACATGATTTTCCATAATAAGAAGAATCAAATAGTGAAAACCATACCCTCTTGTAGTGCATGTTAGTCCAATTTCATTACAATATTTTTAAATTTTTTAATGTTAATTTTGGATTTTTAATTGAATTTCAAGAGAAAACCTTGCAAAATTAATTAAAAAATATTAATAATAAATATGATGAATCCAACCGTATAGATATTATCTTCACATTGACATTTATAACTTTGTTTTGTACATCAACTCCATTTTAATTTTTCATCAAACATTTTATAACGAATCTTTGAAAATAGTGTTGAATCGGGACCTTAAAGGGTTAAACTACCTATTCTTATTTTCATTTTTTTATGATTTAAGAATTCAACCAAAACTTGTGTTCTAATTTAGAGTGTGTAATAAATAAAAGATTAAAAGAAATAATTTTTTTTTTGATAGAAACAAAGTGAGTGAGTGAGCTTTGTTAGTGCTAGGATTTAAGTGAGTCAAGTGAAGCAAGTGAGTGAGTTGATCGAGTGATATTATAAATAACATAGGGTGTTTAAAAACAATTTTAAAGAATACTCATAGAATATACCATGGGTATTATTTTATATCATAGAATAATTGCGTTCGGCTTCATACCCCCTAAATTACCCTTTGAATGCACGTGATCTACTAAATCACCAATATAACATATAGTGCATCCCCTAAGGCATGATATGTTAACTCCTAAACGTCACAACGTTCAGAAACTGAACGATTAACATATTCAAACCCTTCTCACGTTCTCATCAATGCTTAGATGTCTGGAAGTCATTCAATTTTTTGGAATTTCTTCACCAAGTTGTTTTCTTATCTGACGATTGGGTTTAATCATACTTGATTGCATATTTTTCTAAAATTACAAATGTAGAACTAGGTAAAGTTATTGACCAATCCAAAATTGCATTGACTGGAGTTCAATAGTGGCTTTGCGAAAATGAGGTAATAGATTTAAGAAACAATTTTTTCCAAAGAATCACCACATTTAAGAGTAACTCATTTCAGATACATTCCAACAAATTTTTACTTAAAATACGTTAAAATTTTGTATGTAATCAAATTTAGTAGGAGTTTTTAATTTTAACTTTCGGATTTTATAATTAAATATTGGTGATAGTATTAGAGAATTAAACCGTACGAATGAAATCTTAAATTCAAAATGTAGAACTTACATTTGTATATCAATTCCAAAATATTCTTCTCAATAGTGCTTTATGACGTTTTTTTCTCAAACTGTCAATTTCAGGAACACCTTGGTACGTTTAGGGGTTATAGTTGTTTTTTGAAGTTAAGACTCTACATCTTATAATACATATAAGCCATGTTTAAAAGTTGTAAGCATTTATATGAGATAAAAAAATAACTTTAATTCTTTTTGAGCTACATGACAACAAACTCTAAAAGTTTTGAATCAAAAAATAACTCTAATTTTTTTAAGCTGAAGAATAACTCTAAAACTTTTACAGTTGATTACTCTAAAATTTAAGTTGATTACTCTAAAAT
This sequence comes from Pohlia nutans, assembly GCA_022496805.1. Classification (NCBI taxonomy): domain Eukaryota; kingdom Viridiplantae; phylum Streptophyta; class Bryopsida; order Bryales; family Mniaceae; genus Pohlia; species Pohlia nutans. The sequence goes on from CM040102.1 coordinate 10,645,326, forward strand.
CAATTGAGCTGAAAGATAACTCTTAAAAAACTTGAGATAAAAAATTGTTCTAAAACTTTTGGATTAAACAATTTTTTTTTGAATTTAAAAAAAACTCTACAAAATTTGAGTTAAAAAATAAAACTCTAAACCTTTTGAGTTAGAAAATAAATCTATAACTTTTTAACCCTAAACAATAACATTCTAAACATAATCCATTTGAGTATTAAGGAATTGAATGACTACAGTATCTCTGTCAAATGGTATCGTATTCAAGTACACAAGGGTTCTTTCTGATTATTCCAGAAATCTAATATACACATTCAAGCAACGAAATTATTCCTTTCATTTATTCATCTCCCCTAACTTCATCAGGGAGGCACTTTGTGACTACAGTAGACGCCACAGACTGCTTAGACTTCATTCCCGACTGATTTGTGACTGCACACTTCGTTTAGAGAAGCCGCGCCTCATCTCTCCGGCTCGCCATGACTGATTGCTTTAGTCTTTCTTCTGTGTTGCTCCCGTAGCTTAGACTTTCTTCTGTGTTCATCCCGGGGTTTAGACTTTCTTCTGAGTTCATTCCGGGGTTTAGACTTTCTCTGTGTTGCGGAGGACTTCTTGTTTAGACTCTCTGTGTTGCAGGTTGGAGACTTAGTTTGTTGAGATTCGTGATGGAGAAGTTCACTGTATTCTCTCAGGACGCGCAGGATGCAGGATTGTGGAAGAAGTTACTGCAAAACGCTCGAAAGGAGTCCACAATCGCGCCTTACTTCGTCGTAGACGTTGCGGAGGGCTGTTTGCACACAGCGGCGTTCAGCAAATTGGTAAGTAGCAGCTGCGTTTTTCTTCTCTTTCCGCTCTCTTGACTTTCAAGTTGTAAAAATTCTAAACAAGGGAATGTGGGTTGTGTGTACAGTGCTTGCCTGCGGCGGTTTGGGAGAAGTATCGCAAACACCTCACGGAGGATGTGACATTGGAGGGTCCAGACGGCCAGAAGTGGTCTGCGATGTTGGCGCTCTCGTGGGAGTCGAAGCCGTGCCTCATGCACGGATGGCGGGATTTTGCAGCGGCTTTCAATCTCGCTTTGGAGGACCAGGTTGTGTTTTTCTTACTGGAAGACTCGCATTTTCTTGTTCAAGTGTTTGATGCACACGGCAACATCAAACCCAGAGGCAAGGTGCGCAACATCAAACACAGAGGCGAGGTGCACAAAATCGAAGACAGAGGCGAGGTGCGCAACAACGAAGCTGTGAAGACGGTGGACACCGAGTCGAAAAGCGTGGAGCTCGGCAACACACAAGCGCCTGGTGGGGATGAGGAGAACCAAACGGAGTCTAATCTGTTAGGAAAATCAAGTGCGCCTGATCGTGCAGACTGTGCGATCTCTACAGACGCGGAGGAGGAGCTCTTGGGGTTGAAAAGGTCCCGCAAACTCATCCGCAAGACCGATAGTCGTGAAGAAGATGGGTTTTACACAGGCTCTCAACGCCTCCAGGGTCTCTTCAATCTGGCGCAGGACATGAAGAATACTGCAACCCTGTTCGCAGGCACCTCTGGTCTCGGTGAGGATCTCGTCAAGCTGGAACAGAGCATGCAGGAAACTGCAGCTCTGCACGCGAACAATCTTGCTGAAGGGAAGCCTGACCTCGCCACAACTGTAGCTGAGGACAAGAATCCGTTGCAGCAGAAACGCTCACCATCGACTCAAGGTACATTCCAATCTCTCTACTTGCTAGAATGCATAATTTTATTTTAGAGTACCAGCGAGGGCTTGTTATGTTGACTGCAAGATTTTGTGGCTATTATGTTACTGGAGGCGTGAATTAAAGGTGTAAAAATACTTCAGCTAGCAATTCTGTAACGAGAGTCTAGGGATGATGTGATTACCAACACCACACTGGCTAGAAATCCCTACATGTAATACATTTTTGCATACAGAACTCTTTTTGTGGTCATCATGGAGATGGTGTTGTTGGTTGTCGGATGGTTGTGTGTGCCAGGCCTGACTAATTGACTTGGGTTCCAACAAGGTTTGGTAGTGCACAGTGCAGTTATCTTTGGGGCTCACAAGTAATGCACCTTGAACTGTAGTACGTCAATAGAATTTGTGAAAAACCAGTAGATATGAACCTCCATTTCATTTGAAATTTGGGTACTGCATGCTCAGTCGTGGATTTTATGTTGACTTCAAAGGTGGTGAGAGGCAGTGGTCATCCTTGGGGCTCGCATTGCACCAACTGTACATAGTCAACATACTCTATGGAAAACCAGTAGATATCGGCTTCCATTTCATTTGATGCCACAGTTCCTTCATTCATCTCTGGGTTGAACTTATCCACAGGTGGGGAATGAATATGATTTTACCAAGTGGACCACACGCATTCAATTATCTAGGCACTTGAGTTTTTGAAATTTGGATATTGCAAGATTTGGATGAACATGATGAGCGTGTGGATTCTGTGGGCAAGGCTTGTGCGGAAGCTTTGAAGTTTATCACCTATATTTTATTTACCTCAGGTTTTAGAGATTGGGAAACTAAAGCTCTACTAACGATCCTCTTCTACAGTGACTGCAGGAAGAGGTGTACACAAGAAGAAAAGGCGGGCAAAAGGGTTGCAAAGCATGCCAATGGGTGATGAAGGACCAGAAACGCGTGCAAAAGCTAGGTACAATGCACAGGTTCCGAGGCATGAAGGCAAGGCAGTGAAGGAACTAGGAGCGGAAGCATGTCCTCCTCTCAGTCCCCGGCCAGAGGCAGCGGGCACATCAGCCTTCAAACGACCCAAGCCCATAAAGCTTCCCAAATCGACGAACATCTCCAAACGACGACCTGGTAATTGTGAGGAACAAGACGCCGCTCTGGCTGCTTCACATGAGTACGCCAAAAATTCCATCAACAACAAGTTCGTGATGCAAATGCGAACCCAGCATCTCTTATGCGGCTTAGATTTGGTAAGTTGCTCTTCATGGAACTGTGCAATAAATTTGTTGTGAGGATCGGGGGAAGTGATCATGCAAGTCTAAGTGATCTTTCGTGACAGATAGTGCCATATGGATTTGCGAAGGCGATGCTGCTTCCACCGGAGAGGACGAAGGTGACGTTGTTCGACGTGACAGGCAAGACGTGGGAGGTGGAGTGGATCCTGCAGCCGCGCGAGGGACTGGACAAGGTCGGGTGGACCAGGTTCGTGAAGGATCATCGCCTGGGCAAGGGCGATGTGTGCGTGTTCGAGCTCCCAGACCCCACAGTGTTCAACATCTCCGTGAAGATTTTCAGGGCGGTGCTGTAGCTGTAAGTTATATTGTGATTGGTTGATGATGATGTGGACGTCTCAAAGCCTGATGTGGAAATTCTATTTTCAACAGTGCGCTAAGGAATCTGACCTTCACTTATTCTAGTTTGTGCAGCCCTTTTGTATGGCTCTATTTTACCAAGTTTGTTGCACATCTTTCTACAGTGTACTCTCATTCGTTCTAAATGTACGAGTTCACTATTTTATGATGACTCTGAATTTATTTATTTGAACTCTACTTAGTGCCATTTTAATACCAGACTTACAAAAGTGTTTTAACTAGTTCGTACACGGAGGTCTGATTTTGGAAGTCTTCACAGCATGAACTAATTCTGAGCCTTGCCGCTCGAGGAAAAAGCAAGGCTGACTTTGTGAACGGATGATACTTGATAGGTCCCTTGTGTGTCTGCTTCAACCTTGGAGCTCATTGATTTCCTTTGGATTGCATAGTTACATTGCATATATACCAGCAGCTTCCATACCTGACCCACGCTCTCTCGGATCAATATCTATATAATATGAATCACATGGAACCTTGTCCAATGCATTCGCTAGGAAGCAAACTTTACTGCCAAACTGCTGTTTATAGCAAGTGCTGCAAGTGGTATGTTGTTGACTTCAGCAAGTGATTACAAAGAATTTACCGTTGATGTTCAAAGTTGAGATAAAAAAACCCAGTGCTTTTTAATTTTTTGATTTAATATGACTGTAAATGAACTATTAGTAAGATACTTTGGGTATGACGATGAGATCAAGTTGCGGGATGACCTGTTACAAAACCCATCATTCAAGCGGAGCCCAGATGCGGTAATACTCTGTACTTCATCTTTCTACTGCTTCTGTACTCAAATTAATTTTTACCTTTGTAAATGCGCTGGATCTCCGAACTTTGTGATGATGTAGCTAACGGCACACTTACTTTTGGCAGTGGAGATCTGATATTCTTGCTGAGGTTGTGGATCTATGCTACTTTCTTGTGCAGATTCTCTGTTGAGTGATATACTCTGCTCCGTCGAAGTTGCCACTGACACACTTCTACTCTGTTTCTATGCAGTCTGTAGAGTTGACTGAGAAGGCATTGGATTTCCTCAAAAGAATGTTTGATGCTTTCGATTTTGATGGGGTAAGCATTGGCAAAATAGCTGAATGTGTTCTCAGAGTTTCATCCTCTATTGCATTATCTGTGAAGTGATCATTACTAAGCACAACCGTGATATTCACAAGGAGTTTGTGGTGTGCGTTCACTGCGTGTCTTGTATTTAGTCTGACTGGATTGAAGGCTTTCATCAAATATCTAGCAGATTGAGTTGTCATAAAAGGGTCAAAGCTGTTGGAAATTCAGGATTCTGCATTGCGACCCCAGGAGCTAGAAGAGCTCTTTTCTACAGCCCCCTCCAGGTCAGTTGTTTCTCCCATAAAAACACAAAGGCTAGTAACATTTTCAAGTTGTGGAGACTTGCAGCTCTCGCACTGGTGTTCATGGAGTCTAGATTTGTAGGGCCACTCTGTAGAACCCAACGTTATTGTTTTGTTTTCATTTCATGGAGCGATGGACTAATTAGGGTCAGCAGTGAAAAGATTCTTACCTGCCTAGCAATGGCTGCAGCCCATGGATGGAGGCGCCATATAGTGATGCTGCAGAGACCAATGCAGTGGGAGGCCTAACTTTAGACGGCTTTCTGTCACTGGTACGTATCTCTATGAATGTTCAAGAACATTTTATATTGTCTGAGAATGGTTTTCGTAATTTGCAGCAGGCTAGATGCTTGCAGTTGAAGTAAATGAATGAACATTTCGTGCTAGTAGGTGCATCGTAGAATTGAAATATGCAATGCTGACGATGGACTATGTCCTGCTGCGTAAGCTGAGATGCATAGGTTGGAGCAGGTAACTGTGTCGGTCCCAATGAGGAACTTTTAAAGCGATGGTGCTTCTTGTAGTTTAGAAGAAGAATTAGCCTCTTTCAGCACAAAAATAATCATTCTTTGTGCCTGGCTACTATATTCTAATCATAAGATGGAAATATAATGAGGAGAGGTAATAGAAACCCATCCTGTGAAGGGTTTCTGAAGCCATTTCCTTTGTTGGCTGCAGTGGGCACTCATGACATTGCTGGAGCCACAGAAGAGTCTTTCGCATCTTATATACTTAGGATATCCTAACGATCCACCCTCAGCCTTCCGGATCACAAATCGCCGAAGTCGAGACAGGAGGAGGCAGCGTTCTGATCGTGTTGTTTTTCAATGTTTCGTTTTTGGTGCAACTAACTGTGGAAAAACTACTCTTTTGAATGCTCTTATTGGAAGGTGTAATTTCTTACCACATGCATAGGTGATATTCAAGATTAGCATCCGATGTCTTCTATCTTACCTTCTACACTGGATATGAACTTTCTGTGTCCTTGTTCAACACCAATTCCGAGAATCTTGTATGAAGCACCTGGCGATACAGTTAGAATTTGGAGCATCCATTTTGGTTAAGGGAAGAGACTCTGCATGTTAATCTACGTATGTTGTGATTAATCCGATTTTGTTTTTCTCATTGCACAGGCCTTACACTGAAGCATACGAACACACAAAGGGCCCTCGTTATGCTGCAAACGAGGTGATTCAAACCGGGGTATGTTCTACCGAGTCCTGTAGTCGAGCCTACTTTCCTAATCTGCTCAGTGTTGATAATGGCTACTGTCATTTTTTTGGAATGACCCACACTCATTCAGTGGTGGCATTGAACCCGGAGTTCCAGAGGTTTGGTTATTAAAGTAATTGACGATTTACTCTTCAAACTCTTGAGATAAACGAGACTGGTGGGTGCAGGATAGAAGGAAGACTTTGGTTCTAAGGGAGTTCAATGAGGAATCTGTTCCAAATCTCTTGGAGAAGAAAGATGCTCTGGCTTCATGTGATGTCATTGCTGTCGTTTATGACAGGTGTGGATTTGGTTCCTTTTATTCATTCCAAGTCTGCAACTAATGAGCTTGCCAGTGATCAAGTTTAGAGTGTTTGCACCGAGACTGAAGTGGGCTCAATGGTTGGTTTTACAACAGTGCAGATGCAGAGTCATGGAGACACGCTTTTGAGTTATTGACAGAAGTAGCTTTACACCAAGAAATTACTGGGCATGAGGTTCCTTGTCTGTTAGTTGCCTCCAAGGACGACCTTGGGTCCGATCCCTCTTGTACAAAGAGCTCCACTAGGGTACACACTGATCTTCCTGGATCTTCCCCCACCGAATTTGTGATGCGTGGACCCTTGTATTTAAGAGGTTATTCCCGAAAGTCATTTACCAAATGGAAGTACTAAAATGAACATATTGTTCCTGGAATAGTCATGCAGTTGGGAATTCGATTATTCATTTCGTTGAGTCTAGGAATAACTCGATGCGGGGTGTCTTTTTTGTGGGGCTTATCTGATTGCTTTTGTTTGATGTCAGGTCTGCTCTGATATGGGACTTGATGCTACTATCTCTGTAAGCATAAAGCTAGGTGATATAAGTAACTTATTTCGGAAAATTGTGGATGCTGCTCAACATCCGCACTTGAGCATTCCCGAGACCGAGGCAGGAAGAAAACACAAGCACTATCGGCAACTCATTCAGCGGTCGTTGACAGTTGCTGCCGGTATGTCTTTGTTTTTATTTGTATCCCTGGTGTACAATATTGTCTGCTGATAAAGTTTTCAACTGTTGCCATCCATAGCATTTTAACAATTTTGTCAGGTTATCTCACAATCTATGCATGCATCACAGAAATGTTGGTTAAAAGGTTACACACGGAGCTTGTAATCAAGATTGTAAATGAATTGTTCACAAGGAAGTTTAAAATCGTAGGTTTCGCCATGCACGTGAGGTTTATTTCACGTTCTCAGGAAGTTGTAATTTTGAATCGACTTTAAGGCCCCGCGCATATTGATGTGGTGATTTTCTGGTTGCAGTTGGAGTGACTGTTACAGTTGCGGGCATTGCAATCTATCGTCTGTATATCAAACGGAAAAATTGCTGAAGAGGTTGCCCATTTCGGCATCTTGCATGAAGGGCTTCAGGAGGACTTCTACCAGCATAAGATCTTTCGCTTCATGATGTTTCCGTTACATGGGATCACCATCATCTGAATATCAGTTTTTGTGATGCGTTGTGACCGAATCAACTTGCACTACTAGAATTTGGGGGGGCCAGCAACGTTTTTAGCAACGTTTTTTTGGCAAACGTTGCTCAAATGAAGCAAAGTTTTGGAACATGCAATAGCAACATTTTAACCTCAAATCTATGAAATTTTATTGAGAACGTTGATTTCAATATGTTAACGTTGCTTAATTTGCTAAAGACGCTGTTATTGCATGTTCCAAAACGTTGCTTCATTTGAGCAACGTTTGCCAAAAAAATGTTGCTGGCCCCCCAAAATTCTAGTAGTGTTGTAAACATCCTCTAAGAAACATGAAGGTTGCTATATGCAACTCCTGTCGTCTTCAACATTGCACGCAATGTTGCTTGGATCAGAAGTCCATGATGCTTCGAGGTGCAAGTATGGTCGAAGATATGAGCTCAACTATACTAGGGGCCATTGTCTTCGACTTAGGAGGTTAGACGTGTAAGTCCGTTTGCAATGTGCCTTTCTGAGCTTCCGCGTCACCATAAACCTGGCATATTTTTAGCGACAGGTAGCCACATAATATCCTAGATTATGTGTAGACCATCAAGACTCGTAAAGCTGGGTTCTCAAATCTTCAAATGCAACCTCAGCAACTAAGTTACTGCTGAATGGACCTGTATATGAGCATTAAAGCAACTAAAAGCCAAGTTCCATGGGTGAAGTTTCTCATTAATAAACAAGTTTTTAAGGATTTCAGGGACCAAAGTTGACATTTCAAGTGAGCTTTTGAGAAAAAGTGGTGAAGAAGTTGTCATGAAAGTATGGAGGGTTGTCAAGTCCAAGACTTAATCAAATTTGTTCATGTTTCATCCTAATTGATCAAATTTGTCCACATTTTACCTTATGCAAGTCTATGGAATGTGCACAACTTCATGGTTGGGCATGAGACAAACCCAAGTGGGTACATTCACTGTAACACGACCCAACCTCGCCCAGTTATAACGACTCTTGATGAGTGCTTAGAAAATAATATCTTCAATTTATGTAGATATTAGAAAAATTTAAGGACATTTTGCGACATATTTTGAACATTTTAGCACATTTTAGTCGTTATTAACGACTGGTTACGACTATATTTTAGTCGTTTTGGAGTACCAATAACTTCCCAAACATTGTCAAACTTTAGTATATTGTATAATGACATATATTATATGTAGTTACTAATTTATATTGCATTATCAATTTATATGATAAGATTATTGCTTAACAATCCGTTAAATTAATCACTGGTTACAGTTTCCTTGGGTCGTGTTACTGTGAATGTACCCAAGTTCTACTTCTCAATCCTATAAACGTTGGGACCTAGCAAGTTCACCACATTATCGGAAAGGCAACGAAGTGGAAATGTATCATTGGCCTCTTATAGTATTGGGCCAATGATATTTTTTAGGCTTTTAAAAGCCAAAAAGCACCAAAAATAATTTTAATACTTGAAAAAAAATTCAAAAGGTACAAAACATCAAAAGGAGTTTTACTTTTAGGTGGGTTGGCTTGACCCTGCCTAGAACCGCATAGCTATATCAGGTGTATACATGGTATATGTGTATTTTGGTCAACCTAGGTTTTTTCCTTTAGATTAGCATAGTTGTAACTTCTTCCTCAAAGAACGATATGATGTATTAGATGACCCAGTTTGTGTTGTTACCTTTGTTGTGTTTGTTTAGTCCCATTCATCCAAGGCTGTTGATTACTTCATTCCGTTGTGATGGATGAAAATCTTGGTATAAAATTTTGCCAACATGATATGATGCAAGCATGATCATTATGCCAAATTGTGTCGTCAATGTGTTGTTTGGTAAAAAAAAAAAATGTAAAAAAATTATAAGCACTTTTCACTAAAAAATGAAGTTGATGATTCTAAAATATTTGGAAACTTCCTTCAATACCAACAACTAATCATCTCTAAACAGTTTGCAACCATTCGCCACTTGTCCGTGACTTGTCGAACAATCACATGTTCGTGATGCGTTCGCAATCTTCCGCCACCATCCGCCACAAGTCCACCACACGTTTGCCACATGTCCACAACCAACCGTCTACCATCCGTCCGCTATGGTCTAAATGTCCTTATTTTGCGTTGGTTCAAATGTTCAATGATACCAAGAAAATGATTATTTTATACACTAAATTATTGGACCCAGTTAATCAGTGACATTTGCCAATGTGTTATATGATATGTCGGTCCCAAATACCGTGTGTCTTGTCCACAATGGCGTGTCTTGTACTCTTGTATATACATGAGATTAGAGATTATTTTATAGGTGGTTGGATACATTCATGATAATAGGAGGGAAAGGTGCTATTTAACCCCTAAGTGACCGAACAACCATTTTATGGTTGCTGCCCTTTTTTTACGAGCTACCCAAGATGAAAAAAATAAAAAATTCTAAAAAATAAAAAATATTTTCAAATAGGAAATCAAGTCTACTTTCCAACCCAATTTGAATCATGTGATCATGTCAATCCGAGTTAAACTCCACCCGGGAGAAATTTTCAAAGACAAACACCTCAACATTGTCCTAGTGTTACAAAACTTACTATTTCGGGAAAGTAATGATGTTTCCTCTTTCTAAAGTTTTTCTTTTTTGGACTTTAGAATAGAATGTCTAGATTCATCCAATCATACCAAATTTCAAATTCTAAAAATAAAATTTGTAATTTTGGTGAATATTCAACGATAAATGCTTCTAAATTCGTTCAATGAGTATCTAAAACATTTTTTGAAAGTTTGACCGTATGGATAATTACTAAACATTGTGCTTCTCATTTTCTCTTTTGGACCAAACTTCATCAAAGTTGTAGAAGCAACATTTTATAACACATTTAGGTTTTGCCCTTACCCCCTCTGTCATTTAGGGGTTAAAAGGGTACTTGAGTGGTGGTTAAATCTTGTATAGAGTTTAAATTATTCTCTTTACAAAACTCTTTAAATAGATAGACAATCCAAACTTGATACCAAATGTTTATTCATACTAAATATGCATTCTGAACATAATACCTTCGGCCTCCGGGTATGCAACTCCTATATTATATGACTCTGATTATAATCACTTATATTTCATTTTAGTCCAATCTCTAGTGATGTAATTTTTTTTAATGTAAGAAGCTCTTGTAGCCCTCCTAATAAGGAATCCAAAAATGTAATAATACACAGGAACTAAATCTTCCTTAAAGGAAATAATAGCACTAAAAACCTAATTATATGAATTTTTTTAACACATGTAGCATAGGCTAAGCTACCCAACTTTTTGGGCTTTTAAAAAAATTAAGATTGTTTTATTATAAACAAAACACTGCCAGTGACTTTTAGTTTTCATTAGAGGCAACTTCTTGTATGGATTTTTAAAAATTATGCATAGGTGTTTCAATTCTTTATATACGTTGTAGAGATTTTTTTTTAACAAGTTTGCAATCCAACATTTTCTACTTCTCATTTTATCTAATTTGGTCTTCACCTAGCTTTTTAGTTATTTTATTTTTATATAATTTGATTTAATTTTTACAAAACCCGTCCTTTAAAGCGTTTTAATGCCGATGCTCCCTGTGAATAAAATGGAAGTTGCATACCTGGGATAATACCAAATCATTGTTTATATGACATTATATACATGATATTCTTCAATATTGATGGATTTTTCATCCAAATTGGTCTTTTTTTAAGGGACCTTTAGTAGTAATTATGCCCTTTAATGTGTTCTTAAGTGGATGTTAAAATTGGAATTGTTTGAAAACTAACATAGAGTATGTTAAATATGACATACACCTAAATGTCCACTACACAATTTATTGCATAGATTTAAGTTTTAAACAATATATTGGAAACTTTAGTACGTGATTATAGTTTTGTTGGCTCCTATTATCATGAACGCATGCGCTATTTACGGATTTACCTATTATTTTTTAATTTAAGACACTCTAATATTTAAAATAATCCTAAATTATCTTTTTTGTCTCTTTTCCCTTTTGTTGCACTTGTAAACCCGGGGATTTGAAGTCACTTAGTGAGTGTAGAAAATGAAGGTAGATATAGAAGGTAGATTGTATTTTTTGCATGCATTTATTTAGTGTAAATGGTTGTGTTATTCGGAGTAGGAGGCTCTACAAGACCACAAAATAGGCACAAATTTACATTGTGGAGCCTACATGTATGCACTTGGAAAGTACATACTATCCTTACATTAAAAAGGTTAAGTAGTAGAGCATGTTCAACAACATCAAAAAATGTTGTCATTGAAAAAGAGGATAGTTGGAGTTTGGCTAGGATGGACTATGTGTGTCCCTAACAACACTTAGCCTCACTCCAAAATAAGGTAGAATGGCCATATTTTGTATTCTATCATGCCACCTATAGAGCTTTAGCACAAATAGAATACTCAACTAAAGGGCGGTTTACACTACGGACTAAGAACTCATCCCATGCAGCTCTAAAATTTGTAATTAGTTCCATCAACTCGTCCTGGGGTGACTTAGGTTTACACTAAAAGAGAAAAAGAAAAGTGACCAAAGGATTTGACGTCCTCAAAAGACCTAGAAATAGGTTTAGTGGATAATGTTGAAGGGTACCTCGGATTTTGCGGTGAGAGAGGCAAAAAGGGTTCTCTCATTGCCAAATGAGGAGACCATGAGATAGAAATGCTAGAAATGCAGATTTATTAATTTTTTAAGTCCCGGTCCAAGTTCGGTTTATACTGAGTGAGAGGCCCAAGGGTTTTAAAAATTACATTTTTTTGAAGTGTGACCATGAAATTAATCCATTTTCCTTGATCACGACTCTTGATCCGTAGTGTAAACCACCCCTAAGCACAACTCTTTCCTAGTAAATAGTTAGGTTATGTTTACTACACAAAATTTTCCTACATCAATGGTTTGAACCAGGGTGTTGTTGGGTGTCTTCTCAACTGTAGCTTTTCTATCTTAAGACAATTCTCTCAAATTATATGGTGGTTTCATATGTTTTGTAGCTGCTAAGCAAGTGGTCATGCTCTTAATCCTTTAGTACCCAAGTAACTACTAAGTGGTCACTGCATCGCCATAAAATGAAGTCTTGTAAAATTTGTGAACCATATTTGTTTAGTGGTTGAAGTTTAGATGTGTATTTTTTGATTCTACACATGATAAATTATTTTTTGGAATTAGAATTTCTTAGATATCCAAATACCTATATAAAAATACTACAAATACAAAAAATACAAAAAAAACTTAAAAAAACAACACACATACTATGCAGTATTTCTTATGTTTGGAAGTTTGTTATTTTGTACTTATTTCTTGAATTTGTGTTCTCTTGTTCGTGTTCCGTTAGTGTATGTATTCCAATCAAGATCAATGTACCAACTCCTTTCATATTTTAATGTGTAAATTATTGTCCTAAACTATATATGGTAGGTTACCCTCACTTACAAAATTCACAATAATTATGTGTGAGTATGTTCTTGACATAAAAGATTGTGATGGGCACAATGATATTCTATACTTTTATTTTTGAAAATCTAACCCAAATTCTATTTAACTTTGAAATCACAGACCTTCCAAATTCTCATTTTTTAGTGTGCATTGTAGAATTTAAATGCAAACTATAATCTTTTAATCCAAAGGTCCGATCTTACCAAGATTTAACTAATATTTTTTTCATTAACTCTTTGACGTGCCTGTGTCCACATAGTGGACGATGAACAAATACAAATTATTACCTTGATTATATATATGGACAGTTTGCATCTATTCAAATTTTCCTTTGTTCTTGAGCTAGTTGACTGTCATTTGTATAGACTATTTTCTACTTTTTAGTTTAATTTAGTGTTCTTTGAAATTGTTAAAATTGCCTTTTTAATAGCGCTTTAAGGCTCAAAACCCTAAATTCCAATATACACACTATAGAATAAGTTTTTCTATAGAATTTTTGTTTATATAAACTCAAGAAGCATGCCACCTACACCGTGTTGTTAATCACTACTATTTACATCTCTCATAAAAATTCATACTTTTTCTCAAAAATTCACGCTTTTAATTACTATGATTTTTACAAGAAAAAAACTTTGAAAAATCATTATAAGAATAACTTTCATTTACAAAATTACAAAAGAAAATCATGGAAAATTGGTTCAACAATAATTTACATGAAATAAATACCCTCGAGGAGGTCACTTTTAGTATCTTTTGAGTATCACGTGTGAACAAAGGGTGTTTAAAAGTACCCTAAATTTTATACTTATTTTTTACTATAAGTATTAATATTTGAGAATATTCTCATTTTATTTCTTGTAATCAATTTCGAGCATCCTAAATTAATGTAAACTACTTATAAAATTTACTTTAAAAGATTTATTTTGACCTTGTCTTTGTTTGCACATTGTTATGTGATATTTGGAAATGACCTCCCTAAGAAAGTACCAATAAGAATTACATATATTAAAATGTAATAAATTGATAAGTGACCACATAATTGTAGTCATTTAGGATAAAACTTGCCTAGAGTCTTCTTAGACTTTTAAGTAGCATGGTTGACATGGATGGATATATCAAATGTATATATCTAAGAGTTTATTTAATGTCATATTAAATAAATAAAAATTATAAGACACTACGTTGTTTTGCCTCAATTTTGAACATAAATCATACCCTCAAAGTAGGTTTGTACAATTATTATTTTGAGGCCACCAAGACTATTTTGTGGGTTACAACAAATGCCCAACTATGTGACATGGCAAAACAAATTTTGGAAAATTATATATGTGTGTTCAAATATTGTATATCCATCCATACCATGTGGGTGTAGATTTCAAAATGTAAAAATGGGTGTCCAAATATCAAACACAAATTTTGTTAAAACTAAAACATATTTTGTTAAAACTGAACTACCACACTGGAAAAGTCATGGAATTGCTACCCTTTTCAATAGAGATAGGTCCCCAATTTTCTCGCCAATTTTTCCACGATACTTTTATATTACAAATATGAGTATTGTGGAATAATTAGGGACCTATCTCTCTTAAGAAGGGCACTACTCTCTATCATTTTTCTAGTCTTGTAGTCCAATCTTAGCAAAATGTACATGTGGTCTAGTTTTAACAAAATGTGTGTTATCAACTTAAGATTGTTATGTGACATTCATTTGAAGATTTAAGGTTTGTAATGAGGCCAAAACTCATGAAAACAAATTTCTGTGTATGATTGTGAACATTTTGTTTAATCGTAATTAAAACTTTGTTAAACAATTTCTTCTCCACGTACAATATACATTGCTTTGCAAAAGGTTGTAGGTGGTGCATAAAGCCATCACTATAGACAATAAAGTGGAATGCCTTTAACGTGGTTGTGTTACCCAACCATTAGACATAGTGTCGAACATGACGTCAAAGACATCTAGTAGACCCTCTTTTTTGTTAAACATGTATATTATCAAAATATACATGTAAAATTTTGGAATTTTCTAGAATATTTATGAATATTTGAGAATATTTCATTTGAGCTGTTTAATAAATTTGACACTGTCTTGTCCAATTTGCTAGATTTACATCACAATAGCCCAAAGTCTTGAATGACACAGTTGAATACTTGAATCTCTCCAAATGTCTACACATTGTTCAAAAAAGGATGCAACTGGGGTGATTGCAAGCTATGGTGTACGCTAGATTTTTGTCGCAGTGCACTAATTGTTGCATTTTTACAATTTTTGAAAAATCACCAAAAATATTGAGATGGAATTTTGTGACAAAAGAACTGCACTTTTTTAAGAATTCCAACGTTAAGATGACTACCATGATAAAGTTTTATTTTTAAATTCTTTTTTATCCAAATTAATCATTTAATATGCTTAGAAATGGTGCGTGTCGCTTGTCAAAAATGTACCAAAAATATGGGAAGTGCTAGAAGGGGATCAAATTTTAACTATACAATTTTTTAACATCATACTATAATTCTTTAATTGCATATAGAGATACTATTTTTTAAATTCTTTTTTAGTATTACCCTTACTTATTTTTTAATTAATTATTTTACAATGTATTTGTTTAAAAAAAAAATTGTATAGTTAATGTTTTTTTGGATTTTTGTTTTGGAAATGAAGTAATGGTCCAATTTTAGAAGTGGGATATTAAATAAATTTTTCATAAAACCTAACTATGAAGGTTTTGTAAAAAAAGGTTCTAATTTCCCCTCATGTGTAAAAACAAAATGAATTGTTCTCAAAATAAATTAGACTCTCATCAAAAAGGAAGTGTTAGAACACCCTCTTTTGATCGTCCGGTCCAAGGTGAAATTTTTTATTTAATTTGAGGTCATGAGGTGCACAAATGTTACTACATTAGTATCGTTAGTTGCTCAAGTTTGGCAACTTTAGTTGCTATGCCTTTGGTAGACTGTAGCGTGCAAAAAGCCAAAAACCCATTAACACAGTAGGTTGCAATTGACTCCAACTTAGCCCCATTCCACCGTGTCTCTTTAGATCGTCACTTCTACTCCACTTGACCCTAACTTTCACTTCACATGTGCTTTAGATGTCACTTCTCACAATCTAACCCTTTCACACGTGCGTAAAATTGTCACTTCTACTCACTCAAACCCTCTCATCTGTGCGTCAATTCTTAAATTCTCATAATGAAAAATTAAACTTTGCTCGATATTTGGGAGAACATTTTAAAAAATTATTAAACATGCATGGTTCGTTAAAATATAGGGTGTGTTTTATTCTTGTGAAATAAAATTCAAGATGGACTGCTTAAATTGAAAATTTGTATTGTACATAATATTTGAGTATAATTAGTAATCAAAATTATTTGGGTATTAGAAATAATGAATCATAGGAATTAGAATACTACAAAAGAAATTAGGACTATGCCTTCTAGGATATCTAATTCACATAATGTTTGGATCGAAATTTGTTGTTAACCATCCTAAAATCTTGCTTTCAATATTTTTTGTTCATGGTAGTATTTGACGTATTTGCTCTTGTTTTGAATTCGTACGTTGCTTGTAATTTTTCATTTTTAGTTACACTTGTCTTCAAATTCTAGTGCATGGATGAGAGTGAATTTGTTAAAGGTCACCTTGGTGATGGTTGTTTCAAAGTTTCAAGACTTTGTTTATCAATGTCTTAAACCGTGAAGCAGTTATCATATATTCTTTATAATAAATAGAAGAATTAAAAAATACCTTCTTCTATGAGTCATTTTTTACAATGAATTTAGAGGTTAAAAATTAGTATCTTTTGTGAATTAAAAGTACAATAGGGAATTAGAATTTGTCCTCACTCCACACCTTGTTTTTCTCCATAATTATCTACACTAGGATGCTTGTTGTCTAGATTGTATCCGTTTTCTCTATAATGCACGTCAAGGACTCATGCTAGTTGATAGATTCTCTAGGTAGAATTTCTTCATTTTCTTGATTGTTGCCTTTCGAATGGAGAAGGGTTAAATAATTCATGTGAACAACTTTACCATTTTTGAAACATTATGATATTACTCAAATTAGTATGGTTTTCTAGTAGATTTCTAATATCAAAATTGTAATTTCAATTGAAAAATGTTAACTTTTTTCCCAAACTTGATTGTATAGTTGTCTTTAATTGCATTAGTTCATTATTGCTCGGGGGGGTGCACTCTACATTATGTTTAACCCCTAAAGGACCAAGTGTCCTAACTAGGACATTTAGAGAATCGGGTAGGTTCCGGTGAACACGTTTTTAATCAAACTTTGAAGGAAATTTAATAGTAGATTCCTTAATGTGCCACAAAAATGGGGATTCTTTTTTTTTTTGAATTCCGACACCGGATGTGAAAGTTATGAGGAGAAATGTGTTTTTTTCGGGAGAAAGGGCAGCAGGGCAGTAGAGAAATAGTTGAATTTTAGGGGGGGCAACAAGATGGGCGATGTGTGGAAAATGAGGTGGCCTGTGGGGGGGAGAAGACCACCCCATTTTCCAAACTCATTCAAAAAATTTAAAAACATTATTTTTAATTTTTTTAATTTTTAATTTTAATTTTTTTTATAATTTTTATAAATAAAAATAATTTTTTTAACTGAATATTATTATTTTTAATTTAAAAATAATATTTTTAACTAAAAGTTAAATTTTATAATTATAATATATTATTTGAATTTTTGAAAATTAAAATCATTTTAAAAAATTAAAATCATCCAATGAGGGACTGCCACGTGGCAGTACACTTTGAGAGTTAGTGGGGTCATGAACATTGGAATGGGTTGGCACTTCAATTCCCTTCCTCTACCCTTTATTTCCCCCCTAACCCCCAAAATTCTTAAAAAATATGCTACATGTCTTCTAAAACTTCAAAAAAAAAAAAAAATCAAATTTTTTTTTGCCATTCTATAGAGGGTGGAATGTACTTGTGTTTCACCACTCGGATTTGTATTTTAAATAAAGAACGTCGAAAATATTGCAGTTCCAAAAACATATAGTCTTTTCTGAACTTTTAAACCCCTAACAAGTGCAAGGTGTTCTTCAACATCCTAAACATCCCCAAATGCAACAAAATTGGTACACAACTAAGTAACATCATATACCGTAGTAGGAAGGCAGGGTCGGCAGAAAATAATTCCCCAAAAAAATGTCGGAAAAAATAATAAATTTATCAAGTATTTTGTCGAAATCAACAAAAATAAAGTCAACAAAAATTGTAGACAAAAAACAAAAGAAAATGTTTAGCTGCTAGTAAAATTTAATGTTAGTTATTAATAGCCGAATTTTTAATAATTTTTTTTGAAAGTGCCGACCCCCACTTTTTGAACTTTATTAATTATTGGACACCAAAGTGCCGACCCTGCCTTCCTACTACGGTAGAATGTGAAAGTGAAGTGCGACAGGTTTCGGTAGTGAGGATTTTTTGATGTAGCCATGGTCAAACGCATTTGGAATTTCCGGGCATGTGTTTTTTGGGGTGTTTTTTTCCATCAAACGCAATTATCTAGCAATCCGTGCAGTCAAAATCAATGAAATTTGTTGTGTATGTTTTTCAAATAGTTCAAGAGAAGATCTTACAGTTAGAAGGTAAAAAATAACATTTTTTTGGACTTTTTGCATGGGGGAGTAAAAATGGCAGCATTGGAGTGTTTTTGGAGGAAAAACACTACGGTCCTTTAGGGGTTAAGAATCACGTGCGTTCATGACCTCTTCTAAGAACCCCTTTGTATACAAGAGGTTATATGTCTAAATACCTTTGTATACAGATGTATTCCGTTTTAAATATATGTTTAGTGTAAATATACGTGAATATTTTCAGTTCTAAATGTGTTTATTGTATGTATACGTAATGCGGTAGTGTCCAAATTAATACCCCTTTTGTGCACCGAGGTATACTCGTACATGTTTAATAGAGTGCACCCCCGAGCATTATTGACACTATATAAACGAAAGCATGTCCCATGAGGACACAAACTGTTAGGGACCTGATTTCATCTCTTTCACTGCCCTGTCACCAACAACCACTCATCTCTTCCAATACATTAGGTTGGTCTTCAAATTAGCAAGTTGGGTATAAGCATGACTTGGCCACATATCTTTGAATGGACATGGGGTTGTCTATTGTCTCTTCAGTTGTGGTCTACAATCTTCCACTTTGAATGATTGCATATGAAAATTATCATACATAGTGATAAAAATTTGATCTCAAGAGGGTTTGGCTCTTACAACCAAAGTGAGATGTCCATAGTGATCTTCAAGTGACAGCACAATCTTATGACCAGCAATGTGGAGGATTCTTTTCCTCTTCTTTTTTCTGTTGCACTTGTGATTTTAGAATTGGAAGCCTTGAAGGAGTTGTGGTCTGTAGCAATGGTGAAAGACCAGAGATGTTTGTAGGGATTCCTACTTGCATCTTCATGTATTTTGAATATTATCAATAGAATTGTATCAATAGAATTGAATATTATCAATAGTTCCACTTAGGGTACCCCTCTTTTTACATGACAAGTAGGTGAATTTTGTTCTGAGCTTTCAAATTTTATTGAATTTGTTCATTTCAATTGACTAGAATTTATTTTTTTAAATTAAAAAATTATTCACACCTTGATGACATTAAATACTTCAATTCAAGTTCAACCTTTTAATTGAATACACTACTTTTCACATTTTTATGCTTGTTGGAAAATGTTTCCTAAAATGAGCATTTGCAGGCATTGTAGTATTATATATAAATATATTTTACTCCTCAAAGTAATCAATTCAAGTAACACAAATCTAAACGTACTTCGTATTTGAAACTTGTACCAAAATGACATCATTTGATATTTTAAATAATTTTTTGAATGTTTATTGGTAGTTAAGACAAACATTGATCTTTAAACATAAAATCTCTTTTAAAATCTTTAAAACTCTTTAATTTTGACATGAATTTTTCTTAAGTACTTCATGTGTGTGGGAAATCAAAACCACATTTGGTTGATTCATTTGCTATTTTTTAATTAAGGAGGACATAATCAAAGTTGCTATAGGGGCTCATTTAAGAGATAAGACGGTCTTTTGGAGTACCCCAAGTGGAACTATGCCCTTTGAATAGTCTAAGAACACCTGGAGCCTTTGTCTCTCAACGCTTTAGTGCCTAGCTAACTACATTATGGTCACTCGAGTGTCCAAAATGCAAATAACATAAAATCCGTGAAGAATTGGACTTTGAATTGTGAAGTTCAGGGTTATAATATTGTTGGCAGGCTATTAACTATTAACTATGCACAGTTGTGTTTGCCTTCACATATAACTGGAGGTGGGTACTACAAATTTTCAATATTGATGTCTAAGAAAACTAATGACTCACTTAATATTATTGATGAAAAGTCAAATGTAATTTTTAATTGAAGAGTTGTGACCTTCGTACAACTTTGTCTACAGTTCTTTACACAATATTTATTAACCCTTTAACGCACCAATGTCTGCACGTTGTATGATTTTTGACACATCCCTTCACCATATACAGTGATGTTTTTCATCCATCCAAAATTCTCTCGATTTTTTTGCTAGTTAACTACCATTTGTACAGTACGGATTTTCAATATAAGATAATGTGATTTCTTCAAAAATAACAAAAGTGGTTTCTATCAAATTTCATTCTTAGTTCAAAAAGTGAGACTTTAAACATAATTTTTCATAATAAGTAGAATCAAATAATGGAAACCATACCATCTTGTAGTGCATGTTATTCGAATTTCATTCAACTATTTTTTGATTTTTTTGTGTTAATTTTGGATTTTAAATTTAATTTCAAAAAAAGACCTTACAAAATTAATTTAAAAATATTAATAATAAATATGATGACTCCAACCCTACAATCATTATCTTCACATTGACATTACAACTTTGGTTTGTACATCAATTCCATTTTCATTTATCATCAAACATTTTATGACAAATCTTTGAAAACAGTGTTGAATTGGGAGGTAAAAGGGTTAACCACACTAAGTTACTAACCATGGACTAAAGGACTAAAAAGGACTAACAAATGTAGAAGGGGAAGAGGAAGGGGGAAAGGGGGGCGCACAAGGAGCTTAGTTCAGTTGAGTTGAACTTAACCAATTGAGATTTTCAACTTTCTACTGAAAATTTTCAATTTAACTGTGGACTGCACAAGCAATTTAGTTTAATCAATTTTGTTGAAAATTTTCAACCTAAGTTTGAATGTTTTTTAGCTATAGGCCACACAAGAAACCAATTGAAAATAAAGAGATGGATAAAAATTCTTGTTGCCACATGTTGTAAAACGTCTTGTTTCTACATGTCACGGAATGTCTTGTTGTCAAATGTTGTCAAATGTCTTGTTGCCTCATGTTGTAAAACATCTTGGTTCCACATGTTATGAAATGTCTTGTTGTTGGTCAAGTCTTGTTGTAGGTCAAGTCTTGTTGTAATCACCTGTCGTGAAATGTCTTGTTGCCAATCAAGACTTTTTGCAATAACTTATCATGAAAAATTCTTGTTGTAAATCACATGTAGTGAAACGACTTCTTTCATGTTTAATTGCCAATAACCGAAACCAAAACATCTTGTTGTAAGTCACTTGTTTGGAAAGAACCGGCAGTTAGTTACAAGTGAGTCGGCTTGATTTTCTAAAATAACTCGTTAAACTTCAAGAATTGAAGCAAAAGACCAAGCGAAATGCCTAAAAATTAATTATACTTAGTATTTTTGAAAAATTATACGAGATATATTCTAAAAAACTGGTTGGTTTGGGAGAATAAAAGAAACTTACTAGTTGGCTCAAAAACTATCTCGAACACTGATGTGGACCTATATTCGCATGACTCCAATAAGACCGATTTGACATACATACCACTCCAACACAACAACTAACGTATGTGCGACTTTAATATGATTATGCATTACATTTAGCATGTTTGTACATGTGTACATGCTTTTGATATACGTGCCACTTCACATATACACGTGCCACTTCACATATACACGTGCCACTTGATGCATGATTATCTTCAAGTACCATTTGGAGGTATATATAATAGATCATCGTTACTATTCTATAATTCTTATTATAATGTTTGAATTTTGTATTTTTACACTTATACGCTGACATTTAATGAGTGTTATAGAATAATTGTAGAGTAAATTCTAGGTTGAATAAATATGTTGTTTAAAATTTGTGAGTTTATCCTGAAGCCTTTATTATCGCAAAAGTTGTAAAACCACATTCATTGTCACACTCGTTAAATCTCAAAGAATAGATGTACTCATTTCGAAACTCACTATATTATCACCAGGTGAAATGGTGAACTTATATTGGCCTGGAAAAAAAAAAAAAGTAGTCAACTTTGGTTATATAGATTCCAAAACAACCTTAACCTCTAAATGATAGAGGAAGTAAGGAAAAACCTAGATGTGATATAAAATGTTACCTTTGCAACTTTGATGAAGTTTGGTCCACGAGGGAAAATGAGAAGCGTGGTGTTAAATAGTTATCCGTACGGTCAAATTTTCAAAAAATGGTTTAGATATCCATTCAATTAATTTAGAAGCATTTACCATTTAATATTCACCAAATATACAAATGCTATTTTTAGCATTTAAAATGTCGTATGATTGGATAAAACTAAACATTCTATTCTAAAATTTGAAAAAGCAACTTTTTCAAAGGAAGGGCATCATTAGTTTCCCAAAATAATAAATTTTAGAGCATTAGGACAATATTGAGGTCTTTGACTTTGAAAAGTTCTTCTTGAGATTAACCCCTAAACGTCCTCACATATGTCCAGTTTAGGCAGTTTTGCAAAGATGCATTATAAAATGCAATTAATATGAATATTTAGAACTTGATGTATGAATAAAAGTTATACATTTTTAATTTTAGATTCTATCTATACGGTTAGATCTATGACTGCTATCACTAATCTTTTTTTATAAATTTTGAAACATAAAATAAAGAATTATTTTGTAATTCAATTACGAATAAGATATTCACAACATGTGCATGAAATTTGTTGTGATGGGTTATAATGTAGTTCTTTAGGTGTAGTGATTTTTGGAGATTTCTTGGATGCTTGATTTTAATAAAAAAAATTTCAAGAACACTTTTAGACCAAAATCTTCAAGATTTTTGGTGAAACACTACAACACAAAATGAGGCATAATTTTTTCAAAAATTATTTCCTTTTCGATCGGATCACACATAAATGAAGCTAACTTCCCATAAAAAATTCAGTAAAAAAATCACACCACAAAAAGTGCATGACTGATGAGAAAAAACGGATGAAATCTGTACATCAGGCCAAAAACGCCTGCTTGGGCAGTTAGGGGTTAACATGATTCAAATTTGGATTGGAAAGTAGTCTTGATTTCATAGTTGAAAATATTTTTTATTTTTTATAAAATTGTTTTTTCATCTTGGGAAGCCCATGAAAAAAGAACATCGGCTATAAAATGGTCGTTTGGTCACTTACGGGTTAACTCATTCAAAGATTTGGTGGTGGAGTTTAGAATTGGAACCCATGAGGTTACCCGTTTATTTTGTTATTTGTAATGGTGATGCTTTCACTTATTCTTTCATCATATAAACATTAACCCCTATAGGACCAATCGTTCATTTTTTGGACGATGTATAGATTTCATTCACGCCTTTTCATCCATCATGCGCATTTTGCAAGGAAGAGAAATAAATCAAAATTCTATTGTGATATAGCTTCATGCATGTGATATCCAATTAGAAAGGAGATGGTTTGTTAAAATTTAATGCCGCATTTCATGTTGGAGAGATTCACCAAAAATTTCAAAGATTTAAGTCTAAATGTGCTTTTGAAAAATAAACTTATAAAAGTAAGCAACCAAAAAATCCCCAAAATTCACTACACTTAACCCTTTAGTGCCCAGGGTACTGTAGCAGACAGCTCTGGATTTCAGTGGGTTTTTCCACTGTGGTTAAGACTACCAAAAATAGAATGGGTTAAATTAGAAAGTAACTGTACAATTCTATTCTCAACTCGAGAGCACACATTTTATTAAAATTTGAGAATCATCCGATGGTGGGATCAGAAGATTATAGTATGTATTTGAACTGTATAATGCACACTCAAAAACGAGATTTTGGGGGGTGTGTGACTTCAAAGTTAAATAGAATTTGAGGTAAATTTTCAAAAATAAAAGCAAAGAAGTTCAGCTTTGCCCTTTGTCAACACCTCTCCGTTGCAATCTTTCATATCAAAAATAGACTCACACATAATTATTGTGAGATTTATAAGTGAAAGTGACTTGTCCATGTACGGTTTAGGACAAAATTTTATACGTTGAAAATTGACAGGAGTGGGTACATTAGTCAAGATCGGATTACACACACTAATGGAAGATGAAGAAGAGAACACAATCCAAAAAAATAAAACAAGATTACAAACTTCCAAACACAAGAAATACTGCATAATACATGTGTTGTATTTGTAAGTATTTACTGTATTATCAAGTATTTGCAGTATTTTCGCATTTTGTTGATAGGTATTTTGATAGTTGTACAATTCCAAATTGAATTTTTTTTTTCTTGGAAGGTGCGTAATGCATGTGCGCAAATCTGAACTTCAAAACTGAACTTCCAATTCTTTACGGATTCTCTGCTATTTGCATTTCGGACGTTGTAGTGACCATAATGTGGTTTGCTGGGCACTAAAGGGTTAAGAGTATTACATTTTAACCGATCACAACAATTTTCATTCACAAATTTTCAACATCTTATTTGGAATTGAATTAAAAAATATTCTTGAATTTCAAGTGTCAAATTTATACAAAAATAATGGTGATAGCAATCGAAAATCTAATTGTATGGATAGAATCTAAAATTTAAAATGTACAACTTTTATTCGTACATAAACTTAGAAATACCCCTCTTGGTAGAATTTTATGATTCATCTTTGCAAAATTGCCAAATTTAGGATGTTTAGGGGTTAAAGAAGGTTGTTTGTTTTGATTTGTTGCATTGAGATCTCTCCAACCATGCATTTGGTAATCGCGTTCTTGGTAATGTTGGAGAGCTCTTGAGGAGGGGTGCACAAAAATGGTTTTGCGGCATTTGGACCTACAATGCCAAAGTTATAGATTTTAATGCAAATACGTCACTATGAATTGAATTAGATTATGAAAAAAGGAATATGACGTTCTTGATGTCATTCTTAGCATTGTTAGAAATCTTTCAACCAGTAGGGGTGCACAAAAGTTGTTTTGTAGCTTTTAAACCTACTTTCTGAAAGTTATGGATTTTTAATTGTTTTTTGTCACCAAAAATTGAATTAAATTATAGATAAATTATTCTAAAAGGAAAAAGCAAAAACATGGGGAACACACGGGAACACCGGGAATATTTTCTTGTGATTTACATTAAGATCTCTTTGACCGTGTGTCCGGGGGTTGTGTTTTTGGTATCATTGAAAAGCTCTTAATGTAGAGGGATGTACCAAAGTCATTTCATGGCTTTCAGATGTAAGGCGTGAGAGATGTATTTTTGAGTGATTTTGGTCACCATAAAGAAAATTAAATTATGAACAATGAAACATGAGAATTTTTGATGTCATTCTTGGCATTATTGGAAAGCTCTTGACAAGCAGGAGTGCACCAAAGTTGTTTCATAGTTTTTGAACCTACAATGTGTAAGTTATGGATTTTTTATCAAATTTTGTCACTATAAAAAAAAAGCATAGAGAACACGGAAGCACGTGGAGCATGGGGACATGTGGAATACGGGGATTCGGGGAACCAGTGGACCAATGACACACGCCCATACTTTTGTACTTGATGAGAGCATGCAGTTGAGACATCCCAAAACCATGTTAACATAGGTATCATTCTTAGAATAACATCCAAGATTTGATCACTAAATGCATCTAAAGAAAATTTAAATAAAAATTTACAAGTGACCATTTGTAAACATAGAATCATGTATTCTACCTCATTTTCTGGTTTGGCATAAAATAATTCAAAATTTCAAGAATTTAGCCTCGTGTCGTTTCCAAATTGGTTGAGACCCAAGAGCATCCTATATAGAAATTACATTTTGGCACTCAAAGTGCCAACCTACAAAGTGAGGTACGATACCACCCAAAAACATTTCTGGCAAATTTTCACCGTGATCTCACTCGATTTTGGAAGTAGCTACTTTTACACTAAAAAAACGGACTAAAAAGTGAATGAAATCATCAAAGCTTTCTCACAAAAACACTAAAATCACCACTATATAATTGAAAAGTGATTTATAATAAATAAATCTATGAAAGATTATATTCTTTTTTCCCTTATCTAGCTACGTTCTAAGATGTGCGTTGCTCAACCAATAAATATATAAATTTAAAAATAAAAATAAAAATGTTCTACGGAACCATGTCTCAAGACAAATTTGAACTCAAACTTGCATTACATAACTATGATACGTCACCTTCACTAATCAATCAAAGAACTCATTATTTGGTGATCTTAATACATATCAAACTTAACTTATATTCAAGCAATTTTCCAACTACCAGTTCTTTGTTACTTTTGGATGAAAGCACGGTAAACTGTACCATTAAAGTCACCCTTAGCGCTGAAATTACAATTTTCTGGGTCAAAGTTTATAAATTATGATTAAAATTCATTTATTTAAGTTCTAATTTAGTAGAGCCATCTATAGTTCTATCAGGTACTTCAATCCAAAGTTTCAAATTAAAATATCAAAAAAAGTTAATAGAAATTTAAAAGTAAAGCTTGAAAATAGATGTCTAAATTTTGGGAGCAAATTTGATGAATTGAATCATGTTCAATATGAATATAAATTATATTTTCCATAAGTTCATTGTGCATTCGAGGGCTCTAAAGAAAAAATTCTTGAAAGAATAAGTATTTGATGCAATTTCAGCATGTTTTGTATCTACTTTCCAATTTTGTAAGAACTACTTTTTTTAATTTTAACCACTTTAACCTTACTATAATATACATAAAGACTTATTGAACATAATTTTTTCAAATTTTTTGGTATAATTTGTGAAACATTGTATCTTTTATTTTATCCACCAAAACAAATTCACAAAAAATAAAAAAATTAATAGATTTTTGAACCCTAAATTATTGCTCCTTTATAGAGATCACAAGTGGTTCAGTTTACCATGCTTTCGTCCATTTATTATTAATTACTAAAGTGCCTATTCTCAATATAGTTGAGTAGTTTTGTTCCAAGGGTCCTTTCACTACTAGAACAATGGTGACCCGATAAATCAAAAATCAACAACACTTTGTTGTTCCGTGCACTGTAATGACCGTTTTTACTGATATTCAAACTTTTTGTTAGTTAGCAAAAAACATTTGCCTAATATCTGTTGGTTTAGGCATTGTAACAAAAATCGTGACTAAATCAACATAAATCCAAAAAAATTCATAACTTATTAACTCTAAAATGTTGAAAAAATCATTGTAAACTATCAATTTTTCAAAAACATTAAATTTTATATAGAAAAGTACAAATTTTAGATTAATTCTTTGAAAATAGAGTCAACAAGCTGATTGTATGTAATAATGTAGTAATAGATATAAATAATAAGATAATATCATAAAATATAATAATATTATACTACTTATTTTCAACTATGGTTGTCATAATTTTGAACAAAACAAGTTTCTAATGGTGTAAAACAATTGATTCAATAACATACTATAATAAATAGGAAAAATAGAAAATATATTTTGATATTTTGAAATCAAATCTTTTAGAATCTTTTAGAATTTTCTAGCATGTTTTGAAAATATTTCATATTATTCTAAAATATTTTGGAATATTCCTAGAAGATTCATAAAATATCGTTACAGTCCAATTTCCCAAAATAGTTTTAAATCTTTATTTATAGAATTTAGAAGCAATTAACAATAAAAATTCAACAAAATGACATTTTATATTTTTAGGATTCAAATTTTGGTATCATTAATTATAATTGAACTTTTCATCATAGAAGCAAAAAGCAAAAGCAAAAAGATGTACTAAAAAGAACAAGATTACTTTTTCTAAATAGTAAAATTTGTACAACAAGACAATGTAGAGGTGTTGGTTTTTTAGAAGATCCCATACATCAAATTTAACTTGGATTGATATGATTCAAATCAGGTTTGAAAGCACACTTGATTTCCTATTAGAAAATAATTACAATTTATAAATTTTATGCTAGTGCAGCTCATAAAAGGGAGCATTGACCAAAGAAATGATCTTCAAAAGCAATACGGGTTAAATTGAGTTTAAAATCAAAAAAAATTTGAACTCAATTTGAACAACTTTTCAAAAAATAGAATTGCAAAAGCTTTTAATCCATAACGGCCAGCAACACCAAAACATGGCTTACGAATGAAGCCGACTGTACAATTCCAACTGTTGCGTGGATGATTTCCATCCAATTCTTTATGAGGACTTTGTTTGGTCATGCCACCCCTTCAGGTTAAATTCAAATCATTCAAGCTATTTTTAGATTTTACATGGGGTCCGGGAGCTCGAACACACACACATCGTCCTCTTCCAGACAATGATCCATCACGAACTTGGTCCACCCAGCCTTGTCTAGTCCCTTGGGCGGGTGCGGGATCCACTCCACCTCCCACGTCTTGCATGTCACGTAGAACAACATCACCTTCGTCCTCTCCGGTGGAAGCAGCAACGCCTCCGCAAATCCATATGGCACCATCTGTCACAAAAAATCACTTAGACTTGCACGATCATTCCCTCCAATCCTCACAACAAATTTATTGCACAGTTCCATGAAGTGCTACTTACCAATTTATCTAAGTCGCAATAGAGATGCAAGGCTTGCATTTGCATCACAAACTTGTTGTAGATGGAATTTTTGGCGTACTCGTGTGAAGAAGCTAGAGCGGCGTCTTGTTCCTCACAATTAGCATATCGTCGCTTGGAGATGTCCGTCGATTCGGGAAGCTTCATGGGCTTGGGTCGTTTGAAGGTTGCTTTGCCCACTTCCTCTAGTAGGGGACTGAGGGGAGGACATGCTTCTGCTCCTAGTTCTTTCACTGCCTTGCCTTCATGCCTGGAAACCTGTGCATTGTATCTGGCTTTCGCTCGCGTCTCTGGTCCTTCTTCATCTAACTATCAGGAATGAAGAAGCGTCTGTCGCGTCTATGGTAGCCGTTTCACACTATGGCCGTCCAAGTCGAGAGGCCGAGAGATTGAGAGTCCAAACTTTGTTGAGAGTCCAAAGAAATCTACTGAAAATAGCCAATAAAATATAGTTTTCATTTCTTATGAAAAGAAATCGACGGCCTCTCGGCCATAGTGACGGGTCTTGTAAAATGTAGGACCCAAATTTTCTCTTGAGAGGCCGTCACCTTGGTCAAAAAGTGTTGCCATGTAAGCATTTTGAAGGTCCACGGCCTTTGGACTTTGGCCTCTAGTGTGAAGGGTCGAGAGGCCGAAACCATGGTTTCTTGCAATTTGATTGATGGAAATCAACAGCCTGTCAACCTTCGGCCATAGTGTGAAGCGGCCCTCAAAGTGTTTGGTTGATCGAGTTAGGGAAGATGAACAAAATAAAGGAATAATTTCATCGCTTGGATGTGTATATCAGATTTCTGGAATAATCAAAAAGAACCTTGTAGCTTCATATTCATTAAATTGGCCAATTTTATTTATATTGGCCGCCACACTATTCAAATAAACAGAGTAAATGAACTGAAATCACATATTTGAGCAGCCAATATAATCAAGATTGGCCAATTTAATGAATATGGGGTTTTGTGTACGTGAATAAGATACTATTTGAGATACTGTACTGTCTTATACCTTAATACTCAAATGGATTATTTTTAGAATTTTATTGCTTAGGATCAAAAAGTTATAGAATTATTTTCGAACTCAAAAGTTTTAGAGTTTTGTTTTTTAACTCGAATTTTGTAGAGTTTTTCTTTAACCCCTAAAGGCCCAAGGTTGTCAAAATACACTGTTAACCAAGCCGTTTTGGCTTGGTTGGGCCTTTAGGGGTTAAATTCAAAAAATCTAGAATTATGCTTTTAATAGTCCAAAAGTTTTTGAACAATTTTTTGTTTTAAATTTTTTAAGAGTTATCTTTCAGTTCAATTTATTTTAGAGCAATCTTTCAGCTGTAAAAGTTTTAGAGTTATTCTTCAACTTAAAAAATTTAGAGTTATTTTTTAATTCAACACTTTTAGAGTTTGTTGTCATGTAACTCAAAAAGAATAAATTAAAGTTATTCTTTTAACCCATATAAATGCTTACATATTTAAACATGGCTTATATGTATTATAAGATATAGAGTCTTAACTTCAAAAAACAACTTTAACTCGTAAACGTATTAGGATGTCCCTGGAATTGACAATTTGAGAAAAATCATCATAAAGAACTATTAATTTTAGAAGGATATATTGGGATTGCCGGATTGATATACAAATGAAATTTTTAGGTTTTGAATTTTAAATTCCATCCGTGTGATTTGATTCACCAATACTATCACCAATATTTAATTATAAAATTTGAAAGTTAAAATTAAAAACTCCTTCTAAATACGATTACAAACAAAATTTTAATGTTTTTTCAATAAAATTTGTGGGAATGAATTTGAAATGAGATATTCATAAATGTGGTGATTCTTTGAAAAAAAATTTAAAAAAAAATCTATGACCTCATTTTTGCCAGGCCACTTTTAAACTACAGTCAATGCAATTTTGGCTTGGTCAACAACTTGACCTACTTCTACATTTGTAATTTTAGAAAAGCATGTAATCAAGTATGACTAAATTCAACCGTTAGATAAGAAAACAACTTGGTGAATAATCTCCAAAAAATTGGATGACTTTCATCTAAGCATTGATGAAAACGTGAGAAGGGTTTGAATCTGTTAATCATTCAGTTTTTAAACGTTGTGATATTTCGTGATTTGGTGGATCACGTGCATTCAAAGGATAATTTAGGGGGTATGAAGCCGAACACAATTATTTTATGATATAAAATAATACCCATGGTATATTCTATGAGTATTTTTAAAAAAAAATTAAACACCCTATGTTATTTATAATCTCACTCGATCAACTCACTCACTTGCTTCACTTGACTCACTTAAATTCTAGCACTGGCTAAGCTCACTCACTCACTTTGTTTCTATCAATTGTTTTTGTTTTCTTTTAATATTTTATTTATTACACACTCTAAATTAGTATACAAATTGTGATTGAATTCTTAAACCATAAAACAATGAAAATAAGAATAGGTAGTTTAATGATTAAATTAGTATCCTCCGGGGTGAATCCAATAATTTTACATTACGTCATGAATGTGTATACAAGATAGGTATTAATTAAGACATCTAAATACAAAGTATATACATTAGGCATATTGAAATTTGATGAGAAATAGATACACATATAGGCATTTATGAATGTTGAAAATATGTACTTCTAGGATAACGGTTGGAAATAGATATATAGAACTCCGCCCTCTTTTGAGGCCATCATGAATAAAGTGTCTATTTGTAATGTCAATGATCCAGTGTTCACCGGACAAACACTACTAGAAAATCCTTTGAGCATATCAATAGGAAAATGTTGATCGCGGTAGTTGATTAGGATGAGTTGTCCTGAACCTTTTCTAACCAAAATTTGTTGTTCCAAACTATTGTTTTGGTCAAATTACTTTTGTTTTTTTAAAAGAAAAAAAGATCCACAATAAAATATATGAGGGTTGCGCGAATTTTTTCTAGCCTGCTCGGGAAAAAGTAGCTGTCCAAAAAAGACTTTGATAGCCCAATCTAAAGCCTAGAGTTGCCCCAAACACCACCGCAGGGCCCACCACGGTTTACTCAAGACCAATCACCGACGGACAAATTTGAATATGAGATCTTCTACCCCCTAATTAAGCACCAAACCACCACACCACATAAATACGTTCATGCAGGTGAATGAATCTTTTTGATAATTATAAACGAATGTAACCATTGGCGAGTTTTGTGCCATGTAATTTAATATTGTTATTCAAAAAAATTGCACGAGATCATGCATGCACTTTTTGTATCTAGTAAAATTTAAATCCTTTTTTCTTTTATATTTTTTTTTGGAAAAAATCTTTAAGGCTGTAGCTGGGGTTTTTTTTTCAGTAGACTATGGATATTTTTGTAGTGTAAAAATAACTTTTTCTCCAAAAAAAATTCACTACTTCATGCAAGTACTTTTTTCTATCTAGAAAAAGTTCAAAATATTTTGAACTTTTTTTTGACAAAACCGTGAAGGCCGGAGTTGCTTTTATTTTCAACAGACTTTGGATAAGTTTAGCAATGTTAAAAAAACTTGTTTTTCAATTTTCTTTTGCACTATTACATTCATGCATTTTTTTTGTATCTAGAAAAAAATTTAAAATATTTTGAATTTTTTTGGAAAAAATTGTGAGGGCTGGAGTTGTTTTCTTTTTCAATAAACTTTGAATATTTTTTGCAATGTAATAAAAGATTTTTTTTCAAAACTTTTTTGCACTATTTCATTCAAGATCTTTTGTATCTAGAAAAAAATTCTAAATGTTTTGAATTTTTATTTATTTTGGCAAAATCATGAAAGATGGGAGCTGTTTTGTTTTTTCAATGAACTTTGAATAATTTTAAGCGATGTAGAAGAAAAAAGATCCATTTTTTTTTGCATTACATAATGCAGGCTATTTTCTACATCTAGACAAAATTTTAAAATAATTTTAATTTTTTCTATTTGAGGAAATCATGATGCTTGAGAGCTTTTTTTTTCAATTTGCCTCTTTTTAGCAATGTTAAGAATATTTCTTTTCCAATTTTTTTCATTTCATGTTTGATTCAACCAAAAATCATTTTTTTCATTGTAAGTTTTTTTCATGTCTTTAAAAAAAATTCCATTTTTTGACATTTCATCATATATGCCTTTTTGTTTCAACTAGAGTTTTTTGACTATATGTTAAACAAACAAGTTGTGGGTTTAATTTAAAATTTAAAAAAAAAAAAAAAAAAACTTTGAATATTGACCTTGAAATGAAGTAAAAGAAAAAGAGGTATGCAAAATGAAAATAAGAAACCAAATTCAAATGTGCATAAATTTGGGATTGATTGAAAAAATTTCATTGGTCAAAATGTTGTAGCAAGCAATTAATCCTTAAATGTTCTCACCCCTTTCAAATTTGGTAGTTTCCAAAGAAGCATTATAAAATGCAACTAAGAGGGATATTTTCAACGTGAAGAATGAACAACAGTTGTACATTATGAATTTTAGATTCTATCCGTACGATTAGCTCTGCAATTGCTATCACCAATATTTGTGTATAAATTTTCAAACTTAAAATTTAAAGCTCTTTTGTAATATGAATACACATAAGATATTGACAATCTAATAATGAAATTTGTTGAAATGGGTTGAAATGTAATACTCTAAGTGTAGTGATTTTTGGAGATTTTTTGGTTGCTTAATTTTAGTAGTTGACTTTTTCAAAAGCATTTTTAGACTAAAATCTTCAAAATTTTGGGTAGAACTCTACAACATAAAATGAGGCATAAAAATTTCACGAATCATCATCTTTCTAATCGGATCAGACATGCACGAAGCTAACTTCGAATCCCATAAAAGTTCCTGTAAAAAATTCACACTACAAAAATTAGATGATGGATGAGAAAACAGAGTTCAAATCTGTACATCATGCAAAATATGCATAGTTGGACGGTTAGCGGTTAACCCCTAAAGGTTGGGCCTATGACCATGGAATCATGTTTTATCTATTACACTCAATTTTGCTACTGAAAATAATACAAGAATTCAAATTTATATTTTTAGTAGATGGAGTCACATGTCTACTACAAATCATGATTTTTTCATAAAATTTTGGTGAAAATTTGAAATTACTATGGTTTTGTGAAGTGATTGTAAAAAAATCTATATAAATTACAAAATGTACTAGAAAATTCCGATTTTTTACCTAAAGTGTAAATTACAATGAAGAAAAGTTAAGTTGATGAAAATCATCCGTGTATCTAAATTTAGAAATTTTGCTACATCTTGGCGATACCTACCGAACTTGTAACTATAAATCTATAATAGAACACTCAATTTTCAGATTTTTCCAAAAATTCAAACTAGAGTAGAAACTAGACTTGGAAAGCTTCATTTTATTAGCTAAGCTCAAATGAAACGGAACTCATTTTCATGGCCTAAATATAGTTTAAGAAGAACAAGCAAAAAATTCAAAATACACTACATGGTGAATCGTTTTAGAACGAGCCAGATCACTAGTTTATGATGACTCTGACTGATTTATTTATTTCACTACTTAGTACCATTTTAATACCAGTACAACAGTGTTTTCGAATTCTTCACAGAAAGATTGAAACAAGTACTCTTGCAGAAACTAGATGATTTGGTTCGTGAAACACCGAATCTTCACAGCTTGAACTAATTCTGGGCCTTGCCGAGGAAAATGCAAGGCTGAGCTTGTGAATGGATGATACTTGTCTGATAGCTCCCATGTGTGTTTGCTTCAACCTTGGAACTCATTCCTTTGAATTGCATACTTTGCATACCAGCAGCTTCCATACCTGACCTACGCTCTCTCGGATCAATATCTATATAATTTAAATCACATGGAACCTTGGCCAATAAATTCAGTAGGAAGCAAACATTATTTGCTGCCACACTGCTGCTTATAGCAAGTTTTGCAAGTGGTATGTTGTTGGCTTCAGGAAGTGATTACAAAGCATTTACTCAAAGTTGAGATAAAACAACCCAGTGCTTTTTAATTTTTTGAATTAATATGACTATAAATGAACTATTAGTAAGATACATTTGATATATCCTCCATGTCAGCCATGCCACTCAAAGTCAGATTAAATCATTATAAATTTGGAGAATTGCTTAATATTGGGTAAGATCTTTAAGTGTTAAGAGGGAATTTGGAAACATTTGAACAAAGCTATTGATCAAGAAGCGATTCTTCTAAACCAACATTTACAAGAAAATTTGGAGAATAAGCTTTTTATGCTGCTTCCAAAATATTAGCCTAACATGATGTTGAAATTTTTATATATATTGTATCATTTATCCTAAAAAAAAAAAATGATTTTGATGCAACAATTGCTCTCATTGCTAAGATGGATAGTACATTTTGTTTCATTAAAATTCTTCAAATATTATTTATACTATTTTAGAAATCTTACTAGATGGCCCAACACAATTATCCCAAGTAATTTTATTTTATTTACTTTTCTATTTTTCCATTTTGGCACTGCATTTATTTCTTGAGATTTCCTTATTCACCACATTAAATAATATTTCTTAAAGAGATAGTTTCTTGATCTTTCCAAATTTCATTTTTTGAATTAATTTTTGTTGGATCACCTAGTAATCCATGGTAAAGTTAAGAGAATTTTAATGAATTTTTTTCAATTTTTTTTAGAAGTATAAGGATTCCAACGTTGTATAGGTCTTGAATGATGTATATCAACATGCCAAGAATATATCATAAATTTAGTGACTTCCAAAGAAAATGTAGAATTCCTTGAATGTTTCTACAAGAGAACAATCACAACTAAATATTTGACTTTGAAATTCAATTATGCCGTGAATACGTTCAACTTTGAATTTTTGTAGAATTGTGTACATCATAAACTACAACCTTGTGCACTTCTATATTACATTCATTCATACTTAATCAAAGGTATGGCTTTCTGAGTGAAAATGGATACTCGGAAAATTGTCACAAAAGAAAAGAAAAATTTAACAAAAGGCTATACAAAAGCTGAATAATTCATTGTTTAAAATGACAACATCAATTAATAATATTTTGAAAAAAGTAATTTAGATGGGACCAAATTCTATATCACTGAAATCAAAGAAGAATATTAAATGTGTTGGTTCAAAAAATAAACAAATCTACACATGAGACCTTTGTCTCCAAATCTCACATTAGATCATGAATACGGTAGGGTCCAAAAATACTTTGAATTCTTGGCTTGTAGTTATATAAGAATGAAAACTACAAACTTTGGAAACCTCTTGTACGCTCAAGATATCATCGATTCACAAACCATAAATTGTGCTGGAAAGATAATAGAGTCTACTTTGACAATAATTATGAAAGAATTGCATTACAAAAGTAGAAAATCATACATTTAAAAAATTGTTCTTGAAACATAGAACTAGGAGTACATCCAAAATTCAAAATATTTTTGAACTCTACTCTACAAACTAGCTCTTCAAGGTTTATTCCAATGTGAAAGAAAAAGTGGAGAACATAGCCATTATCCAAGATGTTCAAGGATTTCATAACATTCAGTAGCCTTACACCGTTACACGCTGCTACACTCTCCTCGATGGAATGATGTAGAATATCCCACATCATTTCATCCTCCCAATGAAATGATGTGGGATATTCTACATCAAATCAGTAACTATGGGAGCACTGTGACATTAACCCCTAAAGGCCCTTAAAAGCCAAAATGGCTTTTTATTGTTTCGGGCAGCTTAGATGGAAGGTCTAAATTAAGAATTTTAGACTATAATTTGGCGTGGGTGCGGTCATACATACAAGGTGTGTGTGGTAAAAATTACAAAGTCAAATTCGGATTTTATAAAAAAATTATTGAAATTTTTGGTTTCAAGCCCAACTGGGACAGAAAAAACTTTTTATTATAATCATTTTTTCAAATTTTTTTTTTGGAGACATGCTCTTCACCACATTTAGGCTCAGAATTTGAAGTGACCTATGTTGATTATATTCTTGGCTTGACAAGGGCAGCCTCCAAAATAAAGAACAGCAACCTCCAAGGTTTTTTGTAATTTCACATTATTTTCTTTCAAAATTTGTCAAAATTTGAGATTTTGAAATTTTTTAAAAATAATTTCGCCTAAAATTTATAAAATCATAGAGGTACCTAATCACCGTTCATTTTTTCCAAAAATCAAATACAATTAATGTGATGCATGTTTCACCAAATTGCCATTTTTATACCTTCTTCCGGAAATTAATTTGCATGAAGGTTTGAAACGCGTAATGAGTCTCTAAAATTTTGCATGAGCGTATCCAACTTAGTTATCTACATGGAAAAAAATATGAGCAAAATGTTTGGAGTAACAATCTTCAAGTCCCCCTTTGCACTATGGAGACAATGCCTCCCAAACAATGCCCAGAAAAACTTTTGCACAAACTTTGGATGTTATGATCTTGCAAATGATAAACATCCAACGGTCAATTTTTGAAACAGTAGCTATGAATAGGCTTAGGTACAAGATCTTACGGTTGGAATTCTAAAAGAAGTAAAAAAACTTGGTTCACATCCCCGGGAGTACATAGAGGTAGAAAATCGCGGTTTTGAGGTTTCAAGCTCCCAAAAACACAAGGAAATTTAGGGGTTAAGCAAGAGCAATCAACCATGATGAGCAATAACCAAAAGCACTCACTCAATCATAACTCAACAGTGTTTTGCAATTTTTTATTTGATTGATTCACAACTCAATAATGTTTTGTTATTGTCTATTGCATTTGGAGATTATTTTTTCTTTTATATCTTGATTTCTTTCTTGTCTCCTTGTCTTTCTTCTTGTTTTTCTTTTGTCTTTCTTCTTATCTTCCCTTTTGTCTTCCTTGTCTTTTTTTTCTTCTACTTTTTCGTCAGTTGTCGCTGTTGAACTCTAAACAATGAGAGAAAAAAAAAAAAAAACAATTTTTTTTTGGTTGGCCATGGGGTGCTGTTGAACTCTAAATGGCAACCGCCAGAAGAAGGAAAATAAATAAATTAAAAAATTAAAATAATAATTCTCTCTTTTTGGTTGGCCGTGGAGTGCTGCTAAACCCTAAATGGCGGCCGCCCAAAAAAAATTGGTTTTTTTGAAATTTTTTTTTTTTTGGCCTTTAGGATACGTGGCCACACACCCAAAGACCCTCCCATCTCTCTTCTCCCTCTTCATCTCCTTCCTCTCTCCTCATATATATAGGAGAGATGAGAGGGGAGGAAGAGGGAATGGGAGAGTGAATGGAAGAGACCCTCTCCTCTCTCTCCTATATATATGAGAAGAGGGGAGGAAGATGGAGAGGAGATGAACATGGAGAGGGAGATGAAGATGGAAATGAGGGAGATGGGAGGGTCTTTGGGTGCGCGGCCACGCACCCCAAAGGCTAAAAATAGAATTTTTTCAAAAAAGACCAACAAAAAATAAAATAAAAATTTGGGCGGCCGCCATTTAGGGTTTAGCAGCACTCCACGGCCAAGCAAAAGAAGAGAAGAGAATTTCTTTTTTTCTTTTTTCTTCTGGCGGCTGCCATTTAGAGTTCAGCAGCACCCCATCGCCAACTTAATTTTTTTTTAAATAATTAAAAATAAATGAAAAAATAAGAAATTTCTCCCATTGTTTAGGGTTCACCAGCCACAACTGACGAAAAAGTAAAAGAAAAAAAAGACAAGGAAGACAAAAGGGAAGACAAGAAGAAAGACAAAAGAAAAACAAGAAGAAAGATAAGAGGGAGACAAGAAAGAAATCAAGATAAATAAGAAAAGATAAAAGAAAAGATTAAGATAAGAATAAAAAATAATTAAAATAATAATTTTTTTACAATGTATGGGATTGAAGAAAGAGAATAATCGTCATTTTTCTTAAAAAAAAGTTATGCAAAAACAATTATGCGTTTAGGGACCAAGTGCATGATTATATAGTCAAATGCGTAAATAGCGAATCGTGTGTTTATAAGGAAAAAGAAAAGTGACCAAAGGAGTTGAGGGCCCCAAAAGACCTAGAAATAGGTCTAGTAGATAATGTTGAAGGGTCCCCTGGATTTTGTGGTGAGAGAGGCAAAAAGGGTTAGACTCTCATTGCCAAACGAGGAGACCATGAGCTAAAAATGCCGTTTTATTAAGTTCTTAAGTCCTGGTCCAAGTTCGGTTTACACTAAGTGAGAGGCCTAAGGGCTTTAAAAATTACATTTTTTTTGAAGTGTGACCATGGAAGTGTGACCATAGAATTAATCCATTTTCTTTGGTCACGGCACTTGGTCCATAGTGTAAACCACCCACAAGCACAAATCTTTCCTAGTAAATAGTTAGGTTATGTTTACTGCATCGCCATAAAATGAAGTCTTGTAAAATTTGTGAACCATATTTGTTTAGTGGTTGAAGTTTAGATGTGTAATTTTTGATTCTACACATGATAAATTATTTTTTGGAATTAGAATTTCTTAGATATTCAAATGCCTATATAAAAAATACTACAAATACCTCAAAATACAACAAATACTTACAAATACACCACACATACTATGCAGTATTTCTTATGTTTGGAAGTTTATTATTTTGTAATTATTTCTTGATTGTGTTCTCTTGTTCATGTTCCGTTAGTGTATGTATTCCGATCAAGGTCAATGTACCAACTCCCTTCATATTTTAACGTATAAATTATTGCCCTAAATTATATGTGTTAGGTTACCCTCACTTACAAAATTACAATAATTATGTGTGAGTGTGTTCTAGACATGAAAGATTGTGATGGGCACAATGACATTCTATACTTTTATTTTTGAAAATCTAACCCAAATTCTATTTAACTTTGAAATCACAGACCCTCCAAATTCTCATTTTTTAGTGTGCATTGTAGAATTTAAATACAAACTATAATCTTTTAATCCAAAGGTCCGATTTTACCAAGATTTGACTAATATTTTTTTCATTAACTCTTTGACGTGCCTATGTCCACATAGTGGACGATGAACAAATTCAGATTATTACCTTGATTATAAATATGGACAGTTTGCACCTATTCAACTTTTCCTTTGTTCTTGTGC
Organism: Pohlia nutans; assembly: GCA_022496805.1. Lineage (NCBI taxonomy): Eukaryota > Viridiplantae > Streptophyta > Bryopsida > Bryales > Mniaceae > Pohlia > Pohlia nutans. Next base: position 10,684,979 of record CM040102.1, read on the forward strand.
TAGTTGACTATCATTTGTATAGATTATGGATCTTCAAAATAAGATATTGTGATTATTTTAAAAGTACAGAATTGGCTTATATCAAGTTTCATTCTTAGTTCAAATAGTGAGACCTTAAGCATGATTTTTCAATATAAGTAGAAGAAATCATACTATCTCGTAGTGCATGTTAATCCAAATTCATTACAAAAATTAATTATTATTATTTTGGTTGATTTGGAAAATTTAATTGAATTCCAAAAGAGAATCTTGGAAATGTAATCACAATTTATAAATAAAAATTTATGATAAATCCAAGCGAATGGATGTGATCTTCACTTTGACATTTATAAATTAGCTTTGTACATCGACTCCGTTTTTGTCATTCATCAAACATTTTATAACGCATCTTCAAAATCAATGTTGAGACATTAATCTTTTGACGGGCATGTGTCCATAAAATGGATGACAAACATATTGCAACCTTTCTCAACACTACATTATGTACAATTTTTCATTCATCTAAATTTCTCTTGGTTCTTGTGCTAGTTGACTATCATTGTTATGATACGGGTTTTCAAAATAAGATATTGTGATTTTTTGAAAAACAACACAATTGGTGTATGTCAAGTTTCATTCTTAATTCAAAAAGTGAGATCTTAAACATAATTTTCCAAAATAAGTAGAATCAAATAATGGAAACCATACCATCTTATAGTGCATGTTATTCCAATTTTGTTCCAATATTTTCTAATTTTTTGTGTGAATTTGGGATTTTAAATTGAATTTCAAGAGAAAACCTTGCAAAGTCTTTTAAAGTTTAAATAGTACAAATACAATTAACTTTTTTTTAACCCTTTAACGTCCCGATTCAACATTGTTTTCAAAGATTTGTTATAAAATGGTTGATGAAAAACAAAAATGGAGTTGATGTACAAAACAAAGTTGCAAATGTCAATGTGTAGATAACATCCGTACGGTTGGATTCATCATATTTATTATTAATATTTTTAAAGTAATTTTGCAAGGTTTTCTCTTGAAATTCAATTAGAAATACAAAATTAACACAATTTTTTTTTTAAAAATTGTAATGAAATTAGAATGACATGCACTACGAGATGGTATGGTTTCCATTATTTGATTCTACTTACTATGGAAAATCATATTTAAGGTCTTTCTTTTTGAACTAAGATTGAAACTTGACATTAATCACTTTTGTAATTTTTCAAAAATTCACATTATCTTATTTGGAAGATCCATACTGTACAAATGGTATTCAACTAGCACAAGAATGAAAAAAAAAATGGATGAAAAACATCCGGTACCTATAGAAATCGAGCTGCTCAAATTCATCCGGCGTCCAGATTTTGAACGCCGGCGCGCTAAAGGGTTAAAGCTAATATGCAGCTACAATATGTGAAGGTATTATGTATGCAAGGCAACTAGCTCTAGGTTGCATCTGTAGTGCTACTCTCTTGGTTCTCAGGTAAACAACACTACCATAAATTCGACTAAGGGAGAGAATACTATTTGCTATTTGTGCCATATGTCTAGGAGTGTGTTTTATTAGGAGATGTATAATGATGTGGAGAGCTCTTTGGGTACAAGAGACAAATCTTTTGAGATTAAATTTTAGTGACCATGTATGAATTTCTTATGTAATTTTTATGTGAGAGGTTGTAGATTACTACAAGTGATAGTTGACAACCCCATTTCCTTTCAAAGACCAATAGCTATAGACACTTAGCCAAGCCATGCTTACACAACTTGCTAATAAATACAATCAAGGATATGAATACAACAAACCACTCTATCTGTGCTATCAATGTGACTATTTGTGCTTTGTGACTATTTGTACCATCACTATGTTTGAGTGTCGTTCGTACTAGTGCATAGTAGTACATATTGGATAACTTCTTGAATTGTGGCATAAGGATAGTTTTATTAGCTCAAATGAGTTGATGTTGCTTGACATGGGTCACTTGAGGAGACAGTTTGAGTGTCCTTTCCCTCACCAACACTTAACAGTTGTTGTGCTGCCACAAACCTATCTCTCTGTGTTTGTTGTGTCCTTTCTACTTTTGAGAGATTGATGTGCTAGAATCTTATTTGGAGGAATGACTACGTTGGAGACACTCCAAAGCCTCGAGAACAAATTCCAACCTCACTAAGACCTCATACCTGATTACATTGCATCAGCCAAGAAACTAAGTCGCAAATGCTTGATTGCAAAAATGCTAGTGGTATGAAAATTGTTCCCAATTATTCCTTCATGGCAAAATTCTTTCTTTGACTACGCAACTTGTTTGGCTCTGGGATGCTATTATAGTGCTTGCTTCAAGCTAGTTGTATTGTATGTATAACGTTGCTCTTTTCTTTACCTGAAATTCATTACGAAACCAACGGAATTCCCCAACCAAATTTGGTCTACCATAAATGACATGATTTCAACTTTATTGCCAACAGCTTAGAGTTGCTGTCTTTTCGATCCAACACTCGCGTTGTAGTTTACATATAGTCCTCATTGATTCATATGAAAATAGACTACTCAAGTGTGTTTGACATTGATATGTCTTCTTAGTGATTTAATGATGTGTTATGTTGTGCGGTTTGAAAGGTAAAGTTCCCACATGCAAGCAGCGTGAATTGTCAGTAAGAAGTGCATTTACATACTTCTATAACTAGGTATCCAATTACACTCGAAAAGTTTGGTACCTTGATCGAGTATGAATGACTATAGTATGATTATAGCATAGTGTAAAAGTGCCATGGTTGTAGTTTATGATGTACACATTCTTACAAAATTTTAAAGCACAATGTATTCCTTATGGTAATGAATCAAATACTTAGTTACGATTGCCCTCTAATGGAAGCACTCATATAGGTCCACACTCAAGTTTTTGTAAGTTTTTAAGTTTAGGATGCATCTTGACATGTTGATATACATCATTCAAGGCGTATTTTCATGGAGGTTGTGAAATGTTGACATCCTTAGATTTCAAAAATTATGAAAATAAATTCAATAAAATTTATATAATTTACCATAGGTTAGTAGGTGGTTTAACACAAATTAATTCAAAAAATGAAAGTTGGAAAGTTCAGGAAACTATTTTTTCAAAAAATATTATTTTAATGTGATTGATCGGGAAATATCGAGAAATGAATGGAATGCTAAAATGGAAAAAGGCAAAAACGATAGTTATCTCAATTGGGATAATTTTGTTGGACCATCTAGTCTTCTACAACAATATAAAACACACAATTTGCTATTTACGCACTTGGCCATATAATCATGCACTTGGTCCCCAAACGCATAATTTTTTTTGTATAACCTTTTTCTAAAAAAACAATGATTATTGTCTTTCTTCAATCCCTTACATTGAATGTAAAAAAAAATTATTTTAATTATTTTTTAATCTTATCTTTATCTTCTCTTTTATCCTTTATTTTATCTTTTCTTTATATCTTGATTTCTTTGATGTCTTCTTTCTTGTCTTGCTCTTGTCTTCTTTCTTGTTTTGTTATTCTTCTGATTTTTCTTCAGTTGTGGTTGTTGAACCCTAAACAATGGAAGCAATGCAACTAAAAATAAATAAAAAATAAAAAATAAAAAACTTTTTTTTTCTTCTTTTTGGTTGGCCATGGGTGCTATTGAACTCTAAATGGCGGCCGTTACCCCAAAAAATAAAAATAAATAAAAAACATGCTTTTAACTACTAAACCCTCAATGGCGGCCGCCCACAAAAAAACAAGAAAAAATAAAAAACATAAAAACAAACTTTTTTGTATTATTTGAAAATTTTCTACTTTTACCTGTTGGAGGTGAGCGGCTGTGCACCTAAAGACCCTCCCATCTCCCTCATTTCCATCTTCATCTCCCTCATTATCTTTATCTCCCTCTCTATCTCCCTCCTCTCTCCTCATATATATAGGGGAGAGGAGAGGGTCTCTTCCATTCACTCTCCCACTCTCTCCCCCTCCCCCTCTCTCTCTCCTCTCCCCTATATGTATGAGAGGAGAGGGAGAAGAGAGATGGGAGGGTCTTGGGTGCGCGGCCGCGCACCTAAAGGCTAAAAATAGAAAATTTTGAAAAACAAAAAATTAAAATAATAATATTAAAAATTAAAAATTTAAAAATTATTTTTGTTTTTTGAACGGTCGTCGTTAAGGTTCAGCAGCACCCAACGGCCATCCAGAAAGAAGAAGAAGGAAATAAAATAAAATAATATGAAAATTTGCTTTGCTCCTATTGTTTAGGATTCAGCAACCACAACTGAAGAAAAAGTAGAAGAAAAAAAAGACAAAAAGGAAGACAAGAAGGAAAACAAGAGGAAGACAAGAAAAAAGACAAGGACAGAAGACAAGAAAGAAATCAAGATTAAAAAAAGAAAAGATAAAGATATGAATAAAAATAATAAAAATAATAAATAATAATAATTTGTTTACAATTTATTTGATTATAGAAAGACAACATTGATGTTTTTAAGAGAACTTTTTAACCAATTTTCTTAAAGCCAAATATGCTTATGAAATGAGCGCACTTGGCCAAGTGCATATAAAGTCAATTGCGTGTTATAAATGATAACTATTTGAAGAATTTAATGAAATAAAAGGTATTGGAACATATTGAGAAATTGTTGCATGAAAATCATATTTTCTTACAAATAAATGATATAGTATATAAAAATGTTAATAATAGGTTACTTGGCTTATATTTTGCAATCCTTTTCACAAATCCTTTTTATTCATTAAATTTTCTTTGTGAATTTTGGTTCAAGAGAATCAATTCTTAATACTAATTATAATACTAATTATAGTATTGAAATTTCAACAACAAAAATTAATTTAGTACTATAGGATAAAACTAAAATCTAATATTAAAACTAACAAATAAAATTTAAAACTAAACTCAATCATCATTTTTACTACAAGTAGCTTCATGACCTTTAGAGCAAGGCCACCTATGGGTGCAATTGGAGGCCCTGGATAACCGAAACCTAATTGCTACATGTCTTGAATACGTTTGAGCACCCGTGATTTGCAACTGGTCAACCGGAAGGTTGAGCTAGACAAAAATTCCACCAACTAGGAACGAGACGATGACGTACGAAGAGTAAGTAGGTGTCCGACAAGCCCAAAGCTAACAACAAAAGAGGCTTTCAAGGCGTGGCAGGATTATGGGAGATAATTGATTTTAAGCAGGCATGAAAGATGCATACCGTTCCGGAGGCATATAATCGCCATATTTTCATCGGTGAGGGCACACAAATACACAATTCTTTTGTTTGTGAAAACCAGTGATGATACTCTTGCATACATGAGAAGTGAATATCATTCTAGACCCCGTTATATGTGTACTTCAAAGTCCTATCGGAGATACCGTGTCGGTTATCTCTAATGCACTAATGGCTAGGTAGGAGTTAGCACCATGAGAGGGATTAGTAGTCACACCAATGATGTTATGCCCTTTAGGCACATCCAAGGATAAGTCGAACAAACACTCTATATACTCACGCTTCCCTCAAAATAGATTTAAAGTTTTTCTTCTTGAGTGTCATTCATCCTATAAGAATGAGTACTGGAGCCATTTGGGCTGATAACGGTATGCTAGGGATTTTATAGCCTAAATACGTTACAAATGTGTGCAATTACTTCCACATTTTAATAGGATAATGTAATGTAGTGATCTATATTCCAATAACTGGCAAGCACCACGGGCCTTGGCTTGGTGGTTGGGGCTCATGGCCCCTAATGAGGAGGTTGTGGGTTCTATTCCCCATGCCATCGTGGTGCTCACCACCATAGTCCACCCAACTATGGTGGGGGGTCCTTGGACCTTGTTGTATGGGTACCTCAAAGCCCTTTGGGGGGATACCATGTCCGGTATCTTCAAGGCACTAGTCACTAGTTAGGAACTAGCATAGTGCCTATCCCCGGAAGGGGAGAGTAGTATTGTCCAAATGTCCCTTTGTTCGGTGGGCATCGGGTCATTGACATTACGAACGGACACTTTATTCACGCCGGCCCCTTGCTAAAAAGGGATTGGAGTTTCTATCTATCTTTCTATCCAATAATTGGCTTCTCGCAGAGTAAGGTAACTTGCTAAGAAATCGAGAAAATTTCATATGAACAAGTTCCTCATGGAGTGGTGAAAAGATTTTTTTTGGGAGGATGCGCAAACTTTGTTGGAGAGCAGTGATGAATGAATCATAATTTTTCTAATTTTTCCATATTTAGTTATAAATTTTGGAAGGTGATGTCATAGGTGTTCCTTAGACCGATCAAGCTATGGTGTACATTTGAGGATGAGATTGAAGGCTAGAATCTTTCTCAGGGGAAATTCAGCTCAGTGGGCAGGTTACCTTGGTCTTTGCAAAGAATGTGAATAAAAACTTAACACCTCCACAATTCTGGGAGGAATACCTTCTTTTTAGAAAAGGTGTCATCAATGACATTTGGAAAAGTGTCATCAATAGTAGCTGGATTACATCATGGCCTCCCAAGAGCCATATTAGTTAAGACCATTCTTAAGTGTTTAAAACTTGGGAATATTTCCAATTTTGGTGCTGCCTTAACAATTGCCTACTATCGCTCAAGTATTTTTTTGTCTTCCTAGATGTTAACTAATAGCCATTCTTTAAAGTTTGCGATGTGGACATCCATTCAGGATTGGTAATTACTAAAGAATGTAGGTGGGAACACATACTTTATTAAGGAGGTAAGACCACCTTCTAAGATCACCTCTAAGACTAGGTGGAATTCAGCGTCTAGGAAGAGCCTAAGGCTAATACAAATGCAGCCTATTAAAATAGCCAACTAGCCTATTAAATTTATAAAATGTAGGAAAATAACCCATGAAAATTGCAAAAAAAATTCTATTCTCAGTATAAATGGAGGAATTAGCCTACAAAGGTCTGTAAAATAACCTATTGGTAACAATGGTAAGGGAAAATTAAGCCAAAAAAATTCAAAAATCTTCCCGGACGCTGGGTGGGAACAGACCTTTTAGGACTTTGTAGAGTGGGGGCAAATGGATATCCTGCAGCAGACAATGTTAGTAAGCGGCATTATAAAATGGCTGCGCACTCTCAAGAAGTTTGGGAGAGGAGCTAATCACGAACTCTACTCAGAATGCACATTCTATGTCCCATTCTACAATGAAGGGAAGAATGAAGACCCTGAAATCTACGAGATTCGATCTCTTGTCTCGTGGTTGCGATGTGGTCAAGGTTTTTAGCAGTGCTTTTAGGACCCCTATGGCCTGCTTGCCTGCCTGGACTTCCAACCGGATTTTCTATAAAATGCCCCAGGCCTATCCATTGTCAAATTTAACTCGGTGGTCTTTACTCTAAGGAGGTGAGTGCTCATCCCTCCACGTGGACCTCATTAATCAGTTCCAATGTCTTGTTTTTCAAATGACATGGCGCCACGTCTGCATTTTTAGATTAAACTACTACACAAGGTTATCTCTCACTTACGGCGCCAAGTGTGTTTTTTTCAAGAAAAGATGAATTTTACCATCAATACATGAAGAACCTTAAACAACAATAAAGCGATTTTCATTTATAACTAGATTCATATAGTTCAAAACTTGAGTGGAATCATTTTTTTTCAACCCATTTTACCTTTTTTGCAAAACAATCTTTGGTGCATCAATTTACAAGACTAGATTTGAAAGTAAGGTAGGAAAACCATCAAGCGTGAAAATGAGGTGGTACGGTCTTCCACAACAATGCTTTGAGATTGAAGTTATCTTTCCAATTCGGGATTTAAAAAAATATATATTGGTGGTCATTGAGAAATGTTTGATGTAATAAATGATAAGATATTCCAAATTTCCGAAATGAAACCCCTGTATCCGTTGATTACTCTCTATCTGAAGCAAAAGTGACAACGTCATATATTGAGTGAAATTCATTGAATCCATCAAAAATGTGTGTTTAGCCCCTAAAGCAATATGGGGAATTATGCTCTTCAAAATCATGTTCTTAGGTGGAATACGTAAATGTCTATATGTTTTTACTCCATAGGACATATATCTAGAATTTTCACAAGATAATGTGGTGAAGCTCGAATATAATGGCCGTTTTTTGCAATTGATAAGACATATGAAATTTTATTGAATTGAAGATCCAAACAATGAATACATATCTTATAGCCTTTTACACGTGTGAATGAAAACAAAACTTGAAAAATGTAAACGCACAATTTTTGATAAATTTTCGAAGTTTTTACAAGCTAATATTTTCTTAGCAGATTTTGAGAATATAAGATGATATAGTTGGTACAGAGGCACCACGGGCCTTGGCTTGGTGGTTGGGACTCATGGCCCCCAATGAGGAGGTTGTGGGTTCTATTCCCCATGCCGGCGTGGTGCTCACCACCATAGTCCACCCAAATATGGTGGGGTCCTTGGACCTTGTTGTATGGGTACCTCAAAGCCCTTTGGGGGGATACCATGTCCGGTATCTTCAAGGCACTAGTGACTAGCTAGGAACTAGCATAGTGTCCATCCTCGAAAGGGGAGACTAGTATTGTTCCAATGTCCCCTTGTCCGGTAGCCATCGGGTCATTGACATTACGAACGGACACTTTATTCACGCCGGCCCCTTGCTAAAAAGGGATCGGAGTTTCTATCTATCTATCGAGTTGGTAAAGTTTTGGGCACATTTGAGACTACCCTAACTTGACTTTCAAACTTCAAGAGCATATAACTCCTAAACTAAAAGGAGCTTAAAATCGAGCATGGTCTATCAAATAGCGTCTGAGACACTTTATGTCCTTGTTGTACTATTGGAGACATTATATTCAAAATCATGTTCAAAATGGCATGTAGACTTGTTGAATGTCATGTACTAAGTGAAATCTATTCAATTGACCAAAAAACTTGCAATGGATGTTTGTTCAACTTTTAATCATGACGATTTTGTAATAAATTTATTTGTGAAGTGGCAAATAACGCTTAGATTTCTTTGTAAGGGTTTGAATATATGAATGGAGTTAAATTAAAAATAAATGTACGTAGATCTATACTTAAAAATAAAGGTCACAAACATGTTGACATATCTTCCAATAATTTGCATTTTCATCACATATCTTGAAACACCAAGGGGCATGAACTATACCACTGTAGAAATTATACATTTGATGAATTTATACATATTGTCATTTAAATTGGACAATACATAATATCAAAAGGTAATAATTTCAATTGTTTTAATTGCTCTTGCTTAATGTTATAAATGACACATTTTAATAACGTACTTAACAAGAAACTTGTAGAACGTTTTTAAATGACTAAGTGAAATTCCTAAGTGAAATTTCATCCTAGTATTTTAAGTATTGTTTTTAAGCAACAAAGTCAACGAGCATGTTCTATAGATATATAGTCAAGTCAAAATTATCCATTACATTGTTGTGTTTGGTTTACAACATGTAACATGAGGGCATCACCAAAAAAGAAAAAAAGAAAAAAATGTTGGTCTCATACCATTGAGCTTATGCACTAGTGGAAACCATGCCCTCCATGACCAAAACAAGTGACCAGATTATGACCAATTTGACCAAATTTTCCAATATTTGGTCAAATTGGTCATAATCTGGTCACTTGTTTTGGTATGGAGGGCATGGTTTCCACTAGTGAAGCTCAACAATCATGTGGGTAGCTGCTTGGAATCTATTCACTCTCTCAAGGACACACAATATCTACATTGGATAGTATTTATATGTTAACCCCTAAACGTCCTTGATGTCGAAAAACGACATTTTGGATGAAAATATGATCTTAAGATAAAGTTCAACAACTTTCTAGTTGGAGGATTTTTGATTCAGATACTTTTGGTATTGTGATGATCTCCAGGCATACATCCAAGTATAGGTAGAATGAACACTCTACTCACACGGGAGTTGATAGGTTTGGAGTTGTTCTTCTTCTTGATGAGCTCCGACCTTACCGGGTTGAATAGGAAGTGAAACAAGTTCAAGGAAATGCATGCTGACATGGCATGGGGGGTAAATACCCAAGCGAAGCGGATGTTGACTTCAGAGATAGACAAAATGGGCCCACAGAAATGGTGGGCAGCGGTTTTAACCAAGGGTAAGTCCATTATTACCACCCTTCACGAGGGTTGCGATTTTACCCTAAACCCTAAACCCTAAATCCTAAACCCTGAACCCTGGGATATTGCCTTCGTGATCTGTGGCTATGAATATTCTCAGTATGCACCGAGCTTAGCGAAAGTGTAAGCGATCGATTAGAATATCTTAAGCACATCCGCATCTTTTCCACTGAATCATCATATATTTTGCGGCCGGCTTCCATCGGTCTACTCAGAGGAGTTTCACGACCTGTTGAGGATTTGAATGCAAAAACCTGATCACGAAATATTTCCAAGTAAAAGATTGCACATTGGAGCGATTACCCTGCTCTGATCCAAACACTACAGCCCTTCAAAATTTGATTAGGCAAATCATGTTTCTCAACAAATTCCGTGGAGATTCTGACCAGAAAATTCTGGCACGAAGTCAAAGTGGTTCCTACATTCCAAACACTGAAAAGTAGAGTGTCTTCTACCATGAGAACAATGAAAAGGAAACATGACAAATTTCACATTATACTTCCTTTCTAAAAGCTCCCGCGCGTTCCGTGGAGGACTTCCCGCCGTGGATGTCGTTTGCACCATCATTTGATCCTTTGGAGTCACCATCCAGTGACTTCTGCCCCTGGATTTCATGCCCATGTCTAGGTTTTCTCGGAGATTGCTTGAAAAGAAAGCCTCGCATTGAGAAAAAGATCGCCCAAATTATCAGACGAACATGTTCAAGCCATGCTCTGACTACATCATCGATCCTGGACAAACAATTTTGATGTGGCATATCAGTAAATCATAAAACAATTGTAAATTCTCAGTACTAAAATACTTAGACAGGAGCAAGAAAAGACAAATGATTTCATTGTGATTTTTAATACTAAAACTATCTAAATAAAATTACTTAGATCTTGTACAGAATAAGTTTCAATATGGATTATACAAGGAACTGTGATCTTACATTTAAGAAGGCCTTAAAGATGGACTTCGAATTTTGAAATCACACAAATACATACATTGGTAAATATAAGTGGAAATACATGAAAAAGCGGATGCTTACCAACAAGGCAAAATTTGACTCAAGATAGCAAAAGGCCAAGCCAACATCCAGAAGTCAGGTCCAAGATTTGGCCATTCCACCAATTGGATTGCAACGTAAAGCTCCCTTGCAAAGTAGATAAACATAACCAAGTATGGTATTCCAATTCTTATAACTGGCACATGGTCGAGCACAACCAAATAGCAAGGGTCAGGAATAGTTGAGCAAAGATCGGGAATAATAATGCCAACAAATCAAAAGTAATGACATACAAACATAAAATTTTAACTACAAATAGAAGCAAAATCAAAGGCTATGCACAAGCACGAAAAAAATTTCAGTATGGTGTTTGACCGGAGTCAACGGAGTCCTACAAACTCAAGTTCTTGCTTCAGTTTGACTCTATAAACATCCCTACTAGTCAAACAACCTTCACATTGGGACAGGAAAAATTAAATAAATTAAATAAATAAATAAAATTCAAGTAAGAGAAACATGTAGCAAACCTGCTCTGAGTGTGTTGTCATGAATTTTAACAACGGAGCTATAAACCAAAACATCTTGATTGTCTATACGAATAGTTTTCAAAGCATAAACAGCCACTTCTTCAAAAGAATTGGATGGCAATTGCACATTCCAAGTACATACTTGCAACCCTTCGGACACCTGTGATAAATATCCAACAAAACAACTTATCAATGAATTCAACATTCAATAATCCTTATTCATTGACTTGAATACAACTCCATTAGCTGCTAACAATACAAAGTATAATTTATGAATATTAATCTTTAGTACATCCACACTATTTTATGTATTTCATGTATAACAATGTTTTGAAGAAGGTCATGATATTTCACCTTGGGATGCTTGATATTCTTCAAAGTAATGCATTCATCATAGGTTGTTGCCCTGATAGTAGCACTCTCTAGGTGTAAACCTTCGATTGTTAGCTTTCCTGACATAAACAAATCATGCATATCACTATGAGTACCCTAGGTTTAAACCTTTGATCACATTCAATTATTCCCATCTCATCTCAGTACAAAAAAAGAGAACCGGGTAGGAATTGATCAATTGTTTAAGCTTTAGTATTTCCATACAAAAAGAAATTGGAAAACCAGTGATTTAAACTAGTGGAAGCAAAGACTACAAGTTGGAACAGTCATTGGGTGTCAAAAATACCTGCGGCATAAACCGATCGCAAGATAACAGGCACCTCATTATTCCCGAGCGTCTTCATCTCCACTCCGCTATCTGCATTTTATGACATACGACATGTATGATTTCATGAGCATGAATACTATTGCAACTCAATACTGAATGCACGACTACAACGATAAAAGGTGTGAAGAAGTCAAACGATTAGAATTCACCCTCGATAAAGTATTCACTTACTTGCACTCCGAATGAACACTTGATGTCCGCATTGCACTGTAATTCTATCGTCAACATCTGTGCACGCAAGTGCTACATTGTGTAATTTGTCCCGGAGATGATCATCCACCGAAACTTGAAACTGCAAAATGCGTGATCCTTTCATGTTGTTTTGAACAGGGCCTAGTACTCTCTCACAGGCTTTCAGAGCATCCGCCTCTTTTTGGTCTGGAATAATTATCACAGTATCCACAGCTCGAGGACGACAATCTCCAGAATCCTTTTGAGCGATGTACTCAGAGTCAGTTGGATTCGCCGAAGACGTTGAAGCTTCACTATACGAGTTGCGTCCTACGATCCTGAACTTTGTTGCGGTTTCTCCATTCCATTGCGTCACACAATCGCGCTCATCGCATGATATATCATCACGCCCATCCCTGGGCTGACTTCGTTGTTTATTTGCAGGAGAAAATTTGTCATCCTTCTCAACCGAAACCTTCGTTTGCTTTGAGACCAATCGACATCTAACCCCTGTTTCCTCCTGACCGAGTCCCCCCACCACCGAAGGAGAAGGAGTATTCTCCACCTCTCTAGATGTCGACGCAACAAGAGCCTCGTGCATCTCTAACAACATTCTATGATTCTCCTTCTCCTGGGAAAACCGACCCTGAAAAGGCCAAAAACGCAAGTATCCAGAGATGTGGTGGAACAACATAAGGGCAACTGGCCAAAGGATATTCGTATAAGGACTCTCCAAAACAGCTTTGAAGCCTGATGAAGGTTTTGTCGGTGGGCTTTGAACAGGACTTTCCTGTGAAATTGCCATTGCTCTCAAGCCGCTCAACGGATGGTAGCAGATGGTGGCAGACTCACAATCAGATGGTGGCAGTCTTTCAGCGACTCCCAACTTTGAAAAACAACTCTGGAGTTTCAGGCCATCCCCGCCAGCAGCAGCCCAGCACTCCCTGCGCCCATCGACTCAGTCAGCAATCATCATGAACTCAAGTGGCCATGCAAAGTAATGATAACCATTATATATTTGCATTTATATTATTGCTTTGTTCCTGTATTTTTATATTACTTTTATTTTTAAATATTATTATGTTATTACTTTGTTCCCGTTTTTTATATTACTTTTATTTTTTAATATTATTATGTTATTACTTTGTTCCTGTATTTTTATATTACTTTTATTTTTTAAATATTATTATGTTATTACTTTGTTCCCGTATTTTTATATTACTTTTATTTTTAAAATATTATTATGTTATTACTTTGTTTCCGTATTTTTATATTACTTTTATTTTTTAAATATTATTATGTTGTTACTTTGTTTCCGTATTTTTATATTACTTTTATTTTTTAATATTATTATGTTATTACTTTGTTCCCATATTTTTATATTACTTTTATTTTTTGTATTTTTGTATTATTCCTTGTATAAATTTGTATTATTTCTTTTATATCTTTGCATTGTTCCTCTTATGTTTATACAAACTCTTACACAAAGGCAAAATTCCCTCCCAAACATGAACAACCCATTCTAATTCCATACACAAAGGCAAAACTCCCTCCCAATCACGAACAAATAAAACCCAATATTACGCCACATAGACCCAATATTACGCCCCATTCTAACTTTGAGGCCTGCATGAGTAAAGTGTTTGTTTTATCTACCCTTTGATGCTTATGGTAAGTGGCTTAGAAACCGCTCAAATTTTAGATTGGCAGTCTCACTGGGGTTATTAACAGAATTAATTTTGGAAGATGGGCAAAGTATTTAGGAAATTGGACCAATTGGAATAATTAATTTTGGATTAATATTGAATTAGATATGAATATTGGAAGGGGAACTCATAGGTGTACCCAAAATCACTCAGCCTAAAACTAAACACAATAATAATGATTGATTCTAAGAAAATTATGTTTGGGTGAAGTGCCTAGTTGGTGTCTAATTGAACATGTGTTTACAATTGTTGTTAATTGTTTACTCTGCATAAAATGTTTAAAGATTTCAAATTATTGTTGGAATATTTCAAATGTTCCAAAATATTATAAAATATTTAAAAAAGATTCCAATTTTTTTTTAAACACTCAATTTTAAATAATCATATTTTAAAATATTTTGTAATTTATTATAGTGTTTTTGATGCAGTAATGAAAAATGTCTAGGGACGTATGTTATACGTCATCTTGTACAATATCATACTTAGTATACATATTATCGAGAATTCAAGGTTATACATGCTATAAGCATCCTAAAAATCTCCTCATCCATGTAGAAACAACCACCATTGGTAAAAAACAGGCTCTTGCAGAAAACTCTAAAAGGTTTGTGGGTGGTCGAGAATGTCTCACATAAAATCCTTAAAAAAATCAAGAAATGTGCAAGAAGAAGGAAAAAAAATTGAGTTCATCGGGATCCATATCCACAAAAAGAATTGAAATGATCGGAGCTTTAAAAGTGTTGAGGTAGATAAGTAGAACATCAAAAGTGCATTGGAGTGAATGGGAAGACAAGCACAAGGACTAGGCTATTATGCTTCTTCAAATAACT
Organism: Pohlia nutans; assembly: GCA_022496805.1. NCBI lineage: Eukaryota > Viridiplantae > Streptophyta > Bryopsida > Bryales > Mniaceae > Pohlia > Pohlia nutans. The sequence goes on from CM040102.1 coordinate 10,700,019, forward strand.
TGTTTAACATGAATAGTGGTGTGAACAAGGTTGGGGTTATTTAATTAATGGACAAAGCTTTTGACCTTCTTGTACACGGCAGTTGCTTCACATGCCATGGTTGTACAACCTGTGCCTCATCATTACACGGATAATCAATGTGGAAACTATAATTAGATGTCCAGTCTTCACTAGCCACGCTTCTGCTGACAATTTCATGTGCAAGGGCCTAATGTAACACTAACTTATGATGTCTCTTAAGGAGATACGGGCATCATCAAAAGAATCAAAGTGAACGTCAGCGTCCTTCACCTAATGATAAAACAAACACTAGTCTACCCTTTGTGGTTATATTGAACTGACGGACATGTAGAGGATGGTAGGTTGCAGATGAGTGGCAAACGGTTGCGGATGTGTGGTGAATGGATGGTTGACGGTTGCGAGCATATTATATAGGTGTGGTGGATGGATAGCTGATAGCCGTAAATGTGTAAATGTGTGCCGGACAGTTGCAAACGTGTGACAAACGGGTAGCGATAGGACGCGAAAGGGACAAACGCTTGTTGATAGTTGTAGACGGTTTAGAAACAACAATTGACAATTGTTATTGAAAGAATTTCAAAATATTTTTAAATCATCAACTTACATGTCTACTAAAAATCAATTATAAGTTTTGAATTACATCATTTACTCTTCATTTTACTAGATAATACAATGATCATATAATTCAGCATAATAACGTGTCGGTGCAACATATGCCAAAATTTCCCTTCAACACGACAAAATGAACAACTTGAAATCCGGTTCAACCTCTATACAAATGTTGTTCCAGTTCTAAAAGAATTCGGAAGGGGAAGGGAGTCATAGCGTAATTAAACTCTAACTAGAGAGATCTCTATGTAATTGCATGTGCAACCTTGGTACTCTAAAATGACATTCATGCATTCTAGCCAATTGGGAGGTTGGAGTGTATCTTGAGTTGAAAGCTTTCGTGAGCGTGTCTGGAGCGGATTCTTGTCCTCAGCAAGAGTTGTCGCAAGCTCGGGCTTCCCTTCAACAGTATTGTTCCTATGCCGTGCACAATTGCAGTTTCTCTCATGCTTTGTTCCAACTTGAAGAGCTCCTCACCACCTTCAAAGTCTAAAATACGCTAAATCTGCAATCCTACGAAGCTTACAAATAATTGTGGATATCCTAAGGCAAGGGCATGTCCATATTTGTAAGCTTACAAATGTTGTTCCTATTAGAAATTTGGAAGTTAAGGACAAAGAAAGCATAACGAATCTCTAGAGAGATCTCTTTGGAATCGCATGTGCAACCCTAGCTAGTAAGCTAAAATGACATTCATGTATTCTAGCAAGTTGGGAGGTTGGAACGTATCTTCAGTAGAGAGCTTTCATAAGCGTGTCTAGGAGAGATTCTTGTCCTCAGCGATAGTTGTGGCAAGCTCGGGCTTTCCTTCAGTAGTATTTTTCAGGGTTGTTCACGACACGTCCCATCATAACGTCAGGATTTTCGTCATAATGTCAAGATTCAAACCCCACATCCGTCAGGATAAAATATATTCACATATATTCCAAAACAAGGGTAAATAGTTACCACGATGAACTCTCGTTATAAATGAATAGATTGACCATCAAACATGCCGTCTAGTAGACAGTCTAAACTGTTCTAAGGGACACATTAGCCGTTGAAGGGATGGGCAGGTCGAAGGGTCGAAGGGACGGGAAGGCCGTCTAGTGGACGGTTTGGACCGTCCCAAGGGACAAACTAGCCATCAAAGGGACGGGAAGGCCGTTAGTGGACAGTTTGGATCATCCCAAGGGACGGACTAGCCGTCAAATGGAAGGGCAGGTTGTCTCTCAAGTGACAAGTAGGTCGTCTAATGAACGATCTCGATCGTCTCAAGGGACGGACTAACCGTTGAAGGGACGGGCCAACCGTCTAGTGAACGGTTGAACCGTCCCGAGGGACGGTCCAATTGGACGGCCTCAACAAACTTCATCTATAGTTTTTATCCTCTAGTAAATCAAAAATAGTAAATTTCAATTTGTAATTTTTTCATATTTACTAGCCTCAGGATTTTGACATGATCCTGACGCGTCACAACGGGTCATGACGGATGCATCGTGACATACCAACGCAAAAAGCCCACGTCACGTCACGATAGAAAACCCTGGTATTGTTCACGTGCAAAGCTACAATTTCCCTCATGCTATGTTCCAGGTTGAAGTGATCCTCACGGCGACCAGAGCTGCCTATGAAAAGGGTTGCAATTTTCTTCATGTCCTGCGCTAGGTTGAAGAGACCTTGGAGGCTTTGAGAGCTACCTGTGTAAACCGGCCCATCTCCATCGCGACTCTCGGCCTTGCTGATGAGTTGGCGGGACCTTTTGAACGTAAAGAGCTCCTCCTCCTTCTCAGTCTGCCCAATCATAACTTCTTTCGTCTATCACTATTGGGCAAGGCTAACGATGAGTAAATGACTTAGGTTCACTGAGTGATTAATTGATGGGTTGTAAGTTGAGTGAGTGAGCCTTGCGCCTCAATGGTTTTGGTTTTGCTTTGTGACCTTGGGTGAAATATAGAGTGCATGCATGTGAGTAATGATGAGCATGAAGGTGGTGACAATAAGCAATAAATGATCTTATAAGACCACTAGACAAAGTCAAACACGACATCTAGGACGTCTGATAGATCTCCTTGGTCGGTTAGCCGTACACGTGTACTTGTAGATTATACATCGAGTCACTATTCTTTGCATATGTGGGACTATTTCATCTTGCCAAGTTGTCTAACATATTTGACACTCTTAGAGTAATTAAACATCAATTGATTTTTGATGTCTAATACGACGCCCAGTTGGAAAATTGTGTTTTCTGACTATACGACAACCCTGCAATCCATTGTATATAAGATAGAATGTTAGGGTTTTTCATTTGCACTTGTTCTGGCATAACAATTGATTAATTTAATTACATAAGATTCTTGAGTAGTTGAGGATAGACATATCAGATGAGCATGATGACTGTGTGGCTTCTGTGAGCGAGGCTTGTGGAGAAGCCTTGAAGTTTATCACCTATATTAATTACTTCAGGTTCTAGAGATTAGGGAAATTGTGTACTACTAATGATCCTCTTCTACATTGACTGTAGAAAAAGGTGTACACAAAAGCAAAAGGTAGGCAAAAGGGTTGCAGAGCACGCCAATGGATGATGAAGAAGGACGAGAGACGCAAACAAAAGCTAGGCACAACGCACAGTTTTCAGCTATGAAGACAAAGCAATGAAGGAACTAGGAGTGAAAGCATGTCCTCCCCTCAATCCCCGACCAGAGGAAGTGGACATATCAACCTTCAAACGACCCAAGCCCATAAAGCTTCCCAAAACAACGTACATCTTCAAGTGACAAAGTGGTAATTGTAAGGAACAAGACGCTACTCTGGCTGCTTCACACGAGTACGCCAAAAATTCCATCAACAACAAGTTCGTGATGCAAATGCAAAGCTTGCATCTCTATTGCGGCTTAGATTTGGTAACTAGCACTTCATAGAACTGTGCAATAATTTTTTTTGTGAGGATTGGAGGGAGTGATCATGCAAGTCTAAATGATTTTTCGTGACAAATGGTGCCATATGGATTTACTCTAGTGAGGGACTTCAAGGGAGAAAGGAGAGCATAATCTAGATTGAAAGATCAATGCATTTAATCTATGCACATTACAACAAAAAACCAACACACGTAGCTATAATGGCAACTTGCTAAATTGGTTACGGGTATCTAGTATAGTAGTATCTTTTGAATAAGTAAAAAGTGCAAAACATTTCGTGATTCTATCTCTTTGTTTTTGAAAATGACATCAAGTATTCAAGTGACTTTGCCATTATGTCCCTAACAATGACATAAGTAACTTTGCTTTTAAGTTCTTGATAATGACATAAATCACTCTACCTCTCTTTCTAATAATGACATCAAGTAATTTTACTTAGAACTCCTCATAATGACATCAAGAGACTTTTTCTCTTTGTGTTGACAATGGAATCAAGTGATTTTCCATCCCTAACAATGACATTAAGTGATTCTATATGTGCTTTTAAAAATGACATTAAGGAACTATACCTCTCTATCCCTAACAATGACATCGAGTGACTCTACCTCTTTGTCCCTGAGAATAACATCAAATGACATCAAATGACATCAAATGACATCAAATGACATAACTGGTTGTCTACTTCTTTGTCTTTTTGTTCTAGACATTCAATGGCATCAAGTACTGCAAAGACTCTCAATCTAAAACTGTAGGGAGACTTGGACGTGTGATTTTAGACTTTTCTTCTTTTTGCTTCTCCAATGACGAACATGTATAGTAATGTAATAGTAAAAAAATTATGAATATGATTGTAAAGTACTTTGAAAGTCAAACAAAGAAGTTGATGAGTCAAAAATATTTTGAAATTCCTTCCATACCAACAGCTAATTGTTTCTAAACGTTTCGCAACTGGTTGCAACCATCCACCAGTTGTCCGTGACTGTCTAACGATCACACGTTCGTCATGCGTCCACAACCTTCCGCCACACATCGGCCACCATCCGCCACAACTCCACCACACGTTTGCCACATATCCACAACCAACCGTTTACCATCCATACGCTACGGTCCGCCAACCAACCTTCTTTTGTGTTGGTTCAAAAATACCAGAAAATGATTATTTTGTACACTAAATTATTGGACCAAATAAATCAGCGACATTTGCCAATGTGTTATATGATATGTCGGTCTGAAGTGCCATGTGTCCTGCCCACAATGGCATGAAATTTTAAGTGTTGATTAAGAAAACATAAAAAGAAAACTTAAACTGTGTTTGTTGTTGGAAAGGTAGGCATAGTGATTATTATCGTTTTGCTTTATTATTACTTTCTTCCCTTTTAGTGTACTAGATGTCCTCATCTCTTGTTGTTTTAAATTTTCATTTAAAAGAATTAGGTACAACCCTTGGACTTGTTGAGCATACAAAATTTCCTAAACTTCTATTAAAGGCTCTTTGTTAAAGGGAGTTAACTCTCATTGGGATTGAGAATGACGCACATATGTAATTATTAAAAAAAAACCCGAAATTCATGCTTTCTTAATAAATAAAATTATATGAAAACCCTCCGTAGTTTTCTTGAATCTTATAGAACTATCCAAAGTTTTCTACAACCTCTCATATATAATCTTCTACATTGAATAGGGATAATAGCCTATTCGGATAACCCATGCTAATTTATTGAAATATTAACCATTACTGTACAAAAATACATTTATATATATTTTTATTTTTTGACACAAATAGTTAAACATTTACAATTTTTTATATTTTTTACCACAAAGTTATATTTTTACCACATGGTAATTTTCCTATTGTAAGTCCCTTTAATTTTTTGATCCCCTAATACTCTTATTCAATGCAGAACCTTTTGGAAACTTTCATTGTCTTTTAGATGCTTTCATATATTGTCAAATCCTATGACCTTCTGTATAATGCCATTTTTTCAAGAAACTTCTATATTCTTCTAAATTCTTCTAGAATATTCTATAGGTCTTCTAAAAACCTTCTAGGCATTGTAAAAAAATGAAAGTTGATAGCTCTTAAGAAGAACGTCTAGAAGCCTCTATCAAGAGTTCAAACACTAATAAAAAATATAAGTATTAGAAGGGATGAGGACTCTTTGGTCTTGGCAACAAAAGTCATGGAGCAATTCACAATGTTGCTTTGTTTTTGTATGGTATTTTTGTAATTTGTGTTCTTTCTATATTCTTGAGAGTAGTCTTGTGAGTCTTGTATCTTTTTTGTTTTAAACTTTGCATTTATAATGTGAAGTGCCACCAAAATGAAATGAAAAGATCTTAGAAAAAAATTTCAACATTGTTTCTTGAAAAAGTTCAAAGAACAAAAACTTGTGGGACAAATTAAGCCGGGAAGTTAACTTTTTAGGCTTCAAGAACAAGATAAATTTGAAAGGAAGGGTGTCTAATTCCTACATAAAGAAGCTATTGATTTCATTTCCTTAGCTATTCTTTTTCCTTGTATGACTTACTCACAAATAATCTTTATGCTTCTACATATGAATTTTTACTTCTTATATCAAACCTTTAGTCTTCTACATAAGTTAACACTCTTTGCACTTTGATTTATTGTGTACACATTCATGTTCTATTATAGTTTAATTATTGGAATAATTTTGGATCACTTAAATAGTTGATCTTGGATCACTTCTTTAGCCATAATTCAAACTTAAAAACCTTTGTTCAATAATGCAATGGTTTTGTTATATAGTTGTACAAATGGGAATATGCTTGGAATTATGAAATTTTATGCGCTCATAGAATAAACAAGTAGCATCAGAGGAGAAATGAGAATTCAAAAGGCCCCATTAGAAGAGTCCTTGTTGCTTGTTGGAAAACAAGTTTTATAAAAATAAACAAAAGTTTAAAATAGTAATAATAATAGCAATAATAATAATAATAATAATAATAATAAACCTAGGGTGCGTTAGATTGCGGCAGCTACGGGGATACAAACTACCGCCACATAGCACTACAAGAGGGTCCAACGGGTCCTTTTTTCTAGGGTTTAGGTGCTAAGGAACCAAAATCTGCGATGTCCACTATATCAAGCATGTGGTTGAACATGTTTATGGGCACAATGGTGGGCAGCACGAGGACTTGAGGGCCTTTTGAATCTTCATTTCTCCTTTAATGGTAAAGAGTATTGAATAAATTACATCTATAAACCTCCCTAAACACCTCACCAAACAACGGAACTCTTTCTTTTTAGGATTCTAATCAAATTTTAAATTAAAGTGACCACTTACATCTTATTAGTGAATACATACATACTAATAATAGCCAATTATATTCTTTCGTTGAGTTTGAAGAGGTCACTTTGTTGAATCTAATGTAGACATGTGCGTTAACAAGGTAATTAAATGGGGACTATTACATAATTAAAGTATTTGAAGTATATTCTAGAATATTATAATTATATTCTATATATTCTCAAATTATTCTTTACTTGAACTTAAAGCATTCTATAGTACATCTAAAATTTTATAATTAGGTAGAAAGTCTACCTCCCGATGAATAAAATGAACGCTATATTGCAACCGGCAATTTTATTTTTTATTTTTCACCCATGACCTTCCCGAGTCATTGAGTTTTTGAAAGGATTCATAAAAATAATGTTAAATAATTAAACCCCTAAACGAAAACGCCCAATATGGCCATTTGCATCAGTGAACTTTGCAAATGTAGCATTCTCTCATTTTACCTTGGTTTTCATATTACAATACATCATTTTAAAGCTTTTATTCTATGTTACAAGATCAACAGTGGCGATGGTGCCAAAATGAAGTCATTTTCACACAATCAAATGATATGCGTTAAAGGATCCAATTTTCCTACACTATATAAAATTCATAGTGGACGCTTAGAGGTTAACGAAGTTCAATTTTACACACTTTAGATATATTTAACTATACATTAATAAGTATTGCATATGATCTCTTTAATGTGTTTTTCTTAGATTTTCAAATTTCATTAATTTGTTAAAAACTTAATTTAAAATAGAAGTTGGATTTTATAATTATTTTTTAAATTAAATTTGGTTTGGGCTTGGTTTTAAGTTTTATACTAGTTGATGCAATGCCATAAAATTTAATTTTTTTCTTTTTGATGATAATGCTATTTATCGTTACAAAACATTTGTGTATACTGTGTAAGAAAACATTGATGTAAACTTTATGTATATAAATTTCATAACACAACAAAACATTTTCATTGTAAAACCATGTCTATGGGTACTATTAGTAAATAAAAATAGAATTTACAAAGTTATTTTTATATTTCGAATCTCATTTAAAGAATTAACTAGAATCAATAGCACAATTCTTAAAAACCATGACACCAAAGAATTAATTATGTCATGAGGTGAAATGACTTTAAATATATATTTTAAATTATGACAATCTTGTTAATATTAGAATTTTTATTTTAAGAGTCTTTGAGGTGGTAGCATATGACTTTGACTAACTTTAACTTTGTTGGTATAACTTTGACTATGACTTTAACTATTGTCTTATAAATGTTTTCCCACTCCGCCGGGTGTTTAGTTTGTGAACACAAAAAATGTACTACTGCATAACAATTTATTTAAAGATATAATATAAGAAATAGGGAAAAATATAAAAAATATTCAAAAATACTTTAAATGGAATATTTGAAATCTTTTTAACATATTTTATATTATTTTGAGATCTTTGAGAATCTTTTTTGAATATGATACCTATATGTAATAGGAGTTGAAGAAAAGAATTGCCATTACCATATCTTCCATAATACAATTCTAGAATATTTTTTCAAACGTTGTTAACGTTTTGCCAGAAAGTTGTTTTTAATAATTAATACAAAAAATTTACCATCAATATTTCAGTGTACTGCAACACATTTTAGTACGCCATGCCATAAAAACACCATTCATTTCTCAATTATTTTGTTACTAATTAAAGATTTTATGGATTGACTTGCCACAAGACTTTTTGTGACGGAATTGTCTATTAAATTCTTGCTAACCCCTAAATGTCCTATGGGGATAGTATATACGTTGTCGTATGATTGGAATTTTCTACCAATAGGAAACTCTAAATTGGAATCTCAAGAACTCACTAAAACCGTATTGATCTAAATTCCAACTTCTCTTTTGAACGCAAACCCATTAAAAGTGTAGATCCATTTCAAATACAACCAAAATACACCGTATTCTACTGGCCACAAAGGCACATTCAAACGTTTAGGGTTAATCCTTTAATTTATGTGTATATGTATGTTTCAAATTCTAAATTGTGTGTGCATGTTGTGTAGAGACTAAATTGTGTGTGCATGTTGTGTAGAGACTAAATTGTGTGTGCATATTGCGTAGAGACTAAATTGTGTGTATGTTAAGTCTTTTTTGACTTGTAATCCCTAAATGCTCAGAGCCCTCTTCAGATTTGAAGAATTGGTAGATGCATTCTAAAATGCAACTAAGAAGAACATTTTGAACTTAATACGTGAATAAGTTTTAAGTTATGAATTTTAGATTCTGTCGATAAGGTTAAATATAGGATTACTATCATCAATATTTTGTATAAACTTTGAAAATTAAAATTGAAAATTCTTTTGTAATTTGATTACAAATAAGGTATTAACAATCCTTAGATGCAATATGTTGTGATGGGTTGAAATGTAATACTCTAAGTGTAGTGATTTTTTGGTTGCTTAATTTTATGAGTTGACTTTTCAAGAGCACTTTTAAATGACTATTGAACTACTTTTGAAGAATTCTTTGGTGAATTAGTGCAACAAGAAATGAGGCATAAAATTTTCACAAATCATCCCCTTTCTAATTGGTTCACATATGCATAAAGCTGGTTTCTCATAAAATCTATAGTAAAAAAAACCACATTGCAAAAGTGCATCACGGATGAGAAAACGTGGATAAAATCTGTACATCCTCCAAAAAATGGGCGCCTGAACAATGAAGGGTTCAAAAAAATATCAAAACTTAAATTAAAAAGATTATTTTTTTCCTCTTCCCTTGTGGAATTGAGTTTCCAACTCTCCCTCATTTCTCTCTCTATTTTTTATATAAACAAACAAAAAAGTAATATAAATAAACGAAAGAAAAAATTATATAAAAATAAATAAATTAAAAACAAAAACAAAAACAAACAAACTAAATACCTCATATGGTAGCTTCCTAATAGCTTGGTCAAAATTTAATAATTAACCCCTAAAAGCCCGAGGGGTATTGGACAAAACATAGATGTGTTATAATATGTGCCTTCCATATGTTTGATGAAGGTTGGTTCAATAGAAAAAATGTAGAGTAGGGCAATGGCCTGATATGGGTACAAGTGAGACACGTCTCACTATGTGTGACTTATGTCTAACTTATTTTATGTGGGCTAGAATTTTCATTTTTAATACCATGTATATAGTTGCAACCATGGCCCCTATAACACCATCTAATTTTTGTAAATTTTCAATGATTTTTTCTTATCAAAAAAATATTTCTCAAAAATCACACTAATTTAGGAGGGGGTACCCATATCAGGCCATCACCCAGTATCATCTTTACAAATTATCCATACGGTCAAACTTCCAAAATAATCTTTAGATCATTTTTTAATGAATTTAAAAGCATTAACCTTCGAAAATTTGTATAAATTATAATTTTCAATTTTAGAGTTCAAAATTTAGTACGATTGGTTAAAGTTGGGCTATCTATCGTAAACTTCAAAAAAGCAAGAGAAATGATGGAGGAATCATCATTACTTTCCCCAAATAGCAAATTTTGTAACACTAAGACAATGTTGAGGTGATCTACTTTGAAAAATTCTCCCGGGTGGAGTTTAACTCGGATTGCCATAATTCAAATTAGGTTGGAAAGTAGACTTGATGCAGTATTTTAAAATATTTTTTATTTTTTCAAAAAAATATTTTTTTGTTCCGGGCAGCCCGTTTTTTCCGGGCAGCGACCAGAAAATGGTCACTCGGGAGCTTAGGGGTTAAAAGGGTGCCTAAATTTTTGGGAAATTACTAACCTATTTTTCCCAAAAAAACATTTGAAAATCAAAAGGCTAGTGGTTTTAATATACTTTTTCCATGCTACTGTCTAAGTTTGATATATTACTTTTCATGTTGCTTCACTATTTTTTCAATTTAATTGATTATTAGGCTGAAAGCTGCCCACAATATAAGAAGCTACGGTACTCTCTATCACTCTTTGTCACTTTCCCAAGCTTCCTAGCATGGCTCACACTCCCTTACAATTGTCACATAATTACTCCTTGTTACTCTATTACTTCCCCAAGCTTTGTGGCTTGGCTCCCACTTCTTTTCAGCCCTCACATCTCTACTATACTTATTGCCATAAACTTGTCTCTTTGTCCTTGTTGTGTTACTCATGCTAGCCTCAAAAGAAAACTGGATTTCTTATCCATCTATCCTTATGGGTGTGTAGAATGTTTTGTGCAAGAGTAACACTACAATAAGAAGGTTTCACTTTTCACTCAATGAACTCTAACATTGTTCTAACAAAATGCTAAAGTCTAATATTTTAATATTCGTCTATGTTTTGGATAGAATTATCTTTTCATTCATATATTTGAATGAATTTCATTTAAACTTGCAATTTCATCTTATTGATTATTTTTAAAAATCGGAACAATTTAGCGTCTTCATCCATTTTTTCTTCAAATTTCTCCTCAACGCTTGGTGCACACCAATTATTTTGTGCTTTTTGACTTTTAAAAGCTTAAAAATATCACTGTCCCGTTACTATAAGAGGCCACTGACACTTTTCCACTTCGTTGCCTTCCCAAAAATGTGGTCCAACTTGCTAGGTCCAACTTCCATGGGTTTAAGAAGTGGGCACGAGGACGTGAAAAGTGAAACTTGGGTTTGTATCATCCCAACCATGAAGTTGTGCACATTCCATAGACTTGCATAAGGTGAAACATGGACAAATTTGCTCGGTTAGGGTGAAACATGAACAAATTTGATTGGTTAGGAAGAAGTTGCCATGAAGTCTTGGACTTGACAACCCTCCATACTTCCATGACAACTTCTTCACCACTTTTTTCTCAAAAGCTCACTTGAAATGTGAAATTTGGTCCTCGAAACCCCTAAAAACTTGTTTTTGAATGAGATACTTCACCCATGGAACTTGGCTCTCAGTTGCTCTAATGTTCATATACAGGTCCATTCGGCAGTAACTTAGTTGCTGAGGTTGCATTTGAAGATTTAAGAACCTAGCTTTACAAGTCTTGATGGTCTACACATAATCTAGGATATTATGTGGCTACCTGTCGCTAAAAATATGCCTGGTTTATGGTGACGCGGAAGCTCAGAAAGGCACATTGCAAACGGACTTACACGTCTAACCTCCTAAGTCGAAGACAATGGCCCCTAGTATAGTTGAGCTCATATCTTCGACCATACTTGCAACTCGCAGCATCATGGATTTCTGATCCAAGCAACATTGCGTGCAAAGTTGAAGACGACAGGAGTTGCATATAGCAGCCTTCATGTTTCTGAGGATGGTTACAAGTTGATTCGGTCACAACGCATCACAAAAATTGGAATTCAGATGATGGTGATCCCATGTAACGGAAACATCATGAACGAGAGATCTTATGCTGGTAGAAATCCTCCTGAAGCCCTTCATGCAAGATGCCGAAATGGGCAACCTCTTCAGCAATTTTTCCGTTTGATATACAGACGATAGATTGCAATGCCCGCAACTGTAACAGTCACTCCAACTGCAACCAGAAAATCACCACATCAATATGCAGGGGGCCATAAAGTCTTCCAATTACAACTTCCTGAGAACGTGAAATAAACCTCACGTGCATGGCGAAACCTACGATTTCAAACTTCCTTGTGAACAATTCATTTACAATCTTGAGTACAAGCTCCGTGTGAAACCTTTTAACCAAAATTTCTGTGATGCATGCATAGATTATGAGATAACCTGACAAAATTGTTAAAATGCTATGGATGGCAACAGTTGAAAACTTTATCAGCAGACAATATTGAACACCAGAAACACAAATAGATACGAAGACATACCGGCAGCGACCGTCAACGACCGCTGAATGAGTTGCCGATAGTGCTTGTGTTTTCTTCCTGCCTCGGTCTCGGGAATGCTCAAGTGCGGATGTTGAGCAGCATCCACAATTTTCCGAAATAAGTTACTTATATCACCTAGCTTTATGCTTACAGAGATAGTAGCATCAAGTCCCATATCAGAGCAGACCTGACATCAAACAAAAAGCAATCAGACAAGCCCGACAAAAAAGACACCCCGCATCGAGTTATTCCTAGACTCAACGAAGTGAATGATCATATTCCCAACTGCATGACTATTCCAGGAACACATATGCAAGGTGCATCAATCCGTCATACCCCATGCAGCTATGATCAGCTGAACCCAAAGCATGAAATTAAAACAAAAATACGACATGTTCATTTAGTACTTCCATTTGGTAAACGACCCAAAGATGGTGGGCGGTTAAAAGTCACAAGCTGGCAATCCTAAAGAATGTCAAACACAAAATCTTCAGAAAAGGAGCGATCATAGTCCTAGAAGTGTTTTTATAAAGCGCACAATCATAGCAACAGTATCAAGTGCTCAACAGAGAACCACTTTCGGGAATACCCTCTTAAATACAAGAACGCATCACAAATTCGGTGGGGGAAGATCCAGGAAGATCAGTGTGTACCCTAGTGGAGCTCTTTGTACAAGAGGGATCGGACCCAAGGTCGTCCTTGGAGGCAACTAACAGACAAGGAACCTCATGCCCAGTAATTTCTTGGTGTAGAGCTACTTCTGTCAATAACTCAAAAGCGTGTCTCCATGACTCTGCATCTGCACTGTTGTAAAACCAACCATTGAGCCCACTTCAGTCTCGGTGCAAACACTCTAAACTTGATCACTGGCAAGCTCATTAGTTGCAGACTTGGAATGAATAAAAGGAACCAAATCCACACCTGTCATAAACGACAGCAATGACATCACATGAAGCCAGAGCATCTTTCTTCTCCAAGAGCTTTGGAACAGATTCCTCATTGAACTCCCTTAGAACCAAAGTCTTCCTTCTATCCTGCACCCACCAGTCTCGTATATCTCAAGAGTTTGAAGAGTAAATCGTCAATTACTTTAATAACCAAACCTCTGGAACTCCGGGTTCAATGCCACCACTGAATGAGTGTGGGTCATTCCAAAAAAATGACAGTAGCCATTATCAACACTGAGCAGATTAGGAAAGTAGGCTCGACTACAGGACTCGGTAGAACATACCCCGGTTTGAATCACCTCGTTTGCAGCATAACGAGGGCCCTTTGTGTGTTCGTATGCTTCAGTGTAAGGCCTGTGCAATGAGAAAAACAAAATCGGATTAATCACAACATACGTAGATTAACATGCAGAGTCTCTTCCCTTAACCAAAATGGATGCTCCAAATTCTAGTAACGCCAGGTGCTACATACAAGATTCTCGGAATTGGTGTTGAACAAGGACACAGAAAGTTCATATCCAATGTAGAAGGTAAGAGATGCAAATGAACCCTAATCTTGAATATCACCTATGCATGTGGTAAGAAATTACACCTTCCAATAAGAGCATTCAAAAGAGTAGTTTTTCCACAGTTAGTTGCACCAAAAACGAAACATTGAAAAACAACACGATCAGAACGCTGCCTCCTCCTGTCTCGACTTCGGCGATTTGTGATCCGGAAGGCTGAGGGTGGATCGTTAGGATATCCTAAGTATATAAGATGCGACAGGCTCTTCTGTGGCTCCAGCAATGTCATGAGTGCCCACTGCAGCCAACAAAGGAAATAGCTTCAGAGACCCTTCACAGGAAGGGTTTCTATTACCTCTCGTCACTTTATTTCCATCTTATGATTAGAATATAGTAGCCAGCCACAAAGAATAACTATTTTTGTGCTGAAAGAGGTTACTTCTTCTAAACTACAAGAAGCCCCATCGCTTTAAAAGTTCCTCATTGGGACCGACACAGTTACCTGCTCCAACCTATGCATCTCAGCTTACGCAGCAGGACATAGTCCATCGTCAGCATTGCATATTTCAATTCTACGATGCACCTACTAGCACGAAATGTTCATTCATTTACTTCAACTGCAAGCATCTGCTGCAAATTACGAAAACCATTCTCAGACAATATAAAATGTTCTTGAACGTTCATAGAGATACGTACCAGCGACAGAAACCCATCTAAAGTAAGCCCTCCCACTGCATTGGTCTCTGCAGCATCACTATATGGCGCCTCCATCCATGGGCTGCAGCCATTGCTAGGCAGGTAAGAATCTTTTCACTGCTGACCCTAATTAGTCCATCGCTCCATGAAATGAAAACAAAACAATAACGTTGGGTTCTACAGAGTGGCCCTACAAATCTAGACTCCATGAACACCAGTGCGAGAGCTGCAAGTCTCCATAAATTGAAAATGCTACTAGCCTTTGTGTTTTTATGGGAGAAACAACTGACCTGGAGGGGGCTGTAGAAAAGAGCTCTTCTAGCTCCTGGGGTCGCAATGCAGAATCCTGAATTTCCAACAGCTTTGACCCTTTTATGACAACTCAATCTGCTAGATATTTGATGAAAGCCTTCAATCCAGTCAGACTAAATACAAGACACGCAGTGAACGCACACCACAAACTCCTTGTGAATATCACGGTTGTGCTTAGTAATGATCACTTCACAGATAATGCAATAGAGGATGAAACTCTGAGAACACATTCAGCTATTTTGCCAATGCTTACCCCATCAAAATCGAAAGCATCAAACATTCTTTTGAGGAAATCCAATGCCTTCTCAGTCAACTCTACAGACTGCATAGAAACAGAGTAGAAGTGTGTCAGTGGCAACTTCGACGGAGCAGAGTATATCACTCAACAGAGAATCTGCACAAGAAAGTAGCATAGATCCACAACCTCAGCAAGAATATCAGATCTCCACTGCCAAAAGTAAGTGTGCCGTTAGCTACATAATCACAAAGTTCGGAGATCCAGCGCATTTACAAAGGTAAAAATTAATTTGAGTACAGTCTAAGCAGTAGAAAGATGAAGTGCAGAGTATTACCGCATCTGGGCTCCGCTTAAATGATGGGTTTTGTAACAGGTCATCCCGTAACTTGATCTCATCGTCATACCCAAATTTTCTGAGTACTGTCCACGTAGTTTCCAAGCGACCCCTCTCAATAAACAATGCATGGAGAAACAGAAATCCCGTCAAAGTGAGGCCGTTCGCATTTACACCCTCGGCCATCTTCTCTGATACCACATCCTTCACCCCTTCTATCTCAGGAGGCTGCAGAGGTGCATTAAAGCACTTGATCTGACCCATCACACAAGATACAACTCTTCAAAACCATACGATACACATTGTATTGCCGTATAAGAAATAAATGGCTGCTCTTCGGAAAATGTTGAAGGCACGAGCAGAATCTTCTAGACTAGTGACAATGCACATGTAGGTTGGCATGCAAAAGAAGGAAGTTGCAAGAACCTGGAAGTCGTTAAGCTCTGCATCATTGAGCGCACCATCCTTATCATGGTCACAGAGTCTGAAGATTCTCTTCAATGCTCGCACACAGCGAGGTTTTAACGTCAGAGTCTCCTGGTCAAAAAGAGGGGCAGTTGGATGAAGAACCGCTTTCTGAGCATAGTAAAATACTTCGGCAATCTGCACATCATAAAACAGAGGCGAGCGTTCCGTCACAAAGTATGTCCTCGTTGCAAAAATAAGCACCACATCGTACAAGATTAATCAGACAAGGCTACGATTAGAAAGTCTGCCTGTTAAGCCTTACGTGAGAGAATCTCCACCTGAAATTGACAATGTTAAGAATTTGTTTCTCCATACATTGTTTATGCATTGTTAAGATTTCTGTTTCCATGCATTGTACGACCTTCACCGACTTCCGACAGACCTAAAATTAACAACGTCGCGTGTGAAGCACTTGCAGTCTAACTACTTTCTTAGTTCAGCCGATCGAAAGAGAGTTTTTTCCAAAATGTACCTGAATTTGCTTAAGCGCTGAGCATTCGATACATGTTTCAATCTCCCGAAACTCCTGCATCAGTGGAGCCATAACTTGTTCGAGGCTAGACTGACTATCCTCTCGGAGGTCCAGCTTGCACCCGACAACAATGATAGGCACCTTGATCTGCATGAGCAGAAATACAATAAAATAAAAAATACGCCAGAGTGCATCAATCCTTAAATACAGCATACTGTAGACATATGCAGCTCACAGATGGAAGAGACTTTACTTCTAAACGCCGAAGCTCGGGCAACCAGTAGCTTGAGAGCCGGTCAAGAGTTTGAGGCCGATCGCAGGAATACGTCAAAACTATAGCATCTGCCTTCTTGCACTCCATCTCCGTCTTGATCTTGTCTTCTTGCCTGGCCATCAAAACGAAAAGATAAAATACCATGGCAAGTTCGATGAAAACGTCTACTCCATACTTACGAAGAACGAACGTCCTCGCTTTCTAGCTCAGCGTCAATTTGAACGTTTTCCAACATTTTTCAATTACATCTGAGAGGTTACAGCTTAAGAACATGTTGGAAAAACAATAGAAAATTCGCAGTCCAAAAAACTCCAGCGTGGAATATTCAACCGTTCTTCGTAACAATGACTGAAACATACGAAAACATCTTCCTCAACAATACCGCTACATGATAACGAACTTATGCCACTTGACCGAACAGAATATCATGTAATTAACAACCTCACCAAAACTCAATGGAAGAGAAAATTTCAAAAATTCGAAAATCAAAATTATAAAATATAAAATATAAAAACAGATTGCAGCAATTCTCATTTCAAGAAAGAACTGACAAGAGGCGTTATAGAATGAAAACCTGGAAGACGTATCGACGATGGTGAGCGGGACGCGATCGGGATAGAAGTCCGGCGGGAGGCGAGAGGGCGGCAACACAGGGGGCGGCTTCTCAGGAAACGAATCCGTGGCCAGCGCGATGATGAGACTGGACTTGCCCGTGCCGTGATCGCCGACGACTACCACCTGACACCCCGACCTCACGTCGCGCCCCGTCGCGCCCGCCATAGCTCCAATTGCCGCTTCCCGAGACACACAAAACTGATCCTCTACTCTCACAAGGGACCTGTGATAATAATTGCCATCGCTAGGATTGCAATTCGGAAACGAACTTCAAGGGCTGAGTGATGAAGTTTATGCTGCTGCTCCGCTTCGTCTGCTTGGCCTCTCGTGTTGCCCTATTTCGGTCATTCTGGACTCGAGTTTCGAGAGCATTTGGTAGCGCGAGCTTGTTCCAATTGAGGAAGTCTTTGCATTCAGTTTTTTGTGCGGCTGGCTGGCTAGCTGGTTGTGACGGGACTGGGAACCATTTCGAATGAATGAACCCTAAACACTGTTCTTGAACAGTCGGTTACTCCTGAGGGCTTCATCCATCCTCCAAAATTCATCTATCCTTCATCCTTCATCTTTCATCCATCATTCATCTATCTGGTTTGAAGATTTGCAAAGATTCATTAGAGTGTAAGCATAACATTCTTCAGCCCTTCTTGGACCACACACAATGCCGCTAAGACCACAGTGTAAAGTACTAATAAAATGAATCAACTCTCCAATTCTCAGTCATTTGGTCTAGCTTTCAAGATGTTTGTGATTCTTAAGCACAGATTTTTTTAAATGCTACAAGTGCGACACTAGCATGCTTAAAAACGTCATAAGTTTCTAAGGTGAGACTCTCCAATGCGGTTCTTACGTGTTGGTATTTGCAATTCATGTTGACAATTGCAAGACCCTCTCATTGAAATCTATATTTGGCAATTAAGATTGGTAGATTATGCTGAATTTTTTAAAATTTGAGAAAAAAAATTTCAACAATCTCCGATTTTTTAAGGATATTCTCTGAGAGCCTCTTTACCACCATGTAAAATATTTTTTTTTGAAAAAAACATTTCTCAAAGGTTTGGACTTCTCCTTTTATTAAAAAATTGATGCCTACTTTGATGACCGACTATAGTAGTTGTCTTCTACTTGCAAATATCTTGACTCTTCCACCTGCCTTTAAAGAGACAAAGGTCACGTCGTTGTTTGAATGTTTGTCTTGCAAATATCTTGACTCTTCCACAACTCTTCAAAAAGACAAAGGGTCACATAGTTGTTTGAAAGCCACGTTGAAAGCTCGTTGTTGAAGTACACGTACAAGTGCATTGTGACACCTCCTATTACTGGTATATCATATTGGAAGATGCGATTCAACAACTTGGTATCAAACTAGTCTCTATTTAAATAGAAAGGGCATTAAGTAATTTTATCTCCTAATTGCACAAGCATCCATTTTTTGAATGATGTACGATATACAGATATCATTCAATTTTTCTCATCCGTCATGCACTTTTTGTAGTGTGGATTTTTTACTATAGATTGTGTAAAAAATTAGCTTCATGCATGTGTTATCCAATTAGAAAAGAGATGATTTGTGAAAATTTAATGTTGCATTGGTTCACCAAAACTTTCTAAAATCTTAACTAAAATAGTTCAAAAGCGTTGTTGAAAAACTCAATTCATAGAATTAAGCAAAAACTCAAAAACTCTCCAAAATAATTTTAAATTTTAAATTTCAAAATTTGTACAAAAGTATTGGTGATAATAATCATAAATCTAACCGCATGGATAGAATCTAAAATTCAAAATATACAATTTTAATTCACACATTGAGTTCAAATAT
Organism: Pohlia nutans; assembly: GCA_022496805.1. Taxonomy (NCBI): domain Eukaryota; kingdom Viridiplantae; phylum Streptophyta; class Bryopsida; order Bryales; family Mniaceae; genus Pohlia; species Pohlia nutans. The sequence goes on from CM040102.1 coordinate 10,719,326, forward strand.
CCCTCTTAGCTACATTTTATAATGCATCTTTGCAAAACTGCCCAATTTGGAGAAGATTGTGGGCATTTAAAGGTTAAAATTGTATTTTAGCATAATTGTGATGTATCAAGTGATGGCTTTTTTTACTAAGGTTTCATATATAATGTTGTGTAAAAATATTTTGTCAATAAATTTTACAAAATTTCAACATTCTTTTGAATGTTTTTAAGATTTCAATCAAATTTTCAAAAATACTTAATTTATGTCATAATTTTACATTTATATAGTATAAAACACAAATTGGACGAATAATTTGAAGTTAACTTATAAAGAGGACACTCTCGTAAATTTTGGATTTTAGATTATCTTTATACAGTTGCATTTAGAGGTTTTGTATTTGAATGTTTTTTTATAAAATTGAAATCTTGAAATTCTTTCCAAACTTGATCACAATTGGAATTAAAAATATTGGCAATTTTGAGTCCAATATATTCTAGGAAGTTTCAAATGTGCTTTATTAATAGGACGATTCATTGGATTATTATGTTGTTTAAATTAGTGATTTTTATACAAGGCAACTTAAAGGGGATTTTCATTCCAAAATTTTGAAAAAAAGTTATTTGGAAATTTAACTAAAAGATCATAGGTTGGAATCTTGGAGAAGTCACTTAACCCCTAACTGCCTAAGCGTCCATTTTTTGGACGATGTACAGATTTCATCCAAAATTTCTCATCCACCACGCACTTTTGTAGTGTGGAATTTTTACTGTAGATTCTATGAGAAGTTAGCTTCATGCATATGTGATCCGATTAGAAAGAGGATGATTTGTGAATTTTTTATGCCTCATTTCATGTTGTAGTGATTCACCCAAAATTTTGAAGATTTCAGTGTAAAAGTGCTCTAAAAAAAGTCAACTCATGAAATTAAGCAACCAAAAAATCTCAAAAAATCACTACACTTAAAGTATTACATTTCAATCAATCACAATGAATTTCATCCGTAGATTGTCAATATCTTATTCGTAATTGAATTACAAAATAATTTTGAATTTCACATTTCAAATTTTATACCAAATTATTGGTAATAGAAATCATAGATCTAACCGTGTGGATAGAATCTAAAATTCATAATGTACAACTTTTATTCATATATCAAGTTCAAAATATCCCTCCAGGGTGCATTTTATAATGCATCTTTGCAAAACTGCCGGAATTGGAGAGGGCTCTAGGCATTTAGGGGTTAATGTATTCTTTGGGATACACATATTTGTTGGGGGCTATTTACCTCATTTTTTGCATTTTGGTAAACCCTATATTTTTTCTAATAATTATACTTTCGTTAATTTATTGGCACCTTGTGTAATTATAAATTACTCGATAAATTATGATCTCTTCTGTAATATAGATCCTACATTATTTATGAGTTTTTGTATTTTTTTGAGCTACATCAACATTGCATTACAACGTAAGGAACTGAATGCATTACACAACAATACTAACACTGTCGATACAAAAAACAACATGTTATTTACAAAATTGGTTAAATGTTGAGTCCATTAGTATTGACCCATTTAATTGTTTCACCAAAACATTGAAAGAGGTTCTCAAACCCCCCAAAAAAATTGCACGAACATCACTATAACATCCATAATTTGTTTATTAACATAATTTTCTTTCAATTCTTAAATTTTTCTTACACTATATCCTAAAAAAACTCACCCTAAATTAATTGCTTTTTTTCCTAAATCACTATAATACTACTTTAAAAATACTATAAACATAATTATGGATATTATAAGTGACCGTATATTATATGTAATGTGCTCTTGAATGTGCTATCACGCATTTTCTTCAAGGCTATGGTATATAAAAAAAACATAATTTTTTTATCAATTGTGAATAAATGACACCCTATCTTTGTTCTCTCATGGTTATCTAAATTTTGACAATGACTTCTTTGAGGTTGGAATCCTCAAGAAACAACTTCTTTTGAAACTTTAGATTTAAGTATCTATAATAACAATAGAGGGCTCCATGAAAACATCAGGAATTTCAGACCCAACTGATTCTGCACGACTTCAGTGCGTTTATCGTTAAACACTGATTCCGCACGTCATACGTGCATTTAGAAGTGCCGTTATCGTACGGAAGTGACATGCATTACTAAGATGTCGATGAAGTGTCTTTTCAATGATTATGACAAAAGTGTTGTTTCCGCACGAAAGTTGTGCTTGACGGAATCCGTGCGTTAATCGTGTATCTACATTACATGGCTAATAAGACACGAATAACATGCGGTTTTAGTTAATGCGGATTCAGTATCAACACTTGTTTCGTTAAAAGTGCACATAGCCATGTGCACTATATTTTAGTGCTATGTGCACTATAATTTTTTTTATTAAAAAGGGGAGGGGGGTGGGAACATACCCACCCCCCTTTAAAATTTGCATTACATTTCTTTTAATTTTAAGGAGGGGGGTGGGAACATGCCCACCCCTTTCTAAAATTTGCACTACAATTCTTTAATTTTAAAGGGGAGGGGGTGGGAACATACCCACCCCCCTTTAAAATTCGCACTACAATTTTTTTATATAATGTATATTCAAATTTTGCACTTTATAGGTAAATTATGACTATACTTTCTTCAAACATACAAAATTTCAGCATGTGCACTTTCTATATGGCATGTGCACTTTTAATGAAACAAGTGTTTATCGTATACGTATCATATTAATGCCTTTTACTATATTCGTGCGATTTTAGTATCTATTATAATGCAAATTATTTTCGTACGACATCCGTGTACAATATTTTAATATATTTTTGGGAATCTTTGGGAATCTTTCAGAATATTTTATATTATTTTGGAATATGTTGAAATATTCCAAGAATCTTCTTTAAATTATACTTACGGTTTAATTTCCCAAAACATTTTTAGATCTACATTTATAGAGTTTAGAAGCAATACACATTAAAATTTCAAAGAAATAACATTTTATATTTTTAGAATTCAAATTTGGTATTATTGGTTATCATTGTACTTTTCATCATAGGAGCAAAAAAAAAATAGCTCACAACCATCACGATTTTGGCAAAAAATAAAAAAATTCAAAATATTATGAAAAAAATCCTAGATATAGAAAAAGTCCTGCATAATCTAGTGCAAAAAAAATTTGGAAAAAAAGTTTTTTTCACATAGTTAAAAACATTCAAAGTCCGCTGGAAAAAAAAAACAGCTCACAGCCATGATCTGCCATCACAATTTTGGCCAAAAAAAAAAAATCTCAAAATATTTTGAAAAAAAATGTAGATGTAGGAAAAGCCCTATATGTTGTAGTGCAAAAATAAAATTTGAAAAAATAATTATATACACATGGCAAAAAATTGCCAATGGTTTCATTCTTTTATAATTACCAAAAGAGTTCCATTCAATGCATCGAGAGTTTGTGGTGATTTGGTGGTTTGGAGCTTGGTTGACAATCGGGAGGTTGTGAGTTCAAATCCCGCCGTCGGCGATGGAGCTTGGGAAGCCATGGTGGGCCCCACCGTGGGTTCGGGCAATTTCCGTGTAGTTAAAGTGAGTAGCGAGGAAAATAATTATTTTAATATTCTTTAATAATATTATTTTGATCAAATTTAGATATAGAAAGAAAATAAAATTTTGACATGGAAAAGATGATGTCACACGAAAAACGCACTGAATCAATGTAGTTTTAAAGACGATTAAAACACGACATTTGACGACCATAAAGAGTGCTGAATTCATACATTTTCAACAGATGTATCAATCGTGTCGAATCAGTACTATATCCGCTTGTACGAACATTGTGTCATATCAGTGTAATTGCGATGAATGACGCAACGATGCGGAATCAGTGCGAAAACTGTACGAACCCTTGAAATATCGGAAATCGCACTGAAATCGTGCAGAATCAGTGGGGTCCGAAATTCCTGATGAAGGAACCAAAATAAAAGATAACTTGGTATAATTTATAGCCATTGACCAAAAGCACTTGGATTTCACCATAGTTGATCAACGCTTTAGTACTGATAGTACCTTGCTTTCATCCAAAAAGTAATAAAATTGTTTTACCGTATTACTATAGTAGCTTCAACACTTTCATGTTGAACAATTAAAAAATTTCCAAAAATAAATCCAATTTTTTAAATTGTAGGGAACACTCCATTGTATTCTTTTATTTCATACAAATTAGTATTTTTAAATCTTTATTTTCTAAAAATTTCAATAGTTTTGAAAATAATTTAACTTCTAATACCTAGAGGTTGTGGGCAATATCTAAATGTATTACAAAATGCGGTTTTTTTAACCTCTTTGAGCTTCAACTCTATAGAATATATGTGAGACATCTTTATTAGAAGATACCCATACTGTTGAATTTGAATTGAAATACTTAACTTAGGTATTGTTCAAATGAGTTTATACTAAAAAACTTTGAAAATTCACTAAAATTATAGTTTTAATACTCATATATTGTAATTCATTGTGATTGGTTGAACTCATTATGTTTCAATAGCGGTGAAGTTGTTCGTTTAAAAGTTATTATCGTTCGATAGAGGTGTCTTGAGATTTCTTTGTAACCAATCAAAAGATAATTTTACAAGTTAAAGTATTGTATATTATGATTCAATGCTGTACTTTATGCACTATTGGCCAATCATTCCAAAATTCAGAAGAAAATATTCATTATCGATAATGAATATTTTGTATTTTTCCAATAATCAAAATAATAATCTATTTTAAAATCAAATATAAACATATTTCTACGCTATTACTTAATTCAACCATATGGTTGTCATGGAAAAATCATCATCTACAACTTTCATTTGTATGTCAACCTCAACAAGTGAATTTAGTGCACATTTATTAACTCAAAACTTTAAATTACTTTTTTGTCAAAATGAAAGCTCGGATGGAATGAAAAAATCTAGTAAACTCAATTTCAATTTTTTTCTAATTTGCCTTCACTTGCGTAAATGTAACTACTTGAAAAATTAATGTAAAAAAATCAACTCCAAAAACATCACCACGAATGAAAAACTATATAACGATTTGCAAAAACATCACCATGGATGAAAAACTATATAACGATTTTGTGCATTGTCCAAAAAATGAACACTTAAGTACTTAGGGGTTAATTTTTGTAGAAGTTGCCAAGATACTACAATATTGTAGTATTTTTCATGAGACCTTTTTAAAACATAGCTAGTTAAAATATCGGCTCACAAGAGTTTGGAAATGTTTATTAGCAAATTCTATAAGTTGAGTGAATGAATTTGCAAAATGTTCTCCACAAAATCAAAAAAGCATTTGGTTGCATTTTCCAAAATTCAAATAACGAAGGAAATGAAAGTATGTAAATGAATAATTATTTTTGAAATATGGTTAATTGATACTGAATCAATTGCAAAACTTTCTAATTTTTTATAATCCCAAATGCATTTAAATATCATTTTGCATGCAACATTATGGGTTAATAACTTAGTAAATATAATATTTCAAATTTTAGTGACCCTCGTAAATGTGAAACTAAGAGATTAGAAAGAAGAAAATACGATTACATCTCTGAATCAACAAACAATTTCTTGTTCCAATACTAAATTTTACCGGTATCAAGCTTTGATAGAAGAAGAATCATTGTTCTAATGTCTGAATTTTGCAATAAACTATTCTAAGACCGTGAAACTCCATATTATCACGGGCGATTAGACTGTGACATTAAAGAGGCCCCACATGTATTATACGGCGTACAGTACACGAACTCATGCCAGTGCTATTATTAGAGCCCGGTGTGTTCTCCGTTGGAACGAGCTCTTCTGTCGCAGTGTTCGCATCGGCTATGGCGATGATGAAGCAACCTCGTCGCTAATAACAGATCCACTCCTTCCCTCACTGGTTCTCTCCGTCTCCACATTATTGACAAATCTTTCTTGCTGCTGCTGCTGCTGCGGCGGCGTTACGCCTCTGCTTTTCAGGCTCGTCCCTTCGATTAACCCTCGACCGAAGAAGCACGACGACGACGACGGGGCAAGATGTCCAACGGGTACCACAGTCTCGGCAACGAGATTGTTTCCGGATCTGTGCCGGTATTCACTTTCTCTTCCTCTCAGCTTTCGTTGTCGATTTTCTTCTTTTCTGCCAATGTTGGCGAGCGCGGCAATTTTTTCTGGCACTGTTGAGTTTTGTGAGCGCGAAGGATAGATCGTTGAAGGAATTTGGAGTGAACGTTGTCCCGTGTTGAGATGAAGTGCGTGTTAGGTTAAACTCGACGAGCGCCAGGGTTTGGATCTGTATAACTCTGTCGTTGATTGTCTAGGGTTGTAGAGTTTCTTTTAATATCTTTTTCCCGTTTTCAGTCTGCAATTCTCTGTCAGTAATGCCGTGTAGGATTTTTTTCTTTTCTTTTTGGTTGATTTTTTCCTTCTCTGTGAGGGATGAGATTTCGGATTAGTCGTATGATGCTGCTTACAATACGATTGGTAAATTTATTTGTTTATGTCACGAGAAATTAGAGTTGTCGTAAATTACTTATTTATGGTTAATGGCTGTTTCACAGGTGGCCGCAAGTTCGGATCGAGTGTTGCAGTTTCAAGGTGAGGAAATCTCATGTGATTGCTGTCCGGAGTATATTCTCATTCAGAGTGTGAGATAGTTACAGAGTCCGCGTATTTAAGCTGAATATGTGCGCACGTAGCTTTCAGTAGAAAGGAAAAATGACAAAGCACTGACAATTGTTGTTTCTTGCTTTTGCAGAATCTAATCTACAGACCTTTCCCCCAAATGATACTCGAGGCAAACTCGTCGGATCATTTCAGCCCCCTCGGGATGCTGATGGTAAGCAGTTTCGAACTTTCTTTTTCGGTCTTGATTAGTTTTCCTTGCTGCTGTTTTCTCTTAGGACATAGACTGTTTGCACCGTATAGAGTTGTCTTTTTCAACGTGTTCATGAATCGGTTACCTCAAGCATTTTGTTAGGTGAGGTGAGTAAGTGATGGGGAGATGCATGGCTGGAAGGAGTAAAGAATTTGCACAAAATTAAAATCGTGATAATTTTCGATCGTGAAATGAATTTCTATCAACGATTCTAGAGTACCAAAACTTTTGATGCCGACAATGGGTGAGTGCTAAAGTAATATATGGACCTCTAATATAGATGATGAAGATCCAGATGTTTGCAACTGAGTATATTTGCACTTTAAGAAGTGCCATGTTGATGGACATGCTACACAAAAGCATGGGTCATAGATTGAGTGTCAAGTATGTTCTTTACCTTGCAACTGAAGTTTGTACTTGACACTCAATGCTCCAAATGTCCTAATTATTCGTTGGAGCATCCAACTATGTGTTGCCGATAATGTTGGCCATTTATTTCATGAGTAAAATCTTGAATAATAGTCTTGAGTTTCTTTATCCATGTTGCTGTTTAAATCTATATCCTCATGATTGTCTATCTCTTCTTGTGCACCTTGTTGTTAACCTCAAGCTCAGTTACATGCATTAGTCGGAGGATTGTTTGTCCTTGCTTTGCTTTTTGGTTGCTTTTGTAGCTGCATGATAGGTCATTTGAGGTGCTTTTCAGTGCAGTCATTTTATGCTTCTACTATATCACCGATATGCTTTCTCCTCACTGCAAGTTCATGTTGCAAGCAGATTCATTTTCAAAGCCCGGCTCTGGAGGTCAAGGAGGGAGTGGTGAATCTTCAGCGCCCTCAGGGTGGCAGAGCTACTTCAGTGTTGTTTCTTATCGACCCTACTTTAATGTAGACACTTCCGATGTTCTAGAGCGTGTTCGGGATTCTCTATTTCCCTTTAAGGGCGATTTTGTTGAGAAAACCAGCCACAATCCTGACATGTAAGATTATATATGTCTTGAAGTGTCTTTTTTTTTTTTTCCTTCCCTTTTTGTGTTTGTATCTTGCAATCGAAATATTTCTAATTTTTTGGCTAACAATCAGATGCCGATTTTACGAAGTGCTTGCATTGAGAAAGCTGCGCCTGATTATTTGAGATTTTTTTTGGTACAGGTATGGACCGTTTTGGATCTGCTCGACGTTGGTGTTTGTGACAGCGGCATTGGGCAACTTCGCAGCATACCTGTCTACTAACTCCGCGTCTTGGCATTACGACGTAAACAAAGTGTCATGGGCAGCCTTCATGTTCTATGGCTATGTTGCGGTGATACCCCTGGGCCTCTACTTTCTACTCAAGTACCTGGGCGTTGTTTCAGGCCTTGTACAGCTCTGGTGCCTATACGGTTACTCCCTTTTTGTCTTCATTCCTGCCTCGGTGAGCTATTCCTTCTCATATTTTCCAATTATAGAAAATATTGCTTAATGTTAATGTCAGTGGTCATTGTGATGAACATTGGTTAATGTTAATCATGCAATACTCGGGGGTTTAATATGGTGCGTTTATATTGGAGCTTTAATTATGAGAAAGCATGCAACAATTTTCCAGAGCTAACTAAGTTGTTCTTGTGGATTATCAGTTTCTCTGTGTTGTCCCATGGGATATTGTGAGGTGGGCAGTGGTGGGAGTAGCGGCAGTCATGTCCTCTGGTTTCCTGGCTATCAATATTCGGACGCACATCAAGACAGCAAGTGAACGGTGGTTCCTAATCGTCACTAGTTCAGCAGTATTGCAGCTCGGCTTGGCTTTGGTGCTGAAGTTATACTTTTTCACATACTTTTATCATGATAGTTTAGTTCACCTTTAGGTTGTAGCATAACCACTGATTCTGCATCTACTGGAGGCTTCTAGTTTCTAGTGAATTGAGGCGCTCTTAGGAGTTTATGAGGTGAGGCTGGATTATGTAGTCATCGGGAAGGCATTATCACCCCAGTTTAGGACTTCCTTGCACTATGAGCTCTCTGTGTCTTCCCTTTCTGATTAGTTTTAAAATTGCATATATTCAGAATGCAATAAACATCAATGGATCCACAAGCTGTTGATATCATCCTGCATCCCTTCCAATACTGAATGTTTCATTGAGGTTTAGGAAGACATGATATGGTGAGTTTGTATTTAACCCCTAACTGCCCAACCATGCATATTTTGCATGATGTACAGAAGCAAACTTTGTTTTCTCATCCGTCATGCACTTTCTGAAGTGATTTTTTTACTGAATTTTTTATGGCAAGATGACTTCATGCATGTGATCCGATTAGGAGGATGATTTGTGAAATTTTTATGCCTCATTTCATGTTGCAGTATAAAAGTGCTTTTGAAAAAATACTCAAAATTAATCAACCAACAATCTCCAAAAATCACTACACTTTGAGTACCGTAGTAGGAAGGCAGGGTCGGCAGAAAATAATTCCCCAAAAAAATGCCGAAAAAATAAATAAATTTATCAAGTATTTTGTCGAAATGAACAAAAATGAAGTCAACAAAAATTTTAGACAAAAAACAAAGGAAAACGTGTAGCCGCTAGTAAAATTCAATGTTAGTTATTAATAGCCGAATTTTTAATAATTATTTTTGAAAGTGCCGACCCCTACTTTTCAAACTTTAATTAATTATTCGACATGAAAGTGCCGACCCTGCCTTCCTACTACGGTATTACATTTCAACCCACCACAACAAATTTCATCCACAAATTGTCAATATCTTATTCGTAATTGAATTTCAATTTTTATACAAAAATATTGGTGATAGCAATCATAGATCTAATGGCCTCTTTACACTAGAGGAGAGAAATTTTAGCCAATGAGAAACGGGTCGTCTCGGTTTCTAGGCCTCCCATTTGTTGAAATTTCTCTCCTCACAGCTTTCTCGCCTCTAGTGTAAAGAGGCCCTAACCGTATGGATAGAATCTAAAATTCTAACCATATGGATAGAATCTAAAATTTACAATGTAAAACTTTTATTCATACATCAAGTTCAAAATATCCCTCATAGTTGCATTTTATAATGCATCTTTGCAAAATTGTCCAATTTGAAAACGCATATCAATTAATTCAAAGCTAGTGTCATTTGACTAGGCCATAACAATATTGTACAATACACTTCAATCTTGCAAACCTTAGTGTAGTAGAACAAATATCCAAACAAATTAGTAAAAGAGTGGGGCTCACATTTTTTGGACTATCATGACCAAATGACATCTAGCTTAGAGTCAACCTTTTAGTGTCCTAGCTAAAAACAAAAATTTCAGTGTAAGCTCAATTTATAATAATAAGAACTTTCTAAGTACATTTACATCATTCAATTATGTAGAACAAGCTTTCTTCTTTCTATTGTATACTAAATTTTTCTTCTTAATTTTTTTTCAAAAAATGCATTAGAAGTTCTGTCAATATGAAAATAAATAATTTTGTCCATTTAGACACACATGGGTTAATTCAAAATGCTAAACCGTTTAGGTGGATGTCAAATGCTTTAGAAAGTTCACCTCACCTATTTGATGCTCCCTCTGTCCCACTAAAAACCCACACTTTTTTTTGTAATTTACAAAGCAGAACATGGGTTTTGAGGGGGACAGAGGGAGTATTCATTAAAAGAAATTTCAAAGGAAAATTGTGTAATATATCCGGCTGAGAGTGTGAAACCCTAGCTTTCTTTGAGAGGACTAGAGTTTTGCCTGAGAAGTTTTTGTGGAGAGTGTTGATATGGCCATGACAGTGAACTTGGCTTAGTGGCCAACAAGGCCCAAAAAGATTTGGTCAGTATAGCAGATGCGTGTTTGGATGCTTGTGCAAATTAGTTTCCTGTCACTGGTCGGATTAACATGTCTATCCACTCTTTCAAATTTAAAGCGTTCTTAGAAGTAGTTAGGGTTTGGGCTCTAGTTTGAACAAAGTGCATTGGCAGATATACAAGGAATTAGTCAAAGGTTATGGCGTTAGGCGGAAGCTCGCACAGGTACTTGCCTTCTTTTAAAAAGAACTGATAGTGACTCTGTTCCGATCTCATATTTTCCATAGTGATTTCTTTTCTCGGTGGACACAGGTAGCAATTAAAGAATAAAAATAACAAAGCTACTGCTCATCATTTGGGACTGCTTAAGGTTAGTTGCTACCTCCTCTTCTGCACATTTAGGACTGACGTTGTTCAACACTTTGGCCATTGGAAATGTCATCTCTGAGACTCGTTTTTTTTCAAAATTTGGAATTGTGCTTTTGATTGTGTAGTATAACGACTAGTACAATTCTATAATGTTTAGGAACCGATTCTTTGTTTTTTAAGAATTTGAGGAGTTAGTAGTTACGTGTAGAGCTGGAATTGTCTTGTTTAGGCAACTGATGGAGAGGCAGCTCATATGGCTTATATCTCTATAATCATTCGTATATATTCTTGTATATGTTCCTGCAAAGCTAGTTGAGCATGTCCTGAGCATTTTTGTTAACAGCTTTTGGAACTATTGAAGGTGCCAAGGATGGAAAAAGTCAATGTCGGCAGGTTACTTTCTGAACTTTTATTGGCTTTTTCTTTAGTTTGAACTTTCTGCATGTGAGGATGATATTTTTGTGACAATATCTTTACTTTCAATTTATTGCACATAAACGGGAAGCATCTTAATTCTGGATGGTATTAGAATAAGCGATTGTCACTTTGTTCAGACACCTTTTGTATCGATGTCTGTGCAGGTTATATATCTCAGTACTGCTTCAACATAATTGTATGTATGTATTGATCGGATTTCGAAGACCCTGTCATCCTCTCAGCAAACAAGTGTACAGTCGAAGATTTTTGCAAACGCATACGGTGAAGCAGTTCAAATTGTGAGTACCCATCTTCTAATTAAGTGCCTCATGGATTTTCATTTTTAAGAGCAGCTCCGTTATTTGATCCCATATGTTGGTTTGGCAATGTTTCATCAACTTTGACATGTGAAAACCTGTGCATGGCAGTGCCTTGGTCTGGGGTTCAAGTGCTTAACATAAACTATCAGAGAGTGAGTCGTTTTGTTTCTCGCTTCTGCATCTTTCAAGTAATTCTTCTCTGTTCGATGTAATTTGAATCCTGTGAAAACAATGTTAGTCGCTGCTGGTATGATGTTTTTTCGTAATATGGTCAATTAGATGTGAATATCGGATTTCCTGGTTGATCGAAACACTAGGTGTACCAGTAAGCAATTTGGGTGGGGTTAACAACGTCAGGATAGTTATAAATAAACTGAAAACTGAACTTTTGTCATCAACGGGGATCTCTGTCCGGAACCGGTTGGAGAATCACTCTGTTCATATGGCCGAGTTGGTCTAAGGCGCCAGATTAAGGTTCTGGTCCGAAAGGGCGTGGGTTCGAATCCCACTGTGAACAATTCTCCCGGTCATAAGGGAGTGAAGCCTGCATTTTTAAATTCTTTTGACCAGTGAATAGTAAAGAAGCTTATTCCCCTTCCTTTTGGATGCCAGCCCATCCGAAAGAATTTCGCTGCCATTCAGAGTGGAATGGGTTACTCATAATATCTGGGAAATCCATCATGAACACATCATTAGACGCATTATGCTTTAATACTCATTTTTAACGTCAATGCAACGATTGCTTGCATGGCAACTGAACGTGACGTTGAGGATTCCATTTTTTCCTTTCAACTTTGTACAACCAAACCAACGTTTAACGACCGGCCGGTATTCAGTTCACATTTCACTTGAGCCACAAAACTGTAAGGTGGTATTTACTCAGAAGAGGCCCTAGCCTGGTATCCATTCCAATAATTACAACCGTTTTGCAGCCCCAGAACTGCAGTAAGCCAGCTGATTGCAGTTGTACTCATCAACCATTGGGAGCTTCAAGGGTCTGACTTCTCAGCTTCGAAGTCTGTTGCATGGTGAATACTCAGGAAGTCTAACTGAGTGGCAAAAGGATCGAATCAATCTCGGGGTCCGGGAATGTACTGTTACCCCACACTTTTACTAAAGTTGCCAATATCGGTATTCGGTAACAGACGATGTGATATTAGAGAGGTCTGCCCGTCCAATGACACGACATTCCTTTTAGCCCAGGGTTGAAAGTCGACTTTGTCTGAACTAGAGAACTAGCTACCCACCTAGATCCATGATTCAAGATAAGAGTAAGAATTTCCTTTCACATGTATTTAGTTTAAATGAGAAAATAATGGCAAGTCTAGTCACTTGTCAATCATGTGTATAACATTACTACGGAAGTTAAAAGGCCCCTAGTGCGAGAGTAACAGACAATTGATGTGATATTAGAGAAGGCGATCGATGTTCAAGTGGTCTCACTGTGTTGAAGACAATTAAGCCTGATCGAATCCAGCTTCAGGGAGCTGGAACCCAAGCGGGTGGTTGACGATCAATTTGCCTGACCTAGAACTCTTGTTCTACCACCCTACCAGCACCATGGATTGAATTATGAATATCTTCATGCATGACCGTCGATCCTGCATGGCCGCCGATCATCTCACATTCTGAACGTGAGATGATCTCCGGCGTATCCTTCTCATAAAATCGTGATATTAAGGGGCTGGAATCGTCGATGTTTACCTGTTTTCTTGATTCTTTTCATTCTTTAGTTGATTTTCAAGATGCATGCGCCGGAGTTTATGTTTTGGTTTACTTGCTGGATTCGTCTTGTTCGGTTTCCAAATGTTCAAGAGCAAATGTTTTGCTTCTTTCTTGAAGTCTGGTAGCTTGACAGTCAGCTCTGTTAGGTAGTTATGGGCCGTGTGAGGTCCTTTAGATACTTTGAAATTGCAGTCTGTCTCTCTGCTAATTAAAGAACTGAAAATAGAAACGCAGTTCAGTTCCCACAACTGAGGGATGGCCGACAATAATCTGTGATTGTTTACTCGTCGTGAGGTGAAGAATTTTACAATTCCCAACGATTTCTCGAGGACATCCGGCGCTTCTATAGCTCAGTTGGCTAGAGCACCCGATTAGTAAGCGGGAGGTCCTCAGTTCAACTCTCAGTGGAAGCAAGCGGTTCCAGGAGGATCCCTCCTCGACGGCGCGCAATGTATCTCTCCGGTTTTACAGCTCGGCCGGTATTGCAGAGGACCGTAGTAGTGTGTAGCTTAGTCGCTGGAGATATCCTTTTGTCACTGACCGTTTGATACCGGCTGGTCGGAGAAAGTCCTTCTGCTTTTGACAGCTTGCCACAGTAAGCAGTGGAATGTGGATCTCTGCCATTTTTCTGTCATTCAATCGGGACATTTTGCAATCTTGCAGAATGAATTGGATATGAGCTCGATGGTATCCGATGACTCTACGCGCATAGAATATGGTTATGGGTAATAAAAGTTAACCGGTTGGGAAGAACATATGTTGGACACATGTTTACAATTTCAGGTATGCCATCATGTGTTTCTTGCAGTTCTACGGAGATAGTCTAAATTCCTCTGTATATCCAGGAGGGTGGTCCTTAACCACAGCTGCTCCTTTTTGTGGGACGTCGAGATGAAGCTGTCTTTTTGAGAACTGCACCTCGAGGTCTAATATCTGCAGCTTGTAAGCTAGCTTTTCATAGGGCTTTTGCCTGGGTGACAATCCAGACACGCTTCTGTGGAGTTGTTGATCTCTTCGTTAGTCCACGTCCCGAGCCTGTGAACGGACTCGACAGTAGCTGGTAACGTACTGTACAGACATGTGATTCGAGTTTGACCGAATGCGAAACTGTAGACCGTCCAGCAACACAAAGTGAATGGTGACAAGTAAACATTCCCGCAGACTTGATCGAAACGATCATATCCTGAAGCCAAGCAGCGAAACCCACCCTACCAACTAGAAACGTTCATACATACATGTAAAGTTGTAAACCTAGGCCCCTTGACAAGTTAACATACACTTCCTTAGACTACACTCCCTACAGTGAGTCATGGTACGTGACAACACCCAAAATTCAATTCACAGCCAGAAAAGGTCTCAATCCAAAGGAATCTACCTCTTTCCCGCAGGCTAGGGGTAATCCAGTACCTGCTGCAATGATTCTAAGTCTATGTTACAGATTCAAGCTCGACCTGATCTAAGTTATCCTGGAACAGAGGGATCCCACTTTTCATGAGACGAAATTCCGAACGCCTGTGCATGCATGCATGCGCGACCTGTGATGACTAATGACCCTGCGTGTACGGTGGCGCTCGAAGTGAGCGAACGGTTTACCAAGGCTCTCCAAGTCCTAGCGCATTCAAAGCTGGATTTGTAGATGATGTCCCTGTGAAGAAGAATTCACACGCTTCCTCAGGAGTCCACCCTGACACCGGATTAGCTTCGAAATATGCGTCCATCCGCTCCTAAAGCCCTGTTACTGGAAGCACTGGGAAGTCGCACTGGCAAGGGTCGCGAGTGACGCGTGGTCGGGCAGCTTCGGGGCTTGGGTTGTCGCCTGCGGGACGGGGCAGAGTTGTCACGGTGCGCAGGTCACAGGCCGGGCAGACGTTCAGTTTGGATATCGTGCCGGTTTCAGACGGACGAGGAGGCGTCGTGGGGCTGGCGATCGATGGCGAGCTTGGCTCTGGCGCAGCTTGGCTTTGGCGAGCTTGCTGCGGATTGGGCTGCGGCACTGCAGAGGTTGCAGGCTGTGTATTGCCAGGATGCGGCAATCGGCTCTTGGACGCTTTTGATTTTTTTCCCGATCGTGCCGTCTTGGTGCTCTTACCCTTGAGTTTGGCTGCCGGTGCAGGCGCTGGCTGGTGCTCCTGTCAGGGCCACACAGGAAAACGAGTCGGAGAGTTTAGGTCTTTGCGCTCGGAAAATTAGTGAACATAAAGATATTCAGTTGTAATGTTACAACTGAGTCGACCAGGCGAAGAGAATTTGTAAACAACTTGGTCACACGATCACGTTGATTTCCTAGTACAGAGTCAGAGCTTCTTCAGCAGTTTGTGAACGTCGGCGATCACGGTTCGATCACCGAGGGTTGCCAGTTCTACCTGAAACAGTGGTTAAGCGATTGTAATCACAGACACGGACCAAAAGTGGTAGACAGAATCACTTGCTTTTCACAGCCTTGGTCTCACCTGTGGAACGGCAGTTGGGTTCGGTGCGGCTGAGCGTGTCGATGTTACATCCTGTTTGCGGTTGAGCTCGTTCCTATTTGCTTTTTCACGCTCCGTATCCGGAACAGACGAGTCCTGCTCTTTCAGAATCGTCATCTGACCGAACTCCTTGATCATTTGCTTGTAACGCTTTCGCTCGGTGGTTGGCGGAACTGTTCGCAGAGCTGTGACTCCTGGTGCCTCCAAAGCAGGCGACAATGATGACGTCCCTGTCACGACGAATTAAAAGGACATAAATGAATTACTTCGGGATCCCGTACTCACTGAAAAAGAAGACAGATCTGCAGGCTTACCCTCTTGATCCGAAAAGAAAAGACGAAAAAGAAAGATCTGTTAAACTGTCAGCAGTGATAAGAAGTTTAGAACATCACAGGCTTGTGACCAGGAGCGAGCCAATCCATCTCATGAGTCCACCACGAAGTAAGAGAAGCTGAAAGTACCTGCAGCTGATGGTTTAGGGCGAGAGGCGCCAACGTGCGCGTTCTCCGGCTGTGACAAATGCCTTGGTACGGCCAATTCCCCTGCTTGCTCGGTGTTGTCCGCGAGGAATTCAGGTCCAGCTTGTGGAGGTTGTGGCGCGGGTTCGGCAAGCCCGTCGAGTTGCTGGTTTACACCGCCAGAAGCACTGCACACATACACGTCCGTCACCCAAACAAACTGAATTTCTACTGAATTTCGTGAAACAGCAGAGAGAAATAAGAGGGAGTAATCCCTTGTTTGTCTTTAAACTAGCTAGGACTTTGTAAGAAGGGAAAGTGTGA
The DNA here is from genome assembly GCA_022496805.1 of Pohlia nutans. Classification (NCBI taxonomy): domain Eukaryota; kingdom Viridiplantae; phylum Streptophyta; class Bryopsida; order Bryales; family Mniaceae; genus Pohlia; species Pohlia nutans. The sequence continues at coordinate 10,736,043 of CM040102.1, forward strand.
AACGGACCTCTAAGCAAGAAAACCCTAACCAAGGTCAAGAATAAGTGAGGACTTTGCTTTTCTGCATCATGCTTCTCATGTACGCTTGTCTTTAATTTCCAAGTATCGTTCCACCCATCAAGGTGTAGGATTCGGATCACAAAGATTTTATCTTGTTTAGTTATGCGTAGGAAACTCTTTAAGATAAGCAAATAAAAGAATGACAAAACGTTTGACAAACTTCGTTCATCGTGTGAATAATTTGGGCTAATGGAATATTCAAACATACACGTGGCAAGACACTTCATAACAAACAAAAGCAAGCTTGACAAAACCATTGACAACTTTCATCGTGAATACCTTGGGCTAATCGAATATTCGAAAAGTACACGTGGCAAGACTATTCATAACATAAAGGTTTGGAAAGCTCACCGAGAAAAATGTTTTTTATTAAGATTGTGTACCTATTCGCAAGGCATAGAAACAAGGTCCATAACACTTGAATTGCACAGGAATTCTAAGCTCACATGTAACAAAATGCACAAAAAGGAGATACAGTCCGACAGTCTTAGTGAACAGAACAACTAACTGCATGGAGCCACGGAGGAACGTGATGGAAGTAAGCAAGAGACCGACTACCTGGAACCGGCGAGTTTGGACTGAATGCCGGCGCGGAGCTTTTTGCGTTGCCATCCTGTGGGCGGGGGATCGCATGCAACACTTCCGGTCTCGCATTTGCGGGGCGGGGGATCGCGTGCAGCACTTCCGGTCTTGCATTTGCGGGGCGGTTGATGGCGTCCTCGGGTTGGCATTGCCACGAAATCGCTTGCAAACGGAGTCGCACGCAAGTACGCCGGACTGGATGGGATTCTGCACGCACGCAAGTAAGGACTGATCGATGCCGGAGTAGAGGGCGATCGACTGATGAATGCGGGCCGTCAGTCGCCTTCACCAGAATTTATGTGCAGCTGAATTCCGCAATGCAAGTTGCGAAGCAGCCTCGAAATGACACCAGTTCGGTAGCTTGTCCGATCGAATTCGTAGGTGGCACGGTCGACTCTGTGTCTGGAGAGGCGGGCCATTCGTGGTTGCCACCTTCGTCACAACCACCTTTTTTTCATTCCCGTAACAGATTTTAAAATTTTAATCCTGTCTTTTCACACATTAAAAGAAGTAGTTTGTGTGTGTGGAGAGATTATGATGTGCAATTGGAGTAAGCATTTGGTGCAGAATATTGACTTTGGTTAGTCTGGTAGGCTCTCCACTTAAATAAGTGGCATTTTAAATCAATTAGCTTGTGGCATGTGAAACATGATAGTCTATATATTAGTAGTTTTGTGGAGAACGTTATGTGAATGCAAAGGTTATGTAGGTTGGAATGTTTTTGATAAGGAACATTGGGCGCCCAAGGACCTTTACGGTTTTACTCTTTGGTAGCCCTTCCTAGCGTTGAGCATGAATCCCCAATACTTTGCAAAAATGCACATTGAGTCATTTAAAGGGGCCGAGGTTGGACAGGGTCATGGGTTACCGAGGTAAGGGCGTAACGGTAGTGGAAATAGTGGAGAAACAAAATAGTGAAATTTATGTTTTGAAACGACAACACCAATTTCATTATGATAGTTGCTTTAAGCCTCTAGTTGTATTAATGAATGTGCATACTAGTTTGTGAATAGGAAAGTAAAATATATAATATTAACAAGTTGACTTATATACTTTAGGATATAGACTTTTGAAGTTAATTAAATAGTTCACCTTGTTGCACATAAGCATATTAATTTTTGTAGAAAAAGTTTAGGTACATCCGTACATATGATCGTTAGATATGTATATATGTAGTTTGTATACTAAGTTTTTGAAGAGTTATTTGAAAGTTGAGGTTTATAAACCATGTAGAGAGTTGTGATGTTTGAAAGTTTAATTGAATTTGCAAACTAGGTCAAAACTCAAAAGTTGAGAACTCTTGATGTTGTAGTTTGTGAAGTAATGAAGCATCCAAGTTGGTCGAGAGGTCAAGATTGGAATAATGAACATTCACAATTGAATCACTGGGAGCTCATATGGTTCCCCTGTGGTGATTCCCTCGTGGGTGCCACTTTTCCTATGATTTTGAGTTTAGACATGTATACAGAATCACATGCTTCAACTTAATCACCTACTTGTACTCTTGTAGAACGAAAGTTTGAACATGTGTCAAGTTTTGAATCTCAAAGGGGAAAGTGGCACTTACAAAGGAGTCATTCAGGGAAACCATATGAAATCCTTGTGATTTTGTGAATAGTATCGAGAGTTACATTATTAGTAATGGATATTATCCATGAGCTTTGGCATGTAGAGTGTAATTGTGCAATTTCACCAACTTGGTGTTCAATTGTCATTCTAGAGAATTGTAGTCTTGAAAAGCCAAAACAAAGCTTTGAATTAAAAAATTCTTGGTGTTAGCTTTTGGTTAAGATGTTTGTGTTTTCATTTTTAAATTTTATGTACAATTGTCAAGCTTGTCAAAACTTTAATGATAGACATGGCTAGATTCCTATGATTAAATTGAACATACTTAGTGTTAGTAGAACACATTTGATTGGATTTACTTGACAAGCGAGGAAGTCATTAAGTCTAACTCTTCTATTGAATGTTGACATTTTTCCTTTTACTGTCACATTTTCTACATGGTATAAGTAAATCAATGATTTGGAAAGGTCCATTCAAGCTCGTACAAGCTAAAGGTGCGTTCTTTTGATCGAGTCCTTTAGAGGGTCCTTTGGAGAGTCTTTTGAAGAGTCTTTTGTAGAGTCTTTTGGAGAGTCTCTTGGAAAGTCCTTTTGAGAGTCGTTATAGACAATAAAGTTATGCTTTTCATTCAAAGAACAATTTTTTGGTGTATTGATACAATGAAATGATACAAATTTTTAATATATTGATACAAAAAATTAAAATTGATAAAAATTGTATCAATTCATTGTATCAATACATCAAATAAAAAAGTGTTATTTATCATTTAAAAAAGTCTGTAGTAAGCCATTAAAATGTTTGATGATTGAGGTATTTTAGGGCTATTAATATCCAAATTTTTATAGTGTAATTGCTTTTATCTTGGACTATGTGTTTTATATACATGTTGCAAACATTGGTATTTAACTTTCCTTTCTAATAACCATTAAATCAAACATCACATTGAGAATGCCTCCAAATAAGCATTGAAGAAGCATGTTTACCTTGAATGTATTATAGAAATTCCAAAAATAAATGAAATAGAAAAATCCAACATGGATAGAGGCACAAAATTGAATTTTGTTTTTCATATGTCATGCACTTTTTGCAAGTGAAGTTAAAAAAAATTTAAAATACTACAAAATTGTCTGGCAAGATAGCTTCATGATTGTATGTGTGATATAATTAGAAAGGGGAGGTTTGGTGAAGATTTTATACCTCATTTCATGTCACATTATTCTATAAAAAATTCTAAGATCTTAGTTCAAAACAAATCAAAAGAGTTCTTGAATTCATAAAATTAAACAATCAAATTTTTTCCAAAAATCAGTAAATCACTACATTTAGAGAAGTACATTTCAACTCATCACAGCAAATTTTATCCATATAATTTTCAATATTTTATTTGTAATTGAATTACAAGAGAATTTTGAATTTTAAGTTTCAAATTTTGTACAAAAATATTGGTGATTGCAATCATATAGACATACACCTAACCGTATGAATAGGACCTAAAATTCATCATGCACAACTTTTATTTATATGTACATCAAGTTCAAAATATCACTTTTTGTCGCATTTTATACCCGGGTATGCAACTTCTATATTATATGGCCTTGATTATAATCACTTATAATGCATTTTTATCCAATCTTAAAGGATATATTTTGTTTTAATGTAGAATAGTTTTGTAGCCCTTTTAACAAGGAATCCAAAAACGTACTTATGTACATAAAACAAATATTTTTGAAGACAATAATAGCATTAAAAACCTAATTATATGAGTTTTTTTAATACATTTACCATAGGCCAAGCCTCGGGGGGGACACTTCCCGTTTTTTAATAACCTACGTGCGGCGGAATATAGGGTACATTTAAATAATCTTAGGTAAAATTTATAAGAAATTTATATATAAATTAGGGGACATTAAAAGTGGCATCACTGGCATGTCCTTTATAAGTAACATGTAGAGAACCGGAAAATATGGTCCATTAAAATTTAGGTAGATATAAATTAGGGGCAAAAGAATGGGATCCTAGGAAAAAGCCTGAGTTCCAAGCTGGAGAAGCCTCTTTGCAGAAGCTAATATCTTCATAGACTTGGTAATTTTTAGGCAATCTTGGGAGTCTTGGTATGAAATGGCAGATTTTCTGATCTAACTCCATTGATGTTTGCAATCTGGTTGGGTGCAAGAGATGTTTGCAATTTGGTTGGGTGCTTGATTTTTTTTTCTCACATGTTATGGAGGGCATTAGAACGGCGTATTTCAGATGTAATTTTTTTATATCGGGCATGTATTTGTGGTCATACTTCACAAATGCACTTCATCTCTGTGTTTTTAAACACATACTGTGCCTAAAATCTCTTCAATACTTTTTCAACCCTAATGTCTTGCTTTTCATGCATGTATTTGTGCTGTATTTGTATTCATGCATTGTTATAACTTGAATCTTTTTTTCTATAAGGTATTTGTTAGTCACTTGTACTCTCATTATTTTTTTAGTTAGTTTTTTTCCTTACAAAGAAAATAGCCTCTAATATATTCCTTTGGCCTACATATTATAAGTAATGATAGATATGATAATATGGATAATTTTTTTGCTTTAAGTAATAATAGGGGTCCTTTAAATGCTTTTTAGGAGGTAAATAGCCCCCCAAAAAATACCCCACCGTCGCATGTGGGTCCCCAAAATACACAAGAAGTGTCCCCTCCGAGGGCCAAGCTAGGCAATTTTTGGGGCTTTCTAATAAAAAAATAATTTTAACTAGACCCAACTTTTTTGTATGCATTTTTAGAAACTATACATAGGTGTTTCAATTCTTCATATATATTGTAATTTTTTTTCTAAAACGTATATTATTCATCATTTTCTACATGTAATTTAAAAAAAATTTGGTCTTCACCTAGCTTTTTGATCTTTTTAATTTGATATAATTTTAACAAAAGTCGTCTTCTGAGCTATTTTAATGCCGATGACCCATGTATATAATACAAAAGTTGCATACTCGGGATTTTAAAATGCATCTTTGCTATTCTTCAAATCTAGAAAAGGTTGTAGGCATTTAGAGGTTATTGGAGTCCATGGACGCAGACCATGCATTCATAAGACCCTAAGGCAAGACCAACCAATTTTTTGCCTAGAGTCTAGATAGGAAAAAAGAAAGGATAAAACCATGATTCCCATTAGTATTTGTTCATACTTAAAATTAACTAGTCTCAGTGTACTAGCAAACACCTACTATCATTGCATTGGGAACGTGGGAATTAATTTGGAGCACAAAAGGAATCCCGGGTATGCAACTCTTGTATTATATACAGGGGTCATGGGCATTAAAACAGCTCAGAGGACGGCTTTTGTTAAAATTATATCAAATTAAAAAAACCAAAAAGCTAGGTGAAGACCAAATGAAAAAAAATTAAACATAGAAAATGATGAATAATATACATTTTAGAAAAAAACTCACAATATATATGAAGAATTGAAACACCTATGCATAGTTTCTAAAATTGCATACAAAGAAGTTGGGTTTGATTAAAATTAATTTTTTTATTAAAAAACCCCAAAAGTTGCCTAGCTCGGCCTATGGTAAATGTATTTAAAAAACTCATATAATTAGGTTTTTTATGCTATTATTATCTTCAAAAATATTTTTTTCATGTAGATAAGTACGTTTTTGGATTCCTTGTTAAAAGGGCTACAAGATTATTCTACATTTAAACAAATTATATATATCCCTTAAGATTGGATTAAAATGCATTATAAGTGATTATAATCAGGGCCATATTCCTTGAGGACAACACCGAGCAAGCAGGGGAATTGGCCGTACCAAGACATTTGTCACAGCCGGAGAACACGCATGTTGGCGCCTTTCGCCCTAAGAGCATCCCCACTCCTACACGCGAGAGATGACTCGCTCAAATTCTTCATTTACATTTGGAGGGCCCTTGCACTCACACTCTCCCACCCTTTGAGGGCCCTCACACATCAAAAGTGCACATTAAATATTCAATGGACCAATCACAAGTAGAATGTGGGGATTTAGTCAACTAATTAGTGATTTAGTCAACTGAATAGTGATTTGGAGGGCCATTTCTTGACACGCTAGGATCCAGAGGCAAGAGCCATTTTGCAAGGGCCCTGAGCACTTTTCATTTACTTCTTGACTGCCAGGGCCCTGGGAGGGCCTGCGGTGGAGCTGCTCTAAACCATCAGCTGCAGGTACTTTCAGCTTCTCTTACTTCGTGGTAGACTCAAGGCATGCATTAGCTCGCTCTTGGTCTCAAGGCCCTGATGTTCTAATTACTGCTGATAGTTTAACGGATCTCTCTTTTTCATCTTTTCTTTTCGGATCAAGAGGGGAAGCCTCCGGATCTGTCTTCTTTTTCAGCGAGTACGGGATCCCGAAGTAATTCATTTATGTCCTCTTAATTCTTCGCGACAGGTACTTCATCATCATCGCCTGCGTTGGAGGAACCAGGATCCACAGCTCGGCGAACAGTTCCGCCCACCACCGAGCGTAAGCGTTACAAGCAAATGATCAAGGAGATCGGTCAGATGACGATTCAGAAAGATCAGGACTCATCTGTTCCGGATACGGGTAAAGCAACTCGAAACAAGCGTGGTAAAGCAACTCGAAAGAAGCTCAACCGCAAACAGGATGTACCATCGACATGCTCAGCCACACCGAACCCAACTGCCGTTCCACAGGTGAGACCAAGGTTGTGAAAAGCAAGTGATTCTGTCTACCTCTTTTGGTCCATGTCTGTGATTACAATCGCTTGACCGCTGTTCCAGGTAGAATTGGCAACCCTCGGTGTTCGAACAATGATCACCGACGTTCACAAACTGCTGAAGAAGCTCTGACTGTGTAGGAATCGAAATCAACGTCATCGTACGAACTAACTTAGTTTAAATTGGAGTACCGAGCGTAGTTTCCAAGACGAACTAAGTTTGAATTGGTTAGCTAGGTAGATCTAGTGACAATCGTCATGTTCTGTTGCAACCAGGGATTATTTCGTGGTTGGAATGTTCACGAGATCGTGATCATTTCCTGTGTAAAGTATTTATATCATCATTCTAGCATGTGAATATTTGAGCTTGATCATCATGTCATGTACCAAGTATGACATTTTGAAGTAAAAAAAAAATGAGTGAGCATTGATCACTGGTTTTCTCTTGGTTGTGGAATTGCACTGTTCTTCTACCGAGCGTAGTTTCCAAGACGAACCCCCAAGTTTGAATCGGTTTTGGATTTCCCGAAGCTAGGAAGATAGTGACAATCGTTGCAACCAGGGATTCGTGGTTGGAATGTGATCATTTCCTGTGTAAAGTATTGATAATTTCACTACATTTCCGCGCGCAAAGGCCTAAACTCTCCGACTCGATCGTTTTCCTGTGTGGCCCTCACAGGAGCAACAGCCAGCACCTGCACCGGCAGCCAAACTCAAGGCTACGAGCACCAAGAAGACACGATCGGGAAAAAAATCAAAAGCGTCCAAGAGCCGATTGCCGCGTCCTGGCAATACACAGCCTGCGAGCTCTGCAGTGCCGCAGCCCAATCCGCAGCGACCTCGCAAAAGAAAAGCTGCGCCAAAGCCAAGCTCGCCATCGATCGCCAGCCCCACGACGCCTCCTCGTCCGCCTGAAACCGGCTTCCCAGTGCTTCCAGTAACAGGGCTTCAGGAGCGGATGGACGCACATTTCGAAGCCAATCCGGTGTCAAGGATGACTCCTAAGGAAGTGTGTGAATTCTTCACCACAGGGACATCGTCTACAAATCCAGCTTTGAATGCGCTAGGACTTGGAGAGCCTCGGTAAACCGTTCGTTCACTTCGAGCGCCACCGTACACGCATAGTCATTAGTCATCACAGGTCGCGCATGCATGCATGCACAGGAGTTCGGAATTTCGTCTCATGAAAAGTGGGATCCCTCTGTTCCAGGATAGATCAGGTCGAGCTCACAGGGAGCTCATTTTCATTCCCCTGTGTTCATTCCCCCGTGAGTGCCACTTTTCCCTGTGATTGGGGTTTTGACATGTGTACAAAATCACCTGCTTAAGCTTAGTCACCTACTTGTAAAAGGAAAGTTTAACATGTGTCGAGTTCTGAAGCTCACAGGGGAAAGTGGCACTCACAGGGGAATCAACACAGGGGAATGAAAATGAGCCTCCTGTGGCTTGAATCTGTTACGTAGACTTAGAATCAATGCAGCAGGTACTGGTTTACCCCTAGCCTGCAGGGAAGGGGTAGATTCCTTTGGATTGAGACCTTTTATGGTTGTGAATTGAATTCTGGGTGTTGACTGTCACCATGACTTACTGTAGTCTAAGGAACTGTATGTTAACTTGTCAAGGGGCCTAGATTTACAATTTTACATGTATGTATCAATGTTTCTAGTTGGTAGGGTGGGTTTTGCAGCCTGGCTTGTGTATGTGATCGTTTCGATCAAGTCTGCGCGAATGTTTAATTGTCACCATTCACTTTGTGTTGCTGGACGGTCTGTAATAGTTTCGCATTCGGTCAAACTCGAAGCACATGTCTGAACAGTACGTTACCAGCTACTGTCTTGAATGATGTGTTACCGGAGTCGACATAGAGACTGCGAGTGTGTATGTGCTTATTTTGTGTTTCATTGTGTGTGTGAGTGTCTATTTCTGTGCTGCATATCGATCTGTTCGCGGGATTGGTGTTTAGTTTTCTGAGTGATGTTATAAGATGTTGAATTCAAAAGTGCGTGCGTACTCTGTTTCCAGAATTAATTTCAGCAGGGATTGAATCATGTGTTCATGCATGCACATGACCCCTGCTGTACGTAAGTTACGGTGTGCATTGAGGGTCTTTGTTTGGCTTAATCTAGCTCATGATCCTTAGACCTGATTTCGGTATGAAGTGTGTTGACGATGTTGCTGAACATTGCAATTGACAAGCTTTTAGTTTGTTGAGCTAGTTTGCTTCCGATGTTTACTGACTTGTGGATGCATGCTAAGTTGGAGTTCAGATCGATTAGTCAGCCCCCCGTCAGTTTGGTGATACGGTCTGTGTATTCCAAATGAATTCTACGGGCTGGTGCGATTGATTGGCACTTGATCAAGTGGGTATAATTCCGTAGTACCTGCCCTGGTTTCTGCTTTCCATTGATGAACGTTTGACTTACCAACTTTCACTTTTTTGCTTAAATGTTGTTCAAAGAATACTAGTTTTCTATTTTATTGTTACGAAGTATTAATACGGTCTTAGTAAAATATATTTCGCTGGTATTTAATTTCATTATTTGTTTGAAAGGGCGGATATTGATTGTAGATGATTAGAGAAGAGGTTTAGTTAAGGAATTAATTAGGTTAACAACCATAGAATTAATCATAGAATAGTGTTTATGTAGTTGTCATTGAGCGTTAATGGAAGCTATGGAGCTTTGGCCTATAGAGTGTACTAGCTATGTAGCTTCACTAGCTTGCATTGAGTTCATTTGTCCTTGTGTTAAGAATTGTGGTCAAATTAAAGTTTAAAGTTGAAAATTTCTTGATGTCTGTATTTGGTTTAAGGTTCTTGTGTTTTTACTTTTAATTTCTTGTATAATTTGCAAGGTTGTCAAAAATTAATGATAGACACATGTGCCCGCGTATGCAACCAGTCTTGCATTATATACAAGGGTTATTGGCATTAAAACGGCTCAGAGGACGGCATTTGTTAAAATTATATCAAAATAAAAAAACCAAAAAGCTAAGTGAAGACCAAATTAAAAAAAATTAAATGTAGAAAATGATGAATAATATACATTTAAGAAAAAAACTCACAATATATATGAAGAATTGAAACACCTATGCATAGTTTCTAAAAATGCATACAAAGAAGTTGGATCTGGTTAAAATTAAACTTTTATTCGAAAGCTCCAAAAATTGTCTAGCTTGGCCTATGGTACATTGGTACATGTATTAAAAAAACTCATATAATTAGGTTTTTAATGCTATTATTGTCTTCAAAAATATTTGTTTCATGTACATAAGTTCGTTTTTGAATTCTTTGTTAAAAGGGCTACAAGATTATTCTACATTAAAACAAAATACATTCCTTAAGATTGGATTAAAATGCATTATAAGTGATTATATAATCAGGGTCATATAATATGGAACTAATGGAAGTTGCATACCCGGGAAAGGAATATGGGAAATGGAAACTTTGGGAACATAAAGAGAGCTTAGAAACATTCAGAAACATGATATAATTATGTAAACATTAGGAAACAATAGAAAACGTTAGGGAACATGAAGGGGATGCTAGAGAATGTGATGTGAAGCCTCGTGTGAAGCTTTGGGGAACATCATGAGAACTGTGGAGAACGATTTGAGAACATGATGAAAGCTTGAATGAAAGGCATGGAACACGCATTTCGTTAAAATTGGACTACATTTCGTTAAAACCGGACTTCTGGATTGAAAAAGCGATGGGGAGTGCTACTCTTCGCAATAGAGATAGGTCCCTAATTTTTCTACAATGCTCTTATTTGCGGAATAAGAGTGATGTAGAAAAATTGGGGACGTGTCTCTATTGCGAAGGGTAGCACTCCGCATCGCTTTTTCAATCCAGAAGTCCGGTTTTAACGAAATGTAGTCCAATTTTAACGAAATGCGTGTTATGGATGTTAAATGTGAATGATTTTGTAACAACTGACATAGTGTTGTGACAAATACAAAATAGGATAGTGACATGATATCGTGACGTTGTGTACTTGATAAGCAAGAGATAGGGCATTGGATTCAAATATTGGCAATTTCGTCCAACTTGAATTCTGACCTCTAACCGATATGAGGTTCTTGCAGATCATATGGCCGAGTTGGTCGGGTCCGAAAGGACGTGGATTCAAATCCCAGGCACTTTGAACATTGATCCTTTAGTGCCCAGGGTGGTTATCAAGAAACCACAGTTTTTTTAGATGATTTCTTTTAAAAACGTCCTTTGTTGAAATGAGGGATACTATTAAAAACATTCAGCTATATAAATGTAAGTATAGCTTAATAAAACATTCAACTGTATAAACGTAAGACTAGTATTAAACGTAAGACTAGTATAGCTTAATGAAACAAGTGTTAGTTAAATCTTGGTAAGATCGGACCATTGGATTGAAAGATTATAGTATGTTTTTGAATTGTATATTGGACATTCAAGAATGAGATTTTGGGGGGTGAGTGACTTCAAGGTTAAATAGAATTGGGTAAAATTTTCAAATATGAAAGTGAACATGTTCACCAATGACCTGTGCCAACACCTCTCAATTACAATCTTCCATGTCAAGAACGGACTCATACATAATTATTGTGAATTTTATAAGTGAGATCAGGGTTGCACGCGTCACGTCACGTCGCGACTGACGCGTCAGCGTCATAACGTCAGGATCCATGCCCCGCGTCCGTCAGGATCGAATATTCCGGACCACTATTCGTGTCAGGGGGTAAAAAACTTACTGTGCTGGATGGAGTGGATGAACAGCCCCGTTGGACGGTCCAGCTGGCCGTCTAGCTTGGACGGTCCCGCGGACGGTTTAGGGTTTTGTCGGCGGACGACTTCTAGGGTTTAGGGTTTAGGGGTTTGCTGCCCGTCGACGGCCCACGGTTTAGGGTTTAGGGTTTAGAGCTTGACGGATCCCTGGACGGCCCGTGGACAATCCAGCCATCTAGACACGCGTGGACGGTCCAGGTGGACGAACCTGCTGGACGGACCTGCTGGACGGGCCACCCTGGACAGACCACCCTGGACGGTCCAGCTGGACGGCCCACTCTGGACGGTCCAGCTAGACGGACCACTCTGGACGGTTTAGGGTTAACGTACTGCGTGCGTGGTTCAGGGGTTAGGGAAACTCGCATAATACACGCACATATATTGGTATATGTATATATGTACACATAGTGAGATTTTAGGGTTTTAGGGTTTAGGGTGACAATACATAGATTTCATTATTCACAATTTTACATCTCACGGGAATATACATTTCAGGTAAACATTATAATATTATTTACATCCAGCCATCCAAGACAGAATCACACGTGAGAAAAAAGTGGTTCAGGTGTACGTGGGAAATTAGGCAATTTACATTAGAAAATGAGAAATTTACAATCTTGGAAAATTTGAACTTCATAGGAAATTTACACTTTTGATTCAGTTGCCCGTGTCCTAGTACCGATCGCGATCTATAAGTTTAGAACTATTAATGGAGCAAACTCAGCAAAGCCCCTAATCTCCTATACAGCTATACATCATTCTCACTAGTTTTACGGTTGTAGCTCTATTTAGGGCCGGGTTGTGGCCCCGGTTGTCTTGGTGCTGCTCCAGGTTGTGCTCCTGATGTTGACGCTGATGCTGAATTCTCAACAGACTCCGGTTCGATAATGCCTCTAGCAATACTTGCTTGCAAAAAAGTAGTCAGCCCGGCTTTATTTTCTAGAGTCTTCAATACGGCCAATGCTTCTTGGTCATACTGACTATGATAGTGACTGAAAATCGCCTTTAAAACTCTCGCCTGATGGAATGTTTGATCTTGGAGATACTCAGTTTGCGCTTCAGGTTGCATTAGGGCAAGAAGGCCAACAGGTTCTCCGTTGGAGTTATATACTAGGCCGTCCGGGTGTGGAGCACGCCGAAATTTGTCCTCCTCAACATCCCAATGTCCACCAGCAAGTTCGGCAAAAAAATGGCGCTTTTCTGCTTCATTCTCCTTATAGATCGTTTTAGCCATCTCTGTGACCATGGCGTCGCTCTCCCATGGAAAATCGTCCACTGTTTGTACCGGCAAATGGTGTTCGTCGTGGGACCACTTCCACATCCACACCATGTCTTTCCCCCATTCAGTTCTTTCGAGCGGTAAATTATCCTCGTCGTATTCGTAATGTGCTGGCATGTGGTTTTCAAGCCCAAACATTTTGTACAAACGAGGGTGAAACGGGGCTTTGCACTCCGCACATCTTTTCCTGGTCACCATGTACGGAATTAGACATTGTGGGTGGTACACATGAGGACACGTACCGAGACTATATGCACCTTCCGGGCCGAACGGGCAATTGCACATTATGCAGACGGATCCATCTGTCACATATTTCGGGACTTTAGGCCATAGCAACGATCTCGGACCGACCGGGTTTCCTTGTGCGTCATTGTCTCCGTAGCGATACCGCGCGGTTTCGAATTGGAACCCGTACTCTGGAGCGTTGTTCCAATTAATGCTCGAGTCGCTGACATTCTCTGGCATATCCTCGGAGAACAACTCTTCAACGAGCGGCCATGATGTCATGCCAAAGTACCGTTGTGCACCGTCCTTGAATTGCGCCGCAACCTTCTTCACCTCGCGTTGCATTTGTTCCGATTCATTTAGTGCTACGGTGAGACCCAGTTTCATGTGGCACATGTCGAGCATCATCTCCTCTCGTCGGTGCTTCAGTAGTCGGTTGTGGGTCCTCAACGTTTGCACTTCACCCTCTGCTTTGATCGCACGTGCCTTGTACATCTCAAGCTCACTGGTTTGCGAGACCAGCTGGAGCCTAATCTCTTTTTCCGTACGCTGACGCACTGCATCTTTCGTGGTTGCGTCTCGCAAATCGCTCTTCAACTTCTCTTCCTCGCTTCGATATTCATGGAGCTTCCTCTCGGCCAGCTCCGCTCGTGATTGCATGGCAGCGTACGTAGTCCGGTCAACGTCTCCCTCATTTGATGTTTCTGTTGCACTAGTGCTCGCACTTGCGACGTGAGGGCCTCCAAACGGTAATTGCCGTGGTCTTGTCGTGAATGCTGAATCCATTGGTGTGGCCACCCCTTCTTCCACCAAACCACATGATGCTCTCTCAATTACGTCGTCCAGTGGAAGGACTGATGGTGAGACTTCAATACTTAAGCGACGTTGTTGCGACGTGGCGGCAGCAATTTGGGACCTAAGTTCTGCATTCTCGTTCTCCAGAGCTTGTCTCCGCTCGTTTGCCCCAGCAAGATCATTTGCGTGTTTTATGGCTAGCTCCTCCTTCTCGTATATTACATCATTCACACGCTTTTGTAATCTAAGGACGTAATCTGAGTATAATTCGCCTTGGTTTCGCTCACCGGTGAAGTTGGGCACCGGTACACGTGCGCTTCGGGCAGTTCGGGGAGTACGATCTGCGTGGACAGCCATTTGTTGGGGCCCCTCCTCTTGAACACGTGGAGCTTGGTTGACCAACGACGGATCTAGTTGTGCCGGCTCACCTTCCATACGATCCACCATCCTTACGTCGTTGTGTGCCATGTCTGTTGCATTTGACCCATGGTAGTTTTGCTCCATTGCTGTTGCTCCTATGACCTCCACCTCCATCATCTGCATGTCCGGATTGTCTGCTGCTGCTCCCATCGCGTCCTCTGGCAGTACCTCCAACGGCACATTCGGATTACGAGGAATGTGCCGAAGTTTGGCAGGATATTGACCGTTCCTCGGCCGGGCAGGGTATGTACTCCAGTCCACGTCCTTCCCCAAAAATGTCTCTGCATACGCCATTTGACACAACGCGAGTGTCCCATCCTTCTTTCCACATTGTCCCCACAAAGCCATCGCCACTTCAGTCAATCGTTTCTTCAACGCTCCATGCCGACATTCCGAAATGCTCGCGTATCCGCCTCTTAGAATGGTACGAGCCCGGCCCTCGTCCCAATGACGGCATATATGAGACCAACTCACGTACGTTTTCGCGGTTCTCATATTCCATGGTTCCTGCTCGTCTTCCCAGCCCTCAAACGCCAAAATGTCACGGGCGTGAAAGACATCCCAGTCTATATCCGTTTGGTTCCCCCGCTTCTTTTTTCGTGGGTTCAGATCCTCACGTCCCGATCCAGGAGTCCCCATGTCCCCAGTGTGTACCATGTCTTCGACGTTGGCCATGTCCCCAGCCTCTGCCATGTCCTACTGCTGTGGTTTCAATTGCCCAATCTGCGGTATTCTGTATGGGGTCGTATATGAGATCAGCTCATATGACAACACCACATCCACCCATGTCTGCTTCCTCCCAAGTTATGAAGCAAGGCTTTGTGCAAAGCAGGACTTTTCAACTCAAAGGAGGACAACGTGACTGAGTATCGAAATGCGCGTTTAGGTGACAAAAATAACAAGACCTGCAGTTTGCCTCCTCCCAAGTTATGAAGCAAGGCTTTGTGCAAACCAGGACCTCACAGCTCAAGGGAGAAAGCATGGATCTAAATGAGGCCAGCATCATCTTATACTCTCATGCCCACCAAACCAATTAGGCATAGCCATTTATGTCAATTCATCATAATCTAGATCAATGGCGTGCTCACCGGAGCCGTCGACCTGGCCGTCCAGATGTTTGATCGACGGTTGATGGCGTCCCGCTTGACGGCGGCGTAGGGACGGGCAGGCCGTCAACAGGCTCGGATACGAGTATAGGTTCGGTGTAGGGTGGGATGGACTTGACGGCCTTCCCGTCCAGTTGGACGGGCGGCTTGTCCAACAGGACGGTCCATCCGTCCAACCAGACGGCCTTTCCGTCGAACCGGACGGGCTTTCCGTCGACCTGAACGGTCCCACCCGTCCAGTGGGGCAGCCTGCCCGCCATAGATGGCCTGCCCGCCCACGTGACGGGCCAGATGTCAATTGGACGATCCACCCGTCTAGGTGGACGGCCCCCCCTTTCATTAAACGGCCTGCCCGACGACTGCACGGCCCAACCGTCGGCAATTGAAAACCACTCGTGAGAATTATGGTGTTCATCACGATCACAATGGCCATTGATTTAGCCGTCCACAAACGAGATCCAGGGCCCCCACCTCCGGCTGGACGCTGACAGTCTATCAGAATGGTGATCATGAGGGGGCGCCCGCCGTCACCCAGTACTTGCAGCCGTCAATTATCACTGGACGGTCATCATATGTGGCTTTATCCATTGACGGCTCGCCGATTGGACGGCCTACCCCTCCTAGTGGCCGGCCGTTCCGTCGTGTGAACGGCCTGGCTGTCCAGCTGGACGCCGTACCCGTCCACCTGGACGACCAGCCCGTCCGCCTGGACGATCAGCCCGTCGACTGGACGGCATACACGTTCAAGTGGACGACTGGCCCGTCCAACTGGAAGGCCTAAACATCTGACTAGACGGCCTGCCCGTTTGACGCGACGAGCAGCCCGTCCACGTGGACAACCAGGGCATCGTCTGGACGGCCTACACGTTCAACTGGACGACCGGCCCGTCCAGTTGGACGGCCTAGACATCCAACTAGACGGCCTGCCTGTCTGACTGGACGGCCTAATCTCTGACTGGACGGCCTGCCTGTATAGTTGGACGGCTATAAATGCGGGTCCTAGGGTTATGCGGCATACCAATTATAGTGATTTAGGTATGATTGAGAAATCTGTACGATACGGGGTGATAGCATATATCATTTGAATAGCAATTATGTTTTGAGTGCATATCCAATGCTTGATTGTGTATGGTTCAGAAATTATGACTAATTATATATTTCATTTCAGCACGCCAATCGATCATTTCATTCCACAACGCGGTTTAGGGTTAGACAGCCTTCCGTCATGTGGACGGGCGGGTCGTCATGTGGACGGGAGGGTCGTCATGTGGACGGGCGGTTTAACATGTGGACGGACGGGACGTCATGTGGACGCGCGGAACGTCGTGTGGACGGGCGCGATAACATGTCGACGGGTGTGATTTCACGTGGACGGACAATCTTGGGTTGCAGCTAATTCTCGTGCTCTTTCATTTTTTTAATCTGCTATACTTCACTATTAAGGTCTACAACATAAATGTATGTTGGTATTGTTTAAGTGCAGGGATAAATGCACAGTGAGGTGTAAACCTTGAACACATGCGACACGGGTTCGGAAAGTAGTGTACGCATAGTGTATTTAAATTTATACCGACAACAGGAGTCCTAGCGACGGAGAGTGCAAACACAAACATTGCAACTGCGCCAGAACCTGTATACCCGCAGCACAAAAAACTAAGGAGATGCGTGCTTGTAATCTGAGGGGCCAGTACGGGCCGCTTTCTTTGAAACATACATAGATCGCGGATGCTCCTTCTGGGACGAATACGCACCGGGCGGGAAATCCGCAACATGCGAGTATGCATGTTTAACAACGGACACTATCCGGTTCGGCGCACTAGTATTCGACACCAAGTCCTTCGCTGGATCCACTGGAGTAGTCCCCCGCACTTCCACGGCGCTACCAACGGTGATGCCAACGACTCCCGTAGGATCGATAAACACACGATCTGCAGAATCATCTAAACAAACCCAGTCGAAGAAAATAGGCCCTACATCGCCAGAATCGACTACTTTGTATGACTGAGCTAAACGACACACTAAACTCTCCATAGCGTCACCTGCATGGGCTGCACAAGGTCGAAATGAAAACCTTGACCAAGGCAATCAATATTTATATCCTTGGCGGGCAAGGTTTAGGGTTTAGGGCCACGCACACGACCTTCCGCGCGGCTGGACGGCCATTCCGTCGACTGGACGCCCTCTACGTCCGCTAGACGGATCCTCCGTCGACTGCATGGCCGGGTGCGATGGTTAGACGGCCTCTCTAGCGACTGGACGGCCCTCCCGTCCAGAAGAGCGCCCCTCGTTCTCCTGCACGGCCCACCCGTCCACATACAGGACGGCCCACCCATCCTCTGGACGGGCTCTCCGTCAACTAGACGGCCATCTCTGTCGGGCCGTCCACTCCACGGACTAGCCGTCCTGAGGACACGGTCAGCCCGTCATCTGGACGGACTACCCGTCCACGGACAGGACGGCCCACCCGTCCTCTGGACGGCTACTCCGTCAACCCGACGGACCTCCCCGTCGGACCGTCCACTCGACGGAATAGCCGTCCAGAGGAGACGGTCGGCCCGTCAACTCGACGGACAACCCGTCTACTGGATGGACGGGTCGACCATGCAGTCAACGACCTGCACTCAAATCGGACGGCTTAGCCGTCCAGTTCGACGGCCAAGCTGTCAGCTGTTCGACGGCAGCGCACTGTGCATGGACTCCTGCATGGAAACAAAGTCTCTACAGGCAACCATGAACATCGACACGGTGTAGGAACATTCGTTTATTCAAAATTGTGTGCCGTATGTACATAATCACAGAATGTATCTCCCATGGGACGGCTTATCTATCCCGTCTACCCTGGTGTACTGTGTACATCGAGAAAACATATAACACTATATACAGTCTGAACGGAATAATCTAATAACAGCCGGATGGGCCGGATGAGCCGGATCCCATGCACAATTGCCGAACAAAAAAAAAAGGTGGCGACGACGACTAATCTATCGACGCTGTGCGCCCTGCCTTTGCGCTCGCCGGGTGAGGCGCCACTGCGCAAATGTGCACCCTGTGTGCAATTCAAAACGAGCCAACGCCTTCCGCTTCTTGTGTTTGCTCCAATTCGCGGTCATTCGCCCGTCCGTGACAAGTTTCAAAAAATACGGGTTCAGCCAACGCAGCGTTGGCTCCTCCATCCCCGAACGCTGTAGTGCCCACAACACGTACTCCTGCAGCTGTTTCCGGTCCACAGGATACCCGGATAGTTCCCAGCGCCGCATCGCGATAGCGTGATGCCGATGTGCAGGACCCTAAGCGTGAAAGCTGCTGCAAGATCAAAACTCTTGCGAACTGGCCGTCCACCGCTCCCCAGTTCAAACCTGCAATCTCTCACCAGCCCGCAAAGGCGCAAACAGTCTTTGGCAATCTGAGATCGACGCACTCCCGAACTGCAGAATCTGCCGGACGAAGCGAGATAACAGCAATTGCGAGCAGGCCGTCCAACGCGATCCAGTCCCAACCTGCACACACAAAATGGAAACATACAGCAACGAGGAATACCATGGAGACAGAAGCCACCTGGAAAGCATTTTATATGAGCAGGGGCCGTCCGATATCTTCTGAATTGCCAACATACAGCCGTTGATCCGGGCCGTCATCGCATAACCCATGGCCGTCGACTGGACGCTCTTCGCAGTTAATGCAGTCCGTCCACTAAATAGTAAACTATCACCTCCCACGCGAGAACTAATGTGGTCTCGTAATCCGGACTGTTTCGGGCGTATAGCCGTCGCCCCGCCCGTCTAGGCGACGGTGGGCCGTCCCGCTAGACGGTCCCGTCTATGGGGTTGGACGGCCCGTCCTCCCAGCCCTCAACAGCCCCCCCGTCCTGCTGGACGGCTTCCTCGGCTGCACTGGACGGGCTAACCGTGCAGGTGACGGCCTATCCCGCGCTGGACGGCGTATCCGTCTGGACGGATTTCGTAAAATTCCTGGGACGGCCTGTCCGTCCGCTCGACGGGGGGGGGGGGGGGGGGGGGGTATCCACCCCTGCCTGGACGGCCTAGGCGTGTTTTGGACGGGTTGGGCGTGTTTAGACGGCTTTCCCGCCAGTTGAACAGACCCGGGGACGGCCTTCCGTCTCGTTTGTAAAACCCGTCTTTGCGGTGGATAATGTTTCCCCTGAGCTGGATCTGACGAAACCCTTTTCACGTGGACAAAGTAATTTAATCAATGACCGCATTGCTAATAATTCCCAAATCATTACCAGAGTCGGAATTAAAAAGGTATGGTTTGTGATACCAAAGACTAAAATAGATAAGTTATAAGAACATGGAGAACGATTATTGCCAATCTTGCGACGAGTGACCGATGGACCTAAGCAATAATTCACAATAATGCTTTTAATAATGAGATTGAGTTGGTAGATCGTACTATTGCAGAGTTAAAGGAACATTAGAAACACTCAAACACGAATTGGCATTTAAAGGATAATCCAGAAAACTATGACTTTATCAGAATATTATAAACCTTGACGTAGGGAAATATTATGTTTAGTATCAAACTCAGAGCAAATCTTTTTAGTTACATCCCTTCATGTGGGGGGGGTAAGGGCAAAATATAGTGAAATACTGAAATATGGCTGCAACCACTTGCTCGTGCGCAAAAATATTGGATTACAATGACCAAACTTTTAATTATTGAAGGGATGGTCAGATATTTAAATGTCACGATAGTTTGAACAGTAGGAATTCAAAAAGTATAATTCTAATCAAGAAGTAATAGGGTGATTGCAGTATTGCACGAGTTCTTTCACGTATGTTCAGTCGTTCACAACTTGTTTAGTGGATGATGGTAGAACATCGTGGAAGGCATATTATCATGTCTAGTGAGCCAAGAATATTAGTATACGCCCATTGGTAATATAAAACACATGTGGCATGGCATTTGGATGATGGAAGAACATCGTGGAAGGCATATTATCATATCTAGTGAGCCAAGAATATTAATATACGCCCACTGGTAATATAAAACACATATGACATGGCATTTGGATGATGGTAGAACATCGTGGAAGGCATATTATCATGTCTAGTGAGCCAAGAATATTAATATACGCCCACTGGTAATATAAAACACATGTGGCATGGCATTTGGATGAGTGATGCATACGACTTAGGCATTATGAGACGGCTAGGACATTCATTAAGACATTAACGACCTTTAACATTTCGCATATTAAAGTCCTGAACATTCATTAATGTCCTTTAACGTGTCCTAGAAATTCATTAATGTCCTTGACATTCATCAATGTCCTAGACATTCATTAATGTATTTTAACATTACGCCTAAAGTCCTAAACATTGTATAATTAATGTAGTCCAAACAGGCAATGTTACTATATAACATTAGGACAATATGACAACATTACAATATGACAATTTCACAATTGGACAATAATAGTTATATTACAATATGACATTATGACAATTCATTAATTTGACAATATGAAAATTCAAGAACTAGACAATATGACAATATGACAATATGATACGGGGACTATAAATCTAGAACAATAGGCGTATAGGACAATAGGACAGTAGGACGGCAGGATGAAAGGCCCGGCAATTTGTTTTTCATACCCGTGTCCTTCTCGTACACGCTTGTCCATTGTCAAGTTCATAAAAGCCTTGGAAGTTGTGTATGTTTGCACTTAGTTTGGAAACGTTGACTTCGAGGAATACAACCTCACGGCTTGGCATAGATCTAGTCGTCTAGTTCCATGCTCCATGGAAAGTGCATTGATCGTTGTCACGAAGTTAAACTTGGGCGGTGTGTGTATGAAGGGTATATCTAACAATCTAACTATCTAAGAGTGTCGAAGTTGGCTTCCTCACCTACTTTGAATCGCTTAACCTCTGCAACGTTGAACGCAACTTAAAATGTGACAATGTGATAATATAGCCAAGTTTGTTACATCCCGAGACGACCCTCACAACGTCACGTTTCAAATCGCAGGTTCCGGTATGCGTTTCAAAATTGCTACTAGAAGTCTAAAATCGCTAGTACCAACGCTGATTCTTCCGGTAGTACTCTTGAGAAGTGTAGTACTCTCCGACAATATAACCATGACTTATTGCGCCATGGAAGACTTTTAATTTTAATGTTGCTTTCTCTCAGACACCCTAACGCCTTTTACAGCTGATCATCTCGTCCAAACTTACTGCTTACCCAGTTGAATATAATCAATATATCGGACCGCATTCTTCTTCACTCACTCCGTCACTCCAATTATAAATACTGCGTGCAACCCTGCCCTTTTCTCGGTTTATCCAAGATAATTAGTTTGCTCCTTATGGCTTCTAAGAACCTGTGAAAGAGAATGTCACAGCACATGTCAACATGAGGTTCGTGGTTTTCAGTCACAGTCTATCATTCAAAATGCAAAGAATACAACATGACAATATGTAATATGAAATGACAGTATTGTCATACATTATGACAATATAACGATATGGCAATATGGCAATATGACAATATGGCAATGTGGCAATATAACAATATGAGAATATGACAATGTGTCAAGTAGTCAATATGACATTATGACAACATGACAATATCATAAAGTGACTATGAGTCTATGACAATAGGACAATAAAACAATAGGACAATGGGACAATATGACAATATGACAATATGACAATATGAAAATATGACAGTACGATAATATGACATTATGACAATATTGTCATATTAAAAACATGACTATGTGACAATAGAACAATAGGACAGTAGTACATTAGGACATTCGGACTAGAACCATAGGACAATAGGACAATAGAACAATAGGACAATGGCATAATATCACAGTAGGACAATATGATGATATGACGATGTGGCGATGTGACAATATGCCAATACTAACAATTTGACTACTGGGCATGACGACAATATGGCCGTATGATAATACCGTAAAGCTTTGCATGTCTATTGGCGGTAAAAGGGAAATGATGGGAGAAAAAGGGGGAAATAATCAAATAAAGGGCAGCTAGGAGACCACCAAAAACTGCTCTAATTAGTACAACGGACTACCATAAATAGTAGTCTACCCTTGACACATACTACGCAGAAATGGGCAGTACAGTAATGTGATTCTCCGAACGAGGGAAGGAACGCTTGCACATCCTGTTGTTCGGCTTTCCCAGAATGAAGAAGCAATAACCATGGCGCATGGATCATTCCTCCAATGTGATTGACGGGCGGGCCGTCCACGCCGATGAACGTCTCCGTCCAACCGACGGGTGGGCCGTCCCGCCGATGGACGTGTCCGTCCAGCCGACGGACAGGCCGTCCCGCCCATGGACGGCTCCGTCCAGTCGTTGGGCGGGCCGTCCAGTTCGACGACTGGCCTGTGCAGCCTATTGTCATCTCCGTCCAGTGGAGGGGGGCCGTCTAGACGACGGGCGTGTCGTCCAAGCTATGGACGCCTCCGTCCAGGCGACGGGCGGTCCGTCAAGGCGTCTTGCGGTATTATAAGACACCGGGCGGGCCGTCCAGGCGTTGGGAGGGCCGTCTGGGCGTCGGGCGGGCCGTCCAGGCGACGGGCGGGCCGTCCAGTTGTAAACCCTATATATGTGCGTCACCTCGTTATTTTGCAGCACATTTGGGTCTCTCTTGTGTTGACGGTGCTCTTCCGTCTTGGATTGGTAACAGTCCATGCTCAAGAGCGCGGGTGCTTGCAGAGGGACTCCGAATTGCTTCGAGGAGGGGGGCTTTTTTTGAAATTTCATCCTTGAAACCCTAATCGCAGTGCATCACACGTTGCTTCCATGGCCGGGGATGGACATTCGAAACGCAAAGTGGATGACTGGTTCACGGGGGATGCGGAATCCGTTCCTGAAATATCCCCTGACACACATGAATGCATATCTGAAGCCGCTGACGCAGGTGTGGCCAATCCGTCAGGCGCTGGAGAGTCTTCGAAACCCAAGAAGAAGGGGCAGCGAAGGAATAGGCACAAGCCTGCAAACTCCCCTGGGTGGCCCACCAAGGCTGCCACAACAAAGGTGCATGAAGTGGCGTTGGACTTTTTCCAGCAATATTCGACCACGCAGCTGAATGTTGCTTACATAAAGCAGGGTATGGTTGGAATTGACAAGTTAAGAAGGCATTTGGATGGACTGTTTTGGGCCGCTATGCGAGAGGACGAGTGGGACGAAGAACGCAAGAAGGAAGATTTCGAGAGATGGTTAGATGAGCAAGTGCAAACTTGCATCTTCAACCTCGGCCACGTCGCGGAAAAATTGATGGGGATAAGACGGGAGATCGAGCCCAACCCTAAACTGCGCGACGTGCACCAAAAAGTGTTTTGGTGGCACGATGCTGTAAAGGGTTTTGCTAAGCAAGGCCTGCACGGGGCTCCTTGGTGGCAAAAAAGTCGGGAGTTTGCCTTTGGACAAGGGGCAACCGGTGGCGTAGTGTTCTTGGAGAAAGGGGTCGTGGTGGTTCCGTTGTCTGGCTCTTCAGTACAAGGGGGGAATGGGAGAGTGCGTAGAGTGACGCTTCAGAACTCCCGGCACATTCCGTCGCACATGGAATTAGCAGGGAAATTGCCGCTGGACATTGGAAATTTGAAGAGAGCGAGGGAGAAGTTGTCGATCGAGGCACTGGTCTGTCCATGCACTCACCCTGGGGTCATTAAGTTTTTTGCCCTCAATGACACCACGATGGAATGCTATGCTCAATGGTGGAATAGGGGGACGTTGAAAGATATGTTTGAAGTGGATCAACATTATCGCGAGCCGGATGAGATAGGGGACATTGGATATGATCCAAATCCGCAAACATTGCAGAAAAGAAAACGTCTTATGGCGTACAGACGGAATCGTACGGAGTTGGCGTGGGCATTGGTGTGCATAGTGGACGCAGTACAACAAGATCGAGTTCTGCACAACGACATCACCCCATCAAATATATTGCTCCATTTCTCGAATGAAAGTGGATTGATCGTGTGGATCGGGATATGCGATTGGGGAATGGGCAGCCGCATCAAAGAGGAAACACCATCCTTGTACCCCCACCGAAGCATTTCCGAATTAGAGAACTCGAAGGCAAGCCGGTGGTATGTGGCTCCAGAGATGCACTACCTCGTTGGAGAGCATGGAAGCGATCTATCTCCAAGCCGTGTGCGAAAGCCATGTTATAACATACACACAGACGGCTACTCGGTTGGGAAAATAGCGCAGCGTATATGGAAAGAGGACCGAAAGAATGTTTGAATGATTCCAGACAACAATGCAGCAATGTATTTTGACAGGATATTGAAAGAGTTATGTGCTCCAAAATCCAAGGATCGACGTTCAGTTACGCATGCGGTGAGGAGCCTTGAAGGGAATCCAACTTTCTGGGCTCCACTGCAGTGCTGCTACCGCGAGACTCGCAAGGAACAAGATATCTTGGCGAAGCAGAAGGAGATCGAAGAGTAGACAAAGGTAAATAGTATTCAGTCAGAAGAGTGCAAATTAGGAGATGAGGTTAGTGTTTAGTATAGCATCGGTGTGTTCCACCGTGCGGGGTACGCTTCTGACCCTTTTTGTACGAACTTTACATCGATATATAAATAAATGCCCATGTTCACAACTCTCATTGCACGCGTATTACGTTTGGAAAATGGTTTGGGTCCGTCGTGAAGCCTCTCTGTTACTGCAGGACCGTCCAACGAGATGGACGGATTGTACTAGGGCAAGAGCGTCCAGTCCGGTCCGTCCACGTTTTGACCGTCCAACCTGGCCCATCCAACCCAGTCCGTCAACCCGAGACCGTCTAGGAGGGACCGTCCAACTTGTCCGATTGACCGTCCAACCAGGCCCATCCCACCTGGCCATCCAACTAGGCCCATCGGACGTGCCCGTCCAACTAGGCCCGTCCCACGTGGGCGTCAAACTTGGCCCGTCCGATCTGGCCGTCCAACTAGGCCCCTCCGATCTGGCCGTCCAACAAGGCCGTCAGATCTGGCCGTCCAACTAGGCCCGTCGCAACCGGACGTCTAACTAGGCCCGTCCCACCCTAAACCGTCCAACTACGCCCGTCGGATCTGGCCGTCCAACTAGGCCCGTCCGACCTGGCTGTCCAACTAGGTCCGTCCGACATGGCCGTCCAACTAGGCCCGTCAGATCTGGCCGTCCAAGTAGGCCCGTCCCACCTGGCCGTCAAACCCGGCGCATCCAATCTGGCCGTCCAAATACACCCTAACCGTCAAAGCCGGCCCGTCCGAGCTGGCCGTCTAACCAGGCCCAACCCACGTGTCCGTCCTACCCGGCCCGTCCCACCGGGCCGTCCAACCCAGGTGTCGATGAAATCCGTTGGGCGCACGTGCAGTAACCCTGCCCCCGGCCACCCTCCCACTATATATTAGGCTCTCGAGGCTTTTGCCAACACCTTTCCTTGGTGTGCTCTGGTCTTCCGACCTGGTTGGTGTACAGCCATTGCGTTAGAACGGAGCCCAGGAAGAGTGGGTTGGAGGAGCACAGGCTGTTACACCAGCAAGTGTTTTGCCCCAACCGCACTACATTCAGAATACTAATTGTGTGTTCCCTTGTGTTTCCTTGTGGGGCTGTGGGCCATAGTTAAATAGAGGCAATGGGAGGGGGGAGGACCTTATGGGAGCCATGGTATATTATAAAACCCGATGGTAAAATGGAGTGCAAACTATGTTCAACAGCAATCAGCTACCGGAAGGACCGCCTACTGTGGCATTTGGGTTGGAGGCGGGATGAAAACATATCAGGGGTCAGACGTTGTACTAAAGCGAGTGCAGCTGTGAAAGCTTTGTTTCATAATTGCGGGGGTAACGTGCCCCCAACTCTTGAGGTTGAGAACGACCGCGAGATGGAGGATACGTCACCGGCAGCAAATCCCGTGCACGGGCCGCGCGGAGATAGGAACATGGAGGCATCGGTGTCAGCGTCAGTAGGAGGAGGGGGAAACACCACTGTCACGGGTTCACACGTTCGTTCATCGGAGCCGCTAGAGTCAAATGTAACACCCATCCGGACCATGAGGCAAGTATCATTACCGGAAGGTATGAATACATCGAATAAACAACTGTTGGATAAGAAGTGGGCTAATTTCTTTTATGAGGCTAACATACCGTTCAACGTGGCAAAGCACCCCGCCTTTGTGGACGCAGTTGAGGCAACGTCCAAATCCAAAGTCGTGTATAAGCCTCCCCCGTACAATGCGATTCGGACGAAGCTTATGAAAGCCGCAAAGGACGAGGTCGCAACAATGGTGAACGAGAAAACAAAGGGCTCGATCCACAAGTATGGCGTGACGATTTGCTCAGATGGATGGGACAATGTGACAAACCGACCGTTGATCAATGTTATGTTGGCATGTACAAGCGGAGAGGTTTTTCTCGGTTCGGTTGACACTACGGGAGAACGTAAAGACGCAAATTACGTGGCAAATTGCATGATCAATTACATTGAGGCGGTTGGCGCAGAGAACGTGGTACAAGTTTGCACTGACAACGCTGCAAACATGATTGCAGCAGGCGAACTGTTGGTACGTCGATTCCCACACGTTTATTTTCAAGGGTGTGCTGCACACGCTTTAGATCTCTTATTGGAAGACTGGGGAAAGGAAAGATGGGTGAAGAACATGATGAAACGTGCGCGGGCCATAGTGTCTTTCATTCGCACGCACCACATGCCGCTTGCCAAATTCCGTCGACATTCTCCGAATTTGATACTGAAGAATCCGGCTGAAACACGGTTTGCAACTACATTTCTAATGGTGGATCGGTTGGTGAAAGTCCGACAAGCCGTGGAACAGACGGTCGTGGACCCGGATTGGAACGACTACGTGGACAGGCTAACGAAACCGGCGACAAGGACGAAAGCAAACACGGCTAGACGATACGTGCGATCAGATGGGTTCTGGGGGACCTGTGTAAATTTCGTACACATGGTGGAGCCTGTGTTAGTAGCGTTGCGCGAGTTCGACGGGAAGCACCCATGCATGGGCAAAGCATGGTTAGTAATGAAGAATGTGGAGAAGCACGTCTTTTCGTTACGGGACCCACCATTTTCACTGAACGAGGAACTTGCCGAGAGCGCAGAAGACCAATTTCAGTCCCACTGGCACATATTGAGGACAGATTTGCACTACGCAGGCGCTCTCCTGAATCCCTATCTACTGGACGAGGTCACCGTGATAGATGACCGGGAGGCTACAGAGGCCGTAGTCAGAGTGTTGCGCAAATTAACGACGAACGACGTTGCATTCGCATCAGCGTTGTCAGAATATCAGTCATTCAGGGACCACCGAGGAATATTTGCTGGACTTCCAGTCGCGGCTGCGTTGAATTTGGAACCACATGAATGGTGGGACCTACTTGGCGCTGGAGCTCACACGCTTGCACCGATTGCAAAACGAATTCTTGCACAAGTGTGTTCTGCTTCATCTTGCGAACGAAACTGGAGCATGTACTCATTTGTACACAACAAGGTCCGCAACCGACTAACATCCGAACGAGCAGAGGAGTTGGTTTACATTTACACCAACGCAAGGACCCTTCGAGATAGGGGCGGCGCAAACTCCGCAGCATGGTATGCGAACAACATGTTGTCCGAAGACTCTATGATGGAGGAATCTGATGGTCTGGACCGGGGGTCTATATTTTCTGATTCAGATAATTACGACTCGGACGACGACGATGATGCACCATTCGGCGGGAACCCTGGAAGGGGACCAAGACGCCCGGTAATTGACCCAGCCGTGTTTGATTTTAATGACGTTGACAATAACTACGGCGACGACGACGGAGACAACGGTGGAGGGCCGGAGCTAGCCAATCCAATGGACAATGGTGAGAACGAGGATGTCCCTGCAGTACCGCCAGTACCAGAAAACAACAATGACACTATAGTGGTTGAAGAACCAGCAATTATGGCAAGCCTCGAGGAGCAACAAGATGGACAAGGAGAGGAGGCTAATGAAGTAGTTGGTACCCAAGAATCGTCTCCAAATTCTCCACACCGAGAAGGTAATTCAGGTGATCGACAGGAAATGGCACCAGTACAGTTGCAAGCAGCCTTTCGTAGGCTTCGTCGCCCCCCGTCGGACAGTGTGGATGTTCTTACTCCATCCACCCAAGACTCATCAGTACCATCCTCTTCAGCAATGCCCCCGACACGCCCCCGTGAAATTGGTCCATCGATAGGTGCGCGGTTGACCGGTTTAGGCCCAACTTTGAATATGACACTGCGCACGAGAGAAATCCGACCGATAGAAAGAAGTGGACCTCAAAGGACCAATCCCCATAAGCGTCCACGAGAACAACTCCCTCGCCTTTCTCACAACGACCGTGCAACTCCAACTACTCGGACCACCCGCAGAAATAAGCGTTTGCGGCAATCTACCCAACCGTTTGCTGGCGAAGTCAATTTAGGAGGGCCAAATACAGATGGTGTTCTGGATGCAAGCGGTCGACGACCTCTAAAAACACTTTCCTCTCTTGAACCACGCATCGGAAACCGACGTCGCAACAGCCCTGCCGGGAGTAGCAGTACAAGATCTGACGATAATGAAACCACAGACGACACCGCAGGTAATAGCGGTGAGGTTCTGGGAGATAGTGATTTCGTAGTGAACCGACCGGGCCCACCCCCAAGCCCGGACAACGATAGAGCAAACCCAGGAGCACCTAACGCTGGCACCTCTGTCCGAGTAACTAGGAATGCAGTACATTGAGGGTTATAACTTATGCCTCTAAGACATATAGGGCTTAGGGTAGCTTCTCGTGTAATGCTTAGGCATTGGGCATACGGTATACATTATTATACTCCGATATGTAATCGCCATGTTTTCCTTCACTGTTATTTCAAATAAATAATCAAAATGGGGATTCATTTTCCTACGCATATGTGTACACTGTACAATATAGGTGATGCACAAACTATGTCCGAAGTCGTGACCATGGCAATAATCATATGCAATGTGGCCTTGTGGATGGTTGGTTCGTAGTGTGCCCTTCTAAAGTGCAATTTCGTTTCATTTGTTCCAAAAATTAAAATCTGAACACTCTGCCAGGTAATTAAGTTGACGGGTTAGCCGTCCAGCAGTCCAGTCGACGGGCGTGCGGGCCAAACCGTCCAGTCGCCGGGCTGGCCGTCCAGTCGACGGCCGGGCACCTTAAACCGTCCAGACACCGGGCGGGCCGTGCAGTGGACGGGCAGGCCGTCCGGTCGACGGGCGGGCCGTGCAGTGGACGGGCAGGCCGTCCGGTCGACGGGCGGACCGTGCAGTGGACGGGCAGGCCGTCCGGTCGACGGGCGGGCCGTCCAGTGGACGGCCACCTGGACGGCCTTGGATGAAATTCATCCAGAGAATTTACTTTGGGTAAACCGCAAGGGTAAAAATTTCCACATTTTTTACCTTCGCGTCGAGATGCAGACGCGATCCTGACGCGTCACGACGCGTCGCGACTGACGCGTCACGACATCCTGACGGAAATCAGTGGCGTCACGTCGGGATAGACAACCCTGAGTGAGATTGACTCATCCATGTACGGTTTAGGACAAAATTTATATGTTAAAATAAGAGAGGAGTTGATACATTGATCAAGATCCGAATACACACACTAATCGAACATGAACAAGAGAACACAATCCAAAAAAAAAATACAAGATAACAAACTTCCAAACACAAAAAATACTGCATAGTATATGACTGTGTTGTATTTTAAGATATTTGCAATATTTTGGTGGTTTGTACATAGGTACTTGGATATCTAAGAAAGCGAGATTCCAAATTTTCTTTTTTGCATCATCTCCAAAATCAAAAGTTACACATCTGAACTTTAGACACTAGACTGAGATGATCCACAGATTTTACAGCATTTCATTCTCTGGTGATCTAGTGACCACTTACTGGTTGCCTGGGCACTAAAGGATTAAACTTCCTGTTGTAAGGAAGTGTGCCAAGTATTGTTTCCTTTGTTTAGTGAAACAGTTAAGTATTCTCTCCCTTTCAATTCCTTATTGATGCAGCTCATTATCTTACTAGAAGGTTTCGCTGCTATCCAGAGTGGAAATGGGTAACTCATAGAATGATAGAATCTGGGAAATCCATCATGTACACATCCTTAGTCGCATATTTTGCTTTACTCGTTTTCAACATCAACGTGCAAATTTTACCGGAATGGCATGGCAACTGAACGTGGCTTTGAGCCTTCCCCTTTTTCCCATCAACTTTGTTCAACCAAACCAACGACCGGTATCCACACAAGGAGATTCTCAGGGTGTCCCATATGGGAAATAGCTTGGTTTTCCCTGTTATTTTCCTCTTCCAATTACGCTGATGAGGAAATGTGGCAATGTGTGAAAAAATGCGCATGTTCCCGCATAGTGTATGAGGGACTTTTGATGGATAAAGGATTTGCTAAGGGAATTTGAGTAGAAATTGAATTGCAAATCGGTGTCTAACAGGGAAAATCTTAATCCCGTTTACATGTCCATTCTTACAAGGGAATTTGCTTAAATCTCCCACATGTGTATCAGGGAATTTGAGAGGATCTCCTTCTGCCAGTTCACATAATTTCACTTGAGCTACAGAACTGTACTAAGATGGGATTTACTCAGGAGAGGCCCTGGTATCCATTGCCAATAAATAATCACATGTTCCCCCTTGAACCGTATTGAAGTCCCAAAACGGCAGTAAGCCAGCTGATTGCAGTGTAACCTGTAATGTACTCATCAATCATTGCCAGCTAACCCAGCTTCAAGGGTGTCACTGACTTCTCAGCTTCACTTCAAGTTGCATGGCAGTGGAGATGGTTGTAATGCCTCTCAATATGGAGTGGAGAGGCATCAGGGGACTAGTTCACGGTTTAGGTTGGGCTGCGACCCCGCGCGCGATAGCATGACTAGGGCAGGATCCGGTTGGGAACTCATATCAGGTGGGAGGAGCAATACGAGTGGTAGGATGGCCTGTGCCTTGAATGAGGCACGAAGGGTGGTGCCACAGGCTGGGTCTGCGGTGTCGTGGTGAGGACAACGATGGACTCAAAGCATGCGGTGATGCGTGGGAAAACCGCACCCGCGTCCTGACATTGTCGTCACGCAATAGGCACTCGTGGGTGTGTATCGGTGAGACCCCAAGAGTGGACTAACACCTTGGTGGACCCGTGGTCTGGGGTTAAGGGTGTTGGGCTAGTGGAATGTTAACTTGTGTGAGTGTGTGTTGCTTGTGCAGGCTAAGTGTTAGGAGCTACGTCGAGTAGGCAGCGCGGGATGTAGTGCAGTAGAGTTGCATTACAATGGTGAGTGCTCAACAGAGGTAACTAAGTGGCAAAAGAACAATCACAGGAATGATTTTGGTATGTACTGGCTAATAGTCTGATATGGGTACTCCGGTTAACCCCTAAACGTCACAGCGTCCAGAAACTGGACGACGAATGATTTCAAAGCCTTCTCACGTTCTCATCAACGCTTGGATGAAACTCATCCATTTTTTTGGAGATTCTTCACCAAGTTGTTGTCCTATCTAATGGCTGGATTTAGTCATACTAGAGTACATATTTTTCTAAAATTACAAATGTAGAAGTATGTCAAGTCGTTGACCGAGCCAAAATTGCATTGACTCTAGTTCAAAGTGGAATCATGAAAAATGAGGTCATAAATTTAAGAAACACAAAAATTTCAAAGTATCACCACGTTTAAGAGTATCTCATTTCAAACTCATTCCAACAAATTTTACTCAAAAAATATTGAAATTTAGTTTGTAATCGAATTTACAAGGAATTTTTAATTTTAACTTTCAAAATTTATAATTAAATATTGGTGATTGTATTAGTGAATGGAACCGTACGGATGGAATCTAAAATTCAAGATCTAGAACTTTCATATGTATATCAATTCCAGAATATTCTTCTAAATGGTAGTTTATAATGTTTTTTCTCAAATTGTCAATTCCAGGGACACCCTGGTACGTTAAGGGGTTAAACGACTGTGTGAAACTCATTTTATGCATGCCAAAAATTCCGTTTTTAACATAGTGTATGCGGCTCCTGTTATGTCATCTACAACACTATCTAATCTTTGTAATTTTTCAATATTTTTTCCTAACCAAAAAGATTTTTTTCTAAAATCACACTAATTCACGAAGGAGTACCCGGGTACCCATGTCATGCCATCACCCTACTCTTATCACCCTACTCTTATCACCCTACTCTTATCACCCTACTCTTACCCCACAGTCTTTGGGTGATGGCCTAACATGGGTACCCCTCGTGAATTAGTGTGATTTTAGGAAAAAATCTTTTTGGTAAAGAAAAAATATTGAAAAGTTACAAAAATTAGATGGTGTTGTAGATGACATAATAGGAGCTGCATACACTATGTTAAAAACCATTAGCCCTTCGTAAAGGTGCCAATCGGTATCCGGTAACAGACGATGTGATATTGAAGAGGGCTGTTGGAGGTCTGCCGGTCCGATACCAGGCCACATTCCCTTTAGGGTTGAAAGTGGAGTTTGACTAAACTAGTGAACTACCCACCTAGCTCCATTGAAGTTCAGACTTAGGATTTCATTTGACATGTGTTTAATTTCATGGAAAAGGCAATGGCAAGTCCCTTGCCTGTACATTCAACATTAATACGGAAGTTGAAAGGCTCCGGATGTCGAGAGTAACAGACAATGTGATATAAATAGAGAAGGAGATGTTCAAGAGGTCTCACTGTGATTTTAAGCCTGATCGAATCCAGCTACAGGAAGCCGGAACCCAAGCGGTTGACGTTCAATTTTCCCGACCTAGAACTCTTGTACTACAAATCTTCCAGCACCATGGATTTAATTATAAGTATCTTCATGCATGACCGCTGATCATCTCAAGTTCAGAGTGTATTCTCCCGCGTTACCTTCTCACAAAATGATAAAATCTTGATCCAGGCCTGCCATTAGCATGATCGACAATATATCCTTGTGAGCTTAGGACTTCTAGAAATATACTCGACTGTGCTTAATTTTCGTACTCTTTCGCTTTCAAGTTTTCGAATTTGTTTCATCCAGATCGATCAGTGCCGGGATGGACATCGATCACTGCGTCTGGCCGGTAATGAAGAATCTGCTTGGAAGAAGAAGACAAAGCTGGCCTTCGACCACACCAGAGGAAGAGATCAATGGATTATTCCGAATTTTGACTGGTGCTTATCATTTCATGAATTGCAACGCCATATATGCCAGCTGCCTTCGACATTACGCCGATCCGATGTATATAATGTACTGTAGATATGCCAATGACCACA
Organism: Pohlia nutans; assembly: GCA_022496805.1. Taxonomy (NCBI): domain Eukaryota; kingdom Viridiplantae; phylum Streptophyta; class Bryopsida; order Bryales; family Mniaceae; genus Pohlia; species Pohlia nutans. Next base: position 10,769,834 of record CM040102.1, read on the forward strand.
CAGGCATGATTCAAAACCTTCCCAACAAAAATCTAGAAACTTTCAATCTCTCAAATTTTGTGAGACTGTAATAAACGCCATATTCGTTATATTGGCCGTTCCCAATTATTTTGTCCGCTCAAATAGTGTGACTTGAGTTCATTTTCTCTCCTTATCAGATTAGTGTGGGTAAAATATAAACAGGATTGGTCAATTTACTGAATATGGCGTTAATATGTGAGATTGGGACTTACCTCGAAAAAACCACATTCAAAAGGCGTAATGTCGAAGGCAGCTGATTCCTCCAATGCAAACGAAGATGATAAGTCCCTGTCGTGACGAATTCAAATCAATCGGAACTCAGGATCCAGTTACAGCTAGCCGTAGAAAATTTAATTGTGTAAAACTATCATTAAGAGTAGTTCGAAACTAGAGCACTTAGAAAATCGGACTTTTAAAGAAAAGCGAGCCTATCATTAGTATACCATGATCAAGAGATAAACGTTGTCTTATGTAATTTAGTACGTCAAATGATCACCTAAGTGGCTAAGTTTAACATAAGCATAGATAAGCGTGTGGTGAATTAGTGATCATCCTTTGATGCTTACTAATCATCCTTTAACAAGCGGAAAATTGCTTTCAGATAATCACTCATTGATTGTAAACATTAAACAAGTATAAGAAGCATGGTAATGAAGCTAATTCTCACAAGGAGATCCTCTGAAATTCCCTAATATACATATGGAAGATTAAAGCAAATTCCCTTGTAGGAATGAACATGTAAACGGGATTCAAATTTTCCCTGTTAAAAGTGTAACTATTTTCCCAGCTAAAGTGCTAAACACCGTATTAACAATTCATTTGTTCTCAAATACTCTCAACAAATCCCTTATGCATATGAAGTCCCTTACACACTATGAGGGAACCGTCTATTTTTTTTTCCATATTACCACATTCCCTCACGAGTGTAATTGGAGGAGGGAAATAACAGAGAAAACCAAGCTATTTTCCATAATTATGGGACACCCACAAAATCTCCTTGTGTCTCACTTACTATTTTTGAGATGGACCACAAGATGATTACATTTGGCTAAATGGTTGTGCCTTAGTTTTTATAGATACCTAAGGGAAATTAGAGGTGTGGAAGATTGGAGGTTTGAAAGTAGCATAGAAATGTATGTAAGCCCTAGCTGTAAGCAATCGAATAGGGGGTTATAGGGCCTATTGACATAAAAAATTTACTTTGTAACTAAAATGGTTTATCTAGCTAGTAGGCGTCTTTGCAGAGGTCTTTGCGATGCAACCTTCAAGTTTACAAGGAGATTCTGTGGGTGTCCCATATAGGAAATAGCTTGGTTTTCCTTGTTATTTCCTTCTTCCAATTACACTCGAGAGGGATTGTGACAATATGGGTAAAAATAGATAGTTCCTTTATAGTATATGAGGGACTTCAATGCATAAGGGATTTGCTAAGAGAATTTGAGAACAAATGAATTGTTAATTTTGTGTTTAGCAGGGAAATTAAAATTCCCATATACATGTCAAAACAAGGAAAATTTGAATCTCGTTTACAAGTCCATTCCTACAAGGGTGCGTTAGGGTATTTGCTTTAATCTTTAATATGTGTATTAGGGAATTTTAGAGGATCTCGTTGTGGTTTCAATTCACATATTTGACTTACTAGTGACACAACCAAATGAACGCAACCCGAGGACAAATTTGTTATGGATAGGACCAAGCAAGCCTTTTATCCTCAACCCTTGGTAGCTAAACTACCTAAAGAAGACAAGAAGCTGCATAGAATTCAGTAAACAAGCTTGGTTTGCATGCTTTCCATGGCTTACATAAATTTTAATACTACTCCAAACCTCTAATCTTACAAACGTCTAATCATTTGTGTATTAAAAAACAAAGCCATTGCCAAGAGTAAACCTCTTAGGATCCATTTCTAAAAGAGCATACGAAGTGAATGAGAATTAGCACTCTATACTTGCTTACTATCAATGAGTGTTTACGAAGCTATTTGCTAAGCTTCAAAGGATGATCAATACCTATCAAAGGGTGATCACCACACACTTATCATTCTATGCCCATGCTAAATGGTGATCATAAAGGGTGAAACCTTTCATCTCGGATATCCCAAATCAATAGAATATTTGATTTACTATGACATAGACTTCATGAGGCTTTACTTTTGACCAAACTAGTAAAACTACACAACTACACTCTACATGCCAAAGTTCATTGATAATTATTTATTACTAGTACTGTAACTCTCGACATTATTCAATTGAATGTGAAATAATGCTTGTTATTCTAATCTCAACCTACTTTAGTACTTCACAAACTACAACATGAGGAGTTCTCAACTTTTGACCTAGTTCCAAATTTAAACTTTCAAACATTGCAACTCTCTACATGATTTATAAACCTCAACTTTCAAATAACTCTTCAAAACATTAATATACAAACTACATAAGCACATATTCAAGGATCATATATATGTACCTAATCTTCTTCTACAAAAAGTAATATGCTTGTGTGCAACAAGCTCGACAATTAAATGAACTTTGAAACTCCATATCGAAAATTCTATAAGTCAAAATTTTAATATTATATATGTTTTACTTTACTATCCACAGCTACTAGTTATGTACACTCATTTATGCAGCAAAAGGTCTATTATAATCAAATTGGTGTTGTTTCAAAACATAATTTAAACTATTACATTTATCATACGTCTTCACTATTTTTGCTAGCCTTACACTCTCACTCCGGTATATAAACCCATAACCCTCTCTAAGTATGCACATACACCCCCCGATGGCTCGATCTGCATTTTTGAAAAGCATTGGGGTTTATGCTCAATCCTAGGAAGAGCTATGAAGGAATAAAACAAAATTTCGTCAAAATTGAACCACATTTTGTTAAAACTAATTGAAATAGTGATAAGGAGTGCTCAGTGCTACCCTTTGCAATAGGGATAGGTCCCTAATTTTTTTACAACACTCTTATTCCACGAATTCACTGTAGAAAAATTAAGGGCCTATCTCTATTGCGAAGGGTAGCATTCCCTATCACTTTTCCAACCTAGTAGTCCACTTTTAATGAAATGTGGTTCAATTTTAACATAATGTGTGTTGTAAAGCTGTAAAATTCCTTGACACCCGAATACCCGATGTTCATTATCAAAAACATTTTGACCTGTATGACCTTTGCATTCACATAACATTCTTCATGAAACTCGCAATATAAAGACAATCACGCCTCACATGCCACAACTAATTGATTTAAAATGCCATTTAATTTAGTGGAGAGCCTATCAAACCAAAGTTAATATTATGCACCAAATGCTCACTCCAGTTGCACATCATAATCGATCTTTCCATACACAAACTACTTCTTTCGATGTTTAAAAAGAAAGGATTAACGATTGAAAATCTGTTGTGGGAATGAAAAAAAGTGACTGTCACGAAGGTGGCATCCACGAATGGCCCGCCTCTCCAGACAGAGTCGTCCGCGCCACCTACGAGTGCGATCGGACAAGCTACCGAGCTGGGAGCACTGATGTTATTTCGAGGCTGCTTCGCAACTTGCATTGCGGAATTCAGCTGCACATAAATTCAGGTGAAGGCCACCCACGGCCCGCATTCATCAGTCGATCGCCCTCGACTCCGGCATCGATCAGTACTTACTTGCAGCGTGCGTGCAGAATCCCATCCAATCCGGCGTACTTGCGTGCGCCTCCGTTTGCAAGCGATTCCGTGACAATGCCAACCCGAGGACGCCATCAACCGCCCCGCAAATGCAAGACCGGAAGTGCTGCACGCGATCTCCCGCCCAGTAAATGCAAGACCGTAAACGTTGCATGCGATCCCCGCCCAGCAAATCCAAGACTGGAAGTGTTGCACGCGATCCCCCGCCCACAAGATGGCCATGCCAAAAGCTCCGCACCGGCCTCCAGTCCAAACTCGCGGGTTCCAGGTCAGTCGATCTCTTGCTTACTTCCCTACTGTCCTGAATTTCTTTTTTCCCTTGTTACATGTTAGCTCTGATTTCCTGTACACTGGATGTATCATGGGCTTTGTTTTTATTTTGTGCGAATTGGCACAAAACCTTAAAGAATGTCTTGGTGAGCTTTCCAAACTTTCATGTTATGAATAGTCTTGCCACGTGTACTTTTCGAATATTCGATTAGTCCAAGGTATCCACGATGAAAGTCGTCAATGGTTTCAATGTCAAGTTTGCTTTTACTTGTTATGAAGTGTCTTGCCACGTGTATGTTCGAATATTCCATTAGCCCAAGATATCCACACGATGAACGAAGTTTGTCAAACGTTTTGTCATGCATTCTTTTGCTTATCTTAAAGAGTTTCCTAAGCATAACTAAGCAAGATCTAAACCTTTGTGATCCGAATCCTACACCTTGATGGGCGGAAAAGAAAAGTCGTCACTTATTCTTCACGCTGTTTAGGGTTTTTTTTAACATGTCGGTTTCACAAGTGCTTTCTCTTCACACAAAGTCTTAGCTAGTTTAAAGAGAACAAAAGATTACTTCCTCGAAGTATTTCTCTCCGCCCGGCTGTTTCACGAAATTCAGTAGACTTTCCTTCGGCAATTCGTTTGGGTGACGGACGTGTATGTGTGCAGTGCTTCTGGCGGTGTGAACCAGCAGCTCGACGGGCTTGCCGAAGCCGCGCCACAACCTCCACAAGCTGGACCTGAATTCCTTGCGGACAACACCGAGCTAGCAGGGGAATTGGCCGTACCAAGGCATTTGTCACAGCCGGAGAACACAGACGTTGGCGCCTCTCGCCCTAAACCATCAGCTGCAGGTACTTCCAGTTTCTCTTACTTCGTGGTAGCCTCATGGCATAAATTCGCTCGCTCTTGCTCACAAGGCTCTGATGTTCTAATTACTGCTGATAGTTTAACGGATCTCTCTTTTTCGTCTTTTCTTTTCGGATCAAGAGGGAAAGCCTGCATATCTGTCTTCTTTTTCAGCGAGTACGGGATCCCGAAGTAATGATTTCATTTCCTTTTAATTCTCCGCGACAGGTACTTCATCACCATCGCCTGCGTTGGAGGAACCAGGAGTCACAGCTCAGCGAACTGTTCCGCCCACCTCCGACCGTAAGCGTTACAAGCAAATGATCAAGGAGTTCGGTCAGATGACGATTCAGGAAGAGCAGGACTCGTCTGTTCCGGATACGGAGCGTGATCAAGCAAATCGGAATAAGCTCAACCGCAAACAGAATGTACCATCGACACGCTCAGCCGCACCGAACCCAACTGCCGTTCTACAGGTGAGACCAAGGTTGTGAAAAGCAAGTGATTCTCTCTACCTCTTTTGGTCCGTACGTGTCTGTGATTCCAATCGCTTAACCGCTGTTCCAGGTAGGACTGGCAACCCTGGGTGATCGAACCATGATCGCCGACGTTCACAAACTGCTGAAGAAGCTCTGACTGTGTAGGAAATCAACGTGATCGTGTGACCTTGTTTACGAATTCTCTTCGCCTGGTCGACTCAGTTGTAACATTGCAACTGAATATCTTTAATTTCACTAATTATTCCGCGCGCAAAGGCTTAATCTCTCCGACTCGTTTTCCTGTGTGGCCCTGACAGGAGCAACAGCCAGTACCTGCACCGCCAGCCAAACTCAAGGGTACGAGCAAAAAGAAGACGCGATCGGGAAAAAAATCAAAAGCGTCCAAGAGCCGATTGCCGCGTCCTGGCAATACACAGCCTGCAACCTCTGCGGTGCCACAGCCCAATCCGCAGGAAGCTCCCCTAAGCCAAGCTGCGCCAAAGCCAAGCTCGCCATCGATCGCCAGCCCCACGACGCCTCCTCGTCCGTCTGAAACCGGCACGATATCCAAACTGAACGTCTGCCCGGCCTGCGACCTGCGCACCGTAACAACGCTGCCCCGTCACTCGGGCGACAACTCAAGCCCCGAAGCTGGCCGACCACGCGTCACTCGCGACACTTGCCAGTGCGACTTCCCAGTGCTTCCAGTAACAGGGCTTCAGGAGCGGATGGACGCATATTTGGAAGCGAATCCGGTGTCAGGGTGGACTCCTGAGGAAGTGTGTGAATTCTTCTTCACAGGGACATCGTCCACAAATCCAGCCTTGAATGCGCTAGGACTTGGAGAACCTTGGTAAACCGTTCGCTCACTTCGAGCGCCACCGTACATGCATGGTCATTAGTCATATCAGGTCGCGCATGCATGCACAGGCTTTCGGAATTTCGTCTCTTGAAAAGTGGGATCCCTCTGTTCCAGGATAGATCAGGTCGAGCTTGAATCTGTTACATAGACTTAGAATCAATGCAGCAGGTACTGGTTTACCCCTAGCCTGCGGGAAATTAAGAGGTAGATTCCTTTGGATTGAGACCTTTTTTGGTTGTGAATTGAATTTTGGGTGTTGTCACCATGACTCACTGTAGAAGGAACTGTTTGTTAACTTGTCAAGGGGCCTAGGTTTACAAATTTACATGTATGTATCAACGTTTCTGGTTGATAGGGTGGGTTTCGCAGCCTGGCTTATGCATGTGATCGTTTCGATCAAGTGTGCGGGAATGTCTAATTGTCACCATTCACTTTGTGTTGCTGGACGGTCAGTCTATATTACACAGGGAGACCGGGAGGCCATTACCCCGGGCATTTTGCATGGTGATGTACTAATACCCTCCCCCTCCACGTACTTGTTTAGAAAGTTTTGGGGTAAATCTACATTGGCCTCCAGGCTACCCCTGGGTCTAATGGCCTCCCGTTCTTCTTGTGTTAGTTTCTCATTCGGTCAAACTCGAAACACATGTCTGAACAGTACGTTACCAGCTACTGTCTTGAATGATGTGTGCCCGAAGTGGACATAGAGACTGCGAGGGTATAAGGGCTCATTCTGTGTTTCATTGTGTGTGTTCACGAGTGTCTTAACGCTCCTTGGTCGGAACTGACATAGGTTTCATGATACTAGAGAGTTCATCCTACTAAAGATTCATCCTACAGCAAAAACAAGCCAACATTCATCCTACTCAAATACAAGTAACGTACTAAACTCAGTATAACATCCACAGGGAGATAGAAACAAGATTCCCATATGCGAAACGTATACAAATTCGTCAGAATTGTAACTTCCCCTGATAAAAATACACTAGAATCATCCCAGGAGAATTGCAACAGGAGAATTACAACAGGAGAATTACAATTGCAGGAATTTTGTCCCACTTCCAGTATGAAACCCCATGACTGTGGGAATGTCTTTATCTCTCCCTGTGATCTTACGACAGTCTCAACACCTGCTGTATAGATTTCTTCTTCTTCCGCTTTGTCTTAGGCTTAGGCTCCCATTCCGGATCGAGCCGACCAGGAGGACACGCAGGCTCACAAGGCAGCCTCGTTTCCTCCCTCAGATACAAAACCATGCACTCAAACGAGGTGTGGGAATTCATCCAGCATCGGGGGCAGGGATACGTAGCCGGGTACGGCACCGGGGGCACGAATCTGTCGTCGCCTTCATACAGAGTCACACCGGGAACTCCCCGCGGGTCGAACAGGGTGATGGCAAGGTCGAAGCTGTTCGTGCAAAGGCCGCACCTGAAGCGTGCTCGGAGAGCCTCGGTGCTCGGGTCGCTGCTTGCGGGACGCTCTAGCTCTGTCACGGTGTTCTTCTCACAGACAGGGCACACGTTCACCTCGTGAATTACGCCGGTGTCATACGGATGCGGAGGCCTCGTGTATCTGGAGTTTGTTGCCGACTCTGTATTGGGCCCTGGCATTGACGAGCTTGCTGGCTCTGTGTTGGGCCGTCTCGTGGACCCTTTTCGTCGCTTTGCCGATGACTTCATGGTGCTTGTGCTCTTGACTGCTGCAGGTTAATTCTGCCTGTTGAGTCCACACACGCAATTGAGTCCCGATGAGTACTGATAGTAAAAGCATTTTAGTTTTCGCAAACTGAGGGAACAAGAAAATGTACACACGTTGATAGCCTATACACACGCAACCTCTTCAGCGATTTGTAAACGATGATTCATAGTACAACAAGAAATGTGCTGTCTGGCTTTCAACAGGTGCGACCTCAAAGTAATGATTCTGACTTATTTTCTTTTTATTTGTGTTTACATCAAACAGTGTATTCCATTACTAACCGGGGTGTGAAAGAATGTGCTGCTGCAGGAGTAGATCGATCGATCGAAACTGGAGCAGTTAGAACATCTTTCACACCCTGGTAATTAAAAGAAGAACGAGCCATCCATACCATGACTATACCATGAGGTAACAAAAGTTGTACCTGCAGCGGATGCTTGAATGAGGATCAGAGGCGTTCTCTAGGTGTGACTCACACGCTACGACGAGCTCCCCTGCTTGAATGCTCGGTCTTGTCTATAGCAAAAGCACCCTCAGGTTGCGGAGAATGTGGCCCTGCTAACTCAATTACATGAATGGAACTGAAGAAATTCTCACACGGAGCAATTGAGGAACTGGGGCATTTAGGCGCCTGTGGAGCCATTTTAATTGTGGGCGGGGATCTCATGGACTGCAGTCTTCCGGTGACGGGCCAGTTGACGACGGCGGGGGCGGGGTTGGTGTAGCATTGCGGCTGAACTGCTTGCAATCACAGCTGGTTCAATGCACGCAATAACTACGCCACTTCCTGCAGACAGTTACAGTACGTACAATATGCATGGTAGCCGACGACGTCTGATCCTTCCTTGCTAGCTGCGTCCCCTCCATCGCCAGCACTTGAAGGTGTTGAAGTCCATGCATGAATGCAAGTTGCAAATGAGCCCGGAAATCACGTGTTCCCAGCTCGCTTTGTCCGATCGAACTCGTCATGATCGTATTGCCGGTGATTGCGGAACGTACTTCATGAACTCGGATGCCACCATTATTTACAATTTTGAAATTAAGTTCATCCTTCTGGGAAGAAATCATGTGTAGGTTTGGGTTGAGTCATAGAAAATTCAGGGGTTTTTCTTTAGTAATGGTACAGTAAATAGGTAGATTAGTGTTAGATAATTATAAGATTTGAAAATATTATAGATTTTTACTCTCGACAAAAAAAATTACCAAAGACATTGATTTCAATACTATTGAAAGATCCCCATCTTGACCAATGTAGAGGGTAAAAAATTTGGTCAACAGTAAAAACTTACAACATGTTTATGTAAATTAATGACTGTATCTAACACTAATCTACCTATTTAGTGTAGTTAGTAGTTACTCCTAAATTTACCATGGGGTGCATTCACGATAATTATAACGAGCCAACCTCGCCCAAATCTAACGACTCTCGATGAGTGCTTAGAAAATTATATCTTCAATTTATGTACATATTAGAAAAATTTAAGGATATTTTGCGACATATTATGAACATTTTAACACATTTTAGTTATTAACAATTGTTAGGATCATATTTTAGTTGTTTTGGAGTACCAATAACTTCTCAAACATCGTCAAACTTTAGTATATTGTAGAATGACATATATAATATATGTAATTACTAATTTATATTGCAATATTAGTTCAAATGATAAGATTATTGTTTAATAATCCGTTAAATTAATCATTGGTTATAGTTTCCTTGGATCATTATATTGTGAATGTACCCCATGGTGTCCCTAGAATTGACAATTTTAAAAATCATCATAAAATACTATTTAGAAGAATATTTTGGAACCGATGTATAGACAAAAGTTCTAGATTTTGAATTTAAGATTCTACGCGTAAAGACGGTACAATTCCATTCACCAATACTATTACTAATATTCAATTATAAAATTTGAAAGTTAAAATTAAAAATTCCTTCTAAATTTGATTACAAACAAAATTTTAATTATTTTGGAGTAAAAATTTGTTGGCCAGAATGGATTTGAAAAGAGGTACTCTTAACGTGATGATTCTTTGATTTTTTTTGTGTTCCTAAAATCTATGACCTCATTTTTGCAAGGTTACTTTTGAACTACACGCAGTGCAATTTTGGCTTACTTAGATAACAATTTGACATATTTCTACATTTGTAATTTTAGAAAAATATGCACTCTAGTATCACCAAATTCAACCATTGGATAGGACAAAAATTTGGTAAAGTATCTCCAAAATATTGAATGAATTTCGTATAGGATTATCCTCTTTGATACATTTTCAGCAAATTTTGTCAAGTTGTCGAGTTGTTCGATGGTGTCTCATACACTAAACAACTTGGATGAAATATTCTCAAATATCCAAGAATATCTATGAATATCCATAAATATTCTAGGTATATTCTAAAAATGGTATTATATTCCTAAACGAGAAGGGACTGTTCACTCCATTGTCTATCTTCGACGTTCTCTTCAACGTCTTGCCAAGTTTTCGGACACTACAACCTTACTTTTATTCAAGCATTGATGAGAACCTAGAATGCACGTTCTAAGTTTCAGTTTGTTAGTCATTTAGAGCTAAACGCTGAGACATTTAGTAGTTAACTTCTAAATGTCTTCAGCCCTCTCCAGATTTAAAGAATTGCAAAGATGCATTATAAAATGCAATTAAAAGGGAAATTTTGAATTTGATGTATGAATTAAAATTTTACATTATGAATTTTAGATTTTATATATGTACATAATTCAATCTATGATTGCAATCACCAATATTTTGTATAAAATTTCAAACGCAAAATTCATAATTCTTTTGTAATTCAATTATAATAAGATATTAACAATTTGTGAATGAAATTTGTTGTGATGGATTGAAATGTGATACTCTAAGTGTAGTGATTTTTGAAGATTTTTTTATTTCTTAATTTTATGAGTTAATTTCTTACTACAAGAGCCCCGGAGAAGAGCACTTTTGATTAGTTTTGAATCAACATCTTAGAAGTTTTTGGTAGAAAACTGTGGCATGAAATGAAGCATAAAATTTTCACAAATCATTCCCTTTTTAATTGGATCACACATATATGAAGCTATCTTGCCATAGAATTTTTTAGTATTTTTTTCTGGTTTTTACGTGCACAACATGCATGATAGATGAGAAAAAAAAATTCAATTATGTACACTGGTCAGAAAAAATGGTTGGTTAGATAGCTTAGAATTAGGTTTCTAGCTCTCCATACATGGTATTATGTTCTTTTTAGGAAGAATCTTAGAAAGAATCTTGTGTTATGGTTGATGTTGATGAGGAAAAGATAACGCAGGTGTCCTAAGATTACGTCAACGAGAACAGAAATCTCGTGTGGAACAAAAGGGTAAAATAATACATATTAATAGAAATAATGATAATTATATCGTATTTAGTCATAGCAAATTCAATTTTTATTTATCAAATTTTAATTTTAATTTTTGAAGATTTTAATTTTAATAATGTCATTATTTGAAAATATTTTTCAAATTAAATTTGTTATTTCACTTTAAAAAAAGTGTTTTTTAAAACATGACTTTTTAAAACAAGTTTCACTTAATCTAAAGCTGCATATAACATTAATTTGAGTTCTAACTACCATGTTTAGGAGATCCATAAAGACTTGTGAATGCATTGTTGATAGGTGTTTTTTGCTATCGACAAGCTATTGGGAGTTTGGCACCTGCACAGTTTCAAACATTTGTTGATAACTTTTTACATAACTTAAACCGGAACTTCATGTTATGATATTTAAGAAGGCACCATGTATTGTTCTTTGATTTGGAAATTAGAATATGTATTTTAAGTAAATGAAAGTTGGTTGCTAAAATGTATAGAAGGGTACCATGTGGTTTATGGAGACATATACCTTATGTTAGGTCATATTTTTATTTTTTCAAAAAAATGGTTCCTAAACTAGTTGTAACTAAAAGCAACTCTAAAACTAATTTAGGCCAATAATGATGTTCATGAAAAATATTGAAAATTTATTTTGATGAATTCGAGGATGAATTAACCAATGGATCTTAAAGAAGATCATTATAACATACGCTTATGTAGTTTTGAGAATCATCTTAGGAATAGATTGCAAGATTATAAAGTTTTTATTTTTTTTCCCCTATTTTTTTTCCCTTGTCCATGATTGAAAACTTTGTAATAGATTGAAGTGTGAAAAATGACAATTACACTAAAGAGATCTGATTTGGTTTATTTAACAACACAAATAAATAAATCGAAGCTGGAAATGTTTGTAACATAATACAATGAACATCACACGTAAAATTTCAAAAATATTCTATGAATAGTCCAAAATATTTCAAAGATTCTAAATAAGATTCTATCTAAATATATTTATACATTTTCTGTAATTTTTATAGAGTGTTAATGACCCAATAATGGAAATGTTGTACATACATCTCGAGGAAGTCACTGTCGAGAATTTAGATAATTATAAGAGAAGTAGAGAACAAGTATAGGATGTCTTTCATTCATTTGAGATAAAAATTATTAATTCATAGAAGTAATACAGGGTGTTTAAAAACCAATTTGGAAATATTTAAGAAATATTTCTATAATACATATAGAATATACCCCAAATATACTATAATTAGTAGAATGTTCCAACTATTTCATAGCCCCCAATTAAATACCCTTTGTATGCAGTATGCTCATATGTATCCAAAATTTACACTAAGTGACTTCCCTAAGACATACATTACACTTTTTTTTTGACAACTCTGACGCCCTAGCATGAAAACACCCCTATCATTAGTTTAAAAGTTCTCATATGCACTAAAAACGATAAAAAAAAAGAAAAGTCAATGCCTTTTGAATTTCATAACTATAGAGAATGGCATATTTAGTGTTGATGAGACACTATTTCTAAATTGGGACGCTATTTAATTTTAGAGAGATATAGTGTTCATGTAAAATTTTAAAAATGGATGCAGTGTTCCAATCCCAATTCCAATGACATATAGCAACATTATAATAAATATGGGACTAAGTTTTGAGGTGTTACAAATTTGCTATTGTGCAATACAATTGTTATAAGATTGTTGATTTTATATAAATTATGAAGATGATTCTTTAACATCAAGTATTTAGGACTTTAAACACTTTAGTAAATTCATATGTTATTTTTTATCACAAGACATGTCCCTTCAAATTCACTTCTTTTGAATTCACATGATTATTTGAATTTGAATAAATTCCACTATGAATTGAAAACCAAACTCTACTAATTGTACTCTATATCACCCTTGATATAATGAATTTGTTGAGGGCTAAGATGGTTTATTTATTAAAACACTTGAATGAACTTTGAAGTTGCACCAATGTGACCAATTGACCATTTGGTGGAAATTAGGTTTGAAAGCATAATTTTGCAAAATAGATAAGGATGATGCCATGATGGTAACTACTATCAATTCTTAAAGAAGTTCACTATTAATGTATATTTACTACCTACTTGAGATAATCATGTATTTTACATGGAAGTCATAATTTTTGTTTTAAATTTTTTGGTCACACTATTACTATGTAATTTTGTAATGTGCACCATTTCTTTGTATGTTATTTTTTTAACTTAACTTAAATCATCAAATATATGTCATTATATATTAGAATAAATGTTGTATACAATTTTTTATGCATATTTTTAAAATTTGTTAGAAACAAACTCAAAAAAGAGCAGACATTAAAAGTCATCATCATTTAGACTGTAAGCATTTTGATAACTATCAAAGGTCATTATGATTGAAGCCATAAGCATCATTCTCTATATCTACCCATTTACTATCTGCAATGCAGACGGCTTATTAAATAAGTCTATTAGATGACGCGCTATCCCCCACTTGATCCGTGCCTTTAATTCTCTTCATTCACCAAATTTTTCCTAACCACCAAAAACCTGCATCAACTCCAATAGTGACTGGTACAACTACACCTTTACGACTCTTTTTCTCTCATCAAAGTCCCCCGTCAAGATCCTAAGAATTCGTTTCTTAAGTCTTCAAATCCTTTAACCAATGACTTATTGACACATGTTCCATGTATTAAATGCACATTGTCACACGATATGTCACGACTATGCGGTCAGAAGAACCGTCACGTTTTCATCTGTGTGGATGGTCATGCTAAAAAAGGATGCTGAAACTTTCCTAGCAACACAATTAGAGGTGAAATTCTTTTTCAAAATTACTCAAATGAAAAAACTTTCAACTATAAAGTAGTTCAAAATCATCATATAAACACATTGGTACCAAAAAAACCTAATGAATTTTTTTTGTGTGCCCTAAAATGGCCTTGCAATGTCAAAAAGTAGCCCGAAAAGTGACTCATTTGAACCAAAAAGCAAAAAGTGTCCAAACTAGACCCATGCACTCAAATGACTCCCAAACATTCATAACAAAATGGATTGACATGAAAATTTTACCATGATAACTAGACTTCAAGAGTAATTCAATCAAACAAGTTTTTATTGAAAACGGACTTGGGATGAAGGAGATACAAGCCCCCAAAGTTGATGCCATCAAAATTCACAGAAATTGTCCAAAGAAGGATACCTACTTTCAAATGATCACCAAAAATTCAATTCATCTTTGATTGATCTGAAATTCTTACCACACATTCCATACTTCATGCGGGGAGTTTTTTTGCAAAATTTCATCAAAAATCGGACACATATTGCAAAAGTTACAGCTCTTCGAAAGTGATTGTCCCCCAAAAACGTTCAAAATATGAACGTTGAGATGGTTAGGGGTTAAGTTTGAAATTACGTATCTTTTGTCAGTAGGTTCCAGTTGTCTATAAAATACAATGAGCTTATCCTTCTTCAAGATTTTCTTATGGTATTACTAAGACCTTCAATCCATAAGAAAAATTTGAAGTTCGTACTGTATGTCCCACGGTCTAGTTTGTGTTGAACGTCATTTTTTTTATTTGATATTTTTGTGGACTTCGTTAAATTCTAATGACAAATAGACATCTGCATAAAAATTGCATAGATATGCTCGTATTAAAAACTTGAATGTTGCAAATAAAAAATTCAGATACCATACCATATTACATCTTTTATAACTTGTTTTATGAGCACACAGAGTCTTGTAAATGAAAAATTGTAAAAAGAACTATTAAACATTGCGTCATAACAAATGAATGTTTGTGTACAAAAATAAACTAGGGTTTCGCTTCTCTCCGCACCACCCTTGACGAAGTGAAAAGCCATGAAATTGTATAAAATGAAAAAATTAAGTTATTTTATATTATGGTCTTTGAGGGCGGAATGTACTGTAAAAGCGATGGGAAGACTAATCAAGAATGTGAAAGGTTGAGATAGTACCAATGGCCCTTTGTCCTGTGGGCACTGGCTCATTGTCAAGACAAACAGACACTTTATTCACGCCGGTCTCGAAAGAGGACCAGAGTTCATATCTATCTATCTGAAAGGTTGGGTTACATCATAAAAAGCTTTGCCCTAGAATTGTCAATTGTCAGCTTGCTAGCTCACGTACAAACCCTACAACTCTTGAAAAACCACAAGTAGAACTTATAGTCATCAATACCATTTTTAACCCCTAAAAGCCTGAGAGGTATTGAACGAAACATAAATTTGTTATAATATGTGCCTTCCATATGTTCGATGAAGTTTGGTTCAATAATCAATATGTAGGGCATCATCTGTACAAATTATCAGTCTAGTCAAAGTTCCCAAAATAACTTTAGAATTTTTTTAATGAATATAAATGCATTAATCTTTGAAAATTTGTGTAAATTATAATTTTTACTTTTAGAGTTTAAAAAATAGCATAATTGGTTAAAGTTGGTTTATTTATTGTAAACTTCAAAAAAATAAAAAAATAGAGGGAAAATCTCTAAGTGAAACCAAATGCACAAAAAGAAGTAGGACTATTTGCCCCTTTGCCACATTAACTTCACCCATTCTTACCTTCAAGCATTGAACAATCATCAAGGCTTACGTCTTTAATTATATTTCCATGTATACTTTACCACATGTGTCTCTTGGGTAAATTCAAATATTTGACTTTGATATTGATATGACAAGTTAAACATTTCAAAAAGAAAAAATCTTAAAGGGTTTAACCCCTAACTGCCCAACCATGCATTTTTTGCATGATGTACAGATTTTATCCGTAGTTTCTCATCCGTCATGCACTTTTTGTAGTGTGATGTTTTTACTGAATTTTTTATGGAAAGTTAGCTTCATGTGTGTGTGATCCGATTGAAAAGGAAACAATTTCTGAAAAAGTTATGCCTCATTTTGTGTTGCAGTGTTTCACCCAAAATATTGAAGATTTTAGTCTTAAAGTGTTCTTGAAAAAATAAACTCATAAAATCAAGCATCCAAAAAATCTCCAAAAATCACTAAACCTAGAGTACTACATTATAACCCATCACAACAAATTTCATCGATAGACTATCAATATCTTATTTGTAATCAAATTTCAAAATAATTTTTTATTTAATGTTTCAAAATTTGTAGAAAAAAATTAATGATAGCAATCACAGATCTAACCGTATGGATAGAATCTAAAATTCAAAATGTATAACTTTTATTCATACATCAAGTTCCAAATATTCATGTTAGTTGCGTTTTATTATGCATCTTTGCAAAACTGTCCAAACTGGACATAGGTGAGGACGTTTAGGGGTTAACTTCTAAACAACTAAGTGAACCTCAAACTTGGGTCATTGTTTATAAACAACTGAGGAGAATGTCTTACTAAGGAGAATGTCTTGTTGACATTGTGTGCTTTGGTTAGAGATTTGGGCCACATCTATAAGCCATATTTTCATGTTTTCTTGAAGATTTCCTAGCTTGATTTCTTTTATATACACCTTCTGTATGGATGTATTTTTTATATTCAAAGTTCAAAATTTTCTTCATACATACAACAAATTTTAAATCCCAAATATCCTATTGTAAAACTAGCTCTCTTATATTTCAAACTAAGAAACATCATAATACAATGATACACTACAATTTTAACAAACAAATGGTACCAAGTTATGCAAAAATATATTTTTAAAAACAAACAGTGATAAGATTAAAGCAACAACTCATTACAATAAATTTCAGCCCTCTAAGAGGCTTTGAGTTTAGTTCGACATATTAGATTGGATATTTTAATATTAAAAGTCTTTCTAAAATTTTCAATTATATATTTTTTAATATTTTTAATATTAAAAAATTTTCAAAAAAATATTTGAACATTTTTTAACAATTTTTAACATTCAAAAAAAATTAATTCTATTTTATTAACATTTTATTTTTAAATTTTTTTATTAAAAAGTGAATTCCAATAATAAATTAGATTTTTGCCCAAACATTGAAAAAGTCCCTTGGAGGGTTCATTTCTCTTCTAATGCTTCTTAGGATTTTTAGAAAGATGAGACAATTTCTTTCTAGGTTGAATGGTTGTTTGCTCAATTGAACAAAGAATTTAGTAAAATGAACGATCTTGGATCTATGGTGGGACGGGCTTATGAGTGTCTAATATAGTGCTACTACTAGGGCTCGTTTAGCTACACAAAAAGACCCAAACACCATTACAATCCTAGCTATACCAGACAGTAATTGGTACCAAAACTTCTCACCATACACTGGACGATACCCTGATACCCATGTCTTCGCTCATTTTGCTGCCGACACCATCTCATACAACATATCGACGAAACACTAAAACCAAAAAAAGAATCACTAGCTATACACATTTTCTGCATCCACCACCAAAACCATAACATCACCACACCTACCTAAATAAACACATTCAAAACAATAATTGAAAATCTACAAATTACACAATATACTATACAAAATATCCCTGCAACACCCCCTAACACAAAAGTCAACAAAAATACTAAATGGAACAAACTGTTATACCCCCCAAGCTCAACATAATACTCCTCCCTTACCAATAAACCTCCAACTAAAATTCCCACCCCAAAACAGTTATTTTACAGATGGATCATTCATACCACCTAGATTACATGAAGCACGTTATTGGATACGTGAGAAAGCTGGATACGGTATCTATAATCCAAACAAACCAGATATTCAAATATGTAAAAGATTACCGGGTTTACAAACCATTTTTCGTGCAGAACTAATGGCCATCCACAAAACACTCCGTATACTAACTAACAAATATCCCAATGAACCAGCACACATATTTACAGATTGCATTAACTGTCTCCATGTCCTTAAAACACAACTCAAACACCCAACACTACACCGCAACCACCCAAACAAAGCTATACTAGAATCAATGGTAACAATGTTACAACAACGCACACAACCAACCACATTATATAAAGTCCGCGCACATAAAAATATACAAGGCAATGAACAAGCAGACAAACTTGCAAAACGAGGCACTGCAAGAGTATACAAATTTGCCTCAAAAATATACGAATTCGCTCACGCTACCCCATATTACTACCAAAAATATGAGTGGCCAGGACCTGAAAGACGCCCAGACAAAGGCCCCGTTAGATGCCTCGCAGAATACCTCAAAAAACAAGACCAACAAGACAATCTAGAAATTATGGCACAACGCTTTCCTGACATAAACAAATGGACCTCCAATCCTGACATTGACAATGAACTATCCAATGACTTTTGGAATAACCCCACCATCACAGATGCACAAACAACTACTATACAAAAATTTAGAACCGGCCAATACATGGGCAATGCCAGAAAACAACACTTTTTTGGAATCAATAGATTTCCCTCTATCACATGCTCCATCTGTAACTCCCCAGAAGCAGATACATGGCTCTATGTTCTACTCAAATGCAACCAACCACACATCCACGCTCTTCGAGTCAAACGACATAACAAAGCAGTTTGGGAACTCAGAAAACTAATACTATCAACACATAAATCTAGATACTACATTCTAATGAATGCAGGTACATTCAACAATAACCCCCCGCAAACACAATACCCCCATGGCTTCTCCCATGCACATGTGACACTCAAAGATGCCACTGCAACGCTAGATTTAAACTTGACTTACTATATATCAAGGGTCTTCTATACCAAAGCCCACCACCACTACACCCAGAAAACCACTTATCAATCCAATTAATAGAATTTACCTACAGCAACGACAGATTCTTCCAAGAAACAATAAATAGCAAAACCCAAAAATACCAACCCCTAATCCAAAGCATTACCAATCAAGGATGGAAAGTCGACCCTCTCATCGTCATCACCGCCGATGCCAAAGGCACAACATACATCCCTTCACTAAAACTCATGATAGACAAACTCAAAATACCTGAAACCAATCTCAAAAATACATTCAAAAAAATAAACACCATTGCCATACAATACGCCTCCTCAATCATATTACACAAAAGAAAAATAGAAAACAATCAAACTTTACCACAAAACTTTGACCCACCATGATACATTTTCTAAAAAAAAAATGAGGGGGGGTAGTGATTAGAACCACTTCTTGTCACAGATAGATAGGACGGGGCGGATTGGTCTGCACAAACTTTCCTGCTCATACTCACTAGCAGCATCAAGCCCGGTAGGGTATCGGATCATTGGCCTTACGAACAGACACTTCATTCACGCCAACCTCTCTTGAGGTCTGGAGTTCTTATCTATGCTACTACTAATTTAAAACCCATTATTTTGTTACCAAATTGAGATGACCTTAATCAATGGTACAAATACGAATGCATTGAATGATATGAAATTGGAAAGATCATAAATAATAATAATAAAATATTGGATTGATTTACAAAATTATTCACGAGCTGCTTCAACATCCTTGGAAAAGAAAGTCAAAATATTTTTATGAACAATCTTAAACTTTTACCATTCGGCCTTGTTTTTCTTTTCTTTTCTTTTTTTGACACAAATGAAACTTGTTTCATTGCAAAAGTAACAGATACACCCGACCAAAGACGGCCTGGTCAGAGAAACCAACTTAGTGGTTAGAAAAAGTCAAGCCTAGAAGTTAAGAAAATATAATACAAGGCCACGAGGGCACCCCGAGGCCTAGGCCGCCAGGAACCAGCAGGGCCTAGCTCCGCGCGAGGAGCCGGTGCAAGGTAAACGAAAAGCAGGCCACCACGGACAAATCGACTCAGGGCACGGCAAAGTAATCATACTAGGGACTAAGAGCCTCCAAGCCTTACGTAAATCAATTCGGCCTTGTTTTGGGGAAACCACAAATTTTTATTGAAATTAGGAATGTTATTAATAGTATTTGACCGTATAAATATAAGCATAGATTAATCAAACAAGTGTCAGTTATACCTTAGTAAGATTGGACCATTGGATTAAAAGATCATAGTGTGTCTTTGAACCATATAATGCACATAACACCCATTTCATTAAAAGTGCACAATAGCATGTGCACTTTTAATTTTGGTCAAAATTTGCTTTTGATCAATTGGGATACCTAAAACTACTAGTGACAATGATTCGCAAGTTTTTTTATAAGTTTTTTTTTTTTACATTGAATTGATGCTACCATTTCCAATACGACAAATACTTATTCCAAATGAATTAATTCATAAAATAAAATAAAAGGGTTAGGCATATGCCTAACTGTCATCACTTGTAATTGTCAATTAAATTTTTGAGACGGATAAAAATATGCATAACCTTTCATAACTTGCAACGTTACAAAATAATTACATCTCACTACTACATAAAATCTATCACC
Source organism: Pohlia nutans (assembly GCA_022496805.1). Taxonomy (NCBI): domain Eukaryota; kingdom Viridiplantae; phylum Streptophyta; class Bryopsida; order Bryales; family Mniaceae; genus Pohlia; species Pohlia nutans. The sequence continues at coordinate 10,790,413 of CM040102.1, forward strand.
AAGTAGTCTTTTAAAATTGTGATTCAATATTTCTCGAACCTAAGCTAAATACATCTTTCCCAAATGGAATAAAAGATGATCTATTGATAAACTCCTCAAGCAGCATTTAACCCAGCTATAATTTCAACATGAGCTTGATCATCGAGACCTATTGCATTTAAAGTTGTTGAAGGGCCACCAAATATTTCACCTAGTCCAATTGGTACATTTTCCTCCCTTCTACATCAATATTTGGAACTTCTTTACGTGTATTCCAACCTTCTCCATCAAACCATAGATCAAACTCTGGGAAATACTTACATTCATGTGCATTGAAACCATCGCGCTAATGTTTCAAGAAAATAAACATAAAAGGGTTAGGCATACGCCTAAACCCCTATCACTACAATTATTTTTGAAAATTCCAAGTATTAGGGGGAGGGGTTTAGACATATGCCTAACCTTCCACTGTTTATTTCTTTTTAAATTAATCAAAGTGATGGGGGTTAGGCATTTGCTTAACCTCCATCACTTGCAATTTTAAATAATAATTGAAGTGATAGGGGTTAGGCATATGTTTAACCGTTCCATAACTTGGTATTTTAACAAATAATACAAATGATAGGGATTAAGTGTGTGCTTGACTCCCAACACTAGGAATTTTAAAAAATAATCAAAATGATAGGGGTAAGGCATATGCCTAACCCCATCACTTGATATTTTAAAAAATAATTGCAAGTGATTGGGGGGTTAGGCATATGCCTAGCCCTCATTACTTGCAATTTCAAAAATTAATTAAAGTGATAGGGGTTAGGCATACGCCTAACCCTTCCATCACTACGTAATTTAACAAATAATACTATGGCCCCAAAGTTCATTTCAGGGGTGGCCCGGAAATCACGAGCCCCTGATTTAAAAAAAACAAATTGATAAGCCATAAGTATGAGAACCTGGTCAGATTATTACGCTACTAACTGTGAATTAAGCGACGAAACTGCATCAGAATTCGGTGCAGTGAGAGCTCTTATGAATTGAAATGGACTACAGATACCAAAAGTTAGGGATCATATCAATTTGTACAAAGAATGATGATGGTCTTGATTGATCGATTCTAGTTCCGAGCTCCATAGCTGAGGTTGGCATTCTGGAATTGGGTGGCCATGACAGCGGCTGCTTGCTGGGAGCCCAGAGCAGCTCGGAAGGCGGACTTGACTTGGCCGGGAGTGTAAAGGAAGCCCCGCGCCGTGTACGAGTTCAGAATCGCGGCGGATCCCTGACGCAGCAACGCACTGTAGCCGTCGGTGCCCGTGTTGGTCAGCCCTTGATGCAGCGTGGTTTGCGAGCCAAAAATGCTGGTGATGGTTTGAATGGCGGACCTCCTGACCAGGTTCTCATACTTACGGCTTGCCAGCGCGAGGGTGGGCGCCCCTGGCAGTGCGCGGCATTGCAACCGGGCCGCCGAAATCCGCAACAGAGGTGGAGTGGAAGGTGAAGCGGGAGGCGCTGAAGAAGAACAACCTGCGCTCCGTGAAGCTGCGGGAGGCCCTTAGGTTACAACAAGAGCAGGGCTACACGATTCTCGACGTGCGTACCGAGGCGGAGTTCGCTGAGGCCCATGCCGCGGGCGCCGTGAACGCGCAGCTGTACCGCCTCATCAAGGAGTGGACGCCGTGGGAATTCTCAAAGTCGTTAGGTGCGTTATAGTGTTTCCTTGCTCATCGGTTTAGGGCTGCAGAGTGTTTTTTCTGTCATTTTTCACGTTTCTTTTTTCTTTTAATAGGGTTTCTCTGCAACGAAGCTGACACTGTCAATATTGCTACCAGGGTGATTAGGAACTACACGAAGTAGCTTTGAGAGAATATTGTACCAAAAAAGCCTTATAAAAGTTGGTTTATTAGCCTTATAAAAGTTGGTTTCTGCCCTTTGAATTAGGGTTAACCTCTCGTTGCAATCAATCATCGTCTCCAAAACCCAAGCAAATTTGACTCTGCTCGTGTTGGTTGATGACCTAATTGACTGTGAGAGAATCGTCAAGAGAAGAATGCGGATGAGGAGCTCGCGAGAGCATTGCAGGAGATCTGTCTTGGGTGTAATTCGTGATCGACCTTCAACTTGCGTTCCAGCTTTGAAGCCATTCCCTCTCTGGTCATTGTTCACTCCTTCGGCAATTTCCGCTTCAATCGCTGCACGGGGAATTTTTCAATCGGCAGGTTTTTGGAAGCTGTATGACGGTCGGTGAGTTACCCTAGCCGTCCCCTCCTTAATGCCGGAACATGTGCAGGAGTTCAAAGTTCTTGTTCCAGTCGTTGATATTTGTTCCAATGCTCGTCAGGGGAAATTTGGCAAGCTACCGGGCCGTTGTTGTCTCCGTGGCGTATCATCTAATGTGCAAAAATGCAGACCGTGGAGTACATGCATCCTCAAGTGGGGATTTACATCTGAGTTAATACCGCCTACTCTAACCTGTATATCTGTGTATATATCTAATTTATGTTTTTTTTTCTGACACCATGGTTGTTTGTGTAGATACAAGTCTGGAAATGCCATCCTTTGTATTCGGTAAAACAATTATCACCGGAGCATCACTTTATGAGGTGCGATTTAATTCAAACTCATTGAATTTGAAGTCTTCAGAAGATAATTGACAACCTTTAGTTGTGACTATGGATGCACATGCCCCATAAGAAGACCACTAGTTCTTTTATCAGATTTTTTTCTCAAGTGTTTGTCTACGATTGCGGTTTCGTTCTGCCAGGAATTTGAATTTGAATCATCTCAGCCCGTCTCTTCGTTAGGGTTTGTCCGATTGTGGAGTGGAGGCCGACAGCCGACGATTTATTTTCTGTTTTGCGTGTTTTTCTAAGTTGCGGTGCAGTGAGTATTGCGAGACAGCGAGGTTCAGTAGTTTGGGCTCACGGTGTTTATCGACTGTGGAGCGTTCGACCTTTTTGTTTGATTTCGGGAAACAAGAAGAGCCGGTCGGTGTTGTTCGTAGTTTCAGTTTTGTTTGGAGAAGTAGTGTCTTCAAGTCTCATCTCTTAGGAGTCTTGTTGAAACGATCGCATCTCACTGCGACGGCTGGCCTTTTAGACAGGATGCAAAATTGAGTGAGCGAGGTCTTTTATTTCAAGACCTGGATCTTATGCTGTTCGTTGTGCAGGATGCGGGGTTTGGAGGGACAACCACTATCACCTCCGAGGCATGATTTTGAGACCTGTCCCAAAATGCCCGCAACTGAAATGTGCTCGGTCATTGGCATATTTACGATAGATTCTGTTTCAGCTGAAGGATAGCCAGGAACATTGCAAACATGCTTTTCAAATCTTCAAATCTGCGTTTGCGAACCTATTGGGAGAAATCGGGGTTAGGCGTATGCCTAACTCTCGCATATTTTATTTTGCTATATAATGGAAGCGTTGGTGGATTAGGCGTATGCCTAACCCTCTGGCATTTTATTTTGTTGGAATTTTTAAGTGTTGGAAGATTAGGCTTATGCCTAATCCTATAATTATTCTATTTTGTTGAAAATTATAAGTGTTGGGAATCACGCATGTGCCTTACCCTCAGACATTTTATTTTATTGAAAATTGTAAGTGTTTGGGGGGTTAGGCATATGCCTAACCCTCTTGATATTTTATTTTCCTGTGACATCCAAGTATTTCAAGGTTAGCATATGTATACCTTGGCTCCGATATTATGTTTTGCTATTAGATGCAGTTTTTGGGGGATTAGGCATACGTCTAACCCCCTAAATCACTATAATAATTATTTTTAATTCCAGGTGTTGGAGCGTTGGACATATGCATAACCTATTAACCTCCCATTACTTGGTATTTCAAAAATTAGTTAAAGTGATAGAAGTTGGGCGTATGTTTAACCCCATCACTAAGTAGTTTACACAATAATTGCAAGTGATGGACCCTAGTATAAATCTTGTTCAATGTGATAGGTCTTTTATGACTAAATATCCGTTCCAGTGACTTGTCTTTAGTGACTCAAAATCAATTTTGAATCACTACAGACAAGTCACAACAAACATTTAGTCATTAATGAATGTCACATCAGACAAAATTTGTACTAGTGGAGGGTTAGGCATATAGTATATACATGAAAACATATAAAATCTACAACACTCCAAAAGCATAAACCTAAACTCTAAAAAATCTAAAAACATAATTTGAAAAAACTTAAATAACTGCATGGAGGTCAAACTTTGCCAATGGTTTAATTCAAGAATTACATTATTTTTCGGCATATATTTCTAGAGCATATTTATGCTTTTCTCATTCATACACTGTTCTACCAAAAAATTTACAATGTGCAATTTTAGAGGGGCATGTGCACTTTTAACGAAATGGGTGTTACATTCAAAAACAAGAATTTGGAGGGTGTGAGACTTTAAAATTAAATAGAATTTACAAATTTAGATTAAAATTTCAAAAAAAAAAAGTCAAGTTGTTTAGCAATGAATTATGTCAACACCTCTCCATTGCAATCTTTTATGTCAAAAACTTACTCATACTTACTTATTATGAATTTCATAAGTGAGAGTGACTTATTTATATACGGTTTAGGACAAAATTTATAGGTATAATATGAAAGGAGTTGATACTTTGATCAAGATCGAAATATGTACACTGACAGATGGAGCATGAACAAAAGAACATGATCCAAAAAATAAAAGAAGACAACAAACTTCCAAATACAAGTACTTCATAATAATTATGTTGTATTCATCTATATTTGCTGAATTTTGAAGTATTTAAAGTTGGCCTTTGCTTTTGCATTTAAATTTTAAAAACAAGTCTTTTGATCAAAATTAAGCTTACAATTATATATGCCTTTCACAAAAACATTCACCTGAGTTGTATAGAAAATTTACAATAAACAATTGTAGCTTGTCATTTATATGGTTAAATTTTCAAAAAAAATCAAGAATTGAAAAACAAAAAAAAATACATATTTCAAAAAATAATAAAATTAATAAATACAATTACAAAATTTGCGATGTAGTAAAATTGTATCAATATTTTATTTTTTTGTACTAATGTCTAAATTATGTTTTTATAAAAAAAAAAATCAAAATTGAAAATGCTTTGAATGGGAGATATGTTTTAATATTAAACAAATTATAAAATCACAATGTTTAGTCATCATTCTAAAATCCTCATTTGAATGACAAAAATTTTATGTAAAATAAAATCTAAATTAAAGTGAAATGCTTGTAAAGTAATTCTTAAATAAAACCATAGAACCAATTATATAAATGTAATCAAGGGCTTACAAATAAGACCTATAATGTTTCTTCGCATTTGAACAACAACAAAAAAATAAAAAAATAAAAGAACTTATTATACAATTAACAAAACCAAATCAAAGAGCGCCTAAAATCTATGGCTTAAATCATTGTACATTTTACGTACACCTAGTAAGTTCTTCTCTCGTAGAGTATAGAACATAAGTCCACCTTATATACGATAAGTCTATAAAAACCGTTGATCCAATGGGTTTTCAAATCCAAGTCTGTTATAATTTTTTGCAATTGGTGTTTTTAAAAATCACCAATCATTTTTTTGGTTGTTCACTTTTTTATAATTTAAACGATCTATTAAAAAACTTCCCAAGTATCTACCTCAATCACCTCTTTCCCTCCTCAAATTAAATGAATCCTATTGGATGATCATTAATTACAAACATTTTGCAATAATCAAAAAGCCATCCAACTCCGGCCTTCATAAAGGTGAATGAAATCTTTTCTCAAGTGGTGATGAATGATTGATATCATTGTTGGCTTTGAAATGTGTTTATAAACATGAACAATCGTAACAAAGGCATCAAACGGCATCATTTGCCGATTCATGGTAAAGAATTCCATCAAAGCGACGCAAGTTCAAATCCCGTTTTCACTTGAATTAGAGTTGAGGTCGAGTCACTTACTAACATCCAATTGGGAATCCAATTAGGGATTCCTAGTTGATTGTCAGTGAGTGACTTCGACCTTAATTCTAGCTAGTTCTACTACCTCCCATGCTTTTGTGATCAAAGAGTCATCCATTTCATTCGCAAGAGTGAATGATATTTCTCCTCAAGTAGTGATGAAGGAATGGTGTCATTGTTGGCGTTGAAATGTCTTTATAAACATGAACAATCATAACAAAGGCATCAAATGACATAATTTGTCTGGTAAAGAATTCCATCAAAGCGACGCGGGTTTGAATCTCGTGTTCATTTGAATTAGAGTTGAGGTCAAAGTAACCTACTAACATTCAATTGGGAATTCAATTTAGGATTCCTAGTTGATTGTATGTGGGTGATTTTGGCTTTAATTATAGCTAGTTCTATTACCTCTTGTGCTTTTGTGAGCAAAGAGCCATACGTTTTCCTTCACAAGAGTGAATGATATTTTTTCTCAAGTAATGATGAACGAATGATGTCATTGTTGGCTTTGATATGTCTTTATAAACATGCACAATGGTAATAAAGGCATTAAATTTCATTTGCGAGTTTATGGCAAAGAATTCCATTAAGGTGATAGGAGTTCGAATCCCGTGTTCATTTTAATTAGAATTGAATTGGAAGTGACCGACTAACATTCAATTGGGAATCCAATTTGGGGTTGCTAATTGGTTGTCAGTAGATGGCTTCTACCTTGTGGAACTATATAATAAAATTCAAGAATCTTTTGATTTATTTAACAATTTTTCCCTTGTCTCCAAAGAAGTGAGAAATGATTGTGAATTCATCATTTCACATCAAACTCTAAATTTGTAGTTTGGACGGTCAAATTCTATGAAAGTTTTACCATGCATTGGTTTGATAGTCTAAACTCAAAGTAGGTAGTCACTACTAATTTGTGTATACATATGCGGCCAACATGTATTTTACTATGGGATATTATATTAAATTTTATGTTTTTTATTCCCTTAAATATATATATATATATATATATATATATATATATATATATATATATATATATCAATCAGCTATTTAATATAATGCCCTGTAGTTTCTTTTAAATATTAAATATGGTTTTTTATAGATCATCTTCTAGATTTTCCTTACCCTTCTTTATTTCTAAAAGTTTTTTAGAGAATTTCTTGGAAAATATAAAATACCCTATATGTTTCCGCACGTTGTTTCTAAATTTTTGCTAGTGCTTGCCTCAAGAGTTTAAAACAAGACTTAACGGTTCAAGATGCAAAAAATCATTTCTAATGTTTATGTGAAGCCCTACCCAAATTGCCCACCTTTCCAAAAAAGACCTCCTTTTCTCTAGAACTTTCACTTACAAAGTCAAAATCAAAAAAATTAAATCAGTATTTTTGTATCAACACAACAAATTCTCATAATGTTTTTCAAAAAATAAGGATAAAAATTGACACCGTGGAAACCTATCCAAACATTGAAATCTCCTATTTAGGACACATGGACCTTTAGGTGTTAACTTCTAAGCTCTTTAGAGACCATTTTGTTGTCAATTTTCAAGTCCAAAAAAATATTTTGATGTTAGAGGTAAACAAGTCTTCGTTCCAACCCAATTGGAATTATGTCCATACAATCAAACTCCACTTAGGGGAATTTTTCAAAGTGAAACACCTGAACCAAAGTTGAACGCAACTTCAAAACTTTGGGTAGTCTTGCACAAAAATTTAAACCAATGAGATTCATTAGACACCTCAAAAGAACTTATTTTCAACTCACATGGGTTGCATGCTATGAGTTGTCGGCCCTTCCAAGTGGAGAGTTGAAGGGATAGTCTAATTTATCCAAAATCTCTTGCTTCTTTTCATACCCCTATCCTTTACAAGGTCTTTTGGAAAGAAATGCTAATGAATTAAACATCTTGTTAAATTGAGTCATGCATCTTGTTAACTACTTCATCTTGAGGATGGTCAAAAAATGGCAACTTCATTTTTGATTTGGGAGCCCATCAAGATTTTTCAATGGCCTAAAATTTCAAAATCTCAACTTCATTTGCTATTATCTTGACATCCACTAGTCAAACTTTTTGAAATTTCTAATTATAGTTTATAAGGCCTAGGAGTACAAGATCCAACAATTGGAATGTGAAAAATATTAGGCTTTGAAATGCATTCAATGATCACCAACAAAAATGTCCAAAGTGAGGCAGTTTTGAATGGGGGACCTCCCTTGTGCGTTTAGGGTTAGAGGGCATATCACTTGTCACTCTAGGCAACTTGCTATACATACTTCCAAGCCAATCACAAAGCTTTTAATGCACAAAGAAGTATATTGTTTATTATGATAACTTCCTAATTGATAAAAGAAAAAATAGACAAATGTTGTTGGCCCTTCTAAAAATCTGTTATTTAGAAGGGTAAAGAATAATTGGAGGTGGCTCACGCACTAATTTCACAATACTTTTCATTTATAACTAGCCAAGGTCTTGAGTTCTCTTGCATTGGTGCCAGAACATCCTCAATGCAACACAATATATCATCTAATACGTACACAACAAAACAAATTAAAAGCATTTCTATATTGGCTTCTTTACTAGCGGAAGTTTGAGTCAACAATCTTTTTTTTTATAGAAAATCTTCTAAACAGCTCTCAATCTATGACTAAGTTTAGATAAAATTGTTTACACTTTTAATGCCATTGTTGTGAACTACATTGGAATTTACATCTAGTAATAAATTCAAGTAACGACGTTTAGTCAAGCCTTAGTGCCATAGGGTCTTTTCGTTGGTTGGATGGTTGTCCCACGATTGTTCCATTTTTTTCTTCAAGATCATTCCATTTAGTCTTTGTCAAAGGCATCCCTTTCTATGCAATTACCTAACAATCTAAACTCATGATTAGAGAATCTATGAGTCACAAACACTGAAGCGCTCATGGGTCACAAGACACCATTAGACGCTCATAAACCACAAAACACTTAAAAGCTCATGAGTCACAAAACACTTAACCCCCAAGTGTCTGAGCGTCTCGACAACCATATTATAGTTTTTTTTAGCCGCTATCTACATCAAAGTGTTCAAATTTATTAAAACTTGTTGGAAATTCTCCGTTCTCTCTTCTAGTTTGTATGGTAAACTTTTCACATCAATCCAAGATGTAGTGAATTTTTGAAAGCCGTTTTAGCATAGAGGGTTCAATTTCAAGTCACCATTGCGCATTTTGATGGTTGCAACTTTAGGGCTTGTTTCTTCTTCATCCGATGTTTAGATATGTTTTCAATATTAAAAAATTGATGGCTAAGATTCCTCTCAAAGTCTACATTGAAAACAGTCAAAACACCATATATTGTGAGCACATGAATGACATGGGTACATTCATCCATTTGGACAAATTCTCATATGTTTGAACGATTTTTCTTCCACTTTAAACAATTTTTCATCATATTTGGATGAATATTAACACAACATTTTGAAAAAACAGTTATTGGTAAAATCTCTTGTAAATATTGTGGGCTATAGTATATAGTGATTACAGTGTAATTATTATGGTAAAAATTTCATGTCAATTCAAGTTTCTGTGAATGTTAAGAGTATCATTCAAAGTTCAAAATCAAGTCTTTTTGGATTATAGTGAAATTTAGCGGCATGCTTCTTCCTCATGAAATGTCCAAATTTAATAAAATTTGTTGAAATAGTTGGATAGACTAGTTTAGTTTGTGTAGTGAAAATTTCAATTCAATCCAAAATGTTATAAAGTTTTGAGAAGCATTTCTATAGAAGGGGGTTCAACCCAAGATCACATATTTCAACTTTTTTGCTACTTTTTGACATTTCAAAAGCATTTTGCAGACACGTCAAGTCGTTTTAATGATAATTTCTTTTACCAATGTGTTTGTATGAATGTATAATGGTTTTGAACCACTTTATAGCTTAAAGCCCTATCATTTGATTAGCTTTAGAAATTGATTTTCACCCTCTAAATGTATTGCTAGAAAAAAAAATTCAAGAAATTTTCAACATCCTTTGTCAACACTAAAACATTATGATATGGCAATCTATGTGTGACCCATATGACTCTAAATTTGATTCACGTCATCTACAACACGTACACTACAAGATTGCATAGTTGAGATTTCTATACCAACACCGAGTTCCCTTTTCTTGCACTTGGCCAAGTGCAATCATTTTTGGAAGTAGTTGTGTATAAAAAAAACAATTGACAAAAAATTGACAAAAAACACATCGATTTCTTTCTTTGTTGAAACTTGTAGTGTATTGCAGTAAAAGACTAATATTTCAAAATTTTCATAACAAAAATTTGAATTTTTTTTATTTTTAAAATGATAAGATTAACTATTTTAAAACTAATACAAAGCATGAATAGATTAAGACATTATAACACCATTGCTAGAATGTATGGGACAAGGATTTCTTATTTTTTTTTCTTATTTTCTTTTTCTTATTTCTTTTTTGTGTGCCAAAAAGTATTTAAAGTTGCGTTTTTTTCCTTCCCCCATCCTTCAAAACAACATTCAAATGCTACATACCATGAGCCCTTGGCCATGCCCAAATTTTTTTATAATTTTTTTTTAAAATAAAAATAAAAATTCCTTGTTTTTCGGGATTTTTGATATTTCCAAAATGTCCAAGATTTTGGAGCTAAGGGTGCGGATCCCATTTTATTTTCTCCATGGTAGAACACAAATGTTCTCCCATACTCCCATGACTGCTTATATATTCTTAAGGTGGCTATAGAAAGGTATATAAGGCGGTCATGAGCCTTATATTTCATTCTCATGAGGGTTGTAGAACAGAGGGTTCCCTCAACCCCTTGATCATGCCCAATTTTTTATTTTTATTTTAACTTTTATCCCGGGATTTTTGGGATTTCCGAAATTTCCGGGATTTTGGGGCTAAAGATCCGCGCGCGCACACCCCATCCTATCTTCTCTTCAAAAGAACAGAAATAGGCTCTCTTATGTTTCCATGGCCGCCTTATTTACTCTTAACGCGGCTACGGGAGAATATAAGAGAACTTATTTTTGTTCTCGTGAGGGTTGAAGGACAAAGGAAAAAGGGTGCATTGCCACGTACCCTGTGCCACACCCAATTTATTATTATTATTTTATTATTTTTTACAGGTTTTCGGGGGCATAGGATCCGCGCTTGTGGACCCTCTTTCATCCACACCTCGAGCCACTCCTCAAGAGAACATCTATATGTTCTACCACATTCCCATGGCTTCCTTGTATACTCTTAAGGCGGCTATGAGAGGGTATGCAAGAACATATCCATGCTTTCTTTACGAACAAAAGAAAACAAAGGGGCGACTTTGTATTATTAGCTAACTACAAAATAGATAGATAGATAGATAGATAGATAGATAGATAGATAGATAGATAGATAGATAATTGTTTAATGATTTTAGTTTTTTTTGTGCAGATGGTTGAATGTGCATGGTCACACATTCTTTTTTCCTTTTTTTTAGTGCATTTGGAAGCCTTCTTGGAGTTGACAACATTGTTGTTCATGTGGAATTTCATGGATTTTGTATAGGGGAGTGAATCGCTTATCTTGCTGTTCTGACGAGTTTGTTCGAAGAGGTTGGACAATCTATTTTGATAATATAGTAAAAAAATGTTATTGTGGAGTTGTTGTTTGGAGGAAATAAGCAACAAATGCAACAGTGGCGCTATATGATTAATTACGTGCGAATGAAACAAATCACTATTCCCAATGAAGCAAAGTTGTACATACTTGAATATGTTGCAATGCATATTGAAGGCATGGGTGACAAGAGGTTGCTAGATGCTTACTAGAGTACATGAATACATTACTATATGGTGTGTGGTTTTCTAGTTTAGTTGTCAAGGTACTATTTAAAAGTTTGTACTATTCTTATAAATTATAAATAAGTATAGTGTTTTTATATACTAAAATGTATATTTAAAACATAATTGTCTATTTGTCGCCTACTTCTAATTGCTTACAATATGTTTATATGGTTTTATAAGATGTGTACTTAGGCTCTTGTTTGAGAACTTTAACCTCCTGTATTTTTCTAATATACTATGTGTCAAAATCAATTTCAAGGAGAATTTTGTTGAATATAGAATTCAATTAGAAAATATTCAAAGCACAAGTAATGCCTTTTCAAGAAAAAAATGACTCAACAATTTCACGATTATCCTTTTTGCAACCAAATCTGTAGAAGCAAAAAATTAGCCAAAATTTTCATGCAATTTCTACCGGTTTGAATTTTTAGTGCAACTAGAAGCCAAATGCATAATTATATGGCTAAGTGCAAAAATAGGGAATTGGGTCTTATTTGCAATATTTTGGTGTTTAGTAGATAGGTGTTTTGATAGCTTCACAACTCCAAATCAAATTTTTTTTTTGAAGAGTGCGTGGAACAAAGCCCCACATTTGAACTTCAAATATTGATACTTGGTTTGGAGTAGATCTTACGGTAGGTTGCAAAAACATAACTCTGCAACCACAATATAGGTGCATGGGGTATAAAGGATTAACCCCTAAACGTCACAACATCCAAAAACTAGATTATGAACAAATTCAAAGCCCTGTAACTTTCTCATAAAATATCGGATGATGTTCATCCAAGTCATCTTAGCAAGCTTATTGAATTCTCTACCAATTTAAGTGAATCTCTTGTGATAGGGAAATGTTGATAATAATGGAGAGGCCTACAAATGCAAGTACGTCAAATTTGTTGGGTAGAATTTGTGCTTGCAATCATCTTATTATATGTACACATTATGTACATCTGAACTGTGTTAATATCTATTTTTGAGGCTAGCATCTACTTGTGTTCAAAGGGTCGGTACGTTTAGGGGTTTAGCTTGTCACAAGAGAGGTACCCAAAAGGCTACAGGAAAAAAACCAGCTATGGTCATGACACACTAAATATCATGCATGCTCTTTGTTGTAAATGCCAGACTTTTGTCTCTTTTTTTTTTGGTACCAATGTACAGTGGAGAAGGGAGAGTTCTCAACTGCTAAAGAATATCATGTTCTGAATCAAATTTCCAAATCAAATGTAGGAAAAAAAAAAAGAAAAAAACCCTACCGAATAGTATCATGAAGAGCTTCCATGATGATACCTCTCCACATGGTTCACTAATTGGATTGGATCCCGAAACTTCATACCACATTTGGGACAGACGTCCAGCATTTCTCCAGAAGGGGTTTCGTGCATAGCCTCCACATGTTTGATCAACTGTGCAACAGTGGCAAACCGAGCTCGACATTGTGGACATTCTTCTATTTTTGGTGATCCCTGTGAAGGCGTTTGTCTTCCTGATGAATTCCCTGAGCTTGTCAATCCCAGTTTGCTCATTCCTGCCTCCACTGAAGAATACAGCCCTGCAATGATCCCTGGTTGGCTAGACGATGCAGCTCCATTTGCAGGCCTTGCCTTTGCAGCCTTGCCGTTCGATTGTGCTGATGTTGTTGTTGATGTTGTTGCTCTCTCCTTGAAGCTTTTCATAAACATATTACCATAGTGGCTAATGCTTCGATTACTACTGCTGCTACTGTTAGCCTTTCGAAACTCTTCACAGCCGTGGTCTGGCCCAAACCGATGCTTCACACACACGTCCCTCTTGCACTCGTTGCACAACACTTTGTTGGAAAACACCAGAATCTCCTTGCACCCTCGAACAGGACATCTGCAAAAGGAAATTCGTATCAGCATTCAAGAAGAAGAAAGAAGAAGAGTGACGTTGGCCAAAAGACCATCGTGAATAAAGAGTTCGAGTAGTTCTATTATCTATGTCATATGCATATACAGTCTACCCTCCATACAATGACATTCCAGAATATGACGATATTATTGTTTCAAGCAATACGCATGTGACAAGTCATTTCTGTGACTAATCCATGCCTGCCACCTTGAAGGTAGGGCTTCCCAAACATGTCATAAAGAGAGGGACAACTGTAGAAAGCAAGTGCTACAGCATTCAACTTCAAGAGAACTGATAACTAAACACCCCTTACGTATGAACTTTAGACACATTTTCAAAGCCAATCTTCAGGACAGGAGTAGTATAGAGGACCCTTCATGCAAATCCAGCATTCTGTAGGGTATCCAAGGCAATGAAATTCTATCTAGACTTCAATGTATTCATAAGAACCAATAAGGCTATTCCCTAGAGGACCCCATTTTGTAAAAGATCCTAAACAAGACAACCTGCATAGCTGTTTTGGCTTATTGAAAACCCTAATCCCGATGTTCTCTTACATTTAAGATTTATGAGGGTTTTTGAAGAGACCCCTGAACGGTCATAGAGGAAGAAACCCTATAATATGTCAGGTTTCCTCTGGGTCCTCGAACTAGACAGTAATCATATCCAACTCTTCAGTGCATATATTTGAAATGAAGGAATTAGGCTCTTTTGATACTAGGGCTCTGTTGAATGAGATTTACTTGTTACCTGGGCTTTTTAGTGGCCTTGTCATAATTGCTGGGATCACAATTCGTCTGAACATGGCGCTCCCATGTAACATTCTCATCCTCATTGGGTACAGTCCGAATAGACTTGTGGCACATAGGACACACTAACACCGTCACGTCCTGGTCGTTTGCATTAGGGCAATTGTGATTTTTGTACTGACGATGTTCCAAGCAAAAAACCTGCAACAAATATGAATTGCCCCCGTTAGAAAAATACTAAACCTAAAACAGATCCCGCTTGCAACAACTGATATCATATTTTAAACTGATTGCAACATCCCTTGTCAGACACCCAAAATCACAAAAGCACCACCCTAAATCTTGACTACACCACCTCAATATCTTATCAAGTGGATCATTTTAGAATACCTATCAATACCTTGAACCTTCATAAATTTTGCATACAATATCCAAACGATGCATTATTCCTAATTCATTTTACCATTACCTATGCTCAGTGACAAATTTGGGTGTTCCTACCTTAACAAATTCTTGTATGAATGAAATGAAAACAATAACAATTACATGATCATGCATAATCCTCACGCAAATGTAGAGGTTCGATTCACAATCCAAACACCATCAGTTTCTAATAGAAATAGGGCTAGAGAGACTGTATGAGCTCAATACAGAGAAGAAACTCAAACCTAAAAACTTAGATAATAGTTACATATTGACTACACCACCTTAATATCGGATCAAGTGACAATTTTAGAATACCTATCGATAAAACCTTGAACCTTCATAACTTTTGAATACAACATCCAAATGATACATTAACGCTCTTTCATTTGACCACTCTAATAGTAGTACCTATGCTCAATGGCAATTTCTACCAAATTATTGTATGGATGAGGTGAAAGCAACAACAATTGCATGATCGTGCATAACCTGAGGTTCGATTCACAATTCAAACACCATTGGTTTCTAATAGAAATAGGGCTAGAGAGGCTGCACGAGCTCAATAGAGAAAGAAGAAACTCACAAGCCAAGGGAAGTCGATTACTCCCTCCGTCCCAAAGTTATTGTCATGTTAGAAAGTGCTTTTTTAAGTGGGTCAAAAAAATACTTCCTTGTGGCTAATTTTATTTAGGTTGCAATGAACACATGCAATGTTCTTCAATCATTCTAGTGACATAATTTGGAACCTTTTTTAATCATGTTTCTTACAATATGACCAATGAAATTGGCTCAAAGAAATACCAAGCAAACAAGTTGGACAATAACTTTGGGACGGAGGGAGTACAAAACAAGCGTGAAGCCCTACCGACTAGGTTTCCAATGGCGACAATAAAGGGAGGGAAGGGAATTATCAAAAACCTAATCGACGGACCTTGCGGCAGGCGTTGCAGGTGAAGGGCAGGAAGTCGAGCTGGTGGCAATCCGGTCGCGAGCAATGCTGTCCGAGATCGGGTATCGCCGGAGTCCCCATCCTTTCGCTCCACGCGTTCTACAACAAGTTCACGTCCTCCACAAATTCAAACCTAATTCGAATTCAAAGTGCGCCACTACTTCAGCTTGTTCTTCATCCTCGATTCGGAGGCTCGTATTCCTTCACCATCACGCCCGTGCTGCTGCAAACAGGGCAAGGAAATCACAAACGAAACTGATCGGTCGGGGATCGGTTGTGATTAAAGAAGAAAATTCGGGGCTCCTTCAACACCCACGCATCTGCACCGACACTGGGGAGGCTCGGAGCTTCTGGAAACACCGAAGATTCAAAACCGCGTCTTGGGAGTCCGTCCTTGGGAAGGACGGATGATCGCTTCCATTTACAAAAAAAATGGCATTTTTTCTAGTTTTTTTTGGTCAGGTCCTGCCCCGTTCACGTACCGACTGTATGGGGGCCGCACATGGCAGTTCAGTTGAGATTTTCAATTCCATCGGATTACACACACTAAGGTCGAGGCACCTAAAACCGATCACTTAAGCTATCTACACTATTTTTGGACCAGCCATTAATAGGGTGATATTTTTCCTGGGTTGGAAGTTAGTTTTCGCGGAGAATGCAAATTTTTCCATGAATTATTTCCCAATATTGAAATTTGTACAATTTTTCAAAGTGAAAAGTACTTCAGAACCCAAAGCCGATCACATGCTCTAATGTACAAATGAGGTACATCTTCCCTTTCAAAATCTAGAAATTAGGCCTGATCGGTTTTAGGTACCTGGTCGGCTTTAGGTGCCTCGACCTTAATGGAAGATGTAGAAGAGAACACAATCCTAAGAAAAAAAACAAGATATCAAACTTCCAAACACAAGAAATACTACATAATACATATGTTGTATTTGTAAGTATTTACTGTATTTTCAAATGTTTGCAGTAATTTTGCGTTCTGTTGATAGGTATTTTGATAGTTGTACAATTCCAAATTGAAAATTTCTTTTTCTGAAAGGTGTGTAATGTAAATGGGCAAATCTAAACTTCAAAACTTCACGAATTCACTACTATTTGCATTTTGGACGTTGCAGTGACCATAATGTGATCAACTGGACACTAAAGGATTAAAGGCCACTTCACAACAAGTTTAGGTGTTGTGGGATTGAGAGTTATAGGTAACAAAATATAGATTTCATTTTTCATGAAAAAAAATCGACGGCCTCTCGACCATAGTTTGGATTAACATATAAATCATGTCCAAAAGCCCTACACATAATTTTGATGTATATTTTGCAAAAAATCAAATTAATTTTAATGTGATAAAACAGTATTAACAATAAGCTAGGGTTAAGACTACAAAAGGTTACCAAACTTAGTTTTTAATTTATTTTAAAATTCTATTAAAAAATTTAAAGTAAAAAATTTGTTACAATTGTAAATCAAATGAGTAAATTACTATATTATAAATTTTACCCAATTGGATTTTGAGATATAAACATGATACATCACCACGGTTGATACTTTGATGTTTCACATAGAAAACTACATCTCAGATAGATATGAACACCGGTCCTCTTTCGAGGCCGGCGTGAATAAAGTGTCTGTTTGTCTTGACAATGAGCCAATGCCCACCGGACAAAGGTCCATTGTTACAAGACTACTCACCTCTTTCGAGAATAGACACTTTAATTAGTGACCAAAGATAAATACTAGTAACACTAGTAAAATATGTTAGATTAGAATTAGCGCGGGTATAAATTGGTGTTTGTTTTGCTGGAGGTCGCCAAGTCATGGTTCCAAGGTTGGTTGGAGAAGGGCGTTTATGTTACAATTGTACGGTCTAGGTTCGATTCCCGTGGAGTCCGTCTGAGCGTTTATTGTGATATACATGACTTGGTGTTGCTAGTGAATTATTCATAGGCAGGAAAGTTTGTACCAACCAACCGGCCCCGTCCCATCTACCTAAAACAAGTGTGTACTGTGAGCTAATCAAACAAAAAATACAAAAGAAATAAGTAGTGGTCTTCACCATTACCCTCCTTTTGTTTGGTAGTTTTGTTTTATTTAGTAATCCATTGGTAGTGGTTGGTTATTTTCTATTTTTCTTTTATGTAGAATAATTGATCCGGCATGATGTATAGCAATGGTGTTTATTTCTTTGAATGTGTGTTTAATGGCAGTTTCAGGTAATTTAAATTTTGTTTCAAGGAGTTTCAATGCCGGAACGGTTTTATTGTGCCAAATAAGACATAGTCGCGGGTTCCAACAAGAAAACAAAAACATTATAAAGTTAGGCTACATATGGGTTCTATTCCCCATGCCGACGTGGTGCTCACCACCATAGTCCACCCAACTATGGTGGGGTCCTTGGACCTTGTTGTATGGGTACCTCAAAGCTCTTTGGGGGGATACCATGTCCAATATCTTCAAGGCACTAGTGGCTAGGTAGCTAGTAGCATAGTGTGTCACTATAGTGTTCATCCTCGAAAGGGGAGAGTATTATTGTTCCAATTTCCCCTTGTCTGGTGGGCATCGGGTCATTCGCATTACGAACGGACACTTAATTCACACCGGCCCCTTGCCAAAAAGGGACCGGAGTTTCTATCTATCTATCTGTTAATGGCATGTATTAATGGACGTGGTGTTCCAATGACACGTGACAACGTTATAAATAAAGATGGCATGTCACCTCATGTTACTCCCATCACCTGAAAAGAACATGGCACCCTCAATGAAAGTGGAAATGACAAATGACAAACTCCTATGTATTGTAGGAACACTATTTCTTGTCAATTTTGAATGAATTGTGGTAAAATAACATCAATTCTCACCGGACACTAAATAGCCCATTTAGTGTAGTTAAGTTGTACTTTGAGAATTCTATATTTTAGTTATTTGAACAACAACACCTCTCATTCATCTACAAGGTTTTTTGGATTTTTTTTCCCTTTATCAACCTTAAGTACATGACATCCAATTCCATGGCTTTTTAGAGCCACTTTGCTTAAAAAATCCATTGAAAGAATCACCTTGTGAAAACATAACTCACAAACATAATGAGAAAAGTGTCACCTCATGTAGCCACCAAGGTAGTGGCATGTGCTCATTGCATGCCAAAATGGGACTTTGTGCAATAAATGAAAAGGCCAAGATGTTGAATGAAAATGATAGGATGTATGAATTAATGGAGAGTTGTTACCAAATTTATCAAATAAAAAAACAAAAAAATAAAGGGTAAAAAACCACCTTATTCACTTATATCCCAACTTTGTAGCTTAAAGTTAGATGATCCTAAAACCCAAAAAAAAAAAACCCTATTTGATACTCTATTTGTTATCACCTTTAATGATGAAGGGTTGAAAACAAGGTAAGTTTGAATGCATTGTGGGCCATACCGTATCCTTGCTACCGTAGTGGTCTTTTGTTTGCCTATTTCAAGAACATCCGCTGCAGTCTTCCAAATACGAGGGCCCTTTTAATTTTTAACCATCCATTTTGAAGGGAATAGCCACATGTTTTACCAATGCTACAACTACAACTAAAATATGCTTCCATCTAATTTCAAGTCACATAGCTTGCAAAAGCAAAAAGTAAACTATTATTTATTATGACGGCTTGCTAATCCTAAAAGAAAATATAGGGGGATGGGGGAGTCGTTGGTCCTTCTTAAATTCATGCTTATTTGGCGGGACAAAGACATAGCATAATAAAGCAATGGGAGCCAACACCCTCTTGCAATAGAACCACAGTCTAATTACAATTAGAAACTAAATTTATATGGTAACGACACGATAGTTCAAAATTCATAAAATACAAATGACATTCCTTCATTGCTTAAAAAAATAGATCTTAATGAAGATTCTCTTTCAATCTAGTCCGTAACCAGCTCTGATTGAGCTCAAGTGTCTGCTTGGACTTGTTTCATTCTCGAGCAACACAATTTGTTCATAATCATGCAAGATTCCTCCATGAGCGCAACAATTACAGGATTTTCCATCCGGGAACTTAGTTGGTTACGTCCGGTAACCCTCTCGCCGCCTTATAGTGGCTTGAAGGTTACCTAGTTCATAGTAATGCTCTATTAGAGTTATCCTTAAAGTCACCGTGTGTTTGAATAAGATGCCGTGAATTTTGCTATAATGTATTGTTATTTGTGCACCCCAAATAGTTAAAAGGTAGGGAAAAGCTTGGTGGTCTATCATTGTTAGGTGTGTAAGAGCTTGGTGGTCTCTAAACTCAAGGGAAACTAGTTTAGCCGTCTTTCTTGACGGCTAAACTAGTTTTCCATGAGTTTGAAAACCACCAAGCTCTTACACAACTAATAATGATAGACCACCAAGCTTTTCCCTACCTTTTAACTATTTGGGGTGCACAAATAACAATACATTATAGCAAAATTCACGGCATCTTATTCAAACACACGGTGACTTTAAGGATAACTCTATTATGCTATAAGAGAATTTAGAGGCCAAGTACCAGAGCACATTTTTCATCCAAAAATTGGAGGGGCGGAGGTATTGGGGGACCGCATCAGATGCTCTCAACACCCATCAAGGCCCAAGTCGGTACGCTGTGCTCTGTCGATTTCACGCGCTTGCACCGTCAATGGCTCTCTCCTACATTACCGACCGCGAAGCTCCATCATCGATTCATTGCATTTGAACCTGTAGTGATTGTGCATTGGCTTTGCGGATTCTTCACTTGGAAGTCTCGAGATCGGAGCGGCATCTGCAACCAATTCACTCACACGGAATTTAGGGTTGGGGTTTG
Organism: Pohlia nutans; assembly: GCA_022496805.1. NCBI lineage: Eukaryota > Viridiplantae > Streptophyta > Bryopsida > Bryales > Mniaceae > Pohlia > Pohlia nutans. The sequence goes on from CM040102.1 coordinate 10,810,940, forward strand.
GGAATCCGTTTGCAAGCGTGTCACTTCCGGTACGTCAAACTCACTCTGCATCATTCCTTTTCCGCTGTGAAAGATCTAATAATATGTGCAATCTAGTTGCGAAGTCCTATCTCAAGTAGAAAGCACATTAGTGTATTTATAAAAATCAAAGCTTAATGAGATCAACCCGGAGGTGAACTATTTATTCACTCGAGCCTGAGTAGGGTTTCTGTCTTGCCACAAACCAATGCTCGGGAAATACCGGCAAATTATCCGGTTGATCTTCCAAGCCTCAGACTAATTACCGAGACTAATTACGGAGAGGAATCCACGAGTTTTTTCTAATTGTATAATGAAATAGCTGCAATAGCCAAGATAGATCCAAGTGGAACCGGTTGATTTTTCTAAAGAGAGGATCCTGGCTGCTTTTGCTTGAATATTTCCTGAGCAAACCCCTATTTGCTCAGCTTAGTAGGGTTTGTAGTTCACAGAGTCACAGGGTCGTCAAGAGCATCCCAAAAGCAGGAGCAAAGTGAGTTATTAGTTCTTCGTTTTACTTTTCCTGGTTAGACCTGCCTGATATAATGGCTTGCAATTATGAGGTGGCACCTTAGCAGTAGTTTCACCGTTAAAGTCCAGGTCCATCTTTGCCTTTAAAATCTCAAATAAGTTGTCAAGTTCGTTTTCTGCCGTTTCAAGATCAGTCTTCAAATGAACAACAAGAAAACCAGGTTAAACACTGATTTCAAATTCGACATATTATAGGTTAAGTCTCCGATCCCAGTGTTCTTACTGGTATTTTCTGCCGTTTGGATTTTAGGGTTTGGATGGGGGGAGTGTGTCCGGGTTGTCTTCGGGGCACGGCTCAGGGGGAGAAGCCTTACTATGCTCAAACGCCACAATATGCTCAAGCGCCACAGTATGCCCAACAAGCTACTGCGCAGCCTCAGCAACAGCGTCCTCGGCCGCAACCACAACAGAAGCCAACTAGCGAGGAAGATCGTGCTCGAGGGGATGAAGCCCGAGCCAATGCCGCCATCGCTGCTCAGAAACGGTGCTCTACTCTTGACTGCTTTTGCAATGCTTTTGATGCTTTTTGATCAAGTTAGGGTGACTCTGCATGCAAACCACACCATTTATTTCAGTACTAATTGTTTTATATCTCATTTTTTACTAGAATATACTCCTGTCCGGAAATAATTGTCGTAGTTTTTGGCTTAACGCTTTTTTTTTGTCGTCTCAGTACTCGAAAAATGGTCCATCTTTAATAGGAGTATGTGGTTTTGTGTCACTCTCATTGTCCGCCCAGCCTCACGTTTGAAGTATAAAACAAAGGGAAAAAACTAGGGAAAAAAATGCAAAAAACTAGGACAATATTTTCTGGACAGAAGGGGTAAATATTTTTAAAAGGAAAAAGATGTCACTCCCTTCTTCTCCTAGTACCAGTAGAAAAATGTGATATGAAACGATTAGTGTGTTTTGCAGTCTTTGAAATAAACGTTGTAGCTAGTGGATATCTAGAGAATTTGTGATGGTAATTTTTTTATCATTTTTTATAGCATCTGAAATCGTTTTGGTGAAAAGATATTGTTTGGGATTATGGGATGTTATTTTCGTGTTTTCATCTGATTATGGCTCTCATTTGTGTGTGGGACAGAGCGGAAGCATTTGAGAAGTCGGCAGGAGGAAGAGCTGCCAAGAAAGCTATAATAGCTGCAAAGGCCCCTCCTCCTCCCAGAGATAACAGAGACGAACCTGGTCTCAAGGTCTGGTCCTCTTTTTGTTATGCCTTTTTTTCTCTTTCTTTCTTTTCATCGATAAGAAGAAGTGGAGGGGTTGTCATAATTTTCAGCCGTACAGTTCTCTTGATTGTTTTCAAATCCAGCCCTGCACAATTTTGGGCCCCAGAATAAGGCCCAATTTATACTTGGGGCTGGATTGAGGGCTGGCCCAAACTCTTCAAATTTCAACCAATTTCAACCAATAGGACCAATAGGATCGCTCGATTCTTTCAAATTCAGCCCAAGGCTTTATACTAGGGCTGGGTCGGAAGGAGCAATTTTTCCTACGTGGTGTCCTATGTGGCATGATTTTGGCACCAAATCATTGGGCTAGTTTGATGAAATCGGGACAAGGTTTGCCATGGCCCAAACTCCAAAATTGGGCCGGATTGAATTGGGCCAGCCTTCCATCTAGCCCTAGCCTGTGTATAAGGTGTATCAAAACATTCCCACTAGTGACGTTGGTATCCCTATTTTCCAAACCTGATATACCAGCCTAGACCTAAATTTTGCCAGAGAAGAGGAGTCTGGCTGGTATTCACAAGCAATATACCACCCTCAAACGGTGTAGCTGGCAAAAGTTCTTCCCAAGTTAAATTGGGACCTTGAGGCCTCAATTTTTAGCAAGAAATTTGAGGTTACCAGTCACTCGTGGGAATGCTCTTACAAAAGCTGGTGCAAAAAACTTCCACTCTGACACCTAATCTGTCTCCAAGCTAGGGGGTGTTAGAGCTCTCTATTCCTTGTGCGAAATTTCACTGTGTCTTTCTATTTCGGGCCCATGCAATTCTGAGCCGGAAAATCTTGTCCTAGAAATACTACCCCCTGCCATGGAGTTTTCAAATCGTGTTTTAGAATCGCCTTTCAGCTTATGCGGAATAGAAGCTTGCACTCTGACACCCCCTTAGTACCAGCCCTCACAGGGATTTTAACTAGCGTTTCCGAAATCCCTTCCATTCTTGGAGTCTAGATTAATGTGCGAATGTGATACAAACAAATGAATTTTTGGGATAAATAGCATCACCTGGACTAGCTATCAAAGGTTAATGCAACATAATAGCATCTGTCTCTATTATACGTGAGAGTTCGTTGATGTTAAGGTTTATGCGTAGGAGTTTCCTGCACACTGAATATTATCTTTTCAACTTCCATTGACAAAAAAGTTTCATGTTTTTTGCAGTGGACCATGGGATGATCAGCTTTTAACCTGGATCTGCCAGTCTTTCAGAGTACAGGTTAGTATCATTAGAATGGGTCTTGAAATCGTATGGCTCTTTCCGTTGTATCATAAGATTTAAATTGGATTCTTTGTTTTAGCTCTGCCACATAAGATTTAAAAAAGAATAGCAGGTTTCGTGATAGCAGAGCACTCAATTGAGCTAGAGGGGAAAACCATGATTGGTCTTTCGGGAATAATTCATCGAAACTACTGCTCTTCGCTGGAAGCAGTCTAGTGATGTGGCAAATTTGCTCCACTGTTTGTTCCATGGTCAGAGTGTATATAAGCTACTGTAATGAAAAAGGCCTTCTTGTCAGGTTTTGTTCTGATTGACATACTGAGTACCAAGGATTCCTACGCTAGTCTTTTTGTAATTGCAAATCCTGTAGACTTTGAGTAGTGGGTATTAATATAGGAAGATGGCTTGTTGAATGGAATTAGTGAATCCTACGAAGGTGGAAAAGAAATCCTACAAAGGTGGAAAAGCAATCCTACAAAGGTGGGAAAGCAAGCCTACAAAGAGGGAGGAGCCACATCTTTTCTATCACCAACTACCTTCCTATTCAATCACTCGGGTTATGGAATTCTCTAGTTGTTGGTCTTTTCTGCAATCTACTGGTGATTTATTTAACGATTTTAACACCCACTAGTGTATGCCTCTACTATTTGCAGTTGTGTTAATGTTGCAAAATGATGCATGCTTGGGTGCGCAACTGACTGAAGGCTCATTTACACTCTCTGTCTCAAGTCTTGGCATAGTCACTTGCGCAGGGACTTGCACTTCTGTTTCAGAGAGTTTTTGAGTGAGTACGTGGCCCTTGAAGGGCACTCCAGTAGCAGAATCCTGTTGTTTCAATTTGGTTGCAGAAGGCAATAGATTTAGTGAGTCTCGCATGGGGATTCTCCCTTCACAAGCTCGCATTTTGACACTCCCTAACATCAGTTTTAGAAAAGTTACAACTTTTTAATTCAGCCTGCTTTCGAGGAACGCTAATACTATTGAAAATTTGACAAAGATCAACCAAGATTTTGAGCAAGATCCTCCCTTCTTGGGTTTTGGCAACATCCTCCCTCTTTTTCCTCCACCTTAATTGAAATTTGATAAACCAAATTTCAGTCTCGACACCTCATTGGAAAATTTCCTAAGCAACAGCCAGTCACGGAGATGGCGAATGGTCAGCTGGAAACTGACCAATGTAAGTAATCTCTCACTGTCAACTGAACAAGTGTCGAATCAAAGATACCTCCACTCAGTGGCCAACTCAACAATGGCAACGAATGTCCACTCAGCAATAAATGGGTACGTGACATCTATTGGCAAGTTCCTTTTTTCTTTATGTATCAAAAATATCATGCATGTGTTGAGCCCGGAACCTTCAAGAACTTGGTGACTGCCGGTCAGATGTCGCCCTCCAGTTGGTGGAGAAAAGCCTAACCGCCTGTTGCATAATGGAATGAGCATGGATCAGAACGCCGACGTGGCAAAAGAATGGTAGCCGTCGATGCAGGACCCGTCCTGATGAGCTGCCGGCCCTCCTTTCTTGCTCTCTAAAAGAGAGCAAGGAGAAAAGAGGCATAAAGAGGGCGCAGGGAATAGACAATTCTTGATTCATCTTCATTTCGTGTAGCAACAAAGACAGAGATTACTTACTGCAGACTATCGTTTCTTGAGGTTTTGATCTTTCAGTTTTACAATGAAGACTGGGTGTGGCAACCCCAATTGCAAGTGCGGTGCCGACTGCACTTGTACCAACTGCTCGTAAGTATCTAACTTGCTGTGTTGCTTTCTCGTTTACAACAATGGTTCTATTTCTTTGAACGATGTATGTTTTATTTAGTGAACTTTTAGCTTCTTTGTGAAGAATCGCATGTATGTGTGCTTCTTTCTCTTTTTCTTTCCTTTTGTTGAAGGATGCATGGTTCATTTGCAGTGTTCTGGTGACCTTTTAGCTTCTTTGTGAAGAATTGCATGTATGTGGGCTTCGTTCTCTTTTTCGGTGCATAAATAATGTTTCCTTTTGTTGAAGGATGCATGTTTCATTTCATTGCGAAGAACTGCATGCATGTGTTCTGCTTTCTCTTTTGGGTTCATAAACAGCGGTTTCTTTGGGTTTCATTTTGAGGAAAGGTGGGACTAGTCTTTTAGTTAAGGATACCAGAAGTCGTTGTTCGGAGATGTCCCACATTTCTACTCCGTGAATTTCTTGGAGCTTGTATTCGTTTCTTGGTGGCTAAAGATCTATGCAGTTTTGATCATTGTCCATGGAGTGTGAAAATTCCTTAGTGTGAAGGTATATTTTTCATTTACATGTCTCCCTGGTATCTGACTTGTGTTATCTGCTTTTTCTCTACAGGTGCGGAAGGACCATGGATGTACCTTCTTTCGGTGGACTCCGCAAGTAAGTATCAACCTTCAGTGACATGCAAAACTTTGTCAAATTAACGCATTCTTGATTAACCCTTAAAAGGCTGATGGGGATAGTAGATACGTTGGTGTATATTTGACATTTGTTGTAAATAGAAGGTTCCAAATTGAGATCGCAATAGCTCATTAAAATCATTTCAACGTGAATTTTAACTTCACTTTTGATCTTAAAACTATAGGAGGTGTGGAACCATGTCAAATACAATGAAATACTGGTGTATGATACTGGTCGGAAAGGGCTCTCTAGACCTTTAAGGGTTAAAACATGATGACGTTGAAGGTTCAGGTTCAGCATTCTGTTGTCTACAACATGTATGCGTGTTGAATTAGTCTGTTTGTTTTCCTCATAATGGTTTTTATGTTACTGGGATTTGCAGCTACAATTATGAGCCTGATTGCCAGTGCGGACCAGACTGCAAATGTGCTGATTGCGACTGCCACAAGGGGAAATGAAGCGAGATCAGCAATTGGGGCGAGCAAGTTCCTGGCCTCCAGCTCCGTAAATAGGCATGGGATGTCACTGAAGTGACTTATAATCCGGCAAATAGTCTTGAATAAAACTACTTAGTATACTTTAGCGAACTAGTTTATTCCATCTCTTTTTTTTACAGCTCGTTAAAAAGAGAGTAAACATGTGAACTGTATGCTTTGCTTTTTGAATGTATAGCAATAAAGTTTCTGTATAGCAACAACGTGGTCTGTACATGGCTTGCTCTATTCTAATATTGAAATGCTTTTGTGGAATGACTCCGTAGGAATTCCGAGGTAATTGTTGGGATTTTATTCTTTGAGGATTGTGTCACATCGGTTATAAAATAGCTCAAAGTCTGTCTGTGCAATGGGCCTTTAAGAATATGAAGAGAATGCCAACACTTTGATCTTACTTTAGAAGAGATTTGGTCAACCAGAGCATTTGAGCGGATGATATTTTGCTCCTGGATATCAACCCCTAGACATCCTCACCTTCCCCAGATTTGGCAATTTTGCAAAGATGCATTTTAAAATACAAATATATGAGTAAAAGTTGTACATTATGAATCCTAGATTCTATCACATGGTTAGATCTATGATTGCTATCACCAATATTTTTGTATACAATTTGAAACTCAAAATTCGATTTTTTTTAGTATTTTGATTACGACGAATAAGATATTGACAATTTAAGAAGGAAATTAGTTGCGATAGATTGAAATACAATACTCTAACTAGTGATTTTTGGAGAATTTTTTGTTGCTTGATTTTGTGAGTTGATTTTTTCAAAAGCACTTTTGCGTTGAAATCTTCAAAAAAATTGGTGGAACAATGCGGTATAAAATGAGGCATAAAATTTTCACAAATCATCCCCTTTCTAATTGAATCACACATGCATGAAGCTATCTTCTTATAAAAGTTTCAATAAAAAATCCACATTGCAAAATCGCATGATGGATCAAACAACAGAGTTCAAATCTGTTGTTCCCATGCAACCACATTGTGGTTACTCGGGCATGTTTTTGCAACCTACCATGAGATCTACTACAAACCAAGCATTTTTGTTGGTTATGCAATAGAATGAATTTTAATTTTAATTTTTCATGACCTAAAATAGGTTGAAATTAGGCTTACCAAATGTAACTATACTTCATTTCAGGAATATACAATGACCCACAAGTTGTAACCGATTTTTTAGTTTTTCCATCAGTAGAGTGACATGCACCCTAAAATGTAGTCAAATAAGGAAAAAAAGGATAGAATCATATATACATATATAGAAATGACTAAAAGAAGAAGATAACCAAAAATAAAAAGATAGATTGTTCAAATTTAATTGTATTCATGCTTGGTACTAAGCCCTTTCATTTAGGGGTTATGAGAAATTCGGCCAAGACTACTTGGCTACCTTGTGTCGGGGTCTCATTCCTAGTAACACCCAAACAGAGGGGCCTTACCCGGCTACACATACTCACACCCATCGGCAAGGTCCTTTTTTAACCCCTAATGCATGCAACAACCTCATTGTGTTCTACTATTTCTCAAACGACAAATGTACAGGAAATTCTTTCACCATCTTCTGTACAAGAAAAAAATTAAAAAATTTACAACAATATGTCTTGTAGTTCTTATAAGGTTGACAAAAACACTTGGCTCTATATGACACATTCAGCTACTGTAAACGTCACATGTATGCGAATGTTCTTACTTGTATGCGTATTGTGTGAAAGGAGCAACCTCCTTTAGGGGTTAAAAATCCAAACTACACTTGTGTCCGTAAGTGTCCATACATGGCATGGAGCCAATGGAAAGCACATTATTTTGAAGATGGAAAAACGACAATTTTAAGAGTATATAAGCCCTCCACATCAAAGATGTACGTCGACATAGGAGGCACAATAAACATGATGAGGCCAACGTGAAGCAAATTTTCTACACAATAGCCTCATAGGATAACATAAATGAGGCTCAACACGAGAGGTTACTATGGCTCTCAAGGCCTTGGCCATGTCTTGAATTTAGAGCAATTGCAAAATAGGCTATACCATACTACCTTGGTTGGTTTGGCAATTTTTTGCCTAATAATTATTTTGTTTTTGGTTGAGAAGTTTGGCAAAGCAAATTCTTCACAGATTTCTTCAAATTTCTTTACAATTTTTAGAATTTGTAGGAATTCAACAAGTGATTATTTTGGCAATTTCATAATTAATTTAACCCTTTAACGTCCCAATTCAACACTGTTTTCAAAGATTTGTTATGAAATGGTTGATGAAAAACGGAAATGGAGTTGATGTACAAAGCAAAGTTGTAAATGTCAATGTGTAGATAACATCCGTACGGTTGGATTCATCATATTTATTATTAATATTTTTAAAGTAATTTTGCAAGGTTTTCTCTTGAAATTCAATTAAAAATCCAAAATTAACACAGAAATATTTAAAAATATTGTAATGAAATTAGAATGACATGCACTACAAGATGGTATGGTTTCCATTATTTGATTCTACTTACTATGGAAAATCATATTTAAGGTCTTTCTTTTTGAACTAAGATTGAAACTCGACATTAATCACTTTTGTAATATTTCAAAAATTCACATTATCTTATTTTGAAGATCCATACCGTACAAATGGTATTCAACTAGCACAAGAATGGGGAAAAAAAAATTGGATGAAAAACATCTGGTACCAACAGAAATTGAGCTGCTCAAATTCATCCGGCGTTCATATTCTGGACGCCAGCGCGCTAAAGGGTTAATATGTGCCAAACTAGCTTATGAACTACGGTAGTACATGCTTTAAAAAGGGACCACAATTGCATCTCTTTCTCTTGTATTGCATCTACTATAAATTGTTAGTGTTTGTCGAGTTTGAGTTGAAATTTGGTAGATCATAGTGAAGTGAGAATAATTGGTGGATGCAACCGATCCTAACAAGGTCTTTCTAGAAGGCCATTTAGGTTGTGGAGGACCGCGCATGCCCTAAGAGGTTGCAAATGATAGATCTCATCTATTATTCTATTCAACTTTGGAATAATATGTAGGGATCAAGAATAAGAATGACCCTTAGATATGGGGTCTTCCACCTTAGCCGTATTTCAAAATTATTAGATGCCAATTTGGCATAAGGAAAATACACCTAATTCCACCCAGGATCCAATTCTGCCCACGATCCAATTCCGCACCTTAGCATTGATCCCTGTTTCTACTTTGGGTTTGATCCAATTACACTACACTTTAAATGTATACTAAATGCAGTACTGAAATAATAGATTTAAATGGGTGTTAGATGGGGCAATTTTTAAATACTTTGGATGAAATCATAAAGTGATCATGAATAAGCAATTAAGGCAATCAAAAGAAAGCAATTTATAGAGACTAAAGAAAAGATTAGACTTTGACAATCAAGCGTATGCTACGCTTATACATGCAAGGACTTCAACTTTCACACGCACAATACTCAATACACAGATAGTGGCAAAAGCTTTACGTACTTAGATCAAAGAACAAGCAAAGTCTTGCACTTACTATAATTATAAAGTTTTCTTAGTTTCCACTAACACATTGCATAGTTTCTTGGAGCTTGTACTATTCCAAGTTGATCACACATCAAGAGAGCTACAACTAGAAGAGATGCATGTACTAGTTCTAGGCCGTCGGTAGTTAGTTTAGGGGGAACTTTTGCCATGATTACCTCGCTAAGTTTGAACTTGGATGATGCTCATCATGTTTAGCTAGAACTACGTACAACTAGCAATACAATTAGCCTATTGTATATATACAAATGGAATACATTACAGCACAATTTAGCATAGGCAATCGAGTAAATCCCTTGGATGTAAATGAATGGAATTGAGTATAAATGTGCAGTTGAAGCTTATTTCTCAATCAACTCTAGTGTGCCTTTAAATGATAATAGGGCATTTTTTGGAATGTTCATGGTACCTATCCAAGGATTTTTTTTTTATGTTCAAAGTAGACCACTATGTATTTATAGAAATTACAAATATTATTGGAAATATTCAATTACACTTGAATTCTACTCCACTAAATTTTGTCTTTCTTTCCAATAATTATGACACACTCAGCATTTTCTCTAAGATCTTCAAATTGCAAAAATGGATGGTAACATATACTTCCACCTTAACAAGACATCAAGTTGTTAAAACAATGGCCATGAAACCTGGTCTTTGGCATAAGATGTAATCTTCGGGGCATTGGTTTCTTGATCTTTGGCCACGACAACCTCACATTGATGATCAATATTGTGTGTATATTGTGTTCAAAATTGTATTCTGCCTTGGTCTCACCCTTGGGAAAAATACCAATACATGTTCCTTTTAGCCGTGTGTTTTTCAAGAATATTAAAATAATAATAATAAAAATAGTATTCCATAGCCACAATCCAAGAGGTCAAAAACCATCTATCCACCAATGTCGGACAACTCCGCAATGACACTTGTGTGCAGATTCCGATGAGAGAATTCATAAGAAGTGAGCCTACACTAGCTGCATGTACTCCTTAAAGGAGCGTCTATTTGTCTCTGTTCATTGATTTCAAATTCATCACGAGAAAGTACGTCATAATTTAGAGCCATTGATTTCTTAACCCCTAAAACGCCCAATATGGCCATCTGCATCACCGAACTCTGCAACTGTGGCATTTTCTCATTCGACCACAGTTTTCTGATTGCAATACATCATTTTAAAGCTCTTGTTCTACACTACAAGATCAACAGTGTCAATCGTATCGAACTGAAGTCATTTTCACACAAAAGATGATTTGCAGCAGGGGGTTCAATTTTCCTACACTTCAGAAAAATACACAATGGGTTAGCATGAATGCATGGGATGTTCTGCACGGAGAATCCAATTAATTGTACGTGTGCTCAGAATCAAGAGATTTAATTCCTTACAAAGTGCTCAGAAAAAACAAGTGGGTTGCCTAAACCAACACTCAAGGGTTGTCAACAAGCAGTTTAGGATCGTCTGTGACGCGAGCAATTGCAGTGCGGGCGGCAATGAGGGACATTCTCTGGGACACGCCCTGTCGCTCCGACGTCGCTCGAATCGAAACTGCCTCGGGTCCCGTGTAGAAGAAGGAACTCATGGTGCTCCTGTCCTGCGTCTCGCCATAGCTCGTCGTGGTATCTTCTGACAGAAAATCAGACGACTCTCGCAGCGGAGAATCCCCGTGTACTGTCGGTGAGGACGACGACTGCAACCTTGCCTGCTGCAGCTCTGGCTTCACCTTCAGAATGTTCGCTTCCACTTTAGACCCGCTCGACACAGATCGCCCTGCAAGCACAGCTTCTATCCTCAGTTAACATCAACTGAGAAACTTTGACGTGCTGGAGTCTCAGAGTTTCCAGACACCTTAGCTAACAATCTCGTCTTGTATCCTCAGTTCATATCCACATCAATTTACATTGATCAACTGAGAAACTTTGACGTGGAGTTTCAGAGAACTTTTCTAGACATTCCCAGCTTATAATCCCATCTTGTGTCCTCACTTCATATCCACATCAATTTACATCAACTGAGAAAATTTGACGTGGAGTTTCAGAGTTTCCAGACACACTTAGCTTATAATCTCATCTAGCTAGTGTTCTCAGTTCAGATCCACATAAATTTACATCAACTGAGAAACTTGGAGGTGCCAGAGTTTCCAGACATTCTTACCTTATAGTCTCATCTTGTGTCCTCGGTTCACATCCACATCAATTTACATCAACTGAGAAACTTTTAGACTTTTAAAGTGCAAGAGATCAACAACGATCCAGATCGAAGTCTGACGGAATGGAAGTTTACCTCCAGGGCTTGCAACGACGTCGGGCTGGGAGGTTCCTGCAGGGAAGTTGGCCACCCAGGGCTTTACATCCTCCTCTTTGTAATTATGCTCGGGCTCTGCAAGCTTGCTGCTGCTCCAGGGGCTCTTGTTCCACGACTGACTGAGCCCCACAGCCTCACTGGTGTCATCGCCGCTCTCTCCACACGAGGCTTCGTATCCATCACTATTCACAGAGACTCGCACGCTTTCCACAGTATTTTCTGGCACTCTGGTCAGTGCTGCAGCCGCGTCGCCAGGGAACCGGGGGAACGGAATGGGAAACGGGCCCTGCGGAGCCGGAAACGAGGCTCTCGGATCCCCGGAGTAGGCGTTGTTGCCGGAGCGGTAGGGACTGCGAGGCTCGGCAGGCAGACTCTCCAGAAAATAGTTCGGATTGATTACTGTGGTGTCCGAGTCGGGATGGCTGGTTCCAGACTCTTGATTGTTCTTGGACCACATTTGAAGTCGCGGAGGTTTCTTGCGACTGCTGCGGCCAGCCAGACGAATCTCCCCGGCGCCGGAGCTGTCCGTGTCGACGACTGCCGGTGCTGCAAGCGGAGTCTCCGTGCCACCTGTTAATTAGGACAATAGTTAGTCCTATGTCAATGTTGACTGGTTACTTAATCTAGATACTCAAATACACCTCTTATATATTCCTGTGTCCCATAATAAGGTTCCACAACCTTCAAAATAAAAGAATTAACTTGTTCAATGGTATGGGCCCCGAGTAAAATGGTGTGGACCAGTAGCACTGGATGATAAAAACAAGATTTTCATATGGGAATCGCGGACAAATTTCCCACAATTGTAACTTTCCTAAATAAAAAATACACTACAATCATCCCAGAAAAGTTACAATTGTGGGTACTTTGTCCCACTTCCTATATGGAATCCCATGTGGGAATGTCTTTATCTCTCCATATGTAAGAGTAGTAGTTTGAGCAATCAAGAAACTTATTTTGGGGCAGAGGGAGTAAAAGTTACTACGCTTGAGAATATCGAAGGTCATAAATTTTGAGATGTTCTTAGACACTCTCTTCATCTTCCCTCATTATTACTATAACACAAATATATGATATTTATATATTTTATGCATTGGGTATGCATTCATACCACCGGGTCGGCTGGCGTGAAGGATGGAAGATTTTGCTCGTGCTCTGGCCGCGGCTCGATTCGCGTCCTCGGTGGTCACGCGTGCCAGTTTCCATGGGTATAATCCCACTTGTGCCTTAGACTGTTTCGATCCTTTGGCGTCGATGATTTTTCCCGCACCGGCTTTGCTAGCTCCCACCTCTAGATCGCTCAATGCCATTATAGTCTGCAGCCACACGGACAACCTTCACATGTGACGCTCCATACTAGAAGAAACACATGTAAAATTACATCATTTTTGAGGACACGCTCTGGTTGCCAAAAAGTCTTCCCACTTCTAAAGTCAAATCAGGACCTAAATTTTTAACAAGAAATTTGAGGACACACAGGAAGAACTGGAGGCCCTTACCCCGGGTAGCCTGGAGGCGAATGCAGAAATACCCCCCAAACTTTCTAAACAAGTAGGTCGAGGGGGTATTTCTGCATTCGCCTCCAGGCTACCCGGGGGTAAGGGCCTCCCGTTCTTCCTGTGATACCAGGCACCTAGTGAGTATGGTTGGATGGCAAGCTGCATTTTCAATTGAATACATGAGTCTCCAAAATATACATGAGCATGTACCTGATCTTGATCGACAAACATGCGAGGTGGTGTGCAGAAGACGATGCGTTTGCTTGCGTTGCTGTTGTAGCCACTGAATCCTGTTTCCGTCGACGTAGCCGGCGATGTTGTCAGGCTGGAGGATCCCCCATTGTCCTCCCAGAATTCTTGGTTCTCATCTCGGACTGCTAGAATGTAGTCGTACGTGGTTATTCCCTGCAAGGAAAACCATTGCTCCAATACTCAGAGACAATCACACAGGAACCCTCACTCCGGGCCCAAACTTGGGTTAAGGGTAAAAATGAGGGATTTTTACCCCGGGGCAATTTTATTTTTTCCCCCACGCTTGTCAAAAGCCCCATGATTTTATCCCGGTAAACCATGTTTTACCCTAGTAAAGGTCCCAAAAAGGGAGTCAAAGTTTGACCCCTGACTCCTAATCTACACTTTCGGTCACAGTGCTAAATGGGGTAAAAATTGAGGCCAAACTATCCACTTTTTGCCCCGGCAAAAATGTTTGGGACCCCTGTGTGATCGACATCGCCACTGTAGGCTATGAATCCACGAACTAGATTGCCAAAATTTAGCTCCAGTGATGAGTACCTTGTGCATGAGGATGAGGTGGAAGCAAAAGAGCTGAGTGAGCGGTGCAGTTGCCAAGAACGCCAGTAACATCAAGATCATCTGCAGTACGTCATCCACAAACCAGTACGTCATCCAAAAATCATAAAGATTAGATTGATCATGAGTCTCGTTTTGTGATAAACTAATTGAAAGAGAAATGTCTAAATAATGGTCATATTTGAAAATGCTACATTCAACTGTGCTTTCAAGTGCCTTCAGAGCTTTGAAAACTCGGACTTCCAAGTGCTCAGATGGTGACCAACTGAAACTTTGAGCACTAAAATCTAGAAAGGGGATAGAAATGAGGTACAGATGAGCTTCAGTATCCCATTAGACGACTCAACAACTTTGAAAACTAGAACTTTCAAGTGCTCAAATGAGTTGTGAGATGGAGAACTGAAACTCTGAGTTCTAAAATCTAGGACAAGCATAGATATGAGGTTCAGCTGGGCTTCAGTATTCAGTTGGACAACTCAATGGCTCAAACCTGCTCCGGTAGCTCAAAACTCAGCCTTTACTAAGTCTTCAAGTTCGTGAAATTCCACCATTTTAACTAATATAACAAAAGCTTCATTATAATCGCCATATTTTGTTGGGAAAAAATATCCCAAAAAGCACTTTTTTGGCTCATTTTTTTATTCTTCTTTTTTGGCCAAAAGGGTAATGGTCTGATATGGGTACCCCAGTTACGCACAACCATATGTGTTACTGTGTGCAACTCATTTTATGCGTGCCAAAAATTCCATTTTTTGCACAGTGTATGCAGCTCCTACTATGCCCTCTACAACACCATCTAATTTTTGTAATCTTTTCAATATTTTCTCCTTAACAATTTTTTTTTCTAAAATCACACTAATTCAGGAGGGGGTACCCATATCAGGGCATCACCCAAAATGGAGCCAAAAATGAGCCGAAATGAACAAAAGAATTCTAGATATGGAGTGACTAGTGTGGTGTGCAAAGTGACAAGCTACAAGGGCATAATTGCGTACCAGCACTGTAATGAAAGCTACACGAGGGAAGCTGCGGCCAAGTTGGTCATTGATCTCTTGGTCAAAAGAGGTCTGGTTACGGAAGCAGCGTACCAGCACCACGATGCCCACTGCCCACTCCATGATGAGCTTTCACCACACAACAGATAGCACATTCAACAGTCATACAAATTACCTCCCAAATCAATCCCAAATTAATTATCTTAGATAATTAATTATATCCTCCCAAACTCAACGCTCCGCTTCAACAAAGTCTAGTGCCGACAAGAAGGTGGAAGCCTGATCATACCATCAGCAAGCACGACACCATCAGAGCCACAAAGGGCTTATAGTTTCGTGTCCCCACACAGTTGTTTAGCCACTGCATCCATGTCCCCAATATGAAATTCTCTACGTCAGTTTATAACACTGTCTCCTCCATCTTACACAATGAATACATATTGATTTTGAGAATGTATCACCATAACATTGGAATTCGGTCGGTTTTAGACTTCATCAATTGAATTCAACCTTTAAACTCACTACTAGGATCATACATTGTATGCTACGTTGACGAGTAACTCAAGCAACATTATAGCTTGTTAAGCAACATCTAGAAACCACAATGTTGTTGTAGTTATTCCCCTGACGTTGCATAATTCTAGTAGTAACTTTTTCCTATAGTAACAAAAAGACATACTTTGGTGTATTGGAATCCGCTTACAATTGCTAACAAGGATCAATAAAAGGTTGTTATTGTAATAATAAGAGCATACTTAGCACTTAAAAGTGTCGCTTCGAGGTGCAGTTACCACACTACTTTGCCTAGAATGATGGGGTGAAGGACAAGCAATAGAAATGAATGACGTGAAATGAAATGTGAGGAAGGAGGCAGCCTGTACCCGGCAGTGATGATCAAATCCATGCACACACTTGTCACATGCCCTGCAGTGCTTGCTATGCGCTGATATCTGCACTCAATACAAAGAATAACATTCTCAGAAATCTTTGTTTACATTGCCACAAATCCGGCACACGTGTTTACTCTTCACTTTTAGGGCTAGGAGACACCGGATTAGGGATATGAGTAATAGAGAGGATCCGGATATGGAAGGTAACAAAGTGCTATCCAAAGCCCCTAGTGTAAGTATGGAAATCAATAGTCAATGAGATTCACCCCTGGGGAACTTTTTTTGCAATTTTGTTATCAGACCCTAATTAGGATAACTAGCAGCCATTTACCACAAACCTTACTCGTTCTGATATGTAGAGTTTGTAATCTACGAGGGTCTTAGAAGAGCAACCCGAAACTAGGATCAAAATATTCAAAGCATGAGGCACGGAGGAAGAAATCCTAATAGTATGTTGGATATCCTTATTTGGATCCTCTATAAGGTAAACCACCCAATTTATGCCTCGTAACTATTAATGTCACTTTGTGGTCGCTACGTATCATCTTACATCTAAATAATATGTACGCAGTTAGCACATAGTAGCACCAACAGGGTGCCTTCTAAATCAGGGTATAAATAGGGTGACTTCTAAATTATGGCACAAATAGGGCGACTTCTGAATTCATGACACAAATAGGGTGGCTTCTGAATTCATGACACAAATAGAGTGATTTCTGAATTATGGCACAAATAGGTGGTTTATCTTAGTTCAAACTAGCTTCAATTGTAAACTTGCATTAAGAGAAATCATTGTGAAATTTGGAAGACTATTGAAACATTATTGCAACAACATGTTTTGCTATATACCATCATTTTAAGTGTCATTTCGATACCAAAAACTATATTGAAAAGACACCACAGTGACATCATACCAATATGTTGTTTTATCATAATTTCAACAATGTTCTTTGCATCAAAACAACGTTATGTAGCATTTGAAGCCTATTGTTTCAATAAGGTTTTCAAATTTGAGACGCTCGTATAATTGCTCGCCGGCACAAAGGAAAGCTTAAATGAAGGGCTAAGTAGAGTACATCAGCATCGCAAATGCTACAGTAGAGGAGCTCCTCATCTGAATCCAAGTCATCCGGCTGTCGATGACAACCACCCAGTGGATTGCACCCATTGCCTTGTTGTAAGCTTTTCTTCTGTTCCCCAGCCTCCACTGCCTGCTCATCCCTGCCTTCCTCCGGTCCTGCCTCAGCCTCTTTCTTAGGGCTATACTTCTCCTGTGACCGATGCACGCGCGGATCCACAGGATCAATCCATGTGCACGCGATGTAGAGAATACTCACTGCAGCCACCTGGAACGCAAAAACAAAACCTCAGAATCCACATAATGGGCAATGGTTTGATATGGCACTAGTAGAAAATCCAACTAATCTCTTGATTCGCGACGGACACTTTTATGATGATTTGAACAACAATCTATTGATTTGAACAAAAAATCGACCAAATCAACAGAAAAGTGTCCTTGATCAACGCAACCAAATCAATAGGTTAGTTGAATTTTCTAGTAGTGTGGGTAACCCTTTCAATAATAGTGTGATTTTTGAAAAATATCCTTTTGACAAGAAAAAACAATCGGAAAATTACACAAATTTGATGGTATTATAGATGATATGGCTGCAACTACATATATGGTGTTAAGGATGGATTTTCTAGCACATATTAAATGAGTTACACATATATCACGTGTCAAACTGGGACCCATATTAGGCCGGTACCTTAATTTACTTTCAACCTCAACCTGAATTAGACTATACCATTGCTAGTTTCTAGAGCTTCTAAACATGCCAAATGCCCACTTTAGAGCTGTTACTTATAAAGCATAATTGACTTACTAGTGGAGTGAAAAGACCGATTATCAGGAACTTCAACGTTCTAGTGCCCAGGAACGGCGCAAAGAACACATAGAATGAGAACGCCAACGTACAGAAGACTGCAATTGCCACCGTCTGCACCACACAAACGTGTCAAATTCCCAGCTGAATTAAACATTCATTAATTACTGCAAGAAAAAGAAATCCCGTACTACCATTTGAAGAGAAAACCATGCATGTTACACACAAGCAGAAGCAGCAGACGTCCATCTGTGTCAATAACCTAATTGAATACTTCTGATTTTTTTCTCTGTCAACGAATCACAGGGAGATAAAAACAAGATTCCACATGGGAAGTAGTAAGGACAAATTTCTCACAATTGTAACTTTCCCATATCAAAAATACACTACAATCATCCCAGGAAAGTTCCAATTGTGGGAATTTTGTCCCACTTCCCATATGGTGGGAATGTCTTTATCTCTCCCTGTGGAACACTGTTTCTCAATTGCTACAGTTCATTATACTGTTAGGGCAACAGTAGTACAGAATTTGTACCCTAATTGAAACGCACGCTCAACACTCTGTTTGCCGACTAAACGAAAACCAGTGATTGACTTCGTCAACATGAAGATAAAAACTTAACTCTTAAAGGTCCAGATTGGCCATTCCGGTCAGTATTATACGGCCGTATTTCATTGTATTTGGAATGGTTCTACACCTTCTATGAGTTTGTTCAAATTCATATCTACATGGTCTTAAAAGTTATTGGGATCTCAATTTGGAACTTTCTACTTACAACAAATGTTAAATATACGGCAGCCCTAAAACCTTTAAGGGTTAAATTGCCTTGCCTGGAGAGGATGGAAAGGAGGCTGCCAGCCATGATTTCGCATTGTGTGCTCCTCTACCACCAAGCTGACTGACGCCGCCTCTTGAAAACACGATCACCGACAGTCATGTGTACATTCAAACTACATCACAATCACTAAACCTCAATCACCCATTCACACAAAGTTACATGATTGTTGTCCTCGCAAGCAAGAATTCAAGTGAGCCACATTGGAACCAGCAACTTGTCGATCAACAAATTAAAAAGCCCCGTCCACCGTCAATCGATCTCCATATCCACCACAATCCTTCAGCAACGTTGATGATCAATCTCCATATCCACCATAATCAAAGACTAGTCCGACTAGTCCGACTGTAATACGGTAACGGAGCCGACTGACTGACTAGTCTTCTGTTGAATCATTCTCGAATCCCGGCCTGAACCTGCTCTACTTCTCTCTCTCAGATTGTTACTACTCCAAGCAAGAAAGGAACTAAGGTTGTGTTTTGAGATGGTGGTGTTGATTGTTGTGAGTACAGGCAATTGAGCAGAGGTCCGTTCAAAAGGCAAATCCGTTTAGCGGAGCAGTCTAGTGCAGGAATAGATCTTGGGCTATCTTAGGACTGGTACACAACGGTCTTGACTCTTCTTTTCTTCATGGCCTGCTCTCCACGTGGGGCCTGAGGCTTAACCTTTATTCTTTCCTTCTTTTGTACGGTTTCCTACATGTGCCTATTTTGTACATGTTGCCAGGGAGATCTACCAGTTTGTCTGATGTGAGTCCACCCTTTCAAAGAGAGAACGTACTTTTCATTGTCCTCTAGACTTTGTGCGCAGCTCTTTGTATTTTCCCATTTTGCTAAACTGTCGACACAAAATAATATGGTAGAATCACATATTTCAACATTCATCCATATTTTGGATAGAAATTATTTACATCTATATTTGAATGTTGTTTTCATCCAAATCGGTTAATTGAATGAGAGTAACATACCCCTAAATCTCACCCTCGATGGAAAAACTAAAAGGGCTAAAATAGTCATTTTGGATCCTATATACTTTTTTGACGGGTGTGATGAGATTTATACTTTGGTGACATTTATTTTTAAACACCCCAAATTTCTATTTTTAGTCCTTTTATTTTTCCATGGAGGGTGAGAAATGTGTAATTGAACTTCATCTGTAACACACATTATCCTTATTGTTTCCTATCCACTCAACTATTGTTTAGACTTTGTACAACCAATCTCAAATATGTGGTTAAGGTAAAAATGATATTTTGAAAGGCTAAAGCATTCAAATCTTACTCAAAAAGCATTCAAAATTAAACTACATCCAAGTCGTCCTTTATAGGTTAATTAAAGTGGCCGATAAAGCTTTACTAGCAATGTCTATGTTTTGGTTGGAAACAATGAGAAATTGGTTACTAGTTTTCTGGATTAAGGTAGAACGATAGAAGCACCCAAAACCAATGTGTAGAACAACCCATAATGGTTATCAATTGAACACAATGCCACTTGTGTAGAAATTTCTTGTCAACCAATCAACTTCTTGCACTATTACCTATGTTAGTCAATCCCAAGAAGCAAATTGAGTCGGTTTATAGAATCATATGTTTACAAATTTGAGATAGTCTAGTTATTGGTTTTAGATGATGACTAACTTTTCACTTTGGATCTTTTTAGAAATTTCATTTTTAGAATAAAATTATAGAAAGAATTGCATTCTTCATGATTTTTATTTTTCTATGAAAGAAAAAATACTATTTGCCTTTTATTCCTACCGCACAAAGGTTAGAAAGCTTAAGTTATCGGTTATGGATGCTTCTATTGTAGTAAGAAATATCTAGTAGCTTGATATTTGAAATATTTAGCAACTCGGAAAAAAGTTCCCATATATATCTAAGATAATGTTGTCACATACATACAACCCACATCATTTTGAAAGACCTCACATTCTACATCATGGCATTGTAGTGTCCAACTTGTCCTTTGGCTATGGCCGTATAAAGGCCTCCATGGGATTCCAATGTATTTTTCAAGTTTTTGTTTATTAATATGTTAATAAATTTTATGACAAAAAAGGACCAGAATTAATTCTCTCTTTCACACAAGTATAATTGTAACAATGTTGAAATTTATCAAAAGAATTCACCATGCTCAAACATTCCTCCATTCAAATGCATGAAGGAGGTGGCAATAGCCACATTTTTCAAATCCAAGAAGAAGGAACTATTCATGAAACCCTACATCAAAAATAGGTATGGCAATAGAGTCATCCACTAGCTCACTTTGAGTTTGAATAAAAGCCCATGAATTTTGCATTGATATAAGTTCATTCCATATAGTTAAAAGGTATGGAAGAATTTGGTGGTCTCTTAGTATTAAATGTGTATGAGCTTGGTGGTCTCTAAACTCAAAGGGAACTTTTTTGCCATCAAAATATATGTTTTTTGAGTTCCCCTTGGGTTTAGAGACTACCAAGCTTCCAAGGGGTGCACTGTACTAAACACGTACAAGTATACGTGAGTGCAAAGAAGGAATATTAATTTGAACATTGCGATATTATGTATACATACAATCAACATATTTAGAGCTGAAAACATTGACATATGCTTACATGAAACATATATTTACTGGGTATATTAGAATGGAATAGATATTTATACAAAGGTTTTGAGCATGTAGCCCTTTGTATACATGGGGGTATTTAGAGGAAGTCATGCAAGCACGTGATTTCTCAAACATAATGTAGAGTGCACCCCCCCCAAGACCAAACTCTTAAAGCATGGGCACCCATGCCCTCAGAGACTCTCTCACACTCCAGAAGTAGATGAAAAGTGCAAAGGGCCCTTTCAAAATTCCTTTTGACTCTGGATCCTAGCACGTTAGAAATTAGGCCTTCAAATCACTATATAGTTGACTATATCCTCACATTCTACTTGTGATTGGTTCATTGACTATTTGATGCGCATTTTTGATACGTGAAGGGCATGCAAGGGTGGGGGAGTGTGAGTGCAAGGGCCCTTCAAATGTAGATGAATAATTTCAAAGAGTTAGTCCTAGCGTGCATGGGTGGGAATGCTCTTACACACCTAATAATGAGAGAACACCAAATTCTTTTATATCTTTTAACTATTTGGAATGAACAAATAAGAGTAAATTAAAGCAAAATTCATGGGATCTTATTCAAACTCAAGGTGAGTTAGTGAATAACTCTAATAAATGATTGTTTTAGCATGTAAAATTATACCTTGTTTTTTGAAAATTTAATCAAAAAGTGCCAATTTTTTAAGCATATTATTGTAATCACATTTTTTTTCTTACAAAATGTTTATACCATAAGCACCAAAATTTAGTTTTTACCTACATAGTCCATATTTTTAACTTAAATTATGTGTTTGACTAGTGTTGTGCTACTTGGTTTGAAAATTTGTGTTTTGGATTATAATAGGGTGAAAGCATAGTAAACTGAACTACTTGCAATTCATCTTTGATAAGTAATTTATGTGTGTTATAGTAAGGTTAAAGTGGTCAAAATTGGAAAAGAGTTCCGAACAAATTGAAAAACAAATAAAAAACAAGTGAAATTGCATTAAATATTTTTTTTTTCAATTTTTTTTTCTTTGAAGCCTTCAAATGCACAATGAACTTAAAGAACATATAATTTATATTCATATTGAACATGATTCAATTCAACACGATTCAATTCAACACATTTGCTCCCAAAATTTGACTTCACCCCTAAAGGACCGGGTGGACACATTATGTCCAAGAATAATTTCATTACTTTAATAACTTGTTTGGATTTCATAATCTTGACTCTATGTTAACTAGAGAATTGATAATGCTCGTTACAAGAACACAATTTTTTTTCAAGATTTGCAATTGCGTTGATTGATTCATCGGTAAAAAACTAAAATGTCAACGTAGGTGAACTTGGGACATGGTAGTTAACCCTTTAGTGCCTAGCTGACCACATTATGGTCACTACAACGTCCGAAATGCAAATAGCAGAGAATCCGTGAAGAATTGGAACTTCAGTTTTGAAGTTCAGATTTGCGCACATACATTACGCACCTTCCAGAAAAAGAAATTTTCAATTTGGAATTGTACAACTATCAAAATACCTATCAACAGAACGCAAAAATACTGCAAATACTTGAAAATACAGTAAATACTTACAAATACAACATTTGTATTGTGTAGTATTTCTTGTGTTTGGAAGTTTGTTATCTTGTTTTATTTTTTTGGATTGTGTTCTCTTCTTCATCTTCCATTAGTGTGTGTAATCCGATCTTGACTAATGTACCCACTCCTGTCTATTTTCAACGTATAAAATTTTGTCCTAAACCGTACATGGACAAGTCACTTTCACTTATAAAATTCACAATAATTATATGTGAGTCTATTTTTGATATGAAAGATTGCAACGGAGAGGTGTTGACATAGGGCATAGCTGAACTTCTTTGCTTTTATTTTTGAAAATTTACCTCAAATTATATCTAACTTTGAAGTCACACACCCCCCAAAATCTTGTTTTTGAGCGTGCATTATACAGTTCAAATACATACTATAATCTTCCGATCCCACCATCGGATGATTCTCAAATTTTGATAAAATGTGTGCTCTCGAGTTGAGAATAGAATTGTACGGTTACTTTCTAATTTAACCCATTCTATTTTTGGTAGTCTCAACCACAGTGAAAAAATCTACTGAAATCCAGGGCTCTGAGCTACAGTACCCTAGGCACTAAAGGGTTAAGGCGGTTGATGACTTGGAGGGTGTTTTCACACTTGGACGTCACATTCGTAAAAAAAAAAAAGTGTATAATATGTAAAATATTTGCCATTAATGCATCATTAACACTATATAATAATGACAAAAAATGTTTAAATATATTTAAAATGGAATCTTTTCAAGATAATTGGAATCTTTTCTACATATTTTATATTATTTTGGAATATTTTGGAATATTCCAAATATATATTTAAATTCTTTAAAACATTTTTGCAATGTAAAAATTAATAAGAATCACAAACACTGGCTCAACAAGTCACCAACAAGTCAGGTCACTCAAACATAAATCTTTGAGAATCAATCATTGTTGGTGTATTTAGTTTTAAAACACCATTTTTTGTGAGCACTTAGATATAGTACATCTTTGTATGCTCCTAAACTTTCAAACGCTTATCGTGGTTTTTAAATTTATGAGAAAGTTTGGAATAAATGACCTGTTGGTTTTATTCAAAAATTTCAGAAATCAACTTATGATCAAACGTTATAATCATGTAATATATACGGTAGATTGTTTTGAAAATTGATGTACACTCTCATGACTAAGTCCTCTTTGAGCTTCAACGGTGACGTTTTCTACACAAATACCAATCAAGAGATACAATTGCCTTTTTGAAAGCATCACGAGAAAGTGATAAAATTCTAGGAATGAGCATGGTCTTTTAGGGGTTAAACATCTATTTTCAAACTTTACTTTTAATACTTTGGAATTAAGTACCTAATATGACAATGAAAGGTACATCCAAATTGAAACTTAAATATTTTACTTTTTAGTAGTAATTTATGGCCTTTGACCAAAAAAAATGTAATTTTACCATTAAGGATGACATTGTGGGTTTGGTTTACCATACTTTCATCCAATACTTTTTAAATTTGGACTAATCAGACCTCAAATTGAAATGTAACAGCAATATAAAGACATCAATTATCCTACAACGTTTTTTTATTAATTCAAAAAAAAAAACTATAGAAATTTAAAATTTAAATAGCAATTTTATAAATCATTTGATCGTTTTCTAGCTTAGGTCTTCAACTTCGACATATTGATTTCAAAAAATGAACATTATTTATGGTAATACACCAAAAGGTTTATGTGAAAAACACAAATCAATATAGAATTTCAAAAACAAAAATTAGTTTAAAAAATCTTGAAAACGTAGCTACAATGTTATCTAATCATTAGTTTAAGCAGCCAATTTTTTTAATACGAAATTCAGTTTCCCTGAAAGTAAATAAATAGGATTTTGTTGTATCAAAATTATTTATTTCATTTAAAATATTTGGCACTAGATTACTGGAACTGCCGTTCAAGTACGGAAGAATGAGAATGAAAGTCACCTATACATAGGTTTATATTCTAGGAATCAGTCAACAATGAATACAATAGAATCCACCCATAACAATCCTTGAGAAGCTTTTGCTAGGTTCCTTTTCTACAATACCACCATAGTACGATAGCTGGGTTGCCACCGAACGACATGTCGACATGTATCTAATATTTTTTGAAAAGGATAATGAATTACTTTGAAAAAAAAATAGAAAAAAATGATTAAAAATTGGTCCAAAATAGCTTGGAAATGGCAAAATATAGTTTAAAATTTTTATTTTTATTTTTTTGGGTCCTCATGATTTTTTTGATTTTTTACGTTTTTTTTTTAGGAATTATTTTTTAGTGACCTTGCTATGGTACAACGGTATTGTACTATTGTAGAAGCATCAACTTTTTGCAGTACCATTGAAAACTTTTAATTTAAAAGGGTTTTTTTGCAAAAATAAAGGATTGTAGAAAAGAACCAAGCTAAGGCAATTCAAGAATGTTATGCCTCTTCAAAGAAAAAGCATATTTATGGTAGTGTCTCCCAATATGTTCTATACTTTGGTGTGAATGGAACTTTGAACAATCAAACACATATTCATACAGGCCCTCCAAAAAAGGCACCAATTTTTTCTTTCAATTTGTGCCCAAAAAAAAAAAAAAGGCACCAATTTTTTGTTTTTTTTCTTCAAAGCATACACAACTTTTCACAACAGAGATGCATAATATGGGATGTTGCAATGAGAGCAAGCCATCGTGCAACAAATTTCTACGTTGTACCCATATAGAACAACATGAATGAGGCCCAACACAACAGATTGATGTGGCTCTTAACGCCACGGTTGTGTTTAGAAATGAAGACAAAAGGCTACGACGTTTGCTTTTTATAGACAATTGTAATTTCATCTCATTCCCTTCAAGGGAATTTCAGACCCCACTGATTCTGCACGATTTCAATACGTTTATCGTTAAACACTGATTCCGCACGTCATACGTGCATTTAGAAGTGTCGTTATCGTACGGAAGTGACATGCATTACTAACTGAAGATGTCGATGCAGTGTCTTTTCAATGATTATCAAAAAAGTGTTGTTTCCGCACGAAAGTCGTGCTTGACGGAATCCGTGCGTTAATCGTGTATCTACATTACATGGCTAATAAGACACGGATAATATGCGATTGCTTTGAATGCGGATCTAGTATCGTATACGTATCATATCAACACCTTTTATTACATTCGTGCGATTTCAGCATCTATCATAATGCAAATTATTTTCGTACGACATCCGTGTACAATATTTTAATATATCTTTTGGAATCTTTTGGAATCTTTCAAAATATTTTATATTATTTTGGAATATGTTGGAATATTCCAAGAATCTTCATTAAATTATACTTACGGTTTCATTTCCCAAAATATTTTTAGATCTACATTTATAGAGTTTAGAAGCAATACACATTAAAATTTCAAAGAAATAACATTTTATACTTTTAGAATTCAAATTTGGTATTATTGGTTATCATTGTACTTTTCATCATAGGAGCAAAAAAAATAGCTCACAACCACCACGATTTTGGCCAAAAATTCAAAAATTCAAAATATTGTGAAAAATATCCTAGATATAGGAAAAGTCCTGCATAATCTAGTGCAAAAAAAGAATTTGGAAAAAAAGTTTTTTTTACATAGTTAAAAACATTCAAAGTCCGCTGGAAAAAAAACAGCTCACAGCCATGATCTGCCATCACGATTTTGGCAAAAAATAAAAAAATTCAAAATATTATGAAAAAAATCCTAGATATAGAAAAAGTCCTATATAATCTAGTGCAAAAAAGAATTTGGAAAAAAAAGTTTTTTTCACAAAGTTAAAAACATTCAAAGTCCGCTGAAAAAAAAAACAGCCCATGATCTGCCATCACAATTTTGGCCAAAAAATAATAACTCAAAATATTCTGAATTTTTTTGTAAATGTAGGAAAAGCCCTGCATGTTGTAGTGCAAAAAAAAATTGAAAAAAAAAATTATATACACATGGCAAAAAATTGCCAATGGTTTCATTCTTTTATAATTACCGAAAGAGTTTCTTTCTATGCATGAAGAGTTTGAAGTGGTTTGGTGGTTTGGACCTTGGTTGGCAACCGGGAGGTCGTGAGTTCAAATCCCACCGTCGGCGATAGAGCTTGGGAAGCCATGGCGGGCCCCACCGCGGGTTCAGGCAATTTCCGTGTAGTTGAAGTGGGTAGCGAGGTAAATAATTATTTTTTTATTTTATGTATTTTTTATTTTTTTAATATGTTTTAATATTATTATTTTGATCAAATTTAGATATAGAAAGAAAATAAAATCTAGATACAGAAAAGATGATGTCGCACGAAATACGCACTGAATCAGTGTAGTTTTAAAAACGATTAAAACACGACATTTGACGACTATAAAGAGTGTTGAATTCATATGTTTTCAATAGATGTATCAATCGTGTCGAATCAGTACTATATCCGCTTGTACGAACATCTTGTCATATCAGTGTAGTTGCGATGAATGACGCAACGATGCGGAATCAGTGCAAAAACTGTACGAACCTTTGAAATATCGGAAATCGCATTGAAATCGTGCAGAATCAGTGGGGTCCGAAATTCCTGATGTTGTACTATATTTTTACTATAGATTGTAGGTGTTTGTCTGAGTCTACCATGAAATTTGGTGGAAATTTAGTGGGGTGAGAATCTCTGGTAGCCCACCCTGGCATGTCCTTTTAGGGGGGGGGGAATAGTCCAATATAGGTATCCATGTCCAAACTCTTCGGACTGTAGAAAAATGTCCTTTTCAGTAATTTAACAAATATTGGAAAAAATCTCAAAGGAGAGAACATCATCATCATCTTTGCAACTCAAAAAAATCACCAAAATCGCACATGTCATGGATTTCCGATCAGGAAGTACCTACAGATTCAACTCTCAAAAAGAGCCAGGGTCTCTTTGTTGCTTCTCTTACAGTTCAAAGCCCAAGAACCCGAATTTCCTTACATTCTAGTTCCAAAAGCCCCGTGGGGGCCTTCCGGTCCTTTATAGATTAAAGAGGCTACACATCTTGACTCCATGTTGGAAATCTCGCTATTACTCCTTTTTTTCAAAAACCCTTTCTATCAATTCATCAGGAATTTCAGACCCCACTGATTATGCACGATTTCAGTGCGTTTATCGTTAAACACTGATTCCGCACGTCATACGTGCATTTAGAAGTGTCGTTATCGTACGGAAGTGACATGCATTACTAAGATGTCTATGCAGTGTCTTTTCAATGATTATGAAAAAAGTGTTGTTTCCGCACGAAAGTCGTGCTTGACGGAATCCGTGCGTTAATCGTGTATCTACATTACATGGCTAATAAGACACGGATAACATGCAGTTTTAGTTAATGCGGATTCAGTATCATATACGTATCATATTAATGCCATTTACTATATTCGTGCGATTTCAGTATCTATTATAATGCAAATTATTTTCGTACGACATCGGTGTACAATATTTTAATATATCTTTTGGAATCTTTTGGAATCTTTCAAAATATTTTATATTATTTTGGAATATGTTGGAATATTCCAAAAATCTTCTTTAAATTATACTTACGGTTTCATTTCCCAAAACATTTTTAGATCTACATTTATAAAGTTTAGAAGCAATACACATTAAAATTTCAAAGAAATAACATTTTATATTTTTAGAATTCAAATTTGGTATTATTGGTTATCATTGTACTTTTCATCATAGGAGCAAAAAAAAAATATCTCACAACCACCACGATTTTGGCCAAAAATTCAAAAATTCAAAATATTATGAAAAAAATCCTAGATATAGAAAAAGTCTTGCATAATCTAGTGCAAAAAAGAATTTGGAAAAAAAGTTTTTTTCACATAGTTAAAAACATTCAAAGTCCGCTGAAAAAAAAAAACAGCTCACAGCCATGATCTGCCATCACAATTTTGGCCAAAAAAAAGAAAACTCAAAATATTCTGAAATTTTTTGTTGATGTACGAAAAGCCCTGCATGTTGTAGTGCAAAAAAAAAATTGAAAGAAGAATTATATACACATGGCAAAAAATTGCCAATGGTTTCAATCTCTTATAATTACCAAAAAAGTTCCATTCTATGCATTGAGAGTTTGTGGTGATTTGGTGGTTTGGAGCTTGGTTGACAACCGGGAGGTCGTGAGTTAAAATCCCGCCGTCGGCGATAGAGCTTGGGAAGCCATAGTGGGCCCCACCGTGGGTTCGGGCAATTTCCGTGTAGTTAAAGTGAGTAGCGAGGAAAATAATTATTTTATATTTTTTAATAATATTATTTTGATCAAATTTAGATATAGAAAGAAAATAAAATCTAGATATGGAAAAGATGATGTCGCACGAAAAATGCATTGAATCAGTGTAGTTTTAAAAACGATTAAAACACGACATTTGACGACTATAAAGAGTGCTGAATTCATACGTTTTCAATAGATGTATCAATCGTGTCGAATCAATACTATATCCGCTTGTACGAACATCGTGTCATATCAGTGTAGTTGCGATGAATGACGCAACGATGCGGAATCAGTGCAAAAACTGTACGAACCTTTGAAATATTGGAAATCGCACTGAAATCGTGCGGAATCAGTGGGGTCCAAAATTCCTGATGTTAGCCAGTTCAAAAATTATGAAACAATTTAGCTAAAATCAACAAAAAGAATTACTACACATGATTTTACGTTTGCCAATTTTAAGAAATTCATGGTGATATGAGTTTGAAGCAAGGTAATTCAAAATAGGATTCAGGGAGGACTTGGAAAAAACCATTAATAGTTACTTTTATTTTAACCCCTAAACGTCCCATTGGAATAGTATATACGTTGCCGTATAATTGGGATTTGCTACCGACAAGAAACTCTAAATGAAGATCTCAATAGTTCACTAGAACCACATCGATCTAAATTTCAACTTCTCTTTTGAACTCAAACTCATTGAAGGTGTGGATTCATTCAAATACAACGTATTCTAGTGGCCGCAAAAACACGTTCAGATGTTTAGGGGTTAACCCTTCAACGTCCCATAGAGATGGTATATACGTTGTCGTATGATTGAAATTTACCACCAACAAGAAACTCTAAATTGGGATATTCATCAGGAATTTCGGATCCAACTGATTCTCCACGATTTCAGTGCGATTTTCGATATTTCAAAGGTTCGTACAGTTTTCGCACTGATTCCGCATCGTTGCGTCATTCATCGCAACTACACTGATATGACACGATGTTCGTACAAGCGGATATAGTACTGATTCGACACGATTGATACATCTATTGAAAACGTACGAATTCAACATTCTTTATAGTCGTCAAATGTCGTGTTTTAATCGTCTTTAAAACTACACTGATTCAGTGCATTTTTCGTGCCACATCATCTTTTCTGTATCTAGATTTTATTTTCTTTCTATATCTAAATTTGATCAAAATAATATTATTAAAAAATATTAAATAAAATATTAACATAATATAAAATAATTATTTTCCTCGCTACCCACTTTAACTACACGGAAATTGCCCGAACCCGCGGTAGGACCCACCATGGCTTCCCAAGCTCTATCGCCGACGGTGGGATTCGAACTCACGACCTCCCGGTTGTCAACCAAGCTCCAAACCACCAAATCACCACAAACTCTCAATGCATAGAATGGAACTCTTTCGGTAATTATAAAAGAATGAAACCATTGGCAATTTTTTGCCATGTGTATATAATTCTTTTTTCAATTTTTTTTTGCACTATAACATGCAGGGCTTTTCCTACATTTACAAAAAAATTCAGAATATTTTGAGTTTTTTATTTTTGGGCCAAAATTGTGATGGCATATCATGGCTGTGAGCTGTTTTTTTTTCAGCGGACTTTGAATATTTTTAACTATGTGAAAAAACTTTTTTTCCAAATTCTTTTTTGCACTAGATTATACAGGACTTTTTCTACATATAAGATTCTTTTCATAATATTTTGAATTTTTTTATTTTTTGCCAAAATCGTGATGGCAGATCATGGCTGTGAGCTGTTTTTTTTTTTTCCAGCGGACTTTGAATGTTTTTAACTATGTGAAAAAAACTTTTTTTCCAAATTCTTTTAGCACTAGATTATGCAGGACTTTTTTCTATATCTAGGATTTTTTTTATAATATTTTGAATTTTTGAATTTTTGGCCAAAATCGTGGTGGTTGTGAGCTATTTTTTTTTGCTCCTATGATGAAAAGTACAATGATAACCAATAATACCAAATTTGAATTCTAAAAATATAAAATGTTATTTGTTTGAAATTTTAATGCGTATTGCTTCTAAACTCTATAAATGTAGATCTAAAAATGTTTTGGGAAATGAAACCGTAAGTATAATTTAAAGAAGATTCTTGGAATATTCCAACATATTCCAAAATAATATAAAATATTTTGAAAGATTCCAAAAGATTCCAAAAGATATATTAAAATATTGTACACGGATGTCGTACGAAAATAATTTGCATTATGATAGATGCTGAAATCGCACGAATGTAATAAAAGGTGTTGATATGATACGTATACGATACTAGATCCGCATTCAAAGCAATCGCATATTATCCGTGTCTTATTAGCCATGTAATGTAGATACACGATTAACGCACGGATTCCGTCAAGCACGACTTTCGTGCGGAAACAACACTTTTTTCATAATCATTGAAAAGACACTGCATAGACATCTTAGTAATGCATGTCACTTCCGTACGATAACGACACTTCTAAATGCACGTATGACGTGCGGAATCAGTGTTTAACGATAAACGCACTGAAATCGTGCATAATCAGTGGGGTCTGAAATTCCTGATGTTAATAGCTCATTAGAACTGCATTGATGTTAATTTCAACTTCTCTTATGCACCCAAACCCATTAAAGGTGTGGATCCGTTCCAAATAGAACCAAAATATACCGTATTCTACTGGTCGCGTCGCCACATTCAGACGTTTCGGAGTTAAGAGTCTTAGCCAATGAAGACATGACACATGTGACCTTTCGTAGGAATTTCTGGATGTTTTTATCCTGGAAATTTAGAAATTCAAATGACCAAGTGTCAATTCTGATTGGTCAGTCTGTAATTAGAGGTCAGTTGTCCGCGTTCATTGGTGCAAACGTTTCAGTGATTGACTGATTGTGGAATATAATCCGTCATTACTGACACCAAACGAATTATTCCATTTTGGTAATAAAATCAATAATTAATGAGCACCGGGTAATTATTCCACCAATTTCTGTCAGTTCACCAAATTGACCAAAGGATCCGCACTACTAAAATTAACCCTTAATAATTCACACTACATTTACCTGGTCAAACCTCATCAATTTCTCACATTTTAAAATGTATTATAAACATATTTTTAGTATTTTTCTCATATAATTTATTCTTAAACTGATTTATAATTTTTTTGCATAATTATTTAAATAAAAATAAAATTTATTAGATTTTTCAAAACAATTCTCTTGTAATAGCCATAGCAATTACAAAATGCCTAAAACTAGTACGAGTTTGAAAGAAAAAGTGTAAATAATAGTGATGAACAACAAGGTGTAGGTGGTATCCTTCTTGAGCTTACATGAAAAGAAATTCAATAGAATTTTTTTGGTGTAGTGTATGTTGGAATTTTAGGACTTTGAGCTTTAAAGTGTTGTAAAAAATGAATTTTTTAGAATTTTGAAGAACCGTAAATTGGACTAAAAAGTAGAAAATAGCTACCACACTGTATTACACTAATTGAGACCATTTTCATTTGAAATGAGGAACTAGGTGATTTGACTAAAAAACGATCAAACATGGCCCCGGAGCTTTTCGCACGCTTTGGAGTTAATACTGTCCACAAGGGTCATGTCATTCATTGTTAATTATACATGTGTTTCTTTTTCTTTTTCTTTTTTAAACAAAAGGGGGAAGCCGGGTGATGCTTGAAAAAGAAAGTACAACTCACAGCCTGAGTGAGAATCAATGGCTAAAACAGACAAGAGAAAAAAAAACCACCCACCGGAAACTAAGGTAACTGAAGGTAGAAACAAAAAGAGGAAATTGGTCGTTTTTCATCGACTGAAATCAAGGAAATTTTTGTCCTACGTGACCAGTTGCACTCATTAACTTTGTATTATGGGACCAAAAACACTCACCAACTTTGGATTGGCTCAAAATAGCAGTGAGAAGTGACAAATTTCCTCATAATGAAACACCAACCAATTACCACTATGTTTCCAATTCTGCTCTCATGCTTTTGTGTTGTACATTCCAAATCAAAAATGTCTACTCGCAGTACATGAGGATAAATTGGAAACATAGTGGGTAGTAGGGAAACAAAGTGGGGGCACTTCGTCAAAGTAGAATATTTTTGTAGTATATGAGTTATCCGTAAAGCAACATAAGTTATGGCCTATCTTTTTTCACTTGGAATAAATAGATTCGACACAGCTAGACATAAACAACTAGCTTGTTAGCCACGAGGGAGCATGGGGCCGGTTTGGAGGCACATAGTGATTCCACTTAGTGGAAACCTAAATGTGGCTTCGGGGAGCTTTTCTAGCATTGAGAAGGTGTTAGATTTGAATCTCTTTGACAACGTATAGCGAGGGTATTGGTATGAAAAAATGGAGGCAAAACTGGTTTTTGCTCCCTTTGAAAAGGGAATGGTTCCAAAAACACTTTGTAGGACAATTTTAGACCAAGTCTCTTGTGCTGGAATGGGTGCAGGGACGGAATCGGGTGCTTTTACGGAAATGGAAAGGAATGTTATTCCATTCCCAACCCTCCTTTGTTCTCTATAGTCTCTTTGAGATCCCTTTCCAATTCCATATCCAATACCCATATGCATTGAGAAATGAAGTTCTTGTTTTTGGGTCATGGATAGCACCTCACAGTGTTACTTTTGTCGGCCATTTATTCGAGCCCAAAGGCAGTCAGATTAAAGAAGTCAGGGTGCAATTACCGAGCATAATTTGGCAACACACTTGCCAATGACCCTGTAAGAGTAAAGAGTTGGCATCTATGCATGTACTGTACCTATGAACCCCAAAATAATCCCTCGATCTTGTCATAAAAATTCTATCAAGAAAGTTTTACTTAGGGCAAATACACAAACACGCTCGAGGAATTCTGTTATGAATTCTTACCGCAATGTCACTAGGCAGAGTCTGCTTGACACACCATCACAAGGCGCATGAAACTGTACTGCCAGAGAAGGATGTACTCAAATCTTCTGTGGAGACAAATGAAGACAGTGTAGATGAATCAAAAACATTTGTTGCGATAAGAATACAGATGCACGGCAGCAATTGCTCTAGATCAACCCACACTAAATGTCTACCTTACCACCACCTATCTAAAATTTACAACCTGCACTGCAATCCAGAGTCACATCTTCCTCTAAACCTCGCAGGATGCAATGACAAGAAATATGCTCAAAACCCCCTTTGCAGAGCTTGGCAATGGCAAACCCGCAGCCCTAGTGTATCTTTTCGAAAAGGAACTCGTGTGGATCCAATAAGTGATGACAACTCAACTACCTCTTGATCCTGTAGCACGGGGCTATGTTTAAGCATTTTGTTGGTCCAGCTCAGTATGCTTCTCCTGCATTCAAAAGACCAGTTCAAGAGTTATACATACAAGTCGGGAATATTATTGATGAAAAGAAGGGATTATCAGACCTCGCAATTCCTGCTCCACGATTGGCACAGTGAGATTCAAAGTAGTCGCCCCCTCATAGAGTTTTGGAAAGTCATATTGAAATTTCTATCTTCTGCAGGCCAGCTTTGTCATCCCCTAATCTCCTCCCTTGTCTGCAAATCACCACTCTATTCGTTTTCCCTGGAAGTATGTCAATTGGCAAGTAGAGTTTTGGCAGGCTCGCCTCAAAGGTGAAAGCGGGTACCTTGGATTGCACTTTTTATGTCAAGGCAGTGTGAACTGCCGCTGTCTTGAACGAAGAACTGTCCACCAAGGTACTCTCCTTCTATACATTCGACTGCTCCTGAGCCCGGCTTTGAGTCAAAAGCCCAAGTGAGAAATTTACTGAAGGGGAGTGGGCCTTAAATCGTCCAGTAAAAGTCTCAAGAATCGACGAGAATTCAACTCCAATTCACCTTCGTCATCGATTCCGGCCCCAAGGAGACCTAACTTTCCACCCCTGCTAAGCATTGATCGATATATCTTTTGCACCGATTATTTTTGTCTCCCACAAATTTCAAAACATCCATTGCCATCTGTCAGAGAAAACACGTGTCACCTCGTTTGAACCAGATTGGGAAACGAGTTCATGAACGGTGTCTCATCACGATGAGCTTCCCGTACAGATCAAGCATCATACTTTAACCCCTCAGTGCCTGAACTAGAACAGGAAGTTCACTTTGAAAGCTCATAGCCAATTTTATTAACATACAAACCAAATTTTTAACATTGAAAATGTAAGGCGTGGTTTCTTCTCTACGGTGGTAAATTTTGCTACCTTCCTAATGATTCATTTAGGTTTAATGAAATCACAGCTTGTATGGTCAAAAATGTTACAGCCATGAGACAAGGACAGAGACGGGAAGAACTTACTTCTTTACAGTGCTGCACAGTGCGCAAAGCAACGAGGGCATCGATACTATGTTTCTCTAAAATAGCAAGGCATACTTTTGCTGTTGGCCCATACATGGCCAATAGCTTCATCAGAACAGCAGCTTGCCATCTGACCCTGCTTGTTTCACCAAAAAATATTATTTCATTCAGCGCTGGAAGTATGTCGCATTCGTAGATTGCTTCGCAGGCAGCTTTACGAAACTGTGGATCTTTGGCAACCGCTGTCTGCTTACCATCCCCGTTCCCCACAAACAAAGTCTTTTAAAACTGTCAATCCCGTGTTGAATGACCAAACAGAGATATTGTGATTTCTAATTAGATTCTTTCTTTGTGGTCTGAAGGGACATCCATTGCCAAAACTCAATACTACCAATAGGAAACAATAGGAAACATCATGACCAGATGGCGGGACTAAATTATGACAAGCTAACTGACTTTGCTTCGTGCGGGCGGGGTCTAAGTCATTTGATGCTTCAGTCTAAATGCAGAGGGGACTGGGCAACTGAAAGGCTGTGATGCAAAACTGAAGTGTAGCAGTCACCTCAAAGAACGAAGATGGAAAAATATGGAGTCCAAGAGAACTATTAAGGTTAGGATCACTGTGAAGTGAGCAGCGAGTTATGAAGATCGATTACCAGTATGATGGTAACACTCGAAACACTCGCTCTTCCGAAGGCATCATCAGCTCTTGCAGAGGCATCGACCTTCAAAACAGCAACCAGATGTTTAATTCCTCCTCCTTTGAGGAATGTTTGTTTTCCTCTGGGGTTATCCAAAAACTTCTCGAGTGCTCTTACAGCAAGCTCAGTCACAATTGGCATAGGACGCCTTAGGACACCCAGTAGCACATTTACAGCACCTTCTTCTGCTAGAGCGGATGACCCTGAATGCAAGTAAAATACCATTAGCGCAAGCCTCATAACAAAAGACTCTATGTCCAGGTATCCTAACGTCGCTTTGTGAGTTTACACCATTGCGAACTCCTCCTGATACTTATTACTGCAATAAAGACTTGAGAAGCGACCAGTGAATAAATCAGTTCTCCAGTTTAGCCTCGTGTTACCATACCGCAATGCCATTGTCCTCACCATAAAGTCAGTGTAAAAACAAAATTCACCAATATGGAGCTGCTTCTTTGTAATGCACACGTATGCAAATCCAATCTTTTTCCACTCCCCTAAGTATCAGGAAACTATGGTTCATCTTAATCACATAAACATAATAACCCTACAACAAATAATGTACTCGCCCATTGAATCAGCAGGATTTTTGAGGATTAGTATTCTGCTGCAGTCTCCAAATTGAATACCCTCAAAAAGAACGGGGAGATAGCCTACCTGCAAGACTTAAATTCCTGATAAGTACAAGCGCATCCTTCATGCTTTCCGTTCGCCTGCTAAATTCGTCTGATTTAACAAGAGTTAACACCTTTTCACCAACTCCGATCTCCATAAAAGATTGCCTTATCCTCTTGGCAAGATAAGTCTCAGCTCCGTTTAGGGTTTCGTCAGAGCTCATCTCCGAGAGGATTTTCAGCACCAGACCCTGTACCAATATGCATCAGCAATTATGCTTTTATCCATCTATACAAAGCAACACACCTGACGTACTGAATAACGATTACCCTCAAAATCATCCATTCATACAGTATGAGCGAATTGATACTGTCATTTAAGGACTTCCAGGGCGAGATAAATTTTTCCTTAGACGCCCTTGTTTCTAACGTCGTAATATAACCACGTCATTCTCAACTGATAGCCGAAGGTTAGGCTTTAAATTTGCTATAATTTTTCTCGACATATCAATGATAAGATTCTGACTTAGCACAAGGGGTATTCTAAGAGATACTAAACAAATAACAAGACTTATTATGCACACATAATGCTGATCTTCTCTACAAACCACTTAGATCAGAAAACTGTACATATTTACGCAAGAGTAAGAAAAGTGACTTCTATGATGTTCAAACCAGAGCCAGAATAGGTACTTGATTAGACTGCACTTTGAAGCTATTAGAGAAAAATCTAACGTCGACAAAGAATTTTATCTGTAAAGTCTATAATGTTGGCGAAAGAGTTACTGGATTCAAATGGACTATCCACCTTGATCATCAAAACATAGTTTGAATGGTACAAGAGACTCTTGGACGCAAAAACAAGAAGTGAAAATTGAGTTGTCAATCGGTACCTTCTTAGCTTTACAAGACAGCTAAATAAAAAATAGTCAGTGCGAAGATAGTCAGTGCGAGGAATTTTCTAAGTAGATCAAAATTCAGAAAGAGATCTAACCTGAATTTCAGTATCCGTTTCTGAGAGATGTTCAGCGAGAATCACATGGCCTCGATATTCATGAATCATTTTCTTCCCCTTCGTCTCAGCTGCAATAGCTGCTAGAGCCTGAAGGACCTCCTTGATGTGGTCCGGGTCAAAGGGATCAAGATATTTGAGCAGAAGATGGCAGTTCTCTGCGATTTTTGTTTGTCGCGTTAAATCCTCTTTACGATGAAGAAGGGGATACAATCTTGCAATAATTAATGCAGCTGCGTCCTTCCCCAAACGATCGGGACAATGCTCCAGAAGCATCAACAATGCTGAGACACTAGAAGATTGTGAATAGATCTGGTTCAGTCCCTCATCAATGGAGGAAATGCGAGCCAAGCCAAGAGCTAAGTCAGTGCAAGCAAACCTCCCATCAATGCTTCCCAAAGCAGTTGCCACAAACCCACTCTCCAGAATTTTTTCAGTGGTATTGGTATTTTTTATAAGCTCCAGTAAGCCTTGTGCAGCGTTTTCCTTGCAAAACTTCTCTTGAAGGGATATTAAGAGAAACCTATGACCATCAGCATCTATTATAGCGTCCTGCAATAAACCAAGGAAAAAAAGACGATAACTTCAACAACTTCATTTTCAGATTGGTCGAGAGTGAACAAAGGAACTTGAACTACCAGAAATTGACTGTCAAAACTGATTTGGTAGTTTACGGAATTAAGAGAGAAAGCACTAGCTATGTAATTGAATGCACGGAAAACTATGTGTCAAAGTCAGTTGGACTTTCTTATTTATTTTCAAACTGACTTGAAAACCTTGCCTACTTATTTTCCAGTTGGCTTTTCACAAGGGCAAGGGTGCACCTGAAAGGTTTCTCCGTCTCTGCAGAACAGAACCAACGTGGCAGTCAGCAACTCCTTGAATTTGTTTGTGTCATGATCCCTCACATACTTGACAAGGACATGGAGACCATGCAGACTGGGATCTGCAATGCGAATTCGGACGCTGTGATCTTCTTTGGCCATCTCGAGAAGTGCAGAGGCACTCTTCTGACTACCCGGACTGTCAGGTTCTCTGTCCAACAAGTTCAGTGTAGCCTCCAATGCTCCTTCTGTCTTCAAAAACTTATCAGCACTAATAGCTGCATTATCTCTTACCATCAATTCAAGAAGCCCAACGGCTGCATTCGTCACATCACTATGCCCCTCGTGAATAAGAAAATCGAGGATGGTCTGAAGTGGCAACTGGCCAACCGGAATCGCCATACTTTGAGGTAAAGCTTGCAAGGCAATCAATGCATCCTGTCTACAATCGAGATCCGGATCTTCCAACAATGCCTGCAATCAAAGAGAGAAACTGCCCACATCACCATCAAATAAGCAAGCAGGAGCCCGACAAAACTTTGATTCATCCAAACAAGCAAGTGATTATAACTGAGAAAAGAGAAAATAAACTCCACCATCTCTGCTCGTGAAGAGATGGGG
Organism: Pohlia nutans; assembly: GCA_022496805.1. NCBI lineage: Eukaryota > Viridiplantae > Streptophyta > Bryopsida > Bryales > Mniaceae > Pohlia > Pohlia nutans. The sequence goes on from CM040102.1 coordinate 10,850,022, forward strand.
CTAAGGTCATTTGTCAGAAGTCATTTCCCCAACACCAAGCTCGCAAACAATCAGCTCATAACATTCTTGAACGGAGCTGCGAACACCTAAGGCTCAATTGCTAATCAAGGCATCCAAGATGCTCCAATTTTAAGATCTTCTTTCTTTAACACTATTCTTCTCATATCTTGAGTTCAAGAACGACAGCATTGGTACTCAGCCAACTACTTAGACAAGTATAGTTACTGCCAATCACGCTGCGGCTACAATGAAAAGGCTGGATGGTCAACATTGCTCTAGAATATTATGCTGAGCATCTCATACCCCTTTTATAGTACTAAATCTTGTAGCAACCAGCAATGCGTTTGTTCTGACATTCGTAAGAAATAAAGAAAACTCCCTTTGTTGTGAGAGAGCAATGTGAGAATTGACTAACCACAAGTGCGGCAATGCCTCCTGCCTGTTTGAACTCGATCAAATCATGTTTCTCCTCTACCAAGATCCGCAACTTTCTGGCAACTTGCTGACGACAAATTTGATTATTGGAATTCGACATTTCTACCAGAATTTTGACCAATGTAGCTTGAGTTCTTTGCGTGTCAATCTGATCAAGAATAGACAGAATTTCCAGTCGGGACTCGTCAAAAATTCCCGACGTTTCTCCATGCACCAATAATTCCTCGAGCGTTCTTCGCTCTTCGAAGTTTTCGCTTAGCACAGACTGAGCCGTGTTCTTCCCATGCGTCACACAGAAACAAAGTAACCGTACAGAACGAACCAATAACTCTGTCAGATTCTTCAGTTGCTCTGCCACGATTCCTTCCTGTGGAACAGCCTGTGAAGGTCCCAAAAGGCTCGCTATATCAGATCTTGTACTTTTTATCATTTTCAAAAAGTACAGAAACACATGTTTGTCGATGCCCTCCTTGTACAAGCCACACAGTTTCGTCATAATGTTGACGATTGCCATCCTCCCTGGCACACTGGTATGCGAAACAGCATTTCCTTTAATCACCATAAGATCCGACCTTTCTTTCCAAACTACCTTGCAAACCTCATTTGTCAGTGTGGCATCGTCGATTGCCAAGACCTGGTTCTCCAAAGCAACAAGGGAATCTCTCACCAAGCTTGTCAACTCCGGTTGGTAGCTAAGCCCTTCAGATGACCAGGTATATAGTAAGTATTTTTGAAAGCCCTTCTGGCCTCTTCTGACAGAACAGCCCGTCAAATTCTTCTCATAGCTCACAAGATATAGTATATCAAGACAAGCATTCACTGAGCACACATGAAAGCTTAAAACTGGTTTACTAGAGGTACTGGGAGAAGCTCAGGTATCTAATCGATTCTGTATAACTTACCAACCATTCTTCTTAAGTTTTAGTAGCTTTCTTTAATACATGCAATCAAAGCTCATTTGTAAATAACATCTCAGAGCGATGCATCAGATTATGAGTTTGAAGACGCATACCTTTTTTCAATAATTTTATCAAAGCTGATACAATCTTCTGGGTATTATCCCCTCTCTTTGAACATTTTGCCAGACGTTGCAACCCCTTGAGACCAACAGTAATTGCTTTTTGTAGTAATTGCTCTTTAGTATTCGCAGCATCAACATTCGATAACGCAACCAACGCCGGAACAATACCCTCGTGCCTCCGCACCATCTTCCGTACCTGGCACATTGTAACAGAACGTGACAACTTTAACGTCATAAGATAACTAAAGTTGACAATGCTACAAATGGCTCAGTATGAAACCAGCTGGAGCAGCAAGCAGAAAACCGTCGGGTTCAGGTTTTCTGAATCAAACAAACGCTTTGTGACACTCAATGTACTTGCAATACCTCTTTATTGACCAAAATGTTAGCAACAGTCTCAGCAGCTAGGAGACGAGTCCTGGTAAGACTCTCTTCCTTCATTAAGGAGACAAGGACGTCCAAAGCGTCAGCTACTTCAAGAATGATTTCACTGTTTGGCCCGCCCCAATTTTCAGACGCGCCCCTTGTATCAGACGTAAGCTTTGCCATTAGCTTCACCTGCACAAAAAAAAATTAGCGTGTCACACATGGACAAACGTCGGGAAAAAAATACCACTTTTAAAATTAAAAAATTAGAACTAGCAGAGTGCTACAAAAGACATTTGGGATACTACTGCGTACCGCAAGCTTAGAAAACTGTGGGTCCTGCTTCTGTGCTTTCTCTATAACAGTCGGTATAACTTTTATTGGTGGAGCTGGTGGAGCTGGTGGAGGTCGAGTAAATCTTGCATTGAACACTGCAAGCGGGCCACCTGGCAGTGATGCGCACTTGATAAGACGATTAAACCCCACCAGCACATATTGGTAAGCCGATGAATCCAGGTATTCTAATCCAATCTCCGCTTTCCTCTCCAAAGGTTCATTAATCACGTGACAATCCAAATTGGCATCACTTGATTCTCCCTCTTCGGTGGATGGCTCTGCTGCCGGCTGTTCTTCTGCTACTCCGAAACTGTTAAACGAAGTTCCATCAACATTTGGTTTGTCTAAGCCCACAAAAAGGTTAAGTAAACACAACTTCACTACACTTCAAATAACAGACTACTGCAACCTCTCACTTCACCATATTATCCCAGAGCTTTGGAACGAACACAGATATAAGATATGAGCCTGTATTAAGTCTCGTTACCTGGCAATCACATTCTGGAGAGTAACGTTGACGACGAAGTGTTTGCTGATTGTTACATCAGTATCGGGAAACTTATAACCACATCTAAAGTGCTCTTCAACGCATACCTTGCAAAACGATAACCCGCTGTCAATAATTACTGGGTATTTCATGAGCGAATCGCAAATACTACAAATCAAGTTGGCCTTAGTTTTTGCCAGTGTAGAGCTTTCGTCTTCAAGCTCAATGAGAGACAAAATAAGCTGCTCTAACAGCTCAGTATCCATGTCCCGCTTAGTATTCAAGACGGTGTCTGCATTTTTCTTCATTTCCTGGGAAAAACCACCTCTTAGGATCAGTGCAGATATTTGAACTAACAATCCAAAGAAACAGCCAATAAGCTCAGCTTGGGATCTTTACAGAGACAAACAATTAATTGAATACTATCATAAAGGACAGTATAAGTAGCATCTGTTTTTCTTAGCCGATTAGACGTGCGCCGCTTCAATATATATTTGCATTACAAATTACCAGAGGAAATATCAAGGTATCGTTATTTTACAGCAGCTCATCCTTATTTGGGTACTCACCTGCAATTCTTGCTTGATAGAATCAACTTCTGTGCCAAGGTATTTGGCAAGCCAAGTAATGACAGAAATTACATCTTCTGAGGTTTTTGATTTGGAGTTATTCACACGAAGAAAATCCAACAACTGTTGAAAAGACACACTGTTGTAAGTACATCTGCTCATATAAGAATCCAAACACCTCATGTTCGTACTTCCATTGAAACATTAAACAAATTTAAGTCTCACCATCCAAATTAACATATGATGCATCCTAAAACTTCCATACACTTCATGTCACTTGACAAGTCGGAGGAGCAGGATCCTAGAAGCTTTCATAAAATATGAATTAAAAGGGGATAGTAGGTCTAATTAGATACCAAAAACAGTGTACAATTTGGGCATTGTCTAAACCGGTATAGAAATGCACCTCCTTCTTAAAATCAGCTTCAGCTGTATTTAGCTCGCTACCAGATCCTCCATCTCCAAGTCCCAGTACCACAATGCCCAGCTGCTCCCCAATCGCTCTAGTTGCCTCCCTGTGGTTTTGACGAGCCTGTGCATTTATGTATATTGCTTCAGCTAAACAAATTAATTTTGATGTCTAAAGCAGTATGTCAGCAAAATAAAGGTCTTATCACTTAATTGATGTTACTAGCATGAGATAAATTCACTTCCAAGCTTTCAGCAATACCTGCAACTTGCCACATGATTTCTGTATTTCCATGACCGCATTGCTCATTTCGGAAACAAAAGTAGACTTGTCAAGCACAAGCCGTATCCTCCTCTTTTTCCATTTCGATGCCAAACTGTCAACCAAGGCAAATCTCAGGTTACAAAATGAAATCCTAAAAAGAAGGGAAAAGAAACCACTGTGATGGGGCAAGTGCTGCTCGGGGGACACCACTCCCTGAAAAGTACATCTCTGGTGCATCCTCTCCATAGAACATACACTGGGTGACCCCTGAGCAGCACTCTACCTCATTCGTCTAAGCAAGGGTAATGTCACTCAAACTTGGTAAACTGTTCACACAATTCACAATGTCACCGATCCTAGAAACTCTCTCCACCTGTCAAGTAAACACTCAGCACTCAAATTTCAATTATACAGGCAAAACATGGAATTGAGATCAGATGGTAGTCAGCTGCAGCTTGTCACGTCCAAAAACCTCAAAAAGAGCAGCAAAACCCTAAAAATCGGACACGTGAAGAGATTACCTCGACGTCTTCTGCAGAGCATCCCCAAGACTCTGCAAAATTAAATTTGCCTCCGCGGCTGTCCATGACTCGTACGTACACTTGGATAGTACATCGTCCAGGCTGCTAAGTGCCTGATCCAGAATTCGCCTCTTCGGTATCGAGATATCCGGAAGATCTTGCAACTCAGTAATGGTTGATCTAAGCGAATCCCACACCGACTGCAAGACATCTGCAGGGATAGCCATTTTGACTAGTTGCTCCCTGCAAAAGTGCCACAGAAACATCATTACTTTAGATCCAGTTCACAGTATAATCAAACACCTCACAATCATATGCCGTTCGAAAACAAAGCATTAATTCTTTAACCCTAGACCTCACCTCCTCTTCATTACAAACCAATGCACGGCTAGAAAGTAGAAAACATTACAAGCACATTGTATGCTTCGCAAATAACGGTGTGACTGTGCAACCAAGCCTTCGTTACTGTCTGTCAATAATGTAGATTAACACAATCACGGTTGCTATTACGCAAACTGCACACTAGCTGTGACCAAAGTAGAAAATCCAACGGCAATCGTGAGAAGTAAAGCTAGTATGGTCGTATTCGTCAAAACGGCAAGTTCTAAAGCGCCAAAATGTCCAGAGCTCTAAAACCTAGGACTAGCAGGTTTTAGTCGGGCAACTGAAACTACGCCAATTCCGCCATTTCAACAAATACGAGGTTCAGTAGCCTAAGTTCGAATTGGACAGAGACAAAACGTCCATTGAACGGAGCACGTAATCATGCCCCAAAACGAAAGAAACTATTGAAACTGTCCGTCAACAATGTCGATTAACGTGATCGTGATTGCTTTAACAAATGATCAGAAAACTGCATATACAGCGCCATGTCACTAATCGTGTTAAAACATCCAGCAGATCAAACTGATCAAATAACTAGCTGATCAAACTGAAGAAAAATATCACTAAATAGCGACAAAAAACTTGTGCTTCTAAGCATTCCAATTCTTTTTTTCGAATCCTATCAAAATTCTTTGACAACCGAAACTCGGGGTAAATTAAAAAAAACAGGGGAGAAGAAAGCTCATAGCGCCCTAAAATGAAAGAAAGCTTGAAATTCAAATTCAAAAACCCTGGGACTTACGCAGATCCACAAGCGTCACATCATTCCGGTCCCGTTTGATTGCGGCAGCGCTTGAGCAACACGACGACGAGTTCGCCGACAAAAACAGGCAAAGTGAGCACGGGCGCCATATCCACGGCTACGACGACAATCTCTGGAAGCCTGGCCCGTTCGTGAATCCCAGTTGACTGAGTTTACCGACTAACTACTCGTAAGTTCAGTTGGTGAAGCACATCGCTACCACTTCGGTGCCTGAGCCCATCGAAAAGGGGCGACAGCTGGACTGGTCATTTCATGTCTTGCATGGCAATTGCCTATTAAGGTAGAGACACCCATTCCCGACCAGTGTTTTTTTTAGGCGATTTATCGCCAAATTGCACCAAATATGATTGTTTGGCTACAAATAGTATGAAATTTAAACGATTTTTTTGGATGAAAAAGTCAAACGTTATATATTTTTCATAAAAACATTGAATGAAGTAGCCTACATTTGGATGAAGTAGTTAAAATTTGGATGAAAAACAGATTGCTTGTCTAATATATGGATGAATGTAGAAATATTTGGCTTCAACATTATACTTTATGGCGCTACCAAAGCATTGGCCCAAATATGAAAAAAAAAACGCTATTCCCGACCACTTAACCCCTAAGTGACGGATCAACCATTTTATGGTCTCTGCCCTTTTTTTACGGGCTGCCCGATATATTTAAAAATTATAGAAAATAAAAAATATTTTCAAGTAGGGAATCAAGTCTACTTTTCAACCCAATTTGAATCATGTCAATCCGAGTTAAACTCCACCCGGGAGAAATTTTCAAAGACAAACACTTCTACATTGTTTAGTGTTAGAAAACTTACTATTTGGGGAAAGTAATAATGTTCCCTCCTTAGAAAAAAATTCTTTTTAAAACTTTAGAATAGAATGTCAGGTTTTAGCGAATCATAAAAAAGTTCTAATTCTAAAAATAAAAATTGTAATTTTGATAAATATTTGAAGTTAAATGCTTCTAAATTCATTGTGAGAAAATAAAAAGCTATTTTTTGAAATTTGACCGTATGAATAATTACTAAACATCAAGCTCCTCATTTTCTCTTTTGAACCAAACTTCATCAAAGTTGAAGAAGTAATTTTTTATAACACGTTTATGTTTTGCCCTTACCCCCTCCGTCATTTAGGGGTTAAGACATGCATTATACTTGGGATAGACGAATCGATATTTTAAGTTTTTTCCTCTTTTAGAAATAATAAATTAAGAAATTTTCATATTTAATTTGATTTTTTTTATAATTATTTGAATAAGTACAAATTTTCAAGTGGAAGTTGTAGGCTCACCAAAAACCGATCATAGGCTGTAATGTACAAATGAGGTACATCTTCCCTTTCAAAATCTAGAAATTAGGCAGGAATCTAGGGTGGTTGGTTTTGTATGCATGGTCAAGAATGGGTGTCTCCACCTTATTGTTAACCTATAAACGTACCATCCCTTTGAACAGAAATAGATTTTAGCCTCAAAAGTAGATTTTAGCATGGCTCAGATGTGCATGAGGTGTACATGAGAAGACCATTGCAAGCATAAAATTTATTCAACAAATTTGACATACTTGTAGTTGGAGGCCTCTCTAATATTATCAAAAGCTCCCCATCACAAGATATTTATTGTAATTGGCAGAGGATTTAATAGGCTTCCAAAAGTGACTTCAATGAAAATCATTCGAGGTTGTATGAGAAAGTTACAAGGCTCCGAATATGCTTTTGATTTAGTTTTTGAATGTTGGGACGTTTAGGGGTTAACCCCTCAATGCTTAGAGCCCTCTCCAAATTTGGTAGTTTTTGCAAAGATGCATTATAAAATGCAACTAAGAGGGATATTTTGAGTTGTTGAACAATTATATTTACAATTGCTATCAAAATATTTTTGTATAAAATTTTAAACTCTATTTATTTTGTAATTTGATTACAAATGTGATATTCACAACCTGAAGATGAAATTTGTTGTGATTGGCTGAAATGTAATACTCCAAGTGTTGTGATTTTTTAAGATTTTTTAGTTGCTTAATTTTATGAGTTGACTTTTTCAAAAGCACTTTTGATTTGTTTTCAACTAAGATCTTCAAAAAATTTGGAGAATCATTGCAACATGAAAAGAGGCATAGAAATTTCACAAATAAATATATTCTCACATGCATGAAGCTAACTTCCCATAAAATTTACAGTAAATAATCCACAATGTAAAAAGTGCATGACGGATGAGAAAAAATGAATGAAATTTGCACATCGTTCAAGAAATGAATGCTCATACAATTGAGGGTTAAGCCTTACACTTTGTATATCTATTAAAGTTTTCAAGATTCTCTCTAATATTCTTAAATGCTCTTAGTTTTCACATCTTAAAGACTTGATTCCATTGATGGCCAAAAAGGTCCACGGCTGGACCTTTAAGATCCAGCAGTGCAAGACATGAATTGCAAACCTTGAGGGAGTGGACCTTCAACTCGATTTTTATATTGAGAATGTACTTGCACAATGGAGAGGTTGGTAATTAAATTCCCGGCTGTAAAATCGTCATATGACTTGATTGGAAAACTTGCCGCGAGTTGCAAAAAATTAATGCAATTCGTGTGTGTCAAAAAAGAAAAATAAAATGTACCTGGACAAAAGATATAGGAAATATTCCTTTTTTACCGACTAACCCAACTCTTAGTGGAAAATCTCATTTAGAATCGTGTGCAAAAAAATCATTGATTTAGTTATTCCACCCAATTGTTACAAAAATTAGTCCTGTCTATCATTTCCAAAGGAATTTAGTTGGATGTTTCCGAAGAGTTGGTAACACTTATTACCCGTATAACTTACACATTGATTGAAACACATCTCGAACTTGGAAGGTCATACAAAGTGATTATTCTCCACAAGTTTTAAAGGATACCAAGATTGAAGCATGCCCTACATAAAAAAAATGCACTTAAACAATGTAAATGAGGCACATAATACTTATCACAATCATTAAGCATTGATTTATATATATTCGTATCTAAATTAAAGAAATCTTTTTGAACATGTAGCTTCACTCACAATAATCGCTTCAATCTAAATTTGAAATTAAATAAATTAACACTTGCCAAATACCACACAAACTTCATTCCTAATTTACATTGTCCCTATAGATTTTTCATATACTTAGTTAATCCACAAAACTTCTATCTGTCGGAAAACGTCATAGAAAACAACTACCATAGGGAGCTCATAATCGTTTCCTTGTGTGCGTTTCCCTTTTAGTCTCACTTTTTCACTGAGCCTCAAGAATTGACATTTATTAAACTTTCCTTTCACAAGCAGGTGATTCAACATTAAACTAGTGAATAAGTAGCTTTAAGACTCACTGGGAAAAGTGAGACTTGCAGGGAAATCACATAGGGAAACGCATCATTAGGAGAAAAATGGGGTCCCAAAGGGGCCCTCTAAGCTTGCCCGTGTTAGGTGAACCGGCTGCCCAAGCACCATTTTCTATGTAAACCCATTGGTACAGTCGCTGCCCGCTGACAGCGTTGGAAGCCGCAGTACTGGCAGTGTTGGCAGTGTCAGCAGTGTTGGCAGCGTCGATTGGCGCGACCCACGGAACTGCGCTGCTGGCAGCCACAGTAGCACCATTGGTGCCCTTTTGTAAAGTGCACGGTTTGGCCTAAATTTTTCAGCACGTGCCAAAGGCCAAGGCCCCTTTGTGACTACAGATTTCTCCTAATGATGAGACCGTAGCGTACATTGAACGGCGTATTTAGTGCCCCGGGACACTATTTCTAAACCCAAGCACTAATTTAATTTTAGGGAGATATAGTGTTTGTGTAAGAAAAAAGTGAATGTAGTGTTCCAATGACATATGACAACTTTATAATAAATATGGCATGCCACCTCATGTCTCTCTCAATACTTGGAAAGAACATGAAACTCTCAATGAAAGTGAGAATGATAAGTGGCAAACTCCTATGTAGTGTCAAGGGATACTATAGTAGACCCTCTATAAATGTTACCTCCTTAAACGTCATTACACTACAATTGTTATGGTTTTTGTACTCCCAAAAATATACACTAAAATATACTAAAAATTGAAGATAAATGTCATTTTGTAATATGTTACAAATGGCTACTCCCCTTAGTGTATAATACCCTTTCTAATTGTTATCTTTCAATTTAGATACTTGATTCTTTGGTTCAACTAAGCACATTGCTATATTGTCTAGATATGATTGAATTTTTTATGATGACATTGAAATTGATGATTCAAAATTGTCATACAAAAATTTCACAAGTTTTATTGTACTTGATATATCCTATTCTTTATTGTATTTAATTTTACATAGCAAATGCCAAATTGACAAGACAAAATAATATGGTAGAACCACGTATTTCTACATTCATCCACACATTTGACATAAAAAAACTTATCATTCACATTTTTATATTATTTTCATCCAAATATGACAATTTTGGTTGTAAAATTGAGATACTTGACCTACTTGTTAGGTATATGTATAATTGTTACATCCAAATGATTTATCCTAGTTTATGATTATATGTAGTTCATAAATAAATAATACAAATGTAGTACTCACCAAGGGATATCATTTTTAGAAGGTTGACTCTATTTCTTTTTGCCTTTCAACGAATTGTTGTAAAAGACATCAATTCTCCTCAGACACTAAATACGCCTTTCAGTGTACACTAAAATTGTGATTTAGTGTCTAACACACTATTTTTCAACACATGCACTATTTGAATTTTTGTAGACATATTGTCCCTGTAAAAAAGAAATTTTGCTATAACATTAAAATGATATAAACTTCAGTAAACCTTCTAGTTCTCACCCTCCATGGAAAAATTAAACTAGCTAAAAATAGAATTTGTGGTGGTTTTTTCTAATTTACTGCATTCGACAATATAGGGTCCAAAATGACGATTTTTAGCCGATTTAGTTTTTCTACATAGGGTGAATGTTGTACTAGTGTTCCAATGACAAATGAAAACTTTATATTAAACATGGCATGCCAACTCATGCCACTCTAATCACCTAAATGGCATTCTCAGTGAAAGTAGGAAAAATGAGTGGCAAACTCCTATATCATGTAAGAACACTATTTCTCCTTATCTACAAATTACTTGTACGGTCAAAAATTGCAAAACAAAACTTTAAATAAATTTTTAATGATTAAAGAAGCATTAACCTTTGAAATTTTGTATAAATTCTAATTTTCACTTTTAGATTTTATTTAAATTTAGCATGATTGGTTAAAGTTGGTTAATCTATTGTAAAATTCAAAATAAGCAAAGGAAATGATGGAGGGAACATCATTACTTTCTCCAAATAGCAAATTTTATAACACTACAACAATGTTGAGTCGATTCTTTTTGAGAAAATCTCCTAGGTGGATTTTAACTCGAATTGAAATAATTCAAATTGCATTGGAAAATAGACTTGATGTAGTGATTTTATGTTTATGTTTATGTTTTTTTTTTTTAAATTGGTCTAGGCAGCCCGTTAAATTTGGGCAATGACAAAAAAATGGTCTATTTAGGGGTTAAGAGCCCATCAGAGTAAGGCTACCCGGATTTTTCAAGGCATGAAATATCAAAATCTCAACTTCATTTGCTACTATCTTGACGTTTATACAATCAAATGTTTTGATATTTTGAGGAACGGTTTCAAAATGCCTAGGAGTGCAATATCCTATGGTTGAAATGTGAATATGAAGTTTTGAAAAGCATTTAAAAATCATTAACAAAAATGTCCCAAATGGCAAATGAGGCAGTTTTGGGTAGGGGAATTACTCTCGAGATTTTAGGGGTTAACTCACTTTTATTGTTATAAAGTATATGAAGTAAAATGTTCATAATTGTATATGATGAACATGAATACTATATGAAACCGTAAAAAGAAAAAGTATATTAACGTAAAAGATATGTGTATATAAATGACATTAATCTTTTTCATTATTAAACTTTTTTAAAAATAACTAATAAATAAATTTAAAGTAAAAAATAATTAAAAAATCAAAGTGAAAAATAAAATAAAAGTCAAAGTAAAAGACATAACTCAATTATATATATATAACATTATATATATACCAATACTATGTTCAAAACGATATATATCTTTTGTTGAATTTTACATTTGTGATCAATTGAAGCTTATTTTTTGTTATTAACTTTTAATTATATAACACAATTAAAGAATGGCATCGTTTTGTAAGTGCGGATTTTACGCTAATGAGAATATGGAGGGCATGTGCTCACAGTGTTATAACAAACACATTTTGGATGAAGTAAGTAAAGATCTTGCTAAAATCAAAATCGAATCTAATGATGCGATAAAAGAAGAAAAATCGGAGTGTAAAGAAACGAAAAGCAAGTTGAAGTGCGGAATTTGCAAGAAGAATGACGGACTTCTACCAATTGTATGCCGCTGCGGACACACGTTTTGTACACGCCATCGACACTTTACTGAACACGCATGCACGTTTGATTATAAGATAGAAGAACGTAAAAAAATCCAAAAAGAAAATCCAAAAATTGTAACGGAAAGTTACAATAAGAATATTCAGTTTTAAAAATTAGAGTACATGTTGTATATAATTAGATTTAATATTTTTAATGGAATTATTCTATATAAACTATTTTTTCAATTTAGAATTTAGAATAAATTATGTAGTTTCCAAACCCTGCTCACGAGGGTGCAGTAGTTGAAGAAAGAGGTCACCAGGGATATGGCAGCATGTTGTTACAGTATCAGAATACTGCGCAAATAAAAAAAATTCAAAATTCAAAATTCAAATTTCAAATTTCGAGTCATTTGTTTCAGTTGTTGCGATGGAACTAACTTATATACCGTACGAGGAAGGCAGGGTCGGCACTTTGGTGTCGAATAATTAATAAAAGTTCAAACTGTGAAGGTCGGCACTTTCAAAATAATTATTAAAAATTCGGCTATTAATAACTAACATTAAATTTTTTAGCGGCTAAACATTTTCTTTTATTTTTTGTCTACAATTTTTGTTGACTTTATTTTTGTTGATTTCGACAAAATACTTGATAAATTTATTTATTTTTCCGGCATTATTTTGGGGTATTATTTTCGGCCGACTCTGCATTCCTAGTACGGTAGTACGTACACAGCCATTGTCGGATAGATCAATGCCGAGTGGTCCTCAAGCTCTTTCTCTGTCTCAGACTCTGTGATAGAAGACATCGATTCTCTCTGGACTCTACATCACAATTTCCATGGCTTGAATAAAATGCACACTGATTCTATCATAACTTGAGAACGCATTGCTTATGTTTGATAATGCAGGTTAACTGGATACAAAGCTTAGTCTCATTAAGAAGAATGGGAAAATTTTCTGAAAGTGAGAATGACTGAGAATCTCACTCCACGAATCATGCAAGTAAATTAAAAATTGTGTAAATCATCATTTGCTATATCATCACTAAACTTAAGCTCTAACAATCAATCTAAGTTCACTAAAGAATCTAGGCTCTCACTCGTGCTGCCTGCCCTAGTGCTTGCACAAAGAGATTCCAGAAATGCCAGATTGTAAACCTAAAGCCAAAAGCACAATATGCCCTCGGCACTTTGACTATGATGTTTTAATTGGTCTCGTCCAGGTGTTGTGGTTGACTCTGAGCCTCTTTTTATCATGTACAGGTTGATTCAATAACAACCAGCCGGTTGGAAATGAGGATAAAAATCCAAAGAGATTGAAAATCCATGAGTGCAGCTCGAGCTTCATGGTACACGTCTACCGCCGCTGTGGGCAATCCGTTGCTCGGTGACCTGGGTTGTTGCAGATGAAGCATGTCCCTGAGAATGAGCCCCCCCTGATTCACATAACAACACTTTGGCTTCAACACAACCGATTTAAAACAATTCCCCACTTGACCCTTGAGCGTCACGCACTAAAAATAGCTTTAAAACTTGAAAAAATTGTAGTTTTTCATTTAAAATTTGCTAAAAATATTATGATCTTCACACTGTTGGAAAGAGGACTTTGAGCTTATTCAACCAAGTTTGGGGTGAGAATCATAGGCATCGATGAGAACAGGGCTTGTATTTATCTTCATTCAGTGTCCAGAATCGGGACAGTACCGTTCAAGGGATATGTTGCAACCCAATTAGAACTAGTGATTTCTTCTAATTGGGTTTGTGCAGTGGTGCATGGCCTTGTTTTAGATTATACTCAAACTCACCATAGACTAGTTTTGCAGTCTTTTTGAACTCAAAACGAGTTTAAGGTGAGTTTGAGGTTTCTTTCCACTTTGAGACGCTCTTTACGGTTAAATCTATTAGGCCCCAAAGACTTAGATGTCTGTATTCACTATTGCACGAACCTAGAGGCAAAAAAAAATAGGCTCTGAATCCTGATAAGTTGACTCTTCGACACATGGGTGGTTAACAACTTGGGAACTGGATAGAACTCAGGGACAAAGTCTGTGAAGTGTAACCCTGAAAGGACTAAGAAGCCCAAATCAGGTCTTATCGTTCTTAAGCAATTTTGAGGAAGTCACATGGGTTCTATCTTTTGTTCAATATCATTTACTTTTCGACCAACACGAGCAATGTTCTTCACAAACTCTAGTAATATAAGATTCGAGTCACATTTTCTACAATATTCTCAATCAAATTAGTCATTTCAAATCCTTGAATCCTTGGTCATTTCAGGGGTAAATTTTCAAACACTGTTACTATTCTCACTATTGTTTTCTCTATGTTACTATAGTCCAAACAAATTTCTGTGAAGAAACCCATTTACAACAAACGATGAAGGACAGTATTAAGGAAGAGATGGTTACCGGTCAGAGCGACCAGCTCGGTCGCTTCCACCTCTTGAACCAAAGCGATCGCTGCTCTCCCTCCGGTCACGGCCACCACGGCCTCCACCATAGCCACCGCCACCGCCCCGTGAAGAAAACCGGCCATACCTATCTCCGCCTGTCTCCGAGCCAAATTCAGATTCCTCTAGCTTCGGAAGCTGCACATCAATTTGGCTTGTAAGCATTACAATCCGAGTAAAGTCACGAAAAGCAGAGCAAATTCATTCCATAATACTCCATCTGTCCGGAAGTAACTGTCCTAGTTTCTGGTATTTTAACTTAACCCGAAAAAGCCATCTCAGTACTTGAAGAATGGAGTATCTTTAATACTCCCTCCGTCCCAAAGTTATTGTCCAACTTGTTTGCTTGGTATTTCTTTGAGCCACTTTCATTGATCATATTGTAAGAAACATGATTAAAAAAGGTTACAAATTATGTCACTAGAATGATTGAAGAACATTGCATGTGTTCATTGCAACCTAAATAAAATTAGCCACAAGGAAGTATTTTTTTGACCTACTTAAAAAAGCACTTTCAAACATGACTTTCAAACATGACAATAACTTTGGGACGGAGGGAGTAGTAGGATGTAGTTTTTGTGTCACTCTCATTGTCCGGCCCCGTTTGAAGTGGACAGGGCTCACGTTTGAAGTATAAATAGGACAAATATTGCAAGAAAAAAAATGCCAAAATATAAGACAATTATTTCCGAACAGAGGGACGATATAAATGCTGAAGGGGATTCTAAGAAGTTTACAGCTTTAGTGGCTCAATAGAAGGGAGTTTGTAAGAGTGGTACCGATTTACAAATGGCGATGACCTCTCCTTCAGGGCATGGCTTTTCCAAAAGCTCCTTCGCCATGTCCTCAGGCAAATCGAACACTGCGCTGTCGGCCTTGGGATCGTCAACAATCTTGATCTTGCCTACATTGTCAGCCGCTGGTTGCCAAATGTCGGACAAGACTCCCATCACTTGACGAGGAGACATGGGTCGAACACCCTTGGGTCGCACCAAGCGCAATGTTGTTAAGCCCTGCCAATTAAAAATTCCATGTCAGCCCCAGAATTTAACCTCCTTCATTGAATTGTTTTGCACACAAGACAGTGACGTAGCATTCTTAAGGGAGCTCACAATTCAAGGGTATCCAAGATGCTTCAATTCTCAAACATCATCTTTCTTTGACAAATTCTTGTAGTTCAAGAAATTTTGAAGAAGGAAGCTCTGACATCAACCACTACAATAGCTCACTTCTGGTTTGTCACTTTTGAGTCAGCAGGAGCACGCCATTCCCAGTCATATTAACTGAATCCAATCGCATCTAATTTTCTTATCTGTTGTTGGACGAACAGGTGCACTCCTACAACAACTTAACCCCTAAAGGACCAAGAAGCCCAAATTGGGCTCCATGTTTTCTTTTGAAAGTTGAGTAGGTTCTTTCTGGACTTCCTCTTGTTGAAAATTGTTTCCTTTTTGACCAACACACGCAATGATCTTCACTAGTTCTGGTGGTGTAAAATTTGATCCCATCTAAATTATACTTCTCATAATACGATCAATTCAATTTGTCATTTCAAAACTGTGAATCAAAAATGTAATGGGTTAAGATATCGGAAATGATATCAGTGGAACTTAATTCTTCGAATGTGGTCATTTTAGATTTTTACGCGTTTAGAATGTTATGAAGGCGCGAGAAAGATCCTTGCAGAAACTAAATGGAGTAAGTAGGGTGATGGGTGACGAGAGCACACGAGCACGGGTGTACCTCTTCGTGAGTGATGAGGGAGCGGGATGCAGGGAGCTGGGAAAAGCCAGCCAAGTGAGCAAGAGCAGCGGCGAATGCAGTAGGTCCTTGGTCCCTCAAAAGGTCTTCAGCAGTTGACATGAACACTTCCGCTACTTCAGGATTGACCCGCTTGATAGCCTCGGTAGCACTTTCACTGCTTGCTTTCAACACATCTTCCACTCTCGGAGGACCAATTCGTGTAAACTTGCAGCCCACATCTTTTTCAATCAGCCTCATTGTTCGCACTTGCTTGTCGGAGTACATGAGAATGGCTGTTCCAGCCTTCCCAGCCCGACCAGTTCGTCCAGAACGGTGCACAAACGTTTCTGGGTCATTGGGAATTTCATAATGGATGACCTGCAGACGTGCAATGTAGTCACTAATTAGTTGAAAACGTTGTGCAATTATTGCAGTATATGTTTCAATTCAATTAAAACCAGCAGGATTTATTGATAATGTTCATGTAGATTTAATGGCCTAAGGCAATCCACAAGAGACTTATAGGGACTGAAACGTACCAAGTCTACGTTAGGAATGTCTAAACCACGCGAAGCGACGTCAGTAGCAACAAGCACTGAGAAATTCCCTTCACGGAACGCGTTCAAAGTCTTCTCTCGCTGCACTTGTGTAATGTCTCCGTGCAAGGCTTCACAACCTAGGACTCGGCTCATGGCCGTGGATACTTCATCCGCATCTCGCTTTGTCTGAGTAAACACAATAGTTTTCCCTCCCTTGCCATAAACCTGCTCACATCACCCATACAACCATTTAGGAATCTATTCATATAGTTCTTTGTAAAGAAATATCTCTTCCCGAAAAAGAATCAGACATAGAGAAAATCTAACCCTGCCAATTGTAACACAGTTTTTAACACAAACCTTGCCAATTATAGATTTTCCAGAGTAACTTTCAAGAGTGAGTTTAAAGTACTTACCGATATCAGGTCATTCAACATAGAGCGCTTCGCCTGAGGAACTGTTGAGACGGCAAACAACTTGATACGATCTGCCAACTTCTCATCACTCTCGCCCACCTGCCACAAGAATAAAACGGGAGCAGCGTCAGCATAAAAAAAAACAAAAGGAGGAAGTAAGAATAGATAGTCATTAACATCACTCCCCCTCTTCACCCCTTGGGCCTCATGTCTTTTATACCAGTTTAGACTAGGTCATATGTGGACTTCCTTTTGTTCAAGACAAACACATTTTTTTTTTGACCAACACATGCAATGTTCTTCAATGACATAAAATTTGGTCCCATCTGAATTATGTTTTTCACAAACTGATGGATTGAATTTGTCATTTAAAAACCATGAATTCTTGGTATCTTACCAAGTCAATGGTCAATGCGCTCTTCAAGTATTTACGAGAGAGCTTCTTCACCCATGTGGGCATGGTGGCTGAGAACAGCATGCTCTGGCGCTGCTTTGGCACCCGCTCCAAAATCTGCTCCACGTCCTCTTCGAATCCGACAGCCAACATCTGGTCAGCCTCATCTAGAACCAGAAAACGAACCTCCTCCAAATGTAGTGAGCCCCTCTCGATCAAATCAATGATCCGCCCTGGGGTTCCAACCGCAATGTCTACACCCCTGGTTAACAGGCGCTGTTGAGAGGTGATCGAAACTCCTCCGTATACACACACTGTGGATAGCATGGGCGCCGACTCCATAAACTCACGTTCTACTTGCTTCGCAAGTTCTCGTGTAGGGGCTAACACTAGAGCGCGTGGTGCTCGACCTGACCTCCTGCATTTCATTCCGCACAAAACACTGTTAACCGAGTTCAAAATGATCACATAGTGACAAAATATAGTTCGACTTTTACATCCCCAGAATCAGTGAAGAACATTGAATGCATTGGTCAAATATCAAAACTTAATTGGACAAAAGAAATTCCCCATGTAAAACTGATACCCAATGTGGGCTCTTGGTCCTGTAGGGGTTTAACACTCCGAACTCAGAAAGAATAGAAAATGTGTAATAAATTTCAGTAAACAATATAATGTCTTTGAATTCTATACCGAAACTACCTTCAGCAGCAAGGGACTTGGGCAACAAAAAAACATACATCGTCAAAAGAAGTTCAAAACAAGGAGGTAAGTGCGGACATCCATGGACCGCTCAAAGAGTAGAAGCAAAACCAACCTTGCCAATCTGTTCTCCTCATTCTCTCGCAAAATATTGTTGATAATGGGAATTCCAAACGCAAGAGTTTTCCCGGTTCCTGTCTTGGCACGCGCAATCAAATCCCTACCTTCCATGGCTGGGTCGAGGACTGCCCTCTGCAACATTCATCAACGCAAAGAATAAGATACCAACATTGTAGCTCAAACAACTCACATTAGTTATAAAGTACTTGCTCAGTGTGTAGTTTCCTTGATGAATTACTGAACGTGGGGTGACCTTAAGTCGTGTGCACCAAAAAGTGAAATTAGTGTGCGCCAAACCAAGTTTCTCTACTTTTAGCTAAAAAAGAACATTCCCAAGTAGTAGTGGCCTAAAGCCTTTTGGAAACAGTGCAAACTAAGAGCTTTTCAGTGCAAAATCATGTCAAACCAAACAAAACTACCGCTCTAACATACTCTCACTTGTAGATACAGTAGCTCACTGACTTGAGAAATTCTTATTTGATCAAGTGAGCACAAGTTGCAAAAAAACCGTCAGAAGTCCTTTCCATATGTCAGGGATTCCTTATCATGCCCACTCAACAAGGATTCTCTAGAAGTTTGAATTAGAAGACTCAAATTTTAACTTACTGAAACCTTAAAGAACCGACCAAGACTTGGTTTTCCCAGTTTTCAAACCATGAAGTGCTAATAGTGGAGAAATGTTTTTATGCATTTTCAAATTCCGGCATCATCCATGACAAGATAAGAATAGTATGTACCTACATTTTTAGAATGAAAATTCCTTCTTTATTTCGAGGTTCAAACTCAACGATACTCCTTTCTAAATTAGGATATATCCTTTAAAAACTAAACAAAATGAAGTAGCAAAAATTCATGTCCACTTTAGTCCTTAAAATAAGTAAATAAACTGTTACACCAAAACATGATGTAAATTCCAGTGTAGCCTACAGTAAGTGTAGTGCCATGACAAGTATAACCCCAAAGGCTCACAGTCTACGCAACCCTAGTCATGGCAGGAGTTTCAAATTCGCTACCATTAGCACATAACACAGACAGAAACATTGCCATATGCTTCAATATTTCGTGATGTTCACACACTAATCATGTCCACTTTAGTTCTCGATACATAACAAAATTTGTTACACCAAAACATGATGTAAATTGCAGTGTAGCCTACAGTAAGTGTAGTGCCATGAAAAGTATAACCCCAAAGGCTCACAGTCCACGCAACCCTAGTCATGGCAGGAGTTTCAAATTCGCTACCATTAGCACACGACACAGACAGAAACATTCGAAGTTTCTTAAACATTTTTCACTGACAATTCAAACGTTAGAGAAATTAGGGCTGGCAGTAGAAATACCTGAATGGGAAAGAGTTGAGTAATGCCACGCTTCTCCAGCGCCTGAACAACAGCCTCCGGGATGCCCAAGCGGGAGATATCCAGCTGGTCGGCGTCGTCGATGGACTCATTGTCGACACGAATAACCTCATCACTCTCGAATTCTTCGCTCTCTTCATCCTCTTCTTCGTCAAGAGCGTACCCCACGGTGCGCACGAACTCGGTGGCCACAGCGCTCGTCTCAGTGGCGCTCCGTCGCCTCTCCCCATGGCTCTCCCTCAGCCCCGCCTGCGCTACCACTTGCAAGCTCTTGGACTGCAATGGGAAGCTGACCCGCACTCTCTCCCCTGAAAAAAAAGACCCCGCGAGGGATTGCGAGTGGGTTGCGAGTGACGACGACGGCGTTGATGCTGCAAGGGCCGCCATCTCGAGGAATTGAAGAGGGGAAGTGCAGCAACCGAGGTTGCAAAGGAGGGATAGAGGGTGGGGTTTTGGGTTTTGGAGAATGGGGAAACAGTTTGCCTTAGCCAGAATGGAGCGTGGGGACAGGAGGACCACAGTTTCTTTATCTGACGTGGCGGGTGATAAATGCTGAGGTGGCGGGTGATATATGCTGAGGTGGACTGCGGGGTCGACCCCGAGGAGATGAATGTCGGCGTTCTTTTGGATGAACGTTTTCGTCTCTTTGGTGGTCATTATCCCGTAAAGGATATATATATATATATATAGAAACACCAGCCCTATTACCAGGTCGGCGTGAATAAAGTGTCCGTTCGTAATGGCAATGACCCGATGCCCACCGGACAAAGGGACATTGGGCCAATACTACTCTCCCCTTTCGAGGATGGATACTATGGAAACCTAAACAAAGCAACAGTGACAGCAAAATATGAAAGGATTAATGAAATGGTGGATGGGAGTGTATTTGTATAAAGGTCTGTTTAAAGTGAAGTATTATCGCCAAGTCATGAGTTCTTTGGTTGGTTGGTGAAGAGCGTTGTATCACAGTTATGTGATCCGGGTTCGAAACCTATTGGGCTCGTTGGAGCAGTAGTGTGATACACATGTCTTGGTGCTATGAGTGAGTTAATCATGGCAGGAGAGTTGTACCAACCAACCAGCCCCACCTATCCCCTGAGACAAGCTGAGCTAGGGTGGCTAGCAGTGGTTTTCACCACTACCCCCCCCCCCCCCTCTTTTAATGTACTACGTCTGTTGGTATAGTTTGATTATTCTCTATACGTCTTTTATGTAAAAGGATAGATCGGGCATACTGTATGGCAATAGTATTGATTGCTTTGAATGTGTGTTTTATGGAGGTTTCGCAGATGTTGAATTTTGTTTCTAGTTGTTTCATTGAGGGGACGTGTGTGGAGCCCCTGGCGCCAGATGTGATGACTATAATAGGATCTATTTTCCAACCTTGTTGTATGATGTGATTTATGAGAGGTTGGTATTTTATGATTTTTCTGCCGATTGTTTCTGGTGAAAATCTGTCGTTTGTGTATGTGAATTCTATAAATTGTATGGTTAGGTTATTATCTGGGTTTAGAGGAGGTGGGCTTTGGTATGGGAGGCCTTTAACGCATAATATATCTGGTTTGAATCTGGCATTGCATTGGCATCTTCTTAGAACACAAGTACAGGGTAATAGCCAGGAAGGGACTGTGTTTTCTGGTGGGTTATTGTTGAATGTGCCCGCATTCATGAGAGTGTAGCATCTTGATTTATTCGAGGATAGTATTAATTTCCTTAGTTCCCATACCGCTTTGTTGTGTCTTTTGGTTCTCAGTGCGTGTATATGGTGTTGTTTGCATAGTAGAAGTACATGGAGCCATGTATCGGCATCTTGTGAGTTACAGATGGGACACGTTTTTGAGGGGAATCTTTGTATGCCAAAAAATAATTGCTTCCGGGCGTTACCCATGTATTGACCTGTTCTGAATTTTAATATGCTTGTTTTTTGTGCGTCTGTTATGGCAGGGTTGTTCCAGAAGTCATTGGACATTTCGTTATCTATGATGGAGTTTGTTGTCCATTTGTTAATGTTGGGAAAGTCTTCAGCCAGTATTTCTAGGTTAGTGTTACGGTCATGCTTCTTTATATATTCTTCCAAACATCTAACTGGTCCTTTGTCTGGTCGTTTAGTACGACCGGGCCATGTGTCTTTTTGGAAGTAGTATGGAGTGGTATGTGCAAATTCGTATGAACTTCCTGCTTTTTGATAGCCTCTTTTCATGGTTCCTTCTTTTGCGAGTCGATCTGCTTGTTCATTCCCGGTAATATTAGCGTGTGCTTTAACTTTGTATATTGTGGTTGGTTGTGTTCGTTTTTTTAGCATTTTTACCATATCTTCTAATATGGTTTTATCGGCGTGGTTGTTTTGTTGGGTTGGGTGTTTTAGTTGTGTATTTAGAACATGTATACAATTGAGACAATCAGTAAAAATGTGTGCAGGTTCATTTATGTATTTAGTGGTGATTATTGAGAGTGTTTCATGTATGGCCATTAGTTCTGCTCTGAAGCATGTTTGTAGTCCAGGCAGTCTTTTTGATATTTGTATATCTGGTTTAGATGGGTTGTAGATTCCATATCCTGCCTTTTCTTTTTTCCAATGTCCGTCATCCGCTTCTTTGGGAGGTAAAAAGGATCCATCTGTGTAATAGCTGTATTGTGGTGGGAATTTTAGAGTAGTGTTTATTTCAAAATCTGGGAGGGGATTTATCCATGTGTTTTGTAGATTGTTATAGGGCGGGTATATGAGTTTGTTCCATTTTGTGCTTTTGTTAACTTTTGTGTTTGGTGGTGTGGGTGGTGCTATTTGAGTATGGTATTGCGAAATCTGTAGATTGTTGATTGTTGTGTGTATATTGTTTATTTGGTTGAGTGTGCCGATGTTGTTGTTTTGGTGGTGAATACACCATATGTGTAATGCGAGTGGTTCGGATCAAGTTTTGGTGGGTTCTAGTGGTATTGTTGGTTCGTCATATGTAATGGTGTCCGCGGCAAAATGTATAATGGCGTGCGTGTCTGGAAAGGGTCCAGTGTATGGTGATAAATTTTGGTACCATGTGGTGTCTGGGATTGCTAAAATGGTGACTGTTTCAGGGTCTTGTTTTGCTGCTAATCGTGCCCAGTGGATTGCTTGTTGTGCGGTGTCGTCGTCATTTGGGTGGGCATACCCGATACCTTTCCATTTGTGTTGAAAGGCTGTCCCTAGTGAGCCAAAAATTCTGTCTCTGGCAAATGTGGAGTAGAATTGGGTGGTTTTCAAGGGACATGTTATTGGTGAGGAAAAATATGAGTGTGTTATATTAAATGTTGTTATTAGTATGTCGAGAATGTTAGTAGGGATGGTATGATGTGGTGTTATTGTTATATTTTTTTTTTTCTATTTTTATGTTCGTATCTTTGGTATAACCATACTACTTCTGTTTCAAATGTTTGTATAGTAGGTATTAGTCTGTGGTTGTTGTATTTGTTGTTGTTATATTGTTGCCATAGCCATTTTAGTCGTGTAGTCGGAATAGTGGTGATATATTTACCTGTGTCATTGTATATGTGGGTTTTTTCGTTTTGTGTTTGGATGGTGCATTTGTCTGTTTCTATGTCTCTGTCTGGGTTGCATTCGATTGTGGATGTTTTAATGTATGGGATGATTGTTGGGGGTGGGATGTATCGTGTATCTCTATTTTGTATGGGTATAAATTGTGTGTTTATAATGTTTTGATAGTGTTTATTTTGATATTCTGTGTAGTATTGTGTAAGTAGGTTTAAATTGTGATGCATGACCGCTGGTAGGTTTAGTGGGAAGAGTTCGCGTTGTGCTAACCATTTATTGTATGTTATGTGGTTTGAGTCTATCCATTGGCATAGATAAGTGTTGTATTTTTTAGGTATTTTATACTTGTCTTTTGTTGTAACTATTTTGTGGCTTAAAATTATGCGAATTGGGAATCTGATGGGGTCAGTTTTTATGTTTTGTGGTGGGGCTGGGTGTTGTGGTTGAGGTGGTTGAGGGATTTGTATGGGGTTTATTGGTGTTCTTGGTAGTATTCTGTGTTCATATATTTTATATTTGTTTTTAAGTGTACGGGGTAAATGAATTTGGCATGGGTTCGGGCAATCATCGTTGCATTGTGATTCACAGAAGAGTTGTTCTGCTAAGAGTAATGCGCTTCTTTCTAGCTTAGTTGGGTTTTGGTAGTATATTTTAAAATCTTCTGGTGACATTAGTTTTGTGCCGTTGGGGAGGGTGATTTGTTCTATTGTGTAGATCTTGTGTGCCAGTAGTTTGTACAATAGTTTGATGGAGAGTTGTGGGTCTAAGAGTGGTAGTTCGTTCGCGGCTATAGATCTCCATTCTTGTTCTATTTCGGTTCTGTGGAGTCGGAAGTTTTCTTCTGTGCTTTTTAGGTGTATACCACCTGCTATTTTTAAAAGGAATAGTGTGCGCGTTGTCGGTGATCGTTCGCAGTCTTGGCGTTTGATTCTGGGGATGTTTTCGGCTCCACCGGCTTTAGCAAGTATGTGTTGTATTAGTCCTTTATATATTATTCCTAGTCGTCCTTTGTCATTAAGTGCATTGCAAAGTTGTTCTCCCATGCATCTGAGATAGGCATTTTTTAGAGAGAAGGCTTCCAGTCCGAATAAGTTGTGAGGGAGTTGGGTAATTATATTTGCAGTGCTTTTGGGTAGTCCGCATATTGTTTTTTGGATTGCAATAATTTTCTTGTCAAGTTTTTTAATAGTTGTTAGTGAGTATGGGACTGCAAAGAAGCTGTAAGCTATGCCTGCTCTAATTACTGTGTCAACCATACTGATTCGTTGTTTGATAGTAGCGGGACATTGTGATAGTTGTTTACACTGGACGATTATTTTGGCTGTGGTGATATGTGTTTGGAGCTGCCATTTCAGTGATGGAACCAACTGTATGCCTAAGTAAACATAAGGTTCATTTTGATGCAGTGCTGGTAGGATTTGGTTTCTGTAACTAATTTTTTGGTTGGTTAAGTGTGTTTTAAATTTAATTGGGGACATTTTGGATTTATTTGGGCAGCCGGTGATGGCACACTTTGTGACTCCCAAGTCCATGCCTGCCCATTTACAAAATTTGTCAATTTTATTTAGTTGTGTTTGTAGTGATTTTGTATTTTTTGAGATAGCTGCGAGGTCGTCTGCGTAAGCTGCAGAGCTGATTTTTATTTTTGATGTGTCAAATGTGTATCCATTTTCCCCTCTTTGTAACCACCTCAAGAGTGGTTCTAGAAAAATTAAGAAGAGGTATGGGCTAAGTGTGTCTCCTTGTATTGTTCCGCGTTGGATCGGTATTGGTTTTGTTTTGCCAAAGTGTTCTCCGGTAAATATGGTGTTTGAGTGGGAATAGATGTTTCCGACTAATATTATTGCATCTGTCGGGAAACCAAGGTCTTTCATTATAGCGAGAAGTCTTGCGTGGTCTAGTGAGCCAAATGCGTTTTTAAAGTCTATGTATAGGAGATATATGTCTTGATTTGGAAACTTTGCGTCTTCTAATGCTGCAATGAGGAGTTGTAGTTGTCTTGCTGTGCTTCTTTCTGCTCTAAATCCTTCTTGACTATCGTGTAAGATTTGGAATTTTTCACCGTAAGCTGATAATATATATGTTAAAGTACTGGTGAAGAATTTGTATATTGTATTTGCAAGTGCAATAGGTCTGTGGTTTGGTAGTTGTGCAGGGTCACCTTTTTTATAGAGTAGTATGGTTAGGCTTATTTTCCATGAGGCTGGGATTTGTTTTTGTTTGTAGCAGTGAGTGAAAAATAAAAATAGTAGTCTGTGGAAACTTTCCGGCATATTTTTTAGTATCGAGTTGGGAATTTTATCAGGGCCGGGTGTTTTGTTGCTAGATAGATGTTTGAGGCACATTTCGTATATATCTTTATCGAAGTGTTTATATAGTGGTATTTGTGGGTTTCCGCGTTTTTCTATTAAAAAACCATCAAGGTCGTGCCATGGGTATTGTCGAACATCACAAGTACATGTTGGTGGATGTTCGGGTTGGTAGTAGCATGTGGGTACTGTAGGTCTATTGCTAATGGATTGTTGGATGTGGATTTCTTTTGCTATATCTTCTGGGCTGGTGAGTATGTTGTTGTTCCTATCCAAAATGCAGTCTAATGGCGGTGTTTCTTGGTTTTTGAAAACTTTTTTGTTGATTTTCTTTGGACTTTTGTCATATAATTGCCTGTATTTTAGTATTGCTTTTCTAATACAACTTTGTGTATATTGAGTGGTGATTTTTCGAGCTTGTATTTTTGCTGTTTTGGCAATTTCTACTAGTGATTGGATCCATTCTTGTTGATTATGTTCGAGGGGTGGGAGTGGTGGGATGTTTACATTTGTATGGGTTTTTAATTTTGCAATTATTGGATGTGTTTGCCAGTTTTGTGTATTTTTTGTTATGTAGATTGTTTTTCTAATTAGATGGTAGGTGGATAAGTGTTTTTTCCATGATTTTTGTAATTTTCTTGGTTAAAAACCTCCTTGTTAGGAAGTACGGGTTGTTAGAGTTGGTAGTGGTGGTGCACTGCAAGTTTCTTGGATTTTGTCGGATATTTTTTGTATCAAGTGGTCTAGTTTGGAACAGGATGTTTGCCATTGGTCGTCTGTGAGTTGGTCCTGTGAGAGTATTGTGATGAGTTCGTTTGTTTGTAGAGCATTTTCTTCAAAATATTCTATTTGGAATTTTACAATATTTTCTTGTGGGATCGGGTTCAGAATTCTTGTTGTTTTGTTTGTTATTGGTGTAGGTCTTGATAGTAAGGTGTTTGGTGGTATGTGTAATGTTACTGGTGAATGGTCCGAATTAAGTTTGTGGTTATTATCTGTGGTGGATGTGTATAAAGTATTATTTGGTGTTTTAATGTAGTATCCATCTATTAGGCTTGTTTGATTATAGTTTAGGCCTCCTTGCCTAGTGAATGTACAATCTGTTTCGATGTATTCTAATTGGAGGTTATTTGTAAATGTTCTCCAATCGAAGTCTTCTGTTTGTGGGGGAGTAGTGTCTGTTTCGTTTTGGCGCCCGATAAGAGCAATATCTCTATTAAAGTCACCGCATAGTATATGTGTGGACTTTGGGTTTGCGTTGATTTGTTGCGTGATGGTTTGTTGGATTATGGGTATATATTGCAAGTCCTCTGCATGGGATGGCATATACATGTGGATAATTAGCAGAGTTTGTAGGGGGTGGTTGTCAATTTTTATTATTTGGAGGTAAGGCGATATTTCTTTAGGGGTTGGGATTTTAGTGATGTTGCCGGGGTATGTGTATTTTTGATGTATGAGTGTGAGGAGACCTCCTCTTGCGGGGGTGTATGGCATTCTTTGTTGCATGCAACGTGTTTGAGTATGTGTATTGTTAAAAATTAGTTTGTATTTTGGGAGTAGGTTTTGTATATATTTGGTGGATTTTGTAGCAGTTAGTTTAGTTTCTTGTATTGTGATGATAGCGGGTTCATCAGGTGTGTTGGTGGTCAGTTCATGTAAGTTTGGAAGTGCTGTATTTAGTGATGAGGCATTCCACGTAATGAATCTGGTACTATGATTTGTTGTGTGTATTTCTTGTGGTTGTATTGAGGGTATGTTTGGAAGTGCTGGGGGGTGAGTATATTCGTGTAGGGGTTCATGTATTTTTAGGGTTTCTTCTAATAAGTTGATTGGGAGAAATGGGAATTTAGCAATCATGGTTGTAAGTTTATTGGTTTATTGTTTTGGTGGATAAAATTGTAAATATCTTTGTGAATGGTATTCGGTGGGTTTATTAGATTTTGATTTTTAGTTATGAATTCTGTGTATGGGTGTGTTGTTAAGATGTGTCTTTCAGGTGGGTTTGGTAGTGAAGTCATTTTTTCTAGAAGTATTGTCGTCCAGTCGGGGTTCGGAGTTTGTATTAGGAGTTGGTCACATGTTTGTCTTGATGGGCTGATTGTAGTGATGAGTGCGTATAGGATTCTTGGTGCTGGGTGATGTTGGTTTTGATGAATGTAGTCTGCTATGTGTGGATAGTTGTTACTGGCTTCCGCATGTTTTGGGTGTGTTATATTTAGGATAGGTGAGAATTGTTTTGCTAAATGATGGTACTCTGGTTGTAATTTAATCGTGCTTTGTATAAAGTATGTTTTGGATCTTCTTTTGTGTGACGGTGGGTGTGCTTTTAATAATTCGGGCATGGGCCTAGGGTTGGTTTCGATGTCCCCGCATGTAATTAGTATTTGATGTAGAAAGTTTCTTTGTAGAGGGGATTTTTGGGTAGTTTTTAGTTTTTGCTTTTTACTTTGGTTTTTTTGGGCGAGGCCGTTAGGCCGAGTCCATTTGTTGTAGAGGTTTTTGATGTTATGTTGTGTGTTTAGGGGGGGGTTTGTGTTGCTATTAATATTATTATTATTATCATTATTTTGGGTTTTGTTATTGGCATTGTTTTTGGTGTTGGTGTTGGGCATAGGTCCAGGGTTGGGTTCTATATCTCTGCATGTGAGGAGAAAAAGGGACTTTGGGATAAAATGGCTTTTGTAGTAGGTGAGCGTTGGTTTACGTTTGTGTATTTTTGTGTAGATTTGGAGGTGTATGCTGGTGTAAGAAAAAAGGTTAGGCATGGCGTTTTCTCTGGTCGGTCGTAATGTGTATGTTAAGTATATATTTTGCAGGGTTTTGGGGGGTAAGTGGTTTGTTGTGTGTGGGTCTCTTATTTTGTTAAATTTTGGGGTTTGAAGTGGGTTTGGAGAGTTTATATTTTGGTAATGATTGGTCATTATGTCGAGGGTTGGGATATAGGTGTAGAAATAGGTGTTATTTTGGTCTTTGAGGGATGTGATTTTCTTGAATAGGCTATTGGGGTATTCGTGGAGTTGGTTGTAGTACCATTTTAGGATTTGATTTGTGTGTGATGGGGTTTTTAGGAGGCATGAATTTAGGTGGATGGTTGTGTGTTTTGTATGAAGGTAGTTGTTATTATATGGGGTGGTGATAGAGTTTTGTATAGGTTCGGTCTTGGGTTTTTGTGTTTTGAGTTTGGTGGGAAGGCTAAAGGTGTTGCAATTTGTTTTTATTGGCTCTATTGGTTTTACGGTGTGAGTGTTAGGGGTTTTCTTTGGGCCCTGGAAATTATTGTGGTAGGGAGAGTTGATGTGTTTATTATTTGTTGGGATATTTATGTTGGTTATGTTTTGGAAGCGGGTGTGGTGTGGATTTTTTGGGGTAGAGTATAGTGATTGGGCAGTCGTAGGTTTGTGGGTTTTAACACGCGGGCAGCAGAGTGCGTGATCGAGGGGCACAAATTGAGCCAGAGCTTGGTGAGGGCAGTCATGTCGTGGGGCTATGGAGCTGCGGTCGAGGTGTTCAGATGTGTGGGGTTTTTGGGCTGCGTTAATTGTTGCGGAGTTTGGTTGCGGATCAGAGGTTTCTGCTGTGGAATGGCAGCGGAGAGTTTGGAGCGGGGGGCGGCCGGGCTTGGGCGATGTGCGCTGAGTAAGTCGCATTGTGCTAGATGGGCTTGGGTTACGGTGGTGGTGAGAAGGGCAGGGATTGTGGTCAGTGTGGGCGGGGTTGCGGAGGTTTTGGCGGATTGTGCAAGGGGCGGGATTGTGTTTTGCATGTCCAGGGTCTGTGCAGGTGTAAATTAGGGTTACAGGATCCTTGTGTTGCGGTTTTGGGTGCTGGGGTGTGCGGGTTTGGGAGAAAGAGGCTGTGGGTCTTTGGTTTCGTTTGTGATGGTTGGTTTGTGGTCTTGTTTGGAGACGTGTGAGGTTTGTGAGAGATTGGGGAGCGGAGGTGAGTGTGGGGGCTGCGGATTTGTAGTGTTGGGAGGTAAATGTAGGGCCTGTTGAGCAAGGAACGACGCATGGGGAGTTTGGGTAGTGGTAGATGTGTAAATGGGAAATTTTATTGCTCAAGTCGGCACATACAAGCTGCATTGTACTAGTAGCAGCTGGGACTACTGAAGTGGTAAGTAATAGTATTATAGAGAATGCAGAAAGGAAGCTGAACCTTGTTTTGCTGTCATGGTGTCTAAACATGCGTAGAGTTCTTCTGGATTAGTGCGATGGTGGCCTGTGGATTGGGATCTTGGCCTTGAATGATTGCTGAGGAGATTCCGATCATTTTGTGGTTGTATACTTGCGATGCTGTTGTCAATTCTTGGAGTTGGCGGAGAAGGTAGTCTTGGCGGGTCAGGGAGGCAACAGTAGCAGCGTCTGTTGTGGCGGTGGTGTGGAGATTTATTGTCTCGCGAAGCCCATTAAGGCGGGCTTCAATCCGATCCTCAACTCCTTTCAGAGATGATTCGAGCTGTTGCAGCGATGGTGCAGGAGCGGTTTGGTTTTGGAGGGCAGCTATCTCGTCCGCGATCACTTCACATGTTGGGCGGGCGTCGTGAGCTCGGGAGGCAGCGCTAGGGTTGGCGCCGGCCAGGCTGCGGCGGTGTGGGATGAAGTCGACCATTTTGCCAAGAAGGGGGACGGCCAGCTTGTTACTCCAGTGGGTATATACCGCGGTATTTAGGCAGTTGATGATGGCTGATCCTTTGTGTCGACCCATGTCATCTTCCTCGGCGTTGGTGTAGTGGATTGAGACAACGTTTTTGGCAGCTAGAAGTCGGTGGATAGCTATGGTGACTTGTAGTTGCGAGTACTGCAGCGGTAATCCTTTGACTATAAGGGTAGTGGTGAGTGTGTCTTTGGGAGTCAGGTTCGGGGAGGATATAAGAGAAGGGGTGGTTATACGTATGCGTTCTCCTTGGACAAGGAGCGGGACTTGTCGGAGGTATAACATGGTGTTTTCAGCTGCAACTGTGATGTCTGCTGTGGTCTGTTCTTTTGTGCGCTTAGAGACACCTATAATCTCTAAATTGTTACCTGAAGAGTATCCAAGCTTGATAAGCTCGGCGAGAAGTTGTCTAGATGTGAGGTTGCTCAAAGCTGGGCTTTGCATTCTAAGTCTGCGATTGATGGCGGTTGAGTTAAACTCGAACCCCTTCTCGGCTTTGCCGACAACATACTCGCCGTTTTGTAACTGGAGAGTGAAGATCCTATGTCCTTTGAGCAAGGCTAAACCGTCTGAGACTGGGTTTAGTAAGTCTAGTTTGAGAAAACCCATCCAGCCGGATTGTGTGACTAAAGCCGCTATGGGTTCTCTGAATCTATTGGCAAGTGGGATTCTCATCTGTTCGAGACGAGCATGTGCGGCTTGTTGGACCTCTATCTTGGTCATGTTGTGATAGTATCGAACCTAATTGTGACCTGATAGGTTGGAGCGAGTCCTGTGGCAAAGTCTATCTCTGAATTTTGAGGAAGTTGTGTCAGGTGGTAGTATTGGCCGGCTATTCCGTCTGGGCGAGTAGAGGGGTAGAGGAGCTGTGGGACATGCGGGAATGCATGGCGACAATGCAAATATTCTTGGATTTCTGACGACGGCGTGCCTTGTAAAGTCAAGTAGCTAGCGGAGTATGGGAGTCTAAGTGGGCGATTGTCTAGAATATTGAGGGATTCATGCACTGAATATGAATACCACAGAAATGGAAAAAATTCATCGGGTTCACCTTTTTTTGCTGAGGTTGGAGGGAGAGGTGGTGCGGCGTAATCTTGGGGCAAAGTTGTGTTTGCTGTCATGTTGGCATTGTTCGGGTTGGCAGCTACTGCAGTAATGTCCACGACTGGGAATTGCTGGAGTGCTAGATTTTCCATGGAGGTGTCTGCTGCAAGGTCGATGAACAGTGGGTGATTTTCTGGGGCCGGACTGTTCCTGGAGTCGTAAGTCGACGATGTGGGGGATTGTTGGTTGGGCAGTTGATCCTCATCGTCCGAGTGCGCTTCGAGTTGCAATTTGCGTCTTGGTTTGTGGGGAGCAGCAGTGTTCTTGGAGTCACTGTCGGTGTTGTGGCGTGGAGGCAGTGGGGTGCAGCCGTTTGGGAAATCTCGGGTAGCAATCGGTCCTTCAGAATCGTCTAGAGGTTGTGCGAGGGTGTGGAGTGCGAGGGACTCCATCCGTATGGTAATCTTCTTCTTCTTCGAGCTGGAGCCTGACTGCGATTTTAGAGAGTAGATCGGGCGCCTTGATTCCGATGATTTCTCAGACTGTGTCGTTTCTTTGCTTTTGGCCATCTTGGCGGAGTGCGGAAGACTTGTGTGGGTGTCGAGGGGATCTGTAAGAGGCAAGAAGGTGTGAAATGGGGTTAGTGGAGTGCGAAATGGACTGAATTTTGGAAATAAGTTTGTAGAATGTGAGGGTGTGGATAGGAGAGTGCATACCTGATTCGTGCAATTGAGAGTGTAGTCTCGGTAAGTGATTTGAGGGGAGTATATAGAGGATAGAGGAGTGTGAGTTGTGATTGGTGGCATGGGCTGAATTGAAGAGAGAGTGTTGATTGGGGGTGTGCAGGTGTGTGAGTGAGGGTTAGTGTACTGTCGTTTGAGGCTGAGGACAGGTGGTGCAGGGGTTAATTTTAGATGGAGTCGAATTAGTGAGCTTGAATATTTTAAAAAATGGTGTGCATTTAGTTGGTAGGTGTGAGATGTTGGGTTACAGGGTGGACAGTTGTGTTGTGTAAGAGTGCGCAGGTGTGTGGCGGCGTGCCAGTGACTGCAGAAATTAGTCTGGGACGGCATGAGGGTGTTGATTGCTTTTTGGTGTATTAGGTTAATGAGGTTGGGGGTGGGTTGTGGAAGTGGTTTTGAGCTGGGATTACGTGGGTGGGATTTAATTTGGAGTTCTGGGCTATGGTCAGTGGTAGGAGTGAGCTGCATGGTAGGGTGATTCCGGGGTGTGGGGGGTTTGCGGTACAAAGGAGGTGAACAGTGTTTTATTTGGTGAGAAGAGTCTGGGCGAGTTTCCTGGCGCTGGGAGTGGAACAAGGCGCTGAGAGTGCAGGGGCGGTGCTGTGGAGTTCTTGCGTTCGTGTTGTGGCCGTGTGGGTGTGAAGACGAAGAAGCTGTAGTTGTGTCTGTGGAGGCAAGTAGTGGTGTTTTTTGTTTAGAGTGGGGGGAGATTGTTGGATTTAGAGGTAGTTGTGGTTGGTGCTGTAGGGAGTTTTCATGTAGTGTGATTGGGATGCTTTGAATTCTACGAAATAAGTAATGTTTATATTTGTTGGCATTTTTGTTTGTGGATTGTATTTTATTGTGTAGGTGTGTGAGTGAGGAGGAGTTATGTATGTGTGTGTTTGTTAGATTTGGGCTGTTCTGGTGGTGCTTGGTGTATGGGAGATAGAGGTGGGAAGTAGTGTGAGCGGGGGAATGCGGGGTGTTGGTGGCGTGTGTGAGAGTGCGAGTGTCTGTTCTGAGTTGAGGGCGTGTTGTTCTGAGTGAGATGCGTGCGTGTAGAAGGTGTTGTTGTGGTGACTTGTTGTCATGGAATGCACACCACGTGTTGTGCCGCTTGCTTGACCTGCCGGTGCCTTGAGCGCGCGTGAGGGTACTAGTGCTCACCAGGTTGCATTGCTGCGTGTCTGAGAGAGCTAAGGAGTGCTCGATGTTGCCTCTGATCCATGTGAGCTCTCAAAGTGACCCGCTGTGAGGTATGTGGCTTGTATAGCCACAGTGGGCTGGATTATAATCTAAGTGTAAACTCTGGGACGTGAGGGGAGGAGCTAAATCTATGAAATGCAGAGGGTATGGCATTGCTATTGCCATAGCTGTTAGTAAAATTCTGAACACTCAGAGAGTATCGAGTGGAACGTAAGGGAGAGTCGCCATGGTCAGAGTGTGCCTACGGCACGGAGGGCGCTACACAGGTGTCGTGGAGCTCAGAAGCTCCGATCTCCCCCGACCTTCATATCCCCTTGGTCCCGACTAGCATTGAGCCCAATACAAGTAGCACATCGACGATGTCCGAGAAGAACGGCGACAAGTCAGTGAGAAGGATATACAATATGAGTGAGACGCAGTGATTCCCGTAAAGGACCAATGATTCATGGTTTTAACCCTTAACCCCTAAAGGACCAATCAACCATATTATGCTTGTTTTTTGGTCAAACGCCCCAGAAATCAAGTGTTTTAACTTTATTGTAGTTGGTGTTTTCATTAGATGTTTAAGTTAAGTTATGATGCATCTTTTGACCGTTGGGATTGGAGAATAGACTTCATTTGAAGATTTTCCACCGTCGAGAAATTTGAATTTTGAGTGTCCAAAATACAAAGGGATTTCTAAAGATGCTCCTATCATAGGTCTCTTTTAATTTCTTCACTTTCAGTTTTTTACTCCTTGTAAATATAACTTTTATCTACCTTAAATATAATTTTTGATATTAAATTTGACAAAAATATATTTATTTTGAATTTTTCCCTTGTTTACATAATAAAATTTGTAAATATTCAATATATCTTTGAATCATGTTGAAAATTTTGCCATACCTTCATAATGTTAATTACTACACTTACAAACAAAACTGAGTATTGATTTGAAACTTTTCCATTCAAACAACCATATCATGAGCATCAATGGGCAAAGTCCAAAAGTGAATTTGCAAAAGTTGTAGTGTGCGACATATAACACATTACTACCGAAGTTTGAAGAGAAACTCAATTGTGATTTGAAAGAAAATGAATTTCAAAGTTAGCCATGTCTAAAACTCGGTTTTGTGCGCTACAAGTTGGAAGTACTTAAAATTTTGTGAATTTTTTCTTATAGCTTCAATAAAACTTTTTGTGCCTTGGCATATTGGTATACATCGTTTTAGACTGTTGTACGCAAAAATTGAAAGAAGTTGACATTTATAGAATTAAAAATATCGACAATTTGACAAACATGCAAATGATGTTGGTTTTCACAATATTTGAAATTTTTTTTGGATTTGAGAGTTTGGGACTGCATTGGCCATTGTATAGAGAGCATAGGTTGCAATATGACCATTGTTACATCTTAATGCCTTTACATTTGAAATAGTTGTTGGATAGGCCAATGCGTTCAATTCATATATTGGAGCTATACGATGTAGTTTTTTGGTTTAGGATTTTTGTACGAAAACTAGAGTTTATGACACACATAATCAATCCTACAAATCAAAATTAAAAAACATATTATTTTCCATATCATCAAAAAATTCAAAACTGCCAGAAATTACACTGACTTTCATAAAATTGACAATATTTTGATGATATTGAACACAAAAAAAAAAAGTTTTTCAATTGGTTAATTGAGTATGTGCATCATGAACCCTAGACTTTGTACAAAAAAGTCAAACCAAAAAACTGCATCATACAACTCTAATATATAAATTGAACACTTTGGCTATTCAACAACTATTTCAAATGTAAAGGCATTAAGATGTAACAATGGTCATATTGCAACCTATGCTCTCTATACAATGGCCAATGCAGTCCCAAACTCTCAAATCCAAAAAAAAATTTAAATATCGTGAAAACTAACATCATTTGCATGTTTGTCAAATTGTCGATATTTTAAATTGTATAAATGTCAACTTCCTTCAATTTTTGCGTACAACAGTCTAAAACGATGTATACCAACATGCCAAGGCACAAAAAGTTTTATTGAAGCTATAAGAAAAAATTCACAAAATTTAAATTACTTCCAACTTGTAGCGCACAAAACCGAGTTTTAGACATGGCTAACTTTGAAATTCATTTTCTTTCAAATCACAATTGAGTTTCTCTTCAAACTTCGGTAGTAATGTGTTATATGTCGCACACTACAACTTTTGCAAATTCACTTTTGGACTTTGCCCATTGATGCTCATGATATGGTTGTTTGAATGGAAAAGTTTCAAATCAATACTCAGTTTTGCTCGTCACTGTATCTATGAAAAATTATAAATCATACAATCTGATATTTCAAGTATGCAAAATATAGTGCTTTGACTTTTACAAAAAAGGTGAAGACCTTTAGGGGTTAAAGGACATATGCTTTCCCGATTCCACACCCAAAATCTCTTTTTAAATTCATTTTAAGCATGATTCTTTTTTTAATTTACTTTGGGTCTATTCTAGATCCTTCAAAGGTGCCCGGTTTGGCATTTAAAAAACCCCATTTGGTGCAACGGAGTAGAAGTTATGAGCAAAATTCTCCCAAAATACTAACAAGCCCGTGGGGCTTGTAATGTTCTTTAACCCCTAAAGGACTAGGTGGACACATTGTGTCCAAGAATAATTTCATTACTTTAATAACTTGTTTGGATTTCATAATTTTGACTCAATGTTAACTAGAGAATTGAAAATGTTCGTTTCAAGAAGACAAAAATCCTTCAAGATTTGCAATTACGTTGATTGATTCATCGGGAAAAAACTAAAACGTCAATGTAGGTGAACTTGGGACATGGTAGTTAGGGCGGTTGATGACTTGAAGGGCGTTTTCACACTTAGACGTCACATTTGTAAAAAAAAAGAAGTGTCCAATATGTAAAATATTTACCATTACTGCATCATTAATACTTTAAAATAATTATGGAAAATGTTTAAATATATTTTAAATGGAATCTTTTCAAAACAATTAGAATCTTTTCTACATATTTTATATTATTTTGGAATATTTTGAAATATTCCAAATATATATTGAATTCTTTAAAACATTTTTGCAATGTAAAAATTAATAACGACTACAAACACCGGCTCAACGAGTCACCAACAAGTCACTTCATCCAAACATAAATCTTTGAGAATCAATCATCGTTGTTGTATTTAGTTTTAGAACACCATTTTTTGTGGGCACCTAGATATAGTACATCTTTGTATGCTCTTAAACTTTCAAACGCTAATCATGGTTTTTAAATTTATGAGAAAGTTTGCAATGAATGACCTGTTGGTTTTATTCAAAATTTTCAGAAATCAACTTATGATCAAATCTTATAATCATGTAAAATATGTAGTAGATTGTTCTCTCGATTGTTCTGAAAATTGATGTACAGTCTCATGACTAAGTCTTTTTTGAACTTCAACGGTGAAGTTTTTTACATGAATACCAATCAAGAGATACAATTGCTTTTCTGAAAGCATCACGAGAAAGTTATAAAATTTTAGGAATGAACATGGTCCTTTAGGGGTTAAGGGTTAAAGTGACAGATTCTATCGATCATATTGTGAAAATTATAATCTAGATGGCCAAACTTTATATCACCATTTATTTTTATTTTTACTTTTATTTTTATTTTTTTCATTTTTTTCTACTTTTTCTTTGATGTAAGTGTGGGATGTGTGGCTACCACAAGAAGGGAAATAATAATAATAATAATAATAATAATAATAATAACGAAAAAATAGAAGAAAAAGAAGAAGACAATAAGGAAAATAAGAAAACAAGAAAGAAGACAAGAAAGAAACAAGATCGAAGAAATGATAAATTTTTTATTATATAATATAATATAATATTTTTAATTTACGATGTAAGAGATTGTAGAAAGACAAAAACCATTATTTTTTTTAGAATTTTTTAAACTAAATTTTTAATGCATTTGGAGGCCAAGTGCATGATTACATGACCAAGTGCGTAAATAGCAACTTGCGTGTTATTACTTGTATACCTTTAGCTCAACATTTCAAACTTTCCACCCCAATGATTACTGACATAGGTTCATGTTGTTTTAGGGCCGCTTCACACTATGGCCGTTCAAGTTGAGAGGCCGTGGGATTGAAAATCCAAACTTTGTTGAGAGTTCAAAAAAATGGGCTGAAAATACCCAATAAAATATTGTAATTGGAGCCTTCGGCCGGGCATATTGTGAAGCCTTCAAAGGCCAAGCTCAAAGTCCAAAGGTTTGGCCATGAACTCCCACGGCCTTTCAAATTGGACGCCCATAGTGTAAAGCCTCCAAAGGCCAAGCCCAAAGTCCAAACCCATACCATTTGTCCGGCTTCTATCTGTTTCTCTCCTCATCAATTCATCCAATTTCTGAAATTTTCCTCTCACCTTCTCTAATCATGTATTCTAGAAGGGAATGCATTCTTGTGTTACTTTCGATTTTCATGGTCATCAAGTATGTCATTGCGGGCATTTTGGCATTGCAAAAACTTGCAATCTTTCAACAAGATGTCCAAACAATGATGATGGCAGTTTTTATTACACAAAGACGGAGGGTGAATTATCAAAAGAAATGTTGGCATTTTCAAAGATGTGGAGGTTTTTTAGAACAAACGCTTTTTAGGTGGCATTTTTAGATGGTGATTTTTGGAAACGGATGAGGGTGAGTACATCTACATTTCAATATTTATGTACTCTATTAGGGTATGTTTTGAAGAAGAAGTATACACATTTTAGAGAAAGTATTAGTGTGGAGCGTAGGATTGTAATTACTCTTTCTTGGTTAGCAAGTGGTAATTCATTACAAATGGTTGGTAATTTATTTAGGATTAGATTGAGCACAATTTCTATCATTGTAAGGGAGTATTGTGAAGCAACTAGGATTCATTTGAGACAATTGGTTTTTAAAAAACCAACTCTTGATTGATTCAAATAAATTGCAAAGGGTTTTGAAGAACTTCGTGACATTCGGTTTATTCTAAGAGCAATAGATGGTAGCCACATCCCTATTGTAGCACCATCTCATGATCTCGCAACATATTTTTGTTGAAAAGGGTATTATTCATGTTTACTACAAGGAGTTGTAAATGTGAATTGCAAATTTTGGGACTATGATATTGGATGGGCTTGATGGATTCACGATTGGCCACTATTTCAGAAATCAGAAATTGGGAAGAAGACTATGAAAGGTGCATTTTTACCTTTCAAATTCATGGGTGATACTTCATATCCTATGAGGCCTTGGTTTTACTCACCGTTCAAGGGAGAAAGAGCAAGATTGTTTAGAAGAAGGGATCATTGGAATTTAATTCAATCAACCACTCGTATGGCTTTAGAAAGAACATTTGGAATTCTAAAAGGAAGATGGCATATACTATTGAAAAGGATTGATATGAGACTCCGGAATTTGCCTGACATACTTACCGCATGTTTATGTCTTCAAAATTTATACATTATAGAAAATGATGAATTCTCCGTAGATTGGGCTAAAAGTTGAAAACGAATTGCAAGCCAAAGCTAATATATCACTAGGGAAAATGCAACAAGTAGATATGTTTCACACTCTAGAATCACCATTGATAAAAATGAAGGAACTGCAGAAGGGCAATCTAGAAGCAGAAGAGACACTGTTTACGGAACTAAGAGAAGAACAAGAAATAGAGAAGGAGAATGATGCATGTGAAGAAACAAAACAATAGCAACATGAGAAGTTGAAAAATTTGTTGGCAGATTCAACCTGGGTTCATTTATTACTAACAAAGAGCTATTACAAAAGTCATTTGGAAAGAAAATCAAATTTTCGGTGTGAAAGTTATACATACAATGATGATGACTATGACTATGACTCCAATGAAGAGTAGCATACACAAGTCTATAGCTTATTGATCAAACAATCAAATTATTAATCTACCATTTCTAACAATTCATTAGTTCTCTCAAAAAAATTCATCAAGCTTGTACTAGTTTTTGCCATTTTTTCAAAAATATCAATTGCACGGTCGTGAAAGTGTTGCTTATCTTTTGA
The DNA here is from genome assembly GCA_022496805.1 of Pohlia nutans. NCBI lineage: Eukaryota > Viridiplantae > Streptophyta > Bryopsida > Bryales > Mniaceae > Pohlia > Pohlia nutans. The sequence goes on from CM040102.1 coordinate 10,889,174, forward strand.
AGTTGGTGTTGTCATGGTTGTTGATGTTTGTGCACTATCAACATGTTGCAACAAATTGGTTAAAAACTCCATATTATTTGTGGTAGTAGTCGAAACATGTTTCATCACTTGTCCGGCTTAGTGATACCTCATCTACATCATCATAAAATTTGCCCTCCTGTTGGTTATTACCAAAAAATTCCATTGGCCAGCTTGTCTTCTTTGTATGCATCAAAGATGGACTTGAATTTCTTACGGCATGCTACAACCATCCGGTTAAATTTTGATAGCATCACAACCATTCTAGCATGAAGTCTCATCTATGTATCTATTCCTACAACCAAAAGAGCCAAAAAACATGAGAAATGAGTCAAAAATGGCCTTGAAAAAATAATCACAACACATGCACGGATCCTCAAACAAAGACTATGATTGTTATAAAAGAAAGAGAAAGGTGGAATGGATCACTAACAGCAAGTAGATAGAAGGTGTGTTCATTGATAGAAACGGCTCTCCATTGTAATGGGAGAGACTGTGGCTCAATTTCCACTGGCTACATTTGATTTGCATCTACAATGGGGGAAAGGTGGGTGTGGAGGCCGAGCACAGGTGCGCAGCGGAGGCAAGACCTGTAGGCCCTCTATTGGCCCCAATCCTCAATCCGGTTTTTTTTTTAAATTGACAGTTAGGGTAGAAAAATCTTACTTTGTTTTTTGCCATTCCTCACAAATTTAGGCTCCATCTCCCCTTAAGTGCAATGAGTTGAAGCACCCGTCCAAATCCTCCCACTTTTGATTTACCTCCTCTCTTTCTCTTTCTCCTTCAACTTTCACCACCGCTTTTGCTACTTTTTTCTTTAAAGCATCCTTTTGCGTAAGAGCGGCTCTCTTTTTGGAAGACCCTATAATCTCACAATCCCGACTTTTCCATGAACAACCCTCTCTTTTATCCTTTGAACAACCCTCTCTTCTACCCTTTGAACATCCCTCTCTTCTAGTCTTCTCTCTATAACTTGAGTTGAGTAGGGATGAAATGCTCCATAAGAATTTAGGGTCAATTTTTTTTTGTCCCCATTAGATTCAACTGGCTACAATAGTAAGGGTTTTGAGAGAAATTGTCCATCTTTCATATTCGTGGAAAAACTCAGGGAATTAAGATCTGCAAAAAATAAAAATAAAATAAAAATAACAATAGCAGTTTCTACCAAGACGCAAGAGAGAGAGAATAAAAAAGGAACGCTCCACATTATTCCCTCTCCAAAACAGCCCCTCCAATCTAACGGCCAAGATCTTGTTAGTTTTTTATTTTTTTATGAAACAAATTCGACATACTCTTGACTATAGTTTGGATTTCCATTCCTGTTCATTCCAAACTTCCTACGAGAGGCAGTTGCTTTAGTCAAAAAGTACTCCCACGTGGGCATTTTGGAGAGCGCCGTTGGACTTTGGCCTCTAGTGTGAAGGTCGAGAGGCCGAACCCATGGTTTCTTGCAATTTGATTCGTGAAAATCAACGACCTCTGGACCTTTGGCCGTAGTGTAAATATGGAGAATACCAAAAATATTTTAGTATTGAAAATATAGAATCTGTTGTAATCTTTTGGAATCTTTTCATATGTTTAACATTACCCTAGTAGGAAGGCAGGGTCGGCACTTTCATGTCGAATAATTAATTAAAGTTTGAAAAGTAGGGGTCGGCACTTTAAAAAATAATTATTAAAATTTTGGCTATTAATAACTAACATTGAATTTTACTAGCGACTACACGTTTTCCTTTGTTTTTTGTTTACAATTTTTATTGACTTCATTTTTGTTGATTTTGACAAAATACTTGATAAATTTATTTATTTATTCGGCATTTTTTGGGGGAATTATTTTTTGCCGACCCTGCCTTCCTGGTACGGTATATTAGAATCTATTAAAAATATTCTCAAAATATTTTGGCACGTTCTTGCCACTGCCATTGAATATTAATGAGATAGTAATTCAATTATTAATTTCAACATTAAATCAAAGAATTGAATGAAAGATATTAGTCATAAATTTGTGTCAAAGATTTCTTGTCAAGATTTTAGTTAAAGAGTTTAGTCAAAAAATAATTGTAAACGTACAAGTCTCTTTGCACCAATGAACTCTCACACATGTCACTTCGTACCATCAAAGTGTACTGTGTCCTTCAATGAAGATACATCTCTTAGGGTTAACAATGAAGTTTAATAGATGAAAATTGAAATTTAGAGTGAAAAAACAAACCGTGCATTTTGAATTCTTATCAACATAGATATAAGATGATTTTCACTAAGGGTACCGTAGTGCTCTACAAAAGACGTTTCTAATGTTGTCATGCATAAGCATTAATGATGTAATGTAACAAATATGGCAAATAAAAAGTTTTAACATTATATCAAAAGAATTTAGTCAAAGATTTTAGTCAAAGATTAGTTTTAACATTATATCAAAGAATTAAATGAAAGATATTGGTCATAAATTTGAGTCAAAGATTTTTGGTCAAGATTTTAGTCAAAGACTTTAGTCATAAAAATTATTATAAGCGTACAAGTCTCCTCGCACCAATGACCTCTCATATGAATCACTTTGCACTTTCAAACTATACTATGTCCTTCAATCAAATTCGTCTTGTAGGATTAACATTGAAGTTTAATAGCTGAAAGTGAACTTTAGAGTGAAAAAGAAAATCATGCATTTTGAATTCTTATTAATGGTGATATGAGATGATTTTATCCTAGGGTATCATAGTTCTTTACAAAAAAATGTTCCTAATATTGTGACGCAACTGCATTAATAATGTAATATAATAAATATGAAAAATATCAATAACATTTTAGTATAGAAAATATAGAATCCGTTGTAATGTTTCACGATTGTTTCAAATGATTTTTAGTATTTTGGAATCTATCAAAAATATTCTCAAAAAAAATGGCACATTCTTGTTACTAATAATCTATTAAAATATTAATTAGATAGTAATTCAATTATTAATTTCAACATTAGATCAATGAATTTAGTGAAGGATATTGATCATAAATTTTGATCAAAGATTGTTGGTCAAGATTTTAGTCAAAGATTTTAATCGAAAAGGTTATTGTAAACATATAAAGATTTTAATATATGATTAACTCAAGTTATCTATGATTAAGTTTGTCAAAGGCTTTGTCATGCTTTTTGTTGTATATGTTAAAGATTTATTTAAACATAAAACAGTGTGATAAAACCTCTCGGACTATGGACTACATCTCGACTCGTAGGAAAACACTTGATAATTATCTTTTGACCATAAGCAAACATGAGAAGCGTAAGAAACAAAATTTCACTTATTCTTAACATTGTTTGAGGTTGGGTTCAAGAGGTTTCTTCTCGACACAAAGTTCTGGTTTAAAGGGACACAAGAGATTACAAAACATCTTGGTTGATTTGCCAATGTACGCATGGTGCAAGCTTCACAACAAATCTGCAAAGGCGTTTACTATCGAACTCACTTTCATGCAATGAGGAACAACAAGCACCAACAGAGACACATATTGTTACAAGGCTACAAACACCATGCGTACATGATCAATGAAAATGCAGTCAAAGGCTCTAGAATACTTTGGCAATAGACAACTCTTGGTTAATACTTGAATTCTGCACCACCCGCAAATCAATGAACAAGGGGCTCCGGGATACACAACATACCAAGTTCATTCATGCTATTACGCAATCCACATCTTGCACCCACTTTGTCTACTAGCTAATTTTCTTCCGTGAACGCGAAATTCAATAAAATTACTACACTACACCAAACCTCCAAATCTCTTGTCACGAGAAGAAAAGATGAATTCATACACCAAGCATGTGCACTCAAATGTGGCAAAATTCACTCAAAATTCCAAATCCCATTTTAGATTGAGTATACAAATCTCGCTTTTCTTCTAGTGTGTTTCAAGAAACTAAAGCACCATCAAGAAAAAAAACCTTTTGGAATCCATCTCCAAGTGAACAAAACAATGAATGAAAATCATCTTCTCTTGCATAGTTCATATACTTGTTGTATCGTTGATGAGTGGTTTTAAGTGTGACTCGTCAAGTGATGAGCACCAAGTATTGAACCATGACCTCTGCCTGTTGGGTCGTGAGTACCACGCGTTGAGCCGTAACCTCCATGCTTTGGGCCATGAGCACCACGTGTTGAGCTGTGACATCCACGCGTTGAGCTGACGCGTCAAGGGTGGTGGCCATCCTGAATCAAAGAGCGATAACCATGCATCAAGGGTGGTGACCACCATGCATCAAAGAGTGATCATTACACGTTAAGGGTGGTGATCACCAAGTACTGAACCATGACCTCCACGCGTTAGACCGTGAGTACGACCCATTGAGCTGTACCCTCCACGCTTTGGGCCGTAAGCACCACGCGTTGAGCCGTGACGTCCACTCGTTGAGCTGACGCGTCCAGGGTGGTGACCACTACGTATCAAAGAGCGATCACCACCCGTCAAGGGTAGTGACCATCGCGCATCAAAGAGCCATCACTACGCGTCAAAGGTAGTGACCATCATGCATCAAAGAGTGATTACCATGCGTTAAGGGTGGTGACCACCACGCATCAAAGAGTGATCACCACACGTTAAGGATGGTGATCAGCTACACTTTTATCTTTTATATCTATACTCTTATCAAACTGTGATAATGAAAGGTTACTCTTATCATCCCAAATAAAAAAATATCCCAAACTAATCAAATATTTGACTTATTATAGCATAGAATTCATAACAAGAAAGTTGGAATTATAGAATGTCAAACAAGTAACTATTCTCACTATTAAGGTATTAGGCAATGCTATCATATTGTTCATTATTATACATCTTCAAATTAGATTTGATTTTAAGAATAACGAGTTAGCTTTATTATTTATTTGGAATAACCCAAATCTACCAAAATTAGGGCATATCAATTTTTAGACTATGGCTTTTTTGCTTTTTTCATTACCAATGATGATCAAGTTGAAAATTTATAGCTGGAATCGATCTTGTATATGGTGTATGCCAAAATTATGTATTTAATATCTTGAGTGACAATTTCGCTTTATAAATTTGTAGGCTTGTAATTGGACAATTTTGTTTTTGTTTTTTTTTGTTTTTGCTTTTCTCCTAACTTTATGATTTTTTAAATTTAATTCATAATATTTTAGGATAACATATACACCATTTCCTAAATACTATAAATATTTTATATTATTTTAGAGTCTATAAAAAAATATTCTCAAATTATTTTGGCAAATTCTTGCTGTTTCCATTTAATAGTAATTGGAGAGTAATTAATAAAATTATTAGTTTTAACATTATATCAAAGAATTTTGTGAAAGATATTGGTCATAAATTTTAGTCAAAGATTTTAGTCAAAAAAGTTATTATAAACATACAAGTCTCCTCGCACCAATGACCTCTCATACCTGTCACTTTGCACTTTCAAACTATACTATGTTTTTCAACGAAGATGCATCTGGTAGGGTCAACATTGAAATTTAATCGAGAATTTAATAGATGAAAAGTGCAATTTAGAGTGAAAAAGAAATCGTGCATTTTGAATTCTTAACGGTGATGTTAAATGATTTTGTCCTAAGGTATCATAGTTCTCTACAAAAAAAGTTTCTAATATTGTGATGCAGCTACATTGATGACGTATGATAATAAATATGAAAAATACCAATAACATTTTAGTATCGAAAATATAGAATCTGTTGTAATCTTTCAAAATTGTTTCGAATAATTTTTAGTATTATGGAATCTACTAAAAATAATCTAAAAAAATTGGCACATTCTTATTACTGCCATTTAATGTTAATCAAATAGTAATTCAATTATTAATTTCAACATTAGATTAATGAATTTAGTGAAGAATATTGGTCATAAATTTTAGTCATAGATTTCTAATCAAGATTTTAGTCAAAGATTTTAGTCAAAATGGTTATTGTAAACATACAAGTCTCCTTGCACCAATGACTTCTCACACTTGTCACTTTGCACCGTCAAACTGTATTTTATCCTTCAATGAAGATACGTCTTATACAGTGAAGTTTAATAGTGATATTTTATAGTATTTTGGTATGTACGAGGGTATGTAATAAAAAAATTATCAAAATATTTTGGCACATTTTTGATACAGCCATTTAATAGTAATTGAATAGGAATTAAATTGTTAATTTCAACATAAGATCAAAGAATTTAGTGAAAGATATTGGTCATAAATTTTTGCCAAAGATTGATGGTCAAGATTTTAGTCAAAGATTTTAGGCAAAGATTTTAGGCAAAGATTTTAGGCAAAGATTTTCGGCAAAAAACAATTGTAAACATGCGAGTCTCCTCACACCAATGACCTCTCACACATGTAACTTTGCACCATTACAAACTGAATTGTGTCTTTCAATGAAGATACGTCTCGTAGGGTCATCAATGAAGTTTAATAGGTGAAAAGTGAAATTTAGAGTGAAAAAGAAATCGTGCATTTTGAATTCTTATTAACGGTGATCTTAAATGACTTTGTACTAGGGTATCACAGTTATGTACAAAAAAAGTTTTTAATGTTGTTATGCAATTGCATTAATAATGTAATACAATAAATATGGAAAATACTAAAAACATTTTGGTATAGAAAATATAGAATTTGTTGTTATCTTTTAGAATCCATTCAAATGTTTTACAGTAGTTTGGAATCCATTAAAAATATTGTTGAAATATTATGGCACATTAAAAATATTGTTAAAATATTTTGGCACATTAAATAATTTGTTAAAATATTTTGGTACATTCATGATACATTTAATAATCACAAGATAGTAGTTAAGTTATTAATTTCAACATAAGATCATTGAATTTAGTGAAAGATATTGGTCATAAATTTGAGTCAAAGATTTTAGTCAAAAAGGTTATTGTAAATGTACGAGTCTCTTTGCAACATTGACCTTTCAAACATGCCACTTTGCACCATCAAACACTATTGTGTCCTTCAAAGAAGATACATCTCGTAGAGTTAACAATGAAGTTTAATAGATGAAAGGTGAAATTAAGAGTGAAAAAATAATCGGGCATTTTGAATTCTTATTGACGGTAATATTAGATGATTCTGTCCTAAGGTGTCATAGTTCTTTACAAAAGAAGTTTCTAATGTTGTAAAGACGCTTTATTAATGACGTAACATATTAAATATAGAAAACACCAAAACTGTCTTAGTAGAGAAAATATAGAATCCTTTCAATGAACTCTTTTGGAATCCTTTAAAAAAAATTAGTATTTAAGAATCTATTAAAAATATTCACAAAATATTTTGGCACATTCTAACTACTGCCATTTCATAGTAATTGGATATTTATTAAATTATTAGTTTCAACATTAGATCAATGAATTTAGTGAAGGATATTGATTATAAATTTGGGTCAAAGATTTTTGGTCAAAATTTTAGTCAAAGATTTTAGTCAAAAAAGTAATTGTTAACATACGAGTCTCTTTGCATCAATGACCTCTCACACATGTCACTTTGCACCATTAAACCGTACTATATTCTTGAATGAAGATACGTCTCGTAGAGTTTACACTGTTGTTAGATGATTTTTTAGTAGGGTGTCATAGTTCTCTACAAAAGAAGTTTTTATTGTTGTGAAGACGCTGCATTGATGACGTATGATAATAAATATGGAAAATACCAAAAACATTTTAGTATAGAAAATATAGAATCTGTTGTAATCTTTCGGAATCCTCTCAAATATTTCATAGTATTTTGGAATCTATCTAACATATTCTCAAAGTAGTTTGGCTCATTTTTGCTACTGCCATTTAATAGTAATTGGAGAGTAATTAAATTATTAATTTCAAAATTAGATCAAAGAATTTATTGAAAGGTATTGGTTATATATTTGATTCAAAGATTTCAGGTCATGATTTTAGTCAAAGATTTTAGTCAGAAAAATAATTGTAAACATACAAGTCTCCTCACATCAATGACCTCTCACACATGTGACTTTGCACCATCAAACTCAATTGTATCCTTCAATGAAGATACGTCTCATAGGGTCAACAATGAAGTTTAATAGCTGAAAAGTGAAATTAAAAGTGAAAAAATAATCGTGCATTTTGAATTCTTGCCAACGGTGATGTTAAATGATTTTGTCATAGGGTATTATAGTTCTCTACAAAGAAAGTTTCTAATGTTGTGATGCACTTGCGTTAATGACCTAATTTAATTAAGATGGAAAATACCAAAAACATTTGAGTATAGAAAATATAGAATTCTTTGTAATTTTTCGGAATCCTTTCAAATGTTTTATAGTATTTTGGAGTCTATTTAAAATATTCTCATAATATTTTGGCACTTTCTTCCTGCTTTCATTTAATAGTAATTGGATAATAATTAAATTATTAGTTTCAATATTAGATTGATGAATTTAACTAGGAATTTAGTGAAAGATATTGGTCATTAATTTGAGTCAAAGACTTTTGATAAAGAGTTTAGTCAAAGATTTTAGTCAAAAAAGTTATTGTAATTGCACAAGTCTCCTCGCACCAACAACCTGTCACACATGTCACTTTGCACTATTAAACTGTGTCCTTCAATGAAGATACGTCTCGTAGAGTTAACACTGATATTAGATGATTTTATTCTAGGGTGTCATAGTTTCCTACAAAAAAAGTTTCTAATGTTGTAAAGACACTTCATTAATGACGTAACATAATAAATATAGAAAGTACCCAAAAAAATTGGTATAAAAAATATAGAATGCTTTCACTGAAATCTTTCGGAATCCTTTAAATATTTTACAGTATTTTAGATTTTTTAAACAATATTCACAAAACATTTTGGCACATTCTTGCTACTACCATTTAATAGTAATTGGATATTTATTAAATTACTAGTTTCAACATTTGATCAAAGAATTGAATGAAAGATATTGGTCATAAATTTGGGTCAAAGATTTTTGGTCAAGATTTTAGTCAAAAAAGTTATTATAAACGTACGAGTCTCTTTGCACCGATGACCACTCACACATGTCACTTTGCACCATCAACTGTAGTGTCTCCTTCAATGAAGATACGTCTAGTAGAGTTATCGCTTAGGACCTTGGGCACGGTCCATTCATCAATACCACAATGCACAGTTGTTTGCTATCGCTGGCTGGCTAGAATTGACAAGGAGTTGTGGCAGAGGAGCTCATAATGTCAAAGTAGACAATCGGTTGTCTGCTATATATTGAACGTTTTGCCATGGTAATGTGTCTCAAGAGAATGCTATATGAAAGTTTGATTTACTGTGTTCAAGTAGTGTTATTGCACAACCTTCCTACCCCCAAAAATTTAGTCAAAAAAGTAATTGTAAACGTACGAATCTCTTTGCACCAATGACCTTTCATACATGTCACTTTGCACCATCAAGCTACTATGTCTTTCAATGAAGATACGTGGTAGAGTTAACACTTAGGACCTTAGGCGCGGTCCATTGATCAATACCACAATGCACAACGAGCGACAGCTGTTTGCTATTTTCTATCGCTGGCTAGAATTAACAAGGAGTTGTGGCAGAGGAGCTCATAATGTCAACCGACTGTCTACTATTGAACATTTTTGCGATGGTAATTTTTCTCAAGAGAATGCTATATGAATGTTTGATTTACTGTGTTCAAGTAGTGTTATTGCACAACCTTCCTTAGTCAAAGATTTTTAGTCAAAAAAGTAACTGTAAGCGTACGAGTCTCTTTGCACCAATGACCTCTCACACATGTCACTTCGCACCATCAAACTGTGTATTGTATTGTGTCCTTCAATGAAGATACGTTTGGTAGAGTTAACATTGAGGACCTTAGACGTAGTCCATTGATCAATACCACAATGCACAACTACAGTTGCTTGCTATTGCTGGTTGGCTAGAATCGACAAGGAGTTGTGGCAAAGGAGATCATAATGTCGAAATAGACAACTGGTTGTCTACTATCAAACGTTTTTGCCATGGTAAATTTTCTAAAAAGAATGCTACATGAAATTTTGATTCACTGTGTTTAAGTGTTTAAGTACTATTATTGCAGAACCTTCCTACCCCCAAAGACCGTCTAATAACAATTCTGATACACTGTAATTCTTGTAATTTTAACATCTCAACATGACATTTACAACAAAAAATAGAATAATTGTAGTTTCTTTGTTATGTTTGTTGATATAATTGAAATTGAATGGACATTAGTTTAACAATTAATATTGCAAAAAAACAAGTTAATTTTTTTTGTTATCAAAATGAAAAAAATCGATCATTTGACACATGTAGATACACCGTTTAATAGAGATCTAAAAGTGAAATATACAAATATGAAATATTCATAAAGCAATAAGTACCATCTCGTTTATTTACTAAACTTTGTTGAATTTTGAATAATTTCCAAAGTTTTTAGTGTAAAGTTTCAGATTGAGTGCAGAAGGTTTTTCCTTATTGTAGTATATTCCGTGTTTACAAGTTTTGTTGTTGGGAGACCATCGGTGGGGCAAGTGTTGCAGACTTTCATATGTTCACATTGTTTCATCGTCACTACACTGGAATCACTATAAACATTGTAACTTGGCCATATAGGCACATTAGTAGACTACACTAATATTTCTTTCTCGAAAATATTGTACTGCAAATGTGGTCAAGTGGATGAGCTTGTAACTCACTATATTCATGTATCCATATTATATACTACTTATAGTTTTCATGCAATTATTTTGGAATCGCGGCCCTTAGTTGGTCATAAGTTCGTGTCTCAATGACACTAAAATAACACAATATCGTCACAAATTTAGTCTTATGATGACAATAACTAAATCAAAGACCATTGAATTTAGTGCTACATTAGTATTCATTGATTTTTTCATCATTATTAGAGTACGAAATCAGTGACCATATTTTGTTACTTTTGTATTATTGAGACACGAACTTATGACCAACTAGAACAACACAAATTTATGTTAGCAATTCGATATGAAGCATGTCATCGGCACAACATTAACACCTACTCTTGTTCAATGCATACTTGAGTATATCAAAGAAGCAAATAGGCTAAAAAAACTCCAAATACTCTTAGCAAGATAATGAACTACGACCTACAAAGTGACTTGTTTAGATAGATAGGAACTCCAAACCTCTTTCAAGGTCAACGTGAATAAAGTGTCCGTTCGTTATACCAGTGATCCTATGCCCACCGAGCAAAGGGCCATTGGAACAAAACTACTCCTTTTTCAAAGATAGACACTATAGTAATCTAGTAGCATAGGAGGGAAGACCGAAATATTGTTAGTAGCATCAACAAGCTTAAATGATATAGAAGAGTAGATGATGTACAAAAAATTCATAACACTATAAGAAAACTTGGGTGAAAAAACTACACTTAAATTAAGGTGCAGTTTGTTTGACATAATTCTGATGCGGTTCCAAAACAACTGCTCAACTTTGTTTTGGATTTGCGGCTAGGATTTTAAGTATTTTGGAGCATGTAGTATATCAGTGGTGTAATATCAAGACTTTTCCAACGATACTGCAACAAAATGAGGTCAAACGAATCGCAATTGAATTCAAGTGCGGTTTTTTTTTACCAAGTTTTCTTTTAGTATAATTACTTCTTATTAGACACGTAAATTAATGATTCATTGATTTGGAACTATTTTGAAATTCTTTCAAAGAATAACATTTGCCAAAATGAGGTCAAACGAACCGCAATTGAATTCAAGTGCAGTTTTTTTTACCAAGTTTTCTTTTAGTATAATTACTTCTTATTAGACACGTAAATTAATGATTTCATTGATTTGGAACTATTTTGAAATTCTTTCAAAGAATAACATTTGCCAAAATGAGGTCAAACGAACCGCAATTGAATTCAAGTGCGGTTTTTTTACCAAGTTTTCTTTTAGTATAATTACTTCTTATTAGACACGTAAATTAATGATTTCATTGATTTGGAACTATTTTGAAACTCTTTCAAAGAATAACATTTGCCAATTCAGTGACAATTTTCATGTCTAAATTGTCTGCAACTATCAATAACTGTACGCCACCCTTCCACATCCGTCTATGCCCATTGCATCCTGTTGTGTCCTATTGCAATTGTCCACCATCCAACCACCACACGTCCGCTACACGATTGCAATGGTCCGCCATCCATCCACCACATGTCTGCAACCGTTATGGCACTCCTCCCCAAACGCTTGCCACATGTGTCAAGCGTTTGGGGAGGAGTGCCATAACGGTTGTAGACATGTCAAGCGTGTGGGAACATGCTCGCTACACGTCCGCGTTCGGCAACCTACCATCCTCAACGGCTCAACCCATTTGCCTCCCCTACCGCTTTCAAAAAAACCACAAGCGAGGCTATTTGGGCCTCAAATTAATTGGAATTGAAGGCCTATTTTTCACCAATTGATGCTCCAACTACGGATCCATCTAATAACTTGTTTGTTTTGTGAGTCACAAAACTATCTTTCTCTACATATAATTTGTGCTCTATTGTTGAAGATATTAAAATGCCTTAATCCTTTTGCGTCCACACTAAAGTTATATGGTCAAACCTCATCAATTATTCACACTTTAAAACATATTATATATTATTATATATATTATTGTATATTTTATTGATATTTTTTCATATAGGTGATAGACTTATAGTTAATCACGAGAAGACAAATTGTGTTCAAGACTAATTTTATGACTTTAGTAATTTATTTGGATTCTATGCTTTTGAACCAATGCTCACTAGAGAAATGGAAATGTTTGTTATGAGAACACAATTTTTTTTTAAGATTAAATGACCCAATTTGTAGTGTTACCTTTGTTGTGTTTGTTTAGTCCCATACATCCAAGGTTGTTCATTACTTCATTTTGTTGTGATGGAGGAAAATCTTGGTATAAAATTTTGCCGACATGATATGATGCAAGAATGAACATTATGCTGGATTGTGTCGTCATTGTGTTGTTTGGTAAAAAAAATAATAACGTATAAAAATTATAAACACTTTTCACTAAAAAATTAAGTTGATGATTCAAAAATATTTAGAAACTTCCTTCAATACCAATAACTAATTGCCTCTAAAAAGTTTGCAACTGGTTGCAACCATTCGCCACTTGTCCATGATTGTCGAACGATCACACGTTCGTCATGCGTCCACAACCTTCCGCCACACATCCGCTACAAGTCCACCACACGTTTGCGACATGTCCACAAGCAACCGTCTACCATCCGTCTGCTACGGTCTGCCAACTGTCCTTCTTTTGCGTTGGTTCAAAAATACCGGAAAATGATTATTTTGTAGACTAAATTATTGGACCCACTTAATCAACGACATTTGCCAATGTGTTATATAACATGTCGGTCCCAAATGTTGTGTGTCTTGTCCACAATGGCGTGTCTTGTATATACATAAGATTAGAGATTATTTTATAGGCGGCTGGGTACATTCATGATAATAGGAGCAAAACGTGCTACTTAAAAGGGTACTTGAGTGGTGGTTAAATCTTGTAAAGAGTTTAAATCATTCTCTTTACAAAAATCTTTAAATAGATAGACAATCCCAATTTGATACCAAATGTTTATGCATACAAATATGCATTCTAAACATGATACCAAATCATTGTTTATATGACATTATATACATGACATTCTTCAATATTGATGGGTTTTCATCCAAAGTGGTCTTTTGTAAGGGACCTTTAGTAGTAATTATGCCCTTTAATGTGTTATTAAGTGGATGTTAAAATTGGAATTGTTTAAAAACCAACACAGAGTATGTTAAATATGACATACACGTAAATGTCCACTACACAATTTATTGCATAGATTTAAGTTTTAAACAATATATTGGAAACTTTAGTACGTGATTATAGTTTTTTGGCTCCTATTATCATGAATGCACCCGCTATTTACCTAATATTTTGTAATTTAAGACACTCTAATATTTAAAATAATCCTAAATTACCTTTTTTTGTCTCTTTTCCCTTTTGTTGCACTTCTAAACCCGGGGAAGTCACTTAGTGAGTGTAGGAAAAACAACGTCATAGCTAAGATAGGGTACTATATATTTGTTGGATTTAAGATTAAAAGAAACATTAGAAGTAATATAGAGTGTGTAGAATTAGATGAGGGGTTCTAAGGGTATTATAATTAATATAGGGTTATGTTTAATACCATGTATTAAATTTTACATAGAAAAAATATAGGGAGAAGGATATAATGTACGGGAAAAACTATCTTTATAGAGTGGGTACTTAATTTCTTTAAATAGTTGACTGTCATTAAAGATGACACATTATATGTCTTACATCTCTAAAAAAATTATGTGTAAACTCTATTCTAGTTTAGTGATTGTTACACACAACGAACATACATTATGACATTTACACTAAACAATGATAGATGGTGCATATTAAAATCTATAGTTAGCATATTTATTACAGTGTTTAATTTGGAACAAAAGCCAAAAGGCACATAACATCAAAAGGAATTTTACTTCTAGGTGGCTTGGCTAGACCCACTTAGAACACTTTTTGACTTTGTGTATACCGTCTTCTTTGCTTTGTTGTTAAGTTCCTCGCCTGTGTGTTTGATGTTGCCGTGTCCTTCAAACACTTGAACAAGAAAATGCAAGTCTTCCCACAAAAAGAACATGACCTAGTCCTGTAAAACGAGATCGAAATCGGTTGCAAACTCTGGCCATCCGTGCATGAGGCACGGTTTTGACTAATTGACTCCCACGACAGCACCAACATTGCAGACCACTTCTGGCTGTCTAGACCCTCCAATAGTCCAATAACATAATATTCATTAAAATGAGAGAATTCCAAAATAATGAGAGTTCAAAAAGTGCTAACCCAACCCAAATCAAAGTACAAACCATTCCAAATATAGGTTGAAACAATAGAAGATGGACATACTAAAGATCAAATTGAGTACGTTTAATACGAGAGGGCAATAAAAGATTACAGAAGTGACATCTATTTATAGTAAATATAAAATGAATATACATTCCCGTGAAGTTTGGTTTGTGTGATGGACGTTAAGTCATAATATCCTTGGTTGGTTGGCGGGGGATGTGGTATTTACAATTGGATGGTCCAGGTTCAAATCCGGTTGGGTCAGTTTGAGTAGTCAATTGTAATTTTCATGGCTTGATGCTGCTGGTGAGTATATGCAAGAAAGTTTGTGCTGACCAACCAGCCCCATCCTACCTATTTGAGACAAGTGTATACCAAAAAGTGGTTCTAATCACTACGCCCCCCCCTTTTTGAAGGTCAAGGTGGGTCAAAGTTTTGCGGTAGTGTTTGATTATTTTCTATTCTTCTTTTGTATAGTATGATTGAGGAAGCATATTGTATGGCAATGGTGTTTATTTTTTTGAATGTGTTTTAAACGGAGGTTTTTGGTATTTTAATTTTAACTTCTATGTGTTTTATGGAGGGGATGTGTGTCGTTCCTCTTGCTCTAGTGGTGATGACGATGAGAGGTTTTGTTTTCCAGCCACGACCAATAATGCTATTGATTAATGGTTGGTATTTTTGAATTTTGTTGTTTATTGTTTTTTAGGAGAATCTATCATTACTGTAGGTGAACTCTATGAATTGGATGGATAGGTGGTTTTCTGGATGTAATAGGGGAGGGGGGGTACTCTAGTATGGGAGACCTTTGATGTATAGTATATCAGGTTTGAATCTAGAATTGCAGTGACATCTTTGTGTTTTTACATGTGCATGGAAGAAGCCACAGAGATATTGTATTTTCCGGGGGGTTGTTGTTGAAGGTACCTGCGTTCATTAGAATGTAGTATCTAGATTTATGTGTTGGTAGTATTAATTTCCTTAGTTCCCATACTGCTCTGTTGTGTCTTTTGACTCTAAGAGCAAGTATGTGATGTTGGTTGCATTTGAGGAACACGTGTAGCCATGTGTCTGTTTCTAGGGAGTTGCAAATGGGACGAGTGATTGATGGAAATTTTATCAATTCCAAAGAATAATTGCTTTCTGGGATTGCCCATATGTTGTCCAATTCAGAATTTTAACCCCTAAATTTCCTTGTGTTTTTGGGTGCTCCAAAACTCAAAACTGCGATTTTCTACCTCTATGCTCATGTGGGGGTGTGGGTCAAACGTTTTTACCTTTTCAATACTCTTGACCATAGGATCTTGTTCCTCACTACCTTCATAAGTACTATGCCAAATTTGAACCGTTGGATGTGTACCATTTGTGAGATCATAACGTTCAAAGTTGATACAAATTTTTTTTGGGGCCTTGCCCGAAAAACATAGTGTACTTTGTGCAAAGGGGACTTGATAATTGTTACCCCAAACATTTTGCTCATATTTTTTTCCATGTAGGTAACTAAGTTTTGAATGCCCATGCAAAAATTTTGAAAGGATTTTTCTTTTACAACCTTCATCTAAATTACTTAGTGGAGAAGGGTTGGAAACATGTATAAATGCTCTTATTGTGTGAAATGCTCATATAATAAAAAATATTTAGATCCAAAAAAATTTGAACAGTGAAAACATGTGTGCGTGTGATTGTAAATTTTAGGAAAAAAAAAATTCCAAAAATTCCATAAACTCAATTACTTATGACTTTTGAAAGGAAAATCATGTAAAAATCAGTAAAAAGAATGAGGGCAACCATACAATACTGGACTCCTATGTTTTTCTCAAAGGGTCCAATATGTCGGAGACGCCCTGTATGGCAAGTCAGCCCTTTTCCGCCCTGTCAGCCAGCCCGCTGCCTCCGTTCCCGTGCGCGTTCCCGATCTGTTTCCCGAGTTCCCGATCTGTTCCTCGCGTTCCCGCTCTGCCGGAGATACCACCCTGTCAGCCCTGTCAGCTAGCCCGCTGCCTCCGTTCCCGTACGCGTTTCCGATATGTTCCCCGAGTTCCCTATCTGTTCCCCGCGTTCCCGCTCTGCTGGAGATACCACCCACCCTTCAAGACCCGGTGCAGAGCTGAACCCCTCCTGAACCCCCTGCCCTCCACAATTCTTGTCTCCTACCCCTCGTGCATGCCCAACTCTAAACCCCACCTCCCATTGGTGCAGAAGCTTGCCCGTTTTGCTCCAGTTGGGGTTCAGATCTAAAAAACCGTCTAAAAAACTCTAAAATAGGAACTTACGATCAATTTTTTTACCACATGTACCTTGTAGTATAGGGAACACTTAGTAAAATTCTTAAGCAAAAATTCCACTTTTAACCCCTCCAACAAAGGTGCCCAGAAACGCAAAAAGCCATTTTGGCTTTTAAGAGCCTTTAGGGGTTAAGATATTAGTTTTTTGTGCATCTGTGATGTTAAGATTGGTCTAGAATTCATTGGAGAGGTCATTATCTATGTCAAGATTTGAAGTCTATTTACTAATGTTAAGGAATTGTCGTGCCATTACTTCTAAAAAAAAAATTCGGTTATATTTTTTGATATATTCTTCAAGTCGTCTCAAAGGGCCTTTATCATGTTGCCATGCTGGCCATAGCCAATCATCTTTTTGGTAGTAGTATGGAGTAGTGTGGACAAATTCAAATGTTTTGTGGCAAATTTATATTCGAGTGCAGTGCCTCTTTTTGCAAGTTTGTCTGTTTGTTCATTGTTGTTTATATTATTATGGGCGCAGACTTTGTATAAGGTAGGATGTCCTAAAACCACCACCTCCCCTAATTATGACATGCAGAGCTTTCTTGGGGCCACCATAGTTCAGACTCAAAACCACCAATTTCACTATTCAAGTGAACCAATGGCATGCCAAGCATTGCGAAGAAATAGTGGTGGTTTTGGGTTAGCTCATGAGCGGAATCTAGGAACAACAAATTGTGAACTTAGAAAATTAATATGTGATGTATGGGTTAGAGGTTACTTTCCACTTTGGAATTTTATATAAAATTGACAAATGCGAACTATATGTTACAAATTTTTGCAATCCTCATCAAAACCTTTTTCAAATATGGTCGTATGTATTTTTTTTGAGTTTTTCACTGCCAAAAATAGGCCAGATTGCTTAAGTTGGTGGTTTTAGGACAACCAACCATAGTATAGTTGATGTAACTTGTCTATCAATTGTCACAAGATATTTTGCTTGTAAGCGAACCTCTTCTCGGTGCTCAACTCAATTTATAGTAATAAGATGACTCACTCATCTGAGTGTCTTTTTGTAGTGGGAGGGCTTCTTATCAATTCAAATAAATGGGACTTCTTGTTTTATTTAATTTGACAAAAAATTAAAATTTTATAATCCTTTTATAATTCTTTTTATTATTCGTTGGAATTAGACTATTGATATGCATCTCACCTAAGGTAACTATACCTTAAAGTGTCCACCTTACCAATTGAGCCTATTTACACACATGACACAAAATTTTTTTTTAGTGCGTCTTAATAGCAAATTCAAGTGGATTCCAAATCACTTTAGCATGCATTATTTGGACACTGTATGAATAAGTTAAAAATTTCCAAAGTGTTGACTATAGTTTGACCTTGAAGCTACCCTAAACTGTGATTGTGCACATTTTTATCAATAGTAGGGTGTTAGAATCTACTTATTATGGAAGATTAAGCTAGGGATGTTTTAAGGAAAGGGTCGCTAATAGATATAGTTAACTTAAGTAATGCTTTACGATCGGCACAAAACTCTTTCCAAAGTCGATTTTGAAGTGTAGTTCAAATCCCAGGGTGATTGCGAGCTATGGTCACCTAATTTTTTTGTTGCATTGTTGGAATTGCTGCACTTTTTCAATCTTTGGAAAATCACCAATTAATATTGGGATGGAATTTTGCGACAAAAAATTGCAATGTTTTAAAAATTCCAAAGTTAAGATGTTTATAGCAATAAAGTTTGCAAAATTTCAATTTTTCTATCCAAATTAATCATTTCTACTTGAATTTGGTAGCGTGTCGCTTATCAAAAGTGCATTTATATACACCTATTTTATGGAAAATGTAGAAGGGGTTAAATTTGAACTTTACAAATTTATAGCAACATACCACAAGTATGTGAAAAATACCATATTTTATTATTTTCAGTATTACGCTTACTTATTTTTTTAATTAATTGATTCATGATGTTTTATTTTTAAAGATTTTCGTGCAGTTAAAACCTTCTTTTTTTTTTGAAATGAAATGATGACCCAATATCAAAGGTGAGATATGAAATGAATTTTTCATAAAACCTAACTACGGATGTTATATAAAAGAGGCTCTAATTACCTATGGTGGGTAAAAAAAAAATGAAAAGGTTGTTGACTAAAGCCCAGAGTCTTGAAATAAACTTAACAATTGCTAAAGTGAAAGTACTAACATAAACCCTATTTTGAATGGTGAAATTTTTGATCTAATTGAAAGTTGAGATGTGAGTATTACAATGCTAGTGCATAAGTTGTACGGCCCTTAGCTGCAGAAGCTGCACTTTCCATTTGGTAGACCGTAGCTTGCAATCACACCCCCATCCAATTCTTGTGTCCCAACGTTTCTTGATAATTTTTCAGTTCTAGCCTAGCTTTATTATTGCTACTTAGATGAAATGATCTACTCCGCTAAACATACATTCATCTTCATTTTTTGCAGTCACCTAGTAAGATGCAAGTTGGATGGTAATTATACTTTCCTGCAAGGATCTAGTAATTGGTATTCGGTATTATTATTATCGTAGAGACTATTGTCTCTCTTTGTATCTTGTGAGGATGAACTACTAGATAGATAGATAGATAGAAACTCCGGTCCTCTAAGAAGGGGTGGCGTGAATAAAGTGTTTGTTCGTTTAGTCGATGAGCCAGTGCCCACTAGGCAATGAGCTACTACTACTAAATGATAAGGAATTGTTTTCATGGAGAATTTCTAAACATGGCAAGATGACAAAGTCGAGTTAGATACTAAGAGTAGCTCCACCGCAGCCCTCCTAGAGTCTCTCGCACTCCAGAACTAAATGAAAAGTGCCAAGGGCCCTTCCAAAATGCCTCTTCACTCTGGGTCCTAACGTATGATACACATATTTTGCTCAAGTGAATATTTGTTTTAATTATAGTAAACACAAGTCTTGCATCTATATGTTAAATTGTTTCACTTAGTTTTTTTGCTATGGTATGGTATGTTTTATGCCTATTTGTTGCCATGCTTTTTTCCACTGCTTTTGCATTGTGTATACGGCTTTTAAATCAATTATTTTACTTAAAAAGAATATAGACTACAAAAAATTGCAATGACATAGGAAATATAAGTAATGGTAGGGTGCAAAAAAATAGGCTGTTTTAAAGAATGAATTAATCATAGGGAGCTTTTTATTCTTGCCTTGGAGATAAATAACCTATAATTAAACAGATACCCCTCAGCTGCACATGGTGCACAAAATTCCTATAGAGTGAGCTACCTGAGAATATGAGTGTACACCTTACACCCAAAAATTTATAGATGTGACAAATCTAATTTATTTTTTGGGAACATTTCTTCTTGAGTGATCTTTCAATTGGTTGTAATCATACTTCTATTTATCAATTAACCCCTAAACGACCGATTCTTTGAGCACAACTAGATGCTAGCCTCAAAAAATAGATATTACTGTAGCATGGCCCAAATGTACATGAGGTGTGCATGAAAGGACCATTGCAAGCATAAAATTTATCCAAAAAAATTGAAAATCTTGCAGTTAAAGGCCTCTCTAATATTGTTAACAACTACCCATCACAAGAGATTTATTGTAATTGGTAGAGTCTTTTTTTAGGCTTACAAAGGTGACTTGAATGAAAATCATTTAAGGTTGCATGAGAAAATTACAAGGCTTTGGACCTATTTGTAATTCAGTTTCAGGCCGTTGGGATGTTTATGGGTTAAGATGTCGTCTTATCTACTTCATCCTATAGTGGATCAAGAGAGTTATTTTCTAAAATTGTAGCATGATTATTATTGAGCTAGAATAAGTTCATAACTTTGGACACTCCATTTTGTTGAGGTGTATGAACTTGGGAAAATTGTCTAGCTATATATCCAGTGAGAAAATTTCTACCCCCTCTCGATTTGAGTGGGGTGTTTTCACGGTAGACTATGGTTTTGGCCTTGAAATTCAATGATCACATCCGTACCATGAATGTGGTAAAAAGTGAGTTTTCAAAAATCTTTAACTAACCACGGATCCCCAATTAGACTTTACTTCCTTTATAACTAAGACATTTTGAAAAGAAAATTTCAAACCAAGTTTATCTTTCATAGCATAATAGAGCAATTTAGGAACCAACACCATTTTGCAATGGGACCACAATCAGTTACACTTAAAGTCTACAAATACGTGGTAATGATACAATAGTCCCAAAATTCATGGAATACAAATGGCATTCCCTAATTACTTAGAAAGTGAATCTAAATGAAGATTCTATTTTGATTCAATTTTCAAAAAGGTGCTTCATTGCATTGTTCTATTATGCTATGTTGAAGATTTACAATCAATTACAGTATCACAATAAAAAGAATATATGCAGTGAGTTTCTTTACATTTCAATGAAAGAAGATTGATTTTAGAAATCCCCCCGTCTCTATATCCCTCGGTGGTCTTGAATGCGAGACCCCTGTGAGACCACTGTTCATCGCCCCTCCTTTTCTGAAATTTCCATTTTGGGCACCTTCGGTGCTTTTTTTGGCAAATTGTTTTGCAAATTTGGGACCTACAGCCCCAAATTACCCTAGGGGCACCTATTTCGGAATAAAAAACCATTGGAGGAGGGGGTTGTTTTTTAAGGTGGGCCCTGACAAGGACAAAAATAGGGGGCACTTTTGTCCCCATTCATTCAAGACCACCGGGGGATTTATTTAAATCCTAGAAATCCAATGACATGTATATATCATAATAAAAGTAGCTAAGGGATTTCAATTTTTAAATTTTCAATGTCACATGAATTTACCACTCCAAACACCCTTCCCTTATTTTAACCTACTTTATTCCTCTCAATAATATAAAATATCATTTTTAGAAACATGAATCCAAAAACATCATGGTATGATATGAGGATATGAGAAATAAATTAATCTCTGCAAATAGAGTTTCATCAATGAAGAAACACCACATATTTGAAAAACACTACACTGTATTTTTTTGCAAATTCCCCCCATTCAACCTATTTATTCTAAAATTAAAGATAAGTATATATAAACGCACCCAACCTATAAATACATAACCATAAAATTTCACATCCCCATTGTATATTAACCCTTAAACGTCAAGAGGGCCTGGATGGGGCAGCCCGGAAGGAATCTAAATTTTTTGGGGAAAAAAATAACAATAATAATAATAATAATAATAATAATAAATAAATAAATAAATAAATAAGGCAAAAACGACTCTACAGTGCATTGCTAGCTAGCACTGTAGCACTGTAGCACTGCGGCACTGTTGAACTTTAGCTGCCCCAACTTCAAAACTTGTTCAATTTGATAACTTTGATTGCTTACCAACGATTCCACAATCTCTCAAATGAGGCGAAAATTTGGATTCTAGATCTCTTTTTCAGTAGCTTTCCAACGCAACAAGTCTCGCTTGATTTGGTAGAGAAAATCAAAAGAATTCTTCATTAATTATTCTCTTTTAACTAAGTCCATGGGGCTTACCTTGACGTTTAAGGATTAAGAACAATTCTACAAAAACCCAAAGTCCACACAATATCAAAATCTGACGATTGTGACAATATTTTCCACCATAACCTTTCATGAAAACACCCAACAAAATATTTTAATTGTCTTAGAACCAATATGACATTCTAGTTATTGCGATTATAGTCCTATATGTGTCCCCAAGAACACCGTCGCCGCTGAGAGATGGGAAGATAGCTCCGTAGTTTGCGGTTAGAGAGAGGGGAGATGTGCGCCGGTGTTTTTTGAGCTGCGCTCTGCTGGTGCCGTGTTGCTGGGAGCACTAGCTAGGAGACGTGCACAAGCGCTGACTGTGGAAGAGGGTTGCTGTGGCGATCTACACAGGCTGCATTGTGCATTTCAAATGTTGGTCGGAAATTCCGGATCTGGGCGAGCTACGGAAGCCGAAACAAACTGCAGATGCGTGTGTGCAGGTACCACAGGCCCTCCGTTGGCACTTCTGCACCCCAAGGTGCGCACCTCAAACACTGGCGCCACAACCTTCGATCGACCCGCCCAATCCAACCGACACTCAACTGATCCAAATCGGCTAGATACCGCCCGGCATGCACAGTTTACAATAGATCCAGTACCGTCTTCAGCATCGATTCAATTCCGCAGCCTGACCTAGTTGCTTTACGCCCAACCTCAACGACCTGCCGTTAGCTCTCATCTCACACCCATCACCAGTCCCCGCCTGTATTCGCACTCATCATCGACCCCGCATGTACTCACACTCATCATCTCAAAGCGCAGCCTGTACCAGCTCGATCACAGTCCTCATCATCGACCCCGCCCCGCTTCAACGACTTGCCCGCGGAGTCTGCACCACGCTCGCAGTTAGCAGTCGGCATCAGGACTAGCTTCAACGACTTGCACGCACAGCTGAACCAACCTGAAGCCCGGAACCAGCGCTCATCACCGACCTTGTGCGCAGCTTGAAGCAGGTGCATCACGTTCAGTTAATCGACTTGCAGTAAGATTTCAATTCGCACTCATCGTCCAGGTACGTCACTAACCTACTCCATTTTCTTTCCGTAATTTATAATGTATGTCTATGTGTTTCATTATCCAGATCTAAAAACCACCTGCAACCCACGTAAAGCCTGGGGGACCCATGCTCTCAGGAGGGTTTTCACAAATGACAACAAGATAACTACAACCAAACAAAAATATAGATCTATCAAACTATGGAAGAAATTTCGTCATGCTAATTATTTACGTAAGCACATCCCTAGTAATACACTCCTGCACCCTTCCACAATAATAATCTCTCTAAATTCTCTTTGCTTGCAGAGATCCACAGACAACATGGCAAGCTCCACCAGACCCTACACCAATCTCTCCGACTCTCCTTCGCCATCTGAAGAAATTGTAATGGCAGATGCATCGCCTTCCAACAAACGCAACACTCCAGACCCCGGCAAATCTGTACAGAAAAAAGCCAAGGGCTATTCCATGCCAATATCGATCCAACGTGACCACACTCTTTTGGACTTCTGGTACGGTTTTCCTGTCATGGAAAACCTCGCATACGAAGCCAATTTGCCCCCCTCATCACCCGAGCATCAGTGGAAGAATTAGTTACCTTGGGATACGTTGCTAGCGAAGCAGAAGAACTTTGCACCGCTAGGACGTCGTTCCCACGGGTGATGCAAAAACTGTGGCCAACCAGTCGTCCTGACAACATTGCAGGTCAACATGTCAAGCTTACTCAACTGCCTTCCGACATTGAGGTACATCCTTTGACAAACCTCTCTCTCGATTATCAGGTTCTCCTTCATTTTAAGAAACCTTTCGCCCCATTTACCCAAGATCAGATCATGAAGAAAGTCCTCCTACGACTATCCAGTATGAACATCTTGTTAGGAGATCAAATCGGAGAGCCAGTCGCCATTTTATGCCATGGACCTAAGACTGCTCATGTATGGTCGGGCATGGTGAAGCTGCACCTCAAGCATCCAGAACAGGATGGACTAGCCTTACTTCATGGAACCAGAGTATTTGTCATTACTCTAGACAATGACAGGCCCTTTATTGCCAAGGTTGCTAAGTCCTATGATCCGTTAGCCTCAAGCAGCCTCTTACCAGTGAAAATCAACAGCGAGACCATTCGTGACCTCGACGCACAACAACTTCTCAAAACGGTGGTAGAGTCCAGCTTTTGCAGGGGCCATGACTACGAAATCACACAAGCACAGAAGACGGCGGGAGAGACATACGGCTGGCTAGTTACAACATCTCCGGAGCAGCTCGAAAAAATTGGCAAGAGTCGCATCCCAGTTCTAGGCGAGCTTCTTCAACCAATCACCACCAGAGGCGACGAACTCTCCTGAGAAGATGTGGTCAAAAGAAATTGCCTGGTGCTCATCGCCAAAGGCCTCAACCTCACCAAATCCATGGACTCCACAACCGAGGTACTGAAAACTCACCTAGGTCCCAAAAATGTTGCTTCAATTTTTTACCCACGACAGAAAGGCTCCACCCACAGTGGAATCGCCAATGTAGAATGCTTGAACTCTGCCATCTAAAAACAACATCTCCGCAAATCAGTTCGACTACATGGCAAGTGGGTGGAGTTTCAGCCGCATCCGAACAGCTTGGACGGCAGCGCCAAACCTGACAACGAAACCTTACGCAAATACGGCTTCATGGATGTCAACAATGCTATCGCCAACACCGTCGAGGCCCTTCAAATCGCTCCCGGATCCAACAAAAAACAACTGACCAAAGAAGACATCACCACTCTCGTGAAGGATGTAGTTTCAAAAGAAAACGGGAAGCTCCGCTCCGAATTCCAATTGGACATGACCACATTGAAGACCACGATCAGCTCCGAAGCCCAAATTTATGCAGACCGCATCAACTTTGAGTTAAGGAATGCCTTGACCAACTTGGAGCAAGTCCTTGTGCAAAGCATGCAGGTTGTCAAAAACCTCGCAAGGCCCACTCTTCCTGCACTAGAAGACCACAGCTCGTCACAGCCAAAATCGATGTGACACGCAACTCCACTGCAGCTCCACACCAAGCCGATTAGATTGTTGTATCAACTTGCTGGTACCACCTGCAACACCAACATACAGTAACTTTCTTGAAACTCTTACTACACCAAATTGCTATGATTTGCTGCAATGCCGAAGGAGTCCCGACGCAAACGCACGCAACGCAACACCGACACAATCTCAAGCAGTATCGAACTGATGCAGGCTACGGTAATCCCAAAGCGAAGCCGCCGCTGACGTGCACCCATGCCACGCAATGCAAACGCACTGCCCAACAACCCCGACGTCAACAGGCTGGGGAGCAACCTCGATACCTTCCTCACCACTACCAGCAGATTAAGTACCAGTTCCACTCACAGTTAGATTGCTCCCTCTTGCTTCTCCACTCACAGTTAGACTGCTCCTCTCTTCTGGACCCATCACTGCTTTTTTCTAATGTATTTCCCATACTCCTCAATATAATACCTTTTCTATCTACTTTTCTACTTTCTCGTATATATTCACTTATACTAATTCTATACATCTTTATACAAACCACAGCGAACTCTAGCTACCCAACACCACAATATGAAAACCTTAAGCACAAAACCATCAACCAGGCATGGCCAAATAATCAATTCCAAAAACCCTTACAAACAGTTCGATATAACGTAATACCAACACCACTCAATTATAAAAACCCAAAACCATACGAATCACACCTCACCACATTAAAATCAATCAAATATCCCCATCATGATAAGCCTCACATCTCAATAGAAAACATACTAGTAACTCTCCTAGTAAGCTCTCTCCCCACCCATCTGTTCCAAAATGCACTCAAAACTTTGAGTTACAGAAATAAAGTGCGCAATGCGCAATCAATTCTCACATCAACCCAGTTGTTCCAATCCATACTCGAAACTTTGAGTCACAGAAATAAAATTTGCAAAGCACAGTTAGTTATCACATCAACTACTAATGCACCTACTCACCTGTTCCAATCTGTACCAGTGACTGAGATCCAATCTGCACCAATGACTGTGAGTATTAAAAATGAATGCTGTAAAACACAATCAATTCTCACACCAACTCAATTGTCCCAATCCCTACTCAAAACTTTGAGCTACACAATTAAAATGTTCAAAACTCAGCTATCACATCAACTAATAGCACGTTTACTCACATGTTTCAATATGTATCAGTAACTTTTATTGTTAAAAACAATAAATGTGTAATACAATCAACTATCACATCAACGACCAATCTCCAAACACTTTCGAAAACAATACATATACAACACTTTATAAATCTACCTTACCACCTGTCAAATCAGTGCACACAATTCCAACATTTTAACAAAATATGTTACATACTAATCTCCTATGTAACACACCCAACACATAAGCATACAACACACAAAAGCTACAACAACAAAACAAAAATAACTAAAAATAATCTCCCCAATAATAATAACAACTATAACAACATGACACAAACCCTTTGTAGTGACCTCAAACATAACACTAATAACATAAAACACAAAGAAAAAATCCACCTCTTCAAAAATAATACTTTCTCCCCCCACCTTTTACTGCTACTTAGTGGAGATATTGAAACTAACCCGGGGCCCAAAAACATAGACAAAAACCACCTAAACCACAACATAAACCAAAACATACTATCATCCAAAACTACCAAAATGGATCCAACAACTCAAGAACAACAAAAATGGACTCGGCCTACCGGCCTCGTCCAAAGAAATAACAATAACAACACTCAAAATAATAAAAAAACACGCAAAAAACCACTCTCAAAAAAAAGAAGGAAATACACACAAATACTATTCCTCATATTACTACTATTACTACTCCTTGGTGACATTGACCCCAAGTTTAAACTTGGGAAATTTAGAAACCCCAAATTTGAACTCGGGCTACTTGAGAACCCCAATATCAATAGCACAAATTTCAAAGTAAAAACTCACCTTTTCAAAAATAAAACATTTCCGTTACACCGTTTACTCTTACTGAGTGGAGATATCGAAACCAACCCGGGACCGATGCCCAATATCCTACAACATACAAAACAGATAATACACAAAACAAAAAGAAATATCAAAAACCCCAAAAACAAATACCCCAACAAAAAGCAAAAAACCAACAAACAAAATAAATGGACTCGGCCTACCGGCCTCGTCCAAAATAAACAAAGAAAAAAAAGAAAAAAGAAAAAAGAAAAAATGGCCCAAAAATCTCTTCTAAAAAGAAACTTTTTTCACCAAATATTAATACTATGCGGGGACATAGAAACCAACCCCGGGCCCATGCCAGACCTATTAAAAACACACCCACCCACACATGAAAGAAGATCCAAAACATACTTTATACCAAGTACGATTAAATTACAACCAGAGTATCAACTTCGAGCAAAACAATTCTCACCTATCCTAAATACAACACATCCAAATCATACAGAAGCCAACAACGACTATCCACACTTATCAACTTATATTTATCAACACAATGATTCTATAACCCTCCAAAACATGATTGATAATTTCTCATTTCTCCCTATCAACTTATTAGAAGAAACCTTAAAAATATATGAACCATTACATGAATATAATCATCCCCCACCACTTTCAAACATACCCACCACACAACCACAAGAACTTCAAACAACAAACTATAATACAAGATTTATTACATGGAATGCCTCATCACTAAATACGGCCCTTCCAAATTTACATGAACTAATTACTAACACACCCGATGAACCCGCCATCATCACAATACAAGAAACTAAAATAACCGCTACAAAATCTACCAAATACATACAAAACCTATTTCCAAAATACAAACTAATTTTTAACAACACGCATGCCCTAACGAGATGCATGCAACAAAGAATGCCATACATACCCGCAAGAGGAGGTCTCCTCACACTAATACATCAAAAATATACATACCCCGGTAATGTCACCAAAATCCCAACCCCAAGAGAAATATCACCTTATCTACAAATAATAAAAATAGACAACAAACCATTACAAACGTGGCTAATTATTCACATGTATATGCCGTCACATGCAGAGGACATACAATATATACCAATGATTCAACAAAATATAACACAACAAATCAATGCACATCCGAATACCACACACATACTATGTGGTGATTTTAACAGAGACATAGCACTCATTGGACGACAAAATGGAACCGACACAACCCCACCACAAATGGAAGACATAGAATGGAGAACATTTACAAATAATCTCCAATTAGAATACATCCCAACATATTGCCCATACTCAAGACAAGGGGGACAAAACTATAACCAAACCAGCTTAATAGATGGATACTACATCAAAACACCAGATAATACTTTATACATATCAACTACAGACAATGACCACAACCTCAACTCTGATCACTCACCAGTAACATTATACGTACCAACAAACAAATTACTAGCAAGACCCATACCAATAACAAACAAAACATCGAGAATCCTAAACCCCATACCACAAGAAAACATTGAAAAATTCAAAATAGAATATTTTGAAGAAAATGCGCTGCAAATAAATGAAATCATCACAATACTAGCAAATGACCAATTAACAAACGACCAATGGCAAGCATCATGTTCAAAACTAGATCACATGATACAAAAAATTTCCGATAAAATTCAAGAAACTTGTAGTGCACCACCACTCCCGACACTAACAAATCGTACTTCCTAACAAGGAGGCTTCCTACCAAGAAAATTACAAAAAGCATGGAAAAAACACCTATATACCTACCATCTAATTAGAAAAACAATTTACATAACAAAAAATACACAAAATTGGCCAACGCACCCAAAAATCGAAGAATTAAAAACCCACACAAATGTAACCATCCCACCACTCCCAATCCAAGAACATGATCAACAAGAATGGATACAATCACTAGTAGAAATAGCCAAGACAGCAAAAATACAAGCCCGTAAAATCACCACAAAATATACCCAAAGTTGTATAAAAAAGGCAATACTAAAATATAGACAATTATACGACAAAAGCCCAAAGAAAATAAACAAGAAAGTTTTCAAAAATCAAGAGACACCACCATTAGATTGCATATTGGATAGAAACAACAACATACTAACCAGTCCAGAAGACATAGCAAACGAAATCCATATACAACAATCAATTAGCAATAGACCTACAGTACCCACATGCTACTATCAACCTGAACATTCATCACAATGTACTTGTGGAGTTAGACAATACCCATGGCACGACCTTGATGGATTCGTAATAGAAAAAAGAGGAAACCCACAAATCCCACTACATAAACACTTTGACAAAGAAATATACGAAATGTGTCTCAAACGTCTATCTAACAACAAAACACCAGGCCCAGACAAAATTCCCAACTCTATACTAAAAAATATGCCTGAAAGTTTTCACAAACTACTCTTTCTATTTTTTACTCACTGCTACAAACAAAAACAAATCCCAGCCTCATGGAAAATAAGTCTAATCATACTACTTTATAAAAAAGGAAATCCCGCACAACTACCAAACCACAGACCAATAGCACTTGCAAACACAATATACAATTTTTTCACTAGTACACTAACACACATACTGTCAGCGTACGGTGAAGAATACCAAATCCTACACGATAGTCAAGAAGGATTCAGAGCAGAAAGAAGTACAGCAAGACAACTACAACTCCTCATAGCAGCACTAGAAGATGCAAAATTTACAAATCAAGACATATATCTACTATATATAGACTTCAAAAACGCATTTGGCTCATTAGACCACGCAAGACTCTTAACTATAATGAAAGACCTTGGGTACCCGGCAGATGCAATAATGCTAGTCGGAAACATCTACTCCCACTCAAACACTATATTTACCGGAGAACACTTTGGAAAAACAAAACCAATACCGATTCAAAGAGGAACCATACAAGGAGACACACTTAGCCCATATCTCTTTTCAATTTTTCTAGAACCACTCTTGAGGTGGTTACAAAGAGGAGAAAATGGATATACATTTGGTACATCAAAAATTAAAATCAGCTCCGTAGCATACGCAGACGATCTAGCAGCTATATCAAATAATACAAAATCACTACAAATACAATTAAACAAAATTGACAAATTTTGTGAATGGGCAGGCATGGACTTGGGAGTCACAAAATGTGCCGTCACTGGTTGCCCAAATAAATCCAAAATGCCTCCAAACAAATTCAAAACCCACATGACAAACCAAAAAATCAGTTACAGAGACCAAACACTACCAGTACTCCATCAAAATGAACCTTATGTCTACTTGGGCATACAATTAGTTCCATCACTAAAATGGAAACTCCAAACACATATCACCACTACTAAAATGATAGACCAATGTAAACAACTATCAAAATGCCCTGCCAATATCAAACAAAGAATCAGTATGGTGGACACAGTAATCAGAGCAGGCATAGCCTACAGCTTCTTTGCAGTCCCATATTCACTACCAACTATTAAAAAACTTGATAAGAAAATTATTGCAATCCAAAAAACAATATGCGGACTACCTAAAAGCACTGCAAACATAATAACACAATTACCCCATGATTTATTTGGACTAGAAGCCTTCTCTCTAAAAAATGCCTACCTTAGATGCATTGGTGAACAACTCCGAAATGCACTTAACGACAAAGGAAGACTAGGAATAATATATAAAGGACTAATACAACACATACTTGCTAGAGCCGGCGGTGCCGAAGACATCCCACGAATTAAGCGCCAAGATTGCATTACATCTCCTACAACACGTACATTATTCCTTCTAAAAACAGCAGGTGGTATACACCTAAAAAGCACAGATGAAAATTTCCAACTCCACATGACCGAACTAGAAAGACAATGGCGATCTGCTGTCAGCAATGACCTACCACGATTAGACCCGAAACTCTCCATCAAATTACTATATAAATTAATGGCTCACAAAATTTACAATATAAATCAAATCATCCTTTCCAACGGCAGAAAACTAATGTCACCAAAAGACTTCAAAATATACTATCAAAATCCAACTAAACTAGACAAAAGCGCACTAAACATAGCAGAACAACTCTTCTGCAAACCAAAATGTACACTAAATTGCCCAAATCCATGCCAAACACACTTACCACCCCGTACACTAAAAGAAAAATATATAATTTATGACCACAGAATAATACCAAGAACACCAATAAATCCAATACAAGTTCCTCAACCTCCACAACCACAACAACCAGCCCCACCACAAAACATAAAAAACAATCCCATAAGATTCCCCATCCACACAATATTAAACCACAAAACAATTACAACTAAAGACAAATATAAAATACCAAAAAAATACAACACATATCTATGTCAATGGATAGACCCAAACCACATAACATACAATAAATGGTTAGTACAACGCGAACTATTCCCACTAAATCTACCAACAACAATACAACATAATATAAACCTACTTACAAAATACTATATAGATCTTAAAAACAAACACTATCAAAATATTATAAATACACAATTTACACTCGAACAAAATAGATACACTAGACACATCCCACCCCCAACAATAATTCCCTACATCAAAACATCCACAATTGAATGCAACCCAGAAAGAGACATAGACAAAAACAAGTGCACCATTCAAACACAAAATGATAAAACCCACATATATAATGACATCGGTAAATATATCACCACCATTCCACCTACAAGAATAAAATGGCTATGGCAACAATATAACAACAATAAATACAACAGCCACAGACTAATACCTGCTATACAATCATTTGAAACGGAAGTAGTCTGGTTATACCAAAGATACGAACACAAAAACTACAAAAAGAATACAATAAAAACACCACACCATACCATTCCATCCGACATTTTAGACACACTAATAACAACATTTAATATAACACACTCATACTTTTCCTCACCAATTACATGTTCCATGAAATCTACCCAATTCTTCTCAACATTCGCTAGAGACAGAATTTTTGGCTCACTAGGGACAGCCTTTCAATACAAATGGAAAGGTATTGGATATGCTCACCGAAATGATACCAAAACAGCACAACAAGCAATACATTGGGCTAGACTAGCAGCAAAACAAGACCCAGAAACTGTCACCATTTTAGCAATCCCGGACACCAACTGGTACCAAAACCTATCACCGTACAATGGAC
This sequence comes from Pohlia nutans, assembly GCA_022496805.1. Lineage (NCBI taxonomy): Eukaryota > Viridiplantae > Streptophyta > Bryopsida > Bryales > Mniaceae > Pohlia > Pohlia nutans. Next base: position 10,921,992 of record CM040102.1, read on the forward strand.
CCTTCCCGGATACGCACGCCATTATAAACTTTGCCGCGGACACCATTACATATGATGAACCAACAATTCCACTGGTACCCAACAAAACCCGAAACGAACCACTTGCAATACACATATGGTGTATTCATCATCAAAACAATAACATTGGCACAATAAACCAAATAAACACCATAAACACAGCAATTGAAAATCTACAAATTTCGCAATACCATACACAAACAACACCACCAACACCATTAAACACAAAAGTTAACAAAAGCACAAAATGGAGCAAACTAATATACCCACATTACAATAATTTACAAAATATGTGGGTAGATCCCCTCCCAAATTTTGAAATAAACAATACACTAAAATTTCTAATACAATACAGCTATTACACAGATGGATCCTTTCTACCACCTGAAGAAGCTGATGATGGCCATTGGAAAAAAGAAAAAGCTGGATATGGAATCTACAACCCGTCTAAACCAGATGTACAAATATCAAAAAGACTACCTGGACTACAAACATGCTTTAGAGCAGAACTAATGGCCATACATGAAACACTCTCAATAATCACCACTAAATACATCAATGAACCTGCACACATTTTTACTGATTGTCTCAATTGTATACATGTTCTAAACACACAACTAAAACACCCAACCCAACAAAACAACCACGCCGATAAAACCATATTAGAAGATATGGTAAAAATGCTAAAAATGCGAACACAACCAACCACAATATACAAAGTTAAAGCACACGCTAAAATTACCGGGAATGAACACGCAGATCAACTCGCAAAAGAAGGAACCATGAAAAGAGGCTATCAAAAAGCAGCAAGTTCATACGAATTTGCACACACCACTCCGTACTACTTCCAAAAAGACACATGGCCCGGTCGTATCAAACGACCGGACAAAGGACCAGTTAGATGTCTGGAAGAATACATAAAGAAACATGACCGAAAAACTAATCTAGAAATATTGGAAGAAAACTTTCCCAACATTAGCAAATGGAAAACAAATTCCATCATAGACAACGAAATGTCCAATGACTTTTGGAATAACCCAGAAATAACAGACGCACAAAAAACAAGCATACTAAAATTTAGAACCGGTCAATACATGGGTAATGCCAGAAAACAATTAATTTTCGGCATACAAAGATTCCCCTCAAAAACATGTCCCATATGAAATTCACAAGATGCAGATACATGGCTACATGTACTTTTAATATGCAATCAACACCATATACACGCACTTAGAACCAAAAGACACAATAAAGCGGTATGGGAATTAAGAAAATTAATACTATCCTCAAATAAATCAAGATGCTACACTCTCATGAATGCAGGCACATTCAATAATAACCCACAAGAAAACACAGTTCCTCCATGGTTATTACCATGTACTTGTAATCAACAAAGATGTCAATGTAATGCCAGATTCAAACCAGATATATTATGCATTAAAGGCCTCCCATACCAAAGCCCACCGCCTATAAACCCCAATGAAAACCTAACCATACAATTTATAGAATTCACATACACAAACGACAGATTTTCACCAGAAACAATTGGCAGAATTTTTTTTAAATACCAACCTCTAATTAACAATATCATACAACAAGGCTGGAAAGTAGATCCCATCATAGTCATTACAGCTGGAGCCAGAGGAACCACACATGTCCCTTCAATGAAACAAATGGAAACAAAATTCAACATTTGTGAAACCTCCATAAAACACACATTCAAAGCAATAAATACCATTGCCATACAGTATGCCGGATCTATCCTTCTACATAAAAGACGTATAGAAAATAATCAAACAATACCAACAGACGTAGTACATTAAAAGAGGGGGGGGGGGGGTAGTGGTGAAAACCACTGCTAGCCACTCTTTTCAAACAACTAGCTCAGCTTGTCTCAGAGGATAGGTGGGGCCGGTTGGTTGGTACAACTTTCCTGCCATGATAACTCACTAGCAGCACCAAGTCATGTGTATCACACCACTGCTCAACGAGCCCAACTGGTTTCGAACCCGGACCACATAATTGTGATACAACGCCCTTCATCAACCAACCAAGAACTCATGACTTGGTGATAAAACTTAACACTAAACATACCTTTATTTCAAATCTACATTCAACCAACATTACTTCGCTTTTTTCCTTTTTGTTACTGTTACTGTTACTTTGTTTTGGTTACTATAGTGTTCATCCTCGAAAGAGGAGAGTAGTATTGTTCCAATGTCCCTTTGTCCCGTGGGCATCGGGTCATTGACATTACGAACGGACACTTTATTCACGCCGGCCCATTTATTTGAGTTGGTGTTTCTATCTATCTATCTATCTATCTATCTAGTTATTGCTGAAATTGAATAAATGTAGAAACAACTTCAATTTTACGGTGGAGAAATATCAACTAAGGAAATAGAGCCATGCTATACAATTTGATACAATAAATTACCAACCTACAACTACGCTCGTGACATGCTACTACCTCAACATTAAATAGTGTGTAGCTCACACACGAGACCCAAGAGCCTTAAGATAGGTGTGCCAATTTCCGTGCGGTTCCTTAAACCACTCACTAGACCTATCCAAGCAGGAGGTATATTATAGCTTTCAACCTCAAATTTCTATGTAATTATGGTGTACATTTTAGGGTGAGTGGTTTTGGGTACATCTATGAGTTCTCCTTCCAAAATTCATAACTATTTCAATATTAATCCAAAATTAATTATTCCAATTGGTCCAATTTCCCAAATACTTTGCACATCTTCCAAGATTGATTCCGTTAATAACTCCCCCCAATGAACCTACCAATCTGAAATTTGAGCGGTTTCTGAGCCACCTACCTTAGTAACTAATGAAAATTGTCTTAGTAACTAATGGAATTTTTCTACTATTCTCAAGGAGTCAATGAATACCATCATACTACATATGTAAGTTTTTTCAAAATAATTAAAACTCCTTTGTGAATTGCACGCAGTTTTATGGATTTTTCTCTGTATGTTAAAGTTAAATAGCATTTTTGTTAAGTACAATGAGGGTAGTCTCATTAACATTTTTCTCTAAAATTAGAGAATTAGCAAAGTTGGTTGTGAAGAGTGCTTTGGATAGAGCTATGCATTATGTTGATAACAAATGGTTCTTTCGTGAATTTCAAGTGAGTGATAAGGTATTTTTAAAGGTAGCACCAAACCAATATGAATTAAAGCTTGGTAAGTTAAGGAAATTTATCACTTAGATTTGAGGTCCTTTTGAGATGCTGAAGAGGATAGGACAAGTAGCTTATAAGTTGAAGTTACTAGAGGATTGGCAAATCCATATTGTATATCATGTGGGCTTGCTGAGAAAGTATGTATCTCATCCTGACTACATTTTGCTTAATCTCCCAAAAGCTATTCCTGAGGGAGAACTTCTTGCTGAACCTTAGAAGATTTTGAAGATTGAGAACCAACATTTAAAGAACACGACATCCTATAGATTTTATGTAAAGTGGAATGACTACCATGAAGAGGAAGCTTCTTGCTTTTAGAAGGGACTATCCTAATTTTGTCATTGAGAATAATGAATTCTGAAAGAAGGGGGAGATAGTAATGTAACTAGAGATATTTGATGAATGAATGAATCTTTTAACCACATGTGGCAGTGTCTAAGCAGAGGGTGATGGGAGCAAGGCAACTCCAAGTTGAAGATAGATGGTCTAGAGTTAAACAACTCTAAGTTAACAACGTGTGCATTGGAGTTAAATAACTCCACATTTCGTGCATAGTACGGTGTACCTATTTGATGACCAAAAGAACGTGCATGCAATGCACATTTAGAAATTTTGTCAAAATCACTCTTTGTCAAAACATATTAAAACTCATTGGTGATATTTTGATTTTTTTTTTAAAACGGCTAAATTTCAGTTTAATTACATGATAAAGAAATAATCTACTTTTGTCACTTTTTTTGTAACACCATGTTGTCATTGTAAGGAATAACATGATGTCACAAAAAGATGAGAAAAAGGTCAATTACTTTATTTTCTAATCAAACAAAAATTTGGTGTTGTTTTAAAAAAATTGAATTGTATGTGGACACAAGAATACCTAGAAATACCATTATTTTTTTATAATACCATATTGTTCCTCATTGCAAATTCTACCTTCTACCAAAATTTTGGATTCTTGGCAGCTACTGGGTACCATATATGATTTATTTTAACCCCTAAAATTTTGAGCAACCATATTCTCGTCATTCCACTTTTTGGGCAGCCTCCAGGGACCTCATATTTTTGAAATTTTCAATGAAAATTTCAGTGTAGCTTCCAAAAACTACACTCTACATGTCGCACTTCGTTTCATGTCATTCCGATAAATATTGCAAAAGTTTTTGAAGCCAGATTGGGTAGCAAGATTTTATTTTATTTTTACTCTTTTTCAAAATTTCTTTTTTGATTCATGATTGGTTGATCTTTATCTACAAATGAAGCTTTAAATCTACCCATTTTGAGCAATGGGATAAAAGCTATGAGGAGATCTGTTTTTTGGGCATTTTGGACAAAAAAACTTTGAAGCTCATTTCTAAACTCAATTTTCAATATTGTTTTTAAGAAATAAAAGGCACTGGGTGAAGATTTCCAAGTACAACATTCTCACCGTTAAGATTGACATTTTACAATTCCATGTCAAACTTATCAATGGTTTCTTTTTCCTTTCACTTTGTACCCACTTCTAGTAATTCTTTTATGAAAAAATTAATATGAGCTTTTTTCTTACAAGATTTTATATTTGAAGACTTAACTCAATTGTTAACATGGGCTTGTCATTCAATGAATTTCTAACCCATTCAAAAAAAGATATTAATTTCTAAAGTTCAAATTTGTCACCGGATTGAACCCCAAAAAATCTTCTTTTGCAACTTTGATCGTTATAATTTAAGAATCTAATGGTAATTTTGCTTTCAAATTTTGTGCTCACATGAAAATTCAAGTTGGGTATTAGATTTTATGGTTAAATGATGAAAAAACTGAAAAGCATATGATTTCTTCTGCAACTTCCAAATGCTGCGTTTTTCATGGTTTTTTGTGAGAATACGGTCATGGAATTTTAGGGGTTAAACAGAGACCTAAAAGTTAGCAAATTAGCATTATTTCATAAACCGTGCATTTTTAAGGTACCAAATTTGGCCCAAAATGCTTTATGTCCAAGCGGTAGTACATGCAAAATTTCATGGTAAGTGAATTGTTATAGTAAGTGTGATAAATGTTTTAGTGTGAGGTTTGAAAGTGGGGTTGCAAGACTTATTGGAGGCCATTGTACATTGTATATTATAGATTCTATCCATATGGATAGATCTATAATTGCTATCACCAATCTTTTGTATAAACGTGAAACTCAAAACTCAAAATTCTTTTGTAATTTGATTACGAATACGATGTTGAAAATTTGTGAATGAAATTCGTTGTGATAAATTAAAATGTAATAATCTAAATGTAGGAGATTTTTTGGTTGCTTAATTTTTTGAGTTGACTTTTTCATTGATTCGTATCAAAAGAAGATTTTAGAATTTTTTTGTGAATCACTTCAACATTATATGAGGAATAATTTTTTCTCAAATCATCCCCTTTTCAATTGCTTCACAAATGTATGAAGCTAACTTCTGATAAAATCTTTAGTTAGAAATCCACACTGCAAAAAGTGCATGACAGATGAGAAAAGGTGAATGAAAGTTGTACATTGTTCAAAAAATAGACGGTTGGGTAGTTAAGGGTTATGTGCCTAGGCAACCATATTTGATTTTTCTAAAATTTGGGATCAAAAATGATTTTCCAAACTTCTTTTTTTTGGAATTTTGGATGTAGGATTTGAGAAAAATTGTAATTAACTTTATAATTCAATGAATAACAATAATTTAGTTCATTTTAAAACACACTTTGAGTGTTCTTACCCTTTAATTTCTATTTCTGGCAATTGTGAAATTTTACTGTAAAAGTGTAAAAAGTTCATTTCTTGAAGTCTTCATATGGATGAAAGTTTCAATTGATTCAATTTGGATGGCATTTGTATAATTTGATTTAATTTGTATAAAAATACAATAAAATGCAAAAAATGATGTAAATAGCCCTTTAACCCTTAAACGTACCAGTCCTTTCTGGAAAAGTCAAACTACAGAATTATACAGAATTAAGTCTTGAAGAATAATCAAAGTATATTTTGTAATATTTTTATGCATGGAATTAAGTGTTTCCTATAAGTCCTGAAATTTTCAGATTTTTTAAATTTAACATGACTTTTTTACATATTTTTAAGTCAAATGCTTCACAAATTCATTTTAATTACAAAAAGACTTCAAAAAATTGATTAATGTTTGGATGAGATGCAAATCACAATGGAGAATCACATGATATCATTGATATGTTTTCCATAAAAAAAAAAACTAGTTAAATTTTGAAATTCGAAAAGTAAACATCGCATGTACTAGTGTATTCAGAGCTTGAGTTACAAAGCTTGCAAAAGAAATAATTTACTCAATACATGAAATTTTTAAGATTTGAGAAGTGGAGTGCAAACTAGACTTGATAAACTTCATTTTCTCTGTTGAGTGTAGTAGCAAAAGAAATCATCTTCGAGATCAAAATTGGGTTTGACCAACAAACATCCAATAACTGGATGCGTGGACGTTTAGGGGTTAACAAATATGTGTTGTATGCTCATGTATCCCAAAGCATATGTTCCCGGGGATTATGGTGACTTCTTTGGGGATTGGTTACACATTGGGCACTTCAATGCCCAATGATTAATAAAAATTGAAAAAAAGTGTTAGGGCAAAAAATAAAATAAAATGATTTCCTACCTTTGGGAATTTTCAAATTTAATTAAAAAAGAATGGGCACGTCATAGTGTAAACATTAAATTTGATGAATAACTTAAAAACTTTCATTCATTACTTTCTTTCAAATCATGGAAATGAAACGAGTCATCTAGTTCTTTTCTTCTTAATGTTTAATCGGGTCAAAAAAATTCTATAAATTTCCATGATTAGGGCATCTCTAAACTCATTAGAAAAGAACTCGGGCCTAAAGAGGGCTGCCTCAATGTTCTCAGCTAGAATATTCTTTGCGTATTCCCTGCGCATACATATTCTCAGCCACATACTTCTCTACGCAGCCACATATTCCCTGCGCAGCCACATACTTCAGAATTTTGAGTGTGAATATACTCCATAGCCACATACTTCGGAATTTTGAGTGTGAATATACTGCGTAGCCACAAGGCGGACCATGAGTGGACGGAGAGAAAATTTTAATTTCACCAGCAAGGCACGCATGCATTACGGTTCCCAAAAGCGGGAACGAGCTGCACTGCGCAGGGAACTCGTAGCCACAATAAGGGTTCAAATTTCTTCTATAGTTTAATTATTTTTCATTTGAATACGTATGTGCTAGAATTTCCTAAAAATTTGACATAAATTTTAGCAGTTAATTTCTATTATTACAAATTAATTTATGCAACTTTTTCAAAAAAATGAAAGGCAATTAATCCTTTGACACACTTGTGTCCATATAATGAACGACCAACAAATTGCAACTTTTCTTTTTACTATATTGTGTACAATTTTCCAACCATCCAAATTTTTCTTGGTTTTTGTGCTAGTTGATTATCATTTGTTGTGCTAGTAGAATCTGCAATATATAATATTATCATTTTTTGAAAAGCAACACAATTGGTTTATGTCAAGTTTCATTATTAGTTCAAAAAGTGAGACCTTTACCCTTAAGCTCCCAAGAGATCATTTTTGGTCGATGTCAATTTTTAATGGGCTGCTCGGAACAAAAAAATAAGTTTTTGAAAAAATAGAAAATATTTTAAAATACTACATCAAGTCTACTTTCCAACATAATTTGAATTATGTCAATCCAAAATAAACTCCACTAAGGAGAAATTTTCAAAGTGGATCACCTTGAGCAACATTGTTTTAGTGTTCTAAAATTGCTAATTGGAGAAAGTAATGATGTTCCCTCCATCATTTCTTTTACTTTTTTGAAGTTTACAATAGATAAACCAATTTTAACCAATCATACTAAATTTTAAACTCTAAAAGTGAAATTTATAATTTGTACGAATTTTCAAAGTTTAATGATTTTAAATTCATTAAAATGACATTTACATTTTTTTGGAAGTTTGAGTGTATGGATAATTTGTGGAGATGATGTCCTACATTTTGTTTATTGAACCAAACTTCATCAAACATATGGAAAGCGCATATTACAATTTGTTTATAGAAAGCGCATATTATAACGTTTATGATTTGTTCAATACCCCTTGGGCTTTTAGGGGTTAAACATGATTTTTCAAAATAAGTAGAATCAAATAATGGAAACCATACCATCTCATAGTGCATGTTATTCCAATTTCTTTACAAAAAAAATTAAATTTTTTTGAGTTAATTTGAGATATTTAATTGAATTTCAAAAGAAAACCTTCTAAACTTCACTAGTTTTTTTAATTAAAAAATATGACTAATCCAACTGATTAGATGTGATCTTCACATTGACATTTACAACTTTGCTTTGTACTTCAACTCCATTTTTTGTTTTTCATCAAACAATTTATAATGAATCTTTGAAAACAGTGTTGAATCGGGATGTTAACCCCTAAACGTCACAGCGTCCAGAAACTGGACGACGAATGATTTCAAAGCCTTCTCACGTTCTCATCAACGCTTGGATGATACTCATCCAATTTTTTGGAGATTCTTCACCAAGTTGTTGTCCTATCTAATGGCTGGATTTAGTCATACTAGAGTACATATTTTTCTAAAATTACAAATGTAGAAGTATGTCTAGTCGTTGACCGAGCCAAAATTGCATTGACTCTAGTTCAAAGTGGAATCGTGAAAAATGAGGTCATAAATTTAAGAAACACAAAAATTTCAAAGTATCACCACGTTTAAGAGTATCTCATTTCAAACTCATTCCAACAAATTTTACTCAAAAAATATTGAAATTTAGTTTGTAATCGAATTTACAAGGAATTTTTAATTTTAACTTTCAAATTTTATAATTAAATATTGGTGATTGTATTAGTGAATGGAACCGTACGGATGGAATCTAAAATTCAAGATCTAGAACTTTCATATGTATATCAATTCCAGAATATTCTTCTAAATGGTAGTTTATAATGTTTTTTCTCAAATTGTCAATTCCAGGGACACCCTGGTACGTTAAGGGGTTAAAGGGTTAAATCATGATAGGTTCCTATCATTTAGTTATGAGAGGAATTCTTGGGCTTAAATAAACTGACCTTAGATCACCTTTCAAGCAGAAGCAGCTTCACTTCAACGTTGCATTACCGTACCTTCCAAGCAGCTTCGTCATGCTTCAAACGAATATTTAATATTTTTCAAAAAGTCATGTTCGTTTGCTATTTTTATAGATTAGTTAAATTCGTTTTCTTGAAAAAACATGATATTGTATTTTCATCATTCATCCAAATGGGCCTTGCAAGTTAGTACCACAATATGGATTACTTCACTTGTTAGGTAATGATTGAGTGTTGTATAGTCTTGTGCTTTATACAAAATTCAGGACACTAGTGCCAACAATGAATGTGGGATATGTAGAACTCTCACTTCTTGTTCTTCTTAATCACCGGTTAAACTCCTTTACAAAAATGTGAATAACTTGAGCAAAAATACATCAAATCACGAAATTCTTTTTGGAAGTGAAAGATTACGTGAAAATGCAACTAATCTTAGTTGATGAATTCTCAAAATAAGATAGTCTACTATGCACAATTGAGCCTCAAAAGTCTGATCACAACACATGTTCTTCTCATTCAACTCATGCATGTTTTTCATAGCCTTACTGAATTTTGTCTATATATCATGCATAAAAACTTCAAATCACAAAATTCTTTTTGGAGGTGATAGACAACTTGTCCTTCTCACTTTTCTTAGTTGAAAACATTTCAAAATAAGATCATTTGGTATGCTCAATTGTGCATCAAAGTCTACTGAAAATATGGTGTGGTGAGAATTCACATGAGCTTGCAAGTTCATATCCCATATCATTTGGGAGTGACTTGGAATGAACTTGATTACAAGGTCAGCTCTTTCTTCCCCTACATCTCACACTCTCCTACTCTGAATAATGTTTAAAAATGGGAAAAATGGTAATATTTCAACATTTCGACTATTCCAAAAAACAATTACTATGGTATTCGGCAAAACCTACTCATATTTTCCAAAAAAATTCGTCTTGACTTTTTTGAATTAATTAAAGACGAAGCTGCTTGGAAGGTACGGTATTCTTCAATCTCCACTGGCAGCTCTGCCTCTCACAGCCTGCACTGATCATCAGCTTAATATTCCCTTTCTATGCCATAACTCCAGCAACGGTACATTTTTTACATGACCCCATTTTCCACAGTGCTCAAATCTACTCTCTTAGAAGATTTCAGAATTCCTGTTCATACTCCAGAATCATGATCAATGTCCAGGGAGAACTGACCTTCAGTTATAAGTCAGCCGGGTGAAATTCAGAATTGCCTAATTGAGTTCAAAATCTTAACCCCTAAACGTCCCAGCGTTCAGAAACTGGATCAGGAACAGATTCATGGCCTTGCAACTTTCTCATACAATTTTTGGATGACTTTCATCCACGTCAACTTTATAAGACTATTAAATTCTCTACCAATAACAATAGTTCTCTTGTGATGAGGAGTTGTTGATAACATTGAAGAGGTCTCCAACTGCAAGTATGTCAAATTTGTTGGGTAGATTTTATGCTTGCAATGGTCCTCTCATGTACACCTCATGTACATCTGAGCCGTGCTAATATCTATCTTTGAGGCTAGCATCTACTAGTGTTCAAAGGATTGGTACGTTTAGGGGTTAAGAAAAGAATGGACCATTTTAGGGGAAAATAAAAGAATATTTTCTCAAAGCTTAGCGGAGAGAATGCTTTAGAAAATCGGTTGGTCAAAGAAAATGGAGGATCTTAGCTGATTAAGCTAAAATTTCTCCCCAGACTGTGATCATGATGCAGTGCATTATGATTCCATGGAAATGGGCTCTACTAACATTGAAGCCATGGATCAGTTATGAACAGATAAGTTAACACAAGGGTCATCAGTATGTATGCAGTACTCTTTATTTGCAGGGCTATCATGCCATGGGCAGTGCATGATTGGGTTGGATTAACTGTGCAAAAGAGATGAAAACTGAGGCTGGAGTTTGGCAAGGGACGGAGTAGGTCAGAAGACCGAATCATTTCTGCAAAACGATTAAACGAAAGCCCTTCTGGTTACTTGCGACCAAGTTTCAGAGCCTGTCGGCTCAGTGGCTGCAGCTCCAGGCTCTCATGGTCTGACCACGCTGGGCGCAACTTCAGTTGGAAGGCCGTTCATGAGGGTGAATCAAAGAGTTGGATGAGAAACACTGCACACCGCATTGAAGAGTATGTTAGTCTTGTCCATGTTTAGAAAATAATGAAGAAAGGCAATTCATCATTTGAAAAGAGTCGCTTGGATTTTTTTTGACAGCAAAACCTTCAATAGACAGATTTATAAATACATATAAGTCTTTAAAAATGATTTGCAGTATTCATTCGTAGGTGACCATGAAAATGATTTGTCCAAGTCCTTGGTCACAACTCACAAGTGTGGTTGAAAACCCCTACAGCAATAAATTCTGTAACTGATCATAATTCAGTAAAATTTACATACAACATCAAATCTGGGGTACATGTATTGTGTCTGACTACTCAACTGTTTTACTAGTTACATTTATGAATACGTTAATGAGGGAGTAGACAAAAGAGGGGTCACGGTCAAAGTGGTTTTTCAGTTGAATTGACTGAGGAGAAGATCCCTTGCCCATCAATTTACCTTGCTGTATGGAGTACATATGAATATCAATACATATCACTGAGCATGTACCTGTAAGATCAAGCAATATGCTGAGTACAAAGTTATCACAAAGTGGTTTTGAAGCAAAGTTATCCCAAAAAGTTACAGTTGCATGGGGTTAAACACAGCCTGGAGACTTCAACGGCTGGTGCAGAATTCCCTTACAAAATTGGGTGTGACTGGAGGGTGCTTCTGAACTACTTCATCTGTGCTTATGGAAGAATTAGGGGTCACTCTGTGCATATGATTCAAATTCCACTTAATCAATGGATTCATCCATTTGGCCAGTTCCCAAATTATATTCTCATCTGAAATTAATTGAGAAAGTTTTTAGCCACTCTAACAAATTGGCATGAAACCAGGCACATGCCATTGTGCAGCAACAAGGTTGATTTACAGACAAGGTTAATCTAAGTTACATTACTGGTAAATGAGAGTTTTAAAATACCTGCATTACATGAAAATAGATGCGTTCTGAATCTAAGTTCTGGTGGTGCAGGCTTGATTGCCGCTACCTGCAGTGACTTGGTCTAGAAGCTCACTGCCTGACATAGCCTCAATGTAGGGCTTAAGGCAAGAAATCAGGATAATCCTACAAATGAAGAATGGCTTACCGAGTCTAGCTCAGGAGTCTCTGTCAGCTTGGCCCTGATCCACGCATTTGTCATCCTCCCTTGTCAGGAACCTTTCAGAACCATGGATAGGATATTTTGTCTACAGGATTCAAGCAAGCAGGCTGGCCTGACGCACTGAACTGATTGCGGAACCACAGCAGCAAATTGTGCACAAAAATTGAATAACATTACAAATGCAAGCGACAAGAATACGTATGACAACAACCACCCTCCGGTGCCGACACATCCAATAGTAACATAAAGTCATGAATGTTGGAAAATATTATAAATGCTACATTCATAAAATATATTCTGTATGTAGCAATAGAGAATAATATTTTTGACCTTTTGGAATGTCAATTCGAATTATTCTTACTTTGAAATTCAGCTACATGGTGGTGATGCAATGTTAGGTTTTTAAGGAAGTTGTTATTAGCAGTGGTTTATGATAATAGGGGTTAGAGCTGGGAAGTGGCTTACCGAAGGAAAAGATTGCTGATGACGTTGGAGCTCAATTGGGCGTAGGTGGATTTCCGAGAGAGAGGTCTGCATTCGGAAGGGCCGGCTAGTAGTAACAGTATTAGTACCGTGGTACTATCATACTTTCAAGCTCTTCTAACTCTCTAAGGCATACGGAGGGATTGATTATTGGACATTGCAGCCTGCACGCGTGCTATGCGTGAAAGAACCAGGACGAGAGTACCCTGCGGGTGTGACAGAGTGGTAAGAGCACTGCACTTTTGCAGAGCAATCTTGAGTTATTACTAGCGTATGCAATTGAATAAGCAGGTGCCTGCACATCGATGTTGTCCATCTTACAGTCTCCCATTACAGCCATTGTATGTGGACATTGCGGAGTAACTTACAGAAAGGCCGGAAGCTCCAAGCAGAATCCCAAAGGGTAGCCCACATGGAGGATATTGTTGTTTTTTCAGTTGGCAGGGACCATGATTAAGAGTGTACGTGAATGTCGGGTCGAAAACTGATACAGCCCCTCTTGATCATTGGCATGCAGGGAAGAAGTAGAGTACTCCGGAGAATAAGTGAGAATGATATCATCCCCTGCTTCTCCATTGATGTCAGCCTTTGTGCACTCCATCTGCTAGCACTTCAACCTGTCGATCAGCTGAGCCCCACTTGAGGAGCCGTTTCATTCTCGCAACATCACCCCAGTAGTACTTGATATTGATCGACTGATAATTCGTTTACAGGCAGGGAGTCGTTTACCTGTAATACTACTCATTCTGCTCCACCGTAACTAAGATGATTTCGCTGGCACCATTTCGGTGATGATGTGGTGAGTCATGATGAGGTGAGAGCTCCCAGCCCATCTTTTCACGCGTCAGTGCTTTTCTCTGGCAAGACTTTTGCACTTTATCAGCGTGAGTAGAACTGGCCAATTGCACGCCACCTGTAGGAAAAAAGTTAAATCCAGGAAAGTGATTATAAACTGTCCGGATTCATCCTCAGTCAGTGGGTTAGCATTGGTTATTTGGCTTCCCAGTCCTTCCGTCTCGCTGATAGGTGGTGGGCAAAGAATTAGTCGCACACTCTCCCCCTAGTCTGTACTTTGGAGTGTTCTCCAGTCCACTCACTCTAACTTACCCTTTTCATCTCAATGGTTTACCAGCCTAATGTACTCCTTTCGTAGATTTTTGATATTTTCCTTCTTGGGACTCTAATGAACCCACAGGTGGTATATAGGAGCATCAAGGGTGACACCTTTCACAAAACCCAGCCACCCACCCCCCGTGCACTTCAAGGCTTCTGACCTGAGCTGTTGTCTGCTGGAGTACACACAAGCTCTGTAGTGTCCTGAGCTAGTCCCATCGCCACCAGCTGCTCTCTAGCTCTTTAGATTCTTGCTTCGCATAGTTTCCTCCTCGATGTCCTGGTACAGCCCACTCTTCATCATCATCACCGTCAGCTGGAATCTAGATCATGTGCTTCACCCTCTTTGCGTCGTGCAGCTCGTCCTGAGTTCTTGGCATTCTGGTGCTCACTAACGCCATCAATTCTTACTACATATCGTGTCGACGTCTGCGCTTGAGAGTGTATTCTGTTAGAGATTGCTTCAAGCTTCGATGCTCATCGAACTTGTGCTACGTGCTCGGAGGATGTCGCACCACGCCCGAATTTCACAAACATGGGTTGAATATTCCTTAGCTGCAGCTAGCTTCGAATTATTAAGGAGCAAAGATTTGGTTGGCGTGGGCTGTTATACATAGGTTAATTAATTTCTATTACGGAAGCGATTACGCAGCGTGGAAGTAGTAGGAGTACTTCAACTCACCATGGGAGCAGCTGCATCCAAGTATTTCTAATCCGTCCTGGAATCAGAAGTAGTACAAACACTGATCATATGGTCGCCACACTTGATCGGCTTGTACTCTGCAACAGCGGTGAAAGTGTGACACGTACCTGCTCAGCTGAGGCCTCAGTTGGTGTAGGCAGCGGGTCCGAATTTTCTTAAGCTGGGAATTACGTTGTCTTTGTGACAGGTTTCATCTTGTTTCCAGCGCCCGAGTATAAGCAGGAGTGTTGCGGTGCTTGCAGCTAGCTTGTGAGGTTTCGAGAGGACTACGTACCCACAGAGCTGGCGAAAGGAGCGGCACCATGGATTTGCTTCGATCAAACATGACCATGGACATTGCTTCGAAAGCTAGTGCACTGGCCACACATGGAGCTGACTCTTGTTTGACGCAATTGTCGTACGAATCTGGGATGGCATTCTCCGACGGATGGCCGATGAATACACGATCGAAGCTGGAGTGGGACGAAGCGGCCAATGTCCAGCAAGATAATTCTTCTAGCTCGGAGCAGACTGTGGCTGCTTTGCAAATCCGAGCTGGGCCAGCTTCAGGGATGAAGCGTAAAGCTGGCTCACCTAATGAAGGCAGAAGCAAGGAATCCATCGGTAGACGAGACGGCAAGGTAGGAGTCAATGTCCATCCAGTCTTTCTCTCTCTCTTCCAAACCCTCATAATTTCAAAGCAGTTTTAGCCGTTATCTTCGCTTCAATAATGTGTGCTCTTTTCTGGATGATGTAGGATTCACCAAGTGAAGAGAAAAAACTCGCCAAGTGCCCCAAAACTACAGGTGGTGTCCTTAGTGGCAATTTTGATGACACGAAGTTGAAGGCAGAACGCAGCACCAGCGAGCAGTCCGGGGACATGAGCCCCAGATCCTTGAAAGAAAGCTCCCAGATACAAGAACTTCATCCGAAGCAAGACTACATCCATGTGCGGGCTCGAAGAGGCCAAGCCACCGACAGCCATAGCCTCGCTGAAAGGGTGAGTACTCCTATTGTTGTCTGTCATAACCCTGAATCAGTCGCCATTTCCAAGTGCACTTTTAAGCTATTGTGGACTCAGTGATGGAGATGCTTTCTGTTCTCAGGTACGCAGGGAGAAAATCAGCGAGCGGATGAAGTTTCTTCAAGACCTCGTTCCAGGTTGCAGCAAGGTGAATCATCTGTACTGTGCAATCTCACTATGCTTCTTCTCTCCTGGTGAATGTTCATTCTCCTGTTAGGAATCATGGGTGCAATGATTTTATGCTGTTCACATCATGTTTGCATTATTCTCCTGTGCACAGGTCACTGGAAAGGCAGTTATGTTGGACGAAATCATCAACTATGTGCAATCGCTACAACGTCAAATTGAAGTGAGCACTGCAACCGTCCTCTCATCTTTAGGTTCTATTAATGATGTGTTACTAGACAGTTGCAAATGATTGTTTGTATAACTAAACGCAAGACGTCTTCACACATTTAGGACCTTGACGGTAACCCAATTTTCTTGGTAATGTCTATGCACACAGTTTCTTTCGATGAAGCTAGCAGCTATCGACCCCAGACTTGACTCCAATCTCGAGAATCTACTCAACAAAGAGGTACGAAACATCTTGATTAATTATATCCAGTTGATCTTCGCTTCAACAATTCACTGCCTGATGCAAGGTTAAGCATTCTTTGTTAATTTAATGAAACTCAAATGATCTGTTTCGTTTCTATGACAGCTCGTTGGCCAAGCAAGATCTCCTGAGACCACTTTGATGGGTCCACAACTATTAGCAGGATACCGAGATTATCAATCACATTTACAAATCCAGCAGCACATCAGCAACTGCAACATGGACTTGAGATCTGTTGGAACTTTGTGTGATGTTTACTTGAGACGTTCTACTCCAGTGCATACTCCTCTTGCGTACACCGATAGTTTCATGGATTCTCTAACTCAGGTCAGTCAGCTTTATGAATCGCACCTGGAATTTAACTAGTTCATGATTAGAATTTACAGGAAGAAGCTATTATAATATTCTGCAGACCAACTGAGACTGATTGAGGCTCTGGATATGAATCTTGCGCAGACACTAAGTGAAGTATGTGACGGAGACCTACAAACCATTGTGCAGATGGGCAGTAATCAAGTCAGACAGGATTTTTTTAATCAATCTAGTTACCATGGTAAGCTATATCACCGTACTACCTGAATTGATGTATCACACATGTTTTTACATCTGCTTATTGAGGCAATAGTTCAGTATTGTCGACATACCTGAACTAACTCTGAGGTATTCCAGGGCCAGGGCACTTGAAGGTGGAATACTGAACATTGCCGAGCTCGTTCAGCTTCTGACTGAATACGTTGAGCACTAAAGAAGATGACAGATGCAATTGAAGAATTATTGTATCAGGATCATTGGGCATGGTTTTTCGTTCGCACATAGAACAATCGAATGTACATACACAAGGAGATAAGAGAAGGCCGACACACCTAAGATTGACATCACCACGGTTTGAGCAACAATCTTCCTGACTAGACAGACAGCCATGCAGGGGGTATCTCCTTCCCATCCACCTTCCGCTTGTGGTGGTGATGGAAAGTGTTCGTTTCAATTTAGATCGGTTTAGTGTTTTCATTTGTACGACTACAAGTGAGCTGAAAGCTCCAACCATACTAGTGTGCCAATCTGTCAGGGTATTCAGACAAGTATTGTGCATCAGACTCCCAATTCATTGGAACCTGCTCTCTTTACGAAGAACCGGCTATAGAGTGTAAATTGAAATTTCCTATTGGCCATTGGTAAGATACAGACTGACTCGTGATTTTCCACTTGACACACACACTCGTTGTGGAGAAGCTCAACGCATCTCAAAAGTTCTAACAGTCGTGGCCATTCACGTGTAAATGCCTCTTAACCGGCTCTTGCCCGCACCATTATTTCCATTCCACGGCTTCACTCACGCTGTCAAGACGGCTATGGAGAAAATCGAAATCGGACAACCGCAGCTCACAAACAGACACTAGCAAAAACGGAATATTCCCGTTCTCACAATTTTTCATACAAAGATCAGAAAACGTTAAAAAAAAGGAATAAAAATGTTGTTGAACTAGAAACAGGAGAACGAGAGTATTCCGTTTTCCCGTAACCTAGCTAGCAATACACCAGAGATAATTACAGAGCTCGCACATTTCCTTAAATCGGTCGAGACTTTCGCAAAGAATTCTAATAAAATTCCAAGCCAGTCCTTACCTCCAATTCTCGTCCCGTCACCACAGCATCACCTTGCCACTTCGTTCTTAGCTCCCTGAATACAATAGAAAAAAACGAATTAGCTGTGGATAGCTCGAAAACATCAATAGCCATCCCGCAACTCGCATTGTCATTTCAAGAACGAAAAGATTCAAGCACCGAGTCCAGAATAAATGTCTTGGATAGCAGAGGACGCTCATTTTCGGCTTACGTTTTAAATCGGTCGCGACTCTCGCAAAGAATATCTAATAAAATTCCAAACCAGTCCTTACCTCCAATTCTTGATTTAGGCCACAGCAGCACTCTATCGTTCTCAGCTCCCTGAATTAGCTCCAAAATATTAATAACTCCTGGAATAAAAAAACGAATAAGCTCAATAACATCAATAGCTCGCATTATCATTCTAAGGAAAATTGATCTAATAAAATTCCAAACCAGTCCGTACCTCCAATTCTTGATTTAGGCCACAGCAGCACTCTATCGTTCTCAGCTCCCTGAATTAGCTCCAAAATATTAATAACTCCTGGAATAAAAAAACGAATAAGCTCAATAACATCAATAGCTCGCATTATCATTCTAAGGAAAATTGATCTAATAAAATTCCAAACCAGTCCGTACCTCCAATTCTTGATTTAGGCCACAGCAGCACTCTATCGTTCTCAGCTCCCTGAATTAGCTCCAAAATATTAATAGCTCCCGGAATTTAAAAAAAAAAAACGATTAAGCTCAATAACATCAATAGTTCGCATTATCATTCGAAGGAGAATTGATGTCTTGGATCATAGAGGACTTCCCGGGGCCAGGAGCGTACAGTCCAAACAAGGAGGCAGTTCTTCCTCGACAACCGAAGGTGACAATTGCATGCGGCCGATGGCCGAAAGACAACAGCGTCTCTCCAGGACCGGCAGATTACGTCGCGAAGTACAAAATTCCGGGACCGGCTTTCACAATGGCGAAGAGGTATCCGCAAAGATATGAGCGACAACTTCCGCGGCCACCTGCTCCGGAGAAGAAGAAAATTGAAAAAATGGCTCCTAACAAAATCATTCACGGGATCGGCCGCAGGAAGATCCATGAGCAGCAGTGGAAGTGAAGGATCAAGGCCGCCATCTCTTTCTCGTCAAGCTTGTTTCCTCTGTTTCCACGGCCATGGGGTCGGATCCTTTGTACTAGAGAGCGGGCAGGGAGTTGCCTGTTCTGCCGTGCAAGCGGTTACAGGTGGAGCCCGGCAGGGCGAGACCTGTAGCCGCGCGCGTGGCAGAACAGGCAACTCCCTGCCGCTCTCAAGCGTTAAACGCAAGCCAGTCTGTCGGAATCGGTACCAATTTGCAGAATCGGAAGCCAATTTGCAAAATCGGTACCCTCTGCCGGTTCTTCAAATCGTTGCAGATTCTGCGATCTAACAGGGACGTGAAAAAGGCAGAATAAGACTGGCCTGCGTTTAACGAGTTTGAAAAGTTAGTGCTGGTTTAACTTGTTTTCACGGTCATGGGGTCGGGTCTGGTTTCGCGCGTTTCCATGGTGATGGGGTCAGGTCCTGTGAATTAGAATAGAATTGTTGGTTTTGCATGTTTCCATGCACAACCTCTTTTAGGTGGTCGTTATTCAACTTTCTTCAACTTTCTTCTTTTTTTCCCTTTTTTGGATTTTTGGATTTTTTAAATTTTAATACCAAAATTTTGCGTAAATACAAGAACTAGAGGAAATGTGAATAATTTTGAAGAGATTTTAGTTTGATTTTACATCTCTAAACTTAGTAATTACATAATATAAGGTATTTTCATGTCATGATACAAGAACCAAAGGAAATGTGAATAATTTTGAAGAGATTTTAGTTTGATTTTACATCTCTAAACTTAGTAATTACATAATGTAAGGTATTTTCATGTTATTATGAACAAGAGCCAAGAATTCATATAAATCTTGAAAATGATTGATTTTTTTTTTTTAATTCTTCAAGATAGTATAATTATTTTGATGACTAACTAAATTTTCTGACCGTTTTAGCAATTTAAATTAAAATTTCTCAGTATTTCAAGAGTTCAACACATGGTCTACATTGCAATAAAGGATTAGAAATTCTTTAGCCCTATAACGTCCAGATTCAACACTGATTTTGAAGATGCGTTATAGAATGTTTGATGAATAACAAAAATGGAGTTGATGTACAAAGCTAAGTAATAAATGTCAATGTGAAGATCACATTTGTGCAATTGGATATATCAAAAAAAAATATTAATAATTTTTATTAAATTTTGAAGCTTTTCTTTTGAAATTCAACTAAAATCTCAAATTAATCAAAAATAATATTTTAAAATGTAACAAATTTTGAATAACATGCACTACGAGATCGTATTATTTCCATTATTTGATTCTACTTATTTTGGAAAATCATGTTTAAAGTCTCACTTTTTGAACTTAGAATGAACTTCACATAATCCAATTTTTTTATCTAAAAAAAATTCACAATATTTCATTTTAAAGATCCATACCGTACAAATGATAGTCAACTAGCACAAAAACCAAGAGAAATTTGGACGGATAAAAATTGGACATGATGTAGTCAAGAGATAGGTTACAATATGTTCGTTGTTCATTATATGAATGCAGTTGCATCAAAGGGTTACTGAGCACTCCATCTAAGCACTCTTTATTGCAATGTCAAATTTTGGTTGGCTAGACACTCACATGATATTTTTTTTATAACGTCTCATCTTTCCATCACACTCGAAATTTCCACAATTTCCACATACAAGTGTTCTAAGACAAGACCTTTTGCAATTTAAATTCAAAAGATGGAAATGTTTAAAAGACATTGTATTCTGTAATCAACCCAAATCGTATTAATTGACTCTCATCAAAATTCTTGAGTGAAGGTGGCCTTACACTTTTTGTATTAATTGATTCTCATCAAAATTCTTGAGTGAAGGTGGCCTTACACTTTTTGTATTAATTGACTCTCATCAAAATTCTTGAGTGAAGGTGGCCTTACACTTTTTGCAATGTTGGAATAATATATGTATTTTTTTTTATTGTTGAGGTATGACATGAAGTTTAAGTGTTATATTCAAAAATATATCTTGAAATGGAAACAATTGACAATATTCATTACAATTCAATATTGAATATGACACATGTACAATTTTTTTCTATTTTTTTTACCATTGCAAGAAACAATCTACAATTAGAATTCACTCAACTACAAAGAGGCACCTCGTGATAATTACATCATAATTAACTCTTTGGATTTTTTATTTTATTTTTCAATTATTGTGTAGCATAATTACTATGAGATTAAACATTATATGTTACACTAAAATCCTCAAAGAACATGGATTTTTCATAAGATCTAAATCATTAGATCAAATGATTAAAAAAAATTATTATAGGTTTGCAAGCTTTGTGATTATTTTATACATCTAGTCATTTTATACATATTGTAGGCATTCAAAAAAAGATTCAATCATATTTTTCCATAAGATATACTCCTTTTTCCTATAAAAAGACCTTGTTTTCACTTAAGTCCATGGATTAAGTTGAATCCCATGATGAGGGAGGGAGTATGTCGATTGTGATGCAAATACATAGATTAAGTGAGTATAAAGGGAGTATTTTGACTGCCAGAAAGTGTATACATGATGAAAATCCATAAAAACAATCCATTATCAATATGATTAAATTAATGGATTGAGCTGTTAGCATTGTTTGCAATGTCCTAAAGCACTTGGCAAGCAAGTGCGAAACTATATTGCTAGTGGTGAATGAGTACAATTGGAAATCTTGATTTTATTTTGGGACAAAAGTTGAAGCCAATATCATGGTATTTTTGTGAGATGGAGGGAGTATGTAAACTATAAGGTTTGGGATTTAGATTTAAAACTTTGATCTTCATGCTATGGAGTTTTAAGTCCCATTTATATTGTTTTACATTGCATTTTTACAACTCAATAATAACACAACTTTGTTGTCGACTAAAACTAGATATTTTCTTACAATTTTCATTCACAAATAGATGGAAAACATGTTAATGTAGATTACTTTTTGGCTATAATGAAGACATGAAAATTTGGACCAAATATAACTCTTTTAGAAAAGACTTCAGTTTTTCATGTTATATTTCACCAGCTAAAAAAATGTTGACCAAAACTTTGAGGGGTTCCAAGGACTTGGAAACGTAGTTGAATGAAAACATGTCAATATGGATTGATTTTTGACAACAAAGAACTAGAGCTTTGTGATGCTCCAAACCACCATTGAAAAATTTGCCAATGTGAAGTTTTAGACATTGCCCACAAAAAAAGTTGGTGATAGCAAGCTGAAAAATTTGTAAACCTCTTAGGTAATTATTGCCCTTCATTTCTCCGGGTCACATGTCTAAACCATAATTAGATGAAAAAATGAACCAAAAAAAATTCTTTGTTTTCTTTTTTCCTATTCTAGGGTTACCTCTAATGGATGCATCATTGATGTAATTTAGCTCTTTAAAATAGATTTTTCAAAACTTCAAGGAGTTGGGAGTCTTGACATATTGTGAAGCGTCCCTTCATGTACACCTATGCATTGGAATAGATTTTTACAAATCAACTTAAAGAATACTATAATTGGTGACAATTTTGTTTTAAACTTTGGATGACCTAGCATGTCATGAACTCATGCTTCCAATCAAGAAGAATTAACCCTTAAAGGACAATGCAAGCTTTATGGGCTTGAGAGTATCTTGGGAGAATCTTGCTCTCAACTTCTACTTAGTTACATTAAATGGAGTTTTCTAAATGCCAACCGAGCAACTTTGACAAATCTATATTTCTTTAGAATAGTACCAATGTAAATTAAAAGGAGAATCATGCTTGAAATAGAGTTTAGAAGATATTTTGGGTGTGGAATCAAGAATCATATGTCCTTTAAGGGTTAAGGTTCTATGGCCGAGGTTTTGCGGTAATTCAAAGAGCGTAAAAAAACTGCAAAGAAAAGTGAAAATAAACAATGCTCTTGTGATTTTGTATCTATGAAAACCAGTCCATTACAAAACGTGGTGGCACAATGTGAGAAACATTGGTACGCACAGACCCTAAAGGCTGCACAAAATGGCAATGTTGCCATGCAAACTCTTGTTGGTCAAATGCTCTGCTCTGGCTATGGTGTTGCTATCAACGTGAGAGAGGTATACCAATTCTATCATGAAGTACGTCTAAATCAATAAAAAATAAAAGAAGGAAATAAATAGTTATGTGAAAATTACAATGAAAATAGAATTTGCAAAGTTGGATATGGATTTTCACGTGCTCATTCATGTGGTTGGACCTTGGCCACTTAGATGCTTGCAACAATTACTTCCACTACACTACTTTTTGCTAATAGTGTGTGTAGGTTTTTAGTCCGTGCTTTTATGTATTGTGTGTTATTGTGCCATGGGTTCTTGTTCCTAGTGTTAGCAAATGATTAGGTGTAAATTTTGACCTTTGGAATTAGTACCACACCCATTATTAGCAAACCATTCATGTCAACGATATCTTCTTCATATCACTACATGTAGAGATAAATAAATAACTTCAAGCATAATCCCTTTGTGCTCCCATATTTTTGTAATGTTCACTGCATGAATACATGCATGCAATACAACAATAATTTCACTTTTTTGATGTTTGGACTTAAAAAAATTCAAACATCAATTCTCCAAGAATATGAAGAATATGCTTAACCTGTGAGAGAGCCAAAAATTTATATTCTTTAAATTACAAATCCAATCATGAAAAATATAATTTTGATTAGACCAATTTTTGTATCATTGGAATTAGTGAAGAACATTCATATGATGATAAAAAAAACTTATAAATTTGATCAAAAGTCTACATAAGATTTCTTATTAAAAATATTAGGAAGTCAAATTTGAGATTCTTGGTCATTTAGAGGTTAATTTTTTATTTTGTTAAACATTGATTGTGTATTGATACATATAAAGATAGAATATCCATCATTATCAATTGAATTGCTTCCTTTCCATTTATATAAAATAATTGTCTTGGCTACTTCACCAAGACTTTGTGTAAAGTAGTTTATTGATCCTTAAAGGATGTAAAAAGCCCAAATTCAACCTCATATTTGTTTTGGTATAGTTTTGCGTAGGTTTTTTATAAACACTCTTTTGTTCAAATCTATTTATTTTTGCCCAACATATGCAATATTCTTCATTGATATAAATTTAGTCCCACCTAAAATTCATTTTCAAAATACGATGAATTGAATTTGTCATTTTTAAAACCACAAATTGTTGGTCCTTCAGAAGATGAATCATTTTATTTTTGGTAATTGGATAAGCTTGTGATTGCAATGGCAAGATTAACCTGCTGAAATGAAATTATATGTTAGTAGGGTTAAACATTAGAGTTAAACATTTGGTGCATTTTTTGATATGGTAAATAGGGAATAAAGTGGTTGCAAAAAGCAGCAAAAACGGACCTCGAAGCACGCAACATGTTGACTTCATTAAGGTACTTTTCTTCTTCAATTTTGAGAAGGAATCCAAATATGAAAAAACATGATGCTTTCAAATAAATAGTCTAAGTCGTAATTTGTAGGATCTCCATAACTAAAAATCTTTAATTTTAAGAAAATTTACTAAAAATAAAATAATGCAAAATGAAAACAATGTGGATTTGAAAAACTTCACATATTTCTTGTAATTGTAACAGTAGGATCTTCTAATTAACTTGTATTTTCACATTTTTACGGGCATTCTTACCATGAAATTTTTGTTCTAGGTATTTTAAAATTATAATGTTCATAGTAATGCAATGAGTCTTTGTAGATTTATAGAATAAAATGGAGTACATTTTGCAACTAAAAGAATTTAATTTTTATACTGAAATTTTGAGTTGAGAATCTACAGGAAAATTCAGAACTAAAATTTTTGATTTCATTCTTTAAAAAATCATTACATACAAAAAGTACAAGATGAAAAGAAAAAATAAATTGTCAACAAATCAAAAATGGAATTGAAACATGCCAATGTTGATGGTTGAAATTTTTATAGCAAGCCATTTGTACCCCATGTCCGTTTTTGGTTTTGAAAATTCTGATTACTAACTTAACCCCTAAATGACAGAGGGGGTAAGGGTAAAACCTAAATGTGTTATAAAATGTTGCTTCTACAACTTCAATGAAGTTTGGTCCAAAAGAGAAAATGAGAAGCACAATGTCTAGTAATTATTCGTACGGTCAAACTTTCAAAAAATGTTTTAGATACTCATTAAACAAATTTAGAAGCATTTGTCGTTGAATATTCACCAAAATTACAAATTTTATTTTTAGAATTTTAAATTTGGTATGATTGATTGAAACTAGACATTCTATTCTAAAGTTCAAAAAAGCAAAATTTTAGAAAGAGGGAACATCGTTACTTTCCCAAAATAGTAAGTTTTGTAACACTAGGACAATGTTAACCCTTTAGTGCCCAGATGACCACTAAGTGGTCACTGGATCGCTCGAAAATGAAATGCTCGAAAATCTGTGAACCATCTCAATCCGATGTTTGAAGTTCAGATGTGCAACTTTTGATTTTGCAAATGATGCAAAAAGAAAATTTGAAATCCGACTTTCTTAGCTATCTAAATACCTATGTACAAAACACCAAAATACTGCAAATACCTCAAATACAGAAAATACTTACAAATACAACACATGTACTATGTGGTATTTCTTGTGTTTGGAAGTTTGTTTTGTTGTATTTTTTTCGGGATTGTGTTCTCTTGATCATGTTCCATTAGTGTATGTATTCCGATCTTGATCAATGTACCAACTCCTTTCTTATTTTAACGTATAAATTTTGTCCTAAACCGTACATGGATAAATCACTCTCACTTATAAAATTCACAATAATTATGTATGAGTCCGTTCTTGACATGAAAGATTGCATTGAAGAGGTGTTGACACAGGCCATTGCTAAACCTCTTCACTTTTATTTTTGAAAATTCAACCCAAATTCTATTTAACCTTAAAGTCACACACCCCCAAAATCTCATTTTTGAATGTGCATTATACGGTTCAAAGACATACTATAATCTTCCAATCCAATGGTCCGATCTTACCAAGATTTAATTGACACTTGTTTCATTAAGCTACGCTTCCATTCATACGGTTGGATACTATTAATAATATTCCTAATTTCATCAAAGAGAGCTTTAACCCCTAAAAGCCCGAGGGGTATTGGACAAAACATAGATGTGTTATAATATGTGCCTTCCATATGTTTGATGAAGGTTGGTTCAATAGACAAAATGTAGAGTATCATCTTTACAAATTATCCATACGGTCAAACTTCCAAAATAATCTTTAGATCATTTTTTAATGAATTTAAAAGCATTAACCTTCGAAAATTTGTATAAATTATAATTTTCAATTTTAGAGTTCAAAATTTAGTACGATTGGTTAAAGTTGGGCTATCTTTCGTGAACTTCAAAAAAGCAAGAGAAATGATGGAGGAATCATCAATACTTTCCCCAAATAGCAAATTTTGTAACACTAAGACAATGTTGAGGTGATCTACTTTGAAAAATTCTCCCGGGTGGAGTTTAACTCGGATTGCCATAATTTAAATTGGGTTGGAAAGTAGACTTGATGTAGTATTTTAAAATATTTTTTATTTTTTCAAAAAAATATTTTTTGTTCCGGGCAGCCCGTTTTTTCCGGGCAGCGACCAGAAAATGGTCGCTGGGGAGCTTAGGGGTTAAAGAAACATCACCCAAAAAACTGTGGTTTTTGCAGAACCACCCTGGGCACTAAAGGGTTAAGGTGTTTGTCTTTGAAAATTTCTCCTTGGAGTTTAACTCGGATTGACATGATTCAAATTGGGTTGGAAAGTAGACTTGATTTCCTATTTGAAAATATTTTTTATTTTCTAAATATTTTTTTTTTCATCTTGGGCAGTCCGTAAAAAAAGGGCAGCGACCATAAAATGGTCATTCGGTCACTTAGGGGTTAAAAGATAAATCTCGTGTGCTATTTTATGTGGAGATTTTTCACTGCTTGCATAACAAAACCCCACATAATTATATTTCACGTCATTCTTGATAATGGAGAATGATCAAAATTTTCTTTGTAAATATGGATCACCATCATAAATTAAGATTGTAGAATTATCCTATAAGCCACAAAATATCTGTCTTCTTTTGATTGTTTTTTAAATTCAATTTCTAAATTGAATTTGTGAATTTGTATTCAATTGGTAATGTATTGGTGTATTTATGTTGGATTCAATTTGATCACATTGAGTTGATTATTTGGGTTTTGGTTTCACTTTTACAACCTTCAATTGTAAAAAGAGGTCAAAGGTGTTTAATACCACTTCATTTTGTCATCAACCTTTGAATAAGTGACTATGAAAACAGAAAGTCATGACTAATTTACATTCATTTTTTAAATTGATTTTTAAATATTAATAAAATGGCATGATGTAAATTTCAATAATACAAATTTAAAATTATTGAAATATTTTTCAATTCAAAAATTTAAAAACTAAGTGTTCGCTAAGACATATGTCTTATTCAAAGTTAAAACACATTATGTCTCATTTGTCACCAAAGGTCTTAGAATAATAATT
Organism: Pohlia nutans; assembly: GCA_022496805.1. Classification (NCBI taxonomy): domain Eukaryota; kingdom Viridiplantae; phylum Streptophyta; class Bryopsida; order Bryales; family Mniaceae; genus Pohlia; species Pohlia nutans. The sequence continues at coordinate 10,949,630 of CM040102.1, forward strand.
TGTCTCATTTGTCTTAACACATGTCTCATTTTTCACCTTCAACCATTTTGTTTATCTAATAGAAATTTTTTTAACCCCTAAGTGACCGAACAACAATTTTATGGTCCCTACTCTTTTCTTACAAGTTGCATAGTATGATTTTTTTTAATAAAACTAATAGATGTTTTCAAACAGGAAATCAAGTCTACTTTCCAACCCAATTCGAATTATGTCAATCTGAGTTAATCTCCACCAAGGAGATTTTTTCAAAGAAAAAGACTTCAGTATAGTTCTATGTCATGAAATTTACTATTTTGGGAAACTAATGATGTGCTCTCCTTTGAAAAAATCTCTTTTTTAAATTTTGGAATAGAATGTCTAGTTTTAACCAATCATACCAAATTTCAAGTTCTAAAAAAAAAATTGTAATTTTTGTGAATATTAATTGGTAAATGCTTTTAAATTTATTAAATGAGTGTCAAACATTTTTTGAAAATTTGACCATACCCGTGGATGATTACTAAACATCAAACATGCTTTTCATTTTCTCTTTTAGACCAAACTACATCAAAGTTGTCGAAGTAACAATTTATAACACATTTAGGTTTTGCCCTTTAGTTAGCCTTCTCATTTAGGGGTTAAAAGGCATATTGGTTGTTGTTAGGCTTTAAAATGAGCTTCCTTTTTAATTGTACAATTTGCAATATCAATTCATACTCTATCAAATTATGAACAAACCAAGACCACAAATATGTCCATATTTTCTCTTTGTTTATAAAATTATTATCCAGAAAAATTAAGATTTTGAACACATTTACAAAATGAACTTTTTGGAGATTTATTACACTGTAGATAGTTTTAGAATTTAGCCTATCATATTATAATTTATATACCAATACTAAAAATCAAACTTTAAATGAGATTTCAAAGTTAATTATTTTGAATACATTTGAATAAATTTTATAAATATTTTTCTAAGTTCAATTGTATAAATATTTCTTAAGATTGTGCTTTTCATATATATTTTTAATGATGTCAGTTATAAAAATTTGTAGAAGTCATTTCTTATAGTTCATCTAAATTTTATCTAAATTATTCTGCTACGCATGTAGGTTAAATGGTACAAGGATTTTGGGACTCGTATGATATTAAAAATTAGCTCCTAAATGCTAAGACATTCAAAATCTTAGAAGGTGCATCCGACATCACATAAGTGCACAAAAGGTGTATTAACTAGAACTTCAATGTAAAATTTATACATATATTAGGTAGATTAAATTTCACAGAACGTGTGTTATATATACACATTAACCCTTTAACATCTGGATCCACCACCAATTTCAAAGGTGTCTTATAAAATGTTTGATGAATCACACAATATGGAGTTGATATATAAAGAAAAGTTGTAAGTCTCAAGTGAAATCACATTTGTACGTTGGATTTATCAAAAAAATTATTAATAGTTTTTATATCTTTTTGCAAGGTATTCATTTGAAATTCACTTTAAAATCCCAAATTAATTTTTTTTATTATAAAACTTTATAACAAATCTAGAATAAAATACACTATGACAGAGATGGTATAACTTCCATTATTTGATTCTACTTATTTTGGAAAATCATTATTAAAGTCTCACTTTTTGAACTAAAAATGAAACCTTGGCACAAACCAATCGTCAATTAAAAAAAATGTCACAATATCTTATTTGGAAGATTTATACCATACAAATGGAGGTCAACAAGCACAAGAACCAAGGAAAACTTGGATGAATGAAAAATTGTATGGGATGTAGTCAAGAGAAGGCTTACTATTTATTCGTCATCCATTATATGGACACATATGTGTCAAAGGGTTAAGCATATTACATTTCATTAAAAAATAAATTGTTGAAATATTTTCAAAGGACCATGAATGCATATGATGTTGTATACATAGATAGGATACCTTAGTTCAAAATACGGTTTCATATTCTCTTTATGTACTTCCATTCAATATATTTTTATTTCCCTCAAATTTATGTTGTTCCAGTTTCTGATTAAAATTAAAATACTCTACAATTTTAAATTATTTTAAAATAAAGTTGAAATGTCAAATCCCATATACAATAAATAAAATATGAAATATTCTAAATAAATCTTAACATATAGTTTTCTAGAGCAATTTTAACCATTCATTTTTTTCATTGTAGTTGCGTTGTATTGTGGCAATAATTATATTTGCATATAAAATTTGTTTAAATATTAATGTTTTCATTGTTGAGGCTAAGATATGGAGGACCTTGAACAAGTAGAACTTTAAGTTCAGTTGATTCTATGTGAAAAAGTACATATCAAGGAAAAAAAAGATTTTAATAAATGGAATTATCTTAGATGTCTTGTGTCATCTTAATTTAGAAGTAAAACAAAGACTATTGGCTGTATAACTATTTGTTGAATAAAATTATACGCAATGAATAAAAATAAGTAAATAAAAATAAATGTTTGAATATTATGAAGTTAAAAATTTTGATTTCAAATTGAAGGTATTGTTTGATAAAAAAGCTAAATTTACAAATGAATTTGCATGCCACTGGCCAATGGCATGATATGGGTATTAAAAAGGACTGTAACCATGTAACTAGAGTGCACCTTGGTACTTGGAACAACATATCCCTAAATATGTGTTTGACTTTGGACGATTTTTTTTTATATTCTATATACATCACTCTTCCGCTACCTAAATATCTTTCTCTCATAGAAATTGGAATATATTAATGTGTCTGGATGTAAAAAATCAAGACTGTAACCCGCTCCACTAAATACAATAAAAGGAATAGAAAGGATTAGAAGTTTTTATTGTATTGATCCCAAATCAGAGATTACATTCGTTCATGTGTAAAACATATACTTTTACAATTTTTATGGATTTTTTTTTATTTTCTAGAGAAATTATGCTTCATCAAAGGTCAAATTCTGAATAATTTCTTACACAAAGCTAAAATTGCATTAAATTATATTTGGATGATATTCTTTGCAAAAGTTGGATGCCATGACTATATCTCTATGTTTGTTGCAAAAAACTAGCCAAATCTATGATATATTGTATTTTACCGTAATTCCATTTTAATTGTCTTGACAAGAATTAATAAAATTCTTGTGAATTGAAAATAGGAGCCCAAGTTAGCGTGATGGTGTGAACATAGTTGGAGGTTGGCGCCAAGGATAGGCGGGAGTTTTGAAATTAAATTGTGAGGCGCTTGGAATCATTCGTGAAAGTGGAGACGTGGTGACGTAGAGGGCTGATACAGAAACGTACCTGTACGGCTTCTTGGTTAGCGCAGGTGGTTGGAGAAGTTGGTTATCACTCAAGTGATGCAGCGTCTCCAAGATCGTGCAGCGATATGGCTCCTCCGTTTGGCTCTAACAGCCAATGACCAACGTCCAATGTTCTTATTTTTTCATACTTCAGCCAATGTTATATATATATATATATGTTACTACCAGTTTATTTTCTTATTTTTTTCATACTTCATTGAATTATAACTAACATAACATTCTATAACAGTAGGGTTTGCACTCCCTACTATTTGGTTTGATTGTAACTGATGACGAACTAACAGATTCCAACTCACACTACTTTCACATTACTTCATGGATGAAACTCATCCATTTTTTTGAAGATTCTTCATGAAGTTGTTGTCCTATCTAACGGTTGGATTTGGTGTTACTAAAGTACATATTTTTCTAAGTTTACAAACGTGGAAGTATGTCAAGTTGTTGACCAAGCCAAAATTGCATTGACTTTAATTTAAAAGTGGCCTTGCTAAAATGAGGTCATAAATTTAAGTAACACAATTATTTCAAAAAATCACCATTTCAAGAGTATTTTATTTCAAATCCATTCCAACAAATTTTACTCAAAAATATCAATATTTTGTTTGTAATCAGATTTAGATGGAATTTTTAATTTTAATTTTGAAAATTTATAATAAAATATCAATGATGGCATTGGTGAATCTAACTATACGGATGGAATCCAAAATTCAAAATCTACCACTTTCATTTGTATAACAATTCTAAAATATTCTTCTAAGTAGCACTTTACAATGATTTTTCTCAAATTGTCAATTCTGAGGAGACCTTGGAACGTTTAGGGGTTAACAATGTTCTGTCCTCTCTATATTAATTACCGAAATTTAATTAAAGGATTAACCCCTAAAGGCCTGGGACATTTTTCAGTAAAAAAACACCATTTCATTTGATGTGCCATAGATATAAATTGAAGTGATATATGTAAATCTCAACCATACAATCTTGTAGTATACATGTTGTAGATGATGTGGATCTAATTAGGAGTCATTGTCTTCATAGATTGTGCCTTCACCAACACATTCTTTTCCAATACTAGTACTGACCGAATGCCTATCGCTGCGTTGCTCTCTGCGTGGAAGGGTTCTTTGCATAACTCCATGCAACAAGTTCTTGAACCTCTCGCCGAGTGCTCTGCTAGACACCATGGATGGTAGGTGTGGCCACAACCCTGTGAGACAAAGTTGTGGCAATTGTACCAAAAACCACAAACGGGGCATGACTTCAAGATGTGAACTGCACTCAGCTCAAAGGCGTCTCAGGGTTATCAAAGATGGGCCTTGGAAAGAAAGCGTACCCACCACCTTTGCTCATCCTTTGAAATTGCTCCTCCATACGAGCCAAGTTGCATTCTAGCGACGACACCCTACTGGAAACAAGGTTGTATCTACTTGCACTCTCATGCAACAGGCCCTCAACTCTTACAATGGTAGATTCACAGTTAGCCACTACTCCACTTGAGAGGGTGACAATTTTCATTCCAAAGCTCTTCTTGAATGCTACATTGTCAATCTTGGCTTGGAAAAACTCAACAACACATGCATCAAGACTACTTGTTGTCGCCTTTCTCTCAGCAATCTGACTTCTAAGTTTGGACTCTTCAAGCTCCAACTTCTCTACATCAACTTTGCTTTCTTTGAGCATCACAAGCCTGTCAAAGATCAAGATCTTGGCACGCCTAATTTCTCCTTCTAGTTTATCTTTCTCAAGAGAGTGCTCCTCAAACTCGGCCTTACATGCCCTCATGAACTCACTGGTTTGCTCGATGACAAGAGCCATGTCCCTCAAGTGAATATCACGCCAATCTGGAACAACTACATCTATCTTCTCTCGTCCCTTGCTCTTATCTTTGATATCAACACAATGTTTATTGGCAATCTCATGAGATGTTGTCTCCACTTTTGGTTTGATTGTAAGCCGAAAGTTGGGCAATACGTAGGTGTGCTCAAGACTCTCCGAGCTCACTCGTTTTTTTCCTATCACTGGAACCCTCCCCGTCATTTTTTCATCGCTCCTCTCAACGACCTTTCTACTTGCCTTTGTCTTCATCAACTCTTCTTTGTACTTCTGCCTACTCACAGCAAACTGAGCCCAGTTCACCTTCTGCTCTTGGGACTGCAAAATTAGCCCTCTAGCAAACTGAAAGGTGATCTCCTTGTTAGGCATGCGCTCCTCATCGTACATTTGCTGCCATAACTCAAGGATGGCAGCAGCCTCGGCTGGCGTAGACGCGTAGTGTGCTTCATGTACTTCCAACCGGACTTGCTCGACTTCTTGCCAAAGTACTGACAAACAACAGTCTTATGAACGATCGACCCTTTGATATTATCCACGCACACGCCTTCATTGGGAAGGATCTTGCTGAACTTTTCCCATGCAAGGCCCGACAAATTCTCCCGAGACCTTGAACTCTACATCTACAATGACAGAACAACACACACAAGCCAGCAGTTGGACCCCACAACTACAACCAAATCCTACAAAAGGACAAAGAAATACAAAAAAACAAAGCTTACCGCAACATCAGGAATTTCGGACCCCACTGATGTCGCACGATTTCAGTGCGATTTCCGATATTTCAAGGGTTTGTACAGTTTTCGCACAGATTCCGCATCGTTGCGTCATTCATTGCAACTACACTGATATGACACGATGTTCGTACAAGCGGATATAGTACTGATTTGACACGATTGATACATCTATTGAAAACGTAAGAATTCAGCACTCTTTATAGTCGTCAAATGTCGTGTTTTAATCGTCTTTAAAACTACACTGATTCAATGCGTTTTTTGTGCGAAATCATCTTTTCCATATTTAGATTTTATTTTCTTTCTATATCTAAATTTGATCAAAATAATAATATTAAAAAATATAAAAAAATATATTAAAATAATATAAAATAATTATTTTCCTCGCTACCTACTTTAACTACACAGAAATTGCCCGAACCCACGGTGGGGCCCACCATGGCTTCCTAAGCTCTATCGTCGACGGCGGGATTTGAACTCATGACCTCCCGATTGTCAACCAAGCTCCAAACCACCAAATCACCACAAACATTCAATGCATAGAATGGAACTTTTTAAGTAATTATAAAAGATTGAGACCATTGGCAATTTTTTGCCATGTGTATATAATTAATTTTTCAAATTTTTTTTGCACTACAACATGTAGGGCTTTTCCTACATCTACAAATTTTTTCAGAATATTTTGATTTTTTTTTTTTTGGCCAAAATTGTGATGGCAGATCATAGCTGTGAGCTGTTGTTTTTCAGCGGACTTTGAATGTTTTTAACTATGTGAAAAAAACCTTTTTTTCCAAATTTTGTTTTTGCACTAGATTATGCAGGACTTTTTCTATATCTAGGATTTTTTTTCATAATATTTTGAATTTTTTTATTTTTTGCCAAAATCGTGGTGGTTGTGAGCTTTTTTTTTTGCTCCTATGATGAAAAGTACAATGATAACCAATAATACCAAATTTGAATTCTAAAAATATAAAATGTTATTTCTTTGAAATTTTAATGTGTATTGCTTCTAAACTCTATAAATGTAGATCTAAAAATGTTTTGGGAAATTAAACCGTAAGTATAATTTAAAGAAGATTCTTGGAATATTCCAACATATTCCAAAATAATATAAAATATTTTGAAAGATTCCAAAAGATTCCAAAAGATTCCAAAATATATATTAAAATATTGTACACGGATGTCGTACGAAAATAATTTGCATTATAATAGATACTGAAATCGCACAAATATAATAAAAGGCATTAATATGATACGTATACGATACTGAATCCGCATTAACTAAAACCGCATGTTATCCGTGTCTTATTAGCCATGTAATGTAGATACACGATTAACGCACGGATTCCGTCAAGCACGACTTTCGTGCGGAAACAGCAGTTTTGTCATAATCATTGAAAAGACACTGCATCGACATCTTAGTAATGCATGTCACTTCCGTACGATAACGACACTTCTAAATGCACGTATGACGTGCGGAATCAGTGTTTAACGATAAACGCACTGAAATCGTGCAGAATCAGTGGGGTCTGAAATTCCTGATGTTTCGATCAAGAAGTACTCACGGATTCAGCTCTTAAAAAGAACTAGGATCTCTTTGTTGCTCACTTTACAATTCACGGTCCAACAACTTGAAATTCGTTTCTTTCTAGTTCTAGAAGCCACGTGGTGGCCTTGTGGTCCTTTAGGGGTTAATCCACAAAACTTCTATCTCTCGGAAAACGTCATAGAAAACAACTACCATAGTGTGAAATAATGCTCTAAGATATATTGGGACAGAATTGTAGCATTCAATGCGTCTGCAAGCTGGCGCGAGCAAAAGAGAAAGAATAACAAGGCGAAGGTGACTAGATACGCACGTCCGATGGCGGGAAACAAGAGGTGGTGCGAAATCAAGCAACGTCAGCAAAAAAATCATCATTACCAATGCCGGCAAGAAATGGCGGAAGGCCAACTACTGCTGACACGTCGATTGTGGAGCTTTCAAATTTCCCGCACAAGAGAATTCTTGTGCCATTTCAATTATCATATTTCAAATGAATTTTGAATAGCTAGCATTTTGTCTCAAAATTCGCAAAAAGTCTCAATATAACAAATATGGTCTTACAAGTAACCGTCCCAGAGAGGAAAAAAATGTATGTAAGGGTTACTTCAAAAAAAAAGCTCACTGTTCAATATGAGTTCACTCTACCAAACAACGTCAGCAAAAAAATCATCATTACCAATGCCGGCAAAAAATGGCGGAAAACTAGCTGCTGCTGGATACGTCAATTGTGGAGCTTTCAAATTTCCCGCACAAGGGAATTCGTGTGCCAGGACTCAACAACTGCATTAACAAGAAAACCCCACCCTGTACAGTTGTTCCGGGAGTCTGTCCATTCCGGGACGGGATACCCTGATCAGGCCATTGCCCCACTATGTTGTCCAAACCAATATTATCCTAATGAATTTAAAAAGAAATTATTGAAAATTAACAATCTTGATTCCTCCTATTAAACTTTTGTAGTATATGGTTTCATTGTTTTAGATTTATTTATTTATTTGATACCTAACTTGAAACAAATAGCATTAAGTTGTGCAAGAAAATGCTAAAAAACATATTGTGGTAAGGTTAAAGCAACAACTCTTTAAACCCTTACAACTTATAAACGAAATTAGAAAGCGAGCTTTGGATTTTTGGAAGGCTAGGAAATTTCATACAAGATTGTCTAGTTGTTTGTTCATTTCAATAAAATTTTGAGTAGTTTATTGAAGTTAAATCTAATTCCTCTTTCCCATTTTGAAGAAGTTGAAGTTGGAAATGAGTGGTTTTGACAACGTGCCTATAAAACTAAAATGAACATAGTAAAATGGTTCTTTTGTATTTTGTAAAAAATTGCCAGCATAAACATTAGCATGTACAATCTAGCAATTCTATTGTTGCATATCACAAATGCTACAATGCCACTACAACAATTAATGCCCAATAATATGTCTTTTCAATAGAATATTTTTATACAATACCAAATAGCCTTTTTGTGTGGTACTTTTGGTTTGAGTTTAAAATCCTAAATGTTTTTTAATTTTGATTTGTAGGATTGATTATGTGCGTCATAAACTCTAGTTTTCGTACAAAAATCCTAAACCAAAAAACTACATCGTATAGCTCCAATATATAAATTGAACGCATTGGCCTATTCAACAACTATTTCAAATGTAAAGGTATTAAGATGTAACAATGGTCATATTGCAACCTATGCTCTCTATACAATGGCCAATGCAGTCCCAAACTCTCAAATCCAAAAAAAAATTCAAATATTGTGAAAACCAACATCATTTGCATGTTTGTCAAATTGTCGATATTTTAAATTCTATAAATGTCAACTTCTTTCAATTTTTGCGTACAACAGTCTAAAACGATGTATACCAACATGCTAAGGCACAAAAAGTTTTATTGAAGCTATAAGAAAAATTCACAAAATTTAAAGTACTTCCAACTTGTAGCGCACAAAACCGAGTTTTAGACATGGCTAACTTTGAAATTCATTTTCTTTCAAATCACAATTGAGTTTCTCTTCAAACTTCGGTAGTAATGTGTTATATGTCGCACACTACAACTTTTGCAAATTCACTTTTGGACTTTGCCTATTGATGCTCATGATATGGTTGTTTGAATGGAAAAGTTTCAAATCAATACTCAGTTTTGTTTGTAAGTGTAGATCTTTTTTAGAAAAATAAAATTTTAAAGATTTGGGTTTCCCTTTTTATGATTAATTTTTGCCAACCCTTATCGACGACCTAGTACGGTATTAGAATTTCCTTGCCCCACATTTTTGTTTTGTTGCTTCTCTTTGTTAGCTTGGCATAAACACTAGTACTTGTCTCAGGAAGGTAGGGCCGGTTGGTTGCCGTACAATTTTCCTATATATGATAACTCACTAGCAAACACTGAGTCATGTATATCACAATATTGCTTAAACGAGCCCAGCACGAATCGAACCCGGACCACATATTTGCAATATACAGTAATCTTTCACCAACCAACCGGAGAACTCATGACTTGGCGATCATACACTAAACCAAAATCCTAATCATACATGTCACCTACTCCTACAATGCACTTTGAGACATTCACCAAGTAGTAAATGGTACAAGAATGATGGTGAATTCTTGGTGAACACTTGCTAAATTGAACAACCACTTGCAAAACTTGCTATGGCAATATTTGTTTAGTTGGGACTATTCCACTATATTGTGACTTTTTGAAATCTACAATTGGCATAGATCCAATGAAAAATTGCCCACAAGATTTATGCCAGTTTTTAATTTCAAAAAGTCCCAATATTGTAGAATAGTCCCAACTAAACGAATATTTCTATTGCTATAATCTGCAGTTTGGCAATATTATTTACTTGGCAATAAATCGGTCAACGTTCTGTATGTCCAACACTAGTTAACCCCTAAACGTACCAGGGTGTCCCTGGAATTGACAATTTGAGAAAAACATTATAAACTACCATTTAGAAGAATATTCTAGAATTGATATACAAATGAAAGTTCTAGATTTTGAATTTTAGATTCCATCCGTACGGTTCGATTCACTATTACAATCACCAATATTTAATTATAAAATTTGGAAGTTAAAATTAAAAATTCCTTCTAAATTCGATTACAAACTAAATTTCAACATTTTTTGAGTAAAATTTGTTGGAATGAGTTTGAAATGAGATACTCTTAAACGTGGTGATACTTTGAAATTTTTGTGTTTCTTAAATTTATGACCTCATTTTTCACGATTCCACTTTGAACTTTAACGATTCAACGACTTGATATACTTCTACATTTGTAGTTTTGAAAAATATGTACTCTAGTATGACTAAATTCAGCCATTAGATAGGACAACAACTAGGTGAAGAATCTCCAAACAATTGGATGAGTTTCATCCAAGCATTGATGAGAACGTGAGAAGGCTTTGAATCCGTTCGTGATCGAGTTTCTGGACTCTGGGATGTTTAGGGGTTAATGCTTACTACTAATCACCAAAGTATTTATTCTCGCAAGGGGAGAGTAGTTCTGCACCAATGACCCTTTATCCACTAAACACTAGGTCTTTGTCAGTACAAACAGACACTATATTCACGCCGACCTGGCCAGAGGACCACAGTTTCTATCTATTTATCTACCTTGCCACAGAGCAATCAACCAATGCCACGGAAAAGTGTACCCCTAACATACTCTTCATTCACAATGGTCTCCTGGCCTCTGACGGACACTCAGTTATGATTATCATGTTTCGCTTTTCTTTCTCTTTTATCGTCAGCATTCACGTACTGTACTGCACGAACATGATATGCATTCAATCCCAGTCGCCTCGTGTGCAAATTCGCAGGAAGTTTACTAAACTAACTTATTGCAAGATAATCAAATCTAACACATCACATCCAGTGATCTCAAAACTGGCTAAAATTCAATGGATTCCTATGAAAAAAATGGAGCTGCTAAACGTACAAAAGAAAGAAAATGAAAAAAAAATTGGAAAGAATTTTTTTTTTTTTTTTGGGAAAGCAGCAAGAATGCTCATCATGATATAAATAAGTAGCAACTTCATGAGGTGATACCCGCGGATATCATCATGATATCACCTTAAAATATAAAGGGTATTGCCGGATATTATTGAGCAAAAGTAGATACCATTATGTGGGAGGGCGTATAATGTTCTAAATGTCATAAAGTGGTTCTGAGATTAGTGATGACAATCACTCAGATAATCAAACAGATAATTGCAAGGAGATCGATGTGCATGAAAGATCGTGTTCCAGCCACTTCATCTTCTGCAACTCTAGTGCAGGACCTCGACGGCGATGGCGGAGACTAAGCAATAATCAGACACACATTCCTTGCACATCGCTCGGGTATTCAAACAGATAATTGCAAGGAGATCGATCGATATATGCGAAAGAGTTCCAGCCTTCTGCATCGATCAGTTCCTCTTTCTGTGAGATCGAGTGGCGATGGCGATGGCGGAGAAGCATCATGGGCAGCAACAGGCGTTGGAGTGCATCGACATGGCCTCCCCCAACAAGCGCACGCAGGCCGCGCGAGTCCGCCAGGTATCGATCGATGCATCGGACGCTCAATTCGATCAATTCCACTGCCAATGAATCGATCGATCTCCTTTGAATGAATTGCATGCAAGACACATTTTGTTAAAATTGAACCATATTTCGTTAAAATTGGACTACCAAACTAGAAAAGTGATAGAGAGTACGTGTTGCCCTTTGCAATAGAGATAGATCCTCAATTTTTATATAACACTCTTATTCCACGAATTAGAGGAGTGTGGAAAAATTGGGGATCTATCACTATTGGGAAGGCCATCACTCCCATCACTTTTCCCAGTTTGATAGTTCAGTTTTAACGAAATGTGTGTTAATGCTTTCGATAAGTGGAGGATACGAGTCAATAATTGTGGGTGTTTTTGCAGGCGTGTGTGAGCGCGGGTTTCTTCTACATTGTCAACCATGGCATCGACGCTGCGTTTCTGGGCGAGGTGTTCGCTCAGAGCCGGAGGTTCTTCGCACTTCCGGAAGAGGAGAAGATGAAGGTGTTCCGTGATAAGAATCAGCGTGGCTACACTCCCTTCGACTATGAGACTCTGAACCCCGGCTTTCAATCTAGAGGTAATTATCTTCCTTCATGTTCATCATCACAATAGGGGCTGTCACGGCGCTTTCTTCCTATTCTCCATCTTCAGAGAGAATGGGTACGTGGGACTTTCTCTTTTGAATTATGGAGGACCCATAATTTGAAGATTGAGAAATTTCATTCTTCTCTTGAGGTGAAGAATGGGCATGATCTTCAGAGAAAATGGGTACGTGGCACTTTCTCTTTTGAATTGTGGAGGACCCATAATTTGAAGATTAAAGATTGAGAAGCTTCATTCTTCTCTCATGATGAAGAATGGGCATGATCTTCAGAGAGAATGGGTACGTGGGACTTTCTCTTTTGAATTGTGGAGGACCCATAATTTGAAGATTGAGGAGCTTCATTCTTATCTTGAGGTGAAGAATGGGTATGATTTTGATTCTTTGAGGGTTTAGCATATACCCTTGTGAGAAATTCTCTAATGGCTAAAGTTCTCATTCTTCATGGCCTGGTTTGTGGAAAATGTCCACAATTGGCTCTTGAATTCTCTTCCCAGGTTCTCAATTTTCAAAGAATCAACTTCTCGAAAGCACTGACGTAATATCCTCTAGTGAAGTTCTAGCCACACCAGTCAGGAAACTGAGTTAGTGTAATTCTACCAGGTAAAATACTTGTTTTTGTTAAAAGTGCACATGCTGAAATTTTGTACACTTGTTGAAGAAAGTATAGTCATATTTACTAAATGGATTTCATCTTCTTGTACTTAAATTATGGATTAGATAACTGGTGTTAAATGGATTTCATCTTCTTGCACAAAATTGGAACATATTAAATTATGGATTAGATAACTGGTGTTTGGAGTAGGGTTGAGTCACTTCATGGCGAGATTATTTTTTGGTAATCCTGCTTTGAATACCAGTTACAAGATATGACGATCTATGTGGGAGCATTGAGTTGACTGATATCCCTCTTATAAATGGAAGAATGTTTCCATATTCATGAGGATTTGCAAGGTAAATGGATAGAATTTTTTTGCTCGATAACTGTGAGGAAGAGAGGAAGATATAAATTGACCAATTGATATAAACTTTTGTATTAATTGGTGCATTTATCGCAGGTGAAACGAAGGAGAGCTTCTACGTTGGCTCTACAATTCCAGGGAGTGACGTGCCTTTCTATGCACCCAACCAATTCCCTTCTTCAGGTTAGGCTTATGGAAAGAAAATTCACTTGTTTGTAGATGTTTTGTAACTTCAAGAATGTGTAGATCAAATCGAAATATGTTCTATAAGTGCTTATTTATTTGTTTATTTATTGATTGAAGCTCAAAATAGAAATTCCACTTTGGAAGCTAATGCTCAATTCTTGTAGTGTTCAAAATATAATTCTATTATTCAAGAATATGGGATAAGGGGTACTAGAGCTTTTGACCTGATACTACCAAGCGTGGTCGAAATCTAGACCACTCTTAGATTTTTGATACCCTTATCCTTCGTAAAGTATGTAAAATCTAGGATCAGACTAGATTTCAGCAGTACTTGATTTTAAATCACTAGTACTATTGACTTCTAATGCGAAATTCCACTTTTTCTTCTATTTTTGGCCTCGTATTATTGATACATTATGAGCACTATAAATACGATTGCATGTGTAGAGTGAAAATTGTGTTTGAGAATCGCCTCTTCTTGTGCAATCCATATGGTTTTTTCTTTCTATTGGTACATTTTGTTATCTTCTTTGAAGAGTCCCAAATGATTTATTTAGACATGGAAGAAGTGGCCACTTTTGGCCATTTAGGTGCTTAGGTGTTAAGTTTTGAAGGTTGTTGTCATTAAGGCAAGAGTACTCAAGTGAGTTGCTGTATGCAGAGCTGCTGCCAGGATGGAAAGAAACTATGGAACGGTATTATCAGGAAATGGTGTAAGTTGCTTATTTATACATAAGGCAAACCACCCTATTTGTGTCACTTTGTGATCACTGTCTTACATTAAATTTTGATTTCAATACATAACGCTCCATGCATCTTGCAAGTTCATGAGTTCACAGGGAGAAATAAAGACGTTCCTACATGGGGTTTCATCTCGGATTTCATATGGGAAGTGTGACAAAATTCCCACAATTGTAACTTTCTTGGGATGATTGTGGTGTATTGTTGATCTGGGAAAGTTACAATTGTGAGAAATTTGTCCTTGTTTCCCATACGAGAATCTTGTATTTATTTCTCTGTGGTTGACTAAACACTGCTCATGTAGACTAACAAAAAGACTTACGAGATGACCTCACATGACAAACTAGGCTAGTTGTGGGTCTTTTTGAGCATGCTTGTAGACAATATTTCTACTAGTGGAACTTTTCATGAAACCTTGACAGTTAATTTTGTTGCGATAGATTTTAAGGTCTGAAGTATCGTTGTAGTCCTCACTCATTGCAAGCAGTGCATTTTTTAGGGTAGTTGAGCTTCCAGCTCGTCCTTTAAGGAGGATCTGGCTGAGTTCAAACACTCATTGTAAGTATTAACAAATTTTGTGGTACTACAGAAATCTCAGTAAGAGGTTGGCTTCACTGATTGCATTAGCGCTCAACTTGGACGAGACTTTCTTTGATCAGCCAGGGATTATAGATAAAGCTGCAAGCATGATGCGACTTCTTCATTACTCTGGTAAGTCAAATGCACACCATAACCACTTTGATGCAGTGATTTTGAAACAATTGTAATGTTGGCCCGAAGACCATTGTGAATAAAGAGTCTGTTATTGCAGTCACTAGTATATTAACCCCTAAAGGATCATAAGGCCTCCAAGGGGCTTCATGTTTTTTTTTTTGCAGTTTTTTTTAGGTTTTATATAGATTTCATTTTGATCAAATTTGTTTGTTTTTTTGACCAAAACATGCAATGTTCTTCACTAGTTTCGTAGATATAAAATTTGGTCCAAGCCGAATTATATATTTCACAATATGATCATTTAAATTTGTCATTTTAAATCCATCAGTCCTTGGTCCTGTAGGGGTTAATTGTGACTGAATTCAATTCTGTTGTTCATGTAGCGGAGGAATCCAACATTGAAGAGGGAGTGTTTGGAGCTGGAGCTCATTGTGATTGGGGCTTTTTGACCCTTCTTATTACAGACGACGTCCCTGGCCTTCAGGTTTGATCATATACTTTCTCCACTGAAGTATTACTGGTTGGTGTTAAGAATAAGAGAAGTGGAATTATAGACGTGAACACTTGTTCATAGAACTTAACCCTCTAAGGACCAAGGATTCATGGTTTTAAAATGACAAATTCAATATTGTGAAAAATAGAATTCAGATGAGACCAAATTTTATACCACCGTAATCATTGAATAACATTGCATGTGTTGGTCAAACAACAAATAAATTTGAGCAAAAATAAGTTCACACGAGACCTACTCAAAAGTTTGAAAAGAAAACATGATGTCCAATTTGGGCTTCTTGGTCCTTTACGGGTTAATATTATTGAGGATAGATGGGTTAGCAAGGTCTACCATGAATGTCTCCTTTCGAAGATAAACTTTATGACATTGATCAATAGCCAACAACCAAAGGTTAAGAATATTAGTATTCCTTATTCCGAAGCTCTAGTGTGTGCTATGTAATTGGGAAAATTGTATTAATGTGGGATCATTGTGAGATTTTCAAGTTTATATAGAATTCCTGAGCATATGAGTGTGTTGTCAGATATGCAGAAACAAGGATGCAGTGCCGCAAGTTTGGGAGGATGTTCCACCCATGAATGGGTGAGGGTCATCTGCAAGGCCGCTAAGTGCTCATTTGAGTTTCTTAACAAGAAATCCTATGGACCTTTTCACTTACGTTAATGTTGTTATTTCCAGGGCCTACATTGTGAATCTTGGCCAGATGCTTGAGAGATGGAGCAACGGGCTTTTTCGGTAACTGGACACTTCCCATTTGCGCTTCTTGTTGGAAATCTAAACACTAGAAGGAAATGTGTCGTTTTTCACTTACTATAAATGAAAAAGAAATGAAACGGCGTCAAGCACATGAGCTGTGTTAGTGCTAATGAGTAGTTTTGGTCACAAGAAGATAGAAACGTAAGTATAATATTCCGCCACTATTCACTGTTCCCACGAAATGAGGAATGAAAAACAACAGGTTTGCTACTAGTGAAATCCTTCAACTCCCTCTCTACCCATGGCTCTTTATTGTCTCTGCCCCCCACCAAGGGAGAGACTACGGAAACACTTTGTTTTTGAGGAGTTACTAGGAGTTACGTGCTTGGACAATAAAAAGAAGCCATAAAAGTAAATTTGGGGTAAATGCAAAGGCAAAGACAAGCCGCTTGTTTATGATGGTCTTTGAACCATCATTACATAAGGTTCTTTAGCAGTTGGGAGATCACACCCTTCTCGATCTGTGGATCTATAGTAGTTCTTTTATAAAGAATCTGGAAATCATCAAGGCTCTACAGTATTCTTTTATAAAAAATCTAGAAAGTGTTAAGGAGCATGAACTATCATTGGCGAGAAGCAACCAACTCAACCTTAGTTGAGCTTCACTAATATGACAGAATCTTATATTCTGGAATCTTGTATGCTATTCCCTGATAGAATATGGCTAGATTGGGAGATGAGTACCACAAAGGGCTAGAGAACCTTATATATGATTATTCACTAGCAGAAAGAGTGGTAACGAGAGGAAGAATTTTTATGAAACACGGAGAAGATTCTTATTATAATGTTGTCTAAAGCTTCCTTAAAAATCTGATTTTATGGAAAGTCAATTCATACCATGCTCGTGCATGCAAAGATTAATTTAGAGCACTTTTTTTTTTCCTTTGCAGTGCTACCCTTCATCGAGTCATTGGCAAGGGAGTTGAACGATACTCTGTAAGTACTCTGCCCTTCAACAACTACACTAACAGTGCCTTTTTTTGCTAATAGTGCCATCTTTACGAACTAGAGAAAAGATATTGAAATTATACATGTAAGAGGAACTTCGTAAACATAGTTGGTAAAATTATTCATGTTGTGTAAAAAGTTGTAGCCTTTTTAAATTAATTAGTGCAGTGGCACTATTAGCAAAAAGTAGTGGACTGTAGTGTAACTATCTTTTGCCTCATCTTCTGTAATTTTACTATTAGATAGGGTGGTCTTTGGGCACCAAGGAATAATGTTAGAGCATGGTACCGAAGACCCATATTGGCACTAGTTTGATGCCAATATGGGCCTTGGGCACTACATTTTAACACTATTCTTTGGTGCCCAAGTACAACTTCTTTACTAGTGTTTAGACAACACCTTTAAAACATTAATAAGCATTCTAAAAAAGGTCCAAGTCATCACATGCATGATATGCAAACTTGGTGTTGCAGTTCAACTGATATTTAGTGTTGTTTTGGTTTTGGTAGATTTTCGTCCTAGCCATAGAGTCTATCTCTGAGAGAAGCTTGAGGGTAAACCTCGCTACCCATACCCTTGTGGCATACTTAGTCTATAGACAAACTACCCCAATAGACTCTCTATTCATGATGGTCTCTATTCACGTTTCTACTGTTATTATGATGGTCTCTATTCACGTTACTATTGTTATTGGTAGACTGACCTAAGTATGTGGGCTTTTCAATAAATGAATTGCAGATACCATATTTCTTTAACCTCAATTATGATTGTGTGGTGGAGTGTTTCCCAACTTGCTGTTCAGAAGACAATCCGCCCAAGTAAGTGGAAATGGATCAATATGTCATGTTCTCACCTCGCTACCCATTTCCTTGAGACACAGACACAGATAGATGATGGTCCCGTGACTAGCATTTTGGTTTTTATGGCATGTTCTCATTTAGAGAATGTTATCGAATCTTCCTTAGTAGAAACATTGTTTGTGCTGACAAGAGAAGCATGTCCAAAAAGATCCACAACTAGTCTAATTCGTCATACAGGGACTTCTCGTGGGTCTTTTCGCTAGTCTACACAGGTAGTGTTTCTATTAGTGTTCATTGTGCTTAAATTGATATATTTTTTGGTATTGTCTTTCCACTTGTGCTTGATGGGAGCTTATGGTTGGTAACACTAGTAGAAAAGGTGGCATTTCCGAGGCAGATGCTTAGGCAATGTTGCCCAGTTCTAGGCAAGTGTTGCTCATTTACCTGGGCATCTTCCTCGGTAGTGCCACCTTTTCTACTAGTATGAAAACCAATTTTTGGGTTCACATAGGTGTGAACCTTAATATGTTGAGGTATGGTCTACCTGTCCTTTGTTAGGGTCATATGTGTCACATTATTTTATTTTATTTTTCAAACTATCCAAAATAAATAAATAGATTTAAAAAATAAAATCCATAGTGGATAACACTGTGTTATTGGTGCAGGTATTCTCCAATTACAAGTGGTGATTACCTTATCGGCCGCTACAAGGAGACCCACAAGAACGCGTTCATTGAAGTGCAGTAACATTTTATTGCACTGTCACGAAAGTGTTACATTGATATGTATATTTTAGCATAACATTCTATACCAATGTAATATGGGTCCCCAAAACACTGTTGACGATTTAAGAATATAGGTTCAAAGGAAGTAATTAATCGTTTATTTTCCTAGCGAGTCAAGGAAGTAAAGACACTTCATCCTTGTAGAGAATCATACGTTCCTAAAGAGTTGGGTTTTTTAAGTTAAAAGAATACTTTTGCCTTGTTCAAGAATGAGACTGAACCTCTGAGTTGGCTCACATGTTTTGACTGTTTTGTGTCTCAACATTGTAATTTTAGAAAATTAAATTTGGTTGCACCTCCCAATCTTTGAGGATCTTTACATTTGTGATCGAAAACCAAGATAGATCATTTGGTTTATGAACCATGACTAAGAAATTCTTAAGCACTTCTTAAAAGTTTTGGTCACTATATATAAAGACTCTTTTTTCTCTGAATAGAAAGGTTGATGGAAATGAGATGTTAGTGCTAGTATAGGAAGGTTAGCATTTGCAGAAGAATTTCAAGATTCTAGGCATGTGACACATCTCTATAGATGAACCCATCAATTGATTGAATTGGTTTGTCAAAAAAAAAGTGTTTTGCTTAAAAATGCTGTAAATTGGAGGATGAGATTTGATACCTGCAGCCAAATTTGTTTTGGGAAATTTTTGCCAAAATCTTACTTGATTTTGTGAGTGGCTACCTTTACATTAAAAAAAAATGGGTGAAAAATGGGTAGGAATTGTCCAAAACACCATAGGAAAAGGACGCTTTTGGATTTCCTCGCCTTACATACTACAAACAGATAGGTGTAGATAGTGGTGCACTAAAATTTGTAGTGGCATGTACTCGTTACAAGCTTAGTTGTGTGCAATTTAGCATAGCCACAGATGAAAATGACAACAAGTGCGAACAATTGTGTTCAAAAGTATAATTGTTGATTACAAAAGCCAATGAGGATGTGTTGATGGATATTTTAAAAAAAACAAAGGTGAAAGGTCCTTGTGAGCAAAACAATTTTTAGGTTTATTACCAATTTTGGGTACAACGTAATTCTTCCACTACTAGCAAAGGTGTTGCTTCCCACTTAGAAGAGTGTCAGAGTTCATTGTACACACTTGTCCTACGTGACAAATCGCACTTACCAAGATAGTGAGTGCAAAGTGGCACTGTCTGACTCATCTACCGAGTGAATAGCGACGCCTTCTCCTTGTAGTTTTCCACGTTCCTTGAAGTACAAAGCTGTAGGTAGAGTTTTAGAAGGCTGAGTTCAAATCACCGCTTCTCCTGGAGGCCAGCTTTGAAATCAAGAAGTGCACAATGAAACTCTCAACTGGACATGAAATGTTGAAACATGAATTAAGTTAGTACTCCCAGAACACCAGAATTTTTAAGCTAATTGTGCACGGCCACGGATATATGCTGTTGGAAATCAAAAGAGTTAACTATCAGCCTGTCCGACCCACAAAACAAACTTCGAGCATTCCCACCAGTTGCTGTTCACTTCAAATTTCTTATCAATGGTTGAGGTCACAATTTGATCTGTAAAGACTTATTGCCAGCCAACCAGACCACTCATGACTTCTCACTACTAGCAAAGGCGTTGCTTCTCACTCACAATAGTGTCAAAGTTCAGTGTACATACTTGTCCTACGTGACGAATCGCACTCACTAAGCCTTGAGCGTCTAGGCAGTGAGTGCAAAGTGGTGCCGTTTGACTCACCTACCGAGTGAAGAGTGACGCCTTCTCCTTGTAGTGTTTAAATTTGCCATTCAAACTCCTCTTTGTTGGCATAATATTAACAACAGAGACCATCGTGAATGGAAAGTGTGTTGGAGGTGGTTTGTCTATCTATGTCTGGCAAGGGCATGGGTAGCAAGGTCTAGTACCCTTGATGTCTCTTCAAACAGGCAGACTTTATAGTAGGATTAGTATCCGATATTAGAGTTATCCGCAAAGTGCTGGACAGTGGGGTGACTGGACCACAGATTATGAAAAGAGAGGTTGAGAACACAACAAAAGTAGACATGTCAGATGCTCTAAATAAACTAGAGGTCTGAAGTTTGAAGGCACCAAAAACGGTGCCCAAAAACTTCCCAACCTCAGTTTCTATTCTCGTGGATGCTCTGTCACATGAGCTTTCTTGGCTTGACACGTATCCACATGGAGTGGGTAGCTCATTCATTGAAATAGAAAAATCAGTCACTGACAGCCCACCACGGGCCAATTTTCGAATTCCAAGGAAATTGGGAAAGTAAGGGTCTGAACATGTATGAGTTTGCGGAAAACTCTATTGAAACTAGTTTTGGTTGGCAAATTTTGAGATCGAGATTGGTATATCAGGTTTCAACCCAAATAAAATGGAGATACTAACCTCTACTCCTCTATCCCATATTAAGCTTCAGTACCTTGAAAATAGAAGGCTTAACTCCTCCAATGGTGTGGACCCTGAGCACAATGGTGTGGACTTTTAGCCAATAGGAACAGTAGTTTGAGCAAAAATAGGAAGCTTATGGTGGGAAAAATTGACAACGGAATCAAGAAGCTTAATATGGAATACATGAGTATTGGTTTGGCAAACCCTTTTCTTCAAGATTTTGTAGCGTCAATTTGCCCACTTGGGCACAATAGGCATCCTTAATGTAGTGTTGAATGTATGGAGTTTTAGGAAGAAAAACACACTAATAGCAAAGGCATTGCTTCTCACTCATAACAATGTCAAAGTTCACTGTATACACTTGTCCTACTTGACGAATCACACTCACCAAGTCTTGAGTGTTTGGGTAGTGAAATTAAAATGGCGCCGTGTGACTCACCTACCGAGTGAAAAGCGACGCCTTCTCCTTGTAGTGACAGTGTTGTTTTTGACACTCATTTTGACATTGCTGTTAATAACTCCCAGGGCATTCATGGAGTTGATCCGCAAGCTTCCTTGATTCAAAGTTGCACTGTAAAATCATGAGCACATGAGCACATGTGCGTCACGGAAGAGAAATGAACGGAGGGAGACAGAGGCTCCAAGCCATGAGTGCATGAATGTTGGCTGGCGTGGTGTATGTGGGCAGAGAGTGAGGTGGCTATGGCCACGTGAGGGCCATGCCCAGTCCATCTGCACACGGGCTGCTTCCCTCACCTAGTCATCACCTCCCTCAACAACGCTCAGCTACTCACCCATCACCCATCACCTGGCCTGCCAGCAAAATTTTCAGTGACTGGATATGGACTGAATTAAGAGTGGTGAGGGATTGATGTTATTTTTATTTCCAAGTTCTCCTTCACATCATTACCAAATATAACTTCAAATAATGGTTAACTCAATAGAGTGGAACCAAAGAGAAGAAGCAAGCGGCGTTGGCGAAGGAGTTCTCAGCTACTTGGTGTATTAACCCTTAAACGACAATTTGGGTCCTGGGTGGGCAGCCCGGAAAGAATCTAATTTTTTTTGCAAAAATAAAAATAAAAATAAAAATAAATAAATTGCAGAAACGGCTCTGCAGTGCACTGTTGGCTAGCACAGTAGCACTGTAGCGCTACGGCACTGCTGAACTTCAGCTGCCCCAACCTCAAAACTTGTTCAATTTGATAACTTTGATTGCTTATCAACGATTCCACAATCTCTCAAATGAGGCAAAAATTTGCAATCTAAATCGCTTTTTCAGTAGCTTTCCAACGCAACAAGTCTCGATTGATTTGGTTGAGAAATGAAACTTCTGTCTCCAATTATTCCTTTAAACCAAGCCCGTGGGGCTTGGGTTGACGTTTAAGGGTTAATGAGATTTTTTTGCATTGGTAGTATTCATTAGCCAGATGGAAGCTTGTTCCTACTCTCACTTGCGTGTCGCCCCTTATTTGGGACACTGGGTGATTGTTCTTTTCCTTTTTCCTCGCAATTTAATGGATTGGTTTCACTCTTTCAAATACAAAAAAAGGAAAGAAAATACGAGTGGAACCAATTTATTAAGTGCAAAGAGAAGGAAAAGGACTATCAATCCGGATCTCAAATGACTAGGGCGGTAGGCTAGTGAGATTTGGCACAAGCTTCTATCTGGCTAAGAAAATACTACCACTGCAAAAAATCTCATTGATACACCAAGTAAACATGAACTCCTTCGCCAAATCCGCTTGCTTCTTATCCTCACATTTGTGAAAATACTTAAGAACCGCATTCCTATGCTCCATCCATGCGTGGATAGTGTCTCTTCAAGCTAGGTGACAAATTTAAATATAGCTTCAATGGTTGAATCTTGTTCAATCAAGGATTTAAAAAAAGAATACCATGTGATGCTAAAGCAGGACAAGATTATGAGTTTTAATATGCTCTTATTTGGTTACTAGTAGAATAGCCATACTTGCGCATCAAGGAATAATGTCATAGTATAATGCCCAACGCCCATATTGGCACTAGCCTAATGTCAATTGGGCACCATTCTCCTATAGTATTCCTTGGTGTCCAAAAACCACCCTTTCTACTACGTTTTCACCCCAGTATAAATGGTCTAGTACATTGATGTTTTACTAAAAAGAGGTTAAACTTTGAAATTATCTCAGCTTCTTTGAATTGACAGTCAATTTTGCAAATTGGTATTTACCTTGAATTTTACATGTATCAATTAACCAACTGAAGAATTAAGTCAAAAATGAACTAACATTGAATTTTGCACTCATTAGTAGAAAAGGTGGCGTTGCCTAGGGAGATGATCACGCAAAATCACTGTGCATGTGTGGAATTGGGCACTACTTCCCTGGCATCTCTTTCAACAGTGCCACCTTTTCTACTAGTGACTCTTGAGTTCGACAAAAGCTTTCATCATAAGCATGATCCTTGTTATTTTGGAGTTCAACAAAAGCATGTTATGTGCATAGATTCACGCTTTTGAGCTTTAATTTGTTGATTATTAATCTGAGTCATTAAATTCTACTTGAAAGAAGAGGTCACCAAGGATAGACTTCACTATCCTTGTCCTTGAGACAGAGCTAGACAAACTACCCTCACAAACTCTTTATTCACTATAGTTTTCATACCATCATTATGAATCATAATATTCAATGGCCTTCATGCCCACTCCACATGTCCACTTAGCTATTAATGAAGTACTGTTGGGTTTAGAATATTCCACACAAGGCAGAGATAGTGCATGTTACTGAATGAATTTGTTTTGACATTTCAATACAATTTACCTCTTCATGGCTGCCAGTCCGGTGGTAAGTTGGTAACGGAGCTGCTACAAGGCTATCTAGAGTTCTAATTAAGTTACAGAGACGGTCTAGGTTCAAAGTCCGGTGCAGGCATGCAGGCAGGCACCGCCGTCGTAGGAGAGCGGATTTGGAACACGACCTCCGCAGTCTTTGAGCAGCCCTGCATGATGAGCCACGGAGGGAATCAATTCCAAAAGGTCAGCACCGCACTTTTCCAAGCCGGCTAAAATTATCGGGACCGTGCCTGCCTGCAAGTGCCGAGAAAGAATAGGCAAACGCTGCGGCCGCATCGACACCAGCCCAGTGTTTTTTTTTGGTTTTGAGCCAAACGCTTATATGGCTACTTCATTGAGATTTCAATGTTTGATCTGGCTACTTAAATTATTATTTTTTGTCTGAATGAGGCTGACGATGCCAAAGGTCATGTACCCTTTATCCTTTTTATGGCTTGTTTTATTATTATTTGAACAAATCTGGCGATGCCAAAGGTCACATACCCTTTATCCAGAGACCACCTGGCGCACAAACCTTGGACGCGGTTTGCCTTCTGGACATTTTTGGTTGAAAAGGCAATGAAATTCTTATAAGGCCAATCGCCAGAGATTTTTATTTGTAGCAAATATGGCGATTAATCGCCAGAAAAAAAACACTGCACCAGCTGTGTGCACTAATTAATTACACTAATTAATTATCACCACTCTCACTGTTGCGCTACCTGCCTGCCTGGACTTCCCCTCCGAGATTAGTGCCTGCGCTCTTCTAATTAGTAGCAAGTTAGATGGAACTTGCTCGTAACCAACTCTGATTGAACGCAAGTGTCTGCTTGGACTTATTTCATCCACGAGCATCACAATTCGTTCATAATCATGTAAGATTCATCCATGAAGGCATCAGTTATGGGATTTTTCATCCAAGAAACAGAGCTGGTTACGTCCAATAACCCTCTTACCTCATGACAACTCGAAGGTTACCTAGTTCATAATCATACGCTCTGGCTGCAACAAGTTCAACAGTTTATAGCAGAGTAGGAACCATGTTCTCAATTTTGCCCTAGTGTATTGCTATTGTACATTTCAAATCAAACAAGGGAACCCCCCTTGTTTTTTTTCATCTTTAAGCAATACAGTGATTTCTCACGATCTTTGGTGTGTAATTATCAATCTTTACACGTCTTATATCATCCAGAAATAAGTCTGTGTGAGTGGAAAATGGGTGTTGTTGCCAGTGGATGAAGAATTCAATCTGTTGGTGGATAGGTGAATGAGAAGTAAATTGGCAGTGGAAAAAGAATTCAATCTTAGTTTATCCCAATCTCCAAACATGTTTTTGTTCCTAATTTTGGTGTTGAATAGTAACTAGTAGTCCAATATTTTGGTTGGCGTTTGCACCATTCCGTTAAAAAATCGCTCATAACACTATATATATTGAAGTTGATTTCTTCAATTCTACCTTTGAAAATAGAGACGGTAGTAAATTTAACCGAAAAGAAGAGAGAATACATGTTAGGTGATGTGAGTTTGACCGGTATCTAAGGTAGCCAAGAAAACTAGCATGGTTTCCAAAGAATCCAAAATTGGAAGGAGGCTAAACTAGTTTTGTTGTCACAGAGGTGACGAAACTAAGACTAGTTAGGTGAGTTCAGAGAGAGCCAAGGATTGAAGGTGATGGCCCACATCCAAATTGAGATTAGGTATCTGTGACGACTTGAACTGACTTACAAAGCTTATATCTAAATTTGAAGTTGGAGGGTGTTGGGGTCACTTGTTGCTTTGATTTCAGTTACACTCAAAGAAGACATAGATTCTCGTTTCATGATTATTTGGGGGTCAGATTACCTCTTCTGATTTTGGTTAACTCAAGTAGTTGATGTCATCTCAAATATTGTGTGCATGCGACCATGGCTTCATGGAATGTGTGGTTGCTTCATGACCCATTTACACCAAAGCCCCTGCCGCCCTTGTATTTGCATTCCTGAATTGGAAGAAGATAAAACTGAGAGAGGAAAAAAAAAAAAAAAAAACACTCAAAGCCGTATCTTTTCTTGTTGCAACTACAGTTCAAGCATTTTGCAATTCCATTACAGTGCCGCAAGTAGATGGCAACAGCTCCTACCTCCTACCTCCATTTGCATTGCGTTCCTTCCTATCATGCGTTAGAATAATTTCTAGTTGCGTATATTATATTTCTTGGTTGACAATGTTCAGATTCCTCAAAGTTACCTGACACATGTGGCAACATTGGTGTATGTGAATGGACCATCCGTCATGGGAGAGCAATGTGGAGTCATGGGGACGGGTAACTTAGAGCATCTTCAATCGGCCACAGGAAAAGGCGCAACTCCGTTGCTTTTCGTGCGGCCCGCTTTCCAACGGTCACTTTCACCCTTCAACCCAGCAACGGTACCTAAAAATCCGTACCTGTCCACGCCAAACGAGCTCCTTTGGCCGGCACTTTGGCCCATTTCCTTTGCGCCCGCTACCTTGCTCTAGTTGAGTAGTCAACGTGCCACGATGGTGACGACCGAGGCATCGAAGGGAAAGAAGGGGCGAAATTTTTCTTCTGAAGAGGAACGGCAGCTTTGTCGATCGTTCCTTCACGTTTCGCAAGACCCAATTACGGGCAATGGACAGCGCGTGGGAGCATTTTGGGACAGGATTTCGAAACACTATCAAGATCACAAGTCACAGGGGAAGGAGGATAGACCAGTGAGGAGTTTAGAGACCAAATGGGGAGTGATAAAACACGACGTTGCAAAATTTGTAGGTGTGTATTCGCAAATTTTGAATTTGAAGGAGAGTGGCACCTCGTTGGAAGACGTGCTTCAACGAGCGCTTGAGCTCTACCGTGTCAAGCATCCTAAGCAACAAGGTTTTTTGTATCTCCATTGTTGGACAATTTTGAAGGATATCCCTAGGTGGTTCGACTCTGCTGTTGAAGTGCGAGCGCGGCAGTTGTTGAAGACGCCACCCCCACAACCGATGAAGCGCCAAAGGGACAGTTTGGAATTGATGGTAGGAGTGGAAGGGGCACCTGTCAATGAAGACAATGTAGAGTATGTTGACGTTAAGTCAACCTCACTGTCTAGGCGGTCACAACGTCCGACTGGCAACAAGGCAGCAAAAGATGAGTTGCATCGGACAAAGGTAAAAGAGAGTACCATGCGCGCGCAAGCCAAAGCAACAACGGAGATGGCAGCTGCGAATGCAGAGAAAGCAGCTGTCATGCGCGATCAAGCTGCCCTCCAACTCTTCTCCATTCCTGATGATTCTATGATGAGTGACATGGCCCGAGAGTATTTGCAATTGCGCCGGGAAGAGGAGCTAACCAAGGTCAAACGACGAATAAAATTGAGCAAAGAGGCGATTTTGAGGGGAACCTACTGTCGTTGTTGGTGGTTTGGAAAACTCGCCGAAAAGAGGAGCAAGCGCTATTAGTACACCTATGGGGGTGTTGGGAGACACTGCGGGCTTGTCAAGAGAATTTTTTCAACAATCTTGGACAACGACAAACACGGCTGAGAATGTATTCACCGAAAGCCAATTCACTGAGATTTGAATTTTAGTGCGGGTACGTTCTTCATTGATCTGCGTTTTAGGGTTTTCTTTGGTTTGATTGATCTTTCTCCTTGAGCAATCGTTGATGAATTTCATGCAAATGTGTATTCAGGTGGATATTGTATTTGTCTCAACACCGACTAGCTAGCTGTGAAAAGCTCTACGTTGCCCTCGCAAGATGAAGAAAGCATAGAAGTAGGATAATTATCTTTCCTCGACAGTTTATTCAATGTCATAGCTCAATTAAGTTTACGGTGAGAGAATGTGGCTACGGCACAATTGATAGTCTTGACTCAGATCGTGTCGTTGGAATCCAAGATTAAAAGGTCACATTCGAATGCAGTTTCTTTTTTCATTTACATTATTTAGGTTTATGTTTCCCCATGTCCGTTTGCTCATGTTGTTCAAACAATCTTAAATTAAATTTTGTTGTTGTAGATTTCCGATTCGTGTTATCAACGTCGTTGTGGAATTTTTGCTTGTGCTCCTTGCTTTGCGTTTGCTTTAGTCGCTAAGTAGTTTTGTGAAGGTGCGGTTTAGGGTTCTGTATTTCTTGTGACCTTGATTTAGGGTGTGAAGTGCGGGACGATTTGGTCGTTGGAGAGCATCAGGTCGTCCCAAATCAAGTAGTGGGAGATGGACGTAATGAAGCTGTAAGCTCGAGAGTCCTTCTCTGGTACCGCTCTTTGCTCCTTAACTATTTTCTTATTGTCTTTCATTTTGAAGTAAATCATCTTCCCATCGTGGTTCTTCTGGTAGTACACAATTGAAGTTGAAGTTACTGTTTCCCTTGGTATACTTTCCGCTCATTGCTTGAACTTGATAAAAAACACAACAGTCAAAAGAATTGTTTGGGGATCCATTGTAACTTAATTGCTTTGGGATCCTTTGTAATTTATAGGTCGTGGCTCACTATCCTGTACATGACGCTTCATGAATCGTATAGGTGTGAGGTGTGAAGTTTCATTAGTCTCTGGACCACATCAAAATTGGAGGACCAGAGACTCCAGTGCCTTTCTCGATGCCCCTTCACGGCTGATAGTAAAAGGCGAACTACTCAAGAACGCACGTACTGGAGTAATGCATGCTGGAGCAAAAGGAGTCATTTGTTTAAGATGTGCAATGCTCCAGTACTAATTCTTCAATTTTACTTAGAATAGACTATTCAACCAGAAAATACTTCCATTTTCATTGACTTTGCTCCCCCCTAATACGACAGGCATGAATTGGTGTTTTTCAAATCCAATTTTGATGCTCTATGGACCTTTGGTGGCAAGTTGGCATGCCTGGATGCGACAATGTCTCAGCTTCAAACCCGCTTGGAAGAGGATTGGTAGCTACAGGATGCGACTGTCGCAAACGTTATAGCTGGTGGTCCAATCGAAAGATGTTTTTTCTTGAACAGAGCAGAGAGTTTCGTACAAGTCACATTATGTGGGCAATGGGTTTGGACTTTGAGTATGAGAATGCCAATACCTGGTTCAAGCAAATGGACAAGTTGATACACCATGCAAACATGGTACTTTTTTTCGACATTGATCATAGGTTTTGTAATTGTGTTAGTTCACCTTAAGCTCCTCCAATTAGGGGATGCTAATGCTTCTTTATACAAAGGTTTCTTTGGGCATGGGTTGCATTATGGCGTTACTTGTACAGGATGCCCGAGTCAATGCACTTTATTCTACTCCGTCAGTATACTTGGACGTTGTTCATGCTGCTCATGCAACTTGGTATGTAAAGATAGATGATTACTTTTCGTAAGAGATTTTCTTCTTTTTATTGATTTCACCCATTCAATTTTTACAGTACCTGTTCAAGTGTGTCGATAATCTAAATCAATTTTTAGTAGCTGACACAGTAGAGGCACTTAACGTCGAGAAGTGATTGGTAGTTTTGTTACTGTTCGGTAATCATATTGTACTCATTTTGGTGGACCTGATAGATATCATTTAGAGCTCATTTGCATTCTGGTGAAGGAATGCTCTTTGTCACCTGAAATGAGCAGTACAATACATGATTATGCAGGTATCCATTGCTTCTGGACCGGATATTTTACAAGTAGGCCAACACTCAAGGGTTACATGCGGAAGCCATCTGGTTTCCTTCAAGTGAGATCCTCTGCACACTACCTTTTCTGAAAATGGTGTCTTTATCATATTGATGCAGTCAATGCGCTTTAGCTTGGAATGCTATATTCATATCAATGGCTGTAGAGTTGGTAGATGTCCTTTGTAGACATGTAAAGAATCCTGATGAAGTTTAGAGATTTCTAAATTGGACTATAACGTGAGGAAAACAATGTGCAATTGGTTATATTGTCAATTTTACTACTACTGGAATCTTTGTTATTGTCGCACAGGTGAGTGGCACCGAGCGACAACATGTTGCCAGTGACTATGCTGCACAATTGTCAACAAGGGCATCGGAGGTACTGTAAGAATTACATATCATTTCCAAAATAATTATTTGAATTTTGCAGCCGTTGTTTCTTGGCATCATTATCTTGATCCATATTTGTTTTGAGTTGGCATCATTATCTTGATCCATATTTTTTTTGAGTAGACTCCACCTTGGCACCTTCATTACATCATTGCTCTGAAGAAGGCCATTCTGACTATTCGTTGGTTGCCGAGTTTAGGTAGAGAAGGTTTTCAACAAAGTTGTGTCATCCTTAATCAGTACGAAGGTGGATGAAAATAACCAACTACTTGAGGAGACCAGCTCCAAACTCAGAGACAAGGTACTTTTCGATAGTTTGGAAACATTTCGTGTGAGTAGTGCAGATTTGGATCTTGAATTGGTTAATTTTTTCTGGAAGGTGAAAGCATTCAATGGAGTTATTCTTAAAGTCCTTCAAATTGTGAAGAAGATACTATGATTTTTTCATTATTATACTCTTATCTCTTCACTCCAAATAGTTAGAAGGTGTAGAAGATCTTAGTGGTCTATCATTATTAGATGTGTAAGAGGTGTGTAAGAGCTTGGTGGTTTTCAAAAGTTTTTTAGCTTTAAGAAAGGAGCTAAAAAACTTCCTAGACCACCAAGCTCTTAAACACCTCTTCTCTAATAATGATAAACCACCAAAATCTTCCACACCTTTTATCTTCCACATTATTAGGTGTGTAAGACGTGCATAAGAGTTTGGTCGTCTTCAAAAGTTTTATGCATCTAAAAAGGAGCTAAAAAACTTTTGAAGACCACCAAGCTCTTACACACGTCTTACACACTTAATAATGATAGACCACCAAGATCTTCCACACCTTCTAACTATTTGGAGTGAAGAGATAAGAGTATAATAATGAAAAATTCATAATACCTTCTTCACAATTTGAAGGACTTTAAGAATAACTCCATTGAATGCTTTACACCTTTTTAACTATTTAGAGTGAACAAATAAGAGTATAGTAAAGCAAAATTCTTTGTAGATTCATCAATGTCAAAGTGACTTTTAGGATAACTCTCGTAGCTTGTAAAAAACAACAATGTCGATCTACAACACATGATATGAAACTCATTTAGAACCCTTTATTTTGGCTCCCCAACTCAGGAGCTGATTTCATCTCTGCTATTTATAAAGGTACCACAAACCAAAGAGGTCTGAGAAGATGCATAGGTTGATGAATGAAATCATACTGTGAAGTTTCACTACATGCTCAAACTAATGCACAGTTCTATAAAGCCTTCAATTTGATTGCAACACTAATGAGCAATGAACAGTTATCTAGTACCCCAAAAATCTGGAGGCAATTTGCAATTAAATAGCAATGAAGTACACAATTTATGAGAACGTACGATTCTCTTCTTTTGTGCCACAGATGCTCAATCAAGTCATTGCGCAAAGAGAAGTGGTTGTTTGCATTCTCAATTTCGATGGTTCCTTCTCGTAGTTCCTGGAATGACAAGCCTCCACCCATTTGACCTCCCCTAATTCCATGATCAAAATAGGGTTCCAAATCTAAACCATTTTCGTCCTCGATAATCATATTGTGCATGATAACACAAGCTTGAATGATGTCTGTCATTGTCTCTAGTTCCCATTGCCAACAGGGATTGCACAGAATCTCCCATCTAGCTTGAAGCACTCCGAAGGCCCTCTCCACATCTTTCCTCGCCCCCTCTTGCATCTTTGCAAAATGTTTCTTTTTCTCCTCTTGGGCCTCATGAATTGTTTGAACAAAACAAGACCACTGTGGGTATATCCCGTCTGTAAGGAGATAATAGCGAGGGTAGGTATTACCATTCACCGTGAAGCTCAAATGTCGACCGTGACCACTTAACAAGTCTCTCACAATGGGTGACCGATCTAAGACGTTGATGTCATTGTTTCCTCCCGGGAGCCCAAAAAACGAATGCCATATCCATAGGGATTGATCTGCAATAGCCTCTAGAATCACTAAGCGATTCTTATCTTTGTCTTGGAACTGCCCTTGCCATGCAATGGGGTAGTTCTTCCACTGCCAATGCATACAGTCCAAAGATGCAAACATGCCAGGAAATCCTCGTTGGGTGTTAATTTCCATCTGCCTTACAAGATCTACTTCTGTGGAAAGCCTAAGGTATTCATCCTCAAAGCAATGGCGAATGGCATTAACAAAGCGGCGCATTGCTTCAGTTGCGGTGCTCTCTCCTAGACGACAATATTCATCAGTTGCGTTAGCAGCAACACCATAAGCTAACATCCTAATTGCCGCAATGCACTTTTGAAGAGGAGACAACCCTAGCCTTCCCAAACCATCACGTTTTTTAACAAAGTAGGAATCAAATGCTGAGACAGATTCTACAATCCTCAAAAGCAATTCTCTTCGCATCCTAAAGCGACGATGGAACTTGACATGGTCGAATGTAGGAGTAGGAGCAAAGTAATCTCTCACCAAGTGTTCATGTCACAATTCCCTGTCTCTGTGCACAAATGCCCTTTCCATGCGACTACCTCTTCTAGGTCTCCGCTTCAACTCTTCATCAGATTCACTTGAATCTTGGTGAATTGCTGCAAGAAATTGCTCATACTCCTCATCATCGGAATCGTGAAGAACTTGTTGAATGGCGCTAGCAAGTTGAACTCGCCATTGCTCCATTGCAACAAGATTTAAAGATGCACCGCATGTGCAGGCGCAACAACAAAAGAGAACTGGAGCAGTAGAGAAATTGAGCTTTCAAACAGCCACGGTGGTCAACTGGTATGACGTGGCAGATTTGCAGAGTTGTATCCAGGGCTTGGGTTGGCTCCGGAGGCGCAGGACACGGGACGTTGGCTCTACGGGCTCAGAATACCAAGCGTCAAAGCATCCATGCCGTGTCTAGTTCCTACTTGCCGATTGAAGATGCTCTTAACCCTCTTTCAGTCCCACCAATCCATGTATCTGGTCGTTCTCGTCACATGCCACTGCATCTCAAAAATGTAGAAGTGTAACTTTCATGTAACATCTACATAATTTACACATTGTAACTTGCAACATTGCGTGTTATGTAAAAGTTACACGAATGTTACACTTGTAACTTTCATGTGTGCTTTCCATTGTAATTATCATATAAATGTTTTGAAAATGAATGTTACAAAAATTTTAGGAATATTTTATATAATTTTTACATAATGCTCATGTAGATGTTTTATGAAAACTATTGTAAGATCGTTACATGAAATTTATGTGGATGTTTCAACAAGATTATGATAAACAATCAAAATTGTTATATGATATTTACATTTGAACGATTTATGCAGATGTCATATAAAGTATACAAGCAAAAGTTTGCATAAAAAACATGTGCAAAGTCCATTTATAACACTACCGGAGATGGGTACTTTTATGACTGGGAGAATATGACTGGGGATGACAGGCGACTGCCGGCTGTCACATTCTGCGAGGGCAAAATTGTCGGCGGAAGCCAAATTAGACAATGTGACTGGTAGTCATATTTTGTAGTCATATTTGCCACGTGTACCGTATAAAGTGGGTGGGAGGGACGTATATCTTCGTAGGGAACGAGAGGGAACGAGTGGGAACGTTCCTGGGGAACGCACAGTCATATTTGGACGTCACTTTTTCCTCCTAGTCATATTTTGCAGTCACATTTTTCCCTATAGTCGTATATTTTTTTTGGGCTGCCCATGATTATAAACACTGCCCGAGACAGTTTACATGTATATTGGCCCTCTCAATCACTGTATAGTATGAGAATTTAGGGTATTAATTTTATAGGGAGAATTTGTGTCCAAAATTGAGTAGTTTTTCATTTGTTTAGGGTAATTAGGAATTGGCCATCGGCATTATTTTAATAATTGATTAGTAAATTATCTATTCACGCAATTCCATGGTGGAGCGGTTTAGGGTGGAGGTGGGGTTTTACATTGAGAAGGAATGTGTGGCAGAATTATTACGGGTTTTATAATTGTGTCCGTGCCTGTATGTAGTGGTTTAGGGCAACTAACGTGAGAAGTCTGAAACTTATCAGTTTGGGAGGTTGAAATGAATCTGTGCTGCGTGGCCAAGACTTGATGGTGCTAATTACACAATTTCATGTGAATATATGTATATATTTATATATAGATATGTCCAACGGGTAGAATGTTCACAACTGTATGTGAATGAACAAAGACTCGGTCAATCCTCCTCTGAGTCACAATAGTCTAAATCATCTACCGATGTGTCATCTTGTCCGAGGCGTTCTAATGCTTTAGCCACCACCTCCGGAGCTACTTCCACTGCGTCGTTTAAAATAGGTGTTTGGGGTATGAGATCCGAATCCAAGCCTGTGGCTTCAAGTCCGGGAAAATCACTTGCTCTCCCCAATGATATGCACCGTACTTCATCCGTGAGTTGGTGGTTCGAGAATGTCCGAACTCCAACGAAGGATCAATGGAAAATGGCGCAAAACTTTGACCGGTACCGATTTGGAGTTGTCTACGTACCAGGATTTGTGGCATATTGGGCACTCCGTCGCATCCTCCAATTCTTTCCGAAATAAACAACACCCATCTCTACACGCATGTATGGTGTTGTAGGACAACCCCAATTTCATCAACAAACCCTTCGCTTCGTGGAAGGTTTTCGGAAGTGTGTTGCCCTTGGGCAATATTGACTCGTGCAATAACTTCATCAACTCGTCCACAAAGCTGTTGGATACGCCAAAAGTGGTGCAACAATTAAGTACCATGAGGATAGAGGCGAGACGGTTGGATGAACTCCTTGCATAAAGCGGAGTCCTTGCTTCGCGTAAAAGGACATCCAGTACTATGCCACTAGGGTCCTTGATGTTCATCGTTGTCCCGCTTGACTCCATAGGGTCGTTATTGTCCTCCATTCCGTTTTCGCTACCTTCATCGTGACTTGGTGTGAAGGCATCGTCCCAGACCGGGGCCATTTCATTGAACTCCACATCAAATCCGTCATGCATGGAAGGGTTGGTATCGCTCCCCCCTAAGTTCACGTTGTCATACTTGTTGAAGCACTCTGCCACCATGCGTAACACATCTACTTCCCCAGCTTCTTTGCTGTCAATGCTAGGACTGGACGGGGGCTCACTACCTTGCCCACTGCTTGGTGCACTAGGGGTCAAGTTCAAGGGGCTGTACTCGTCTTGCAGTTCCAAGGACAACACATTGGATGTCACATTCCAAAGTCTAATGATAAGCTACATAATGCATGCGGTTCCTAGTTCGGAGGGCTCCTTGTTATTGCATCCACCTGCGCCGGGGAGTGTGTCGATGTTGTTTTAGTCTTGTCCACGCATTAAGGGTCACATCGAATACATGATACGCAACATATGACTAGCTGGCATTCTATTATAGTGTTAAGTAGTGACTAACTGTAGTCACTTTGGGAAAACGTGACTGACAGTTGTCACATTACAGTGGTAAGCACAGACTGTCTGTAGTCATTTTGGACGATAAGTATACGTTTACAGTTTGCAGTGCAGTGATAAGAAGTGACTGTCTGTAGTCATTTTGGGAAAATTCAAGATAGACACTATACATATTACAGAGACAGTCTCAGACTATCTTCCTACCGTTTGGGCATATAGTAATTTACCGTACACAACTCGGATTTAGAGGGTAATGCGCATAGAGTTCTTCTCCGGCAACAATGTCCCTTGTTGCTATGCTAATTACATATCCCCATTCCTCGTGGTTCCACGGTTTAGGCACCATGCGATACTCCCACATGACATTGCCTATTTCGGAGCGCCCGGCGGAACTATTAATGAATCCAGCGACATTTCCTTTCTCTACATCTGTGTCGATATACAGGTCCGACTCTGCGCGCATTACATACGATTTCATTCGGGATTGTGCCTTGCTCAAAATTTTGAATTCCGCCGAGGTGTACTGCGCTCCTACAAAAGGAAGCAGTTCCTCACCCTCTTTGGCTGGTTGCATTGCAAAGAGACCCCAACCCATGAAGCGGTATTTAGACACTTTCACTTGCTATTCCCTTTTCCAAAATATGAATGGAGTTAGCTTCGGTATGGGCCTTTCGCACCCTTGTCCATCATACACGTCTGACTGCCACTTCTGCAATCGAGAAATTTGCGCGGATGTCGCCGTGGGTCTGGCGCTCTGGGAGGATTGTGGTTGGCTTAGAAACTTGGTCAGCGATGTCAAACTTGCGGCTCTTACTAAAGGTCTCCATCAGGCCTACATAATTCATTAACACATATTTTTTTAAACCAAATCACTGTACGTAGAACCACGTCGCTTTGCTTATTGAGGACTGGGTATGCAGTTGAAATCATAGGTCTCATCACTTACCAATATTGAAGCTGTGAAAACCGGGTTCCTTCTTCTAGTGCGAAGATGCTTCCGAATCGTCGCTCGGTCGAGGACTTTTCCTCCAGCACATTCCATGCATGGGCAAGGGTACTTCATTAATTGCATGGAGTCTGCTTGGATCTCTTCATCTTGCCATAATTGGAGATGATTCAAGCGCTCCTGCTGTCCTTCTTCCATCCTACGGAAAAATATAGTAGAGAGTCATTCAAGACTACAGAGTCATTGTACATGACTAGAGGGCGTCATGACGATGACTCCAGAGTGTTATATAACTCCAGAGTGTCACATAAATCACTTCACTAAGTCATTTTAGGAAATTTTTTGTTTGCTCCCTTCCTTGTTTTATATAAGAATTGATTGAATAAAATTGGTGGTATGCACGACGTTTGGAACTGGGAGTCGCTATTTCTATGTCTATCGTCACTTTAATTTCATTTAAATTATGCAGTCATGATGTACCAAACTATTTCGTATGGAAATCATTCACTACATGAGTAGACAGAACGAATGGTGAAGAAGTAACACATCAGTGATATTCCTGAGGCATCTCTGCTAATGCAAAAGTGAATGAAAAACTTATCCACCAACCCAAGTTCATATTCTTGCACTCCTTCCATACACCCCCCCCTATGCGCAATTACACAGAAGTGGTCTATATAACATTCATATGATATGAATTGTACTTAGTAAATATGTAGAATACCATTGTCAACTTATGACTCATTAATGTCTGCTCTATGCTTTACTATGAATCACCGACATGTAGCCCTATCCCGGTGAAATGACTATATGCGCCTCAAGTCTCTAAAACAATGTACGTTTGTATCATTGGAGTGTGTACTATCTTGTTCCACGGAGCTGTCATCTTCTTCTTCAATACTACAACTTCCTTCATCTGAGGTTTTCAATATACGTCAATGCTATCTGATCGTGTGTCTTCTCGGGAAGTTCACAGAAGCAGAACTCTGGAGGGAATATGGCAGAAGATTTGGGCTCATAGTGACATGCCAGGCGTTTTTTTCTAATTCTGCCGTCCAAAGACAGCCCGTGCCGAGGGGAAGGAAGCCTACAACCCGGGGAGGTCACTCCATTGTCAAGTTGAAAACCACGTGCGTTCAAAATAAATCTAAGTTTTCTAAGTTGCATCACCAAAATGGGTCAAAATTTTATTAATTTTTTTTCATGAGTAGATATACTCAGTATCTATTACATAGTAAAAAAAGATAACCAAATTTGATGATCTTTCTTTTTTTATAAAACATACCGTTTCTAACTAGAATGACGTAGAAATGAACTAAAACAATTACTAAAAAAAATGAAGATGACTAAAAATTTCAAAAAAATATACAAAAGATGTTATCAATGGTTACGTATATGTAGAAAAAATATCATAATTTTTAAAATTATTTATGGCATATAAGATAGGGGTAGCAAACTTTGAACGCACGTGGTGTTCAACTTGACAATGGAGTGACCTCCCCGGGGCCTACAATTAATTGCAGTTAGGATTCCGATGTCACGGACATAGATGGATATTGCAAAGACTAGGCCTTGAGACAGAGATATAATTATTGTGTGGAAACTAGTTCGTGATGAGTATTGCTCAAAGATATGGATATTGTCCAGAGATATAATTATTGTGTGGAAACTAGTTCGTGATGGGTATTGTCCAAGATATGGGTATTGTCCAGAGATATAATTATAGTGTGGAAACTAGTTCGTGATGGGTATTGTCACGGACGTAAGACTTAGTCTATAGGAAGCTTCGCCGGAAGCTTCCTTAGTAATTAGAAGCTTCTCTTGGAACATCCTCCAAGCTAGTATATATAGGAGACGAGATGAGGGACTCCTCACTCTCGTCAACACCAGTTTAGGAGCAACCTTGATGCCTTGTCTTGTTCAACTATCGATTTAGTTCAATATACTTTCTTGAAAACCACTCTTGTGTACTATGGCACTTCTTGTTCTTGGGTCCTTGTTCATGCTCTTGTTCTTGTTTTCTTGTTCTTGTTCTTGAGTTCTTGTGTCCCTGACAGTTTGACGAGAGTGACATTGACAATACTAGAGCTTGGCCTTTCTTGATAAGAGTGGATTACCTCTTTCTTGAAAATGCTAGAGCCTTCTAGAGGTTGCGGATTACCCTCCTCTAGGCTAGTATTGTTATGTGTTGTAAAATTCTTTCTTGATCAAGAGCGGATTACCCCTTTTTCAAAATTGGGTTTTAACATTTTAAAGGTTGCGGATTACCCACCTTTAATTGTCTCAACTCTTCATAGAATTCTTTTGTTTCCTTCTCTAGAGTGATTTCAAGATGTCGGGAGTTGTAGATACGAACCCAGCAGATTTAGCTGAATCAAAACTAGACGTCGTTCTCAAAGCCATCGAATCTTTGTCTTTCAGGACGAACCAAATTGAGAATTTTGTTACTAGACTTCACAATGATCACGGGGCTGGACCTTCACAAACGAGTGTTGCGCCTCAAGTTTCTCCATCCGGGGAATCATCAATTCTTCTAACTCAAGAGGAGAATCCATCTCCTCAACATGTTGAGACTCCGAGGTTCAAGGAGCCCCGGATTAGCCTTTCAGAGAAGTTTGATGGCACACGCTCAAAATTTCGAGGGTTTGTCAATCAAATCCAACTTATTACCTTTCTTCAACCGCATCGTTATCCGACTGACGAATCGCGAGTAGGTTTAGTTGGAACCTTACTTACGGGGCAAGCTCTATCTTGGTTTGCCCCTCTGTTTGAAAAAAGATCACCGATCTTGAACAACTTCGAGATGTTCTTAGCTGCTTTTGGAGAGGCGTTTGGAGAGCACGACAAGATTCGTTGGGCGACAACCAAGATTCGTTTTTTGCGACAAGGATCGCGATCAGCATCTGTGTATGCATCAGATTTCCGACAATTAACATGCGACATCAATTGGGACGAAGAAGCACTTATGAGTCAATTTCATAGGGGACTACGAGATGACGTCAAAGACCTGTTATTGCCTTTGTCTGATCCTCAAACACTCAGTGAGGCAATAAGTCAAGCCGTGAAGTGCGACAATCGATTATTTCAGCGACGTCAAGATCAACGTTCTTGGACTTCATCAAAACCATATAGAAGTTCTTCTCACTCGGCTGCTTTGACAAACATTTCAAGTAGTCATTCGGAAGTGGAAGACGTGCAAATTGATGCGGTACGATTCAAACCACTTACGCCACAAGAGAAGAAACGACGATTTGAAGAAGGTTTATGTCTGTATTGTGGAGAACCAGGCCATAAAGCTGACAGTTGCTCTAAGAAGCAACACCGCCATACTTTCAAGACACGAAGAACGTTTGTGGGGGACCATCAACAATCAAAAAATGAAGAGACCCAGCCACAATAGAGACCGTGCGGTTGGACGAGTCAAGTCACAAGGTCTCTTCCTGTCCGGTCAACCCTCTCGTTGTTCCTTGTTCCTTTTTCTTTTGCTTGTTTGAACTTTCGAACATCCGCCTTGATAGATTCAGGAGCCTCTGCTTGTTTCATAGATGAAGATTTCATAAAACTTCACAATATTCTTTTAGTTAAAAAACCTTATCCTGTTCCAGTAGAAGTAATAGATGGACGACCCTTAGCTTCAGGTCATGTCACCCATGAAACTACTCCTTTAGAAATAGAGTTAGAAGGTCATAATAGTTTTCTTGTTTTCAATGTCATTAAAACCCCTAGAAGCTCTATCATACTAGGACTATCTTGGCTTAGAAAATACAATCCCAATATAGATTGGAGTAACCTCAAAATCAAGTCATTCCCTAGTACAATTCCCCCAAAACAACCAACTAGGTCCAAACTTCGTCACCCTAAACCGTTGTTCGTTGGAGCAAAGGCTTTTATGAGAGCTGCGAAACATAGCAATCTATTTGCTATTCATGCAACTCCGGCTCGTGAAGAAGCAACTACGGTTACGAGCAATCCGGATCAGTATAAGGAGTTTCAAGATGTTTTTGAGAAGAAAAATGCTGATATTTTACCGGAGCATCGACCTTACGATTGCGCGATTGATCTGCAAGATGGCGCGCAACCATCTTTTGGCCCGATTTACAACCTCTCGCAAAACGAACTCGTAGCGTTGAAGGAATATATTGAAGAGAATCTCGCCAAAAACTTCATCCGACACTCAAAGTCCCCAGCTGGTGCCCCAATACTCTTTGTCAAGAAGAAGGACGGCTCTTTACGAATGTGTGTTGATTATCGCGGCCTGAACAAGATTACTGTGAAGAATCGATACCCGTTGCCGTTGATATCTGGACTTCTTGATCAACTTGGACAGGCCAAGATCTATACGAAGATTGATTTACGCGGAGCTTACAACCTAGTACGCGTTAAACAATGAGACGAATGGAAAACTACATTTCGAACAAGGTATGGTCATTTTGAATACAATGTCATGCCTTTTGGACTTACGAATGCACCTCCCATATTCCAACATTTGATGAACGACGTCTTTCGCGAATTTTTGGATAAATTTGTCGTGTGCTTTTTGGATGACATCTTAATCTATTCCAAGAATGTTGAAGAACATAAAGAATATGTGAAGCTTGTATTAAAAAAATTATGTGATGCTCGATTATACGCAAAAGTAGAAAAGTGCGTATTTCATCAACCGCAAGTGAAGTTTCTTGGGTATATTATTTAGAGTGAAGGCTTATCTATGGATCCAAAGAAGATTGAAGCTATCACGAATTGGTTAACTCCTCGAACGGTACGTGATGTACAATGCTTTCTCGGATTTGCTAATTTTTATCGAATTTTCATCGAAAATTATTCCCAAATTGCTGCAGCATTGACTCGAGTGACATGCAAAGACAAGCTTGATTGGGGACTGGAAGCGGAGAATGCTTTCCAAAATCTGAAAACGGCTTTTACGACGGCTCCAATCTTGATTCATCCAGACTTTTCAAAAGCATTTTATATGGAGACTGATGCATCAGACTTTGCATTAGGTGCAGTCTTATCACAAAAGGGAGATGACGCAAAACTTCATCCCGTTGCGTTCTATTCTAGAAAATTCTCCGCTGCAGAAATCAACTACGAGATTCATGACAAAGAATTACTTGCTATAGTGGACTCGTTTCAACAATGGCGTCATTTTCTTGAAGGCGCTTCGCACCAGGTGACTGTATATACAGATCACAAAAATCTTGAATATTTTATGTCAGCTCGTGTATTGAATCGGCGACAAGCTCGTTGGAACATGTCATTATCTCGCTTTGACTTTGTCATCACATATCGACCTGGAAGACAACAAGGATTATCATATGCTTTATCTCGAAGATCCTATCTTGCGCCTAAACAAGGAGAAGCCGCATATGACCAACAACGGACAACTCTTTTGAAAACCGAGCAATTTCGAGTTCATGGAGCGACTATGGCAATGCCAGTTGACTCATCATTTCTTGACGAAGTTCGTGCAATATCAGCAACGGACCCTCTTGTTCTTGACA
Organism: Pohlia nutans; assembly: GCA_022496805.1. Taxonomy (NCBI): domain Eukaryota; kingdom Viridiplantae; phylum Streptophyta; class Bryopsida; order Bryales; family Mniaceae; genus Pohlia; species Pohlia nutans. The sequence goes on from CM040102.1 coordinate 10,991,550, forward strand.
TTCAGCGTCGCTCTGAAACTGATCGCAACAATTTCAAGTTTGTAGATGACCTCTTGTATTTTGAGGAGCGCTTGTATATTCCAGAAGGTTCTGCACGCCTTCGAATTCTTCAAGCCCGTCATGATTTTCCTGCAGCCGGACATTTTGGGTTCAACAAGACGTTAGAACTCATTTCTCGAGATTTTTGGTGGCCCCAGATGTGGAAAGCTGTCAAAGACTACGTCCTTTCTTGTGACACTTGTTCTAGATCAAAGAATCCACGACATCGTCCGTATGGACTCTTGCAGCCGCTGCCTATTCCAAAGCAACCATGGTCTTCTGTTTCTATGGATTTCATCACCGATTTACCACCGTCGAAGACTTTTGACACCATATTCGTGGTTGTTGATCGATTGACAAAGATGGCTCATTTCATTCCTTGTAAGAAGACAATCACCGAAGAAGAGACAGCAAGACTATTTTTGGATAACATTTATCGATATCATGGATTACCGGATGACATCGTTTCAGATCGCGGACCGCAATTTGTCTCTAAATTTTGGAGATCTCTCTTTGAAATCTTGAAGGTACAAATCAAACTCTCTTCTGCTTTTCATCCTCAAACTGATGGCCAAACGGAGCGTGTAAACCAAGTATTGGAGCAGTATTTGCGTTGCAACATCAACTATCAACAAGACGATTGGACCTTGCATTTGCCATTGGCTGAGTTAACGTATAATAATACCGTTCATGCATCGACTCAACAAACGCCATTCTATGCCAACTATGGATATCATCCAAAGTTTGACATGTTAAATCAGTCAAAGAACGAGAATCCCGCAGCTGTCGACTTTGCAACAAGATTATCGGAACTCCATGCGTTGATGAAGATTCATTTAGAAGAAGCCCAAGATCGCTACAAAGCCGCCGCAGATAAGCTTAGAAAGAAATCACCGTCTTTCCTAGTTGACGATAAAGTATGGCTTATTCGGCGTAATATCAAGACTACAAGACCATGTGATAAATTGGATTATCGTCGATTAGGACCATTCCCTATTCAGCAGCAAATCAATCCGGTGGCTTTTCGGTTCGACCTACTAGTATCTATGAAGGTACATCATGTCTTCCATGTGTCATTATTAGAACCATACAAAGAGTCGAATATACCAAGCAGAAAGCAACCACCACCGCTCAGCATTGAAGTTGATGCCCACGAGGAATATGAAGTTGAAAAAATACTTGATTCGCGGCGAAGACGGGGCAACTTAGAATATCTTATACACTGGCGTGGTTACGACATCAATGAACGGACGTGGGAACCAGTAATAAATGTCGTTGGCGCGCCTCAGAAGGTACAGGAATTTCATCGACGCTATCCTGATAAGCCACGACCTATTCAATGATAACTTCAACAAGAAGCTCTTTCATTGAGAGCTGTATATAAAGAGGGAAGAGCAGTCAAAGAGCAACACAACTCTCAACCTCAGAAACATCTTCTCTTGTACTTCTTTTCTTCTTAGTATGTCTAATTGGAAGGTATTCCAAGACTCTTTAGATTCTGAATCACAACCGGAGTCTGAGCGTGAGCTGTCTTTATCACAATTGCCGACCCAGCCTGCAGATCCTTTGCCACCACAACAGCCGCGAAACGAAGCTGGACCTTCTCAACAACGAAGACGGCCTCGAGATGAAGAACCTCTTGAACCACGGCAACGTCGGAAAATACCCAGTAGCAGATCGTTGGTGAATGTCATCGAAGTAGAACCCGCTTTTGAAGGTCGCCCGGAAGCTGTATTTGAAGGACTTTTTTGCAACGAAGATACAGAGATCCAAGCATGGTCTCAAGTAGCGGGCGTCGGTCACTATCTCTGGCTGCAAGGGCCTTTAAACCACTTGACTCGCGCAAGACAACTTGAGTATGTCGGAGAAACCATGAGACATATTTTTGAATTTCTACGCCTCTGATCAAGAGTCCACAACAACACTCCTCGTGAAGACTCGTCGCTAGAGAGGGAGGTGGTGTCACGGACATAGATGGATATTGCAAAGACTAGGCCTTGAGACAGAGATATAATTATTGTATGGAAACTAGTTCGTGATGGGTATTGCCCAAAGATATGGATATTGTCTAGAGATATAATTATTGTGTGGAAACTAGTTCGTGATGGGTATTGACCAAGATATGGGTATTGTCCAGAGATATAATTATAGTGTGGAAACTAGTTCGTGATGGGTATTGGGTATTAGGTAAAGTCACAGTGATATAATTATTGTGTGGAAACTAGTTCGTGATGGGTATTGTCACGGACGTAAGACTTAGTCTATAGGAAGCTTCGCCGGAAGCTTCCTTAGTAATTAGAAGCTTCTCTTGGAACATCCTCCAAGCTAGTATATATAGGAGACGAGATGAGGGACTCCTCACTCTCGTCAACACCAGTTTAGGAGCAACCTTGATGCCTTGTCTTGTTCAACTATCGATTTAGTTCAATATACTTTCTTGAAAACCACTCTTGTGTACTATTGCACTTCTTGTTCTTGGGTCCTTGTTCATGCTCTTGTTCTTGTTCTCTTGTTCTTGTTCTTGAGTTCTTGTGTCCCTGACATCCGAACCCAACAAAGTACTATACATCTGAGACATTTGTTGTCTTCGCAAATGTGTAAATGATTTCCACACATGTACATTCGGGTGACGAATGTCCATGATGTGAACCTATACAAGCAATTCTGGACCTCAAGAGTACTACTGGAATCTGCAGACATTTTTTGGTATGATGTGAAATTGCCAAAGAGGTGTGTAGCTGGAACCTGTCAATCGCATACACTTTGATGTCGGAAGTCAATTCGTCCTGTTAACACAACTGATGACAGATATGACGTCCACCGTGTATGTTAGAGTAAAGGGTTACCTGCATGCTCACAAGAAGCGTAGAGTGTCACATATATATTGTGAAGCATAATCGGCAACAAGGACACTTTTTTCCATTTGACAAGAGACTTTACTTGGACTTATCTTTCATAGTTCTTTTTAGATTAGCTAGTGTGTAGGAATGGTTAATTCAGGTGTGCTGGTTCATCAATTTGCTTACATTTTGGTTCTTCAAGTAGGTGCAGGCAGTTATTATACCCTATTACTGGTGCACTCTTCTTTACTCAGATAAAGAACAATTAATACCAGTTTTGTGCACACTATTTGGGTGTCAAGGTCTACAACTTTCAAGAGAGAGTTATACTGAACTACAGAGTCATATAGATGACTATAGGGCGTCATCTATATGACTGGAGAGTGTTGTATAACTCTCGGGTGTCACATACATGACCCTGCTCAGTCGTCTCTGTGTCGCGCGGCTTGGTCAACGGAGATACACGTGGCACCAGTTGACCAAGCGACCATCGCTCAAGCAATATTCACGGCGTCCTACAGAGATTTGCAGAATTCTCAAGCACCGTTGTCGATGGCGCGTTCATCCCCCGCGTACGAGCGCATGAGGAGCAGTCTCATCGAAGAGAACAACGGAGCTTTGAAGAGTTTGGGGTTGCCGTCGCTTTCAAAACAAACCTTCAAGAAGCCAAAAGACAAGAGGTGAGTGATTACCTCTTCAAAGTGCAGTGCGTGGTGTAACGTCCTTGAATTTCTGAATTACGCTTAGAATTGTTGGCTTCTAGAAAAAACGCGTTAGGGTTTGGAGTAGATGTGGAGGGAGATACTTGCAGAGCACAAGGTTTCGAGCTTGCCTTGCGCTTGCCTAGGGTTTTGAGCTTGCCTAGGGTTTCGAGCTTGCCTTGCCCGCCAGCGCTTCGACCTTGCCGAATCCGCTTCACAAATCAGGTTGCCAAATCCGCTTCGAGCTTGCCGAAACTCCTGGCTTCGAGCTTGCCGAAACTACGAGCTTGCCGAAACTCCTTGCCAAAACTCCTGGCTTCGAGCTTGCCGAAACTACGAGCTTGCCGAAACTCCTTGCCGAAACTCCCTGCCGAAACTCCTAGTGCCACAATTCCGTGTACTCCTAGTGCCGAAACTCTGGCTTGTGCGGTACTAGTGCCGGGAGACACTAGTTTGCCGGGACCATTGCTGGGTTCATGCACAATCACACACGATTTGCTTCGTCATTGCTGGGTTCTAGCAGTTATGGTCCTGAAACAAGTTAACTGCGCCGTGCAGAGTGGGGGAACACGAGGTTGCATAGGTCCATCGTTGAAACCCTAACCGACTCAAAACCCTAAGCTTAAAAACCCTAGTCTGCGACTCTGCTTTGCAGTCATATTGGCAGGCAGTTGTGACTCTCTGGAATCACATCTCGCTCCCATCGTGTCCCCGAGTAGTCGTATATTTGTGTGGATATGGATAATTTTGTTGGTAAAATGATAAGAGATGTTGCTAATATGCCGGATGAGAAGCAAATTGAAGTATTCTGCACAATTGCGTGTTTCCCGTCAATTACGATGCCGGTGTTGGAAATGACTTCCATTGAGATCGCGGATGTTGTTGAGAGCAGTCGCACCGTGCCCTTGCAAGAGCCTCTCGCCGCCAAGCCAACGCGCACGCGACAAACGCAGAGGAAGCTCCTAACCGACTCCGAGTGTGGCGACGAGGATGACGGTGAGGACGAACGCGTGGAGGAGCCGTTGAAGACGACACGAAGAAAGGCAAGAATTTCATCTCCAATTTGAAACCGCAATTTTTACTTATTTTTGGAATGCATGGAAGTATTTATTTTTTGCCTTAGACCAAGCTATTTTCCATACGCCTGTAAATGTTATGTTTGGAATCTCCATAGAGTCTCAAAGTTTTCCATCTCTTTTAGACTGTCGCTAAGTTAATTAAAAGTTTGTGGTGCAATTCTTGTGTGAAAAATGAAACGGCTAAGAGATGATCAGTTTTAATGCTTTTTGCAAATGGGAGGCAGAACTTTTTCTGGCTTTGACCTTTGATGTTTCTTAGAACTCCATTCTGTTTTGAAGATATGTGATTATAAATATACTGCAGCCGAGTGGATTGTAGTTCTTCTCGTTCCAGGTACTCTGACTTGAACTCAAGAAAAAGTGATTGTGTCTCTATCTCCCGCGTTAAATGCTTGTGAAAGATCAATCTCCAAGTAATCTTGCAATTGTACATACGGCATTTGCTTGAACTAACAGCTTGAAGTCAATTATCGTCACCCGGTTGAAATTACAACCAGATGGATTCCTTTAGTTTCCTTTTTGAGCTTAATGTTGGGGTTGTTATAGAAACATAGTTTTCTTATTCATTTCTTCTCACTCATGGACGGTTTTGCAGGCGATGTCGATGACATGAAGGCCACTCTCAGGGTTTTGCTCCAACAGGTCCGCACACTAAAACCGCCCATGACACCACACGAATCGTCGGAGGTGGGGAACAAGGGATTGGAGGAGTCCCACCCGCCAGCAGTGGCTCCACCGGCAATAGCGCCGGCAGCCCTGGACCCAGTGTGGCTAAAGGAGGTCCACCTGACAAACGAGGAGGTACCACACGCATCGTGACCCCGAGTAGTCATAAATGAGCCATCGCATACTCATTGTATACTCATGACTTGCAATGCTTCATATTACCGCAGATTTTCCTTCTCGTATCAATTCCTTCATTGTTGACAACTTCAATTAGTGCAAGTAATAGAAATCCACAAAATTCCTTTTCTGGTGTGTCTAAAGAGATCACATAGATTTAATTTATAGTGATCCTATTTGTGCCACTTATTACTAGTAATTTACAAATCAAAGTTTTAAATGTGCTTACTCATGACTAGTGGATTTCTGACTTCCCTTTACCGTGTGGCACCAGGGGACCACGAACTTGGTGAAGCCCGGTGGCGTACGATCCGGTTGTAGATCGCTTGGATGCTGCTCTCAACAGCATCACCAAGTGGCCCGTTGCCGCACTGGAGGCAGCCTAAATGCCGCGACTGCGAAAGAGAAGGTGACATATAAACGATCTTCTGATGTTTGATGTAGCACGCAATGCTGATGAATTCCCTGAATGTCACAGGGTTAAGTAATATACGCAGTCTGCCATGTCACAGTGATCAGTAATAAGCATAGTGAGAATGTCACACGGTTCAGTCAAGTATACCTGGGAAGGTCACAGGGACTAGTCATGATACAAATGAATGTAACACATAATAGTCATAATTGTGCAGCATCCGTATTAAGGGGTCCTCTACTGAATTAATGAGGTTTGCGCAAAAAAGTTGGTTAACCCACTTGTCATTGTGGTGGTGCACACAGGATGACGAAGAAAATCACAAGAAGCCAGCAGCAAGAAGTAAATGGGAAGCACTAGATGATGGATGTTGGATGTATATAATGGTGAGGAATAAGAGTGAGTTAGCTAGATAGCAACTCCCTCTAAGACATTATCGAGTTTTGGTTTTGTATTGAGTCTTTCACTACTAAATACAAGTGAACATGTTGCATTTCCCTTCTCAGACGTAAGCGTCTTCCATTGAATTCCACGTATGTGTCTTCTATTGTATGTTTCAGATACATAATAGTAATATAACTCTCAATAAGCGAAAATATCACTGTGTGCACTAATATGGCCACATACATGGCAACAACATTATGACTACCGCGAGTCATATATTGGTCTCACTCCGACTGATACTGTGACTGAAACCAGTCGTATATCCTTTGCACTCTTGTCAAACACTACTGGAGGTCTTGAACACACGACTGGCTACAGTCATAGCGACCGCTCAAACACGACTGTACACAGTCATAATCCACGAAACCCTAAAACATCACTACCAATCGAATTCCACTTCAGCAACATTATGACCAAAACTGTGACTCCACAGAGTCACATTCCACGTCAACCGAACAATGACAGTATTCACATTCCACGTGGAAGTGCCACGTCAGCAAAAATATAACTCCACAGAGTCATATTCCACGTCAGCAGAAAATATGACTACGCAGAGTCACGTGCCACGTCGGATGCCACGTCAGCAAAAAAATATGACTCGCCCGAGTCACATGCCACGTCGGATTTTGGCCTCAGCTGCCCGGGCAGACCTCCAAAAGTCAAGGACTTGGGGCCGGTCAAAATGGCGGCTGGAATGCTGACGTGGCATGTACATGGCGCCCAAGTATACGCTTTAAGGCGTATTTATTCATATGACTAGGTGTCCGAAGCGACTCGTCGGTAACTACGGCACCCAGTCATGCTCCGCGTCACATTCCACGTCAGCAAAAAATATGACGCGCAGTCACAGACCCGATTTTATGACTGCGTGCAGTCATAAACGCAGTCATTCTCCTAGTCATAAAAGTACACATCTATGGTAGTGTAAATTCTACACAAAAATCTATACTTCTTATATAAGAGTTACATATTTTTTCCAATTGTAACATATTTGTAACATTTACATGATTTGGGAGTAGATTGCACATTTCTAAATAGTATATGCAAATCACAATGGAGATTTCATGTAGATGTTACATGATTTGTATATTGTTTTGCTGTAAATGTTACAAATTGTAACATCTACATGATTTCCATATTGCAAGTTACACTTCTACATTTTTGAGATGTGTGTCATGAGACCACATTCAACTCATGATTCACCCATCTGTCCCGGCTCAATTGCTGACATCTGAGGGCCTCTTCACCCTAGAAGCGAGAAGCTGAGAGGAGAAAAAATTCAGCCAATGAGAAATTGGTCTTCTCGGTTTCTAGGCCTCCCATTTGCTGAAATTTATCTTTCATGGCTTCTCGCCTTTCGTGTAAAGAGGCCGTGAATCATCATATTATTCACACCCATGCTTGCTAAAGCGAACTCGCTCAAATTATCTATTATACAATATAGGACGCTTTGTCTCACTCGACCGTTCCGCCCTGGAATCCGTCGAGGAGACAACCCAAGCTCAAAAGCAAGTGCTCAACGGCACGGGTCCCACTAGTTCATTTACATTTGAAGAGCTCACTTCCCCACCCTTGCATGCCCCTCACACATCAAAAGTGTACATTAAATAATAAAATAATCAATGGACTAATTACAAGTAGAATGTGGGGATATAGTCAACTAAACAATGATTTGAAGAATCATTTCTTTGAGCATCTACACTGGATTGCACTCTGAAGGTCATCCAAAAAGTCAGACCTCCCATTTAGTTCCTGCACCTACATCACTCAATTAGGCTCTTGAAAATAGTAACTGAGCCACTCACAAGTCACCACATCACAAACTTCGCAAGTCATGATTTTGCAATGTTTTATGTATGTTGATGAGATGAACATGGGTTATTACGTTCGACATACGTTTTAAGTATGTTTTTATTGTATAAAAATCGTACGAACAACATATTACAAACATGAAAACACCCATTATGATAAAATTTACATGTTTGTAACATGTCCTTTGTACGTTTTTTTTACGATAAACATACGTAAAATGTATGTCAAACGTAATCACCCATGTTCATCTCAACAACGTATTTAAAACATTACAAAAACATGACTTCTTACGTTTGTGATGCACACATGGATTGTGCAATTATGATGTGCAATTAAGAAAGAGATACACTAGCAAGAATGTTTTTGAAAGCCTTGGTTTTTAGTGGAATATCCAATGTCACGGACTAAATAAATTGTTCACCTATTCATTCTCATCCATTTTTTCATAGCTAGAGTGGTATCTAGAGTGCTAGTGGAGATGCTCTTAACATGCTAAGATTGAGAATCAAGAGGCATTTATGAAGGGCTCTTGGCACTTTTCATTCAGTTTTTGGGTAGGAGACTTTAGGACGGGGCATGGGCGGCCATGCTCTCACATTTGCAATATCATTGTACCCAACCCTCTTTTAGGTGGCCAAATATAGCCAAATTGTGATGATATTTTAGAAATATCTAAATTGGGATCGACTTCATGACCTATTTTCATCCACGTGATCATTTTTCATCCGGTTAAGACGGTTTCATCCAACATCTCGATGAAATTCCACTGCTACCATCTGCTTGATAAAATGAGAAATTGCAAAACAAGTTGAGGATGCATAAAAATTGTAGTCCAAATTATTTTGCTAACCCTTAAATGTCAACCTCAGCATTTTGATAACTTTGATTGTTTGCCAATGATTCCACAATCTCGCAAATGAGGGGCAAATTTGGAATCCAGATCGCTTCTTCAGTAACTTCCCAATGCACTAATCCTCGCTTGGTTTGGTTGAAAAAAACTACTTTTTTTTTCATATATTTCTTTCTAAAAAGCTCGTGGGGCTTTTCTGACGTTTAAGGGTTAATGGCAAAACTAATTTCCATGAGTTTAAAAATCAACAAGCTCTTCTATACCTTCTAATTATTTGGAGTGAACAAATAAGAGTGCATTAAAGCAAAACTCATGGTATCTTAATATTCAAATTCAACGTGACTTTAAGGATAACTCAATTATAGGAAATGTGCAGTTTTTCATAAAAGGTTTAGAAGATGAAACTTCAAATTAGTTGTGGAAGATCTGTGAAAGTGATCATCTCTACCAACACTCTAAATAGGCCTTGCCCTTTGAATTATGATCGAAAAGCAAGCCCAAAAACACCCCAAACTCTGAAACTCTTACACAAATTCAAAATCCTCAACTCACTACGGTAGATGTTCATATTTCCGTCCAAATTTCAAGTTTGCATGGTTAGGTCTGTGAAAAAGAAGGGTTGTTATTTTTAGGTGCTCCGCAAAGCTTGTGCAAAGGCATCCTAAAAAAAACACATTTTTGAAACCACCCATTTCGGTAGAAATGAAAAATATACTCTTGAATCCTACTCTGTTCACCCATTTTGGTGGATTTACAATTTTATGTGAATTTCTAAGTCTAAAAGCGTAGAGTGGCCATTACTCTTACATAGAGTTTGTGCTTTATCCACAGGTTGGATTCTCAAAACCAACCAATAAAAAAGAAATTTTTAGAGTGCTTTTTGGGTGCTTTTTCAAACTTGCTCGGGCGGTTTTAACCCTTAAATGCCTGACCCTATTACCGTGGTGGAAAAACTTTAGACTATATGCCATCTCTCACCATTATTATTGAATAAAAAATTAAAATTTTATTTTTCCTACATGAAACCAGATGTCAACTACAATATATGATTTTTTCAAAATTATTAATGCACAATTTAAATTATCGTGATTTTTCGAAGTGGTAAAAGCAAAGAAAATTCACATCAATTATAAACTATATTTAAAAAAAAAAAAAAACTTGCCAATTGTGTAAATTACAAAGAAAAACATTAGTTTGTTTACCGTGCTCAAAAAATATTTCTAAATTTAAAAATACAGTGGAAAAACCTAAAACCGTGGAACATTGTGGAGGTGCCACGGTAATACACCCTCAACTTGTAATTTCTATAAATCATTCAATTTTAAGAATTTTTCAAAATTTCAAAATGGAGTAAAAACTAGACGTTGTAAGCTACATTTTGTTAGTAAAGCTCGAATTCAAAAAGTATCATCTCGAAGGCCAAAATCGCATTTCATCTGTAGCAAAAGATGCTCAGCCAAAATTGGTCATTTAGGCGTTTAAGGGTTAAAGACCCAACCCCAAAATATAGGGAATCGATATTGGGACCTGCGCGGAAATCAGCACACCCACCTTACTAAAAGCTAAGTTAAATTGAATAGTAACACTGACTGATACATGTGGTGGTACAAGATTGGATCATCTGCTACATGCAAGATGAAAACAGTTGAGAAGTATTTGATGTTGGGAAAGTACCGCCGAAAATGACTGTATCATTCAAAGTCTGACATTTTGCAAAGTTCTCTTGACCGAGAGATGCCCTAGTAGAACACCGTCACTTTCAATACAAAATAAAATACGGTCTGAGATGACCCTAAACTATCAAGGTGATAGTGGTAAGCCGATAAGGTACCCAAACCAATTGGAGAGGTTGGCGGTTCAATTCCCGACTGTGAAATCGTCTTACTACACTAAATAGGTAGATTAGTGTTAGATACACTAATTTACATAAACATGTTGTAAGTTTTAACTATTGACCAATTTTTTTACCGTCTATATTGGTCACGATGGGGATCTTTCAATAGTATAGGAATCAATGTATTTGGTAAAAAATTTGTCGAGAGTAAAAATCTATAATATTTTCAAATCTTATAATTATCTAACACTAATCTACCTATTTAGTATACTTGATTGGAAAACTTCCCGCGGGTTGCAAAAATGCAATTTGTGTGTGTCAAAAAAATAAAAATATAATATAAAAATAAAATATAAATGTTACTGGAAGGCTGGATCACTGATGAGTCAAATTAGTTGAGAGTACTGTAAAAACTGCTGGCTTTCTTTTTTTAGTACTCTACTTTCCTGTACAGTACAATAGTACATGCACGAACACAGACAGAATGCGGACACTGGAACCCGCCTCGGAGACGGAATGCGTCAATTATAAGAGGTCACTTTTCTGCTTGCCAGGGCACCACACCCACCGCCCCGGCTCTATTTCTAGCTACAAAGTGAAAAAACACTTCTTTACTGCTCGGTACGACTTGTTAATTTTTGAAAATGAAGCAAAATGAAATTATTTTTTGAAAACAAAATGAAATTCCATTGCAATACAAACCGGTACCACAGCCAAGCCCCCAAACCGAGGCATTGCACAAATAAAGAAATTTCACTTTACTGCTTGGTTTCTGTGTTCAAATTTGTACTCTTCAGTCACTTCATTTGTGCAAAAGGGAACAAAAAAAAAGCCTCAAAAGACTGCAGAATGAGCTGCCCGCCCCAGCGTAAAGATAGATAGAAACTCCGGTCCTCTTTTGAGGCCGGCGTGAATAAAGTGTCCGTTTGTAACGTCAATGACCTAGTACCCACTGAAACAAAATTACTTTGTCCCATCATAACATTTAGTAGCCTTCATGCCACTGCCTTTTCTTCCTGCACTGTGCTCATTACCTTGAGCCTCCACTTGTTTACTTAGCTACTTATGAAGTATTGTTAAATGTGAAATATTCCACACCATCTATTGTAGAGACAATTTATATATGGATGCGGTATTATTAAATGTGAAATATTCCACACCATCTATTGTAGAGATAATTTATATATGGACACGGTATTGTTAAATGTGAAATATTCCACAACATCTATTGTAGAGACAATTCATATATGGACGCGTAGGTAGTTAAGGGTTAATTGGATGGCCACTGTTTTCCATTTCTTCCTCTTTTTAAAAATTAAAACTTGATTGATTGATATTGTGCATGACATTCTCCAGGAGCTGGCTGGCCTGAAATCCTCAGAATCAATTTTTTTAAATGAATCCAAATTCCTTCATGTTGGATACAACCTTGAACCGGTTCAAGGAGTCAGTGATAAATAACTATTGTAAAGATTTTTCTAACTCCATATGAGGGTGCATAAAAGGCAGTGCATAAAAAGCAGGCCGCTACCAAAAAGAGGTGCATAAGGTTCAACTTCCATGGGTAAAGTTGCTCACTAAAAGATTAGTTTTTAGGGATTTTGGGGACTGTCGAAGTTCCACATTTCTAGTGAACTTTTGAGAAATAATTGGAGGAGTTGTCATGAAGTATAGAGGGTTCTCAAGTCCTCGATTTCATGCCAACTTCTTTGTAACCAATCAAATTTGTTCATGTTCAAGTCCATGAAAGTGTGCATCATTCCATGGCCGAGTATGAGACAAATTGTAATACTACATTTTTCTCCTTCCCTACTTCCATGAGCAATATTTCAAACTCATAGAAGTTAACTCATAGAGCATCTCCTGCGATTTGGTTAAATATGCCCCTGGTCCTTCACTTTTTGCCCGTGTAGGTTGCCCCCCTCCTACTCCATATGCGCCACCTAGCTCTGCTCTTTCTTATATGCATTGAGCTGGAAATTTCAAAAGGACGCTCCAAATATGAAGAAAATTGGCTATTCGTGACAGCCCTGACTAGATTGTTTCCATCGTGTAGTGACTGTTGAACATTGACCCCCTTCCCCCTTCAAATACATAGTCGTGTGGAATGCGGCTTTGTTGCAGAGGATTGTGCATGCATTTAGTCTCGTCTCGTTTTCTACAATCCTTTGTCTATAAAAAATATCTTGAATTGAAAGTGTTGAGTGCGGGTGTAAACGCATCATTCCTCACTGTGAGATTCCAAAATTATAGTAATGTCATCAAGCTAATTAGATAGAAACTCCGATCTTTTTTCGAGGCTGGCATGAATAAAGTGTCTGTTTGTAGTGCTCACCGGCACAAGAAGTTTAAAGTGGATTCCTTGTGACGTTTTCCCTACATACACAAGGAATTTTGTAAAAAGTTGCACAATTGCAGAGGGGAAAATTGAGACACATGGAACACTTAGTTTTTCCGTGTGCATGTCTCAATTTTCCCAACGTGTCTTTGTTCTTTCTTGTGGACTCTTTACAAATTCCTTGTGTGATTCATTACACAGGGAATACACACGTAAACACACCAGAAATCCACTTTAAGCTATTGGTGCGAACAATGGGCCATTGGGATAAAACTACTCTCCCTTGCCGGGAATAGACACTATAGTGACCAACAACAAATATTAGTAACAATCAGTAACCTTGATGGGTGGTTAGGTTCATCTACTTTAGACTAGCAAAGGCAAGCAATTTTTAAGCATGGTTGGACCTTGGGTAGTAAGGGGTTAAGAGATTGGGTTATTTTTGTGTGTCTTACATGAAGTTCTAAAGAACAAATTATATTTTTCCAACACTACAAATAAAACCTTTTAGGAGGGAAACTCTAAACTAATTACCTAAATAAACAATTTGTAGAAATGTTTAGATTTTAGTTGTCATGGACAGACTCTAGACAAGAACAAGAATGCTTTGGAAAACTGAATGAGGCATCAAGCAATATTGTTTTGGAAAAGCAACATGTATTTACAAGAACAAGAGTACATAGATTTGGAATATAAAAATAAGGCTTCACACATAGGACTAAAGATTATGAACTAAATGTTGGAATGTGTTGTCAAAATTGAGGAGCCTCTCAATCTCGATTCTTATATTTACCTAGAGGTCCTAAGCTATTTTCACAATCTCAGAAGCTACTTGAGTTGGTTCTCATGCGGGAGAAGCTTTTTGAGAAGGTTTATCAAACTTCCATGAGTATTGAAGTTGTTTAATACATAAGAAAGTAAGAAACTAGGAAGCAATTAGTAGGGCACAATCATGGAATGATCAAAAATTGATGACTAGACATGTTGGTCATGGGTCAAGCCCAATTTTTGGCTTTCAAAATTTATAATAATTTCAATTCAAAAGATAAAATTACCAAAGTTTTGAAATCTAAATTTTATCATCATTTCTATCAATGCACCTTTGAAAATATTTTTTTGCCTTGCCCTATCGTAGATCATATTCATATGTGCTTATTTTATCAGTTATAGGTACCTCTACCTAGGTTTTAAATTTTAGATAATTATGTAAGGTAAACCTCCCAAAATAGTCTGATCTCCCATGACAAGCTCCTTGGAAACTATTCATTACACTCTTCTATCTACCCATGATAGATTTTTTCTAAAAATTAGGATTAGAACTACATTAGGTTGATTTGTAGCAATAATCAATGTTTTGGAAACACTACTAGAGAGTGCGTAAAAACCAAGACAAAACCAACACACATCTGTTGAAACCAACAGAGAATGAGTTTAACGTAGCAAACATTTAGTCATCTGCACAGAACCAACAAGTTCCTGTTGATTTCTGTTGGAACCAACAAGTTCCTGTTGCTTTTCCTCTTGGAACCAACAAGTTCCTGTTGATTCACTAGTAGAGAGTGCGTCAAAACAAGACAGAACCAAGACAGATTTTGTCGAAAAAAAAAAAATTCAAAAAAATTTGAAATTTTCCCTAGATACAGAAAAATCCCTGCATATAATACTGCAAAAAAAAATTTTGAAAAAAAAGTTTTTTTTACATCGTTAAAAATATTCAAAGACTGCTGGGAAAAAAAAAACAGCTCCAGCCTTCAAGATTTTGTCGAAAAAAAAAAAATTCAAAAAAATTTGAAATTTTTCCTAGATACAGAAAAATCCCTGCATATAATACTGCAAAAACAAATTTTGAAAAAAAAGTTTTTTTTACAGCGTTAAAAATATTCAAAGACTGCTGGGAAAAAAAAAACAGCTCCAGCCTTCAAGATTTTGTCCAAAAAAAAAAAAAATTCAAAAAAATCTGAAATTTTTTGTACATACAGAAAAATCCCTGTATGAAATAGTGCAACAAAAAAATTGAAAAAAAAAGCTTTTTGTACATGGCAAACGAATCGGCAATGGTTAAGTTCTCTTATAATTAACAAGATAATTCTCATACTTGCATGAGCGTGTGTATGTGGTGTGGTGGTTTAGTAAGTGGTTGGGGTTTAGAAGGTCTTGTGTTCGAATCCGGCCGTTGGCAATTGGTCTTCGGTTAGCCATGGTGGGCCCTACGGTGGTGGGTCGGGGTTCTTGGCCGTGGTAGTCAATTTTTTTTCCGGACAGCTACTTTTCCTCGGGCAGGCCAGAAAAAATGAATGCTAGATTAGAAACTTTCTTTATCTGTATACTTGGACATTGAAGCAACACCGAACCAAGACATTTCTGTTGATTGTGATCCGGAATCAACTGTTCCTAACCCGCACACGAACCAGCAGAATTTCTGTTGATTTTCTCTTACACCGGAACCCCATTTCTCTAGTAGTGAAAATGGTCATAGAGTTGTTAGTGACTATTAGAAGACACCTACACCATTTTATTGTAAAGTCATCATAAAAAATTATTGTTTTAGTCTTTCAATGTGATGGACATGTTAGAAAGTCTTGTAGACATGTTTGAAAATGTTTTGATTGCTTTAGGTGGTTTAAATGACCAATATGAAGTCATTTTTGTTGATTGGAGGTAGTCTCAAGGCTCTTTGGACCAATTGGGCTTCATACTTCAAAAATTCATAAAAAACTCATATTTTATCAAAAGAAAAAACTCAATTTCTCTCATCATCTTTCACATTTGTTTTTGTATAGAAAAAAATCTCAAGGCTTTTGTAGATTGCAATACATCAAACCATTTTCATTTTGCTTGTTATAGCCCAATTTACCTTAGATATTGCAATTGGTGCAAGTGGTAAGTTCAAAATCTTGGGAGGATGAAATTGAACCAATTACCTAAAAGATATTTTGATTTAATTTATTAAAATATATTAAACAAAAATGAAGGATTTTGCATTACTTTGAATGCAAATATTTCAAAGCAAACTTGGATCTCAAATGAATGAAAAAATGTTTTGAGTTCTTATAAGGTCAATGTTGTGGTCTATTATATAGGTTTCTTTATTGTTTTTAAATTTAAAACAATTTAAAAATCTAATTTATACCCTAATAGAAACCTATAGAGAAATTTTTGGAAATTTTAATCTTTGAGGACCAAAAAGCTTTGCTTGGCCATTTAAAAAGAATGCGCATGTTAGCTTTGTTGTAGAATAATATAGAAAAAAATTTGGAACTGTTTTAGGTGGATGCTATGTGATGTTACTGATATACTCTCTGCTTAAAGCTCTTATTTCATATCAACAAAAGAAATATTGCAAAAATTAGAAGTCTTCTCTATTTTGATATGAAATCGTGAACCAAAAAATATATCACTAAAGAATATCTTTAATTTTTTGGAAAATTGTCTAGATTGATACTTAGTCAAATAAGTTTGAACCATTCAATTAAAAGTAATTAGGTAAGAATTATAAAAGATTTTATTTTGAGGGTGATGAAGGTAGAGAAGACATACAAAGTTTTTTCTTGCTCTCAATTTTGAACTTTTTAAGGTCAAAACTACAATGAAAGATACTCATTCCTCATTAGAACATTTTTCCCATTGTGATTAACAATTTTCAATTCTTTGTGAGAGATATTAGCACATTAGTTTTTTCTATTATTCAATAATTCCTTCCTATTTATAATTTTTCAAGATGATTATAAAAATTTTGTGGTGAAAATTATTTTGATCTGTTCTCAATCCATTTTCCAATACATTGATAAGGAAATCATAAATTTGTTTTTACTAAAGACGTTGAAAGACAAGACTTCACTTTTTTAAAGTATTGAAAAGGCCTACATTTAGGCACAATGAACTTGCAATTGGTGGGATGTTGGCTTTGATGTTTGAGGATAATGTACTTGAACCACTCAACCAAAAGATCCCATAGTTGGATTTGTTAAAAAATATTTTATTGATGAAAGTTTTTTACAATACTTGGAGGATGAATATTTTGAAATAGTTTTGGGCCTCTAGACATAATACTCCTTTAAGTAGTAACTTTTCAAGATCCATAGCCTTTTGGGTTTAAAAAATATTATTGTTTTTCAAGTCTTACAAGTCTACTTGACACTAAGTTATGGAAATGTCAACTGTTCAATTTGTAGTGTATTGTTGTAAATGATGTGAATCAAATTTGGAGTCATCTAGCCGCATAGATTGCAAGATTATAATGATATTTTTTTGTTGAAGAAAGATGCTGAAATTTCTCTAGAAACACATTTAGAGGTCAAGTTCAATTTCTAAACCCATTTGAATGAAAGAACTCCAAATTGTGAAGTGATTCAAAAATCACACACAAATACATCGACAAAGAAAGTATCATTCAACTTAAGTCGTTATCCTTAGAAAATGGCTTTGAAATGTCAAAGAACATCAAAAAATCTATTGCAAAAAAACACATCTATGGTAGAACCTCTCTCAACTAAAATGCTTCTTAGCCACTCATACCTTCTTGGATTGATATGAAACATTAACCGCACAGACCAGACTAATATGCGCAACTTCTACAACAAAATGATTGAAAATGGACATTGTATGAAGAAAAAATAAGCCATTAAAATGCATCGCAATTCAAAAATGCATGAATTTTGAACTTTGAATTGCTCTGAAATATTCAAAGCAAGTTGGATTGACATGACATGAAACTTTTACCACAACAACAATAATTGGACTTTAAGGGGAACATAATCCAATATTTTTTTTTAATGAAAACAAACATTGGATGAAAAATATACAAGCATCCAAAGTTACAACCATCAAATGCAATTTGGTGAACTCAAATTGAACCTTTGAACTTTGAATGCCTTTCAAAAAATCAACATATCTTTGATTTATATATGAAAACTTTACCATACAAAATAGAGGAAAGCCTAAATTTTCCAATAAGTTTTATTGAATTTGGACGTTGGTTGCAAATGTTACAACACTTTGTATTAGCCCATCTAAGACTATGTAAGGGCACTTTTGTTCCCTTTGAGCGGAAAGAGATTAAACTTATTTTGTACTCTATAATTGATACTATAATTTTATTTTATTTTTCCATTTTTGCTTTGAAATTTGAAATTCAACTCTGTGGTATTTATGTGCCCGTATAGGAGGAGGCTCAAAAATTAGTCAAGCTTTAGCAACAACCTTGTGGGTGGGTGTGAAATGGACATGAGATGGTTCTTAAATTCACCTCCATAATCTATGAATGAACCAAGAAAAAAGAACATTATTAATTGCAAGAGCCAATCATTCTCTTCACTTTCTCCATTTTTCTAAAAAGCTGCAAGTGAGCGGTTTATGGAAGAAAAGTCAGCTCAAAGAGGAAAGTTTTAGCAAATTCCTCTTGAACTCCTCTTGAACTCATATTGAAATATAAATAGACCGAAAACTAGTTCAAGAGGAGTTGGGAGACAATCTAAAGCAAGCCACTGTCATTATTCTCCACACCTCGCAATGACTTCCACACCTCCTACCAAAGCTCCAAGCCCATGGCCCACAAGGGGACAAGTTATGACACGACACTATTCAACCCAAACATAGCTCAAGGGAGCTCAAAAGAGCGCTTGAAAGAAGGTTGAAAAGGCATGTTCCAAGGCCTTCTTTTCGGTTAACTCTAATGCTACTTCAAAAAAATATGAAACCACTTGTGTCAGATTCCTTGATCTGTTTCTCTTTCACTGAAAAGTGATCTAAAACTATTCTCATCTAAGAAAAGACATGAAAAGGCGGATCAGCTCTTAGATGAGCAGTTTCTCAGCATGTACCCTTAGTTTCAGGGTGCAAAATGTTCCAGGCAACATCTCAAAAATGTAGAAGTGTAACATGCAATATGGAAATCATGTAACATCTACATGAAATCTCCATTGTGATTTGCATATACTATTTAGGAATGTGCAATCTACTCCCAAATCATGTAAATGTTACATACATGTTACAATTGGAAAAAATATGTAACTCTTATATAAAAAGTATAGATTTTTTGTGTAGAATTTTTAAATGGACTTTGCACATGTTTTTTATGCAAACTTTTGCTTGTATACTTTATATGACATCTACATAAATCGTTCAAATGTAAATATCATATAACAATTTTGATTGTTTATCATAATCTTGTTGAAACATCCACATAAATTTCATGTAACGATCTTACAATTGTTTTCGTAGAACATCTACATGAACATTATGTAAAAATTATATAAAATATTCCTAAAAAATTTGTAACATTTATTTTCAAAACATTTATATGATAATTACAATGGAAAGCGCACATGAAAGTTACAAGTGTAACATTCATGTAACTTTTACATAACACGCAACGTTGCAAGTTACATGATGTTACATGAAAGTTACACTTCTACATTTTTGAGATGCTGAGCCTGCACCCTTAGTTTCAGGGTGCAAAATGTTCTAGGCAAGGCAGCACATGACAGGTACCACAGGACATGATATCTACAGTTCAGTACCGGTACCCCCACTACAAACGATGGTGCATACTACTGTACAGTACAGTTCTGAAAGGCGGGGCGACGAAGGCATGGCAGGCACGGAAGGCAAAACATCCACTCATCAACTTGACCCCACTCACGGCAAGTGATGGTGAATGAAAGAGCTTGGTACTCATGGTGTGATGTGTGTGACTCTGTGAACCTCCAAAGGCCGCCGTGAAGGGAGCTCCTATGGCGATCACCTCAGTTTTTCGAAGGGTCTTAGGCGCGGAGCTCCATAGTTGCAGCAATGGCGACAAGCTTGCATGTTCACTCTCTTCTGGCCAGCGTCATTCTTGTGAATGGACCTTGTTGTTGTGCCGTCAGCTCCACGCCTCCAACCCAGGTCCCTTCTCCGCCGTGCCCCTCAGGTCAGCATTCTCGCTTGAATTTTCACAATGCCTGGATCGGTGACTGCCATTTGCTTGAGTTAGGGTTTGATCTCGTGAGAGTGGAAACTCGATTGCGGATGAATGGGCAAGGTATGAGATCTGGTTATGCATTGAGATTTTAGTCTCCGCAGGGTTTTAGAGAGGTTCTGAGTTTGGTGATGGATAGTTGTGATTTTAATATGGCTTCCAATCCTAATGTTTGACTGGATCCCATGTGTTTGGCTGGATTGAATGCTCGAATGTTGGATGTTTGGGCTGGATCGAATGCCTGCTTACCTTCCGATCTTGCTGATGCTGGATGGACCAGCTAGTTGGCCACCTCTTACACTGAGTACGTATTGTTAACCAATATGTGAAACCCAGAGGCTGGAAATGGCACTGCCAAATTTTTGGAGAGCCTTTGAACGCATCTTGATGGGCTGGTTTCAAACACCAAGCTTCAATGTAGACTTATTTATTTCCGGGATTGGTGAGGGTTGGTGATGTTTTGGACTGTTTAGGCTTTAGAAATTAGGGTTGGTTTGCTTCTAGATTTTTGTTTGTTTTGCGGTGGCTTGGTTATGAGAGTCAAATACTGAGAATGGGTTTCTGCAGATGTTGTGTTGTTTAGGTCGAAGTGCATTCCTAGTTCTTGGACGTATGATAATTTCTTGGTTTCTTGGGCATGTTAGACTTTGGATTTTGTTGATGTGTTGCTGGACATTGAAGTAATCAAAGTAAGCGATGGTGTCATAAGAATCATCTTTTAGTGTCGTGTGATGTTTACTTCGTAATTTCAAGTCGCTTCTGTGGTGGAAGCAGTGGAACTCGTCAACTTGATATGAAGTTTCTTAAACCTCTGGTGTTACTATTGCTTTATGGATTTTATAATATGGCTTAATCTAGATTCCGACTTTGTGTTGTGTGGGTGTTGTGTTCTGTTTGATTTTTTTTTGGTGTGGCAATTGAAATGTTTCATGTGATTCTTTGAGATGTAGGGTTCAAGGGGGAGGGTTTAGGGTTTAACTCCTACCTCGTGCGTCTTTCTTCTTTGATCCATGCGCTGGGTATGTAACCCTGCGCAAGTGCAGGTTGTTTTTCATTCTTGACGGCTGGTGAGGATATTCTATATCATTTTTATTTGAAAGAAGGTACTGTTTGTATTCACGGTTCATTAATGCATATTATGTCTTTGGATAACGTAAGTGAACATTCTCCACCTTGAATTTTTGCTTTGGGGGTTTGAAATTGATTTTTGAGCAAATACAGGGGGTGGTTTTTTTATTTTTTTATTGTCAATAATCTCGTAGGTCTTCATTTGATCTCAGTGAGGACGCCCATCGGGAAGGTACAGGAAGTTGTCATCAGCAGCGGAGAGGAGACTGAAGACGCCCCAATTGATATGTGAGTTATTGATCCTTGTTTAGGGATTCTTTTCCTTTTCCTTTTTCTTTTGTTGTCACGTGAGTTTCTATTTCTTTGTGGATGGCGATCGGTGTGAAGATTAGCGGATCCTTGCCTGTGGTAATTGTACACTTGTTCTTGTTTTGGATTTGAAGTGTTCTTTTTGAATCAATCAGTGAGGCTATGGTGAGTTGATTGAGTTGTGGCTGAGTTTTGATCTTGAGTGTTGTCCTAACTTGAACTAAATATATTCCGCAATTACTCATTTCTTGTTGACTTCACGGTCTCTTTGTTGGCAAGTTTCTCTTTCTGAATCTCGACATAGTGATTGTGGGGCCTTGTTGACCTTCTATGTGGGAATTGGAAACCTAGAAAAGTTCTTCCTCCCAAGCAAGGGTTTGGAAAGTACTAGAGGGTTTAGTATTTGAAAGCTATCACTTGATAGCACTTTTTTTTCAATTGGTTGCATGCATCTGATACTCTTCTTACAGTTATGGAGCAATAGCTTTTTCTGTGGTTTGGAGTATATCATATGGAGGTGTTTTAGTTCCTTCCGCCCTCTTCTAACCCGATCACTTGATTACATGCATTTTGAATTTTGCAAGGATATGTTATTATTGTCGTAAAATTGTGCAATTGTCATTCTAGGTTTGGAATTTCTTCGAAAGCCTTTAGTTTTTTTTGAGTCCATGTGTTGTGGTATCATGCTTTCTCCTTCCCCTATCGTCTATCCGATTAGTTGCTCTCTTTCACTTTGGAGCTCATCAAGAGACATACCCTCACCTTACGTATTTTGATGGCTTTCATGAAACCAATGCCTCAAACTTTTATTCTGATGATCACAGTTCTCTTTCCTGTAGACTGTGAATTCAATTTATGGATAGTTGTGCTTTGAAGATCTTGCCGATCGTTCATGAAATAAGCTAGGGGGTGAGAACTACTAGGATCTATTCATGGCAACTGAGTAGTTGTGAATCAGGAATATTATTTTTTAGTACAACTGACGAAAGTGTGATCAATATTCAGATTTTCAGTAACCCCACGCATGTGCCACTCAGGGCTTTTTTTTTGGCCTCATGGTGGCAGTTTGCACCAGTCCATGAGGTCTGGCGAATTGACAGTTCAAAAAAATTGCATGAAAAGTGGTCCCTTTCGCCACATTGGCGGCTGACGCTGAGGCCCTGGTGCCAGATCAGCTGCTGTTTCTTCAATACCACATGTTCGTGTCGCTAGTGGAATTAGGGTTCTGCACCCTCGGCGGTGTGATTATCGCCCACTCTTCTTTGTATTTGCTCCCACCTCCTGCACTCAAGCTGATCTTCTCGCCAGTGTAGCTTCCGTGAATGTGCATTTATCGCCTGCCACTTCCTCCATAAGTCGCAGGTGTGGCCAGGGAGGTGCGAGGCAGTGGTAGTTAGTTTGCCAACTAATGGTAAGAGTGGGGTTTCATATTTGCCATTACTTCTCAAAGAGTGGGGACGTCACTTCCTCAACGTAGGAGGCTTGCTATTGCAGCAGGAGCGATGTACTGCTCTTGTGGAACCAGAGAGAGTCTCTCTTCTTGTGATTTCGTTTTGTCATTTGCATGTTTGCAGTTTAAACTTTTGAGTGTTAGTAGCAATGGAGGTGTTGCACCTTTAATTTGTCATCGCAAGAGTGAATTCGTTCGGTACATAGGGGCCTTAGATCTGTGGCTTTTGCATGCACCTCCCTTCCTGGTTTATGACTTTGTGTGTGTATAGAGAGTGTGATCTTCGCTGTTTGTTTTGCTGAGTCCGATCATCGCTGCAATTTGGTTTAATGAACAACTAGAGACGACACAATGTTACGGCCTGAGTGAATCCTCTTGCATCTTCGTATTTGACATTGAGAGTGTTTCGATGTTGTGGGATGCAGAGTTTTTCCTTAGTTCTCTTTTTGATTACCAATGCATTGGTATCAGGAGTACAAGGAAGTCAACATAATGGTTGCAAGCCGGCTCTTGAAGTGATATAAGGTACATTCCTGAGCTCCAATTCTTAGTATAAAATAGTTTTATTTTTCTGGAATGCAAATGTATGCTTTACATTTGGGTTGGAATAACTCATATCGTACAAGTTAGGCAACAAGTACACTATCTCTTGAACTTCCACACATGGACCATTACGTAGTGTAATATGTGAAAATTCCAATCGCTAGTGATACCATGTGAGAGTACTAGGTGCATACCATACAGATTGCAATGGACTAAAGTAGACGATTGAACATATATAAAGAATTCGCCAAATATTTTTTCCAAAACTTTCAGATGTCGCCACCCCCAAAACTGCGAACTATTATAAAGAATCGCCACTTCAGCACTCACAAGCATCTACAAATCGCCTTTTCATTCATTTCAAAAAAACGAAAAAAAAGCCCTGGTGCCAGTAATCCTTTCAATCTGGATGGCTGACAAGGATTGTCCATCTCCTTTTTATTTGAAAGAGAAGGTACTGATTTTATACAAGGTTTATTGATGCAGTTTTTGTGGCTTTCTTGTGTTCAGTTGGTGGATGACGTTACTGAACGTTCTCAGGTTCAAATTTCAGCTTTTTCATTTTGAGAATATGTGGTAATTTGACATTTTTATTGCTCTTTCATTTCTGAAAATTTGTGGCATATGTTAGACAGGTGATTTCATCTGCGAAACATATAACTAACAAACTTCACCAAATTTTAGAAAAGAGTTGGAGAATACATAGTGATGGTTCAAGGTTTGGAGTCACAGTCGTTTTGAGAGGTATCTGAGCAGAATATTGACATTGCAATGGTTCGCAAACTTTTATCTCTAACAGGCATCATGTTTGCACTTCTTTAATGGACAGAGCCACCATTCGAATTTGAAGGCTTGGAGGTCTTGGAGGTTTAGGGTATTGTTCATTTCTAGGAGCTTTGTGGCGGGGGAGAAGGAGACGTCCTGCGCTGGATATAGGTAACATGATCTACACTACATCAGCTCTTGTGGTTTGCATGGTTGTGATCATGGTAGTCGGAATTTGTTTTAAGCTTGAAGAAGAATATGGATAGAGAATGTCAGCATTGCAAGTATGAACAGAACTCTACTCTAATTGGTCAAAGTAACCATTGAGTTTAAGTGCATGTGGTAACGTGACGGTGCAATCTCATTTATGGAAATTACACACATTTAGGGTTTGACGGACACATTAATCCTCTCAAAGACGTTAGCTCTTCCATGTTGTTTTGTGGTTTGTGATTGCAAGCAGTTTGTATAGTAGTATCGTACTTCATTTAAGTGTTGAATGTATTACCTAGAAGTGTGACCAAATAATTTTAGCACTTATTGCTTCGACCACATTTATGGTGGGGCAAGGCGCATGAGCATCCAGTGCTCTAGAGACATGCCCTTACTCTTGATGAACTATCATTTAGATAGCAAACAATGATAATACAATTGCTTTGCTTCAGTTTACGGTTTAATTGAGAAATTTCAGAAATTTTGTCTGAGGGTGCCATCTGCTATCATATAAAATGGAGAGGACTGGTTTGTATTTGCACAAGAGTACTGAGTAGGATTTTTATCTCTCCTGGAGTTTGTAGCAAGCTTCATGCCAAGATAGTGGAATTGCACAATTTGCCACCCATTCCTTTTCTTAGGTTGAAATTACAGTCCTTTGCGTGGCATTGATTAAGGTTACACTGGGAGGTTTGAAGGTCTACCACTCATTGTAGTGGACAAGGTTAAAAACAAGCGATTGAATCATGAGCAATCCTAGTATATACGGAGTATTTTTTTTTTTGGACTTCGGTTATATGATCTTGAAGTTGTAATTTACGATCCGTTCAATAGAAGATTGTAGCTGTTATACTGCTGCTTAACTATTTTAGACGAGTAATTCTTCTTCGTAAAGTACGTCTGTGGGATCAAATTCTTCCATTATCGTGTTTGTAGATATAGAAACATTGACTCTAATCGACTTTTACTTATGCTCTTCCTGAGATAAGTCTCCCACCAATCGATCTGACGCAGTCTTTGCTCATCTATTCCAGCATCATGGGTGTCTTTTTTCTTGCGGCTATGGCAGAAATGCGATTGTTGATGGAGGGGCACGGAGTTGATTTTGGTTTTGGATTGAAATTGAGTCACGAATAGATTCCAGGGAGGTTTTGGATTTGGTGGTTGGCAGTTGTGA
The DNA here is from genome assembly GCA_022496805.1 of Pohlia nutans. Lineage (NCBI taxonomy): Eukaryota > Viridiplantae > Streptophyta > Bryopsida > Bryales > Mniaceae > Pohlia > Pohlia nutans. The sequence continues at coordinate 11,017,225 of CM040102.1, forward strand.
TTTTTGTTTTGAACGAACTTAGGGTTTCATAGGGTTGGTGAAGGTCGGTGACATTTTGGACTCCTCGGCCTTCAGGAATTTTATGTGGTTTGATTTTAGATTTTTGTTTCCCTTGTTGTGGCGTAGTTATGGGAGTCAAGAAATGCAAGAATGAGAGGATTTAAAATTTGATGTTTGATTGAACTATCAGTGTTGTAGTGTGTGATGTTGGTATGTCAAAGAAGCTTGTGCTTACAATTTGCAGTGTTCTTTGTTGAATTGCAGGACGAGTTAGTGTCCTTACTGTCGAAGTGAGAAGGATCTTCTAAAGGGCTTAGGTGCTGAAGCTAAAGTCGTTGAACTTGACAGAGAAAGTAAGAGCTTGTCACCTTCAATTTCTACACAGTTGAGATAGCCTTTGGTTTGCAGTCATAACGCTTAGTCTTGTAACATTACCCAACCACATATCCAAATTCTACTTGTCGGCTTTGATGACAACTCTTAATGAGGATTGGGTGCTTTTACTTTTACGTTTTACTTTTCCGTTTTACTTTTCCGTTTGGAACGTGAATTGATTTCTACTCTATATAAGTGTCTTTTGTTGATGTGAAGTGATTTCTAAAATATACAAGTGAGTCTCTTTCGTTGACATTTTGTGGAACTTGGATTGTCTGCAGTGAACAAGATGTTGGAGTACGACTCTCCAAGGGTTCAAAGGGCCATAACACCCTCTCCTTTACGTGCCACTCCAGCCAGGTCTAGGAGGCAGCTTCGTGATTTGTACTCGAGCAACCCTCCTCGTTTCCTTCTGGATGCCTTCGAGGAAGTTTCAGACACAAGTGTCCCTAGCGAGTTGCCGAAACATTTCTTGCCGAACTTTCCATTTCGGGTGGTTAATGGACGTCCTGATCCCACGTGTGCACAAATGTCGGAAATTGCAACTTACTTTCCAGGATGCACAGGTGTTGCTTATGGCCCACCATATTTGGTGGTTTCGTGGCCAAGGGACCAAGTCAAGCCTTGGCCATTGACCGTAGGTGGCATGCCTCTGTATTATGCTACACCTGATCGTCCACACCCACCGACTTACGCAAAAGTGGGGAGATCTGCACAGATTATGAGGGGTGCAAATGAGCGATTGAAGCCATGGGAGTCTCCTTCGAACAGTCTGATTCAAGAGATTGCAAAGACGTTGGTGGCAAATGGGATTGGTTTGAAGTTGTTTGGTTGGTGTGGGGTGAGGTGGTATGCGGAGGTACTTTCAAATGCAGATGGCATGAATATGCCGAGCACTATATGTGGACTCCTTGTGATGTGGGAAGTCTTTTCAGATTTTGGAGAATCGGCACGGAGGTCCATTATACCAAGTGAGCACATCATCGACAACACATCCTACACACCGACTCTTAGGCCAGGGGTTCTCTTGGAGTCGACAGCTCCAGGTGGAGCTCGTTCTACTTCTGGAGTTCTATTGAAAGGGCCTAATGGTGAGCCGTTTTTTACAGTTGCCCGACATGGTTTCTATCCGCATGGACACCAAGAGGTGCATCATCCTTGGTGTATGAGTGGAGACACGTTGATTGGCCATGTGCAAGATGGAAATCCCTTTCCTGGCTCAGACATCGGCTTGACTAAGTTGAAAGATGGAATGACGTATTCAACAGTATCTTTTGACGGCGAGGAGGTGGATGGCACTAATCTACAAGGATTTGTTTACTCTCAGAATCTGGCTATTGGTGAGAGCTTGTCCATGGATAGTCCTTACAATGGACGGTGTGAAGGTATATTGGGATGGCGGGGAGTTAACGTGACTGATCCTATCGATCCTGAGCATCCAGAGTCCACTTATGTGGAGGTCTGCATGGTGTATTTTGGGAACGGAGCAAGTGATGTCAAGCCTGGATCATGCGGTAGTGCCATTTGGAATGACGAGAATCAGGTTGGAGCCTTTTTCCGGTGGTATGATCCAGTGTCTGCAGTAGCGTATGCTCCAAGTGTGGATGTCCTCATTGAGGCTGGGTATACTCTTGAGGCAATCCCGTGAGGGTAGGGTTAGTTGTTTGTGAAGAGCACAATGACGGTTAAGTTGTTTGTAAACTCAATACTTGTAGTAAATTTGTTTTTGCATGTGAATTGGTCTTCTCTATGTCAGTACTTTTATTGAATCATTATTTTTGAATTGGTCCTTTAGATGTCAAATAATTGTGATTGTGCTTGGAATTAAAATTGGAATGAATTGGATGTCAGTAGCTGTGGTTGCACTTGGAAATCAGATGGGGACTTAATGTGGACGTTTGAATGTGTGCCTTTCAAGTTTGCATACTTGGAAGAAGTAACTGTATTACTATATGAACATCTTGAAGGTTATATCCAAATCCCAAATAATCTGCAGAAATTTATTGGGGATTTCAAGTTTCTTTTATTCCTTATCCTGTTACAGTGTTTTCATTTTTTTCATTTTTGACACTTATTTTGACCGATATAATTTGATTACTTGTATTATTTTTTAACTTATGATCAAAGTGTAAACGAAAACTAAACCAAAAATTCGTAGATTTTCACTATTCACCAAGTAATTTGAGTGTAGGAGCCATGTAAAGTAGGATCCTCAAAATTGCCTTTCAGACTAGTTTGAACACTCTTTTGACTCTTGATTCTATTAAACAAGGATACAAATTTCTATTAATAAAAGACTCATTTTGTTTTATTTTACTAAATAGAGATAGATTTCATACCTGCAAGAGGAAAGTACCGGTATCATAATTGAACAGAAATTCATGGAATTGTAGGCAATCAAAAATAATTGGTCAAATTTTGGAAAAAAAAAAACCCATATCTTTAGCTATGCAACTCCAAATTTAACAAAACTAGAGGCATTATAAACTAAGTTGAATGTAAATTTTGATCATGGGAAATCAAAAACTAATTTTTCTTCTATTATTTCTATTTCCAAAAAGCATAGGTCCTAACTCACATTTGAACTCCTTGGAATTTTCGAGGGGTTAAATTAGCAATAATTTTGACCACAAATAAAAATACAATTTGATGTAGTATACCCAACTTTTTTCAACTAAAGCTATAATAAACTAATGAAAATAATAATTGATACTTGCCAATTTTAACGTTGGAATTTCAAAATATTTTATTACTAGTTCTAAATGAAAGAAAACCTATCAATATATAAAATATAATTTAAGAAAATAATACTTTTGAATTTTAATTTTGGTATGATTGGTTAAGGTTATGTCTTTTAAGACATTACAATTTTGTAAGTGGTAAACATTCTTATTTGTTGAAACATCCAAATTTCAATTTTACAATATTTAGATGGAGATTTCCAAGGTTTAGAATGAGAAATGTATTGAATGAAATTTTGCATATATATAATGAATTCCTTAATTTGTCCCAATCACTCATTTTGAACCTACTTCGTTTGTATTTAAAATGGAATTTTGAAAGTTAAATGCTCTTCATTAGAAAGAAAGTAATTCATGATTAGAATCATGGATATAGGTGTATGCATATAATTACAACTTAAAATGTTTTTAATATTTGTTTCTAATTCATTTAACAAAAGTTACAAATCCATTGTGTAGTGGAAGAAATCTAGACCTTTTATTATTTTTTTGTTCATATCTAATTATCGTTTTATTTACCAACCGGCCACTTGGAGGTGAAATTAAGCTTCAATATTTATGCAAAGACCCAAACATTCAAATGAAATCATTTTCATTGTTGCATTTATGTCTAAAGAATTTAATAAATCTACCAAAATCTAGTTCACTTGCTTTATTGTTTAAGAGAATTTGTAAATTTGTAAATTTTTGCACTATTTCATAGATTTATGGAATTTTATTTAACCTAATTTAATTTATTTTTAAAACTAACTTATGGTTCAACCTCTAAGTGGATCATCATCCATGGTATAGCTAAAGCTCTATCCTAGCCCAAATGGATTTAAGTACTTTTGATGGTAAGCTAAATGAAACTTTAGAGTTCTAATTTTTGGATGAAATTTTTAGGATAGTCTAAAATCATCATGCTCTACATGCCAAAATTCGTGTCATGTCATTTTTCCTAAGTTTTGCAAAAGTTTTGCAAAAGTTATAATGTTTCATTATATTTTAGAGTCAATGTGGAAATTTGAAATTTTGATATTAGTTTTAAATCCATTTTTTGATTGCAGAGCTCTTGGTATCCATCTAAAACTTTGAATCATGTCATTTTGATAATTGCAATAGAGTATATGAAAAGTTTTGTTTTGTAAGGAATGAATTCAAAATTCAACTTCTAGAAGATGATTCGATCTACTTGCTGTATAATCAAACATTATTTATGAGTTCAAGTTAGCCTTTTAAATTATAATGAAGTTTCAATCCAATGTTTTGATCACATTAATCATTATAATATCTATTGATGTAAATATTCTATTAGTTTAATAATTTTTATATTTTTTTTAGTAATAAATTCAAATAAATTCAAAAATATAACTAAAACAAATCAATTAATTTTAATTCTCTTAAAAGGTGCAATCATTGATGAAGAATAATCAATAATGTGATATATCCCAAGTCATTTTCTTTTTCACACAAAACAATCTTGGCATTTACCTTGAAGTTTTAATTACCACCTCCAAGCTAAAAAATGATTGCAAAAAACACCCTTGGAAACATGTGTACTATCTTGGGTTTCGCCTTGAATGTGTGATGGTTTTTTCTTGGCCATAACTTTTTCATTTTGACTCCAAATGACTCAAGATTCACACATATTGTATTCATAACTATTGAACATTGTAGATGATATTTTCAAATTTTTCATAAATGTTTTACAATCCAAAAATATATCCCAAATATTGTCAAACTTGCCAATATAAATTATATAGTGCCATTTGGTATGCAGAAAAACAAATTTAAAGTTCAAATTTTGAAGAGATTGTCTTTCAGAATTGATACTCTAGTAGACTTTCTGCTATTCTTAAAAAAATCTAATATTAAATAATTGCATGCTGAATGAAAATCTACAAAATGGAATTTCTTTGGCTTGCATTTGGAAACATGTAAAATATTGTTTTGGTGCTTTTTTGTTGAATGATCATCTTCATAGAATCGTCACAAATGGTTATTTTTTTTTAGTTTCACGATTTTTTTTCTATTATTTGCATATTAAAATATTGATGAATCGCACTACCAAGTCTTGAGTGTTTGGATAGTGAATGCAAAATGACGCCGTCTAACTCACCTGACTCACCTACCAAGTGAAAAGCGACTCCTTCTCCTTGTAGTGACAGTGTTGTTTTTGACACTCCTTTTGACATTGCTGTTAATACATATATTTTGGAGTACGGTTGGATATGCAGACGGAGCTCAACTTCCAGGGCATTCATGAAGTTGATCCGCAAGCTTCCTTGATTCAAAGTTGCACTGTAAAATCCTGAGCACATGTGCACCACAGAAGAGAAATGAACGGAGGGAGACAGAGGCTCCAAGCCATTGATGCATGAATGTTGGCTGAGTGTATGTGGGCAGAGAGGTGCCTATCATGGCCACATGAGGGCCATGCCCTGTCCATCTGCACACGGGTTGCTTCCCTCACCTCGTCATCACCCTCACTCCCAGGTACCCACCCATCACCCATCACTTGGCCTGCCAACCCAGTCCAGCAAAATTTTCAGTGACTGGATATATGGACTAAATTAGGAGTGGTGAGTGATTGATGTTATTTTTGTTTCCAGGTTCTCCTTTCACATAATTACCAAATATAACCTCAAATAATGGTTTAACTCCAAAGAGTGGAACCAATCACAAATGTGGAAAGGAAGAAGCAAGCGGTCTTGGCGAAGGAGTTCTCAGTTACTTGGTGTATTAATGAGATTTTTTGCACTGGTAGTATTTTCTTAGCCGGATGGAAGCTTGCTCCCACTCTCACTTGCCTGTTGTCCTTTATCTGGGACCTCAACTAATTGTTCTTTTCCTTTTTTCCTCTCACTTTAATGGATTGGTTTCACTTTTTCAAAAAAATTGAAAAGAAAAAACGAGTGGAACCAATTCATTAACCCCTAAAGGCCCAACCAAGCCAAAACGGCTTGGTTAACAGTGTATTTTGACAACCTTGGGCCTTTAGGGGTTAAGTGCAACGAGAAGGAAAAGGACAATCAATCCGGATCTCAAATGGATGGGGTGGTAGGCTAGCGAGAGTGGGTGCAATGTTCCATCTAGCAGTGCAAAAAAATCTCATTGATATACCAAGTAGATGTGAACTCCTTTGCGAAAGTTGCTTGCTTCTCATCCTCACACTTGTGAAAATACTTAAGAACCACGTTCCTATGCTACATCCATGTGTGGATAGTGTCTCTCCAAGCTAGGTGACAAATTTGAATATAACTTCAATGACTAAGACTTGTTCAATGAAGGATTTAAAAAAAGAATACCATGTGATGCTAAAGAAGGATAAGATTATAAATTAATACGCTCTTACTTGGTCACTAGCAGAAAAGCCATACTCTGACACTAAGGAATAATGTCAGAACATGGTGCCCAAGGTCCATATTGGCACTAGCTTGGTGTTAATTGGACACCATTCTTTAACCCCTAAATGTCCCAGCGTTTAGAAACTGGATCACAAACGGATTCAAAGCCTTCTCACGTTCTCATTACTGCTTGAATGAAACTCATCCAATTTTTTGGAGATTCTTCACCAAGTTGTTGTCCTATCTAATGGCTGGATTTAGTCATACTAGAGTACATATTTTTCTAAAATTACAAATGTAGAAGTATGTCAAGTTGTTGACCAAGGCAAAATTGCATTGACTCTAGTTCAAAGTGAAATTGTGAAAAATGAGGTCATAAATTTAAGAAACACAAAATTTCAAAGTATCACCACATTTAAAAGTATCTCATTTCAAAGTCATTCCAACAAATTTTACTCAAAAAATATTGAAATTTAGTTTGTAATCGAATTTAGAAGGGATTTTTAATTTTAACTTTCAAATTTTATAATTAAATATTGGTGATTGTATTAGTGAATCGAACCGTACGGATGGAATCTAAAATTCAAGATCTAAAACCTTCATTTGTATATCAATTCCAAAATATTCTTCTAAATAGTATATTATAATGCTTTTTCTCAAATTGTCAATTCTAGGGACACCCTGGTACGTTTAGGAGTTAATAGTATTACTTGGTGCTCAAAAACCACCCTTTCTACTACTGACTTCCGACCCCGACATAAATGGTCTAGTACATTGATGTTTTACTGAAAATAGGTTAAACTTTGAGATTAGAGTTAACCGAAAAGAAGGCCATGGAACATGCCTTTTCAACCTTCTTTCAAGCGCTCTTTTGAGCTCCCTTGAGCTATGTTTGGGTTGAATAGTGTCGTGTCATAACTTGTCCCCTTGTGGGCCATGGGCTTGGAGCTTTGGTAGGAGATGTGGAAGTCATTGCGAGGTGTGGAGAATAATGACAGTGGCTTGCTTTAGATTGTCTCCCAACTCACCTTGAACTAGTTTTCGGTCTATTTATATTTCAATATGAGTTCAAGAGGAGTTCAAGAGGCATTTGCTAAAACTTTCCTCTTTGAACTGACTTTTCGGTTAACTCTATTATCTCAGCTTCTTTGAAGTGACAGTCAATTTTGCAAATTGGTGATTACCTTGAGCTTTATATGTATCAATTAACCAACTGAAGAATTAAGGCAAAAATTAACTAATATTGGGTTTCGCACTCTTGAGTTTGACAAAAGCTTTCATGATTTCCACGTTCCTTGTTATTTTGGAGTTCAAAAAAGCATGTTATGTGCGTGGAATCACGCATTTGAGTTTTAATTTGTTGATTAATGGTTTGAGTCATAAATTCTACCTGAAAGAGGAGGTCACCAAGGATAGACCTCACTATTCATGTTCTTGAGACATAATTAGACAAACTACTCTCACAAACTCTTTATTCGCAATAATTTTCATACCATCCATTATGAATCATAACATTCAATAGCCTTCATGTCCACTCCCTTAATTTCTTTCATGTACTATGTTCATCAACTCAAGAGCATTCCCACCCATGCACGCTAGGACTAACTCTTTGAAACTATTCATTTATATTTAAAGGGCCCTTGCACTCACACTCCCCCACCCTTGCACGTCCCTCACATATCAAAAATGCGCATCAAATAGTCAATGGACCAATCACAAGTAGAATGGGAGGATATAGTCAACTAAATAGTTATTTGAAGGCCCAATTTCTAACACTCTAGGATCCAAAGTCAAGAGGCATTTTGGAAGGGCCCTTGGTACTTTTCGTTTACTTCTTGAGTATGAGAGACTCTCTCTGAGGGCATGGGTGGCCCTGCTCTAAGCCTCAACGTGTCCACTTAGCTACTAATGAAGTACTGTTGGCTGTAGAATATTCCACACAAGGCAGAGATAGTACATGTTAGGTCTGCTTCACACTATGGCCGAAGGTCGAGAGGCCGTCGATTTCCACCAATCAAATTGCAAGAAACCATGGGTTCGGCCTCTCAACCCTTCACACTAGAGGCCAAAATTCAAAGGCCGTGGACCTTCAAAATGCTTACATGGCAACACTTTTTGATCAAGGTGACGGCTTTTTGAGAGAAAGTTTGGGTCGGACGGGAATGAAAACCCAAACTATGGTCGAGAGGCCGTCGATTTCTTTTCATAAAAAATGAAAACTATATTTTATTGCCTATTTTCAGTAGATTTCTTTGGACTCTCGACAAAGTTTGGACTCTCAATCCCACGGCCTCTCAACTTGAACGACCATAGTGTGAAGCGGCCCTTACTGAAATAATTTGTTGAACTCAAAACTCTACCCTATGGACCAAGAGCCATGACCATGGAATTCTAAAATCTGTGATTGGCCCAAAAAGAGCTCTTGGTCCCATTTGGCTTTACACTACCTTGAAAAAAGGAGAATGACCACTAACTTTGAGGTCCCCAAAAATGCTAAAATTTCCCAAATGGATAATGTTTTCATGGTCTCCTTGATTATAGTTGAGTCGAAGCAAATGCCTCGACTCAACTATAATCTAGGAGACCATGGGGCTCAAAAATCATTGATTGGCTAGTGTTCAATTATTTAAAGAGAAAGGAGGAAAGGGGAGGATAAAAAAGAGAATGATGAGCTTAAACTTGTCCCGGTCTAAATCCACTTTACACTACAAAGAGTGACCAAGTCATTTAAAATTGCATTTTTTATTTTTCATGGTCACAGCTCTTGACCAAGAGCCATGACCATGAAAATGATTTAATTTTCTTGGTCATGGCTCTTGGTCCATAGTGTAAACCGCCCCATAAGAGTAAAGTTCATAGTGTAAACCGCCCCATAAGAGTAAAGTTTAGAGTAAAGTTTTCACTTCAAGCATTGTTGTTTCAGCTGAAGCGCCGTTGTTTTGACATTTCAAGTACAAAAATACATTTTACCTCTTCATAGCTACCAGTCCGGTGGAAACTGAAGTTGGTAACGAAGCGGCGACAAGGCTATCTAGGATTTCTGATTAAGTTACAGAGACGGTCTAGGTTCAAGTCCGGTGCAGGCATGCAGGCAGGCACCGCCGTCGTAGGAGAGCGGATTTGGAACATGACCTCCGCAGTCTTTGAGCAGCCCTGCATGATGACGGAGCTACGGGGGGAATCAATTTCAAAAGGTCAGCACCGCACTTTTCCAACTGAGGCTAAAATTATCGGGACCGTGCCTGCCTGCAAGTGCCGAGAAAGAATAGGCAAGCACGGCGGCCGCATCGACACCAGCCGTGTGCACTAATTAATTACCACTAATTGACATAAATGTCACCACCATCCACTGATTCCACTGGCTGTCACTGTTGCGCTGCCTGCCTGCCTGGACTTCTCCTCCGAGATTAGTGCCTGTGGTCTTCTAATTAGCAGCAAGTTAGATGGAACTTGCTCATAATCCTGCGCTCCGGCTGCAACAAGTTCAACGGTTTATAGCAGAGTAGCTACCATGTTCTCAATTTTGCCCTTGTGTATTGCTATTAGAGTTAACCTTAACCCCTAAACGTCCTCACCTATGTCCAGTTTAGGCAGTTTTGCAAAGATGCATTATAAAATGCAATTAATATGAATATTTAGAACTTGATGTATGAATAAAAGTTATACATTTTTAATTTTAGATTCTATCTATACAGTTAGATCTATGACTACTATCACTAATCTTTTTTTATAAATTTTGAAACATAAAATAAAAATTTACTTTGTAATTCAATTACGAATAAGATATTGACAATATGTGGATGAAATTTGTTGTGATGGGTTATAATGTAGTACTTTAGTGTAGTGATTTTTGGAGATTTTTTGGATGCTTGATTTTAATAGTTTTTTTTTTCATGAACACTTTTAGACCAAAATCTTCAAGATTTTCGGTGAAACACTACAACACAAAATGAGGCATAATTTTTTCAAAAATTATTTCCTTTTCGATCGGATCACACATACATGAAGTTAACTTCCCATAAAAAATTCAGTAAAAAAATCACACCACAAAAAGTGCATGACGGATGAGAAAATACGGATGAAATCTGTACATCAGGCCAAAAACGCCTGCTTGGGCAGTTAGGGGTTAAACGACGTATACTTTCTTGATACCACACCCAAAATCTCTTTTAAATTTCATTTTAAGCATGATTTTGTCCTTAATTTACTTTCGCTCTATTCTAAAGAAGTATAGATCTCTCTAAGGTGCTTGGTTTGGCACTTTAAAAACCCCATTTGGTGCAATGGAGTAGAAGTTATGAGCAAGATTCTCCCAAAATATAACCAAGCCCGTGGGGCTTGCATTGTCGTTTAAGGGTTAACCGAAAAGAAGAGAAAATACATGTTAGGTGAGGTGAGTCTGACCTATATCTAAGGCAGCCAAGCAAATTGGCATGATTTTTAAATAATCCAAAATAGAAAGGAGTGTGAACTAGTTTTGCCATCAAAAAGACTGCAAAACTCATTCTAAGGGGAGTTTTCTATCCATAGTTGCGTTGGCTTGAAGAATGCCGCTTGCAAGTTCCCTCCTTCCTCTCGGCCTCTAGGTTTTACTTTGAAAAATATATATTGCGATTTTTTTTATCGTACGCTGCCAGACCTCAAGCATCGCGCTTTGATTGTAGCCCACTCACAGAAGAGCCAATCCTGCACCCTTTTCACCATTGCTTTGATTTTATCCATTATAGGATTCTGACAGTCCCGAAGTCGATGGAGAACCGGAGTTTAAAAACCTCACTTTTGATTTCAGTTGCACTCAAACACCACACAGATTCCCATTTCCACGATTTTAGGGAGTCCAAACACAGCATTTGTTTTCGGTTAACTCAATTGTCTATTTCAAATCAAACAAGGGAACCCCCCTTGTTTTTTTCATCTTTGTGCAATATAGTGATTGCTCACGATCTTTGGTGTGTAAATATCAAACTTTACACGTCTTATATCATCTAGAAATAAGTTTATATGACCGGAAAATGGATGTTGTTGGACATGTTCTAACTTTATGTGTTTCATACCAAGGCCACATAGAGGTAGAGCTGCCAGCCTAGTTGGTAGGAAGTTGAATGAGAAGTAAATTGACAGTGGATGAAGAATTTAATCGGAGTTCGTCCCAATCTCCGAACATATTTTTCTCCTATTTTGGTGTTGAATAGTAATGGCAATACAATACTTTAGTTGGTGTTTGCACCATTCCCTTGAATAACAATTTGTTAAAAATAAAAATAAATAAAACCAGTTGTTGGTTGATAACACTATATTTATTGAAGTTGATTCCTTCAATTTTACCTTCGAAAATGAACTTAACCCGTAAAGGACCACAACTATGTTTCTTTCCAAACGCTCCAAAATATCCCTTCTCATAAAAAGACAAACATTTTTTGATCTAAAACATTTTTGACCGATCCAACTGTAAGATATTTCAACCAACTTGAATTTATTACGACCATAAAAATTTCAACTGTTCAGGGTTCTTCAACGGTAAGATTGTAAGCTTTAAAGTTGGTTGCGCTTTTTTTTTTTGGCTTGTTGCCCAAGTTTGAAACATTCTGAAAATGCCCAAAATGCAAAGTTTAGTCTTAGATTTGGTAAAATGAATTTGGCAGTTGTGTATATGGAGGCGTTAGCTCATTGTGTACAAAAATTCAGATGCATAGCTCATTATATGAAATTTTCAGGAGTTGCCCGCAATTAGGTTTTTCACCTTTGCATGATTGTATCTTTTGATCTAAACATCATCTACGTACGCAAATTACCATCCCATCTTCTTGACAAAGAGTAGAATTACCACAAAAAAATTTAATAATTGAGGATCAATACTCATTCCATACTAAGCCGATCGAACTTCGAAAATCAGCCTTGGTCCTTTAGGGGTTAACTATTGTGTGGTCAGGCCTTCATAGGTTGTGTGGTTGCTTCATGGCCAATTCACACCAAAGTCCCTGCCGCACTTGCATTTGCGTTCCCGGAATGGAGGAAGGTAAAACTAAGAAAAAAATTCATAACCTTGTCATTTCTTGTTGTAACTACTGTTCAAGCATTGTGCAACTCCATTACAGTGTCGAAAGTTAAATGGTCTGCTACCACCTCCATTCATTGCTTTGCGTTCCTTCCTATCATGCTTTAGAGTCATTTCTAATTGCGTATTTTCTTGGTTGACAACAGACTCCCTCAAAGTTACCTGACACATGCGCAACATCGGTGTATGTGAATGGACCATCCGTCATGGGAGAGCAGTGTGGAGTCATGGGGACGGGTAACTTACAAGTGGGGTGCTCTGCAAACTGAAACTTGTAAGTTAGAGGGGCTGGATCAGATCATCAGATGCAGTAGCTGTCAGAGATGACATGCAAGTGGGCTTCCATTCTCTTGCATCATGCCACAACTTGAACCCTATTTAGATTACAGTATTGACTTATTAAGCTTATTATATCTAGACTATATATATAGACAGAGTAAATGAGTGAGTGAGTATCAGGACATGGAGCACTGAGCACTGTAGTGAGTGACTAGTGAGTCTCGGAATGCGAACCTTAACCCTCCTTCAGTCCCACCAATCCATGTACCTGGTCGTTCTCGTCACATGCCACTGTGTCATGAGACCACATTCAACTCATGATCCACCATCTGCCCGTGCTCAATTGCTGACTTCTGAACCATCAGAGCATTCACACCCATGCCCGCTAGAGCAGACTCGCTCGCTGAAATTATTCATCTACATTTGAAGAGCCCCACTCCCTCACCCTTGCACGTCCCTCACACATCAAAAGTGTACATTAAATAGTCAATGGACCAATCACAAGTAGAATGTGGGGATATAGTGGATTATAAGGTTCAACTTCGAAAAAAGGCATCAAGGGTCGCATGCCCGTGTCATTGAGGCGCAGAAATGCAGACCGGCTCAGTTGCCGGCTCGGGCGATCTCAGCCCTCCCCTGCTTCTTGGCGATCCAACGGTGTTCATCATCCGAGCTGTCAATGTTTGAGTAAGGTCAGCCTCGCTTCGGGCACGCGGATCCAGACACTCACGAAAATTTGGGACTCACTTTCTGGCATACACGGGAACGGGGATGAATGGGAACGCGGGCTCCACTGAGTGCAAGGGGTTGTGAAGGCATTGGCCAGGGCCCATATTCCATTCGTTTCTCAAGGCTCAGAGTGTCATATAAATATTTCATTTCATTTTTTCAGAGTGTGTCATATAAATATTTCATTGTCTTGTTCTTCAAATTTCAATTCAATTTTTAGGTTCAACCCGTCATTGAAAATTGAAGAAAAACTAGAAAGTTGCCTCGAAAACACTTCTTGATAGCCTACTTTGGAACAATGGAAAAAAATTGCTAATTTGATAAAGTCGGGTTTTAAAATTATTTCATATTATTACATATTTCACTTTGTTTTGGTGTACACTATATTGTACAAAAATATATTTCTCAAATAAATGAAAGGAAATCTTTTAAAATGACCCTAAAAATGATCAAAAAAGCTTGTATTTTAAGGGTTAAACATAAACCTCATATATCATAAATACCCTTCATTTGTGCAGGTCACCCGTTAAAGTACACTCAGAAAAACAAATGAATAGAAAACTAATTCTCCTACTTTAGAGAACCATCTTTGCACCCCATCATATATCCCGTCTCTAAAAACCCCAGTGAATTTCAATGCGAGCACTATTCAACCACCCCCTCCTTTCTCTAGAATTTCCATTTTAGGCATCATAGGGGCACTTTTTGGCAATTTTTGTTTTGCAAATTTGGGGCCTCCGACCTCAAATTATCCAAGGGGGACCTACTTTGAAATAAAAAAACATAGGAGGAGGGGGTGGTTTTTTTAGATGGACCCCTATATGGAACAAAAAAGGGGAAAAAATTGTCTCTATGCATTAACCCTTTGACACGCATGTGTCCATATAATGAACGACAAACAGATTGCAACCTCTCTTGACTACATACTATACAATTTTTCATTCATCCAAATTTCTTTTGGTTCTTGTGCTCCTTGAATATCATTTGTACCATATGGATCCTAAAAATTAGATATTGTAATTTCTTTTTAAACAACACTATTGGATCATGTCAAGTTTCATTCTTAGTTCAAAAAGTGAGGCCTTAAACATGATTTTCCTAAATAAGTATAATCAAATGATATAAACCATACCATCTCATAGTGCATGATATTCCAATTTCATTACAACATTTTATAGATTTCTTTTGTGAATTTGGGATTTTTAATTGAATTTCAAGAGAGAAACTTGTAATTTAAAAATATATATACATTAATACCGATTAAACCATGAATCCACCATACAAATGCGATCTTCATATCGATATTTACAACTTTGCTGTGAACATCAACTCTATTTTATTTTTTCACTCAACATTTTGAAACAAATCTTTGAGAACAATGTTGAATCGGACGTTAAAGGGAGAGAAAATGAAAACAGATAAATGAATGGAATATGGGGCCTGGCCAATGCCTTCAACAATGCCCTCAACCCCTTGCACTCAGTGGAGCCCGCGTTCCCATTCATCCCCGTTCCCGTGCGTGCCAGAAAGTGAGTCCCAATTTTCGTGAGTGTCTGGATCCGCGTGCCCGAAGCGAGGCTGGCCTTACTTGAACATTGACAGCTCGGATGATGAACACCGTTGGATCGCCAAGAAGCAGGGGAGGGCTGAGATCGCCCGAGCCGACAACTGAGCCGGTCTGCATTTCCGCGCCTCAATGACGCGGGTCGCATGCTCCAAGTTCTGGTGACCAAGTGGTAGCACTTCCCCTAACGAACCCTCTATTCACGGTGGCACTTTAGGCGAGAGTTCCTCTCTCTATGAGGATATAGTCAACTAAACAATGGTTTGAAGGGCCATTTCTTAGAGAATCTCCACTAGCACTCTTGATTGCACTTTGAAAGGTCATCTAAAAATTTAGACCTTACCTTTTGGTTCCTCTACCAACATCACTCAATTAGACTGTTGAAAATAGTAAGTGAGCCACTCACAAGTCACCACATCACAAACTTGGTAAGTTATGTTTTTGCAATGTTGTATGCATGTTGTTGAGATGAATAGGGGTGATTACTACGTTCAACATACGTTTTAAGCATGTTTATTGTATTAAAAATGTACGAACAACATATTACAAACATGAAAACACAGATCATGATAAAATTTACATGTTTGTAATATGTTCTTTGTACGTTTTTTCTACGATAAATATACGTAAAATGTATATAAAACGTAATCACCCATGTTCATCTCAACAACATACATAAAACATTACAAAAATATGACTTGCCAAGTTTGTGATGCACGCATGGATTGTGCAATTATGATGTGCAATTAAGAAGAAGAGATACACTAGCAAGAATGATTTTGAGAACCCTGTTTTTAGTGAAATATCTAGTGTCACGGACCAAATAAATTGTTCACGTATCCAATCTCATCCATTTTTCCATAGTTAGAGTGGTATCTAGAGTGCTAGTGGAGATTCTCTTAACACACTAGGATTAAGAATCAATAGGCATTTATGAAGGGTCTTTGGCATCTTTCATTTAGTTCTTGAGTGTAGGAGACTTTGGCATAGGCAGCCATGCTCTCACATTTGCAATATCATTGTACCCAACCCTCTTTTAGGTGGCCAAATATAGCCAAATTGCGATGATATTTTAGAATTGTCTAAATTGGGGTCGACATTGTGACCTATGTTCATCCACGTGGTTAGTTTTCATCTGGTTATGACAGTTTCATCCAACATCTAGATGAAAATTCCACTGTAACCATCTGCTTGAAAAATGAGAATTTGCAGAACAAGTTGAGGATGCATAAAAATTGTAGTCCAAATTATTTTAAATATTAATCCCTAACGTTCTCACCCTTTTTAGATTTGGCAGTTTTTCAAAGATGCATTGTAAAATGCAATTAAGAGGGATATTTTCAAGTTGATGAATGAATAAAAGTTGTAGATTATGCATTTTAAATTCTATCCATACGGTTAGATTTGCGATTGCTATCACCAATATTTGTGTATTAAATTTCAAACTTAAAATTTAACACTTTTTTGTAATATGATTACGAATAAGATATTGACAATTCAATAATGAAATTTGTTGTGATGGGTTGAAATGTAATACTTTAAGTATAGAGATTTTTGGAGATTTTTTGGTTGCTTAATTTTAGTAGTTGACTTTTTCAAAAGCAATTTTAGACTAAAATCTGCAAAGTTTTGGGTGGAACACTACAACATGAAACGAGGCATAAAAATTTCACAAATCATCCCCTTTCTAATCGGATCACACATGCACAGAGCTAACTTCCCATAAAAGTTTTAATAAAATATCCACATTGCAAAAAGTGCATGGAGGATGAGAAAACGGAATTCAAATCCGTACATCATGCAAAATATGCATGGTTGGGCGGTTAGGGGTTACTGACCTTTAAACGTCAACCTCAACATTTTGATAACTTTGATTGTTTGTCAAATGATTCCACAATCTCCCAAACGAGGCGCAAATTTGGAATTTAGATTCCTTTTTCACTAGCTTCCCAACACACCAATCCTCGCTTAGTTTGGTTGAGAAAAACTACTTTTTTCTCAAATATTCCTTTCTAAAAGCCTATGGGGCTTTTTTGACATTTTAAGGTTAATGAAAAAACTAGTTTCGATGAGTTTGAAGACCAACAAGCTCTTCCATACCTTCTAATTATTTGAAGTGAACAAATAAGAGTGCATTAAAGCAAAACTCATGGTACCTTATTCAAACTCAATTTGATTTCAAGGATAACTCAATTATAGGACATATGCCTCAAACCTTTTTCATAAAAGGTTTAGAAGATGAAACTTCAAGTTAGTTGTGGAAGATCTGTGAAAGTGGTCATCTCTACCAGCACTCTAAATAGGCCTTGCCCAGTGAATTATGAATGAAAAGCAAGCCCAAAAATACCCCAAACTCTGAAACTCTTACACAGATTCAAAATCCTCAGCTCACTAAGGTAGGTGTTCATATTTTCGTCCAAATTATAGGTTTGCATGGTTAGGCCTATGAAAGATTAAGTTTTATTTTTATTTTTAGATGCTCCGCAGAGCTCGGGGAAAGGCATCCCAAAAAAACACATTTTTTGAACATGCATGTCTACAATTTTCTGTGAATTTTTAAGTCTAAAAGCCTAGACTGGCCACACTTGCATAAGGTTCGTGCTTTATCCACAAGTTGGATTCTCAAAATGAAGCAATAAAAGAGAAATTTTTAGAGTGCTTCTCTGGGTGCTTTTTCAAACTTGCCCAAGCAGTTTTAAGGACCTAGCCATGAAATGTAGGCATCGACATTGGAACCCGCGCGGAAATTCATCACACCCACCTTACTGAAAGCTAAGTTGATTTGAATAGTGACACTGACTGATACATGTGGTGGCTCATGATTGGATCAACTGCTAAATGCAAGATGAAATAGTTAACCCTTAGATGCGCCTGTGTCCAGAATCTGGACGATGGATGATTCTGGACGCGTCCCTTCACCACGCAGGGGATGTTTTTCATCCATTCATTTAAAAAAAAAATTCTTGTGCTAGTCGGTTACCATTTGTACGGTACGGATTTTCAAGATAAGATATTGAGAGTTTTTAAAAAATAGCAAAAGTGGTTTATGTCAAGTTTCATTCTTAGTTCAAAAAGTGAGACCTTAAACATGATTTTCCATAATAAGAAGAATCAAATAGTGAAAACCATACCATCTTGTAGTACAGTTATTCCAATTTCATTACAATATATTTAAAAAATTTAATGTTAATTTTGGATTTTTAATTGAATTTCAAGAGAAAACCTTGCAAAATTAATTAAAATATATTAATAATAAATATGATGAATCCAACCGTATAGATGTTATCTTCACATTGACATTTATAACTTTGCTTTGTACATCAACTCCATTTTTATTTTTTATCAAACATTTTATAACGAATCTTTGAAAACAGTGTTGAATCGGGACCTTAACCCTTTAACGCGCCTGCGTCCATATAAATGGACGACGAACAGATTGAAATCCTTCTCTTTACTACATCTTGTACAGTTTTTCATCCATCCAAATTTTCTTTGGTTCTTGTGCTAGTTGACTACCATTTGTACGGTATGGATCTTCAAAATAAGATATTGTGATTTTTTGAAAAATAACAATAGTGGTTGATGTCAAGTTTCATTTTTAGTTCAAAAAGAGAGACCTTCAACATGATTATCCAAAATAAGTAGAATCAAATAATGGAAAGCATACCATCTCGTAGTGCATGTTATTTCAAATTCATTACAACAATTTTTAATTTTTTTGTGTTACTTTGGGATTTTTACTTGAATTTCAAATGAAAACCCTGAAAAAACAATTTTAAAAAATTACTAAAAAATATGACAAATCCAACCATACAGATGTGATCTAAACATTCACATTTACAACTTTGCTTTGTACATCAACTCCATTTTTGGTATTCATCAAACATTTTATAACGGATCTTTGAAATCAGTGATGAATCGGGACGTTAAAGGGTTAAAGGGTTAAGAGGTATTTGATGTTGGGAAACTACCGCCAAAAATGACTGTATTATTCAGAGTCCGTCCATCTGACAAAGTTCTCTTGACCGGGAAATGCCCTAATAGAACACCGTCACTTGATGAAAAGGAAAAAGAAAAGAAAAGAAAAATTACCCGAAGGCTGGATCACTGGATGTGTCAAATCAGTTGAGAGTACTGTAAAAACTGCTGGCTTTCAGTTTTAGTACTCTACTTTTCTGTACAGTACAATAGTACATGCATGAACACAGACAGAATGCGGACACCGGAACCCGCCTCGGAGACGGAATGTGTCAATTATAAGAGGTCACTTTTCTGCTTGCCAGGGCACCACAGCCACCGCCCCGGCTCTATTTCTAGCCACAAAGTGAAAAAACACTTCTTTACTGCTCGGTACGATTTATTAATTTTTTTTAAAAGTAGGCAAAATGAAATTATTTTTTGAAAACAAGATGAAATTCCATTGCAATACAAACCAGTACCACAGCCAAGCCCCCAAACCGAGGCATTGCACAAATAAAGCAATTTCGCTTTACTGCTTGGTTTCTGTGTTCAAATTTGTACTCTTCAGTCACTTCATTTGTGCAAAAGGGAAAAAAAACCCTCAAATGACTAACACACATTTCTTTAAAATTGAACTATATTTCGTTAAAATTGGACTACTCAATTGAAAAAGTGATGGGGAGTGCTACCTTTTGCAATAGAGATAGGTCCCCAATTTTTCTACAACACTCTTATTCCACAAGTAAGAGTAGTGTAGAAAATTTGAGGACCTATCTCTATTGCGAAGGGTAGCACTCCCCATTGCTTTTTCAATCTAGTAGTCCGGTTTTAACGAAATATGGTTCAATTTTAACGAAATGTGTGTTGACTGCAGAACGAGTTGTCCGCCCCAGCGTAAAGATAGATAGAAACTCCGGTCCTCTTTTGAGGCCGGCGTGAATAAAGTGTCTGTTTCTAACGTCAATGACCCAGTGGGACCTAGTACCCACTAAAACAAAATTACTTTGTCCCATCATAACATTCAGTAGCCTTCATGCACTATGCTCATTACCTTGAGCCTCCACTTGTTTACTTAGCTACTTATGAAGTATTGTTAAATGTGAAATATTCCACACCATCTATTGTGGAGACAATTTATATATGGACGCGTAGGTAGTTAAGGGTTAATTGGATGGCCACTGTTTTTCATTTCTATTTCTTTTAAAAAATTAAAACTTGATTGATTGATATTGTGCATGACATTAGAGTTAACCGAAAAGAAGGCCATGGAACATGCTTTTTCAACCTTCTTTCAAGCGCTCTTTTGAGCTCCCTTGAGCTATGTTTGGGTTGAATAGTGTCGTGTCATAACTTGTCCCCTTGTGGGCCATGGGCTTGGAGCTTTGGTAGGAGGTGTGGAAGTCATTGCGAGGTGTGGAGAATAATGACAGTGGCTTGCTTTAGATTGTCTCCCAACTCCTCTTGAACTAGTTTTCGGTCTATTTATATTTCAATATGAGTTCAAGAGGAGTTCAAGAGGAATTTGCTAAAACTTTCCTCTTTGAGCTGACTATTCGGTTAACTCTATTCTCCAGGAGCTGGCTGGCCTGAAATCCTCAGAATCGATTTTTAAAAATGAATCCAAATTCCTTCATGTTGGATACAACCTTGAACCGGTTCAAGGATTTAGTGATAAATAACTATTGTAAAGATTTTTCTAACTCCATATGAGGGTGCATAAAAGGCAGTGCATAAAAAGCAGGCCGCTACCAAAAAGAGGTGCATGAGGTTCAACTTCCATGGGTAAAGTTGCTCACTAAACGATTAGTTTTTAGGGATTTTGGGGACTGCCGAAGTTCCACATTTCTAGTGAACTTTTGAGAAATAATTGGAGGAGTTGTCATGAAGTATAGAGGGTTCTCAAGTCCTCGATTTCATGCCAACTTCTTCGTAACCAATCAAATTTGTTCATGTTCAAGTCCATGAAAGTGTGCACCATTCCATGGTCGAGTATGAGACAAATTGTAATACCACATTCTTCTTCCCCCCTACTTCCATGAGCAATTTTTCAAACTCATAGAAGTTAGCTCATAGAGCATCTCCTGCGATTTGGTTAAATATGCCCATGGCCCTTCACTTTTTGCCCATGTAGGTTGCCCCCCTCCTACTCCGTATGCGCCACCTAGCCCTAGTCTCTCTTATATGCTATGAGCTGGAAATTTCAAAAGGACGCTCCAAATATGAAGAAAATTGGCTATTCGTGACAACCCTGACTAGATTGTTTCTTTTATGTCGTGACTGTTGAACATTGACCCCCTTCCCCCTTCAAATACATAGTCGTGTGGAATGCGGCTTTGTTGCAGAGGATTGTGCATGCATTTAGTCTCGTCTCGTTTTCTTCAATCCTTTCTCTATAAGAAATATCTTGAATTGAAAGTGTTAAGTGCGGGTGTAAACGCATCAATCCTCACTGTGAGATTCCAAAATTATAGTAATGTCATCAAGCTAATTAGATGGAAACTCCGATCTTTTTTCGAGGCTGGCATGAATAAAGTGTCTGTTTGTAGTGTCCACCGGCACATGAAGTTTAAAGTGGATTCCCTGTGACATTTTCCCTACATGCTCAAGGAATTTTGTAAAAAGTCGCACAATTGCAGAGGGGAAAACTGAGACACAGGGAACACTCAGTTTTTCCATGTGTATGTCTCAATTTTCCCAATGTGTCTTTGTTCTTTCTTGTGGACTCTTTACAAATTCCTTGTGTGTTTCATTACACAGGGAATACATACGGAAACACACAGGAAATCCACTTTAAGCTACTGGTGCGAACAATGGGCCATTGGGATAAAACTACTCTCCCTTGTCGGGAATAGACACTATAGTGACCAATAAAAGCGACTAGTCGCGGAGTCTCTGCCTTTGTATTTACCCCTAATTTAATTTAACGACTTCTTTTTATTGTCCAGGCACATAACTCCTAGTAACTCCTAAAAAACGAAGCGTTTCCATAGTCTCTTCCCTAAAAGGGCAGAGACAACAAATATTAGTAACAATCAATAACCTTGATGGGTGGTTAGGTTTATCCAATTAGTGTATAAATTAGAGTTAATTTTTGGTGTTGATCTCCAAGTCATAGTTTTGGGGTTGGCTAGTAAGGGACGTTGTATTACATTTATACAGTCCGGGTTCGATCACCAAGCTAATTACTTTACAAGAGGGGTCCAAATTTCCAGTGCTGACCTAATCGTCCTGCGTCCGACAGTTTCTTTTCCCGCACAATCATAAAGCCGGTTTTATTCCGAGAGTGGGCGACCATCGGTCGGTGGGCAGTGGAGCACTGGGCCACACGTGACGCCGCACGTATTACGGGGGGCGCGACCATCGCTGTCAATTTGGTACGTGTCAGCGCGCTCCCGAATGTCAGTCGATTCCGGTGCTCGTCACTCGCATCGATCATATCCGCCTCCCTCCACACTCAGACAACTGCAAGTGCCTGCCAATTCATCTGCGCAATTCACCTCTCAACTTATCATCAGATCATTAGAACCTCAAGCCTGACCTCGATCACCATCTCCTCACCATCAAGCCTACTGAACCTCGCACCATCTCCTCGACCTTTGTCCGAACAAGAAGAACACCGATTCCATCGCACAAATTCCCTCTAATGACTCGCAGATCAACCGGCGATGGCGCACCCCTCGCCTAGTTTTCTAGTAGAGATCGATACGTGGAGCTCAGTACGTGAGTAGAAAGCACCGATAGTGTAAGCATGAGTGAGTAGAAAGCATCGATAGTGCAAGCATGATGAGTAGGAAGCATCGATAGTGTGCTATGATATCAGCAAGCGCAATGTCCGAGGATCGACCAGCTGCATTAATCAGACGTCTGGACGGGCGTGCCATTCTGCCACTGTGATGGCGATGACGGCGACGATGAGGGCCACGGCTTGCTGGGTGGTTTCGTTTCTACTCTTCCAGCTTGCTGTGGGCGAACCGAGTCCCAATTGCGCCAGTAAAACTCCCGTGCGGTTTTTCGTTTCGCACGATCAGAGCGTGGTGGACGTGACGTACGACGATCGCGCGACTGATAGAAATACCCCAACGTTTTTGCAGTGCTGTGACTCGTCTCACAGAACTCGCCACTTGAATTGCAGCATTCACGATGAATCGGATCGAATTACCCCCACTGGCGATTTTTGTCTGCGCGTCTGGTCGTCCAGGAGCTTCAGCTACATTGTCGATGGGTGTGAGCTCAGAGCCGATGCTTTGGTTTCGTTGTCTTTGTATCTCGCGAATCGATCGTCGTTGGGGGCGACGACAGTGCAAACGCGAGCAGAATGTCCGAGTAAGGAAATCCCTTGCAGGCTCACCATCACGGGCTCCGAATTGACTACCAGCGGAGTTCTGGGAGCGGTGGAGTGGGCTGGCGCCGATCTCGCGCTAGAACTACAGGAATTCGAAGTTGCTGTTAGTGCCCTGGATCTGCAGAGCCGAATGGATGCATTTCAATTGGGGCGGCGGGCATTGCAGGGCAGGGCGGTGCGCGGTGCTGGTTTCCCACGGGGCGCGTTTGTGGTGGGGATTTCGATGCTGGTGAGCTTGGCAGGGATTTCGATGGTGGCGGTTTTGTGCGCGGGGAAGAAAGAGGATGAGTCGCCAGCGGAGTTTCTAGACACAGTGGCGATTCTGCCGCCACGATTCTCCTACTCGAAGCTGCAGAAGGCCACGAAGAATTACTCGCAGAAGCTGGGCGACGGCGCGTTCGGGTCGGTGTACGAGGGCACGCTGCCGAACGGGTAATGCTAACATCTTGCAGTCTCCTAATTAAGACTGTATCGTAGAATAAGCTAGCCCTTTTTTAAACCCGATCCCCTGCTGAAAATCGTCTGTTTGTGCGAACATGACTTCAGTTTGACACGATCGACACTGTTAATCTTGTAGTATGAAACAAGAGCTTCGAAATGATGTATTGCAATCAGAAAACCGAGGTCAAATGAGAAAATGCCACTGTTGCAAAGTTCAGTGATGCAGATGGCCATATTGGGGCCGAACGGGTAATGCTAACATCTTGTAGCCTTGAGACTGTATCTTGGAATAAGCTAGCCCTTTTTTAAACCCGACCCCCTGTTGGAAATCATCTGTTTGTGTGAAAACGACTTCAGTTTTGACACGATTGACAATATTGATCTTGTAGTAAGGAACGAGAGCTTCGAAATGATGTATTGCAATCAGAAAACCGAGGTAAAATGAGAAAATGCCACCGTTGCAAAGTTCAGTGATGCAGATGGCCATATTGGGCGTTTTGAGCAAGAGCTATAGTGGGTTCTAATAAAGGAATTATTGCTGCTATCCAGGATCCGCGTGGCGGTGAAGATGCTGGAGAAGGCGTCGGTGCAGGGCGAGAAGCAGTTCCGGGCCGAAGTGGCGTCCATGGGCGCCATCCGCCACCTCAACCTCGTGCGATTGCACGGGTTCTGCTCCGAAGGCGCGCATCGGTTGCTCGTGTACGAGTACATGCCCAACGGGAGCCTGGATAGCTGGCTGTTCGGGAAGAAACAGATTGGCACTGAGAAACTGCTCGATTGGGAGCAACGGCTCAACATCGCTCTCGGGACGGCGCGAGCTTTGGCGTACTTGCACGAAGAATGCAGCGATCACATCATTCACTTGGATGTCAAGCCCGAGAATATCCTGCTCGATCACCAATTCTGCCCCAAGGTACCGCCCCTTCCGTTTTAGGGTTTCCGTTTCCCCTTCTTCGACTTTCTTTTGTTCAATTTCCATAGGGATTGTCACATCTCTTCCAGATCGAGAATCTTGGGAAAGAAACGTGGAGCCAATTCTGGCCATTCTCCATGAAGAAGGTGTGACTCTCTTTGAGGCCATGTGAACACTACACTAAATAGGTAGATTAGTGTTAGATGATTATAAGATTTAAAAATATTATAGATTTTTACTCGACAAAAAAAATTACCAAAGACATTGATTCCAATACTATTGAAAGATCCCCATCTTGACCAATATAGAGGGTAAAAAAATTGGTCAACAGTAACAACTTACAACATGTTTATGTAAATTAGTGTATCTAACACTAATCCACCTATTTAGTGTAGTGATCCCAATAGTGACTAAAATTAGCTGGATTTCTACCAAACAAAATTCTTGTGCTACTAGTATATTGAAGGTAAAAATAGTCATTAGCAACAAATTTTATAAGTCACTAGACAATTTGCTACATCATTCACTTCGGACGTAGCATCAATAACAACCAATTAAGGCTTTCCAAGTACTAGGCAACCAATGAGAACTCTCGAAATATATTTTGTAAGAATAATTTTTTCTTTTCTATTTCTACATATTTGGGTAGCAAAAGTAGTTGACCTTCTGCATGAGTGATAGCATAATGCACTAAATACTGCAATTTAGTCATGGGATCAGTGGTGAACACGGCTTATTAATCTTTTCCATGGATTCTCAATCTTCACGGTTTCTCAATCTTCATTCCCATTCTTCACCTCCGGAGAAGAATGGAACTTCTCAATCTTTGAAGAATGGGTCCAAAGAGTATGTGGCATGTGCGCATTCTCTGAAGATTGAGAACAGGAAGAAAGAGATTAGAATGCTTTTTGGCGATCAATCAAAGTGGTCATTGAAATCTCGGGGGTTAATTCTTGTTGTGGCAATGGTGGCGTCAGTTGTCGGATTTTGGGCTGGCGAAGTTGATGGACAGGGAGCAGAGCAGAGTGGTGACGAGCATGCGCGGCACGCCGGGCTACCTTGCGCCGGAGTGGCTGCTCCCGCACGCGGCCGTGACGGCGAAAACGGACGTGTACAGCTTCGGCATGGTGCTGCTGGAGCTCATCAGCGGGCGGGAGAATACCAACTTCTCCCTGGGGAAGGAGCAGTGGTACTTCCCCGCGTGGGCTTTTAAGCTCATGAGCGAGGGGCGGAGCATGGAGCTGCTGGACAGGCGGCTGCACGTCGAGGAGGTGGAGTATTTCCACCGCGAAGACGCAGTGCGCACCATCCACGTCGCGTTGCTGTGCATCCAGGACGACCCCGCTGAGCGCCCCTCCATGAGCCGCGTCGTGCACATGCTGCAAGGCCACATCGAGCCCGAGCCCCTGAACGCCCGCCTCTCCGCCATCAACCCCCCGCGCCGCCTCGTCACCGCGTTCGCCGCCAGCGGTGTCGACACATCCAACCCCGAGAAAGTCCTCAGCGATCCCAAGAGCGACAGGTAATTGCCATCTGCATCAACACTGAACTTTGCAACGGTGGCATTTTCTCATTTTGCCTTGGTTTTCTGATTGCAATACATCATTTTAACCCCTAAACATCTGAACGTGCCGTGGCGGCCAGTAGAATACGGTGTATTTTGTTTGTATTTGGAATGAATCCACACCTTTAATGGGTTTGAGTTCAGAAGAAGTTGAAATTTAGATCAATGCGGTTCTAATGAGCTCTTAAGATCCCAATTTAGAGTTTCTTGTTGGTAGCAAATCTCAGTTATATGACAACGTATATACTATCCCCATGGGACGTTTAAGGATGTATTGCAATCATAAAACTTGTTAACAAGCGAATGTTCTACACTACAAGTTCAACAGTGTCGATTGTGTCAAACTGAAGTCATTTTCACACAAACAGATGATTTGCACCCGGGGTCCAATTTCTCTACACTACAGAAAATACACAGTGGACGCTTAGGGGCTAGTGTAGCGTTTCATCATGATTTTATGCTTGATTATGGATCTTTGTTATAATGTACACTAAGTATAATGTACATTTGGCATTGCAGGAGCCGTGAGGATTCGAAATCGAGTCGCGACGACAGCCGCAGAAGCTCCTGGTCGAACGAGCATGACCCAATTCTTCACGAGCTGCAGAACGACATGCGGAACAACGGATTCGCAACGAAACGAAACGGCATGACGAATACTTCCGCGGCGCGGTTGCCGGTCGTGACGGAGTCGCCGCGAGTACTGGAGACGCCCAAGGCGAGCATGCAGCTGCCGCCCAGGTTGGACGAGGACGTGGACAGTTTCAAGCTGGAGCCGGTGCTTCCACCGGCGATTCAAGCCGCGAGCCAGTACCGCAGCTCCAAGGGCGACAGGTACGAATCAGTGATCTCAAAACTGGCTAAAATTAGCTGGATTTCTGCCCAAAATATGGGGCTGCTAAACATACAAAGAAAGAAAATGAAAAATAATTTGAAATGTAGCTAGAATACTCATCATGATATAAATATGTAGCAACTTCATGAGGTGATATCCGCGGATATCATCATGGTATCAAGTTAATATATCAAGGATATTGTCGGATGTTAGAGGTTTCGTGAGTATTGTATGCACTGGGTAGCAAAAGTAGATACCATTTATGTGGGAGGTCGCATAATGTTCTAAATGTCATAAAATGGTTCTGTGATCACTAGTACAAATGCATACACAATGCATAAAATATAAGAATATATATTGGTGAATAAGAAACCCCAAAGCGTCCACTGTATATTTTCCGTAGTGTAGAAAAATTGAACCCCCTGCTGCAAATCATCTCCTTGTGTGAAAATGACTTCAGTTTGACACGATCGACACTGTTGCTCTGGTATCATTGAACAAGATCTTTGAAACGATGTTTCGCAATCAGAAAACCGAGGTAAAATGAGAAAATGCCACCGTTACAAAGATTAGTGAACATCTCAAAGTTATGACTTTTGGTATTCTCGATCAAGTGTTGTAACCATTATCTATTAGATGTAACTAGATAACTAGATTAAGTAACTAGTTGACATTGGCATAAGGTGGTTACCCCATTCCCAACTGGCGCCTTAAACCAACAGCTAAGGGCATTTTCCACAATCAATGTTGCAATGTTGTTGGTTGTAGCATGAGTTCTCTCTTGTTGGTTTTAGTATATGTAAGTATGGTTAAGGATTCATTGCTGTTGGTTTAAGCATCTTTAGTGTGTGCAATACAAATCTTCTTTGAACAGAAACAACTCTACCTATGTGACGTGAATGGGATGTGTCATGCTTCAACTTTGAAAATTTATAACTAATTCATTCTTCATCCAAAAATTATGTTTCAGCTTGTGTTGAAATCTATTTCTTCTTGCCTACCTCTAAAAAATAACAATACTAAACAATATCAATGTCTCTTATTCAGTTGGGAATGGGGTAACCACCTTAGGACTAACTATTGCCGTGACAACAGGATGCTCGGGGCGCACGCGCTGGGGTCCAACGCCAAGACCATCCCGCCGTGGCCCGTGAAGGACGACGTGATCCTGCTGCGCGGCGCACAGGGGGACTTCCACGGCGTGGTGCGCGACGTGCGCGTGCAGACGAAGCAGATGCGCTTGGGCTTGCTTCACAGATCGAGCTCGGAGACCCGGTGGAGCGTGCGCGAGGAGGAATCCGTGTGGCGCGACTGGAACGAGTCCATCCGCACGCTGGATTTCTGGGTTGTGGTCCGGTGGGCTGCCATCCCCGGCCGCGGATTCGAGAAATTCCCCGTCGAATGGCAAGTCCGCTGATTCCGAAAGTGCAATAAACTAGAAACAAAACCTTAAACCCTAAACCCTAAACTTGCTCCAGCGGGCGATAGATTCTAGGCTGCAGGTTTAATCCAAGTTTGAGACGTTCGAGTTTCTCATTGTCCACTTGGAAGATCTTCACAGACAGAGTGTGAGCTTGACTACTACTGCCGAGCTGTGATCGATGTGCTGGTGTGATCGCCTGCTTGCTTGCTTGCTTTGAGCTGAATTCGTTCATTGCATCTACAGTGGAATTGTAACATTAAGCCGAGTTTTGGCTTGCGTTCTTCAATCTCAACAAGCTGATTGAGTCAAATTTTATAACACTGCATCATGTGTTGGTCAGAAAACAGATACTCCCTCCGTCCCAAAGTTATTGTCCAACTTGTTTGCTTGGTATTTCTTTGAGCCAATTTCATTGATCATATTGTAAGAAACATGATTAAAAAAGGTTCCAAATTATGTTACTAGGATGATCCAAGAACATTGCATGTGTTCATTGCAACCTAAATAAAATTACCCACAACGAAATATTTTTTTACCTACTTAAAAAAGCACTTTCAAACATGATAATAACTTTGGGACGGAGGGAGTACATTAGAAGGCCTCGTCAGGTGCCATTCTTGCTCGCGATACGGAGGATTCTTGTTCTGTTCATGCTGATCGTTTCATCAGGGTCTGGAGGATTTTGCTTGGTGACTGTGCACAATCAGTTTCTGGATTGTGCAGACGCTGATAGTTTTTTAGCTTGTAGTGTACCGTGGAGCCTGTTTTTGTATGTTGGTGAGCGTGATGAGCTTTTCCCAATGGAGCTGCAGGCGCTTCTGACCTCTGCAATCTGACTGCTTGGGGTCCCTCAAATATGACTGCTCCAAGACGTTGTTTGAATGTGTGAGAACTGTGTAAGTTATCACTGTTCAGGATACTTTTTGAGCCAACTACCGTAGTCAATTTCTTTTATTCTCCAAAAGCAACCGATTTTTTATAAATATATCCTGTATATTTCGTCTATGAATACTAAATATGACTAATTTTTAGTCATTTAGTTTGGTGTTCTAGATAGATAGATAGATAGATAGAAACACCGACCCAAATAAATGGGCCGGCGTGAATAAAGTGTCCGTTCGTAATGTCAATGACCCGATGTCCAACGGACAAAGGGACCTTGGGACAATACTACTCTCCCCTTTCGAGGATGGACACTATAGTAACTAGAACAAAGTAACAGGAACAAAGAAGCGAAGTAGTGATGGGTGAGTGTTAGTTTGTATAAAGGTATGTTTAGTGTTAAGTTTTATCGCCAAGTCATGAGTTCTTTGGTTGGTTGGTGAAGGGCGTTGTATCACGATTATGTGGTCCGGGTTTGAAACCAGTTGGGCTTGTTGAGCAGTGGTGTGATACACATGGCTTGGTGCTGCTAGTGAGTTATCATGGCAGGAAAGTTGTACCAACCAACCGGCCCGACCTATCCCCTGAGACAAGCTGAGCTAGTTGTTTGAAAAGAGTGGCTAGCAGTGGTTTTCACCACTACCCTCCCTTCTTTTAATGTACTACATCTGTTGGTATTGTTTGATTATTTTCTATACGTCTTTTATGTAAAAGGATAGATCCGGCATATTGTATGGCAATGGTATTGATTGCTTTGAATGTGTGTTTGATGGAGTTTACGCAAATGTTGAATTTTGTTTCTAGTTGTTTCATTGAGGGGGCGTGTGTGGTTCCTCTCGCACCAGCTGTGATAACTATAATAGGATCTACTTTCCATCCGTGTTGTATTATGTTATTAATGAGAGGTTGGTATTTCATTATTTTTCTGCCAATTGTTTCTGGTGAAAATCTGTCGTTTGTGTATGTGAATTCTATAAATTGTATGGTTAGGTTATCATTTGGGTTTAAAGGGGTTGGTGTTCTACCTTTATTCTTGAGATCCAACCAGCTATTTCGAAAAATCAACCGGATGTGTAAATAACTGCCGGTTCTTCCCGGACAATGCTGTGTATCACAAAGAGAAAGACATTCCTACATGGGATTTCATATGGGATACACGGACAAAATTCCCACAATTGTAATTTTCTTGGGATGATTGTAGTGTATTTTCAATCTGGGAAAGTTACAATTGTGGGAATTTTGTCTGTGTTTCCCATATGAGAATCTTGTATTTATTTTCCTGTGTATAGGGAAGCAATGATTTTCTTTTGTCAAAAGACAATTTAACATTTTTGCTACTTTTCGATGGCTTAAAGAGCAATCTAGGCTCTTGGATGCTCTTTTCATATTAATATATATAGGTAATATCAGGGTGATACACATGTGCTACCTGGGTGATACTTAGGTTCAAAGAGTCTACGCATTTAGAAAATCTAGCTACACTAAATAGGTAGATTAGTGTTAGATAATTATAAGATTTGAAAATATTATAGATTTTTACTCTCGACAAAAAAAATTACCAAAGACATTGATTCCAATACTATTGAAAGATTCCCATCTTGACCAATATAGAAGGTAAAAAATTTGGTCAACAGTAAAAACTTACAACATGTTTATGTAAATTAGTGTATCTAACACTAATATACCTATTTAGTGTATTGTTCTTTTTTTTGTTTTGTTTCAAAAATCTTTTGTATCAATTAGCCAGCCCAAATTTTATGTAGCAATTTGGCTAAAGTTAGGAACCAACAATAATCACAATGATTGTAATTGTAGGGAAGGCATCGAATGGAGGGGTTCCTTGATTTGAGAGCGGATGGAGCCCAAGGACCGGTGTTCGAAAATCAAGGGACCGTTGACATGGAGGGCCTTCCCCTACATGAAGCAGTTAAAAAAATTTACATGGTGCATTCCATGTGGTGGAATTTGTGTTTTGTGGAAGAATTCATGCATTCCATGTATTCACATTTCACTCCTTGCTACAATGAATACCGGTAATTTTGTTCAGGGAGAATCTGTTTTAACAAAGAGATTTTTTTTTATGAGTGCTTTATGGTCTTAGAGCATCCGTACCCTTTTCTCTTCAATTAATCCCTTGACCACTATCAGTACATCTAAATTTTGATGTCACAAGATATTATCTTCACACCCTTGAATCGTTTGTGTTCCTCAATGTAATTGTTGATCCAATTACAATCATTATATATGAGTAATCATTCTTGTCCATCAATTTAAGATACTAAGCCCTTCCTTAATTTAATTACAGAGGTGTTGCTATATTGTGCTCATATTCAATGGGTCTCTCATCCTAATTGAATAGACATGTTGAATTTCATCCATTTTTGAGAGTCATGATAGAATTCAGTGGTAGGGTGGGCATGCATGCTTTTAGTCTATTAGTGTGAAGTGTATAGGATGTTTCAGTAGATCATGTTGAAGATATTTTAGTGTTTATAGTATAATATTTAGCATTGGTCAACAATAATTACAAAAATTAACACTAAACATTCATAGTTCTATTGTTGTTGGAAGACTTGTTGAATAGTGGACCTCAACATCTCAAATTAACCATAGAGTCGGTCCGATACATTTCCGACACTTTTTTTGCATAATTCCAATTCAAATTAGGTTTTCATGAAAATCGATATCGTTTCGACATTGAATCACTGTCCATACTACAATAATTGATTCAATACAGGAACTACATGTAATGAATAGTGAAACGACATCAATAAATTGCCATTGATTTAGTGATAAAGCGATAATAAATCGACATACATTACAACAATGTTGGTTTTATGTTGTAACGATAGTCGTCGATATTGTGCCAAAACATGATCGATATAATGTTTAATCTTTATTAATCCAATATAAAATCAATTCCATTTATAAATGCAATTTTTTTAAAATTATATAAAAGTTGGGCCCCGCCTTGCACGCGCCACCTCACCTGTGGCCCACCCTGTACACATAACCTCGCCTTCGGGCCCACCTTGTACATGCCACCTCACCTCTGACCCACTTCATATACGCCACCTCACCTAAGTCCATCATCCTTCACTGCATCTGAACCCGATCACCAGCATGCTGCAATCAGCTTCGAACCCAGCAACCTTCAGAGAACCAAGTGCTTACTTCAGTTCTTGAACTAACCTCCACTTGACACCTATGACCTCTGCTATTGAACTACAAGCTTAACCCTTTAACGTCCCGATTCAACACTGTTTTCAAAGATTTGTTATAAAATGGTTGATGAAAAACAAAAATGGAGTTGAGTACAAAACAAAGTTTTAAATGTCAATGTGTAGATAACATCCGTACGGTTGGATTCATCATATTTATCATTAATATTTTTAAAGTAATTTTGCAAGGTTTTCTCTTGAAATTCAATTTAAAATCCAAAATTAACACAATTTTTTTTTATAAATATTGTAATGAAATTAGAATGACATGCACTACGAGATGGTATGGTTTCCATTATTTGATTCTACTTACTATGGAAAATCATATTTAAGGTCTCTCTTTTTGAACTAAGATTGAAGCTTGACATTAATCACTTTTGTAAATATTCAAAAATTCACATTATCTTATTTGGAAGATCCATACCGTTCAAATGGTATTCAACTAGCACAAGAATGAAAAAAAAAAAAAAAAAGGGATGAAAAACATCCGGTACCTACAGAAAATGAGCTGCTGAAATTCATCCGACGTCCAGAATCTGGACGCCGGCGCGCTAAAGGGTTAAGTATCAGTACATCTGCCACTGGCTAGAGTAGAACATTATTTGAACTGATATGAACACACCGTTTCACTCACTCTACATTAAAATAAAATAAAAAACCTTTTGTTTTCTTCATTGGTAAATTTTATGAGCTTCGATTTTTAAACATATGTATTGCACAACAGGAAGACAGCATCCATATGGTTAAATTTTGAAAAAATGCTATGAATTATTTAATAATCAATGTATAAGGATTTTTTTTTAAATTCATAAAAAATACATGTTTAGTCATTTTGACTTGGAATCAAGTAGGATAGGCCGATAGGTCAATAAAGTTGGTTTTATATGGTGGTTACTTTGGTCATGTTAGAACTAATCTTATTTGAAAAAAACCTAAAGATTCCATACCGGACAAATTTTAAAAACTGTAATAGTTTAAGATCATGCTATCACTTTCAAGGCTTTTGAGGAAAATTAATAAAAGTTTTTTCAAATTTTCTTTTCGGAAAAGTTGCTCAGTTTCAATATCTACAAGGGGGGGAAAATGACGCTCAAAATTGTTATTGAAAGTGACATTGAAAGTGGGCTGAACTTTTTAAAACTTTGAAATTTTGATTATGGTCGATTAGGCAATCAAGGGTTAATTCCTAAATGACAGAGGGGGTAAGAACAAAACTTTCATTTGTTATAAAATGTTACTTCTGCAACTATGATGAAGTTTGGTTCAACAAAGACAGTGAGAAGCATGATGTTTAGTAATCATTTGTACAGTCAAAATTTTAGAAACAATTTTAGTTACTCGTTTAATGAATTCACAAGCACTATTTACCTTAGTGATTGGTTAAAATTAGATTTTTCTATTCTAAAATTAAAATAGGCAAAATTTTCAAATGAGAGAACATCTTCAATTTCTTGAAATAATAAGTTTTATAATACTAGAACAATATTGAGGTCTTTGTCATTGAAAGATTCCTTAATGAACCTCAATTTTGCAAATGAATTGCATGAAACAACACTAGAACATGATTTCTACCCCCAATTTTGATTTTAAAAAAATCAAATCTTGTGAATTATCTTTTACTGACCATGGGCAATCATTACTATTCCAGTTGCAGCCAAAAAATGGTTGATTGTTCATTTAGAGGTTTAGCTAATTAAATTTATTGCCCACTTACACTAGTAGTCATATTGTTAAACCTCTTCAATAGTGGATCCACTATAAAATGTGTTATTTCTATAAGAATATGTCATTGGATCACTAAAAATGTGTTCATAAAAAATCAGAAAATATAAAGAACTTGTATGGTGAAGATCTTAGAACAATCTACAAAAGTATCAAATTTGTAAATGTGGAAAAAAAAATGCATGATAAAGTATATATTTTGTTTGAACATACAAAGATAGATTATAAGTTATGAATTTTAAATCAAACCTATGCAAACGGATTCCTAAAATTCATCATATAAAATTATATATAATATCTAACTAATAAACTTCCAAAATGAAAAAAATAAAATAAAAAATTGATTATTTATCTTTGAATTTTGGTATGATTGGCTAAAAGCACAAGGTTAATAAGATGCTTAAACACCAATTGAAATCTGTTTCATTTGAATTATTAATTCTATACTATTCTTACGTAGTGTAGTTTAAATTAACATTGAGACAAATTGTAAACTCTAAATCTTGGCAACTTCTATCCATGTGATGAACATCTTTACTTTTAAGTAATATTAATTTAATTCAACATAAAATATTGAATAATTTATTTTTTATGAATATTCAAAGTTTTACTTTTAAAACTTATTTATAAAGAAGCTAAATGGTTTTGATGATATTCAACCATGTAGATGAAATTTAGAAATTATACATCACCACTTTCATATTTTATAAACTTCAAAAAAATCATAAATAACACATATTATAACACATTTAGTTTGTAGCAAAAACCCTCGGGAACTTAAAGGTTAATTGGTGATAGCATTATAAATATGAATAGAGAGATACTCAAATTGATAATTTAACAATTGGGATGACTCAACTATTGCATGATACCAATAGACAATACTTCCATTTGTGTTTAGAAAAGATTGACTTGAAATTTTTAAAATAAATATAAAAATATATAAAAATATTCATCAAATGGTGGGCACTTAGAATCCAAAAATGAAGTCAGAATGAAGATTACAATAGAAATTAATAAGTTTTAGCAACAATTCTAAATTTCATCACACTACTTGCATACTTGTAAAAAGATAATTGACTAATATAAATTTCGATTAAAAGTATTGCCAACTAGACAATAATTTGATACCACAAAATAAAACTCTTCAAAATCAAGCTCACAACTATTCATACCATTAAAAATACACTAAAATTTTGTATTTATTTATTCAACAGCTACTTAAAATCAAAATGCTTCGATCAAAATGCTACGATACTAACACACGTTTGATAATTATGTTTATGTTTCGGCATCTTCATCAATCATTATGCAATTCAATGATTTTGATGCGAGTCAATAGTCCTCCCTCACCTGCCTCTCTAATCTTTATTGAGGCCTTGTTCACTTCATGATCTATTGCACAAGTATCCTTTTCTCTGAGGTCTTTATTCTCCATAGCTTGTTCCATCTGTACAAAAATATACTTATGTAACTTTTATGCAAAACTTTGAAAGTACTCATTAAATTCATACTAGATCATGATATTGAAATTGTCAACTAAATGTAACATTAAATTATCAAAAAGAAAAGAAAAAGTAATATGTATTTTTTATGCAAAGCTTTCGTGATACTTAAATTACTCACCACATATGTGAAGTAGCATGCTTGATGTAAAGTCATATCGAGAACCTTGTTCCTATCATAATTACGACCATAGTAAGCTCACGAGTAAGCTATTGCAATAGCTCCGTGGAAAGCTGCTAGTAGTATGGTGTACCATTTTATAGTAGTTATGGAGAGTAATTATTGTTGTGTATGTGATTATCATTCTCAAAATATAAATACTTTTTATTTGAAAAATCACAATATTTGTAAAATATATAAAGGTTGAATTATATTAATTTTGTTTGATTAATGTTGTACTAATTCAATTGCAATCACATTATAATTACTACATCATACAAATTTTGAAATATAAATCAACTTTGAAATGGTGATTTATAACCTGAGAGTGATTACTAGTATATTTAACTAATATTATTGGTATGCAAATATATTTCTCTCAACCCCTCAAGAACCAAACATTTATTTTACAAAAACACTCCAAAATTGCTTTTCTATTAGAAAAGGCAACAACTTCAAGACACAATCTAATTTTATGGTACTTTCAACTATAGGATTTTGAATCAGTAATACTACTGTACAGACTAAAAAAATGTGTGGAATGTTTTGCATAATCTTTGGCGGCACAAATTGAAAGATGATGGCATTTGAAGTGAAAAAACAAGTAAATTTTTTATACCATACCAACTAAGATCAACACACTTGGATTCCTCGTGTAATTGTATTTGTGCTATAAACTTATATAACTTACAAGTAACTAACATGGTCTACTTTGTGGAGGTCAAAAAAAAATTCAAATATGATTACACAAAGAATCATGAAGTTTCTTTAACCTCCACAAAGTGTACTATGTTAGTTACTTGCAAGTTATATAAGTTAAATTATTATTATGTTGTTGTTTCATTTACTAGCTTTTTTAAAACATTTATTTATGTGGTAGAATAAATTGTTAGCAATCTTTCATATGTCACCTTTATCATTATTAAATGGTTGATTTTTTAGCAAAGAAGTTTAACCCCTAAGCTCCCAAGAGACCATTTTTTGGTTGCTGCCCATTTTTAACGGGCTGCCCGACTTCAAAAAATAAGTTTTTGAAAAAATAAAAAATAATTTTAAATACTTCATCAAGTCTACTTTCCAACCCAAGTTGAATTATGTCAATCCGAGTTAAATTCCACCTACGAGAATTTTTTAAAGAAAATCACTTCAATATTGTCTTAGTGTTCAGTTACAAAGTTTTCTATTTAAGGAAAGTAATGATGTTCCCTCCATCATTTCTTTTGCTTTTTGAAGTTTACAATAGATAAACCAAATTTAACCAATCACGCTAAATTTGAAACTCTAAAAGTGAAAATTAGAATTTATACAAATTTTCAAAGATTAATGCTTTTAATTTCATTAAAAAGAGGTCTAAAGTTATTTTTGAAAGTTTGACCGTACAAAGAATTTGTAGAGATGTTGCCCTACATTTTGTTTATTGAACAAAACTTCATCAAACATATAGGAGGCACATATTATAACAGATCTATGTTTTGTCCAATACCCCTTGGGCTTTTAGAAGTTAAAATACAATTATTATTGCAACGACATTGTTTTAATACTAATTTAATGCAATTTTTACAAAAATTGCATAATATATCAATGTTGTTTCAACATCGTTTTAGCATCGTTTCAACACTAGTTGAACCTATGTCAATTTATCATCGTAACGACAAATGTAGTGACTTCAACATAAAAACGCTATCGTTTTATCATTGGTCCGATGGTTATTGAACCGGTGTCGAAACGACGTTATGTTTTTTGAAATATATAATTTGCTTAAACGATGTCGTTTTAACATTAAGTCACTAATACCAATGGTATGATGTCAAAACTATGCTAAATCAATAAGAGAAAACCCAATGTTGTTCCAACGCAAATACAATGCCCATTGTTACGAAGCTTATCCGATACATTTCCGACACCAAATCGATATCAATTTTGTACCAAAAACCAATAGGCATAGGTAAACCATCGGAAAAGCGTCGGACCAACTACATTCGAGAATTCGGATGAATGTATTAAAAAAAACCAAAGGTTAATGTGATCAACCCCTAGGGAACCCTCAATTCTAATTTTTTTGATTCAACCCTAAGCATAATAGCCAACATAGCTTAGTAGCTAATCATAAAACTTGCTTACTCCACTCTGCTATTCTATATGTTAACCACGGGGCCTAGGGGCCTACCAACAACACTCTTACGGACGAACGAACTCTCTACTCACGATGTTTGTAGTACCACTTATTTATAAATAAATATATATATATATATATATATGTTAACCTTGTTTTCAATTACCAATGCTAAATGTCAACTAGACACTTTTATATTTAGGTATGAAATTATTTTCAATTGTGTCAATACTAGACACTTGAGTTCACAGCAAAAAAAACACTAGTAGAAAACTTTGTTAGAGATGACACCAAAACGTCACTATGTTTGTGTTATTCATTATTTACTATCCATTTGTACACCGTTCATGTTCATGTTCATGATACCCTCTATTATCTTTTACATGTAAAAATAAACAATTAATTTCAAGTACGTGAGTACTCACAGCCCTTTTATGTCTTCATAGTTTTTGTAATGTAAGGTGATTGGCTCTAAATATCATTGACATGGATCACATATAGTCAATTTTTTTTGCTATATTTTGGGAGTGGCTTACATTTACACTAAAAAAATGGGCAAAAAAAATTGTCAAATCCTGTTAAAAAAAATGTATATATATATATATATATATATATATATATATATATATATATATATATATATATATATATATACTAAAATCATCACTTTTTAGATGGAAGTGCCTTATAATAGATACTTTTATGGATGAGAATATGTGTATATGGATGATTCTATCCATTTTTTCCTTACCTGGCTACATCCTAGGGTGCTTGTTGCTCTACCAATGGAAATTGACATTTTTTTGGGGCTGGATCACATTTTACCAAGAAATTCACTTCCAATCACAACACTCATCGCAAAAGAGCATCAGTATTTGTGCCAGTAACTGACAAGCTGATTTTCAAGCTAATCTTTCACTTAGTCGGGAAGGAAAAAACAGGTCCTGCATCGTCGAAGTAGTACAGAAGCTTACCTTGCCGGCAGTTGTGCCATTAGATAGATTAGAATCAAATGGAGAAAAAAGGAAAGACCCAGTCTGCAAGGTGATCATGTACCGCATATTCTGAATGTGATTGCTTGTGCGCATATTACTCAATTAAAGGCAATGCCTTTACAACGAGTGGCAACGGCTTTGGGTCTTCCATCTTTTGGTGGAGGTGGCCATAGCTGCATAAGTGAGGAAGTTGCACGAGGGAAAAAATTCCTCCCATTCCAAGCCCATCACTCCCACATTACGTGCAGTATTTGTGACTTGACTAGGGACGCTTGTCCTCTAGACAGTCCAGTCTGTCCGTGCATTGAAGCGAATTTCTATGTCTCAAGTTTAGTACGAGGGCCCACGGAATGCCCACATTCTGCAAACTTCTGGCAAGCGTCTTGTGATATCAGGTATGTACGTCTCCTTTCTTCAGAAACTCGTTACATCAAAGTTGTGATTCACGTACTGCCTCGGCTGTGTAATTCTTTTCAAGTAGTACATCCGACCTGG
This sequence comes from Pohlia nutans, assembly GCA_022496805.1. Lineage (NCBI taxonomy): Eukaryota > Viridiplantae > Streptophyta > Bryopsida > Bryales > Mniaceae > Pohlia > Pohlia nutans. The sequence goes on from CM040102.1 coordinate 11,056,868, forward strand.
GTGGCTGCATTACAGTAGCTCAGTACAGTTTTAGATATTATCAATCAAGAGCAACCTATTGAGATATTCATATCAATTTAGTTCAGATATCAAGATGTGATTCACGTACTGCCTCGGCTGTGTAATTCTTTTCAAGTGGTACATCTGACCTGGATGGCTGCATCACAGTAGCTCAGTACAATTTTAGATATTCTCAATCAAGGAAACCTATTGAGATATTCATGAAGAGAGTACAAAAGAGATTAATGAAGTTGAGGCAATAGGAGGTTTTATTTATAGTATGCGTTTACAACAACGCAAAGTACTTGCAGTAAGCTAGTACTCACACACAAGATATTTGACTACAAAGTACACGCAGAACATACACTATTACCGGGTATAACATGTGAGTGCGTACCTTCAATAACATGTGAAGGGTACAGCACATATTCTTAGCACATATTCATAGCCTCTTATTCCGTTTTGGAGTTCTCCCATGTGAGAATTGCTACTGCTGCTCCTCGATCACGGGCAGGCTCGTGATGAAGCTGTACTCTTTGAGAGAGTGATGTCCGACAGTTATACCCGGGCCAAGTTCGATCTCTCTGACTGTCTTGGTGTTTGCAGCAACAGGACCTGCAAGCAGAGACAGCAAGGAATCGGCAGGAGGGTGGGGAGCCTGCACAGGAGAATCGACACCTGGTTCATGGTCAGAGATGGGTCCTCCTGTGGCTGAGGTTGCATTGACGTACGCTGCCTGGCAGTTGATGCTCCAAGTCGTGTTTTGACCACGGAGTCCTAAATCTTGCTGACGAGGAGACATGGCTGATGAACCTGTAGCGTCTCTCCTCATGCTCCCTTGCTTGCTCAGGGACGAAGAGGTACTCATCTTGCTCGACTCTGAGCATCACCTGTCAGAAAGCGTACAGTTATACTGCATTTCAGTCGGCACACGGAGGGTCCCATGTCCTTTTCAGTTATAGAATATAAAAATCAGTAAGGTGTGAGTTGTCCAGTTACCCCTCCCCGTTTCTCAGCATCCTCGTTTCTATCTCCTCGGCAATCACGTACCTTGAATCTAGCAACACCACAGAACGACTTCGACTCCAATCTTTACTACGGAATAAAAAGGTAAATTTCTCTAGGACAGTTTGTTATGCGCAGGATGAGGCTTTTTTGGCAGCCTCTACTGCCCAGTAGAATCGTATCTGGGAAGTAATATTTCATACTTGATTTAACCGTATTGGGAAGAGGTTGTCCAATATGTTGCAGGGAATTGTACCTTTGGTGATAGATCCAACCTGGAGGCCAGCGGGGATGTGAGGAGCTTGTTCAATGGCACCGGCTTTCCCTGCAATTGCTTTACCGTAAGTTAAGGGCAGTTACGTAGATGGAGGAAGGACCAAAAAAAGAGATTCATGACCTAGGCAGGGATTCCTGTAGAATAGCTTTAGGAGTGGGACGACAGATGTGTAGGAGGATAGTTACTAGGGGTGGTTGATGGACACTTCAGACTGGCACATCTGCTATCAGTACTGCCAAACAGCAATAGCCTAGGTGCGTTCTAGAAGGCTTTACATTTCTAGACTTGAATTTCGCACCACCTGTAGAGTGGACGCTTGACTGTGTAATATTCCGTCAATACGATATACTCGTTTCAGTCGAGAAGACCAGCCATATCATTTAAGCACTGCAAACACCAACGACTGGTTAGTACCAATCAGCTTCCTGTTGACACAAACAATAGGGCGGTCCTGCTACAGCTAACATATTGAACAAACACACAGGACATTGTGGGTGAGCAGATTGAATCAATGCATTACAGAAAGCAGACCTCATCGATGTGCTTGTTGATATCGCTGTTGCTGGAGTTGGGTGGAAACGACTTATTGCATATTGGGCATGCTTGCAGTCCTACGCAAATCAAAAAAACATCAGGTCTTTAGCAAAATGTCACAGCAACTTTCATTTGAAAATATATCACAACAAGGGAGAAGTGGCGGCACAGAATGGAACAAGACCAAGAATTTGATGAAATACGTTGATCAACTACTTGGCCATGCAAATATACGTGTTTAGTTCAGAACAATCGAATAGACATTCTACACCGCCAACATGAAATTCAGAATATCGTATTTGAAACCGGTGCATGCCCCTTCGTTGACTTCCAGAAATTGAAAAAGTGAACATCTTTCCATTCAATTGGACAATTCAACGAACATAAACTTACGGACCTCTCGGCAATGGCTAGCACTTTACCTGGAGAAGCTCCACTTGTGTCACCAGGAATATTTGCCGGAGCTGAGGATGATGAGGGCGGTCCTGCCGAAGATTCTGCAAAATCTGAATGCTCAACATTCGTTTTTGAGTGAGAACTAAGCTTGGTTTGCATAAACTGTTCTCCTCCTGGGCACGGCATTTTACCACTCACCACAGTGGAGCGGGTCTTGCCCTCGTTGGAAATCTTCAACCCAGACTTCACACTAACCTCAATGGCTTCTCGTCTATCGGACTTGGTTAACAGCTCAGTAGCGCTAACATCTACGTGAGGCATAACCACAGATTCCCCTTCGATAACACCTCCACTCTCACTGTTATTTAGGGTGCTCATTGGTGCTGCGTGTTCATTCATTGATGTCGTTTCTTGAGCTGCAGATTTTCCCATCCCAATCTTCTCTGTATCAGTGTGGACGTCGTGAGCTGCACGCAATTGTTGGGGAAGACCCTAATGGTAAACCCTGTTAAGGGCTCGGACTCAGAAATGTGAAAAACAAAGCACACCATCAAGCTAACCATACTTTGACATCAAAAGAAAGAGAGAAGGATACTGCATGACGACCGGAAGGCAAAGGACCATCAGGCCACTCCACCGTGACCCACTGTTCCCACCATGCTTCCAGCGCCTTGCCGTGCTCAGGTTGAGTATCATCAAGCCTAAACCCTCAACAACCGAACCGAATTCTGGTGAACGTTGACAGAAAATGCTGATAATTTGCCATAATCTGTTATTGCCATCTCTCATGCTTTCACAATGGAAGGGCTCTAATAACGGAGATTGCATTCAGCTTGTGACCAATATGGTGATAGTAGTCCAAGCTCCCCTGACCTCGCAACAGTTTTCCACTATCGCACTTCTCATATCGCAATACAATGCGATAATATGGAGGAGATTAAGTGTGAAAGGGGTTGAGATTTGATTAGGGCTTTAGAGGCGAGGGTTTTACACTTGACACAGAAATTGCACTACCCGATACAATGCAATTAAGGAGGTATGACTGTCCTTGAATTCTGGATATTCACTCTCTCGCCCTCATGGCAAGGCTAAGCCTAAAAACAAAGAATAAGCTGATCAGCCAGATCGTGTGACAACTGCATACCCCTCTCCATCAGCTGTCGTCATTCTCGTTGATGATCGGCTTACTTGTTCCAGCACACCGACCTCACTCAACGCTGGGATTTGGAATCTCACGTCTGCTGTACCTTCGGTGTCAGCGAGAAGGCGATCCAGCTCCAAAACCATGGCGCTTACGGCCTAAAAGACCAAGAATTCATGGTTTCAAAATGACCAATTTGATTGTTCATATTGTGGAAAATGTAATACAATTCTATGTCACTGAAATAAGTGAAGAACATTGCATGTGTTGATAAGAAAATAAACAAAAGAAAGTTGCCGAAACTGCTTAATCCTTCAAGGACATATGCTTTCCGGATTCCGCACCCAAAATCTCTTTTAAACTCCATTTTAAGCATGATTCTCTTTTTAATTTACTTTGGTTCTATTCTAAAGAAATATAGATGTTGGTATAGGTGTTGGGTTTGGTATTTAAAAAACCCCATTTGGTGCAACGGAGTAGAAGTTATGAGCAAGATTCTCCCAAAATATTATCAAATCCATGGGGCTTGCATTGTCCTTTAAGGGTTAACCCCAAAAGGACCAAGAACTCACGGTTTTAAAATAACAGATTCAATTGATCATATTGTGAAAAATGTAATTCAGATTAACAGATTCAATTGATCATATTGTGAAAAATGTAATTCAGATGAGACTGAATTTTATATACTGGAATCAGTAAAGAACAGTGCATATGTTGGTAAAAAACAAACAAATTGAACAAAAGGAAGTCCACATAGAACCTACTCAAAAAACATGAGGCTCAATTCGGGTCCTTCTTGGTCATTTAGGGGTTAAAAGAAAACATGAGGCCCGATTAGGGTTTCCTGGTCCGTTACCTCATGACGCTCGATCGTCAGCACTCCACACGCGAACAGCTCCTGCTTCTGCAAATCGCTCAGAGGATTTCCATTTCTCGATTTCGCTAATTCGTCGACGGAATACTCCCACTGTTGATAGACATTCGCGTCGTCATCGTCGTCATCGTCAGGAGCATCAAGTAGTACCTTCTCGTTCTCTGCCGCATTCCTGGCCCGCTTTGTATCCTTCTTATTATTAATCTCAGCTCCGTCCCTGCGCTTCCTCCCTCTCCCTCGTCCCTTTGCTTGCCCTCTCGCCCGTCCCCTGCGATGATGACGGCTCTGGTCTCCGTCACTGAACTCCTGCGCTGCTGGCTCTTGAACGGCAGGTTCTTCGTTGGCAGGTTGTTCTGGCAACGTCGTCAAACAAGTATCCAAATGAGAATGGATCCGAAACTCTGGCACTTGAGCGGCGCAGGACGGACAGGCCACCGTCGGCAGCGCCTGCTTCCCCGACAGCAAATTCTGGAAGAATTTCGATGGCTCCATTGCCACTGCGAAAACAGTGGCAACTACGTTTTGCGCGAAGGGTGAAGTGGCGCACGCTGTGAGCACGACTTGCGAGCACACTGGACATGGTTGGATGAATGTGGTGGAACCGGATGAATGTGGTGGAACCGGATGAATGTCGTGGGATCAGATGAATTTCGTGGAACCGGATGAATGATATCAACACATGACGATGAGTGGAGGGTGTAGAGTACAATATTGGGTACTAGTGGGACCCGTGCCATTGAGCACATTGAGCTTGGGTTGTCTCCTCGACGGATTCCAACATGGAACCGTCCAGTGAGACAAACCGAGTTGTATTGTATAATAGATGTCCTACATCGATAATGTTTTTAACTCCTCTTCACTCCAAAGGATTAAAATTGATCTTCTAAAACTTTCAACACCTTTGGTGTGAATGTAGGCTAATTATTTAGAATCAAAGATAATAAATTATAAAAAATTGTAATAAATAATAGGAATTATTTCAAAGATATTACGTTGTTGACTTACGTTAAAAAAAATTGTTCTTTTTGAAAAAAAAATCTTCTTTTTTATTTTTGTTTTTCAAGAAGCTTTATACTAGACAATTGCACTTCGAAGGTCATCCAAAATTTAGAGGACATACCATGTAGTTTCCCACCAACATCACTCAATTAGAGTCTGAAAATAGTACGCCACTCACAGGTTACCATGCATGGATTGTGCAATCACATAACATTCAATAGCCTTTGTGACCGCAGCCTTCCCCTAACAAAATGATGTGGAATAGCCCACATCATTTCATTCTCTTAACCCCTAAAGGACCAATCAACCCTATTATGCTTGATTTTTGGTCAAAGGCCCCAAAAATCAAGTGTCTTAGCTTTATTGTAGTTGGTGTTTTCATTAGATGTTTAAGTTAAGTTATGATACATCTTTTGACCGTTGGGATTGGAGAATAAACTTCATTTGAAGCTTTTCCACCGTTGAGAACTTTGAATTTTGAGTGTCCAAAATACAAAGGGCTTTTTAAAGATGCTTCAATCATAAGTCTCTTTTAATTTCTTCACCTTCAATTTTTTACTCCAAATAAATATAACTTTTATCTACCTTAAATATAATTTTTGATATTAAATTTGACAAAAACATATTTATTTTGAATTTTTACCTTGTTTACATCATAAAATTTGTAAATATTCAAAATATCTTCCAATCATGTTGAAAATTTTGTTATACCTTCATAATGTCGATAATTATCTATGAAAAATTATAAATCATTCAATGTGATATTTAAAGTATGCAAATTATAGTGCTTTGACTTTTACAAAAGAGGTGAGGATCTTTAGGGGTTAATGAAGTGACATGAGATATTCCACATCACATCAGTAGCTACAGGGGCAGGTGGCATTAAACAAGAGCGATCAACATATGATCAATAATAATTGAAAGCACTCACTCAATGACAATTCATTAGTGTTTTGTAATTGTTTATTTGATTCAATAGTCCATTCAATTACAAATCATTGGTCACTCCATATATAAAGGTGGATGAAACTTAAAAACAACCTCTTGGAAGGCTAGTGAATGTCATGTATGATGTGCAATTAAGAAGAAAAGACACAATAGCTTGAGTAGCTTTGAGGGCCCTGAACTAGATTGTTGTAAGATAGGTGTGCTAAATTTGGCGTGGGTTCAATGTCGACCCTTACATTTCAGGGCTAGGTCCTTAAAACCGCCCGACCAAGTTTGAAAAAACACTCAAGAACCACTCTAAAAATTACTCTTTTATTGATTGTTTTTGAGAATCCAACCTGTGAATAAAGCACGAACTTTATGCACTAGTAATGGGTCAGTCTACGCTTTTAAACTTAGAAATTCACAAAAAAATTATAGGCATATTCAAAAAATGTGATTTTTTTTTGGATGCCTTTGCACGAGCTTTGCGGAGCATCCAAAAAATAATATATTTTTTTCTTTCACAGACCTAACAATGCAAACCTGAAATTTGGAGGGAAATATAAACATCTACCTTATTCAGCCCTCCTAATAAAGTGTTGACCATGGCATGTCACATCCATTTTTCCAGAGTCAGAGTTACCGTATGTGGAAGGCAGAATCGGCACTCAGTTATGTCGAATAATTAATAAAAGTTGAAACAATGGAAGTTGGCACTTTCAAAAGTAATTATTAAAAAATCGGCTATTAACAGCTAAGATTAAATTTTTTCTGCTTGCTAAGTGTTTTTTTCTTTTTTTTTTTTTGGTCGTTGAATGTTATGTTTTCATTCAATTTTGTTGAGTGTTATGTTTTGAGTTTGTTTTATTTTTTTTCGACTTTTTGTTGACTTTATTTTTGTTGATTTCGACAAAATACTGAATAAATTTATTTATTTTTTCGGCATGTTTTTGGGGAATTATTTTCTGTCGACCCTGCCTTCCATGTACGGTTATTCAGAGTGCCGGTGGAGATGCTCTTAGAGCAGGGTGCCAAATTTAGAATATTCTACATGATGATCTCCAAATTAGGGTTTTCTCAGTCAAACGGACTGTGCACAGGGGTTTTGGGTTTTGCGAGGTCCCGGCTCACTTGCGAGGGCGATTGCAGCTATGGCGGACTTCGACGACCGCAAGCAAGCGGTTCTGCAAGGCTTGGCCTCCGACGAGAAGGACAAGTCACGAGCAGGCGGCGTCGACGCGCCCATTGCATCTCTCATCGACCGAATCAATGGCCACACTCACTACTTCACCACCAGTTCCTGCTCCGGCCGCATTTCCATCTTCTCCGAGGACCATGGAGCTCCTGGGAAGAAGACGACGAAGAAGAAAGGGGGCGACTGGGTGTACGTCACTCACGGGACGGCCGTAGAGAGCGAGGTCTGGCGTTGAAATTCCCTTTGTAATCGATGCAGTGATTTTTTATTTTTTTTCATTTTCTCAAGGGAGTCAGTTTCATTGGCGATTCGAAAATTGAAACTTGAAAAATCAAAAGCATTTTTTTTTTGCGATTTACAATTTTTTTTAACTACACATACATAGCTTTTTATAAATACATAGCTTTTTATAGATTACATTATTAAGCCCTAGACTTTCTACCCTACTAAAGTTTTCAAGATTCTCTTTGATGCTCTTGAATACTTTTGGATGCTTTTTCCTTCACATCTTAAGTAAGTTTTCCTTGTTTGATTCTTACTAAATTTCCTCCTACAGTGTCAAATGTCCTCTCAAACCATAGCTCCAAGAAAAGTTACTGTATCTGTAAAATTTGATTTAAGCAGTAGGGGTTTGTAACCCTACTGTTATAAAATGTTCGGGAATGATAAGGGAAGATTATGGCAATATACTCTATTTTCTTACCTAATTTTTCTGAAAGCAACATAGCAAGCCAATTTTTCTAATAGCTAGTTGGCGATCAACATAGCCACAAAAAGCCGTTGTTTAAATTGGGAGAGGTACTATCAGCATTGTGACTGGATTTTTTCGTTTTTCAGGTCTTGAAGGGTGTGCAAGAGTATAGTGTGACTATGGAGCAGGGCCTTTTAGTGTTTCGATTCGAGCCTTTCATTCTCGCCCTTGAGTGCCGTAGTCCTGCCGCTGCCCAGCTTCTTGTGGCGTGTGCCGTTTCTGCCGGTTTCCGAGAATCAGGTGAGGCTCAGGGTTTAGGGTTTGGATTTTCTAGCCAATTGGTGTCTAAACGAGGGGATGTTTTGTCTGTTTAAACACCACAGAACCAAGCTGATAACAACCTTCAAATCATATTTCTATCATGAAATTGCCTTGGGGTGTCATTGGGAAAAGAAATGCCGGAGTACTCATTGCAACTCTCAATTCATTCTTCACTGTGAATCTCCATCTGCTTAACCCCTAAGCGTCCACTGTGTATTTTCTGTAGTGTAAGGAAAATTGGACCCCCTGCTGCAAATCATCTGTTTGTATAAAAATGACTTCAGTTTGACATGTTGATGTTGTAGTATAGAACAAGAGCTTTAAAATGATGTATTGCAATCAGAAAACCAAGGTAAAATGAGAAAATGCCACCGTTGCAAAGTTTAGTGATGCAGATGGCTGTATTCGGCGTTAGGGTTTAAGGTTAACCCCTAAAGGACCATAAGGTTACCAGCTGTATTCGGCGTTAGGGTTTAAGGTTTAACCCCTAAAGGACCATAAGGTCACCAGGTGGCTCCTGTTTTTTTTCAGTAATTTTGAGTAGGTTTTATGTAGGTTTTTTTTAATTTTTTTAATTTTAATTTTTGTTCAACATATGTAATATTCTTCAGTAATTCCAGTGATATAAAATTTGGTCCCATTAAAATTATAATTTTCACAATATGATCATTTAAACTTGTCATTTAAAACCATGAATCCTTGGTCCTTTAGGGGTTAAGATCTGCCATGGTGCATACTATTCCACTCAAGTGAGAGGTGTCAAAATGCTTCTGCTTAATAATGTCATGCCTGTTCAAAAATGCAGGGTATGATTTCTTCTTTCCGTTGGTACATTTTGTTAGCTTCCTTGAAACTTTCAAAATGATTTGAGGTTGAGTACTTGACTTGCTGTGGCTTGTTGATTTCATGGAGATCAGGAATATCAGGAATGGGAAAGCGGAACATTGTGGGTGTGCGCTGCTCAATTCGTCTGGAAGTGCCCATTGTGCAAGCTGGGCAAGCGTTGGTGACGGATGATTATTTGCGATTCTTGACAACCCTGGCTAATCAAAAGATGGAGCTTAACCGTCAGCGCACCGATACGTTCTTGCTCAAGTTCATTGACCAGGTGAGCTACTTGCATCTGAATTGAGAGTATGAGATGTTAAATTAATAAAGATAATGTGCACAGAAGGTAAACAATGTTTATTATGTGACTTGCCACCCAACCATAGAAGTGAGATCTTGTCCAATAGACAATGGTATCTCCTTCACCCACCAAGCCACACTTATAGTTCTAGTACCGTCTATCTACATACTTAGAATATGTACAGACTAACTAGACTATCACTTTGGTGTTCTAACTAACTTGGAGTCATAGACTCTTGGTCTATCAGTTCCCTCATGAGTAACTTAATTACCACATGAGTAACTTAATTACCACATGAGTAACTTAATTCCAGCATGAGACTGCTGCATGATTCTTACAGTCGATGGCAAATTGATGGTCTTCGTTTTTTTTCCTCCACGTTCCAATGTGCAGGTTGAAAACCAGAACGGACAGAGGATTCCAGAGTTGGAAAGAAGCTTGTTAATTGAGGAGTATGTACCATCTGCCAATGGAGAGCGTGATTTTCACGACCAAGCAGAAAAGAAGTCTAGTAAAGATAAAGAAAGTAAGAAGAAGCTTTCCGCACTTAAGGGCAGGCAATTGAGATTACTTGCAAGGCTGAAAATACTTGAAGATGGGCGGCTTCTTACCACAGAGGCTATCAGTGATGGGCAGACGCTTAGATCTCAAGGAAACAGTGAAACTAAAGCTCTGGAAACGGAACCAAGACCTTCCCCAGGCAACGGTACTCTTGCAAATTATTCCGCTTGTCTGTATGTGTTCGTATATGATTAGATGTGGTATAAGTATGAGCTACATATCTCGTAGTGTATTTCTGTTCAGGCTGGTGTTGTAGATTCAATGCAGTGCTTAGGTTTTGAGATTCGCCATATCAAGTTCAACAACGCTGGTGTGCTGAGTTCTGTATGGCCCGGGGAAGTCACTGTCAAATATTTAGAAACCATGAGAGAACAAATATAGAACAAATATAGGGTGTCTTTTATTCTTTTGAGATAAATTAATAAATTTATAGAAGTAATATAGGGTGTTTTAAAACCAAATTGGGAATATTTTATGAATATTTCTATAACATACCATAAATATACCCTAAATATAATATATATAGTATAATATTCCAATTATTTCATAGTCCCCCTTTAAATTTCCTTTGTTTGTTCATGTATACCAAAATTCACACTCAGTGACTTCCCCGAGCTGTATGGTCACTGCATTTGTAAATCTGAAGGTGTAGTTGTTGTAGAGTGACTTTTTCTGAGGAGGAATGATGGGTGTACTTACAGGAGGGGGCAAATCTGATGGGTGCAGTTTATCAGCTGCTCATCTAGAGGTGCGTGGGGAGCCAATTGAACGGTTACACTGCTGGAGTCACTCAGCTGTAGAATTCCATGGGCAACAGTCTCTTCTTGTGTATGGCGGGTTTGGCGGCCCGGGCCGGCATGCACGCCAAGGGAACTCATTGGTCCTTAATTGTTCAACAGGCGAATTGAAGTGCCTCGAGACGTCCCATGCACCACCACCAAGAATGGCTCATGTCGCTGTTGTAATAGGCCAGCGCATGGTGGTAATTGGCGGTAGATATGATCCCAGTACTTGCCTTGGTGATGTCTGTGTCTTAGACTTCACGGCGAAGTCGTGGCATTTCCCTGAGGTTACTGGAGATCACTTCCTTCCTAGGTAAGAGGGTCCTTTCACTGTTTTGTTCTGTTTTTTCTTCAGTGCAGAACCCGATAATTAGCTAAGGTAGAAGCACCAGAAACTGTTAGGTACTCACCTATAAAAGCACCTGTTTCAACTTCAGGAGTTCCCAATCTAGTTATCACAAGCATTAATTATGAATAACAAGTTAGCAATCTGATTGGACTAGAAATGAAAGACAGTCATTGGTACACCTACTAACATCAATAGTGGTCTATGCATACTAAGTTTGAAAATTTGTAACAAATCATACATTGTGAAAAAAATAATTAAAAATTGAGCTTGGTTACTAAACCCAAAGTTTTATGTGCTGCAATTTTTTACCATTGAAAATCAGTTGAAATGCTTACACTGACGGCAACTGTACCCCTTACCTTACACTGACATGTGGGAAATGCTTTGGCAGACATAGGCATGCGGCAGCTAGGGTAGGCAACAACATTTACGTATTCGGAGGCATGAATCAGAACACGGTTTTGGGCGATTTTTATGTGCTCAATACGTCTTCATGGGAATGGAAGTGTATGAACTCTGGAGGTGACATTCCACCCGCGCGATACTCACATTCATTAGCTGCCATAGGCCAGAAGCTGTATCTGTTTGGGGGCCGGGATGCAAGAAGAGCATACGGAGATCTTCACGTCTTTTGCTTGCAGACGAGTACCTGGACTGAGCACAAGGGTATAGGGGAACTCGCGACACCGCGATTCTCGCATTCCATGACTGCTGTGGGCAAATGGTTGGTGGTATTGGGAGGGTGCCCCATCACTCACCATGGAACTGACCTTGTTATTTTAGATCCAGAGCAAATGGTCAGCCAACGAATTCCTCTGATGCAAGCGCCACTGGATGTGCTATTGGTTCGCCACACGGCCAGTCTTTTGGGCACCAAGTTGGTGGTTGTTGGTGGAGGAGCAGCTTGTTTCGCTTTCGGTGCAAAGTTCAATGTTCCTTTTTCAGTGAATCTGGAGCCTCTTCTGGGTACAAGTAGTAGCCCAGTCGCGATAACCGGGGTCAGGGATTTCATTGGCAGTGATGGATGTGAGAAACAGGCATGGATTTTGAGGTTAGATAGGAAAACTGCAAAGTTTGGGAAGGATTCTTTGAAGGAACTCGGGTGGCTAGATCAGAAGAGAAGACCCAAAGTGTTGGATGAAGGAATGCAAGTTGCGTTCCCAATCACAGAGGAAGCAGCCTTGTATCTTAAGGATGCAGGCTCAAAGGACATCACTAGAGGATTGAATCAGAATGGTTCTCAAGAACTAATATCAAAATTGGTTGCAATTGGAGGTGAAGTAATTGAGATGCAACTGGCATATGATGCCCACCGTCCAGTCTCACCATCTGCCACACTGGAGGCGGATGTGTCTAAATTATTACAGGAGGTAGGACTTCCACAAGCTCTTCTGGAGGAGCTACCGAAGAGGTATGTATCTTGTATCTGAATAATGAGAACGTGTCATTTGTGTAATATAATCTTGTGCAAGAGGCAGCAATTGCGCTGAGTTCGTTCGTGTTTTTTTGGTGTCTTACAGCATGCTTACCCTTCTCCCTTCAATTCACCCCACTGCAGAATAATCACATCCGTGTCAAAGCTATCCTCTCCACACCCTCGAACTGCTATAATCACCCTCTATATAGTGTGTGAACCAATCACAATCACTATACATCACATCAAGAATTTAGGACCCCATGGATTTAAAACAATTTCCGTGCGGCATCCAATATTTCATGGGTTCGTACATTTTTCGCACGGATTTTGCGCTAATTCCGCACTTCGTTGATAACAAAAAGAGCGAATGTAGAAGCTGTGCGGATTCAGTGCAGAATTAGCACGAAATCCGTGTGGAATCTGTGCGGAAAATGTACGAACCCATGAAATATGGATGTTGCACGGAAATCGATAAAAATTAGTGAGGTCTTAAATTCATGATGGGCATGGGTTATCATTAATGTCTATCAATCTAGGATACCAAGCCCTTCCTTGAATTAGCTATAGAGGGACTATAGACGCATCACTATACCTTGCTCATATTGTGCATCACTCTCACTGACCTTTAACCCCTTAACGTACCGATCCTTTGAACGCAAGTAGATGTTAGCCTGAAAAATAGATTTTAGCATGACTCAAATGTACAATAAGTGTACATGAAAGGACCATTGCATGCATGAAATCTACCCAACAAATTTGACATATTTGCATTTGGAGGCCTCTCCAATATTATGGACCTCTCCCCATCACAAGAGATTTACTCTCATTGGTAGAGAACTTAATAGGCTTGTGAAGGTGACTTGGATGAAAGTCATCCCACATTGCATAAAAAAGTTACAGGACTTTGAATCCGTTCATGATCCAGTTTCTGGACGCTGTGACGTTTAGGGGTTAATTTTCAGCATTAACTGCAAGCATATTTCGTAGAGTCAAGGCTCACGGTGTGCATGCTTTTAGGATGGAGTTCTAGCAGGGACATTTATTGATCATGTTACGTGCTTTTGATAGTTTTGGAGTGGATTTTGGCTTGTTCATGGAGTTTTCTAGAACATGATTTCATGTAGGTGGGAACGGCTGGGGGACATGGCAATTCTCCCTGCAGGATCACTCACTAGTAGTAGCTGGAGCTCAATCGGGCCTGCACTTTGGCCTGTCATTACATCTTCGCTTGGATCAAGGCGCCTCGCTCGCCAGGCAAGCATTTCTTCAGTGTTCGAAATTTTGACTGGGTTTCATTTTCTTACGTGCCATAAGACTGGATGACTTTGTATGATTTTGAAATACCGTACGTGGAAGGCAGGGTTGGCAGAAAATAATTCCCCTAAAAAGTGCTGAAAAAATAAATAAATTTATTACGTATATTGTCGAAATCAACAAAAATAAAGTCAACAAAAAGCCGAAAAAAAATAAAACAAACTAAAACATAACACTGAACGAAATTGGATGAAAACATAACACTCAACGCAAAAAATAAAATAAAACGTTTAGCAGCAGGAAAAAATTTAATGTTAGCTATTAGCCGATTTCTTAATAATTACTTTTGAAAGTGCCGACCTCCACTGTTTCAACTTTTATTAATTATTCGACATGAAAGTGCCGACCCTGCCTTCCACGTACGGTAGCTGAATTTGTGCCCATGAGGGGTCTTACCATGAATTTTTCCAGGCACCAGTGGCTGCAACCAAGACTAGGGACAGCAAGTTAGATCTGCTGTATGGAGAGAGCGGCTGGGTTGAGCATCGTGAAAACGGCCTACTGTACTGCTTCGACGCAACCAAATGCATGTTTTCATCTGGGAATGTCTCTGAAAAGCTTCGCATGGCATCCATGAAATGTAGCGGTGAAACTGTCGTGGATCTTTTCTCTGGCATTGGATACTACGTCTTGCCATTTCTTGTCAAGTAAGTTACTAACCACTTGCTTACTCAAATTGTAACATAATCTTAAGGTAGGATGTCCTAAAACCATCACCTCCCCCAATTATGACATGTAGAACTTTCTTGGGGCCACCACAGTTGAGACTCAAAACCACCAATTCCACTATTCAAGTAAACCAATGGCATGCCAAGCATTGCAAAGAAATAGTGGTGATTTTGGGTTAGCTCAAGAGGAGAATCTAGGAACAACAAAGTGTGGACTTAGGAAATTGGTATGTGATGTATGGGTCAGAGGTTACTTGTCACTTTGGAATTTTGTATAAAAACTGACAAATGCAAATTAGATGTTGCAAATTTTTGCAGTCCTCATCAAAACCTATTTCGAGTGCGGTCATATTTTTTTTCGAATTTAGCACTGCCAAAAATAGGCAAGAATACTTAAGTTGGTGGTTTTAGGACAATCAACCATACCAGTGCAATATGTCTTCACAAGTGACATGGAAAGCCAGGTCCACAGTAAAGATACTTCCAAGAGATTGTTACCGAAGTATCCGATTTGGAAGTCTAGGTTTTCAATATCTAGTTTACTAGTATGAAATCTGGAGAAGGTTAACTCAAGATGTTTGGATTGTTTCATCCTCTGTTATGTTTGGTTTCCGTTCTCTGATAGTATGAATGCATTTTGGATTTCTGTTATTTGTGCTATATCCAGAGGCTAATATCCTTGTGGTGGTGTTTCGTAGGGGAGGAGCCAAATTGGTGTACGCATGTGAATGGAACCCTCATGCGATTGGAGCTCTTCGTCACAATGTGCTGGTCAATGGAGTGGAGAATCGTTGTGTTGTCCTTGAAGGGGATAATCGATTGACATCACCAAAGGTTCAATAACGTTTGTGTCCTTTGGGGAAGCAATGTGCAGATGTATATATGTACACTCATTATATGGCCGGGGAAGGGAGCTCTAAATTTATTTAGGGATTTTTACAAATAAAAAGTTTAAAAAGTTTACAAATAGAGGTTTCTACAAATAAAAATGGTTTTCGTAATCTAAAATATATATAATATTAATTTTACAAAATAAATGAATCAAACTTAACAATTCTCAATCTGTAAAATAAAAATAAGAATGGTTTTCGTAATCAAAAAGAATGATATTTGTTGAAAATTAGTGTAAAAATATATTGAAAACCTTTCACAACTTTTCATATAAAAATTATATGTATACTAAATAAGTAAAAATTAAAATTAAAATTAAATTGTGGTAAAGGTAATGATTAAATCCATTTTATGGTGGTACATGAGGTGGTGAAAAGGCGATGATTAATTCTAGATGGAAGTGACCAATCTACCCATCTACCCATAGATGATGACATAGAGAGGATACTTTTCACCCAACAGTCTAGATAAATCTAGAAAATATATAATTTTTTTAAAATAAAATTTTCATGACATTTGTGGCATTGTAACTCTGTTTCTTTTAGAATTCGAAAGAAATTGCCTGACTTGGGATACTGAATGGGCGCAGGGTGTGGCAGACAGAGTGTGTTTGGGTCTCTTACCCTCCAGTGAAGGCAGTTGGGGTGTTGCAGTCGAGGCTCTCAGGTTGGCTTTTTTCGTTTTTTCTATTTCCAGATGCCAGTTTAATAATGAGCACATGAAAACAAACTTGGTATTTTGCGTGCACTATTCTTGATCCCACACAACAGAGAGAGTATGAAGTATATAGATGTTATGTATTTTCATGGTGAACTCTGAATCATACTTTGACTTGCAATTATTACTTCATAAACCACAATTTTACATTTAACCCCTAAAGACCAAACAACCCAAATTGGACCTCATGTTTTTTTTAGTAGTTTTGAGTAGGTTCTACAAGGACTTCCTTTTGTTCAAATTTGTTTTTTTTTGACCAACACATGCTTTTTTCTTCACTAATTCAAGAGATATAAAATTTGATCCCATCTGAATTATATTTTCCAAAATGTTATCAATTGAATTTGTCATTTTAAAACCATGAATCCTTGGTCCTTTAGGGGTTAACGTACCTCTCAATACTTATGGTTTGTTTTTTTATCCTCCCAGGCCAGAGGGAGGGATGCTTCATGTGCATGAGAATGTGAAAGATACAAATGAGGCTCAGTGGCTGGGTTACCTTGTTTCTGCCCTCAGCAAACTGTCAGCTGATCTTGGTAATGGCTCCCTTCCGTTGTATTTTTTGATGTATCATGCTCTGTTGTGAAAGCTTCTTTCAGTTTGTGAATTCTTTCCCTACAGTAAACTCTTTTTTGTGTCTTATACAAATTGCATGTGATAAGTGCAGATAGAAATTGGGAAATCAAGGTGGTCCACCTTGAACGTGTGAAGTGGTATGCCCCTCATATACGGCATGTAGTGGCTGATGTTCAGTGCTCTCAAAAGTGAAGAGTACTGTACAGTACTAGAGAATTATGTACACTCGGAACTCTTTTATATCACCCCCTTGGTAACCAACGTACATGAGTTCAGAACTTGCAAAGTGTTCAATCACATCGGGGTTTTATTTTTTATTTTTAATTTTTTAATTTTTTATTGTGTAGCAGTGCTCCATGCATGTAGTGGAGGGTGGTCCCTCTAGATTTAGACCATTGTGACTATGCCACAACATTGGAGTTTGGCTCCAAGTAGCCAGAAAAAAAACTTTGGTCCAGATATTGGAATGTGATATTGGAGAGTGTGATATAATGAGTTTTGAGTGTAAAGTAGATGATAACATTGGGTATATTGTACAATACAAGCTAGTTATAGTAGTGCTTTTGAACTAGAACAGATTTGTCTCTTACTCATCTTGAATCAGGGTTTTTTTTTTTTTTTTCCATGCATGCAGTGGAAGGTGGACCCTCTAGATAAGGTGACCCCTCTAGATTTAGACCATTGTGACTATGCCACAATGACTATGCCTTTGGAGTCTGGCTCAAAGTAGCCATGAAAAAAACCCTGACTTGAATAACCAGAATAGGTTTGTCACAAGGATCCTCTTTTAGGTCTTTTGTCTTTGTTTTCTACTCTTGAAAATAGTGAGGATTTCTTCTCAGTCGCTTCATTCTGGATAACTGCAACAAGGAACCTTGATACATTTACCGCCTAACTACTACACTGAAATCACTATATGCTGTGGTCCATGGTATTTATGAGAGGGTTTACAAATAATCATTTTTTCAAAATATTGTGGTAAAATTCATCCAAATTGGATGAAAGTTTTTTCTAATGGAGGAAATTTTGTTAAAATAGATGAATGTACCCACACCATTCATGCACCCACAATATATGGCGATTACTATTTAAAATTAAAAAAAATATAAGCTAAGAATGAATTTTTTTACCTTAACCCCTAAAGGTCCTCACCTCTTTTGTAAAAGTCAAACCACTATAATTTGCATACTTGAAATATCACATTGTATGTTTATAATTTTTCATAGATAATCATCAATATTATGAAGGTATGACAAAATTTTCAACATGATTGGAAGATATTTCGAATATTTACAAATTTTATCATGTAAACAAGGTAAAAATTCAAAATAAATGTAATTTTGTCAAATTTAATATCAAAAATTATATTTAAGGTAGATAAAAGTTAAATTTACAATGAGTAAAAAACAGAAGGTGAAGAAATTAAAAGAGACCTATGATTGAAGCATTTTTAGAAAACCCTTTGTATTTTGAACACTCAAAATTCAAATTTCTCGACGGTGGAAAATCTTCAAATGAAGTTTGTTCTCGAATCCCAACAGTCAAAAGATGTATCATAACTTAACTTAAACATTTAATGAAAACACCAACTACAATAAAGCTAAGTCACTTGATTTTTGGAGCCTTTGACCAAAAATCAAGCATAATATGGTTGATTGGGCACTTAGGGGTTAACTCCTAAAGGACCACAACTATGTTTTTCTCCAAACACTCCAAAGCTGCCTAGAAGTACCCCTTCTCATAAAAAGGCAAACAACTTTTAATATAAAACCTCTCTGATCAATCCAACCGTAGAATATTTCAACCAATTTGAATTTATTAGTACCTAAAATTTTTCAACCGTTCAGGGTTTGTCAATAGTAAGATTAAAAACTATAATGTTGGTTGGACTTTTGTTTTTGGGCTTGTTGCCCGAGTTTGAAACTTTTTGAAAATGCTGAAAATGCAAAGTTTAGTCTCAAATTTGGTAGAATGAATTTGGCAATTGTGTATATGAAAGTGTTAGCTCATTGTGTACAAAAATCAGATGCATAGCTCATTGTATGAAAATTTTCAGGAGCTGCCCGCAATTAGGTTTTTCATCTTTGCATGATAGTATCTTTTGATCAATACATCACCTACCTACACAAATTACCATCACACCTTCGTTACAAAGCGTAAAATCACCACAAAATCTTAAAATTTGAAGATCAATACTCATTTGACACTAAGTTGACCGAACTTGGAAAATCAACCTTGGTCCTTTAGGAGTTAATAAAGGAAGGATGATGTTGAGTACTAGTGAGAAGTTAAATTATTATATTTTGTGAATTGCTGTAGTTTGATTGTGCATTTTAAATTGTTTTTCTTTGTGGCCATGACAACACCTGCAACATTATGTTCTCATTGACATCACAAGTTTCATCACAAGTTTATAGATGTGGCCTACAAAAACATTCTCATGTGTGCCACTCCTCATTTCCCATTCCCATTAGATGGTTCTTCAATGAAGAATTAGAAGTAGAACCGGCTACTTGTCAAGCACTTCATGAAATTGCAAGGACTAGTAGGCCACTTGCACCAGGGGCTCATAGTCGATTCCCTCTGGGGAAATTGAGCCATTTTCCCTGTGTTTCCTAGTGTACCGAACGTATCACAGGGAATTTTGGCGCATCACAGGGAAAACTGACACACACCGGGAATTTGCAAAGACATACCGGGAAAATATCATAGGGAATTTTGTTTCGGGAGTAGGTTTGGCAAGGATGTATGAAAATTTGTTGGATGTATAGTGGATGAAAAACGTATTTGGATGATAATGCGGAAAATTAGGATTTTCTTTTTTGAACGAAATCATCTATGTGGATGAATGAAAAACATTTAAGATGGATGAATGGTTTCCACTTCAATGGATGGATAAATCATTCACGAATGACAAGTTTTGAGTGGATGAAAAAGTTGACAATACTTTATTATTTGAAATTGGTAGAACTAATTGTTGAACTACTAATTGTTGCCACTTTCTAAGTGGTGATCAATTACACAAGGCGCTTCTGCACTGTACTGTACAGGAATCTGATCCTTTTTGCACAGTCTCACTCGCAAGTTTGCAGACAACCTTCTTGATGCAGCTTCACTTGCCGGTAATCGGCTAAGAATCAGCATGGAGCTTGCTTTGGTTGGTACAAATTCCTCACTGATCGAGGACCTTCATTCAACTGCGCGCGCTTGCCATGCCTAATGTTCTAGTTTCCAGTGTTACAGAACTACGAACTACAACAAGAAACGTTGCCTCGTACTCTACAGCAGAAGTTCCTTTCCCTGAATCTTCCTTGAAGTCTTGGGCGTTAGATCTTCTGTGAATCCCCCCACGCATAAAGAGGAACCTTGAAGATTGTAAGATGTGGCCTGGTCACCTGTCGTTTACATTGAATAACTTTAGGTTGGTCTTGTACACTCAAAGTGCGGCGAATTTCAGTAAGACTCGCCCAAAACCAACGACCACTAAAAAAGAGTCATACTCTACAATAACTGAATATTTCTGTTAAAAACTATTAAAAAATCAGGGGTGCTCTCAATCAAGAAAACCCAGTATTCTTCAATTAATAGAATCACAATCCTATAGCTCAGTGTAACCCCCTGCAACATGCCATTTGCACACCAAATCCAGAGAAAAACCAAATGGAATGAGGGAAACGAAACAAACTCAATTTCAATCGCAACAAACATTGACATGTGCCACAATGCATAGATCTAGCTTGATGAGGAAACTTAATGCATCCAAAAAATACGAAACGTGCTCGAAACTTCTCAACAACCTTGCACCAATACGAAAACTACTTAAGAAACCCCGCAATTCCACGAAGTATGAAGTATCTTCAATCCATGACTGTAGCCATTCAAAACCTACATACGAGGCGAAATAATTTTTTTAAATAAAAAAATACTGCATTACCTCCAAAGCGCTCAAAAAAATGCACAGTACCGCCGAAAAAAAACACAGGTTAAAAAAAAAGGCTCACGACAGCCACGAAGCGAAATGGAATGGACCGGAACGCAAGCGAGAGACACAATGCATGCAATATTCTTTTTCTCTTGCATTATCTGGGACCTTTTGGCGAGTCCCTTCTTTCAAATTGTTGGAGAAGATTATAGTTGATAGATGCAAGTTGAGATAAGTTCTGTTCCACCACCCAAATCAATTCCAAAACATCATGAGTGATTGAAGACCTAGTTCCTTGAAATATATCAGATATTGACGCAGAGCATATCATGCACTAAAACTCAAGACTTAGAGAATGCACAAATTTAATGAAGTTCAGGACACCCTATCAACTATTAGACGATGCAAAAGGGAATGAATGAATCGAGATAAAATCAACAGATGATGCTAGAATCTCAATACCAACAAATAACTGCATGAAACAGCTACACTAAATAGGTAGATTAGTGTTAGATAATTATAAGATCTGAAATTATTATATATTTTTACTCTCGACAAAAAAATTTACCAAAGACATTGATTCCAATACTATTGAAAAATCCCCATCTTGACCAATATAGAGGGTAAAAAAATTGGTCAACAGTAAAAACTTACAACACATTTATGTAAATTAGTGTATCTAACACTAATCCACCTATTTAGTGTAGCAAGGCCCTTGTGTACATCATTCAGTAAAAGGTATTCTGCAATTAAAATTCAACTTCTATTACTTTGAAAGAGAAGTTGCTGAAGGCGTGTAAGTCCAAGAACAGGAATTTTCAAACTCAGCCATGTCTCCACACTCATCCCTCTGTAGAACAATGAGTAACCAGACTACTGTCAACACAGTGATTAACCCTTAAACGTTGGAGGCGCCATTTTTTGGCTTTTGGATGACTTGAAAGCCTCAGTACATGATGTAAAACGATCGGTTTTCATCCAAACTTTTTCTAAATGTAGGGAAGTGGATTGCTAACCTCATGCAGTTGAAAATGGTGTCCTCCACTTCCCAATATTTTTATACAATGAATGGTGTCGAAAAAACGGATGCCGCCAAGTTGAGAAGTATATGCCCGATGGAAATTTTCAGCTCTTGGGCATGTTTTCTATGGTCAGTCTGTCTGCTAAAGGCAGGCTGTGGGTTTCGAAGAAATTTTTTTTTGGGTTCTTGGGCAGCATGCCATGTAAGCTCTCGGGCACTTCCCATTGCTGTGAAACTTGTTGGTTGGGAAGTTGCCGCCACTTTGTGCACTACAGTGTTATAAATCATGGACATGGCGCCTACACACAATCCCAGACTGAAAATTTCATGCACGCAAGCCATGCCAAAATGCATGTCCACAAACACAATGCTCACTAGTATCATACACAAGAAAGACTAGGAGAGTTCATGAAAGTGCAATAGAAGTTGTGGTTTTATTGTAGCTCGAGTGCAAGCAATATGAAGCATAGAACCAAGAAGCAATATGTGAATCTGCCTCATCCCCTCGTGCCCCAAGTTGGTGTCCATTTGAGGCTGAAGTGATAACATCTGATCTACGGAACAAGAATGGAGCAAGAGCATGGCAAATTCAATATATGTTGGGCATGCTACACAAGAGCTACATTGTGGATTTGCCAAGATTGAAGAAAGATAAAGCAAGCCTGTTGGATCGCAGTCCGCAGCACTTGCGTTGGTTGTGGTACTCGTGGGGAGCGAAGCTGCTTGGTCGGAAGGAACGACGGTCAGAAGGGCATCCACAGGGATTCTCTCCTCCAATCTACAACGCTCTCCGGACTACAATTTATCCGTTTCCGAATGTCGAGCGCAGCCACCATGCGGCAACTGTCGTTGAAGGCGCAGGCACCACGTCAGAACCCGGTGGAAGTGCAGATCCGCGGAGCCCCGTCACGACGTGCACGCGCCCTCGATCTTCCTGGGCAAGTCGTGCAGGATTAGGGGATCATGCAGGCGGCAGATCTGCGGCCAGAGCAGGCCGGGGTGCAAGGGCAGGCAACGGAGATTGAGTAGCCGCCAACGCGTGGGCAACAGCTGCAGCCCGCGTGCTTGGAAGCCCGCCGGCCGCCTCCATGCGCATCGACAGCGGCAGTGGCGGATCCTTCGATTCAGGTAGTACCGCCATGCGACTTAGCAACGCAACTCCCTGGTCCAGCCCCGTGCAACCGTCAAGTTCAGGAGAAAACAGAGGTGTTGTAGCAAAGGAGGGCGACCGCAAAGGGGAAGAGCGTGGCAACTGTTTCAACGAATGAGCGCGTGTCTCGGGTAAGTGCACGCTCGAACTCCAAACCTGGCAGTCACAGTGGCAATTGTGAATCACATACTGGAATGCCTCCTGTAGTGAGAGTGCAGCGTCTTATGGGTAGAGAAGAAATGCATGATGAGTGTGAGGGCCTCTCGGGGGGTGCACTGTACTAAACATGTACAAGTATACGTGAGTGCACAGAAGGGGTATTAATTTGAGCACTGCCGTATTACGTATACATACAATAAACACATATATTTTGAATTGAAAATATTCACGTATACTTACACTAAACATATATTTAAAACGGAATACATCTGTATACAAAGGTATTTAGACATATAACCTCTCGTATACAAGGGGGTTTTTAAAAGGGGTCATGAACGCACGTGATTCTCAAACATAATGTAGAGTGCACCCCCCGAGGAGGGCCTTCAGCAATGGAGTATTGGGCACTTGATACATGAAAGGATCGATCCTAGCAGTAAGGAAAAAAAATTATGGTCCGATTCGAATCAGGGAAGTAGAAGAGTTTTAGTTGGGGCAAGTGCACGTACCTGAGAGGCAATTGGCGGACGTCCGCACTTATTATGATCTGGACTCTGATCGTCCTGGCCGCATCGCTGCTACGACGCTAGCTGCGCATGTTGGTGGTGATCACTTCCCGCCACTGCACTATACCGGGCACCCGTCGTCAGCCGATGATGACTCTACTAGATCCTTGAGCGCTGATACGAGTAGGGACTCGTCCACTGACTCCGGTAGTGCAGTGGCGCGACAGCCCTCCGCACTGCGAACACAATGTCTGCCACAAAGAAATGCGTCCACTGCGAACGCCACAGTTGCCGCTAGTGATTCCGAAGGCACCGTAGACGAAGGCGAGTACGTGCAGCAGGCACGCAGTGGAAGGGAACTGGGCGGAGCTGCTGAGGTGGGAGGGTCAAGTACCCGGCCCTCGCGCACGCAAGGAGGACATCCGGCACTGCAGTGGCGCGGCGTGCCCACAATTTCCGGCGTCCTCCGCGTTTCCTAGTCAAACGTGGCAGCAGGGAAAGGGGCACCGTGCAGTAACGCCATTGGAGGCCCTGACCAGGCGCCGAATGCTCCAGAGGCCATGCCAAATGTGGTGCACTCCGAGCACAGTTCGAACTCCTGGTATCAGGTGCCTCCTCAAGTCCACCGAGGTAGAGGAGTTGCTCGTGGAGGTCGTCAATCCCGAGGGCGAGGCAGAGGCAGTAGGGGCCGATGTATTGCACGGCCGATGGAGGATCAGGGCGGAAAATCGCAGACCTTCCAGTACGGAGTGCCCGGAAGGGGAAAAAGAAACTAGACAGGCCCTTTGATGTGAAGTATGCATCCTCCACATGGAAAAATGATAGAGTAGCGTATAAATCTGAGCCACTAAATTTCACGGGTCCCGATCCAGGCTACGCACATCCTTATGGACGGTTGCCATCACATGTGGGATTGTTTGAGAAATTTTGGTCCCAAAAATTGCAACGCCGTATAATGACAGAAACTAACCGTTGTGCCTCCAAAATTCTAGATGATGACATCGGGAAAACTAGAGGTGGCATGGATTGGACGCCGCTTGGGTAGGAGGAATTTAGAGCCTATATTGCTATTTGTATGTACATGGGGATAAAGAAGTTGCCATCGACAAGACTTTATTGGTGTCGAGAGGAACCATTATTCCATTGTACCATGATTACCACATTGATGACAAGGGATAGATTTGAGGCCATCACCCGATGCTTACATGTGGCTAATGCTTCTCTAAGTGTAACAGACCAAAGTAGTGCAAGTTATGACAAGTTGAACAAAATTAGATGGATGTTGGATGAAGTGACGGCGTGGTGCAACGCTATATGGTCACCTAATCAACAACTTACCGTACATGAGACAATGATTAGGTATAAAGGAAAGTATTCACCCATTCACATGTATATGCCAAAAAAGCCCGTGAAAAGCCCGTGAAATTTGGTATGAAGGCTTGGGCGGCCGCTGATGCGGTTTCAAAGTATGTTTGGAATTTCCAAATCTATTGTGGCAAGACTGGCAATCCTCATGATGATGGCAACATTTCTGACAATGGAACACATGGAAGCACATCGGGCAATTCAAGTGATGACGAGGAAGGAAGTGGAAAGGGTGTAGGATTGCAAGGTCGGAATGTCGTGATTGAGCTTTTAGCGAGGCTTTTAGCGGATTTGTGTGGACTCGGGCACATTGTGACTACGGATAATTTCTTTACGTCAGTGCCATTATTCACCTACCTCTTAGCACATGGCATTATGGCCACGGGTACTTGTCGATCGGATAGAAAGTATTTTCCTAAAGAAATGTTTGCCAAGGCCATCACTACAAAGCAAGACATAGGATGGGTAGATTACCGCATGCATGAATCGGGTGAGGTGTGCTGCGTAGTTTGGAAAGATAAGACCCCGGTTTTGCTACTCTCTACACATGCCCAACCAATATCACCCCCGGGAACCAAACAATTTGTCTATAGAAAGTTTGGTGGAAAAAAGAAGAAGGTTCCCACTGGTCCTATGCACTTGCAATACACACAAAATATGAGAAGGGTGAATACGACAGATCAGCTGTCTGGGACTTATTCATGCCTCACTAAGAGCCACAAATGGTGGCATCGCCTTTTCATTTTCCTCCTAGATACCGTTCTTGTGAACGCATGGATAATTCATAGTGATTTGAGTTTTTGCATGATGGAAGAGCCTCAAACTCATCTATGTTTCCATTTGCAGCTTGCGCGGGATCTTTCTGCGAAATGGTCAGGGAGAAAACATGGATACTCTATAATCTCACCGCTTTTCCTATCGGCGCATGGATGTAAAAGCATGGGCACAAAGCGGAAGAAATGCCGATTTTGTGGAGAGCGCACGAACCAGATGTGTCTCGGATGTGATGGCATGTTCATGTGCAAGAGCCCTTGCTATTGGGATCATCATTGGTGACCATGTTCTATCATAGTGTGTCTTTTTTCCTTTTTGTGGTGGTGTTTTACTCTTCTCTTTTTCACAACGGGTGGCATGCTAGCATAGGTGGAACTTTTTAGGGTCCTATGTTGAGCGACCCTTTTATGTACATAGTGTATACAAGTGGAATGACAACGGCATTGTGAGGGGTCTTAGCATTTGTAGGAATGGGGAAAAAAAAAAAAAAAACGGAAAAGAAAACAAAACTAACAAAAAAAAAGCGAAATAATCTTTAGAAAAGAACTTTGACGATGGGAGGGTTTTTTTTTTTGGGGGGGGGGGGGGGGGGTTTGTACTACAACATGTGACATTAGAAGTGTCACAACCGGTCATGCAACTCCCGCTGCTGCTAAAACATGGATACTTTTGCTGGAACAGGGACATCGATGCTGCTGCGTGGACAAAATGGCAGGTGGGGTGCTGACATGGACTCCAAGCGGATAAGGTCTCCGCCACGACTCACGTCTGCGCTGCCACGCTGGAAGCCACTTGGACGGGATGGGGCAGGCGTTCATGCTTGGGCAGTGGCAGTTACGGGCAAGGTGGACCACTGTATAGTCCCCAACGGCTTCTACAGGAAGCTGCCCCAACAACCCTCTGCCGCAGCTCTCGTGCCGCCGGTGAATCCGCCTGATCTCCCACGAATCAGGTTCCTGCTACCTTTTTTGACTTCTGCACCTCGTCGTTACTGTCCTCCATACTATTCATTGAAGTCGAGGCTCAATCCACGCTGTCCTCTCACGGCTAGTGCCTGTAGCACTATACTGTACACTTTTTTCATACCGGACATATATGGAATACAAGGCTATTTCTGTACACATGCATGTGTCTTCTTTGGATCTCACTACTGTTCTCCCTATATTTCTCCTCTATAAAAATATCTTCGACCTCAAAAGATCCGTGTCATCAAATTGTGTGATTACAGGAGCATTTTTTTGAAGCTGCCCTTCCTCTCAGAATAGAGATACCATCACTCAAATCCCCATGATCGCATATTGCAAGCTGTTCTGCCATTGTTCTTCCATTATAATCAAGGCCAACTGCCATTTCTGTCCTCCCATTGACCATACCATTCATGAGTCTCTTTTCTGTCACTTCAATTTCGGTCCAATTGACCTCCTACGGTCATAGGCCCGACTGTCTCTTTCTCTCCACGGCTGTAGGCCCGTCGTTTAAGGGTTAAGAACAAAATTAGAATTATTGCTTCAGTTACCAAGCACATACCTAGTTAACCCTTTGACACTCCTACGTCCAATATTTGGACAACGAACAAATTCAAGTTGTTATATTCTCATCCGAATTGGACAATTTTCATCCACATAAATTTCTCTTGGTTCTTGTGCAAGTTTACTATCTATTGTACGGTTTGGATTTTTAAAATGGGTTATTATGATTTTTGGAAAAATCACACAATTGGTTTATGTCAAGTTTCATTCTTAATTCAAAAAGCAAGACCTAAAACATGATTTTCCAAAATAAATAGAATTAAATAATGAAAACCATACCATCTCATAGAGCATGTTATTCCAATTGCATTACAATATTTTAAAATTTTTGTGTTAATGCGAGATTTTAAATCAAATTTCAAGAGAAAACCTTGCAAAAATAATTTAAAATAATTAATAAAAAAAATGATAAATCTAATCGTACAGATGTGATCTTTACATTGACATTTACAACTTTGCTTAGTACATCAACTCCATTTTTGGTATTCATCTAACACTTTATAACGTTTCTTTAAAATCATTGTTGAATTGGGACCTTAAAGGGTTAAACACAATGAAAATTGAACAAAAAGACAATCCTCATATGGCCTCCTCAAAAAAATACATGACACCTCCTGATCCTCTCGAAAATTATTGTAGTCAAACATCAGAATAAATGGGGCTCTTCCACTGTTAAGCATGGTGTGTTAGAAGAACGTCATAAATTGATCAAATTGTGAACAATATAATTCAGATGAGGCCTGATATTAGACTCCCGTCCTTGCATGCATTTGTAAGAATAAAATATAATATAATATAATATAATAAACTAAACCAAAAAACAATCTCTATACCAGTATGGCCTTCTCAAAAAAACACATGAGACCTCATGATCCTCTTGAAGTCAAACATCCCTGAAGAGCAATGGCAGATTACAGAGAATTCTCATACCTATAGGTCGGTGTGAATGCTCCAGGTACACCAAAAATCACCACCCGCTTCTCCCTCACCAGGTCGTAGATGCAGTAGGATTGGAGTTTACCATCATCATCCAGATATGAGAGCTCTCCATTAGGGATATTGTCACCAACTCGAATTGGCTGAAAAGGAGCTGGAATAAACCGGGAACAATATTCCTTCATAAAGAGCACTAAAAATGTACACAAGAAACAATGTGTGCGTTTGAATTAGACACACTTTGTTAGAGTTTGGTGCGAAGGATTCAGGGTTTTGAAATGACCAGAATCAGTGATTTGCGCTCATGCTAGAAATAGTTCATTAATTGTACAAAGACAACTCTTAATGAATGAGCTACTACAACGTATATCACAAGGAACCTTGACCGATTCACCGCCAAGTAAATATTACTGCCAAACTGCAGTTTATAGCAAGTTTTGCAAGTGGTTGTTCATTTCACTTTGCACATAACTTTAAAACCCATTCCTAATCAAGAATTCAATGTAGTGTTCTATGGATGATCATCAAAAGTACCTTTTCAAACACCGGAAGCAAATGCTTCTTGATGTAGTTGAGAAACTAATCAACAACCAATTACTCTAAATTACACCATTCCAAAAGACTTTGCAAAAATTACATCACATAGAGTCGGGTTAAATAATACTTGAGCACTCTTCATCCTACTCCCTAAACCTTTTGGAAGGTCGTCTTGCGCGACTACCCCGGTTGGAGGCATTTGCAACCTCCACTTGCTCGTGAGCTTCCCTTCCATTTGCCTCCATGGCTCATCCCCTCCCTCTGCCTCCATTTCTTCTTCTCCAATCACTTCTTCTCCTACTTCTGTGTTTTCCTCTACCTCTTTCAATTGTAAAATTCTAGCACTACATTTTTTACCTTGTCTGTAGTGCTTAATTTCAAACACATGTTTGACTATATCTGACATTTTCCAATGAAGTTTCAAACCTTCATCTAGAAACTTAATATCACAAACCATGTTTTCTTCATCTTCATCATCCTCAGCTTTTCTGCGTTTGTGTTTACAATACTTCCTAACTCTCTTCAAAAATAATGGGTCCCAACAAAGTGATGATGACTTTAAAAACTCATCTACAAACTCATTTGTACCTGGTTTAAACCACTCACGAACAATGCGTTGATTACGTTTGACCTTCTCGTACTGTTTCTTGTAGCGACGGTGTTGTTTCAAAAATCGCTTACCCTATGCAATGTCCTTTGGAAGTCCCTTAGGCCTTGCTTCATAAACCCTTGCATACAATGTTAATGCCGGCATCTGAGGTACTGCATAGAGTGGGAGGTCAGATTCTTCACCTGCATTAACCACCTCAGTGCTCCTCACCACATCTACAACATCCTCTTGAATGCTCCTCACCACATCTACAACATCTGTAGTCTCATCTGTAGTCTCAGGGATTTGATTCCTTGCATGGGGTGTACCGCATTCGCTACAAAACTTCAAGGTTGACCGAGGGAAACTAGATGCACATTCATCGCAAAAAGCAGCCATGGACACCAATTGGAGAACTAATCTTCAATGTGTAGATCAGAAGTTTAGAACACCTACAAATTGCACAAAACTGTTCAAAATCGTTTACGTGTTAGTTCGCTTTTATTGTTTTCCTTACGAAGGTCCAAAATTAATAAGTTTGCGTTGAATGTTCTCTCATTTCTTTTATTGCTCTTGCAGTTTTTAACTTGGCTAATACTGCCTAATCTGTTTTTTAAATGATATTTTCTTCTACGCGAGCATTCATCCAGCTTGACTTCTCGCTTCATAATGTATGGTAGGACAATTATCTTGAAGAAGCTTTCAAAATGCGCAATCTTCACCAAGAATTTCATAAGCCTCATGGAGTTCGGCCACCGACTATTCTAGGTGTCCATAAGCACATATTTACAGGCAGGTACTATCTTTTCTAAGTTATGGTATCAGATTCAATTTATCCAGATTGGGCCAATGTGATCAATCAAAACAAGACTATTGTCCGTGAGCACATCCTTAGATAATTTAATAACTTCATACCCAAACTGAGGAAGGAAAGTGAAGTGAACGCTGAAAGGCATATGAAATTTAAAAACCTTACCTGCCTCGTAATGACTTGCAAGCACTGCTGGTTCACAACGTCCAAAAATTATGTATCATACTCTTGCTCAGTTTACCAAGCACCACCAGTGACCTCCCGAGATGGAGTCAACTCCAGAAGCATGTACACCTTACGGTTCTTGTTCTGCAGCAATGTGCATGCTTTCAATGACCATGTGTTAACGCGATCGGATTTTAACAAGAGCAATCAGACACGAAAGAACAGATTAAAAGGGGAATCACACACTCACTCACTAGGCCTGGAAAGAAAGTGAAGTGAGGAGCGATGTCAATTCGTTTCCAAATCGCCACTCGGGAGGGCTTCTGAAACCCTAGATTTTCAATGGGCGATCGGTGGATGCACCCTCCGCCCTCCGATCGCACATCTGCATCCTACATGACGGGACCAGAACAGCTGTCGCCAAGCAACAAGGCCCGGGGGACGGCGTAGATAGAAACCACAGTCACAAGCGGTTCCACACGCGTAAGTGGCTTCAAGTTGAGAGGCCACATACACATAAACATATTCATATAATTGGTCTCCCATTCCTACCTATGAACAAATATATGTTCATCATTCTAGGATTTTCAAAGAAGAGGGCATTTTGTATAGTTAAAAATATATATGTTTAATGTAATAAATCTAAACGGAATAGGTATGTAGTATACAAAGGTTTTTAGACATATAACCTTTTGTATAAAGGGGGTTTTTACATTACAAAAAAGTCCAGGCCTCCAAAAGGCCGTTAACTCAACCAAACTGCCATGCAAAAACAATAATATAATAATATTTAAAAATAAAACAAATAATAGGAGATGGTGAGGGCTTACAAGGGACTTTTGGTCAACATGTTTTAGATGGTTAAATATAGACATAGTATAAAGATATTTTTAGAAAGCTAAATTTGGACTCCTTTTTTTACAAAATATTAACAACGTTTCATCTATTTTGGCAAAATTTCATTCAATTATGACGCTTTCATTTAAAATCAAGATGAAAATGCTACAACATTGGTTTCATTGATGCCACCTACTAATAAAAATTGAAAAATTGGAAAAAAAATTCCTACCTTGGAGGCTCATATCCGGCGATGTCGCACAACTGAATTGTGGAAGTACCGTGGATGAAAAGTCCGCCACTTTCGTCACTTTGTTCATCCATCCATAGGGGTGACCGTTCCACTGTAGAATTTGTCATCGTCCATCTCACGGATGTTCATGTCTTTACCAGCATGATCTCCGCCTCTGGCTGTTGCAATCACGTCGCACATCGGTAACTCCCTCATTTTATTTAGGGATCCAGGCATCAATTATTTCCACTCTACAAACGCTTCCAGGTTACGCTTCCCCGCATAAACAGGTTTCAGTTAAGGTCGTTGATTTCAGGAGCTCAAGGCGCAGTCGCAGCTCTTTAACCGTCCAAGTAAAGCTCCCGGGGTAAACGATCATGAATATTGTATAATATTTTAGGAAATCACATTTGAATTATAATCAGTCATTTGGTGAACCTTGTGATGTAATGGCGTTTTTTGTTTCCAAACATGAAGAAAGTTCGTCTGTTTTCAATTTCTGGCAGAGCATAATTGCCATCGAAATAGTCAGCTGTGAAGATACATATCATGAAGTTTTGGCTGATTAGCACATTATTATCTCGGAATTATTCTGTGATGTTCGACTTGTGGAAATCCTACAAGAGTTTAAAAATTATGTTCTGATTAAAACCTGCCGTTTAAATTCATTTTCTACTATTAATAAATTATGTAAAATGTTGTTTACAGAATGTACATTGTGAGGTTTCAAAACTATAGCCATTCCAGAAG
Source organism: Pohlia nutans (assembly GCA_022496805.1). Classification (NCBI taxonomy): domain Eukaryota; kingdom Viridiplantae; phylum Streptophyta; class Bryopsida; order Bryales; family Mniaceae; genus Pohlia; species Pohlia nutans. Next base: position 11,088,918 of record CM040102.1, read on the forward strand.
GTACATTGTGAGGTTTCAAAACTTCAACGACATATTAGAAATTGCTGGCGAGGTTTAGGGTTTCTTTTGAGCAAACACACATTTGATGAGTAGGAATTAGTGCTATTGAAACTGGAGACTACATTGTACTACGAGCTGGTCGGTTGAGTAGATGACTAAAATGAAGGAATCGTTTTTTCTGACGCACGAAGAGAATTAAACGTTTTGTAAAATCGTGGAAATTACTGGTAAATGTGATGGTGATTCACTATTTGTTTGTGTGTGGTAGGCGAGGCAAGAACAGAGTCATGGCAACGTTGTTGCGGCAGCTGCAAACTCGGGTGGCGACCGTGACGGAGGTGGTGTCCAAGTATAATAAACAAGTGTTGGAAAAAAACAAGCACTACATCGCTGATCATCCTACTGTGGAGAAATGCCAGGCAAGTGTCGTAACATTGATCATCGTCGTCTTTGACTTGAAGCGCACTTCTCATGCTAGGAATCAACAGCAATTTTTTTTATTGATCAACAGAAAAATCGTCTTATTCTATGCTGGTTGTTGTGCAACCTCGTGTTGTGATCCGAAGCCGACTGAGGAGAGTATGCATCGTTTAATATATGCATAGCTCATTGAACTCAGGCAAATACATCAAAATTTACTCCTATCACCTCTCTGCTATCTCTCTAGCTTTGCCATGTGTTGCATGACTGAAAGTATGCTTGTGATGCTAGGAACTTTCCAAACAACTAGTCTATACACGACTGGCCAGCTTGCCAGGTCGTTATCAAGAAATGTGGAAAGAATTGGACCATCTGAAGGTCAAGCTCACTCACCGAAACGATCTCGAGCTTGAAGATTTAGGCATCAGCCTCCTCTTTGTGGTTGAATGCTACGGGTGGTTTTGCATGGGTGAGATCATTGGTCGCGGGGGCACCATTACTGGTTCCAAAGTGTAACAGTTTTTAGGCTTAAAGGACTTCTATTTCGCACCACTCTTTTACTGATGAAAATCTTTTTGCTCTAGAAGTGGCAGGAATATGCAATTAAGGTCTGTCATATCCTTATAAACTGACTCATTCTTAATCATCATTCATTGACCTACAAGATGATTGTTCGTTTATGTTTGATCTCTCATGGCTGTCCATGAAGTTGGTATCGCTCCATCTTAAGGTCATCGTTCAACACGATGTGACAATACCGCGCTCAAGCCTTGGACAGGTTCAGGGTTCGAAGTTGACGACGACAGTCTGTCAGTCATGCGTAAAGCCAGCTTTTGTGCAGGCTCCACACCTCATATCCTCAGGGAGTTCACGGAGTTGGAAGGAGTGAAATTATCTGATGGTGTACTCTCGAAATCACCAAGAGGTTCAAGAAATTGCACGACTTTGTCCATAGGTGGACGTTCATCCGGTGTAAGTGAGACGCATCTGCAAGCAATCTCTACAGCTGTTGCGATCTCCTCGTGCGGTGCCGTCTCTCTGAGATACATGTCCACTGCCTCCAGTTGCAGACCTGTCTCCCGTAAACTCCGTACCTAGACGCAAGAGAGGTATGTCAAGTTCAAATTGTAATAGATCTTGGCTACAACTCGATCACCAGCCGGCTGGAAAAAAATAAGCAAATCAAGTGTCCTGCTCTTGAGCTATAGAGATTACCCAACCAGCCAGGTTGACATGTTGCTCTGAGTATGAAGGGTCTGCGGGCTTGCGCCCGCTGAGAAGCTCCAGCAGAATGACGCCATAGCTGTACACATCGGATTTTTCAGTAGCTTGGCCGGTTTGCGCATACTCTGCACGTACCGGATTTCCAGAAATTAAGTCAGGCGAGTCACCGACTTCTCTCTTCTTTTCTTGTGCTTGATAGTAGCATTTTGTTAGAGCTCACATTCTCAAGGCTTCTTTTTATTCTGTTCAAGGAATGCAACATCGTAACGATTCAAAGACAAGCTGGGCCGGGGCCTGGTACCAAAAGAAGAAATAGTGAAAGCTGTGCACGAGACCTACCTGGTGCAATGTAGCCGTATGTCCCACCAATGGTCACACTGACATGCGTGTCATCATTTCCCAGCAATCTGGCCAAGCCGAAATCAGAGAGACGCGGTTCCAAGTTTTCAGCCAATAGAATATTTGTGGAGCTTACATCGCGATGTACAATGCGGGGTCGGCAGCCATGATGCAAATAGGCCAGCGCCCGAGCTGTCCCGAAAGCTATCTTGATTCTTGTTGCCCAGTCCACTGGAATCTTTTTCTCTTCTTCCGTGCGTGCTGCAAAGAACGTAGATCGGTTTGACTCGAAATCAACGCATGATTATATGTTGCTTTTTCATGTATATACTGAACTTGCTGATTGTTGCCACGAGTTTTCAGGAGAAGGGACATTCGGAACTACTTACGGTGCAAGAGTTGATCCAGGGTACCGTTGGGGATGAAGTCATAAATCAGGAGCTTTGCAGTGGTTCCAACGCAATATCCTCTGAGCTTCACCAAGTTGCGATGCTTGAGCTCCCCGAGTGTCTCCAGCTCATTCTCGAAGCCAAGGGCAGCTTCTAAGCCTTCCTTTAATTTCTTCAGGGCATAAACCCTCTTGTCTTCAAGCTCCATTCTGTACACCACTCCATAACCACCTTCTCCCACGATGTCTTTCTTCTGAAGTTTGCGAACAGCTCTCAGCATCGCTTTTGAAGTTGGACCTTGTTGATCATCCGCTCCTTTGAAGACCACCAGCTTTCCCTCTGGTTCCAACATCAAATGTCATCTAATGTCTCAACCAGTTCACAATTCTTAAGATTGCTAGCTATTTATTGAGTACTGTAAAGCAATCTGACCTTTTCCGAGGTGTATCTCGCGATTCCTGTCTCGTCGCAGGCAACGACGGAGGAGTAATAAGCCGATTACTATCTTCAAGAGGATGAAAAATGCAGCTGACAGTAACACGATTTTCCAGATACTCCACTGAAATCCTGCGAGCGAATATCATAGCCAATTATTCTGGAGGGTTGGTTTCACATGCACCATCACTTTTGCGACAAAGATGAGTCGTTTCTAGATCTGCAACCAACCCAGACTTATCAAAAGGCAGCGGTAGAGCTGCAGCGATTTATTGCCTAGGCTGTCAAAGAAGATTAGGTGATTTCCAAACCTAAGGCGAATGCAAACCCGTTTGGAGGGGTGAAGACTGACCTTGATTGCACGCAGGCAAGCCCAACAAGGAACTCCCACAGAGCATACTGTTACCTGCGAAGCTGTTAAGTGATCACAAGAATGTAACATGAGCATACTATAGTCTCCACTCCAGCAGCATCTTGAAAGTTTACATCTCAAAATGTGTTACAACACTGAGTCGAGACTCTTACGAAGATGCTGAGAAATTAAGCATAGCTCCACCTGGAACAGCTCCGGAGAGCAAATTGTTGGACAAGTTCCTGGTAAAATCAGCAAAGCAACTCTCCAACTTAAATGTTCTTCAAAAATCCGGTAAATCTCAACTTCCAATTGTTCAATTTCAACAATTTAGCAGTCTTTTAAACAATGACTAAAATACATTATCTGCAAACTAAATGAATTTTTTTGGACATGGGTGGAAGCTGCTTACAAAAATTTGAGGTTGGTCATGTTGGCAAAGGTTGCTGGTATGGAATGCTCCAGCTTGTTACCCGATACATCTCTAACAAGTATGGTGAATTAAGAAAGTATCATGAGCTGGGCGAAGAACTTGAATGAGACTAATAATTTCGTCTGTGCTTCAGAAATTTTATTCAATAATAGCGTGATAACTCAAGTCATGCTTCACTATGGACTCGCTATGGACTCCTGAGTTACCGAAGCAAACAAAAGTTGGTGCAAACACGGAGCAGCTATATACAAGCTACATTCATGATAACGTAGAAGCTCACAATATTCGAAGAGCCGGCATGACCCCCAATGCATCGGGTAACGCTCCCGTTAGACTGTTTTGGTGCAAATACCTGCAAATGAATATCGTGTATAAGTGACGGTTCATATTGACAAGGACCTCAGCAGTCAATAGCCCATTCAGTTTTCAATAATGTTTCAACGTTCGGTGCCTAGAAGTTAGAATTGTAAATGCTCACAGGGCCCGCAAGTACTGTAGATTTCCTATAGATGACGGAATAGCTCCAGTGAGATTGTTGAAGTGCAGGCCCCTGTCACAACGTCGTCTTCCCATGATCAGCCAAAAAACAAATTTGAAAGATATGAAGCACATTCCAAAGAACTGGAGGGGTATTCTGAAGAACTGTTGCTGCACCAATCACATTGCAAACTCGATATGATGATCAGGCTTACAAGCGACGCAGTTGGAGCAATTCTGTGAGCTGAGGACTGATCGTACCACTTAAGCGAGCTCTTGGCAGGTTGCTGCACATCAAAGAGAATCAGGTACACGTTTGACTTCAGCAAGATTCATCCAACCTCATTTGGTATTAACTAAAAATTCAATCTTCCTGAATGGCAAGAGAATACAAGTATGACAGGTCTGGTACAGTCTGATGACTTGATTGGTGACATTATCGCAAACAATGCCTCTCCACTTGCAAGGTAATTCATCGGAGAAATTCCAGCTGCGGAGCACTCTGTCAGGATCTAGGACTTTGTTTCGGAAGTCAGCGAGTGCTAATCCTGCGAAGGTATGCCATCAATACTTTTTGTTAAAGTCCACACTACTTCTTGCCTCTAAGTGACGATGTTAACAGTTCCATTCAAAGCAAAAAGATTGCACAATCCGCAGCCAAGAAGTTGGACAAGTTTACCTTCGGAATTTAAAGCTGCGCATAAAGGAAGGAGACGGAGAAGAGATAATTTTACGACGGCCCAAATGGAGCATGAAGATTTGAGCGTTCCTGCTGAGCAATGTATCCTCTCTGTGGGACTTGGATCCATGGTGAGCCTCCTTGCCCTTGACGGCTGCCACTCGCAGCACCTGCTTCTTCCACTGCCCAGACATTAATCCCACGCTATTTTAATCGAATTTTGTTACTCTTGTCACTGCCTAATCGCAATCTCCCGTTGATGGTGAGCCCTCTTTCCGCTACAAAGTGTTTTCCTTGCAGAAAATATTAAGCTCTCTATCCAATTATAAGTTTTTTGGTCATTCCTGAACATTTTGCTTTGCCTGAATGGATTACCACCTAATGGGGTACGCTCGGGTGATCCTCCTTAGCTCCCCAAAACTGATAAAAATGAACTTTCACCCACGCAGTCTATCATGTTCACACGGTGATTACATCTGGATAGCGATAAGACCCTCATCACCATACTAAAGACGATCGGAACAAAACCAGACACAGGGCGCTACGACTTCACAATCATCTTCAAAGAGCAGCTCCAAAGACAGATAGAAGAAATCGAAAGACTGCGACTATCAGCAAAGGAGCTCCAGCAGGAAAGAATGCTCCAGGTAAGCTACAAAATCTGCTAGCAATATATTATTAAATTAATCTTCCATTCCCTAATCCCTTCGTAAACCACCGTTGGCGGGCACTGTGAATTTCACTGCAGCTGCTGGAATACGTTTCCTCATCACCAACCACTCATTAGGGCCGCTTTACATTAGAAGTTGAGTTTGTTGCAACTTGGGGCCATTTTGGTAGAAGTATGGCCTCCAAGGTCAAGAAACGAAAGACTTCGGAAAGTGTAGAAATGACCCCAAGGGAGAGAATGATCTTTTCATTCGTGTAGAGCCCAACTCTCCTCTTGTGGCCATGTTAGACCTTGTCTTAAGTGCATTAAAATATTTTATCAATTCTATAATTTTTAGAAAATATCTTAATAAGCCATTCACAACTCCTTTACCAATGGAAAGGGTAGATTGAGCAACTTCCTTGCTCCTAAATATCTCGATTTCTAGTGTAAAGTAGCCCTAAGCTACAATCGATTTCAACAAACCCATTGAATTCTAAACTTCATCTATGTTCCCTTGCATTTAATCCTTGTTCTCTTGGCACAAAATATATGTTGAATTAGGTGATAAGCTATAGGACATCTTCCATGCAAGTTCTTCCTCTTCCATTCTTTATCTCAACACTTAATATATCTCAACAAGTTCGTTAGAAACACTAAGTGAAGGACGATGAGAAGGTCCACTTCCCCTTGACTTCTCTCCTCTCAATTTTCCAGTTTACAAGTTGAATTTCATTTTCTGCAAACGGTGACTGCCCTTGAAACAGGGATCCCGTAGAACTCACTGTTGATAGGTCATTGGACCGTACTTTCTGAGTACAATATGTTTTCTTCTGTAATTTACGTTTTTCTGATGCGAACAATATATTTCTTTTTGTCAGTAGCCACCTCCTTGCGGTGGAAACGGCGTTAGTTCAGTTCAGTTCAGTAGGGTCCCCGCCGGCCTGAGACCACGGGCTTGTCTACCTCTCGGTCTGCCTTGTGGAGCTTCTGTCAATCAAGTTCTGACTTCGTCACACAAAGTGCATGGGTACAGAGAATGTGGGGCTACTTTCAAAATTAACTTCGTCTTTCTTTTAAAAGAAACATTTTCTTTGCATGTCCACGAGCCCACCTGCATGCCCACCGATATGTCAGGGTCGACGTCTTCTGTACTGTACAATATACTACTCCGTAATAGTCAATGAGTGGATCTTTCTTCACCTACTGTGGCTTCCATGACAGGCTGACTCCATGTGACGCAGCTTGGCTCACAGTCCTGAAAAATCAACAATCCAAGGATCTGCTCCAGGAAATAAGAATATGTTCGGGATCAGAGGCCATTCCGTTGTCTGGGTCAGGTACGTACTACGTTTACATCAAATTCTGAATTCTAAATAACTTAACCATGTCCACCTGCTAAACTCAACTCCAAACTTACTTATAGAAGAGCTTTCAATAGCTTAAGTAATGGTTTTTACATGATTAAGGTAGACGTACCTAAAACCACCAATACACCTAAAACCACCAACTTCTACACCTCTCTTTCATTTCAAGAAGGAAATGTAAGTTTTCACTATAGTCATGACTTATGCATCAATTGCTCAAAAGTTAAGTCATGTAATGAAAGCTTACATTCCTCCCTGAAATAAAGAAAGGGTGTAGAAGTTGGTGGTTTTAGGTGTATTGGTGGTTTAAAGTACGCCTACCTTAAGTTATTTATCATTCTTGAGGATTCATCATACCGACGAAGCAACCTAGACTAATAATGAATAGCGTAGCTTCCTCAGAAGCTGCGTACATGTTCATCATCTAACTCTTCAGATACTATTAAAAGTTAGATGACCCATCGGCATTCTGATGACTTCTGTAGCTCCGGGGGCAGCAGTTGGAATGAACAGAGTTATTACAGTAATGCACATAGAATTATATATAATATTAATTTGTATATAATTATATTAATTATATCACCTCACTCTAATTAGGCACTCACGTCCTTCGCAGAATCGCCGTTCAAGCCTTTGTCTGACCTTGTGCTCGCTGCTCCCACGTCAGTTACGTCATGTTCATCCCCTCTTGTGAGGAGCATGCTGGCACATTTGTCAGCTGTTGACAGCTTATACACTCGCATGCTTTACTGTCGTCTGGCCTCATTTCTGGGATTCTGTGAGTTTTGAACTTATACTGTAGCCAGTTGGTATAGATATAGATAGATATAGATAGATATGAACACCGGTCCTCTTTCGAGGCCGGTGTGAATAAAGTGTCTGTTCGTCTTGACAATGAGCCAATGCCCACCGGACAAAGGTCTATTGGTACAAGACTACTCACCTCTTTCGAGAATAGACACTTTAGTGACCAGTGATAAATATTAGTAACACTAGTAAAATATGTTAGATTAGAATTAGCGCAGGTATAAATTGGTGTTTGTTTTGCTGGAGGTCGCCAAGTCATGGTTCCAAGGTTGGTTGGAGAAGGGCGTTTATGTTACAATTGTATGGTCCGGGTTCGATTCCCGTGGAGTCCGTCTGAGCGTTTATTGTGATATACATGACTTGGTGTTGCTAGTGAATTATTCATAGGCAGGAAAGTTTGTACCAACCAACCGGCCCCGTCCCATCTACCTGAGAAAAGTGTGTACTGTGAGCTATTCAAACAAAAAATACAAAAGAAATAAATAGTGGTCTTCACCATTACCCTCCTTTTGTTTGGTAGTTTTTTTTTATTTAGTAATCCATTGGTGGACGAGGATAGTATGCGCGCGAGGAGCGAGGAGCGGTGAGCGATGAGCGGAGAAATGTAGGGCTTAGAGCAGAAATTTCAGGTCAACCATGGTCAATGGTACTATAATTAGTAAATATTCGAATATTCAGATATTTTTAGTAAACTTTTTATCCTATAACCGTGGAATATTTAGTACCTATAACCGTGGAATTTGGTCATTGGAAAATGTTCAAGGCAGATGAAAGGCAAACTCAATATACCTATAACCGTGAATCAAAGACCTGAAACTATTTCAAACAAGATGAAATCATTATTTGGCCATTGTTATACACCATTCGAGCATGAAGAGATAGATTTCCTACATCGATTTTTGTGAAATGAGTGCTAGGTTGTTGATATACCATTTACGGTTTAGGGTGCAAAATAGAACAAATTCCATAGATTAGGGTTTAGTATAGAACTCGAGTTTAAGAACTGCAGTAGTGGCCCTTTTAGTCTCACTACTGTTTCATTGACCTAAAGAGTATGCAATTGCGAACAATGGAACTAGGAATAGTGAACTACCCTAAGATGTTGGGTGAGTCAACAATCCATTCTCAAGAACTAGCTTAAATTCATTGAAGCTAAGAGTAGGTGCATGTATGAAGGCATCGACTTCAGCATCAAATCCACATATGAGTGTATGACGGCGAAGATAAAATACAAATGCTTGCAATAAGTCCATTGACTACGGCCTCCCTTAGCTTTAGTCAACATCTCCTTGAAATAAGGGCACGAGCAGTTTGGGAATTGCAAAATTGTGAGATGGTATTGCTGAATCGTCGGATGTGTGCCGAAATCCAATGTGACAATGCATCCAAGGGCGGGACAGGAACCATGTTCACCTTCACTTACCAGCTGCATGGAACCTCTTCACTGGCGGTATCGGAAGTGCCAGAAGGCAAGCGAGAGGTGAAGACGTCGCAAACCATCTTCAGTTGTAGCTCCGGATGACAGTCACTAGGCTCGAATAGCGAGATACCGGGAATCAGCATCCGATTGCGTTGAGGCGTTCTTGTATTGCTTGCACATGAGGCGATGTTGGTCCTGGAGGTCAGCTCAAATGTCAGCGTTGGTTTGCTTCTCCATGGACTGCACCCAATGGAATAAACAAATTCGTTCCTTATTTGGCATCGGAATTGATGCATCTCCACTTTCATATACAATGCGTATAGCATTCCAGTTTGTTTGTGCACTGTCGGCCATGAAGCCTTTGAAATTTGGATTCTCAACTCCGTGGCAACCGACGACGGCGTTGAGATTCTTCTAGACGACCATTTAGGCAGCGACGTCCTCAGACTTCATATTGCAAAGTGCGATGGTTATGACACGACAATGAGTGGGGTTGTAGATGTGGCAGCCTATGGTGGTCTACTGTTTGACCCTTTTAACATGGTCAAACATAAGCTATGCGTTTTGGAGGTCTCCACTAGGCTGCATGCTTTGAACGAGGTCAACTCCGCTACCCGCTCAACTTCAGACATTTTGAACACAAAGACTTTGTCTGACTCCAATCCTTGATTGGGGAACTTGTTCTCTTGGACAAAGGACCACTTACTCGAGCCGCGAAGCTTGGTGGTGCTGTCCATAGCTCCAAACCTGCAAAAGTATTTGAAGTCGGTCACTTTATTGCGAATACAAGGCAAAGTGAGCTCCTTACATCTATTGAAGAGTGAAAAGAGCTAATTGAGCTCTAGTGTCTTTGATTGCACACCTTCAGCAACAACGAGCATGTCCCCGACTATCTCCTTTGTAGCCTCCAAAACGATGGCAGAGTTGGTTGCAGTAGAAGTTCACTGCATTTGCTCCTCGACTAAACTCTCGTCTCTTGCAAAATCGTCACGATAAGCACCGATCTTGACGGGGTGGTTGTGATTGCCAAAATGAACATAAGCTCTGGTCATGTTGTCTTTAGCTAGAACATAATAGATTTTGGCATTGCACGTTGCAAGACACGAAGGAGGAACCTTACAGCATTTGCAAACCAAAGTGGATCCTTTAGGAGGATTATATCATACGTCAAAAACGAAAGAGGAGACTCCATCCCACTCAATTTCATTAAAAGCGGTCGTCCGATGCACGCAGGTTAGAAAATCACATTCGACATTCTCACATTGTAGATGACCACAGTAATACGAGGTACGGAAGATCAAACCTAAATTGTTCACAATGTTTGACGTGTGGATACGAGTCCAAGCCTGCCCGTCATAGTGTTTGTCCATTCCATAGAGTTGCTTTGCTCTGCAGTTGGAAAATCATTATGGGATTTAGGAGTCCATAATTGCCACTGCAAATTCAAACCTTGTCAACTGTTGTTTAGTAGTGTCATATCATTGAGTTCTAAATTATTGAGCGAGAAAGATATCTGGAGTATGCGTCAATTCTGAATTTTACTTTTAACTTTGAATATGGTAGCCAAAGAACGCCAAGCTGATGATTGACAGCCTAAAATGAAGTTCTGTAATATATACTTATAGAAGTGTTTACCTAAGAGTAGTGTATATTGTTTATGTCTGGAGTATTAGAATAGCATTGGACCTTGCAATGTCTTATGTAGAATCCTTAAGACTCTTTTGTCGAGCACTTTAAGTACTTGTTCTTGTCCTGCAAGTGGCGGACTTGGGAGTCGAGGGTTCACTGTTTGGGATGGTTTCAAAGCAGCAGATGGAGGTGGAGAGCATCGGTCAGGGGAGCAAAGATGACTAGATGGAGACAAAGTGCACTAAGGATGAAGGTAAGCCTTGGGGTCTTGTTTCATCTTCCTCAATAGCTAGAGTTTTGAGTATTTGGGGCATTCAGATTCTGGGGTTTCAAGCTCTAGGGTTTCAAGTTCTGAGTGCTGGCTCTGACCTCATGGGTCAAGCTCGTGAGCTTCTGAGGGTTTCAAGTTCTGAGAGGTGACCATGTTTTGCTCGCCTTTTTGGTCTGCTGGTACCGGCACTGCGCTTAGGGTTTCCTCCGGTGTTCAAGTTTTGCTCGCGCTTTTGAACTGCCGGTACCGGCACTGCGCTTAGGGTTTCCTCCGGTGTTCAAGTTTTGCTCGCGCTTTTGAACTACCGGTGCCGGCATTGCGATTTTGGTTTCCTCAAGTGTTCAAGTTTTGCTCGCGCATTTGGTCTGCCGGTACCGGCACTGCGATTTTGGTTTCCTCAAGTGTTCAAGTTTTGCTCGCGCTTTAGGTCTACCGGTACCGGCACTGCGATTTTGGCTTCTTCCTTTCGACAATCTCTTTAAAATTAGCGTGGCCAGCATAAATTGAACTAAAACGTATAAATACACATACATATGTAAATTCCAGCAGAATCAAATTTGAGAATTCTCAATCGTGTCATGGCCACTTCGAGACTCCAAACGGACTGCCGGTACCGGCAGTCCTCTTTTCACAATTTCAAGGGCGCATAATATACCATTGGAAAGGTAATCTCAAGACCTTTCCAATGGTATATTACACGTCCCTAGATTCAAAAAATTGCAGTCGCTACACCAAAAAGAAACTCTAGCAGAATCAAACTTGAGAATTTTCAATCTTGTCACGACCGCTTCGGGACTCCAAACGGATTGCCGGTACCGGCAGTCCTTTTTCCACAATTTCAAGGGCGCATAACATACCATTGGAAAGGTATTCTCAAGACCTTTCCAACGGTATATTACACGCCCCAAGATCCGAAAATTGCAGTCGCTACACCAAAAAGAAACTCTAGCAGAATCAAACTAGAGAATTTTCAATTTTATCATGGCCGATTCGGGACCCCAATCGGACTGCCGGTACCGGCAGTCCTTTATCCACAATTTCAAGGGCGCATTATATACCATTGGAAAGGTATTCTCAAGACCTTTCCAACGATATATTACACGCTTCAAGATTTAAAAATCGGAGTCCCTTCATCGCTAAGAAACTCCAGCAGCATTAAACTTGAAAATTCTCAATCCCGTCATGGCAGCTTTGGGACCCCATTCGGTTGTCATTGACCTTTCAGATTTTTGTAGAGAATAGTTTCTATTTTTTTAGATCAATTTTAAGAACCTTGTGATAAAGATCAGGTGTCTACGTTGTGCTTCACAAGGACCCTTGCTCACCTCATTCGGTGCCGGCTACCCTCTAAATAGGGTGTTTAAGTCTGTAGAACAAAATTTCAAGATTTTAGAATAAGTTTTAAAAACCGAGTGGTACAGAACATGGTGTCTAGTTTGTGCTTGACATGGCCCTGCCCCCACCCTAGCGTGTGCCAGCTACCCTCCAAACATAGTGATTGAGTTTGTAGAAAAGAATTTCAAATTTTCATAATCAATTTTTAGAACCATGTGTTAATGATCAGGGTATCTAGTTTGTATTTGACAAGGGCCCCTCCCACCCCAGTCGGTGCTAGCTACCCACCAAATAGTTTGTTTGAGTTTGTAGAGAAAAAATTTCAAATTTTTTGAATCAATTTTAAGAACCATGTGTTAAAGATCAATGGATCTAATTTGTGCATGACATGGCCCCCCCACACGCCAGTGAATGAGAACTCGGTGTCTTGTTTGTGATGGCTACCCTCCAAACAATTTGTTTGAGTTTATGAAAAAAAATCTCAAATTTTTATAATCAATTTCTTGAAACCAATGTGAGAGATCAGGATGTCTAGTTTGTGCATCACATGGGCCCCTCCTACTCGAGCCAGTGCACGCTACCATCCAAGTAGTGTGTTTGAGTTTGTAGAAAAAAATTCGAATTTTTAGAATTAAGTTTATGAACAGAGTGTTTGAGAACAGTGTCTAGTTTGTGCTTGACAAGGGCAGCCCCACCCCAACCAGTGTTGGCTACTCTCTATTTATAGTGTTTGAGTTTCCATCATATATTTTTATAATCATGCTTTAGATATCATAACAACTCACATCAAGTGATTTTGTAAATACTTCAAGAATGGATGCGGATAGTGATTCTCAGGAAAATGAAGATGACATTGAAGGTGCTCATTCATTCCTCATGATTGTGCTCTTTACATGTCATGATTTGACCATTGAAACACTATATTTTGTGACTATATTTTGTTGAAGTTGACTTTGTTGACCTAAACGAAAGTACGCAAGGAGGACGGCTAAGCAAGCGAGATGTTCATTCCTAGCTCAATTCCATTTTGTTGAGCGAGACTCCAAATACAAGATCTCAAATTGAATGTCTTTGATTCCAACCCTGTCACAAATCTAGGTTGCTCATTCACCTTTGTAGAATGGTATGCCTTCTTGTTGTGAGATCTTTTCTCAAGAATGACATTATGAAACTGACTTCACATTTTATAAAGACTGGATACTTGGAAGGCGACGGTGTTTTCTATGTGGCCATTGAAGATAACAAAGGTATTTAAGACTAAACTTGTTACTCCAAAGATTACATCTATGAAGAGTCCACTCTCCACAAAATCAATTGGTACAATTTCTATGACTCAAAGTTTGATATCGTCATGTTGCATTTCATCCTCTCAAACCGATACATGTTCTAGTTTAATTGTTTCTGCAGGAGAAACAAGAAATCCCATGTCACTTCAAACCTTGTGCACCGACCCTATCGAGTTCGTAACATTGGTTCCCAACCTCTCTCATATTTCCAGTCTTTGGTGTCACCATAAGAGCTTTGACTGTCTGAGATAATGCAGAAAGGTCCCAAGACTAATACTTGGTTCTCACTAGCCGTTGACTCTCTCAGTGCTCTTTTCAATCAGGTATACCACTCTTTCTACAATACAACTTTTTTTTATCCTATTTTGGTTTCATTATCTTAGCAAATCTCCATGAGTTTTGTTGTATTTTAAATGCAACAAGAGATTAAAGAAGTCGTTGTTGTTGCTCAAAGGAAGTTCTATAAGAAGTATCCCAACCCAGAAGATTGGACCGCCAAAAGACTTGATGAGTTTGTAAACAAAGTTGTGAAGAAAACCAAGGTTCACTATAAGAGCGAGTTGAACAAGATGCTTCTTGTTGTTGATCCAGTCAACACTTCATCCTTCCTTGATGAAGTAAAATCTCACTATGAATGTCACGATGAAGAACCAGAGATGAAAATTGAGAAGCTGTGGATGCTTGGCACATGCGCCATAGATCTTTCAATGAAGGTTCTCTGGTTTGAACATTGAAATCAACCTCTTGTTCTTTGAGTTCAACTCAGATTTCCCAAGCTTGGATTTAGTGATGACTTGTTCTTAGTCTAGCTTCATGAAGCTACTTGGTGGTCTCATGTATGTACGTTAATTTCTTTGCAATATGATTTGATACAATGATTGTAGAATTGTGCATTGAATAACTTATCACACATTGTTATCATTTCATTTCGTCCTTCTCACAGTCTAGTTATCTCTTCTGCAGTTGATCGTCGAAGTTGGGGTCATTTTTAAGGGCATTATTCGTGATCAGAAAGCCACCATCAATTACCACCCAAACGGTGGTGATCCGATTCCCACTATCTTTGACTACATCAAGCAGGTGCAAATTTCCCTCTGTAACACTGCCTTTACAGTGATTTGTTGTTGATAAGGGCATCAACAGGAACTATCAAATTGAGAAGCAGTATCTTTTCAAGCCTACTTTTCACTGTGTTTTATATCGATATTTCAAGCACGTTGTATTCCCCGCAAAAGCCATTTCTAGATCTCCTCCTGTCTTTGTGAATTACCTTAAGCAGGAAAGGAAGGACTTTGTGCTCACTGAGGAGATCATGAAAGCTTGGGATGAATGGGAATTATTTTTGTTGAATGGGATGAAAATTTCAAATGCTTTGAATGTTTTCATTGTTTTGAAGCTTTTGAATGTTTTTACAACGCGGGAACAAGTCCTTTAAGGCACGGCAATAGGTCCTTTTATTAAACGCATTAACTTAAAATTTTCTTTTATTACACTCTAAAACCACGGTAATAGGAGGTGCTTCATA
Organism: Pohlia nutans; assembly: GCA_022496805.1. Lineage (NCBI taxonomy): Eukaryota > Viridiplantae > Streptophyta > Bryopsida > Bryales > Mniaceae > Pohlia > Pohlia nutans. The sequence continues at coordinate 11,103,955 of CM040102.1, forward strand.
AAAAAAATTGCGGAATTTTTTTCCAAAATCTCTGCTCACCGCTCACCACTCACTGCTCACATAATAGCATTTCCCATCCATTGGTAGTGGTTGGTTATTTTCTATTTTTCTTTTATGCAGAATAATTGATCCGGCATGATGTATAGCAATGGTGTTTATTTCTTTGAATGTGTGTTTGATGGCAGTTTCAGGTAATTTAAATTTTGTTTCAAAGAGTTTCATTGAGGGGATATGTGTTGTGCCTCTAGCTCCTGCTGTGATAACTATGAGTGGGTCAACTTTCCATCCTAAATTAATAATGTTGTTAATAAGTGGTTGATATTTTTTATTTTTGATATCTATTGTTGTTTGTGGGAATCTGTCATTACAATATGTGAATTCAATAAATTGAATTGTGAGGTTGTCTGATGGATGTGATGGTGGGTCATTTTTGTATGGGAGTCCTTTTACGCAGAGGATGTCTGGTTTGAATCTAGCGTTGCAATGGCATCTTTGTTGTTCACATGTGCATGGTAGTAGCCATGGGAGTACTGTGTTTTCTTGGGGGTTGTTGTTGAATGTTCATGCGTTCATGAGGGTGTAACATCTAGATTTTTGTGATGAGAGGATTAATTTCCTTAGTTCCCAAACTGCTTTGTTGTGTCTTTTGACTCTAATGGCGTGAATGTGATAATGACTACATTTTAGAAGTGTGTGTAGCCATGTGTCTGCATCTGCAGAGTTGCAGATAGAACATGTTATTGAGGGGAATCTTTCTCTTCCAAAAAATAGTTGTTTTCTAGCATTACCCATGTATTGGCCGGTACAAAGTTTTAATATAATTGTTTTTTGTGAGTCAGTGATTGTAGGATTAGACCAAAATGTGTTGGATAGTTTGTTATCGATGTTTGGGTTCATGGTCGATTTGCTAATGTTTGGAAATTCGATTGCCATTTCTTCAAGGTTATTTTCTTGGTCGTCTTTGGTTAGATATGTTTAGAGACATCTGACGGGGCCTTTATCTGGCCGTTTTATAGGTCCTGGCCATATATCTTTTTGAAAATAAAATGGTGTAGTATGTGCAAATTCATATGAACTTGTGGCTCTGAAGTATTCTTTTCTCACCCCCAGTTTTGCGAGTATATCCGCTTGTTCGTTGCCTTTAATGTTAATATGTGCTTTGACTTTGTGGAATGTAGTAGGTTGAGTACGAGTTTTTAACATTTCTACCATGTCTGTTAGTATGGTTTTATCCGCGTGATTGTTGTGTGTGGTTGGATGTTTGATGTGTGTGTTTAGATTGTATAGGCAGTTGAGGCAATCTGTGAATATATGTGCCGGTTCATCTGGGTATTTAGTAGTGATTAATCTAAGTGTTCTATGGATAGCCATTAGTTCAGCTCGAAAACATGTTTGTAGGCCTGGTAGTCTTGCTGATATTTGCATGTCAGCCTTTGTAGAGTTGTATATTCCGTACCCGGCTTTTTCTTTTTTCCAATGTCCGTCGGGAGCTTGATCAGGAGGAAAGAAGGATCCATCGGTATAGTAGCTATGTTGTGGTTCGAATTTAGGTGTAGTGTTTGTCACAAAGTTTGGTAGAGGTGGCGTGTTTAAAGTGGTTGGGTCGATGGAAGGCGGGTATATGAGTTTGTTCCATTTTTTGTTTTTATTGACTGGTATGTTGTGGGGGTACGTGGAGCATTTTGTATGTGATATTGTGGAATTTGTAGGTTTTTAATTGCTGCTTTAATTGTATTTATTTGGTATGGTGTACCAATGTGTGGTCTTGGTGATGAATGTATAGGACACGGATTGCAAGGGGTTCTATCTTTGGTTTATGTAGTTCTTGTGGGATTGTTGGTTCTTCATATATGATGGAATCTGCGGCGAAGTGGGCAATTATATGGGTGTCTGAGAAAGGCCCCTGGTGTGGGGAAAATTTGTGGTACCAATTTGTATCTGGTATAACCAGTATAGTGATGTTATTTGGGTCGGTTTTGGCTGCCAATCGTGCCCAGTGAATTGCTTGTTGGGCTGTTTCTTCATTATGTGGGTGGGCATAGCCTATGCCTTTCCATTTGTATTGGAAGGCGCTTTCGAGTGATCCAAAGACTTTATCTCTTGCAAAAGGAGAGTAAAATTCTGAAATTTGTGTGGAACATGTTATTGGTGAAGAGAAGTATGAGTGGGAGATATTAAAGGAGGTAGTAATGGAGTCCAAGATACTTGTAGGTAGAGTATGTTGTGCTGCTTTTAGTGGGTCTTTTCTGGGGATTTTATGGTTGTATCTTTGATAGAGCCATATTACTTCTCTTTCAAAAGATTGTGTTTGTGGTACTAGGCCGCGTGAGCTATAAATTGCTTTGTTATATTGTTGCCATAGCCATTTTAGTCTAGAGGTTGGTATAGTGATGAGGTGTCTACCGGTATCTTCATATAGGTGGGTTTGTTCATTATTTACTTGTATGGTATCGTAATTGGAAATGATGTCTTTTTCCGGGTTACATTCTTGTATGTGTATGTGTGTAAGCGGGGTGGATGTGGGTGGAGGGATGAATCTTGTATCTCTGCTTTGTTCAAGAGTGAAATGTGTGTTAATAATTTTTTTATAGTAATTGTGTTGTAGTTTTGTGTAGTATTCTGTTAGTAGTTTGATGTTGTGTATAATGGTTGTTGGGTGGTTGAAAGGAAAGAGTTGTCTTTGAGGCATCCATTTGTTGTATGTATCGTTGTTTTGAAGAGTCCATTGACATAGGTATGTGTTATATTTTTTTGTTATTTTATATTTATCTTTTGAGGTATTTGTTTTGTGGTTCAATATTATGTCAATGGGAAATCTTAGGGGGTTGTTTTTTATGTTAGGGGGTGGGTTTGGGTGAAGGTGTTGTTGTGGGGCTGGAGGTTGAGGTGGGTTAGCTCGTGCTCTTGGTAATATGTTTTGGTTATTTGAGATGAATCTCGGTTTAAGCGTATGGGCGGGTAGGTGTCTTGCACATGGGTTTGGGCAATTTGGTGTGCAACTTGGGTAGCAGAACAATTGTTCAGCTATTTGAAGTGCGCTTTTTCTAGTTTTGTTGGTGTTTTGTAGTATGTTTTGAAGTTTTCTAGCGTCATAAGAGTTGTTCCATTGGGAAGGGTGATGTGTTTTATTTCGTATATGTTATGGATTAATAATTTGTGTAAAAGTTTGAGTGAACGTTCGGGGTCGAGAAGTGGAAGTTCAATTGTCGATTGTGCTCGCCATTCTCGTTCTAATTCTGTCATATGTAGTAGGAAATTTTCATTTGTACTTTTGAGGTGAATTCCTCCAGCATTTTTAGTAGAAATAATGTACGTATGGTTGGTGAATTAATGCAATCATATTGTGTGATTCTTGGGATTTCTTCCGCGCCTCCAAATTTGGCTAATATGTGGTGTATAAGTCCTTTATATATTATACCTAGTCTCCCTTGGTCGTTAAGTGCGTTTCTAAGTTGTTCACCAATGCATCGTAGATATGCGTTTTTTAGTGAGAAGGCTTCAAGACCAAAGAGTTCGTGAGGTAATTGGGTTATTACATTTGCTGTGCATTTTGGTAGTCCACATTTTTGTACACCCAAGTCCATTCCAGCCCATTCACAGAATTTATCTAATTTGTTTAGTTGCATTTGTAGTGATTGGAGATTATTTGTTATAGTTGCTAGGTCATCTGCGTATGCTGCAGAGCTGATGGTTAATTTCGATGTACCAAATGTGTACCCATTTTTACCTCTTTGTAACCATCTAAGTAGTGGTTCAAGAAATATTAGAAATAAATATGGGCTTAGTGTATCTCCTTGGATGGTGCCTCTTTGAATGAGTATTGGTTTTGATTTGCCGAAGTGTTCACCGGTAAATATGGTGGTAGAGTGTGAGTAAATATTCCCAATTAGTGTTACTGCATCTAATGGATATCCAAGGTCTTTCATTACAACTAATAGTCTAGCGTGGTCAAGAGAGCCAAATGCATTTTGAAAGTCTATGTATAGGAGGTATATGTTTTGGTTGGTAAATCTAGCGTCTTCCAGGGCTGCTATGAGTAGTTGTAGTTGTCTGGATGTACTTCTTTTTGCTCTAAATCCTTTTTGACTGTCATGTAGTATTTGATATTTTTCACCATATGATGATAGTAATAGTGTTAGTGTACTAGTGAATAATTTATAAATTGTGTTTGCAAGTGCTATAGGTCTGTGGTTTGGTAATAGTAATGGGTTCCCCTTTTTGTACAAAAGTATGGTTAGACATATTTTCCATGATGCTGGGATTTTTTTCTGTTTGTAGCAGTGGGTGAAAAATAGGAATAGTAGTTTATGAAAGCTATCAGGCATATTTTTTAAAATTGAGTTTGGAATTTTATCTGGGCCTGGTGTTTTGTTATTGGATAGGTGTTTTAAACATAAATCGTATGTTTCTTGGTCGAAGTATTTATGTAGTGGTGTTTGAGGGTCACCTCTTGTAACTATTATAAATCCATCTAGATCGTGCCATGGGTATTGTTTAACTCCACATGTGCAATTAGTTGGATGTTCTGGTTGGTAATAACATGTTGGGACTGTAGGTCTATTACTAATTGATTGTTGAATATAAATTTCATTTGCTATGTCTTTTGGGCTATTTAGTATGTTGTTGTTTTTGTCCATAATGCAATCTAACGGTGGTGTTTCTTGGTTCTTATAAACTTCTTTATTTATTTTCTTGGGGAATTTTTCATATAGTTGTCTATATTTTGTGATTGCTTTTTTAACACAGTCTTGGGTGTATTTAGTGGTAATTTTCCGTGCTTGTTTGTTTACGGTTTTAGCTAGTTCTGCTAGAGTTTTAATCCACTCTTGTGGATTTAATTCTGGGCTAGGGGGTGGTGGGATGGTAATGTGGTTATGGTTTTTTAATTCTTCTATTATTGGGCGATTTTGACAATCTGGTATTGTTTTTGTTATGTATATTGTTTTTCTGATGAAGTGGTAGGTAGATAGGTGTTTTTCCATTGTTTTTAGAATTTTCTTGGCAAAAAGCCTCCTTGTTGAGCTGTGCGGCGTGTTAGTGAGGGTAGGGGTGGAGCACTACAGGTTTCTTGGATTTTTTCTGATATTTGTTGTATTAAGTGGTCTCATTTTGTACAAGATGTTTGCCATTGGTTGTTTGTTAATTGTTCATTCATCAGTATTGTAGTGAGTTCATTGATTTGAAGTGAGTTTTCTTCGAAAATTTGTGTTTTGAATTTTTCAATGTTACCTTGTGGGATGGGGTTTAGAATCCTTGGTGGTTTGTTTGTTTTTGGTTGTGTGGGGCGAGCTAATAGTGTGTTTGGTGGTATTTGTAGGGTGACTGGTGAATGGTCTGAGTTTAGGTTGTAGTCGTGGTTTGTGATTGAAGTATACAATGTATTATTGGGGGTTTTGATGTAGTATCCATCAATTAAACTTGTTTGAGTGTAGTTTTGACCTCCTTGTCTAGTGAATGTGCTATTTGTTGATATGTAAGTTATATTTAGAGTGTCTGTGAATGCACGCCATTCTATGTCTTCTATTTGCGGAGGTGTTAGGTTGGATTCGTTTTGTCTTCCAATAAGGGCTATGTCTCTATTAAAATCACCACATAATATGTATGTGTGGTTTGGGTGTGCTATGATTTGTTGTGTTATTTGTTGTTGTATTATTGTAATATATTGAATATCTTCTATGTGGGAAGGCATGTACATATGTAGAATTAGCCAAGGTTGTAATGGTGCATTTTGTATTTGTATAATTTGTAAATATGGTGAGATTTCAACTGGAGTAGGTATTTTGGTGATATTTCCTGGGTATGCATATTTCTTTTTTATTGGAGTGAGGAGTCCGCCTCTTGCAGGGGTATACGTCATTCTTTGTTGTATGCACCTTGTTAAGGCGTGTGTGTTGTTGAAGATTAGTTTGTATTCTGGGAATAGATTTTGTATATATTTTGTTGATATTGTTGCTGTTAGTTTGGTTTCTTGTATTGTGATAATTGTTGGGTTTGTTGTGGTGTTTGAATTTAAGTTTTGTAAGCTTGGTAGGGCTGTGTTTAAAGATGAGGCGTTCCATGTAATGATGTGTGTATTGTGGTTTGTTGTTTGAATCTCTTGGGTTTGCGGTAATGGAATGTTGGGTAGTGGGGGTGGGTGTGAGTATTAATTTATAGGTTCATTGCATTTAAGAGATTCTATTAGTAGGTTTTCGGGTAGGAATGGAAATTTGTTTGTTAGAGTTTGCAGGTTTGGTGGGTTATTGTTTTGATTGATAAAATTATACAATTGTTTATGAATGGTATTAGGAGGGTTAATTAAATTTTGATTGGTGTTTTAAAATTCGGTGTATGGGTGTGGGTTTGAGATGTGTCTCTCGGGGGGGTTTTGAAGAAGTGCCATTTTTCCAAGGAGTATTGTTGTCCATTCTGGATCGGGTGTTTGTATTAATTGATGGTCACATGTTTCTAATAATGGACTTATCGTTGTAATGAGTGCGTATAGTATGCGCGGAGGTGAGTGGTGTTGGTTTTTATTTATGAATTTTGAGAGGTGTGGGTAATCTGTAGATGCTTCTAGATGGTTTGGATGTGTTGTTTTTAAACAAGGGGCAAACGTTTTAGCAAAATGTTGATACTCTGGGTGTAATTTTATTGTGCATGGAATAAAATATGTTTTGTTTCTATTTTTATGTGATAGTGGATGCGTTTTAAGTAAGTTTGGCATTGGTCCCGGGTTGGTTTCGATGTCACCACAAAAGAGTAGTAGAAGTTTTGAGATGTTACTTATATAGTTTGATATGGTGGTAATTTTGTTTTTGTTGGGAAGGTGTTTTTTGTTGTTTTTGCTTAGGGTTTTTGATGACTTTTTATTTATTTTGTTAATAGTGTGATTTTTATATTTTGGAGGGTTATTTTTTTTTAAGGTATTATATAGATAGGTTCTAAACAGGGTGTTTTTGTATATTTGTTTGGGGGGTATATGTTTATTAGATTTGTATAGTGGTATTATTTTATGTGCTTTTTGGCCGAGGCCACTTAGGGTTTATTGTAGTGGTGGATGTTTGATAATTTTTATTAATGTTTTTTAGTTTTTTTAGGGTTTTTTGGTTTGTTTTGGTGGTTTTTGTTCGTTTCTTGTAAAATGGTTTGGATGTGTGTTTTTTTATTCTCTTTTTTGGGTTTTTGAGATAGTATAGATATATACTATATTTTTGTTATGTTTTTTGTTGGTTGTTACGGAGTTAAGATAATTATTATTTTTTGGTGTTTTTAATTTCTTTATATTTTGTTTGATTTTTTGGTATATATTTTTTGATTTTTTTGGATTTTTATTAGGTTTTAAAGTATATATCTATACTCTTGGTTGTGCGTTGTTTGACCAAGCTAGTTTAACGTGTCCATTTGTCCTTCATCTCCTCCAAGGTGGGCATTTTCAAGAGCTTGCATGGTTGAGGCTAGTTGCCTCTTGAGGAGTGTCATCTGCTTGTTGAGGCTAGATGATGCTTTTTCCACTACTTTTTCCGCAATTAGCTTTTGCTCACCCCTTAAGTCTTCTTTTAGGGTTGATATTTCTTCTCTAATTACTGCCAATTCTTTAGAGAAATCTTTTTGAGGTTTTTCCTTTAGAGGAATATTCGTTAGAGCTTCAATGGTGTTAGCAAGGGCAGTGTTAACATCACTAAACCCTAGCCTAGTGAGTTCTAAAGTGCTTGGTGCATTGGCCCCATCAAGACTACGAGGGTGAGGGGTGAATTCAACGTGTTTACCACGAAGTTTTGCGGACTTCTTGACAAACTGCTTGTACACAGTCGCATTCAAACATTGAATGTTGCATGATCCGAGGTGCTTGCCGTTCTTCTCATCAAGCTTGAAAAAGTAGTTGACCGCATTATTCGGCCCCATGTACTCTCCAATGCTTGTCTTGATTTCCTCAATGCTCTTGACCTTGTTGAGGTTCTTGGCGATTAGAATTAGGGCGTTCTTCTTCGCTATGTCATCCGCTGATGAACGTGTACGATTGGCTAATTTTCCCTCTAAGACTTCGTTGTTAAAGGTGATTTTATGCTCTCTCATCCTCTTAGCTTGTTCGGGTGAAGCTGCCACTACCCATGCAAAGGTGTTTTCTTTTTTCTTTTGTATGTTTGTTATTTCAAACTCTACCCCTCTTTGAAAGCTCTCTTTCACTATGGTTTCGTACATGACATACCATTCCTTAAACTCGAGTTGGTCACGTGTAATTTTGACGGAAAGAAGATTGTTGAAAGCTAAAGAATCGTAGGTTTTGCACACTTTTCCTCTTTTTAGCTTGCCTTCATCAAGCTTGAGGATGAATGGACGAAGCCCTTGGAGAAGCCCAATGCCATCAATCTCGGGGGTTTTCAAGTGCAACTTGATAACCCCGCTCCAATTGGTGCTTTTATGAAAGCACATGAGGGCTATGGGTTCACCAATTTCATTCCCAAGCTCAATTGACATCTCTTTTAGCCTTCGAGTTACTAGTGTCATGATGGTATCCTTCTCCCACAAAATCTCATTCATCTCAAAGTGGATAGCAACATGATAATCCAAAGGAAAACCGTATTTGTCTACTTCGACATCTGATGGAATTTGGGTGAGATTAAATGCTGACCCTCTTTTAAATCTTCCCTAGAGTTTGGCCACTCTTCTTCCACAACAAAGGGGAAACAAACGTTGCTTTGTGTGCACTCAAAAGCTTCTTGTTCCTTCATACCATTCTTAACTAAGACGGCTAATGGTTCTTTTGTGTCCATAGGCAAACCCTTTCCTCTATTGGTCCAATTTAAAACTTGGAAGCCAAGCCAAAAGGGAGGGCGTTTCAAAGCTTCCGCTTTTAATTTGCCCTTAGCCTTCTTTTGGCTTGTAGCTTCTTGTGTGCCATTAGAAGAACGCTTTTGTGTGACGGACATTTCTACATCTGCATCGTTCGTTAGAGCCAAGAGTTTATCCTTATATCTTTGGGCGGACGTAGCGCTGGAGGGCTTTTGAGACATTTTGATTATGAAAATACAAGTATTTTTTGTCAAAAAAAAGTAGATTTTAGAAGTAGAGTTTCTTCTTTTTACCTCAAGGTCTGCTCCTCCCCACAACTTAATTTGTGGGGCCGCACGGAGTATGACTTTTGAGAAGAAGATGTGTGAAATAATGATGGTACTAAAGATTTTGTGGTTGGGATTGCTACGATAATTGTTAATGATTAAACAAGACATATCTACTAGTCTCATACAACAAACATTCTTAGCATTACTACGGGCTATTTTTTCTAACACAATAATGAATGCACGGTAAATTTTGCTATCATGGTTGGTCATACAAATATTATACATACAATAATTGTTATGACTGTGATTACAAAGCAAATCATACATGCTCCAATACATTAAGTTGGTTCTAATCATGCAACAAGGTTTGACATTCAAATCCATCGAAATCAGAACTGAGATAGTACGCATACACACGAGGGTTCGGTCCATTTCAATAGGAGTCAAAGTACAATGGTCTAGGCTTTCATAATAAGCCTTAGAAGAATTAAAAAACCTAAGAAAGGCAATGAAGAGATGAAAGGAAGGAAAATACTTACCTTTCTGTCTTTGGTTTGGTTGAACCTTGCCTGCATCAGCTTCAAGCTTGCATCGCCCTTCCTTCAGCAGCTCCTCGTCGCGCTCCTCGTCAGCATAAGCAGACTTTCTTCTAGCAAGGCAGGCAGTCGGTTCCACTCCAACAATGTTCACAAGCAGCTTCTCTTCCGCAGTGTACTCAGGCAGTTCTTTCAGTGTGGGTTGATCAACTCTTAAGTGCAAGTGTGCTACTGGTCCATGGCCTTGTGGCTTGTAAAATGGTGGATATGAAGGCAGAGAGTAAGAGAAGTGAATAGTAGGAAGCAAGGGAGTTCTGGCACACGAAACTTGAAAGCTTGAGAGGTGGCAGGTAGTGAGTACGTAGGGTTTGAAGCTGTGGGAAGAACTGAAATGGAAACTGGAGGGGGAAAATCTGCAGCAGAGGGAGGAAGAAAATACTGGGAGAGAGTAGCGGCCATGCACAGCAAAGAGAAGTGAGGAGCAACTGAACCTTCGCAGCTTATATACTGGGTAGTTTGGTTGAGGTCGCTCGTGGGTGTTTAACCTTGAAGCTGTCTCTTTGTCGTTCTTGCTGCATTGGGGTTGCGGCGTCCTCTGCAATGATGTGTCGTTTACCTGCAAACGGATTCTTTGGATGTGCGCTGCCAAGCTTTCACAAAAGCCGTGATTACTGCTCCAGTTGGAATCGGCGTTTTGGGGTCATCGTGTTTGTGGACCAGGTACGTGCAGAGCAAATTTGGGGTTTGTTGAACCTTTTACAGCGCCTGACAGGGTCGAGGTAGGTGTATTTAGGTTTTGGATAGCTCTCCATGATGAAATCACACACGTAATTTTAGGGTTTCCATCGTGGTCTTGCACGATGGTCGTTGGGTTCGGAGGTCTTGCATGATGGTCGCCAGGCTATGAAATTCTAAGTTGGGCTTGCGGTTGATGCTCTTGGCGCTTTCCTCGGATTTGTTGGAGTCTCGTGTAGTACGCTTCTGCAAGCGTTTGAATTCTTCTGGGAATTAGGGGCTGGGGTATGTTCACGAGCTGCTTCCTCTCCTTTTTCGGGCTCTTGCCGTCGCCCTCAGAATACTTGTGGTGTCCTTCTGCGTGGCTGATGGGCTTGACGCGTAAGCCTATCTTCTTGGCCGCGTTTGCTGGTGTTGCGAAAGCTGGCGTACTCCAAGGCATCTTATCTGCCCTTGCCTGCTTCTCCAAGCCACTTGCATTCATTGTCGGTGGGCCTTGGTGTAGGTGACCATCGTCGCTTGCTGTGGTGACGCAGCTCGTTGGTGTTGGCGACGTAGCTCGTTGATGTTGCCCGTTGTTGTGGCGACGCAGCTCCTGTTCTTCAACTGCACCTGTTTTGCCAGTTTCTCGTTGCCCTAATTCTTCATTGGCCCGAACGTCGGCAACAACCCTCGGTTCCGATTGCCCGCTAGTCTGGTTCCGATTGCCTGGCTGAGGGGCTGAGTGTGATGTCGTTGCTTTCGCTGAATATACTCATGTTGCAGTGATTCCTTGTACAGCGACGGCCCCTGCTGGTGTCGCGCTGGTCCTCATTGATGCACTGCTGAGTTTGGTTGTTGTTGTCTGCTTCGGTTGTGGCTGTTGTTGTCTTCTTCGGCTGTTGATGTCTGCAAAATTCGACTTGTTGCTCTCTTGCTGCCCTACAAACTTTGACCTGCTGCTCCGTTGTTGCTTGATTTCGGAACACGCTACGTTTCTTGATTCTGCGCGTTGTTGCCTTCTAATCTCAGCACCGTTCTTGAATTTGGTCTTGCAAAGAAAAATCTTGATTTTTGTATCCGTTGCTCCTCTTTTGCAATCGAATTGCCAGGGGCGACAGAGCTTCGTGGTGGCCGTTGTCAGTGTGCGGGCCTTTGCAGATTCCACGTCGGTCGTTGTTGGCGGTGTTGCGTCTTCTACGTTTTTGGGTCGGCTGATGCACGTTGGATTCTTATCATTTTCCTGAGTTTGATGGCAGTGATCGTGAAGCATTTGGCAGCGGTGCAGCAACCTGCTATCGAGTTGCACGCTGCGCTGGTCGTGATGGAACCAATAGAAATGCAAGGAGGTTAGAAATTGTACCTTGGATTGTCGAGTTTGGAGGTTTGCTGTGGGCTGAAGTCTCTGGTGTTGCGCTCTCAGCTTGTCCAACTGCAGATTCCGCATCCTGTATTTGCTTGATGGGCGTTGTGGGCCGAGTTGGGGCTGCCGTTTGTCAACATTTGTGTTGCACTTGCTCGGCTTCAAGCAGATGAGTTGATTCTTGGTCATAGACAGGGTTAGATCTAGCGGGTGATGGTGTTGCACTTGTGGCACACCGCACATGTGTAGCATTCTGAACTTATGAAAAGTGGTTAGAGTAGAAAATCTAACAGTAGGGGTGTTGTAAGGAAACTGAGAAGTAGTTCGCGCAAGCAAAGAGAAGAAATGAAGAGTTAAGGTAAGAAATGCGAGCCTAAGTTTTTGCGGTTCGGTCATTCTTGATCTTGTTGGTGTGGATTGAGGAGATCCCGATCCGAACGAGGATCATGCCTGTGAGTCTTGAATCTGCTGTATGGCGAACAATTTGTTCTAGTTGCGATGGAGAGGTGAGGATACCCAGCTTATCTTTGTTTCTAGGTGCAACACATTCACCATGATCCAACAGTCATATTTCTAAGGGTGCCAACACTACACCTCAAAGAATGCCTCACTATCCATCCAGATCTGTGAGGTTGGGCATCCCAGCATGCCTCAGTGACCCCTCCATCATTGCAAACGACGTCCCAGCCCGCCTCTAGCCACAAAATATTAGTCCAAAACACTCAGATCTAGATCACAGGCAGTATCCTCGTTGTAGAGCGCCTGCAGGCATTCTGCGACTAACTCCCAGATCGTTCACTCCTCTCACCACATTTCACGGAGCGTTCGGTTCCATCGAGCCATCCTCCCCTTTTCTCCCTATTCGCCACTTGATATACAGTATCTTGTAGTACATGATTGTTGTAGTGTGAATTTGTTTTTTGTTGAACTCTAAATGCAGTTTATGTGTGAATATGTAGTGTCTAATAGACTAGAAAGGAAATGGTGCGTGAATGAAGATATAAACAGTCAATTAAACTTGAATAGAGATTCTAATGGGTGTAACTGTTAGGATTCATGGTATATATGAGAGATGATAGCACGTTGTCTTCCTCGCTACACCATTAGGGAGTGTTAGTCTACATATTACTCTATGCTTAATTTTGCTTTGTAAATATCTTTAGATTCCATGCTCACAGTCCAATTGACAGAGGGAAGTAAAGTAATTTGAATTGTTTATTTTCTGCTTGCCTGTCTTTATTTGTAAATGTGCTGAATGGATTGTTGGGTGTCTATTTGACTCTGTTTGAATACTTGTGTGTGATAATGGTGTATGGCTGTGTGTTTGTCTAATTGAATTTTGCATACATACATGGTCTATTTGAGAGATTTTGATGGAGTCTAAGTTTATAATTGGAGATTGCATGAGTGTGGAATAATGCATTGTGGAGAGTCTCAGTCAAGTTGATATAAGTATCACAGTGGATGTTGCATTCAATAATAATATACACATGTTGAGAGCATTGGGAAATGGTTACTGGACACAGTCAATTGGACACTGGTGAACTATGATCAAATTGACATTGGATATATGATACTGAGCAACCAGTCTACTTGAATGAGTTTCTCAAACTGTGTCTATTTGACTATACTGAGATCCATTGTGTATTGAGTACATGCCAGAATATAAAAATTTGACAATGCAACTGATTCACTTGACTTAGAACAATTACCCAAGCTCTGAATATTGAATAGAATATTGATAGAACTCAGTAACTGTTTACTTGACTCTTTTAGAGTATACTGGGAGTTATATAAAATTACAAGTACTAAGTATAGATTAAAACACATAGTATGGATTTGTCAATTTGACTGAAAGTATACATTGTGTATTAGAAAGAATGAATTAGAAGATAGTAATTCAGTCAAGATTGAATTCATGTAAGATATAGATATATACATGGTGACGACTGTGTATATTTAGGAGTATTACCAAGGGATTTGATAGCTAGTGTGTCAAACTAGATTGTTTCAAACTTCGCTGTGGTACATTGCCTTGTAAGATTATTACCATGGAAAATTAGAGATTCAAAACGAATCTTATTCAAAAAGAGTTGTACAACTAGAATATATGAAATCAATTTGACATTAGGTAATTTATCTTGAGAAATCGATATTACTAGCAAGTTATAGTGTTAAGGAGTGAATCCACAAAGGCTGGCCATCTTTGAGGAGTACTTGTTCTTTAATTACTTTGCTTTTGATTGGTAATACAGATTCTTGCAGGATATAATAAAAGCAATGTCGTTGTAGTGATTAAGTTAAGGAAATAATTAAGGAATGCCTTAATGGAGAACGTGGGAGTATAAAGCTTAAAGTGAAAAGATTTCTATAAGATAAGTATTCTTCCTTACTTTAGAATAGAAATGAACCTTGAGTTATAACAAGCAATGAGGGTTGACACGTCTATTTGACTCACTGTGCCAACTATAAAAAGGAATGGTGCTCTTTGTGATGACTATTTGACCTTAGGCTAAGACAAGACGGACACATATTTAATTGACTGGAATTAGTTATAGGCAAGTGATTCCACCACATTCTAACATGAACTGAGTTTTATTAACATTGGGTGATTGAGTTGAATAATCTTTAAACCTTATAAGTGACTTTAGTGAATTATCCATAAACGCTTTCATCTTTCCCCTTAAAGAACCCTACCAGGAAAGTTCTCTAGAATAAAAAGCCTTATTGAACTTTTCGTTACTACAATTGTGTATGTGAATTGTTTGTTTCAATTAACCTCTGGATGCCGAAGAGACCAAAAAATGGCTTGTGAATGAACTCAACTGTTTAATTCCAGCTGCTGCATGGATGATTTCCATCTGATTCTTTATGTGAAGGGCTTTTGCTTGGTGATGCCACCTCTTCAAGTTAAATTCAAATCATTCAATCTATTTTTAGATTTTACATGGGGTTCCAACTACAAAAAGAGTCGTAAAAACGGTTCATAGTGTAGTTTATTTTGAATTTTTTTGCTTGTTCTTCTTAAACTAAATTTAGGACATGAAATCGAGCTCAATTACATTTGAGCTTAACTAACAAATGAAGCTTGCCAAGTCTAGTTTCCACTCCACTTCGAATTTTTGAATTTTTTTTTGAAATTGAGTGTTTTATTGTAGTCACAAGCTCGGTAGGTATCACCAAGGTGTAGCAAAAAATCTAAATTTAGATACACGGATGATTTTCATCAATTAACTCTGAACCCCTAAAGGTTGGGCCTATGACCATGGAATCATGTTTTATTTGTCACACTCAATTTTGCCACTAAAAATAATACCAAGATTCAAATTTATATTTTTAGTAGATGAAGCCACATGTCTACTACAATTCATGAATTTTCTTAAATTTTGGTGAAATTTTGAAATTACTATGGTTTTTTGAAGTGATTTTAAAGAAAATCTATATTAATTACAGATTGTACTAGAAAATTCTGAATTTTTATCCTAAGGTGTAAATTACAATGAAAAAAAGTTTAATTGATGAATATCATCCGTGTATCTAATTTAGATTTTTTGCTACACCTTGGTGATACCTACCGAACTTGTGACTACAATAAAACACTCAATTTCAAAAAAAAATTCAAAAATTCGAAGTGGAGTAGAAACTAAACTTCGCAAGCTTCATTTTGTTAGTTAAGCTCAAATGCAATGAAGCTCAATTTCATGTCCTAAATTTAGTTTAAGAAGAACAAGCAAAAAAATTCAAAATACACTACACGGTGAACCATTTTTACGACTCTTTTTGTAGTTGGAACCCCATGTAAAATTTAAAAATAGATTGAATGATTTGAATTTAACTTGAAGAGGTGGCATCACCAAGCAAAAGCCCTTCACATAAAGAATTGGATGGAAATCATCCATGCAGCAGTTGGAATTAAACAATTGAGTTCATTCACAAGCCATTTTTTGGTCTCTTCGGCATTTAGGGGTTAAAGCACCAAGGATTCGTGGTTTTAAAATGACAAATTGAATTGATCATTGTGAAAAATATAATTCATTCGGGATTAGATTTTATATCACTGGAATCTTAGTGAAGAATATTGCATTTGTCCGTAAAACACTAAGAAATTTGAACAAAAGAAATCCACAAAGGACCTACTCAATTCTGTTGAAAAAACATGAAACCCAATTTAGGCTTTTCGGTATTATAGGATTTTTGGTCTTTTCAATGGGGCCCCTTACCCCGGCAACCCAGCATAGCAATGTGGGTTTACCCCACCTTTAAAAAATAAAAAATAAAAAACTTTTAAAAAAACCTTAGGGAAGTCACTTAGTGTAAATTTTGGGTACATATGAGGAAACAAAGGGTATTTAATGGGGGGCTATGAAATAATTGGAATATTGTTTTATTTATAGTATATCCAGGGTATATTCTACATATATTCTAGGATCATTCTCCAAATATTCCCACATTGATTTTAAAACACCCTATATTATTTTTATAAATTTATAATTTTTATCTCAAATGAATAAATGACACTCTGTATTTTTTCTCTCATAATTATCTAAATTCTTGACAATGACTTCTCCGGGAAAAAAACACGTTGACGAGAAAACGCACATTGATGAGCATGGTTACTGGGGGTAAAGAGTCCCGAGGCACCCAATGTTAGATAAGTCTTAATTGTACAATTTACTTCTTTAAAAATTACTTCTTATTTCAAATTAATATGAGAATATATTATTATTATATTATTATTTTTATTATTTACTAAACTATTTAAATTTATTCTTTAGTTTTATAAACAAATTATCTAGAGTAGGAATTTTAGTTTTATTTATTTTTATTTTAGGGATTGGAGTTTTTTTTGGAGAGAGACCAAAAATTGGGATGTTTATACAAATTGTTGCATTTTTCGAGAAAATAGAATGTAATTGATTGGACTAGTTTGTTCCATATTTGATTATTTGAGTTCAGGCAACTTGTCATGATGGTATTTGAAGGCTTCCCAAGCTCTGTTTAAGATGTGTTTAAGTCCTTTGAAGATGCAAATGGAACAACAAAAATCCATCTTTTCATAACACAAAGTCAAAGCCTTTGCAAAGTTTACACTATTGCACTTTGTACATCCAAAATGACCAAAAAAGTGAACACCTTTGCTCTTATGGGTTAAAGGTCCAATATATGATATACAAAAAATATAAACATATAGTTCACGAAATGACGTCTTGTTACCAAAAGAATGTTGCATTTTATTGAATAAAAATTAAATCAAATAGTTAACCCCTAAATGTCTGCGAGGTCCATATCCAAAAGTGCCTCACATTTTGAACATTTTCGTTGATGATCTCGAAATGTTTTCAAAACTATTATTCAAATTCCAACAATAGGATCTTGTACTCCTAGGACCATCCCTCAAAATTTCAAAACATTTGGCCACACAAACGTCAAGATAATAGCAAATAAATTTGAAATTTCAAAGTTTCAAGCCTTAAAAATTCAAGAAAATTTGCTTTGATGGGCTCTCAAACCCACAAAAATGTTGAAATGATGTGCCATATTTTACCATCATCGAGGTAGTTAACCCTTTAGACAGTGTCCAGGGTGGTTCTGAAGAAACTAGAGTTTTTTGGTGATTTCTTTTTCAGAACTCTCTGTTCAAATTATGGATACTATTAATACTATTGGGCAATTGTATGATATGGGTACCCCAAAAGCCCTTTGAACTCTAAAATCAGCCCCTATAGCAACTTTGAACAAGTCCCTCTTTAAAACAAAATAAAAAATGAATCGACCGAATGTGATTTTGATTTCCTACACTCATGCAGCACACGTAAAAATTGAATAGGTTTAAAGATCTTAAAAGAGACTTTTTGTACCAAAATCATAATTTGTCCTAATTGCTTAAAAAATCCAAAAGATTTGTTGAAATATCCAATGACGTCATTTTAGCACCAATTTTTACATTTAGATATGTGTTATCTGAAATGATTTATTTGAGAATTTTAAAAAATTATTTATTTTGTACTACAATGCCTGCAAATGCTAATTTTTGGCAATTTTTCTCACGAAGCAAAAAAACATGAAAATATTATTTTATATTACTACTTTATTATGTACAATGAACTTGTTGACTCTAATTTCAAAGAATTAATCTAAAAAATTATATTTTTCAATATGCTTTTTAATGATTTTATAAAATTGACACTTCTTAATGCACTTTTCAACATTTTAAAATTGATAAGTTATAAAATTTGTTAAATTTTAATTGATTTGATCACGATTTACTAATAGTGCCTAAACCAATAGAAATCATACGATTTTGTTGATTTTTTGTTGATTCGGTTGCCATTTTCTAATAGCATTTCTATAGTTTGGGACCTATAGAATTTCATATTGATGTAATGAAGCTCAAAATTGCAATTATCGTAGATATTAATAATACTCACAAAGAAGTTGTTTTCTACCACAAATTTTGTGTGTGATAAAAATGTTCATAAATCAACGATTTGAAAATTTATAAAATGTTTAAGATTTAGAAATTTCAAACATAAAAATAATTATGGTTTGTGGTGTACACCTTTCATGTTGGATAAAGGAATGCACACTAGGTGTAGACGGTGCTATTGGAATTTTCACTATATTAAATGGACTATTAATGTATGAGACACTTTTTCTCAACACAAAAATTGCTTAAGTTTTTGGAAATATATAGTGTCTTTATAAAATTTGAAATGATAAAAACTTCAAGTAATCCTCTTGGATTTTTGAAGGCGTACATTTGGATAGGAGTTTGATTTCCACTCATCTGATCTTAACCCCTAAACGTACCAGGGTGTCCCTGGAATTGACAATTTGAGAAAAAACATTATAAACTACCATTTCGAAGAATATTCTGGAATTGATATACAAATCAAAGTTCTAGATCTTGAATTTTAGATTCCATCTGTACGGTTTGATTCACTAATACAATCACCAATATTTAATTATAAAATTTGAAAGTTAAAATTAAAAATTCCTTCTAAATTCGATTACAAACTAAATTTCAATATTTTTTTAGTAAAATTTGTTGGAATGAGTTGGAAATGAGATACTCTTAAATGTGGTGATACTTTGAAATTTTTGTGTTTCTTAAATTTATGACCTCATTTTTCACGATTCCACTTTGAACTAGAGTCAATGCAATTTTGGCTTGGTCAACGACTTGACATACTTCTACATTTGTAATTTTAGAAAAATATGTACTCTAGTATGACTAAATCCAGCCATTAGATAGGACAACAACTTGGTGAAGAATATCCAAAAAATTGGATGAGTTTCATCCAAGCATTGATGAGAACGTGAGAAGGCTTTGAAATCATTCGTGATCCAGTTTCTGGACGCTGGGGCGTTTAGGGATTAAGCCTTAAACATTAAAAACGGTATTTTGATGAGTATTTTGAGCTCTAAAATGATGTTATTAGCACAAAAAAAAATTCCCATTTAAATTTTTCCAATCCATCTATTGGAAAATAGTGAATATTCAATGAGAAATACACATCAAAAGATCTGCATATCTTGAAGTCAATTAAACTTTGACTATGCATAATTCCACGAAGTTTTTTCTAATTATGATATATTTTTCAAAGTGTCTCAAATGAATAATTCTTTGCTTTGATTTTATTAATTTCTAATTTTAACTTCATCTTGTCATCGAAACTGAGGAAAAACCAAAAGTGGCCTAAGGAGCCTTTTTTGATGACCTACTTTGTAGCAATGAAAAAATGCTAATTTAATCTGTAAAAGTAATAAATGACATTTTTTTACTTCATTTTGGTGTATACAATAATGTAGAAAAGAAATTTCTCAAAATAATGAAAGGAAAGTTGTGAAAATGACCTTCAAAAATGAGAAAAATTGCATGTTCTTTAACTCCAAACCGCCCAACTATGCAATTTTTGTGTGATGTACTACACATCTTGTTTTCTCATCCGTTGTGATATTTTGTAGCGTTTTTTATCGTAGATTTTATAGGAAGTTAGCTTCATGCATGTATTAAACTATGTATTAGAAAGGGGATGATTTGTGATTTTTTATGCCTCATTTCATATTGCTGTAGTCCACCAAAAAAATTTAACATCTTAGTTCAAAAGTGCTATTGAAAAAGTCAACTCATAAAATTAAGCAACCAAAAAATCTCCAAACGTCACTAAACTTATAGTATTACATTTTGACCGACCACAACAAATTTCATCCATTGATTGTCAATATCTTATTCATAATCAAATTACAAAAGAGTTTTGAGTTTTACGTTTCAAATTTTATACAAAATATTGGTGATAGCGATCATAGATCTAACCGTATGGATAAAATTCAAAATTCATAATGTACAACTTTCATTCATATATCAAGTTCAAAATATTCCTCTAAGTTGCATTTTACAATTCATGAAATTTGAAGAAGGCTGTAAGCATGAAATGAGGCAGAAGAATGTCACAAATCATCCCCTTTCTAATTGGTTCACACATGCATGGAACTAACTTTTCATAAAATCTATAGTAAATAATCCACATTGCAAAAAGTGCATGACAAACGAGAAAACATGGATGAAATGTGTACATCATCTAAAAACTGAACACCTTGGCAATTAAGAGTTAAAGAGGTTTGCATTAAGAGAAAAGTGAGGCCTCAACAAGGCCTCATGCTTTTGAGATATTGAAGAAGAAATTAAGATAACGGCCAATGTGAAAAACTTTCATCATCATTGGTCAAATTTGTGCTGACTTGTGCCATAATCTCCTTTCTATGCACTTTCCAACACACTTTAAAACTTCAAAATCCAAATTAATATGCAAAAGCTACACACGTTTAAATTTTGCGCATTGGGGACCGTTGAGCAACCAACACGCAATGGTCCCCAATGCACAAACTTTAAACATGTGCAACTTTTGCATATTAACATGGATATTGAAGTTTTAAAGTGTGTTGGAAAGCCCATAAAAAGCAGAAAGTGGACCACCAAAAATGACGTGGATGATGATTGTCCATGTAGAACTCCATAATTTTCCATGCCCACTTCATCGATTTGGGTAAGGAATGAAAGTCGAGACCCTAATGAGTGCAATGGGGTATCGAAATAATGTGGTCCACACTAAATAGAATGAAGCCTGACTCACCCCGTTCGTTCCCAACACGCTCTCTTCAGTTCTCCACACGTTCCCATCCTTCAACCAACCTCGCCCGTCGATTTCGGATGGGCTCTATCGAGGGTCAAGAATCGCCAAACCTCTCACACTCCAATCCTTCACAATTCTTCACAAGACCCATGGAAATCGAACCTGCTCGCGTGATTTTGCGCAATGTGTAGGTACGCATTCATCTTTTGTCATTTCGGTACATTTTCACCGAACTTTTCAGTTCTTTCTAACCATCAGGATTGTAGTGAGGTTTTCCAGCTAAAAACTCTGCAACGGGATTGATTGTGATGAAATCTCGTGTGTATACAGGTGAAGGTTGCGGAAGAATTGAAGGAGCCAGGGTTTAGGGTTGGATAGTTAGGGTTTTAAGAAGGATGAATAAGTTTAATCTGGAGAAGGTGCTGGCCGTGGTGAAGCAGAGGTCGGGGGAATTCGTAGGCGCAGTGAAGGACACGGCCGTGGAGTTTTCATGGGACGTCCGTGACGCTGCGGAAGCCGGCTTCGGCGTCCCCCGGCTTGTTTCGTCCGTGGCCGCCCTCTCTGTCGCGGTATGTCTGTCTCCGTGAATTAGGGTTTTTGGCAATTCGGAATTAGGGCTTCTTTTGCTGTGTGGCTATGAGAGCTTTTTTTTTTTTTTTTTTTCGGTTTTTGAGATAATGCCAACGTGGCTACAATATCTTTACTGTTGTGGCGATTTTGTGATTTTTTTTGTGTTAAATTAGTTTGTTACATTGGTATGAGTTTAGTTAGTTTCATGTCATACTATGGCAATCTAAATTTCGAATTTCCAATGAGTGCATTTGAATGGCGATAATTGTATTAGTAGGAAGCAATTAAGCAATACATGAACAAAATTTAAGCAATACATGAACGAAATTGGTTAATAGTTGGAGCTTTAATACAAAAATTACAAGACATTGGTTTTTGACATTGGTTTTTGGTTTTTGAGATAATGCCTACATGGCTACAATATCTTTAAATATTTGTGTTGTTGTGGCGATTTTGTGATTTTTTTTCGGGTTAAATTAGTTGGCTACTTTAGTATGAGTTGGTATGAGTTTAGTTAGATTCATGTCATACTATGGCGATCTAAATTTCCAATTTCCAATGAGTGCATTTGAATGGTGATAATTGTATTAATAGGAAGCAATTAAGCAATACATGAACAAAACTTAAGCAATACATGAACAAAATACATGAACAAAATTTAAGCAATACATGAACAAAATTGGTTAATAGTTGGAGCTCTAATACAAAAATTACAAGTCATTGGTTTTTGGTTTTTGAGATAATGCCTACATGGCTACAATATCTTAAACATCCGTGTTGTTGTGGCGACTTTGTGATTTTTTTGGGTTAAGGTAGTTGGCTACGTTGGTATGAGTTTAGTTAGATTTGCGTCATACTATGGCAATCTAAATTTCCAATGAGTGCATTTGAATGGTGACAATTGTATTAGTAAGAAGCAATTAAGCAATACACATAAAATTGGTTAATGGTTGGAGCTTGAATACGAAAATCACAAGACGTTGGGCCAGATAAGCAACATTGAATGATTTTGGTCTTTGCATTTAATGTTCATTAGAATTGGTATTCAAAGTTCAACTACAACACCAGGTGGCTCCTGTTTTTTTTCGGTAATTTTGAGTAGATTTTATGTAGATTCTTTTTTGTTAATTTATCTTAAAAAAAATTCAACATATGTAATATTTTCCACTCATTTGAGTGATATAAAATTTGGTGCCATTCAAATTATGATTTTCACAATATGATCGATTAAACTTGTCATTTTAAAACCATGAATCCTTGGTCCTTTAGGGGTTAAAGAATGTCAAGGGGACATACGTAGACATTCATAGAGATGCAAAAAGTTATCTGGTTTCATTGAATATTTCTACGTTGAATATCTGGCTACGATCGTTGATTTTTACACCCAAATTTTGTAAGGAACTGTCACCAAGGAGAAAATTCTGGTGCAATTTAGCTTTTGGACTTTTGGACTGTATGTGGCAATTTGATAAAACTGTGCGTGTGCGCAGGTTGTGGCAGCCTCCGGAACTGCGGCTATTGCATTGGATGGAGCTGGCAAGGTTTTCGGCAAAAGGTTGGCAGGCATTTGAAAGATGTTGCAAGAGTACTGACTTATGTAATGTTGTTGCAAGATTCCAGTGATTTTTTAATTCTATTATTTTGCAATCAAATGAATCGAAAATCCACTTGGTGAATGATAGAGTTTCTATTATTTAGAATGGTTTATTTTTACTATCTTTGGTTCAATCACTTAAAGGTTAACAACCATTATCATACCAACCTCCCTTTCTTCATTCATATGTGTTAATTTATATCCTCATTGAAACTAACATTCATCACTTGGTATTGTAAATTAACTTTCAATACAGGATAATTTTCAATCAAGTATGAACTTCATTTTTCTGAATGTAGTACTTTTGTTGTTCCAGGGAATGCGCCGAATGCAATGGCTGGGAAGGGTTACGCTGCACGATGTGCGCGGGGAAGGGTTTGGTACAGTACTACGTCAGTGATTTTGGAGAGTAAGTCCCATTGAGCAAGCAATCAATTCATTTTTGCAAGCTTTGAATCTGGCTACTTTACTGAGTATACTAATCCCTAAAGGATCAAGAAGCCCAAATTGGGCCTCATGTTTTTTGTTTTTAGCAATTTTGAGTAGGTCCTACGTGGACTTCTATTTGTTGTTTGACCAGCATATGCAATGCTCTTCACTGATTCCAGTGATAAATTTTTTGGTCCCATCTGAATTGTATTTTTCACAATATGATCAATTGAATTTGTCATTATAAAACCATGAATCCTTGGTCCTTAAGGGGCTAAGACAGGGCTCCAGGAGAATGGAAATAAAAGGTTGGAGTGTCTGCTTCACAATGTCAGTGTTTGCTTTAAGATTAAGGCAGCACAGCATTTGATTATTTTACTTATCATAAAGTTGATGGGTGTAGAGGCCAGGGTGATTCCGTTCAGAGCTTGGCAGCGGCAATTGCTGGTGGCAGTGCAAATCTGGGTTATGTTCCTGCATCTGTGAATTCAGGCCTTCCTTTGCCCCGCCGAGAATGTCCGACTTGTGATGGCACGGTACGTATAGTTTTTATGTTTATTTTGCTAATGAATTAAGGTAACCAGACCTAAACGTGACACTTACACTTTAAGCAATGAGCATAGTCACTATTATCAGGTCAATTGTTTAATATATATCTTTCTGCTAGCAAATCAGAGAGGATTTCAATGGACCGAAAAATGTGTTACAGTTGTCCCTCTCTATTTTGACATGTTTGGGAAGCCCTAACTTCAAGGTGGCAGGCATGGATTAGTCACAGAAATGACTTGTCACATGTGTATTGCTTGAAACAATAATATTGTCATATTATGGAGTGTCATTGTATGGAGGGTAGACTGTATTTGGATGCTGTATGCAAAATTTATAAGGTTTTATTGTTAGATGACCTAAAACCAACACGAGTTTTGATGTTAAGGTGGTGTACACTCTTTAAATCAATATGTACTCATTGTGCAAGATTTTAGGGTGTAACATTAAGATACGTGTCTCTATGAGGTACCTCGACCTTAGTGACAAATTTGTGATCCTGGTACTGAGGAAGCATTTCTTCATACCTTCCTGTTGTGGGCTCCATAGTTTGGTAGGGTTTTGTAGTAATCTATGTTTGTCGACTTGCAGGGCGTTATGAAATGTAAGAAGTGCAAAGGCGAATCATGGAGACCAAAAATGAACTTTGATGATGTAAGTCACCGTCCTTGAGAGCTGACGACCAACTTTAGGTTTATGGATTTTGTGCTTGAATTACTTTCTATGAAAGGCCCATAATAGACTTATGGATTGATTTTTACTTTCTTTTTGAACTGATTTCTACTCGCTATTAATCATTTTGTTGCCCGGGCCAATATTCTGGTTGTTGTTGTTGAATGCAGGTAATGGATGTTCCTTGGAAAGCATGGAATGTGTACAAGAAGACAACACCACCAACTGAGGTACATGAACACCTTTTATTACCTTTACTTGCAACTGCAGATTCTACACAATACTGGTTCTATTAGTAATGTGAAATCCTGTTCTTTCTCATGAGCTCCAGTCGGGAAATTTAGACGACTGAATTCCAAGGGTACAGAACACCGATTGCAACCTAGTTGGAATGGGCTTTTTTCTCATTTTGTGCCTAACTCAACCAGCTGTGAGTTTGGAGATGATGGCGTGTTACGACGATTTCCTGGTATCGCGAACTTGTATATTACACATCCTAGTTTAATAGTGTTTATTAACCCATACCTGTTCTTGTTGTTGTAATGGTTGTCGTAATTACGTTTGTCTAGAGGTTAACATATTATCACTGTTGCAGACACACGATCGAATGATGGCGAATCCCGAATTGGCTAAATGGTTGATGTTTGAGAAGCCTGCGATCGAGAGCGGGGTAGAGTATGATGATGATGTTAAAGAGAAAATGTGGTGGGAGTATCTGGTGGGCTACTTTTCCTACCTTTTAATGTAATAACTGTTAAATTTCCGTCATTTTTAAAAGTCACTTTGGTACACATACTCAGATTTTCTGAACTTTCAGCTATTCTACAGGATAGTGTTCGCTGACGAGCCGATTACCTTGTTTAAGAAAAGTGACTAACTCGTTCCTAGCTATAATAGGATAAGAGGCGCTACGACGAAGTGCGCGAAAAGGTGGAAAGAAGAGAACCTGGCTGGGAGGTTCTACAACAGGTTACATTTTTTTACCACACGCAAATTTCTAGTATGCAAACTGAGGAGAGCTTTCGATGCATTTGGATTTTCCTTGGCCTTCTTGACTGAAAAATGCTTGTGGAAGAATAATAACAAGTCGGGATGCTTGGCGAGCAGGGTTTAATAAACATAGATCCAGAGCGAGCAAGGCTTGACCCTGTCATAGTGCCGAATGTACCTTATTATAAAGCTCAATTACAAGTTCAAGCTGAAGTGGATCAGCTGCAACCTCCTCCAAGGCCTGCAAATTGGGTGGTAAGTCTACCTGTTTCTTTTATGTTTGTCTCATGTAAGCTTACTGAGTTGCAGAAGCTTTATGAATGCAGAAGCTTCATTTTTTATTTTATGAAGCTCAAAAATAATATGAATTCCCGTGTATTCATCTGAGGTACATCCAAAGATCTTTGGATTTACAAACTGCAAACTGCTAGGCTTTTGTAGGAAAAATGGTTTTAACCCCTAAACGTCCCAGCGTCCAGAAACTGGATCACGAGCGGATTAAATGCCTTTTAACTTTCTCATACAATCTCGGATGACTTTCATCCAAGTCACCTTTGCAAGCCTATTAAATTCTCTACCAATTAGAGTAAATCTCTTGTGATGAGGAGATGATATTGGAGAGGCCTCCAAATGCAAGTATGTCAAATTTGTTGGGTAGATTTCATGCATGCAATGGTCCTCTCGTGTACACCTAATGTACATCTGAGTCATGCTAATATCTATTTTTGAGGCTAGCATCTACTTGTGTTCAAAGGATCAGTACGTTTAGGGTTTAATGGTAGAATGATTGTTTGGAGTTTTGTTTGTGGTGAAGGACGTGAAACGTCCTTTGTCAGAAGCGGATTGGAGCCATGCGGATTTAAATAATAATCCTCGAGCGAGGGAAGAGATGGAGACAATACTACGAACCCAAGAAGGCATTTATGGAGCATTGCTGGACGCCGCATGGGACAAGCAGTGGCGAGAGCAGCAGGTTAATTCTTTGAACTGGCCATTCATTGTTTTAAAACAAAAAAATTCATTCAATCATATCGTGAAAAATATAATTCAAATGGGACCATATTTTGTATCACTAGAATCAGTGAAGAACATTATATGTGTCGGTCAAAACTACAATTAAATTTGAACAAAAGGAAGTTCATATAGGATCTACTCCAAACTGCTAAAAGAATGCATAAGGCCCAATTTGGGCTTCTCGGTCCTTTACCCTGAACCGCTCAAACTAAAAATAAGAAATCCGCTTTGGAAGCTAATAGTCCAAAACATAACTCTATCATTCAAAAACCAATTGGACATGATTTCTTCTTTCTATTCTATTGGTACATTTTGTCACCTTCCTCTTAACGATTTATTTCAATATGGAAGCGGCCTCTTTTGGCTATTTGTACACTTACAGGTTAATTAAATCCCTTGGCAGCGTTTTCTAAAGCTTCAGTCCAGAAATTCCAGTCTATCTTTCTCCTGTTATGATTCACAATCAAATAAGCAGATTTCTTTCAACCCTTCCCATCCTCTCATACCTAGTACTCCCTCCGTCCCAAAGTTATTGTCCAACTTGTTTGCTTGGTATTTCTTTGAGCCAATTTCATTGATCATATTGTAAGAAACATGATTCAAAAAAGGTTCCAAATTATGTCACTAGAATGATTGAAGAACATTGCATGTGTTCATTGCACCCTAAATAAAATTAGCCACAAGGAAGTATTTTTTTGACCTACTTAAAAAAGCACTTTCAAACATGACTTTCAAACATGACAATAACTTTGGGACGGAGGGAGTAATTGTATATCAATGTAAATATATATATATATATATATATATATATATATATATATATATATATATATATATATATGTGTGTGTGGAGCGTGCCAGTGCTTAAAAAGAGGACGAATTGGTGATGAATGTGTTGTGCAGTTCGAGGCAATTAGCAGGGCAAAGATAGAGTCATTCCTACAGGCCCAGCAAGAGGCAGCACGAAACCCCAGACCTGCTCCAACTCGTAGTGGGGAAGAAGGAACCGGAAAACGTCCTCAAGCCACGAGTGCAAGAGATTCCAAAGCATCCACACAGGTTTGCATTTATACCGCATATTTGCGTATTTTCCGGGAATATGTTCTCAGAGACGTGCATTTTATTTTGCCTGATTATTCCATTCCACCTATTCACTCGGCCTATACAACCTTGAATTTTACATCCATTGTGCTTTTAACATGGTACTTAACCTTTAAAGGACATTTCCTAATTTTGAAATAGAGTTATTTTGAGTTTTAACCCCTAAATGCTCGAGGGGGTATCAAAAACCGCAAAAAAAAGTAACAAATAAAAAATTAGCTAGTTTTGATTTTTAAATGTGGATATCTTTATATTGAAAGCACATTTTTATTCAAACCAACTGTATCTTCTTTCCTTGTCCGTAGCATTCTAAAAATATAAATTTTATCAATGTGGACTCATAATTGTTGAATGGGTAATGAGGGGTGCATCTTTATGAGCACATCTTTAACCCCAAAGTACCAAGAAGCCCAAATTCGGGCCTCATATATATTTTATATATTTTAGCCAATTTTAGTAGGTCCTATGTGGACTTCCTTTTTTGTTCATGTTTTTTTGTCAACAAATGCAATGTTCTTCAGTGATTCGGGTGATATAAAATATGGTCCCATATTAGTTATACCTTTCACAGTATGATCAATTGAACTTGTCATTTTTAAAACATGAATCGTTGGTCCTTTTGGGGTTAATTATAAATTTTGTGCTTGTTTAGGGTTTAGGGCTCATGCTTAACCCCTAAACGTACCAACCCTTTGTACAGAAGTAGATGCCAGCCTCAAATATAAATATTAGCATGGCTCAGATGTACATGAGGTGTACATGAGAGGACCATTGCAAGCATAAAATCTACCCAAAAAAATTGACGTACTTGTACTTGGAGACCTCTACAATATTATCAATAGCTCTCCATCATAAGAGATTCATTGTAATTGGTAGAGAATTTAATAGGCTTACAAAGGTGACTTGGATGAAAGTCATTCGAGGTTATATGAGAAAGTTACAAGGCTTTGAATCTGTTTGTGATCCAGTTTCTGAACGCTGGGACGTTTAGGGGTTAATGTGCACTTTTCAAGAGTCCCTTGCGCTCTTCACAAAGTCAAAATCTTTCCTGATACTAAGTTGGTGTGTTTGTTTGCCTTGTTTTTTGCCTTGCAGAAAAGTGGAGGGAAGAAGGTTCCTGATGACAAGAAGAAAAGGGAACGACAAGAGAGGGCTGAGAGATTGGCAAGGCAGGCTGCTGAGCGTGAAGCGGCCCTAGCAAAAAACAAAGCTGCACGAGCAAGGAGAAGTTGATGTTGGCATTGGAATTCCTTGTTCTTTCGGTAAAAGTAGCTTCAGGAATCAGAGCACGGAACTGTTTTTTTATTTAATGAATTTTGTGAGGCCAATTACTAGATACTTTGGATTCCAAGCTCGCATGATCATACATTTTTGCTAAGGTGGTTACCCCATTCCCAACTGACGCCTTAAACCAACAGCTAGGGGCATTTTCCACAATCAATGCTACAATTATGTTGGTTGTAGCATGAGTTATAGTTGGTAATGGGTTCTCTCTTGTTGGTTTTAGTATATGTAAGTGTGGTTATGGATTCATTGTTGTTGGTTTAAGCATCTTTAGTGTGTGCAATACAAATCTTCTTTGGACAGAAACAACTCTACCTATGTGATGTGAATGGGATGTGTCATGCTTCAACTTTGAAAATTTATAACTAATCCATTCTTCATCCAAAAATTATGTTTCAACTTGTGTTGGAATCTATTTCTTCTTGCCTATCTGTAAAAAAATAATATATATATATACTAAATAATATCAATGTCTCATATCCGTATTTCTTATTCAGTTGAGAATGGGGTAACCACCTCACCCTGAATTGTGAGGTTTTTTCAACTTTTGTGAAGCGGTGAGTTTGCTATGGGCCATAGCACTGTCTTTATCACTAACTTCATTGTATCCTAAACTTTTCTTGTATGCTGCTGGTGGGTATTGTCTAACTTTATTGTATCCTATAACTTTTATTGTATGCTGCTGGTGAGTGTTGGTACAGTAATGCAAAAGGCCGATGGTGGTTGGACGTGGAAGCAATGAAGATAGCTCTCTTTATTGCGCCATGTTGCAATTTCCACTGGGTGGATTGCCATCCACCCTCCACACAATGACACTTCATAATATGATGATATTATTGTTTCAAGCAATACACATGACGGGTCGTTTGTGTGATTATTCCATGCGTGCCTCCTTGAAGGTAGAGCTTCCCAAACATGTCATAATAATGAAGGACAATTGTATTTTCTGTAGATGCTAGGAATGGTGAAAATCAGTGCATTTTTTTTTATTGTGGTCACAACTCTTCATATGTGCTACTTTTTAGGATGCATCTTAGGGAGAATCTGGCTGAGTTTTGCCAGAGAAAATGCAATGGCGAAAATTGGTGTATATTTTTTTAAGGTAGTGTAGTTGAGCTCACAGCTCTTCAGTCTGGTACTTTTTAGGGAGGATCATAGAAAAAATCTGGCTGAGTTTTGCCAAAATGCACTGGGGAAAAATGTGGAAGTACCAACTTATGTGAGCATCTGTAGTTTTGTGTATTTGAGAACCTTAACCAACTGCAAGTCAACATCGTCAGCTGCAAAGTGGGTCAAAACAATGAGCTACTATGTACCCGGCCATCAACAAATATTAATTATAAAAAGAGAAACCCAAATCTTCAGGAAATTGTATATATAATATGGTGAAATAGAAAATCTTAGAGAATATCCACATCATTTGGGTAAAAAAATCTAATTATTCGGCATGACTTAATGGTTGGGAATGGTAGAAACCACTTGTTATGACATACTTTGTTTCAACTCCTTGGTAATAAACTTGGGTCCAATTTCTGACTATCAACTACTAAGACTTTCTCCCCTTGATTTTTAAAATTTTAATTTTTGGATGTTGAGCTTCAAAGTGGTGTAAATTTTTGAATTGGAATAGGAAGCAAATTGGTGACACGACAACATCATCAAGAACTTCAAGGCATGTGAACATGGTGCCATGATGGTGCATTGAAATTAAGATAATTTGGTGCCAACCTCCATACCAACCTAGTATGGATAAAGTGACACTAAAATGACCTGTATGTGGCCTTTGGTGTCAAAATGGCACCAAAATAGTCTAGCCCAACTTTTATGATGATCTATGTATATTAAAATAAGTTTTTTGTTTGATTGTTTTCTTTTCTTTTCTTTGTTATGTTGAGATTTCTTCAAATGTGCACCCCTTGGTTGCATTCTTGATATCATCAGAAAGCTCTCACAACGAGGAGAAGTGCACAAAGTTTGTTTTATTGTGTTTGCACCTATTGAGTGAAAGTTATGGATTTTTAATTGAATTTTATTACAATAAATTTAACTAAAATATGAAAAATGTATTAAGGGATTTTTGATGTCATTCTCGGCATTGTCAGGAAGCTCTTAACAAGAAGGGGTGTACTAAAGTTATTTCTTAGCTTTTGAACCTATGGTATGATAGTTATGAATTTTCAATCAAATTTCGTCACCATAAATTGAATTAAATTATTGATAAAGCAAAAGAAAAATTACAAGAAAGGCATGGACCACATACGAACACGGGGTGCACGAGAATGCTTGGAAATACGTGGAATATAGGGAACATTTGGGCTAACGAGACATGGCTATACTAGTTTGTTACTAAAATTATGAAACAGGTGCAAATTAAAATTTGACAAAAAAAATTCTTTTGGATTGTTGAGCGTACCAAGAAATCATGTGAATTTTGAATTTTTATCTTTAATTATCAAAATATCAATTCAAATACAAAATAAAATTTATCATGTAGAAAGAATATCAAAAATTTGAAATATGTTTTCAAAATGAGTAGCTTGACTACAGTAAATGGTATATTTATTTAGTGTTTAGAGATAATTGATGTCTTTTACCACAATTCGTTCAAAGGTGAAGAGAAATAGTGTCCCTTGACACTACATAGGAGTTTGTCACTTGTCATTTCCACTTTCATTGAGGGTGCTTTGTTCTTTCCAAGTAATGAGAGTAACAAGAGGTGGCATGCCATATTTATTATAAAGTTGCCATATGTCATTGAACACTACACTCGGGGAGGTCACTCTTTGTATTTTTTGAGTATCATGTGTGAACAAAGGATATTTAAAAGTACCCTAAAAATTAAAAATTATTCTTACTATAATTAGTAATATTTCAAGAATATTCTCATTTTTATTCTTGTAATGAATTGCGAGCATCCTATATTAATGTAAATCATTTATAAAAATTATTTTCAAAGATTTATTTGGACCCTATCTTTGTCGCACGTTGTTATATAATATTTGGAAGTGACCTCCTTGAGACGCTACATTCATTTTTTTCTTACGAGGACATTATATCTCCCTAAAATTAAATAGTGTCTGGATTTGAGAAAGTGTCCCAAACACTAAATACACCATTCAATGTAGATTACTTTAACCCTTTAGCGCGCCGGCGTCCAGAATCTGGACGCCGGATGAATTTCAACAGCTCGATTTCTGTAGGTACCAGATGTTTTTCATCCATTTTTATTTTTTTTCATTCTTGTGCTAGTTGAATACCATTTGTACGGTATGGATCTTCCAAATAAGATAATGTGAATTTTTGAAAAATTACAAAAGTGATTAATGTCAAGTTTCAATCTTAGTTCAAAAAGAAAGACCTTAAATATGATTTTCCATAGTAAGTAGAATCAAATAATGGAAACCATACCGTCTTGTAGTGCATGTCATTCTAATTTCATTACAATATTTTTAAATTTTTTTGTGTTAATTTTGGATTTTTAATTGAATTTCAAGAGAAAACCTTGCAAAATTACTTTTAAAATATTAATAATAAATATGATGAATCCAACCGTACAGATGTTATCTACACATGAACATTTACAACTTTGTTTTGTACATCAACTCCATTTTCGTTTTTCATCAACCATTTTATAACAAATCTTTGAAAACAGTGTTGAATCGGGACGTTAAAGGGTTAAAGGTGAAATGAATACCGTCACATGATAGATATTTTGAAAATGAAATACATAAGTGCTCAAAAAACATCCCCACTCTAACCAAAAAAAATGCACTTTAACCACCTCAAGGACCAAGGATTTATAGTTTTAAAATGATATTTTCAGTTAATCACATTATGAAAAATATAGTTAAAGATGGGACCAAATTGTATTCCACCATAATTAGTACAAAATATTGCATGTTATGATCAAAAAGCAAATAAATGTGAACAAATAGAAGTCCACATAGGAGCTACTCAAAACCACTTAGAAAAATATGAGACCCAATTTGGGCTTCTTGGTCCATTAGGGGTGACTAAATCCCAACATCCTCCTTGTATTAAACTAACTTTAGGGACGCTATTAAAGCAAAGACAATTTCAAACATCCTACCTTACTACCGTAATACACAAACCTCAATCAATCAGATTCTTCCTAAGATCCTCCCTAAAAAATACCAAAAATACCACTTATGAAGAGCATGGAAGAGCTAAACTACCCTTCATTAAAATAAAAAAAGTGTTTCCAACCGGGTATCAACCAGGGTATCTATTGTCCATCGCATGCCTCATCTTCGTCTGCACTCCAACAGTCCTCACACTCTTCCTCGTAGACTCTAAACTCCTTTCCGGTGTACTCGGGTAATACACTGGCACCCGGTTGATACCCTGGTTGATATCCTGGTCGATACCCTGATTGGTAGCAAGCGCAGGATCTCGAGCCGGTCGTCTTGTGTCCACGGTCGCTGGCGCACTGGAATGGCTTTCAAGGGAAGGCAATGGAAATGCCGGTGGATTCGGTCTCTCCCACGAAGCTCCGAGAGGCTTCGGGCTTGGAGGCATCATTTTCACGCTATCGCTATTTTCTGTACTGGTTTGTCTGTATTTTTTGTACTGTCCACCCTGCAAAAATACAGTTACCTCTTTATGTGTTAATATTACATAAAAACTTTACTCCCCTCTAAATTGTGCACTACAACACGTTAAATGTTTAAATGTACCCTCCATGTGAATGTGATCCCATCAGTACTAAGTACCTTTGGGCCGAATAGTACTGGATGGGTGACCTCCGGGGAAGTCCCGGTGCTGCATCCATTTAAAGTGTCTATTATTGAAACGGAAGAGTAGTCTTGCACCAATGGCTTTTTTATCTATCTTTTATAACTCTCACCCTTCATGGAAAAAGTAAACAAGCTAAAAAAAGAATTTGGGGTGGCTTTCCTAAATTGCTTAGAAATCAAGTTTTATTAGTTTACTCCATTCTATAACATAGGATCCCAAATTACTATTTTTAGCTTGTTTAGTTTTTCCATGGAGGGTGAGAACTACAAAACCTCGGTCCTTTAGAGATTAACCCTTAAACGCCAAGAGGGCATGAACAGGGCAGCCCGAAAGGCATTTAAATTTTTTGGAGGAATAAATAAATAAATAAATAAAATAAAATAAAATAAAACACAACTCTACTAGCCAGCCACGGCTACGACACTGTTGCATTGCGGCACTTTTTAAAAAACAACCTCAACTCCTATTCAAATTAATTACTTTGATTACTTGTGGATGATTCCACAATCTCCTAAATGAGGGACAAGTCGAAAATCTAACTCACTTTCTTAGTAGCTTTCCAACGCACCAATCCTCGCTTGTTTTGGTTGAGGAAAACTACTTCTTTCTTAGATTATTCTTTCATAAAAAGTCCATAGGGCTTGCTTTGACGTTTAAAGGTTACTTAAATGCTTTAAAACTTCTATGACATTGATTTATATAAAACATTCTTTCTTCTTTCTATTCACATATTTTATGAGCTTCTTTCATAATATCAGTTGGATAAAAGTGTACTTTTGAATACACTCATCATCCACATGGTGAATGATAGAGTTATAATGGATTTATTTACTATAATTGGTTCAAACACTTCAAAGTTAACAACAATCTTCATACCAACATCCCTTTCTTCATTCACGTCTGTTAATTCCCAACTTGGGAAGACTTTTCGCCAGCCCAAAGCATTTCAGGCTAGTATATTGCTAGTGAATCTCTTCTTCTCTAGCAAAATTTAGGTTTGGGCTGGTATATCAGGTTCCAAAAATAGTGGGATACCAACATTCCCGTGAGCAATCATGCTTTTAAAGGAGGACTCTAAGGTAGGAGCACCCAATTCCGACAACGTACTCAATGCCGATAATTTCTTGACATGGTAGTCATCCTAGAACGTAGACCATAGATAGCTTATCATTTTGGTCAACGAACAATAAGGGCTCTATGACGTGCTTAGATTTGCATTCTGAAATGACTACCTTGTGTAAAAATTATCGGCATTGGGTACACTGTCAGAATTCGCTGCTCCTACTTTAAGGTTATTACTCCATTCCCAACTGGCGCCTTAAACCAACAGCTAGGGGCATTTTCCACAATCAATGTTGCAATGATGTTGGTTGTAGCATTCGTTACAGTTGGTAATGGGTTCTCTCTGGTTGGTTTTATTTTATGTAAGTGTCGTTATGGATTCGTTGTTGGTTTAAGCATCTTTAGTATGTGCAATACAAATCTTCTTTAAACAGTAACAACTCTACCTATGTGACATGAATGGGATGTGTCATGCTTCAACTTTGAAAATTTATAACTAATCCATTCTTCATCCAAAAATTATGTTTCAACTTGTGTTGGAATCTATTTCTTCTTGCCTATCTCTAAAATATATATATATATATATATATATATATATATATATATATATATATATATATACTAAATAATATCAATGTCTCATATCCGTATTTCTTATTCAGTTGAGAATGGGGTAACCACCTTATTCGGTACACTGTCGGAATTGGGTGCTCCTACCTTAATAGCGTGTGTACTTGCACTAGTAGCAAACTTGTCGTTTTTCATTCCTCATTTCGTGGGAACAGTGAATAGTGGGAGAATATTGTACTTACGTTTTTGTCTTCTTGTGACCAAAACTACTCATCAGCACCAATACAGTGTCTGGCGCCGTTTCATTTCTTTTTCATTTACAGTGAAAAACGAAAAACGACACATTTTGGTACTTGGGCCAAGTGATAGAGCACACTTACAGCAGTAGGGGATGGAGTGGTGGAGTCGGAGACGAGTTGGGAAGTCTCCCAAAGGGAAGTCATGTCCGCCACTTTGCGGAGCCCGTCCACGACGTCTGCCATGCGGGGGCGCGCCTTGGGCTGCTTCACCAGGCACTGGATGGCGATGGTGGCGAACTTCATGGCGGCCTTGGTCGGGTAGCGCGCGTCCAGGCGCGGGTCCACGGCCAAGTGGAACTTGTGCGGGTCGTGGATGAACGGCTTCACCCACTCCAGCAGGCGCTGCTCCAGGCGCGGCCGGTTGCGGTCCATGGCGCGCCGCCCCGTCAGAATCTCCAGCAGCACCACGCCGAAGCTGAACACGTCGCTCTTGAACGTCAGGTGCCCCGTCTGGATGTACTCCGGCGCCGCGTACCCGTACGTGCCCTTCACCCCCGTCGTCACGTGCGTCTTGCCCGCGTCCGGCCCCTGCCGCGCCAGCCCGAAGTCCGACAGCTTCGGATTGAACCCCTCGTCCAGTAGTATGTTCGCCGTCTTGAAATCCCGGAAGATCACCTGGCCGGCCACCACATGCAGATCATAATTAATTACCAGTCATCATTCTCCATCGTTTTTCAAACACTTCGTGTATTCTAATGCGGAAAATTATGTCAATGTCGGCGGAGGATCAGAATCCACTGAATGTTACTTGCACTTCTTGAAGACTGTTACTCTCTCCGTCCCATACTAGATGCTTTTTAAAAGAAAGCAAACGAATATGATTTCCTCAAATCTCTATTTCGGAGTATGATTGCATGCCAACTTAAGTTTTGAATAAGGCTTTCTTGAGTTTACAACATTAGAGTTTTTCGCAAACTAGATGTCACTTACAGCCTCAATTTTATTGAATTTTTTGGGAAACGTAAGTTGAATGAGGTTCATTAATTAGCCAAAAAACAGAGCATGCGCCGGATGAGCTGGAGGTGGAGACAAAAGCATTGATTTGGATTTGAAAGCTATTTTGAGGACATCGTAGGTGCAGTCAAAGCTTGGGGCTCCTTGAATGAACTAAAATTGGTTGAATCAAAAAAACTAAGGGTTTTAGGTTTTTGGGCACCGTTTTTGGAACCTTGAAACTTCACAACTCCAGTTTTTTTTAAAAGCAACTAACACGTTTACTTTTATTGGGTTCTCAACCATAGTTTTCACAATCTTTGGTCCAGCCACCCCTCTTTTACAGACTTTAGAGATAACTCTATTGCATAGTAGAAACTAAAATAGGTGGTTACAATAGTTGTAGGGTTCCACACAGTCATGAGGAAACACAAGCTTCACAACAACAGACACGTCATGTGCACCTCCATGTCTTGTGATTTTGCTTTAATAGAATGTGTAAAATAACAATTTCAAATTGAATAAATGGTTTGCGTCATGATTTGGGACAATTTTTTTTCTCAATGGCATTATTTATATATATTTTTCGTGAATTGCCATATGTCGCCTGGTGGGTTTGAGGAGGTGATCGATATGCTTACCTCCTTGTCGTCGTGCAAGTACGCCAACCCTCTCGCCGCGCCGAGAGCGACTTTAACCCTCGTCTGCCACGACATGCCAGGCCCCGCGCTCCGGAAAATATGATCATCCAGCCCCTTATTCGGCATATACTCGTACACAAGCAATCGCTGAATCCCACGCTCATCGTCATCAGCGCAGTAACCGATGAGCCTCACAAGAAACGGATTGTCCACCATATCCAGAAAATGAACCTCCGTGACCCATTCGTGGTGTCCCTGCAGCCCCGAAGTATTCAGCTGCTTGATCGCCACTTCCACTCGCTCCGAATCGTTCTGCTTGATAGTACCTGCGATTGTTTTTTTTCATTTTTTCAGGCAAGTCTCATTGGCGATTTGAAAGCAATTTTTTTGGCAATTTACTACAAATGCATAGTTCTTGGCTATAATACACACCAATGATCGATATGGGAAGATTATCACAGGGAGCTCATAATGGTTTCCCTGTGTGCATTTCCCTTTTAGTCTCACTTTTCCCACTGAGCCTCAAGAGTTGACACTTGTTAAACTTTCCTTTTAACGAGCAGATAAGTCAATTATTAAACTGGTGAATAAGCAGCTTCAAAACTCAGTGGGAAAAGTAAGACTCGTAGGGAAATCTCACAGGGAATCGCATATGAGACCCTGGTGTATGGTGATCAATAGACTCTATTTCTTTACCAAATTTTCTTACAGTAACTTAATTTTTCAAATAGCAAGTTGGCGATCTATATAGCCACAAAAGAATCACACAAGAATCACTGGAAGTTTAAAGTGGATTCCCTGTGACGTTTTCCCTACATAAACAGGGAATTTGTAAAAGAGTCGCACAATCGTAGAGGGGAAAACTGAGACACGCGGGCAAAACTGAGACACAGGAAACACTCAGTTTTCCCCTGTGCATGTCTCAATTTTTCCTGTGTGTCTCAATATTCCCTGTGTCTCTTAGTTCTCTCTTGTGGGACTCTTTACAAATTCCCTGTGTGTTTCATTACACAGGGAATACACACGGAAACACACAGGAAATCCACTTTAAGCTTCCCTGTGTGTTTCATTACACAGCGAATATACACGGAAACACACAGGAAATCCACTTTAAGCTCCTGGTGAATAGTACCCTTGTAGACAAGCCCGAATCCGCCCTCGCCGAGCTGGTTGTGCACGGAGAATCCCTTCGTGGCGGATTTCAGCTCCGAAAGCGTGAACGCTCGCAGTTGGACCTTGCCGGATTCCGAGTCGGTGGCGCCGGAGACGGGGCGAAACCCCGGGTGGGAAACGGAGCCAAGCTGGGGTTTGGATTCGACGCGGCGCGCGTACGCTTGTGGGTCGGATTCGATCCCTGGTTGCCGTAACCCTCTCGACCTGCTGTCAGACCTTCGCCGCCGAATGATCTCGATCAACGAGCAGCTCATGATTCATAAACCACAACTTACCTACTTAGCTTCGATCATATGGAACTTCCAGAATTTCCTACACCTGAGCCCACAGTACGTTACGTTAGAATTGAAT
Organism: Pohlia nutans; assembly: GCA_022496805.1. NCBI lineage: Eukaryota > Viridiplantae > Streptophyta > Bryopsida > Bryales > Mniaceae > Pohlia > Pohlia nutans. The sequence goes on from CM040102.1 coordinate 11,142,730, forward strand.
CATCTTCAAACCTGGAAGGTTAAAAAATAGGACAAACCCAACACATTTTCTTTTCTTGTCTCCGGTGCAACTCAAGTTGCTAAAAGTGAACCCAATTTCATTCCCGACACCTTTGCTAACATCATTCGATCATATAGTTACAGTGGCCTTCTCGATCATACGGTTACGAATTCCTGCACGTAATTAAGAAATATCCATGGCTTCGTAAAGAAACAAAATCCAAGAGAGAAGAAAGCGTGAGCACTGCCTCGGGGTTCGCGCTCGAGAACGGTTTGCATGCAACAAGACCTAGCTCATGATTCATAAATGAAAAACCTTCGATCGGTCATATGGTTACAGTGGACTTAATTCTCGCCCATTCTATCATACATTTACGGCACTTTTACCACCAACCCAATTCCTGCGCGTAATTCAGCAACATCCATGGCTTCGTACGTAAGGAAACAAAATCGAACCGAGAAACGCGCGCACCGCCTCGGGGTTCGCAACAAGACCTAATTAACCTCGACTATTAATTGCCGGCCTACTTTAATGAGGAATGAGACGATTTTGAACAGACGAACCACAAGTTGGGTATACATGTTATTCAACCATGGCCGGCGCGCGCCGGCAAACGATCCGAAACTGAGAAATTATGAATCGAGAGAACTTACTAGTAACGACAGCTACCGGAAGTTGTCTTAGAATTCAAAGCAGATCCCGAAGCGCGCAAGCTCACTAGCTATGTCGGGAAAGTGATTACGCTGATCATTGACTTGTGAAAACCTACAGAATTAACCCATTCGAGCGATCACACGGTCCTTCCTTGGAAAGATCATCACGATTCACAGAACTAGTGTAATTAATTCCCCGCTTACGGAACGTTCTGAGCTAGCCAAGACGACGACGACGACTCAATTGCGCACAAGAATCGCCGAAACGAGTATACACATATTTTTAAACATTCTGTGTATGTGTTTAGTGGAAGTGAGTCGGCACAGCTGGATCAACGACTGATGATCTGTCGGCAGAAAACAGAAGATGTAAATTATGGGGAACCGCAGCAGCGTGAGACGAGTGACGCGCTGAGTGATGCTCTCAGCATAAAGTCATTCCAGCTACCACTCAGTGCCGTACAATTCGACTAGCTCTACATAGTAACGCCAAAACCTGAAGTCTTGGATCCACGCGGAATGCCTGAGCAGTAAGTAACTTGTTATTATTCCCCGCACTGTCAATCTCATCACTCATTCCGGGAACTGCACAACAACACGGTTACGTCTCCAGGCTTCACCTCATACAGTATAATTCCCTGTCAAGTCTACAGCTGTCGTAGATTTTGGGCACTTCGGAAGCATCACAATTTTGGTGCTATGAAACGCAGCTAGGTTTACTTATCAGACTTTGCATGCACGGTTCCACCCCTGGAACTGTCACACAGGCCAACCTAGTGTATAAGAGCATGGCCACCCATGCCCTCAGAGAGTCTCTGAGCTCGAGAAGTAGATGAAAAGTTTCAAGGGCCCTTTCAAAATAGCTCTTGACTCTGGATTCTTGCGTGTTAGAGCATGGCCACCCATGGTCTCAGAGGGTCTCTGACCTCAAGAAGTGGATGAAAAGTTTCAAGGGGCCTTTCAAAATGCTTCTTGACTCTGGATTCTAGCGTGTTAGAAATTGGGCCTTCAGAACACTATTTAGTTGACTATTCGATGATTATTCCTCCCATTCTACTTGTGATTGGTTCATTGACTATTTGATGCGCACTTTTGATACGTTAAAGGGCTTGCAAGGGTGGGGGAGTGTGAGTGCAAGGGCCCTTCAGATATAGATGAATAATTTGAGAGGGTTCGTCCTAGAGTGCATGGGTGGGAATGCTCTAAGGGAAGCTAGAAGCACCAGAAACTGTTAGGTACCAATTGTGGTCACCTATAAGGTGGTTACCCCATTCCCAATTGAATAAGAAATACGGATATGATGCATTGATATTATTTAGTATTGTTATTTTTTAGAGGTAGGCAAGAAGAAATAGATTCCAACACAAGTTAAAACATAATTTTTAGATGAAGAATGAATTAGTTATAAATTTTCAAAGTTGAAGTATGACGTATCCATTCACGTCATATAGGTACACCTCTTTATGTTTAAAGAAGATTTGTATTGCATACACTGAGGATGCTTAAACCAACAACAACGAATCCATAACCACACTTGCATATACTAAAACTAACAAGAGAGAACCCATTACCAACTGTAACTCATGCTACAACCAACATATTACAGCATTGATTGCGGATAATGCCCCTAGCTGTTGGTGAAAGGAGCCAGCTGGTAATGGGGTAACCACCTTAAAAGCACATGTTTTAATTTCAGGAGTTAGTTATCATAAGCATTAATTATGAATACCAAGTTAGCAATCTGATTGGACTAAAAATGAAAGACAATCATTGGTACACCTACTAACATCAACAGTGGTCTATGCATATTAAGTCTGAAAATTTATAACAAAATTATACATTGTGAAAAAATTAATTAAAAAAATGAGCTTGGTTATTAAACCAAAGTTTTATGTGCTACAATTTTTTATCATTGAAGATTAGCGCTCCATGTATGTTGAAATGATTAACCCTAAACGTACCAATCCTTTGAACAAAAGTAGATTTTAGCCTCAAAAGTAGATATTAGCATGGCTCGGATGTACATGAGGTGTACATGAGAAGATCATTGCAAGCATAAAACCTACCCAACAAGTTAGACTACTTGTAGTTGAAGGTCTCTCCAATATTATCACCAGCCCCAAGAGATTTATTGTAATTGGTAGAGAATTTAATAGGCTTTCAAAGGTGACTTGGATGAAAATCATCCAAGGTTGTATGAGAAAGTTACAAGGCTTTAAATCTGTTCGTGATTCAGTTTGTGAACGCTTGGACGTTTAGGGGTTAAATTGACGGCAACTGTACCCTTTACCTTACACTAGCCTGTTACCAATTACGTTCACATGTATCAATAGTACACATTTTGGGTTCGGAATGTACAACACAAAAATATGAGGACAGAATTGGAAACATGGTGGTAATAGGCCGTTGTACTTTATATAATGCCAAGTCTCTACTTTTTGGTTGTTAGGGAGTTCTGCGAAAGAGAGAGGGCCACTGTTGCATATATTGAAGCTTGGAGTTGTGAATTATGACCATAGGTAGGATGGGCTTTATTCAACCCTGGAACAGTAACTTATGATCAAATGCTCTGGCCACAAAAGGTCACCACTCAGTCTACAGTGGTGAAACGCACCTGGCACGGCACTAAGCTTAGAGATGTACGTATTCCTGAGAGGTTCTGGTATATAGCCCAGTTATGTCTGGCTACCTGAGTTCCACCTGAAGGCGGTCTGGTCTGTCTACGTTGTTACGTCTACAGACGTGGATAATGTGTATGATCATAATTCCTTTGTTGTCTCTGTCTCACCAAGGGAGGGACTACGGAAACGCTTTGTTTTCAAGGAGTTACATGGCTGAGCAGTCCAGACAAGGTGTAAAAGTAAATATAGAGTAAATAATGAGGCAAAGACTACGCGACTAGTCGCTTGCTTTTTTGAGCTAAGTCAATTGTCTTGCTAGAGCGCGTGCTTGTTGGGTCAACTGTAGTGTTAAGGGCTTTGTTCACACTAGTACAATCCTTGTGGTTTCCACACTCCCCATTCACTAGTAGAAACGGTGGCACTACCTAGGGAGAAGTAGTGTCCAATTCCGCGCATGATTTTGCTTGGGCATGTCCCTGGGGAGCGCCACCCTTTCTACTAGTGATTGTTGTTTCAATGTTATTTCAGCCTCTCATTGTTGTTTTGTCAATGTTGTTTAACGGGGTTTCATCGCACTCCACCATTTATCTTATTTAGTCCGAGATGCACTATAGTATTGTAATTGTTTTATAATGACTATTTTTTTTAAAAATTAACGTAGGATGAATGAACATTCTTACCAAGTATGTTTATGGATGTTCTGCTACAGTACCAAAATCATCAATCCTGATATAAAATAATTGCCTTGTGTAAAAAATTGTGACCATGTGTAAATAGTTAGTGTGGCTCGGACTAAAAAGGATAATGGGTGTAGTGCTTGTCTCAGGTGTTGATCATGTACGTTCCAGTGAAAAAATTATTGGCGAATTATCGCCCGTTTCTTACCTGCATTTTTACTTGGCGAATGTACTGTGGTGAAAATTGTGTAATTTTTGACATTCAGTAGCCAGACCCTGATGCGTTGGGTCCCGGGCGAGGCCACATCAGCCTCCACCATGGCTGTCAGGGGGCCATTATTTCGGCCTGTCTGCCTTTCCTCAGCGCCTGTCACTGACATCAGTTGTCAGCTTAATCGCCCAGCGCAGGTCTAATTAAGAGAAGGAGCCACTTGTATTCCGTATTGTTCAAAATTGGCGCTCCTTGCTGCAGGAGCCTTGTTGCCTGCGCGCTGCGCCATTCCTCTCCCTTGCGCCTGTGTTCTCCGCCATTTCCTCTTGCACTCGCATGCCATCGGACTTTTGCAGAAGCCTGTCTTGGTTGTGCCGCAGCCTGCGTGTGTAGTAGGGTTTCCAAGCTTGCTCCTGAATTGGATGCCGCCTGCGGTTTTAGGATCTGTCAGTTTAGATTTTTGGCGATGGCGATCGGAGATTGGCAAGCGCCGGAGCCCGGAGGTCAGAGGTGCGAGCGGCGGTTTGCACATCGGAGAGCGGCGGAGGTCAGGATGGAGAGCGGCGGAGGTCAGATCAGAGAGCGGCGGTTTTCTTTCTTCTGTGCTTTTTCAACTTCAGCGGCAGGTATTTGAAGGCCTCTGAGGTAAGTCTTTCTCCATCTCATTTGCGTTTCTTTCTAAGTTTATGTTTATTTTTGCTCACTTCAGTTGGGTTTCGGGGCCGCTTGGATTTGAGTTATCGTATTTTTGTCATGGTCGTTTAGCAGCTTGTAGATTAGAGGGGAAAATTTTGTCCGTTATTTTGCCGATCGGGGGTTTAGGGTTGTCATTGGTTTAGGGTTGTCATTGGTTTAGGAGTTCTCTCATGATCAGGGCTTAGTATTTCAGAGGGGAAATTTTTGTCCGTTATTTTGCCGATCAGGGGTGTTGTCTTTCAGAGGAGAAATGTTTGTTCGATTTTTTGCCGATCAATAGTGCCAGCTTTCATCGGGACCCAAGTTCTTTAGTTTTATTTTTTAGTTTTAGGGTTTTAGATCATTGTTCTAGAGAGGGATTACTCTTGGCTTCTTTTGTTAATGATCAGGGGTTCGTGTTCTTTGCATAAAACGTGTTTAAGCAGTGTAGGCTTGTGATCATAGACTTACGTTGCATACAATTAGAGTTTCGTTGCATGCAGTTAGAGGACTCGTTGCATACAGTTAGAGGTCAATTTACGTTGCAGTCAAGGAGAGGTTCGTTGCAATCAGTCAGAGGAATCGTTTGGAGGGGTCATGCATTCGTGTTCTTCTTTGGACTCGTTTGTTGCAATCAAGGATCAGGAATTCAAGGTTTAGGTTTTGGACTCGTTTGCTGTAGTCAAGGATTACGGATTCGTGTTCCTGTGTTGGACTTGTTTGCTGCAGTCAAGGATCAGGGATCTTCTTGTATTGGATTCGTTTGCTGCAGTCAAGGATCAAGGATTCGTGTTCTTGTTTAGACTTGTTTGTTGTGGTCAAGTGTCGTGTGTTCTTGTTGTCTGTTTAGACTCGTTGGAAGCAGTGAAGGATCGTGTTCTTGTTTAGACTCATTCACAGTAGTGAAGGATCGTGTTATGGTTGACAGTCCTTACATGCAATCAGGGGTGCTTGATTTTCCAGTAGAAGTCATGGGAGTCTGGGTTTTTGCATAATTTTCAGGGATTAGGCAGTCGTTGCATGCAGTGAGGGGTCCTCGCTTATTGAGTAGTATTCAGGGGCTAAGAGCTTAGGGTCATGGCAAAACACTAATCTATGCTTACAAAGTTCTTGTACCACGGGGTGTCTGAGGGGAATGGCATCGATGTTGAAGGGGGACAGACATTTTGCCACAACCCAGGTGTTAGCGAGCAGTCAAGAGGGGAGCAATGGGCCGCCGTTGGAGCAGGCGGCTGACTCCAGCACCAACCTGCAGCAGGGGCCGGTGTTTGTGAGCACCGATTTTTATGGACCAGCTGCAGCAGTGGCGCAGGGAGCAGCTTCAGCAGTGGCGCAGGGAGCAGATGCAGCAGTGGCGCAAGGAGGAAACGTGGGCAGGACTCCACCGCGCATCACAAGGGAAGAGAAAGGTAAGTTTCCCTTGACAGTACCGATGGGAGATGTGGCTAGTTCTTCGGGCTCTGATGTTGGCCTTCCAACATCAGATGGTGGGGCTGCCGATGTAGTAATCTTGGATCCAGCGGTGGCCTCACCAGCTCATGATGCAGCGAGAGCACGAAGGAGGATTTATGAATCTAATAGGCATTGGCAAGATTCATAGGCTGCCAAGCTGCCTTGGGCAGAATCTGTGGTGGCAAGTAATGGCAGTGTCAAGCAAGTGAGGTGTAGGGTGTGCACGGATGTGGAGGGCCGTGACAAGTTGCTTGTGCCCAAGATCGACAGCCTATGGAAACACTGTGGCCGCAGGAGGGCCACCACAAGCTTCGGCAAAGTGGTGGCGGGGCAGTATTACTTTCTCTCAACTAATATTCATGTGAAAAATGAGAAAGTATATCTTGCAAAGTTGGGGAAGGGTAGGGATACTGTGGTTCAGCAGGTGGCAGCGGGAGCCGTGCGTGAGCGCAAACGAAAGGTAGTCCAATTTCAAGCCATTTTTTGGCTACTCATGCATCGGCGGCCCATGAGCGATTTTGAGCAATGTCGTGAGTTGTTTGACATCCTCCAAGTCGCTGATTTTCCCAAGAAACATTGGAGTGCACCTACCGGTTGGGAGATGGCTGATCATATGGCCAAAGTGTTGGGAGACCATACCAAAAGCATCATTGGGAATGCTCCTTTCTTCTCCCTTTCATGTGATGAGGTAACATCCATTGATGCCCAATCTTGGATTTCCATTCACATCTATGTTTGCATGGGGTTCAAAAGGGTACCCATTCTATTGTCATTGAGTCGCTTGACGGAAGGCAATGGTGCTAATGCTATTAAGCAAGTTATTCAGGGTATGGTTACACATCACACGGGGCTTGATGAGGTGCAAGTGGCAAAAAGATTGGTTTGTTTTGGGGCAGATGGGGTGTCCGTTTTTCAGGGCAGCAGGAATGGCGTGACAGTGCAAATGAAGGACACCATGGCCCCGTTCATGTTTGGAGTTCATTGCATGGCTCACCGTACCAATCTTGCGGTTGAACCACTTTCTAACTTGCCCGTTGTGTCTAAGCTTGAGGCACTATGCCAAGCTATGCATTCATACTTTAGCCATAGTCCTAAGAGGCATTTGGAATTCCAAAAGCTTGCCGACATCATGGAAACAGAGGGCTTGAGAATGTTGCGAAATGTGAAGACACGGTGGATTTCTCTTTTAGAGCCTTTGAGGCGGGTGATGGGTGAGTACAAGACACTAATTGCCAAGATGTGTGAGGATGCGGCGGTGAAAGAGCCCGAGATGACATCACGGCAAGCCATGGCAAGGGAGACCGCGCGCCACAACTATGATTTGTTGTGTGATGTCGGTACCCTCCTTGCTCTTCCTTGCATTTTGCCTCTTCTCGAGTCGGTCAATTCCTTGATGAAGTTTGCCCAATCTAACTACGTGTTCGTGAGTGATTATGTAGCCGCGGTGAAGATTTGCCAAGCGGAACTGTACATGATGTATAGTGATCGTGGCACGGCATGGCAAAAGTCTCACTTTGAGATGTTCCATGACATTGTCAATGATCACTCACATGCAATCACCCAAGAGTGGGTGACGGATTTGAACACAGGCTCTCAAAGCCTTGCATTCCGCATTGGAGATCACACTTACCCGGCTCACATGATTTGCTCCGTCACGGGCAAGAAATTGCCGGTCTCACAGGAAGACTTTGATGCGGTGGTCTCTAGTGTGAAGGGGCAATGCAAGGATGCCGCTGAAATGCTTACGCTTGAGCTTGATGTGAGATTCCCGGAGGTGGAATTGATGAACGCCTTGGGCGTAGTATTTCCTCAATATTGGTTGCAACCAAATTGTGAGGAATTGTTCCCCATGCATGTGAAGACCTTGAGGGGACACTACTCTATGCATCGCACGGTGAACTTTGGCACCAAGGATGAGCCCAACATCAGGAATTTCCGACCCCACTGATTCTGCACTGATTCAGTGCGTTTATCGTTAAACACTGATTCCGCACGTCATACGTGCATTTAGAAGTGTCGTTACGGTACGGAAGTGACATGCATTACTAGAGTGTCGATGCAGTGTCTTTTCAATGATTATCAAAAAAGTGTTGTTTCCGCACGAAAGTCGTGCTTGACGGAATCCGTGCGTTAATCGTGTATTTACATCACATGGCTGATAAGACACGGATAACGTGCGGTTTTAGTTAATGCGAATTCAGTATCGTATACGTATCATATTAATGCCATTTATTATATTCGTGCGATTTCAGTATCTATTATAATGCAAATTATTTTCGTACGACATCCGTGTACAATATTTTAATATATTTTTTGGAATTTTTTGGAATTTTTTGGAATCTTTCAAAATATTTTATATTATTTTGGAATATTTTGGAATATTTTGGAATATTCCAAGAATCTTCTTTAAATTATACTTCCGGCTTAATTTCCCAAAACATTTTTAGATCTACATTTATAGAGTTTAGAAGCAATACACATTAAAATTTCAAAGAAATAACATTTTATATTTTTAGAATTCAAATTTGGTATTATTGGTTATCATTGTACTTTTCATCATAGGAGCAAAAAAAAATAGCTCACAACCACCACGATTTTGGCAAAAAATAAATAAATTCAAAATATTATGAAAAAAATCCTAGATATAGAAAACGTCCTGCATAATCTAGTGCAAAAAAAAATTTGGAAAAAAAGTTTTTTTCACATAGTTAAAAACATTCAAAGTCCGCTGAAAAAAAAAAAACAGCTCACAGCCCTGAATCCCTGATCTGCCATCACGATTTTGGCAAAAAATTCAAAAATTCAAAAAATTATGAAAAAAATCCTAGATATAGAAAACATCCTGCATAATCTAGTGCAAAAAAAAAATTTGGAAAAAAAGTTTTTTTCACATAGTTAAAAACATTCAAAGTCCGCTGAAAAAAAATAAACAGCTCACAGCCTGTTCTGCAGTCACGATTTTGGCAAAAATTTAAAAAATTCAAAAAATTATGAAAAAAATCCTAGATATAGAAAACGTCCTACATAATCTAGTGCAAAAGAAAAATTTGGAAAAAAAGTTTTTTTCACATAGTTAAAAACATTCAAAGTCCGCTGAAAATAAAAGTTTGATAATTACCAGTGGAGTTCTACTCCATGCATGAAGAGTTTGAAGTGGTTTGGTGGTTAGGAACTTGAGTAGCAACCGGGAGGTTGAGAGTTCAAATCCCACCGGTGGCGATAGAGTTTGGGAAGCTATGGTGGGCCCCACCGCATGTGCGGGCAATTTCCGTGTAGTTGAAGTGGGTAGCGAGGAAATTATTTATTTTTTATTTTATTTTATTTTATATTTTTTAATAATACTATTTTGATCAAATTTAGATATAAAAAGAAAAGAAAATCTAGATATGGAAAAGGTGATGTCGCACGAAAAACGCACTGAATCAGTGTAGTTTTAAAGACGATTAAAACACGACATTTGACGACTATAAAGAGTGCTGAATTCATACGTTTTCAATGGATGTATCAATCGTGTCGAATCAGTACTATATCTGCTTGTACGAACATCGTGTCATATCAGTGTAGTTGCGATGAATGACGCAACGATGCGGAATCAGTGCGAAAATCGTACGAACCCTTGAAATATTGGAAATCGCACTGAATCAGTGCAGAATCAGTGGGGTCCGAAATTCCTGATGAAGATGAGGGAAATTGAGCCCCTCATTGATGGTAGATTGCTTTCTTTGCAAACATCTTTGTTTAAGCTCACAATGAAGTCTCATGCAAAGGAGGCTATGGAGGAGCCACGGGACCAAAATCCGGTGACTAAGTTGTGGGTGAAGGTGGGGCAAAATGCCTTGATGCTAAACCGCCTTTCCGAGTTCATAAAGGTGGCTGAAATTGCCATCACGGCGGTGCTTGGGAGTGTGGAAGATGAACGCACGTTCTCTACTCTTGGATTTATGAAATCCAAGTTCCATAACCGGCTTGGTGGGCATTTGGACACATGTGTGAAGATGTTCTCACAACAATTCTTCACTCTCCAATCCTTCCCTTTTAACTCGGTAATTAACTCATGGCGTGATGATCGTGCAAGGAGGGGGGCCGATTTGTAAGGCCGTTTGTTTCCATCATGACGGCAAGTTTTGAGTTGCAAATTTGTTAAAACATTTTACTAACTTGGTTGGGGGTGGGTGGGATTGTCAATTGCGGTGGGCAAGGCCTTATGGGCCGGGGTTCAACTCCCCTTGGCAATTGCTGAATTTTTTGGCAAGTGCTGAAATTTCTTTGCCAAGTGCTGAATTTTTTTGGAAGTGCTGAATTTTTTCAAAAGTGCTGAATTTTTAGAGTGAAGTGCTGAAATTTTTGTGAAGTGCTCCATTTTTTGGCAAGTGCTGAATTTTTTGTGAAGTGCTGAATTTTTTGGCAAGTGCTGAAAATATTGTGAAGTGCTGAAATTTTTTGGCAAGTGCTGAAATTTTTGGCAAGGCCTTGATTTTTTGGCAAGTGCTGAATTTTTTGGCAAGGGCCTTAATTTTTTGGGAGATTAGCCACCAATGCACCTATGCTGAATTTTTTGTCGCTTGTGATACTACCTTGGATACATTTGGGATGCCACATTCCCATGATTTTGGGCTTCACACTCGCCACATGAGTTGAAGCAGTAAAAAAATTTCATATTTTTTGCCTTAAAAGTGTCTTTAGAGGCTCGCCACTTGCATACAAAAAATGGCATGAATGTAGCCTTATTTTTGGGCTCAATTTAATATGGAGGCGCCAAAAAAGCACCTCCCAATTCCATTGAGGTGCATGTCGCTCTACCTTGCTAAATCCTTAATTTTTTCACTGGTACGTTCTCCATCAACTGATTGTTGTACGGATATGATACCAAGTTGTGATTTTGAGGCAGTTCTCGAGTACTAGCTTTATCAGTTAGTACGTTGTTGTATGCATAAAATCAATATGCAAATCACAAGTAATGATAGAATGATGTCTGGATAGACGAAACAGAGTAGATAGCATTGGACAACTGAACAGAGACCTTAAATCCTATTTATTTTGTGCCAGTTCACATTATTCATTATTCTCAATACAGAGTATAGTTCAAGATACACTCCAATGACCTACTCACTCAGGTACAGTTGTTGTGTACTTGCATTGGAGCTGCAGACAACATTAACCGCGTAAAATCATATTTTCAATGATGGAGCTCCAGGGCTCCATTCTGTGATTATCGTACTTGCCCCGACTTTTTGCATGGATGATGATGTCGAATATTATGCACATACTCCTCAAGGGCAAGGTAAGGTCAGTGAAGGTTACTGAATGTTATGTAAAACCCCCCCAACCCCCCTTCGATGTTAATGCAAGCACTATTCACTCATGGTCCCGTTTTTTGAAATCTCTATTTTGAACAACCTAGGGTCTATTTTGGCAAATTTCTTTTGCAATTTTGGAGTTTACAACCCCAAATTAGTCTCGAAGGTCCCCATTGGGAATTTTAAATCCTTGGAAGAGGGGCTATTTTTTAAAGTGGGTCCTACATGCACAAAACAAAGGGCAGGTTTTGTCCTCTTGTATTAACGTAAAAGCGGGGATTTAGAGTCAGGGTTGAACTCAGTCATCAAGGTCAGTAGCTCATACCAATTTATTTAGTTTTTCTTAGTTCCAATAATGTGAATATTGTTAAGATTATGTGAATATTCTCTAAGATTCTTTTCTTCATCATAGCAAATAGATTTTTTTTGAAAAAAAAACTTCCTATAAATTTGGGCTTCTCTTCTAATGATTTATTTTTGACACCACCAAAAAAATCAACTAAATCCTAGAAGCAACAACTTGAACGGGAAGAATCAATGGTTTGTGTACTGTGAACCAATGAGAATGCAACCCCCAAATAATTATTTTTTTAATTTTAATTTAATTTTTGTTTCTTTTATTTGAAACAATAGGACAAAAACCTATCAAAATTTCAAGAATGTTTTTTAACTAAATTAAAAATAGAAGCAATAGTTGAAGTAGTTCTATGAAAGATTGGTTGAATTTGCAAAACCAAGAATGAACACCAGTGGAGTTCAAAACCAAAGCATACAAAGTCCATCTTACAATGCTCTCAATTAGCCCCTAATGCATGCAACAACCTCAGTGTGGTCTATTGCTTTTGTATTTGTTGAGCATGAGGTTGATGATAAGTGTATTCTTTCACGGCAAAAGTTCTGCAAATTTTACAGCAACATGTCTTGTAGTTCTTATAAGGTTGAAAAAAAATTGGACCCATAGGACACATTATGCTATAGTGAACATCACGTGTATGCAAATGTTCTTCCCTGTACGCGCACCGTGTGAAAAGGGCAACCTCTTCTAGGAGTTAAAGAGCCATTCTCATATTAAATTTATCAACTTAAGACTAAAGACTAAATTTAGTAGTCTTACAAGATTTTATGCAGAAGATTGAAATCTGCAAGGTGACAAAATATGTAATTTATGAGTCAGAAGTAAGAAAAAATTAAATTGGTAAAACACATTTCTTAATTTTACTTCAAAAAAAAAAAGTTTCATCTATTAATTAAGTTAGTGATTTTAAAATTTCAAAATGATGTGTTTGACCATACATGTAAAAAAAACCATGTTTTAAGAATATTTATCATAATGAAATTTACTAAAACATAAATTCAAATATTGATAGATAATCTTTTGAATTTCACATTAATTATAAAATTAATTGTATTCATACGTGATGATATTCAAATAAATACATGTATCATTTTATACTTCATATGGCACTTTATCAAACATTCTTTAAACGAAATGATTTCATTCAAAGTTGCTTCATTCAACTTTGAATGAAAAGTTGCTTTGATATTCATGCCGCTTTTAGAATATCAATTTCTCTTAGATCTATCAGGTGGACAACTGGACATAGGAATGGTTTTTGGACGCATATACATAGTAATTGTTATACCAACAAAACTTACACACATATGAAAATAAGGGTAAAACGTAGACAAAATTTGGACCTTTTGTATGACCCAAAGCATGACATTCTATAGTGTTAAACAATGTACTAGTAGTAAAACTTCGCATCAACACAAATTTGATAACATGTGATCTCAGTGAAGTCACTCTTTGTATTCTTTTTAAGGTACCACCCAAAACAACAGGATATTTTTAAGTGCCTTAACAATTAAAATCAATTCTTATTATAATTAGCAATATTTATATAATATTCTCATTTTTAATCTTGAAATAAAATTTGAGCATCCTATATTAATATTCATCCTACATGTTTTTGCACATCGATTGTAGTTTTTTGGAAGTAAGTTCCCAGAGCATATAATGACATTCATAAATATCAACAATGCACTCTACATTATGTTTGAGAATAACGTGCGTACATGACCCCCTTTAAAAAACCCCTTGTATACAAGGGATTTTATATCTAAAACTTTTATATACAAATTTGTTCCATCCTAAATATATGTTAATGTATTTAACATATATTTAGGTGTATACGTCAATATTTTCTTCTTTAAATATGTCTATTGTATATATACGTAATACGACAATATTCAAATTAATATCTCTCCTGTGCACTCACGTATACTCGTACATGTTTAGTACAATGCACCCCCAAGAGTTAACCCCTAAAGGACCGGGGGGTTTTTTAGCTTAGCTCTTGTTTTCTTGACTAGCTCTTATAACAAGCTCAATTCCTTGTTGGTGTGGGATAATTTTGACGATCGGCACCGTTGAAATCAAAGAAGACTTACATAGCTTTTGTATGAAAAAAAGATCAACAAAATCGCACAATTTTTGAGAAAATGCCACCGTTGAGAAAATTGATGGAACTTGTTCAGGGTATTTTGTACACATGCTGAAATCGGATTGATTAAAAATGCTCCAAAAAATCTGAAATTTTTATTGTGAGTAGAAATCATCATTTTAAAAATGTGGAAAAAATTTCAAGTGATTTGGAGGTGCAAAGAAGAAGATATGAGGATCTGAAGTGACACCAAAATACCCACCGTGCAACTCAAAAAAACACCAAAAATTGCACACTTCGTGAAATTTCTATCAAGAAGTACTCACGGATTAAGCTCTCAAAAAGAACTAGGGTCCCTTTGTTGCTCACTTTACAATTCACAGTCCAACAACTCGAAATTCCTTACTTTCTAGTTCCAGAAGCCACGTGGTGGCCTCGTGGTCCTTTAGGGTTTAATCACATAATGTTTGCAATAAAGCCAATAATGTGACTCACAATAAAAACAATATAAAAATATATATAAAAAAACATGACTACAAGCACTCACATTCCACGGGTTATATATGTCCTGGCCAAAATATGACTCATCATAGTAACATTCCATATCAACAAAAAATATGACAGCATTCACATTCCACGTGGCCTCCCACGTTAGCCAATATATAACTCGTCATAGTCATATTCCACGTCAACAAAAAATATGATTGCACAGAGTCACATGCCACGTGAGATTTTTCCTTTTTCTACTTGTGCAGGTCAAAGAAGGTTACGGACTCCAAAGTCAATTAAGACATACCCCTTGTACAAACTGGGAACGCACATGCCATACTTGCATATGCCCTAGCACCGTATATATTCAAAGCGACTCCTCGGCAATGTTTGGACTAAGTCATCTTACGCGTCATATTCCTCTGCCCTCCGCAATCATATTGTTAGATTTGGTCACTAAGTGTAGTCATAAAAGGTGCGTTTTGTTGTAGTGGAAGAACTCATTGAAATATTTTTATAAAAATTGTAAGGAATATATAAGAACACCATTCAGTCAAATGTTTTCAATAGTTTTTAAAATTTCGTTTCATTAGCTCTTTGTTTCTCTTTGCACCATCCTAGGGCACTACTTGTGCCAAAGTAAAAGGTCATGAAATTGAAAAGACGCAAAAGGCTAGGTTAATTCATATAACGGTCTTTAAAGACACAATGGAACAGTCATCGGAGGACCATCCAAGTGGATGTAAAAGGTTAGGTTTCACCATAAAAAGGTCCTATCATAGATAACCTTATTCTAGAATTGTCGACTGCACCGTTCATAGTGTTGAGACAAGATGAATGTCATCCATTCATTCTCCGGTTCAATCCATAGCTTAGTCAGCTTATCTACCCGTTAGATAGGGATAAGGTAGATGGATGATAAATCCAGTCACATCCTAAACCGTAACCAATGTAAAGGTTGTCTTCACCCTTGAATATAATCTTAGTGAACCAGAGCTTCGGCTCATTCTTTCATGCTCATACTTTATGTTTATGCTTGTCTCTCAACACATAGCTCGCCGCCTTGTTTACATAGAGTTTCTAAGCTCGTCGGCTCGTCGCACTAGCCAACACGCCTCCGTCTAATCGCAAGAAGGTTTCATTTGAAGTTGCCAAAGTTTCTGATTGGATTTTGATTGTTAGCACAAAGTGTTTTAAGAAATTGCAATGTTTGGATTTTTTCGTTTGAATTGTTTACACTTCAATCTTGTGGATGTGAATGTTTCAATTGTATTCATAAAGCAACCTGTGAGGGCAAATTCCACCATGAAGGTGGTTTTTGGTCACAAGGGGATTATAGAACAAGATTACATGAAGAGAAGAAGAAGTGACAAGAGAAGACAAGAAGGAAATGAGGAACAAGGGGAAGAAGATGAAGAAAACTGCCCGGCCAGATGCCTTTCAAAGTACCCTCCAGTGTTTGGGCCGCCATTTGTTCATCCTAGCTCGGAATTGGGCGTGCCTTAGCTTTTTAGAAAGCTAACTTGATTATAAATCTACCCTAAAAATCTCAAAAGCATAGGACGAAACCTCTGGGACTGATTGCCATTTGACTGGGGCTCTTTTTCCACACGCCGGCCGAGAGACACCTTCAACACCCCTATCTTTGGGAGGCCATTTCTCCCTCCCTATAATTTGGAATCTGACGAGCCATATACCAATAGAAAGCTACTGAAGAGATCTACCATTATCCCAAATCTCGATTTGTTTGGACAAAAACCGAGGGACTGATGGGGAAAGAACTGAGAGGCCTTTAATGGGGATTGAAGGAAGATAGTACTCAATACTTGAGTACAAGCAACTACTAACACAATGGAGGAGGAGATCAAGAGGAGTGAGAAGGAGGCCTAAGGCCTTCCTTCTCCTATCAATTAGCCATCACAAAGAGAGAAGAATGAGAAACAAGATGAATTGATAAACAATGAGAGAGATTTTTTTTGAAGCTTGGAAATAAGCTCTTAAGTACAAAAGAAGAAGCCGCCAAAGAGGCAGCTCACCCTAACCCTATGGCTTAAAAGCCCTAACTTAAGGCGTTGACGGAATGACGGATGAATAAAGCTCCAACCTCCACGGCGCTCCATCTTGAAAAACTTCCACGAACGAATGTAACACACACAACCACAAAGTTAAATGAACGAAACCAAGACAATCACGCCATAAACACAAACATGAACATTAAAAACTAATTGCGCAAGGTCCACGGTAAAACACTCAACTCTATATTAAGCAACTAACCATATTCCTAATTTTAGGATTCACTAGGGGGGATCTTCCCTCCTCTAGTCCTTCTCCATCCTTCATTGGATCCACTAGGGGGCTAAACCTTCCCTAGTCCTTCCACACTAAATCTAACCTAAAGCTTAAATTAGTGCCAAATGACCTACCCAAGGCCTTGCAACAACTATCCTCTAACATGCATATTGTATTCACAACTTAATTAACTTAAATTTCGTCAAATTATCTCAAGATGACATTGCTTGTTAACATTATATTTATAAAAGTAACAAATAAACAATAACAAAACAAGAGAGCAATATCGTGCTCTCACACAACCATGTGTACAAAAAGGTCTCCAACAAAACAAGTTGCTGACAAGCAAATATTGGCCGCAATAACAAGTACGTTCTTTCTATGACCTTGCAATCTCTTTTCAATTATACTAGTTGCATTCCATAATACATTCTTCATGTTCACATAAGTTATCAAGGGTTTGAGTGGAAACAATCGCGTTACTGCGTGACTTTTTAATTCAATTGCTTTTTATAAAAATGTGATTTTTTATTTCATTAAGAGACTTGAATAGATATTATAGGAATGAATCTACAAATATCGTTTGTCTATAAATTAGAAAACTATTCTACAATGGGGTCCAAGGTAGAATGGCGTTTTTGGTTTCGCAGTGGAAAAAAATTCAAGTCTGCCCACTTTGAAAGCCTCTGGAGAGATCAAAAATTTATATTTTACCTTGAAAGTTTTACCATGAACCTGAAATCAAGTTGTTAGTATGCCTACCAAATTTCAAAGCCAAATAATTCACCAAAGAAATGTTATTCAAAATCTACCAACATTAGTAGTTATACACTGCTGCCAAATTTGACAGCCTCCCAAAGATTGAATTTTTTTTTTTTTGCCATGAAATTCTTGGAACAAAAACCTCTTTATGTTAGCAACATATGATAAAAATTTCAAGACCAAAAGATTAATGCAAAAAAAGATATTAACAATCTACCAACATGTGTAGTTGTGGGAAACGACGGGGGAAACCATTTCATTGCTACCAACTTTGAGTACTGCCAACTTTGAAAGCCTCCCGAGAGCTCAAAAATTGGTATTTTACCACGAACGTTGTACCAAAGAATTATCTTTAAGTTAATTATATGTATGTCAAATTTCAAGGCCAAAAGATTCACCAAAAAAAAGTTATTCATAATCTATCAACATAGTAGTCAAAGTTGGTAGCAATGAAATGGTTTCCCCCATTGTTTCCCACAACTACACATGTTGGTAGATTGGGAATATCTTTTTTTTCACTAATCTTTTAGACTTGAGATTTTTACCATATATTACTAACACAAATTGGTTTCTACCCAAAAAATATCAAAGTAGGTAAAGTTTTTTCCAATTCTCGGGAGGCTGTCAAAGTTGGTAGGAGTGAAACTTTTTCCACAGCTACCTATGTTGGTAGATTTTGAATAACTTTGTTTTGGTGAATTATTTGGCTTTGAAATTTGGTAGGCATACTAAAAACTTGATTTCAGGTTCATGGTAAAACTTTAAAGGTAAAATACCAATTTTTGATCTCTCTAGAGGCTTTCAAAGTGGGCAGACTTGAATTTTTTTCCACTGCGAAACCAAAAACGCCATTCTACCTTGGACCCCATTGTACAATCAAATATCCATTTTAAAAATTGATAATTTTTTTTTTAATCAAAAGCACCTAGGAGTCACCATCCGGAAAACCCTAGGTGTATTTTTCCACTAATAGCATAATTGATAAAATTTCATTTGTAAATACGCTTTAGTCCCAAAGCATTCCAAAATAATGCTTCTTAAAATGCTATGTTGAATCCAAACCCTAGTTTTAGTCTTCTAAAGACATCAATAATCATAAAGTAGTTAACTAAATATAGGGTGGATGTCCGTATAACCATTCATGCACTAGTGACTGCACACACCTGTTTGTTCATGATCTATGCGCACCAAAACCAATCAACATTAGTACTAGAAACAAACAATGCAACTTCATCGGTTCTTATGATTGCTCACCAAAATCAATTATGAGCAATGAGAAAAACAAAATGAATTACCCTTTGTGACCTTTGTGCAACAGGACGAAACTTATAAAGGTTACAATCGGTTGCATAAAAGTAGAAGTAAACTTAATGTTTGAGATTGTGGTGAATTTTTGTTTTTTGGTAAAAACCTTTTCATCTTTTTCCTTTTATGAAATAGTCGTAGCTATAGTAATAGTTGTGAGCAATGATATGAACGCACTAATACAAAACTACTCTAGTTCACATACTTTTGGGACAAATATCTTACTCTTTCTAATAAAAGTAAATAACTATATTTTGTTAAATTCTACTACAAAGCAATGAAAATAATTAATTTGAAAACACGTAAGCTACAATGGGATATTATTTTCTTCTCAGAAGTTAGAGTAGATATGACATTTTTCTAAAATGTAGTACAATAATAACAATACTAATACGTCCATTTGACTTGTTGGATCAACACTATAAGAATAACATTATCTCAAAATGAGATAGATCAATATAAGGACATGCATTTGACGAGTTGTAAGAACATTAAAATACCAAATGTTCTAATGTGTTAAAACGACATTTAGAAGTAACACGCCTAAAAACGTTTCCTCGAAATTAGCAGACAACTTTTAGCCCCATGCTAAACCTCTTGATGCTCCCCATGTGATTAGAACAACATTGACTGTTGAGAATGGTGTTCTAAATCAACATCAGAACCACATCCCGATCAATGTTGATAGAATAGTGTTTTAAATTGCTATGTCCACTTGTGCATAGATGCAAATTCTAAATCAACATTAGAACCACATCCCAATGAATATTGATCTAAATAGTGCTCTAAATTGCTATCTCTACTTTTGTGTGGATGCAGGAACGTGTGATCGATTGCTAGTTTGAGCATAGCTAAGTCGTCATGGAGCCAACTATGAGAAACAAAGTCCTGTGGAAGTTCCTGACACATGAGATAATGAGTGGAATCAAAGCAAGTGTGGAGGCCAAAGGACAAATGGAGGCAAATTTCATGATTTTTGCAAACCTGCTTGGCTTCAAACACCATCCTAAAAGTCCAAGGAAGCTCTGCATGGTTCTATGTTCTATGTCCATTTGTTCATTTTGGCTAAAACGACACCTGGTTTGTATGCACTCTTGTCCACGGTCGTGATCCAAGGCATGCCTCTAGAGGTTTTTGAGATCCCAAACATGACTATCGAGGCTGTGGAATTGTTGGTGGTGTTGCTCTACATCTCTCTAAGTAAGGTCGTAGCTCCCATACCGGAACTAGATTTCGCTATCGACCAACATTTCCCGGCAATCCACCATGCATGCCACAAGTACCGAGTCTTTGAGAATTTGAAACCCGTGATGGATGCCGCATGGCACAGGAACATTGCCCCGACGGTTATACGTCAGATTGTTAAGCATGGATATCTGGTGAAGCGGGTACCGATGCCGAAACCGAACTACAAATGTTCCGACATTCATTGTCACTCCTACTCTTCTTGCCTCCGCGCTAGAGTCCTTGCTAGTGTAGACACTAATGAGGACACAAGAGCCCTCCATAGTGAAGGGGGATGCGGCGGTACTTGTTGTCTATGGAATTGACCAAAAAGCCTAGTATATTGAACCTCTATAACATTATGTAGCATGCATTGTCTTTCCCTTTGCTCCACACTTGATAGTGTGGAACTCCCAACTATACTTCATTAGTAGGTGAATGAACAGGTGGAGGCTAAAGGTGATGACGGAAAGGCATTGAGCATGAAAGTATGAAGGCTAGTGAATGTTATGTTGTATGGCAATGTTCTAGTGAAATAAAAAAAATTGATCCCATGTGAACTATTGATGGAACGATTCACAATTTGATGAATTGAATTTTTCATTATCAAACCATGAATGGTTGGTCCTTTTGTAGGGTAGAAAGTTGTTAACGTGTTGAACGTTCATGATTTGTTGGAAAAACACCGAAATGTAACGTTGTTCCAATACGTGAGAATGATGTGATGAGAACAACACTCCAATTCATCGTTCTAAACTACTCTACCTTTGTGTGATTGGTCACGGCACTTGTAAGTTGCAGATCATTTTTGATGTGTCATCGCAGTGGTGGTGTGAGCAGGTGTGTATTTTCTGTCTCTTTATAAGATGATACGACTTCACATCATGGTTATTATAATTTCTAATGGACAAATTGTTTGCTTGTTCAGCCCGTTAGTTAGCCTCTCACCTATTTGACATTAATCCATTTGAGCATATTAACCTAGTTTGCCATTTTTTTAACATGTTTTGAATTTAGTTGACACCTTGAATGAGACTGAGGTAAAGATAGGTGATGAATTTGTTTGCAAAACGTTGAGAGGCTTCACTAGAAGAAAAGAGGGACTTGTACACTTTGGAGTGGGATTATGAGTGAATTTGGTTGCATGTGAGTGCACATGCTTAGCGTACCAGTCTCTTTTCTTTAAGTGTTTTTGACCTTCATAGTGATCTTGGAACATTTCATATGTTGAAAAAAAACGTTTTTTGGAAAATGAGCTGCGGTCTAGTCCTTGTTTCATTGATTATGGTAGGGTATAATCTAAAATGGTTGTCAGTCTTGGTGGAAGTCATCACCGGGCATCCAAAAATTTGTAGAAGTGGTATATTTATATGCTTATAACACATTTATATATTTTGTTTAAAACTTTCAAGTAATTGGAAATTATGATGTTTTTGTAATGCCTTATTTTTATGATTTATTCACTCATTCATTAGTCTTTTCATAATGACATACCTTTTGATACATTTGCTATCCTTTGCTATTTTCCACAATATGAATTGATTTACTTAATGTCTTTTCAATGAGAGGAAACGTGGCCCGGAAGGCTAACATGAATGAAGAGTTTATTTGAAGAAGTGCTACCAACTTGGCCACCAAGACCAAGATGGCGCGCTACCCTTCATGCCCTCTTTTGAAGATGAAATCTATAGTCACAAAAGTAACAAGTAGCATGTTATACAAAGAATGAAGAACTTGGAAGTTAGTTTGTTTTGATACTATTAGTATGGTTAAATGTAGAGTTGTGTGTTGGATGGTCACTCCTTTAAGTTGGGTTTTAGTGTGAGAAGTCGAAGGAGTGTGAGGTGTCTTTTCATGCAAGAGGGAGTATGTGATATCTTTGTAGCTTCTTTGGTGCATTTCAAATAGCAAGCAAATGTAAAGAGTTAAGGGTTTATTGTAAAAAGCTCATGGAAAAAGGTCCCATTTTTAATCGAAGTATGCATAGTTTTGATATACAATGAATATGAATCTACCAATGAGAAGATCCTATGATGAGCAAAAAAATCAACAATTGCACTACTTGCATCACTTAGTGCTACTTTATATCCTCCATAGAATGACATTTCAAAATATGTTGATTATATCATTTTAAGTAATACAAACATGACAAGTCGTTTATGTGACTAATCCATTCTATCATGCTACTACCTTGAAGGTAGTGCATTTCAATCATTGTGTCCAAATTGAGAAGGGCAATTGTACATCAAACTTTAGCTTACATCAATAGTTAGCTCAGACTGGGGTTTTATTTTTGGCTTTCTAGAGTCAATTTGCTACATAAATCCACTGGGAGAAACACCATATGGGAACATAATGAGAAGAGGTACCACCCTATGTAACTACCTACTGAAGGTAACACACACTGATTGGAGACCTAATTGGAACTTTGTAAGGCGCAAGATGAAATGGCCAAGATGTTGAATGAAAAAAACGCAATGTATGGAGGGTTTCACAAAAAGGGAGTATGTTGAATGAAAGAGCTGATAGGTATCATTAGGAGAGATTTGTTTTGGTAAACCTACAACTTCCCTTTTGAAAATTTTATTTATTTAAAAAATTATCAAAAAAACATATATATGAAAACTTTGTAAAAATTTTATTGCTAAAAGAGGATAGGGCATCTAATGGGGTATTTAATAGGGCATTGTTGATTTTTTGCAAATCTAATTTAGTTTATATGAGAGAAAGTATACTAGGATGGTTTAGTATGAGTTTTGGAGAGATGTATTATAAATTGCAACTAAGAGGGATATCTTGAACTTGATGTATGAATAAAAATATTTTTCACATTATGAATTTTAAATTCTATTCATACGGTTAAAACTATGATTGCTATCACTGATATTTTGTATAAAATTTGAAATTTGAAATTTATAATTCTTTTGTAATTTGATTAAAATAAGATATTGATAATCTATGGATGAAATTTGTTGAGATTGGTTGAAATGTAATATTGTAAGTGCAGTGATTTTTGTAGATTTTTGGTTGCTTAATTTTATGAGTTGACTTTTTTAAGAGCACTTTTACATTGAGGTCTTTGTAATTTTGGGTGAATCACTACAACATGAAATGAAGCATAAAAATTTCACAAATCATCTTTCTAATTGAATCACACATGCATTTTTTCTATAGATGTTCTCATTCCGTCACTGTTCAATGTTTACCCAAAATGGGGACTGAAAAATGACACTTCTGCTACTACACTAAATAGGTAGATTAGTGCTAGATAATTATAAGATTTGAAAATATTATAGATTTTTACTCTCGACAAAAAAAATTACCAAAGACATTGATTCCAATACTATTGAAAGATCCCCATCTTGACCAATATAGAGGGTAAAAAAATTGGTCAATACTAAAAACTTACAACATGTTTATGTAAATTAGTGTATCTAACACTAATCTACCTATTTAGTGTAGTGTATTACTACTAGTGTATTGTCAGAAACCTCATGTGCTGTGAGCTCCCACTCTCTCTCCCTGCTCCAGTCTTCACAGCCGTAATTCCATTCCTGATAGACGCACGAGCCATGACTACTCAAGGAACTCAAGAACTCCACCAGAACCCAATAACTCTGACAATATTGATACCTAGTCAAACATAATGTGTTTGTGGCTACCAATGAGATGCAAAATTCTACTCACAACAGCAAACCCCTATAGTCTCAATACATGTACTGCACATCTGTAATTCAAGTGTAAATGGTTCTAATCTGGCCACGCAATTGATGACCACCAATTTCATTCGATTTGATCACCATCTATATCTAGTCACATACATTTGGGACAATCCTAAGCACATGTCCAAATTTGGATCCTGCCATAGATGCAGCCACGACAATACAAAGCCGAGCGTTCAGAGAAAAAGGTGACATGGTGTGGCGTGGTAAAAATTTCATCTCAATCTTGAATTTATGAGAGGTTAGCTAAAGAATTTTTATTTATATTTGTAATTTTTTGACATTTCTTTAATGAATATTTTGTGTTGGATTCCCATTTATGCTTTTTTTTTGCATCAATCAAAGATGATACAAAAATTTAGGAAGCATTTTAGGTCTTAGGGATGCACTCTACATTGTGTTTGAGAATCATGTGCGTTCAACACCCATTTCGTTAAAAGTGCACAATAGCATGTGCACTTTAAATTTTGGTCAAAATTTGTTTTTGATCGATTGAAACACCTAAAAATACTAGTAAAAATGATTCATAATTTTTTTTTTATGTTTTTATTTACATTGAAGTGATTTTGCCATTTCCAATACAACAAGTATGACAAATGCTTATTCCAAATTATAATATTGAAAGAATCAATTAATAAAATCAAATAAAAGGGTTAGGCATAAGCCTAACTTTTTTCACTTCCAATTGTCAATTAAATTTTTGACACAGATAGGAATATGCATAACCTTCTCTAACTTGCAACGTTACAAAATAATTACAATAAAATGGATAGGCATATGCCGAAGTGCCAATCCATCACGTGTAACTAAAACTTCTAGTTTGAAAATCAAACCTGTACATTTAAAAAAATTAATAAATAAAATTGAGTTTAGAAATCATTGGTACTAAAATCCATACATTTGTAATCTAGATCTGCACTTTGGAAATTGAATTCCATCTTCACTGCATTCAAGTCTAAAATCTCCTATTCATGAGATTTTCTATAATCATCTTTTGTATTCTAATATAATATAAAAATTAATGAATATAATATCATAGTTCCTAAATAGTAGAATTAAAAAAAAATTGACATCCATGATGTTATTCAAGACTTCTATAATCCAATGCTTCACAACATACATGCAATCTAGTCCTTTATTTTCATAAAACATTCCTTTTTTTACAACCTTTATACAAAACAAAATTAATACTCAAAAATTCATTTATATTCAAGACACACAATACCAACATATATATAAAGAAAATAACTTCGTAGTAAAAATACTATAATATCTATAATTTTAGTATCTAAAAACATTTCACTACTACATAAAATCTATCACCAAGTAGTCTCTTAAGTTTGAGATTCAGTATTTCCCAAACCTATGCTAAGACAGACGAACGTGGAAAGAAACCTTGGAGCAATTGAAAAGACTTCAAAGCTGATCACGTATTTGAAAGAGTTTCTTAAGAGGGATCGGAGTATGGATGCATTATCACCATTTTGGCCATTTGAAGATGAAGGCATAAAACAAAATATTATGCTTTCAGCAGAGGAGACTACATCAAATGAAGCGATCGCAAGTGTTCTTCAATCTCTACCTCCAATGATGGTCTCAGATTTCTTTGGGCCTCGGTCCCAAAGACTTGTAGGCCATCGAGTACGACCAAGAAACAATAGTCATGGTAGAGTTACAAATGTAACTCAAAATTTGCTGAATGCCTCATTGGTACAATCAAATTCAGTGGTCCCCAATGCTTTTCCTCCATTCAATCCTAGTAAGGATGTTGCTATAGGAATGTTTGCCGTTTTGGAAACTACTGATGAGGATCGCAGCAGTGGAATACCGTTTTTTATAACGAAGGTGTTGAAGATGAGCCGACAAGCATGTACTGATGGTACTAAAACTGTTATGTGGTATCAACCAAAAATGCATTTTGGTGTGCGGGACGAGAATGGGAAGTTTTTCAAACGGTATAGGAATTGCATAGAATGAGGATGGGAACCCTCTCGAGAAAGAAATGATTGTATTCCCATTCAATCAATCTTTATTGCATGGAAAAATACAGTGGGAACTAAAAATTTAGTAACAGTATTTGGCAATAGAACAGAGAAAGATATAAAGATTCCTACTGGTGAAAAAAATCATCTCTACAATCATTTAGAGATGATGAATTGGCAACATCAAGTTAGTATGGAAAACGACGTAGCCCAAATATAGGGAAAATAGAATTGCAATGTTGTATGGTGAAAAAATAATCTTTTCCGTTAGTTTAATACATGGTGTGCATTTTTCAGTGTATTTTAGCAAGCATGTTGAGGGGTTAAGCATACGCCTAACCGCTTATTGGATTCTTAAAGGAGTTGTTGTAGAATAAGTAGTATGGATTGGTTGGATTTAGTGCCGTCTTTGCAATTAACTTATTGCAAAATCCACATAAAAACATGTAAAATTTAAAACACTCCAAAAACATAAACCTAAACTTTAGAAACTCCAAAAAAATAATTTAAAAAAACTTAAATAATTGCGTGGAGGACAATTTTTATATAATGAACCCCAATGTGCTCTCTTAACACATAATTTGCCAATGGCTTAATTCAAGAATTACTTTATTTTTTGGCATATATTTTCATAGCCTTTTTTTGCTATTTTCACTCATCCAGTGTCCTATTAAAAATTCACAATGTGCAATTTTAGAGGGGCATGTGCACTTTTAACGAAATGGATGTTGTTCATGATCCCCTCTAAAACCCCATTTATACGAGGGGTTATATGTTTAAAAACCTTTGTATACATGTATATTCCGTCCGAAAGATATGTCTAATGTAAGTATATGTCAATACTTTCAACTCTAAACATGATTGTTGTATGTATACATCATACAACAATACATATAGTCTTTCATGTTATTGGAAAATTGAATCTTCATGATGCATTTTTCAAAACTATATGAAATCTACTGGATTTCTGTTGATTCGGTTACAAAAATTTTTGTAGTGGTAAAACCAATAGAAATTAGGCAACATCTATTGAGTCCAATACAATATACTCTAAACAAGTCAAGCCGTGACCGCTAGTGCCCAAAACAACAAAGAATTGTTGGTTATTTGTTTGTTTGGTCAACATTTTCTAGTAGTAAAACTCTGCCATAATACGTTCAACTTCAATCACCATGTTTTTTTTAGAACTAAATGAACTTCTTTTGAAAATGATCGTATATAGAGTACAACTAATACAAACATTTTTGGTAGCCATATCACTACACCCTAGTTTGAAAACACCCAAGTTGGAAATATATATTAGCACTATTTGCATTCCAAAAAGCCTACACACATCAATTGCATGTGGAAGACAAAGACAACACTTCTATGCGAAACAATTTTTATTTAAAAAAATAAAATTAGAACGGGTGTCTTTGGCAAATATAATATCCACAAGAATTATCCAAGATTCTCTTTTTACTATAAAAAAACGTTTTTGAAAACACAATTTTCCAAAAAAAATGGCATTGATGTTTAGACTTTTTTTTCTTCTACCAAACCTATCCTCCACTTTCAATATTCATGTGTTTTTTTTTTTAAATTAAAAAATAAAATAATAATTTATAGCCAATAAAGCTTTGGATCTTTAAAATATTTACGTGAAATACTAACATATTACACACTTTGGTCAGTTGAAAACTTTTTTATTTGCTAACAAAAAAGAAAAGAAAAAGCATACTAGTTTAATAATAGTAAAAATGTTCAGTGCCGAAAGTGGTTCCCACCAATGATTTTTTAAGCCATAATTCACTGAAAAATGATCCAAATTTTTAGTAACGAATATTCAACACAAATTTCTTCATATTTGAGTTAATTGAGTTATATGTATAGTCTTGTGAAGAGCGGGTTTAGGGCTTGGATTTGATTATAAAGAAGATCAACCTCTAAAAGTGAAAGAGGTGTTGGAACCTAAAAAAAACACAAGTAGGAAAGTTTTGAACCATAAAAAATGGTCATGAAAAGTTTTTGGGCTGGTGTTTGGAGTACGCTTTGGGATTGTTGCTGACGTGGTAGACGTGGCTTACACTTGGGGCAAAAGATACTAAGTAAATTAGTACCAATGGGCTCCTTCAACGAGCCTGTTGTGACTCTGATCTTCCTAATTCAAGCATCGACGACATCAAAATCTGACAAAGGCTCTTCCGAAGACCGCGGCGATGACCTCGACTGCCGAATCTATGATCGACCAGTCATCAACCCCACTGACAACAGTGGAATTCCAGATATTCCAAATAAGATCAGACCAGCTCTGCAGCGTCGACTTGGCCTTGTGTATTTTGCCCCAAAATTCAAGAGCTTTACTTTGCGTTTCTCCGGGTTTTTATGAATAGTGCATTTATAATTTTCAAAACACAAACTTACTTACGGATAACTCCAATGAAATCACTTAAATGCTCCTAAAATTAAATATATTATCACTATTTTAAATATATTAGAGTTATCCTTAAAGTCCATCAAATTTTGAAGAAGATACCGTGAATTTGTCTTTTTTATACTCTTATTTCTTCACTTCAAATAGTTAGAAGGTGTGGAAGATCTTGGTGGTTTATCATTATTAGGTGTGTAAGAGGTGTGTAAGAGCTTGGTGGTCTTCAAAAGTTTTCAAAAGTTTTTTAGCTCCTTTCTTGGGGCTTGAAAACTTTTGAAGACAACCAAGCTCTTATACACCTCTTACACACCTAATAATGATAAACCACCAAAATCTTTCACACTTTCTAACTATTTGAAGTTAAGAAATAAGAGTACAATAAAAAAAAATTCACGGTATCTTCTTCAAAATTTGATGGACTTTAACCCCTAAACGTTCTCACCCTTTTTAGATTTGGCAGTTTTTCAAAGATGCATTATAAAATGCAACTAAGAGGGATATTTTCAACTTGATGAATGAATAAAAAATGTACATTATGAGTTTTGGATTCTATCCATACGGTTAAATTTGCGATTGCTATCACCAATATATGTGTATAAATTTTCAAACTTAAAATTTAGAGCTCTTTTGTAACATGATTACAAATAAAGATATTGACAATCTAATAATGAGACTTGTTGGGATGGGTTGAAATGTAATACTCTAAGTGTAGTGATTTTTGGAGATTTTTTGGTTGCTTATTTCTAGTATTTGACTTTTTCAAGAGCACTTTTACACTAAAATCTTCCAAATTTGGGGTGGAACACTACAACATGAAATGAGACATAAAAATTTCACAAATCATCCCCTTTCTAATTGGATCACACATGCACAAAGCTAACTTCCCATAAAAGTTTCAGTAAAAAATTCACACTGCAAAAAGTGCATGATGGATGAGAAATTGGAGTTCAAATCCGTACATCATGCAAAATATGCATGGTTGGGCGGTTAGGGGTTAAGGATAACTCTAATTAGAACGATTAAACCTTTCTCGTAGATATTGAAAATAGCTTTGCAAAAAAATGAAATAAAAAACCCTACTACTCCCTGCCGTTGGCGACGAAGAATCAACTATGGATGACTTTCATCCACCACAATTCATTCATCCACCCACAAGGTCATCCCCGCCTGCCGTAGTCTCTTTCCCTCCAAACGCCGTGTTTCTCCACAGCAGGAGTAGCCATTTTGCAGCAGCCGAAGCAGCTCGCTTTCTGTTTTCCGAGCGCCGCATCGCCGCCGGTACGTTTATTGATACTCCTTAATCGCTCATCTTTCTTGACTCGTGATTTTCCTTTTTCTAGGTCTCGCATTTTCGCAACAGATGCAGCAGTCGGTATTCGCTCATTACATCGTCGGCCGCCTCGTTTCTAAATTTTGTTTTCTGGTTGACAGAGTTGCATTCTCTTGCCATTTTTTTAAAATCCTTGTGGCGTAGGTATTGCACTGCATCCGTGAGTTCAAGAGTTTTTGCGTCCATTTAGGTTTTGAAAGCAACTGCCTCTATGCTTTTAATTTGTATGTTCACCTTCGTGTTATGAAACTTTTTTTAATATCAGTCGAGTCGATTGCGCTTGTAGAAGACAGTGTTGCATTACGTGTCGTTTCTGTGATGGAGTTTTTAAAAGTGCAAATCGTGCCAATGTTTTAAGTTTTTTTTGGTGCTTTTAGGTTTTGAAATAAACTTCCTGGTTTTCTGTTTTATGTTTTTAATTTGTGTGTTCACCTTCGTGTTTTGAAACTCGTTTTAATGTCAGCCGAGTCCATTGCGCTTATGGAAGACAATGTTGCATTTCGTGTCGTTTCTGTGATGGAGTTTTTAAGAGTGCAAATCGTGCCAATGTTAAAGTTTTTTTGGTGCTATTAGGTTTTGAAATAAACTTCCTGGTTTCAACGCCGTTCTTGTATGTTTTTTTTTCTTGTTTTAGGGTTGTGTTCGTGTTTTAATGTCAGTCGAGTCGATTGCGCTTATTCTGTTACTGAGAAGAAAGTGTTGTATTTCTTTGTTATTTCTGTGATGGAGTTTTTAAGAGTGCAAATCGTGCCAATGTTAAGTATTTGACGCATTGGTAGTATGCTTTTCATGCTCTTGTATGTTTTTTTAATTTTTTTTCCTTGTTTTAGGGTTGTACGTGCTTACCGTTATCTTTTGATACTAGTTTTAGCGGCCTTTCTAATGTGTTTGCGCTTGTGAGATGGCAATGCTGCTAATTCTGGGATGGATTACTCATGTCGGGTTTGAATGTTTGTATTTCAGGTTCACCATGAGAGGACGTAGCCCCCCCGGACACAGCCCCCCTCCACGAAGGAGCCATGGGGGAGGTAGCCGAAGACGCAGTCCCAGTCCTCGAGGTGGTCGTGGAGGTTACAGCCGGGATGAAACGGAGCCGAGTAGCCTCTTAGTGCGCAATATACCACGAGACTGCAGGTATCTTAATCCGCCATTGTTAATCGATTATCATGTTTTTGTTTCATCGGAGAGGAGCAGTGTAGGTTTCAATTTGCACACCAGTGCTGGACTGCTATCACACGGTTCTGAGAAACAGTGGACCCCAAACGGGTATTTAACCGCTAAGCGTCCACTGTGTATTTTCTGTAGTGTAGGACAATTGGACTCTTGCTGCAAATCATCTGTTTGTGTGAAAATGACCTCAGTTTGACACAATCGACACTGTTGATGTTATAGTATAGAACAAGAGCTTTAAAATGATGTATTGCAATCAGAAAACCAATGTAAAATTAGAAAATGCCACCGTTGCAAAATTTAATGGTGCAGATGGCCATATTGGGAGTTTTAAGACGCTCAGGGTTAAATTAAACCACTGTATAAGGTTTCACTGTAAAAATATGCCATACCAGTCCAACCCTGATGCACACCCTTCAGTTGCTGAACATTGTAACGTTGTATTTTTGCAGTGCCGAAGATCTCCGCATCCCGTTCGAACGGTACGGGGTTGTCAAGGACGTATATCTCCCGAGAGATTATTACTCAGGGTACGTTATGTAACGAAATGGTAGTGAATGGCGTTTATAACGAGCTTGAACGATGCTACAGACATATTACTGTTCACTGTGTCATCGCCAGTCCTTGTGTCGGTAAGGAGTAGGAATTTTATGTTCTATATCAATCACGGTCGTTAGTTTCTCTCCTCTGAGATACTTACCGGTATGCCTCAACCAGTCCCTTTATCAGGGTCTCTTTTTTGTGACGGGTTAAGCGGTCGACTTCTGGCAAAGGACGTCTTTCATTTTGCGGGTGGACTTTGGAAAGGTTGATTGGTTCCGCTAGACTTTTGAGGGGTTATTTCTTCGTTGTCGGGATATAGGTAATATTCAATCATCCCCCGTGTAGCCATTTCAGGAACTATCAGAATGCCATCTAATCCTCACTCACTAAGTGGGCATGTTGAAATTGTCGGGATTTAGAGCGTATCACCCACGTAATAGGTGTTCACACAAGTCGGTAGTGTTTGAATAAGTCCTAATTAACCACTTTGTTGGTTACCTAACAGTTTGCCTTTACAAGGGACTGTAGAGATGAAGCTTACATGAAGAATACCAGTTCAATCCCAGATTTTCTGAAGTTTCACGCATGGATCCAAGATAGTGAAGTTTAAGTTGGAAGTGATTGAAGTGAAGATACTAGAGTTGGTCGATGGCCCAAGAGGTGGAAGATGTGAACCTAGTTAATGATATTTCCTCCTGAAGCGCATGGGAAGGTTGGAGTAAAAGTCCAAGCAACAAGTGCAATGCTTACGGTCCACAAATGTTTTTGGGAGATGTGGAAGAAAAGGAAGAAAAGGGGTCCTTCCATTTTATAATAAGGCGTTGATTGTGGCTGTTTAATGCCACAAGGTTAGCCAGCTAATATCACTGGTTTTTTTCATTTTTATATTTATGTGCAGACCAACAAAAGCTGAAAACTGTTTTGCTCTGATAATCGATCAAGATTAAGAACCTTTTTTTCTCTAATTTTAGCTTTGATATGATGCCCAATGGTTCATGTCAGTCTTACGGCTCTATTTTTTTGCAATGTGTTGGTAAGTAAGGCCTGCGCCTTTGCAGTGGAGACTTCCATGGTGGTGGAGACGTTTTTGGAACCTTCTAAATACCAAGTCTTTATGTGGGGGGGGGGGCTGGTGTATGTTTTCAATGTCGACACATAGTTGATGCAATCAAAGTGGGTGTCGTGAACGTTATGCGCCGGTTGCAACATGATTTCTATTTGGAAAAATTGTGGTCTGTGTTTCCAGTGAGGCATTAATCAAGTGTTAAGTTGGGCATATGTTTGTGGCACCAGCGGTATTAGTTCCTTAGCACCAGGAGGGATTTAAAGAGCTGTAGTATTATATTTGACTCTATTCTATTATATTCTGGATGTATAGTGACTATATTTTGTGGTGTAATGCAGGCAACCACGAGGATTTGGATTCGTGCAGTTTCTGGAACCTCGCGATGCTGCTGAAGCTCAATATTGCTTGGACCATCAGCTGATTTCTGGTCGAGAAATAACTGTCGTTTTTGCAGAAGAGAATCGTAAGAAGCCTCAGGAGATGAGGACTAAGGAACGAGTCAGGTGCAGACCCTTTGTCGAGTATTTTTGTTTGTGAAGATTATTTATTTTGTTCAGAGTTGTGGCTTTATTTTCTCCTCTTAATACAATTAGAATTTATATATCCTGTTGAATTTTCTTTCTCGTCAGGCTTTGTATTTTATCATGCGTGACCTTGTGTATTTGTGATGAACTAGGATTCGTAATGAGCAGATGTTGTGTAGTAACGCAGTCCTACTCGTTGATGCTATGCAGGGGCCGTCCTGGATTTGGAGGGGGACGCAGAGGTTCGCGATCCTCTTACGCACGTATGCCACTTGCTCTGCATATGTTTAATTGGATCTCTCTTGTGGATGCAGTAGTCAGTTATGAACTTTAGTTCAGCTGAAGGTTTTATAGTTCTACAGTCTCCTGTGTATTATTTCTCAATTCTCACCAACAGAGTGCCAGGTATTGAAAATTCATTTGTATGACGGAGTTTGTTAGTCATAACTAGGAATTCAAGGGCATGGCACCGGTTTATGTTGTATGTTACCATCTCAGAAAGAGAACTTGAGAGTTTAGGTCTGCTGTTCATTGAATATTATAATGCTTCAAGATAATTTTGATGTTTATGATAAACATTTTGAATAATGTTTTGAGGTGGCCCAGAATATGGCTCTTACTGGAATTGCAAGGCCACGTACTTAATTCATCATTGTGGATTTTCAGGTTCTCGCTCACGGTCGCCAAGACGCTTCTCACCGTCCCCTCGAGGTGGTCGCAGATCAAGGTAAAGAATCCTGGAAGAAGCTTAGGTTGGTTAGAGTCACAATACGCTTTGCCTCTCAGTAACCTTTAGGTCTTGTGGCATTCTTCAAGCCTGTTGAAAACCGGTGATATCTCAACTTCTTTAGTTTCTTTGAATTGCAGGTCATTGACACCGCCAGTCAGATCTACAAGAACTCCCTCACCAGGTCGGCATGGCAATGCCCTCTCCAGATCACCCTCTCCAGTGAGATCTGACAGGAGACGAACAAGAGAGAGGTCTCCCCTGCCTCCTCCAAGATCTAGGAGGGATGTCTCGCCACGTCGGTCAAGAGATGGGGAGCCTCGTGCTAGAGATGTTGAGCCTCGCGGTCGGGATGTTGAGCCTCGCGGTAGGGACGTTGAGCCTCGTGGTCGGGATGTTGAGCCTCGCGGTAGGGACGTTGAGCCTCGTGCCAGGGATGTCGAACCTTTTGCAAGAGATGTTGAGCCTCGCACAAATGGCAGAGATGCTCATGTTGCACGGTAAGTTACTGTTCTCTAACAACCAATTTCTGTATCTAGAATGCATTCTATGCAAATGTACTGCATCCTTGTTCTGCATGAACTGGTTAACCCCTAATGGTTAACCCCAAATTTGGCCTCGCTTGAGTGGGTCACATTTGGGCTTTCTTTTGTTCAACTTTGTTTGTTTTTGACCAACATATGTAACGTTCTTCATTGATATGGTGATATGAAATTTAGTCCCTGCCACTGGAATTGGTCTAAAGCTAATTGATCTAATTGTAGGTCGCGGTCAAGGACTCCTGCTGGATTGCCTGCCACTCCTCCGAGGAGGCAGCGATCTCCCTCCCCACCGGCTCGGAGGGCATCCCCATCTGGCCACCGCAAGCACCCCCGAGATGTGCCCCGAGATGGTGTGTCAAGGGGATCTCCTGTAGTTGAACACAGGTACTAGAACTTTAACTTCCACTACCTTTTCTTGAATTACATTTTAGTTAACCGAAAAGAAGCCCATCTAACCTCCCTTTTTGCTCTACTTCTAACCTCTTTTTGAGCTATACTTGGGTTGAATAGTGTCGTGTCATAGCTTGTCCCCTTGTGGGCCATGGGCTTGGAGCTTTGGTAGAAGGTGTGGGAGTCATTGCGAGGTGTGGAGAATAATGACAGTGGCTTGCTTTAGATTGTCTCCCAACTCATCAGGAACTAGTTTTTGGTCTATTTATATCTCAATACGAGTTCAAGAGGAGTTTGCTAAAACTTTCCTCTTTGGGCTGACTTTTTGGTTAACTCTATTATGTTGATACTTGTTGGATTTTCGAATTTGCACATCGTGCGTTTCTTAAGTACAATAATGTACATGTGCAGGCGAGCTCGGCCTTCGGGAGGCGGATTCGACCAGGCTCCTCGATCTCCTATGTCTCCTTAGGAGTTCTCAAAACTAAGAAATTTTGGACTGGCTCCAAAATTTGTGTCCAGGAAGCAGACCAGATGTGAAAATCTGTGTATGAGGACAAGTGAGCGGCATAGGCATATACCGATCATATTCGGAGCTTTTGAAGATTTCCCAACATGACTGAAAACGCATAGGCTGTTGCCTGCATGTAATTTCCCTTGTGTGGTCTTGGATTGCCTTTTTTTTATAATTAATTGAGGAGCCTTTCTTTTGTTGAGGAGCATTTTTATTGCGTTGTTCAAGGCGGCTCCTTTTCCTCTTCCCCTTTCAATAAGCATCTAATGACTTGTGTTTCCGTTGGTTATGAAAATTATCATGTTTATTTGATAACTTTCCTACTCTACTTAGTACTGAGATCTCTGTGTCTATACTGTAGCCTCTCTTTGACCCTCACTTTGAATACGTGAATGCGTTTCCAATTTTGTGTTTCCTTGTGGAAGACAACAATTCATAATTGCATGCATTTCCTTAGCCATACAGGGATGCAGTCTATGATCGAGCTTCATTTTGTAACCATACATGACTTAGTCTTTTAGAATTTAATTAATAAATTGATTAGATGGATTTCAGTTCTGTTCCCGTTGGATCTGTGTAGCAGTAATGTGTTATACCTGACTTGGTGGTGCTAGTGAATAATCATTGGCAGGAAAATTGTAACAACCAGTAACAACCAACAAGGAAACTGTAACAAACATCAAAAACAAATAAATAGTGGTCTTCAAATTTGTCACCAATAACAAGATTCAACGAAAAAACCCTCACTTCAAAAATAAATAAATAGTGGTCTTCAAATTTGTCACCATTAACTAGATTCAACAAAAAATCCTCACTTCAAAAATAAATAAATAGTGGTCTTCAAATTTTCACCAATAACAAGATTCAACGAAAAGCCCTCACTTCAGGCTACCCTAAATTTGTCACCACAATGACTGCCTCCATTATAATTGCGTGAAGAAAAGTACTTTTGGTGTGTGACGGTCTTAAGGTGGTTACCTCATTCCCAACTGAATAAGAAATATGGATATGAATAAGAAATATGGATATGAGACATTGATATTATTTAGCTTTATTATTATTTTTAGAGTTAGGCAAGAAGAAATAGATTACAACACAAGTTGAAACATAATTTTTGGATGAAGAATCGAATAGTTATAAATTTTCAAAATTGAAGCATGACACATCCCAATCACATCACACAGGTAGTGTTGTTATTGTTTAAAGAAGATTTGTATTGCACACTCTAAAGATGCTTAAACCAACAACGAATCCATATCCACACTTACATATACTAAAACCAACAAGAGAGAACCTATTACCAACTATAACTCATTCTACAATCAACATCATTGCAACATTGATTGTGGAAAATGTCCCTAGTTGTTAGTTTAAGGCGCCAGTTGAAAATGGGGTAACCACCTTATATGGTATGGAGTTCAAGGAGAGTGTGGAATTCAGAGAGTGGAGTTTTGGAGTTCAAACAGAGTGTGAAGCTTGTGAAAGTGGACAATGTAGTCATATACAATGTACGCAATAAGCACATTAAGTAAAAGTGTGCTTAATGTGCTTAATTCTAATATAGGCATTAAACACATAAGGCAAACTTTTATTTAATGTTTCATTTTAATATATTTTGATGATACATTAAGTATATGATAAGTAATTGTGTATTTTTATGATATATTACCCCTAAAGTGCCAAAAAGTCCACATTGACCTCATGTTTCATTAGTAATTTTGAATATGTTCTATATAGATTCCTTTTGTTCAAATTTACTTTTACTTTGACCAACACATACAACACTCTTCATTGATTTTGGTGATATGAAATTTGGTCCCATCCCAACATTTGTTGTTCTACAACAAGGCCTTACAGCCTTGCGAATTGTGAGTCTCTGAACTTCCAACGGGTTTTTTCTGCCACCAACTCGCAATTTTTTTCCGCCTCTCCTGGCTACTACAGCCCGCCCGCGTTCAATTGACGTATTTTGAAGATCCTTATTGTATAAATGATAGTTAACTAGCACAAGAACCAAGAGAAATTTGGATGGATGAGAACTGCCCATGTGTGTATTCAAGGGAATAATTTGAATCTGTTCATTGTCCACTATGTGGATATAAGCACGCAAAAGGGTTAAAGAATGTATACTACCTGTGTACAGTACCCTCCAACATGTCTTGCAACCATTTTGTGAACTCTTGAAATTCTCTCATTCATTTTCAATATGGGAGGATTTTATCAAATTTATCCTATTAAATCTTTTGTGTTACGGACCCTTCACGTGTTCATAAAATGTCAATGTCAAAAAATGAAATCTCTATTTTTGGTGAATTATTTTATCTTATTCACTCAATTTCAAAAAAAATTAACCGAGAAATATATATGATGATTTTTTAAAATTTGATTGCACCAATTTATAGGATATATCATTGTTCACATTCTTGGTATTACAAAGATGCACACTATGTAGGTAAAATTCTCCTCTATGTGGCTCTAAAGTATTTTCATAGTTACCATTCATTCATATTCTAGGCTAAGGAAATCAAACTCATATATTAAATCAAAATTTGATCAAATAAAGTCAAATAAGGTATCATTACAAAGCTATAGTAGTATAGAAGCCTAATATGATATGAAGTTTACAATATGTCTTACTCACTCTATGATAAAAAAGGTCCTAACAACAACACAGAAACGATATGTTTGACAAACAGGACTTGTTGCACACAATTTTTCTAAGAAATGTGTACCATCAAGATGACTTGCAAACAAGTATGTGTATCTCTGGACCATCCCAAGCTCAAACATACTGAAAATCTGATATCCCAGAGAAGAAGTGATCACATTAAGAAGGGTACCCTTTTCCAAGATTTTTAAGCATGATGGCAATTTTGGTAGACACATGGCAATGGATGCCTCTTTATATTTAGAAAATGCATGGTGTATGAAGGTAACTGGAACACCTTCCATGATGCAAAAAATCTCATGGAGATGTGATGATTATCATGCCAACACCATCATTCTAAATCAGGCCATGGGATATGTTTTAAGTGAAAAAACAGAGTGTGTTGCAACACTTGTTACAGGGTACTGTACACTAATTTAACATTGGAATTCATGTCAATTTGAATCATTTACCAATTAAAGTTTGAACTATTATAACTTTTGCAAATGGTATCTAAATAGTATGTTTTCTTGTGCATTGGAATCTTCTTTGATTAGCTAACGAGATCATTTAATGTTTTGAATATTATTATAATAAAACCAATGTTCATTACTTAAACTGTCACAATTAGATGTGGTACAGTGGGGTACCAATCAAAATGTCGTTTTCGAATTTGCAGTGAGAAAATTTCAGTTTTTCCAACTTTGAAAGCCTCCTGAGAGCTCAAAAATTGGTATTTTACCACGAAAGTTTTACTAAAGAATTATCTTTAAGTTAATTATATGTACGCCAAATTTCAAGGCCAAAAGATTCACCAAAAAAAAGTTATTCAAAATCTACCAACATAGTAGTCAAAGTTGGTAGCAATGAAATGGTTTCCCTCACAAGTACACATGTTGGTAGATTGTTAATATCTTCTTTTGCATTAATCTTTTGGCCTTGAAATTTTTGTCATATGTTACTAACATAAAGAGGTTTTTGTTCCAAGAATTTTATGGCAAAAAAAATATTAATTCAATCTTTGGGAGGTTGTCAAAGTTGGCAGCAGTGAAAAAATACCAATGTTGGTAGATTTTGAGTAACTTTTTCTCGGTGAATCTTTTGGCTTTGAAATTTGGCATACATATAATTAACTTGAAGATAATGTTTTGGTAAAAGTTTCGTGGTAAAACACCAATTTTTGAGCTCTTGGGAGACTTTCAAAGTTGGCAAAACTGAAATTTTCTCACTGCGAATTCGAAAACGACATTTTGATTGGTACCCCACTGTACATTGCCAAACTTCATTGTGCTTAGAGCATGCTCAGTAGTTGCTCATTGTGCACCAAGTTCACATCCAAGATGGTGTGTGAGAAGTGAAAACTTCCCTAGCTAGCAACAACCACCAAGCGTGCCCGGGATAGAGTGTATCGACGAATTACATACTACTTTTGTCACTACTTGAGACAATCATAATGGAAGAGAATAAATTTACTAAACTTAACTTCATATAGTGTGAGCAAGGTCTTGTCAAAGAACATGACAAAATGTTTGATGTGAGAACCACCCCTCGCTATATTGACAATATTTGGTGTGCAAATATCAAACTTCACACTATAAGACGTACTTTATCATTCAAAAATAGAGTTGGTGAGTGGAAAATAGCTCTTGCTGGGCTTGTTCTTACCTGATTTGGGAAGTAACTACCTTAACATTAAAAAAAATTGGCATTAAAATGAATGAAATTGCCAAAGTCCCCTCCAAAAAATTCTAAAATCGCTAGTGTTTGGATGAAAATACCTTATAGTAAACAAATTTATGGATGGACACAAACACAAACATATTCATATACGTATACATATACATCTATTATATTCAGTACAATGTCACAATACCATGTCATTACCCTGCTTGGTATTTGTCACAATACCATGTCACAAAATCATCCAAATTTTACATCATGCTTTTCATCCAAAATATTCATCATGTTCCCAAATTGTTTTCTACGGTTCCCATGTGTTTCCCAAACGTTTCCATCATGTTTACTAATGTTTTCAAGTTCCTTTTATGTTTCCAAATAGTGCTCCACAATTTCTGTTTTGTTTTCCAAAGGTTTCCATCATGTTCCCTTTATGTTACCAATTGCTTCCCACGTTCTCAATGCAATTCTTGCGCTTTCCTCTATTGCTGTTGCATTGCAAGAGGATGTTTGCTAGTATGTATATATATATGGATGATTCTATGCATTATTTCCCTACTTGGCTACATTCCAAGGTGCGTGCGTGTCGCTCTATCAACAGAAGAAACAAACCAAAATTGGCTAACACACTAGTAGAAAAGGAGGCATTGCTGAGGGAGATGCTCAGGCAAGTAGTACCCAATTCCACGTATGCTGAGTAATTTTTCTGGGGAGTGCCACCTTTTTCTATTAGTGATGTAAGTTACTTGGTGGGGAGCTTTCCTCATCTGGATCGACATTTTTCAGGATTCAGAATCTGAAATCAAACGTGAGTCTCATCATTGATAGCTTGAATAAGGTACATACACCCAATTTCAACCCTGCTTGAATATCGAGTGTTTACACAAGATAAGTACACCCAATTTCAACCCTAAATCTCTCTTTAGTCGGCATTCAATGTATCTCATCAACATCCAAAAAGTTCACTACAACCATGTATTTTCTCATGTGTTTTTGGCATGTTTTCATGCAAAATGGTTACATCATTTGAATAGTATTCTACATTAACCTTGCACTATAGATTAACCCTATTGATTGAACAGGTGATTTATTTCCACACATAAGTGTCACTTGGTCACCACATTTCCATACATTTTTCAAAGCAACAACAAATCGATAATTTGAGGGGTGTTTGGTAGAATTTCTAAATACCTGTAATGTACTCTTGTTTGTTCACTCCAAATAGTTAAACGGTATGGAAGAATTTAGTGGTCTCTCATTATTAGGTGTGTAAAAGCTTGGTAGTCCCTAAACTCAAGGAAAGCTTTTATATCATCAAAATAGATGTTTTTTGGGTTCCCCTTGAGTTAAGAGACCACCAAGCTTTTACACACTTAACCCTTTAGTGCCCAGGGTATTGTAGCTGGGAGCATTGGATTTCAATGGATTTTTTCACTCTGATTGAAACTACCAGAAATAGAATGTATTAAATTAGAAAGTAGCTGTACAATTCTATTCTCAACTGGAGAGCACACATCTTATTAAAATTTGAGAATCATCCAATGGTGGGATTGGAAGATTATAGTATGTATTGAACTGTATAATGCTCGTTCAAAAATGAGATTTTGGGGGGTGTGTGACTTCAAAGTTAAATAGAATTTGGATTAAATTTTCAGAAATGAAAGTATAGAAGTTCAGCTATGACCTATGTCAACACCTCTCCGTTGCAATCAATCAAATAAAGAATAGACTCACACATAATTGTTGTGAATTTTATAAGTGAAAGTGACTTATCTATATACGGTTTAGGACAACATTTTATACGTTGAAAATTGACAAAAGTGGGTACATTAGTCAAGATCGGATTACACACACTAATGGAAGTTGAAGAAGAGAACACAATCCAAAAAAATAAAACACGATAACAAACTTCCAAACACAAGAAATACTGCATAATACATGTGTTGTATTTGTAAGTATTTAATGTATTTTCAAGTATTTGCAATATTTTTGCGTTTTGTTGATAGGTGTTTTGATAGTTGTACAATTCCAAATTGAAAATTTCTTTTTCTGGAAGGTGTGTAGTGTATATGGGCAAATATGAACTTCAAAACTGAAGTTCTAATTCTTCACGAATTCTCTGCTATTTGCATTTTGGACGTTGTAGTGACCATAATGTGGTCAGCCGGGCACTAAAGGGTTAACAATGAGAGTCCACCAAATTCTTTCATACCTTTCAACTTTTTGGAGTGAACAAACAAACGTATATTAATGTAAAATTCATGAGATCTTATCCAAACTTAAGGTGAGTTAGCGGATAACCCTATTGTCATAAGAGAGGTTTGATAGCCTTTAATTCTTTGAGGATCAATGGGGCCCTTGGAAGGCTTTCCGGATTTAAAAACAAAGTATTTTAACTCCTAACCGTCCCAATGTCCATATTTAGGACTTTTTGGGATACATTTACAATCGAAGAGCTGATATTCTTGAAAAAAGTGTCCAATTTTATTGAACATTTTATAAACCCCCCTGATGATGTATGGAATGAGTGGGAATTTTTTTAGATCAATCCAAAATGTAATGAATTTTTGGTGATCATTTGAAAATAGGTATCTTTTTTTTGAACAATTTTTGTGCATTTTGATGGCCGCAACTTGGCGGCTTGTATCTCCTTCATTCCATGTCTGTTTTCAATAAAATTTATTAGGTTGAATTTCCCTTGAAGTTTAGTTATCATAGTAAAATTTTCATGTCAATCCGTGTTGTTCCAAATTTTTGGGAGTCATTTTAGTGTACGGGTCAAATTTGGACACTTTTTGCTTCTTGGGTCAAATCAGTCCCTTTTTGGACTACTTTTTGACATTGCAAGGCCATTTCACGGGACATTAAATTGCTATTGTGATTTTTTGATATTGATGTGTTTATATGATGTTTTTGACCTACTTCATAATTGAAAGTTTTTCATTTGAGTAATTTTGAAAACAAATTTTACCTCTAATTGTATTGCTAGGAAAATTTCAGCATCCTTTTTTAGCACTAAAACACTATGATCTTGCAATCTATATGGCCAAATGATACCAAGTTTGATTCACATGATCTACAACATGTATATTACAAGATTCTTGTATGGTTGACATTCCTATGACTTACATTTAGACTTATAACACATCAAAAGCAATAATGATTTAAAGTCCAAAAAAGCTAGGAACCTGTAGGGGTTAACCTCTAAAATGATGGTTTTAGAAGAAAACAATGATGAAGAAGATAATTCCCCTCCAAAACTTTCCAAACTATTTTTTGGAGGTGATGCTTTTTTTAATAGTGAATATTAAGTGCTAATTATATATACATAAAAAAATGCATATTATGAAGTCAACTAAACTTTGATGATAAGGTATTGTCCAATCACGATAATTTTTTTCAAAGTGTATGAAATGAATCTCATTGTTTTGGTCATTTTAATTACAAATTTTAGGTTATCTCGCCATTCAAATTAAAAAAGAAACAAAAAAATGGTCTCAAGAGCGCTTTTTGAAGCCCTACTTTAGAGCAGTGATATGTTTTTGCAAATTTGAACAATTAAAGTAATAAATTGCATATTTTGCTTCATTTTTGTGTACATTGTAATATACAATAAATCAATAATAACTTTTTAGAGAAGTTTAAAAAAAAATGAAACACAGGTTATGAATATGACCCTTAAAAATTAAAAAAAGTGATTGTCTTGCAAGGGTTAACAAGTGCCTAGCCAATCCAAAACATTCTTTCTCTGAATATGGTATTAAGGTTGAGGCATCTAAAACCGATCAATTAAGACATGCACTATATTTGGGATAGATGAATTGATATTTTGAGTATTTTCCTCTTTTAGCGATAAAAAATTAAGAAGTTTTCATATTTAATTTAATTTTTTTGATAATTATTTGAATAAATAAATAAATCCGAAGTGGAAGTTTTAGGTTTACCCAAACAAATCTCTCCTAATGATACATACTAGCTTTTTCATTCAACATACTCGCCTTTCGTGAAAGCCTCCATGCATTGCGGTTTTTTTTCATTCAACATCTTGGCCATTTCATCTTGCGCCTTACAAAGTCCCAATTTGGTATGCAATCAGTGTGCGTTACCTTCAGTTGGTGGTTACATGAGCTGGCACCTTTTCTCATTATGTTCCCATATGGTGTTTCTCCTAGTGGATTTAAGTAGCAAATTGACTCTAAAAAGCCAAAATAAAACCCCAGTGTAAGCAACCTTTGATGTACAATGTCCCTTTTCAATTTTGACACAATGTTTGAAATGCACTACATTCAAGGTAGTAGCATGATAGGAATGGATCAATCACATAAAACACTTGTCATGTTTGGATTGTTTAAAACAATATAA
Organism: Pohlia nutans; assembly: GCA_022496805.1. Lineage (NCBI taxonomy): Eukaryota > Viridiplantae > Streptophyta > Bryopsida > Bryales > Mniaceae > Pohlia > Pohlia nutans. The sequence continues at coordinate 11,186,435 of CM040102.1, forward strand.
TCGACATATTTTGGAGTGTCTTCAATGGAAGATATAAAGTAGTATCAAGTGATGCAAGTGGTGCAATTGTTGATTTTTCTTGTTGATCATAGGATCTTCTCGTCATTTACACACGTGGATGCATATTCATTGTATATCAAAACTTTGCACATTTTGATTAAAAATGCGACCTTTTTCCATGAGATTTTTACAATAAACCCTTAATTCTTTACATTTGCTTGCTATTTGAAATGCACCAAAGAAGCTACAAAGATATCACATACTCCCTCTTGCATGAAAAGACACCTCACACTCCTCCGACTTCTCACACTAAAACCCAACTAAAAAGAGTGACCATCCAACACACAACTCTACATTTAACCTTACTAATAGTATCAAAACAAACTAACTTCCAAGTTCTTCATTCTTTGTATAACATGCTACTTGTTATTTTTGTGACTATAGAGTTCATCCTCAAAAGAGGGCATGAAGGGTAGCGCGCGCCAGCTTGGTCTTGATGGCCAAGTTGGTAGCACTTCCCCCATTAAACTCTTCATTCATGTTAGCCTTCCGGGCTACATTTCCTCTCTTTGAAAAGACATTAAGTAAATCAATGCATATTGTGGAAAATAGAAAATGTATCAAAAGGTATTTCATTATGAGAAGACTAATGAATAAGTGAATAAATCATAAAATTAAGGCATTGAACACAAAAACATCTTAATTTCCAATTACTTGAAAGTTTATATATATATATATATATATATATATATATATATATATATATATATATATATAAATGTGTTATAAGCATATAATATACCACTTCTACAAATTTTTGGATGCCCGGTGTTGACTTCCACCAAGATTCACAACCATTTTACATTATACCCTACTATAATCAATGAAACAAGAACTAAGGTTGAGGTACCTAAAACCACCAACTTAAGCAATCTGACCTATATTTAGAAATTCAAAAATTCACCCAAAAATATTCTAGTCTTCAAAATAGGATTTCATGATGAATGCAAAAATTTGCATTATGAAATTTGCAATTCTCAATTTTATAGAAAATCTCAAAGTGCAAAGTAATGTATGACCCATTTCTAACTCTGAATCTCCTATGAGCAACAATGTTGATCCTAAATTTTGCTCACCATCGAACCCAAAACCGTATTCTATGATTGTCAATGATTGTCAGATTTCACCCACTAGCAAGGTGACCAGTAAGCAAATTAGTCCTCCAAATCTGGACTGACAATACGCTTTTAGATCTCCTCCTGGTTGGTGGGGTGTGGTGGTTTTGGGGGCTGTGGTGGTTTTAGGTACATGTACCTTAGACCGCAACTCATTTCTCAAAAAACATTTTTCACAACATATGAAATATTCCAACATCGCCGTGAGGGTCAAAAACACTAGAAGAAAAGAGAGACTTATACACTAAGCATGTGTGAACCGTTGAAACGGTTCACGATAAACTCTTAATTCTGAAGTTTTGATTTGTTTAGCAATTTATATTTGTCTAACCGGGACATTTTAGCCGGTTAGACAAATTCCCAGATTTGCTTGCATTTAGTGTTCGGTTTTTATTGGCAATATTAGATTCCTTTTTATCTAAATAATTTTGTGTGTTTATTCGCTTCTAACGATTTGATTGATTGATTATGTGCAATTGGGCCGTTTGCCCTTTTATTTTACTCGATGATTTTAACCTATTTCTATTGCTTGTCATTCTAATTCATTAGTTAGTCTAATTGATTAGTCTATTTTATTAGTTGATTGAGTTATTCTTTGTGGGGTGTTATTTTAGCCTTTTAATTTCCTATTATTTTATTAACTTATTGTTGAGTTTATTCTTTAGCCTATTAGAGTGAGTTTAGTTTATGTTAGTGGATTAGTGTAGTGTGGGACTCCCGGTTAAGTGGGGGTTAAATGGTAGTTAAGTGGTAGTTTAGGGTTTTGATGGAGTTGGATGAATATTTCTAGGTGGATGGATGTAGTTTTGGTGGGATTCAAAATCCCACCGTGCCGCTTCTGCGGAGCCAGTTCATTGTCTGCGCCGTAGGAGCTTAGAGAGAGACGTTAGTTTTTAGATTTGGATCTGTGTTTTGGTTTTCTGGGTGAAGTTCTTGGAGATTAGCAAGGAGTTGAGGAATTTGGTTTGATTGGATTGATTTTTAGGTGAAGGGAATTAGCAAAGAAAACTTGACTTGAATGAGATTCTGTGAGAATTTTCAGCAGTCAAGGAGAAATTAGAGAAAAACTACATTGTTGTTTTGATTGGAAAAAGTGTAAGGATTGGAGAAGTGAAGGAGGATTTTCTAGTTGTGTGTTTAGGAGAATTGTAGGGAAAAATTAGTGAGAAATACATTGTTGCTTTGGTTGGAAGGATTGTGAGGTTGAGATAGTGTTTTCTTTGTCTGTTTTTTATTGGATGTAGAAAAAGAGAAAAAAAATGAAGTATTTTGTTTTGTTGTGGAATCACTACGGGGGAAGACTACGAGCTGTGGGATTCAAAAGAGCAAGGCGACGAGCACAAGGTGATTGGGCGACGCAAGGGCGCCGGATTTCACGGCGGAGTAGCGTCGGGAACAAAGACATCGAAGCACGAAGAAAACACGGCGATCGACGGGGAGCAACAACAAGGAGACGGCGATTGGCAAGGCGGCGACGAAAACCAAAAGACGAAGATACGAAGACCAGGAGACGAATCCGGAAGGCGACGAGCTGTGAAGACAGAGGGCAAGACGGCAAGGCGTCGGTAGCAGAGAGAAACGAAGGCAACTCCCAGTGTGATAATACGGAGGGACAGAGTGATATTATAGAGGGAGACATCTCCTCTTCTTCTCATTTTTAATTCTAGGTTTTGTGTGAATTATCTTCTATCTTTGTGATCATTAGGAGAATAGATAAAACGTTATAATTGAAATTGGTGACTTTAGTCACCTACAAAAATATTGTGTGCATCCTTTCAATTTTTGTTCAATTGTTTTGAGTTTTATATTTTGTGATTGCTTTGAACTAGTTGTCCCTTTTGGTGTTGTTTGTGGGTGAATTGGGTCCGGTGAGGGTTCTAGCGCGGAAGCGCTGCCCGATTTTCACCGGGTCAATTCATTATTAGAAGTTTAGGCAAATTAGGGTTTTAAAACTAGGGTTCTTGGGCACGATTTAAGCTTAGACCAATTTTCCTATTTTTCACCGATTTAGTTAGAAAAATCTCACACACAAACGCCTAGGTTAATAGGAGTCCATTGCTTGCGTCTATAATTCACCCACTTTCCGGCCGGACATATGGGCTTTTGATCGGCGACGGTCGAAACGCTCATAGCATGTGCATTGAGATGCAACCAAATTCACTCAGAATTGCACTTTTGAGTGTACAAGTCCCTCTTTTCTTCTAGTGAAGCCTCTCAACGTTTTGCAAAAAACTTCATCACCTATTTTTACCTCAGTCTCATTCAAAGTCTTGACTAAATTCAAAACATTTTAAAGAAAATGGCAAACTAGGTTAATATGCTCAAATATTTCAATATCAAATAGGTGAGAGGCTAACTAACGGGCTGGACAAGCAAACAATTTGTCCATTAAAAGTTATGATAACGGTGATGTGAAATCATATCATCTTTAAACAAGACGGAGAATACACAGTTGCTCACACCATTGCCATGACACATCGAAAATGATCTGCAACTTATAGATGACCAATTACACAAGGGGTAGAACAACTTAGAACAATGAATTGAGGGTTGTTCTAATCACGTCGTTCTAACGCGTTGGAACAATGTTACATTTCAATGTTCCAACAAATCATGAATGTACAACACGTTAACAACTTTCTACCCTACACAAGGACCAAGGATATATGGTTTCATAATGACAACTTCAATTGATCAAATTCTGAATCATTATATCAACAATTTAGATGGGATCAAATTTTTATTTCACTAGAATATTTCCATACGACATAACATTCATTAACCTTCATGCTTTCTCCCTCACTGCCTTCCCTTCATCACCTTGAGCCTCCACCTGTTCATTTAGCTACAAATGAAGTATAGTTGGGTGTGGAATATTCTACACCATCTACTCTAGAGCAAAGGGAAGGACAATGCATGCTACAAAATGTTATGGAGGTCCAATATACTAGGCTTTTTGATCATTCCATAAACAACGGACGATGCACGTGACGCACCTCTCTGCACTAGGGAAGGCTCTAGTGTCCACGGTCTAGTGTCTACGGGCTCTAGTGTCCACAGGTTCACTTCCCTAGAGAGGGCTCTTGTGTCCTCACTAGTGTCTACACTAGCAACGACTCCAACCTGGAGGCAAGAAGAGCAGGAATGACAATGAATGCCGGTACATTTGTAGTTCGGTTTTGGCATCGGTACCCGCTTTACTATATATCTATACTTAACAATCTGATGTACAGCCATCAGGGCGACGTTCCTGTGCCATGCGGCGTCCATCACAGGTTTCAAATTCTCAGAGACTGGGTACTTGTGGCATGCATGATGGATTGCCAGGAAATGCTGGTCAATAGCGAAATCTAGGTCCGGTATGGGAGCTATGACTTTACTTAGAGAGATGTAGAGCAACACCACGAACAATACCACAACCTCGATAGTCATGTTTGGGATCTCAAAAACCTTTAGAGTCATGCCGTGGATCACGACCATGGACAAGAGTGCATACAAACCAGGTGCCGTTTGGGCCAAAAAGAAGGAATGGACATAGAACATAGAACCATGCAGAGCTTCCTTGGACTTTTAGGATGGTGTTTGAAGCCAAGTAGGTTTGCAAAATCATGAAATTTGCCTCCATTTGTCCTTTGGCCTCCACGCTTGCTTTGATTCCAGTCACTATCTCCGGTGTCAGGAACTTCCACAAGACTTTGTTTCTCATAGTTGGCTCCATGACGACTTAGCTATGCTCAGACTAGCAATCGATCACACGTTCCTGCATCCACATGAAAGCTGAGATAGGAATTCAGAGCACTATTTAGATCAACATTCATCGGGATGTCGTTCTAATGTTGATTTAGAATCTGCATTTATGCACAAGTGGAGATAGCAATTTAAAACACTATTCTATCAACATTGATCGGGATATGGTTCTGATGTTGATTTAGAACACCATTTTCAACAGTCAATGTTGTTCTAATCCCAAGGGGAGCATCAAGAGGTTTAGCATGGGGCTAAAAGTTGCCTGCTAATTACAAGGAAACGTTTTTAGGCCTATTACTTCTGAATGTCATTTTAACACATTAGAACATTTGGTATTTTAATGTTCTTACAACTCGTCAAATGCATGTCCTTATATTGATTTACCTCATTTTAAAATAATATTATTCTTATAGTGTTGATCCAACGAGTCAAATCGACGTATTAATATTGTTATTATTGTACTACATTTTAGAAAAATGTCATATCTACTCTAACATATGAGAAGAAAATAATACCCCACCGTAGTTTACATGTTTTCAAATTGTTTATTTTCATTGCTTTGTAGTAAAATTTAACAAAATATAGGTATTTACCTTATCTCTATCTAACGGGTAGGTATGATGACTAAGCTATGGATGGAACCGGAGAGTGCACGGATAATATTCATTCTATCTTAACACTTAACACTATGAACGGTGCAGTCGACAATTCTAGAATAGGATTATCTATGATAGGACCTTTTTATGGTGAAACCTAGCCTTTTACATCCGCTTGGATGGTCTTCCCATGAGTATTCCATTCTGTCTTTGAAGACCGTTATGTGAATTAACTTAGCCTTTTGCGTCTTTTCAAATTCATGGCCTTTTACTTTGTCACTAGTAGTGCCTCGGGATGATGCAAAGAGAAACAAAGAGCTAATGAAACGACATTTTAAAAACTATTAGAAATATTCGAGTAGTACTGAATGGTGTCCTTATATATTCCTTACAATTTTAATAAAAATATTTCAATTAGTCCTTCCACTACAATAAAACGCACTTTTGATGACTGTACTCAGTCACAAAATCCGAGAGTATGATTGCGCATAAATATGACGCGCGCCCGCGCGGGGTGACTTGGTCTAGACATGGCGAACGAGTTGCTTTGGACATGAGTGATATGAATATATACGGTGCTAGGGCATATGCAAGTATGGAATGTGCGTTCCTAGTTTGTACAAGGGGTATGCATTAAATGACTTTGGAGTTCGTGATCTTCTTTGACCTGCCCAGGCCGAAAAAGGAAAAATCTCACGATGCATGTGACTCTATGCAGTCATTTTTTTGCTGACGTGGAATATGACTATGACGAGTCATATATTGGCTGACGTGGGAGGCTACGTGGAATGTGACTGCAGCCATACTTTTTGTTGGTATGGAATGTTACTATGACAAGTCATATTTTGGCTAGGACATATATAACCCGTGGACTGTGAGTGCTTGTAGTCATGTTTTTTTATATTTTAATTGTGAGTCATATAGTTGGCTTTATTGCGAACATTATATGACTAACTCTTGGGGGTGCACTGTACTAAGCATGTACAAGTATACGTGAGTGCGCAGGAGAGATATTAATGTGAATTTTGCCATATTACATATACATACAATAGACATATTTAGAGAAGAAAATATTGACATATACATACATTAAATATATATTTAGGATGGAATAAATTTGTATACAAATTTTTTAGATACAATCACATCAAATAACTATGTGTATTTTTATTTTATTTTTTTGCAATTTATGGAGTGAAAAATAAAAATTTCAAAATTTTGGGGTCATTTTTCAATCAATAAGATCTCAATGAATAAAAACTCCAAAATTCATGAAACTTTAACATGTGACTCAAGTCAAGATGTACATTCTTCCTATAAAAAGAAATGAGACATTTTGACTTTTCACAAAAAGACTTTTTTTCCATAGAAATTTCATTCAAATAATAATGGGTCTAAAAATAGTCTATTTTAAGTGAAATTTCACGTGAAGGTAGATTCCCTTATGTACTACAACATGTCCAAATTTCACTTCATAATTTTAATTTCTCAATTTATGAGAGCAATTTTTAAGGCGGCCCACAACTTTTGTGAGTCACTGTACTGTACATCACACTACAGAAGTTGCATTTAAGCTCCTAGACAAATAAAATAAAAGCTGGCTCAAAATTTGAAATACAAGATAGTATAGACTTTTTACAAATATAATGTAAAAGATGAGTTAACACAAAAGTATAGTCAATGTAAAATATAAAGTAAAAAGAACAAATATAATGTAAAAGATAAAGTAAAAGGAACTAATATAATGTGAGCGGTTTTACACGTAATATGTGCGCCCTATTTGAATTGTCAATAAAATTTTGGAACACATAAATTTTGGGTCTGCTGCATGATGAATAATTTTTTAATATTTTCACATAGCATTTACAAGCGTGTATTTTTGGTTAAAATTTCAAAATGATCTATTCAAAATTGACTTTACAGTTGAGTTCACAGTGCTCTATCCAAATCTCCAAAAACAGTCCATAGAAGCATATTATCCTTAACCCCTAAAGGACCATGCTCATTCCTAAAATTTTATCACTTTCTCGTGATACTTTCAGAAAGGCAATTGTATCTCTTGATTGGTATTCATGTAGAAAACTTCACCATTGAATTTCAAAAAGGACTTAGTCATGAGACTGTACATCCATTTTCAGAACAGTCTACCGTATATATTACATGATTATAAGGTTTGATCATAAGTTGATTTCTGAAAATTTTGAACAAAATCAACAGGTCATTCATTGAAAACTTTCTCATAAATTTTAAAACCATGATTAGCGTTTGAAAGTTTAGGAGCATACAAAGATGTACTATATCTAGGTGCCCACAAAAAATGGTGTTCTAAAACTAAATACAACAACGATGATTGATTCTCAAAGATTTATGTTTGGGTGAAGTGACTTGTTGGTGACTCGTTGAGCCGGTGTTTGTGATGGCTATTAATTTTTACATTGCAAAAATGTTTTAAAGAATTCAAATATACATTTGGAATATTCCAAAATATTCCAAAATATTATAAAATATGTAGAAAAGATTCCAATTATTTTGAAAAGATTCCATTTAAAATATATTTAAACATTTCCCGTAATTATTTTATAGTGTTAATGATGCAGTAATGGCAAATATTTTATATATTGGACAGTTCTTTTTTTTTACGAATGTGACGTCCAAGTGTGAAAACGCCCTTCAAGTCATCAACCACCCTAACTACAATGTCCCAAGTTCACCTACGTTGACGTTTTAGTTTTTTCCCGATGAATCAATCAACGTAATTGCAAATCTTGAAGGATTATTGTGTTCTTGAAACGAACATTTTCAATTCTCTAGTTAACATTGAGTCCAAATTATGAAATCCAAACAAGTTATTAAAGTAATGAAATTGTTCGAGGACACAATGTGTCCACCTGGTCCTTTAGGGGTTAAGGGATGAAACTAACCAACTCTAAATGTACGCCAATCCTCTAACGTTATTTCTCTCTTTTGTTTTATAGAATTGTGACGTGTGAATATAGAGGTATGATAGCATTTGAAGATTTTGAAGTAGAAAATGAGTCAAATAAAAATCAACTTTTTTTCATTTCAATTTTTTTCATTTGGAGGACTAGAGATATATGCAATTAGCCACTTCTCATTGCTTAATATATGTATAACTTTAACCAAAATGTTAGCTCATGTGATTAAACCCAAAGTGAATAATTTTCCATTATTTCACTACTACTTAACATTCTTGCTTTAATGTGAGAACCATCTCTTTTGAGCCTTTATAATAATATGTAGCTTTTTATTTTTATCTAATAGGGTTATTTTACTAATAGATAAATTTAGAAATTTAGAATCAAAAAAAGAGAAAGAAGATTCAAAAAATGAGACAAAAATCCGGACAAAGCAGGTGGTGTAAAATTTCTTGTTTGTCGCTTTATTAGTCATGTCTGCAAAATGTCTTCTACACTTCTCTTCAATAAAATTGTACAAGATGAAATAAAAATTTGGAATGAAATTGTTATCAAGCTGCATAAAAGTGTATGGATATGTGGGTAATTTTTCTATAAGAATGGGATTCTGCACGGTCAAGAATGTTATACACTTAGAACTCTTTTCAACCACATCTTTGGCAACCAATGTGCATTGGTTCAAAACATGATATCTGGAGATTCTCCAACCACATATGCACACAACATCCAATATTACACAATATACTAGGAGGTGACATAAGAGAGTGTGATATAAAGGAGTCTATATGTGATACAAGAGAATATGATGTTAAAGAAAAAGGAAGTTTATCAAAATGTGACATAAGAGCCTGGTTTGAGTAGTAGAAAAGGTAGCGCTCCCACGGACATTCCCACGCAAAATCACTTTGCATGCATGAAATTGGGCATTGCTTGTCTAGGCATCTCCCTTACTAGTGCCACCTTTCTACTAGTGTGATGAAAAGGAGTTGACTAGAATGCGATATAAGTGAGACTCATAAAAAGGAGTTTAGAAGTTATATGCAGTGATCTCAAAACCACTTTATGACATTTAGAACATTATGCGACCTCCCACATAAACAGTATCTACTTTTGCTACCCAGTGCATACAATATTCACGATACCTCTATAATATCCGGCAATACCCATGATATATTAAGGTGATACCATGACGATATCCGCGGATATCACCTCATGAAGTTGCTACATATTTATATCATGATGAGCGTTTTCGCTACATTTCAATTCATTTATTTATTTATTTTTCATTTTCTTTCTTCGTACGTTTAGCAGCCCCATTTGTTTTTGGTAGAAATCCAGCTAATTTTAGCCAATTTTGAGATCACTGGTTATACCGAGGCTCCTTGACCCTGACAAATTTGATCTCGCTACACTAAATAGGTAGATTAGTGTTAGATAATTATAAGATTTGAAAATATTATAGATTTTTACTCTTGACAAAAAAAATTACCAAAGACATTGATTCCAATACTATTGAAAGATCCCCGTCTTGACCAATATAGAGCGTAAAAAAATTGGTCAACAGTAAAAACTTACAACATGTTTATGTAAATTAGTGTATCTAACACTAATCTACCTATTTAGTGTAGTTGGGTGATTAATTTAGACTGAACTGGTCAGCGGGTGACATCTGACATTGATTTTTTGAGTATGCTCTTGAATGTGCACTGTAACATGAGCCCCATATAACATAACATACTTGTTTGTCTTGTTGGCTTTGGCAGGGCTGGAGAACAAGGGACATCATTTGTTAATAATTTTGTAACAAAAATAAAATCCCGGGGCCTCGTGTGATTATTGTTCTGAGATCAGGTAATCTAACAGGTCTGTCTGTATGTCTGTATGTCTGTCTTGCATTACACGGTTAAGGAAAGGGACGAAGTCAGATCGATCATTGATAGCCGGACACAAGACACACGAGAAACCAACGAGCTGATCAGATCTGATACGCATATTCACAAATTAAAGAAGTTTTTGTTTGATCTTTTTGGCACCATTGTCTCAATCATATACTTAGGGCCGCGGTGGAGAAGTCCACTGGTCATGAATTCTAAGGGAATTTTGAAATATGATTGGCTGAGAGTGACACTCTTGTTCGGTGGATAATTTTGTACATGAATGAAAAAATGACATGGCTGCCAACGTGGCGACACTTTTTTTTTGAAGGGGAGTTCTCCAGAGGTTAAGTTTCTTGGGCAACCTCAAAGCGTTGGACAAGAAACTTGGACCCCAAAGAACTCCAACTTCAAGGCATTTTTTTTTATTGTCTTTTCATCTTCTCCGACATACCATCCCTAACCTCAAATAACCATGTCTGGGGCTGAAATTCTTGATTAACCATTGCACTTCTCTTCCGTAGTGTAAAATTGCCCTTAGCCTCTAAATGTCCTCACCCTTCTCCAAATTCGGCAGTTTTGCAAGGATACATTATAAAATGCAATTTAGAGGGATGTTTTGAACTTGATGTGTGAATAAAAGTTGTACATTATAAATTTTAGATTCTATTTGTATCGTTAGATCTGTGATTGCTATCACCAATATTTTTGTGTAAAATCTAAAACTTGAAATTGAAGTTTCTTTCGTAACTTGATTACAAATAAGATACTGACAATTTGTACATGAAATTTGTTGTGATTGGTTGAAATGTAATACTCTGTTAACTGCAGTGATTTTTGGGTGAATCACTACAGTCAACATGAAATGAGGCATGAGAATTTCACAAGTCTTCTCCTTTCTAATCAGATCACACAAGCATGAAAATAACTTCCTATAAAATATATAGTTAAATATCCATACTGCAAAAAGTCAATGGTGTATGAGAAAATCCTGTTTGATTTTGTTGAGGATTTTGTACATTGTTCACTTTCTAGACAGTTGGACGTTTAAAGGTTAATAACCATTGAAAGCAGTTGGTCTTTTTGTTGATTGCTATGCATTATACACTAGTACGAAATATGTCGTTATCACTTACTATAATTGAAAAAGGAATGAAACCACGCCATGGAGCTAAGCTGTGTGAATGCTCGTGAGTGGTTTGTCATAAGATGATAGAAATATCCACATATTCAACCACTGTTCCCCTTTTGTGAGAATGAAAAATGATAAGTATGTTACTAGTGGTAGCATGTCTTGGCATAGGTGCTGTCTAGAATTGAGAAGGGTGACTCAGTTTTCGCAATTGCTAAAGAATGTTATGTTATTCAACAATTGAACATCAATAAAAATGCTAATGAAGGGATCTAAGATTGATTGGATGGCATGAGCGGAAGCCAAGTTGAAGGCTACTCATACTAGTGATCCAAATGTTGCAAGAGACATCCTAATAGTAAATCATAAGATTTTTAATACCTTGCATTTCGGGGTTAATACTTTGCATTGTAGAGAAACTGTTGATAAAACAATTCAACTCTCCAACTCTCTTTGTTTGGACCAACTGAATTTTGAGAAAAAATTCTGTAATTTCTGTGATTTATCCGATCCCGTGACAAATGCTTGAGATTTGGAGGTGAGCATCACTGGTGCTCAAGAACCTTCTGTTGAAGCTGAGTGGACTAAGAACATGTCATTTACAGGACCGTGCAAGAGATCTGTTAGTCAATTGGCATACAGATCCCCATACAGATTAGGGTTTACTGGGCTCTAGATTCGTGACTGTTTTGTCACTTGCAATGAAATTCATCTTCATTTGTGGAAAACAATAAATGACAGGAAAATAATGGACATTCAAAGGATTCATGGCCTTTTAAAATGAGAAATTCAAACAATCAGTTTGTGAAACATTATACTCCCTCTGTCCCCAAAAAGAACTCGGATAAGTACCTCGGGGTGCACTGTACTAAACATGTACGAGTATATGTGGGTGCACAGAAGGGGTATTAATTTGAACACTGCCGTATTACGTATACATACAATAAACACATTTAGAATTGAAAATATTCAGGTATACTTACACTAAACATATATTTAAAACGGAATACATCTGTATACAAAGGTATTTAGACATATAACCTCTCGTATACAAGGGGGTTTTTAAAAGGGGTCATGAACGCACGTGATTCTCAAACATAATGTAGAGTGCACCCCCCGAGATAAGTACTCTACATCAAAGTACTTATCCAGGTTTTTTTTGGGACAAAGGAGTAATTTCAAATGAGACCAAATTTTATATCATTAAAATAAATAAATAAATTACATGTGTTGATTTTTATTTTTTTAAACAAACAGCCCATATAGGACCTACTCAAAATTGCTTAAAAATATCATGAGACCCAATTTAAGTTTTGTCATCCTTTAAAGGTTAAAGGAAAAAGAAGATGGAAAAAAAAAAGAAAGATATTGTGTACCATACATGCGGGTCAGATTTGAACAATTTGTTGTCAAAATTGAATTTTCATGCCAAACTATGAGATGTCCATGTCACCCTTAACCCCTAAAGGATTAAGAGTTCACAATTTTAAAATGATAAATGCAACTGATCATATTGTAAACAACATAATTCAGATGAGACCAAATTTTATATCACTAGAGCTAGTGAAGATCATTACATAAAAAAAAATTAGAAAATTGAACAAGAGGAAGTCCAAATACAACGGACTCAAAACTGTTAACCCCTAAACGTCCCACGGGGATAGTATATACAATGTCGTATAATTGGGATTTGCTACACCAAATAGGTAGATTAGTGTTAGATAATTATAAGATTTGAAAAGATTATAGATTATTACTCTCAACAAAAAAATTACCAAAGACGTTGATTTCAGTACTATTGAAATGTCCCCATCTTGACCAATATAGAGGGTAAAAAAATTGGTCAACAGTAAAAACTTACAACATGTATATGTAAATTAGTGTATTTAACACTAATCTACCTATTTAGTGTAGCAACAAGAAACTCTAAATTGAGATCTCAGTAACTCACTAGAACAACATTATTTGATTTAAATTCCAACTCTTCTTTTGAAATCAAATCCATTAAAGGTGTGGATTCATTCCAAATACAACCAAAATACAACGTATACTACTTGTCGCGAAGGCACGTTCAGACGTTTAGGGGTTAAAACAACATGAAATCCAACTTGGACTTCTTGGTCCTTTAATGACCAACCAATCACAAGATGACACGTGAATTTTTATTTTTTTAAATTGCAAAAATAAAACAATAAATGTAGGGTAGTTGATAGAAGCCAGAGCTGTGTGGTGAGTACCGCCACGCCTGGCTAAAAATTATTAATGAAGACTGAAAATTCATAAATACCAAATCTCTTCCAAGTCAGTCAAATTCCTTGCAGAGGCTGGCTGTGGGCAGGTCTGACCCTGGACACAAATGACTGACGGACGTTTAAATTCTGACGGAGCTGCACTCCCTGCAGCTTACACATGACCACCGGCACTGCTGCTGCCCATTTTCAGGCATTGACCCAAATAGAGTGCTGCCATTCTCATAACTGATTTGTACATTTTATGCATTAAACAACTACATCATTCAGAAATCATTTGTGTATTAGAAAATGTTATAAAATAATGCACTTGTTTAATGCACATACTGTATGTGCACTCGAAATCGCCACTAACAGCAACTGAGCGTATTCAATATTCTCAATTGTTTTTATTGGGTCTTATTGGTATATGAAAGAGGATTCTAAGGTACTTTAGTACGTATTATTTGGACACTATATGAATAAGTTATGATTTTTCAAAATATTGCCTATAAGTGTACTCAAAATTGATCTTAGGTTCTCATGTTCAAATCACAATAAATATTTAAGTTTAGTATTCATGAGGGATATGGTTTAACAAGGGCTGTCACAAAATGGTCAAGTTAGTCTTTTCAGATTTGGAGCGTTCTTTTGAGGTTTTCATCTCATTGCATGTGGATTATTGAGCGCCACATGTCACAAGTAGAGTGGGAGGGAGGCAACTTGCAATGGCAGTATGCAGAGTTCCCAAAGGCTTTGTGTCTTGCCAATCAAACCCGTGACATGTTCAGTGATTGTGCTCTATGCAAATTGCTTCTATCGGGGCCATATTTAGCCGAACCGTAGAAGAGTGACACTCTAAGAACACTCTTTTTGGATAGAAGCACCAATTCATGAGTCAACCTAGCACCCTTTTGTGGTCATTATCAAAATCCGTAATGTCATATTCTAAATAATGCTTAATCATCCAAATTAGTTCTTAATGGGTCCTTAATTCATTCAAATAAATAGCGGTTACACATAAATTTTGTTCTTTTGACATTCACTATCTTTATATAATGCTTACGTTTTTACCTTCGTCGTATGCTTACACTTAACACAAATTTCGTCAAAATTGGATCACATTTCGTTAAAACTAGACTACTAGATTGGAAAAGTGATAGGGAGTGCTACCTTTTGCAGTAAAGATAGGTCTTCAATTTTTTTACAACACTCTTATTTCACGAATGAGAGCAGTGTAGAAAAATTGAGGATCTATCTCTATTGCAAAGGGTAGCACTTCCTATCACTTTTTCAATCTGGGCGGTTTAGTTTTAACGAAATGTGTGTTACCTATAAACCATTATTGTATAATTACATTTAATATTTCAAATTAGATCCTATAATTATTTTAAAGATTTTGCAAAATAATCACTGCGTACGTTCAAGGTGGCTCATGAATTGGTGCTATGAAAGCTTGTGGTAGTGGTGGTGTTGATCATGCCAGTAACTAGGTGGCAATTATTACTTACATCTTCAAAATCCTCTTGCGGTGGTGACAGGAAATCCGTCATTGTTAGTAGTGTCCTGATGGTGTCACAGTTGAGCCCAAAAGCATGAAATGGTGCCCGGGATGTCCAATACTTGCGATGGCTGCCTGTTGACTTCCCGCACCTGAAATGGAGAAGTATTACGTAGTACGCACGCCCTTCAATTATCTGTAAAAGTCTCCCATTCTCATCATCTCCATCGATCATTTTGTACCTTGTGCGGTGGTGAAAAGCCCAGAGATCAAATTAGAAGTGATCATGAGTAATTATGAGAATTATTGAGGAAAATAATGCCTTATAACACTCACTGTATCCACTTTGTTGAAGTGATTTTATTTATTTGTTTTATTTAAAATTAGAATATATGTGTACATGGAAGCTGGCTGACTGCAGACTGAAGGGTAACATGGACTGGCTTCAACTAATAAAACTCAACTGTCAGGTTAGCCTTAAATTTTCTGCACGTTGTGAGTCTTTATTGAGATTTCTGTTAGATTTATCAACTGCAGCAAGGCTGATATGTGGAAGAGCCTTAAATCATCACATTTCTGGACTAAATCTAGGGTCAATTGAAAAGATCACATTCAAAATAATATTGATTATGATGATGATATTTAACTGTGAAAAGAGTGAGCATGCCAAAATGAGTCTATGGCTGAACGAAAAGAGTCTCCATGCGTACTAGTAGAAAAGGTGGCATTGCCGAGGGAGTTGTCCATGCATGTGGTGCCCAATTCCACGCATGCAGAGTGATTTGGCGTGGGTATCTCCATGGGGAGCGCCACCTTTTCTACTAGTGATTTAAACCCTTTAGGATGTTGAGTTGAAATATATGACTTAGATACCTCTGTGAGAAATTTGTACAATACAGTCAAGGCTTACAAGGCTCACTTAGGAGATGAAGGGATTCATTTCTTAGGTTGTAATTTTTGTGGGATTGCTTTGAAGAATGCGATGCTCTGTAATTTTTTGCAGAATATTCTACATTTAAGAAGAGCGGTTATGTGACGTACGGATTCACAAGGAATACATAGAATATGACATTGCCCTAGGCATATATTTCGTTCAAGAACTCCAAAAAATATATATATATATATATATATATATATTTAAAAATCTATAAATGTTCTCCGTAGAGATGCCGTCCAGTTTGTAAGTTTGCGTGCAAACCAATACGCTCGGGAAGGTGCTTCAAATGAACATTCAAGTACAAAAAAATAGAGAGCCATTTCAGGCGCCAACATCCTATAGGGGTTAAGAATTCTAGAAGATGGTGAACATGGGGATGGTTGTTTGAATTTAGAATTTAGAAATGATTGACATGCAATTTACCAAGTCTGTTTGTTGTATTTTGATTGAGGCTACTTTTAGCATTGTTAGCAAAACCATAACTAACTGGAACATTTATCAAAAATATGATCACATACTCAAACAGTACTAGGCCTTTAAGGCACTACTGTACCTAGTCGTCAAGGTCAACATCTCATGCCAAATAATTATTTTTTTGGGGAAAATTTCTTTTCAACAAAACCGAAATTTTGTGAATATTTTTCAAAATTCTTTTTGTTCTCACCTTACAAATTTTTATTTTTTTTTGAAAAAAAAATTTCTTGAATATTTGGGATTCTCTTCTTATAATTTTTTTTGCGGATCCTAACGGCTACGGTACTGTGTGTAATTACTGTCAGTGTAGCAAGGCCACGTATCACTTGATTTCTACGTCCAGTCGTCCACTTACTTTTGTAAAGTCCTCACTAGTAGAAAGGTGGCACTGCCAAGGGAGATGCTCAAGTAAGTAGTGCCCATTTTCACGCATGCATAGTGATTTTGCCTAAGTATCTCCTTGGGAGCGCCACCTTTTCTACTAATGCTTCGGTCCTAAACAATTAAACTTTTACTGAATCGTAGGGTTAATAATTCTTCCGTTCCTTCTGTGTACGTAAATTTGCCATGTGTGCAAGTGAAGAAATGCTTTTTGTAAGTAACTTAGGAAATGACAACGGGTGTTATAAGTGATGACAGAGTGGGCTAGGGGCAGGTACGTACACTGACTGCCACACTTGCAACTTACGTGTGACTTATTCAGAGCTGGCTGGCTCAATGCATAAAACTGCACTCGTAAGTTAAAACCTGCATCAGTGTGTAAGTTATGCAGCTCAGATTTCGTTCAATGCAGGGAGACGGACAGTGGAGTGAGGGTCAACCCTTAACTTACTACGAAAACGGGGCTGCCAATAATTGGTTCCTGAAGGACTCCCGCCAGTGTCACTGCCAGCTTTCTTTCAACACTTCATTGCTTGCAACTCTTGTTACTAAGAGCATCTCCACCTTTGCTCGCCAATTCGGACTCTCCAAAGGGCAAGCAGAGGGCTCAAAATGTGGGCAGGGACTCTCTAAAATTCAAGAGCCTCACCCTCGCGCAAGAAAGGGCCACTGGGAAAGGGGCCGCGGATCCAGTGTGCATGCGGCAACAAGGGCATGGGTTGTCGATGCCACAGCATCGCTGCCTTGATTTGAGGGGGGGGGGGGGGGGGGGGGGGGGTTGAGGTGCCTTGATTTGCTGAGGTGGCCGGGGGGGCGGGAACCTGCTCCTCACTGTACAAACTGCGAGATTCCCTACAAACTGCGAGCTCCCAAATTAGCAGCAAATCTCCCAAATTATCACTGCGAAATGGGCGCGCTGAGAGAACTCATAGACTCTGAACAATGGTGAGCTACGGAGCATTTTTGAAGAGCCCGCAAGCCAAATAGCAGTTGGGCGCGGAATGGTGGGGGACGTAAACATGCCCAGGCACGCCACAGAGGCTTGCGGCCAGATGTAGCGAGCAAAGGTGGAGATGCTCTAAGGTGACTATATCTAAAAGCGACCATTTAAGGCCTTATTCGTTAAAAAGAGACAAAGTGTAGTCTCAATTTTATCTTTGACTCGAGGATAAACCATTATAACTGTTCAGGTTTGCGACTATTCGGTAATTTGAGACTTTAATATATTAATATATATGAAAACCTTTGATTGCCCAAAGGTTACAGTCTCATCTTATCTTTGACTCGACGATAAATGACGATAATTGTTTTAGGGTTGAAGTCTCAAAATGACCATTTTGTCTCAATTTAATGAATAAGGCATTATTTCCTTGAAGCGTCCATAGCTCAAACTTCCATTATAAGTAGATTCTGACACCCTATTGTTGATGAGAATGTGCACAATCTGAACATTAAAGTTTAAGGTCGCTTTAAGGTCAACCTATAGTGAGTTCTTTGGAATTCATAACTTATTCATACAATAGAGTTAACCAAAAAGTCAGGTCAAAGAGGAAAGTTTTAGCAAACTCGTGTTGAATTCCTCTTGAACTCATATTGAAATATAAATAAACCAAAAACTAGTTCAAGGATACAATCTAAAGCAAACCACTCTCATTATTCTCCATACTTCGCAATGACTCCCACACTTGGTGATATAAAATTTGATCCCATGTGAATTATATTTTTCACAATATGATTAATTGAATTTTTCATTTTAAAACTGTAATCATTGGTCCTTTAAGAGTTAAGGCCATGTATTGTAGAGGGTGTACTATTAAAACGCAATCACGTGTATTCCTAGTCTTAAATTTAAGTGCACTCCCCAAAGTTACTTCTCACTTGCTATTTTGAGCCAATTTAGAGTTGATGAGTGCTTTTGGTCACATGGAACAAGGAGAAAATACCTTTTTTCGATTGCACTAAGTGAAAAGCAAGTTAGAAGCGACATTTTTGCTTATAGTGGTTGCATATCACCATGTAATTGGTTTGACACTCTTGAAAGATGATATGGAAATTTGCATTTAGATACTTTGATCCTAAACTCTAATTACACTAAAGTTTGGTTCATATAACTGGAAGGTCTTCAACAACATAGAGATAGAAGATTTTGGAGCACAAAAGTGAGGAACTTCTCAACTTTCAAAGTTCTTGGCAAAGTCATATGCGCTCATTACAAGCTTGATTATCAATTATTTCTTCTTTTGTCATGTCAATATACTCCAACAACACCAAACCTTGAAAGGTGAAATGACTCATTTCTTTTAGCACAAACAACTTTCATTTAACTTAAACTCGAATCAAGAAGGCACCAATAGAATGTAATTATGTTTTTGGATTTCTAGTTGTGTGAACCAAGTTTATGGTAGATGAGGCCATTGTAGACATGTAGTTCATTCTGAATAGCTATTGTTGGTCCTAGTACTATCATTTTTGAGAAAAAGAAGAAGATTTGGATCGCAAGTGAGTGACTTGGTGGTCACAATCAGAGTTTTAAGTGACAACATTGGAGTGAGTTAATGACCCCAATACCCGCCTCAATAGGACCTTTGCCCTTTTGGATGTAAAAACTTCAAATTCATAGCCATTTTAGCCTTTTAGGGCCTTGATGTATTGTTTACTTTAGGAAACTACTGTTTATTATGAAATATTCTAGTAACTGAATTATAGAATTGAAGTACACTTCAAAATTATAACAAAAAATTCATATTTTTTGTAAAAAAACAAAAAATTTATTTTGATTCATTCCATAACCTTCTCTCACATTTATCCATAATTTTAAAATTAAATATGTCACACAAACTTGAATGAAATATTTCCCAATACCCAAGAATATTTCATGTATATTCTAAAAATATGCTTGTATTACAGATGGGGAGGTTTACTAAAAGTCTTCGATGATTTGTCTAAGATAGAGGGCTCTGAACTCACCACAGTTCTAAACCCGCACTCTACCAAGGATAAACAATTTGAAGTTTTGGATGTATCCATGGTGAAGAACACCACTTTAGAACCCATGTCATTTCAACTTCAAAAATTCATAATTAATTTTAGGAACATTCAAATTTTTTGATTCAAAATATGTTGGTCTTTACTTGGATTTGTCTTCCATTGAAAGATCATGCTCAATTCTCCCTATGTCCTCATAAATTTACATCCCTTCAAGTGGCAGGTTTAGAGCCTCCTACCTTAGTGGTGGAGTAAGACCAACCTTGAGCAGGGCCAATGAACGAAGGAACAAATTCAAGCAATTATCGCCCTCCATTGATAGTCATCAGAAATACCTGAGTGATTGTTAGTACCATAATTTGACAGTCACTTTCGGAGGTTGGATACCATATGTGTGGCAAGCTCAAAGATGGTTGAGTTTCACAGTTAGTGCGTACTGCTCTCACAATGCTTACATGAGAGAGAGATCAATGCCAAGAATGATGTCGTCCTGGACATCATCATGTACTAACATAATTGTGTAGACACACTGGTATCATCCGCTTCTTGTAAATTGTCTTTAACCCCTAATGCATGCAACAACCTCAATGTGCTCTACTGTTTGTTACTACCACATTGTACATGAAATTCTTTTACAATCTTCCACACAAGAAAAATTTCCACTTTTTTACAGCAACATGTCTTGTAGTTCTTATAAGGCTCATGAAAGAAATTGGTCCCATAGGATACGTTATGAACTAGGTAACCTTCGAGTTGCCGTGAGGTGGCGAGAGGGTTACTGGATGTAACCAACTCTGTTCTCGAATGAAAAATCTCGAAACTGCTACCTTCATGGATGAATCTTGCATGATTATAAACAAATTGTGCTGCTTGTGGATGAAACAAGTACAAGCAGACACTTGCGCTCAATCAAAGGTGGTTACGCTACAATAAACGCCACCTGTATGCGAATGTTCTTCCATGTATGCACACCGTATAAACAGGGGCAACATCCTTTAGGGGTTAATTTGCTTCCACCTTCATGTACTAACACAAACTGCTATTTGCTAATAGTGCGTCTGGTACTAATTCCAAAGACACATTCACTACTTAATATGCATAAACCACTATAATTGATGTTACTCATGTTAGTAGGTGTACCAAGAACTGTCTTTCATTTCTAATCATATTAGATTACTAACTTGGTATTCATAGTTAATGCTTGTGATAACTAGATTGGGAACTCTTGAAGTTGAAACAGGTGCTTTTATAGGTGACCACAAGTGATACCTAATAGTTTCTGGTGCTTCTACCTTACAAGCAAACTCATCACGTTTCACTGAACTGCAATTGAGCAAACCCTTGTTCAGTATGTGACCAAAAGCACTCACTAACTCTCGAATGGCTCAAAATAGCAGTGAGAAGCAAACAATTTCCTTGTAGTAATTCTATTTTGCTAAATGGCATGAAATTGTCGAGGCTTGAAATTTTTATTGAGTGACTAAAATCTTCATGTTGCCCAAATTTTACATTTTAGTATCACCTTCACTAATTACCCTCCCTCACTGTATAGTGAGAATACAATAGAGAACGGGATTCTACGTTAACTTTCAAATTCTACTTGGAAATTAATTAATTTTTTTTTTCTACTGGATTTCCATGAAGTTTTGTCAGACTTTGAATTTGCCAAGTGATAGAATTGAAGTGATTGCCCAGTGACTGGTAAATAATACAAAAATAATAATTACCGTAATACAGAAGACGGGATTATTAATAGTGTGTTGTACTGTACATCAGTGACCTTGCTCTTGGGCATGTCTACCAACCCCATTTCAGCACAAAGTCATGCCAATTTTTGTGTCCAGTACTGCTGAGGTGATTCACTGGACGCTTAACCCTTTAGTGCCTAGCAAGCCAGATTATGGTCACTGCAACGTCGGAAATGCAAATAACAGAGAATCCGTGAAGAATTGGAACTTCAGTTCTGAAGTTCAGATTTGCGCACATACATTACGCACCTTCCAGAAAAAAAAAATTTCAATTTGGAATTGTACAACTATCAAAATACCTATCAACAGAACGCAAAAATACTGCAAATACTTGAAAATACAGTAAATACTTACAAATACAACATATGTATTGTGTAGTATTTCTTGTGTTTGGAAGTTTGTTATCTTGTTTTATTTTTTTGGATTGTGTTCTCTTCGTCATCTTCCATTAGTGTGTGTAATCCGATCTTGACTAATGTACCCACTCCTGTCAATTTTCAACGTATAAAATTTTGTCCTAAACCGTACATGGACTAGTCACTTTCACTTATAAATCCCACAATAATTATGTGTGAGTCTATTTTTGATATGAAAGATTGCAACGGAGAGGTGTTGACATAGGGCATAGCTGAACGTTTTTGCTTTTATTTTTGAAAATTTACCTCAAATTCTATTTAACTTTGAAGTCACACACCCCCCAAAATCTCGTTTTTGAGCGTGCATTATACAGTTCAAATACATACTATAATCTTCCGATCCCACCGTCGGATGATTCTCAAATTTTAATAAAATGTGTGCTCTCGAGTTGAGAATAGAATTGTACGGTTACTTTCTAATTTAACCCATTCTATTTTTGGTAGTCTCAACCACAGTGGAAAAACCCACTGAAATCCAGAGCTGTCTGCTACAGTACCCTAGGCACTAAAGGGTTAACCCTTTAACCCCTAAACGTCCCAGCGTCCAGAAACTGGATCACGAACGGATTCAAAGCCTTCTCACGTTCTCATCAATGATTGGATGAAAATCATCCAATTTTTTGGAGATTCTTCACCAAGTTGTTGTCCTATCTAATGGCTGGATTTAGTCATACTAGAGTACATATTTTTCTAAAATTACAAATGTAGAAGTATGTCAAGTCGTTGACCGAGCCAAAATTGCATTTGACTCTAGTTCAAAGTGGAATTGTGAAAAATGAGGTCATAAATTTAAGAAACACAAAAATTTCAAAGCATCACCACGTTTAAGAGTATCTCATTTCAAACTCATTCCAACAAATTTTACTCAAAAAATATTGAAATTTAGTTTGTAATAGAATTTAGAAGGAATTTTTAATTTTAACTTTCAAAATTTATAATTAAATATTGTTGATTGTATTAGTGAATGGAACCGTACGGATGGAATCTAAAATTCAAAATCTAGAACTTTCATTTGTATATCAATTCCAAAATATTCTTCTAAATAGTAATTTATAGTGCTTTTTCTCAAATTGTCAATTCTAGGGACACCCTGATACGTTTAGGGGTTAACGTCCCCATTCAACACGATTTTGAAGATGCGGTATAAAATGTTTGATGAATAACAAAAATGGAGTTGATGTATAAAGTTAAGTTGTAAATGTCAATGAAGATCACACCTGTAGTCATGTACAATGGGATTTATCATTTTTTTTAATTATCAATAAATTGAAATTTCATTTTCAAGTTTTTCTTTTGAAATTCAATTAAAAAAACCCAAATTAAAAAAATTAAAAAAAATTGACATGAATTTGGAATAATATGAACTATAAAATGGTATGGTTTCCATTATTTAATTCTACTTATTTTGGAAAACCATTGTTCAAGTCTCACTTTTTAAAGTAGTAATGAGACTTGACATAAACCAATTTTTTTATTTTAAAAAAATCACAATATCTTATTTTGAAAATCCATATTTTACAAATGATAGTCAACTAGCACAAGAATCAAAATAAATTTGGATCAATGAAAAACTGTACAAGATGTAGTTAAGAGAAAGGTTGCAATTTGTTCATCGTTCATTATATGGACGTAGGTGTGTCAAAGGATTAATACTAAGATACGTGCACCTAGAATCATCACTAATACCATATTCATATTTATACTAATAATATACCATATCTCTAGTGAGGACACCCGTATCCCTCCATTTATGGAAAACCAACTTTTCAAATTTAATTAACTGTTTGATACTCCCTCTATTTCAAAATAAGAGTCCACATTTTTTTGGCAAGTTTCAACTTGATGTTTCTTTTGCCAAAAAAAGCCATTTCAATACTAAAAAATAGGCTATCTTTAATAGTAGTATGTAGTTTTTGTGTTTCTCTCATTGTTTGCCCTATTTGAAGTGAACAATGTTCACATTTGAAGTATAAAATATACGACAAAAACTAAAAAAAAAAAACATGTCAAAAAAGGTGGATTCTTAGATAGATAGAAACTCCGGTCCTCTTCCGAGGCTGGCATGAACAATATGTTTGTTCGTAATGACAATGACACAATGTCTACCAAACAAAAGGCCATTAGAACAAAACTACTCTCTCCTATAGGAAATAGGCACTTTAGTAACCAATAACCAATAAAAAGAAGTAACCATAAACTAATGGTTGGGTATGTGTTGAGTATAAGTTGGATTTTGGTGTGGTGTATGATTACCAAGACATGAGTTCAACGGTTGGCTGGTGAAGGGCGATATATCACAATTAATATGTGGTTTGGGTTTGATTATCATTAAGTCCGTTTGTGTAGTAATGTGATATACATGATTTGGGGCTGCTAGTGAGTTATCATAGGCAGGAAAGTTGGAACAACCAGCCAGCCCAATTCCACCTTTATGAGACAAGTGTTTACATTGAGTTAATAAAATTGAAACGAAAAAAAGAAATAAATTTTGTATGGAAATGGTGTTTATTGCTTTGAATGTGTGTTTAATGAAGGCCAAGATAATTTGAATCGTATAGGACAATCATCTGTCCCGAGGGATTTTGGGGATAATCATCCCTAGGGCTTCTAAAATACTGAAATCCCAAAGGACAGTTGATTACATGGCGTAAAACCCGTTGTAGCATGTAGAGTAAAGAAATTGAGTGTTTTAAGTTTGTGGTTAGGAGGGCTTTGCAAATTATCACAATTAGGAGGAGGAAGAGGGTTTGATTCCCCTCGGCAAAGGCGTGCGTAATATGAGATTACATGATTTTTCCCGCCGCCACATATTGTGGCATGCAATCTGCCCGCCAAATGAACATGGAATTTTTCCAAAGGGCTTCACATTTTTGGAGGTTTATTTTGCCACATGTCACATAAGCCTACAATTCACACGACACCAAAATAATTAAATTATTTGCCACAACTTGTATGGACAATCATGCAATGAGGGTACATAAGCAGTTAAAGATTTTGTGTTGAGTGAGCAACAAAGCCTCATGCGTTCAAGATCATCAGTCTGAGCATATGATTACATAGTGTGGCCTTCCGTTGTAAATTTGTAATCATGAGATTGAGATGAATTCATTTCTCATTAATACTTTCAAGAGGTCAACCTGTATGTTGAGCAAATACTTAAACCAAATACTCAAAGTGGTTAGGGGTAACAGCATTGACAAATGGCCTCAGCAATTTCCAACTGACAAACAAAGTTAGTGGGTTTACAAGTTTAAGTTTTACATTCTTTGACATTACAGCTTTTTTAATTTCTGGGTTTAATTTCAGTTGATGATTGACCGACCGCGGACTTATCAGTACTGAACCAACAGTTACTATTCAACATCATAATTAGAAAAATGACGACCTGAATGAAAAAATGCCCGAGGGATGCCTGACATATAACATTCTTAAAAGCTAATGAAAGTGCAGAGAATGGGTATACTATCAGAGTGTTGCAATTTAGAAAATTGCCACGATTGCATTCTTTAATTTGCAAAACATCTAGAGGGTCCAGCTGGCAAAGATTGGTTGACTTTCTAAACTTGAATTTTATAAAATGAATGTTCTTCTACTTTCATACGTTCAACTTTTTGCTATGTTATTAATGGCAGGATAACAAACCAACATACAAAACTTAATTCAATGCTTGATTTTGAAAACTAAAATGATAAATTTGGATGCGCCAAAGAAAAAAGTTACAAAGGTCTAAGTCAACTTCAAATTGACAATGAATGGGAATGTTGTGACATTGATATGGTGTTTAATAAAAGTAATATCCCATTTGAACATGGTTGTCATTATTGTTAGATGGAGAATTCAAGTGGAAGTCAACCCTATTATATATGTCATGATGATAAATGATAGAAACACCAACCCAAATAAATGAGCCGGTGTGAATAAAGTGTCCGTTCGTAATGTCAATGACTATATATGTCACATAGAGCTCTCGTCCATCACCGGTTGCGGGGCGGGTTGAGAATATTGGAGAATATCAATGAAATATTAAGAATGTTTCCAACATTTTTCTAGGGTTTCGTCTGGTACAATCATGACCAATTGAATGTCTTGTTACTAAATGCCAAAGTCACAAGAATTTGCCTTGGTTGGTCAATCATTATCAATAATCCTACATGTACAGATTCATGATTCAAAAATCACTTACCCTTCGAACTTCCACTAACCCCTCATGTAAAAAAAGGTACCATTACTCCATGTATCACTTCCCGGATCATTTACATATAACCCAACTCCTCTTCTCAAACACTCCCTTTGTTTTGAAATAATTGTCCTAGTTTTTGGCATGTTTTAGCTCAACTCTTTCACTGTCTCAACACTTAAAAAAAGCTCTATCTTTCCAAGTATGTAGTTTCCGAGTCACTCTCATTGTCCACCCTGTTTAAAGTAGACATGACACAAGTTTGAAGTATAAAACATAGGACAATTGTGTCCGGGAAAAAATGCCATATAAACTAAGACAACTCATTTCCAAACATAGGGAGTAGTTGCATGTTGATCACCTACATATTGGAACTCTTCAAAGAGATTATGTAGCTCAAAAAATCGTCTATCACTCTATCTTGAATAGTAGTGCCAATGTAGTTTTTGTGTCACTTCTCATTGTTTGCTTCGTTTGATGGATCAAGTTTGAAGTATTAAACATAGCACCATTGTGTCCAAAGAAAAAATGCCATATAAACGAAGACAAATCATTTCCAAACACAGGGAGTAGTTGCATGTTGTCACCTACATATTGGAACTCCTCAAAAAGATTATGTAGCTCAAAAAATGGCCTATCACACTATCTTGAATAGTAGTATCAATATAGTTTTTGTGTCACTTCTCATTGTCTGCCCCGTTTGAAATGGACTTTGAAGTATAAAACATTTGACAATTATGTCATAACAAAAGAAATGCCAAAAACTAGGACAATTATTTGGAGCTGCAGGTCACGCCTGTTGTCAACAACAGATCAAAACTCCACAAAGAGATTATGTACGTCGTGAAGCTCAACCCGTGTGCAAGCTAGCTAGCCGACCCTGAGTCGTCGCCTGCATGCCTAACTTGCAAGCTAAGAAATGATTTACCAAAGCTCATTAAAGAAGCAAGGCCAATACAAGCCATGGCATGAGCTGAGCAGGCGGGCAGCAGGGAGCTCATAATGAACGTCACGAGGACTGAAAACGTCCAGTCGCTCGCACAGTCATGAGTCCAACACAGTCCAGTACTACAGTAATGAGCCAACTTTCAACGGCAATCAGCAACAACAACACAGCACTGATTAATACTATTAATAACATAATTCTCAACTAGCCAGCAGGCCGGTGATGAACTTACCCATTCAAGAGCGAGTGGACGTAAATTATAGAGCACTTCTCATACGACGTCACCCTCTCAGACATCACATCAGACAAATTAATACTAGCGATTGCATGC
Source organism: Pohlia nutans (assembly GCA_022496805.1). Classification (NCBI taxonomy): domain Eukaryota; kingdom Viridiplantae; phylum Streptophyta; class Bryopsida; order Bryales; family Mniaceae; genus Pohlia; species Pohlia nutans. The sequence continues at coordinate 11,214,019 of CM040102.1, forward strand.
GGGGTGATCAATATCAATAGATCATTCTGATGCATTCATTCATTCATTTGATGATCTGCAGGACTCACTAAGTTCGTCGTCCTCATTCCGCTTTGACCTCGTCCGTGAGTCAGTCCTTCTCGATCGAGATCACTTACCTTGCACGCCTGAAGCTGCCTCTCACTTACCTTACTTGCACGGAGCCCGCCAGTACTACGCCAGAACTTCTTTCTTGGTTTGGCATTCTTTTGCACTTCTTGGTGAACTCATCCTTTTTTTTCCTTTTTCGGCAAACCCGTCTTGTCTGTCTTGATCAATCCAGAGAGTCACTTATTGATCGTAGCTGGAAAATAATATTAAGCTTCTGTTTAGACTGTTGTCAATGATTCGAGCTGAAATCATTTGAAAAATCTTTAGGACTTCCTCTATCTTAAGGTGTGTAGAGTCAGACTCCTTTTTATTGATTTATACCAGTCCGAGATAGTGCCGAAAAAATGATTCAATTTAATCATTTTGGTGAACTCATCCTTTTTCCTTTTTCGGCAAAGTCGTCGTGTCTTGATCAATCCAGAGAGTCACTTATATCGTCGCTAGCTGGAAAATAATTTTCAGCTTCTGTTTCTGTTGTCAATGATTCGAGCAGAAATATTTGAAAAATCTGTAGTCCTCATCTGTCTTGAGGTGTGTAGAGACAGACTCCTTGTTTATTGATTTATACCCGTCCGAGATAGTCCCGAAAAAACGATTCAATTTAATCTAACCATGGTTATGGCAATGACTTTTATACAATACTCCAAAACCTCTATTTAGAACTAAAAGAAGATATAATACCTTTTTATAAAAAAATATCATAAAGTGCAAAGGTTAAATTTTTGAGGTTCGTTTTGCCATGTATATAATAGAATAGAATAAGAAATAATAAGTTGGCGAGTAAGCTTCTGTTTCGGTGTTTCGAGCGAATGATTCAATGGAGAATTTAGAGCTGGCGGTGGGGGTTACTTACAATATGCATAAGTATGTCAAGTATTGCAGCAGAAAGTTTACATGATTTCGTTCTGTTTTTTCTGCAGCGGTGGATATCTATATAGACATCAATGATCGAATTGAGTTCCAGTTTGTGTAATAAACTTTCAGCTTCTGTAGAAGCTTAGTCGGAGGAGAGGAAAAAGATGGGGTATTGTTATTATTATTGTAATTCCTGCTGCAGAAGAGGATTCTTGTTGTTGTTGTTGTTGCTGGCCGCACTGTGTTGTGTGGTGGTGGACGGAGCAGACCGGGAGCAGAGAGTGGGAGCTTTACCGGGCCAACCTGATGTGGCGTTCCAGCAATACGCGGGATACGTGACGGTACATGAAAGTAAAGGCCGCGCTTTGTTCTACTGGTTCGTTGAAGCGGACCACAAGAAAGCTTCCTCGCTTCCCATCTCGTTCTGGTTCAATGGAGGTAACTCATCAAACATCATTCATTCATACTGTCAAAGATCAATTCATTAATTCTACACACTAGAGTTATCCGTAAAGTCTCTCAAAAGTGGGTGAGTGGACCATAGTTTGAGTGAATAGTGACAGTAATCCTCAAAAAAGAACGTGTGTCGGGCACTAAAAAAAAAACTGTGGATGCAAACTTTGAAAGCACCAAAATTGATGCCAAAAAGCTTCTCACCTAAGTTTCTATTTTTCATCTTCACACATGAAGAAGATGATTGCTAGCCCCTTTTTTGACAATAGATTCTCGCTATATATACCTAGACCGTCCCCACTCACCCATTCTTTTGATTTCCTAAAACTTCTCTCAATAGTTTTCGTTTCTCCAAATTTTAGTCAAACTAAGGCCCACTCAACCCTTTAGTTTACGGATAACTCTATTTCCCTGAGAACATGGTTTTTGTCATACTCAGAGTGAGATGGTGAATTTTTATTTATAAGCGGTGTGATGGGGATTGCTGTACCTGACAGAGGAAGCAATTAATATGTGTATTTATATTTATAACCAACTTGGTTGTATCATTGTTGACTGTGGGTTTTGTTTGTTTGTTGGAGGATGAAAGGTCACTCGCAGTTTGGTATTCTGCTGTCAGTGAGTAGCGTAGGAGTGATGTGAGTAAGAGCGGTACAAGAGAAAAATTAATTGTTTTAAGTTGTACTCTCAGGGCCTGGATGTTCATCAATAGGAGCAGGTGCCATGTCGGAATTGGGTCCTTTCTTCAATAAGAATGAAGGTGCTGGACTGGTGCGCAACAAACATGCCTGGAACAAAGGTAACTTTTCAAACTATTGACTTATCCATTTGACTGACATAATTTTGAATCACACTCCAGAGCTTCATTTTTGCATATAACAATTTATATGACAAATTTTAACCAAAAAAAATGTAATTAACTCACCGAAGCAAATCCACCCTGCTTATGTTTTCCCCCTTTTCCATAACAGAGAGTTACAAGTTCCATTTCTACTTCTCCCTGGGGATTCCTTCTTGATTTCTAAGATTCAAGTTCCAAAAAAAACTGAAGAGAATGAGTTTGGTTGGTAATGAACCAAACGACACTCTGGTTTGTTCAAGAATATACACATTTTTGTTAAGAGGATCCAGACGCTTAAAACTCATGGCTGAGCTAAGAGTGGAAATATGGGGGTTAATGAGGGAAGTTATTAACTCTCTTCTTACTCTATTTCTTGGGAGGCTAACTGCCACGATGGAAATATAAGCAAGGTGAATAACTTTGCTTTTACAGCTTTAAAAAAACAATTGAAAAACTGATCGATTGTGGCATGGACAGCTTCGAACATTGTCTTCGTGGACTCGCCAGTAGGAGTTGGGTACTCGTATTCAAACACATCCTCGGACTACGACTACTTAGACGATGAACTCACAGGTATGTCGGCGAATTCACTCTTGATTGGAAATGAATAGAATTCAGTGCAATTGCTTTAGTAAGGGCCGCTTCACACTATGGCCGAAGGTCGAGAGGCCGTCGGTGTCCACCAATCAAATTGCAAGAAACCATGGTTTTGGCTTCTCGACCCTTCACACTAGAGGCCAAAGTCCAAAGGCCGAGGACCTTCAAAATGCTTACATGGCAACACTTTTTGACCAAGGTGACGGCCTCTCGAGAGGAAGTTTGGGTCCTACATTTTGCAAGACCCGTCACTATGGTCGAGAGGCCGTCGATTTCTTTTCATAAAAAATGAAAACTATATTTAATTGCTATTTTCAGTAGATTTCTTTGGACTCTCAACAAAGTTTGGACTCTCAATCCCACGGCCTCTCGACTTGGACGGCCATAGTGTGAAGCGGCCCTAATTCAAATGACTTTCCGGCTCTGTAGTAAGCTTTGAAAAATTCTTTCAGTTTCATGGTCTTTGATTAATAATTGATTCATGGGTCCATGTGGGTTGCAGCTGTTGATGCTTTAGCATTCCTGCTGGGATGGTTTAAGAAGTTTCCGGAGTATCAGAAGAACGAGGTCTATCTTCTCGGTGAGAGCTACGCAGGTATTAAACGTTACTCTCATGCCACCTCAACAGTGTAATTCATTGTTATAAATATTGTTAAATTATCTGTTTTCAAAAGGTTTGGAACTTAAATTATTTCCGTCTGCTGTGGAGTGTGATTGCTTTAGGTCACTATGCTCCCAATCTAGCGCAGAAAATCCTCCTTCACAACCAAAAGATCCCTCAACAACACAAGATCAATCTCAAAGGTTTCCTGGTACGTTGAATTATTCCTCATCTACCTAAACTTATGCATGTGAGGGGAAGGGAACCCATTCAGTTGTTTTGAAAGGTACCCATTATTTCTTTGGAGGTTTTTGTATTTTTGACAAAGCTTCATCAATAGTGAATGTGAAACTTTTTGTACTAGGTTGCTACTTGAAAAGGTCTGATTTGGGTTCCAAAAACGAGTCTCACTAAAAGCAGTCATTTATTACTCATTTAATGTGTTAGATATGCCGTCTATAACACCATATAATTTTGTAAAACTTTTCATTACCGAAAGGACAAATGTTTTTAAAATTTGGAGAGTCCTGGAAAGGGTACCCATATCAGACCATTCCACTACTGTGTAGCTGCTTGTTTTGTTGTGTATCTTATCTCCATTTTTGAACCACTTATTAAATTGAGTACCATTACAAATTATTGATGTTTTAAGCAGAAAAACAAATTATTCATGTTTACGGTCCCAATCAAAAACATAAATTACTTTTGAACCACAACGATTGCATTTACGATGGACCTCATGAAAGCATCATTGATTGTAATAGAACGTAGAAGTCCCTTACAAGTCCCTTTTGTTTCACAATTGGGAGCACTGCTTAGAATGATATTTGAGAACATCATTTTTATAGAACATGTTAGAACAACATTTTGGACTAGTTGGAATGACATTGAAATGTTGTACCAATGCGGTAGAATGTCATTCCAAATGTTGTTCTAAACTTCTTACAAACCCACATTGATATGTTTGATGAATTTATACACATGATGATGTGGATGGAATGTTAATATGGCAGATAGGGATGTCACATGATGATGTGGATGTCAAATGATTATGTGGATGGAATGTTAATATGGCAGATAGGGAACCCGTGGACGGATTCGTACTATGATAACAAGGGCGCGGTGGATTTCTGGTACCACCATTCGTTGATCTCGGATGAGACGTACAATGAGATTCAAAAGAGCTGCGATTACCGCGTGGAGCCGGCCGTGGGCTTCTCCACCAGCGCCGCCTGCAGCAACGCCGCCAACCACGCCTCCAACCTCGAAATGGCCGAAATTGATGCGTACAACATCTACGCTGGCAACTGCAACTCCGCCAGCATCGTCAATGACTCCTCCGTCACCATTGCCACCAAAAAGGTCAGTTAGTAAGCAGAAACTCCCTCCAGTGCACCCTTTTTTTTTTATAGCTAATTCATTTAATTCTATCTCTGAAAAACATAGTTTTGTATTGGAATAAAACTGAGTCTCATGAACGCTCTAAAAATATTGCACTAGAATGAACCTTTTTGGCTTTGATGATATTGCATTGGATTTAGCTTTTTTTCTCTGAAAATATTGCATTGGAATGGACCTTTTTTGCTTTGAAAGTATAGCATTGGAATTTTCTTTTTTGCTTTGAAAGTATTGCATTGTGGAACTAAGACTGTGGCTCTGAAAGTATTGCATTGGAATTAGCTTTTTTTTCTCAGTCTAAATATATTGCATAGGAATTCACTTTCTATCTCTAAAAGTATTGCACTAGAATAGACCTTTTTTGCTTTGGAAGACTTATTTCATCGGAATGAGCTTTTTTTTCTCTAAAAATAATGCATTGGAATTCGATTGTTGGCTCTGAAAATATCGCATAGGAATGAAGCGGCTGTAAATGTAGAAGATACTCTTTCTGTCACTTCTAGAAAATTGAACCAATATTCATGTAAAAGTGTGCTTTAATTGAGAGATCACTTCTGTAACTACAAGAGCCAAGAAATTCTTGAGACCATATTTTTAGTATCATTTTGAGAAAGACTTCAGCGATTTCATCCATTTTTTTACCCAAATTAAAAAATAGTAGCCACTCCCACAGTCAATTAAGATTCTAGAAAAAATTCACCAAATTGTTTCTTTCGGCTGGGGTCAGAATTAACCCTCGTTAGTTCACGGGAATTGATTACTTAATTTGCCTGACCGTTGCAATTGCAGAAAAGGCCCAGTTTCTTTCTGGGTTTGAAAGACTCCAACTTCTGTGGCCCTGACACAACAACGCCATACCTCAACTTGCCTGAAGTGAAAGCTGCCCTTCATGCACGACCCAACATCAACTGGACTGAATGCAGGTACTACACATTTGTCTTCAGTTGTCAAATTCATGACCTAAATTTCTTTCAACAGCTTTACAGCAAGAGAACATGAATACTGACTTGTATAATATTGATGTCTTTTCAACAGCTATATATACAGCAAGGGAACATGAATGACTGACTTGTAGTATGATATTGATGTCTGCGCCCTAAATAAATAATGTTCATGTGACTGTGCAGTCTGCTCATCAACAGTCAATACAGTGTGACGAGTGTGGTGCAGTCCATGCTGCCTGTTTATCGGTACCTTCTTACACAGGGCCTCAAAATCTGGATTTACAGGTACCCCACATGCCCACCTAGCTCATTTAATCCCTAAACCCTAAACCCAGCTAGGACAAACAATTCCTGGTTTCAAATTGGGAATTCAATGGATCATATTGTGAAAAAACATGATCCAAATTTTATGTCACCAAGAACATTGCATGTGTTGGTCAGCAAGTGAATTAATTTGAAACTGCACATAAAATGTACTCAAAATGCTAAGAGGCCAAATTCGGGTTAAATTCTTTGTTAATGAAGCCACATTGTGCTTTTAGGGCTTGCGAGATATTACTGAAGTTGCAACTCTAAAGCCTAAACTTGCAACCATACCCTAAACCCTAAGCTTTGCAAACTAAGTATGCGAAGGTGAAAAAACATGATATTAATTTATTGTGAATTTTGTTGTTGCAGTGGAGATATCGATGGTGTAGTGCCGACAACAGGAACAAGGTATTGGTTGAGAGAGCTCGACTTAACTGTAGAAGTGCCGTGGTATCCATGGAATCACTCCACTCAGGTATGAATATGTTACACTGACAGCTTTGATTACCACTTTCTTCCTTTCATTTCTACAACTTAGGTTGTTAAAATTAGACTCGGTGAACAACATATGGGTCACTTTAAGCATTGGGACAAATGTATAGCGTACAATTTTTGAGAGAGATCGCTTTGGGTACAAGAGCCAGATTTGATGATATCAAATTTTTATCACTATGTATGATTTTCTTATATAAGAGTGATGAAATCAAATTTTTATCACTATGATTTTCTTTTCTTTTTACAAGAGTGGTAGGTTGTAGAGCACCTCTAAATGACAATAGACAACCCCATTTCCATTCAAAAATCAATGACCATTAGTCATGTAGCCAAGTCAGCCCAATGGCCCTTTGTCCGGTGGGCACTAGGTCATTCACATTACGAACACACACTTTATTCGCGCCAGCATTGAAGAGGCTGGAGTTTCTATCTATTTAGCCAAGTCATGCTTCCACCACTAGTTGAAGGACATACTACAAACATGCAATTTTCATCTGGATTTTTTTTGCATGTTTGTAATACATCCCTCGTACATTATTTCTACAACAAACATATTGTTATTGTGTATCGAACGTAAATAATCACCCATGTTCATCTCAACAACATACAGAAAACACTCCAAAAACATGACTTGCCAAGTTTGTGATGTTTGATGAGCAGTGTAGTAAGGATGACCATTTGACAATTGCCTATTAATAACATGATGCACATGATGGAATGACAGGTTGGAGGATGGACGCAAGTTTACAAGGGTTTGACGTTTGTGACAGTGCGAGATGCGGGTCACATGGTTCCAGCCGACAAACCATCGCAAGCCTTGCAAGTGTTTAGAAGATTTCTGGCTGGGAAACCGCTCCCCAGTTTCTAGCGAGTTCATTTACAACGCACGGTGCCGAGATTTTCAACAAGTACCTAGACTCTCAAAGAGAATGATTGATTGTTGAGGAAAGTGGAATATTTGCACAACAATAGTTTAATTTCAGTTTGCTTTAGGCCATGGAGTTTCAAATCAGTGAGATTATTCATGTGCATCATGAATCATTCTCACTACTTTGAAATTGACATGTGAGACGACCCTGTTTGTTTGGTCAATAAAATTTGAAACCCTTCTTTCTGAATCTTGTCATGGCTCTTTTTTGTGCACTTTTCACATTCATTTGCATACATGTGCACTTTTACTAAGAGCGGTGTTTTGTGTTCTGTTTTATGTTGTGTTAACAGGAGTCCACTTCTTTTGCATGTTTCAATTTGACGTTTCTTTTGCCAGAAAAAGTCATCTCAATACCTAACAAGCGGCTAGTCGCGTAGTCTCTGCATTCATATTTACCCTAGATTTACTTTTACACATGGTTTGTATTGTTCAACCATGTAACTGCTTAATAACAAAGTGTTTCCGTACTCTCTTCCCTGGTGGGGTAGAGACAATAAATGGGTTATCTTTAATAGTAGTATGTATTTTTTGTGTCATTCTCATTGTCCGCACTGTATGAAGTGGACAATGCTCACATTTTGAGGTATAAAACATAGGACAAAAAGTTAAATAGGAAAAAAATGCCAAATATGTGGACTCTTAATATAAAACAGAGGGAGTACATCATAACATTCTCCCCAGGACTTGAGGACATCACAAAGGATGACACAACATAGCATGACTCAATATCCAAATTCATTTTGTGTAGAGACTTGAGTTTATCTTAGCAAAGAGATACCAATTGCTACGTGCATTAGCCATTTTTTGAGTACAGTGCATTAGCCATTTTTTATGATGAATGTCAAACTTTTAAGTTTTGTTTTAAGTGCCGTGTGCACTAGAGAAGTTAGGGTGCATAACGTTCTTTAGAGGGGTACTATTGTGTGCACTAAAGAAGTTAGAGTGCCTAGAATTCACAAGCATCTTGGAGGATCTACAATAACTTCAGCTGGGCTAAGCAACAAAGGTTGGAGAGTTTAGCTATTTTATTAGTACTTTACACTGTAGCTACACTGTAGAAAAAGGGCATGCTCCAACAAGGGCTGATGAATGTTATGTGGATCCTCACAATTGTTAAAATGTGCATCCAAAGTTGCAATTACAAAAAGAGAACTAACTTTAATTGATATCTTTTTATGTATTGGTGTCAAAGGGTCTATTCACTTCAAGGTCCCAAATCTAAAAGCTTTGTGCACTAAGAATGACACTAGAACTATGTACGACAATGATTTCTTTTTAAGCATTTAAATGCCAAAAAGCACCAAAAGTAATTGGTGTGCACCAAACCTTACGGAAAATTTTGAAGAATAAATGGATGAAGATGCCAGATTGTTCCAATTTTGAAAAATAAATCAGAGAAACTCAAGAGCTACATTCTTTAAAAAAATGAAATTTTGCCCATAGTAAGGTATAAACGTTATAAATATTTGCACAGGATCAATTATAAATACAAAACAAAGATATCCCTCAACTCGAATTTTTGAGCCCCACTTTGAATTCAATTTTTTTAACCATCAAAGTTTCAGTAGTTTTGAATCAAACAAACTAAGATTTCATGCAAAGAATTCAAAACTTTTTGAGGTAAAGGACAACTCTAATATCCCAGGCCAAGCCTACGTTCCCCAAGTTCATCTCACTATGCTCCCTTGACTGTTGAGTAATTCATACCTTGCAAATAAGTTCTACAACTAAAAAATGCACAAACATCTTCCAAAATTGTTGTACAAAACATCTGACAAACAAGTCACACTGATGTAAAATCTGCCAGATAGAGGACTCACTCCTATTAGAGCTAGCAATGTCCAAAACCAAATTACAGAAGAGTCAGTATGTCGGTGTCACCAGGGATTCCATATTCTGCACTTTTTTTAAACCCAGTGCATGATGTCGGTGGAAAATACCCAGTGCACGGTGTCGGTGGAAAATTAATACCCGGTTGAATAAAACCAGGGTCACCGTGGTAATGGCAATGCAGGCTTGGGTATCAAAGCAGAGCTCAGCTTACTAATATCTGAGTTACTAGTCATACCGAAGGTGCTGCCAGTGGTGTTGCTGCTGCTGCTGCCTTTGGTGTGAAAATCTGCCTCCATAGACTCCCATGTTGACGAATACTCATGCGACAACGTTGGTTTCACGCTGTTGAGTAAATGAGGTTCCAGAACGCTCACTACCGTCTACATGACCGAAAAAAAAAAAACAAACAAACAAACGACTCTTCAGTTGTAGTATTGGGACACAAATTATGCTTCACTAAGTATGATTAATAAGCGTGATTCACAACTGTCTCTATGCATTATCAACAACTCTCTAAGCATCATTCACAATTGTCTATGAGCAAGATTCACTAGTAGCAAACATGTCGTTTTTCATTTCTCATTTCATGGGAACACTAAATACTGGTGGAATATTATACTTATGTTTCTGTCTTCTTGTGACCAAAACTACTCATCAGCACTAACACAACCCATGTGCTTGGCGCCTTTTCATTTCTTTTTTAATTATAATAAGTGAGAAACAACACATTTCCTTCTAGAGTATCTGAGCATAATTCACAACTCTCTCTAAGCATGATTGGCAACTCTCTCTAAGCATGATTAGCAACTCTCTCTAAGCATGATTAGCAACTCTCTCTACCCCAAATGCAAATGTATAATATCTCACCCTCCGTGGTAAAACTAAAAGGGCTAAAAATAGAATTTTGGGGTGGCTAAAAATAAATGTCACTAGAGTGTAGATCTCATTGCACTTGTCAAAAAAGTATATAGAGTCCAAAATGACTATTTTTAGCCATTTTAGTTTTTCCGTGGAGGGTGAGATATTCTTATGAATAATATTCACTTATAAATAATTTCTTGACCATCACTATTCATATATCTAGAAGTCACGATTCTACTAGTAAGAGGTTAAGCATCGAACCGAGGGCTCCCTATGTATTAGGGCACCAGCCCGAAACCCTAAACCCTAAACCCTTGGTTCAAGGCTTAACCCGGCGTTAATAAGCACTCCCTTAACTGTGCAAAGTACAATTAAGTTCTATAATTCGTGGCTGTACCTTTCCGCCCTATAATCTGGATTATAATCTAAAGAAGAATCCACGGCTTAACGAGGAATGAAAATTTGTTATTTGCGCTCTACCATGCTACCATGGCTTTAAACACACATCGTATTATCATAGTTCATGAGAATTTTCTACCTTATAAAACGAGTGCTTAGTGTCTCCCAGCCCTTGAGATAAACACATGCTTGTGGAAACTAGAAGATGGCAGAGAAAGAAGTAGGAGTTTGTAGGAGGCTGATAATAATAATAGAATACCTTCATTGACGGTCGATCGTCTTTATCAAACAAAGAGCATTCCAAACCAAGCTCCGCCATGTCTTGAAACACATCCTTGGGGTAGTCGTCTCCCAGCTTTGGATCAGCAATGGCTTCAATTCCTCCTCCTCTCAGCCTTGGTTTCACCTGCCACACGTACAGCCATTAGAAAAAAAACAAAAGCAGCTAAGTAAGGACTAAAATGTATCCTTGCTATATCAAAGAAATCTAAATATGTGCACTTGAAACCCTAACCACGTTAACCCTTAAAAGTCCCATGGGGATAGTATATACGTTGTCATATAATTGAGATTTGCTATCAACAAGAAACTTTAAATTGGGATCTTAATAGCTCATTAGAACCACAATGATTTAAATTTTAACTTCTCTTTTGAACTCAAATCCATTGAAGGAGTGGATCCAATCCAAATACAACCAAAATACACCGTATTCTACTGGTCGCCACGACACATTCAGACCTTTAGGGGTTAAACCTTGTCAATTGCATTGCCATTTATGGCAGTTTCTAACATAAACTCTGAGCAGCTAATAGAGTTATCCGCAAAGTCATTGAAAAGTGGGTGACTGGACCGGACTTTGAGTGAACAGTAGATTTGTTCTCCAAAAAAGAGCTTGCGTCGAGAACTAAAAAGAAATGTTGGGTGCAAAGTTTGAAAGCATCAAAAAACTTCTGACCCAAATTTTCCTATGTGCCCCGGAGTTTTTGGCAATAGTCCAACCTGACACCGCAGACCATCTGGGTTTAGTAAGCTTTCTCCTATGCGACAGGCTCTGACTCACACTAAATCAAGACACTCACCAAACCTTTCTCTCCCGGGAATGACTCTAGTTGAATTTACGTTTCCAGCAGTTTTATCATGATACAGGTCTAGTCAACCTTCAACTTTACGGATAACTCAAATAAGTTTGGAGGTTGGGTTCAGTTTTCTTCGAGTGGTGTAAGGAATTTGATCTTCGTTTTTGGATTGATTAATTAAGCAGATGATCCTACCCATTCCACCAGATTTAACTCAGACACTCTTTCACGGTCAATTGCTCTCTGGCCTGTGACAAGCTCCAACAGCACCACACCATAGCCATAGACGTCACTAGCCGTCGTCAACTGCTGGCGAATAAAGTACTGAGGATCAAAGTACCTGACCATTGAGGGCACATAAAAAACGAATCTCAGTTCAGCTGCTGTCAAAAACAATGTCAAAAAGAGTGTTGAAAACAATGCTGAAAAGAGTGTCAAAAACAATGTTGAAAATAACAACTGTTTTTTTTGTTTTGCATGGTAAGTGGAGTTCAGCTCTGACTGAAATATTCTAACGAGCTCACAACTTATAGTTGCTCCACTTTCAATTCAGAAACAATAGAAAGAATGGAAAGAGTATTTATGGTACCCGGCAGTGCCAGCGGGTCGAGTGGAAACATGGGTTGCCATTTCATCAGTGGCTCTTGAGATGCCAAAGTCAGCTACCTTGGCTGCTAAATTATCGTCAAGCAGAATGTTGCTAGGTTTAACATCTCTGTGAATCACTGGTGGATCCTGCATTCATTTCGTAAATTTTTATTTCACATGTCATAATTGACTCTTACTAGATTTCTTTACTGCTCCGTTGTTGCACATTCTTAAAATTGAATACCTTTCCAACGGTATATTACATGTCCCAAAATTCTTAAAATTGAGGCAACAAATCGAAAAAAACAATCCTGCAGTCGTTTAGCGATTGCAGCATAATGAGGTCAAATGAACCGCAGCTAAATTTAGTGATGAATGTAAGGGAGTGATGAATGTAAGGGAGTTAGTACCGCATAGGAGTGGAGATACTCCAAGCCATGAGCTACGCCTACTGCAATCTCCAACCGGTTGTACCAGCCCAAGTACTTGCTTGAGCCTTTCGGTCCTGTGGAAATAAAATAAAAATAAAATAAAACGTAAGAAGCTTTTTAGTTTTTATTGGACTAAGGACCAAGGATTCATAGTTTTAAAATGACAAATTCAATCGATTGTATTAAGAAAGATATAATTCGGATAGGACCAAATTTTATATCACTTGAAACATGTGTTGATCAAAAGACAAATAAATTTGAATAAAAGGAAGTCTACACAGGGCATATTCAGACACATTAAAGAAACATGAGGCCCAATTTGGGCTTCTTGGTCCTTTAGGGGCTAAACAACACATTGCTCATGAATAGCATACAAACCGCTTGGAGTTAGAAGATGAAGTTAAGCTCAATTTTTATCCAACTTTTTTGAGTTGCATGAAATTTATTAATCCTTAAACAACAATGCAAGCCCCACGGGCTTGGTTATATTTTGGGAGAATCTTGTTCATAACTTTTACTCCATAAAATGCCAAACCGAGTACCTTAGAGAGATCTATACTTCATTAGAATAGAGCCAAAGTAAATTAAAAACAAAATCAATCGTAAAATGGAATTTAAAAGAGATTTTGGGTGTGGCATCAGGAAAGCATATGTCGTTTAAGGGTTAACATTGAGGGGCTGGAATGTTTGAACTTACTGAAAAGGTGAGCATGAAGGTTTCCTTGTCTCATGAACTCGTATACAAGGATCTGCATGAAAGGAGTTGCAGCAGTTTCATTGTTCAATAAAATGCAAGTACCGTGATCAATGTGAAGTGCTCTCGGGGGGTGCACTGTGCTAAACATGTACGAGTATACGTGAGTGCACAGAAGGGGTATTAATTTGAACACTGCCGTATTACGTATACATACAAGAAACACATTTAGAACTGAAAATATTCACGTATACTTACACTAAACATATATTTAAAACGGAATTTATCTGTATACAAAGGTATTTAGACATATAACCTCTTGTATACAAGGGGGTTTTAAGAAGGGGTCATGAACGCACGTGATTCTCAAACATAATGTAGAGTGCACCCCCGAGGAAGTGCTACAGGCATCAAAAGGATGACTTAAAAAGAGAAGTGATTTAGATTAGAACCTGCAATCCAGATTCATCGCAGAAGCCCTCCAAGCGCACGAGATTCCTGTGATGAAGCCGACTGAGCAAGAGCACCTGGATGATCCACAGTTCAATAAATTAATTTGTACTCATACACCAAACAAACAGAAGCACTAAAATGACTAAATTGTTTTAGACTGGATTAGGGTTTAGGGTTTAGGATCCACAGTTCGATAAATTTGTACTCGTACACCAAACAAACAGAAGCACTAAATCGTTTTAGAATGGACTAGGGTTCAGGGTTTTAGGGTTTAGGGTTTAAGGTACCTCGTTTCGAAACTCTGCCAAGCCTTGAGTGCTGGAGACAGTGCCTGAAGCGCGCTTGATGGCCAGTGTCCTTCCATCTTTGAAATTTCCCACAAACACTTTTCCGAAGCCGCCCACTCCAATTTCATGCGCCTCGTCAAACCCGCCCGTGGCATTGGAGAGCTCGGCCAGCTTGAATCGTTGAACACCCGGAGGAGCTTGCCAGTTGGGATCGTAAAGCTCTGGACATGCCAGAAACTCTGTCAGTGCTGAGCCTGCAGCATTTGTTTTGCCCTCAAACTATTCTAGCTCTATTCTATGTGCTTAACCCCTAAGTGTCCACTATGTATTTTCTGTAGCGTAGCAAAATTGGACCCCCTGCTGGAAAGCATCTGTTTGTGTGAAAATGATTTCATTTTGACACGATCGACACTGTTGATCTAGTAGTATAGAACAAGAGGTTTAAAATGATGTATTGTAATCAGAAAACTGAGGTCGAAGGAGAAAATGCCACCATTGCAAAGTTCAGCGATGCATATGATCATATTGGGCGCTTTAGACGCTTAGGGGTTGACAAATTTTCTCCAATACAAGAATTTACTACTTGAGATAAGCATAATTTCTTCTTGTAACATAACATTCTATAGCACTCGTTAAGATAAGCATAATTTCTTCTTGGAACATAACATTCTATAGCACTCGTTAGTTCGGCTCTTCACAACAATGCCATGAGCCCGTGTGTGTATATATATATATATATATATATATTCCTGACACAAGAAGAAAAGAGGGACTTGTTCACTCAGCCTGGAGTGGGATTCTCAGAAAAGTTGACCACGTTTGAGTGAATTTGGTCACATCTGAGTGAACATGCTCAGTGTACAAGTCCCTCTTTTCTTCTAGTGTGACACAAGGGAATACATTCCATGTAATTTTTTCTCTCAAATTCCAATGCCATTAATTTTCTGCATGTTGTCTATTGTGAATGCAAGCCTTTCATTATGATGAAAACCTACAGTGGAAAATTGAAGAGAATCATGAAATGTTCTGTATCCCTAACATTATTATACTAAAACTATATTATGTTTTCTTTCACTTCACTCAGGATTGGAGCAAAAACTAGTTCACTTTTTATACAAGATGACTGTTAAACTGTCGAAAACATTGAGATCTTACAACTGTTATAGAACGTTATGTACATTCTTTTCAGTAGCAGCATTATTATACTAAAAGAGTTCAATTTTTTTCACTTCACTTAGAATTAGAGCAGAATCTCCTAGTTTGCTTAAAATGCATACTTAGCATGTAAGCCCAAGGTACCTTCTGCGAGCTGAAGGTCGAAGCGGCCCACAAGCTTGGCACGATCCTTTTTGCGTTTCCACAAGATGCCCAGCACCACAGCAACAAGAACCAGAGCACCCACAACTCCACCAATTACTCCACCTATGATGGCAGCGGTGTTCTTTGGTTTCTCAGGATCTAAATTACCACAGCAGCAATAGTTAGTGCTCCACGTCAGACACTAAGTAATTTGATAAAATTAAAGAATGGCAATATTCGTTTAGTTAGGACTTTTCCACCATATTAGGACTTTTTGAAACCTACAACTGGCATAGAATTTCCTACTAGATTTATGCCCGTTGTAGATTTCAAAAAGTCCCAATATGGTGAAAAATTCCCAACTAAACAAATATTGCCATAAGAGCTCTTTGGTGAGAACACAACAATAGTACTTCATTGAAGAGTAACTAGACACAATTGAAGAGGTGCTTAGAGCATTTGCACCCATGCTCGCTAAAGGTGACTTGCTAAAATTATTCATCTACATTTGTAGAGCCCTTGAAATTGCACTCCTCCACCCTTGAACACCCCTCAAGCACCAAAAGTGCACGTTAAATAGTCAATGGACCAATCACAAGTAGAATGTCGGATATAGTCAACTAAACTTAGATTTGAAGGGCCATTTCTTAGCACGCTAAGATTGAGGGCCAAGAGGCATTTTTGAAGGGCCCTAAGTATTTTTTCATCTGCTTATTGCGTGTGTCAGACTCTTGGAGAGCATGGGTGCGGATGCTCTCAGAGCATCTCCAACGGGGCTCTTCAAATGAGCCCTCACACTAGCTCTTGCTAAATCGCACGCCCCAACAACCACTCGCCAACAAAGAGTAAGTTGCTCAAAGTGCTCGCCAAAGGGGCGCCCTAGCTCTCCAAATTTCCTCCTTTTGGCGAGGCTTATCAAGTGCCTTGTTCATCTACTAATCCAGTCATTTCATGATTTTTGATGGGTCTTTTACTTCTTTACCTGTCACTAGGAGCCACATCACCACGGTCTTGGCCTTGGTGTGCTATGAATAGGGTAAAAGTCATGCCAACCACGAGCCACGAAGGACACGGGGAAAGGCAAATGGCGTGACCCTTTGAAGAGCCATGATTGGAGATGCTCTTAGAAAGTCTTTTCTCACAATATGTTTGGTAATTACAGTCACAAGATCGAACTTACTAGGAAAAACAATTAATGATTTAACCATTGTGATAATAATAGTAATAGAGTATGTACCTCCTAGTTTGCATGTACAAAGCGTAATGTTGTCGATCTGTTGACTTGCAGGACAAGTAATACATGCACCTGCAAACATTACATACACACAAGTGTGTTTTAATTGGACCTCGTGCTTTTTCTTTTGCCTTTTTGAGTAGGTCCTATGTGGATTTCCTTTTCTTCAAATTCAATTTCTTTTTTGACCAACGCATGCAATTCAATGTTCTTCATTGATTCCAAAGATCTCTACTCAAACCTCCGGTGTGCACTCTACATTTTAGGGAGCTCATAATGGTTTCCTTGTGTGCGTTTCCCTTTTAGTCTCACTTTTCCCACTGAGCCTCAAGAGTTAACACTTGTTAAACTTTCCTTTTACAAGCAGGTGAGTCAACATTAAACTGATGAATAAGTAGCTTTAAGACTGAGTGAGAAAAGTGAGACTCGTAGGGAAATCACACAAGGAATCGCATATGAGACCCTGGTGCATTATGTTTCGGAATCACGTGTGCTCGCACGTGTGTTCATGACCCCTCTGAAAACCCCCTTTATATGAGGGATTATATATCTAAAACTTTTGTATACAGATCTATTCCATCTTAAATACATGTTTAATGTATGCCTACGTCAATATTTTCAGCCCTAAATATGCTTATTGTATGTATATGTAATACGGAAATGTTCAAATTAATATCCCTCTCGTGCACTCACGTATACTCGTACATGTTTAGTACAGTGCACCCTGGGGGCTCAAACCATGTTTGAATGAATATGCTGTTCATCAATAGTGAACGGTCTAGGACGTTCAAGACATTGTTGGAACCCGGCAAGCCCAAAAAATTAATTAATTAATTAAAATTTATAAATGTCAAATTAAAACCATGAATCTGTGTGGAAATCATTGTCCTCATACCAAGGCCAATTCTATATGAAGGTCTTGAGGCTGCTCACCGTTTGCAGTTCTAGAAGTAAAGTCATCACAGGCATAGTTACTGGCCGCGAATGAACACTGGCCTGGCCGCGGTTTGCGTACTTGTCCATCGAAGCAATTCTCATCCACATCCCATGTCTTGCTGTATAATTTACGAGGCAGAGTGGCTTGATTAGTAAAGCAGAAAAACAAACACTAATTCCACAGGGAACCTTGACCGATTCACTGCCAAGTAAATGGTACAAATTCGTGATGGTGAATTCGTGGTGAACACTTGCTAAATTGAGCCACCACTTCAATTTAGCAAGTGTTCACCACGAATTCACCATCATTCTTGTACCATTTACTACCTGGTGAATGTGTCAAGGTGCCCTGTGTTTGGCCTGCCATGTAGAAGATTAATTAAATGTTACGATTTGTCACAAGCCTTCACTTACGAAGTGAAATTCGAATTTGGAGGTATCGTAGGTGATGGTCCAGTGAGGTAGTTACAGTCCACATCCCTGCAAAAAATCATAAGCAGCTGTGAGTACACTAAATTTCAGGGTTTTAGGGTTTAGGGTAGGTTTAGGGTTTAGGGTGAGAGTGCTCACATTCTCGTCAGTAGTGGATTCAAACGTGCAGGATATGTTCCTGTCATTGAATTTTTATCCATTTGCCTGCCACACATGAGAGTGAACCATCAGACTGTAGAACTAGGGAAAGAAATGCTTTAATGTTCAGGAAATACCGGCAGTTAGTGTAAAATGATCTGGTTGATTTTCCAAGCCTTATCTAGAGGAATCCATGGATTCTTTTTAATTGCAATATGAAATAGCTGCAATAGCCAAGATAGATCCAAGAGGAACTGGTTGATTTTTCTAATGACAGAATGTTGGCTGCTTTTTTACTAAGCGTTGATATGCTTCACCTAAAATGGAGCACATATTTCAACATAGAAATCTTCAAATGACAGATATCCTTCTCTTTTGCGCATTTTGAACCATACACACAACTCTCACTTTTTGATGAATGGACTATAATGCGTAGCTCATAACATTCAGTAGCCTTCATGTCCACTGCCTTTCCTTCATGCACTCTTGTTCATCACCTTGAGCCTTCACCCAGTCACTTAGCTATTGATGAAGTATTGTTGGGTGTGGAATATTCCACACCATCTACTGTAGAGTCAAGACAGTGGCATTGCATGCCACTGAATGTTATATGTTATTTTTCTTTTTGTGCGTATTAATTTGGCACCAGAGATGAAAGGCAGAAGTTGAGGTGAACATATCTTACAGGTCTGTGAGATTAGCCAGAGTCCATATCCATTCAGGAAGGTCTCCAGAAAGGTAGTTCTTCGAAACTCTACTGCTTGGCACAAATCAGAACAAATATGTTAGAGCATGCCCACTCTACCAGTGAATTCTCGAGATTCTCTTAAGCACAAATCATGAAATTCAGCATGCATATTCAAGGAGGGTGAGAGAGCTAATGAATATGAGCAAGATATAGTAATACCTCAATACGTCCCTCTGTAGTGTTGTTTAAGAAAGATACTTTATCCTAGATTGATGGACAATAATGATTACCCATCTATAGTGATTGTGATTGATTCACCGATTATATAGAGGGACACAAAGCGGTTTGAGGGTGTGGAGACAATAGCTTGTGACGCCAAATTTTTGATGTGATGATAGTACTCCAATGGTGAATTGAATGAGAGGGGTGCAGATGCTCTTAGAACGGTTTTTGATAAATAGGATTAGCAAAGATGACAAACATAGGCCAATTCTTTTCCCTGTCACTTAGTGACAAGATAGTCAATCATGTAGGACATGTCTAAAATGACTTACCTTTAGATACATGCTAAAAAACTATTCCTAATTTTGCATGAATTTTTTAGAATATTTTAAGAATATCTCCGTAAGTGACAGATGTGAGCTTTACTTAATGTCCTTTCGTCCGTGTGAAAACCTCAGGGGATCATTAACATATATCTAGTGTAACCACGTGCATCAAGAGGGTATTTGAACAGGGATATCACATAACTGAAATATTTTAGGTGTAATTTAGAATATTCTAAGCATATTCTAATTAAGTTCTTGAATTATTCCTTACTTGAATTTAAAGCATCTTGTATTACATATAAAATTTTATGATTGGGTAGCAATTTTTCCTCCCACTAATAAAAAGAACCCTATAGAGTTTAACTCAAGTGGTTTTCTACTTTTTGCATAGTCAACTCCCCTTAGGTGAAAACCTTCCAAATAAGTGAGTACAAATTACATAATGTAGATTGTAGATCATCATTCCCAAGACCAAAAAATAAATAGGAGAAATTCAAAAGGAGCTAGAGTTTGATGAAATTGGTCATCCCTAATATTAGCTTTTAACCCTTTAACGTCCCAATTCAACATTGTTTTCAAAAATTCTTTATAAAATGTTTGATGAAAAACAAAAATGGAATTAATGTATAAAACAAAGTTGTAAATGTCAATGTGAAGATCACATTTGTAGAGATTTGTACTTACAGAACTTGCAATTGTGTCATGTTTCGCATTGAGTCAGGGATGCGCCCGGTGATAGTATTGGCGTATAGGCGTCTGCAGGTTCAAGATTGATTTCTGCAACGTGAGAAGCCCATTTGGGCTTTATAATTTTTATTTTATTTTAGCACTTTTGAATAGACCCTATGTGGACTTCATTTTGTTCAAATTCACTGATTATTTTATCAACACATGCAATGTTCTTTGCTTGTCCCAGTGATATAAAATTCAATCCTATCTGAATTTTTTATTCTCCACAATATGATCATTTGAATTTATTATTTGAAAAACATGAATCCTTGGTCCTTTAGGGGATGATTTGATAAAAACCCATTACTATACAACTAAATCTTTGCAGTAATTCAAAATTTAAACTAGTTGTGCATTAACATGTCTCTTCAACTTCAACTTTCAGTATGATGGCCATATTCGTTTAATTGGGACTTTCCACCATATTGGGACTCTTGAATCTACAACTGGAATAGATTCAATGGAAAATTGTCCATTAGATCTATTGTATACCAATAATTAAAGATTTCAAAGAGTCCCAATATGGTGGAAAGTCCCAATTAAACGAATTTCTTGACAAACTGCACAAGTATTATTTAGTTGTGAAAGTACCCTACAAGAAGTTCCATTGTGGATTTCAATGCAAAGATTGAAGGAAAAAAGGCACTCACAAATTCTTCATGCGTGTCAGAGCTCCAATTTCGGAAGGAATTCCGCCCCAAATGTGGCAATCATGTACGTTACTACATCATGGAAGCCACATGAGAATTTCTTCTTGTGAGAAGAGATTTCACAAGTTGGATTTGAAAAGAGAAAATGGAGGGCAAGGAAGAGGATGAGGTTGCTCACAACATCTCCAGGTTGACAAGATTCCCAATCGCTGCTGGAATATTTGAGCTGATATTGCCGTTGGGGCCCAAGGAACTGTGCACCAAAAACTGTTAGAAAGTGAATGACTTATGACACGAATGATCTAAGGTATGTGCACCCATAATCGTCAGTAGTAGCATACTTACTATTATTAAACCAACATTATTTTATTGGCCCTTATTGGCAAATGAAAGAGGATTTCAGCACACCATAGGATGCATTATTTGAACATCGTGTGAATAAGTTATGATTAGAACTTTCAAAGTATTGTTTATAGGTGTACTCAAAATTGACTCAGACATTGGTGTTCTATCTGTATCTATATCTATATCTATATTTTTTATTTTTTATTTTAGTTTTTCATTTTTTTTGTGCAACCTAGGGTCCAATTCCTAGGGGTTGCACTCTACATTATGTTTGAGAATCACGTGCGTTCATGACCGCCTCTAAAAACCTCCTATATACAAGGGGTTATATGTCTAAAAACTTTTGTAAACAAATCTATTTTGTCATAAATATATGTTTAGACATCAATATTTTCAGCTCTGAATATGTTTATTGTATGTATACGTCATACAACAATGTTCAAATTAATACCCCTTTTGTGCACTCACATACACTTTAGTACAATGCACCCCGGGGTGCATACCAGTGTTGTATTGGTAATACATGATTCTCACTAAAATGAATGAATTAGATTCATTATGAGAAACAATAAAACTCAAACAGGTATTTAGAATGGACCACTTTCCAAGATTTCAGTATAAAGATGCCATATCAGTCCAAATTGCACATGAAGACTGGAGAAAAACAAAAACACAAATAGAACTAAGTTGAGGCAGCAAGCAACTATTTTGATGCAAGTTGAGAGCACTTAAATGTTAAGCATACTTACAGCTCCCGCAAACCTTTCAAAGTCCAAAACTCAGCTGGAAGGCCTCCTATGAAATTATTATTGGCCAGATATCTGCCAGACAAATTAGCCTGCAACTTGTCACTGAAATGGATTGTACATGCATATCACTAGTAGGAAATGTGTTGTTTTTCACTTACTAAAAATGAGAAAGGAATGAAACCACGCCAAGCACATGGGTTGTGTCAGTGTTGGTGAGTGGTTTTGGTCATAAGAAGACAGAAATATAAGCATAATATTCAGCCATTGGTCTTGTTCTCACGAAATGGGGAATGAAAAACGACAGGTCTTCTACTACTGTACATTTAGAAATTAGAGAATGATATCACAATTCATGAACTATATAACTCACTGAACATTTTCTTTCCACATAAGTTCAATAAAAAGCTCACAGTATCTGGAGATTTGTAAGCTGGCCAATTCGCGTCGGCAGTGGACTTGCATCAAAATAGCAGGTGTCTATTCTCCTGCACAACCAAAAACAAAAACAAAAACAAAAAAAAAACAATCTCATAAAACAAAAGCTCCCACTGTCTTGCATTCATCACATTCTTGAAAGGAGCTGCTAACAAATTTGACCTAACACTACTAGAATGGGTGTGCAAGAGATCACGGGAATGGATTGTACGTAGAAGTGTCCAAGTGATTATTGAAATCACTTGAACACTCCTGTGATCCCTCCCAAAACCTATTGTGTCCTTTTTTGAGTAGATGTGTCACAAGATGATAGACTATTCAATCATGGGTTAAAACTCATTATGAAAGTTGCTCTTTTGGATGACTAGATCAACTACACTGAATAGGGGTCTTAAGGGTACCGATTATAATTTATCGGCATTTCACACTATATAAATATTCACCATTACCGTACAAAAACACAGTGATTTCATTTTTATTTTTTTGACACATATAATCAAACAATCACCAAAAAAAAATTATTTTTTTCAACTGGTCTTTTCTTTTTACCATAGGATGATTTTTACAAGATAAGTCCCTTTAATGTTGTGGTCCCCTTAAAACACCTATCCAGTGTAGAAAACTGAAATTGAACAATCTAGATTAAATGAGTGCATAGTAATTCACAATCTCTTATATATCCATTCTAGTAGCGTAGGTGCTTATTGAAGGAAAAATCTGGTATCTTCTTTTTGGCACAAATTCCGTAGAGTTCAAGAATGAATGCATTGGTACTCAACCAACTATGCACATAGCATACTCAGGAGCATGCACTATCTCTGCCTTGGTTCTACAGTAGATGGTGTGGAATATTCCACACCCAACAATACTTCATCAGTAGCTAAGTGAACAGTTGAAAGCTCAATGTGATGAACAAAGTGTATGAAGTTAGGAAAGGCAGTGGGCATGAGGACTACTGAATGTTATGCAACTTTAGTGAAATTTGTGCCTGGCGAGTCAATAGAACTCAAGAATGTAATGCCAGAGAGCAGAAAACCCTAAAAAACTGCAGCATACGAAATGACAACAAGGGAGAACGGAACTGACAGCTCAACCAGAGTGGTCAAATTGAATATGACTTCAGGAAATGGCCCGCCTCGGAGATTCCCGGAAATATTTCTGCACAAGTCAAACACAAACCCCACAACTTAGAGCCCCTCCCCATGAGGCACCCGGTCCCGTCCTAAATGACGGGTTCACTGTGAGATCTCCTCTAATAAAAGAAGAGAGTGGGTGCACTGAAAGACATCAGTCATGATTTGAGGAAGTGGCAAGCCCATCCAACCCGTCAAGCACATGTCCTATAATCCAAAGCCGATTCTAAAATAAGTTTATTCCTTCTTATAAGAGCGGGCACGGGCTCTTCCGCCCTAACTAGATTAATATTACCACAAGCTAGCTCCTTGTTGACCTAATTTTGTTTCTCACTAATTTTGTTTCCCAACGCTTGAATTTATCGCCCTCGCAACTCATTTCCAACATTGAAAACTCATCTTCAAGCTTTGCAATTGATTACAGTTTCACCAATTTTGCCCCCTTTTATTAGCGTCTTCATTAAAATAATAAATGTGAAACACTCTCACATGGACGAGATGTATAATAAGAATAATAGAGCTAGTGTAAACCCCTAAACGCTCAATATGGACATCTGCATCACTAAACTTTGCAACAGTGGCATTTTCTCATTTTACCTCGGTTTTCTGATTGCAATACATCATTTCAAAGCTGTTGTTCTATAGTACAAGATCAACAATGTCAATCGTGTCAAACTAAAGTCATTTTCACACAAACAGATGGGTCCAATTTTCCAACACTACAGAAAATACACAGTGGACGCTTAAGTTCTATGAACACTCACAGAGACTTGAGCGAAGTCAAACTGGCCAGCGGTGCCAAATCGCCAGTGACAACCGGCCGGGTGAGGTCTGTATCGTTGGAGTTGCTGATGTCCAGATTTTGCAAGAAGCTGAGGTTTCGAATGGCCTCGGGCAATGCTCCGTTCACTGCCAGGGTCGACATGTTCCTGCAAGCCATCAATGGCTTTTTTTGAGCACCAAACCCTAATTAATTTAGAGTGACAACACCCAAACTGGAAACGGCAAGAATCTGAGTGGCGTGGTGAGCTTTACAAAGTGATCACATGGTTGCCAAGCGAGTCGCATGTAATGCCCAGCCACGTATCCAAACACGGGTCTGAAGTTGCCGTCCAGTTGAGACCCGCAGTGGCGTTCCACTTCCATTCATTCCTTATGCTCAAGAGCGCATTCTCTGTCAATTAATCCATCATCAAATTGGTAACTAACTCGTCAAAGAAATGAAATAAAACCAACACTATATGCTATTGTTAACATAACCCCTTTAGAAGCGTCTGAAACGAACTTTGCAACGGTGGCATTTTGTCATACTACTTCGGTTTTCTCATTGCAATACATCGTTTTAACCCTTAAAGGTCCAGAGAGCCCTTACTGACCAGTATTATACACCAGTATTTCATTGTATTTGGCATAGTTCCACACCTCCCATGGGTTTAAGATCAAAAGCGAAGTTAAAATTCACATCGACATGATTTTAATGAGCTACTGGGTTCTCAATTTGGAACTTTCAATTTACAACAAATGTCAAATAAACGCCAACGTATATACTATCCCCATCAGAAGGGTTAAGCTCTTGTTCTATACTACAAGATCAACAGTGTCTGTCAAGTTATTTTCACACAAACAGATCATTTGCAGCCGGGGGTCCAATTTTCAAGCACGACAGAAAAATACACAGGGGTTAACAAACAAGCGTATGAGAAAATTGCCAAGTCAACACCATGCTAATGCTAACTTTACAAACAGGGTTTGGAAAACTGATAATATTTGATGCGACATACTTTCGGTGGCGTTCAAAACCGCATTTGAATGGGTGGCCATCAACAAGGCAAGCAGAAGCCACCATAGCCCACGACAACGCAGCAGCTCCACCATCGTTCGAAAGTTCACTAGCGAGCTTGACTTTCTGTTCCAGCGCAGCTTGTTGTTTGAGGGTAAGTAACTCCTGCAGGTGCAATTACATATCTAGTAGAGCTTCGGAGCTCGCGTGAACTGAAACCTTAACAACGTCGTCTGATCGATTTGTGGAAGCTTCTGCAGCTAGCGGCTTACTTGCATGCTGTCTCACTCCAGTTCTCAAATCCCGCAGTTAATCATCGATGCCGTGATTCTCCGCGTTAACGTTCCATGATCACGGCGAATGGCTACGGAGTTGTACTTTCTGTCGGACCGTGCAACTAGCCAGGTACGAACTCCTCAATAACTAAAATGATGCCTCAGTCTCCGACACGTCAGTAATTAAACAAAGCGTTTGCAGTAGTGGATCGAGCTAGCTAGCCGGCCGACTGATAGTGACATACATGAGTAGAGCAGGCCACTTGTGGCTGTCCTGGTTGTCTGTTCCCTTTCTTTTGCAATGAAATTCCGTTTCATTTGTTTCAAAAAGAAAAAAACATACATGAGTAGCTAGTTCCAGGTCTTAATTTAGATTACTGTAGGGCATGTGCAATTTAGTCTCCTTCGTCGTACGTCTCCGCGCGTTTGAGCAGCCAGTCAATGGATGGCTAGGTACCTTCCTGTTCTTCTTGTAAGTTAAGAGCATCCTCAGTCCTCTCCCTCCACAGTTCCCGGCAATGAGCTTTTGCAGGGAGGCCTGCAAAGGAGCGGGAGCATGAGCAGGGAGGAGGGTCCAACGTATCTCCCGTCAACTGCCCCGGCAAGGAACTTATGCTACTACGTGGGCAGCCAGGTGGCGCAGGGACTCCAGGTTGTTAGAATCTTGTTGGCTTGCAGACAATCAGGGACTCTGTCAGGGCTCTTAGCAGGAGGACTTTCTCTCACGGCAAACGGGGAAAATTTGCCCAGAGCGGGAGCTCTTATAGCGAGGGCCGCACAGTAACGGGAGGAATATTGAGGGCGTTGGCCCGCGCTATGGGATCCCATGCCCGCCACTCACCGTTGCAATGAGCAAAGTGCGCAGGACTGAGGATGCTCTAAGTGGCATGGGTGGTCTTGTTCATGCATCTATCATCTTCTTCTTTGTCTTTCTGAATTCTGACTTCCCAGGCTGTCCGTCAGACTGCGGTTGTTGTCATTCAAGGCTATGGCAGAGCTGCTGTGAGTGGGCACGTCGATCGATCACTGAATGTATCTAACACAGTAAGTTTATGTTATCGACAGTGATCCCAAAACTGGCTAGAATTGAATAAGTTGGGTTTCTACGAAACAAAATTCTTGTGCTACTAGTATATTGTAGGTAAAAAGTATTCATTAGCAAAAAAAATTGACAAAGTTTACAAGTCAATAGACAATTTGCTACATCATTTACTTTGGAGGTAGCATCAATAACAACCAATTAAGGCTTCATTAGTACTAGGCAACCAATAATCTTGAACTCTCTAAATTTATTTTGTAAGAATAATTTTATCTCAGTTTTCTTTTCTACTTCTACATAGTTGGGTAGCAAAAGTAACTGACCTTCTGCATGGGTGATAGCATATTGCACTAAATACCACAAACTAGTCATGGTATCACTGGTTATTGATCGTGGATCGCCAGCTAGAATCTCCGTCACCTCCAGAAGTGAGGAACCGTTTTGTCAACAATGAAGTTTTGGACCGATCTGGCATTCACTGATCACTCATTCAGTCGATTGCCGATTCGATCGTTCTGTGTGGAAAATTCAATCTGCCACGTTCGCCACGAGGATCATGAATTACTTGGGAAATGTGACGCAGAAGGACTGCATCAACACAACATTATAAAGTCAGTGCCAAGTCCCAAGTGCAAACTTAACCGTTAATTTACAGCCCATGCAACCACATGTAGAGAAATTCACCTGGGGTAGGTGGGATCCTTTAGAGCTTAGAGCATGGCCACCCATGGCCTTAAGGAGTCTCTCACACTCCAGAAGTAGATGAAAAGTGCCAAGGGCCCTTTCAAAATTCCTCTTCACTCTAGATTCTAGCATGTTAGAGCATGGCCACCCATGGCCTCAGAGGGTCTCTGACCTCAAGAAGTGGATGAAAAGTTTCAAGGGGCCTTTCAAAATGCTTCTTGACTCTGGATTCTAGCGTGTTAGAAATTGGGCCTTGAAATCACTACATCAGGAATTTCCGACCCCACTGATTCTGCACTGATTCAGTGCTTTTATCGTAAAACACTGATTCCGCACGTCATACGTGCATTTAGAAGTGTCGTTACAGTACGGAAGTGACATGCATTACTAAGATGTCGATGCAGTGTCTTTTCCGTGATTATCAAAAAAGTATTGTTTCCGCACGGAAGTCGTGCTTGACGGAATCCGTGCGTTAATCGTGTATCTACATCACATGACTGATAAGACACGGATAACGTGCAGTTTTAGTTAATGCGAATTCAGTATCGTATACGTATCATATTAATGCCTTTTGTTATATTCGTGCGATTTCAGTATCTATTATAATGCCAATCATTGTCGTACGACATCCGTGTACAATATTTTAATATATTTTTTGGAATCTTTTGGAATCTTTTGGAATCTTTTGGAATCTTTCAAAATATTTTATATTATTTTGGAATATTTTGGAATATTCCAAGAATCTTCTTTAAATTATACTTCCGGTTTAATTTCCCAAAACATTTTTAGATCTACATTTATAGAGTTTAGAAGCAATACACATTAAAATTTCAAAGAAATAACATTTTATATTTTTAGAATTCAAATTTGGTATTATTGGTTATCATTGTACTTTTCATCATAGGAGCAAAAAAAAATAGCTCACAACCACCACGATTTTGGCAAAAAATAAATAAATTCAAAATATTATGAAAAAAATCCTAGATATAGAAAACGTCCTGCATAATCTAGTGCAAAGAAAAAAATTGGAAAAAAAGTTTTTTTCACATAGTTAAAAACATTCAAAGTCCGCTGAAAAAAAAAAAACAGCACACAGCCCTGAATCCCTAATCTGCCATCACGATTTTGGCAAAAATTTAAAAAATTCAAAAAATTATGAAAAAAATCCTAGATATAGAAAACGTACTGCATAATCTAGTGCCAAAAAAAATTTTGGAAAAAAAGTTTTTTTTCACATAGTTAAAAACATTCAAAGTCTGCTGAAAAAAAAAAAACAGCTCATAGCCCTGAATCCCTGATCTGCCATCACGATTTTGGCAAAAAATTCAAAAATTCAAAAAATTATGAAAAAAATCCTAGATATAGAAAACGTCCTGCATAATCTAGTGCCAAAAAAAAATTTGGAAAAAAAGTTTTTTTCACATAGTTAAAAACATTCAAAGTCCGCTGAAAAAAAAAAAGCAGCTCACAGCCCTGAATCCCTGATTTGCCATCACGATTTTGGCAAAAAATTCAAAAATTCAAAAAATTATGAAAAAAATCCTAAATATAGAAAACGTACTGCATAATCTAGTGCAAAAAAAAATTTGGAAAAAAAGTTTTTTTCACATAGTTAAAAACATTCAAAGTCCGCTGAAAAAAGAAGTTCGATAATTACCAAAAGAGTTCCATTCTATGCATGAAGAGTTTGAGGTGGTTTGGTGGTTGGGAACTTGATTGGCAACCGGAAGGTTGAGAGTTCAAATCCCACCGTTGGCGATAGAGCTTGGGAAGCCCAAGCTATGGTGGGCCCCACCGCATGTGTGGGCAATTTTTGTGTAATTGAAGTGGGTAGCGAGGAAAGTAATTATTTTATATTTTCTATTATTTTATTTTATTTTATATTTTTTAATAATATTATTTTGATCAAATTTAGATATAAAAAGAAAATAAAATCTAGATATGGAAAAGATGATGTCGCACGAAAAACGCACTGAATCAGTGTAGTTTTAAAGACGATTAAAACACGACATTTGACGACTATAAACAGTGCTGAATTCATACGTTTTCAATGGATGTATCAATCGTGTCGAATCAGTACTATATCCGCTTGTACGAACATCGTGTCATATCAGTGTAGTTGCGATGAATGACGCAACGATGCGGAATCAGTGCGAAAATCGTACGAACCCTTGAAATATCGGAAATCGCACTGAATCAGTGCAGAATCAGTGGGGTCCGAAATTCCTGATGAAGGAATTCGACAATTCTAAAAATGGAAAGTAGATACAGCAGTTAAAGTGGCGATTTTAGGTGTTACTACCTTAATAGCTTTTTCTGACCTCAATCACCACATCACTCAGGGATTAGCATAGCACATTCTACCAGTGTTTTTTTTTTCTCGCGATTAATCGCTAGATTGCTATAAATAAAAATCTCTGGCGATTGGCCTTATAAGAATTTCATTGCCTTTTCAACCAAAAATGGCCAAAAGGCAAACCACTTCTAAGGTTTGTGTGCCAGGTGGTCTTTGGATAAAGGGTATGTGATCTTTGCATTAGGGGAAAAATGGGGTCCCAAAGGGGCCCTGTAAGCTTGACCGGGTTAGGTGAACCGGCTGCCCAGGTACCATTTTCTATGTAAATCCATTGGTGCAGTCGCTGCCCGCTGACAGCGTCGGAAGCCGCAGTGCTGGTAGTGTTGGCAACGTCGATTGGCGCGATCCACGGAACTGCACTGCTGGCAGCCACGGTAGGACCATTGGTGCCTTCTTGTAAAGTGCACGGTTTGGCCTAAATTTTTCAGCACGTGAGAATGGCCAAGGCCCCTTTGTGACTACAGATTTCCCCTAATGGCATTGCCAGATTTATAATAAAATAAGCCATAAAAAGGATAAAAGGTACATGACCTTTGGCATCGTGAGCCCATTCAGACAAAAATTAATAATTTAATTAGCCAGATCAAACATTGAAATCTCAATGAAGTAGCCATATAAGGTACCGGGTTCTATTTCCGACTGGGTTCTATTTCCGACCCCTACTGGTTGGGGGATGGGTGTCAGAAACCAGCCAGCATGGTTTTTGATAGTGTCCAAGAGTGTTCTAATTTTGTCCATGCTTGGAAAAATCAAGAGCTTCTGATTGGTGTAGAAGCACTCTATTTTCAGAATCCAACCTCTCATGAAAACCATGACTCTATGAGCGGTTAATGGTCACTCTAAACTTTCAAACTTAAAAAATCATAGAAAATTGTAGAAATGCTCAAAAAATGTTTTTTTTTTGGGAATGCCTTTGCAATAGCTTTGCAGAGCATCCAAAAATTATAAAAAAATTCTTTCACAAGTCTAAGTATGCAAATCTGAAATTCAGTCAGAAATAGAACCCGGTACCTTAAGCGTTTGGCTCAAAACCCAAAAAAAATCACTGCATTCCACATGGAATCCCCATACCGACAGTTCCTGTACACGGACCGCCTTAATTGTATCCCTGACCACCCCAATCATCCACCGACTTTCACATTTCCCACTGTACATGTCCATTCATATTTCAATTTTAAACTACTACTCCTTCCGTTTTATAATAAGAGTACACCTTTGTTGGCATGTTTATTTTTCTAGTTTTTGTCCTATGTTTTATACTTCAAACATGAACATTGTTTATTTCAAACAGGATAGATCATGAGAATGACACAATAACTACATACTATTATTAAAGATAACCCATTTTTTTAGTACTAAGATGCCTTTTTTTAGCAAAAGAAATATCAAGTTGAAACATGCTAAAAAAGTGAACTCTTATTATGAAATAGAGCCAAGAGTACAATGATGAAATCAACCGTATAGATGTGATGTTCACATTGAAATTTACAACTAAGCTTTGTACATCAACTCCATTTTTGTTTTTCATCAAATATTTTATAATGAATCTTTGAAAATAGTGTTGAATCGGGACGTTAAAGGGCTAACATTAACCCCTAAACGTACCGATCCTTTGAACACAAGTAGATGCGAGCCTCGTAAATAGATATTAACATGACTGAGATGTACAATAGGTGTATATGAGAGGACCATTGCATGTATGAAATCTATCCAAAAAATTTGACGTTAAAATTCAAAATTTAAATTTTCAATACCTTATTTGTAATCAAATGTTTTGAAACGTAAAATTCAAAATTCTTTTTGTAATTTGATTACAAATAAGGTATTGAAAATTTGTGGATGAAATTTGTTGTGATGGGTTGAAATGTAATATTCTAAGTGTAGTGATTTTGGAAAGTTTTGGTTGCTTAATTTTACGAGTTGACTTTTTCAAGAGCACTTTTGATCTATTTTGAACTAAGATCTTAGAAATTTTTGGTGAATAACCGCAACATGAAATGACGCATAAAAGTTTCACCAATCACCCCTTTCAAATTGGTTCACACATGCATGAAGCTTACTTCCCATAAAATCTATACTAAAAATTATAAACTGCAAAAAGCGCATGACAGATGAGAAAACGTGAATGAAATCTGTACATCGTTCAAAAAATGAATGCGTAGGCAGTTAAGGGTTAAGTTTATTATGTGTTTCAATTATAATTCAATTTTAAACAAATTTTCAAAATAACATACCGCTGTTTCATCGGAATCAAGAATCCATTTCCTGTCACTGAATCAAGAATCTCATTGAATGAATAATCTGATTGGGATACAGTATAGACCAAGTCAGAAGGATTTGGTCATGGAGTTTTCTAAGTAAAAAACAGAAGGTGGACATATCTAAAATCACCCAAGATCCCATTCCGTATCCTATCATTGACCTCAATTCCTTCGGAAATCAATTTTAGCTCACTTCGAGTGCATACCAAATACATGTGATAAGTGGAATTGCATATAAATAGAGTAGTTTTAGGTACTTCTGTGAATGAGAATGAGATCACAACTAGTGATGATTAAGCAATTAAGACAATGTAGAAAGTAATTCAACACAAAGATCAAGTAAATTCCCTGGGTGTAAATAGCAGTTAAATTGGGTGTAAATGCTTGGTTGTTCAAGAATTAACTTCTCTATCAACTATAAGTTGATTGTGAATGATTATAGAGCATTTTTGGGATGCTCATGGTCCCCAGCTAGGGGCGGTTTTGTATTTTCAGGGTAGACCACTTTAGAAATTCATAAAAACTACAAATTTTATTGGAAAAATATAGTATTACTCGGATTCAACTTCATTGAGATATGTCTGTCCATTGAAGATTTGTGTCACACTTAGTGTATCCTCCAAGATGTTCAGATTGTTTGAATGGATGGTATGAGGTACTTCCACTTTAAAATCAAATAAGGTTAACACATAAACGTCCATACTACAATTACCCAGTCAGCCTCATCAATTCCTCACATTTTAAAATATATTATTTTTTCTGTTACTTTTTTCTGGTCATTTTCTTGTAAAAATCACAGTAATCACAAAAGCTTAAAATAGTATGAAAACTTCAAGGAAAATGTAAATAATAGTGATGAACAACAAGGCGTAAGTGCCATGCTTCTTGAGCTGACATAAAAATAAATTTGGTAGAAATTTTTTTTTGCAGTTTTTATTGAAAGTTTAGGGTTTTGAGCTTTAAAGTGTTATAAAAGAAGCAATTTTTACAGTTTTGAAGAATGGTAAATTGAACTAGAAAGTAGAAGGTAATCCCCGCACTTTCTCACTTGAGATCATTTTATTTGAAATTAGGAACTAGGTGAAAATCAGCTTTTTGCTAAAATACGATCAAACATGTCCCCACGGGATTCTTTGAACACTTAACTCCTAAGCATCACAACGTCCAATTTGTGGACGATTAACAAATTCAAGCTCACCCTACGTTCTCATCAATGTTTGAATGAAATTCATCCAAGTTTTTGATGATACTTCACCAAGTTGTTGTCATATCTAATGGTTGGATTTAGTGGTACTTGATTACATATTTTTCTAAAACTACAAGTGTAAAAGTATGTCAAGTTGTTGACTAAGCCAAAAATGCGTTGACTCTAGTTCAAAAGTGGCCTTGCAAAAAAGAGGTCATAGATTTAAGGAACAATTTTTTTTCAAAGAACCACGTTTAAGAATATCTCATTTAAAATTCATTCCAACAATTTTACTCAAAAAATATTAAAATTTTGTTTCTAATCAAATGGAATTTTAGATTTCAACTTTTAAAATTTATAATAAAATATTGGTGGTAGTATCACTGAATTGAACACTATGGATGAAATCCAAAATTCAAAATCTAAAACTTTCATTTCTATATCAATTTCAAAATATTCTTCTAAATAGTACTTTATGATGATTTTTCTCAAATTGTCAATTCCAGGGACACCCTGGTACGTTTAGAGGTTGATCCCTAAACGTTCTCACCCTTTTAAAATTTGGCAGTATTCCAAAGATGCACTATAAAATGCAACTAAGAGGTATATTTTTAAGTTGATGAATGAATAAAAGTTGTACATTATGCATTTTAGATTCTATCCATACAGTTAGATTTGCGATTTCTATCACCAATATTTGTATATTAAATTTCAAACTTAAAATTTAACATTCTTTTGTAATATGATTACGAATAAGATATTGAAAATTTAATAACGAAATTTTTTGTGATGAGTTGAAATGTAATACTCTAAGTGTACACTAAATAGGTAGATTAGTGTTAGATACACTAATTTACATAAACATGTTGTAAGTTTTTACTGTTGACCAATTTTTTTACCCTCTATATTGGTCTAAATGGGAATCTTTCAATAGTATTGGAATCAATGTCTTTGGTAATTTTTTTTGTCGAGAGTAAAAATCTATAATATTTTCAAATCTTATAATTATCTAACATTAATCTATCTATTTAGTGTAGTGATTTTTGGAGATTTTTTGGTTGTTTAATTTCAGTACTTGACTTTTTCAAGAGCACTTTTAGACTAAAATCTTCAAAATTTTGGGTGGAACAC
Source organism: Pohlia nutans (assembly GCA_022496805.1). Taxonomy (NCBI): domain Eukaryota; kingdom Viridiplantae; phylum Streptophyta; class Bryopsida; order Bryales; family Mniaceae; genus Pohlia; species Pohlia nutans. The sequence continues at coordinate 11,248,222 of CM040102.1, forward strand.
TACAACATGAAATGAGGCATAAATATTTTACAAATCATCCCCTTTTTAATTGAATTACACATGCACGGAGCTGACTTCCCATAAAAGTTTCAATAAAAAATTGACATTGCAAAAAGTGCATGATGGATGAGAAAACGGACTTCAAATCCGTACATCATGCAAAATATGCATGGTTGGGCGGTTAGGGGTTAACCCCTTAACGTACCACGGTGTCCCTGGAATTGACAATTTGAGAAAAAACATTATAAACTACCATTTAGAAGAATATTCTGGAATTGATATACATATGAAAGTTCTAGATCTTGAATTTTAGATTCCATCCGTACGGTTCGATTCACTAATACAATCACCAATATTTAATTATAAAATTTGAAAGTTAAAATTAAAAATTCCTTCTAAATTCGATTACAAACTAAATTTCAATATTTTTTGAGTAAATTTTTTTGGAATGAGTTTGAAATGAGATACTCTTAAGTGTGGTGATACTTTGAAATTTTTGTGTTTCTTAAATTTATGACCTCATTTTTCACGATTCCACTTTGAACTAGAGTCAATGCAATTTTGGCTTGGTCAACGACTTGACATACTTCTACATTTGCAATTTTAGAAAAATATGTACTCTAGTATGACTAAATCCAGCCATTAGATAGGACAACGACTTGGTGAAGAATCTCCAAAAAATGGGATGAGTTTCATCCAAGCGTTGATGAGAACGTGAGAAGGCTTTGAAATCATTCGTCGTCCAGTTTCTGGACGCTGTGACGTTTAGGGGTTAAAGGTTACATTCATTGGATCTCATTTCTAGAAGAGCCAAGGAAAAGATGCTAAGTTATTGGAGATGACGCTGAAAGGCAGAGGGAGAATGTGTCAAATTTAGGAAATAAAGAGGTGTCAATCATCAAGAAAGACAATTATTTTGATTCTTCAAGGTACCAATCATCAAGTGAAATCTGTCCTAGTTTGAGTACCGGATGTGGAGGGCAGGATTGGCTCATCTGTGTTTAATATTTCATTGTTTTGAAAATAAGGTTCAACAGATGAAATAATTGCAATTTGTTTTATACCGGTATACTATCTATCATTTAGTGTTACCACCATTTGTAAAAATTACAACTTGTATTTAATGGTACATAATAAAAATAAACCTTCACAATTGCTTTAGAGTTCCTTGATCCCACACCACTTGAACTATTTGTATGATTTCTTACTTGTTTTCTACCTTAATCCCTAAACGTCCCATGGAGATAGTAGATACGTGGCTGTATAATTGGCATTTGCTACCAACAAGAAGCTCTAAATTGGGATCTCAATAGCTCACTAGAACCGCATTGATGTAAATTTCAGCTTTTGTGTTGAACTCAAACTTATAAAAGGTTTGGATCCATTCCAAATACTAAAAAAATACACCGTATTCTACTGGCCGCAAAGGTACTTTCAGACATTCAGGAGTTAACTCCTAAAGAACTACAACAATGTTTCTCTCCAAACACTCCAAAATATCCTTTCTCATAGAAAGACAAATAGTTTTTTTTATCTAAAATCCTTTTGACCGATTCAACCGTAGGATATTTCAACCAACTTGAATATGTCACAACTTACAAAATTTCAGCTGTTCAAGGTTCTTCAATAGTAAGATTATAAGTTTCAAAGTTGAATGCACTCTCTTTTTTGACTTGTTGCCCGAGTTTGAAACTTTATGAAAATGCCCAAAATGCAAAGTTTAGTCATAAATTTTGTAAAATAAATTTGGCAGTTGTGTATATGGGGTGTTAGCTTGTGTACAAAAACTCAAAATGCTTAGCTCATTGAATGAAAATTTTTAGGAGCTGCCCGCAATTAGGGTTTTCACCTTTGCATGATTAAATCTTTTGATCTATACATCACCTACGTACAAAAATTACCATCCCATCTTTGTTACAAAGAGTAAAATCACCACGAAAAAACTCAAAAATTGAGGATCAACACTCATTCCATACTGAGCTGATCGAACTTGGAAAATCAACCCTGGTCCTTTAGGGTTTAATGCAAAAAATCTTTGACTATCTTCCACAGGTTCACTATGAAATGATAAATAGTGTATAAAAGGAATCCAAAATGTTGTCTTATTTTAAATATTTCTTTTTTCACTTATTATGAAGTTGAGGCACCCTTCATTGCAAGTCCAATGCAATTTGTGGTTTCAAAATCGGTTCATTTTTGAGCATGCTAGAGCTTCCTAAAAATTCTTGAACTTTCTAATAAAAACTGATTGAAAAATTTGTAAGCATGTTGTACCCATCAGGAATTTCCGACCCCACTGATTCTGCACTGATTCAGTGCGTTTATCGTTAAACACTGATTCCGCACGTCATACGTGCATTTAGAAGTGTCGTTACGGTACGGAAGTGACATGCATTACTAGAGTGTCGATGCAGTGTCTTTTCAATGATTATCAAAAAAGTGTCGTTTCCGCACGAAAGTCGTGCTTGACGGAATCCGTGCGTTAATCGTGTATTTACATCACATGGCTGATAAGACACGGATAACGTGCGGTTTTAGTTAATGCGAATTCAGTATCGTATACGTATCATATTAATGTCATTTATTATATTCGTGCGATTTCAGTATCTATTATAATGCAAATTATTTTCGTACGACATCCGTGTACAATATTTTAATATATATTTTGGAATCTTTTGGAATCTTGTGGAATCTTTCAAAATGTTTTATATTATTTTGGAATATTTTGGAATATTCCAAGAATCTTCTTTAAATTATACTTCCGGTTTAATTTCCCAAAACATTTTTAGATCTACATTTATAGAGTTTAGAAGCAATACACATTAAAATTTCAAAGAAATAACATTTTATATTTTTAGAATTCAAATTTGGTATTATTGGTTATCATTGTACTTTTCATCATAGGAGCAAAAAAAAATAGCTCACAACCACCACGATTTTGGCAAAAAATAAATAAATTCAAAATATTATGAAAAAAATCCTAGATATAGAAAACGTCCTGCATAATCTAGTGCAAAATTTTTTTTTGGAAAAAGAGTTTTTTTCACATAGTTAAAAACATTCAAAGTCCGCTGAAAAAAAAAACAGCTCACAGCCCTGAATCCCTGATCTGCCATCACGATTTTGGCAAAAAATTCAAAAATTCAAAAAATTATGAAAAAAATCCTAGATATAGAAAACATCCTGCATAATCTAGTGCAAAAAAAAATTTGGAAAAAAAGTTTTTTTCACATAGTTAAAAACATTCAAAGTCCGCTGAAAAAAAATAAACAGCTCACAGCCCTGAATCCCTGATCTGCCGTCACGATTTTGGCAAAAATTTAAAAAATTCAAAAAATTATGAAAAAAACCCTAGATATAGAAAACGTCCTACATAATCTAGTGCAAAAGAAAAATTTGGAAAAAAAGTTTTTTTCACATAGTCAAAAACATTCAAAGTCCGCTGAAAATAAAAGTTTGATAATTACCAGTGGAGTTCTATTCTATGCATGAAGAGTTTGAAGTGGTTTGGTGGTTAGGAACTTGAGTAGCAACCGGGAGGTTGAGAGTTCAAATCCCACCGGTGGCGATAGAGCTTGGGAAGCTATGGTGGGCCCCACCGCATGTGCGGGCAATTTCCGTGTAGTTGAAGTGGGTAGCGAGGAAAGTATTTATTTTTTATTTTATTTTATTTTTTATTTTTTAATAATACTATTTTGATCAAATTTAGATATAAAAAGAAAAGAAAATCTAGATATGGAAAAGATGATGTCGCACGAAAAACGCACTGAATCAGTGTAGTTTTAAAGACGATTAAAACACGACATTTGACGACTATAAAGAGTGCTGAATTCATACGTTTTCAATGGATGTATCAATCGTGTCGAATCAGTACTATATCCGCTTGTACGAACATCGTGTCATATCAGTGTAGTTGCGATGAATGACGCAACGATGCGGAATCAGTGCGAAAATCGTACGAACCCTTGAAATATCGGAAATCGCACTGAATCAGTGCAGAATCAGTGGGGTCCGAAATTCCTGATGCCTGACTGTACATCTGTCATGCTAATATCTATTTCTGAGGCTAGCATCTACTTGTGTTCAAAGGATTGATAAGTTTAGGGGTTAAAATTGATATGGCCAATACATATGCCTCATCAGTGTTCATGTGACAACATCATAACTTTTTACTGGTTTTTCTGGTGCAATCTAGCACCAGAAGGAAAGGAAAAAAAAAAAATAACTAACTAACTTGGCACATATCTTTATAAAAACTAACTAACTTGGCACATCTTTTTATATGATAGTACACTCTGAACTCATTATTATCACTCTCCAATATCATATCCCAGTATCTGCAATCGTGTTACACATGTGATTGAACACTTCTCACATGCCAAGTTCTAAGTCAGTTCCCATATAATCAGCTCTAAGATGTCAGTGTACTGGACTCATGGAAGTTGGTTACCATATACACAATTCTAAGATGTAAGTGTGCTGTACTGACCAGACTGAAAAAAGACCTGCCCTCCATCAGTTCTTAGAAAACACCTCCAGAATGCTGTAATTTCTCTGTGCAAAAGGTACAAATGCACATGAGGGTCTCAAACTGAATGATAATGAATCTGACATGATACAAGTCGTAAGTCCTAACTAACATCTAAATCTATCAAAATGGTGTGTTGAGCTCTTTGGAGCTCTGACTCTCTACATCCATGGGAAAAAAACAATCTACAGCCCTGCTGAAAGCTATTGAATCCCCAGCAAGGAAATCATATACAAAGTCCCGGTAATCTAACTCTACTCTCAGGCGAGGCGATCCACAAGTGACTCAACCAATAAGAGCACAAGGGCGCATCAAAAATGTAGACCAGGGAGAAATCCACAGCCCCTGAACATGTTGACATTCGTCACTGACTTGGTAATCTGGTCTGACAAAAATTCTGATATGGTACAAAAGCCTGTTGCCACTGCTTGAACTGGTCGCGTAAGCTACTCAAACCCTCTTGGCACGTTTCACCTGCGCCATTGCCATTGAAAGTACTTGAAATCCAGAACAGTAAACTTCGAGTTGAAACCACTATTTTTTAGGCTAATTAACCCCTAAAGGACCAAGGATTCATGGTTTTAAAATGACAAATTTAAATGATCATATTGTGAAATATATAATTCGGCTTAAACCAAATTTTATATCTCCAGAATCAGTGAAGAACATTACATGTTTGGTCAAAAAACAAACAAATTTGATCAAAATGAAGTCTACATAAAACCTACTAAAAACTGCTAAAAAAAACATGAAGCCCCCTAGAGGCCTTATGGTCCTTTAGGGGTTAACGGTATGAGAAAATTACATAACCAAAAATATGTGCAGGAGAAAGTGCAAGAATGTTGCTCACTTGATGCAAGAAAGGGCAGCTGGATTGGACAGAGATGCGAATCCTTCAAAACCTTTGGTGCGGACACGCCATGATAACCGTCTGCAAATGTTCCAAAGAAGTTGCCCAGAGCAGTTTTGTCCAAAACAGAGGTTTGCCTTCCTCCAAGATCATTATGGTTCTGGTCAATTGCCATTGGCGAGGCCATATTCAAAGGCTGTCCTCTGATGGGCTTTCCATGAACGCTCGGCAGAATCGATTCTCTATCTGAAGTTTGGTACTGAACAAGACGACTTGTGTCTGCAATGTTATTCCATGCTTCAACACTGTCAGCCAATGACAAATCCAGCGCCGGCTCTCTGGACCCCATCTCTGTTGTAAGGCAGTGTAAAGCGCGTCGCACATGATCACAACCCTCTTGAAGTATACTACGCCGAGTTGATGACGATTCTTGTGTGACAACCGATAACTGTGTGTCTTCCATAGCCTGCTGATTCTTAGTCCTGCGTTCGACTGAGAAACCGTCTAGCAAAGCTGGAAGGGGCACAGTCAACCCCTCCATAGATGACCCTACATCCTCCTCCTGACTATTGTACTCTACAAGAGAACCCTCAGGTACCTGAGAAGTGAGCAAGATTGATAAATACTTTCGGAGATGATGCAATCGAACATCCGCAGGCATACCTGCAGCCACCTTCTCCAGATCCGCTGGTAAAATTCTTCGCAGCACTATATGTGCAATTTCGTATCTGGCTGGTAGTTAAGTGCTAACCAGAAACTCCGTGTCAATCAAAACAATCAACTGACTATAGCAATAGCAACATTCTCACTAGAACATTATCAGTCACTTAACCTTTAAACGTACCGATCCGTTGAACACAAGTAGATGCTAGCCTCAAAAATAGATATTAGCATGACTCAGGTGTACAATAGGTTTACAAGAGAGGACCATTACATGCATGAAATCTACCCAACAAATTTGACATACTTGCATTTGGAGGTTTCTCCAATGTTATCAACACCTCCCCATCACAAGAGATTTACTCGAGAATTTAATAGGCTTGCAAAGGTGACTCGGATGAAAGTCATCCGAGATTGTATGAGAAAGTTTTAAGGCTTTGAATCCGTTCGTGATCCAGTTTCTGGACGCTGGGACGTTTAGGGGTTAAAAAGGATACATACTAAGAGGAACATTCGTTTGCTGCAGTGCTTCCGCCACCAGTGTTGTCACTTTCTCTCGATTAGAATCCTCATGCAACCCGAGGAGAAAAACGTCCCCTTCCAAACTAGGATTCCCAGCCTTGGACACAATTTGGTTGAGCGAACTATCTGCAGACATACTCCATTGCACAAGAGCATCTTCGTCTTCTGATGAAAGACCAGACTTCATTGTTACATCATCATGCTCATGACTGTTCTTGGAGTCATCAGATCCAGGAAGCCCAGATCCATTCCTGATATCTGCTCAACAGATTCAAGGCAAAACTCACCACGTCTAAAACACAGAAAATCTGACAGGCAAGTGCAAAATTGCACATCAACTTGAAATGATCTAAACCTTCACTGAATGATTTGGCGTCAGAGGTCCTCACAATACAAGAAACCTGTAACTTACGAAAGGAAGACAGAATTCAAGTACGTATCGTAACCTGGTCAGCTGCAAATGTATTTATCAGTCATCCATCTCAGTAAAGGAATGTCCAAAGGGCCTTTCAGCCACTTGTAGATGGTAGATTTAAGGATACAGTTGAGAAAACATTCAAGCTTGGTGACATTACATCTCTTGGACCTGCTCTTAAGACCTGTTTCATGAAAGCAGAGATTCCTCATCAGACTATGGAAAGAAACAACCATTCTAGAAAACAAAAGACTGTGATCTTAAAACCTGCAGGCGACATTATACAGAACTATTACTCTTGTCAAATACTGCAACACGTACCAGTTGGGTCTGCATTGGAGCTTTGAATGGGAGACACTTGAGGACCTACACTACGAAGCCTTTCTGCTGCTTGAAATTGCTGTGCAAGGATATCACCCTCTCCAGACAGCTGCATAAGAGAAAATCCTCGGCCAAATTCTTGTGCCTCCATCTTCTCCATGTTTTGAAAATTTTGGGGAAGAAGAACAAGACCAGAAAGGTGGTCGCATCTTCTCTTTGAGGAAGCTGTTTTGCTGTTTTCTTGTTGGAAAAAATTCATGTGAGAGTCCAAAATGGTGGCCCAACTGTTACGGTTTCCTTCAGGGGCAACTACTTTGGATGGTAGGCCCCAGGCATATATCCTGTCATCTAAATGTGACGGCTTTGATGTCGATATCAGACCGCCTTGAGGAGGTAAGCTGGGTGTTGGGTGAGGGCCGTAGCAGAAAGCCTGGATATTACCAGAATGAAAGGAGGCTGCCAATATGACCTTTCCTGAGCAAAAGCCGAGGACACAAGCGTGAGCACTAAAATTCGAGCTAGAAAACTTACAAGTGACGGATAGGGCTAAATTTCTCCACTATCTACAAGGAATATATGAATCACTAGGTCCTTCAAATAATGAGCAATCACAAAAAAAAAGAAAAAAGAAAAGCAATCAGCGTTTTCATAGAAAGCGAACAAAAAATGGAAGAGGATATTAGTTGAGACTGGAAGCCTTAATATCTACCTTTATCAGAAGGTGTTATTGAAGATGACGAAGGAATAGGACACATAGCAAGTACGCTAGGAGGTTCAGCATCCATACCATGTAGCCACTGAAATACAGAACAGATCATCCCATGAGTATGAAACATTAAGAAAATGAAAAGTAAACGTCCCACGTAATTCAACAGATGCAGCAGAGATGATGGGATTACCTGCAAGAGTGGGGTCTGGGGTTGACGGATGTCAAACAATAACACATGCTTTTTTGTTGAGACACAAAACTCGTAGGAACCATCGTGATCAGCTCGAGAAAATGACAAAACAACTTCACTGGCACCAGCCCGATTCAAGTAGCCTGCGGTGCGGCCTACCCCTGGAATTCTGGCTACAACAGATGTATTGAAGTTTTGGATTAGATGTTCACCACTTGTAGATGAACTCCCCGAATGAGCTGCCACACTGCCATGCTTAACTCTGAAGTCCATGAGAGATACTTCTCTTGACCCGGCCAATAGAAGTGTCTTTGGATGCCATGCATACTCACACTGCCACCACTCAAATGGATTACTGACTGGAAGGGGTTTTGTTCTCTTCTTGTGCATTGCTATTTTGGCTCTTGGTTTGCTGATCCGTCTATGCCTACCAGAAAATAAAGTCGACGAGTTCGATGGCTGGGGAATATTATACGAAGCTTTAGCATCCAGATTATTGGTAGACCAGCCACGCTGGAGGTCAAATAAAAGAACTTCTCCGGTTTCCAGAACCACAACTGCTTCACCTTGTATGTGCTGATTCCAAGCTACCTACCAAGGAAAATCACATAAAAGTATCAGGATACCCAAGACAATTCCAGTGTTTAGTGACTCCAGTTACAGCAGGACACTTGGTTAAGAGAGACACAATTTCAGCTCAAAAAGGCGGATGAGGGACCTTCAACAAAAAATGATGAGATGGACCGGTCAATTACAGAATGCGTCTCTCCGCTCATAGCAACCCTGTAAAAACTGACAGGAAATATCGCAATCAATAAACATGTTGCATGATGAGCAGGTAGGAAGGATTACATGTGACACATATTTTCCAAAACTGGCTGTCTTGGGAAGTGTGAATTTGACCTCTAATCCCTGTAACAGAAGATAAAACAAATTGTCAGAGCCAGTCAGTCAACATTGAAACAACAGTGACAGTCCTGATTCGTTAGAATTCACCATGATAGAAATCCTGAACCATGCATAAATAGTGTCGAAATTGCTTTCGATGAACAAAAACCGTACATGCATGTATCTAACCAGTATGGCCGTGAGATAACAAGCAAACATTTCACCTTACTAGAACCTCAACACTAGCACAAACCAACAATTATTCTAGTTACTAATACGGGTATCTGATCACATGGAAAAACTGAACTTATGTAGGTAGGAAAAATCCTAAACCCCTCACCACCGATTAACTTCAACAAGGGATTCACGAAGAGTACCTCTTGATTTGCTGTAAGAAACTGCACCTTGTACAATGAGCGCGCTGCTACCAGAAAACCACAATCAGGATCCCACGGATCTTTTCTTACTGCCGACAGCTGCAAACGTAAGTACTCTATAAGTTTGAATTCCTTTCAAGGCAAGCCATATATTCACAAGTTTCAATCGTAAGAAACCCTAAACCCAGTTGCGCATGTCCCAATTGAATAAAATGCATGCTTCCTGACTAAACAGACATTTACATCCAGGGAATCCCAAGTGTAAAACTACAGCTACACTCTTGCCAATATATACAACCACTTACATCATGACCATTTTAACCCTTAAAGGACATACTAAGCCCCTACTCTGTTGAACCAAATGGGGTTTTTGACAAACATATTTAAGGCATCTATACTTCTTAAGAATAGAACCAAAGTAAATTAAAAAGAGAATCATGCTTAAAATGGAGTTTAAAAGGGATTTTGGGTGTGGGAATCAGGAAAGCCATTTCCTTTTAAGGGTTAACATCTACCGTGTATTTGTTCTGTGACTAGCATGAATACCTGAAATATAGTTTGCTGCAGAGGAATAGAAGTATTGTTCTGTATGGAATGATGAGAGGAGGCATTGGTAGACACATGCCACTTGTTGACTGTATCCCTGGAGCAAAGCGCACCGCCAATGCGGTCCGCATTATTACCTGTAGGAAAAAATAACGCGTAATCTCCATCTCTGCACTGGCAATACACGCACCCCGCATGAAGAACTTCAGAAACTCAAAGTGATCAAGCTATAATCACTTCAAGCCGGATGCTGCACTTTAACAACGACACCTAATTTTGTAGGCAGACAATAAAATACCTCCACAAGCTGCAAGCGGTTGCCAAGAATTTGAGAACTGTACGCACTGAAGGCCTTCCTTAATACGGTGTCCTCTTGAAGGTGCTCTTCTAACAAATCTTCGGGAACGTACGCATCCCCTGGAAATGACAGAAACTCCTCTTTTTGCTGCACACATTTATTTTTAAAATTCATCAAAGAACAATTTGAAACGTTAGCTAAGCATCAGAATATGTAGCTTCTAGAGTAATCCGTAAGCGTCCAAAACGCCCAATATGGTCATCTGCATCACTGTGGCATTTTCTCATTTTACCTCGATTTTCTGATTGCAATACATCGTTTCAAAGCTCCTGTTCTATACTACAAGATCAGCAGTGTCGATCGTGTCAAACTGAAGTCATTTTCACACAAACAGATGATTTGCAGCAGGGGATCCAATTTTCTGAAAATACATAGTGCAAGCTTAGGGGTTAATATCGAACTATCTCAGAGCTCAAAAAGAGTTTACTTGCATTCATTTACCTCAGAAACGCTTGGCATGAAGCTCTCAAACAACGGGAGAGGGCTACCCGTAGAAAGAAGGCGCTGCGGCATTCCAATCCCATCAAACAATAAAGGGCCTACTGCAGCACATTGAATACACGTAAAACATCAAAAAGCAACGCCAAAAACCATCCCACCAGTGATTTTTGTTTTTGCTAATTTTAGCAAAACTGCTACATAAAATTTGAGCTGGCTAATTGATACAAAGGAATTTTTGAAAAGAAAAGGAAGGAATAATGGCAAACTTCCTACAATGTGTAGCCTCATTAAACCTAGGTATCACCCAGGTATCGCCTAAGTAGCACCTAGGTATTACCCTGCTATTACCGAAATATCAATATGAAAAGAGCATCCAAGGAGCCTGGATTGCTTTTCAAGTACTCCCTCCGTCCCAAAGTTATTGTCCAACTTGTTTGCTTGGTATTTCTTTGAGCCAATTTCGTTGATCATATTGTAAGAAACATGATTAAAACAAGGTTCCAAATTATGTCACTAGAATGATTGAAGAACATTGCATGTGTTCATTGCAACCTAAATAAAATTAGCCATAAGGAAGTATTTTTTTGACCTACTTAAAAAAGCACTTTCAAACATGACAATAACTTTGGGACGGAGGGAGTACTAAACTGTCTCTTGACCGAAAAAAATCACTGCATCCCACTGTTAATGATTCTAGAATGATCATTCTGCTCACGAAATTCTCGGTTTGCTCACGTGGAATTGCAGCGGTTCCGGTGAGAAGCTGCGGAGCCGGAAACACGGAGCCTATGCACCAAGGCGCCCCTCCGCCCTGCCATGGCTCCATCCGCAAACCCTGTGAGCTCTACTACAAGGCGATCCGACTCGAAAAATCCCCTTCCACATAGTCCATAGTACCAAGCCAATCCATCTCCATAAAAATGCCAGGAATTTCCCGCATCGATTGTACGCAACTAGAACGCCGTAACTCGGATTCTCAGCAACGATGAAGCGTCCTGGACAATAAAATTCAACCCTAAAATGACTACAGAGAAGAGCTCAATCTCACTGCAGCTGTCCTAAAACCAGTTTCAAATCCTCTTTCGCCTTCGTGTTCTCATCCTTTCAAATCACACGGAGAAGCGGAATTATTGCAAAGACGATAGAGAATTAAGTTACCGGCCTTCCGACAGGAAATCCGTCCAGAAAGAGCCTGCAAACATAAAAAAAGTGACACAAACACTCACACGGGTCCATAAACCCTAAACCCTAGCAAAACCTTCCTTGCTCTGTGTGAACGGGGTTCAAGGTAACTCGGGTGACGTGAGATTAGTTAGTCCAGTAACAATGATTAGTTAGCCCAGTAACAGTAATTAGTTGGCCATTAATAAGTTGGTTACTGTCTAAGTACCGCTTAATGAGGAGGTAAACTACCATACACTGAACAGGGAGTTTTCCAAAGAAATCAACCAAAATCCAATATTTTACAAAAGCAACCGGTTTTAGACAAGAACCGATCTAGTTATTATCCATGTTTCAACTAGGTAGCACGTGAGTATCACAAATTTTATTTAGATTTTAGGATAAAACTATGACTGAGTGTCAACTGATAATTTGGCAATTCTATTTGGTTGGTTTTACACTAATTGCTGGATCTTTGCATAAATTGATACCATATTGGAGAAACCACAAATCTTTGAAAAAACTCTCTTTGTTGAAATTAGGGACACTATTAGTGTCTAACTTTGTAAATGTAAGCATAGTTTAATTGAAAAAATGTTGGTTAAACCTTAGTAACATCGAACTGTTGGATTAGAAGATCATAGTATGTCTTTGAATTGCATAATGCACATTCAAAAATGAGATTTTGAAAGGTGTGTGACTTCAGAGTCAAATAGAATTTGGATTAAATTTTCAAAAATGAAGTGAAGAGCCTTAACCCCTAACTGCCCAAGCACGCATTTCTGCCCTGATGTACAGATTTCATCCGTATTTTCTCATCCGTCATGTACTTTTTGTGGTGTGAATTTTTCATTGAATTTTCTATGGGAAGTTAGCTTCATGTATGTGTGATTCGATCGAAAAGGAAATAATTTTTGAAAAAATTATGCCTCATTTTGTGTTGTAGTGTTTCACCGAAAATCTTGAAGATTTTGGTCTAAAAGTGTTCTTGAAAAAAAAAAACTATCAAAATCAAGCATCCAAAAAATCTCCAAAAATCACTGCACCTAAAGTACTACATTATAACCCATCACAACAAATTTCATCCACATTGTCAATATCTTATTCGTAATTGAATTACAAAATAATATTTTATTTTATGTTTCAAAATTTATAAAAAAAGATTAGTGATAGGAGTCATAGATCTAACCGTATAGAGAGAATCTAAAATTAAAAATGTATAACTTTTATTCATACATCAAGTTCTAAATATTCATATTAATTGCATTTTATAATGCATCTTTGCAAAACTGCCTAAATTGGACATAGGTGAAGACGATTAGGGGTTAACAATGACCTATATCAATACCTCTCCAATTTTAATCTTTTTATAAAAAGAACATACTCACACGTGATATTGTGAATTTTACAAGTGAAAGTGACTTGTCTAAGAAGAAGAAGAAGAACTCCGATCTTCTAAAGAGGCTTGCCTGAATAAAGTGTCTGATTGACTTACTTTTGATATGATGTCTGTTAGATAGTAGATAGTCACGTAGAGTCACAACTATTGATGAAACCAATAGTCACTTTATATAGCCTTTTTGAATTCTTTTATTAATATGATCTTGATTCATTCATCTTTGTTGAGTAGAAGGAAAATAAGAAATGCAAGAAGAACAAAGGAGCCTTCACGGCCCTCGTTTATATACACTCCGTAGTAGGTAGAAACAGATAGAAGAGTGGTGGCGCAATTAAGAGAGCTACCTCTTAACTGCCGGTTTAATTACCTGATGCGGTAGGTGGGATTATCCACCCCTATCTTTACTCTAAGTCAACTGTGAGAGTAAAGCTCGCAACGACTGGATGAATCTCCGTGTCCTCGATTTTCCGAACTTTCAAGCCTTCAACGCCGAACTCTATCGAATTTCAGCACAACTACGACTTTGCGGCGACAAGGTTACGGACGCGGAATTAATCGATAAGACTCTCTCCACCTTCCCTCCTGCTACTGCTATTCTTGCTCAGTAATACCGCAATATGAAATTCAAACGTCACTTGGAACTAATGTCATATCTCCTATTAGCCGAGAACCAGCAGCAGATACTGTTGAAGAACGCGGAGGCAAGATCGGCACGGGAGATTCATGTCAGCGAAGCACTAACACCGCCAACTCCGACTCCACCTGCACCAGCACATGTACCCGCACAGCCTACGCCAGCACGCGAAACTCACAGTACGGAGGCGGCTAAGCGTCACCCCCGAGGCGGACGAAGACGCGGCAGGGGTCGAGATTGTCGCTCCTATTACGGCCGCGACGATCATCGTTACAACTCGCACCGTCAAGACCATCGCTACACCAACGATCATCGTGATCACCACAAGTATCTCCATGACCGCCGTAAACCTTACGAACGATATGACAAACCATATCTGTCGCAAGGTCAGTCTAGTCACACCGATAGGTCTAGTCCAACCAGGGGTGCGTGCCACAAATGCGGTCGTCATGGCCATTATGCACGCGAGTGCCGCACTCCTGAGTACTTCGTAGACATGTACCGAGAACTCCAAAAACTGAAAGAGGAGAAGAAAGAAGTGCACACTCTCGATGCACCCCTCTCAATGACATTGACCCTGAGAACTACATGGTCCAGATGTCTAGGCAGAGTCCAAGGTCTGACTTAGTACTCCTCGATAGCGCGTCCACTCATTCGATATTTAGGGACCCTTAGTTCTTTGAGTCTACTTGCATGCGCGGATCCTAGCAAGAGTACAACATACTCACCATCGCCGGAAGCCGGAATTTTAAATTCCGGGAGGGCCGGGCAACGATAGTATTGCCCGGGGGATTCCCCCTCAGGTTTGAAAAAGCAATATTTGCTCATGGCGCCCCCCGGAGTCTGATCAGCTACCGGGATTTGAGAGCGAATGGGATCCACGCTTCCACAATTGGGGAAGGCGATCATGATGAGGCACTAGAATTGCGCAAAGGAACGCAAGTAATCACTACGGTGAAAGCGGGCACTACTGGACTCTATGAGTTGATGATTACGGCCACTGCGCCCAATGACCGCTCTTGCAACCTCACGGTACTTCCCTAGGCTTAGCTATGGCACCGGCGACTTGGACACCCCGGCACGACCATCTTCCGCCACCGTAGCACAAGTCGCCACGGGATTCATCAAAGCAGATCGGGTGAAACACATCAGCCCGACTTTGTTTGGATTCATGCAGGATCTCGTGGAAATTGGCCAAGTCACCGTCACGAAGATCGAATCAACAAACAACATAGCCGACATGTTGATCAAGGCACTTCCGGCATACAAGCATCGTGAACTAGTTCGAGCAGCCGATATGCGTTCTCTCCAAGAACTTGATCACCATTGAAAGACACACTCTTTTCTCCACTCGGGATTTTTCCCATTGGGTTTTGCTCGAGGAGGAGTTTTTGACGAGGTGTTCCTGCGGTCGAGGAGGAGTGTTAGGATAAGCGACCTTGGAAGCTTCCGGATACCTCATCCATCCGGCGGACTCCCAGGTGCACTTCTAGGATACTCTCACAGTTGACTTAGAGTAAAGATAGGGGCGGATAATCCCAGCTACCGCATCAGGTAGTTAAACCGGCAGTTAAGAGGTAGCTCTCTTAACTGCGCCACCACTCTTCTATCTGTTTCTACCTACCACGGAGTGAATATAAACGAGGGCCGCGAAGGCTCCTTACTTCTTCTTGCATTTTCTGTTTTCTATTCTACTCAACACGTAGAAGAGTTTAACTACCGGTTTAACTACCTGATGCGGTAGGTGGGATTATCCACCCTTATCTTTACTCTAAGTCAACTGTGAGAGTATCCTAGAAGTGCACTCGGGAGTCCGCCGGATGGATGAGGTATCCGGAAGCTTCCAAGGTCGCTTATCCTAACACTCCTCCTCGACCGCAGGAACACCTCGTCAAAAACTCCTCCTCGAGCAAAACCCAATGGGAAAAATCCCGAGTGGAGAAAAGAGTGTGTCTTTCAATGGTGATCAAGTTCTTGGAGAGAACGCATATCGGCTGCTCGAACTAGTTCACGATGCTTGTATGCCGGAAGTGCCTTGATCAACATGTCGGCTATGTTGTTTGTTGATTCGATCTTCGTGACGGTGACTTGGCCAATTTCCACGAGATCCTGCATGAATCCAAACAAAGTCGGGCTGATGTGTTTCACCCGATCTGCTTTGATGAATCCCGTGGCGACTTGTGCTACGGTGGCGGAAGATGGTCGTGCCGGGGTGTCCAAGTCGCCGGTGCCATAGCTAAGCCTAGGGAAGTACCGTGAGGTTGCAAGAGCGGTCATTGGGCGCAGTGGCCGTAATCATCAACTCATAGAGTCCAGTAGTGCCCGCTTTCACCGTAGTGATTACTTGCGTTCCTTTGCGCAATTCTAGTGCCTCATCATGATCGCCTTCCCCAATTGTGGAAGCGTGGATCCCATTCGCTCTCAAATCCCGGTAGCTGATTAGACTCCGGGGGGCGCCATGAGCAAATATTGCTTTTTCAAACCTGAGGGGGAATCCCCCGGGCAATACTATCGTTGCCCGGCCCTCCCGGAATTTAAAATTCCGGCTTCCGGCGATGGTGAGTATGTTGTACTCTTGCTAGGATCCGCGCATGCAAGTAGACTCAAAGAACTAAGGGTCCCTAAATATCGAATGAGTGGACGCGCTATCGAGGAGTACTAAGTCAGACCTTGGACTCTGCCTAGACATCTGGACCATGTAGTTCTCAGGGTCAATGTCATTGAGAGGGGTGCATCGAGAGTGTGCACTTCTTTCTTCTCCTCTTTCAGTTTTTGGAGTTCTCGGTACATGTCTACGAAGTACTCAGGAGTGCGGCACTCGCGTGCATAATGGCCATGACGACCGCATTTGTGGCACGCACCCCTGGTTGGACTAGACCTATCGGTGTGACTAGACTGACCTTGCGACAGATATGGTTTGTCATATCGTTCGTAAGGTTTACGGCGGTCATGGAGATACTTGTGGTGATCACGATGATCGTTGGTGTAGCGATGGTCTTGACGGTGCGAGTTGTAACGATGATCGTCGCGGCCGTAATAGGAGCGACAATCTCGACCCCTGCTGCGTCCTCGTCCGCCTCGGGGGTGACGCTTAGCCGCCTCCGTACTGTGAGTTTCGCGTGTCGGTGTAGGCTACGCGGGAACAGGTACAGGTGGCGGAGTTGGTGGTGTTGGTGCTTCGGTGACATGAATCTCCCGTGCCGGTCTTGCCTCCGCGTTCTTCAACAATATCTGCTGTTGCTTCTCGGCTAATAGGAGATATGACATTAGTTCCAAGTGACGTTTGAATTTCATATTGCGGTATTACTGAGCAAGCATAGCAGTAGCAGGAGGGAAGGTGGAGAGAGTTTTATCGATTAATTCCGCGTCCGTGACCTTGTCGCCGCAGAGTCGTAGTTGTGCTGAAATTCAATGGAGTCTGGCGTTGAAGGCTTGAAAGTTCGGAAAATCAAGGACACGGAGATTCATCCAGTCGTTGCGAGCTTGTGGAAGGAAGAGCGTTTCTTCATGCTTGAATCGTGCCTGCAGCTAGGTCCAGAGCTCCGCAGGTTTGTGTACTTGGATGTATTGTTGGCGTAGCGATGCGTCCATGTGCCGGCGGATGATGAGTAAAGCCTGCCATTTCCGTGGCGATGGGAGTGTCCTTGCGGTTTCGGCATCCAGCGTTCTATCAAGTTCTTCTGCACACAAATAGGTAAAGACATCGTTGTTCCACTCTAAGAAATTGCTACCATCTGGTTCTAAAGCATCGAACATGAGGGTTTGTGTGCGAGTTTCCTTGTCGGAAGTAGCCATAACTATTGGGGTGGACGTCATCTAGAACTAGGTGAGAGAACATGAAGAAATTTGTTTTTATGTCTATCTACTGCGTCTAGAAATCACGGGGAAAAATCACGAGTATTCTAATAAGTGCATGTAGAGAGATCGGAGAGGAAGGAAAATAAAACGAGGATGAAGAAATCGAGATAGGAACATAAAACGAGATAGGGAAAAAAAAATCGTGAAACAGCAACGGGCTAATCGGGTACACTAACGATGAAGAGAAACCTGCAGTCAAAAACACAAGAAAGAGAGGAAAAGAAATCGAGGGATGGCTAATAATTGAAAAACAGACAAGGGAGGAGAGCCTCGGGAGCATCAGGAGCATGCAGCAAGGAAGTAGCGGGAGCAATCGTGCTGATAACGTGTTGAGTAGAAGGAAAATAAGAAATGCAAGAAGAAGTAAGGAGCCTTCAGGCCCTCGTTTATATACACTCCGTGGTAGGTAGAAACATATAGAAGAGTGGTGGCGCAGTTAAGAGAGCTACCTCTTAACTGCCGGTTTAACTACCTGATGCGGTAGGTGGGATTATCCACCCCTATCTTTACTCTAAGTCAACTGTGAGAGTATCCTAGTAGTGCACCCGGGAGTCTATCCGGATGGATGAGGTATCCGGAAGCTTCCAAGGTCGCTTATCCTAACAATCTTTAAACGCTATATGCCTTCACTGAATATAGTGATGTTACTATAATGTCCACATAACCAAGGCCATATCCGATTCAGGACAAATTTTTTTTGTATAAATACAAAAGGAGTTGGTACATTGATCAAGACACACACTAATAAAACTTGAACAAGAGAACACAATCTAAAAAATAAAACAAGATAACAAACTTCCAAACACAATAAATACCAAAAAGTACGTCTTTTATCAATATTTTCCATTGTTGAACAAAACATTTTGTTGCCAAGCATTTACTATAAAAAAATATAAGAATTAAGGCTTTGTAACTTTCACATACAATATCCAAAGGATGCATTGTTTGATGCCTTGAAATCCTTTTTCAATAGTCAACAAAAAATTATAAAACAACATGACAAATTAAATTCTAGTAAATTTTCTCATTGATAAAAAGTGGCAGGTTTGGATGTCCCCGCCTCACTAGAATCAACAAAGTCTTGAACACGAGCATTAATTATGACTACTGTATCCAAAATCATTATTGTTTTGGAAACGTGCTTTTTAATCTCTAATTGCCTAACAAAGCGTTTTTGGTCTAATGTGCAGTATTGATATTTTTTTCTCATCCATCATGCACATTTTGCAAGTAAAGAAAATTACGAAATGCTATGACAAGATAGCTTCATACATATGTGATTCAATTAAAAAGGGGATGAGTTGTGAAAATTATATGCCTCATTTCATACCACACATTTCCACCAAAGATTTTTTAGATCTTAATTCAAAACAAATCAAAAGTGCTATTGAAAAAATTAACTCATAAAACTAAGCAACCAAAGAATATCCAAAAATCTATAATTGTCAATATCTTATTTGTAATCAAATTACAAAAGAATTTTGAGTTATACGTTTCAAATTTATACCAAATATTGGTGATTGCAAATACAAATCTTACCGTAAAAATAGAATCTAAAATGCATTATGTACAACTTTTATTCATACATCCAGTTAAAATTATCGTTTAGTTGTGTTTTATAATGCATTTTTGCAATTCTCCTAATCTAAAGAGGGCTGCTAGAGCCATTTAGGAGCAATGCAATGCCATGTTTTATTTATATTGTTTAAGATTCTTTTTTACACCATACAAAAAAAAATAGATTTTTTCTTAAAAACAATTTCCAAAAGATTTGGGCTTCTCTTTTTGTAATTATTGTTTGCCAATCCTGATAACTCAACAGTAAAAAGGTGAGATACTTCATAATCAAGTGTGCATTGATAGAGTCCATGAGAAAGCAAGCAATGGAATACATCAAGAACTTCAAGACATGTGAATATAGTGCCATGATGGTGTGTTGAAATGCAATTAAGATAATTTGATACCAACCTAGTATGGATAAAATGACACTAAAGTGACCTGTATGTAGCCTTTGGTGTCAAAATGACACCAAAATAGTCTGACCCAACTAAGCTGGAATTACCATTTGAATGTTACGTTTACAAATTGAAGAGGGATACAATAGTACTTCAGATGACTTATATATACACTTCAAAATCAGCAGAGTTCCAAACATGAGCATTCAATGCTCATTAAAAAAGGTGAGGAAATTGATGCCCATTGATATAGTGGCTCTAAACTTATGAGCAAGAGTTGCCCTGCCAAAGCAGAGAGCCGTCACAGTTGCATAGCTGAGGGGTGAGGCTGCTGGGTCTGGCACTCCGGGCGATCACTGCTGCCGCCACTCTTGTCGTCAAGCTCTCAGAATCACCGCCATAGCCATGGCCATACAACACCACCGAGCGACCGATCACTAGTAGCAAACCTGTCGTTTTTCATTCCTCATTTAGTAAGATCAGTTAATAGTACCGGAATATTATACTTACGTTTCTGTCTTCTTGTGACCAAAACTACTCATCAGCACTAACACAGCCCATGTGCCTGGCGCCGTTTCATTTCTTTTTCATTTATAGTTAGTGAAAAACGACACATTTCCTTCTAGTGGATTATGTCCGCCACCGTAATCCTGCCATTGCTTGAAGTGCTTTGCACGTGCCCCACACTGTCCACCATCAACGATCCCAAGTTGCCCACCTCATTCCCACACTCCTCCTGCACAATTCCACATCCACATCATTCAATCCCATTACAACATCCACTACAAGGAGGAAGCGTTGCTTTTCACTTGGTAAGTGAGTCACACGGCGCCACTTCACACTCACAATGTAGGCGCTCAAGACTTGGAGAGTGCGATTCGTCAAGTAGGAGAAATTTGTATAGTGAACTCTGACACTATTTTGAGTGACACATGGAACCCTCACAATTTAACCCCGGGGCCACACTTGGGGTGAGGGGATTTCTACGGGCCTAGGGCATTTTTTTTTGCCCTCTTGCCGATCAAAAGCACCATGGTTTTACCCTAGTAAATCATGTTTTATCCCAGTACAGGTTCCAGAAAGGGAATCAAAGTTTGACCCCCAACTCCCAATCTACACTTTTGGATACATTGCAAAATGGGGTAAAAAATGAGGCCAATCCATCCACTTTTTACCCGAGCAAAAATGTTTGGGACCCTTGTGTGAGAAGCAACGCCTTTGCTAGTCACAATCGTTGACAGCTTCGATGCTGCACTCCTGCTGTCCATCGCTCACTTGCGCGAATCGCACCACGCCATGCACCTCGGGCCCTTTGAATTCCGCCACTGCCACCGTCATCGGCACGCCTGCAGCGCGCGCAACAACGAACGACCATCACGGGCCCGGCACATTCACTTTCGAATGGGAGCCACAAGGAGGCCATTACATAATTGGAATATTCTACAATGCAAGATAATATTCTAGGTATATTCTCAAAACATTCCTTATTTGATTTCAAAGCACCAGGCTATATTAGATCTAAAAAACCCATTGCACTCGCGCACACCTAATGATTAACTCAGATGCAAGCCTTCAAGAATTAATATCGGCAGCAATTTGACACAAGAAAGCTCACGTACCGTCAACTTGCTGGAGCTCAGTGTAGAAGTGAAGACGTCGGAGGTTGCTAAAGGCATGACTGACTGAGTTCCTGTAAATTGCAAGGTTTGCACAGGCATACAGGTGAATATTAATTGGCTTTATGTTTACTACTCAGAATGTTGTCATCGGTGGGAAATAATGCAAAGGTGATCTAATTGGTACTGCAATGGTACTACTGTGGAGAATAGTGTACTGCCAGTTTTACTACACTGGAGTACTAGCTTGCACTTCACCAACATGCACTTATTCTTATCTTTTTCATTTTCTTCATTTCTGCTCAAACGACATACTTTATTTCCATGCTCATTCGTGTCATTGGCATGGCTCATGCTCACTCCTTTCATAAACCAAATCACAGTTATCGCATCAACTGAGCTATTATACACACTGCTGTGAGGTTGAACATGCATCTGGTTGAATTCCACAAAACATATATCAGCATTTGAGGTGAACAATAGTTCCCCAGAGCACAAATAATTCTTTGAGTAGTGATGTGGTTGCTTTTGGCTGAGTTGATTGCAACCACAGTGATACATTTTCATGAGAATGGATTTAGTTGTCTGCTTCATTATTCTTTAACCTTGTGAATGCTCGCATTCACCTTCATTCTCCATGTCACCAAAATTCCAAAATCAATGGTTTTGCAAACCAGAGAACAAGTGGCACATACACATACTTCCAGCTTCAAATATACATTTCAAAATTTCACTTTGCGAACAGCAGGTTGATCACAATGTGCAAGTTCCTACCGTCCCGCAGTGACGGCGCCAACACCCGCCTAAACAGATCAACACATGGTTGCCAGATCATTCCAGATGCACCTCAATACACACAATCATCTTGAACCGCTCAATTGTAGAACCACCGAGTTGTACAGCCCACCGCTTTGGTATTCCAACACAGAGCTTCATCACCAAGAAGAACTTCAGCTTCCTGATAAACCGCCAAGAGGACTTCAGCTTCATAAAATTCTGCATCACTTACCAGACCTACATATCAAGCAACTCCAGACACTCTGCAGCAGTAGGCCTTTGGTCTGGCACCTGATGCACTAGTACCCATTTTCCAGCATCATCCCAGTCACGAAGAACATTTTCCCACCTGATGTCTCTGTGCATGAGTCCTTTCCCGTGCAACCAGTGTAGTGCTTCACACAAACATCGGATACAGGCTATCAATTCGTCATTGTTGTTTGGTTTCGCAACCACGGCCCTCTGCACCACAATAGTTCGCTCTGAATCCCTTCTATGCATGAGACGTTTCACATTCGGACAAGATGACGTCGCCTCGTATATGGCTGTAACTTTCCTATACAAAGCGTCATTAGGATATTTCTTCTCAACCTTCCTCCCAAATGGACGAATAATTTTTCCACTTCTCCAAATGAGAGGCATATCCGATACTTAACTAAATCTTTCGCAAACATCTTCCATTGTATTCAGCAACTTCGCCAGAGTTATGCAGGCCAGTACAAGCTCAAGTCGATCCTCTGCCTTAGATGTATTAAAGCAAATCAGATCAGTGCACATCTTGGATTCTCCATATGGATCCATATGTAGCGCACAGAACGTCACTAGAGTTGCCCTTGTATGGTACGCCATAAGAAATGGGAGATGCTTATATGTCCATTCCAATTTCGAAATCAATTCCATTCTTGGATCACCAACAGTTGAAGGGCCTTTCTCGTCCCCTCTCCACAAAGCATAGAACCGGAAACCAAACCTAACGACCTTGTCGGGGCCTGTTCCACTAATACTCCCGTTTCGCTCTGCTAGCCAAGAGCCATCAAAGAAAAACTTAAGTGGTTCCTCAATAACAGTGTCCCAAAAATGGTGAAAAGACTCTTCTGTGTTAGCTGTGGGTGCCGGCATTGGAGGGTCCACAATAACATCCACAAGTCGAACAATTCTATAACACTCTTCATCACGCCCAGCTAGTTTGAACAACTTGTCCCTGTTCGTCGGCAAAGAGTTCCACATCTCCAAGGTGACAGAAAATCGTAAGCCAGCCTCCAATTTAGTTTTCAACAACCCCTGCAGCTCATCCAAGTTGCAAAGACGCACACGCTGCCCAACTACAGTGACTTCAAGAAATGAGTCAATGCCCCTATCAAGGAGCATTGATGGGGGCTAGCCGGGAAACATTAAGGCAAATGAAGCCGAGCAAAAATATCTATTGTGACTCATGAACTCTTAACACATGCCACATGGCGCTTTGCCTAAATAATATCTACATTGTGAGTTAAGATCACAAATGTGCATGTACCCTTATAAACTCATTTTTTGAGGTGGCTTGTGGAGCAACTTCACATGGCAACATTTGAGTGTAGAACATAGAGAAATTTGTGTTTTTTGATGAAATTTTTTGTGCTTTCTCTTCTCTTCCCTCTTGTGGAACATACTGTGGAGAATAGGAATTAGAATTGGCATGATGAAGCCAATTTCAGGAGACAAAGTGAGAGATATTGTTGCTCTTTTGATGAAAGGCAAGAATACAAGAGTGGTTGCGAAGTCATTGGGTTTCTCACAGAGTACGGTGAATAGAGTGAGGAAGAAACATTGTAGTGACTTAGAATTGCCAAAACGAGGTGTTCCAAAGATTCTTAGCGCTTCAGAGATACGACGTGCAGTGCGTTTGGTCACGGTTAGAGGGCTAGAAACGGCAGTACATGCAGCAAAAGTGTTGAGAGAGGGTAGAGAAGTGGGTTTCTGTGATAACACTTTGCGGTCTGCTTTGAGAGATGCTGGATTGAGTGCCTGTGAGAAGATTCCTAAGCCTTGTTTGTCAAAGAAAAATGTACGAGAGAGGCTACGATTTGCAAGAATTCATGAAGAGTGGACAGTAGAGGATTGGAAGAGAGTTGTATGTAGTGATGAAACGAAGATAAATCGTTTCAATGCGGATGGGAGGACTTGGTGCTGGATCAATGACCAAAAAATCTTCCCTGATCGTGCGGTGAAGCAAACAATGAAGCATGGTGGACGGTCTTTGATGCTATGGAGTTGTATGACAGCAAGAGGTGTAGGTGATTTACAAAGGGTGGACGGGCGTATAAATGCGAAGGACTATATTACAATCTTGCATGGAGATTTGTACTTGAGTTTAGAGAGATTAGGATACTTGAACCTCGATAACGTCATTTTCCAGCATGATAATGCTCCTATACATAAGGCAAAGATTGTTCAGAAATGGTTCTTAGAGCAGCCATTCACTGTTTTAGAGTGGCCAGCTCAATCCCCAGACCTAAATCCCATAGAACATGTTTGGGCAATTCTCAAACATCGTTTGAATTCCTATCCAACTCCTCCTGTAGGTCTTTTGCAATTATGGGAGCGTGTGGAGGAGACTTATAAGACGATCACTACAGAGCAGTGTGAGAGATTGTATGCTAGCATGCCAGATCGAATTGCAGCTGTTTTGGCTGCTCGTGGAAAGTGGACAAGATTTTGACCACTCTTTCTATAACGCCTCAAAAAATGAGTCTATGTACATAGTCAACTTTGGCACTATGTATTTTTTTAATCTAGTGGCAATTTCTTTTCAATTTTCTTGAGGTTGTCAATTACTTCATGCTCTCAAACTTTCATGTTCAAAATTTATTGCTTTGATTCTTCATACTCTCTACGTTGTTACTTTTCTAAATCAAATACCCTCAAAGACTCATTTCTTGAAGTCACTGTATATGCTTCCAAATGGATAAAGTCTTGTCAATTTTGGGGGTACCTGACGAAAGACTGAGTTAGAAGACAAGCCGCTCATGGACATTCGAGATCATACATTGTGCGGGTTTAAGGCTGGAGTTCAACAAGTACGCTAAAGAGCATATGCACTCCTCTATGGACGAAGACCTAAATATCTATGAGACGTCTTGGCAAACGCTTTGCCCTTAACAGGCTAAATCCTCAAACCCCTAAGTGATTAAGAAAGGACGTAAACATACCCAGGAACCTGAGATGACAATCAGAAGCATCTGAAAGCATCAAAATGCAGTCCTCGTGTAGCATAATAGCCAAGGAAACCTAAATCATCTGCAGAACCCTTGCGTAGAATGACAAACATCGAATACAAATTGGGGTATGTACTTCCCTGTGTACTTGCATAACCTACATGACCAAGAAGTACCAGAAGAAGAAGAGGGGAAGGGGGTGGGGAACAATAGCTACTGGCATTGAGCAAAAACTAGGGAACCCTAGAGCGCGAATACAGTAGGACCAAGAACAACATTGCTTAATGTTGATTCAAAAGATTCACAAGGTTCATAAACCTTGAAAATGACAGACCTCTATCAGTCGTGGAATAAAGCATCGAACAAGCCATCACAAGAAAACGTAATTGTTCTGCTGGGAAAAACATACTAGGAGCAGGAGCTTGTAAGAATGCATGCTTCAGGGCTTAAGATATTGATTAAGCTACCAAGATAAGAAGGAGAATCATACCGGTAGGAGGTGCTACCCCTATGCTAACCCTGATTCCAGAACCATGAACGAAACCCTCGCCCAAGAATATGAACCGGACGAGATACTAAAAGGAACCCTAGCCAAAGGGAAGAAGAAGGGCAAATTTGGCTTCATGTTTTTTTTGGCAGTTTTGAGTGGGTTCTATGTGAAGTTTCTATTGTTCAAATTTATTTATGTTTTTGGTCAACACATGCAATGTTCTTTACTGATTCTGGTGATATAAAATTTAGTCCTCTCTGGATCATACTTTTCATTATATGAATGATTGAATTTGTCATTTTTAAACCATGAATTCTTGGTCCTTAAAGGGTTAAGTGTTAGGACAAGTGCTTTCACCTGAAGTTCCAGCCTTGAGCAGCAGCATCCTCTTTTCCCGCAGTTGCTCCTTCTCTTTCCGCCAGTAAGCGACATCTGCCTCTGTGGCAGCCTTCGTCAGTTTTCCTTGCACATCATCGATCTGCTGCTGTACTTTCTTGATCTGTTGATGAAGCTCTTGAATTTCGGTATCCATTGTCTTGAAATGCGCATAGCCCTTTCAGCACGCCTATTCTGCCTACGTGACCACCTCCTGGAACATGCAACCTCAGCAGCAATTCATTAGAACGCTGTCACACGCAAACGCGAGCAGTGCTCCAAATGCATACAAAACTCCGCTCAGCCAAAACAAACCCCGACATGCAGAGAAAACAAGCGGAAAGAGTAAAATCAGCTGCCAAACGTGCACAATCAAAGCTCACGGCGCGCAAGACAGCTACTTCTAAACCCTCCCGAATCATGCCTCACAACTCATTATACTCCAACAACATAAATAATCCTCGGGTGCACCCTACATTATGTTTGAGAATCACTTGCGTTCATGACCCCTAGCCTTAGACTAAAAAACCCCTTGTATACGAGAGGTTATATGTCTAAATACCTTTGTATATATATATAGTCCGTTTTAAATATATATTTAGTGTAAGTATACATGAATATTTTCAGTTCTAAATGTGTTTATTGTATGTATATGTAATACGACAGTGTTACCCCTTCTGTGCACTCACTTATACTCGTACATGTTTAGTGCAGTGCACCCCAAAAAAATAATCACCATGACATTCACCATAGAGAGTGACTCGAAATTCACCGCAGAAAATTAACACGAAACACGGAGGGGCAGCTGGACCCGACTAAAAAATCAAAGACACCCGGAAAAGCAAACCGGCGCTGGAATCGCAAGAGGAAAAGAAACTGGACAACAGTAAGAGACTCGTGGACGCCTGAAGAGCTCGACATTAACAGAGACAGAGTAACTTACCGGTAGGCGGATGGCAAGGGTGGTAAGAGAACAGAAGAGGGCGCTCAAGCTGAGGTCAAGCGATGGAACTGTCCGTCATGAGAAATCAATGTCTCTAACTTACCTCCGCCAGGATCATTCTTGTCAATCACGCCCATCAACGAAGCCACTACACGAAACTAATGGCCCGTTCGCACCTGGCCTTTGCAAAGAACGTGAATTAAAACTTAACACCTCCATAATTTTGGGAGGAATACCTTCTTTTTAGGAAAGGTGTCATCAATGAGGTTTGGAAAGGCATTAGGAGAAATTTGGGGTAGCAGAGGGGCCTTTGCCTTTGCCTTTGCCTTTAGCACATGCTGAAAATTTGAGACAAAACCGTGCGCTTTACACGCTGGCACCAATGCTACCACCGTGGTGCCAGCAGTGCAGTTCCGTGGGTCAAGCCAATCGACGGTGCCAACACTGCGGCTTTAGACATTGTCTATGGGCAGCGACCTCCACTAATGGGTTTTCATGAAGAGGGGTGTTTGGGCAGCCGGTTCACCTAACACGGGCTGTCTTACAGGGCCCCTTTGGGACCCCATATTTCTCCTAATGTGTCATCAATATTAGCCGGATTACATAATGGCCCCTCAAGAGCCATATTAGTTAAGACCATTCTTAAGTGTTCAAAACTTAGGAATATTTCACATAGATAACTTGAAATAATATGAGTTTGTTTTGTAATCATTTAGTACTAGAATGGGTGTTTTATGTAATTGGATTATGTAACTGCAATTTTGCAGACTTTCATCATCCCTGACAAACAATAACAAGAGACAAGCAGGTTGATATTCTTTAAATTAAAGTTGTTGAGGGTGAATTTTGACACACTTAGACAGCTGACTGACTTTCAGTTCCATTAGAAACAATCACAAGGACGTCCAAACAAATTAACCCACTTGAATGGGACGACATTCAATCATCTGTGAACCTTTTCTTTCTTTCTTCTCTGAATCTCAGTGTTGGAAACTTGGAATCTTCTTTTTGTTTCTACACAGTAATCTGTTTTTTTGAAATATTCAATCAATTGAATTCATTAACCCCTAAGTCACCAATCGACCATTTCCTGGTCGCACCCCAAATAGCAATGACTGTCCATGATTAGGAAATGACATTTTCAAGTTTTAATACCTTGTCAAAATTGGGGAAAAGAGATCATGTTCTAGTGTTGTTTGATACATTTCATTTGCAATATTGAGGTTTAGTAAGGAATTCTTCAACGACATAGACCTCAATATTGTCTTAGTGTTATAAAACTTACTACTTTGGGAAACTAATGATGTTCACTCCTTTGAAAAAAATTCTTTTAAAATTTTAGAATAGAATTTTTAGTTTGAATCAATCATACCAAATTTCATATTCTAAATGTAGAATTAGTAAATAATTTTGGTGAATTTCAAATGGTAAATGCATCTAAATTCATTAAATGAGTATTTAAAACTCTATTTGGAAGTTTGACCATACAGATAATTACTAAACATCATGCTTCTCATTTTCTCTTTTGAACCAAACTTAGTTTATCAAAGTTGCAGAAGTAACATCATATAACACATCTAGGCTTTTCCCTTACCCCCTCTGCCATTTAGGGATTAACTTAATCATTCACAATTATAAAAAAAACGCAAACTTTATCGGCCATTTTGGCATAGTAAAATAACTTTTTTTTTAAAATCCTTGAACAAAGAAAAGCTCAAAAATCAAGTTAAGTTTCATCTCCAAAAATCCGTTTGTGATTTTGAGCCTCTGTTCAAAAGTTATAGATAAAATTCAAAGTGGGGTAGCAAGGAATATGTTCTTTGATATTTTCAAACACCCTCTCTAAATTTTGTCTATAACTTTTGATTGGAGGCTTAAAATCACAAACGGATTTTTGGATTTGAAACTTTGATTGATTTCCCAACTTTTCTTAGTCCAAAGGTTTTTGAAAACATTTAATTTACTATGTCAAAATGGCTGCCAAAGTATGCTAAGTTCCAAAACATCAAATTGTAAGTGTTTATGTAAGAAAAAAAATTCTCTTTGTTCATCAAATTCTGAATATGGTGAGTTAGTTAAAGTGTTTAATATTAAATGTGAGGTCTCGAGTTCAGACCCGATTGTCAACCGTGGTGATAAAATTTGGCTGCCCTAGAATTCCGGGAAACCAAAAAACATTTTCTTGTCCAAAAAATCCGGGCAGCAAAAAAAACGTTTTTTTTTTTTTTTTTTTTTTTTTTGGTGACCAGATCAACAGAAAAAATCAACAAAATTGTGCTACATCGTGTCTAGATCAACGCGACTGAAACAACAGCAAAGACCAACGCTTTCTTGTTGATTTTTTGTTCATCCGGACAAAAAAATTCTACTAGTGCAAAAATATATAAGGACACCATTCAGTACCACTCGAATGTTTTCAATAGCTTTTAAAATGTCGTTTCATTAACTCTTTGTTTTTCTATGCATCATCCCAGGGCACTGCCAAGTGACAAAGTAAAAGGCCATGAAATTGAAAAGACGCAAAAGGCTAGGTTAATTCACTTAACAGTCTTCAAAAACATAATGCAACAATCGTGGGAAGGACATCCAAGCGGATGTAAAAGGCTAGGTTACATCATAAAAAGGTCCTATCATAGATAATCCTATTCTAGAATTGTTGACTGAACCGTTCATAGCTCGCCGCCTCGCCGCGTTGTTTACATAGAGTTTCTTAGCTCGTCAGCTCGTCGCACTAGCCAACAGGTGGTTGCAAGAAGGTTTCATTTGAAGTTACCAAAGGTTTTGATTGTGTTTTGATTGTTAGCACAAAGTGTTTTAAGAAATTACAATGTTTGGATTTTGTTGTTTGAATTTTTTACACTTCAATCTTGTGGATGTGAATGTTTCAATTGTATTCATAAAGCAACCATATGTGCAGAAAGGTCTCCAACAAAGCAAGTTGCTGACAAGCAAATATTGGCGGCAATAACAAGTACGCTCTTTCTATGACCTTGCAATCTCTTTCCAATTATACTAGTTGCATTCTATAATACATTCTTCAAGTTTACATATCAAGGGTTTGAGTAGAACAATCGCGTTACTACGTCACTTTTAAATTCAATTGCTTTTTATGAATTGGTGATTTTTTATTTCATTAAGAGACTTGAATAGACATGATAGGAATGAATCTACGAATATCTTTTGTCTATGAATTAGAAAACTATTGTACAATCAAATATTGGTTTTAAAATTGAAAAAACAAAATTAAAAATCAAAAGCACATATAGGAGTCACCATCCGGAAAACCCTAGGTATATTTTTACACTAATAGCATAATTGATAAAACTTTCATTTGTAAATACGCTTTTAGTGCCAAAGCATTCCAAAATAATGCTTCTTAAAATGCTATGTCGAATCCAAACCCTAGTTTTAGTCTTCTAAAGACATCAATAATCATAAAGTAGTTAACTAAATATAGGATGGATGTCGGTATGACCATTCATGCACTAGTGAGTGCACACTTTTGTGTCCATGATTTATGCACACCAAAACCAATCAACATTAGTAATAGAAACAAACAATGCAACTTCATCGGTTCTTATGATTGTTCATCAAAATCGATTATAAGCAATAAGAAAAACAAAATGAATTACCTTTTGTGACACTTGTGCAATAGGATGAAACATACAAAGGTTACAATTGGTTGCGTAAAAGTAGAAGTGAACTTAATATTTGAGATTGTGATGAATTTTTTTTTTGTAAAAACCTTTTCATCTTCTTTCCTTTTATGAAATAATGGTAGCTATAGTAATAGTTGTGAGCAATGATATGAACGCACTAATACAAAACTACTCTAGTTTTCATTTTTTTGGGATAAATTTCTTAACTCTTTCTAATAAAAGTAGATAACTATATTTTGTTAAATTCTACTACAAAGCAATGAAAATAAAAAAATTGAAAACACGTAAGCTTCGGTGGGATATTATTTTCTTCTTAGAATTTAGTGTAGATATGACATTTTCCAAAAATGTAGTACAATAATAACAATATTAATACGTCAATTTGACTCGTTGGATCAACACTATAAGAATACCTTTATTTCAAAATGAGGTGGATCAATATTAGGACATCCATTTGACGAGTTGTAATAACCTTAAAATACCAAATGTTCTAATGTGTTAAAACGACATCTAGAAGTAATAGGCCTAAAAACGTATCTCGTAATTAGCAGGAAACTTTTAGCCTCATGCTAAACCTCTTGATGCTCCCCATGTAATTAGAACAACATGAACTGTTGAGAATGTTGTTATAAATCAACATTAGAACCACATCCCGATCAATGTTGATAGAATAGTGTCTTAAATTGCTATCTCCACTTGTGCATAGATGCAGATTCTAAATCAACATTAGAACCACATCCCAATGAATGTTGATATAAATAGTGCTCCGAATTGCTATCTCTACTTTTGTATGGATGGAGGAACGTGTGATCGATTGAATTGCTATCTCTACTTTTGTGTGGATGTACAAACGTGTGATTGATTGCTAGTCTGAGCATAGCTAAGTCGTCATGGAGCCAACTATGAGAAACAAAGTCTTGTGGAAGTTCGTGACACCGGAGATAATGAGTGGAGTCAAGGCAAGCGTGGAGGCGGGCGTGGAGGCCAGAGGAGACTTGGAGGTTAATCTCATGCTTTTGAAATACTGGATTGCTTCAAACACCATCCTTAAAGTCCAAGGAAGCTCTGCATGGTTCTATGTCCATTCGTTCATTTTGGCCCAAACGGCACCTTGGTTTGTATGCACTCTTGTCCACGGTCGAGATTCAGGGGATGACTCTAAAAGTTTTCGAGATCCCAAACATGACTATCGAGGCTCTGGAAGTATTCGTGGTGTTGCTCTACATTTCTCTAAGTAAGGTCATAGCTCCCATACCGGAACTAAATTTCGCTATCGACCAGCATTTCCCGGCAATCCATCATGCATGCCACAAGTACCGAGTCTCTGAGAATGTGAAACCTGTGATGGACGCTGCATGGCACAGGAACGTCGCCCCAACAGCTATACGTCGGATTATTAAGTATGGATATTTGGTGAAGCGGGTACCGATGCCGAAACCAAACTACAAATGTACCGACACTCATTGTCACTCCTGCTCTTCTTGCCTCCGGGCTCGAGTCCTTGCTAGTGAGGACACTAGAGCCCTTCCTAGTGAAGAGAACCCGTGGACACTACAGCCCGTAGACACTAGAACCCGTAGAACCCGTAGGTCCCGTAGAACCGGCCGCAGACACTAGACCGTGGACAGTAGAGCCCTCCCAAGTGTAGAGAGGTGCGTCACGTGCAGCGTCCGTTGTCAATGGAATGATCAAGAAGCCTAGTATATTGGACCTCCATAACATTTTGTAGCATGCATTGTCCTTCCCTTTGCTCTACAGTTGATGGTGTGGAATATTCCTCACCCAACTATACTTCATTTGTAGCTAAATGAATGGGTGGAGGCTCTAGGTGATGAAGGAAAGGCAGTGAGGGTGAAAGCATGAAGGTTACTTGATGTTATGTCGTATGGAAATATTCTAGTGAAATACCATCTAAACTATTGATATAATGATTCACAATTTGATCAATTGAAGTTGTCATTATGAAACGATATATCCTTGATCCTTCTGTAGGGTAGAAAGTTGTTAAAGTGTTGTACGTTCATGTTTTGTTGGAACATTGAAATGTAACGTTGTTCTAACGCGTTAGAACGACGCAATTAGAACAACACTCCAATTTATTGTTCTAAGTTGCTCTACCCCTTGTGTGATTGGCCATCTGTAACTTGCAGATCATTTTTGATGTGTGATGGCAGTGGTGTGAGCAAGTATGTATTTTCTGTCTCATTTAAAAATGATATGATTTCACATCACGGTTATCATAACTTCCAATGCACAAATTGTTTGCTTCTCCAGCCCGTTAGTTAGCCTCTCACTTATTTGATATTGATCTATTTGAGCATATTAACCTAGTTTGCCATTTTTTTAAACATGTTTTGAATTTTAGTCAACACCTTGAATGAGACTGAGGTAAGGATAGGTGATGATTTTTTTTTGCAAAACGTTGAGAGGCTTCACTAGAAGAAAAGAGGGACTTATACACTCTAGAGTGGGATTCTGAGTGAATTTGGTTGCATCTGAGTGCACATGCTTAGTGTATAAGTCTCTCTTTTCATCTAGTGTTTTTCGGTGATCTTGGAATATTTCATATGTTAAAGAATGTTTTTTTGAAAATGAGCTGCGGTCTAGTCCTTGTTTCATTGATTATAGTAGGTTATAATCTAAAATGGTTGTGAGCCTTGGTAGAAATCATCACCGAACGTCCAAAAATTTGTAGAAGTGGTATACTATATGCTTATAACACATTTATGTATATATATATATATATATATATATATATATATATATATTTTAAACTTTCAAGTAATTAGAAATTAAGATGTTTTTGTGTTCAATGCCTTATTTTTATGACTTATTCACTTATTCATTAGTCTTCTCGTAATGAAATACCTTTTGATACATTTGCTATATATCCTTTGCTATTTTTCACAATATGCATTGATTTACTTAATGTCATTTCAAAGAGAGGAAACGTGGCCCGGAAGGCTAACATGAATGAAGAGTTTATTGGAAGAAGTGCTACCAACTTGGCCACCAAGACCAAGATGGCGCGTGCTACCTTTCATGTTCTCTTTTGAAGATGAACTCTATAGTCACAAAAGTAACAAGTAGCATGGTATACATAGAATGAAGAACTTGGAAGTTAGTTTGTTTTGATACTATTAGTATGGTTAAATGTAGAGTTGTGTTGGATGGTCACTCCTTTAAGTTGGGTTTTAGTATAAGAAGTCGGAGGAGTGTGAGGTGTTTTTTCATGCAAGAGGGAATATGTGATATCTTTGTAGCTTCTATGGTGCAATTCAAATAGCAAGCAAATGTAAAGAGTTAAGGGTTTGTTGTAAAAAGCTCATGGAATAAGGTCCCATTTTTAATGGAAATATGCATAGTTTTGATATACGATGAATATGAATCCACCGTGTGTAAATGATAAGAAGATCCTATGATCAGCAGAAAAATCAAAAATTGCACCACTTGCATCACTTGATATTACTTTATATCTTCCATAGAAAGGCACTCCAAAATATGTCGATTATATTGTTTTAAGCAATACAAACATGACAAGTCGTTTATGTGATTGATCCGTTTCTATCATGCTACTACCTTGAAGGTAGTGCATTTCAAACATTGTGTCAAAATTGAGAAGGGAAATTGTACATCAAAGGTTAGCTTACATTGGGGTTTTATTTTGGCTTTTTAGTCAATTTGCTACTTAAATCCACTAGGAGAAACACCATATGGGAACATAATGAGAAAAGGTGCCATCTCATGTAACCACCAACTGTAGGTAGCGCACACTGATTGCATACCAAATTGGGACTTTGTAAGGCGCAAGATGAAATGGCCAAGATGTTGAATGAAAAAAAATGCAATGCATGGAGGCTTTCACGAAAGGCGAGTATGTTGAATGAAAAAGCTAGTATGTATCATTAGGAGAGATTTGTTTGGATAAACCTACAACTTCTACTTTGAATTGTTTTTTATGTATTCAAATAATTATAAAAAAATTTAAATATGAAAACTTCTTAATTAAATTTTTATCACTAAAAGAGTAAAAGACTCACAATATCGATTCGTCTATCCCAAATATAGTGCATGTCTTAATTGATCGGTTTTAGATGCCTCAACCTTAATACCATATTCAGAGAAAGAATGTTTTGGATTGGCTAGGCACTTGTTAACCCGTGCAAGACAATCACTTTTTTTAATTTTTAAGGGTCATATTCGCAACCTATCTTTCATTTTTTTTGAAACTTCTCTAAAAAATTATTATTGATTTATTGTATATTACAGTGTACACAAAAATGAAGCAAAATATGCAATTTATTACTTTAATTGTTCAAATTTGCAAAAACATAGCAGTCCTCTAAAGTAGGGCTTCAAAAAGTGCTCTTGAGACCATTTTTTTGTTTCTTTCTTAATTTGAATGGCGAGATAACCTAAAATTAGTAATCCAAATGACCAAAAAAATGAGATATTCATTTCAGAGACTTTGAAAAAAATTATTGTAATTGGACAATACCTTATCATCAAAGTTTAGTTGACTTCATAATATGCGCTTTTTTTTATGTATATATAATTAGCACTTAATATTCACTATTTAAAAAAAATAAACAGCTCTAAAAAATAGTTTGGAAAGTTTTGGAGGGGAATTATCCTCTTCTTCATTGTTTTCTTCTAAAACCATCATTTTAGAGGCTAACCCCTACACGTCCCTAGCTTTTTTGGGCTTTAAATCATCATTGCTTTTGATGTGTTATAAGTCTAAATGTAAGTAAGTCATAGGAATCTCATCCATACAAGAATCTTGTAATATACATGTTGTAGATCATGTGAATCAAACTTGGTATCATTTGGCCATATAGATTGCAAGATCATAGTGTTTTAGTGCTAAAAAAGGATGCTGAAATTTTCCTAGCAACACAGTTAGAGGTAAAATTTGTTTTCAAAATTACTCAAATGAAAAACTTTCAATCATGAAGTAGTTCAAAAACATCATATAAACACATTGGTATCAAAAAAATCACAAATAAAATTTAATGTTCCCTTAAATGGCCTTGCTATGTCAAAAAGTAGCCCAAAAAAGGACCGATTTGACCCAAGAAGCAAAAAGTGTCCAAATTAGACCTGTACACTAAAATGACTTCAAAAAATTTAGAACAACACGGATTGATATGAAAATTTTACTATGATAATTAAACTTCAAGGGAAATTCAACCTAATAAATTTTATTGAAAACGGACATAGAATGAAGGAGATACAAGCCCCCAAGCTGCGGCCATCAAAATGCACAAAAATTGTCCAAAAAAAAGATACCTATTTTCAAACAATCACCAAAAATTCAATACATCTTGGATTGATCTGGAATTTTTACCACTCATTTCATACATCATGAGGGGGTTAATAAAATGTCCAATAAAATTGGACACTTTTTTCAAAAAATTAGCTCTTCAAATGTGAATGTATCCCAAATAACATCCTAAATATGGACATTGGGATGGTTAGGGGTTAAAATACTTCTTTTTTTTAAAATCCGGAAAGCCTTTCAGAGGCTCCATTGATCCTCAAAGAATTAAAGGCTATCAAACCTCTCTTATGAAAATAGGGTTCTCCGCTAACTTACCTTAATTAAGTTTTGATAAGATCTCATGAATTTTACATTAATATACTCTTGTTTGTTCACTCCAAATAGTTAAAAGGTATGAAAGAATTTGGTGGACTCTCATTGTTAATCCTTTAGTACCCGGCTGACCACATTATGGTCACTACAACGTCTGAAATGCAAATAACAAAGAATCTATGAAGAATTGGAACTTCAGTTTTGAAGTTTAGATTTGCCTATATACATTACACACCTTCCAGGAAAAGAAAATTTCAATTTGGAATTGTACAACTATCGAAATACCTATCAACAGAACGCAAAAATACTGCAAGTACTCGAAAATATAGTAAATACTTACAAATACAACACATGTATTATGTAGTGTTTCTTGTGTTTGGAAGTTTGTTATCTTGTTTTATTTTTTTGGATTGTGTTCTCTTCTTCATCTTCCATTAGTGTGTGTAATCCAATCTTGACTAATGTACCCACTTTTGTCAATGGTGTTTATTCTTTAAAATGTGTTTTTAATGGAGGTGTCTAGTACTAGATTTAATTTGTTTTCTAGGAGTTCTATAGGAGGAGTGTGTATCATTCCTCTAACTCCGGGAGTGATGACTTTGAAGGGTTAAATTTTCCATCATTGGTTAGTGATGGTACTAATTAATGGTTGATATTTTTGGATTTTATTGCTGAATTTTTATTGAAAGAATATGTTTTTACAATAATTAAATTCGATAAATTGTATAATGAGATTGTCATCAAGATGTAGTGGTAAATAATTTTGACCAGTATCCTTTTACCCGACATTTTCTCATTGTTAAGACAAACAAACACTTTATTCACGACTGCTTTGAAAGAGGACCAAAGTTTCTATCTATACTTATCTTTAATTTTCGCGTTGTAGTGACACCTTTGTGGTCCACATGTGCAAGGAAGAAGCCAAGGGTGTATTGTGTTTTCTTGTAGGTTGTAGTTGAAGGTGCTTGCGTCATGAGGATGTAGCATCATGATTTTTGTGTCAATAGTATCAATTGTCTTAGTTCTTATACTCTTTATCATCACTTTTAAGTCTAAGAGTATATATGTGATGTTGGTTACATTTGAGGAGAACGTAAGGCCACTACTAGAGAGTGCGTAAAAACCAAGACAAAACCAAGACACATCTGTTGGAACCAACAGAGAATGGGTTTAACGTAGCAAACATTTAGTCATCTGCACAGAACCAACAAGTTCCTGTTGATTTTCCTCTTGGAACCAACAAGTTCCTGTTGATTCACTACTAGAGAGTGCGTCAAAACCAAGACAGAACCAAGACACATCTCTTGGAACCAATAGAGATTGGGTTTAACGTTGCAAAACCGAATTCACTGCACAAAACCAACAGATTCTCTCTTGGAACCAACAAGTTTTCTCTTGGAAAAAAAAAACTGTACAGAACCAACAGGTTCTCTCTTGGAAAAAAACACAACTCCAGCCTTCAAGATTTTGTCAAAAAAAAAAATATTCAAAAAAATTTGAAATTTTTTCTATATACAGAAAAATCCCTGCATATAATACTGCAGAAAAAAAAATTGAAAAAAAAGTTTTTTTTACATCGTTAAAAATATTCAAAGACTGGGAAAAAAAACAGCTTCAGTCTTCAAGATTTTGTTCAAAAAAAAAAAAATTCAAAAAAATTTGAAATTTTTTCTAGATACAGAAAAATCCCTGTATGAAATAGTGCAAAAAAAAAAAATTGAAAAAAAAAGCTTTTTGTACATGGCAAACGAATCGCCAATGGTTAAGTTCTCTTATAATTAACAAGATAATTCATATACTTGCATGAGCGTGTGTATGTGGTGTGGTGGTTTAGGAAGTGGTTGGGGGTTAGAAGGTCTTGTGTTCGAATCCGGCCGTTGGGAATTGGTCTTCGGTCGAGCGTGGTGGGCCCTACGGTGGTGGTTGGAGTTCTTGGCCCTAGCTGACAAATTTTTTTCCGGGCAGCCCAAAATCTCCGGCAGCTACTTTTCCTCGGGCAGGCCAAAAAAAATGAATGCTAGATTAGAAACATTCTTTATCTGTATACTTGGACATTGAAGCAACACCAAACCAAGATAAATTCTCTTGATTGTGATCCGGAATCAAGTGTTCCTAACCCGCACACGAAACCAATAGAATTTCTGTTGAATTTCTCTTACACTGGACCCCATTTCTCTAGTATTGGACCCACAGGCCGTGAAGGCCAAAGAGCCTTGAAAGTCTTAATATATTGCGTCCTTCATGAATCAACAAACTATTCAACTCATGACTTGACGATCACCAACCAAATAAACTCCAAGTTATATTTAACAAAGTACCCTTCCAACTAGATAGTAGTTACTTTTGCCCTCGCTTTTGCCTACGACTATTGGTCACTAGAGTGGTCATTCCTGATAGAAGAGAGAAGTAGCCTTGGTGGGCATTGGGTCATTGTCATTACGAACAGACACTTTATTCACGCAAACCTGAAAAGAGTCCCACAACTCTTCATGAGTTGTTATGAAAATACTCTTCAATTATGTGAAAGGTTCCATCAATCTTTACATCTCATCTTTAATTTAAATGGTTGGAATAAGATCTGAAAAAGAAATGAAAGACTAGACCCCAAGATACCGTCAAATTCGTTTTAACCCCTAAGAGACAAAGGATCTATGGTCTTAAAATGACAAATTCAATCGATCTTGTTGTGAAAAATAAAATTTAGATGGGACCAAATTTTATATCACCGGAATTAGTGAACTACATTGCATGGGTTGGTCAAAGAACAAATTTGTTTGGAAAAAAGAAGTCCATCTAGGATCTACTCAAAAGTGCTAAAAGAAACATGAGACCCAACTTGAGCTTCTTGGTCCTTTAGGGCTTAATTTCTAACTCAAACTTCTCAATTCACTCTTTCAAATCCAATGTATGTTCAAATCTTGAACATGTTCTAATTCACCCAAATAGTATGTCCAAAATTGGTGTTATGAGACCCGTATCAGTTCAACGTCGTCGACAAAGATGAACACTCACCTCCAATCGAGAAGAAGATGAACACTGTGCAAATGAAAAGATGAACAGTCTTTGCCTGACGGATCTGCACGAGTTTGGCAGTGAACGAGTTTGGCAGTGCACGAGTTTGGCAGCACCCAAGGGACAACTTGCCGTCCATGTTCATCAATGGTCCTCCACTCACGAGCCCACGCTCAAACTCAGCACTGGCTTGTGACAAGGGGGCCATCGTGGTGAGGTGCTTGGTTTGGTGTCGGGATGGGAGACATTGGGTTCAAGAAGGGCTGGGTCAAGTCAAGCCCATACAGGAAATCAGCCTAGTAAAATCATATTGGATAAAGTATGTCGGAGATTGTCAAAAACAAAATTTTCGCTTGATTTAGTGTGGAATAAGGGTTGGCGATTGAACACAATGACTGACATTTTGAGGATCTCCTTGAATGCTAGCTCTCTCCAACTGGTCTACACTTTTGCAAAATGAAATATTTATATTTAGATCCAAGATATGTAAAAATGAGGGTGGAATTTATCATGCAAAATTAGAGTTATCCGCAAAGTGGTCCCAAGTAGGGTGACTGGACTATAGTTTTCAAAAAGAGAGGGTGAGTTCCCAATAAAAGTAGACATGTCAGTTGCCCGAAAAAAACTACAGGTTTGAAGTTTGGAGGGACCAAAAATGGTGCCTTTTAATTTCACGACCTCAATTTTCCTGCACCCCTGGAGAAAATAGCATTCAACTTTTATTTATTCAATTTTAGACAGTCAGCAGTGGGCAAGGCGAGCCCGCGGCAGGCCCGGCCCAACCTACTGCAGGCCACCAGCCCGCGGCAGGCGGGGCAGCAGGCCCGGCCCTGCTGCTGCTGCCTGCATGCAGCAGGCTCTCTCAAAATGGAAAATTTAGGCCCCCCCTTTCCGCAGGTGAGATTGTGAATTCCCAGGATTTTGCCATTCTGCCCATGACAGATCAGTTGAATTTGCGGAAAACTCTATTATGCCTAATAGTTCAAATAGGCCTGTGTGTGTCTGGGCCTTCGATTGGAGACTTGGCTTGAGGAGCTCCCACAACCCACATTGAGATGGCTTTGGAATGAGCATCCACAAGATGTTACATCTTCCTGTTTTAAATTTTAAAAAGCATTGAATCAAGAGTGTCTTATAGATTTTAGGTATACAAAACTGTGAAGAGTTTTGATGACATATTTACATCATTGAAATCAGCATTCAACAAGGATCACAAAAACCTAAAACTTTTTTTGAAATGTAGAGTTATGTGAAGGGCTAGGGTTTAGGGTTAGGGTTAGGGTTTAGGGTTTCCAGCAATGATTTACATAGTTGACAACTACCAAAGGGATAAAAAGCAAACCAACATGAGTATAATACATCCATCCTACTCTAAAAGCAACAAGTCCAATATTTGACCCCGGTGCTTGCCAAACAAAGCTTTCAATGCATGCTTTTCTAATAAAGCTTCCACAGCCTCTACCCTCCGGACTGCCTTCTGGTATGAAGTGCTTTTCACGTGCAAACAACTCCACATTAAACAACTAAATATAATGCAACCGGGTGTTAGAAGGAGTTTTTTCCGCTCAAAGTATTTCAAGCAACAGAGTTAACCGAAAAAAAGGCCATGGAACATGCCTTTTCAACCTCCTTTCAACCTTTCTTTTGAGCTCTCTTGAGCTATGTTTGGGTTGAATAGTGTCGTGTCATAACTTGTCCCCTTGTGGGCCATGGGCTTGGAGCTTTGGTAGGAGGTGTGGAAGTCATTGCGAGGTGTGGAGAATAATGACAGTGGCTTGCTTTAGATTGTCTCCCAACTCACCTTAACTAGTTTTCGGTCTATTAATATTTCAATATGAGTTCAAGAGGAGTTCAAGAGGCATTTGCTAAAACTTTCCTCTTTGAGCTGACTTTTCAGTTAACTCTAATGATTTGAGAACTTTCTACTATCTCTAAAAATTTTATACAAGAAAGGACCGTAATCTTCTTTGAAATTGTGAAAGAATGAAAATAATAATAATAATAATAATAATAATAATAATAATAATAATAAAAAGAAAATAAATGGTAAAGCATTCTACAGACAGTGCATAAAATTTGAGCTATTCAACAGCTCTATAAAATTTGACAATAAAATAAAACCATTGGTTTTCTTTGTATTACTTTATGTCGAGAGATTCCTACCAATGAGTCTCATAGTAATTGTTGTAAGGGTTGTTATCTAGAAATGAAAATGAAAATGATATTTGTTTATATCTATGCTCATGTCTAAGAAAAAGAGGGGATTGTACAATTCTTGAATAGACACTCTTGGTTGTATATATATAATTAACAAAGTTCTAAACACGAACATTGACTAGGGCTTCGCTGCTCTCCGCACTATTAGTGACGAATGAAAATTCATATCATATTTTAAAAAAACAAAAAAACCATAATCTATACTATATTTATATTATAACAAATGATTTTCCTTTATAATATTCCCTTCTATCAAAGCGTTATATTTTGTTTTGGAAATGGAATCATTTTTGAGCGGGAGATGCAATTTGCCAATGTGATACGCTACTAATTCAATAAGGAATCTAAAATATGTCACCAAATTGACTATGAAATCTTCACATCTATAGCAATTTTGATCAATACCATAGGAGAGGAATGGTTCATGGTTAAAAATATTTTGTAGGTACATTTCCAGAAGTATCTAAAGTAGACCATTCCTACACGCATGACTCACATTCCTTTTCTGAAGCAGACACTTCCAAACCTGGAGAATAATACCACACCAGCACATTCTAAAGAATGATAAACTTATACCATGAAGTTTTATTATCACGGTACATTAATCTACAAAAATACAAAAATGCCTAAACTTTTTAGCTACTACAAGTGCTATACTCTAAATCCACATCTCTTGTTTCAAAACAAAACAACATTTCTCTCTTTAACTTACAAAAGAGCCAATTTACAACTACTGTTTTTCTGTCCTTATTGCAAAATTTTGTCGAAGGCTTTTGACTTAAGCTACCGTGGTGTATGGGTCTTCAAACTTCTTCATGTCCAACATGTCTTCAGACTTCTTCCTTCTAAGCCACAGCGGGTCACATTTTTTGAAGACTTCCAACTAATGCTCAATGATGAAATCCTTGGCATCTTGAATGTGACCGACAATGATTCTGGCTATTGAATGCTCTTGATCTTCCTCCAACATATGATTCTATAGTGCCCTTGGTTGCTCATAATCATTTTGCTCGGACCATTTACGAGGCGGAGTGCTTGAGACTATCCTTCCATCAAGTGAATAGAATGAACACAATTTAAAGGGTTAAAAACAAAGTTGGGAAAAAAAACACTAGAAAGTCATTTCATTCAATAAGCAAGTTCATGGCCAGATACTAAGATACATACCTAACATTAACATGGGACATATACCTAATATTAACACATCTAGCCCAGGTACAATAGAAGCTAAAGCCGTATGTGAAGTTGCTCATGAATAGCTTGAAATGCATGCTTTACAGTTGAGATTGAGCTTCCGACGCACAACACACTGATAGCAAGAAAGCCATAGACCCGACACAACAAAACAAGACATAGTTGACCTCAAAATATGCAAGAATATGCTGAACTTACCAGTTGATCAT
This sequence comes from Pohlia nutans, assembly GCA_022496805.1. Taxonomy (NCBI): domain Eukaryota; kingdom Viridiplantae; phylum Streptophyta; class Bryopsida; order Bryales; family Mniaceae; genus Pohlia; species Pohlia nutans. The sequence goes on from CM040102.1 coordinate 11,291,316, forward strand.
GAGAAATCGCACGCATAGACGTGATCTTTCCCCAGTAACGGCTGCATGATTTCATAGGCATACACATGTGCCAAGGCTGCAGATGTTGTTGCCATACCCATGCTTGGCCATTCTCTCCACAGTTTTCTTTCATCCTCAGACAAAACTGGCTTGGCATCTTTCTTCACTTGATTTTGAGTTTCAATAACCTGTTTGTCGTTTTTGGGAGCTTTGCGAATGCGTAGAACTCTCCCAACCTGCCAAAGTCAATTAGGTTCAACTAATCATATAAGGGTGAAAAAAAACCCTAAAATTTGGCTTCACCTGCTAAATACTTCATCGGGTGCAACCAACTCACATACCCTAATGTCACATCTGCGCATTAAAAGTACATGTAAATGAGCTAAGAAATAGAGACCCATCAGACTAACTGTAATAGATCCATGCCTTTCGGTGTGCAGGTTAATCCTAAAAAACCAAGAAGCCCAAATTGGGCCTCATTTAATTTTTAGCATTTTTGAGTAGGTCCTATGTGCACTTCTTTTTGTTCAACCAACACATGCAATGTTCTTCGATAATTCCAGTGATATAAAATTTGGTCTCATCTAAACCATATTTTTTCACACATGCAATGTTCTTCACTAATTCTAGTGATATAAAATTTGGTGTCTTCTGAATCGTATTTTTTCACAATATGATCAATTAAATTTGTCATTTTAAAACAATGAATCCTTTGTCTTTAAACCGGGGGTTAAGCTACCGGTTTGACTATATCCAAAAAAAGGTAAAAATTCTTACAAATGAAGGTCGATGGCCATGATAAGCCAGCATAATATTGGCAGCGCCTTCGCCTCTGTATAACCAACCTTCTGCATCCTCTTCATGCAACTCCAATACGTGTTATGCATCCTCTTCACCTATTACAAGTGTTCAAAATCCTGACAAACTAATCAATTCATTATAATAAGTGTTATGGTACATGTTAATTTTCAATGAAATAAAGGATTTCAAGCGACAAACAACAATTCATCAAGAGTAAAAAATAAAAAATGATGGCTCCATAACAGTTAAAAGAATAAATGAAAATTGCTTCACTTGATTGTCCCATGAGGTCGCAACAAGATAATTCGCCTTGGGGCTGAACGTGAGACTTGAGATACCATTGTTTCGCAAAATTGATACAGCCAGAAAAGGTCAAGTTACACAAACACAGAGCTACTCAAAGCAACGAGTCACACGATCGTTACGGATTGCGAACACGACACAGTATTAGGTCAAAACCAACACAATGCAAGAAAATCATACACCGACCTTTCAGCCTTCACACAAGCGATTATCGTGATTGCAAATAGGGCTAGGTAAACACACCATTGACGGCCTCGACGGTAAGTGTCTGCGGTATACACTTGAAGGTGGATAACCTACATCCACACGGAAAAAACGGAAAAAATCGACTCCACTTCACTCCTGTACAGAAAAAAACAGTCCTACATCAGCAAGCGCAGCATCGATGTCAGAGAAGAAAAGCAACAAGCACCACAAGTCTAGCGGCTCGGGGCGGACGCTGCGGTTGAGAGGGCAGGCGCAACGACGACGAGGTGCGGAGGTCCAGTTGCCTGGTGCGGAGGTCCCGACCCGGGACAGTCGTGGAGATGCCTTGGAATGGTCATGCAGACGAAACGAAATTTCGTCACCATGACCAATTCCATGGAATTGTCCTGACGACGAACGTACCATTCAATGAAGGCTAAACCAGCTCCGACTTTCGTCGTCACTGGAATTATGACTACCATATCCAAAATCATTACTATTCTGGAAAGGTTATTTTTAACCCCTAACAAAATGCTTTTGGTCTAATGTCCAGAACTGAAATTCATTTTCTCATTCATTATGCACTTTTAGCAAGTAGAAAAATACTACAAAATTCTATGGCAAGTTAGCTTCATGCATGTGTGATTCAATTAAAAAGGAAATGAGTTGTGAAAATTATATGCTTCATTTCATGCCACACATTTCCACCAAAAATTTCTGAGATCTTAATTCAAAACAAATCAAAAGTGCTCTTAATAAAATTAACTCATAAAACTAAGCAACCGTAGAATCTCCAAAAATCACTACAAAAGTCTCCAAAAATCTCTAATTTGAGTTCTACGTTTCAAATTTATACACAATACTAGTTGCAATCACTAATACTAGTTACAATTTACTAATACTGATTGCAATCACACATCTAACCGTATGAATAGAATCTAAAATTCAAAATGTACAACTTTTGTTCATCCATCAAGTTCAATATATCCTTTAATCGCATTTTATAATGCATTTTTGCAATTCTCCAAATCTAAAGAGGGCTGCAAGAGACATTTAGGGGTTAGGCAATGTCATGTTTTATTGATATTCTCTAAGATTCTTTTTTACAGTATACAAAATAGATTTTTTTGAAAAAAAAAATTCTAAAAATTTAGACTTCTCTTTCTAAAATTGTTGTTTGCCAATCCCGACAACCCAACAGTAAAAAGGTGAGATACTCCATAATCAAGTGTGCATTGATAGAGTCCATGAGAAAGTAAGCAATGGAATAGCATTAGGTACTTCAATACATGTGAACATAGTGCCATGATGGTGCGTTGAAATGCAAATAAGATAATTTGGTGCCAACCTCCATACCAACCTAGTATGGATAAAATGATACTAAAGTGACGTGTATCCACCCTTTGGTGTCAAAATGACACCAAAATAGTCTGGCCCAACGAAGCTGGAATTACCATTTGAATGTTATGTTTACAAATTAAAGAGAGATACAATAGAACTTCAGATGACTTATATATACACTTCAAAATCAGCAGAGCTACAAACATGAGCATTCAATGCTCATTAAAAAGGTGAGAAATTGATGCCCATTGATAGAGTGGCTCTAAACTTATGAGCAAGAGTTGCCCTGCCAAAGCAGAGAGCCGTCGCAGTTGCATAGCTGAGGGGTGAGGCTGCTGGGTCTGGCACTCCGGGCGATCACTGCTGCCGCCACTCTTGTCGTCAAGCTCTCATAATCACCGCCATAGCCATGGCCATACAACACCACCGAGCGACCGATTATGTCCGCCACCGTAATCCTGCCATTGCAGGAAGTGCTTTGCACATGCCCCACACTGTCCACCATCAACGATCCCAAGTTGCCCACCTCATTCCCACATTCCTCCTCCTGCACAATCCCATATCCACATCATTCAATCCCATTACAACATCCACTACAAGGAGAAGGCGTCGCTTTTTCACTCGCTAGGTGAGTCAAACGGCACCACTTCGCACACACTGTAGGCGCTCAAGACTTGGAGAGTACGATTCGTCAAGTAGGACAAATTTATATAGTAGACCCTGACATTTTGAGTGACACAAGGAACCCTCACAGTTTGACCTCGGGGCCAAACTTAGGGTGGGGGGTAAAAGTGAGAGATTTTAAACCCAGGACAGTTTTTTTTGCCTCCATGTTGGTCAAAAGCATCATAGTTTTACCCCAGTAAATCATATTTTACCCCAATAAAGGTTTAGAAGGGAGTCAAAGTTTGATCCCAACTCCGGACACAGTGCTAAATGGGGTAATCCAAACCATCCACTTTTTACCCAGTAGAAATGTTTGAGACCCCTGTGTGAAGCGACGCCTTTGGTAGTATTGAACTGTTCTAACTCCATAATAATAACACATGCTATTTAAAGGGTAGTTTGGTTCCCAGCTCTTTGTAATTAATTGGGTGATCAAACACATTAGTAAAAATTCAAGAGCTCTGTGCCTAGAAATGTTCACAATTTTGGAGCTCTGTCCGATTCAAACACGGAGTGTGGTGGTGGGGGAAGTAAGTTACAGGGAGGGCGGTGCGGAAGGTGTAAGCAGGGCCGGTACTCAAAGCGCCCCGGGTGAGGTCGCCGAACTCGTGAACGCTCCAGCCGTGAGCACCAGGAGCCAGGCCGTCGATCACAGCTTCGATGCTGCACTCCTGCTGTCCATCGCTCGCTTGCGCGAATCGCACCACGCCGTGCACCTCCGGCCCTTTGAATTCCGCCACTGCCACCGTCATCGGCACGCCTGCAGCGCGCGCCACAACTAACGACCGTCACGGGCCCGGCATATTCACTTTTGAATGGGAGCCATGGAGGCCATTACACAATTGGAATATTCTTCATTGCAAGATAATATTCTAGGTATATTCTCAAACATTCCTTATTTGATTTCAAAGCACCCTATACTGTAACACCATAGCAGGTTTGCCACCTAGCGAACGAATATTTATTTTTTTTGAAAAAATAAAGTTTGCCTCTCAAAAACTGAGTATCTCAATTTTCGTTTTTTAGCAAAAAAATCAGTAAAAATGACCTTAAATAGCTTAGAAATATCAAAATATTTCAAAAACTAATTTATTCTATTTTCGTTTTTCTGTCTTCAGAATTTTCTAATATTTACGTTTTTTATTTTTAGAATTATTTTAGGACGAACCTGCTATGGTACTACGGTATTAGATCTAAAAAACCCATCTTATATTTTATCACACGATGTTTTCAAAATTTTCACCAGCACAACCCTTACAAAACAGTACACATTGAAGGCCGCATGTATGTAGGGATTGAAACACTTGCATCTAACTACACTAAATTTAGTAGCAGGACGGTCGTTTTTCATTCCCCACTTTGTGGAAACTGTGAACAGTGACAGAATATTGTGCCTATACTTCTGTCTTCTTGTGACCAAAACCACTCACCAGCACTAACACAACCCACTAACACAACCCATGTGCATGGCGACCATTTCATTCCTTTTTCATTTATATAGTAAGTGAAAAACGAAACATTTCCTACAAGTGCTAGATCATCGATGCTTCAAGCAGGCAAGCTCAACGAGCGAGTAGAATGATCGGTCTTACAGGCGGGGGAATCATTCGATTGCTTGACAGACTCTTGAAGATACTTGCTCGGTTGCGAGGCGCCCAAAGCCTCGAGAATCCGAAGCTTCGAGAAGCTGTTTACATTTTCTGATCAATCCATGCCACAACAGCGTTCAATCAGAAGGTACCGGAATCAAAATTCATAGTAATCCATAGCCAAGTTTCATATGTTCTTACCAGTTGCGGCATTCTTGATCTCTCGCATCGCAGACACGGATTGAAAGTTCTCGCCGCGGATTTTTCCCTGCACTCGCGCACACCGATGAACTCAGATGCAAGCCTTTTTGAATCTTAATATCGGCAGCAATCTGGCACAAGAAAGCTCACGTACCGTCAACTTGTTGGAGCTCAGCGTAGAAGTGAAGACGTTGGAGGTTGCTAAAGGCATGACTGACTGAGTTCCTGTAAATTGCAAGGCTTGCACAGGCATACCGTGAATATTGGCTTTATGTTTACTACTCAGAATGTTGTCATCGGTGGGAAATAATGCAAAGGTGATCTAATTGGTACTGCAATGGTACTACTGTGGAGAACAGTGTACTGTCAGTTTTACTACACTGGAGTACTAGCTTATACGACATCTGTACTGAAGCGGATGGACATTGTACTACCCCCTATTAGTCCCCAAACTCATTTCTGCCAATAGTATCAAGGTGTGTGCTCATTGGCTTCATTTCAGAATATTCACTGGAATCTAGTTTATTGCCCCCCTGAGTTTGTTCCTTTCTCACACCAAAAAGCGTCCTAATAAGCATTTTTGGATCTCAATGAAATAGAATTCATGTATTTTGCATACTTTTATTGTAATTTTTTAAAATGTAGGTGTATCCAAAATCAACCCTAGGTTTTCATGATGTTCAGTTTAGACAAGAATTTATAGGGGTTGGTTGCAATTAGGAGTATTAGAGTTAACCGAAAAGAAGAGAAAATACATGTTAGGTGAGGTGAGTTTGACCCGTATCTAAAGCAACCAAGCAAACTGGTATGGTTTCCAAGGAATCCAAAATAGGAAGGAGTGTGAACTAGTTTTGCCGTTACAAAACTGAGACTAAGGTGAGTTCAAAGAGAGCCAAGGCTTGGAGGCGATGGGCCACATCTAATTTGAGATAATGACAAGGCATGTGACAAACTTGAGATATAATTAGGTGATTGGTTTAATTAGTTGGCTTTGACAACTTGGAGCTCGTGTCTAAAATTGAAGTTGGAGGGTATTGAGTTCACTATTTGCTTTGATTTCAGCTACTCTAAAAGAGAGCATAGACTCTGACTTCCTGATATTTGGGGGTCGGAACACCTGTTTTGATTTTGGTTAATTCAATTGTAGTTAACTCTAATAACGTGGGTTAAAGAACTACATTAATGGAAATATATCTAGGATAAAATTATTTGTGCCGACATAGTAGAGGATTGAATGTAGAATAGAGAGCCACCCATATATGGTGGGATTCCTAAGACCTTGTTGTATGGGTACCTCAAAGCCCTTTGTGGGGATACCATGTCCGGTATCTTCAAGGCACTAGTGGTTAGTTAGGTAGTAGCATAGTGTCCATCCCTGAAAGGAGAAAGTAGTATTTTCCCAATGTCCCCTTGTTCAATGGACATCGGGTCATTGACATTACGAACGGACACTTCATTCACGCCGGCCCCTTGCTAAAAAAGGGACCGGAGTTTCTATCTATCTATCTAGAATAGAGAGATTTTTAGGAGTGTGTCGTCAGACAAGGTGAGTGTACAATATGACCGATCTAGGATCTACAAAGAATATGCAATTACAGAGGGCTCAAAAGTGTACTACAGTAAGTTAGTAGTACAGTGTCGTCATGTTACGAGCTTGTACGAGAGGCTACGTTCAAGCGGGGCGTGTGCTCATCGTTCTCCCCTCCATTCTCAGTACTCGCATTGCCTGTGCTACACTCGTGCCATCTAACTTAGCTCCACCGAAAACAATCTCCCGGCGCTGTCAACATGGCCGCCATTCCGTTGCCTCTGACCACAGTGGACCTGAGACCCCCTCCTTACGCTTTGGTAAGTGCAAGTTACAAACTGGCTGAACATTGCCAGTACTGTAACAGATTCATTCAAATGCCGTTTCTAGATCAGATTGTTCCATCAGATCTGCAACGTTGGGGAATGGCCTGATCATGTGGGTACCACTTTTACGCGTCTCTCATAGTGTGACTTATTTTTAACTCCTTTCATGTGTGCTAGGGATTCCATCTTCAACACCATGTATATAGTTGTCTATAACACCCTCTAGTTTTTATAATTTTTCAATGTTTTTTTCTTACTAGAAAGATATTCCTTGAAAATCACACTATTTTTGAAGGGGTTACCCATATCAGGCCATCACCCCGTTTCACCAGGACCTTAAAGTGGATTCCCTGTGTGTTTCCGTGTGTATTCCTTGTGTAATGAAATTCACACAGGGAATTTGTAAAGAGTCCACAGGAAAGAACAAAGACACACAGGGAATATTGAGACACACAGGGAATTGAAAACTGAGTGTTCCCTGTGTCTCATTTTTCCCTGTGTGTCTCAGTTTTCCCTGTGTGTCTTTGTTCTTCCCCTTAGTCTTTTTACAAATTCCCTGTGTATGTAGTGAAAACGTCACAGGGAATCGCATATGAGACCCTGGTGCCGTTTCCTGCTGTGAATGGAAACGAGGATATGTGAGAAGAGGTTGATGGTGTGCAGGATGCGCTGGAGCCGCACATGAGCAAGGAGACGCTGGAGTATCACTAGGGGAAGCACCACCGGGCGTACTGCTGAAACTTATGAGATTGGTCAAAGAGTCAAAGCACCTGACACTGCTATCCCAAGGCAGATACTCTGATCTGCAGATTCGGTGCTCAGGGCTAATCCTTGCGTATCGACGGTTACTGAAGTTACGGTGTGATCAACCACCGTATCTGATTCTACCCAGTCTGCGTTTAATTAGCAGGCTCCTCTTGTAGCAAGTAGTTAGCAGCTGAAGTGTATATAGCCCGTGGGTACTTTCGTAGTTTTCATCTGACTTTCTAGACTCCTGGGATACGGTTCCTTCATGGTATCAGAGCGAGGTCCAGGAGAATAGCAGATCTATTACTGGGAAGCATTGGCTTGTCTAGTTGAATAGAGCTATAGATTAGTAGAAGCAGATCTTCAGGAGTCACAATGGCACTTAGAGAGTTGTCCATAGGAGAGGCCTCCAAACTGGAAGGAAACCCAAACTATCATGTCTGGAGTTTCAAACTTAGAAACATGATGAACAGAGAGGATGTGTGGAAATTCATTGATCCTCCTGCAGGAACTATAGTTCCAACAGATCCAGATGAGCTAGCAGCCATTCAAATCCAGAAAAGCAAGGCTTTATCTATGATCGCATTGTCTGTGAGAGATAACATCATTCCCTATATAGCTGATATTTCAGACCCTGCAGATTGTTGGAATGTTCTAAAAAACTTGTTTGCCAACAATACTCACTCTCGAAAGCTCATGCTTAGGCGCAGATTGACAAACTTGAAACTAGAAGAGGGAGCGTCTATGAGTGAGTTTTTGCAAGAACTAAAGGGACTCATCAATGAGTTTGCTTGTATCGGAGAGACCTTGACTGATGAGGAGGTTGTAGAATATGCCCTCATGGCACTTCCGGAGAGTTTCGAAAGTCTCACCAGCACCTTAATGTACAGACCCTCACTGCCCTCAATCACCGAATTAACTGGCATCTTGATGCAGGAAGATCTTAGGCGAGAGATCCGAAGCAACAAGCGCAGCGGAGGTGAAGCACTGCTGATAAAGACTTCAGCCAAGACGAACTTCACCAGTCGCAGGCCTGCAGGAAGTGACGAGAGCCGGTCCAAAATTAGAAAGCAGGGCGGAGAGTGCCATTATTGTGGGGGCCGGGACCACTGGTTGCGTAATTGCAAGGTATTGGCAGCCGATATCAAGCAGAGAAAGGAGAGCCGCAGGGCATCGGCCAACTTCGTTGATAACTTCGAGGGGGAAGACTCAGATGACGACGACATCACCGACCCTGACAAGGAGCTCGCTGCAAATTTGAGTGAGCTTAATCTGATGGACAACAGTACAGATGTATGGTACGTTGACAGTGGGGCTTCCAAGCATGTTACTGGTTCCAAAAATCTCCTCAAGAATCTAGAATTAGGCAATAGTTCAAAAATTAGCACAGCAGGGGGGGAGAAGCTGCATGTGGCTGGGAAGGGAACAGTTGAGATTCCAACATGCTCTGGTGAAATAAAGTTTGACAATGTTCTTTATGTCCCAGGCGTCACAAAAAATCTACTATCTGTTGGAACAATTACAGAAAGCAGTCAAAATCTCAAGCTGCTATTTGATTCAGGAAAGTTTTGGGTCCTTAGAAATTTTCCCTCCCCTGACTCTTGTCACATAGTTACTACGGGAATTAGAGATAAGCGAAACGGTCTCTACAAATTTCGACCACCTAACGAGTCCATCAATAGTGTTTCGAGTACTTCACGTGAACAAGACCACCAGACTCTGCAACTTTGGCACAAGCGGTTCGGCCATGCAAACTGGCGGACGTTACTTTTTATGTATCAGCAAGGCAAAGTGGTGGGACTGCCACATCTATCCTCTCCGCCAGCCCAACCAACCTGTGACACCTGTCAACTTGGCAAACAGTGCCGCTCCAGGATCCCGCAGAAGGAGCCGGTCCTCAGACGCTCTGATTCTCCGACCACGTCCCGACGCCCTAGCCACGATTCTGATGCCCTGGCCACGTCCTCCTCACGGACCAGCCAACAACTGCAACTGGTGCATTCAGACTTGTGCGGTCCTATGCCGCCATCTACATCAGGATCCAGGTATTTTTTGACGATTACAGACGATTTTTCTCGTTTCACTTGGATTTATTTCCTCAAAACAAAAGGAGAAACTCTATCACGCTTCAAAGCGTTCAAAAAAATGATTGAACTACAGACTAATTTCAGAGTGAAGGCCCTTCGGTCCGACCGCGGGGGTGAATACGTGTCCCATGCTTTTTCAACCTTCTGTGATGAAACAGGGATAGTTCGGCAATTTTCACAAGCCAGAACTCCTCATCAGAATGGAGTGGCCGAGCGGAAAAATCGGAGTCTCATGAACAAGGCCAGGTGCCTAGTGTTTGAAAGCAACACTCCCATTTGTCTTTGGACAGAAGCTTTATCCACGGCTAACTATCTTGTGAACAGAACCTCGAGCAGAGCAAATGGCGGAACTACTCCTTACGAAAAATTCTTTGGGACGAAGCCATCTGTCAGTCATCTCCGCATTTTTGGCTGCCGCACCTTTGTGCTCGATACGACCTCTCCAAGCAAGTGGGAACCCCGAGCAGCTGAGTGCATCTTCCTTGGCTACGACTCTGTTTCTACCGGACTTAGAAACTACAACCCTGCCACCCATCAGGTACTTATTTCAAAAGACGTCAAATTTCATGAAAATTGTTTCCCTTTTGTTTCTAGCGGTAGTATTTCCTCGCCCCAGTTAGCGCTAGATCCTTGGCCTCCGCTCAGTGACTCAGTCACCAGCGATGCAATTCCCTGCAGTCCCGCCTCTGATTTTTCAAATCTTACCAGGGCATTGCCCATTCTGCAGTCACCTGCCCTACCCAATTCTCCCGTTGAGCTTCCTGATTTTGTCAACCCCAGTAGCTCTCTCGTTAGCACAGGTCCAAGTTCTCTTCCGCCCAGCCGTGACTCTTCTGATTCACCTCCCCCGTGTCCCTCACCCGAATCCGATTCCAATGTGCCCATCCCTGTCGATGATTTTTCTGTAGATTTACCACTCGTTCCTGATGTTTCTCGCCATGCGAGCGTTCCACTCTTTACTTATCAACGTCGCCCTCGCGCTACTAGTCCACCCCGTGTAGAATCTGATTCTTCCATGACCCGGCGAGGTCGCATCAGTAAACTTCCAAGCCATTTCGATGATTTCTATCTCCAAGCAGTAGAAGTCTCTTCTAAATTTCCGTTACCCAGTTCCACCGAGGCGGCTCTTGCTCACCCAGGTTGGCAAGCCGCGATGCAAAGTGAGTTGGATTCCATCCACCAAAACGATACCTGGGATGTTCTGCCCCTTCCCCCAGGTCGCAAACCTATCTCTACAAAATGGGTATTTAGGATCAAAACTCATGCTGATGGTAGCATCGCAAAACTAAAAGCTCGATTAGTTGCTCGGGGCTTTCAGCAGAAAGCAGGGCAAGACTATACCGAAACATTTGCCCCCGTGGTCAAATGGAATACATTACGCAGCATAGTTGCTCTTGCCGGTCACCAAGGCTGGCCAATTTTTCATATGGATGTCAAAACCGCTTTTCTTCATGGAGAAATCCACGAAGACATTTTTGTCACTCCACTTCCCGGTTTTTCTCTCTCTTCTCAAGCGAATTATGCGTGCAAATTAAAAAAGGCATTATACGGTCTAAAACAAGCTCCTAGAGCCTGGTATACAAAATTCGACTCCTTTTTGCTAAGCCAGGGTCTGTCTAAATCCTCAGCAGATCAGAACCTTTACTCTCATACTGCCGGAGGTCACGTCACCCTCTTGCTTTTGTATGTGGACGATGTATATATTACAGGCACTGACCCTAGCCATATCGAATCTCTTAGAACGGCCATTAAACGGCAGTTTGACATCTCTGATCTGGGCAGGCTTTCCTTTTCCCTCGGAATCGAGTTCTTGTTCCATGACTCTGGGATATTCCTTACTCAACGACAGTACGTCCAGGATATGCTTCTGGAATTTGGCTTAGCTGAGTGTCGTCCCGTTTCCACACCCATGCTGGAAAAGCAAAAACTAGAATCTGGGATGGACTCTCCTCTGTTTGATACCACACTTTACCAACGTATGGTGGGGAAGCTCATCTTCCTTACCCACACCCGCCCTGATATATCCTACGCTGTCAGCATTCTTAGCCGCTTCATGACCAAACCATTAGAGGTCCATGCTCAGGCCGTCAAGCACCTCTATCGGTATCTCAGAGGTACGGCCAATTTTGCCCTGCATTATCAGCGAGGGGGGGAAAACAGTCTTCACGGTTTCACTGATTCTGACTGGGCAGGGGACACTCAGGACAGAAAATCTACAACAGGGTATGTCTTCATGCTAGGATAAAGTCCCATCACATGGAACAGCAAAAAGCAGCCCACGGTAGCACTCTCATCTACAGAAGCAGAGTATATGTCTATTACTGAAGGTGCAAAGGAAGCAATATGGTTAAGAAGGATGTTTAGTGAATTAAGTGTTTTAGATCCAGAAAATCCTACACCCATATTTGGGGACAATCAGGGAAGCATTAATTTAGCTCACAATCCTATTTATCACGGGAGAACCAAGCATATAGAAGTTAGGCATCATTTCATACGAGAAAAAGTAGCGTCCGGAGAAATAGGACTTAGATATATTCCAACAGCAGATCAAGTGGCCGATATTTTTACAAAAGCATTAGGTAGAGTTTCCTTTGAGAGGTTAAGAAGCAAGTTAGGCCTAGTCCAAATAGATCATTTACCCTAGCTACAATCCGTAGTATTCTGGACAGACCAACACATCTGGTGGACTACTGTCCAAGGTCACGTAAAAAGGCATCGATCTCTCTCTTAATCTAGTGTATCCCACTCTACTTTCTACTTCCACCATATCTTCTGCTATTAATATCCTATAGTTTGTCAATTCATCTCTGTAACGATCAGTCATAGAAGCTATTATCTCCCTACTTAGAGTAGCACATCTTAGGTAGCCAGGCCAATCCAGTCGTAGAAACATTAATGTACTCCATTCCAAAGTAGTATTTAAAAAACGATGCCAAGACAAGCTCAAGTGTCGAAGATGGAGCAATAGCTGCACAGAGGGCGGCTCAACAAGTCGAGGCCACACGTGCCTCTGCACTATCTCATCAGGAAGGGAGGGAATGAGACTGCTTGACCCAGCCTCAGGGACCTCACGCCTGTCACCAACTGTCGAAGAACCAGCGTTTCCATCACCGGGATGACTCTCAGGAGAATCTGGAGCGTCATCAGCCAAAGAATCGAAGAAACAGCTCTCAAGGTACTCCAGTACCGACCCTGTTGACTTATGAAGGAGAAAGATCGACAACCAAAGCAAGAACAAGAAAGTCTGCCAGAGGGACAAATTTTTGACAGAATCACAAAGGCCTCTCAAGGAGTGGCGACCGGGCTCAGCCATCTCATTCAGCTAAAAAGACGTTCAGGAAAAAAACGCTTCCCAGAACGAGGGAGGGTGCTGAAACTTATGAGATTGGTCAAAGAGTCAAAGCACCTGACACTGCTATCCCAAGGCAGATACTCTGATCTGCAGATTCGGTGCTCAGGGCTAATCCTTGCGTATCGACGGTTACTGAAGTTACGGTGTGATCAACCACCGTATTTGATTCTACCCAGTCTGCGTTTAATTAGCAGGCTCCTCTTGTAGCAAGTAGTTAGCAGCTGAAGTGTATATAGCCCGTGGGTACTTTCGTAGTTTTCATCTGACTTTCTAGACTCCTGGGATACGGTTCCTTCACGTACGTGGAAAATCTGAAGAACCAGATCAAGGGCACGGAGCTGGCCGCGCAGCCGCTGGAGGGTATCGTGAAGGCCACGTACAACGACGGGCAGCCCACTGCGGCGTTCAACAACGCCGCGCAGGTATGGAATACAATTTGTTATATTAACCAGATCATAATGCCAAAAATCAGAATCACTGATATAGGTTTCATAACTAGTAGGAAATGTGTCGTTTTTCACTTACTATTTAAATGAAAAAAGAATGAAACCGCGCCAGGCACATGGGTTGTATTAGTGCTGGTGAGTGGTTTTGGTCACAAGAAGACAAAATTATAAACATAGTACTCAGCCACTATTCACCGTTTTCACAAAGTGGGGAATGAAAAACCATAGGTCTGCTACTAGTGCATGTTCATATCAAAGATTGCAGTGTCATAATGAATGACCATAACCTGTGGCTAGGATGTTGGGAACCTCCCGTGTATTATCTCGTGTAGAATGTAGCCAGCAGGTACATTTGCCGAGGTGAGGTTCCCGATACTACATGTGTCCCACATGGTCTTTGGCTTTGACAACGTGGTTTTTGGCTTCCCTACACCAAGGTCGCATATATGCGATTCCGTGTGTGATTTCCTTGCAAGTCTCACTTTTCCAACCGAGTCTTAAAAGTTGCTTATTCACCAGTTTAATGTTGACTAACCAAGGTCGCATATATGCGATTCCGTGTGTGATTTCCTTGCAAGTCTCACCTTTCCAACCGAGTCTTAAAAGTTGCTTATTCACCAGTTTAATGTTGACTAACCTGCTTGTAAAAGGAAAGTTTAACAAGTGTCAACTCTTGAGGCTCAATTGATGGGAAATGTGAGACTAAAAGGGAAACGCACGCAGGGAAACCATTATGAGCTCCCTGTGCTACATGGTCTCTGGCTTTGACAATATGGTTAGACTTGACTTCAGCAATTCTGTGCTTTGGTCAAGGCATGTTGGATTTGGTCAGGCTGGGGATTTTAGGCAACATAGACTTCGGCTATGGCAATGGGAGATTTGCACTGTAAGGCATGATTCTGATATAGAAATGTGACCAATTGCATGTATTCCATGTGACGCAGGCGTGGAACCACGAGTTCTTCTGGTTGTCCATGACGCCCAACGGCGGCAAGCAGCCGGACGGCGACCTCCTCTCACTCCTCAACCGCGACTTTGGCTCGTTCGAGAATTTCGTGGCAGAGTTCAAGCAAGCTGGCGCCACGCAGTTCGGATCCGGCTGGGCCTGGTTGTCGGTGGCTGACGGCAAACTCGTGGTGGAGAAGTCTCCCAATGCCATCAACCCTCTCGTGTTTGGCCACATTGTAAGTCCATTCAACCTCCATCAATTGCCACCTCTCATGTGAACTGTTTCCATTCATTTAAATTCTGATTGTGCATATGTTTTTCTGATCATTTTTCTGTTTCATTTTACTCATCATGTGTTATGAGAGAATTTGAACAGATCATTTTGTAATTTCCAACTCTCATTAGTTATTCGAGAATTTGACGGCCTGATATGGGTACCCCTCCAAAAATAGTGTGATTTTTGAGAAATATCTATTTGGTAAGAAGAAAACATTGGAAAACTATAAAAATTAGAGGGTGTTATAGTCACCATGGCTGCAACTATAAACATGGTGTTAAAGACAAAATTTCTAGCACACATAAGATGTGTTAAACATAAGTCACACTACCGGTATGTGAGACGCATAAAAGTGGTACCCATATCAGGCCATTTTTTGATGTGAAAGTTGAGCCTCATTATTGCTGTAGAGGGATGTACTTTTCATGATGCCATGTTGTGATTTTGATGTTCTGTTAGAAGAGGGTTGGTTCTTTTCGTCATATTGTTGAATGGGAGCCAAAAAAAAGCATGGTTGATATGGGTTCCAAAAACAAATAATCGTCTCACTAAAACATTGTCATTTAGAACACATTGAAAGTGTGCTAGAAATGCTGTCTATAACACCATGAATGTAGTTGCTACCATGTTGTCTATAAAACCATGTAGCTATCTTTAGTTTTTCAATATTTTTTCAAATACCAAGAGGGCATTTTTCTAAAGTCCGAGAATAGGTACAGATATCAGACCATTGCCATATGTATATCCGGTGGATGTTTGTGAATCAATAGGAGTACTTGGCATTATGTCCAATGCTATTCTTGGAGGTTCTTGAACTAGATCTCAACATATGGTTGAATCTTGTTCAATTATGCTAAATCAAGGACCACTTCAAAAGAAGAACAATATAGCAATAAAGAAGGAGATGATTATGAGATTCATAGTTATACTGTTCATATTCAATGCTTTGCCACTTCTATAGAAATTGGGATTATATCCTCAATCATAGAGACCATTTGTGTGGAAGTTACAACCAAGTACATGGAATATGGAGAATCTCATTTTCTTTGGTATTGTGAAAGTAGAGAGATTAACATCCCTTGCCATGTATATGTGACCTTCCCTTGCCACATTGTATCTTTATTAATGTGTAACTAATCAAGAGAGACATTTGTGAATTGCAGCCCATTCTGGTGGCCGATGTTTGGGAGGTACTCATCTCACTTAAGATATACATGTTATTATGTAATCAATTTGTTCACTTTTACTACTTTTTAGAGGACACAGCTCTTTGTCTAAACAGTAATATTTAGTTGATTAATGCACGAGATGGAGATTGAGCAAAGGAAAAATAGCTTTTCTAGGAATCACAACTGCAATTTATAAAGTCCTGTACTGATTGATGAAATTTGGGTTGGGGATGCTGGATTTTCCAATGCAGCATGCGTATTACCTTGACTATCAGGTGAGCTATCAAATTTCATCTTTCTTTCAATATTTCTATCTTGATGTTGATGATAAGGTGTGTGAATTATATTTATGCCACTGGTGTACATTTGAAGTTTGAAATGTTCACTACTGAGACATAGTGGCACGAATAGTCTCGTCGTTGAATTGTGGTACAAATTAACAGGGTGCCTTACCTTATAGTGATTAATTATATTTATCAGCCCCTACCAAACTAGCTCTTCTTGTAGCTACAGCCAAACTCATTTGCTTTGAACTCAACAAACCGGTAACCCATAGCACACTTGTTTGTAATTTTTTTGTTATTTTTGTCAATGGCTAGCAGTTGAATAAATGGAGGTCTATATTAGGTGAAGGCCTGCTATGGGTACCCCCTCCAAAAATAGTGTTATTTTCGATAAATATCCTTTTGGTAAGAAAAGAACAATGTTGGAAAATTACAAAAATTAGAGGGTGATATAGGCACCATGGTTGCAACTATATAAGGTAGAGGGCTCCAAAACCAACATGGTTCTAATTCCAACATAATCTAGACAATGCATTTATTTTAGAACACAAATCTAGGCACATCATAGAGCTCTTATTGCATGTTGACCAAAATGATAAGCTATCTATGATCTACCTAGATTTAAGTTTTAGGATGATTATTGTGCCCAAATTCTGTTGGAATCAGAACCCTGTTGATTTTGGAGCCCTCTACCGTACATGGTGTTAAAGATGGAATTCTAACACGCATAAAATGAGTTACAACATAAGTCACACTATGTGAGAATTAAAGTGGTATCCATATCAAGCCATTCCCCATATATGGAGAGGAGAGTTGAAATTGTGAGCTTGTGTGAGCTGTGCAGAACCGGCGACCGGATTACCTGACCACCTTCATGAACGAGTTGGTGTCATGGGATGCTGTGGCAAAGCGTTTGCAGCTTGCCTTGCAGTCGAGTTAGTGTACATGTAAAGCATGCCGTAAGATGTACTCCATGGTCTGATTGACTACCAGGCAGTTATTTAGATATCCCTAAGCCTCATAAAGTAGACGTATAACCGATTTAATAAGGTTTTAAGCATGAAAAATGCCACTGATGAGACATTTTTCAATCAAAGACAAACAGAGATAATGTAGCAACTTGGGGTATCCCGCATGTAGCACTTAATTACTATTTGCCATGTGTGCATGCAAGGGTTTCTTGCTGGTTGTTGCAAAGAGCATGGCTTCTCCTTATGAGCGTGGCCTTGGAAGGTTATCTGATATTCTCAGCTAAGAAATGGCATTCCCTTTCTCCAGGATTTCTAAAAACAAATGCAATTGAAGATTTGATATGATTTGTGAGCTCTAATGGGATGCTGTTCTTAAATTTGACTGAACGAACTTTGAGACAAGTTGAAAACTTAGTTTGTAAGGTGAAGGGAAGGACAAGTCTGATATATGTCTACTGAGCTCAACTCACCCAGTGTACTCTGCAAAGAGCCTTTGATGCAGGCATTCAAGTTAATATGAGAAAAGTGTGCCTCGTTTTGAGTGCTTTGGGTAGTCCTTGGAGAGTCCTTAGAGACAAAAAAAAGTCAAGATTTTCTTTCAACGAGCAATTATTTTAATTTCTGATTACATTTTACATTTATATATTAATCAGCTTTCTCATTTGATTCTACCAGTGATAGATCCATTTGAGTGCTATTGATACCTAAATTTCAAGAATCTTCTTTTCATCTTGTACTATGCATTTTATATACATGTTGCAAACATTGACATATCACTTTCCTTTCTAATAAGGATTTAAATCAAACATGACATTGAAAATGCCTCCAAAAAAGCATTGAAAAAAAACTGAGCCGGTTTGTATTAGGTTTGTATTAACCATGCATCAATATGATACATGATGTGCAATCAACAAACTGTCTAGGATGACACTGCACTAATTTTTGAACAAATGCATCTCGGAACAAAAGCACGACCGATACACATAAGAAGTGTCAAAAGCTCCACTCTGAAGAAGTGCTTAATTGCTGCACATTCAGGGAGATACATAAATTCGCAAGCAAACTTGCTCATTGAACACTTGCAGCATCACTAATAGTCAAAAGGGAACTAATTCACAATCAATTCACGGTCAAAATGAGAAAAAAAAACCACGGATCGCAACGTTTAAAAGCCTCCACAACTGAACACTACACAATCATGCCGCTTTTGTTTCCTAGAATGCCAACATGTTTAGTATATAATAGTCCCCTGAGATGCGTGGCGAGATCTTCCACTTCAGGCAAAATGCTCTCGACAAAACAAGAAATGGCAACATGAGACGCACAGTCACTAACGAAAATGGTCTCACCACAAGGGAACACCACCCAAGGTTCATGTAGAACAATTCTGCAACCTGTGAACTTTATCACGCTCGTGCATCTTCAAACTACGATGTTGATCACTTGGTTTCTTGAATACGTAGAATTTCCCATTCTTCAAAGAATGACATCCCATCGGAGCTCACACATCAAATCTAAACCAAAGCTTTGTTTAAGAAATTCTGAAGAGAGGGCATGCCATTTCCCAGTAGCGAGATCATACAGTCGTTCATGATTAGTCTCATCTGAAGAAGTCACGTTAGAAACTAGCAAGAAGCCCTTGCATGCACGCAGAACTGGCCAATCGAAAGTGCCCAATGCAGGGTACCCAAATGCAGGATACTCGAAGTTAGAACAACGGTGATCTTTCAGTTTCAACCAATTTTCTCCACTCTCCACAGCTTGATACTCTGCAATATAATACCCCTGTTCCGAATATCCACCTCCCTGGATTGCCTCTCGTTCTTTCTTATGTAAAAAGAAGAGCCGATCTTGCACCAGTGCGCACTGTTTCACATAAACTTCGAAATGCTCGTCTCTCAGTAGATCACAAACAGCCCGGATACCAAGGAAACGGCCTTTTGCGCAATCATACACACAAGGAGGAATTGCATCCACGTCATACCAGATGTGACCTTTAACCCATGAGTATCGATAACCCGAAACGTATTTCAAGCCTGACAGGTCTGTGGTAGTCCATGCTCCAGTGTTGGAATGGAAAACCTCGGCTACAAGGCCTCCATCTGCGTCGGTGCAAACAATCAGCACTTTGTAGCATTTGCTGATCTGATCCATCACGAGCTGCAGCATCTTGGGCGGACGTTTATTGTGAGAGTGCAGAGGAAGCGCTCTCA
Source organism: Pohlia nutans (assembly GCA_022496805.1). Lineage (NCBI taxonomy): Eukaryota > Viridiplantae > Streptophyta > Bryopsida > Bryales > Mniaceae > Pohlia > Pohlia nutans. The sequence goes on from CM040102.1 coordinate 11,310,751, forward strand.
TAGCACCAGTTAATGGATTGCAAACCAAGACAGGGACTTGGATGGATTCCTCCTTTGCTGATGTGCAAGCAAAACACACCAAGCCTCCATCAGTTGCGTTCATCGTATGAAACGACTCCCGATATCCGATGTCGATGTTCATCTTATGCCAAGTGTTCGATCTCAAGTCATACAGCCTGACAGTGAATCTCCCAGAGTAGCAAAACTGGTAAATGGTTGCAAACATCTTTGGATGCGTATTTGCACACACCTGCTTGAAATCATGGGAGTTGACGATCCTGTTCCATTCCCTGGACAGGCATCGAAGGCGAATGATACCTGCCAACGGTAGACGTGCGAATACACTCAGCAACAAGTTCACGGGCAAACCGCTCCATATTGTGGGGTTCATTAATGCTGCGTGATGTGCACATTCCTGCTCACAGTGAGGTACCAGATTGTCCATGCCCGGTAAGTCGTTGCTGGAAGCAAGAGCTCCCTGATCCAAGAATCCCATGTGTCGGGCTGCAGATTCAATGAACTCTTCCATCCATGTTGCGGTGCGTGCAATGAGAGCCTCCAAAGCGTGCCGCAATGCACGTGCCTTCTGAAGGAGCATCTCTCTTGTTTTTGCCAAATGTGCACAGAGCTGAGCACACAGTCTTGAGAATTTTGGGCGTGAATCTTCTGCCATACCAATTCAAGTGTGTACATGGACTAGCAAGCACCATACACAAGGAGGCTCCGGACACCACGAATTCTTTGCAAAGTAGCTGTCTGTGCAACAGCGGTCACAAGGAAAAGGATGAGTGAAACCTCTAGTGATCCTTGACAAATCCATCAAAGTCTACAAAAGTGGCACAAAAATCTAAACCGTCTCAATGCAATCAGATTACGCATGAAGTAGACTCTAGTACCATACTCACAGTTAGGGCAAAGAATCGAGATTACACTGCTCTCGCTGCATAAAACCCTATTTTCAGATTTTCCTTCTACCGCGGGGTCTTCTAATGAGAAGGCGAGCGGGAAGGATTGTGTGAGAAAATATATTGAAGAGCTATGAAGAAGTGTGCTACTCTGAGGGAGAGTTGTCCTCTTATACATTACTCCCACCATAGAAGGTTAACTTTAGAAGGTGGGCTTTAAATTTAGATTAAACCCACTTTTACTTTGGGAGGATATAAAAACTCTGAACAAGTCGTTTCTAAGTTTATTGGAACTGATTGCTAGTTAACTGCTAGTTAAGTGCTAGTTATCATGTAGTAATTTAACTTTAGCGGCTTGCACTTTAACACATTGATGAAGGTGGAGCCGATAGACTGAGCCTAACGATGGAAACTATTAGAATGATAGGCAGACATTCTTGTTCTCATTATTGTTTTAAATTGTTGAATGTCATTCACGCAACTTGCAGATCCAATAGTATTACTTCCCAGGTTGAATTTTTGGGCGAAGTTGTAAACTACTGTATACGGTATTTAGCAAGGTATTTTTTAGAAGGGATCATAAACGCATGTCATGCCAAAGTTTAACTTTATAACATTCCAATGCAAGATTGTTTTTAAAGATTCATTATAAATTTTTTTGATGAAAAATAGAAATGGAGTGGATGTACAAAACAAAGTTGTAAATGTCAATGTGAAAATAGAATCTCTACACTTGGATTCATTATATTTATTATTCATGTTTTTAATTAATTTTCCAAGGTTGTTTCTTGAAATGCAACTGAAAATCCAAAATTAACACCAAAAAATTAAAAAACGTTGTAATGAAATTATAATAACAGTGCACTACAAGATGGTATGGTTTCCATTATTTGATTTTTCTTATTATGGGAATCATGTTCACGGTCTCACTTTTGAAACTAAAAATGAAACTTGACTTAAACCACTTTAGTTATTTTTCAAGAATTCACATTATCTAATTTTGATGATTCACACCATCCAAACGGTAGTCAACTAGCACAAAAATCAAGAAATTTTTGGATGAATGAAAAACATCACCGTATGTGATAACGAGACGCGTCATAAATCATCCAACATCCAAATATGGAAGGTAGCAAATCACAGGGTTAATAAAGAGTGCATTCCGTCCAACGCCCCTTGGGGTTTTAGGCATTGCTTTGAACAAACCATTCCAAATCATGAATTCATCACTTACAGATTACAATAATTCATGGCAGATCTTGAAATTTACTTAATTAACACTACACGTAATTGTACTTACTTTTTCACATCCACGGTGTAAAATATGAGATTTTGGGCACAAATCTCATGTAATTTATTTGATAGAATATGGGCTAAAAGCATTACTTTTTGCCTAACCTTGAAGTAGACTAGGATATGTAAATGATTTTTTTTCTCATATTTTATAAGTTTATGAAAAAAGAATATTTCAATATATATATTAAAACATTCAAAATTCGACGGAAATTTTGGTATATAGTTGACTAAAGAATGAGATATATAACATACTCAAATCGAACATGCATTTATTTTTTTGATTTATGGAAAAGGTTCAATTATTGGTAACAGAATAATTAATTAAAGACCCAAAGGCTGCAAATAGAAGTTGTATTGCAAGTATAATTGAGTATAATCTAAAATACTATAATTTTAGTCAATCATCCTAAAATTTATGTCTATATGACTCACTTTGGATATATAATTTAAGTTTTTAAAAGCAAATTCCTTGTAAATTGAAATATTTAAATTTGAAAATGAAAATCATAAGATCAACTATATAGATGTAATCTAGGACTTAAAGCTTGCAATGTTTGTTTCTATGTGAACTTCTGAAAACCTTCATTTTTAATTACTTTATAACCTAGCTTTATAACACATAAAACTAACAATAGTAAACTTTTATTTATACAATTACCAAAATCTGAAAGACGTATGGAAGAATGCTCTTCTCGTTTGTATCATGATGAACTATTGCCATATCACCCTGACACATATTTGACCCTTAACCCCCTTTTTATTTTTTTCTTTTTTTCTTTTTTTGGCTTTGTACTGCTATTAATCTTGTAATATATCCACGAAGTATTGTCTTTGACTACAGTTGGTTTTTTGCACTTAAACAATACTAGCTTTGGCTTGCTTTAATTTAGCGCCATATGATTATCAAGTTAATGGACCAGAGTTGCTTGGCTTTCTTCCAACCATGTCACTAATTTACCTAAGTAGTTAAGTTTTCTACCAAGTTAGTGAATGTCTTGATTATGTTGGCTTGCTTTTATTTAGCGCCATATGACTATCAAGTTAATGGACCAAAGTTGTTTGGCCTTCTTCCAACCATGTCACTAACTTACCTAAGTAGTTAAGTTTTCTACCCAGTTAGTGAGATGTCTTGATTTTGTTGGCTTGCTTTAATTTAGCACCATATGACTATCAAGTTAATGGACCAGAGTTGTTTGGCCTTCTTCCAACCATGTCACTAACTTACCTAAGTAGTTGAGTTTTCTACCTAGTTAGTGATTGTCGTGATTATGTTGGTTCTAAAATCCCTCCGCTCCCTCCCTACTTAGACAATTAATTATTCTAGCCTGATTAAGGGGGTTTTGAATTCTTACCTGGGTTTATTTAATGGCCGCCTCGAAGTTGGTGCCTTCAAGGCCAGCCTGCTTGCGTGTATGCATGCACCACCAAGCCTTTTTAAACCCTTGCCCAGCCTACAATCCTCACAGTCTTTAGCCGATCCATGGCTCTTTCGTCACTGTGAGTTTCTTGCTTTTCTTCACTGAGGGTTTCTTGCCTTTGGTAATTGCATCTAGTGCTTGGCGACGTTGTGTAAGGGGAGTGCCGGAGTTATAGTAATTCTAGCCTGGGATTTCGAAAGCTGCTTGGACAAGCCTACACTGCTCTCCAACATGGAGGGTTCACCTTTATTGAGCCAGGTTCTTGAAGTTTTGTGATTTGATTGATGATCTATACTTTTCCTGCTTTGTTGTATGTTGATTTTGGTTCATGGACTTCTGATTGCAATAACACGCTGAAACTACCTGAAGACACCTCGTATGCGCATTCTAACCCCCGTTTGTGGCGTTGGATTGTATGGGTACAGGTGAGGGTGGCTTCCTCTTGTTCTTTCCTTATGATTCTACAACAAATTGCGCAAGAATTGTAGAAGAATGGTTTCTTCCCTTTGAGCTTTTAGGAATCGTCATTCACAGTGTGCTTTTTATGCAAAGCTTTTGTGACTCTTTTGTAAAGCTTTTTGTGCCTTTTATGCAAAGCTTCTATCTATTGGGTTTAGAACCTGGTCTCGGGGGGTTCATTGGCGAAAATTTTAGAAACAACGTGCGATAAAAAATAGGGTCCAATATATTCATTGTAGATAAATTTTGTAAAAAATGTACATGTAAAATAGGGGATTTTTAAAAAAAGAAACATGTTTACATGTAAAATACCATCACATATAATATTCTTAGGCTTTTTACATGTAAAATACCATCACCTTATAATATTTTTTTCAAGGTAAATAACCCCCCAAATAAATAGGTCATTATCGCACGTGTATGCAAAATATACAAGGGAGTGCTCCCCCCGAGAACCTGGTTGCTCAATTACTTGTATATCTCAGTTTTATGAAAGGCTTATATTGAGCTTTCTTGATTTTTGTCTTTAAAAGCTTTGTCTTGATGCGTTTCTGCTTTAGAAGCTCCATGCTTTGCACTGCTTTATACTAGTTTAATTCCTTGCCAGCCTAATATAGCTTAGTTTAGATAAAGACATTGAATTAATATGCTCTGAAAGGAGATGTTCCGAAAAAGCGTTTTTTTTTTTTTTTTTTTTTTTGGTAGCTGCCATTTAGGGTTCAAGAGCACCCCACGGCCAGCCCACCAATTTTTTTTTCTTTTTTCTTTTTTTTTTTCTTTTTTTGGATTTGCTCTCATTGTTTCTCGGGGGATGCACTATACTAAACATGTACGAGTATACGTGAGTGCAAAGAAGGGGTATTAATTTGAACACTGCCGTATTACATATACATACAATAAATACATTTAGAACTAAAAAAAATCACGTATACTTACATTAAACATATATTTAAAACGAAATATATCTGTATACAAAGGTTTTTAGACATATAACCTCTTGTATATAGGGGGTTTTTAGAAGGCGTCATGAACGCACGTGATTCTCAAACATAATGTAGAGTGCACCCCCCGTGCATTGTTTAGGGTTCAGCAGCCACAACTGAAGAAAAAGTAGAGGAAAAAAAAGATAACGAAGACAAAAAGGAAGACAAGAAAGGATTCAAGATAAAAAAGAAAAGATAAAAGAAAAGATAAAGATGAGAACAAAAAATGATTGAAATGATTATTTTTTTACAATGTGAGGGGTTGAAGAAAGACAACATTGATGTCTTTTAGAGAACTATTTAACCAACTTTTTTTTAAGTCAAATATGCTTATGAAAAGAGCGCACTTGGCCGACTGCATAAATAGCGAATTGCGTGTTATTTCTCCTAATATAGGAATACACTACAGTATATAAGCATTTAAGTTTTTTATATTTTGTACATTTATAAAACAAATTATTTTAGTATATATACTAAAATATTGGAAATTGAAAGTTCAATTGAAATCTTGGTATATAATTGACTAAAAGTATGAGATATTTGATATGCTCAAATTGAACATACATTTAATATTCTTGTTTGGTTTATAGATAGGTTCACTTAATTGTTTTATAACAATTAACCCCTAATGCATGCAACAACCTCAATGTGTTCTACTGTTTCTTGCTGTCACATTTGTACAAGAGGAGTTTTCACCATCTTGAGCACAAGGAAAAATTCTAAATTTTTTACATAAGAACATGTCTTGTAGTCCTTATAAGGCTGACAAAAAAAATTGACTCGATAGGATACATCATGCTACAATAAACGTCACTTGTACGTGAATGTTCTTCAATGTATGAACATGGGCAACCTCCTTTAGAGGTTAATTCCCAAGAGCTCCAAATGGAAGTTGTATTGCAAATTGAGTATAATATAAAATATTGTAATTTTAGGCAATCACTCCAAAATTCATGTCTAAACAACTCATTTGGTATTTATAATTTAAGCTAACTTTCTAAAAGTAAATTTCTTGTAAATTGAAATATTTAAATTTCAAAATAAACATCATAAATCCAACATATAGATGTAATTTGGGAATTAACCCTTTAGCAGCCCAACGTCCATACATTGAACGATGAACAGAATAAAACTGTTTGAATTTCATCCAAAGTGTACACTTTTCATTCACCAATTTTCTTTTTGGGTTCTTGTGTAAGTTGACTATCCTTTGTACGGTATGGATTTTCAAAATAGGCTATCATGATTTTTGGAAAAATAACACAATTGGTTTATGTCAAGTTTCATTATCAAAAACCGAGACTCTAAATATAATTTTTCAAAATAAGTAGAATCAAATAATGGAAATCATACTCATAGGGGATTGACCAGTGTGTTAAAAAGTTAAGGATATAAGTGCGAACAACCACTATTTTATAGGGGGTATTACTTTTTCTTTTCTTTTTTTTCACATGCTATCATGATGTAATTTTCTACTTTGGGTTAATAGAAAAGGGGCTTGCATTACTTATAATTCCAAATTACCTATTATTCCATACCCTATAGTGCTTTAAAGATGTCTAGTGTCATTTTTGATACCCTACATTACCCTAAGTCCATTTATAATTTTTTGTCCCTATGTTTTTAAAACATCCTATCATTTGTTCGCACGTATATTGCTACTCCAACATATCACTACCCCCCCCCCCCCCCCCCCCGAGATCATACCATTGTGTATTGCATGTTATTCCAATTTCATTCCAATATTTTTCAAAAATTGTGTGTTAATTTGGGATTTTCAATTGAATTTCAAGAGAAAACCTTGCAAAATTATTTTAAAATTATTAATAAAAAAATGATGATACATCCAACTGTACAGATGTGATCTTTATAGTGGGATTTACAAATTTTCTTTATACAATACATCAACGCCATTTTTGGTTTCCATCAAATTTTTTGTAACACTTTGTTGAATTGGGACATTAAAGGGTTAAAGCATGTAATCATCGTTTGTATGTCAACATTTAAAAACCTTCATTTTTTAATTACTTTATAACACATAAAATTAACCAATCATAGTAAACTTTTATTTATACAATTACCAAAATTCTAAAGACATGTTTCATCCTTCCATCACATTATGAGTCTTCTCCTCTCATTTGTGTCATGGTGTATCTTTATGATTTTGGAAGTGTCATTTCACCATCACTTACGTTTTATCCCTTAACCCTTAACCGCCCAACCATGCATATTTTGCATGATGTACGGATTTGAAGTCCGTTTTCTCATCCATCATACACTTTTTGCAGAGTGGATTTTTTATTGAAACTTTTATGGAAGTTAGCTCCGTGCATGTGTGATCCAATTAGAAAGGGGATAATTTGTGAAATTTTTATGCCTCATTTCATGCTGTGGTGTTCCACCCAAAATTTCAAAGATTTTAGTCTAAAAGTGCTCTTGAAAAAGTTAACTACTAAAATTAAGCAACCAAAAAATGTCCAAAAATCACCGCACTTAGAGTATTACATTTCAACCCATCACAAGAAATTTCATTATTAAATTGTCGATATCTTATTCGTATACATATTACAAAAGAGTGTTAAATTTTAAGTTTAAAATTTAATACACAAATATTGGTGATAGCAATCACAAATCTAACCGTATGGATAGAATCTAAAATGCATAATGTGCAACTTTTATTCATTTATCAAGTTGAAAATATCCCTCTTAGTTGCATTTTATAATGCATCTTTGAAAAACTGCCAAATTTGAAAAGGGTGAGAACGTTTAGGGGTTAAAGACCAAGAAGTCCAAATTGAACCTCATTTTTTTAACACTTTTGATCAGGTCCTATGTGAATTTTTTTTGTTCAAAATTATATATTTTTTGACCAACACATGTAATATTCTTCATTGATTCTAATGTAATAAAATTTGATCATATCTAAATTATCATTTTCACAGTATGATCAATTGAGCTTACTATTTTAAACTATGAATGATTGGTCTTTAACCCCTTAACGTACCAGGGTGTCCCTGGAATTGACAATTTGAGAAAAAGCATTATAAATTACTATTTAGAAGAATATTCTGGAATTGATATACAAATGAAAGTTCTAGATTTTGAATTTTAGATTCCATCCGTACGGTTCCATTCACTAATACAATCACCAATATTTAATTATAAATTTTGAAAGTTAAAATTAAAAATTCCTTGTAAATTCGATTACAAACTAAATTTCAATATTTTTTGAGTAAAATTTGTTGGAATGAGTTTGAAATGAGATACTCTTAAACGTGGTGATACTTTGAAATTTTTGTGTTTCTTAAATTTATGACCTCATTTTTCACGATTCCACTTTGGACTAGAGTCAATGCAATTTTGGCTCGGTCAACGACTTGACATACTTCTACATTTTTAATTTTAGAAAAATATGTACTCTAGTATGACTAAATCCAGCCATTAGATAGGACAACAACTTGGTGAAGAATCTCCAAAAAATTGGATGAGTATCATCCAAGAGTTGATGAGAACGTGAGAAGGCTTTGAAATCATTCGTCGTCCAGTTTCTGGACGCTGTGACGTTTAGGGGTTAAGGAGTTAAAACATTTAAAGCATGGACGTGTGAATGTTCTAGGTTAGAGATTTGAATCATTACACTCGACATTTTATTTATTTTTGGCTTTTTATTGCCAGCTTACTACAAAAATCCACCAAGTGAATCAGCATGTGTGAACATAATGAGAAAAATGCCACCTCATGTAACCACCAAGGCAATGGATTGCACCAGTTGCAAATCACATAGGGACTTTGTGTGCGACACGCAATGAATCAAAAGGCCAAGATGTTGAATGAAAAAGACAAGTTGTATGAAGGGTTTTGTGAAAGGGCAATATGCTGAATGAAAAAGATGAGACGTATGAAAAAAATAAAATAAAAAAATAGAAATCTGTCACTAGGTGTTTCAAATGAAAATATGAAAAATAAGGGATAAAAAAAACCACCTCATTCGCTAGCATACGAGCTTTGTAACCTAAAGTTACATGACCTGAAAAGAAAAGAAAAGGAAAGAAAAAAAAAAAAAAAACACCGGCAACCAACCAAAAAATTTAAACATGCTAATTCCCATTTATTTTTATGTGAGCTAAGCGGTTTTTTGCATCTGTCAATATGCCCCTTTCATTTTCATTGATTACGGTGGTTTTGTGGATGTCTTTTTATTGATGGAATGGTTCAATGTGTGAGTACCGTCCAAAAGGTTTTGCAACCCTTTTGCATGCTTTTAAGGGATTGAGTTTAGTGTAATATACAGTTGGCATACTTTGTGATGCACAAGAAGACTAATAATTCAGAAGGTACACTCCTTGCCACACCAATTGTGAGACCATTACACATATTGTGTACAATTCTCACTCTACCGGAGCACCATACCTGGGTTGCCAAAAATTAATTTGAAAAATGAAAAACATAAAAGTATCGGAAAATATTGGTACCAAAAAATGAAAATAGAATAAATTATTTTTAGCTATGTTTTGCTACTTCTAAGCTATTTTGGGTCATTGTGGGCCATTTTTAATCATTTTTCACTTGAAATCAAAAATAAAGAATGATTAACCTTATTCTTCAAAAAATATTAAAATGTTTGTTCATGTGGTGGCGACCTAGCTATGGTACTACGGTAGGGATTCAATATGTGATTGCAATCATGTGCGCAATAATTAGGTGACGTTAAGTATTGCATATTCAATTGATGTAAAATGTAAGAAGATTGCAATACATATCACACAATTACAAAAAACGTTTCTTTGGAGTCTATAATCTATACATTAACCCTTAAACGTCAAGCTAGGTAAGCCCCATGGGCTTATTCGAAAGAGAATAATGATGAAAAAAGTGAATTTTTTCAACCAAATCAAGCAAGGATTGGTATGTTAGAAAGCTACTGAAGAAGCGATTTAAATTTCAAAATATGCGCCTCATTTGGGAGATTGTGGAATCATTGGTAAGCAATCAAAGTTATCAAATTAAACAAGTTTTGAGGTTAGGGCAGCTAAGGTTCAGCAGTGCTACAGTGCTGACCAGTAGTGCCCCACATAGTCGTTTTTTTTTTTTTTTAATTTTTTTTTCCCTGTGAAAATTTAGATGCCTTTCGGGCTGCCTGCCCAGGCCCTCTTGACGTTTAAGGGTTAACCTCTAAACGTTCTCACCCTTTTCAAATTTGGCAGTTTTTCAAAGATGCATTATAAAATGCAACTAAAAGGGATATTTTCAAGTTGATGATTAAATAAAAGTTGTACATTATGCATTTTAGATTCTATCCATATGGTTAGATTTGCAATTGCTATCACTAATATTTGTGTATTAAATTTCAAACTTGAAATTTAACACTCTTTTGTAATATGATTACGAACAAGATATTGACAATTTAATAATGAAATTTCTTGTGATAGGTTGAAATGTAATACTCTAAGTGTAGTGATTTTTGGACATTTTATGGTTGCTTAAATTTAGTAGCTATTTTTTTCAAGAGCACTTTAGTCTAAAATCTGCGAAATTTTGGGTGGAACACTACAACATGAAATGAGGCATAAAAATTTCACAAATCATCTCCTTTCTAATCGGATCACACATGCAAAGAGCTAACTTCTCGTAAAAGTTTCAATAAAAAAACCACACTGCAAAAAGTGCATAATGGATGAGAAAATGAACTTCAAATCCGTACATCAAGCAAAATATGCATGGTTGGGCGGTTAGGGGTTAAGAGAGGTTGTCGTTTGTTTTGACTTGTTTTCCTTTATTTGTTACATTGAGATCTCTCCAACTATAAACCCTTAGTTGCATTCCAGGTTCCGTCGGAATGGTCTCAACAATGAAGGTGCACGAAGTTTGTTTCTTTACATTTGAACCTAGAGTGTGAAAGTTATGGGTTTTTAATCAAACTTCATCAGAATAAATTGAATTAAATTATGAAAAAGGGAATATGGGGGATTTTTGATGTCATTATCGACATTCTCAAACCGCACTCAAGGAGCAGGGGTGCACTAAAGTCATTTTGTAGCTTTTGGGACTATAATTTGAAAGTTATGGATTTTCAATTGAACTTTGTCTCCATAAATTGAATTAAATCACAAGCAAAAGAAAATGTATATGAAACATGACGAACACGAAAACACAGGAAACACGAGGAACATGTGGACCAACAATACAAACTAGACTAGTCTATACATTAGCCTATAATCGTCAAGAAGGTCCTTGAAGGGCAGCCCGAAAAGCATTTCTAAAAGTCTATCGAAGCAGTCGCAGAACAAAGAAAAAAAAGAAAAAAAAGAAAAAAGAACACAAACTACCAATCTATCATGGGCCCAAGCTTGCAAAGGTTCTCGCAAGGGTTGCTGCCAACATTGTTGCTCTTCTAAAAAAAATGCTTTCTCTCTCTTTATTGTTACTGCTAGTTCCAAGCTCTTTCAATCCTCTAATTCCTTGATCTGAGGTGGATTGTTCCACAAGTGTTTAATTTAGGCCTATTTGCTAAATTTAGCTTTTTTTCTTCATCACCTTTCCAACGCACCAATCCATTTCAATTTTGGTTGAGAAAATCCACTTTTTTCTTCGTTGTCCTTTCAATACAAGCCTGTAGGTCTTGCTTTCACGTTCAAGGGTTAAGACAAGTTGTTTGTTTTGTTTTATTTTGTTTGTTATGTTGAGATTTTCTTTTAATAAGTTGCCTTGGTGTTCACACAAGGAGCGATGTTGAGGTACTTTATGTTTATCAATCCTTAATATTAAAAATGCCCAGGTACGCAACTCCCATATTATACGCAGGGGGCATCGGCATTAAAACGGCCTAGAGGACGGCTTTTGTAAAAATTATATCAAATTATACAAAACTAAAAGGACCAAAAAGTTGGGTGAAGACCAAATTAAATAAAATGAGATGTAGAAAAAGTTGGGTTGCATATTTATTAAAAAACAAAACTCCAAAACATATATAATGAATTGAAACACCTATTTCAAAACACTTATTTTAAAACACCTATGGTTTAAAAAACACATACCTCAACCGTATCCTAACACAAATCGGTAGTTTTCTATCCCAATAGTTAAACCAATAAGTTGCCTATTCATAATTTTAAAATATCCTCACGAGTAGTTGCCTCCAATTAAAATTAAAAGTCATTGGCAAAGTTTTATTTATAATAAAAAAATCTTAAAAAGCCCAAAAAGTTGGGTAGTTTGGCCTATGCTACATGTATTAAAAAACTCATATAATTAGGTTTTCAATGCACATATATGCTTCAAGGAATATTCATTTCCTATACATGATAACATTTTTAGATTCTTTGTTAGAAGGGCTACAAGAGTTTTCTACATTAAAACAAATTACATCACTCGAGATTGGACTTAAAAGCATTACAAGTAATTATAATCAAGGCCATATAATACGGGAGTTGCGTACCCGGGTAAAAATGACCCTCAAATAAATGCTTGGTGGACATATTTGGTTTGGAGCTGGTGGGTTTACGCTAATAGGCCATAGTGAAAGCATGCAAGTGGCTTGGCTTGTCGACTAGTCACTGTTTTGCAGACTCAGCCCATGCAACCACGCATGATGCCGGTTGTGTGGTTGTTTTGTTTCAATTTGTTTGTTATAAGAGGATATCCATATCAAGCCATTCCCCATATATGAAGAGGAGTGTTGAAATTGTGAGCTGGTGTGAGCTGTGCAGAACCGACGACCGGATTACATGATCACCTTCGTGAACAAGTTGGTGTCATGGGATGATGTGGCAAAACGTTTGCAACTCGCCTTGCAATCGAGTTAGGGCCTCCGTCCATGTGCGGATCGGTTGGGTGAAAGGCATTAGAAGACAAGAATTGAGGTCTCAAGAACCACCCATGCTCCACCCATTTCGGTACAAAGGAAATTTATACTCTTGAATCCTCCTGTTTCCACCCATTTCGGTAGAGCTTCCTTCTTTTAAGAACCGGCCACCCACACCGATCCCCACATGGAAGCCTGCCCTTAGTGTATATCTAAAGCATGTGTGTGCATGCCATTAACTTAGTTCTATTTTATGGTCTGATTGACTACAAGGCGGTTGTTTAGATGTCCCTAAGCCTCATATTATAAAAGTACCTATAACTATAATACGGTTTTTCGCATGAAAAATGCCACTGATGAGATATTTTTCAATAAAAGAGAAACAGAGATAATGTAGCAACTTGGGGTATCCTGCATGTAGCACTTAATTACTATTTGCCATGTGTGCATGCATGCAAGGGTTTCTTGCTGGTTGTCGCAAAGAGCATGCCCTTCTGAGCGTGGTCTTCGGAGGTTGTGTGATATTCTCGACTGGGAAATGATCTTCCCTAACATTCTCCAGGATTTCTAACAAAATGCAATTGAAGATCTGATACGATGTGTAAGCTCCAATAGGATGGAGCTCCTCGAAGATTGACACATTCTATTTACTCAAGAAACCTAGTGATCTGAACATCATAGTTTGAAGTTGCATCCTGATGTGATGCCCTGATATGGGTACCCCTCAAAAAAAATAGTGTGATTTTTGATAAGTATCTTTTTGATAAATTTTTTTTTTTGAAAAATTACAAAAGTTAGAGAGTCTTATAGACACCATGATTGCAACTGTATACACGAGGTTAAAGACGGAATTTCTGGCACACATAAAATGAGTTAACTAAACACAAGTCACATTATGTGAGATGCATATAAGTACAAGTACCAAGTCAGGCCATTCTCCATGGTAATAATGCTAACGTGCTCGAGAATATAATTTGTGCAATATGACCCTTGGGTTCTTCCATTTATATGATTGTGTTTGATAATGAACCCTAGGACCATCATCATTGAATATTTGAAAACAATAACTATGTATTCCATTGACCAAAAATTTAGTGAAAAATCAAAACGCATGCCCTAATCATTTAGAGATGTTTCGAAATTCAGTCACTCAGAGATATTTTTGGGTCATTTCAGGAAAACGATTTGGTTCTTTCAATTTAATTCTGGCTCGCTTTTACATATTTGTATTCTTTGTCACCACAAATCAAAACACATGTTCCAATTTCCCCTCAAAACACAAAATGGTCATTTAAATATCTATCATTTGGCTATAATTTTCAAATTAGCATTCAATGCCTACATCAATATGGAATATCAAAACAACCTCAGTACATTTCCAGTCTATTATACAAAATTGTATACATTTACAAAAATGTACACATTAATCTTCGAAGGCTTCAGTGTGCACTTATTATTCTATTTTGTGCTTGATAGTGCTTTGGTTCCAAGTCCCCTAGAAGTCTCTGGCACAAATTACAGCTTCACAGGCATCAGTGAGCACACTGCCTCCTGAGAGCTAAGGATTCACCAATTTGCCAATAATAAATGAATATATTTTTAACCACATATATGAGGCTCATTTGCCGACATATTTGAAATTTATTACCTGGAACATAAGCATATGATAAAAATATCCTTTTAACATAAAACTTTGACTCCATGACTTTGACACAGAACTTTCTTGAAACAAGTTTAAATTTGACTGAACTTTGAGACAAGTTGAAAACTTTGTTAGTAAGGTGAAGGCAAGGATAACTCTGATATATGTGTACTGAATTGAACTCACCCAGAGTTTATTGCAAAGAGCCTTTGATGCGAGTCACCAATGCAACCATGCATCCATATAATCCATGATGTGCAATCAACAAACTGTCTAGAATGACACTGCATAAACTTTTGAACAAATGCATCTTGGAACAAAAGCTCGATTGAGTCACATGTCTAGTGCCAAAAGCTCCACCTGCTCTGAAGAAGTGCTTAATTGCTGCACATTCAGGGAGATACAAAATTTGTAAGAAAACTTTCTCATTGAACACACGCAGCATCACTAACAGTCAGTAGGGAACTAATTCACAATTAATTCACGGTCAAAATGAGAAAAAAAAACCGGGGATCTCAGAGTTTAAAAGCCCCCAGAACTGAACGCTACACAATCATGCCGCTTCTGTTTCCTAGAATGCCAGTATGTACTGTATATAATGGTCCCCAGAGATGCGTGGCAAGATCTTCCACTTGAGGCAAAATGCACTCAACAAAACAAGAAATGGCAATGTGAGACGCACAGTCACAAACGAAAATGGTCTCCCCACAAGGGCACACCACCCAAAGTTCATGTTGAACAAATCTGCTACTTGTGAACTATATCATGCTCGTCCAACTTCAAACTACGATGTTGATTACTTGGTTTCTTGAGTACGTAGAATAACCCATTGTTTAAGGAATGGCATCCCATTGGAGCTCACACATCAAATCTAGACCTGAATTTTTTTTGAGAAATTCTGGATCAACGGCATGCCATTTTCTAGTAGAGAGATCATGCAGTCTATCAAGACCATGCTCATCTGCAGAACTGGTGTTGTGAGCAGATACCAATAAGAAACCCTTGCATCCAAGCATACTTGGCAAATAGTAAGTGCTCGATGCTGAATTCCCAAAGTTAAAACAGCAATGATCTTTCATTTTCAACCAATTTGGTCCACTCTCCACGCATTGAAACTCTGCAATATAATACTGAGGTTCCAAAAATCCACCTCCCTTGATTGCCTCTCGTTTCTTCTTATGCAAAACAAAGAGCCGATCTTCAAATAGAGCGTACCATTTCAACCAACAATCGCGATGCTCTTGTGTGAGTAGATCACTCTCAACCGGGATCTCAAGAAAATGGCCTTCTGCACAATCATACACACAAGGAGCAATTGCATCCTCGTCATACTTAAAGTGACCTTTCAACCACGAGTATCGATAACCCGAGATATATTTCAAACCTGACATGTTTGTGGTAGTCCAAGCTCCAGTGTTGGAATGGAAAACCTCGGCTACAAGACCTCCGCTTCAGTCGGTGCTCACAATCAGCACTTGGTAGCATTTTGTAATGCGATCCATCACAAGCTGCAACATCTTGGGCGGACCATTATTGTGAGAGTGCAGAGGTAGCGCTCTCACAGCGCGAGTTAATGGATTGCAAACCAAGACAGGGACTTGGATGGATTCCTCCATTGCTGATGTGCAAACAATGCACACCAAGCCTCCATCAGAAGCGTGTGGAATGGCTTCCGGTATCCGGTGTCAATCTTCATCACATGCTAAGTGTTTGATCTCAAGTCATACAGTCTGACGGTGAAGCTCCCAGACATACAATACCTGAAAATGATTGCAAACAACTTCGGATGTGCATCTGCACACACCTGCTTGAAATCATGGGAGTTGAGTATCCTGTTCCATTCCCTGGACAGGCATAGAAGGCGAATGATACTTGCCAACGGTAGACGTGCAAAGATCCGCTGCAACAACTCCTCCGGCAGACCGCTCCATATTGTGGGGTTCATTAATGCTGCGTGATGTGCACATTCATGCTCACAGTAAGGTACCACATTCTCCATGGCCGGTAAGTCATTGCCAGAAGCAAGAGCTTCGTGATCCGAGAAGCCCATGTGTTGGGCTGCAAATTCAACGACTTCCTCCGCCCCTGTAGGTTCTGTGGTGCCAGCAATGAGATCATCCAGAGCGTGCCGCAATGCACCTGCCTTCTGAAGGAGCGTCCCTCTTGACTTTGCTCGTTTAGTTTCCTCCATAGTATCCTCCAATGGAGCCTCAACCTGGACAACCTGAAACCACTACATCAAATTCTATCTCCTTATAGTGCTCTCTAAAATTCCTCTCCCTCACTCTCTTTCTCTCAACTTGTGTCTCTGAATGGAGCAACAGTCAAGAAACTACTTGTGAGGGAGACGTTTACTGAACAATATTGGTGTACGATGCAATTCAGAGCATTTCGAAAGAAGCAGAAAAGAGCAATATAATCGCTGTCAATCAGAAATTAAGACCATGTGCATGCATCAATTAATATACACTCGATACCTCGATGATGGAATGGATAGTAGTGGAAATATTAGTAACTTTTAGTTAACCTATATACCTATAAGCTTAAAAAAGGTGTATATATACCTGTGGTGTAAATAAACACGACCAAGTGCACAAGGACACAGCACAGAATGAAGAGCGTGTGAAAGTCTTGAAAAGACCTCGATCTCCAAGAACTTGATGCCAATGAAACCTCAGTGGATAATCGAATGCACAGAGGCACAGCTTCTATATAGCTGCATGCCGGAGTACTCTCAACAGACACCGAAACGTTCATATTCCTGAAGCTCGATTCATTGCCAGATGCGAACAGAGCTCAGCACACAGTCTTGAGAATTTTGGGCGTGAATCTTCTGCCATACCAAATCGAAAGGTGTGTACATGGACTCGCAAGCACCATACAACCGAAGCAGCTCCGGACACCACGAAGTCCTTTAATTGCCTGTGCAACAGAAGTCACAAGGAAGAGTGTGAGCACTTGAAACCTTTAGTGATCCCGAACAAAACCATTAAATTCTACGAGAGTGGCACATAAATTGGACAATCTAAATGCAATGAGATTACGCGAGAAGCAGACTCCAGTAGCTCACTCACAGTTAGGGTAAACAATCTTTCACTGCATAAAATCCTATTACGGATTTTCTTTCTACTGCCGGGTCTTCTTAACAGTCGTGCTCTCCATGCGAGTATGCAACAGAACAAATCATCACATCAATTGAAGAGATTGAATCCCCTCTTGAAGGTCAGTGCATGAGATGAGTTTCATCGTTGTGTGAAACAAGCTCATTGCATTGCATGGAGCGTAATGAGGAAACAAGCTCATTGCATTGCATGGAGCGTAATGAGGAGGCGAGCCTGCAGACCACTCAAGAGAAGATTGATAGTGAAAAAGGCGGCTTGCCATGACTGAGCCTGTTGATGGAAACTATTAGAATGATAGGCAGTCATTATTGTTCTTATTATTGTTTTAAATTTTTGAATGTCATTCAGGCAACTCGTAGATCCAATACCGTAGTAGGAAGGCAGGGTCGGCACTTTGGTGTCGAATAATTAATAAAAATTCAAAAAGTGGGGGTCGGCACTTTCAAAAATAATTATTAAAAATTCGGCTATCAATAACTAACATTAAATTTTACTAGCAGCTAAACATTTTCTTTTGTTTCGTGTCTACAATTTTTGTTGACTTTATTTTTGTTGATTTCGACAAAATACTTGATAAATTTATTTATTTTTCCGGCATTTTTTTGGGGAATTATTTTCTGCCGACCCTGCCTTCCTAGTACGGTAGTATTACTTCCCTGGTTGAATTTCTAGGAGAATTTGTAGGGTGTACACTATGGTGAAGGGTATTCTGCAACTTCGACTCTACATTCCTTCTCGTCGTTAATGCAAAAGGATAAAAATTGCCCCTAATTTTGTGCATGTAGGGTCCAACTTTAAAATTTAACCCCCCTTCCAAGGATTGAAAATTTCCGAGAGGGTCCTCCCAAATCAACTCGAAATCGTAGGCCTCAAATTAGCAAAGATTATTGCCAAATATGACCCAGCCTAAGTTGCCCAAAATGGAAATTTTAGAAAATGGGGCCCATAGGTGAACAATGCTTGCATTAACATCGAGGTAGGGGGTTTTAGAGTTTCGGGATTTAGCAAGGTATTATTTATGAGTAATTTTGAAAGTTTTAGGTCCATGGTGCACTCTTTCATGTGTATGACTGATTGTGTGAGTGTATAGGAAGGGGGTTAATTTGAACACTACCGTAACTATTATGTATACATACAAGAAGCATATTTACACTTGAAATTTAAAACATGGTTATATAATGTACGAGTTATTTGTTAAAGGGGGTCATAAACGCACATGATGCCCAAGGTTTAGCCCCTGAACGTTCTATAGTCCTGAAAATGAACGATTTACAGAATAAATCACAATTTTTTTCACTCGTCAAGCACTTTTTGCAGTGACAATATTTTACTAAATTCTTTTATGGAAAGTTAGATTTATTAATGTATGATTCGATTAGAAAGGGGATGAGTTGTGAAATTTTCATGCCACATTTCATGCGACATTGTTCCACCAATTTTTTTGAAGATTATAGTCTAAATTTGCTCTCGAAAAAGTCAACACATATAAGTAGAAAAACAAAAAAATCTCCAAAAACCACTACATTTGGAGTGTTACATTTCAACCCATCCCAAAAAAAATCTCGGGGGTGCACTTTACATTATGTTTGAGAAATCACGTGCGTTCGTAACTCCTTCTAAAAATCCCCACGTATACGAGGGGTTAGATTTCTAAAATCCTTTGTAACTATACAGATCTATTCCATTCTAAATATATGTTTCATGTAAGTATACATTAATATTTTGAGCTCTAAATATGTTTATTGTATGTATACGTAATACGACAATTGTCTATTAATACCCCTTCTGTGCACTCACGTGTGCTTGTACATGTTTAGTACAGTGCACCCCCCGAGAAAAAAATTCATTCACAAATTGGCAAAATCTTATTCGTAATTGAGTTATGTACAAATGAATTTTGAATTTCTAAATCTATACAAAAATATTGGTGATAGCAATCATAGACCTAACAATATAGATAGAATCTAAAAATACATAATGTACAACTTTAATTTATTCATACATCAAGTTCAAAATATCCCTTTTAGTTCCATTTTATAATGCATCTCTGCAAAACTGCCCAATCAAGACACAGTGAGGACGTTTAAGGGTTAGTAAAGAGTGCATCCCCATGCTCCCCCCCCCCCCCCCCCCCCAGTGTTTTTGGCATTGCTACTGAAAAACCATTACAAATCATGAATTCATCAGATAGATAGATAGAAACTCCGGTCCCTTTTCGGGGCCGGCGTGAATGAAGTGTCCGTTCGTAATACCAATGATCCGATGCCCACCGGACAAAGGGAAATTGGGACAATACTACTCTCCCCTTTCGAGGATGGACACTATAGTGACACACTAAGCTACTACCTAGCTAGCCACTAATGCCTTGAAGATACCGGACATGGTATCCCCCAAAGGGCTTTGAGGTACCCATACAACAAGGTCCAAAGACCCCACCATAGTTGGGTGGACTATGGTGGTGACATGAATTCATCACTTACAATTTACAACAATTCTAGCAAATCTTGAATTTTACTTGATTTACACTCTAATCGTCCTTACTTTGTCACATTCATAGTGTAATTTTTGAGATTTAAGGCACAAACTTCATGTAATCTATTTTCTTTAGATGATAAAATTTGGTGTAAAATAATTACATTTCCCCTAATATAGGAATACACTATGGTATATAAGCATTTAAGTTTTTTTATTTTGTACATTTATAAAACAAATTATTTTAGTATATATACTAAAAGATTGGAAATGAAAGTTCAATTGAAATCTTGGTATATAATTGACTAAAAGTATGAGATATATGACATGCTCAAATTGAACATACATTTATTCTTTTTTGGTTTATAGATAGGTTCACTTACTGGTTTTATAACAACTAATGCAAGGCCCAAGAGCTCCAAATGGAAGTTGTATTGCAAATTGAGTATAATCTAAAATCTTGTAATTTTAGGCAATCACTCCAAAATTCATGTCTAAACAACTCATTTGGTATTTATAATTTAAGTTAACTTTCTGAAAGTAAATTTCTTGTAAATTGAAATATTTAAATTTCAAAATGAACATCATAAATCCAACATATAGATGTAATTTGGGAATTAACCCTTTAGCAGGCCAATGTCCATACATTGAACGACGAACAAATTAAAATTGTTTGAATTTCATTCAAAGTGTACAGTTTTCATTCACCAATTTTCTTTTTGGGTTCTTGTGTAAGTTGGCTATTCTTTGTACGGTGTGGATTTTCAAAATAGGTTACCATGATTTTTGGAAAAATAACACAATTGGCTTATGTCATGTTTCATTATGACTTAGTTCAAAAATCGAGACTCTAAACATAGTTTTTCAAAATAATTAGAATCAAATAATGGAAATCAAACCATGGTGTATTGCATGTTATTCCAATATTTTTCAATTTTTTTGTGTTAATTCGGGATTTTCAATTGAATTTCAAGAGAAAACCTTGCAAAATTATTTTAGAATTATTAATAAAAAATATGATACATCCAACCGTACAGATGTGAACTTCATAGTGGAATTTACAAATCTTGTTTATACGGTACATCAACTCCATTTTTGGTTTCCATCAAATATTTTGTAACACTTCGTTGAAAACAATGTTGAATTGGAACGTTAAAGGGTTAAAGCCTGTAATCATCGTTCGTATGTCAACTTTTTAAAACCTTCATTTTTAATTACCGGTACTTCATAACACAAAACTAATCATATTAGACTTTTATTTATACAATTACCAAAATTCCAAAGACATGTTTCATCCTTCCATCACATTTTCAGTCTTCTCCTCTCATTTGTGTCACGGTGTATTTTCATGATTTTGGAAGTGGCATTTCACCATGACTTACGTTTTATCCCTTAAGGACCAAGAAGTCCAAATTGAACCTCATGTTTCTTTAACACTTTTGAGCAGGTCCTATGTGGATTTTTATTTTTTTCAAAATTATTTATTTTTTGACCAACACATGTAATATTCTTCATTGATTCTAATGTAATAAAATTTGATCACATCTAAATTGTCGTTTTCACAATATCATCAATTGCGCTTGACATTTTAAACCATGAATGCTTGGTCGTTAAGGAGTTAAAACATTTAAAACATGGACGTGTGAATGTTCTAGGTTAGAGATTTGAATCATTGCACTCAACGTTTTTTTTTTGGCTTTTTATTGCCAATTTGCTACAAAAGTGAATCGGCATGTGGGAACATAATGAGAAAAATGTCACCTCATGTAGCCACCAAGGCAATGGATTGCACCAGTTGCAAACCACATAGGGACTTTGTGTGCGACACGCAATGAATCAAAAGGCCAAGTGTTGAATGAAAAAAACAAGTTGTATGAAGGGTTTCGTGAAAAGGCAAGATGTTGAATGGAAAAGATGAGACGTATGAAAAATAATAATAAAAAAAAATAGAAATCTGTCATTAGGTGATTCAAATGAAAACATAAAAAATAATGGATAAAAAAACCACGTCATTCGCTTGCATGCGAGCTTTATAACTCAAAGTTACATGATCCGAAGGGAGGAAAAACAAAAAAATAAAACAAAAAAATAAAATAAAAACTGCAACCAAAAAAAGAAGCGGATTGAGTTTACTGTAATCTACAATTGGCATACTTTTGTAATGCACAAGAAGACTAACAATTTCAAAAGGTACACTCCTTGCACAAATAGATAGATATAAACTCCAGACCTGCAAAGAGGTCGGCGTGAATAAAGTCTCTATTTGTAATGACAATGGTCAGTTGCCCACAAGGTCAAGAGGCCATTGGTAAACTCCTTGCCACACCAATTGTGAGACCATACACCTACTGTGTACAATTCTCACTCTACCGTAGCACCATACTTGGGTTGCCAAAAATTAATTTGAAAAATGAAAAACATAAAAAGTATCGGAAAATATTGGTACCAAAAAATGAAACTAGAATAAATCATTTTTAGCTATGTTTTGCTACTTCTAAGCTATTTTGGGTCATTATGGGCCATTTTTAATCATTTTTCACTTGAAATCAAAAATGAAGAATTTCATTTTTTAAGAAACGAACCTTATTCTTCAAAAAATATTAAAATGTTTGTTCATGTGGCGGCGACCTAGCTATGGTACTATGGTAGGGATTCAATATGTGATTGCAATCATGTACGCAATAATTAGGTGACGTTAAGTATTGCATATTCAATTGATGTAAAATGTAAGAAGATTGCAATACATATCACACAATTACAAAAAACGTTTCTTTGGAGTCTACAATCTATACATTAACCCTTAAACGTCAAGCTAGGTAAGCCCCATGGGTTTATTCGAAAGAGAATAATGATGAAAAAAGTGAATTTTCTCAACCAAATCAAGCAAGGATTGGTATGTTGGAAAGCTACTACAAAAGCGACCTAAATTTCAAAATATGCGCCTCATTTGAGAGATTGTGGAATCGTTAGGAAGCAATCAAAGTTATCAAATTAAACAAGTTTTGAAGTTGGGGCAGCTAAGGTGCAACAGTGCTACAGTGCTGACCAGTAGTGCCCAACAGAGTTGTTTTTTTATTTTTTATTTTTATTTTATATATATATATATATATATTATTATTTTTTCCCTATGAAAATTTAGATGCCTTCCGGGCTGCCGTGCCCAGGCCCTCTTGACGTTTGATGGTTAAGAGAGGTTGCCGTTTGTTTTGATTTGTTTTCCTCTATTTCTTACGTTGAGATCTCTCCAACTGTAAACCGTTAGTTGCATTTCAGGTTCTGTCGGAATGGTCTCAACAATGAAGGGTGCACGAAGTTTGTTTCCATGCATTTGAACCTACAATGTGAAAGTTATGGGTTTTTAATCAAAGTGTATCAGAATAAATTGAATTAAATTATGAAAAAGGGAATATGGGGGGTTTTTGATGTCATTATCGACATTTTCATACCGCTCTCAACGAGCAGGGGTGCACTAAAGTCATTTTGTAGCTTTTGGGACTATAATTTGAAAGTTATGGATTTTCAATTGAACTTTGTCTCCATAAATTGAATTAAATCACAATCAAAAGAAAATGTATATAAAACACGACGAACACAAAAACACAGGAAACACGAGGAACATGTGGACCAACAATACAAACTAGACTAGTCTATGCATTAACCCATAAACGCCAAGAAGGTCCTTGAAGGGCAGTCCGAAAAGCATTTCTAAAAGCCTATCGAAGATGTTGCAGACTCAAAGAAAGAAGAAAAAAAAAAAACAAACTACCAATCTATCATGGGTCCAAGCTTGCAAGGGTTGCTGCCAACATTATTGCTCTTCTAAAAAAAATGCTTTCTCTCTTTATTGTTACTGCTGGTTCCAAGCTCCTTCAATCCTCCAATATCTTGATTTGATGTGGATTGTTCCTCAAGTGTTTAATTTAGGCCTATTTGCTAAATTTAGCTTTGTTTCTTCATCACCTTTTCAAAGCATCAATCCATTTCAATTTTGGTTGAGAAAATTCACCTTTTTCTTTGTTGTTCCCTCAATACAAGCATGTACGGCTTGCTTTTACGTTCAAGGGTTAAGACAAGATGTTTATTTTGTTTTATTTTGTTTGTTGTGTTGAGATTTTCTTTTAACCCCTAAGCTCCCGAGCGACCATTTTCTGGTCGCTGCCCGGAAAAAACGGGCTGCCCGGAACAAAAAAAAATTTGAAAAAATAAAAAATATTTTAAAATACTACATCAAGTCTACTTTCCAACCCAATTTGAATTATGGCAATCCGAGTTAAACTCCACCCGGGAGAATTTTTCAAAGTAGATCACCTCAACATTGTCTTAGTGTTACAAAATTTTCTATTTGGGGAAAGTAATGATGATTCCTCCATCATTTCTCTTGCTTTTTTGAAGTTTACAATAGATAGCCCAACTTTAACCAATCGTACTAAATTTTGAACTCTAAAATTGAAAATTATAATTTATACAAATTTTCGAAGGTTAATGCTTTTAAATTCATTAAAAAATGATCTAAAGATTATTTTGGAAGTTTGACCGTATGGATAATTTGTAAAGATGATACTCTACATTTTGTCTATTGAACCAACCTTCATCAAACATATGGAAGGCACATATTATAACACATCTATGTTTTGTCCAATACCCCTCGGGCTTTTAGGGGTTAATAAGGTAGGACGCTCATAATGATCCGAGCAGGACCAGAAACCGTGCATTAGGCCAATCTTCTCAGAAAGAAGATTCTAGCCTTCAGGCCTACCCTCAAATGTACACCACAGCTTAAGCGGTTTAAGGAACACCTTGACATCACCTTTCAAAATTCATAACCAAATGAAGAAAAATTGGAAATTTTGGACTCCATCATCAATGCTCTCCAACAAAGTTTGCACATTCACCCAAAAATAATCTTTTGAACACTCCATAAGGAACTTGTTCAACTGAAATTTGATCGGTTTCTGAGCCTCCTACCTTAAGCTGCCTTGGTGTTCGCACAAGGAGTGATGTTGAGAACTTGATGTTTATCAATCCTTAATATTAAAATTGACCCTCAAATTAATGCTTGGTGGACATATTTGGTTTGGAGCTGGTGGGTTTACTCTAATAGGCCATAGTGAAAGCATGCAAGTGGCTTGGCTTGTGGACTCGTCACTGTTTTGCACACAGAGGCATGGCAGACTCAGTCCATGCAACCACGGATGCTGTCGGTTCTGTGGTTGTTTTGTTTCAATTTGAGAGTGATATCCATATCTAGCCATTCCCCACATATTAACCCCTAAACGTCCCATGGGATAGTATATACGTTGTTGTATAATTGAGATTTGCTATCAACAAGAAACTCCAAATTGGGATCTTAGTAGCTCACTAGAATTTTATTGATCTAAATTTTAGCTTCTATTTTGAACTCAAACCCATTAAAGGTGTGGATTCATTCCAAATACAATCAAAATACAACATATTTTACTAGTCGCAAAGGCACATTGAGACGTTTAGGGGTTAAGAGGAGTGTTGAAATTATGAGGTTGTGCGCCTGTGCAGAACCGACAACCGGATTACCTGACCACCTTCATGAACGAGTTGGTATCATGGGATGATGTGGCGAAACGTTTGCAGCTTGCCTTGCAATCGAGTTAGTGTACATCTAAGGTAGGAGGCTCTAAACCCGCCACTTTAACCCTTTAGCGCGCCGGCGTCCAGAATCTGGACACCAGATGAATTTCAGCAGCTCGATTTTTGTAGGTACCGGATGTTTTTCATTCAATTTTTTTATTTTTTTTCATTCTTGTGCTAGTTGAATACCATTTGTACGGTATGGATCTTCCAAATAAGATAATGTGAATTTTTGAAAAATTACAAAAGTGATTAATGTCAAGTTTCAATCTTAGTTCAAAAAGAAAGACCTTAAATATGATTTTCCATAGTAAGTAGAATCAAATAATGGAAACCATACCATCTTGTAGTGCATGTCATTCTAATTTCATTACAATTTTTTTTTAAAAATTTGTGTTAATTTTGGATTTTTAATTGAATTTCAAGAGAAAACCTTGCAAAATTACTTTAAAAATATTAATAATAAATATGATGAATCCAACCGTACAGATGTTATCTACACATTGACATTTACAACTTTGTTTTGTACATCAACTCCATTTCCGTTTTTCATCAACCATTTTATAACAAATCTTTGAAAACACTGTTGAATCAGGACGTTAAAGGGTTAGGGGCTGTGAATTTATGAGGACACATGCAGAACTGAACATGATTTTTCAATGGAAGTCAAATCCAAGCAAAGACCAACATACTTTAAATCAAAAAATTGGATGTTCCTAAAATTAGTTATGAATTTATGAAGTTGAAATGACATAGGTTCTAAAGTGGTGCTCTTCATCATGGGTACATCCAAAATTTCAAAATGTTTGTCCTTGGTAGAGTGCGGGTTTAGAACTATGGCGGGTTTAGAACCCTCTGCCTTAAAGCATGTGACTGTATGCATGCCATTAAGGTAGACGTACCATAAACCACCACAACATCTAAATCCACCAACTTCTACATCCCACTTCCATTTCAAAAAGGAAATGTAGGCTTTCATTACATGACTTTTGCATCAATTGCTCAAAAATTAAGTCATGTACGGTCAATTTACATTTCCTCTCTAAAATGAAGAAAGGGTGTAGAAGTTGGTGGTTTTAGGTGTTGTGGTGGTTTAAGGTACGCTTACCTTAGACCTACGCTTACCTTAGACACCATGTTTGCAACTATATACATGGGGTTAAAGACCGAATTTGTAGCACACGTAAAATGAGTTAACTAAACACAGGTCACACTATATGAGATGCATATAAGTGGTACCAAGTCAGGTCATTATCCATAATAATAATAATGCTAACATGCTAGAGAATATAATTTGTGCAATATGACCCTTTAGTTCTTCCATTTATATGGTTGTGTGATAATCAACCTTAGGACCATCATCATTGAATATTTGAAGACAATAGCCATGTATTCCATTGACCAAAAATCTAGTGAGAGATCAAAACGCATGCCCTAATCATTTAGAGTTGTTTCAAAATTCAGTCACTCAGAGATATTTTTGCGTCATTTCAGGAAAACGATTTGGTTCTTTCAATTTAATTCTGGCTCGTTTTGACATATTTGTACTCTATCTCCACAAATCAAAGCACATGCTCCAATTTCCCCTCAAAACACAAAGTGGTCATTTTATTATCCATAACATGGCTATAATTTTCAGATAAGCATTCAATGCCTACTTCAATATTGAATATCTAAACAACCTCAGTGCATTTCCAGTCTACTATACAAAATTTTATACATTTTCAAAAATGTACACCTTAAACTGTGCAGGCTTCAGTGTGCACTTATTATTCTATTTTGTGTTTGATAGTGCTTTGGTTCCAAGTCCCCTAGAAGTCTATGGCACAAATTATAGCTTCACCGGCATGAGTGTGCACACTCCCTCCTGAGAGGGAAGGATTGAGCAATTTGCCATTAATGAATGAACATATATGAGGCTCATTCGCTGACATATCTCAAAAATGTCACATGGAACATAGGCAAATGATAGAGAAATCCTTGCAACTTAATAACTTCAACTCCACGACTTTGACACAGAACTTTCAAACGACTTTAAATTTGACTGAACGTTGAGACAATCAAGCTGAAAACTATGTAAGGTGGAGGGAAGAATAGGTCTGATATATGTGTACTGAATTGAACTCACCCAGAGTTCATTGCAAAGAGCCTTTGATGCGAGTGACTAATGCAACCATGCATCCAAATAATCCACGAATTGCAATCAACACACTCTAGAATGACACGGCACTAACTTTTGAACAAATGCATCTTGAAACAAAAGCTCGATCGAGTCACATGTGAAATATCAAAAGCTCCACTCTAAAGAACTGCTTAATTACCGCACATTCAGGGATATACATAAATTCGCAAGCAAAATTTCTCATTGAACACATGTCATCATCACTAACAGTCAAAAGGGAACTAAATCACAACTTCATCACGGTCAAAATGAGAAGGAAAAAAAAAAACCACCGATCTCAATGTTTAAAAGCCTCCATAACTAAACGCTACACAATCATGCCGCTTATGATTCCTAGAATGCCAGTATGTACTGTATATAATGGTCCCCAGAGATGCCCAGCAAGATCTTCCTCTTGAGGTAAAATGATCTCAACAAAACAAGAAATGGCAACATGAGATGCACAGTCACAGACAAAAATGGTCTCACCACATGGGCACACCACCCACGGTTGAATGTTGAACAAATCTGCAAGCCCTTAACTTTTTGATCACGCTCGTGTAACTTCAAACTACGGTGTTGATCACTTGATTTCTTGAGTACGTAGAATGTCCCATTCTCTAAGGAACAACATCCCATTGGAGCTCACACATCACATCTAGATATGTGATTCCTTGAAGAAATTCTCGAGAAAGGGCATGCCATTTTCCAGTAGAGAGATCATACAGTCTTTCAAGACCATGCTCACCTGCAGAACTGTGGTCAAATACCAGTAAGAAACCCTTGCATGCATGCATACCTGGCGAATAGTGAGGGTTCGATGCTGAATTCCCTAAGCTAGAACAGCGGTGATCTTTCAGTTTCAACCATTTTGCTCCACCCTCCACAGCTTGAAACTCTGCAATATAATACCCCGGTTCCGAAAATCCACCTCCCTTGATTGCCCTTCGTTCTTTCTCACGCAAAACGAAGACCCGATCCTGCACCAGTGCATACCGTTTCAACCAACTAAAGCGATACTGCTGTCGGAGTAGATCACCCACAATTGGGATCTTGCGGAATCGACCTTTCGCGCAATCATATACAGAAGGAGCCTCTGCATCTTCATCATAACTGAAATGATATGGAAAGCATGAGTATCGACACCCCCAAAAGTATTTTATATTTGACATGTTAGTGGAAGTCCAGGCTCCAATGTTGGAATGGAAAACCTCGGCTACAAGGCCTACATTTCGGCCCTTACACACAATCAGCACTTGGTAGCATTTGTTGATCCGATCCATCACGAGCTGCAGCATTTGGGGCGGACCATTGTAGTGAGAGTGCAGAGGAAGTGCTCTAACAGCGCAAGTTAATGGATTGCAAACCAAGACAGGGACGTGGATGGGTTCCTCCTTTGCTGATGTGCAAGCAAAACACTCCAAGCCTCCATCAGTTGCGTTCATCGTGTGGAACGGCTCCGGGTATCCGGTATCGATCTCCATATCATGCCAAGTGTTCGATCTCAAATCATACAGCCTGACTTCGAATGTCCCGGAGTAGCAAGACTCGGAAATGAATGCAAACATCTTTGGATGCGCATCTGCACACACCTGCTTGAAATCATGGGAGTTTAGGATCCCGTTCCATTGCTTGGACAGGCATCGAAGGCGAATGATACCTCCCAACGGTAGACGTTTGAAGATATTGTGCAACAACTCCTCCGGCAGACCACTCCACATTGTGGGGTTCATCGATGTTGTTTGATATGCACATTCCTGTCCACAGTAAGGTACTCGATTCTGTATGCCCGGGAAAAGTTTGGCAAGAGCTTCGTGATTAGAGAATCCCATGTGTTGGGCTGCAAATTTAACGACTTCCTCCATCCCTGCAGGTTCACCGGTGCGTACACTGAGTTGGGCTGCAAATTTGATGACTTCCTCCTTCCCTGCAGGTTCACCAGTGCGTGCAATGAGTTCATCTAGAGCGTTCCGCAATGCACGTAACTTCCGAAGGGACGTCCCTCTTGAATTTGCTCGTTTAGTTTCCTCCATAGTATCCTCCAATGCAAGCTCAACCTGAACAATCGGAAACCATTGCATCAAATTCTATCTCCTTACGATGCTCTCTCAATTCCTCTCTCGGTCACTTTCTCTCAACTTGAGTCTCTGAATGGAGCAACAGTCAAGAAACTACAAGCGAAGAAAATGTCCATCGAAAGATACGGGTTCACGATGCATTGAGCATTAATAGCAGAGAGAAACAATCACTGACAATCAACACCTTGTGCATGAATTAATATATACCTCTGGTGTAAGTTAAGAACGACAAAGTGGACAAGATCGAACGCTGCACAGAGTGAGGAACGTGACTGTGAAATTCCTGAAATGACCGTCACAGGGAAGAGGGTGAGTGAAACCTCTAGTGATCCCGAACAAAACCATTAAACTCTACGAGAGTGGCACACAAATTAGACAATTCAAATGCAATCAGATTACGCAAGAAGCACACTCACAGTTAGGGCAAACAATCTCTCACCGCTCTCGCTGCATAAAACCCTATGACGGATTTTCAGTCTACTGCCGGGCCTTCTAAACAGTCGTGCTCTCCATGCGAGTATGCAACACAACAAATCATCAAAGCAATTGAAGAGATTGAAGTCCCTCTTGAAGGTCAGTACGTCAGATGAGTTCAGTTTGTTATTATGTGAAACAAGCTCATTGCATTGCATAGACCGTAATGAGGAGGCGAGTATGGAATACCATATGTGCCCAGGGAGAAGAGGGTTGCTCCCCCGGCCTTGACGTCAGCTCCTCCGGCCTTGAGGGCAGCTCCGCCGACGTCGAGGTTGGCTGTTTCTTTTGTGGTTTTTCACCCTTCTTTCGCAGTTTTCACATATTTTTACAGTTTCAGTTTTCTTTCTCCGGATTCTAGAAAACTCCTCTTTACGGATCCCTTGCTGGTGTGTTGACCAGATAAAAGCGATTCAATCACGAGATTACTATAATGAAAATTCCTAAGATATTTTCAGTATTGCCGTGATACAGAAGGCGGTTTTCCTGAGTCCTTTTAGTGCAAGGTGGACATGTTCAAAGAAGAATTTGATTAAAAGCATTATATAACTCAGAAACAAGCAGATAAAATTTCGTCCGGGCTATAAGATACCAGAATACTGACAAACCGTAAACGACTGAATGGAATGCACAACTTGCAAGGCGAGTAGATTTTCACAAAACCTCAACTACGCTTCAGCACAGATGCTAACTGCAGTAGTAATTCTCTATCTCGCAACTACTACTATGATGCAAAGTTGCTTCCAAAGATTTCAACTGCTTGAAAACATACCTGGCATGTATCAACTTCACACTCATCTTCATAGCGGGCTGAGCGAAGTTATATGTAAATGAGCCTAGCAATGAGGTCGCCCAAAGAGTACCTGCCAACCGCCATATAACTCTGTTAGGGCATTAAATTCGTCACTTTGCAAATCACCAAAGTGAACCAACAACATTTGATACTTAGAAGGACATGATTTTGAGATAATTTTGCGACGCGTTCAGCGATCTATTCTGCTACCACAATTCTATCACCCAGGGAATTCTTTCAATGAGTCCTGAAAGAGTATTTCATGCAATGGATATTAGCGCGTTGTAAGAAGAAAAATAAGCACGACATCCACTCCCAACACGATTACAATTGACTTTTCAATTAGATTATCTTCTGATTCGTAAGCTATAATGCATATAAAATTCACTCTCAAACAGTCCCAAGATCAAATTTAAATATATTCTCGTTCGCAAACTAGGACAAGCCAAAAATGTAACGAATTCAGCTACAATCATTCTCTTCGTTCAAGAGAGGATGATCTTAAGACGTTTAGGTTGATAGTACAATCTCAATCAACTATGAACTTCACCGAACAGAATATGCGTTAAAAGCGACCTACTGGAGGAAACGATCCGCGCTTAAACCCTAAAAAACCACGGGTCATGATTTTAAAATGACCAATTCGATTCATCAAACCGGGGCCAAATTTTAATTGTCACCATAATCAGTGAGATCATTGCATGTATTGGTCAGTAAATGAATCAATATATACAATCGAACAAAAGAAAGTCCCCCGCCATAGACCTACTCAAACTGGTAAGGCCTAATTTAGGCTTTAAGATTTACTTTCCATTCGAAAGTCGAAAAAAATAATCGCGAGAAAACCACAGGAAAAAATCTGCTCACCGTCCCGGAAAGAAGAACACACAAAAAAGGTGACAAAAAACACGGGCTAACATGAGTTCAATACTGCTCAATCTCAAAGCGCCTAATCAAAAATATTCCTGCATGTACACTTCATGAGTGACGAAGCGAAGAAAGCAACAAACGCAGATTTCACTAACGCAATTCATGCTCCAATTATCTCAGGAGGAGAATTGACAGCGAAAAGGGCGGCTTGCCATGACTGAGCCTGATGATGGAGACTATTACAAATGATACTCTAGAGGGAAGTAGGGAATCATTGTTGTGTCCATTATGGTTTTAACCCCTAAATGTCTGAATGTGCCTTTGCGACCAGTAGAATACGGTGTATTTTGGTTGTATTTGAAATGAATCCACACTTTTAATGAATTTGAGTTCAAAAAAGAAGTTGGAATTTTGATCAATGTAGTTCTAGTGAGTTCTTGAGATCCCAATTTAGAGTTTCCTATTGATAGCAAATCCCTATCATACGACACCGTATACACTTACCCCATGGGATGTTTAGGGGTTAAATTGTTGAATGTTGTTCAGGCAACTTGTAGATCCAATAGTATTACTTCCCTGGTTGAATTTTTGGGCGAATTTGTAGAGTGTAGACTACGGTATTAATAAGGTATTCTGCAATTTCGACTCTAACCCCTAAACGTCCCATGGGGATAGTATATAGGGGTTACATTGTTGAATGTTATTTAGGAGTTAAATTGTTGAATGTTATTCGAACAATTTCGACTCTAATCCCCCTCGACGTTAACCCCTAAACGTCCTAGCATTCAGAAATTAGATCATGAATAGATTCAAACCCTTGTAACTTTCTCATACAATCTTTGATGACTATCATTCAAGTCGTCTTTGCAAGCCTATTAGTTTCTCTACCAATTAAAGTATACATCTTGTAATGAACAGGTATTGATAATATTGGAGAGGTCTCCAAGTGCAAGTATACATGACAGATTTGTTGGGTAGATTTTATGCTTGCAATGGTCCTCTCATGCATACATCAGGAATTTCCGACCCCACTGATTCTGCACTGATTCAGTGCGTTTATCGTTAAACACTGATTCCGCACGTCATACGTGCATTTAGAAGTGTCGTTACCGTACGAAAGTGACATGCATTACTAAGATGACGATGCAGTGTCTTTTCAATGATTATGACAAAAGTGTTGTTTCCGCACGAAAGTCGTGCTTGACGGAATCCGTGCGTTAATCGTGTATCTACATTACATGGCTAATAAGACACGGATAACATGCGGTTTTAGTTCATGCGGATTCAGTATCGTATACGTATCATATTAATGCCTTTTACTATATTCGAGCGATTTCAGTATCTATTATAATGCAAATTACTTTTGTACGACATCCGTGTACAATATTTTAATATATTTTTTGGAATCTTTTGGAATCTTTTGGAATCTTTCAAAATATTTTATATTATTTTGGAATATGTTGGAATATTCCAAGAATTTTCTTTAAATTATACTTACGATTTAATTTCCCAAAACATTTTTAGATCTACATTTATAGAGTTTAGAAGCAATACACATTAAAATTTCAAAGAAATAACATTTTATATTTTTAGAATTCAAATT
Source organism: Pohlia nutans (assembly GCA_022496805.1). Taxonomy (NCBI): domain Eukaryota; kingdom Viridiplantae; phylum Streptophyta; class Bryopsida; order Bryales; family Mniaceae; genus Pohlia; species Pohlia nutans. The sequence continues at coordinate 11,344,432 of CM040102.1, forward strand.
TGGTATTATTGTTTATCATTGTACTTTTCATCATAGGAGCAAAAAAAAAATAGCTCACAACCACCACGATTTTGGCAAAAAATAAAAAAATTCAAAATATTATGAAAAAAATCCTAGATATAGAAAAAGTCCTCCATAATCTAGTGCAAAAAAAAATTTGGAAAAAAAGTTTTTTTCACATAGTTAAAAACATTCAAAGTCCGCTGAAAAAAAAGAAAACAGCTCACAGCCATGACGATTTTGACAAAAAATTAAAAAAATTCAAAATATTATGAAAAAAATCCTATACATAGAAAAAGTCCTGCATAATCTAGTGCAAAAAAAATTTGGAAAAAAAGTTTTTTTCACATAGTTAAAAACATTCAAAGTCCGCTGAAAAAAAGAAAACAGCTCACAGCCATGATCTGCCATCACGATTTTGGCAAAAAATCAAAAAATTATGAAAAAAATCCTATATATAGAAAAAATCTTGCATAATCTAGTGCAAAAAAAATATTGAAAATAAAATTATATACACATGGCAAAAAATTGCCAATGGTTTCAATCTTTTATAATTACCAAAAAAGTTTCATTCTATGCATCGAGGGTTTGTGGTGATTTGGTGGTTTGGAGCTTGGTTGATAATGGGGAGGTTGTGAGTTCGAATCCCACCGTCGGCGATAGAGCTTAGGAAGCCATGGTGGGCCCCACCGTGGGTTTGTGCAATTTCCGTGTAGTTAAAGTGGGTAGCGAGGAAAATAATTATTTTAATATTTTATTTTTTATTTTTTAATAATATTATTTTGATAAATTTAGATATAGAAAGAAAATAAAATCTAGATATGGAAAAGATGATGTCGCACGAAAAACGCACTGAATCAGTGTAGTTTTAAAGACGATTAAAACACGACATTTGACGACTATAAAGAGTGTTGAATTCATACGTTTTCAATAGATGTATCAATCGTGTCGAATCAGTACTATATCCGCTTGTACGAACATCGTGTCATATCAGTGTAGTTGCGATGAATGACGCAACGATGCGGAATCAGTGCGAAAACTGTACGAACCCTTGAAATATCGGAAATCGCACTGAAATCGTGCGGAATCAGTGGGGTCCGAAATCCCTGATGCTATATTTGTACGATATTTTCTAGAGGTATATAACTCACGTACATCTCAGCCATGCTAATATCTATTTTTAAGGCTAGCATTTACTTTTGTTCAAAGGGCTGGTACGTTTAGGGGTTAATGCAAGAGAACAAAAAATGCCCTCTATTTTGTGTGTGTAGGGGGCCACCTTAAATGTAACCCTCTCTACCAAATGTTGAAAATTCCTGAAAGAGTCCTTTAACCCTTTAGTGCCCAGCAGACCACATTATGGTCATTGCGACGTTCGGAATGCAAATAGAAGAGAATCCATGAAGAATTGGAACTTCAGTTTTGAAGTTCAGATTATGCCATATACATTACACACCTTCCAGACAAAAATATTTCAATTTGGAATTGTACAACTATCAAAATACCTATCATCAAAACGCGAAAATACTGCAAATACTTGAAAATACAGTAAATACTTACAAATACAACACATGTATTATGCAGTATTTCTTGTGTTTGGAAGTTTGTTATCTTGTTTTTCTTTTTTGTATTGTGTTCTCTTCTTCATCTTCCATTAGTGTGTGTAATCCGATCTTGACTAATGTACCCACTCCTATCAATTTTCAACGTATAAATTTTTGCCTAAACCGTATATGGATAAGTCACTTTCACTTATAAAATTCACAATAATCATGTGTGAGTCTATTCTTGATATGAAAGATTGCAACGGAGAGGTATTGACATAGGGCATAGCTGAACTTCTTTACTTTCATTTTTGAAAATTTAACCCAAATTCTATTCAACTTTGAAGTCACACACCCCCCAAAATCTCATTTTTGAGCGTGCATTATACAGTTCAAATACATACTATAATCTTCCAATCCCACCATTGGATGATTCTCAAATTTTAATAAAATGTGTGCTCTCCAGTTGAGAATAGAATTGTACGGCTATTTTCTAATTTAATCCATTCTATTTCTGGTAATCTCAATCACAATGGAAAAAAGTAGTGAAATCCAGAGGTCCCAGCTACAGTACACTGGGCACTAAAGGGTTAATCCTTAAACGTTCTCACCCTTTTCAAGTTTTGGCAGTTTTTCAAAGATACATTATAGAATGCAACTAAGAGGGATATTTTCAAGTTGATGAATGAATAAAAGTTGTACATTAGATTCTACTCATATAGTTAGATTTGCGATTGCTATCACCAATATTTGTGTTTTAAATTTCAAACTCAAAATTCAACACTCTTTTGTAATATGATTACGACTAAGATATTGACAATCTAATAATGAAATTTTTGTGATGGGTTGAAATGTAATACTCTGATTGTAGTGATTTTTGCAGATTTTTTGGTTTCTTAATTTTAGTAGTTGATTTTTTTAAAAGCACTTTTAGACTAAAACCATCAAATTTTTGGGTGGAACACTACAACATGAAACTCCAGGCATAAATTTTCACAAATCATCCCCTTTTTAATCGGATCACACATGCACGGAGCTAACTTCCCATAAAAGTTTCAGTAAAAAATTCACATTGCAAAAAGTGCAGGATGGATGAGAAATTGGACTTCAAATCCGTACATCATAAAAAATATGCATGGTTGGGCATTTAGGGGTTAAGACCAATTTAGAGCCGTAGGCCCCAAATGTTTAAAAATTGTTGCCAAAAATGACTATAGGGTGCCCAAAATGGAAATTTCAGAAAATGAAATCCATAGCTGAACATTACTTGCATTAACAATGTGAGAGGGGGAATTTAGAGTTGGAGACTTAGCAAGGTAATTTTTATGAGTAATTTTTATGAGTAATTTTGAAAGTTTTAGGTCATCGATGCACTCCTTCATGTGTGTGACTAATCATGTGAGTGTACAGGAAGGGGATTAATTTGAACACTACCGCACTACGTACACATACAAAAAGCATATTTACACTTGAAATCCCGCTTGAAATTTAAGACAAGGTTTTAAAATCTACGAGGTATTTGTTAAAGGGGGTCATAAACACGTGATGCCAAGGTTTAGCCCATGAACATTTAACCATTGTGAAAATGAACGATGTACACAATGAAACACATTTTTTTTCCATCCATCAAGCACTTTTTGCAGTGTCAATTGTATACTAAATTGTTTTTATTCATGAAAATTTTGAGTTTCAAAAAATATACAAAAATATTGGTGATAGCAATCATAGATCTAACAGTATATATAGAATCCATAAATACATATTGTACAACTTTTATTCACACATCAAGTTCAAAATATCCCTTTTAGTTCCATTTTATAATGCATCTTTGCAAAACTGCCGAATTTGGACACAGTGAAAACGTTTGAAATCTTGGTATATAATTGGCTTAAAGTATGAGATATATCACATGCTCAAATTGAACATACATTTATTCTTTTCTGATTAATAGATAGGTTCAATTATTGGTTTTATAACAATTAATTCAAGGCCCAAGAGCTCCAAATGGAAGTTGTATTGCAAATTGAGTATAATCTTAAATCTCATAATTTTAGTCAATCCCTCTTAAATTCATGTCTAAATAACCCATTTGGTATTTATATTTTAAGTTTTTGAAAGTGAATTTTTTGTAAATTGAAATATTTAAATTTCAAAATGAATATCATAAATCAAACCATATAGATTTAATCTAGGAGTTAACCCTTTAGCGCCCAGTGTCCATACATTGAACAACGAACAGATTAAAATTGTTTAAATTTCATCCAAATTGTACAATATTCATTCACTCATTTTTTTTTGAGTTCTTGTGTAAATTGACTATCCTTTGTCCTGTACAGTGTGGATCTTCAAAATAAGTTATTATGAAGTTTGTAAAAATAACACAATTGGTTTATGTCAAGTTTCATTCTTAGTTCAAAAAGCAAGACCTTAAATATGATTTTCCAAAATAAGTAGAATCAAATAATGGAAATCATACCATGATGTATTGCATGTTATTCCAATTTCATTCCAATATTTTTCAAATTTTGTGTGTTAATTTGGGCTTTCAATTGCATTTCAAGAGAAAACCTTGCAAAATTATTTTAAAATTCTTAATAAATTATAGTATGATACATCCAACTGTACAGATGTGATCTTCACATTAGAATTTACAAATTTTGTTTACACAGTAAATCAACTCCATTTTTGGTTTCCATCAAATATTTTATCACACTTCGTTGAAAACAACGTTGAATTGGGACGTTAAAACGCTAAAGCCTGTGATCATTGTTTGTATGTCAACTTTTAAAAACCTTCATTTTCAATAACTTAATAACACATAAAACTAATAATAAAAAACTCTTATTTATATAATTGTCAAAATCCCAAAGACATGTTTCATCCATCGATCACTTTGTGAGTCTTCTCTTCTCATTTGTGTTATGGTTTATTTTCATGATTTTGGAAGTGCCATTTCACCTTGACTTACATTTAACTTCTTGAGGACTAAGAAGCTCAAATTGGACCTCATGTTTTTTTTAGTACTTTTGAGAAGGTCCTATGTGGACTTTTTTTTGTTCAATTTTTGTTTTTTTATCAACATATGTAATAATCTTCATTGATTTTAATGTAATAAAATTTGATACATCTAAATTATGTTTTTCACAATATGATTAATTGAACTTGACATTTTTATCCATGAACGCTCGGTTGTTAAGGAGTCAAAACATTTAAAACATGGTCGTGAGAATGTTCTAGGTTGGAGATTTTAATCATTGCACCCAAGGTTTTTTTTCTGGCTTTTTATTGTCTGTATGCTACAAAAATCCATAAAGTGAATCAGCATGTGGAAACATAATGAGACAAAATATCACCTCATGTAGCTACCAAGGCAATGGATTGCAAGCCACTTTAATACTTTGTGTGCAACACACGGTGAATGAAAAGGCCAAGATGTTGAATTCATGAAAAAGACAAGATGTATGAAGGGTTTTGTGAAAGGGCAATATATTGAATGAAAAAGATAAGACGTATGAATAAATAAAATAATAAAATAAAAATATGTCACTAGGTGTTTCAAATGAAACTATAAAAAATAAAAAATAAAATACAAAACCACCTCATTCACTTGCATGGGAGCTTTTTAGCCTAAAGTTACATGACCCGAAAACAAAAAAAGCCTTACAGCCCTCGTGAAACATGCTAAGGTAGAGGGCTCATAAACCGATCAAATTTTAGTTGAACAAGTTCCTCATGGAGTGATCAAAAGAGTTTTTTTGGGAGAATGTGCAAACTTTATTGAAGAGCATTGATGATGGAATCAAAATTTTCCAATTTTTCTTTATTTAGTTATGAATTTTGGAAGGTGATGTCATAGGTGTTGTTTAAACCGATCAAGCTGTGGTGTACATTTGAGGATGGGCTTGAAGGCTAGAATCTTCTTTCTGAGAAGATTGGCCTAGTGCACGGTTTCTGGTCTTGCTCGGATTCCTCTACCTTAACCCTTTCAGGCGCCTGCGTCCAATATTTGGACGTTGAACAGATTTTGACTGTTCAAATTCTATCCAAACTGAACAGTTTTCATCCACCAAAATTTCTCATGATTCTTGTGCAAGTTGACTATCTTTTGTACGGTTTTGATTTTCCAAATAGGTTATTATGATTTTTGGAAAAACAACACAAGTGGTTTATGTCAAGTTTCAATCTTAGTTCAAAAAGTGAGACTTTAAAGATGATTTTTTAAAATAAGTAGAATCCAATAATAGAAACCATACCATCTCGTAGTGCATGTTATTCCAATTTCATCACAATTTTTTTTGAAAAAATTCCGTTAATCATGATTTTTAATTGATTTTCAAGAAAAAACCTTACAGAATCAATAAAATATATATATATTAAAGAAATATATGATAAATCCAACCGTACAGATGTGATCTTCACATTGACATTTACAACTTTTCTTTGTACATCAACTCCATTTTCGGCTTTCATCTAACATTTTATAACGAATTTTTGAAAACAGTGTTGAACTGGGACGTTAAAGGGTTAATCCCCATTTTAGTTCCATTTCTGATCCTTTCGATTGTATGTGAGCTAAGAGCATCATCAATGCAGAAACGACATCAAGGCGTTGTATCGCAAATTTTCAGATTGGTCTGCGGGGCTGCCTGTGTGGTGTGCCGCATGTGGATGCCTCCCCTCCAACCCGCGGTCCCAAAGCAACACTGCAAATCTGCCACCGCATGCAAAACGACAAGAAACGACACATCTGCCGCTCCTCCTCCGCCGTGAAACTCGGACCCTTTGTGGCCGTGTTCCTGGACCAAGGTAGCGGGTGCATGAGAAATCCTGGAAGTAACGGGCGAGAGGGAAGAATTGGCGTGGCCAGGTCCGCCAAGCACGGTGCCGTTCCTGCGTTGGAACGCTCAAAATCTTGCGGAACGCCCCACCGCAGAAGAAGTCACGGTCCTGCTTCTTTTTCTGCGGTGGGTTGATGATGCTCTAAACTGTTTTTGTGCAGCTGTCAATATGCCCCTTTCATTTTCATTGATCACGATGTTTTTGTGGATGTTCCTTTAATGATGGAATGGTTCAATGTATGTAAACCGTCCAAAAGGTTTTGCAACCCCTTTTGCATGCTTTCAAGGGATTGAGTTTACTGTAACATACAGTTGGCATACTTTGTGATGCACAAGAAGACTTACTAACAATTTGAGAAGGACCGCAATTGTGAGACCATATAACTATTGTGTACAATTCTCACACTACCGTAGCATCATACCTGGGTTGCCAAAAATTATTTTGAAAATTGAAAAATGTAAAAGAATTGAATCATTTTTAATCATTTTTCGCTCGTAATCGAAAATCAAGAGATTCGTTTTTTGAGGAACAAATTTTATTTTTCAAAAAGTATTAAATTTTTGTTCATGGGGTGTGGAACCAGCTATAGCACTACCATAGGTATTCAATATGTGGTTGCAATTACGCGTGCAATAGGTGACGTTAAGTATTGCATATTCAATTTATGTAAAATGTAAGAAGGTTGATACATATCACACAATAACAAAATGTTCCTTTGGAGTATACAATCTATACATTAAGAGAGGTTGTTTGTTTTGATTTTTTTTATTTTGATTTTTTTCTATTTTTACGTTAAGATCTCCTTAACCTCTAAAGGACCGCGGTTTTTCCTGTTTTTGAGCATCATTTCACCTCTTTCTATTCATTTTCTTGTGAATATTTTTTTCCTCTTGAATGCCAAATCAAACATTTAAATAGAACTTAAGAATTTTTTTAACCAAATTTAACAATTTTTCCCATGTCTTCAAAGACGGTCAAAAAATATCCAAAAGACTGCAATTTCATCTTTATCACTTCAAACGCTATAATCTTACAATCTGTACGATCAAATTCTATGAAAATTTTACCATGCACTATCTTGGTGATCTTTAACAAGATCCTACGGTTAAAGTTGAAAGATAATAATTTTTGAGGTTTTTTTTTGAGCCCTGCCCGCACTGCCCATTCTCCCCAAAAAAACCCCTTTTGTTCCATAACTTCCACTTAAAAAGTCGGAATCAAAAAAAAAATTAGATTCTCATTTTTGTATTGACATACCAAATTCACATGATTTATTTCAAAAAAATAAAAAATAAAATTGACACCATAAAAACCTACCCGAACATTGAAATGTCCTAGTTAGGGCACTTGGTCCTTTAGGGGTTAATAATGAGCCCCCTTAGTCGCATTGTTGGTATCGTAAAAAACTCTCAGCGAGGAGGGGTGCATAGAGTTTGTTTCGTTGCATTGAACCTGCGGTGTGAAAATTATGGGTTTTTAATCAAACTTCATCACAATAAATTGAACTAAATTATGAAAAATGGAATATGAGGTTTTTTTATGTCATTATGGGCATTGTCAAAACGCTCTCAGCGAGTAAGGGTGCACTAAAGTCTTTTCATAGCTTTTGGAACTACAGTGTGAAAATTATGGATTTTCAATTAAAATTTGTCATTATAAATTGAATTACATCGTAAATAAAGCAAAAGCAAAAGCAAAAGAAAATGTACATAGAACACGAGGAACACTAAAACACAAGAACCACAAGGAACCACAAGGTTACACAAGGAACACAAGGAACATCTGAATAAACAACATGGCCACACCTGTCTATGCATTAACCCTTAAACGTCAAGAGGGTCCTTGGAAAGTAGCCTGAAGAGCAAAAGTCTATAGAAGTTGCTAAAAATTAATGAAAGAGAAAAAAGAAAAAAGAAAATTCCAGGTTGTTAGAATTGGTGTGTAGGCATTGTTGCGAGCATTTTTGTTGTCTTTAAGAAACAAATGCTTTGTCTCTCTCCATAGTTGTTGCCTACTCAAATCTTCTTCATTCCTTCAATTCCTTTATTCGATTGTGAATTTTTCCAATTTAGGCATATTTGCTTAATTTAGCCTCACTTTTTTATCACCTTTCCAAAGCACCAATCCATTTCAATTTTGGTTGAGAAAATCTACTTTTCCTTCATTATTCTCTCAAAACAAGCCAATGGGGCTCGCTTTGACGTTTAAGGGTTAAGATATGTTTGTTTTGTTTTATTTTGTTTGTTATATTGAGATCTTTTAGACCTTGCGTTCATTGGCCGCATTTCTAGTACCAAAAGAAAGCTTTCAACAAGGAGGAGTGCACGAAGTTTGTTTCTTCACATTTGGACATACAGTGTGCAAGTTATAGAATTTTTGTATTGAATTTTGTCATTATAGATTGAATTAAATTATGAAAAATAGGATATGTGAGTTTTGATGTCATTCTTGGCATCATCGAAAAGCACTCGACAAGTAGGGGTACACCCTCGGGGGGTTCACTGGCGAAAATTTTAGAAACAACGTGCGATAAAAAATAGGGTCCAATATATTCATTGTAGATAAATTTTGTAAAAACTGTACATGTAAAATAGGGGATTTTTAAAAAGTGAAACATGTTTACATGTAAAATACCATCACATATAATATACTCAGGCTTTTTACATGTAAAATACCATCACCTTATAATATTTTTTGCAAGGTAAATAACCCCCCAAATAAATAGGTCATTATCACACGTGTATGCAAAATATACAAGGGAGTGCTCCCCCCGAGGGTACACCAAAGTCATTTCATAGCTTTTGAACCTACAATTTGGAAGTTATGGATTTTTAATTAAAATTTTCACCATGAATTAAATAAAATAAAATTATAAATAAATTATTCTCAAAATAATTTAAGCAAAAGAAAAAGCAAGGGAAACACAAAAACACACAAGAATCTTGTGAACACGTGGAGCATGGAAACATTGGGGCACATGAAACATGGGAGACATTTGGACCAACAATATAGGGCCACTAGTAGGTATGATTATATATTGTACTATACATTCATTTTTTTCATGTGAAGAGGGATATAGAGTAGCTTTTGGTCCAAAGGCTAGTGTAAATGAAGAGTTTGATGGAAGAAGTGGTGTCGCTAAAACCAAATTCGTGCATGCTATTTTTAATGCTCCTTCTGAAGGTAGAATTTATGAAGTATGTGAACTTGTAAATACAATTGCAAAAATGTAATAGTAGGGAGAAACAATGTTCGGTGATTTTACATTCCAACTTGGAAAAATTCAAATCTCCCACCTTTGAAAGGCCCCCAAAGACACCTAATTTTCCCCCTAACTATCAATTTGGAACATGGATTTATTTATGAGTTGGTTACATGTGTGCAAAGTTCCGCGGCCTAAAGATTTACCAAAATGAAATTATTGCAACTTTATTAACGGGTATGCATTTTTTAGGTTCATCACAATAATGTTGATGGAAATAGGACACCTCATGCTTCTAAAATCTAATCTTTCTATCATGCAGGTAGATAGATCGATAAACAAATAGAGAGACAAATAGACAGATAGATAAACAAATAGACAGGTAGATAGATATTCCGGTCCTCTTTCAAGGCCGGTGTGAATAAAGTGTCTATTTGTGATGTTAATGACCAAGTGCCCACCGGTCAAAGGACCATTGGAACAAAACTACTCTCCCCTGCCGGGAATGGAGTTCTATCATGCAAAATCATATGTACTTCCTACATATGTACTTCTCAAAAATTCCAGCCATGTGTCATGTGAAGTTGCAATTTTTTTTTCATGAGTCATTTTTTGTTCCTGTTTGATAATTGCAGCATTTTGTAAACATATGTATCCCATTTTGAGAAATTTGTAGGCCACAAAATTTGATACACATGTAATTAACTCATATTCCGTAAAAGAACACATCTTGACTCCATGTAGGAAATTTGGTTATTATTCCGTTTTATTTTTCAAAATTCCTTTGTATCAATTAGCCTGCCAACCAAAATTTTATGTACACCAATTATCCTCTTTATTCCGAGACATACTAACTATTTACTCAAAGCTATAAATTTTACACCCAGCAAATTATTTTTTTTACCAAGACTGAAGATTTTGGTACTATTCATCCACGAGAACATCCATAAAAGTACTTGGTAAAAATATTCATAGTACATAAATAAATAATAAAAACATAGTCATTATAAAATAATTAACCCCTAAACGTCCTCACCTATGTCCAATTTGGGCAGTTTTGCAAAGATGCATTATTAAATGCAACTAACGTGAATATTTGAAACTCGATGTATGAATAAAAGTTATACATCTTAAATTTTAGATTCAATCTATACAGTTAGATCTGTGATTGCTATCACTAATATTTTTCTATAAATTTTGAAACATAAAATAAAAAATTATTTAGTAATTCGATTATGAATAAGATATGGGGATGAAATTTGTTGTGATGGCTTATAATGTAGTACTCTAGGTGTAGTGATTTTTGGAGTTTTTTTGGATGCTTGATTTTATGAGTTTATTTTTTCAAGAACACTTTTAGACTAAAATCTTCAAAATTTTGGGTGAAACACTGCAACACAAAATGAGGCATCATTTTTTCAAAAATTGTTTCCTTTTTGATCGAATCACACATACATGAAGCTAACTTCCCATAAAAAATTCAGTAAAAAAATCACACTACAAAAAGTGCATGACGCATGAGAAATTGCGGATGAAATCTGTACATCATGCAAAATATGCATGGTTGGGCAGTTAGGGGTTAAGGTAGAAGGCTCCAAAACCAACAGGATTCTAGTTCCAAAAGAATCTAAACCATGCATTTGTTTTAAAACAAAAATCTAGACACATCATAAAGCTCTTATTAGATGTTGACCAAAATGATAAGCTATCTATGGTCTACCTAGATTTCAGGTTCTAGGATGATTATTGTGCTTAGATTCTCTTGGAATTAGAACCCTGTTGGTTTTGGAGCCCTCTATCTTAGTGAATCTCGGACTAAATAGGATAAAGTAACTATATTTGAAAGCGACCATTTCCTTAAAGCGTCTATAGCTCAATCTTCCATAATAAGTAGATTCTGACACCCTACTGTTGACGAGAATGCGCACAATCTAAACATCAGATTTCAGGGTCGCTTTACGGTCAACTTCTAGTCAACACTTTGGAAATTCATAATTTATTCAAACGGTGTTCAAATAATGCATACTAAAGTACGTTGGATTCCTCTTGAATTTTCTATTAAGACACACTGAATTTTTTTTCTGGTTTATGTGCATAAATAGGTTCAGTTGGTCAAGTGAACTCTATAAGGCATAGTTACCTTAACCCTTAAAGGTCCAAAGAGCCCTTTCTGACCAGTATTATACATTAATATTCGATCGGATTTGGCGTGGTTTCACACCTCCTATGGGTTTACAATCAAAAGTGAAGTTAAAATTCACGTCGACATGCTTTTAATGAGCCATTGGAATCTCAATTTGGAATTTTTAATTTACAACAAATGTCAAATACACACCAAAGTATCTGCTATCTCCATCAACCCTTTAAGGGTTAACCCTAAACGTCTGAACGCGCCACTGCGGTCAGTAGAATACGTTGTATTTTGATTGTATTTGGAATGAATCCACACCTCTAATGAGTTTGAGGTCAAAAGAGAAGCTGAAATTTAGATCAATGCGGTTCTAACGAGCTACTGAGATCCTAATTTAGAGTTTCTTGTTGGTAGAAAATCCCAATTATATGACAGCGTATATACTATCTCCATGGGACGTTTAGGGGTTAAGGGTCGCTTCACACTATGGCCGAAGGTCGAGAGGTCGTCGATTTCCACAATCAAATGGCAAGAAACCATGGTTTCAGCCTCTCGACCCTTCACACTAGAGGCCAAAGTCCAAAGGCCGTGGACCTTCAAAATGCTTACATGGCAACACTTTTTGACCAAGGTGACGGCCTCTCGAGAGGAAGTTTGGGTCCTACATTTTGCAAGACCCGTCACTATGGTCGAGAGGCCGTCGATTTCTTTTCATAAAAAATGAAAACTATATTTTATGCCTATTTTCAGTGGACTTCTTTGGACTCTCAATCCCACGGCCTCTCGACTTGGATGGCCATAGTGTGAAGCGGCCCTAAGGGCCGACTTCCATGCAAAGGGGCAGTGGGTGGCCGGTCCTAAAAAGGAGGAAGCTCCACTGAAGTGGGTGGAAACATGAGGATTCTAGAGTATATATTTCATTTGTACCGAAATGGGTGGAGCATGGGTGGTTCTTGAGACCTCAATTCTTGTCTTCTAGTGCCTTCCACCCAACCGATCCGCACATGGAAGTCCGCCCTAAGGGCCGACTTCCATGTGGGGTGGGTGATCGGTGATCAGGCCGCAGAAGAGGGGAACTCCACCGAATCGGTGAAAATAGGTGAAACTCAGGAGTATAATTTTTCCTTGCACCGAAATGGGTGGAGTATCGGTGACTGTTGAGACCTCGTTTTTTGTCTTCTACTGCCTTCCACCGGACCGATCCTCACATGGAAGCTCGCCCTAAGTGGTGTAGCAACTTGGCTGAAATTAGTAACAAAAAGAAGAAGTGAAGAAGCAACCAGGAAACCACTGATGCACGTAAGTGTGAACAGGACACACGACGTGGGGCAGTGTGAACGGAGCCGGTTTCCCTGCTTCCATGGAGGTGCGAGACGACCACGTCTCGCCATAGCTCTCCCTCCGTCGTCGTCAATTCTTCGTAATAAAATTTTCCATACCCGTAACTTAAAAAGCTTCATCATCTCCATCGTCCATTGCAGCAGCAGCTTCATCTGCATGCACCCCTTCAACTCCAAAACTCCACAAAAATTAATTATCCGGCCCACACGTACACAACTGCCAGGCAGGAACCCGAAACCACGCACAGTAACTTAGCTCCTGCTGCATTATTGAACCGCGTGCACGCGCTGCCTTGGAAGCCACGCACGACGATGCTCGCTCTGTTCCCATAATGTTGCAATGACCGAGTTTGAGAGGTTAGTAAGTTAGTAGCGATCATGATTCTCAGGCAGCCCAACTGGGCCGCGAAAGGGCCAGCGGATTTGCAGCAGCAGCAGTCGCCGGTCGTGGACCTGGTGATGGCGTTGTCGGATCAGCGCGTGTACCGCGAGGTCGTGTGGTCGCTCAAGCGCGGCCTGCGCGACGCGCGGTCGGAGTTTTCGTTCGTGCGCGTGCGCGGATTGAACGCGCTGGCCAAGTTCATGGCGGCCGCGGTGAACGCCGACAAGGTCATCGAGCTTTTCCGTGATAGCCAGAGCTGCCGGGAGCTTCAAGGTTTGCTTCTTCAATTCATTCATTAGCTGGTTCTTTCATTTGGGTTGCAACAGTAGACTCTCAGAAAAAACAAAAAACAGAGTGCAATGAGACTAATTAGCACGGTACATTCATCACTTGCAAACATTGGAGTTATCCTTAAAATCCGTCAAATTTTGAAGAAAATACCGTGAATTTTTCTTTATTATACTCTTATTCTTCACTTCAAATAGTTAGAAGGTGTGGAAGATCTTGGTGGTTTATGATTATTAAGGTGTGTAAGAGCTTGGTGGTCTTCAAAAGTTTTTTAGCTCCTTTCTTGGTGCTAAAAAACTTTTGAAGACCACCAAGCTCTTACACACCTAATAATGATAAACCACCAAAATCTTCTACACCTTTTAACTATTTAGAGTGAACAAATGAGAGTGTTGTAAAGAAAGATACTTTGTAGATTCATCAAATTCAAGGTGACTTTAAGGATAACTCAATTATTGTACTCAAATCTTAAGCCTCGTCGCAGAAAATAGTCCAAGCATGCTTAGTTTCATTGAGGATGCTACCATTTGAAAGCAGATCGAGTATCATAATGGAAATTGAAAAGAGAGGAGTGGTTAGCCCCTATGTATTTTTTTTGTAGTGTAGAAAAATCGGATACTGTGCTGCAGCAAGTCATCTTTTCGAGTGAAAATGACTTCAGTTTGACACGATTGATCTTGTAGTATAGAACAAGAGCTTTAAAATGATTCAGAAAACCGAAGTACAATGAGAAAATGCCACTGTTGCAAAGTTAAGTGATGCAGATCATGGCAATATTGGGCGTTTTAGATGCTTAGGGGTTAAGGCTATAACTGAGCTCAACTGAGCTGCCGTGTAGATTATAAGGCCACATTAAGGATTATGTAGTGTAAAGGCAATGGTGCAAAGGGTGTAAGCTCTCCGAATAAAGCGAGAGGTTTCTTTTCTTCTGTGTAAAGAAGGAAGGAAATCTCAACAATTCTTGGGTAACAATTTTCCTCGTTGTTTTACAGTTTTGTGAGATTGTGGCTGAAAGCAAACTACTCTGTCGTGATTTCCAGTGATCTTTACGTGCTCATGTCTTGTTATTGTACGAGGTTGCACATCAGATGCCAACACTGAAATAGTAGCACATGAGCTCATTCAAGCTCTCTTATCATTTCTCCTTTCAAGCACAGGATCTCTAGAAATCTGAGCGTATTTTTTTCTTTTTTTTCTTTTGAGACAACCTTCTTTTTTCACTTGTGAAGTTGAGTTAGGGCAATGACATATAACATGCCCCACTTTATTGAGTGAGTTATGGGACCTTGAGTCCCACTCTCAACTCCAATTTATGTGTCCGATACACTGCCATCTTTGAAGAGGCATAACTTTTGACTCACAACTCCGATTCATGGTTTCTTTAGACTCATGGATGCGTGCTCTTCCAAGGTTTCCAACCATGTATGATAGAATTGCTTTGTAAAGGTGGTTGTTGGAACGGGAAGCACATCATTCGGTGGTATTTTTTATGGGGACCTTAATCCCACTTTCAACTCCAATTTATGTGTCCCGAGACACTATCATCTTTGAAGAGGCATAACTTTTGACTCACAACTCCGATTCATGGTTTCTTTAGACTCATGGATGCGTGCTCTTCCAAGGTTTCCAACCATGTATGATAGAATTTCTTTGTAAGGGTGGTTGTTGGAACAGGAAGCACATCATTCGGTGGTATTTTTTTATTGATGGATTGATTTGAATTTTTTTCTGGCAGTGGTGCCGGTGTTGTTTGGTTACACATTGGCTCCACGGAAGCGATTGGCCAAGAACCTCAACATCCGTGAAACTGGTTCGGCTGTGGAAAGCTCACCGACAAGCGCGGAGGTGGCTCTTGCACTTCGTGTGTTGGAAGGTTGCTGCCTGCTTTACGGTGGCTGCCGGACCATTGCATCCCAGCATGCAGCTGTTTCGGTATTTTCTCTTCCTCACTTTTTACTTTTTTTTCCTTCTTTTGCATGACCAGGTATATGTATATTTTGCTCATAACATTCTTGAAGAGAGAGCTTCTGTCCCTGCCCACATAAAAGCCAATATCAGGGCGGCTTCACACTATGGCTGAAGGTCAAGAGGCCGTCGATTTCCACCAGTCAAATTGCAAGAAATCATGGATTCAGCATCTCGACCCTTCACACTAAAGGCCAAAGTCCAACGGCCGTCGCTCTCCAAAATGCCTACGTGGCAGTACTTTTGACCAAGGCCATGGCCTCTTGAAAGGAAGTTTGGGTCGAACGAGAATGGAAACCCAAACTATGGTCAAGAGGCTGTCGATTTCTTTTCATAAAAAATGTAAACTATATTTATTGCCTATTTTCAGTAGATTTCTTTGGACTCTCAACAAAGTTTGGACTCTCAATCCCACGGCCTCTCGACTTGGACGGCCATAGTGTGAAACAACCCTCAATGTCTTCTAGGGACTCTCTTTCACTGAAAATCCTTTTTTGTGGTTTGTGTCTTTATTAAGGGCTTCCGCACCCTTCCACTGAAAGCAGGAGATTTTCTAAACCTGGATGTAAAGTGCTTGTTATTTAATGTTGTGTTTTTTAGGGCAAGTGAGAGAGCTAGTGATATTTAAATATGTCCCTCTATAACTAATTCAAAGAAGGGTTCAGTATCCTAGATTGATAAACAATAATGATCACCCATCTATAGTGATTGTAATTGGTTCACGAACTATATAGAGGGATACATAGCAGTTTAAGAGTGTGGAGATGATAGCTTGTGACACTAAATTTTAAATGTGATGATAGTGGTCAAGGGGTGAATTGAAGAGAGAGAGGTGGGGGTGCTCTAAGTACCTATATTCTAAGTTTGACTGCGGAGTCTCACTACCGAAAAAAACAAAGGCATTGTTTTTGACACTCTTTTCGGTTAACTCTATTGTTGTCTTTTGTGATGGCAGGAGCTTATTGACTTGTTCTTAGCTGGAGGGCCATCAGTACAAAGCCCTTGTTTAGATGGATTACTAGCTGTCATGTTGGAATCCCCCTCCAACCAAAAGGTACTCATCGCTACCTGTAGTCTTCTTTTGAGAGGATGTACCATAGTTTACTTTTCATAAAGATAGAGGATGCATAGTTTTTCATAAAGTTAGATTACTGTTGAAGACACTGGTATTTATCGGTGAATAATTCCTGATCGGTGAAAACAAAAAAATCATAATTTTCACTTTGACAGAATTCTTGAGTATCGAACCCTGTTCATAGATCGATTCATTTCCACTACTCCACTTCCCCCAGGTGTACAAAATCACACATTATTCCAGAAACACTATTGTCAAGAAAATAATTATTTCGTCTGTCTACTGACAAACAATGGTTATCTGCTGTCCGAATACATGTAGCTAATTGTTGTACTTGCTAATTGACTGGGTTCATTAGCATTTTCCAATTGTGAAGGTCTTGAGCAGGGAAATCTTGTTTTCATTTTTCATGAAGTGTCAAAATGGTGATATAAAATGTCATAGTGGTGTTCCATATTCAACATTCATCCACATATTGGATAAAAAATATCACATTAGAAGATATCACATATCCATAAAAAAAAATTCATCCACAATTTGACGATATTTTTTTGATCTGAAGTTTTATGGCAAAAACTTCATGATTATTAGTCAGATTTTTTTTTTCTAGTGCAATCTGGCACTATTTCGCCCCCAAAAAAATGCCATGTTCCTGAGGATTACGCCCTGGCGTGATTTAATTTCTGTTCTCATGAACTGAACACTTTGACAGGAGTTTGAACGGGTGCATGGTCTGCGTAAAATTGCTGAGATGCTACGGAACGGTCATCTGGATCCTGGCATTCGGTAAGCCAACTACCATTCGTTTCTAGTTTTTTAACCCACCATAATATGGTTGTCTTCAGGGGTCCTAACTCTAGTTTTTTTTTTGAATGCTTTCTTTCATCTCTGAATTCCCAATAACCTGAAGAAGCCCAAATTGGACCTCATGTTCTTTTTAGCAGGTCTTCCTTTCGTTCAAATTTATTTGTTTTTTTACCAAGACATGTAATGCTCTTCACTGATTCTGTTGATTAAAAAAATTGGTTCCACCTAAATTAAACTTTTCACAATACAAGAGTTATTTGCAGAGTCATTGAAAAGTGGGTGACTGGACTGGACTTTGATTGAACGGTAGATTTGTTCCTCAAAAAAGAGCTTGTGTTGGGAACTAAAAACAAAAGTCGGGTATAAAGTTTGAAAGCATCAAAAACGGTGCTAAAAAACTTTTGACCCAAGGTTTTTTGCGCACCCCGGAGTTTGAGAATGAGCAGTGCATTTTTAGTTTGAGTATGAGTAGTGCAAAAACCAAAAGCCATCCACTAGCATTTTTCTCCACTGCGACAGGCTCTGATTCCAACCACTACTCACTGCATTTTGTAGTGACGTGGACTAAATCAAGACACTTTTTTTCCCGGTACTTTCTCTGGTTGAATTTACGTTTCCACAAATTTTATCATGAATCCGGCCCAGTGAGCCCTCAACTTTACGGATAACTCAACAATGATCAAATTTGTTACTGCCTCTGTCCAGAAATGACTATCCTAATTTTTGGCTTGTTTTAACTTAATTCAATACTTGAAAAATGGTCTAACTTAAGTAGTAGTAGTATGTAGTTTTTGTGTCACTCTCATTGTCCGTCCCCCATTTGAAGTGAACAAGGCTCACACCTGAAGTATTAAACACAGGACAATTATGCCGGAAAAAGAAATGCCAAAAACCAGGACAACTATTTCTAGACTCACAGAGGGACTATATTAAAACCACGAATCCTTAGTAATGTATGGGCTAAAAGAAACGCCATGAGCATTCTTCTTTCAAGTTTCTTGTATTCATTACTGCATAATCTCTTTTTTGGTTTGTGTTTTGAACAAACAGTACCTGTTTCATTAAAATTATTGCACAACTTTGGATTTGCATGACGAAACGCACGTACGGACCCTAAAGCTTGACTGTTTGAAAGTCAACAACTTGGGACGAAATTTGCAAAGGGGTTTTGTCTGCTTATTCCTGAGAGGACCAAGAAGCCCAAATTGGACCTCCCGTTTTATAAGCCTTTTTGAGGAGATCCTATGTGGACTTCTTTTTTGGTTTAATTTAATGCTTTTCTTGACCAACACATGCAATGTTATTCACCGATTTTGGTGATATAAAATTTGGTTCAATAGGGTTTAGGGTAAAGTCACCTTAAGTTTGAAGAGCCTATCATGAATTTTTCTTTAATATACTTTTATTTGTTCACTCCAAATAGTTAAAAGGTGTGGAAGATCTTGGTGGTTTATCATTATTAGGTGTCTAAGAGCTTAGTGGTCTTCAAACTCGTGGAAAAAAAATTTGGGCATCAAAACAGGAGCCAAAAAAGTTTTTCATGAGTTTGAAGATCACCAAGCTCTTACACACGTAATAATGATAGACCATCAAGATTTTCCATACCTTTTAACTATTTGGAGTGAACAAATAAGAGTATATTATAGAAAAATTCATAGTAGATTCTTCAAACTCAAAGTGACTTTATGGAAAAATCTAATATAAATTATTTTTTTCAAAATATGATTGATTGAATTTGTCAATTTAATACCATGAATCTTTGGTCTTGTAGGGGTTATAATGGCTCACTGGGGCTATGGGATTGAAACTGTACAGTTCCCACCAATAAGTTTACGCTCATTTCAGCTTTTCAAAGAATTGAATCAAATAATTAAATTTATAAAAAATATCAATATTAATATTAAAATATATTAAACCATTTGAGGTGTGAAAAATTACTTCTTTGAACAATTTTTGGATCAAATATTATAAAAATGTATAATTTATACTCAAATTGAACATTTCTAAACTAAAAACTTCAAACATTGATATTTTAGTAAATATGACCTCAACACTCATGATTTTTTTTTCACATGATTCTACAGAGGATTTGCATTCTTTTCATTGAAAGTTTTATAAACCATAAGTAACAAAATTTGTATTCATAGTTGTTTGAATTAAGAGTAAAAAATGAAGGTTTTAATTTCAAATAAAAATAGATATAAAACCTTTTATTATCAAAAATCAATTGTATGTATTGTTCATCTTGTGCACTACAACTTGTCCAAATTAGGCTCAAAACTAATAATTTTTGTAATTTGTATTGGCAGTTCTTTGAAAAGTTTAATGAACGTAAACTTGTTGGTGGGAACTGTACTGTAGGCTGAGGATTGCGGAGTTCATCGTGATTTTGATCAGCCAAATCTTGCCAAGCTCCAACAGAGGTGTAGAAGGTCCAAAGCCTGCGTGGATGACCAAATGGGCGCAGCAAGAGCTGGTGGAGCTTCTGGGCGAAGACAGCCGGGCTGTGGTGGAGGACATCATGGACGCCGGCCGCCACAAACTCTCCGACCAACGCGGCCAGCAAGCGGCCATGCTTCGATATGCCCAAGAGCTTCTGCACTTGACCAGTTGATCCATCATTCTGGAATTGCCTGTAAATTGAATCATGTAGTATTTCTAAACTAACCCCAGCCTCACTCTGGATGGATGTTGGACATTCAACAGGAAGAGGTAGGATTGTAAGTTATTTGAGTTATTTAACCGAAAAAGAAGCCCATCTAAGAAGCCCATCCCTTTTTGCTCTACTTCTAACCTCTTTCTTGAACTGTATATACTTGGGTTGAATGGTGTCGTATCATAGACTGCCCCCCTGTAGACCATGGGTTTGGAGCTTTCGTGGAAGGTGTGGGAGTCATTGCGAGCTATGGAGAATAATGCCTCTGGGTATTGGACATTCAATGGGAAGAAGAAGGATTGTAAGTTGTTTGAGTAAACCGCCAAAAAGCCCATCTAAGTTAAGATAGATATAAACTCCGGTCCTCTTTCGAAGCCGGCGTGAATAAAGTGTCTGCTCATAATGTTAATGACTCAATGTCCACCAGACAAAGGGCACCCATCTAAGTTAGCTTGCCTTTTTGCTCTACTGCTAACCTCTTTCTTGAACTATATATACTTGGGTGGAATAGTGTCGTGTCATAGATTGTCCCCTTGTGGGCCATGGGCTTGGAGCTTTGGTGGAAGGTGTGGGAGTCATTGCGAGTTGTGGAGAACAATACCTATGGATGTTGGACATTCAACGGGAAGAGGAATGATTGTAAGTTATTTGAGTTAACCGAAAAGAAGCCTATCTAAGTTAACCTCCGTTTTTGCTCTACTTCTAACTTCTTTCTTGAACTATACCTGGATTGAATAGTGTCGTGGCATAGACTGTCCCCTTGTGAACCATGGGCTTTGGAGGAAGGTGTGGGAGTCATTGCAAGCTGAGGAGAATAATGACAGTGGTTTGCTTTAGATTGTCTCCTGACTCATCATTGACTAGTTTTTGGTCTAATATGAGTTCAAGAGGAATTCAACACGAGTTTGCTAAAACTTTCCTCTTTCGGCTGATTTTTCGGTTAACTCTCTTTGTCCCAGAATAATAACAAAGTCTCTCATGATTATTTTAGCAGTTTTGAGTAGGTCTTGTGTGGACTTCCTTTTGCTCAAAATGATTTGGTTTTGAACGACACATGCAATGATTCTGGTCATATAAAATTTTCTCCCATCTGCATTCTACTTTTCACAATATGATCCATTGAATTTCTCATTTTGAAACTAAGAATCCTTGGTCTTCTAGGACCGAGAAGCCCAAATCGGGCCTCATGTTTTCACTGTTCCTCATTGATCCTTTTTCTGTAAATTTTTTTCCCATTTGAATTATATTTTTTAGAATGTGATCCATTGAATTTCTCATTTTGAAACTATGAATTCTTGGTTTTTTAAGCAGTCTTTGAGTAGGTTGTATGTGGACTTCCTTCAATTGTTCAAAATGATTTGTTTTTAAACACATACAATGCTCTTTAATGATCCCATTGATATAAAATTTTGTCTCATCTGATTTATTATTTTCAGAATACGATCCATTGAATTTGTCATTTTAAACCTCGAATCCTTGGACTTTTACGGGTTTTAGGACTGAGAAGCCAAAATTGTGCCTCATGTTTTCTTTAGCATGTGGGGACTTTCTTTTGTTCAAAATGATTTGTTTTTGAAAGAACACATGCGATGTTCTTCATTGATCTTGGTGATATAAAATTTGATCCCATTTGCATTATACTTCTGGGAATATGATCCATTGAATTTGTCATTTTTAAACCGTGAATCCTTGGTCCTTGAGGGGTTAAAACTTACACTTGCCTTTCAGGCTGTTGAAACCTTTGGATTTCTGTAAATGTTTAGGCAGAGGAAATGACCTCATTTGCCATTATTTTCAAAGTAGAATGCCCTTAACCCTTTAACGTCCCGATTCAACACTGTTTTCAAAGATTTGTTATAAAATGGTTGATGAAAAACGAAAATGGAGTTGATGTACAAAACAAAGTTGCAAATGTCAATGTGTAGATAACATCCGTACGGTTGGATTCATCATATTTATTATTAATATTTTTAAAGTAATTTTGCAAGGTTTTCTCTTGAAATTCAATTAAAAATCCAAAATTAACACAAAAAAATTTAAAAATATTGTAATGAAATTAGAATGACATGCACTACGAGATGGTATGGTTTCCATTATTTGATTCTACTTACTATGGAAAATCATATTTAAGGTCTTTCTTTTTGAACTAAGATTGAAACTTGACATTAATCACTTTTGTAATTTTTCAAAAATTCACATTATCTTATTTGGAAGATCCATACCGTACAAATGGTATTCAACTAGTACAAGAATGAAAAAAAAAAAAAAAAAAATGGATGAAAAACATCCGGTACCTACAGAAATCAAGCTGCTCAAATTCATCCGGCGTCCAGATTCTGGACGCCGGCGCGCTAAAGGGTTAAATGTTGTGCTTGGAAACTTTTGACAATGCAACTGGGACTGATTTTGGTAGACATGTAAGACTAAAATTGGTAAAATTCAAAAAAAATCAAAACTCAAAAATTAATGTAATTTATATGAATTTTGAATGTGAAAAGATAGTTATATCTCACTTGCGGCATATAGTTGGTGTTTTCTTAACACTAAGTATCATGTATTGCATCGTGGAAGCCTCAATTTTGTTCACTTATAGAAACTTGCAATTGGATTACAAGTCGTCGGTTTTAGGATTCGTGCGTGGTGGGAGTTGTTGAAGGCACCTACCAATGACTAGAATGGAAGGTAGGTGGTTATATTTCATTCCACCTTAGTTTTACTCTCCAACTATTGTAGATTCAAAACCAATGTGATTTATTATGGAGTTATTTGTTAACCCTTTTGAGAAATAGAGATTAATCCTTAAACGTCCTCACTTTTCTTTAAATTTGGAGAATTTTAAAGATGTCTTATAAAATGTAACTAAGAGGGATATTTTGAACTCGATGTACTGGTAAAAGTTGTACATTATAGATTTTAAATTCTATCCATAAGGTCAAATTTGCGATTGCTATCACCAATATTTTGTATAAAACTTGAAACTCAAAATTGAAAATTCTTTTGTAATTTGATTACAAATAAGGTATTGACAATTTGTACATGAAATTTGTTGTGATTGGTTGAAATATAATACTCTAAGTGTTGTGATTTTTAGAGATTTTTTGGTTGCTTAATTTTATGAGTTACTTTTTAAGAGCACTTTTACACTGAAATCTTCAAAATTTTGGATGAATCACTACAACATGAAATGAAGCATAGAAATTTTACAAATCCTCCTCTTTCTAATTGAATCACACATGCATGAAGTTAATTTCCCATAAAATATATAGTAAAAAACCCACTCTGTAAAAAGTTAGTGATGGATGAATGACACATGAGAAAAGTGTGTTTGATTTTGTACATCATTTACTTTCTGGACGGTTGAACATTTAGGGGTTAAAAAAAAACTTAAAGCAACCCTTATAAGTTGAGGTTTCCTCTGTGTGAAATTTAATTTTAAAAAGACAAATCACGATCAAATATGGTCACGGAAATCTTTGTTAAGGTTTCCTATATTAATATATATATATTTTTCAAAACATTTCTATACATTCCAATACAATGATTTACATTTTAGATGGATGAGATATGGACTTTTTTTAGTAATTAAGGTTGTAAAGGATGTGCACGGGTTGAATGATAAGAAAATATGAGTTGTTCGATAGAATTTTGGAGCTCAATTGTGCATAATAAACTAATGTCTACTTGCCCTCTACACTATTTTAGGATTTTGGGGCTTAATTGTGCATAGTAAACTAATTTGTAAAGTGCGCCACATATTTCAAGCCACCCTCTAAGATTAAGATAGAGGTACCCATAGCCAATAAGTACCCTATATTCACTAATGTGTAGACTTCCTAGAAGCTATATTTCATTGATCTAAAAGACAACACACTGTTGATTAATCAAGAGCTGCCACCTCGGCACCTACATAGTGCAAGTTTATGTTCATGAACAAATTTCATTGTTGTTGGTCATAGGTAAACCTATATACTACACTAAATAGGTAGATTAGTGTTAGATACACTAATTTACATAAACATGTTGTAAGTTTTTACTGCTGACCAATTTTTTTACCCTCTATATTGGTCAAGATGGGGATCTTTCAATAGTATTGGAATCAATGTCTTTGTTGATTTTTTTGTCAAGAGTAAAAATCTATAATATTTTCAAATCTTATATTTATCTAACGCTAATCTAGATAGATAGAAACTCCGGTCCTCTTGCGAGGCCGACGTGAATAAAGTGTCTGTTCGTCGTGGCAATGAGCCAATGCCCACCGGACAAACGAACATTAGTACAAGACTTTAAAATTGGTAGGTTTGGTGGGAAAATTAGCAGTATATTTCCTACACGTATTTTTGCTAAATTTCCCAACCTCACCCGCTAGGTAACGCTAATCTACCTATTTAGTGTAGTCATTTTTACTTAGTTTTTTTTTAATAAATTTAATTTTGAAAAAGATAATTAAAAAAAAATTACCATTCTATAGTATCATTGTTTCTCTATGAAACCAAAATATCTCATCAATGAAATTTCAACATTTTCCATGTTTAAACCTAATTTTATAGGTTATAAGTATTTATGCCTTAAATTTAGATAATTTTTTTACTCAATTGCATACGTGATGAAACCTTGTTCTTTATTCTAAATAAGTGACAATTGTGATTGGTCCATTGACTATATTGTATCCATATAGAGAATGTGATTCAATCACTTGAAATTGGAAATTAAAATAGGTGGAACTATATTTTAAAAGGTGAATATAGTGATCCGGACTGAGAATGCTTTAAGGGCCCTTTTATATGGATTGATGTATTGGAATAATGTGAGCTTTAACTATCTTTAGCCATAGATAAAGTCGTCTATGACAGAGTTGATTTGTTTGTAAATTACATAGAACTAATCAATATTACAGTATGGTCATGTTCAAGGTTGTTAAAGGAAGCTAATTCTATATGCACCTATGGGCTTTCCTGAGAACCTAGCCTTTGCTAACCCATGTTATTTGTGTCACATAGCACCATGTGAAATGGTCCTAAGTGTATGAAATATTATTCTTGTTTGAAGGAATGTAGCCAATGAAGCTAAAGTGTCTGCTTGTTGAAAAAAATTAAAATCCGTGCAAGAACATAGGGTTCTTTAGCCGTAGTAAGGGTTCATCCTTTTGCTCTTACTATATGAAAAATAAAAATTCAAAACATGTGATTTTTGAGGCAGGGTTGTTGTGAACTTCCAACTCTTTACCGTCATTCTTTAAATAAAGAATGAGGTGGCATGTCCAATACTCGTATTTTAGAATCCGCTACAACAATTATTGTGCATCAATTTGTATCTATAGGTACAATTAACAAGAGCTAAAGAACCTTATGAAGGCCTTCTTGAGCGCATTCCGTAAAAATTCCTTGTCATTTGCAGTCGGGGAGTTCAGTGCGATAATATTAGAAAACAACGTGCGGGAAAATATAGGGTAATTTGTATTCACAAAAGGAAAAACTTAGAATTTTCTTAGAAATAACATAGGTGAGTATGTATATAAAATGTGTATTATAAATAATATAGGCTTGATATAAATAACGCATATTTTTTAAATATTTGTAAAAATATACCTTAGAAGTTAAAGATCCTAGGTTTTTTTTTGAAATAGGGTGTCCTCGTTGAAGGCTATGGCGATGAAGTTGGGGTGTTGGGACGTAACAGATATCAAAGGCGTGCATTGTTTGTTGATTATATACTAGTCTTTTTAAAAGCTAGGAATTGTTTTGCAAGATGAATATGACATCTTTCATTTGCTATGAACGATTTTGCTAGTGTTTTTAAGTGCTAGAACAATTTCTCAAGGTAAATTAGAGCAGTTATGGTTGGTCTTCTGTCTGTCTGCTTCAAGCAGGATGTCGTAGTATTAACTCTATAGCCTTCTACATTATTGCATGGACCCTCTTTTTTCTTGTTGTTGTTGGTGTGTTTTTTGTTTTTTGACACTTAGTACCCATTGTGTTTAATTGTACGTGTAAGTTGATTAAAGAACATGGGCTGATTTTTTATTTGAAAATGTTTATGAACACTCTTAATGTAAGACCTTGTTGTGCTTTGGATTTTGGTGACTTAGTACTTGGAATGCTCTTGAACCCTTTAGAGAAAAATCAAATAATTATAATGAACATACCTAGCTTTAAATTAGAGCTACATAAAATTTAAAAGCAATTATAGGGTCATTTAAATTTTTTTTAAATAGAAAATTATATAATAATACGGTACAAAAAATTTAAAACGGATAATTAAATACCCCTTGAATAAATACCTTTGTCACGCACGTGTATACATATATACATGTCTAGTGAACTCCCCGAGCATTTGCAAAAATAATGATTGCCACTCCTTGTGATTTGATTGTTTATCCCCTAAATGCCTACAACCCTCTCCAAATTGAACAGTTTTAACAAGGGATAGTTGCATGGTACTTTGTGCCTATTCAATGACCAAAAGAACGTGCATGCAATGCACGTCTAGCATTTTTGTTAAAATCACTCTTTTTCAAAACATATTAAAGTTCATTGGTGATATTTTGAACTAATTTTTCTTAACGAATGGTGAGATTGATGTAATACACGCAATTCGCTATTTATGCACTTGGCCAAGTGCGTTCCTTTCATGAGCAAATCGTGCTTAAAAAATTTGTGTAAAAAGCTCTCTAAAAAAGAGCGATTTTGTCTTTCTACAAATCACTTACGTTGTAAACAAACAATTTATTTTTTTATTTTTTATTCTTATCTTTATCTTTTCTTTTATCTTTTCTTTATCTTGTTTCTTTTATCTTGTCTTCTTTCTTGTCTTCTTTTTCTTTTCCTTCTTGTCTTCCTTCTTGTCTTCTTCTTCTTTTTCTATTTTTTTCTTCATACCTCTTGTGGCAGCCGCAAACCCTACACCCGCACCGCACCCGCACCGAGGAAAAAAAAACCAATTTTTTTTTTTTTTTTTTTTTTCGTCTTCTTTTTTGCTTAGGGCTCATGAACCCTAAAAATAAAAAATTTTAAATTTTAAAAATTAGGGTTCAGCCAGCGGCGGCTGAATCTAAACGGCGGTGGAGGAAAAAAAAAACCAAAAAAAAATTATTATTATTATTATTTTTATTTTTTTTGGGTTTTTCTCTTTTGGTTTTTGTCTTCTTTCTTGTTTAGGGCTCATGAACCCTAAAAAAAAAATTTAGGGTTCAGCCGGCGGCGGCAGAACCCTAAACGGCCGGAAAAAAAAATAAAAAAATAAAAAATAAAAAATCTATTTTTAGACTACTGACGGCTGAGGGTGCGCGGCCGCGCACCCTAAGCCTCTTTTATCCTCTCTCCTCTCCCTCTCTCTCCATCCCTCTCTCTCCATCCCTCCCTCTCCATCCCTCCCTCTCCATCCCTCCCTCTCCATCCCTCCCTCTCCATCCCTCCCTCTCCATCCCTCCCTCTCCATCCCTCCCTCTCCATCCCTCCCTCTCCATCCCTCCCTCTCCATCCCTCCCTCTCCATCCCTCCCCTCTCCTCATATATATAGGGGAGAAGAGAGGGTCTCTCTCATTCATTCTTCAACTCCTTCTCCCTCCCCTCACCTCTCCCCTATATATATATATGAGGAGAGGGGAAGTAGAAGAAGAGGAAGAAGAGTCTTTGGGTGCGCGGCCGCGCACCCCAGCGACTAAAAATAGTAATTTTTAGAAAAAGTCAAAAAAGTCAAAAAAAAAGTTTTTTTTTTTTTTTTTTTTTTTTCTTTTTTGGCAGCTGCCATTCAGGGTTCAGCAGCACCCCACGGCCAAGAAAAAGGGCATTTTTTTTTTTTTTTTTTTTTTTTTTTTTTTTTTTTTTTTTTTTTTTTTTGTTGGCGGCTGCCATTCAGGGTTCAGCAGCACCCCACGGCCAACCCGAAAAACGACAAAAAAACTTTTTTTTTTTTTTTTTTTTTTTTTGGTTTGCTCCCATTGTTTAGGGTTCAGCAGCCACAACTGAAGAAAAAGTAGAAGAAAAAAAAGACAACGAAGACAAAAAGGAAGACAAGAAGAAAGACAAAAAGAAGACAAGAAAGAAGACAAGAAAGAAGACAAGAAAGAAGACGAGAAAGAAATCAAAATAAAAAAGAAAAGATAAAGATGAGAATAAAAAATTATTAAAATAATTATTTGTTTACAATGTAAGGGATTGAAGAAAGACAATAATCGTTGGTTTTTTAAAAATAAAAGTTAGACAAATAAAATCATGGGCTCGGGGACGAAGTGCATGATTATATAGCCAAGTGCGTAAATAGCGAATTGTGTGTTGTATATGAAATCTAAAGATACACTCTTTATTTGTCTAAAGGCTTTACATTAAGAAATATAAATATTTGAAAGTACCCTTTTGAACAAAAAACACGATGAACATGATAAAAGTTCAACGATGAATATTATGCACGATTTCTAATCTTTTTGCAGATTCAATTCAAAGCCAATGTGTAATGTCTTTTGTAGATTACTATAATGATTTAGAATTTCTTCAAATCTTCTTATACATGCTTAAAATGCCTAAATTCTAAAAGATGTCTATATTAAGTAAAATTTCAAAAAAGAAAAAATTTAAATAAAAATTGCGGAAAGGAGTACAATAGGTAAAATTCTATGTGCACAAAGAGTTTGAAGGTTAAATTTCAAAAATTCCACTACAAACGGAGTGCACTTGTCAAAAATAGTGCATAAAAAATATTTAAATATTTAAAATATTTAAAATATATTTTTAAAAACAAAAACAGTCAAAAACAAGCATCAAAAACATTACAAATGCACAAGGTCCTCTAATCTAGTAGCTTACTTTTTTTGATTGAACATCACATTTGTATTTTAAGGTATTAATATTTATTACTTTTCATAATCCTATAAGTTTACTTCCATCCAATAATCTTCTATTGAACTTGAAAGGTTAGAAAAAGGCCAAAAACTACAAACGTGACCAAAAAAAAGGAACACCGTAGTGTGCAACTACCCAAAAATGCATTATAAAATGCAACCAAGAGGGATATTTTCAGCGTGATAAATGAACAAAAGTTGCACATTATGAATTTTAGATTCAATCCATACGCTTAAATCTATGATTGCAATCACCAATATTTTTGAATAAAATTTGAAACTTAACCCCTAAAGGCCCTTAAAAGCCAAAATGGCTTTTTGTTGTTTCGGGCAGCTTAGATGGAAGGTCTAAATTAGGAATTTTAGACTATAATTTGGCGTGGGCGTAGTCATACATACAAGGTGTGTGGGGTAAAAATTACAAAGTCAAATTCGGATTTTATATTTTTTTTATTGAAATTTTTGGTTTCAAGCCCAACTGGGGCAGAAAAAAACTTTTTATTATAATTATTTTTTCAATTTTTTTTTTGGAGACATGCTCTTCACCACATTTAGGCTCAGAATTTGAAGTGACCCATGTTGATTATATTCTTGGCTTGACAAGGGCAGCCTCCAAAATAAAGAACAGCAACCTCCAAGGTTTTTTGTAATTTTACATCCATTTCTTTCGAAATTTGTTAAAATTTGAGATTTTGAAATTTTTAAAAAATTATTTCTCCTAAAATTTATAAAATCATAGAGGTACCTAATCACCGTTCATTTTTTCCAAAAATCAAATACAATTAATGTGATGCATGTTTCACCAAATTGCCATTTTTATACCTACTTCCGGAATTTAATTTGGATGAAGGTTTGAAACTCGTAATGAGTCTCTAAAATTTTGCATGAGCGTACCCAACTTAGTTATCTACATGGAAAAAAATATGAGCAAAATGTTTGGAGTAACAATCTTCAAGTCCCCCTTTGCACTATGGAGACAATGCCTCCCAAGCAATGCCCCGAAAAACTTTTGCACAAACTTTGGATGTTATGATCTTGCAAATGATAAACATCCAACGGTCAATTTTTGAAACAGCAGCTATGAATAGGCTTAGGTACAAGATCTTACGGTTGGAATTCTAAAAGAAGTAAAAAAACTTGGTTCACATCCCCGGGAGTACATAGAGGTAGAAAATCGCAGTTTTGAGGTTTCAAGCTCCCAAAAAATCCACACTATAAAAAATGCATGATGGATTAGAAAACGTTAATGATATATGTACATCGTTCAAAAAATGAACACTTAGGCAGTCAATGGTTAATCCTTAAAAGGGTTGATAGGGACAGTAGATACATTGGCGTGTATTTGACATTTGTTGTAAATAAACAGTTCCAAATTAAGACCCCCAACGGCTCATTGAAGTCATGTTGACGTAAATTTTAACTTCACTTTTGATCCTAAACCCATAGAAATTGTGGAACTATGCCAAATACAACAAAATATTAGTATATAATAATGGTCAAAAAGGGCTCTCTAGACCTTTAAGGATTAACCCTTTAGTGCCCATAGTGGTTCTGGAGAAACCAAAGTTTTTAGGTGGTTTTCTTCTTAAAACTCTCTCAGTTAAAATTATAAATGCTATTAATAATATTTAACAGTATAAATGTAAGCACAACTTAATCAATCACGTACCGGTTAAATCTTGGTAAGATCGGACCATTGAATTGAAAGATTATAGTACGTCTTTGTACCGTATAATGCACAATTAAAAATAAGATTTTGGAGGGTGTATGACTTCAAAGTTACATAGGTTTTGGAGTAAATTTTCAAAAATAAATTAAAGTGAAGAGGTTGAGCAATGACCTAAGGTCGAGGCATCTAAAGCCGACCAGGTACCTAAAACCGATCAGGCCTAATTTCTAGATTTTGAAAGGGAAGATGTACCTCATTTGTACATTAGAGCATGTGATCGGCTTTGGGTTCTGAAGTACTTTTCACTTTGAAAAATTGTACAAATTTCAATATTGGGAAATAATTCATGGAAAAATTTGCATTCTCCGCGAAAACTAACTTCCAACCCAGGAAAAATATCACCCTATTAATGGCTGGTCCAAAAATAGTGTAGATAGCTTAAGTGATCGGTTTTAGGTGCCTCGACCTTATGTCAACATCTCTACGTTGCAATCTTTCATGTCAAGAACGGACTCATACATAATTATTGTGAATTTTATAAGTGAGAGTGACTTATCCATATATAGTTTAGGACAAAAATTTATACGTTAAAATATAAAAGGAGTTGGTGTATTGATCAAGATTGGAACACATACTCTAATGGAATATGAACAAGAGAACACAATTCAAAAAAATAAAACAAGATAACAAACTTCCAAACACAAAATATACCGCATAGTACATGTGTTGTATTTGCAAGTATTTATTGTATTTTCAAGTATTTGCAGTATTTTCACATTTTCTTTAAAGGTATTTTGATAGTTGCACAACTCCAGATTGAAATTTTACTTTTCTAGAAGATGTGTATTATAAGTCTCCAACTCTGAACATCACAATTCAAAATCCAATTATTCATGGATTTTCCGTTATTTGTTTTCGACACATCAATGACCAGACTGTAGTCTCCTAGGCACTAAAAGGTTAAAGAGAATTGGAGTAACTTACAGTACCGTACCGTACATGAGGATCGAATTCAGACAAATAGGTGTTGAAATTGAATTTCCACATTAGATTTTGAAAGATCCATGTCACCCTTAACCAATCACAAGATGACATGTGGCACTTTTGAGCAAAAAGTAATTAATTAATGTCAAAACGGACCATGACGTAAGGTACCATAGAATAGGCATGGCACAATGCGCATGATACTATTTTGACGGTGCCGCCATCCATGGGTAGCCAGTGGGGAATGTGAAGCTAGTGACAATGTAGAAAGTTGTGGGCTATGAAAGTGGGCTCCAGTATGAACTTTCTCACTTTCTGCCTCCCCTTTGGACTTTTGAGTTCATCATGGAATTTGAAATCCAATGTCGCATATGCACATGCACTGACTGAAAAGTGCTTGCATTCTGAAGGCCCATTCACATCCACCAAGCAGCCATTTTTTTTCTGGCTATATTTGGCCAGATTTCTCTATAAAATATGACATTTTTTTTTGGTTAAAGAAAAAAATGAGAAAATTTTAAATTTATTCATCAAATTTTCTCTACATTTTTTGTGAAAATAACTAGATTTCGTAAAGGAAAACTACCAAAATATGAAGAAATTCTATTAAAATATGATTATAAACTTAAAAGTTCGTCAAATATGCTTTCCCAATTTTTATTTTTTCGTGCCAGTTAGGCTTCAAGAAAACAAAACCACATGAAAAACACTGCCACCAACTTTGCCGCATGCACGCATGCGTGAGATAACTTTGAAGGAATATGAGGTCAAAAGAAAAATATTAAATACGTAAAAAGGAATTACTCCACCGCATGTTAGGAAGCAACGCAATGCAAAAAATGAACATGACTACAGTTGCGGCACTGTAACGCAATTGCGCAGTGGTTCAACAATAGTTGCGGCAAGAAAGGGCAAAGTTGTGAGTATTTTTTTGTTTCTTCATTTTACCTCCTAACCTTTTAGGAACGCAAACGCAATAGTGGTAAGGGGTTGGTGTGAATGGACCATGAAAACCTTTAAGGATAAATAGAGTTCTTTGTCAAACGCTGTCCAAAGAGGAAAGTGAGCATAAAACTCAAAGAATCGTCGAAAACCAACACATTAGAGTTTCACCATGGGTTTGGAAATAAACACCTAAAGAACCAAGTGAAGTTCAAATTGGACCTAATGTTTTTTTTTAAATTTTTAATGTTTATTTACAATCTTGAGCACGTCCTAGTAGACTTTCTTTTGTTCAAATTTATTTCATTTTTGACCAACACATGCGATGTTCTTCATTGATTCTAGCAGTGATGTAAAATTAGGTTCTATGTGAAATATACTTAATATCACAATATGATCAAATGAATTTATCATTTTAAATCCATTTAGAAGCATTGTTCCTTTAGGACTTAATACTCCAACTAAGGAGAGCACACTACTACAGACGAAGAACTATGCATGGGTCCTATTCACCAATATGCTACATATTTCAAGACTTCATAAGTGAAAAATGATTCATTGTTCAACTATGAGGATCTTAATCCCTAAAAGACCAAGGATTCATGGTTTTAAAGTGACAAATTTCACTGATCAAATCATGGAAAACATAATTATGATAGGACCAAATTTTATATCACTAGAACAGGCGAAGAGCATTGCAAGCATTGATTAAAACACAAACAAATTTGAACAAAAAGAAGTCCACATAGGACCTACATCAAATTGCTTATAAAAAGCATGAGGTCCAAATTGGGCTTCTTGGTTCTTTAGGGGTTAATTTGGGACCTTGAAAGCACAAATGAGTTGCCTTTCGCCCAACACTCCCACGAAAGTAAGCAAGATGAGAACTAATGTCTCATGATTGTTGATGTTGGAGAGTGAACCAAAGTTGAAGTTGATACTCGACACTTATTAAAGTCTACTTTTACAAATACCAGTAACTTTAATAACTTTTGAAGAAAACTACAAACTATACTTGAGACATAACAATTTCATGAAGTATGCAATAGAACACCAAAGTCCTACTACTAATTTGTATTGATTCCAATGTAATCATATTACAATGGACATAAGTTAGGTTGTATTACCTGTAAATGAGCGAACTTTGACAGACGTTTCAAAATTTGACTTTAGCGGATTGATTTTTTTTTAGAAGTATGGAATTTTGTAGGAATAGAAATAAATTGGAATTATTTGATTTGGATATTGTATGAAAAGAAATTTATAATTCAAATTTTAATTGACAAGTTTTCTAAGATTCATGCCCAAATTTTGATGTCTTAGAATTTTACATTATGTGATAAATATCTATTTACTATCTAGATTATTGTCTTGTGGAAGTATGCTTTGTTTGATCAATTTTTTATGTTTTTTGTTTTATTTCATTAAACATAATTATTTAAAACAAAAAGAACACAAAACCCCTTGTTTAAAAGGAACTTGCATTTGTAAACAAGAGTTGATGTCCACCAGATCAGTGGGCTGCATTTTACCTACAAATGTTGTTAGGAATTGAACGTCCTACATCACAAGCTCAAAGCGGATCAACCAAGTCACCAATTCGGATCATCTAGGTAGTTTAAGATCATTTTGAGTTAATTTTATTTATTCAATGTGTTCAATTCACACTTCAACTACAATAATTATGCAATAAAAATATCATAATGTTACTCCAGAGACCATCACAAATAGAGAGTTTAATGGAAGTACCGTAATTGGCTACCAGGGTCAATAAGTCATACACTAGTAGAAAGGCGGCACTCTTGAGGAAAATGTCCATGCAAGTAGTGTCCAATTCCATGCATGTGTAGAGATTTTGCCTGGGCATTGCGCCCCCATTTCTACTACTAATGTTGAATAAGAAAATTGATTTTTTTTAACAACTGTCAAATTATGTGAATATTCTTCAAGATTCTCTTTTTTCATCACACAAGATAATTTTTTTGAAAAAACAGTATCATAAAAATTTGGGCTTGTCCTTTTATAATTTTTTCTTTTGATCCTGACTCAACTGGCTACCGTAGTTTGACCAACAAGGTTATCCAACTAACACTATAACTGTCACAAATTTGATGTGGATAGTTGGAACCAATGTATTTCATGTGTTGGTTTCCTTCAAAGCCTAACTGGCGACGTGAAGAAAATTGGGAAAGAATATTTGGCGAAATCTTAAGGTGACAATCATATTTTGATAGAATTTCTTCAAATTTTGGTAGTTTTCTTCACAAAAGCTGGCTATCTTCACAATAAATATAGAGAAAATCTGGCGAAAAGAAATAAAAAAAATTCTCACTTCTTTCCTTAATAAAATATAAATGCCATATTTTGTAGAGAAACTTGACAAAACATTAAAAAAATAAAATCACTGATTGGAACTTGGAACATGGAGTCCACTCTATTATCTGTTGACTCTTTTAGTCCTGCTGTCCAAGTTGGCTTATTGGCTTCAGTAGTATTTTAAGGCAAGTGGTACCCGCATTTCTTAGCACATCCTGTAACTTTCTCACCTTCCATGGGTCAACTCTTTTATGAAAACACAAGACTTATCATTGAATGAGTCTCGACTATGAAAACTCGATGAGATATTAGAGTTACTTATCCGAAAATAGATCCTGTGAT
Organism: Pohlia nutans; assembly: GCA_022496805.1. Taxonomy (NCBI): domain Eukaryota; kingdom Viridiplantae; phylum Streptophyta; class Bryopsida; order Bryales; family Mniaceae; genus Pohlia; species Pohlia nutans. The sequence continues at coordinate 11,379,747 of CM040102.1, forward strand.
TTTCAACTTGTAAGGCGAGTCTCCGTCTCAATAATAGTAGATTCTGACAAACAGTTTTCATGAATAGTCCCTTCGACTTAGAGGAATTTGTGGAAATTCTTTCCGAGCATTAGGGAGGTCATGAGTTCCATACCCCATAGTGGTGTATTGATTTAGAACACTTACCAATTGCACTTTGAACTTTTATAACTTTTGCATACGATAGTAAACTAAGATAATTTGTTTTGGTTTCTATCCCTACTAAAATTCCTTTTTTCAATAAAAAGTTTCAATCTTGAATAACCAAATTTTGAGAGTTCTCCAAAATTTTGTTTGATTATACATGATATGACTTTACTCTTCCAACATCTTTTAAAAAAAAAATCTAATCTCATGTATTTGATGCATGAGAGTTTGAGCCTATACAACAAGGGTCATTTGCATGCTCATTTCCTGCACCACTGGTTTTTAGTCTACTGAAAATCAAATCATAGGTGAATCAAAAAAACACTTTATTCACGATGACCTCAAAAATGAACCAAAGTTCTTACTATTACTTAAATTTTTAGAGGAAAACATGGTCTTTAAAATCTACTTATACATTAGAGAAGGGTGTTTTTCATGAGATTCTACATGAAATTTATGTTTACTTTTTTACTTTTTCATGTAAAAATAATCGATCTTTGCTTATTCTTAACTTGACCATTTCACTTTTGTTTTTTTACTTTTATATAAAAGACATCAACCTCGTTCACACCGATGAGAATGAACTAGTTCGAGATATTTGTTTTTAGGGTTTCGTTTATCGTACCCGAGCTCTGTTTCTCGGTCTGTAAAAGCATCATTCAAAGTCGTGAGTCTCATCACCTTCGTTGCAGTTTCACAATTTGCTTTTAGAATATTTATTGCTTTGACTGATCGCATCGTTCTGGCGATATGAAGGAGATGACATAACAAAGGGAGAGTGAGGATCGTTCACGGCGTTAGTTGTTGTGGTTTCTGCAAGAAGCTGTCGGTAAGGTGAGCATTTAAGTCGTGATTCTGTGTAGTAACTTAATGTCGCGCTTGTAGGCTTTGAATTGCCATATTGTTATGCTCGTCACAAACAATTTTGATACTCCGCTCAGTCGGCATTGCACTCACTGTGAATCCTTTTATTTTTTTTCTGTATCGAAAATGGAGCATGATCCAGAATTTAAAAAAAATAAAAATGTTTATCTTTCTTCCGACCAGTTAGGGTTTTGTGACAGCGAGCGTTACTTTATTGATGTAGAGTTCAATTCCCGAGTGAATGTCGCGCTTGTAGGCTTTGAATTGCCATTATTGTTATGCTCGTCACAAACAATTTGTGCCAGGTTTGATACTCCGCTCGGCATTACACTCACTGTGAATCTTTTTTTTTTTTTTTTCTGTATCGAAAATGGAGCATGATCCAGAATTTTTTTTTTAATATATGTTTATCTTTCTTCCGACCAGTTAGGGTTTTGTGACAGCGAGCGTTACTTTATTGATGTAGAGTTCAATTCCCGAGTGAATGTCGCGCTTGTAGGCTTTGAATTGCCATTATTGTTATGCTCGTCACAAACAATTTGTGCCAGGTTTGATACTCCGCTCGGCATTACACTCACTGTGAATCTTTTTTTTTTTTTTTTCTGTATCGAAAATGGAGCATGATCCAGAATTTTTTTTTTAATATATGTTTATCTTTCTTCCGACCAGTTAGGGTTTTGTGACAGCGAGCGTTACTTTATTGATGTAGAGTTCAATTCCCGAGGATGTGTTGGTTCTCTCTCTGCCTAATTTTATTTCTTTATGCTTGACAACAATTATATGGAATTTTCGGGGGAACGAGAGAGAGCAACTTGCGCTCAGTTGTTGTGGAGCAAAAAAGTACGTTGACTGTTTGAGTGTTTGGAAGGGTGTAAAGGAGGTCGAGGCGTTGCTTTACATTGATCGTGTAGGGTCCGTATTAGGGCAGATGATTTTTGAAGATGGATAAATTTATTTCTTTATTTGTTTCGTGATTGTTAGATTTTTTTAATATTTGGAGAAGGAGATGTGGACGGCGGGAGAGGAATTAAGTTACTCTCTGTTGGTGATTGCACCGAAATTGGTTTTCTGACCCCAGATATTAATTAATTAGTTAATGAGGTGTGTACGTGGCAGGGGTACGTGGCATTACCTGTACCAAAATTCACTATATGACACTTTGTTGGTGGTTGTGCAGCTTCTTCGTTGCCCGGTTGATATCAGCTTGCCGGCAATCCACACCGACTGACTCCAGTTTCACACTTGAACGCATCAACCATTCAAAGCTTAAGAAAATCGGATTGTATCGAGGGATCGAACTTGTTCTTCAGGTATGTATTGTGTCCTGGCCTCATCCCTAGGTTTTCTTTTCATCTTACGTGGTTGTTTTTGGCAAATGAGAATTCTGTGAGGGACTTTTGCAATGGAGGAATAGCAACATTAATTGTTTCCTCGTCCCTTGTTGTTGTTTCCGATTGATTCTTAGGGTTGCGTTTTAGGGTTCCAATAATCGAGGACGCTGTACAGTACGAATAACTCTTAAATTTTGAGTTTGCCACAACTAGGTCAAATCCGTAGGTCAAATTCACTACAGAAAGGGCAATTTTAGTGTTTTCTTTTTTCTTTTTTCTTCTTTTTTCTTCTTTTCACATTTTGGCATTTGGATTGTGGAATGTTGACCACATGAGGCGCTTGGATTTTGTGGGGCCCTCAAAATTTGTTCTGATTTCATGATATCTGTCGTATATTAGCTTTTCTTTTTAACTTTTCGACCATGTTTTAATTCCGGAGGAGCTGGCTGTTCGTTAAATCTTCAATTCTGTTGGGTTAGTGGTATCTTTACCAGCAATTTTTAGTTCAGTTAGGGAGAACAATTCAGTTCATTTAAAGTAGCTGGGTATCCTGGTTGCATTGTTACGGAATTTAGGGTTTTTGGTTTTGAAATTGGTTTGCGCTTGACTTCATTTCATGCGTAGCGATTGATTCCCTTTCTTGTATTATAGCTACCGACAAGTTCTTGTTTATTCTCGAACTTGTCTGACTAATTGCGATCTTTTCTTTCAGACCTGATGGAGCTAAGAAGAGACTGACGGCAGATTACGATGCGCTCGATGTGGCCAACAAGATTGGTATCATCTAGATTGCAATTATCTGCTCAGTTTTGTAATCTTCTCAATGTAAAAAACTGGGCCTGGTTTTTGGCATTCTGCTGTTTTGACTTTGTTTTGCAAGTTCAAAGTCCATTTATGCGATCCCAGTTTTCTTTTTGATGGGGTTGAGGAATGCTGATTGTTGTGTGACTATCTGATCTTAGTGTCAGAAGCTGGATGAAATGACTTCAAACTATGAAGAATGATTGTATTTATACATCATAGATAATGTATGGCGTATGATGTATGGGTCATGTGTACATATGTATGGATAACGCAATTAATTAATCAGTTCAAGGCATACACATGACACATGTCACATGTACCAACAATACTCACTGTTCCTTTCTTATTTTGGGGAGTTGGGCTTAGTTGAAGCGTGTATTTGTTGGGTCTTGTAGTTGACAGTGACTTTTTTATTAAATAATGTTTTCATAAATTACCCGGGTCGTATATATCTATTGATATCTTGTTTCTTGCTAACCGTGTGGGCCATGATCGCTTTGGATTGTGTGATGCGGGTGCGATGGTGTTTCGTGGAAAAAGCGCGTTGTTGCAGCGTTGACGGGTGTTGCCGTGTGTGGTTGCCTTTGACTTTGACTTGTGTCGGTAGATTTTCGTGAGGATTAGGGGCGAATTGTGATGTGCGGACGGGCAGGCGGAAGCAGGGTGTTGCCCTTGATAGTGTGCAGAGTATCGGGGATTCATTTGAGGAATTGAAAAGCAAAGTGAACATGGGAGCTAGTTCATTAGGAGATTGTGCCCTAGAACGTTGCACTTTAATTTTACGGGAGTCAACAGAAAAAGCGGCAAAAGTTAAGAGACTTGAGGACCTTGCTATCTTAGATGATTCCCTTAGGGAGGGTACCAAAACTGCCAGGCCTGTCGTCATGGACATGAGAGGCGATTTTTGTGACAACATATTTGGAGATCTTCAGAGTATTGTAAATCTTCATCCTGAAGAGAATGGAATTTTGAGTGAAGTTCCGAATTCTTCTGGAGGTGAGAACGAGGGAAAGATTGAAATGCAAGCGGGAGTTAATTTTAAGGAGGGCAGTAGAAAAGATGATACTCTTTTTACAAATATTACCTCTAGAAGTGTAGGGCTTGAGGAATCTGTTGGTAAGGAGGTTTCAACTCCAATAACTGTTCATGAAACTACTCTTAAATTCTCTAAAGAAAGCGAAACAGTACCTGTAGTCTCGGACCCCCAAGAGGAGGGTGCTTCAAAAGGGAGTAACAACACCTCGAAGGGAGGGCAGAGTAATCAGGACGCCAGGAAATCAATTGGAAATGACGGGGAGGATTCAAGTTCTGTGACCTCTCGAGATAATGTTACAACTGCAAGTAAAGATGGAGACAGGAAGGGCACGTCTGTTGACAACACAAGAGCAGGTGTGCGTCGGAATGGGCTCATCATTTGTCTTTTTTGATTAGCTCAATCTGCCTCTCCCGTCTTTGTGTTTACGTGCGGTATTTAATGTTCAAGAGCCTATAGAGTTTGCTTTTCGACTGTTAACGACAGAGGTTGCTTTTCGACTGTTAATGACACAGGCTGTTATTTGAGGGGTAGTGAGATGCGAAGACTTTAAAAACCCTTTTGGATATTTTGCAGGTGTTTCAAAATCCTTATCTAAGGCCTCAGTAAAGGATGTACATACGTCTTCGAATTCTGAAGTGCTGGAAGACATGACAATTCACGTACGATCTAGGAAAGGAATGGCTATTCGTTCTGAGGTGCCACATGTGGGAAGTAGGAGCAGTTCGGAGGCCAGAATTTCAAGGGTATCTCCGTCCAAAAGTAGGACATTAGCTCTCAGCTCCCAGGTCTCAGTGAATGGGAGTGATGGCAGGCAGAAGGCTTCGTCAAGTATTTTGGAGGGTAGGAAGACGCTGCAAATAACTTCAGAAGTTATACGATCAGGTAACACGTTTTTTCCAACTTAATTTCGTGTTTGGTAATATCATTAATTGCTGAATTCTACGAATGCAAGTCAAAGCCTCTGAAGGGTCTCGACAATGCGAATGGTCCAGACGCTGTAATTGTAGCAAGTAGTCGAAGATAAATCTGGATTTGTAGGAAAGAAATTGATAAGACTAAAAGAGCGAATACCAGGCTAGGCAGTTTCTCCTTGTGAATTATATCGTGCATATCGTGCATGTCGGCACCTATAAGATATTAACAAAAATATTTGTAAGCGTACTACCGTAATTGGTGGTATCATAGAGGTTTCTCTGAATAAAAATTCTTATGTTCTAGAGTACCTGGGTAGGTGTGCCTAGTTTGCATCTTTGAGTCAGCTTGTCAAGCCGATTGATTTAGAGAAGAGTCTTGGGACATAGTATCGTTGATTGAAGCCTAAACAGTTGCTTACGGTTGGTTGAGGCTGCCGGTTGTCTAAATGTGAGTTGAAAGCTTGGGTTGCTGTGTAATGTTCCTGAGGGCTAAGTGATTGCTGCTTTTATATCTCATCAGATGGAGAAGGCATGCTACGGCTTGGCAAAAAATCTAACTCACTCAAATCTGTCAATCAAGAGATAGGTGTAGGTGATAGTGATGCAGCAGGCGCCGTGAAGGTTGAAAGTAGTAATGGTGAGTTGCTCGTTCTCTATTGACCAATTTGAATCCTTGGCTTTTTTAATATGATGGGCATTTTACGAATGCCTTTATTCTATTCTCTCAGAGCTTACACGAAGCCTCTCAAGGCATACTGAATACACTGCTGGTGGAGAAGACGATTCAAGTGGTGTTACAGAGGGTGATGAAAATACCACCAGTGAGAAGGTGGATGAGAGCGTGAGCATCAGCTCGAAAGCTGGATGGGTCAAATGTGACGATTGTAACAAATGGCGTAGCATTCCAGTGGAAATTGCTGAGAAGATAGGGGACACAAATGCCTATTGGTAGGTTTCCGACGTTCATCGTCCTTGGTTTTTCTGACAACCAGGCATTTATTGCAAATGTTTGTTTTGTCTTCTTAAGTTTGTTAATTGCATGCTAGTAACTTCACCTTGGGTCTGTTAATGCAAGGAACCATTTCAGGACATGTGAAGTTACCTGTGTCACCTATTTTTGCTACATGTGAAGTTACCACCGTCAATGTTAATGCAAGGAACCATTTTTGGTAGTAGTTGATGCTCTAAGTTTTTTGTATATAGGCATGAGCAACGAATGCAGGATGTACAGTTATTTGAACTCATTCAGTCGTCAGGATAGTCATGAGTATGGCATCTTTCAGTGAATGTAGGCTGGGGTTTGATCTCATTCAGTTGGCATGGTAGAGGTACAGTTCTGGTATCTGATGTGGGAAGTCGGTCAGCTGTTTAAATGCTCTCGGTGTTGGCCAAGTGTGCCCTGTGCTCACCAAGAATATTAATTCGGTGTCTGATACTTCAAGTCAAGAGGAACCTGGATTCAGCATGGGGTTGCTGATTTTCCTCAGGGACATTTTACCGAGTGTTTTTTGAAAATTTTATATTCAAGACAAAGCCGAACGATTTTTTGCAGGTCTTGTAAGGAGAACCCCAACAAGCGTTTCGCAGACTGTTCTATCCCTCAAGTGAAAAGTAATGAAGAAATAAATAGAGATCTTGGAATCTCTGAAAGTTCCTCCTGTGACGAAGAAGATGATGTTGGCGCGGCTTGTGATTCCAAGCCTACGTACAGTGGTAGACAACAAGGTGTGACATCGTTTACGTCTTCCTTATCACTGTTGCTAGTTTCGTGAACCCCTGGAGTATTTCATTGAGATGCTTCCATTTTTCAACTATAGTTCAGCTGTGAAATCTGTCCTAATGACATACTTCTATGTGGGTTTTATATGGAACAATTGAGATGGACTGTGTAGTTGTGACAGTGAATAGTCAAGCCTATTGGAAGGAAATAAAGCGAAATATTTTCAAGCATCGCAAACAAAAGCATCAGGATGCTGATGAGGTGGGTTTGAAATGTCCACAATCATGGATTCTGTTGTATTACCTGTGAAAGAGAGGGCGCAATTTTTAGAAATGAGAGTTGCTGTGTTTGTTGTTATTAACGTCTTCTTTTTTTCCTGCCCAACAGGCTATGGTGTGTCAGTGTGCACCTCCTAAACCTGGTGAGGTGGGCTGCGGTGAGGACTGCCTGAATCGCATTCTCAACGTCGAGTGCTTGCCTCAACAATGTCCATGTGGATCACTGTGCACAAATCAGCAGGTGAATTTATGAGTTCTTAATGACTCTGCTTTTTGATTGTGATATTCCAATGGTTTTTAGGCTTATGGAGTACCAGGTGCCTAGGGTTTTCTTAATAGAGAGGGTTGTTCATTTACTAACTTTGAAACGTAATATGTTGCAGTTCCAAAAGCGGGAATATGCAAAAGTTGCATTATTTAGATGTGGCAAAAAAGGTCACGGGCTTCAAGCTAAGGAGCACATACCAAAGGGCTCATTTGTCATTGAGTATGTTGGAGAGGTATGTTGATATGTCCTTGAGTCAGGCGGGCGTGATTGCTGTGTTTTTTCTGCATTGTGACTGCAGGAGGCTAGTAGAGAAGTCCATGTTCAAGCCTCCGCTATCCATTGGTGTTTTGTCACGTGGCCTCCTGTGTCTTTCTTTTCAGCATCTGTTGAAGCATGCTACTACACATGCTGATTTGCTGCTGCTTTCAGGTGCTGGACATGCCATCATTTGAAGCACGACAGAAGGAATACGCTATGAATTCTCAGAAGCATTTCTATTTCATGACACTAAGCGCTAATGAGGTAACACCTTGTCCTGCTTCGGTAACAATGCTTCCACTTTACTCCTACTCATCCGCTTCATAGAGTTTGGCAGTAAAAGTGGACGTATTACTAAAAATAAATTCTCATACTCCCTGCACAACTGTCTGCACTCTCTCATCCTTGTTGCTATGGGGTATAAGAGATAGTCTAAGAAGGCTTATTAGTAAATGTATGGGAATGGGTTTTGCAGGTTATTGATGCTTGTAGCAAAGGCAACTATGGACGTTTCATAAATCACAGTTGTGAACCAAATTGTCAGACAGAAAAGGTATTTCAATTAATATATTCTACTGTGAGTGATGTGACTCTGCTGCCCTGTGTTACCAAAGGATGCTGTCTCTGTCCCTTGTGCTCTTGCCCTCCTACCGTGGGAATCTCTGCGTTGATAATTCTATGAATTGTGGGCTTCAAATTGATGTTGTAGAGTTCTTATGATGAATTTTGAAACAGGTGTTAGTTTTGTGATCGTCCTTTCTGTGCGCGAGCTGAAATGCACAAGCGTTACTGTCGCAAAGATGAAACATTCCTTTATTGAACTGATTGTTTATGTGCAATACGCATTACTAAGTTGCAAAGTGACAGGCATTTGCAGTAAGTTACAAAATCAGGGTAATGATCTCTTACAGCAGAATGGACTGTCTTTTTCTCATATGAGGTGGTTGTTGATTATAGTGGATGGTAGATGGGGAAGTCTGCATCGGGCTTTTTGCTATCCGTGACGTGAAAAAGGTACTTCTTGCACTATTCATTGTAGATTTGTGATTCTCAAAATTATAGATGGTTATAGTTTGTGGTTAATTTGTCTTAAGTGTCGATTCTTTATATTAAAGCTTAGCAATGACTGCAATTATAAACAACATTCTTGGCAGCATCAAGTAAGCTTGGTGTATATGGCAACTGCCTCACCATATTCATGTCATGACCACCAGGGAGAGGAAATTACTTTTGATTACAATTTTGTACGTGTTGGTGGCGCTGATGCCAAGAAGTGTGAGTGTGGTGCGAACAAATGTCGAGGTTTCATTGGGGTGGACCCAGATACTCCACAGAACGTTTTGGAGATTGACAGTGATGATGGGGAGGATCCAGAGCCCATCAGGTTACAGGTGGACAGTGATGACGAATTTGATGATTACTTAGACAAAACTAAGGAAGGGGTGCCAAAGAAACGAAGAATGATTTCAGGCAGGGAAAGTTTAAATGAGAACAACTGGAAACTTGGAGGTGTCAAACGTAAGTTCTATTCAGGTGGAGCTAAGGATATGACGAACCCTAAGAGATCAAGACGAGTGAAGACAGCGGCAACTTCTAAAATAGGCAACCTCAAACCAGCACCACCCAGACTATTCTCTGGATCTCGTTTTGGCATCCGCAATAAGAACCACAGTGATGGTAGGATATCGACCAGTTTCTCCATTCCTCTTCACGCCTTCTTGGTTCTTCTTGTTCTTGTGATGGGGGGAACTTGTGATTGCCATCATCGTCTTAAGATATACTCTTGCAGTCGTGCTACCAATTCTGTAACAACGCATGTTGCCAATGCTGCTCTAACTCAGATGGATATATGTACTGTACACTAAATTTGCACTCATGCAAGTTGGGAGAGACTGTACTAGATTCAATGGCATTTACTGTTGCTCGTTTAATACTCTGCTCTTGCTCTGCAGTTGAATCGAAATTGGGAGAACTAACAAACGACACTGGGGGACTCAGAAAACTGAGGGTTAGTTATCAATACTTCACATCAATTTTACATGTGCTGCAGACCTGTGAGGATTGGATATAAAATGCTTTCAATGTCGCTTGAGAACAAGTCTTACTCTTTTAGGGAACCATGATGACCTTTGACATGATTGTCTTGATTGATTACAGGACACTGCAAAACAGTACTTAAAGCTTTTAGTGCTCGCAGCAGCTTCAGGTGGCAATGTAAATGGGACTGCTGCGTGCAGGTTTGTGATTCATTTTCTATGCTCCGTAGATATCATCGGATTTTGTCGATGCTTTTGGGAACTTGATAAGCGGTCACTTTTCTCAAGAAATTAGTGGATGCTAGCAGTGCTCGAGACCTGTCGATGCTTTTGGAGGCACTTCTCAAGACCCAGAGGTCAAGTTTGCTCAAGGACATTATGGACAAGAATGGTATGTTGCGTTAAACTTGCCTTTGATTTTCAGTTATTGTAAATCCTACTTTATGGATAACATTGTCCTTGATAAATTCACTTCATGCTTTTCCTAGTCCAGATGGTTCAAGCATCGTGCCACGTATGTTGTTTTAGGTCTGAAGTGGCATATCCTACCTATGTTAGAATTCTATGTTTTACCTTGACTACTGCGAATGGTTTAATTTGCAGGTTTACAAATGTTCCACAACTTGATTAAGCAGCTTCGAAAATCTTTTGAAAAGAGACCAATCCTTCGCAAGCTGATGAAGGTTTTGAAAACTACTCTCTGAACTGCCGCTAAGCACTTCGTTTAGCATAAATGCTTTTTCACGAATCTGTAATGAGATTTAATTGCTAAAATGTTGAATGTTTGAATGTACAGACTCCCAGCAATTTATGTAGGATAAGTTATTGAGATACTGGATTTAATTGCTGCAATAAAAAATGTGATTCAAGTATTGAAAATAAAGTGCTCACTGGAACTAAATTATTTCTAATTAAGGAGATATTTCTTGGTACTGATATATGTTAGTTCCTCCGTGGACAGGTTTTGGACCATCTTGCAAAAAACAAAGTCTTGACTGCTGAGCATATTTACAGTTCCCCGCGATCTGGCACAGAATGGTAATTCGCGCAAGCATTGTTTGTCGGGCTAATTTGATTTGGTTCCAGCTCTTATTCCGATGTAATTCTAGTCCTTTATCAACATCATGCAATCACTTAGGTTCTTGATAATCATGGCTTCATCGCTTTTTATGGATGCTAATTAAATATGATTCCGATCTTAACGGTTTGTTTGTGCAGCTTCTCCGACACACTTTTTGACCTTTCCAGGCATGATGATACGGAGGTATTTTCTGATTCCAACTTGATTGTTATTCTACCTTAATTCCTTTCCTTCTTCCTAGTCGGTTGTGATTTGTAGGATGTTTTGCACATGTAAAATGGCCTTTGTCTTTTCTGTGAATGTCCTTTGTTTTTTGGTAAAGAATTTCCAGTTTTTGCGCCTATACTGGCATTTACTGGGAGTTGAATGTTGAAAATCTCGACTCTATTATCGGATATAGTTGGGATGAGAACCAAAACGCATAAGGATGATCTTCTTAGGATATGAGTGTCCTTTCGAAAATGTGTATGAAACCTTTCATACGTTGATCCTGTATTTTACGGATGCAGGTTCAGCATATGGCTCGTAATTTCAGAAAACTCTACGTTCCATCACGGCCCCATCAGGCAATCATTAACATGAAACGGCCCTTAGTGAAGTCACCTGTGCGACAGACGTCTGTTTCTCTCCCAGTGGTAGAGTCTCCTCACGAAGGCTCATCAGCTAGTTATCCAGGAGACCAGGCCCCCGCTGTGCACGGGGGTCGAGTGGAAGGGAATGCAGCCAACCCAGCCACAACTATTAGGCGAAAAAGGCCAAGCCGGTGGGATACTGTGGCAGCAGATACTGGGACGGCCGTTTTACCAAGTGGACCTTCTGGGATGCCAAGTTCAGCGCCTCACTGTGGCTCATCAAAGCAGGCTAGTTCCAGCGTCACTCATAGAAGTCATCAGCTTCCAACATCTTCAACTTCACTGCAAGCCCCCAAATCAGTTCGTTCTGACGTCTCACAAAGGTCTTCAGTAGCAATACCAGGACTGCTCTCGGGATCCTCTCCACCTGTTCGACACATGGTGCAGGGTGGAGGATTGCAAGCATATCGACCTGGTCACATTCCTGCTCGGTTGCCAGTTCAAAGGCAAGCCATCCCTCTCGTGCCTATGCAGAGAGGGGCTCCATCAGCGCACCCGTCGCCTTATGCATTCAATCGAGGGCAGGTTGCTCTACCCATGCATAGTACATCCTCTGTGCAGTGGTCAATGATGAACGGTGCTCCTTTTCCACCTCTACCGCCCTCAGGACGACCTGCTTGGACACATAATGGCCCGAGGCAAATGGACGGGTTTCCTGGGCATGCTTCTGGATTCGGGTTCGAGGCTCTTGATGCTAATAAAGGTCAAGTGATGAAGTGGGGATATTCCTCTTCACAAAGCTCCACTTTGAAATCTGCAAGTACTGAGCCTGAAGAGCCTCCTGTGCCCGGAATGTCACCTACAAGACCTCAGGGTAATCGAACCACTCATGTAATCTCACCATCAGCACAAGCTCCTGCTAGGCATTTGAATGAAAGCGATCGTACAATAACAGAAGGTCCTCCACATACTTACAAAGGTGAACATGGGAAGAGAGCATCTGGAAATGACATAATTGTGGCAAATCGTTCTCGTAGTGGAAACGAGAACAAACATTTTATACAACAGGTGTACTGTAATCCAGACAACTGCGAAGGCAGAGGGGAAAGGGAGATTTGCTGGGATACCCCTGAATGCTCAAGTTTCCACCATCATGTAAGATCCAGCATTTTGTGCCCCTTTTCAAAATTTGGATGTGTGAAGACGCTATGTAGGTTGTGTGAATTCATCTCTGATTCGTTTGGATCCTTGGCAGGTTGCAAGCATAATACGTACTAGAGTGGAAATGAGGCACTTGGTAAGTTAAAAGCTTTTTAGATTAACGTTTTCTTGATTCAAGCATCTTGAACATCCGCATCAACCAGATGAGGGCCAGCTAAGAGTTGAATTTCAAGGCTTTGCAATTCTAGATCAATTCTTTTCCTCGAATTCTGGCTTCTGGTAACGCAGTGAGTTCTCAGGCTCCAGCCACCAGCCTCAACACTTGTGGCATATAACAGTAAATCCTACTTCACTGACAAACACTGTGCGGGTTCTGTTCCAGGTGCAATGTAAGGACCTAGACAAGTTCTGCAGCAAGCTGACTGAAGTTGTCATTCGGAAGGAGATTAAAAAGCACAGGGAAAACAAAACTCAGGTAAAGGATTTTCTTTTGTTATTTTTGTGTTCTAACAAATCAATGTGGTCAGCCTCATTGCATGGATGGTTCACATTCATTGCATGATTGGTTGAGTATGCGCATCTGCATTGCATGGGTAATTGAGTATAATATGTATTGCGTGGTTGGTTGCGTGGTTGGTTGAGTGCAGGGAATGGCAAAAGTGATTCTGAGAAGCAAGCTACTGGAGAAGGTGGATGCTTATGTGGACTTGCAAATTGGTGTTTACAGCAAACAAAAGAGTGGTGAGGGACAGTCCTGAAAGGAGCGTTCAGCATTCGGATCCAGTTCAGTGGCGCTTGTACAGTACAGTAGCCTCATCAAATTTTTGCACTGTAGGATAGACTCATTCTTCAAAATAATGGCAACGAACTGGGGCCACCACCTGACGCATGTGTCCTATTTCAATTACACAAATTGACATTGCTGTGGCAACCATTTACTCAAGGGTAATGGAACATTATTCTTTTTTCTCTTGCAGCTGCAAGAAGTGATGAATATTGAAAAGGTTGATTCTGGAATGCATGGTTTTGCTTGAGCTGTTCTTTAACTGCCTCTTAACCTCTTAAGGTTGGGCCAATGACCATGGAATCATGCTTTATCTGTCACACTCAATTTTGCTATACAAGAACTCAAATTTATATTTTTAGTAGATGAAGTCACATGTCTACTACAAATCATGAATTTTTCATCAATTTTGGTGAAAATTTGAAATTGCTATGGTTTTATGAAGTGACTGTAAAGAAAATCTACATCAATTACAAAATGTACTAGAGAATTCCAATTATTTTTACCTAAGGTGTAAATTACAATCAAGAAAAGTTTAGTTAAATTTTAGAATTACAAAGTTGTAAAGAAGATGATAGGATTTGATATCTACCGCAAGTTGATTGTAAGGTGAATTAGTTAAGGAGTTGAAAGAAAGACAATCCACTCATTTGAAAGGATCTGAGGACGAAAGAGAAAGTGTAGTAGTAAATTCAAGTGTAAGTGAATGCGCCTTTCAGGGACACAAGAAATCAAGAACAAGAACAAGAGCATGAACAAGGGCCCAATAACAAGAAGTGCAATAGTACACAAGAGTGGTTCTCAAGAAAATATATTGAGCTAAATCGATAGTTGATCAAGATTCAAGACAAGGCAATACTCAAGGTTGCTCCTAACTTGTGTTGACGAGAGTGAGGAGTCCTTCACCTCGTCCCCTAGATATACTAGTACTAAGGAAGCTTCTGCAGGGGCTTCCTAGAGATTATGAGAGTCCCTAGGAAGTATCTAGAAGGTCCTAAAAGTCTAAGGAACTATAGAACTTCTAGAAGTAATCTAGAAGGTTCTATGTCGGTGGCAATACCCATCACGAATTAGTTTTCTCACAATAATTGTATCACTGTGGTAATACCTATCACGAACTAGTTTTCACACAATAATTGTATCACTGTGGTAATATCCATCACTAAGGCAATACCCATCACTAACTAGTTTTGGACACAATAATTATATCTCTAGTTTTAAGGCCTAGTCTTTGCAATACCCATCTCATGGTTCTATGTCCGTGACATCACCTCCCTCCCTAGCGACGAGTCTTCACGAGGAGTGTTGTTGTGGACTCTCGATTAGAGACGAAGAAAATCAAAAATATGTCTCATGGTTTCTCCGACATACTCAAGTTGTCTAGCGCGAGTCAAGTGGTTTAAGGGCCCTTGCAACCAGCGATAGTGATCGACGCCCGCTACTTGAGACCATACTTGGACCTCTGTATCTTCGTTGCAAAAAACTCCTTCAAATACTGCTTCCGGGCGACCTTCAAAAGCAGGCTCTACTTCGATGACAATCACCAACGATCTGCTACTAGGTATTTTTCGGCGTTGCCGTAGTTCAAGAGGTTCTTCATCTCGAGGCCGTCTTCGTTGTTGAGAAGGTCCAGCTTCATTTCGAGGCTCGTGTGGTGGCAAAGGATCTGCAGGCTGGTTCGGCAATTGTGATAAAGACAGCTCACGCTCAGACTCCGGTTGCGATTCAGAATCTAAAGAGTCTTGAAATACCTTCCAATTAGACATACTGAGAAGAAAAGAAGTACAAGAGAAGATGTTTCTGAGGTTGAGAGCTGTGTTGCTCTTTGACTGCTCTCCCCTCTTTATATACAGCTCTCAACGGAAGAGCTTCTTGTTGAAGTTATCATCGAATAGGGCGTGGCTTATCAAGATAGCGTCGATGAAATTTCTGTACCTTTTGAGGCGCGCCAACGACATTTATTGCTGGTTTCCACGTCCGTTCATTAATGTCGTAACCACGCCAGTGTATAAGATATTCTAATTTGCCTCGTCTTCGCCGCGAATCAAGTACTTTTTCAACTTCATATTCCTCGTGGGTATCAACTTCAATGCTGGGCGGTGGTGGTTGTTTTCTTCCTGGTATATTCGACTCTTTGTATGGTTCTAACAGTGATACATGAAAAACAAGATGTACCTTCATAGATGCTGCTAGGTCCAACCGAAAAGCCACCGGATTGACTTGTTGCTGAATAGGGAATGGTCCTAATTGACGATAGTCCAACTTATCACATGGTCTTGTAGTCTTGATATTGCGCCGAATAAGCCATACTTTGTCGCCGACTAGGAATGACGGTGATTCCTTTTTAAGTTTATCTGCGGCGGCTTTGTAGCGATCTTGGGCTTCTCCTAAATGAATCTTCATCAACGCATGGAGTTCTGATAATCTTGTTGTAAAGTCGACAGGTGCCGGATTCTCATTCTTTGATTGATTTAACATGTCAAACTTTGGATGATATCCATAGTTGGCATAGGATGGCGTTTGTTGAGTCGATGCATGAACAGTATTATTATACGCAAACTCAGCCAATGGCAAGTGCACGGTCCAATCGTCTTGTTGATAGTTGATGTTGCAACGCAAATACTGCTCCAATACTTGGTTTACCCGCTCCGTTTGACCATCAGTTTGAGGATGAAAAGCTGAAGAAAGTTTGATTTGCACCTTCAAAGATTTCAAAGAGAGATCTCCAAAATTTAGAGACAAATTGCGGTCCACGATCTGA
Source organism: Pohlia nutans (assembly GCA_022496805.1). Taxonomy (NCBI): domain Eukaryota; kingdom Viridiplantae; phylum Streptophyta; class Bryopsida; order Bryales; family Mniaceae; genus Pohlia; species Pohlia nutans. The sequence goes on from CM040102.1 coordinate 11,395,780, forward strand.
AACGATGTCATCCGGTAATCCATGATATCGATAAATGTTGTCCAAAAATAATCTTGCTGTCTCTTCTCCGGTGATTGTCTTCTTGCAAGGAATAAAATGTGTCATTTTTGTCAATCGGTCAACAACCACGAATATGGTGTCAAATGACTTTGATGGAGGTAAATCGGTGATGAAATCCATAGAAACAGAAGACCATGGCTGCTTTGGAATAGACAACGGCCGCAAAAGTCCATACGGACGATGTCGTAGATTCTTCGATCTAGAACAAATATCACAAGAAAGAACGTAGTCTTTGACAGCCTTCCACATCTGAAGCCACCAAAAATCTCGAGAAATGAGTTCTAACGTCTTGTTGAACCCAAAAATGTCCGGCTGCAGGAAAATTATGACGGGCTCGAAGAATTTGAAGGCGTGCAGAACCTTCTGGAATATACAAGCGCTCCTCAAAATACAAGAGGTCATCCACAAACTTGAAATTGTCGCGATCAATCTCAGAGCGACGCTGAATGTCAAGAACAAGAGGGTCCGTTGCTGATATTGCACGAACTTGGTCAAGAAATGATGAGTCAACTGGTATAGCCATAGTCGCTCCATGAACTCCAAATTGCTCGGTCTTTAGAAGAGTTGTTCGTTGTTGATCATATGCTGCATTTCCTTCTTTAGGCGCAAGATAGGATGTTCGAGATAAAGCATCTGATAATCCTTGTTGTTTTCCAGGCCGATATGTGATGACAAAGTCAAAACGAGATAATGACATGTTCCAACAAGCTTGTCGCCGATTTAATACACAAGCTGACATAAAATACTCAAGATTTTTGTGATCTGTATATTCAGTCACCTGGTGCGAAGCGCCTTCAAGGAAATGACGCCATACTTGAAACGAGTCCACTATAGCAAGTAGTTCTTTGTCATGGATCTCGTAGTTGATTTCTGCAGCAGAGAATTTTCTAGAATAGAACGCAACTGGATGAAGTTTTGCGTCATCTCCCTTTTGCGATAAGACTGCACCTAATGCAAAGTCTGATGCATCAGTCTCCATGTAAAATGGTTTTGAGAAGTCTGGATGAATCAAATTGGAGCCGTTGTAAAAGCAGTCTTCAGATTTTGAAAAGAAGTCTCCGCTTCAAATCCCTAATCGAGTTGTCTTTGCATGTTAATCGAGTCAATGCAGCAGCGATTTGAGAATAATTCTGGATGAAAATTCGATAAAAATTAGCAAATCCGAGAAAATATTGTACATCACGTACCGTTCGAGGAGTTAACCAATTCGTGATAGCTTCAATCTTCTTTGGATCCATAGATAAGCCTTCATTTGAAATAATATACCCAAGAAACTCCACTTGCGGTTGATGAAATACGCACTTTTCTGCTTTTGCGTATAATCCAGCATCTCGTAGTTTTTGTAATACAAGCTTCACATGTTCTTCATGTTCCTCAACATTTTTGAAATAGATTAAAATGTCATCTAGATAGCACACGACAAATTTATCCAAAAATTCGCGGAAGATGTCGTTCATCAAATGTTGAAATATGGCAGGTGCATTCGTAAGTCCGAAAGGCATGACATTGTATTCAAAATGACCATACCTTGTTCAAAATGCAGTTTTCCATTCGTCCCCTTCTTTAACGCATACTAGATTGTAAGCTCCGCGTAAATCAACCTTTGTATAGATCTTGGCCTGTCCAAGTTGATCAAGAAGCCCAGATATCAACGGCAATGAGTATCGATTCTTCACAGTAATCTTGTTCAAGCCGCGATAATCGACACACATTCGTAAAGAGCCGTTCTTCTTCTTGACAAAGAGTATTGGGGCACCAGCTGGGGACTTCGAGTGTCGGATGAAGTTTTTGGCAAGATTTTCTTCAATATATTCCTTCAACGCTACAAGTTCGTTTTGCGAGAGGTTGTAAATTGGGCCAAAAGGTGGCTGCGCGCCATCTTGCAGATCAATCGCGCAGTCGTAAGGTCGATGTTCCGGTAAAATATCAGCATTCTTTTTTTTCAAAAACATCTTGAAATTCCTTATATTGATCCGGAATGCTCGTTCCCATAGTTGTTTTTTCACGAGCCGGAGTTGCATAAATAACAAATAGATTGCTATGTTTCGCAGCTCTCATAAAAGCCTTTGCTTCAACGAACAATGGTTTAGGGTGACGAAGTTTGGACCTCGTTAGTTGTGTAGGGGGAATCATACTAGGGAATGACTTGATTTTGAGGTTACTCCAATCTATATTAGGATTGTATTTTCTAAGCTAAGATAGTCCTAGTATGATAGAGCTTGTAGGGGTTTTAATGACATTGAAAACAATAAAACTATTATGGCCTTCTATTTCTATTTCTAAAGGAGTAGTTTCGTGGGTGACATGACCTGAGGCTAAGGGACGTCCATCTATTACTTCTACTGGAACGGGATAAGGTTTTTTAACTAAAGGAATATTGTGAAGTTTTACGAAATCTTCATCTATGAAACAAGCAGAGGCTCCTGAATCTATCAAGGCGGATGTTCGAAAGTTCAAACAAGCAAAAGAAAAAGGAAAGTTAAAACAACGAGAAGGTTGATCGGAAAGGAAGAGACCTTGTGATTTGAACTCGTCCAACCGCACGGTCTCTATTGTGGCTGGGTCTCTTCGTTTTTTTATTGTTGATGGTCCCCTACAAACGTGCTCCGTGTCTTGAAAGTATGACGGTGTTGCTTTTTGGAGCAACTGTCGGCTTTATAGCCTGGTTCTCCACAATACAAACATAAACCTTCTTCAAATCGTCGTTTCTTCTCTTGTGGCGTAAGTGGCTTGAATCGAACTGCATCAATTTGCATGTCTTCCACTTCCGAATGACTGCTTGGAATATTTGTCGAAGCAGCCGAGTGAGAAGAACTTCTATATGGTTTTGATGAAGTCCAAGAACGTTGATCTTGACGTCGCTGAAATAATCGATTGTCGCACTTCACGGCTTGACTTATTGCTTCACTGAGTGTTTGAGGATCAGGTAAAGACAATAACAGGTCCTTGACGTCATCTCGTAGTCCCCAATGAAATTGACTCATAAGTGCTTCTTTGTCCCAATTGATGTCGCACGCTAATTGTCGAAAATCTGATGCATACACAGATGCAGATCGCGATCCTTGTCGCAAAGAACGAATCTTGGTTGTCGCCCAACGAATCTTGTCGTGCTCTCCAAACGCCTCTCCAAAAGCAGCTAAGAACATCTCGAAGTTGTTCAAGATCGGTGATCTTTTTTCAAACAGAGGAGTAAACCAAGATAGAACTTGCCCCATAAGTAAGGTTCCAACTAGACCTACTCGCGATTCGTCTGTCGGATAGCGATGCGGTTGAAGAAAGGTAATAAGCTGGATTTGATTAAGAAACCCTCGAAATTTTGAGCGTGTGCCATCAAACTTCTCTGGAAGGCTAATCCGGGGCTCCTTGAACCTCGGAGTCTCAACATGTTGAGCAGATGAATTCTCCTCTTGAGTTGGAAGAATTGATGGTTCTTCGGATGGAAAAACTTGAGGCGCAACACTCGTTTGTGAAGGTCCAGCCCCGAGATCATTGTGAAGTCTAGTAACAAAATTCTCAATTTGGTTGATCCTAATCGACAAGGATTCGATGGCTTTGAGAACGGCGTCTAGTTTTGATTCAGCTAAGTCTGCTGGGTTCGTATCTACAACTCCCGACATCTTGAAATCACTCTAGAGAAGGAAACAAAAGAATTCTATGAAGAGTAGAGACAATTAAAGGTGGGTAATTCGCAACCTTTAAAATGTTAAAACCCAATCTTGAAAAAGGGGTAATCCGCTCTTGATCAAGAAAGAATTTTACAACACATAACAATACTAGCCTAGAGGAGGGTAACCCGCAACCTCTAGAAGGCTCTAGCACTTTCAAGAAAGAGGTAATCCACTCTTATCAAGAAAGACCAAGCTCTAGTATTGTCAATGTCACTCTCGTCAAACTGTCAGGGACACAAGAACTCAAGAACAAGAACAAGAGAACAAGAACAAGAGCATGAACAAGGGCCCAATAACAAGAAGTGCAATAGTACACAAGAGTGGTTCTCAAGAAAATATATTGAGCTAAATTGATAGTTGATCAAGATTCAAGACAAGGCAATACTCAAGGTTGCTCCTAACTTGTGTTGACGAGAGTGAGGAGTCCCTCACCTCGTCCCCTAGATATACTAGTACTAAGGAAGCTTCTGCAGGGGCTTCCTAGAGATTATGAGAGTCCCTAGGAAGTATCTAGAAGGTCCTAAAAGTCTAAGGAACTATAGAACTTCTAGAAGTATTTTAGAAGGTTCTATGTCGGTGGCAATACCCATCACGAACTAGTTTTCTCACAATAATTGTATCACTGTGGCAATACCTATCACGAACTAGTTTTCACACAATAATTGTATCACTGTGGTAATATCCATCACTAAGGCAATACCCATCACTAACTAGTTTTGGACACAATAATTATATCTCTAGTTTTAAGGCCTAGTCTTTGCAATACCCATCTCATGGTTCTATGTCCGTGACAGCGCCTTCATCAACATATGAGGTGTAACTAAAGGGAGTTTTTAAGACAAGGGATCATTGTTTAATTAAGGCCACCAAAGAAACTAATCAATTACTGGGAACATAAACTTTAACCTTTAATTTGTTTATGATTGTTGGGGTTTAGGGTTAGAGTTTGAAGAATACCTCGCACCATGCATGCATAGTTATCTATATTTTAACACTAGATCTTAGCCAAAAGGTCGAGAAAGGCATACTTTTTTCTTGAAACCCACAACATTATATATCCTCACTTTAACTGCAACGAATGCAGACCTCATAGTGTAACTCCACTCAACATTATTCTTATTATGTAATATCGTCAAAAGTGTGACATTATCGACTGCGTGACACTATTAAGGACGTGACACTCTCAAGTACGTAATACTCTCAAGTGTGTGACAGGAGTGTCCCAAGTGCGGGTTTGTGACACTAGGTTTATCTCGCGTGGGAATTATTAGCATCAGTAAATGTGAAGGTCGTATGCGTCCAGGTGACATGCCACACAGGTTGCCGCGACCATGCATGCGCCACGGTGTGCTTTGCTATGGTCAATTTTGCCTTCCCTATGCAAATTGACGGGACAAGTATAATATCGGGAACCTCACATCGGCAAATGTACCCTCTTGCAACATTGTATAGGGGGATAATACACGGGAGGTTCCCAATAGTTACTACATTCTAGTCCAAATTGGTTTTGAACAAAATCATACATTGTGAAAAAATGAATTAAAAATTGACCTTGATTATTAAACCCAAAGTTTTACGTGCTGCAACTTTTTATCATTACAAACCATTGCTCCAATGAGGGTGAAGTCCTTAACCCTTAAAGGTCCAGATTGGCCATTCCGGCCAATATTATATGACAGTATTTCATTGCATTTGAAATGGTTTGTATTAGGGTTTCCGAGTACTGCCCGAGGGGAATGCACCCGTACCCGCCCTGGAACAGCGGTTTTCCCGTGACCGTGGCGTCATGGCATTCGAAAGGGCTTTGCTCGACTGAGGATGGTGCGACGGACGAGGACGAGCCATAGCCAGCAGGCGCTTTGTTTTATAAACGAACTAAACTCTGTGCATGAGGAAAGTACGACGGTAATGGAGGACAAAAACGCGGTCTTATCGGTATAAATTTCTTTGTCGCAGACGGATTATTGAGTGTGCTTGACTACCAAAGGCATGGCCGAAGGCCTAAACGTGATTTGGTCGGTACTAATAGTTTTCATTTTTTGAGCTCAAGTGCGACGATTATATATGGCGGTCTCATCGGCATAAGTTTCTTGTCTGGATCGGTTGCAAATGGACTACAGTATTGAGCTTCACTTGTTGAGAATCTTGAATATTCAGTTGTTATTTTTTGACTCAATGGCGTAACAGTGGATGTTAAGTATGCTTGGGTCGGGATTATTAGTGCGATGGTGATGGATGACCTTCGTGCGGTCTTATCGGTATGAGTTTCTTGGTCTGGATCGGTCGTAAATGGATTACTGAGCGTGTCTGAAAGTCAAGAATATATTAGCTCGTTATTTTAGGGCTTAGCGGGCTTTTTCCGGAATTGACAGTGTTGATCTGTTAGCGATGATAATTGAGGACCTTCCTGCAGTCTTATTAGTATAAGTTTCTTGGATTTTTGAGCGTGCTGAGATGCGAAAATAGTCACTAATATTTTTTTGACTGTACCAATGTCTTAATTAGCTGTGGATGCCAAACGTGCAAAAAGTATTCCATACATATTGTCGTGGTTTTGGAATTAATTGTAAATCAATCTTTCTAATTTCAAATAGTATCGTCTGTACGTTTGATAGGCTGGATCTCGTCTTTCGTGTGTTCAATTAGGGTTTTGTCTCCATTCTCCGTAAGTACTAATAAACATTAAGCATTGCAGCATATTTAGGTGTGGCGATTGCAGTAATTTTGAGGCCAATTTCTTACATAAGTACACGTCCTTTGGAGTTTGGACTATTACCTGGTGTTGACATAATCTGTTGGTATATTCAACTTGCGAACAATTAGCTTAGTAATGAGCCGAGTAGCCGAATAGCTGGCCGAGTGTTTTTCAGCTAATGTTAGTGACTGTCACGGTTTTGCAATTAGAAATCATCTTCTTCGTGAATCGTCTTCTTTAATTACTGTGTGCATTGTAAGGAGATAGAATTTGATGTAGTGGTTTCAGATTGTCCCTAGAGGTTGAGGCTCCATTGGAGGATACTATGGAGGAACCTAAACGTGCAAAGTCAAGAGGGACGCTCCTTCAGAAGGCACGTGCATTGTGGCACGCTCTGGATGATCTCCTTGCAGGCACCGCAGAGCCTGCATGGATGGAGGAAGTCGTTGAATCTGCAGCCCCACACATGGGATTCTCGGATCACAAAGCTCCTGCTTGCAGCAATGACTTACCGGGCATGGAGAATCTGGTACCTCACTATGAGCATGAATGTGCACATCACGCAACATTAATGAACCCCACAATATGGAGCGGTCTGCCGGTGGACTTGTTGCAGCGTGTGTTCGCACGCCTACCGTTGGCAGGTATCATTCGCTTTCGATGCCTGTCCAGGGAATGGAACAGGATCCTCAACTCCCATGATTTCATGCAGGTGTGTGCAGATGCGCATCCGAAGCTGTTTGCAATCATTTCCAGGTATTGTATTTCCAGGAGCTTCAAGTTCAGGTTGTATGACTTGAGATCGAACACTTGGCATGAGATGGAGATCGACACCGGATACCCGGAGCCGTTCCACACGATGAACTCTTCTGATGGAGGCTTGGTGTGCTTTGCTTGCACATCACCAAAGGAGGAATCCATCCAAGTCCATGTCTTGGTTTGCAATCCATTAACTCGCGCCGTGAGAGTGCTTCCTCTGCACTCTCACAATAATGGTCCGCCCCAAATGCTCCAGCTCGTGATGGATCGCATCAACAAATGCTACCAAGTGCTGATTGTGAGTAAGGACCGAAATGGAGGCCCAGTAGCCGAGGTTTTCCATTCCAACACTGGAGCCTGGACTACCACAAACTTGTCAAATTTAAAGTACGTCTCGGGGTATCGATACTCGTGGTATGATCACTACCACGAGTATGAAGAAGCTGGAGAGGCTCCTCGTGTGTATGATTGCGCAGAAGGCCAATTCCTTGAAATCACGGGTGTTGGTGATCGACTTAGAGACAATGATTGTATGAAACAGTACGCACTGGTGCAAGATCGGCTCTTCATTATGCGTAAGAAAGAACGAGAGGCAATCGAGGGCGGTGGATATTTGGAAGCGGAGTATTATATTGCAGAGTTTCAAGCTGTGGAGAGTGGAGCAAAGTGGTTGAAATTGAAAGATCACCGCTGTTCTAATTTAGGGTATTCAGCATCGAGCATTTACTATTCGCCAAGTGTGCATGCATGCAAGGGTTTCTTTTTGGTAGTTGCTCACAACGTGGCTTCTGCATATGAGCATGGTCTCGAAAGGCTGTATGATCTCTCTACTGGGAAATGGCATGCCCTCTCTCCAGGATTTCAAGAAATCTCGTCATTTTCACATTTGATGTGTGAGCTCCAATGGGATTCCATTCCTTAAAAGAATGGGGCATCTTACGCCTGGATTCTACGTACTCAAGAAACCAAGTGATCAAAATTGTAGTTTGAAGCTGTATGATCAAGGGTGATTTAGTTGACATGTTGGAGAATATTTCTTGAGGAGGAACATTGGCTGGTGTGCCCAGTTTTCTATAGTGAGAGTTACATTTCCGTCTGTGACACTCCGTCTTATGGTGACATTTCTTGCAGCGTTGATTCGTGCATTTTACCTCAAAAGAAAGACCTCACCATAAATCTCTGGAGACCATTATGTGAAGTAAGTAAATACGGGCATAGGAAACATATCTGGCAGGTGTAGCATTCAGTTGTGGAGGCATTTGAGCTTTGTGATCCATGTTTTTTTTCTCATTTTGGTAATCAAGTTGTGAGGTTAAGTTCTAAATTTGGTGTGGTTTGATGCATCTGTTCAATGAGAAAGTTTGGTTGTGAATTTATGTATGTATCTCTCTGAAGCTGCAGCTGCTAGATTCAGGAGTTTCTTCAAACGATACTGCTTTGCCATACTTTGTTGATCGAGCATCATGTATTATCTATAATATTGATGCATGGTTGCATTGGTCACTTGCATCAAACTAAATCATTTTGCAATGAACTTGGGGAGCTCACAGTAACTCAGTAAACATATAAGAGTTATCGTTGACTCAAAATTTTTTAACTTGTCTGTGAAATTTAAACTTGTTTCAAAGTTCGGTTTCAAAGAACTCTCAAAGTTGAGGAGCCAGAATTTTTAAGTTTGAAAGTCCGTTATGTTGATTTTATGCTTAACATGTTCCATAACATTTTCAAGTATCAGTCAACGAGCCTCAGAATTTAAGCATTAAGAACCATATTCATAATTCATTATTGGCAAATTAATCCTTAGTTAACCCTTTAAGGTCCCGATTCAACACTGTTTTCAAAGACTTGTTATAAAATGGTTGATGGAAAACAAAAATGGAGTTGATGTACAAAGCAAAGTTGTAAATGTCAATGTGAAGATCACATCTGTACGGTTGGATTCATCATATTTATTATGAACATTTTTTAATCGATTTTGCAAGGTTTTCTCTTGAAATTCAATTAAAAATCCAAAATTAACACAAAAAAATTATAAAATATTGTAATGAGATTGGAATAACATGCACTACAAGATGGTATGGTTTCCATTATTTGATTCTACTTATTATAGAAAATCATGTTTAAGGACTCACTTTTGAACTAAGATTCAAACTTGACATAAACCAATTTGGTAATTTTTCAAAAATTCACATTATCTTATTTTGAAGATCCATACCGTACAAATGGTAGTCAACTAGCACAAGAATCAAGAGAATTTTGGATGGATGAAAAACATCATCACATGTGATGAAGGGACACAACAGAAATCATCCAGCGTCCAGAATATGGACGCTGGCGCGTCAAAGGGTTAACTCTCATTGAAGCAGGGGTTGTGTGCACTGAAGCCTGTGAAGCATAATGTATAGGGTATATTTTTGTTAATGTAGAGATTTTTCTATACAATAGTAGCATGGCAATGCACTCAGGTTTTTTTTGATATTTAGTATTCATTAGGCAATGAACGCTAAGGTAGGACCACCCAATTCCGACATAGCACCCAAAGCCAATAATTACTAAACATGGCTTTCATTTTAGAACGCAAATCTAGGTAGACCATAGATGGCTTATCGTTTTGGTCAACAAACAATAAAGGCTCTATGACATATTTAGATTTGCTTTCTAAAATGAAAGCCATGTGTAGAAATTATCGACATTAGGTACTATGTCAGAATTGGGTGGTCGTACCTTAACTTGATAGCGAAATAATTATGTTAAATGCCCATTGTTCCTTTCGAGGGGAATTTTGGGCACGTGTGTTTATTTGTGGAGACAAGGAATACAAATAAGCCAAAAAAAATCAAAATTAACCTGAAAAAACCAATTTCGTCTCTTAAATGAACCAAAAATATCTGAAAGTGATTCAACGATCCAAACCAACTCTAAGAGATCATTCAGGGCAGGTGTTCTGGTTTCTCGCTTAAATCAACAGCCCCCAACATTTTGGCAACGGAATATGGCCACATTCTCATACTGGTCTTTAGGTTCATCATGGTATAAAATCATATGGATGCAAAACCCAAGTTGGTCTCCCACGCAATTGGAAAGGAGACGTCACTTACTGTAAGTGAGACTGAACTCGGTTTCAACAACCCACCAAAAACGACCAAATATAGCATGTACTTCAAAGCCTTTATGGCATGATACTGAGTACTCACTGATCAACACATTGGCATACAACTGTACTCCAAAAGTACGGATGGTCAAAAAATATTCTTAACTTAGAAATTTAAACTTGGGGAGTTTTTAAGTTTAGAAGAAATTGTTAGTTTAGTAACTTAAAACCAAATTTTTAAGAAAAAATGTATGATATATAGTAACTCTCAGAATGGATTCATTAAAAAAAATCAACTATTCAACTATCATGTCGTGTTGAACTTCTTGTGTGGATACAATACAAGCAATACTGTACGTAGGTTTAAAGAGGCTACACATCTTGACTCCATCGGTAGGAAATCAAGCTGATTTTCTTTATTTTTCAAAAAATCCAGCTAGCCACATTATATGTAGCAATTTGGCTCAAATTAGCAGCATTAAGAAACACTGCACTCTACCCAGCAATCAGAGTTTCCATTCGACAAATCCAAAATTTTGTGTCTGTCAACTCAAGCTTTTGGCACTCATCGACTCACTTCATTCAAATCTCTTGCTAAATCTCCTGTTCTTGTTTGCACGGGCTTACAGGAAATTTGGGAACTTTTATTTTTCCCTGCGCTAGTAGCAGACTTGTCATTGTTCATTCCCCACACTGTGAGAACAGTGATTATATGGCTAAATAATATACTTATATTTCCGTTTTCTTGTGACCAAAACCACTCACCAACACTAACACAATCCATGTGCTTGACGCGATTTCGTTCCTTTTTCATTTATAGTAAGTGAAAAACAACACATTTTCTATTAGTGCTGTCAATCTTGCATTCTCGGAGCAAGCGGTAATTTTACCAATTGCTGCTGCTCTACGAGAACGAGCGGCTGGACACGGCAGAGCATGCACCAAGCGCCATGAAGGTCAGTCAGTGCGGCACAGAGCGAGCTATGGCAGCTTTAACTCGAACTTGCCGGGATGGATTGCATTGATGTTGTTGGAATAATCACGGCCGAGGAACAATGTTTCATTTCATCTTTTGGCTGGATGTTGAATGCACAGACTATCAAATTCTTAGTGTTGTAGAGTTAATTTTTTTGCAATGTGAGTGCACTAGGTGCGTTGTAACATTTCATCTACCATCAAGTTGTCTTGCTCGAGTCTCATTTTCTTATGTTAAGTGTCATGGTCAAATTGCAATTAGAAATCATCTTTTTCTTAAATTGCCTTCTTTAGTGTGTACATTTTAGCTTCTTGCTTGGCTCCTTTCTCATGTACACGTAGAGTAAGCAATGCTAGCTAAAGAATATTTGCGACGGGTTCCTTCATTTTGGAGAGCACTAATATGATTTTGGTCTTTTATAGCTAGTCCTTGATAACTTACATGGTCCTTTGTGACTCAATTCTTTAGAAAAAAAGTCATTTCGGACCATTTAAGTCACAAAAGACCAGTTATAAAGGACCAAAATCCTACTAGTCGAGGTTGACAGTTGAGCTTGTTTCAAGAAGTCTGTGGTAGGATGACGTAGTTGCAGAGGTAGCGGAAATCGTTGCAAAATTTGTTGTTGGAGCAATGACATACAGTGGTTAGCAAAAGTGTTTGGACAGTAATGACAATCTCAGTTTAGTAGTAACACTTGTCAAGTTTGGTAGGTAGGTGCTGATTTTTTCAGCTAATTATAACTAAAGAGCCATTTGTAAACTAGAAAGAGTACCATCATTGACATTGAGCCACTTGCAAGGGCAGCAGTTCATGATGTGTCAATCATGGGTGTCCAATTCATTATGCACACAAGTTGTGCATCTAAAAAATCTTGAGAATGAACATGTATTTATGGAGACCTCTTGCATTTCATGATTTATTGTGATTGAGTAAGATTGCTCTTGATTAGCTATGGCTCCTAGAAGGTCTCTTGCTGAACGTGAGTTAGTTCTTCAGATGCATGAGAGAGGGAATTCGTACTCTGAAATTTCAACGGTTTTAGGCATCTCTCGAAGCACTTGCCATGCTATTGTGCGGAGGTGTACAATGAGAGGTCATTTGAGAGATGCTCCTTCACAAGGGAGACCTCGAATTCTTGATGAACGTGGTGATCGTGAGGTTGTAAGGTTGTTGAATGCACCATCTAATGGTACAGCTGCAGCAGTGGGTAGAGAAATGCGATCTCAAGGATTGGATTTGAGTGATGATACAATTAGAAGATGTCTTCGGAGGCATGGATTGAGAGCACGAGTGAAAACTAAGAAGCCATTCTTGTCAAAAAAGCACAAAGCACGTCGATATGCATGGGCAAAGAAGTGTAGGCATGCAAGTTGGATGGATTGGAGTTATGTGATTTTTTCAAATGAGTCAAAATTCAATTTGTTTGGCTCTGATGGGTGTGAACTGTTGAAACGGCTCACTTAGCATTGAATTTTTAGCTCGATAGTTTTTGGATGTTTAGTGATTTATATTTGTCTAACCGGGGCATTTTAGCCGGTTAGACAAATTCCCGGGTTTATTTCCCTTAGTGTCCGGTTTTGATCGACAATTATTAGATTCCTTTTTATCTAGATAAATTAGTGTGTTTAGTTACGTTTACCGATTTAATTTTGTGATTATGTGCAATTGGGCCGTTTGCCCTTTTGTTTTATTCTATGATTTTGTTCTATGAGGTTTGATTTGCATTTTTAGTTTGTGAATTTGGTCTAGTTTATTAGTTTATTCTACGAGTTATCCTAGTTTTCCTTTTGGCTCGATATTTTAGCCCTATTGGTTTAGCTTTATCTTGTTAGGCTATTGTTGAGTTTGTTCTCTAGTTCTTTGATGAGGTTTATTATAGATTCTTGGATTAGTAGAGTGTATGTATTGTACTCTCAATTAAGTGGGAGTTTAGTGGTAGCTTAAGGTTTGGATGAAGTGGATGGATGTAGTTTTGTGTGGGATGCAAGTTCCACCCTGTCGCTTCTGCTTGACAGTTAGTTGTGTTTGCAGGGGGAGAGTTCGAGAGAGAGAGTATAATGCTAGATCTAGATCGTGTTTTTGGTGTTGGATTTGTTAGGGAGAATTGTAGGAAAGATTAGTGAAAAGAACTCTATTGTTTGATTGGGAAAGATGAAAGATTGGGACAGGTATTTTTTGCGTGTGAAGGCTTGAGAAATTGCGTCTTAGCTGTTTTTTTTGGGATTGGGTTGTACTAGTTCCGTTTGGAATTAGTGAGGGATTAGTGCTGTTTTGGGTTTGCTGGGGAGGCTGCGGCCCCGGTGCTGTGGGCCATGGAAACCACGAAGGCAGAGCGGAACGAGGGTGACAAAGACTATCAAGGCGGAATTTTCGGCGGGGCTGCATCGACCAGCCCGAATCGACGAAGGCGACCACGACTTTAGCAAGACACGATCACGACCACGGCGAGGGCGATCCCAGCAGACGAAGAGGACGACGACCACGGCGAGGGCGATCCAGAAGACGAAGAGGACGACAACGCGGAGAAGACGAAACCACGACCGCGACTTCGGCTACGGCAACGTGCGGAGCTGCAACGCCGAAATTTCAGGGCGAGCAACATCGACGCCGATCACGACGAAGACGGCGAACACGATCATCAGCAGCAGGGCTGCAACGAAGAAGACGGAACTACGAAGATCGGAGGAGGCAGCTGCGGCAGCAGCGTGGGCGATCCAGAGGAACAGAGCATTCGAAGGGGACAACGCAGGTGCTCTTGGTGATATTACAGAAGTTCAGCGTGACAATAGGGAGGGAGAGCACTCCTTACCCTTCTTCTCTAAATTGTTAAGATTGCTTTGAACTATTTAAGCTTAGCAATTGTTAGGAAGTATAGAAAACCCTTTATCATTAAAAGTGGTGACTTTAGTTGCCATTAAGCTAATTGTGCGTATTTTCTTGAATTCTCTCAATTGTTGTGGATCGATTGTATTTGGTTGTTATGATTGTGTGTTTGTTATACTTGTGTGGATGTTGTATTGAATTGGTCCGGTGAGGGTTCCAACGCGGAAGCGCTGCCCAATTTCACCGGGCCAATCAAGTATCTTTGTGCAAATTAGGGTTTGGAAAGGGTTTTGGGCACGACGCGGAAGCGCTGCCCGAATTTTCCCACAAAACCCTAATTATTCGCCATTGGGTTGTTAGAGCACAAAGGTGCTTATCGTTCCTTAGAAGGTTTATGCAATGATTGAAACCCATAAAAACTCTCAATTGCGAGAATTTAGTGTCCTTGTGGAAGTGGATTTGTGTGCTGTAATTTTTGGATGCACGTCAAAAAACCCAAAAAACAAGCCCTAATTTCCAATTCTAAGCCTGATTTAGTGCACAAAGTGCCTAGGGTGGATTGGGAAGGATCAGGATCAATTAGGTACTTGTACACGGTCCAAATCGACCATTTACAAGTGCTGCCAATTCTTGCAATTTTACCCGTTCGTCCCCTTTTCCCTACTTTTTCACCATTTTGGTTAGCATTTACCGGCACAACCGCCAATTTTATTTAGGAGTTCATTGTTTGCATCCACAATTTCACCCACTTTCCGGCCGGACATATGGGCTTTTGACCGGTGACGGTCAAAATGCTCATATATTTGGTGCGTCTGCCGGGAGGTGGGTGTTAGGTTTTAAATTCGTGGTCAATTGTTTCATGTTTTGATAGGTTTTTGGACAATTTGGAGCAATAGGGCAGTTACTATTTATAGTAATCTGCGATTTGGAGGCCACTTCCAAAATTTGAATGGTTTTATCGAAACCTTCATCCCAAAGTATTGTTTTGTTTTTGATTTTTATTGTTGCATGATTAATATTGCCTTGTGATTAGAATTGTTTTGTTTCATCATTGGAATTGTTTGCGTTGTTATTGAATTTATTGTTCGTTGTGATTAGAGTAGTCTTGCTTTGTTATTAGATTTGTGTTGCTATTTCATTAGAGTTGCATTGTTTTTGTGCTTGTATTATCGTGGTGGATTTTGTAGGTACGCTTGAACCGGTTTGTGTACTTTTGTCGTCTATTTTGTTGGGGGGTTGGGTTTTAGTAGTTACCCTGCTGATCAGGGAACGAATTGGGATTGTTGGCCATTTGGTCTAGCCCAATTGTGTTGTGTTTCAAATTTTGTATTTCGTGGGGGTGGGGTGTTGTGGTTTTGAGTTACCGTCCAAGTAATTGGACGTCAAGGGGAGTTTTCCCCTTGTATCTTGTAGTCGGTTGAGAAGGCTAAGGGCAGATTACTATTAATAGTATTTTTACCCACTTCACACTCTCGACGCCCGGGGAGTATTTGTAAAATACATCGTGCCCTACCCTAGTAGGATGGGACCCCGGTAGTAGTCCTTTTTGGGCGAAAGAAAATTGTTACCACTACTTGAGTGGGATTTTCTCGTGTGTAGTTTGTGAGGACTCTTCACAAACGAAAGTGTAGTTCACTGTTGTTGGGTGAGCTATACTTGTGTGTAGTTGCATTGAATTTTATAGGTTTTTGGTATACGGTGAGGTCGGGTTAATGGCCGGCGCGACCGTTTTTGTCGTTGGAAATTGAAATCGTTGGCAGTGATGCCCCAACGGTTTTAAGAGTTTGTTGATGCAGGTTGAACAAATAATTTTACACAGGTTGAACAAATAATTTCCCTCCTCCTGTCCTTGAGCATTACCTATGCACTACTCGTGTGTCACATAATCATAATGAGACTCACTTCATGTACATCTATAATTTTGCATTAAGCTTTTGGAGAAATTGGTAGGAATTTCAAAAGCTATACATACCTCCTCTAGTTCTGTGCACAGTTCCTCGTTTTTTCTTTTATCACAGGTACTAATTCATGCACACGGTGTTGATTGCTCGGTTGATTGTTTCTTTCTTCTTCTTTTGTAAAGAAAAATGCACAATGCATTCTGTACGAGTATTGTTCAGCCAACCTTCACTTCGTTTACAGTATTCTGACTATTGCTCCCTCCAAGGACACAAGCTGAGAGAGAGTGAGGCGAGGAGTGAGGAATTTTCAAAGTATTGTACATAAGGGGATTCAAGCATTTGACAGGATGGTTTTATATTGTCCAGGTTGCTACATCGGAAGATACTATGGAGGATACCAAATGTGGAAAGTCAAGAGTGAGCCTCGTTAAAAAGGCAGCACCGATGAATCCCGCAATATGGAGTGATGTGCCGGAGGAGTTGTTGCAGCGGATCTTCGCACGTCTGCCATTGGCAGGTATCATTTGCCTTCGATGCCTATCCAAGCAATGGAACAGGATCCTAAACTCCCATGATTTCAAGCGGGTGTGTGCAGATGCGCATCTCAAAATGTTTGCAGTTGTCACTCCTGGGTATGGCGCCTCCGGGACCTTGAATTTCAGGCTGTATGATTTGAGATTTCATACCTCGCATATGATGCGAATTGACACCAGATACCAATGGTGGAGATTCCACAGGATGAACGCTTCTGATGGAGGCTTGGTGTGCATTGCTTGCACGACTAGAGAAGTGAATTCATTCTCTGTCCTTGTTTTGGTTTGCAATCCATTGACTTGCATTGTGAGAGCACTTCCTCTCCACTCTCACTATAAGTGTCCGCCGAAGATGCTGCAGCTCGTGATGGATCCTGTTAGCAAATGCTACCAAGTGCTGATTGTGAGCATAGACCGAAATGGAGGCCTTGTAGCCGAGATTTTCCATTCCAATGTTCACTGGGGCTTGGACTACCGCAAACCTGTCAAAGAAAAGATACATTCTGGGGACTCGAGCCCAGTGGTATTGAGACTTTACCGGCTCTTGTTGCAATGGACGGGCTCCTTGGGTATATGATTGCGCAGAAGGCCATTTCCTTGAGATTTCAGCAGTTGCTGATCTATTTAGGGACGGGAATCACTTTAATATGAACCACTTTGCACTCGTGCAAGATCGGCTCTTTGTTTTGTGTCAGAAAAAACGAGAAGCAATCGGGGGAGGGGGACTATCGGAATTTGCAGAGTGGTTCTTTGCAGAGTATCAATTTTCGGAGAGTAGAGCAAATTGGGTGAAATTGAAAGATCACCACAGTACCAACTTCGGGTTTCCTGGGTCGACCAATTGCTGTCCGCAACGTGTGCTCGCATGCAAGGGTTTTCTACTGGTAGTTACCGGTGATTTTGAGCAATGGTCGTATGATCTCTCTACTGGGAAATGGCATGCCTTCAATACAGAACCTCATGATCTCTCTACTGGGAATGTAATGTGTGAGCTCCAATGGGATGTTGTTCCCTAAAGAATGGGGCATTCTACATACTTAAGAAACTGAGTGATCAACATCGTAGTAAGCAGTTGCATGAGGTTGTAAAATTAAGGGGTTAGAGATTTTTTTAAGACCAACCTACTGGTATTTGTATCGTTCAGCTATGGAGGCTTTCAAACTTTGAGGTCAATGTTCTTTTTTTTTCATTTTGGTAATCAAGTGTGCGGTAGTTCTTTAGTTGGTGTAATTTGATGCTAGTGGTTAGTTGGTTGTGGATTTATGTATCTCTCTGAAAGAGCGACAAATCCACCACTTCTTGAGAGTATAGAATGTGAGAGATGCATGTGACTCCAGCTTTTGTTCTGAGATGATCGAGTTGCTTCAAAAGTTCCTGGGCAGTGTCATACTTGTAGTAATAAAAGACAATTTGGTGTTTGAACATCATGTATAATTATATTGATGAATAGTTGCATTGGCCATTTGCACCAATGGCTCTTTGCAACGAACTCGGGGTGCTTGCAACTCAGTAGACATACAGTATCAGAGTTTCTCCTTTATCCTAAAGAAATTCCCACTTGTCTCAAAGTTCAATGAAATATAAACTTGTTGTAAGGTAGTTCTATTTCAAAGTAGAACTACAGGTCAAAGTTTTGGAGTCAAAGTTCTTATGTTGAGAGGATCACAAATCTATCATATAGTAACTTTCCATAACATTTTCAAATATGTAGAGACCCACTATTGAGAAATCAATCGTGGGACCTTCTGGGATGCCGAAGTCAGCGCCTCACTGTGGCTCATCAAAGCAGGCCAGTTCCAGTGTCACCTGCAAGACCTCAGGGGTAATCGAACCACTCCTGTATTCCCACCATCAGCACAATTAAGTTCCTGCAAGACATTTGAATGAAAGCCATTGTGAAAGAACAGAGGATCCTCCACATACTTACAAAGGTAAAATGAGAAGCGAGCATCTGGAAGTGACTTAATTTTGGCGAATCGAACATAAATTTAATACAACACGTATCCTGTAATCCAGACAACTGCTAAGGCAGAGGGGATTGTAAGGGAGATTTTCTGGGATACCCCGGAATGCTCATGTTTCCGCCGTCATGTAAGATCCAGCATTCTGTGCCCCTTTTCAAAATTTGGATATACATATTCAATATGTGTGTGTGTGAGATGGTCGTGCATGCTATATACAGTATGTAGTAAGGTTCTGTGAGTTCCACTTTTTGGGATACTTTTTGAGCCAACTAGTCAATGTCCTTTATATATTTTGATTATTTCCTAAAATCATCCGGCTTCTGAAGAACATATCCCGAATATTTTGTTTAAGAATACTAAACACAACTAATTTTTAGTCATTTAGTCCGGTGTTTTGTCTCTATTCTTGAGATTCAACCAACTATTTCCAAAAAATAATCGCCTGACTTGCAACTAACCGTCGGTTCTTCGTAGACAGTGGTGAATTCATATCTAATTCATTTGGATCCTTGGCACGTTGCAAGCATGATACGAACTAGGTAACCTTCGAGCTGCTGTGAGGCGGCAAGAGGGTTACGAGACATAACCAACTCTAACTATGTTTGTGGACGAAACACCCCCTAATTGCTCCTTTCGTGGATGAATCTTGCATGATTATGAACAAATTGTGCTGCTCATGGATGAAACGAGTCCAACCAGACACTTGCGCTCAATCAAAGCTGGTTACGTAGGAGAGTGGAAATCTTGGGGGGTGCACTGTACTAAACATGTATGAGTATATGTGAGTACACAGAAGGGGTATTAATTTGAACACTGCCGTATTACGTATACATACAATAAACACATTTAGAACTGAAAATATTCACGTATACTTACACTAAACATATATTTAAAACGGAATACATCTGTATACAAAGGTATTTAGACATGTAACCTCTCATATACAAAGGGGTTTTTAGAAGGGGTCATGAACTCACGTGATTCTCAAACATAATGTAGAGTGCACCCCCCAAGGTGGAAATGAGGCACTACTTGGTGAGTTAGAAGCTTTTCAGATTGACGTTTTGTTGATTCAAGCATCAAACCAGATGAGGGCCAGCTGAGAGTTGAATTTCAAGGGTTTGCAATTCTAGATCAGTCCTTTTCCTCGAAATTCTTGCTTCTGGTAACTTATCGCAGTGAGTTCTCAGGCTCCAGCCACCAGCCTCAACACTTGAGGCATATAACGTGTAATTGCGTGGTTGGTTGAGTGAAGGGAATTGCAAAAGCGATTCTGAGAAGCTATCATACTGGAGATGGTGAGTTGTGTGACCTTGCAAATTGGTGTTTGATTCAGAGCAAATAAAAGAGTGGTGAGGGACAATCTTGAAGAGAGGGGTCAGCATTTGGATCCAGTTCAGTGGCGCTTGTACAGTACAGTAGCCTCATCAAATCTTTGGACCGTAGGGTAGATGGCAATATTCGTTTAGTTGGGACTATTCCACGATATCGGGACTTTTTGAAATTTACCATCAGCATAATTTCAGTGGGCAATGTCTCATTGGATCTATGCCAATTGTAGATTTCAAAAAGTCCCAATATGGTGGAGTAATCCCAACTAAACGAATATTGCCATGTAGACTCATTCTTCAAAATTATGGCAACGAACTGGGATCCACCCCTGACGCATGTGTTCTATTTCTATTACACAAATTGACATTGCTGACATGGCAACCATTTACTCAAGGGTAATGGAACATTATCATTATTTCTTCTCTTGCAGTTGCAAGAAGTGATGAATATTGAATCCAAAGAAGTCACTATCAAGAATTTAGATGATTATGAGAGTACAAATATAGGGTGTCTTTTATTCGTTTGAGATAAAAAAATGATAAATTTATAATAGTAATATCTCGGGGGGTGCACCTTTCATTAAAACCTAGAATTACGTGCGTTACCTGCCTACTCTAAAAACTCCCTAAATACAATTTTTTTTGTGAAATGAAGTAATACACATACAATTGCAACAATAAATATACAAGTGACAATATGTATGCACGAAAAAAAATCCATTCATATATTGTCATTGACATAAGTATACAAATATACTTTTGAAAAAAAAACTGAAGAAGAGCTCGACGCTGGGGCCTCGAGACTCTCCAAAAGCGATGCAGAAGACCTTGGAATGTTGAGGAAACAAAATGAACGCACGCTCAACTTCCAAAGCACAGCGACGAGCGAGCGCTCATGCAAACAAGACAGCGGCGGCCGACCACAAGAGAAATCAAAAACTTAAGACGGGAGGGAAAATGAGCTCAACGAATACTTCAAAACCCTAATACAACCTTTTTGCCCAATATTACCTTGATACCCTGTACATACCCTATAAGATTGCTAACGAAAATCGTTCATCCTAGTTTCATCCAAAATGAAAACTTATGCTATGTAGTATAGTAACACTACCATACAAGCACAACTGCTGTATACTTTTTAAAGACCCTCCATATATGTACGTAATTACAAGATATAATATATATACCATATGTATACATAATACGGCATGGTTCAAATAAATACCCCTCCTGTGCACTCACGTATACTTGTACATGGTTAGTACAGTGCACCCCTCGAAAGTAATATAGGGTGTTTTAAAACCAAATTGGGAGTATTTTGGAAATATTCTTAAAACGTATATTGAATACATCTTAAATAAATTATAAATTATAGAATATTCCAAATAATTCATAGCCCTTCATTAAATACCTTTTCTCCTCTTATATATACCCAAAATTTACACTAAGTGACTTCCCTAAGGTATTGCAAAGGTTCATTCAGGAATGCATGGTTTTGCTTGCGTTGTTCCTTTATTGCCTCATAACCCTGAACCCCTATTCGTCCAATCATGCATATTTTGCATAATGTACGGATTTGAACTTTGATTTCTCACCCATCATGCACATTTTGTAGTGCGGATTTTTTACTGAAACTTTTATGAGAAGTTAGCTTCGTGCCTAGCTTCGTGCATGTGTGACTTGATTAGAAAGGGGATGATTTGTGAAATTGTTATGCCTCATTTCATATTGCAATGTTCCACTCAAAATTTCAAAGATATTAGTCTAAAAGTGCTCTTGAAAATGTCAAGTACTAAAATTAAGCAACTCTAATATGAGTATTACATTTCAACCCATCCCAACTTAAAGTATTAAATATGAGTACTAAAATCATTAAACTTTGAAATCCTAATTGAACCTAAAGTGTTTAAGTGCTGAGTATGGGTATGACCTTGGAGAGAGCCATTTGATATGCACCAGTATCTTTCAACAACCCCTCAGAAATCAAATAATGATGAGGTTCTAAAATTCTGTGAAGATATCATTGCTTGTCAACATGAGGCTTTTCAATCCGCCCTTTTCACTAATGAACAATTTCTACCAACATATTCTAAATGAGGTGCATAAAAGTTAAAGGGCTTAATGATCTATGGACTATCTAATTTTTCAAGAAATAGGAAATGTAAAAGACTATTTCTAATTTTGAAATAGCAAGTGTAAATAGACTATATCTAAATTTGAAGTTGGAAAAGTAAAATGAATAAACATAATTTCAAAATAGTAAGTAAAAGACAGTTGAGAGATAAACTAATAGTTCCTAACTTGTCATATAAAGCCCGAGGGTGCGAAGATAGAGGCTCTTTTTTTGTTGAGTTCTCTTATCTATGGTTTGGAGGTTAAGCGATTATATTACTCTTAGAGTTTTATAAATGTATTTATGAATACATTTATTAAAACATCGTGATTTTTATTTTATTACTACCAATTGCTCTCAAAGCAATTTGTATCCGAGATCTTTGGACATCAACTCTCCCTCCATAATAATTACTCCTTGTTTGTCTCCTTGACCACTACCAATCATGATAAGACTCATATGTACAGCTATAGTTTTGCATTAAGTTTTTGGAAAAATTGGCTCGAATTTCAAAAGCTATTATACTAACATATCTCCTCTATTTTTGTGCAAAGTTCGTAGTTTTTTCTTTTTATCACAGGTATGAATTTATGCACAACGAGTTGATTGTTTCTTTCTTCCTCTTTAACTTTTCAAAAGCAAAATGCACAGTGCATTGTGTACGAGTATCCTTCGGCCAACCTTCTCAGATTCGCTTATAGTATTTTGATTATCAATTGCTTCCTTCAAGGACACACGTTGAGAGAAAGCGCGAGAGAGAGTGAAAAATAACGGGATTCAAGCATTTGTTAGGGTGGTTTTATATTGTCCAGGTTGCTACATCGGAAGATACTGTGATGATACCAAAGGTGAAAAGTCAAGAGTGAGCCTCGTTCAGAACACACGTCCATTGCGGCTCGGACTAGTTGATCTCATTGCAAGCATTGGAGAACCTGCAGCGATAAAGGAAGTCGTTGAATTTGGAGCCCAACAAATGGGATTCTCAGATCAGAAAGCTCTTGCGTCCAACAAACTCTTACCGGGCATAGAGAATCGAGTTCCGTCCTGTGAACATGAATGTGAAAATCATGCAGCAACGATGAACCCCGCAATATGGAGCGATTGCCAAAGGAATTGTTGGAGCGGATCTTTGCATGTCTACCTTTGGTAGGTATCATTCGCCTTCGATGCTTGTCCAGGGAATGGAACAGGATCCTCAACTCCCATGATTTCAAGCAGGTGTGGGCAAATGCGCATCCCAAGATGTTTGCAATCATTTCCAGGTATTTTTACTCCTGGAGCTTCAAGGTCAGGTTGCATGACTTGAGATCGAATACTTGGCATGCGACACAAATTGACTCCGAACACCAATGCGGGAAATTCCACACTCTGATGGCCGCATCTGATGGAGGCTTGGTGTGCTTTGCTTGCACGGGCACAGAAGTGGAATCTTTGTCTGTCTTTGTTTTGGTTTGCAATCCATTGACTCGCGTTGTGAAAGCACTTCCTGTCCACTCTCACTATAAGTGTTTGTCGAGGATGCTGCAGCTCGTGATGGATCGCGTCAGCAAATGCTACCAAGTGTTGATTGTGAGTAAGGACCAAAATGGAGGCCTTGTAGCGGAGATTTTCCATTCCAACACTGGGGCCTGGACTACTGCGAACCTGTCAGAGAGCAGATACTTTCCGGGGACTCGAGACCAGTGGTATCTAGAATTTACCAGCTCTAGAGGCTATAAAGTGACTCCTTGTGTGTTTGATTGCACAAAAGGCCATTTCCTTGAGATACCAGTAGTTGATGATCTACTTGAAGACGACAAATACTTCAATATGAACTACTGTGCACTCGTGGAAGATCGGCTCTTTGCTTTGTGTCGGAAAAAACATGAAGCAATCAAGGGAGGGGGACTATCACAATTTGCAAAGTGGTTTTTTGCAGAGTTTCAATTTCTGGAGAGTGGAGCAAAATGGTTGAAACTGAAAGATCACTGCAGTACCAACTTCTGGTTTCCTGAGTCGTCCATGTGCTATCCGCAACGTGTGCTCGCATGCAAGGGTTTTCTGATGGTAGTTACCGATAATTTTGAGCAATGGTTGTATGATCTCTCTACTAGGAAATGGCATACCTTCAATACAAAACTTCATTATCTCTCTACTGGACATATAATGTGTGAGGTCCAATGGGATGTTCTTCCCTAAAGAATGGGACATTCTACGTACTTAAGAAACTGAGTGATCAACATCGTAGTTAGCAGTTGCATGAGGTTGTAAATTTAAGAGGTTAAAGATTTTTTCAACAACCACCTATTGGTATCCGTATCATTCAGCTATGGAGGCTTTTAAAGTTTGGGGTCTGTTTTTTTTTTGTCATTTTGGTAAATAATCAAGTGTGCGGTAGTTCTTCATTTGGTGTAATTTGATGCACGTGGTTAGTTCGTTGTGGATTTATGTATCTCTATGAAAGAGCGACAAATACACCATTTCTTTAGAGTATAGAATGTGTGAGATTCATGTGACTCCAGCTTTTGTTCTGAGATGATGGAGTTGCTTCAAACGTTACTGTGCAGTATCATACTTAATTGTAATAAAGACAATTTGGTGTTTGAACATCATGTATAATTATATTGATGAATAGTTGCATTGGCCATTTGCATCAAAAGCACTTTGCAACGAACACGGGGTGCGAGACGGGGTGATTGCAATTCAGTAGACTCGTGCAGTATCAGAGTTTATCCTTTATCCTAAAGAATTTCCCACTTGTCTCAAAGTTCAGTGAAATATAAACTTGTTGTCACGTAGTTCTGTTTCAAAGTATATATAACTACAGGTCAAAGTTTTGGAGTCAATCGTGGGACCTTCTTGGAAGCCAAAGTCAGCACCTCACTGTAGCTCATGAAAGCAGGCTAGTTCTAGTGTCACCTCCAAGACCTCAGGGTAATAGAACCACACTTGTAATCTCATCAGATCAGCACAATTAAGACATTGTGAAAGAACTGAGGATCCTCCACAAACTTACAAAGTTTAAAATGGGAAGAGAGCATCTGGAAACTGTGACTTAATTTTGGCAAACCGTTCTCGTAGTGGAACATAAATTGAATACAACAGGTATCCTGTAATCTAGACAACTACGAAGGCAGAGGGGATTGAAAGGGAGATTATTTTGCTGGGATACCCGGGAATGCTCAAGTTTCCGCCATCATGTAAGATCCAGCATTCTGTGCCCCTTTTCAAAATTTGGATATATATATATGTAGCTCGGGGGGTGCACTCTACATTATGTTTGAAAATCAAGTGCGTTCATGACCCCTTTTAAAAACCCCCTATATACAAGAGGTTATATGTCTAAATACCTTTGTATACAGATGTATTTTTTTTTAAATATATGTTTAGTGTAAGTATACGTGAACATTTTCAATTCTAAATGTGCTTATTGTATGTATACGTAATACGGCAGTGTTCAAATTAATACCCCTTCTGTGCACTCACGTACATACTCGTACATGGTTAGTACAGTGCACCCCCCAAGATATGTAGTCATTATGTGTGTGTGAGATGGTCATGTACGCTGTATACGTAGTAAGTTTCTGTGAGTTCCACTGTTTGGGATACTTTTGAGCCAACCAGTCAATGTCCTTTATTTTCCGAAAGCAATCGGTTTTTTAAGAATATATCCCGTATATTTCGTTCAAGAATACTAATTATAACTAATTTTTTAGTCATTTAGTCCGGTGTTTTGCCTCTATTCTTGAGTTTCAACCAAAAATTAATCGATTGACTTGTAACTAACCTCCGGTTCTTCCCGGACAATGGTGAGTTCATATCTGATTTGTTTGGATCCTTGGCAGGTTGCAAGCCTGATACGAACTAGGTAACCTTCGAGCCGCTGTGAGGCGGCGAGAGGATTACCCGTGGGATTACCGGACGTAACCAACTCTATTCGTGGATGAAACATCCCGTAATTGCTACCTTCGTGGATGAATCTTGCATGATTATGAACAAATTGTGCTCCTCGTGGAATGAGCTCAATCAGAGCTGGTTATGTACTAGTAAGAGTGGAAATTTGGTGAGTTAGAAGCTTTTCAGATTGACGTTTTCTTGATTCATGCATCAACCAGATGAGGGCCAGCTGAATTTGTAATTCTGGATCAGTCCTTTTCCTGGAAATTCTGGCTTCTGGTAACTTGAAGGTACGTTCGCACCTGGCCTTAGAGGTGGTCTCACAGGGGGTCTTACATCCTTAAAAAAGTGTGTGTTCCCACGTACATTCTTTAGTAATTACCAATCCTACATGGATGTACACATGGCACACTTTTAAGAATGGGTATTAGCTAACATTTAGGAGGACAAAAAATATTTGAGCAATAGTAGGCAATTGTTAAGGGGGCACCAAAATAGGAAATATTCCCTAGTTTTGAACACTAAAGAATGGTCTTAGCTAATGTGGCAATTGAGGGGCCATTATGTACTCCCCCTACTATTGCTAACACCTTTCCAAACCTCATTGATGACACCTTTCCTACAAAGAAGGTATTTTTCCCAAAATTGTGGGGGTGTTAAATTTTTATCCACGGTCTTTGCAAAGGCCAAGTGCGAACGGGCCTTAAGGCAGTGAGTTCTCAGGCTCCTGCCACCAGCCTCAACACTTCCGGCATATAACAGTATTTCCTGCCTCACTGATAAGGTAGAGTGCTCTAGACCCGCCACAGTTCTAAATCCGCACTCTACCAAGGACGAACATTTTGAAATTTTGGATGTACCCATGGTGAAGAGCACCACTTTAGAACCCATGTCATTTCAACTTCAGAAATTCATAACTAATTTTAGGAACATCCAAATTTTTTGATGCAAAGTATGTTGGTCTTTGTTTCAATACGTCTTCGGTCTAGTGAAAAATCATCCTCAGTTCTCCTTGTGTCCTCATAAATTCACGGCCCTTAAAGTGGCGGTTTAGAGCCTCCTACCTTAAGCACTGAGTGTACAGGTTCTGGCCCAGGTACAATGCAAGGATCTAGACAAGTTCTGCAGCAAGCTGACTGAAGTTGTCATTCCGAAGCAGAATGATTTTTAAAAAAACCCCTGTAGGGAAAACAAAACTCAGGTGAACTTGGATGTTCACGTTTATTATTTTTGTGTTGTTACAAATCAATTATGTGGTCAGCCTTAGCTTCTGTTTACTGGATTCACTGTTGTGAATCATCATGTGCATTGCATGGATCATAGTTATCACATTATTTCAAAGCATGATTGGCCGAGAATGCGCATCTGCATTACTGCATGGGTGATTGAATATATTATGTATAATTGTGTAGTTGGTTGAGTGCAGGGAATGGCAAAAGTGATTCTGAGAAGCAAGCTTTCATACTGGAGATGGTGGGTGCTTATGTGGACTTGCAAATTGGTGTTCAGAGCAAAAAAATGAGTGGTGAGGGATAATCTTGAAAGGAAGTGTAGGCATTTGGATCCAGTTCAGTGGCGCTTGTACAGTACAGGAACCTCATCAAATCTTTGCACTGCAGGGTAGACTCATTGTTCAAAATAATAGCAACGAACTGGGATCACCACTTGACGCTTGTGTCCTGTTTCTATTACATAAATTGAGATTGCTGTGGCAACCATTTACTTGAGGGTAATGGTCCAACATTATTCTTTTTTCTCTTCCAGTTGCAGGAAGTGATGAACATTGAAAAGGTTGATTCTGGAATGCATGGTTTTGCTTGAGCTGTTGCTTTACTGCCTCTTAACCCCTAATGGTTTGGCCCATGACCATGGAATCATGTTTTATCTGTCACTCTCAATTTTGCTACTAAAAATAATACAAGAATTCAAATTTACATTTTTAGTAGATGAAGTCACATGTCTACTACAAATCATGAATTTTTCATAAATTTTGTTGAAAATTTGAAATTATTATGGTTTTATGATGTGATTGTAAAGAAAATCTATATCAATTACAAAATGTACTAGAAAATTTCGATTTTTTTACCCAAGGTGTAAATTACGATGAAGAAAAGTTAAGTTAATGAAAATCATCCGTGCATCTAAATTTCAAAAAATTTGCTATACCTTGGTGATACCTATTGAACTTGTAACTACAATAAAACACTCAATTTTCAATTTTTCCAAAAATTGAAAGTGGAGTAAAAACTAGATTTGGCATGCTTTATTTTGTTACTAAGTTAAGCTCAAATGCAATGAAACTTATTTTCATGGCCTAAATTTAGTTTGAGGAGAACAAGAAAAGAATTCAATATACACTACACGGTGAATCGCTTTTACGACTCCTTTTGTAGTTGGAACCCCATGCAAAATCTAAAAATAGCTTGAATGATTTGAATCTAACTTGAAGGGGTGGCATGACCAAACAAAGTCCTTCACATAAAAAATTGGATGGAAATCATCCACGTAGCAATTGGAATTGAACAGACTATTGAAGGTAGAGAAGATTGCACAAGGCACACACACAAACACAAGGAATGCGTAGAAAGAGATGATCTTTACTCAAAGGCCTTCCACCTTAAGTAGTGTACACTAGGAGGTCACCATGGACAAACCATATGGGATAACTCATCACAAGGACACTCTAGAGATCAGCCCATGCCTAACCCCTCCTCCCACACACCATTATTTAGCACCCGTACGTCTTTGGCTTCTAGCAATACTACGTTGCATCAATTACCTCAATACTCCCACTTTGCGTAGAGCCAAAGCCTCTAAGTCCAAATGCTATTACTAATCGTTGGTGTCGGTCTCTACAAAGACCCTTTGTGAGCACATCCGCCACCATGTGCTCCGTTGGGCAATATTCCAAATGTATAACTCCCAATTCCAACTTCTCCCGAATGAAGTGGTATTGCACATCAATGTGCTTCGTGCGTGAATGATGTGTAGGGTTCTTTGCAAGTGAAATGCACCCTTGGTTGTCACACATAATCGTTGTAGCCTCACCTTGTGTGCAACCCACATCCACCATTAGTTGCCTCAACCAAATGGCCTCCTTCGTGGCATGGCTCGTAGCCATGTACTCGGCCTCCACCGTTGATGTCGCCGTCGTTTGTTGCCGCTTGCTATTCCACGACACCGCTCCCGATCCAACCTTGAACATGTAGCCCGTTGTCGATCTTCGATCGCTCGTGTCTCCCGCGTAGTCCGCGTCACAATAGCCGCTCAACACAATGTCTTTGCCTCCAAGACACAACTTCACATCGCTTGTGCCCCTCAAATAACGCATGATCCTCTTGACCGTCATCCAATGCATCGAGCCCGGTCTCGCCATGTGTTGACTCACCACGCTAATTGGATACGCAAGGTCGGGCCGTGTCGCAATCATCGCATACATCAACGACCCCACCGCTTGCTTGTATGGCACCTCCGCCATCGATTTAGCCTCCATCGCATACTCCTCCTCCGAAAGCTTGACGAGCTTGGAGTTTGCATCCAATGGTGTTGCCACGGGCTTACAATCCTCCATCCCGAATCTCTTGAGCACGTCCATCACATACTTGCCTTGACTCATGGTGATAGTGCGTGTAGCCCTATCACGCACAAACTCAACACCAAGACAAAAGTGCAATTCTCCAAGATCACTCATCTCGTACTCTCTCTCAAGCATGCCTTTTAATGCATTCATTAAACTCATGAGGCTTGCAAGAATGATCAAATCATCAACATATATGATCACAATCACCACATTTTGCCCCTCTTGCATGAAGTAGAGACTATGATCCGCAATGCTCCTAGTAAACCCGTGTGCAAGCAAGAACGTGTCAATCTTTTGGTACCACGCTCTTGGAGATTGTTTCAACCCATACAATGATTTTTGCAACTTACAAACAAGGTGCTCTTTACCTTGTTGCACAAACCCCTCAGGTTGCACCATGTAGATGTCCTCCTCCAAATCGCCATTCAAAAATGCGGTCTTCACATCCATTTGATGCATCTCCAAGTCCAAGGCCGCTCCAATGGCAAGAATGCATCGAATGGTGGTGAACTTGGCCACGGGAGCAAATGTCTCGTGAAAGTCCACCCCATGCACTTGCGCGAACCCCTTGGCTACTAATCTTGCCTTGTGACGCACAACAATACCCGAAACATCCCTCTTTGTCCGAAACACCCATTTGCAACCAATGGGGTTGCGATCCTTTGGAATGGGAGTTAATTGCCACGTACCGTTAGCAATTAGAGAGTCGTACTCCTCTTGCATGGCGCGCTCCCACTTGACCGCATCCTCACCTTGCATGGCTTCTCGAATGGTCAATGGACCATCCAATAATGCCACATTCGCATGCTCGTCCTCCACTTGAGGGAAGATGTGGTTCTTCCACCATTCTCCAGGTGGCTTGCGCGATCTCTCGGGGTACCGCCGCTCGCTTGAAGAAACTTGCTCCTCTTGCGTGCCCTTTGAGCCATTCTTGGCCTTTGAGCTCGATGGCGCTTCAACAACCTCCGTGTCGCCAGCTTCGTCATCACCGTCATCATCACCTACATCAACAACACTAGGAGACTTGGAGGGTGTGTCCACCAAAACGTCTCCACTACTCCCACTTGGACCAACCTCCAAAGGAGCCTCCATCATAGACTCCTCACAAAATGTCACATCACGTGACCGAATGATCTTCCTCGTGTCCACCGACATGAGTCTATACGCCTTGGTACCTTCACAATACCCAAGAAACACACATTTCAAGGCCTTAGCCTCGAGTTTCGTCCTCCGTTCGTCGGGAACCTTCGCATATGCAATGCATCCGAAGATGCGCATGTGTGCAACACATGGTTGCCTCCCACTCCACGCTTGCTCCGGCGTCATGCCTTCAACCGCGCTTGTTGGACACCGATTGCGTGTGTATACCGCATTCACCACCGCTTCCGCCCAAAGGTCCAACTTCAAGTTTTGAGCGTGCAACATGCTCCTCGCCATCTCTACAATGGTGCGATTTGCGCGCTCCGCAACTCCATTTTGTTGAGGCGTGTACGGGGCCGAAGTTTGGCGTGCGATGCCTTCATTCTTCAAAAGCTCGTCAAATTTCTTGAACATGTACTCGCCGCCATTGTCCGACCGAAACACCTTGATCTTCAACTCGGATTGGTTCTCCACCAATGTCTTGAACTCCTTGAACTTCTCAAAGCACTCACTCTTGGCTTTGATAGGGTAGAGCCATATCTTCCTTGAAAAATCATCGATGAAGGTCACAAAGTACTTGCAACCTCCCATCGATGTGGTCTTCATGGGGCCACACACATCCGAATGCACGATCTCCAAAACTTTTGTGGCCCGTGTCGCCCCTTCACCCGCAAATGGCAACCGTTGTTGCTTGCCTTCAATGCAACCTTCACACGTGAATGTAGAAGCATCCACTTTCAATTGATGAAGGTCCATACCGCTTACCATGCCGCGTAGTGTCTTCACACTCTTGATGTTCAAATGGCCAAGTCGACGATGCCACAACGCCAACTTGTCGTCCTTCAAGTTTGAATGCGCCAACGCCGCCGATTCCTTCGAATGCACCTTAGAGAACTTGATGTGGTACAAGCCCTCGTGTTCTTCAATGATGGCCACCTCATCTCGACTCGGTGACAACACATAACACCCCTTATCACTAAACTCTACTCTCAAGTGCTTTGCCACTAGTTGCCTCACCGATAGTAAATTTGCCGT
This sequence comes from Pohlia nutans, assembly GCA_022496805.1. Taxonomy (NCBI): domain Eukaryota; kingdom Viridiplantae; phylum Streptophyta; class Bryopsida; order Bryales; family Mniaceae; genus Pohlia; species Pohlia nutans. The sequence continues at coordinate 11,427,325 of CM040102.1, forward strand.
TAGTTTGGGAACGTGGAGGATATCTTTGATAGTGATTGTCTTCACACGACCCCTCACCTCGGTGTCTACAACAATTTGGCCCTTGCCAACGGCCTCAAGCACCGTATCATCTCCCAAAATCACTCTCCTTGGATTAATGAGAGCATACGAATGAAAACAAGTTTTATGTGGTGACATGTGGCTTGTAGCCCCCGAATCAACAATCCAATCACTCGTACTACCATTGCACGATACATTGCTTGCCATGTTTGCATACTCATCACCAACCTCAATCCAATCACTCATGCTTGCATCACCCTCGATACCATCACTCATGCTTGCATCACCCTCGATGCCATCGCTCATGCTTGCCTCATATCTAGCCGTAAATGCGTACTCATCATCGTCACGAGTTTTAGTGTTGTTTGCACTCTCCCCTTTCTCATCCCTCTTGCGTTTGAAGCAAAATTTGGCAATGTGGCCCTTCTTACCACAATAGAAGCACACCTTGTCGCTTGAGCTCCCACCGCCTCCATTCTTGGATTGCTTCGCCACGAGTGCCGCTCCATCTTCTCGAGACTCGTTCTCCTTTCGCCGCGAAAGCTCGTGCAACAACCGTGAGGTCACATAGTCCAATGTGAGCTCCGTAATGGGTCTTGACTCCATCGCCACGATGAGGTACTCGTATGATGATGGAAGGCTCTCCAAAAGTGTCATCACGATGTCACCATCCGTAACCGACACGTCGCAACCGTTGAGTTGATCCGCGAGAGCTTTGACCTTGTTGATGTGCGCCAACATGTCATCTTCTTCGCCCATCTTGATGGTGAAGAACTTGCGCCTTAAAAACAAAATGTTGGCCAATGTTTTCGCTTCGTGAATGTTGCAAAGCTTGGACCATGCTTCCGCGGGTGTCTTGCACGAACGAATGTGCGCAAGTTGCGAATCCGCGAGGTTGAGTGCCAAAATGGCAAATGCCTTCTTCTCCCTCCTCGTGTACGCTTGCATGATCCTAGGATCCGTAGAAGAGAAAGGAGGTTCCTCACTACCCTCGACAATCTCCCACAACTCCTTCTCGGCCATCACCATCTCCATTTTGAACTTCCACAAGTGGAAATTCACCCCATCGAACTTGTCCACGACCTTGGGACCCTCACCCTCAAAAGATGCCATGATCCTCACTTACGTATGCCTCCCCACACAAATGAAACCTCAAACTCAAACACACAACTTTGTTTTTGTGATTTTTTTGCTTTGATATTGCACCTTTGTGCACCCAATGGGTTTAAAACAACCCCAAACACTAGATCAGCACTTTTGTGCTCCACACACGCCTCCCAACACTCAAATGTGAGAACCCTCACCCAAAAATGCAAAGAGGCTCACCAAAACCCCTCAAATCACTCAATGGAGCTCAAAACAACTCCAAATGCTTCAATACGACGCCTTAGTGTCCCCAAACACTCAATGCACGTCAATGACACCTTTGTGTCCTTCAAGAGCACTCACTCAATGCACATGAACTCACACAAGTCCCTCAAAACCCCAATCGCATTGAAATTGCTCAAAACCGCACCTTTGTGCACAAACTAGCTCCAAATGAAAATTTGAGCACCCCAAGAGCATGAAACACATGCAACACCTCAAAGCAAGTGCCTAATCACTAGGATCAGATGGTAGACCCTCCACGAGAGCCTTCACACCTCACAAATCACTTGCATTTACTCAAATGCTCACAATTGAACCAAACGAAGTTCCACTCGCAACGAAGAGATAGAAGAAAGAAAAGAAGGAGATCAAGGGAAGAAATTGACCAAAGAGAGTGCTCCAACATGTAACTTCAGCCCATGCACACCTCCAAGAAACACCAACGCTTCAACAAGCTCCAAAACCTCCAACAATGCTCCAAAACCGCCCGTTGCGCACCGACCTCAAAATACTTGCACAAATGCAATCTAATACTCATGAAACACACATGAGTGGGCCCATAACCTATTGAAGGTAGAGAAGATTGCACAAGGCACACACACAAACACAAGGAATGCGTAGAAAGAGATGATCTTTACTCAAAGGCCTTCCACCTTAAGTAGTGTACACTAGGAGGTCACCATGGACAAACCATATGGGATAACTCATCACAAGGACACTCTAGAGATCAGCCCATGCCTAACCCCTCCTCCCACACACCATTATTTAGCACCCGTACGTCTTTGGCTTCTAGCAATACTACGTTGCATCAATTACCTCAATACAGACAACTTCATTCATAAGCCATTTTTTGGTCTTGGAGGCGTTTAGGGGTTAAGCCTTGAGTGTTGAGGTAACTAGATAGTGGTCACTGGATCACTGGATCACTAGAAAATAGAATGTTGTAAAATTTGTGAACCGTCTCACTTTGGTGTTTGAAGTTCAAATGTGTTACCTTTGATTTTTCACATGATGCAATTTTATTTTTTTCGAATCAGACTTTCTTAGATATCCAAATACCTATGTACAAAACACCAAAATACTGGAGATACCTCAAAATTCAGATAATATTTAAAAATACAACACAAGTGTACTATGCGATGTTTCTTGTGTTTGGAAGTTTTTTATTTTGTTCTTTTTGTGGGGATTGAAATCTCTTAATATTCATGTTCTATTAGAGTATGTATTCCAATCTTGATCAATGTACCAACTCTTTCCATATATTAAAGTATAATTCATTGTCCTAAAGCGTGTATGAATAAGTCACAGTTACTTATGAACTTCACAATAATTACATATATGTGAGTTTGTTCGTGACAAGAAAGATTGCGATGGAGAGGTGTTGACATTGGTCATTGTTGAACATCTTTACTTTCATTTTTGAAAATTTAACCCAATTTTTTTTTTTAACTTTAAAATCACACACCTTCCAAAATTTTAATTTTGAGTGTGCACTATATGGTTCAAAGACTCCCAATCTCAATTCAGTTGAGAACCTTTGGAAGATTTTCAAAGATGTTGTGCAACATGGCTGGCCAATATGTCCTAGAAACTTAGATGACTTGAAGTTAGTTATTGAAAGAGAGTGGAGGATAATCTTTTTTGTATAAATTTTTTGACCCTTAACCCTTAAACATCTGAAAGTGCCTCTGCGGCCAATATAATACGGTGTATTTTTCTAGTATTTGGAATGAATGCAAACCTTTTATAGGTTTGAGTTCAACACAGAAGCTGAAATTCACATCAATGCGGTTCTAGTGAGCTATTGAGATCCCAATTTAGAGCTTCTTGTTGGTAGCAAATGTCAATTATATGGCCACGTATCTACTATCCCCATGGGACGTTTAGGGGTTAAATTTGGCAGACACACGTTAACACGAAGAACATCTTGTACCAAAAAAATTTATGGTAAAAGGACAAATTTTTAGCCCTTGGGAGGGTGTCAAAGTTGGGCAGTAGTGAAATGATTTTCATGTCGATTGTTTTTCAAAACAACACATGTTAGTAGATTGTGAATATTTTTTTTCGCGTTGATCTTTTCGCCTTAAATCTGGAACATATGTTATTAACATAAAGAACTTGTTCTGAAATCTTCATAGTCAGTAATTTAGTCTTCCCTAATATGCAAATTCAGGGGACACGTGTGGTATCGAGAACCTCACCTCGGCAAAAGTACTACCCTCTGGCAACATTGTACAGGGGATACTACACGGGACCCAGGTTCTCGATTGTTATCACATTCTATCCCAAATTGGTTTTGAAAATTGAGAAAAAAAACCAGGCATTGTGACAAAATGAATTAAAAATTGGTTAAACCCAAAGTTTTATGTGCTGCAATTTTTTATCATTAAAAACCATTGCTAAAAGGAGGCCGAAATCCTTATACTGACAGCCTCCACCATAGCTGTGAAAGTTGATGTCATCTTGGTTTTTCTTGTCTCCTATGCATGGATTGATTAGGTAGGTTGCGAAAAACTTTGAGACGGAATCTCGTCTTTCGTGTGTTCAATTAGGGTTTCTTGTCTCCATTCTCTGTTACAAGTACTAATAAACATTAAGCATTGCATGTTTAGGTGTGGCAATTGCAGTAATTTTGACGCCACAGTTGTCCAATTTCTTACAGAAGTACATGTCCGTTGGAGTTTCCAGGACTATTACCTGGTGTCGACATAATCTGTTGGTATATTCGACTTGCGAACAATCAGCTGAGTATTGTAATGAGCCGAGTGTAATGAGCCGAGTAGCCGAATGTTTTCAGAGCCCTAATGTTAGTGACTGTCATGGTTTTGCAATTAGAAATCATCTTCTTCGTAAATTGTCTTCTTTAAGTACTGTGTGCATTGTAAGGAGATAGAATTTGATGTAGTGGTTTCAGATTGTCCAGCTAGGTTGAGGCTGCATTGGAGGATACTATATATGGAGGGAACTAAACGGGCAAAGTCAAGAGAGACGCTCCTTTAGAAGGCACGTGCATTGCGGCACGCTCTGGATGATCTCATTGCTGGCACCGCAGAACCTGCAGCCGGTGGACTTGTTGCAGCGTGTGTTTGCACGTCTACCGTTGGCAGGTATCATTCGCCTTCAATGCATGTCCAGGGAATGGAATAGGATCCTCAACTCCCATGATTTCAAGCAGGTGTGTGCGGATACGCATCCGAAGATGTTTGCAATCATTTTCAGGTATTGTATTTCCGGGAGCTTCAAGGTCAGGCTGTATGACTTGAGATCGAACACTTGGCATGAGATGAAGATTGACACCGGATACCCGGAGCCATTCCACACGATATATGAACGCTTCTGATGGAGGCTTGGTGTGCTTTGCTTGCACATCAGCAAAGCAGGAATCCATCCGCGTCCCTGTCTTGGTTTGCAATCCATTAACTCGCGCTGTGAGAGCGCTTCCTCCGCACTCTCACAATAAGCGTCCAGACGCCCCAGATGCTGCAGCTCGTGATGGATCGCATCAAGAAATGCTATCGAGTGGTGATTGTGAGTAAGGACCGAAATGGAGGCCCAGTAGCCGAGGTTTTCCATTCCAACACTGGAGCCTGGACTTCCACAAACTTGTCAAATTTAAAATACGTCTCAGGGTATCCATACCCTTGGTATGATCGATACCACGAGTATGAAGAAGCTGGAGAGGCTCCTTGTGTGTATGATTGCTCAGAAGGCCATTTCGTTGAGATCAGGGGTGTTGGTGATCGACTCATAGACAAGCATTGCGATGATTGTATGAAACAGTACGCATTGGTGCAAGATCGGCTCTTCATTTTGCGTAAGAAAGAACAAGAGGCAATCGAGGGCGGTGGATATTCGGAAGTGGAGTATTATATTGCAGAGTTTCAAGCTGTGGAGAGTGGAGCAAAGTGGTTGAAACTGAAAGATCACCGAGTTGTTCTAACTTGGGGTATACAGTGGTTAGCAAAAGTGTTTGGACAGTAATGACAATCTCAGTTTAGTAGTAACACTTGTCAAGTTTGGTAGGTAGGTGCTGATTTTTTCAGCTAATTATAACTAAAGAGCCATTTGTAAACTAGAAAGAGTACCATCATTGACATTGAGCCACTTGCAAGGGCAGCAGTTCATGATGTGTCAATCATGGGTGTCCAATTCATTATGCACACAAGTTGTGCATCTAAAAAATCTTGAGAATGAACATGTATTTATGGAGACCTCTTGCATTTCATGATTTATTGTGATTGAGTAAGATTGCTCTTGATTAGCTATGGCTCCTAGAAGGTCTCTTGCTGAACGTGAGTTAGTTCTTCAGATGCATGAGAGAGGGAATTCGTACTCTGAAATTTCAACGGTTTTAGGCATCTCTCGAAGCACTTGCCATGCTATTGTGCGGAGGTGTACAATGAGAGGTCATTTGAGAGATGCTCCTTCACAAGGGAGACCTCGAATTCTTGATGAACGTGGTGATCGTGAGGTTGTAAGGTTGTTGAATGCACCATCTAATGGTACAGCTGCAGCAGTGGGTAGAGAAATGCGATCTCAAGGATTGGATTTGAGTGATGATACAATTAGAAGATGTCTTCGGAGGCAGGGATTGAGAGCACGAGTGAAAACTAAGAAGCCATTCTTGTCAAAAAAGCACAAAGCACGTCGATATGCATGGGCAAAGAAGTGTAGGCATGCAAGTTGGATGGATTGGAGTTATGTGATTTTTTCAAATGAATCAAAATTCAATTTGTTTGGCTCAGATGGGAGACAGTATTGTTGGAGGAAGAGAGGAGAGCATCTTTTAGATCAGCATGTGCAACCTACTATCAAATTTGGGGGTGGAAACATTATGGTTTGGGGATGTATGACTTAGGAGGGAGTTGGCAACCTTCGTCTTATAGAAGGGAACATGGATAAGTTTGTGTATCGGGAAATTTTGGAGATGGAGCTCATGAATACTATACACATGCATGATTTAGGAGAGGAGAATGTTATTTTTCAGCACGACAACGATCCCAAACATACTTCTAAGTATGTTACAAATTGGTTGTTAGCACAGAAGTTTCAACTAATTTGGCATCCGGCTCAATCTCCTGACTTGAATCCTATAGAACACCTTTGGAATGAAATAGATCGTCGTATGAGAATGTCGGAGAAGAAACCCACTAACAAGAAGGATTTGTGGGAGAAATTGCAAGAAATTTGGTATAGCATTGAAATTGATACCGTGAGGAAATTGATCATGTCTATGCCTGAGAGAGCTGCAGATGTTTATCAAGCAAAAGGTGGCTATACACGATGGTAGTCATTATGATTGTACATTCAAGTTTTTAGGTAGTCATCATGATTCTACATTCAAGTTTTTAGTTTGATTTTGTAGCTCATGGCTTTGTTTCCCATGTAAATAGATAACCACTTCACTTTTTGCATAAAGAATTGGACACCCACATCATGTGTTTTATTTTTGATTGATTTCTTGATTGACATTTTTGATTATGAATGTTATGTTACATGTTTGTTGTAACTATGTGATTGTATGTTTAAATTTTTACAACTTGAATGTGAGTTATGTAGGAAAACTAGCTCATATTGGAAGTGGAAGCGTCCTGTCCGAACACTTCTGCTGACCACTGTATGAAGGTAATAAGTGGAACATGAATTGCCTCTAGATAACAATATTCAGTCTGAAAGGCACAAAGATAGGCCTAGTACCCTACTGAAATTCACCAAATCAAGAAATAATGATGAAGTTCTATGAACCTGTGAAGATATCATTGCCTGTCAACATGAGGCTTCTCAAGCTACTCTTTTCACTAATGAACAATCTCTATCAACATATTTTAGATCAGGTGCATTCCAAAGTTAGAAGTTGAAGGACTTAAAGATCTATGGACTATCTAATTTTAAAATAGAAAAAGTAAAAAGACTATATCTAATTTTGGAACAAGAACAATAAAAAGACTAAATTAAAATTTGACCTAAAAAGTAAAAAGACTAGAGATAAACTACTAGTGCTTATGATGAAAGAACTTAGGACATAAAGCTCCAGGTGAGAAGATACAAGCTCTCTTTTTGTTAGGATCTCTTCTCTATGGTTGGGAGGTTGAGCTATTGTACTACTCTTAGAGTTTCATAGATATATTTATAAATACATTGGCTAAAACATTGTGATTTATATTTTATTTTTATTTACTTCAAGAGCTTCTTAACAATTGATCTTAGAGCAATTTGTATCAGAGAACTTTGGACATCATCTCTCCCTCCAAAATAATTACTTCCTCCCTGTCTCCTCGATCATTGCCAATCATTATGAGACTCTTCTCATGTACAGCTATAATTTTGCATTAGGCTTTTGGAGAAATCCGCAGGAATTTCAAAAGCTATACAGACCTCCTCTATTTCTGTGCACAGTTCGTCGTTCTTTTCTTTTTATCATAGGTATGAATTCATGCACACAGAGTCCATTGTTTCTTTCTTCATCTTTTGTAGAGCAGAATGCAGCCCATAGTGTTCATGTATCCTTCAGCCAACCTTTTCGGATTCGCTTATAGTATTTTGCTATCAATTGCTCCCACCAAGGGCACATGTTGAGAGAAAAGAGAGAGAGTGAGGAATTTTCAAAGCATCGTACCAGGGGCTTTAAGTGTTTGATAGGATGGTTTTATATTGTCCAGGTTGTTACATCGGAAGATACTATGGAGGATACCACAGGTGGAAAGTCAAAAGTGAGCCTCGTTAAAAACGCAGCATTGATGAACCCCGCAATATGGAGCGATCTCTCGGAGGAGTCAGTGTTGCTGCAGATCTTTGCACGTTTGCCGTTGGCAGGTATCAATCGCCTTCAATGCCTGTCCAAGTAATGGAATAGGATCCTAAACTCCCATGATTTCAAGCAGGTCCGTACAGATGCGCATCCCAAAATGTTTGCAATTATCACGCCCTTGTATAGCGCCTCCGGGAGCTTTAACGTCAGGCTATATGATTTGAGATCTCATACTTGGCATGTGATGCGAATTGACACCGGATACCAGCAGCGGCTGTTTCACACAATGACCGCTTCGGATGGAGGCTTGGTGTGCTTTGCTTGCACGGCCAGAGAAATGAATTCATTCTTTGTCCTTGTTTTGGTTTGCAACCCATTGACTCACGCTATGAGAGCAATTCCTCTCCACTCTCACTGTAAGCATCCACCGACGGTGCTGCAGCTCGTGATGGATCGTGTCAGCAAATGCTACCAAGTGCTGATTGTGAGTACCCACCAAAATGGAGGCCTTGTATCCAAGGTTTTCCATTCCAACACTGGGGCCTGGACTACCGCAAACCTGTCAGAGAAAAGATATTTTTCAGGGAGTCGATACTGGTGGTATCAAAACTAGTGGTATCAAAACGAAAAAGGAGAGGGTCCTTGTGTGTATGATTGCGCAGAAGGCCATTTCCTTGAGATACCAATAGTTGCTGATCTACTTGAAGACAAGAATAACTTTACTACGCCCTTCTATGCAGTCGTGCTAGATCGGCTCTTTGTTTTGTGTCGGAAAAAAGGAGAAGCAATCGAGGGAGGGGGACTATCGGAACCAGAGTGGTTTTTTTGCAGAGTTTCAATTTTTGGAGAGTGGAGCAAAATGGTTGAAACTGAAAGATCACCGCAGTACCAACTTCAAGTTTCCTGGGTCGACCAGGTGCTATCCGCTAAGTGTGCTATCCGCATGCAAGGGTTTTCTGCTGGTAGTTACCGGTGATTATGAGCAATGCACGTATGATCTGTCTACCAGGAAATGGCTTGCCCCCTCTCCAAGACATAAAAATCTCTCTCGTGCGATTGTAATGTGTGAGCTCCAATGGAATGTTGTCCCGTAAAGAATGGAGCATTCTATGTACTTAAGAAACAATGTCCCTTTGTCTGTCGGGCATCGGGTCATTAACATTACAAACGGACACTTTATTCACGCCGGCCCATTTATTTGGGTCGGTGTTTCTATCTATCTATCTATCTACTTAAGAAACCAAGTGATCAACATCGTAGTTTGCAGTTTCACGAGGTAAAATTATGAGGTCAGAGATTTGTTCAATACCAGGTTCCTTAAATGGGTGGTGAATGTAGTTTTCTGAACTGCGACCATTGTTTTGTGAGCCTCTGCGTCTTATGGTGCCATTTCTTCTATCCAGACCACTATATACAATGTGTACGGGTAAAGGAAATATTATTGGTGGTCTCTGTAGCGTTCAACTATGGAGACGTTTAAACTTTGGGGTCACCGTTTTTTTCTGTCATTTTGGAAATGAAGCGAGCTTTAGTTCTTCATTTGGTGTAATCTGATGCACAAGGTCAGTTGGTTGTGGATTAATGTATCTCTTAGAAAGAGCCACAAAGTTACGACTTCTTCAGAGTATAGAATGTGAGAGATTCATGTGACTCCAGCTTTCGCTCTAAGATGATTGAGTTGCTTCAAAAGTTACTGTGCAGTGGTATAGTTGTAATAAAGACAATTTGGTGAACATTGGATCATCATGCATGATTATATTGATGAATAGTTGCATTGGTCATTTGCATCAATGGCTCTTTGCAACGAACTCGGGGTGCTTGCAACTCAATAGACATACACTATCGGAGTTTCTCCTTTATCCCAAAGAAATTCCAACTTGACTGTCTCAAAGTTCAGTGAAATGTAAAATTGTTGTAACGTAGTTCTGTTTCAAGTATATTAATTACAGGTCAAAGTTTTGGAGTCAAAGTTATTATGTTGATCGAGAGGATCATAAATCTATCATATACTACTTTTCCATAACATTTTCAAATATGTAGAGACCCATTAAATTGAGAAATCAATCGTAGGACCTTCTGGGAAGCCAACTTAGTCAACACCTCACTGTAGATCATCAAAGCAGGTTAGTTCCAGTGTCACCTACATGACCTCAGGGTAATCGAACCACTCATGTAATCTCATCATCAGCACAAAATTTAAGCTCCTGCAGGACATTTAAATGAAAGCGATTGTGAAAGAATAGAAGATCCTCCACATACTTACAAAAGTAAACATGAGAAAAGAGCATCTGGAAACTGTGACTCAATTTTGGCAAATCGTTCTTGTAGTGGAACAAAAATTGAATACAATTTAAAGATATCCTGTCATCCAGACAACTGCGAAGGTAGATCTGGGATACCCCGGAACGCTCAAGTTTCCTGACCACCATCATGTAAGATCCAGCATTCTGTACCCCTTTCCAGAATTTGGATATATAATTATAATTATAAATATACACATTGTGTGTGTGTGTGAAGGTCGTGTACGCTATTATATATATATTAACGTTGTTTGAGTTCATCTCTGATTCGTCCAGCTTTCTGTGCCACTTTTCAATATTTGGATAAATATAAATATACACATTGTGTGTGTGTGTGTGAAGGTCGTGTACGCTAATATGTACTAGTAAGGTTGTGTGAGTTCATCTCTGATTCGGTTGGATCCTTGGCAGGTTCCAAGCATGATACGTAAGTACTAGTAAGAGTGGAAATGAGGCACTACTTGGTGAGTTTGAAGCTTTTCCGATTGGCGTTCTGTTGATTCAAGCATCAACCAGATGAGGGCCAGCTGAGAGTTGAATTTTAAGGCTTTGCAATTCTGGATCAGTCCTTTTCCTGGACTTCTGGCTTCTGGTTACTTACCGCAGTGAGTTCTCAGGCTCCAGCCACCAGCCTCAACACTTGAGGCGTATAACAGTTAATTAATCCTATCTCACTGACAAGCACTGAGTGTACGCGCGGGTTCTCGTCCAGGTACAATGCAAGGATCTAGACAAGTTCTGCAGCAAGCTGACTGAAGTTGTCATTCGGAACGAGAATGATTTTTAAAAAGGCACAGGGAAAACAAAACTCAGGTGAAGGATGTTCGTTTGTTATTTTTGTGTTGTTACAAATCGATTATGTGGTCAGCCTAAGTTTCTGTTTACTGGATTCACTGTAGTGAATCATCATGTGCATTGCATGGATGATGGTTATCACATTCATTGCATGATTGGTCGAGTAAGCGCATCTGCATTTGCTGCATGGGTCAGTGAGTATAATATGTAATATTGCGTGGTTGGTTGAGTGCAGGGAATGGCAAAAGTGATTCTGAGAAGGAGGCTACTGGAGATGGTGGGTGCTTATGTGGACTTGCAAATTGGTGTTCATAGTAAACAAAAGAGTTGTGAGGGACAGTCCTGAAGGGAGGGGTCAGCATTCGGATCCAGTTCAGCGGCGCTTGTACTGTACAGTAGCGTCATCAAATTTTTGCACTGTAGGATAGACGCATTCTTCAAAATAATGGCAACGAACTGGGGCCACCACCTGACGCATGTGTCCTATTTCAATTACACAAATTGACATTGCTGTGGCATCCATGTACTCAAGGGTAATGGAACATTATTCTTTTTTCTCTTGCAGCTGCAAGAAGTGATGAATATTGAAAAGGTTGATTCTGGAATGCATGGTTTTGCTTGAGCTGTTCTTTAACTGCCTCTTAACCCCTAAACGTCCTCACCTATGTCCAATTTGGGCAGTTTTGCAAAGATGCATTATAAAATGCAATTAAAATGAATATATGAAACTTGATGTATGAATAAAAGTTATACATCTTGAATTTTAAATTCAATCTATACGGATAGATCTGTGATTGCTATCACTAATATTTTTCTATAAATTTTCAAACATAAAATAAAAAATTATTTTGTAATTCGATTACGAATAAGATATTTACAATATGGGGATGAAATTTTTTGTGATGGCTTATAATGTAGTACTCTAGGTGTAGTGATTTTTGGAGATTTTTTGGATGCTTGATTTTATGAGTTTATTTTTTCAAGAACACTTTTAGACTAAAATCTTCAAAATTTTGGGTGAAACACTGCAACACAAAATGAGGCATAAATTTTTCAAAGATTGTTCGATTTTCAATCGGATCACATATACATGAAGCTAACTCCCCATAAAAAATTCAGTAAAAAAATCACACTACAAAAAGTGCATGACAGATGAGAAACTGCGGATGAAATCTGTACATCATGCAAAATATGCATGGTTGGGCAGTTAGGGGTTAACCCCTAAAGGTTGGGCCAATGACCATGGAATCATGCTTTATCTGTCACACTCAATTTTGCTATACAAGAATTCAAACTTATATTTTTAGTAGATGAAGTCACATGTCTACTACAAATCATGAAATTTTCATAAATTTTGGTGAAAATTTGAAATTATTATGGTTTTATGAAGTGATTGTAAAGAAAATCTATATCAATTACAAAATGTACTAGAAAATTCCAATTATTTTTACCTAAGGTGTAAATTACAATCAAGAAAAGTTTAGTTAATGAAAATCATTTGTGTATCTGAATTTAGAAAATTTTGCTACACTTTGGTGATTCCTACCAAACTTGTAACTATAATAAAACACTTCATTCTCAGATTTTTCCAAAAATTCAAAGTAGAGTAGAAACTAAACTTGGCAAGCTTCATTTGCAATTAATTAAGCTCAAATGCAATGGAACTCAGTTTCATTTTCTGATTTGTTTATGATTGTTCGGGTTTGGGATTAGAGTTTAGAGAATACTTTGCACCATGCATGCATAGTTCACTATAATTAAACACTTGATCTTAGCCAAAAGGCCGAAAAAGGCATACTTCATCCTTGAAACCCACAATGTTTTATATCCTCACTTTGATTGCAACGGACTCAAACCTCAGAGTAAAACTCCATTCGACATTATTCTCATTGTGTGATACTGTAAGTGTGACATTGTCAATTGCGTGATACTATTAAGGACGTGACACTCTCATGTACGTAACACTATTAAGTGTGTGACACGAGTATCCCGAGTGCGGGTTTGTGACAGTGGATTTATCTCGCGTGAGAATTTTTGGCCAGCTGTAAATGTAAAGGTCGTATGCCTCCATGTGACATGCCACAATGATAGGTTGCCGCAACCATGCATGCGCCACACTGTGCTTTGTTATGGCCGATTTAGCCTTCCCTATGCAAATCGAGTTTGTAAATTCAGAACAAAATCATAGATTGTGACAAAATGAATTTAAAATCGGTCTTGGTTATTAACCCCTGAACGTCCTAGCATCCAAAAACTTGATTCTCGAGCGGATTCAAAGCCTTGTAACTTTCTCATACAATCTCGGATGACTTTCATTCAAATTACCTTTGCAAGCCTTTTAAATTCTCTACCAATTAGAGTAAACCTCTTGTGATGGGGACATATTGATAATATTGAAGAGGCCTCCAAACGCAAGTATGTCAAATTTTTTGGGTAGATTTCATGCATGCAATGCTCTTCTCATTTACACCAAATGTACATTTGAGTCATGCTAATATTTATTTTTGAGGCTAGCATCTACTTTTTTCAAAGAATTGGTATGTTTACAGGGTTCACATCAGAAAATTTGGGCTAAGGTTGAGCCACCCATTACCAACCGGGACCCCATCAGCAGTATGTAGGATACCCAAAAATCTCCACAAGCTGAGATGCATTGTTCTCATTTTATTTTGGTATGGTTATAATAAGGTGACGATGATGACGGCTTGGAGTTCCCTCCATGATGATTGCACTTGGTAGCAGCGTGATCGGTAATTAAGTATGAGAAAGCCATAATTAAGTATGAGAACGGCCTTTTGGTGGCACAACATGCACATTGGCAGAAACCACTTTGGATGAAAGTGGTTTGACTGAATGTAAATGGCGACTTTTAGAAAATGAGATATTGGTTTCTAGTTCACTATTTGTGGTTTTTAGAGAACTGTGGTTACAGAATTGTGATGTTCTGTGTCAACAATTCTGAGTAGCATGATCATTAGAAACTACTCCCACAATGAGGAAATATGGATCACTCTATATATTAGTTATGAGTTTCAACCAACTTTTGACTCCCAAAATTTGTAGTAATTGCATTATGGGGAATAAATTTATCCAAAAATTTGCAGTCACTGTGATTTCTTTCTTTCTAGAGGGAATTTTTTTGCTTGACGTTATACTACTCCATAAAATACTCTAGTAAGCTTATTTGATCGGTTATGGGTGGCTCCATCTTAGATTGTTTTGGTGCTACTTTCACACCAAAGGTCGCATACAAATCATTTTAGTGTCATTATATCCATACTAGGTTGGTATAGAGGTTGGCACCAAAACATGAAAATATTGCAAATACTTGATATTACACTAAATACTTACGAATACATCACATGTACTATGCGGTATTTCTTGTGTTTGGAAGTTTGTTATCTTGTTTTAAATTTTTGGATTGTGTTCTCTTGTTCATGTTCAATTAGTGTATCTACTCCGATCTTGATCCATTTACGAACTCCTTTCATATTTTAATGTATAATTTTTGGCGTAAACTGTACATGGATAAGTCACTATCACTTGTAAAATTCACAACAATTATGTGTGATTTAGTTCTTGACATGAAAGATTGCAATGGCGAGATTGCAATGGCGAGGTGTTGACATAGGTCATTGCTGAACCTCTTCACTTTTATTTTTGAAAATTTAACCCAAATTGGGTACATTCAAGCTAACAGGAGCCAACTAAAGTGTCATCAATGCTTTTTTTCAAGCATTTTCAATATTTTTTTAAATTTAATTTGTTATTGAAAATTAAAATGATATGTCAATGTTTGTAACATGTATATAAAACACATAGTATAGGATGATGACAATATTGTCAATATTTAGGTATTAAAAGCACTAAAAAAGCCCTGTCATCAATCTTTTTAATGACCTTTTAAGTGCTTTTCTAAATGATGAATAATGCTTTTTAAGTAATTTTTTGGGGATTATTGAATGAGAATGATGATTATCTCAATGAAAATTGAGGTAAATGCATTAAAAATTTGTTCTTTGAATGAAAATCATGATTTATTTTTCTCTAAGGACTCTCAAAAGGACTCTCGAAAGCACTCTAAAGGGGGCACCCTTGGCTCCTATTAGCTTGAATGGACCCAATTCTATTTAACTTTGAAGTCGCACATCCTCCAAAATCTCATTTTTGAGTGTGCATTATACGGTTCAAAGACATACTATAATCTTTCAATCCAACAATTGGATCTTACCAAAGTTTAACCGGCACTTGTTTGACTAAGCTACGCTTACATTTATACGGTTAAACACTATTAATAGTTTCCATAGTTTGAATAAAGAGAGTTTTTAAAAAAAACCACCAAAATACTCTGGTTTATCTAGAACCACCCTGGGCACTAAAGAATTAAACCCAAAGTTTTATCATTGAAAACCATTGCTCTAATTAAAGAGGGCGAAATCCTTGAACTGACAGGTATAAGTGCCTCCACCTTAGCTGTGAGTTGATGTCATCTTGGCAAGCCGCCCTTCAGTTAATAGTTTTCACTGTCCATGCATGTTCATCATCTCACACCGAGTGACGGCTCTCTCCCTGTTCTCTGCGAGTGGAGGTCCGGCATGATTTTGGTCGTGTGCTGCCAGAGCTCAACGTCTCGTCGTCTACCAGACTGTCGCGCACGTCGCCGCGCCAAACCGTCTGTCAGCTGCCGCTAGCTGTACTTTACGCTTCCTGAGGTTTTTCTCGTCTCCTTTGCATGGGATGGTTAGGTAGGTTGTGAAAAAATTTGAGTCGCAATTCTTCGAGAAGAATAAATATATATGCGGTTTGAACTGCGTACGTAGCCTCAATCAATGTTTTAATCTACACAGTGAGAAGTATTGGGTTTGGTAATGAGCCGAGTGCTTTTGAGCTACTGTACATCATGTGTCGTAGTTTGGAATTAATCATAAATCAATCTTTTTACCTTCAAATAGTATCGTCTGTACGTTTGATAGGCTGAATCCTTCTCCTCTTTCGTGTGTTCAATTAGGGTTTCTGTCTCCATTCTCCGTAAGTAGTAATAAACATTAAGCATTGCATGTTTAGGTGTGGCGATTGCAGTAATTTTGAGGCCAATTTCTTACATAAGTACACGTCCGTTGGAGTTTGGACTATTACCTGGTGTCAACATAATCTGTTGGTATATTCGACTTGCGAACAATTAGCTTAGTAATGAGCTGAGTAGCCGAATAGCTAGCCGAGTGTTTTTCAGAGCCCTAATGCTAGTGACTGTCACGGTTTTGCAATTAGAAATCATCTTCTTCGTGAATTGTCTTCTTTAAGTACTGTTTGCATTCATTGTAAGGAGATAGAATTTGATGTAGTGGTTTCAGATTGTCCCTGGAGGTTGAGGCTCTATTGGAGAATACTATGGAGGAAACTAAACGTGCAAAGACAAGAGGGACGCTCCTTCAGAAGGCATGTGCATTGCGGCACGCTCTGGATGATCTCCTTGCAGGCACCGCAGGACCTGCATGGATGGAGGAAGTCGTTGAATTTGCAGCCCGACATATGGGATTCTCGGATCACGAAGCTCCTGCTTGCAGCAATGACTTACCGGGCATGGAGAATCTGGTACCTCACTGTGAGCATGAATGTGCACATCACGCAGCATTAATGAACCCCACACTATGGAGCGGTCTGCCGGTGGACTTGTTGCAGCGTGTGTTCGCATGTCTACCGTTGGCAGGTATCATTCGCCTTCAATGCCTATCTAGGGAATGGAACAGGATCCTCAACTCCCATGATTTCAAGCAGGTGTGTGCAGATGCGCATCCAAAGCTGTTTGCAATCATTGACAGGTCTTTCTACTTCGGGAGATTCGAGGTCAGGCTGTATGACTTGAGATCGAATTCTTGGCATGAGATGGAAATCGACACCGGATACCCGGAGCCGTTCCACACGATGAACGCTTCTGATGGAGGCTTGGTGTGTTTTGCTTGCACATCAACAAAGGAGGAATCCATCCACGTCCCTGTCTTGGTTTGCAATCCATTAACTCGCGCTGTGAGAGCGCTTCCTCCGCACTCTCACAATGAGCGTCCACCCCAGATGCTGCACCTCGTGATGGATCGCATCAACAAATGCTACCAAGTGCTGATTGTGAGTAAGGACCGAAATGGAGGCCCAGTAGCCGAGGTTTTCCATTCCAACACTGGAGCCTGGGCTACCACAAACTTGTCAAATTTAAAGTACGTCTCGGGGTATCGATATTCGTGGTATGATCAATACCACAAGTATGAAGAAGCTGGAGAGGCTCCTTGTGTGTATGATTGCGCAGAAGGCCAATTCCTTGAGCTCACGGGTGTTGGTGATCGACTTAGAGACAATGATTGTATGAAACAGTACGCACTGGTGCAAGATCGGCTCTTCATTTTGCGTAAGAAAGAACGAGAGGCAATCGAGGGCGGTGGATATTTGGAAGCGGAGTATTATATTGCAGAGTTTCAAGCTGTGGAGAGTGGAGCAAAGTGGTTGAAACTAAAAGATCACCGCTGTTCTAATTTAGGGTATTCAGCATCGAGCATTTACTATTCGCCAAGTGTGCATGCATGCAAGGGTTTCTTTCTGGTAGTTGCTCACAACGTGGCTTCTGCATATGAGCATGGTCTTGAAAGGCTGTATGATCTCTCTACTGGGAAATGGCATGCCCTCTCTCCAGGATTTCAAGAAATCTCGTCATTTTCACATTTGATGTGTGAGCTCCAATGGGATTCCATTCCTTAAAAGAATGGGGCATCTTACCCGTGGATTCTACGTACTCAAGAAACCAAGTGATCAACATTGTAGTTTGAAGCTGTATGATCAAGGGTGATTTAGTTGACATGTTGGAGAATATTTCTTGAGGAGGAACCTTGGCTGGTGTACCCAGTTTTCTATAGTGAGAGTTACATTTCTGCCTGTGACACTCCGTCTTATGGTGACATTTCTTGTAGCGTTGATTCGTGCATTTTACCTCAAAAGAAAGACCTCACCATAAATCTCTGGAGACTATTATGTGAAGTAAAGTAAATACGGGCATAGGAAACATACCTGGCAGGTGTAGCATTCAGTTGTGGAGGCATTTGAGCTTTGTGATCCATGTTTTTTTTCTCATTTTGGTATTCAAGTTGTGAGGTTAAGTTCTACATTTGCTGTGATCTGATGCATATGTTCAATGAGAAATTTCGGTTGTGAATTTATGTATGTATCTCTCTGAAGCTGCAGCTGCTAGATTCAGGAGTTTCTTCAAACGATATTGCTTTGCCATACTTTGTTGATCGAGCATCATGTATTAACTATAATATTGATGCATGGTTGCATTGGTCACTTGCATCAAACTAAATCACTTTGCAATGAACTTGGAGAGCTTACATTAACTCAGTAGACATATCAGAGTTATCGTTAACTCAAAAAAATTTAACTTGTCTCGACGTTCAATGAAATTTAAACTTGTTTCGAAGTTTGGTTTCAAGGAACTCTCAAAGTTGTGGAGTCAGAATTGTTAAGTTTGAAAGTCTGCTATGTTCTATTATATGCTTATCATGTTCCATAACATTTTCAAGTACGTCAGTCAACGAGCCTCAGAATTTATGCATTGAGAACCATATTCATAATTCAGTATTGGCAAGTTAATCCTTAACTTTCATTCAAGCAGGGGGTGTTTGTACTGAAGCCTGTGAAGCAAAATGTATATTGTACATTTTTGTTAATGTAGAGATTTTTGTATACAATAGTAGCATGGCAATGCACTCAGGTTCTTTTGATATTCAATATTCATTACGCAATGAACGCTAACTTGAAATTGATAGCGAAATAATTATGCCCATTGTTTAAATATATAAAATGCCCATGTTTCCTTTCGAGGGGAAATTTGTGCACGTGTGTTTATTTGTGGAGGCAAGGAATACAAATGAGTCAAAACAAATCAAAATTAACTTGAAAGAACCAACTTCGTCTCCTAAATGAACCAAAAATGTTTGAAAGTGATTCAACGATCCAAATCAACTCTAAGATATTAGGGCAGGTGTTTTGGTTTCTCGCTTGAATCAGCAGCCCCAAATATTTGGGCAACGGAATATGGCCACTTTGTGATACAGGTCCTCACGTTCATCATGGTATACAATTATATGGATGGAAAACTCAAGTTGGTCTCCCACGCAATTGGGAAGGAGACATAAATTACTGTAAGTGAGACTGAACTTAGTTTCAACAACCCACCAAAAACGACCAAATATAGCATGTACTTAAAAGCCTTCATGGCAGGATACTGAGTACTGATCAACACATAGGCATACAACTGTACCCCAAAAGTACGGATGGTTAAAAAATACTCTTAACATAGATAGAAATTAAAACTTGGGGAGTTTTTAAATTTAACAGAGATTGATAGTTTACTAAGAACCAATTTTTTAAGAAAACATGCAAGATATAGTAACTCTCAGAATGGATTCTTTAAAAGAAAATCAACTATTCAACTATCATGTCGTGTTGAACTTGTTTTGTGGATACAATACAAGCAATACTGTACCTAGGTTTAATTAAAGAGGCTACACATCTTGACTCCACCAGTAGAAAATCTAGCTAATTTTATTTATTTTTTCAAAATCCTTTGCATCAAATAGCTAGCCCACATTATATGTAGCAATTTGGAGCATCATTGTCAAGACAAACCGACACTTCATTCACGCCGGCCTCGAAAAAGGACCGGAGTTTCTATCTATCTAGCAATTTGGATCAAATTAGCAGCATAAAGAAACACTGCTCTCTACCCTGCGGTCACAATTTCCATCCGTCAAATCCAAAATTTTGTGTCTGTCAACTCAAGCTTCATGCACTCATCCAGTCACTTCATTCAAATCTCTCGCTAAATTTCCTGTTCTTGTTTGCACGGGCTTGCACGATATTAGAGAACTGTCTTTCATTTTTCCCTGCACTAGTAGCAGACCTGTCGATTTTCATTTCCCACTCTGTGGGAACAGTGATTAGTGGCTATTTAAATGTTATACTTATATTTCTGTATTCTTGTGACCAAAACCACTCACCAACGCTAACACAACCCATGTGCTTGGCGCGGTTTCATTCCTTCTTCATTTATGGTAAGTGAAAAACGACACAATTCCTACTGGTACTGTCATTCTTGCATTCTCGCAGCACGCGGTATTTTCACCAAT
The DNA here is from genome assembly GCA_022496805.1 of Pohlia nutans. Taxonomy (NCBI): domain Eukaryota; kingdom Viridiplantae; phylum Streptophyta; class Bryopsida; order Bryales; family Mniaceae; genus Pohlia; species Pohlia nutans. Next base: position 11,447,745 of record CM040102.1, read on the forward strand.
TGCTGCTGCTCTACGAGAACGAGCGGCTGGACACGGCAGAGCATGCACCAAGCACCATGAAGGTCAGTCGGTGCAGCACAGCGCATTCACTCGACCTGGCCGGGATCGATTGCATTGATGTTGTTGGAGAGTGGTTCTTTGCAGAGTTTCAATTTTTGGAGAGTAGAGCAAAATGGTTGAAACTGAAAAATCACCGCGGTACCAACTTGGGGTCATCCAGGTGCTATCCACGAGGTGTGCTCGCATGCAAGGGTTATACAGTGGTAGTTACCAGTAATTTTGAGCAATCATAGTTGTATGATTTGTCTACTGAAAAATGGCATGCCCTCTCTCCAGGATTTCTAAAACTCTCTCGTAGGAATCCAATGTGTGAGCTCCAATGGGATGTTGTTCCCTAAAAAATGGGGCATTCTACGTACTGACCGAAACCAAGACAGTGATCAACATCATAGTTACATCATAGTTTGCAATTGCATGAGTTTGTAAAATTATGAGGTAGGAGATTTTTTCAACACCAACTTTAAATCGGTGGTGGGCCGACACTACTAGGATTAATATAAGTTGATTGCTACATTTGGCATCAACAGAGAGTAGCTATAATAGTAACAGATGCCAAGGTTCCTAAATGTTGCTTAACAAGATGTAGCGTTGTTTGAGCTACACCCAACATTGCTAACAAATGTAGCACACAGTGTATGATCCTAGCAGTGCCTGATTTCTGAACTGCAACCATTTTCGTGTGTGAATCTGTGTCTTATGGTGTCATTTCTTCTATCGAGACCACTATAAACAGTGTATACGGGCCAAGGAACTACTATTACTTGTATCTATAGCATTCAGCTGTAGAGGCTTTTAAACTTTGGGGTCAGCGATTTTTTTTTTTTATCATTTTGATAAACAAGTGTGCGGTAGTTCTTCATTTGGTGTAATTTGATGCACGTGGTCAGTTGGTTGTGGAATTATGTACCTCTATGAAAGAGCACTTAGTGGTTTAAACCAGGACTAATGTAATCTAAGTTTCCATTCAAGCGGGTAGAAAAGTGTTAACATTGTGAATATCCGCCAATAACTATGACAAAAAATGATGTTAAATGTGATTTCTTATCATTCCACAAGTAGGTAATCTTTGGAGTGAGTCCAAAATGCAATTTTTGATGATGTTGTAAATGTAGACGAACTTTCTAAAAGACTGAAACTACATTACTGCAATCAGTAGTAAATTACAGAAAGAATCATTCAATTTACAGTAATTTATTTCGTCTCCACCATATCCACTTTGAACGACGACACGAGGACGGAACGCGCCAATGCTTGATGGCCCTGCTCTTCTCCTGCTCTTGCCAATCATCCAACGCCAGTTGCAAATCTTGTAGCTTCTTATTCAAGCCCCCCTTGCAACAATTGGCATGCATCGTCACCACTTGTTTCATGTCCTTGCTCATCTGCACATACATTCCTACCATTAACGAGATGAATGAAGGATTCATTCATGGTTTTAAAATGACAAATTCAATCAATCCTATTGTGGAACATCATTCCACTCTACCCTCCATACAATGACACTCCATAACATGACAATATTATTGTTTCAAACAATGCACATGTCACAAATCATTTATGTGACTAATCCATGCCTGCCACCTTGAAGGTAGGGCTTCTCAAACATGTCATAATAGAGAGGGACAATTGTACTTCAAATGGGACCAATTTTATATCAATAAATAACATTATATGCATTAGTAAAAAAACAAATGAATTTGAACAAGAGGCATTGTTTAAAAAAACATGAGGTTTGATTGGGGCTTCTTGGTCTTTTAGGGATTAAGTAGATGGTGTCAAATAATTCAATGATTCTCTTTTATTGAACAAGCATTTACTTGTAGCTTATTTCATAGTGTAGTTGCATTGTAGATGTAGGCATTAGAGACTAGAGCTTTGTTTTTGAGTAACAATAAACATTGTGCATAAGAACCTAGTCGAACTTTCTCCCTTCACTACAAATGTAGCTTGTGTTGATGCAATTGGTGAACTCAAATGTTATGATTACTACACTATTCATTCTATTAGTGCAGTAATATGCCACCAAAATAGTGTATCATATGATAAAAGAACGTTTTTTTTGGTTGAGTAGTGTCTTTGGAATCACCATCAAAAAGCTCAACATGAGATTCAAAACTCATTGATTAGTAGGGGGTGTCACACCTCTTCCAAGAAGTTGATTCTCTGAAGATTGAGAATCTGGGGAGATAATCATGGAGCCAATCCTGGCCATTCTCCATAAAAAAGTTGTGACTTCCTTTGAGGCTGTGTGAAGAATGAGAATGATCATGGCTTCTCAATCTTCACACCCATTCTTCACCTCCGAAGGAGAAGAATGAAACTTCTCTATCTTTAGAGAATGGGTCCTCCACAATTCAAGGAAAAAGTGTCACGTACGCATTCTCTGAAGATTGAGAATGGGAAGAACGAGGTGTGACACCCCCTAGTGTTGTAATCTGATCATCAAGAGATACACTAATACATGGTGTTTGAATAAGCATTGAACCTACAAAATAGTGTATCGGATGTAGCGGTATACCTGACAGAAGCCAGAGAAGTAGAGCGTTTCCAGGAACCGGATTTTGACTCCCAAGCGAGCAAAGTCCTTCTCTTTGATCACCACGCTGAGCACATCCTGGTCATGTTTACCAGGAACTCTCAATCTCGCTGCATACCAATACCTACGTACAATGAAAAAGTTTTCTTTTTCATTTCTTATAAGAAAAGAACTTGCTATGATAATGAAATACTACCTTTATTCCAACAACAGTAATAATCATAACGTTGATCCAAAGACCATCGTGAATAAAGAGTTTGTTGGAGGCATTTTAATGAGGGCTTTCTAGATAGAAAAGGTGAAGGCCAAGCCCAAGACCTTTCCACCTAGAGTGCCCCAAGGTTGAGATGGATTGACTTGCACAAAGCACTCTTAAAAAATTTGTCACAAATTTTCCCCGAGAAATCCCAAATCCTAATGACGAGTTATAAGGCTACGTGAAACGTATTCTAAATTTTCTGAGTGCTTTACATCTATCCATGTCTCCAGGACATGGATAGCAAGGTGCATGCTTCCAATTTGATTTGTCCCATTTGAGCTTATAATTTTGTTCCAAAATGATTGTTTGGTGAGGAATGTGCTACATTTATTTATAACATCTATTGTTGTGACACATCTACTATAGTAAAAACTTTGAGCCTTCATAACTTTTGTATAACGCATTCTATGGTGTGTTGGAATAGTTTTTCAGTGGCCAACAAGAATATTATTTTAAAAATATGAGTATTCTAATATTAGTAACCATCTGCTTGTGACCACTTTTGTTACTCTCGTTGCTAGTATTTCAGTAGCTTTTCCATTGCATATACTTCAATTTAGAGCATGCAACACGGGTGCTAAATTTTTAGCACTTACTAGCTGAATCTAGAAAAAATAACATCAAACTCATAATGTTCTTTAAGTAGTCCAACTCTCCAACCCTCTTTGCTTGGACCAGCTGAAGTTAGAGAAAATCCTATGTGATTCCTTTGATCCCTTGACAGATGCTTCAGTTTCGGAGGTGTGACAGTGGACCTCTAAAGAACGTTATGCTAGAACAGAGGGAGTATTGTTTATTTTTATTTATCTTTTATCTTTTATATAAAAATCAAAACATTTGGAAAGAGTCTGCCAATACCTATACAATGCCATGGTTTGTTGGTTTGACCGAACGTAGAGAAAGCCTCCATTGGGTGCATTGGTTGCCACATCAAAAGGCCCACCAGTGTATTTATCACAAGCTATCTGAAAATCACTGTCCTCAGCAAAATTGGGGAAGGGGTCACGGAACCACAGAATGTCTGCATCCTGTCAACAACAAAAACACATCGTCTTCATAACATTAAATTAAATTTTTTTTAACCCTCCAAAAAAAACCTCTGTTTTGTAAAGGTATTTCCCTTTTGAGAACACTGTTTGAAAATTGAACCCTGATCCCTACCATGCAATCTACACAAATGAAATACACTCAACCGCTCTAATGACAATTCCTCGAGGATAAACAGACAAACAAACAAGCTTCTAAATTCCCTCACATGTAGAATTTTCCAATCGTATGTGCACACAACATAACATAATAAATTTTTAAAGATATGAGGAATCAACACAAACTAAAGATTCTTATGTACTTTGTTTGCTGCTACTTGAAAACTGAACCCTAATCTCTGACATGAAATAATCTAAATATACACAATTAAATACACTCAACGCTCTCTAATGACATAATTTCCTCAAAGGAGAAAAAAACTACTAAATGCAGACGTTGTCCAATCATATGTATACACATCAAAACAAAGTTTGAAGATATGCATGGAATGAGCAATTGCAAAGTGTAAGCTGCAGAGTCTCTCTTATAGCTGCTTGTTTAATTGAATGTTAACCTCTAAAGAACTATGGAGCTCTTTCTAGACATATGTACTTTTTCGTATTTTTTTTCTGTCTACATTTTGTGGGGCATAAATCAAGCAACGTTACAACTTGTTAAGCTACATTTAGGAACCTTAATATTGCTATAGCTACTCCCCTACCATTGCTACCAAACGAAGCAATCCTACTAGACTTATGAGGGATTCAATGTAAGAACACACAACAAAATGTACATTGAAGGAAGAGTGATACTCCCTCTGTCCAAAAATAATTGGCATTTTTTTTTTCCAATATAATTGTACTCTGTTTTATACTTCAAACTTGAGCCCTGTCCACTTCAAACAGGACGGACAATGAGAGTGACACAAAGACCATTTTTCAAGTACTTTTTTGACAAAAATAAATTGATATCAATGCCTCATATCCGTATTTCTTATTCAGTTGGGAATGGGGTAACCACCTTAAATTGTGTTGTGACTTGTGAAATTGTGGAGTGGAAAGAGGAAGAAGTGACTGACCGAGAAGACAAAGCTGTAGCCCATCTCCAGCACATCCCCCAAGAATTTGATCCGTCTCCACATCATCTTGAGGTAATCCTGGCTCATGAATTTCTTCTCGCCGGCGAAGTCCACGCCGTCTGTTTGCAAGCGGAAGCAGAAGGGGTGCAGCTGCACGCAGCGCTCATGCGCCTTGCTGTCCAGCGTGACGATGACCATGTGCTGCAGCAGGTGCTGGATGTTGCTCCCGCGGCGGAAGCTGAGCAGGAACAAGTCGATCATGGTGTCCTTGGCTGCCCACGCCTCGTTCAGCGTCGTGATGATCACCGTCTTGTTCGCCATGGCTGCTCGCGATAATATCTTCTGCAGCTCCGCATACTCCCTTGCAGTCTGCAACATCCATCAACACAGTCACGCGATGGAACAAAAAAGAAAACACCCCAAACTGTTGAAATAAGTTTGACTGTTCACCACACAGGTGATTAACACTTTCATTCAGAGAGGTATTTATCTCTTACATTAACATGCGTAACCTCTTGTACCTAAATTACTGTTACTAACCACTACGCATCCACTACTCTTAAGGAGTGTACTATTCTAATTGTCTGGCTACTTGCTACTTAGCTGTAACTTCCCATCTAGTATGAGACAGGTGTGTTTACAAGTACTTGTCTGTTCCAACACAAACCCTAAACCTCAACAGCAGAAGAATAACTCCATAATAACAATCATGTGATTGAAGAAGAAGAATATAACTCCATAACAACAATGTGAATGAAGGAGAATTTAACTCCATGAGAACAATGTGTGTGAATGAATCAACACTATCAGTGCAAAACCATCAACGCACAACAGTCACCAGCTCTGGAACAAATAGAAACACCCTAAACCCTAAATCTCAAAAGCAGAAGAAAAATAACTACTCCATAATACCAATCAGTGAATGAAAAGTGTATTGGGGACAAAAATAGCCACGAAATCATCAGTTTCACATGAAAAAAAAGAAGCAAAGGTTTGGAGAAAAAACATTCAATGAAGAAGAATAATAACTCTATGATCATAACAACGCAAATGAAGAGTTTAACTGCACTAAATAGTGAGTGGTACCCTTGATACCTTCAAGACATTCAATTGATAGAGAAAAGAATACAACTATCATGAAATCATAACCAATCCAACCTTAGGAAAAGAAGAACAACTTCACAATAACAATGTGAATGAAGAGTTTGTTGCGAAGAACACTAGATAGCAAGTGCTAATCCTTGATTCCTCAAACATCCAATCTTAGCATTGATAGAGAAGAGATGAAATCCAATCCTACTAAAAGAAGAAAAATAACTTCAACTAAAAGCCAACATTAACATAGAGTCTATTAGCGATACTTTTACTAATTGTACAATGCCCGGCAATAAATCTTGTAACCCCAACTTGTTTTCAATAACACATGGTTATGACCTCTTGTTTACAATGAAAAGTAGACTCTAGATAAAAGCCAGCATTAACAAAGAGTCTATTAGCGATAGTTTTACTAATTGTACAATACCCAGCAATAATTCTTGTAACCCCTACCTTGTTTTCAATAACACGTTAATGGCCTTTCAGCTTCTTGTTTACACTGGAAAGCAGACTCTAAGCTATACTGAACAATTGAGCATTTGAAAGGAAAATGCTGGGTACTGTACATAGATAACAAGACATAAAATCTTAACATTTATGAAAAGAATAAAGTGAATGGAGAGTCTGTTAAGCACAATTCCACTAAGACATAGATAACAAGTGCTACTCTTGAAACCCAATCTCAGCATTGAAACCTTTGGAAATGGAAATGAAATTTGAGGAAATGGAAATTTAAAAAGCAAAGAGTACTGACCATGTGTTCCTGGGGAGGAAGGAGCGAGTTGCTGAGATTGGAAAGCATGGAATGGACGTGCTGGACGGAAGGTTGTTGATCCAGAAATAAATAGGGCAAGCCCAGAAAGGCTGTTGTTACGGCTATCATGAGGATTTGGCTCACTCTCATTTTCAATCCACCAGCCATCGTTTCTAATTCACTTCCTCTGTCTAAAACCCAAAACCAGAAAAAAAGGAAAAATCCTCACTCAACTTTCAAATTACAAGTTCTATCTAAGAAGCTCTGAAGAAAAAATTCCAGGTAGTAGTATAACTCTATCTACATGATTGATAACTGTCACCAGCTTCTAGTATTTGCACTCAATTGCAGATCATATACAATTTAAGAAAAGAAAAAAAAGGAAAAAAAAAAGTATACATATAGATATGAATTAAAATGTAGATCCTGCGCTTCCTCTCCTCTTCTACAAACACAATGAGAGCTTACAAGCTCTACTCAAAACCTTCTCTCTTTGCAATGGAGCTTTGGTTTCATAAACAAAAAGCAAAACTTTGAAGCACGAAAACTCGGTTGCAAAATTCTAAAATCAGTATATGTACAAGTTGCAACCAAAGCGCTTTCTCTCTCAAAAACTGCTCTCTTTATAGATGAATCAATGCACGAAATCTCAAAAACTGCAACATTTTAATATCAGATTCGCCTTTCAAACTAAACTTGTCTAGAACGAGAGTATTCTTTGCAATCAGCCCAAGATCTTCTTTTTGCTCTCAAACTGCTGCCTTTACAGAATCAAAACTCTATCAAAACTCTTAACAATTTTATCAAAGTGCTCCTGAAGATTCATCTTGCGGCTCCTCTCACTCTTTGCAATTAACCCTCGTTTTTTTTCTGGAAATTGGCTCTAAGTAAGCGTTTTGCAGCAAACAAACAGACACCCATAAAATCAACCACCATTCCGTCATCAGTCTCACCCTGTCCTGCTTCTTGTCAGTCCCGAAATGAGAACCTTCTAAGGCCCAAAAAAAGATCATTTAAACAGAAATTAGGAAGCTGTTGACGGAGGTTGGACTTTTGCAGATTGGGCCCAACTTTGGGGGTCCTAAGTGGCCACGTGGAGGGTGGGAAATTTGTGAACTCATTTCCTGATGAGTGATGAGCTGTGAGTCAGGCCCTCTTTACACTAGAGGCGAGGGGCCGTGAGAAAATAAATTTCAGCCAATGGGATGCGTAGAAATCGAGAAGACCAACGAAGGTCACTTTACACCCGAAATTTTCAGTTCAAGGGACAAAGCGAGTAGAAAATGACATGGACAGCACTTTTGTCCTCGGTGGCAGCTTCTCACTTTACACTATATCCAAAGGACGTCAAATTCAAAGTTTGGCTTCTCAAGAATGAGCCATGGCCCTTGGCCGGTTTTCTCCACGACTTCTCGTTTCTAGTGTAAAGAGGGCCTCAGTTGGGCAAGTCCCTGATGGGTCCTTTAGAAAAGGGGAAAAAAAAAAGTGAAAGGAGCCGCGTTTGTGCACGTGGCGCAAGTGCACATACTCTACCTACCTACTTGTGTAGTTGTGGCACAATTTTAGTGTTGAGTTTGGGTTTATTTTTCGTGTGCGGAAGTTTCTGTGTTGGTGTCGGGATCATTTAATCTGTGTGGGTGTTTCTCTTTTGTACTCTGGCGGTCCGTAGTCTCTGCTATTGTCTAGGGCTTTGAAGAACTGTAATAATTGCCTGCCAACTAACAATGCCACTGTCTAGATTTGGGTGGGTATTGACCACAGATTTCTAGAATGTAGGTCGTTATTGAATTTGAGGTCTTGGACCTTATTAGAATGAAGGCCCATTCACACCAAGCCACTGCTGCACTTGCATCTGTTTTCCCAAAATGGAGGAAGGTAAAACCCAGAAACAAAAACATATTCAAAGCCTTGTCTTTTCTTGTTGCAACTACTGTGCAATTGCAATACAGTGCCGCAAGTAGAGCCATGCTCCTTTTTTTGCATTTCTTCTTGTCATGCATTGGAGTAATTTCATATTTCATATTTTATGTTTCTTGTTTGCCAACAGGTTCCCTTAAAGTTACCTGACGCACGCATGCATGCGGCAGCACTAGTGTATGTGAATGGGCCATGAGCCTTTGCATAACAGTAAATAGCTTTCATGCCCACCGCCTATCTTGCATGCATTTTGTTCCCCAACTTTAACTCCTAAATGTCCCAGTGTTTAGAGACTGAATCACGAACAGATTCAAAGCCTTACAACTTTCTCATATAACCTCGGATGACTTTCATCCAAGTCATCTTTGTAAGCCTATTAAATTCTCTACAAATTACAATAAATCTCTTGTGATAGTTCTAATTATGATTGTGATTGGTCCATTGAATATTTAATGTACACATTTAGTGTGTAAGGATGGAGAACTAATAGTTCAAAGGTTCTTCAGATATAGATGAATGATTTTAGAGTTTGAGACTTTGGTGCAGATGCTCTAAAGGTATGAGCAATTTTTTCAACTAAGGTAGGAGCTCCCAAAATCAACAGTGTACCCATTTTGATAGTTTCTAAACATAGCCGTCGTTCTACAACGTAAATCTAGATAGACCATAGATAGTTTATTTTTTTTGGTCAAGAAACAATAAAGACTCTATGATGTATTAGATTTATATTCTAGAATGATTACCATATCTAGAAATAATCGGAATTGGATACACTATTGGTTTTGGATATTCTTAACTTAACCCCTAAACGTCCTCACCCCTCTCCAAATTTAGCAGTTTTGCAAAGATTCATCATAAAATGAAACCCACAGGGATATTTGAACTCGATGTATGAATAAAAATTGTAAATTGTCAGTTTTAGATTCTATCCATAAACGTGTGATTGCTATCATCAATATTTTGTATAAAATTTGAAATTTGAAATTTAAAATGTTTTGTAATTTGATTACAAATAAGATATTGACAATTTGTACATTAAATTTGTTGTGATTGGTTGAAATGTAATACTCTAAGTGTAGTGGTTTTTGGAGATTTTTTGGTTTCTTAACTTTATGAGTTGACTTTTTTAAGAGCACTTTTACACTGAAATCTTCAAAAAAATTGAGTGAAATCACTACAACATGAAATGAGGCATAGAAATTTTCACAAATGTTCCCCTTTCTAATTGGATCACACATGCATGAAGCTAACTTCCTATAAAATATATAGTAAAAAATCTACACTACAAAAAGTCAATGACGGATGAGAAATTTGTGTTTGATTCTGTTCATCATTCACATTGTGGACGGTTGGACGTTTAGGGGTTAACCCCTAATTGCCCAACTGTTCATTTTTTGAACGATGTACAAATCTATCTACATTTTATCATCCATCATGCACTTTTTTTAAGGAAAGAGTACTACAAAATTCTATGGTAAGATAGCTTCATGCACTTGTGATACAATTAGAACTTTAGGGGATGATTTGTGAAAATTTTATGCCTCATTTCATATTGCAATGATTCAGCAAAAATTTCAAAGATTTTAACCTAAATGTGCTCTTGAAAAGAAAAACTCATAAAATCAAGCAACCAAAAGATCTCCAAAAATCACTACACTTAGAGTAATACATTTCAACCCATCTCAACAAATTTCATCCACAAATTGTCAATATCTTATTCATAATTGAATTACAAAATATTTTTGAATTTCAAGTTTCAAATTTTCTACAAAAGCATTTGTAATAGCAATCGTAGATCTAACCATATGGATAGAATCTAAACTCTATAATGTACAATTGTTGGTTGGAGATCTACTTCCAAGACATGAATTCAAACACCAATGGCGTCATTGCACCATTGCCTGAAAGTAGCATGTACACCCATTATTTGATTTAGTTAAACTCGGACTAATAACAAAAACTTAGACTTTCTTCTAATTTTGGAATTAGAAGAAAGTCTGAGTAGGAATAATTGAGATAACTTGTAGTAGTTGTGGTAATGTAGTTATAGTGTGGTTTGTATTAATTTTCTAAATCCAAATTAGTATGAATTCACTATGCCAAATGAATTAAAAAATAAAATTACTATTTGTAGTTTTTTAAAATAAAATATTGCAATCTAAATAAAACCAATAATATTTTTATTTATGTCCACGGATTAATTTGGATAATAATACAAGAACTATTCGACAAATTTGTAAAAAGAAATCAAACTAATTGTTGGTCTCAGACTAAAATACGTTAATCGGTGAAGTGCCTTATTAATCATGGCCTTGCAATGTAAACCATCATGTTCAAGTGGGTTTTAGCGTACAAATTTAGTGTGGGTTTCTGCGTGAAAATTAAATTTAGCATGGGTTTCAAAGCGCAGATTTAGAGTGGATTTCAACGTGCAAATTTAGCGTGGGTTTCAGCGTGGGTTCTAGCGTGCAAATTTAGTGTGGGTTTTAGCGTGTAAATTTAGAGAGGGTTTAACCCCTAAGCGTTCCAGCATCCAAAAAGTGAATCACCAACAAATTCAAAGCCTTGCAACTTTCTCATACAAATTTAGATGACTTTTATCCACGTTACCTTTGTAAGAGTATTAAATTCTCTACCAATTACAATAGTTCTTTTGTGATGAGGAGTTGTTGATAATTTTGGAGAGGCCTCCAAGTGCAAGTATGTCAAATTTGTTGGGTAGATTTTATGCTTGCAGTGGTCATCTCATGTACACCTCATGTACATATGAGCTATACCAATATCTATCTTTGAGACTAGCATTTACTTGTGTCCAAAGGATTGGTACGTTTTGGGGTTAAGCGTCCAAATTTAGTGTGGGCTTTGGCGTGCAAATTTAGCGTTGGGTTTTAACATGCAAATTTGGCGTGGATTTGGCGTGCAAATTTAGCGTATGGTTTTAGCATGCAAATTTAGAGTGGGTTCCATCGTGCAAATTTAGCATGGGTTTCAGCGTGCAAATTTAACGTGGGTTTTAGCGTGCAAGGGTGCGGATGCTCTCAGGGGACTTGCAAATTTCTCACCTACTCTGTTGCCGGGGGATCCACTTCCAAGGCAGGAATTCAAACACCGAACAAATGGCCTTACCGATCTAATGGCCTCATTGCCTCAGTAGCACACCGATGACGATGGCCTTACAATGTGCAAGCGCATGGCAGCACAGTTGCAATCCCGCTGTCGCAACAAGCACGCGCAATGCCGTGTTGCAGAGGAGAATCAGCCGTTTGTTTCCCAACCTAGCCAGTGATGCGCCTGTGAAGGACATTCCATGGCGACCGCCTCAAGTGATTGCAACCATTCAGGCTCCTGTTTCTCACACCAGGCCGTCTCGCATTCTGGTACAGACTCCTCCCGTTCTGTAAATTTTTTGAAACAAGGACACCAAAATCGTTTTAATCCGATCATTTCTCATTTTTACTATTCTACAACCAAGATATGGTTGCATAGGATCTTAAGGGTTAGGGTTTTTTTTTCGTCATGAATTTTACTCCCTCCGTCCCAAAGTTATTGTTTGCTTGGTATTTCTTTGAGCCAATTTCATTGATCGTATTGTAAGAAACATGATTAAAAAAGGGTTCCAAATTATGTCACTAGGATGATTGAAGAACATTGCATGTGTTCATTGCAACCTAAATAAGATTAGCCACAAGGAAGTATTTTTTTGACCTACTTCAAAAAGCACTTTCAAACATGACAATAACTTTGGGACGGAGGGAGTACATGCTCTAAGAGGCATCAAATTGCATGGCTGTGCATATTGTGATTGTCTTTTCTATGGGAGCTCCAGGACTCAAGGAATTCGAGAATCAGTCTCTGTAGAATTCTCACTTCAAAATTTTCGGAGTTTTCTGATTTTTAGTGTGTGGTTCTGCATTCTTGTTTCATTGGCTGTGTTTGAATAGGCTTTAACCGGGATTATACGAAGCAGGTTTAGGGTTTAGGGTTTAAAGAACCAAGAGGGTTGAGTCGGTCATGTGTAGACTTTTTAAAATTTTAAAATTTTATTTATTTGCACTGATTCTAGCGATGTAAAATTTGGCCTTATTGGTCATTTTAAAATCGTGAATCTTGGAGGTTGAGGCTTTCGAATCGAGCTTCATGTTTCTTTTAGCTAATGTAATGATCTTCACCGATTCTAACGGTGTAAAGTTTTGCCACAATGTGATCATTTTTAAAATCATGAATTCTTTGTGTTTTAGAGTTTAAGGATTTTTATTAGCAGCTTTGAGTAGGTCACATGTGGACTGTCATTTGGTTTTTCAACTAACAAATGCAATGTTCTTCACCAATCAATAAAAATTGGGGACACATGTAGCTCACCTCGGAAAATGTCCCTCCTGGCGACATCGCGCAGATGAGAATGTCGCCAGGAGGCACATTTGCCTAGGTGAGGTCCCTGATTCTATATTGTAGCCTGGAAGTTGGAGCCATCTGAATTCTATTCTTCACAGTATGATCATTTTAACCTCTATAGGGTCAAGAAGCCCAAATTGGGCCTCATGTTTTTTTCAGCAGTTTTGAGTAGGTCCTATGTAGAATTTTATTTGTTGTTTGACCAACACATGTAATGTTCTTCACTAATTCCGATGATATAGAACTTAGTCTCATTTAAATTATATTTTTTACCATACGATCAATCAAATTTATCATTTAAAAACTTTGAATCCATGGTTGAAATCATGAATCCTTGGTCCTTGAGACTTTCAAGTAGCCAGACTGGTGTCTGCTGAGAGCACATGATTTCTGCAATCGGACTGTTTGTATCGAAGGCTGACTTAAACCCTAAACCCTAAAAACCCTAAAACCGTTTGTTGTGCAGATTAGCACGGGAGACGTGATGGGGGACATGCACGGAGCTGCTTTGGTGCGTGCTCTCATGGACGCAGCTGAAGAGGAGAAAGTGGACATGGAGGTGTACGCTCTGGGTGGCAGGCGGATGCAGGATGCCGGAGCTCTTCTGATCGGTGGGTGGTGCGTGAAGCCTCTTCCTGCTTTTTATGTTGCCACCCCACTGATAGCCAACATAGGTTTGCGTTGTTTCAGTTGGTTACAGGGTCGTGTTTCAATGACACAAAAGAAACACAATATGGTCACTGATTCAGTGCTATAACAACAATGATGGTCACTGATTTAGTGCTATAACAACAATGATTGAATTAGTGGCCATTGATGTAGTACTGTGAGAGTGTTAGACTGGGAGCTTGTGAGGGGATACTCTTGAAATTTTTCATCTCATTGATTGCCAACATAGGTTCGTGTTGTTTTACTTGGTCCATAGGTTCGTGTTACATTGACACAAAATCAACACAATACGGCTAGTGATTCAGTGCTATAACAACAATGATTGAATGATTGAATTAGTGGCCGTTGATGTAATGCATAAGTCTGATGTTCAATCATTCAAGCTTACAAGTTGAAATTACTGCTTCTCTTCTGTAATTGTCTATCATAAGGTAGAGGATACTATTTTGCGTCACCTAAACCAGCTTTCATTGGGAGATCACTCAATAGAGAGATCACATAAGAGTCAAGCTCTCGAGGTCAAATTGTTTTTGTCACTATGTATGATGATTTCTCATGCAACCATTCAAAGTGGGAGTTTGTAGAGTACTACAAGTGACAGTAGACAACCCCATTTCCATTCAAAGATGAGTGGTCATAGAAGTCATGCTTACTGAAGGCCAACCAAGTGTATGAATAGATGAGTTGCTGTTGGTAACATAGATAGGATTAGGTCCCTAACGGGTTTATTATCTTCTCCCTTGCACGATTTATGTACCTTGTTCCTTATCACTTTCTCTCTACGTTAGCATTAAAAAAAATTATAGCAGGAAGTTATTTCACTGAATTTTCAGAGTGTGAGGAACTGTGGTACAGATGCTGTAGTGGGATGGTATACTAAAATTTCTTGGAATCCATTTGATGCAGGTGATAATACGGGATTAAGTTCCATTGGGCTGCTGGAAGCACTGCCGCTTATACTACCTTCTCTTCAAATCCAGCGACGTACACGCAAGTTTTTGAAAAATCATCCTCCGGACTTGGTGGTACGTCTATCTGTTTCTGTGTAAACTCTAATCTCATGATAAGGATTCCTCTTCCTTTTTTCTTTTGAAGTATCATTACCATGGTATAAGCTTAACACTAAACTTTTACCATCCAATTAATCCGCCAAATAAAGGTCCCTCGTTACTGAGGAAATCAGGTTTGGAGTTTTTAGTGGTTGTGCTAAGGCCACTCGTCTGGGCTGCAGGTGTTAATTGACTATCCAGGCATCAACATACCTTTTGGAAAGTATGCCAAGGAAAACTTCGGTAATAGAAACATACCATGAAAATTCTTCATGATTCCTCACAAGTAGAGGTCGCAACCCCCTAGAGGTATTCTAGAAAACATAGCTGCATTACAATTGACAGGATTTACGTTAGATGGCAATTTGCAGGGTTTAATGTGGCTAGTGTCCTGCTTGGTCTTTAAGTTGCTTATAGTTTGTGTCGATTCGTTCTACAATTTTGGTCACAGTGAAAAGTGATTTTGAGTTTAGGTTTTTTGTATTGATGAATGCCTGTTGCAGGGTGCAAGGTAATCTATTACATCCCGCCTAATGAGTGGCTATGGAATACGTCACGAACTGGAGCTATTATTGACTCTTGTGATGCAATTCTCTCGGTTTACCCTGGCGAGGTGGGTGATTTGTACGAATTGAACCTGCTAGAAATGAATGTGCCTATTCTGTTTTTGTTTCTTACTGATGCGAAAATCACACTGTCATTTTTATGAGAGAACGAGAAAACTTGACAGGAGATGAGCTTTGAAAATTTCAGCAATTGAATAACAGTATGTTTGGTTTTTGGTTTGCACAGACGAATTATTTTCGCAAAGCCGGTGGACATGTTGTAGAAGTGGGTCACCCTTTACTTGATAGCCACAGTCCAACTCAAACTCGAGCACAGGTTTTACTTCAACTTAATATATTTGTTTGTTGTCTCTGGAGAGACTAAGCAATGGTTCAAAAATGTAGAAAGTTCTAGTGCCTAATGAAACTGAGGTGTCTTGAAAGAAATAGTAGCATGTTGGGGCCTATCATTCCAAAGAACTAATTTCTTATGTCTAGTAGACTTGTGACATGTGGTCATAGGGAATAGTGACATTCTAAGATTGTTGAACAGGGTTTTTGAGTTTTTACTTTGGCTTGCAAAAGAAGTGTTGTATCTATGGAAATTGTCACTGAAGTGTCATGAGCTTGTGCAGGCGAGGGAGGCTCTTGGCTATGGTGAAAAAGATATAGTGATCCTATTAATGCCTGCATCACGGGCTCAAGAACTGAGACTTGTGTGGCCAGTTATTGCTTCAGCAGCAAAGCTTTTGCTGACACGTATTTTTGCTTTGAAGAGGTAGGTTATCAACCTAATAGTCAACCTCCGTATTTGTCTGCTAGTTATCTGTACACTAGGGGGTGTTAGAGTGTGAGCTTGTGAGCCTAATGTCTTGCTTATGCTCAGTTGACTTTGCACTGGCTAGCTTGAAGGCAGAAACAATATACTCCCTCTGTCTGGAAATAACTGTCCTAGTTTTTGGCATGTTTTAACTTAACGCTCTATTCCTCAAAAAAAGCAGTCTCAGTTCTTGAAAAATGGTCCAGTAGTATGTAGTTTTTAGTGTCACTCTCATTGTCCGCCCTCTTTGAAGTGGACAGGGCTGACGTTTGAAGTATAATACATAGGACAAATATTTCCCAAAAAATGCCAAAAACTAGGACAATTATTTCCTGACAAAGGGAGTATTGTAGTGCAATGTGAGGTTTTTTGTTTTCTAATTCTGAGCTTGTTATGAACAGCCACCATCGTGTGCACTTCATTGTCCCATCTGTGTTACCTAGTGGAGACCATTTGATTAAGCAAAGTTTTGAAGAGTTTGGTCTCACTGGCTATGCTTCTCTTTGGCAGGTTAGGATTCACAATCTTTGCTCCCGTTGGTGCAATTGATATGTACTTATGTGAATATTCGCAATGAACCCAGAAAATGTTATCAGTATTAGGATAGTAGTTATTGACTTAATTTGCAGTTCCTTTTTACATACATAGTACTTTGGCAATGCATTCCATTGTTGTCAAATAAGTTCTGAATATAGATCTAATGCTCCTATATGTTAGAATAGGCATTCCAGTACATTATTTGCTTGTGATGCCAAATCTGCCTTGACATGGGCACTTGGGACAAAAAAGCATTGAAGAACTATAAATGCTCTGTGTTGTTGTGTAGGGAGATGCACAGAGATTGATGCCAGCTGCGGACTTGGCAATTACTAAGTCAGGCAGTGTGAATCTAGAACTGGCCCTTCATAACGTGAGTCTGCACGGTCACTATACTTCTGTAATCTTCTTTTCTCATGCTAATGCATATTGTCAATCATGCAACATGAGTTATGTATTTCATTTACAGTGAGCTCATAGTTGACGTATTAACCCCTAAACGTACCGACCCTTTGAACAGAAGTAGATGTTAGCCTTAAAAATAGATATTAGCATGACTCAGATGTACATGAGGTGTACATGAGAGGTCCATTGCAAACATAAAATCTACCCAACAAATTTGACATACTTGCATTTGGAGGCCTCTCCAACATTATCAACATCTCAACATCAGAAGAGATTTACTTTAGTTGGTAGAGAAGTTAATAGGCTTGCAAAGATGACTTGAATGAAAGTCATCCGAGATTGTATGAAAAAGTTACAAGGCTTTGAATCTGTTCGTGATCCAGTTTCTGGACGTTAGGACGTTTAGGGGTTAAATGGACAAATTGAACATTCATGGAGGGTTCAGAAAGGAGAGAAGGGTGCGAGAGAGATCAAACATTCCCGCTTTAATCCTGAAGGACTAAGGATTCATGGTTTTAAAACGACAATTTAATTGATCGTATTGTGAAAAATAAAATTCAGATGAGACCAAAATTTATATCATTGGAATCACTGAAGAACATTGATTGTGTTGGTCAAACAAGAAATAAATTCGAACGAAAAGAACTCCACATAGGACCTACTCAAAACTGCTTAAAAAAAACATGAGGCCGAATTTGGGCTTCTTGGTTCTTCAGGGGTTAAGTGCGCTTCATAAAGCTCGTTAAAACGTTCCTAGTAAACTGGATTTTGAGTTTCTGATCCCATTGGAATGGATTGTGACAATTGTAGGTTCCTCAGGTGGTGGTTTACAAACTGGACAAGGCTACTGCATGGATCGCAAGAAATATTTTCCAGTTTGATGTGAAGTACATATCCTTGGTTAATCTGATCCTCGAGGAGCAGGTATATGCCTCTCAAAGAACATATGGTTATTCCTCTGGTCATTCGTTTTCATGTGTTGAAAGCTTATTTCTGTTCCTCTGTTCAACATTGATGGATCACGTAATAGAGGATACTATTTGCAATTTTAACATATAAAACATATATATTTAAAAGACAGCATTTTAACATATTTAGGAGTGTGAGTTTTGGGATATGTATAGAGCTGCAGAGAGTTCACTTTTGGGAAAAAAGAGCCAATTCCGTTGAGATCAAATTCTCATCACTATGTATGAGCTTCTTAAACTAGCAGGTTGCAGATCGCACTGAGTGGCAGTGGACAAATTCATTTTCATTTAAAGATCTGTGACCATAGGCATTTAACCAAGTTATGCTTACACCACTTGCTAATTGAAGGCCAATCGAGTGTATGAAGAGATGAGTTGCTGTTGGTAACAGAAGTCTGTACAGGAGATATGATCACGTCCCTAACTTATTCCAATGATGACGTTTAATCGGAACTGGTTTCTCTCAAGCCTTAGCAACCATAAGGTCTTCTTATTGGTTGGACGGTCGTTCCAGGACTGTTCCATTTTGTCCTCCAAAATCATTCCATTCCATCTTCGTCAAAGTCATCCTTTTTGTCCGGTAACCTACATGCCAAACATCACTCTTGATGACATGAGGTGCAAGGAGGACTGTTGGTGACTGTCATGTCTATGTCGTCACTGGTTGTGTGGAGAGAAGCCCAACACTAATTTATATCATCATTGGTTGTGCGGAGAGAAGCGCAGCACTGATTTAAATTGTCATTGGTTGTGCGGAGAGAAGTGCAACACTAATTTATATCGTCATTGGTTGTACAGAGAGAAGCGCAGAACTAATTAGTATCCTCTACCTTAGTTGATGCTTCTTTGTTCAGCATTGATGAATCACGGCCTCGGATTAACACTTGAGATTTTGATGCAGGTGGTGCCGGAGTTCATACAAGATGATGCAGAGCCAGTGAATGTGGCGAATGCTGCCTTCGATCTTCTGCCATTATCAGATTCAACACACAACAGGAGTACTATTTTGGAAGGGGGTTATGCCAAGTTGCTACCGTTACTCGGAAAACCCGGCGTTGTAAAGAGGGCAGCTCAGTACGTATTGAAATCTCTGACTTCAGCTGGACAATGCCAATGATAAAGTGACTAAAGATTTCTTCCAGGCTGCCAAGAGTTTGTTACGTGAGTGATTTAAAGCCAATTATTATACCAAGCAACTCAAGGAGCTTCAGTCTTCTGTAGAAGAAGGAAAAGCCTTGGAGCGAAACGGTTCATATATCTTTCACTTTTCAGCTTTGGCAACTCAGCAACTGTACGAAGCGCAAGGGAGGCGTAGAGAGTGAGCTTGAAGACACAAGCTTGGTGTGAGTGTAGCACTTCCTATATCAAATATCTTGGTATCTTTGGTAGGCCACTCTCTCTTTTTCTTCTTTGCTAAATGCTGCAATATTAGGAGGTGTCACAACTTTTCCGAGAAGTTTGATTCTTTGAAGATTGAGAACCTGGAGAGAGAATCGTGGAGCCAATCTTGGTCAGTCTCCATGAAGAAGCCGTGACTCCCCTTGAGGTTGTGTGAAGAACGAGAATGGCCACGGCTTCTCAATCTTCTCCACGGTTTCTCAAACTCCACAGCTTCTCAATCTTCACACCCATTCTTCACCTCTGGAGGAGAAGAATGAAGCTTCTCAATCTGTAGAGAATGGGTCTTCCACAATTCAAGGAGAAAGTGTCACGTATGCATTCTCTGAAGATTGAGAATGGGAAGAAAGAGGCGTGACACCCCTTAAAGAAAGAGGCTTGTCTCTTTTGAGTAAAACTTGTGGAAACCACAATGATGAATGTGTGAGGACTACTGGGAAGGATACACTTGAGCAGGAAGAATATGTGGACTAAGGTATGTACACTTAAAAACGTACTTGAGCATGGTTCCTTTTGGATTTTATGATTAGCCTTGAAAGACGATTCCAACGCATATTAGCATGTATTTTTCGGACATCATATGAATTTTCATATGAATTATAAGTCTCGTAAACTTGACCTTAGTCTCTTTTGTGCATTTTAGGCAAGAATCTAGACATGTTTTTGGGTAAGGGTCACAATTATCTGTAGTCACCTTAATTAAAATGATTGTGCTTCGGTATATACAAGGAATGAAATAATCTCCAAGCTGCAAACTCGTTTGACTTGAAAATTGAATTTTTAAACATTTTCTTGTGTCTGTCGTGTAACAGTAGGCATGTTAGAAATCGCATCAATAGGAATATGATCACTTTTGACGACCTTTGGGAAATTGGGTCCAATGTATTTCTTGGAATTTTTTCATTTCAAAGGATGACTGGACATGATTTATAACCGACCTTTAGTTGTGCATAACCTATGTGATTTTCTGTGATTTTTAATTATTTGTAGTGCTCTTTAATTTGCATGGCATCTATTCTAACATCTTTTCTGGTCAACTATCAGATTCCAAAGTGAAAATAGACTTTTCAGGTCAAAGTTTGGTCAACCTATTGTCACACTCAAGTATTTCACTGTCTACAGTATGGATTTAAATGGTAGCCAAGGTTTTGTCATAGGTAAATGTTTTACATCTCTTTAGAAAATTTGAAGACAGTGATATTTCAACACCTTGGAGCCTTTCAATTTTTCCTTGGGAAGAAAGCCTTTCCATTCTTCCTTTGAAGCCTTTCAATCCTTCCAAAGAGTGGGTATGTGGCACTTTTTCCTTGAATTGTGGACGACATATTCTTTGAAGATTGAGAAGTTTCATTCTTTTCCTCCTAGGGTGAAGAATGGGTGTCATTTCAAGTCTCCATGGAAAAGTTTTCACCAAGTCGCGGTCGTGGGTTCGCCAAGATTGACTGCCGCAGGTAAAATCCACTAGTTTGCTATCATTCTTATGCTTCACAAGCATTCCATGGATGTCACGGCCTAGTTTCTGGAGAGCTGGCTCATAAATTCTCTCCTCAAATTCTCAATGTTTAGAGAATCAACGTTTTGAAAGCACCACGACACCCCCTACTGAAACAGAGCCCTATGATGGGCTTTGACGATAAGGGTTAATCCCAAAAGGTTCAACCACGCATGTTTAGCATGATGTACAAAATCAAACTCCGTTTTTTCATTCGTTATGCATTTTTTGCAATGTGGATTTTTTACTTTAGATTTTATGGGAAATTAGCTTCATATATGTGTGAACCGATTAGAAAGAGGATGATTTGTGAAAAACATTATGCCTCATTTCATGTTGAAGTGATTTATCAACAAATTTTGAGATCTTGCTCAACAAGTGCTCTGGAAAAATCAACTTATAAAATCAACCAATCAAAAAAATTCCAAAAATCACAACACTTGAAATATTATGTTTCAATCCATCATAAAAATTTCATCCATAGATTGTCAATATCTTATTTGCAATCAAATTACAAAAGAGTTTTGGATTTTAAGTTTCAAATTTTTTTCAAAGAATTGATGATAGCAATCATAGATTTAATTGTATGGATAGAATTTAAAATTCATAATGCACAACTTTTATTCATACATCAAGTTAAAAATATCCCTCCTAATTGCATCTAACCCCTAAATGTCCCGGCATTCAAAAACTAGATCACGAACAGATTCAAAGCCTTGCAACTTTTTCATACAACCTCAGATGACTTTCATCCAAGTCACCTTTGTAAGCTTATTAAATTCTCTACCAATTACAATAAATCTCTTGTGATAGGGAGCTCTTGATAATATTAGAGAGTCCTCCAACTACAAATTTGTCCAATTTTTTGGGTGGATTTTATGCTTGCTATAGTCCTCTCATGTGTACCTCATGTACATTTGAGCCATGCTAATATTATTTTATTTTTGAGGCTAGCATCTACTTTTGTTCAAAGGATTGGTAAGTTTAGGGGTTAACCCCTAACCATCCTGGCGTTCATATGTTGAACGTCTTTTGGGTTACTTTCACCTTCAAAGAGCTGTAACTTTTGCATAAAATGTTCAATTTCAATGAAATCTGAAGAAAATCCCCGGCATAATGTCTATTCTGATTGGTAAGAAATTCAGACCAATCCAAGGTGTATTGAATTTTTGGGAATCATTTGAAAGTAGGGGTCTTTTGTTTGGACAATCTTCGTGCATTTTGATGGCTGCAACTTTGGGGGCTTGTACCTCCTTAATTCGATGTCCATTATCAATAAAAATTGTTGAGTTGGATTTCTTTGAAGTCTAGTTATCATAGCAAAAAAATTATGTCTACCCATATTGTTCTGAATGTTTGGGAGTCATTTTAGTAAACGAGTATATTTTGGACACTTTTTTCCTTTTTGGGCTACTTTTTGACATTGCTAGGCCATTTCAGGGCACATTAGATTTTCTTCATGAGCTTTTTTGGTAACAATGTGTTTATACAATGATTTTGAACCACTTTTTCATTTGAGTATTTTTGAAAAATACAAATTTGTTGCTAGAAACCTCTAATGTGTTGCTAGAAAAATTTCATCATTCTTTTTGAACGCTAAATTATTATGATCTTGCAATCTATGTGGTCAAATGACAGCAAATTTGATTTACATCATTTACAACATGTATACTACAAGATTGTATAGTTGAGATTTTTATACCTCACCTACATTTAGACCTATAACACATCAAAAGAAATGATGATTTTAAGCCCAAAAAGGCTAAGGACGCTTAGGGGTTAATAATGCATCTTTGCAATTCTCCAGATCTGGAGAGTGAGGTGAGGACCTTTAGGGATTATTCAAATGGTTGCTTCAAGACATAAATTAATTAGAACACTTCAAAAAGAGCAACAAATTGTATTAACAAAAAGAAGAATTAAAAAATTAGATTCTTTTGGGAAAAGTTACTATAATTAACTATCAAATTTCAAAGTGAACTTTCTATTTTTAATTGGATACTTCAAGATTAAAAACATGAAAAAAGACATTCTTTTTTTTGTTGAGGCTTTCCTCTTGATTGGAAGTAGAGTTTGTATCTTAGAAACATTGCTTTTATTAAAATCGCACATGCAATGTGAAAAGTGCACGTGGTACAAAATTATGATTGTGATGTTAGGTTGTGAATTTTCATAGGATTGGTCAACCTTTTTATCATGCAGTCTTTGAAGTTTATGTTGTGAATTGAAGGGTACTGGCAATCATCAATCCATATATTGTGCAATTTCATTTTCTTAATGCAAAATTGGTATGCACATTGCACGTGCACTTTTAACAAAAGTAATGTTTTTTACAATGTAAAAAAGTGATTTAAATTTATTAGTCTTCATCTGAACATCAGATTCTTAACCCCGAAGGGAGTCGACATCTACATGCTGGCCATGATGAACAATTTTTTGGGGCTTATTATAGGAGTTTTATAAATTGAATGGTGTTCATCCAAGTATGCTAAAAATGCATTTATTTGACTACTCTTCAACAATGTGGCAAGCTAGGTCACTTGATGCGTCATATTTTTTGTGCAAAGCTATAAAGCAGTCCATGTAAAAATGGTAAGAAAAAAAATCTTGCAACAATGTCTAAAATCTTATGCTTAAAATCTTATCAAGCCAACACTAGTAGAAAAGGTGGCGCTCCTCAAGCAAATCCACTGTGCATACGTGGAATTGGGCACCACATGCCTTGGCAATGCAACCTTTTCTACTACTAGTGCAAAGTGCAAAGTTTGTTTGGCTCAAGATCTACACCACCCTCCCTGAGGTTCTCATATCGGTCAAAGTTTCTTTTGGTAGGGCATGACAAAAGGATGATGGAAGTGACTTAAAAAAAACAAAGGTACGAATATCCATCTACTCATCTGCAAGACCTTGACAGGCTGAATAATAATAGTGACGTGGACACAGTGGAATCATACAACCAAGCCATAAACTATTCCCGAATTTCTAATGCTGCATCTTGAAATACCGTAGTACAGAAAATACATAAGAGACCCCATCATCGCTGTCATAGAACGTACATGGCATTGAATGTTTCTTTCTTTTCCATGTGAAGTGGGTGAACCAGAGACATCAGTTGGTAAGAACTGAAGGTAATTCAACTCTTCGGACTGAATATAGCAAATATGAATTACACATCTCTCATTGCTCACGAAAAATTCCAGGTTCTGCATGCACGACAAATGATGAATGATGTTATTCTCTAGCTGAGAAAGTGCAGTATAAGATATTCCCCGGAAAACAGTTGAAAATAGACCAAGAATGATGGCATGCAAACAAAAAATGGTCAGAACGGAAAAAATAGGGTCGCAATTTGCTGGCTTGGAAATGATGGGCACGAGCCTGACACAGGAGATCACATGTACGATGCTGTACAGGAGAAGGTACTCTGTCATCGAGGATACTGTAACCTGGTAACAAATTAATTCAATTTTTTTTAGAAAGTGACACGGGTTGCTTTCTTAGTGGTTATGACCCATGGAAAAGAGGATGCAAATGGTGAGAAAGCTGACATGGAACTCCAGGGGTGCCAGAGATTACGCTAACGTACACTGTGCTTTAAAGATTTTGTAAAGACGTATAAAGAGGGTTTTGCTTTTGTAAAGAGGTCTGTTGCATGAGGAAGCTACATATACATCAAGGCCGGCCAGCGATGAACCAAGCAGCGCTTCCACCACCTCTCATCTCGTCATTTCATGCTTAGCCCTTTGAGAAATTAGAAATCATACCTGGTAAGCGTGATGAAGATGACGAGGGCGCTGGCGCTGGCGGTGACAATTCTGGCATCATGTCGTGTCCTGGAAGCCCAAGCCCAAGCTGCCGGAATGATCATGGTAAGCATAAGACCTGTCTTGCCATCTATGACATGTAACTCATACAATTTCATGTAGGAAGACAACATAAATTTATGTCTTTTTATGAATCTACTCTCAACAGGGGGTTATGTAAGAATTTCATGCAGTAAGACTGGATAAAATTATGCCCTTTTATTGTAGACAGTTTCAAGAGGGGATAGTAAGGTACTATCTGTGTCACTTTAATATAAGCATGATATTTCCAGGAAGATGTAAAGAGTTGTGGAGAGCCAAATTTGTTGAGATGATCTCTTTTGCAATCATCTGAAGTAGGAGGTTGTAGGCCACTGCTGAAGGAATAGTACACAACCTCATTCCATTCAAAGATGACATTTAGCCAAGTCATGATTTCTTACCCAACTTGCTAATTTAAGGCCGAACTTTGATGTTTATGTGGTTCCCACATACCTACTACTGGCGTCTCCAACAGACTCTCAATCCACGTTGGTCTTCTTCAAAATTCTTGTTCTTCTGCCATTGCATCGGAGAAGCCATGAATCAGTCTAGGTTGTACATGGTTTTGTATTTGTTGGCAGCGGAGGCCTTGCATTGTCAAAAGTGACGTCTACAGTGAATGTGAGGAATTTTGCTACACAAAAAGCAAGTGAGTACCTGGAATATTTTTAATTTCTTTTGAATGAACATTAATTGCTTGGAACTGAATTTGGTTTGTTGTTGCAGCCTGAATATCCATTTAAATGGATCAAAGTCCATGGCTGGCTCATGTGGCTGGGAATGGGCCTGCTCATGCCCGTAGCCATTGTGCTGGTGCGCTTCACGCGAGTGGCGCGCGAAAAGGGGGACTTGAAAACCGTCAGGACTTTGGTGTACACACATATCTTCATTCAGGTCATTGCAGTGCTGGCCGTCATCTGTGCTGCAGTGGTTGGCATCACCAAATTTGACAACAGCTTCACATACACTCATGAGCGCTTGGGTTTGGCCCTGTGGATTTTGGTGTGGCTTGCACCCCTTGTGGGCTTGGTTCGCCCTGACCAGTAAGTCCTGTGCCTTCCCAATTTTGAGCTCCTGAGACACATTCTCCCACACACGAGTCATTAACCCTTTACAGGATTCACAGTTTTAAAATGACAAATTCAATTGATCGTATAGTGAAAAATATAATTCAGATGGGACCAAATTTTATATCACTAGAACTAGTGAAGATCATTGCAAGTGTTAGGTCCAAAAAAAAAGAGGAAGACCTACTCAAAACTGTTAAAAAAAGCATGGTTGCCGTAGAATATCTTGAGCCATTGTAAAGTCATGAAAGTAACTTGTACACCTCTCATTGCACTGATGTCTGGTTTTCATTCTTGTTTGGTGCCAGTGGAGTGCGAACCAGGCCAATTTGGTACAGTCTCCACTGGCTTACTGGAACTGCGGGAGTGGTGTTAGGATTCTACAACATCTACACTGGCCTGCACGCATATGAGCAAATGAAACAAACGAGCTTGAGGACGCTCCAAATACTGTTTTCCATTCAGCTATCTGTGGTGGCGTTCGTTTACCTGACGCAAGACCGGTGGGGTTACTTGAAGCAACAGGGCACCTACTCCAAGACTGTGACTCCTGTTTACAAGGGGCAGAAAGCCAACGAACCAGAGACTACTGCTGCCACCGTGTAGACCATCTTGATCAATTGTTGATGAATAGGGGGCTGCTACCTTCGTAGACCTGTAACCAGAATAGTCATGCATACATAGATTTGTAACTCTTGTATAGCTGGTGATGAGCAGATCAGCTGGCCTAGCTTTAGCATTGGATGTAAGTACTAAAACTGTACAGTCAATCAAGTCATCAAACTTTACAGTCAAACTATACTGGCATTGTAAGTCAACAAACTCTACAGTCAATTAAAGCCCTTGAATATTGGACGGGCAAGACGTGTGAGATTTCTGTACCTGGCCTAAAATCTATAAATACGAAATACAAAAAGTTGTTCAAAAAGAAAAAACTCAAAAGCGTCAGATTCGCACCTTATACCAGTAGAAAAGGCTAGCTATGTGACTGCTTTCCAATTCCTGTTGAAGAATGTCAATGCAACGCTCACCGGCTTGTTCTCAGGTGCTCCAAATTTCATATACTTGTCTTAAACCCCAAAGCGTCTAAAACGCCCAATATGGCCATCTTCATCACTGAACTTTGCGACCGTGGCATTTTCTCATTTTGTCTCAGTATTCTGATTGCAATACATCATTTTAAAGCTCTCGTTCTATACTACAAGATCAACAGTGTGGATCGTGTCAAACTGAAGTCATTTTCACACAAACAGATGATATGCAGCAGGGGTCCAATTTTCCTATAGACACAGTGGACAATTAGGGGTTAAGATGGCACGTTACCTTAACAATCTGACCTTTACCAATGCCTTAAGAGGTTCCAAAACTAGGATGAAATTAGGGTGTCAGGCTACAGTGGAGTTAAATCTCTTACTACTCATGAAATGGGCTTCAAAGTCATGCTAATCCATTGCGCCCAGATCCTTTAGACTAATTGAGCAGGTCTGAGGAAAGAGCACCTCTTGCGAATAGACCAACAATAAGATCCCAAACCGCTCAATGGTTGTTGAGAATATAATGATACAAGGGATTTTGAACATCCCGGCAGCACCAGCCGCATTTAAGCCTAAACCCTAAACCCACACTATTCTGTGCAACTGACCCAGCCAGAAGTACACCATGCCCACAGCACAGTAAACCGACGTAAGCATCAACGGTAGAAACGGAAGGGCGTTTCCAAAGAGAAACGAGTGCAAGCACAATCCATAAAATTCTACCACCACCAAACCTGCTAAATAAAATCTCTCCAATAAAACTACTAAAGAGTTCTCTTCATCTTCCACCTTTGCAACCTTTTCAAACAGTGCCGAGAAGGCCAGCCACATCACAAGCGCATAGAGAACGAGAATCGTCACCTTGATAGGATACTCCTGCGCTTCAAAAAGCAATGGGAAAAGCGAGAACGTCGAAACAATGGACAAAAACAGAAAAGCTCTGGCATCTTCCTTGCTCTCCACCGCCACCAGGCTAAACGGTATCACCATGTGCAGGGAAGCTTTCTCATGAACATGCCACCCGAACATAAAACCACATGTAAAAACGTAGCTTAACCATCTGACGAATTCTTTTGGCGATGGCGATCGCCAGGCCTTCACAAGACACGGCACCATAGTGCCCAGAACCAGCATCGCTGAAACCCGGGGACTAATCGAGGAAAACACACTGTATGGACTAAAATCTCCCACAAGACCACCTGTTAACCCTGCTTTAGGTCTTGATATTTCAACTCCAAACCTGGCTAATATCACAGCTACAATTTTATCCCCCACATTGTAGAGCGCCCATGCATTCGGCGCCCAGTACGCGTGACATAACCCCCGTCCAAACGGAAACAACCGCTTCAAAACTTGCGGCATCTCACCGTAATAAACAAACGGACCAAAAGCTAAGGCTAAAACTCCCATCACCGCGCTACTGATCGCGGAGAGCTTCGCCACTGATCCTCGACAATAATGTCGAAGAATGTACACGAAGTACAGCGGCCCTGCGATTGCGAATAAGTGCTTGAAACAGACGAGAATCGCAAACCCTAATCCGCCAATTAAGTCATTTCCCTCTCGCATCTTCGCCAGCGACAAGAGTAGAATCCCGAATAAAAATCCATTGTACTGAAAGTGAATGTGATCCACAATCAAGAGCCCCGGGGAGAACAGAACCGCGACGTAAAGCACTCTTCGTTTCAGTAACCCTAATTCTTTCCCGAGTTCGAACAAACCCCAGTAAAGAATCAGATCGGAGGTTATGACGGTGAGGCGCTGGAATAAGACTACGGCGGGGTTGTTGTAATTTGAATTGGCGAGGTCGACGATGCGGGGGTCGAATCCGGACGCGAAAAACGCGAGGAAATGTTCGAAGTAGGCGAAGAAGGGCGGGTAATCGAGTGTCCACTCGGATGATTCATCGGAGTACCAGCGATTGAGCGGGAGGGAGTGCGTGATGGCGAGCCAGTGGCGGTGGACCTCGAAATCTGTGCTGTGGTAGGCCGGGATGAGGAGGAGCTTGAGAATGGTGACGATGGCAGCCAGCCACAGAAGCTCCTGGGAAGCGGAAGCTGCGAATTCGCCCATTGTATGTACAAGATGTCAATCCGCCATAGCTGGCTGTGAGGTGAGCCAGCTGTGAGTGAGTGATGAGCAGGGGAGTTTGGGAAATGGCTGCGAAAGCAGTATTGATGCTCTTGCTTCTGTCACGCTTGTGAATCGCTGGAAACACAATCACGATCAAAGAGAGAGAGAAACTCTGGCCCGAAGGGCCAACGTGAATGGAGGGTCTGTTCGGGGAAGGGCAATCACGATCACGAAAACCCATTCTATAGCAGCTCAAGAAAACGAAGAAGACGAAGACGTGGGGGACGGTATTCTTCGGCGCGTTGGAGCATCTCCAGCAGACCGGTACCCGGGCCTGCAATCAGCACGGTGAATAGCCTGACTGGCCGTTTGCATTTGGCATTCATAACATTCAGTAACTTAGCCTTCCAAGAGGGTGCCTTTTAGTTTCATCCACCTTTATATATGGAGTGACCAGTGATTTGTAATTGAATGAACTATTGAATCAAATAAACAATTGAAAAACACTGTTGAATTGTGATGGAATCAAAATAAACAATAACAAAACACTATTGAGTTGTGAATCAATCAAATAAACAATTGCAAAACATTGTTGAGTTGTGATTGAGTGAGTGCTTTTGATTACTCCTCACCATGGTTGATTGCTCTTGCTTAATTCCACGTGCCCCCATAGCTCCTAATTTGATGTGGGATATTCCACATCATTCCATCCAGGAGAGGGTAGCAGCATGTAAGGCTACTGAATGTAGGGGCGCTTCACACTATGGCCGTCCAAGTCAAGAGGCCGTGGGATTGAGAGTCCAAAGAAATCTATTGAAAATAGGCAATAAAATGTAGTTTTCATTTTTTATGAAAAGAAATCGACGGCCTCTTGACCATAGTTTGGGTTTCCATTCTCGTCAGACCCAAACTTCCTCTCGAGAGGCCGTCACCTTGGTCAAAAAGTGTAACCATGTAAGCATTTTGGAGGTCCACAGCCTTTGGACTTTGGCCTGTAGTGTGAAGGGTCGAGAGGTCGAACCCATGGTTTCTTGCAATTTGATTGGTGGAAATTGACGACCTCTCGACCTCCAACCATAGTGTGAAGCGGCCTTTAGTCTTGCCCAAGGATTTTTATGCAATTTTTCCATTACAAGCATTTTGAAGCCTCCAAAAGGCTACCAAGACTGTCATGCAAAAATAATATTCATAAAATAATAAATCTGAATTTTGGCCATGTCACACTAGCTTTTGTAACTTTTTTAATGTATGTTTTCAAATTTTTTAAATTATTTTTTCGAATGTCAGATTGGCTAACCCCTAAAAGCCCGAGGGGAATTGCACAAAACAGAGATGTGTTATATATGTGCCTTCCATATGTTTAATGAAGTTTGGTTCAATAAATAAACTATAGGGCATCATTTTTACAATTTATTTATACGATCAAACTTCCAAAAATAACTTTAAATTCGTTTTTATGAATTTAAAAGCATTGGTCTTTGAAAGTTTACTAGTGTTGTTATGAAGAATAGAGACAAAACCTCTTTTTTTCTTGGTTTGTAAAAGACCTTCAATATTATAATAAAATAATACTCTCATAAACCTCTTTTGACTTCATGTACAAAGTATAATTTTTTTTTGTGTGTTTGTAGTTTTGATTATCGGTCTTGTATTTATAATTGCAAATTACATGACAATTTTGCATGAGGGCATCAAACAACCTCTATCACTTTCATCATGTATATTGATTTGTGTTGCAGTAAATATTTTATCCAAATGCAAAATTGCTTCTTCTTGCTAAGTACATCCGAGAACTTCAATTCAATCTTGATTTCAGTGTCAATCTATCAATGTTGTTAATTCAACCGTTTTCAGTACCTTTTAATTTAAACCACATTGAATACGGTGGTGAGTGATCATTCTTCGGATGTAGTTTTTGGCATCTCCTTTGCACAATGGTTGTGTTTAGTGGGGAAGTGAGTGATATCACGAAAGGGCATCTTTAATGTGTAATGTAACATTCGCATAACAACAAAATTTTGATACTAGTCACCAAATTTGGTTTTTTGGCATAAATATTAACAACAATGAAAAGGTATTTTAGGATTGTATGTTTGTTCAAATTTTCAAAAATAATATAAAATAATATACAGACCAAAATGTAATACACTGCGCCCGGTGACGTTGGATAATAAGTATGTTAATGCCTAAATTGATATGTTACCTTGAATTTATAGTAATGGAATTATTTTTCCTCAATTCCTACCACATAAAGGTATTGTATTCAAAAACTATTCCAAAAGGATTCAACAAGCAAGGTGGATATTAGAGGTTTATAGCGGCAATTCTTGTTCCTTTACAATAATGACCCTATTAATGGCAAGTTTCCCATAAAAATTCTTGCGAGTTTGATTGGCTAATAAAAACAAAGCAGGTGGTGTGGTTGAAATATGCATTCGACGTAGTTTGCAAATAGATAATAGTCATTTGTAGGAATATTCCTAAATATTTTTAAATATTTTTAAACAATGTAAAATATGGTTAAAGGATCCTAAAGGATTCCAAAATATTCCATTTGTACTATTTTATTATTTTTTGGTTTTTTTCCTATGTATCATATAATGTTTTTAGATCAATTGCTTTGGAGAATTAGAAGCACTTTTTGTTCACGACCTAAATACCTATAGTGCAAGAACACTTGAGTAGACAACACATATATTACATTTTTGTATAAAATACATGTTATTTTTAAGTTTGGATACTTAAAGATTGGGAAAGTCTAGAGTGACTATTTCTTTATATTAAACGTAGTAATGTACCAATTACCACTTTGCAATCAATTTGAAGTGCGGGTCCTAGGAAGCCTTTACCAAATGGTCTGAAATTGTATACAAAGTTGTTTGTTAGTTGGAACACCAAAATAACGCATAAAGATCAAACTCCAAGATAGTAACAACCAACACAATGTGTTTGATTTTGGAACCATTTAAAACTAGGATTTTTAGCACCTCAAATGCACATCGGTGTTTTCAGCGGAGATCCTACTACTTAGCAAAAACAAAAACCTAACATAAACAAAGACCTCTTTTAGCATTAATTAATTTTGAGCAATTGCTTGTATAGCCAAATTAGTGTTATATCTTTGCACAACCATTAATGATGTGAAAAGACATGAAAGGTTATGAAACGATGAAAGGACGTGAAAGCGAGCTTGAAAAGTCAAGTTACCATACAAAAATGGATGACATTAAAGACAAATGAAACATCCATGAGATGATCATCCAAACGGGACGTGAAAGGCTAGGACACAATGGAACATTTGATATTGGAATAAAAATGGAATATTCCTTGTGCCACTGTTTAACCTACAAGAGGATCCTACGATTGCTAGGGCTTAAAAACTAGTTCTTACTAAAAGTTGTTATTGGAATAATTTAGGCTACTTTACTTTCTACACACGCTACATTCTCAACCTTGCCTCATCCAAATTGAATCATCAAAATGAGATGTTGAATTGAAAGCTCGGTCACCAAAAAAATACCACCTTCATTTATTATACATTTATAAACCAACATCTATTTATGATGAAAAAACAATTTTTAGAACATTCATATAAAAATCTTTGACTTTTCATAAGTTTTGCATATAGTATTGAAATGACACATTTCATTCAAGAAAATATGGGAATATAGAAGGCATCATGTTCTTTGGAAAGTAGCAAAAGGAGGGGTAATTAAAGTAAAAACCAAAAAAAATATGAAAAAACATCCCATCGGGCTCACCGAAGCGCAAACAAGTTTGTGGTTTTTATTACTTAAAAAAAATTAAAAGCAAAAAACCCTCCATGGCACGTGTAATTTTCTTAAAATTTTATTATTAAATTAAAATTAAAATTACTTTTTTTGTTTTTTTTTTTCGACTTTATCTTTGTGGATTTCGACCAAATACTTAAGAAATTTATTTATTTTTTCGGGATTTTTTGGGGAATTATTTTCTACCGACCCTGCCTTCCAGGTACGGTATTTTAGCATCACTGGTCCCCCCCAGGCAGGCAGGCATTTGCAATGCTGGATGAGGATGACACGGAATCATTCAGTGCAGAATCACAGGGGCCGGCGGTTGACTGTATCCGATTGTCACTGCCAACCTCATCACCTCTTCAATTCCTTGAGGAGAATTCCATGCAAGCTTCCATATCAGTAGTTCAGATCCTTCCCAGCAGCCTATAAGTTATTCAATTCGCAGCTTGGAACTCATGCCAGCAAGCACGCACAATTCCTAACAACTATTCTCCAGGAGTTTTGCGTTTTGTTTTTTCTCTTTGAATTGATTGCTATGGTTGCAGCAGGAGCGGTGATGATGAAGACGATGAGCATTTCTCTCCCTTTTTCTTCGCCTGCTCTGCTGAAGAAACAATTCGCATCGCCTTCGACCATCGCCCTTTCTTCTTCCCCCCGTGGTGGCGCTTTTCGAATGAAGAGGATGACCACGACGAATGCCGCCATAGCCGTGGACTTGAACGCGCGGCGGCCCGACGTGGAGACGGCGATCGAGGCGTTCAATTGCATCACCGAGACCTCTCTCAACGACACCATTCCCTCGCTGGGGCCCAAGATCCGCGGCAAGGTAGCAGTAATTGTAGTCTCTTCTTTTCTGATTATTTTCTGCTTTTCGCAAATGTGGTGGGATTTTGCAAATTTGTGTGTGGATTTGCATCAGGTTCGAGATATTTACGAAGCCGGGGATTACATGGTGCTGGTGACCACGGATAGGCAAAGCGCATTCGACCGCGTTCTGGCCTCGGTGCCGTTCAAGGGTCAGGTCAATGTTGCTAAACCCTCCTTAAACCCTAGTCTTCTTTCTTTCTGTCTAGGGTTGGGGGTAACTGTTCACTGTGTATTATTACTGCTTTTTGGTATTGAAAGAGAGTTCTGTGCAGGTGTTGAATCAGACAAGCGTCTGGTGGTTTAGCAATACCAAGCACATCACTGAGAATGCGATTGTCAGTGCTCCGGACCCCAACGTCACCATTGCCAAGAAGTGTACCGTTTTTCCTGTTGAATTTGTAGGTAAGAACATTCTTCTCACAATATTTTGCTCTCCGAAGCGTCCACCGTGTATTTTCTGTAAATTGGACCCCCTGCTGGAATGCATCTGTTTGTGTGAAAATGACTTTAGTTTGACACGATCCACACTGTTGATCGTGTAGTATAGAAAAAGAGCTTTAAAATGATGTTGATTGCAATCAGAAAACCGAGGTGAAATGAGAAAATACCGCCGTTGCAAAGTTCATTGATGCAGATGGCCATATTTGGGCGTTTTAGACGGTTAAATCCAGGGTTCTCTGGTAACCAGAAACTGTTATGTCACACTAGGAGAGAGGAACGAATGATGCCATGTTAGGGTTTCGCTTTTTATATGAGGAGCCTGGGTTTAACTGCCTTACAATTGGCAGGGTTTTACTTGGTTTAGGTTTTCTAAAACATCTCTGGGGAGTTTATTTAGGGTGAGTCTATTTAGGGTTGTGTTTTTTGCTTGACAATGACTCTTAGGAAGGATGTCTTGACAACTTTTGGCGTTGAACTTTTCTGTTGGTGTGATTGCAAACCATAACATTCTTGTGGAATCAATGAGATTAAAGAAAGAGTCCAGGTTCTTATTTGTGTTGGTAAAGGCGGATGTGGCTCACATTAGAATCATTTGTTCCTTTACTTGGCATGTTTGCGTATGTGGACTCGTTTGTAATGGACTAAATTGCTTTAAAAGTGGGCTACTTCTTCCTTTTATGCTACAGTGGAAAGAGTGTAGACTACTACCCTAGAATGATTTGGCATTCTATCCATGCAGTGCTGCTAAATGCAGGACTGAAATTTTTTGTATGCTTTTCATCCAAATTTGCTAAATCTGCAATGATGTGTTGTGTTTCCAGTACGGGGCTTTATGACTGGCAGCACAAGTACTTCGCTTTGGACAGTTTATAACAACGGTGTCCGCAATTACTGTGGCAATGACCTTGTTGAAGGTAATGAAAACATTTTCTTTTACCTGGTTATATAGTGATGCAATATATATTGTGACTCTCGAATATGTTTTTAGGGTGTCTAAAAGTGGTGTTTGTCTACGTTCAGGGATGAAGAAGAATGAGAAGTTGGAGGCTAACATCATAACTCCCACCACCAAGGCTGCTGACCATGATCTCCCTATTTCAGGACCTGAGGTGCGAGAGATTTACCTAATATTTCTGGGGTTTTCCCACACTTAATGTGCTCAGTTTAGTTTAGCTTTCCCTCACTTAACCCCAAAAAATACACAGTGGACGCTTAGGGGCTACATCAAATGATGTGTTTTATAGAGGTTTTTGGGCACTAAGAAGTGTAAGGTTCAAGTTAGGCATTGGTGTCCGTGACTAGCATACACGGTTTGGTGTAACATTCACTATTCTGTTGTCACTGAGCATTTTTATCCTTTGTGTATTCATGGAAGCTGACATTGTGTGTTTGATTGTACAGATAATAGAGCAAGGATTGATGTCAAAAGAAGATTACGAGGAGGTCAAAAATAGAGCTCTTGCACTTTTCCAGTTCGGACAGGTGCAATGTGAATCCTACATTTTTGCTTCTACTTGGTGGAATATTGTCTATTCAAAACTGCTTAACACTAAGTCCTGTTATTTTTCATTTATTTCTCACAGGAGGTGGCCCTCAAGCATGGGCTGCTATTAGTTGACACTAAGTATGAGTTTGGCAAGACCAGTGATGGGACCATAGTTCTCATTGATGAGGTGAAGTGCTTACCCTCTACTCACATCATTTTGGTCATTCTAGTAAACAGAGTCCCTGTTCTTGTACAGTACCCACCAATAAGTTTACGTTCATTTTAGCTTTTCAAAGAATTGAATCAAATAATTAAATTTATAAAAAATATCAATATTAATATTAAGATATATTAAACCATTTGAAGTGTGAAAAATTACTTCTTTGAACAATTTTTGGATCAAATATTATAAAAAGGTATAATTTATACTCAAATTGAACATTTCTAAACTAAAAACTTCAAACATTGATATTTTAGTAAATATGACCTCAAAACTCATGATTTTTTTTCCACATGATTCTACAGAGGATTTGTATTCTTTTTATTGAAAGTTTTATAAACCATAAGGAACAAAAATTTTATTCGTAGTTGTTTGAATTAAGAGTAAAATATGAAGGTTTTAATTTCAAATAAAAATAGATATAAAAAAAACCTTTTATTACCAAAAATCAATTGTATGTACCGTACCTTCCAAGCAGCTTCGTCATGCTTCAAACGAATATTTAATATTTTTCAAAAAGTCATGTTCATTTGCTATTTTTATAGATTAGTTAAATTCGTTTTCTTGAAAACACATGATATTGTAGTTTCGTCATCCATCCAAATGGGCCTTTCAAGTTAGTACCACAGTATGGATCACTTCACTTGCTAGGTTATGATTGAGTGTTGTAAAGTCTTGTGCTTTATACAAAATTCAGGACACTAGTGCCAACAATGAATGTGGGATATGTAGAACTCTCACTTCTTGTTCTTCTTAATCACCGGTTAAACTCCTTTACAAAAATGTGAATAACTTGAGCAAAAATACATCAAATCACAAAATTCTTTTTGGAAGTGAAAGATTACGTGAAAATGCAACTAATCTTAGTTGAACAATTCTCAAAATAAGATAGTCTACTATGCAAAATTGAGCCTCAAAAGTCTGATCACAACACATGTTCTTCTCATTCAACTCATGCACGTTTTTCATAGCCTTACTGAATTTTGTCTATATATCATGCATAAAAACTTCAAATCACAAAATTCTTTTTGGAGGTGATAGACAACTTGTCCTTCTCACTTTTCTTAGTTGAAAACATTTCAAAATAAGATCATTTGGTATGCTCAATTGTGCATCAAAGTCTACTGAAAATATGGTGTGGTGAGAATTCACATGAGCTTGCAAGTTCATATCCCATATCATTTGGGAGTGACTTGGAATGAACTTGATTACAAGGTCAGCTCTTTCTTCCCCCAAAACTCACACTCTTCTACTCTAAATAATGTTAAAATATGTGGAAAATGGTAATATTTCAACATTTCGACTATTTCAAGAAACAATTACTATGATATTCGGCAAAATCTACTCATAATTTCCAAAAAAATTCGTCTTGACTTTTTTGAATTTATTAAAGACGAAGCTGCTTGGAAGGTACGGTATTGTTCATCTTGTGCACTACAACTTGTCCAAATTAGGCTCAAAACTAATAATTTTTGTAATTTGTATAGGCAGTTCTTTGAAAAGTTGAATGAACGTAAACTTGTTGGTGGGTACTGTAGTTCATGTGCTGGTCAGTACTAGTATCAATATATCACTTACTGATGTATGTCGTGATGAGAAATTAACCTGTTCATGTGCTTTTAAGCCGTAATTGCCCAAGATAAAAATAGAGAGGTCACTTTGGAAGCTAATAGTGGATTATAGGGACTTTTAAAACATTTTTCTTTTGTAGGATATGATTTCTTCTTTCATTTTTCTTCCTTCCGAAACGATTCATTGAAACTCACATAGATATGTAGGTGTCCCGAGAGTCCCGTTCTGAATTCCAACACCTTAGAACCATTTCAAAGCTTTTTTCTATTGCAGGTGCATACTCCAGATTCCAGCCGTTATTGGATAGCAGCGTCTTATGAAGAAAGGCAGAGGCAAGGGCTAGAGCCTGAAAACATTGACAAGGTTTGTTACTTCAACACCGTCACGGGAGAATATTCAAGTAGAGTTTCTCGTGTTTTGGGATCGAGTGTTCTACATCAAACCAGAATTTTAGAGTAGCAACAGTACCTATAATTATGGTACTTTTATGCAATTGTAACTCATTGGGGAACAACGGGCTGCTTTGTGCGGTTCTCCTCCAATTGTACGCAAGTTATTGAAACAGTAAGTTGTCGATCTGCAGGAGTTTCTGCGCCTGTGGTTCAAGAGCAAGTGCGACCCCTACAATGACAAGGTATTTTGAGCTTAGAATGAAACTGATTCTCGTCTCATGGTTCTTGATAGGTGTCTTGGGTTATATTTTAGGTAATTAGTTTGAACCTTGTGCTGAATGGAGTTACAAAATATGTGGCGATTGAGACTGGGCCATGAATTTGTTGAAAATGTGGAAATGTTGTCGTCTCCGTGGCTGCCTGACATCATTTGAAATAAAGTTGTATCACAACTTAACCCTTCGAGGACCAAGAATTTATGGTTTTAAAATGACAAATTCAATCATTCATATTATGAAAAATATAATTCAGATGGGACCAAATTTATATCACTGGAATCAGTGAAGAACATTGCATGTGTTGATCAAAAACACAAATAAATTTGAACAAAAGAAATTCCACATAGGACCTACTCAAAAATTACTAAAAAAAACATGAAGCCCAATTTGGGCTTCTTGGTCCTCGATGAGGTTTGTTCTTAAGTTGTTCGGGTCTTCTCGTCTGTTACCACTTTGCAGTTGATGTAGAACAAATCAAGCAATTGTTGTTTTATGAAACATGAAATTCATGATCATACACTTCTACAATAGTGTCGTGCGTAAGTTGCTCTTTGAAGGAGCCCAGGCTGATGTATAATGGTTGCTTTTGCAGGTGTTGCCAGAGGCCCCAAAGGAACTGGTGGCAGAGCTGTCTTGGAGGTACTTACTTTGTAGCAGCTTTTCTTCATCTGTATTTTACCCCCAAATAGGTGCAATTGTCCGTTTTGCATTTTTTTAATTCCTATTTGAGTTAAGTGGATATTCCATTGAAAGTCAACCAAAGTATACGGAGTAACAATTTGTTGAACAACGAGAGTTCTCACTCCCCCCGCAAGCAATATTTTTCGTTTTTGGATCACGCAAATAATTAACCTTCGGATGCCCTTGCACAGGTACATCACGTTGTACGAAACTATCACTGGAAATAAATTCATGTTGCCAGACACAGAGGTGAGGCTTTGTTCTCTTTTTACCAATTTACACTTAATTTTTATGTCGGTATGAAAAGTTTTTGTGATTATGATACTACCATTGAGAAATTGAGATTCTGAAAATAGCATATAAAATTTAAAAACAACCTGGCAACTGATCGTAGATGTTTCCTAATACATCAATTATTGTATTCAAGGATACTTCGAATTGCTATAATAATATTCTTAGTTCAATGGTAGAAATCGGTAGTCATGAACGAAGCAAACACTTTCACCAGCATACAGTACACTTGGTGACATTTCATTCTGTATACCATTTTTTCAAAACCAAATTCGGTTCAATTTCAAATGTTCTATAGTTTCATTTCCAATTTACTTAAATTATTCCACGAGTGGATTTTCTAACTTACACAAAGGTATGCATAAAGCAATCTGCTTTTTAAATATTACATGTTCTGCAACTATGTCTCACAATTCTCGTGGATGTGGCAGGAACCCTTGCATGATCGAATAGTACGAAATGTACAGGACACTCTCCAGCGCTTAGTTTAGACATTAAGTACTCCATGTACTGTGATTCCAAAAGAAAAAAATTAGCCATTGCACAACTTTGGATGAGAAAACACCTTACTATGCAACATGGTCTTGAAAATTTCCATGTAACCTCCACCCCTTTCCCCGCCCAGCGAACCCCCTCCCGGGCTCGACCCTCCCTCCCTTCGCCGAGCCCCTCCCTCCCCCCGCCGAGCCCCCCCAGCCGAGCATCAAAACGACACCGTCCACCATATAGCACATTCTTACTTCTAGAATACACAAGAGCTGGTCAACAATTACAAACAGAGACAAGTTTAGATCCCTTATTAACCCTTACAGGGCATTTTCTAATTTAGAAAGAAAGGAGTATTTCTTATTCTTAACCATAAAATTTAGAAGTAATATACATTCTAAAAACGTAAGTATGTACGTACTATTCTTGTCACGGATGCCTGAATATTTTTCACAAAACGTATCTCCATTGTTAGCAATTCATGGCTGGTCAAAGAGGTTTGAAAATTGAGAAAACTAAGCCTTGAAGGGTTAGCCCTTAAACGTCATGAGGGCCTGAACGGGGCAGCCTGGAAGGCATCTAAATTTTTTTGGGGAATTTTTTTTTTTTTTTTTTTTTTGCAAAAACGGCTCTGCAGTGCACTGCTGGCTAGCACTGAAGCATTGTAGCACTGCTGAACTTCAGCTGCCCCAACCTCAAAACGTGTTCAATTTTATAACTTTGATTGCTTACCAACGATTCCACATTCTCTCAAATGTGGCGAAAATTTGGAATCTAGATTGCTTTTTTAGTAGCTTTCCAACGCAACAAGTCTAGCTTGATTTGGTTGAGAAATGAAACCTTTTTCTTTATTATTCTCTTTTTACTAAGCCCATGGGGCTTACCTTGACGTTTAAGGGTTAAGCAATTTAAGCCAAAGTTTGGATGGAAGTCTGATCTAAACCAATTTCAAATAGAAAATTGAGATACACAGAAGCTCTCTCGTAAAATAGTTTCTCACACTTCATTATTCTGTCCATTCGCTGGAGGACTTCAGGCGTTGGCATCAGCCCCAGTGGTGGAGATGGCTTCACAACCATTGTCTGGATGATCTTTGAGAATTCTTTGTTGATTACCTGACCACTGCCTTGCTTCACCGAATCCTGGATTCATAAGACAACGTACATTGATATTGAGGTCCATGAATTCCACAAACTGTGAAAACGTACAATCGAAGAAATAGCTTGGTAGAGACAGTACTACTTGATATTCATAACTAGCACTGAAGCATGTTCAGGGGTGAACCTGTTCATGGATGATCATGACATTCTGTGCAACTCCAAAAGCTGTTGTGATCTTGACATGAGGCACAGCTGCTACAGCCGAATCACCATCCAAAGCCGCTCCAAGCCTAACTTAGTTCCAGCCTGCCTGTCCGGTTCAAATAGCTGAAGTTCATTTTCACGTAATCGAATAACTTTCCAGTTTCGTTCCGTTTCTCCGCTGAAATTAACGGCTGCTTCACGAAGGAATAACATATTCTCTCCCTCGATGTGAATGTACCGATTAGTGCGATCTTCTGCGTCCATCATCCTCCATTCTGCATAATTAACCTACAACTATAGAAAGTTAGCCCTATGTTGTCAGTATTGACTCCGCATTAGCGCGCTTTCAGTACGATTTCATAAAAGATGAAAAAAAAATGAGAGGACAAGGGCATCCGAGAAACGGACTTTTTCATTTCCGGTATCGAAGGCGAGCTGTGGGAGCCGGCGGGCAGACGGCCTGGGCGGGCAGTGAGGCGCGGACTGCCCACACTCAACTGTATTGTGTCCCATGACAAGGAGGTTGTTTTTAGACCCACTGCAGTCTGCTGCCCAACCCTCAATTCGAGTCTGCAGCCCACCATATAGGGCAGATTCCGTTGGACTCTCCCATTGCTGCACACCCTGCCCCAGCTGCCCTAAATTCAAAGCCAAACTTTGACTGTAAATATCTCCCACAGTAAAAGTAATTTTTAGAAAGATATGGAAAAACTCCACAATCTGCAAAAGTTATCGACGTTGTACAGTAAAATCCGAGCAAATGCCAGCCTGACCAAACCCAAATCGACCACAGTCTGGTCGATTTTGACTTTAGGGGTTATATTGTGTCCAGTGATCACAAAACTGGCTAAAATTAGCTGGATTTCTACCCAAAAAAAATGGGGCTGCTAAACATACAAAGAAAAGAAAGAAAATGATTTTTTTTTTAAATGTAGAGAGAATGCTCATCATGTGGTAAATATGTTGCAACTTCATGAGGTGATATCCGCGGATATCATCATGGTATCACCTTAATATATCCAGGGTATTGCTGGATATTATAGAGGTATCGTGAGTAGTACATTCACAAGATAGCAAAAGTATCTACCATATATGTGGGAGGTAGCACCCTGTGCTAAATGTCATAAAGTGGTTCTGAGATCACTGATTGTGTCTGTAACCTCAGTTGCTAGCTATCACCAGAGTTGCAGGATCCGCAAGCTCATTCGTGTCGGTATAGCGAATGATCGGAGCTTTCTGTCGTCGGTAGTTTTTATCAAGTTGCAGAGTAGCTAGGTAGGTCTCGGCTCGGTGTTGCAGTGATCAAGCAAGCAATAATCAATAAGTTGCACTGAACCAGGTTCTTGCGTTTCGTACTAGCTGTTCGTGAAAGATGGGAGTTACAGAGCTTGTTGAGGAAGTGGTCTGCAAGGTAGTTGACCACGTTCACAAGCAGATAAAAACGAACAAGGCGAATCGGAAACTGAGGAAGGATGTGGAGGCATCGGTGGCGAGAGCAGTGCGAGCCGGGAAATCGCCATACGAGGAAGAATTCCGAGATGCGAGCCTGCAGGAGGTGCTGGCGATGAGTGTGGATGGCGTGTACTATCGTGACCACAGCGGCGTGGACTTGAATTTCATTGTGAAACCGCTCGTGGAAGGGGAGTACGAAGTGGACGAGCGGATGGCGCACTTCACGTCCAACCTGTACTGGTCGCGGTTACCAAGCATCAGTGAGGAGGAGGAGAAAGCCGCCGGGATTAAGCACTACGTTCGCCGTCCCCGCAATCCCAGCGCCTCGGCCCCGAGACTGATCATCGCCATCCGTGGCACCAAGCTCAGCAGCGTCCAAGACCTCGTGGACGACGTGAGAATCTCCATGTCCACTCTCGGGTTCAGCAGTCGCCTCAAGCAGGGCGAAGACCTCGTCAAAAAAATCATCCAGGCGTACACAAACTGGCAACGGGAAGACGACGACGACGATTACTCCTCGGACTCCTCGTCTGCTACTGAACCTGCTACACACACGACTGTCTCTTGCGATGTGTGCAATATGTGTCCCATCGTCGGCCCACGTTTCAAGTCCACCAAGTAAGTACCTCACACCCCATTCCAATCTTGTCACAAAACCCGTTCTTTAGATGCACAGCTCACACCGACAACTCTTGCAGGGAAGAGAACTACGACTTGTGTCAGAAATGCTACCTCAGTCATGGAGATTTTCTGTGTACAGTACAACATTGCAACACTTACTGTAACAGTATTTGATATCCCATGTGCGTGATGT
Source organism: Pohlia nutans (assembly GCA_022496805.1). Classification (NCBI taxonomy): domain Eukaryota; kingdom Viridiplantae; phylum Streptophyta; class Bryopsida; order Bryales; family Mniaceae; genus Pohlia; species Pohlia nutans. Next base: position 11,490,827 of record CM040102.1, read on the forward strand.
GGAGTGAGAACCCTCGATCTCTGGCAGTATTTCATGTGTAATCAAATCTATAGAGCACTTGAGCACTTGAGCCATGAGGGAAACAAGAGACTGATCATGTTTGCAATTTGCCAGGAAAAAGGACTATGACTTGTGTCAAGAGTGCTTCCAAGAGCATGGAGCTCTAAAAGACTACTTCAAGATTGAGAAGCCACTGGAGGGCACGTCGAGCAGCGGTTCAGCAATGGGAGGCGACATATACATCACGGGACATTCTCTGGGGGCAGCGCTAGCGCTGCAAATCGGGAAGAAGCTAGCGGCGGAGGAGAATCAGCGGTACAACGTGCACTGCTTCAACCCGCCGTTTCTGACGATCGTGGAGCTGATACAGGAGGGGATTTTCATATCCAAGGCGAAGCAGATGTTGCGGAAGTCGCCCCTGGAGCCGCTGATAAACGTGGCGTCGCACGTGAAGAGTTTGACGAAGTTGACAGTGGCGATGATGATGGACAATGAGGAGCAGTTGGTGACGGAGGTGAAGCACTTCATGAATTTGATCGATTGGGTGCCAGTGTTGTACATCAATGCGCACGACAACTTCTGCAACAGGTTCAAGAAGCATTACAAGCTGAAGCAGAAAGTGTCGGCGGGATTCGAAGTGAGCTCGCAGGCTTTGGTGTCGCAAGTGCTTGGTCGCCGCGCTGTGTTCTCGTCGCTGGTGCCGTCCGTGGACATGCGCATCAGCAAGCTTCCGGATGATGCCCATGCTGTCAAGAATTGGTACCGGAGCCCTAGAATCGACAAGTTCTGCCAGTATCGCCTGCTCCCGGGCGTCTACTTTGGCGGCCTTCCCATTCACTCACTCGCCAAATCCATTCTTTACCACCCCGATTCCGATCAAGAGGAAGACTCTGAAGAGGTGACTTACTACCGATCTCATTAAAATTTAGGAGATTCATGATGTCTCAAGAGGTATCTCACTATCTCTTCATTACCGACTAGGTATGGAGTCTTTATTAATTACGCTTGATACCGGGAAGAAAAAGCATCTTCCTTGTGGTAGAAGGACAGCCTTATAGATAGAATAGAATGAAAAGTATACACTTGGCTTTACTTACTATTGGTTCTGCATTGTGCTTAAAGTACTGAGTAGATGAATTAGCCTTAGTCGTAGATGAATTAGTGTTAGTCTTGGATAAATGTTGATGAACTTGGATGTACGAATGTCCTTGTTGCTCCCGCGCACAGCTGAGCGGGTATTTCCCTGTCTCCTTCTCTGTCGCAATCAGTCATTGTAAGTCCTTGTTTCGTTGTAATAAAGCTTGAGCGCTTAGCTTCTTGCCTGATATCGTGTGTAATTATGTTGTGTGTGTGTTCTGTCTGGTTCTGTCGTTAAGAACAATAGGTTATGGGCTCTGTACACATATTCGCTTGCGGTGGATTTTTCTGCTGTGTGTCGAGGATTTCATTGTGCATATTTTAGTTACGTACTGTTCGTTCTTTAAGATAGAGTAATTCAGTCCAGTATTCAAGAACTCTTAGTCGTTAGTCGTTTAGCAGTATTCGACCAGGATAAGTCGATTAAGATTCACCGTAATAGACAGTTAAGTTGTCTGTAAAATCCAAGAAGTCTGTAAAATACAGTTAGGATCCACCGTAATGGCAGAGACATCGCACAATGAACTCAGAGAGGCGTCTGGTGTAGAGAAGTACGATGGCACTAATTTCCAACTCTGGAAAATGCATATGTCATTCATATTCCAATCGAGGGATCTCTTCAGTATTGTGAACGGTACTGAAAAGATATTAGAATCCATGTCTGCTAGTGAGCAAGCAATCTGGAATAAGAAAGACAAGGCTGCTGCCGTCGCTATTCTCTCAGCGATCGACAAATTTCATAAACAAGAAGTAATCCACTGTCTTACGTCTGCAGACATGTGGAAACAGCTCACTGCGTACCATGAGCTTCATTCAGAAGAGTGCATAATTTCTCTTCAGGAGAAGTATTATAGTTCTAAACTAGGAGAACACGATTCTATTGCTGTATATGTGAGCAGTCTTCAGAAGCTTGCTAAGCAGCTTACTGACCTAGGTCAGCCGATCACTGATCGTCAATTAATTAGTAAGATCAAGTGCGGTCTTCCCCCGAGCTATGATTTGCTTCTGTTGGCATGGGACAGTGTCTCTCTCACTGAGCAGACTCTTGCTTCCTTTCAATCTTGCTTGGTAAAGAGAGAATCCGCTCTTAAGGACAGGAATGGTCAGACAGATATACAAGCGGAGAAGGCTTTCTATACTCGCAGCCATCATTCTAAATCCAATTCTAAGCGACGTCCGATGACCACGGATCAGAAGAAGACCAAAGCAGAGAAGCTTGCTCTTCTCAAGAGAAAATCACGATGTCACAAGTGCGGCAAGCGTGGTCATTACCATCGCGATTCAATCTGCAGTGAATACAGTGGTTCAGATGATGCTGATTCCTCTCCAGTACGTGGCCATCGTTCGAGAGCACAAGAGAAATCGAAGCGCAGTTAGGCGAACGTTACAGCAAGCTCCATTCAAGACTTCTCTTCAGACTCTTCGTTATCTCCGTCAGAAAGCGAGGCATATGTTGTCAGTTCTACTCCGTTTGATCAATCACATTTGATCTGGTATGCTGATTCTGGTGCGACTGAGCACATGACGGACAAGCGTCATTGGTTCCACAATTTTTCACCAATCGCAGAAGAGTGCTGGAGCGTAAAAGTAGCTGATGACTTCACTCTGTGGGTGAGAGGAGTGGGAGATATTAATGTCACAGCTACAGTTAACGGCATGTTATCTACAGTACGTTTAAAGGATGTGTGCTATACGTTCCCAATCTTCGCAAGAACCTTGTATCCACAAGCAAACTTACGGAGAACGGTGTGGCGATCGTTCACATTTGAGAACTCTGTAAGATGATTTCTCGTGACGGTGTTGGCGACCTGATTATGATCGGTCACAAAGTCGATGGACTCTGGTCTCTCGATATTGTTGTACAGCAAAGGCAGAGCTCGGCCAACGTTGTCATTAGCTCGTCTTCTACGCCGAATCAACCCTCTCGTGCTGATTCTTCTCTCAAGAAGTGGCACCTTCGACTTGGCCACATCAACGCGCATATGCTGAAACAGATGGCTCGACGAGCTACAGTGACTGGATTGACAGTTTTCGGTAATTCCGACTTTGGTATCTGTGGCGGATGCGCTCACAGGAAACAACATCGAATTCCCTTTCCTATTAACGCCGAAAGATCTCGCGCCCGCTACCCTGGCCAGTTCTTTCACACCGACATTTCAGGACCGATGCAAGTCCAATCTCAAGGCGGAGCAAAAATTTTTGCAGTATTCTGAAAAGACGATTGCAGCTCCTACCGTTTTGTCTTCATTCTCAAACACAAGAGTGAAGTGGATGCCTTCAAGAAGCTGTATCAAGTTTCTTTAAATGAAACTGGCAATCATATCACCAAGCTCTGAAGTGACAATGCGAAGGAGTACCTGTCTGACCGTTTTCGATCTTTTATCGATGAAATAGGTATTCGTCATGAAACCTCGGCTCCATATTCCCCTGAACAGAACTTTGTCGTAGAAAGAGACAACCGCAGTATTGTAGAGTGTGCCAGGTCGATGCTCTATAATAAGAGTATTCTTCTCTATTTCTGGGCCGAAGCAGTGAATACTGCAGTCTATACTCTAAATCGAGTAGCATCCCGAACACTACAGGGTGTTATTCCCTATGAAAAGTGGACCGGTTTGAAGCCAGATATGTCTCACTTCCGAGTTTTCGGCAGCCTTGCTTACTGTCACGTTCCGAAAGAAATTAGGAAGAAATTAGACAGTAAAATCAAAGAGTGTCTATTTTTAGGCTATGCAACCACCAGCAAGGCCTATCGCTTGTGGTATCCTGCCCAGGAGCATATTCTTATCAGTCGCGATGTCATATTCGACGAGGAAACAATACCAAACCTCGTAAAGAATGATCGATCTGACACTGTCAGTTATTCAACGTTGTTCTCGTTAATTGATTCTGGCGATTTAGGTCTTTCAGTCGATAGCACTTCAGTCTCTGGAGACATCTACAATTCCATTTCATCAACCCCACCTGAAATACAGTCACCTCCAGTTGGAGCTACAACTTCGAGTCAGAGTGTTTCTTTGAACCTTAACTTAGACAGTGGGAGTGTTCAAGATACGAATATCGTTGACAGTGGGAGTATCGGCAGTGAGAATATCGGCAGTGGGAGTATTGGCAATAGGAGCAGAACCGTCTCATTAGTCCCTTTCTATACATCCAGTAACTCTTCGGCTTCTATTATGTCGCCATTGACTCCTTCTGATAGCCCTGTTCACCGTTTTCCTAGAGCATCAGACAGCTCATCTAATAGCTTAAACAATGTCATTTGCACACGCTCTCTGTTGACCTCTACAGTAACTCTGTTACTGTTCCGTTTGACAGATCTTCAAACGATTCCTTGCCTCGAACCTCTAGAGCTGCTTTAGCATCTTCCTCCGTTAAAATACCCTCGTCATCTCAGGTTTTTGTCAGCCTACCTGATGAGCCGAAAACTATTGCGCAAATGCTAAAATCCGACCATAAGCTCCAGTTGCAGCAAGCAATGGCAGAAGAAATAGCGTCTCTCCAACGGAATTAGACTTGGTCACTTGCCACTCTCCCCCCGACAGAACAGCGGTGGATAACAAATGGGTGTTTAAAATAAAATCCAAATCCGACGGGACAATTGACAGATTTAAAGCTCGACTTGTCGCAAAGGGTTATTCACATACCAGTGGTGTCGATTATAGCGAGATTTATGCTCCCACAGCAAAAATGGATAGCATCAAGGCGTTGTTTTCTATTGCGGCAGCAGAGGACTGTGAGATCATACAGTTTGACGTCAAAACGGCGTTTCTTTATGGAGAGCTATCTGAGGAAATCTATATGAACCTTCCTGTGGGATTCACAATTCCGAATAGTGAAGGTCAAGTTTGCCGACTGCATAAGAGCCTTTATGGGCTCAAGCAGGCCAGTCGCGTCTGGAATGAGAAATTTACCGCTTTCCTCAAAGCACACGATCTCCAGCAGAGCACAACTGACCCGTGCATATTCTTTTCAGCAACAGAACCCCGCCTGGTCACCGCCATCTGGGTGGATGATGGCCTTGCCATTTGTAAGAGCTCTCAGCGACTTGAGAGTATGATCGTGTACCTACAGCACCACCTCGAAGTTACCATCGGAAACGACGACATGTACATTGGGCTACGTCTCACTAGAGATCGACCCAAACTACTCCTGTACGTTGATCAGCAACGCATTATTGAGACTTTACTGGCAAAATTCAGTTACGCTGATGCAAATCCTGTGTCAACTCCAGCTGACTCAAACGTTCATCAGGAATTTCGGACCCCACTGATTCCGCACGATTTCAGTGCGATTTCCGATATTTCAAGGGTTTGTACAGTTTTCGCACTGATTCCGCATCGTTGCGTCATTCATCACAACTACACTGATATGACACGATGTTCGTACAAGCGGATATAGTACTAATTCGACACGATTGATACATTTATTGAAAACGTATGAATTCAGCACTCTTTATAGTCGTCAAATGTCGTGTTTTAATCGTCTTTAAAACTACACTGATTCAGTGCGATTTTCGTGCGACATCATCTTTTCCATATCTAGATTTTATTTTCTTTCTATATCTAAATTTGATCAAAATAATATTATTAAAAAATATTAAATAAAATATTAAATAATTATTTTTCTTGCAACCCATTTTAACTACACGAAAATTGCTCGAACCCACGGTGGGGCCTACCATGGCTTCCCAAGCTCTATCGCCGACGGTGGGATTCGAACTCACGACCTCCCGATTATCAACCAAGCTCCAAACCACCAAATCACCACAAACCCTCGATGCATAGACTGGAACTTTTTTGGTAATTATAAAAGATTAAAACCATTGGCAATTTTTTGCCATGTGTATATAATTCTTTTTTCAAATTTTTTTTGGCACTAGATTATGCAGGAATTTTTCTATATATAGGATTTTTCATAATATTTTTAATTTTTTAATTTTTTGCCAAAATCGTGATGGCAGATCATGACTGTGAAAAAACTTTTTTAAAATTTTTCTTTTGCACTAGATTATTCAGGACTTTTTCTATATCTAGGATGTTTTTCATAATATTTTGAATTTTTTTATTTTTTGCCAAAATCGTGGTGGTTGTGAGCTTTTTTTTTTTGCTCCTATGATGAAAAGTACAATGATAACCAATAATACCAAATTTGAATTCTAAAAATATAAAATGTTATTTCTTTGAAATTTTAATGTGTATTGCTTCTAAACTCTATAAATGTAGATCTAAAAATGTTTTGGAAAATTAAACCGTAAGTATAATTTAAAGAAGATTCTTGGAATATTCCAACATATTCCAAAATAATATAAAATATTTTGAAAGATTCCAAATGATTCCAAATGATTCCCAAAAATATATTAAAATATTGTACACGGATGTCGTACGAAAATAATTTGCATTATAATAGATACTGAAATCGCACGAATATAGTAAAAGGCATTAATATGATACGTATACAATACTGAATCCGCATTAACTAAAACTGCATGTTATCCGTGTCTTATTAGCCATGTAATGTAGATACACGATTAACGCACGGATTCCGTCAAGCACGACTTTCGTGCGGAAACAACACTTTTGTCATAATCATTGAAAAGACATTGCATTGACATCTTTGTAATGCATATCACTTCCGTACGATAACGACACTTCTAAATGCACGTATGACGTGCGGAATCAGCGTTTAACGATAAACGCACTGAAATCGTGCAGAATCAGTGGGGTCTGAAATTCTTGATGTTCAGCTTCAATCTCCTCGGCCAGATGATTATTCTGCTATTCCCGATTTTCCATATCAAGAACTCGTCAGCAGCTTAGTGTACGTGCAAATTTCAACCAGACCTGACATTACGCAAGCTGTCAACAAGGTCTCCCAATTCTCAAGCAATTTTCGACAGATTCACTGCACTGCTGTGAGCCGAATAGCCAAGTATTTACGAGGTACATCAGACTACTCTCTCTGCTATGATGGCTCTGGCAGCAACAATGTTTTGAGCACTTATGCAGATGCAGATTTCGCTAGAGATCTTGATGATCGCAAAAGCAGGAGCGGCTGTGTTGTCCTTTTAAACAAGGCACCCATCATGTGGCTAAGTTGAAAGCAGCTTTGCACTGCAACTTCAACTACCGAATCAGAATACATCGCCGCTTCTCTTGCCAGTAAAGAGACTGTATGGATTCGGAGATTACTCGCTGACATTGGTTTTGCACAGACTTGTGCCACACCACTTCATTCTGACAATCAATCAGCTATCCGTTTGATCCATAATCCTGAGTACCATAAGTGGACCAAGCATATTGAGATCCATTATCATGTTGTTCGTGAGATTCAGCAACGCGGAGAAATCGATACTGTCTATGTTCCCACTGATATGCAGCTGGCAGATATTTTTACGAAGGCCTTAACACCGGAAAAATTCCATCGCCTGCGCGTTGGTCTCAACATTGTTCCAAAAGTACCGTAGAGTGGGAGTATATGATGCTCATTCTTGGTGACTGTAGCTACTTCATGATCACATGTTGCTACTTGTACTTCAAGAACAAATGAGTGGGAGTATTGGTTCTGCATTGTGCTTAAAGTACTGAGTAGATGAATTAGCCTTAGTCATAGATGAATTAGTGTTAGTCGTACAGATGAATGTTGATGAACTTGGATGTACGAATGTCCTTGTCGCTCCCGCGCTCAGCTGAGCGGGTATTTCCCTATCTCCTTCGCTGTCGCGATCAGTCATTGTAAGTCCTTCTTGTTTCGTTGTAATAAAGCTTGAGCGCTAAGCTTCTTGCCTGATACCATGTGTAATTACGTTGTGTGTGTGTTATGTCTGGTTCTGTCGTTAAGAACAATACTTACTACTAATTTTGATAACTCTGTACAGCTGTAGTGCTGTACATAATGTAATCTTGGTATCGATACTAGAACAAAGCCAATCACCATACACAAACATCAAAAATGGTCTCTTCTTATTGACGTACTGTATGTACTGCTTTACTTTGACTACAAGATGTCTATGTGCCACATTTGATCAACTCTCGACAAGTGTATGCCATAAAAATTCACTGCTTTGTCATCGGCAATTGGTACGAATCTAAGAAGTAAGCGACTTCAACTCTCACTATTTGTTTGATCTTGATGCGTATTCCAGGGTTCTGCTCAGTGAACGTCGGAGGAAGATGAACATCCATTATTTACCTACTGTATATAGACTATTTGCTTATGACAATCATGTGCAGGTCACCAGACCATAACTTGTGTGCATGAGAAGTGTTTTATAAGAAGCGATTCAGAAACGATAAGCGACATATTCATCACGGGACATTCTCTGGGCGCAGCGCTAGCGCTGTTAATCGGGAAGAAGCTAGCAGCCGAGGAGAATCAGCGGTGCCAAGTATACTGCTTCAACCCGCCCGTTCCTGACGATCGTGCAGCTATTACAGAAATGGCTTGGTATATAGCTTACAAGGTGAAGCAGAATGATGTTATGGGAGTCGCCACTGGGGCGGGTGATTGAGGCAGCGGCGCAACTGATAAAGATGACAATGGTGGCGGTGATGTTGGAGAAAGGGGAGCAGTTGATGACGGAGTTGAAGCATTTCACGAACTTGGAGGATTGGGTGGTAGTGTGCTACATCGATAAGCACGACGTACTGGATCTGCAACGAGTTGAAGAAGTATTACAAGCAAAAGCAGAGAGTGAAGGCGGGCTTCCAAGTTGACTTGCAAGCGTTGGTGTCGCAATACTTCTTTGATGAGCAGCAGGCTTCGTTTTCGTTGCTGGTGCCGTCCGTGGACATGCGCAACAGCAAGCAGCGGGGAGAATCCCCATGCTATCAAGAATTGGTACCTGAACCGTGGAATCGACAAGTTTCGATCGCCCCTATCGATTGCTCCCGAGCATCTCATTTGGCGATCCATTTCCTCCCTCCTCGGCCAGATCCAATCCTTACCATCGTGATTGCGATCAGGAAGCGTCTCAACCCAATGAAGCGGAAGAGGTGCCTTACCACCGATCCCATTCCTACCGATCCCGTTAATTTATACTGATCCCGTTACTACTGATCCCAGTGGATGTGAGGGTTAGGCGCCGGCGGCCATCCTCAGTCTAAACTGCTCCCGCTACTTACATCGACTTGCTCCCTCTATCATGCCGCTAGGTACCCTCACTGGTGGAACCACCTATTAAGGTCGAGGCACCTAAAACCAACCAGGTACCCAAAACCGATCAGGCCTAATTTCTAGATTTTGAAAGATAAGATGTACCTCATTTGTACATTAGAGCATATTATCGGTTTTGGGTCTTGAAGTACTTTTCACTTTGAAAAATTGTACAAATTCCAATATTGGGAAATAATTCATGGAAAAATTTGCATTCTCCGCGAAAACTAACTTCCAACCCGGGAAAAATATCACCCTATTAATGGCTGGTCCATAAATAGTATAGGTAGCTTAAGTTATCGGTTTTAGGTGCCTCGACCTTAGCTATGGGGCATTTAACTCTTAACCCCAAAATGATCGAACGACCATTTTATGGTCGCTGCCCTTTTTTACGGGCTGCCCGAGATGAAGAAAAAAAATTGAAAATTTTGAAAAATATTTTCAAATAGGAAATCAGGTCTACTTTCCAACCCAATTTGAATCATGTCAATCCGAAGTAAACTCCATCAAGGAGAAATTTTCAAAGACAAACACCTCAACATTGTCCTAGTGTTACAAAACTTACTATTTCGGGAAAGTAATGATGTTCCCTCTTTCTAAAATTTTGCTTTTTGAACCTTAGAATAGAATGTCTAGTTTCAACCAATCATACCAAATTTCAAATTCTAAAAATGAAATTTGTAATTTTGGTGAAAATTCAACGATAAATGCTTCTAAATTAACACACATTTCGTTAAAATTGTACTATATTTCGTTAAAACCGGACTACTAGATTGAAAAAGCGATGGGGAGTGCTACCCTTCGCAAAAGAGATAGGTCCCCAATTTTTCTACATCACTCTTATTCTGCAAACAAGAGCAGTGTAGAAAAATTGGGGACCTATCTCTATTGCGAAGGGTAGCACTCCATCGCTTTTTCAATCTAGTAGTCCGGTTTTAACGAAATATAGTACAATTTTAACGAAATGTGAGTTAATTTGTTCAATGAGTATCTAAAACATTTTTTGAAAGTTTGACTGTACAGATAATTACTAAACATCGTGCTTCTCATTTTTTTCTTTTGGACCAAACTTCATCAAAGTTGTAGAAGCATCATTTATAACACATTTAGGTTTTGCCCTTACCCAATATCATTTAGGAGTTAACCAATATCTAATTAGGTTGAAGATACAATTTTTAGAATGTTCATTTACCAAAAAGCTTTGACTTTTCATAACTTTGGCTTAATATATCCAAACAACCAATTTTTTGATACACTAAACTCCTCTTTCTGTCAACACAAAAGAACCATTTTTATTTTGACAATTTGAATAACAATACTAGCAAAAAGTGGAAGTTTAGTTTTGGATGTCACACAGGGGTCTCATATCGTTCCCCTGTGTGATTCCCCTGTGAGTGCCACTTTCCCCTCTGATCTTTAGAACTCGACACATGTTAAAACTTTCCTTCTACAACTAGGTGACTAAGCTCAAGCAGGTGAATTGTACACATGTCAAAACTTGAAATCACAGGGGAAAGTGGCACTCACGGGGGAATGAACACAGGGGAACGATATGAGCTCCCTGTGTCCTACGTTTTGGCTCAATTTTTTTTTCTTGGTGAAACTTGGTGTTACATGATAATACTTCAGTAAAATTTTGCTACTCACCAAAATTTATCCTAAGTATTTGGCTATTATTCCTTATATGTCTTCAAAAATCGTTCATTAAAATTATGATGAACTAAAAAATTATCAGCCATTGTATGTACCGTAAGGTAGTGGGACCAATTCCTGACTGAATTTCAGGTTTGTATACTTAGACTTGAGAAAGAATTTTTTTATAATTTTTGGATGCTGTGCAAAGCTATTGCAAAGGCATCCCCAAAAAGAAATAAAAAATTTGAGCATTTCTACAATTTTGTATGATTTTTTAAGTCTGAAAGCTTAGAGTGACCATTAACCGCTCATAGAGTCATGGTTTTCATGAGAGGTTGGATTCATAAAATAGAGTGCTTCTACACCAATCAGAAGCTCTTGATTTTTCCAAGCATGGACGAAATTAGAACACTCTTGGACACTATCTGAAACCATGCTGGCAGGTTTTTGACACCCATCCCCCAACCAGTAGGGGTCGGAAACACAACCCGGTCAGAAATATGACCCTCTACTTCACGTGAGGGTCAGATTCCGACACTGTTGTGTGGAAATCTAATTTCCACATCATATTTTGAGACGTCCACGTCACCATAAACCAATCACAAAATGACATTTGGCACTTTTGGACAAAAAATATTAATTAATGTCGAAACTGACCACGACGTAGGGTATTTCAAGTGTAGTATTTGGGCTATTTTAAGCTGGCAAAAGCATCACTGGTCCCCCCCAGGCAGGCAGGCATTTGCAATGCTGGATGAGGATGACACGGAATCATTCAGTGCAGAATCACAGGGGCCGGCGGTTGACTGTATCCGATTGTCACTGCCAACCTCATCACCTCTTCAATTCCTTGAGGAGAATTCCATGCAAGCTTCCATATCAGTAGTTCAGATCCTTCCCAGCAGCCTATAAGTTATTCAATTCGCAGCTTGGAACTCATGCCAGCAAGCACGCACAATTCCTAACAACTATTCTCCAGGAGTTTTGCGTTTTGTTTTTTCTCTTTGAATTGATTGCTATGGTTGCAGCAGGAGCGGTGATGATGAAGACGATGAGCATTTCTCTCCCTTTTTCTTCGCCTGCTCTGCTGAAGAAACAATTCGCATCGCCTTCGACCATCGCCCTTTCTTCTTCCCCCCGTGGTGGCGCTTTTCGAATGAAGAGGATGACCACGACGAATGCCGCCATAGCCGTGGACTTGAACGCGCGGCGGCCCGACGTGGAGACGGCGATCGAGGCGTTCAATTGCATCACCGAGACCTCTCTCAACGACACCATTCCCTCGCTGGGGCCCAAGATCCGCGGCAAGGTAGCAGTAATTGTAGTCTCTTCTTTTCTGATTATTTTCTGCTTTTCGCAAATGTGGTGGGATTTTGCAAATTTGTGTGTGGATTTGCATCAGGTTCGAGATATTTACGAAGCCGGGGATTACATGGTGCTGGTGACCACGGATAGGCAAAGCGCATTCGACCGCGTTCTGGCCTCGGTGCCGTTCAAGGGTCAGGTCAATGTTGCTAAACCCTCCTTAAACCCTAGTCTTCTTTCTTTCTGTCTAGGGTTGGGGGTAACTGTTCACTGTGTATTATTACTGCTTTTTGGTATTGAAAGAGAGTTCTGTGCAGGTGTTGAATCAGACAAGCGTCTGGTGGTTTAGCAATACCAAGCACATCACTGAGAATGCGATTGTCAGTGCTCCGGACCCCAACGTCACCATTGCCAAGAAGTGTACCGTTTTTCCTGTTGAATTTGTAGGTAAGAACATTCTTTTTGCTCTCCGAAGCGTCCACCGTGTATTTTCTGTAGTGTAGGAAAATTGGAACCCCTGCTGGAATGCATCTGTTTGTGTGAAAATGACTTCGGTTTGACACTATTGATCGTGTAGTATAGAAAACGAGCTTTAAAATGATGTTGATTGCAATCAGAAAACCGAGGTGAAATGAGAAAATACCGCCGTTGCAAAGTTCATTGATGCAGATGGCCATATTTGGGCGTTTTAGACGGTTAAATCCAGGGTTCTCTGGTAACCAGAAACTGTTATGTCACACTAGGAGAGAGGAACGAATGATGCCATGTTAGGGTTTCGCTTTTTATATGAGGAGCCTGGGTCTAACTGCCTTACAATTGGCAGGGTTTAACTTGGTTTAGGTTTTCTAAAACATCTCTGGGGAGTTTATTTAGGGTGAGTCTATTTAGGGTTGTGTTTTTTGCTTGATAATGACTCTTAGGAAGGATGTCTTGACAACTTTTGTATAGCAGGGAGCCCCGGCCCGAGGGAATTCCGCGCAGGAAAACCCCGAGGCTGAGGGCGGGAGCCCGAGGCCGAGTAGGGTTTTCCCTGCGCTGGAATTCCGGAGGGCAGGGGCTCCCTGCTACGTAAACCCTGAGGAACGCCCCCCAAGAGCGTGGGAGGGCGTTCCATTCCATTATTTTCCCTCCCAGCTCATAGGAGGGCATTCCGGCCTATAAACTCCCGGGATTTATAGAGGGCATGAGGGCCCGAGGGGTTTACGGCGTGGAACTTTTCTGTTGGTGTGATTGCAAACCATAACATTCTTGTGGAATCAATGAGATTAAAGAAAGAGTCCAGGTTCTTATTTGTGTTGGTAAAGGCGGATGTGGCTCACATTAGAATCATTTGTTCCTTTACTTGGCATGTTCGCGTATGTGGACTCGTTTGTAATGGACTAAATTGCTTTAAAAGTGGGCTACTTCTTCCTTTTATGCTACAGTGGAAAGAGTGTAGACTACTACCCTAGAATGATTTGGCATTCTATCCATGCAGTGCTGCTAAATGCAGGACTGAAATTTTTTGTATGCTTTTCATCCAAATTTGCTAAATCTGCAATGATGTGTTGTGTTTCCAGTACGGGGCTTTATGACTGGCAGCACAAGTACTTCGCTTTGGACAGTTTATAACAACGGTGTCCGCAATTACTGTGGCAATGACCTCGTTGAAGGTAATGAAAAATGCATTTTCTTTTACCTGGTTATAAAGTGATGCAAGTTTTTGTGCATTGTTGTATTGTGACTCTCGAATATGTTTTTAGGGTGTCTAAAAGTGGTGTTTGTCTACGTTCAGGGATGAAGAAGAATGAGAAGTTGGAGGCTAACATCATAACTCCCACCACCAAGGCTGCTGACCATGATCTCCCTATTTCAGGACCTGAGGTGCGAGAGATATACCTAACATTTCTGGGGTTTTCCCTCACTTAATGTGCTCAGTTTAGTTTAGCTTTCCCTCACTTAACCCCAAAAAATACACAGTGGACGCTTAGGGGCTACATCAAATGATGTGTGTTATAGAGGTTTTTGGGCACTAAGAAGTGTAAGGTTCAAGTTAGGCATTGGTGTCCGTGACTAGCATACACGGTTTGGTGTAACATTCACTATTCTGTTGTCACTGAGCATGTTTATCCTTTGTGTATTCATGGAAGCTGACATTGTGTGTTTGATTGTACAGATAATAGAGCAAGGATTGATGTCAAAAGAAGATTACGAGGAGGTCAAAAATAGAGCTCTTGCACTTTTCCAGTTCGGACAGGTGCAATGTGAATCCCACATTTTTGCTTCTACTTGGTGGAATATTGTCCATTCAAAAGTGCTTCACACTAAGTCCTGATATTTTTCATTTATTTCTCACAGGAGGTGGCTCTCAAGCATGGGTTGCTATTAGTTGACACTAAGTATGAGTTTGGCAAGACCAGTGATGGGACCATAGTTCTCATTGATGAGGTGAAGTGCTTACCCTCTTCTCACATCATTTTGGTCATTCTAGTAAACGGAGTCCCTGTTCTTGTAGTTCATGTGCTGGTCAGTACTAGTATCAATATATCACTTACTGATGTATGTCTTGGATGAGAAATTAACCTGTTCATGAGCTTTTAAGCCGTAATTGCCGAAGCTAAAAATAGAGAGGTCACTTTGGAAGCTTGTAGGGACTTTCAAAACATTTTTCTATTGTAGGATATGATTTCTTCTTTCATTTTTCTTCCTTCCGAAATGATTCATTGAAACTCACATAGATACGTAGGTGTCCCGAGAGTCCCGTTCTGAATCCCAACACCTTAGAACCATTTCAAAGCTTTTTTCCATTGCAGGTGCATACTCCAGATTCCAGCCGTTATTGGATAGCAGCGTCTTATGAAGAAAGGCAGAGGCAAGGGCTAGAGCCTGAAAACATTGACAAGGTTTGTTACTTCAACACCGTCACGGGAGAATATGCAAGTAGAGTTTCTCGTGTTTTGGGATCGAGTGTTCTATATCGAACCAGAATTTTAGAGTAGCAACAGTACCTATAATTATGGTACTTCTATGCAATTGTAACTCATTGAGGAACAACGGGCTGCTTTGTGCGTTTTTCCTCCAATTGTACGCAAGTTATTGAAACAGTAAGTTGTCGATCTGCAGGAGTTTCTGCGCCTGTGGTTCAAGAGCAAGTGCGACCCCTACAATGACAAGGTATTTTGAGCTTAGAATGAAACTGATTCTCGTCTCATGGTTCTTGATAGGTGTCTTGGGTTATATTTGAGGTAATTAGTTTGAACCTTGTGCTGAATGGAGTTACAAAATATGTGGCGATTGAGACTGGGCCATGAATTTGTTGAAAATGTGGAAATGTTGTCGTCTCCGTGGCTGCCTGACATCATTTGAAATAAAGTTGTATCACAACTTAACCCTTCGAGGACCAAGAATTTATGGTTTTAAAATGACAAATTCAATCATTCATATTATGAAAAATATAATTCAGATGGGACCAAATTTTATATCACCGGAATCAGTGAAGAACATTGCATGTGTTGATCAAAAACACAAATAAACTTGAACAAAAGAAAGTCCACATAGGACCTACTCAAAACTGCCAAAATGACACGAAGCTCAATTTGGGCTTCTTGGTCCTTGATGAGGTTTGTTCTTAAGTTGTTTGGGAATCCTCGTCTGTTAACACTTCGCAGTTGATGTTGAACAAATCAAGCAATTGTTGTTTATGAGACATGAAATTCATGATCATACACTTCTACAATAGTGTCGCGCGTAAGTTGTTCTTTGAAGGAGCCTAAGCTGATGTATAATGGTTGCTTTTGCAGGTGTTGCCAGAGGCCCCAAAGGAACTGGTGGCAGAGCTGTCTTGGAGGTACTTATTTTGTAGCACCTTTCCTTCATCTCTTTTTTACCCCCAAATAGGTGCTATTGTCCGTTTTGCATTTTTTTAATTCCTATTTGAGTTAAGTGGATATTCCATTGAAAGTCAACCAGAGTGTACGGAGTAGCAATTTGTTGAACAATGAGAGTTCCCACTGCCCCCGCAAGCAATTTTTTTTGTTTTTGGATCACGCAAATGATAAACCTTCGGATGCCCTTGCACAGGTACATCATGTTGTACGAAACTATCACTGGAAACAAATTCGTGTTGCCAGACACAGAGGTGAGGCTTTGTTCTCTTTTTACCAATTTACACTTAATTTTTATGTCGGTATGAAGAGTTTATGTGATTATGATACTACCATTAAGAATTTGAGATTCTTAATATAGCATATAAAATTTAAAATCAACCTGGCAACTGATCGACCATAAGAATATTGTTATAGCAATTCGAAGCATCCTTGCATAAAATAATTGATGCATTAGGATTAGTGTTGCCAGGTTGAGTTGAGTGGATATTCCATTTTCGAATTGCTATAAAAATATTCTTTTGGAAGAAATTGCTGGTCCTATTAGGTCATGATCTTAGATTTTGCCTTCCGGTAATACATCAATTATTTTATTCAAGGATGCTTCGAATTGCTATAATAATATTCTTAGTTCAATGGTAGAAGTTGTTGGTCTTATTAGGTCATGAACGAAGCAAACACTTTCACCAGCTTATAATCAATACACTTGTTGACAATTCATTGTCTACGCCAGTTTTTCAACACCAAACTCTGTTCAATTACAAAGGTTCTATAGTTTCATTTCCAATGTACTTAAATTGTTCCACGAGAAGATTTTCTAGCTTACACAAAGGTATGCTTAAAGCAATTTGCTTTTAAATATTACATGTTCTGCAACTATGTCTCACAATTCTCATGGATGTGGCAGGAACCCTTGCATGATCGAATAGTACGAAATGTACAGGACACTCTCCAGCGCTTAGTTTAGACAGTAAGTGCTCCATGTACTGTGATTCCAAAAGAGAAAATTAGCCATTGCACAACTTTGGATGAGAAAACACCTTACTATGCAACATGGTCTTGAAAATTTCCATGTAAAAGCACGGCTACTTACTAGATGTCTCTTTTCTGAGAGTGCAAATCTTCTCATGTGGAGAAGTGTGTATCCTTTGTGAGAAATGGAGGCCGACATGGTTTTTCTGAAGTGTACTTCGTCACATTGTTTTTCATGTATTTTTCGAGCAACGTGGGAAAATTTGTACATTATTAAATTATAATTTGCTATTTTTACTTTGCCTGGGACAGACCCACTCTTGCATAACTTTGGCCATCAGTTCCAATGGCTATTGTGTGGCGTCTTCATTAGATCAACCAAAGAGTTCATTTGCATTTGAGTTGGATGCTTTTGAGTCATTCTAGGGAGCCTACAATTTTTTGGGAGAATTAGGGTGGGCAGCTCATTATCCCATACCGTTGGGAGCCACTGAGGTGGTGAGGTTAGTATATAGGCTGAGAGGGATCCGGGGTTGGGGTTAAAAGGGTCGGTTGGTTAAATATACCATGCAGGTCCTCGGATCTGTGCTGTATGGACTATCA
The DNA here is from genome assembly GCA_022496805.1 of Pohlia nutans. Lineage (NCBI taxonomy): Eukaryota > Viridiplantae > Streptophyta > Bryopsida > Bryales > Mniaceae > Pohlia > Pohlia nutans. The sequence continues at coordinate 11,508,493 of CM040102.1, forward strand.
AGACATATGGCCGACGCTATTTTTGGACCCTAAGAGGGTTGGCACGCTTTGCCGACCCTACCCACACTAAAACTTAACAACGGACCATACCCACACAAGTTCTAATTATCGGACCCTACCCACACTAAAACTTAACAACGGACCACACCCACACAAGTTCTAATTATTGGACCCTACACGCACTAATTCTCAACATTGGACTCTAATCGCACTAATCCTTAACATTGGACTCCTAGAGTTTTATCAAATTTTAAACCTTTTCGAGTAGTTTAGCATTTTGCCCAAGTTGGTCAACCTCGCAAAAAATAAAATAGGTTTCAAGCAACATAAAATTTTCAATCGATATTTGGTGGGCAAAAATATATATTCTCACGAAGCTTTTGAAATTCTTAAAAATCTTTGAATAGTAAACTAAAAATTGACATCATAAGAAACTACCCGGTTTTGTGAATGTCCTAATTACAACACTTGGTCCTTTAGGGGTTAAGGTTTAACACCTCAACTCGCAAAAACTATTTTGATTTGAAAAAAATAATGCACTTGTGAACTTGAAATTCACAAACCAAACTCATAATCATAATTTTATATCAAAATATGCACTTTCAACAGAAAAAATATTATAAAATATAAAATAGAAAATAGAAAAAAACCATAATAATAATAACCAGATCGCCCTTTCAACCGTCAAGTAATTTAATGCTTTTAACCGTCATCTTGAGAGATGCCATATTCTACAAATATTTTCAATCTTTTCAAAGATCGAAATAATTATATATATCATTATTATTTTTTTGCCATACCTAGTAAAAAGAAGGGGGGGCATTCAATGGGCACGGAGGAGCCGGGGAGGTGAGGAGCCCGTCTGGCTTTCCAGTGAAGCCAACTCTTCATACAAACTCATCGTCTTCTTCACTGTTGTTGTTTTTTTGGCTGTAGTATTTCCGTCATTGTTGTTGTTGTTGTCATTTTGAGCTCCAGCTCTGATCAAACTTTATTCTCCTCTTCACTTTCGAAGCTCGCACTCACTCGCCGACACACACAACTGAATCATCAAATTCCAAAGTTGAGGAATTAAGCGCCATTCTATATATTCCATCGCCATGGCGGGAGCTGCTGCTCTGCGCGCGGGCCTTCGATCTCGCCATTTGCTCCAACGCCTTGCTGCCTACACTGCCGATCCCTCCACTTCCTACGCATCCCTGGTTCGTTCGTTCGTACCCCTCAGGACGCTGTCAATTCTTCTTGTTCTTCGCTGTCAATGGCCTTGATTACCACACCTAGAAGCGACGCTGATTGCTACACTTCACGATTTTATTTCATTTGCAATTGTAAGGGGGTTTGAATGCGCCAAAGTATGCCTTTTTTGAATATCGTATGCAGAAGTTATAGTTGCTCAAAGGTATGACCTAGGGTTTTGGTATACTGTACATTCGCAAACTCAATATGTATGTATGTATGTATGTATGTATGTACTCCTAGTGCAAGATTTAGGTACCGAGAAGAAAAAGAATCGGTTACAGTGTGGAAGACTTGATTACTGTGTGATGAATTTCATCTTTTGTTTGTTGCCCTCATTTACAGGGGGCTGTTGACATTCCTACACCAGCTTTCGTCGCTGCTTTCGCCACTGAAGCAAAGAGAGGTACGAATTTCTCTATTGTTTTATTTACTTCCGATTATATTGTGAAAAAATCGTTGTTGATGTATCTGTAGCGAACACCGTTAAGGTGTACTCTCTATCAGCACAATTCGATAATTGCATCACAAACGTTTTCAGTTCCAAATCTCCCTTAGTATCATCCTCTCTAGTATCGAAATATTATGGTGTGAGGTTTTAGAGGTTAGGGTTTTACAGTTCGCCTCTGTAATGTCACACAGTATCCTCACACCTTCATGTTATCATAGTTCGATTAGATAGGTTTGAGTGTATAGGGATTGTGTTGTGAGTGTATTGAGAGGTTTAGGGTTTAAGGATTCTGGTATGGGTTTAGTCCTTTATTTTTTTAACTGTGAGTGCCATTGTGGGAAGTAGGAACAAACGATTTCAGTTCCAAATCTTCGCTTTCGTTTGCACTATCACAGGAGGTTGCAATAATGTGGTGTGAGGTTTTTGAGGTTAGGGTTGTACAGTTTACCTCTGTAATGTGACAGTATTCTCACGCCTTCATGTTATCATAGTGCGGTTGGATAGGTTTGAGTGTATAGGGATTGTGTTGTAGAGAGGTTTAGGGTTTAAGGATTCTAGTCCTGTTTTTTTAACTGTGAGTGCCATTGTGGGAAGTAGGCAGGCGGTTGAAGAGGACAGCTGAGATAATCGACGCCGATAATCCCGATATAGACCAGGAGTACACGAAGCAGAAGCTCATTCAAGCAGCCATTGACCAGATTTCGAAGAAACACGGAAAAGAAACGGTGATGTGGCTTGGGCGGGAGAATCATAACAATGTTGAGGTTGTGCCTACTGGCTCTTTGAATCTGGACATTGCTTTGGGTGTTGGCGGCCTCCCTAAGGTGAGGGGCTCTTTCCATGCATTTTAAGTGAACACTAAATGCAGGAAGTGATTGGTGGAATTGGGTGTAAATAGGGCAGTTTTAGGTACTTAAATGAATGAAAATGAGACCACAAAGTGATGTTTAAGCAATCAAGACAATGAATGGAAGCAATTTAGGACAACAATCAAGTAGATTTCTTGGGTGTAAACGGGTGGATTAGAGTGTACATAGGGTGGTTTAAAGTAACTTCTATGTCAACTATAGGTTGGTTTTGGATGATTATAGAGCATTTTTGGGATAGTTTCATAGAGCTCACGGCCCCACCTAGGGGTAGTTTTGTATCTTGAAGGTAGACCACTTTGAAAATTCATAGAAATTACAGATTTTATTGGAAAAATATGGATTTGACTCCACTGAGATTTAAAATTTGTGACACACTTGGTATATCCTCCAAGATGTTCAGATTGCTTAAATGGATGGTAATAGGCACTTCCACCTTATGTTTGATTATCCTCTATCTAGGTAGAGGATACTATTTACATCGTTTTAAGCATTTTAACCAATATGCTTTCATTGGGAGATCACTTTGGGTACTACTACAAGAGCCAAACCTGTATTTTTTTCATAATGTATGATGATTTCTTATGCAATCATTCAAGTGGGAGGGACAGTAGGGAACCCTGGTTTCTATTCAAAGATCTGTGACCATATTCATTTAGTCAAGTCACGATTTCTCACTTTCAACTTGCTAATTGAAGGCCAACCAAGTGTATTGGATGACATGAGTTCGTGTTAGTAACATGAATTGGTATAGGAGCCGGGATGAGGTCTTGTACCTTATGACGAGTGTCCACATTTCTTAACCCTTAAAGGACATACCAAGCCCCTTGGGCTTAGTTTTCTCGGTTTTCTAACCACTTTGATCATGAATTCCTAATAATGGAGAATTTTTTTTATGAATTTTTTTTTTCAATCATCATCCGTGACAAAAATAGTATATACCTACATTTTTTCATTTTTAGAATGTAAATTACTTATCTTTTGAGTGTTAAAACTCAAAAATACTCCTTTCTTTCTAAATTGGGAAATACCCTTTTAATTGTTGAATGAATCCTTGCTCATGTGACAGGGCCGGGTGGTGGAGATATTTGGTCAAGAAGCTTCAGGGAAGACGACGCTTGCGCTTCATGTCATTGCCGAGGCTCAAAAAATTGGAAAAGGTGAATAAGCCTTTCCATAGATGAAATGCAAAGGTCGGAGGAGGTTTGTAGTATTGCTCATGTTTTCACCGTAACTAACAATATATGTAGTGCAGGACATTGTCTGTTTGTGGATGCGGAACATGCATTGGATATGCAGTTTGCTGAAGGAATCGGTGTGAACACGAAAAATCTCTTGTTTGTTCAGCCAGATTATGCTGAACAGGCTCTGGACACTGTCGATCACTTTGTACGCTCTACCGGCGTGGATGTTATCGTCGTTGACAGCGTAATGCCTGATTTCCCTGGTTCTGCCCCTCTCTATCAGATTGTTATGTTTGCTCATCTTTCAGTTTTGGTAACTTTCATTTAGCTTATAAGTCTATGACCTAAATCCTTGTTGTAGTATATGCCTCTATGGACAGAAAAATATTGGGTGGTAGCTCTAGATATGAGTGACTCCAAGAATTATTATTTTTAGACTCCAAGTACTTTGATAACTGAGAGATTTGGGGTTTGTGGCAGGTTGCTGCACTTGTGCCAAAAGCTGAACTGGAAGGAGATATGGGCGATGCCCAGATGGCTCTGCAGGCACGTCTGATGAGCAAAGCACTCCGCAGACTAACGCACTCTTTGAACTCCTCCCAATGTCTGCTGATCTTTATAAACCAGGTATTGACCCCCCCAAAGGACCAAGATGCCCGAATTGGGTGTCATGGTTTTCTTTTAGCATTTTGGAGTAGTTCTTTGTTCAAATTTATTTGTTTTTTTCCAACATGTGCAATGTTTTTCACCAATTCTGGTGATCTAAAGTTTGGTCCAATGTGAATTATATTTTTCACAATATGATTGATTGAATTTGTCATTTTAAAATCATGAATCCTTGGTCCTTTAGAGGTTCACTAAGCGTTCCACATGTTTGCAAGAAGGTTCAAGTTCAATAAACTCTGATACCGATGCAGGGGAGTATATTAAATATTCTCTTTTATTTAATGAGTAGTTTAGAGGACCTGGCGTTTTATAGGGTATGGATGGCAACGAGGTCCTCTCTGAAGTCAAGAGGACTCTAGTGTATCTATTCCAACCAAAGCTCAATTAGTTGAACCCTAGTGGCCTCCTTTGTCGTAAATTTTTCTATTAGACCCAAATCGAGACAGCCTGCACATCCTATAGTAGTACAAACTAGCCAAATAAGAATCAACGGAAGTGGTGGAAAATGCGAGTGCTGAAACTATTTGTGATATTATTGTTTCTGTTTTGTTAGACACGAGCAAAGCTCAACACATATGGTGGTGGTGGACCTACGGCGGAAGTGACAGCTGGAGGAAATGCTCTCAAATTCTATGCATCCGTTCGCTTACAAGTCAGGAAAAAGGAACAGCTAAAACGCGGGGATGTGGTACTACTTCTTTGCCATAATTCTTAGTAGATTTCACTACTATTTCTGACCTAAATTCTAACACATCTGTTATTTGATGCCAGCCATTTGGGAGTGCGATCATCGTAAAAGTGGTGAAGAACAAAGTATCGCCGCCGTTTCGGACTGCAGAATTTGATATTGAATATGGGAGAGGTATCTCTCGTGAAGGCGAAATCCTTGATTTAGCTGTGAAGCACGGTTTTCTGGGACAGTCAGGTTCATGGTTTTCCTATGAGGGCAAGAACTTTGCAAATGGACGCGAGGGTGCGAAGAAATACTTGCAAGAACATGCAGACTTGGCTGATGCTCTGGTGAGAGCCATCAAACAGAAGGTGCTTGTCAAATCTCGTCGTGCTGAGAATTTGGAGGGCGAAGAATTTTTTGAAGAGGAAGATGATGCTTTAGAAATCGACAATGCTGATCATCTGGAAGGAACAGGGTAGGAGCCAAAATATTTTAAGGGGGTGTCAGAACTTGTGATTCGATTCGCACCTACCTCCCTTGTAACATTTTGAATTGCCTTCTTCTGAGGGCCAGCTGACACCCCATATTGTCATCAGGCAGAAAAACCAGGTTCACTGAGACCTCTTTAATGTCACAGCCCAAACTGCACGTGTTAATATGGAGTTCAGAGTCCTCACTTGATTGTGGGACCTCTTTTACCTGACGGGCGCCATCAGAAGGCTTTTATTTTTCTGCTACCTTGCTACTTAATTGAGCATCATCGAAATGTGGGAGAATCTCTGAAGGAAAAACATGAGCCCAAGCTTTTATGGCGACGATTCCTCTTGGTCCAGGTACCTTTCTATAGGGTGTAGATTCAGAGGTCAGTTTATGATGTTTTTTAGTGCAATTTCATGTGCTTCGGTAATTTTGTCAGCACTCTGATAAGGATTTGATGTCAGTCTTGAGGGTTCGCCATTTGGAAAAATTTCTATGTATGCGATTCAGTCGCTTAAGGTAGAGGACACTTTTTTCAGCATTTATATTATATGTACAGAGCTGGAGCGATCAGTTTGGGTGGAATAGCCAAATTCTTATCATTATGTATATATTTCTTATGCAATTTCAATGGTGGGAGGATGTAGACTACTATAAGTGATAGTAGACGACCCATTTCCATTCAAAGATCAGTGGCTGGAGACATTTAGCCAAGTTATGTTTACACCACTTGCTAACATGTCCAACTACGTATATGAATAGATGAGTTGTTGGTAACAAGATTAGTGTAGAAATCAGGATGCAGTATCTTTGTTTTGAAACATTTGGACAGAATATTTTCAAGTGAGATACCTACATAGCAGACTGTTTGCACTATTGTGTTTGGAATGTTCAAAGAGCCATTGGCCCATTTCTATCCAAGAGCATCCTTAATGCAACACAATATATCATTTAAAGCGAAATGGATGAAATGCTGGTGAAGATTGAGTCAACACTTTACATTTTGTAAACCTAAAATTCTCCCTTAGGCCTTTAGGATGGAATTTTCTTGTCCAATAATATTGAAAAGGATTTTAATTATTGGTCTTCAAACACTTCACGATTTAGAACCTTGTTTTGATAGGAGGAACCTTGTTTTGGTGGGAGGCCACATGGCCCCATCAACCCTTTAGTACCCACGTGATTTATTGTGAGGTTCAGGGTTGGAGATTTATAATACATATCTTCTAAAAAAAAACATTCAATTTTGAATTGTACAACTATCAAAATACGTACAAAAAAAACGCAAAAATATTGCAAATACTTGAAATATAGTAATACTTACAAATACAACAAATCTACCACTTGGTATTTCTTGTGTTTGGAAGTTTGTTATCTTGTTTTATTTTTTGAATTGTGTTCTTTTGTTCATGTTCTATTAGTGTATGTTTTCCGATCTTGATCAATGTACCAACTCCTTTCATATTTTGACGTATAAATTTTTGTCTTAAATTGTATATGAATAAGTCATTATCATTTATAAAACTCACATTAATTATGTGAGTCTCTTTTTACATCAAAGATTTGACATAAAAGATTGCAATGGAGAGGTGGTGGCATAGGTCATTGTTGAACCTCATTTTTGAGTGTGCATTATACAAATGAAAGACATACCCTAATCTTCCAATCCAACGGTCTGATCTTATCAAGATTAAGCTATGCTTACATTTATACAGTTGAACACAATTAATACTATCCCTAATTTCAACAGAGTGACAAAACCACCCTAGGCACTTAAGAGTTAAACACCATTTCTACTAAAAGTATAGTTGTCATGTACTCACCAATTTTGCACTTTAAAAAACAAAATTACAAAAATTGCACAATAAGGACATTGATGATTGCTTCAATTCATCATGAAAAACCTCATGATAAGAGGGGTTGGCAATTGCCAACCCCATGAAATTCACAGCCCAAACTCATAATCATAATTTTGTGCCTCATATATGTTTGAAGTTTTCACGGAAGCAGAAGTTGCTATGAAATTAGGTCAACGTTTCTTCTTTTTCGTCTCCAAACATGTGCTTTACTGCGACGGCGCCCTTTAATAGGTGGATGAAGCAAATATTTGACCCTCTCCTGCCAATCACACTGCTGGGGGGTTAAACAATACTCCAACCGGGGATCTTTGATTGTGATATTCCAATGCCCATCCGTGGAGCCACGGGATTCCGCCCGCCTCCGGTCAACTTCCCGGGCAGCTTTGGTCGCGGTCGAGAGCCAACAATGATGTTGCAGAGCCATGGCCATACGATCATGGATTCGAAACCACGTCGCATGGGCCGCATCGCTCGCGTATTGTTGATGTCGCGAATTCCAGTTACAGTCGTAATCTCGGAAGCATAGCCATGGCTTTGTTCCGAGGTAGTGGATGCCGTAAAGAACCGGAGGCTCGGCGGCAAAGAGTTGATTTTTTGCCTCGCTCTTTTCCGGATCGTCGTTTGACATGGAAATTTTGAGAAAGTTGAGGTGCTTGGGAAGGCGGTGCCACCATGGGAACATCTCGTTCAAGTACCCTTGGTCACCCCCATTGTATGACCGAGTTTCCATGATCTCATCCATGAGGATTTCAAAGGTGCATGTCGAGGGCTCTATTACCATCAATCCCGAGTTGAAACGATCCTTGTCGTTCCCCGAGGCCGAAATCTCGGGGAATTCGAACAAAAAGTCCATGTTGCGTAGAACAACAAGGTCGGAGTCAATGAAAACAATCTGCAAAAGTCAACACCGCTTCCATTAACCCCCAAAGGACCAAGAATTCATGGTTTTGAAATGACAAATTCAGTTGATCATATTGTGAAAAAATTAAATCAAATGAGAATAAATTTTATATCAGTAAAGAACATTGCACGTGTTGGTCACACAACAAATAAATTTGAACAAAAAGAAGTCCACATAAGACCTACTCAAAATTGCTAAAAAAATACATGAGGTTCAATTTGGGCTTCTTGGTCCATTAGGGGTTAAAAAACGTGCACTTCAAAAACGAAATTGCAAAAGTGCACGACATAGAGGTTGATGATCGCCAATTCCCTTCAATTCAAACCCTAAAGTTCAAAGATTACATGATAAGAAAGTTGGTAATCGTTGGTAATCGTTGAAATTCATGGCCCCAATTCATAATCATAATTTTGTGTCATGTGCACTTTAAAAAGAAGCTTCTCTTTTTATAATTACTTTTTTGCCGAACCTTAGAGTAAGTACGATACTAGAACTTGAATTAACCCAAAACAAGAAGTGCTCTGTACATAATCTATGCGGAGTCAACAATTCTATATAAGCAATTTCTAACACAACTTACACACGAATAGTCCCTTGTTCCAATTATGAATATAGCCATAGGCTTAGAGGAACTTGTGGAAACTCCCCTCTAGCATTGGGTAGGCCACGAGTTCCACTCCCACATGTGGTACAAGGTCTTGCTTTAGAGTATATTTAGAGTATTCTTCAACTCACTATAGACTAAATTTGTTGTCTTTTTGAACTGAAAATGAGTTGAAGGTGAGTATGAGGTGAGTTTCCACTTTGAGACACTCTTTTCGGTTAACTCTATTGTCTCAAAATGTTTAAGCTAAACCATCACATTTGGGTTGAGATTTTGTTAACCTTGGAGTATTGGGTGAGTTGCCAGAGACGGAACTTGCTGTAGTTCCATTCATTGTAGGTGTTGTTTTTTGCATAAGGATTACGTATTCTTTCGATTTCGCGCACTTTCCATCCTGCATCGTGCAAGCCTTGGCGTTGTTCCGGACGGATGCTTTTATCCACCAGCATGACAAGGTCTCGTGTTGACCCCGACTGACGAATGCTGTGCGCCAACACTATGGCTCCACATACATACGAAGACTTGGTGTGCACCATTGATACATACGCTTGCCTTTGCTCCTCACCCGTCCTCGCATCAAGTTGATCTGCTCGAGCACACACACACATCGATTTTTTTAATTCCAAAGCACCGGCAAATACAATAAGTAAACACTAATAGAAGACCTGTCGTTTTTCATTCCTCATTTCGTAGGAACAGTAAACAGTGGCTGAATATTATGCTTATATTTCTGTCTTCTTGTGACCAAAACCACTCAACAGCAGTGACGCAGTCCATGTGCTTGGCGTGGTTTCATTCCTTTTTCATTTATAGTAAGTGAAAAACAACACATTTCCCACTAGTGAAATGTCAAATTTTTTTGGAAATTTAAATACTTTTTGTATGGTGAAATAATGAATCTTGGACAATATTAAAGAATATTCCATTTCTCAACTCCTGTTTTAAAAATAACATATATTGTACCCAGTCGTGAGAGTTGTGAATAATTAATTCTTTTGGAAAATGTTTTTTCAACAAATACCAAAATGTGTGGATGTTCTCTAAGATTTTTTGTTTCACCATACAAAATAGAATTTCTTTGAAAAAAATGAATTTCCTAAAGATTTTGGCTTCTCTTCTTATAATGATTTTTCTGCCCATTCACGAAGAGGCACACCATGTTGCAATTAACCCCTAAAAAACCAAGAAGTCCGAATTAGGCCTCATATTTCTTTCAGTAGTTTTGAGTAGGTTTTACATGGACATCTTTTAGTTTTAATTTTTAATTCTTTTCACCAACACATGCACTATTCTTCATTGATTTTAATGATATAAAATTTAGTCTCATATGATTTATATTTTTCACAATATGATCGATTAATTTATCATTTTAAAACCTTTGGGGGTTTAATAAATAATAGATTTATTACCTAGATGCTTGACCGAGAAAGAAAGCTCGCATGACCCAAGCGGCAAGGCCAAGCGAGTCCTCATATTGGCAAGGCTCACGAGATACAACCACGAGCTTCCTTCGTGTAGCAGAAGCTCCCGGCAAGGGAAGAGATTCAAGGGGGGCCGGGCGCATTCACTTATGATCAACACATGCATTGACTCTCCCTTTTGCTGGCTTGCTACACTGGCTGCAGACAGCAGGACATGCAGTCGATGAACGTTGCGCTCTCCACCTGATTAATTCAGCCATGTACGTCGTTCAATGTATTCCACAATATTAATTGCCATGATGTCTTTTCATGAAATAGGGTTTTTTGCCCAGCAATGGGGTCTGCGTTTGTGCCCAATAATAAAAAAATATGAAAAAATTAAATGGAGCAGAAACGTGGCCCAAAGAGTTTCACCCTACTTTGAGCTTGATTTGTAAACAGGAAGGTAGGCGTACCTTAAAACCACCAATACACCTAAAACCACCAACTTCTACACCCTTTCTTCATTTTAGGGAGGAAATGTAAGTCGTCAGTACATGACTTAACTTTTGAGTAATTGATGCATAAATCATGTAATGAAAGCTTACATTTCCTCTCGCATTTCCTTCTTGAAATGAAAGAGGGGTGTAGAAGTTGGTGGTTCTAGGTTTATTGGTGGTTTAAGGTATGTCTACCTTAGTTGACTTCAAGGTTGTTCTTCACCATGAAATCAGTTCAAATGAGGCAAACACACTTTACAGGAAGATTTTCCGGTTGTCACATGAAATACTAGGTTGGGTAAGAAAGTTAACATGAATATACCCATGACTTTGATATATTTATATATATAATTTATTTATATTTATATGTATATTCCTTAGAAACAAACTATAGGAGTAGTAAGAGCTTTACGTCAACTCTTACAAGTTAATTTTTGACTTTTTTTGGACATAGTAAAACAAATTATAAATTCCAATTTTCAAATCCAAGTTTGAATGCGTTTCTATATAATCTTGTCAAAATGGTATTAGAGTTTAGTTTTTCATGGCTATTTGGAAACAATAATTTTGTAGAAAACTACTATATTTGGTTCATTTTGACAAGTGTTTTAGTTCCAAATCCAATTACGCTTTTAGTTAACCTACCGTTCGTTCTTGAAAGGATCTGCAGACATATATCTTCGACCCCGACTCTAAATCCACCCCCCTCCCCCAACATAAACGCAAGCTCTATTTATCCATGGTCCCATTTTCTGAAATTTCCATTTTGAACACCTTAGGGTCTTCAAAACAGCCCCAAATTAGTCATGGAGGACCATCCTAAGAATTTTTAACCCTTGGAAGAGGAGGTTGTTTTTTAAGGTGAACCCCTACATGCACAAAATAAAGGACAATTTTTATCCTCTTGCATTAACGTTGAGGGAGGCTTCAGAGTCGGGGTATCATTGACCCAATGGCTAATTTTAAAGTAGAATCAAGGTATCTAAAATTCTACAATGTCATGACACAAATCGTCACATCTTGAGTTCAAAAATGAAAACATTAGTAACCAACCAATGAATGTGGTTATTTCCAAACGCAATCACGACCAAAGCAGGGTATTGTTTTTGCAATTTTTAACCATCGGGCTATAATTTGTGCAATTTTTTAATTTTTTTTGCTGACCTGATTCTGGGCATGGTACTCGGGCAATGACGAGGTCCAAATCTGGTGTTGGGTGCACACGGGGCAATGGCAATGGCGGACACTTTGGGCTCCCGAACTGCTCCTCCTCGTCAATCCACACGGGGTAAAAATCTGACCATTCCAGGCTCTGGTTCCCGGGAGCCACGGGAAAGTGTACGGGCATTCGTCCATGTGCGTATGCTTGCCATTCGCGAGCCTCATTTTGATCCATGTTCACCAGTCCCATTGTTGGTCGTTTGCCTAATTGAATATCTCTCAGTACAGATGCAACTTTCAAACCTCTTATTTGGCCTGATAAGTCCTCTGTACCATCGAGGTCTAATATTTCCATAGACCTGCAAGCAGAAATTCTTAACCACCCTTAAAATAATAATAATATAATAATAACAATAACAACAACAATAATAGTAATAATAGAAGAAAGAAAAAACTTTTACAGGACAAAAGTTCTACTCCATCATTACAACCAGTGTTTTTTTTTTTTTTCCTGGCTAACTCCTACTAAGTTAAGATCCTTCCTAAAAAGTACCACGTATGAAGAGTTGGGAGCTCAATTACCCTAGAAAGAAAAAGGTTTGATTATGCAAAGGTGAAGGTAGAGGATCATATTCTTTGCGTCATTCTAAGGATTAAAAAATAATGTGTAGGAGTGTGCTTTCATCATAACATTCTTAATACCTAGTTGGACTACACCCTTTATAACACTATAGAGAAACTACTAATAAAATAAATCAACTCTCCAACACTCTTGCTTGGACCAATTGAAGTTAGATATAGTTCTCTATGATTCCTTCCAGCCTGTGACAGATGCTTGAGATTCCGAGGTGAACAATAGGGAGGCTCTATGATTTGGAGATCAATAGAGAGTTCACCAAAGAGATCACTTTGTGTACAAAATTCATACTCTCTTTAGACAAATTGTTTTTTTATCACTATGTACGATGATTTCTTATGCAATCATTCAAAGCGGGACTATTGAAGGGATAATAGACAACCCCATTTTCTGTTCAAAGATGTAGACATTTTAGTCAAGTGATGAATGAAGACCAAATAAATGTGTAAACACACGACGTTACGTTTGAAGTTATTCTTAATATAAAAACATCTTGAAGACACCTGAAATGCTTCATGCACAACATGGGTTTCTTATAGTATAGGGACCAGTCAATGACATTCTCAGATATATTTGATCACTTACCGCACTATCATTGACTATAGTGCACTTTTCACACATGAAAATTGTTTGACTCTTAATATGATTATCACTCATATTCAAGAAGTTACACTGTAATACAGAATTCAAATAAGAAAACAAGATACGAAAGAGACAAGAACTTTTGCGAGTACTAGCACAAAAATGAGACCTCATAGTTCCTAAAACCATTACAAGTACTCAATAGTAATTGAAAAATTCTTTGATGCAACATATAAGAGTTGAAACATTTTCTACTTGAAGGATCTAACGTTAATAGTAAGTTACTCTATAATTTCAACTTCGAAAACTCATAAAATATTCCCAAAGTGTCAAACAAAAACGTTAATAGTAAGTTACTCTACAATTTCAACTTCGAAAACTCGTAAAATATTCCCGAATTGTCAAACAAAACGATTTGGGTTGAATATCTCTTCAATGTGAAAAAATTAAAGATCAAAAATTAACATGATATGCACAAGAGAGGAGAAGCACCTTGAACTTATTTGATGCTGAGGAAGGACTGATAGCCCATTCAATGAAAACCTCTTGGGAGCAGCAAAAAATAACATCGCTAGCGCTGAGAGGGAGAATATGGTAAGTGAATGGCATGGACGCTTGCGCAATTGTTTGAGCTCCTTCCATGACCTGCTCCAGCAATAATAATAATAATATTGTCCCATCGTTCCTTGCCTCTGAAGAACATCCAACATACAATCTACATTAACTCCTGAAGGACCAAGGATTCATGGTTTTAAAATGACAAATTCAGTTAATCATATTGTGGAATCTATCATTTAGATGAGACTAAATTTTGTATCACTGGAATCAGTGAAGAATAATGCATATCATGGTCAAGAAAAAAACAAAATTGAACTAAAGGAAGTCCACATAGAACTTACCCAAAACTGCTTAAAAAATACGACGCCCAATTGGTTTTTACAGGGTTAAATTTCACTTGTAACAAACTGATGTAAATTGAAAATAGGCTTTAAAAAAGAAGCGCTGCTTATTTCAGTTTCAGAGCACCTTTCAAACTCAACACAGCTTGCCATCAATTCCACTCTCTGGTGATAAAAGGAATCAAGCTCCTCGGAAACCCAACTTTTGATTTTATCACGAACCAAGTGTAATAGTATAAATTCTCATGTTTGTTAAAACGGCGCAGTGAAACTTCTGATCTATATGAGTCCTAGTTTTTAGAGCTCTTCTAAGCACATATAACTTTCATGCATATGATGCAGGCACACTACTAGCAAAGGCATCGCTTCTCACTCAAAACAGTGTCAGAGTTCCTGTCCTACATGACAAATCGCACTCACCAAGTCTTGAGCGCCTGCACAGTGAGTGCGAAGTGGCGCCATTTGACTCACCTACATAGTGAAAAGCGACGCCTTCTCCTTGTGGAAATACCAATAACCAGTGAATTTATAGTAAGATCAACTCACAAGCTGCACGACGTTCTTTTGATCCAAAATCCAGATCCTGTTTCTGAGTCTCCAAATGGTGCAACACCTATCTATTTGCTACTCGCGAATTCTGACCATTTCTTAAAAAAAACAGACACCCCAATTGACCCAAAGAATGCATGTCTCGTACACATACGGAAGCATATGACACAATGGCTGGTGAGAATCACATATTGAAAAGAAAAAAAAATTGGAGGACGGCATCATAAGGCTGACCCACAGATAGAATAATAATAATAGTTTTGGTCTTCAGACCTGCATGATGAGTGAAGAGTCTATCAGGTAGTTCAACTCAATGTACGGGGAGATTTGGCACTTAGTGTAAAATCAGCCAAATGAAATTGCCATATTATTGGTCGAAACTCATAGTTTTAGGTTAAAATTCGGATACATTTTTGTGATATTTGGGTGCTACCTAGGTAATAACCGGATGGGTTCTTGTCTAAAACCGATTGCTTTTGTAAAATATTGAATTTTAGCTGGTTCCCTTGGAAAACTCCCCGTTCAATGGTTCAACTAACTATGCCACATGAACTTAGATAGGAAGTGCTACCCTTGATGTTGACTGACTTATTATTGCAGTTTGGGGATTGGACTTGGTTCTACAGTGGCGTTTAGTCAACTGCACAACCTCTCGTCATTTGAAGTTGATTGAGGCTTTCCCGCTTTCAACATTCCATCTAGACTCTACTTAGGACGGCTTTCCATGGAGAGCTTGAATCTGCATAGTGACGTTATCCACAATTACTTGCTTGACAGAACATGCCTTAGGGGTGTAGCTTAAATTAATTGAGTGCTT